>JARFIY010000260.1:0-5000000 GCA_036346155.1 Sinelater perroti | reverse complement strand
ATTTTGTCACCAAAAGAGCTCATTATTTTGGATGTAAGGTTCAGATTCTCAACATGGTATCTATATAATGCAGATCTAAATTTTCTAATACAATGAGAATTACTCTAGAAATTCGTTCGGTTTTCTTTTAGTACCACAACCACTGCTATTTTTGACACTTTGTCCCTAGAGTAGGGTTTTTAAGTTAATGAAAGTCTAATTTAGTACTTAATTTCTTTCGATCAGCTATACAACTCCCCTCAAGGTTTTTTTTTGCCTTATACTGTTTCATCAATATTATTACCATGCATCAAATAGTTCTATTATCATTTGATTGATGAAGATTACACCAAGGAGGTATTAGAGGAAAGAAAAATGTTAATCCCACAAATGAAAGAAGCGAGGAATAAAGGATATAGAGCACAACTAAAATATAATAAATTGATAATTAACGATGAAATATACAGAGCAAATGATTTGGTAAATAAGGATGAATTGGTAAAGGAAGATAGGACTGAAAGTAATGCATTAAAAAGGACGGTAACGGAGAGATGGCCAGAAGGAACAAGTTTTGAGGAACAAATAAGAAAAGTAACGAACCGGACGAAAAACTATTAGGTATAGATATGCAGGGGGGTAGCGACAACGAAACTGGCAATGGAAAAGGTAATGAACTACAGGATTGGAAACTGGGAGTTTGGAGTACAAGAAGCCTAACGAGAAAAGAAGAAGTTATATACGAGCTTAACAGAACAGGAATAGATATACTAGTACTAGCAGAGACAAAGAAAAAAGGGAAAGTAGAAAAGATATTAATGGATGGACACAGGTTAATATACACCGGAGTGAAAGGAAATGTAAGAGCGACAGAAGGCGTGGCATGCATTATAAACAGGAATTTGAGTGATAAGATCATAATCTGGACAGGGTGGTCAGAAAGAATTCTCACGGTAGAACTAGAAATGCAAGGAAAAGAAAGAATATCGATAATTGCAGTCTATGGACCCGATGAAAACGAGAAAAAAGAAGTAAAAGATAAATTATGGGATGAATTAACAATGATAACAGAAACGAGTAAAGGGAAAATATTCGTAGCAGGTGACTTCAACAGTAGAGTGGGGAAGAGAGAAAATGATACAGAAAAGGTGATAGGAAAATTTGGTGAAGGTAAAAGGAATAACAACGGAAAGAGATTAATAGAATACTGCTCCCAAAACAACCTGATTATAGCAAACTCATTCTTCCAACATAAAAAGATACACACATATACACGAGAGGTTAAAAGTAGAGATGAGAGATCTATATTAGAATACATACTAGTAGAAAAAAACAACAGACATACAGTGAAAGATGTTAGAGTTAAAAGAGGAGCTGAGATATACAGCGACCATTACCTATTAGTAGGAAAAATAGGGAGGCCAGAAGAACAGAAGCAAACAGTAAAAGAAGAATACACAGTTCAGAAAGAAACAATAAGAATCTATAAACTACAAGAAACAGAAACAGCAACGGGGTATGAGAACATAATAAGCAGAGACATACTGGTAGATGAAGAGAAGTTTGAACAGTTAAAGGTAGAAGAGATGTGGAACAAGATAAAAAACACTCTACTAAAAGCAGCAAGGTACGCATGCGGTGTAATTAAGACAAACAAGCATATGAAAAGAACCGCCTGGTGCAACGAAGAAATAAAAAGACAAGTTAAACTAAAGAAGAAGAGGTGGACAGACTACTTAGGAAGAAAATCAGAAGATACCCACAATGCGTACAAAGAAAAACGGACAATAGTAAAACACATGGTGAGAGAAGCGAAAGGAAAGGCGTGGAAAGATTTTGGCGAAAAACTAGAAAAGAACAGTAGAGCAAACCAGAAACTATTTTATAAAGTTTTAAAAAACCTAAAGAAAGGAAAAACAACAGAGAACACAGTAATAAAAGATAAAAATGGAAAGGTATTTATAAAATCAACAGAAATAGTGAGCAGATGGAGGCAATATTTCCAAGAACTCCTACAGACCCAAGTCATGATTAAAGAAGAAAGTACACAGATAGAAGATAGACGTCAGAATACAGGGAACGAAGAAGAAGGTATAACGGAAGAAGAATTAGTAACAGCATTAAAGAAAATCAAAAATTGAAAGTCACCAGGACATGACGGAATCACAGGCGAAATGTTAAAAAAAATGGGAGAACAAGGAATTAAGATACTACTAAAAATGTTTAATAAAATATGAAAAGAGGAGAAAACACCAAAAGACTGGGAAGTAGGACAGATTGTCCCAATATTTAAGAAAGGAGATAGGAAGATATGTAATAACTACAGAGGCATAACGCTGCTCAGTATTCCTTTAAAACTGTATAAACAAATACTTGAAGGTAAACTCCGAACTGTAATAGAACCAACTTTATTAGAAGCACAAAGCGGTTTCCGTAAGGGTAGAAGCGCACAAGACCATATATTTACTGTTAAGCAAATAATTACAAAAACAATCCAATACAACGAGAAAGCTGCCTTTGCATTTATTGATCTCGAGAAAGCTTTCGATAGAACGCCTAGAGAGAGTGTGTGGAAAAGTTTGAGCAACAGAGGAGTAAGCCCAAAAGTAACGAGGGCAATTAAAAGTTTGTACCAAAAGACAAGGAATTACGTGATAAATAACAACAGAATATCAGAAGAGTTTGACACAAATGAAGGTTTAAGACAAGGAGGGTAATGAGCCGGTACTATTCACCATCTTTATAGACGAAATAATACGAACATGCCACCAGAGAATCAAAGGGTTAAATGTAGGATACAGAAAATTACAACCCACATTCATACAAGATTGTGCATTTGCAGATGATATAGTAATGGCAGGAAGAGAAGAAGAACTACAGCGAAACCTACTGATATGGAACGAAGAATTAACATATAACGGAATGAAGATGAATATCAGCAAAACAAAAGTAATGACCATTGGGAAAGATCACCAGAAGATAAATATACAGATAAATGGAGAGGAGATAGAACAGATAAAACATTTTAAGTATCTAGGTGTTACTATCGATCATAGTGGAAGATAAGAAATAGACATAACTGAACGGATAGAGAAATGTAACAAATTATATTATGCAATGAATGTAAACTTTATAAATAAACGAGAGGTGTAACAAAAAACCAAACTTACAGTGTACAAAACAATCTTTAGACCCATCATGACCTATGGATGCGAAACGTGGGTACTGACACAAAAAATGAAATCAAGATTGGAAGCCACAGAAATGAAATACCTGAGAAGAGTGAAAGGTGTCACCCTGAGAGATAGAATAAGAAGCAAGCAGATAAGGGAAGAATTAGAGATCAACCCAATAACAAGTTTCATCGAAGGACGACAGTTAACGTGGTGGGGTCATTTGCAACGGATGGATCAAGATAGACAAGTCAAACAAATATGGGAAACGAGAAAAGTAGGCAAAAGGAAACAGGGAAGGCCACAAGAAACATGGGACAATGTCATAGGAAAAATATTAACAAGGAAAGGAAAAACAATGGTGGAGGCAAAGGAAATGACAAGTAACAGAAAAGAATGGTATAAATTTGTACATAACTAAATAAGTTAATTAAGTTAAGAAAGTAGGTATATAGGTATCATAACACATAATGTATTTATTTTATTTTATTTTAGTTTATTTTATATATATATATATATATATATATATATATATATATATATATATATATATATATATATATATATATATACCATGCATAGAAGTGACTATAATTCTAATAATCCACTCGGTAGATATAGAAACAGTCGTGTTTCTAAGTGGCAGCTAATTATTTAGTACGCCGCTGGAGGATTAGTTCACTTGTGTGGTAAGCAGCGCCCCTCTTCAATTTCAATGGTTGTTTGGGTAGTATCAGCTTTATTCTTTAAATTTTAATATACCTTTTCTCTTTTTTCCTTTCTCTTGCAATTTTTTTCTACTTAACCTTTAGATACGATGAGTGCAGTTTATTCTAAAAATCTGTTACAGACGTTTTTTATACTATTTTAATTGTTATTCCCGATTTTGTCCATGCCCATTTATTTCGGACTAAAAGTTACTCAAAACCTTAACACCTCAAAAACAGTTATTAAATGTTAAACTGTAATAACACGTGAATCGTTAAATAAACGAACACTACTTTTACTTCAGGGACCAAACATAAACAATAGAAAAGCAGTGGGTGTGTACGCACAATATTTTGTAATTTTTAAAATCAAAAATATTGCGCTCTTCTCAAGCCTGGCGCTTAAAACGAGCGTTCCAATTCTCCAATTTTTACTACTTGCTTTAAATAGGAATATCTTAGGGGTCAGCGAAAAGAAAGTAATGAAGAGAATAATAGCAACTTAAAAGATTTTGTTAAAGAAATATAAGAACAAATTTCTTTAACAAAACGTTTTAAGTTGCTATTCAGTTTTTGAAAATAAAATGACCAGAGTATAATAGCTATCATTTTAATAATTATGAGTTTACATTCTTCTTCTTTAAAAGCTGAACTTAGAAGATTATCCGTTGGTGACAGTAACTTCATATTTAGTTATTATGACGTACCTCCTACTGAGGTAACTATATATTATGAATATTTTTGCTGTTCTCTTTAATAGTATAATTCTGCCTCATTCTAGTATTTAAATCTAGTGTGATCAGGACCACGTATTTTTGCTAGATTTTTTCCTCTTTATGACTATCTTGGTGAACTTGTGGCGCATCTACTGCAAGTCTGTCTTGCCTAAATTGGTATTAGTTTGCAGGAATTTCCTTTGTCTTGGTGGTTTACTAGTATTGTGTTTATCATTTTCTTATACAATAGGTTGTTGTAAAAGTTTGTGAGTATAATTCATAACTTATTTATCTATGCATCAAGTAAGCTTAATCAAAGGAAAAAGAAAGGAAACCAATAAAATATGTAAAAAAACAGGGAATAAAATAAGTAGCAGAGGAATGAAATATGAAAACGGAACGTTGCAAAGCAGCGCTGGACACTTTTAAAAGCTGCTGTATATACCACATTATGACATAAAGGAGGGCCCAAAAACACAAAAAGGCAATTGTAAAAAGAGAGAGGAAATACAAGTAACAAAACTAACGTATGAAGGAATCAAGGAGATAATAGCAAGATAAAAAATGGAATAGCTCCAGGAATGGATCAAATATATAGAGAGATGATTAAGTACAGTGAAGAAAGTATGCAAAGAAAAGAGATAATAAAGGAGACTTGGAATACAGAAAGAATACCAAGAGATTTGAATGAAGGTGTTATTGTGACATTACACAAAATAGGAGACAAAGAAATATGTAGTAATTATAGAAGGATTGTGCTACTAAACTCGGCTTATAAAATATTTTCCACAATGCTTCAAATAAAACTGACAGAGCACATAAAAATAGGTAAATACCAATTTGGATTTACAAAGAGAAAATCTGTAATAGATCCTATTCACATAACCAGGCAAATACTAGAGAAAAGTAATGAGGACAATATCACTTTACAAATAATTTTTGTGGACTGTAAACAAGCTTTGGATAGTATTGAAAGGAAGAAACTGATACAATTCTTGAAAGATAATAAAATACCGTAAAAATTAATAAGATTAATAGAAGCAACATTAACAAACAACTATGCAATAATAAAAACACCAGAACGAGATGCCGATAGATTTATTTTCAATAAAGCAATAAGACGGGGATTACCTATCAGCCACTCTATTTAATATAGCGATGGAAAGTGTGATATGAAAACTGAACTGCGAGAGAACAATAATCAACAAAGAAGGGCAAATAATAGCATACGTGGATAACGTCGTGATAATAAGCAGAACGGAAAGAAAACTAAAAGAGATATTTACAAATCTAGATGAAAGGGCAAAACAAAAGGGTTTAAGAATAAATGAAAATAAAACAAAATATTTCAAATATTGCAGGAACAATAGAAACTTAAAAATCAACGAATACATATTGGAGCAAGTGAATAAATTTAAATATTTAAGAGCAACGATAAAGCAAAACGTAAACAAAGAAGAAAATGAAATAAGAAAGAGAATACAAACAGATTTAAAAGCATACTATGCAAACAAAGCATGGCTCAAAAACAACAAAATAGGAACAATTCTAGGACCAATGAAAATTAATGAAAACGAAAGTAGACAAAGAATAAATCATAAAATAGTTGCAGAATTGAACGGCCAAAAAAAACATAATAAAATTTACCAAGTCTAGAAGAATAGAAGGGCTGGGACATGTAAGCAAAAAGAAGAAGACGACACACTAAAGAAATTAGCGGAATGGAAACCAATGAAGGATAGACCAAGGGGAAGGCCAAGGTTAAGATGGATGGACTAGTTACAAAAAGATCTAAGGACATTGAAAATTAGAAACTGGAAAGAGAAAGCAAAAAACAAAAAGAAATAGTTAGAGATAGTTAAAGTAGCAAAGGCACATACAGGATTGTAGTGATATAGTGATAGTTTTAAGTTTAAGTGAAGTAGTGAAAGGAGACTAATCTACCCCGAAAAACAGATATGGGAAGCCCCAATGGTTGGCTAAATTTCTTTTAGAAATGTTAAGCCAATTATTATTACTAAGCTCAATCACCAGACAAAATTACTAATCGAAGTATTCTCCATCAGCGCCGATGCCTTTTTGCCACTTTTCCAATAAAAATTGATGCTTGACAGTTAACTCCTCTTGAACGTCTAGATCTTCGATTGTTAATGAGTGAGTCACTTTTCTCTTTGAACACCTTGAGCCATTTCTTCTTCTTCCAAATTCTATATAGGCTCACGTCCGCTCACTCCAATTTACAATAACTCTCTCCATCTCCTTATCGGTATTTCTCTGGATACTTTTCTTATTGGTGATTTATCTCTAGCTTGGCGTACTAAGCAAGTTTCTTCTATCCTCGAAATGTGATTGTTCTGCTCTTGTTTTCTAGTTTTAATTCATTTGTTTATAGGTTGTATCTTACATAGGTTTCGGATATCTTTATTTCGGATGCGATCCATTCTTGTTTTACCAACTATCTTTCTTAATGGCTTCGTTTCTGTCGTTTCCCTTATTTATCTCATCTATTGTGTATCTCAAAATTTTCGGTGTTAGTATTATCCGCACCACATTTTTATATACCCCACATTTTGGCGTTGATAAATTTGTTATGCCATATTAAGCTATTTAATTCCCCTGATACCTTGGCGGCTTGTGTTGCTTGATGTTTTGCCTGTTCTTTTGGTATTTCTCAGTTAGACATATTTACTCGTAATTTGCACTTCATGGGCTCTTTACTGATCGTCATATATTTGGTCTTCTTCGTTGATATTTTTATTTTGTATCTTTTGCAGGTTTGCATCATTTTCATTAACATCCTTTGTAAACGGTCTTCATCCTCTGCAATGAGTATTGGGCCATAAATATAACAAACTATTTTATGGCTGCGTCTCGCATTTTATAAACTTTTTAGGCCTTCACTTCTTCAATTACCTCACCCATTATAATTTTAAACAGTAGTGGACTTAGAGAATCTTCTTGTAATATTCCTACTGCCGTTTGTATAGGTCCTAGATACTCTTTATTTGATTATTATTTAATTATTTGTATACATGTCTTTCACGAGTTCAATAAGTTCTTGTGCGATTTCCCTTTTCTATAAGTCTTATATGTAGTAGGTCAAAAGCTTTCTCTAAATCCACCATGCACATAAAAGCTGGTTTATTAAATTCCAAAGATTTCTCTACTCCTTGCTGTGTTATAAAAATATCATCTACACAGGACTTTTCTTTCTTGCCCCTCTGCTATCAATATTTTTTACTGATTCTATTACTTAGTATTCTTATCGTTAGTTTTAAAGTAATATTTAACAGTGTTATTCCTTGGTAGTTGTCGTGTATTTTTCGGTCGCCTTTTTTTAAAATCTGGCATTACCACTCCTGTTCTCGGTATTAGGGATTCTTTTGTTTATGAAAATTTTTGTAGTAATTTCGTTAATTCTTTTTGTAGAGCTTTACCCCCATATTTGACTAATTCATCATGTACCTACATTGTTATGTCTTGCATATTTCCTATTTTCAAATTTTACGGCTGCTTCTAGTATTTCTTCTTTTAAGATGCCTTATTCTTTTTTAATTATAATTCTATTTTCCAGCTGTTTATTGTCGTCTTCTGTATACATTTTTTAAAGAATTTTATCCATTCTTTCGATATAATATTATTTATTTCTACTAGTTTCTTCATGTCGGCTTTTTTGTTCCTTATTATCTTCCATACTTGTTTTTGTGCTTAGAAGTCTCTTTCGTTACTGTAACATTTCTTCCTCGTAGCTTTTTTTACTATTTTTTTTATATATAAAGTTTACCTTGTTTCTTTATTCGATAGGTCGATAAGACCGGTTTTCCATTTATTTTACTAGCTAGTCTCCTTATGTACAGTTGTTTAGTAGTTTCATCTTTCATGAGTTCTATTTTAATCTCACCTTTTTTCCTGTGTTTTTTCTTTTTATTAATGTCTAAATGTATTCTATTTTTTGATATTTGGGGATCACTACCAACGTCTGAAGTATTTAGCGTTTTAACTGTTTTTTGTTCTGGTCTTATTTTTCTGTTGTATATGACATAATCTATGATAGATTTTTGCCTTATTGTATTATACCACGTATATTTATATTGCGGCTTGAAGTCAAAGTATTACATTTTCTTAAATTATTGTTTGCATACGCCTGTATCAACATTTCTCCATTCTGATTAAATACTTCTTCATTGAACCTTTTTTTAATTCTTGGGATTATCTCATTTCCGGTCCTTGCATTCATATCTTCCATTATCAGTATATTATTTTCAGATTTTTTGTTTATTTCATTGTTAGACGTTTTATAAAAGTTCTCCTTTTTGTATATATATATATATATATATATATATATATATATATATATATATATATATATATACACACTTTGTTCTTATTAACCATCTTTGTAACTGTTAATACCTTTGATCTTTAATCTTTGTTATACTGTTTATATATTTAGTGTGTAATAGCAAAGCGATATCTTCTTTCACCTCTTCTACTGTGTGGACACCGATGTAAATCAGGGTATAAGAACCATATTTTCTCGTTCCTTTTATCTTTTTTCTTTGTCTTTTACGGACTCATGTTTCCACAATGACAACGGCACTGTCGAGCTACTCAATCTACCCATCCTATGCCGCAGGCGGAGTTGAGCCGCTTCTAAGGTGTATAAATTATCACGGTGTCCTTCTGTAAGCTTCACAAATTTTTCTGGTAGCTTTTAATGCATTTAATTGTGAAAATAGTCGATAAAAAATAAGTTATACCTCATATGTACAAACTTTCGCACCAATCCATTTTGGCTATACGACTTATTATTGTCGCTCTTAACGGGGTTTTCTATTAGGATTAGGCATTCCTTTTTTCATACTTGAAAAGTTTCTTTTCAACAACAATTTTGAACGTAGGTCCCCATGAATCTGTTTGTATTTTACTAGATGTTCCATTCTTTTATTGTCATCTTTATGCAACCTTCTACTATCTCTGATCACCACTTCTCTAACTTGTAAAAATTATCTTCTGTACTTTGCCACTGGTACATCACTTTAGTTACTTTAAAGCCAGAACTTATACATAAATATAAAACATAAAAAATTAAATAATTTTGTTTAGTTTTTTAGCTAGTCCTTTCGACAATTAATAATGAAAATGTAGAAAGATAATGTCGTTTTTTGTATTTGCAATTTGCAAGTTTGCACAGACACATCCTTCTATTAACAAATAGAGGATTTGAAAATGAATGTTATCGACATTAATACCAGTTGGACAAATTTTCGTGTATAAGCAAGAATCTTCTGAGAATTCAAAAGCCTTTTCAATTTAGAAACGGTCAGATGTGCTAGACAATGATAGTTTAATTAGAGTTAAGTAATGGGCAATTTATAGCACATCATTTTTTAACACACAATTACGGTCGTTTACAGCCGTGCGCGAAGCTGTACGTTTAATTTAATAGCGGGTATTAAATCGTATTATATCTGTATGCGCCACAACTGAAAGCCAGACAAACAAAACCCAATTTATTTTATCATTGTTTGTCAGGCAAAAGGTAAATCAATAGCGGACAAATAGCGAGCATATATTCACATAATTTTATGTAATTCTGGGAATAAAATACAAATAAAAACTTAGAGGTGAGCAGCCTCGTATGGCAAATTAGAACTTTTTTCTTGCACTTTTGAAAACTGCAGTTTACTTTTAATTTTTATTTATTTTAATAATCAATATAATGATCTTTACTTTTATTTTAATTATTTTAGATTACTTATTTATTATTTTGTAAAATAAAGCTTATTTTTCTATTTTTAAAAATGGTATACGTCGCTGTATAAACTAACAGTGGCATTTTGAACTTTATTATGTTGTCTTCTGTATTAATTTGGGGAGTTCTTTTCTATTTGCCTATAATAGGAAGCGATTACTGCATACTTTCACATTATAAAAGGTTTTGGTATCTTTTCGTTTGCTAAAAAATAGTCAATTACTGTTCGTTGGTTACTTTTGCTTCCTATATACATGCTATTTATGTTTATAAAAGCTGATCATTATTCTCCATGTTATTATAGCATGCAAATGTCGGAGAAGTTTTTCATTTTGACTTAAGATATATTCCCCTTTGTATTTACTATGCTTACAAATTTTCCTCTACCAGTTTATTAACTTTCTGTAATACATTTTATAGTTTAGTGCAAAAATCTTTACTTTATTCTCTCTTGGCCTCTTCATAGCCTATATACATATTATGGTTAGATATTCTCTTTCTATTCGACATTTTATAGTAGTTACCCATTTGTCAATTCACTCGTATTTTTATTTTTTCCATACATTTTTCATTACAAATATTGCGACATTCGCAGTAAATCTAGTGTCTTGTTCTGTAGTACTATAAATTAAAGTATATTTTTCTAGATCTTGGGCTTCTCTTAGTTTTTTCTTTGTTTTACTTTTTTAATAGTTTGTTTCGCTTTTTCCAAATATTCTTGGCAATAAGAGTAGCTATTTGGGTACGAGTGGCTAAGTGGTTCTTGATAAAAGGTAAAATGTTATTATCAAATTGGAGCAACGTAATAAAATAGAAAGCATTAGTCTTTAAACATATCTTGTATGTAGATATATAGATTTTTTATAAAACATTAGTATAATTATCCATAGTATGGTCTTTATATTAGGAGAACTATGTAAAGTCAATCAAAAGAAAAATAATATTAAATATAAAGACAATAATCTTAAACGCTAGTGCACAAACAAAACTAAAAAATAAAACTATGGCTACATTAATATTAGATAAAGTTAAAATAATATACACCGGGGAATCTGCAAATGTCTTTCTGCGCACATTTATTATTAGCTTTGTTAAAGTTTCTTGTGTTACTTGCTCCATTACTTTTTAATTTTACTTATAAGCCATTGTTCATGCCCATGTTGAAGTAGCTATAACTTTTTTTAATATTGTCTAAAAGTATTTGATGAAATTTTTTATTAGTTTTGAAAGGCTAGCGTAGGCCAGATGTTATGTTTAGATATTGTCCTGTATGAAGAAGTTATATGAAAAACCAGAAATTTTTAACTAAAATTGTAGATACTTTCTGTTCCAGATTTTTTTGCTCTTGATGTTTTATTACTTTATTACATAGTTTTACGGATAAAAATAAACTGATTGTATATTTTTAAATCGTTAGAACTCATATTCACGTATAAGTATATACTCATACCCACATATGGTAACATGGAAACTAGTAATAACGCTATATGTGTAGCAATATAAAATATTTCGAAATAAGGAGTTCTTGTTGATGTTATAGATGCTGGCTTACAATTTATATTGACTAACATGTGTTCCTTTCTTACTAAAGTTTATCGGATAGTCTACGTTGAAATGCGCAAGCGAATGGTCGGACAATTACCGTCTAGTGCCTAGTGTTATAACGAACAATAATTATTTTTAACATATAGTTAAATTAACACCTACACAGTGAATATACTGTTACTTCTAGCAAGCGGGTGCTTTATCAAACTAGTAGCCGCGGCCGGTCACCGACAGCGGCCCGCCCGATAACTACAGGCAAAAATTATCACGGAAGACATGCCTAACTCCACGATAAAACAACCAAAACTAATACATAAAGCAAGTCTTATTCCTTCAGAAAATAATAACCAACACACAACTGAAACGAAAATGGACACAAGCACAAATCAATCATTAGATTCGGATGCCAAGCGGAAATCGGATCAAATATCCCCAGCAAGTGACAACAGCGTACAAAAAAAAGGTATTTGTGGGACACAAATTATTTGGTAACACAAAATAGATATTATCTCCCTAATCCAACCGAAGAACAAATCGAACAAGATAACGTTTCACGATCAACAAGTGTACCAAAAATAAAAATTCAACCATTCTTTCTACATAATGGTGATAAACTCAAATACTCGGAAGTAACTAACGACATAAAAAAAATAGTTACTAATAGCTTCACAACGTCATTTAACGGAAGCATTCTTCGCATAAACCTCACCAACGAAGATGACTATCGAAATCTTACCAAATTCTATACAATTAATAATATTGGCTATCATACCTTTCAAAACAAAAATACTAAACCGCTCTAGTAGTAATCAAAAATATACCTCTATCACTGACAACTGAGGAAATTCAAAGCGAGCTCAGGCATTATCCTATAAGTAAAGCAACTCGTCTCTTAAAAAAGGATAAAACTCTTTCTTCCATCTGCGCAGTTGACTTATCAACAACGATGAAGCAAAAGAAATCTTCAAATTAAATAAACTCTTCTACTCTATTGTAAAAGTAGAAACGCGCAGGAAAACAACAGATCTCCCCCAATGTTACCGATGCCAGCGTTTTGGTCATACCAAAAATTACTGCCATCTAGCACTTAGATGTGTTAAATGCCCTGCATCTCACAAGCGAATGTCAGAAAAAGCCAACGATCCTCCAATCTGTGTAAACTGCAACGAGCACCATCCTGCCAATTACAGGGGATGCAAAAAGTAACAAATACACTAACAGGACCACATCCAGTCCAATAAACCCTAATCAAAGCTATGCTTCCAAACTTAAACATATTCCAAGAGAACCAAAAATAAACCAACAACCAAACTCAACAACAAACGCTACCGATTCATCTATAATAAACAACCTAATAAAAATCCTCCTTGATTTTATAACCCCCCTCCTTCTACAAATCAAAGCATACCTAATTAACACAATCCTCCCCAATATTTTCAATGGACCACAAAATACTTCAAAACTTAACAATCCTAAACTGGAATTTAAACGGAATAGTAAAAGACAACGCTCAATTTTTATCGCGTTCCTAGCCAGATACAACATTGATATTGCCTGCATATCAGACACTCACCTCACTGAAAATGAAATTTTCAAAATCCCAGGAATACACCATTTACAGAAAAGACAGAAATACTAGAGTTGCTTCCGGGGGAGTTGCAGTACTAGTTAAAAAATCAATCACTCATCACCCGATAATAATGGAGTAGACCATAATAGAAAAGACTGCAGTAAAAGTCACACTTTGTAATAATAATCAGGTTACCATAATTAGCGCGTACAAACAACCAAACAAAAAGCTTATAGACCATGACATGCGAATTCTTCTAAAAACCAACGTAATTGGAGACCTCAACAGCAAAAATACTGCCTGGGGCTGCAGAGCTGCCAACCTTGCGGGAATACAACTTCTTAACTACTCGGCCTTGTACAATTTTCAAATATCATCCCCTACAGAACATACATATTATCCCTATCGAGCTGATCACCAACCGGACATCCTTGATAAAATCCTGCAAAAATGCTTTGCCAAATAAATCTATCAAACACCAATTCAAGAACTTGATTCCGATCACCTACCCGTAGTGATAACATTCCTAAGTGCACCACATTACAACCCTCCTAATACCAAATTAATAAACGACCCTGTTAACTGGGATAGCTTTCAAACTATTCTTGACCAAACTATCAAACACCCCCCTAATCTTGAAACTATTAAAGATACCGACCAGGCAGTGGACGATTACACTAACAGTATTCAAAGCAGCATCCATCAGGCTACCCAAGCCAAGTACAGAATCAAACCAACAAAGTACCACATACCGCCAAACTACATCATCGAGCTCATCAAACAAAAAAGCAAAGTATGACGTGAATGGCAGAGAACACGAAATCCTATACTTAAAAATACCTTAAACAATCTAACACACCAAATAAAAAGAGAACTTGATAAATATAAAATTCTAACGTATCAAAAACATATTGAAAATTTAGAACCTGGAGAGCCAGGTATGTGGAAAGCCACGAGAAGAATCTTAAAAGAACCTCAGCAAATACCTCCTATGACAGCCAACAGCACAACTTATTACACAGATAAGGAAAGGTCCGAGTTATTCGCAAATCACCTAGAACAAACGTTTACTCCCGCAATCGGCAATAACCGTAATTTCACTAACGCAATTCAAAACCATATTGAGACACACCTTCCAATTCCTGATCACATACAACCTACTTCTCCTAGCGAAATAAAAAAAAAATCATAGACGCCCTACCAAATAGGAAGTCTCCGGGATACGATCTCATCACCAAAGAAATTCTGAAAAGACTCACCAAGAAGGTATTCGCATTCCTGGAAACATTGTTTAATGCTTGCCTCAGACAGGGATATTTTCCAATAACATGTAGACATGCTATAGTCGTTGTCTTTCCTAAACCGGGGAAAAACAGCAATAACTCCAACAACTATCGACCCATAAGTCTTCTAAATACTCTATCAAAAATACTTGAACGAATAATCTACTCCAGACTAAGTACTCAACTGCAAGAACTAAATACCCTCCCACCATTCCAATTCGGATTCAAAAGCGAGCACTCAACCTGCCATCAGCTTCAACGAATTGTAGAAATAATCGAGACTGGATATGAAAATAAACAGTATACCACAGCCGTCTTTTTGGACATTGCGAAAGCTTTTGATAAAGTCTGGATAGAAGGCCTTAAATATAAAATACTCCATCTACCAATACCAGGCTGCCTTAAAGCGATTATTTACTCTTTCCTAGACAATAGAACCTTTGCCGTACGAATCAATTCAACTGTCTCTGACAGTAAGCCAATCAAAGCCGGAGTCCCCCAGGGGAGCTTGCTGGGACCGCTACTATTTAACATATTTGTTATATATATATATCCCGCTCAGACGAGAAAATCTTGCTATGTACGCTGACGATATAGTGATCATATTGCAAAGCTGGAATCTAAACCAATCAATCTCTCAGCTTTAGTCAGCAAACGATGAAGTAAACAACTGGCTAATCAAATGGAACATAACCCTTAATACAGCAAAATATGAAGCCAAAATATTCACCCTCAGGAAAATTAAGGATCCCGATAGTTTAGTAATAAACGGTACACACATTGAATGGAATCGCAACACTGAAGCGGTGAAATATTTGGGCGTTTATCTAGACACACGCTTATCGCGGAAATTTCATATTAATAAGAAGCTTAACTTATGCTACGCTAGACTAACAAAACTATACCCATTAGTTAACAGAAAATCATCACTAAAAGCCAACTGCTCTCTACTTTTATATAAATCCCTAATTCGACCGCTAGCAACATATGCTTGTGCTATATGGAGCAATGTCTCTAAATCCAACATCAACAGAATACGAGTGCTCCAGAACAAAAACCTAAGAATATCAGTTGATGCTCCTTGGTATGTACGAAACATCCAACTACATCATGAGCTAAAAATTCCAACCATAGAGGAATATTTGAGGAAAACCACCAAAAAGTTCTAACTTACTATCACCAACTGCGAAGGCGCTGTGCACTATAAACTAGGACGCAAGAATCTGCATAGAAGATTAAAGCGTAAACTCCCACAGGATCTGTATGTATAACAACGGATAACACAAAAACTGACTAATTAACCCGCCAACAACCAAGACCCATTGTTAATCCTTTAGGACTACCTGATACGATAATTGTGTATCTTATGTTATGTATCCCGAATGACATGTATACCTTACTTTATCAATGCTATGAATAACAATGTACAATTGTAGAACTGACAATAAACTTAATAAAAAAAAAACAACTAAAGTTTATAATGAGTAAAAACAATTTGTTAGCATTTGGTGACCTTACGACCAATTATATTTTTTCCTGAAATTATAGTGATGACTATTACAAAAACAAAAGCAAAGTAAATTATTTAAATAATATGGAAAACGCGTTGATGGATTTTCATATTGTGTAGATTAAATGCATAAATTATTATTGTTTTAATTATAAACTTTTTGGATAAAATAATCAAATTTAATAAGTTCTAAATCTTTATTTGTTATTTTACACCACGCTACTGTGAATGTAAGGTACATTAAAGATTATTTTAAAGCCTGTAAGTCAAAGAAATTATGCAAATGTTTGTAAATAAATTACTACCAGACTTTTCAATTGCTTTACCTTACATTTCAAGACTACTATTTAAAAAAAAATGATGACGATGTTATATATAATAAGAAAGATATGGCAAATAAAATTTATGGATACTCTATTTTGTAGTGCTAATACGATATGTCTATGTAGTTTTCAAAAACAGACTTAGGTCTCAAGAAGTTAATCTCTTTGTTACAGATTTAGATAATGATGTATTTAAGCTGCCACTCCAGAGTATACAATGCTTATAAGGAAAACGAATATTAAATCTACAGTACTAAAATAGTGCCAATTATTTGTGTTAAATTTGGCAAACATTTATCTTATGGGATAGCTACTAAATATATGATGCAAGTCGATGAAGTGATTTGTAATAATCGATAAATAATCGCTAATTAATACTCTGGAACTGTTTTCATTGAACACCTATTTAAGGAAATATTTACACTTACGTTTATGATGAGCAGAACAGGTTATCAAATATATATTTTCTGTTAATCTTTGTGTTTCATAATTTTTTTCTTTTAGATATCTATCGCTAATATAAATATTACATTAGATGTTATCAAACGGTTAGTGGTGGTATAAATGCAGTATTTTGAGTAACAAGAAAATGTATTGTGTGTTTGTGCTTATTTTATCATTCGTACATTAATTATGCTGCCACTAATATTGATTTTGTAATAGTTTCTGTTACACTTATTTTATAATATAATAACGTATTTGAAAAAACGTATTTTAACGAATTTGCCGTCAGAAGAAAAAATATTAATAATGATTACATTAGTATTGCAATAAAATAGAGAAAAACTATATCTATGGTGACATTTCATATCTATCTAATTTAAAATTTAGAATCTTACTTTTTAAAGTCATTTTTAAAAGAAAAGTTTGATAATAAATAGTATTCTATTGCAAATAACATTATTTAAAATTAAATTAAATTTTTATTATATTTGTTTAAGTTGCTATAAAATAAATACTGGAATTAAACATTATTAACATCATAAATTTTTACAATATGATTTACAGTGCAATAATAATTGGTAATAAGATACAAATTAACTTGTACAGCGATATCTAACGGCAGAACCTAATAAACTAGCAATGTTAGGAGTTAAGATTGGATCTAATCTTCCTTATCGTCGAGAAGGTCTGCGGCTGGAGTATTTGGGTGATTTTATAACCCAACTTGGTAGTTGATGCGAAGTTTCTTAACTTCCTCCGTTATGATAGATTTGTGTAGATTTATATCAATACTTTCATCCGATATATATATATATATATATATATATATATATATATATATATATATATATATATCGATATGCAACGATTCCAGTCAAAACTTTCACATGCTATTGTTAACGCAGCATGATATATATATATCATATCATATATATCATATATATCAATCGTTGCATACTCGCTAAGTTTTATTTATTTGCTGAGACCCACAATTGTAAACCATATGACCAGATGGCTTCCAGTGTTTTATACAGTAGTATTTTGTTGTTTATTGATAAATGAGAATGGAAGCGATAAGCCAGTACATTTCAATACATTTAATTTCCTTTTAGTCCAAATATATTTTCTTCGCGTGCATAGACTTATCATCTGCGTTTCAGCCAAAAGTAGACTGTATCGTAAATTTAAAATTTAAACAAAGGAACTTCAATCAAATAAAAAGCTGAAAGGCTCACCTTTGGACACTCTGCTGCAGAAATAGGCTCCCCGTGCTGAACTCCTAGAGAATCAAGGAAGAAGAAAAAGAACAACTTACCCCAATCTTCGCTGTGGGGCCGACCGGAAGCGCCTTTCCTGGTGTGAGTCCTTCAGCTGGTGTGTCCGAAGTTTGCGACTAGGTTTTCCTTGGTTCCTCGCCGGGTCAGAGACAAGGAAACCGAACCAAGTTTTTCTGCTGAAAAACAAAACGACCCCATTGAAGAGGAAAATCTGGTCGGCAAGATATCGAATCCCGCAATAAAAATAACCTTCAACAACTGCCACCGGAATGTGGAAACTCTTGCCGCCAAACAAAATACGCCCGCGAACTCTCGGTAAAAACAGCCTCGGACACGGTCGCCCGTTTTCTAAACCATCACAACTAAAATTTAAAAACGAAGAGAGCGAAATAGCGAAGAGCAAGGCCGCGAGCGAAGCCGCTCCGTTTTATATATCGGCTCACCGCGCAAGCGGGCCTATTGGCCGCCGCTATCTCAAATCAAAACTGAAGTATACAAAGGGAGTCGAAAGACGGTCGCACCTAGTTTAAAATCCAAATAAAAGTAATTGGAGATTTGCGCGAACAATCTGCTTACTCTATTTGCTGACGATTTAGGTAGACTGAAAACATGTTTCATTGCATTAGCGATATCATCACTAATAATGGCTATTTTTGTTATGTTTGTAATAGAAAAATTTACAGTGTTCAGCCAAGAACACTTTTCTGAGAAAACTGTGAATTAATGTGTAAGAAAGGCGTATATTCATCTTTATATTTGACAAAAAAGATACGAATGCAAAATGCTGTAGGATGGATGGGGTAAGTTAGGTTTTATTTTGAATAGAAGACCCTTGTGCCAAAATTTATCGAAATCCTTTCCAGTAGTCAGTTCTTAATATAGCGTTGAATATGTACGTGATTAAATTGATATATTTAACTGGTAGTTGTTTTAGGGTATCTCCCGTTTTTAGAATTCAACGATAACTAAAAATTTACCTTACTTCTTGTTGAGTTCATCCACCTAAAAGAGTGTTTCGATTTATTGTTTATCTTCCTGTAGTATGTCTTATGTAAATATAATAAAAATGTCCGTTAAATGGTTAACAGATACAAAAGCATTTTTTCAAGTATTCCTTGCTTAATTCACATTAGTTGTTTGCGTTTAAAACTATATTGTTAACTTCTTAGTTGCTTTCTATAGCAAATGTTTCATAAAGATAGTTTGTATCACATTATTCCCAACATTATTCAAGAGTCTTTTCAGGTTTCCAGCAGCCGTACCAACTTCCTGTTTGTAACTGATGTTTTTGAGTTTTGTCATATCTTCCTTATCTTGCGTTTTTCTGCAATTTTCCGCTTTACTATTGAAATATTTTTATGTTTGTATTTGTACAAGCCCCTGAGAAGTTTAGACACCTTTAGGGAAGAAAATGAAAGATCGAGAGTTCGGTTAAAAGTCCGTTATAATTCTGTGTCCGTTAGTTCATAAAACGGCATTTAATACCCCAATAAATCGGAATGCTGACTTTCGGAATACGCTGAAATCGGAGATTCCAACGGTGGGTACCGAACTTTCAACTTCCAGAAAGATCAGATTTGTAACGAACTTCTTGACATAGGCCAGGAGGTTATAAAACTCAGAATCAGTCCGGACTCTCTGTCACTCTGCCTCTCTGCTTCAACAATCTGGCTTGGGTCTGCTGCAAGCCAGTTAATGTAAAGCTAATCTTCGTTTAACTCGTTATTGAATATAAGTGTTTGAATTTGCCAGTTTTTTTCTTGAAAGAAAAAATCGCGCGCATAGTATTGATAGTGCATAATGAGGGTAGTTTACCATACAGCTTGCTGGATGGTTGTGGTTAGGTGTTCCACTGCGTTGAATATTTCTTTTTCTGTTATTGTGAGCAGTTTTAGTGATAAGTTTCTATTTAATCTTTCAGAAAATTCAGCTTGAATCTTGAGTTGATCGTTATAAAGCGTTTTGATTTTACAATAGTTTTTAGCTATCTGCTGTAACAGTTATATAAATAGTGCAATAAATTTAACATCAGTTATGAATGTTGGTGAAGGTTTGGGGACTTTGATTTATCTATTATTACTGCTAAATTTATTCATTGTCATCTGACAAAACGTCATACCTATTTAATGTAGTCGATTTATGTATCACTCATTTTCGTTTGCCTGAGCATTCTTAGGATTAATACAATTTTTGCTTTTCACACCGTTTCAGACATTTTATGGGAGTTACTGATTAGAAGTTCTGTTTTTGTAAGTTTGTTGGATTTTAGGTAAATGCTTTAGCGGTATTCGAAACATACGTTAAACGTTATTGTTACTTTGGTAAGGTGTATCCATTCATTTCAGTCCAGGAAACTACAACGTTTAAAATGTGTATTCGTTTGGTGCAAACATTTTCCTTTATAGATCACTCGATTTATTTAACTTCTTTACTTGTAGCACTTAGTACGCAATACTTGAATTCTCGGATTGTTTTAGATACGGAGCACATCACTATGCCACGAAACCCAAACATACAAACTCAATATTAAAAATAAACAAGCCTTGATCACTACTGCAGGTGTAACCAGCACAAAATGTTTGCTCTGTTTAAATGTACAAACCGAACTCTCGATTAGGATAACGCTATTTTACTTGTTCAATTTTGAAATATTTTACCGCAGTTAGATTTTAATTAGCAATCAATGTATATAACCCCTTTAACTTACAATTATACTACTATTTCACAAACTACATAATATATTGTTTGTTGTATTTATTGCTGTTAATGTTTAAATTAATTAATTAATTAAAATTATTTTATGATAGCACATGTCGATTGTATTTCCAAAGAAATTTGTTATTATAGGATGTGAGCAATTCTAGAATTTTCTGTTGTACAAGTGGAGTGATTTTGTTTATTAACTGTGTTGTTGCTATAAATGACTTTTTGTTTAAAGATCAGTAGCAAAATTAAATCTTTTTACATAATCTGTTGACTGGATATCTAAGTCAATTCAATCTTGTTAAAATAAATAAACATATGTATATATTTAAATGCAAATAATTTCAATACTTGTTTCTCTAAGTATCAGTTATTGCCAGATTAACAATCATTTGTTATAATAGGCATAGGTAAAAGATTTTGTGACATATTAATAACTTAGACTATACATTATAACATTGTGTGATAGAGTAATAGACGCAGTGAGTTTACATTTTGTATAATTATATCTTTGGTTCGCTAGAACTAGGCTCTGGGGTAGTTTTTGTTTGAGCCTGGAGTGAATGCTCGTTTTGAAGAATTTATAGAATTCCGCACCACTACATACACTTTTCCGTACAGTTCTTGATATATTGATCAATAGGTAAGAAGCCGCGTTCTTCGCGCAGCTGGGTATTTGTAACGTACAATGGTGCTTTAAGTATAATTCATAAAATCTCGTTTTGAAGGCGTTGAACTTTCAGTATGTTGGTGTTTGAGGTGGTGCACCACATCGGCGATTCATATGGGGCAAGAGATCGAATTCTGGTTTTGTATAGTAGTGTTGCGCAATCTATTTTTAGTGTGGATTCGCGGATAATCGCTGAATATAATTGTCTTAGCCTAATATAGCTTTGGAGAAGCTTCTGATTTGTATGATACCCCTAGTTTAGGCGAGTGTCAAGGTAGATTCGTTCCCTGATATTTGATAGCGCTGTCTTTGGAGTTCCAGGATATTTAATTATTCTCTAATTTTGTACAGGGAGGGCTGTTGATCATTCTTAGCGTAAAAATTTTGGTTTAGCATTTGTCAGAGTTTATTCTGATGTTCCAGGTTAAACCATGTTAGAAGTTTGTCTGTTGTGGTCTGTACTTTGGGAATTGCTTCATTAAGGTTATCGGCTTGTGTAAACATGGAAGTGTCATCTGCGAAGGTGCCAGTCTCTGGCAGAGCGGACATGTATATGATAAAAAGGATCGACCCCAATATGCTACCCTGGGGGACTGCGGCTCGAATCTTGGTGGTTTTATGTAGGGTTGTGTTGATTTTTACTGCAAATGTTCTATTGTCCAGGAAGGACAATATGATTGCTTTAAGATGGGTGGGCAATGTAATATCAAGGATTTTCTTCCTGAGGCCTTCTATTCACATTCTGTCGAATATCTGCGCAACATCGAGGAAGATTACTACCGCGTATTATTTGTTGTTAAAGCCTCGTTCGATAAGCTCATTTATTCTTTGAAGCTGGAGACTCGCTGAGTGGCCTTTCCTGAAGCCAAATTGGTATTTTGGTATTATGTTTTGATTTTCAATATACTTCAGTATGGAATTACTGGATTACTTTTTCGGGGAGCTTGGAAAGTTATGTCAGTAGGTTGGTTAACGGGCTGTTTAGTGTCTTTTTGTATTTACCTGTTTTGTGAACATTACAATATATGCGTGCTATCTGGTTTTTTGGAAGTAGCCCAGTCTCTTGCAGGCTATTGTCTTCTTTGTAAAGTGTTTGAAAATTTTATTGGTGATTAAGTCATGACCAGAAAATTTTTTTTAAGAGATTTTGTATGATGTTAATGAGTTAGTTAGGCTAGGTTGGTTGAATACAGTGTGGGATAAGTGCTTTTCCTTCTATTTCATTGGTAATTTATAATTCGTGAACAGGTGTACAAGTGATTGCAGGGATGAAATTATTTTCAAGATGATTGGCGATGGCGACTGCTTGTTAAGGTCTGAGGTTATATTATTCATTTCGGAAGATAATGCGGCAGTTCTTCTTTTTGGCTTAGTAGTTTCTTGTGGTTTTTCATAGCCTCCATTCTCCTATCCTAAAGTCGACTATGTGTTTTTGGTATGCATTATCTAACTCTAGTTTGATTCGATGGGTTATGTTGTTTAATCTGTTTTCGAGTTGGGGATTCCTGGTTCTTTGACATTTTCGTCGAAGTTGGCTTTTGGTTTTAATTAAATCAATGGCGTATCTTGGAGGGCTATGATCATTCTGGTAGGTTTGTCTGGCGGTTGTTGTAGTGATGAGTCTAGCACTTTCCTCTATTGTTGAGGTGAGATAACTTATGGCTACATCGATGTCTTCTTTTGTTGGGCAGTGAAGTTTACTGTTTATCTGCTTTTAAAGATGTTCCTATCTATTTTGCTATTGGTTGAGTTTTGGAATGGGTTGCTTGGTGGTTAATGCATTTATAAATAATATCAACACAACGTAGTCGGAATTCAGTTCGCTTATGACTCTTTGGAAAATTTGTTTGTTGAACATTTTTTGGAGGACTATTTCAAGTGTATCGGGCTGGTGGTCAGGCTGATACAGGAAATAGGTGTAGTGATTAGGTGCTGGGATTTGGAATGAATTATTTGTGGCCAGACTTTCTAATTTGTTGTCTTTGGGGTTTGAAGTTCTACAACCCCACAGGGTATTTTTGGAATTTAGGTCGCCAAGGACTAACGTTGGTAAAAAAAAAATAAACTTGTAAATGACCCCACATTTATTATTCCCACTGACTAACAATATTATTTGCTCTTGAAAATCTTCAACGAGAACGTGCGTGGTACAGATTCTATAAATGTTATCTGGTAAATGCATAAATTTATAATGAATGTAGGATAATTTGTCAAAGCTTAAAAATATTTTATATAGATATTATACAGTGGACAGTTTTCAATTTTTTGCGATTAAGGCATTTTTGCTACGACTTTTTACTTATATTGATAAATAAAAAATAAGTTTTATTGTACGCTTGACATTAAATAAATAAAACACTAGAAAGGAACGTAATGTTCATTTGTAGCAGTTAATTTTTGTAAATGCACAATATGTATTCTTAATAGCCTCGATCAAAAAAATGAACAGACGTTATTACGATTATTTTAGACAAGAAAGTAAAGGTGCTGCACTTCAACGAATACATTTGCGTGGTTATGTTAAATAAACGGAAGAAGGAATTTATGTAACAATGATGCAAAAATAAACTTCGACGTGAGCTGGCTGACGAAAAGTGTTTAGACTTCTTTATGCAGCCGGGGAAAGTATTTTAAGCGGCAAACTCATGCATATTCAACAGACATTATAAGAGCAAACAATGTTGTTGCACTTATTAGATTATTTTATAAAATGTTCCGTGGGTTTTCATTGTCTCATAATTTAAGATAACTCTGATTCTTTAACTAAGAACTACAGTGTATTTATAGTGGTGTTTTGCTGCGACCTTTATTTAACTTCCATCTGTAAAAACAGCGATGCAAAGGCTAGTAAACCGCCAAAAATTAACTACTACATCTTTATTATATGTATTTGTTAGATATTTTTGAAAATATAGGTTCTTACATTATTACAGTGGAAAATGCTGTTTCTCACCATTTTCAAATAGTTCCACAAGCATAGTACAACGGATTCCCCAAAAAATAAGAAACGGCACCAGTAAATATCATTTTAAAAAGACACAGTCTTCCATCCCTCTGATAAGGATCACCTTGCTTGGAATGCAAAACTTCTAAAGAAATTTGTTATTCATCGCGTTTTATTTTTGAGATTTGGCTTACGAATCTTTATCCAAACAGATTTTCTTGAAAGTGGACAAAGACGCTCATGTAAACGTTTTAAGGAGTTTTGAAATATGTTTAAAATAACTTTTTTTTAGCATTTTAGTTCTTCTATCAAGCGTGTGTTTATTATTTCAGTAACAATTAAAAAATGTTTCGTTAATTTTACTTTAGTATACGTGTATAACCAACTATAAAGATATAAAATGTAAATATTGGAACGATGAAAATAACAAATATAGAATATGCATATCATTAAACATTTTAAAACTATTCAAAGCAATCGTAGAATGAAATTACTATTACTGAAAAAAATAAATTTTACAATTTTACATTTATTAATCATAATAGGTAACGGCAATTTTATTATAACTAAACTCGTCCAATTCAAGAAGCTTTTAACTTTAAAGAAAGCACTAAGTTATGATATTGTTTTTGAGAAGATTCTAAAGGAACCAAAATAGACAGTAGCCGCAAAATCCTTTTCAAACTGTAATTAACATGTTGAATATCCAAACAAATTGTCTGCATCAGTTAATTTAGTAAAAATACTCCCCAATGTGTCTATCAACACCATATTATAATTATTTGCAATAAAAAATTGGTTTTAATGAACGGTACTTACCTAAATACTTCCTACTAAATATTCTTCATTTAACAAAAAGCATTAAAATATTAAGTACAATATTATATTTATTAGCAACTATATAGAATAATATGATCTAATAGTGCCGTCAAATAAAACCAGCATTCTTAACGAGGTAAAATATTTTGGACACGAATAAATTACTGTTTCAGAACTGATGAGCCCAATTTATTTAGATGTCTTTATTGCATTTGAATTATGGTTTCGCGTGCGTGCTACGACATTTATCAGACAACGAAAGAAAGGAAGAAGCAATTTCAAACGTTGAGTTTACAATTTGTATCTGCGAACAGCCTCGAGCGGAGGTTACTACAAGGTATTTTAAATCCAGTGATAGAAATATTGGTGGCTTGTGTATAGCATTTGCCAAGCTGATTATCAGCTAATAAAAAATTGCCTTTAAAGTTGTCTTGAACTTTAGAAGATCGATCTTGTCAGTACGTTGGCAACAGGGCGGCACAAGACAAATTTAATATAAAAATTTGTATATGTACATACCAAAAGGCCAGGTAAAATTCTTAAAAAAATGTTACATGCAATCTATCGATTAAATGTATACAGGTACGTATTGCCAATTTGGCTGGTGCTTCACCTTACGGCGCTATACTTATCAGCACTACCGCAAATACATTCATTACTCTTACACTCTAAACCTGAATTTACTATGTGCAGTTCCTTAGAATCTATCGTGGCCGCAAATTTACCCGGCCTGGCATTCGTTTTAGTATATGACTCGGCAAAACTACGTAAACAAAATCGAAACAGGCGATTCGAAACCGACAATGGCTCCGAGTTCTATCACAATCTTACGCCTTTAGTTTGTTATTTTTAGTTTTAAAGTTCGCAGCTCTCATCAGCACTAATTTTCCCAATCTTACACATCGAAGTTCGAGCCTACGCCCAAGAACCGTGCATCACTCGTGCTCCCCCAAAAGTTCTTTGATTTTCTTCCATGTTCGGAGTTATCTCCACCTGCTCACGATGAGAATTCTCTTTCTTTTGGTCCCAGTCTCTTTCGAGTTGCAGGTCAGCAAAACGTGCATGGCGTCGTCGACTTTCTCATATGTGCATCTATTTTGATCATCCGCCAGTTTCCGAATTTTGAAGATAAGGGTCCAGGTAAGCTGGACGGAGTGCCGGTAAAAGGACGAACATTCGCGCATATCGCCTCGTCACCAGTACTTGCCATTTCCGTCATCTTGCTCTTGTCTTAGTAGTAATGGGCCCCACATACGTACAATTTTAATTAGATGTCAGTGTTGAAAATTCCGCATGTTTGTGCAGTTAAAATTCTGAACTGTGTAACTTTCGAAACAGCAGAAGATTGAACTGCGCAGTTCACCCGGGACTGCAGTGTATGTTGTGTCCTCAAGACCGGAGCTTAGCTCTTTTGTATTTTTACTGCTATCAAAGTCACATAGCATGGTCCTTCGACCAGAGAATTTTCTTTTCGAGTTAACTAAACTCTTCTGAGCAGAACAATGCTTATGGGAAGTAAAATCAAAACACTATTATAGCAAATCAAAAAAAGATTTAATTTACAGAACATTGACCGGAAATATGCAAGAATTGAATGCGGCAAAAAATCGGGAATTTGCGCAACGCATTTAGAAAAATACATAAAAAAATTTAGTCAAAAGTAGAAAATCTCTTCTAGACAGTACACACCAAGATTGGTATTACAACCAACTTCTTTTTCTGTATGACCAAGAAGCCGCACACAATTTAACGTTAAGTACACAAGAAGAGAAAGAACACAATGAAATTAATTATTTTTTAATTTTACTTATTTTAGTGTCACATCTTATTTATATTATACGCACCAAGTAAAATAAGAGCAAAAGGTTTCGGTGAGTTTGTCTTACCATAGCAATTTTCCTGGTTGTTGAAACATTCCACAAACTGATTTCTTACGTCGTTTTCCTGCTTTATGATTTCCATTATTTCTCCTTTTTAGTGTTTGATGTATAACTTGTTAAACCTGTTATAACTGTACTATTTCTTATGTTTTCAATCAAACTTTGAATGATGTATACGTATTAAGGGGCATTCTTTGCGAGAAATTGTGTAGTACATAACTAGCCATTGCTACATCTTTAATATTGTCCAATTGAATATTAATATGAATTTTAAATATACCAAGTTTTGCTACTAAAATGCCAAAGACATTTAATTATTTTTATTGAAGATCCTTTTTTCTCTTATCAATTGCTTTACAAATACATATGGGAGTTTCCTTCCCTTTACATCAAATTATTTTGGTATGTTTAAACATTTAATCTACAGTTTGACATATAAATCTGTATACTTTAAGACACCTACATCGAGTAGGCGGTAATTGAAGTAAATGTACTTATAATCTCCTATTCCTATGAGTACTTTGACTATTATAATCTTTATAACTAAACTAGATCCTGGTGATAAAAATATCGGAACATGCTTGCCATCCACTGCAAAGAGATGATGTGGAAAGCTGCATTTTACTTCAAAGCCTTTGGCAATTCATTTCTAGTCTCATAAAAAAATTTTCAAGTTATGCTGCGCTGTCTTTCGTTAATCAAAGATTGCTATATTTAGTAAAGGAAAATATGTTTGAATTAACCGATAAACATGTGACTTTAAAATTAAGATTATTGAGCAAAGAGCAAAAAACTATATGAAGCACAACTAGGTACCTTAACAAAAAATTAAAAACTAATTCTTGATAAACTTTACAGATACATTTCTCTATTTACATTACGGAGATGAACCTGTGACTATAGGACTAGCACAACATTCATATCGTAGTACGCAACCTTTGAGCACAATATTTGCAATATAGTACAAACTTGTAGACTAAGTATCCGCTCTATATACTTTTTTACATGAATTTATATTTATGTTTTCATATATCTGCTTTTAGATTTTCAAATTTTAATACACCAGCGTTATATACTCTCAGAGCAATATATTGTTTATCATCTTTTTAACGTTGTATATGCTTACCTTATAATATTATTTCAGCACTTTGTGAATGGCACGGTAGATTTCTGGTATAATGTTTCCAGTACTTGTAAGGACATTTTAGTGGAAAACTTGAGATTATTGAAACTTTTCCTTACCACCAAGAATCTTAAAGTGTTTTTTTTTCGATTCAGTAAAGAAACCTTTAATAATAAAGTATGATATTTGAATTTATTTGGCTTACCTTATGCTAACAAAAGTATATCTGTTCTTCGGTTGAAATATTAATTTTTTCAATAGATTAACGTAAAAATGCTGATGTATTAACAACCACTTCACAATATATTACTAAGAGTTGACATCATGCTTTGCATCCATCTTAATTATAAACTAAGCTGATCCATATTTGTTAGGTTTAACTGCACATGTGCGGTGAAGCCCTTTACAAACCAAGCTGGGCAAGCTTGGCATGACTTGTTCCATGCAGTTACAGCTGAAGGTAAAACTGTACTCGAAAATTAGCGCTCTTAATCCTTCCACTCACTTTTTGATCAGCTCGTTCCCGTAGAGTCCTGACATGCAAATCTGTTGAAGCCCTCATGTTTCTGAAAGCAAGTAGGGCTGTCTTTCTGTCAAAGAAAAAAAGTATTACAAAGGGCGAATTCCTCTTCTGATCTTCTCTTCGCTTTTATTAAGGATACATAAATCTTGTCAGCTCTATGTTTCTGGCAAATAGTAATAAACAATTCTAATTTTCTACAGTTTAATTAAACATTCTTTCAAATATACGCCTAGAATCATTTTACATCCAAAATACTATCTACTGTTTAAGACAAGTTGATTATGAAATTCTATAGTATTTATTCGTAAGTTTTTTATTACATAGTTCTGGAGCCTAAAAAATATTTAGATATTGATGAATTAGCCAAATAAAAAAATTAACCACGATACGAAAAACCAATTGTCAAATGGTATTTAAAAAATTCTATTTATTTTAATTAAACATTCTTTCAAATATACGCCTAGAATCATTTTACATCCAAAATACTATCTACTGTTTAAGACAAGTTGATTATGAAATTCTATAGTATTTATTCGTAAGTTTTTTATTACATAGTTCTGGAGCCTAAAAAATATTTAGATATTGATGAATTAGCCAAATAAAAAAATTAACCACGATACGAAAAACCAATTGTCAAATGATATTTAAAAAATTCTATTTTTAAACTTTAAGAAACCTCAAAAAGCCAGCCAACATGCAGATTGATGACAAGATCATTAAACTCATTTCAGTACCCAGTTATTTTCCTTTTAATGTAGACAAACACAATTAGAAAAAATGTATATTATTGATATACTACATAACTCATAACTTCAAGGTGGTAGAAGCACTAAAAAATTGTAGTAAATGAAAAACGGAAAATATGTCTTCAATTTGTGCACCATAAAAATAGTTTAATAACAGGAAAAGTACTCTTGAAAGCAAGGTATGCTCCGCTCATCAAGTTATAAACAATTCTAAAGCGTTGTACTAAGCAAAGAACACAGAACATATACCCAAGCTTTTTAAAAATTATTATCAGAATTCCACAATCGTCAGTCGTGAATTGCTCCAAATACGGACCTCTGTCTAACCAAACGTATAGATACCTATCAAAATGTACTCCAAAATACTTTCATAATGGCAAATATGAAAAAAGAAACCAACAAGTAATGAAACCAAATAAAACATTCGCTAAAAAGGTAATTTTTGGTGAATTCGGTGGACCCTTTAGTTCGGTGTAACCTAACTCTAAAAGATCTATTTGTAGTTGAACTCCCAAGAGATTCTGATCAACAAAAATCAAGTTTCTATGCATTAAGACCACACTTTTTCTATGCACCCCCAAAAACAAACTCCTAGGACTTGATCACAATGAACTCGTGCTATATCATGTAAATAGTCTGATCTATATTTGATTTTTGTCTATTTAGAGTAGTGGTGCATATTTGTGTTGGCGCAGTTACAAAAATTTACAAAACATCAACGCGGTATGTCGCAATTGTTTCCTTTAAACCTAAAGCTTGATGCCATAGCGAAATCGAACAATTATAGTCGCATTTAAGCGAATTTGAGCTGCACGCAGAACTCCGGGAAGTTATCAATTCGGGACCGAAAATAGCCGACCCCGAAACTCTCCAGAACTCATAAGCCTCTGCGGTGCTCTCGCTCGCCTGAATTTTCTGCCTCTTAGTCGTGCAACGCATCCGGTCTACACGCGAACACGTGCTGACACAGCGATTTGGCAGAGGCGCGCAGAGTTGTGCACTGGTTATAAATGGAGTGTGGCGCTAAAAGCAACGTCAAAACAGCTACCGCTAAATTGTCATGGCGCGCAGCTTCTAGAAATCGGCAGCTGCTGTGAAGATCCGATGTATTCTCTCGACAGCGTCGCCCTGAAATAGTGCACAAACTTTCCAGGAACTTTTAACGGTAGCCGGACCGTCACTGGACTATTAAAAAATTAACTTCGTAACGGCTTTTTTGCCGTGCTTTCATCAAAGTACCTACATGACTAAATAATGCAGGAGCCACTTACGGGCGAATTGCATTAAAATGTCAGTTTACCTTTTAACAGTTTTTAACAAAGTCACGTGTCACTCTGTTTCAATCTGCACCTCGTTAATTCTTTACGTCCTGAGGCAGCCAAAGGAATCACTGCTAACATATTCTACTAGTGGCCAGATTCACAAAAAATACCAAAATTATTTTTATTGATTTAGGGACCATTGCCTTAGAGATGACTTGTTAATTTTATAACTGAGCAATTAAGTCCAGTGAAGCAAATTGTTGTCCTCCAGCTTTTTAATAAGTGAATGAAGACCGCAATTTATTCAGGCTAAAAATGGTTAAGCAATTTTCAAAATACTTTCTTTTTAATACAATTATGCTTTTCTTATTTTTTTTTTTTTTAATATTTTTTGAACCTCTATATTTAGAAGTAGCAAATGACAGTTTTGAACATAAATAAATTTAAAAAATTAGAGAAAACGTAAAAGTGTAGTAAATTTTTCAAAGCCTTTTAAAAAAGCTGTATCTATAAAAAAATCCTCGAAATGTTTCTTCAGATTTTATTCGGAATGATACCATCTAATTCGTACTCTCATCTGTTATTTATATTAATCGATTAAATTTTATGTTTTATGGCCTCTTCAGTTCATTTATTGTTGGCATCATATAACGTAGTACTTCTAAAATTTAATTTACTGATACACCCACTTTTTGTACAACGGGGCCAAATAAACAAGTTATAACAAGTGGAATCTGAAAAAACAATTGTGCAATAGGGTCAACCTTTGATCTTCCATCTAACCGAGCACCGGTTATCGTCAACATAAATATTGTTGTATCCAACAAATTCTTTACCTCCAAGCTAACTTTGAAAAATACTGCTAGAACTTTGTTTGAAAACTACCTTGAAGCAAACATAGATTTTAGGCTACGGTTGAAATCTCCTGCCGGCCTGTGCCAGGCAGCACAATACTTCGCTAAAGCAGTATGAAAAGCAGATTAGCATCTTAAAAACAACTAATATTGCCACTATAGTGTTATGTGTATATTCGACAACCGATTGACAAGAAGAGCAGAGCTAGAAGACTATGATAAAGATCAAGAAACATTACTGATCAACAACACTATAATAAATTCTATATAGAATTAAAAGCTTGGATTAACACTTCCTACTTTATCACCAACAGAAGTCAAACCTTTAGGTCACCTTAATGATGTCATCCTCTTTACTTCAGTTACCTAGTTTTTATGTAATGTTAATTTCTCTAAAACTATTGTAAATAATGATACATGTTTTGATATCTTATCAATTTTTGAAACACAACCCCGAAGAAAAATCAACTCTTTCTTCTAATATGGTAATGTTTCTCTTTAAAATATGCTTCTGATGATAAACCTCTTTTCTGTTACTTCATGATGCACCGATGGAAGTGTTGACATGGTGTTTGGTAAATAAAAACAACTTTTATATTTTGCAGTTTTGCTTGTACCGGTTATGAATTAGTTGGACAGTTGTTAAGAAAGAGAACAATTTTATGTTTTTTCAATAGCATTGCTTCATCCAACCATTATTCAACCGCGTTTGCTTCTATCACGACTATAACTCATTCTTTCTTGTGTTTGCTCCCTTTTTTCAAGGTTTTTGTTTTATCTGGAAAACGCTTTAAAAATGATCACGTTTCGTCAACATTAAAATTGGTCTTGGATTCATATTCCTTAAGAATTGTTTTTAAAATGGAGTTTTCCGCCAAACCTTCCAGTGTTCTTTGTTCACTCCAGAACATTCACTTAATACATTTTTTGGCGCAATTCTATGTCCACTTGCTACAAAATCCTGTATCATTTTACCAAATATATGAAAAAAGTATACCTTTTTCACGACTCAATAGTACTCATTATAGTATAGCTTTATCCATATCTTCATTTTATTTTATTTACCATTTACTTCCTTATAAGTATTAAGTAAATGTGGTAAACTCTTCTCCTTATTAGGTCTTGGGGCCAAGTCCTACGAAGTCTTCTTGGATTTGGATCATTGTTGAGTCAAATAATTTTTACGATTTGCCATTTGATATTCTCATTTGATAACGATTCGCTGGTTCTTGTGTTGGTAGGGATTTTCAGATTAGTATGGAGCATCTGATTACTAACGTACCATAGAGCACCTACTATTGTTCTAAGTACTGTGAACTAGAACATTTGTATGATCTGTAGGTCTGTTGATTTGGCACATCCCATAGTTAGAGTCTACAAACCCATAGGCTTAATAATGATTTTATAAAGTGGAGCTTATTACTCAACAAAAGTTTGGATTTTTGACTAACAATTTGGCGAACCTTGAGATCCATCCAGCTAAACCTTTTAAGTCCAAAATATTTTGGTCCAAAAATATTACCTTAGAGAACACCAGATTCGATAGAATGAAAGTTGGATAAGGATTGGTCGTGTCTTACTGAGAAGTTTTTCTCAGTTAAGTATGACTTTAAAAGGAGTTAGAAATTTCCGGGTGGTGTACTTTTTTAACTTGCAGGGAAGACCGGGATGCTGCACTTTATCGAATTTTTGGGATATGTTGAGAAATACTGCATTACAAATTTTCTTCCTTTCTAATTTCCTAGCGATCGTATTGACTATTCTACGTACCTATTAGATTTTGAATGTCCTAATTGTTGCTTTGCGAAAAGTACTAGAGATTCATGTTATTCGTAAATATATTTTAGTAAAACCTTTTAAACATTAGTTTTATAGGTAGAAGACCGATAGGCCATTAAAACGTTGTTTTGTGTGAGGATTTATTTGGTTTGTATATAGATAATTGTTAAAAGAACGGTAGCTTTTTGAGGCAATTTTAATATTTATCTTGTAATTAGATCGTATCTTTGAGTCTTGCGTATGCTACATTTACTTATTTCTTCCTTAAAATATAATTAGAAATGATTTGAAAGATTCAAAACAAAAAGAAGTTGTTGAAAATGATGTAGAAGTAATACATTACGTAAACATAGTTAACAACATCCAAAGTTACGGTTTACCGATAGAAGAAAATATAAAAAATATAGCGAATAAAGGAAATGAAGAAAAAACTTTAAGTGTAATACGCAACCAACAATATTTTTCTAGGTAATAGACATATTGGAGTAAATGTAAATACATATAATTGGTACAAAACAAGGGTATAAAACTGTTTTTGTAATCATATTTCTCTGCTATACATCTATGGAAGTTTTTCCATCCTAATGTAAAGGGTTCATTATTTTACAAAACTCCTTTCAACAAACAAAGTTCTACTGTATTCATTTTATTCTCTGTATTTATAAGATACCCTACCTGCTGCACGTCATCTTTAAATATTTAACTATTTTGTCTTGTTTGTTTAGGTTGTTACATTTTAGAAATGTTTCTAAGAGCTGGTTTATTTTAGTTTTTTTGTTCAAAGTATCAGGTCATCAGTATCGACTATCAACGTCATTTCTTCCAGCATAGTTAACTTAAGTACACCCACAGGATTGGTATTAAAACGGATCCCTGTGGCACGCCATTTGATAAGTCTATTTTTAAGAAATGATTTCTATTTTTTAAATGTTTTCGTACTCTTCTCAATTTGTTGAATTTAGGATGAATATTTTTAACTTGCTTATTATATTTTATCTTTCCAAGATTCTCCATCATTTCTTCAATATTTATTTTTTTTTGACTCACCAGTTTCTTTATGTTAATTTTTTCTTTTATTTAGTTGGCAGATCTACATTTTGTATTTTTATTGTTTTTGTTCTGTATTACTTTCTTGTTTGTTTTCCTTTATCTTCTTTTTGATTTATATAATTTTCTAATATTCCTTGTTTTTGATTTCTACTACTTTCTTTACCATATTTTTGATTTTTTCTTCCTCTCTATATTTTACTCTCTGGTTTAGTATCCTGGCATGAAGTAAATTACTTTTCTATTAACTATCAATTTTTTGCTTAACTATTAGTGATCGCACGTTAGAGAGCTATCTTTATTCTTGCAGCTTAAGAATTATGTAATAACATTTTATTACATCTAGAACTCCGTTTTACTTGTTTACTTATGCTCCTTATGACATTATTTTATATAATTTTCTCAGTTATTTGTCTCATTCTAATTATTTTTGTTTTCCTCTTGAAATTTTAATCTAATCTTCTTTTACATCCTTAACATTAATATTTTCATGTGTATTTTAATTCTATTATTGTATCTTTACTTATTTGTAGATTGCTCTTTACTTTACATTTATCAAGACTTTAGGTCTTTTAATTCCGTTTTGCTTTTGCGTTTCTGAATCATGGCATTGCATTGCATTCACTTTTCACTTATTCATTTCTCTTTGTTTTTCTATCACCAAATCAAAACCTCCAAAATTATATTCTTTGCTTTATCCCTTACATCTCTCATCATGTTGTGTGTTGTGTGTACGTGTTTTATTCACAAAACGTAACGCGGTCATAAAAAGAGATAGTTGTACATAGGTTACTAGGAAAGTTTTGGAATACGACACAACAATGCTCGCACGTTATGATAAGATTATATGTGTTGAGTTTAAATTGCGCTGCAGCTGCTAGAATGACCTCTGGATATTAGTAACTCCAGGACTATGACAGTAAAAATCTTGGTGGAAAACCGAACGCAGAGCAATTTTCAGTACAACTTTACAAACGGAGTATTGATCAGTATTTGAAGGAAGTGGGTTCTGTGCTATGAGATAATCGTGCTTATTGCACAACTGTAATTAGGTAATATATGGAGTTTCAAGCAAGGCATTTTAAATTCGACACCGAAGCGCCTATTCTTTTCTATCACAAAAGAGAACATCACTGCTATCGAAAAGATGTTTAAGCCCAACAGGTCTGCAGTCGAATAGAAAAGTATTTGGATATTTTTATACCGACGGTTTACACTATTCTGCACTACAAATTTCAAATTAGTACAATTTTCTTTTTGGGTATCCCACGGCGCATTTTGTGGTGCAGCAAGATGCTCAAAAAATTTGAAAATGGAACATTTTAAAACAGTGTTGTAGCAAGAGGGAAATCTTGGTTTTATTGGTAGGGCGTAAAGGGTAAGGTGCCATAACCTTCTAATAGCATAGAATAAGGAGTGCGTTTAGAGTTCAGTCGACAACCGGTTCCGAAAAACGCAGAAGTGCATAAAGTAAATTGAAAAACTTTCTTAATAACCTATATATTGCTCTAAAATTGTCCCATCTTTGGAGTAATACTTATTTGCTTATCTCTAATCCTCTGTAATACACTTGGGACAAGAAAAAATACAAATTTAAAGAACTATTAATTTGCAAAAACTGCAGCAGCATAAGACTTTAACAAGAAACAATTGCTAAAATTGATCGAATAAAAGAAACGTAGAATTTAGATTTATCTACAATCTTAATTTAAATTTATACTATCTACTACTTTCTTTAAATAGTAAGTTTTCCTTTTTGTGTAGTTTTATTGGTCAACTGGTGTCCTATACACGAATTAAAAACAAATAATCCCAATAGTATCTTTTTTATCTAATGTTATCATCAATATTTTTATATATTTTATTATACTTAACATAATTATTACTATTTTGACATGTTGCAATATGTTGACTTGTACTTACAGTTTGTTTATTACAAACGTGAGACACTTGGTCGAGTACTATACATATAGATTGTAATTATGGGATGATGTGATAAAGAAAACTGCATTGTAATAATTGCATTTAAAGTAAGCTAACTGTTTGTTTACCAAACCTTTGGTAGTTTCGAAGAATGATTATGCGTAAATTACAGACAAATAAGTTTGTGAACAGATTCGTCGGAACAAAAAATTATGTCAAGAGAAATAAAATACGCAATGGTTTGTGTTTCACCTGACCAAAAGTGACTTCTGATTAAGGATATATCGTAGAACAACGACACGTTTGCTAGCACAGTTTGAAATTAAAAAGACTACTCCAGAGCTACGCCCAAGAAAAACAATGTTACATTAATTTACAGATAAAAAGAACTCCCAAGAAGCGTCACTGCTGGTTAAAAAAGTTTAAAGAGATCATCGTTCTACCTCAGTCATAGTTTGGTGGATGATTCTGATGTCATAATGCAACGTAACTTTATTTTTGTCATAAGGAGACAAAGGCTTCAACTAAAACGTGCATTGGAACATTCTATAAAATCTGTGCCAGGTCACAAGGTCAGAACTACTCAAGTCTTTGCAAGAAAACATTTCCGAATTTATACACACCGAAGACGTCTAAATTTAATCCGTTGTATTATAAATTATGGCTACTGCTGGAGGTCATGTCCTCTTAACTGTCACTAACTGAAAGAGTAATGTCTCGCGTGCGGCAGCAGATGATTAGCCAAATGGATTAAAAGCACATGTCCAAGCAAAGAGCGACTATTTTAATAGCATATTTGTACGATAATCCATTACATTCATAATGCAGTACCTTGTAAAAAAAATATGATTGATTATGCCGAAAGTTTATATGCCCAATTGTTAAAAAATATATTAAGGCAGTTATTGTCTTCTATATCTAGAATTGTCAACTGATGATTGTCATCTTCTATGGCTTAAGGGCTTTGTAAATTTGCATTCTACAAATAACTTTAGGTGCTTCTGTTTAATTATCCACATTTAAATGGAATCACTAATTATAAAAAATTTCTACACTAAAAGGTCATCAGATTTTTAACAGCTTTTCTCTGTCCTGTTTTGGATCTAGCCCTCCCATAGTTTTCTGTTTCTTTTTGTTCTGCACTTTTCTATATCAGCACAGTCCAGTCGTCTTTATGAGATCATCTGACCACCTCATCATGGGTTTGCTTCTATTTCGACTCTGCTTATGGTCTCCATCTTGTGATCTTGTTACACCATCCCTTATGTTTTCACACTGCGTGGCCCGTCCAGTTTTACTTCTAGCGTGCTACTCTATCTATTATATTGCCTACTTTTGTCATATCACTGATTCATTCACTGGTTTTGTGGTCTTTCAGGCTTATGTTCAGCACCCTTCTTTCCATTGCTCTTTGATTGACACGAAGTTTGTTTGTGCACTGGTTGTAAAGTTTTGTTTTTAGGTGCATTGGTATCTTCATTTGCATTACGTCGTTTAATTTGCCGTATGCCGCCCGATCATGTCTTACTCTTCTTTCAACCTCTTGCGTTTGTTTTTCTTTATTAATGGTTACCGGCTGCCCAAAATAAATATAATGCTTTACTTTTTCAATGCTTTTTGATTCTATTCTCACCTTTATGTTTATTTTTTAGTTTCTTATTACTTTTATCTTGCCTAAGTTTACTTTAGGCCTCACACTTTCCGCAGGTTTGTTCAGGTTATTTATCATTGTTTTTAGCTTTTCTCTACTATGTGCTATCACAACGATGTCGTTTGCAAAGCTTAGGTTGTTAAGTCGCTCTTCTTTTACCAGTATTCTTTTATTTTTCGACTTTAATTCCAGAGCCGATGAAAACCACATTTTCTTGTCTTACTCCTTTTCTTGTGTACTTTTTAATTAGAACAGTTGCTCTTTTATAAATTTTACTCAATGATGTTAATATATATGTAGTCAATTCTTGCCTTTTTTTGAGATTATATTACTGGCCATATTTCGATGCTGTTAAAGGTTTTATTGATATCAGTAAAACAAAGCTATGGCTGGATGTTATATTCCGTGACTTTTCAGTCAGTGTTCTTATTATCTGTAAATAGTCGATGGTACTAAAGCCTGCTTGCTTTGTTATCTGGTAGAAGTGTAGATGTTGTTCTAATTTATTCAGTATTATATTTGACAATAGTTTATTATAAATTAGTAGCAACAAACTAATTGATTGATAGTTTTCTAGATTTTCAATATCGCCTGTCTTGTGTAGTAGCATCATTATGGCGTTCTCTCACACCTTCGAAATTTTTCTCTTTTCTATACATTTGGTGAACAATCTTGCTAGCTCTGTACTTAGCCTGTCTCCTGTTTCCCTCAGAATTTCTGGATATATATTATCCTTTCCTGCTGGTTTTCCATTTTTTGTCTGCTTGGTGGAATTTTTGACTTCTGTTTAGAGTTTACTTTTATTATCTTACTTTTTAGTTCTGTATTATTTTTTCATCATTTATTTGCGATGTGTATAATTTTTGATAGAATGTCTTTGTTCTAACTAGCAATTTGTCTCTGTTATAGATGTTTTGTTCTCTTTTTTCAGTTTTCTTTTTCATTGTTATTTTTCAGCGAAAAATCTTCATTTCTTTACTTCTCTAGCATTTTCTTTGTTACTTTTCTTAGTTATCTTTCTGTTTTTTTTTTACTACCCGCTGTATCTTCACTTTTTTTTCTTTATTCAACTACTGTTTTATGGGTTTTCGATATTTTTCGGAGTTTGTTTAAATTTTGTTATATTTAGTTTATGTTTTATATTTTCATTATTATTTTCCGTTTTATATAGATCTTAGCTCTAATCCGATTATGGCCACTTCCAGTGTGAAAACTATTCACAATATCTAAATCTGTTACATTTATTGTTTGTTAGCATATAGTCAATTTGGTTTTACGTTTGTTTATTTGGATTTACCTATATTAATTTTAATTTTTGTTTCTTTGTAAAAAACGTTTTCATGAAATATACTTGTTTTTCTTCCAGAAATTGTACTAGTTTTTTCCGCCTCTATTTCTTTTTTCTAACCCGTATTTCTGTACAAACTCTTCTAAGACATCATTCTCTCACCTTTCTTGGCATTAAAGTCGCTTAGTATGAATGTGTATTGCGTTGTTTTTCCTCTTTATCATTTTTTACATCCTCAAAGAATTCTTCAGTCTCTTCGTTGTAGCTACCAAAAGGGACATAGTAGTGTACTAATTTTATAGAGACGTATTTTATTTTCGCTCTACCCTTCATATATCGGGCATCGATTCGTCACCTAGGGACGCGCTCTTTAGGGGGGTACAGGTTCTCCCGAGAGTCAGATACTGCTATACGATTCTAGGTCTTCAAAATGTCACATATTTTTGGAAAGCCGTAAAAGATCTTCAACGTTTGTAATTGATTTAATTACTTTTACAACTCGTCTATTTTTTTAATAGAAAAACTATAAATCTTAGCTTTTATAACCTTAGCAACTTTATATGTTGCACTTAATTAATATTACATGTGTATGTTTATGTATTATAACAATTTAATAGCTTTCGCCAAGAGTACATGTGAATTAAATAAATTGAATTGAAAAAACAATAGATTTCAGCTAAATAAAGCGACATAAATGATCTAAAAACGAGCCCATCATTAGTACTCCTCCTTGTAATAATACCAAATACGACAACACAGAATCAAATAGCTCGATGTTAATACGTTAAAAGCAAAAACCCTCGTTTAGGAGTCCATTATTATATTACATTTTGCTTTATACGCAAATTTACAAGCCGCTTTCAATTTTTCCACTGAACGACAATTAAAATTTACCTAGCAACATTTCAGCTCTTAGCAACAGTGAGCATCGCATGTCGAATACTTCTCTTTGTTAATTAGCTACTAATACAATCTCCTAATTAGCTAAAATACAAATTGGAGTTGACATTACATTGTCCTACTTTTACTCTAAATTTCACTTACTCCAATCAAAATTATTACAACAAATTTTGTGAATACACATATTGCATTTGCAACTTCAATTTATAACGATAAATAAAGTTCTCGTCAAATCCTGCAACAAGTTCTAATTAGTCTGCTAACCAGCACGCTCATTAGGCAGGCGTTTCAATAGGTTATAGATTATTAAAAGGCAACATTCAAAAGTAAGGGAAATTCGCTGGCTGGCGCCTGTAACCTGGCGCTTTCACGGTGCAGTTAGTAATTGATGGCGTTAACGTTCTCGTCGCCTGAAACTTAGCTAATGAACTGTTCATTAAACTGCAAACTCAGTTTTATCAATTGGTCCTCTGGGACTTTAGCGTCGCTAATAGTTCAAGAAGATGGAATATTATAAAAAAAAATCTAGAATAATTTCTGTTAGAAGTTTTTGTTCTATCCATTAAGACGTTGTCTGATTAACTCTTAAACCTACCGGGGGGAGCAGATCAAAATGCCATATTTTACAAAAAAGATATTACTTTGCTGCGGACAAACCCGGATTCCATTCCGAGAGCTCTCTAATGCCTGGCGGGTGGCCTACTCAGCTACTAAAAATAATTGAGTACCTGCGTTTACTCGAATAAGGGGTAATAATGACAATCGTCTAAGGCGAGGTGCTTGCCACATCACCCAGCATCAGAGATGATGCGCAACGACCGGGCAGAGAAAGCAAACATATGAGAGCTTTAACCTGTCAGTTTGCAGGTCATGCTCCCACGCGGCGTGTTAGAGCCTATTGAATACTGTAATAATTACCATTATTCATTTTCTTGGCCGTTCATTTAATATCATTTTCTAGTACTTTATTTCTAGAATCAATTTATCTTTGCCGGCTTGTTATAAGACAATAAGATGAAACTTTATTGGGGTGGCTTTTTAAGTCTTAATAACAATATAATTTCTAATTTTTAAGTTTATTGAGTAAAAATACCGTATTGAATATTGTAGTAATTATCATTATTCATTTTCTTGGCCGTTCATTCAATATCATTTTCTAGTACTTTATTTCTAGGGAATCAATTTATTTCTTTTCCGGCTTGTTAATGCAAGACAGGTAAAATTTAGAAAGTCAATTTGTAATAATCCAAATAGTCTTCTATTTTTTTATTATACTTCCAATATGAGAAATAAAAACTTATAATATAAGATAGTGTGCAAAAACTTTTGCTTTCTTCTCGTCAGAATCTCTTGTTTCAGATTAAATTAGCGGAATAACCAATTACGTTTCTCAAATCTTTTAGCTATTCGTCAGATTGTGATCATTTTGAATTTAGACAAATTTGAGTAAAATTTTTATTCCTGAAATTCTTTAGTTTTATTTTTAACTTATTGGTTAATATGTTGAATGTATTTTTAACCAATATGTTGCGAGTCCTTTATCAAATAAATGTTGCTTTTTCTCTGTAATTAATAATGTTGACAATACTTTAGTATTGTACCAACTGGGGGTGGAGTACTCTGTTACTTCTTGTATGGTTTATATTAGATGATGTACAGTTCCATCAAGTTCTTTTGGTTTCTTTATTTTTAGGTTAACGTTTTATAATGAAGATAGAGCTAATTTACAATTAAGAAAAAGTCTTAATTAAGAAATAATAGCTGAAAATAAATTGAAAATGGGCTTCCAAATTATGATAATTAACAATGGAGAATGGACATAGAATAAAGAAAAAGAAATATTCGAGAAAGCAATTAGCCAAAAAGAATTCAAAAAAAAACTAGACCTTAAATGTAAGTGGATTACTACACAAATTAGAAATGTTCAAAAGAGGACAAGCGAACAGATAGGAAAAGAAAAAATGCCAAACTTGGCTACGAAAAAGAATAACGTCTCAAAAGTTAAAGTAAAGCGAACGTGTCAAACATATCATAATAGAACAAAGATATAAGTGATGAGAATAGGATTATGAAACGTAAGGGAAACAAGCGAAAAAGGGGAAATTTAAAATCTTGTTGAAATAATAAACAGATACAAAATAGACCTACACGCATTACAAGAAACGAAACAAAAAGAGGCTGGAATAAACACTATACAGGGATACAATTTTTTCAATAACGGCGGAGAAAACAGATATTTAAGAGTAGGTTTCATCGTTAATAAAGAATCTGCCGTACTAAATTTTGAGGCCATTTCAGACAGAATATGTAAAATAAGATTAAAAGGGAAGTTTAGAAAAATAACATTAATTAATATTCACTTACCACGGAAGGTAAGGACCTAAAGGTAAAAAATAAATTTTATAAAAAAATACAAGCTATATGAGGAAAAATACCGAATTATGACATAAAAGTTTTAATTGGAGACATGAAAATTGGGAGTAAGTAAAAATGTCGTAATGGAATAGGGGGTAAGAGTAAATACGAGGAAAGTAAAGAAAATGGAAAAGTAGTAATTTTCAGGAAAAACAACCTAAAAATCAGAAGCGCAAGATTCGATTACAAATATGTTCACAAAGAAACGTAGATCTTGTTGGACAAAATAACAAGGAATCAGATAGGCCATCTCTTAATAGAAAACAAACATCATCGAGATATTAAAGATGTATGAAGCTTCAGAGGAACAAATGCAACATCCGACCATGTGGTAATAATAACAAAATTGAAACAAAAACTATTAACAAGGATAAAGACAAATAGTTCAAGAATACCAAATTACAATACTGACAAATGCTCAAAGAGGATATAATACAAAGAATAAAGGAAGTGTTAAACAAAAAGGAAAATAATTCAATTTAAAAAAATTCTAAGAGAACGAAACCAGGCAAGATTAATGTTCTTGATTGAACAAACAGTGGCAATAAAAAAAGATACGAAATACTAAGAAAAAGAGCGAAGCAAGTACAAGACAAGAAAAAAGAAACTATATAAAAAAATCTGGTGAACATCACGATTTTCCAATTATTAAATTCTGGAACAAACCGGAATTATTGGTTTCTATTATTACCAACTTTTATTTTAAATTCATGTTTATCTCGTGATAACAAATCATTTTATTCTCATGAATGTATCTTCAACCGTTTAGATTGCTGCGATACAAATTTCGTATACACAAGTAACATACAAATTTCAAGTCTCTAGCTCTTACGGTTCTCGAGATATCCTGTTTGAAACGACAGACACACACGAACCAATGGCCAAACCAACTTTTTTGGTGTCCTGAGACTATAATTTGTACAGAAATGTGAAAAACTGGGTAGGCCAAATTTCCGCCGATTACATTACTATCCTTATTATAGGATAAGGAAAGTAATAATCTGAGAATAATGAAAGAAAATTACAGAAATAAGGAACTTTTACCAGGGTGGTAAGAAAGCAAGGGACGCTTCACAAAATGTAACGCCGTACCTGAAGAATGAAAACAGACAGTTAATAGGAAATGCGGATGCAAAATTAAAAGGTGGATGGAGTATTCCGACGAAATCTTAATTACGAGAATTTACAAAGAACAAAATGAGGAGTTAGATATATCAGACAATGGGAGTTGAAGAACCAACAGATCAAGAGATTGCAGATGAATGGGGAAAATTGAAGAATAATTTCGAAGTGCAGAAATATGTAGAAGGTATACTGAGAAAGAAAATTAGTCTACTAATAAAGAGAATGTGGAATGAGAAACGAATGCCTCAGCATTGGAGTAACGCCTTGATGTGTTCTATTCTAAAAAAAAGAGAAACAGAACTGACTGAAAATTACAGGGAAATTTCACTGTTTGACGTTGCTTATAAAGTACTGGCAAGAAATTAACCCGCTGTCATGGACATCCTAGTAGGAGACTATCAAGAAAGGTTTAGAGGGGGAAGATCAACGACGGACTAGATCTTTAGGCTGAAAATGCAAAACCTATATTTACATATCTTGTTTGCCGATTTTGTGAAGGCTTATGATTCAACAGAAAGAAGCAAATTGTATCAAGCAATGAAAAAGTTGATCAGTATAACAAAGATGATGCTGATAAACACGCAGAACAAAATAGCAGTAAAAGAAAGGATATCAAACAATTTCCGAGTAGCGACCGAAGTCAGGCAGGGGGATCCATTATTTACGGTATTATTAAGTGGCGAAGCGAAGCAGAGTCACTTACTAATTTCATGTTGTCCGTCTGTCTGTCCATCCGTCCGTCCAAGCAGTAACTCCAGAACGTCTGGGAATTTACAAATTTTGGTTTCACCAATCAACAGAAGACCAAAAAGGCTTGTTTCCTAGTGATTTTGAAACTGATTGGTCAAGGGTCAGCGTTAGTTCTTCGCCACTTCGCTATGCGTTGCAAGCTTTGCAGGTTTATTTAATTTAGTTCTAGAAGCGCATAATATACCAACAAAAATAACAAGTAGTTGCCTACACAGACGACGTAACAGATCGAAGAAGGAACTAGAACATGCCTTTAGCAAAACGGAAAAGGGGGCAAGAATTTATGGACTAAGAATAAATGAAAATAAAATAAAATACCTAATAATGAAACAAAGAACAACAAATGAGGGATACATCAGGTTAAAGACAGACTCAGCAATCTATAATATTCAGAGAGTGAACCATTTACTTATGGGTAATAGTTGCTAGCAATAATGAAGAGAACAAAGAATTAGAAAAAAAGAATGAATAAAAAAAGCAAAACAATCAGCTCATTAAACAGAATTCTAAGGTCCAAAAACGTCTTTAGAGCAACGAAAATAAGGTTAGACAGGACAGTAGTAAGACGAACGATAAGTGCACTGATGCGAGGCATAAGTTTTAACAGAGAAGAACGAAATAAAAATGGAAGTACGGGAGAAAGTTGTTAAAGGGAATGTAAGGTGGAACAAACATAGAAGATGGTATATGGAAACAAAAAACAAATCAAGAAATAGAAGTATTATAAGGACAATACGTTAAAGCACAAAGGTTAAGAGGATTAGGGCATATTATCAAAATACCAAACCGCAGACATAACAAGAGAGTATTAGAGGAAAGAGAAGAGAGGAAAAAGAGGAAGACACGGAGTGGAAGACAACAACATATAGACTTCAAGGGAGAATGATTGTTAAAAAAATTGGAGAATCTCTGTGTGTGTGTGTGTGTGTGTTAGAGGTGTGCTAGAGGAGTGGTTATTTTCAGTTACACATTTGCATACCTTTTAGAATAGCCTTAAACAGTGTATTTATTATTCAACTCCATTCAAGTCCATAGTTTATTATTAATGATAATATTGATTTAGAATATTTTCCTAATTTTTCGTAAACACTTGGTAAAACTTGTATTTTTGTGTTTTTCCTGTTCTAACACAAGTTTCGTTTCTATACAATAAGATCGATTTACGTTACTGTCAAAATAAGACTATTTTCGTCTTTCGTCTTATTTGAGATGAAGACTATATATTTAGCATTCCAAATGCATGCTGTGCTTTTAATTTTTGGTTGATACCTTTATCTGTTGTTATTGGTGTTCATTATACCACCCAGGCAGCAGAACCCTTGCACCAGTTTTATCTCTTTCCTATCTAGATATATTTTCTCATGTTCTTCTATTTATACCTTCATTTCTTCTGTTTCTTTTTATATTTTTAGTTCACAAATTCAGCTTTTTCTAGAATTTGTACGTCTGAGATTGTGTGTTATAAGACATATATCGTCAGCATATTTCATCACTGTCAGTTTATTACTTAGCAGATGGTTTCAGGCGATTCTGTTTAAATTGTTCTTTTTATTACATAATCTAGGCATATATTAAAGAACATAGGAAACAATATGCGTCTTTACTTCGCTCATATCTATTATCCTACTCGCATATTCTTTGTGCAACACCTGGCATGTTGATTTCTTATACATTGTTTTAATTAGTTGGATAATTTTTTGAAGAATAAAAAATAATTGAATATCGTTGGTGATGTGTTTTTTCTCTAGTTTTTTCTATAATAATTTGTGATATTAAAATTTAGTCGATACATAATCTTCCTCTTCGTTCCTTAGTTTTAGTCTGCTTCTTTGTTCATTCTTTGATGTTAAATGTGTACTAATTTTGATTACGGAACATCATAGGAGCATTCCTCTCTAAATTAGCACATTTTCTTTCTTAAGAATCTTATAAATACTTTATTTTTCTTATTCTCATATATCTCTTATTAATGGTGTTATTAATTCAGCCTTATTGTTAATGCCAGCATTCCATAATTCTAGTAATATATCATTTGTGTCTGGTTTTGTTAGTTTTATATGCTGAATTGCCTCTCTAATTTTGCATTGTGTTGGTTTCTTTATATCTATTTCTAGTGCATCGTCCTGTCTTTCATCTCCTTTATACATGTAAATTGTCTTTCCATATATATATATATTCCATATAGTGCTCATTTAACCGATTCAATAGTTCTTCATCCCTTGACAATAGCTGCTCTTTCTCGACAGTCAAAGTTTAGTCTGTTCAATTTCTCTTGTTTGCTTTGATACTCTACTTCACTAGTTTATTCGCCGTTTCGTATTCTTTATTAATGTTAAAATTTTCTTCAATGTTTTGTATTGTATTTAGTTTGGCTTTTATTTTTTCTTTCCTTAATAAGTTACCACGTTGAATTGCTTATCTATTTTTTCTTCTTTCCTGTTTATAGCCTAGAACATCGTATACGTCTTTATATATTGTTCCCTTAATTACATCCCATTGTTCATCTATACGGAGCTGTCTTTTTAGTTTTTTTCTTTGTTGTAGTATGGTGTTTCATTTATGATGTACTTTATTGTCCTCTAGCCTTTGAAGGTTGTATTTTTAAGTGTTGTTTGCTGGTTTTATTGGCATTAATTTTAAGTTTAATTTCTCATTTGGTAAGTGATGATCGCAGCTCAAGTAAACAGTTATTTGTTACTTCATCAAGATGTGGTCTATTTGATTTTGCGCTTGAACTCTATAAATTAAGGTTCAAAAGTTTATAGAAATTAAAAAAATTGAGCGTTAGAAATCTTGTGTTGTGGAAGACAGAACTGTTGATATTACAAATGACCATGGCAACTTCTTCATCTGAACGGAAGTGGCTTGAATATGTACTCTTTTAAATTGTGGAAATTTGTGATGCACTGTAGTTTTTTATTATAATAACTGTTTTTTATGGACTTCCAAGTGCTCGATGTAGTAAATTGGACATAGAGTTATTTTAACAGGCGTTCTTGTTATGTAGTGAAATTCGGAGATCAGCATGGTGCCAATATTGTTATTTTAAGAAAAACTTTAATTTTATTTTGCAATTTTTATTTGATGCTATTGTTTTTGCTTTTTTGCTACTACTATTAATTTAGTACAACCGGTTGTTTTTAATTATTCTCGAACGTCAAAGAAATTTACTTTTATATTGAGTTATAGAAAGAATAAAAATAATAATCCAAAAATCTTAATGCTAAAAAATGGGCCAAATAATTCTCAATAAAACAAATAAATTTGACAAGAACTAAGAATATTTAGAAATAAAACCAAAAATCTTGTAATACTGGCAAACAGAAAAACAAATATTGCTCGAAACCCTTTCCAAAACTGTTTATTATTACTTATCCACACACGTACACACAACAGTAAGCCTCGGTTATTTTAAAGGCGGCTGACAACGCCGTAAGTGGTGCCGTTTCAGCAAGAGCCGCAAAAACAACAATCCTGAAGGAGCTAAACTCCCTAAGCCAACTTTTCCGAAAAAAGCGGCTGTGTAATCATCGCGCATAAAACTCCGTCTAGACTGAAAGCTCGGCTTTCGCAAGTTCGCAATAAAAGCGTCGCGATGAAGCCTGCCCGAGGCGGAAACGCTACGCTCGGCGACTGGCGGCAGTTCTTCCTCGTTGCGCAAAGATCTGTGCTCTGGCTCGCGAAAAATCGCCACACAAGCGCGACTTCAAACGTTTCGCTTCGTTATTTATAATTCATGGCCGGAGGGGTATTTAAAGCTAAAACGGGTTTTTGTCGGCTGCCATACTTGAGTAATGTGTGGGCAAGGAACGAGGCCTGACACAGTTTGGCCTCCTAAAACAAATAATGCTGCTATCAATTCACGTACTTTAAATAAATCGCATGAAAGGTCAGTGATATCGATATCCGGCACCAAGCTAAATAATTCAAGAAACATTTTAGCCGCTATTGAACAGGGTTAATAGGAGTAGAATTAAAGTGTGTCATTTTGTTTTTATCTAATCTTTTAAATCATTAAGTGAAGCGAAGCGGAGTCACTTACTAGCTTCATATTGTCCGTCTGTCTGTCTGTCCGTCCGTCCATCCGAGCAATAACTCGAGAACGGCTGGGAATTTCCAAATTCTGTTTTCACCAATCGACAGGTGACCAAAAAGGCTTGTTTGCTAGTGATTTTGAAACTGATTGGTCAAAGATCAGCGTTAGTGCTTCACCACTTCGCTATGCGTTGTAAGCTTTGCAGGTTTATTTCTCCTATGTACAAAGTCATCTAATTTACATTTATAATTTTTTTGTAGTTGATTTTTAGATGCTGTCTTATACTCGAGTTTTAAATTTTCATCTTATGAGTAGCTTGGAATTGATTCAATTCCAAAGCAAAACAAAGATAACAGAAGAAAAAATAAATAGAACAAAATGATCTACTCCCTTGAGAAGCAGTTGCGGATTAACAAGCGCGAAATGTAATGATAAAAATGGATAATGTGGAATTCCTTGTGAGAAAACCCTTAAAAATGCTTTAAAAGAAATGATAATAGTTTTCTATAAAACGTCTACCACGCCTACCACTTGGTTAAAACATTCTCGATCTTTAGCTAATCGAAATGCGCGTTACGCATCCATGACAATCTCTTTCTTCGTACAGGTCATTTTCCTTGTGTTATCTTTTGGAATAACTTATATTTGTCATTCCTTAAAATGTGTCCCAAATAGGCTGTTTTTCTCTTAACGTACTCTTCTTAATACTTTTTCATTTGTAATTCGTGCAATCCATGGCATTTTTAGCATCTTCATTTACAGCCACATCTCGAACGCCTCTCTATTTTCTTCATGATGGTTTGCTCTAATGTCCAGTCTTCCGTACCGTACAAGATAGTTGATCAAACGTAGTACTTGATAAAGCTATAGATTCTGATAGACAGATTGTTGCACAGCATTGTTTTGTATATATAGAAAGTGCTTCTTTTCTTTCTATTCGAAATGTTATTTCAAAATCAGGATCGAGATCATTATCCAAGTTTCTAAATACTTAAAAATATTGATTTGCGTTATTTCTATTCCGTTAACCGTTACTTGTGTTCTCAGTACACCTTGTCGACTCATTTCCATAAACTTAGTTTTATTGAAATTAATTTTTAAGCCCATTTCTTCACCGGCCTTGTTTAATTTACTCAAGAGGAATTGTAAATCTTTAAGGCTCTCCGCAAATATAGCGGTATCGTTTGCATACCTAATTTTATTTATAACTTTTCCTCTGTTCGCTCCCATAAAGCCTTTTCAAAAAATGCTACGAATATATATATTAAATAGGACAGGTAATAGGACATTCTTCTGTTTGTTCGTTGTATGTACGTACACTAGCAGTTTGGTTCCAGTTTTTGATTTATCTAACATCTTTTCCATTTAGTCTTATTTATATTAATGCTTTGATTAGCTCCGGGTTTTGAACCATTTCGAATGCCTTTTCAAAGTCTATGAATCCAATGCACACGATTTTCTTTATTGTTAATTTTAAATTCCGACAGGGGATGTTTAGCGCTTTTGCCCCATTTAAGGGCCAAGCCATTGGTTGTGTTTTCCATAGTAGCTATTTTTGGAAAAATAGTAAAGCAGTTTTCCCTTGCTTTCTTTACTTCAGTACTTCAGCCACATAACCTACTTTCAATCACGCCTGAAGAAATTTACCAATAGATCATCCCATAACACTTGCATTTCAGTCCTATTTCAGTATTGACTGTTGCCCTCTGTCAGGGTCTTTAGAAGTCATTAAATGGGTTATCTACAAGTTACCTTCTTGCTAGTTTTGGTCCGCCCCGGATATATTATTTTCCTGGAACTCGCTATATCTAGCGGCTGTTCCACCATCCACTACATGGGGGAACTAGCAACTCCGCTTAAAATAATAAGGTTATTACGCGAAAATTATAAAATGCACAAAAGTTACAAATATTTTGTTATATCTTGAGGGTCCGCAGTAAATGTTAATACAATGCAAAAGCAAAATTTATTTAATATAAATTTTTATTCTAAGCTTATACTCGCGCATTTATAAAATTAAAGTATCTTACTATATTTGGCTTTCTATAAAATAATGGCCAACCATCAAGCGGCATATTTATTCGATACAGACTTTCAAAGCGCAAATTGAATTATCCACTTCTTTATCACATCTTCTATTAAACTTTTTTTATAATATTACTTCTTCTATATTCCTCGTTAGACTGCTACTTGTTTTTTCTACTACAAGAAGTCCTTTTATGGTCTCTGAGGTCTTTAAATACTCCTTTTATCTCTAAGAGATTTATGTCATGCCCGACACGTGTTCGTCCCATTTTATTCTCCTTTGATGTACCCAGTCTTAATAGTTTGTATTTTGCATCTTATTAGTACATTCATCAATCAGTCTCTTTTTGATTTATCCTGCAGCTCGTTCTGTCGAATAGTGTGGGATTGCCAGTCCACTAAAAACCCCATTTCGCTATGCTTTCCTCAATCACGGAACTACGTAAGCCTGACTTTGTGACTGATTGAGGCTGAGTAAAAAAGTATTCACTTCAGATGTAGTGCCAATATTCTATTTTATCCCCTCTCACATTCCTCTTTCTTGCTAATAATGATTCTAGCAAATCTAACAACTGCTATTCAATTTTCTTCGCTTTTTAACATTTTATATATTTGGTTTTCTTATTTTATTATTATATAGTTTTTTAATCGCTGTCTTAAGCGGTTCCATTCCGTACAAGCGAACCTAGTGTGCTCCGCTGTATCGTCTTCACATCCGCTAAATACAAAAACAATTATCTAACTTTTGAATTTTCTTTAGATAACTGAAGAAAAACCCAATCTCACTAAGTGTTTGTGTCAAACAGTCAACAGTAAATCTACTCAGGTTTCCTTTCTAGACATTATTTTACGTTTATGATTTTTATGGTTTACGCGTCCATGTCTTTGCCATTTCTCATCCATTTCTGTTTGACCTTTTATGTAGCACAGATATGTCTCTTCTCTTCGTTTGTTATTTTCCGATATTCTACTTTCAGAGCAAATGCTTATAATTTGGTTAAAATAATTCTAACTTTGCTAGAAACTGTTCGATATGCGATGAGTATGCGAATTGCTAGTGGCCTTTAGTTTAGTTAGTGCTATAATCTAGACCTAGACGGCATATGATGCAACTAATGCAGTTATTTTTCTTTTACTAATTATTGGGCTGTCTACTATTGGTTTATCTGATAAGTGCGCTAGTTATTCAGGAAAATTTGCATTGACGCTTTGAATGCAGTTACCAAACAAATTATTCTTGTTAATATCTACCCCCAATTATTTAATACTGGGCTTTATTAGTATAACCCGACCTATCTACTCTTTTCTTCCCATGATATAAGCACTACTTCTGTTTTCGTTGATGCTAGATGTAGCTCTTTAGTGTGAACCCAAGGATTATTTTTTCTATTGCTGAGTTTGCTGTGTCTTGTGGTATTTGGGTCGACTTTTTCATCACCATGACAACTAGGTCGCCGACGTATCCTATCGCACCACCAATTTTTAGATTTAATACTTCGTTGTATAGGATATTCGATAAACCGCTGGGTATGTCGAGGTTTGCACTTCATCTTTCCACTATAAGAAAGCTAATTTTCTTTCAAAGAGCGAGCTTCCGATGATCGCAGTTTAGTCGATCTCCCGCGTTCTTCAATATCTGATATTATGATTTCTTGCCTACTGCCATCACCATGTTTATGACAATCTAGGTAGATTATCTTTTTGTTTTACGTCATGTCTTTCTGGAGTCTACTGACTATGAGCTTCTTTATATCGTCTGCATTTAGTTAAATGTTCTAATTTATTCTACCTTTTTCGGTAAAAGTTTCATGTGGTTATTTTTCAAGTTTTCGGATATATTTCATCTTTAAGGCATTGTTCGTAATATCACAGATTAGTTTTGGGGGTATTTTGATTATTATCGTGATCACTTCGACTATAATACCATCCTGCACTGAAACATTTTTATTCCCCATTATATTTGCTATTTTTTCGAGTTCTACGGTGATGTTTAATCTGTCTGCTATTTTCTTTTTCCATGTGCTGAAAATTGTGGCCTTGCTGTTCTCATCTGTTCCTCGTCACTAGAGTTAGTTTAGGGTATTGTGTATCTCAGCTTCTTGGTGACAATCATGTATTCTGTCTCCCAGATGCTGGTTATCAGTTCGTTAAAGAGTTCCTTCCATATATTTTTTTGTCGCATTTTGTGTGTTCTTTGCGTTTCTCTCTTGGTCTTTCACCGTGTTGATCTATATTTGCCCTCAGCATTCTTTTCTTTTTTTTTGCTAGGACTTTGCTTTGTTCCATTTTGTAACCTCTCATGTCACTTGTGGTATTCCATCTATAATTGGATTGAACAATAATGGACTCAAAGAGTCTTGTTGTCGTTTTCGCATTTTATTTGCAATGACCTCGCGTATGTTCTGTTTACTTTAATATAGACGCCATTTTCGGTGTGTATATTTCGTGTGAGTTTGATTACCTGTTCAGGTACTTCTCTGCGTCGTAGTTATCGAACAATGCCAGTTAATAAAGCCTAACCAAGATTTATAAGATACATATATGTAGTTTGATAGAATTCTGTAGCCTTTTTTGTATTTTGATCAATTACAAAAATAGCATCTAGTGCAAAACCCATAGCATGTTCCTTAGTGGTGTTTTCCTTTCATCTCTGGACTTTCTCTATTCTGGCCCATATACCGAGAATGCATATGATTTTTGCTTACTATTATAGTAATATATAGTAACCTTGATGACATGTAACACACATTTTTTTTTAAAGTCCTCATGTATTAGCAATGCAACTTCGTCTTTTGCTTTTTCATTAGTTTAACGCTACTATAGACAAACACATATAATTCATACTGAGTTATACTATTTTCCTTTTTCTTGGTTTCACTTAGTCCACATATGGTTAACCTTTTGTTCTGAATTCCTATAATAATTTCTTGATCTTCCTAATTCCACCATCTGATGCTACTTTAGTCTCTTGTTTTTCCAAAATCGTTTCTTCCTTATCCTCGCTGCGGTCATTTTTCAATTCTTTGTACTTCAAGTCATAATACTACAACTACCATTATTTTTGTTTATTATATTTTTTGCTTATGTGCTTGGTTCCCACAATTTATAACACAGGACTAAAATTATTCTTAGCTGCATATTACGAAAGCGAACATCGTTTTGTGCTAACTTTCATAATCGTCCCTAATTTTTTTTCTAGCATCACCGAGGACTAGTGTAAATAGAAAATCTAACTGTCCCACCCCTAAATTTGTCTCAAATATTTTGTTGTCTGTTTTTACGCAACTTTGATATGTTTTATATGCATTTTTGTTATCATTATCATTAATGTTCTTCTTATAAATTGAATAAATCATACTTTTCAATTTGTAAATATTTTTTGTCTTCGCTTTATTTATAATTTTGAGCAGCTGACGCTTACTGTTCTTAACATTTACAATAGTTTCTCTTGGTCTCACCAAATGTCATGATATTCATAAATAATATTGTAAAGCTTTTTATAATTTAATGTTGTTAATGGCTTTTAGTTTTATACACTAAATCTCATTATAGTTAATACATTTTTATACTTATTGTTAATTTCCTGACAAGAATAACTAAATATTTTAATTATTTATATACAACTATTTATTTTTAATAAATATTTGACATTTATTTTCTCGTCATGTAATAAAATTGAAAATTAACTTTTACAATACCGTGGTTACTTAATCATCTGTAATTAAGTTATTAAGCTTTATAGTCTTGAAACTTCTATTTTTTAAGAGTTATAAAACCCTGTCTGGTGAATAATGTCTTTATAATTTTTATAACGCAGTATGTCATTAATTTTTTAATAACAATCTGCTTTAGTTTGACATTAATTACATTTTTCAGATCCGAACTTAGTAGTTGAAAATATAAAGTTGTTTTAATGTTCCTTATCATTAATTACAATGAAAATAAATAGTATGCGGTTATTTTTAATTTTTCTCAACTAGTAAATAAACATTTCTGGTAACTTAAATATTACTTATGTAGTAGAACGCATAAAGTAGGCCGTCAAATATAACGTTCAGAATGTAGGACAGATGCTTATCGGAAGAATATTTCAGATGAGACAGCGAATAATGCGGCGCTCAATTTTCCGCCCGGCTTCCACTGGAGAAAATGTACTGCCTTGGCATTTCCTGCTATTTGTCTTCATAAGAAATTGCCGCGCAATCGATGGAACCACTTCAGAAATACAGATCTGCGCTTAGTCTCCGGTGTTTGCAAACGATTGGCCTAAAAAGCGAAAACATCAACATGAACATGATACATATCGAGTGCGTTTATTGCAGTAATTAAGGCGCCTGACGCGGCAAAGCGGCGGCAAGGCTTTTTGCTTACTTAAATCAATACGCTCATCCCAACGAAGGACTTTCGTCCCCTCCATCCTTCCACCCAATACATTCCATTATTGGAAAATGTCCGATAAAAAATGCAATAAACCTGAATGCGCCGGCTTATTTTAAATTAACTTATAGTTTGATGCCGAAAGCTATGTAATAAATACAAAAATTTCGTTATAACAATTTTTTAGGCGATATTTCATATATAGTAAAAACAAACACGCTCGTTTAGAAAATCTATTAAATTGGTTATGAGTAAAAGTGTACTAAGTTTATTGTTATTATTTTGCCTTAAAAATATTTTACGGAGTTTTATTACATTGTTTACTCAATCTAAGACACTATCATTACACTTTAGATTGTCCACATTTGATATTGTAGTTTGCATTAAATTACTATTTTATATGGTGATCGTTGTAGGTATACCTACATATAACTTAATTACTTTAAAATAAGTTGACATACATATATCTCGTGTATTATTATATTGAAGTTAGAATTGTTATCGTTTATGATTCTCTGTATCTTACCTTGAAATTATTCTTGCAATGCAAAATGTGGAACAATTTTTATATATCTGCAACATTTTTTGTCTAGTATTGTACATTATCTTTGATTTTATAATACATATATATATATATATATATATATATATATATATATATATATATATATATATATATATATAAGCTCTACAGGCCATTAAGGCCCATGGCTTAACATTACATTTCATATATTTTCACATTTTCATTTCTTTAACTTTACTAACTATTCTCCTCCACTTCACTCTGTCTCTCGCTATGCTTCTCCAATCCTCTATCCCCACTCTTCTCACGTCATTTACTACTGCATCCAACCATCTCTTTTTGGGTCGCCCTTTTTTCTTTTTTCCTCCTTCTCGCATGCCTGTTTTCGGGCATCCGGCTAACATGGCCTAACCATCGTACTCTTTGAGCTCTTACGAACACTATTATTGATATGTCACCATACTCATCTTGTAACTCCTTATTTGTTCTTCGCCTCCACTCTCCGTCCCCTGTTCTTACTCCTCCCAGAATTTTTCTTAAGACTCTTCTCTCCCATACTTCCAGTTTCACCTCCATATATTTTGTTAATGCCCATAATTCGCTTGCATACGTTACTGATGGTCTTACAATCGTTTTATACATTCTTAGTTTTGCTGCTTTTGAGATTTCTTTGGATTTTAGCATACCACTGATTGCACCTACCGCCCTACTGCCTTTTGCGATTCGTTTTTGTATTTCCGTGTTTTCCTCTATGGTGTTAGATAACGTCACTCCTAAGTAATCGACCTCACTAACTTTCTTAAATTTATACACCTTTCTTTCCCCTTGGAAGCTGGTAACCGTATCTCCCCCAGTGTTATGTCTCATTTCTATCTACTGCGTTTTGCTCTCATTTATCTCTAGCCCATACTTTGTTGCAGTTCTTTCCAGTTTACTGAATACTGTTTCCAACTCTTTTTTTGATCTGGTAATAATAGCCAGATCGTCTGCGTACGCCACTATCTAGTGACGTCTTTGGTAAATTATTCCCCTTCTCTCGATACCACACCATCAAAATTGCTTCTAGTACCAAGTTAAACAATACTGTTGAGATGGGATCCCCTTGTCTCACTCCCTTATTTCCAGTGACTCTTTCCGATACCTGCCCATCTATCAGTATTTTACTATTTGTTTTTCTTAGGGTCATTTGTACCAATCTTATGAGTTTCTCTGAAATCCCTAGCTTTCTAAGGGCCTCGTAAAGTTTTCTCCTGCTGATTTTATCGTAGGCTTGGCGGAAATCCACAAATAGCATATGTAATTCCAAATTTTGCTCATAACTACTACACTGAATCATTTTCACCGTAAAGATTTGATCCAGGGTTCCTCTTACTCTTTTAAATCCTCCTTGGTATTCTCCTACTACCCGTTCTTGGTGCTCACTTAGTCTTTCCCGAATCAGTCTCGCCAATACTTTATACGCCACGTCCAGCAGTGATACTCCCCTATAGTTTTCACATTGGCACCTATCCCCCTTCTTATGTATCAGACAGACAATATCGTTATAGTCATTCTAGTGGCATTTGTTCTTGTCTCCATACTTTTATAATAAACTCGCTTATTTTCTGCTGTATTCCCTCTCCCCTCATTTATATACTTCCGCGGGTATTCTATTTTCACCCGTACTTTTGTTATTTTTTAATTTGTTGATATTTTCTTTTTAACTACCTACATGTTCTCTTTGCGTCTCTCCTTGCCTCCTCAAATTTCCGTTTATTCTTCTCTGTATTTTGCCTCAATAATTTCATTATGGCCTCATTCCTTACTTGTAGTTTTGCCTTGCATTTCTCGTCAAACCAACTTTTTGTTTGCTTCTGCCTTTTTTTCCTAAACATTTTTCCATCGTTTCTTGAACTGCAGTCTCAATTTACCTCCACTCTTCTTGAATGTTGTTTGGTTCGTTTAATTCCCTGAGCCTGTTATCAAGTTGCTTTTTCGTTTTAACTAATACCTCTTTATTTTGCATTTTATCAATATTATATCTTATTAACGGGTTATTTGTTTCTTTTCCCTTCTTTGGCATTAGTTGTTTTTATTGAAGCGATTAGTAGAAAGTGATCCGAGTCCATGTCCGCCCCCCCCCTAAAACTTCTTACATCTGTAACGTATCTTCGATTAGTAAATGGTCAATCTGATTTTTGCTTTTCTTGTTCGGTGAAACCCACGTAGCTTGGTGTATTATTTTGTGTCGAAAATTTGTACTCATTATTTTGAATTTATTTTCTAGGGCGAACTCTATTATAATTTTTCCGTTTTCATTTGATGAGCATGTATTCTGTTGCCTCCGGTTACTTTTTCATATGTTTCTTCTTTACCTACTTTGGCATTTAGATCGCCTACTATTATTTTAACATCATATTTCGGAATCTTTTCTAGCATTTTCCCTACCTCCTCGTAGAATTCGCTCTTTATCATTAGCTCCTTATCCTCAGTGGGGGCGTGCACGTTCAATATTGTTATCTTCCGGTATCTCCCTCTCAGCCTTAGCCTACACATTCTATCATTCACTGCTTCAAAATCTATTACTGCGTCCTTGATTTCGTTGCTTACAACAAATCCCACTCCCAAATATCTATTCTCTCCTCCACTATCGAAGAGGGTGTAGTTATCCACCTGCACACATTGCTGTCCTTTTTGCTTAGTCTCCTGAACTGCCACTATCTCTATACTCTACTTCCTCATTATTCTTACCAAATTCTTTAGTTCCCCTCATATTCCACGATCCAATTTTTCTTAATCCTTCCTTATCTCTTTTTTTAACAGTTTTCATTTCATGTCCTAGTCCGTAGCCATTTTCGTCTCCGTTATTCCGTCTAACCACCTTATCTTCATTTCTTAGCTTTTTCCCATGTTGTACTTGTTTTTCTTATTTGTTCTTCAAAATCATTTACTTCCGGGGACCACTCTGCTACCGTTCTCTTGTTCCTAATGCTCTGCTTCTCGGGATTTTCTTGTTGTGCGTCGTCCGTTTTCACTACTTTATTGATGATTTTTAATTTATTATAACTTAGATACGCTGTTTGCCCCTTACCTCGAACTTCTTTCAACAGTGGTATTAATTTTCTTCTTTCCTCCTGCACTTTTTTTGAGTAGTCTTCATCTATCCATATATCTCATCCTTTCAGGTTCTTTGCTTTACTTAATACCTCTTTCCTTGTACTCTCCTTCATTAACTTTACTAATATCGGCCTATTTCTTCCCATACTTGGTTTCCCTAATCTTCTTACTTCATCTATCTCGCTCCTCTTGTCTAAGGTTATTCCTATTTTCTCTATTATTCTGCATACTTTTTCTTTCGTTTCTTCCTCTCCCTTACTGACATCATCCCCAACACCTTTTATTACGAGATTTTTTCCCCTTATTCCTCTTTCCAGCGTATCTATTTTCTAATTTTGTTCTGCCACTTGCTTCTCCAATTTTTTCGTTTTCATCTTTCACCTTCTTTAACTCTTGCCCTAACCCATCTAGTTTCTCGTTCATTATACTCATATTATTATTTATAGCCTGGAACATCTCCTCTATTCTTTTCATGTCCATTTTTTTGATCTAATTATGCTCAATTTTTTACTTCTGCATGCACTAGATTCAATTATTCCTATTTTATTGCAATTACAAATATTTATTAATTTTTTAATTTTGACGATTATTTATATTGTACTTTCCTGTCTATTTTTTGTGTTTTGTAAATCACAATAAAATAAATTCCGCGTTTATTTTGTTTACCTTAAATCATGTATACACAGTCATAAAATATATAATTTAACAACGTTATACGCTATAAAAAATAATTAAAATAAAATATACTTTTCTCTTACAAGTAAGTATCTCGATATACCAGGCGCCCGTAAAAGACGTTCGCGCCGCCTTTGAGAAACGGACGAGGCGAACGGAAATGAAAATAAACTGGCTACAGAGCGAGGTGCTTCCGTTGGAATCGAAAGCCCAAAATCAAAGTTCCCCTGTAAGGAGCGACGTAAACGGGCAGCCATCCCGAAACGGCACCTCGTGTACCGACGGCACTGGCAGTAGCAGGAGCAGTAGCAGCGGTAGTCGTACTAGTAGTAGCAGCAGTAGTAGTAATAGTAGTAGTGGTAGTAATAAAGTATTCGGCTTATTAAAACCTGTTATCTACTATCCGTTGCTGTTGATGCTTTTAACGCGGCCTGGCTATCTGACCGGATCGACCCCTCGGAGTCTGATAACGCCAGCTGTTGTGACCTTTATACTTGCTTTTCCTCACTTTATAGCTGCTTACTTTTTATCAACAATTCAGTTAACTCACCTATCTTCTTCCCACTATCTGCTAAATGCTCTTGGACATGTATAATACGGCTCTAATGAAGCTACTCTATTAAGTTGAAAAGAATTTAAAAACTTAAGTTTAAGTTATTATCAGAACTGAAATTAAAACTGATTTTAAGATTAAAATTCAAAATTAAATTGAGGAGTTTATTGGGTTTAAATCCCTTCGGGCGTTTTGCTTTATCGATTATCTAGTCTAACTCTCCGAATTAGAGTCAAAGCTTTAGTTTGTTGAAAATATTGTGACGTTTCTGCTTTTTACGGTGGTCAATAAAACGTGCAAATTTACTAAAGCTACTTATTTATTCTACTTACACACAACATACAACTATTAACGTAACGGCGCATTATCTATGTCAATACATCTTCCGCACTGGAATTCGCTCCTTGGCGTCACTTCGAACTCGGAATTCCCAGCCGTCCCGCCGGACGATATTCATGTCTATTTGGCGTTATTCTAGTATAAGTCGCAAACCATTGACAGGCGCCTCACTCTACCTTCTAGAATATTTACAAACACGTAGCCGTTGGATTCCTACAAGTGTCGGGCGCCGATTGTGACGCAATGCGTATGTCCGGCGGCCGCGCTACAGGTGGCTTTGTAAATTAGTTACAGTATGGTTTTTCCAAGTCAAATGTCGGTCTAAGTGGATTCCCAAATATTTTGCAAAATCAGTATGTTTTAGTTGTTGTCCATTGAGTGGTACCATCGAGCATTTACCACTATTCATGGTGAAGGTCACTTGTAAACTGGCGAGACTAGGACGACCATGTCATCAGCGAAGTTAATAGTTGAGGCTAATCTTGTAAATAGTAGGTATAGGACAGGTTCTTGAAGTATTTCATATTAGATGAGGCCCACATTCTCACAAACTTTATAATATTTTAAAAATAGTTTTTACACTTTCAATATTGCCCTTTTTGGCCACACTATTAAATTAAATAATTTAACAAAAATATATTTTTTTAACTTTAAAATTGTTTATGCTACTACCTTCTGTGCGCAATTCTTACAATCAAACAAAATTATATAGTCTAATTTAGCAAACCTAAAAACGTAAAGTTTGCAATCACTATTTTGTTATCTTCATTTCTTACAAAAAAATTACCTTATCACAATACACTTCCATTTTCAGGAAAAATTTGACCATACAATTTAAATAAACCTTATACGTCTTAATTTGCTCTACCGTTGCAGTCTATATAAATTGCATATCTATCACCTCCTAACAGTACCGTTTACCATTGATTATTGTAGATGATAAATAACTAATGTCAACTTCAAGCAAATAGTAAATTTAATTATATTTTTCAGATCTAAGGCCAGACTGCAATGGCTCCTTAAAATGTATTATATTATCCCCAACAAATTATTGGTTTGGTTGGTTTTTTAATTATTATAATATTTATATCAACAATTAAAATGTAAGATATTAGGATCATCAAAGCTATAGATACAATTATACAATATAATAATTATAATATGATGTTAGCTTTTCAAATACGTCTTTTTGCACTTTGAAAAGACTATCCCTAAACCTAGTATATTAATTTTCAGTCTTCTAGCTGTTCGCTGATATATGAATATATATGTTGCATCTCTATCAATCCTCCAATTGTAAAAATAATAGACGTTGACAGACCAAAAACCTTCTGTTGGCGTCGGTCAATTCGTAAAGCGGAGGATGATTATTTTTCTGATGTTAGCAACTAGTAACTGGAATTTCTTTGTCACCGCTGTAATTAAAAAAACTAATCAACTAGTATTCTGCTTGTGTAATTTTAAGCGGAAGCGTACGGATATTTTATGTGTTATACAAATCCTTACCAAAAATTTGAAAAACAAAAAGCAATAAAAAGTAGAATAGTTAAATGACTTTAACTTTACTTAATAAAGCACTAAGTGAACAAAAATTAACCTAAACGTACAGGAAAGTTGGCAAATAATAAAGAAACAGAAATCGTACCATTTAAACGCTTCTTACAAAAATTTGGAGACCATAAAATATATAAAAATGCAATGAGCTAAATACATTCCTCGCGCTTATGATTCACATATTACAAAATAAAATAAAATTTATAAATAAAAAGGTAACACCTCAAATAGCAATAAAACTAAATATTACAAAAAGTTCTAAACCAACAGAAAAGTTTGCTGCGGAGTAGGTTTCAATCCTGAAGGTAACAAAAATATGATACAACTTTACACGAAAGCTTTGGGGATACAAAAGGCTTTATTCCGGTTCACTTGACGACGTGGATAGAAAGTAAATTACAATAGCACTTTCAGAAGGTACTCCTAGAAACAATAGGCGATGATCTCCGCTTTACTATATTTTATGAACAGGACTGAATTTTTTTGCGGTGCCAGGGCAGCTGGTAAAACTTTGTCACCTACTTATTTAAAAGTACTAACCTTATTTCTTTAGAACACACGCATTAATACAATTAAATTATATGTAAATCCAAAACAAAAAAATAAAAAATTGCAGCTTATGTTTTAAAACAATAATACTTGAAGCACGTTCACTGAAGTTAGTATCGTATTTTAGTAGCAATATACGTTATAACAAAATTAATAAATAGCTACAGTGACGCAAGAATTACGCACGGATTAATTTTGACCATTGAAACTTAGAAATACTATTTAACTTATTTGTCTTAATCACTGCTGCTGGTTTTTAGTTCTAATATTGCTGAAAGCACAAAAGATAATATTACCAAAATTCTTGGCTATAATTTCTTTCAATAAGCTGGTAAAATAATATTTAATAACACCATTGTACTTTCACCACATCAATCAACGAGTCATATTAAAAATAACTTTCTAAAATGATATAGTAACAAACAACCAATTTGTGGTAAAATATACAAATCTTTTAAAAATCATAAGCGTTTGTAAATCCCGAAAAGTTTAACTTATGACTTCTTCACCATATGAAGAACCATAACAGTCGTCTGAGTTTAGAAATGGGAAACAGAAACATTCTTATAATTTTACTTAAATTTCGAGAATGGTTATATTTGTAAAGCACCGTGTAACACGAACAAATTATTATTTATAAACACATACATCTTTACATAAACTGATAAAGAAAAAGAGAAAAATTATTTTTATAAATGCTCCCCAGCTATATGATAACAAGAAGTACTAAATACAATCACCTTAATATACATGGGGTTCTTGATAAAGAAAGCACAGTTTAAAATAAATGTAACAACATATAGAGCACGTGCAGATGCGAACCATTTTACGATAACGGCGGCAGTATAGTAAAAACAACGAAAACTAATAAAAGGAAATGTAGTAACTAATAAGTGAAATATAAAAAGGTTAGACAATGGAAGATGTAAAAATGCAATATACGGAAGAATAAGAACAACACATTAGGGGTAAAACAAATAATGGTTTGGTAGAAGAAAGGTAGAGTGATATAAAAGAAACAATAAATAACTAGCAGAAAAATAAAATTGGAAAAGAAGGGCTTGTTTAATGAAAAGTGTCAAAATGTACACAAAGTAAAAGTAATATAATAATTAATATAAACAAATAATAAACAGACCAGAGTAAAATATATAAAAAGAAAGAATGCAATAAAGCAACAAAAGTAAAAGAAATTGGGTAGAAGAATGACAAAATAAAGAGTAGGAGTAATAAAATGGATGCCATAAAAATAAACGAAAAACTAATCAACAAAATAAAGTGTATAAATATATATTAATATGAATAAAGAATAATCAGAAGAATATTAAAAAAACGAAAAAGAATCTAATTAATTCTATATAAATTACTTCAAACACAAATCGAAATCAAAGAGGATCTTGAAATTCTAATAAGAAACCTACCTTACAAAAAATTATATAACGAAATTATTAACAACAGCCATAATTATAAAGCCAAGCAGTAAAGATAAAATAAATATGTAGGTACATTACAAGAATATACATTTATGCTTATACAAAAATTTAAAAGAAAAATATGCTAGCTAACTTTGATACTGGACAAATAATAATTATATATAACAATAAACTTTCTACAGCGGTGCGAAATCGTAACGGTCACTTCTGGTTGCCGTTAACCGATTTGAGAACAATCTCATGAAAGGTACTGACCTAAGATGTGTGTACACCAAGTTTGAAGTGAATCCGTTGAATAGAACGGAAGTTATAATGTCTCCAGACACACAGACGGACAGACAGGATGAAAATCTCATTAACTTTCTAGTATAAGCCCCGCTGTAAACAGTTAATAAAGGTATTATAAGAACCAAATTTGTGTTAATAGAAAAAGACAAAAAATAAAAATTCTTAAGATAATAATAATGGAATAGAAAATTGAAGTAAAAATAAATAATTAAATTATGAGTGTGGGAAATAATAGAAACAGGAAAAGTTATAAAGTTGATCAATTCAATTATGAGGAGAGATGAGTAGAAATGAAAGATGAAGTAATGGCAGCAAATCGATCCTTTCATGCTAACAAGAATTCATTAAATAATTTCAAAAAACGAAATTAGTAATATACAACACCTTAATAATAATAATGGTAAAGGCCCTACGCCCCGCGTGAGGGCACGGCCTGCGAACTGAGAGATTAAGGCTCTCATACGTTCGCTCTCTCTGCCCGGTCGTCGCGCACCATCTCTGATGCGGGGCGATGTGGTAAGCACCGCACCTTAGACGACCGCTATTATTACCCCATGTTCGAATGAACGCAGGTACTCAATTATTTTTAATGAGTGAGTAGGCCACCCTCCAGGCATCAGAGAGCACCGGGAATGGAACCCGAGTCCGTTAGCATCGCAGCCCGCCCCTCAACCACGGGGCCACGCTGGCTGTTATAAAACAACTTAATAAAACCAATAATAATGTAGAATACAGAACTTATAAAAATGACAGAAATAATTGAATATCAGAAAATAACTACAAAATCAGAACGAACCGCTAGGTAAGACGTGAAGTAAAACATCAATAAATATTAGAGTGGACACCAATAGAAAAAAAAGAGCGGGTTAAACTATAGTAGTTTAAAATATTAGAGAGAAAGTTGAAAATATGAAATCGTGTTTTAAGATATACAAAATAACAGAATAAAATTAGATTGAGACTGTTCTATCTTAAAAAAATATATAAAAAGCTTTAAATAATGCAACTCTTACATAAAAAATTAAGCCACATACATACATATATAATTTACAGGTGATTCAATTAAGTATTTATAAATAGTCAATAAAAATCAACTGCTCTTTACTATAAAACGTACTGTAGTTTAGATCACAATCGGTAGGTCCTACAGGAAAGATAAGAATAAGTACTTAAATAACACATAAAAAATATGATAAAAAATAAAATAAAAGATGTGTTTAAGAAAATAACAACGGACCATCAATCACAAAGTTGGCCTATTGAAGATAAAACTGTAAAATTATTAAATAACGAAAAGGGTGTAAACTCAAATTTACAACTACCGAAAGCTTTAACTAACACGATGACTCGGTTTGGTTGAAAATCGAACTCGTGCTTTGTTTTTGGTCTGAAGTTCTTGTGTACCAAATTTGATGTGAATCAAAGCTTTAGTTTTTGAGTTATCGTGATGAGAGACGCACAGACAGGCGGGATTGTATTTCATTAACGCTTAAGAGCGTTAGTAAGCTTTCGGTAGTTAAAAATAGTAAAAGGACAGAGAAACTATTGCTTACAAGTATTTACTATGTGCCGTATCTATTGGACGTTGGCGATCATCTATCTAATCTTAAAATCGCTGTTCGGAACAGACATCGATGTATTTGTACTGCTAAGTGCTTAATGAAATTGGACAACAGGGCGGTTTGATAATTTTCTTGCATAACATGCAAAAGACGAGTTATTTATCATTTCAGAATTACAGATTGTTTCTATTAAAATCAGAATTAAGATCTACTGTCCTTGTATCGCTGAAGGATTTCATTTGTTAATGGTGATGAAATTCTAAGCATACTTTTCGAACCCAGTAAATAGTTTGTTTCAGCTTAGCTTCTGTCCCTATAAAATAATTGCAACATCTTTCAGCGTTGCAAATTTAAACTCAAATTAGTACTTTCTTTAGGCGTTAAATATATACAATAATATGCGAATCTTATCTATGGTTCTGTATATAGTGTACTTATATAATGGAACAACACGTTAGATTTGTGTCATAAATGTAAGAATGTCAGATTTTCAAATTCCGATTGGTCATTGATCAGAATCAAGAATTATGGAACAATGTGATGCAACATTAAGCTCTTTTCGACGTAATCGCCGTTCCGTACTTTTCGCGACATTCCTACCTCATCATAGAAAGCAGCCGCCTGTGTTTTCAGCCAATTCTGTACGCTGGTCTGCAACTCGTTGTCTGTGGCGAAAGTTTGTCCTCCTAGCCAGCGTTTCATGTGGCAAAGAGATGGATTGCTCTTTCGTTTCTTCAGTTTCGTAATGGACCCATGTCTCATCTCCTGTGACAATTTTGTCCAAAAAATCATCTCCGCGTAATGGTAGCGTTGAAGAAAGGTTAATGCGGCACCCACTCGCTGAGTTTTGTGATGGTCAGACATCATCTTGGTAACTCATCTCGGGCAGAGTTTGCGGTACTCGAGTCTTTCACTCACAATGGTATAGAGAGCTGACCTTGAAATTTCCAGAAACAAATCACTCAACCCAGAAATTGTGAACCGACGATTTCCGCGAATCGCCTGATATACGCGCTGCTCAAGGTCATCGGTTGACACTGGCTTTCTTCCCTGGCCGCCTGCATCATGAACATCTGTGCGTCCAGCATCAGAGTTCCTGCACCATTTCCGCACTTTGCTGTCACTCATGAACGTTTCTCCGTACACTTTACTCGTTCGTCTATGAATTTCAGCTGCATTGCTTTCTTCAGCATGCAGAAATCGAATGACTGAACGCAATTCATATTTGGCGGGAGACTATTTTTTAAAGCATGTTTATGTGCTCCCTACGTACTCAGAAATGACAACCGCAAATCGACGCGTTCCCCGGGCCAACTACAGACGCAGCGCAAGACGTCTGCGTACAGACCTAGCGGATTTTCCCCGAAGCTTTGCTTTAGCGACCAATCGGACCTTGAAAAAAAATAACTCTCGTATATATACTGTTCCCTTTCTTCATTAATACTTACATTTTTTGTTAATAACGACAGCCGTTGCGGAATGGGAGTATAAAAATTGGATGTGCTAATATAACATATATAAGACACGTTGATGATACGATTTTCATTATTAAAATTTCAGATGAAAGAGAAAAGGCTGGCTATGAATAAAAACAAAACGAAATAATATTATAGGCAGTATACAGAAAACTGACAAATATGGGTAATCACGAATTTGGTGACGTAGTAAATCATAATACACATTTAGTATCAAATATATAAAATAGGGGCGAAAATAGATTAATAAAAGTATTACATTAACAAAACATTAGTCATCAAATTAAACAAAATTAAAAAAATATGTAAGTACAGATAAGCATACAAAAATTAATATAATAAATACTCTGAAACTTTTTATAACATTACATAATGCAGAATCATTAATAAAAAAAGTAGACAAACAAATTTAAATTACTTTAAAATATGAGACTGAAGAAGACTATTGTGAATAAAAAGGATTAAACATAATAAAAATAAATTTCAATCACAAAATAATTCTGTATAGATTATTAAATGTAATATAGAAAAAAAATTTACAATTTTTTAGTCGTTAAAAATATACAATCTTGAGAAACTAATAATAAAAGAAAAAAAACACCTAAGAGCTAGGTAACTAAAAAATTGTTAAATAAATTAAAAGAATCAACAAAAGCAATATTGGAAGAAATAATTAAATATGCACAAGATAGAAAAAATGGAAGAACATAATGAAGAGACATGCACGAGAGTAAAATCACATATATTTTGCTTTATTTTATTGAAGCACCAGCAAAACACATAAAACGTTTTTTTTGACATTTTGGTTTACAAAACATTTTCTTCGAGAAATATGTGGTTGTTATACCAACCAATGGGACACAAACACTTCATCGTCGCCAAATCTCTATCCTCCAAGCAGCTGGTTTTGGACGACGTCAGTTTTTATTTTCTACTGCTTATCATCCTTCAAACAATAATATCCTACGCGCCACTTAAGTCTTTTTGAGCAAGTTGTCCCCGAATTGTACCTTGACCTTTTTAAATTTCCAATGATTTTAGCCTTTTTGTCGCGAGAAGCTTAATAATTCGTCGAGCAACGGACGAGGGTATCTCTTGCTCTAACACCGTGATAGTAATTAAAGAAGTGATACTACGATGTATCCCACAGGAAAAAGTCGTTTAATTATCCCTACCTATAACTCTCAAAAGATTCGCTCTTTTCGATTAAAATCATGACAATGGAAAGATGTTTCCAGTTAAGTTCTACAAGTGTCAGTATTTTTACCATTTATTATACGCTCGTTTATTATTCTTATATCTAGTTACTTCTTTTTATTTTGTCACAGTTTTCAGATTTATATTAAGGTGTTATTCCATAATAGCAGAAAAATTTTTGAAACATAATTGTTTTATTTTATCAATTATTTTCTCTTTTTATTAATTAGCCTTTACAACTCTGCAATTTTGTAACTTTCGTAAGATATTATGTCACTTTTAGTGAGCTTATTTAATAAATTTTAAGCCATTTTGGGAAATTACAGAAATTTGTTGATGTTTTAACTGGAGAAATAATAATAATAGGAAATATTTACGTAGCAGAGAAATATATGGGTTTGAAAAGAGAAGAATTACAAAATAAAATTATCAAAAGGACTGAGTAGAAATAATGAGATAATTATAGCAAACGGTGTATGTAGGCATTACAACATCCATAAAATTACTAGGAAAAAAGAAAATAAAAATCAAGCACAGACCGGTAAACAATTATAGTCTAACGTAGAGATTATTAATTAGCAGAGTAAAGAAGATATGAGGAAAAACGTACATTAAAAAAATAAAAGAAACAGTATATTGGAATGACTATTAGAAAGAAATATTTAAAATCCGAAAAATTTTGACAACCAGAAAAGGTGCAGATTAAGTAGAAATAAAAAAAGCAAAGCAAGTTGAAGTGTGACACAAATTAAGAAAATTGTATGAGAAAAACTAGAAAATTTTTTAATAATCAAAAATATAAAAACAGAAATTATATCTTCAACATTTTTAAGAATTGCTAGCTCACAATATATCTTAAATGTATGAAGAAGTATTTAATCTACCAAGAGAGAGACGAACTAATGATTAATAGGGGAAGTTAGGAAGCAATTAAAAATCGAAAAGTAAGGAAACGGTCAAAAATTTATATTAACCCAAAAATGGGAAAGTATATAGGAAAAACGAAAACAAAAACGTTATACCCAAAGGCAATCAAATAAGGTAAAGTACCTAAGGGCTGACAGACACCTACAATAGTGCCAATCTTTAAGAAATGAGATAAATGCAATATTATACAAAAATAATATAGAGCAGTGTATCCCTAGAACATAAATTGTGGAAACAGCTTAATAAAATTACAGGCGAAACGCAGTGGGGTTTCAGAAGTCAGAACAAATCGCAGAATTTAATGTAAGTAATGAGACAAGGGAGCCAGCGTGGTCCCGTGGTTGAGGGGCGGGCTGCGATGCTGACGGGCCCGGGTTCAATTCCCTCTTATGCCTGGCGGGTGGCCTGCTCAGTCGCTGAAAATAATTGAGTACTTGCGTTCACTTCAAATAAGGAGTAATAATGGTGATCGCCAAAGGCGTGATGTTTACCACATCGACTCGCATTAGAGATGGTACGCGACGACCGGGCACAATGAGCGAACATATGAGAGCCTTAACCTCTCAGTGTGCAGGCCGAGCTCGTACGCGGGGCATTAAAGCTTTAACATTACTAATGAGACAAGGGGATAAAAGAGTAAAAACCCATAATAGAGAATTACATTTATGTTGTAATGAATTGAAAAAAACATTCGATAAAATATGATGGGAAGAAATATATAACCGTTCAAAGAACAAAAAAGTAAACCCAAAAATGATTGAATCAGTGAAGAGTTTATACAAAAATAGTAAATATCTAGTTAGTATAAAACCTGTCAATTCTGAAGAATTTAGAACAAAGAGAGAGGTAAAACAAGGCTGTAATCTTCATCCATTATTGTTCACATCAGTAATGGATTATATATAGCAATAAATAAATTTAATTCAAACCTAATAATGGGGTGTGGTGTTATAAATTACAAGCAATAAGAATTAGTGAAATGACGTTTGCAAATGAGTTAATAAGTGGTGTTAATAGCAAAATCGGAACAAGTTCAACAAAATAACCTTAATATTTATTCATTAAAATTGGAAAAGACAAAATAAAATTAACTATAGAAAAAAAAGCGTTGGTTATATCAGAAGAAAAACACACAAAATATTAGTGAAAGGAATGAAGCTGTAAGAAGTCGAAAAATTATAAGGTACTGTAATCAACTGAAAAAATGAAGTTGAAGAAATTAACCAAACAAAACAGAAGCAGTTTAAAAACCCTTCAAAGCAACAGAGACTACATTTTTGGTTTATAAAATATATAAAAAAGTAAGTATTTGCATTTTGATATATGGTTTGGAAATCTGAACACTAAACAATAAAACAAGAAGTACATTACGAGCACCAAATTTTAAAGCCAACATCAAACAAGACCAGATAAGATAAAATACTTAATAACACCATAATAAACCTAAGGATCATGCCGTTATAGGAAAAAATAGGAAAACAATATATTTGGTGATTTGGACATGTATTAAGGATATAGATAATAGAATAGCTAAAAAGATTTATAAAAAGGTTTAAAAGAGGTGCAGGAAAAAGGATGATGCGTATTTCGGAAAAGAAATTATGAATTATTTAAAAACAAAGAAAGTGAATGAGAGCAAGCACGCTAAAAAGTAAATGGAGGGCAATTTGAGAAAAAAAACTTTATTGGGGTATAAATGATAAACACACGTAGATATAGAACCTTTATTATACACATTAGAAAGCTACAACAGTACATTACATTTTGAAATAATCGCCACGAAAACTGAGCCAATTGTCATGATGTCTGATAAAGTTTGAAGATCTCTCTCGGCTAGGAATAAAGCTACCCCGTAACAACATCTCAAAGCGGTGCGACGCAAGCCACTGTTTCGTGTGCATAACGGACCTTTTTGTCAATTTCCTGCATTTTTGCTGCTGATGTCCACTTTTTTAAACACGCTACGATACCTTGACTCATCATGTTTGGTCTACGATGAATCGCAGCTGAAAAAAGTGCTTTCGAAATCATGTTACTGCGCCCACTTCACATTTGGCAAGATTTTCTATAGCAGCGTGAATTTTCAATTGATCTAGAGGACAAGCAAACTGCACGCAGCCTTCTTCTCCTTCCACTTTCCACTGCTTACTGAACATATTTTTCTTTTCGAATTACTCTCATATTTCATATTATCATATTTTTTCTTTAATAAAGAACTAATGCTTCCTTCATATGTTGATTCGAATTTTTGCAATTCGTAAAAAAATATTCAGACTTTTTATTAACATTTTCATATCCCATGCGATAAAAATTACCCCACACCGTTTACCTCGCCGGCAACTCGTCAAACGAGGCAGGAGAAATCCTGCCAACACGAGTACTATCGACTGGAATATTTGCTAAATCGATTAGGCCCAAAGCCTACAGAGACGTTAGGCCACATGACGTCATTCCGTTAAAACTGTTATGCAGGCCATCCGATCCCACACTTGTGGGCAAAGGGCGCCGGTAGCAGTAGCGATATATGGTAGAGGTTTGCCTAAGCGACCTCGACGGCTGCTCGTCCAACGTGGTAGAGGAAACTCTACCGACACGAGTGGGGCTGCCTTTCACTCTACGACGCAGACTCGTAAAGGTGCTTTGAGCCACCCTATCCCACAATAGTGTGGGTAACGGGCGCAACAAGTATCAACAGATGTAGAGTAGAGGCTCACGCAAGTAATCTCGACGGCCGCTCGTCCAACGTGGTAAAGGAAACTTTACCGACACGGGTGGGTAGTGCGCCTTACCCCGTGGCGCGTGATACCCGTAAAACTGTTAGAGGAGCTACCCAATCCCACAACTGTGGGCAACGGATGCCGCTAGTCAGTAACAGAGGGGAAGAGGTATCATGAGAGTGACCTCGACGGGTACTCGTCAAACGTGGTAAGGGGAACCTTACTGACACGAGGACTAAGGGGAGGGGGGTAGCCAACCGAGGCGGCTTCCCGGTTCCCCCTCGTTGGTGTTGGGCTCTTAGGGGTGGTGGCACCACTTTAGGAACAGGTGGGACTTGTTGACCTTTGTGTGAGCATGCCCTTATGCGGGGGAGGCTTCGGCCTGCCCCCACCGCCCGTCAATCATACCGGCCCAATGTCGGTCTGGCGGGCGGAACCGTAACACCTCCGGTACTCTGACCTGGTGAAATAAAGAGCATAGTTCAGTATCTGAGCTTCCCAGCCTCGACTTGCACGTCTGTCCAGGTGCATGCTTGTTGGTGTGCGGACCTTAATTTGGTCGTACTGTAAGGAGGGTAGAACCTCCCGGTTCGTGTTTGGAGACTCGGCAATAAGGGTACTTGGTACTGCATCCGGAACCAGCAGGATATGGGTGTACTGGGGGGGGCGCTCAATAAACCCCCCAGACCCCCCTGTTGCGGTCGTCACTATGACTCTCTTAAGGTAGCCAAAATCCCGCATTAAAAGTTTCTTAACCTTTATGGCATCAATCACTGTCATTCCATTTTTGCTGAACTTTTAGATAAAGTCAGTCCTAGTATTGCATTACGTTTTTCTAAAAATGCTTACAAAAAGTTTGACATTTAACATCTAAGTCTTCCTGAAATGCGATACCTACAGGGCGGTTATTAAATTAAGCTTCAAAAATATATTTTCGGACCAGAAACCTTACAGCATACGCTTTCATAACAGCCGCCTCGTTTTTTCCCTTGAATGTAAATTGTTAGACTTTTATGGACGAATATTCTAAGTTATCTTACTTTGTGCATTTGAATTTCATCCACTCGCGACGTTCACAGGCCGGGCGAATCCATGGATAGCGCGCTCTAAAGATCTTATCCGTCGCCACACTTTACGCGCTTTTAACAAGAACACGCTCACGTGGAATGCAAAGTGCGATAGCAGAGACACACGCATGGATCTGACTGGGTCATGCAATGAAAGTGTTTCAAGGGCGACCTGCACAGCCAATTCATTAAGCGAGCTGCTGTTTGGCTAATACAAGGGCCCAGCCTAATTTGCATTGTTTGCGTTCAGTTTCGGTTGGGGAGCCGTTTTCATGCTGCGACGAACGGAAAGTTTGACAAATTTCGCTAATTGCAGAGATAACGGCTTGGTCGAGCGAAACGCGATTGTTCGCCTCGGTTGCTCTCCGCAGTTTCAGGCGGAGAATTTGAACCCCTTTATTTAAATTGCCATTGAACTTCATAAGCCTTTGATATCTAAAACTTTTACTGCTTTCGTTAGGAAAATTAAAAGCTCTCAAGTGCACTGAAATGTACCTATAAATGAAATAAAATGTTAATACATGGAAATATCTTACGAAAGTAAATAAAATATAAACCAGAATTATTTTTTAAACTTACTAAGATTATAAATACACAAACATACAAGTATTTTCCTACATAATCTTCTAGCTTAGAATAAAATTTTCCCAGCCAAAAGGAAGTTTTTTGGCCCCGAAATCGTAAAATTAAGGAGGTAATGGAACCAAATAATTGCTCAAGAACATTTCGGCAGACACACTATCGTCAAATCTCTGTCCTTTATTTTCTTATTTTAGTGAGTAAGAAGGAGTTTCATTGTAGTCCGAAACAAATCCATTTTTTTGTCGAGTTAGGGTAGCTGTATGGAGATAGGGAGTGTTACGAAGCAGGATAACGCTTTGGGTTGTAAATTGGTGCCTTTTCGGACAATTCACAAATTTTGATTCATCAAAAATGTGACAGAAGTCATCATCGAGAAAGCGGTGAATAATACGAATATTCTTCTCAGTCACGCAGGTTCTTGTACGATCAATGACTTTATTTTCAACTGTTTTTCAATCTTCCCTTAAAATTGTTTATGCTACATCTACACTTGAATCGTCTTAAAGTTATTGTCGCCGATTTGTGACTTAAGTCTTCTCAAAATTTCAAACTGTTTTACGTCTTAGATTATGAGAAACTTGATAATAACCTGCTGCGTATCAGGCGAAGGCATATCTTACTATATTATCGTGATACTGGGTATAGAAGTGGTAGTGAGAAGGACATTTATACATATAACGCCCAAAAGCTGCTCCAGTTCACCTCAAGTCGTGCAAAAAGAATTTTGTTGACCCTCGTAACTTGCTACTAATGGAAGGGTAATAATATAGATCTAAATGTTAAGAATCAAAAGAAAACCACAGAATTACACTGACCTTGAATTCCAGATTGTTAATTTTTATACAGGCTTTAACACATATAATCCAGTTCTATTGTTTGTCATGGGCCACATTTCTCTTCCATACATTGTAATACTTTCTACGATTGCACTAAAAAATATTCTTTTTGTATCTTTTATAAACTTCTTATTCCAGATTAATTAATTTAATGTCGTTTCTGCTCTTTTCCCTTCACTACTGTATATTCTGCATCTGTTTCTACCCAGACTTGATATTGTAAAGCCTAAATACTTTTATTCTGCACAGGCCCCTTGTCTTATCTGTAACATACATGGTACCCCCAACAACACTCATGCATTGGGTTTTCTTTAAATTTGTTATAAGGCTCCACTTGCAGCATGTATATCGTTCGAGAATTAATTGACCATTGGCAAACAGTAGTATTCCCATTTTTTCGCAGTGGTATAGGAAACCACTATCCTAATACTTGTTCGATGTATATACCAGCTTTGTTTCAATATTTTTACACTTTTATTGGTTGCGCTAGTTTATTCCCCATTTTAATGAGAGATGGTGTGTTGTGGTATAACGCTTTCATTACTTTGACGCTTTATCGTTGATCTTATATATTTTTCGTTGCAACTCACAGTTTTCCTCTTGAAAGATTATTGTATGCCTTTTCTAGCTTTACATAAGTTATATAAGTTTCAATATTTTTTGATTGTTTCTTCTCTATTATTAGTCCATATATGATCTTTCTGATTTAACTTTACTTTATTTTTCACAGAATTCTTTTATATGCTCTTCCTAGTAGCCTTATTGTCGTTAGTAATATACTTATTCCTCTATAGTTATGACATACCTTTTTGTTGCTTCTTTATATATTGATTAATATATGACGTTTTCCATTCTGTTGCCATATTCTCTCGTTTTTCTATTTACTGAAACATTCTAGTTACTATTTCTATTAGTGTATGTCTATTACACTTTGCTAATTCTATTCTCATGTTCCCCAGTCCCGCTGAATTATTATTTATAATGTTCTTTAATTTTTACATTTTGTACTGTTATTTCTATTTTCTCTATAACTTTTTGATTTATTTTAGTATCTTTTTGAAGTGTCATGTATGGTGTTCTTCTCTCTTGTAGTAATTCTATGCATTTTTCATGTTAATTGCTTTAGCTTGATGTTGCTCTTTTTCTCTTGCTTTAAGCTGCAAATTAGTCTCTAGGCTTCTTTTGATTTAGTTACTGCGATTGTACTACTTAAATTTCTATGCATTGTTCCAGTTTTTATTCATTTCTTGCTTTACTTGTTGTTTGACTTTTTTTCTTCCATCCAGATGTCTTTATCTAGTGCCTGGTGTTTTTCTCTTAACCATTACAATTTTTCTTATTTTTGATCTTTTTCTTTAAATCATCGCTAAATATTTCTTTTTATTATTTTTCTTAGAGCTTTTTATCATAACTTGTAAGTGCTAGATTTTCCTCTATTGCTGTCTCGTTTAAATGCATTTCTAATCTGTTTTGGTGCAGTTTTGATACTGTCACAGCTGTAAAAGACATTTCGATAAAGAATTGAGAATTTTCATTGCTTGTATTCTAGCAAGCACAGATTTATAGTAAGCTATATTATTTATTGTACAAGACGTCACTTTTGCTTTTGGAGCCATCCAAATTTTAAAAGTTTTTGTCCAACTATGTGAGCTGTCTATCACAAAATTTATCAAAGCTAAGTCTGTTGTAGATTATATTAGAAACAAACTTATATCTACCCCATTAATAATTACTTGTACATTAAACAGAAAACTGTTATTTAGGAGTTCACCGATGTTGCTAGTTATGACCGTTGATAAGCTTTTAGACAGCTTTTTTTTAATTTGCATTTCCTTCTTTTTTGATAAATTAAATTACAGCTTGCTTTATGTGTTCATCTCTAATCTTCTGAGCTGCGTTTTTCTTGCGGCTATTATTACTTGCATAGCTTTTTCTGTAGTTTTTCGATTTGTGTCGTCACTTTGGGTATGGTTTCTTAATGTTTTTGCAAGTATAAGTCGCGCCACTGCTTTATAAATTCATACCTTTGTCTCCGTTTTTAAATACTTACTTCTTTAAATCATTCGGTTAAAAATCCTGAAACTTCTAAAGTTTTATATGCTTGTGGTCGTACTTTTTTACGCCTTTCAATAATTGAAACTTTCGATTTGTTTAATTATTTGTTCTTGTAATTTTATTCTGCAACGGAAAGGTTTCTTACTAACTGAAAGATATTTCGTATTATACGTTAAAACTTTTAGGCTGATGTATTAAATTTTAACTTTTCCTTTGCTATCTGCTTGGAATTTCATTGTTTCTAAATTGATATTGTTCATTTCTTAACTCTATGAACTCTGTTAGCTTCTGTGTTATAATTTTTGTTGTGAGCTTTAGTAATATGTCAAGCAAATTAATACTTCAATGATTACTGGGCACTTCTTACTCTCCTCCCTATTTTTTTATGATTATTTTCGTTCACATTGTTATGATTAAATACAATTTTGACGTCTTAATGAGCTCTTTGTGAATTCCGTTTCTTGATTCAGTTTAAGAATACCACTACCTTTTTTCAATAAAATTAGAACCATAATTGATGTTTCAAGTATGTCTGTAGAACTAACTTATTCTCATCAAACATACAAATTAGTTATAACATAGAATCTTGTCGAAACAATGAAAAGTCAGATAAATATATAAACACCTGCTCTTTTAGCTTTGCTAAAACCTGGCCCTTTAAGTATAACGTTGGCAACAACCTAGCGTAATTTCACTAAAACAGAAGCATTGGACGCGAGTTGTTTGAATCCAATAACAATACTTGGTATTTAGCATTAAGTATGAAAGTTTTTTTAGCCCTAGAGGCGATAGAAAATGTTAAAACCATTAAGCCCACAGACAACGTGGTATGCTGAAGTTAAAATAAATTCAGTTAAAAAAGTTTTGTAAGTAATTAAATATCAAAGAATGACGTGGTATTAGTAATACTTAATAAAGAAGAAAATGTAATAACAATTAAAAGCGACTAAAAAATCTTAATTATTAAGACAGTAAATAGAAAATAGTTATTAAAGAACTTCGTAAAAGAGAAAGTTTATACAGGCAATTAATTTCTGAAATACTTTTAAAAATCAATAGGAGTTTTTAAAAGGTCTACTTTTCCTGTATTTAATAATGCGCACTCAACGGCGGAGCCGCAGCCGTAGCCTTGCTTAAGGTCAGGCAAATTTATATATTTATTAATTTAATTAAACTGTACGTATAAACATACATATTCTAATATACGTAAGCTGTTAACTCATGTTTCCAATTATTGGAAACGGGTGCGGTCCCGGTCCTCCCGGTCCACCCGGTACAACATTCAATGCTCAAACCCCTCGAGAAAATTATAGCTACACATTTAACTTTCCCAACATGCAAAATTTTCCGCATGTACAACAGCAAGACCTATACAGACTTCAAACAACTCCGCAAATGTAAACACACCTCAAAATCAAACCTTACTGCCGCCCCCCTCCCACACAATAAATCCGTACACAAATACATTCCCCCAGGAGATGCAAACGATTACAAGCGAACAAACATATAATTCTGAAAATACCGGCAATACTGACGAACAAGACGACAAAACAGATTACGAAGACGATGCAAGTTTATGACGATCAGAATAACCCAACCCCAAAACACAGCTGGCAAACGACTGCTAAGAAAAGGAGAAGAAATTCACAGACAACACTTAACTCACAACAAGCTAGTCAAACCTTGACTTCTAACAGATTTGATATATTCTCGCAAATAAGAAGTGATAACCCTGAAACAATTCCCAGTAACTCACCCCCAAAAATCCCCAAACCTCCACCGATATATATTTATGGAGTTAATAATTATGACGAGATGATTAACGAATTCACGAACGTTATCGAGAAAGAGCAATACTATACAGTAGCACTGGCCAACAATGTGGTCAAAGTCAATGCCCGAACTATAGATGCTTATCTGAAACTTACGACACACCTTAGAAACGAGAACATAGTGCACCATACTTATCAAATTAAGGACGAAAGGGCATATAGAATTGCTATTCGCAACCTTCACCACACTATACCAACTAAACTAATAACGGAAGAGCTAGCAGCTCTGGGACATAAAGTACGTAACATCATAAATATAAGACACAGAACAACTAAACTGCCACTGCCGCTATTTATGGTAGATTTGGAGCCAAACGAGTATAATAAAAAGATATTTGAGATAGAGTATCTAAGTAACATAAAAGTTATCATTGAACCGCCCAGAACTAAAAACACTATACCGCAATGTATGCGCTGTCAGAATTATGGCCATACTAAAACGTACTGCAATAGACCATATAATTGTGTTAAATGCGGTGCAACACATAGCACTTCTGAATGCAAGAAATCTTCAGACACTCCAGCAAAATGCGCTCTATGCCAAGGAAACCACCCGGCCAACTATAAAGGGTGTACTGTATATAAAAATCTCCAGAGATCTAGAAATACAACATATAGAGCAGTAACAAATAACCCACGTCAAACTCACCAGGTGCCCCCCACCATGGATAACCTGAACTTCCCACCCCTTAGAAATAGGACCGGCAACGCAAACAACGCAGCTAGCACATATACTCCTCAAAACACACTAACGTATCAACAAGCAGTTACAGGACAAAACAACATTAATGATCTACTTTCCAACTTCCTTGCAGAATTTAAAGCAATGTTCGCGCAACTTATAAGCCAGAACAGCATGGTGCTCAACATGCTCTCGACAGTAATTAACAAAATAGCATAAAATGGCTAATTACCTATGTATTGGTACCTGGAATGCCAATGGCATTACCCGACACATCCCGGAAATAATTACCTTCCTACAAATGCAACAAATCGATATCCTATTAATTTCCGAAACCCATGCAACAGAAAGAACAATAGTTAAAATCCCTGAAATATACTATTACCTTGCCAATCATCCAGACGCACAGCTCACGCTGGATCAGCTATAATTGTCAAAAACACAATTTCCCACTACGAGATGGAGCCTTTTATAACTAACAAAATACAAAGTGAAAAATTAAAATAGAAGTTCTCCCGTACCCCTGGTCATTGCGTCCATCTACAGCCCACCACGTCACCCCATCACAATTGAAGAATACGAGGAATTCCTACTAACCCTGGGGCCAAAATTTATTGCAGCGGGTGATTGGAACTCAAGCATACTGCTTGGGGCTCAAGGATTGCCACCCGAAAGGACGGAGACTGCTAGCTGCAATCCAACGAAACAACTACAACTACCTATCAACTGGTGAACCAACATACTGGCCCAGTGACCCACATAAACTGCCAGACTTACTTGACCATGCAGTTACCAATGGCATAGCGAATACTTATCAACAAACGGAATCCAACTTCGATCTATCCTCTGACCATACGCCAATCATTATAAGTATCAGCACGACTGTCATTAAGAAAGACCCTCCTTTAAAATTATGCAACAAGCATACCGACTGGGAATATGTTAGGAACTACCTAGAAAATGAAATTAAACTCGAGATCAGAATAAAAAACGCTCAAGACATTGATGAGGCAACCCAGTACTTAACTACCATTATACAAGAAGCTGCATGGCAAGCCACCCCCGTTCCAAAACCATCACCTGAAACAGACAACATTCCTCTGAACGTACGGAAAAAATGGCAGAGAACCAAAGATAGACGAGACAAAACCCACTATAATAGACTAACGCATCAACTGCAAAAGGCGCTAGCGGAAGCTCGCAATGAAACATTCAGTCAATACATCACCCATATCTCTCCTGATGACAACTTTATATGGAAGGCAACAAAGAAATTCAAGCGGCCAGTAGCAACTATCCCTCCTATCAAAAACCCCGACAATTCATTTGCGAAACACCTTGCTAACGTGTTTACAACACCACAAGTACAAGGTCATATTGACGATAAAGAAATTGAATCCTTCATTGATACTGCGTGCCAATTGTCACCGCCAATCAATCCCTTTACGCCAGCAGAAGTTTCTCAACAAATACAACTAACAAACGTGCGTAAGGCACCAGGATATGACCTAATGGTTGGAGAAGTACTTAAAAACCTCCCCAGAAAAGCGATTGTACTAATTACCACAATATTTAACAGAATACTACAACTCTGCTACTTCCCTATGTTATGGAAACATGCCCAGATAATAATGATTGCGAAACCTGGCAAACCGCCCACCCAAGTACAATCCTACAGACTAATAAGTCTCCTGCCTCTCCTTTCCAAACTTGTTGAAGGGCTACTACTCAAGCGCATTAAAAAATCTGTAGACCTAGACCAGCTTATCCCACTGCACCAGTTTGGATTCCGTGAAAGCCATTCCACCATTCACCAAAGCCACCGAATCATCACTCATATAATGGAAAGCATGGAGAAGAAGAATGTATGCCCAGCGGTGTTCCTAGACATTAAGCAAGCGTTCGACAAAGTGTGGCATACTGGCTTGTTATACAAACTCAAATTACACCTCCCCAGTCAGCTATACGTACTACTCAAGTCATACCTCACAGACCGAACCTACCAAGTCAAAATGAACAGTGCATTCTCAGATATCCATCCAATCAAGTCCGGAGTCCCGCAGGGCAGCGTCTTGGGACCACTGCTATATCTAATTTATACATCAGATGCACCAACCACAGACAACACTATACTTGCGACATTTGCTGACGACACGGCCATCCTTTCAGTCAACCAATCTCCTGAACTTGCTGTGGAACATCTTCAACAGCATCTAGACTCACTGCAAGCCTGGTTCCATAAGTGGAGAATTACAATCAATACTGATAAATCGGCTCAAATAACCTTCACTATAAGACGTATCGAATGCGCTCAAACCAGCATAAATAACACCCCAATTCCAATCCATAGGGAAGTAAAATACCTCGGCTTGCACCTCTACCAAAAACTCAATTGGAGCTCGCATATCAAAGTCAAAAGGAAGCAATTAGATCTCAAAATCAAACAAATGGTTACTTGGAAAACATTCCCAACTCTCTCTATCAAACAAGGTTTTGCTGTATAAAGTCATCCTGAAGCCCATATGGTCCTACGGGATCCAACTCTGGGGATGCGCCAGATTCCAGTCCAAAACCCTCCGTATGCTGGCCAATGCACCATGGTACATAAAGAACGACACCCTTCATAACGACCTAGGAGTTCCCTACGTAGATAGTGAAATCAAAAGACTCTCAACTAACTATAGCAGTAACTTGGCAGGACACCCTAACCAACTCATTGAACAACTCTCCAATCAACCGGACATCGCAAGAAGGCTCAAACGACAAGGGCCGCTGGACCTCGCACAACCTAATCAAAACTGATGTAATCATTAGGGAGACTAGCACTGGCTAGAGCTCCCCGCATGACATTGTATTGTTATATAATTTTACTTAATACTCAAATTAGGAGTAGATTGTAAATACGCTGGTTAAATTAATAAAAAAAAAAGAATCTAATGTGCACTTTTCTATTACATTCTCTGTGACTATCTAAATTTTTAATGTCACACTCTGGAACTTAGGGGAAATAAATCAGAATTCTAATCCAGCATCGGTTTTCAGCAATAATTTGACAAAACCCTTATGATTTTCCTGTTTGTTGGGTTTTGCAGTAAACAATAAATATGTCAGAAAGCAGCAAGTCATGGCAAACGGGTTACAAAGAGGGAATTTATGGATGATTCATAGCGGATCCTGTTTGTTATTCATCCGGTTTAAAATCAAATATTAAAGTAACTTTTTGCAAAATCCCGAAATTTGAGGCAGATACATTTCTTGTTTATAAACAGTCTTTCACTGATTTGCTTAGAAGCTTAGAATTCTAACAAAGTTTTGTTTATAGGGGCGTTTATGTAAATAACGTTTTGGTAAACATTAATACTGTACTTGAAAGTACTATAAGCAAGCCCGCAGTAATAGCATTGATGTAAATGGAACCTGAAAGTCCATTTGAGTATACGCCCCATCATCCACAACCAGTGATAAATGCATAGAAATACTTTATGAGGAAATAACGACAATGCAAGGCTATAGAACATTTTAATGCTAGCAAAAAGAAAAAAATTTAAAAAGACAAAATAGGCTCATTTCGATTTTGCAAAAAAGCAATAGAGAACAAATACTTATTAACTATCTATATCAAAAGACCTTTTATGAAATGAATACATACGTAAAAAAAAGAGGCCAAGAAAAAAGGGACTTATATAAGCTAAAGTTATTCAAGGATTTATCAGTATTAACTAGTAGCGACTACAGAATAGTACGTGCAAAGCTACTAATTAATGTGAGACTGGAAAAAAATACAATGGCACCAGTAAAGAACAAAATCAATAGAAAATAATTATGAAATAATAAAATATCAAAAAAATAAAACAACTTAACCAAAAATGTATAGATGAAGTTAATAAAATGCTCAAGGATGATATATTAACAGTTATAAAATAGCGAGAATAAAAGAAAAAGAGTAAAAATAAAGCGAGAAAACAAAAAAGTTGTGCAAAGAAAGAAGAGAATTAAAAAAGTAATACAACTTATACGAATATTAATAACCTTCTAAATAAATATAATAAAGAAAATAAAAAACATCTAGAAGTAGAAACAGAAATAGTAATAGAAGAAAAGAAAATATAAAAAGGTAAAAAACAGGAAGAGGACAAATAAATAATACATCATTTACTTCTGTTTACCCTTAAAAGTGTGTGGTGTACATTTTATTCTACTGATCTCTATTACTATTGATAAATTTTATCTTTCTGTTATTTTCCTTTTTTGACTGTACCATATTAATCCCTCTGTCTGGCATTATTTCTTTTATACTATCATCCCACGTTTTTTTAGGTCTTCCTTTTGATCTTATCCCACGCTTGCTTCACCGGTCTTTCGTTTCCTAATCTAGTGAGATGACCAAACCAAATGAGTTTTCAGTCTTCAACTATTTTTAGTATAGGTTTCATATTTAGTCTTTTCCGTATCTCCGAGTTTCTTATTTTGTCTTTTATGGTGACGCCAGTTACTTTGCGGAGATATTTAATCTCCAATGCCTGTAACTTGGTCTTCTTAGCTGTCGTTAGGATCCACGTTTTACATCCAAATGTAAGTGTCGGTACAAAGACAGTTTTCCCTATGAATGTATTTCTTAAGCTGTGAAACAGCCTATATATACTTCGTAGTGACCTTTGTTGTTGATGTGTATTCCTAGGTATTTAAACGTCTCTACTTGCTCAATTGCCTTTCCATTCAATATAATGTTTGTGTGTGGACTATCTCTGCCTGTTACTATTATTTTTGTTTTTCTATGTTTATTTTTATGTTGCTTAAAACTAGTGCTTTATCCCAGGTTTATAAGTTTTTTTGTAGATGTTCTTCTTTTCTGCTGAATATTAACAGATCGTCTGCAAAAGCATACTCCTCCAGGTATATCGGCTCTATGTGCCTTGCTTCTTTCATTATGTCGTCTAAGACTACTAGGTTATCCTCTACATTTCTTTTTTTTAAGATTGTTCTGATTTTGGTTTTCGATATTCTGTCGAAGGCTTTCTCTTATCTGTAAACGCTTGATATGTTACAATATTTTTTTCTATGGACCTTTCGGCGACTTGCTTGATTTTAAAATATGGTCGTTTATACTTTGTTCGTTTCTTAATCCACTTTGCGACTGTTCCAATTGTCCGTAAATTTGCGCCATCAACTCCTTTTCCAAAATCCGTCCATATATATTCGATGATACAATCAGTATAGTGATCCCTCTGTAGTTTTTGCACTACCGCCTGTCGCCCTTCTTGAAGATTGGGACTACGACGCTAATTTTCCAGTCTAGTAGCACTTTCCTTTCCTTTCAAGCTTATAATCTGGTGCTTTCCCTTTCTTAAGTGCTCTTATAGCTTCTGACACCTCATCCACTTGTAATTCTTCTACCATTTGGTCTTCTTCTTGGTTATCATCTGCTTTTCCTTTCTCATCCTTCCCTGCGTCCTCCGTGCTTAGCAGTTCTTCGAAATACTGCTTCCATTTGTATATTATTTGATTTATTTCGGTGAGAACATTTCCATTTTTATTTTTGGCTTGTTTAATCCCGATCTGTCGATTTGGCGTTTTTGCATTCTTGAGAGTCTTGTAACAGAGCATTTGGTTTGTACGAGTCTTTTTTCAGTCTAGCGCCGAAATACTCCCTTGATTTTTTCTTTGCTATTCTTATAGCCTTTTTGACTTCTCTCTCTCTTTGTTCTTTGTATTTTTTATAGCTTTCTTGTGTTCCTTCTTTTAAGTATTGTTTCTATTTATTTTTTTAGTTTTACCTCGCGATTAATTTTATTAATCCACCATGCCGACTGTTTTGTACGTCTATTCCTATTTGTTCGTATTGCACCGTATACCTCTCCAGCTGTGTCTACCAATGTTTTCTTGCGCCACTTTTATTTGATTTCGATATCTTTTTCTTGGGTATAATTCTGTGTGCTTAATAGCTTTGTTTCAAGTTTTTCTCTGTATTTTTGTGCTATTTTCCTGACACCTAGCTTGTATGACTTTATTGATTATTGTGTACTGTTTATTGTATCTATCTTATTTGTTTTATTACACTCTGGGATGAGTGGTCACATGTATATTTTACAATTTAGCAGATATTGGTCACTGCCAATCTCTGTTCCTCTTTTTACTCTCACGTTCACTTCTACTTTTGACTTCTTTTGTGTACTTGTGAGCATCCTAATGCTTAAAAAAATTTATTCATTACTATTAAATTGCTTTGAACGTAGAAATCAATTATTCTCTTTCCGTTCTTATTGCTCATTCTACCGTTTAAGTCTCCAAGGATGGTTACTTCCCTTTTAATCTCATAATAGCCGTAACTTTTTCCCAAAATTTTTCTTTCTTGGTCTCTGCTTCATCTTCATTCGGGCCGTATAGTATCAATACATTATTTGCTTCCAATTTTTTTATTTTAAGTTCTAGTTTCAAATTGCTATGCGAAATATACTCCCAGCCACGTATTTATTCCATTTATTTTTGATTATGCATCCAAGTCCTCCTCTAGCTCCCTCTTCCTCCTTAATTCCACTCGGCATCATTAAGTTCATCACCTAGTTCGATATTCTGTCTACCTTTCTTTTTGGTTTCTATGATTGCTAGAATTTCTAGATTATGATTCTCGAATTCTTGTAGTAATTTATTTTCTTTCCACCTTAAGCGTTTAATGTTCCACGTTGCTATTTTGAATATGCTTTTTTCATTGCATTGTGTATTTTCCTTTTTCATTTTATCTACTATTCTCTTCCTTGGATTTTTAATGTTTGTATTTTTATCTTCTCGAATTTTCTCCTTCGCTGTTACCATTGCGCTAGTCGTCGTTCCAAATTTTTATTCTTTGTGTTTTCTTGTTATTAGTTTTTGGTGGCCTTCCTGTTTGCCTGTTTTGCGCCTTCGTAAGCGTCTTTAGTTTTTGGCGTTTTTTTTTTGTTCCATATCCAAATTTTTCCCCCGCTTATCAATTTCTGGTATTCCACCTTGGCAGTTTCACCGTTTTCATTTCCTTTTTTGCTAGCATCCGGATTACTGCTTGGACCTTTCTTTCCTATTTTGTCATATCGTCGTTTATGTAGACTTTTTCTAAATAATTTTGTAATTTGTTTTTGTTGCTCATTATTATTTTCTTATCTCCTTTGCTTTTAGTTTAGTCAGACATATATTTTCTCCTAATTTTCTTGCTGATTCTACTTTTAAGGTTACACCCAGTTCTTTTTCTTAAAACCCGTCCATTTTTTTTATTACCCTTTGGGTTACTTGCTTCCATTTTTACCTCCTGTAGCACTATATTTTTCTTTATCCTTTCTTCTTCTAGATTTTCTATTTTCTCATTTGATATCTTTATTTCTTCTTTCAGGCTGTCAATTTCGTTCATGGCCTTCTCGTTAATAACCTTTAATTCTTTCATCTCTTTTTTGACTTCACTTTGCTCCTCTCTTAGCTTTCTTATCTTTTCCTATAACTTTTTGGTCCCTTCATTACTGGTGTGTTGCTCACTTTTAATCTTTTTTATGTCTCCCGCCAAAGATTTTATTAGGTTTACCAATTCCTTCATCTGTGCTGACACGCTATTCTTAATTTCATCCCATTTTGTTGGGGTGTTGTGTGTTTTTTTTGGATTACTTAAATAACTCTTCGATTTTTTCCATTTTCCTCTTTCCCTCATCGGTTAGATACTCGTCCATCTTTTTCTTCTAAATTGGATAATAGTTGCTCGGTATACTTTAACAACGTTAAATCTATTCAATGTTATAGCCTGCAAAAATAGGGCAACCCAAATCAACTTCTCGGAAGTTGCCTTACTGCCAGTTCAACTGTTTTACTGAATTTAAATTGCTTTACTGCTGTAGTTATTTGTTCTCTATATATGTAGCCGTTTATGCTATTCTGTATAATGTGTTGCCTATCCAATTTTTGTGGAAATGGGGACTGCAAGGTCTTTGAATTTTATTTATCTGTTCTTATCACTGTCTATTTCGTGCAATACTACTCTTTAATTTTAGTATCCCATAACTTTTAACGGTTACTTCTTTTAAGTTATTTTACTTACAGTTTATTTACTCGGGTAATTTCTCTTACTTCCTCTGGCTCCTGCCAGGCTTCTCTTTCCGAAGTATCTTTATCTTATAATTATTACCACACGGTACTGTCTAAATTTGCACTTGAATATCGGAGTTGCAGTTCACACACCTAAACCATAATCATAAACTACATTTTTCCATGTATTGAATTAGTGTAAAGAACAGACTTTGCAGTTACGTAGTAAATACGACGTCGGCCAAATGCCCTCCACAACTCCGCAAACATGCTACCATTTTTTAGCGAAGATAACCAAAATGCTTTCCCATAAATGCGGCTCTATTTTAGCAGTTACATGCCTTATATTTTCTTTAACCCCGTAATCGTAACAGATTTGTTGGCACAAACCATGGCCTTCAAATAAACTGAAAGGAAAAGTATATATATATAGTTCCCGTAATAGGCCTCGAAGGCCCTTTGGGGTCGTAACAAGATAGATCTGTTACAGTCTGAGCCTACGGTACACAAGGGTAGTAACGTGGCCAGTGCTACGTACCGACCGCCTATTATTACCCCAGAGTTTGACCTCCAGGTACTCATTTATTGCAGCCTGAGTCGAGCTGGGCCGTAAAAATGCCAGCGATCGAATTGGCGAGAGCGGGATTCGAACCCGCAACTCTTGGTTTCGTAGTCTAGCGATCTATCCACTAAGCTACCACGGCTCTAAAAGGAAAAGTATAATGGGGTTAAATCACAAGACCAAGGTGGCCATTCGATGTCACCCCTCTGGAAAGGTACACTACAAAGAAATTTGATTTGAAATAACGTACTGCATGACGTATAGCTTTATTTTGTTGAAATCACATGTCATTCAAATTTAAATCGTTATTTAAAAAAAAAAAAAAACAAACGTACACCATTGACAGCGATACTGTTGCCAGGTTCGTCCTCAATAAAGTACTGAACAATGATTCCTCTAGCGAACAATGCACACTAAACAGTGCATTTTTGTAGTTGCATTGGTTTTTCGTGAATATAACTTGGACTTTTACTAGCCTAGATGCGAAAATTTCGACGATTTATAAAGCTCCTACAAAATACGTCACCGCTCATTGTAATTTTTTTGCAAAAATCAACGTCAACTGCTATGTTCCTTAAAACCTACTTCACAAAAATACATGACGTTGCGTGTGGCCTTTGATGAACTTTTTCATGTATTTAGACACCAACTGTACAAACGCTTAATTCCAACATTCATAAAACAGCGTACAATTTAAATCCTAAAATTCATCAAATTGGATTACCCTCTATTTCTTCTATATTAAGCAAAATAAAGGGTACTATTTAAGCATAATATTTTTACTAAAAAAAATGTACGCCAATACCTTTTGTGTCATTAAACGAAACATTTATCGTTTGGTTAACTAATTTCGTTTTTATCAGTAGTTTTTCAATATTTACAACCAAGCAAGACATAGTTCCTATGATGAGACATTTTTCTTTTATAGCGTATTTAATGTATTCATAAACAGTTTATACGAAATTGGATGTTCAAATATTTTTTATCCAAGCAGACCTTGGCTTGTTGTCAACCCAGAATAACTTGTTATAATACTGTAGTAACTATTAGGCGTTCAACTTGAAATTTTAAATATATAAATCATTTAAAATTTTTTGACACAAACAGTTTTTACTTAAAGATAAATTAATGCAATATAATAATAAACCAAAACATTGGCAACAGTTAAAAAGTTTACTAGTTTAAGCTACATTCTTTTATTTTCACCTACTTACAATTTAAACTACATTAATGTAATTCTTTTTAAAATCGTGTTATTTAACTTTAATTATCATAACGGTCATCATAAGTTTTCTATTACAACAAACGATCAGATTTCTAAAAGCAATAGATGGACATGGTCTGTCCCAAAATATTGAGCCTATGGTAATATAATGAAAACAGTTTATCAAACCTTATTGCTCAAAAACAAAGAGTGCTGGCATAGGCTTATAATAAACAAAAAATGTAAAAACGCGCTACAGAAATTTAAATGAAAAAATCTGAATTGAATAAAAACTAAAAAGAGGGGATTAATGACTGTTACAGGGGACTCCTTGCTTTAGAAAAGGGAAAACAAACAAAAACTAGAAAAATCTACAAATCTTTACAAAAAAAAACCCATCGATAACATACGATCAAATAACAGCATGGTATTACCAGGAGATCTGAATGCTAAAGTGAGAAATATCCCAATCCAAAACATGGTCGGCTAACAAGCAATAATAGATACTTTCCGAAGAAATAGACAAATACACGTGATTAAAAAGAAATTTTAGAAGTCCGATATGTAATAGTAAACAAAAAATTATTTTGTTCAGTTACAGATACATATGTTTACAAAAATAGCAATATAAGCTCCAACCACTATCTAATAGCCAGTAAAATAACTCTTCTAAAACAATGGCTAAAAATTAAATCAAAACCTAAGAAGGAAGATACAGAAGGAACATAATCAAATTTATTACAAAATCACAGCGTCAAACGGCTATAACAGATACATTTAACAAACTATTAATCCCAACAAGAAATAATAGAAAATATAGACAACAAATAGGAAGTTATAAAATCAGTTTTAGACATGGTAGCAATAGAAGCTTTAGGGGATAAACGATAGAACTACAGAACAAAAGGACTAAAAGATATGAAATAATTGAAACTACAATTAGTAGATAACAAACGCAAAGCATCCCAGCATTACCTGACAAAAAACAGAAGAAAACAAATAAATTTAGAAGAAACGAAGTACTGAAGGCAAAATGCTATAAAAGAAGCATAAAAGGTTTGTTCAAAAAGTAATGCAATTTGTCCTCCTGGTCGTAACGCGATCGGACCGGTTTGGGTTAGATGGGGGAACTTTTAGCTTTATAACACTTCCAAGCTCGCTCTACTTTGAGCTGTAGGAGCGTCGAGATCGCAGTTTCCGTAAACCTGCTGTTAGCACTTGTGTCACGGCGCGCAATGGAGAAAACTGTCAAACAACGTTACGCGATCAGGTTATGTGCTAAACTAAACGACAGCCTCGCCGAAATCCACCAAATGATTCAGGCAGCCTACAGACTCTGCTCTCTCGTATTTTCAAGTATCCAGGTGGTTGAAGTTGTATAAAAATGTCCGGAACGAATCCTTTAACCAGCAAAAGTGTCTCGCCTTCGCGATCTTTTAAATACCAATCGTCGGCTGAGTGGTCGAATGATAGCAGAGACTCTCAGTATTCCGAAAACCACTGTGCACGGAATTGTTACCGACAATTTCCACATGCGGAAAGTGTGTACCAAGTTGGCACTCTGCACCTCCAGGAATTTTTGACCAAGCCCAGCTTGGCAATGCTGTCTCAGCTCCTCTACAGTTTTGACTTGGCTCTGGCAGACTTCTTGTTGTTCCCGAGGATCAAGTCCGCCCTAAAAAACCCGTTTTGGAACCATTGAAGTGATCCAAACCTTCGTGACAAAGACTCTAAACGAAGTCCCGTCGACGCCTTCCAGCATGCATTTCGTGCATGGAAAAGTCGCTGTCAAAAATGTTACTAATATAGAAGACTAAATACACGAACTAGAGACGGTCTATAAATCTATTAAGCATCTCAACAAAGGAAAAAATATGCTTCAACTATAAACATAATAGAAACTGCAAAATGGTAGCAAACTATAAGAAAGTGTAACTTAATCTTGAAGCAGAATAGATTTATAAGAGACAAATCAAGCAATAAATGCAAGAACTACAGGAATTGATAAAATTAATACAAAGCTTTTCAACTATAGGAGAATATATTTAAAATTAAAATTACTACATCTACTACATGTAAGCAAAAAAGAAGAAGACAACACACTAAAGAAATTACTGGAATGGAAACTAATGGAGGATAGAACAAGGAGAAGGCTAAGGTTGAAATGGATAGTGAAAAAAGATCTAAGGACATTAAAAATTACGAACTGGAAAGAGAAGGCAAAAAACAAAAAAAAATGGAAATAGATAGTTAAAGTGGCAAAGACAAACAGGGTTATAGTGATATAGTGATAGTTTTAGTTAAGTTTAAGTAATGAAAGTGTGATGAACAACAAGAGGACTAATCTACTTTGAAAAATAGATATAGGAAGCCCGAATGGGCGGATAAGTTTTTTTAGGAATGTTAAGCCAATTATTATTATTGTTACATCTCATATGTGCTGGAAATAAACTAGAATTTCTCAAAAGTGGACTATAGCTAAGATAAATTATCTTTTTAAAAGAGATAGAAGCTGTGTCAATTACAGGAGTAACGGGTTATTAAATTGAAGGTGCAAATTAAATTAAAAAATCATAACAGGTAAAACAAAAAAAAAATACGCTTATGTGATCCCGGAAAAAGAACAGAATGTTTTTCAAAAAGGATAATTCGTGTTGATGCAATCCTAACCCTGAAGTTGATTGTAGGGAAACGTAGAAAACAAAACTTTGCAAGACATAACATTTATAGGCTTCACTAAGTAACAAGATCAAAACTATGGTCAATTTTAGAAAAAATAGATTTCCCTTTCATCTAATAAAAGCGATAACAAGTCCTTATTCAAACACTGAAATTATAAAGTATAGAAACATAAATCAAAGTGTAATGTATATATAAACAACATGAAAACGTGACAAGAAAAAGCCAAAGGAAATTTAGATAAATATAAACAAATATTTTAACATATTACTGTCCACAGACGACCAAGCTATAATCCAAAATTCAGAAGACAAGCCACAACAAGCAATCTATAGGCTAAACAATATATCAGAAGGATCAAGCACCATACGTCAACATCTAAAACAAAAATGATGGCCTTTACTGGCAAACTAGCAGTAAGATCTATCTAGGATGCAATGCCTCATACACTTACGACCAAGACGTCTACAAAAAGTATCTACATTTTAAAGAATATGTGGCACTATAAGAAGAGCACTGGGAAACAACGCAAGAAGGAGATGCAGATAACATTTTACAAAGTAATGGCACTACCCACTCTACTATTTGATAAAAGAAAATCCAATCCGGGCAAATAAAGTTTCTAAGAGGAATCAAAATATGCAACTGGTTAGGTAGGTTTACTAACCAACATATTAGAGATGAGCTACAAGTATAACCAATACAAGACGAAATAATCAAACACAAAACAACAAGGAAAGAACGTGTAGACAGAATGAGCCCAGAAAAACTCGCGCAGCTGGATAGTTAATACAACCCAAGAGGAACTTGAGATATAGAAAGACCTCGGAAACGATGACTTATTGAACTGGAACATGCAAGACCTAATCCATGAAGATAACAACGACAATGAATAATTTTCACGGCTGTGATAAAACCTGGCAGTCAATAAGAATGGTTTGTAGCATTACAACCCACATCCTCATTCACGCATGCGCATGTGAGGATGACTCGGCTGCATTTCTGAAATGGCTGCGAGTAATGTAACGAATTTAGATCAAATTTTCTGCGAAGCTAGAACATTCGTCCGCAGATACTATTCTGTTAGTTTAGGAGATTTTCAGGAACAATTCAATAATTGTCCTTCAATAAAGCACAAATATTTTAAAAATAGCTTAAAGTTTGTTAAAATGATCTACTGTTATGAATCGAACAAATTTTGACGAAAATGTTGGCATAAACATATTGAGAAGGAGTATCGTATTGTATTTGCTAACAACTTGTTTCAGATTGCGACCAATAAACCAGATTTTCTCAAAAATATATATAATAATTGTATTAGTTTTTATTGTAACTCAATAGTTTCAGACCAGACTACGTATACGTTATATTACCAAGCATTAAATAATACTCACAGTTAGTTCAGCTAAAACTCGGCCATTAAAACGAACGACCAGATCTAACAAATAAAGTGGAGATATTACAGCAAAACTTGTAACCGTAAACAAACAGCTTGTGCTGTAGCTTCAAAGAATAAGGTACTTTTAGACTAGGTGCTAAGTGTAACGTAACACGTTATTGTTATTTCTAAATCGTTAATTCGTTTTTATAACGTTCAACAAATTCCCAACGCCTTAAAAATTTAATGTCCAAAAAAACGAGCTTTACTCCTTAAGAATCTGATGTTCGATGAGTCAGCTGAATTTCCCGGACGATTTTACACCAGATGTGTTATTGTACTATAAATATTTGAACATTCTCCACGCAGTGTTTACTTTTGCTTATTTACGAAAAAGCTGGACGTCTTGGACGTGCTAACTTTAAAGTTAGGATCAAAATCGGACATCGACAGTTTAATTAATATTTTGAGGATGTGTTACTTTTAAAGCTATTTAATTGCAACATTTCTAAATCTTTTATATTATTTTACAACAAAATTTGTTTAGTCTTCGTTAATATGTATTGGATATTTTATATTTTTGTCTCAAAATTGTTGATTATCCATAGTGTTCCCACGAGTTGGGTCGATTAAGTCGGTCGCCCCCAGGGTGACGCCCTTTCCTAGGGAAAGGCATTTATACTGTGGGGTGCGCCAGGTGCCCCACAGGGTTTTAGAGGTGTTCTCCTCCTTTTTATAGAGGTGTCGTCCTCGCAGGCCGGCCGATTAAGGCAAGCCTCCCGGTCGCGGGTCCCCAAGCAGCGTACCACAGGTACGCCCTCCTGTAGTTATTGGAGCATGGGCCGCGGTTACGGTGTTAAGCGGGAGCCTGGCGTTCAGGCTCCCGTAGCTGGTATCCCTCCGGGTGCGCCAATTCCCGTTGCACATAGTGCCTCCTGAAGGGTGAGCTGTCCTTAGCTTCCCCACTCGCCCTCGACCTTGCTGGCATGGGTGACCCTACCAGGAGACCGAAGTCTCCCGCCAGCATCGCTCTTGGGGTCATCGAAGGTACTATGCCCCCCACCAACGTCAAGGTCTCACAGCTTCTTGGGGGAAGTGATTTTGAAACTGATTGGTCAAAGGTCAACTAGAGGGTTCTCAAATTTGAGAGACTGCTTCGCCACTTCGTTATGCGTTGCAAACTTTGCAGGTTTATTTAAGGTAAATGTGGAGTTAAAAGGGAATAATAAGCAGGTGTATCAAGTAAAATGTTTAAGCAGCCTAAAAGTCTCAATAAAAGCTTTTAAGAAGAAAAACATTATACCCCAGATATCAAGATTATGGGGACATTAATAATTATTTTACTAAGCCATTTGCTTGTATCGAATGCGAAGGAAGTCATAACACCGTTCTTTGCGAAAACCCAAAGAAACCGACCATAAAATATTTTCATTATAATGGAACTCATCCGGCCATTTATTAAGACTTTTAAATAATAGAGAGAAGGCATCTTCCACAGGTATGTTAAATACAAACAATCAACAGCCAATTCAAATCTAAATGATTTCTTTCTTACAATTTTAGAACCATTCAAATCACGCCAACAGTGTATCTAAATTCCTAAAATTTAAGAATATTTGCGCACGAAACTGTAAGGAGAAAAACGCCAATTTGGCCACTACCTCACAAGTAAACATCAAACACCAATTATCTACCTTTTTGAATGAATTCAAGAGTATATACACACAACAATATGAATCACCATCATGTAGTCTTTATAGTTACCTGCTCTTGAGCATAGACCTTCCTTAACATTTTTTATTTGTTGCGGTCTTAGGCATCCTGTTTTCTGTAATATGGTTTTATATCACCATTCTATAATGTGTTAGGACATTCTCTACTTCTATATACATCCTGTTTCAGCTACCTTCCATTACTAACTTAGTTTATCGGCTGTCCATAGTTCTTGCAAAATGTTCAGCCTAGTCCCATTTTAAAAAGTAATTCTTTTGTGATTTGTGACTCTATCCCTTAGCTATGTATCCCAGATAGATCCCTCCATAGAACGTTGCGCAACTCTTATTTTATTAAGGCTAGTACTGGGAGCATACGCTCATCGAACATCTTACGTTTCAGCCACATTTGAATGTCCGCTTTAAGAATATGCTTAGAGTTAATCCGATTCTTCTTTCAATCCTGCAAGTTTGAATGCCTCTGCTTATTTTTATCTCATATGATCTGACAGATTTTTTAATTCTCTACTAGAATGTTATTATATTTACCATGAACTGTTTTAGAAAAATTGATTATATTTTTAATTTTGTGAGTATTGTACTAGTTTTATTTAATTAGCCTGAAATAAGCTTATGACATCGGAAAACCGTAAATTATTTAGGTTTAATGCATATTTCGTCGATTTCTGTCGTTTTAAGCATGTAGTCCAAAACGGTAGTAAATAACTTAGGACCTTCTTGTCCAACTCGTAACTGTAATTCACACTTATTAATTTTGTCGTGTAATTTTACACTTGCTGTTGCATTTTCATAAATGTGCCTTAACACAGCAGAATAACCTGTTTGACAATTTTGGAGATATAAACATTTCTTAGCGTTCTATTAAAATGGAAGACCTTGTTATCATATAATATGCAAATACTAAAACCAGGGATTTATAATATTTGACTCAATTTTCAATGAAAGTCTTAATCTAATATCTTTAAAGCGCGATGCGGACGTCCCCGGTCTCCGGTCCCCCGGCCGTATGAAAAGGATTGGTTGCCAGAATAACGCGTTCGGGGCCACGAGGAAATACACGAACGATCGTCGTATCTTTAAAGCACACTGCAATTTTAAAAACTTAAATTAAAATTAAATTATTTATCCTACTGTATTAGTTTTTTTGTTTTTTCGCAAATAAACATTCTTTGGTATGGAACGGGTACAAACAGCTGAGCACCACAGAAATTACATGAGAAAACGAAGAAGTGAGCAGACTGCGGACGAAAGGGCAGCAACAAATGAAGCGAGGCGACGAAATAACTTCGGAAGAAGTTGAAATACAAAACCAAGCAAGACGACAACGACGTTCTTAAAGAACACCGGAAGGAATAGCTGCAAAGAACGAAGTAACGCAACAGCGAAGTTTACAAAGAACCTCGGAAGAAACAGCAGCGTGAGACCAAGTAAGGCGACTGCGACGTTCTCAAAGAACACCGGAAGAAATAGCTGCAGAATAGTAATGATTGCTATAAAAAGTTCGTAACAATTCTCTATAGCAGCTAAGCGTAGCTAGCTGGATTTTCCAGTAACTTCTAAGTGGTCATTCGTTCAGTACCTAGGTTAAAAGCCTGTCTGTTTCCTCGGCTGGTAAAAGTCTAATTAGTTCATAGGATGTTCAGTTATTATTTTTGAAAAATAGCTCTTAAAGTGTGATAATAAATCAGCTCATTAGTGATTGCAGCAATTATATATATTATTATATTCCTAGACATAAGATTACTACTGGATGATATATAATAAAGAATATTTCCGCACCTTGAAATTTATTGCCGATCGCCTAGAGTACAATACTAATCAAACAATCCAAAAGGGCCTAACCTGATAAAAACAATTTTAAATAATAATTGTAGCTGCCTATAAATCCATGCACCTACAATTTTGCCCTCTGATACTAACAACATTCCAAACTTATTGAACTTACCAAAGCAGACTCCAATCAAAACCATTCCTTCGATTTTCACTATTAGCGCGACTACCACAACGAAAAAAGATTTTAATTGTTAAAAAAATAAAGCAAAATTTTAATGTCAAGATGTTTTCTTTATTGGGACGCACTTACCGGCGTTGCATCCTAAAGGGCTACGAACATGCACTTAACTAACTTAATACTACGACGGCACACGGATTTCCAACGAGATTCAAATCTACCCGCCCCAGCTCGCAAACAGAAGAACAATGATCTCAACAACAGAGCTACAGCGACGGCCCATTTGCAAGAATTAGCAACATAAGGTCAGAATATAAAGGAAAACGTATTTTTTTTACTTTCGGGCAGACATCAGTGAAGATTACGAGCAGGTATCAAATAAGGCACTAAACTTTTTATGTCATTTTTGTTACACTTTCGTAAAAACAAATACTGGAATAAACTTCAGGTTTCCATTTGGAATTATGCCTAGCATCACTAAAATCTAAATTAAAAAAAAGACTGTCACAAAATAAACCCAAAGATCACGTAGAATGGGTACGCAAAATGTTATAAACATGCAATAAACTTATTTATTCGGTAAAGTTCAAATTTCATACAACAAAATTCGCCTTGCTGTTAGTATCCATATCGGGTTAAATTAAAAAAAAGTGTTTTTATATGGTTAGAAAATTTTTTTAAGGGTTAATGTTGTTGTTATTACAGTAATACTACAGAAAATCAAGTGTCTTTTTTATATTTTCGTACAACTCTGCATAAAATTAAAATTTTTGTGTTGTTTTGTCTTAATCAACATTAAAATTAAGCACTAACAAGAATAAAAACAGAAACAATAGGAGGTGCGGTCGAATTTTTTTTTCTGAAAAAGTACTTGCCCTAGAAAATTAAAGCTTCTATTATTTGTTAACGTAATCTTCATGTAGACGTAAATATTGTTCACAACGTTGTCGCCATGATTTCATGGTTGCTGGGAACACTTCTTTAGGTCACTGATGCAACAGACGCTCTATTGGAAAATGAGAGGTTACGGAAAGTGTCTTTCATAGTTGAAATTTCACGGCGGCATTACGTGTCAACATGTTCTAAAAGCTTGCCACCCGCGCAGCCTTGTGCTCGACGGTCGGCATTCGTGGGATCCACCTTAAAGAAATGCCAAGTTTAGATGCGAGCAACTTACTGCACTCGCGCAATAATGGTTTCGGTCCGATTGGTTCGTGGCCGAGGCTGCTTCGGTTTATTATCAACTCTCGACTTTTCTCTCAAATGACGATAAATTTCGATAGATATTTCACTACGCAAGAGGAGAAAAATAGATTATTACACGTTGTTCTTGAACACTAAACGTCGTTATTTAAAGTATGCAAAACATCACTCACTGCAGTAACGGTAATTTGACCTGTGCATATTGTATGGTCGTGCGTCTTTTAAAATTAACTGAATCTTTCTACTTACTTTCGCTGCTAAAAATACAATGTTAGAAAAATTTTCTAAAAAAAATTATCATACTCACTTCAATTCAGTCTTTAATGTTACGCAGTAAAAAATATTGTTTTGGGTTTCCAATTCGAACTCCAATTTACCTCCTCGTCACTATTTAATTTTTGGTTAAATATGGAACCAAGATATCTAAAGCAAGTCACTCTTTCTATGATCTGCCCATCAAATGTAAGATGGATATCGGCAATTTATTATCATTTTGGTTTTGAGTAGATTGATTTTTAAGCCGTATCTTTCGTCTACTTTATTAAGATTTATTATATATTGAAACTCCTCAAAGTGTCAACCAGAATAGACGTGCGATCAGCGTAGCGAATGAACCAAAAACCATCTACATTAATTCTCCGTTTCAAGTTCTAGTTAAAAATGTTGTTGAAGTAAATAATTAAAAGAATAGAAAATAGAATCCTTCACGCACGCCTCTATCTATTTTGAAGGTTTCAGTGAAAGACCAATTGTAAGTCAAATACCCGCCGTTTGGCACTAGCAAAATTTTCCTATTATTCTCGTGTTTTCTTGGTCAATTCATATCGCTCTTAATCTAGAAAATTAGGGTTAGTAACGGACATTCTCCAAGATTCTTTCATTGTCAATAAAACATAAGATTAGTGTTTGTTGATCGATGCATTCTAGATGCACCCAGAAGCTTCATGGAGTGTAATGCTCATTTCCTCACATCTGTTATATATTCTGGAATGGATTGTTTATAAAATATTTTTGGTACACGCCTCATCAAATTAACAAATCTAAAGTATTCACACATTTTTAAACGTTTTCAATATTGTCGCAAAATTTATTCTCAGTCTAGGCAATTAGTTTCTCCTTTACTAAGTATTTTTAAGTTCACACTCGTCACCAAACAGTGTTTATGCTCAGTTTTTCTGTATTGTGCACATTTCTTTAGGATCTATGATAATTTATCTTCTCTAATTTTTCAATAATATTATCGGTTTTGTTTTGCATAACCCTGTTATTTTTTAATTTCTCTGTCAACAGCATTGCTCAGTCATCCATTTTTATTTTGCTATTTTTATCTTTCTCTTCGTGTTTTTTATTTTTTACAATTTAGATTTTTGTTGGAATTTTGTTTCTCCATGTGTTTCTATTAGGTCACGATTGCAATTGCCATCCATACTTTCATCCTATCTCTCATTCCTTATATGATCGCAAGTTTCATTTCTTTCTAAATGATGTTTTTTAATTGCATTTCCAATTTATGTTTTAGTTTCTTTTTTATAAATGGTTGTTTTCATTTTTCTACATTGTTGATATAGGCTGTTTTTTTTCTTGTTTTGATGAGTTTGAAATGTAACCAATAGTTTTCAATAATTGGGTTATGGTTAGAATCCACATCTAACATACACTATAATATTGTTACTGAAATTTATTATTTTTAAGAATGAAGTCTATTTCCTTGCGCAGTATGGTAAGCACGTCGTATTGGAGTAACCTCCAAGTGTATTCGGCTTCTCAAAAAAGAAATTTTTAATAACTAAAGCATTTTTTGTGTTTGTTTATAAATTTATAATTGTCTGCAGTACCTTTTCCTTCTTCTTGGCTGATCCTTGCATTAAAATCCTTATTAGTACGTTTATTTCGTGATATCTGATTAGTTCTAATATGTACTTCTTTTAGATGTTTATAAAAATGCTCGACTTCTTCATCTAGTTCATCAGCAGTGAGTGCATAAATTCGAATTATTTATTATTAGACATGTTAATAGACTTAACATTTTGTTTGCGGGATAATTAACCAGTTGGAGTATGGTATTATACATCACTCTGAGTTTTTCGTTTGGTATCTAACAATAATATTCAGGCTATTCCTGTGTTTAGGTGCATTATTCTCGAAATAATAAACGGCTGTTCCTTATTTTAGAACATTCAATTTTCAGATCAAACTGTTTCAGCAATTCTTAATATATTAATGCCTAGTCTTTTTATTTCTTTTATAGGAAAAAGAGATTTGTTATTACAGCAACTTATGTATTTAACTCTTTTTGTCGTATCACTCCAGATGATTATTAGGATCTCTTGATAATTTAACACCTGATTGCAACCAAGAATCATTTATCTTTAGTTCCTTGATATTACTTTACTTTAAAAATACAATTGCAATTTCCAATTGACTTTGATGATATTTTATCTTTTCTAGACAGTTTTTCCGCTTATCAGAGCTTCGTTATTAGTAACAGAGTATACTATCGTAAAGCCAAGGTAGATATTTATGTGGAGAGTCTATAAAGTGAGTTTACTCTATGAGTACACTTTGAAAGTTTTACTTAAGTACAAAAATATTTTTTTAAAATATAGTAACTTGCTTAAATTTGATACCGATATGTGATTAAAAATCGATGCAACAAAAAATTTAAATTAAATTCTCTCAACAATACAATACTTTTTGCATATATTTGATCTTACAAAAAATCTAATAAAATAGATACACTTTCAGATTGATAGAGATGCCTAAATAAAAACTGGTAAGTAATTGTGATTACCTGTTCTTAGAGATAAATTACCAAAAGCAATTGAAACAATTAAACTTTATCTCTCTAGCGGTAAAACATTATTATATGGCTTTCAGGTTAGTCAAAAATAGTTCCAAACACGTGTTTAAATCCAAATCATTCATTTTTATTACCAACCTTAAAAAATATTGCGATTTATTGTAAAACCAAATTATAATACTAAAATATCAATGACGAGGTGTGTAATGAAAAAAAAACAACACATCATTTCTTCTACATCTAATACCCTCTGGAGCCTCGGTGGCTCGGTGGTCAAGATCATCGTTCCTCTGTCGTCGAGCCGGCGCAGGTGTGTTCGAGTCTCGCTCAACCCATGGATGTGTGTAATGTCCTAATTAAAATCCTTGAGGCTGCAGTGCCAGTAAGTGCGCAAAAAAAACGCCCGCTTTTATTAGCAGGCTAATAAAAGTAAGAATTCCATCATGCATTGTTTTATTTAAATTCAATATGTGATAGTAAATGTATTTAAAACTTGCTTTATAAGAAATTTTATTTCTATTTCTTTAACAATTAGAAATGTTACTGAACATCATCGGGGATAGATGCAACTCTGCATTCTTAAATATCGCTATTTATAGCGTGGTATGTCAGAAATTTTGTAAAGCTAATCAAATTTCAAAGAGTATTTGCTAGGCTTGTAAGACATATAGAACAACTATCAAAACCCAAAAGAACTATTGCTAGACTTGAAATAAAAATAATACAATTGGCGAGTATTTTTAAAGCTAAACGAAACAGAATAGTACCAAAAATTGCCGACTATCAGGCTTTTACAACCAAGATATAATTTCTATGCCCTTTTACATCTCGCCACACGGCTACATCAAACTATACATCTCTAGTATCTACATGTCCAAAAACAAATTGACAGTAGCATTACATAGTCATATCTTTTAACTTGGAGGAAATCTCAAATAAAAAAGTACAGTTGCCCAACCACTACTTGATATTTTGAGCCAAAATTATCAGAATATTAGAACATTCTCACAGTGCAGCACGCACGTTTATGTAAAACTTAATTTTAACATGTAAACTATCTGAAATTCCCCAAAGAACACATTAGCAGTAGTCAAAATACAGAAAAGTCAAAAAAAAAACTTAACAAAGTACCTCATGACGTTCCAGTGAATAAATAAAATCAGTAAAGTGTAAATGTATTAATAAAGATTATAAACCAGCAAGAGACTTGGTGCTTATATTCAGTAGAAATAACTTTACTGGTATATTTATATTGAAAGAATTAAACAAACGATACCAAAGCCTTGTTACTAACAAAACAACACATACTATTAACACAAACTCTCTTAGCTATCGTTGGCATTTTATAAAATATTTAGGCCAAGTTTAAAGCATTGCATATTTTATGGCAACAACGATTGCATATGAGAATAGAATCCATAAAGCGTCAACCGTCTTATCCTAAACTATCCACTGCTGTCTAAATACCACTAAAAGTTAATTTAATTAGTGCACAATTAATGTCAAACAACTTACGCCAATTACTATATGTCACAAGTTGCACGGCATCATGCAATATTTTCATTTAATTCTTAGATCACATATCACTCAAAATGTCTCTGTAATACGGTCAAATATAAAAATTGTTCTTTGTATTCATAAATTTTTAATTCCTGTGTTACATGTAATTGTTGATGTTAAAGATTAATAAAAATACATAAAACATACTAATTTTTTTACTTGTTACTAAGTTTTATCTTAAATTATTGTAAGTCTAAAATATAATATCGGATAGTGTAATAAGTATAATTTTAGAATTAACAAAACAAAATTTTAAAAGTAGGACTATAAATATTTCAGACAAAAAAAACTAACAAAACAGAAAAAAATTATTATTATTAGCTTAATTCACGTACAACTCTACCTCTAACAGGTTTCATGAGTTGACTAGTAAGAAAAATTACGCCGTAGAAGGTAATAATAGCCAAATATATTTATCAAATAAAGTTTTTTTTTTATTTACAGCATTTGTCAGTTCAACAATCAAGTGTTACACATGGCAGTTTTGATATAGAATAACTATAACTAACAGTACATTCATTATCTGTGGTATGACAAGTTAGCTGGAAGCTGCGTTTGTTTCATGGGGGCAGACAATGGCAGCCTCTGTCGATTGTATTGATGGTCTAGTCTTCTTTCTCGGAGAGGATATCTTGTGGGAGTTTTCTCTTTAGTCTTCTATGGATGTTTCGCTGTCCGAGATTGTAGTGTGCTGCGCCAGTGCAGTTGTTCATCGTAGTAATGAAATTCCTGGTGGTCGTGATGATATATGTTTGATCTGGTGACACTCCAAGTTCTTGGTGTAATTGAGCATTGAGGACAAACCAGGGGGCATTCACTGCAATTCTCAGTACCTTGTTTTGGTATCTTTGTAGTTTTAGGAAATTCGTCTTGGATGTTGTGTTCCAGATTTGTAAAGAAGGATGGTGCACTCAGGTTTAAGGGGGGTGTTGCGGTTTATGATGGGGTAGAGTTGTCTCAGTTTGTTATGGCATTGAGCTAATTTCTGATTGATGTGATAACTCCAGCTCAGTCTAGTGTAAAGAAACGCTCCTAGATATTTAACTGCCAAGTCTTTAAGTGTCCATGGTATAACTTGTCCGTCTATAGTAAGAGAGGGGAAATTGGTAAATCTTAATGTGAAGATTTTGCATTGACATTTGCTGGAATTAATTGTTCCACTCTTTAAGCCATTTGCAATATTTATCTGTTGCGTTTTGTAATTGTTCGATTGCTATCTCTAGGTTGGTATTTTGCGTTATAATAGCCGTATCATCGGCGTACGTGGCTAATGTCGCAGGTATATATATTAAATAGAAGTGGCCCTAAAATGCTCTCTTGTGGGACTCCCGATCTAATGATTTTGGTTTCAGAGATTACACCATTGATCTTAACAGCGAAGGTGCGGTTTTCTAATAAGGAGAAAGTGATAGCTTGCAGGCATCGTGGGATTTCGTAGTCTAGGAGTTTTTTCTTGAGGCCTTCTATCCAGACCTTGTCAAAGGCCTGGGTGATGTCCAAGAAGACTGCCATGGTGTAGCATTTATTTTCAAATCCTGCTTCGATGTGTTCGCTAATTCATTGCAATTGATGGCAGGTCGAATGGCCTTTTCTGAATTCGAACTGAAAGGTCGGGAGGATGTGGAGTGCATTGATAATTTTGATTAGGCGTAAGTGTATAACTTTTTCGAAGAGCTTAGAGATGGTAGTCAGTAGGCTGATTGGACGATAGCTTGTAAGGAGTGCTTTGTTTTTCCCGGTTTTGGGAAACATGATATATGTTTGTATGATTTGTGGGAAATAACCTAATCGCAGGTATGCATTCATCAGGGTTGCCAGGTATGAAAGACATTTTCTAGTTAAATGTCGGAGGACAAGGTTGGGAATTAGGTCCGGGGGTTTTTCGTTTGTGTAGAGTCTTTATTAGCTCCGCTAGTTCGTCTGGGGATATGGGTTGTTTAAAGTCGGAACTGATCAGATGGTGTGTTTCAATGTAGTTCGTTATGTAAGTCACTTAGGTAGGGAAGCAAGAAATTGTCGGTGTGAAGGTCTGTTCCAGGTGGTTGGCAAATGCGGCGGCTTTAGCTTCGTCTGTACAGATGACATCATTGTTTGATTTTAGTGTTGGTATCTCTTGTGGGGTTTTTAATATTTTTCTAATGGTTTTCCACATTCCCCGGTCCCCTGGGCCTATATCGGCAATGTGTTTGCGATAACATTTAATTCTGTGATCGTCCAATACACGTTTTAATTGATGCGTTAGGTTGTTTAACTGCCTTTTGGTTTCTCGGTTTCTTGTTCGTTGCCAGGGTCTTCGGGTTTGGCTTTGAGATTTAATCAATTTGAGGATGTAGGGGGGAGGAATATTATAGTCGGGTTGAGGATAACTGGGATTACTTAGGGATGCCTTCTTGGCAGCATCGGTTATCGATGAGATTATGTCGGAAACGGCTGCGTCAATGTCGTTTTGGGTAATAAGAGTTTTCATCTTGGTGAGGTTGAGGTTCAATATCTCTTGGAAAAGTTCCCAATTTATTGGTCCGTTGGTTAGTTGGGCAGGGGGTGGTTTGGGTTTGGGAGTGCTATCGAAGGAGATTAGTACCGGCAGGTGATCAGAATTTAGCTCAGGGATGAATCGTTGCACAATTGGCTTAGTGAAGTTTTTTTGAATAACTATATCCAGTATATCTGGTTGATGATCAGCTCTGTATGGGAAGTAAGTGTATTCGTCTGGAGTTAACACTTGGAGACCATATATCGTGGAGAACTGTTCGAGTTTTGTGCCTGCTGGGTTTGTTGCTCTGCAGCCCCAGGTTGTGAGTTTACAGTTTAGGTCGCCGATCGTCAGTGTTGGTTGTGAGGTGTTGAATAGTATCTTGACATCATTTTCTTGTAGGGATTTATTGGGTTGCCTGTGGGCACTAATGATGGTAAGGCTACTTGAATTGTTGAGTTTAACTTGTATTCCTGTGACTTCTAGCGTAGTATGTTGAGGGATGGCAATCGGGTTGTGGGCGTAATTTTGCTTGATGATGATAGCAACTCCGCCAGACGTTATCTGGGCGTTTCTGTCTTTGCAATACACGCGATAACCTGGGATTCTAAAGTTTTCGCCCTCTGTGAGCACAGAGGTGCAAGCTATGTCTACTTGGTATCTGGCTAAGAAGGCTATGAACGTTGAGCGTTGAGAGCCAATTGAGGATTGTTGATACGTTGACTGGTCGACGTGGATTAGGGTCTATTTAGGAGTATGGGTAGGAGAGTATTGACGAGGAAAGATTTGATTCGGGGAAGATATGATGTAATTAGGTTTATTAATATATTGATGAAATCATTTGAAGGAGCAGGATCTGGTGTTTGCTGAGATGAGTTTGCTGAACATATTGTACGCGTTGAGCATATGTTTGGTTATCTTCAACGTATGAATTGTTGAAGTTGGTTCTATTAGGGATCCTAATATGTGTCCGTTTTTGTTAGAGTTCCTTGTGGTGGTTGCATCCACGATAGCTGGCAGCGAGGTCCCCCCCGCATTTAGCACATGTTGGTTTTTCGTCGGTTCTTCTATTGTAGGTGGTGTGCTTATGGGTTCCTACACATTTGACGCATTTAAATGACAGGGTGCAGTAGTTCTTTGTGTGTCCGTATTTCTGGCACTTGTGACATTGAGGTATGTTGGTGGCGTTCTTTCGTAATTCCACTGTAACGATGGAGTGATATAGCTGCTTAAGGTTTGAATATTCTTTTGCCTTCATCGTTGTTTGCTAATTCGACTACACAAATCGGTAGCGGTCTTTTTTCTTTAGATAACAGTCTGGTTAAATTGGTAACTGGTAGGGTTGTAAGGGCTTCGCTTATTTGTTGTTTAGTTAAGGACAAGGGAACGTTTTTGATCACTACGGATAGAGGTTTACTGTTGGGATTGCGATAAGTATAATAAGGAATTTGATTAGTTTTGTAAAACTGTTAGTTTGCGATAATTATCCTCTTGGGTTAAATTAATTTGTATGGTGTTTTGGCTATGCGTTGTTGTAAATGGGCCTTTTATAGGGCTTTATATTCTTCTATAACTTTTTGGATTTAATATAGGCTTTTGATAAAACCTGGCAGGCTGGGCTCCGATACGAAATGGTTATTATCTTTCCTAAAAGCTATTTTTATATCTTAAGAATCGCCACTTTCTAGTTAAAAATCAACGTAAATAAATAGCACTTTATTTATTTAAATCAGGAGTCTTTCAGGACAGCGTATGTTACAACCAAAAGTGGACTGTATTGTAATTTTAAAATTTTAAACATAGGAATTTCAATCAAAGCCAAGCTGAAACACTCACCTTTTTGGAAGCGACGTTCTCCTGCATAAATCGGTTCCCTGTGCTGTATTCCTGTGGGGATCCAGAAATAGGTCATAAGGGTGTAGGTGAAAATATAGGACAAGTTACCCCAATCTTCACACTGAAGCCGATAGGAAGCGTCTTTCCTGGTGCAACAAGGTTTCTTCTTGGTTCCTTGCTGGGTCAGATACAAAAGAAATCGGATCGAGTTTTCTCGCCGTCAAAATTTCAACTCCCGAAATGCAATCGGCCAACAAAACGACCTTCGGGAAGAGGAAGATCTGGTCGCCAAAATATCGAATTCTGCAACAAAATCAGCCTCAACAAAACGGCCACCCGGAAATGAAAATTCCTGCTGCCAATCAAACACGTCGGCAAACTCTCGGTCAAAACGGCCTCGGACACGGAAAATTTAAAGCCAGTTATCCGCTTTCTAAATCATCACAACTCAAATTCAAAACTAAACGAGCGAAAGGGAGGCCGAGCCGTCGCCGCAGCCACTTTTATATATCGACGCACCGCGCAAGCGGACAAAACGCGTATACAGAGGGAGTGAAAAGACGGCCGCCCATAATTTAAAATCCAAATAAAAAATTTGAGATTGGTGCGTACTTAGATATATATTGTACTTATTACACAGCGTGGAGCTAACCACAACCCAGAATGTTTATTGCTATTCTAAAATGTAACCAAAATCCAAACATGGCATCTCAAAAGTTTCAAACAAACATCGATTACAAATCTGGTTGAGAAAATGGAATACCACAGCAAATAAAAAGAAATCTGTTCACATTAAGTTAACAAATTCTACAGGCAAGTATTATTAAAGATCTGGGCGCTTTAATATAAATAATATGTGAATCAATCGCAAATTAGCCCGAAGAAACGAATCCTCGGTAAGAGAAAACAATTGAGATGTAACTCAACGCGCTTTATTGGCTAAAAGGCAAAAATCACAATTGTTAATCCTAAGCAAAGCGCTAGTGTACAAAGCAATTCTTAGATGCGTCTGGACCTACGAAATGCAACTTTGAGGGTTTTATATCGATTTCTAATATGAAGGTTCTGTTCCTTGACATGGAAAACCGTCAAAGAGGAGGTAATCATCTATTCTCAAAAATATGAAGACAGGCTAAGAAACCATCCCAACAGATTGGCTGAACATCTAATAAGACAACTAGCAAAGCTAGAATTAAACGATGTGCGCTATTTGACCTGCTTAATGGATAATAATCTGCAAAGAGTATGTCTCTAGGACGTAGATAATTTTGTTGTTATAGTGAACTAGGAAGTCGTCACAGGCCAGTTTTTTTCTTCGCCATTTATTCCTTAATTGCATTTCCATGGCATAAAACACTTAACATTGAGCAAAATTTGACTGTTAGAAAATGGGCTATGCAGTTCTCATAAAATAGCGGTTATTATTTACAAATTCAAAGAATTTGAAAAATCTAAATCAAAACATTTTTAGTATAATGATTTTACTATAAAGTAATATTTCGTCATAAGTACGTTTGAGAATTCTTTCTGTGGAAATCAAATTCTATAAATATAGATAAAAACAAACCAATAAAAAAAGCTGGCATCCGATGCAAAATAGAAGTAATACTACCGCAATCCAAAAGTTCTTTTTCACCTAAAATAAAATTTATTTACTTGTTTATGTAAACTCTTTCGTCTTTTTTTTCATATTTGCTTCTTTTACTTATATATTTTTAATAATTAGCGTTTCTTGATTTTTTTAATTAGAAATTTTGTTTTTACATAATTTATTTAACAACAATTTTGTGTAAATGGCTACATAAAATGACTCGCGAACGAATTCTCCATTTTTCAATAATAAAGAAATTTAGTTCCACTAAAAGCACGCTCGCATGCGGGAATAGCGCTAATTAAATTGCAGCTCATTTCCTCGGCTATTATTTTGAGTAAATAAGTACAGAGCAGCGTGCATTTAGTTCACGTGAAAACATACTCCGCAGTTTCATATAGGTATCTCGAAGCTCAACAACGTGATCGCACTGGAAATGGCGAACTGGATTCGTACACCTCTAGTGGAATCAATACTGACCGGGATGTAGGGAACCTTATTATTTCATTAATTTCGAAGACAAAGCTTTGGCTCGCAACATCTAACATTTTGAATAAATTGTATGTAACATGTAGCCCAATAACCTTTACAGGATGTCTCTTATGATATAATGTTAACAGCATCAAGTCAAATTAAAACATTTTATTATGCGCTTTACCAAAAAAGTGTCGCATCACTGTATTTTTATTATATCATAAATAGCGCAAAGCAACAATTTTTAAAATTATTCCACTTCTTAAAAAAAATATAGGGAAAACAGCCAATATAACGAAGTCTTACAGAATTTTTTTTTCTTCTCCAAATACCATCTTTTTGAAACTCTTCTGTATCTCCCCTCACGTGAAAAGTGTATTCGACTGTTAGTTTGGTCCAATCTCTGATGCTTCGTAGCCAAAACTTTTTCTTCCTGTCACCTTCAATTCGTTTTTGCATGATGTTTTGCCATAATAAGTATAAGACTGCTTTTCATTAGTTTTTAGTCGCAATCAATATGTCTGTTAGAACCTATTCAACTCCAAGTAGTCTTCAGCATTTGCTTATAAAGCCTCATTTCAAACAACTCGATTTTTTTATTATATGTTAAGAGCACATATAATTAAAAAAATGTTTCTGCTCCTCAAAACAGCTGAGATGATTCCAAGAGTCGTAACCTAATTGGCAAGCTTGAGTTCTTATTTGTAAACATTGAGGCATACTTTACAAACGCTCTCCAGGATATTTCTATTATAGTTTTTGTTTCCTCGTTTTGATCTAATTGAGAATTTATATTTACACTAAAATAACTGTATTTTTTTACTCATTTTATTTGTTTTACTTCTAGTATGAGAGGAGTATTTATTTTGTTTGACTTTTAACTATAATAATGTTTTTAGTTTCCTGGTGTTACTATTTAACCCCATTACTCTGCTTTCTAAAAGCTTTTATAGCTCGTCAAGGCTTTGCGCCATGATTGCGGTATTATCCGAAAATCTAATGTTGTGAGTTAATGTTTAACCCTTTGTTCTTTCCCAGAGTGTTCTCTAGAACATTATTTACGAAAAAACGTTAAACATCTGAGATGACAGCACACAACCCTGTCTGGCACCTCTGTGTATCTCAATTACAGCTATTTCAATGTCGTCTATTCATACTGTCGCCATTATATTGTAGTACATATTTTTATAAGTTTGACGTCTCTGAACTAAATTTATGTTTTTGTACATCAATAAGTTTACCGTGCTACATCTGATCGCATGCCTTTTGAAAGCTTATGTTACATGCACACAAGCAGTATACTTTAATTTTTCCTTGCGTGTTTATTATTGCTAGTAGGAGCATCTTTCTTGTATTTCCTGGAATTTCTTTCGATTTTTTATTATGGAGGTTAGTAGTATTGTATTTATCCAGGGTTTCTTGTTTTTCTTAATTTTATATTCTATTTGTTTCTTAGCTGTCTGTGCCTTTTCTTAATTTTATATATTTGTTTTTCATTTATAAATAATATAATTTCTTGTATTATCCAAAGTTTCTTAGTAAATGTATCTTTATTAACAACTATAATGGCTCATATATCTACAAGCATTGTTAATATATTTCGTTGTAACTCCATGAAGTTTTACTGTTAACTTGCTGTTGGCACTTTTTATCCTAAAATGTCTTTATGTACTTTCTTCTTGCCTTCTTGCCCATAATTATTTTGACTTCGTGCTTGCTCAAGTTCTTAACTAACATTTCTAAATCTTAATCTCATTATCAGTTTAATGTTTAATGAATCGGTGCCAAGTTGTAAGGAACGAAATTGATTGCACACTGCCGCTTCCCTTTTTTGATTATTATTCCGACACCATTTTTATGCTAATCTTTATTACATTCTGAACAGCACAAAATTACGTCATCGAGCCGTTGCGCTTTTAATGCTACCGTTGCTAACTATTCAGCTTTGTATAATGTATTTACATTTTATGTGACTTAAATTTATTTTTTCCATTTAAAGAACGCCGGGCACTAGGAACCATTTTGTTTTATCTATTCACTTCTTTTTTTTTTTTTTTTAATAGAACTTGTACCTGCTCAACAATATACATTGTTATACAAGGTATTTCTAACAAATAATACTTAACAGAATGAAATAATTTGAATGGAAATTAATATCCACTTGAAATAGAAAAAGCTCACAGTCACTTCGGTTTGATTGTTGTTTGGCACTTAGTTTTCACCACTATCACTTTCATATATGTCTTGCGGTAGCTTGCGTTTTAGACGTGTATGGATATTTCTTTGACCTAGTTTGTAAGAGGTGGCACCGCTGCAGTTGGTAAGGTTCTTATGAAAAGTTTTTTTTTCAGCTCGGTAGATCAGATATCCAGAAATTTTGAGTTTGTCTAAATTAGTTAGATGAGTTTCTGAAACGCACGCTATGTCAATGGAATGTCTCATAAGGAATGACTAAATAAGGTTATTGGTTTTGTAATGCCATTGGTATTCCAGTTAAGGAGTTTTAATTGAGAGAGAGTTTTAGTTTTGTTGTCCATTGAAAAGGGAAGGAAGGAGATTTGATAATATGAATTGTTTGATTTGTTCTATGTGGGGCTGGATGAGATTTAGGAGGGTTGATAGAATAGTGTTGATTATGGGGAAGTTTCGGGTGATGCAGAATTATTTTTGGTAACCAGGATGGGTTAGGTAAGGATGTGTTGTTTGTATTGTTTGAAAGGGAGGAAAGTTTCTCATATTGTTAGCAGGTGCTGGCTTGTTATCTAGTTTTCTTGTTGTAGGAGTTGCGTTCTGAGGTCGTTTGCCTTGGTGATTTATTGATTCATGGAAGTATTTGCATCCCTGAAATTAGCGGGTGGTTTTCTCCGCAATTAATGCATATTGGGGTATCACTTCGAGGTTTATCACAGTTAGTGTACAAGTCATTTCCTTGGCATCGTACACATCGTGGTTCTAATCTACAGTAGTTTTGGTGTGCCTATGCGTTGACATCTGTGACACTGGGGTGTTTTACGATTAATTGTTCGTGGTTCTACAGTTACTACGGTGTGATATAGATTTTGACGTTGAAAATTTCGTTTGCCTTTGCATTTGCGGTGAGGAGTACTGCACAAACGGGCATAGGCGTTTTATCTTTATTTAAAAGCCTTGTAATTCGTGGTATAGGGAGGTTGAGAGGCGCTAGCTCAGCATGAATGTCTTCTTCAGTTAGCGAAGGAAGAACATTCTTTATAACTACCGATAGGGGTTTGTTGTTGGGATTTTGGTAAGTATGAAATTCGATCTTATTTGTTAAGTAATGTTTCGCTAATTTTCTATAATCGCTGTCGCTTGATAATGTGATTTTCAGTGATGATGAATTGAGAGCCGTCGAAAACTCACCCTCGATAATAGTTTTGATATCATTTACAACTTCTTTATGGTTGACTGGGCCGTGAAGAAAGATAGGTGGTATTTTAATTTGAGGTGATACATTGACCTCTGCTTCTTTTGAGGCAGACGGCTCGAGATGTTCGGGTAAGTAATATTTATTTCTTTCGAGTAATGATTCAGGATTCCATTGGTATTTCTATTCACTTCTAAATTATTATTATTGACAATATAGTGGAGTAGTTCCTCTTTGCTTTCTGCACCGCACTACTACAGCCATAAGTATAATTTCTGCCTGATGTCAAGCCTTTAGGGTAGTTATTCTGCGAGTGCCTCCTAGAGTTTTCTCCTGATGATCGTATCGTACGCTTAGCGGAAATCGATAAACAGTATATGCAGCTCTAAATTTAGTTTGAAGCTACTGCATTGGATCATCTTTACCGTAAAGATTTGGTCCGCGGTGCCCCGTACTTTCTTGAATCCTCCTTGATACTCGCCTATGACTCGATCTTGGTACTCACTCAGTCTATTACGAAGCAGCCGCGCCAACATCTTATATGCCACATCCGTAATTTTTACAATAACACCTATCACCCTTCTTATGCATGAGGCAGACTATCGCATTATGCCATGCCAGTGGCATTTGTTCATTTTCTACATCTTTGTGATGAGGTTGACTATCTCCCCCCATTTGTATACTTCTGCTGGTACTCCGTTTTCTCCAGCATTTTATTATTTTTAATTTATTTATCTCCTCTTGCGTTGGCTCCTTTGTTACAGGTCGGTTTCTCTCTTCCTCTGCCTCCTCCTCTTCCACTCTCTCCTTTTTCTCTTGTTAACTATCATCACTTTTCAGTTTCTCGTAATACTCCTATCATTTCCTCATTCTTGTTTTTTAGATATGCAATATCGTTGGGCTTTGAGTTTTCACAGTTTTTCTTCGTTTCTTGTTAGAAGTTTCTTAGCTCCTTATTTGCCCGTTTTTTTTTCAGTCTTGTTTTCAAATATATTCTCTTTTTTTGTCTGCGTATTTATTTGAACCTTCTCCTTGCCTCTTCAGTATTCCCGCTTATTTTCTTCTGTATTTTATCTTAACCGTTTTATTCTAGCCTGTTTCTTACTTGTAACACCATTTTACATTGTTCGTCAAACCAAATTTTTTGTTTCCCTTTCGTTTTACTTCCTAAACATGTTTTCATCGTTCTTTGTACGGTTGTCTCAATTTGTTTCCGCTCGTCCTTAATGTTGTTTGGTTTCTGTGATTCCTGTAACCTGCTCTCTAGTTGCGCTTTCATTTAGAGTGGTACGTCATTCTCTTGCATTTTTCATATTATATTTTGTTAATAAGCTATTTGTTGGTTTTCTATTCTTTGGCAGTCTTTGTTTTAATGTAGTAATCACCAGGAAATGGCCTGAGTCCATATCTGCTCCTCTGTAGCTTCTTACGTCCGTTACCTTTCTTTGATGTTTATGCTGGATTAGCACGTGATCAATCTGGTCTTTGGTTTTTGCGTCCGGTAATATCCATGTTGTTTGGTGTATTTCTTTATGTTTGAAATTTGTACTCATTACTTTTAATTTAGTTTCAAGGGCAAATTATATTACCATTTTTGCGTGTTCGTTCGATACCGGGTGTTTACCATTACCCACTGTTACTTTCTTATATGCCCCTTCCTTTGGCATTTATATCCCCCAATACTATTTTGACATCATACTTGAAAATTTTCTCTAGTACTCTTTCTACCTCTTCATCATTGTCAGATTCTTGTCCTCGGTGGGGGCGTGTATATTCAAAAGCGTTACCTTTCTGTACCTTTCTCCGAGTCTTAGCCGACAAACTCTTTCATTCACAGCTTCAAAGTCTACTTCTGTATCCGTAATTTTCTTACTTATTAAAAATTCTACACCCAAGTACCTTACTTCTTCTTTACTGTTAAAAAAGGTATAGCCATTAACGGGGATAACCTGTTGCCATTTTTGCTTTGTCTTCTGCACTGCAAGTATATCCATACTATACTTCCTCATTATCAATGCCAAACTTTTTAGAACTCCCATCATTGTAAGTACCCCGCACGTTCCAGGATCCACTTTTACTTAACCTTTCCTTCCTTCTCAGCCTTTTTTTACCTAGTTGCAATTTGTGTCCTAGTCCATAGCCATTACAGTTTCCGTTAGCCCCTGTCCCATTTTCCTTCCTCAGTAGCTCTTTGAAGCTGTCCTTTTATTATTACTTCTGCTCCCTCATTTCTATCTCTCTTTCTCTCTTTCTTCTTCAATTCAGCTACTACTGCGTCTAGCTTCCCATTTATTTGACCCATGGTTTCTTCTATTTGGTAAAATTTTTTTCTGTCCCACTCATCTTACCACTGACTTTTCCTCAATTGGTCAAGAGTCGGCCCCCGGCTGTTTATGCTTTTCGATTATGCTTCTCGTTATGCTTAATATGAAACATCATCTGAGTGTCTCTCGAAAGGTCCGCAGCCCTTCTTGTCGTTTGCTGTATTTGTTGCATTGTGTGTTGCCTATCGCAGTCTTGCGCGCGACGACCTTTTCAGAGTTTAAGGTTATAACTAATTTCTGCTATTTCCTATCTAACCTGATTAATTGTAATCCTGATTTATATATTTGCTTCTCCCTAGTAGCCTCTCTGTGCTCTTCCTCGGAAACTGCGTTAAATTAACTCGAAAGAACCCAGTTTTTGGATTTACTTTTGGAGTATATAATAACTGCTTAACAGCTACTATAGCGCATCAATGAAATATATATCATATAATTTATTATAATATATGTACAAATACAAGTAATTGTATAATTAAAATAAAATATATTATAATACAATATACATATATATTTTGGGCGTCCCGGGCTGACAATTTTGTACTCGCCTTTCCTCAAAGTGGAAACGTATAATTTTTGACTGGATCGGCTTTTTCCCTAGACTGGAGACTTTAACTTACAATCGAAGCTCCGCTTGGCGGAAGCAAACCAAATGGCCGTCGCAGACGCGCTTCTTGAGTTCGGCAATGCAGCGGCTCGATAGTCGCAGCCGCCCGGCCCTTCACCAAGGAGCGAGAGCGGAACCGAGTTGCGTGAATAAACGCACGGATCTCCTCCTTGTTTAAATTAACAACCAAATTTCATATCAGCCATCTTTGTTTGCTTTCCGTTCCAATGTATAGACTGTCTTTGTTTACTACCCACGGAAAAACCCGTCACATTTCTTTTTCACTTTCCCTTACAAAATACAGGTAGATATGAACCTCTCGGATCCTTGACAAGTTTTGCACTTCATTTCAATTTTTGATGAAAAACCAATCTTTTGAAATACGTATACTTTTTGTATACCAAGAAATCTTTTATATTCTTGGACAACAGTTTAAATTCGTAGTACTATGACACATTTTTGCTAATTTTTGAATAAAAGAAAGAAATGGAGGAACGTCTGAATGAGCTTCCTAGCCTATTATCCTGAACAGGAGTTATGGGAGTCCTGAGAGACGACCCTGTAAAAAATTTTGAATCTGTATCCGATGACATGTCTATCTCGGACAACATGACGTTTTGTAAAAATCTTCTTTATACGCGGCGTTTCAAAAAAAATTAAAAACACACAAACACATATATACATTTGAAGACAACGAAACTGGATCAAATTTATAGAGAAACTGTTGTTTGGCAGGAAAAGTTTTTAAATCTAACAGAATAATGGAGTTCTTCGTATGAAAACATCACAGTGACGTTGGGTTTCAGAAAATCAGTTCCTAAAAATTACGTTTTTTTAAATAAATGTTCTTTTTTCACAAAAACCTAATCGTCTTTAAATTTTTGTCGGATATTGTTATCTTTGTACTATAAAGGTACTAAGTTTTTATATCTTAAAAATTTTAGTGACTAAGGTACGAACAAATCTTGAAATTTACAAAACAATTCTGTTTTGAATCCTTCATTTATAAATTGCGCTTAATTTTTTATGGCAAACTGTAATTTAAATAAAACAGAAAATGTTTACTGATTGTTCTGTTTTATCTAGAACATTTTCTGGAAAAAGGAACACAGCTGTGCAAAAGTTATGAAAAGGATTTCGCATTTATTAATTTTCATTCAAAATCACCATATTATTAGAGCTTTTGAAGCTAAAACCTTTTCAAAATGACGCAAAAATAGGGGCGCAAAATTTTTAGTATTTCCGAATTATGATGACTTCAAAATTGAAATCTAAGATGGCGGCTAGAGATCCCCTTAAGATATTTCTATACCATGAAAATTATATGCAGCTGTGAATTAAAACAATTTCCTTGGTACTATGTGTAATTCTAAAATTGCCCTTACATATCTTTTAGCAGTTAACCTTTTGATAGCAAGATTACATCCACTTAAAAAGATACTTCCCCAGAGAATAATAAAGCCATTATTTTCTGCTCCTTGACTTCTAAAAGAAAGGTCAGGTTCTCGCTATTCATTAAGTGAAATAAAAAACTTACCCTCTGTGGAGATCTTACGGTAACGTGATTTTTTTATGTACTTTAGTTTGATTAAATGTGTATTACTTGTTTTTTATTACTGACGTAAAACAAATTGTCACTACGTAAGATATTCTACCATCACCATTGATAAAGAACAAACTGTGAAATTGACTAGTGATAATAATGCTTTAGAAGATACCTAAACAGTTTAATATTTTTTACTAAAGTTACTAACAGGCAAAATATCATGCCAACATGGTATAACATTAAACCAAAAATATGAGCTTGCAAGGAAACTATTATCAAATCTGTTACAAAGTCACAGACAGGGTCCTTTCAAAAAGTTTTATGCATAAAATTCAATTTCACTATGGGTACCGTTCCTAGTTTCTTCTTTATTCTCCGATATTATAGACTATTATTAATGACTAATTGGATTATTATGAAATGTTTACCGTTCAAAGTGTTAAGTAACGAACTTGAACCAGTAACGTCTTCAGTATATGGAAACAAGTACGTACCCGGGGTGGTCCTGAAAATATTGACCCAATGTTAATATAATAAAAGCAATTTAAACCATGTACCTAACATGTAATGGCCATACGTCAAAAAGTAGACATGTAACGCATAATCAAGCAAGTAGAGCAGTAACATTGTATTCATTTTTATAAAGCTAAAACATTCGTCCGCAAGAAATCATTCGGGTGGTTTAGGTTTTGGGAACGATCTAGTGCAGATAAAGGTATTGTACAAGTGATTTAGAGAGGACCAGGAAGAAAGTGATCTACATTCTGGAAGATCAACAGCAATAGCAACAAAAGAAAATAGTTGAAGTTGTGCGAGTTCGAGAACTAGAAGATAAGCTGGATGTTTTAAAAACGTAAAACTGTGTAAAATTTTAACGGAGAATCTTGCCATGAAATATTTTGGTAAAATTCGTTTTGCGACTCCTGTTACCGAAGCAGAAGAATTCTTGCTGACAAAATTTAAGGCAATATCAACAGACTGTTATTAACGGTTCCAATACACTACTTAAGAATACACTACTAAGAAGATTACTTCGAAGGAGATCGAAACTACCTACGATGTTTCTTCCATCTTATATTGTTTTTTAGTAAACATATTTTTTTTTGTTATTACAAATGTAATTTTTGTATGATGTACTCTTTGCCAGTTAAGAGAGTTTTGTCAATTTTAATATTAATTGTCATTAGCTGAAATTTCTTATTAATTGTTTCAGAACTACAACCGACGGAAGGTCAGGTTGATAAATTTGAAAATGCCCATTCTTCCATCAGATAATCAAGGGTCTAACAATACTCGTATCTCACTTTTAGGTCGATCTCTTTTGTTTATTAATCAAGATTTAAAAAAAAACAACACAACACAAAATAGTGGCTTTAATTTAGTCTACCTGACTAGATCATTTTGTTTTTAAATATTAGCAGTACCAGAAAACATAATACGTTAAGTTACTGTTAAGCATTTAACTTGGAGGAAACGTCTTGATACATTTCTAAATGCGCTACAACAAGTTAATTCAAAACTATCGACCTTATTATAACTTTTTATGTATTTCTTTTATTTGCAAACTGTATAAATGCATTCAGCAAATGGTGTCTATAATATATGTCAGACATGTAGAAGAGGGCTCAGTAGCTCATTTCTGCAACAATTGGTCCTTAGGGCCAGTTTGACTTCTAGGACAATAACTTAAATACTAAATCTTAAAAACCAAACTGATCTACTTAAGATGACTAAAATTAGTTTGGCGGGCACATGTCTGTAACCTCCAGTTAGGGGGAAGATTGATAAGGTTTAATACTAAATTGTTTGGGTGCGCACTTACTCGGTCACTGTATTTGGCACTGTAGCGTTGGATTTCTTGTTTGACTGTTGTCATTTTGAGGTCTTTCAGGATGACTGCGTTCGGCACGAACCAAGAAGCGTTCCCGATCGCCCGTAGTACTTTAGATTGAAATCATTCTAATATTGCTATGTTAGATTTAGAAGCGGTGCCCCAGAGTTTGATACCGTATGTCCATACCGGTTTGATCATGGATTTATATAATAGAAGTTTGTTATTCAAGGTGAGTTTGGATTTGCGGCTCAACATCCAATACATTTTGGTAAAAGTGATTCCTAATTGTTTCCTCTTTGTGAATATATGCTTGTCCCAAGTAAATCTTTTGTCGAGATGTAGTCCAAGATATTTGATTTCATTTTCTTGAGGTAGTTGATTATTGTTTCAACGGACCGGGAGATATGTATCTCGACGGATCGTAAACGTTATATGGACACACTAAAACTCATTCACTTTTATTCGTCATTTGTTTAACCATTGTTGGATTGCTGTTAGGTTTACTTGTAATTTCTGGGAGGCCTTAAAAGGAACACTGTCACAGGCTAAAATTTCAGTATCGTCGACAAATATTGCTGTTATAGCTTCTGGGGTAATTGAAAGATCTGCATTGTACAGCAGATACAGAAAGGGCCCAAGGACACTGCTTTGGGGTGCTCCAGCTTTTATTGGAAACAGTTTGGTACACTTAATTTTAAATTTTAGTGTTCACTGTCTAGATAAGATTCTAGGATAAGGAAATAATTTAGTGGAAGTATAGGACGTAATTTACAAATGAAACCAGTGTGTCATACCTTATCAAATAAATGTGAAATGTCAAGAAAAGCTGTTGAAAAATATTGTTGGTTTTCAAAAACTTCATTAATTATGACCAGACGGTGACTGTTGTATTGTGAAATGCCCACGTCGGAAGCCAAACTGGTGATTGGGGACTAGTTCGTTATCTTCAATAGTTGTAAAGATTCTTTTTTAGGAATAACTGCTCAAATACCTTTGAAACAATAGGCAAAAGACGTATTGGTCGGTAGGATTTTAGTTTATTTGACGATTTTCCGAATTTTATAATTAGAATAATCTGCGCAGCCTTCCACTGAGACGGAAAGTATGTTGTGCGTAGGACTGGGTTGAATAATTGCGTGAGATACTTTAATTTAATAGTAGGTAGCTCTTTTATGATTTTTCGGTAATTAAATCATATCTGGATTTTTTTCTAGGATTCAAAGAAGAAATTAGTTCGTGAATGTCAGTGGTTTTAAAATGTTGAAGTAGTGGTCCTAGTTGGTAAAGGGACTTCAAAAGACGAATAACCTCAGCTTCTTGTTCAAGTTTGTTTTCTGGTGGATATGGTTGGAATACTTCCACTAGGTGTTCCGCAAATGTGTGTGCCTTTTCTTTATTGTTTCTAGCCCAGGCACCTTGCAGCATTCTTATTGGTGGGAAGGTTTTTTATCGGGTTTTAGTTTTTTGTCGTCTTCAATAAGGAATCGTCATTAGATTCTGCAGGTGAAAGTCCTTGAAGAAATGCATTCATTTATATTATTGTTAAATAGCTCTTTTAATTCTTGCGTTGATGTGTTGTATAATTGTTTACTATAAGGTGTCTCCTTTTTTCTTCAATTTTTATTTGATTGACGGGGGTATTCGTTGATTGGTGATTTGTCTAGTGTTGCAGTACAACCTGTCCATTGTATTGTATCATTAAAGAACTTATCGGCATCTTCGATATCTTCTTACGTTTTAAAGGGGATCGATAAGGCCAATTTTTCTTCTATCAGACATCTAAACATATTCCAGTTAGTATGTTTGTTGCTTAAAAGAGGGTGACTATTTTTATATATTGGGCTATCGGATAGTGTGATTAATACCGGGGAGTGGTTGGATGATAAATCAAAGCATGATTCTGTTACAGCTAGTTTTGGAGTGATACCTTTGGTGATGCAAAAATCTATTATATTGGGTATTTTATCTCTGTCTGACGACCAATACGTGGGCTCGCCCGTAAATAGGTGCTTTAAGTTGTTGCTTTCCAACGCTTTGAGTAGTTTGCGCCCTTGGAGATTATGAGTCTGGATCCCCATTCTGTATGTTTAATATTATAGTCCCCTACTGCAACAAAGCGTTGTCCAAGGGTGTTAAAAAATCTGTTTGATAATGGTTAATAGAATTTTTAATTATTATAGCAGTTCCACCACGAGCAGTTCCTGCTGGATGGTTTATATGATAAATCGAATAGGTGGGAATTTTCAAGTAAATCATTTCGGTAAAGTCTGTCTTAAAGATTAGCATTATGTTAACATTACGGTTAAAAATAAATGTTTTGAATTGGTCAACATGTTATAATATGACATTGACATTCCATAATGAAAGTTGTAGGGGATTAACCATTATTTGAGTTTGGAGAGTACTGAGGTTTAACGTAGTTCCTATTTGTTGAGATATATTTTTCATCACATCCTTCAGTTCTTCCATATAATTGGATTGTTGGTGAGGTAAAGATGTTTTGCATTTGTACTAAATTTGTAGGGGGATGCAATTGCAGGTTATTCATTGATTATCTGAGCATATGATAATCCTGGCTAGGTTTGTTGATAGTATTTGACTTGTGCAGGGGGATTGTATTATTTAGGTCTTAATAGTGGATATGTTTTTTTTTTGTATTTCTTTATATACCATCCAGCCGCTACAATTAGCAGGGTGGTTCCCTTGACACAAAATGCATTGAACGTCGCCTAATTTTTCCTTTCGTGTACATTGATCTATGACTGCCTATGCATTTGACGCATCTTGGCTTTAAATGGCAAAAATTTTTGGTATGGTTCTGCCAACGTGCACCTTGGGTAATTTCTCTTTTGCGTCCGGGGGGTTCTAATTTTATTTTGCATAAATGGGGGTATTCCACATTAAAAATATAATTGTTGTAGGAGGGTGGTATCTATTCAAAATAAAACATTGGAAGAGGTATTTTGGTTTTTTGTTGTTTTACATTCTAGATGCCAGTTACCGTATGCCCAAATTTTTCGATTTTGGCTTTAATTTCTTCTGTGTCCATGGAATAATGAATATTTTTTAAAACCACTTTGTAGTTTCATTCTTCTTTTGGTTTATAGATGTGGAACTGTATCTGTTTTTTTTTCTAGGGTATGATATTGTGAATATTTAGGTAGCACTTTTACTTGTTTATTATATATATATAACCGGAGGAGGTTTTGGGGTTTTAACAGAATTCGTCTTCTTGTTGTTGATCTGCAAGGGCTGAATAACAATTAGTGGTGGAGGATAGACTGAGCCAGTATTCATTGTCTTTTGCATGCTTGCTTTTTATTTTCGCTTCATCTTGTAATCTGTCTTTTTTCTGCCAAACTTTAGTCATGCTGGCCTACGTAAGATGGGAAAGCAAGGGGTTTGGGTTTGATGTTGATATTGTAAATAGGGTTGGGAATAAAATATTTGTTGTAGTTGAGTAATGTAGTTACCTGGTATTTGTTGCAACTGAGCGTTAATCATCTAGGTGTGGTCATGTGTTATTATTGGCATTAGTAGTACCATTGGGGTTTGTATCCCTCCCGGTTGTGGGAAGAAGGCCATATCGCTTCTTAGCAGGTGAGTTTCAGCGTTTTTGGCACTTACATATAGAAGCGCGTCACACGTCCGCTTACTCCAACGAACAAGCGCGGAATACACTTTATTATAGTAAAAATAAAATCTGGCGTTCCATGTTATGAATCAAAAAAATTCACAAAATATATGTACAGTTTTAGGCGTTTACTTGTGTCAGTATATAAAATAAAATCTTCTACTAAAAGATAATATTCTGATTCTATTAAATATTTTTATTATATTATTAAATGGAAAACTAACAAGTGTCTTAAAGTATTCTAAAACATCTTAAACAGTTACACAGGATTCCATTACCAATACAATGTTATTGCCGCTCTTTTTTAAATAATAGCACAAGGTACAAACCGCATACATTGTTTAAAATATAGTGACAAGACTCGGGCGTATATTAATAGCCGACTTTATTACGCCTTTATTAAATAAAACTATTTTTTGCTTTTGAAATTTTATTAACAACAAAAGTGAGATTTTTTAATCGAGATTTATTAGCTTTTTATAAAAAAATATAAAATAACGTATCTATGGAAAAATATGCAATTTAATAACTAGCGCTTGAAGTATTATAGTTATTGAATGTAAATATAGATTCTTTTGAAAAAGTATAGTGTGCCATTGTACTAAGTATCGCTCTTAATATCAAAGGTGATTTCTAAAATACAGATTTAAAAACAAATTTCTGAAACCATTTAATTAGTGGATATTAATATTACCAAATTGGGTCACAAAAAGCAAGAAATCAATTAAATCTGTTATACAACACCCCAATAAATACTAAAGACAAAATTTCTTAAAAAAAGCAAGATCTTAATAAAGGAACAATCCATATTTTGATGATTAGGTAAAATTACAGTTAACTTGTATTAAGCATAATTAAATTTGTAATAATGCATGATGATTCAACATTACGGACTCAATTTTATAAGTATATAATTCGAAATTGGGACTAGTGGCAAATAAGACGTAAATTACATTTGATTGTACTCACATTCAGTTTATAAATGTTCAATGTGCCCCCCTCCGCCTGCGCAGATAACACTTAGGCAATAGCACAATTTATCCCACACACGATGAAGATTGTCTTGTGCCGCTGAGTAATATGATTTTTTAAATCGTCCATTTGTTGGTACAGGTGGCAGATGAAATGCTTCTCTTAGAAACCCGCACAAGAAACAGTCTGAATGTGTGAAATCAGCAGAACACAAGTACCAAATCTATTCCCCATGAAAACTATGTTAAGGAAGAAATTTAAAAAATATAAAACACCCCGGTACCAAAAGTGTACCGTCCCGTTAAAAAATGTTTTCTGAATTTTTATTTATTTGAGAAATAAGCCAACTTTGCAACATCGATGGATATCTCAGCCTTCTTCTTCTTCTTATTTAGCCTTCTTCAATCCATTTGCGGATGTAGGCCTCCCCTAGTTCCTTCCATCGTGTCCTGTCTTGTGCAATTCTTTTCCATGCAAGACCGGCGTGTAGTTTTACATCATCTATCCATCGCATCTGTGGTCTACCCCTTGTTCTTTTGCCTAGCCAGGGTCGCCAGTCCTGGATTCGTGCGTTCCACCTGTTGTCCGTTTGGCGGGCATTGTGTCCTACGAATTGCCACTTCAGGCTAGCTATTCTTTTTCCCACCTCTGTGACTTTTGTCTTCTCCCTTATCCAAGTTTTTCGTTTTCTGTCTTTTAGGGTTATTTGTAACATTTGGCGCTCCATGGCTCTTTGGGTCTTCATAAGTTTGTCTACATTTCTCTTTGTCAAAGTCCAGGTCTGGGCCCCGTAAGTAATGACGGGCAGTATACAGCTGTCAAACACTTTTGTTCTCAGGTATTGAGGTATCTTTCGGTTTTTTAATATTTAACTTAATCTGCCAAAGGCAACCCATCCTAGTTTCGTTCTTCTTGCGATTTCTATTTCTTGATTTTGTTTATTAAGTGTAAACCTTTGCCCTAAGTATGTGTATTCTTTTATTTGTTCTATAGTGTTTTGTTCTAGTTCGATATTCACTTCCTCTTCGGAATTTGTCATGATTTTTGTTTTTTCGGTGTTTATCTTTAAACCCACTTTTTTAGAAGCTTCATTTAGTTCTTGGAGCATTGAGTTTAGTTGGTCTCCATTTGTTGCAAATATTATGACGTCGTCTGCGTATTTTAGATTATTTAAAAATTTGACGTTTATATTGATGCCTTTTCCCTCCCAGTTTAGGCATTTGAAGACATCCTCAAGGGCTAATATAAATAGCTTAGGTGATAATGGGTCTCCTTGACGGACTCCTCTCTGTATTGGGATTGGATCGGTTTCTTCTGACCAGTTGACTGTTATTATAGTATTCTTATATATATCTTGGATTATTGTCATATATCTGTGGTCTATCCTGCTGTTCCATAGACTCTTCTGTACTGCCCACGTTTCGATGCTATCGAACGCTTTTTCATAATCTATTAGTGCTATATATAATGGGAGATGATATTCATTTGCTTTCTCTATTAGTATCTTGAGGGTTAATAGATGGTCCGTTGTACTAAACCCTTTGCGGAAGCCAGCCTGTTCTTCGGATAAATACATTTCTATTTTGTTATTTAATCTTTTCATTATAATTCTTGAGAAAAGCTTATATACTTGTGATAGTAGTGTTATGGGCCTGTAATTTTTTAAATCTTGTTTGTCTCTCTTTTTATATAGTAAAATCGTTATGGCCTCTTTCCATTCCCTCACTATTCTTCCAGTTTCCAAACATTTATTGAACAGTGTCTTCAACGCTGTTATTATTTCCTCTTCTCCTTCATTTAATAATTCTTTTGTCAGATTGTCTTTTCCTGGCGCTTTTTGATTTTTCATTTCTCTCATCGCACTAATTATTTCCTCTTCTTCTATTTCTGGCATATCTTCCGAGTTTATATTTGTTATTTTCTTTTTTGGCTTTTCTTTTATTTCTGTGGGAGCTTTTCTTTGGGACTTGTACAACTCCTCATAGAATTCTTTTACTGTAGAGTTTATCTTGTCTTTCTCTCTTACTTCTCTTCCATCTTTATCTTTTATTACTATTATCTTGTTTTTGCCTATTTTAGGTCTCAATGCTTTCATATTTTGATTCTTTTCTATAACTGGTTGAATTATAACGTCTTGTTTTTTAATTTCATTTTGTCTTATTGTTTTCCTTATTAATTTATTTAGCTCAACAAATTCTACAGTATTTTGTTTGTTCTCCTGTGTTAGCTTCCTTCTGCTTTTCAGCATCTCTTTTATTGTAGATGATAGTGTTTCATTTTTCTTGTTCTGTTTTGAGGTTATTTTTTGTATTGAGTCTGTAATTGCTTCTTTTATTGTTTCGCTAATTTCGTCTACATCCATGTTTGTATATTTTTTTATCTTTTAGGTGTCTTTTTATTCCTTCTCGGTATTTGTCAGAGTTTTCTTTTAGTGTTTCGCTGTTGATTTTGTTTGTATTGATCTTTAGTCTTTTTACTTTCTCCAATTTCTTATTTATATATAATTTGGCCCTGACTAGTCTATAATTGCTGCCAATGGTGCAGTTGTTCAGCACGCAGATATCTTTAATGATTTCTTTGTTTCTTGTTAGAACATAATTTCGTTTTTGTGTCCCCGTTTGGACTGATCCATGTCCATTTGTTTTGTGGTTTTTTCTTGAAGAAAGAATTCATTTCAAATTAGTTCTCTTGTTCTAGGAAGTTATATAGCATCTCACCTCTTTCATTTCTTTTCTCATATCCGAAATTTCCCATTCTTTGCTCTTCTTTGTCTTTTCTTTTTCCCAACTTTGCATTGAAGTCTCCTATAATGATTTTGTATTCTGTTAAATTGTCCCTCAGTGCTTTGGATATATCTTCGAAGCAACTTTCTACTTCTTCGTCTTCATAAGATTGAGTTGCTGCATATACCTGGACTATTTGCAGAGAAATTTTGTTATTTAGTTCTATTACGAGATATGCAACCCTGTTTGATATTGCCTTGTACATTTTTATTCTTTCTGCGCTGTTCTTGGATACGATGAAACCTACACCCTTTGTTCCGTTATTTTCGCAGTCTGAGTGATATAGCACGTTGCCTGAGTTCAATCGTATTGATTTCTCTTCTTTTCGTCTAACTTCTGCCAAGCCGACTATGTTCTATTTTATTTTTGATAGTTCCTCTTCCAGTTCAAGTATTCTATCGTTAGATTTCAAAGTTCTTACATTATATGTTCCTATGTACAGTGCTGTATGTCTTGTCTTGTTTTTGATTTTTTGTAGATGGTTCTTTATCGAATTTTGCCTCCCAGAATCCAAGGGCTGACTACCGAGGTAGTGTGGGATTCTGAACTTTCTGTTCTACCCACCTGGGGTAATGAATCCGTTTTATTTAAATTCGACATTTGGGAGTTTAGAAGGGGAGTTTTGGCCATTTCAACGCCACGCTGGCCAGGCGTGTTGGCGAGTTTTGTTCTTGGCCGATCCTCTGGATACAGACGCCATTTTCAGCCGCCCAATATGGGTCAGACGCTGCTGCTAGTTTTGGTCCGCCCCGGGTAATCTCAGCCTAGTACCATCAAAAAGAAATGGCTCATAATCATTTATTCGCGGGGAGTCTATCTCATAGTCCAGATTGGAAGGCGATGGAGATTTTGCAGCCTCTATGTTCAAACAGTGTGTCGCTTTACTTTCCCACTTAAACGGAACTTTTATTTGTCACTAAAAATTAAATGCCGCAGAAAAATGCTATCTTCCATGATTTTGAGCGTATCATTAGAAAATTCTACACGCTTTAGCTTGTCGTTTGTGCAAAGAGCCTGCACCAATTGTAGGCGGTATAGTTTGAACATAAAACAGCACTTTAACATATTCCAGACAGTTGTTTCTAGAAGGCCAAGTTTCCTGTTTACTCTATGGGTTGACTTTATCGAGCCATGCTCTAAACTTTCTCAAATTTGCCCCACATTCACTTCCGATATACGAGGGTGGCCCGTGCTTATGCACAAGCAGCCAGCTTCATTAAATTATATAAATATATAATCGTATATACCATAAATAACAAACAATTAAATTTTTTTACACAAGTGTAAAATTTTAATTAAAAATTGTTTCTCAATAGAACAACGCATAATTTCCAATTCTAAAATGATATTTTGTACAATACTCTAAGAAAACCAATCGATTTAACTGTTCAAAATATAACTTGTGTTTAAATTGATTTATATTATTTTTCTTTATTAAATATGTCATACAGTAAATTTGATACACATTTTTCGTATTTTCCGTAACTCTAAACGTACAAAAAATGTCATTGATGTGCCATTGATTTCAATATTAAAGACAAATCCGCCTCCTTTGGGAATATTCAAATTTCCAGCCGAAAAGTTCTCCTTTTCATCATAATTTCAGATTCAGACTGAAACGCCCGGCGGAGCAAGAGTTCCGACATAAATAATGGGAGCAGAAGAAACACGCCAATGTAGGCTAAATCCGTATTTCATCCTTTAGCGCCTTCTCTGCGTTTCAGAACTTGATAACGGGAAAATAAGGCCGCGGCGGCAGGAATGCTAATCCCGTACTGCGAAATCAATTACCGGGGCCTCGCTTTCAGCGTGCAAGTATACGCCGCCCTGAAAACCACGCAAATGCGTTGTTTGAAGGCACAGCAGGCTAGCATTTCCTTGTTACGGAGACCATTAGTATTTATGCGGAGACGGGAAATATAGCTCAAGTATCGGCTTTGGCACAGCCGTGGGTAGATGTGGCGTCGTTAAGCCGATGGAATAAATTGATTTAGACGATGTTGCTGCTACACAGAAACGTAGTGTTTGGATAAACAAGTGCGCCAAGAGTCATTAGCGGTGCTTCGACGTGAAAAACACTTTATCGCCTCGTCGCCCAGTGGATTCAACAGGGCTGTCAAAGCACCTGTCAGTTCATTAATATCGAGCAGGGAAAGCTTCGCAAAAATGATTTATAAAAACTACACTTTAATGACTTAATTAGTAAATACTTTATTTATGTTAAACACAAAACTTATTTTCTTTTTATTTTAAAAGTAACATTTATTGTAGTTTTCAACATTATTAAATCACAATAAGACAGCTCATTTTGTGCTTGGTTGAGAAACTTTCTAATATCGGCGTCCAGCAGTAACTGGTAAGTATTTTGATATTCCACTTCATTTAGTAACGTTTCCCAATAGCAGCAATATATTTGTGGGGCCATTCTCTATGTTGATCGCTAACAGATCCATGATTCGGAGGAAAGAAGTTCAAGTGCAAATCTAAATATGTATCTTCCATTTTATGTCACCACCCAATGTTTGGTAACTCTGAAGGAGTTCATCGACAATATTTCTTTCAGATTTTTTATTTTCTAAAAAGCTTTATGTTGCTGCTTTGAGTGAGCTTAAGACCTCTTCAACTATTGCATCTTCCATTGAAAGATTAATTTCCTTATTATAGGATAAGGAAAGTAAAAAAAATTACTCAGGTTCGACAAGAGCTCGTGAATTATGTTTTTTTTTTAGGCAGGAATATGCTGTTTTCTTGGTGGCTATGGTTTAATAATATAATGCAAAATTTTTGCCCAGCTAGCCAGGTTACAAACCAACTAATATATATTGTCATAACTAATATACCATTTGTATTTTCTGTAATTAATTTTATTAAGAAGGCGCACCATATTTTATAGTATTTCTCTATGTGAATAGAATTTTCGACAGGAACTGAAGAGTAAGTATCTCCTTTGTGTAAAAGAACATCTTTTAGGCTCAGTTTCGAAGAATAGATCATTTTTATAACCGAATACAATCATCAAGTAATCAAAGCTACTGGAAACAGAAAGATAACTCTTTTTGGCAATTGCACTATATTGAAATACGCAGCTAACAACTTCCATCCTTACAATCTTAACCTGCTCGACTTTTCATAAACGTAAATCTCGTAGCGGATCATTTAATTTCAATTGAGTTATTAGATAAGGTTTATCTTCTTGAGATAGTAAAAATTCCTCATGTCTGCAGTTGCTTCTTCTATTTTTGTATCATCTGGTACTTTTGTTAAACCAACTGGAACGGAATGGGTTTCTAAGTGAGGTCCCGGCCGAGTAGCAAAAATCAAACTGAAATACACAATTTGCTTATTGATTTTGATCGAAAAGACAAAGAATTTGGTGCAGCATAAGTTGTTCGTTTCTTTATGCCATAGCATATGAAGTGTAAACAGCATAGCAGTGTTCTTCCCGTTCAACCAACTTCTTAAGATAACGGTACAACATGCACAGCAATTTTTAACTTCATTTGTAATTTTAATGCTAAAATAATGGTATATTTTTCTAGTTTCTGTGTAATATTTCGGTTATACTGCTAAAATGTTAGTTCTCTACAAATGTAACAGCCACTATTCGTATCAAATACGCCCTTGAGAAACATTGTAAATATTAAACGTAACAAGTGACAACAAACTAACGTAATTTATGTAATAAAATAAAAACGTGGGTAAATATAGCAAAAAAATTACAATTTAAGTTAAAATCGCCAAGTCAATCTATCTTTCTTGACCAAATTAGAATTGTAGTAGAACTGTGGATAACGATTTTTAGAAACTTTTCTTTGAGTAGAATCACAACCGATTTGATTACCGGGCGAATATGAATAGAAATAAGTCCACTTTATAAAACATGTGGTTCTTCATAGGTTGACTATAGTTGCTGTAACCTTTAATGTATGGATTTTTACTTGATCAGTTATGAAGAATTTTCAATACAGCAAACTTAACAAGTCATATTTTCTTGCGCTAGTTAAAATTAAACATTTATCTACAAAAACTCTGCTTCCGTATTTTAAAAAATGGGAGAGGAACGTTTTCAATATTATTCACTTTCTCAACTTGCAGATTTATTATCTCAGAAACTTGAAAAGGTGACTTTAGTTTTAAATTCATAGGCGTCGCCTTAGCAAACAACACCTTTTTTGTGAAAAAGATGTTGATTTAACTGTTTGACCACATTCTTATTTTATTTTATAAAACAGCAAGAGAAAAAGCACCAGTTTTATAAAATTAATGAGGGTTTTGTGACAAAAGTAATTTCTTTCAGATCTATTTAAGCCTGTGGTTATTAGTATAGATAAGAAAGGGTGGGTGTCTCTTAGAAAACTGGGGTCTTTCTAAGATACTAGGAATAATAAACAATTTTTTGTGGCAATAACCTCCCTCCCTTCCTTATAACTTAAGTTAGCTGCACAATTTTAATATACAATAACATAGACTTCTTTCTAATAATAATAATAATGTCAAAATAGTAAATTTTCTATATATAAAGAGCTGTATGAAAGTGAACTATTTGTTTTATTAAACAAAACCATTTATGCTTAGAATTATCGTTTCCTTTAACTTTGAAGTAAATTTTTGCTTAATTGATTTTTACCGAATATGACTTCGACAATTAAAAAAAACACGAAGACTGAAAACTACACAGAATGTTGCTTACTGCAATCAATAAAATAACGGAATGTTATAGTGCTGACTGCCAGTCTGAGACTGAGCGGTTAGGATGCTTGGTTTCAGTCCAGACGAATTCAAGTTTGATGCTAAGTACTAAATTCCTGGTTGGTGGCCAACCTAACCACTAAAACAAGTGAATATCTGCGTTTAATTCGAACAAGGGTAACAATGCGATTGTCTAAGGCGCAGTGCTGGCCACGTGACAGAGCATACGAGAGCCTTGACCTTTTAATTCACAGCATGTGCTTCCATGTGGGATGCAAAACCTCATAATTATTGGTATTATCGTGCTGGAATAATAGCTTGCGTAATCAAAGCGATCATTTCATAAAATATCACGTTCTAAGTATGTCACTTTCTAAAATTGATGCAAGTCGCCTTGTTTTATAAAATGTCTATTTATCTTACTTTTTTATATTTTACAAAATCACTGCTTATTTTATGAAATGACGTTTCAACATATTCAACTGCAAAATATAACATACAGGTCAAAGTGTTGCTTCAATACACATAATACTGAAACATAGAGACGTAATGTTGAAGGAAGGGGATAATACTGGCAGACTTGTAAAACTACATAAAGAAAATAATAGCTTTAACAACTAGTATATTAATTGAATATTTAACTTTGTTGTTTATTGGTAACTTACCGTCAACAAACAAATTATTTCCCAAAGTAATACCATTAAAGTTTTACAGCAAAGCCAACAACGCTGAATACTAAAAGTTAAAAGAACTTGTATATCACAAATTATACTTAGTTTTATATTCAGGTATATATAAAGTAAAAAGTTTAAAATCCATATAAGAAATACACAAATAAATGTACTTGCAACCTGTTTTTAGTTTAACATTAGTTTCAAGTTAATTTTAAAACCGTAGATAGAAACATAGTTATCATTTGGCTTTCGTAGCGTAAGAAAATACTAGTCGCCTTTCCGAAAGTAAAATAGTTAAGTGATACGCTATCACGCCATACAAGCAAACGTGTGGTATTTTTTAATATTTTAACTATTTTAAGTTTATAAGCATCAAAACAATAAAATCGGCCCTTAAGAAACCCAATCCCTAACGCTTTAAATTAGCTGTATTGGCAACAACTGGAAGCATCTACGCATGATTTCCTACAAATTCAATCATAATAATTTTCTTTTATCTCACCAATTAATTATCAATATATTAATTCTTTAATCACTTCACAGCAATAAATGACAAATCCACAACTTCCAGTCCGCACAATACAACCCATAGAACTAGAATCCGAAACTAATAACAGGCATTCATGGCAAGTCGTAAAAAGCCTAAAAAAGAAAAGCAAAACAAGAATTACTCATCCCTCCACATCCACCACGTCTACCACATATTAACATGAATCATCTCAATTAAAAGGCAAGAATAAATAACCACGAATTAAATAAATCTCAAAACAATCCTCTATGATGGTAGAAAAAACTTAAAAACCTGTTGCAGCAAAACACCAACAAACAAAACCGTCAAAATTATTGCATGCACAACTGAAACCAATAAAAACGCGTAAAGTACCTAAAATAGGAAAATATAATATATCACACGAATAAAATCAAGAAGAGCATGCTTGCCGATAGGTAATTAGAAATAAGAAATCACCAAATGAACATATCAAACATTATTTAGAAAACGCAGGCCACAAACTGGACAACATAATAAATGTCAAACATAGGCTAAGAAGGGGCCATTATTATTCTTCAACCTAAAACCTCAGCTATACAATAAACAAATATTTAATCGAAAACTCTTGTGCAACACAAAATATTTGCAGAATTTCCTATAAAAAAAATGTGGCACAATCCAATACATGAGGTGTCAAGTTAATGACCATTCTAAAGCTTCCTGCACCAAATCATTTTTTAATTCTGTTAAATGTGGTAAACATGTTTCTAAAACATGGAAAAACCTCAAAAGTACTCCAATAAAATGCACAGTGTCATCATCAGCATCCCATTAACTACAAAGGATGTACCAGTTAAAGAAACTTGGTGGCAATAAATAATACACATAGCTAGCACGTCACATACATCTCCATACAGTACACTCGACCAACATATATCCATTATAGGGGCGATTAAAACACCAAAAATACTCATTGGGGATCAAGAATTATCACCAAAAAAGTCCAAAATATTCTGTAAATTATAACTGAAAATACATTAAAATAATCTTTCTGATAGCATGGACTTTTTATAACAAATATGTTCCTAAGAACCAATTTTACATTAGAGTCAAATTTTAATCCTATATCTGACTGTACACCAGTTATCATTAGAATAAGTACTACTGCTATCAACAAATCTTTTTCTCTTAATTTAACTACGAAAAACACTGATTGAGCTTTGTTCCAAAAGATAAACCTTAGGCTATGGCTGAGATCTCCTAATAACTTCGATGAAGCAGTACAATATTTTATTAATGCATTTGAAGAAGCATCCCGACACTTCACTCCCAAAAATTATAAAAAAAAATAATTAATATTGCCGCTATACCGCTACACATCCGACAAGTAATCGTTAAAAAGTGCGGAAATAGAGAACTATGACAAAGATAAAAGAAATATTATCGATCACTATCACTACAATAGACTATCTAAAGAATTAAGAGCAATTATCAAGGAATCTCAGAATAACACTTTTTAATAATATTGTCAACCTCTCATCAAACAATCACTTTTGCTGGAAGGCAACAAAAAAGATAAAAAGACAGCTAGTTGTGTCGCCTATTCCAATACTGACGAAAAAAGGCTGATTTATGTATAAAATATCTATCTCAAATGTTCAAACCCAAGCTAGAATATATAAGTAATAAAATAGAGAAATTTCAATACACTCTTACTCGGCAGCAGAGGTCAAGAAGGAAATAAGTAAATTTATGGTAACATACTAATATTAAAACATTTGTTGTTCTCTTAACAATAATTTACAAGCATATGCACTACCCCATTGTATGGAAATATGCTGAAATCATCATAATTTACAAATTAGATAAATCCTAATTTAATGCAACGCCTTATCGATCAATCAGTCTTCTACATATAACAAGCGAAGTATTGGAAAGGCTTTCACTAAAAAGTATTCACAAAAAACATAATTCAACAATTTAACAAGTTCCTAGATTAATCAATATTTGTAATTGATTTTGCATTTGATAAAGTGTAATATATTGCCTTTTGCTTCAAACTAAAAAACGTACTATTCGGTCATTTCTGTGTCTGACAGATGCTTCTTAGTTTAAATGCTAACCGAACTTCTACTCTATCAAATTTGGGTCTTCAAAAGTAATTTTATGGACCAAACAAAATCAGCAGGAGTTACATTTACCAACCCACTCGTTATCTGTCTACCTATAGTAATCAACAACGTACCTACATTTACTAAATCAGAAACAAAATATCTTTGAGTCATCTTAGAACAACGACTCAATTAAAAAAATCCTTCCAAACAAAATTACAAGTCACACAAACAGCCCTATACCCAATTAACGCGGGGGCACCCCAAGGAAGTGTCTTCAGACCAACTGCGTATTTACTTTACACTGCCGATCTACCAACTATACGACAAAGCATGGTAGCAACTTATGCAGACGTGAGTGGAGCCACAACATCCACCCTCCCTCATATTTGAGTTCGAACCTTTTTAGTTCTGTTTGGGAGTTGCTAGAGTGATGAGCAAACAGAAGGTACTGCGGAGCATGCAATAATGAATTGTGATCAAATTCCTCGTTGGAGAAGATGTTTCATCCACTAAAATTCATTACAAACTCCAATAACGGTATGCAAAAAAGGGCAGAGAACGCATAAATGATAAACCGCATGATCGTAGGCCGCGAACATCCGTCACTGAGCCAAATATTAATTATGCAGACGCGCTTATTCATGAGAATAGGCGCAACACTATAAAATAACTTGCAGAAAAGCTGCTCATCAGTGTTGGTAGTGTATAAGACGTCGTGAAAAACTACCTGCACTATCGCAAAGTGAATGCACGGTGGTACAAGCTCCCAGTGGTCTCTTACAGCAATTTGAAGGTGCATTTTTAAAGTTTATAGTGACCACCGATAAAAGTGGGTATACTACTTTATTCACCATGCGAGTGGCAGCATATTAGTTCTCCCAAACGCAAGAGAGCGGGGAGGAACCGTTGGGCAGGAAAAGTGATGGCAACGTTCCTCTTGGACTGCCAGGGGGTTATCCGTATACAGTTTTTGACGGATGCCAGAACAATTAATGCAGCTTATTACTCAGACCTCCTGGCAACAAACGTGGAGGAAAAGATCCGATCCGATCCGGAAGGCAGAAGAAAACGTGTAACTTTTTTTCAAGACAATGCACGCCTCTAAAACTACAATGGAAACCCTCCTAAAATTAAAATTAAACCTTCTGTCACATCCACCGTACAGTTCCAATTTGGCTTCAAATGATTTCTACCTATTCGGAAGATTCAAACCAAACTTAGAAGGCATGCGGTTTGAGAACAACCATGTCGTCATCCAGACTGTTCGGAGTGCATACGCCGCCAACCAAAAGGTTTTTTTGAAAACTGCATCAGGATGCTTCCAGAAAAAATGTGTTGACTTTTGAAAGAAGTACATTGAAGACTGACATGTACAAGTAAGTGTTTGGAAATTTGTTATTTTTTTTGTAAAAAAATCAGCTCCGGTCATATTTGAACCACCTTGTATTTTATACACAATTTGTAAGTTGCCAAAAATAATTTTTGATTGTTGCTATTAACTTCATAGAAAGACTAAAAAAATTCTCTTTACATCTATGCTCAAGGTTGCATTTTAGCAAAAAAAAACATTGGGTTTGTTTAGAACATTTACGTAATTCCAAAAATATTTCTCCTGCGCAAATGAGATGTTCTGGAATTGCTAGTGCGACAATGTAGCTAAATTTAGCGGAAAAGGGGGCGAACAAGCAGGAAACAACAGCCTTTGTTATGAGACGTAATTGTAAATTGTCCTGGTAACAAATGCAGTGTCCGGCAGCTAGAGGCAGGAACTTTAGGTGCAATTTATTATTAGAGATCAATGTTTACGTATTAGTCGTATGATTATATCACTTCGCTATCGTTTTTAAAATGCAGTCTACTATTTCGTCTAATTCAGTACACAAAATACGTGCAACAATTTTTTATTTACAGTGTGTTTAATCTTATTATAAATACCTTTATAGAAGTTTTTCATATTTTAATTTCTTATTTATAGAGTTGGTTACATATTCAGTTTTCTCACTCATTAATTACGACGTTTCCAGCGATAATGTTATGGTCTGCCTTGGTGTCTTTTGTCATGTGGTTTATTATCTCGTGCTATTTTAATGAGTTTGCTGTCATTACCTCTGTTCTCATTTCAGTAATGGGCAGCATTTGTATGATTTTCCCTACAGAGGTGTTCTTTTACCTTATTTTATGTTTGGGAAATTTTCTTATTTTGCTGATGATCCTGCAGATAATAAGATTAAAAAGATAAGACTTAGAAAGCTTCCTTGTCGAATTTCCATGCTATATCTTATGTTTTTTGTTAATTAATTTATTACCTTTTACCACTTTTTTCGGTGTACTTTCATTTAGATCTTTTACAACTTTTATTAAAGTTGTGGAAACGTTTTATTTCTCCAAAATTAATAACACGCTCTTCTTATATTCATAAAACACATAAAGGCAGGCGTGCCAATCACTTCTTTAATCACTTGACATATTATAAATGCAGGCGGCGGATCTATTAGAGCAGAAATCCTTCTATTCGTAACTTATATGTTGAAGTAACCGCATCTTAACTAATAGTACTTTAAAATGCTAGAACAACCTTTCAAAGCATGAAGCAAGTACTATATTACGGTACACTTAATCTGGAACTTAGTGTATTCTGTACTTCTGTATGGAATGGAGGTGTGGACAGGGAAATTGAATACCATGAGGCGATTGGAAACATTTGAATTAGTCTTACTTATGAAAAGGCCACAAACTACGCAATAACAAATACGAATTGCCCCACCCAATAGTCAAGAGACGAATAGAAGATAAACGTAACCTAGGAAGACGACAAACATCATGGATGAAAAATATCAGGGATGGACTAATCAGTAATGCGGAAAAAAGAGAAAAATTTGCTATGGTTATCAACTTCAGTTTGCTTTCCATTCTATTTGGACTTTTTTCTCTGATTGTTATGTTAAATGGCTTTTGGAGCTGTTAATTTATTTCTCCATATTTTAACATGTTAATTACCGTATCCCGACTTGGTGCTTTCCTATTTTCAGTGTTTAATTGTTTTTTATTATTTTCCACAGGTATATAGACAGCTTCGTTTTCATTTTCTTCGTTTGGTGTTATACTAATTTCACTCAATTCTTTATCATACAAACTCCTGAACTATACATTGTTATGTATTTATAATCTTTATTTTCGCAGTCTCGCTAACATCATAATACACCATATCTTTTTCTATTATCCGCATTCTTCATGTCCTTTGTTAATTGGGAAAAAGTATCTGCTTGTTATTAAATACCATATTATAGACTGGTATCTTTAACCCCTTGCGTATGTATATGTGTATTTAATATTATGCTAACAAAAATTGTATTTATAAGTAGAGGTTGTCTTTGACCTGTTGCTTATTGAATCTTTGTACAACGCTTGGTAAAGGTATATTGGCTACTCGTGCGTTAAGGGGTATTTTGGATAAGATGTTCTATAGCTTTCTTCATAAAACCTTTCTCTATCTTTCCTTACTTTAGTCACACCAGGCGCATACATGCTGATTCTATAAACATTTATTATTTATGATTATATTATCAGCAGTCTTTGGTCAACATAAATTATATTTTTGATATATCTTTAGAACTTTATATACAGGAGCATTCCCACTCAACAACAGAACATAATTCCCTGTAAGGGGTGTGAGGTCAGAGATACGACATCTATCTATTTTCTTTTTAGCAATCTCTATCAATATTTCTTGATCCTTATTATACCACTGATTTAATGTTTTATACTTTCAATTTTGCAAGATTTTTACTTTGTATTCGTCACCATGGTTTTCCATCCATGTCTAAGCTTTTCTTTGTTGTTACCCATTGTTGTCTGGTTATTTATAGTTATTCCAGTGAAGTAAACCTAATATCGTTATGCCTTAATTATTTCCTAATCTCCCAGACCACCAACCCTCCTCCTTTTTTCGAGCTTGGGACCGGCAGTAATGCCCATAATTTTCTTAGTACACTCATTGCATGTTGCAGACGGAGTTGTCTATATAGTATCTGATAGGAAAACCGCTATTATCTCTAAACTCCAAGTGAAAGTACTTCAATCTTTCAATATTGAGGAATTTCTTTCGCTGACTATAACCACTTTCGTAACTGTATATATACGAGTTCAAATAGGGACTGCTGGAAAACTCTTTATATGCAGAAATTTTAAATTTGACTAAAAATTTTTGCCAGGCGATATGTGTGTTATGTAATCTGCATACTATGCCTAACCCCAGGAATACTAGTTGCATTTGTTTAATAGTTTTTATTATTTCTAATAAACAAATTTGTTTTTTTTTATGTTTCCTTATTTACAACTTTGTTCTCTTATGGTACTCTTAACATACGTCTGTAAGACCACACAAATCCTTCTTAAACTTCTTAATCTTTCTATTTCTTACAATAATAAATAATATAATAATTACAAAACTGTTTTCTTACTTTTGGTTATGAGTACAGAGTCATTCGCATACTGTAGATTATTTATTATTTTACCATTAACAACTTCTGCCTTTCCCTTTAATGTCTTTTTAAATATTATTTGTGATTAAACAATAATAGTGATAACATGTACCCTTACCTTTCGATCAGTTATATTCCCATTGCCTCCGTAAGTTCTTCTGATTCCATATGCTAGTCCAAATTTAAATTTCGTGATATTTATAAAAATTGGTGTGTTGAATTAGCTCAACGACTTTTATATTATCGATAAAATCAACGAACATATTTACATTTACATCTAAACATTGTCCATCCAGCATGACTAGGCAAATTTTGAATGTCTTGTTCATAACTATTTTTGAACCCAAATTGTATTTATGTCAATATTACTTTATATTTCCTATAGTTTTCCCACAATTTTATGCTTATCATTAGGATGTTATAAACGGCAGGAGATACAGATCTATAAAACTAATTGCAAGAGAGCTTTTCGATGATTTTTAATTTTCAATGTTTCTTGGGATTGATTTGGCCTTTTTCATTTACTAGAAAGGATGAAACTTGGCTAATTTCTTTTTTATCAATAACTTGTCAATTTGCAGTTTAACCGATTTGAAACTTGCATATTATTAAGAAGATTTTAAAGAATTTATAGTTCAAAATCCATTTAGTTTCAAATCAGTTGTATTTATTATGGCAGCCATGTTGGTATTTTGGCTTATAAAATCCACATAAAAATATTTTTTTCCACAAGCACATATTTATTTTGTTTCTAACTGCTTCTCGTATTGTTATGTTTAGTATCAGAGCTTTATCTTATATTATTAAACTTCCCAAATCTGTTCTTCGGTCATCATATAACTGAAAATCCATTTCTTCCACCTAATAAGCTTTGTTTCTTCCGTTGCAGTATCGCTGCTTTATTTAATTGTGAGTATGTCGCAGTGTTTGGTTCTCGTAGCAGAGTTCATCTGCTGTGTATATTTTATTTGGAGAGTTTTCTTAATATTTTTTAATTCTCCGTAAATATATTCAATGAATATAATTTTTATTGCTAGTTCTGCTATTTTCAGTACATCAAAATTTGTTTCTTCTTATTTAATTCTTTCAATTTTATACAAATTGTTGCTTCTGGATTATGATATGTCTTTGCATTCTTATAACTCTACCTCTCCCAGATTTAGTTTTTGTGATTTATTTGACGTTAAGGTTTTGTTCATGTATATATATATATATATATATATATATATATATGATTTTCCAAATAATTTGCATGTGTGTGGTAATATATCTATTTTTTCGAATAAATTAATTAATCCTTTTTCTGTATTGTTTAGACTCGTTAGCTTGTAGTTACCTATAATTATACTCTGTTCTTGCTCATCCTTACTAATAAAATGCCCCATTTGATGCGTATATCTTGTAAGCTCACTTTGTCTTTAAAGCTTTGAAGTTTTTTCATAAAATTGTTTTATTTGTTAGTTTGGGCTTCATCGTAGTTGTTGGTACATATATCTGTATGAATTGGAATGGTATTTGTTCCATTTTAAATTAACGCAATTTTATTCAGAATAAGGACTAATTTATCAATATTTTCCGTTGCAATTAACCCTAATCATTGCTTGAATAGTAAACCACAGGGTGTAATACTACAACTCTTTTATTGTTTAACAATCTCCTTTCGTTTGCTTCCAGAACTTCTGTTTTAAGCTCTGTCATTTCTTGAATAGCGTTTGCCATTTTCCTCGTTTTAAACATGCTGTTGCTGCGGAAAAATATTAATTTTAAATTTAAACAAAGAAACTTCAAACAAAAGTTAATGCAAAAAACACTAACCTGCGGAAATGGCGCTTGCCTGCAGAAATCGGTTCCCTGTGTTGTTGGTCCCCTGGATTTCAGGAAGAGGAAAATAAGAGTGTGGGTGAAAAGATAGGATAACTTACCTCAATCTTCACAGCAGAGTCGATAGGTAGCGTCTTTCCTGGTGCAAAGATTCCTTCTTCGTTCCTAGCCGAGTCAGAAGCGAAAGAAAATGGACCGAGTTTTTCTTATCGGTAAAATTTCAACCCCGAAATGCAATCGGAAAACAAATCGACCTCCGGGAAGGGGTTAATCTGGTCGGCAAAATATCGAATTCCGCCGCGAAATTAGCTTTCAACAAAAAATGCCTCGCAGAAATGAAAACTTCTACTGCTAATGAAAGACGCTGGTGAACTCTCGTTCAAAACGCTCTCGCCTTACGGAAAATTTAATACCGATCGCCCGCTTTCTAAATTGTCACAAAACTAAATTCAAAACGAAAAGAGCCAGACAAGCAAAACCAGGTGGGCCGAGAGCAAAAAGCAAAAGGCAAACGCTAACATAGCAAAAAGCGAAGCGAAGGCGAACTCGCCCGTGGCCCAAACCGCGGTTTATACATCAGCACTCCGAGTGATCGTACAAATTCGTCTCCGATAGCTCAAATCCAAAATATACAAGAGGAAAACAAAATACAGCTGGCGCTAATTTAAAATTAAAAATAAAAGTAATTAGAGATTGACGCGAACATTTCATGTTGTTAACTTTTTATTGCTTCTGGTGATTCTCACCATCACTTCATCATTAAAGATCTATTGAGGAATGAAAGTTAATGTATTGATGTTAGTTGTCATATTGATTATATTGATTATCCTTATTACCGTTGTCTTTCATGTTGCTGTACGTCTGCCATTTGGACAACCTCTATCATCGCTTTTTCTTTGATTTCTCTTTTTCCATTTGCAAGGAATACTGTAGATACAACTAAAGGGTTGTCAGTTTGGAGGCATTCTTCTATTTATCATCTAGCAATGTCGAAAGTAATATATGCTCTTTACTGACTAACTTTAATTACCGCATTTTTTCCTGCTGCAATACTGTCGATGCCAATTTTGTAACAATTGCAAAAACAAAAATCTTATAAAATTATTTTTTGTCATTCAACTCTTAATATATTTCCAATACTTACTGTGTAACTTTAAATAACCCAACCGCATGTTCTTAATATTACTGCGAAGAACACATTTTTTCTTAAATCCTTGCATAGTGCACTCCATGTCGTTTATTACAACTTGTACATATTTTGTATTTATGTCGGCATCTTTTGAATCTTAGTTGGTCTAAATCTTGATGATATGCAGCACAAACTCGTTTCTTTTATAAGACAAGTAAGACATTTTGAGTAGAACCACAACAAAGAAGAATCGATATGTAAAAGAATAAAAGAAACCATTTCACAAGCTTTGGCATTATTATTTGTGTTGCTCACCAAATTGCTCACTACCTCTGATTTTTATTCACAGTGTGGTCCAAATAACATATTGCATTTTAATTTTTTATTATAACATATTTGTCGGAATTATATGTATTTAGAACTAAATTAATTGTGACGTATGTTTTTAGATTACTCTGGCGCCATATATATATATATATATATATATATATATATATATATATATATATATATATATATATATATATATATATATATATATATATATATATATATATATATATATATATATATATATAAAAACATATTTTATATTTAATTCTACACAAATTTAAAAAATACGTGAAAGGTAAAATTATGTTTATTCTTGGACACACTGTTATTATAATTAAATAACAAGACAACTAGATGTTAATTATATCTTAAGTACATCGAAATAAGCAAATAATAAAAATTAAAAAAGGGTGAATATAAAAAAGAACTTTGACACTCAAAAATTACTTAAAAGTTCAATCCACAAAATTAACTAACATACATAAAAAAATAATTAAAAAAAATAAGCACAAGCCCTAATCTAAATATAAAGATATACCCATCTTACATATTGCAGTTAAGGTAGATTAACTGTTTTTAGATACATTTTGTATATATGGTAAGTTGCAAATATAAAATGTGATTTTTATTTGCTTATTGTAAATAATTGTTAATTATGTAATCGTTGTATTATTTTAATTAAAACTGTTGGTAGAAAGACTTTAAGCACTATTTTCTGCTAAATTAACTGGTTAAAATAATAGGAGTAGTTAATAAGCATGCTTTTCAAAAATCTAAATTTATAAAAATTCTAGGATTATTTTTTACTTTAAAAAAATGTGATAATGCAATTAATAATCTAATTCCTTTATTGTTTAATTTGTATTTTCAAACAAACAATCCAATTTTACAAAAATACAATTATTATAAATAAAATTATAAAATTTCAGCTATTTCTAACATCTTCTTCTTTCTCCCCTTCCATATTACTCTCTTAGTAGTCGGAGTCGGGTTAGTTCTTTAGTTTTTTCACCCATTTTTCCATTCCATCCTGGATTGAGCTAATTGCTTCATTTCCTCCATATTTTTCCATTTTTTTCCCGCTTCTTCTATTTGATTTATCCAAGCCTTCCTAGGTCTTCCTCTTCTCTTCCTGTGATTTCTTGTCCTCCATATCTTTTTCACTAGTTTGTTTGTATCCAACCTAACCATGTGGCCGTACCAGTTTTATTGCCTTTTCTTTATTTTATTTATTATCGGCTTTTGTTTAATCTGGTCTTCTATTTCTTTGTTTTCAACTCTATCTCATTGCGTATTCCCTGCTATTTTTCTTAAGTATTTCATCTCCATTATATTTAACCTTTCGATGTACTTTTTGTGTTGTCCAATTTTCACTAACGTATATTAAATGTCGGTAACATAATGGTGTTGTATACTTTTAATTTTGTTTCTTTATTTATTTTTTTCTCTAGTATTGATTTTAGAGCATAATATAATTTATTTGATCCATTCATCCTACATGCTATGTTTCCATCATTTGTTATGATGCTTCTCAGGTAATGCAATGTTGTTACTTTTTCTATGTTTATGTTATTGCATTTTATTTGTGTGTTGCCCTGTTCTTTCTCATTTATGATCATTATTTTGGTCTTTTCTATGTTTATTTCCATTTTTAAGTTTTTTATCTTTTCGGTCTATATGTCTATTAACCTTTGGATCTTCTTCTTGGAGTGTGCTATCAATACTAAATGTCGATTTTAACTGGTTTCAATTTTTTATATCCGATTATTGTTTGTATTCGTTTCTTTTCCTTTAGTATTTCTAAGCAGTTTGTTCATAACAGTAGAGGATGAGGCTATACCCTTGTTTTATTTATTTCTTCTATTTAGAAATCTCCAATCTTCTCCCCGCTATCTGTACTTTCCCTTTTACTCTTTCGTATGTACTGCGGTTAATTTGGATGAGGTGTTTCGAAATGTTCATGTTTTCTAGACTCTTCTATAATACTACTCTCTCTATTGAGTCGAAAGCTACTCTGAGGTCAATAAATGCTAGTGTAAGTTCCTCTCCGGTCTCTAAGCTTCAGTCTATTAGATCCCTTATTATAAATATATTGTCATCTGTTTGTTCTGCTGATATAAATGCGGCTTGCTCTACTTAGACCTCATTTTCTACTGTTTGTCTTACTCTTTTAGGCTTCTATGAAAATGAGAAGCCTTATGTAGAGCGTAATGTCGTCTGTCTGTCCGTCCGTCCATCCTTTTATTTTTCAACTTTTGATCAAGGCAGCTTCTAAGCTGGAGACAAGTTTTTATTTCTGTCATTTCTGACATCCGTCAAGCCTTATAATTTTTGGTGGCCATAAATTTTGTTTATGTATAGAAGCCCCGGAGTTTCACGTTCGTACTTATTTCTATTATTTTTCTATAAATTTTGAAGCTGGCGGATGCTAGGCATATAGCTCTGTAGTCGCACTTTACTTGTTCTTCTTTTTTATCTATTGGTACCACCAAGATGTTTTTCTAATCTGATGGAATTTTCCTTGTTTCCCAAGCTGTTTACATATTTTCCAAAACCAGTCTACACCTTATTTTTCAAAGTATTTTATCATTTCAGGGTCTATTTTAATTCCTCCCCCCAACTTTTTCTGTTTTTACTTTGCTTATCGCCTCTTTTATTTTTTCCCTTTTTATGTTTTCTATCTTTGGTGAATCATTTTCTTGTTCTTCTTGCTGATCTTTGTTTTATTTTTCGCTACCTGTTGTAGTTTGCCCTTGTAATATTCTTTCCATACCCTTAGGATGTCGTTTATATTTGTCTGTAGCTTATTTTTTTTGTCTTTAATTTATCTAATTTCTTTTCTTTTCTTTCTTTTCATCGCTCTTATTTTTGCCCAGAATCCTCTGTTATTTGTTGTATAGTTTTCTTGCAGTTAATTTCGGAATTCTTTCTTTGAGTTTTTAACCGTTTTCTTGACTTCTTTACTCAGTTTAATGTTATATTTCTTATCCTGTTTTTTCTTTGTCTAAATATATCTTATCCATGCTTTTTTCTTTTTAATTTCTGTTTTACATCCTCGTTCCACCACTTTGTTTTTTTTTATGTGGAATTGTTACATTTTGTTCCGCGTAATTTTTCTTACCTGTTTTATTGTGGTTTTGAATGTGGTCCACCTTTCTTCTAGGGACCATTTTTCCTTTAGGGTCTCCCAAACTTTCAATTTCTGATCAGTTTCTCTTCTGTACTTCTCTTGGATTTCTTCTCTTTTAATCTTTTCATATTTATTTTGTAGTATTTCTGTCTCCCCCGTCCTTGCTATACTTTCTTTTATTGTTGCTGTAAACATTTTATTATTTGTCGATAGTTCTGGTTCTATTTCTGTTTTTATGTTTTTTATTTCTTGTTCGAGATTTTTGGTGTATACTATATAGTCGATCAGGCTTTTAAATTTCTCTCTTCTGCACGAAAGTGTATTTTTCTTCATTTTCTGTTCCCAAAATGTATTTCTAATTAGCAGGTCGTTCGATTGGCAGAAATCTAGCATCTTATTGCCATTTCTATTTAATATTTCCTCTCCATATCTTCCTAAGCTTCCTTCCCTCTATTTACATCTCTTCCCACTCTTGTATTTCAGTCTGAAATTATTATAATTTTTTGATATTGTTTTCTTATTTATTCTATTTCATATTATAGTATCCAGCTTGGAAATTGCCTTGATCAAAAGTTAAAACAGCTGATCACGCCCAGTCGATTGACATATGTGTTATTAAGATCTTTTGTAGGTCAAGAGTTTTACCCCTAAAACAATTTTGATTTTAGAAATTTTTATGTTTTTAAAATCAGCTCGTGAAGCCCTGTCGATTGAGATATAATTTATTAAGATCAGTCTTTCGGATCAAAAGTTGCCCCTCATACAACATAATAATAATATAATAGTGGGCTCCTGTAAAGAAAGCAACCATTAAAAATGTCTTATTTCTATGCAATCTGCATCTGCCTACCTTATAGTGTCAATTTGATATATGGTCGATAACCAATTACAATATTTAGTATTAAAAGCTACAAAACCATTTCAAAGCGATCATTTTCCTATCTGATCAAAGATGCTACAATTGCTGCAGCTATTTCCAATCGTTATTTTACTAAGAAATATCGTTGAGATTACGGAAGTAATAAAACCAGTAGAATAGTTTAGAGTACCACAATATGAAATAAGCTGATGGTGCCAGTTGACGCCAGTTTTTTGAACCGTAAGACCTTAACTTAACTGTCACAGTTCCCACATTAGTCGATTTGAATACACTAAGTTCTTTATACTAAAACTTCTCCTCAGCTATGAGTCAAATGCCTGCAAAATCGGAGTAGAAAAGCCTATTTCTGGAGGCTACAATGGAATTAGGTACAAAGTACACATTTCACCTATTAACTGACTTGGTAAAAATTCTAATTATGACACTGTAAAGTAGAGTGGTTATTGCAAAAATTAATCGCTTACAACTCATCATTATGCACGCTTACTCTTCTTAATCTGTTAATTTTCGTATGACATATGTTGTGTCGACTGGATAAACTACATAAGAGTTTCTTGAAAATCACTACCTGAATTAGATTCTTTAGAGTATGAAAATAGAAGAAAGTAAGGACGAACACAACTTTTAGAAATAGGATAAATAGATCGGGTCAATGGTGGTAAAGTGAAACCAACCTTCTCAATTTGAAAGCAAAATGTTAAACACTGTTTTATTTAGAATAATACTACATTACTATAATTCAATTAAAAGCACTTTTCTGGTGATTTTAGAAAATGTAATTTTTGATCTTGATCTTAAATGAACTTATTCAATTGCACAAATATGTTGTTCAATATGATATATAACTTACACTTGTATAGTAAATTGTTCAGCCGAAAAGGGCAAAAAAGTATTTTTTTATAAGCGCCTATTATAATTTAAGTTCCGGAAATGATAACCTCCTGATAGTGGATTTAGAAAAATTTATATTACGGTCAGCATCAACTTTAGCCGTAATTATGGTTAATTTTGATAGCACAAGTACTGGAGCATTTCTTAAGGGAAGATGATTATGGCTCTTTGAATTTTATTAAACTAAAAAACGTGCGTTTTTAAGGGCTATAAGTAACTCTAAAATTTAACGTCAAAATTCTCTCTAGAGACGACCAAGCTCAAGAAAAAAAATATTTTTTCAAGGGACTAACATACCGTTAAAAGCCTGTATGTATTTTGGTGGCATTCTCAATACCAAAACATCAAAATGAAATATTAAGTTACAATCTATCCTTAAACATTTTTGTTCTATAGAGACACAGAAACTAAAGCTCGAAATTATGTATTACTACCCTCTTAAAGTAATAATAGATACATGGTAATTAGAATCAAAGAGACACTAACTGTGAATTCTTAAAGCCCAATGCCAATTTTTGTTTTATTGGGTTTTCATTTTCTTCTTTGTTATAGAAGACAGACGTAACTCACCTAAGAAATATTGCTAATCATATCAAGTTCATTAATAACACCAAGCCTAATGTTTGACTAGGTTTCAGGTATAAATAGGTCGCATTCATCTTCACGCAATAGTTTAAAGAATTAAAATAATCTAGACGAACAAATTTCTCTACGCAGAGTTTTTACTTTCAAAAAAGGTAAAATTGTTAATTTATATAAAATTACTTTGATTGCAGATTTCCATTGTTCTTTAGAAACGTATGTTAACAAGCAAAATTGGGGATTCTGGAATACTCCTAAAAAATGCAGCTTAATTTAAAAAATCATGACTCAGTGTCTATTACAAGATTCTGATACTAAAATTAACGAAACATTTCTAACAAGAACACACATTCCCCACGCCTGTTTCTAGTTTTTCTTTTTTAATACCACCACTAGGTTGTTATAAATAACCGGCTTAAGAAGCATGCCACGCATTTCGAATTATTTATAGACTAAAAAACTCGTAGTTCAACTACCGATCAGCTGCTTTGTTTCGACAACTAAGCAAAAACCTTCAGTTTAAATTAAATCATAAATACAAACACAATAGTGAACAACAATGCGGCGCTCCTTCAGTTTATTTTTTTTTATAGGACTTGATTACGTTATAAAGAAAACGTGCCAAGCTTTTTATTCTATTTTGACATCCCTAAAAATGCGACTTGCAGCTGTTGGGCCATTATTTATTAATCTAATCGCAATAATTGCTGCAAGTTAATATAAATAAGAATAACACGTACAGCAGAGTTTAAAAGTGTCGGCCAACATAAAAATACTCCTGTCTATTTATTATCTGTGAAAAATGTGAACTTAAACTTTCTAGCGCATTCTCGTATTTTTACACCTCATTAAAATAAATTGGTTTATTTAAAAACACCCTAGGTTAGTTCTCTTCCTTGTCGCTGTACTATTTTTGCGGGCAGTTTTAAGAAACTGATGCTTTCAAAGTTCAGGGCTCAACATCCTTTGTTCTCTAAAATGGCATGAATAAAGAAACTATGATTTATTTTGAGTCGCTGAAAGGGCTATAGTTTCATTTCCCATGGCATAATGTCCACAGAGTAACACAAAGGCTGTTACGAGGTCACGAATATCTTAGTAAATACAGTTGCGGAGTTTACAAACGTTTTAATCCGTCTGCAAACGTTATTCGGCTAGCAAATTACATACTCGACCCACTTTTATCTTTTACTTGACTAACTGATGCTCACTGATAACCCCCGACCATCCCCTGACGTTGATGAAAGACCTCCGGTGCATCCTTAAAAACAGGATTATCTTCCTGTCAATCTTTCGAGGAGAATTATCTGCAGGCGTAGAGGGTCGCAGTTATCTCCATGAGAGTAATGCAGGTTGTAAACAAACTGCTTAAGCGTGACTGAAAACGACTGGGCCAACTTTGAACTTTCAGGGCGTATTTATGTTCGCCTTGCGCGGCTTTGAGCACGTTGATGTTGTGATGATGCTGTCCATTCTTTAGTATTGATAAATTAAATCTACCAATTATTCTTGACTACTAAAACATTGTATAGTACATCAATTTTTTTAATCTTGAGTTTTATGTTTTAAACTATTGTTAATGCGTTTCCAATAAACGTAGTTTTACAGTTCCTGTAAAGCAAAACATGTACGTGGTACAAATAAAATAAAATAAACGTGCAATATGGTAAACTGGTAATGTTAAAAAGATATCAGTGTAGAGACTAGACTTTAGAAAAACTACCTATCGAATAGGAATGAAAGAGACAAAAAATATGCAAGTCGAAAGGACTGAAACAAAGTAAGCTGTAATTTGACTAAAAAGAAACCAATGAGTTATAAAGGAACTTTGAGTAACTCAAGAAGCTCTTCTACAAAATACTAATATTGCTTAGGAAAAAGAACCTAGTAGAACCAAAACAAATAATAAACAAGAATGCGACATATTAGTTGAAGATCAAGGAATATTAGCCAACTGAAAAAAAACCTTGAAAAGCTAACATCTGAAAAAGTGGCTTAATAACGCTAAAATACAAAAAGGACGGATGGTAATAAATACATAAAATCAACGAGGTTGAAGAAATATTAGCAAAAATTGAAGTTGTAGAATATTTGGGGATGTAGGTATACAAAAACTATATTAAATACTCGATTTCGCTTAGGACACCAGAAGAGCAGGTCTCAGTCATAATACTGTCAATATATAAGAACTACAGAGATATATCTTTTATTAAGTATCGCTACCAAAACATATAAAGGGAGATTTTAAAAAAGTTAATAAATTCAATAGAATCACAACCCAAAGATATTCACAGTGGTTTGAAACCTAAAGGTAGTGGACAAGAACACATCTTTACCTTACACCAGAAACGGTAAAAACGTTATTAAAGAGAGAGACGAAGCCTCTCTATGCTTTTACCGATTTAAGAAGAGCGTTTCATACTATAAAAAGAGACACTATATAAAAAAGCCTAAAAAAAGAATGTTGACTTAGAACAATAGAAACTATTAAAAATATGTATGTAAAAACTATTAATACAGTGAGAATTGAATACCTGCAAATAAAAGTGTGAAGCAGAAGGGAGGGGTAATTAGTTTGTACTTTCCAGATAGGTTCTAGGCGATATCATCAAATAGTACCAAGAAATAATAAATAAATTTAATATGGGCTACAAATCTGTAAAATGTATACTTAGAAACCTGTGCCTTTGCCGACATGCGCAAACTTAGAGAAAAATCTCCAGACTAATCTCACAATTAGAACGAAGTCTTGACTAAATTTATAATTTAACACAAAGAAAACTAAAGTTACAGTGATAGCAACCAAAGAATAAAATTGGTAATTAATACCTGGTACAAATAAATAATTACAAATATCTGAGTAGTATTTTAAATGCTCGCGTAACATTTGAGCAGATATTTGATAATAAAACTGGAGATGAAGTCTTTCAATCTATGTACAAGAACTTTTTAAGCAAAAAGGAAGTTGCAGATGGACGAAGCTACATCTTTGAACACTATCGTCTCAACAAAAAGAGGAAAACAACGTCTACAGGAAGCCAAAATAGGATTTTTAAAAGCAGTAATAAATCAAAAGGAAAGGTTTAAGAGCAGAATTTAAAGTGAAAGTCATAAAAGAAACATTGGATAATTAAAAATAAAAGTGGCTAAGACATGTAATAATAACGGATAGCAACAAACAAATAAAAATTAAAAATGAAAATAGAAAGTGAAAGTTAGGGAAACACTGTAGAAAGACATAGAACAACTTGGAATACTAAGATAAACAATATATTGAAGGAAAGATGGATAACATAGAACGAAGCAATAAATATGATAGGAAACAGAAAATGTCAGAATAGATAAAAGCAGCAACTAAATTCTTAAAATACTTGAATTTTTCTCGCCCTACTTATTGTTTTTTTCACTGTTTATTATTAATTATATATATAAAAAAAATTATGAGTGCTGCTGCTGCTGCTGCTGCTGTCACACAGGTCAAAGGTCAAATCGTTCGTGCCTTTCCGTGCCGACCCGAGCGCCTCCGAAGGACAAATTTCGGCCTGGCGGCAGGTGCGACAGAGGTAATATATTTCCGGAACCGCAAGCGATGGAAAATTTTCGTTTGAGAGCGGGTAATAAAGCACCTATATATAAAAAAAATTATGAGTGCTGTCACACAGGTCAAAGGTCAAAGGTCAAAGTTCAACTCTAACTGGGTATACGTAAATGCGTTGTCATGGCAACGGCGTACGTCAATTATGTCAAACAGAGCTTTTTAATCGTGTTTTTATTTTTAAAAACTACTATGCGAAGGGGCTCAAGCATGTCGGAGTTGGACAAGCTCTCCGGGGGGACGCTGCCAGACCTCGTATTTCTTAAATATATTATTAGTTTTAAAAATACAGTAACATTAAAAGGTATCAGTGCAGATTAAAAATAATAAAACTGAAAGTATCAATATAAGACGCAAAATAAGTCTGAATGCATTTTATTCTCGTTATTTAATATTTACTGGTAGAGAGTAAATAACAAGGACATTGTTTCGTGCATATCTCTAAACCCCTTTTGTCTCTAATCCCATCTCTACCCGCAACCTTGATTTGTTCGCTAGCCCACCCCTAGTCACAACTAAACGAGATTTTTACTGCCGCCCGGCGTTCCAATTCGAACCCTTGTGAGAGACGAAGCGTAGCTAGCCGCCAGCCGAGGCTGACCAGGTTTTGTATACTGATAGTGCTCTTTGACTTCGCGCGGTGTGTTCCGCACCTGTCCGTGGTGCTCCAATACACCTGACTAAGTAAGAACCCACCCTCGGGTTGACGTCGCCAAGCCCAAGCACGCTGACATCGCCGCCCAGGCTGCAAGAGAACGTTACGTGCGTCTGGAGAGTGCACAACGGGCCTGCCGCTCACCGTATTTAATTTATTTAGTCATGTTTGTATTGTCTTTTATCAATTTCTTTATTTGTTTCATTTATCTTTAATATTATTTTGTTATTAATTTTATTTGTGCTAAATATATATTGTACACGGCTCTATTGTGCCTAATATCAAAAAGGCATTAAGTGCCACACTAGAAGAAATAAAAATGAATGGGATAATAATAAACAATATAGAATATGCAAAGAATAACAAAATTGTTGCAGATAATGAACTAGATATGCAAATCTTAATAAGCCCATTCAATGTGGAAAGTGATAAAATGGAATTAAACATAAATGTATTAGAAACAAAGACAATATTGTATACAAACTTTCAACGTAAATAAACTAATTTATTTCTTCTTAACCCATATATTAAGTATATTTACCCATAAGTTGATTTCTATTGAAACTTTATTACAAGTAACCATTTGGATGGCACATTTAGTTTCTCACTTTAAAATTTTAAGCTCATTCTGTAAGGTAATATGAGAACAAAAACATCTCTATTGTATTAAATAACTTTAAATTGTTTTAAAATTTTCCTTTATATCTAAAGTGATTGTGTTATACTTGGGGCTGCTCTTTTTCTTAATAATTTTTTGTAACTATTTTAATTTGCCTTTTTTATCGTAGGATCCTTAAAATCCTCTAGTGATCTAATACTAGTTGAGAGCGATGCTACAACTGGACTACTTATGATCACTGGCATTAGAATTTTAATATCATAGTCTTCTATTTGCTATTAGTTTTACACCTATACCAGATTCTTATATTTCACCTACAATCAGTACTCATAACTCCACTACTTGTCATTAGGATTACTAAAGGTTTACTTCTTCAATTATAGAATCCATTACATTCACAATTTGAAAAATACCATTCACGCTTATTATTAAATGGTTAACTTCATTTAAGTTAACCTGCAGATCGGAGTAGTAGCTTAAGGTACAGCACTTGAATAGACAAGTAAGAGCTGAATACGCTGTAAAGACCAAGAATCTTAACCCATTTCAGGTCTATGATCTTCAGTGTAACAGGAAATAATAAATTCTACTACCCCCTCAATTTAAACCGTACACCCCATATAATATTTAGTTTTTTTTTATTAAGTTTATTTCCAGTTCAACAATTGTACATTGTTATTCATAGCATTGATAAAGTAAGGTATACATGTCATTCGGGATACATAACATAAGATACACAATTATCGTATCAGGTAGTCCTAAAGGATTAACAATGGGTCTTGGGTGTTGGCGGGTTAATTAGTCGGTTTTTGTGTTATCCGTTGTTATACATACAGATCCTGTGGGAGTTTACGCTTTAATCTTCTATGCAGATTCTTGCGTCCTAGTTTATAGTGCATAGCGCCTTCGCAGTTGGTAATAGTAAGTTGGAACTTTTTGGTGGTTTTCCTTAAATATTCCTCTATGGTTGGAATTTTTAGCTCATGATGGAGTTGGATGTTTCGTACATACCAAGGAGCATCAACTGATATTCTTAGGTTTTTGTTCTGGAGCACTTGTATTCTGTTGATGTTGGATTTAGAGGCATTGCTCCATATAGCACAAGCATATGTTGCTAGCGGTCGAATTAGGGATTTATATAAAAGTAGAGAGCAGTTGGTTTTTAGTGATGATTTCCTATTAATTAACGGGTATAGTTTTGTTAGTCTAGCGTAGCATAAGTTAAGCTTCTTATTAATATGAAATTTCCACGATAAGCGTGTGTCTAGATAAACGCCCAAGTATTTCACCGCTTCAATGTTGGGATTCCATTCAATGTGTGTACCGTTTATTACTAAACTATCGGGATCCTTAATTTTCCTGAGGGTGAATATTTTGGCTTCACATTTTGGTGTGTTAAGAGTTATGTTCCATTTGATTAGCCAGTTGTTTACTTCATCGATTGCTGATTGAAGCTGAGAGATTGATTGGTTTAGATTCCAGCTTTGCGATATGATCACTGTATCGTCAGCGTACATAGCAAGATTTCCTCGTGTGAGCGGGATATTTCTAACAAATATGTTAAATAGTAGCGGTCCCAGCACGCTCCCCTGGGGAACTCCGGCTTTGATTGGCTTACTGTCAGAGACAGTTGAATTGATTCGTACGGCAAAGGTTCTATTGTCTAGGAAAGAATAAAGTATCGCTTTAAGACAGCCTGGTATTGGTAGGTAGAGTATTTTATATTTAAGGCCTTTTATCCAGACTTTATCAAAAGCTTTCGCGAAGTCCAAAAAGATGGCTGTGGTATATTGTTTGTTCTCATATCCAATCTCGATTATTTCTACAATTCGTTGAAGCTGATGGCAGGTTGAGTGCCCGCTTTTGAATCCGAATTGGAATGGTGGGAGGGTATTTAGTTCTTGCAGTTGAGTATTTAGTCTGGAGTAGATTATTCGTTCAAGTATTTTTGATAGAGTATTTAGAAGACTTATTGGTCGATAGTTGTTGGGGTTATTGCTGTTTTTCCCCGGTTTAGGAAAGACAACGACTATAGCATGTCTCCACGTTATTGGGAAATATCCCTGTCTGAGGCAAGCATTAAACAATGTTGCCAGGAATGCAAGTACCTTCTTGGTGAGTCTTTTCAGAATTTCATTGATGATGAGATCGTATCCCGGGGACTTCCTATTTGGTAGGGCGTCTATGATTTTTTTTATTTCGCTAGGAGAAGTAGGTTGTATGCGATGAGGAATTGGAAGGTGTGTCTCAATATGGTTTTGAATTGCGTTGGTGAAATTACGGTTATTACCGATTGCGGGAGTAAACGTTTGTTCTAGGTGGTTGGAGAATAACTCATACTTTTCCTTATCTGTTTAATAAGTTGTGCTGTTGGCTGTCATAAGAGATATTTGCTGAGGTTCTTTTAAGATTCTTCTCGTGGCTTTCCACATACCTGGCTCTCCAGGTTCTAAATTTTCAATATATTTTTGATACGTTAGAATTTTATATTTATTAAGTTCTCTTTTTATTTGGTGTGTTAGATTGTTTAAGGTATTTTTAAGTATAGAATTTCGTGTTCTCTACCATTCACGTCGTACTTTGCTTTTTTGTTTGATGAGCTCGATGATGTAGTTTGGCGGTATGTTGTACTTTGTTGGTTTGATTCTCTACTTGGCTTGGGTAGCCTGTTGGATGCTGCTTTGAATACTGTTATTGTAATCGGCCACTGCCTGGTCGGTATCTTTAATGGTTTCAAGATTAGGGGAGTGTTTGATAGTTTGGTCAAGAATAGTTTGAAAGCTATCCCAATTAACAGGGCCGTTTATTAATTTGGGATTAGGAGGGTTGTAATGTGGTGCACTTAGGAATGTTATCACTACGGGTAGGTGATCGGAATCAAGTTCTTGAATTGGTGTTTGATAGATTTATTTGGCAAAGCATTTTTGCAGGATTATATCAAGGATGTCCGGTAGGGATAATATGTATGTTCTGTAGGGGATGATATTTGAAAATTATACGAGGCCGAGTAGTTAAGGAGTTGTATTCCCGCAGGGTTGGTAGCTCTGCAGCCCCAGGCAGTATTTTTGATGTTGAGGTCTCCAATCACGAGGGTGCGCTCGTTGGTGTTTAGAAGAATTTGCATGTCATTGTCTATAAGCTTTTTATTTGGTTGTTTGTATGCGTTAATTATGGTAACCTGATTATTATTACAAAGTGTGACTTTTACTGCAGTCCTTTCTATTATGGTCTTCTACATTATTATCGGGTGATGAGTTATTGATTTTATAACTAGTACTGCAACTCCCCCGGAAGCAACTCTAGTATCTCTGTCTCTTCTGTAAATAGTGTATCCTGAGATTTTGAAAATTTCATTTTCAGTGAGGTGAGTGTCTGATATGCAGGCAATATCAATATTGTATCTGGCTAGGAACGCGATAAAAATTGAGCGTTGTCTTACTATTCCGTTTGAATTCCAGTTTAGGATTATTAAATTTTGAAGTATTTTATGGCCCATTGAAAATATTGGGGAGGATTGTGTTAATTAAGTATGCTTTGATTTGTGGAAGGAGGGGGGTTAAGGAGGGTTTAAGGAGGATTTTTATTAGGTTGTTTATTATAGGTGAATCGGTAGCGTTTGTTGTTGAGTTTGGTTGTTGGTTTATTGTTGGTTCTCTTGGAATATGTTTAAATTTGGAAGCATAGCTTTGATTAGGGTTTATTGGACTGGATGTGGTCCTGTTAGTATATTTGTTACTGGGAACTTGACTTCGTGCTAGGATATTTCGCTGCTGTTTGTAGTTTTTGCATCCCCTGTAATTGGCAGGGTGGTGCTCGTTACAGTTTACACAGATTGGAGGATCGTTTTGTTTTTTCTGACATTCGCTTGTGAGATAATTACCAGGGCATTTAACACATCTAGGTGCTAGATGGCAGTAATTTTTGGTATGACCAAAACGCTGGCATCGGTGACATTGGAGGAGATCTGTTGTTTTCCTGCGCGTTTCTACTTTTACAATAGAGTAGAAGAGTTATAACACTAGGCACTAGACGGTAATTTTGCCACCATTCACGTGCGCGGTTCAACGTAGCTCAATATTTAGTAAACGTTAAATAGAAACCTATCAGTCTGATTCTGCGTATGATTTGGAATTACCTAATTACATAATATTCTTATCAGTTTCTTAAAAATGAGCCAATTAAACATAACATATTTAAAGATTATAATCTGATGATTACAAGTTACAAAAATAAAAAACAAAATCCTGATCTTCACCAGAAATAATGGAAGTGGTTACAAAGTTAACTCATCAACAAAAAAAATGTATACAAGTTTTCTGATTTAACGTCGCGTTTTTTTTTTTGTTTTTTTTTTATGAAAATATTTACAAGCTTAACGTTAGTGTAGCAACGTTGGCTCGTAGAGTTGATGATAAAATCTTTAAAGTAAAAATTAGTTCTACCACACTCGTAGACAAAAGTTTTACTTTGAACTATTTTATATTACATTTATTTAGATATATATATATAAAACGTGTGTACGACCAATAATGACATTCGCTGTGGAAATCAGAGCCGACACCCTAAAAACAAAATCCATTCTAAGCATAACCGAAATGAAGGCTCTAAGAAGGATAACCGTACACACCCTAAGAGACAAAATCTCAAATGCGGTAATACGACAAACATGCGACTTACCAGATACACTGATATGGGTCCGGAGAAGAGGCTGGAACGAACACGTCTCACGATTGGGAGCCCTAACGCGCAGGCGACCTGGCAGACCACCAAAGCGATGGCTGGAGTCGTAGACTACCACTTCCCAAGAAATTAAATATAGGGGCGTAATTGGATACATAAACAAGCAACAGACTTCTAAAAAGAAAAAGAAGAAGAATTTATTTACAGTATTTGACATCCATTTTTATTCGTAGATTTTGTATGTCCTATTTGTCTTTTTTCCTTTTCCATTCCAACTCTATTTTCAACGAACTTGAAAAGTTCGTTACTGAATTCTATACGTCTGTCGGTCTGTCTGTCGCTGTCACAAAATTATGGATTTTTTAATATTTTAAAATTGATTCTTATAGGAAATTTTACGCTGATTTCAAAATCGAAATCAAAAAGTTTCTATCTCGAATAGTTTTCGAGATATTCGACTTCGAATTTCGGGAAAATTTCGACATTGCGATTTTATGAGTAATTCTTAAAGAAAATTTTACGCTGATTTCAATAATGAAATCTAAAAAATTGTATGTCGAATAGTTTTCGAAATATTCGACTTCGAATTTCGGGAAAATTTTCGACATTACGATTTTAAATGTGATTCTTATAGGAAATTTTAAGCTGAATTCGAAAATGAAGTCGAAAAAATTCTATGTCGAATAATTTTCCCGGAATTCGAAATCGAAATCGAAAGGTCTTTTTAAGTTCGTTCTGGGATTGCTTACAGAGCAATCTCTTCGCCGGCCCCATGTTTTTTGTCTTAAGTAAAATTTACAATCTTTAAAGATTATACTTAAATAGATCTTCCTCTTTGTTAGAAATTTCTTAGTCTCCATAAATACATATTCGGTAATTGTTCTATTTATTTTTTTAAGGATCTTCAATTTAGAGGACTTGAAACTTTTACTCCGAGCAATAAGCAAACATTAATGTTTATCATTTTCATTTCAAACATTATCTTTTAAGACAAGTTTTCAAGCTGCTTTGGATTTTCCCTTTGAATCAAGAGTGCTAGTATAAAACGAATGTAGTGTACAGGCTTATTATGTTTTTTTTTTTTTGTTTGTTAACATTTAACATGAAAGGGTTTAACATTACTGGGGCAAGCCACAACCTTCAAATATGTACACAGAATAAAGTTTATTGGTTATATTAAATAGGAAAGAATGAAACTTTTGCTAAATTTTTATATATATATTTCGACAATTCTCCCATAATTTTTAATTCTTAATATTTTATAAATTGGTATAGAAAGTAATATATTTTATTAATAATATAATACCATCGACTAATAACATAATAAATAAGTCAAATAGAGGGTTAAATTGATTCTGTGTAGTTTTTGGATACATGGAGCCTAATGTAAAGAATAAAAATAAAATGGTGTCCTAAAAATGAGTAAATTAATGAGAAAAACAGAATTGAATGATGTGTTGTATAGCAAAGTTTTGAATTTGAAACACATTGTAAAGGTAACGAATTAGACTAGCAAATATTTTTGGATATAAATATACAAATGAACGAATATAATTAGCTTTAAGTCTTATAGCAATAATTACCCTACGTTCAATGTACGAAATAAACTTATTCAGTAGATTGTCACTAAAATAACTGAAAAACTATGTCTAGTCAATAGACTTTTTTCACTATCGTGTTATGATTAGAATATCTTTTGATATCAGATGTTTTTTCCAGATTAATCGTAATTTTCATATCTGTACTGACAAATTTAATTCTAATTTACGTTTCAAAGAAGTCAGACTAAAACTGTAAATGACCTGTCATCTGTTTAACTTACAATATTTTTGTATTAAATGTGAATTATTACTAACCAAATAAATTTCAAGGTAAATTTATAATTGTAGTTATGTTGGCGAGTTTATTTAAAAAACAATTTTTTCCTGGAATTTGAGACTTAAAGACCTAATTTAAATTTCAGAGAATGGATTTGTTAACTATGAAGTTCTTAGAAGGGTATACTATTGGCCACATTGTTTGTCTTCTCTTAGATCTGTTGACCAGTAGCTCTTTAATCTTCTTACCATTGGTTCTTCTAGTAGTGGTTGTAAAGAATTTTATTTTGTCATAGTTCCTGTGTTCCTAACCTCATTGACGTCCCAAGCACCCATAAATCTTTATGAAGGGTCTGATTTGACATGTACCAAGCTGTATTATATACATAAATAAAAATATATTATACATAATTATATTTCGTATCTTTACATGAGAACTACAATTGTCTCATGCAATAAAAGTTTAAAAACAAGTTGGATGTTTTTACCCAACCACGAGTGCATTCTTTAATTTTCAAGTCTTTCTTTTTGACATTGTATTTTTCAAAGTAAGTTGAAGGTCGAAACTGATTCCTCGGGATCTCAATTTGCTTACTCTCGAGGGAAAAAAATATAAGGCATAGAAAAATCGACATATTTAAATTTGCTTCCGTTGATTCTAATCTACCAATCTCAAAGCCAAGTTTATCGTTGATCCAAGTGATGTTGTATGATACAAATCTTACAAGATTACTTGAAAACTTTTACTGGATCTTTATACATGACACGAATAGTAATTTCATTAGCAAAGTTTTTAGTAACAGCATGACTATTAGTCTTTCTTTCTTTTTTCTTTAATCATAACCCTTTGTGCCTTATGGCGTTGGATTTTGTAGCCATTTCTTGTATTCTGGTCTGTTGGTGGCCAGTTTCCTTAATTCTTGCTCCGTCTTTCCTCTATTTCTTCCAAGTTTGTAGATATAATCCATCCATTGCATACGTGGTCGTCCGCTTCCTTTTTTCCCCTCTGGTCTTGCCTCCATAACTTGTTTTGTTATTCTTGTTTCGTCCATCCTGTAGACATGTCCAAACCATTGCAGCTGTTTTTGCTCTATTAGTTTTTCTAGTGGTGTGATATCCAGTGTATCTCTAATTCATGTGTTTCTGATCCGGTCTATCCTTGTCTTTCCTGCTGCTTTTCTAAGGTACCTCATTTCTGTTGCTTGGATCTTGCTCTTGTTTCTTTCATTGATTGTCCAGCTCTCTGATGCATATGTTAAGGTAGGTATAAAAACTTGTTTATATATATTTATTTTGGTCTTCTTTTCAATTTCTCTTTTCCCTACTATTGTTTCATTTAGTTGGTTATTTGCTTTCGTGATTCTATTATTTATTTCGTTACCTACCTTGTCATCTTGACTTATTATTGTGCCCAAGTATTCGAATTTATTTCCTTTTTCTAGTATTTTTCCATTACATTGTATTCTTGGTCATCTTTACTTATATACATTATCTTACTCTTCTCTTCGTTTATTGTCATACCCTGTTTCTTTATGAGATTGTTCCACATATTGATTGATTCTTGTAGTTTTCGTTTCTCGTCTGCGATTAGGACAATATCATCTGCATAGATCAGAGAATGGACTTTCATAGGTCTCATTTTCCAGTTTCCGATTTTAGTTGTTTTTGTTCTTCTTTTACTCTCTTTTATTACTGTATTCATTACTACGTTCAAAAGTAGAGGACTGAGGCTATTCCCTTGTTTTATTCCTCTTTCTATGAGGAAAGTGTCCGATGTTTATCTATTTAGTCTTACTTCTGCCTTCACTTTCTTAAAGACTCCTTTAATGGCTTCGATAAGTTCTCTGGGTGTGTTTAATTTTTCTAGTGCTTTTCATATACTTTGTCTCGGGACCGTGTCGAAAGCCTGTGTTAAGTCGAGGAAGGGTAGATATATTGGTTTGTTCACTACTAAGAGTTTATCTATTATTGTTCTTAGTATGAATATTTGATCTTGTGTTTGTCTGTTCTTCCTAAAAGCCGCTTATTCTTCTTCTAGTTTGTCATCTATTAGATCTCTTAGTTTACTTTCCAGTATTCTTGTATATGCTTGTAGAGCTACTGATGCTAGACATATGGCTCTGTAATTATTAGGATCTATTCCTTTTCGTGGATCGGGACAATTATATTTTGCTGCCATTCATCTGGGATTGTCTTTTCTTTCCATGCCTGGTTGTGTATTTTTAATAGCCAATTTCCTAATACTTCTCCACCGTATTTAATTAATTCAGGAGCTATTTCATCTTTTCCAGCTGCCTTTCCTATTTTTATCCTTCGTATAGCATTTTTCATCTCTATCTCTGTTATTAAGTTTATTTTTTCTTCTTCCTCTTCATCTTGGTCTCTATTTAGTTCTATTTATTCATCTTCTTGTTCTTCTTTTATAAGTTTTCTTTCATAGAAGTTTTTCCAAGTCCTTAGTATATTTCCTGTATCTGTTTGTAGCTTATTATTTTCATCTTTGATGTTCCGGATTGGTTTGCTATATTTCCCTCTTAGACCTTTGATGGGTTGCCAGAATTTCCTGTTGTTATTTCTGTAATTCTCTTCTAGTTGTGCTCCAAATTCCTCCCATGTTCTTCTTTTGATCTCCTTTACAATCTGTTTTGCTTCATCTCTTTTTCTATTATATTCTTGTTTGTTTTCTTCATTTAATTGATTGATATATCTTCGCCAGGCATCTTTCTTTTCTTTCACCTTTCCTTTCATCTCTTCATTCCACCATCTTGTTCTTTTCATTCTACTGGTAGTAGTTATTCTTTTTAGACCGCACACCTCCTTGGCTGTATTAAGAATTATTTTATTCAAAACTTTCCATCTCTTATTTAAGTCCCATAATTGGGTTTCTAGTTCTTCTTGTTTATTTATTAGTTTTTGAGCTATTTTTTCTTCATATAGTTGTCTAACTTCTGTATTTTTTAGTTTTTCAGAATGTATTCTTTCATAGATTTTGTTTTTAGTGCTATTAAACGGTTTCCATCTCCAGTCCGATACTACCAGTCGGTGTTTAGTGTTTAATTCGGCCCCTCTTATTGCTTTTACATCCATCACGTTCAATCTTATTTCCTTGAAGTATGTTACGTAATCTATCGTACTCTTTGCGTTTCTTTCTTCCGCTTCAAACGTTATTTGATGTATTGTTTTGTGTTTAAAGAAGGTATTTTCTATTACTAGTTGATTATTACTACAGAAAATTATCATTCTCTCTCCATTATCATTTCTTGTTCTTTCGCTACCAAACATGCGCATTATGCCTAGTTCTTGTGTTGGATCGTTACCTGTTCTTGGGTTCCAATCACCTATTATTATTATCTGTTTTGTTTTCCTCATAACTCTGTCGACTGTGGTTTATAGCATTCTGTAGAAATCTTCTTTGTCTTCTGCATGTGCATCTTCTGTAGGTGCGTATATTTTTTATAATTCCTATCGTTCTATCTATTTCTAGGATTATATACATTATTCTTGAGTTTATATCTTCCCATTGTGTTACTCTTTGGTTTATTTCTGGTGTTACTATGATTCCCACTCCTTCCTTAGCTCTCTTCTTTTCATGTACTCCTGCATATGTTAAAAGGAAGTTATCTTCTAGCATTTTCTCTCCCGTGCTTTTCCTTTTCACTTCACTAAGGCCTATTATGTAGACTTTCTATTTCTTTATTTCATCTATGATTTCTATTTCCTTTCCTGTTAAGGTTGTAACGTTCCACGTTGCAATTCTTATCTGTTTCCATTTGCCAAGTTGTCGTCTTCTGTTCCCATCCTTTCCGAGGCTATCTTTATTCTTATGAATCAGGTTAATCCATGTGGGTGATTGGCCCAACGATGGATGCCCCGTTATCTCGGGGCCACTGGTATCAGATTATACGCCCCGATGCTGGGTTGCCAGAGCCCCGTTAGTTGTCTAGCAGAGTGTACCGAGCTTTAATGCTTCACGTGCAGGTGGGGTTGACTTTTGGGTCCTTAAGATGTTGGCGGACCCCTTACACCCCCTCTATTAGTCTATTAGACTTTATTAAAAGCCTGGCTAACATCTATAAAGACTGAAGTACAATATTTTCTTGTTTGAATACAAGGTCTATTACATGTTTTTGTACAGTTTGATGTATCCTTAAGTAGAATTGTCTAAAGATATACTGATTCTTCTGTGAGTAGATCAGAATTAATTTTCCTAAGTGTAAGTCTTTCAAAATCATTTTATATAATAAGCAAAGATTTATAAGACATTATGACAAGGTTTAATTTAGATCCTTTCTGCTTTTGAAGTCAATATAATTTTGACAGTTTTTACCTCTTTGGGCCAGTTCTTAAAATAAAGTGCACATGGTAAAAGCACGTAAGTACCAGTGTTTCTTTTCTAGATAGTTTACGTAACATTTTTGCTAATGTTCCATCTACCGTTCTATGTGTCTCGAATAATAATTTCCTTATGAACTTTGTTGAAAGTAAAACTTTTAATTGGAGTAAATTTGTGTACCTATTTTCTTAAGTTGTTGGCGAAGTAACGCCTTTTCTTTGTCACTTCTGGCCCATTTTATGACAGGAAGGACTAGTTTGTGTACATTTTAGTGGATTCCATAATAAATTCTTAAGCCTGTTCATATTGGCAATTTAGTCATGAAAGGAGATATTACGTAAATTTTTGACTTTTACCTTTAGTTGATTTGCGATTTGATGCAATTTTATCTATAGGGGATTTTTATAATTTTTTAAATTTCTATCGGTACCTTAAAGGATTATTTTTACCCTAATTATGGTATGGCCTGGTGGGCTGCCTGTTGGACTATTTTAATAAACATTGTTAGAGTTTGGGTTGAAATTTTTGAGACTAACATTTAGTTTTAGTTCTCCTTCCACTTTTTCGATAATCTTTCCATTTGTTGTGCTTATCATGAATTCTCGGGACATAGTTTCTATGAATAACATATGTGCTAATTGTTGCAATTATTGGATAGTAATCTAAACATAGATCACACTTGGGTATACCAATGATGACATATCTATGGTGATGGATAAGTCTAAGAGATCGGGTACTTTTTATGGGGTGGAAACAAGTAGGAGTGCTTGCCGATAAAAATTCCACAATTTGCTGCTTTTAGTTGTTCTTATTCGTGTAGTCCTAAAATTTTAAAGAAAAGTATTTTTTTAATATGTTTAGGGAGGCAGTAAACGGTATCTAATGTTAGTTCGTAGGCATAAGTTTAACTTTTAAGCATTATAGACTACCAGAAGTTTCTCTCATAATAAAGAATTGGCTGATTGTGCTTTTTATAAGTACTTTTGTGACAGCATTATTCGTAAAGTGGGTTTTACTAATAATAATTCTATTTTTTTGTGTTGCAGTAAGCCATAAGCATTCCATACGGCTATATTAATAAATTTATCAAAGTTTGGTAGCTAGCATTGAAACAGGTTTCAGACTTGTTGCTAAAACATCGCCTTAAATTCTAATAGAAATTAACCTAGAATGACAGAATTGTCTTCACTGTTTTATTTATTAGTTTTGTTTCCTTTTAGTACGTCTTAGTAGCTAATATTCTTTTGTACGTGGACTGCTATTTACTATCCTATAAGCATAGTTGGTAGAATTTATAAAATTATTTGTATTTTTACTGGATATTGAATCCACCTTATAGTTGTCTGGCTTATTTAAAAAGCTTTGATAGAATTGACAGCCTTCGTAATGTAATTAATGGGTGTTTCTACAAAATGTAAATTTTGTAGGAATATTTATATTTTTTGTAGAGCTCCCATTTTATACATAGAGTTCATTACAATACACCTTTATATATCTATAACACAACCATTGTAACATACTCTTGTTCTATTTTAGAGGTTTCAGTCGTGTGATTTTGTTTTGAATACTTTGTATTTTGTAAATGTTTTTTATTTTTGGCTGCAGACTTTAAGTCAATGAAAAATAAATTTAATAGTTCTTTCACCACTCGCTGTCTTGCATTTATAACGTTTCTAATTTTATGTACTTTTCGAATTGGTTCTTCCCCAATTTCTTGTTTAATAAATAGTGACACCTTGAGTTAATAAGTGTTATTGATAATTTTTAAGTTTGCTAATTTTATATAGGTGTCTGCGATATTGCAAGTAATTTTTATTGGGCTCTCATATAACGCTTTTGTATTGTGCTGTTTGTTCTCTACTACAGTCAGTTAAGTAAGAGTGTGTTCGACATTATTAGCAGTTGATAAAATGTATCGCCCTAATTCTTTTGTGAATCGATAGAGGAAACCTTTCTCCTCGCTCCTTTGTCACAAAAGATTTAGTTAACATCGAATTCTTGCTAAAGAAACGCGTACAATACTATGAGTGGCACGTACGCGTAACGCTACGAGGCTTTGTTCCTCTGTACCACCCGACAGGTCCGAAAATGTCTCATGTAACGGCTGATAGTTAACGAACAAATGGAAAACATCCATCAGCAAGTGGGTGCAGCGATGTAAGGAAACAAAAACGGTCAATGAATTGCCGGAACGTGTCTCGATAGGCAGTGTTCCTTAAACTAGAAAAACAGATCGTAAATTTGTTTTCGTGAAACCGGGTTTAACATTGCGTCAAAGAGCAGCAAAATTGAAATAGAAAGATGTAGATATATATAGTACTTAGCTATCCGAACCTATCTCCGTGCACATTATATCAAACGCTGTAGATCAGTGAAAATCATGTGATGCAACGGCTCACTTGGGCAAAGGACAATATCGACTGAGATTGGAGCAATGTAATTTTTACGGGTGAAGTTTCTGTTTAGGGATATGTTATCGTCCCACGAGTCTAGTCAACTCCAACCAACAGGTTGATATAGCAGACCGTTAAACACTCAGTAAAAGTGCATCTTTGAGGCTGCTTCTCAACATTGGGTCTCAAAAAGTTGCATCTATTTACGTACAACCTAAATTTATTATATAAGAAGTATTTGTTACCGACTTCCTAACGTTGGTTTATCAAGAAAAACGAAAAGCTGGATCCTGCAAAAGTTTAAGGACCTCAAATACCGCAGCAAACTTTCCATCGGTTGGAAAGAGCAGTCTAGCATCGGTATACTTGATTGGCCGTCGCAATTGCCTGATGCAAATCTGTTTGAGAATGTGTGGGCATACATTTAGCTTCGTGGAAAAGACGTATTTGCTTTAAAGTAGCCAACACGAGAAATTCATCGCATTTGAGGTTCTTGCCGGATGAGTACGCCATCAATTTGGTCGAAAGCATGCCTTGAAGATACCAGACAATTATCGACGCCGGTGGTGACTGGACACATTATTGATACAATAGCATCTTTGTTCTAATGGAGTGCAACGCATTTGAAAATGTTTTTAAATAATTTTTTTCCACATTAACCCGAACATGCTCTGACTTAAGTGACTGCATTTCCTTCAGTTTACTAGTCATTTCTTGGTAATTAAAGAAGTACCTGATATTATCGATCTGCGAAAGTCGCATCTCGTTAGCTCTCACCGTTTCCGAGAGCCCAAACATTTTTTACGATTTTCAACAGCCATTTTCATCATAAGATAGTGATCTGATCAGGAGAAGTCTGTTTTCTTACATTTGCCAAAACTATCGATCAGTTCTTGTGTGATTCAAAAAAAATTATTGAAAGGGCTATCAAATAATTTCTATTATTCCTTCAATTAGTCTATAAATCTGTATAATATTTGAGATTTGCTTTTTGGTTGTTTATTTGTAATAGTGTCTTTATTGCCTAAAAAATAACGCAGTGTATTTGTGGACTAAAGGTAATATTTAAATTATTAAAAAAAAATATTTAAATGATTAATATTCGTATTTATCTTTCTTCTTTCAGTAGGTGCTACTTTTTGCAATGCATTGACATTCCTTGTTGTTCAGATTAGTTTTCATTACTAGTTGATAATGTACTATAACAGTACTTAGCATCTGGTAATCAGAGCTTACTTATTGTTTAGATAAATAAGAATTTTTGTTACTGATATGTTGACTTGCTGATTAAATGATATATTTGCGCTATTTGTGTACTTACCTTTGATACACCATATACAACATTATTGTTTGCATTTTACTGATAATTTTCCGTTTTATTGATTTTTGGCTTAATGCCTTTCACCACGCACTGTTTTGACCACTACACATTGATTATATATTTATCAATGCTCAGAGGCCGGCTGATAGTTCTATTATACTCTTTACTTGTCGAAAATAAAATATAAACTCGTTTGCACCGTTCGCCATGACCGCAAAATATGCAACGCCATACTAGATACAAAATCTTGATCGTGGCAAGGTTAAAAATAATTTATTTATAAAATATAACAAAAATTAGTAAAAACTAATTCTTGTAAAATAACAACAATATGTAATTTTTAATTTTAAAATGTATTTTTCAATAATAAATATTATGTTATTTTTTAAATATTTGAAATAAACTGCACCACCACAAACTGTTCAAAAATCAACTATCATCAATTTTATTGCGTATTTTCCAAAAAAATGTATTTGTATTGCTTGCGGTAGTGTTCAAAATCTAATTAACAATTAAATATTTTTCCATCGCAGTTTTGCCACTGTGCTATTTTACTTCAGATCCTTTCAAATAGATATCGTGCAAAAATATACGTTTTACTGTGATATGAATAAAGCATTAGCTCAGATTGTATAAGAAGGCATTGGAATAGGTGTTGCTTTGATGAATTGTTTTATGTACTTAAGAATTTACTGACTAGCTTTTTGTGCGGTTATTTAGCGAAGTACATCTACAGTTATTCGAGAGGCCTAACTTTAGGCACTTAAATTTTGATTACATAAAAGTAGCAGTATTTTTCCTATTTTATATTGCCATACGTTACTTTTGACCTTATTAGTAACTTAAATTAATAATATAGTAAAATCAAATATATTGCCTTTACAAATGCTATTTTTAATTTATCATTTCAATGCAATTTTAACAGTTCTTTGAGTTAATCATTTGGCTCGAAATCTGCAGCTTTTTGTAATTTTGAATTTGTTTTATTTGAGTTAGAAGTACAATTTTATTTGCCGCAAAATAACTGACATGGGTCACTCTACTATTATTTTTATTTTCTATCAGTCGACATACGCAGTAAATTACATGAAAATGTTTGAATTCCGCTTTCCTAGACATCCTAGTGTTAGTACGTAATTAAATACCGATCAGGAAAATAATTTTGGCTCGCTAATGATACTATCCTATGTCTTCTTTTTGCAGATCAACAGGGCTATTATAACTGTATTATAAATAAAAAGTCCCGTTGTTGTTAATGAAAATCATTGTCTTAGAATCTGAGCCAAAAATTTCTTCTTCTACCTGTACTTCTTCTTTGGTATATTTTGCCTTGTAAAATTAGTCGCGGTATGTTGTATCTTTGTTCGTTTCTTGTGATGTGGTTTAAACACTAGAGCTTGCACTGTTTTAGTTTAAAAAGAATTTCACATTCTTTATTTAGTTTTCGTAGAACTTTGATGTTGGGAACATGGTCTACCCACAATATTCTCAGTATCCGTCAGTGGCACCACATTTCGAAAGCCTCCAGTTTGGTCGTTATTGCTTCAGTTAGTTTCCATAATCAACTCCATAAAGAAGAACTGAAAACACATAGCATCATAATATACGTATTTTAGTTCTTAACGTTGTCACGGCTCTTAAAGACGTTTGCCATTTTAGTGAAGGATGTTGTAGCTATTTCAATGCGTTGATTTATTTCTTTTAAATGGTCCCATTGATTGTTAATGTTGGTACCCAGGTAAGTACAACTAGTTACTTTTGTTATTGACTGTTGGTTTAACAGAAGTTGTCTAGGGGGATTTGGTTTTCATTTATAGCCATGTATTTTGTTTTCGTATCGGTGAAGTCGAGGCCGCATTGGCTTGTATTAGCTACATGTTGTACTAGTGTTTGTAGTTCATCTAGACTATTCGCAAAATAAGCGTGTTGTCCGTGTATCTGATGTTATTCAGACGCATACCGTTTATTAGGATTCCTTCATTAGTATCTTTTAAGGCCGATTTCATAATTTATTCTGAATATACATTGAAAAGCAAAGGAGACAGTACACATTCCTGTCTTACCCCTTGTTGTATTGCCACTTCTTTTGTTAACTCGTTCTTAATTTTAATTTTGCTATTTGACTATATAGTATATAATAATGGTAAGGCTCTAACGCCCCGCGTGGAAACCCGGCCTGCGAACTGAATGGTTCAGGCTCTCATATGTCCGACTTTACTGCCTGGTTGTTGCGCACCATTCCTGATGCGGGGCAATATGTCAAACACCGCGCCTTAGACGACCGCCATTATTACTCCTTGCTCGAGCGAGAGCAGGTACTCAATCATTTTTAGTGACTGAGGAGGCCAGCTGCCAGCCATCAGAGAGCTCCGGAAATGGAACCCGGGTCCGTCCGCATTGCAGTCCGCGCCTCAACCGCTTAGACCACTCTGGCACATTTGACTATAGTACAGGTCCCAAATAATTCTAAGATCTTTATCGTACAGACCTATTGCTTTTAATATCATGTTTTACTCTGTCGAACTCTTTGATGTAGTCAACAAAGCATACATGCACTGGGCAATTAACATCTGTGTATAGCTGAATTAACACCTGAATTGCAAAAAGGACTTATTTCGTATCTATTGAACCACGGAAATCAAATTGAGTGCGTAATAGATGTGCTTCACATTTGATTGTATATTCTTTTGTGTGATATTTTTAAAAATGTTTTTAAAATGTGACTCATTAGACTTATTATTCTATATTCCTCGCATTTTTTGCATTAGCCTTAGAGTTACAAAGGTGGACCTTAACCAGTTTCTTAGAATTCTAGCGTTGTTATGCATTTTATTGAATGTTAAAGTAAGCCATTTTATACCTTCATTGTTCAACTTTAAAAGCTCAGCATATGTGTTGTATGACTGTGTTGCTTTACCTACTTTCATTTTTTTTATAGCGTCTTTTACTTCATCATTTGTTATAGGTGGCCCAGTATCACGTTCTACTGTCAATGTAGCCGCATTTCTATTGTCTTTAAATGTTTTTGCTATGTATTCCATCTAAGTATCTTGTGTTTGTTGTTTATCACTAATCTGTTTGTTTCTGTTGTCACTTGTTAAGCATGTTGATTTCTTTGGTCTGTCCTACCGCTTGTATACATTTTTTATGGAGATTAAAGAAATTTTTTTCCTAGACATTTATTTTTAAATCGTTGGTTTTTTGCTTTCCTAATAGCTTTATTTATTTCTCTGTCAGTTCTGTTATACACTACTTTATCTTTTCACACTTCCTGTCCACAAATATTTATCTGGAATTTCTGATTGATTTCTTCGAGTTTGTAATATCTTCTTCTAGATCAGTCTCTATTTTATTATTGGCTATTTGATTTATTTTTACTTTGATATGTTGCTGTACTTCTTGTATTTTCTTTATTTTTTATTTGTTTTATGTTAAATTTGTTGTTTTTTGTTTTATTGTGCCAATGACAGGTTTGTAGTCCGACTTAATGTCAGCTTCAGGATATGTCTTCGTTAATAGTACTGCATTTCTAAATTATCTGTTTATCATAATGTTTGGTTTCTGATGACACGTTCTTGTATGCCTTGTGGCGACTTCCATGTATATAGTCTCTCGGGTAGCTTGAAATAGGTGTTGGTCATTACTAGTTGTTCGTCTACTGTAAATATATGTAGTTAATCGCCGCGTTTATTGCGTTCGCCCAGACCGAATGGGCTCTACTCCTACCCTTATCGATCGTGCCGTTAAAGTCTCCCGTGACTAGTGTTGGAATCTTTCTTAAAATATTTATTAGGTCATGACAAGATAGTTTCGTTGATTCAGACTTAGTCTCTCTGAGATTGGAGTAAAGTTCATAACCTGCTTGGCTATATCATTATTTACATTATTTACACTACTTTTGTATTCTCTATTTGACTTTTCTGAATAATATATGTGGTGATTTATTACATAAGTCTCCTGAATTTGTCCAGTGCATATCATAGATATTAAAATTAAATATATTTTAATATGCAATTAAAAACGTCTCTGTGCTCTCTGATTCTAAGATATTATTAAAAGTCTAAAATTTCAGTTCAGCAACCCTGTCTATTAATTAGTATAAACTAGTAACCAATTTACACTACAATATAAACTAGCCAAGCGATAGCAAATGTCTCACCTCTCTAGATCTTTCGATTTTAGAAATGTTCGGAAATTTTCGACACTGATGTATGACGATCGATACGCGTTTTCAAATGATGAATTTCCTAATTTTGTATATGTTGCGGCCTGGAAAATATAAATTATTTTGTAAACTGGAATTCAATATATTGATTTTTTAGCATATATTTTATATATAATTAGATTACTTCATATAAGATACATGCTGTAATTAATACGAGAAGCAACGTGGTGCCGGTTTTATTTTTCTATCGAAAGCGGTTTTTAAGCTGACTGTTTTGCGAACACCATGTACATAAATTTAATCCAAGTACACTTTGAATAATGACACCACGTATTTTCTGTAAGCTACTGTAAGTCCCTTTAGATGCTAGATTGGGTCACGCCAAAGTTTAATTAAACTTTGTACATAGAACATCTGTGAAGATATCCGTAACATATAAAAATCCAGAGCAGCTCCCGTACTTCTGCAGGAGTAGCCAAGCCAAAGTATTTTAGAGGCATTTTTTAACCGATTTCTGGCACACCTCGTATTTTATGGGAATATCAGTCAAACTGAAAACGTTGTTTATCTAAAATTGTATCGAGCTAAACAGTCGCGTCTTTCCATTTCTTTTAATTTCCGAGATTTGAACAAAATCAGTTTTTCTGAGAATGAGTTTAGCCTAGGCCTCTAATGGCTGACAGGGGTAGCCTACTCAATCACTAAAAATAATTAAGTACCTGCCTGGGTTTACTTCAAACAACGGGTAATAACGCGATTATCTAAAGCACAGTACTTTTGTAATGGTGCTCGACGATCTGGCAGTGAGTTCCAATATATGAGAGCCTCAATCTCTCAGATTGAAAGGTGGTGCCTACGCAGGGCGTTAGATTCTCACAAATTCAATTTTCAGATGTCCGTACCCTAATTTTAGCTGAACTGTCAACGAACAATGAAAGCCCAATCGAACCAATTTATTTTTATTTACTAATAAGAGCTATGTATACAAAATTGCGCTTATTAAGTAAAAAACCGAATGCTTGTAGGTAGCTATATAAATTTATTAAAAATACGGAAAGATTTTTTTGATAACTTTGCTTTGCAAATCATGCTTCAATTAAATACGCTGAACTTCCAAAACTCGCAAATAGTGGAAAATCTTCTTAGAAAGCAAAACTGAAAAGTTGGTATTACTTTTTCTGTACTATTTGAATGTTAATTCTAGAGTAAATAATTTTCCTAAGTGTAGCCGCTAGACCGATTACCGTATATATTTTAATTTTGATTTTCTAGGCTTGAAAATAAAAAAAAAATATTGTTTCATATTAACAGTTTCAGCAAGACCTTTTTATAATGTAGATTTAAAATTTTAACACATTAATTAATAATAAATAATTTGCAATGGTGTTCAACTTTATTTCCATTTTTGAGCAGTCATGATTTCTTTGAAGCGTTTAGAGTTATAATTGTGACGCATCAGTCTGAAATAACTGTCTCGTCATCCAGCAGCATATTTTTGCAGATGCAAAACACGTCAATAGCATACTACAAATAAATTATGTCTGAACATACATTCTTGTTTTAATGAAAATCTTGAGACAGTATTTAAGGTGGGATTCTAAATATTCGTTGTCCAATTACTCTCTTTACGTACGTCAAATTACATACAATTACATCAGTTAATATAACAATTAGTATTACGATTTAAGTCTCTCAGCTGTCACTTTTTTAACTATGGTAAAATTTCATGCTTCACATCTACGATGAAGGATAAAAATCCATATCAATTTCAAACATTACATGCAAAATTCTTTTATGTCCTTCCCTCAAACATGACATCCCAAATTTAACTTATGGACTAAGATATTGTTGAATATATATTAAAAACAAATTATATTGCAAATAATAAAGCAAAACTAAAATCAATAAATCTTCCAGATGAAACAGTAATAATTGAATGTGATTTAAAAATCTGTTAAGATTGTTTACAAATTTGTAGAAGAAAAATAAAATCTTTTATAATTTTAGTAGAGCCACTCAATTGTCTGGAAAAAATTAAAAAGCCAGAAGAAACAAGTATCGATCGGATGAATTTGTTAAATAAAAAGTACGTGAAGAATTCCTTCATCAATTTATAGAATTGTGTGTAGAATCCTCCACAAATCTATAGACCAAAGAGATAGAAACAAGTCGGTATAAAGTATCCGGAGAAAGGAACAGCAAAGTAATAATTCTTTGTTTATAAATTGAGAATATTTTCATAAATTTAACATAAAACCCATGTCGAAACAGCGTATGCATTAAAACAAATAGATAAAAATATTTATTTTTTAATTAACTTCAGCTCTCTGCCAGCATCAGTTATCCATATCACGTTTCAATAAAGTATTAAAATATTGTATTATCTCATCACTTCCACCCAACACAAATTTCAGTAACCAAACTTGACATTTTTCGATTCCTTAGGGGCTGCTCATTCCAAATGCTGTCCTTGCACATAAAAATATAAAACACCTTAGCAGACAAAGTGACCAGTTGTGATCTATCTAAACTGTTCAACAGCGCACCCTTAAAATGTGCTACTACGGAAAAAGAAATGTCATAACTGTTAGCCAACTACTTTGGAGAAATTAGCAGTATTTAATTTATATTCTTCACCTGGTGATCTCAAGCTGGGGTGAAGTAGAAACTAAAGAGCAACTAAACGTAATCCTATAAAACCTACAGCTGGAACCTCCACCTGACTTAGTAGCTGACAGTTTTCCACTAGTTAGAGTTGTTGATATTTATTTTTTTGTGACTAAGATTTAGCTTCAAATATAACTGAAAACTGAGCGAACCTAGAAAACAAGAATGTTAACAGAGACCGCAATGGAAAAAATGAACTAGAAAATAGACATAATAATAAAAGGACAACAAGAAAAACAAAGAAAAACGCAATGCAGACGGCAATTCAATCTGCCAGAGAACATTTCCGAACCTGAAAATTGAATTTGGAGTTATTTTATGACGACAACAATGATGATGTTAAATCCATAAATCACAACGTTTGATTTGTGACAAGTTCCAAAGATATAATGAAATATAGCATAACTCATAGGTGCGTTATTTGTAGAAAATGGTCTCATGCAGGGTGCACTAGTTGGAACTCGGCATAAAGCTATTTACACAATCTGTGCATCAGGAAGCAGACAGTAATTATAACTATAATTCTGTGAACTATTTGTAGATAAAAAGCCGAAAAAAACTATAATATGAACTGTAGCATTTATTAGTTAATAAAGCTGGTTATGTTTCAGAATTTGTATTATCCTTACATTTATATGAGCCGTGCAAAGTTATTTTACTGAGGTGCATAATTCTATACTTTGCAATTATATAGGGTGGTCCAACCAAATCGCACGATGTTAATTGTGAATAAGACAAAAGGTTTTCAGAGAATTATCTTAATATTTTTTATTATGATAGAAGGATCTGTTACAATTATGTGTGAAACAAAATATCGGCCAAATGCTCGCCACGGCTTCGGTGGCATACCTCTATCCGATGGTCCATATTTTCAATGACTCTGAGACATAATTGAGGTTCAATCTCGTTAATGTGCCGAATTATCTCATCCTTTAGCTCTTGAATTGTTCTTGGTTTAGTGACGTACACTTTTTCTTTTAAATATCCCCAAAGAAAGATGTCCAACGGTGTCAAATCACATGATCGTAACGGCCAATTAACTTCGCCACGACGTGAGATAACACGGCCATTAAATTTCTCGCGCAATAGAGCCATTGTTTCGTTGGTTGTGTGGCAAGTGGCACCATCCTGTTGGAACCACATATCATCCCGGTCCATATCCTCAATTTCTGGCCACAAGAAGTCCGTTATCATCTCGCGATAGCGAACACCATTCACGGTAACTGCTTGGCCGACATCATTTTCGAAGAAGTACGGCCCGCTGACGCCGCCAGCCCATAAACCGCACCATACAGTCACTCTATGTAGATGCATCGGCTTTTCAACAATCACTCGTGGATTCTCATTTGCCCAAATGCGTCAATTCTGCTTGTTAACGAATCCACTGAGGTGAAAGTGTGCCTCGTCGCTGAAGATGATTTTCTTTGTAAAGTCACCATTCACTTCTGTCTGTTCAACCAACCATTCAGCTTGTTGACGACGCTTGAAATGGTCAGTAGGCTTCAGCTCTTGAGTCAATTGAACCGTGTAAGCGTGTAAATTCAAATCTTTATTCAAAATTCGCATCAGTGATGTTCGTGAAATGTTCAATTATTGGGAACGACGAGTCGAGGTTGACGGCTCTTCTGCCACACTATCACGAACAACAGCAATGTTTTCCGCAGAGCGAACTGGGCGATAGTGGACACATTTGGTCGATTATGCTAACCAAAAAAATCACAAAGTGCAAATGCATTTTGATTTGAACGCCCATTTTCGTAAAAGGCTTCAACAATCTTAACCCGCTGCTCAATTGTGTACCTCTCCATGGTTGAATTTGTCAAATACTGAAACAAAGGAATGTCAAATTTAGTTGGGCAAAAAACTTGACGTTAAGGTGTGACTCACAATTAACATCGTGCATTATGGTTGGACCACCCTTTATAAAACAATTTTTAACCCAAATATCAAAAAAATGCGATTCTTAGTGTTATGTTTAAAACTAATTTTTTTTATGGAACAATACAATTACTTCTACTAAAGACTAAAGACTAAAGACAAATACATGTACTTTTTCATTATTTTTTGGTAAATTGAACAACCAAAATGGTACATCAGCCAAACCTTCGATTTCTTCATTTAAATTTGATATAAGGTTTATGATGATCCTTATATACATTTTTGGATAATTCGCGCATACATAGAAACCTATATTAACCTATTGCAGTATCACACATTTAATTACTATACGTTGTTTATGCAAGAGGAGCGTTCAAGTTTTAAGGTCTCCAAATTCTATCTAAAAAAGTGCTTTTTCATGGAAGTTGAAACTTCTGTTACTTCTCAACGTAATCTCCGTTTAGAAGTTCTTTAGGGGTGTGTTTTGTCCATAGGAAAACCGCAACAGCGGCTCGGTTTAAAAATAAACGGCCACGGAAAATGTTCTTTATAATCAGAAATCCATAGCAACATCACGTGTTAACATATCCTGAGACATTGTCACACGCGCAGCTTTGAAGAAGCTTTCCGAATTTTCAGGTCATCATGCAAAATGGACTCCACATATTCTATGAAAATGAAAGGCTCAGAGTCAATATCGCGCATACTTAATCGATGGTCTTTCATAACAACTTGCCCCACTGGCGCAATCATGGTTTTGGTCCGGCTGCTTTGCGACCGAGACTGCATCGGTTCATTGTCACACAACTCTCGATCTTCTTTAAATTTGCGCACCTACAAACACTCATTTTTAACATACATAGCGCCTTCACCGCATGTCTTACTCAATTGGCGATAAATTTCGATGGACATTTCTTGAACACAAAATGGTGGTAATTCAACCTGTGTACATTGTATGGTGGTATCTATATTAAAATTTAGAAATATTTTCCTTGCCTTTCAAGTTAACCGCATCTTTCTACTTACTCTCACTGCTGACAAAAAAATTGGGAGGCTTTTGAATTTAAACACCCCTCGTACATTACACACATTAGAACTGTTTTATGTAAACTTAAACGGTATTCATTCAAATTAAAATGGCGATTAAGACTTTTCGATGCTATTGGCTCCCACTATTTAAGATTCTGACTCTCTTGGTGACTATTGTGAAAATCGACCATTGTCTCACTATTACGACTTTGTTGCTGAATTAACAGAGCGAGCTTTAATTGGGCATTTGTATGCATTTAATATTTCCTAAAATACAACAATACTCTAGAAAGACTTCAGTAAACTGGATATGTGTATTTCTAGTAACTTTAAACCAAACAGTACCAAATAATTTGCGCCCAGTAATGCAATATATACCACATAATGTACTATACAAAATACTATATTGTAATATGATCTTGTTACTAATGCATTTAGTGGTAACAATTATAATTAATTTACAAATATGCATATCAATCACAATAACAAAATTTAAAAATACAACTCACGCAAACATTTTATAATTTGTACGCGCTTTTGAAATTTGAATTGCATGAAATAGTTTACAAGAAACTTACGTTTTCATTACGCAGTTTTCCGTTTCCAACTTTGCATGGCTATGTTTGATGTATAATACATTTGAGAGTTTCAAAAGGAATCGAATTTTGCCTCGGACAGCATCCTCCCACTACTCAGAGGGTTAAAGTTTCTTTTGATACACTTTTTCAAATAAATTAAAAAGAAGATGTTAGGAGATGTGAAACTTGGATATTATGCTGAAAATCCAATTTCAACTCACTTCAACAATGCTAATCTAAAAAAGTGTGTTAGCAATCCTATCGTTTGCTCTATCAGCTTGTCTAGAGTTATTTATTCTGATTATGCCTTTCTATCGTTTTCCAGAGCAACTACTATGTTAATAGAAAATCGATATTCCCCGCTATTACTCCATATCAAATTCCAAACATCCATATCTTTGTTTATTAATCGAACAATCTAAATGAAAATGGACATCATCGTTTGTAACCAAACAAGTTATAAATTATTTTCTTTTCTTAAGGTTTGAAGACGGATTGTAGAAATAGTCGAGGCTTTAAAATTTCAACAAAGCGAATCTTATATGAAAATAAAAACATAAATGTTTGGACCTATGTACCGTAGTAAATGAAATTATTGTTCTTTTTAAGGTTAATTATTAACCGTTTGTGCTCAAATTCAATAGGAAGGTCCTATGTATCTACTGAATGTGTGTGTGAAGTTTGGTCAAAGTGGGTTGAATTTTTTTTGAGTTATCGCTCGGACACATTCACAGATCCACACATGTCCAGGCATAATTTTTCCCATACCCACTCACCCTCATTGTGTTCTTAAAATGTACCTACGGTACATAATAAAGACAAGTGCTTTAAAATATGTTGAAATAATGTTCAAGAAAATTGTAATTAGTTTTTTTAAATACATTTATTACCAAATCAACATCATTGTTATATATAGTTGCGTTCAATTAAATACAAATGCTGAAGTAAACTAGCAGTCGAGATATTTTGACATATCTAAGTTAATTTATTGAGGTTAATCACTGGATTCATCGGAGAGCAGATCCTGGGGGAGCTTCCGTTTTAGTCTGGTGTGAATATTTTATCTGCCGTCCCAAAAGTGGAGGTTGGAGATGAGTGAGATACCCAGCTGTTCATTTCTAATAAACCATGGTGTGTTTACTGCAATGCGAAGCATTTTGGTTTGTAGCCATTGAAGTTTATCGATATTCGTTTTGCAGTGCTGCTCCAGATTGGTGAAGCATAAAGGGGCAGCGGTTGAATAAGAATTTATAGACTAAGATTGCGCATTTAGTTTTCAGTACCGACTTCCTATTGACCGCGGAGTATAGTTGCGTCAGTCGGCCATAAGATTAGTTGAGTTTGTGGTTGATATGCAGTTTCCACGTGAGCTGGGTATCGAAATGCATTCCCAGGTATTTGACTGCTTGATCGGTAGAATTCCATTCGACACTTTAGTCTGGTACCTTGTAGAGTTGATTTGTATATTCCACTTAGTCAACCAGTTACAAATGGAAGATGGCTTGTGTAAGATCGGGACTTTGTGTTGCAATAACAATGTCGTCGAAAAACTGGTGATAAATCTAAAATATAAATGTTGAATAACAGTATTTCCAAGATACCACCTTGTGAAACTCTCGCTCGTATGATTGTAGTTTCATAAATAGCAAGATTAAATTTAACAGCAAATGTTCGATCTTTTAGGGATGTTCAACCTAAACAGTTTACTCTTCAAGCCTTCTATCCAAACCTTATCAGAGGTTTATAGTTTATAGGTTATTATTATAGTTTATAGGAATATTGCTGTTGTGTAACAGTTGTTTTCATAACCAGTTTCTATTACTTCAGTGACTCGCTGTAGCTAATGGTTCCATAAATACGTTTTTCGAAAATCAAACCAGAATGGAGGAAAGGTGTTATGTGATGATACTTGGGCAAGTGAGCAGAATAGATAACCGTTTCAAATTGTTTGTATATTGTTGGAAACAAACTAATAGGTTTGTAACTGTCAATTCGCTTTTTATCTTTTTCTGGTTTTTGAAATAAGAGAACATGCTTCCATGTTCGAAGAAAATAACTGATTCTAAGGCATGTATTAAAATATTATAGTGAGTTAAGCTAGAGCTTTCATGGTTAGTTGTGCAAGTACTGCGTTTGGTATTAGGTCATGTCTTAGCGATTTTCGCTTGGGAAGCTTGCGAACAATAGATAAGATGATATGTGCTCAATAGGCTTAGTAATGACAGGTAAGTGGCTCGCTACGTATGCCTTATGTTATTAAATTAGAGATAATTTTAGGAGTGAAACAAATTGTAGATGTTCAGCGAAAACTGTGGCTTTCTCTGCATCTGTTTATGAAGTTATGGTTGGTATCACCTCTTTCAGTTTTAATTTTTTTTTTGGCTCTCCATAATTTGGGTCTCTTCTCTCTCTCTCTCTCTCTCTCTCTCTCTCTCTCTCTCTCTCTCTCTCTCTCTCTCTCTCTCTCTCTCTCTCTCTCTCTCTCCTCCTTAGACTGCTTCTCCCCATTTTTAGTTTCCTTATCCTATAATAAGGAAAGTAATGTAATCGGCGGAAATTTGACCTACCCAGTTTTTCACATTTCTGGACGAATTATAGCCTCAGGACACCAAAAAAGTTGGTTTGGGCCATTGGTTCGTGTGTGTGTGTGTGTCTGTCTGTCAGTAAACAAGATATCTTGAGAACCGTAAGAGCTAGAGACTTGAATTTTGGTATGCAAGTTACTTGTAGGTAGGGGACGTAGTGCGAAGCTTTTGGTAAAAATCGACGTAGCCGTTTGGTCACAAGGTCGCAAAATCGGTCGCAAAGCGGTCGCGAATCTAAACGGTTGAAGATACAAAAAATTTATGAGTATAAAAATGATTTATTACAATGAGATAAACATAAATTTAAAATAAAAGTTGGTAAAATAGGTACTCGAAAAAAAATTGAAGTTCAGGATTTTTAATATACCGGGTGTTCAAAAAATGTTTCGGGAAATTACCGGATAGATCAAACCGAGACGAACAAAAAATTACAATGAAATTTTTTCATCCGAGGTCAAATAAATAAGTTATAACCGATTAAAAATTAATTAAACGGACCAATCACAGCGCGCTACCGGGCCGACTGCGGGAGGACGGGGGGGAGCGCTTGGCCGCAGGAGGAGCACGCAGGCGATAATGGCGAAGGCTGTGCGGCAGAGCTCGCACGGTTCCTTCAATGACGTAGCAAAATTTTAAGTACGAGGCAATTATTGTCTTGTACTGTTTATTTTAATCAGCTTTCGAGTGTTGGACTCGCGCCTCGTCCTTTTTTAAAATAACAAGTTCCAGGACGAGAGCAGCGCAGGGCCGATATATATATATATATATATATATATATATATATATAATAGGATAAGGAAAGTCGTGTGATGTTCACACCAGATTTTTGGATATAGTCCTCCCCCTTCTTTTTCCATATTTCCCTATCTCGTGCTAGTTTCATCCAGTTTTTCCCTGCTACATTTACAACATCGTCGGACCATCTCTTCATCGGGCGTCCTCTACTTCGCTTACCTATAGGTGGCCTCCAATATAATAATCTATTTGTCCATCTTTCATTAGTTGTTCTTGCCATATGCCCAGCCCAGCTCCATTTTTGACGTGCTATTCTTTCTACTATGTCTGTTACTTTTGTAATTTGTCGAACCCATTCGTTTCTTTTTCTGTCCCGTAATGTCACATTTAGCTTTCTTCTCTCCATCGCTCTCTGCGTCTTTAATAGTTTGTCCACAATTCTGTTTGTGAACGTCATAGTTTCTACTCCATACGTAAGAACTGGCAATACGCATGTGTCAAAATTTTGGTTTTTAGTTTGATTGGAAAACTTTTTGATTTAAGAATGCTCGACAGCTTTCCGAATGCTTTCCATCCAAGGCTTATTCTCCTGTTTATCTCAGCTTCTTGATGTTCTTTTCCTAGTTTAAGAGTATGTCCTAGGTATATGTAAGAATTTACTTGTTAGATCTGTTGTCCATTTATTGTAATTTGTGCTTGCTGTAAAGTATTGGTCATAATTTTTGTTTTATTCGTATTCATTTGTAGTCTACTTAGATTTTTCATGAAGTTGTTTCATCATAATTGTTAACTCTGTTTCATCTTTCGCTATCAATACTATATCGTCAGCATATCTTAAATGTGTAAATTCAGTACCGTTTACATTTATTCCCATACTGGTCTAGTCTATTTGTTTGAATATATTCTCAAGATCTAGAGTGAATAGTTTTGGTGATAATATATCTCCCTGTCTTACGCCTCTGTCGATGTTTATTTTTTCTAATCTATGCTCTAGTTTAATAACTGAGGTGGCGTTTTTATATATATTTTTTAGTAGTGTTGAATATCTTGTATCGATACGGCAATCGTCTAAGGCCATTAATATAGATTCAGTTTCAATAGTATCAAAAGCTTTTTCGTAGTCTACAAAAGCTAGTGCCAATGTTATATTATATTCGTTACACTTCTGAATTAATAGTTAAATGCTTTGTAGATGTTCGTTTGTTCCGTAACATTTCCTAAAGCCCGCCTGTTCGACTGACTGATAAGCGTCTAGTTTGTTATTTAGCCTATTTGTTATAACTCTCATAAATAATTTATAGAGATGAGATAGGAGGCTAACTGGTCTATAATTTTTTATGTCACTTTTGCGCCCTTCTTGTGCAGTAGGATCACTTTTGCATTATTCCATGCCTCTGGGATCTTACCTTCTTCGAGGCATTTGTTGAACAATATTTTTAATATGTTCAATAACCGTTTTCCAGCATTCTTTATTTGTTCGCCTATGATTCCATCTTCCCCTGGAGCTTTACGATTCTTCATTTGTTGCAAAGCCTTTTCGATCTCAAATGTCTTAATGTTTGGGATATCTTCGGATCCGGCGTTTATTATTTTGCGTCTTTTCTTGCTTTACCGTTAGCTTTGTGTATTTGTGAAGTATATAGTGAGGTGTAGAATTTCAGTAATTTCCTTCTTGTTGGTTGTTTCTCCGCCGTGTGTTTTCTTAATTTTGAATATATGTTTCGTCCCTATTGATAATTTAGATCTTAGAACTTTCATGCTGCCATGTTCTTCTATAGTTTTCTGTGTTAACTTTTCATTGTAGTTGTACACGTCGTTTTTCATTTCTTTTCTTATTATTTTATTTAGTTCCGTGTATTCTACCGTGTTCCATCTATTGTTTTTCATCATATTCCTTCGTTTCTCGGTTAATTGTTTTGTTTTTTCACTTATTTTACTGTATTTGTTCGTCACTGGTTTTATTTTTTCTATTTCCCTTGTGGATTCTTTTATCATTTCTACTACGGATTTATTTATTTCTGTTATTGCCTGACTTTCCATGTTGGTTTGTAATATTTCATTTGCTTTAAGAGTTACAATTGTCTTATATTTTTCATTTTGTGAGGGTCAGTATTTCTTTGTCGATTCGTCTCAACTGTCCGGTTTTTATTAATTTATATCTTTCTCTATTGAGTCAACAGTAATTTGTGTCCTAACCAATCTATGATCACTCCCAGTAGCAAATAAGTTTAACACAGAAACATCTTGTATAATCTGTTTTCGAAAACGTTTTTAGTGATTCCATCTGGGCTTTTCCAAGTCCATTTGTTTTGACTCCTTTTCTTATTGAAGGTATTCATGATATATAGATTGTTTTGTAATGCGATGTGTATCAGTATCTCTCTGGTTCCTTTGGCCATAACCGAATTCTCCTATACACGTTTCCTGTTCTTCCTCCTTCTTTCCTATCTTCATGGCGTATTTTTGGGTAATTCTCAAGGCTTATTATTAATCATATAACAAAGTTGAATCAATAATTTATTGGTCACTTTGATTGATGACTTTTTGCCATCTATCTGGGAGTTACATGATTCCGCGGTCGTAGAAGGACTGCTCTTTACCAGCGAAGAACTGGGTGAGATGCTTTTTGATGGCCTCATCGGAATCTAAAGACCTGCTCTTCAAGTTGTTTTGCAAAGAACAAAACAAATGGTAATCTGGGGGCAAAGTCCAGTAAGAAGGAGAATGGGCCAAAATTTCCCATTCAAGCTGCAGCAACTTCTGGCGAGTCAGCAAATTTGTCTGTGGTCTCGTATTGTCAGGATGAAATATTATGCCTTTGCGATTAATAAGATCTGGTAGCACCATGAGAGCATAACTTTTTTTGGTAAAGATCGGCTTTGGATTTGTTATGGCTCGCTCTTTTCCTCTGCACCACAATTGTTGACGTTGAATATTATTATAAACAATTTATTTATTATTATCGGTGACGAGGCGCTTCAAAACGGGTCGATTTTTTGCGATTGAGATGAGTATTGGTGATATTGATGCTGTTGGTAAGATGGCTTTCTTTAAGTTCATGCGGAACCCATATATTGATCTTGCTGATAAATTTCAGCTTCCTGAGATGGTCGTGGACGGTTGCATTATAAAGACTCAGTGTCTCCGCGATGTCACGAGTGCTCGAACGTGGATTTGCTTCAATTAGTGCCTTTATTTGATCGTCATCAACTTCAACCGGCCTTATTCTGCGAGGACCATCTCTGACACTGACGCTCTTGTAGGGCATTGCCTCCGTAAAAGTAACGTAATTTTTTACAAGCCTGCCTTGCGTTTTCTACTGCGTGAAAATAAAAAAGTAAAATTTCCGAAAAGACACAGTTTGGTCTTTTATTTTCAACTGAATGTAAAAACTGAAGGACGTAACCAAATCAAACGCTTACTTGTTTCAAATAAAGTTGAAACTGTTTAAACACTTTAACTGATTGCGATGACATTTCTGACTTAAAAATACGTGTAACGCCATATATTGCAAAATCGGTCACGACTTTTCCGACATCCCTATAATAATATTTACCATAATTGGACATTAAACCGCTGCGTTTAAAAAAATAATACACTGTATTTTTTGGTTTATAATACATAGCGCTATCAATTATTTTAGGAACTAAATAGGACATGATTCTTAAAAAATAGTTCTAAGAACAAATAATTTTATATAATTGAATATCACATTATAAAATTTTTCTACTAAATCACCTGCTAGTAGGTTTTCTAGACCGAATCAATCGTATAGAAATAAATTAAAAAATCGTATTACAATTATTATTCTTTTTAGAGCTATGACTAGCTCTATTACAATGAAAATTACAACTTTTAATATCACAAAATTAATCAATTATCAGAGGATGGTAAACATCTATTTCGACTAATTCAAATTGACAGTTACGAGAGAAAAATTACAAAACATAAGAGGTAAGATACTACCAAATGTATTAAAGTTTAAATTCACTTGTGATTGATTCAAAAAATTAATGAAATACTTTAAAATAATTCTGCCATTATGAGATGAGAAATAAATTAATTTAGATCTTTCTAATTTAAACCTAACAGGTTGCAGTCGCCAACGAGCAGCATTTAAAGTCTTAAAACTCTTCTAATATTTTTTCAATTGTACTATAATGATTTTTTGAACCAAAGAATTAATATGTCTCAATTAATGCGCTCTATTTATTATAAGGACTGAAAAATTCACATTTACCTTAACAAAAACATGTTCACCATTCAATGCAACATTTTATTGACGAACTGACTAGAAAATTTATTTTTATTGTGTTAAGGACACCACATCCAATAGATTATTAACTATTTAAAAAGTTTCTGTCAATTCTGTAAATATCATATCCTATTAATGCTAGTTTAGAGTTCCAATATTATTCTTTAACCATGTTTTTGTTAAAATAACAGAATCGCAATTTAAAGTAGGTATAGAACTTCCAAAATTGTCCAATTTTGTTTTAAACCTCCTAACATTCTATTAGTAAACCGATATGTTAGAGAGATTTGCAAGTATAATATATTTATTTAATTTTTTATTTTATTACAAATTTTATTGTTAAGTTTTCCTCGGCAACTTCTTCTTTAGTTTTGAGTTCAGCACAGAAATTGATTAAGATTTCACGTTAATAAAAAAACACAGATTACTTTAAGTGCAAAGTTGAATAATTTTTGAAACTTTAAGCTCTCCTGGAACACCATTTAAAACCATTAATTAATGTATAAACTTGTTTGAAGCAATTTTTTGTGATAGCTGCACTTTCACTAACATTATATACAATAACATTTTGCAAACGATTTTGCCGATTGATACTTCGTTTTAATACTTCTTCACTGTTTAACAAGGTCACATTACTTTTATTGCTGTATTGCTTTCTGTTCATTTTAACAGCTGCAATCTCGGATTTTCAATCAAATAAGAACTTATTGCAAATCGTGGCTCTGGTCAAGGGAAATTAAATATTTTATCCACATCTGAATTAGATTTACACGAAATTCGCCACTGCTTCTCCGTGTCAGGGAATATCTTGAGTATACTCTCTAATTCCAAGACGAAGGATCGCAAATTAGGCAGCTTAAGTACTTTGGGAACGATACATAGTTGATGACGGGTCACGATTAATTTCCAAGCCGCAGCACCTACGACTACTATTCAAGGGTAATGAACAGCTATAAAGCTGAGCGGAGCACACCATTTACTACTTATCATAGGTTATGTCTTATATGCATCAACCAAGTTGCTTTCAATGAACATATATAAACACCTGATCTCGCCAAATAGTTGCTTATTTAACGTAGTCGTGCAAATAATAATGGTTATCACAATAGAAATCTACAATTTTCATTCACTAAACCTTTCTGTAATACATTTTCCAGAATTGCAGTCTTACGTGTCTAGACAATATTAATCTAAAAAGCTTCTATAAAAAGTAGTTTATTCTTAAAACTACCCAAGATCTCCCTTTTTAAGACAAATTCTTTCTCTAAAAATAAATTTCGATAAAGGCCACAAATTAAATTAATCGTACTATTTATTAAAAACCAGCATACAAACATTTATTTTAGAATAAATACATAATATACATATTGATAATGTTTATAGGCTTTATAAAAATATCAATTACAAATTCAGATCTCACTTATATTAATGTATATCCCCAAAGCTACTAAATTATAATTTATATATGAAAACGTTGGAATTATTTGAATAACGTTTTTATGAAAAATCGAACAACTGAATAAGTTGCAATCATTATTTGAATTGTCCCTTTGTTAAGGTGCATAGTGTAATTAGTTCTCTCTTCAGAAGAAAATCTAAAAATCAAGTGACTCTATATATAGAGAGAGAGGCTGTGAAAATTTATAAATATAAAATAATTTTAACAGGGATGACGGATACAATCTACCTAAATCTTGGTTTATCGCACTTAAGGGGCAAAAAACAAACCGCGATACGGAGAAAGAGCGAGTAACGTCAGCAAATGCTAAAATATTACCTGCAATGTCTCAATTGACGTCAGCAGCTAGCCCGATCACGTCATCTACCATCCCGGTGACGTCAACCACACCCCCCCTCAACACCATCGCTACCACACTCGCACAAGTATAAAAGCAAAAACACACGGGGCAGCCATTTAATTTTTAGAAGATTTCCTTCTGAAATTTCTGGCGCAGTTGTGGACGAAGCACATAAAGAGTTTTCTACAAAAAACTCTCTCGGGAGAGAATAAAGCACAATGTCACCATCAAAGCGGTGCGATGCAAGCCACTGTTTTATGTGCATAACGGACCTCTTTATCGGTTTCCTGCACAATTTGATCGCCGACTTTATATTGTCAACCACTTGTTGCCTTATCGTGCACGTTTTTTTCAATGTTTGATCTATAAACACAATTGGCGATAAACTGCACCTGCCAAAAAGTTATTGCACACAGAAATTCTATTACTGCACGAATTTCACATTTGGCTGCATTTTCTTAATATATTGTTGAAATGTTTATATTCACGTTTTAATTCTTTATATCGTTTACATGCCAAATACAGAGAACTAGTGCATCGTGCATTTAGTAAAAAAGAAACTTTTCCAAGTTCCTTTAAGTCTTTTAGTTTAGTTGAAATTGTACTGTGTAAATATACTTTTCTGCAATTCTATTAAGTCTTTTAGTTAAGATTCTACTTGTGTACTTTGCTTGTTGACGAATGATACTTGTGACTGAGTCTTTGTGCACGATTTTTTGAAATCTTAGTTTATTGAATAAGCAGTCTTGACCAACTGCATTTCTATTCTGGTAACAGTAACTATTTCAGTTTACTTTACCATCTCGCGTCATAATGTAACACACTAGTTTTTGGACATTTTCAAAGCGTCTGTTGTCGATTCTTGTTGATTGTAGTTTCAAAACGTAGACCAGTTTAAACAGATATCCTGCCATCTCTGAATCGATTATAAATACCATACTTTTATACTTGCTGCACTAATTGTATTGTGCTCTAAATCATCCAAATAGTTCCTACGGTACAAAATTTGACGCAAATTTAGATATTCTTATTCACTGAAATTCCGATCATAGGCTACATGTGCTCACTCTCAACTGACTCAGTCAGTGAAATCTTCCTCGTTTACGCAGGCGCATTATAATCCACTCCCATAGGCTGCAGGTTACATTACTGTTGTTTTTATTTATTTTATTGTATTAGCATTACCTCGATATTTTTGGGGCAGATGATTTATAAACTAAAGACCATATAGATTTTGACGCTATCTTTGACAAAAACACTGTCACAGTATCGTCGAAAATCTTGAATACCAAACCTACAGAAATAGTTGAAAAGTTTTTGTCTACCTTATAAAACGTATAAAAGTATTTATTGCCGCTACAAGTACCGAAAGTTAAAAGCTATCACTCTTTGTGGGTATACCAACGGTCATATATTGATTATTCTATTTTAAAGAAATTAAAATAAAATGTACGTAAATTTATCATTAGAAAAGACAATAATTCAAATATTGTTTCAAAGAATAAACTGGGTGTTCAGTTGAGCTAAATATCTTAGGCTAAATAAAACTATTTCTTCCTCACACAGGAAATCCGAAATCTTAGTAGATGACTTAGTTACACACATACTATAGCGCATTGCATATTACTCTTAGCTTTTAAATTGAAAACGGATAACACTTTCGAATGTTGGTGTTACTGATAGTTCTCTAGATTTAAATTCTGTAGCTGTATATTGATTTTAGGATCTCTTTGTAGAGCAACAACTTATTTTTCTTTTTTTATTAGGAATTTGTCTGCTCAACAATTTTCACTGTTATACAAGACATTGATAACAAAGTATGTAATACATAATATATATTGAATAACATAAGCGGTGAGTATGACCGCAAGAAAGTTTTATTATTGTTTACTTTGCACTATGAGACCACTAGGTTTAGAATCGACCACTTGTGTTAATATCATCACTATAGTCACTGAGAAATATATCTTGGGGTAGTTCGTTCCTTGCATTGATGCCGTGCCCCAGTGTAGTAAGCTGCACCACTGCAGTTGGTGAGATTGGCATGAAATTTTTTAGTAAGTTTCGCTATATGCTGCTCAATTGTGGGAATACCCAGTTCGTAGTGTAGCTGTTGGTTTGTGATGAACCAGGGAGCGTGGACAGCGATTCTCAGGATTTTGTTTTGGAATACTTGGATTCTGCGAAGATTCGTTTTGGATGTTTTGCCCCATATGACACACCCATAGAGGATTAATGGTCGTAACAGTGATTTGTACAGAATAGTGGTACATTCAGTAAGCAAGGTGGACTTGCGGTTTAGCAGTGGGTAGAATTGGATTAGTCTCGTGTGCCCTTCGTTTAATTATTTGAGGATATGGTATTTCCAGGTGAGCTTGGTGTCAAGATATATACCTAAGTATTTAACGGGTTTGTCGGTGGCGTTCCACTGAATGGAGTGTCCGTCAATTGTGATTTCTGATGGGTTATTAAATCGTCTTAATGTGAAGATTTTTGTGGCGCATTGATGGATAGGTTCCATTTCTTGAACCACCTACTGAGGATAGTGCTGGCTTTTTGCAGTTCAGAGATAGCCACCTCTAGGCTTTCGTCTTTGGTTATTATGACTGTGTCATCTGCATATAATGCAAGGTCAGCGTTGATGGTAGGGAGGTCCCGCATGTAGATATTGAAAAGGATTGGGTCTAAGATACTGCCCTGAGGGACCCCTGCTTGTATGTTTTTGATGGCAGATAAGGATGTGCGAATTTTGACTGCGTACGTGTGATTATCAAGAAAGGAGAAAAATACGGATTTGATGTAACTGGGTAGTTGAAATAGTAAGATATTATATTTTAGTTGATTATATTATATTTAGTTAATCCACACGCGGTCAAAAGCTTGAGCTATGTCGATAAACAAAGTTACTGTGTATTGTTTGGATTCGTAACCTCTTTCAATTGTTTCCGTAACGCGCTGTAATTGATGGCAGGTGGAATGACCTTCTCTAAAGCCAAATTGATAAGCTGGTAGAATGTTCGGTCTGAGAACTTCGTCATTTAGTCGAGAATGGATGACTTTTTCTAGCAGTTTCGAAATAGTTGATAATAAACTAATGGGTCTATAGCTTCTGATATCTTTCTTATCCTTCCCCGGTTTTGGGAACATAAGAATGATTGCATGTTTGAGAAGTAACCTATCCGTAGACAAGCGTTGAATGTTGTTGTCAAGTACGCTAATGCTTTCTTGGTGAGTTTTTTCAATACGATATTAGGTATTTTGTCATTGCCCGGCGATTTCTTGATTGACAGGGTTTTGATAATTAAATCAAGTTCCTTGGGTGAGGTTGGTTTGAAGATTAGTTCCGGGATAGGTTGGTGACTTTCAACAAAATTGGTCACTATGTTATTGAAAACCGGGTCCATATAGGTGTGAGTAGTGAATGTTTTCTCGAGTTGATCCGCAAAGGCTTCGCTTTTTTCTGCATCAGAACTGAGTATTTGAGTATCCATGGTGATTGGAGGTATTTCATGAGGTTGGCGTAGTATCCGTTTGGTTGTTCTCCATAGTCCTGGATCTTGTGGTTCAAGATTGCTGATGTGTTTTTGGTAAGAGTAAATTCGGTACTCTTCGAGTTGGTTTTTGATACGGTGAGATAAATTATTTAGGATGTTTTTTGTCATGGGACTTAGGGTTTTCTGCCATTCTCTTCTCAGTGAATTCTTTCGCTTAATTAAATCAGTTATGTGTTTAGGTGGTAAGTTAACGGTTGTGCGTTTTCTATTTTCCCTCACTTCGGTAGCCTTATGGACGCTGTTAGTAATGCTTTTTGTTATATATATAATTGTTTCATCTATATGGGTTGTTGATTGGAGATTGTTAGGGTACTTGAGTTGTTTGTCAAGATACTCAAGATCCCAGTTGACTATCTCATTAATTAGTCTAGGCTCTGGGGTAAATTTTGCTGGTGTTATTAGAAATGAAATAAATGGCAGGTGGTCAGAGTCTAGTTCGGGAAGCACTTGTTGTAATGCTTGTTTATTAAAGTTTTTGCGAGCAAGAATGTCTAAGAGGTCAGGCAGGTGATCATTTCTGTAGGGGTGGTAAGTGGGTTGCATAGGTTGATGACAGATTGAAAAGTTTGGTACCAGCGGGGTTTGTTGTTCTACATCCCCAGATGGTATTCTTGGAGTTTAGGTCACCAATGAGCAGGGTAGGTTCATTTGTAGTGAAGATTGCTGAAATTTCTTGTTCTAACAGTCTTTTGTTGAGTTGCTTATAGACACATGTGATGTTTACTATTGTGTCGTCTTGCGCTTTAATTTTGATTCCTACTGTTTCGAGATTTACAGTGTTGATTAGATGACATTCGTGATGTATAATTTTACGTTTAATAGTGATGGCCACTCCTCCTGATGCAATGTTGGCATTTCTGTCTGTGCGGTAGATTTGGTATCCAGCTATGTTGAGTTTTTCTGCACGACTTAGGTGCGTTTCTGAGACGCATGCTATATCAATGGAATGCCTTGACAAAAAGGACTTAAATAAATTTAGTTGAGTTTTGATGCCGTTTGCGTTCCAATTTAGGATTTTTATTAGAGAAATTGTGTTGATTTTACGGTCCATTAAACAGAGAGGGTAAAAGATTAGATAAAATGAATTGCTTAATTTATTCTATAAAGGGTTGAATTAGATTTAAGAGAGATGATAATAAAGTATTAAGTAAAGATGACGTTTCAGGTATTGAGGTGTTTGTTCTAGATTGCCATGGTGATGAGTTAGTTTGTGGTATATTACGAGGAAGATTGGGAAATTTTTCCATGTTGTTTAAGGGTAGATGGTGGTTCTGAGTTCCTGTTTTGCGTGATTCGTTTCGACGACGTTTGTCTTGATAGTTCACTGACTCAGTGAAATATTTGCAGCCTCTGAAATGAGCTGGGTGATTTTCCCCGCAGTTGGTACATATGGGAGGCTATTGGTGCGGTTTATCGCAATTTATATATAAGTGATAGCCCTTGCATTTGACACATCGTGGTTCAAGACGACAGTAATTTTAGATGAATGCGCTGGATCTATGGTATTGAGGTTTTATTACTTGCCTTCGAGTTTCTACGGTAACTATTGAGTGAAATATTTTGGTGATGTTAAATATTTCGTTTGCTTTTTCATCTGCGGTGAGAAGGACTGCACAGGCTGGCATCGGTGCTTTATCTTTATTGAGTAATCTGGTGATCCGTATAATTGGTAGCTTATAAGATGTGAGTTCTTCAAGAATGTCTGATTCAGTTAATGAGGGTGGAACGTTTTTAATTATTACTGAAAGGGGTCTGCTATTGGGATCTTGAAATGTATGGTGTTCTATTTTGTTTTCTATGTAATGTTTAGCTAAGGCTCTATAATCTTCCTAGGTTGTTAGGGTAATTTTTAAGTTAGTGGAATTTAGAGATGTTGTGAATTCAGCTTTGGCGAGGGTTTTTATGTCGCTGATTACTGCTTTGTGATTAATTGGACCATGCAGAAAGATAGGTGGAATTTTAATTTTGGGTGGTTCTTTGGTTGAGTTATCCTTGTCTTCAGCAGAGGGTTCCAGATGGCTGGGTAAGTAATATCTATTTTTTTCAATTAGAGAAGTGGGTTGCCATTGATATTTTTTTTTGTAGATCGGTGATCGGTGGAGCTAGGTAATCTAAGTTTCGATTGAAGCGGTCACCCCCTAAAGAGGGGGTGCGGGATACGCTTGAGGTTATTGAAACTTAATAAATGAAATAAAATTTGTTACCAGAATATAAAATGTAAAAGAATGTTGTTTGTTTGCGGTTATCACTGAGACCGAGCGTTGATAAGCACACTCGCACTTCCGAGCCGCGATGGGAGCGTACACGTCTTAGCTGTTCGAAAGTAAAGAGAGAACCAACTTATTTTCTAAAGACAAGCGTAGGTAAAGCCAAATTAACCAATGCATCTTATAATATTACAAAGCGAGCTGAATTAGTTTTCTTCAGATATGTTTGTTCCAAATATTTACTTTCACCTCTTTAAGGAATTAAAATGTTGCACAGTAGTACTACTACCAAGTCAGGACTCTATGGTAAACAATCTAACTAATTTTGAAATACTATTAAATTATTAACGTAGCGCTGAACAATCTATGGTGTAGTAAACGAGCTCTTTTTTGGTAACCATAAAATTATTTTTAAGAACGACAATGGTGATAGATCGTAACAGTGAAATTATTATTCTCTTTCTATCATTCTAAGACTATTTTACTTCAGGTCGTGTTGGAAACACCCATTATATATTACGGTTCCAATGTATGTTTAAATGCACATATGCAATTTCATCGCTAATAATATTGTTATAAATAGATTTAGACCTACCTCCACTATATTTCCAAAAAAATTTCTTACGCCATTACACACGTTGTTCTTCTTCTTTAGTTTCCTTTCCTATCGGCGATTAAATATCATTATAACAACTTTAATTTTGTTAGCGGCTCTTTTGAATAATTCACCGAAGCTGCGGTTGAACCATGCCTGCAGGTTTATTAACTAGGACAGCCTTCTTCTTCCAACACTGCTTGCATGTTTTGCATATTGTTTCTTAATAGTTCGCATTTTTTCCCTCTTATAACATGTCCCAGATGTCTCAAATTTGCGTCTCTTAATGGTTGGCAGGACCTCATAGTCTTTTTCCAATTGTTATAATATCTACATTTGTGAACCTTTCTGTCCACTAAACCCTGAGCATCTTCTTGTAACACATCTTAAAGACCTCAATTTTCCTGAAATGAATCTTTTTCATAGTCCGAGCATCAACTCCATGCATCAGCGTGGAGAACACGTAGCAGCGAAGCATTCTTAGTTTTAAATTATTATTAGTGATGTTTCGACTTCAGAGGAATCCTTTCATTTTATTAAAGACATTTCTGGCGATTTCTATTCGAGTTCTGATTTTTTTAGTTTGGTCGCATTGCTCCTGTATCCATGTCCTTATGTATTTGCAGTACCAACAGTTGATGTTGAGAGTATCCCTGTTGTTTTATTCTTTGTTATTTTGTTTTATTTAGATTTATCTCTATACCGTATTTGTTGCAGTGCAAATTGATTTTGTCGGCAAGATGTATCAGATCTCTTAAGTTGATTATTATAATCACCGTGTATTCAATATTTCTCCGTTAATTACAATACCTCTCTGTTTTCCTTGCACTTCTTTTTGGCAAATTTCTTCACTATACAAATTAAATATCAGAAAAGACGGGATACAGTAGAGTGCTAAAATAATTTTTATTGGTAAATATTGTTCTTAATTGTTCATGTCTGACTTTATCGAGTGTTTTTTCAAAATCGATTAAACAGGCATACACTTTTTGTTTGATACTTGTCTAAGCAAGTTTGCGTTAGTACGTTTAGCCCAAACAAGACTTCTCCGCTATCTAAACCTTTTCTGAGGCCCATTTAAGTGACATTTATTTCAGATTCTAGGTTTTTGTATACACGATTATGTATTATTCTAAAAAAGATCATAAGTGTATTACTCATTAGCGCTATTGTTATAAGAGAGCTACATTCTTTTGTATTTGGTTTCTTGGGTATGTTTCTGAAGATGGAGATTAACCATTCCGTGCACATTTAAGCAGTTATGTAAATATTGTTATAAATATTTAGGAAAATATCAATAGCCTTTCTGTCTATCAATTTTAGTAGTTCTACTAGATCTTATAGCAGCCACTAGCTCTTCTATTTTTTGATTTTTGTAAAGCGTACCTAATCTCTTCTTTAATTATTATTGGACCGTCATCACGTCCCATTTTTTATAATATATCTGATAACTGTATTTGAATGGATTTTTTATATATTCGGTCATTTTTTCATTTACTCTTTGGTGTCAACTATAATGTCTCCATTCTCAACTCATAGTATGGCTACTTCCTTCTTATTATTTTTTCCTGTTGTTTCTTTGATTTTTGTGCATGTGTTAAACGTGTCGTGTTTCTTTTGGTATTCTTCTATCTCTTGGAATTGTTTTTGCAACTATTTTTCCTTTGCTTGTCTTATTTTTACTTTAATTAACTTATTAATTAGTTGGAATTCTTTTAGGTTAGTCGTCTTATACATACTTCGTTTATTCATGAAGTATTTTTGTTGTTATCCAGCTTTTATGTTTTTTATTCTGGGGTTTTAGGTTTCCTTTGCTTACCTCTCTTATCCTGTTAACTATGTTTTTCCATTGATCGTTTACCTTTTCTGTAAGGTTGTTTTGTTTCTTTAACTCTCTCATTTTCTCTTTTATCTCCGTTGTAACTTTTACTTTTATTCCAGGTTCTTTTAACCTTTCCTTAATTTCTTCCTTTTTATAGTCATAGTTGCAACTATGGGATTGTGATTTGGGCCAATATTCGTTCCAGGATAGGTCTTTGCCGATGTGGTGCAGTTTCTGAATCTTCGTGATATTATTATGAAATCTATTTGATTTCGCACAATTATGCTTTCTTCGTCTGCTGAAGATTTCCACGTATGAAGTCTTCGCTTCGTCAGCTTAAAATACTGCCATTTTATTAAATTTACTTCTCTCGTTAACATAATGCATAGTTTCCTACTTCCTTACCGTCTGGCTTACTTTGGCGTTAAAGTCACTCATGTTAATCGTAACATCGTGTTTTTGTCCCTTTCAAAAGTTCTTCAATTCCAGCTAAAACTCCTCAATCTTATTTTAGATTTTATCTGCTGTTTGGCCATGTACTTGTAGAAGATTAATTTTATATCTATTAGATTGTAGCTATATCATTACTCTTCGGTCTGAATAAGGAATGAAATTTACCACCGATTTACTTATTTCTTTTGTTGTTATTATCCCCATTCCATATCTATGTTTATTTTCGTTATTTCTTGAGTACTATATTTTTCCTTTACGAGTCATGTTCTGTCCTATTCCTTCTTCTTCTTCTTCTTCTACTCTTATATAGGCTATTAGCCTGTTTCTAACTACACATTTCGTGTAGTACTATGAGCCATGTTGGGCGTACCCCTGGCAGGTGGCTAGTCTGACCCGTTAGAAGAAGGAGAATGTACTTTACGACCGCCAAAGGTGTTTGTATGATGGCCGGAGAGCGCTCGATGTTTTGCCGTTATTTTTGACCTGGGAGTCGAACCCAGGGCCCGCCGCGCGTTAGTCTGGCAGGCCGAAGCCTTCACGTCGCGGCTGTCGCGCTCTCTATTCCTATATAGTATATTCAACTTTAGTCGTTCCATGTTAACTATGACATTTTCTAATTTTCCTTCTGTGTATAGGCTTTTTCAGTCCGTGCTGCAAAGCTAATGACTGCATTTATCTTCTAGTTGTTAGTTTTTTTTGTTATTTTTTTACAAGGATTTTGCATGGTGACAACCTGGGAGGCCCTGTGATCAAAGATGTCTGCTTTCCTGGCGAATCTTCGCTTCCGTAGACCGCGATTAGTAATACTTTAATATATGATATTTTTGTCATAATAATTTTACTAGAGGCATCCACTTCGGATACTTAATGAAATGGTTTTCCGTTGCCTTCTGCATTTGCAAGCTACATTTAGTTCATCCACCTTTAAGGGCGATTTCTCACTTCTGGGAGAATGCTCTGACATATGTTTGCTCCTCCAGCCTCGTGAGAGTCTGTTGACAATACATAAGGGGATCACTGATACCGATGATTATTCGGTCTGCTTGGTCAGGGACTGCTTATTCGTCAAAACCTTTTTGCTTATTTCGCAGCTCACCTCTACCTCTAGAGGCCGTTCACTATCCGCCATGTGTGACCTCGCTGGTAGCCTGCAGCATAGGCCCCAGCTACATCGTTACATTTGTGCTTCTGTAAATTCTGGATATCCACCGACAACAAACTTTTGTTATACTCAAATAATGTTCTAAAATATTTACCTATTTATTTTAATTATAACAATATCCTAAGCGCTCCGAAATTATGTAGGTATGTCAGATTACCTTCTTGAATTATTTCTCGTATGACGTTTATGTTTGTTTTAGTAATTGCTGAAATTGATTTTTCTTCGTGAGAATCGCTACTAAATGAAAACATTTCCAAATCAAATTTATTATACCTACTGAAAAGCATTTGGTCACTAAATGCAAGACAACCATACAACACTAAAGTTAAAGAACTTTTAAAGTTTTACTAAATATTGCTCTAAAATTTCTTTATTTATGTTGCACAATACTTACTTTGAAATTACTTTATACAATAACTATTGCCCTTATCAGAACTAAATTTGAGGTATTAAAATAAACAATAAGCATTTATTTATAGTACATTTGATTTTTTGGTCTACTTAATCTATAAATTTACAGAAACCTTTGCTACTACCCTTTTGAAATCTACTGTTAAAGGACAAAATCGTTAAGACCAATCACTGATTTTATCAAAAACTCACTTACTGGCTTCAAAATATATTTTAATAGTTACTAAAATACCAAGTGTAACGGGGATGATCAAAAATCTCTTAATTAAACAGCACAAATAACATTCTTAAGAATAATACTTGTGTTTTACTTTGAACTTGTTCAATATTTTATAATAGATTTCTAATGTAATAAGTAAGGCTATAAAATTTGCAACAAAAACATTAGAGAAACTTTAGCCACTGTATTTTTATCTAAAGTGTTATAAACTGTACCCATATTACATCTCCAGTTACAATCATATAATCAAACCTAATTTTAAGATACAAATATTAGCCAGTTGTTTCAGCAATCACTAGCTATGTAAAATTTGTCAAAATTCTAGGAATCTGTCACAATTCAAAATACAACAACTTTCTAAACCGATATAAAAGTCCTTAAACGAAAAAATGCTTTTACTTAGATTTTGTAGATTTTGTAAGCTAATTAATCATCACAAATTAATGTCATATTTGTTACTATCGCTTATCACTGTCAAAATAATGCTAAATGCCTTGTACAAAACAGATATTACATTTAGCACAAGTAACAATGTAGATATAAATATAGTCCATTTCATTTAATTACTACGCATATGTCAATAAACTAAATAAACTATAAGCATATAGTATGTGCAAATCATTGCCGCCATTTTAGAGCCAATTTTTTGGATCCAAACTATTTTAGTGCTCGATCAGTTGAAAGCTTACCATTTTGATAATAAAAATACTTTATGCTAGTTGTGTTTTTACAAATACAGTATATTTACTTCTTAAACGTTGTATCAAAATTAAATTACCAAATTTTTAAAATTCTTCTTAACTCAAACTTATCATTATTTTTAATTTAATTATTAATTACCAGAAGCATCTACTAAGTAAAATTTGTTGTTTTTAATATTTGTTAAATTGTCTTTTCTCCCTATCTGCCTGTAATTAGAGTAATATTTATACGTGTTAATCAACTTTTACCAAATTTGTCACAAAAGTTTTTTAAACCTAGAAGAGGGACTCGAAAGTCAACTGGAGCAGAAATATATCAATTAAAATGTTCATTAATGTAGAGTGGATAAGAAATAATTGATTTACATACGTAAATTGCAAAAACTTTAATCCAATATTGTAACTTATTCCTTTATTATTTAATGTTATTATGTAATATTTAATAGCAAAATAGTAGTCTTTCTATACTTGGAACTGAACTGACCTAATTAGCATGGCTGAAAGCGCAAACTATTTAATAAAGACTTTAAAGCAATAGCGATTACACATTTCTTTATCCGTATTTAATAATGTGACATTTTAATGACTACATTATCATACACGCCACACCGCTACGGCAATTAATTCATTTTCATACCAACCAACCTCAAGCTGACTTTTAAGTCTCTCTCATACATAAACATTCTTAATATTAATGCCATTGCCAAGGGCGATTTATCAGATAAAAAAATGTTTTTTAGAATTACAGCCGCAGTTTTTCATTAAAAAATATTTGACTAGCCACAATGATTCTTCAAAGCATTTTTTTATAATTTATTTATATTTAACCCCCACGTTTCATACTCTTTCTTCAGTTTTCTCAACATATATATTATATCTTCCTCTTCATGTACAAAAATTATTTGGTCGTCAATATGTGTGAATGTAGTGTCTTATCTCGTATTGGAGTTCTCATTTTCCGCACTTTCTATACCTTTTGTCTAAGGGCTGTTCTTCATATATATTATATAACAGAGGAGATAATGTGCACCCTTGTTTTAAACCTTTGGATACTTCTATGTTTCTAGGTAATTTTGCTCTTATCTTTATTTGTGCTCTGGTGTTTTGATATAAGGATTGCACTACTCTGGTCCATTTCTCGTTAACCTCCATTTTTTTATTGCTTACCATATCATACACGTGGGCACGCTGTCGTATACTTTTTCTAAACCCACAAAAATTATTTGAGTTCTCTTCTTTGCTTCTTTTTGTGATTTGCCTTCTTGACGCGACAGATTTGCTCTAAATCCACTTTGATTTCCGCTAAAATCTTTCATATGTTCCTCAATTTTTGCTTTACAATTTTTCCAAGCACTTCCTATTGTAAACAGTGTGTTTATTCTACGATAGCTCTGGCATGATCTTTTGTCGCCCTTTTTATGTATAAAAATTACGTATGCATGATTCTATTCCTCTGGTGTGTCTTTACGTTTTCTGTTTTTTGGAATATTTTAGTTAGAATATCTATTACTGCCTGTCCTCCATTTTCCAACGGTTCTATTCTGATATTTCCCGGTCCTGCTGACTTATTGTACTAAAACTTTCATAGGGGGGGTTGGATTTTTGTCTTCTGTTCCTAATGCTTCTCGCGCTGCTCCGTTTATATCATTTTTTAGGTGATCGTACAGTTCATTCGGCGTCCCATGTCAACTTGTAGCTAGCCTTGATGTAGCGTTTTAATGCTCTCCTGTTTAAACAGGTTTGTGTTGTATATTGGGTACTTTAAATCTATTAATACTGTTTAATACTGTCTATTTGTCATCCTCTTTTTTACTGTTATTATATTTTTTGTAATTTTGTTCTATAAATTTTTCTAGAACCATGTGGTGATTGGATTCACATTCCGGTCCTCGAAGCACTCTAACGTCCTGGGCCATTGCATTCCGCTCTACCTGAACGATTATCAAATCAATAATCGATCGAAGACCTCGTGTTGGTTGGGTCCATGGATATTGATGTATAGTTTTGTGCTCAAAGAAAATATTTGCAATTTTTATTCTATGTTCCTTACATAGAGTGATTAGCCTCTCTCATTGTTGTTTACGGTATCTTCACAAAAACTTCCCACTATTTCATCTTTGACTTATTTTCAACTCTACAATTCATGTCACCTATTAGAATTAGATCATTTTTTCTGTTTACTGTCTCTATTTGTTTGTGCAGTGCATCAAAGAACATTTCTCACATTACATTACATATACTCTTATTGCTGTTATATGTTGTCCGTGGATTTTCAATTTACTTTAACAATCCTGTCATTAACTTCGTCCCACATTTGTATTGTGTTCATCCACTTTTTTGTGAATTAGCATGGATACCCCACTCCTTAGATGAAAGTAGTTTCCATATTCTTCTTGTCCTGTTCCTCTCTTCTTGGTTTCTGTTAACACCAGCATGCCCGGGTTTATTTTTTATATTTCTATTATTACTTTTTTCCGTTTAGTCGCTAAATCCTGTATGGTCCGCGTCACAATTTTCAAAGTCCGTCTTCTTTGCCTTTGTTGCCTTCTGTTTGTTCCGTCCGGTTTGTTCCGAGGCTCGTTTCTGAGTTTTTTAGCATATTTAACAGTCTTCTAACCTTTAGTGAAACCACCTTTTTACTACAAAGCAGCAACGTCCAAAAAACAGAAGTACTGTACTTAACTTGGAAAACCGTCGTGTCCAGAGCTAGTTCTGGTTCGGCCCGAGTATTTTATTTCTCTGTTACCCGCCACATCTGGCGAGCGTTTCCCTGTTCACCACCTGGGGAGGCGCCCGATGTAGAACTAGCAACCCTTCACGGGCATTTATAACATAAAAAAATATAAATTTTTTAAAGCATATGCAGTTCTTTAAGATCGATTTTTTTTATTGCACATTTAGCTAATTTCAAATAGCTAAATTTATTCAAATACCAATCGAAAATAACAAATTTCTCTCTCCCCATTTGTGTATATCTTTAGGTCAGTAATGGTTATTTTGAACAATTATTAAACAACTATACTATTTAGTTTTGGCTTCTTTAGATTTGTTTAATCTTAAAGCATTATTTATGCCCTTTTATATAAAATACGCTTTAAAGTTTGATAGACTTTCTTGAGACAGCCTGCTTATACAGGCAAAAAATTTTGAAATTCTAGTCTGTTGGCTCTTAAAATAATTTTTGTTAATTAAACTAAATAACTGATTAAATTAATTGATACCATACTTAAATCTTCCTTCATGAAAATTCCGTTCTCACCAAATAGTTCCCACATACTCTCGTTGTTTTTCTCTATGTTTCTATATCAAATGTGCTTTAACTTCAATAGCTTTTCCTTCCTTTTTAGCTGCACAAAAAATTTTGTACGATAAAAGGAAGCTGAAGTTACTGAGGTACCTTCACGCATGCAGCGCAGCGCGCCACCATCACAGCAACCCCGACTTTCTCACCCAAAAATTTGCTGTTTGCTGTTACGTTGCTGACACACTTTTCTAATGTTGCAGATAGCAATACATTCGGGCCTAGGTCGTGACGAACGTAACAGCAAACGATGATGTCTCCTCTGGAGCAATTCGCACGCAATCGCGCGTACCTTGTGACTCAGTGCTGTGCTGTGTGCAGTGTGTGCTGTGGAATGGCAGAAGATGATGCTCTAGCTGGATTAACCATTGCAGATGCACGGATCCGCGGGTATGCACTCGGCCTTGGCCATCAAGCGGCAGCGCCGCCTGCGGGAGCAAGCGAAGAAGCGGGTGCTGGAGAGGGAGCGGCGGCTGTCCTCTTCGACCAACAGCATCGACAGCGGGGACCACCGCCCCGTCCACAAGACCACGCAGGCGGCTCCCTCCGACCACAACCTGGCCACCTCCATCGGCATGCTCCACTTGGGGGTGTGCTTCCTGGTGCTGGGAATTTTCCTCATCGGGTCCGGCTTGCTGCCCGACGACGTGGTGACTTGGAGGAGCGGCGGGTGGTGGAACGAGCTGCTGGCAACCGGACTCTTCGTAGTAGCCCTTGGAGTATTCCTCATCTCCCTTAATCGGGTCATGAGCAAAAAGGAAGAGAAAGATTTGAATGAATACGTGCAAAGACAACTGACTCGCTCTAGAAGCGGCCACCGGCTAGAAAGGGACGTGGAGACGGGCTGCTTGACCACCAAGAACTACCGGCGCTGCATGGAAAAACAGCGCGAGGACAAAGAGCGCGGCCTTTCCGACGCTGACCTTGCGAACGTGCATTCTCCGAACTCCAAAACTAACACCGCCACCTTCGTGTACCAGAACGGAGATGCGCATCTGGAACGTATCTTGGAGGAGGATGGGTTCGAAAGGCCCGACGATGACGCCAAGCGAGCAGAACTGGAATGTCTGAACAAAGAATCTATTTCGACGACCACCACAGCTAGTATGAGTCCGGGGACGCCGTCAGAAACGCGCGAATTGCTCTCGAACGGGAGGCACCCTCAGCATTCCGCTAGAATTTAGGGTGTAGGACCGTTATTGAAAAATCAATGGCGGAGCGTGCCGAAAACAGCATTGTATTTGTAGTAAAGTTGTATGTTTAGCTTGATGGTATTGCAGTGAAATTAGGGTAACACGTCTGAGTATTAAAACATTTGGAGCGGGAAATTTGACAAGCGAATTATAACGAATTCTGATAGAACTGCAACATGTTAAAGATGATTTTTAATGATATGCTAGAATAATTAATATTTGTACTTCAGATAAGATACACGTACATTAACAATTTACTAAACTTTCCACTGTACATATTTTTAATTTACTAAAACAATTTATTTGAAGATAAAACTAACCTTTAGTAATAATTATTTAACATACGAGATTTTTATAAAAAATAGATTACTTACATTTATTTTAAATCAGCACAGCCAAATTAACAATCTAGTCACTAGTATCGATACAATTTTTATTTTTCTCAAAATATAGTACGTAGATATAAGGTATACGGGGTTAGCGCTGATGTTACAATCAAAACAATTGTTTATAAATGCGTTCTTTTACCACAATTTTTTACTGACACGCACAACTTTGTCGTAATAATTTGAGCAAGTAACCCCGTATCTAGCAAAAGAAAATCTATTTGTAGTCAATGTAATAAAAATTACGAAAGTATATACATATATTTTATAAATTTAAATTTATCTAGATACACAAATGATCATATCTACTGCAACACCAAACGATAAAGAACGAAATTTAGTGTACTTTAGGCGTCAATTAGACCGAAGTAATCAATAACCCATACCTGACTGACATCGCAACATTCGAATCACCGTAGCAGTCTAATCTTCAAGCAGTACCCTCCCCCTTTAGGCATAAACTCGAGTTAAACTTTCAGGCTAAAAGCACGTTAAGCCACCATAAGCCATCTGCACTGTGATTGTCGACATTCTAAGGAATTTCATGTCGTAGCATTATCCCTCTTAGGTATCAAAGCACAGTATTGTAATCTTTAAACATTATTAGAGAATTTATATGCTACAACTTGTTGGTGTATCTAAAGTAAACTCCGTACCTTATATTCTACTTATAAGTAAATAAATTATTAGACTAACTACTAATATAATTGACATCTATGCCTTTATTAGAACTACGCAAGCTCTTGCTCACTTAGTAATCAAAGCAAAAAATTAGTGCCCAAATATTTACATCATCAGTTTTAATCTTCAAGGACGCTTTGGCGCTGTTTTGATGTTTCTACAATTTCTGCATTTAAATGACATTCCGTTACGGAGTCTTTTGGGTTAGAGTTGATAACTTCAAGTGAATGTGGATGCAATTTGAAATGCAATTCAAGGCGTGGATCTCCTCGTTCAGTGATAACTTTGCTAGTGAAACAGACGTGATTTTTCGTAAGGCTGATCTTTGTTTTTATGTCCAAAATCATTCCAGATAAGCGCGTCGTTGTTTATATACAAATATAATCGTCTTTATGCCTCTAATTGAAATAATTTATCACCGTATGATTAAATATCTACAATCTTAATGTGTATTTCTATTAGGCTTAGCATTTCGAAATAGAGTCCGTTGATGTAAAAACTAAAACAGTATGGTATTAGCTTCTATTTACTAATTTACTTATTTTTTGACTCACTATGTACTTTTAACGTAATTGTAATTTATAATCGTTTATTCCCTAGTATAACATTATTGTAAAGCAAAAAATAGCTAAACTTCATTTATCTACATTTATATGAGCCATCTCCTATATTCATAAACTAGTTTATCATCCGTACGGTTAGTCGATGTTCTTAAGCTCTTTCATCTATACCCGTCGTAAATGATTGCTTTCTCTGCACCAAACCCTTATTTTAGTTTGCGACTCATTGTTAGCTGTGAAAAATGAACTGTTCGTTACAAAGACATTTAGGCTAGCGTTCAGTTACGACAACCTAAGGGAACACGGCCACAGCAATCAGTCTGCAACTGTCTTGTGAGATTTGCACAGACTGCACGTAGCTTCTTTAGCGTTTGCATGTTTTCTTACTTTTGTATATACAATACTGTATTGCATTCAGTCTTATTATCAATAAAGGTATTTAAAGAAAAATTGCGTTTTATTTGACATACATTACTAAGCATTAAAGATAAGGGCTACCACTTTCGATAGTTAATCCATTTTTAAACAATTCATAACTATTCATAATTTTTAATACTAAAAAATTGATAATTTGTTTAGATTTAAATATTGCGAATGTTGGGAAATCTTGAAGGTATGTATGTATCTAAATAAATACAGTCGACTTAGAAACTGCTTAAAATGAGGACCCCTTTTACACCCTATTCTGGCCTACAGATACAAATTATTTTAATATTATATTTGCAAAATATTTATTATACATTTTGTATTAAAATATATCAATTATTTTTTGAGATATGTATACACGGTGTTTTACAATTGTCCCACGAAACCCATACCACCATGTCGGAGGGAAAATCTAGAACAAAAAGGCTAGTGCTATAATTTGGTCAATTGCATGATTACCAGATTTAATTACTGCTCGCGGTGGTTTCAGAAGGGACAGAGCCCCCAAGATCGCGCGCTATTCGAATCCTCACTCTGAGTCTTACTACTACTCTCGACTGTGCTAAGCCCGCGAGCAGTAATTCGTCATTGGCTGCCTTATTACCTCTGATTAGAGATAATTATGCAATTGACCAACTTATAGCACTAGCCTTTTTTTGTTCTAAATTTTTCCTCCGACATGGTGGTATGGATTTTTTGAGGCAATTGCCAAACACTGTGTATATGACTGTTAATGTAATAGAAATCACATATTCTTGATAATATTAAAGATTTTCATAATAATTACTAACTATATAAAATTCTTAGTTAATGGCAAAACCTGAATTCATAGTATATAGTTTATTTTGTGGCTTTGACGCACTATCATGGTTGACTGTTCAGCACTAAACTTTCTCTAGTGTAATGTTAATTGTAATTTTGTATCTAATGTATCACGTATTTCCAATTTTATATGTGTTTGTTTGTTTTATGCTTACATCTTATAAAGGTGGCCAAAAATGTTCAAGTTCAAAAAACGACCTTTTCGTTTTGTTTTTGATGTTATTGTGTATTGCCAATTCTAATCAACACATTTCAATCATTTTTTGGGTTGGCTGACACTGATTACGAGATCACAAACAGTGGAATTTGGATTATATTACATTACTGGACGAAAGGTCTGACCACAAACCAATTTGTAAAATTGAAGGCGAGGGAACAGTTATTCAACGAACATTCCCCGAATGATTCAAGTGCTTCAGCAAAAGCTATTTTAAAAAAGAGTCCGTTCTGGTCGGCTATCAAATTTAAACAAAGATTCATCAAACAGTCGTGCTCTGGCATGGTTCTTGCAGTTTCGTCTCATCAAATTGTACACAACCACTTGCATCAACGTGACTTTGTTTGCAAGACACACCGTCAGGAATCGCACAAACTCGCTGAAGCACAGGCCTTCAAGAAAGCCTAAATCTGCCGTCAATTCCTAACTAACGAGAAGTTTGAAGAGCTGGACGGGATATAGGTTCTTCCGCATTCCAGACAGTCTCTTCAATCAATGAACCACTTTTCGCGTAGATTTGAAGGAGCCAGAATGGTGCTTTGATTAGATTCAATAACTTTTGGAACGGTGGCAAAAGACTAAGGATGATGGTAGCCTTTCGTTTGAAAACTAGCTGTTATTATTTTTGAATAAATTTACGGAAAAAATATTATTTTTGATATTGTGCACAAACTTTTTATGTACACTGTATGTATTTCTTTTTATTAATGGCCCGTTTGCTGTAAACATTGTTTTATTGGATTAAAGTAGAGAAGTTTTATTCATTTAACCTTTTTGGTGATGGGAAGTGTGTGGGAGATGTGATGAGTCAAAAAAACTTACGCTGTGTTTAAAAAAAATTCGCCACTGTGAGAATTAATTGAAATATTAATGCTGTTTTATTTATCTAGGTGTAGTTTATTTCAATGAAATTCACATCTAATTTTAATTGATATATTTGGTTATTTTTAGAACATTAGATAATTTAGTTTGTAGTAATTGTAATTCTGTAAAATTACGTAAAGCAAGCTTTACGACGTTTTACAGCATATCTCTATGTAAATGTCACGAGGTCACTTTTGACCTGTTTCCGACCTTGTAGGTCAAAATGCTTGGTACCATTGTGTTCAGCGTGTCCTAATTAGTAGAGATCAACCCTTATCTTACAATCCCGAGAAGTCACATGTTCGGGTATAGGAAACCACCTATTAGCCTTTAAATGTAGAACCAATATGTACAATACTGTCAGGCATAGAAAAGGTATTAGTACTGACAAGAAAGCTACCAAAAAGTGCGCGGATGAAGTTTAGTTGCTAATAGAGTCGGAAGATTATAAACCGCAACAAGTTTTCAATTGCAATGAGATTGAATAGAATACCTAAAATAACGTTTGCCACTAAGAAGGAAATGATATTACCAGGACAGAAATCAATTTGGTAATACTAGTGTTGACTTAAAAATGAAATCTCTATCGCTTTGTCACTCCAAAAATCACGGAATCTAGCAGATTGGAAAATCAATTGTTAATAGGCACGAACTTCATGTTGTGTAGAAAGCTAACTGAAGACCCTAGGTAATCGGGCAATTATTTTTTGAGGATTTACCAAAAAGTTCTTCTTATAATGAATAATGCTCCAGCACACTTCACCACAATAGCAAGAAAATTTGGATACAAAATTTAATTTAATCAAAATCAAATTTTTTCCTTTCAACACGTCTAAATAACAACACGTTTAAATAATAGATCAATATGTTATCGTCAACTTCAAAAAGCTTTATACCAAAGCTCTTTTCCAAAGAAGTTTTGAAGTTACTAACGGTACAGAACTATCTGTTAGAGAATTTTGAAGTAATTACTTTAAAATTTCTTATTGTTTACATGTTATAAGTCATTTAAGAAGATATGTTTTGTAAGAACACTAAACCATCTACAAAAACATTATGGCACGATTATTTTCAAAGAATTGCATTGGAAGAAGCTAAAAACAAAAATGACCTTGTAGGGCTGTCTTTCTAGTCGAAATCATACATCTAGAAGTTAATGAAGCTCGCATAGAGAAATTGGTAAATCACAATGTTGGGCTGCAGGAGGTAAGGGGAGAGTAGGAAAACAGAAAAGTCAAATGATTTCCCATAAAATAAAATGAGTTTCCACAATTTTCAAATTATAAACCGCGGACAGGAACAAATTGAGTCCATAATTCTACGTATTTTTTTTTACACACACAATTTCTATATTGTTGATAAATTCACATAAACGCCTCATTTCCATTAGTCTCTTATTAGATAGAGGTTTTCTTTCTATTCTTCAATGAACTCTATGTAGCTTTTTATTAGATAAATATTTTCCTTCATTCGTTAATTTTTATCCATTGAACATTTTTGCTGCTTGATATTCATATAAAAGTGTTACTAACTACAGCCTGTCATAACTTAAAAAAAGAATTGAGCTACATTAAGAACATTTTGATCAATTGGAGAAACATCATTGTACTATCTATAGAAATAAATTTCGTTTAAAAGATTTTTGTTATTTTGAACTACTTGCTTTTTAGCAGTATTAAAGAACATTAAAACGCAAATCACCAAGTTGTAATCGTGTCAATTTTTCTTTCTACTATTATATCTAGATTAATACTATAAAATCAACTTTATAACATGTAGTCTCAAATTCTTTATTTAAAAAATTAAAAGTATTTAATTACTATATGTCCTTTTTGTAACTGAATGATTTGAGTATCTTTTTTTAGATCGAATCCAACATTTGAGTCAAAAGACGTAGTCTATCTCAAAAGTATCGAGCCATATAATATAAATGCTTAGAATTAGAATGACAAAAATTCTATGTATTCAAGAAACAGTACAAAACACAAGAACCATCGCAGTTAGACTCAATTTTTTTAAAATAATCACCGTGTAATTTCACACAGCTCCTTTTTAATTTGATTTCTGCTCTAGTAATTGAACAAATTTCGCTGCGACACAGTTCGTGCCAAAGCTTTTTGTCAATTTCTAAAATTCCCAGCTTATCTTCTAATTCTCAGATTGTAGCCCGTACACAGATAATAATTTTCTATTTTGCTCGTTATTGGTTTTTTAAAACGTGGATCTCTGCATCGTTTTCGAAAGAATTCTGCATCATCCGAACATTTTCTGCGGAAAACGTTCTACTTTCGCACAACTTTTAATGCAGATTCACTACTGCAAATGCCCACAATCACACGTCATATATGCTCATTTATCTGCCTCTAAGATTGACCCAGCCAGTGGTTCACGCATAACGTAAACTGTAATAGTTCACTCAGCAGCTGCGCAAACTTATGTTGACATTTTGCAATATTTTGAGATAAACCCACATTCTTCAAACATGAGCCTATCATTAAAAATGTTTTCGTTATTTTGAGGCTTTATCTCTATCAACGTTTCTCTATCCTGTTTTGGATATACGGGTCCTTCATAGTTTTGCATTTTTTCCTGTTCTGTGCCTCTCTGTCCAGCCGCTTTTTTGAGGTCATCTAATCACCTTATTATAGGTCTACCATTGCTTCGACCCTCTGCCCACTGTCTCCATCTTGTTACAAAATTTCTCCATGACCCGCCCAGTTCCACTTCAAGCGTGCTACTCGTTCGTCTATATCTGCTACTTTCGTCTTCTCCATTCATTGGTTTTGTGTTGTTTCAGGCTTTCTTTCAGCATTCTTCCTCCCATAGCTCTTTAATTGGCACAAACGTTGTTTTTAGTGAAAGTCTACGTTTAATATACACTTGGTTGTAAAGTTTTGCATTAGTATCCTCATTTGCATTACGTCTTTTATTTGTCGTATGCTGCCCAACCAAGCCTTGTTCTTCTTTCAACTTTTGCTGTTTGGTTTTCTTTATTAATGGTCACCAGCTGCCCCAAATATATGCAATTTTCTACTTTTTCAACGCTTTTGATTCTATTCTCACCTCTAGGTTCGTTTCTTCATTTGTCATTACTTTTGTCTTGCCTAAGTTCATTTCAAGCCTCCCACTTTATGCAGCTTCACTTAGGTCATTTAACATTGTTTGCAGTTCCTCTCTACTCTGTAACATCACAACGAGTAGTCTACAAATCTTAGGTTGTTAAGTCGCTCTCCTTCTACCAGTATTCCCTTACTTTCCCATTTTAATTTCTTAAACACGTCTTTCAGAGTCGATGTGAATAGTGTTGGAGACATCACACCTCCTTGTCTTACTCCTCTTTCTATATATACCTTTTCGGTGATTGCGTGTATTTTAATCTGAACAGTTAATCTTTTATAAATTCGCACGAGGCTATTCCTTATTATTCAGAGCTAATTTTTTAAATTTTATCCAACGTTAAAAATATTGCTTTAATTATTTTTGCGGTTATTTTATAAAATTTAAATTTAAAATTTTTAAAAAACAATTAAATTTAATTAAATTAAAATTATTAAAATAAGTTACTTATGTTATGAGGTAACTTTGAAATCATGTCGGTTACTGTGAGATCTGTAGTAAGAAGAAGAGGCTGCAATTTGCTTAGTCTGTTCAATAAAGTATTAAAAGCTAGCCTTTATATAACTTATTTCTTTCCTGGTGACGATTTTATAGCGGTAGCTACAGAAGAGATATTTAATGATGAAGACGTTGAGGAATAAACGACCTTAATTTATTCATTGGTTTGTTTTCGAAAGAAAGCTACAAGAGACTAGAATGCTAAATAGTTGCAGCAATTAGATAACAACAAATGCCTTTTCCTGACTATAATAGCTGATTATAATGCCCAATGTATTAAAAAAAATTAATTATTATACCGTCCGGCTTTCTTCATTTCTCTGAGTGTGTGCACAAGCGCGCATGCTTGCATCCTTCCCACTCAGTTTTCCACCTAACGGTTTACTGTGCTGTCAAAATTTTTTGATTTAAGTATTCTACCAATAAGCACAAGCCTTCTCAGTTATTGGTTTATATGTGAAACCGCCATGCTAAAATAAAAAATAATCAACTACCGGTAGAACTGAGGAAATAAAAAATCAAGTAAAACAAAATAAAAAAATTAAGAAAACTAGACTGCAAAGAATATACAGCCGTAGACAAAAATGCCCAAAAGAAAAGAACCTCGCGTGCAAAAACGTTTAGAGATTTACTTTTCATATAAACAGGACAAGTTTCCGGATTTAAATCGCGAATTACGTTAAATGTTCTCGTTGTATTGTTTAAAGTACCGTAAAACGTATTACGGACACGCAAATCGGCAGAGAACGGACAAAACACTTTTTTTACAAAAAGTAGCCGACCTTATACTTCTAGAACCTCAAGACGAACGCTCTGAAAAGTAGGCGTAAAAGACTACAAGAACAGAAAAAAAACTGTAGCTCTTAGGTAAGAACAAAAAATTCTTTTATAATAGGTTCTACAACACCAAAATTTAATTTACTTGCATAACACGGCAAGTGGGTGAAGATTATCTTCCCCAATGTGTGGTGCTTGCAGTCAAATACGAAAAGGGCAACATGATGATTTGGGGTTACATGAAGGCTGGCGTCATAAGATAAAAGGTTGTTTGCAAAGGATGCATGAATGCTAATCAATATATTGCTGTGCTGGAAACAGCTCTGCACCCATTTTATACAAAGATTTTTAGTGAGACCAATATGGATAACACCAAATTTCAACAAAATAATGCGCACTGCTATAATTCTGCAAACAGCATGTAGTATTTTCAAAATTTTCGGTCACTTTTTCGCATAACTAGCTGCAGTGACCGACGGTGCATCGAGATCTCTGGAAGCTCCTATCATACGCAGTGCCAACGTACGTCGTCGACCTGTTTTTATCGTTGTCAAGAACTGGGTTTGATTGTTTAAATTTTTTAATTAATCTTTTACACTTGTTTTATTTGGCACATTTTTTTACGAAAATGCTTTGCAGTTTCAGCTCAGTCTCCGAAAAACGTTCTTAGTGTTTATAATAAATTTTAACAATAGTTTTCTGTGTCGACTATATATTTACCACAAAATCTAACCAAGTTAGAAAAAATTACACACATTTTAAATCCTACATTTCTTTCGGAACACCCCATATTATTCGTTTGGTGTAAAGTCTTTCGGTGTATTATTTTTGTCATTATTAGTCCCAAAGGTCGCCTGTACAAGCATTTCAAGACAAGGAGAAAAATTAGTCCAAGATTGTCGGTCTTGCAATAATACACAAGTTCACTTTCACATAGATATGAGTTCACTTTAAATTAAACTTCGAATTAACAAATTTAACAAATTGCAAACATTATATGGTACGGTTAAATTTTTTGATTGAAGGTTATTGATCTACCGTTACTCCCGTGTTCATGCATAAATAATCTACGAATGTTTTGCAGGTGTCTTTATTTTGGGCTGTTTGTTTTACTTGACTCTATTTATTTCCTTACATTCTTTCACTTCATTTCTTTTCCATGTCAGATTAGGTCTGCCCTGCTTCCTTCTTCCTTTGACGGTGTACTCAAGAGCTTGCCTTGTTACTTCCGAGATTGGTTTTCTTAAGGGGTGCCCGATCCAGTTCCATCGGCGTTTCTTTATACTTATGTGGATGGGTTCGTGACCAGTAATGTTCCATAACTCTGTGGTCGATATTACAGTTGGCCAGTAAATTTTCTGCTATTCATTGCTTTCATCAATTATAATTCTTAATGTAATTATATGGTCCATGCATAGTTTGCGAGGTCCGACACCTGCTTGATTATTCTTCAGCTTAGCGAATGTCTCTTCTTTTATTCTTCGTAGTATAATTCTTGATAGAATTTTGCTCGTTGTGTTAAGAATAGTTAGGCTCTCCAATTACCACAATTAGTTTTATCTTTTTTTTGAAATTGTAATGATTAGGCCTAATAACCATTTATCAGGGATTTCTTCCTCCTCCCATATTTTGTTTATCAATTGATGTAAAATTTTGACATTTGTTTGCAATCTTGATTTTAATAGTTCTCCTGGTATGTCATCAGGACCCGGCGCTTTAGTCGATTTCAGTAGTTTTAATGCTCGTACAATCTCTTCTTTCGATATTGCGTTTGTGTTTATGTTAAGTTCTTCTCTTCCTGTACCCTCGCTTACTATGTTGATATTATCTATATTTGTTTCATTTTTAGTATAAATTTCTTTAAAATGTTTCATCCATCTGTTAATAATGTCTTATTGGCGCTTTAAGTATTATTCCATTTTTGTTTTTAATATTGTTCATCGTTTTACTTTTTGCCGTTTTTTTTGTTATGTTATATAGAGTCTTTATGTCATATTTTCTTGTTGATGTCTCTGCTTATATTAATAATTCTTCTTGCTGTTTTTTTGTCAGTTTTTGCACTTTTATTTATTTGTTTATTGAGACTCCAGTAGTTTTGTTCTAATTCAGCTTTTTGTCTTGTGTTTTTGCTGCTAGAATTTTGTTTTATTTCGTTTCTTTCTTCAATTAGTCTTTGTATCTAAGGAAATCGGTTGATAAGGTGTGCCATTAAATGGGTGAGTGAAATAATTAAAAAATACAAATATTAAATAAACAAACAATAAAACATAAAGGTTAAATTTAAGTAAATAACTACTAATCAAGTGTCGATAATTAACGCGTTAAAATAGCTTTTTTTTTAAATAAATCAATTTAGAGAACACAAAACCCCAAAAGAGGTTAAGTGATAGCGAAAAGTACGGTGTCACGAGGCTAAGTCAAGCACAACGAGTAAAGTCAAGTAAGCGAAACTACGGTACACCGAGGTAAAGTTTGCCATCCTAAAATAATAAAAATAGAAAAACTATTAGAAGAGAGTAATACAAATCTGAAAAAACTAGATGACAGAAGTAAAAGAATGGAAAAAAATGGACTGATATCAAAAAGAGCTATTAAACATCAAACAATTTTGTTTACTGGAAAAAGTGGAAACAACACCACACACGACCAGAGCATCGCCTTTATGATAACCAGAAAAGCAAAAAAAGTGTTATTACAATACAAGGCGTGCTCCAAAAGAATAATTGCTGCGAGATTTAAAAATAAATTCTTCAATATCTCAATAATCAATATCTATGCTCCAACCGACACCACTAACCCTACAGAAAAAGAGGAATTCTATGAGGAGCTACAAACAATACGATAAAATACGGCATAGACATAAACGGGACATAATTATGCTTTTGTTGCAAACTGCTTTATTAACATTTATAATACTAAATGCTAATAAAACAGTTTGGATAACATTTAACTAGAACATTCGAGAAAGTAGCCAACTTTTAATTGTTCCTCTTCTTCTTTAATGAATTACACTAGCCACCTGCCCGGGGTATGCCCAACATGACACAGTCATGCGTGGTCAGAAATAAGCTAACATTCTATATAAAAGAGTAGAAGAACAAAAAGAAGCATCTAATTGTGGAATATTAAAAAACAATACTCATTTATAATTATGAAAAACTACAGAAAGGGCCTGTAGTCTATTATTGGTCTTTCATTTCTACTCTTTACTTTTCTTGTGACTTTCTGAATTTATTTATGCTGAAAATATGTATTTGCAATTACTAATTCATTATATACGCAGAAGTTTAATATCCTATCCTAATTTGTAATATTTGTTTTTTCCTGCTTTCCTAAGTATCATTAGATTCCTTTGATGATGTTACTCACGCATCCGTTAAGATCCTCTATAGGTATTACACTGCATTAACTCTCGTTTATTTTTTGTTGTAATTTTTTACGGAAATTATCTTTTTTCTCTTTCTTTGCATTCTCATTTAATCGGTAGGATATTACAAAACATATATTCTTTCTCTTTTTATGTTTACTGTGAGAATTCTTTCTCTAACACACTTTTCTGTTTTTATGTATTTTATTGAATAGCGTTCGCGAGTTCAACCAGAGCGGATGTGTGTTGCTGACAGATATCGTGCAGTGAACCGAACGGACCAGATAATAAGCGCTTGCTTATTGCATTGTGACATATTTATTTACTATAAGAACTAAGATTCAAATAACAAAAGTAAACAATAAACATAAAATTCTTGCTACATAACAGCTAAAATTTTAAATAGGTGGGCAGCCAGCAACGGCCTCGCCGGCCCACACAAATGGCAAGCGGAAATCCCGCATTCCAGAACCAAATGCTTTCCATATCAAACTCCCAGTCTTCGTTTAATTCACAACAGAATTATTCCATGCAAAGTCAATTCATATCCCAATCTCCACATAATCTTTCAAACTTTCCACCAAATCAACTAACATTATCGCCACACATGCATATATCTAACACATAATAAAATACAAATGATCAAGAAGAATTTTATGATGACAGTGAAACGGAAACCGAGAAACCCCCTGAGAATAGTTGGCAAAGAGTTAAACCGCACAAGAGAAAACGATACAATAATCCCTTTGAACAACTACCTGCTAGAGAGGAACAATCAACCTCATCTAATTTAAATCCATACTCGGTACTCAGTCATGAAGGTGAAAATGAAAACGAACATACCGATATGCCCGAACAAAAGGAGCAAAAAGAACCGCTATTCCTAGACTACCGCCCACATTTCTTCACGATGGTATCCACTATCAAAAAAATGGTAGAAAGTGTCCTAGAAGTTGCTGAACAGGAACGGCACACAACGAAATGCCTAACGAACAATGTAGTGAAGATACAAAAGACCCTGAGGTCTATCGGAGAATGATCAAATACATGGTAGAAAAAAATGTCGTTCATCACACCTACCAAATAAAACAAAAACGATCATATCAACGTTATACTAAAACAACTGCACTTCCACTCCTCTAAAAGGAATAAAGAAGGCCATAACTAACGCAGGACATGAACAATATCATGAATGTAAAAGGCAGAATAAGTAAAGAACCATTACCCATATTCATTGTGGATCTTGAGCCCGCCAAAAATAAAGAAATTTACAAACTACGTTCTATAAACAACAAACACATACTGGTTGAACCTCCAAGAGCTAATAAAGATTTAGTACAGTGCACCAGGTGTCAAAACTATAACCATACCAAAACTTAATGCAATAGACCATACGCATGCGTCAATGTGGTGGAGCTTATGATACCAGGACATGCACGAGGACAAGACAAACAAAAGCTACCTGTGCACTGTGCGGTGGACCCCACCCAGCTAACTACAAGGGGTGTCAAATTTATTAAGAATTACAAAATAATTATCATAGAAATAATCAACCTTTAAGCAGTAGACTCCGAACCCATAATTTTCCACCACTGCCCTTGCAGAGACCTAATCTGACCCATACCAATCAACCTTAACAAATTAGATACCTTTACTCGCAAGCCTTAAAAAAACAACCTTCCCAAGCACAAGAGATAAATCTCGGCCAATTCCTCGATAAGTTTAAAAACCTTTTTAACTAATTATTGCAGCAAAACTCTATGATCATGAATTTGTAAACTACTGTCATTAACAAAGTCATACACTAAAAAATGGCTAAATTTATTATTAAATAATTATAGGCGTCATGCTTATCTCGGAAACAAATTTCACTGAAAGAACATTTATAAAAATACCCTATTATTCTATATACTGTACCCAACACCTTTACGGGACAGCCCATGGTGGCTCGGCAATGATAATTCGAAACTCAATTGTACACCACGAATTACCCCTTTTAAAGAAAATATCTTACAAGCAGCAACAATTCAAGTACAAAAACTTCCTACGCCGATCAACATGCCGATTAACATGCTGTGTACTGTCCCCAAACACATAATCTCACAAAAGACCTACTACAAGTTTTCTTTGATTCTATTTGACCAACATTTATTGCAGGGGGTGATTTCAACGCCAAACATACGCACTTTGGATGCCGATTAACAACAACAAAAGGCAGAGAAATGCTGAAAGTAATTTCCGACAGCGGATATAACTATTTGTCTACAGGCACTCCCACCTACTGGCCCACGGATCCTAACAAAATCTCCGACTTGTTAGATTACTTTGTAATCAATGGCCTATCTTCAATCTCGTCCAACTGCGATTTAATATCTATTCATTCTGCAGTGATTGCAACCGTAAGTGGAACAATAATACCAGTAAACCAGTCCTAAGCAACAGTAGAACCAATTGGGAAACATTTAAGAGGTACATAAATAAACATCTAAACACTAATGTTAATGTTAAAAGCGATAGAAGACATCGAGAGCGCGACGAATCACTTAATTATCATCATTCAATCAGCAGAATGGCACGCGACTCAGCAAACAAAGAATTTAAAACCCACCTCTTCTAATATTCCCAGTGAAATAATTGAGTGTGATAGTTAGAGAAAAACGCAAGGCGAGAGCAAAACGGCAGCGAACCCACAACATTGTATATAGAAGGTAACTCAATCGACTAAACAATAAGCTGAGAAGTAAGTTAAAAGAAAACCGCAATCACATCTTACCACAGTTCACTATCAGTACATGATAACACAATCTGGAGAGCTACTAAAGGAATCAAGCAATCTAAAACACACATAGCATCCCCACAGAATCAAACAGGAACCTAGGCAAGAACTGATAAAGAAAAGGCAGAAGAGTTCGCTCAACAACCTCAATCTGTTTTTACTCCTAATTCAGAAGAAATTGATGAGGACATTGAAATTTACTTAAATTCCCCGTTACAAATGTCACCACCGATACGTAACTTAACGAAGAAAGAAATCCAGGAGCAAATAAACTATCTGTGTAATAGAAAATTCCCAGAGTTTGTTCTAATAACAGCGACTGTCTTAAAAGAGTTTCCAGAAAAGGGAATACAGTATATTCAACTACTATTTAATGGAATTCTTCGCCTTACTTACTGGCAACTCCAGTTAAAATTTGCCCACATCATTCTCATCCTTGAGCCCGGTAAACCCCTTAATGATGTTAACTCCTATCGCCCTATTAGCCTTCTTCCGCTACTATCTAAATTGCTTGAAAAACTAATCCCAAAGGGAATAAATCAAAGTGAAATACTATAAGACTGGCTTCCAGATCATCAATTTGGCTTCCGGACTAAACACTCGACTGTCCAACAGTGTCATCGACTAGTTAATAAAATTCAAACCTCTCTTGAAAACAATGAATACTGCTCCGCAGTATTCTTAGATGTTAAACAGGTATTTGACCATGTTTGGCACAAAATCAAGAATACATTTCCTCACCACCACTGCCTATTGTTACGGTCTTACCTTGAAAATCGTCACTTCTAAGTCATAGTAGGTGACGAAACATCACAAATGAGGCAAATACAATCAGGCATAGCTCAAGATAATGTATTAGGACCTGTATTATGCCTTTTGTATTCGCATGACATCCCAACCCTGGAACATAATACTATGAGAACTTTTGCTGATGACATAGCAATACTAACAAGTAGCGAGGATCCAGTAGTAGCAACAAATAGAACTCAAGATCATCTAACCTTAATTGAAGAATAGACACACAAATGGAGGATAAAAATTAATGAAAATAAATCTTCCCACGTCACGTTTATCATAAAACAATCAACCTGTGTTCCAGTTTACATCAGCGTTCACCCCATCCCACAAGCGAACAAAGCTACTTACCTCGGCCTTTATCTTGACAAACGTCTAACTTGGAGAATGCACGTATCCAAGAAAAGGAAGGAGATGGACATTAAAATTAGAAACACGTATTGGCTCCTTGACAAAGAATCAATTCTCTCTTTGGATAACAAATTACTTATATACAAGACCATAATCCGACCTATATGGCTCTACGGCTGTGAGCTACGCGGTGGTGCAATTCAACAATAGAAATTATCCAACGATTCCAATCAAAAATATTACGAAGCATAACTGGAGCCCCATGGTACGTCTCTAATAGAACCCTCCACACCGACCTCAATGTACCATATGTGAAGGACGCAATCAAGCAAAAAGCCATAAAACACCACGACTCGCTAGCAACTCATCCGAACGAAACCACTATTACATTAAGAGAAGATCCCTTGACTCGACGCCTGAATAAGATTTAATGCAATAAAGAGGCGACTTCAAATGGGAGTCTTCCTCTCCACGACATACACCTAGTGATAAAATTAGCTCATAGAATGTATGTTGTATCTTTCTGATTGCTAATAAACTAAATAATAAAAAAAAATGTATTTTCATCTATTTGTTTCACTATTAAGACAACATCAACTCTTGCATGTTCGTTCTTTTCTACCTTCGACCACATCATTAAAAAAATATGTTAGGTTATTGACTCCGTTCGATTTTTCATTTTAGTAATCCCCAAATATTATGTTTGTCTTCTGAATTTTATTGATTTATTATATTATAATCCATGACCCCATTTTTCTGTATGTTTTTTGCTTTATTTATTTTCTTATTTCTATATATTTTTTAATTTTTCCTATCAATTTTACTTACCAAGGTCACTGTATTAGACGTCAAGATAAGCTGTCTATTTTGATATTTTGTTAGTTTTTTGGCTGGCTAGTCTTTAACAGCGTTTCATAGTTATCACACCATTTTCGTATTGCTATGTTTATTACATCTTTCTTATATCCTATTTTAACTTTGTTTTCCGCTTGTTTTTTCTATTACACTTCTAAAGTTTTTTAATTTATTTTTATTGCGTATTATGTCCGGACAGAGAAGTATTATGAAAGACAAGAATGGCAACATAATTATAGACATAACCAAGCAAATAGAAATATGGAAGGGATACATAAAAGAACTCTTTGACGACGACAGGACGTCAGAAATAGAAATGGAAAATAACCAAATCAGCTCGGATAGCCCGGCTATAACGCTAGAGGAGGTTAAACATGCTATATACAACACCAAAGACAATAAAGCCGTAGGCCCAGATAACGTACCTGTAGAATTTCTAAAGCTAATAGAGGACGAAAATCTACACTTACTTGTAGATCTATACAATAATATATATAAAAAAAGGGAGTATTCCAAACGATTGGTTACGATCGGTGTTTGTACCTCTACCCAAAAAGAACAACCCCAAAGACTGCTCAGAATTTAGAACAATAAGCATTATGAGCCATACTCTAAAGGTGTTTTTGAAAATCATGCATAAAAGGATCTACAGAAAATTAGAGGCAGATATTAGCGACACACAATTCGGATTCCGAAACAACATGGAGACAAGAGAAGCACTCTTTGGGATAAATGTTCTAATACAGCGATGTCTCGACATGAATGTGGATTTGTATATAGGATTCATAGGCTTGGATCCTTGTGATATCCGCATCATTCGCAATCTTTATTGGAAACAACATGCGGCGATCAATGTTAATGGCCAGTTGTCCGAAAATATTGAGATCCTTAGGGGCGTTAGACAGGGATGTGTACTATCACCTGCCCTCTTTAACATGTACTCTGAGTGTATATTCCGGGAGGCTTTAGAGGGCCAACAAGGAGGGATAAAAGTGAATGGGCAAGTGATCAATAATCTGCGATATGCGGATGACACTGTAATAATAGTTTGCAATCCTGACGACCTACAAAACATGCTAGAAAATATCAACAGAGTTAGCAAAGAGTATGGTCTCAAAATGAATTGTAAGAAAACTAAATTCATGGTCATCAAGAAAATAGGAAATAATAACATCAACAATATAAAAATAAAAATCGAAAACACCGAAATCGAAAGAGCGCACAAATACCAATATTTAGGGAGTATAATAAACAGTTGTAATGACCAAGCTACTGAAATTAATAGAAGAATCGAAATGGCGAGGGCAGCGTTTGTAAAAATGAGGCAATTCTTCTCTAATCGCATTCTCTCGCTAGATCTGAGAATGCGCATGGTACGATGCTACGTCTTCTCGATTCTGTTGTACGGAATGGAAGCTTGGACCCTCAAACAACAGCAAATGAAAAAACTGGAAGCCTTTGAGCTCTGGATATACAGACGCATACTTAAAATATCATGAACAGAACACGTTTCCAATGAAAAAGTCCTCCATTGCATGAACAAAGAACGAGAGTTACTACTGACATTGAAAAAACGCAAATTGGAATATTTCGGACATGCCATGCGAGGTGAAAGATACTGCTTGCTGCAATTGCTCATACAGGGCAAGATCTCAGGACAAAGATCGAGAGGCAAAAGAAGGATGTCGTGGATGAGGAACCTCCGGGATCAATAGATCTATTCAGAGCAGCTACATCAAAAATTAGAATAGCTATGATGATTGCTAACCTCCGATAGGAGATAGCACTTTAAGAAGAAGTCCGGTTTCTTTTATAGCTATTTTTTCACATACTTTAAAGTATTTTTGTATATATATTTTTATTTCCAAGTTGTGATTTACAAAATTCTTCATTACCGTTTTCAGATCTAGGTTATTTTTAATACCAAACTCTAATCCAGTTAGAACACTATTATTTTCTCTTTTCTTTTAAATCTATATTTTTAACCAAGTTCGTAATTTTCTTCTTAATTTCTTTGTTCTATTTTCTAATTTTCCCATTTTTTAATTCAATTATTTCTCTTTTTAATATTTGCATATTTTGTTTCAGATTCTTCATCTCTTTATTACACGGTTTTTGATATTTTAGTATTTTCTCGAGCTTCTCTAGTGAACCATTCATTTTTGCCAAAATTTCTACTAAAATATTCGTATTGTTATCTTTCTTAGTTGGCATCCTGGCAGTTTTGATAAATCTCTGAATTAAATTTTCACCCTCACCTCTCTTACGTTTATCTTCTTCTGAGAAATCAAACGAATATTCTCCATTTGCCCACTGCTCCGTACAAATAAAATGCTTCAGCCTTGAGCACAGCCGTGAAATTTATGGGCACTTATCTTTCGCACACACTTTACACGCTCTAATGTTACAGGCACTTTCCATTATTTATAATATTTGCCCATCCACTTCCATATTAAAGAATACATTGACTGCTCACTGTTAACTAATGAGTAGCATACACTAGATTTCTGCAACCACTCGAGGCCGCCCAACTTTGGGTTTAACACCGGTTTACTACGTCACGCAATACCAAACTCCCTAAAAGACAGCAAGCCACCCAAAGAAGATTTTGTACCAATTATTTGTTTTATAAGCAATTAGTGAATAAAAAACGCATCGAACGAAATTATTTGATTTATTTAAAATCAACTGGATAAGCTATACAAATTCTATGGAATTTGATGACTATTTAATAAACGATTGTGTCAATACTAAACGCGAAGAGTACATTTCAAAATTTAGTAGTAAAAGTCGAGTTTTGCAAAAATTGGATTGTAAAAATAACAGACCAGTATAAGAAAGAAGCTTTGTAGAGGCGAAATGTTCTCTTAAGAGTTCCTGAAGTTGTGAAGTTTTTTGCTTTCCGCGGACTACCAATTAATGGCGATAAAGAAATACTAGGCTTTGTAAGAACTTGTAGCTTTCTTGATTGCGTAAAACTGATTTTAAAATTTCATGTTTTTATAACCGAGCAGAAATTTAAAATAAAGGAAGAAGTATTTCCTCATACTTATCAAGAACAATTGTCAACGAATTCGTTATAAAGTTACCATGGTAAGGCAGAGATTGTCCAAGAGATTGCAAATGCCAAGTATTATTCTATAATTATGGACTCAACGCCAGATGTGTCGCTAACAGACCAACTAGTTTTTGTAATACGCTTTAGGCTATTTAACAATTTTCAACGTTTATTCCTAACTGTGGCCATAAAGGTGAAGAGATAGTGAATGCTGCAATGTCGACCGTATATTTTGTAGGTCTTTATTTAAATAACTGTCAGCAGCCTGTCTGGATGCTACAAAGGCTTTCAGGCTGCAATAAAAGAAATAAATCCTCCGTGCACATACATTCCTTGCGCCACTCCTTACAACTAATTAGCTCTGAAGCTGCGGAAAGCAACAAGTACTCTGTTAAATTTTTTAATTTAAAACAAATCTATGACTTTTTCAGTTCTTCAACCAAAAGATAAGATTCTTATGGTCTCACTTTAAAAATCATTCTTTATCTTTAAAAACTTTGTCTGATTCCAATAAAACATTATGCAAATCGTACCAGGAGATTCTCGACTAAGAAGTGTGTTTCTGGAAGAATGTTCTTGTAATGTATTGAGAAGTAAGTGAAAGGCTTCAATGACACAGACACAACAAAGTTTATTACTCTATACAGTACTTTAAAACTTTTAAACTTTTTACATTCTTAGGAACAAGGATTAGTTTTCAAGGCTAGAAAAAAGTGAAATTGACGTGCTAAACTGATATCTACAAATGAACATTACAAGAAAGAGAAATACAAAAGATCCTTTTGTTGAAAACAAAAAAAGTTTTACAGCCTTTAGTGATAGAAACATATATTATACTCCAACTGATTCTATAAAACTCAACTTACAAAAAAGGGCAATACATACAGACACATAAGGATTTTAGATTTCTATGGAAATTTACTAAAATAAAAAATAACAGAATAACACAGAGAGCAAATCAGCTATTGAAAAAGTATGGTTTTGATCTAAATAAAACATATTGTGTTTTTATCACCATATTTAAGAGTTAATAAAAGTATTAACAAAGAAGATAAGAATAGCAAACCAAAAATGTAATTATAACCGCAAAAACTCCTAGTATTATCGAAGTCTACTTTCTATAATACTGCCATCGTTCTAAAAGTTTTTTCAAGTCGTTAGTTACTAACTACACCGGAGAACGATGTTTTTAAGTTCTTAAGAGAGTGAAATCCTTTTTGGGGTTAAAAAGGACAAAATGACGGACAAAATGACGGCTCTTTTATTTATTGAGAGTGAGATCTTACAGTTTCTTTCTTTCCCTGTCATAATCGAAAGGTTTGCTAATTCTAAAGCCAGGGAAAAAGTTTTTTAAATAAACTTTTTGAGGTGAAATGGGCATTTATTTTATTTTTTCTCATTGATCTGTAAACGTATGTAAACATTGTATTGAAATGTATGTACGTGATAAAAATTGAAAAATCAAATCAATGTCTTGTCTGAACAATCAGCTTCTTTGTAATTTTTGTTAACATTACAAACATTAAAAAATTTGAGGGAAGGTGGATGAAAAATTGTCACCCTAAAACACCAAAGACTTGACTGCACCTTCTTTTAGTTTATTACATCGCACAAATACAAAAACTTGATATAATATGATACTGATAATGTATTTCATGTTTTCCCTAAAGATACTGTATAATAGTTGTCACAACTGTTTATAAAAAAATATAGTTGTGTTGAATAAAAATTTATAATTAATCTTCTATTTAACATTTTAGGTCAAGGTGAACTAGAGCAAAACTCTGAGTTTTTTGCCGTAACCAAAAAAATATTCGATTTAGAGGATTCGATTTAGTTGTACGTCGGCACTAGACATGAAGCAGAAAAAAATAGAGAGAATTGTCTGTGGAAAAGTTTAAGAAGCTAATACTGAAATATTTTTATTCGGGTCATCCTTCTGCGTTACCCTTTCCCCTTTAAGGCACATTTTTTAGCGAAATGTGATGTAAGCGAAAGCTTTCACTCCCCCGCGCCGCATTACCATTCAAATCACGAGCCCCCGAATAAGCAGAGTGCAAATAATTTCGTTTCCAACCCCAGCAGCCGCCATAACTCTGATATTTCTGTTTTCACTGCATTTAGCGCGCAGACATGATTGGAGCGATGCCAGCGGTGGCCGTGCGCCACGAGCGGAAAAAAGGGCAAGAAAAGCGCTGCAAACGACCCAGTCAACTGTACATCGGAGGCCACTGGGTCCGACCCTCCAGCCCCAGCCCCACGCCGAGCCCCAACGGGCAGAACCTAGATAACACGGAAGACCGGCTGCCCGAATATTACCTCTGCGGAAAGGTAAGTCCCGCATTAAAAGTTTGGCGGTTACGGGCCTCCGAGCAGACATAACCGACGAAGTCGTTCTCGCGCTTAAAACGCGCTCTTCTGCAACCCGCCTGTACAGACATTTCGATCGCCTTAGCATGCCGCTCGCGGGCGGCCCAGAAACTTTTCCTGCATTGGAAAAGGCGGGGTTACAGAAGTGTCAAATTACAAGGGAAGATTGGGTGATTTACATTCTGTTCTCGCGAGGTGCAATTTCGGAATTCGATGCTTGCGGGAGTTCCTGGCGTGGAAGTTTTGCTAAAGTGGATTTTGATGATTTTTGCTCGAAAAAATAACACGTAAGGCAATGTTATGATTTCCTGTTTTCCGCCTGCATACAAAAGACAACTTGTTTGTACAACTGTTTCTCTACAAAAATTAAATGTTGCTAAATACGTTCTTCGTATTATTGCAAAATGGATAAACGTTTTTTATTACAATATTTTATATTAATTTTGGAATACAAACAAAAAGTATGCACATTGTTATTTTCAGATGAAATAAAAACGCATGAAATCCATAACCTAAACTGAGTGAAATGTATAAAATAATTGTTAAAATGCCAAAAGCATTGATGATAAAATAAAACTTCTTTTTTCTACATATGCGTGTCTAATAATAATAATAAAGCAGGCTTCTGATTTATTTAATATTATATGTTATTAATAATATTTAAATATATACCATCGCTTAACATGTATAGTACTAAACCATTTCTTTTATTTCTAATTTCCTTGAGTCACTTTTTACTGTATCGAACCACTTCATTTTTGGTCTGTCTATTTTTGCTCGGGAGGTAGTGGGAGTCAGAATAAAAAAGAACAATAATCACAAGATAATCCTTGGTGAAAATACGCTAAAAAGTATCCAGGAAAAGAAAGAACAATATAATAGATGGCTAAGCACCAAAACGCAAGAAGATCAACAAAAGTACAAAGAGAAGAACAAAGAGGTAAAACGATTAGTAACAAGAGAAAAGAATGATCAGTGGAAAACCATGTGCACAAACATTGACCAATACATAGGGGGAACAAAGAGTTCAGAAGCATGCCGAATACTAAAAACGTTAAGAACAAATTCAAAAGAAAAGGCATACATACCGTTCATACAACAAGAAAAATGGGAGCAATACTACCAGGACCTGCTAACAGAAAATAGAGAAGAGTTTAAAGGACAAACGATAGAAAATAAACAAAATGACCAAATAGAACACGAAGAAGTAGAAATAACAATTGGAGAAGTCAAAAGGCCACACAATCATTAAAAATAGAAAATCAGGAGGACTGGAGGAATAGTACCCGAAATGGTAAAGTATGGAACCCTGAAATTACTACGCATGATGCAACATATGTTTCGTAAAGCACTAAATGGGGATGTACTACCGAATGAATGGACAAAAGCGTATATAACGTCGATATTTAAAAAGGTAATCGCAGAATATGTGACAACTATAGAGGCATTAGTGTGATCTCTAATGGGAAGAATTTATGCAAAAATAGTAAAAACAAAATAGAAGACAATGTTCATGGAAAAATAGGAGAAGGCCAAACAGGATTCACAGCCGGAAAATCCTGTATAGACAACATATATACTATCCAACAACTTATAGCGAAGAAAAGAGCGAAAGACAGAGACATTCACTTGGCCTTCATAGACCTCAGAAAAGGTACGACTCGGTTCCCAGAAAAACTGTGGGAAGCGATGAGTAATATAGGGATCAACAAAAGTCTAATCAGGGCAATACAGCAACTTTATGGAAACAACCAAGTGGCAGTGAAAGTGGGGCAGACTATCAGTAATTACTTTAAGACAACAAAAGGGCTCCTACAAGGATGCTGCACATCTCCAACCCTATTCAAGATATTCTTAGAAGATACCTTAAAGAATTGGAAAAGGAAATGTGAGGGAATGGGATACCAGTGCGCAATGAACATCTTTATACACTAAGCTACGCAGATGATCAAGTGATAATAGCCCAAGATGAAGAGGACCTGAGTTATATGCTACGAAAACTAAAAGACGAGTACACTAAGGCCGGTATGGAAATAAACTTCGACAAGACAGAATATTTAGCGATTACAGAAGAAGAGGTAAAAACTTAGAAATAGACGACAATGTAGAAATAAGAGGGAAAAATAAGTTCAAATACCTAGGCTTTACTATATCAAAAATACATCTACAGAAGAAGAAATAAAGAACAGGTTAGGAAAACTAGAATAAGTATCAGACAACTACATCCCATTCTATGGAACACACACATTACAAAAATACAAAACACAGAATATATAACACAATTATCAGAAGTATTATGACATATGGGGCAGAAAACTGGATAATTAATAAGAAAAATAAGGAAAAATAAAAGCCACAGAAATGGAATTTTGAGAAGGTGCTGCCAGGTGACACGACTGGACAGAATTAGAAATACAGAAATAGAGAGGAGAATGAATGTAGAAAAGACACACTGACTTACATCGAGGAAAAGAAATTAATATGGTACGGCCATGTTAGAAGGACGGACAATAATCGATGGATAAAGAAAATAACAGAGTGGAGTCCTCCAGGAAAACGAAAGAGAGGAAGACCCCTGAAGATCTTTCAGAGATGAGGTGGACGAAGCCATGGAAAGAAGAGGGCTAGCAGACGGAGATTGGGAAGACAAGAAGGAGTGGAAGAAACGGTTGAGTGAAGGAAGACAGCGTCAGCTGTGAAGATCCTTTGTATATATATATATATATATATATATATATATATATATATATATATATATATTTTTTTTTTTTTGTTCTTTCTCCATCTCCTTTCACAAGCACTCTTTTCGTATGCCTTTTTTTCTTTTCATTTATTTTCCAGTTCAACAATGATTTGCAATGTTATTCATGGCATTGTTGAGAAAAGTAAGTTAAGAATTAGCAGTAATATAAGTTATAATTTATGGGAATTGATAGTTTCCTTACAGATTTGATTAACAGTTGCTTACAGGTTAATTACTTTCCGGTTTGGTTACGTATAAGTCTTGTGGTAGCTTACGTTTTAGTCTTTGATAAGTATTTTGTCTGTCCATGTTATACTGAACAGCACCGTGGCATTTATAAATTGTCGTAAAGAACTTTTTGGCACCTGCACTGATGTAACTTAGAACTGTAGTTTTTAATTGTATGTAGCTGTTCATTGAATAACCATGGGCGTTCACTGCGATTTAAGATTTTATTTTGGAGTCTTTGTATCTTTTTCAAGTTAGTCTTTACTGTATTACTCCATATTGACGATGCGTAGAGCACCAATGGTCGAATTAACGATTTATACATCATGATGGTGCATTTTGACTTGAGCGATGATTTTTTATTAATGAGGGGTGTGCCAACCTCGCATATCCTTGATTTAATTTGTGGTTTACATGGGTTTCCAGGTGAGCCTGTATCTAGCACCCCAGGTACTTTATGGCAGCGTCAGCTGGTTTCCAAGGAACAATGTTGTTGTTTATTACTATGCTGGGAGGATTTGTGATTTTTCTTAAGGAGAATATTTTGCTTGACACTTGGCAGTGTTAATTTGGATATTCTATCTGGTGTACCATGAATATATTCGATCTATTGCTATCTGCAGTTTCTCTATGGCCTGGTTGAGATCGGAGAAGGTTGTTAAAGTTGCTTCTGTAGTGGGGATGTCTGATGTAAATATATTAAATAGCACCGGTCCCAGCACACTTCCTTGCGGTACCCCTGCGCGAATGATCTTTGTTTCTGATATTGCGGTGTTGATACGTACTTCAAAAGTTCGGTTGTCAAGGAAGCAGAAGATTATCGCTTTGATCTTGATTATTTTGCTTTTTAAGCCTTCAAGCCAGATATTGTCGAAGGCCTGAGCGACATCACGGAAGACAGCGACGGTGTAACTTTTGTTTTCGAATCCCTCTTCTATTTTTTTGGAAATCTGTTGTAGTTGATGTAGCGTTGAATATGATTTCCTGAAGCCAAACTGGAATGGTGGTAATACATTGAGTGTCGTTAGTTCATTCATTAACTGACAGTGGATGATCTTCTTCAGGACTTTTGAGAGTGTAGTCAACAGGCTTATTGGCCTGTAACTGTTTATCAGTCTTTTATATTTACCTGGCTTTTGAGAAGTATCCTTGTCGGAGACATGCACTATATACAGTGGCAAGGTAGGCTAGGGATTTATTGGTAAGGTGAGTTAATACTAAGTTGGTTATGAGGTCGTGTCCAGGGGATTTTTTCTTTGGGAGTTTTGTTTATTATGTTTTTGATTTTTGGGGTTGTAGATTGGTTGGTTTCAATGGGTTGATTATGTATACTTTTATGTGGGCACAGGTATTTTTAGTAAAACTTTCTCATAGTGAGCTGCAAGGCTGCTACTTTTCTTCGTCGGTAAAAGGGTGCAAACCACCTTAGTGCTGGGATTTCCCCGTTGTTTTAGTATACGCCTGGTGGTTCTCACATCCGGTTGAAGGTCTTCGATGTTTTTTTGGTATGAGTTGATTTCAACTCATCCAGTTCGCGTTTTAGCTGTGTTCTTGTTTAGTAGACGTTTTGTTTGGGTTTCTGGTTCTTTGTTCTCGTCTGGTTTGGCTTTTCTTTAATTAGTTCTGTGATTTCGTATGGTAGATAATGGTGGTTAGGTTTTTTTGGTTTTGGAAGCAAGGTTTTTGTACACTGTTGGTTATTGATGTTGTTAGCTTGGATATTGGATATTTATGTCTTCGTTATTGTTTAAGTTGGTTGAGCATTTTAGCTGGTTATCCAGGTTGGTTTGAAAGTTGTCCCGGTTTATTACCCCGTTTATAAGTCTAGGAGTTGGCTGTGCTATTTGCGGAGTGCTAATAAATGATATAATTACAGGTAAGTTGAGTTTTCTCTACTTTTTAAAATATCGGTTTTGTGAAGTTCTTTTGTAATACAATGTCCAGTATGTCTGGCAGGTGATCGCTACGATATATATAGTAGGTATATTTTTCGGGAGCTATTACTTGGAAAGAATATTTGGTCTCGTAACCTTTCATCTTAATTCCCTCGGGATTATTAACTCTGCATCCCCATAATTAAAGTGGTTTGGCAGTATTGGATGAAGTTTTGAGATCTTCCTCTACTAGTTTCTTGTTTCGTTGTCTATGAGTGCTTATTAATGTGAGGTTTTGGTCATTTAATTTAATTCTAGTTCCGACTGTTTCTAGGGTTAGGTCAGCGATGCCAGGGATAGCGTTATGGTTAATTTTCTTTTTAATAAGTATAGCTACTCCGCCGGCTGCTGTTCGAGCGTTTCTATCTTTCCTATACATTAGGAGGTAGCCTGGTATTTCGAATGTGTCTATTTCATATAGGTGGGTTTCAGTGATACATGCTACGTCTATATTGTGTCTGGCAAGAAAGGGTATAAGGAGTGACCGTCGGGTTAGGATACCGTTGGCATTCCAGTTAAGGTTTGATAGCTTTTATATGGGTTTCTGGAGGTTAGAGTCCATTGAAGAGTAAGGAAATGATTGTACTGGTGATAAAGTTTTTAATTAGGGGAAGGTAAGGGGCTAACAAGTCAATGAGGATTTTGACTATATTACTGACGTCAGGTGGGGCCGTCTGATTAATTCATTATGATTTACTGCATTACGAAGGTAAATAGGTGGTATTTTAGGTTTTGTAATCGGAGTACCAGTTTTGTTGCCTGCATTTGTACGTTGATTGTGTTTATCATCTGGTTTATCGTTTGGGTTGGCCTCTAGGTTAGCAAGTAAGTTGTATTTATTTTGTGTTGGAATTATTGGTGTCCACGAGTATCGCTTTTGCGCCTTATTTAAAGGAGGTGTTACTGAGTCTAATTTGCGCTTAACCATTGAACTTCCATTGTTTGTTTGTTTGTTCAGTTGTTTTGTTAAGATTTAAAAATCATTTACGGTTTATGGTTTATGCCTCTTAAAGTAGATATTTTAAAGATAAGACTGCGATTAAGCACGTCTTAACGCTTTGAGAGTCAAAGTAACACCCGACTCTTAATTCTAATATTAAAAGAAAATGTAGGCCTGACCTTAATAGCAGATTTTTTGGGGCACTTATATATCGAAGCGCGGCACTCGACCGTCCGCTCCGAAACACAAGTGCGGAATAACATGACCTAATCACCTCGTGCTCTGGAATTTAATATAATGAATTACATCTCTTTTACTTCGCGGCTTGCTCGTTTTCTCCAGTTCTCTTCTGCAGTTTTAGTCTTGCCTAGATTTTTTCTGTGTGCCTTCCTTTCCCAAATCTTTAGTCTAATTTTATTTTTCTTTGTTAATGTCCAAGTTTCACAAGGATAGACATCGTAGGTCTAATTATCGTTTTATAAATTTGAAATTTGGCTACCCTTACTATCGTATTTGCTCTTAATATATTAATACTCCTAATGTTTTATTTCCTTTTCCTACATGTTTATCAATTTCTGCACATTCTTCGTTTTTGTATATCACAGATATTCCTAAATACTCAAAATAACTGATCTGCTTAAAGGTATCCGCCTTGCTATTTCCTTTAAATTAATGTAATTTATTTCTTCTTGTTGCTCTTTTCTTAATTTTATGTATTTTGTTTTTTGTTTATTAATTTCTGCTGTTCTTGTTAGTTTATTGAAGACCTTCTTGAGTTCTTTCTTGGATGCAGATATCAGGACTGTTACGCGCATATGCAATGAACTAGTGTTTATGTTGATTTCTCATGCTATTTTTAGCCTTTCTTAATATTACCTCTAAAGCTAAGTTGATACCTTGCTTCAATCCCTTTCTTCCTGTAAAACAATTAGAGAATATTTTGTCAACAACTACTTTGTTAGAGTTTTTCGATAGCGTTAGCTTAACTAAATTAATTAGGTTTCTGGAGATGCTCAAACTAACCAGGGTCTCGTATAATTTAATTCTAACGACAGAGTCATATGCTTGATTGTAATCTATAAACAATAAGTGCAGCTCCAACTTATGGTTATAACTAATCTTCATTATCTTTTTTAGTGAATATTTGATTTGAAGTTTCTCTTCCTTCCCTAAATCCACCTTGATACTCTCCTACTTCTTGGTTATAGAGGTCATTGCCTACTCAATCCGTTTCTCCAACCCGCTCTGCCCTAAGTTATGTCTTCTTCAAGTTTCATTTTCCATCGCTTTCCTTATGCCTTCATTTCAGGAACGTCTTGGTCGTCCTTGCTTTTTTTGCCAGCAAAATATTCTTTGTAGCCTTTATTTTCCGGCATTCTCATTAGATCTCCACACCAGCATAAACCGCGCATTTTAGTTCTATCAATAACTGTTTGTTCTGCCTTCATCTGTCGTCTAATTTCTTTATTGGATATATGTTGAAGCTTAGATATCCTGGCACTACGTCTCAAGTAATTCATTTCTACTGCTTGTAATTTGCGCTTATCGCCCAAATTTCACTTCCATATTAGAGAACTAATCTACGATTGATTGGCTTGTTCTATTTTTTGTTTTTTTGGATATGTTTTTATCTCACCATAACGAGTTGAGACAGCCTATTACTTTTCTGCTATTTTGAATTTTGTTTTATTTCTTCTTCTAGTTCTTTTTGATCTACAATGGCTCCAAGGTATTTAAATTCTTCAACTTGTTTTACAAGCGTATCTCCATTTAGAAGGACTTAAAGTTTTGTCTCAATATTAACTATCAGACACTCTGTTTTGTGTAAGCTTACTTGGAGTCCCCACTCTTGGATTCTCTTTAGCATAAATTCTAAATCGAATGAATCTTGCGCCATAAGTACTTGATCATCCGCAAAATTTAGTGTAAAGGGATAATTTTTATTTACCGTTATACCCATTCCTGTAAAATTTTCCCTTCCCTCCTATCATGCCCGCAATCTGATAACTTTTATTCTAAATACTGATTTTTTATTTCTTTGATTCTTTTCTTCTTAGTTCTTTATTTTTTTGTATTCTTCTCTTCTTTCACGAGTTTGTTTAGTGAACCACTTGTTATATAATTTCTTCTTTTCTGTTATCAGTATTCCTATTTTTTTTTTGTCATCCAGGAAGGTTTTTGTTTCTTTTTCTTTTTATTTATTTTTCCAAGTGTTTAATAGGCGGCATTATGAAGTGCTTTCTTGATATTGGTATATTCCTTTTCTATATCATCTACTTTCTCACAAGTTTTAAGTTTATTCTTTAATCGATTCTCATATAGTGTTCTGATACCTGATTTTGAGAACAGGTATAATTTGTACTTTTCTTCTTCTATATTTTTATATTCTAGTGTATTTTCTTGTACTGGTCTGTTAAAGTTGCTTTTAAAATGCCAAATGCTTTTTAATTCGAGCATGTGATTAGGCCCATAATTGGGTCCTTGTTTTACTCGGTAGTCTTGCATCTTTATTGCTGATCTTTGTTTCATAACAAAATAATCAATAACCTCTGTATTAATGTCGATCTTTCCCATCTTATTTATGTATGTTCTTGTGTGCATAAAAACCATTTAATATTTTTAACTGATGCTCATTACAATATTCTATTAGTAATTTTTCCGACTAGTTGATAATATTTTCTCCGTGTTGGCCTATTACGTCGTCTTTTTATTTGTATCTAATTTTTCCATTGGAGTCTCCAGTTAGTTCTATTTCTTGGTGGCTTTTTATTTTTGCCATTACTTTTCTTGAGCCTTGATAAAAATTATCTTTTACCCTTCGCGTCGAGTCATCCTTTGGACCATAAACTCCAATTATGATAGTTTCGTATCCATAGGAATATATTGTTAGTATTATACTTCTGTCTGATTCACAATTGCGTGTTTAATAGAATTTTTGTGTTTCTTATGTATTAAAATAGCAACACCTGATGCTGTTCTTTCAGATTCAACCACCAGACCAAATTTGTAAGTAGTCTGTTAGTTCTTTGTTTTTTTTTCTTTTATTTTCGTTTCCGATATAACTGCTATGTCAATTTTTTGCTGGTTTAATTCTTTTATTATTTCTACCGTTCTGTTAATTATCTTCTGTATATTCCAGGTAGCTAATCTTACGGTCCGTTTTTTTGCCAATTGTCGTCTCAAGCTATTATCCGTCCGATTCCGAGGCTTGTTGAAAGTCTTTTTACCGGTGCTGTTTTTTTACAAGTGAAAGGTTCCTCATTAGCTACAGTCCATTACGGCTACAGTTAGGGGTTACTACGTGAAAGTAAGGATAGGACTTGGCAAATCACAGTCGCTTTTCTCGACGTTTTGCCATCTCTACTCCCATCGACACCATACTAACCATTTAATCCCTATCCCCTTTTTTATAAATTGGACAAATAATATGTCCCTCTACTGCGGCATACATTCTTCTCGCCATACCCTTCTAATTATATCACAAATTCTTTCTTGTCATTTGTTTTCTTTATATTTTAAGGCTTATGCTAGTGTTTCACTTTCTCATGCACACTTAATATATCTCAGTTTCATGACTTTATCTTTGATTTCCAGATCTGACGATTCAGAAACTTCCTTGTCTTCACCTAGCTTTATAGATTTATTATTTCTTAATTTATCTTTTTCAGATCATTATTTAACAATCCTCAAAATACTCCGCCTATTTGTCTAATTTACTTGCAGTGTCTCCTAACAAAAGTCCCTCTTTATTTTTGCAAAAGGTTGACATAGCACTACTTTTACTAATAGATTTCTTTACATCCTGATAGGAATTTATTAACTCTTTGCTAACATATTACTCTTCAATTACTTGTAACTTATTTTTCATGCAATCTCTTTCCTTCTATCTGTACATTATTGTTGCTTTCTGTGTCTTTTTTAAGTGTATTCATTCTTGCGTTGTTGCGTTTTATTAAAGCCTCCTTGTACTTTTTATCATACCAATCCTTTATATTACTTTTTTCTATATTTTCTAAACACTTTTTCAGACTTTATCTTGATATTTTGCTATTTTAACGCATTCACTTAACTATGTTATTGGGTTTTCCACCTTGACCATTTATCCGTCGTAAATTTTTTCTATGTTGCATTGCTTACTTTCTTGAATGTTGGTAATCCTTGCTTTCATTTAGTTATTACTAAAAAGTGATGCGAGTTAGTATCGACGCCACTACAACTTTTGACTTCTTTTATGTCACTTTTTCCCATTCTCGTTATTGTGCTTGCTTTTACCTCCAGTCACCTGTTTATGTATTACTTCTCTTCCTATTTTTGCGTTCATGTCGCCCATGGCAATTTTTAAATCGTATCTTGAAATATTTTCGAGAATGGCTGAAACTTCTTCGTAAAATTCCGTCTTCTCCCATAGGATCTTGTCTTCAGTAGGTGCGTGTATATTTATAATATTTATTTTTCTATATCTTTCTTGTAGTCGTAACATATATATCCGATCTAAATGTGCTTCATAATTAACTAATGGTATTTCATTCTGCTGTTTAAGACAAATCCTTTTCAAAATATCTGTTGCAACCTCCGCTGAAATATATAACCTTTTATTACATGTAATTGCCTCAAATGTTTGCTTTGTCTCTTGCATAGCCAATATGTCTAAGGAGTAACACTCCAAAACTTTTAGTAAGTACCTGGGATATTCCACGCCCACTTTACTTTTTTACCGTTGTCCATTTTATTGTCTTTTTCTATCGCCGTGTTCGTTACCGTTAATTCCCCATCACTATATTTTCTTACAATTTTTTTAAAAAATTTCCATCTTTTTGTGTTATGATTTTATTTCCACTCTACTGTTTTCCACTTTATTGTATTCCACTTTCGTCTCTTCCTTTTTTCACCAAGTTTTTCATTTGTATTCTCTTTTCTCTTTCCTTCTTCGTCATATCTTTATTAATATAGGTTTTGGTTTGCGTATTTGTTTTCAATTTTTGCTTGTTTTGTATGACTGTTGTCTTTTTCTTCTTCTTCTCGAATCCTACGAGGCACATTTTATCTTCTAATTGATATACAGTTTTAACTTACGCACTTACTTGTTTATTTTTTGTTTTATATCTTAATTTGTTCTTTTTAATAGTGTATTTTTTGTCTTGTCATCTTTTTCCTTCATTAGCTTTTGGCCACTTCAAATTTGCTTTTGAGTTACTAACAGATTTTTAATCATGTCAATTAGACATAATTTTTCATCACTCCATTATCAGCTTACTACTTACTAGTAGCCTTAAACTCCTTTTAGGTGCTCTTATATACCTGCTATAATTTGAAAAATAGATTTGTACAACGAAGTATTCCAAACATTGTGTTGAATATGCAGTAGCGTCCTTATTCCTTTCCACATATTAAACGTAAAAACTTTAAAAATACGACTATTTAACAAGTTTTACAGTTGTAGCTACTAAAGCAGTGTATGGTTATTCTCTATAAGATTATGAACAAAAATAGGATCATTTTATAAGACCTAATTTGGAGCATTAAGATTTGACTGCAAAACATTGTAAACAATATTATTGATTTTTCGCTAACTCTGACTAAATTCGTAGTTCAGTACATTTTTGTTAACATGAGTCATTACACAACTATTAAGTAACTTGAGTAAGTTTTTTAATTTTTAAAAATGCATATCATTTCATTGAAATATATATTTATAGGTGCACAAACACAATGTGTGCAACACATGTCATTGATCCTGCCCAGATTTACCGACAAAATCTTATTAGGACTTTTACTTCCTTCAAATGGTCGAGCTTGGTCATCTTCCGGTAATAAGTGCGAACTTATGACTCGTACCTACCGAAATTCCTCGTTCAAGGGGAACAATTTCATGTTCCAATATCCAGTATAAATGAGGTTCAGCTGGTTTCTTTAGTGAGCTCACGTGAGGTCCAGGACAATCTAAAAGCGTCATATACCTGGGTTGTCCTTTAATATTACTAACGAATAGTACGGTGTATAATCTAAGGTCCTGAAATACCCAAAAGTGTGTCGACAACACGCCGAAGTATTTAAACCATGTTGTTGAATAAAAAATGACTGAAATATAATTTAAAATTTTTCACATTTTGCCCTATCTATCTGATTTAAGTCCCGCTTAGTAGCATCTACGTTTTAAACTCAAAACGTTCTTGTTTTACAAAATTTGATTCAAACCAGTCTTTTGAGGGCAAATAATTTTTAAAATTAAAAAGCTTTGGAGCAAGTGCGTTGAACTTTGAAAGTTTGTCACAAGTGAGGTATTTTATGAAACTAAAATGGTATAGAATATCAAACTATTTCTTATTAAATTATTTTCATAATTTGTTTTCCTGTATAATATGTAAATGAATGTGTAATTTAATAAAGTGATAAAATTGCATTATTATTGGAATGTATATACAGCAGTTATTACTTAATAACTCAAGATAGCTATTTTATAAAATAAGCAACCTACCATAGTGTTCTAGTATTATCAATTTTTCTTCAGTTATAATTGTACCTTTATAGAATTTTTAAACTTAACATCTTGCTTGATAATTTCAAAAAAGTTTACTTTTTATTGCTTTATTACACATTAATTGATGATACTTTATAAATATTTTGAAAACACATCATCAGTACAGAAAACAAAATCTTTGCCAGTTGCTTCAAAAATAATAAGAATGATACTACGAAACATGAATTTAAAAAGTAACATAAATAACTCAAATGCCTTACTACGTGTTTAAGCAATATTACATGTGACTGAGCAAGAGAATTTTTAGTCGTATTTTATTTGGCGATAACTTGAAACATTCAGGTAAAATTTTACATGCAAGAAACCGTTAGAGACTGGGGAGGGGGAGCATAGAAGATAGAATATCTTTATGGTATTGCACATTCTTATGTGGAAAGACTAGATTTGAATCGATAAGCCAATTTTCAATATTATCACTCTTTTGAGTTTTAACTAAAAATCAATTATATTAATCAAAAATTTATAAATTTATCATAGACGCTCAGTAAGTAATATTTTGCTAGAAATTCCTAATTTTATAATTTCTGTACTTCAAAAAATACCAACGCACCAACTTGCAGCCACTGCATCTTCGAGTTCTATTGAATCAAGGTCTCATACAAATCTTACAATGGGTTTGCTAAAATCACAAAGACGATTTTGAATTTTGCATTGAGTTCTGCTGCTCCTTCACATTTTTTTAATTTTTTTCATCAATCGGTAGATTATCTGACTTCAATACCGGTTAAATCAATTTGTCTGTCCCTACTTATAGCATTTTATCATATTCTCTAACCTATTTCTGTTATATTTAGAACTACTTATGATGAAATCATTTACAAAATACTGAAAAGGTGCAATAAAACGTTTACTACAAAAACTTTAATTGATTTCGGTTTTTGGTACATCTTTTGATCATAAACAAAGGAATTACTATTCTACAATTTTAAAGCGGCCCAGTAATAGTAAGACAGAAACAGAATATAACTTCACCCTCGCATTTCAAATTTAATTCGACATATGGGTAGCACAAAATACAGTGCAATAATTAAAATAATTTAGAAATTTGCAAAACAATGCAAGCAAGCTTATAATAAATATTTTACTTATTTGGTTTTAGTTATATGTTCTTTATGATTTTGGCTATAATAACTGTATTGGCCACAAGTACCCCTTTGTTAAAGTGCCTCAAACAACATGCACACATATCGCTGCTTTGTTTTTATTCTTAGCTTTTAATGTTTATTTTCCATTAGCGTTACGTGCGGTTTGTTGTTGGCATACCTTTTTATCTTTTATTTGACACGCACAATTTCTGACGCATTATTTTGACACGATACTACGCTATAAACTATTGCAGGTTTAGCATCTAACTTAAATTAACAAATCATACGATTTATTGAAATGAAAAATAGATCATGATTTGGTAATGGATATTAGTAGTGCTATATTACATAGTTGTTTTGTTTTTGCCCCTCTAGAGGTATATTAGTTAGCAACCATTTAAAAGTCAGGCGTAAACATTCTTACACTAAAGTATAAATCCTATTAATTAATATTTAAATAATATTTATTAGAATACAGTTTGTCTCTTTCATTGCATAGATTATTTTGTTGTTATCTTTATTGTTTTCCTTTTATTCCTATTACTTTGCATCTGCCTATGTTGGGTTTCAATACTTTCAAATTTTTATTCTTTTCTATAGCTATCGAGTTATAACGCTCTGCTTTGTGATTTAATTTTGTCTTATAGTTCTTCTTATTAATTTATTTCGTTCAACGAATTCTACGGTTTTCTGTTTGTTCCGTTGCGTTGGTTTCCTTCTTCTTGTCAACATTTCTTCTACTGTGAAGGGTCGTGTTTCAATTTTCTTGTTTTGTTTTGAGGTTATTTTTTGGGCCAAGTCTATAATTGTTTCTTGGAATTTTGTTAATTTTGTCTGTTTCCATGTTTTTACAGTCATTGTCTTGTTTCTGGGTTTTTATTCCTTCTTGACATTTGTCAAAATTTTTTTTTAATATTTGAGTGTTGATTTTATATGTATTACTCTCCATTTTTTTAATCTCTTCAGTTTTATATTTATATGTAATTTGGCCCTGACTAATCTATGATTGCTACCAAAAGTTATTTAGTACACTAATACCTATAACCATTTCTTTGTTCCTTGTTAACGTAATCGATTTTGATTTTGATATTGCCATTTGGACTGTTCCATGTTTTTCTTGAAGAATGAATTTATTGCAAATCTCATGTTCCAGAAAATTATATAACATTTCACCTCTTTCGTTTCTTGTGCCATCTCCAACATTTCCCATCCTGTGCTTCTCTTCGTCTTTTGCCCAACTTTGGCAGTCTTCTATAATTATTTTATGTTTTACTTAATTGTCTTTAAATTTGTTTTACGTTTTGATTCTGCCGCAATGCTTTTGTATCTAATAAAACCCACGCTTCTTGTCGCGTTTTGTTTGCAATCTAACTGATAAAACGCATTGCCTGAATTCAATCATGGCTTTTTCTTTTTTTTTTCTTCTAACTTTTCCCAGGGCCACCATACTCTATTTTATTTTTGACGGTTCTTCTTCTATTGTTGAATTCCAAAGTTTGTATATTATATGTCCCTGTGTGCAACATTGTATGTATTGTCTTTTTCTTATTTTGTAAGTAGTTCTTCGTCGTTCCCCAGAATCCCTAGGTTAGGCCACCAAGGTAGTATGGGAGTCAGAAGTTTTTGTTTTACCTACCTGGGGTACTTGATTAATTTCTTTAAATTTGACATTTAAAAGTAGAAATGTGGGTTTTGGCCATTAAACGCCACGCTGGACAGGCATGTTAAAAAGTTTTGCTCTCAGCCGATCTTCTGGATGAAGACGCCATTTGCAGCAATCAACTTTATGCCAGACGCTGCTATTGATTTTATATTAGCCTTAAAATCACTGTTGTGTCTACCAAATTTGATGTTATCGTCCTTTTGCTTTCTCCATTGTTGTAGACTTTATTTGTGCCATCAACCGGAGCCAGCGGGATGTTACTCCTCGATCTCTCTTTTTTCCTAACTTTTGAGTGGTAAAGTATGAAAGAATTTTATGATTAATTGTATAAGACTCAAAGAGAAACTCCTCACAAATAAAAGAAAAACTAAAAAAGAAAATAATAAATATAAACTCAGAAGACATGCCGGAAATAATGAGCGTACTGAAGGAAATGACAATAAAATTAATGATTGAAAAAGGGAAGAAACAATAAGAGCGATGAAGGCATTGTTCAATAAATGTTTGAAAAATGAAAGTGTAGTGTCAGAGTGAAAAGAGGCCATAACAAAAAAGGCAAGAAACTAAATTTAAAAAATTATAGATCCATAACATTACTATTTCAAGTATATAAACTTTTGACGAAAATAATAACGATTAAATAGATAATAAAATAGAAATACATTTCCCTAATAAACAAGTTGGCTTTTGTAAAGGGTTCAGTGCACCGTGTCACCTATTAACCTTTAAACTAACAATAGAAAAAGTAAGTGAATACCATCTTCCTTTATACATAGCACTGGTGGACTACGAGAGAGCATTTTATAGCATTGAAACGTAGTCAATACAACAATCTATGGAGTAGCAAGATAGACCACAGATATGATGCTCATCAAAGATATCTACGAAAATACAACAATAACAGTTAACTCGCCAGGAGAAACTGATTCAACCTCGATTAAAAGAAGAGTTTGTACTAACTCTTGAAAATGTTTTCAAGTAATTAAAATGGCAGGGAAAAATTTTTAATAATCTAAAATACGCAGAAAACGTCATACTATTTGCAACAGACAGAGAACAACTAGACTCAACGCTACAACAACTATGCGAGTCTTCTAAGAAGGTGGGATAAATATATCAAAAACAAAAATTATGTTGAACTCCAAAGCAGAAGTGAATATAGAAATGGAACAAAACGCTATAGAAAAAGTTGAAGAATATACATATATAGGGCAAAGATTTACATTTAAAGAAAACCAAGAAATAGAAATTGCAAGAAGAACCAAACTGGGACGAGTCGCCTTTGGCTGATTAAGCTGTGTATTAAAGAATTTAAAAAATAATGAAAAAGTATCAAAAAAACGTCTATATCCAAACGTACTAGTAACTGTGGGTAATAAACCGTTGGAGACGATAACATCATATAAATATCTAAAATGTATGTTGAATAATCAATGAAAAAACCGCATTTGTTCAAATGAAAGGTTTATTGAGTATTACGGGTTTAGACTTAAAACTGAGAATAAAAATGATTAAATGTTACATTTTCTCTGTTTTGCTGTATGGAATGTAGAGTTGGACGCTAACGCAACACGTAAGTAAAAAGTTACAGACTTTTTAGTTATAGATATACCGTAGAATACTAAAACTTTCCTAGGTAAAAAAAGTTACAAATGCTAAAGTTCTCAAACGAGTTGACAAAGGAACTCATTACAACAACAATCAAGAAAATAAAATTGGAGTACCTTGGACATGTAATGAGGCATCAATGTTACTGCCTTTTACAATTGATAAGGCAAGGAAAAGTAGAAGAAAAGAGATCGGTGTGAAGGAAGAAAACATCCTGAATAAAAAATCTACGTGAATGGTACAATACAAGTACTACCTCACTTTTCAGAACAGCTGTATCTAAGATTCAAATAGCTGTAATGATAGCAAACTTCCAATAAAAGGAGATACACTAGAAGAAGAAGAAAAAATTGAAGAACCGAAAATAACCCCAACACCTTAGGTCAAAGTTGTTCGATAGCTGTATACTACTTGTTATAACTTATGGAGCTCACACATGAACAAAAAGAAATGTAGATAAGCACATAAAGACTTAAAGAGCCATGGAGCACCAAATGCTACAAATAACTATAAAATACATGAATAAGAGAAAGACAAAAATTACATACATATGAGGGAGAGTAGTCAAATTTAAGTGGTAATTCACAGAACACAACACTTGCTAAACATATATCTGGTAGGAACGCATGAGTCTTCAATTGGGGACAATGGTTAAGCAAAAAAAACAAGATAAAAACCAAAAGTGCCTTGGTTAGACGACGGCGATGTGAAGCGTCACGCCGGTCTCGCATGGAAAAGAATCTCCCAGAATAGGACAAGATGGAAGAAACAAGGAGAGACCTATATCCAAATGAATTGACAAAGTCAGCTTCTTTATTAGTGGATTATCTGCTGCTCACCATAAGCATTTTTTTTTGGAAAATTTTACATTATTTACTAACCCAAGCTATTTTATTAAGATCAGATTTACTTTGCTTATTTGATGTTAAATTGTCTATCTATTACCTCATTTCGTCTTTGTTTTTTTATTATAATTGCATGTCGTTCTGTTATATTTTTAAGAATATTTTAAACTATTGTTATTATTTTTTCAAGTAATTTCTGTGCACTTGAAAATATTTACTTTATCTGTGTTTAAACGTAATAACACATTTTTTGAATAATTCATGACTATGGATCTTAAAGAATTTTTATACTGCTGTCATAACCGGGCTATCATTTATCCCTGTAGGATTTTTCTTTAGCTTTGAATATAAATCAAAATCGCCGAAAATTAGATCAGATAGTAGCATTGTCTTGATGGAGCTGCGCGTCAAAGAACGATGTAAACAAAACAATACAGTTCTCCACCAAATGCAAATTCCCAACATTTTCTTTTTCTCGTGTATTCTAAATTAAACAAAAAATCTAAACTTGTGTCGCTGATTGTTATAATTAATTGAGAAGTATTAATAATTCTTATTTTTTATAAGAATTATCGATTTGTTTAAACAAATTACACCTTAGATGAATTCTGAAACTATATTTACAAAGTACTATTATTTATGGATGGACTTACCAAAAATCTTAAAGATTCGTTGAAAAGAAAACAATTTTGTCGTGAAAAAATATTATTTTTAATACTTTTAAGAAAATAGAAATTTCAAAAAAAAAGAAAAATACGTGTCTCTTATTTTTTAAAGAACACGATATGTGGATTATTTTAAGTTATTCCAACCTTTGATTTTTGAGTGGCCCACTTTATGAATTTTGTCCCAAAAACAATTGTCACATTTGCCACAAATGTATAAACTAACATTTAGTTTGTGTGCTGAAGTCAAGAGTGACTTGAGCAAATTATTCCACAAATTTAGTAAATAGTAAATAGGCTCTTGATATACTCATATCCACTAATGTCAAACTTACGAAAATTGCCGGCGAAACGAATAAAATAATTAGAATTCGACGCAAGTGAGTTGCTAAAATGCTTATTTGCGAGATTCAGATTTGTACCTTTCGCCACTGAAAAGTAGTAAAGACGAATCTGAACATTCTTCTGAAGAAAGCTATTATTATTATTTGTAACCCGTATTTAAAATGACAACAAGACAAAAGAAAAATACTTACAATACCGCAGAAAATATACACAAAATGGATATAATCAAAGATATAAATCAAATAAAAGACTACGGAGATATAAAAAGACAAGAAACAACCTACATTCGTCAAGAGAGTACGATAATAGTATTGTTACAAAACGCGAGAAGACTTAAAGGACGGACATTTGGACAGACGAAGAGTTTAGCAAGGAAGTGCAAGAGGAAAGAAAAATGCTACTACCTTGTATGAAAGAACCGCGGAATAAGGAACTTACGGCGCAGATAAAATATAATAAACCGATAGTCGAAGTATATAAATCAAACAATATAATTAATAATTATACATTATTTACATGTGGCAATAAAAGCTGAAGATTGGGAGTGGCGTTTCTGATAAATGACACTCTAGAGGAAGAAGTGAAGTACTTTAGGTCGCAATCTGAAAGAATATAATCCATAAGATTTAAAACAATATACAACATGATAACGATAATTAATGTTCGCGCGCCAACCGAAAAAAAGAAACCGAAGTAAAAGATGAGTTCTATGAGGTCCTAGAGGAAATAGTTTACAAACCCCAAAGACAGACCTCAAATTATTAATACGCCATATAAACGCAAAAGAAAGTAAAAAAGAGATTTACAGGGAGATTACAAGAGGAGAAAGCAAACATAAAAAGAGTAATGATAATGGGCTAAGACTAATAACATTTGCTATAGAACAAAACATAAAAATAATGAGTACCCATTTCAAGCAAAAGGACATAGACAAAGAGACATGGAGAATTTTAGAAATGAAGAAAACAAACCAAATGGATTATATACTAATAGAGGAAGAAGATACAATACGAATTAAAAAAGTAAGGAGAGATAGAGGAGCCGATGCACACTCAAACCACATTCTCGTTATAAAGAAAATAAAACAAAGAGAGAAGAAATAAGAAGAAAAAAATTATAATCTAAAGAAAATCCAAAATACAGAAATATTGCAAAGACATAAAAAATACAGAAGAAGATTACAATGACACTAAGGCACAAAATGAAGAATAAAAAAAATGGGAGAAACTTGAAGAAACAATTAATAAGCTACTAAAGTCAATATACCAAATAATAAAAATATCAAGAGAAACCACTGGATGAACAATATATGTAAGGACGAGGTAAACAAAAAAACAAGAATGTGGCAAAAATTCTTACACGTACAAAATGAATAAGATAGAAGCCTATATAAAGAACAAAACAACAAAGTAAAACATATGTGCAAGACACAGAAACGTAAATAGATGGAGGAGGAAATAAGAGACAGAAGAAAAATGTAAAAAATAAAGAAATAAGAAATTTTTATAAAGATGCAAAAGACATCAGAACCGAAAACAAAGGAAGACAAGGATATATCAAAGATAAAGATGGGGGTTGGGCAATCCACAAGAAATTAAAAGAAGGTGGAAAAGCTATTTTGAAAACCAAATGAAAGCTCAGGAAGCAGAAATTAAAGTTCTAGAGGAGGAGTAAATTAAAAAAATAATAAATAAAATAAAAAACAACAAAACCCAAGGGGAGAATGAAATAGCAGTCAAAAACCTAAAGTATGAATTAGTAAAAAAACATGAAATACAAAAAAATGCCGCAGCAATGGGAGAAAGCAATACTAGTCCCAGTATTAAAACAATGACATAGAGCTAAATGCATCAAATATAAGGGAATTGCATTTATAGACACAACAAAATCTTAGCGACAGCGATAAAAATAAGACTGGAAGTATATATAAAAGTAGCATTGGGAGAATACTAAGCAGGTTTTCGTAAGATACTTCTACAAGTGACCAAATTTTCACACTGAAGCAAATTTTAATAGGGGCATACGAATAATGAGATCCCGACCCAAACGTTATTTATAGACTTCAAATTTGCTTATGACTCCCTCATTAAGGAAGGGCTTTTTGAAACACTGAAATAGTAAAGATTCTAAAAAAAATAATAAGCTTTGGTAAAAATGATGTTACAAAACACCAGATGTGCAGTGAAGGTAAACGGAGATATAACAGAGAGTTCTGAAGTGGAAAGGGTGTGAGACAGGGTGATCCGTTATCTGCTCTCTTATTTAATGAAGCATTAAGAGTGACAATCAGGAAAAGCAAAATAAACAAAAGCGAAACACTTCTGAATAAGAGTCACCAGTGCCTCGCATACGCTGATGATATACTGTTAGTAGCAAGAAGCAGGAGATAATTAGAAGGAATCTGAGTAAGGCTGCAAAACAAATAGGATTACAAATCAATATCAGTAAAACTACATATATAAAACTTAAGAACAAACAAGGGCAAATAACCTAAGAAAATTCAGTGCGAATATTGAAGAATATGAAGTCCTGAAATTCGAAGTGGTGGAAGAATACCCGTACTTGGGAGTATTAATAAACAAAAAATATAGGAAAAAGAGACACAGATTTAAGAATAGCTAAATGCAGCAGATGTGAATAAAATTTAAATCAAGTAATACGATCAAAGAATACCTCACGAACCAAAAAATTTCGTATTTTTAAAACCATACTGAGGCCGACAGTATTATAAGGTTACGAGAAGTGGACTATAGCAAAGAAGGCCCAATACAGTTTAGAGGTCTGGGAAAGGAGAATGCTGTGAAGAATATATGGGGGAAAGAAAGTAGATGACCTATGGGAGAGATGCACAAACGCAGAAATATATAAACGATATAACGGACCTAACATAATTAAGGTAATTAAAGTCCGAAGACTTCAATGACTATGACATCTAGAAAGATTGCCAGACTAACGTCTGGTTAGTCAAGGATTTATGGTAGAGAATCCCAGAAGGACAAATAAAAAGAAAGAGACCGAGGAAAAGTGGTGGAAAGCGAGAAAGAAAGATTTAAAGGAAAGGGGAGACGGCAACTGGAAAGAAATAGCAAAGGATAGGAAGAAATTAAAATTATTTATATGGGCCTATAATATATATATATATATATATATATATAGGGTGGTATCCAAAAGTAGTAGGACTGATTTTTTTAAAAAAAAATGTATTAAACATTTTGGTACATCGACTCTTCAAAATAGGCCCCTTGGGCATCCACACACTTCTGGTAGCGAGCCTTCCAGGTCGCGAAGGCTTTCTGGAAGTCGTCCTCCGGGATGCTGTTCAGCGCCCTCGTCGTTGCCGTTTGGACTGCTTCCACCTAGTTCAAACGGTGCCCCTTGAGCTGCCTCTTGATCCGGGGAACAGGAAGAAGTCCGGTGGTGCCACATTAGGGCTGTAGGGGGGGGGGGGGGTCAGGCAACGTGGAAACGCCGAATTTGGCCAGGAGATCCCTCACAATCCACGCGCCGTGGCGCGTCGTCATGGTGGAGCTTCCACTTCCCCACCAGGTCTGGTCGCACGCGTGTGATCAGATTTCGCAGCCGTGTGAGCACTTCCACGTAAAATCTTGCATTTACAGTCTGTACATATATATATATATATATATACATACATACATTTTTATCAAATTTATTTAGTATCTTTTCTGGGTATGGTATATTTTAAAACATTCAATACACAACGCAACATTATAATTTGGACAGTAGTATCTCGTCTCTTTTCGTATTCTTTTATCAGTATCATAGGTCTCCGGACCACATACCTTAACTGTCTTGTCAGCTTTTTCTTTTTTCTGTAAATGGTATCACGTCAATAAAACGTGTACCCACTAAACGTAATGGTGAAGATGATGATGGGCGTTCTGGTTAGCGTTGCAATATACCATATTTTTTTATTATTTATTCTTTTGGACCTAGTCTAAATTGTAAATGACTTTTTGAACCCTCCTCCTTCCGCCGTTTTGAATATATAACAAAAAAGTTTCATATTGTCTGGTCCAGGAGGTGCATAAATATTTTGTAATAATGTTTTTTCCTATTTCTCAATTTCGGGATAACTTGTTAGATGTTGAACAACTCTGTCAGTACCACCCATAGAGATATTATAGTCTTTGACCACTTTTGGATTTTTTTTGTAGCGGTCTATCATTTCTGTATTATAAGTTGTTGTCAATAAAGAGACGTCTTTTTTGTCTTTCCACTTCATTACGCAGACTTTTCCTCGCTGATATGCAAGCATTTCTTTTTTTCTTTAGCAGATTTTTTAGCACTTCCTTCCTATTTCAAACGTGTTAGTTTTCTTTTGTAAAACAATGTCACTAAGTTTGGGAGAAGTATAATAATTGTCTGTAGTCAGGCAATGTCCCATGTTCAAAAATGGTTCCAACATTGTCATAAATATGCGTGTATCTAGACATAGATCTTTTTTATTGGTTTCAAGTGCTGTACCTTTGCCAGTGTAAATAATAAAAGACCAAATATATCCAGATTTGGATTTACAAAGCATGCAAGATTTGATGCAAAATCTAGCCCTTTTTAGTGGCATCAACTGAATCCATCCTAATCGACCTTTATATAACATTAGATACTCGCCGATTATGATATCTCTCTTGGGTGTAATTGCGCTAGAAAAGTTTTTGTTGAGATGTTCAACAGTTGGCCATATCTTATTTAGTTTAGGATTTAGATGACTACTAGCATCGTAAGTAGAATCATCTACAAAATGGATGTATAGTTTCAATAAAGCGAAACGTTTATATGAAGTCTCCTTAGCAAAAAAAATTTCTGTACCACCTTTTGACCAATACCACTCATATATTGGCTTAGTTACAATTCCTTAAGGAATACTGAGCAAAAAACTAAATAATTTCTTCTTCTAGCACAAAAATTTCTCACAATTTAGAAGATCTTGATTGATTTGCATATATATTAATTTTCGTTGTAATCAAATTTATTATTTCAGAATTCCACAAATATTTAAAGCAATATAAAATATCTGACTCTGTACCTTGTCCAATCGAAAAATTTACACCAGGTTTATTGGTGAACAAAAAATTCTCTAAATGGCCTGAAATCTTCATTCTCAGAATGAAAATCGTCATTCGAAGATTCCAACAAATCAATATCAGGATCACTATAACTTACTGATTCACTAATTAAAAATTCTCTATTGGTGTCACCCGCTCTTTCGTACATTTGGGAAAAAACTTTTTGATTACAAACAAAATAAGCAAACTTTGCAAAAAAAATTGAAACTTATTACGTAGACACACGCGCCAACAAACGGTACCGGCAAGTGAAATCTTATGCAATAAAGCATAAGTATTATTGTGTAAACACACGTAAACAAGTGCAGACAAATTTAGGTCAACGCATCATACAAGCAAGAACCAAAAATTTCAAAAGGGCGCGTGCTCGAATGACGCTCGGGATAAACTGTTAAGTGGTTAACGCAACTGGTGATGAAGATATTTCAGAGTTTGGCGCACTCGTACTGTTTGAACATCGAAGAATATTAAAAGTGTGCAAAAAAACTTTCTAAACCGTTCATCTGTCGAACACCTTGGCATATCGTATTAAACAGACATACCCTTAAAGCTGTACAAGATCCAGTTTACTAAAAAGCTTCAGCCTAGAGATCCTAGAACGTATTGGAACTGCAACATATTAAGCAACGAGGTTCATTTTGACTTATTTATAGTTCCCCGTAACAGGCCTTGAAGGCCCTCTGGAGTCGTAACAGGATAGATCTGCTACAATCTAGAGCCTACGGTACACAAGGGTAGTAACGTGGCTAGCGCTACGTACCGACCGCCTATTATTACTCCACAGTTTGACCTCCAGGTACTCATTTATTGCAATTCGAACCCGCAACTCTTGGTTTCGTAATCTAGCGATCTATCCACTAAGCCACCACGGCTCTCATTTGGGTATCTATATTAGCAAAACTACATTGTCTAGGGAGAAAAGTTCTCGTGTTATCCACGAACACCTGCACCGGGTCACAGTTTATTAAAATTTTTCAAATTTTACTTCTTGAGGATGAAGCAAAAAACTTTCTTGAAGTTACTGAGGATGATCCTTGAGCAATATATAGTGTCAGAAAAATGGCACATACCATAAACACAGGAAAAGAAAGATACGATGAACGTACTAGAAATGTTTCCAGAATTTTTAATTTTTCGTCTTAGCGATCTGGGTTAATCCTCAAATCACTAGATTTAACACCTCTGCGGAGGTATCTTAAAAACTACGTTTGCGCTACCAAAACACACACGATTAAGAAACTCAGAGAAAATACCCGGGAAATTATTCAAAGTATACCCGGTGTCTAGCAAAAGGTGATAGAACGTGACTCAAATAGCCCGAATCTACGCAGCCTTTAGAGATGTATGTTTATCAGATTTTACATTTTAAAATATAATTTCAGGTTTAATTAAAAGTTTAAGCGTAAAAATACAATTATTAGTTTAGATATAATTTATTCTATAAATGAATCTGTCAGTTATATATTGAGTCTTCTACATAAAAGCGTTAAAGTGCCTTTTCACCATGGAAAACTATATTATCTGCAAGTAGCTTTGCGTATTACAGCCCTTAAATTAAATAACGCCCTTTTACTAGTTTTACTACAGTATTTATATTTACAAAGCTAATATAAAAGCAATAATTTTACCCGTATAACTTTATTACACTAGCAATCACTGCCTGTAACGGAAAAACAGTTAGATTAATAGATTATCGTTTAATAAACCTTTAACTCTTTTATTAGGTTTATTTGTGATAATTGTATTTTCTGCTAGTTTACCATAATTTCTGCGCCATAAAATATTCACTAAACAAATTTCGATTTATACATAGATATATATTTAGCTATTATTAAACTGCATACATAATTCATATTTTCAGTGACGAAATTTTCAATGTAGTGTTGCAGCTACTAGTTGAAAGGTTTTCTTTTCTTAGAAGTCGCACCCGACAAGCGTGATGCTAACCAAATGTTGTGTGTATTTTCGGCCTAACCAATTTCGTTATCACTGCTCAGAGCAAAAATAATATTGACGCAAAAGATTTTCCACTGACGTACTGATTGGTTTCATTAACTTATATTTGCACTTTCTAAAAGACTCAAATTGTCAGTTATTATTAATGCACAATTGATAATAATTGTTTTTAACAGTTTAAATACTTACCTATTTGAATTAAATTAAAACAAAATAATACAGATGCAAAAATATTACTAGTCGTAGTCATTTTATAACAAAATATAAGAATAAAAATTATTATTTTTTAATAAAGTGCTAAAAATAGAAGTTAGTTGCTAAATTACTACCATAATATTTTTAAAACATTAAAAACCACTGAAGAAACATCAAACAATACTTGTAACACAAGATGTAAAGAAAATAGTCATCAATAGAAAATCTGGCAACGTTTTTATTGTTGAAAGTAATTTTTTGCGTTTATTTTCATACATTCGATTTTGTTGTTGCTATTCTTATAACTGCTTTTCGTTTAAAATAAAATAAACTTCTCAATTATCTCTCGCAACTTTTTATTTTTAAGTTTAATTTTTATATTTTGTTTTAACTACGAATGACTACATTTTTAAAATATTCTCTTCTTCCCTAAATATCTGTTATAATGGCTATATTTACATTACTGTATAGTTCCATTAGAGTTTTATCAATTATAAACCATAACATTCTTATATTACAGGTAGTTTTTCATTATCAGTTATCATATCTTTTATAATTTTCTTTTATCTTTAATCGCACACGAACACTTCGGCAGCTCCAAGTGCTTCATTTAGTGATGCATAAACAAATAATAATTGTAGGCAATAAGTTCGGACTGTAATAAAGGTGTTTCAGTGTATTTCAGAAAAAATCCTCACTTTTGAGTTTGAACAGCCCTATAGAACTGGGTAAGAAAACAATCTTGAGAACGCTTTTTAAAGTCAAAATCGTGCACTGAGGCTTATTCTGTCTTTAGAAAACGGCAAACAATGTGAATATCCTTTTTAACCACGCTTTTAGTTAAATATTTTAAAATATAACTTAATTTTAATTCCTAAACTTAACGTTTCTAACGTCTTTACAAAATTCAGTTTTTTCTATGTTTGTCTGTCTGTCTAAGAATATACTAGCCAACAATTCATTGCAGTTTTTCTTTATATGCATTTCAAAGTTTGGTGTTTTATCTTAAACCTTCTGTTTATTTCCTTTACTATTTTGTTGTTGTTTTGTTTTCATTTTTCTGCTTTTTCCGGTAAATGTTTTCAATTGCATTATAACAGAATTTTCTTGGTTGATAATTTGAATGGTTTACATTTAAACTTTAATTGAAATTACTAGTATTTATTAGCTTTTGTATTATGCTAAAGTATATAACAATGATAATGTTGCATCATGATTTCTCCAGTTTTTATGTAACATTCACGATCGTCGATGCCTCTACCCCATAGCAAAGAAAGTGTAAACGTATAATACTAATAAAAAGGGCTATAAAAAATATATATCTTTCAATTTTTCTTTACCCTATATAAGCAACGGAAATTTTTATTTATCTGAACAATACATAAATTGAACTTTTAATTCATTTTATTTTATTATTTTTATTTTATTTTCTATTTTATTTATTTATATATTATATTTATATTATTATTAATTAATTTAAATAACCAGATGTTAACCAATATTTGTGATAACAATTAAGCAGAACTAGAAGTGATTGTTAATACATGACATGAAGTAACAACCCTTAAAAGGAGAAAAATTAATCCCAAGATACATGAAACATTATCTCTAGTCAAGAGATATGTAGATTACGAATATGTGTAGGTAACGAAACTACCACAGATAAACAACCAAAAATCAAAATTCCAAAACACCAATATTTGTCTATGAAATAATTAATTAGCAAATGACTAACAACTTGAGGAAAATAGTGAAGGATGAGCAAAGCAACGCAGGAACGTTGGCTGAAAGCCGTTTAAAGAGCCAGCTAGCCCCAAAAACAGTCTCAATAACTAGCAGAATAAAAATAATTTTAGAAACTTCTACCCTAGCTACCATAGAATAGAAAAAGCTAGGCAGATACATTGAAAGAAAAAAAAGGAACGAGCAAAACACAGAAGACCATTTCACGCCAATTTCTAGAAGAATTCAAGGCAATGCTTCAACAACAGCACAGCCCTGGATATTTCTTTAACTCTTAACATCAAAGTTTGCCAGATTTATTAAAATAACCCTGTGGAATGTCAATGACCTTCTACAACACAAAACAGAAATATAATTATTGTTTTATTACACTTCATATATCTACTCTCTATTACTGAAACCCACTTTAAAAATAGCTCCTACTTTCACATATCATAATATTCAGTTTATTATGCAACTATTCGGGCACTACTGCTCATACTGACAACGCAATATTTATAAACTGATGCATTATGAGCAAACAACAATTACTTTTTTAAAGAAAGAACGTTTTGGGGATTCATTTTACACTTCAGGCACAAAGTTTATTGCAGATGATTTTAATATACATATATATATATATATATATATATATATATATATATATATATATATATATATATATATTTCAGCTCTACAGGCCATTAAGGCCCATGGCTTAACATTACATTTCATATATTTTCACATTTACATTTTATACCTCTGCATTTTCATTTCTTTAACTTTACTAACTATTCTCCTCCACTTCACTCTGTCTCTCGCTGTACTTCTCCAATCCTCTATCCCCACTCTTCTCACGTAATTTACTACTGCATCCAACCATCTCTTTTTGGGTCGCCCTTTTTTCTTTTTCCCCCTGTCTCTCCTAAAATCCTTCTCGCATGCCTGTTTTCGGGCATCCGGCTAATATGGCCTAACCATCGTACTCTTTGAGCTCTTACGAACGCTATTATTGATATGTCACCATACTCATCTTGTAACTCCTTATTTGTTTTTCGCCTCCACTCTCCCTCCCCTGTTCTTACTCCTCCCAGAATTTTTCTTAAGATTCTTCTCTCCCATACTTGCAGTTTCACCTCTATATATTTTTTTAATGCCCATAATTCGCTTGCATACGTTACTGATGGTCTTACAATCGTTTTTTACATTCTTAGTTTTGCTGCTTTTGAGATTTCTTCGAATTGTAGCATACCACTGATTGCACCTACCGCCCTACTGCCTTTTGCGATTCGTTTTTGTATTTCCGTGTTTTCCTCTATGGTGTTAGATAAAGTCACTCCTAAGTAATCGACCCACTAACTTTCTTAAATTTATACACCTTTCTTTCCCCTTGGAAGCTGGTAACCGTATCTCCCCCAGTGTTTCGTCTCATTTCCATGTACTGCGTTTTGCTCTCATTTATCTCTAGCCCATACTTTGTCGCAGTTCTTTCCAGTTTACTGAATACTGTTTCCAACTCTTTTTTTGATCTGGTAATAACAGCCAGATCGTCTGCGAACGCCACTATCTGGTGACGTTTTTGGTAAATTATTCCCCTTGTCTCGATACCACTTTCTATCAAAATTGCTTCTAGTACCAAGTTAAACAGTACTGTTGAGATGGGATCACCTTGTCTCACTCCCTTATTTCCAGTGACTCTTTCCGATACCTGCCCATCTATCAGTATTTTACTATTCATTTTTCTTAGCGTCATTTATACCAATCTTATGAGTTTCTCCGGAATCCCTAGCTTTCTAAGGGCCTCGTAAGGCCTTGTAGGCTTGGCGGAAATCCACAAATAGCATATGTAATTCCAAATTTTGCTCATAACTACTACACTGAATCATTTTCACCTTAAAGATTTGATCCAGGGTTCCTCTTCCTCTTTCAAATCCTCCTTGGTATTCTCCTACTGCCCGTTCTTGGTGCTCACTAAGTCTTTCCCGAATCAGTCTCGCCAATACTTTATACGCCACGTCCAGCAGTGATACTCCCCTATAGTTTTCACATTGGCACCTACCCTCTTCTTGTGTATCAGACAGACAATAGCGTTATTCCATTCTAGTGGCATTTGTTCTTGTCTCCATATTTTTATAATAAACTCGTTTATTTTCTGCTGTATTACCTCCCCCACCCCCATTTATATACTTCCGCGGGTATTCTATTTTCACCAGTACTTTTGTTATTTTTCAATTTGTTGATCTCCTCTTTTATCTCTTCTCGCGTAGGTTCCCTTACTAGCCTTTGTGTTTCCTCGCCCACTGTCTCCTCCTCTTCTTCTCTCCTCTCTTCATATTGTTCATCCTCATCCCCAACTACCCCCTCTTAATATTCTTGAAATATCCTAAGTTTTCCTTTTATATTACCTAGCATTTCTCCGTCCTTATTTTTTAAAAATGTAATATTCTTGGACTTTACATCTTCGCGGTTTTTTTTTAATTCCTGGTAAAAATTTCTTAGCTCTTTATTTATGTAATTTTGTTCTACTTTTTCTAGCTTTGTATCTAAATATCTTCTTTTTAACTGCCTGCATGTTCTCTTTGCGTCTCTTCTTGCCTCCTCAAATTGCCGTTTATCCTCCTCTGTATTTTGCCTCAATAATTTCATTCTGACCTCATTCCTTACTTGTAGTTTTGCCTTGCATTTCTCGTCAAACCAACTTTTTTGTTTGCTTCTGCCTTTTTTTCCTAAAAATGTTTCCATCGTTTCTTGAACTGCAGTCTCAATTTGCCTCCACTCTTCTTGAATGTTGCTTGGTTCCTCTAACTCCCTGAGTCTGTTATCAAGTTGCTTTTTCGTTTCAATTAATACCTCTTTATTTTGCATTTTATCAATATTATACCTTATTAACGGGTTATTTGTTTCTTTTACCTTCTTTGGCATTATTTGTTTTATTGAAGCGATAACCAGAAAGTGATCCGAGTCCATGTCCGTCCCTCTAAAACTTCTTACGTGTGTAACGTATCTTTGGTGTTTATCTTCGATTAATAAATGGTCAATCTGATTTTTGCTTTCCTTGTTCGGTGAAACCCACGTCGCTTGGTGTATATTTTGTGTCGAAAATTTGTACTCATTATTTTGAATTTATTTTCTAGGGCGAACTCTATTATAATTTTTTCGTTTTCATTTGACTGAGCATGTATACTGTTGCCTCCGGTTATTTTTTTTATATGTTTATTCCCTATCTACTTTGGCATTTAGATCGCCTACTATTATTTTTGCATCATATTTCGGAATTTTTTTTTTTTTTTTTGGTGTCGACAGTCAATTCGAACGCATCGGCGCTGTCACGCTGCGAATTATTAGTGGAGATTAAATGCAGAAAAAGGAGTTAAAGATTACGCAAATACGGTAAATTATAAATAATAGGTTAGTAAGTGGTTAAGGGCAGAGCAGATAGTGGGAAGAAGATAGGTGAGTTAATTGAATTGTTGATAAATAGTAAGCAGCTATAAAGTGAGGAAAAGCAAATATAAAGGTCACAACAGCTGGCGTTATCAGACTCCGAGGGTCGACCCGGTCAGATAGCCAGGCCGCGTTAAAAGCATCAACAGCAACGGATAGTAGATAACAGGTTTTAATAAGCCGAATACTTTATATACTACCACTACTACTATTACTACTACGGCTGCTACTACTAGTACGACTACCGCTGTTACTGCTCCTGCTACTGCCAGTGCCGTCGCCGGTCGGTATACGAGGTGCCGTTTATTTTAATTATTTTGTAGTGTATAACTTTGGAGAATGTTGGTAAATTATGTATTTTATGACTGTGTATACATGATTTAAGGTAAACAAAATAAACGCGGAATTTCTTTTATTGTGATTTACAAAACACAAAAAATAGACAGGAAAGTACAATATAAATAATCGTCAAAATTAAAAAGTTAATAAATATTTGTAATTGCAATAAAATAGGAATAATTGAATTTAGTGCATGCAGAAATAAAAAATTGAGCATAGGTAAATCAAAAAATGGTCATGAAAAGAATAGAGGAGAAGTTTCAGGCTATAAATAATAACATGAGTATGATGAACGAGAAACTAGATGGATTAGGGCAAGAGTTAAAGAAGGTGAAAGAAGAAAACGAAAAGTTGGAGATCAAGTGGCAGAACAAAATGAGAAAAGAGATGCGCTGGAAAGAGAAATAAGGGGAAAAATCTCGTAATAAAAGGTGTTGGGGATGATATCAGTGAGGGAGAAGAAGAAACAAAAGAAAAAGTATGCAGAATAATAGAGAAAATAGGAATAACCTTAGACAAAAGGAGCGAGATAGATGAAGTAAGATTAGGGAAACCAAGTATGGGAAGAAATAGGCCGATATTAGTAAACTTAATGAATTAGAGTACAAGAAAAGAGGTATTAAGTAAAGCAAAGAACCTGAAAGGATCACATATATGGATAGATGAAGACTACGAAAAAAAGTGCAGGGGGAAAGAAGAAAATTAATACCACTATTGAAAGAAGCTGGAGATAAGAGGCAAACAGAGTATCTAAGTTATAATAAATTAAAAATCGTCAATAAAGTAGTGAAAACGGATGACGCACAACAAGAAAATCCCGAGAAGCAGAGCATTAGGAACAAGAGAACGGTAGCAGAGTGGTCCCTGGGAGTAAATGATTTTGAAGAACAAATAAGAAAAACAACATGTACAACAAGGAAAAGAAAAAACTAAGAAATGAAGATAAGGTAGTTGGACGGAAAAACGGAAACGAAAATGATTACGGACTAGGACATGAAATGAAAACTGTTAAAAAAGAGGTAAGGAAGAATTAAGAAAAATTGGATCGTGGAATGTGAGGGGCACTTATAGCGAAGGGGCACTAAAGAATTTGGTAAAGATAATGAGGAAGTACGGTATAGAGATAGTGGCAGTTCAGGAGACTAAGCAAAAAGGACAGCAATGTATGCAGGTGAATAACTACACCCTCTTCAATAGTGGAGGTGAGAATAGATAATTGGGAGTGGGATTTGTTGTAAGCAACGAAATCAAGGACGCAGTAATAGATTTTGAAGCAGTGAATGACAGAATGTGTAGGCTAAGTCTGAGAGGAATATACCGGAAGATAACAATATTAAACGTGCACGCCCCCACTGAGGATAAGGAGCTAATGGTAAAGAGCGAATTCTACGAGGAGGTAGGGAAAATGTTAGAAAAGATTTCGACTTTAATAGTAAACATATTATATAGCGCTCACGACTAATACTATCTAAAGGCACCGAATTGCCTAATTTGGTTCAAAAACAAAACTACTGGTTTTTATCGACAGGCATTTCAACTTATCTGTTATCTGTCTTTAAATCTCTCCCCCATAATTCCAATGATTAGTGCATATGTCATTTACAAACATATTGTTTTGAAAATGAAATATGTGAGAAATTTCAACTATTCGTCTCAAACATCTTAATGAAATAGATAAAGCTCGCCGAAGGTTCGACACACTCAAGCAGACAAACCACCAAGCTGCGCCACAAGGGTAAAAACAAAAACAATCCAATAGGATGTTAAGAAAAATTTTAAAAAGTATTGCGAAAAAAGACAAGCAAAAACAAGATGCCATTGTATTCAGTTTTCTTTCATGATCACATTACCAATCTAAACAAGTTTGGCAGTTCAACATAGGAAGCACTAAAATCTAAAAACAAATTCAAACTTTCTATTTTTCCTACACACAAATTAGCCCTGCATGTTGCAAAATAAGCCAGCAGTATTACAGAAAAGGCGAGCTTTTTTGCCGAGTATCTTGCTGAAGTATTTACACCTAACGAACAAAAGGATAACAAGATAAATTCAGAAATTTTCATCATTCAGCAGAACGTGCCTCTAATTAAAGGTTTAATTCTAAAAAAAAATGTTCAGAAAGCAATCTTCTAAACACCAAAAAAGTTTCAGACACAGATGTAGTAACAGCAAAATGTTACGCGAACTACCTAGAAAAGGAATACTGGTACTTACGTATGTAATACTGGAAACTGCTAAAATCATAATCATGTATATATATATATATATATATATATATATATATATATATATATATATATATATATAATATCGCTTTGTAACGTTTGTCGAAGCTGTCCGATTTCCAGACTTCTTTTCCGTTGCGCTCGATCTTGCCAGTCTTGATTTTGGATGTTTCTTGCACTCATTGCTTTTTTGATACTTTCTCCCCAAGATGTTCTGGGTCTTCCCCTTTTTTTCTTCTTGAAGAGTCCACTTCCATGCTGCCTGTGATAATCTCTCCTCCCTTCTTCTTCTTAAGGTGCCATCTCCCCACGGAGCTTGGCAATCATCCTGGCTATTCTCACTTTTGTTGCAGCTGCTCTAAACAGATCTAATGATGTGCATTTGTATCATTTTCTTAGATTGTTCGGCCACGAAATTCTTCTTCTTCCCACTGATCTTTTGCCTTCGATTTTTCCTTGTATTATAATTTGCAGTATGTTGTATTTGGATCTTCTCATTATGTGGCCAAAGTATTCTAACTTTCTCTTCTGTATCTTGAAAACAACCTCTTTCTCTTTCCCCATCCTTTCAAGGACTTGGTCATTGGATATTCTGTCTCCCCATGATATTTTTAAGAGTCTGCGGTAAATCCATAACTCGAAAGCCTCAATTCTCTAAATATTATTTTTCTTTAAAGTCCACGCCTCTGCTCCCATATAGTATAGTATAGTGGAAAAGACAGCACTGCGCCATGCGGGTTCTTAATTTTAAATTTAAATTTTTATTAGTGAGGAAAGATTTCATTCTTATGAATGCTGATCTTGCCATTTCTATCCGCTTATTTATTTCTACAGTCTGGTCGTATTCCTGATTTAATGTTGTACCTAAATATTGATACCTATTTACTCTTTCTATGTGTTGGTTGTTAATTATTATGGATTGTTGTACGTTAAACATTGCTTTATTAATTACCATATATTTAGTTTTATCGAGATTTATTTTAAGGTCATATTGATTGCTGACAATGTTAATATTTTTCATAATTAATTGTAACTCATTTACATTTGTAGCGATAATTACCGTATCATCGGCGTAACGGATATTATTGATTACTTTTCTATTCACTGTTACGGCGGTTGTAACCCCTGAAAGAGTTTCTTGGAAAATTTGCTCGGAGTATAAATTAAATAACATGGGTGACAGAACACACCCTTGTCTCACTCCTTTACATATCTCAATTTCTTTTGATGTTTCCTGTTCTACTCGTATTGTTGCGTTCTGCCTCCAGTATAAATTTTTAATTAAGTTTATTGTGCGTTCCTCGATACCATTTTGTTTTAGTATTGCTGTTAGTTTTGTATGATTTACATTGTCGAACGCATTTTCGTAGTCAATAAAACATAAATGTAGTTCTACACTAACGTCACGACATCTTTCTATTAAGACGTTGATAGCAAATAGTGCATCGCATGGGCCCATGCCATTCCTGAAGCCAAATTGAGTTTCTCCGATATCTTCTTCCAATTATTGTATACTCTATTGTGAATTATTTTTAGCAGTATTTTAAGAGTGTGGCTCATGAGGCTTATACTTCTATATTCAGCACATTCTTTCTTAGGCAACATTATGAATGTTGAGGTTAACCATTCTTGAGGAATACTACCCGTTTCATAAATTGTATTGAACAAATCTACCAAGGCATCCAAATTTTCATCCTTTATTATTTTAATCAAATCAACTGGAAGTTCATCACATTTACTGTTTTCAATGGCGTACTTAACTTCTTCTCTTGTTATTTTTTGCCAATTTGGCATTGTTAGTGGAGTTCTTATAGTTCGTTCTTCATGGAATAGATCTTGTATATATTCTTTCCATCTTTTTATCTTTTCTGGCAGGTTTAATATTAATTTACCATTTTTATCTTTTATCATACCTTTATTCTTCTTTCTTCCTATTCCTATAAGTTCCTTTATTTTTCTATGCATGTTAAACACATCATTTTGCTTTTCTAGTTCTTCTATTTCGTTACATTTTTTATTCATAAATGCCTCTTTCGCTTCTCTTATTTTATTTTTTATTTGTTTGTGTATTTCTTTATTTTTCTCTATGTTTCGTGCTTTGTATTTCCTTCTTTCTTCCATAAGACTAATTATTTCTTGAGTCATCCATTGTTGTTTTGCTTCATTTCGTTTGTATTTCAGTTATCTTTTCCAGGTTGTAATATTGCTCCCTTTATATTATTCCATTTCATGTTTATGTCTGTTATATCTTTATTATTAACCTCTGTAATATTTTTCAGGTTATTTTCTATTTATTTCCATAATTCTTCTTTGATTTTTTCATCCTTTATCATTTTTGTATCTATTTTGTGGATGTGCATTTTCTTTTTCAACTTTTTTAATTTTATCTTAAGGTCTGCAACTAGAGGGTTATGGTTGGAATTGATGTCTGTTCCGGGATATGTCTTTACTGAGGTAATAGAATTCTTATATCTACTATTTATCATAATAAAATCTATTTGTTGTCTGATGACATTCTGTTCTGTATGCCTTGGTGATGTCCAAGTATATAGTCGTCTTTTTAACAGCTTGACCCATGTGTTCATTAAAGTCATATTATTACATTGACAAAATTCTATTAATCTTTCACCTTTTTCATGCCTATTACCCAATCCATAATTTCCCACTGTATTGCCAACATTACCCTCTCCCACCTTGGCATTAAAATCACCCATGATTATTTTAACTTCTCTGTTTTTTGTTATTTTTACCACTTCGTTTAACTGTGAATAAAACTTTTCGATTTCGTGTTCACTTTTGTCCTTTGTCGGAGCATACACTTAAATTAGATTTAAATTGCTTGCGTCCGCTTTTAGTTGTATTAAGATAACTCTTTCTGAGTACTGAACTACGTTTATAACTGACCTTTGAATAGTATTTTTTATTAAAAAAGCTACTCCATATCTATGATAGGGGTCATTTCCGCCTACATAGTACATATATCCATTTTTAATTGGTTGTTCTCCTATTCCTGGCCACTGAATATCACTGAGACCTAATATGTCTATATTCAGTCGTTCCATTTCATTTATGACATTTTTTAGTTTTCTAGCTTGAAATAAGCTTGTAAAATTCCACGTTGCAACTTTAATTGGGCACCCGGGGATTCTTAGCACCCTCTGACTATTCTAAGTCTGCCAGGGACTGAGGGCCATTCTTAAATTTCGATTTGCCATGATGATTTATACTAGGGATCATTAATTAAATTAAATAATAATTAATAAGTACTAATGAGATGGTTTCCCATTGCCTTCCTCATCGCAGCTCCAGAGCCGGTTGAATCTCTAGTATCAAACTGTACTGAAACCCTTTTTCTCCACTTTGATCTAGTACTGACATTACTGCTGCCCAATGCCAGCCAGTTTTGGTCCGCCCTGGGTATTTTATTTCCCCAGTACCCACCATATCTGGTGAGCATTCCCCTATCCGCCACCTGGGGAGGCGCCCGATAGGGGACTGGCAACCGTTATTCTTATGTTTTAACCGTACCACACTAATGGTTTCTTCCCCACTTCTTCTATTATGGTATGTTTTAGCCTATTCTGTCGTTCTATTATTTCGTTAGGGATTCTTTGCGACCTTGATGTGCGGCAAGATCTTTCTAAGGCGCCCATTTCAGTTGCTACCAATCGCTTCTTATCTGCTTCCGTCCGTCTCCGTATTTCTGCCTCATCTAGCGTTATACTTTTCACTGTGGCATTATAGATGTTAAGTTTTCTTCCAATGCTTATTTCCTTACGCCACCATATACACTATTTATTCTTTTTATTGTATTTCTTCTTCTCGTTGTACTTTCTATTATTTCTTTACTGTCTCGTCCATCTTGTTCTATTCTTACACTTAGATATTTGTAATAATCACATAACGCTGTCTTCTTTCCATTTTCTAATTCTAAATATTTCGATTGCTCTCTTATACACATATATTTAGTCTTATTTAAATTTATACTTAACTCCGCTTTCTCATAGGTTTGTTTTATTTTTTCTGTCATATACTCAAGATCTTTGTCATTTGCTATTAGAACTTGGTCATCCACGAACTGTAGCGTCTAGTAGTGTCTAGTAGTGTGGCCATGCCCGTACATGTGCGTCTTAAGAAAAATTCTATATGAATCTTAAACAGAGTTGACAATAGGCAACAATCTTGTTATGTCTCTTGTTTGCTACAAATTTTGCTGTAGTATTTCCACCGACTTAATTTTTAGAATCTTCTTTCGGTGTAGTTCCTGAACCGCTTTAATGAGTACGTTGCTAATGTTCGTTTTTTTAAGGTCTGTCATAGCTTTGCTACGGAGACATTGTCATATGTATTTAATACGTCTTTGAATAAGAGATAAATGCTTCTTCCTGTGCTGATTTTCTTCTCCTTTATTTGTTCAAGGCAAAACAAGTGATCGTTACATGAACGTCTAGCTCAGAATCTTTGTTCCTCAGCTTTTTGATTCTTATATTGCAGTTCTATCAGTTGCCTTGACACTCTTCCATAGAACCGACTAAACGTAGATGTTACTATTATACCCTTTGGTTTTGTCACTTGTTCCTGTAACTCTTTTTATGTGAAATACCCTAGTTTCTAGTACTGCTTGTGTTGCAATGTGTAGATTACATAGTGTCGTAATCATCCGTTTCAATTTTTCTGTTCCATTTTTAATTAACTCTGTTGTTATATTTCCTGAGCGGCTTGCTTTATTGTTCTCTTGTAATTGTTTTTTTTGTTATTTCTCTTGTATTTTTATATGTGTTTGCTGTTGTATTTATTTCTCTGTGTTCTGTTAACAATTTCTTATAATATTTTTCCCATGCTTCTGGCGTTATCAGTTCTATATTCAATGTGCTATTGTCGGGCCTAATTTTATTTATAAATTTTCAAGCTTCTAAACATCTCTTTTCTCCTCTGTACATCTCTCTACATTTTCTGTATCATATCTTCATTTCCTCCTCTTTAACTATTTTTTACCCTATTGCTCTAATTGTAGATGTTTGTTTGATAATTGTATAATCTACTTCTGTTTTTAGTTGTCTGCTTGGTTGGGTCCATGTGTATATATGTCTCACATTATGTTTGTAGAATCCGTTTGCTATTTTTAAACTGTTTTGGGCACAGAAATCCAGCAACCTTTCTCCACTATCATTTATAGAATTCTCTCCATATTGTCCTATTACTTTACTGTTTGCACTCTTCCAACTCGGACATTCAGATCCTCTATGACTATTTTTTGTTGTCTCCAATGTTTTCCACGACCGATTGCATATCCTCATAAAATTTTCCTTTTAGCTATATGGTTTCGTCGTCTGTAGGTGCATAAATATCTATAACAGCTATTCTTCTTTCCAAGATGTTTATGTGCGCTTTTATTATCTACTCGTTTATACTTTTGAAGTTAACAATGTATCTCTTTTGTTTTTGTTGATTAGCAATACAACACGTTTTTTGTCCGTTCTTGTTTCGGTACCCCACTATAAAATAATATGTAGTCATTAATTTCTTTGCTTTTCCAACTTTCCTTTTTCGTTTCTGTTAACACTATACTATTTATTGATTTTCTTTACTTCCATTATTATATCAGCCATTTTTTATCTGATTGCTTGTACGTTACCATTCTCATAATCTTTTCCGTTGCTCTCGTCGTTTCGTATGTTTTCCGTCTATTTTTTGAGGCATTTGTCTGTCGTTTTTTGTATTTTTCTATTTTTATGGATAATTGGGGTGTAGCCACTTTGCCCTACCTTCAACCTGAAGGACCAGGAGCTATATTTTTGAGGTGTTTTTATTTAGAGAGGTTGTTGTCCACAACTTCATCATCTGTTAGCTCTTCCGCTTTTCTCACCGTTGTACTTTAATTAATTTTTATCCGCTTTCCGAATCGTTGGTCGGTTATCATTTGTAACCCTGGATAGAAACCCTTACAGGGTGCTATTAACCATGCCAGTTGAACCCTGTTTTTTTAACGAGGTTGTTACTCCTCTCCCTTACCTTTTCTCAATCTGGCTTGGGACAGGCTAAGGATGCGACTGAAGTTTTGTCATACCATGCTATAAGTCTTTTGCCTATTATATCGAAGCTACTTAAAAAACTTTTATTTAAGCAATTTAACTCTACTCTATTTACTATCAGTTCGGCTTTAAACAATTCCACTCAAAAACGCAGCAAATTCACCATACAACTCATGTAATAATTTAAGCATTCAAACAAAAATATATATTGTACTGCCTTACAAAGTCAAAAATATTTTACTGCTAATTTACTACTTATTTTTTAAGTTTTGTCTTAATAATTGTAAATTTAAAATCAAGTTAAATGGAGAGGTGTCTAAAAACTTGGAGTTCTTAATGGAAGCGTCTTAGGACCACTGCTATATGCACTTTTTAAAGCTGATACACCGACTAACAGAGACACTGTTACTAGAACCGTTGCGATTGACACCGCCATTCGTCTCATATCTTATGAGATCACCTTAATCAGCTACGTCGATGAAAGTTTACAATCAATAAATGCAAATCTAAGCTCTACTACAAAACATTCCATTCGGAACTCAACTTACATATAGAGAATACATAGTCAAGAAGATAAGACAGATAGGCTTTAGAATTAAAGAAATATACTGTATTTTACTATATTAAATAAAATCTTGTTATTATCAAAACCATTTCCCCATCTCAAATAGATATTGTTAATATCAGTTTCTAGTTTTTTTTAATGTATTCTATGTTTTACAGATATCGCTTATTAAGTTTATAATCTTATGGTTCGTACATTTATTTAATAACGTTTAGTTGTGCTGACAACATGAAAATACAAATGAGACAGTCTTTCGGCAAATACCTTGATTTATAAATTCGATTTGTAAATTTGATCTTTTTTGGCAAGTTTGATCTGATGTCATTTAAATGATTTACTAATGGGTTTAATGTCTGTGGATGTATAACATAGTGGATGTTTGTCTATAGTTTTCCGTCTATATCCCAGAAACGACTAAAAATATTAATGTTTGCCGATTGATTTTTAACCCTCAGAATATGCAAAATACAAACTCGGCTTCATTTCTAAATTCAAAAAGATATAGCACAGGATTTGATAAATATTGGAATTTAGAGTTAACACTAAATTTTGAATACAAACAACTAAATCCATTTTCTGGATTGAAGTTGCACTGCCCTTGAAAATATATTGTAGTACAACATTTATGATAATTTAAACATACTATAATCAGAAAATGATTAAAGTTAGAGAACCATTAGTTTATGCCTGATCAAAATTTGGTGATATAATATATAACGAAAGTAATGATATACCGTATATAACAAGCATAAAAGTGATCTCAGCCATTCAAACTTGATATACCTATGTAATTCGCCCGGTGCAAGAATGCCTTGTCATGAATAAAGAGTGCGTTATCAACAAGTTAGCGAATTTGAAAGAAAACGTATTGTTTATCATCATAGCAGTACTGTATTTCAAACATGGAATCGGTTGGTCAAAGAAGTCACTCATTTGTGAAGACATGAGTCTGAAGCAGTACGCAGGGCAATTAACTGGCAGGATTTGTTATCTTAAAAGGGTTGCGTTTGTAGCACGCCTTCAATTGCTTTAGTACAACAATGGTAGACCATACACAATACTGCTCTGTTTGACGTTGATTACTCGCAATTGAACTACCAGCACAACGACCTTTCTTCGACTACCACTGATTTATCTGCACTAGCAACGAAGATTATAATGGGCAACGAAGAAGAGTATGTGGATACACGAGTGGAATAAATTGTTTTTTTGAAGAGTCTAAATTTTGTTTGAACCGAAAGGAATATCAATAAACCACACTTTCAAAAATTACAATTTATATATACAATATACTTTAGTTGTTACTATGATGTACTATTTAGGCTCTACAATATCAGTTCAGTTCAGTAGATATCTTGTAACAAATATATAGTGTGTTATTTTTACTTATCAGTTTTCTTTTCTATCTCAGTGATTACCTTATCAAATTCTAATTAAACATCTACATTAATTTCTTTGACGTCCTTGATGTTTGTTGATTTTTCAACTTAATTTTGTTAAGCTTTCTTGCAAAACTTCAATTTCGTTGCATTTTTTGGCCTAGATTACTTTTTGTATTTTATTATTGTTTATATTTTCACAAGTTTTTATTTTCTTATTACCATAGATTTTAAAATGTTTGCTTTTTTATTTAATCTGGAGTTTTCTATACAAAATAAAAGTAGTTAACACATCTATAACATTTATCAGTTTCTTTTTATTTTCTCCTGTTGGTTCATATCCGTCAATTTTATATAACTTTTAGGTATGTTTTCTCAATTATTACTTATTAAGTCTTTCTCATAAATATAAAGCAGAATGGATTTACGGAAGCAACAAGAAGATAAAGGCTCACGTCACATTCAAGTTTTTCCAATAACAGTGGTTTTCTTAATACAGTTAGCCACCACTATAGATTCATCCATCGGCACCTAACTAGGATTTTTAATAATAGATGTTCCTTCTTCTCTAGTAAAAGTGATTTTACAATTAATGACTCCTTGACGCGATAATGAGTACTCCACAAATCTGGGAAATAAAACCAGAATGCTTAAATCTGCAGGCCTGCTACATTCGTTAGATATTTTTATACAACCGATTCTTAAGTATTAGTTCAAAGGAACCCGGGAAGTGATTGCTGTAGGGCTCGCAATTTGATAATCCCTGTTTAGAGACCAGAACTTGTTCACAAGTTGTATCTTATGAATTGTTGATCCCCTTACTGACACCATGACAGTCCAATAATTTAGAAAGTAATTTTATTTCGTCCATAATACTTTGTAAGTGGTGTGTAATTTGTATGCTGGCTTGTTCTGAACTTTAGGGATTAGTCAACGCCAAACTTCTAATACTAAAACTTCGTTGAGTGCACCACAAGATCTTCTCAACAGCCACACATCTTCTGCTATTAAATCAGCTTTGTTACTATTGGCGAAGTACGATTTCTTTTTTGTAAACAAACACTTCATTCTATTACAAAACTGATGAGACTGTACTAAAGAGAGTAATTTAATAAAAAAAAATACATTACGTTTATTGGCCATGAAGAAAATTACAACTATTTACATACATAGGGTCAAGACAACATATTAATGTTAAAATAGATGTTTAAAACACTTAATGGTCTTTCTTCTTGAGATTCTTCGGATACCACGAGTGTGATTTGGCTTTGCATGAGGGCAAATAGCAACATTCTGGTGAATCTGTTAATGACAACTTAGGCATAATTTCATAGGCGGTATCTGTTGTCTAAAGATATGTATAAAATATTCTAAATGCGGAGGCGGCATTAAGCCACTAGGACAACTGGTTTCAAATTTGTTAGTAGCTAACCGCAAAGATTTTGACATACCCAAAAACGTTGGTGGCAGTAACGGGGCTATAGCACTCATAGAGCTGTCTGTGGGTACCAGTGGAGGTGTCACTACTTTTTGTCTACTTCTGCTGGGAGAGAAAGTTGTGCAGTGCAGCTCAAGCAGGCGTTCTATGCTTAAGCAGTCCCTTTGTAAACCATCGATCTCGACTTTCAGCAGGAAATACTCCTCATGCAAGGATCTGCTGCGGCTCTTTTTGCGTGCCTTATGACTAATCTGATTTTTTCTTTCGTGTTATTCTACTCAAATGCAAATACATTTTATATATAAATACCCTAAAAACCTCAAAAATAATTTATCTATGGTTCTTCATTGCTTTCCGTTTTGATTAAAACAGTTTTTAACATAAAAATCTCTCGCCTCTTGCAATCGCTTTTCTTGTAGAACAAATGTTACTCCATAAATATTACTGATGTTTCCACTATAGGATGACACTGTTCAACTCTTACAGTTTTTTGTACATCTTAAACTTCGGCACATACTGTTCTAACTAGACAACATCTATGAAATATTATTTTTTAGAAATTATAAAAAATCAAAAGATTTATTTTAGTTACGAAGCTAAACGCCGACTTATTTTATGAAAAGGACGATTTAACATTAAAATAACGTTGTTTAATTAAGGATTTTTTTCAATACGCGAATATTTATTTTAAATTCTCCTATTTTCTTATGCGCTCATAGGGACACTTACATAAAAAAGTTTTATTTTATAATCTGTACCTCTCCTACCGTTAGGTGTAGAGGATAAAATATACCTTTCTTTTAAAAACTAATCTAAACACCCCATTTACAATAACTTAAAATAATTTCATCTTTTCGTGCGAAATAACAATTATTAGTAATTCTAGATTTGCATCAAATCCTATCTTGCTCTGTTCCTAAAACTAAACTAAATTCTATTTGTGATGCCTCTGTCATTTATCATTTCACTAACTCTTCCCTTAAACACCCCACATTTCTCCTCTTTCTAACCCCAAGCCTAACAGGGATGTTGAACAACTGAACTCCCCTTTACTCACACATATTTCCCCACTTACACACTGATTCTGCACTATTTTATTATTGTTCTCCATCTAGCCCTGTCCCTTGCTGAAATTTCAGCCTGCTTCCATGAGATTCCTCTTGCCTTCATTATCTTCGCCACCTCTCCATGCCACGCCATCCTTGGTCTGCCTTTCTTTCTCTTTCCAATGAATTTTGCCTCCTATATTTTTCTAACTTGTCTTTCCTCGTTCAGTCTTTTCATGTGACCCCACCACCTTAGCTGTGCTTTCTTTATAATCTTCTTGATACTTTTGGTATCCAATCTATTCCTCATTTCTTCATTTCTTATTTTATCCATTAATGTAACCTTAGCTACTTTTCTAAGATACTTCATTTCTAATACCTGAATCTTTTTAAGTTGCCTCTCTTGTCAGTACCCATGCTTCACATCCATACAGTAGCGTCGGCAAATATATGGTTTTATAAATTGACATTTCTGCTTTGCTAATGAACCCCCTTTTCATACTATGGAAAATCTTTGTCTCTGTCGTTATTCTATTGCTTATTTCTTCTTCTTGCTTTCCTCCTTCCTCTATGGTTACTCCTAGGTACTTTAGGTTTTTTAGTTGTTCCACTGCCTGATTATTTATTTTTATGCTTATTTCTCGCTCACTATTATTATTTATCACTACTACCTTTGTCTTGCTTATATTTATTTTCATTCCCTGTTTGACCTTTCACCCATAAATCTACATTAAATTGTAACCTTGTTTCCGTATTTGCCAATATTGTAATATCGTCTGCAAACACGCATTCTCTCACTTCCACTAGCTTCATTTTATGGTATCCTACCGTCAACTTCTTGCTTTTACTGCTTACTTTTGTGACTATTTCATTCATTAAAATGATAAAGAGCAGTGGGCTAAGGTTTCGCCCTGCCTCACACCTTGTGTGGTTCTGAATTTGTTTGTTTCCATATTGTCTTTCCTTACTATATTCTCCGTTTTACTGTATAATGATTTTATAGCTTCTGTCAAATCTTTTGCTGTGCGGTTTCTCTCCAGTATGCCCCATATGTTCTTTCTCACCACCTTATCGAATGCTTTTTCCAGATATATATACATATATATATATATATATATATATATATATATATATATATATATATATATATATATGTATATATGTATGTATGTATGTATGTTTCTTTGTTATAATGTAGCATTTTCTCTGTTATGTTTCTTAGTGTAAATACATGGTCTTGTGTGCAATAGCCAGGCCTGAAGCCACTTTATGCTCCATGTAACTTTCCTTCTACTTCCTTCCTTAATCTTTCTTTCAAGATCATCTCATATATCTTGCATGTTGTGCATAGTAGCGACAATTTGCGCAGTCTTTCTTATTGCCTTTTTTGAAAATAGATACTATTACTGCAATTTTCCCCTCCTTAGGTACTGTTTTGTGTTACCCATACTTCATTTAAAATTCTTTGTAGTAACAACATCCCTTCTGCACTCATTCCCTTCAGTAGTTCTGCTTTTAGTCCATTATTATTTAGCGATGTTACACGTTAACGTAAGGCACTATTTATAAACAAATTATAATTCATAATTCAGGATTTCTTTCAATACGCGAATATTTATTTTAAATTTTCCTATATTCTTATGCGCTCATCGGGACACTTATATAAAAAATAATTCCTAACATTTTTATTTAGGCTCGTAAAAATATAAAAAAAGTCCTGTGGATTTTAAGAAATATTTTTATGTAAGAAATAAAACGAAATAGAATTAATAAAGTACCAACAAAATACCATTACATTCCGGCTTAATGAAGTGGCCAATCACCATTATACTATTGAGTACACCTGCAATTAAACTTTTCAGATTTATTTAATAGCATAAGAAATATATTTCTTGGACACTCTCTGAAGGAAATGAAGAACTACAATCTATAAGGACAAACTGATGTAGATCTGATTGGTAGATTTCCTTTTAACTCTTGTTAGAGATGACCTGCTATTATAACTAATTAATCCTTCTAACCTTGATATTTACAGTTTGTGTCGTATTCCTCATACAAATTCAGTCTTATTGTCCCCTTTCTCCTTGAGTAAAGCGTATTAATATACAACCATTATTTCGGTTTAAACATAATTATGCCACTCGTGTATCCATAGACACATTTCTGTTGCTCATTATAACCTTCGTTTTGGGTATACAGGAGCCAGTAGTAGTTGCAAAAAAGAACTTTGTGCTATTAGTCCCGGACAAAGGTAGACAATCAGTACCAAGTAATAGTCCATAATTGATGCACTAGAGCACTTGAGTAGTATTATGATCCGTAATGCCCAATTTCTAATGATGACGATTCTCCATTTACTCTTTAATTTATGTTTAACGTAGGACCAGCCATTTTGTGACGGCCTGTACAATCTCCAGGATTTATTTTTTTCTTTACAACCCGAGTACAGTACATTGCAATATTTGGGATCGTTATCGTCTTGTAAGAACTACTCTTCGTTATGGACATCTTCGCAACCATCTTTTAAATGTTCTAAATTCCTCTTCGCTAAAACAATCCCAAATATGCAACTTAAAAGTAATAATGATAATAATAATGAAGAAATAACGACAAAAAACTTTTCACAAAATACGAATACAGGTTTAAGATCTTGAAATCTTATCTAAATTCCAGAATCCTAATCAGAGTCATTAACACTTAAGCTATACTTATCTTAACATACTCTTTTGGTGTGATAAAAATGAATGATACAGACACTGACAACCCACAACACACAACAAGACCAATCTTAGAAATACAATTACCACTACCCAAATATTCTGTAGAGCACTTCATTGTTTTATAATATAAAGGAGGCCGCGGACTAATTGACCTGAAAAGTTTGCATCAAAAATAAATGCATTTCTTAAGATGCTTCTTTCCCAAGAAAGCAAGTGTACAAGTTGGCAACAAATACACATCATTAAAGCTACAACAAACTGAAAATACATTATATTTACCAAAGAACTAGACGAAATACTGGAAAATAGTCTAGATAAGAACTATACGGCAGACACCAATATGACTTAAGCTAATTGAATGTTAACAAAAATGAGTAAAACGAAGGGTTTAAGCAAGGCAAACTATAATTTGAAGGATTTATAACAGCGACTAGGATCAAGTCACCCCAAAAAGGAACTATCGAAGATATCATTAAAAAACTTTGCTATGGTGGACGATAGATGCGGTAGCTATGTACAGTATAGAACAGGGGGGTTTCCAACTAACTAACTATCATTACAGACACAACCTAGTAGCACTACATCCCTACCAACAAGCCAATGCAAAACATACAGAAACCTTGAAATCCCAACCCTTCAACTACCAAGGCCTAAGTCTTAGCCAATTTCATGACGAGTTTAAAAATGTATTTAATCAATTATTACAACAAAACGATATGATAACTACCGTCATCAACAAAGTTGTTCAATAATTGCTAAATCCTTAAGACTTGCTTTGTAGAATTCCAATAGTTTACAACAAAAGAAACATTTTGACTACACAATATAGATTTAATTTTCATTTCGGAAACACATTTCACGGATAAAATATTTATATCGCTAATTTATTATTCTATTTATCATACGGAACATCCGGATGAAACGGCTTATGGTGATACAGCAATAATAGCCTGAAATTTTTTTGCGTATCACAAATTATCCCATACACATTTTTTTGCAAACCACAACAATTCAGGTACAAAAACTTCCAATGTCATTAAACATTTTAACGGTTTACTGTCCACTAAGGTACAATGTTACAAAGCAGATGCTCGAAAATTCGACAAATCATCTTATGACCACCGTTCAAGAAGCTTGATAGACTGCTACTCCACAACCAAAAAAAAACTGAAAAACAATTCCATGCAAATAATGGCGCTAGGAAGGGAAAATAGGAAATCAAGGACACAATGGAAACTCAGCCGCAACATTGATGGCCGTACAATGTTTATACAATTGAACAACAAATTGAAAATAAAACTCAAAAAAATCAAGACGAAACCTTTCAAACATATATTAATTCACTTAGTATGCATAATACAATCTCGGAAGCTACCAAAAGCATTAAACGGCCCTTAACGAATATTCCTTCTTTGCAAGACCAAACAGGAAAATGGCCCAGAACTGAGCAGAAAAAGGCAGCAGCATTTGCTAAACATCTGGAGTTAGTATTTACTCCACGTTTCAAATAAATGGAAAGGGAAAGTTGAGGACTACCTAAACACTTCAGTGTAAATGTCACCACTAATATCTAATTTCACTCTCACTGAAATTGATGAAAAGATAAGATTACTTAATAACAAAAACTCTACTGGTGTTGACCTTATAACAGCAATAATATTAAAACAATTTTCTGAAAAGAGGGTTCAGTTTTTGCGAGTACTACTCAATAGAATTTTGCGTCTGACATATTGGCAATTACAATTAAAATTTGCTCAAATCATACTTATACTTAATCCCGAAAAACCTCTCAGTGAATTGAAGTCTTACCGTCCTATTAGTTTACAACGTCTAATATCAAAGTTGCTGGAAAAATTGATATTAAAACGAATAAATCAAAATGAACCTATAAGCGAATAGCTTTCAAAACATCAGTTTAACTTTTGTCCCCAACATTCTACAATCCAGTAGTGCCATTGAGTTGTAAACACCATCTAAACTGTTCTGAAAACAAGGTTTATTGTTCTGCAGAGTTCTTGGACATAAGCCAGCCATTTGATAGAGCTTAGCATAGAGGGCTACTTTATAAAATAAAGAAATTATTGATATACCACTGCTATTTACTTTAATCTTATCTAAAAAATCAATGTTTTCAAACTAAAATAAAAGCTAAAACTTCTAAAATAAAATAATTAGTCGAAGCAAATTGTAAAAAGAAACCGCTATATCCACTAAATTTTTTCTGGGTACAAGTATCGAGACGTTCCAGGGCACATTCGATTCGGAAAAGCCTCAGTATACAATGTTATAATTTTTTTTTTATTATTATAATGCGAAAATGCATTTGTGTACGCAAAAAATGCATTTATTTGACGCATTTTTGCAGACTCCAAAGAATATTTTATTGCTCGCTTAATATTGGCCATAATAAGCTCAGTCCCGTTACTCGGGGGGGTTTTGGGATCGCTGATCATGAATATGATGCTGAGAAAGTGCCCTTCAAAATTCAAAACCATGTTCGCCAGATGATGCAACAGAATTCTATGATGCTAAATTTACTAGCAAGTTTCGTCAACAAACATTAACAATGACTAAGTATATAAGAACTGCAAATGGTCTTGTTAACTATAAACTTGAATTAATGGCATTTCTACAAACCCAAACAATCAATATCATGCTTATTTTGGAGGATCATTTTACTGACAGAACTAAAATTCAGATTCCTAACTGTACCGTGTACTGCACTTGTCATCATGATAGTACTGCGCATGGCGGCTCCGCAATCCTCATTTGCAACAGCGTCTCGCATCACGAGCTTCCTAAGTACTAAACAGCACACACAAGCTACTAGTATAAAAATTAATATCTCTCATTGGTATTACACTGCAACAGCCATATATTGCCCCCCTTATCCATACAATATCGACAAATCAATTCAAAATCTTTTTCCAAACTCTAGGCCAAAAAATTATTGTTGGGGGTGACTGGAACGCAAAACATACACACTGGGGATCTAGACTAATCACCACCAAAAGGCCTCAATTTGTTTCGACCAATTAATGATAACAACTACATACATCTTTCAATTGGTAAACCCACCTACTGCTAGACTTTCTCACAGCTGGGCCAGAACACGAAAAAGCTGGCCAAAATTAAAATTTAATTTTTTCTGCTGAAACGGGTGAAAATACTAATCTTATAATATAATTGTCTTATCTCCCCTAACTTTCTTTCTTTCTTTCTAAACTTATAATTCTATCTCCTCCTAGACGCTTCAACCGATGTCCTTGAAACTTGCACACCACATTCACAACTATATTTGCTAATTCGGCGCAAAAAATCAGCCTTCTAACTTTAACCGTTTTTGAATTATTTAAATATTTTGATTATTGTATTGTATGGATGTCACACCTGTGACAGATAAAAACATTTTTTTTTTGAAAAACAGCGCCATCTGTTGGACGTAAAAGCAAATTTTAAAATAAAAACAAACATCCTGTTACTGTTGCCAACATTAATCTAGAGAAAAACTAAAAATTACTGCAAATGAACGTAAACGCAAAAATTACGGGAGTGCATTATGAACGCGCGCATAAGCTTAATTCAACTTTACGTATTACGTATTTCCTATGGGCGGCTTATGCTTACGTCCACCATGAATGAGCGTTAAATTGTTCCATGTTTTTGATCCAGAGAAAAAGCCGGTCTAATTAAAAATTTATACGTTCGCACCTTACAAAAATTTGAGGGAACGCGGTTGAAAAATTGTCAGTCTAAGACGCCAAAAATATCTTTTGGCGGGCAACTCCTAGTTAACAATAATTTTCTATTTACAAAGAAAAATTATTCATTTTCATCATCACCAGAGTCGTTTTCACTTTCGTTATTGGTCCAACTAGTAGACGTGTCTTCGCTGTTCGAGTACGAAGCCTCTATTTCTATTTCTTTCTCATTAGAAGAACACAATAGTGACAATACGTCACTAGAAAAGTTCTAGGGCTTTTGGATTGGCAGTTTTCGCAGAGAAGAAATGACCGGATCTGAAGAAACAATAAGTAAATTCAAGAGATCTCCATTTGTTGCTTCTCGGGAAATTTTTCTGGTCCGACTTCTTCTATGTTGCTTCAGGTCTTTACTCATGGTTTCTATGCCTCTTCTGACAATTACCTAATAGGAAGAATGGCATTCTTTACGATGTCGCTTCCATGGATTAAAATCTTATGCATGTAGTACCACGGATATTCTTGCACAAATTGTCGAGCTGTTGCACTAGGTGTACGCTCCGCTATCGGTGCAACACAGCGATAACTGCAGGGTCACAGGGCCAAGCGAACACATCTTCGAGTGCTTCAAGGAGTGCGCTCGCACGGGCGAACTCTGCGGCGGCGATCAGCGCTTCAGCGGCACCAGTGGGCCGGACCTCCCCGGCCAGCAACTAGGGCCTCTCCGGCCAGTAACCAAGGCATTCACCCAGCGAGGGCATCTGTAGGTACTTCTACAGAGTTCCGGTTTGACTTTCGAAAAGTAAAGACGTTAGCCGTAGTCAGATATTGTGATCTTTGAAAGTTTCAAGCACTACGCGACACATTGCGATAAGTGCAATAACCTAGTGCGATATCAAAATAAATAAAATAAACATCATAATATCATACTAAGCGAATGTATAATTCAATACAAGGTAAGCAGCTGGTCCTAAATTTACCTTATGGAACATGTTCCCCAACTCACAACAGTACCCGCCTTTAGGGTACGGAATACCCAATCCCCAAAACCAACCCTAACAATACTCATCACAAGGATATATAATACCCAATTCTCAAAATCAACTATGTTGGTAGCAACCAGGACTTATTGTACCAAATTCGTCACAATTCCAAATACCTTTTGAACAGCAACAATCGCTTCAAACACTACAACTTTCTCTACCAATACACCAAGTATATAAGAATCCTAATGACCAAGCCACCCCCGTAATATCTTAAAACCCGTAAAATTCAACCTCCGAACTATACCCGATAACGGCAATATGAACGCTGAATCGAGGGGCTAGGGGCAAGAATTGAACGACGAAGATATAAACAAGAGAAATCCGTGGCAAACGGTCCCAAAACGCAAGAGAGACAAAACAAACAACGAACCTCCTACTCCTACAACTCCACCAACCAAAATACAAAACCGCTACAATCCGCTTACACCCGCGAACGAAAGCGAATCAACTGAAGTAAATGAAAATAAAGTTCTTCAAAAGACACCAAAACCACCTCCAATATTTATATATGGAGTTAAATATTTCAAAGAAATGATAAAAAGCCTTTTCCTAGTGACAGAAGTAGAAACGTATTACACTAAAACCCTCCCAACGATACTGTTAAAATTAATGCACACACGGTAGATACATACAGAAAACTAATTGGACACCTAAAGGACGAAAACATCGTCCATCATACATATCAAATTAAAAAGGAACGGGCATATAGAATTGTTATACTACATCTCCACCACTCCATACCGACAGAAGACATAAAATCAGAATTGGGAAAATATGGACACAAAGTTCTCAGCGTCATGAACATTAAACACAGAGTAACCAAAGACCCCCTTTCGTTATTTTTCATCGATTTCGAACCTCAGCAAAATAATAAAGAAATCTTCAAACAAAAATTTCTCTGCAACACCAAAATAAATGTTGAGGCTCCGAAAAAGAATCACAGTATAATCCAATGCACTAGATGTCAATCTTATGGTCACTCCAAAACCTATTGTTTAAAACCATTCTACTGCGTAAAATGTGGCCTACCCCACGATTCAGAGACATGTACAAAACCCAACACCACACCTGCTAAATGTGCGCTATGCAGCGCTGCAAATGTCTACAAAGAATTAGTAGCAGTTAGAAAAAGAACTTCTACACCAACAAACACAGTCTCAACCAACTAATTCTAACGAACACATGCTCAGAACCCCAAACATACAACCAACCACAACTTCATATCTTCGTCAACGAACGTATGCACAATCAGCGAGCCAAAATAATCACACAGAACCACAATTAAATTTAGAAAATCAATTGTCAGCATTTCTAAATGAATTTAAAAGTATGTTTGCACAGCTAATAAACCAGAACAGCATGATTCTAAATCTACCAACCACAGTTATTGGGAAACTACAACCATGAACAATTTAAACATACTTAGAATTGCGACATGGAATGCCAACGGCCTGCTAAATCATAAGCAGGAAATTATAACATTTTAAAATATAAATAAGATTGACATTCTGCTCATTTCTGAATCACATTTCACCAACCTGACAACATTTAACATACCTCAATACTTCACATACAGTACTCCCCACCCCGACGGCACTGCCCATGCTGGCTCAGTAATACTTATTCGCAAATCTATCTCGCATCACGAATTACCCAAACCCAAACAGACAAAATACAAGCGACCAGCGTCAAAACTCATCGTCACCGCGATATACAGCCCGCCACGGCACGCATCTACAGATGAATACAAAGACTTCTTTAGCACTCTTGGTACTAGATTTATAGCGGGGGGAGACTGGAACGATAAACACACGCACTGGGGGTCTCGACTCATTACAACAAAAGGTCGAAATCTACTACGGGCAATGAGCGATAACAACTATAACTTTCTTAGTAGCGGTGAACTCACTCACTGGCCAAGTAATCCTAGAAAACTCCCTGATCTCCTGGACTTCTTTATAACAAGAGGAATAGCATGAAATAGCTGTATAACAGAATCTAACTACGATCTCGCATATGGCCACACTGCAGTTACGGCCAGCATAGGTACTATTGTTATCACAAAATCACCCCCACCTAAACTAACCTCGAAAAACATCGATTAGACTTCTTTTCACCCACACCTAGAAAGGGTAAATCTCAAGCTGCGGATCAAATCATCTACAGACCTTGACGAAGTAGCGCAATACTTCATTCAAGTAGTTCAAGAAGCAGCCTGGAAATAAACTCCACAACATGAACAAAATACAACAAATATCACGAATATACCACTACACATTCGTTAGCTGATATCCGAAAAACGCCGTCCTAGACGAATTTGGCAAAGATCATGTTGGAGACCAACATATTTACAATCGGTTAAGCCGAAAACTGAAAAAGCCCTCACGAACGTGCAAAATAACACCTTTGAACATTATATTACTAATCTATGAAAAGCTAAAAAAACCGCCGACACCTGTACCCCATATCCGTCAACCAAATGCGAGTGGGCTCGTGCTGATAAAGAAAAGGCAAACGTTTTTGCCTTACATTTAACAAATGTCTTTAAAACTGAGCCAGACCATATTGACCAAGAAATAGAAAGTTTTATCGACACACCTTGCCAAATGTCTCTACCTATAAAAGCCTTCTCTCGCACGGAAGTACAGGAAGAAATCAAATTGCTAAAAATACGCAAGGCCCCAGGATATGATCTCATCACAGGAGAAGTTCTAAAACACCTGCCTAAGAAAGCCCTTATTCTCCTAACAACCATATTTAATGGCATGCTTCGGTTATTGTATTTCCCTAAAATCTAGAAATATGCGGAAATAATAATGATCCATAAACCAGGAAAGCCTCCACAAGAATCGTCGTCTTATAGACCCATTAGCCTGCTACCCATCGCAAGCAAGGTTTTTGAAAGACTTTTGCTAAAAAGACTATATGCAGATAATTATTTCCTAACTATACTCCACAATCACCAATTCGGGTTCCGAGAAGACCATTCTACAACTCAACAAGTCCACAGAATCGTTAACACAATATCCCGAAGTTTCGATAAAGTTTGGCACAGAGGCTTACTTTTTAAACTAAAAAACTCCCTATCCCACAACTACTTCCTCCTCCTTAAATCATATCTAGCTAACAGACACTTCTCTGTCCGACATTCAGATCAACACTCGAACTTCTACCCTATTAATTCTGGAGTGCCCCAGGGTAGCGTATTAGGACCATTGCTTTTCCTCATTTATACCGCAGGCAGACCTGAAACTGCCGATACACAAATAGCTTCCTTTGCTGATTACGTGGCAGTCATTTCCACCGACGAGAATCCCATAAACGCATCCGCGAACTTACAAATCCACCTTAACGTACTTCAAGAACGGTACACTAGATGGCGAACAAAAATTAACTCAGCTAAATCAATGCAAGTTACGTTTACCATGAGACGGGTAGTGTGTCCACCTGTAACAATGAACAATGAACGAATTCCTGTAGCGACAGAAACAAAATACCTCGGTCTTCATCTTGACCAAAGATTCACATGGAAGAAACATATCCAAGCCAAAAGAAACAACTTGACACAAAATTCCGACAAATGCAATGGTTCATTAGCAGAAAATCAAAACTCTCACTAAATAACAAAATACTGACCTATAAAATTATACTGAAACCCATGTGGACATATGGCCTCCAACTCTGGGGATGTGCGAAACTGTCATCGATCCATAGTATACAAAGATTCCAGTCCACAGCACTACGAGTACTTGCTAACGCTCCATAGCATGTGCGCAACCAAACACTTCATACCGACCTGAAGATCCCATTTGTCACAAGTGAAATTTCGAGAATGAGTGCCTCTTACAACATGCAGATAGCTCACCACACAAACGAGCTAATAGACCAGCTCTACACCAATGGCCCACCCATACGAAGACTGCACAGAACATGGCCCCCCGACTTATTACCATAATTAAATAAAAACAGGAAAGAGAAACATTACTGAATGTTTCTCTTGCAAGCTACTAGCCTATAACATATTTAGTTAATACTCTATACAGATGTAGATTGTAAATGAGCACATTGTCAAATAAAAAAAAATTCACGGAATCAATTGCGTTATAAATATAAATGTTAAAGAGTTAGTGTTGCATCTATCAGTTTCCTTATAAATAAGTTATAATTCTAGATATTTCTAACAAATCTTTAAATGGCACATTTTAATTCATGCAGGTAAAATTAAAGGCCATACATAAACATAATATTCTAGCAGCAGTTGCGCTATCCCAACCTGGCCATTATTAATGTCCCATACTAATTACAACTTTAATCTTTACAAGCGAAATTAATACACGACTCTGCACTACGCTGCAGCAGTGCAACACAGCTTAATATCGGCGACCTGGAGGTAGCCGCGTTATTAATTATTATTCATAAGAGCATAAACTTGCCCATTTAGTTCATAATTTCGCGAACGCTACGCCAGGCGAGGCCGCTGTAATTAAGTTCTCAGTGTTGTCCCGAACGCGCAAAAGCCTCGCTTCCAATTATGACTCGCGCCCTGAAAGCAGCCTCTGAAAAGCCCTCCTTTTTACAGCAGACGGTTCGGCCGGCGGTAAACAGTTCATGTATAATTCATTCGCAGCCGTCATCTTAACGCACTGCAAATCCAGTCAGGCGGTGGCGCATTGACGGCAGCCTTGAGAATTTCCATCTCATAATTGTCTACGACGTGAACGTGTTGTATAATCGGCTTTTAATAAGCCGAATGAGAGTTGGTTTATTGGTACTTGCAGATGCAGTAAGAGCTGAATTTTAAACCAGTTTTTCAAAAATATGCCTTTTCCCACACATTATTTAAATTTAATTTTTCATCTGCATTTACTTCAGTCTACTAATGTAAATTAAATAAGTATAAATATTTTTAATTTCTACTTTTCGAATCCCCCAGGTAATAGTTTCTTTTTTTTCTTTCACCTTACCTTAAATTATATGCATATTTTGAATAACTTCTGGTTAAAAATGAACCATTCCACTCAAAAATTGAATGTTTGCATTAGGCAGGTTTTAAAATTATAAGAGACACATATTTTTGCACATTTTTAAAGGAATTTTCCGCCTAAAATGGCGTAGTAGAATAAAAGTTATATGGCTATAAGATGTATATGTATATATATATATATATATATATATATATATATATATATATATTTGTGTATATATATATATATATATATATATATATATATATATATATATATATTCCGGTTTATACCGCCCTGTGCGGCTTTCCGGTTCTGAAACACCACATTTCTCGGTTTTGAGCATCTTCCTCTTGTACTTGATAGTTGATCATCGCATCTCTTATTCCGTTATTCCATGATCTTCTAGTTCTTCCTCTTTTCCGTTTTCCTGGGGGAGTCCATTTGAAGATTTTTTTCTGCCATCCTTGGTCATCCATTCTGATCAAATGTCCAAACCATTTCAGTTCTCTTCTTTCAATTCTGTCCGTTATTGTGTCTGTGGCCCTCATTCTACGCCGGATTTAATCATTTGTAAGATATTCCCTTCTGGATGCCAGCGCGCTTCTTTTAAGATAATCTACCTCTACGGCCTGTAGTTTTCTTTTACATTCATTGTTAATTGTCCACATTTTACAACCATAGCACAGCACTGATTCTACCAATGATTTACCTATATGTATTTTAACATTCCTCGAGATATGGTTATCCCACCATATCGAATTTAAGCTTCCTAGCACTTTACGGCTGGTTTCAATTCTGATTTTTATTTCATCCTGGCCTATCCCGTTAGTAGTTACTAAAGTTCCTAAATATTTAATTTAATTTCTTCCGTATCATTTACTATCACTTGAAAATTAGCATTGGTGTTTATTGCTATATATTCTGTATTTTCTTTGTTGATACTTAGGCCCCATTTTTCGTATGTTTTATAAAGTCTTCTCAACATAAATTCTAGGTCATAAGCATCCTGTGCAATTACAACCTGGTGGTCAGCAAAGTTAAGAGTGAATAAATGGGTATCGTTAACTGGTACGCCCATTCCCCTTACATCATTTTTCCATTTTTGTAGGACTACTTCTAAATATGTGTTGAAAAGCAGTGGGGATAGCGTACAGCCTTGTCTTAGACCTTTCGTTGGTATAAATAGTTCTGAAACTTCCTTTCCATCTTTTATATAAGCTTTATTATCTCTATACATCTCTTTTATTATGTATGTAAGTTGTTCATTTATATTCATAGTGTATAAAGCTTCCCATAATTTACTTCGAGGTACTGAATCGTACGCTTTTTTTAAATCGATAAAGGCTAAATGAGTTTCTTCTCCCACTGCCATTCTCTTATCTATAAGTTGTCGTAGCACGAAGATGTTGTGGTTGATACGACTCTGCTCGTCACTAATTTAGTCAAAATTCTTCCAAACAATCTGCTAAAAGTGCTATTAATGCTTAAACCTTTGTAATTTTCTGGATCTTTCCGAGACCCTTTCTTATAATAGATATAATAAAAGATTCCTACCACTGAGTTGGTATTTCGTTTTGTTTAATACAGTTGGTAAAGAGACTTGTTAATCTAGTTATTAAATTATTTCCTCCATATTTAAGTAGTTCTGCTGGGATTTTACCAGGACCAGGCGCTCTTCCATTTTTCATTTTCTTCAGCGCTACCAGGATGTCGTTTTCAGTTATTATAATGTCTGATTTAATATTCTTTAAAATGTTACTTTTATCTACATATGCAGCTATGCTTTCCTTTAATATTTATTATAATGTGTCATCCAAGTTGATGTATCAATATATATTTGATTTACATTACTATTGTCTGTCTTTAGCGTCTTTAAGCATCGCCAGACTTCTGTAGCTTGCGCTCTCCCTAACATGCTATCAATTTCTATGCATTTGTGTTCCCATGCAGCATTTTTATATTTGGAAATTTCTCTCTTTGTTATTCTGTTTCGATGTTTATATTCTTGCAATGCTTCGGTAGTCCTTAAGGCTAACCATTTATGGTACGCGTTGTTTGCTTGTAATTTCAGTTTTAATTGGTTGCTGCATAGTTGCCTAATACTATCTTGCTTAAGTAAGTGAAGTTTATATTTTAGATACGACAGTGTAGTTTTTGTTACTTGTTGATGATGTTACTTGTTCTTTTAATTGTATTGGAGCTATTATAATTTTTGATGTAAGTAGATAATGGTCTGAGCCACAATTGGCTCTTCTTTTTACTCGTACGTCTTGTATTTTGATGTTTGGTAGTTGTCTTGTGATTATATAGTCTAAAATAGATTTCTGATTTAAGGAAGGTCTCTCCCATGTATACTTATGTTCGTCTTTGTGATCAAAAAAATTTGTTCCATATTTTAAGATTATATTATTTACACATATTTATTAGTCTTCCTCCGTTCTCATTCTCTGTTGGTTCACCAAATTGGCCTACTACATTGTCATGTTTTCGTATTCCTACTCTTGCATTCATATCCTCTGCTGCAAACACTTGTCTATTTTTAATTTTGTCCAGTTCTTCTGTTATCGTTTTGTAAAATTCTTCCCTCAAGTTGGCTGATGCGTCCTCTGTTGGAGCGTAGAGTGCTAATATTATCAGTTTTCTGCTTTTGATTTTTAAAGTTATTTTAATACATCTTTCTGATATTGCTTCAACATCCATAATTTTTTTACTGTGTTTTTTCTTTATTATTATGGCTACTCCTGCTCTAGCGCGTTCTGATTTAGATACACCTGACCAGTATAATTCATAGTTGTTGAAAATCTTCTTGCCTTGGCCTTTTCGCTTGGTGTCTGTTAGGCAAACTATATCCATATTCAGTTTATCTAGTTCACCGCATATTTCTTGTTCTTTGTTTGCGATGCCTTGTGTATTCCATGTACCCACTTTCCATGTCCATTTTCTTTGCGTGCGTCATCTTCTGTTTGAACCATCCTGTTTCCGAAACTGTGTGTTTAGTCTTTTAGCATTTTATAGTTTTTACAACAAACCAGGAGCTAGCCCGCTATAAACCCCCAAGCTGGAGGACCAGAGTTTTCTGTCAGGGTTTATTCCCTTAGCCGGTAGGTTCCAGTTTTAAGGTGCTGGAAATTCGCCTTTCATCCTTTCTCGTTAGCTACAGTCTATTACGACTACAGTCAGGAGGCACGGCGAGAACGTAAGAACAGGATTTGCTGGCAGAGGTGCTAAGAGAGGCATTTCTCAATATTTTGTGGGGAATACTTAACTGGCATAAGTATCCCCATTGAGACCATACCAGCCATTGTCCCCCCATCAATAGTAGTAGAATAAAGAAATATTATAATAGTAGCATACGGTGTAGAAGATAAAGGGCAACTAACACAACATCAGACAGAAATAAAAAAAGGAAACAAGGCAAATAGTAATTACAAAAGATTAGTTGGTGATAGATCGCCTGAAGAAAAAGGGCCTAGTAGCACAATTAAGAACTACTAGAAAAAAACTAGGTATAAAAATAAGAGCAGAGTTAAATGTAATAACAATGTATAAACAAGAAAAAGAAAGTAAGACTTATGGAGAGGAAAAGAAAAATAGAAAGAAAATCGAAAAATATAAAAAACACAGAAGTAAAACATCAGGAGTCTGAGAGGCAACGAAATCAAGCTAATAAATAAATATCAAAGATCGGGTGTAGAAATGTAAATAGTAGCAGAAACAAAAAAATGGAGTAGCATGTTAGAAATCAAAATATGCATGTGCTAATATGGAGCGATGTAGAGGAGGATGCGTCAAGGTACAAAACTACAATAAGTAAATAGGAAGTAATATCAGAAAGAAACTTATTAATTGAACAAAAATACCATACCGTTAAAACGATAATTGCAAGATATGGGCCAAACGTAGATGAAAGAGCAAAACACAAAAGTAAATTCTGCGATCAGTTAAGTTTAACAGTAGAAGCAACCAGAGGAAGAATATTTGTAATGATAGGTAATAATGCTAGAGTAGGAAAACAAGACGACACATACAATGTGATTGGCAATTTTGGCAAAGAACATAATAACAATGAACGGAGACTACTTTATTTCTGTACAATACATGACTTAATTATTACAAATAGCTTTTGCCAACAGAAAAACATGCACAAACAGGACATTGTAACAAGTAGAGGAAAGTACCCTATTGTAGATTATATAATTGCAAAAAGAGAAAATAAAAATATAATGAAAGATACAATAGTTAAAAGAGGCTATAAAATAGACCACTACCTTTTAGTAATCAAAATAAAATAGAAATATGGAAAAGAGAAATGACATGGTGAAGCAAAAAAACTTAAGGTAAGCATAGATCTTACAAAATAAAGAATAAATAAATAGCTAAACGATATGAAAAAACTGTATAGGGAGAATCAGGAAATTTTATGGAAGAAATATGGAATATATTTAAAAACACGGTTATAGAATCAGTAAAAAAGATATATAGAGCAAGCAAAGACAACAGATGTAAGAAACAAACTAAATAGTGGACAAAAAATATCAAACAAGCAAAAATTAAGAAAAGTACCTAAATAACATAACAGACGTGAAATAAAAAGAAAAGCTAATGATAAACAAAAAACATGGAAGGAATTTGTAGACAAGTTTGCAAAATACCTCAAAGTACTAAAAAAATTCAGAAATAATAGAGAATCAGATATTATAACAATTAAAAATGAAAGAGAAGTGAAACAGAAGTTATAAACGCTGAAAGGTGTATTTCCAAAAGCTACTGTGTACACAAATCTCAAAAATAATAACATATCCGAATGCGTCTTTGCGGACGATATAGCTTTAATAAACGAGAAGGATGTAAAAGAAAATCTGAAAGTTTGGAACGAAATTTGATAACAAATGGAATAAAGTTGAATAAATGCGAAACCCAAATAATAGTAATTTCTGAAAAAAAAAAGAAATTTCCAATATTTAAGGGTAACTTAGAAGAAATAAGAAACCAAAAAGTAAACAACAGATTACAAAAGTCAATAAAGTGTATCACAACATGGAGATCTATAAAACAATATACAAAATAACCCGTCACCCACAAATGTAAAACACGGATCCTGTGAGATCCTGAGAAGAAAGTAAGATTAAAGCAGCCTAAATGAAATTCTTAAGCAGAGTCAAATGAATATTAAAAGAGCATCAGAGCATCATGAAGGAATACGAAAAAAGCTAAATATCGAACCTGTAGAAGAATTTATAGAACGGCTACTAATTGGCTTGTGGGGGCACTTACAAAGGATAGGCAGCAGAGCCCAGGTCAAGAAGATTTAAGAGTCAAAAATGACAGGTAAGAAGAAAAGGGAAATCCCAAAGCAAACATGGAAAAAATAAGAAAGGAAAAAATTGGACGCATGCGAAAAGGGTAGCAGAAGATAGAAAGAGTTAGGAAAAAGTTTATCTACTTTATGAGACTAAACAGTTTATTGACACCTTTAAATTTCTCAGTTAAAAAATAATTAATTGTTCCTTAACCAATAAAAGATATTTTACCCAGTAAAGGACTTTTCTGATAATTTTAATGACGTTATAAGTATAATATTCCACCCGCTAGAAATGGATCTTTACAATATTTAACTCACAATGATAAATCTTGAGCTTATCGTTCAAAAATCTAACCGCTTATTGATCTTTGAAAACATTAAGTTTCTTTGCTGCTTCTTAAACGAAGATATTGGAGCGCGGTTTATTTCTTATTACCTTTTAGTTAATTAGTTCAACGACTCCATTCTACAGGTTCGTCAAAATAGATTATATTGCGGGAAAGTCAAAAAATTAGCTGGTAATATGATTCTCTTCACGCCAGAAAATCGGCGACAGGAATTATTGTACGAGGTGGCTACAAAAAGATCCGAGTTTATAACATAACCAAGAGTACAGCGAATTTGACCATCAGTAAGAGGTAACTCTAACAAATAATCTGATAACAAGAGAGGAGAGAGAGGATTGATCAGCGTACTGGGTGGAGCGTGGCTGACCTGACAAAAGAAATAGACGTAGCCGAGGTCGATATTGAGTCTAGCAGTACACCTTCCTGAAGAACCGCTAATTGTTGATTAAGAAAAACAAAATGAGCCGGAAGTTAAAGACCTGGCAATGCCGAACGACACCAAACACGACAGTGTTGGTTTCTTCAGATTCGTTTCGCATAAAAAAAATTTATCCGAAATAGGAAGATAAATCAACAAAATGACCGTAGCGAAGACACCTCTGAAGTGGTTACCGTCATTTATACAAAATTTTCCACCTCTGTGATGGTGCTGAAAATATTATGACACCAGTTCTTTCAAGGAGGCCTAAAGGTGACCACTGGCAGCTACATCCACGTGCTGAAGACAGTTGTCAAGATCTGAATAGAGGAGATTGTCATTGGGGGGTGCCCCCCCCCCCAGCCCACAAGGCAAGGAAGACCCAAGCATGACTATACAACAATTTGTATTAGCACTGGTCTCCAGCTTTTGGCTATCCTCCACCCTCAACTGCAATATGTTTGGCTGCTACGTGTGGGACGTGGTCAATAAGAGATACCATAAGACCAAGGACAGGTTAAGGGCCTATCATAAAGGTAATGACGCATAGAGACAAAGCCTGAATTGTGTCGAGCTGCAGTAAGATTAGGTCCTGACTCGAGAAAGTCGTGTCAGTTGATAGGAGCTACGTTGAATAGTATGATTCTCGTATTTTCATGTACATAAATTTAATTTTTCTTGAATGTTTACCTTAGTTTCCTATATATATATATATATATATATATATATATATATATATATATATTATATATAATATATATATATATCACATTTCAAAACTCAAAGTTTCGAATAACTTCTGTATTAGTAAAAATGGTATATCTCAGGTTTTCGTCGCACAAAGTTATTTTTTGTTTAGCTATTTTAAATTAATTTATATGTTGAATTACAAACAAGTGGCAAGTTACATGAGTTACAAAACGCAATGACCTGCAACAAATGAATTGGCAAGAAGTGAATTAATATGCGAACATTCAGGGAATCTCGCAAAATACGCCGTAAGCAAACTTCCAGAATCCATCGATTGCCTGCAGAGCATCACGGTCAAGGTCGGCTGTAAAACAAAATTACGCAACTAGCGAAACACCACACCCCTACACAGTCCGTATTATATCCCTTATAACGCATTACGTGTTCCAGTTAACAGCGGAACTTTTTGCAGAACAACAAAAAGCTGTCATAAAAGCTGAAACCCGACAATAACATGCAATTTATTTTTCAGACAGCTTCCAATTAGAGATTTTTTAGAAAAGTTCACTCGAATTATTCTAGTTTTAGTTGTTAGGAGGCTTAGTAGCAATCAGCTAATATAACGCCTGTGTTCTAATATTTATTTAACACTGCAGCGACGTTTCATAATATAACACTTTATAGCGATGCTTATGTGCACATACAAGATTTGAATTGCAAACTAGAACTATCATTGGCATGATATACATTAACCTACAAAATGAACTTCTTAAGGGCATGCATTGCGCAATATATTTATTATGCAGTTAATACACAATTTTATTTTATTTGAACAACAGTAACAAAATATAAAATTTATTGCTTTTAGGTTTCTCACTCCCACGGTCTTTCCTTTTACCTTATCATCCACTTGTTTAGAAATTTCGTCCATTATGGTAATAAACAGCAGCGGACTGAGTATGCCTCCCTGTCTAACTTCTCTGTCGGTTATGAATTTCTCTGTATGTATTCCACTTATTCGCCCTAGATTCCTTATTTCATCATAAATGCATAAATGCCTCTAAAAGGTTGGGATCGGTTCCGCGTTTTCCATATTTCCTCCCCCCCCTCTCTCTCTCTCTCTCTCTGTGCGATATCAAACGCTATTGCCAAGCCTGTTGCGCAATCGTATACTTTTCCATTATGTTGCAATATTTTTTCCTGGCTTTGTCTCAGGGTGTGCTAATATATGAACTATTAAGAATGCCTCTGAGGGGTTCTTTCAACTGTGAGAAAAGTCGTAATTGCAAATACAAATGATGTCCTTAGATTATCAATGTTACAAGTAGAGCACTCGTCTTACCATACGGCAGTGAGCGTTGTCGGGAAAGATGCAGAGAGAACTGTCTTTCAGCAAATATTAAAGTTTATGCCGCACGGCTAGATGTAACTGGTACTTGAGGAAACGTTTATACCTGCAGATGTCTGATTAATGGTCACACTTATTGTCGTATAGTTTCTGTTAAAATTTCATTAGATATGGTGACGCTATTAGCCATGTAAAGTCAATAGCAGCAATATGCGCTTTATTTGTGTTATCTAAGGAGATAAAAACCAATTACTACAAACCTATACTATTTTCTGTGCTTTTATGAGCTTTCTCATGTGTAAATTGTTCTTTGGAACATACCACATAGTTTGATGGCTAAGTCTAACTTGCACAGATAATTTTCAGACATAATAGACGAACAATATGTGCAACAAAAACCACTGAGCTACATATGTCGCAATCGTTCGATACGGCACTACAGATTGCTACAACATTTCCGTGCCTTATTTCCATACACCCCCTGGATTTTTATCTACGATAGCTATTCAAATTTTGTAAACATGCTTTAGGTACACACCACGCTCTTCACTTCACCCATGTATATCAACCACACGTCTCGCTGTATTGGCTGCTTTGCTACGACGCGTCCACACTGGCTTTAATTAACAGTAAAAAATTTAGATCATATTTAGTCACTAATTAAAAAAGCAAATATGCAATTAAAATTTACGAAATTCAATTGTTATGAGATTTGAACAAGAAAAGTACATATGTCTTAATAGATGATATAACATAAAAATGAAGTGGAAACCTGTTGGCTACTGCCTTAAAAGAAAAATTTTATAAAATACCTATTTGACAATGAAATTAATATGTTTATTAACCTTTTACAGTTTTGGAGTTTTTGTACCAAATTGAATTTCTTCATCATCAAAAATATTTTGTGCGTTCTGTATCATCTTTTCATTTGAACCAAATTTTTTTACAAGACAAATCACTACTCAAGAACGTTAAATGCAGAAAATAAATTAAAAATTAAAACCAATATTTTCCAGATACAAAATCAACTTTAAATATGGAAGAAAATAACAAAAGAATAGAGAATCTTCACACTCATAAAAAGAAGTAGGAGCTTCCCCAAAAGTAAAAATGACAAGAACTCCCATAAAACAAACTAGTGAAGGCAACCAATTGATAATAAAGATTACCTCAAACACGAAGGAGGAAAACAAGAAGATATAGACACAGATATAAAAATGACAGGGTTTAAATCATTTACAACTGGTTTAAGTGTTAAAATAGGTAAACGTTTTGAAGATATTAAAGTAGAGATAAGCAAGAAAGACAAGAACTGGAAAAAAGAAAAACAGTTCATGAAAAAGAAAATAGAAAAGCCAGTGGACAAATTGGAGATACTGGAAAAACAACTAACAACAAGAAGAATAAAATAGTAATCACAATACTAAAAATAGAAGAAAATACCCGTTAGAAAAACGCAAAGCGAAAAAATAAGCATATTGAGAGTAACAGATCAAAATAAAAAAAGAAATAACATATGCCCCAACAGAGGCAACAGAGGAAAAACAAGGTTTATAAAGATTTGGAGAACATAATAGAATTTCAAAATACGACAAAAATCATTATGGGCGACAAACAACAGTGAAGAACCAAAAATCAATTTTGTAACAAGAATAATCTTGTAGTAAAAAATACGATTTTTAAAAGGAAGAATATATATATATAAAGAAACTTGATCTTTTCCAGACCGAAAACTAAGAAACCAGATTGATCATGTATTGATTTCAAAACAACAGATAAACGCTTTTAAAAAATTCTTTTATGTAGATTGAACCTGGTCACCTTTAACAGAATAACAACAAAGCAAATCAAACCAACATACAAAATGAACTATCATAATCCAAAAGAAAGTATAGCTGGAAAAAAAGAAGATACAAAGAAAAAAATACATAAATATGCTGGAACAGAAATTAATAAGTATAGTAGCAAAAAAGAGATAAAATATAATAATCGAGATGAAAGAAGAAAATAAAAACAACGATGGTTCGATTAGTAATGCAAGGAGCAATTGAAGAAGTCATAATAGCAAAAATGCAATGATTACAGTAACAGACAAAATCTCAACAAAACAGGAAAAATGAGACAGATAAAATCAACAAAAAAATTAAAATGTTGCAAGAACTATATAAAAATGCGAATAAGCAAATATTCTGTAGAAGTACAAAATCACAAAAAAAAGAATATGAAAAGGAACCAATGGGACCAAGAAACGAATGAGGATCACTGTATATGAAAGAAAAGAAGGTAATAAAATTAAGAAAGATAAAGCAACAGAAATTAAATAACTACCAACGCGGATAGCTTTTTAAAATTATAAAACAAGGGAAAAACAATAATATGACAATGAGAAATGAAGAAAAAGAATTTTCGATTTAATAATATAGATTTGGATATAAAATAAATGAAATGGGAATGGGAAGTGGCGATAATTTTCCAAATATTTTAAAAAGGCAACAAATAACATGTGGAAAACTACAGACCAATTTCTCTTTTGAATACGACGTATAAAATTATTTTTAATATCTAAAAGAATCAGGAACGAAGAAAGGGTCAAAAAAACAATATAAAACTGATTTTAAATAGGATAAATCAATTGTAGACCAAATATTTATGAACAAACAAATACACAAGAAATGTAGAGAAAAGATATAAGAATACAGGCGCTTTTCATTAATTTCCAGCAACCGTTCGAGAGAGTGATGTGAACAAAATTAAAAAAATTATACAAGAAGGAAACTATAGAAATAGTTGCAATAACACTCGACAGAATAATCAACAAGTTGAGATGGGAAGATCATATGTATACACAATTTGAAAGTAATATTAGCTTAAAATAGTGATTCCCTATCACCATATATATTCAATATCATCCTAGAATATATCATAAAAATGCCAAAAATTGAGACAAAATTACTTTAAATAGCCCTTACCACCTAGCGTATGCAGACAATCTGGTAATGAAGTCTAAAATGAAAGAGCAACTGAGAAAAATTATATAGAATTTTCAAGACGAGACGCAACAAATAAGTCTAAAGATTAAAACCAAAAAGTCGTAATATATAATTATGGGAAACATTAAACAAGAAGAGAGTCATCACCGATATAAAAATAAAAACAACAAAAGAAGAACTAATTTTCACCACAACAAACCATATAACATGTTTAGAGGGAGAGCGAAGGAAATAAGAAAGAAAATATAAACAAAAAAACATTACGTGCTTTAAAATTTGCGGGTTCATTAAATCGTCGATTAACAAATAAAAGTGTTTCAAGAACATTAGAAATAAGTTTGAAAAAACCGGTCCTAACTTACAATAGTGAATCATAGGTGAGAACTAAACAAATACAAATCAATTATATGGGAAAGTAAAATATTACAACGAATTTTTTTGAAAACTAAATAAGGACAGAATAAAAAAAAAAGAAGAACGAATAAAGAATTAGAGAAACATATCAAGGCCCAGACGTCAGTATAAGAATAAGGCAAAGTAGGCTAAGGTGGTTAAGTGGCGGAATAAACAAAAGAAGAAAGTAATATTTACAAAAAATAATGCGACAGAACTAGAAAAAAACGATCAAATAAAGCAGAAGACCTGCAAGATATTGGTATCAGATTTTAGAAAATAGAATGCAAGGGCAGGAAGACATGAAGAAATAGGATCCAACCCATGGGTCAACCTAGACTTTAGAGCTGCTTTAGAGATTTGCTGAACTCGGAGCGGCGTTTAAGTATTCGTTTTATCGCGGACAAGCTAGGAATCGATAAAATGGTTGTTCACAAAATCATCGTCGAGGATCTTGGGATGAGGAAGATTTGCGCCAAGCTCGTCCCGAAAGTTTTGACGAACTAGCAAATGCAAAACCGTGAGGCCGTTTTGAAAGATCGTTTGGAACGCATTGAAGAAAACCCTCAGTTTTTTGACAATGTCATTATCGGAGATGAAAGTTGGATCTTTGAATACGACCCCGAAACAAAACGGCAGAGCACCGAATGGCACACTCCACCTCGACCAAAAAAAGCTCGCATGTCCAGGCCCAGAATCAAAGCAATCCTGATTATGTTTTTCGACAAGAAAGGTGTGGTCCACTTGGAATTTGTGCCTGAAGGACAGGCAGTCAATGGTTCCTTCTACCTGGAAGTGTTAAAAAGATTGAAGAGACGGGTCAACCGAGTACGACCAGAAATTTCCACCGATTGGAAGCTCCATCATGACAATGCGCCATGTCACACCTGCTTCGTGGTTACAGAGTACCTGACGAAAAATGACATTACAACGATCCTCGGCCTCCCTACAGCCCTGACGTTGCCCCCGCTCTCAAGGGACGCTACAACAGAATCTTGAATTCTGTCAATGCGGCTTGCACGCGTGCTCTGAAGGATGTTTTAGTTGCTGACTTTCAGAGAGCGTACGAAGCGTGGAAAACTCGCCTGTAGAAGTGTGTTGACGCTCAAGGAGCATACTTCGAAGACTACTAAAGTTTTGTAGTGATATCTGTAATAAATTTTGTTTTGTGGATTTGTTCTCATTACTTAAAATACAGACCCTGTAGAATAAACCATAGACTTTATCCAACCCCATACAAAATAGTCCAATGACGTTATATTAGGAGATTTTGGTGGCCATTATCGTGACCGTATCGATCAATCCATCGGTTATCATGTGCTGTGTTTAAATAAACAGTGACAATATGGAAAATGTGACCAGAGGCACCGTCATGCATAAACCACGTCTCTTGTCTATTGGCAATTGGAATGTCTTCTAGAAGCTCACACAGACTATTTTGAAAAAAAGTCCTAGTACGATATTCCTACAAGCCTTGCTGGTAAAGAGAAGGGGTCGATGAGATTGTCGCCAAAAAGAGCATACTAGATAAAAATCTGTCAGATTAACCACTGGCAGAAATACCTGCTCTTGTTATAATCTTCTGGTAACAAATCTTGCATATGCCTAACGTGAAATGGATACAATTGTTACTCGCGCAATGTTTGCCATACGCTTGTACATAAAACGTTAAAACAAAGTGACAATCTTCTGGTGCTAGTACTACAGCATGGAGTATCACTTCCTCAACGTTAGTAGTTTGTCGAAATTCTTATCGACCAGCGTTTGATCGTTGAAGTTTTATCTTTCCAGTTTTCCTAAGACTTCTTCCAATACCTTTTACAACTTGGTAAACCTTCTAGTGAAAAAGGTTTCGTGATATCTTTAAACAACAGCAGTGCCATTGTTACTTACAAGCGGCTGACCGATATCATCTTTACAGTGAAAAGTACGGTAGACCTTTAAGGCTGTGCGGGCCGAACACCAGAAGCTCATTGCAAACTTGTTGGACTTGATCCGTAGTCGTCAAAAAAATTTAATTCAAAATGTTTAGCGATCAAAGAGAAACGAATGTTTAAATAAAATAGAGCAACGCCTAAGCCAAAGATGTAGAAAGATTATTTCATCAAATGGTTGTTATAACTTATAGATAGGAAGTCTAGGAGAAACTTTGTGCTAGCCAAAAGTCGCAAAGGGGTGCTACTTGCAAGCGTTTGAGGTGTCATTTATTTTTATGTAATCCTTATCTCAACCTGTTATCGACACTAACGAAATTGTTCTGTAGATGAAAGATAATACTTGTGTTTGGACTTGTTATAATCTATTCGTATAACAAAATATTGGACATAGTTTGTTTTCTACGTAATAGTTAGAATTAGCAAGTCACTTATTTTACTATTAATCTGTATACCCGACTGCCAAACCAAAGTCAAATCTGTAAATTGACAAGTTTCATCACTACATTGCTAAATTAAACAATTTTTTCAAGCGTCTGAATGTTGTTGCATTATATCTTTCTCGTAATTGTAAACAACAACTCTTCCATCAAGAGATAATGACTATGCTGCCGGATAAGACGTTGCCATTTTTGTCGCTTTTATAATAAAATGCTAGCGTGAAAATAGTACACTAATAATTATTCTATTCGAATGTCTAGACGGTGTTTTATAGTTTTCAGCAAAATTTATCTGAACGATAACTTTTTTCTGTTGCAAATTATCTATTTGTTTCTTGACATACGCATTTAGATTTTTCCAATGCAATCATAAATCTTCAAAGCACACTTTTTCATAACCTGCGCGCGTATATTTTGCGCTATTTATTGTAATATCACTTACCATTTGAATATCCGGCAAAATAATCTCCCAGCAAAAAAAAACTAGATTCTTTCCAATGATTTATTGTACAATCACACAGAATAATGCTTGCTACTTAATCGTCAACCAGTTTTAAAATTAGATCGTAAAATGTATGCCTGCACGAGTTATACACTTTGCAAACTTACCTTAAAGTTTCGCATTGCTTGCCGAGACATTTCTACTGCTACTGATGCTAACGCATTGTGAATAGCATCTTTTAATTCGTTAACAGCCCGAGATCTACGTTTAAAGACTTTAGTCTTCAGGCACTCCTATAGAATAACATCGCAATGGCACAAATCTGGTAACCTAGCCAGCCGTAGAATGTCACCACGTAATGAGATGAAGCGTCCTAGAAACATTTGTCTTACAATTTAACGAGAAATTCTCGCCACGTGTGCGGTAACGCCATATTGTAGGAACCACAGTGGTGCATTTCCATTATTGTTAAGTTTAGGCGTCAAAGAATTGCGTACCATCGCAACATAGCGGGTAACTGTGACAGTCAAAACGCACCCTGCTTCCACAAAAAATACAACCCGGATCTGAAATGCCATTTTGACTCCTATATAATATTCCTAGCACTTTTCATTAAAACACTCAAATAAGCAATTACACAAGAAGTGCTCCATTGGGACTGAGATGTTTCTACGCCGCCGGTTCTTCGCCGCCACTCAGTTCTCAGCAAAAGAGGAAAGGAGAAGTATTCCTATAAAGAATATTTGTACGTTTTCGAGAAAGTTAGTAAAAGAGGCGCTAGTTTACTATTTTGCCAGTGCAAGGAAGTGTATCGCTGTAAAGGAAGAATTTACACGAAGGCTGGAGAAGCGGTCAATGAAATCAACAATCATTCTCACCCTTCACAATCAAACGTCGTGCAGAAGAAACTATAGAGGGCACAAGTGTAGTTATAAATCAGTGTGTAATCGGCGTGCTTCAAGTTGTTTTAGCGGCGATTCCAAATAATACAGCCCTAAGAAAAGTAATTAGGCGAAAACGGAATCACATTAATGCAGCACTCGCTGATCCCGCAGGTCTAAACGATCTGGTGTCGTCAAATACATATAAGGTATATCTGTCTCGACTAGGAATAGAAAAAAAAATTTAGTAAGCGACGATGGAGAGGGAGCAAATAGAATTTTAATTTTTGAAAGAGAGACCTGGTTGCAGCATTTACATAATGCCAATACATGGTACGCTAATGGTACCTTCGCAATAGCATCGAGGCTATTTTCTCAAATTTATATTGTTATGGCAACAATATATGGAGAAGTGCATCCTATATTGTATGCTTTGTTACCTAACAAGCAGCGTATTGCATATACACATATGTTCGAACTAATTAAAACACTAGTGCCAAATTTAAGTCCAACATCTATCATTTGTGATTATAAATATGCAGCTTTTAGTGCCGTAAAAGATTGCTTTCCCGAAGTGAATGTAAAAGGTTGCTTCTTTCATTGCTCATAAAATATGAGGAAGCATTTAGCCCAGATTGGTATTATTCGTCAATACGACAATGATGGTGAATTTGCATTACGAGCTAATGTTTCATCCAACAATGTGAAATTTATACCAGAGAACAATAGATGGAAAAGATCGCACCAATAATCATGCAGAGGCAGCAAATGGTCGATTGCGTTGTGAATTAGGTATGCATCACCCAATTATTTAGAAATAGATTGATAGAGATGGATTGCGAAAAGTACAGAAAGGACGAGACGCTTATTTTGAGCAACTTATCGCCGGACATTTACCACCGACGAAGTTGAAAAAATACCGTGACGCTGATGAACGTATTCGGCGACGTAGAAACATCCTAGACCCTGCTCCATTGATTGGAAGAGACCATAGTCACAAGTACAACGTATGGACTCTAGGCTGAACGCGAAAGAACTCTAGTTCCATCCGACCTCTCAAACTTCTCATTAGTTGAGCAATTGTCTCTGAATTCGTGGGGATCTTATCGGTACTTCTTGCAACCGGTTGAGCAAAGTTTAATGAGACGAAACTCCAAATTACGACTGCTTGATAAAAGCTCATCTTCCGAAGCTGCCCTCAAATATTTGTGGTTCAACTTTGATAATCGACCAGAACGAAGCTGATCTTCAAGATCAGCATCCCTTTTGTTGAAGCACTTTGACCATTTGGTCACATAGTAACATGAAAAACAAAAATATCAGTTTTGATCTTGAGCACGAAATTTTTGGTTAACTTAGAAATGACATGGATTTATAAATTGAAAAAATTGGTTTGACTAACAAGTTCCTAAATTGCAGTAATGTTCAAAAATCTTGCATTAGTGTTAATGTATAAATCTTCCTACATACTTATGTATATATGTACGCATGAATACATATAACAGCTCTATTTTTAAGTTTTTTATTTTATCTTTCTTGCGTATACACTTCTTAATGTTCTACAAATGAAATAAATGATCATTAAGAGTTTTTAAAGAAAAAAAACTACTTTGTATTTATGTGGGGGTTTTTGTTTATAACTAACATTGCAACCAATTTCAAAGGTCAATACCTCATTCGAACCGGTTTGTTGCCAAACTTCGCATAAATGTTTTAATTTTCTATTTAAGTCACGGTTGGCCTGTTATAGGTAAAAACCTAAAATATCATGAAGTAGTTAGGACAATTCGCGCCACCGGTGTTCACATGTTCTTTACAATTTTTGACTTAATCTATCTTTTTTAGTATAAAATACATATTTGTTTAGAAATCAGCTTTCTAGTACGTTTTAGCAGTTTCAGGGACAATTTTATTAAAACACAAAACTGATTATATACCAAAAGGTATTGACAAAGAGTGAATCATCAAAGCTATCGAGCTCAAAAGGTACAGATAATGATTATAAAGCCAAAAAAGTTGAAGATGGTTAACAACAAGCTAAAAATGAAGATAATTAAAAAACCAAAAAATAAATCTGAAAAGATGTTTGTTAATTAGCCATTTCTAATATATTTACAATGATAATTATTTGAATGTACACATTTAACACATTTAAATAGATGAAATGTGAAATAGCAAAAAAATTATATTTTGAAAAAGAGGAGTTACCAAAATATAAAATAAAGCTTATTTTTCAAAAATGTTTATTCTTTTTTGAAAAATAATTTTAAGATCTTTAGTTTGCAAGTTAAAGGAACAAAAATTTACGCAATTCAAAACAAGCTTTTCTCTTAACTTTTTTTTAAATAAAGCAACTTTCAGACTCTTCCGCAGAATTAACAAATACAGAGTTATCAGCTGCTTTCGTGATCCTTATTTACATACACACCACGATCAATATTTGTTACTTTTGGAATTCTTGGTGTATCATTTTAAAAATAGCAAAATAATGTATTATTTTTGAAGGGCATAATGTAAAAAATTATATATAGTAAAATTAATTGCTTTAATTACAAAATTACAATGATTACAAATACCTATAAACTGTCATAATTCATTACTTCCAATGCTAGAAATATATTTAATGGCATTTCTTAATTTTGGTTGATATTTTGATAATCCATAACTATTAACATTCATTGCACGAATAATAATAGGCACACTGTACAGACAGAATCGCGCATGCGTGAATGAGGATGACTTTACTGGCAATTAGAACTTGGGCGCCGGTAAATTAGCACATGAAATGTTTAACGTCGCACTTATAAACTCAGCAACATTTGTTATACGATAATGAGTCAGAAAATATTCGGATGATTCAGAAAACTTTTTGAGAACAATGCAATATGTACAGTAAAGACAACGCGCCCATCATTCATCACATTATGTGCAACATTTTTTGTGGGAACATCAAACAACAAATCGAAACATCGGGTAACTCGGTCACCTTACAGCAGACTGGCTGCTCTCAAAACTTAAATCACCTCCAAAAGAGAAGATATTCAAACTAATACGACGAAACAATTTCGTATTGCGATTGCATCATAGGACTTTAATCTATTTTTCTATAAAAATAACCAAAAACTTTATCTATCAAACTTACAATTCCAATATAATTGAAACAAAAACAGGTTTTTCAAATTTAGTAGGATTTGTTTTAGCGCCTTCATTTAGTATTAATTGGTTATTTTTCTTTTCCGATAAAACATCAACCATTATTTAACAAAATATTCCAAAATACCCAGAATTAAAAAAACATACATCATTAAATTTACTAAAACTTTTACGTTTATAATAATCATAAACTAAGAACAAGTTTTATTGTTTTATTATAATTGTACTTTTAATTATTTTATATTTTCTGCAAAACTATATGAATATGATTTAGTTGTGGCGTTCAAGAAATTGTATTTAGGCAACACACTGAACAGCTACATATACTAAATTATATAAGTTTATTTTTATGTTAAACATTTATTAATAACAGGTAATTATAACGACAATAAAATAAATAGTAAAGAATAGATAATTAAAATTATCTTTAATTAGTTTTAAAAATTGCTTAAAAATAACCAGAAACTAAATAATTTAATAAAATCTATGTACAAAGTGTATTTAAAAAGTAATAGGGTTGATTATATTTATTTTTAATAATAAATTAAATTATTAACTATTATGTGCTATTTTAACATGGCTGAGACTATACTGAAGATAAAGTTCATTTTTAGAAAAGCTTATAACATCAAAAAGCTAAAAAAGTATTTAAAGTGAGTGCTTTAGTTTATTATAATATTTTATAACCACAATTATTGTTAATTACTTGAATTGAAGTAACAACCCGTTATCAACAGTAAGGAAGTCGTCCAATGCTTGTCCGAAGTTAAAATATAAAAGAGGAGAGGTAGGAGTAAAAACAGGGTTTAACTGGGTCGGCCTAAACCACCTTGTAATGGCTTTCACTCAGAATGATAAGGGAAATAACCAGCGGTTGTCACAGCAAAGGAAAAGGTGAAATTTTAGCGGTAGAACAAGCAGAAGAGTTATCAATAGACGGGGAGGATTGGTCATAACTAAGTTGGTATATCAGTGGCCAAATCTTCAAAAGTGACTTTGTCGAAGGCAAACAGGCCTTCAAATAATTGGAAGTCGGCGTTCTTTCAATTAAATTCTATTTATGTTATTACCTGCATAAACTTATTTTACTAAAATAACTGTTTTAAAAATTCCTGCTTACACAACTTATCATACTGAATACCCAGATGGAGCAACGCATAAGAGAACAGCAGTTATTATTAAAAAAGTTATTATTTATCTATACATTTGAACATAAAGTAAACAAAGATATGTGGCGTGGTCTCGACTCTCGATTTACACGTCCATGCGTAGTAAACAAAGACAGTCTATACATTTTAACGAAAGTAAACAAAGAGGGCTGATATGAAATTGGCGCGACCGCGCTCTGAGGTCATGATTTACACGAGGAGGTCCGTGCGTTTGTGCAGGCACGTCGGGATCACTCTCGCTCCTTGCCGAATGGCCGAGTGGCCGCGGCTGTTATCGGACCGCTGCATTGCCGAATGCAAAAAGCGTGTCTGTCACGGCCACTTGGTTTGCTTTCGCTGAGCGCAGCTTCGATTGTAAATTAAATTGTTCCACGTTACTGATCCAGGAAAAACGCCGATTTAGTTAAAAATTTATACGTTCCCACCTTGCAAAAATTTTATGGAAAACGAGTAAAAAATTATCAGCCTAGGACGCCAAAAACGCCTTTCAACAGGCAACCCCTAGTACATCAGCAAAATCTGCAAGCCTGTACGATGCAAACCGAAAATTTGCTTAACCTCATCAAAATTCCGTGGTTTGCTGGCCTCTAAAACATCGTCTTAAGAAATGCCTTTCTTTGAAACATTTAGTTACGCATTTATTACTAAAAGGGTTTTTAACTATAATCACATTGCTTGGGATTCAAGATTAACAATCACAATAGACAGAGAACTATAGGAACTAATAAAGATTAAAATTATACTCTTATGTCAATCGGAGAACCGACTTACTGGCCGTCTCATCCGGACAAAGTTTCACCAAATTATGCAGGCTTAACATCAAATAATGACCTCACTTCTGACCATACGCATGTACAGTGCTGTAGAAAAAATTTATATCACTTAAAAAATTAAGGAAGATTAAATATATAATGCACGGATAGTGATAATGTTTTTATAAAGAAAGAGTAGCGAAAATTTTGATTAAAGGAAAAATATAACTAAAAGGTTAATTTACTAAAACTAGAAGATTAAAAAGGCTAGATATGAGAATAAAAAATAAATAGCAAAGTTATATAATACATCATTTAAATCAAAACCACTGATAATATTTGGTTCTCCAGCCTTTACTTTTTGTAATTAATTCGTATGTTTTGTAACTATTCCTTAAAAATACAATAATATCTAGTTTGAGGTAAACATCTATTTCGTTTTTACTTTGGGTTTCTTTTTGGTTGTGAGGTTTGTTATAAGTTTTCTATGTAACTTAGATCCGAAGGGTGCGCTGACTAGGTTGCTCTGTTAATTTTGTTGGTATATATCCGGAATTGAATTAATTTTTCTTATGACAAACGGAAATCGATGAAGGAGGCCTTCGTTTAAACATAGACAGAAATGGGCTAAGAAGAAGACGAAGATGACAAGGTACATTTTTGTACTGAAAAATAAAACTTTCATCTCCAAAACAACTATTTCTCATTAACCAATATGTCATTCCCTAATATTTTGAGGAACCTTGTGGTGTTTATTATCTCATATACGCTATTTAGTCGATTAATTCCTTAGACAGGCATTCATTCCCATACTATAACATCAGTTGGATGTTTTGGCGAATATTAGTCTCTAGCAAAGTATCCAATATACACTACACCACTATTTCATGGTTCCATTACTATGTACTTTAGCTTACTGCAAACAAAAATGTTTGCTTCTAAGACAAGTAGCTTCTTCTATGATTTACAATAAGTAATTTTTATTTTATAGTAGATATTCATAGAGTAACATTTATAGACTTCAAATTTAGTCAATTTGTACCCCAATATGATTACCAAAACCAAACACTGTACACGTGGGGACTACCACAAATACAACCGATTTATCCAAACATGTATTTTTACAACAAACAACTTATCAAATGTAGCCACATAATGATAAACAGAATCTGATTGTTAACTCAACTGCTTCACAGAGTAGTAATCTAGCAGAAACAAATGATAGCTAGTCTATCACAAATGAATATCCTAACATATATATACGGAATAACTTTCAAACGGTGATATTGCATAACAAAAGGAAACGCCTCAACAATAATCCAAAACAAGACAAACAAAAGCAGACCTTAGAACTGAAATTGCAACAAAAAGAAGATGGAAACAATACGACCGCTTCAAATACAAAAAATAAGGTAAAGGACTTACCATTCATCCTACACTTCGTAGAATTCAACCGCTGTTCACCTTGCTAAACTCGATCATCACCAAAAAATACTACAGTTATCAGATAATGAAAGGAAACAAAATAAAGCTACAAGTATACGCAATTGCACATTACAAAACACACACCTTAGATAAGGACAGGAAGTTCAGAGTAGTACAGCGAAACATACACCACACCACTGAACACGAAGAAATCTGAGATGCGCTGGTAGAACTCGGACACACAGTAGTAGCGATTACAAACATTTACACGTGGAAAGATTAGCCAATTCCAAGAAATCTATTTTTTATTGATCTGGAAAGAAAATCAAACAATACAAAAATATTTAATATAAAGTACCTATTAAACGCGGTAGTAGAGCTTGAGAAACCCATAAAGAAAACGCAGTGAACCAAATGCTGATGCTACGGACACACAAGGAACACTAGACCTCACCGATGCTATAAATGCGTGATTACAAAACATGTTCCAAAAAAAAAATGAAAACGGAAAGGAATCTAAATATGTCTTTGCGGCGGCTTTCATCCAGCAAATGCCAAGATCTGTAGAGTTTACTTAGAAATAATAAACAGAATATCTCAAACAGCAAATGGAGCAGTCACAAAAATGATACATCATAAACGCCAGCAGCAGCTTAAAAACTCATATCAACAAAACCAGATTGCAACAAATCAACAAGACCTAAACTTGCCTCCTTATAATCAAGCTTACAAGCTGTCCCAAAATAAAACAAATTATTTATCATAAAGCCAAGCAATTAATGGGAATGCAACCAAAAACAAACAATAAGTCAACTAACAACAGACATAAAGAGATTAAATGACAATATAGATAGCTTAACATGCCTCTTAATACAAGAAAAACAAAACAACTATCGTACTACGCCATAAAATAGCTCTATAGAAAGCAAATGGCCTAGCCTCACGTAGACAGGAAGTTGAAACTTTTCTCACTTATAATAAAACTGACATTCTACTAGTGACTGAAACACACTTTTTAAGTAATACAAGTATTAATATACTCAACTTTATTTTATACCACACCCCACGTCCAGATGCAGAGGAGGCACAGAAATATTAATAAAACACTATGAAATATAGAAGCACCAAGAAAACAACATAGAGACGACAAGTGTGGTAGTCGAGGATTGGCTAGGTCCTCTTACAATCTCTTCAGTCTACTTCCCACCAAACTACCCTCCAAACAAACAGAATATGACTGCCTACTTCAACACACTTGGAAACAGATTTTTGGGTGGAAAAGACTCTAACGCAAAAAACATGGTTTGAGGTTCACGGATCACAGCCCCTAGTAGAAGCAGACTACTATATCAAGTCATACAAGACCAACAGTTCAGTTATCTATCTACCTTCTTACCCACCTACTGGTCCAGGGGCCCAGAAAAGATACCCGATCTTCTCGACTTCTACATGACAAAAGTCATTGCACAAGGATGACGGAGTTGAATCCCACTTCGATCTGCGCTCTGGTCATGCAACGGTACTAGTTACAGTTAGCTCAAACATAGTAGAAACACAAAAACCACCAACCTTGACGAATAAAAGAACGGACTGGAATTACTACAAACAACTTATTGAGCAAAATGTAAATCTATCCATTCTACTAAAATCAAAAATAGACATAGAAGAAGCGGTAACAAATTTACTTTTCTAATACAAACCTTTGCTTGGAAAGCCACACCGGAAATTCGCATAAAAAAGTAAACCAAAAATGTCCAATTACGAGCACGACAGCCGCGACGTAAAGGCCTCGGCCTGCCAGATGAACGCGCGGCGAGCCCTGGGTTCGACTCCCAGGTCAAAATAACGGCAAACATCGAGTGCTCTCCGGCCATCATACAAACACAAACCTGCCCGGGGTACGCCCAACATGGCTCATAGTACTACACGAAATGTGTAGTTAGAAACAGGCTAATAGCATATATAAGAGTAGAAGAAGAAGAAGAAGAATGTCCAATTGAAATTAAAGAAAAATAGCTAACAAAAGGCAAATCTGGCAATGCACCAGGCATCCCTCGAACAAGTCAAGATACGTAGAAGGTTCACAAGAACTACATAATGCCATTAAAAATTATAAAAACTGCTCTCCTGCAAAATATCATGAAAACCTGACAAACACATCAGATACTGACTGTTCTCTACGGAAGATCACAAAAAATCTAAGGCAGGCTAATAGTCATATCCCCCCTATACGTAAAGAAGATGGGTCATGGGCACGTACCGACAGAGAGAAAGCTACAACGTTTGCTCAACATTTAGAGACCGTATTCCAGCCATTGCCTTCCTAAAACACAGATAGAAGAACCCGAAAGACAAGAGATCTTTGAGACCCCACATTAGATGCCATTGTTATCAAAATTCTTCTCAGTAATAGAAGTACAATACATAATAAAGACAAACATAAATCCCGGAAAGGCTCCCGGACATGATTTTGTTGAGCTACAAGTTACCTTCACGAAATGCAAAGGTCAAACTCCAATCGTCTCCTTTAATGGCAAAAATTTACCACAAGCAGACAATGTGAAATAAGTGATTGACATGGCAAACCCACATATTAAATAAAAAAAAAGAACTTGTTCACAAACTTACCAAATGCTACTGAATGCTAGGACACCGATCCTTATCACTTAGAAATAAATTACTGATTTATAAAGTTGCTCTTAAACCAATTTGGGTATCCGGTATCGAATTATGGGAAACTGCATCAACGTCAAATATTAACATCCTGGATAGTTTCAAACCAAAGTTCTTCGGACAATAACAAATGCACCAAATACTCCAAGACTTAAAAGTGTTAACAATGAAACAAGAAATGAGTAAGTACAGTGCAAAGTATCTAAACAAGCTGGAAATGCACACAAATTCACTAGCGCTAAGTTTACTAGACAATAGTGAATGATTAGATAGGTTAAAAAGACAAAATCCTAGATTTACCTTATCGATTTACATAACAGCAAAAAGCAATAATTATGATCATAAATTTGTTAGTTGTTAATTTTAAATAAGATTTTAGTTGTTCATGTATTTTTCTCCCATACAACTAATATTTAAGTAACTAGTTGAGTTTGCTGTCAATAGACAACAGCTTCTCTACTATTTTATAACACCTGAAACATACAATCTCATTTGCTTATAGTGTTTTGTAAACAAATTGCAAATAATAATAAAATATTTAAAAAGTTTGCTTTTCATAGTCGTAGTTAGCACAGCGTGAAATGCCCATGGATGTACTTAAATAGTGTGCAGCATACACATATATAGTGAATAATGTGTAGCCTTTGCTTCTTTTTAACTTGTTTTGTGAAAACATCATTACATTGAAACATATGTTAATGAAACCAAATAGAGATCAATAGTGACTGTTCATGTAGCCAATCATCTGGCACATTCTATAGTTTTAATAATTTAAATACTCTTAACAGAAACTTTAAATTTTTACCATCTCGAAAAGAAAGCTGTGGCATCACGACATCAAAAGATAAGTTCAAAATATATAAGTCGCAATCAAAAAGTTTCCGTTTTAGGTCGTTGCTGCAGCGTATATGCAAAATAACAAGATTCCAATACGGGTATTGACAATGCAGTGGTGTCGTCCATCGTCTCCTCGTCCCAAGAAGTTCAAGAGCCAGGCATCTGCTGGAAAGGTGATGCTCACCCTGTTCTTTGAGCCCATTGCTTATTGATTTTAAGGATCCTGCTATCTCCATCACTGTGGTACGGTATTGCGAAACGCTAGAGAAATTACGACATGCAATTAAGGCGAAACGTTCGGGAAAACTGCGACAAGGGATGCTGCTGCTTCATGACGCACGTCCCCGTACCGCTAATGTCGTAACGCAGAAGGTACGTCAACTCAAGCGGGAGACACTCGAGCACCCGCCATACAGTCCTGATCTCTCCCCTTGCGATTATCACGCCTTCGGATCCTTAAAAAAGTCTTGAAGGGTCAACGATTCCTGTCGGATGTGGATGTGCACTAGGCAGTTACAAGTCTCAATGCTCGCGGCGAATATGTCTGATTGGCATACCGATTCTGGATTGTACGAGCTTCGAACGGAAACTTTTTGATCGCCCTTTATAGAATTCAATACAGTTTGTACTTTAGGTATAACTTAATTTGAAATGTAATTTTTTTCACTGCAATAAACTCATTTATTAATTTCCCTACTTTGTGCAATTGTAGGCATGTTAGTTCATCTATTACATTTCTATATTTAATATATTTTCAAATATTGTTGTATTTAAATTTATTTTTCTTCCATATTTTTAAATTTCATTCCGGCCTTGTTAAACATTATTTGCTTGAATACATTGATTGAAAATGTTTCCAATTTTGCTTTATGCTACAAAGATCTTCCGATCTATTTGAACGAGTGCCCAACAAACATACATTTTCAATTTTATCGGCCAGTTTGCGCTATGTCTCTTGCAGCATGCCTACGCTAAGTGGATTATCCGGGTTAAGATAAGTCTGCAAATAAATAAAGGAACAGACGCGGACTAAATTATTTACACAGCATTTACCCACCACGCAATCCCACAGAATCCATTAACTTCAGAGTTTCGTGACTTTCGAACCTTTCCGGAATTCCCCTACGATTATTTTCAGCGCTTTTAGGATATCCGAGAGCGTCTTGCTCCGATCTGCGTTAATGTTTTTCGACTCTCGGCGCTTCAATTACACATAATTGGCCCGCTTTCCGCGCCTCCGAGGAAATTTGCAGCTTCGAATTACCCGCCGATTTTATTTTTAAGCCTTCGAGCTGGGTGGCCTCGCCACAGCCTGATCGCCCCTTTTTATTGATTGTTTACTGCCATCGAGGTGTTAAAAACATCCTTTGGAGCCCACTCTGCTGTTAAATGTAACAATGATGCGTTAACGCGTTGTAGATTTTTAATAAAGGAGATAAGCCAGATACCGCAGTATTACCTCGGTATGACCCATCACATTTTCAAAAAGGTATTTATATACACTTTTTAATAACGCTGCTCTTTATCTATACAGTTAATGACACTTAATATTCATGAAGCAGATATAATGCCACAAAATTTACTTTTATTGTGTGTCATAGCAATTTATCATGAATTTTACTTTTCTGTTTTTATGTATATTTCTTATCATGTCTAATATATAACTAGAATAAACACTAAAAACAATTCTTGCTTATATTACGAACCCTAAATATACAAGGCCTGGCAGAAAAATCTTCCCTTTTCAAAACAGCGATAAAAAGAACAATATAGATTCTGTTCACTGTTTTATTGTACCATCACATAAAACAATGCTTGCCATTTAGTCATCAACCAGTTTTAAAGCTCGAGTAGTACACTCCTACATCGTCACCTGAAAGTAGCCAGCCACGGAATGTCACCATGTAGTGAAATAAGGCAGTCTGAAAGCATTTGTCCAAGAACTTTTCGAGAAATTCTCGCCATGTATACGGTAGTCCATTCTTGTTGGAACTACAGTGGTGCATTTCCATGTTCATTGAGTTAGGGTTTTGAAAAATTGCGTAACATCTCAACATAGCGGGTAGATGTGTAATCACTGCGGGTCCAGTTTCCTCAAAAAAATATAGCCCAACGATAACAAATTCCTTAACAATACACCAAACAGCGACACGCTAAATGTGAAGGAGTCACCCATGGTGTTGTCGGGGATTTTGTAGAAACCAACACTAAAAACTTGGCTTATTGCGTAGCCCGATAAATAAAAATCGGCTTTTGAACTATCTCCAACACAAACACGTTGTTCTCATTACTTGTGCATTGTGCTGCGAAAGGATATATGCTCAATGGTCAATGGTCAATTCCAAAAAAGCACATGATTTTTCCGGACCTTGTACTTACTATTACTTTACGACATGGTTTACCCAAAATTCAGTCAACAAAAAATTTTGCTTCCATTACTTACGTAGTGAACAAAAGCAGCTTATATATATATTTTTTTTATTGTACAATAAATTAGCAGTCAGAATATGTATTCTATAGGGTAATGTGCTAACATAGGATCTTAAATATGAAAATCCTTATCGGTCATGATGAGGCCTCTACCATCGAAGAGTCCTCGTCGTTTTCATCGGATGTCGTTTGGCCAGAGACGTTTTAGCCTTCTGTTGTCTTGAGGATATAGAAGTGGGCGTATAAGAGGGTTGCTGTGTGTTGTAAGTCTGGTATGATGGTTGTTGCTTCTTTGCTGGATAACTTCAGTGATGTATGGGATGCGGAGGTCATTATGCAGTGTATTATTAGACATATACCATGGAGCGTTAGTGAGTTCACGCAGGATTTTGGATTGGGATCTTTGGGCAATGGAAATATTTGATTTGCTGGCACAGCCCCACAATTCAATGCCGTATGTCCATATGGGTAGTAATATTACTTTATATAGTAAAATTTTTTCCTCGAGTGGTAGATGCGATTTTCTTCCAAGCAGCCAGTGTAACTCCTTGAACCTCAGATCTATTTGTTTCCTCTTTCTGGTTATGTGTTCTTTCCAATTCATTTTTCGTCAAGATGTAGTCCTAGATAACGCACTGAAGAAGATTGTGTAATGGGAGCATTGTTGAAGGTGACCGAAGGACATCTACCTTTTCTCAGTGTAAAGGTTACTTGGGTTGATTTTGATGCATTAATTCTTATTTTCATTTGTTGACCCAGTTTCCAATTAGGTTTAGATGGTCCTGCAGGTAAGAAGCTGCGATTATGGGATTTTCGTGACTAGCCAGAATAGCTGTGTCATCAGCAAAAGTACCGATTAAGGTATTTGTTGTGGTTGGGAGATCTGCTGTATATAATGAGTATAGCAGGGGGGGCTAAAACGCTGCCTTGTGGTACTCCAGCTTTAATATCGTATGAGTCAGAGAATTCACCATTTACTTTAGCTCTAAATTGACGGTCTTTTAAATAGGATTTAAGTAGGTAGAAGAGAGAAGGAAGAAGGAGCTTGATTTTATAAAGAAGGTCATCATGCCAAACTTTGTCGAAGGCTTGGCCTATGTCGAAAAAAGCCGATGTACAATATTCTTTATTTTCCAGGGATGTGTTAATTTCGTGAATTACTCGATGACATTGCTGGATCGTTGAGTGCTGTAACCGGAATCCGAATTGGTGGTCAGGGATAACATCTAAAAATGAGTTCATTCTGCTGCGGATTAGTTTTTCCAGTAGTTTGGAGATAACTGATAACAAACTTATTGGTCTGTAGGAAGATACATGATTTGGTGCCAGGCTTGGGGATCATAATTATTTCAGCAACTTTTAGTTGTTTGGGCCAATACTGTAGTCTTAAAACCGCATTGAATATATATGTGAGGATTACAGTACCTTTCTTGGGGAATTCTTTCAACATTTTTGGTGTAATCAGGTCAGGACCTGGAGCTTTTCTAATATTTAATTGAGTTATTACATCTATGATTTCTTTAGGAATGATTGGTTTTATAGGTTCTGCGGGATGAGGATTGTTGTTCAGAAAGTCGGAAACTTCTTGATTTGGTGTGTTATCGTGAGGAGTAAATACTTCTGCTAGATATTGGGCGAATAGGTCGGCTTTTTCCTTGTTGCTTCTTGCCCATGGCCCCGGGGTGGGATCTTGCTTGCGAACTGGGGGGTTTGCGTGAACTGGTTTGAGAGCTGCTTTAACGGGTCTCCAGATGGAAGTATCATAACGATTCAAGTTTAATATGTAGTTTCTAAACGATACATGTTGAGATTCCTTTATTTGGCGTTTGAGTTTCCTTGTTATTTGGTTATAAGCTCTTTCGTCGGTTGGAGAATGGCTACGGTGCCATTTTGCTTTGGCTTTTCTTTTTCTGCTATTAGTTTTTTAATTTCTAACGGGATATTAATGTTACTAACATGAATTTTCGAGGGCGGCGTTGCCTGGTGACCAGCTTGTAATAATATTGTGGTTAGGTTATTTAAGGCATCCTCTACTTCATTGGGTTCTTTTAGTCTTATTTTTATATTTATGCTTTCGTTGATTTTATTCCTGTAGTCTTCCCAATCAGTTTTTGAATTATGTATCTTAGGTGGCTTTTTAACATTTATTATAGTTGTGCTGACTGTTGCTATTACTGGTGAGTGATCGGAAGATAAATCTAAATTGGGGACAATGTCCAAATAGGAGTTTGAAATGCCATTAGTGACGAAAAAGTCCAGGAGGTCTGGAATTTTCCCGGGATCAGTTGGCCAGTAAGTTGGACTGCCCGTTTGAAATTGTATTTCGCTTCGTGTAGGACCTTGGCCAATTCTCTTCCTTTCGTGGTAGTAGTCCGTGATCCCCATAGGGTATTTTTACTGTTATAGTCGCCACCAGCGAGAAACTTAGTGCCAAGCGTTTTAAAGAATTCTTCAAAATGTTCTTTTTTAAGTTGGTGGCGAGGGGGACAATATATAGCACTTATGGTTATGTCAAATGGTAGAGTTTTAACTTTTATCGAAGTGGCTTGTAAGTAATATTTTGCATATTCAGGTAGTACATAATGTTCGATGGTGTATTTTATTAATATTGCAGATCCTGCATGGGCTGTGTTGTCTGGGTGGTTAGTGTGGTAGAATTTGTATCCGGGAATCTTAAAGTATGACATGTTGGTAAGGTGGGATTCGCTGATTAAAAGAATGTCAATTAGGTTGTAGTGAAGGAAGGTTTTTATTTCTTCTTTATGTTGTAAGATACCATTGGCGTCCCAAAGTGCTATTTGAAGGAACTTAGCCATTACTTTTGTCCAATTAACATGGTTAGCATGTTTAGTACCATGCTATTCTGATGTAAAAGCTGGTTAAACATGTTTTTGAATTCTTCTAGGAACTTATTTAACAGTTCGCTGATGTTATCTTCTGTTTTAACATTCTGTGATTGTGGTGTGTAATTAGTATTATTGTTGGCTGTTTTAGTGTAGTTGTAGTTTTGAAGTGGGTTGTTAACAATAGGTGCAGGTGTTTTTTAATATGAGGATTAAGATTGTTGTTTGAGGCAGGGTTTCTTTTGTATAAACGATGGTAATATTCACAACCTCTGTAATTCGCAGGGTGTGGACCTCCACATAAAGCGCATGTAGCTGGGGTGTCCCTAGTTTTTTTTTTCAACTGGCGGTACTGTGCGTATTGCCACATTTTACACATTTAAAGGGTCTGTTACAGTATTTCTTGGAGTGTCCATATAATTGACATCGTGTGCATTGTATTACGTTGTTTTGTTTTCTTGGAGGTTCGACTTGTACAACGCAATGACATAACGTACGGATATCGTAGACTCTTTTATTATTGTCTGCTGGTTCCAGGTCCACAAAGAACATATTCAGCGGTGTTTTGTCCTTTCTGCTTAGCACATTGATGATATTCTTTACCTTATGCCCCTGGGATTCGAGATCATCTATTAAATCTTGAGTGTCCATGGAATGATGTTGGTATTTTATTACCACTCGAAGAGCTCTTTCCTCTTTAGGTTGATAAGTATGGTGAATGATATTGTTTTCTTTCATGTACTTAGATAGTTTCCTGAAGGTGTCAGGGGTGTTACAATTTATTTTTACTGTATCATTGGACATACTTCTAGAGGAGAACTGATCCTCTTCAATTATTTCATTTAATTTTTTTGTCATTTCTGGGAAGTTGGCAACTCCGTATACGAAAATGAGAGGAGGTGTAGGGATGATAACTGCGGTTTGGTTGTCGGTGCTTTCTGGGTTAGGATTTAAGGCACTAAATTTATTAGATAATTGTATGTTAGCCGGTGTTATTTCTTTGTTTGTGAATGTTTTCCTTCTCTTGACACTTTTAATTACTTGCCATGAATTTTCGTTTGATGAATTTGCAATTTCTTCATCGCTGGTTGATATCATTCTTTCAAGCTGTGTGTTGTTAATTTGCTGTGGGTGATCATAAATGAATTGTTGTGGGGCGTGCTGTGATTGTAGAAAATATTGAGATTGTTGAGGGTTTAGATTTTGCATGTAAGGTTGTAGTAATTGCTGTTGGTTAGGTGAGAATGTATAAGGCTGTGATAGGAACGTTTGTGACATTTGCGTATTCGTAGCTGGCTGGTATTGCATTATATTTATTGATGTCATTGCTTGAGGCACATTATTAATAAATCCAGGACTGTTTCCCGTAGGAAACATTCTTACCTATTTTAACAGTTCGATGTATGTTAATGCACCGCACGTGAGATTAAAATTGTTGTTGACCGTGCGGTCACGATAATCACTTCGCTCCGTCTGCACTCTCGATAAAGCAACTTTACGCTTTGAAAGTCAAACGCGAAATGTTGCTTATATATTTGAACGGAAAGTAAACAAAGACAGATGATATAAAATTTGACGTGCTGCGCTCTAAGCACTTAACTTACACGATGAAGTCCGTGCGTTCATGCACGCTCTCGCTCCTTGCCGACTGGCCGAGCCGCCGCAGCTAGGGGCCGCTGCATTGTCGAACGCAAAAAGCGGGTCTGCCACGGCCATTTGGTTTGCTTTCGCTGAGCGGAGCTTCGATTGTAAGTTAAATTGTTCCACGTTCCCGATCCAGGGAAAAAGCCGATCTAATTAAAAATTTATACGTCACCAGCTTGCAAAAATTTGAGGAAATGCGGATGAAAAATTGTTAGCCTAGGCAATATTTTGTGTTTGTATATAGTTACTACCAAACATTACCTAATTTGAGAAACATATATGGTTTATCACTTATATTGCGCTGCAATAATTATTATGTATGCTTTTAACACCACGTATTAAGTGTAACAATTTACTTACTGCTTGATCTACTATTTGTGATTTTACTCTTTACGATACCAAAACGTCGAAGTGCAAGAAGTGTAGAGAACATTGCTGCTCCAAGAGATAGCGTTGCAGAGGCTCCAAGTTTATCGATTCCTCGTCGTGTTCAAGATTTAGGGCTTACCAGAATGACAACTTGGCGTATTTTGTGAAAAGATTTGTGTTTACGCCCGTAAAAGAAGAACTGAAGCCACTGGATCATCATAAGCATCGTGACTTTGCCACTTGGGCTTTAGAGCAAATTGAAATGGATCATAATTTTGAGCAAAAAATATCTTTTTAGATGAAGTTCATCTTTGGTTAAGTGGATACCTTAACAAACAAAATTGTCGTTTTTGGTGTGAAAGCAATACACAAGACATCCGCAAAAGATCTCTGCATGGTGTGGTTTATGGCTTGGTAATAAAACTAATTTGGAGTACATGTGGTTTTAACAAGACTGTGCCACATGTCATACTGCTAATGCCACTATTGACATATTGCAAGAAAAATTTGATGAAAGGATTATTTTAAGAAATACAACTTTTAATTGGCTTCCGAGAATTTGTGATTAAACTCCTTTAGGTTGCTTTTGTGGGATTATTTAAAATCTGTAGTTTATGCAAACAAACCACAAACTCTTGCTGCAATAACGTCAAACATCTAACGCTTGATTAGTGCCATTAAACCCAAGTCATTGCACAAAGTCATTGAAAATTGGGCTCATCGAATTTGCTCGTGTGCACAAAGTTGGGGTGAACACTTAAATTATGTGTTCTTTAAAACATAATATAATAGATTACGCTTCAAACTAATACAAAATATTTGGTTGTATCTGAAGTAGTTTTTATTTTATTTCATTTTACAATTATATTATTTTTATTGGGAAAACTTATATAATTGGTTTGACAATACAAACAACCTTTTTAGTAAATATTATATAAATATAATGTGTAATTGTATGGTATCTAATATTAAAAATATAAAAAAAATTAAATCAATATATTTTTTTTAAAAAAAATTTAAAAACTGATTGCGTTTTTATTTCAAAAAGAAATTATAACTTCTTAGCTTGCGATATAAGTTGTAAAATTTATGATGCATATTATGATGCATACATATTGATTTCTTGTATAATAATTATGCATTTTTAATTTTCTTTTTTTTGATATATAATATAATATTCTATAGAGTATCTAGTAACTAACATTAAAAACTGCTAACAAAGTTCGTATTTCTAATACAAATTAATTGAAATAAATTATACACATGCTTTATTATATGGCATAATGAAAGTAAGTCTTTAAATTCCAATTTTTCTCAAACAGTTGGCTATAGAATCCACAGTCTTCTTAAGGAAATCATGTGGGACCTAGCGAATCAGTGTCCTTAAGTCCTCCAGTGTAAGAAGATTTTGTCCTGTAAACCTCCACCTTTGCATAGCCCCACAAGTAAAAAATCGCATGTAACGAGATTTGGATTTCTTGGAAGCCATTCATGAGGTCCGCGTCGTCCCAGCCAACGAAGTGCAAATTGCTGGTCGAACTACTAACGCCCAATAAACGCAAAATAGGATGATTCTGCACCATCCTATATGAAAATAAAATATTGAGTATTGTGCCAAAACACATAATGAGCCATGTTCAATCTTAAAGCATTGGAATGTAGCGGTCTGAATTTATTGTGGCACAAGATATAAGCCGTTGAGCCTTGTTGGAGTCATTTTGCACTACAAGAACATTTTTGGTTAAATTTGCAAGTCCTCTTTATTATCGTTTATTTAAAAAGTTTTTATTATAATTCCATTGATATTAAAAAATCTATAGCCAAGTGGTTTATAAAGGATTATAAAGCCGTGATCGTAATTCACGAAAATTCTTGTCGTTTTGTCCATGTCATGCAGACATCTTCAGAAGCAAATTTTCTAAATATTAAGTCACTATTCTGTGCGTTAGAAGATTTTCTTCTGAAGATATCCGCCCCAGTTGTGGACGAAACGTCAAGAGTTTCTGAACTCCAATCAGGGTCTTATAATCCAAGAACCAACCACACGATGCACTATAATACCGGCCGTAAAAGCCTTCGCATCTACTTCTATAGTCAAGTTTTAATGTCTAGTTACTTTTTGTCAACCCTAAATATAAAATAATAATAATAAAACAGTTTTTGTGGAAAAAAATCAACAAATAATTCAGAAACGTTCTCGATATTTATTGGCAAAGAGCAATGTTTATAAATTATAATTAGGATTAAAAAACATATATTTTATATTATACTTATACTACAAAAAGATACAAAAACACGTATTATAATATGCTGTTAAAATGTATGCAAAAACAGCTTTGTAGTAATAATTTTGCCTTAAATTATAGAAAACGCCTATTACCTACGACTAGACATTGCGAATTGGCAACATCTACATATTTTTCATGTTGCTAATCATTGCTACAATCACAAATTTCTTGATATCTCGTTCCAGATGGAACTACCTATTAAGGCGTTTCAAAAAGAAATTTGAAAGCTAATACAAACTAGATTAAACTTAAAGAAATCTCCAGAATCTGATCTGGTTATTGAAAAAATCCTAAAAGAGTTTCCAGGAAATTAAGATATTCACAATGTTCTCCAACGCTGTGCTAAAGTTTAGAAAGTGCCCAAAACAATTCTAATACCTAAACCAAGCAAACTACCAACCGAAGTAAAGTCGTAGGTACAAACCTAGCCTACTTTAATGATATCAAAGGTATTTGAAAAATTCTTGTTACAATGAATGTTCCCCCATCAAATAAAAGAGAATTAATATCAAATAATCAATTTGGCTTTCTACGCATCCCACTGTTGAGCAGATATATCAAGTTGCCATTAAAATAACACCTGACCTGAACACCAAAAGATGTTGCGCGGTAATGTTATTCTAAGGTATTGATCCTGTCCCGCCCAGTGAAAAGTAGCACAAATAATTTTAATACTTAAACCAGGCAAACTGTCAAGGTATTTGAAAAGCTTTTACTACAAAGAACGTTGCCCCTGATCAATGAAAAAGAATTAATACCAAAGAGTCAATTCGACTTTCGAAACCAAAACTTCACCGTCGAGCAGATACATGGAGTTCCCACCAAAATAAAGCATAACCTGAATACCGAAAGATATTGCACGGCAGCATTCATAGATATGACCCAAGCGTTTGATATAGTTTGGCACGTTGTCTTTTTAAACAAAAATTGTGGCTGCCACAACCATTCCTTGTGTTAATTTAATCTTATCTCACAAATAAACACTTTTCACATGTGGTGAAACACGGAGATATCACTACATCCTTGTTTTTTATTACATCCAGGATACCTCAGGGTAATGCACTCGGCTCAGTGTTATACCTTATATATACAGCCATTCTACCAATAATCAGATCATGGTATTTGCCACCTATGCTGACGATACGGCATTGATGGCTTCACAACGCGATCTAGTTGTTGCCTCGAGATACCTGCAGAACCACTTAGTAAAATAGAAAAATATGATGCATTCAAGTTAATGTGCAAACATTTTTTCAAGTGAGATTTACAATCCTAAGAGAAAAATTTTCCTTTTTTTAGCTAATTGAAAATCTCCCTTTATAAAAAGAGGAGACTAATTACCTCAGTACATATTTGGATGAAATACTACCATAAAATCCACATATATGGCGTAAAACTTTAGCTATACTATACCCTTAGAAAATACTAGTGACTTATAAGATGTAATTTAGAACTCTCTTTTGAGAACAAGCTACTCGCGTACAAAGTTGCCATCAAGCCCATTTGGTGTTACGGTATTCAAATAAGAGGTGCAGCTAGCGACTCCAAACTTGAAAAACTGCAGCGTTACCAATTTAAAGTACTGTGAATAATAACCAACGTCCCATGGTTTGTACCAAATCGGGTACCATATGCAGACCCTTCAAAAGATACAGTTAAAAAGGCAATAAAAAATAGTATTAAAAATCAGGAAAAGATTGCAAATTACCGAAATACTTTAGTAAAAAAAAAAAGACACAACTTGCTTCTAAGCCGCAGTTGAATTCCTAAATTGTTGTGGTTCATATATTTTGTGTGTTGTATATATGTATAATAAATGCAACTGGACATTGTTATAGGGTAACACCCACTGTGAGATATTCTTCTTTGTAACTATATCTTTTACTAGATGTCCTTCTGGACAAATAATTTTAACGTTAAATTTAAAAAAAAACAAAAATATAGAAAATAGAGTAAACTAAAAGATTACATAATACAATAATAGACATATAAACTTACATGTAAATGAAATATTAACCACAATATATGCAGTATTAAATAAGTTTGTTTTCATCTCTTGTTTTTATTTTACTTATTAATGTATCTCCATTTTTCAAATGCAGCCCAACCCAATTTCATTCTTCTCTCTACTTGTTTCTATCCTTTTGTATAATAATATATTGACCTACATGTATAGTTTTGTTTTTTACCTGTATATTTACTGACTGATTTACTAGATTGTTTGTCATTATTTTTGTTTTCTTTTTGTTAATTTTTAGTCTAATAACCTTTGCCCGTTTATTTAGATCTATAAGTATTTCTTGTAATTCCTATAAGTTGTCTGTTATAAGTGAAACAACGTCGGTAAATCTTAAATGATTCAACCAGGACAAATACACTGGGGTTTGGCAAATAAATCAAGTAAAAATGCAAATAATAAGGAATGAGATAGAAACCTATAAATAGTATAAGAGAATCCACAACAACACAAATTTACCAGTAAGAAAAACTAAGGACAAATATTGGAAAATATTTTCAGAAAAATAGAGAGTGATTTTTACGGGCTCCAAAAACAAATATGAAGATTAATCAGAAGCCAAAGAAAAGAAGCGAATCCATTCATTACCGCTCATCTAGGTGAAATACTTAAAATAACTTTAGTAGGAAGAAAAACCTGAAATGAAGCTAAATATACCAGAAATGGTAATCGATAAAGATAAAAGATAAAGATAAGATAAATGTAGCTTATTAACGAATGAACAACAAAGGTTCAAATCAGAAAATTTTGTACGGACGCCGAATTCGTTATAAGGCAAATAACTAAGAAGTCAATAGAATGCAATTGTCTGGTATTTATATATTTTATTGGCATAACGAAGACATTTGACCTAATTAAATTGAAAGACGCCATATATTTATTTTGCGAGTTACAGAGACCTTCTAATATTTTAATAATAATTGAAAATATTTATACAGGAAACAAAATACAAACAAGTATAACTGACAAAGTCCTTTATTATTTAACATTATAATGGATTAAATAGTCAAGCAAGTGCGCGATCTACAAAGGCTACTAAATAAATTCAATAGAATAGCTTAACAATAGAACAATATGTAACCACGTTTAAAATTTTAAAGGAAGAACTTGTAAAAACTTTGTAAAATTCTTCCAAAATCCTAGTAAATAAAAATTGAATGTGCCATTTAATTTATATAAGATTTATAGTATTTAACTGCAGATTTACAACTAGCCGAGTGGATAACAAGCAAATCTGATTTTAGATAGCACATTGGCATGAGGGAAGAGAAGCTTCCCCATAATACTTAAATACTCGTTAGTGTGTTGGTCCAAAATTTTATATTTATTTAATCGTCTAGTGATATTTGTATTGTCTGATAGGTTAAGCACTAACATACTTGAATGAGAATAAATTTTATTCGCATAGTTAGTTGTGTACCTATTTGATTTTGTCCTTGATCTATGAGATCTTGATGTTATTGTGGAGAGTTTGGTTAGAGACGAACCATTCCACATTTGCTATAGTGCGGAGAGATTTGCTTTGAAACATTTGCAGCAATGTCTGAGCATTTTGCGCATCCTCCGTAGGCCCACACTGGAATTATCACTGTTTTGTACACTAACACTTATTGTTTAATGATAATTTCAATCTTTGTCCCATTAGCCAGTGTATTTTTTTATTTTGAGGTCCAGTTCCTTTTCCTTCTTGGTGATGTGAACTTTCCATGTGAGTCGTCTATCCAGGTGCCTACCAAGACATCTTACTTCGTCTTTGATTGGAATTTGGATGCCATTCAGAGAAACCGGAAGAGCGGTGTCGTAAAGGTTAAATCTGTAGATTTATTTGCATTTATTCTTGTGCTCCATTTATGTAGCCATGTTTGCAAGTTGTTGAGGTAGTTTTGCAGTATAGTCGATGTATGAATTGTATCGTTGTGAGGCACTAATAAGACGGCATCGTCCGCAATAGTGGCAGTAACTAGTTATTCGTGATGAGAAAGGTCAGCTCTAAAGATTAAGTATAATGTGGGTCCCACGATGCTATGCTGGGAGCGCCAGCTTTAATTAGATGGAGACTAGGTACACTTAGGTCTAATACGAAGATAGTTTTGTTCTATTACATCAACTACTCTACCCACCAGCTTTATAGTGGAATATTGCTGCCTGAACCCAAATCGGTGTTGAAAAATTGGTCCTTGATCTTCTATTGTGGGTACCATTCTTTTTAGTAATTAAACTCTCCAAAACTTTAGCTAGGAGAAGTAACAAGGTTATTGGTGGGTATAATAAAACATCATAAGCAGATTTACCTGGTTTTAAAATAAAAAATATTTGACCAAATTTTTATTTTATAGGAAAATACTATAACTTTATTACAACGTTATATACTTGAGTAAGAGCCATTACAGCCTTTTAAGGCAGTTCTTTCAGAACTTGGGCAGTTATGGAGTCATACCCTGGCGCTTTTATCTTATTCATATTTTTAATCACGTTTATTGTTTTTACATATGTAAAGTATGGAATGGGAAGACTTAGTTGAGAAGCAATTTGTAGGTAGTTAAGTATCTCATTTTCTTCTGTAGACCTAGTAACGGAGGGATGGGATGGTGTTGGAATATAGTTCATAAGTGATAGCTCTGCTTTTCATCATCAGTTTTTGTCCATTTGGCATTGTCTTTACAAATCGGTGAAATTGGATTTTTAAAACGTGTACTCATCACCACCAAAAGGTATTTTTGGCACCCGGTTTTCCTCAAATGTTTTCAAGGTGGAAACGTATAAATTTTTAACTAAATTGGCTTTTTTCTTGGATGGGAAACGTGAAATAATTTAACTTACAATCGAAGCTTTGCTGAAATGGCCGTAACAGACGCGCTTTTTGCGTTCGGCAATGCAGAGGCCCAATAGCCGAGGCCACTCGGCCATTAGGAAAGGAGCAAGAGCGGCCCCGGCGTTGTGCACAAACGCACAGACCTCATCATGTAAAGTAAGCACTCAGAGCGCGGCGCGCCAAATTTCACATCAACCGTCTTTGCTTACTATAAATTCAAATATATAGATAAGCTGTCATTGTTTGCTACGGATGGACCTCCTCGTATAAATCAAGGGCCGAGAACTACGCCACATTTTTTGTTTACTTTTTGTGAAATGTATACATTTATTTAGTCAGTTCTTGCCTGTTGGGTGATTTTTTTATTATTGTTATGCGCACTTACCGGCACGGCAGCCTCAAGGGCTTATTGTGCCTGTTAACATGCACTTAAAGCTAGGACATTACATACACCCATGGATTGAGAGAAACTCGAACTTGCCTGCGCCGGCTCAAGACAGAGGAACGGTGATCTTGACCACTGAGCCATTACAGCCGTCTGTTGGGTTCTGCAAGCTTTTTTTAATGCGTAATGGATAATTTTCAATAAGAACAAATTCTTTGCGACTAGGTAGTGTCGAACAATGGACTGCATCGTGTATGGCATTTTTTAATTTTTAAACCGCGGGTTCATCTACAACCTTTATATTTAAAGAGACTTGAATTACTATATTATCGATTAAAGGTACTCTAAACATTTTCCAATTTGTGTATCTATTATAAAGTGGGTTTTTTGTTTAATCAAATTTTTAAATAAAAATTTTGCCCAATTATGCGAAAACATATAGATAAAAATTAACAGAATGCAATGACTTTCATTATAATGGACTAAATATAAATAAAATGAATAAATTGTCCAAAATATTCTGTTAAACTTCTAGGAAAGGTTATTATTTCTTATGTATGAGCTTCAGGTTTGCTATATAGTGATATCAATTTTCATAAAAACTGAAATAGCGCCAAATGTTGTCCAAAACAAGAAAAATCGTACGCAAGCGTACAGATCTACAAAAAAATCTTTATCTATAAGATTGTTTCAAAATTTTCATAAAAAACACGCGCTTATTTAAATATTATCAAAACCTTCACAGAGGATAAAAACTTTTGTTTCTGCAAATAAAAAATATTTCCTTTAATTACGACAACATAGTTTGAAAGTATACCACGGCACTACTTGCAGACAACCGCCCAAAGCGCGTAGTTAAAGAAAAACTTTTTATCGTCACTGCCTCCTTTATTACATCAAACGGTGCCTAGTCTCTTACAATTGAGTTTCAAGAGAGAGTGTTAATTATTTTTGAACGTCCTAAATACACACAATAGACCAAAGCTCGATCATTTTAATACTATCATAAACAGCGAATTAGAGCAAAAAAAGTACTTCATTTTAAATGTTCTTTGCTCTTACTTTTTATTAGTCACCTAAGAAGACATTAAAAAAAAATCTACAATATTTTATTGCCAGTTTAAACAATGTATAATGTTATCAATTTTAAAAAAAAGCTGTATTTTTAGCAACATGACAGAGAGTTATTACTACTTTTTATGGAAAAAGTCAAACAATTAGTTCTTTTTGACAAAATAACATAATGTTCAACATATAAATATATACTTCTTATAAACTTAACGGTTTAATAAAAAACTTTTAAAGTTTTAAGCCAGTAGAATAAGAAACAGCAAATAAATAAATATTATTCACCCTTTATTAAATATTACGAACAATAGCATAACTAATATTCAATTTCTGAAATTAATATTGAAAAAATCAATAAAAAAAATTTAGTGGCAGCCTAAACATAAGCTTAACTTAATATACTGGAGATAATTTAAATCCACCTCCCCTAGCTTCCAAATATTGTGTGGATAACAAACAAATCTGATTTTAGATAGTACATTGGCATGAGGGGAGAGAAGCTGCCCCAAACTACTTAAATACTCGTTACTGTGGTCCAAAATTTTATAGTTATTTGATCGTCTAGTGATATTTGTATTGTCTAATAGGTTAAGCACTAACATATTTGAATAAAAATAAATTTTATTCCCATAGTTAGTTGTGTACCTATTGATATTGTCCTTGATCTATGGGATCTTGAAGTTATTGTGGAGAGTTTGGTTAGAGACGAACCATTCCACATTTGCTCGTGTAAATCAAGGGCCGAGAACCACGCCACGTTTCTTTGTTTATTCTTTGTTCTTATGTATAGACAGATTTAATTTGTTCTTGCCTGTGCTTAGTTCGTTGCCAAGTAATTCCGGCTCTCTTTTCTTCTGAAAGCTTGTTTTTAATGCGTAGTGGATAATTTTCTATAAGAACGAGTTTTTTGGCTACTAGGTAGTGTCAAGTGATGGACTGCATCGTGTATGCAACTTTTTAGTTTTTAAACCGCGGAGTCATCTTCATCCTCTATCTTTAGAGAGATTTAAATTACTACGTTATAGATTAGGTACTCTCTGAACATTTCCCAATTTTTGTGTCTATTATAAAGTGGGTTTTTTTTGTAAATCAAGATTTTGCCCAAATATACAAAAACATATAGATAAAAATTAACAGAATGCGATGATTCAAAAAATATCGATTGAAATGAAAATATGCATTCACATACATGTTCGGACTTTAATTATAATGGACTAAATACAAACAAAATGAATAAACTGTCTAAAAACGTCTATTAAACTTCTCGAAGAGGTTATTATTTCTTATTTATGAGCTTCAGATATGCTATATGGTAATGTCAATTTTCATAAAGACTGAAATAGTTCCATGGGATTAATTAACATTAAAATAATTGCTACTTCTCTTCCATTTAAGCGCAAATAGAGTTGTCCAAAACAAGACCATCCAATATCATTTATAAGGTTGCTTTGAAGATTTTATAAAAAACGTGTTTATTTTAATATCAAAATCCTAAAGTACGTATGTTACTTTTTATTAGTGACCTAAGAAGACATAAGGAAAGAAAATCTAAAATTTTTGTAGCCAATTTATAAAATTTATAATGTACTGCTTTGTCATAAATTTTATCAAAAAGCTGAATCTTTAATAAAATGGCAGAGTTGTTACTACTTTTTATAGAGAAATCAAAACTATCAGTCCTTGACAAAATAACATAATATTCAATGTATAAATATAGCCTTCTTATATACTTAACAGTTTAGTAAGAAAATCTAACAAAGTTTTAATCCAGTAGAATCAAAAACATCATATATTAATCACTTTATTAAATATTGAAAACAATGGCGTAACTAATAATCAATTTCAGAAATTAATATTTAAAAGTCAATAATAAAAAATTTAGTGGCAGCATAAGCTTAACTTAATATACTGGAGAGAATTTAAATTCACTTCCCCTAGCTTCCAAATATTAATATCCAAGGCTTGATACTGTACTCCGAGTAATTAAATATTGCACAAGCAAGGGTAAACAGCAGGTCATGCTATGAGCCTACCTAATCGCTGGAGGAACAACAGTCGTAAACACGGTGATGAGCTACATCAAAACTGTTAAAATCGGTTTATTTTAACATTTTAATAACTAATAATCTTTTAGAATATTTTATTAGTTATTCATTAGTTTTTATATTTTTTTATCAAAATAAATAGAAAATACTTTTAAAAAATAATTATTGGTCTTTAACAAATGGGTGAAAGTAGGTTTGGCAGAAGTTTGAAAAATTATAAGCAAAATTACATTTTAAAATATTTTAATTATCCTTTTGAAGCCCCCCATATATTAAATTTGATTATCCTCTGATGAAGTATTACCAAATTTAAACTAAATTGCAAATATCAGTTGCTCCTATCTTTTAAGGTTACGACGGTATCAATTGATGTTGAAAATTCTAGATATTAAAAACAATTTTTGACTTATATATGTAACTGGCAAAACTTTATAATCAATATAAACTATAATGAGGTCTCTTATAGTCCTCAATATACACTTTTTGTAAACGCCTGATATTTAAAACAATTTATAAGTTTATTTATCTGTGATTGGTGTGGATTACAAATTGATAAATGTTTTGAGATCTTATTTATTATAATTTAAAAGATATAAATTATTTTATAAAGTAGCACTTACTAAAATAATTTTGTGGTGTTCTTTGTACGATATACGATACACACCTTATCTAAGGCAAACGAAATGCGCTGATGGTCCCATCTTTCTGCCAGGTACTGCTTTAAAACTGAAAATTTTCTAAACACCCTTAAGTGTTTTTAAAAATGTACCCTATATAAGTCATCAAATACCAAAGATCCCACCTTTGTATTACTTTTGGTTTGAACGAAACTGCAGAAAAACCAAAAATTTAATTTTTTAACCTAAAGTTTGCAGGCGAAAATTAAAATTATTCTACGCTTTTTATTTATTAAGCCTACAACTTGGTTCGGCTTGAAAATAAATCTACAAAAATCAGTCTTGCCTTAAAGGCCAAACTAGCCGATCCTAAGCATAAGTTTTACTTAAACTTTACATGGCGGAGTCTTAAAATATCTCTAAGAAGTAAAAATCGGCTGGAATAATAACAAAAATTATTTTGAATTGATAACACCGTTTGGCTAGATCTACCCCTCCTTACCTCTTTAAATTTTCGGGCCCATTTTTTATGTCTCCTTACTTTTACTTGCAGTTGCAAATGCCGAAGCAGATGAGGTTTAAATTTTTAGAGCATCTCTCTTTTAATCATCGATCAATTAATTGGTTTGTTGCAGACTTTCTCGGTCAAACTTTTTCTTTGATCGCAATATTCATTGTAAACTCTAATAGTATTGCTCCTGTTACTAATTAGTCTAAAGAGAAGCTGGAGAGTATTTCTTAGGTATTTAATAATCTCTGTATGTTATCTATTCCTAAAGCTTTTCCATTTTTAAATTTGCATTGCTTCATTAAATTCTTTTTCGGCATTGGGTCTTTTTTATCTTTCTCTATGTTTTCTTGATTTATATACCAAAATCTTTTTTACTTGTTTTCTTTTACAGTCAACCTTTTCATCTAGCACTAATATCTTTCTATTGCCCAAGTATGTTTCTCTGTTCGTCCTTCATTGCGAGGTTCTTTGTCTTATGTTAGTTAGTTGAGAATGTTTTTTTTGCCTCTATGGACTTTCTATAAGTCACTATTTCCCATGTCTTCATTGATTTTTTGGGCTTATTTTAGCTTCTCGGTTTATTTTATTTCTCAATATTCTATATTTTTCCTGTTCTTATCAATGTGTGTTTTTATAATTTTGGCGTTTTTGTGTCATTTCTAATATTTCCTTCGTAATCCATGGTCTACTATTTCGACTTTTTAGTCCTATAACTGTATTTGCAGCTTGTATTGAAAATGTTCTACATACTTTCATTATTTTCTCTGTAGTTTCCCTTAATACAACTTCTTCAAATATTTGACGAACATTGCCATCTTTTAACATTGCAATGTTGTGGCCAGCCATATTTTTATGTCTTGTTTTTTTAATGTTAGTTTGGTGTTAATTAAATTGTAGTCACCTTTAACATCTGCAGTCTTTTATCTAACTTCAACCCTTTGTTTTATTACAACATAATCAATTTAATCTTTTTTTTTTATTTTCTGGCATACCTTCTTCGTATGTGGTGTTAACTGCAACTAAATTGTGTTTTGCACAAAACTCAACTATCCTTGTGACCTTTTCATTCTTTTTGCCTATATCAGTTCACATCAACCTCCTAACATAAACACATTCTCATCTTTTTTAGGGTTTTTAGGGACTTAACATTTCATTTGTCGCCGTGCATCTTTTCAATTTCGTTATCTTTATAGTCAGATGTTGGCATATATACTTGAATTATTCCGGGGTTTGTTAGTTTTATATCTAGATTCACCATAATAGTTTTTTTATTGTCTATGATGTAATTTTTAACTGCGTTTATTGAAAAGTACCACCACTAATACATTTTCTCTTACTACAGCTGTATGTATTATTTTAAGTTTATCACTTAAGTCACCTTGTTCTAGCTATTTCTGTTCGCTAAAATTTTAAGATTGCTATTTCAACATCTTTATTTATAATTTTACATTTACTTCGGAAATACTTGGTTCTCTTTATGATGTGGGTTGCCTTTATCTACCGAATGATGTGTATTTTGTAAATGTGACTATATAGTACATATGTTTATTTACCGTGAATACTTTTAGGTGTCCGCCCTCCAGATAATAGTAGGCTGTATACTCCTCGGCGCCATCGTCCTGGTGGTGGGGCTGGTGCAGCTCACGCCGAACGCAGCGGACGCCGACCACCGCTACATCTTCCTGGGAGCCGGCTCAATCCTGCTGTTCCTAGGGTTAGTAATGACGGCTGTGAGGTGCTGTTGCATGCACTGCGCCGACACCAGCACCTCAGAAGAAGACCCACCTCCGCCACTGGACGCTGTCAACAGCATAGACGTCCTTGTCCAAAGAAGGGATACACAGGTATGTAGTTCTATCGTTATAAAGTGATGCGTAAGTATTAGTAATAATAAAAACAGAAATTAAATATTTTCTCTATTAAAAAAATATACCTGCATTAAGTAACTTTGTTATATGCAGCATTACTGCTTAAATAAGTCTTAAAAGATTGTTATAATTCAGTTACTAAATTGATTACATTTATGAAATTCTCTCTCTACTGTACCGAGTACTTTTATGGAAGCAAGGTTGGTAAAAAGATTTTTTTTTACTTTATCAAGAAAATTTAATTAAAAATTTAAAAATAATATGTAAAAAATATTCACTTGTATACACACACACTCTGTACAGGTAACCTAAGAACATAAGAACGTGACTATTCAAATTACTCTTCAAAATAAGCAACAGCTCTATCAATTCGAAACCAAATAATTTGAAAAACCGTAGCGTTGCATTTAACATAAATTTCAATTATTCAGTGAGTGTGATAAAAATGCAGCAACAGCATTTATTGATTTTCTCATTCTTAAGACCACACGTGCCGATTATATAGCTATCATTAAGTTAAGTAGAATAATCAGAAATAGATCAATGTAAACGTTTATTGTAAAAGCTTTTGAAACTTTTACTATTAAAAGCTAAAAGTATCAATCAGATTTGGAATATTTCTTTAAATCTCCAAATAAATCTATATTTTTGGTTATCGCTTTTTATATACTCACGTTTTTCGTTTTTTTTTTTTTAATATTTCAGAGCAATTTAAATTTTATTTAAGTTAAAAACGGACATGCTGTTCATTTTCATATATGTATTATGTTGCCATATACACTTTGTAGTTTTGACGTATAAATAATCACCGCATAATTTTATACATAATGGAATAGATGAATAGATAATATGTGTACAAAAAAGGCATCATACCTAATATTAGGTTATAACACGCAAGACAAAAACTTATATCATCACAAAAAGGCAGCTTAGTTCTGTCTCAAAAAAGCGAGCGTTTAAAAGGTTCTGTTTGTAGAAATTTTTCAGTAAGGGTTATAATTTATAATCTGTTTCAGTATTTTTATTTCATTCATTCCTTGAAAGATAAGCAACTATTTCTTTAATGGAAGTTTAAATTTGTTTCTGATGTTCTGATTTATTGTGTAGCATGTCATGTTCCTTAAATGCTAAAATTTGATGTCCATCTGCCTTTTTTCAAGAAAAACACATTTTAATAGTTACGTACAACGTGCATTCAAGTTATAACACCTAAGATTTTTTTCTTGTCAAACTAATCGCACGAAAACTGTCAAACTTGTGTTACTTCTCAAAGTAACCTCCCTCCAGCCGTACACATTTTTTACAACGTCGACGTCATAATTCCATGGCCGCTGCTAATGCTTCTTTAGGGGTGTGTTTTGCCCACTGAAAAATCTTTGATGCAATAGCGGCACGATTAGTGAACTTGCGATCACGGACAGTGTCTTTCATCGTCGGAAACAGACAAAAATCGCTATAAGTCAGGCGAGTAAGGAACATGAGAAATCACTTCAAAGTTGCCATGAAGAGACTCCTGCGTCGTGTTGGCCCGATGCGCTGGTGCGTTGTCTTGGTGGCATTTTCAGGTCTTCATGCAGGAATTTGTGCACAGGTTCCACGAAAATGTTAACTTTGGAGGCGATATGTTCCACACTTATTCGGCTTTCCTCCTAAACAAGTCTCTCCACTCGCTTGATCATGTCGTCAGACCGGTCGATGCGAGGCCGAGTGTCTTGGTTTGTTGTAACACAACGTTCTGCCTTCTTTAAACTGTCATACCCACAAACGCACATTAGACACATCTATAATACTCACTCATGTGCCAGCGTGGTCCTGTGGTTGAGGGACGGGCTGCGATGCTGACGGACCCGGGTTCAATTCCTGGTGCTCTCTTTTGCCTGACGGGTGGGCTACTCAGTCACTAAAAATAATTGAGTACCTGCATTCATTCGAACAAGGGGTAATAATGGCGGTCGCCTTAGGCGCGGTGCTTGCCACATCGCCCCGCATCAGAGATGGTGCGCGACGACCGGACAGAGAAAGCGAACGTATGAGAGCCTTAACCTCTCAGTTTGCAGGCCGTGCTCCCACACAGGCCGTAGAGCCTTACCATTATTATTATTATTATAATACTCACTCGACTAACAATGAATTTCAATGTCACACCACGTAAATGGAGAAAACGAATGATTACACGCTGTTCTTGTAATGAAAACGTCGCTATTTTAAGTATCAAAAACAGTCCTCACTCCTGCCGCTGCTGCTAGAGTATGTGTGCAGAGCTGCCATTTCTGTCACGCATTTACAAAGAGTGTGCACGTATTTTGAAATAAACTATCTGTTTCCAGTCCTGAGAAAAAAATTCGGAGGTGTTATAACTTGAATGCACCTCGTAAAATTATGTAAACGGAATTTTTGGACATTTGTAATTTGTTTACACTACTTATATGTCACATTTAGTTATTGGCCAGTGCTTCAGGTTTTTTTAAATATAATAAATAGTATGATCTAATCTCATATATTTATTTCATCAAATTGAACGATAGTCAAAAAAAAGGCGGAATTTTATATTGTTGTCCTATTGTTTTACTACTGTCACCAATAAGTTGCTACGCTTTGCGTCACTAACGCTAATTCGAAGGGAAATTCACCCCTTCATAGCATTAACCGCGATTATTTACAACTCCATGATACTTATGGTATTAATGGTATCGTTTCTAGAGCACTAGTTCGATTGTCTTTTCAGTCATACTGTAGAATTTATGTTTTTTGCAAATAAAACCATAATTGTTTTGAAAAATAGTGTGATATTATGTTGCCTTCTACGTACCTTTTTCAAGGGTCATGTTTTTCAATTCTGTAAACAGCTTTCCTAAATAATGCTCAGCCCAAACCAAACTGTTCTTCTTTGATTAGATCTGCATTGGCCTTGTACCTTCTCTTGAAATAATGTTCTCTTTAGGTCTGTATTTATCGTTTAGAATACCATGACAAAAATTCTTCTATTAATTATTTTAGTTTTTTGTTTGGTTGCCATAACACTTCCACATTTTTCAGCATTCTTCTGTATGCCCACATTTTAAGCGCTTCAGACTCCTTGTACATGACTTCAGTTAGTATCCATGCAGAAGAATACTAAAAACAAAGCAACGAAGAAGACGTATTTAAAATGAGGATATTAATGTAGCAACGTGTAAGACTGTCTTAATTTAAAGAGACCTGATACATTATCCTGGTTTCTAGTAATGACAAGCCACCTGCTTTATTTTCTGTTTAAACGTAACCCCATCACCTTTTCCCTTTTTCTACTGCTGACCTCAACAATTTATTCAAATGCTTCAAGTTGAACGGTATCATTTACGTCCCTCATAATATTAATACAAAACACCATTGGCCAAAACTTTTGCTGTTGATTATCTAGAACTTAGCAGAATGTTTGCTACAAGTTTATATATTAAATAACAGAGATAGAAAACTAAAATTATGGTTACTTCTTATGATAAGCTGTTTTCTAGTCGGACAGTGACTTTTTGATTCTAATATAAATTGTCGATTATTTATCGTGCTACATAGAAAAAGCATTTTCATAGTTGATGAAACGGGCAAAGTCCTTTACGTTTGCATCAAAACATCATCGAACCACTACCATTGGTTACCAAATGTTAAAATTTTCTTACAATTAGTATTCGCTAGTACTTGTTACCAGAAAATCAGCTGTTATCTTCCAATGTTAGTTTTATGCAACTCCGAGTATTTTAACCCCTCCTTTAATATTCCTTAAATTTCCTATTCGTTTATTGCATTTAGCGCTAGGGGTAACTTTATTTTTTAACGTTGATTATAACTTGTTTCATCGTTAGAAATTCGGTAATCTATAGTTTAAATTATTTTGGTTTTTGATTCGCTTTTTAAAACTTCTTTTATTTTTTCTATTTTTTTAGTGGTAATACTTTTACAAAAATTTTGTGAATACGTATGCGTTCTTTTTTTCTTTTCTATGTTTGCATTTTGATTTTTTTTCTTCTAATATACTGTAAACTTCCCCGCTACTTTAATTCTCCACTAATGCTTTTACTGATAATTTTATGTAAATATTTGGCAAACTATTTTTCATAGAAACTTGGTATTCTTCCATATTGTAAAAATATATTTTGAACACTTCTTTGTTACACAAAGTTTAATATTGTTTGTTCTATGTTAATAGTATTACGTTTATTACTGTAAAAACACAAATGTACGATTTTTTTATTAGTACATTTCCTGTTGCCTTCTTACTTGCAAACATTTGTTTGGTTTTTCAAAAACACATTATTAATTAGATAATTAAATGTACTTATCTATTTCATTATGTGTTTATTTGAAGAACTGGTTTTCTGTCTATGCTGGCATTAAATTCTCCAGTATCAGGTAGCCGGTATTACTATTTATATTAATTTATTTCATATAATAAATTTTTGTTTAAGGTGTTAAGTAAAGTAACTATCAAACAAATAAGAGTTAGTATTTGCTCTATTACCACAGCATAATTTCTTAAATTATGTCCCAATTTTTAATCACCACAACGTGATCAACACCAGCACATATTATGTTTACTTTATTCTGGATAAAAGTGCATATTATTTTAAAAATTGGCATTCTCTTGCGATGCTATTGAATTATTAATAAATTAACTAAATCACATATATAGAATGCAGATTTATCGTTTTGGAACAGCTTATTGGACAAATTTATCGAATAAATCACAGTTTTCGGTTTATCATACGCTGGACGACATTTAAAAATTTATTTCTACACAAATGTTAATTTCAAAAATAATTTACTAGTTGGTAGATTAAAATACTTGTTACAAAATTTATATTTCTGAATTGTAGCTAATCCGAAGCCTTTCTATTGTGTCTATTTTTTATGGATTTGTTAAACTGCATAAATACAAACTTCAAAAAAAAGTTTAAGAGATAAATAAACAAGTTTAACGTACCCTTATGTTACATGGTATTTTTAACAAATAAATTTGATAGTTTTTAATTATTTTTGTAATTTTTAATATTTGTCATTCAACATCAACTCAACTTCATGGTCAGATAAAATTTACGAAACGTATATGGTACTACGTTTTCTGGGCAGTTTGCACATTCTTTTTATTTCTAAAGGTGCTATTATTTAATTTTTATTTTGATAGGTTATAATTTTATACAAATGATATCTTATACCATAGATCGTTTTTTGCAAGATATATTAATTAATCAATTGTAATTTCTTCTACCATCCAAATAAACCATGCTTACATTTATGTAAATGATCATAATGTAACAAATTTGCGGTCGATACAAAACATAAAAATTTACATGAACTGCCAAAACAATATATTGAAGAGGAATTTCCCAATTTGAATTGCATTAGTTGGAGATTAAGTTTGTGCTGGTATAAGGTGGTAATACGTTGTATTATATAACCTGTTAATCATTTTAGTATTTTATTTTCTTTACAACATCAATATTAATTTTGAAAGGTTGTCTTCAAATTTTAATCTTTTAAATTTATATGTGTATTTTTTGTTAACTGACGCATTAGAATAGTTTTAATAATATCGTTTAGAAGAACATACGCTACAAATGCCATACAGGAGACTCGCTCCAGTATACATACACGATCTAGTAAATTATAACGCAATTATTACAAACCTGACAAAAATATTAGAAACTGAACAATAAAACTTAAAAACACTGACAAAAACCGTCGTCAAGATAAATGCTAATAACTCTGAAACATATCGAAAAGTTGTAAGACATCTGACGACGAGAAAATTATTTTTCCTCCATATCAGATTACAGAAGAAAGGGCATTCAGAGTAGCAATCGAAAACCTTTATCCAACAGTCGATATTGGGCTGATAAAAGAATTGAAGGAAAAAGCACATACTGTACGCAATTTAATGAATATGAGACACAGGGTAGGCAAAACCACACTTCATTTATTCTTTGTAGACCTCGAACCTGCTAGTAGCAACAAAGAGATATACAAACTTAAATCTTTATTAAATATGATCATTGCCGTCGAATAACCAAGGAAAAAAGCCACTGTAATCCAGTATACTCGCTGCCAAGCATATGGACACAGCAAAACTTACCTCGCGTGCATAAAATGTGGTGGTGACTACAATACAATGATATGTACAAAGTCAAAAAACACTACCACTACATGTGCACCGTGCAATAAAACCCATCCAGCAAACTATAAAGGATGCTCTCTATATCAACGATTTTAGTCTAAAAGAGGAAACAACTACACGATCCCTAGATTACAAATACCACAAACTACAAAGAAGGGGCCGAAATTCAACCAAACACAAACAGAAGAACAGGTCTCCAACTAGTTATGCCGCAGTCGTTGTTGGACAACAACACATCATGGCAACATCAGACTTATACAACTCTAAAAATCAAAAAAGCAGTTACATTTCCTTGTGCAGTTTCTTTCCAAATTTAAAACTCTGTTTAGCTAGTTAATGCAACAGAATACTATGATGCTCAACCTACTCACTAGCCTGATAACTAAAATTTTCCAATAATGGATACACTAAGAATAGCTTTATGGAAGGCCAACGGACTTTTGCAACGCCGTTTAGAAGTAGAAGTTTTTTAAACATCCAAAAATTCTATTTGCTCCTGTTATCTAAAGCGCACTTTACTGACTACAACTACCTCAAGACCCACAACTACAAAACTTATTACACCTGCCGTCCCGACAACACAGTCTATGCTGGAACACCAATTATAATCAGCAACAAATTATCACACTACGAAATGATGAAATTTGAAACAAATCTTATACAAGCCATAAACGCCAAAATTAAAGACCGCGTTGGAGACATAATAGTATCAGCAGTATGCTGCCCTCCCCAACATTTAATAACGCATAACCAATTAGAAGGCTTCTTGAAAACGCTAGGAGACAGGTTTATAGCAGGTGGTGATTTCAATTCTGAACACCCCTTATGAGGTCCCAGATTGATTAACTCGAAGGAAAGGCAACTATATAAAACCATTTTAGATAACCAGTATAATGCAGTAACCGCAGGTAAACTCGCCTATTGACCAAACAACCTGAATAAACTATCGGATTAGATTTACTTATAAAAAAATGTTTGCCTAACTACATTGATGTTGCTGATTGCTACTACCTAAACTCTGACTACTCCGCTATAATACACACGTTAATTACCTCTAGACAACACGATGACTACTCCCTATGGCGAGCAACTGCGAATTTGAAGAAACCTATCATAGTTATCCCTCCTATTCGTAAAAATGATGGCTCTTGGGCCCGCTGTAACGAAGAAAAAGCAGTGGAATTAGCTGCAACCTTTCAACCGCACCAAACAGAACTTCACAATGGAATGAAATTTTGAAATTCTTAAAATCACCACTCCAACACCACCTGCCTATTAAACATTATACACCCAACAAAGTGCAAAGAAAAATTAAACGCTCAAAAACTGGTAAAGTACCGGGATACGACCTATTCACATCGAATTTCTCCGTCAACTGCCAAGAAAAGGGATAGCAGCTATATTACGGATATATAATGCGATCCTAAGAACCGAATACTATCCAATTCAATGAAATTTGTTGAAGTTAATGTCATTCAAAATCCAGGAAAACCACCTCAATCACCAGCTTCTTACAGACCGATATAGCTGTTACCACTCCTCTCTAAGCTCTTTGAACGAATCCTACTAAAAGGACCAGAACTTATTATAGAAAACCTCCATTTAATCGCTAAACGTCAATTAGGTTTTTACAGAAAATACTCAACATTGGAACAAATCGATAGGATAGTGAATAATGTAGAAAATAATTTCGAGGACAAACGGTCGTATCTAGAGGAGTATTCTTGGATATAGGCCAAGCTTTTGATCGAGTCTGATACCCTGGCCTGTTATATAAAATGAAAAACCCTACTACAACAAAATTATTTGCTCTTCAAGTCGTATCTAGAAAACAGATACTTTCGAATTAAAGTAAACGATAGCCACTCACCAATTTACCCAGCCGATTGTAATATTGTAATTGCTACGTTTGCGGATGACACGGTGTATTATTTTCACACAGAAATCCATTTTAACTTATCTAGAAAATTCTCTGGAAGTATTAGAAAGTTGGACAAAGAGAATTGGCTTATCAAAATTAATGAAGACAAATCGGCATCAGTGGTTTTCACCTTGCACAAAGTTGATCTTCCTTCTATAACCTTTAACAACACAACATACCACACAAACAAGACACCAAATACCTCGGTATACATTTCGACAATAAACTTACCTAGAGAAAACACGTACAGACCAACCGAAAAGAACTAGATATCCGGGTAGAAGATGTTTTGGCTCCTCAGATAAAATCCCAGCTCAGCCTAACAATCAATTTGTTAAATAAAACCATGATAGTGCCGATATGGACATATGAGATCCAGTTTTGGGAATCTGATAACGCATTACACATTGAGATCTTACAATGATTCCAAAGAAAACACTAGCCGAATAGTATGTGAACAATCGCACATTACATAACGATCTGAAAATCCCATGGATTAAAGATATCATCAAAGATACAAAGATCGGATTAGTGATTACCCTAGTGTTCTAGTGAGAGATTTATTAAATCATAATGACGCAGTTAGACACCTGAAACGGACAAAGTTTAGTGACCTAACAAATTAGTAATTATATAAGCTTGTTAGTCTAGTTAGACTAGTTGTAAATATGCAATAACTAATAATTTAAAAAATACAAACCAACAAGTTTATTATCTGTAATTTCGAAACTTTTGGAAAAATTACTACTACGTCGCATAAAGGATCTCCTAGATGTAACTTCGAAACATCAGTTTGATTTTCGCTTAGAACATTCAACAATTCAACAGTGCCATCTCATAGTACAAGCATTAAATGAAACTGTAGATGCTAAAAAGATTATTGGGCAGCTTTGTTAGGAGCATGTTAAGAGATAAATCTTGATACCAAATCGATTTGGAAAAAACATAACAAAAAAATGAAAACAAATCGAAAAAACAGAGAATTATCTTAGTTACTAGATAAAATCTCAGAGTTATTCTTAGTAAATAGAACTTAAATATATAAAACCATATTAGCGCCCATATGGCGGCTATGCCAGTAATTTCAGCATTTCCGTTATTCAACGCGTACAACCAAAGTCCTCCGAACAATAAGTGATATTTTATGGTATATCAAAACCAGATTATCCATTAAGATATCAATGTACCAATCCTTCAAGAAGTAATCCAACAAAATAGCAGCAAACACCCTGAAAAATTCTCACGGCAATCCTCTTCTCCAACGGCTTGAACAAAACGACAAAAAACTGAAACGGAAGTATTTAATAGACCTTAAGTGCAATAGACATTACAATAGACAATATTATAATTTAGATTCTTAGTGCACAGTATCTACTATTATTAATAAGAAATAAATAAAAAATGATTGATTCTCTAAGCCAACTGCTTTATATTACACTCAAATGTTCCCGAATTGAAATTAGCCACGCAATGACATTTTTGCGCCGCAACTTTGGACTGTATTAGTATTCAAAACTATATGTAAAACATTTTTGAGGTATCTTCCACCCTTTACCTTCTACAAGTGTAACAGAATTAAATCTTACAACCTTCTCGCTTACAACATTACGAATTAGCCACTAAAGAAATAAAGTTATTTTCTATACTTAAGAATAAATATATTATAAAACGGTTTTTAGATTTAGTAGTTTATAGTTTACAATTAAAAATTAGATTATTTCGTTTGATAAAGACAGTCAAATTCCCATTATTTCATAATTTTATTATCGATCTCTATAACAATACATTTTGAGTACATTGTTCTAACCTAAATTGGCGTGGCCCAAATCCGCATAATTAACTCTATGGAAATCTACACAATAGCCTATTAATCGGTCTTTGAAGCTAAAATGAACTATTATTAATATTACTTAATAGAGCATTTGGTCGTTGAGCAACTTAAAACAATGGTTCGATGAACTTGGCGAATCTAAATTAATGCGTATAAATATGTTAAAAAGCAAAACCTTTTTACCAACCTCTTATAAAATACATTTTTATGCAAATGAATGCGGTAATTAACGAACAAAATGTTCAAGACCTCCGAAGATTTGGAGCCGATAAGTGGTTGGCAGCTGGAGTAGCTTTAACCCCTAGAGAAAGTTAGCCGAAATGGCTTAGCAATCGAGGTACTTATCTAACCGAACGAAACGTGAAATCTACTAACAAATACTCATAAAAATGTGCATTATCTAACCCCATTAGAAGTTGTGGTTCGATTATTAGCTAATTTTTGCTAGCTTAGATTAGACTAGTTCTAGTTAGCAGCATTTCTACTAGAGTTCTTTAGTGACTGATTATGCCTGCTGATTTTGAATTTGCTTGCACTTTTTGGTTAACTAAGGTTCCTGAATTAATTCATTAAAGAGCGAACTAATCAAAATTTATGACTATTGCATCAGCAGTTTTAGCTTTTCCCTATTTTAATGAATTAAATCTTAATAGGACTGCTGCGCAAAATTATTTAAATAAATTAAAAAGCTTTAAATAAAATTAAAAGATTTAACTCAAAAACTTAATAAATGGAATAGTAGAAGATATTTAACATGTACTGATACAGGGTGAAACAAAACTTGCTCACTCTTTTTCGGGTTGAGTAGGGAACAAACAACAGGAAGTATACAAAATTTATTTTTACAGAGTAAAAGTGGGGTAGAAGTGGAAAATTTGTTTTGTTGGTTTTGAAGAAGATATTGGTAAAGTGATGTCCCTCAGTTTCAATACACTGTTAAACTCGTATCGCAAAGTTATTTATTACTCTTTCCACCATTCGTTGAAGAATACGTCTAATTTCTTGAAATTTCGTAGCATCCTAATGCGGTGTTTGTAAACCTCGCCCTTGAGATGTCTCCATAGAAGAAAATCAGGGAAAGATTTGAGTATAGTGGTTTTCTGAAAAAACCTCGTCCCTTTTGAAGTATATATTAGTCTTCTTCATAGAAGAAAATCGGCGTGAAAGATCCGTTTTGAGTAGACCACGCTCCAATGTTGAGACATTTTGAAATCTAGTAGGACAGGATTTTGTTTCACCTCTGTTATAAAATTTGTTTACTATAAGATTTTTGAAAAGTTTTTCATTTAAAGAGTGAATTCTAAGACATATTATTTTTTAGTCTTTTGAGTTAGTGGTGAATCCTGTTGAAAGCTTGACATTCTACTACTATCATCAATCAGCCTTAGAAGTGCTTTCAAACTGATTCTCATAGAAGTTTTGTAGTTTTATAAGTGTGCCTTTATCACATCATAAGTAAAATTGATTTTAGGCTCCTTTAAAGCATTTTGAACAGCTTCTGCTCATCTTTAACATTTTAATTCTGCGTAATCTTAACTTGCACATTTGAGATTTGTTCATTTTATGACGCATTCTTATGAATGCGCCACAGCCTTACAAATGAAGGTCTTTATTGATTGCAAACATTTTTGTTCGAATCAGTTTAAACATTGAAGAGTTGTTATTGTTATTATTACTTTCAATTTGGTTAAAAATTCTCAAAAGCAAACAATAAAAATTGAATATCAATTTAGTATCTTATTCTCTTTCTAAAGAATTTTCGAAAAGACTTTAATACTGATTTTGAATGGAATAAACTCAAGTATCAGAAAGCGAGCTAAAGCGTTCTAGTGCCAGATAAATTAGATTAGTTATTACATTTTAGTATACATAAATAAAATTAAATATTGATTTAAGCAAGTTCTACTAGACGTTGATAAGGATCTAGAAAGTTTCCATTTTGCAAGTGCGGACAAATCATCTGATATGAGCTCATGGTGAGCAGGTTAAGAGCAGAATGGAGCTCGAACATGAACTCACTAAATAATATAAGAGATGACCAGAAAGAAGAATTTTACAGGTTATTGAACGATAACATCAATAGAGTTCATGAGAAATAAACGAAGTCAAAGAAGAAATCAAAGACGAAATGAATTAAGCTAAGGTAGTGATAGATATACAGGACGAGAGAATTTATGCTGTTGAAGAAAGAATAAAAGAAATTGAAACTAGGCTGAGTGCTCAGATTAAGATCACTTCTGGTAGCGTGTCTGGAAAGATGGAAAAGTCAAAAACAGTCTGAAGCGAATGAATGGTCAGGAATTGAACAAGTGATGCTTTAATTGCTGTTCTGCTTGGCGATACTCTCAACATACTGCAGACAAATAAGAAAACGTCTGATTTCCATATTATACCCAGTAGCTGTAGGTGAGTTCCCAAAAGTATCGAACAATTAAAAAACACTAGCCTTGAAATCGACGAGGTCAGAAACATTGGAATCTAAAACTGCCTAATAGGCGTCCAAGAAACATGACAAAATAAACGACGGCAAATACTGAACCGAACAAGGCTTAACTGAATGAAGCTTAGCAGGGGTGTCGCAAAGATATTGGGAAGAAGGCCGAGGCAATTATGGTGCTGGAATGGTGGTGGGATGGATCATGTCAAAAATCTGTTCAAAAAGTTACAAAATACTTTTGGAGCCTTTCAACAGAAAAACTACAATAAAACGGGTTGATGGGAAGAGGCGACTGGCAATCCATAATAATAAATCCCAAGCCACAAAAATACGGGCTGCGATTCTCAAGCATATTTTCAATAATCTTTATATGGATGGCTGAATAAATGAAAAATTGCATACCTTCCTATTTGATAGAGAAGCGATCAAAACTATTAAGAGAACTGACGTTATTAATAGTTCTATACAACTGGAAACCTCGCCAGATGTTTATGGAACGCTATCTCTAAATATTGTTTATTAGTGGCTGACATTAAAAATGACATCCTTGGAATGAACATTTTGAAAATAAATGGCTGTAAAGTTAACTTGAAAGTAAATTCTGAAAAAGTAATCCTATATGATCGAGACAGTGAGAGTAATTCATGACACCATCCACCCAGAATACAGTAAATTGGTGGTAAATATAATTTTCAATTGCGATTGTTCAGCAAGAAGAGTAATTCTGATAGAACCAAGTAACAACGAGGAAAAGGCCCAAAAAGGGATGCTGGTTGGAAAGGCATTAATCCAAGCTAGCAACGCGGTACCAGTCCGTGCGATAAATATCCTTCGACGCTGAAGAAGTACAATCCTCGACTTCCGTGATTTGGTTTCTTCAGTTTATTGAGTCAACATGTATCTGAGGAACTAAGTCAGTAATGATTTCATCATGAAATGGTTTGAATTCTAACCAGCAGACAAAACTTAAATCTCTGTTGCACCGGAATCAAGACATATTTTATCATAACAAGGGTGCAGAAGGCAGAACAGTGCCACTCCCATACAACAGAGTAGCACATGACTACCACAAGCGCATGAATAGAACAATTAGTAAATATTTGTCAAATGTGGCTTTTGACTATCAACGAGACTAGAACCAATATCTTTATTTGTCCGTCTTAACGTACCGTTTATCTACCAATGAGACTATCGGCCAAATACCAACTAATTTTCCCTTCAGTCATGAAATAAACTTTTGGAAATAAACTAGAAACCATAGTCGGAAAAGATTACGTCACCGACCTGAGGAGAAGAACGATACAGATTTACGACAAGGTGCGATACAACATTAACATCGCAAGTGTTCAGATGAAGAATCGTTAAAATATCAACGCATTGAGAACGGGTTGTGAAGAAAGCGTCTGAATATGATTATACAACGACGTGGGTTATCTCCAAAACTCCAACGCTCCTACGAAGGTCTATACGATGTGTTGAAGAAAATAAATAAAATTACCAGCAAACCTAAGATGGTTCACTACAATCTACTGCGTCCTGTTGTCGGAGATGGAACGCTCCGGTCAAGAGATCGGGAGAACGTGTGTGCTAGAGTTTGAAGATTTCATACAATGGGTACTTCAATGTACTGACAAAATATGCACTAAGGCATTGTGTGGCACGTGATTTAAAGATGTCCAGAGGAATTATAAGTGTATTTCAAGCAAAACTGGTCTCAGTGGAAGAATTAAGAAAGCACCGCCCGGAAGTTGGAAAGACTGAATCATGGTAGCAGAAATATCTATTATCATATAACCAAATAATCATCACAAAACAAACCCACTTACCATGTATTTTGGGAAGTGCTGACGGAGCTACGCTGTATCTATGGAATGAAATTTTTCGGTCTTAATTGGAGAATAGTTAAGAATATAACGATAGACCGTTATTTTTTTGACATCGCGATTCAAGAAAAGTGAAGACTACAAATACTTCCATGGCCTATTCAAATGTCAGACGAGAATAATCCAGAATAAATCGTCCTCAAAAAAGGGGCAACATTCCGATATGATCACAGTATGCGACTATTAGAACAACCCGAGAATATCCCAAATGGAATGCAACGAGACATTTATCCCAGCGTAATAAACATCTCTTCACGGTACTGCTGCTTATCAAATTGCTTGAAATACTCCAGAACAGGTCTAACAATTTCTCCTAATCCTCAAAGAGCTTCCTTGCCAAAAATTTCTTCAAAGGGCCAAATAAATGAAAATCCGAGGGGGCTAAATCTGGACTATACGGACTTTGCAAGAACTCCCAATTCCGCTTAATGGTCCCGGCCTTTTTCTTCTAATGGCTGTATGTAATTTCTGGAAAGTTTCGCAGTTGGTGTTAATGGTTTTGCACGGTTCGAGGAATTCGCACAGCAGTAGGCTTTCACTATCCCAAAACACGGTAGCCACGGTTTTGAGGCCAGATGGTTGAATTTTGATTGTTTTTTTTTTGAAAAGGCGAAGATAAACGTTTCCATATCATGGACTGCTGTTTTGTCTCTGAAATGAGCTCATAAAACCTGGCTTTATCTCCAGTAATAATGTTTTCAATGGAAGAATCTTAGTCCTGTTGGTCTCTGGTGATATTTTGAAATCAAACACTAATTCAACTGGGTTTTTTGTTCATAGGAGAGCATTTTCGACACCCAGTAAGCTGAAACTCTTAGGAATGTCAGTAATTTCAGCAATTTTCGAACTTCAATGCAACGATCTTTCCTAATCAAACTTTCGACAATTGTGCAGTTGCATCTATGTATGAGGTCCTTGGGCTGTCTCTTTTCATCCATCTTCAAACTTTTTACACCAAACTCTGACTTCTTTGTGGTTTAAAATGTTCGGGCAATCAACGCCTTTTGATTCTTCTCTGATTGACTAACTCCTGCGCTTTGCAGAAATGTGATAACTCCACGCTCCTCACATTTCGAATAATTTATGATTACACACGCTATGTTTGTTTGCTTCCCGGAAGCTAAATTAAGTCTTGAACAAAACAACGCTCCAGACTCTACTACTACACGCATAAACGTATCTAGTCGTGCATATGACGGATATAGCGCATGCTCAGATTGTATAATAGCCACCTATATCTTTACTATCAAACACCACTCGTAGTTCTAGCGCTAGATAAGTTATATTAGTAAAATAATTTTAGTATACATAGATATAAATAAATATTTTAGTGCCTCTAATTAAATTTAAAGAGTTTTATTTACCACTTTAAGAGCAAAGACGTTACAATTCTTTAGGGTTTGGCTCTAGATAATTTTGAAATTCTTTCCAATTAATATTTATCACATAAAATTATACAACATTCGCATTTTGATAGCCATTAAATTTAAAAGCAAACATCGATTTAGTTCTACAACATAAACTTGGCCACCTAGTGGTAGTATCAAAGCAATACTAGCTGTATTGTTAGCTGTATCACTGACCAGTGTGTTTTAGACAACCGTTGAGGTTGAAAATTGATAATTAGGTGTAAAAAATGTATTAGTGTTCATAATTACTTTCGCTGCTTTTTAAATTTCACCTTCTCAACTATTTGGTAATTTATTGCATTTTTTTGCTAATCGGTATAAGATAATAAATACTATGGCTGTGTAATTTAAGCTTTGAATCAGTTGCACCTAAACTTTGCTACAACTGACCTAAACCCAGCCTACTTATTTACTTTTATTAAATTTTCTTTATTATGCAGTTCTGTTAAAATAATTTTATTTTTATCAATTCTTTAATTTATGTAATCTTTTTACAATTACTAGATTCAGCTTTATCTTTTGTTACTTCTTGTAATACTTAATTTATTTATTTCCATTAACTTCACATTTAACGTTATATTATTTTTTTAATTTTATATTTTTTCGAAGAGCTAAATGTTTGTGATCTAGAGCCTCTATCACAGCTTTATTTAGAAAAGTAATTTAAAAGCCTAGGACAAAAATAATATGGAGCAGATGACACAGAATAACAATTTTATTCATTTTTCTTTTCTTTGCTCTTTTTATCTTTTGTGCTTCCTATCCGTTACCGGATGTTGGCAATCATCATGGCTATTCTCGTTTTGCTAACCGGGGCTCTAAAGAGTTCCGTTGTTGTTTTGGCATACCACCATTATCTTAGGTTTTTAACCATGGTATTTGTCTGCTGCCTGGACCTCTCTTTCCTATTATTTTTCCTTGTAATATCAGTTGTAGAATTTCATCTTTCGAGATTTTTTATTACATGACAGTTTCTTTTTTTATTCTTTTTAGAATGTTCTTGTTAGTTTTACGTGGTCAACCCACGAGACTTTAACATGCGCCGGTATGTCCACATTTCAAATGCTTCCATCTTTTGCTTGTCGCCTCTGTTAGGGTCTATGACTCAACTCCGTACAAAGTACAGAAAAGACATAACATTTGAGTAATCTAACCTTCGTATTTAGTTCTACGTCATGACTACAGAAAACGTTTTTTATTTTCATAAATGCTGCTCTGGCTTTGGCTATTCTGCAACTTATGTTTAGAGGGCGATCCCGTGGTTCATCTATCGCGCTCCCTAAATATGTATATTATGTTACTCTTTCTATTCTTCGATTGTCAACTTTTAATTGTCCAGGAGGTATAACTTTTTTGCTAATTACCATGTATTTTGTTTTTTTGCAATTTAGTGATAGTCTATACTTTTTGCTGGCTTGATTCATCTTATTTAACATGGTTTGCAGGTTAGATTGTTCGCAAGAATTACTGTGTCATCTGCGTACATTTTATTATTAATAGTTCTACCATTTACTACTATTCCAATGTCATTTGTCTCCTGTACCGCTTCTTCAAATATCTCCTCCGAGTAAAGATTGAATAATACCGGAGATAAAACGGAGCCTTGCCTTACTCCTCGCCCTATTTCTATTGAATTTGTGATTTTATCATCCACTCTGATCTCCGCGGATTGATTCCAGCACATGTTAGTAATTATCCTTATGTCGTTTTTGTCTATGCCTAGTTTTTCTAGAATTTCTACCATTTTTTGGTGTTGTACTTGGTCAAAAGCTGTGTGATAATCTATGAAGCAAGCATACACGTCACAATTAACGTACCGACATCTCTGAAAGAGTACTTGTATACAAAATAGTGCTTCTCTTGTTCCAACGCTTTTTTGAAATCTGAACATGATCTCAAAATCTCTTCTGCCATTCATACTTTCTTTTTATATACTTTATTACCCTTCAAAAAAATTTTCGTGGTATCTTCAGTGGCCTCTTTAATTTTTTTCCATATGGTTTCTGTCATTGGATGTGATATTTCTGATTTTTTGCATTTATTCTTTAAACCATTTCCTACTACTCGTAAAACCTCCTAATTTTTTAATTTAGACATGTCTAGTTTTTTGTGGTATGTAGCTTTTTTTTTTTACAATTTAATTTTCAGTGTTCCCGTTACTGGGTTATGATCAGATCCTACGTCTACCCCCCGGATGTTTTCACTGCAGTCATGCTATTACGAAATCTTTTGTCGATTAGAATATAATCTGATTTTTTATAATATTTTCTTCCGTATCCGCGGGGCTACACCTATTAAACTAACCGTTTTCCTCTTAAATTTCTTTCCCAAGCCATACTCACCTATATATTTATCATCTCTGCCCTTTCCAATCTTCGCGTTGTACTCGCTCATAATAATTATGAGTTCGCTTTTTTATATTTGGTTTATTACTTCTCTAGAATATTTCAATTTGTACAGTTGGCCCGTTTATTTAAACAATAGTGATGTTAGTTGGTTCCGCCCTTATTTGTATTAGCAGCAATTTGTCTAATATGGGATTAAGATTGTACATGTATTTGCTAATTCCTTCTAACATAATGACTCCCACTCCATATTGGTGTTGGTTATCTTTTCTATCTAAGTGATAAATCGTATGCTAGTTTATTACGCATTTGTTATTTCCTGGTCATTTCATTTCCTAATGCTATATCTAATTTCATTCTTTGCATTTCTTGGATGGTATGGTGAATTTTTTTTATCTGAACATGCTTTTAATATGCTTCTCTGTCATTTTCACAGCTTTGTTCATCACCGTTCCCTCCGAACATCCTATTGGGAAACTTTTACGTCCGGAACATTTAATTCTGATACTAAGGATATCCGTATGGATCTGTAATGCGGTGTTCTTCTTCTTGCTTTCTTTATCGTTATGCCGTTGAGCACGTATGTGATTCATCCGCCTCTGAGGCCAATTTCTTGGCTTCAGGATAAAACAGTGTCCTACTTCCGTTAGTACATCCACCTTAAGCTGTTGAACATACCGTGGAGAACTACTTATACCGGAAGTTAGTCAGTTTTGATTCGTCCCGAGGATTTTATTTTTCCGGTACCCACTATATTTAGCGACCATATTCCTATCCGCCACCTGGAAGGCCTAGCAACCCCGCTGGGTTTTCATAAAACTTCTTTTTATATTCTAAATTGTAATGTTAAGGAAAATTTATTTTAGGAGATAACACTTTGAAAACAAATAAACTTAAAGAATGATTTAAACATTATATGCATAATAATTAATTTATTACAACTAAAATCTTGTTCCCTATAATTTTCTTTTGTATCGGGTTAAGAAACTTTCTAATATCACTGCCTACCAGTAAGCAGCATTTCACTACTCTACTTTTAAGTAACGTTTCTCAACAGCAAGCATGTCTTGATAGAGCCGATTCCACATGATCATCACTAACAACACTAAGATTCGGAGGAACAAAATCCAGTGCGAATCTAGAAAATGTATCTTCAGGCTCATTTTACAACCCAACGCTTGATAATGCTCAAGGAGTTCACCGACAATGTCTTTATAATTTCCAAATTATTTTATTCTTCAAAAACCTTTGTATTACAGTTGCATCTCGTATTAAAAGATTGTTTTGGGTTCTACCAAGATGGCTTTCTAAAGATTTGCATCGCTTAAGCAGGAAATTTTCTTTGCCCTTCTTTGTTCATTACATTTATAAAATTCTTTGTCAAGCCCAATTTTATATGCAACAACGGTAAAAAAAATTATGACACGTTCAACGAGAGTTTGGTGAATTATGTCTTTTTGTTGACCATTGTTTAACAATATAATGCAAACCTTTTGCACGGCTATTCCAATTATAAATAAAATAGCAATGCTTTGTGTATCCATGTTGCGAACAACTAGAATTTCCACAATTTTTAAATCGTTCCTGATATAACATTTGTGTATATTTTCTATAGTCAATTTTGTCAAGAAGGTATTCCATATTTTTACAGGATTCCTTCGTGTAAACACCATATCCAACAGGAACTGAAAGGTAAATATTTCCTGTGTATAAAAGAATAACTTTCTACATTTCATTCATTCCCTAATGCAAAAATATTGTCATCAATTTTATTGCAGAAAGAGGCCGTCTTCAAATGAGAAAAATTGTGGCAATGCCTTTAGGCGATTGCGATAAACTAACAACTTTCATCCTTGCAATCTTGATTCTGGTACCTCTGCTTGAGATTTTGATATACATAAATCCCAGATCATTTAATTCCAACCAAGTTATTGGATAGGATTTATCTACTTGAGATGGTAAAAATTCCTTATCACTGAGAGATGGTACTGCAGTTGCTCCTTCCATTTCCATATTATCTTGTGCTTCTCGTAAAGCTTGGAACAGGAAGAATTTCTGAATGAGGTCCGGTCGAGTAGCAGAAGACAGGCTGGGATACACAGTTTCCTTAGCTTTTATCCCATAAGTTAAAAATGTTGGTGCAGCAAACGTAACAATAGATGGTATGCACGGTTTCTTCTCGCCATATCACAGGAACTTCAAACGACGTAGCAGTGTTTTTTCTATTTAACCAACTTTAGGATAACAGCACAACGCGCACAAGAATTTTTGGATGTCCAAGATTTGTCTTAATTTTTAATTTTAATTGCTGTTTAATAATAATAATATGCTTTTTCTATTGTAATATTTCGCTTAAGCTGCTGAACTGTTAATTATGCAAAAGACTATTCCCATTATTTAAGCAGTTGGAAAATACTGTGAATATTAAACGTAATAGGTGTATAAATAAGTTCTCAGCTTTTTTTGCAAAATTAAAGTTTTATTTAAAAACAAACAAAAAAAGCTTAAGTATCAAAGTATTCTCCGTTGGCATCGATGACCTTTTGCCATCTTTCGGGTAGCTTGCGAATTCCCTGGTGATAGAAGCTTACCGACTTCGAGACGATAAAGCTATCGATGCATTTTCGGACTTCTTCTTCTGTTTTGAAGTGCGTATCAGCCAAGTGATGCTGTAACGACCGGAATAAATGATAATCGAAAGGGGCCATGTCTGGGCTATACGCCGCATGTGGGAGAAGTTCCTATCCTAACGCGAAGTGTTCTTGCGTCGCCTTCGCAACATGTGGTCGGGCATTATCATGGAGTAGGATGACTTTGCGACTTCCTTGTCCAGTAAATGGCCTCTTTTCTTCGATTGCGTCGCTCAAATTGATGAGTTGCTGTTGGTAGCGATCCGCCGTAACTGTTTCACCTGGTTTCAAGAGTTCATAGTACAGCACACCTTTCCAATCCCACCAGATACAGAGCAAATTCTTTTTGGCGTGGATATTGGGCTTTGGAGTCGATGTCGAAGGTTTGCCAGGGTCTACCCATGATTTTTTGCGCTTGGGATTGTCGTACAAGATCCATTTTTTATCGCCCGTAATAATTTTATGCAGAAAATCCTTTTTTCGGTTCCTTGAAAGCAAATGGAGTGCGGTGTCACGCCGTCGATTTTTTTTGTCTTCGGACAGTTTATGCGGAACCCATCTGCCTTCCTTTTGTATCTTACTCATTGCATGCAAACGTATGGAAATGGCTAACTGAGTGTCGCCAAGCTGTTCTGCAAGCTCTTTTTTAGTTTGCGCATTGTTTTGATCCATGTCAAATGTTTAAGGGCGTCCAGCGCGTGGTTGATCTTCAAGACTAAACTCTCCCCCGCGAAATCTTTGGTACCACTTTTTGCACGTTGCATGACTTACAGCATTCTCACCATATGCAGCACAAATTATTTCGGTGGCTTCAGCAGCGTTTTTCTTAAGATGAAACGCGAAGTGGATAGAAAATCGAATATGCTCTTTTGTGATTGCCATCGTGAACACAGCTGATTATTGAGGTTATGCGCATCAAACACCAAATCGCATGATGTTTCGAAAGACCAAATGTCATTGCTTTAAAACTGCAAGAGGGCGGACTAATACGTCACATGTAAACGGTGATTTGCGTCCTGTGAAATCTAAAGCTGAGAACTTATTTATACACCTAGTAACAGATGACAACAAGCCCACTTAATTTAGTTAAAATAATCCTTCTTTACTTTCTTATATATCCGCGTAATATCAGGCTGCGAAGCTGACGGATCTGGTGCTCTCTGATGGCTCGCGAGTGACCTACTCACTCACTGAAAATAATTGAGTACCTGCGTTCACTCGAACAAGGGGTAACAATGGCTGTAGTCTAAGGCGCGGTGCTTGCCACATCGCTCCGCATCAGAGATGGTGCTTAACCTCTCGTTCGCAGGCCGTTCTAAAATGTAATTGATCAAGTCAGAAAGATTTGTTTTTAGATATTACACTTGTGCAATAAAATTAAAAATATGGACGAATACAGTAAAATCACATATTTTAGGTAAAATTTTAACGCGGTGGGATAAAAATGCATCCGTTACACATAACAAAATGTAGGAAAGAAGTCTTTGTGGGCTAGTGTAGTGCATATGTATCAGAAAGCCGATTGAATTAGAGATTGTTCACATATTTCGCGCAAAATAAAGGCCAGATAAGGCACAGATAAATTACATGCCAAGATTTATTGACTGGGGAGAACTGTGATCCTTATGGATTGATAATCTTCGAGTTAAATTACACACTCATGGAAACTGAGAATTTAATTAAATAATTGTGATTGAACATTAATACAACTTCAATGAAATGAAGAAGTTATAAATTTAGTATATAATAAAATTCAAAACTTATAAAATGAAGAAGAAATAACGAATAATTTAGAAAATAATGATGATGGTATACATAAAAAGATTCTAACGCTTCTTTAAGATCTATTATAATACCGAATGAACAAATCCCTCACATGTATACTGTATCTGTGCCTTACTTGCGTTTTAACTTTCGCGCACTATGTGAAAGTGGCTTTAGGGCTTGTTTGCATATACTGAAGGCAGATCTTATCTTAATTATACAGATATATTCTTTATTAGTGTAGTAAAAATACAGATCAATTGCACTCTGCCTTATTTTTAATTTATTTTATAAATAATAGCCTATGCTAATTGTAGTGGTTATTGGACTTGATAAATTAATTAAATAAAACTGAAGTAGTAGATGTTTTATAATAAAATAAAGAATAAAATTCAATGTAGTTTATTGATTACTACAAAAAGTGCAAGCAAAGCTTTAGCATCTTACCAGTGCCTGCTATAGTCTGACTAGCTAGTTTTGAGTTCGTTTCGAGTATTAATTTTCTACTCTGCTTGATAGCATTTAGTTATCTTTATTTGTAACTATTTCTTCTTTTTCTTTTCTAGGTCAGAGGAATAGGATACATTTTGTTATACGCGGACTGCATAGATAAGCCGAGATATTTCAATTAAGAGCAGATTTTATATCAAATCTAGTTTTTATAACGAACCGCCAAGCTGTATTAGCACATATCAAATTTGTATAACGGAAATTTCGAAGATATTTTTTAGGTAGACCTTTAAATGATATACAATGTTAACGTAAGTAGGCGCCGTCTTCCTGCTTGATTATATTCCTGGAATTTGTACTTACTGATTTATCATACGATTATATTGTTGTACTTACCATTTAACAGCAATTTTTTATACGCCTTTTGTATTCGTATATAAATATTTGTCTATAATGTGTATAAATTGATTTTTGCTATTGTGGACCAATTTTGAATAAAGTTTTCCGCTTCACTCTCTCATTTTATTTCTTCTCGAGCGACCGTGCGGCAATCTTAGATTAGCTCGCTGGCTAATTCGGCCGATTAACCTTCCAATCTAAAAAATGTCCCGGGGCGGCTCGTCAGACGGGCGCCCGGGGCGCGTTCCCGATGCCTATCGCAGTTAACTGCTGTTAATTGTCGTTTCAGGTCACATCGCCCTCGGAACTGGACGCCCTGATCAACCAGCAAGGTCAGGAGGTCGAGTGCAAAGAGAGCAGCAGCGAGGACACGTAGGTCGCGCCCGCAAGCAGAAGATATGAATAGTTTACACATAAAAACGCTTATTAGCCTAACGCTCGACGTAAGTCAACGCTGAATTTCTACCGCCTGGGCAGGAGGAAGTCGGAGGGACGGAGTTAACGAATTACGTAGGATCAGTGTTATTTCGGTTTGTAGCAAAATTTGAATACGTTAGCCCAATTTATTTGAGAGCATGGGCAGCGAGATGGGAAATTAGATAGTCCGCTCCTGAATCACTGAAACTGGCTGCACTGGCGGCTGAAAACGCTGAAACTACTGTCCGTTATGCTTAAACTTACTTTATATTGACTCTTATTTTAAACTAAAAGACAATATAAAAATCTGTAATAGAATTGGATTGGTATTCGATAATACAAGCTTCAGTATTGTGAATTGTAGTATTTTGAGTGCACTATATTGAGATCTCACACAAAAGTGATGGGATTGAATTTTATTCGTGTCTAGAAATAACAGAATATTGAATTTTGTGGATCGTTTAGCACGAAATAACTTTTTCAGCAAAAAGAAGAATTATTTTTGTCTTTCACTGACTAGGTTTAGCCAATTTGTCATTAGTATTCTGGCATATTCAATGTTGTAATTGATTTTACTATTGTAAGATGTATGAGGTATCAAATTGTTAACCGAAAGTTATAAAATTCTCTTAGTACAACTCTTCTTTAACTTTATATCTTTATGTTTGCTTTTGTTTTAATTTTCTAATTTTCTTTATATTTGTAACATCCCTAATTCAAATGACAACTTTTAACTAATAAAATTAAAAAATAGTTAATGTTAGACAATTTGAATTAAAAAAGAATATATGTGGCTGTCAGCGAAAAATCAAAGCAGATCACTGCAGCCAGTCTCAGCAGTCCAAGGTAGTAACAGGCTTAGTTGATACTTTTCGACCGCACTAAAAGGCAACGATCAAGTTGTTCACTTTATTTGGGTGTACTTTTTGTAATTAGAAATTTCGAATCAATAGCTGAAGTAGACTTAATAGGATCGATCTACATCGACTTACGTCGCTGAAGTTGTTGCTTTGCTATGTGACAAGATCACCGAGATGGCGTGATTGCGGCTATGGTCTGTTGAACGTTCCGCTTTGTCCCTGAGGACGTCGGCGTCCCTTAATACTACTAAACTGTGCCTTGGATTCTCGCCTCTCGGAGGAATTTTAAGTTTTTTCCCACCTGTTAGGCTGGCAGCTACCGAACTGTTGTTTATTACGGTTGAAGTAATAAACAACGCATTACTGATTGGATTACAGGGCATATTGGGGGCCTTGATTTAGCTCGCAGTCGGGACCAATTTTACGGCTTTAGTTGTTTGCAGCTGCCAGCCCGGCTTTAGCCTTGCAAAATATTGTAGTGCATATTATCAAACTTTTCTATTACCAGTTATTTAGAAAGTATTTTCAATCCTTGGCATCTCAATAACATAACTATTGTGATAAAATAGCAGCTTTTTGTACAATATGTTTTATGTGTATAATTTATATTCCTTTCTAAAAGGTAAATAACACATTGAAAGGACAAAAAATGGAAAACTTAATAGTAGCAACTACTTTTTTTCACCCCCTGTATTGCTTTAGAGACTAGTTGGCTTCCATTAACCCATATAAAAGAAATCTTAATTTTAACCAAAGTTCAGAAACACTTATTATTTGATATTTCCCATTTTTTGTTTTCCTCTTCCTTATACTTCCACAAGAGTACCATACAAGTCTATGTCTTAAATACCATCCATGTATTGATGTTTTTTCTTTTTTATCGTTCGTGATTTTAAATCTTCTATATTAATGGGTCCCATAATCTCAACCCTACCTGTTCTTTTAAGTTAAAAATAATATTTCGACTGCAATTAAGCGGTTTTATTACTCTGCCTTGTTCATTTTGTTATATTAAAGTATATATTCACAAAGGTCCATAAAGTTTTTTTTTCATAAGATGCTGATGGTTGAGATCAAATTACAAAAAGACTACAAAAGATGTTCGGACCAAGTAAATTGTTATTTATTAATTAGATAAAGGGCTAGATAACAATGTTTGTAAAATGTCTTTCTTTGCTATTGTTCATGAGTTCCAGACGTTTCAAAACGCAACCAATAATTTTGTGTCTTTTTTCCTTTTCTATCGAATAAGTAGCATCTTTAATGCGAATTTTGATGCCATAGATGTTCTTTATTATTCCTTGACATGTATGATACGCAATGTTTTTTGTTAAATCCTAGAGTGAATAGTCACAGGAATTTAAGTTGGGGGATATGGTGGCCAATAAATTATACCGCCTGTCTTTGTCTTTGCTTCCAAGGCAATGATATTCGAAAACACGTGATATAGCAACCCTGTTTTCCTGAGTTCGTTGGACTCGAGCATCACCTTGCATAAACCATTATGCCATTTGCAGCTAATGGGACACCAAACAGTTATCTGATAGTTTTAGGTTGACATAGCCTTCCAATTCATAACTGATCTGAGAACCATATCGTTCGATAATAAATTTCTTTTGATTCAAAGTTTTCACAACATTATGTCTCTCAATGATTGCTTTATCGCTTAATGGTTGATGTACTTGAATTTTGCCTCAAATCTTCCTTCATTATCTTTTAAAAAGATGTTCTCTTAATTCCAGTGTTTTTCGAAAAGTTTCTCTGTGATATAGACACCGTTTCTTCCATAAGTCTTCAGATTTCTTCAATATTGTTTTCGGTTCTTGCTGATATTGGGCGACCAGCTTGTCTTTCCCTATCATTTTGAACACTGCCTGTGGTAGACTATTTTTCGGCCAATCTATGAAATTTATTAAAAGTTTATAAACAATTTTCATTAATTTAATTATATTAAAAATTTAAAAAATTTTAACATGGATAAACATATATTGTAAATAAGTTGTTATTGTCCAATTTTTCCAATTTTTGACGGTTTCATTCGCATCCTTCCCACAACCATGCCAGTATTCAATGGTGTGTACACACTAGACGCCTGCGCCATTTTAAAATTGATTCCACACGGGTATTGTGGGCAAACTGAGAACAACTCACGTGATTTTCATGAAGTTTACTCAAAAGATTTAGAAATGGTACCAATAAAAGTACTTACATCTACTTAATGGCCAACTTGTACTAAGGTTCTCTCCTAACGTTTTGCCTTCTCCCTAAACCCTCCAACGTTCAGTCACAATATTTAAGGAAGGAAATGGCCCAGTTAACTCATTAAATTTTTAGGTTTTTCAATACTGCGTTATAATTTAGTTTTTGATTTTTTTTGGTATTTAGTGTGCTAACTTTTTGCTAAATTATGTCCAATTATAGTTAATTAACCAATTTTAGTTACCATCTCATTTACATTCAAAATTGTTGTAGGTTAAATTTTGAAAATTAATAGACAAATTGTTTATTTTACATTTCATGGAGTTAAAAATTTCCTAAACACAACTTAAACAACGTTTGAATATAATAGTTCCCTTAAATTTTAAAATGTCTTTATCGTCTTCACTTATTGTGCACATTTGCCATTTACACTGTCTTATTCCATTGCCTCATAGCAACATTTAATTTTCTCCATTGCCCTCTATTCGTTTTTTACCTGCTCTTTCCATTACGTTTTCGGTCTCTCTTCCAGTATTGATTTCATTGGAGCCCATTCTATTAAAATTCTGCCTATGTTGCGTTCTTCTCTTCTGATTAGGTGTCCGTACCATCTGATTCTTTCAGCCTTGATTATTCTAGCTCTAATTTTATGTTTTAACAATTCATCAATTTTATAATTGGTGGTCTTGCTTGCTTTTCATTTAGTATTTAGGTCCCCCACTATTGTTCTAATGATTTTTCTTTCGAAAACCTTAAGTTTGCTATTACAATATTTGTTTGTTCAAGAAAAATGCTTTATACTTTAATTATATTTTTGTTTTATCTATATCCGTTGATTATATATACTCTTTTACAGTCACAAATATTTAAATGTCTCTAGCTCTTCTTCTATTGTTCTAAACATGCTTTCTTGTTCTCTTCGATTTACTGCTACAACTACCAAATCATCCGCATATGCCACCATGTGTGTGAATTTATTTTTTGTTTGTCTTATTATGCAGCCCAAAGGGGTAATAAACAGTAGAACAAATAAAACGTCTCTTTGTAGGAGTCTTCTTTTATCGTCAAAACTATTCGTAATGCTTTTCGAGTTTTACATAGTCATTGTAATTAATTTATTTAATTTTTTTAGTATTTTAGTATCTTTCAGGTCATGTATCATTTTTATTTTATCCAGCTTGTCAAAAGCTTTTTTGCTAGTTTACCTTATCTATAGTCGATTTTTCTTTTCGAAACCCGAACTGGTACTTTCCAATTACCTTTTCAGTTCGTTGATTAAGTCTTTCTTTTAGAATAGTTGTTAACATTTTATATGTAATATTTGACAAAGTTATACCTCTGTAATTCACGCCAGCTGTTATATCTTCTTGTTTAGGTAGGGATATTATCATTCTCAGTTTCCATTCTTTTAGCATCTTTTTATTTTTTTATGCTCTTATTAAGTTATATGTTTTTTCATAAATCTCTTCATCCTCATATTTCAATAGCTCTTCGCATTTAATATGGCTTCCGACTGCGTTCCTGTTTTAAGGTTTTATGCATTTTTCTACTTCTTCTAATGTCGGTATAGTTTCCAACACATCTTTAGTTACTTTTCTTTCTTTTATTGTTTGTCTTACATTAATTTTTTATCTTTATATAGATCTTTGAATATTTCAATGATTTCTTATTTTTTGCTGTTACTTCTGGCGTGCTACCTTTTCCTCCCTTAAGTAATTCCTGGCGTCATTTATTCAAGTTTTCCTTTTTGAATATTTTCTATGCTTTTTTTCTTTATATTGTCCTCTGTCTTTAAATCCGTCAATTTAATTTTGTTTGTTTCTTGTAGTGTTAACAGATCATAAATACAATTCGGCTTACTGCACTTAAGCGATATTTAAACAAAATTTGGTTTTCCTTGCTCTTTATTTTTGTCAATGTACGAAGATTGAAAACTGAAACTTAAAATATTTTAAATAATTTATCAATTATACAAATTAAATAAATATAATTTATAAAATTTGAATATCAGTTATAAAAAAAATGTACATATTCTCTTTCTGTGCATCTATATATCTTTTAACTTTTAGTTAATATAGCTTATTGGAGACTAATAGTTCAAAACGATTTGCTAATCTTACTAGCTATTTTATATCTTATTAATTTCTTGTTAACCTTTGAAATTGTTTGTAATTAACTGGTAGTGGCCTAGCTCAAACTTTGGAGGTTCAAATGCGAAGTGTGATTTTGACCTACTCCCCATATTATCCCAGCCACCTATCGTTATTATGTAATATGGTTTAAAGAGCCATGGCGTAATTGTTAATTATCCACAACAAAATTTAACTTTATCTTTAAGTAAGTACACTGAGTATAATTAAATTTTTAACAATTCTCTAAATGTGCATATTTGTTCAAGACGCGCATCCAAATCTTGCCAACAATCCTTAATATGAACCTGATTTGTCTTTGGTTTTTTGATTTTGTTATGTAGTTTCGTAGTGCACTTGTAAAGAATAGAAAATACATATTTTTTAGAATTGTTTGTTTTATCAGATTAATAGCACTTGGAGGCAGTATTTTAAGTTATATTTGAACTGTGTTATCACCCTTATTAGTCACATTTCTGAGTCAGATATCTCATGAAGGAAGAGAATGTCTGTCAAGAGGAAACCTTTGTAGAATGTTTCGTTTTTTACTTTTCAAGCTCCTTTTGTCATAAGTTAGCTAGACAAGGTTTTATCCTCAGCTGTGAAGAATTTTATAGACGGACATTGGTACCATATCTCATTCTTCTTTTTGATTCAATTGCATGAAAACTAACTAAACACTTTTAGATTAGAATTTCTTCTAGAACTCATTACATTAAATAATTTATCAAATTATATTAAAAGTTCTCCAAGACGACCACCTTTCTTCGCTTAAAAAAAATCTTCTACATACTTCTACCTAGCATAAAGTAAAAGACAACAAAATATTTCCCAAATCTTGCCTAAATACGTAATGTAATAATCCAAATCTGTACGTGAGAGAATAACCTTTTTGTCTCATATTGAAGAAATTTTGTAGAAGTCGCTCCACACTTTTTGTAACTGTAAGATTGCTACGTTTTTATTTTCAATCATCGTTAGAATAACCATTAACAACAATTGCAATTGGTGCTAACAGTTTATTCGTTTTGAATGTTTTCTTTAACTGTCTGAGAAGGATACAAACAAATTATAATAGTATCACGCCATATAACGCATTTTTCCTCATTTTCGTCTTAGTATACAATGTAATAGAAACGACTCTTACCGAAAAATATATTTTATTAAACTACAAAATGCATATCGACACACCTAATTGATTTTAATGTAAACTCTATGAGATTTAATGTATAGCTTTTAAAGGTACAAAAATATTTATTGTTAGCAACTAACAATTTATGGTGCGAAGTGACTTACCTATAACTTTATATTTCATGACAGTTTAATGATACAAATTTTAGAATTCCGCCTGTTTGTACCAAAATTTGTAAATGCTGATATAGAACTAGGAATTTAGTAAATTCCCCTATCTCCTACTAGTATTTATTTTTCTTTAGGATCACCTCTTTGCCGTATTTAGAACCTATAAATATTCATTTAGAGAATGTTAATAGAGGATTTTATTTTTTTTTAACTTCCTTTTTAATATTGCAATTATTTGTTTTCTTTTTAATTCCTATGCTTTAATTTGTTTATTTTTAATTAAGTATTATTACTCTAGACTGTTTCTAGTAGGCAAAAAATCCCAAAATAACTAACGTTAACAAAATTTTTATTACGTGATTATCGCAAAATTAGATCAAAATGTACCTTTACATCTTTTAATCATATAAAACGCTCTCAACAGACCATAGACCATAAACGAATGCACGTTGATGTCACTGTTACTGTCGTTGCAATTGTAACGCGCCAGTACTTATCACAACCTTTATTTTCGGTGCATTTAAACAACAGCGTTGCTTCTGTTACTAACTTTACGATTTCGAGAGAGAAAGTAAAGGAAAGGGGCGTCCCTCTAATATTTAATGATACGCATTCGTTGTTTGCCCGACACCTTTTTTATCAGTAGTTTACGTATTAAGATACACATTATAGCAGATAGCACATGTAGTTTAAGACAGTAGTTGCACATGCAAGTTCTACCAGACAGAAGCTACCGGATTTCTAAACTATAACAACTAAGAAGTATATTTTTATACACCTAATGTGATCTTGAAGCTGTGAAATGACCACGAAGCTGAACAATTCTAACACAACTTCCTCTTCGTTAACATTTCCTGAATTTTAGACTTACTAACACGTGTATTTATTCTTATAATAATTAGAAACTGCAGAAGTTGTTCTTAACGTATAGATTATTTGGCACCTATTTAATAATTTGTCAAAATGTGAGCAAAATTAAATGTTACATTGTAAACGCTGGAAAATTTAATTAAACAGTTAAATTGACTCGTTTAACCATTTTGCTCGCATTATCAAATCACTTATCACGATTCCATAAAGTTCTATGTCCTTGAAGCTACCTTTGCAACATACAGGGTGTAAAATTTTGTCTTTAAATCAAGTGTAGCAGTTTTAGCGGTCGCAGCCAGTAGCGATTTAAAGGACAAAATGTTCAAAACGAACGCACATTAGGCTGCTGTAGTTAGAAGAATTTAACGTCACCCTGTACATACCTCACAACTACGGAACTTATAAAGACTACTGTGTGCCAATCTGCAATCTTTCCATTATTTTTATACAAACAATTTACGGCTACCCTCTAATGACTCGTTTAACTTTACCTCTATATAGTCTTCGTCTAAGATTTTACTGTAATATGTTAGATATTAATTATTATGTAAGTTAACGTGAATATATAAATTAATGTGTTATACCAAATGTAACCAAGGAGATTTTAATGATTGCTTGCAGCTGTAACTATTTCAAGGAAAACAAAGAAATATAGCACTGTGCGCATGTCACCTACATTAAGTCATTTATACTTGAATTTCTATAAATTCTGTCGCTGTTACAGCCCTCGATGGAAGCAGAAATATTTTCCAGATAAATGTCAACAGCTCGCTGCGCATCTTTTAATCTGGTAATTCCTCTGGGACCAATGCCTTAGAGTCTTTTAATTCTACACTTCCTTCGAGCAGCGCAGACAGAAACATGCAATGAAAATTCTTGGCACTGTTAAACCTGGTTTTCCAAAAGACTGAATTAGAGATGTTTGCGCCATCTGCAAAATATTTCTGGAAGGTTCGCGCGCTTCCTTCATGAAGCCACTCGCTCGTGGGCGCGCTGATCTGAAGTCTACAGGTATTTTGTATTGTTTTTGGGCTGTGGGGTGTGCGAGTGCGCGGAATTATCTTATAATTGCAGTGTTAATTGATTATTGCGACACAATGACGGGAGTGCGGCATGCTTTTATAGTTTATTTTTTATATAATTGCTATATCAAATGTTCTTTCTATATATGTATACTGAACTTGTTCATACTTTAAATATTTAATAAAGCTGTTTTTAAAACCCCTGGACATTTTCTCTGGTGCGGAAAAATTACCAAGCGTCGTTCCAGCTACAACGTTGTCTAAATAATTTAATCATTTCTCCCTAATTGTCTAAATAAAATATGCAAAGCTTTATTCGTTAGAATATGTGACTCTAAATAGAAATAACTTTCTCATTTGACATGGTAACGTTTCAAAAGATTCACTAGCTTATATTTCCAGGACGTTTTAAATGAGTAGTTTTTGAAAAAAAAATGAATTAGATCAATTCTTTTACTCTATTTTTTCTTTACATTTTTCTCGTTGAACTCAGCATAAACCTTAGATATGTAATCAATTTTTACATTACATATAGGTTATGTGCTGCTGGAAGTGAATACAATTTCGTTCTACTAAATTTATGTGAGCTTTAAGTAGCCGATCTCACTAACATCGATCTATTTAAACTATTCTCCAACAGAGCTACAACAAAAAATTGCTACTTACAGGGACACAACAAAAACAGAAATGAATAATAGGAATATAATCTAAGCAAGTTCAGATCATTACTGATATTCTTCAATTAAATCCCAAGAGAATAAACTTCTGTTCAGGTGCAGTATATTTTAATTTGAGCACCGAAAAGTTCGATAATGCTATATTTGAATAAAGTAGCCTGCAAGATAAAAAACAACATACAGATTTGATGGCACTGTAATTAAAACATGCCCATTTATACGACTTGCCAGGTTCTAAACTATTTGACTGCACCACATCAAACAAGTCACATATATTCAAGTTTTGCTATTTTTTGATCTTCTTGGAGTTACCTATAAATCAATGGACTTCTAGTACGTAATTTGTTTGCCACAATAAATGCAGAGTTATGTATACAAATATTTAATAAAACACTCTGACAGGCGTCAAACTTCTAAACAAGACCCTCCTATTTTACTACTATAACGCGATAGAGTCAATATTGTTCTGATTAAACAAAAATTGGTCTACTTTCGTTTTTGCTGATTTTATATTACTTCTAAATGTTTTGTTCTTAAACTCTAACAGGTAACCGAATTGGATGAGCTATGAACGATTCCGTATCTATTCATAAACTCGTTGACTATCTGATAATTTAGACATGTTTTTAACTACAGACAAAACATAACTGGTAGTAAGTATATAGGTCAAACTGACCACTTGTGAAGCGTGTTAATGTTTTGTAACAAATAATTACGACATTACTGTAGAAGTATTGATTTATCAAAATCTAGAGGAAGAAAACCTCAATTGCAAATGTCCTTGTCTTCTAGATTGGGAGTACTGGATCTGTCCTTTAGCTTTTAGATGCATAACATTAAAAAAAACTACAGTTTCAGAATTTAAGCAAATCAAAGAAAAAGTATATTTTGTACGATACGTAAAACGTACAGGGCTGAAATAATCTAATAAATAATAAATTTTAATATGGGCATCACAATAACAGCAAAAACGAAGAAAAATTGGTGGAAAAGCGAGGCAATTGATATTGTAGTACCAATAAATTTCAAGTAGTGTATCTATTAAAGAATTATAGATAGAAGATAAAACACATGAAATAAATAAAAAACGGAATCAAAATGCATATAAATACAGAGGGGAAAATTTTGCTGTTTTTGGAATATACGCGTCAAAATAATTCTATGCTAGTATAGAATGTGATCTCGTCAATCTTGTGAATTGATTTATTTCAACACTGCTTTTCAATTTTTTTCCGTCTTTGACAAATCTTTTTATTTCTCGGTAACTAGAGCAGGTCTTTCATTATTTACGGTTTATATTGTAACCTAGATCTTTCCATCTGTGACACCTTCTATTATTATTTGAAGTAATATATGTCCTAACCATATGTCTGTTTTTTCATTTTCTCCATCTCATTATTTGATATTCTTCTCTGTCACTCTTTAATTAAGCACTCTTTGTTTAAGTCTCAGCTCGGTATAGGGTGGCAATCTATACAAAGGTGTATCGACATTGTCTTCTCCTGTCCAAAGATATTTTATTGGATATAACTGCTTTTTCTTGAGAAACATTACCTTAACTTGCTGTACACTCCGCACGATTTTTCTTTTGATTTTCCGTCTTTAGATATGATGCTACTTAGATATATATGTAGGATAGGATAAGATATATTATATTAGAGAGACTTTGGAAAACAAAACAAGCAAGAAAAAAGATACACAGAATAACTTAAAATATTTCAGAAAAAAAATAATTTCAAATAAACATAAACGCAGTCTACAAGAAATTTAAAATAAATAAAATAAAAACATGGGCTATTACAGTATTTATCAAGACAGAATGCATCACCTTTAATAGCAATTATTTACTTTATATTAGAGTTTCACAACTAAAAGGTCGGGAAGACATGTATACATTAAAAATATTTAAGTATATGATAGTAAATTTAAAAAATATTGCACACTTTTATATACAAAGATGCGACGAGAAACTGAATGAAAAAATATACAATATAATTGGATCATATAAAGAAGGCGTTATAGAGCCGCAAATAGATCAGTAAAAAGAAAAGAATCAAGTAAAAATGGACGATGGCATAAAAAAATTAAATCAAAAATCAAAAAGAAAATGGGAGCATAGCTAACATAATTAAATACCAAACCAGCTAAAGACAACTAAAATTAAAAGGCTGTTAAAATTAAGAGAAATTGTGAATAAGTGGTAATATATATAGAAGGAAAAAGATGTACAAAGACATGAATATTTATTAATAGCATCAGATGAGACAAATAATTAAGGAAAATGAGAAAAGAGTACTATAAGGGTCTGTTGATATATAAAAAAAACATTATCTGAAAGAAACGATACTAACAAAGATTAGCACAATAGCAAGATGTCTTATTAAAATAAAAAAAGTACAAACAGCACTAGAAACAGAAAAGCTACTGGTGCAGAAAGCATTGCAAATTAGAAAAACGACACCTAACGAATTAAGAATAAAATATGTATTAAGTATAAATAGAATAAATAAAATTAATAGAATAATAATATGGCAACCAAAAAACAAAATAACAAGGTTTTTTAACAGACAACTTGTTCTATCTAAATCAAATAGTAGAGGGGAAATGCTAAATTCCAAAACAATTGTACATCTTATTTACAAACGGCTTACGATAACGCACCCATTTCAAAATTATGAAAACCTATAGGAAAAACCTATATTAGCAATAAGCACCAGTGTGGCGAAGTGGTTGATGCCCTTGGGTGCAGTGCAGACGGACCCGGGTTCAATCTTGAGTCCAGATACCTGGCGAATGGCCTACTTAGTCACTAAAAATAATTGAGTACTTGCGTTCACTTCGAACAAAAATGCCCTCGTCTAAGGTATCAAAGGCGATGCTCGATGACCGGAATAGTAAGAGCCGATATATTAGAGAATTAACCTCCCAATTAAAAACCCATGCCCCCACACGAGGCATTAGATTAGCAACACTTTTTGACAAAAGCCGACCAAGAACTATACAAGAACTCAACAACACAAATAAAAATAGCAAACCAAGTATAAAAAAATTCAAAACAACAAAAGAACTAATCCGGAGATATTCAAAATTCAGTCAAATTTCCATAAGTCGAACTACCAATATCCACCAAAAAAATTCGCCTTATGGGAAAATTTGACATACGGAAGTTCGATTTACAGAAGTTCAAATACATTTTAAAGTAAAAAAATATGCAATAAATTTACAAATTATCAAGTTATTCTCGACCAAGAAAAGAAAAACTTAAAATACATAACTAGAAAAATTAAAGAAGAGTCCAAAATCTAGGTTGTAATTAATGTGGATAAAATCAAATATCTCGGTATGGGTGAGAAATCGTTAGATGTAGATTTGATAAATGTGGAAATTTATATAGGACAGCTACAAATATCAAGTGGTTGAAATGCTAGTCTTGTTAATTTGTAAAATCACTTGTAGCTTAGGTATTATCTTCTGGCTCAATGTAGTAATACAGTTTTGGACCATTTCAGCTTCTTATGCGTTTGGAAAAGAAAATGTTTTGTGGCTTTCGATGATGATAAGATGTTAGAAGTAAATTTTATGTATTTTTTAAACATGATGGCGCGGAACCAACTGATCATATCAACTAGTCATATATCATATACGAAAGCAGGGAAAAAATAAGTAAAAGTGTCTATAAATACGACCAAGTATGCCATTTATTTACCACTTATTACAAGGTTATTTTTTGAAAACTGCATCATGTAGATGGCCTCCGTTTACATCAATGCATTGTTGGAAACGTTTCTTAAAATTATCGTACACGCGCCTCTGTTGGTTCTTATCAATGGCTGCAACTTCGCCAATGGCTTGCTTGAGTTCTTGAATACTCATGATATGCCTCTGGAGAACACGCTCTTTCAGGAACCCCCACAGGAAAAAGTCTGGTACACTGAGATCGGGCCGCCGAACTGGCCAAGCGATTTCGCCGAAACGAGAGATAACAGTTTCTAACATTTTACGAACGACAGTCATACTGTTTCGCGCTGTGTGGGCTGTTGCTCCATCTTGCTAAAAATATAGGTTTTTAGGGTTAATGGCAAGCTGTCGTAACTTTTTATCAACAAAGTTCTGAATCAACGGTCACTGTTTGTTCATTGTCATTTTCAAAGAAATACGGACCTTCAATTCCAAAAGCACCGACTCCACACCAAACCGTCACTTTAGGAGAGTGCAAAGGCTTTTCATGCAGTTCACTGATAACCAGTATCGCATATTCTGTTTGTTTACCCAGCCAGAAACATAAAAATGTGCTTCGTCGGTCATTAGCAAATTATTCAGAATGTCTGGGTTTTCCCGTAACAAACCGCTCATGGTCGTGCAGAAAGCGACTCTTGCTTCCTTGTCTTTTTCGTTAATTTGTTGCACAGCTTGCAGTTTGTAAGGGTAAAATTTTACCTCTTTTAGCATTCGATTTAAACTTCTTCTACTGATGCCCAAAATGCGAGATTGCTGGCGAACGACGAGGACTGCGTTCACTAGCTTTCCTCACTGTCTGCAGGTTCTCTGGCGTCCGCACTGTTCGTGGAGCTCCATGCTTCACGTCTAACACGATACCAGTTTCTTCAATTTTCTTCGCCCAAGCCAATATGGTATTGCGAGACGGTACGTGACCATGTCGACCCATATTGAATTGTCGTCGATAGACACTTTGCACTTCCGCGACTGAATTTGTTTTGTAATAACTACGAACACAAGTAACACGATGTTACACATTCCAACGCTTTATTGCGACTACATACCGCGGCGGAGCACGTCATGAATAGACGTCCCCTGCTCTACCAAATACGACAATAAGTTGACTCCGCGCCACCCCGTATAAGAAAAAAATTAAATCTTCTGATATACAATTGTTTATCATCTATAAGGTAATCTGAATTATTATACAGTATTATGAATACTTAAGGCTGTTGCTAATTATGCAGGTTATTGGGTTGCAAGGTTAAATGTTTCAACCGCAACTATTAACTACTCAACTTTATTTTGGGGTACATAAAGTGTCATTAATGGTTATTATGTAGAAATCTTCATTTGTTTATTTATTGCAAACACTATGGGGGTTTCACTATTAACATTACTTAGGGTCTTATCTTGGATTATTATGTTTGAGGAATCATTACCTAAAAGATTAATGTAAAAATGTACCGCTTTAAGTTTTTTTTTTATTTCTGCGTTTTACAATATAGAAATTGAGTCAATCAGACAATTTTATTATATCTAATATTCAATTAGTCGATTTACCTATGGCCCATTATTGGTTATCGCTTTTAGTAGTTATCTGCTTTTTACAATAGCATTGAAATCTCCATCGGAGATAAACATATATCCTTAATTTTAAAAATAATACTGATAGTCTTCCAAATTGTTGTTATGCTTTGAAGGTAGGAAGCTACTGATATGGCCAATAAACACTTCCGGTCTCTAATTACCATTATAATTGGCTGAAAACGTTCTAAATTATAATTAGAAAATTTATGAAGTTTGAGTTTATCATTTTTATTATAAATCATAGTTGCTGTTTAAAATGCCGCTCTATTATTTTGTTTAGAAACAACGATAGTCAGTAAAGTTAGCTAATTTCTCATTCTTCCATTAAGATTTCTAGAATTCGTTTAAGTTCAATCAACTTACTAGTTTAATTTAAAATGCTACTGTTTAGACATGCGGTGATTGAAAATCAACTCGCTTTTTATTCCTGCTTTATACTTGAGAGTAAATAATATTTGGTATATGTGCTTAGTACACTCCGCCTCTTAGTTGACGCATTTCTTATAATTTACAAGATATGATTAAAATTTAACATTTAACAATTGGAAGTTCTTTGGTTTGGTAGACATTACTCGGTTAAATTATTTACAGCAAATTTTATGCATCTTGAACTCCTATTACAAGTATTTTTTAAACATTGTATACATTTCTGTTATATTCTGCCAGCTGTAGTTGTACAAAAAACAATGTTAAAAATGCTATTTTATTTCTCTTTGGCCAATGTTACTATATTGGTAAACAAATATCCGTGTGCTTTTACATTCTCCACTCTAAATCTTCTCTCCTGTTTATGCTAATATAAAGTTCTGTGTTCTCAGCTAGGCCTTAAGGGGGTAGACCAGGGTGCAAATTTTTTTTGAGCCTAATTTTTTTGTTGGCTTAAAATGTTCCTATTTTTAATACTCATTTATATAAAGTGTATCATAAATATTAAAAACGCGATTTACTGCATGGGGGTCTGGCGCATCCGAGCGCTGTAATACAACCTATGTACTATAATAGTTACCAAAGGAATAGGGGTCCTGTTAATTTCGGGTAGAATCACATAGTAGTAACAGGATTCGTTTACGGTAAACAGTCTGAAAGCACGTGGTTGTATCGCGTCTGCTTAACTTGTCATTTTGCTTGGTTTTATACGAAGTAAAACGCTTGTTTTCTCAAAATTACATTTTTTAAGTTGGCGGGAGCTATAATTCACGATATTACATGCATTTATATTATACCTTTTCGGCGTTTTTTCTACTGTAGTACGTAGAATTCTTGCGATATATTTTAATGTCGATTTTTGGTGCACGTTTTTATAACGATTGTTTTTCGAAATGATTGATTTTTACTTCGAAGTGCCGCCATTTTGTTAAAAAACATTTTTTTGAAATATCCCTACGTACTACGTTAGACAATATCATCAGTTTTAAAGCAGTTTTTGAAATTTTGTTCAATCTTGAAAATTCTGGCGCTCAGAGCTCCCACCAACCGCCCCCGCGCTCTGCGAAGGTCTTTGGTCGATGTCGTGTAGTGTTCTCTGGGTGCAAGTTTGTTTACTTAAAAAAATACAAAATATAATCTTAAGGGTATACAATAAAGGTATAAAGTCAGTTTTGTAATTTGTTTGTTATTTTATTGAAAAAAAAATATTGGTTCCAAAATTTAGCGTCACCCTGGTCTGCCCACTTAATTGTACATGTATACAGGGTTATTCATAAGTTTATAAAACATTTTAAAAATTTGTAAATAATAAACTACATAACAGAATATAATAATTCTTTTGCCGAAACAAGGAGAATGTTTTTAAGTTGTGTCAAGAAACATTCTGTGCTCATATTTGCCATGTTATGCCACTAAAAGATATAAGTAGCAAATATGCTATTCAACAAACATAAAAGTCACTTTGTGTTCTCAACTATTAAACAGACTTCCAGAAGGTAAAATTCCCGGGTGAAAGTTGTCTGGGCACAGTTCTTTCGCCAAACATTCAGAACCAAGCTAAAAAACTGTGAATCGTGTTAGAGAAGCTTATCAGTGCACCTTTGTTAAATTTACTCCACGGGCAAAATTATAAGTTGATATCTTAAAATATGACAAATTTTTCGTTTTTTTTTCTTGCAAATGTCACTTTTTGCATTATTTATTTGAAATCATTTTAGGATTTGTTCTATTATTTGATTTACAGTTCTCTCTAAAGACCCACAATTAAGACATACGCACAACCTTATTATTCACGAAGAATTTGTCGCACCAGGTAGCTTGGGTTCCCTTAATTTTTCATCATTTTACTTGTTTATTTACTGTATATTAGAACTAGTTAAAATGACTGACATACAAGATATGTAGAACGTAACACGCTAAGTCTCCAGTTACCAAATTAATTAGTTAGGTGATTAATTTGTTTTATCTACTTACCAAGTCTGTCACTAATATACTGGAGGTACAGGCCGATTCAGGCTTTGTACCTGCTGCAAAAATCTGGACTATGTCTTTGATCCACGGAATCTTTAGATTATTGTGAAATATGCGGTCATTCACATACCATTCAGAATTTTCCACTGCGTGAGGTATTTTATTTTGAAAGTGTTGAAGAATTTCTACATTTGATGATTTAACACTTCCCCCGCCCAACACTGGATTTCAAATGCTCATAGCGGACCTATTATGGTTTTATATAGCAACACTCTTTTTGTTACACTAAATTGAGATTACCGTATGAGGAGCCAGGTTGTCTTTTGGGTTTTATATGTATTTTCCAAGCGAATTCGTTGTCAAGATATATGTCAAAATATTTAATATCTCTGTAAGCTATACAAAACAGTCGTGGGTTAATTTTCCAAAAGGTGAATGTTATAAATATTGATTTACCTTTGTTGGCTTTGATTCACTAAGTAGTTTACCTCTCTAAAGCCTCTAGTTCATTCTATAAACTTATTGTTGATTAAAGTGAATTATTGTGGGAAGATAGTATAGCTGAATTAATTATCTACGAAGCAGACAATTATAATGTGATCAGGGACAGGTAGATTTGCTGTAAATAATTAATGTAAAGTAGAGTCTAAGATGCTACCTTGCAGAATGAATTAAAGAGAAGTCGTTATTTAGTTTGACTTTAAATAATAGGCAGTATTAATAAAAAAGATTATAGTAGACCGCACTCCTTACTTATTTTAGGTCCGGAAATACAGCTAAGCATACATGTCAAATTTTCATTCGATGGGGAAAAATTGAGTTCTTATTACAGTATTAAGTATTTCTATTACAGCTACTAAAGCTTTCTTTGGTAGATAACAAAGCAACACGGCTGTGATGAGGCAGTACCCTGATGTTTTACGGGTTTTGAAGCATTTTGTATTTCATTGGGTGTGCAACGCTTGAAGGAATTCAAGAATAACATTAAAGGAGCTCTTGTTGTTTTATGGGCACCAAATACCGCTGCTTTTTGCAACACTGCGGGACCAAATGCCATTAATTTTATGCATAGGAGGAGTCAGAGTAATGGGTTGCTCGTCCTAAGGAGTAGTCATCATGTTGTCTAGGAGATAATTGCTATTGTCACGTTGTTAGAATATTCAGTTTATTTATAATTTAAAAGCGTTTGGTAATTTCTTTAGGTCAGTTGGCCAATAAGTAGGGTTACTTGTAGCTATAAATTTTCCTTGATCCTAACTTTCTAATATTTTGCAGATCTTTTCATAATCTTTCTGAACGGTTGTATATTTTGTAACTGGCGCTAGTTTAAAGCAAAGCCAGTTACTAAATTAATCGCCCAACAAATGTTTCCGAAAACATGCTTTCTAGAAAATTATCGACTAATTTCCTCTTATTTTTACATTTCCACAAAATCTACTGCTTGTTTGCAATGTAAATTAACCAATTTCCTATTTTTTGCTAATCAAGAGCATTTCTATACTACTTAGTACTTGCATATTCCATCGCCATTCGAAGATAATTTCTTTTTCTCAGCCATGTCTGTTTTATCTGCTCATTTAGGCAACATCTAAATAAAATATGACAGCTCTCAACAGAACGTAAATCATATCTTTTTAACTGTTTGCTAATTTAGAATAAACTGTTACTTAGTTTTTTATATATTACAAATTGTTTTATTGTATTTAATATATACAAAAGCTGTAAGTAAATTAGTCGCAACATCGTCTGAAGGAATCCACGCACATGCGCAGGCAATGGACGATATTAATTGGAGCCAATGTTAATGCATGACATGGCGAAAGCAGTTAGTACAGCAGAAGTTGTTGTTGCTGTGTGCGAATGAAACGAAGAGCCGCTTAATCATGTTGACAAAACTTGAGTAGTCATGTTATGTCTACTGGTTAAAATGCCAACCTCGAACACCAACTACATCCGGCTGGGCGACGCAAACGTCCATGTTTTTTTGAGAAGTAATGCGCCTTGTTTCTTGCATGACAAGGCTTATTGTCACGTAACAGGAGCAGCAACCGACTTGTCACAATGTGACATTAATATCAAAGTCCAAGTGATCGTGGCGAAAATGCACGACTGGGCAACGTACGTTACTGTATAGGACAGTAGCAAGATAAATCAAAGCATTTCGTTCAATAATCAATTATGCCATTGTGATTGCCACTTCCTTCTACGAGTAAAATTTTTTTTATTTATTGATGACGCCACTGTGATCAAAAAGCCATCACGCTGAATTTATTTGGTAGCTCCCACGGATTTGGAAAAAATTGCAGGGGCTTAATAATAATTAAAAGAAAGGAATATAATGAGATTTTGCATTTATATTCCATAAAATATTTATAGTACTATTATTTACACAAATTAATTTACGACTGGCATGTGTAACTTTTTAATTTTTTTATATATCAATATCTAGAAATATTAACACTATCCTACATGAAATAATTTGCTCTTACTTTTGCGTAATTTAAAGCATTAAAGTTCTGATTTACTCTCTATCTTCATTTGGTCATATTAGACATGTCTTTCTAAGTTGTTCAAGAAATAGCCATGGAAAAATACATGATCACACGGTTTGTAGAAGTTGTTCAAATTTGTTATAAAACTCAGTTTATAATAAATATTTGAGACTATAGCACCCTCTAATAAAAGTATTGCCGCCGTTCCGTAGAGCCTCATATAATATCACCCCAAGCGCAAAGTGGGTTTTCGTCAACTAGAACTCAGTAAAATTTGTGTCTGAACTTTCTACAAAATTGTTTTTACTAAATATTTGAAGTTCAATGATCATAGATGCTAGAATTGGAATTTGACACTTTCTTCAACGACAAAGCCCATTTTTAATTAAATAATTTTTGATAAATTTAGAGCTCACTTGAAGCGTTGCGAATCCAACGAAGATTCAAGAATATTCACTTCAGTACAAAAGAATTACTATTTGGTATGTATTTTAATTCCTTATTTGCAAGATTATCAAAGAGAAGCCATAACCTTCCTTGGTAAAGAATATTAGAACATGATATATGTATTACTGTTTTGGTTTTTGATTAGAAAATATGGACCAACATGAGATTTCAAAAGGTGTCATACTACACATAAAAGTCAGAAAGCTTTGACATCTCAAGAAGTGCTAATTAGGATTATTATAGGATTATGTTAAATTTTAGATTTATACAAATAAAGCCCAAACAATTGGCGATTTAAGGAACTTTTCTTATGTTGTACATAAGGTTTAGTTTGTTTTATACGAGTCTGTCATCCGAATTCCAATACCTCAGGTGCGCACTACTAAACGAAACCACAACAATCGTTTACCTGAAGTCTTTTTCGAAGCATAATTCTCTCAAATGTAGTTCAAAATTTAAAAAATCGATTTGTTTATTCAAATTCAAACAGAGGTTATTCCTGTAGTGAAACCCGTTTCTTGTACTCTTTTTTATTGATTTGATCCAAATACATATACTTTCTGATCGTGCGAAACATTATATTAACTTACGTTTCGTAGACAACTAAAACATGTTTAATTGCTCTATGGATGGTCAGCGCCGCAGTAAATTCTTACGGCTCTATATGAATTGATAGAACGACAAAAAGCTCCATTCCGCATCATTGCGTCCACGCGTTAGTTGCACTTTCATATGTAGCCTATACTTTTCACTCGCCATAATGAGAAAATCAATGCCAATGCCTATTTCCAAACTTTATTCTGTGCAATTTTTGCATTATATCACGATAATAACTTACGTCACACTGGTTGCATTCGAAACCTTGTCTGCCATGATAATACTTTGAATATCACACACAACGATCATCATCTGCTTGAGCTTTGAGAGCGTTCGTCAAAATTTTTGGGTTGTGAAGGGGGTGGCCCTTTCCTCTCATTTAACTGTAATTCCAATTCTGGTTATAAGTCTGTAACCCAAGCTTAAATCTTCTTATAGGATCTTCGATCTTAACACACAGTAGCAAGTACACTTGTAACATTATATTTAAATCATCACGCACAGATTGCGTTAGACTTTCAACGGGTAAGCGAGAGCGCGTGATTAACAGGCCGAAAGCCAAGTGATAAAGTACAGATAGTGCGACCTAACCGTCAATAATTATATTACAGGTATTAGCACAAAATGAGTTTTTCTTGCAACTCAAATTCGACATTTATCAAACAATATATAGCTCAATTGCAGCAAGCAACATTTCCACAATTTTCTTTGTACCAGAAAAATTCAGTAATCCTAAACAGCACTCTGTTCACCCAAGTAATATGCAATTTTCAACTAATTCTCAATTATCCAGTAGCTCGCAGCGGGCTCGCTATTTCCAGCCATTATATTTACAAACACGTAGAAATCATCAAATGAACTTAACACTTAAATGATAGTCAGTGAAAATAACGAATCTTCGAAAAGCGAACATGATTAGCAGAGAGTTAATAATAATAACATAGAAAAGGCAAAAAGCACAACAAACAAATGCGGCTGAAGAATCCCCAAACAACGCCGCACAAATTTGATATTTTAATATATCAAACTATAAACATTAACACTAAACAAAGTGAGCAAACATCTCCTATTTTCGTTTATGAAGCAGCAGACATTAAAAAATTTAACAGAAGAAGAAACATATAGTTATAACGCCTTACCAAATGACAGTAAACATAAATGCAATCTCACCCGACACATATAGAAAACTCAAAAGACACCTAAACAATGAAGGGATAATTTATCACACGTGCACTACGGTGCATCTTACCAAGATGTTTTTAAAAACAAGTTTCTTCCAGAAATTTGTGAAAAACGGCCGGAAACTGCTACACGTGTGCTTTTTCACCAAGACAACGCATTGTGCGAACGCGACTCAGGAGTTTCTTCGTGACAACAACTCACCTGACCTGGCTTCTAGGGGCTTTTGGCTGTTTCCGACGATAAAAAACACTGGCCATAGTCGGAAATTCACTAGTCGTGCCGCTATTGCATCAGCGATTTTTTGTGATCAAATAAGACTCCTAAAGAAGCGTTCACGGCGGCCATGGAATCATGGCGTCGACGTTGTGAAAAATGTGTACGGCTGCAGGGAGATCACGTCGAGAAGTGGCACAAGTTTCACAGTTTTCGTGTGATTAGTTTGTGAGAAAAAAATTCGAAGGTGTTATAACTTGAATGCACCTCGTATATCTCATCACAAATTATCAGAACATTAAACTAATAAAATACAATCTGCAATACTTCATATTAATGCAAAATTTCAGCCATATACAGCCCACCAAGACACAACTCAAACTGATTAGGCGATAGATTCATTGCTGGCGAAGACTGAAATGCAAAACACGCAGAATTAGGATTAAGACTCTTCTTCTTTAGGTGCCGTCTCCGTTGCGAAGGTTGGCAATCATCATCGCTATTCGAAGTTTTGACACTGCTGATTTAAATAACTGGATGGTAGTACAGTTAAACCATTCTCTCAAGTTCTTCATCCACGAATGTCTTCTTCTTCCCACGCTTCTCCTCCCTTGAATTTTCCCCTGTATTATTATCTGGAGCAGATAGTATCTATTGCCTCTCATAGCATGTCCAAGATATTGCAGTTTTCGTTTTTTAATGGTGAAGACAACTTCGGTTTCTTTTGCCATTCTTCTCATCATCTCTACGTTAGTTACATGATGGGTCCACGATATTTTTAATGTTCTTCTATATAGCCATAACTCAAACACCTCTAATTTTTTCACATCTGCTTTCTTCAGTGTCCATGTTTCCATCCCGTAAAATAGTACAGATAGGACGTAGCGCTTTAGTACTCTTTTTTTTGTCTCTAAACTAAGGTCTCTTGCACAGAATACGTTTTTAATTTTAATAAAAGTTGCTCTTGTTTTCTCTATCCTTGATTTTATTTCTTCTGAGCAACTGTTGTCTTTATTGATTATAGTACCCAGATATACGTATTTTTCAACTTTCTCTATGGGCTCGTTGCTTATGTAAAGATTTCCATATAAAATTCTCGATGTTTTACTTACTACCATATACTTAGTCTTTTTTGCATTTAGCAAAAGTCCGTATTCTTCACTTGTTACAACTACTTTATCAAGTATTATCTGTAGGTCATCTAGGCTAGTTGCTATCAGGATTGTGTCGTCAGCATATCTTAGATTGTTAATTGGTATTCCATTCACTTTTACGCCTATTGTTTCGTATAATAACGCTTTCTTCATTATCTCTTCTGCGTACATATTAAAAAGTGTTGGTGACAGCACACAACCCTACCTAACGCCTCTTTTTATTTCTATGTGTTCAATGCTATTTCCGTCTATTTTTATAACTGCTTTTTGATCGTAGTATAAGTTACTAATTATTCTGATGTCTTGCATGTCTATATTCTTTTCTTGCAGTAATTTAATTAGTTGTTCGTGGCGTACTTTGTCGAAGGCTTTGTGGAAATCAATAAAACAAATATATAGGTCTTGATTCATATCCAGATAACGTTGTATTAAAATGTTTAGTGCAAACAAGGCTTCTCTCGTTCCAAGTCCGTCTCTGAAACCGAACTGTGTTTCACTGATATCTTGTTCCAAATTTTTGTATATTCTGCGATGTATAATTTTCAAAAACATTTTCAGAGTATGGCTCATAAAACTGATTGTACGATGGTCTGTACACAATTTTGCATTCGGTTTTTTGGGGAGGGTTACGAAGGTCGATACTAGGCAGTCATTCGGTATTACACCTGTTGAATATATGGTGTTGAATAATTCTTGTATGGTGTTAAGGTTTGTTTCCTCGACCAATTTAATTATTTCTGGTGTCAATTCGTCTGGGCCTGGTGCTTTTCCAGATTTTATTTCTTTAATGGCGTACTTTATTTCTTCTTTGGTTATTTCTAGCCCGTTGTGGTCTTGTTGATTTTCTACTATATTTCTATGCCTGTCGTCTGCAAATAATTCTTCGATATAATCTTTCCATTCGCCTAATTTTTCTTCGGTATTTGTAATTATTCTTCCATGTTTGTTCATTAACACACTTGCTTTCTTATGTTTCTGTATTCCTGCGAGCTCTTTTATTTTCTTGTGTGTATTGAAGTTATCGTATTTTAATTGTAATTGTTCTATTTCCTCCCATTTACTTTTATACCATTTTTCTTTTGCTTCCCTTATCTCTGTACGTACATGTTTTTGGATTTTCTTATATTCCGTGTTGTTATTTTTATGACTCCTTCTTATATCCATGAAGTGACGTATTTCTGTTGTCATCCACTCGTGTTTTATTATTTGTTTCCTTTCACAGAGTATTTCCTTGCATGGTTTCATTAGTGCATTCTTAAACTTTTTCCATTTTTTATTTGTGTCCAATGTTGTATTTAGTTCTGTATTTCTTAGGTTAGAATTTACTTTGTTTTGTAGTTCTTGTTTTATTTATTGATTTTTTAACTGATGGACATCTGTTCTGTTTTCTCTTGGTTTTATTTTTCTCGATTTTAGTTTAATTATTGCTCTAGCTATCACTGGGTTGTGATCGGATGAGACGTCGGAGCCAGGGTAGGTCTTTACACTTTTTATAACATGCTTATATCTTTCGTTGATAAGAACATAGTCAATTTGATTTCTTACGATTCTGTCGTCTTTGTCTTGTAGTGACTTCCAGGTGTAAAGTCGGCGTTTTGGAAGTTGATAAAACGTATTTTTTATTATGAAGTTATTCTCTTGGCAGAATTGTAACAAGCGGTCGCCCCTGTCATTCCTCGTTCCGAGTCCATATTTTCCAACGCCTTTACCGCATTCGCCTCTCCCAATTTTGGCATTGAAATCATCTAACACTACAGTAATATCACGCGCAGGATGATGTTAATTTGTGCATAGAATTCCTCCACTTCATCTTCTGATTTGTCTTCAGTAGGAGCATATGTCTGAATTATGTTAAGTGTGTAGTGCTTAGTCTGTAATTGTAGCAGCAAGACTCGATTTGATATCGGGGTGAAATTTATTACTGATTTATTTACTTCTTTTGAGACAATTACTGCTACACCGTATAAGTGTTTAGGGTCGTCGTTAGTACAAGTCGTGACAATGTCTGAGCAGGAGGTGCCGTCGTCAATTGCGCACCGTATTATCATTAAATTTCTCGCCACGGAAGGTGTAAAACCGGCTGAAATCCTGAGGAGATTGACTGCGCAGTTCAAGGGAGAGACACTGTCACGAGTTAGAGTGTTCGCATAGCACAAAAAGTTCGTGGAGGGTCGTGAGAATGTTGAAAATGAGAGCCATGATCGCCGACCTCGCACCAGCATCACCAACGAAAACATCGTCCGCGTTCAACAATTTATTGAGGGTGACAGGCGTCTGACCATCGATGAGATTGCATCTGAGATTGGAATAAGTTATGGCAGCACTTTTTCGATCATCACAGAGGAGCTAGGGTTTCGTAAGGTGTGCGCAAGGTGGGTCCCCGTACAGCAGCCCTGACAAGAGAAAAATTTGAGAAATTAGGCTGGGAGACAGTTGAACACCCTCCCTACAGCCCTGATCTATCGCCCTGCGACGATCACCTATTCGGTCCTCTCAAGAAAGCCATGGGAGGGCATAGATCCGACAGCGATGAGGTCTATATGCGCAATTGGCTGGAAACACGACCAACCTACACGTTGGGAAAAATGTGTTTCTAAATCAGGAGATTATGTAGAAAAATAATCTGATATTCTTTTGTTTTAAGTTCAAATAAAATATTTCTTAAAAAATAAGTTTCGTTTATATTTGATTTACCCTCTTAAATCAAACTAGGATCTTTCAACTCATTATTGTTACTCTTAGTACTCACATTATCAATAGACCGGAAGTTTCTAAACTGATGATACCTAAACCTGAATTATTTTCGAACCTACATTGAGGAAAACATGAACCTTAATCTTAGAATTAAAGAACCCGACCAAATTGATATTGCTGCACACCACAAGAAGCATACTAGAAGCCCACCCCAACTACAGCAATAGATAATAAAATAACAGACAATACTCTATTATTCATGCGAAAACTTGCAGTTGAAAAAGGAGAACGTGTTGAGGATGGCAGATAAACCAAAATACGACGAAGGAAGATCACTCCATATAAAAGGCAACTAAAAAATTCAAATAATCAACAACTCACATACCCCCAATTAGAAAGTAAGACAGCACCTAGGGAAGGACAGGCCAGGAAAAACATCAATGTTCGCAGAACATTTATCGGAAATCTTTAGTTCACCTCATCTAAATATTAACAATTAAATACTGAAAATTTCGTAAATACCCCACACCCTATGACTTTGCCAATAAAGCCCTTCTCGCCATCCACGGTTAAAAAGAAATTAGTAAATGCAAAAACCGCAAAGCACCCAAGTTTGATCTAATAACAGGCGAAATGCTCAAGCAACTTCCAAGAAAAGCGTTAGCTTTACTAACCACTATATATATATATATATATATATATATATATATATATATATATATATATATATATATAGCAGTATACTTACACTAACCTATTACCCATCAATTTGGGAATGTTCCCAAGTAATTATGATAAACCTGGAATACCAATAAATGTTTATATTGGTCAATAAGTCTAAATAATAATCAAAACTTACCACATGTAACTGCTGTTTTACAAATGTATAAAACTAATTTGAGCATATATGGTCCAACTGTTGTATCATAAATGTAAACAAATTTGCTTATTTCTGAAAAAAAGTAGATTTTAAATGCGCGTTAAGTAACGTATTTACTTTAATTAGAGGAAATTTAATGATTTAATAATATTTATATACACTAAACTATGAATTACTAACATAAATCACACTCTATATTTCTCCTTACAACACAATTTATGTCTTACTAAAAGATTTTCGATAACTTGACTCCCTCGTGCTAGAGCCTTCTCGTAGCATCAGATCTTTCGGAAGTATTCCGCAACTTCCTAGGTCTCACACATGTGAAGTCACCGTGGGGTCTAAACAGTAGCTGCATGCACATTGAAGGAATTACATTCGCTGCTCGACCGTGACGGTGTTTAAAATGTCTGTAAACAAAAAGAGGTAACCAAAACCGCGTTGAGGAAAGCATCCCCAAACATGCACTTTTACAAGATGTTTTATTGTGAGCTGAAAAAGCCTATTACTCTTCGCTGGCACGCTTTCGATAAGGAAGATAAGTTTTCTTTAAAACTGATCAAAAAGAAACGTTCCTTTTTCATGCAGGCGACTTCAAATTGAATTTGGTGAGGCCTAAATTCTTTTCGCATGTTATTTTATTTGGGCACAGCGCAGCGGCCTGACTTGTTTTCATTGGGATGTAAAATTGCTTTATCCCTCGTTGTTGTGACAAGGGTTATTCCCTTCTCTGGCAGATGGTTTACATTCCGAACCTCATATCTCTTTGACCACTTCTTAGCGAGTGCCTCCGATTTCTGCATATATTTTGCAGCCGCTTTATACGTCATTTCAGTCCTTTCGCATGATTCACTATAAACACTGCCTCGATCGCTTCAAAAATTTTGCACTCATTGTAAAGATAATAAATTCACTGACATCAACAACATGATGTGTCGACAAACTATGTACTATGGAAAAGAGCACAAAATAAAGATTCAAACGAATCAACGTAGATGGCGCTGCAGTGCCTCCTGAGCAAATGACAACGGCCACTTTCTTATTATACAGATTGCATGCATATTTCCCACAATTATAATTTTTAAAAATTTCATCTCTTCATGTAGAATATACCGTACTTACATATTCTTTGTAACATCACCAAAAATTTACATTTTACGTGCATTACACTCCTCTTTGCAAAATGTATCAAATGTTTCTGCACAACAAATACTCTGCTAGTAGTTACTCAGATCAGTTTCTAGGACTGTGCAGTATTTGATTCTAAAAGTGTAATTTTGTATTTTTTATATAATAAATGTCATTTTTTGCCAACTAGAATATTAACCAGATCTCAAATACTCGCATAGCTGGAATATTCAAATACTTCGAATAGTTATTTTTATTTTGAAATTTTAATTAATAAATGAATCTGACAAAGAATTTTCACTGACACTATGATGATCCACAATTTAAAATCTTACGTTGAAAATATTTTAAAAATCTAAATGACGCGGAATATTTCGGAGTATTCAAATTTTTTACATGTTATCTTAAATATTGGTAAAATTTCAAGAAATCGAATAATCAGAGATATTGTTCGCCTGCTTCTAATTAATATTAGAACATTAAAATAAGTTACAATAGCTGATATATGCGCAAGCATCAAACGCATTAAAATTATTATTTACGTGCAACACTTCAGTGCCTTTGTCTGAGCACATACAACACGAAAATTGCTGTCAGCTCCGCTCAACCATATGACACTAAACTACAATTTACTATATAGACGCACAACAATGTTGCATAAAAATGTTTGAATATCTGATTACTCCGAGGTCCGGATGAGGTTATAAATAGTTATGTGCACACATACCTCTGTATCAAGTTTTGCCTTTACGGCCTGTAAAAGTCGAATCGATTTATTGTAGTCTTCGTAGCCTCCCGGAAGTCTGCAGCAAAACTACACTTAATTGCAGCATTTTTATTGCACCCATGAATCAAGACGGTTTTCGGACATTCGGCTTTTGACTGCGCCCCACGAATAGCCTTATGGCACAGAAAAAACAATAACACCATATAATTTTAAATTGAATCGTGTAATTACAATACTATAAATTTAGACTATGCCCAAAGAATGTAAACTTAATAGGAGTAAGTATTAATTAATTCGTATTAAAAATGTGATTAAAAAAAGTGATGATACAATTCAAGACTTACAAAAAATACAAAAAATACTTGCTACACGGTCATACAACGACTAAGTTTTGAACTTTAGTACCCTTTTTTATTGTTTATTAGCATATTAACAGTCAAGACTAATTATAACAATTTATGTTTCATGAGTTAATCAGATAACAATAATAATATAAAGGAAATCCATCCAGCGATGTTATCTCGTTACTTGGAGTTAGTCTCCTTTTAGATCAATCGGCCATTTCTTCTGGTAGGAGGGTCATGATATAGGTTGGATGCAAAAGTATTTGGATGAGCCTACAGTCGCTGAAAACAGTTAGTACGTCCTTTGGTGCATTCGTCTTGAACTGTAGGTATTTCAAGGTCTCTATGCAGAGTCAGATTACTGATTTACCAAGGAGCATTTGCGAGCATTCTTAGAGTTTCAGACTGTAAGTGTTATATGATGTTGGTGTTGATATTTAGGTGGAAATAAATAAACGATTATTATGAAAAATGCAACGAACGTGTATTATTGACATATAGGTTAGAAACGTACAAGTAAATCATAGATATGAACAGAGTATCTAATTGAATATAGGTGTTACAAACTTATAATAAATGTGGTTGCGTTCTCATTTTCCAACACTCTCCACAGAACGCAAACCCATTTTACTGATACAGAACAAATGTTTTTCAAAGGTAGTACCTTTAGTCAAGTTATCAGCTACCATGTTGCAACCATTTACAAATTTAAATTTAACTTTAGAATTAACAATGTTTTCCCTAAGAAAATGTAAACAAATATCTATATGTTTAGTTTTTGGTTTACAACAGTCTGTTGGTGCCAGTCTTATTGCACTTTGATTGTCACAGTGGATGAGTAGGGCGCCGTCTCCACCTTGACCGAGCTCGGCCATCAGCTGCCGCAGCCATAGGGCCTCCTGGGTCGCCGCCGCCATCGCCATGTATTCGGCCTCCGCCGTAGAGAGTGCCACGGTTTGCTGTTTACACGAATTCCAAGATAAACAAGCATTCTGAAACAGAAAAGTATAACCCGTGCACGATCGTCTATCCACTGGATCGCTCGCCCAGTCAGCATCACAATATCCAGTTATTTCCTTTGAGTCATCTTTGACATAGCATAGCTTTAGGTTCCTGGTTCCTTGAAGATACCTCATAATCCTTTTTATTCCAAGCCAGTGTTGATTTCCTGGACTATTACAGTACTGACTCAACTTGTTAACTGCATAGGTGATATCAGGTCTCGTGACATGTGCCAGATATATCAGACATCCCACCGCTTCCCTGTATGGGATATTTTTGTTCCCATCTTCAGGATTTTTCTCAAATTTTGCATTCACCTCTATCGGGGTACAAACTGGTTTGCATTCAGACATATTAAAGCGGTCCAATATTAGGTTTATGTATTTTTCTTGATCTAACATAATCATACCTGCCTCTCGGTTCCTATTTATGTTTATGCCGGTATAATTCTTCATTTCACCTAGGTCTTTCATGCTGCATTCTCCTTTTAACTTGTTTTTAATCTCTGTTATTTTAGCTTTATAGACCCATTCACATGGTAAGACTCTTTTCCCAGATGGTGCATCAACCAGTAACCAAGTTTTGTTTTTGATCAGAGAGTCATACTCTTCTTGCATGGCCTTTTTCCATTGGTCAGCATGGGATGATGATAATGCTTCGTCTGCTGTTTGTGGATCATTTAAATTAAGTATTGGACAGAAGTAACTTACATTATGATCATCTGTTTCTGCATACTGAACAGTTCTCCGTGGACGTAAGTTTATGTTTCTTATTGGTGACTCGAGATCAATCGATTGCTCTAGTATGTAAGATGAATCGTCATTCTCGCCAGATTGGTAGTCCTCGCTTGACTCACCAGTAAAATGGTCTGTGCTGTCCTCTAATTCTTCCTTACAGGTTTCTTCGAGTGGCTGTATCTCTGGACTGCTGCTGTTGGATGTACAAGGTAAGTATATATTATTATCATATTTTTCCCCATTTTCTATAAATACTACATCTCTACTTTTTATGATTTTATTGGTATCTAGATCAAGTATTCGGTAGCCTTTGGTAGATTCACAATAACCAACAAACAGTAACTTTCTGGATTTGGAGTCCCATTTTTGGCGTTTTTCTTTTGGAACTTGTGTCATTACTTCACAGCCAAATACTTTTAAATTAGACAAGTTGGGTTTCTTACCAGTCCACATCTCTGTAGGAGTTTTACCATTAATTGATTTTGTAGGTGATCTGTTAATTATATATGCTGCCGTTGCAAGGGCCTCTGCCCAGAACTGTTTTGCAAGCTGAGCATCAAACAACATACATTTTGCTCTTTCCACCAGAGTCCTGTTCATCCGTTCAGCAAGACCATTCTGCTGGGGTGAGTACTGAACACTTGTTTGATGTTCAATCCCATGTTTGTTCAAGAAATTTTCAAATTCTCTATTGCAGTATTCTTTTCCATTATCAGAACGATTTGCCTTTATTTTTCTCTCATGTTCATTCTCTACTTTGTTTTTGTAATCTTTGAAATCTTCCGCAATATTCAATTTATTTTTCAAAAAATAGACATGAACTCGTTTTGCGTAATCATCGATAAAAGTAATAAAATATTTTATACCTCCCAAAGATTCTTGCTCCATTGGTCCACATAAATCAGTGTGGACCAGCTGCAAGGGTTGTGAAGATCTTGAACCAATGTTGTTAAAGGGCAATCTGGTTTGTTTCCCCGAGAGACAGGTAGTACAAGTAATAGAACCTTTATTTTTGTCTGAGAATGGCTGAACTCCCTCAGAACACTCCGGCAGTTTGTTAACATCTGAAAAATTCAGGTGTCCCATGCGTCTATGCCACAGAATCAAACCATTTAAGTTATCTGAAAAGTTAGAAAATACCTCTCTGTGTGTGTTCAACAAATATAAATCGTTTACTAGTGTGGCCGAACACAGGAGCTTTCCATTTTTATCATAGATATTACAACCTTCATCTCTAAAATTTACATTACAGCCATTTTTCACCATAGCACTGACTGAGAGTAGGTTTGCAGCAAGTTTAGGTATGTATAAAACTTGTCTTACCTGAATTTTGCTTTCTTTATTACCATTTAGCAATAAATTGACCTTTCCCATACTTTCCACAGGTAGCGGTGTCTTACTGGCAACAGTTATGGTGGGTATCGGTGGACTTGTAACTTGTAACTAGTCACGTCTATATGTCATGTGCATGGAGGCACCCGAGTCCACATACCACAGGTCCGGATTCATTGTCTGAGGAGATGCTGAAAAAGCTGCAACAAAACCTTTATTTCCTTCTGTATTTTCTACGTTCTTCTTTCTATCTTGATGCCAGAGCTCTCCAGTCCCATGATCATGGGCTTATAAGCTTCAGGGAGGCCGGCTAACATCAGTGTACCGAGCCATTCATAATCAATGTCAAACTTAATATTCCTGAGCTTGTGGGCGGTCGACATTATTTTATTCACATAATCATCTACGCTTCGAGAAGAATACAATGTAGTTGTTATCAGGTCCCTCAACAAGGCTACTCTCCTGTACAACCCGCTGTCATCAAAAGCCTGTTCCAAACTCTCCCAGACTTCTTTACAAGTAGTTGCATTCTGAACATGTACGTAAATGATAGGATCCAGTAATAAAATCAACTTAGATTTCGCCTTGGTTTCTTTACTTTGGTTAGTATTGGTACCGGTGACACAACTCCATAAATCGTCGAGTTCGAAATATGCTTGGACTGTAAACTTCCAACTGGCATAGTTATCTCTTCCAACTAGTCTGTCGATATGAAATGGATTGTAAGCTGAATTCGACATCTTCTTTGCGTAATTATGATTTACACGTGATTTCTGACCGAGCACGCCGCCCCGGTTAACCTCAAAATTTATGACGGACAAAAAACACGCCGGCCGGTTTTCTTAGTTTTTACTGCGTTTACTTTTTCTTCTGTTTCCACAAGTAGCAATCAACCACGCTCTGCTACCATGTTGTTATTTAGGTGGAAATAAATAAACGATTATTATGAAAAATGTAACGAACGTGTATTATTGACATATAGATTAGAAACGTACAAGTAAATCATAGATATGGACAGAGTACCTAATTGAATATAGGTGTTGCCAACTTATAATAAATGTGGTTGCGTTCTCATTTGCCAACAGTTGGCATTAGATTTGCAACAACAGCTCCAAAGTCCAGATTAGCTTAATTATCACCTTATAAAGAAGGATCTTGTTTTCGAAATAGTGGAGTTAAATTAGATTTTCGCTTCGGAAAAATTCCTGTGTTGTTGATTTTCGCGGGAATCTATTCGTAAAGGTGTACAGAATAATACATCAAAATGTTGCCACACGAAACCTTATGCAAATTTTTTTATTTCACAATTAAGATGCAAAAATACGGTTTTTCGCAAATATCTTGTTCAATTCAATTTTTAGCAAAAACTAATAGCACCAATCAAAAAAATGGGAAAGTCTACGAAAAAAAACATAAAATTCGTTACAATGAGTAAAATTGAGCAAGCAGTAAATTGTTAACTAACGCTCTAAGTGGCGCTTCTGCTAACGCAAAGAGCAGGCTCGCGCATAACTCAGTGTATCTTTTGACTGACAAAAGCAATCGATATAAAACTAATTGTACATTAAAAAGTAAGTATTCCTTGATGTACTACGTATGTTTAAACCCTTTTAAAGTTCCTTTAAGCCTTCATATTCAAATTTGAAGTCGAATGTTACGCTAATAGTCGATAATTTCCTTAAATTCGTTATAAACTAGGTAAAATAAAAAAAATAATCAAACAGGTGGATAGTATACCTAAAGTGATTGTTTAAAATAACTCATCGTCAAAAAAATTAGAAAAATTTATTTTGCAAAATTCCGATCTTCGAAATATACTAATTTTTAAAAATTATGTTTCTCCGCTTCGAATTTCCAACTTTGATTATTAATATTAAAGTCTTACAAAACGATATTTATGTTTTACAGATGATCAATTTGAAGCTTATGATCTGTACTTAGGGCTAATATACTTTATTTTATAATAATTATATATATATAATAAAAAATAGAAGAAAAGCAATTTCCGATCTCAAAATTAGGGAAATTTAACAATGAAAAAATTGTTATATTTTAATTAACAAAATTTTTATTTTTTTTTTACATATAGAGGTTGTGACTTTCGAAAAAACGTTAAAAATGCGGCTTTTTAGTGATAAAAAAAAGGTTTTTAGTTAAAAAATTCAATTCAAAACAGCTATGAGCGTGACTATGATATACACGTGTTTTCAGGTGGTCTCTAACGTACATAGCAAGGGGAGCCTGCCATCTTAGATCTTTATAGTCTGTGGTGAGAGGGACCTTACGCTTCTCTTCTAAAAAGCACGTTAGTTGCGCGTTGCTGCGTTGTAACATGTATAATGAAGTGTAGTGAGTAATAGTAATAATTTTAAAGGTAATATCATTATTGTTTTCGATGGCTATAACATAAACAGTATGAAATCAGCAGAAAGAATGCATAGAAGTCGCAAACACAAGTGTACAGAGATACTTTTTGAAGAGAGTATATGTCTGATAGTGCCACAATAAAATAAAGTTTTATTTATAACTTTTTTTACAAGTAAACTAAAGGAAAACAATATCTTTGTAGTTCAAGCTCTTGATGAGGCCGACCCTGTAATTATTTTGGAGAACATTGACGTTTTGATAATTTTAGCTGCATTATGTCCACCTAACAAGGATATATATTTTTTAAAACCAAGAAGCGGCAAAGCGGAAACAAAAATATTTTGTACATCAGATATGTTGCAATCATATCAAAAATCAAAACCATACATTCTCTTTTTAGACGCCTTCACTGGCTGCGACACCACCTCAGCCTTCTCTAACCACGGAAAAATCAGTTTCTTTAAATTTTTTATAAAAACAATAGATTTACATGCAATGATACAAAAATTTTATAACAAAAATAGCTCTATTAATAAAATTTCCGAAACTCAAGAGGCATCAAGTGTATATTGGCTTTATATAATGTTTCCAAAGCTTAAGAAAATTTAAATAAATACAAATATAAATGTGTTGTCAGAGGTGTTTCAAAAAGAAAAAAATACCGCTTGCGTTTTTACCTCCGACCAATGGCGCAACTCTACAACATTCGAAGAGTATATTTACAGGTACATCAGTGGCTGGGTGAGAAACAACTTTTGCCAAGTGAATGGGGATGGATAAAAAAAGATTCTTTCGAACCTATAAAAATGACCAACCCTCCAGCTCCAGCAAAGCTTTTACAGGCATTATTCTGCAGTTGTAAAAGCGGCTGTGGAAATAATTGCGGGTGCAGAAAAACTGGATTGTACTGCAGTACTGCGTGTATTAATTGCATTGGAGTAAATTGTACCAACACTTCACAAGTAATAGATGTGGATGAAAATTCTCCAAAAATAGTTGAAAATATTCCGGAAAGTTTGGAAATTGTAGAAGAAATTGAAGAAAGTTTGGAGACCAAGCCAATGATTGCAGATGAATAATGAGATTGATATCTTTACATATTTGTATTTTTGTACCTTTGTATTTAATACATTTGTATATCTTTTTTAAATAGACGCATTGTTTACCCAACAAATACTATTTTACTAATTCAAATCTTGAAAATAAGTGTTAAATGTATGTTCAACCGTTGCAAATTTTGCAAATCTGACTTTAGATTCGTAATCAGCACACCCTAAAACCCCCAGGAATAAATTTTCAGATTTTTTTCATCGATTTATATTCCAGATACTGAATTTTAAAAGTAATTTGGTGTTAATAAATAAATAAACAATTTTCACACTTTTTCGAGTAGCAACATTTTTTTAACAGTATTTACAAACTAATGCAAAAAGTTTTATAAAAAAAAATATGGAAACTATAAGTATTTCGAAGTTTAGGCCTCTTTTTGTCTAAAATGCCTCCTCTAAAATAAAAGCATAATTTTTTGCATGGCGACAGTACATTTTTTTTAATTTTAATTTTGTCTAAATGACTAAAAGACCTAGATAGCGTTTTTCGCTGGCTTGGGGGATTGTTATATTATTTAGGTATACTGCATGGCACTCCGTACGATTTAATATAAAGTTAACTTGAGTACTTTTCGTCTCTTTGACTTGTATGCGCCATTTGTTTGGCCAGGTTTGTAGGAAAAACAAATGATTTTGCAGGTTTGTGGAGGTGATAGGAGGATAAATACGGTTTGAGAGAAGGACAGTTTCATAGTTTTCATAGATATTTCAGCAATGAATAAAATACAGAACGCTTTCCTGAGGTACACCAAAATTGGTTAGGTGAAGATCAGAATATTGTTGCCCATATTTTATTTGGAAGTATCGATTAGCCAAGTAGGATTTAATAAAAATAAAATTCGCTTGGGAGAAGTATTTTAATCTTATACAAATGGCCATCGTGCAACACCTTATCAAAGGCTTGCTTTATATCTATAAATACTGGTGGACAGTAAGACTTGGTTTCTAAAACCGCGTTATTTATATCTACTACAGGGTGGTACTATTGAATGGTGGAATAATACTTTTTAAATCCAAATTGATTATCCGAAATGCAGTTTTCCAATTGGTTAGCTTCCCAGAATCGTTTCAGTAATACCTTCTGTAATAAGTTAGAGACTTGAAGCAATAAACTTATTGAACGGTACAACGCAACTTCTTCGGCAGATTTACATGGTTTTAATATTAATATTATCTGAGCAAATTTTAGTAGAGAAGGGCAGTATTTAAAACGTACTATAGAGATGTAAAGATTTCTTTAGAATAATATATCACTCTAGGTAATTCAGCAAGCACCTTCGCCGTTATCAAGTCGTAACCAGAAGCCTTATTTTTGTTAAGACGTTAAATTTTTGTTTAGATCTCTGTAAGGGTAAAGTTTTTAACCGTTGGAGTAGCCCTTCTAGGAAAAGTTTTATTATCTGGTGCGTTGGAGTGTGGGGTAAATACGCCACCAAAGTGTTGAGCAAATAAATCTGCTCTTTCTTGGTCCGCTCTGGCCCTATCGTTTTAGATTTCCTTAGAGGAGGGTTTGTTATTTTGCGATCTCTTTTTGCTTTGACAATAAAGAAGTTAAAGAGTGCTTGAAGGTTTCTTGCTCTTGCTCTACGCTTCTGTCATATTAGTTTAAGTATTTCGCTGGGAACATTTATATTTTGCCGTGCCTCATTTGTAACGCCAGATGTGAAACTCCATTCTGCATGTTGTACAGTAGTGATAAAATGGATGGTGACTTCCTCTAGCTCATAGGCAGTACTTAGACTTATAACTGTTGGTAGATTTTCTTCAAAAAGTGCTCTAAATAAATCCCAATCCATTTTGTAGTTATATAATAATGCTCTAGATGGCTTTTTAATTATTTTTGTACTGATTGTAGCAATAACTGCTTTATGATCGGACGCTACGTCATGACTGCTAACAATATCAATGTAGCTAGAGACATAGACAAAAAAGTCAAATAAATCGGGTATTTTGTCCCGGTCCGTGGGCCAATATGTGGTTTAACCGGTCAAAAGATAACCGTAACTTTCTTCGCATGTGAGATTATATAGTCTCTGCCTCTAGTCGTAATTATACGAAAGCCCCAGTAGGCTATGTTTGCAATTGAAGCTCCACCACATGTAAAATTATTGCCTAGTAATTAAAAGAATTGCTCAAGAAACTTTTTGGTAATTGGATATCAGTTGGACAATATATAGCGGATATTGTGATTGGGTTCATTAGTTCACTAACTTAAATTGACGTTGCTTACAGAAGTGGTTCTTTGTATTTTTGTAATGCATAGTAGACGATTGAGCTCCTAATTGAGATAGCTGTGTCTCCATGGGTCGTACCGTCAGAGTGCTCTGTACGATAGCACATATAGTATGGTATTTTTATACATAATTTAGCTGTAAAATGCGTATGTGTATCAATATTATTTAATTTTAGAAATAATTCTACTTCATTTATTTTTGACAGGATGCCATTTGCATTCCATGAACCTATACATGTGGATTTAGCCATGATCGAATGAGTTTATTTAAAACAGTAGACAACATATATATCATCATGTTGTTTTGTTGTATTTGCTGAAAATCATATTTTTGAATTGTTCTGAGAACTTTTGTAATGTTAGGTCTTGATTTTAATTTTATGCTCTGTTCTCCTGTACTACTTGGTAGTGAGCGTGACGGGTGTTGAGATATCCTATTGTGTATTGAATGTTGTAATTGGTTTTGATTTGTAGATCGACCTGGAAATTGTATACTTGATATAAGTTTACTTTGTAATTTTTTGTGCACTGTACAGCCCCTGTAGTTAGTGAGGTGATCACGATTACATAGTGCATACTTAGCAAGTGATTCCTTTATGTTTTGGCTAGTTTCGTAACATAAAGTCCGTCACATTTTACACAAGCGTATGGACGATAACAGTAAATTTTAGTGTGATTATATTGTCGACACCTCATACACTGGGCAATCGATGTGTTTCTGTATGACGATTTAACTTTTATAACTTAATTATTTAAATACTGAAAATTGTAAATATTTTTGTTGTTTCAAGCAAGTGGCAAAGGTGTTTTTTCAATCCTGAATTTTATATTCGTTTTAGATCTAACAATAGACCACTTCTGTTTAGTGACTATTCCTGCGGTAGGCATGGTGTGGTGTAGGTTGCCAATGACAACCTTATATGCTTTATTCTCTTTTATTTGATGTATGTGGTATATCATCTTAGAGTCTTTCAAGTATGTTATCAGTTTTCTGTACGTACCGGAGGTATTACCAGTTATATTATCCACGTTATTAGCCATTGTTTTTGTTTTAAGCAGTTCTGCTTCAGGAGTGTTGGTCACTGCGCGGCGTGGTTGCTTTACATCCCTCTGTGAAGAATTGAAGAGATGGCTATTACTACCCAAGACGTTAAAAATATAAGGAAGAGCATATAAGGGACAAGAAAAAGTGTTCTTCTTCCTATACTTCGCTCCATAAAAACATCTACGACACTTTTAAGTCTTGCGATTGCAAAAGTAATAAAGGTAAAAATTTTCTTTAGTCAACAACCGTAACTTGAATAACGTTTTGTTTTCACGTACGACAAATTTAATTTATCTGTGTTCTCGTGGAAAAATTTATGTTAATGGTCCATTTTATTATTGTCGAAAAATTTTACTCATACGTTAACCATCCACACAGTAGAAAACGGACATTATATTCCAGTGGCATATTTTTACCAAATGAATATTCGAAAACATACTTTAAAGCTTTTAAATTGTTAAAGGATTACTGTGTGACTAATAAATTATGTTTAAACCCAATAGAAATTTTTTGCAGTTGTGAACAAGCAATACATATTAGTGTTAGAAAAATTTGGCCAGATACTAAGTCATCACCCTATCGGAAGATGCTATAATTTTGCAAATGGCGGCAAATGACAGTTCCGCTTTGACATTTGTGAAATAAACAGATACATAATACACATCAACAAGACATGAATCGCTATACTCCTTAAGAACGCGGAATAATTGTTTCGATTTTTGTGGAACAATTCGTCGGTGGTGTTGGCGCAGCGTGAATTTAGGCGCAGATTTCCCGGTCGTCCGACACCAACTGGGCAAACACTACGGCGTTTAGCCGCTCGCCTAGAAGAGTATGGGACAACACGAGATGCTGCCAGGTCTGAGCGGCCCCGGAGAAGCCGTTCTGCTGAGAATATCGCGGTCCCCGGAGTATCGACCACACAACGTGCCACACAATTGGGCATCAGTCGGCGGTCTTTACAGAGAATTTTGATGAATGATTTGAAGATGTTCTCTTAAAAAGTGCAGACAGTGCATCAGCTGTTAGCCGTTGATCGCCAAGCGCGTGTGGCTCAAGCCCTTCTGAATCTCGACCACGAGGAAGACAACTTTTCATCGAAAATCATCATGAGTGAAAAGGCCCATTTCCATCCATGTGGATATATGAATAAGCAGATCTATCGCTTCTGGGGCACCGAAAAAACGCGTATAACCCACGAAGAGCCATTAAACCCGCTCAAAGTTACTGCACGTTATGCTGTTTATGCTGGAGGCGTCATCGGGCCTTATTTTTTCGAAAACGCCGCGGGCTAAACGACTACTGTGGACAGCGAGCGCTACAGAGCCATGCTCAACGACTTTCTCCTTCCTCAATTGGATGAATTGGGACTAGAAAATATGTGGTTCCAACATGATGGAGCAACGGCGCATACTGCATGAGCCACAACTGAAATTCTGAAGGCCGCATTTCCGGGTCCTATTGGTGATTTGCACTGGCCGAAAAGATCGCCCGATTTAACTATTCCAGATTTCTTTTTGTGGAGTTTCTTGAAGTCACGAGTCTATGTCAACAAGCCTCAGATTCTTGAAGCCCTCAAAGAGAATATCCGTCAAGAATGCGAGAACCTATCGTCGGAAGTTCGGGCAAGAGTGATGGAAAATGCCATAAATCGGGCCCGTATGGTCATCAAATCTGGCGGCGGCCACTTGGCCGCTATCATTTTCTCGGCTTATTGGGAAAAAATTAAGACATCAAATAAACACAATCCAAAAGCAGAACCAAAGTTTTACATTCATGAAAAAAATTACAGCCAAAGAACATCGGGTGACAACTTTTGCGCCACCTTGTGTTAACATTATAAGATGTAGATTTCACTTAACCCAATCATGGTTTAGAAAAATTTAAAATTTAGGATTGGTATCGGAATATAAAAATTAAAAATCTGAAGTAGCCCAGTGGTTGAGATAGACGTTTGGCTTATTATTTTTAGATGCTAGCGATATAGAAAACTGTTTTATACCAGACCTTTACTCTGAAAATCAACGTGTTATTAAATACGCAGACTATTTAGTAAATAATTATATATCAAATAAAGCTCTATTTTTACCAAAATTATGGGCAAGTTGTAGCGGTAGTGCTGAACGCACCACAAATGCGTGTGAATAATTTTACAGCGGTTTTTAATTCGACTTTTTATGTTTCGCATTCTGACATATTTTTTTAAATTTATAGATGTATTAAGAGAAGTGCAATTAAATTCTTACATTAAAATTAACAGTGTTAATTTGCCCGTATCCTGTAAAAACCATAAATATAAGAAGCGACAAGAATATGTTAGTAATTTAGTTAGTTTATATAAAAGTAGGTCCATTGATAGATTTAATTTTGTAAAAAGTGTTTGTTACCAGTAGGCCAAGTAATAAAATACTATCGATCATATACAACTTATTTTATTTAAGATAGAATTAAATATTTTATTTTATTTCATGTATCCTCGTTTATAGCAGTTTTACATAATCAATCGGTTGTGCGAATGAGTATTTAAATGATGAGCCGGATTAAAATTGCAGAAATAACCACCCCGCAATATTGTCCCATGGTGGTTCGGGCATTACATTTTGCTTAATGTTCAACGTACCAGCAGTAGTATTTTTGCTGGTATTTTCGTTAAGATTAGAGAGCTCACTGTATCTATTATTTTGCATGACATTATTTGCTTTGTTTAGTTGGTTGGCTGGTTTATTGTTCTTCTTCTTTTTCTGTTTTGTACACACTGCCACTCATTAGTTTGGGTTGTAGAGGATTCAATATCACTATCGTTAACAGACGAATTCATAGTTGGTGAGTTGTTTTTGCACAAGTGTGACATTGTTTGTTGCTAACGGGGGTATTTGAGCTTGCATATGGAACTTATTAGGTAGATATGACCGATTATTAAGTGAATAAGCAGCATTGACAAAAGGAGACTGAAGAATTACCTGGCTGTTTATCGCTGTGAATCCCATTTGCGGTTGTGATCATTGCGTTGACGAATAATAGTTACTGGTATTACTATAACAAGCAGATTGTCTTACTTGTATATATAAGTATTAAATAAGATATAAATTCAAAAAAGATAACGTACTGCTGACCCCGCGGTCATCGCCAATTGCGTTGTACACGCTTCGCTAGGCTCGGTACACGTCCCATCTATAGTAAAGTCAAACGCGAACTTTTAATGCATTTGAGATAGAAAGATGCACTTGCATTGTTACAACTCCCAAGCCCGGGCAAAGAAGCATTGTGCTTTATGCAAGTAATTCAAAAAAATTAAAAATACAATTCGTTAAAAAAATCCTCGAATAGGATGAATATTGCAACATATCTACGGACTAAAATATAAAACAAAAACCTTCATAACACCCAAAAAATATATAAAACTCCAATAAAAAGAACGAAATAGAAACTTATAATAATAATGGTAAAGCCCTACGCCCCGCGTGGGAGCACGGCCTGCGAACTGAGAGGTTAAGGCTCTCATACGTTCGCTCTCTCTGCCCGGACGTCGCGCACCATCTCTGATGCGGGGCAATGTGGTAAGCACCGCGCCTAAGACGACCTCCATTATTACCCCTTGTTCGAGGTGAACGCAGATACTCAATTATTTTTAGTGACTGATTAGGCCACCCACCAGGCATCAGAGAATTGAACCCGGGTCCGTCAGTATCGCAGTCCGCCCCTCAACCACGGGACCACGCTGGCTGTCATAGAAACTTATAACTTAGGAAAAATAGTATGATGTTATAATCACGAAGATATCTATAAAAATACCTGATCAGTTAGAAGATATTAGTCAATAATAATTTATTTACTAGAGAATTTCAATAGTAAAAATATTACTACAGATAAAATATTGAAAAATAATATATCAACTAGTAGATACACCTGAAAGTCTGTCTGCTGCGAGAATATTCCATTAAAACTATGTCCTAGCAAATATTTAAAAAGATACAATAACAGAATATCATACATGTATAACTAATACCCCATTCCATTCTCTACTATTTTCTACGAGGTGCGTTCAAGTTCTGAGATTTCCAAATTTTTTTCTCAGCAGTGGGAGAAATATTTCTAAATTTGTAATGTAGATGACAGCACCATACAATTTATACACATCGAATTACTGTCATTACACTGAGTGTTATTTTGTATACTTCAAATGGCAACGTTTTTCCTCTTGCGTGGTAAAGCGTCCATCAAAATTTATCGCCAATTGAGTGAGACATGCGGTGAAGGCGTTATGGATGTTAAGAACGTGGGTTTGTGGGCACGAAAGTTTAAAGAAGGTCGAGAGTTGTGTGACAATAAACCAAGTTGTTATGGAAGACCGTCGATTAGACGTGCGTGGTATCACCTCTAAACTTGGTATATCCGTAGGGTCTGTGGAGTTCGTTTTGCATAATGCCCTGAAAATGCGGAAAGTTTATTTAAGATGGGCTGACCAACGAACACAAAGTTGCGCGTATGACAATGTCTCAAGACTTGTTGACACATGATGCCGCTATGAATTTTCCACCATAAAAAACACTGTTTGTGACCGAACATTTTTCGATCAAGCCGCTGTTGCATCAGCAATTTTCCAGTGCACAAAACACTCATAAAAAAGTGTTTTCAGCAGCCATGGAATCATGACGACGGCGTTGTGAAAAATGTGTAAGGCTATACGGAGGTTACGTTAAGAAATAACAGAGATTTTAACTCTTGGATAAGTACATTTCAGAAAAAAATGGGCATCCTAGAACTTGAACGCAGCTTGTACTTCTCGTAATCAAACAATTGACACATTTCTTCGCTGTCATCACGTTCTTCAAAATTACTTTTAAAAAACAATATTCTAAATTTAAAATCTTATTAAACCTAATAAATAGCAATTTCTTTCTATAACAGTTCTAGTTTAGCACCATGCTTAATTTTGGGCCCCGTTCCTGTTTTTAGCGTGCTTCCTATGATAGAGAACAGTCGTCCGATAACTGCAGCCTTTGAAATTCGTAAGTCTTCCCCTCTGATAGCAAGCGATGACTGCAGTAAATCCTTAGACTTTTATAACAATAAATATGGTACTTCTGGAATGCTCATTACATTTGCCTCTAATTCTTTTAACATATTTTTCTAAATTTAGGTTAAAAAACTAAAATATTTGTTCGCGTTCACGTCACTTATGACAATATTATTATTGGCAATAACAACACGTTGCTTCGTTGTAAACTGTTCCATAATAAAATAAAAAAACTAAAATAATCCAATGTACTGAAAAAACAACTAAATCTTAAATTGGTCAGAGTGATAATAGGAAACAAAAAAATTCCGCCCTATTTAAATTCGGCACCCTTTATCCATAAATCGTCAACGTCTAAACAGTGTTACAACACCCTTTAAATGTTGACGATCAGGCGCACGCCTTTTTTCTTCAGTCGTTTGAGCACTACTATGTAAAATGCACCGTTGACTGTCTATCTAGACTGAATTCACTTCTTATACACAATATCATTAGAGTTAAAAAACAATGAGTATCACTTCCGTCTTTGGTTTGCTCATTCCAGCCTGTCCTGATCGAAGAGACTCGATAGCGTGGCTCTAAGAGCTGTTTCTTTATTTCCAAATCGTACTCAAAAACCTAAGTTTCATTAGGAGTTTTTACTTTTTCCAAAAAAATTAGACTCAGTTCTCACACGATCCAAACATTTGCAAAAAATTTCCACGCGGTTTTTCTTTGTTCATCAGTAAAAACTATCCGCATCGATAATTCTGTCGTGATAATTTCATCACAATAAATATTGGAAGTTCCCCTTTGTCTGCTATCTATCTAACAGACGTCGATTAGAATCCAAAGCCGCTTTTACCTTAGCCACATTGTCCGTTGTGAGACGTTTATGGAAGCCTTGCGGGCTTCTCATCCATCTCTGAATGCTTTGTGCCACCTAAGCACTTGTGCTTTCGATAATATATAATAAGCGTCTTGGTTGCGGATTATTTGAGTTTGACCCAAAATTTTATCACGTATCGCTAATCGACAACGCCAGCGTTTATTTCCCGGAGGTGTCTGATGCCTGGCGGGTGGCCTACTCAGTCACTAAAAATAATTGAGTAACTGCACTCTCTCGAGCAAGGGGTAATAATGGCGGTCGTCTAAGGCGCGGTGCTTGCCACATCGCCCCGCCCCAGAGATGGTACGTGACGACTGGGTACAGTGGCGGACATATGAAAGCCTGCCTTAATCTCTCTGTTTGCAGCCATTCCCCCACGCGAAGCATTAGAGTTTTACCATCGCTGATCGATACTGGACTACATTTTGATCCATGACGCGACGCTCAAACAAGTGTTCACTTCACAAATAACTCTGTGAAGAATTAAAGCCAAATAAGCTGAATCAGAACATTTACCTGACACCTCCTACCAACCGGCAGCCTCGACCCTTCTACCTCCGACCCTTCTACTTGGGTGAATAAAATCTATTTCGTTACTTTCTGGGCGTACCCTGTAAGTTATCGGTTTACGTTTCTCGATCAATACCAACGTGCTTATATGCTGCCTCCGCGATAACACGCCAGTTTATGCGGGAGCCAACCTTTAAGCTTTATAGTTGGGCGTTTTGTAATTTACTATAGGTTTCAAAGCTTCCATTTTTAGCCTTCATTTTTAATATGAAATGAAAAGAAACATCGATTAAATTGTTATTAAATAATGTTTGTTGTATAGGCAAGTTTTTCTTTTGAAAGACACTTGTGCTAAGAGTAGTTTTACTAAGAAAATATTTGGAGCCTTTTTGCAGTATTTTTAAATGTATGAGATTTTTGTTTATCACTTAAGGCACATGTATGAGGCTGTAAATGCGAGTATTATCCTAGAGCATAAAGTTTTGCGTATGACATATTTTGGCTAGAAAGGAAAGGAGCGCTAAAGATCAAGGCCACTACAATCATTTACTCTCGTGTTTCATCTAGAGAATTTGTTTTCCATTTTAGATAAACCTTAAACTTTTTGTAAATTTATTATGCTAGATTTTTGAATGAGTGTTTAACTCAGGTTATGCACAACCAGATTAATTAAATAACACTGTTTTATTCTAAAAAATGAAATTAGATTATTTAGAATAGTACAAGATGCGCTCAAGTTCTAAGGTCTCCAAGTTTTTTTCTGGAAGTGTACTTACCCAAGAAAGTTGAAACTTCTGTTGCTTCTCCTTCTAGACATACACATTTTTTACAATGTCGTCGCCATGATACCATGGCTGCTGAGAACACTTTTTAGAGGTGTGTTTTGCCCACTGGAAAATCGCTGATACAACAGCGGCTTGATTGTAAAATGAGCAGCCATGAAGTGTCCCTTATGGCCAGAAATGCAATGCGTTTATCGATCAGCATTCGTGGAAAAAACTGCAAATTTCTAGGTCTCCATGCAAAATAGACTCCACAGATCACACGAAAGTGCCAAGTTTAGAGACAATATCATGCATACCTAATCAACGGTCTTCCATAACAACTTGTTCCAGTTGCGCAATCATGGTTTTGGTCCGGTTGGTGTGTGAGCGAGGCTACTTAGGTTCATTGTTACACAAATCTCAACCATTTTAAACTTTTGCGCTCACAAATGTACATTTTTAACATCCATAACGCCTTTACAGCATGTCTCACTCAATTCACAATGAATTTCGATGGGCGTTTCATTACGCAAGAGAAGTAAACAGATGATTACATGTTATTCTTGAACACCGAATTTCGCCATTTTAAGTATACACTCACCGCAATGGCGGTAATTCGTCTTGTATGGTGCTGCTATCTATATTACGAATTCAGAAATATTTCCTGCGTCTTTTAGAATCAACCGCATGTTTCTACTTACTCTCACTGCTAAAAAAAATTAGAGATCTTAGAACTTGAACGCATCTCGTAATACATTCCATGCACATAAACAACATCTATTTCATTGAACGACGACGAAGGTTTAAGTTAGTTTACATTGGTTTTTTAATTAATTTTCGTTTATATTTGAGATATGTAGGATTCAACCAAATGATCAGTAATTGTCGAAACCGATAAAATTCACACTTCCTACTTTTGTTTTTATTTTTATTTCACCATGGCTTGGTACGTTAATAATTTTGATATCTCGCTTAAACAGCGGCAACCTTTAAAATTTATTTATTACTAAATTGTTTAAATTTTAAATAAAAGTATTTTATTTTTGCTTTGCTTGTTTTCGGGAACATAAAAGGTTTTATTCATACAATCACAAAGGTTTGATGTGAATTCCTCATACAATATTGTTGGCATTAGTGGCACATAAATGAGATCTTTAATGTACCCCCAAAGAAAAAAATCTAAAACTGTAAGGTTAAAAGACCTGGGGGGGAACCGAACAATACTAAATCATTTTGTGATAATGGAATTCTCTTATACACTTTAACATATCGATAAAGTAGAACCCCATCTGTTTGAAATATAAAGTATAAGTTAAACCCACCAGACTTTTAAATGAAGAGGAAGGGTCTGTACATATTTATTCCTGAGACTGCACAAAGCACATTAAGTTTTGGTAAATCCTTTTTTTTGCTCCATAACGATTCCTTGCCTTATGTGCGAAGACTGTAGCAGTTTATCTTTCCAGTTAGATGAAATGTGACCTCGTCGCTAAACGCCAGACGCTTAGTCCTGTATTATTAAACAAAAATCGACTCGTTTTACATGGTCTTCGGGCCATAAAGTTTGCATCATTTGTAAACGGTATGGTTTCAATTACAATTGCGGTCGTAAAATCTTAGATACAGTTTACTGCGAAGTACTAAGTTTAAGACCCGTTCTATTGGGTGGATATTTTGAGCTACGCACAGAGCTTTCTCTATCCCCATTATGTAGTCATAAACGCCTAGCCTTTCAGTACCCTTACATTTACTTACATAAAACCATGTTTTAGTGAGCAGATATTTTCTTTCGTCCTGCCTTCTAAATGCACGTTGCACGGTAATAACGAATAAACCTCGTATACTCACATACACATTTCTATTTTGCAAATTGAGTCCCTGCTATCACCTGCACGTTTAAAACAAAGTTTATAAGCCCACATTTTAAACTCCAACGTTTTCTTTGCCTTCTTGTGTAACATTTAACAATATGTCTGTAATATTTTGTAAAATACATCTTTAAAACCGGTCGATTCTTTTGTAAGAATCTTTATTTTGATTACGACATTATATACTCCTATTTTTTAGGTTTCTGAAATATTTTTACCAATTATTTTATAAACTCTATTCTTCATCGTATTGATCAGAAAAATTGATAACGATTTGATATTCCTTTCGTTACTTACTTCTTTGCTTTTTTAAAACTGTTGTCATCATTAGCTAAAGTTTAGTACTCATCTTTAATATTTCAAGCACTTAACCAGTAATAAGCTAGAGTTTACTGGCATTGTGTTCCTTTTTACATGTTCTAAAGTTTAATCATTTTGTTGAGATCACACTTCACCGTTCAAATAACACGAAGTACTATCTATCTATACATTTGAACAGAAAGTAAACAAAAAAATGTGGTATAGTTCTCAGCCTTTGGTTTACACGAGGAGGTCCGTGCCTAGTAAACAATGACAGCCTATATATTTGAATGAAAACTAAACAAAGATGACTGTTATTAATTGACACGAGAAAGTCTGTGCGTTCGCGCACGCACGTCGGGGCCGCTCTCGCTCCTTGCCGAATGACCGGGCGGCCGCGGCTGTCATCGGGCCGCTGCATTGCCGTACGAAAAAGGCGCGTCTGCCAATTCCCTTTTTTTTGCTTTCGCCCAGCGGAGCTTCGATTGTAAGCGCTCATTCATAATGGACGTAAGCATAAGCCGCCTATAAGAGATACGTAAAGCTAAGCTGCCTATAAAAAATACATATGATGCACGTAAGCCTTATGTAAACACTTGAAAATTGCGCATGCCTGAACACAATAGCAGCAGCAATGTCCTTCCAGGCATTTTGCGTAATGTTACTTTTATCTGTCATCCGTTTTATAGTATAGGAACAGACGCATATTTACCAACTTAATTAATAGTTCCCTATTCGTTGTAAAAACGAAACTAAAATGTCGACAATACTACAATTTTGATTTTTTAAGAGGAACATAGGATAAAATAAATGATACAAAACGCGCTTAATAAGTCCTTTTAATATTTTGGATTTAACAATTTTTTTACAAATAATTCATTTTATGGATTAATAAAATGCCTTCAATAGCATAATCTAGCAAATTTATAATTTTTAAGGGGAGAAGCAGTTGTTATATCTTTTAGTACGTTTTTCTTCTACTGTTAGTATTTTAAAATCAGTATGTAGTGTTATATTACTAACATACCAGAAAGCATTTGCAATTATTCTGACTGTTTTGAACTGACTGCTCTGTACGTTAGGTTTGCAGCAACAGAGCTATAGTTAAATATGTCATACGTCCAAATTGGCCTGCTTATTTTTTTATAATGAATAACTTTGTTTTTTTTTTTGTCGTCGTGCTAACCACCCATACGGGTAAGATGGTTCAAAGTAATTTAGGAAGCCTCGGGCCAAGACGGAACACTGGACGACCACCGGCGAAAAATAGATATATGAGATTGGCTACATGAAACATTAAGACAAAACAGAATGGCAAGAGAAAGGAAAATGTAAAAAGAGAATGACTAGGCTGGCTCAATATCAAAAGAGTTCAAGAAGTGGATCGAGGCAACCGACCCGACGCTTTAGGGCACAAGAGCATATGAATAAAGAAAAGAAGAAAATAAGATATTTAAAAAGTAATTAGACGTAAAAACTGTATCATCTGCAAATGTGATTATGTGCTTTTTCTCTATTGAAGTATCCATGGTATACAGTAACGGACCAAAAAAGTCCAGAGTATTAGTTAGCCATATTATATTTAGAAATAATGATTACTTGATAAGATTTAATAAGTAGATAGTATTCACTTAACAAAATTAATTTAATTTTGTAAAGGGCCGTTAATATAGTCAAAACTTGCTATACATCTATAATCACTGCAGTACGGTATGATCTAGATTTAAGAACTGATGATCCGGGATACAATTTTTCAGTGCAATTTTAGTTGAGTGGGAAATAAAGATTTCGGCCAAACGGTCTGTAAACTGTTGACTGTTGGCTCTCCAATCAAAGATAGCCGCATTTTTCTCCAGGTTATAAGGTTATATAGTGCTCTACTCCTGATTGTAACTAATCTGGACCTTCGGTAGGTATGTTTACAATTATTGCTGCCGAGTGTTTGAAATAAAACCTTAATGCTAGATGATACTCTAATTAAATTTGGTAATTTGTTTATATGGATAGAAAGAATGCTTCATATTTTGTCAATTCATAATACATGATTAAGCTTATTATCAGTATTGGTTCATCACCATGGGCCATGTCATCAGGAAGTTTAGTATAATATAAATTATAATAGGTGTTCGCAGATAGAATCTATCTGTAATGTATGTTACTGTTATGAGAAATATATCTAGGTTATATAGTTCTAAAAATAGTTTCTATTTGAATGTTGCTATAATTAGGTAACATTTATGTACATGTTCTGTTATATGTCTATTGTGAGCTTATTATGGAGTTCTTGTACATGAAACATCATCTATAATGGTCAGAATGATCACCGTTATATAAAGCACATTCTGCAGAAGTATTTCTTGTTTTTTCCAAATTTTAGAATCGTGCGCACTTCCACATTTAACGCATGCGTGCATAGATTTACAATATTAGTGTAACTATATTGTTAACACCTCTGATACATTGAGCTATTGATGTCCTTTTATGTGGTGGTTCTACTTCTATTACTTCATTATTCAGTAATTGAAGATTATAAATATACTTATCGTTTTCAGCAAGTTCCAAATCCACAAATAATGAAAGTAGATATATTTTAACAATTTGTGTCCTGTGTTTGTTATTCTCTTAACAATTCTACTATTTCTGTAGGAGGAATAGTCTGGTGTAGGTTGCGGATAACAACCCTATATGCTTTGTCTTCCTTCCTTTAGGAGTATTTCCTTAGAATCGCTCTTAAATGTTATCAGTTTGTAACAAAATTAAAGAAGGCATAATATTTATTATCTTGCGTAACATAAACTGTATCGACTTGCAGTTCGACTTCCTGTTTTGCCGGTCGTTTTGTTTTGTGTTGGATTCCACATCGCTATTGCTAACGGTCATTAATTTATCTGCACTATTTAATGAGAACAGAAAGTAAACAAAGACAGCCTATACATTTGAACAGAAACTAAACAAAGACAACTGTTATGAACGATGGCGTGGCTGAGTTGTAAGCGTACGTTTGGTTGCCTATCTTCAGGATCGTTTTGCATATTTTACTTTCGTAAGGTCAACGCATCAACTTATCCCACTGTTATCATTTGTCAATAAACTACTGTATTTGACGCCAAAAATACCTTTTTGGGGACAAAGCATCGTTTGGTATATAAGATGGGACATTGGGCACGTAACAATTATTGATAATAGGAAATTGATATGTCACGTAGTTGCATATTGATGCTAAATAATGCGAGTTTAAAAAATAGATTGCGTTGGGGAATAAATTGTATTGTTATTAAATGTCATATTGTTCACGTGTAAATAATATCTTTTTAAATGGTACCCTCCCTTCCCCTTTAAGTGCTGTGCTTTACAAAAACAGTGGAGATAAATAACATGGTTTTCACTTTATCTCAACCATGTTAAAGACTTTCCTGGGAAAATGCGAGGTGGTTTCCGTTGCCTTCCTGGCCCAGTGTCACAGCCGGTTAAACCATCGTGATTGTAGCCTGTGAGTGTCTGATGTTCAGTCGGTTGAGAAGTCATTCTTCGTCAGCCTAGACTCAGTAATGAGTAGCTGCTGCTCTATGTCGTGTCCTCAGTTGATCCCCTGGTGCTTATTTAGCAAGCCTTATTCGCACGTGCCCTGTATACCTGCAGGATGTTCCCTGTCAGCCATTGGGAAACAGCGTGTCGGGATTGAGGACACTCCTATCCGAGTTTGTTTTCCGTGGAGTGTTAAGAAACCCCTACCCGATTCAAAGTTCCTCCTCCAAGGAAACTAAGACCCAAGGCATGCACCTAACTTACATAAAAAGTATACTCTAAATGAAGCACTAGTACCACTTCCTGATTACTAATACGACTTTTTACCCGTTTTCTGCTCCTACGGGTCACCTCGGGTAACTGTATAACCTTTAAGAGGATTTGGAATCGAATTTTTCAATTAATATTCTTGTAATCATCAAAAACTGGGAGTTTACTTTCTAATGAAGCCTCACATTTGAGCAAAAAATATTAATGGGCAAAACATTACATATACGAAGCCTTCAGAAATATCAAACAATCAAGGTAGTTGCAAACATCACGTCCTATTTTGAAATTTGGAAAATCGTTTATTTGTAGGAGCTGCGTACATCTGGATATCAAGCATGTGGTCAGGGCATGCGGTAGCATACTTAGCAAAACTAATGACATCACAATCTTATTAACTAATTATAACACAATTTTATGAACTTCAAACCGTAATATGTAATTGTAAGTTATTGATATTGAATTCATTTTTTTTTGCAATTTATATTTTTCTTTTATTAATAACCATTTACATCTTTTGTTTTGTGTGGTGTAATTTTTTGTAGATTTTCGTGAATGTCTAAATAAGAAGCTCAATTCGAAAAGCAAAATGCGAGCAAATGACAGCGCAGTGCAACAATTAACATGCAACTCATTACGACACCATGACTCATGCCAGCAGGCCGTAAATTACACAGCACTTGATGATATCAGCAGGTAATAAAGCTCGAACAAAAAGCCGCCATATATAAAGGCTGCGCAAACAGGGGCTAATCCTGCAATTAAAACGAAATCATCTAATAAATAATAAAGAGCCAAAACGGCCTGCGTCGCCGCTCATGGGGCATCATTAACAATACCATAAAGAATAAATCATTGGCACGGGGGCGTGGCGCTGGGCGGTGCCTGGCGAAAAGGATCGGCCTGCGGGAGCCACGCCCGGGAAGCCCCTATAATTTAATAATAAAGCCATATTTGATGGGTGCTCCGGCTCGAAGAGGGTTTGCCGGCCGCGGGCCCTCTAGGAGGAACGGGCCGAAACAAAAATAAACAATGCAAAACAAAAGATGGTTATGACGACAGGCCCGCGATTCTACTTTAAACCAACTAAAACAGAAATTAAATGAAATTGCCAGTATATAATTAAATTGTAACGTTGACGCTAATATAAACATTGTTTAGGGTTAATCAATTCAAATTGTATTGATCAGAGATAAAACTTTGTAAGGGTCTGTCCTTGTATGTGGCGGCACCTGTGGAGTATTTAATATAACTAACGTTTTTATTTATTTTATTTAACTTTTTTATTATTTTTATTATCTAATCGTTTGTTATTATAAAAAAATAAAAGATATAAAAATATTTTAATACAAATAACTACTTTTTTAAAAGCCACATTGTATCAAATTACAGAAAAATTAATAGAAAGGGGTATTGTATCATAACAAATTTTAATTAAAAATAATTTTATATAACAAATTAAAAATCTTTCAATTATAATTTTCATGTCGAAAAAGTGCTAGACCATCGTCAGAATTAGACCATACATTAGAAGTAAAAAATGTATAAATTTATTCAAACAGAGAAAATTAAATAAAGACACCCCTACTTTGCATATAAACATTTTTATTATTTATTATACATGCTCTGTTATAAAAAACACAAGATTAGTTTTCTCTCTTATTTTTTACTCTTTTCATCTCCCTCCCCTATTTGCTTTTTTTAAATTATACGTTCGCTTTACAAAATCTGCATAACTACTTATTTTTAAACCTTTCTTAAGCTTTCCTCTGCTATATTCTACACGTTCTCCAAATTATTAGTGATTCACGCTCTATATTTAGTTCTTATTTAGTCGTTCCATTTTTGAACATAACTGTAAAAACGTGCAAATGCAACTATTGTCTCTAATTTATTACCTGAATTCTTATTTTGTTTTTCATAGCTCGTATTTCATCCCCGTAAATTGTGATGTTCTCCACAACAGCGTGAGAAGTTATCGTTTTAAATTACTTTATAAAGAACTTTGTTTATCTTTTTTTATGATTTATAATTTACACTATTTTTCTCTACTTGTACTATGAATAAATTGCATATTTCCACTATACCGAAAATCTATGACATTGTATCATATTTCCAACTTACGCCGAAATTAATTGGTGATAAGCAATCATAGCACCTTGTTTTCGATCTTCTGAATCTTCTGTGCCATTATCCAAACATTTTTTTCGGGCAGCTACATCTATTTTCCTTATTAAGCTAGCAGTTGAGAAAAACCTTCAGAAATCCCTTATCATACATAACCACAGATCCCGTAGCCGCCGGTTCCCTCTGGAAAAAACAATAGGGACAGCTAAATTTGATGAATTCAAGAAAACCAGTGCAAGTGGCCTAAAAATAGCCTCTTTTACATTTACCTGTCAGTCGCTACATTTAAGTAGAGGAAAGCTTGCACTTCTTACAAGGAGCGAAGCGCCTCAACGCACACCGCTCGAAAACTTTACCATCTTCTGCATAGTAGGATACTTTAACAAAGCCGCGAAGTGGGTGTTACGTTCTAATTTTTTATTAAATTAATTAAAAAAAACAATGCCACTTTGCGACTTTGTTTCCTATACTATAAATATAATATAAATAATAATATATAAATATATAAATATAAATAATTGTCTATTGACCTATTTCAGAAGTAATACGCTCTTCTAACAATGCAAAAAGTAAGAGCAAAATAACAAACTGTTAGCTGCCTAATATAGTTTCTATTTTTAATATATTTGACATTTAGAATATAAAAACCAACACAACACGAAAAAGAGTATCGAATGATAAAAACACAGTAAAAAAGTACAAAACAACATCAACATTAGGAACGCGTACGAGATAAATAGAAAGAAAAGTTAGAATACCACATTTTATAAAAATTTTAAACAGTTGTGGTCTGACTTTTCTAAGCCATATTTTTATTAAAATAATTAGAGGGCACTGTGCATAGTGTGGTTAGTTCTTGGGTTGCTAGGCCGTGGTCGGAGTTTGGAAACTCTTGAGGTTCCGTCTATAAACTGCGGCGGGCATCTTTAGAAGAAAATCTTCTAAAAATTATTTTCGCTCTCATACTCGTGCGAGTGTGGTAGAGCCCGATTACGTTAGTAACTAACCCGGTGACGTCAACAACGGTCTCTCAACACCATAACAACGACCGAGTTAATGATATTCCATTTGAATCATCCCAAACAATTAGATTGATGACAAAATGTGTACACCAATAATTGGGCGGATATTTTCAAACAAAATTTCAGTTATCTAGATAGCACTCTATGAATTAGGACCAATAGGTCATTGAAAATTTTAATCCAAACCATATTTTGTTTAAAAATATTAAAATTAATAAACACATAAGAATATATATTTATAAGGTATATTTTGCCACCTGCGTGTAGTGCTTTAATTGGCAGCGTTTATATAAACATGCAAACTTATCTCTTAGACGTTGAGTTATATTTTTCAATAGTAGAATACGCTTCATTTGCAATATAATAAAACATTTTAAAATGTTGGGCCTTTTGTGTTTAATTCCATACAAATGCAGAAATGATGAATATGTAAAAACAGTTTGTGTAACCGCAATTATAGTCTGGCAATCGATGAGAGTGGACCGTACTGCGCATGCGTTAATGAGGATGACTTTACTGGTCTAGTCAGTGGGGAGTTAAACGTCGGTGAGTGGGCACGTGTATTGTGTAATCGTCGTATTTGCAAAGACTGGGCGGGTAGAACAGGAAATCTGAATCAAATTATATGAGAAACTGAAACATTCGGCCACAGAAACCACTTAAATAATTGCAGGTTTTTCAGAAACGACGCAGTAAGTGCAGCACAAATAAAAGCTTTCTGCAAACAATTGATCGATGGTCGAAAATCTGTTAAGAGTAATCCATGTTCTAGAAGACCAGAAACAATCATAAAACTAATAAATCTATACGGGTGCAATAAAGGATAGCCGATTAACAGTTCGAGAACTAAAAGGTTTTAGTTCTCGAACTCAATCGCCGATTGATGCATCTGGGTCGCGTTACGGTTCTGACTAGTAATATTGCCACTTCTGGCGTGGAAGTGATTTCATGCCGTCCAAGAGATGTAGGCCATTACAACCAGGCAGTTATTATATAAATATTGAGCTAATACTAATATCGCGGTTGCGACGTAACCTGGCTTTTTAGCTGATTAGAGTGGACTATAATATTTATATGTGTCAATTAAGCCAACTTCATTGGTCTGGTCAGCTAAGAGCTAAACGCCAGTCACTGAAGACATGTAGTATGAGAGTGTCACATTTGCAGTGATTGAGCGAATTTGCATCAACATTAGTCCACCAAAACTAATCTGATTAGTTAGGAGGCTTTCAGATCTGATAAACTTAGTGTAGACTAAATAAAGCCACGACTTAGAAATTACTAGGAATTTTTTGAAAGTATTTTCCGTTTTTAGTAAACCATCAATGAACAAAATACAAAAAATGTTAAATGCACATGAGCTTCAATCAGTAAGACTCGGGAAGTGACAGCCCGGGAACTAAAAGGCGAACTAAGAATTCTAAAAAATAATGTGTGTAAAATTTTGACGGAAATATACTAGTACCAAAGCAATTGCTAATTATTTGCTTAAAAAAGCCACAAACGGAAATGAAACCCTGGGTCCAGGGCTCCTAATGGAAGTCTCTTGATTTGCTACGCCCGAAAGTGTGTGGGATCTTAAGGTGCTTACTTTTAACTTGCGACATTCTAACCGACAGTACAAATTATTTGTCATTATAATTAATTTTTTTTATTACATGACTCACTATTTTAGAAATAGGCCACTTATTTATTATAGTTTTGTTACGCAAAAATATAAGGATAAATGTCTGTATTGATACCAACCAACTTACTGAATTTGCTAAGACTGACAAAGCATTTAAAAAATAGAAAATTTATTAATATGAAGAAGAGACCTGTCTAGGCTCCTAAAACTACGGCATCGGAGAATTCTAGTCTCTTTTTCCTTCCCACTCAACAAACCTGGTTATACACTTCGTTTGCCTTTAAGAATGAACGTCACGTCGCAATGTTTTAAAAAAGGCAACTACAAAAGACACGTGCACCGTTTATGAGTGTAGTGATAGGAAGTTTAGGGTCGGTAATTTTAATCTGGAAAATGAGATCGCTACAGCTGTCCATTCACTATAGCTATGGACCTTGCAAGACCATAGATCTCCAAACAACGATACATAATTATCTCATAAAGATCTCTATCGTATATCGTATACCATCAATCAATATGAAATATGAGTTAACAAAGCACAAACTCTTTGATTTGTTTTTTCAGCGACGAGATTAATTACCGGGAATGAGACGCCCTTGGTCTAGCAATAAGAAGCCTCTAAAACCTGAAAACAATTTTAATGTCTATTAGGCGAGAACAAAAGAGTATCATTTATTAATTAACGAGCAAGCGAATTACCTGCATTTAGTTGTTAGAAACAAATTGTTACCTTTTGAGTGGGCTGTTTTCCTAATACTCTATACTCTCCGTGTGATTATAATCTGTTTTTTCATTAAAAAATATCTTCACACTAAAAGGTTTAGTTCAATAAATGAGATAAATATGCCCTAGAACGGCATTCAGTTAACAAACTACAGAAGTTTTAGAATGATGATGTTATGTGGCTTGCTAGGATGATGGAGACACGATAATTGAGCAAAATCGATCGTATACAATTGGGTAATATAACATAAAATGAAATATTGTGAACGTATTACTTACTAATAAAATAAAAGAAAACTTTGGAAACCTTATACTGCTAAAATATAGGTATATCTGAAATTATGAAATTTAAATTGTAAATCGCTGGTTAAAATTATCAAAAAATTTGAACCTTAATTACTAGCATACTATCTTGTGAGCACACTTTGACCAAGCTTTACTTTATGCCCCACATCAAAGATCACAAAAACATCAGAATACTACAAAGACTTTTAAAGGATAATGCTCAAACAGTCGCCACCTAAATCAGTTTTTTTGTCTTGCAAAACTAATGATAAGGCACTAATGTAGAAGCCTATATCAGTTTTGATAACGGATTAATTTTTAAAAAAATTATTTTTATCATTGTATTGGATTGGAAAAAATATAAGCTTCCAACAAAAATAAAGAACTGCGGTAGTTGACCAACTTACACGACTTAATGCGGCTTTTAATTTCTATTAAATGGCTCAGTTATTATTATGCAAGTTTCCAAGACAGATTATCTCTTTTACTCTCTTCCAACTGTATTCCATTGGGCCTCAGTTTTTTCAGGGTTTAGATTTAAGCCATATGTACTACATATTTCTGTAAGTGGTCGGGCAAAATTACTGTGTATATTTAAAATTATTTATCATAATTATGTTTATCTGTAGGCCATCGTATAATCCATTTACTGCTTCATTGAACATGTTTTCGGAATTTATGTTGCACAATGTTGGTGACAGAATATAACCCTGTTTTACGCCCCTCATTGTATCAAATTTATTCATATCTTTCCTTTCCACTCTAAGCATTTCAGCCTAACCATTACAAAATACGTATGTATACAGTAGCGGCCAAGTCTATTGGCTCCTGCCGCATCTCCCATAAATCTCAACAAATGAACATGAAATTTTCTTGACACTTTTGCGGTGTGTCTTTGATACCATCTGAGTATGACCTGGTAAATCTCAGACACCTGAATATATCATGATGATAACTCGCCACTTCGGCATTTTTTCATTAAATTGAATTTTTTATTTTACAATTTTTTCAACTTAAAAAATCTGAAGCCGTAACCTGACAGTGCACGAGCAAGAAACCATCATACGTGGCAAACAAAACGGGTTCATGCTGATTACACTATCAGTGGTTTAAGCTATTTCGCAAGTCATAAAGCTCATATTTCTTGCGAAAGAGTGAACTCTCTTCCGTCGATCTGCACCGTTAAGTAGAGGCGCCTACAGTCTGGCGAGTTACACGCCCGCCATCTCCCGAAAAAACCGTGAATCTCCCTCAAAAAGTAGAGCTGCGAGCGAAGTGCCATCTGAGGCGGACGCGCGCAGACTAGGAAAAGATCATCTAGAGCATTGCTTATGTCAGATCCAAATAGAGTAAAGTACGTAAGACACCCGGTACAATGCGCAATATACATACCCAAACATCAAGCATTGAGGAAAGTCAGTGGCTGTGTGGGAGTGTTTCTCTTTCTGTGGGATGGGCCCCACATTCATACACAAGGCATCATAGACTGATTTCACCAGCGCTATGTGGATCTCATGAATTGGTCGAGCCAAAGTCCCAATTTTAACTTTATCGAGAGCTTGTGGAATGAGCTGGCGAGGAGTGTGGTGGGTCCGTAGGCATCGAATACAGACATAAAGTTCGACCAGTTGAGGGCGGCTTGGGAGGATATCCAGCAAATACCCAACAATGATTGATGCAAAGGTAATGTGACTAATTTTAATTATTAAATACCTATTATGTTTTGCCTTGCGTAATTAATTAGTTAAGTCAGTTGAAATCGAAAACTTTTTTGTCTTGCCATATCTTTGAGAATTAAGTATTCGATTTTCCAAAATGTTTGGCAATTGTATTAGGATTAGGACTAAATAAAACCTTTTTTGGATTAAATAAAATGCCCTTACGTCTAATCTTACAAAATAGGGTTATTAATAGACTTTTGGTCACTAATGTATATTTTTCCCATTAACTCTTAACATTTGACTGTTTTATGTAGATTAAAGTTGTTAGGTGTATTTTTATACTCCTTCATTTTCCTGGATTCTTTTATAAGGCTTTTAGCTTTTGTTTTGCTTATTTCCTCATTCCTTTATATGTTTTTTTTTAATACTGGTTACTGTTTTTCTTTTTTATAATTTCCGTTCCCTGTACTAATTGTAAACTTTTGCTGTTACTTTTTATTCTTTTTTGTTTGATTCAATCTCGTTTTCCTACCTGATCATTTATATTTTTAAAATTCTTTTACATGACTGTTATTTGCCATTTTTCTGTAATATATATGACTTAGATCATTTTTTAATGATTTGACTATTTTTTGCCTTGAGTATTTATGATACTTCATATATTTATACTTTTCGCAGTAGCAGATGGTGGTGAGGTAGTATCATTTGACTTATAATTGTCATTGTAAAAATTTTCTGCCCCTTTTTTATCATATCTAGTTGTTGGAGTGTATATTTGAATAAAATGTAAGATAAAAGATTAAACTTGTATTTTTATCAACACTGTTCTATCGAACAATTATGTAAAATTTATTACTGCAGCACCAAATTGTTTTTCTATGATTATACCCATGTATATTATCGTTCTCTGATTAATAAACACTATAGCTATCTGTAATACATTTATGAGATCATAAGAAAATAATAGAATTACCTTAAAAATAATTATAAAATAAAAATAGATATTATTCAAGATAATGTAAACAAAACAATGTAAAAACTGAAAAATAAAAAATAACCAGTTATAGACTCAATTAACAACTTAAGCGTTATACTAACAAAATTTTGTGGCAAAAAACTACATGAACATCAAAGTTTGAATATATAAAGCTATATAAAGCCAATATTATCATTCACATCCAAGAAAAAAGCCAAAACCACTCTAATAAAACAAAGCATAAAAACAACAGAGAATAAAACATTAAGAATTATTTCCCGCCTAAGTAGACGTGATAGAATCAGTGTTCTTACACACATGCATATTAGATATGAGACTGCCTCTGTGATATGAGACCACTTGTCTGTGGAAGCACGTACTACATCCATTGAAAAAGTACTGACTGCAGTCGGTGAGGTTTGTTTCAAGAATAAAGACTAGTTTTTTTTTAAGTAAACTGAGTCCTCTAAAACTGCCTCTAATTTGTAATCTAGTGTAGATCTGAGCTATCAAAAGCCCAATCTTCTATTATTAGAAAATGAGGTACATTGTCGCTCAGACAATTTTAAGTTGACAGTGCTTTGTAGCCAGGTGTGGAGTCTTGCTCACCACGAAATAGCGTATGATTCGAGGGTTTCATTGCACTTTCCAAAACATTCTTTTGAAACGAAGCGACCGAAGTTGTGTCTTCCTTTTCACAAAAATAAATATCGGTTACTCCATCCTAACACACTCTCCACCAAACCATTAAAACTGCCGAATGATGGCCTCCCTGAACTATGGGCACTAGCTAAGATGCTTCTTTGGACGATATAGCGTATACCCCTGTCATTTTGTTTGTTAAAAGATAAAAAACTGTTCGTTTGTATGGTCATTATGCGCGTGAACAGTGAACAACCTCTTTGCTTTTTCTCTCCTTCCTTTCTTTAAAGCATTTTATAAGCAGACAGTTCTAGACCTTGCTCAATAATACGAGACATTCGCGTTTTGGAAATTGGCATTTTTCGAGACATATTATTCTGCTTACGAAGAGGATTTTATTTAATTTCGGCACTTACGGTTTTGATTGCCTGAACAGTCCGAACTGAACGAGGTCTTTCAGATTATAAACTCCAGTTTTATCAAACAGTTTTATAGCTTTACGCACAAACATACGGCTAATGCTGAAAGGATGTAGGATCTTAAAAGTCACACTTTTCTTGTCTCACACTTATGTAATGCTATTACAGCAATATGCTTTTCTTTGTCACTCTCCTCCATTGGTAAATAACCAAACTTGTTAAGAAACACGATACAACTTTTACGTTTTGACAATTACAATTGTTTGATATCATCAGAGATACCTTGATGCTACGTAAGGCAAGGGTAGGTTTGATTTCATAACAGTATTTATGGGAATACTAGTTACATAAAGGTTTAAGCATCTTATGACATGGCTAATGCTGATGGGTTGTTTCGTTAATGACCTGTTATTGAATTTTTTATTAAAAATTACATCAGCTTGTATAAGGAGTGGCAAGATGGATAGACTATTTTAAGGGTAAAAACAAAAACATTTAAAGTTAGTTTTGTAACCATCATCTCCAAGCAAACTTCACAAAGAAGGAGTGGTGGCAATCATAAAGTGAGACAGGCGCATAATTGTGAATATAATTACAACAGATTGCATGATGAGTATCTTATATATTTTTTAGAATAAAGTTCTACTATAGAAGAGTTTTGTAATTTCCATAACGGTAAAAAAAATCTGAAAAAACAGGGAGCATACATAAAAAATTAAAAGAAATATGCAGACAAAAGCACTACATTTTCTTAAAAATAATATTATTAATTTGTAATTTACAAAAACATTTTGTTAATGATTTTTATATGTATAACAAGAAACTCTTAAACAAATTTGCAAAAAGGTAAAGAGTTATTGTCTATGTATGACCGGGAGTGATTTGTATGTAAACAAGCCACATTGCGCAGCAGATGTGCGACCTTGAGAGAGTGGAGCCACAACCTCCATGCTCCCTCCTGCTTTCTCGTTGGAGAAAACGTCCCGCTGAAATTCACCACAGACTACAACAATAGTATGAGAAAGAGTGTTTTTCACAGGCCCATCTGGTGTAAGTGGTTCAGAGAGGGCAGAAAGCGTGTGGAGAATGAATCGTATAATTGTCGGCCTTGGACATCCGTCACCAAACCAAACAATGATCGTGCAGACGCGCAGAAAAGGCGCAGCACTATCACGGAACTTGCAGCAATGCTGTCCATCAGTGTTGGTAGTGTAGAAGACCTGCATTATCGCAAGGTGAATACATGGTGGTACCACACACTATGAAGGATGAATAAAATGGTGCGCAGTCGCTACCTACAGAAGTTTGAAGACGAATGTGGTGCATTTTTGAAGTCTATACTGACCATCGATAAAACGCGGATGCACTAGTTCATTCCCGAGTCCCAGCAGTCATCACGCGAGCGGCGGCATGGTAGTTCTCCCAAACCCAAGAGAGCATGGAGGAGCTATTCGGCAGGAAAATTGGTGGCAACGTTCTTTTGGGACTGGCAGGGGATTATCCACGTAAACTTTTTGGCGGGTCCCAGAACAGTCAATTCAACTTATTATTTAGAACTCCTAGCAACAGACGTGAAGAAAAAGATCCAATTCAAGTGAATCACAGGTGGAAAACGGATAGCCTTCCTTCGAGACAATGCACGTCCCCATACGGCCAAAACCAAAATAAAACTTCCTGTCACATTTGCCGCACAGTCCCGATTTGGATCGAAATGAATTTTACATGTTTGGAAGGCTCAAATAAAACTTGCAAGCCATGCGGTTTGCTGACAACGACACGGTTATCCAGACTGTTCGGGAGTGAATACGTCGCTAGCAAAAAGCCTTTTTGGAAAAAGGCATTAAGATGCTTCCAGAACGTTGGAAAAAATGTGTTGGCTCTAAAGAGAGTACGTTTAAGACTACATGTACGAGTGTGCCACTTTTTTTTGTAAAAAAATTACTCGGTCATATTTGAACCACCTTGTATAAACCGACCTTTAATTTTAATTTTTTTATTATATTATTTTACAAAACAAAAATATCTTGTTCTTTAACTTAACAGAGAAAGTTTTTTTTAATTTGTGTATCGCAAAAAACAAGGACATATTCGCAGCCAGTTATGCTATTCATTATCAAAACGTTTTCTTCTCAACAAGGGCCTCCTTCATACATATGAAAATCACAGGTTTAATAAAGATTATACTGGATGATAGGTGTTGAAAAATAATTTATAACAACGAGGTCTGGCAGCGGCCTCCCGGAGAGCTTGTCCAACTCTGACATGCTTGAGCCTTCGCATAGTAGTTTTAAAAATTATAAAACACGATTAAAAGCTCTGTTTGACATAATTGGCGTGCGTGATGACAACGCATTTACGTATACCCAGTTAGAGTTGAACTTTGACCTTGACCTTTGACCTGTGTGACAGCACTCATAATTTTTATGTATGTGCTATTACCACTCTAAACGAAAATTTTCCATCGCTTGGGTTCGAAAATTACCACATAGTCCGCCGGACGAAATTTGTCCTTCAGGCGCTCGGTCGGCAACAAAGGCACGAACGATTTGACCTTTGACCTGTGTACAGCAGCAGCAGCATGCAGCATAATATTATATAAATTCAGCCGATGTTTTTTGTGCTTAAAAGTGACATTGTCCTGAAGCGGTAAAACATCTCTAAAAGGAACGTCTAGTCTTTTGAACATGTCGCTGGGTGATTTGAAATTCTTGGTAAATTTCAATCAGTTATTGAGGGTTACGAACCACTACAATATCCTCTTAATTAATGACTGCGTACAATATTTTTATTGTTGGCAAAAGACTTAATTACAACATGTTTTACACTGATGAGTGAAAGAGTTAACCAAACAAATTAAGTCCAAGACAGCGTCATGGTAGAAGACCCCTCAACGCATCCTAGCAATACTGAAACATCTGTCTATCTCACAAACGTTTACTAGAACAAATAAGTTGATTTTGTTTCAGCCATCCTCAAATTAAAAATTTGGAGCAGGGTTGTTAGGAAGTAAAAAGTAAAGTACATAATAAATGGTTATGTAAAGATTTAAAAGCGGATCCTACATGTTGCAGATATAAAATATTAGCTTCTACATATTTAAAAAGAACAATATAGAATTAATATAAATCGTGCTCCTACGCGGGGCCTTATAGCCTTACCATGAAGCGTTACAAAAAGCACAAAACACTGCCGCTTAATTAAATTAAATTATGGCGTTACAAAAGTGCAACTGCTCCATAAATTTCTTATACGTTATAGTAAATTGAAAAACGTATGTCAAAATCTGTTTTAGATTATTGCATGCTAAAATGCTACCTCCGGGTAAAGAAGTGGTAACTTTTTAATTTAAAAAACCTTTTCTTATGTTGACACAAACTTTACTAACATTTGCTGCTAATTTCAGTTTTATATACCACATAATTTATAAGATGCAGCAGTTTATTTACACCAACATATTGCCTTTTTATTTTTAAAATGTCTGTTATTGAACAATTATTGTTATTCAAAATGAAATTACTGCTACTAAAACTTATATACACTTGAGATCAAAACAATCGACTCAGCAACATGCTCGAGTTTTAAGAGAACGTGTATTCGCTCCGTTAGCATTCCAAGTAAAGTTCAGTATACCGTTTCAAAGCTTAAAAACTTGGTTTCAAATGATACCACTTTTATTGGAATCGGACCTGTTCTGACAAAGTTATGGGCCTAAAATATGTGTAACACAAAAGAGTTGAAAGGAAAAGATATTTACAAAAGAAAAAAAAGTGAAATCCTCAGTTGAAATTAATTTAATGATCTATTCAATACATGGTGTTGCCACCTATACTCTTAATTGCACTTTTCAAGCGATTATGCATGGATCGGATGACTTCTCTATGCTGTCTTGAGGGACTGCTTCCCACTTTTTAATCATCGTGTTCCATCACGCTCCTTGGTGCAAGATTTCTGGCCCGGATTCTTTGCTTAAGCTCATCCCAAACATGCTCAATTGGATTCAACTCTGAGCTACACGGAGGCCAGTCCATTTTCAGTATACCAACGTCAGCCTGGTGGATAGTGATCGCGCATTGTCGTACATTAGTATGAAGTCCTCACCCACAAATTCCGCAAACAGAACAACATGTTTTCCAAAATGTCTTTGATGTAGTGGTTTGCTGTTAAAGCTCCTTCGCGTCCTTCACTACGTGCGAAAACCAAGTTAATTTTTCCGTACATGGAAATACCCGCCCAGAACATGCAAGAGCCACCTCCATGTGACAGTTTCTTGAATATCGCAATAAGCAAAGCGCTCCTTGGCCTTCTATGGACCCGACATCTTTGTTGTCATGTAGGCATATCCCGGACTCGTCGGTGAATAATATCTGACTCTAATAACCGAGGTTCCAATAGAGATGTTTGGGAGCAAATTCCAGTCGCTTTTACGTTTGGGCTGCAGTTATCTTTGCACCCGTAGCTGCTTTTTTTGAGTCAAGTAAGCTGTCTTCACCCTTCTTCTCACTGTCCAAGAGCTGATGACCACACCTCTATTGCTCTCAGGCCTTTGCTCGAGGTCAACGCCAGTCGTATGTCGATTTCTGAGGACTATTAAGACGAGAAATCAATCGTCTCTTTCTGTTGTCACGCGCCTTTGGCCGCCTCCTTGTTAGCAGATGTAGCCACCGGTAACGACGCCACACTCTCGATACAGCTGATTGACTCAGATTTAGTCGATTTGCCACGACCCTTTGACAGGCCCTCTTTCAATAATGAACTGCTTGGGGCGCTTCAGCTTCTATGGTATCCATTTTCTTGCGAATCACTCGAGCACTTACATCACTTAGTTACTTACGTGAACTTCGAATAAGTGACCGAGATGAATAAACGGATCGAAGCCTACTGTAGTCCAATCACAGTCGTCGCACAATTGGCAAGATTTGTGAAATCCCGTTCGTGATGCATATTTTTTTAAATGCGTCATCTAATTAATGTAATAACAACACTTTTTAAATCTCAATAATAAAATTATTTTTATTTTCATTTTTCTTATACTGTAACAGGAAATGTGCGTACAGCTAGTGAGTCGATTGTTTTGCTCTCAAGTATGTACAAAATAGTGCACAAAACATTCAATAATCAATTTTTATCGAAAAATGGTATGTCAGTGATATAAACTATTCAGAGGAGGTCATGAATTTTGTAGAAAGGTGAACCTCATTCTGGTCGTCAATCAATATCACTAAAATAATATCGAAAAATTAAAAACAATGTAATGGGAAGCAGTAAGAGGGCCAGGTTTAGTAGACACAATTTTAAGTGATGTTTTGGTCCTGAAATATTTGTCAGCAAAACTACCAGTTAGTTAGCCCAATTCGGACGCTAAATAACAACTAGTAGAAACCATAAAACGTACCCGCAAAGAAACTTTTGATAAGACTACAAACTACAATTTGCTGGTTAAATGCCATCAGTAGTTATAAGACGTTAAGTACCCCTAATATAGATGAAGCCGAAAGCTAAAACACAACTTATTAAAGATCAATCTCAAACGTCTACCAATCTTTATAGCAGACGTCAAAATGACAAAACTAAATTTCTACTAAAATATACAACTATAACTAAAGTGTTAAAAAATAAAAATGCAAAGTTTCCAAAGAAACCAGGAGCTCACTTTCAAGGTAGTCATTAGAAATTTACAAGCGAGTACTAATACATAGTCCGGAAAACCGATCACTCCTTTTCTAAACAGCAATAATGGTACAATATTGTGCTATGACACAGTACAAATCTTGGCATTTAGTCATCAGTAAGTCTTGAATATGATATCTATGCGGAAGCTATCTGATGCAGCCTCATATTAAAGTAGCGTATTGCTTGTTGAATTATTTTCACTGGTGCTCCTGTGATCACGTTGCGAATACCATCCTTTAACTTCTTAATAGTCCAAGGACTGCGTTGGAAGACTTCAGCCTGCAGGTGTCCCCACAGAAAGAAATCGCAATGTAATAGATTTGGTGGCTATCCAGTCATTGATGTTATTATGTAATGAGATGAGGAGGTCTGGAAACATTTGGCACAGAACTTCTCCAGAAATTTTCACCATGTGTACGGTAGCATCATTTTGTTGGAACCACAGTAGTGGAATTTCCATGTTCGTTGTGCAACATCGCAATATAGCGGTTTAATGTGACACCCACCGTTTTTCAAGAAAAATACTTCTTTATGATGCCAAATTCTGTAACAGCACACCACATAATTACACACTGATGATGAAGAGGTCATTGTTAAAATTCTCGAGGATTATGTGAGGCCCAATACCGAAAATTCTGCTTACTAAAATAGCCCGATAAATAAAAATGAGCTTCATCACTACTGAACACAACAGCATCGGCTTGAACATTTGCCATCATATCTTCGCAAGCAACCCGCCGGATGTACCAGTCACATCTTTTTATGTTTCTGAGCTACCATCTGTTTGTATGAATGGAACATGGGATAATAGTGTAGAATTCTGTACACGCTCCAACGAAACATTCTCAAGGAGAGAGCATGTTTAGTGGCGGAAACTTGTGGCTATGTAACAACAGCTCCGCTATCGGAAATTATGTCTCCATAACAATATGGTTTTCTTGGTCGGAACTCTTTCCTGACGACCTACTCCGAAATGCCTACAAAATAGCCGCTGCGTTACAATCACAAAAGCACCATTTTAAAAATAAGTCATCAATTCAAACGCACGATGTTCACAACTTCACGCTGTGGAGAGCACTAAAATACCATGCCTTGTAAGAATATACTACTAGGGCACCGTTTGGCAATATAATGCTTACGAAGATATTAAAAACCATTCCATACAAAATGGTTTGACATTTTCATCGCCAACAGAAGCTACAGAATACATGCTTTGAAAAGTAATAAAAAAGATGAAAATACCGCAACATAAGCCACTTGGAAGTACTTAGATTAGAACATGGGCCTTAAGCGATCAACAATATGCCTTAATCTTTGGAAAATGCATCACTAAGGCATTTCAACTATTCTCAGTCGAAAAAGTAATCGAAATAAAATTACTTCTTAAAGCGCCCTTCCAAATAAGCCTACCGATAAAGCAATTTCCGATATCTGAGTATAAAACGCAAATCTTTAGAAATCTGTATTCACGAAAAGCACCTGGGTACGATTTAATTAAAAGCGTTAAAAAAATTTCAACTACACTTGCTCTGATTATAATAATTCTGAAACTTAGGAAGTTTAAAAAAATATTTATATACTTATATACGGACCTATTAGTTTGCTTCCAATACTATCAAAATTATTTGAAAAACTGCTACTAAACAGACTTCAATTTAACTCTTGACCACCAATTTGGAATACGACATGCTGCAACTGAACAAATTCATCTAATTGTAAACAAGATTATCAACGACTTTTTGGGCAAAAAAGTATTGCTCAAATATATGTATAGAAGCTTTCGACAAGTTATGGTACGATGAATGGCTTTTTGAAAGCAAAGGTAAACTTTCCCCAGACTGTTACAAACTTGTCAAACCATACTTTGCCGACAGATACTGCCTCGTCAGGCTTGGAGATTATCAAACAATATTACTTCCTATGAACTCTGAAGTTCCACAAGGTAATGTATTGGGACCAATGTTATAACAGGTCTAGTAAAAAGAAATCCATTATTTTTCCAATAGATGGTATTAATAAATTGTATCTCGCGCTCTAAAAGCCCTATCGGTTTACACTAGATGGCGTAAGAAAGCTGACATTTTGCATTACAAAAACTTATTTGACAGTTTTTTGAATGTTTAACTCAGTTTTGTTTGAGCTCACGTCAAAGATGGACACCAGCAAAAAGAAAATACGCTATATTTTACAATTTTTCTTCGATAAAGGTAAAAACGCAAGCCAGGCGGCTGAAAATGTGAATAGTGTTATGGTTCTGATACTGTAACAGCCAATTAAGTGCAGTTTTAGTTTCGTCGATTCCGTTCCGGTAATTTCGATGTCGAAATGTACCACGCTCTGGAAGATCAATTGTCGAAAATGTGGATAAAATCATGGAAATGGCTTAATCCGCACTGTTTCTATTGCCCAGGAGCTAAACATTGCACAAAAACCATTTGGAACCATTTGAAAAGGTTGGATACAAAAAGAAGCTGGATGTGTGGGCGCCACACGAGTTAACGCAAAAAAATCTCATGGACCGAATCTCCATCTGTGAATCGCAACAAAGTCGATCCATTGACTGCCTATGAAAAGTGAATCACTTACGACAACGTCAAGCGACGGTCATGGTTGAAGCGCGCTGAGCAGGCACAAACGGTGGCCAAGCCAGAATTGACGGCCAGGAAGGTTTTGGTGTGCGTTTGGTGGGATTGGCAAGGAATCATATACTGTGAGCTAATCCCATACGGCCAAACTCTTAATTCGAACCTGTACTGTGAACATTTGGACCGTCTGAAAGAAGCAGTCGCCTAGAAGCGGCCAACTTTGGCCACTAGGACAGGAATTGTGTTTCAGCAAGACAAAGCTCCGGGAGCTTAATTGGGAGGTTCTTATGCATCCACCTTTAGTCCGGACCAAGTGATTACCACCTGTTTCTGTCCATGTCAAACTATTTTGCTGTTGAAAAATTCGCCTTAAGCGAGGTTTGCGAAAATCGACTGTCCCAGTTTTTGCCACTGAGGACAAGGACTTCTATGAGAGAGGCATAATGGAATTACCTTCAAAATGGCAACAAGTTATCAAACAAAACGGCACATATTTGACCTAAATCGGTTCATTCTAAGTATTTTAAATAAAAGCTTCAATTTAAATAATGGATTTCTAGACCAATTATTTTTTGTATGTGAAAAACAATGACTACGATATTCACTGACAACACGAGCTTATTAGCATCGTACCCCAACAAGGTTACGGCATCCAGCAATTACCAAGCCCATCCGGCTAGATTGCAACTATGTTTTAAAAAACAACTGAATGCTTTACAAGCCCATCTTCAATTTAATCTGGTCTTGTAGTATACAGCTATGTGGTACAGTAAACAATTGTAATATCTAAATTTTGAAACACATTTAAGCTAAGACACTTGGGTAGGTAGTAAATGCACCATGTTATATGCTCAACTATGTGCTACGCCATGATCTTCGTTTACCGTCGGTTAATAAAAAAATGCAGCGTTATAGTGTATTATAACAATCGCGTTAGTACTCAATCTAGTCGATTCTAGTTCCCGTTTCCGGAAATAGAGGATCAAAACTCATAGCTCACTTTCTTGCAAACTCACCTGGAATACAAAGGTAAAAGTTGTTACAACACTAGAAGTACAAAGAAACAAAAAATATATAAAAATCGAATTTTTCGCAGCTGAATTAGGACTTTTAGGGCAACCCATTATGTACACCATTTATTTGCTGGCCTAATAAAACACACAATGCAAGGCATTCTAAATGTTTTAACCACTTGGAAAGTCCTATACAAGAAACATAACTTTCATGAATACTATAAATTGTACATAATTTTCGTTCGTTTTTTCACAAATCTTAACCAGTGTTAATCCCAGTAAAACAAAACGTTAGTAAATTTAGTGAATCTTCTGTTAATTTTAAAATACTTAGCATTTAGTGGGTGGCGCTGTTTTTCTAAATTTGAAAATTGTAATATAATAGTCATGCCAGCAATATACTACAATATAGCGTAAAGAGCAGTTTTTCAAAGCAACGGTAAGCGCTGGACTTATTTCTTAGCGACGTTGGGGAAGGCACCAACAACTATTCAGTTACACCTAGAGCAAAATGTTTAAATACAACAAAAACTACACTTTCATTTTTATACTTTTTGCCTAAATTTAGTAATATTCTGCTAACTTATTCTTAACACTCAACCGATTTTCTAACAATTCTTTTTTTCAAAATGACATGTTATATGGGAAGTTGGCACCTACTAAATACCCAAACAAATAGACCTTATTTATGGCAAACCAAAAATATAACTTGTATTTCTTTGTTACGCAACAACTACGGCTTATTGAAACCATTAATACATTTCACTAATAAATGTCGTGTTGTTTTTGTGCGCTACTTGATATCAACATAATTGCTTTTACTCGATATCCCATATAACCGAAATGCTCGCAGTTGATTGCCATTTTATGTCTAATAGTACAGCTCTAGCAATTATATACCGCCATTTGCCTAGAAGCCTACAATTATAAACTAATTTGCTGTGCGGAATATTACTTATTTACTTGCATCTTATCAAATATGCAGAACGGTGCAGTAATTTTTAATGGGCATATCAAAATTCATAGAAATACTTTAGCGAATGCGCAACTAACAAACATGTAAATTAACGTTGCGAACTATAACGCCAATTGGAAGCTCACTTTTATGTCGTTAAGCTGCTAACGGGTCGTAATAATGGGTAAAAGGAAAAAAACTTAATTTGTGGAATTAAATTAGGATTAAAGTGACAGCTTTAGGCCTCATTAATAACCGCTAAACCCGGTGGCATGCACGACCTTAAAGTTGCGTTAAATATGAAGTGAACTGCGTTTAATTTGCATTTCAGCTTGCTATTAATGTTACTGCTAATAGTGCCGGTTATTTTCGTTAAAGACGTGAAACACGCTCACAAGCTAAGGACAATGATTTTAGCTAGAAAATATTAGTTGTTGTAATGTCACCTTCAGTTATTACAAATATTTTCATTTTTAATTTTTCTTTAATTAATAATTACTTGAATGTTATTATTCTTATACATTATAGTATATATTTTCTGTTTATTTCTACTTTTTGTAACTAACACAAACGATAAAACAAAGTAATTTGATTTCTGAAAATAATTCAGCGCTCAAGAAGGTTTGCTATTTAATACAAGAAGAAATCTCCTTTTGGCCACTTATAGTTTTATATAACAAGTGAGACAAAGAAATCGGAAGTTTTTCAACTGACAATTAAAAATATCAAAAATCATTTTACTTCATCACATATTATGTTTTGAAAAAAACGTCAGATAGATGGTATCCATCCTGTCTCACACATTCTTGCATTACTCTTCTGTTATTTGTTTGCGAATTGAATTCTTCAATTACTTTAGTGTGCTAAGTGTACTCATTCACATATTCACCTTGAAATGCCCCAAAGAAATAAATTACAAATCGTAAGATCTTCAAAAGCAATATGACCAATTTCATTGCTGTAGATGTTGTGTGAGCTATTTTCACATTACATGCGGCTTATATCGATTCTCTAATCGAGAAGTTCAAGTCGCAGGAAATTGAGTCTCTCTGTATATACTACAACACAGTTCTCTATCATTTCAAAAAAATTAGATCCGGCAACAGCACTTTCTCTCAATTTATGTATATTAAACGATCATTTTAAAACTACGAAGTGAATATCTGTGGATTTTTCGTGGATATTCAACAGTTCAAAACCGATAATCTTGCCTGTTAATCTTTCCGTTTATGTAAAAATGAGCTTCTTCACTCATCAAAACCAAATAAGATAAGGATTGCCAGCATTCTTTCAGAAAAAGTCAGTCTATGAGGGCAATCTCACGCTTGAAATTCTTGGACCACCATTAACTTTAATTCTTGGTGTAAAATGCGACGAATAGCGCGATTCAGTTTGAAGTGGTGAGCTTGGCGTCCAGCAGAACGCTATGGACTTGTATTGACTGCTTCTCCCATTCTCTTTACGTTTTCTGGAGTGCGCACATTTCGAGGAAGGCCAGAAAATTTTTGTTTCGTTACAGAACCAGTTATATGGAATGTAACGACCCATCTTAACACTGTAACTTGCTTGGAAACACTTTCATGATGATCGGTTTTAAAGTCCCAACGAAAAAGCCATTGAACCAGTATCACTAAATCGTTATTTTTAAATAACTAGCAAAAAGAACCATCCCGAGGACAGGAAACCCAAGCTAAACTTTGGTACAAAGTTTCGTCGACAATTGAAGAAAACATGAGCCAATAATCGTTTTATCAGCCCTATATAAGCATGATGACATTCGTTTAGCTTCACATAAATCAAAGTTGTGCCGCATGCGCCTACTAATGGCAAGAATTGGCATAAAAACCGATAGGTGGCACAAAATGTCCAGTTACTTCATGATAATTTCTGCTTTGACCTATAACAGGTCAACCGTGACCTAAATCAAAAATCTAAAACCTTTATGCAAGATTTGATAACAAATCGGTTTGAATGAGGTATTGACTTTTGAAATCGGTTCATAACTGTAAGGGGAGTTGCAATGTTAGTTACAAACAAACACATACACATAGCTACATTTTTGCTGTTTTATAGAGTGGATTGTTCACCTGTTAACATACGATGGTCTAAGTCATGACGTAAAAGTGGATACCAAAACGTTGACAATTTTTTAATAGTCAACGCAGTTCAATCCGTGGACCTAATAGTTTGTTTAAGTGTAACAACTTTTAACCACAATAAGTTGTATTCAAAACTTGTCTTAAAAAAGGTTAGATTTTTTGTGAACTTGCGTGTTCATAATTTTACAGAGGCAAATAAGTTACCCCTATAGAATTACGACTGCAGTGCTATCAAAAATCTTTTGCTATCTCGTGTGTTTTCAAAAAAGCCCTACTTAGACACTTCATCCACTCAACCCAAAAAAACATTGATGAAACCCATAATAAACTTTGTGGAATTTTTCACAATTTCAGCTTCTATAATTTGGAATTTTTTCAGTAGGATAATATATGATGCTTTAATCATATACTACTGAACTAGTTACGCAACTAAGTTTCTAGGTTTCACACATAAGTAGCGCTAACGACACATGTAGTCGACATACATGTCTGAAGTTGTATTTTTTTATAGCTTGGACATCTGTTAACAATAACCAGTCGTTATACCAACACATATCGGAACGTAAAAATATTTTTTCTAACAACGAAGATGTCGAGTTTTGTGCCAAATAAACAGCATTTGCGTGAAGCTTTGCTTTTCTGTTTTAACTTGAAAAAATACAGCTAAAGCACGTCGTTTGTTTGAGAAAGCGGCAAACATGCACCATTATGAAGATTGGTTTTAACGCTTCAGAAGAGGCGATTTCGACACTGCGGACAAGGAGCGCCCGGAAGACCAAAACATTTGAGGACGCCGATCTGCAAGCGTTATTGGATATGATACGCAAACACAATATCAACTTGCGGAGGCATTAAACATGACTCGCCAAAAGTATTTCAAAACATTTACACGCTGTGGGAAAAAAAAAAGAAAATAGGTGTCGCATTAGTTGACTGAGAGACAGATAAAAACGAAAAGCCACTTCCGAAATGTTGCTTTTGCGGCACGAAAGAAAGAGTTTCTTCAACATCTAATTGTTACTGGCCATAAGAAGTGGATATATTTTGAGAATCGCAAACGCAAAAAATCTTAGCTTTCACCTGGCGAAGCATCAACATCGGCCAAATCGCTTCGGAAAGAAGACAATGCTCTGCGTTTGGTGGGACCAGAAAGGAATCATGTACTATGAACTGCTGAAACCGGGAGAAACTGCCAATAGGCATTGTTACCAATACCAACTGATAAATTTGAACCATACATTGCTCCAAAAACGGCCAGAATGGGACATGAGACGCGAGCGAGTGATATTGCAGCACGACAACGCTCTATGCCATCGCACTTCCATCGTCCAGGACACCATCCAAACGCTGAAATTGGATCTGCTGCGCACCCGCCGTATTTTCCAGACATGGCCCCTTTCGATTACCACAAGTTCTGGTCGATGGCGCATGGTTTGGCTGGGCCACACTTGGCCAATTTCGAAGAAATGCAAAATTGGTTGGATGTATTGATTCATGTATTGCCAGAGAGATGGCAAGAAGTGTAGCTAGGGACGATACTTTGAATAAACCATTTTTGTATTTCTCTTGAAATTTTCCATTTTTTATTGATCTAAAAAATCCGGAAACTTAAGTTTCGCACCCTTTATAAGCTCTAAAAACTCTAACGTTACAATGTTATCGGCAGGCAAAGGTAACATTCCATTTATTCTTAAGACACCAGATTATAATAATTTACTAAAATCATTGGCTATCGTGAAGTATTCGATAACCTAACAACATACCTTATAAAAAAAACCAAGACCAACTCAAGCTTACCTCCTTAAAAAAACTTCTCGTGCAACAAGAAATGTTTTCAGAATCTCAAACTAAGACGGTCGTCCAAACATTAATGAGGAAAATATTTCCTTTTGACTTATTATAAACGTCTTTTCTTTCATTGCGCACAACTTAACCAAATAGCTGATCGCAATCCTTCAGCCTCGTTAAAAAAAAGCCTTATCATACTTCCTAAACTTTTACCATTTTTTAAAAATTCTCAAATTTTCTTCTACACGTAAATACGGCATAATTGTCATTTCATGTTGTTTCCCTCTTTACCAACATTTTTATTTCTGTGTCTTTGCAACTCTTGCAATCTATAAAACGATAGCCACTAGTACTTCTATGGGTTTGCCATTTTCATTTGTAATAGCTTTTTTTGTGACTTATCTTAAAATATAATCGCTTTTTTTCTCTTAAACCTACCTGTTAGATAAGATGCGTTAACGATACTTGTTATATCAAAAATAAGAAAAGCTTCCCAAGTTATTTTTTACCTAAACAAATTGTTTGCAGAACAATTTATTAGATACTCTAATAGCAAAAAAAAACTCAATACAAATTTGCATTGCATTGTTACTAGGAAACTTGTCCATATCAACCATTATTTAAATGTTAAATTACATTTTCAATTTGTTGGAGTTCGTCCAATTACAAAATATCTTATTTTCAGATTCCTAAAACTTTCCGTCATTAAAAACCGATACGCTTAAATTAAAACAATTACAAATAAACCATAAAATCCTAAGCCATAGCATAAAAGACATTAACAAATATACAAGCATTAGTGACAAAACAGACTGCATCCACAACAAGCAATATATATAAGCAGTTTCTTTGGACTATCAATAAAATAGCTAACTTCATCCGCTCAGCTAAGGACCATCACCCTCGAACCCGACTGTGACAGAACCTGCATAGACCAAGAGAACATATTCATATATGGACATCTTTTAAAACCACAGAAGAGTAATATATCTTCAGTACTTGCTAAACATAATGTTTCCGAATGAGAAACACTCATTTTTATTTCCAATTATGTCATTAGTTATGTAGTAGCCTTTAAAAAAAAACCTTTCAAACCAAACTTTCACTGCTAATTCAATAAATAGTGACATTTTTTTTATTAATAAATCTGTTAATTTATAATCTACTCTAGTACATGCATAAAAATATTAAGTAAATGTGTTGACTGTGGCGACATGCAGAAGTCCTCATCTAGCCATTATGCCCCTAGATTTTATTGGGATAACTAGAATTGTATCTTAGTCAATTCAGGTCGATGGTCCATTGTCTACGAAGACTTCGAATTGGGTCTAAAAATTGTTGGATATGATTGTTTTTATAGTTGGGTAGTCTTATGTAAAGTTCAATTTCTGATAAAGGTGCATTTACGATAGAGAATTTTGAATTAAACGCGTTGTATTATGTTTATCCTGGGTTGTTTGTTTTTTTTTACGCACTCCGAGAGGTTGATTCTGTACGTCCAGATAGGCATTAGTGTTATTTTATGTAGCAACACTTTGTTTTCGGTTCATAGTTCAAATTTAGATCCAAGGAACCAGTATATCTGTTTGAATTAGAAATACGTCTGCGTACTTTTTGATTTGAGGTGAGGGCAACAGTTAAAATGAAATCCTAAATACTTGGTTTCCGTTCTAACCGGCAAATATGTGCATTTAAGTGTTACAGGGGAACATGTGGTTATTCTTGTCGTAAATGTGACTTGTGCAGATTTGACTTCGTCTATCTTGATTCGCTATAGTTCGGCCCATTCGTATAGGCTGTTTAGGTATGCTTGTAAGTGTCGTGAAGCTTCTGTTTCATCATTATGAACAGAGAATTCTGCGGCATCGTGAGCAAATGTAGCGATTGCGATATTTTCCGTTTCAAGAATATCAGAGGTGTAAAGTGATGCACAAAAGGACGCAGTACACTGCCCTGTGGAACACCTGCTTTTATTAGGTAATATTCAGGAAGTAGATTATTATGTTGTACAGTAAAATAACGGTCGCTAAGGTATGACTTTATTAAAAGTTAATACGTGTTCGGCATGAGTTGCTTTAATTAATAAGATAAACCGTTGAACGTCTAGAAAACTCATAGTACAAAATTTCTCTTCTTCAACTTTCCTAACTGTCAAATTAACGATGCGGCGGACTTGTTCTGCTTAGAACGGTGCTCTCTAAGTCCGAATTAGTGGATTGGAACTGGGCTAGTCGTGTCCAGCTGACATTGAAATTTTCGTTAAGGAAGCTTTTCAAACATATTTTTTAGTAAGAGCAACAGACTAATGGGTCAACAAGGGTTATGCAAATGCAAAGATTTGCCCGGTTTGAATATCATAAAGACCTGGCTATACTTTTATTGCATAGAAAAATATCTGGTTAAAAATAGTGGTTAAAAGACAACAGATTTTCTCGGGAGATGCTTTGGTATTTGTGCTGTAATTAAATCGTACTTTAGTAGGAGTAAAAGGCCTAATAGATGGTGGCAATTAACATCGCATGTCCAAGAAGTTAACTATCTCCTCTTGGTTTACTGTTTGCTCTACTTCAAAAAATGAGAAAACATCCGACAAATAACGCGAAAAGTTATCGGCTTTTTTATCCCATTAGTAGTATATTAATTTGTGGGCCTCCAGATTGTATGATCTTCCTTATTTAGTTTCGTAATATAGTCTTTGGTACTGGAATTTTGCTAAGTCCTCTGGTCAGTCTGTTGTATATGCGTTTATCTTCAGGATTACATGACCGATTCTACCTGCTCCTGGCCTGTCTTTGGGAAAATTTCCAATTAGTTTTCTGATTTTAGTTCTATCATATATTGTATTGGATTTTGGTGTAAAAAATTACAATGTTTTTTGAATAAGTTCCGTGAGATATTGAATCGCGTTACCTAGTTCTCGAGTTTATTTGATGCAGTGTTTTAAATTAATATTTTTTTGAACATAGCTTTGGAATTGCTTCCAATCCATTAACTGGGGGAGTTACATTGTATGTAATGGTCTAAATATTATTTCAGTGACAAGGCTAATTATAACAGAAACTGACTGGGAAAAGGTCATAGTTGTCTTTGACAGGAAATCCCTGCAACTATGAGAAAGTCCAACAGGTCAGGGATTTTGTGGGTATTGGTAGGCCAGTAGGTAGGTGTACCAGTTAAAAGGTGTATATGGTTGTTGTATTTTACTACTCGGAGTAGGTTACGCTCTTTGGTAATAAGTAATCGAAACCCCAGTGCATAAGCTTCGCGTTCCTGTCACCACCAGTAATAAATTTTTGACTACTATAAAAATTTAAAAGGCAAACTAGATACCATACAAACACTCCTATTCAATATATAAATATGATGTAATCAAAATTGGAAAATGTCATCAGAAAGAAGAAAGGTCAACAATTTGAGGTACATAAATAAAAGTTCTATATTTCTTTTTGTAAAATAAAATTCTATTATCTAAGCGTAATTGTGTCGTTTGATTACAGTCTCTGCACTACACTCTGAAAAGATAATAGCGTACAATGTCTTGTTGTACTTCTGTTAATTTATTTCCCAAGTTCTTCCTTGGATCTATTACGATAGACTAGTTATATATGTGGTTTTTGAAATATCATACAAAACCATGTAGTTAATAAATTCCTGTAGTGAAACTGGCCGCCTGATTATTGTGATCCTCAAAAAAACTGCGTTTCAATCATTTTTATTAGATTATTCGTTGATAGATGTGATTTACTTCTTGTTATTAATATGTGTTTAAATCGTTAACCGTAAACAATAAGAGACATGGTTGTAATATAAAAATAACTTTCGCGTAACAACAAAGGCATGTGTAGAATTTTCTGAAAAAAATTGTATTGTTTGTCTAGAGCCTGGCGGTTAATATTTCTTCTAATTTTTTTTGCTGCCCACATATATCTGTGCTGCTGTATTATTAGAAAACTGCCGCCTAATCCCTTAAATGCTAGTTTCTGTACTTCTCTTCGAAGATCATAAGTTTATTCTTTACGAAACGACCAACGTTGTTGTTTTAGGGGCAAGCGGACTGTGAAGAAATTTTGACTAATTTTCAGATAAAACTAGCTCACAGATTGTTCTAAAGGCCGTCGTGGCTTTAGCAGACAAACTTTTATATTCTTACTAATTATCAAAGTGTAAAAAATTGGTGCATACACCGTCGCATCTTTAAATTTTTTTTTTATTATAGATAGAATTGATAAAAAGCTGATAGCATCTTTAGCAGATTTTAGCCAAACGACTAATGAAAATAGTCTACGGTTTTCATGCAAATTGTGAAGCTCAATTTTTAGCACAATGTTCTAAGTGATAATCACTCGTACGTTTAAGTCACTGTATAATAGAATTAATTAAACTCTGACAGCGGCAGCATTGTTTGATGCTCTTTTTCTAAAGTTGTTGTAAAGTAATAAGAACCTACATACCATAGAGCAAGTGAAACATTTTTTTACGGTGTTGTCTTTGAAAAGATAAAAATTATTCCGAACTTTTTACCCGAAAAAGTATTTACATTTTTAAGACAAGTTTGTTTCTAACCAAGTAGCATCTACTTGAAGAAACTTTGTAAAAGTAATTGGTAGGTACAGTAAGAAAAACTACCCATTTCCACCTATCAAACTGTAGAAGAGTAGTTACTCGTAAAATACTTTTATTTTCGGGTAGTTCGTATATCTCTCCATAAATATTATGAAAAACACGTATCTGGGATCATTTTGGCGTGAAACTTTGTAAAAGTAATTTTTTGTATGCACGTTACTGACCCTCTAGCCCTCTACTTTCGTGGTTCAAAGCAGTAAATGCAGAATATCTTAGAAGTTAACGGTGGCCTAATTTTTCTTACTGCACTCATAAAGTTATCCTAAAAATTTGCATAATGCGTTTAGCTTTTCCGTAACCCACATATTAGAGTTTCTCTCACAAGGCTGTAGTCTAACGTCAGACAGAAAGTATAAAATGTAGAACAATTGCATTGCTTCACTAGGCTTACATAATACTTTCTTTATACTTCCAAGACTTGATCAATTGAAGCCTTTCCCTTAAAATTAAGGCTTTATTCATCCCCTGCTAACAATGGAAAAATCATCAAAGCTACTATACTTAGTGGACTTTAAGATAAAGTATACTATTACTCGGGGTAACAGTTTTTAGTAAATAATAGATTTTGTAAATAAGGGAAATCATTACAGAGGACTTGTCGATAAGGGCTATCTATATCTTCGCACTAATGCAACTGATCATTTTTTTTCTCAAATATAAAAAAAAGCTTAAAGATTTGAAATCAATCAAATAATTTGTATCCACAAAGACTCATTAGAAACTAGACAAGTATGTATCGCAACAATAAAATTTGTTTATCTTCCAACAATTTTAAATGTAAGCTGGTGCTTCAAAATATTGAACCTAAGGAAAGGCACTATGTATAAATTTGTCTAACAAATAACATTAGCGCCAACATAGCTAAGAATGCAAGTTTATCCATCACATTATGAACGATGCTCTTCTATACGATTGAGTGCAAACCTTTATTTCTATTTTACTTCCCACGCCTTTCTTAAAAGCGATTTTGACTTTAGTAGCCAATATTTCGCATTCTTGCTATTTATAAGAGTGAAAAGTTCTCTATTTAGATTCAAGAGCCAAAAAGTGTATTTCTTTTACAGTACACACAGAGTTAGTGGCAGAGCAGATGGCGCCTTTATAAGGTTTTTATTAAAATGTGTGTTGGAAATATATTACAAGACGGTAAAGGTCAATCTCCTCTAAAGTTTCTTGACCGGTAATCATCTATATACTCAAAGATATATTCATCGGTTTTCTTGCAAGATTATTGCACAGTGACTTGAACATGATTAACATTTAACAAGAAAAAGAAAATCTTCTCATCTACTCAGTTTATTGTTATAAGCCTAGGAGCAATTCTGTGCTTTTGTACATAATAATCATTAGTAATTCTGAGTTACAAAACTACCTCAAGCAGATTTACTCTCCAATACTTCTCAGATCACTCTGCAGGAAAACTGCTAAAAGAGTAGTGATAAGAGATACTTCTTTACATTTTTCACTTGTTCATTAAAAAATAAGCAACTCTTGAGAACTAACTGAAGCATATAAAATGTTTTGTTTTGGGTAATTCAGTAGTTTCACCTTAAAATTTACCAAAAACTCTAACCATTTAGTACATATCCCAAAGAATAATAAATATAATCCTCGTAAAGGCTTGCTTCTAACTAGTAGTCTATAAGTGAATAGCATTTTCTATTTTTATGACTGCAAAGCGATCGTGCAGAAAGATATTGGAAGTCGAGGCTAAAGTTCTAAACTTTTGCTTACTCTCTAGAATTTTATTCTTTTCTGTACTTCAAACTCGAACTGTTGATCTTAACACTTTTTCTTCTCTCTCTCTACTTTTTTAAGAATTTACGTTTCCCAAGAAAAGTAATTGTTACTAATTAGAAATTGTTTGCAAAAATAACACACCAAGGACAGAAAAATTTCGTGCCACCGAAGTCACATAATTGCTTCGGTGCACTCGTCTCTGTCATACAAGAGCATAGTACTAAAAAAATCATCGAACGTAGTGCGGTTCAAAAAACCGTTAAATATATGCAAGTAATCTCTTCCTAATCTAATGCTTATAAGATCAATCTCATTTTTATGCTCATTCTTCAATTGCATCAAGTATGTGCACAAATTTCTATATTTTTTGAGTCTTAATTTGCCAGTTTAATAAATAATAGAAAAAACCTTAATATGCTTTCCGTCTTCTATTATTCGCACCACAATTAATAGCATTACATGCTGTCTATTTCAGATTCTTATTCATTTCAAGACGACTAAAAAAAATACTGTAGTTTTTTATTTCATATGCCAACCCCACCTTCCAGATTTCAAAATAATTATGTGGGCAAGGTCGGTTAAAAAAATAGTAGAAAAAGACCTTCAGAATTTTGTGAATGATTTTTAACTTTTACAATTCTCACTAAATCTAGACCAAATTTAGAACACATGTTATATTCCCAAATTGTAGTCCTAACAATTTTGAAAGGGGTCTAATAAAATAGACAGAGAATATGGCTATATATACCAGACCAGACCAGACTGAGCAAGTTTGTTTATATTGTACTGAATATTGAGAGTGTTTTTCTATTTAATTTAATTGCCTTGTCAGTAAATCTACTAATGTAATTGAAAATGGGAGGTAGAGTTTTTTATTTGGAAAAATAATTCTATAACTTGTTTCCTTATTATTTGTCAAGAGCCTTTTCGTACGACCAAAAAATGTTCGTATACGCGCCTGGATATTTACCCGCTTGTTTGACCTATGTAACTTCTTTTGCAGAAATCACAAGATATTTCATAAACTTTCTAGAATTTATGGAGGTAATGGTCTACTAAACTAGTTAAGTCAGCTATTCTATTGTTAGTCGTAAAACCGTTTGTTTTTGCTTATTTAGTATGCCACATATTCTAACAACAAGGTCTTTTATGTTTTGAAATAAATAATAACGATAAAAAAACGACAATAAAGAATCTACATGGCCTACTATGGAGTGACAACTTAAGTAAAGACACAAAGAAAATGATGTTCCATAGTATAGTAGAGAATATCACACACTATGGGGCAGAATTGTAGCCAATGACGAAATATGTTCGAGGTAGAATTAGAGCAGTAGAATTAGATTACTTAAGAAGATGTCTAAAAACTACCTGAAGAGATATGATGAGAATAGAAGTAATATGGGGAAAGATGGAAAACCCCAGTTAATCACTAAGAGTTTAGAAAATCGAGCACTACGTTGGTATGGTCACGTAAAACAAATGCCTGAAAATAGATGGCCAAAGAAGATTACAGAATGGTCTCCAAGAGGTAAAAGAGGAAGATATCGACCCGCCTTAAATTGGGAAACATATACAAGAAAGATAGTGGAAGAAAAGAATCTGAAAGAAAGAGACTGGTTGGAAAGGAACATATGCAAACAAAAACAGAAAACCTATTTGGGTAATAAACCGAAGACGAAGAAGAGTTTTAGAATGTGTTTTTGTTAATATTCATAATGGTCATTAAATATCACTAAGAATATTAACAAAATGAACATATATTTGAAATGTAAAGCAGGCTCGCGCATTACACACCATTGCATAGCACTGTGCTTTTTATTTCTGACAAAAAGTGTTCAAAGTGCTACCAATAGGCTTTATGTGAGCGCTAACGTGTCATATAGTAGACTAATGCACTCTTCTAACCTTCATTCAAGTTACGTTAGAGACTGCAAGAACACGTTGCTTGTATACAACACTTTATAAGTAGGACTACAGGTGAGAATAAAGGGAATTTAAGTTTGTTATTTATTTATTTAATCTGTTATTGATATAGTGGCAAATGTTGACACTAAAGTAAGTTGAAGTTCTACCATGTAACATTAATATGACCTATAGCATATTTTCAGACAATAGGGTCACCGAAAGATTGAGGCATTGTGGTAGACCAATTATGCTAGTTCAAAAATTGATAAACTTAAACCATTCCTCGGTGATTTGTCTTATCCATAGATGATTGTTATATAAATGGATACCAGCTCTACCAAATGTTGTATTTGTATTTTTTCTACTTTCTATGTAGGCTACTTACCTAACCATATAGTTATGCGGTACCATAAGCCATGATGGATATATCCCCGGATAGGTAACAAACCTAATCCGTTAATTTAGAATAAGCAGCATGTATTTCACCAAAGGCGTTGGTACGATGGTCGGACAGCATATTGTTTGCCGTTGATTTTATTTCACAAGTTAAGTTAAGCCCAAGATCGCCACGTGCCAGTATAACAGACAAGTTCTTTACCTCGCAACCATCCTACTCTCGTAGACGATTGGCAACAGAAATTCCAAAATAGTAATGACCTGCTGCAAAAACCAACAACAAAGCCTTTCTATTGCAAATAATACTTATACTCAACACATTCACTTGCCATAAACCGCGTTGACGAGTTCCTTTTCTATAAAACACATTCTTCCAATTCAGGTATACAAACCCCATCTCACACAAGCAACGAAACACTGATGCAGAAATTTTGTGATTCACTCTATAAGGGCATTCCGTCCATTTACATGCGATTTTTCATGTGTCTTAATAATAAAAGTAATAAATCAGAATTTATTCTAATATTTATCCCTAAAGTAATGGACCTTTGAAATCAATTACAGTTTTTTAATAAAATTTGTTAATAAAGGGTTGTCCACTTTTTTTCATCAATTTATTTAATAATTTGAACAAAAACAACTTACAACAACTAATCGAAATATTATCAGTCAACACTGATCTTTTTCGGCAGCTTCATAATCCCGCGGCGGTAGAATTCGGCATCTTTCAAGTCAAAAAATTCTTCAAGCGATTCTCTCATTTTACCAATGTTTTCAAAATGTTTGCCTTTCAAAAAGTGTTGCATCTAACTTAACAAATAAAAGTCTCATGGCGCCAAACCAGAAGAGTAAGCCGGATGATCAACGCGGTCCCAAGTTCGATGATCTTTGCATTTGTCAAGCGCGAGCGGTGAGGCTTTGCATTGTCGTTCAGAAAAACAATCCGACCTTGACGACCCGATGACGACGATCCAAACTTTGTTTCAACGCATCCAACTAATAGCAATAGAATTCGCAAAACATTGCCTTTTTGTGCCGAATGTCCTTCTTTAGTGTCATAGTTGTTGTTTCGCCTGGTAAACGCCATTCGTGTTGAGAATCCGGATTTTTGAAGCTGATCCACTCCTTATCTCCCGTAATCAATCGATTGGCCAAGAACGGAGTTTTATTTTGACTATGCAACAAAGTTTGAGTGGAATTCACTCGTTTCGTCTTTTGAGCGACAGATCACTCATGTGAAACCCAGCGCGTCTTTTTCCAGACCTTGCCGAACTTGTAGAGGATATTGTCAGTAATCTGAGGGCTGCAATCAAAATCATTGGCCAACCTTCGGCATGTCACTGGCGGAATCTCTTCAGTGGCTTCAAGAACGGCTTGACGATCAACCTCTTTTGGACGTTTAGCTCCTTGCTCGTGATCCAAGTCTTCATTGCCGGCTTTGAACTCTACAAAATGCGTTCGAACCGCCGATTCTCCAACCGTACCTTCGCCTCATGCTTTATTGATTCGGCGAGCGGTTTCAGCAGCATTTGGTTTTGAACTCAACTTGTACTCGTGCAGCATTAACAATATTTTTGCTAGCAGATAAGCTCCACACTGAAACAAATATACAAGTATTACATATCTTTTAAGTATTTTTTGGATCTTTAATGAAAAAGTAAAAATATAGATGGCACCATTTCTTTATAAATTGATACCTTCATTTCTGTTTCTAAATACTTTTTTCAAATGCAATTGTTTAAACACCTTAATACTTTTAATGTTTTATTTGTTTTCTTAGTAGTTTTTCGTGTAGCATTTTTGCACTGGATATTTGCTATCTCGAACAATTAAAACTGTTGACTTGCTCAGTTATTTGTTCTCGTAATTCAATTTTGACGCAGGAATTCCTTACTAACTGTAAGGTATTTCAGGTAATATTTGTTACAATGTCGTGAAAAATAAAACAACAGTCTTTGTAAATTGTCTTTATCTGTAACTAATACCGCATCGTCTGATTTACTATGATTTACTTAGTAACCTCTTAGGTCCGTCGAACTTTTAATTATTTTATAAATCACTATCTTAAATAAAAGACAACTTAACAAATTTTCTTGTTTAATGTCTTTCTTTACATGTATTTGTTCGATTAAATTATTACTTATCTTAATTTTATTATATTTGTTTCTGTATGTCTCCTATCAGTAATATCGAGTTACTCGGAACATATAATTTATCTATATTGTCAAATATTATTATCTGCTAAGGAAGTAAATTTAGATTGGTCTATTAAATTCCAACACTTTTTCTGCATTTCATGTTGTTCATTTCTTAACTCTATAACCTGTATTAGCTTCGGTGTTATAATTTTTGTTGCGGGCTTCAAACACGTCGAGCTCGATAGTTACTAAGGATTCGTTTCTCTTCTTTTTTGTTACAATTATATCTATAATTCATTCTTATAGTAGTTCAGATATTTGAAATCTTATTAATTCTATCGTGCCTACAGTTAATCTCTCCCCCCTTTTATTTCAATATCTCTTTGGTGATAGCGTTCTCACCAGAAGATTTTATATGTTTTAATTTTTGAAGTGCCTTCTGTATATCCTTTGATCTATTTCTAATTTAATTTGTTTTTTCCGATTTATTAATTTTTTGTGTTTGTTGTTGTTGGTTCTATACGTATAAATCTCTAGATCTGTTTTCCATAAAAGAAGCGCGGTATGATGCAAATTGCGTCCTATGTGAAGTCAAACAATTTATTAACTTAATGAATTTCACGAATCACCCATAAAGCGTAACGACACTCAATTGCTTTAAGATGATACTTTTCGTGGTAAGGTCAGTAATTCTCTGGTGGTGTTAAATGTTCTTGCTTGGCTAAATTATTTAATTAATCTCATCGAACACATTTACAAACCTTTAATGATAGAAGAGTTATCTTTGGCTTTATGAAAACGAATGGTTCCGCTTTATCTTGCACGAAGCTCTGTCATAATGCTTATGAACATAAATGGCACATGGCACTTAAGTACATTACAGCGGCGGAGATTAGCCGGAAAATGACACGACAGTGCATGTTGTTATTGGTTAAAATGTTGCAAATAAAATGAATATCGAACTGATGTCAAGCGCTTGGCGCCATTCTGCGCGCGCTTCCCTCACAATACCATTTTCGATCAAAAGATCACCCTTTTTTGGCTGTTATCTGATCATGGTTAATTCAGATCGCATTCAAAAATATAACTCGCACCCCGTCTCTTCAAGACGAATATAAAAAGCCCTCAACCATTAAAATCGGTTGCTTCTTCGATTTATAATTTGTGTATGCTATTTTCTTCTCTTTGGCCAATTTTTTTATTTATGACGGTCTTGGTAGTGTTTAGCCTTCTTGTGCCTGGAGCTTCTCTAATGGTATTAAAGATTTCTTAATGTTATCTACTTTACTATTGCGTTTTTTCAATATGCTATTTTAATCCACTCTTATAGGGGTGTCCCATACTTAAATCTTCTATTCCTATTTTTTAAGCTGTTCTTCATATACTAATGGAGACTTTTCTACCTTTTGTATTTTTAGGCGTATCTTGTCTGATAATAGTACATGTCTAACCTCTATAAATAACTGGCACTATACTTAATTACATTATTTTTAGCGGTTACTGCAATTAAACATATTGTAAGAAAGTAGAGGAAAAACTTCTGGTTCAATTAGAGATAAAAGTAAATTATAGCTTTATGAGTTGCCAAGAAGGAAAAAATAAATTGTAAGACCACGAAGCAAATAATTGTTATTAGTAAATAAATTACTTTTCTTCGGCATCCTGTAATAGCAGCGGCGTAAAACGCCTCTAGCAATTTTTATCGGTCACTACCTGTGGGAATCAAAAGAAGCGCCGCGGTAAATAAATAAAATAGGCGCCCAGGCTGCATGTCACGGCAATAAATCGATACCCAATTTAATCGGCAATATGTGAAAATAAACATGCACGATGTCGACCGCGTATTGAAATTACCTTCAATCGGAATTGCGCCATTCCTCTCATAACATCGCGTTTGACGCTTGCAAATTGCGTTACAGCTCCATAAAACACAGGCGTGAGATATTCAATGTCTTAACAATGTTTCCCAATTTTTAGTTGATTAAACAGTTTTTTCACGGTTTCTAGGCACAGAATTTTAAAAGCCAATTCTTTAATTACAGTTGCACTGAAACCATAGGAACCTATTTTTAAAAATAGTTTTAAAATGTCTAGTCGAATAAATACCAGCATGTGCTTTCGGGTCCAATTTAAAAATCAATCATCACGTGCAGCTGCACCCAATTAGTAAAATTCCAGCTACATAACATGAGTTTTGTCGTTATGTGTAATTAGTTTTAAATTAAAAATTTTTAAACATTAAATTTCAGACTGCATAGAACAATTATTAACAGCAAAATGATCTCCATTATATTGCAGCAAACAACAATATGAAAGCCAAAGTTTAGTAAAGAGGAAAATCCTTACTTTCCCCATTTTAATACAAGTAGAACATTTCAATTTATAAAAGTGAATTCACCTATTTTTTAATGAGAGCCGATTATTTCTCATTCAATATTGGCACCAATTTTAATAATAATAATGGTAAGGCCCGGTCGTCGCGCACCATCTCTGATGCGGGGCGATGTGGCAAGCACCGCACCTTAGACGACCGCCGTTATTACCCGTTGTTCGAATGAACGCAGGTACTCAATTATTTTTAGTGACTGAGTAGGCCACCCGACCAATTTTAATATATGCTTTTAATTTTTAATTAACTTAATAATTTTTTAATATTTATTTTAAGGCACTCAGTTATAACAACTATTTAAAATACTGAAACAAATTTGGTTACTAAGAAATATACAGTAAATAGAAAAGATACATTTGTACTATTTGAAGGGTAAATGTTGTTGCAACTGTATCAATGATTAATTAAGTATATTTACTATACAATAAAATACTTTCTTCAAAAGAGGTGTATTAGGTTAATGGCAGGTATCTATTCCTACTGAAGTACAGAACACAAATTTAATTTAGAAGTCTTAGTTTGCGAACTGCAGTACTAACAATTAAAAGAGAAAATAAAGTCTACAACATATATAAAAAAAATTGCATTTTTAGAGGTAATATTAATAATAATAATTGAGTATAGTGATCAATTGTACAATTAGGTCGAAACTTCTGACCACCTTTTTTGAACTCCTCATTAAAAACTAGAATAGGAATGTCTCATAAACCCGACCCATTGAAACACCCCTAAGGGGGGTTTTCCTGCTTTTTTTTATTTTAAAGTGACATATCTCATGAATGATAATATATAGAGTGCTGAGACCTTCATAGTTGATTGGTTGGTCTAAGTTTGAGTTTCCAAGGTGTTTATGAGTTTCAACATTTGTATATATTACCGTTTCGCCCCCTGATCTTGTTACAATATACTAAGAAGTAGCTACTAATGGGCGCGTCCACTGAGAACGTGCCACCCGGTGCGCGCGGCGCATTTTTCGCCCGAGCGCGCTGTGTTCAACTCGGTCGTAGGAAGTACGAAGAAGGCTAGAAAAATTATAAAAAGATATAAATCGATAAATTTGATGTGCTCTTCCCGATGGTGCCATCATTTTTTGCCCAAAATTCTGTTTACATGGTGAAAATAGAGTTTAAAGTTCGGGATATTTCTCCAAAATTTCCCACAACTTTTCATAGTAAAATTCATACGAGTCGAAATAGAAACTCTTCAATAACACCTCGATACATTTTCAGAGTGGGAGAGCAACAAATGCGTAAATGATAAGCAAATAAAGAGGGCGGCATGGGGTAGACGCGCGCGGCGCGAGAGTTATCGCCTAAGCGAATCCCGAATTGAAATTGGTTTGAGTAAATTGGCCGCGTTGCGGCCGAAATATTATGTTCTTGCTGGTGCAAGTAGTACGCATACTGCGTGTGTATGCGTACATCATCAAAATGGAAAATTAGTGCTTGTTGTATTAAATATTTCAGTGTTAACTGTTAAGGCAAAATTAAAGATTACAAAGAGTGCATTACACAAATTATTTGCGAAAAATTGACGTCTGAATATTATCTGAATAAGTATAGAAATTGTCCCTGAGTAAATAAATTAAAATCAAATTTAGTAACGTTATCACCCCTCCCATCCCATCACGAACATAAACAACAACGCAAATACTACTTATTCGTCTTTATCAAAAATCCTCCAGTCCATTCTCACATTAATCACTCCCTACTATGACCAAATCAAAAACTTCCTCTTGTCCCTTATCCCAATGCTGCTCACAAATTGCGGCAAATAAATCAACCACTCTACAAAAATTAACCCTAATGAATTGGAACGCTAACGGTATAAAGACTCAGAGATCTACCTTCACATCATTCCTCGCAAGACATGGCATAGACATTGCCTGTATTACCGAAACCCACCTCATACAAAACGAGAAATTTACAATTCCGGGCTATCGCATTATTCGGAAGGACAGAGAGGCCGCAATAGGATGAGGCGCTTCTGCAATAATCATAAAGCAAAACATCGTAACCACCCCTATTGAACTAACAGGCATTCATCAACTTGAAGCTACAGCCACAAAATTAACCTTTAAGAATAACTCTTCAATTAACATAATTTCGACTTACAAACCACCCAAAAATAGACTCATCTTAGAAGAACTGGTAAAAATATTTGACAAGCAGCAGCCCACAATACTGGCCGGAGATTTAAATTGCAAAAACACAATCTGGGGATGCAGGGCCAACAACCCCAACGGAATAAAACTAAACACACTAGCGTCCCAACTGGCTTTACAAATTTCAGCCCCTAGAGATTACACTTATTTCCCCTACCGCACAAACCACTTGCCGGACATCCTAGATATAATAATACATAAAAACCTGCAACCGCCAATAAACCAAACCGTAATAACTGAACTTGACTCTGATCATCTGCCGGTAATATTCACTCTTAACTGTACTCCTTATTATTACCCGGAAATTCCAAGGCTAATCAACGGACCAGTTAACTGGGAACTTTTCCGTAATATCATGGACGAACAAATCAAGTGCCCTCTTACCATATCTACCACGGCTGAAATTGATGGAACCATTGAATTCTTCAAAGAAACAACAAATGAGGCTATCAAACAATCTACTCTAGTCTATCAAACACGCAAACCTGTCAATAACCAAACACCCCCACTCCGAATTTTAAAATTAATAAAAGAAAAAAACTCCACCCGAAGTGGCTACATCTTAGGAACCCTGCAAATAAACACCATCTAAATGTGCTGATCCGGCAGGTTGAAAACGAACTCGATCAGTTCAGAATAAACTCTTATAAACAGTATCTATAATCGTTCGAACCTGGAGACGCCAACATGTGGAAAGCCACCAAACGGATCCTGAAGCAACCCACGGTTACCCCCACACTAAAATACAATGGCCAAACAATATCGGAAGATAAGGACAAACCTGAAATATTCGCAAAACATCTAAAAGCAACATTTACCACCGCATATTTTAACAATGATCCCAGTCATATCAGATAGGTTGAAATGGAATCTCAAAATATTACACCCCAAGAACAAATAGATAACCCTATCTCCCCAACAGAAATTAAAGAATGCATAAAAAAACTTAAAACCAAAAAAGCACCAGGAATTGACATGATCCCCAACATAATTCTGAAAAATCTACCGCAAAAAAGTATATGTTTACTAATAGCCATATTTAATTCTTGCTTAAAATTGGGTTACTTCCCTACCGAATGGAAGCGAGCACTAATTCAAATGATTCCCAAACCAAATAAACCGCATGACAACCCTAACAACTACCTACCCATCAGCCTGCTGTCCACAATTTCTAAAGTTTTTGAACGAACTATTCAAAGCCGATTAAACCAGTTTTTAGAAGATAATGCAGTCCTGCCCAAATTCCAATTTGGTTTTAGGAGCGCGCACTCTACTGGTCATCAAATCTTACGACTCACTGAGATAATTGAAAAGGGTTACGAAAACAAAATGCACACGATAATGGCACTTGTAGATATGGCGCAAGCCTTTGATCGTGTATGGATAAACGGCTTATTATACAAAATGAAAGATTTGGCAATCCCTGTTTACCTATTAAACATAGTTAAATCATTTTTGACTGATAGAACGTTCCAGACAAGAATAAAAGGATATATCTCATCAGTACGTAAAATTAATGCGGGACTACCGCAGGGATCCGTACTGAGTCCCTTGTTATTCAATATTTTCATGCACGATGCTCCTACAACACCAAACTCTGACATCGCAATGTATGCCGACAATACAGCAATCATAACTCAAGACTACGACATTAACCTAGCCGCAAACAATCTGCAACAAAGTCTGAATCATCTTAACTCATGGTTTAACAAATGGTTTATACGAATTAATCCCAGCAAATGTGATGCCAAAATCTTTACCTTGCATCACCCACAAAACCCACCTAACATCGTTATCAATAATGTACCTATCCCTTGGCATCCGAAAGATAGCGCGGTGAAATATCTGGGGGTCTTTCTCGACCATAGATTAACATGGAGTTTCCACACCAATAAAAAATTGACTGAATCATACGCAAGACTGGTCATGCTCTATCCCATCATCAACAAGAAGTCAACATTACAAATCACAATAAAATGTGGGGTTCTCATCTACACGACCATCATTCGACCAATTTTTACATACGGGTGCAGTGTCTGGTGCGCGACATCAAAAACTAATCTTCGCAAACTCCAAGTGTTACAAAATAAAATTATCCATATAATAACAAATGCACAGTGGTACGCAAGAAACTCGCAGCTCCACCGAGAAACAGGAATCCTAACAGTGGAAGAATTCATAAAGAAAACAGCCCAAAAATTTTATGATAACGTAAATCAATGCAGTGGTGCGATTCACTACAACTTGGGCACTGAAAATTTACACACCAGACTTAAAAGGAAGTTACCTATTGATGTCCTAAATAGTGAGAATAACTAATTTAATTGTCAAAATCACAATGAACTATCTATTTTAGTGATATAAATGTTTAACCTTGTTATGTAATAGCAAATGTAATGCTGATCTGGCATAACCCCTATTAAAAAAAAAAAAAAACGTTATCACAAAATTCTTTTAATGAAATTAAGTATCAAACTTGGCCCACTACCGATTGATCAAAGTTGCAAACTAGAATCGATTCCACAGAGGATTTTATTGAAGATTTATATTGTAATTTAATCAAGCTAACACACATTTGTTCGCGCCAATCTCAAATTACCTTTTATTTAATTTTTAAATTAGGGCCGACCGTATTTGGTTGACCGAGAGTTCTCCGGCGTGTTTGAGTGGCAGCAGAAGTTTTCATTTCTGCGAGGCCGCTTTTGTTAAAAGTCAATTTTGTACGAAATTCGATATTTTGTCGACCAGGTTAACCTCTTCCCGGAGGTTCTTTTGTTTCCCGATTGCATTTTGCGGTTGAAAATTTTGCTGGTAAAACTCGGTTCATTTTTTCGTTGCTCTCACTCGGCAGGGAACGACGAAGGAAACACGCTACTGTTCGGCTCCGCTGTAAAGATTGGAGTAACTTGTCCTGTCTTTTTGCCCACACCCTTATCTCCTTTTCCTGGATCCCCCAGGACCAACAGCACAGTTAGGAACCGATTTTTGCGGGAAAGCGCTGTTTCCACAGGTTAGTGTTTTTAGCTTTAGCTTTTGTTTGAAATTCCTTTTGTTCAAAATTTAAAATTGCTATACAATCCACTTTTCAGCCACATCAACATTATTTTGTCACAAGAGAGCAGTCTACATTCTACCTATATATAAAAAAATTCTTAAAAAGTAATGAATTTTTCGGAAAACTATGACTTTATCGAGGAAAACGCTGTTCAGTCATTTCACTATACCATAATAATAATCGATACAGTTTGGCTACAGTTGTAATTTATTATAAAGAATCAAATTTAAAAATTAGCCACCTAACGTCGGTAATTTTTTCCTACAATCTATCGCATGACACAGTAGCTGTTTATTATATTCAAGAAAAAATTATCGATTTAATTAAAAAAATCTTTGCCTCTGTTGACAAAGTTATTTATTACCGACGGTGCTGGACAGCATTTTAAAAACAAATTTAATTTTCCCAATTTACTGTACCATTTCGAAGATTTTTCTATTAAAGCAGAGTGGTACTTTCGCAACAGCTCATGGAAAAAATGCTTGTGATGGCATCGGTGCTTGTATAAAATGTAATGTGAGGCCTGCTAGTTTGAGGGTGACTTCGAGTAATATTTTAACGCCGAGAGTTTATACGAGTGATCAAAAGAATATTTAAAAAATATTACATGTTTTTATACATCCAAAGACGATTATAAGATTGCACAAGAAAAATTGAAAGCCAAGTTTCAAAAAGCAAAGCGGAGATAACCCAAGCGCCACGCGCGTCTGCCTTCTTTATTTGCTTGTCATTTACGCATTTGTTGCTCTTACACACTGAAAATTTATCGAAGTGTTACTGAAGAGTTTCTCTTTCGACTCGTATGAATTTTACTATGAAAAGTTGTGGCCAATTTTGGAGAAACATCCTAAACATTAAATTCTATTTTCACCATGAAAACAGGAGTTTGGACAAAAAATGATGGCACGATCGGGAAGAGCAGATCAAAATCTATCGATTTATATTTTTTTATTATTTTTCTAGCCTCCTTCCTAAGAGTACGAGCGAGTTGAACACAGCGCGCTAGGGCGAAAAATGCACCGCACGCACCGGGTGGCACGTTCTCAGTGGACGCGCCTTAATATAAAATGTCCTATAGTTCAAGTTGGAAAATCATCCATTAACAACTCTCGAAAATTCGTCTAAATCATTTTGTGTCTTTTTTAAACTGTTTGGTTAATTCTCTATTAATTAAATTCTGTATCCAATATTCAATATGTATATCTATTAACTTTATAACAGCTTTATAACATCTGCTATAAGTAGTATTTTTAGGTCATTTTAAAAAGTTTAGTTAAAAATGTATCATATGGAACCTATTGTGATTCATTTGCTACACCCCCCCCCCCCACCCTTCTAGTAACAACTAAAACTTTCTCTAAAATAACAAGTCCATTCGTTTAATTATTATATTTGTTTTGTCTTTTTTGTCATTCAAATGAAGACCTAAACATTTTATTTTTAATAAGTGTAAATAAATCGTTTACGAAAACTTGCGATTCCTTGAATTATGTTTTATAGTAGCTTTGTCTGTGTTCATTTTGATTCCTTACTACTTGAAACACTCTTGCAAATGTCCATCTATTTTTGTCGTTTTGAGAAACAATTTGGATGTTTGTGTTACTTGCAAGATTTGCTGCATATTAACAAAACCAGCGATTATACTGTTCTATGTAATTGGCAAATAAGTTTGGAAAGTCAAGTTTATGTACGGTAGTGAAGTTCTAGTTACCTGATAAAAATTAGGCAGAATGTTATTAAATTTGACTTAAAGGTATCGGTACTGGATATTAAAAAAAGCATTGACAAGAAAGATTTATTGTCATCTTCTACTACAGGAGGATCCAAATTGGACTTCCTGAATCAAACACAAAATATTGAAACAATCCGAATTATGTTACTATCAGTGTAACATAAAATATAAGTCGGTCACATGCCATCCACGATTACATTGACGTATGAACATTCTTTTACCAAAGTTTTCCATAATGCTTTCCCATAAATTCAGCTCTACTTAAGTAATTGGCACTTAAATCGTGATAAGTTTGTTGACATAAACCGTTTCCTTCAAACAGCTTCAGGACACGACCAGAAAATTTGGTTTGAAGCAAAATGTCTATTTCGCATGCTTTTAGCATGTGATTCCATTTTATTAAAACTAACATAATTCAAGTTCAAATCGTTGGTTTTGTTTAAAAAAAAAGTTGTTTAGCATCATCATTAACAATTATAGCATTGCCAGCACTGCCCTCAAAAACGTACGGCCCCCCCTGGGGGAATCATTATTCCTCCAGTTACAATGCACACCAAACAGAGCACAATATATTATATATATATATATATATTTGTAGATATCACGTAGATTTTCACTACCCCATGTATGACAATTTTGACGATTTACAAAGTCGCTTAAAGAAAAATGAGCTTCATCGCGTAATATCAGTTTACTTGTAAAAATTAGCATAAACTGTTATGTTCTCTAAAACTCAGTTAAATTTTGATCACCCTATAAATATCTAAAATAAATTTTCTTTACTTACAGAAACTCCTTATTTATGTATGTTTACTATTCTAAAACATTGTTTTACACGGGGTAATAAGAAACTCTTTAATTTTTGTAATCTTTTGCATCACACTATACATTTCTGCATCATTTGAAATCAGTCGTCCAATCAACTCTCTCATTTTATTGGGAATCTGGGCGCACTTGTCATCTTACATCATTGGAAAGTCATCATCGTTAAAAAATAAGTAATAACAAAAGCGACATGGTTCTCCGTGACAAACGACGATAAGGATTCTGATCTCGAGACATCTAGACTGAAATTTCTTTTTTGGAACTTTAGATATATAATAAATATTGTCGTATGAAGAGGTAAATTATCTTTTAGAATACGTGGTCAATATTTAATCACGCGTAAAGTTGTACCAAGACCAAGATAATATTCCCTTTTCCTTATCACAGTTCGAGAGCAACTAACACCCAAAAGTAATCTTGCTGTTTTCAATGCAGGTTTGAGCCTGTCTTAACTTGCTTATGCTTTATTGTAGTACTTTTGCACCACGTTAATGTATTGTTTTTTTTATTAGCCAAGTCAATATTCAACACTGTTTCTGTTTCGGCCAAAAGTGGACTGTCTCGTAATTTTACCAAATTTTAAACAAAAGAACTTCAATCAAAAAGCCAAAGCTGGAAAACTCACCTTTGGAACGTGCGGCTCCCAGTGCTGACCTCCTGGGGAATCAAGGAAGGGGAAAAAAGGTGTGGGTGTAAAAAAGGACAAGTTACTCCAATCTTCGCTGCGGCACCGATCGGAAGCGCCTTTCCTAATGTGGGTACTCCAGCTGGTGTGTCCGAAGTTTGCGACTAGATTTCCCTTGGTTCGTCGCCGGGTCAGATACAAGGAAACCAACCGAGTCTTTCCGCCGGCAAAATTTCAACTCCCAAAATTCAATCGGCCAACAAAACAACCTCCGGGAAGAAAAAAATCTGGGCGGCACAATACCGAATCGCGCAATAAAAATAACCTTCAACAACGGCCACCGTGATGTGGAAACTCTTGCCGCCAAACAAAACACACAGGAGAACTCTCGGTCAAAACGGCCTCGGACACGGAAAATTGAAAGCCGATCGCACGCTTTCTAAACCATCACAACTAAAATTCAAAACGAAGCGAGCGAAAAGTCGCAGGCGAAGCCGCTGGGCTTTATATTGTACATCGGCGCACCACGTAGGCGGGCTAATTCGTCGCAACTATATCAAATCAAAACTAAAGTGCGTATACAGGGAGAGCCAAAAGAAGACCAACCCTAATTTAAAATCCAAATAAAAATAATTGGAGATTGGAGCTATCTGTTTCTATAACTATTATAAGAAATTATTAAAAACACAACTATACTTAAACAAATATTGCACAACATAATCATAATATAATGTTGTACATTAATGTTACTAATTCAACTACTTTTTTTTAATTACGTTCGCCAGATCAATAAACATTATTTGTTATAAATGGCAAAGATAAGAGAAACACAAACACACGCACACAGCACTACGGTCCATGGAGAGCCTTGGCTTCTTTAACATCTGCCTTCCAGCTTTATCGATCTTGTGCTAAATTTTGCACCCTTATTTTTTTAGATCGGTTCATACATTGTCCCTCCATATTAGACAAGGTCTTCACCTTGTTCGTCTTTCTTCTGGGTTCTCGGTGAAAACATTTCTAGTGGCTCTAGCCCGAGACATTCTCCACACATGTCCCAACCATCTTAGCCTTTGTCTTTTAATGCACCCTACGAGATCTTGATCGTGGTATACTTCTAGTAGTTCATGGTTCATGTGCATTTCCATCCATTTTCATTTTTATCATAGGTTAGCCCAAAAATTTTCCTAAGTACCCTTCTTTCGAAATGATTTAGTAATTCTTCGGTTTTTTGGTTAACTTTCATGCTTCGCATCTATACGTACCACGAGTCATAACTATTCTATATAGTCGCAGTTTACATCTTCTAGTTACTGATCCTGACTTTAGGATGCTGGTGAGACTAAACAAACATCTGCTGCCCACCATTATTCTTTATTTAATTTCCCTAGTAATATCGTTACTTCGGTTTATTGTTGTTCCCAGGTATTTAAATTCATTAGCTCTGCTAAGTCTCACTTCTCCTATTACAAGTTCATCATTTTTTCTTTGTAATTGTTCATGTTGCGTTGTTAGTATTTTGATTTTATCAACGTTTACTACAGCTTGTTCGATACTTGTAAAGTGTTGATTACGTCTCGCTCCCTTCTTCATAGTATCACATCATCTGCATAAGCAAGAAGTTGTGAGCTTCTGTTGTACAGAATACCTCCGACTCTTAATCGAAATTTTCTAATGGTAGCTTCTAGTTATTTCAAATTCCCTGGATATGTGTTGGCCAATCCTACACGCACATTTGGTATTTGTCATCGTCGCTTTAATCAGTCGTATTAATTTTGGTGGAATTTTAAATTATTGCAAGTTCTACTTACTCCAGATGGTAGTGTAGTAATAGTAGTATGTAATATATTAATCAATTCTTAACCCCCAGATTTTATTAACTCAGCAGGTATGTTATTAATTTCAGGAGCTTTGTTTCGCATGGTTCTAATGAAATTTTCTGTTTCTTCCCGTGACCGTTCCTGTAGTTCTTCTTCTAATTCATTTTTTTTTCTTCCTCCTCTTCTATTGTTTCAGTGTTTTTACTTCTGTTTAATAATTTCTATTATTGATTGTTTGCTGCATAATAGCTCTTCAGTTTGACTTCTACATATCTTGGAACGGAGCTGAAAACCTTTCTTTATTTCGTTGACCTTGTAAATGTTTCTGGTTTGCTTTCTTCTGTGCTATTCTTTTCTGCATATAACTGCGCTTCTTTTTCCTGTACATTTTATTTGCTTTCCTTTTTTTTGTTCATACTTAGCAGCTTTCAATTTTGTCTTAGTTTATAGCATTTCAGCCCTTGCCTGTCGTCAAACCAGTAGTTAGAGCTTCTGGGTGATTGTTTTCCTATGGTGGTTTTTGCTGCCGTAATTATTATGTCTAACGGTATTTCAATGAGTGTCTATATCTGAATCTTCTTGTAAAATTACTGTTTTTTGTTCTATTCCTGCTCTGATTTCCTCCTGGTAGCGATTGAGTTGCTTATTGTTTTTTAATTTCCTTACATTCCATTTTGTTTTTCCTTTACCCCTCTGAATAAAAGTTCTATAAATTCTCTCTCACTGTGACAATTACAAAGAAATGGCCTGAGACACAATCAGCTCCTCTTTTGCTTCGAACATCCATTAAGATTGTAGTGTGCCAGATATCAATCAAACAGTGAACAATCTGATTCACGATGTTTCTATCGGGAGAGACTCAGGTTCCTTTGAGCACCTTATTATGCGGAATTAAAGTACCTCCTACTCGTAATACATTACTAACAGAAAGGTTCATGTAGGCTATGTTTTCCGATTGTAGGTTATAGGCATTCTTCTTTGCCGACTTTAGCATTAAAGTCTCCAAGAATAATTTTCATGTCATTACTGCAGCAGTCTTGTATTATATAGTTCAATTTACAATAAAACCGTTCTTTTTCTCTATTGTCAGCTTATTCGGTGGGTCCATATACACATATTAATATTACGTTACAAAAGATGCCTTTTACTCTGAGTTTTCAGTCTCTTATTAATACCCTTGAAATCAATTACTCTATCCAGCAGAGTGTTTTCCACCAAAAAAAAACCGTTCCACACTCATGTCTATCTCCAGTGTCTCCACTGCACATTATAGTACGCGTTTTCATTTTCAGTATATCTATCCCGTTATCTTATTTCTTATAAGGCTGTTATCTCTATTTTGTATTTGGAAATTTCTTTTATTGCGTCAAAGAGAGCCCAGGTCTATAGAGGCTTAACAGGTTTTAAGATCCAATATTCAAATTCTTCTTCCGTTGCAAAAGTGGTCTCCGATTAGACCATTCATCTTTCCAAGGCTGTTGTTCAGTTTTCGTAACACTGTCTTTTTTACGGTACGCGGTTGGCCAACATACCAACACTTTTTTATCTGGACTTGGGACCAGCAGGACGCTGCAATACAACAATCGCGTCCTGTCGGAATTGGGTAAGAGAAACAGGACTATAACAATAACTTAGACTACAACATTGTGTGACAGAGTAATGGTCACAGAAAGATTAATTGGTATTAATTTAATTGGCTATTTGATCTGTTAATGCTATGTCCAGAGATAGTTTACGTTAGAGCCTGGTGTAAATGTTTGTTTTAAAATGTTTATAATAAATCGCGCCACTACATGCACTGGTGTTTATAATAAACTTTTTCGCACATTTTTTAATAAACCGAGCGGTGGATAGAATGCCTAGCTCTTCACGTAGTTGTATATTACGAACATACCACGGTGCGTTCGCAGCAATTCTTAACACCTTATTTTGGAAGCCTTGAATTTTCTGTATATTGGTTTTAGAGATATTGCCCCAAACCGGAGATGCAGTTGTCTTAGTTTAGTCTAGCTTTGGGTAAGCTTCTGGTTACATGATACTTACAACTAAATTGAGCCTTTAGGATTACAGGGTATTTTGTTGTCAATTTGTATGCAAGGAGAATTGTTGAGTCTTTATAGTGTAAATATTTTCGCTTGGCATTTATTATAATGTTTCAGCCTTTGAACCATGACAAAAGCTTGTTAATTGCATTCTTTAGTTTTTCAATTATTTCATTAGGATTATCAGTTTGGATAAACAGCAGTGTCATCCGTAAGAGTAACTATTGCTGCACCAAGTTGAAGAGGATTGGATCTAAAATCCTGCTTTTTGGGACTTCCTCTGGAGACTTTTTGGTTTCAGACAGGGTTGAATTGACCTTGACTACAAAGGTCGTCCTATTATTTAGGAACAAGAAAATGATTGCCTTGAGATATGTAAGCATGGTAATGCCCAGGGTCTTTTTAAGGCATTTGATCCACACCTTGTCAAATGCTTGAGCGACATCGAGAAAAACTGCTGCAGTATATTGTAAGCTGTTAAATTTGCGTGCAATAAGCTCGCCGATTCTTTGAAGTTAAAGGCTTGGTCAGGGGATGTCCTTTTGGAAAGTTTTTCTATAGTGTCCATGAATTCATTGGACGAAGTTGGTAGAATGTGGTCTGGTATTGGCACTCTTCTTTCATTATCGTTTATAGTTTGTGCGTTGTGAATAGGCGTGCAAATGATTGCAGGATCGTTTTCGTAAGTAGCAAAGGTAAGTCTAAGTAACATTATCGGTTTCTGTTGATAATGTGAGTAATTCTTCTTTTTGGTTTAGAATTTTTCTAGTTGTTTTTCAAAGGCCTTAGTCTCTTAAACTGAAATCAGCTATATGTTTTTTGTGTGTATTTATTTTTAAGTTATCTAGTTCTCCTTTGATTTAATGCATTATGTTGTTTAAACAACTTTTAAGTCGGGGATCCCTGGTTCTCTGCTATTCGCGTCAAAGTTAACTTTTTTTAAAATTTAGTTAATAATGTATCTGGGAGGATAATTGTAGTTAGTAGGGCAGGCTCGTCTTGGAGTTGTACAGGTTAATTTGACAATTTCCAATATTGTTCAAGTGAAGTGAATTATGGCTACGTCGATGTCTTTGACTATTTAAAATGTTGTCGGGCAGTGGAGTCTACTGTTTAGCTGATCTTTAAAGTTGTTCCAGTACATTTTGCCATTGATTAGTTTTGGAACGGGCTGTTTGATGCGTAGTGTGTTGGTGTAGGACCCTACTACCGGGAGGTAATCAGAATTTAATTAAGATACAATGATTTGAAAAGTAGATTTATTGAAGGTGTACTAAATATATCGGGTTGGTGATCTTTCCAGTACGGATAGTAAATGTAATCGGCCAAAATTCAGAAAAATTAGTTATTGCAAGATTTCCCAGTTTAGTACTCTCAGGACTTGTGACCTTGCATTCTCATAGGGTATTTTTAGAATTTATACCACCCAGTCCAGTTGTGTCAAAAATTTGTTTGATAAATATTTTTTTGACTATTTTCATATTTGGGTGTTTGTAGGCAGTGGCTATGATTACACTGCTCTGACTGTCGAGTTTAACCTTAATTTATATCAACTCAATTTTTAAATTAAGGATTTCAGAAAGTTTGGTGTGCTCTTATTTGATTTTGATAATTATCGCCACTCTACCAGTAGCTACTCTGGATTTCGACCTTTGCGATAAATGTGATAATCGGGGATTCGAAATTTCACGGATTCATCAAGATAAAATTCTGATATGTAGGCTATGTTCATATTGTATCTTGCTTTAGAGGCAATAAGTAGTAAGCGTTGGTTGTTGATGCCGTTTGCCTTCCAGTTGAGGATGGTTTATTATGTTCCACTGATAAGCATTGATAGGAGAGTTTTAATTTGGCTAAGGCAAGGCGTGATAAGATCAAATAGAGTTTAATTGAAGTTATTAGGTACTGGTGCAATGTATGAAGAGGCAGCTTTGCTGCTCTGGTTAATTTGCTTTTGAGTTTCTCTGCAAGGGTCTGTATGGCATTTATATATGAGCCTCTGAGTTCAATTCGTGTCCATTGTTTTAGCAGCACTATTTAGCAAGTACAGCCACGATATTTTGCGCTGTTGCTTACTCCACAGTTGGCAAACTTTAGTGACTTGTTGGGTCTCTTATGTCGATCAGTATGTAAATGGTCGCCTGTACATTTTACGCAACTAGTTTTAAGCCACAATAGTTTTTAGTATGACTATACTGTTGACATCTGTAGCACTAAGGTATATTCTTGGATTTTATTCTGCCTTCTACAGTAAAATATTTGCTACAAATAGCGTTAAAGTAAAACACTGATATCAGGCGAGTCAAACAACGTCTGCACTATTACACTGCTTGTACTTCTCCATTTATTAGCCTACTGAAGGTTTCGTTCTTGAAGAAAAAACGTCCTTTTTCTGGCACTATGATTTTATTGCTAGCAAATTTACATGACATGCAATAAATTTGATTTCTTTAAATAATACTTTTCTTATTCAAAACCGATTATAAAAAATAATTTATTGCTATACAAAATATAAATTAAACTAAAAAATAAAAAGCAACAAATAATAAGTCCTTTGTATGATATCATGAATCAAGGTACCAGACCTAGTGTAGTTTCGCAGTCTGGATATCAATGTTTCGATTTTTTCATACACCCTATTCATAGCAAACAATGGATATTTTTTAGGCAACTCCTTGGCAGTTGGTGGTATTATAGTAGGAAAGTGTTTTCGGTCACCGTTTGGAAATTTTAACTTTGTTATTATATATATATATAATAAATTTCTATAGTGTTGTCGCCGATTTTTTTTTGTTTTTTGTCACTCATGTTGATATTATAATCCACAACAGTTGGTTTTACATCCTTTCTCTTCCACTAGCTTTAATTAATTGTTTACAGGCAGCATGAATGGAGCTTGTAATTAAAATATCACGTTTATCTCTCTATTTAAGTATCGTTTGTTTATCACGAAATAAGGCAAAGCGTTCGCTCTTTATTACCTATTTTTAATTTTTATTAGAATTTTTATTTTGCGAACTTTTTATTTTACTAAACGGCTTTATGCTAAACATTAAATTGCATTTGCAACAATTGTTTAAGGGGTTATATCACTTTGGAGCCCGAAAAAAAGGCTTTTTTCAAGAATTTTTTTTTTGAGGATTCTTTTATAATAAACATGAGCAACTCTTCAGGAGTAAGAATAAATTGTTTTATTGAAAATTTGTTGCAAAATGGCGGCTGTAGGAGCGCATGAACAAAACTAAATTTTTCAAAGGTCCTCCGCGGCGAGCAGTAGAAGTCCCCTGGATCACCATCTGGAAGGATAATTTTTTTTTCATAAACTACATGAGTTTAGCTAGTGATGTACACACAATCATAATTTCAGGAATTTTTTCGCAAACTGGCAAAACCCAGAACAAATAATTCGAATTTTCGAAAAAAAACCTACTTTGATTGTTTATAAAAAAATCCTGTTGGCCAATTGTAAAAATCGTGTGTACTTCACTAGATAATCACACAATAAAGTTACAGTTCAATTTTTAAGTCGATCTAATGAAAACCCTTCGAGTTCTGCTACTCGCCGGTTTCAAAAGCATTTTTTCGAGGACAACGCGTTTGAAGTTTGGGAACGCTGCAACTTTTACTATGCTTTTCGACCCAAGCCCACATCTGCTTCCCTCCGAAGACGGTACATTGCCTTTGCACTCTTTACATATCACCACTTGTGAAAGGGTAGTAAACATGGTCATGAAATCAATGAAACGATACCCAAAAGACTCATTTACTTCTCTTTCACACTTATCATCGTATTGAGTTTCTTCGGCAACGCGCTCACGAACTCCGGAAAAATTAATTTTACGGATATTTCTGAGTCTTTTTCATGCAAAAAAGTTTTTGATTATGAATCTAAGAATGTTTTAGCGTATTGTAAGCTAAATAAAAAAAAATTTAAAACATTTTTTTCTAAGTGATATAACTCCTTAAGTAATAGGCATTGATCGCATCGGCTGAATATTGCCTTATATCTAGTTGTTACCATTGTTTAATAACACCTATTAAATATTAAAATCAAAAAGATAATCTTTGCAGAAGTGGTATTGAAAAAAATTGTCTTTGTCAAAAATCGCAAAAATTGCGAAGTGTTCAAAGTCGGAGATTTTGTAAATCATCATAAACTTGACGATTCGCCTAAATGACGACGTTGAAGTGGCTTGGTAAATTTAAAATTAGCATAGGTACTGTTCAAAATGTAAAAAAAGAAACAGAACTTCGGCCAAAGAAACGTTGTGAAAGAATTTATAACATTTTAATTCAAAACATGATGAAAGATACGTCGAAATGGATAGCATTACGTTACCAGGGCCTTAATTTTATAATTTTAGTATGGGACAATGTGTACCTGATAATGTAAGAAGAATGTAAAATGTGGCAAGCTATATATTATTGTGGTTTTAATTGGTTGGCTAGTCATTACAGAATAAAACACAAATTTTCTCCATAAAAGTAAAGCAAATCACCCATGAGAGTTATCAACCTTCTCCATATCTCTGAAACGGTTGAGAATTCAAAAAAAATTATTTTTTGTTTAAGATTTTTCATAGAATCTATATACAAAGTTTTTCCATCAACTCCTATATATTGCCTACAAAGTCCCCTCTACTTTCATGATTGATGTGAGAATATTACAGTACCCTAAATTCCAATGCATGTTAATCATTAATCATATATACAAGTTGCGACCATTGTTTTTGTCTTGCGGCAGTCTCTTTGCCTCTTGTATTATGATTCCTTTCTACTCTAGTATTTCCATTATTGCTTTCTCCCATGTTTGTTTTGGTAGTGTTTTTTACACCTGGGTATTACCTTCGCTTTTCATATTTTTTTTACTTGTCTATTAAGTTGCCTCAGTCATTTATTACTAGTTCTACCCTCAATTTTCTCCTTATATCTTGGTTTCTTACTTTGTTAACTCTAATAACTTCCTTTACTCTTCTGGGATATTTTATCTGCATGTATTGTATTCGGCTTTTAATTATTTTTTTGTTTGAACCCAATATTCAGAACTCAGGAATAGTCTGTAAATAGTTTTAAATATCTTTATTTTTGTTTGTGCTGTTGTTTACTTCTTTTCTGTGAAACATTTGTTTAGTGCACAGAATTTTGCTGTTCTTTAATTTATTTCTCTGTATTAATATTTACCTGCTTTACTCTTTTCCCCTAGAGCTTTTCTGACTTTATCTTCATTTGATATTACCCAGATTTTACTTTTTCCTGCATTTATTTTTATGTTTATTTTCTATCAACAAGGATTCCACAAAATTAAGTTGCTTTGCAGTTCCTCTTCTGAGCCGGAAAAATTTGCAAGGTCATCCGCAAAACGCGTTCCGAGGTATTCACCCTTTTCATAATCTTATGCTGTTTGTGTAGTTTGCGCCATCCTGTCTAAGCTCTTGATTGCTATTAATTTCTTTAAATTCTGTACCATGTATTTTAACATAGTTTCGGCTTACTTTATATAAACTTTTTTCCCATGTTTCTTTATTCTAATAATCCCCAAACTACGTTGCTTGGTATGCAGTCAAAAATTTTCTCTGAATCTAAATAGGCAATATATGCCTCTTGATTCTGTTCTAGCATTTTATTTGTCATTTATTTTATTGTGAAGATTTGGTCCTGCGTGCTATATCCTTTCCTGAGACCGCTTTGTTACTCTATCAGTTTCTGTCGTATTGTTTTCATCAGCTTACTTTTTAACTTTTGCCACGCTGTAGTTTTGGCATTTCTTGTAATCACCTTTTTTATAGATTGTTTTTATTATCTTTACTTCCCAGTCCTTGGAGACTGGCCCTGTGTTCCATGTAAATCTAAATATTTCTATTAGAAGTTTAATTCCGTCTCTTTGTTAACATTGATCCATTTACAAATATATAACATTGTGGTTTTTCTGTCCTTAGTCTATTTAGTAACTTATAGACTCTTCCTGCTTAAGTATACTTTCTATTTTTTTTCTTTAAATTTATCTATTCCTTGATTTCCCGATGCCACTATGCTGTTTGCTTAGTGTTTCTTTTTGTCATTTTTTACTCCGCATGTTATATGTTCTGGGTTTATAATAGTATTTTTAAACTTTTGCTCTACTTTGATCTTTATATTTTATGTTTATACATTCGTACTGTTAAATGTTTCTTTTTTGATTTGGCCTACATATCTTATTTGATATTTGTGCATTTTTTTCTTTTATCTTTTCTATCGCTAGGTAATGGTTGTTGTAGATTTCTACTCCTCTATTAACTTTAACATTTATTATCCTGTTTCGGTTTGTCTTTTCCAGTATTATATACCCTGTAATTGAATTTTCTTGTCGATTTTTTACCTTCCTTATAAACTTGTAAATGTCCTTATGTGCGAAGAATGTATTACAAATTATTAATTAGATACTACTAATATTACCGTAAATTTGCCGCTTTCTCACAGGATTGAAACGTAGCATTTTCACCTAGTAAATTATTTTCTATCATATTTTTAAATTGAAATTACAAGTCTAATTGTTCAAATTAATAACATATATAATGTTTATTAGAATATATAATTAATACAAAACCGTAACTTGTATTTTAGGAAAATGCATATCCTAGTAAAATTTACAAAAATCACGTCAAAACATTAACATAAAATACAAAAATACACAATGCCGACAGTAGCAGTTCACCTATAAACTAGAAAGTAATCGCTTGCAAAAACGGTAAACGGGTTGCACAAAGCACAAAAATAAAAAGGAGCGCAAAAAAGAGACGATAGCAAAAAGTAAAGGGGGCAAGTATAAATAAACCAAGGAATGAGGTAACTGTGATAGTAAAAGCAAACAGAGAAGCAACAGGTTGGCGGATCAATGTTGTTAACTCTGAAAGATGACTGAGAGCAAAACAATTTCATTGAATTATATTTAAATAATAATATAAAAGCAGCCCGCGCGAGTTCGCATTGGAGGATAAGTTTAACATTTCTCGAGAAAAAGCTTGACATCGCATTGTGGAATGGTTTGCGTCTTTATTTCATTAATGCGCAACATTGTTTTCATTTGTACTCAAACAAATTCTGTCACTGTTTAAATTATAAATTAAAGTGTTATATATACACTAATATTATTTAGTATTTTGGGCAGAAGTCGCAGAATAGATATTATTTATTTGAAAATATATAAACGTTAAAATATTTTACCACAATGGACGGTTTTCAAAAAATAAATGGTTTCTAGAAAATACAGCCATTAAAAATACTTAAGTAATTAAGTCGAATGAAATAAATCAAATTGAAAAAAACAGTATTTTTTTATTAAGTTTTTAATTTGATTTTAGTAGTAACTCAGTAGGGGATAAGAGCATGTATTATTAGTTGCAACTGTTTGCCTTTTCTTTTATTAGTGTTGCTTTTCTTTTTTCACTTATGGGATGTGTAGCTAAAAAACCTCAATTAATTTATTTTACCCTGTATAATTCTTGCAAAGAGTAAATATTATTTTAACTCTACGTTGATTTTACACTATATATTTTATCTGTAGAAAAAGTAAACCGTATGGTAGATTCTTCCCAATGAAACAAAAATGTACATGGCAGCTTTCACAGGAAACGAACAGGACACAGCAACCAAACCAACCATTGCTACTGCAATAGACGGCAACCTTGCTATGGACAAGCCCATAATAATGTTTGTACCTATCTTAATCCACATTTCCACACACTACGAACTTTAATTGTGCGTTATGATTCCTAAAGTTGCTTACAAGTTAACTTTTCTATACTTGAAGCTCTTATTTTTAAATTATATTTTTGGTTTACTTTTTTTTATTCACAGTAAATGATGCTTTTATATTGATGTATTGTTAGATAAACAACAAAGTTTTAAAAGCAAAAAATCCCGTAAAGACGCAATATGTAGAGAAAAATTGGTGGAAAATCAGTCGATTGCATACAATAAACCAACATTTCTAAACTTTGTAGACTTCAGTTACGAGATTTAATGCACACACTAGACAACAGAAAATTCTAGTGAATATCCTAAAACCAACTAAGACAATTTACAAGAGAACTAAAGTGAAAATGAAAAGTAAATTAAAAATTAGTGAACCTATAGGGAGAACTGACGTTAGACGAGGAAACTCATTACATTTTCTACTGTTTAACTTTATATTAGACAAACCAATTTAACAAATAAAAATTAAAAAAATTTAAATGGTTGATAATAAGATATAAATATTGTACTACATTGTTGAAAATAAAGGAAATGAAAATATAGACCAAATAACGTCAATTAAATATATAGCTAAGAATAAAATTATTACAAGTATAGATAACAACACAAAGTATTTTAAAAATACAAAAAAAACATATTAACACAGAAAAAAACAAAATATATCAGAAGTATACATTCTTCTTCTTTGGCTATTTTCCCTTTATAGGTTTGTCATTTTCAACTTTTTTCTTCAATCTCCATAATTTGGTCCATTCTCTTTCATCTTGGTTTGAACATAAGTTTCCCAATTTACTGCTAGTTCACTTCTCCTCCTTCTTTCTCTAAGCTATCAATTAGTAATTGTTGTTCCTCCATTATCACTTAAGTGTCTTGTAATTTGTTTTCTATTCTTGCGAGTGTGTCGTAAACTTCTTCTCATAAAATATAGTTCTACTGTTTTCAATTTACCTCTTATTTTATTAGTCACCAACTACAGTTCTACTTCAGATCTTATAATATAATTGTCTTATCTCCCTAACTTTCTTTCTTTCTTTCTAAACTTATAATTCTATCTCCTCCTAGACGCTTCAACCGATTTCCTTGAAATTTGCACACCACATTCACAACTATACTTGCTAATTTGGCGCAAAAAATCAGTATTCTAACTTTAACCGTTTTTGAATTATTTAAATATTTTGATTATTGTATTGTATAGATGTCACACCTGTGACAGATAAAAACTTTTTTTTTGAATAACAGTGCCATCTGTTGGACGTAAAAACCAAAGCCACAACAACGCGTGGTCGGGTACAGCTATTTTAGAATAAAATCAAACATTCTGTTATTGTTGTCAACATTAATTTAGAGAAAAATTAAAAATTACTGCAAATGAACGTAAAACGTAAAAATTACGGGAGTGCATTATGAACGAGCGCATAAGCTTTGCATTAATTTAACTTTACGTATTACGTATTTCCTATGGGCGGCTTATGCTTACGTCCACCATGAATGGGCGTTAAATTGTTCCATGTTTCTGATCCAGAGAAAAAGCCGGTCTAATTAAAAATTTATACGTTCGCACCTTGCAAAAATTTGAGGGAAGGCGGGTGAAAAATTGTCAAAAATATCTTTTGGCGGGCAACTCCTAGTGCTGTAATATTCTCGGCAATAGTGTTAAATATCTTTTTTTGTTTTGTGAGGTTTTAATTCCGTATAATCTCATGGGGTGCTTTTGTTTTCCTTTTTTAATTGCTTTATATCGTACATGATATAATTAAGCCTAAATATAATACTTATAAGTAGCTCAAGCTTTTCTTTTGATCCCTTATATTTAACTTGTATTCTTATCGAGACCCCAAAATATGTCTTTTTGATACCTTTAGGTGTTACTAATATTAAAATAATTGTTAAATAATGTTATACTAAAATCTAAATTACTTTTCAAAATTGTACGATTCATATAACAAACTAATTTAAATTGTTACTGCATTAAACTATGCTTCATGAGATTGCACAGATAATAAACATGCAAGGTTTGCATAGAAAATTAACAAGCCAATGTTAATATAACAAAAATAATTTGTACCACCGTGATGTAACCCAGCCGCAGATGAGAACAGACTGTATTGCATATGAATGAATGGAAGTAACTCAGATCAATGAACCTGCATCAGTTTAAGTAAGTTTAAGTAAGGTTTTTTTCGCAAAACGATGCAATAAGTGCAATGTGAATAAAATCATAACACAAACGATTTACAGGCAGGCGAGAAACTGTTTTGTGGTCTGTTTTTCAACGAGGAAATCACCAAAAATATTGAACTTGAAGGTGCTAGTCCGAGAACTAAAAGATACGCTGGGAATTTTAAAATCTAAGCATATTTAATTTTAACGAAAGATCTTGTCATGAAACATATTGCGGTAAAATTGGTTTTGTGCCTACCTTTGTCCAAATCGAATGCTACAGACTGCTACCATTGAACTAAATTTTTCAAAAAGATCAAAGTCCCCTGGTTTGAAACGTCCAAAAAGTGTGTAAGATCTTAAGGTGCTTACTTTAAATGTGACTAATGTTATCTACAATGTTTTTGTATCTAGTGCCATTATTACTTATAAAGAGTTTTTGTTATTGAACTTGTAATTTGTTGTATTTATGTCTTAATTCTTTAGGAACAGACAATGTATTTCGACTTTAATGTTATTTCAAAACAGTTGTTCCTCTATGCAAGTGCAAGGAAAAGGATGAAACTATATGTTGATATCAACCAGTACTATGAATTTGCACAATTTAAGAAAAATAAAATTTGGTTAATATAAAGAATGATATAATGGAGGTTTCTCAGGTTTCCCCCCTCTTGAAAGGCTTGGTCATATACTTCCCACTATGTGCCACAATTAGCTGGTCGTCAGCAAACATAAGTGAATCTAACATCTTATCTCTTTTAGGTATACTCATTGCTCTACATTTCCTATACCATTGTTCTAATGTCTGTTCTGCGTATATATTCAATATTGTGGACAAAGTGTGCAGCCTTGTTTTAAAACTTTGGGCACTGATTTCGGTTATTACCTTATTTCCATGCTTAATTTATACTTTTAAGTTTTAGTATAAATATTTAACTGTATTGATCCATTTTCTCTAATTCTTATTCTAATAATCGCTTTCTACAGGTCACATCTTAGAACATTATCGTATCATCTAGGGCTACAACTGTTAAATGGGTGTAAATACTTTTTGCTTGATTTTTTTAATTAATTGTTTTTTACCATAGTCTCGTTTATTCATACATTGTTGGTTTTACAACTAGTCCTAAAAATTTAACTATTATTTTTATAATATTTATTTCTCGGTAATTTTGTAAAATGGTTTTATTTCCTTTTTTACGCATAAGTACAATGTATAACTATTTTCTGGTATAGTTCCTCTTCCTTTTATCTTCTGAAACACCTTTGTTATATTTTTCAGCGGTTTGTTTAATTCACAAATTATTAGTTTTATTCTAATATTTGCTGGTCATATAGATTCATTATTTTTACTTCTCTTTAGTGGTTTTGCCACATCTACTACATTTATTTCTCTCTATTTTGGGTCATATTTGTTTTCTCTGTTTCTTATTGTTTTCTTATATATATATATATATATATATATATATATATATATATATATATATATATATATATATATATATATATTTACAATAGTGTCGCCTTTTTCTTGTAACAATGTTTAGTAGCGTTCTGTTCATTGTTGTGATGTTATTAAACTAATGTTATTTCTATTTTGTCTTAAGCTTCGATTTATTTTCTATACTTCTTTAGATTGATTAAATCCTGTCGTATTATTTTTACGCACAATATCTTAATTTTCATTTTTTTCTTGCTTGCTTGCGCGTTAACTTGTTTTAGTTTATATTAAATATTTCATGTTTTATCTATTTTTAGTTCTATTCCCAGTGTCTCATTCGTTACTTTGTATTCTGATTTTATGTTTGTAGATTTTACTTAGGTTTCTATCTTCTGCTATTCTCTCGTTCAATTGCATTTATAATCCAATCCTTACAGTTTCTTATTTAAGGAGTTCAATTTTGTGCATTGGGGTTGACAATTCTTCCATCTGATCTTTTATACTTTCTTATTGTCCTTTATTTGTTTTTGATGTGTAAATAAAAGTTCCTATTACTGTATGGTGGTCCAATTCTTCTCCGACTGTCTATATTCTTTACATTTTATTTTTCTTTTAATGTTTTATAATAATTATTAACTCAATAATAGAGTAAAATATATTAAATATATTTATGTGTTCTTGTTAATATACTTATGCTCAAAGAAGGTATTGGCTATGATCATGTGCGTTCTCCTCGTAAACAGAATAGTCGCGTTCCATTTTCATTCATCACGTTCTTCTTCATACCTTTCTACTTTTCTATTATTTTCTTGCTTTCCAACGCTGCTGTTTAAGTCTCCAGTTTTTATTATTCTCTTTGTTTACTAACACTTCTATTTGTTTGTGAAGGATATCAAAAATTCTTCTTTTCCTATCTGTTTGTAAGTCGTTGCTTATAGCATTTATACATGACTGTCATGTTTTGCCCTTGTAATTTTATTTTAATTTTTAAGAGGCGTTCATTAACCTCTTCTCAGGGATATACATAGTTTATTTCTCCATATTTTTTATGAGTAGTAAGACTCCGTTTTTTTGCTTTCTTACTTTTTCCCACTTCGTTTCATATGTGTTTCCATATACTTCTTGGTCTGTGCTCTTTTTCTTAGTTCCTGTAATCTTTTCTATTTTTGTTATTACTTTTTTTTTGTTGCCATATCTAGTACATTCCACGTGCCTGTCTTTAGTGTATTTCTTCTTATTTTATTGTTTTATTATTATTGAATGGGACTCCTTCAACATTTTTTATCCTACCACATTTTACTCTTAACCCTTAAAATTTTACATATGTTAGAGTATTAAAACGCAACGCTAGAACTCTCGTACTTCGAAGAACCTTGGAACAATACACTCTGAGTAGGACCTTGTTGGTTCTTTTGCCTCTTCCGCCGTTGAAAAAAAACTCATCTCCCTTCCTAGCTAGTAACCGTTTTCACGCGTAATCCTAAATCTGGGCCCGTACATGGTACCATCAGTCTGGTAGACTAAAACCATGGTGAGACATGTTACTCCTCTACTCTTCACCCTTTTTAACCTGACTTGGGAGAGACTTTTGTGGATTTAAGGTGTACATATGTGCGTCAGAACCAAAAAACAATAATGGAATCAACATATAAGCTAAATGCCTCAACAGCTAGCAATGGCAATAGCTCGAGATAGATTATCGACAAGCCGTAGTATAGGACGCCTAATTAAAAGATAGGACAAATTTTAACATAACAGAGAAAATACGATATTATTTATTATTAAATTAATTTGAATGAGTTTCATTATTATAGTCTCAAAATCTCGTTTTTATCATGCAACTCATCATCAAAAATTAATTATATAATTTATTCCTAGATTGAAATTTATTTATTGTATCCATTTTTAGGACATAGTCTTGAAACATTTATATGATTTGGTATTACTGCATAGAATCATTTATCTGTATTAAATTTTTTTCTATTTAACTTATCTTAATCTGATAACTATTAAACTAATTGAGGGCATTCTCTCTTGTACTACAATATTTATTAAAATATTTTAGTCAGCTACGTAAATTTATCAAAGAATAAAATTAACGCACCAGTATTTGAAGATTTTGTTTTCATAAGCGTAGTTCTTCAAACGTCAAGTAAAAAGCCGCTACCTTCACCTTTTAATGAATTGGGTGGATCCAAGTTCATTGGGCAACTTACTCGACACGTGGTTACGTTACAACACATTTCCGATTAATTACTACGCCGACTGCAAAAATCATGACTTGTTTAGTCATCAACAATTTAAATACCGAACACATTGTGACCGAATCCATTTCGGTGAAAGAAAAACGTGTAAAAAACAGCGATCATCGTACGGACAAAATCGTTGTGTGTGAAACTAGCTATAGAATGCTGAATATAATGCAATATAAATTAAATAAATTATGACTGTTATCTAAACTATTTGATGTGCTTAACAGTGTAGCATGTTATTAAAAATCTGAATAACATAAGATTGACTTTTTTTAAAAAATAAATTTCGTACAAAACTGAAACAAAGAAAATTAAAACAAACGTCTCTACCCATAGACTAAAAACTATTAAAACGACAAATAAAGAAGAAAACAAAATTAAAACAAAATATTATTAAATTTTACATTAACTTCAAAGTTAAAATCCATAGCTCGTATTCGAAAAACAATATTTTATTACTTTCTTAAAAGTTGAAAAGTTTTATAAAAAATAAAGGATTAAAAAAATGTTCACCTTGAATTGTACACATCATTTAAGTAGGATGATATTTGAATAACTTCTAAAAGTGTACTAAGTAATAATATATTCACCCTTTACAATTTGCCGTTATGTTTGGAAATTAGGAAAAAAATTAAAAACTCTAAAATGGTGTTCACAACAGCTAGTGAGATGTTTTATTTATGCAAGTAGTTCTTGTACTATATTATTCTTCTTATTTTTAATTTAATGCCTACCGCATCCAGTAGATTATTGCCGAGAGTTAATTCTTTTTTTACCGGAAGATCTAAGGCTTTTCGCGCCTCCACTTGGCAATGCGGTTTGCCTCCTGCGCGCCTTCGGGCGTCCGGGTTCTACAGATAAAACTCTACTTAAACCGTCGCGCCACGGGGTAATGGCCATTTAGTGGAGTTTCGTGCTTCGTCATCACGCCTGTCGCTGCGTGGAAGGGGGCTATCCCGATAAACGGGTACTGTTTCTGCTCAGGAGTCATAACAACGCCAGCAATGTCATTCAGTGCAATATCAACATCCTTGGCTTAAGTAGTGCGACTCACTTAGCAGCAGACACGCACAGTGCCAGAACCATGTTCGTAGTGTACATGGGCTTGCGCCCTATGTGTCTATTATTATTTCTTGATTATGCTTGTTTTGGGGTTAACTTCTGATGATTTAAAGGAGAGTGTAAGATTCAGTATTTCAAAAGTTGGACGTTGTTGAAGGCGTTTTTCAGTATGACGTTCAGCTCTTTCTAAACGCCCTTGCCTTTAAGCTGACAAACACAATTTTTTGCTCGGGTAAGCCTAAATGGTTTCTCTTTAACTAATAATAAGCTCGGGCCTTGTGTGCTACTACAACATTAGTATAAATGTAGTAATAGCTAGTATAAATGTTTTACAACACTATACTGACCAAGACTATTCTGAATTGGGAAATAGACATAAAACCTCAAATTTTGCAAAAGTTGCTGATGAGGGATATCTAATGGCAATTTTTGGTTAGATACTACACATTATGTAGAGTTTTTTTCGGTTAGCAGTATTATATAGTTAATAAATCCACTACCCAGTAAGATTTCCTCATCTCAGGCTGTTCTCAATTATGTTCTCATTATCGCTCGCAGGCTGCTTATACAAAAAAGCTGGAAGATATTATTGAACATTTGTTTGATGAGCCACAGGAAGAGAACGAAACTTACTTCCCCTTAAGTGACAGCGAGTTTTCGGAAGAAAAAATGGAGCAACAAACTGAAGACAGTACTACCAAACAAGAGAACATTTCAAAAGAACTTAAAGAAGAGTACCTAGCGATTGCAGAGTTTCTCATTAAAAAAAATAAATCAACAAAATGGCGTAAGACCAAAGACCTATAGAATGAACATAGTCATTGTAACCACTGTGGTTACTCAATGAGCTCCTGGTATTAAAAACGAACAGGATGCGTTCTTCCAAATAATCGGCATCCCTATGATTGAGGATGTTTTGAAGTAACACAAATATGTATATTGAGTAGCTGAGAATTTACCACCTACATTTTAGAAATCGGGACTGTAGAAATATCAATAGGCACGAGTTTATAGCGTACTTGGGTCTACTACATTTGATCGGTATAATAAATCTCGGCACGCAAATTTGAAAGGGATATTTGGGAGCGACGGCAACGAAATTCAAATTGCAAGAACTGTTATGAGTTACATGAGGCTTCTCTTCATCGCCCGTTGCCTGAGATTTTATGACAAAAATACAAAAGTTTAAAAGAGTTAAACAAAAAGTTAACAAACTGATAGAAATTCGTGACTTTTTCCAAGCTTTTGTCAACAACTACAGGTGGGCGTTCAATTTGAGCGAGTACATTAACAATTGACAACATCCTGTATCCATCTAGAAATTGTTGCGGTTTTATTCAATACATTCTTAGCAAACCAGCGAAATACGAGATTAATATTTTTGCAATACCAAAAGTTTTCACATGTCCGATCTAGAAATACACTGCGGAAAACAACCATATGGGGCATTTGTAGCCTCAAATTCCCCAACAGATATTGTAAAGCGTCTAGTTACTTCGATAGAAAACTCAGACCTCAATGTGACCATCGACAATTAGTACACAAGTGTATACTGTCTGACTAAAAGAAAATAATAAAAATAACCGTTTTGGATACAATGAAGAAAAATAAAGTTGAAATCCTAAGATAATTCTTGCTGAACAAAAACAGAGATGTGCAGTCCTGTCTTTTTGGATTTCAAAACGACAATACGCTGCTTTCCTATGTGCCTCGCAAAAATAAATCTGTAAGACTACTTTCAACATTACATGACGACGATGAAGTGGACTCCGACACCCTAAAACCCCAGATTATCCGGGACTAGAACGTAATAAGTGGATACTTATTCGGTCTATAGAAAAATACAAAGATAGCTCTGTGTCGTTTTCTATAGTCTGATGAATATTGAAGGTATAAATGCACAAATTTATTTAAATTTGCCTGTCTAACAAAGACTCCTAAGCACCGAAAAATTTTCCTGAAAAATTTATCATTGAGTGTGATGAAAGAACACCTTATTTACAGATCAAATCTCAGACGTTTGTTTCAATATATAAGTGCTTTTCTCTAAGTAAATTAAGGCCGCGATGTTAAACCAAGAAGAGAAGAAAGAAACTTTCCTAAACACGGTGTGTGTCGGTCATGTGTGAAGAACTGGCAAGAACTATTCTGTGGTTGAGGTGATTTACGACAATTGCAATGGTGAGGGTACTGATCTTTACAAATAGGTCGATAAAATATATTGAATTGATTTTTTTTATTTTTGGAGTATTGCTTGCTTAATTGTTCACGAATATAGAAGCAATTTCTTTTTAGTACTGTCATTGTTTTGCAACTCCATAGCAATGTTCTAACATTTAAGTAAAGGAAAAACCATTCACTTAAATAAGCCTGAAATATACGTGAAGCGCTCGCTCAAGGTAAATTAAAAGGCGCGCTCACTGAAAGGTCAAAAATGGCCCTTGCACTTCCTGACTCTTTATCTGTCCTCATTATACTGAACCTATCTTTACTTTCTTTCATTCTCTCTTCAAGGGTATCAATGTTCTCATCCTATACATTTATCGCTACCTTTAATTCCTTCATTCTTTAATTAACTTTTACTCTAACTATTCATTTTACAGTCCAATGTTCTGGAAAATTATTCTTTCAAGCCATTTATTTTCTTATTTAGTGTGTCTATGTTCGAACTTAAATCTGCTTTTATACTTTTTATATTTGCGTTCAAATCTGTTTTTAACCCGTTCGTCATAGTTCATATACCAGACAATCTGTCCGAACTTTCAAAATAAAAACGTTTTAGATTTTCAATAACCTCCAGTAAGATATGCTTAAGTCGAAGCTACAATATAGCTTTACTTTCAGAAATTTCTAGATCTTTTCTCCAACTCACGCTTGAGATCGGCAACTTTAAGGTCTTAACGGCCATGTTTTATCTTGCTTTATTTATTTTTTACTGATTTTTTCAATTTTTCTAAATTAATTTTATTTAATAATAATTAAATAATAATAAGTTTAATTTGTTCATATTACGAATGCAAAAACTCCAAACTGATACAAATTGTAACATTTTTCTTGGTCTTAAAGTGGCGAATAAAATATTTAAATCTAGGAAATTCGTTACATTTCTTCGGGATTATTTTAATACTCGTACGTTTACGAGCACTTTACGATATCTGAACGCTCGAAAATTCATTACGGTGTGATTTTATAAAACGCGATGATTGTTCTTTACTACGTCCGGATGTAATTCCTTTCTATATATATTTCATATCACAGGAGAAATAGAAATTAAAGTTAAAGATTCTGCGGTGGATTAGTAACATGTGTCTTTGAAGGTCCAATTTACTTGTTATTAGCAAAATAAAATAGTTTGGAATATTTTATATTAATTGAAATAGAACTTTTTCCCTAAATGGTTAATTCTAACTCATCTTTTGTATCATAATCAAATCTTATACTGATCAAAAACAATAATAGGCTTTAACTAAACCTACTTAATCTCTGGATAATTCCATGTACGTGGGCTGCACGGTATCTATTTCATTGATGTTTGCGTCATACAGTTTGACTTTTTTTATGGCATACATATTGAGAATATTTTGTCATACGGACGCTATTTGTTTTGTTTTCATTGAACGAAACATTTCCTCTCAGCTTAAAATGGAACTGCTTTTTAAACATTTTCGTGCGATGATTTTTTACGACTTCGAGGTGGATTATGTCAACAACAGTACGTCAATCAACTCAATTGGACTTTTGGTGGTGAAGCCCACACGGATTTGGTTTAATGAATTTAATTTTGGTCGTAATTCGCTAGTGGATCAATTAAATAAGCCGATCCAAAATCGGCTGTGATCCAGCAAATATCGATGCCGTACGCGAACCGATAAAGTAAGAATGTCATGTGACTTATCATGAAATGCAGGCATTTTTAGGCATTAATATAGCTAGCATACATACGATATTGCATCACCATTTAACTGCAAAAAAGCTTTGTGCGCGTTGGATCTCGCATAAGTTTACCATCTCTGAAAAAAGACTCGTGTCGATTGGTCGAAAGAAATGCTCAAGAAATACAATCGCGCTGCTTCAAATACTATTTACAATACCGTCGCAGGTGACGAACCTTGGATTTATCCGCATGAACCTGAAAGTAAACGGCAGTCGACTGTATGGGTCTTTTAAAATGAGCTAAACCCAACAAAAGTCGTTTGCGCTCGAAGTACTTCGAAGTAAAATGGTCCTGGTTTTTTTTGTAAAAATTGGACTTGTCGCAATAATAATTTTAGAGGATCGTAAAACGGTCAATTTTGAATGGTACACAACCATGTGCTTGCCAGAAGTTTTTCGAGAAATAAGAAAAAACAACGCACGATGCCGGATCATTCTCCACCATGACACTCAAAACGTCGAATTAATAGGTCATTCATCCGTCATACAATCCTGATTTGGCCCCTATCGATTTTTTTATCCCTACAGATAAAGAACAAACTGCAAACAGTGGACAACGATTTTCGACGTCGGAAGAGGCAGTTGATGTATTCAAAACCCATTTCGAAAATACCTTATTTGCTATGAAAACTGGTTCCAGCGTATGCACCAATGTATTAAGCGTCAAGTAGAATATTTTGAAAACCATTGTCAAAAGTTTCCAATATTAAACAGCTTAGACTAAGTAGAGGCCATTAGTGGGATCACAAGTGGAGGTTAGTGGACGGCCTTCAGATATAAAGGTTAACTGCGAATGTGTTGAATATAGCACCGAATGATTGCCATTAAGTCTTCTCTCTGTTTTGCCAACAGCCACACTGTAGTTGAAGGAGCAAACAGAAGACAGAGCACTATGTTGTCTTTGTGGTAAGAAATTGTTCTTAAAGGCGGAAGAACCAGAAGAGGTCAACGGCATGAAAATGTAAAAGGCAAGAAGAAACCATTACATTAAGAATCAAAGGCTTTCTCTAGTATAATCAATATGGCTCTTAAACGAAAAACTTAACAAGAGTCGGCAGAGGAGAAAACTCACAAGAAGATTATAGGGCCTGCCAGGTCGTCATCAAGAAATCCATGTTAATAGCACATCTTGTAAGACCAACAAGGAAATATCTATTAAAATTGGTATTTGGAATGTCAAACATTGTATAAAGCAGGCAAGATTCGCAATGCAGAATAGATTGGATAGATTGTCGGTAGACTTGATGGCCATTAATGAGATGAGCTGGACAAGTTGAAGAAATTGACAAATAATTATTTACTATATATATTACCCAGAAAATACAAATGCCAAAAACAGAAATTGTGTAGGTATCATTATAAATAAATATATAGCCAAACAGTTCACGAACTTTACTCCAATCTCAGAAAGAATTAATTTTATTCAATTAAACTCTACACCCGTAAAAACTAGCATTATTCAGGTTTACGCACCTACTAGCGACCAATAAGAAGAAATTATCAAACTATTCTAGCATGACCTAATAAATGTTTTAAGGAAAATTCCCAAAAAAGACATAACACTAGTCATGGGAGACTTTAGCGCCAAAATCGGTAAGAATACGAGTGGAGATATAGTAAGCCTATTCTCTCTGGGCAAACGCAATGAACACAGCAATCGACTACATATATTCACACTAGACGAACAACTAGTGATTACCAATATCTACTTCAAGCTACCCGAAAGACGACTATGAACATGGAAGTTACCACAAGACACATCAGAACGTGCCAATAAAAACCAACACATCGAAGTAAAAATAAATCCAATTACCAATAATAAAGTAGAGACTAATCCGGAAAAAGATATTATAAAACTTGAAAAAATCAATCAAGAAATTATAGATAAATAGTTACTGACAGAATCAGTAAAAAAATGTGGATGGCCAATAAAACACTAGAACTGATGAAAAGGAAAAGAAAACCAAAAGAAAAAGGTAAAGTGGTGTATAAAAGAATTGGCAACTAAAAACAGAAAGCTATTAAGGAAGCAAAAACAGTGGTGTAAAGAGCAATGCCTAAAAATAGAAAACCTACAAACACGAGTCCTTTAATCTCCATAAAAAAGACATACAAGCGGCAGTACTTTTCAGACCAAAGAAACCAACAAGCTTAACGGATGACAACGGAAACGGTATTATTAACAAACTGGGATGGAATACATAGAAAAAACATCTGAAGATGGTAAAAATGCGGCAACATTTACAATAAAATGCGATACTAGGCTACCTATAACAAATGATGAAGTAAAAGATGCTATAAAAAGAATTAAAGAAGATAAAGCAACAGGACCTGACGACATATATGCAGAATTTTTAAAGTTGGTGAACGGTAATGCTATAAAATGGCTTACTTTAACATTAAATAAAATTTATAACAACAGTAAAATTTCAAGAAACTGATTACAGTCGACCTTTGTAGCTCTTCACAAGAAGCCTAATACAAAAAAATACGAGGAACATAGAATAATAAGTCTAATGGGCCGTATTTTAAAAACAGTTTTAAAAATAATACACAAAAGAATATACAAAAATACGAAGCACATCTATCACGCACTCAATTTGGTTTCCGTGACGTGGGAAGCTGTACTATAATCAAACAGCTAATATCAAGACAGGAATTTATACTGTCTCCATTACATTTCAATGTCTACTCAGAAAAAATTATGTAATCGGCCTTGGAAGATACTAATGAACAAATCCTAATAAACGGCGTGCACCAAAATAACATTAGATACGCGCACAACACCGTTATTTTTGCGGACAGTCTAAATGGACTACAAAAACTAGTACAACGTGTAGTTAATATAAGCTAACAATACAGCCTCGACTTCAACATTACGAAAATAAAATACATGACTATAAGTAAAGACCAAACCCCCCTGGATAACTATTGTTAAACCAACAACCAATAACAAAAGTAACTAATTGTATTTACCTGGGTACTAACATTAACAATCAATGGAATCATTCAAAAGAAATAAAGCAACACGTTGAGATAGCTAAAACATCTTTCAACGTCTTTACGAGCCGTGACTTAACGTTAACAACCAAAATACGTCTATTACGATGCTGTGTTTTCAGTCCGTCTTTATAAAGTTGAATCATGGACACTAACTGAAGCAACTGTGAAAAAACTGGAGGCTTTCGAAATGTGGTGCTACAGACGGATATTGAGAATATCGTGGGTAGACCATGTGCCCAACATCGAAGTAACAATTAAGTAAAGAATGAGGATCCCTTTCAAAGTGAAGCAACGCAAGCTCGAGTATTTAGGCCACGTCACAAGAAATGAACAACTTACTACAACTAATCTTACAAGGCAAAATATACGGAAAAATAGGCCCAGGTAGAGGAAAAAACTCTTGGCTCCATCTAAAACAAAGATTTTCGTTAACAACTACGGGTCTTTTTCGAGCTGAAACCAATAAAATTAGAATAACCATGCTGGTCGCCAACAACTGCAGCGGATAAGCACCGCAAGAAGAACATTAAACATTTTTTTGTTAGTTTTTTACAATAGATATCGTGCAGCCCACGTATGCTCTTGGGATTAATAAAAAATTTTTATTTAACGATTCTTGCTTTTTATATATTTCTATGTTAATTTAAGTTGCTTGTTATATTAAATCTAAACTAATAATACAATAGTTACTGACACGGCCATAACAAAATAATGACGAAAGTATTTAATTATAAATTGGTAAAAAAAGGGTAAACTTGAAGTAGATATTCACAGAAGCCCATAAAGTATCATTACCTATGGTGACTACTTGTGCGTTGTAAACTATAGCATCAAATAATGGAATTTATTGTGAATTATGCACGTCTAAGTCTTTTGTATGCAAAAGTTATGATTTCTGCACAATTAAGATTTATTATTAATGTTGAAAACCTTTCCGTGGCAGTATCTGCAACTAAGAATCCCCACAAGCACCTCACTCAATCAAGAGTGGATATAATTATTCCAACACCGCGCTTGTCAATCAAGCGCACCACACGAGACGAGGGGACGCATGCCGCTGCATCGCTATGACTCATCTGTCAAGCTTAATTTTGCAGCACGTCGCTCCAGCTCTGGTGGCCGATCTCCACCACACTGCGTTAGCGCGGAGGGCTCCCGAAAACGGAAAGAAACTAGAACGCGTCAGAGGTCACAAAGGTCACATACGTTCCCTTCCGCGAAGCCCAAAATGGAAGACGATAAATCCCCAGAGTCGCTCCACAACAAACTCGCATTATTTGTCGCGCATAAATCAACGGTTTGATCGCCCCGTATAAAATTACGTTACATCAATTCAAACATTCATGTAAATCCCCGGTTACGGGTTACCAACCTCACGGCCCGCTGTAATTTCGCTCGTCCTTCTCGCTCCTCCGCCAAAACGCGCGCCGCTTCCTCTCTCTTGCTCGCTTGATGTGCCGCCCGGTGCTACCCTCCGCATGCGGGGGCGACTGGCTTCCCACACAACCCCCGCGCCGGTCTCCCTCTAGCGCAGGCCATTTCGCTCCATCCTGCGCCAGCCCCGAGATCCGAGAGTGCGCTATATGCTTGAAGAGCTTCATAAAGCTGCCTGTACGCAGCGTTGCACGTTCTCCTGCTTCCACCCGTGAGCCACATTTTTGCTGCACTTACTCCCGGGAGGCCGAGTAAAGAGCGGCCGTCTCTCTCCGGCCCGGCGCCCTCCTTGTTCAGCCGCGCGTCCGTCTCCGTCCCCCAAAAAGAATCCGAGGAGGAACTTAACGACGATGTAGTCAAATAAATAGTTGCAAGTTCGCAGGCCTTTCTGTCCATTCAATCCTGTTTTGCAGCGCGCGCCCGCGTTTTCTCTCCGTTCCGCCGCTCGGAATCGAGTTAAAGGTATCTTCGCGTTTATCATCCAGGTGTGGGTGTTCTTATTTCCCGGAGCTTTTCTCGGCATTGTTGTAGTTTATCTTGTCAGGCTGGAGTGCATTCATTCAGGCAGAATTTGTGGGGTTTAATAGTTGCTTTTTATCATAACACGCTTGTGATATATCTTGGCGGAAGTGGATAATATCTGAATATACATACACCATTTCAAAAAAATTACAAAAGTTGAAAAAACTTATGGCCCTTAATTATGTCTACAACAGAGTTTAAAAAAACTAACATTTTTTTCTTACTTATCAAATATGTATTTTGATTATTTTCACCATGTGCAAATTATAATAAAAAAAGCTACTGCAAACAATTTATTGGCATTAAGGAAAATTATAACAATGTACAGGGTCGTTGAGGTAAATACGTATTTTTTTTAGATTGTAGTACTTAAAAGCCGTCTTATACGCTTGCGCAATCCCCTCTTAAGTAAAACAACTGAAGTTAACTTAGCTTCACTTAATCAACAATTTAAGATTGTCGACAAAATGGGCCGAAAACCGAATTATTGCGTGGTTTGACTACAAAAAAGATCCAAGTTCATAATGTAATCAAGGAGTACAGGAAATGTGATCACCAGGAGGAGGCAACTGCTGATAAGGTATTTCACAGCAAGCGATGTCGTCTATGGTAGCATACATTACATTTTTGACCAAACTGCGCCCTCTAAAACTGATCATAATTTGTAATCTAATAGATTGAAATCTACACTACTAGAAGGCCAATCCCCTAGAAAATGAAGCACGTTGTTGCTCAGCCAAGTTTGAGTTGACCATGCTTTGTGGATGGGTGCGAGGTCTTGCTGAAAGATTCAAGGCTCGCCTTGACAAAGCGTGTGGTTCAGAGGTTTCAATACACCTTCCAAAATATTCTGTTGGTGCAAAGTTTTGACTTTTCACAAAACAAATGTCAATTACTTTACCATAACACATTCCTCAGAAAACCATTACTCTGAACCCTTGAAACTAGCTGAAATGCTTCTTGGATGCCTTAGCGTATACGCGGTCATTTTGTTTGGAAGATTCCTCTACTCTAAAAGTTTTTTCGTCTGTAAATAAAGATCTCTTTGTTTTTTCTAAAGCATCTGTCAACAAATGTCCCGTATGTCTTTTGTAAACAGCTAGTCTTAGGTCTTGCTTAATAATACTAGACTTTAAAGTTTTAGAAATTTGCATCTCCCGACACATAATCTTCTACTTGCGAAGAGATTTTTTTCTTAATTCAAGCATTTACGGCTTTGACTGCCTGACCACTTTAAACTAAACATAGTTTTTCAGATTATATTATAGCATGAGATGATTAAAACTGCCATGTTTGAGTCTATAAGGATAAGTTTTTTTTTTTGTAAGCCCTATATTGTGTATCGAATGTTGGCTATTTTAACTTTATTCGCTGCTGATTGGCATAAGGAAGATGTTGATTTACCAAGACATTCTTAAAGGTCTTTCAACCAAGAAGTTCTTTTACCTGGTCTTCTTTTTACTAGTATGTATTGCTTTACATAATAAGGTGTAGAATGTTATAGCTCTCGGGGTGTCACATTATGAGTGTATAATATTCTAACTTACTTGTTTTAATTGTTTTAGTTGGTTCAGTCTGTCCGTCAAACTTACGCAAAGAACCATGTTATAAACCCACATTTTAAATGATTCTAATCTTTTAAGCACAATATCGGACATTGTTTACCTTTCAAAACTACAGATAATACCATACAAAAGTAAACTTGTTTTTCTTGTTTCACTTGTTGATATATTTTCTATCCAAATTCTAAAGGGAGTACAAATAAGTCTCTGGCGTTTGACAAAATATTTGACGAATAAGTTATGGTTAAAATTGTCAGATGCAAAACGTCACGTCGTAAAGTTGGACATCTGGCCACACCACAACCTTACAATATCAACGATGTTGTATCAGCATCACATAATTTTTTTGGTGCGAAAATGTCGAGTTTTGAGTCATTTGAGGGAACTTTTAATTTACTTAGCATATGGTGAAGCTGCTTTAGAAGTTGTCGTGAGTGGTTTTATAAATTTAAGAACGGTGAGTTTGACGTCAAAGACAAATAACGTAGCGAAAGGCCGAAAGTGTACAAAACGCGGAATTGGAAGCATTATTGGAGAAAGATTCCTGCCAAACGCAAGAAGAACTTGCACTTACATTAGGAGTGACTCAACAAGCAATTTCACATCGTTTAAAATTGTTGGGGATGATTCAAAAACAAGGAAATTGGTTTCCATGCCGTGATACGTTGGAGAACAAATTAAGGCAACCTCGCCTAAAGAAATAGCCACAATAATGAAGACACTTCCATTAAACAAATCCCCAGGGGAGAATGGAATCACAAATATTATTCTCAAAAATCTGACATGCAAAGCCTTATTATACCTAGCAAATCTCTTTAATGCTTATTTAAGGACTGGTTATTTTCCAAATCAATGAAAACATGCTCAAATTCTACTTATTCACAAACCTGGTAAAAATGAGAAAGATATTTCTCGTTACCGGACAATCAATTTTCTAACGGCACTGTCAAAATTACTCGAAAAAATGATTTAGACCCTGCACTTTGATAAACTTGAGACACTAGAGCTGCTACCAAAATTCCAATTCGGATTCAAAAGGATACATTCTACACACCATCAGCTCCAAAAAATCGTCGATACAATTAAAACAGGATAAGAAAACAAAAAATTCACAGTGACACTTTTCGTGGATTTATCACAACCTTTTGACCGTGTGTGGACAGGTCTTAAATATAAGATCTCTAAACTGCAGTTCTTAAAATATCTACTATAAAAGCACTCCTGTTTTCATTTCTTGGCATAGAATTTTTACAATTAAAATTCACAGCATTGACAACCCGACGTATAGATCCAATAGATATACGTCCAATACTAGTCAATATCCTTTTCAGTGATATTCCCAACATCACTGCGGATCTGGCATTATATGCAGATGACACCGCATTGTTAATAAGAAGTGAAAATTTACTAGTAGCGATAAATCAGCTACAATTCTCCACAAACACTTTATCCAGATGGATGAAACAATGGAACTTGACAATCAATTATGATAAATGCGTCGCAAATGTTTTCACACTTAAACGCATCGTTAACCAACCTTCAGTCTCAATCAACAACAATCCTGTTATATGGAATCCAAAAAAAAAATGGAAGCAGTGAAATGACCCGTCTAATTTGGACATTTCACATAATTAAAAAACTCATCGGGGGTCATACGAAACACAATTATACCCGCTCATCAACAGGAAATCTCCACTTAAAATTGGATGTGCCACTCTACTATAAAAATCTTTAATTCGACAATTAGTTCTCTATGAGTGCGTCGTCTGGAAAAACACTTCAAAAATAAATTTAAATAAAATCAAATTCTGCAAAACAAAATCCTAAAAATCTCTGTCAACGCCCTATGGTTCATTACCAACCATCAACTCCACACTAAGCTCGGCATATCTACGAGGGTGAATCAAATATAAACGAGACTTTTGATCTCGGGCGCGCAATATTAACGCGCGAGAGTTCTCGCTTCGTCAGGTGTTGGGTAGGGATGTCAGGAGTGGGAGAAGCAGGCGGGCGATTTCGTTCGTTCCTGTCAGTACCCGTCGTGACAATGTCTGAGCAGGAGGTGCCGTCGTCAATTGCGCAGCGTATTATCATTACATTTCTCGCCACGGAAGGTGTAAAACCGGCTGAAATCCTGAGAAGATTGACTACGCAGTTCAAGGAAGAGACGCTGTCACGAGCTAGAGTGTTCGCATGGCACAAAAGGTTCGTGGAGGGTCGCGAGAATGTTGAAAATGAAAGCCATGATCGCCGACCTCGCACCAGCATCACCAACGAAAACATCGTCCGCGTTCAACAATTTATTAAGGATGACATGCGTTTGACCATCGATGAGATTGCATCTGAGATTGGAATAAGTTATGGCAGCACTTTTTCGATCATCACAGAGGAGCTAGGGTTTCGTAAGGTGCCCGCGAGGTGGATGCCTCGCCTTCTGATAACTGAGCAGAAATTGCATCGTTCACAGTTGAACACCCTCCCTACAGCCCTGACCTATCGTCCTGCGAGTATCACCTATTCGGTTCTCTCAAGGAAGCCATGGGAAGGCATAGGCATTTCAAAATTAGTTATACGTTAGAAAAAATGTGTTTCTAAATCCTGGTTATGTAGAAAAATAATCTGCTATTCTTTTGATTCAAGTTCAAACAAAATATTTTTTAAAAAATAAGTCTCGTTGATATTTGATTCACCCTCGTACAATTCACGAACATATTAGAGGAAGTAAAAATAATTTCCGCCGTTTGACAAAAGATAGCCCCACCAGTAAGTTATGGTTGAAATTTTCAGATATAAAAAGTCATATCCTAAGGTTGGACATCTGGCAACACCATAACCTTAAAATATTAGCAATTTTGTATCAGCATCACATAATTTTTTTCGTGGGAAAATGTCGAGTTTTGAGCCGAAAAAGCGTCATTTGCGGGAACTTCTGATTTACTCCTTTAATTTGAAGAAATCTACAGCTGAGGCGCACCGATTGCTTGCAGAAGCATATGATGAGGCTGATTTAAGTGAGAAACGTTGTCGTGAGTGGATTCATCAGTTTAATAACGGTGAGTTTAAAGTCGAAAACAAAGAACGTAACGGAAGGCAGAAAGTGTACGAAGACGCGGAATTGGAAGCATTATTGGAGGAAGATTTCTGCCAAACCCAAGAAGAACTTGTACTTACATTAGGAATGACTCAACAAGCAATTTCACATCGTTTAAAATCGTTAGGAATAATTCAAAAGCAAGGAAATTGGGTTCCATGTAAACTGAAGCCGAGAAACCTTAAACGGCGATTTTTCACATTTAAAATGCTGCTTTTCAAGCATAAAAAGTTTTTGTCACTGGCGATAAAAATGGATCCACTATGATAACTCAAAGAAGAAGAAATTATGGGGACCACGTAGCCATGCTTTAATATCGACAGCCAAGCCGAATATTCATGGAAAAAAACTTATGTTGTGTATTTGGTGGGATCAGCTTGGTGTCGTGTATTATGAGTTGCTCAAACCGAACGAAATTATTACTGGGGCTCTTTGCCGAACACAATTGATGAGATTGTGCCGAGCACTCAAGGAAAAACGCGCCCACTACTACTCCAAACACGACAAAATAATTCTTCTGCATGATAATGCTCGTCCTCATGGAAACACTCAATTGAGAAGTCCTACCCCACCCATCGTATTCAGCAGACATTGCCCCTTTTGATTACCACTTGTTCCGATCGATGACACATGGTCTGTCTGAGCAGTACTTCACAGCATATGAAGATACCAAAAATTGGGTCGGTTGGTGGCCAAAAAAGATGAAGCATTCTTCCGACGCGGTATCGGTATGCTGCCAGAGAGATGGGAAAAAGTAGTGGCTAGCGATGGACAATACTTTGAATACAACATAAGGTTCCGTTCTTTAAATTAAATACCCAATTTTTGATTAAAAAAAAACAACGAAGATTTATTTGTACTTCCTTTAAAAAGTAAACCCAAAAATTCCACAACAATATTGACAAGTGCAATGGTGCAGTGCATTATAAATTTGGTCAGAAACCATACACACGTAATTGAAGCGCAAACTACTTCAAGACATTTATCTAAAATCAAGTGATTCTAGTGATGATTAACTGGCATTTTATCTACCACACTGTGTTTAAAACAATTATATTAATTTGAATTTCTAAGAGGTGACAATAACATTTTTGTTATTCAATAATTAATTTGTTGAACTGGCAAATTCCTAATAAAAAAGGGCATTATTATGTGTGGTCCTTCTTTTTACTATCCCACAAGAAGACATTTCTTAGTATTAATAAAAGAAATGGAAAACAATAGACTAAATAAACCTCATTAAAAAAACAATAGCATGGACATTAAAAACACCGAAAAATAAAGAAGTACATACAAAAGACCCATTCAAAATCATTATACACTAATCAGATAACAAAACGAAAACTTAGAAGATGTATCGTGAAATACGTAGCTATAATTTAGGTTATTAATATATTTCTTACTGTTGTTAATAAATTACTTGCCAATGGTTTTTACTCAGAAGAAACAAGGACGCTTTCTTAGACACAATAACGCTGATATTTGATTTGTTTCTGAAACACGCCACACAAGCAAAACGTGCAGATCGCTAATTATAATATACACATCACATATAATACACTGAACACCTAGACGACACGCCAAATGGCAGAGCAGCTGTTGTAATTAGACAAACAATAGTACACCACGAGCTACTAAAGTTTCAGACAAGTTATATGCAAGCAGCAGTTATTAAAGTCAGTAAATTGCCGAGTTCCATTACAATCGCATAACTTACTAGCCACCGAGAAACGACATTATTAAAATCATATTGCGATCGGTTTTTGACTCGCTTGGACCAATATTTATTGGGAGTGCTAAGCATACGAGCTGGAGGTTTAGTCTGACAAACACAGAAGAAAAAATCTCGAATACACTAACTCACTAATATTACTAAGCTGTAAAATTTGTTAAACTTCTTTACTATCAAAGAAATTCTAAAAATGCGCAATCTTAAATTATGATACTCAAACTACAGAATCGTTGAAGTAAATCCAAAAAACAAATAAGCAATGACAATAACATTAATATACTTATCACAATTAATAGTAATAACACAAATTTTTGTATAGCTATGCCTGGGTTTTCCTTGCCTCGTGGGCTGAAGCAACGTCCTCTTGCTTAGCGGCCACCTCCTCTATTTAGGGCTTGATAGCTATCTCCAGTACGTTGATATAGCTATTATCGACCACTTTCGGGCCTTTCTCAAGGAAGTGAGGCACCATAATTATGCTCTTCACTACTCACAAGCTTCAGAATCAGCACAGATACGAGAAACTTTGTATACACGACGGTAGGTACTTAAAATGCATTTTAGCAGATCCAATAGTCATTTTGGCGATTGGCCTTCCTGTTCGAAACGAAGTTTTCAAGAAGTCAGCGCTATCGTACTTCATGTCGTTTATCAGTGCTTGAGCCTTTAACTTCTTGTTTACCTTGTTTTTCTCAGTTAACGGTCGTCGATCTCGCCACATCCATCTTTTTTTCAGAAGATCAATTAGGATCCCGGAATAAATCCCAATCGATCTCTTTGAATTCGCGCGGACGACTTCATTACTGCTTATTGTAAGTTGCTCTCTCAGAAAGTACCTCCTCCTGGTAGTCTGATTCCTTGTGCTTTTTGCCGAGTTTGTAAACGTAGGTCTTTTTGCCAAACCTTCCATTTTTAATTAAGGAAAATAACTGGAAAAGATCTACGAAAGATTTTCTACGCCAAAAACAATACTCCAACTTTTTAAAACTTATAATAGACATTAGAAAAGAGAATTAGAAGCCTAGTATAATATGGCAACGTACAAACAAACATATGGTAAAACTAAATATAATTAGCTCACAAGAAATTAACAACAAATATAGAAAACTTACGGCTTAACTTTGACATTAATTAATTTTCTTTTTCAAAAAATAACGCAAGACACCTAGACACCTAGTTGAAAACTTAAACGCAACGATGCAAATATAGAAATTTCCTGACCTTCTCTTGCAGATATTACTACCAATAAACAAGTTCACTATTGGTGAATTTTAGGAGGAGGTAAAACTTTTAAGAGACTATTAAACATCAAACGGCCTTCGCCTAATGACAAATGAGCCCAACAATTAAGTGAAGTAAAGTAAAAACCACGTTATCGAATTATTAATGCTACGGTTTCCGGAAAATAAGGAATGCTTCTACTAGTACTTAAATCGTTACAGCAACCATAGCAACATATTGGCTACTTCAAATGAAATTTAAAACCAAGAAAATTATCAAACAAAGTATGATCATATCCAAGTATACTAAATACTACAAATAATGCCCAAATTGCTTGGAAAAATATTATTAGGAAAATTTAAAGTCGAACATTTATCAGATAAACGGTTTTCCAAACGCCAATTTGGCTAGGAAGAAAGATATTCAACTGTATAGTTAAAAATCATGTGATAATGCTACTAGTAGTACATATCATACTACATACTAGCCTCGTCGCATATAACAAATTAGAAAAAATGCTCGTTATAAGCAAATATTTATTATAAAATATTTGTTATACATTATACTAAAAATAAAAATAGTTTATTTTGTGATAAACTTATATTTTTTTCATATAAATGTTAACGATTTAACTTAGATAATAAACATACAAACAAATTTTTTTTAGAACTTATTTACTGGCGGGTTTCCGTGAGCACCACTAGACGATACATCAAAGCTACAGAATCGTCACTCAAATAATGGAGTGCCTTGAAACCAAAAAGATCTGTACGACCGCACTCCTAGACGTAAAGCAGGCGTTCGATAAGGTATGGCACTAGGGGCTGTTGTACAAAATTAAACTTCACTTTCCAAGCCAGCTCTATTTGCTATTTAAATCATACCTTGCTGATCGGCTATTCCAAGTCAAAATCAACAACACGGTCTCTGACTACCATCACATTAAATCAGGAGTACTGGGGCCACTTCTCTACCTACTTTACACTTCCGACCTGCCAACCACAAACGACACAGTGATTGCCACATTTGCGGATGATACGGCTATCTTAGCAGCTAGTGAAACACCGTAGGTTCCAACCAATCGCCTTTAGCACTATCTGGACCTACTACAGGACTGGACCAATCATTGGAGGGTATCAATTAATACTGAAAAATCCACCCAAATAATTTTTACCACCAGAGGAGCAATCTGTCCACAAGCCAGATTCAATGACACCCCCCTTCTCCTGAAAACTGAAGTAAAATATTTAGGGTTGCATCTCGACGCAAAACTCACTTGGAGCACCCATATTAAAACCAAAAGAAAACAACTCGACCTAAAACTCAAGAAAATGTACTGGTTGCTGGGGCCCCGCTCTCAACTTTCCCCCACAAAAAACTCCTTCTATACAAGACCATATTAAAACCTATGGGGTACAACTTTGGGGCGGTTCCAATCTAAAATTCTCCGCTTGATTACTAACGCGCCTTAGTACGTTCGGAACGATACCCTCCACACATATCCCAACTGTTGCTTATGAAATCCAGAAACTCGCTACTACCTACCACCACCAGCTCGTCGGGCATGAAAACAACCTCATCGATCAGCTGTCCAACCCATTTGCAGACTCCAGCGAAATTGGCCACAGGACCTCATCCACTAGCTTCCACAACCATAACATTAATTATTCGGGAGAATAGCGCTGACTATATCCCCCTACATGACATGTAATATCCTACTATTTACTTATTACTGAATTAAAGAGTAGATTGTAAATAAGCATAAAATAAATAAAAAAAAATTACTGGCGGCCAAAAAATTAAGATCACATTTAAATTGTGATATATTTTTAGAATTTTTAATTAAAAACTTATATTTGTAAATTGTAAATCATTATACAGTATTTCGTAAGCTAAATTTAATATTCAATGTCAAATCAGAGAGCATATTTATTACTTTTTACGATTTATTTTGAAAACGCTATAAATTTACATTTCAAACAAAGCTAATTTCCACATTATCAAGATACTCTCTGACAACTCTGGATACGTAAAGTCTAGCATTATCTTGCATGAAAATGCCAAGCTCGCCCATGGTAATCATAAAAGACATAAATTGATCTTGTAAAACTTCCACTCTGTGCGTACTTGTGAAGAGATTTCTGGCCAAGCCATAACCAACCCACCCCCAAGTGGAAGTCGCTCGTTAATATATCTTCCTCCGGGTCTTCTCTATATTCGCCGACGCCCGTGTGATCTAGTGAGCAAAAACTCATCTGAAAAGAGTATCCTATTCCAGTCCTCATTTTTCCATGCCATGTGATTTTGGACAAAAGCCAATCTTGTAATTCGATACCGGTGTTGCAATGGTGGATCCTTTTATATCCTTTTACAAAACAATCCCATAGCACGAAGTCTTCTACTAATGGTCCATTTGCTAACATTTACATCTCTAACTTCTTGAAATTAATTTTGAAAGCAAAACTGTTCTTCCGCAAACTTGCGGACACCAAAAAACAATCTTTGGGTGGTGAGTCTTTTTTGAGCGGATCCAAGTCTTCTAGTTATCAGGTCAGTCTCCTCAAAGCTCTGGTGCACCATTTGTATAGCGCAACAATTCTTTCAGTTTCACGTTGTCCTCGACCACAACAAAATCTAAAGGCTTTATGACCTGTTAAATGGTCCCTAAAAACATGTGCGATTAAAAGGTTTTACAAAAAAAACAACGTTAGACACATAGACACTAAAATGGGAACTTTCAAATAGAACGAATGCACGCTATTTAATAAATAAAATGGTAATACATTGCAGATAACAATATGACGAATAAGATTTCTTGGAAAATAAATGATTAAGCACCTACTAGTGCAAATATAAGCGTTTCACTGAAAATTCTAAAAATATATCACAATTTCAATATGGCCTCAATTTTTTGCTCGACAATGCATGTTTTTAGACCTGCATAGACATACAATACCGCATAAATTTATTGTATGTGCACATGTTAAGAGTGGAACATTATCATCTTCATCACTTTGATACTTTAAAATCCACTGAGACTGCGGAAGCTTGTCATCTTCATCAAATAAGACACTTTCCGTAAAACCAACAAGACGAAAACAGTTTTCATTAGCTTCAGAGGTTACACGTTTCCAAGTGATGCTTATCAACACTATGGAATTCAACAGAACTTTAAAATTATCCTTGTGTTCAGAGTAATAATCAAGTTAAAAAAAATGCTTTATAATATGTCTTCAAGCAACGAATTACTCACTGATCCTCAGATTGTATAATTGCTGAAGTATTAAAGAGTAATAACACAAATGTGACGAATTTTAAATTTCCTGTATGTGGATGAGAGTCAATTATTACTTACCAACAAAATTTTCGGTTTGTCTTCACACTACTCTCACTAGGGCATGTAATAAAAGACATTGAAATAATCCAATTAAAAATATTCTATTATGAACTGTTTTTAGGCAACAAATTACTTCCTGATCATTGGATTGTAGAATTACTGACGTATTAGGAAGTGTATGTGAGAGGCAATTTTTAACTATCAACCATCAATCAAGTTCTTCGGGTTTCCTTCTCCAGTTAGCCATCACATTGCCTAAGTTCACTTTTAAAAATTTGAGAAACTTGAGAAATACTTTAATTGCTCCTTAGTACATATCAAATTATACACTTTATACTAATTCCCATATTCAATGTATGTGCGATAATTGAATATTAAGTTGCTAATTATTAGGAACGTCCTAATAATGCCGCTAAGGCAGCTGCCTATACTACGAAAACTATAACGCAAGTTGCCATAGGAACTGATATAAAAAATAGTTATTTGCTTCATGAGAAAAATAATAAGTCGGTACCACTAAATGCGGATTTATTCAAGACTACTACGTTATAGTTGTAAAATTAGCTTATAGAAAACAGTTATTTTGGTTACTGATATAAGTAATTAAATTAAAATTAATAGATAAGCAAGTAGAAATAATTTAACTTCTGTTATTTAATTTTATATGCAATCTCTTCTTTTATTCGTACAACAAATATTATATATTATCTAAAAGCAATTGTAGTATGCCGCTAACATAATGCGTGTTGCAATTAATTTTTATTACTGTAATTTTAATTTCCCAGGAAGACACTCCGTTCTGCTAGAATATAAATCCGTTATTACTTATTCATGTATAGGCAAGGCATTCAACAAATAAAAAGTAATCTAAGCTAGCATGCTATTTTCTTGAAACAGAATGTGATTATATATACGTGGTTACTATAAAAGAAACATCGAGTTTTAGAAGATGTATTCCAGAAAGTTTTGCAGATATATTTTTAAATTACAGATGAAAAGGAAAAAACATTCAAGGTTTTATTCATACTATCACAAACCTTAGAAGTGAACTCCTCGCATCACACAACATACGTTTTAACAGCAGTCCAGTTCGGTCCACATACATCGTGGTATGTTCCCATTGATACTTCTCACTGTTCATCCAAAGTCGTTGCCATTAATGACACATAAAGCGATTCTTTAATATACACTCAAAGAAAAAACCATAAGATCGGGAGACTTGGGAAGTCATCCGAACGCTGAGTCCAGCGGTAAGGGAGTTCCTCATTAAGCCAGTCGCGTACTTGTCTGTACCAATAAGGTAGAGCTCTGTCTTGTTGGAACATGAATCTGTTGGAAGTCTCTATTAGCTACGGAAACAGCCATAACTGCAACATATTTAGATGCGTTGTACCCATCATATTTTTTTAGTGAAGAGTCTATACACTTTTATTTTAGAGACTACACATTAGACATTACATTCTGGTGAATTCCTTCCAAGTTCTACGACAGTATAAAAATTTCTCGTATCTCATAAATGGAAGATTGTAACAGTCTACTTTTCCAGTTACACGAAACGTCATCTTGTCATTGCATACCTAATGGTTAGGAAATTTTGTCGTCCTCCATCGCCTGAACATCTAAAACGAAGTTTGTAGGCCCACATTTTAAAGTTGGGCATTTTTCTTTTCTTTTTATACGTTTATTTTGTAAAATCCGATGATTTATTTGTGGTATATCTTTATAATGTTTCTATTTACAATTGGAATAAATTTAAAATTCTAAAAATTGTGATTCCTTTTTACACATAAGAAGTTGTTAAAGGTTGCATGTTTTATGATAAATCTACATGATTTAAGTACATGACTGCACTACTATTAATAACTATTATTGCTGCCTTCTTCCATTGTCTCAAAATTTAATATTAAAGTTCATTTTTATGCCGCCTTACTACTATCGAAAAATTTATTGATACAGCACTAAATCTAATGAAGATGCATACTATGACCCTGCAGAACTCTGCAATATTCGCTCATGATCTTGCTAAACCTTTTGTACTATTATTTAAATATATATGGCTTTTCGAACAATTAATTCTAATTTCAAAAAATATATTATAAATTATTTTCAATGATCATTAGTATGGGTATTTCAAACTACTTTTACATGCTGTAAAAGGCTTATTTGTCCAATGGTAGTCCTTACGTACAATTAGCATAATATACATTACGTAATATCTAAAAACTTTGATTTAGAATCTATTTCAAGATTGTTGTGGTGGGTCTGCTCCTTTGTCCCGGAGTTCAACCGCTATAATATTAAAATAGCTTCTGATTCTGTCTTGATATGTCATACTATGTTTTTAATGGTTTTTTCAACTGTCGATTTAAATTATCTGGTTAAGTACGAACCATGATATGTTTTTATTTAATTAATTTTGCTGTATTCTGGCAAGGTTGGACTTGCTATCTGCATTCTATATTTGGATTCCGTAATTGGTTTTGCAGACTGATTATAAATGGTGGCTAATTAGAAAATAGTATTTTCTGAAAGAATGTGCGTAACCCAGGTTAAGCACCGGTTGACTGACACTTCTAGCTATTTGGTGTCATTCTTTTGTGGTAAGGTATCCTCGTTAAGTTGGACTAGAAGATATGAACCTTTCCTGGTTGTAAAAGTTACATGTACAGATTATTGCACATTGACTAGAATACGTCATGTTTTTCAATTTGATGTAATTGGTTCCGTAAGTATCTTGAAACTACTATTAGATAGTGTAATATAAAACCATTTTTTCCATATCATTAGCAAAGGTTGCAAATACCACATTCTTAGTAATCGATAGGTCGGCAGCATAGTGAAAATGTTCCAACTGGGAAATGTACGAGTACAGTATAATAGGAATATTTTTTGATTTTATACACGGTGTTTGACAATTGTCCCAGAAAACCCGTGCCACCATGTTGGATAGAAAATCCAGAACAAAAAAGGCTAGTGCTATAATTTGGCCGAGTGCATAATTACCTGATAATAAGCCGACTAATGATAAATTACTGCTCGCAGTGCGTTCGAAAAGGGCGAAGCCCATACACTCGCGCCCTAGTCCTCTCGCTGGGTCCCACTACTACTTTCGGTTGCGGTAAACTCCTTTTCAAACGCACCGAGACCAGTAATTTATCATTGGCTGGCTTATTAGCTGTGATTTCCAGATAACTATACCGTTGACCATATTATAGCACTAGCCTTTTTTGTTTCGGATTTTCTATCCAACATGGTGATATAATAAGGCTATCAGCCTTACTTCATCGTTAAATATAGCTAAACAAAATCTTTTGGTGTCCAGATTATATTTAATTTTGATGGCAACTCTATATACCTGCTCAACTGTGCTATGTTGTTTGCAAAAGCCAAATTGCCTTTTAGGTATTAATTCCTTTTTTCGACAAGTAGTAACATAACCCGTAGAAAAAGGTTTTCAAATATTTTTAATAACATTAGTAGCAGGATAATAGACCTATACTGAACTATACCAGTTGATTGTTTATTGGGTTTTGAAAATAAGACAATTTAGGCTACCTTTCACTGCGCCGGGTAAACAACCTTACCTTAGAATTACATTGAAACCATAGTTATTATTCTGATGCTTTCGTCTGGAAATTCTTTTAGGATTTTTCCAGAGAATAGGTCGAGGTCAGAGAATTTCTTAATGTTTAAGTCATTTTGTATTAATGTAGCTACTCATTTTTTAAATCATAGATAAAGTCTTCCTGATCTGCTGTGATGTCCAAATGAAAAGCTGCAACAACTTTATGTAAGCGCTGCGTAAATGTGTGCGTCTTCTCTTTATTATCTCTTGTCCAGACTTTTCTTTCGCTCCTGATAGGGAAATTTATCCTCTTTGCTGCTTTTCATATGATACATTGAGTAGCCTTAGTCTTCAATAAATTACTTACATTTTTAAATAATTTTATTTTTGTATTTCTTTTTATATTTGAAAAATCTTAAAATTTATCGTTGCATTCTAAAATTACTAAACGATTTTTTTTTATCAGAGAGGCTTTTTGTCGCGAGAGTTGCTTTTCAAGCAACTTTTTGGATTAACGTGGTTAAATATTACATAGTTATGATTTTTATTTTTTGTTTTTTTATTATTATTTGTTGCTTATTTACAATCTACTCTCACACGAGTAATAAGTAAATTATTTATAATTTTATAACATGTCGTTGGGGGGATCCGACCAGCGCCTTACTCCCCGTAGGCTAAACACTAAGTTATTCTGGGTAGTTACACTGGAAGGTCTTGTGGCCATATGTCCAGATGGGTTTTATGATGCTTTTATATAACAGTAGTTTGTTTGACAGTGAGAGTTGGGAGCGTCTGTCAAGGAGCTAGTGCATTTGTTTAATTTTAAGGTCTATTTGTTTTCGTTTGGCTTTGATGTGAGGGCTCCAGGTGAGCTTAGGGTCTAGGTGTAGTCCAAGATATTTGATGTCCGTCTTCTGAGGTATCGGAGTATTGTTGATGTTGTTTAGTGGGCTTGCAATACGTCTATTTGTGAAAGTGATTTGCGAGGATTTGTCGCTATTGACTGTAATTCTCCATTTGTTGAACCAGTTTTGCAAGATGTCTAAGTATGTTTGTAGATGGCTGCTGCAGTTATTAGGTTTTCGTCTATTGAGAGGATAGCTGTATCATCGGCGAACATTGCAAGTACAGTATCGTCAGTTGAAGGCGTGTCGGAAGTATATATGAGATACAGCAGCGGTCCCAGTACGCTACCTTGTGGTACTCCAAATGTAATTTCGTCGTATTCGGAAATTGTGTTATTTACTTTAACTTGGAATGTCCTCTGGGTTAGATATGATTTTAGTATGAGGTACAGCTGATTTGGAAAATAGAGTTTTATTTAGTATAACAGACCTGTGTGCCATACTTTGTCGAAAGCCTGTTTTATGTCTAGGCATACAGTTATGCAGACGCGCTTGGTTTCTAGAGTCTCCATAATGCTGTTAACTATTCGGTGCCCTTGGTGGATAGTAGAATGATGCTGCCGGAAGCCAAATTGGTAGTTTGGGAGAATTTCATGTAGGTCGACAGTTTCATGGATTCTTGTGAGGAGCAGTTTTTCGAATATTTTTGACATGAGTGGTAAAAGGCTGATGGGTCTGTAGGAGGAGGGTTGCGTAGGAGGTTTGCCAGGTTTAATAAGGGTAATGATTATAGCATGTTTCCACTGAGTAGGGAAGTGGCAGAGTCGTAGAATGCTGTTGTAGATGGTTGTAAGTAACACTAGGGCTTTTCTGGGGAGGTTTTGCAATACATCTCCTACGATTAGGTCGTAACCAGGTGCTTTACGTGGGTTTGCTAATTTAATTTGCTGTCTTACTTCGGCTGGTGAGAATGGTCTCAGAGGTAAGGACATTTGGCAGGGTGCGTCAAGGAATGCGAAAATGTCGGTGTCATCGTTGTTTCCTACCGGTTGTGGTGATGAGAATACAGTAGCAAGATGGTCTGCGAATGAATCAGCTTTTTCCTTGTCTGATCTGGCCCATGTATCATCGGACTTTTTGATTGGAGGTATCGGTGCTATTGGTCTTTTAAATTTTTTTGTTGCCTTCCATATCGTATGATCAATAGGTGAAAGATTCGTGATGTAATGCTGAAAGGTGTCGTTCCGGGCTTTTAGTAGTTCAGTGTGGAGTTGATGAGTAAGTCTATTATATATGGTCTTGTCTGGCCTTTGTTTAGTTCGTTGCCATTTTTTTCGTGCCTTGCGTTTTTTTGTGACGAGGTGCCTTATATGACGAGGGATATTAATATCTGCTGAGCAGGTGTTTGTTTCACTGGGTGTTGCTTGCCATGCCGCATTTTGTATCATTGTAGTTAAATATTGGGTTGCTTCGTCTAGGTCGTAGGCGTCCTTAATTCGGATAGTTAGATTAATCTCGTGATCCAGTGTGTTTTGAAGAGGTCCCAATTGGTGTTTTGTTGCAGAGTTTTGGGATGGTTCTCTGGTAATAATGGATGTGCTTAAGGTAATTAGAATGGGAGTATGATCTGAGGACAGGTCATAGTTAGAATCCACTTTGGTGTATGTGTTTGCTATGCCGCGGGAAATAGCGAAGTCTAATAAGTCGGGGATTTTATTTGTATCTGTAGGCCAATAGGTGGGTTCTCCGGTTGATATGTAGTTGCAGTTATGATTTTGTATTGCTCTGAGTAGGTTACGTCTTTTCGGATTGGTTAGTTTTGAGCCCAGGCCACATTCTTGGCGTTCCAATCTCCTTCAATGAGGAATCTCGCGGCAAGGGATTTTAGCAGATCTGCGTATTCTTCAGTTGAGATACCATGTCGTGGTGGACTGTATACTGCTGCTATGATCAATGGGTAAGGTAGGACTTGAATCTTCATACTAGAGCTTTGAATTTTGTCGGTTTGAAAGGAGTTCCATCCATGGTGGGAGATTGAGTTTTTGATAATTACCGCTGATCCGCCATGTGCTGTGCCATCAGGGTGGTAGGAAAGGTATACGGAATAGTGCGGTATTTCTGGGTATTGCGTGGGTTTCGGAGACATCTATATCCTGTAATTGCAGAAAACCGTTGATCTCAGGTATATGGTTTGATAAGCCATTGGCGTTCCAGAGAGCTATACGGAGGTGGTTAGCCATTTTTAAGCTAATTTGTTTATAACAGTGGAAAGCATGTTTAAAACCATGCTGTTTTGGCTGATAAGCTGCAAAAACATTGATTTAAATTCCGTTAGGAAGCTAGAGAACAATTGGTTGATGTTATTCTGCTGTTCATTGAAGGTATGAATAGGGGGTCTTTTGTCGGGTGGTTGCAGGGAAAGAGGTCTGTGGTAAGGATGATGCATAGCTTCTGGATTTTGTTTGGCGTTTTGTTTAGGAAGTGGTGGGAATTCGGATATATTTGGTGGTAACTGGTACGTTCTGGATTTGTTTATTATTCCTCTGAGTGTTGGGTTTTTGGCTCTTTTGATGTCTTGATATACTGTACATCCCTTGTAATTGGCTGGGTGTTGTCCATTACATAAGACACAAGTGGCTGGAGCATTTGGTTTTTTTTTGCAGAACTAGGTTTCGTGGTTACCGCTACATTTGACACAGACAAATGGTTTATTACAGTAAGTTTTCGTATGACCATACTCTTGACAGCGGGTGCACTGAGGTATGGTTTGTGTCTTCCTGGGGGGTTCAACCGTGATATTCATATTACTTAGATGTTGAACGTTGAAGATTATTATTTTCTTTAGGTTCTAGGTCTACCATGGACAGCGACAATGGTTGTTTGGTTACTCTGTGACGTATGTTAATAATATTGCGTACTGTGTGACCAAGATTCCCAAGTTCTTTTGTTATTTCTGAAACTGGTATGGAGTGGTGAAGATTTCGAATGGCTATCCTGTATGCGCGTTCTTCTTTTAATTGGTAGGTGTGATGAAATATCTGTATGAGTCTATTGTGTTGGTGTTTATTTTAATTTTATCGTTTGGTAAAGTTGTTGTGTGGTATTGCTCTTTTCCAGGATTTTAGTAATATTTTAATCATTTCATTATAATTGTTTACTCCATGGATATAAATAGGCGGAGGCTTCGCCATTCTAGGACTTTCATTATTATTAGGTGTTTGCTCTTGACAAGCGTTTTCGGGTTGAGTTTGTGAGAGGATCTCGTATCTGTTTGATATGCTCGTAGGAATGGGTTGTTGACGATTAAAGATTGTATTAGAGTTGGTTATTTTCCGTTTTTGATTTTTGCCATTCATGTTTTTTGTCGAGGTACCTTGCGTGTTGTTGGGGCTGTTAGTATCTGAATCCGAGTCTTCGATTAAATCTGCATTTACACGTGAATCGCGGTCTTCGTGATTGAAATCATTGTTGGTGGCATTCATTATTTGTTGGTTTATTCCATTTTGTGCAGTTTGAGAAAAGGACAGTGGTTGCGGATTGAATGAAAAAGGAGATGATTGGTATGTTTGACAATTGGTAGAATATCTGGGTTGTGGACCAGATTGGCTGTAGGTGTTTTGTTGTTGAGTAAATTGATATCCTTATATATTAGGGATATTGAACGTGAAGCCGTAATTTTCAGGGGCTGCTGGGGCTCCCGGAGGCCCGGGGCCGTAATTGTTTCCCATTGCAAACATGGGTTAGTACATACTTCTGTTACAGTGATAGACTTCCGATATTAATTTTAATTTTAAATTATACGTACAGTTTTGAAGTGGAGTGATGCGGGTTATCAGTAAATAATTCGACACTCGGCACTTTCAAAGATATCTGAGCGCTGATGTCTTGCTTACATTTTGAAAGTCAAATGGGAACTCATTAACTTAATTAAACTTCTTTTTTACAATAAAATTCTGAGAATGATAATTAATGCAATATGTGAAAGTGACAGTTATCAAAATAGTTATGATTAAAAAAAAAATCTCAACAAGATTTTAAAATCAGGTGGTTTTGAGGTACGCTTTTAAATACGCAAAAATCGGGTATTTTATCTCTATCTGAGGGCCAATATGTTTGGTTACCTGTAGAATCATATACACTGAATTTTGCTTGAATGGCTTATAATAGTTAGCATCTTCTTGGGGTAATGAGTATCAATCCCTAATGCATGTGTTTGGCATTAAAATCTCTATAGATGTGAAACGGTTGCCTAGGGATGTAAAATAGTTTAAGGACTGTTTCTTGTTGATTGTGTATACTATTAAACAGTACACGGCTGCTGGTGTAATCTTGCTATTGTTACCTTCAACTGCTATGCCGGTTGTTTGAAAATCAGGTTGAGAATATTTCAACACCACTAGCCTTTCCGCAAGGGTTCTTTATATCATAACCTCCATAACTGGGAATTTTGAGGCGATTTTTCAATAGTAGAGTTTCCGAGATAAGCATTGTGTAGACAAAATGATTTAGGAGCATAGATACATACAACTAAACCATTAGCTTTCTATGCTGCTATCTTTACGACGTTTTACTGATCCTAACAGTCAGTAGATGTAATAGGGTTTTTATTTTTTCGCCATTTTTATTAACATGTTTTTTAATCTAATGATTGCTGGCGGCAATTGAGAAAATGGTAGGACACGTTGTAACATATTGCTGAACAGAATAAAGTTATAGATTATTGTTACACTTTTGTGCATAGAGATATTTGGTTGTAGCCATAAACTATTGCTAATTTTGTTTTCTGGCAGTTGTTTTTCTCTCAACATTGGGTAGGTCTGAAGGCCTTTGTAAAGCGAGCAAGATAAGACGCATTTGATTTTATTGCTGCGTCTTTTCTTTTGTGCTTTGGTTTCGTGATTTCGTGATCTTAAGCGTCATGGTTGTCTACAGCAGTATCTCTAAGCACCCGTATCTCTGGTATTTCAGGCATAAGCCTTTTAAAATACAAAGGCTCGAGTTTTACACTTCAAATTTAAGAGTTTGTTATATTATAGATATTTTTATTGTTAGAGTTTTGTTTCAGTTCAATATAGAATAGAGGAAGAAATATTTAGATTTTTTGCTGGCAAATGTTATTTATATTTATTACGACTTTTGAGTTTCTTCTGAAATAGTGTGAGGTCCGCTGAGAGGTCTATTGCAGTTTAACTAACATTCCCACTAACATACACTTAAATAGTAGGACATTCAGACACACCCATGGGTTGAGCGAGACTCGAATTCGCGCGTGCTAGAGGGCAGAGGCAAATGCTTGAACCTGCTGAGCCACCGCATCCCCATCTTTTGGTTTACATTTGCTCCAATTTTTTGTATATTCTCCAGCGTTTTAAGAGTGTAATCGTTCTTAATTATATTTTCTAATGTATCTGTTAGAGTATGATATTAACGCCATCTATAAAGGTAAGTGGTGATTTCTGTTTTTTATCTGCTTTGCTGTTATTGTCTTTGTTATTATTTTGGTCTGATACCGCTTGTTATCTGTTGGTGGTTATTCGCTCCAATCTCCGATTACTTTTTGGATTTTAAATTACGGCCGGCTGTCTTTTGTCTCCCTCTGTATACGCGCTTTAGTTTTGATTTGAGATGGCGGCGGTTAATTTGCCCTCTTGCGCGGTACGCCGATATATAAGCGAAGCGGTTAGGCCGCGGCTGGCTCTTCGCTCTTTCGCTCAGTTTGTTTTGAATTTTAGTTTGATGCGTGATGTGAAGCGGGCTTTAAATTTTCCGCGTCCGAAACCGTTTTGACTGAGAATTTGCTGGCGTGTTTAATTAGCGGCAGAAGTTTCCAAATCCCGGTGGTCCTTGTTAAAGGCCGATTATTATATCGGAATTCGTTATTTTGTCGACCAGATTTTCTTCTTTCGAAGGTCGTTTTAGTTGGCCGATTGCATTTGGGAGTTGAAATTTTGCTGGTGGAAAAACACTGTTCGGTTTCCTGTATCTGACCCGGCAAGAAACCAAGGAAAACCTAGTCGCAAACTTCGAACACTATCCAGTTGGAGGATCCACATCAAAAGACGCTTCCAATTAGTCCCGCAGCGAAGATTGGGGTACCTTGTCCTTTCTTCTACCCACACCCTTTTTCCCCTTCCTTGATTCCCCAGGAGGTCAGCACGGGCACCCAAGTTCTGCAGCAAAGCGTTCAAAAGTGAATTTTCCAGCTTTGCCTTTGATTGAAGTTTCTTTGTTTAAAATTTTAAAATTACGAAACAGTCCACTTTTAGTCGAAACAGTGGTACTAACTGAGGAGTTTAAGTACCAATCTTAAAGTTTCGCTTATTTAATAAACCTGTTTTATATTTCAGAACTGTTTTTCATGACTTTCATGTTTGATTCTTGACATTCAGTTTCTTGGGATAATGAAACTGATTTCGATTGTGTGTTATAATGTGTTATTGGTGGTATATTTTATCAAGGTTGTTATGAGAAATATATACCTTAGGGGACAGAGGGCAAGAATGTTAACTAGATTTTATGTGGGTAAATGAATATTATTTTAAAAAGTTAACGTTGGAGATATTTACAGATATTAACATTATATCCTCAAAATTTGTTTCAAATAAAGGATAAAAAGATAAAAATTGGTTTAATCTTAAAATGAAAATTAGTGGGAAATTCAAACTTGTATACAATATTCACAATCACGGATAATAAGTATTATTTCTTTATAGCTCTCAACATCTTACTATTAAACATTGATAGGTAAAAGTAAGTCTATGCGAAGCATATAGAAACTTCTAATTACACAAAATTAGGATCTTAAAATATTGAGCAACCAAAATTAATTTTTAACAGCCGCCTTTATGACGAATAAATAATAAATTAACCCTAGAACACTATATATTCTCAAGTTACAAAAACAACCACATAATTTTTGTAAAACTAATAAAACTCTACATTCTCAAAAAATTACAGCTTTGTACGTAATCTTATCATTGTTTTTGGCAATATAATTTAACTAGTCATAATCCTAAATCGTTTGTAGTACAACACTATCAACACTGCAACATCTAATAATTCAATCACACACAGAAGAACATTTTAGCAGTTTCGTAAGAATTACTCATCATGAATCAGATGCCGGCCTAGCGAGAGGGAGAGGGTAGAATTCCCCGAACTCGTGGTTCATATAAGCCCGGGCAGACTCTAATGTATTTCTCTTTATTTTAATACAATTTCTATTTTATTTTAAAAATGCGCCAACGTTCCCGATTTGATTATGTGTAAATTCAAAGGCCTAATTGATATTGCATAGTTGCAATGTTTTGCTTATATTTGTGTGGGATACATATGAAGCGAAATATGCCAACTATGCGTTTACATGCAACATAGCATAAGACAATTTAATTTGGTTTATTATATCAGCATGGTATTTCATTTCGTTTAATAATATAGTAAATTTTATTAAGCAGTCATACTATTCATTAAAGGTCAATAATAATTGCATATAGCTTTGTAGTTTACTTTGTATCACTTCCAGAAAGATTTCTCATATTTTTAAATTTTCTTATCAATAATGTGTATAACTGTTTAATTTCAATACATTACGTGTCGAATGCTCCTATGAATTTCACAATATTTATGATTATTGGTTTTTATACTATAATGAAAACAACGAGTGTTTGGTCTTTCTTATGAATATTTCTGTTTGTTGCTATTCATAAGAAGTAAGTTTTTTGGGAAAACACATGAAAGCTATTATTTCCTCTATACCAGACCTGCACAATCTTCTAAAGTGGGGCTCTGGGCCCACGTGCTGCCCAGCGTAGGTCTAGAACGTGTTTTATACCTGGATGCCAGTCTATGTTATTACATCGTCATCTGTCGCAACCCCCTTCATCCTGCCGGTTCACTGCACAGAAGTGCCCTGTTTTTTCACATCATTATATATTTGCTCCTTGTCCGACTGTGTAAGTGTTATATGGCTGATCAGTAAAAAAGTTCTTATTGATGAGAAAAAATAGAAATTATTATAAATGTTTACATACTCAAATTTGCACACAAATTAAACTATCTTAACTTATGAGTATTATTTACATCTGATCTGCTGAGCACACATTTTTGCTGTGTAACTGAAATATAAGAAATGTATTTTTCAGCTATTTTTTAAATTTACTTATTATAAATTAATTTTTTAATGAACTGTCGACACGAATCAGAAGGATTAAACCGAAAAGAAAAGTTCTTGAAAGAGCAAGAGAAAAAAGAGTCAAAAAATGTGTTGCAGTCAATGCAACTGCAAGTACATCAAGTATTACAAAATTTCGATTCGAAAAACGAGGATCCAGAACAAACCAGAAACAGAATAACAGACCATTTTTAATCTGTCGCCATTAATATGGAACCAGAAAAGCTGTCAACTTGGCATGGAAATAATATCATACAGATCCAATAAAACTGGCAACTATGACAATTGATTATGATGTAGGTATATTTGAAATAGAATATTGTTCATCAGTTCGCCTAACCCCAGAAAACCAAACCACAAGTTTTAATTAATTTACTTAATATAACTTTACGAGATGTAGTGATAGGAATGAATTATTATTTTATTTTCGTTACAGACGTTTTAGTACAGCTTCTGCGTGTCATATATCCAATTTTAGTTTGAAATCGGGATATTCTTTTTTCATATCAAATTTTGATGTCGTACATTTACCGTTCATCGGCATACAATAAGTTTTAAAAGCATTTATGTTGTAACAAAAATAATACACAAATAAATTGTTCAAAAACTTTCCAAAAATCGAACACCGCCCACGCCCTTGAGTTCAAATAACTAAACCCTTTGTTTCGTTTTAGAACAGCGCGATTATAAGAAGGGGCAGATGGAACATTTGCCGCAATCGAATAAGAGAAGTCATACAGCAAACAATAAGTGCAAATAAATTAGTATTGTTATAGTATCCGCTGACAGTTGCGTTAATAGTATTATAATTTATAATTAATGTAGAGCAATGCAGTCCTTGTGAATAAAGTTATTTTTGAATTAAATCGCCGTTCAATTTAAATTTCATCACGAAGGCTAAACAATAAATGACAAAGGTATTCAAAACGCCCAAGAGCACCTTGAACGGCAAGGTCAAGAAAATGCCGAAACTAGAGTTTTCTTCTGGCGTAAGGTGCAGCAATCACAATCGTCACCATCGACTTCAGAGACTTTAAGCCAAAATGTTAGTGCATCAAATGTAGAGTTCACAAAGTTCTGAAAATACCCTCAAAGAGGTAGGTAGAACCGATTATTTCACTCGATGACGCGGCACTGTGTGAATAAATGATAAGCTTCACGAACTGGTAACCTACAATGGCGTTCAACAAAACAATTACTATAACTCTGACTTTGAAAAATCTGAAAAGGAGTACGCCACTCAAAAAATTTTTGTTCCAACATTTTTTTATTAAAAATATTTTGATTGAAGTATGTCTAGAGCAAAATTATTAAAAATTAAATGGATTAATATTTGGTACGTCGTGCAAATTCTTTAGATGAAAAATAACCACATAATAAACAATCATGACAACAACTCTGAATACGGAGAATACATTTAATAATTTATTAGCAGAAGTCGAGTTTCACAAAGAGTGGATTGTAATAAGCAGAACAATACAAGGAGAAGCTTTTGTATTGACAAAATGTTCTCTTAAGAGTTGTTAAAGTTGTGAAGTTTATAGGTTTTAATTTGGAAATAAAGGAAGAGGTGTCCCTCAATTATAACCATCAATAAATTTATTATACAGTTAGCGAAGCAAGTTAAGGCCAAGTATTAATCCATAATTGTGGACTCAACATTAGATGTGTCATACACAGACTAAGTAGCTGTTTTGCTACGCTATGTGCTACCTATCGAAACTCCTCTTGGACAATTTTTCATGTTCATTTCTAATTATGACCATAAAGATAAAGATATAGCGAATTCTCAACCGTAGATTTTATAGCCTTGATCTAAATAGCTGTAGAAGACAGAGCTACGACAATACAATGCCAACAACAGGTCTGGGTGCTACAAATGTCTTGAGGCTAGAATAAAAGAAATAAATTCTCTAGACACATACGTCCCTTGCATTGGTTACTATTTACAATTAGTAGGCTCTGCAGCAGTAGAAAACAGCAAGTATTTTGTTGAATTGTTTTGTTTAGAACAATAAGCCTATAACTTTTTCAGTTTTTGTCGACAACACATTACTCATTATAGTTATCAGACTAAGGAGGCACAGTGAGAATCAAATGTGATGTTGGAAAAAATTATGAGTCTTGAAAGTGGCATTAATGGTATCTTTCTGGAACTATGTTCTTGTAAAGTCTTGTGAAGTAAGTGAAAGGCTTTAAGGAAAAAATGCAGACGCAACAAAGTTTATTACTCTATACAGTACTTTAAAAGCTTATATAATTACTCTTCAAAAAGAAGAGTTTTGAAAGCTAGAAAACAAAGCAAAATTAACGAATAAAATTGACGTTTGCAAAACAGACTTTATAAAATGAATGCGGTCGTAACATATTATGCTGCAATTTATTCTCTAAATTTTAACTAAGTACAAAAAAGAAATGCATAAAAATTGTGAATTTCTATGGGATATCACTCAAATAGAACATGTGGCAAAGAGCAAATCAGCTACTAGAAAAGTATGCTTTTGATTTAGATAAAATATTTCCTGATGAGTGTGCATTTACAAAATTTTTAAGGGTTACTAAAAGTATTGACTAAGATAATAAAAATACCAAACCAAAAACACAATGAGAGCTACCGACTCCTAGCGTTATTGAAGACATGAGACATAGAGTCTACATTTCTCAATACTGCTATCGTTCTACAAATTTTTCTACGCATGGCACTAGAAAACGACTGTTTTCAGCTCTCAATAGAGTTTTAAGGTCATAGTTAAAACAATAAAAATGACGAGTTTTTATTTTTATCTATGGAGAGTCTTTCTTTTGATGATATAGTCCAAAGGTTTGGTAACTCTAAAGACGAAACAGAAATGTTTTTAAATAGAACTTCTTAGATAAAATAGACATTTGTTTTTATTTTTTTCATTGATGTAAGAATGTATATGAACATTGTATTAAAGTGTATGTATGTAACAAAAATTAAAAATCGAATATTGTCTAAACAATCAACATTTTGCAATAATTTGATAACGTCCCAAACATGCAAAATTTAAAGGAAGGCAAGTGAAGCGTTGTCAGTCTAACGCTCTAAAAACTTTTATCAGGCCCTGAGTATTCTACAAAACAGAAACGTAAAATATTATAAAAAATCCAGAACATCAAAACAGATTACATAAAATGGTGGAATTTGGAAATTTGAATTAGCAACACAATAACTGTAAACGTATTTCCTCAAAATTGCATCAATGATAACTTTACTTATTAAAAAAAAATGGTTTAGAATTTAAGGTAACATATATTTAATAGATTATTCTAGAAAGGAAAACATCTTGGCAATTTTAGAATCAACGTATAAATATAAGTCCACATAAAAGAAACATTTGGACAACACGATTGAATCACAATTACTTATCAAGTACAAGCCACAATGAGTGTTATGCAGATAATACCTATCCACCGGAGAGCCCACGTACTTGCCCACGGATCTAAATAAGGTACTTGATTTACTGGACTTTTTTATCACCCAAGGTATATCCTCTACCTATACACATATAGTGAGCAGCACTGACCTATCATCCGATCATACACCAGTCATTGCACTACAATTATTAAAAGACAACCTAGACCATTCCTATACAACCAAAAAACCGACTGGGACGAATTCAGAAGGCTTTTGCAAGAAAATCTCCAAAACAACATCAGCCTGCGCACCCCTAATGATATAGAGGAAGCCACAGAACACTTCACCACTACTGTTCAATCTGCAGCCTGGAGGGCTACGGCCAAACTTCTAAATACGGTACGACAGGATGGAAATATCCCCAATGAAATCCTTGAACTCATTTAGCAAAAGAGGAGGGCAAGATCTAAATGGCACAGGACTCGAAACGCAGCTGAAAAAACGATATTTAATAGACTAACCAATGCCCTCAAGAATAAACTCAAACTGCACAAGCAAGAAACTTTCCTTGTCCCGAGCCGACCAGTATCTGAAAAGTTTCTAAAGCTACTAAAAGACCACAGGCTATTAATCCACCTTTAAGAAAACCAAATAATGACGGGGCTAAGACAGATCAAGAAAAAGCAAATCTCTTCGCCCATCACCTTGCCCAAGTTTTCACCCCCTACTCTACTGCACCCGATGTTGAGATTCAAGACTTCCTTCAGACGCCACTTCAAACATCGCTGCCCGTCAAAAGCTTCACCTATACTGAGGTGCTTGATGAAACTCGCCATCTAAATAATAACAAAGCCCCTAGGTATGACCTAATTACGGCTAAGGTGCTTACTGAACTGTCCAAAAATAGTATAACGTTTTTACGAAACCTGTTCAACTCCATATTGAGATACCAATATTGGCCACCATCGTTAAAATTCGCGCAAATTATTCTAATACCAAAACCTGATAAACCTGCTGAAGATGTTGCCTCTTACCGTCCAATAAGTCTGCTGCTACTATTCTCTAAGCTGTTAGAAAAACTTATAATCAAAACACTGTATGATAGTGATATACTGGAAAACTGCATACCAGACCATCAGTTTGGATTTAGGCGGTACCATTCTACGATTCAGCAATGCCATCGACTTGTAAATATCATCAATGCAGCCCTCGATGCCAAATCTTACTGCCCTGCAGTTTTTATAGACATTAAACAGGCATTTGACAAGGTGTGACATGATGGCCTATTATATAAAATTAAAGAACTACTGCCAAATGAATACTACCTTTTGCTAAAATCGTACTTGAATGATCGCTGCTTCCAAATCAAATATGGCCAACATTATTCTGACCTCCGACCAATCACATTAGCTGTGCCTCAAGGCAGTGTCCTTGGACCGCTGCTATATAATTACTAAATACTTCAGATGTTCCCACAACAAATAATACACACTTAGGCACATACGCAGATGACACTGTCCTTCTTTCCAGTCATACCAATCCTCGTATAGCATGCTCTAACCTACAAACCCACCTAACTCATCTTCAGACCTGGCTTACTAAATGAAGAATCAAAGTCAATGAAACGAAAAGCACTCTAAATCACTCCGACTGCCCCCAGTTTTGCTGAACAAGTACCCATTCCACAAGCAACAGAAGCCCGCTACTTAGGTCTTCATTTAGACCGACGACTCACCTGGAAGTCTCATATATTGAAAAAGCGTAAAGAGATTGATCTGCGAATCAAGAAAATGTACTGGGCGCTTGGTAAAAAGTCGTGTCTTTCCCTCGAAAAAAAGATCCTGAGCTACAAAACAGTAATCAGGCCCATATGGACTTACGGCATTGAGCTATGGGGCTGCTCTTGTAAGTCCAATGTTAACATTATTTAACGCCCAAAATGCCTACAAAATGCTCCGTGGTATGTCAGCAACTTGACCTGCATACGGGCCTACAAGTCACAACGGTAGAAGAAGAACGTACCAAACAAAGTAACACCCACTTTGTGCGGTTGCACGCTCATCCCAACGCCCTTGCATCCAACCTTCATCAGGATCCCCCACCGAGAAGATTAAAAATAAAGAAATGGCCCAGTGATCTTAAAGGAGTGCAACTATAATGAAACGGGATAGCATCGCTGGATGGACTCCCCCTCGCGTCAAATGTCATCACATTAGCTCATAGAACATTGATTTATTGTATTACGTTCTGATTGTTAATTTGCTTATAACCAATAAAAAAAAATAACACAAATCAGAAATTAAAGTTTTCCAAACGAGAGATTAAGCTCATTAGCAAGTAAAACTAATGAGCGTCAGTTCAATGTTCTTTTGGGTAGTTGTTAAAAGCTATTTTTTATCCAGTAAGCCAAATATATTATCAATTTGTTGGTAATTCATATTAAAATATAAATTTATCATTTACACTGCATAATTAACATTAAACACATATTTTAATGCAAATTATCAACAAATAAACCATTTATTACATGATTTTTAAACCAATGTATCAAATATAACGTTATTTGTACAAGCAATTTACACTTTCTTACTGTTTTGTAAAGTATATTATACCTATTGAACTATCAAATAGAGTTAAAATGGAAGCACTTACCATAAACAAACATGACGTTAAAATCTGAAAAACAGATAAAAATGAAAAATAATAAAGGTCAATAATAAAAAAGACTGTTTTTTTAATATAAATTTAATGCTGATTTACAATCTACAATTGTCAACATTGTAATAAGTAAATTTTATACAAGAATATATCATGAGTAGAATAATCGTCCATTGACCATTCTCTAAAATACCTCGAATAGGTTAGGTTTCACTAATTTACGTCGTGCATTTTGCGCCTCAGGTCTGTTGCCCATGTTCTTCTGAGCCTTCTCTCTATCGTTGGAGGATTTATTATTTCTACTACTAAGTCATTTTCGTGTCCGTCAGTTCTTTCAAAGTATATCGTCGAAAGTCTCTCTATTTCCTCGGTTACAAATGGTATGTTCAAGTCATTGTGTAGGGTAAAGTTCGATACATGCCATGCATCGGTGATAGAACATATAATTTTAGACTGGATCCTTTGAATTATTTTTTGGTTTAAAGGTTTAGTGCATCCCCATAATTGGATCCCATAAGTCCATATGGGTTTAAGGATACATTTATATAATAATAATTTGTTATCTAGTGATAGTTTGGACCTACTTCCCATTAACCATGACATCGTTTTAAATTATAAGTGGATTTGTTGACGTTTTGTTTTGACATGTTTTTTCCAAGTAAGTTTGTGGTCTAGATATAACCCTAAGTATTTCACTTCCTTTGTTACAGGAATTTAAGTATTGTTTAGGAAAACTGGCGGGCACACCATTCTTCTTGTAGTAAATGTGACTTGCGCTAATAATAATTGCGATCTTAGGTCTCTTGAATTGTTTTGTCGCTTTCCATATCGTATGATCATCTTTGGGGAAAGAGTTTATATAGTGTTCAAATGTTGCATTTAAATTTAAATTTAAACCATAATTTTTTCCAATAAAAATTACATAATTTTGAAACAATACATCAACGATTCTTAAAATATTATAACTGTCATTTGTATTTAGTATACTCCAAAAATTCATCATTGCTAAATGCACGCTTTAAGGGCGTTTGGTTATTGTGAACACTCGACGTGTTCTTCACAAAACCTACGGGCCACATAATCGCACTCCTCGGCTTATTATACGTTGAATAGTTACAAGGTATTTTACTCTTTACGATGCAACAAATGTAAAGAACATTGCTGCCGTAGAGATAGCCTTGCAGAGGCTACAAATTTATCGATTCGTTATTATATCTCTTAGAAGAACGACCACTTGGCGTATTTTGCGAAAAGCTATAAGTTTGCACCCGTATAAGCTTGTGTTGACACAGGAGCATCGTAAGCGTAAGCTTCAAACAAATCATAATTTTGAGCAAAAAATTATCTTCTCAGATGAAGGTCATTTCTGGTTAAGTCGGTATGTTAACAAACAAAATTTTCCTTTTTGTTGGGAAAACAATACACAGGAGATTTACGAGAAGCTTTTGCATTTGTAAAAGGTCACTGTATGCTGTGATTTATGGCATGATGGCATCATTGTACCATTTTTTGTTTCAAAAACGAAGTACGAGGTGCAGTAACAGCGACTGGTAAGCAGTACCAATTAATGTTAAGAGATTTTCGTGGCTCAATTCAGATAGAATTGATTCGGAATACATATAGTTCTAACAAAACGGTGGCACATGTCATAATATTACTATCGACGTATTGCAAAAAAGTTTGGTGAAAGAATAATTTTAAGAAATGCAACTGCCAAGAAGTTGTGATTTAACTCCTTTAGAATACTTTTTGTGGGGTTATTTGAAATCTATAGTTTATGGAAACAAACCGTAAACCCTTAATGTGTTAAAATTGAACATCGAACTCTGCATTTATGACATTAGACCCGAGTTATTTCACAAAGTTATCGAAAATTGAAGTCATCGAATTTACTCGTGTGCACAATGTCGAGACGGGCACTTAAATGATATGTTATTCAAACAATGTAATAGACTATGCTTCAAAATAATATAAAACGTTTGGTTGCATCTAAAAATAGTTTTAATTTTATTTTAAAATCATATCGTTCTTATTGGAAAATCCTTTACAAGAAATGCATTATAATCGATACCACTTTAAACAAACTTTTAGAGTTTATGATATTGTGTGTGCTTTATTAGAAAATAACTCAAATATTACAAGTGAAGAGATTGGTAAGAATCTAAATATCAACAATGCCGATGCAAAGCTCGATACCTAGATGCCACATTCTTTGATTTTTTTTTTAGTCAAATTATAGTAAACGATAGAGGTGGATTTACCAAATTAAGATCTGGAAATCAACAGGTGCAAATGTTAGAATCTGTGACATAATCTGACTTACATATAATAAGGGTTTTGCAGTTTGTTAGGTGAGGTCTTTGGAAAATCATTTTTTGAGCTTTTGTTACTCCCAAAACAATCACGGCGAACAACTGCTGTGGACAACTCACCAAGCTCAGTGCGAGAATTTACGAAAAGCGTCATCCTCCATCACGACAATGCGTATGTTGCCCAACCAACGTTACGAATATTGAAATAAATAACAAATCCTCCAGTACTCACTATATTCCCTTGTTTCTATAGATTTTTATTTGTTTCGGTATTTGCAGAGCAGTCTTATGAAAAAAAAACTGCCAAGCTTGTTGTTTTTAATATTTTTAAATCAGACACGAATTTTTGTAATCGTCCAATAAAACTTGTTATCTCAATCATATATAATTAAACCACATATTTAGGTATTATTCAAATTAAACTCTACATGTATATTACTGAAATTAGTTTTAGATGTATTTGTCAAACCGTACCAACAGTACAACTTTAGTAATAATATGTACGATACAAAAGCGAAGTGAAATTCTGAATTGAAATAAAATATTTAACGATGTACAGAAGCGCTACACAAAATTCGTTTTAGAAATATCTTTCAGGCTGACCTGCAAACATAACTAATCACAAGAAAGACTGAGATAACTCTACACCTACAGCGATTAAAACCAGACAACAATCGCTGGCTTATGACTCAGCATGTTATCGTTAAAAGGAACAAACCTCTTTGTTATCAACTCGGGAATAAACCGTGTGCTTGAGGGCTACAGATATTTTTGTGCGGTATTTTTTCCGGTTAAGGAAAACCTGTAATATGTGTTTTTGTAGATTGAAGCGACCCAGTATAAATGTATCTAATGTATTTCGCTAAGGTGCATAAAACTTATTTGTAGTTAAAATTTTTGTCAGCACAGATATATAAAAAATATGAGTATTATTTACCAAAAATTAATAAAACGAAAAGAAAGTGCAGATTAAATTTTTAGATATTTTAAATAGCATTAGCAAAAATGGTAGGAGAGATAACAAAGCAGCAAGCCGTACTTACAAAGAGTAATTTAATAAATCCTTCAAAATTAGGGAAACAAAGTCGTATTAATACTAGTCTGATTGAGAACTTTCTTTGCGAGATTAGTAGCTTTGTTTATTCTTTTATTATGGTACAGATTGAAAATTTAAAGGAATAAATTAAACATATTTTTAGTGAACACGTATTAAAATTTGCAATACAAATTATTATAAAACTAACCCTATTCTTATTTAAAATACCCTTCAATTATATTTTAATACCATTTTAGTTTAAGTAAGCCTTACTAATGTATAAAACGACAAAGCCACTCTAAGGCGACATATGAAACAAATTATGTGTACTATAAGCTTTCCTTTACTACAAATGCAGGCACCGCATCAAGACCTGCTTAATATAAATAGCAAAGAGTTATGGAACATATAATTGACATACAATAAAAGTAAACATAGCAATTATAATAGTATATCTCAACATTCTTAATTGCATTTTAAAATATATTTTATTCTTTCTTATTTGTTCTGATCGGGACCAGAAACTGTAGATTAAAGAGGACGGCCGGTTATTTCAGAATTTATAAAACAAAATTAAATACATGTTTATTCATTGGGAACGGGAGGTTGTTTTAAAAAATTTTCCAGTGATTATTATTATTTAAAATATTGCAGAAATGTGTTTGTACAACTTTTTATTGTAGTGTAATATAAACATAAAACAAAAAATAAAATTGTAAGGTTACCAGTGCTCTATTTTCGTTAAAAATTGCGACTCCTCGGCGCTACAGGTGAAAAAATCAGTGGAATTAATACGATAATTGTATGACTTTGTTCTTGTTTGGTTTTTCTAGCATGAGAAAGTGCTAATCGATGTTCAAGAGTGAGAAAGTTAATTGATAGAGATATTTCGCTACACGCGAAATCATGATATTTATTTATTTAAATATTTTCAGCAATTTATAAGTGCAACAAATATATGAAATTAAGCAAACACTTAAATTTAATTAAAGAAATACAGGAGACATTCCCCCACATCGCAACGACAAAATGAACCTTTAGGTTAACACTCTAAATCAGCTGTATCGACAACAAGCGAGAACGCTCCGTATAACCTTTCACAATTTCAACCACCACCTTAATTATAACAATTTCCTCCTGTCCCACCAACTACTTGTATTAGCCCTCTGACCAATCCACAATTATATGTTCCACAATAATATACGACAAACTCACAACCTCCAAAGCGCACAATATGCCTATAGAACATATAGCTGTAGACACTAACAATAAAAAACTTAAAAATGATAAAACATTTACGGCAAATTGGGAAAAAATGCAAAAAAGAAAAACTAAACAAAGAATCAAACACCTCCAACATTTACCATGCAAACATCCAAAACTGTTACAAGTCGTTACCTGGCACAAATCAAAATGAATCAGCCCAAACGGAAGACGGGGGCAAATTACCATTAATTAAACGAATCTCAAAACTAACCTCTATATTCATATGTAGTACAAAAAACTTTAAAAACATTTATTTAGCAGCAACGAAAGGAACTTTTACATAAAAATCCCAACAAAAAACCATCAACATTGCAAATGAAACGTTAAAAATTTTTAAGATGCCTAAAAGAGGAAAAACAAAGTGCACCATAGGTATCACATTAAAAAATACCGTGCGTGCCGAATATTAATTAGAAATCTACACCACCTCATACCAAATAAATATATCAAACAAGTATTTGATCAATAATTATTATGCAACACTAAGTTACCCCTGGAACCTTCCAAAAAAATCACGACATAATACAGGTACCAGATCTATGGTCATTCTAAGACTTACTCCATTATAAATTAAAATGTGCAAAATATGGTGACCAGCATGCCATGCAAAAAGCCAAAAGTATTCCATCAAGAAGATGCATTATGTAAAGGAAGTCATCCTGCCAACCACAAAGGATTTATCATCTATAGAAATCTAAGGGCAGTATGATATAAACCTAGTAGAGTAAATTACCAAAATCAAAAACGGCTAATTAATTAATTTAGACACATACAAACAACTGATCATTTTTTATTCAAAACAATATTTCCATATAGAACACTAAGCCAATATATGCATATATTGCTAATAGAGGTATTCTCACTAAAAGTGAACAAGCAACCAACATAAGTGAACAACTAACAACACTTCTCAATAAATTTAAAACCATGTTCTCCCAGCTAGTAAAACAAAATAGAACAATACTAAACCCACTAACAACAGTTATTGAGAAACTAAATTTATAATGCTATACATTCTTCATAGTGTAACTATTAACTGTTTAACTACAAGCAATAAGTTATAACATTATCTTATCATATATATAAATCTGTCTTTACTAATCGGACATTTATTATACTACAATATATAATATACAACACTCCTAACCCTAATAAGTCCACTGAGGCTCCACTTAATTGTCCAAAAATCCATCTCCCATCACAAACTATTTAAATACCAAAGCGACAAAATCCAAGCACTTTAAGGTCTCTAGATGTTGGACACCAAACATACTCACTGGGCTTAAGAATTATTTTCACAAAAATCCAAAGTTTCTTAAGTATTATAACTGAGAACAATTATAACCATCTTACTAATGGACCACCCAGTTTTGACCAAGGGATCTAAATAAGCTTTCTGATCTAAACTTATTTATAACAAGTGGAATTCAAAAAAACAATTGTATAGTGAAATCTTTTATCTGACCATACACGGGTTGTCGTCAGCATGAGTACTACTGTTACCAATAATTTTTTTCCCTCAGACTAACTTTGAAAAATATTTATGGACCGTATTTTAAAATGACCAAACATAAACATTAGAATACGCCTAAAGTTTTCTGACGGTCTGAACGAAGCAGCAACATAATAGTTTATTAAAACAGTGCAGAAAGTAGTGGGGCATTGCATTTCCCGAAATTATAAAAAAAACAACAACAAATATCGCTATATGTCCGACAACCAATCGACAAAAAGTGCAAAACTAGAAGACTATGGCAAAGATCTAGAAATATTATCAACCAACACTTTTATAACGGACTATTTAAAGAATTAAAAACAGCTATTGAAGAAGCTCAGGACAATTTTTTTAACAATGCGTCATTAATCTCTCGCTGGTTACACGTTGTAATATGCAACAAAAAAGCTAAAAGGACCAGAGTTAACCGTCATACTGATCCGAAAACCCAATAATGTATGTACGTTCCTCCAAATAAAGCCTTTCTCAACAACAAAAGTTAATAATAAGTGAATTTAACCTACACGGCGCTCTAGGATACGACCTAATCACAGCACAAATATTAAAACAATCGTTTTTAAAAACTATTGTTCTCTTACAAATCATCTACAATCGTGTAATAAGTTTAACATACTACTTCATTATATAAAAATCATCACGATGAACACATCAGGTAAATCCGTACACAAAGCAATGTCTTATTGATCTACAAAAAACATTTTTCTAGAACAACTTTTCATTTGCTAGTTTGGATTGAATAACGCCATTCAATAATCCAACAGGTTCATAAAACAGTTAATAAAATCTCTAGGAGTCTAGAAAAAAAGAAAATCTGTAATCCAGCGTTCCTCAACATCCCCAGGCATTCGATAAAGTGTGGCACTTTGGTGTTTTCTGCAAGCTAAAAAACACACTGTCCAGTAATTTTTATCTCCTTTTAAAGTTTTACTAAAGTCCTAACTTAAGTAGAATATCTCAGTAAGACATCGAATGTCAATTCAACTTCCATTACATTAAATTTAGTGTCCTCCAAGGTAGTGTTCTTGGATTACTTCTTTTTCTGGTATGCACAACTGACACATCTGAAACAAATAATACTACAATTAACTTTTTCTTTAATGACGCACCGATATTACCCGTAAGTAAAAACCAATAGTGACTTCTAAACCTATAAACTCAGCTAAATCTCTTAAGTGAATGGTACAATCGATGGAGAACGAAAGTAAATAAAACAAAATCAGTTAAAATTACGTTTACCAACCGACACGTTATCTGTTTGCCTGCATTGATGTACTTACATCTACAAAATTAGAATTAAAATATCTTGAACTCATCTTAAACCAAAAACTGACTTGGAAAAACACGTTTAATGTATTGGTTTATTGGACAAAAAATCCAAACTCACTTTATAAAACTATTATTAAGCTTATATGGGCATATGGGTAATAATAAATTTAAGGATCGCTCACATGTTCCAAAACAAAGTAGTTACAACAATAGTAGATTTCCCATGGTACTTACAAATACTTACCATCACGAACGATGTCCAATTAATCGCTATCAAATCAAGTTGCAAACCATGAAAATGATTTGATACAATAGTATATAACAACGGTCTCAACGCAAGAACACTCTGCAGAACCTGTCCTGAAGATCAACTATAATAAATAAATAATATGCAGAAGTAAACGTCAGTGGATGTTTTCCTTACATGTTTTATATATTTATATATACGCAATATTTACATAGAAGTCGATTATAAATTTGAAAATTGGCAGATAAAAAAATATATTTCTTGCTTTGAGCTTTTAGGGCGTTGTGTGAAAACACACAATGTGGCATGAATTTGCAAAGTACGAGTCCTTATACACAGTTGTGTAACCGTCGGCAAAAATCAAAGCTTTTACGCTGATTGCGTTGACGTCTGCCTCGTGTTTTATTTTGTGTGGATTAAAATGTATTTCTCTAGAAATCCATATCCTCTATTTTTGTTGTCCTCTTATTTTTGTATTGTCGTTCATAACCGTATCCTAAACTCCCTTTTTATTAAAATTGTCATCGTCTTGTACTATATTTAATTAAGTAATTAAATTTTTCAGTGCAACTTCTTCTAAATTTCTTTATTTGCTATATGGTCTTAATTTTTGCAAGGTTGCAAAGTTTTGTGAAGTTATCAGCTGGACTCCATTAAGAATGACGTTTTTAACGATTATTTATTTCTAAACATCAATTAAATCCCAAATTTTGTACCGCAGGATAGAGTTTTTTAAACTAATAACACAAAGGTTCTCGTTATGTACTGAAAATGCTAGTGTTATGACTTATGGTAATATAAAATAAATCTTTCTGGAACATTTTTAACATGAATAGATTTTGTAAACAAACAAAATTTCAAAATCATTTTTATCATTCTTAGAAGAAATTTGTAATCATCTAGACAGATTTTTGAATTGTGTGAAAAACTGGTAAAGATAAAAAATTAGGCTTTAAAAAAGCTATTTGTTAATATTGACGAAAGATGTCAACTTATGAGTTTTAATAACTTTACGAATAACTATAAAAACTACACGTTTACTTACAGCAGTGTTAAGAAAGAGGAACTATAGAAAAATGTGTTGGTATTATTATGCGTCAAACATTTTTTTAAATTTAGTAAACAGCAGATTTACAACTAACCAAGTGGCTAACAAGCAAATGTGATTGAAGAATTACAAAGACATGAGACGGAAAACCGTCCAGTGACAGACCCCGATAAACTAAATATTAAAACTAGTTGGTAAAGTCAAATGTTTTGCATCGATTTAGGCGTCTGGTAATATTGGCGTTGTCAAGTAGGTTGCGTGCTAAATAATTGGGATGTTTGGATAATTTGATAGCATAGTTTATGTTTCTGGTGATTTCGTCCTTGACTCAGAGTATTTTAAGGTCGTTATGAAGTGTTAGGTTGGATACAAACCATTCTGCGTTGGCTAGAGTGCGGAGGGCTTTGTTTTGGAACCGTTGTATAACTGCAGTGTTCGACGGCTTTGCACAGCCCCACAGTTGAACGTAAGTCCACACTGGAATTAGCACTGTTTTATACACTAGCACTTTGTTAGTTAAAGATAAATGTGATCTTCGACCAAGGAGCCAACTCATTTTCTTCATTTTGATGTCCAATTCCTTTCTCTTTTTAGCTATGTGGGCTTTCCATGTGAGTTTTTGTCAAAATGCATGCCAAGGTATTTTGTTTCGTCCTGGACTGGGATTTGGATGCCATTTAGGAAGACGGGGGAGCAGTTCCGTGCTTTGTGGTGAAAGTTATGGCGGTCGATTTTGCTTCATTTATTTTTATGCGCCATTTGCAGAGCCATTCCTGCAGTGTGGTGAGGTAGCGTTGAAGTATGGCGGAGGCTTGATGTGGATCGCTATGTGAAACTAATAATGCCGTATCATCCGCATATGTTGCAATGACAACCTGGTCTTGATGAGGGAGGTCTGTCGTATAAATTAAGTATAGGATATGTCCCATGACGCTGCCCTGGGGAACTCCTGCTTTAATTTGATGGAAACTGGACAAGCTGTCGGTGTGTTTAACTTGAAAGTGCCTTTCACTTAAATATGATCGGATAAGAAAGTAGTATTGGTGAGGCAGTACTTTTTTGATTTTATACAATAGGCCAGGATGCCAGACCCTATCGAATGCCTGGCTGACATCAAGAAAGGCCGCCACGCAGTATCTGTTTTCTTCAATATCTTGCTCAATGACATCTACAACTCTATGTATCTGCTCTATGGTAGTACGTTGCTGTCTGAATCCGAACTGATGTTGTGGGATAAGTTCATGATCTACAATTATGGGTAACAATGTCTGTAGGATTCGTTTTTCTAGAACTTTTGAGAGTAATGGAAGTAAGGTTATCGGCCGGTAGGACGCGGCTTCGTGAGCGGGTTTACCCGGTTTAAGGATAAGAATGATTTGCCCAAATTTCCACTGGATTGGAAAATATTGCAATCGTAAAGTTGCATTGAAAGCCATTGCGTGAGAGCCATTATGGCTCGATGAGGTAATTCTTTAAGGACTTTAGCTGTAATTAAATCGTAGCCCGGTGCTTTAACGTTATGTAAATGTTTAATCACAAGTTTTATTTCAGCAGATGTAACGTGTTGTATAGGCGGGCTTAATTGACAAGGAGCCTGTAGGTAGTCGAGAATCTCAGTTTCTTCTTCATGAGGGACTGCTATTGGGTGAGGTTGAAAGATACCGGAGAGGTGGTTCGCAAACAGCTCGGCCTTCTCGTCATCTGTTCGAGCCCATGTGCCATCATCTTTACGAATCGGTGGTATATGCACTTTTGGACGTTTAAATTTGCTAGTAGCTTTCCATAGTGTGTACTCATCATGTGCAGATGGAGAAAGGTTGCTTACATACTCTTTAAATGTTTCATATTTCCAATCTTGGAGTGCCTGTTTGAGTTCTCGGGTTAGCCTATTTAGTATGGTTTTGTCCGCAGGATGTTTGGTTCGTTGCCATACATTCCTAGCTCTCCTCTTCTCGGAAAACTTGGATTTAATGTAAAAGGGATAGTTTTCAATAAGCTCTCCTTTGGGATGTTCGGTTGGCGTAGAAATGTGAGTTGCTTCATGTACGATATTGTTAAAGTGCTCCACGGCTAAGTTAACTTCGTCTGGTGTCTTTAGATTAGCTGGAATTTCTATATTGGCAGTGAGGTACTTTTTGTACATGTCCCAGTTCGTGTGTCTATTGTATAATGAGGGTTTATTTTGTTTGGTTATAACTGATGTGCTCAATGTGACGATTATGGAAGAATGATCAGAGAGAAGATTGTAGCAGGTTTCCACTTTACAGTAATTTGAGGAGATGCCTTTGGTGACAAAGAAGTCCGCTGTGTCAGGAGTCTTGTTTGGATCTGACGGCCAGTATGTGGGCTCACCAGTAACCAATATGCCATAGTTGTGTGTCTGCAGCATCTTAAACAGTTCTCGGCCTTTGGTGGTAGTTAGTCTGGATCCCCAAAGTGGGGTTTTGGTGTTATAGTCCCCCCAGCAATAAATTTATTCCCTAATTTTTAAAAGAATGTTTCGTATTGGTGTTGTCGAATATTATGTCTGGGTGGACTATATATGGCTGCAAACAGTAGCGGGTCGGTAATACTCTTAACGTTGAGGATGGTACCTTGTAAGTAGTCAGTGGAAAACTTTTCCATTATGTGGTGAGAGATTTTATTACTGATAATTACTGCTGAGCCAGCGTGGGCTGTACCGTCTGGGTGATTTGTAGTGTATGTTGAATAATTATGAATATTTAAGTAACTGTATTCAGTGAAATGGATTTCTGAGATCAGTAGGATGTCGATTTCAATGCGATGCTGGGCTAGGCCATTTGTATTCCATAATCCTATGCGTAAAGTATCCATTATTGCAATTTGTTGACTAACATGGTGAGCAGATTAAGCATCTGCTGTTCTGGTTCATAAGCTGCGTGAACATTGTTTCAAATTTACTTAAAAACTGAGATAGTGAGATGTCATTGTTGCTGTTATCTTCGAGTTGGCTGTTTGTGCGGTGCTGTGATGCTGCTTGGGCATAACTTGCATTATTTAAATTTGAGGAGTATGCATGCTGCGCAGTTATCGGTGTATTCGATGTCTTTACAATAGATGTTCTTGGAAGGCTGGACAATTTACCTCTATTTATTTGTAGTTGCTGATATACTTGACAACCCTTATAGTTGGCGGGGTGTGAGCCTTGACACATTGCACATCGCACGGGAGTTTCCTTTGATTTCTTGCAGACAGTGGTATTGTGTTCTCCTTCACATTTTACACAGAGGAAGGGCTTGGTACAGTAAGTTTTGCTATGTCCATATGCCTGGCATCGTATACACTGTATTATTGTGGTTATCTTTCTGGGCGGTTCTACAGTTATTAGTTGATAATTAAGGTGCTTCAATTCAAACACTTTTTTATTATTCTGAGCCGGATCTAAATCAACAAAGAACATAGGCAGAAGCTCTTTAGTTGCTCTGTGTCTGATGTTGGTAAGATATCGTACAGTGTGACCGTGCTTTTTTAGTTCTTCTTTAATTTCCTTGATGTCAACAGAGTGATATAGATTTCAAATTACCACTCTGTATGCTCTTTCATCCTTTAATTGATAGGTATGGTATATAATTCGTTCAGTTTTTAGATGGGTGATTAGTTTTCTATAGGAGTCAGCAATATTAGTATTTATTTTAATTGTGTTGTTTGAAAGTGCTTTAGTGCTGTATTGTTCCCGCTCTAAGACTTTTGTTAGATTTTCGATCATTTGGGCATAATTCGTAACACCGTATAGGTATACAGGCGGGGGCTTGGGAATTTTTTGTGTGGAACTTTCACTAGAATCTTGTTGGGTCTCTTGTGTGCTACCGCTAGCTAGTACAGTAAATCGATTTTGAGTGTTGATTGCATTTTCTGGTTGTGTTCGTTCGGCTGTAGTTCTTCTGCGTTTTTTGTATTGTTGCTATTTGTGTTGGTTTTGATTTTCTGTTACTTCCTCTTCGGAGGAATCATCGATATCTATTTGTTCTGTTGCTTCAGTTATTAGTTGCGGGTTTGGATTTTGATTAGGGGTTGAGACAGAAGAGAAGAATTTTATATTAGTATAATTTTGTGGTGGTGGCAGAGGGTTCTGATGTTGAGGCGTCTACATTACATTACTAGTTTGCGGGAGCGGCGCATAATTGAATTGAAGTGGTTGTTGATTTCCAAATTGAGGTTGTTGTGGATTATATAAAATTTGTGACTGAGGTATAAACATATTTGAGCCATTGTTGTACATATTCTGTATTTACAGAATTTGTAATGATGTTTGCGAGTTTTTAATCAGCGAAGTTTAAAAATGTAATAAAAGTCTTTAACTTACACATTTGGTGTAAAACTCGGCAGAATTAAATATAAATCGCTGCAAGGTCAAGAGCGGGCACTAGTGATAACTTAATCGGACACGATATAGCACATCCACTCGCGCTCGCTGTCTACAACGTTCTCCCGTCGAACATATGAAATAATACTAATAAACCTGCAAAGCTTGCAACGCATAGCGAAGTGGCGAAGCAGTCTCCCAAATTTGAGAAATCGCGTTTCCGGCTTAAAGGTCACGTAGTATTTCAAAGTTTTATGTTTAAATTAATCAGTGTTCAAAGACGAGTTAAATGATATGCTACATGTCCTATGTTGCTATTTTGACAATTTGAAATAGTAAAGGTCGCTAACGCTGACCTTTGACCAATCAGTTTCAAAATCACTAGCAAACAAGCCTTTTTGGTCGGTCACCTGTCGATTGGTGAAAACCGAATTTGGAAATTCCCAGCCGTTCTTGAGTTATTACTCAGACAGCCAGAACGACAACATGAAGTTAGTAAGTGACTCCGCTTCGCTTCGCCACTTAATAATGTATATTATATTTCTGAAATAACAATGACAATATTGTTAGGAGTAAATGACAACATATTACACGCAATATTCAGCAGAAAAATCCAAAACCAATAAAAAACACATAGAGTTTTATAATTAAAATATTACAGCATTCAATTTACAGTTCCAAGATCGGTCTATATTTCTAGTTGGATATCGAAATGTACGCATTGAGAATGTGAATGGCTTAATGATTAAGTCAAAAATATATCAATGGAAAAATATTGATACATAATCTAAGAATCAACAACATTTACTTCAATTATAAAATTCATTATAAATAGGTATGGGGTAATAGTAGAGGTAGTAAATCTATTATTGATGACAATATCGAACGAGGACGTATATCCACCCCAAATTTTCAATATCCTAAGGCTTAAATTTGTAGAAAGAAACCATGAATGCGTACGCCAATGACTTATAACCAAATTTTTTACAGTCAACAAAAACAAATTTAGAGAATAACGCGAGACCAAAGAAACAGCAAAATATTATATAGTAAGCAATAAAATAAAGAAATTGATCTCGCTTGAACAGTTTAGAGATTTACACGCAAAGTACCAACTAGAAAGAACATATACCATTAGTAAATCGGGGAAAACGCGAACTAAGTTAGAACTAGATCAAAAATATATGCAAAAAATGCTACAAAATTAAAAAAAAACTTGTTACCAATAAAGTTTTGAAATATTATATTAAATTAGGGCCGGCCGTCTTTTGATTCCCTTTGTATACGCGCTCTAGTTTTGATTTGAGATAGCGGCGGCAATTTCACGTATATATATATATATATATATATATATATATATATATATATATATATATATATATATATATATATATATATATATATAAAGCGGCGACCTTTGTCCTTCCTGGCTCTTTCTTTTTTTTGCTCACTTCGTTTTTGAATTTTAGTTGTGATGGTTTAGAAAGCGGGCGACCGGCTTAAAATTTTCCGTAAGCCGAGAGAGCTGATGGCCGTTTTGTTGAAGGCTATGTTATCGTGAGATTCGATCGTTTGCTGACCAGATTTTCCTCTTCTTTGTTGGTCGATTGTTTTTTGGGAGTTGAAATTTTTCCGGCGAAAAACTGGGTGCAGTTTCCTTTGTATCTGATCCGGCGAGGAACCAAGAAGGAACCTTGTTGCTCCAGGAAAGACGCTTCCGATCGACTCTGCTGTGAAGATTGAGGTAACTTGTTCTATCTTTTCCACCCATACCCTTTCCCTCTTTCTTGATCCCCCAGGAGAACAGCTTGAGAAACCGATTTCTGCAGAAGAGCGCCGTTTCTAAAGGTGAGTTTCCAGCTTTGCCTTTTGATTGAAATTCCTTTGTTTAAATTTAAAATTACGATACAGTCCACTTTTGGCCGTAACAAGTGGCATTATCTATATTTGTGTACGCATTACAAACATGCACAGATATGTTAAATGCCTAATAGATACTTAAAACAGCGTAAATAAGAACAACGAGGAAGATTACAGGAAAAACATTGAGCATGGAACAATGTCTAATCCAAAAATCGAAGGTTAGTGACAAATCGCAAGAAAGCAGAAAACCTACACATAGGAAGCATGGAGGAATCTAGGCAAGTGAGAACAGCCAGAGATAACATTCCAAGCAAAACGGACTCCAAGAATACCAAAAAAGAGTGCGAAGATAAAAAGATATAACATGTTTTCAAACTTTTGCATTTTTGAGGTTATACAGTATACAAATAATGGTACCATTGGAAAGCTGAGAAAAAAATGCGCAAGACTGTGTACTCAAATCATTTTTTATTAATGTTTTAAAGCCGAAACTACGAGATGAAAAAGTCGCGTTTTACGCTGGCACGGTGGCGCTGGGACAGTTGACGCGTTTCGTCCCATATATTGCTTCTGTTTATAAAATTCTATGAGTAGTTTGGTATAGCCGCAATAGGAGGAAGACAGAGACGTTGATGAAGATCTTCAAGCACTACCTCATCGAAGTGGTATAAGAAACTACAATCCCCTGGTCTAATCAATATGCCCAGAAATAATATGAATATGGTCTTGAAAACCCGGCCTATCTTAAATTGTGGAAACATGTTGAGAATCACTGGGAGAAAAATCAACATAATCGCATGGAGTGTTAGAACCATGTACGGTTCTGGAAAATAAACAACACGATTAAAGAAATGAAATAATCAACGAACTTAAAAAGTTCGTTACTGATGAATTCTATATGTCTGTCGGTCTGTCTGTCGCTGTCACAAAATTATGGATTTTTTTAAATTTTAAAATGGATTCTTATAGGAAATTTTACGCTGATTTCAAAATCGAAATCAAAAAGTTTCTATCTCGAATTTCGACATTGCGATTTTATGAGTAATTCTTAATGAAAATTTTACGCTGATTTCAATAATGAAATCGAAAAAATTCTATGTCGAATAGTTTTCGAGATATTCGACTTCGAATTTCGGGAAAATTTTCGACATTACGATTTTAAATGTGATTCTTATGGGAAATTTTACGCTGAATTCGAAAATGAAGAAAAAATTCTATGTCGAATAATTTTCCCAGATATTCGATTTCGAATTTTCCCGAAATTCGAAATCGAAAGGTTTTTTTAAGTTCGTTCTGGGATTGCTTACAGAGCAATCTCTTCGCCGGCCCCATGTTTTAATATTGAGATCTTGGGAATAAGTCAAATAAAATAGCCACATGCAGAAAACTTTGAGCAATTATGTTGTATACAATTTTGGAAGTAACCAAAAAAATAAAACCGGCAACGCACTGATAATAACAAAATTAATAGATAAATCAACACACACATCTAATAACGTAAAACTACACAGTTCTATTTCCGACACTATTTATGTTATGCATGCAGCTTCCGCATTTGAATTATCTTGTTGTAGTCATTTCGGATTCGAATGTCATTTTTTCCTCTCTGCGCGACATTTAAGCAGCTCGAATGTAATCTGGAGACGCCGGACTGGAGCAGTCTGGAATGGTCGCCGCACACGTGTCTGGCAGCTAGATTCCTAGAAGGGATTGTGTCGGCCGCCGAGCGTGATAAGAGTGCAGACGTCTAGCTGCCGCGTTACGGGAAGCGTTCGAAAATTTGTTACAATACTAATCCGCATTACATCAGAGAATATATAGTAAATATGAACAAAACATTACGGATATACAGTTTGGATTTAGAAACAACTTAGTCACAAGAGAGGTACGGTTCGTCTTTAATGTTCTATTGCAATGATGCAAAGACGTAAAAAAATATTTGTGCTTTTTGGATTACAACAAGGCGTTCGATACTATAAAACATAAAAAGTTGTTACCTACATTAAATAATTTGAACTTAAATAGAGTCAAAAGCGTTCATCACGGCTGTGTACTGTAACCGTTACTGTTTGATCTCTAAAACGGTATTTAAAAAGGCACTCGAATATTGCGATAAAAGAGTTGTGATCGAAGGAAGAAGAATTAACAATTTACGATACGCAAATGATACAGTACTCACAGAAGAAAGAGAAGAGATGATGTGCAAGAACTACTGAATTTAGTTATTCAAAAAAGTAAAGAGTGTAGGTATCAAGAAAACTAGAGTTATGGTTATCACAGGACAACGAGTGAATAATTCCTACATAACAATAAATAACGAAGTACTACAAAATAAAAGATCAATTATATATTTAGGCTCTCTGTTAGATTTAAGAAAGAAAGCGAAGAAGAGGGCCGAAGAGAAGGGGGTTAGGAAGGGTAGGAGAGGGAGAACTAGCAAGATGGTTTCTAAAAAAACTTTAGCCATATAACGAATACCCCGAAAAGAGATACTAAGTGAAATCTTTGATTTCTAACAGTTATAACCAAATATTTTTAAGTCGTACGTTGGCGGTTCAATATTTTTTGCAAATTGGCAACCCTGTGTGTTTAACATCTTTGACGGCGTACGTTTTGTCATTTTGAGAATGTTTTGTCATACGGACGCTATTTGTTTTGTTTTCATGAAATTGAAAATTTTTTTCTTCTTCTTCCTTTATTCTTTCCCATTTTGCCCTACGGCATTGGGTTTTGTATCCATTTCTTATATTCTGGTCGGTTATTAGCCAGTCTTTTTAGTTCTTGTTCTGATTTTCCTCTTTTCCTTCCAATTTTGTATATGTAGTCCAGTCATTGCATTCGTGGTCATCCGCTTTCTTTTTTTCCCTCCGGTCTTGCCTCCATAACTTGCTTTGCCAGTCTCGGGTTCTTCATGCGAAATACGTGTCGAAAACATTTAAGTTGTTTTTGTACTAGTGACTGTTCTGGTGATGTTACCTTTACTAATTCTGTTATTCTCGTATTTCTAATCCTATCGAGACACAGCTTTCAGATCCATATTTTAGTACTGGTAGATATGTTTGTTTATATATTTATAATTTAATCTTAGCTCCCCTTCTCTTTTCCCGAATAGGTGTCCTTTAGTTGGTAGTATACATGGTTCGTCTTTGTTACTCTATCGTTTATTTTAATGTTTATCTTTTTTCTTTACTAATTATTAAACTTATCTACCCATTCTATTTCTTTTTCGTTGCAGTACATCTTTTCCTCTTCTTGGTTTTCTTCCTGATCGTGCTTTGTTAGTTTCATTATTTTGCTTCTTTTCTTCATTTCCTTTTCTCTAATGAGATTATTGTATATATTTATTGCTTCCTGTAATTTTCTTCGTTCATCCGCCACCAACACGATGTCATCTGCGTATACTAGTAACAGTATTTTCACTGGTCTCATTCTCCAGTTTCCAATTTTGGTGGTTTTTGTTCTTCATTTGCTTTCTTTTATCATCTGGTTCATAACTATTATAAATCATAGTAAACTCAGACTGTCCATATTACTCCTTTAATAGCTTTATATAGTCCTCTCCGAATTTCCATTTATTTTAACGCTTTCCATATGGTATTTCTAGAAACTTTATCGAACGCTGCAGTTAGATCTAAGAATGCTAGATATATGGGTTTATTTACTTTTAGAAGTATTATAGTTCTTATTACATATATGTGGTCCTGTAATTGTCTGTTTCTTCTAAAAGCTGCTTATTCGTCCTCTAGTTTTTCTTCTACTTCATCTCTTAATTTGTTTTCTAGAATTCTTGTGTATATTTTTAGAATCACTGATGAAACACATATTGCTCTGTAGTTATTAGGATCCGTGGTTTTTTCCTTTTTATGCATCGAAATTATTATATTAAATTGCCATTCTTCTGGTATAGTTTGCTCTGTCCATGCCTGTTGATATAGTTTATATAGCCAATTAGCTCTTCTTTTTTATATTTTATTAATTTGAAATTGATTTCATTTTTTCCAGTCGCCTTTCCTAATCTTATTTTTTAATTGCATTCTTTACTTCTGTTATTGTTATCGAATTAGTTTCGTCTTCTTCTTCTACTCTCTCATTTATATTTCTTATGGATCTTCTTCTTCTTTCTGTTCTTTCTTAAACTTTGTTTCATAGAATACTTTTCAAGTCTTCAGAATTTTATTATCTTCAGTTTGTATTTCGCTGTTTTCATCTTTGATGTTTCGGATTGCCTTTTCTTATGGAATGTTTTTCCTTTCATATTTTGCCAGAATTTTTTATTATGTTTAAAATTGTGTTTTACCTAATGCGTACCCAGAATGTTTTGTCATACGGACGCTATTTGTTTTATTTTCATTAAATTGAAAATTTCTTCTCGGCTAAAAATGGAATTACGTTGTGAACATGTCCTTGCTGTGATTTTTGACGACTTTCGACACGGATTATCTCAACAACAGTACGTCGATCAACTCACTTCGACTTTTGGTGATGAAGCTCCACACAGAACCTCTCTATATCGTTTGTTCAATGAATTTAATAGTCCGCTGGCGGATGAATTTAAAAAAGGCCGTTTAAAACTGGCTGTGATGCCAGCAAACATCGTTGCCGTGCGCGAACTGATAAACCAACATCGTCATGCGAGTTATCGGGAAATTCGACCATCCTTAGGTGTTAGTATGACTAGCGTACATTCGATATAGCATAAACATTTAATCATAAAAAAGCTGTGTACGCGATAAGTTAATGCATAAGTTAATGATATGAAAGAAATACGAGCGCGGTGCTTCAAATATCGAATGACGAATCTTGGGTTTATGCGTATGAGCTCGACAGTAAACCGCAGTCGACTGTATGGGTCTTCCAAAATGAGCCAACCTCAACAAAAATGCTCGCCTGTTTTTTTTGTTTTTATTTTTTGAAAAACTAGACATCTCGCAACCGTGGTTTTAGAAGATGGTACAATGGTTAATTCTGAATGGTGTACAATTATTTCTTTGACAGAAATCTTCGGAAGAGTAAGAAAAACCAACGCGCGACATCGGATCATTTCCTACCACACTACGAGCTCATACATGTCGATGCAAACCACTGACTTTTTGAGCACTCAAAACGTCAAATTGAGGGCTCATTCACCGTACAGTCTTGATTTGCATGTGAAAAACTATTTTCGACGCCAACATCAATAACATTTAGTAAATAGGTAACAATAAAATGTGACATGCAAGAAGAGCTTGTTAATGAAAACACTCTTCCCTAAGATAACTAAATATAACTAATATTTTATAACAGGTAAATATAGTTATTAATTACAAGTAATATTAAGATATAAATACAAAACACACAAGCATATAACCAATTAAATCTAGCTGGTAAGTGTGATTAATCGGATCTTTTTAATCTTTGAGTGGTTGTCCTCTGTAATAAATTTTTTGCTAGCTTGTTGGAGTGACCTTTTAGTCTGTCTTGGTATTTTTGCTGCGTCTTTTTTTTGATGGACGGTACAAAAATATCTTGTTGAATTATCCAGTTTGGAACATACCAAAAGCGTTGACGATTGTTCTTAAGATCTTATTTTGAAATTTTTGTAGTTTTCTAGATTCGAATTACTAGCTGATTTCCATAAGAGGATACCGTACGTCCAAATAAGTTTAATTATGCATTTGTAAAGTAATAGTTTATTTTATATCGTTAGCTGAGAGTTACTACCGATTAATCATTCTAATTGACAAAATTTTAATCCTAATTGTAGCCTTTTCTTCCAGATGTGAGTTTTCCAGATAAGTTGTCGGTCTAAATGCACCCCAAGGCTACCCTGTTGGAGAATTGCTTTGCCGTTTAATATAACTGGGGAATATGTTCTTTTCGTAACGTAAATGTGACATAAACTAATTTACTTTTATTACGCACCAGATCTTCAGTCAGCCTGTAAGATTCTTTGAAGTTCCACTTGCTACTCTGATAGGTGGAATTGTTACTCGTGGTCATTTTAACGTTTTTAGTGGCTTTCCATAACGAGTAATTTGTATCTTCGCTAGCGGTTTGCTTGGTCAGACAACCTTGTATTGCCTGTTTTTTTAATTGTTCGGGAAAGATTTCAATTCTTGGTTTGCCTTGTTTAGTTTTTTCTTGTCTCTTGGGTGTCTTGCATTTTAACAGGTTCTTCTGAATTTTCGTTTTTCGGTTACTTCTTGTTTAACTAGCGATGGGCAGTATTCTGTTTTCTTGTTTTTTGTAGTTAATGGTTGCGGCCTGATCAGAAGATTGTATGATATGAGTGATGTATTCCACAGCATTGTGCACGTTTTTTTCTGTTTTTGAAGGTATATTTGGATAAACATTAGTATCAATTAGCTCCCTTATCTATTCCAGATAGTGGCTTTATCGTAAAGTAAAACAAGTTTTGGTGTATTTGATAATTATGAAAGAATAATCCGAAGATAGATCGAAATGTTGCTGGCTGCTGTTCTTGTTGTGGTACAGAAATTAAGCAAATTAGGAATTTTGTTAAAATCTGATGGCCAATAGATAGGTTCTCTAGTTGATACATAGTTTAAGTGATTTTAATTAATAGCTTTGAGTAACTTCCTACGTCGAAGTAAAGTTAATCTTGATTCCCATTGTTCATTTTTTGCGTTATAGTCTCCACTTGAGATGAAACGTGATCCAATGGCATTGAAAAAGCAATTAAAATTTTCTTTTTTAATTTTACGTTTTGGTGGATAGTACACTACTGCAAATTTTATGATCTATTGACTTCTGCAACTACAATACTTATAGCTGGAAGCTGTAGATGTTGGTATTCGTGAGTTACATAATGCCTTATTAAGTTAATTAGTATCACCGCTGTACCCCATGAGATGTACCGTCTAGGTAGTTTACAATATAAATGGAATACTTGGGTATCATTATCATTACTCATTACATATATTTAAGACGACTGTCGGCCGCAATTGAAGTCGAGTTCCATTGGACCAAGACACACGTCGGAACTCCAGACAACGAGCGTGCGGACAGTTGGCCAAAGAGCCAGCGGTAGTACCAGGACCGATTATATTCGAGACGGTTTTAATGGAGCTCGGAAAGAACCGATTACGAGCTAGAACTAGAGCAAGATGGGAGGTCGACACGGCGCAACAGACTGCGGAACGTTTTAACCGGCACACTGTCTAGTTTATCACTAGACATGACAACTTCCGGTCCTACCTGATACGTATTCGGAAGCTGGCGGAGGACCAAAACAGATGCGCTTGTGGAGGGGTCGACGACGCTATGAACGTCCTTCTAACCTGCAACGCGGAAGTGGAGACCAGAGCCAGGACGGAGAGGACCCTAATTACAATCGACGGAGGTAGCCACGAACGCGGGGGAAATTGAAAGACTTTCGGGAGTGCGCGAATGGTGGGCGGCTCTTGCGGTTTTTGCGGAACGGTGCGCGAGGTTACGTGTTGACATGAATTTGTGACGGACGCGCGGGGGTTGGGTAAATAAGTGCTCTTGAACAATGTTAACAGACACTAAGTGCGGCGTAGGTTAAAGTAGTTTAGTCTGTTACTTGGAGTAGTACTGTAAACGATAGGAGGATTCGGAGCCATCAGCGTTTCGAGTCATTTCCCCGGGTGCTGCACTAAGGCGAATGTCGGGGCAGGTAAATTGGCGGCCACGATAGATTTTAAAAATTATGAGAATTGTAAAAGACAGGTTTTGCACAAAATTGTTAATGCGGTTGCGGTAGTGCTGGTATGTATATGTATGTATATATATATATATATATATATATACATCTTGTTACCTGGACTCGATTTTGCCGGGACTGATGTTATCTGACCCTGAATTTTTCGGACCATGTGCAACACCAGGCCCCTTCTTTGAAATTTATAATCCTAAAATAAATGTTTCCTGAGTCCGATTTTGTAGAGAGGTGTGCAAAACCGGGGTCCTTGACCTATCACGCCACGTCTTGCCAAGCGATTCCGAATCGGCCCGAACGCCACCGACCATAGCCGCCACGGGATTTACCACCAGAGCAAGAGCGCCGGTGCATTTTCCAATCAGCGCAAAGGCGCCCCCGGTGTCCGCCAATCCCCAGCGGGCTCAGCGTGCTTCCACCTTGAAACTCTGCACCCCACCAGCAGAGTGAGACACGAGCTGAGCCCTTAAAACCTGAGCTACTGAAACATTCGGTCTCAGTCGCCAACCCCTTAAGAAGAAATCATCAAAGTCATCAGGTGAGTTCCTTTTGGTTTCTTTTGCTGCTTGCTGCCCGGACCTGCTGTTCGCTTTCCGGTCCCGCTGACCGGACCTGCTGCCGCCCCTGCTCCTCGCTGCCCGGCTCTGCCATTGGCCCCGCTGCTTGGCCCTGCTGCACGCTGCCCAGCTGTGCTACCGCCCCTGCTGCTCGCTGCCTGGCTCCGCCGCCGACCCCGCTGCTTGAGCTGTTGCATCTAGCTCACTGCCCGTTTCAGCGCGTACATTAAGTCGTAGGTTAAGTTCTTGTACATTATCTAAGTAGGTTAAGTTAGCTAGGGTTGATAGGTTAACGAACGGTAGGTTAAGTTCTGTAAGGTTGTAAATATAATTCTAATCGTAAGTTGGAGCCGACGCTTCGTTTTTTAGTCTTCCGTGCCCCACGTGTTGCCGTAGCGTCCCTACGCCCGATTTATCACCGCCCAGCCCGAGCTGGTAATATATATGTTCTCCAGCGCTTTCGACATATCTTAGCGTCCTGTGGTACTAGTTTTTGAAATGAGTAAATTTTTGGCAGTTTTTGACATGTATGATTTAACGTGTGGAGGTTCGAATATAATTTTTGATTTTAATAGAAATTATGTGTCGTGTATATCTTTATTGTTCTGGTTTTGTTCTAATTCTATGAAGAACATTGATAATAGTGGTTTATCGACCCTATGTCTGATATTGTATATGTTAACTACTTTGTGTTTATAATTATTAATTTTTTTTGAGAATTCCTATAAGTTAGTTGTGAAGTGCATGTTACGTAACACTACTCTAAACTTTGTCTTGTTTGTGCAGGAAGAAATAAAATTCCGTATGTTTCTCCTTTAGGATTTTGAGGACATAGTTCTTTAAATAACTTAATTGAATCTTGGCTTGAGTGTTATCTATTAACTTAATAAAGTAATTGTTTTGACTTAGATATCTAATATGTTTGTTAGCGGCTTTAAATTGTTGACACCATAAACAAAAGTAGAGGGTGATCTAACTTATTGTTCTGCTTCACAGTTTCTTTGATTGTCTTCGTTGTCTAACAGTACATCGTACCTGTTAGATGTTGTAAGAGCACCTAACCAATAGTTTACCAGTTAGCTTATTTTATTTTGTGTGTATTATTTGGAGTTTGCTATTCTTGTCTCCATTTATCTGCATTGGAATTCTTCGATCCTGCTGACTTGCTACTTGAGTGAGTGCACTTTTTATTTGAAACAAAAAGTTTGATGTACTGGTGATGTGTTGATGCGTTTAAAATTTATATTTCAGAGATGCCCGATTCGCTATGGAAAAAATACTATAAAAATTGATTCTCAACGTATGTAACAATGTATGACCTTCAGGAAGAATATTTTAAAAATAATAAAAAAGTGTTTGTTAGTTCTTTGCATTAGGTATCATGCAGTCCACGGATTAAGAACTATTAACTAACTAGCAATTAGAGTATAAAAATAGAGCAGTAAGATCTTGAACCATGTTGTAAGATAATATTTTGCGTTTAGTGAATACGTAATACAAGTTTACCAAAAAATGTCTAAAACACTATCAAAATCACATAAATCATTTTTAGATGTTTACGAAAATGTAGAAAACAAATCGATCCTTGCAAGTCCAAGTGATCTAATAAGTCATGACATTTACAGAAAATAATTTAACTGTAACTGTAAACTGTCTGTTCACTGCAATTTTCCCTTAAACTGTTGTCATGTTCATTTTCAACACTTTTATTGAATTCTTAAAAATCGACCATTTACTTAGGAATTATAAATGTGTACTGATTTTACATTTTTAATTAAATACCCTAGATTTCTCAACATTTCAAACAAACGCAAACAAATTTAAAGTAAAAAAAACTAATTTAAAATTAATTAGAATTGCTAATTAACTATTAATTGAATCCGGAGAAATGCCTTTATATTTTATTTAATTCCATTTGTCAATGACATGTGACATATAGCTATATAGTATGTTATAATACAACAATTTATACAAAAGGTAGAATAAACTCATTAAAATTGGCTCTCAAACAATACATCTTTTAGCGCCGCGTATGGTTTCTGTCTTTCGAGTGCGGTTTGCCCACACCGAACCCTCTCTAAATTGCCAGCGGATACCTATGGCTGTTTTTAGAGCCTTGCACTGAAAGTAACAGCAATAATTTTAAGGTCCCGTCAGTGCAGAGGAATTTTGCGGTTAGCAGCACGCTTACAGGCTGCCATCAGCGGCGAGGGTTCGAAGAAAGAAAGTTTACTGTCTTGTAGTGACCTTAATTTGCTATTGTTGCACTTAAACACCTTCAGATGTAACAGCTTAATTGCAATGTTAAGCGTACTGAGTCATGCGCAAAGAAACGTTTTTGACCAGACCGTTAAAAGGAATATGCTGTTGGACAAATTATAACGCATTGTCATAAGCAATTAAAGAAATTTTTTATTAAATTATTTTTAGTTGTCAAAGTAATTAAAAATTTTAGTCTTAAAAAATCTTATAAATCTTTAATTTTGTTGCTCTTGTTATGTATGATGCTTTAAAGATTGATGTTAATGAGAAATATGTTCTATTACCTGCTGTTACGCGTAGTTGAATTTCTTGTGTTATCTTGTTTTCACTATTTATTTGGGTTCCCAGGTATTTGAACTGCTGTACCACTTCAAAATTTTTGTCCTCTATTGTATAGTTTGGACCTAATCTTCTTGGGGGTTTTACTGCTAGCATTTTTGTCTTCTGTTCGTTGACCTTCAGTCCCACCTTTTGTGCTTGTGTTTCTATATTTCTGTATATGTCCTTGACTTCTCTTTCCGATCTTGCTACTAGGTTGATATCGTCCGCATATTCGATCACTTGGTGTGACTTGTTAATGATGGTGCTGCCAGTGTTGCCTGTAGCTTCTCTAATTACTTTTTCCAGTACTAGGTTAAACAGTATTGGTGCAAGTCCATCTCCTTGTCTTACCCCTTTAGATGTTGTAAACATCGGGGAGATTCTATTCTGTATCCTTACCGCAGCTCTAGAGTTTTCCATTGTCATTCTTGTTAAGCTAATTAATTTATTCGGGATGCCTAATTCTTCCATGATGTTGTACAAGCTGTTTCGATCTATGCTATCATATGCCTCCTTAAAGTCAATGAATAGTTGAAATATTGGTATGTTATACTCCCATGCTTTTTCCAGTATTTGTCTTGTTGTGAAAATTTGGTCCACTGTAGATCTGCCCTGTCGGAAGCCGGCTTGGTATTCTCCAATTATGTCATTTCCATATACCATTATTTTTTGTTGTAATATATTTGTGAAAATTTTGTATGTAACACACAGTAAGGATATACCTCGGTAGTTATTACACTTGTGTTTATCTCCCTTCTTGTATATCGGACAGATAATTGCTGTGTTCCATTTTTCTGGCATTTCTTCTTTATTCCATATGAGGTTGATTAGCTCTTGAATTTCTTTGATTAGTGCGTCTCCCCCGTACTTTATTAACTCGATTGGGATGCTATTAATTTCCGGTGCTTTATCATTTTCATTTTTTGTATGGCGGCCGCTACTTCTTCTATTGTGGGCTCTTTAATTTCCGGTTGTACGGTATCTCTTGTTATCTTTGGTATTCTATCGTTTCGTTCCTCTTGTGTTAACAGCTCTGCGAAGTGTTGTCTCCATTGTTCTATTACTTCATTTTCTTGTGTTATATATTTTCCTTCTTTGTTTTGCACATTGAGGGTCTGGGGTGGAAATCTTGTTTGGTGTTTCTGATGATATTGTACATTATTTTAACCTCTTTGCTTCTCTTGCCTGTTCTATTTCATCTATTTGTTTATCGAGGAAATCTCTTTTCTTTCTTCTCATCAGTTTCTTTACTTCTCCTCTTAGCTTCCCGTATTCTTCGGTTTTCCGCCTGGTGTGCCTCTGTATCAGTTTCTTTTGCTTCATTTCTTTTATCTATTGCCTTTTCACATTCTGTGTCCCACCATGTTGTTCTTGGTTTCTTTTGTATGTATCCTATGTTCTCTTCCGCCGTAGCGACAATAATATTTTCTATTTGCTTCCATTTTTCTTCTACTGACTCTATCGGTTCCACGCTTACTTGGTTTCGTTTTTTTAATGTCTCTTCCATTTTCTGTTGGTATTTCGTTCTGTAGCTTTCATCCTTTATTTTATGTACATTGTTTTCTTATTCCTCTGCGTGGGTATAGCTCGAGCGTTATCTATTTTGCCCTGAACACTGTCTTAACTAGCATGTGATCAGATTCACTCATCCTCCTCTCATTGTTCTTATGTTTTATTTGCCTGTTTGATATTAAGCTGTCAATTTATTCATTGTTTGAAAGACGATCAGTCGCGTTCTACAGAGAAACCAGTATTAGTAAAAAAAAATAAAAACGTATTTTTGAACCAGATATAACAATCATATTGTTCGTTCTCGATGCGTCAAAACACTGGGCATGAAATCCTTCTGATTTGTTTAATAAAGGAAGCAGTAGTAATAGAGGACTTCAAAAAGCTAGATCAAAGCGAGACCATTGCTTCCAGGTCAGAGACAATGTAACTAAAATAAATAAAAAGTGAGATATTTCTTGATACATTTTTATCTATCTCTCTCTATGGTTTTTCTCTTTCTATTGGTTAGTCGTTCTCAACCTCCACAATTGCCTGTTTTTACATCTCCTTCTAGTAAGCTTTTCTCCATCATCTTGTTGACACTCGTTTTCATTTAATTACTGGTTGATCCTTTTTCCTTTTCCCTATAGGTGACCATGTCACAACTGCCTTCAGCGATCTTTCATAATTCACGTTTTAGACATAGGCGCATCATTTCAACGTTTTGTATTCCGTTTTTGTTTTGTAATATTTGTCTCTACTTTTTAATGCTTTCTTATTATTTTTGTTTCTTTTTTTTCTTATAGAACTAGCTGAAAGTATTCTATCAATTTTAGAGGTTTTATTAGGTTTAACTTGGTGTTGCTCTTTATTTCTTGTCATCGGCTGCGAGTTGTTCTGTAAGCTTCTTTGGATTTATTGAATTCCATTATACTACTTATGTATTTACATATATTGGTTCCAGTGTTCATCCTTCTCTTGTTTATTTGTTGTTTTACTTGATCTACGTTCCACATATCTTTATCTGGGTATTCCTTAGCTATTGCAAATATTTTTTTTCTTATTTTTGATTTTCTCTTTAATATTCTCCACGTCTAGCCTAGTGAATAATAGTTTTTATATGCCCATATATTTCATTCTGATTTCCTAAACTGTTCTCTCATTTAAGTGCATTTCCAATTTGTATGGTACCGTTTTTTAATGCTATCCTGTCTTAGCAGCGCTATTTTATAATTGCTTTTTTATTTTAACTGCTCTGTTTTATTTTTCCTTGTGTCTAGTCATCACCGTTCCTAGCAAGTAAAGGTTTTCGTAACCATATGATGATACAAACTGCACTCTGGTTAGTGATATATTATTGTTCTCTTCCAGTCTCGTCTCACTATTATCAGTAACAAATTAACTATATTTTTATTGAACTATCTTTGCTAATGACATCATAAGTTAAGAAAAACAAATTTATAAATTAAAAATTTCGTCTAGATTAATAGTTTTAGGAAATGTTCCAATAATGCTAGCTGCATTTCCACGTTGAATAGCTAAACTAATTCTTTGTCTTAGGTATGATTTCAATCTGGACTCTCCAGTTAGTAGGTGAAGGTAATTTCCAAGCTTTGCGATAAAATCCGTTGCTTCATCACACCAAGGTCCCAAAATCTCTACTGCAAAAGCAATGAAGATGTATCCTTGGTCGATGAGCTCTTTGTATTTACTCTTCTTGTTATTGGCAGCATTGTTTGCGATAAGGCCAACAGTTACACTAGATTGTTTGATGTACAATAGGGCTAGGGTATCAGTACAGGTAGCATCCCAAATAAGGTTCATACCACAGGATCACGGGGTTAAAGATAAACCGTCCACTCTTTTGCCATCATTACGGAAAAGTCACAAGGTTCCAATTTAGATGGGATGTCAATGGATGATAAGGCTTGTTGAATGATCTTATTTAGTTCCTGGTGGCGAGAGTGACGACCACTGCTTTTTTTACATGAAAGACCATGAGTTCCTGACTTGTCCACTTTATCTCTACAGATGCAGTTGTGGGACTCGTAAATGTTACATCCCAATCTGAGAGCAACTGATATTCTGAAAGTGTTGTCATTCAGGAAAGTTCCAAGTTTCGTGCACGAAATTGCATTCAGCCAGGCACCGGATTCGGGTTTAGTGGAAGCAAGATATCTCACCTGATCTCTTTCAGAAATGAAATTGAAGGTTCGAATTATTCTGTTCATATTCAGGATGTCCCAACTTTTTTGACAAGAAGGAATAGGAGGTGTTTCATCTAATAAACTGTTCCAGATTCTGATGTAGTCTAAGTATTCTGAAAGATGGGTTAAGTTATTATCGGGTAATAACATCATGGAATAAATCAGCTCTGATACAGAATTCACAAACGACAAAAAGGCTGGGATGTAGATATCATATAATTTTATAATTCCGATGCCTCCTTGCGATACGGGAAGTGAAGCAACTCTTGTTGTCTGAGCGTCAAGCTTAATATTGATTATTTCTTCAAGAGATTTCAAGATGTTTTTGTCAATTCTATTCAGTAGTGTAGTAGAGTTGTGGAGGAGGGTTGTCCTGAGCAAGAACGTTAGTCTGGGTATCCCGACTGAATGTTTCAAAAGAAAATATGCTGTGTGGGAGCTTAGGCTGAGAAGGCGTGAGAGTAGGAGATTGAGTTCTTCTTCTTTTTTTAAAAAACAAAATGGAATGGCTGAAGGGAGTAGTGGAGCATCAAGTAGACTCAGATTATCAATAATATTTTGAAGTCCCGGTAGAAGTTTTTGAAAGTTAGAGATCACTTTACTATCAGGGTCTGAACAGAAGTATAGCTCATACTTCGATGGATTCACCTCCAAACCAATTTAATGTCATTTTTTGATAAAAAATTCAAAGTCATCCAAAACAACTTTAGGTTTTCCACCATTCATTCCATCGTCCAAGTAATATGAATTGAGCTCAGAAGAAAAACTACTAATTATTGATTGAACTGTTAAGCAGAATAGGAGGCGTCCACAAGGGTTATCTTGGTGCGCACCAATGGATGATAAAATACGGTACTTTCCAAAGAACAGAAAGCTTGAATCCAGGTAGCATTGCGTAAGGAACTTATATATTTCAGGAGCATGTTGTAGAGTTTTCTCCAACATTACATATTGTTCCACCTAATTAAAAGCATTTCGAAAATCAATTTTTAGGATTACTTTGTTCATGTTGCGATCTAGTTCAATGAAGGATCTTGTGGAATGGATAATGGCTTCGCATCCACCTTGTGTTCCAAAACCAAGTTGAATTGGACGTAATAATTTTCCAACTTCTTCTTTCACTTGTGAACAGACTAATCTTCGTAGAATGCAGCCAATTGCAATGGAATGAATTCCGCCATCTTTCTTGTTTAAAGAATAAAAGGAAGCTCCATATATTATTGATACGACATTCTTATTTATTTTTCCAGCCAGCATCAAATTGACTAGATTTGTGACAGAAGATAGAAGTTCGGTCCCAGCTTCACCCATATTTTTGGACATAACATCTTTTAGATGTTGGGGTCGTAGTGCATTAATTCCACCTGCCGATCCATTAGGAAAACTTTTAATAGCCTTCTTTATTGGAACTATGCTTAGGAATAGGCTCAAGGTTTTGGAAGCTAAGTTGGCGGAAAGGAGAGAGTGTTTCTCTACAAGCTTATTAAAAGTTGTTTTATCAATGGGAACCAAGGTGTCAGGGGATGAAAGTAGCTGTATTGCACCTATGATATCTCCGTCCGATATTTTAAAATCTACCCTTTTGGAGAGGTGTGTTTGTAATTTTTTCTTGGCTGGTTTGATGATCGGGGGCGTCAGGTCATTACAGTTCTGCTTCTCCATATTCGAAAACTTGCCTTTCTCCTGTTTGTCAGGTAGTCTTAACGAAGTGTAACAAAATAGATTCGACCCGGATCCACATCGTTGAATGTAGTTACTCTGTCTAATAGGTAGGTTAATCGCCTAGCTACAATAACTCATGCTGACTTTGGAATCCTTTTCACAATTGGAATTGTAGATTTATACTTCCCAGTTTATTGCTAAGATTTTCCATATTTATGGAATCACATTCTCATCAGTGGTTGATAGGATTTTATTACGGTGTTTCCTTGTCATATGCGTGGATAGACCTCGATTGGCGAAGAAACGATGGCAAAATTGGCAACGTGTCATGTTATTTTGATTAGCACAGTCATTACAGAACCACTCAACTCCTTTTTTGGTGTAGTTTATTAAATCTTCTTCGGAAATATTGGCACAGGAGGAGTTAACTCAGTTGTTGCAACTATCGCCTGTAATTTGCCGGTCATGTTTGTTTGTTTTGCAAGGGCACGAGAGTTTGTTATTTAAATTATCGTTTGGAGTTTGTTCCTCTTCATAAGAGGAAAAAACAATCAACTATATTTAATCTCTTTATCGTGGATGGGCTGTGAGTAGTAGGATGAGGTTCAGATGTAGCAGATGCAGGTACAGATTTGTACAAATTCATGTCTTTGTATTGGATGTACCCAAGTATATTTGTAAATGTATTTATATTGAAAGGAGTTGGCTATCATTAACTTCTGTTTTTTACATAGAATAAGAAGCCGCATATCATTTTTATTCGCCTTTTCTTCTCTAAATTGTTCAAGTATCTTATCATTTGTTTCCCTTCCCACTGTCCTAAGTCCTCGATTACTATCAGCTCACTCGGATTGCTAACGCTTTCCATTTGCTCATCCAAGATACTAAAAACCTCTTTCTTTTCATGTATCTGTACATCGCCATTTATAGCATATACTCCTATAATTGATTTTTCTTTTACTTTTTGCTACTCCACTTCATAGGTATATGTAATTCTTGGCCTCTTTCTTGCTTTTTGGATTCTGTTATAATTATATCATAATTTACTTTTTCTATTCCCATTACTTCTTTCCTTTTGATCAATAAACGTTGTACGTTTTATGCCCCTATTCTTAAAATCTTTCTTTTCTTCTTCGTTTCTCCCAACTTATCTTTTTTGTTTCTGTCTTTCTTTCTGTTCTTTGTTAAGATTTAAAATTAGTTTAAAAGATTTTTTTCACTATACTACATCTTCCCCTTCCTCCTTAATTTTTACATGTCTTAGAGTGATAATTCCTAACGCCAAAACTCTCTCATTTAGAGAACCGGTAGAATCAACCACCCACTCTGAGTTAAAGACTGTTGGTAGCAGTCCAATCTTAATAAGACACTGCCAGGATTTGTCATATCTGGTTACTCTCAGTTTAGTCTGCAGATCAATGCAGTTGCTCGTGGTGTAGCACGAGGAGCCAAAAACTTAATAGACAAAAAAATAACAGACAAAAGCGAACATATTGTGTTATAATTCTTAAAAATACACTAAAACTTTTAATGTTAGCAAAAACTGTCTTAGAAATTCACTTTAAATAACTACTTATTAACTAAAAGGTCCCATAGCAACAGAATTAGATAAATGTACCAAAATAACCACAGAAAACTTTCAGGCTCACTGAAATGAAGGAATTTTGGAAAAAAACTTCTGATTACTGCTTTAAACGTAAGAACGGTAACCATTTGCTTCTTTATTATTTTTTTGTATTGTTTATTCAATAACATTATGTTTTCTGTGTATAAATTTATTATTTGATCTATGAGAAACTGTTCATATTTCTTAACAGTATCCAATATAGTGTTTTATAATTTTTAAATTAATAGTTTTTTGTTAAATAAATTTTGAAAAAGATTGAATAGAATAAAAAAGTAATGCCTAATGGATAATTTGAGGGCCACCCAACTGTATTGCATTAATGTTAGCTGAGTATCCAAATAATATATTTTTATGATTTTTTGTTATTTTAAATAATTTACTATTTCTGCCTTTATTTCATCGCCATTTAGTGTAAAACACCAATTAGGTAAAAATATTCAACATTTTCTCTCATTTACGACATATAATTTTTTCTCTCTCTTCATGGCGCTACAGTCCCATCTGGACCTGGGCCTCCCGTATTTTTTGCCTCCAATCTTCCCTGTTTTGTGCACTAATCCTCCAGTTTTGGATGTCAAGTATTTGCTGTGCATCCTCTTCTATGTTATCGGACCATCTTTGTCTTGGACGGCCCCTACCTCTTCTGCCTTCAATTCTCTTTGGTATTCTTTGTGCTTCCATTCGTTCTACATGTCCTGCCCATTTCAGTCTTAGTAGTTTTGCAAATTCTACTATATTTGCCTCCTTATATAGTTGTCTCAGTTCAAAATTGTACCTTATTCTCCATATGCCATCTTCTTGTACTGGGCCGAAAATTCTTCTTAATATTCGCCTTTCAAAACGCAATAGTGTTTCTTCTGCTTCTGTGGTCATTGTTCATGACTGACATCCATATGTGACTACCGGTCTGATCATACTTTTATAAATCTTTAATTTTGTTGCTCTTGTTATGTATGATGCTTTAAAGATTGATGTTAATGAGAAATATGTTCTATTCCTGCTGTTACGCGTAGTTGAATTTCTTGTGTTATCTTGTTTTCACTATTTATTTGGGTTCCCAGGTATTTGAACTGCTGTACCACTTCAAAATTTTGTCCTCTATTGTATAGTTTGGACCTAATCTTCTTGGGGTTTTACTGCTAGCATTTTTGTCTTCTGTTCGTTGATCTTCAGTCCCACCTTTTGTGCTTGTGTTTCTATATTTCTGTATATGTCCTTGACTTCTCTTTCCGACTATAAATCCTGTGCTAATTCATGTGTATCCTCTGCCCCTGTAATATATTTGGTGTCCTGATTTAGTCAAACTTCCCACCCCAACCACCTTATTTCTTGTAGACTGTTATGTCCATTTGATATTTGATTATTTCTTTCATAGTCGTTTCAAGAGCGCCTATTTGATATAACGTTCTTACGTTCCATGTTCCATTCATGTCCTTTTCGCCGTTTTCGTCTTCTTGACATCCGTCCATAGCCCTCAATATGGGTCTTCACAACATTGCTTTTTACAGGATAGGGTGTTAACCCTACGCCCAACCCTCCTCCTTTATCCGGGCTTGAGACCGGCAACAGTACTTACTGGGCTACTCAATCCACCCAGCAGTTACTGCAGGCGGAGTTCATATAAATTTTTAAAGTTTGTATAAAGCTTTACTCTTTTCAGAAATGTAAAAGTATAGTATGAGAAAAATATATTTTGTAGTTGATATTTTAATATTTCACATAGATCATATTGACTACATAATTTTTTAAATGAACGTTTATTGCATTGAAACTCATCTATTTTGGTAACTCTTATTATTCTTGTCATTTTTATTTGACTGCGAGTTTAGTTTATTGCAGCTCCAATGTTTTTGCAGTTTTTAATTCAAACTACGACGGCTATTCAAATAGATTATCAAAGACCAATGATGTTCTGAGTAGCTGATCGATAACTCAGAATTATCACTTGTAATAAGTGCTGCAAATTTTGTACATCAAGCTAATCATTTTATCAATAAATATCGTTTATGTACCAGGAAAACATTCATCACTGTTTCCGGTAAAATGCAATGGCTTTCAAGCAGTCGATTCATAATTTTGGTTAACTCAAATTTGGGGCAGTTGCTCATTAATAAAGTGTCTTTGATATCCTGCCATTTCATGCAAAATAGTCTCCAATACATCTGAAAACAGATTCCTTTGTACAGTAGGTATACTTACCAGATTAGCTATACAACTAGCTAATGCAAAGTACTTGATCATTTCTAATAAATTTACACTTATAAAGAAACGATCAAAACATACCATAACGTCTAGAGCCTTTATTGTTGCCGCAAACGATTTTACAACTCGTGATCCGAGTATCATAGTATCTATGTGTAGCTAGAATCTTTATCGCAACGGAGACAGCTCGATATATCTTTTGATTGGTTTTAGTGTCAGGTACTACTTTAATAAAGAACGCCCTTTGAATTTAGCTATCTTCAAGGCAGGAAACTAATTCCTCGGTATAATTTTCCAGAAAGGAGGAAAGTTTAGAAGAACAAATAAATGTCTAGAACCTCAAGAAATTCCTAAATCATGGTAAACAACAGAAGTCATAATCATCTATAAGAAATAAGATATTGCAGACCTAAATAACTACCGACCAATAAGCCTTTTCTCGCAACTCTATAACCTATTCATAAGAATAATCACCAACCGACTGACGACCAAATGTGATGATAATCAGCCAATTGAGCAAGCGGGATTAAGATCAGGATGCAACACCTACAACCACATTCAAATAATGCAAAACTTACTAGCAAAAAGCAAAGAAAGTAACATACTTCTATACATATAAAGCTATTATATAGCATTTGACTCTGTGGAAATCTGGGCAATACTCAACTTGTTGGTCAACTACGGAATAGACAGCAGATACAACCAATTAACAAAGAACATCTACAATAATGCGAGTATGTATATAAAAACAGACTCAACTACGACTACAGATAACACACCTATACAGAGAGGGGTAAGACAATGGGTGTGACATCCCCAAAACTATTTACCAGCATGCTGGAAGATGTCTTTCATCAAATGTATGGGTCAAATAAAAGTATAAACATTGACGAAGTGAACTTGAACCACTTGAAGTTCGCTGGCGACATCGTTGTACTTAATAAAGAAGTGATTAACAAAACTTAATAACCGCTTAAAAAAAGTTGGACTAAAAATGAACAAGACAAAAAACTAAAATAATGATAATCGTAAGCAAAAATATAAATATAATTTTAGAAGGTACACCTTTAGAAATTGTTGATAAATATATATAAACTTAGGTCAACAAATCTCAACAGAGAAAACGTGTCCGAAGCAATAAGAAGAAGAATACAAATAGGCTGGTCTACAGTTGGAAACATCAGCTACATTCTAAAAGACAAAGAAGTTCCAAATTATATAAAGAGAAAGGTTTACAACCAATGTGTCATCCCAGCCACAACGTATGGCTGTGAAACTTGGAGACTGACAAAAAAGAACTTTCAGTGGTTGGCGAGAACAAATGCTTGAAATAAAACTAATAAATAAGAAACGACACATTTGGATACGCAACGAACAACAGATGGATTAAAACTGCATTACAGTAAAGACCGCAAAAGTTATAAAAGAGGAAAAGGAAAGCCAAGTATAAGATGACGAAATGACATACAAGATGTTGCAAGAATAGAGTGGATGACGTTGGCTAGAAACAGGGAAAGATGGAAAATTTTAAGAAATAGATGGAAAAGGCGCATTGTGATCGTCATCGTGAGTATACAAACTGGTTGGTACACACACGTACCTATTTTCCAAAAGATATTATATATAATAAGAGTTCACAATCATACAAAAGCACACATAAATATGCAGAAAAGTTAGATCATTGCAGTTTAGTGCACAACTGGCTGATAAATCGTATATAATCCCACATTAAAAGTTGATATTATCAAAGTGGTCTAATTTTCTCATAGTTTTTGCACGTTTAGCTTCTAATTGTAAGTAATTTAAAAGTACTGCTAGGCACAAAAAGGTTAGAACAGATTCGAAGTGTAAATCTTCAGTTAGAGCAAACTCTACATGATTTTCTTTACAGTAATACAACTAATAACCTACTTGATTGTTTAATATCTGAGTTAGAGTGGATTGATTATTTTTGAATTAAAGTTCATTTGGCCTATTTTATGACCAGAAAAGATAGATATACAACAAAATAAAGCTTTCAAGTGGTGTGCGTTGAGTGCCTTGTAAGAGGTACAAGCCCTACCTTCTCCCCCATTTAAATGTAGCCAATGTTTCAAAATACTGCAAAAAGACGGCAACCACCAAAAAGATTGAACCCACAAACCTCGAATGAAACCCGCTACCAACTCAGCCAATTGGGCACTACGGAAAAGCGCGCTTTGTGTGCTGGTTCGTTCGGTTCGTTTTTCTGTCATTTCTGACATCTGTCAAGCCTTATAATTTTTAAAGCGGCTATGTTTTAGGCGACTTGCACTAATTTTCTTGAGTTTCTGATCGCGGATTCGGATTTTATGTCAAATTTGGCTTTCTTTATTGTTTTTTCCAGAGGAAACCGGCGGCCGAGGTATTTTATGTGCTATCCTTATAGTTTATAAAGGGAAAAATTCACTCTTTTGGAAATGTCTGCAATATTAGTGGAAGCAATGGTATTTTCATTTCTTCTGCTCTTATAATCCTTAAAAATTTTAAATATTTATTGCCGTTCTTATAGCAGTAAGAATCGTGTTGTAATAGATAAGTCAAGTCAATCACAGAGTCGAAACAACAAAATAAACTATTGCAATATATCCTCCATTAAAATACGCTTCATTGACGTAAAATTTTTAAACTTTGACTTTTCTGTAAAATAATTATTCGTAATATAATTATAATAAAATTAATAAAATACAAAATAAGGATGGCTAAAGAAACATGGCTAACAACACAATGCAAAGAAATTGAACAATTAGAACAAAAACAGGATGCATTTAACATGTATAAAAAAGTAAAAGAAGCTACAGGAATCTACAAAGTAAACAATACAACAAGGCTACTCAACAAGTACAGAACAAGGACAGAAAAATAATTATAGAACCAGACGCAAAAGTTTCTGCCTGGCATAAATATGTTGAAGACCTTTTCGAAGACGTTGATGGATCAGATGAACCTCAAGAATATCCAGAAGTAGAGCCCTTACCCATCACCACCGACGAAGTGGAAAAATGCATAAAACAGTTAAAAATCGGAAAGGCTCCAGGTCCTGATCATATACATACCGAATTTTTAAAAATGATGGACGAAGCGAGTGTAGAATGGCTAGCAAAAATTTTTAACATTATCTATACCACCGGAAAAATCCCTGAACCGTGGTTAAGATCAACATTTGTGACAATCCCCAAAAAACCAAATGCTAAATATTGCGAAGATTACCGCACCATCAGCCTTATGAGTCACCTCCTAAAATTATTTCTAAAAATTATACACCGCAGAATTTTTACAACGTGTGAAGCACAAATAAGTAGAGAACAGTTCGTATTCCGCAATGCCTTGAGAACTCGCGAAGCTATTTTTAGCCTACAAGTTCTATTTCAAAGAGCCAGAGATGTAAATCATGACATATATGCTTGCTTCATCGATTATCAAAAAGCCTTCGATAAAGTCCAACATAATAAACTAATAGACATACTTCAAGAAATAGGCCTTGATAATCGAGACATAAGAATAATAAGCAACCTTTATTGGAATCAAAAAGCAGCAGTGCAAACTGGCAATATGATATCAGAAGACATCAAGATAAAACGCGGTCTCAGGCAAGGATGCGTACTTTCTCCTCTTCTGTTCAACGTGTATTCGGAACACATCTTTCAGCAAGCTCTGGGCAGCATAGATGATGGAATCAGAGTCAACGGAGAAATATTAAATAATTTTAGATATGCGGATGACACGATAGTGTTTACAAACGACATCACCAGTCTCCAACGAATTATGAACAGAATTACAGAAGTTAGCAAGCGGTTCGGACTGACCCTAAATACCAAAAAGACCAAATATATGATAATTACAAAAAATCACATTGTTGACACCGGATTAACGATTGACAACAGGATCGAACGTGTGCGAAAATATACTTACCTTGGGACAACAATCGATGAAAACTGGGACCACTCACTGGAAATAAAGTGTAGAATTGAAAAGGCGAGAGCAGCGTTCGTAAAAATGGCCAAACTATTCAAGTGCCATGAATTATCTTTACCCATTAAATTAAGACTACTGAGACTACTGTTATGTCTTCAGCGTATTGCTGTATGGAGCAGAGATGTGGACACTGACAGAGGCATCAAGACGAAAAATAGAGGCCTTCGAGATGTGGTTGTACCGCAGAATCCTCCGTATATCTTGGACAGAGCATGTAACCAACCATACCGTGCTGAGGAAAATGGGGAAATAAGAAACAGAACTCCTCACAACAATAAAAGTTCGTAAGCTGGAGTATCTAGGACACATCATGCGCAACAATCAGAGATATGGGCTCCTACAATTGGTCCTCCAGGGTAAGATCGAAGGAAAAAGAAGCATCGGCAGAAGACGCATATCGTGGCTGAAAACCCTGCGAATATGGTTCAATACAACAACAACTGGACTGTTTCGTGCCGCTGTTGATAAAGTCCGTATTGCCATCATGGTTTCCAACATCCGAAACGGATCGGAACTTTAAGAGGAAGATTATAATTGCAATCAGTTATACTAAATCTTAAAACTATTAAATATACTAATAACTTTTAATTCCTCAGCTTTGTTATAAAATTCGATAAAAAAAACTATGAGATCTACCCAAAAATTGAGAAACTTCAAATGACAAGCTGAAGCACTTATACCTCAGTTGTGAACCACCGACCCAGTTGCATCTTCGACAATTTACATCTCCAACTTAGAATCATAAGGTATAGCTTAAAATTAGAAGATTTTATTTGCTACCTATTGTATAATTAATTCGGCATTTAATTTGATCAAATAAGTTTTATTTTTAATAATATTGTCCTCCAAAAAAGTATAAAAGCAATTTGGATAATACAGTAACTAAATAACTACATTAAGCGCAATTTTATTTCGCATTTTGTTGACTAACCAAATGTTGCACTTGTTTATTAAAGGTATTGTGGGCATTGTTTTACAGCCAAGCGTTAATATAATCTAATTAATGTTTCGACAAACTTTTCATTAATGTTAAGCAGTTCTGCGTAAAACTTAAATGTATTTTTTCTTTGTTATTTGCATTAAAAATTATTTTCAAAAATATAAATTTTATTAGCATAGTGATGGTTTTGCACATGGTTGCCGAAGTTTCGAAAAAGATAAATATTTGTTGACAAAAATGAATAAAGTAAATGAAGAAGAACTCTATTAATTTTCGCAGCGTTAGTTGTGCTATAGAGGTCATGAGTTTAATTAACGAGATATTGACCTGCGTTTATTAGCCAAAGATGGTTTTAGGTGCCATTCCTCACTCATAGTTTTTAATTATCTATAGTAGAACTTTGCTGTTATTGGTTCACGAGGTTGCAAAAAGAAATAACAGATGTTACCTTCACTAGATCACAATACAGTCATCGCAACCTTCGTGTGATGGGAGATTCTTTATAGTCCACCTCATTCGGAATTATTTTACAAAATCCACTTTTTGTTGCAGTTCACCATGCAGTTTAATAATTTATTGATTTGCTCGAGCAACAAGAGAGAGGCTACCTCTTCTCTGTGTTCTTCAACTTTTCACATATTGTGACATATTGTTCGCTTTGGATACGTTGAAATCCTCCGCGAAGAACTGAGCAATAATTGATTGATTTCGTTTAATTTCTTGTTGTAATTCGTCTTTATAGATGCTAGAGTTGGCCATTCATTATTTTCTAACACAAATTTTCTTCCCTGATATTTTTATTTTTCTTGCTGTTACGATAAATTTGATTTTTTTTTAATTAAAAAACTACTACAGGTAGCCAAAGGTCATAAATTCTTTTCCAGCTAGGAAATTGAGCGCATCGTTACAAAAACGAGTGATCAAAAATCCAACTTTATGTGAAGCTAATATTGGTGATATTCTTGATATTTTTGTTTAAATGTCCGGATGTAGAGCTTTTCCTCCAAGACAACAAAAGTGTTTACTATATATATTTTTACTCGATTTACAATTGTATATTGTACAGAAATTATAAAAAAATATTTAAACAAAATTGTTCTATCACATCAGAGCCGAATTAAACCAGCAATGCCAACACATGCACATGTATTTTTCGAATTCAGTAACAAACTTCCGTTTGTCCAGAATTCACTAGCTTAGAAGACGGTTGCTTCATTATATGTCTTGACTTTGTTTAAAATTGTTTGACATAACATGACTTGAAATAGAATTTAAAGTTTGCGCTTTTTCCAAATCTTACAAAACATTAAAGTGTCATAGAATATAACATGTATACGCATTGTCTTTGTTAAAGTATAATAAATCTTGTCACTTGATTTAGTTGAAATCTCAACAAAATCTCAACTCCATCGTCACTAATGACAATCATCAACCAAGATTACATTAGTGATAAAGACGAAATTCAGCAGTCAATTCATGGCGACGATGCTGACTAGAAAGTAACCAAAATACATTCGGACGCTGTCTTGGAGAGTCAAAGTGGCGATGATGACGATGTCAACTTACAATTGACTCACATTTAGATAAACGAAAAGTACATCCAAAATTACCTAAATGGAGTAAAAGTAACGGATAACTGTTATCGCATTTAATGGTTTTTACACGTTAGTTATAGTTTACAGAAAAAATTAACTATTTCGTACATTGATAAAGATTATCTTTCTAGATTTAGATTGATTTATTGTGTTGCATAAATGTAAGACAGCAATTAGTGACTTCAATAATTATACTAATAAAATAAAATTGGTAAGGGATAAATACACAGTTTGGTTTACAATTCATTAATTTGTTATTAGAGAAAATATCAATATATCATCAATATGTCCATCGCTAATGATAGCTGTGTTCACTTGAGAAGAAGACAAAATAATTTATCTTATAATATTTATATAAAACGAGTACAAATAAGTCTCCGCCGTTTTTTATAAAAAATTGAGCATTTATTGTATAAGAACGAAACCTTACGTTTTATTCAAAGTATTGTCCATCGCTAGCTACTTTTTCCCATCTTTCTGGGTACCGCGTCGGAAGAACGCTTTATCTTTTGAGGCTATCCACGAATCGATCCAATTTTTGGTATTTTCATATGATGTGAAATGTTTCTCAGACAGGCCACGTACCATCGATTGGAACAAGTGATAATCGGAAGGCAATTCCGGTGAATCCGGCGGGTGGGGTAGGACTTCACAATTGAGTGTTTCCAAGTAGGTTTTGATCGGCGCCGCAACATGTGGTTGAGCAATGCCATGCAGGAGAATAATTTTGTCGTGTCTGGAGTAGTAGTAGACGCGTTTTTCTTTGAATGCTCGGCTCAATCTCATCAATTGTGTTCGGTAGAGAGCCCCAGTAATGGTTTCGTTCGGTTTGAGCAACTCATAATACACGACACCAAGCTGATCCACCAAATACACAACATGAGTTTTTTTCCATGAATATTCAGCTTGGCTGTCGATGATGAAGCATGGCCACGTGGTCCCCATAATTTCCTCTTCTTTAGGTTATCGTAGTGGATCTATTTTTATCACCAGTGACTATACGATGCAAAAAACCCTTTTGTTTATGCTTGGCAAACAGCATTTTACATGTGCAAAATTGGCGTTCAACGTTTCTCGGCTTCAGTTCAAATCCAATTTCCTTGCTTTTAAATCATCCCCAACTATTTCAAACGATGTGAAATTGCTTGTTGAGTCACTCCTAATGTAAATGCAAGTTCTTCTTACGTTTGGCAGGAATCTTCCTCCAATAATGCTTCCAATTCCGTGTCTTCGTACACTTTCGGCCTTCTGCTACATTCTTTGTCTTCGACGTCAAACTCACGGTTTTTAAACTTATAAAACCACTCACGACAACTTTTCTCACCTAAAGCAGCCTCATCTTATGCTTCTACAAGCAATCGATGCGCCTCAGCTGCAGATTTCTTCAAATTAAAGAAGTAAATCAAAAGTTCCCGCAAATGACGCTTATTCGGCTCAAAACTCGACATTTTCGCACGAAAAAAATTATGTGATGCTGATACAAAATTGCTAATATTTTAAGGTTATGGTGTTGCCAGATGTCCAACCTTAGGATATGACGTTTTACATCTGACAATTTCAACCATAACTTACTGGTGGGGCTATCTTTTGTCAAACGGCGGAGACTTATTTGTACTCCCTTTAATATGACGTCTTACAAAAAAAGCACACAACAAAAACACAAAAGATTTGAAAAAAGAAGAATTTCTGAAAATTGTTTATAATAAAAAGATTATTATTGGCGTAACCATTATAATAAATTCACTAATCTGCCAAACCAATGTTCTTAACTCAGTTCTACATATATTAATTTATGAGCTATCAGCTTAGTTTAACGTAAAATGTTTAGTTTTTTAGATAAACAAGTATTCAAATTACCAATATGCCTGCATCGAAATGTTTTCTGCCCACTCTAGGAGTTAGTTATTTCTGACTATGATCTAGTTTGATCTTTTTTTTTTTTAAACCTTAGTGTCTTCCGTTTTGTCAACCGGTTATGTTTGTTACCTTACAGAGTTAATGAAAAATAACGAAACATTAAAAATTGACTATAGAACTTGTAATACTATTGAAGAGACGAAAACCGTTTCTAAATAGACGATAGTAAATAGGATTTGATATTTTCCGCTACAATTGTATAGATATCATTGGGAAGGGGCAGAACATACAACGTAAATAAAGATGGTCGACAGCTTACAATTAGCTGCTCAGAAGTATGAAGTACGGAATTCTATCGTGCTTGTACATAGGTGTGTTTCCAGGCGTATAAACTTTAGGACCTTGAACGTGCTTGTACGTAAGTTCCGCTTCAAATTCAAATACTGACGTCACTATCCTGAATTATTAAAAATTACAAAGTTAAAATGCTAACAGGTAAATAAATTCTTACAGAATGTTAATTATTAAAATATGGGCAAGGGGCATCTTGTCCGATTATCTCATATTGAATTACTGGTAAATCTATTTCTGTTTAAATTACTGTTAATATAAATCTTTGCATTTGACTTATTTAATATTGCTGTAACATAGTTTGTTTGAAAAAATGTAACATAACAATGAATAAATAATCTGACAAATTACTAGAAATAATTTTACTACAATATACAATGTTTAATTCATTACGTTTTCGAAATATGAAATCTAAAATATTAAATATATAATAGTTAAAAATTTGAACGTAAAAATAGACACGTGCACAAGAGACGTCCAGGATCATAAAGTTCCATACGCCTGGAAACACTGATACAAATGGTTGCACAAAGTGAATGGGGGGAATGCAACACTATGTCCGGAAACAATAAAAAAGTGATTTATATCAGAAATATGGACTTTATTACTAACCCACCTTTTATATGTTTTGAAAATTTAAGTACAACTTACTTCTATTTGGCTACCTTGTTCTCACACTTGTATATTTATTTAAGTTGAATGAATAAGTGAAAGATGCTATTTAACCTAAATTATATGGTAAAGTCTTTACTCTCAACGGTGGTGAATAATAAGCTTATATTTATTTAACCAATTTGTTTGCTTTACTTACAGGAAATTAAATTACTTAATAATATTTATGTATATCACACAAGAAATTGCTAACATAGAATTACAGTATTTGTCTATAACACAATTTATGTCGCATTAGCATAGTTCCTTTCTCCTGCGGTGCGTGCTATTTGTACAATCAGCACGTGTTCTGGGACCTGCCAGAAATATCTGGCAAAATCTGGAAATTGTTGCATTGCTCTAGTCGCCACACGTGTATAAACACACGGGGTCCTGAGACAGCCGCTCTCATAGAAGACATTATGTTTTGGCGACGACCGCGGTATTAGAAATCTGTCACAATATAGTGAAATAAAATAACTCTTGAAGAGTTTATTGACGTACGTCTAAAAAATTTCTATAATTCTTTAAAAATAATATTAAGATTTTCAATTTCTTTTTCTAATATTCTTAGTTCATTAATAATAACATAGTCGATAATAATCTTTGTGGGTTCTCACCACTCTAGTATGTAATTAAGATATTTTGTACTTATCCCGTGTCTTGCAATGCTATTACGCTTCTGAAAAACAAATTTTGATATTATTTTTCTTTAAAAATAATTTAATATATTAAGAGTTAAACCAATATAATCTGTAGTTTGTTCTAAAGAATAGTCAAATCGATGGTCATCTATAAAGTATTACAAAAAAAATGCAAAATCTCTTACAGTAAATATAATGGTTAATAAGAGATATACATATACGCATTACAGTTTCTATTAGGATTTTAAAACTACTACCTTTGTCAATTTATTATCAAAATGCAACTAAGTAGCCTACTATAAATTGAGAGGCCATTTGAAAATCAGAAAAGATCTAAATAAGTGTATAGTTGCAATGATCAACAACAAAATTTTAGGAAAATGAAACTATGCTAGAGAGTTTAAAATAAACATCATAAATAAAGAGTTTTAGATAAATAAAAATCCATAATTCGTGTGGTAAAATAACGAATCTAGAATGAAACAAGAATCAAATCGACTTTACTAAAATTCCCACAGCTTACATCTACAATTTCTTAAGAAAAATCCAACGAACCAAATATTGAGCCGGAAAAATTTGAAAGAGTAGAATAAAAGGAGACAACGTTGGTGGATGACAAAATAGTTCTAAATGTTTGTAATTTATTGCGTCTGACAATACTTGCAAATTTACCGAAATTTTGATAAGAGAGCAAATCGGGCATAATCTGAGTATCAGGTTACACAGGATAATAAAATAGCTGATCATTCGGCAAAAATGTGTACCATTAATACAATTTAAACTTCTCCATTGCCTATTCCAAGCCAATTATATATTATGCATTATAGAATCCACTTTTTTAGGCCTAGATAAACTAATTCTTGGGCAATAGAAATTTTATATGGGCGAAACTGCAATTTATTTTTTATCACAGTGACATAAACCATACGATAAGTCAGTTTACTGAGCTAACTAATATTATGGTTTGCAGTTTTGTTCCTAACGATATTGAGCATCTGAAACTACTTCTTCGTTGATCATTTTTAGAAAAACCCGAGTTATGGTTCTAGTTTATTATAGCTATGAATCACATGACAAACGCGACGGCACGAAACATCCCAACCAACGTCCACATGAGAAAATGCTCCCATAAATCCTTTGCAACATGAACATTGGATACACCCAATTACTTTAAGCATCTTTACATCCATTACGAAAATAATATTTCAATAAGAATTTGTCCTGTTCTAGCAAAAACGACATAATGCAACTGATAAAGTTGGACTTAATCTAAAAAGCAACAGAAACGTTTAACCTATTAATATTAGGGAAAATGAGCATGCTTACCTGCGCTAAACACAAAAATAGCAATGCTAGTCTTGAAAACGCCTGATGCAAAAGATTATACATGAGAAAAGCCAAAAAATTAAACATCAAAATGCAAAGCACATACGAAGCTAATCTCGTATCGAATCGGAAGACGAGCATAAGCAAACTAGAAATAAAGACTGGCATACCCGGGTTGTATTTTAGGCAACTTATTCAAAGGCTTTTACCAAAAACTTTGTCACTGCCTGTCCCAAGCCAGGATAAAGAAGAAAACGGCTTCACAAAGTACTACCTTGAACAACGATTCTAACCAAAAATACAGTCCAATGTCAGAGGAGACGAAAAACCAATACAAGGAAGACGGATTTCTATAATTAGGCTGACAAACACCTCTGAACTCAAGTTTCTGGCTCTTCAAGATTAGATTGAATGGGCTTGTGTCTGAACATCCGTAAAAAATATGTTAAATAAAAAATGTAGTAGATAGGCTCGGAACAGATATACCGAATTTAGGAGTGGTAGACGAAAAAGAACTATGAATTTTGATACTTTGATACACATAACCAGATGCAATAACATATTAGCTCTTCCATAAAAGAGAGAGAGCCGAATATTCATCAGATCATCACCTCTTGATAGCAAAATAATATTTTTCTAAACATTAAAACACAGATATAAAATAAAGGAGATGAAATGGAAGTCTCTTAGTGACTAACTATAATATATCGAATTTTAAAGGAGAGTGCACAAAATTATTGTGCAAAAAATAGTTAGATTAAAAAAGTGTAAGAAAGCAAGTATAAAAACATGAGAAAATTAATTACATGACTACATTAAGAGTTACATCAGTCAGGAGCGCTGAAAAGTAAGGCAATTTTCGGGAATTTTTTCTTCACTACTAACTAAACCAATCAGAGTAAAGCTTTAAAGGTTTATTATACATATTAAAAAGTGCACAAGAATATTTTTTACTGTGATTTTTAAAACAAAATGGCGTTGTAAAAGTCCAATCACTAGAGACACCTTTTTTAAGGGGAACACGGTCTGCAAGGTAGAGATGTTCAGACAGCACTTACAGAAATACCATTTTTTTTATTATCCATATGAGTTCTTCTTTGAAAGTACTTGGGGATTTAAAAAAAATTGATTTTTACAAATGTGTCATACATTTGAAGGTTATTTTGGTTTTTTGATAAAAAAAATCGATCTTATATTATTTATAAAACATGTTATTATTAATTAATCGTAAAACCCCCAGGCTTTTCCATAGATAATGTATTTAAGAAGCTACAGTTAAAATTTCAAGTTAATCGGATGTATCAAAAACTTATTTTCGAAAAAATCGCGTTGAAGTTTTGAAAAAATTACGTGCTAAGAGAATAGTTACGGTCTAACTGCTGTTACGGCGTCATGTGGCTTCTCTGATTCGATTTCAATGTTTTCTAAAGCTCTCTCATCTTCTCGACATAACTTTAACACTCAAAATGCTTCATACATCATTTTAAGTTTTTCCCACTCATAAATGTGATGGAATATCATTTATAGATAATTAACATATATTTTAAGCCCATAAAAAAAACTGGAAAAAATATTTGCTGACTGATGTAGCCCCTTAAAAGAACTACGAAGCAAAGGAAGCATTAGAGGCAAATAAGTAAAAATATATGATAGATAGAAGAATTAGAAAGATAGATAAGAGAAAAAAGTGACATATTTAAATTGGATACGTACAAAATCAAATAAAAATAGGCAGGAATATATAAAGATAAGAAACACAGTCTGAAAATCAATAGCAACAGCACAAAGAAAAAAAGTTGACAGAAAATATAATAAAATTCATACGTACTTAGGGAATATACGTTCTGTAGAAGCATGGAGATTTAGCGTCAGCATTAAGAGAGGCAATAACACTAATAAAAAAATAAGAAGAATATACCCCATACAATGCGAAGATAACGGAAAATTAAATAACGCAGAAAAGAGGGAGAGGAATAGATAAAAGGAGGAGGGAGAGGAAAAGCGTGAGATGAAGGGGCGGAGGAAAAATTGGTAATAAATTAACAAAAGGGTTTTAAACACCCATAGACGTTACACAAGGATGATTCCTGACGTTCACACTGTTTAAAATCTATGTACAATAGATATCGATGCTCAAGAAAGAAAAATGTTTAGAAATGGGTATACCACTATACGACCAAAATATATGTACTCTGCAATTTGCCAATGACCAAATTAACTTAACACAAGACAAGAATGACCTGGAATATGCGACAATAAAAATAAGAAAATAGAAGAAAAGGGTGACTTGAAAATGAGCGAAGAAAACAGAATAAACAAGGATGGTAGTAACAAATGAGAAGTCACGAGAGGGATAACACAAAACAACCGTACGTAGACTAAATAATATTTGGTAGCATAAAGACATAAGCAAAGGATGGAAAATAAGCATCTATAACATAATAGTTAAAAGTATCGCACTTTATGGGGCGAGAATATGGAGGTGTACAAAGAACGATAATCAACCATTAACCGCTGTGGAAATGGATGTATGACGTAATAATAATAATAATAATATAATAGTTCTCTGTAATAAGCCACGAAAACCCTTTGGGGTCGTAACAGGATAGGTCTGCTACAATCTAGAGCCAGCCTACGGTACACAAAGGTAGAAAGTGGCTAGCACTACGTACCAACCGCCTATTATTACTCCAGTGTTTGACCTCCAAGTACTCATTTATTGCAGCCTGGCCGTAAAAATGCCAGTGATCTAATTGGTAAAATCGGGATTCGAACCTGCATATCTAGATTTTGTAGTTTAGCGACCTATATGCTAGACCACTACGTATGACGTAGATCATGCAAATTTATAGACAATATAGGCTATTATAGATTAAGTGAAAAACAGACAGTCAACCTGGTATGGTTACATAATTAGAATGAGCGAAGAAATACTATCTCGACATGTAATTGGATCCACTACTCGAAAAAGAAAAAAGCCAGAATGCCAAATGATTTGTTAATATTCAAATATCTATAAACAAAATGATTTTAATGAAATACATAAAAAAATTATCACAAAAATACCAAAGAACGCCGCCAATTACCCATAATGCAAAGGCGAGACAAATAGTTACCAATAACCAGGAAAGCCAACTTTCCGAATATTATTTTACATTGCTCGAGAATTTACTATAATAATTTAATGGCTGTTCTGGACCGTTACAAGTTTGGTTGTGCGTTTATTTGGAACACTGATGAAATCAGTCTGCAAAACCGTTCTAAGGCTTGGAAAGATAATAGCGAAAAAAAAGAAAAAAAACGGATTGAGAGGGCCACATCGACAGAAAGAGGAACGACTTTGACTATGATTCTAGCTGCAAAAGCGCGTGGAAATTCGATTCCGCCGATGCCAATATTTCCAAGGGTGTTTTATAAAGAACATTTTGTCAACAATGGTCTTGCAAACTGCATTGGAGCTACTAATCCTAATGATTGGGTTACCACTAAGACATGATATTTATGAAACATTTTGTACGTTCTGTGTGGTGCTCAAGAGAAAATCCACGTTTACTTGTTCGCACGTAGCCATGCATTGCACCTAGAAATTTCATTATTGGACTATTGTTCGGAAAATAGCGTAGTACTCTTGTCGTTTTTTTTACATACAACCCACTTCCTCCAGCCGCTAAACCGGTTTGTATTAGGACCTTTCAAAAAATATTTTTGTACTGCATTTGACAGGTGGATGTTTAGCAACCCCGAAAAACTATTTCTATCTATGACCTACCTGCAATTCCAAAGAAAGCTGTGCCCGATGCTGTAGCTCCCAGAAACATTCTAGCGGAGTTTAGAGCTACAGGAATTGTACCTTGACATTTCCGGCGAAGCAGACTTTTTAGATTCTAAAGTCACTGACAGGCCGCTGCAGAAACCAATGAACAGCAGAACAATTTTGCCCGCTGTTGAGGAACATAATCCAGCTAATGATTGTCAGCAGCGACAGCTCAATGACATACTATCAACAACTGAAACTGTAGCAAAAGTACTAATCCTGAGTGAGTCTATCACAACTATTATGCGTTCTGCGAATACATATAGTAATAAATCATCATGAAACACCCCTGAACCGCAGAAAGATGTGCGCCAAAGCCAGGTTTACAATGTAGCATTTATAACAATATTTTATATTTACCTCTTTGCGTTAAACAGATGAATCAAAATTTAAAAACTCATTTTTACAATATACACTGTCATTAATAGTGAGATACAAATAAAATCGACACTTCTAACAACAATAAGTTAGCCGCAACACTAACACACGAGTGCCCAAAAATGGGACAGTATGTACCTGACTACTGAAATGCTGGCACTTTTTTAAACCGGTCAATAATGGACAGTTATCTAAAATAAGTGGGAATTTTTGACAGTTTTATTATTATGTATTCGCTGAACGCATTATAAGACCACATCCTAAAGCACAACCGCGTTCGCAAACGCAGGAAATCAGAAATCTTAACGGATGTTCCAAAAAAGAAACTCTTTGAGAAGAGGAAAGAGCTAGAGCTAGGAAAAGCAAAAAAAAAGTAAATTGATACAGCGAAATGTAATTTCAGTAGAAAAATGAAGAACAAAGAAAAATAATTCTAAGGTAAAAGAGAAGGGTAAAGCAAAGAAAAACGCCTATCCATCAGACAACAAAAAGAAGAAATTGGAAAGCTACGACAGTTCGGATGAAAATCAAGATTGCTTCTGTTTGGTTTGCATGGAACCTTATTCCCAGTCAAAGGAAAGAGATGAACGAATCAAATGCAGCAAGTGTCGCAGATGGGTACACGTAACATCCATCATGCACATGTTTGCATCAATTGTGAACCTGATGATTATTGCGAGTAACTTGTGTATAGGTACTTTATTGCTTACAATGATCGATTGTGTAGATAGCTGCTTCTTTACCTACATACACCAATGTTTGATGATTGCATCAACGTGCTTTTGGCATGTATCAAAGTGGCCCAATTAGGGGCATTTTGATAAGATAGTGTATTGTTCAGATAATTTCTAGAAATTTGGTAGAAAATACACAAACGACTCTTACAAACACGATGTGTGTCTAATTGGAAGATGCACATGTTGCTTACCACACTAATTACACTTTCTTATTATAAAAATAAATAATTCTTTCTAAATAACTTAAAAGTGTATCAACCAACCCCGGTTTCCCGTACTAGAATCTTAATCATTCACTTCTTTTGGGCAACCAACTTCTGGTACGATTCATCTTTTTAAAGTAACTCGAGTTTGGAGTTTGCTTTCATTTGTTAAAATACGAAATTTTACTACACATCTCAAATTCTCTCATCCTGTCGTACAAACTAACATATTTACTTCTTTTAGTTTAAGTGTGCTATCTGCAAAATTGTGGGAGTAAAATATACAGTCCAATCAATAAAAAAGTGATCTTTGTAGTCTTGAAAAATAAAAATGTAAATATATTTTTTTAATATATGTGATTTAGACGAGTTTTTCTGTATAATAATTTGAGAAAGAGTACGCTGGCTTTCCTTTGAGCTTGATTTTCATGTACGACCACACATTTTCAATAGGATTAACATCTGGGGACATTTGTCGTGATGTTTGGCGTCATTATCTTCTTGCAGCAATCGACTTGTTCTATCAGAACAAAAAAAAAACTTTTTAGCAGACTTCAACAAGCATTTCCGATAGACGGTGCACATTTTTTCTGCGATTAGAAAATCATTCCCAAACATCCACTTACAGAGGGTACATTACTGTGTGCTTTAGATAAGAACCGTTGCCAGAAAGAATACTCGTCCGTAAAAATAACATTGTTCCAATCGAGCCAAGATTTTCACGTGCTTTTATTATAATAAAGGTTTCTTCAAAGTTGACTGAAAAGAAACGTTTTTTTTCACGCAGGCGACTTCGAATTGTATTTAGAGAAACTTGGTTCCTTTCTTAAGGGGTTGGACACAGCGCAGCAAAAGGCTTGGCTGGTCTTCAAAAAGACGGAAGATCGCTTATCCTTCTTCGTTGTAATGCGGACTGTTTCCCTCTTCGGCAAATCGTCAACATTCCCAACTTCAAATATTGTTTTACTCACTTAATGATTCCGACTTCCGCATATATTTTAATTCTTTCACATGATTCACTAAAACCACTGTCGACAAAAAAGCATGACATAAAGATTCGAACAAATTAACATGGATAGTGCCATGGTGCCTTCTTATCAAATGGAGACGGTGACTTTCTTCTCAAATAGAATGCACGAGTATCAAAATAACAATATACTTCAGTGCTAATCCTTCAGACATAAGCTGTAAATTACTATTCAATATTCTCAGATTAAAATGTTTCCTTTTATATTAAACGTAACAAACGTATTTTTATCCTTTTTCAACCCCCCAAAACAAATTTAAAGACAATAAATCTGCTTTCTACCAAACAATACATCAGTTATTCAATTTGTTCTTCATTCACAATGAAAAACACAATTTGGCTTGGTATATTAATGGGGAAGCTCAGAATTTTAGTAAAAAAGTCTAAACATTTATTATATAAACCTGAAGAAAAATATTTGGTATCTTGGATGCACAAAGCCCATTTCTCTTTGCCGACTTGTCTGGAAAAACAGCGGGTTAACGTTACACGAGGTATCGTTTCAAGATGCGGAAAACGTAGACTCAGCAATCTTGGAAGAGCTGACGCGGAATTTTAAGGACGGCGTTGTGCCAGCCAGCGGATGTTGCATTTCGCGATTGAAGAGGCTCAAGATTAGCCCGATGAACTTTCCTCTAATGGAGCCATCGGCGGGTCAACGCTTGGCGAGCTGCTCGGCGATCCGCCGGGCCGATTCTGCCTTCGCTGCCTCCAGCAAGACTAATACCGTTCTATTATGTTTCCATTGTGCCGAAGGACACCCACAGTGTCCAAGCCGGTCCACAAAGGACCCCCGGACGGCCGAGCGGCGCCGAGCCGAGCCGAGCGGGAGCGCAGCCGAGATCGTCCCCGAGCGAAGCCAGTCAACGTTCGTTCGAAGAGTCAACGTGAGTACCCTCCGCGCGGTCTGCGCTGTTGTTTTCCTTGACTGCTGCGACAGGCGATTTCGAACCGCGGCGCGCCGCCGGCCGGTCGCGAACGCCCCGGAGTTCTCCGGAGCCCCCGCGAGTGGTGCTGTTGAAATGTGAATTGTGGTGTTCTGTGAAAGATGCTGTGATCTGTGCGCCCGAGCGGCTGCGGAATGCGCCCGCCTTCTGCGGAAATGGATTTTGGACGGCACACATAAACGAGGTAAAGCAGCTCGCCGTCGCCCGGTTTGGGGCAGAGGGCGGAAGGGCGGCCGCGTTCTGGAACGTTCCTTCGGCGGGCTACCGCCAACCCGCCCTCTGCTGTGGCACTCGCATGTCCAAAACAAAAGAATTTGTTTTGCTATATAAACATCCGAGAGTCGAACGCAAAAGCAACCGAAAACCATCCTTTTAAGTGGTAATAACAAAACATTTGAGCATCAAATATTACCGTTAAATAACCAAAATTGCACAGTTATGAGCTTTGATAAAATCTGCAATGATATGAAAACGAAAGTAATATGCTCTTTGTTGGATTTTAATATGGGCGACCGTTAAAATTGCTAGGAGTTACCGTTTTCGATTACAAAACCAAACACGTGAGCATCAGAAAGAACGGAACTAATCACTGCATTTGTTGTATTGTTTATATATGAGAAGGTTGATAACGGCAGCTTATAATGCGTTTCTCAGTAGTCTCGGCTGCTGAAACAACCGAAATTCAAGCCTTTCGTGTTGCAATAACAATTTGAGCGTCAGCGCATTCTGCTACTAATACAAAAATAAAAGCGACGCGTTTCATTGTTTTTGATTTTAGTTTTCCATTGTCTGCGTAAACATGGCGGTGCGTTCCGTTGGTTTAATTCAAATTTTAAATAGTAAACGGACGAGACTATCAACTGTTGAAAGAACAAAAGTGGCGCGTTTAAGTGTTTTCAATCGTAACTACAACTGTTGAAAGATTCAGGATCAGTTGTGTTGGTAAACAAAAGAGCGAGGATGTTTTTGTTTTATTAACGTTTAACTCCCTTTTCTGATGATCTCAACTGTTGAAGTAACTAAAATTCAACAAGTTTCAAGTCGTGATAATATAAAACATTTGAACGTGTAAAACAGAAGCTAGTATTGAATATTTTCAATTCTTGTTAAACGATTCTACATTATAAACAAGTTGTCACAAAAGATCGCTTCTTCTAATGGTATAAAAATTTAGTGAGCTTCAATTGTTCAAATTTAATAAAATTGAACTGTGTAATGTTTATTGTTTTTCTCTTACTTATATGTGGGATGTTAATGATGAGTTAAATTCAACTGATATCTGTTGGAGGATGCTGTGTTTATACATACGAGATTTCGTTGTAGCTCAATATTTGATTTGATTGACTTGAATAGTTTCAACTGTTTCAACTTGTTGTGTTGGATTACCGCTATGTATAGATTTTCTTTAGAGCGATTTATAACCTTCTTTAAGTTCTGCCTTTCCCCTTTTGTCGCTCAGGTTCTGCATTTTATGATGTAAACCTAAAGTCAAATTCAAGACAAAATGAACAATCCAAATTTATCGGCCGGATAAGAACTAAAATTTGTAACGAGAGAAGCTCTTTTCTGTTGATGTTTTTCTTCTGCTTAGCTTGTTCAGTATTTGTTTAATGCCACGTTCAACTGATTTGCTAAACTTGTCTTTTTCTTAAACCAAGCAGTACTTTATATTGCTCTCGTTTGTTAATCTGTTCTACTCGTAGTTCCATAGTAATGTATTCTAGAATATAATAGTTTTAAGGTTAGAAATCGACGAAATAACTAATAATGTTGAGTCCGCCTTGTAACCACTGCGTTTTTGATTTCGGTGGCGCCTTGTTTTCCGCCTTATCAAAGTCGCTCAAGCTGAAGTTGAAATCAGTGATATCAGTCATCCAAATTATCAAAATTCAACATTACCGAAACAATGTTTTTTCCGTGAAACTCTCTTCTGTTCTGATTTTTTTTAATCATTTAATTAAAGTTTTTTAAGTTTACATTTTCTATAACTTGTATCTAATAATGTATTTTTTGTTGATGTTTCTTGAGCTCAATATTTTATTTATTGGTATACTCCTTAAATTGCTTGACGATGTACAGTGCCTAAATGTAATCATTTTTAGATTTCTTTTATTGAATCGGCGGAAGCTTATTATAAAAATCAGTTAAACAGTGGAGAGTTTATTTTAGCGCTAATTTTATCATTTTGTTAACTGCAATTTTTTATATTCTAAGAACAAATGGTATCGCAGCTGTTGATATGCACTAAATTCAACTGATCCGTGCACTTTCAACAGTTGGAAATTCACTATGTCTCTCTAGCTGCAGACATCGTGTTTCGTAAATAGCAATTATGACCAGCTCAACATTTTCTCTGTTAGGCGTGTTAGAACATTGCTATTAATTAAATATTACGGTAACGTAATAATATGGGGGATATTGACACAGCCCAAGCGATTTAGCTTTGGATTTAAGGCCGAAATTCAACTGTTGAAATGTTCCTAATTCGCCTTTTATACTGACTTAAAATCTATTACTGAATTTTGGCTAATGGTAGTTACAATTTAATTTGAGTTTGTACCGTTGTGCTCAACTGTTGAAATTAATTTATTAAATATTAATTTTGCTTTTTACATTTTTAACAACTAAAAAAAGATTGAATTTATAAATGCAAAATATCAGTTCCAACGAACGTGTAAATTATTAAAATGTTAAATTCATCTGAAGTTGATTACACCACCGTCTATAAATCTAATATAACCAGTAAGAGAATACCGAATTGTTTAAATAACATTTGGCTAAAAATGCCATAAAACATTCAACTGTTGAAGTGACACGAAAATCGTCGTCTTTCCACTAATATATAGGAATGTATTTCTTCTTATAACAGATAGTGTTTGGTATTATCAACAGTTTTATAGCATTTTTTAAATTCTTCAGGCACAAACGTTGGTACTTACACTATCTGTCGTACTATAGGTGAAATATCTCCAGTCCAGGGATAGTAGCCGTCGCTAAAATATGTCAACAATGTAGGAATGAAGGTTAAAGTAGAGCAGCTCGAATTAAAAAACTACAACTGTTGAGTTTTCATCAATTTCCCCGATAAATAATTATAACGGTTGATTTTTTGCTGATTTAATAATAATTGTGTTTGATCGGTTTGATTTTGTTTACTTAATTGCTGTTCATTGTTACAAGTTGTAGGGATTTGATATAGAAGTCAGTACTGCGGGCGGTTGAATTAACCGAAACTGCGTGCCCGTCGCAAAACTTTGCTAGAGACCTTAGAGCAAAAGCTTTATAATTATTTTCCCTTTAGTTGTTTGCTTTATATGGTAGATATCCCGTACCAGTTTAAATGTTGAATCGAATTGCTAATAATTTATTATTGATTTTATCTTAGTTTTTCTAATAGTTCACAATATTAGCAGATAAAATTTTTAAAATTTTAACTATTACAAAAATGGATAAACGGCTTATTATCAACCACTGATGCTTCAACTTTTTTGTATTGGTAGCTACAATGCGTTGCGGTTAATAATTTTTACTGTTGAATTAAAATTTTGTTGCTATATTCCTAGAATGTTGTGCTGCAAAATTTTGTTCACTTGTGATCAAATATTTCAACTGTTGAAGCAATTATGCCATTTCAAATCAACTAATTTACGTTTCTATTGAGCGCTGAATTCAACCGTCGCAAAGCGTACTAACCATCCTTCAATATTTGGCCATACGTTTTGTCTATTTTTATCCATGATAAATACAAATATTTGAAAATTTCAACTGTTGAATGAAGTTACCTAAAAGGCTTGGAGTTGGTATATTGAACTGTTGATATTAATATCAGTTTTTAAGAGCTTCAACTAATGAAATTGTTAACACTGGACTGCTTTTTTATAAAGCTAGTACGTGTCCGTTTTATATTTTTATTGTTGTGTGACGTTTACGTATCTACTAACAATGAAAACAAAAAAAAATTGAAAACTGAAATAAAACAGGCAAGTTTTGGGGAAAATATTAACTTTCTACATTTAGACCTCTTCTCTTATATAGAACAATGAATAACCATCTAGTGAGTTGAGATAAACTCGGTCACCATTACCTTTTATCCAGTTGATAAATTCTTGAAAGCTAAAACGCCGCCCTTTGTTGGTTTCAACGGCTAAAATCGTCGAAGCCGCTGTTTTATGTTTCAAGGGTAAACAGTTCGGCTCGGCGCAGTCTATTTTCGTGAAATTTGTGGAATTTGTTTCGTAAACAGTGGGTGTAACATTTTAATCCCTTTTATGTTGCGCGGACATTTAGGCGTGCCAAAAAAGCTCCGCTTTCGTCATTTCATTTATTTATGTAACGAGAGCAAACCAAAACAGTCTTGACCTGATATGGTGCAGGATCAACTGATCTCCAGTATTTTGGATAGTGAGAACCACTTGCTGTTATTGTTAGTTTAATACTAAACTGGTTAATTGCAAATATAACATACTTAAAACTGTCTTGTAAGATTTAAGAAATTTAACTATTTGGTGATATAAAACTGTACAATTGGTCTCAATAATTGTTTTTTGGTAAAGCACTCCCGAAATAAATACAATGTGGAATTTATGCGGATACATCAATAACATCAACTCTCTTATAGCCGAATCTGCTGATAAAGTTACTAAGTTCGATCCCCCCAATTCCTACTTATCTAAATTCAACTGTTGAATAGTTAACTAAGTACTTGGTTTTCATAATTTTTTTCAAAATCAAGATTTGTTTGTTATTAATTGTGGCCTATACTCACCTGTTATGCGTTTTGCTGGATTGAACTCTGTGGCAATACTGAATGGTTGCAATTTTTTATTGGAGAAAGTAAAAATAATTTTATTTATATTTATTTATTTATACAAATTTTAGTAGAGCGATTTATTATTCGTGAATATTTCTGTTGAAGAAGGCGATTGAATTTTATATGACTATTAAAATCAGTTGATTTAGAACACGAACCAAATTAAATGTTATTCGATGATTTTTTTATTCATCGCTATTTAAAGTAAAATTTTATTTAACTACTGTAACATATAATTTGCGTCCTCTTTTATTGCCCAGTTGTGTTGCTCAAATACTTTTTCAACTGTTGATCACCGACCCACAACTAGTAGAATAACAAATTTCTAGGTGGAAATGAAGTTTCCACAAGTTATCATTTTAACCAATAACTACTTCATTTCAAGTTGCAAAAAATTTACGTTAGTGACCAAATTATTTAAATTTTCAACTAAGGTTTCAGTTATGTAATGGTACAACCAATTTTGGTTTGAAGAAGTCTTCAACCTCGCGAAAATTATGAATAAACGTGAGTGCTTTTTCGCTGCAATAAAACTCGAGGCGGTGAAACACTAGCATGAATATTTATTGATTTTAACAAGTAATTAGCGTGGTAATCAGTAAGTTTTAAAATTCTATTGACTAAATATTTGGTTTGCCTCCCATGAAGTTCTTTTTCATTCATTCTCATGGTAATCATTCATCTCCTTCAGCAATTCAAAAACTTACAAAACAATAAAAGCAGGACGGTACTGACTGATGTTGTATTTTTTGCCTGTAAAGTCTTTGGGGATTTCCGCATTTAATTCATGATTTCTACTTTATAAACTGACTTGTTTGAGATTATCAAATCAGTCGTTGACAGCCTGTACGAACGTCTCTTTCCAACTGAAAATGTTTTGCTTTGTTTTTATTAGTCTTTTTTAATCATTTTTTGAATCGAGTCTTGATTGTGCAGAAATATTGAAAAGCACTGACCAACTCTTCAATTTTAACTGATCGATTAGCAGAATCTTCGGAAGTTATCCCATCATCTCTTTGACTAATCAAGGAATAGTTTTGATTATATTTTCCATTATAGAGAGTGGCAGTTAAGCCACGTTATATGTATGGGTCGTCGTTTTGAAACCTTTTCTCTGGTTTGAGCAATCGTCACACGTATTTTGTAGAAAGTTTATGCGCACTCAATTTGGCGAGTCAAATATTCGTGTATGAAGTATTTTTCCAAATCTTTCATCATTTGCTTCTGACTTGGCGTCCTTTTTGGATTTCTTTCTCATGATTCGCCACTTGTATGCCGCTCAAAACCTACGACATAATTTTTATTGTATTTCTGTTGCAGCAGAAAACTTTTCTCTTTAAATGCGCATCAAAACAGTACTAGTCTTTTAAATACATTTCTTTAGTTTTGAGCTCAAGGATACAAAAATATTCGAAAAATCACCTTTCTAGTGGTGGCTTTAGAAATGTTTCTTTATAATTTTGTATTTTATGATAGCAATAAGATTATCAATCATCAAATAAAGTATACAGGGAAATAAAATTTTGTTCGAATGGTGACATCCCGTACAAATCAATAAAGATAAACTGGGTTACTTTCAGGTTGTTTGTGAGCATGAAAGTTTATATTCGTTGTTAGAATATAATCTTTGAATTATGAACCAAACAAATGCCCTATCTAATTTCTGCTATCCGCTTTATCCGGGGTTAAATTTAATTTAGCATAAAGGCTTGTTTTGTGTAAAGAAGGCGAAATTATTTTGCCTTAAAGAATAGTTGGTTTAGTTTTATGCCGCATAAAGCCAGTAGTTTGTACGGCGCCTTTTTTGATAATGATAACGTTATAACTATTCATTTGCTTGACTTTCAGCGAGTTCAGGAACTGCCTTTGTAGTATAAGCATTAACACAGTTTTCTATTAGTGCTAGACGGAAAACTGCATATTATGTTGCAACTTTTTGGTCTTAAATTGTTAAACAAGCACTTACATTTATTTATTTCTAAAAATTTAATGATTAGTAATATTTGTATAGACTATAAAATATTCACTATCATAAAATCACTCTGTATAACAACTCTGTTTATCTTACAGTAGAACTGGTCGCTTTCTGATAGTCGGCTGTCTGTTACTGTTCTGTTTTGGAGTCTTTTCGGAGCAGTCGGAAGTTCCTGGAATATTCTCGAACTATTCTAGTACTCATATGTTTACTAGCAATTTACGATGATATGGGAGGATTCAGAAATTTGTTATGTAATTAAACTATTAATCATCAACTATTTATAGTTCTACAATCTGACTTTTTCCAGCAGAAGGAAAATAGTTTGTGCTTCCTCTCCCCTATATTTTTGTTTATAATCTTGATACCAAATTCTTATGATTATTCTTAGTTCGATTGGAATTTTCAGTTTTTCTAAAATCGACCTCATGAGAGTTAATTTTGTCTTACCATTTTATTTTTCAAGTGTTTAATTTATTGCCCTGTTTTTTCTCTATTTCTATTTCTACATGGTTTGGAGTCTATAAAATTTATATTCTTATACTATTAGAGTAGTAACACTGGTTACGTAGGAAACCTTGAGAGAAAAAACAATATTTATACAAATATACATTGTATCTCTTTATAACAAAAAAATGGGTAGGAGACCTGGTGCGGGCTTCTAAGAGAAAGAAAATGCACACAATGTAATGACCGAAGAATGAAATAATCAAGCTGGTAAACAAATTAACAAAAAGAAGGACTACGAAAAACCTTGAATAAATAAATTTAAAGATCAAAGAGAACAGACTCGAAGGATGGGAAAAATATAAGTTAAATTTTGCATACTGCCATTAAATTCTTGCAAGAAGGTTGTGTTATAAAAGTGTTCCATCCTATAAAATGTGTGATGTTAAAAAAAATTACGTCTGTTTTGGATCATCAACATACTCCTGTAATTATTCAACTGTTGCAGCACCAAACAGTCGCATAACAACAACATAAAGTTCCTTAGCTACAGAAACAAAGGAAGCCAAGCGTGCGAATCGTTTCTCAATAGTGGTGTTTTGCGAAGAAAGGCAAGTCGGCGATTTGGGGAAGAAGTTGTTAAAACTTGCAAATTACCAGCAAAATTTATCTTAGGCGTGCGATGTCATTAACGCTATTCTATTTGTGAGACCGAGTTATTATTTTAGCAACACAACAGAATTTCTAGCGCCTTTCTTACTCTTAGGTTTAGCCGTCGGAAGTTCAGGCTGTGATGCGGATATTCGAAAAGTTTGCGCTGATGCTCCGCGAAGGAGGTCCATAAAATTCCACAAAAAACATCTAATGAATCAGATTATCTAAGGTTGATGTTGGTTCTCGAGTTTAAATAAACTGTTCAAGAAAAAAAATACATAAAACTTGTAGCTTATAGGCTATGTGTGTATGTGTACACTGTTTATAGTTATCGTCATTTTCGTCTCGCGTTCGCGTCTCTAAACGTGTTTTGCCATATTTGAGAGCTCTTGCTTTTTATTGCAAAGCTGCGATATTGAACGTGGGCTTGTCTCAAATTACGGTTTCTTCAGTTACCCTTTAATGCCTGTCTTATATTATGCTATTCTATATAACAAAATTTTTTCGTTTTTGTTTTGTATTTTTGCTTTATTTCTTATTGGACAAACTCTAAAGTCTGATACCGTCGCTATCGTTACATTTACTGTTCTGGTATTCGTTTGTCTTGTTTAAATGCGGGTTTTTCTCAATCTTCTATTTTGTTCTTTTGCTTTTGTATTCAGCGCGAATAAAATACGTTTTAATCTTTATTTTTAATTTTACGTTCTAATCTTTTTATTATATATTATCGTTGACAGTTATTAATTTTTTTATTTTCTGTAATATTTTATTAATCGTATCTTTACTTATATTGCTGCAATTATAATACAACTAAACTGACTCTTTGATGCACATTTCGTGAGTGTATCGATTTTTATATGTGCTGAAAAACAATTTTAGCCTAAATATTGTAGTATTGTATTGACCGTCCTGAGCTGGCTTGGGGGTTGGAGATGCGTTCGCGTAGCTTCGAGCCCCATTCAAATTCATAGTTCTTTGTAGCCTCGTAGATTAAGGCGCTATAATTAAATATGGTGTAAGTTAGTAGAGACAACAGGCCCAATACGGCCGCAGTGTCAATGAGCAGGGAACAATAAATAATACTGGCTTTCTGAGAACTTGAGCGTTGCATTAAACAATTTACATGTGCTAATGTTTCTGTGATTTATTACACTTTTTTGTGTGACCTAATTTGCGCTGTCAATTGTACCAATATTTTTCTATAGTGGCTGGGGAGTTTTTCGGACATTACGAAATTTTTACTAATGCGCGTGGGGTAGAATGATCAAAATAAATTTTATTGATTTCTTTCTTTATAAACAACGCTGTTCTGCCTCCAGCTGCCAGCTAGGCACTTTGCAAAACAAGGGGCGCCGAGCAAGGGTTCAAATATCCGAAAAACATCGTGAATTCACAATCGAGCAGGAAGTGTAATCACAAAGAGTCTGGCATCTGCCAGCTACCCTCTCATTGCCGAAACTTTCGCCCTCTCGCCTTTCCCCAACTTTAAATTACAAATTGCCAGGATATTTGGCTGGTCGTCGACAAATCCGAGTTAGCTAGTTAGCAGGGTCCAACTCGGGCACCCGAATTTAGAACATCTCGGTTTAGTGAGATCGTTGCAATCATAAATGCGTTTTTGGCTGCGGTTCACTTTCTAGGCTGCAATTTGCATGTGCCGCGTTCGGCTTAATTTACCTTATCGAAGCACAGCTCGAACGTCGAATGTTTGTGGCAACTTATTTGGCCTATCTCAACGTTGTTTAGGTTGAGCGAAATTTCCTAATCAGTCGGTAACCGTTGCAGGTTGCCTGAAGGTGATGGAATTGCGTCTGTACAAATTTAGTGCCGACCATATTATCTTTTCCTTTCGAAGATTTAAGGAAGGTAAATTTTCTTCTTGTAGTTCGTTTACTAGTGAAGTTAGTTTTTTTGACAGAACAATGATTGTACAATATATTAAAATGGGTGTGTATACAAAACCTACAATTAGTAATTGTAAAGGTGTGTAATACGTCAAATTGCGCAGGACAACAAATTTTTAATTCTTATTTTTTCACAATGTTCATATAATTTCTTTTTGTTTTATAGTTCTAATGGTAATGTTGAAAGAAGTTTACTTCTTGGCCGTCACATTTTGAAAATAAATTAATTCAAAGAATTATCAAAAAATGTTTGCGTAATATTTAATTTATTACAACTGAAACGTTTTTCTGCAATTTCTTTTATGCTTCGTTGAGAAATCTTCTGATACCAATTTCCAGCAATAGTTGACAAGCATTACGCTATTCCTCTTCTCTTGGTAGCGTTTTTCAATAGCAGCAATGCCTCGGCGAAACCGTTCTCCAGGGTCATCACCAACATCACCAAGATTCGAAGAAAGAAGTCCAAGTGTAAACCTGCCAAATGTATTTTCAGGCTCATGTTACAACGCAATACTTGATAACTCCAGAGTTCACAGATAATGCCATAGTTTTCAGATTTTTTATTTCCTAAAAAGTTGGTGCTTTGAGTCCGTTCTCAGTCGCTTAGGACCTCTTCAAATGCCGCATCTCGCATTAGGGGTCCTATAGGTAGCCTCGAATTTTGTACAGTTTAAGCCGGAATTTTTTTTAAGATATTGAAACTTATGCCCTTTGCCCACTGCCTTGACGAATTTTTCATCAAGCCCGGCAAAAACATTTTCTCATTTTACCAAGAGCTGAGCTCAAACAGAACTTTTTTCCCGAATATCTCACTCACAAATATAACAGCGGTACTTCGTGCAAACCAGCTAGAACTGCGATAACTTTTAAATCGGCGCTGATATACCATTTATACCTCCTGTAATTCATTTTGTCAAGAAGGCGCGCCATATTTTTATAAGATTCCTTCGTGTGAGCAGCATATCTACAGGAAGTGAAGGGTAAATACTTTCTGTGTGTAAAATAACAGCTTTGAGGCTCAGGTTCGGGGAATCGATGAAAGACGCTATTTTTCTACATTGTGTTTATAACATAGTGCAAGCATCAAGTCATCAGTGCAAAAGGAAAGACCTTTTTAGTTGAGAAAAATTGTGATAACTTTTTTGGGGAATTGCGGTATACTGAAATATGCGTATCTGGAACTACTAACAATTTCCGTCCTTGCAGTCTTGATCCTAGTATCAGTGCTTGAGTTTTTGATAAACCTAAATCTCGTACCGGATCATTTAATTCCAAATGAGTTATTAGATGCGGTTTGTGGTCTTCAGATGGTAAAAATTCCTGATCGGTGCTAGATAGTACTAAAATTGCTCCTTCCATTCTGCATATCATCTTGGGCTTCTGTTAAATCGCCTAAATATCTTGGGACAGGAAGGATTTCTGAATGAAGTACCGACCGAGTATCAGAAGGAAAACTGGGATACACAACTTGCTTCTTGTTTTTGCCCGAAGAGCCAAATATTTTGGCTTAGTAAAGTAATAATCTATTGTATGGTCCGTTTGCTCTCGCCATATTGTAGAAGCTCCAAACGGAATCGCAGTTTTCTGCCCATTCAACGAACTTTTTAGGATAAAGCACAACACACAGCAATTTTTGGGTGGACCAAGTTGTTCTAATTTTTCATTTTAATGCTGAAGTAATATTAGTGCGCTTGTGCTGCTGAATTGTTAATTAACTATTCGCATCATTTGTGCTCTTGGGAGACATTGTGAATATTAAACGTAACAAATGACAACAAACCGACCTAGTCTCGTTTAAATAATCTGTGTTTGCTCTCTATATGCCCCCATAATTGTATATTTGCGAATTTCGAAAATGTGATTGATTTAAAAAGAGAAAGAGGCGTGGCTTGGGGCTGCGACGTAAGAAACATGTCGGGACTTGTTCAGATCTGTTCAAGCAAGTCGGCTAAACCCAAATTTTTTCTGGATATAACATTTACGTAATGAAATAAAAAATATGAAGCACATATTTTAGGCAAAAATGTTATTGGAAATTCACGAAATTGTGACGTGATGGGAGAATAGTGAAAATATTTTTAGAATTGACTTAAAAGTCTTTGTTGGTCAGTATTATTAGTAATATAGTGAAAATTTAAAATAGCCTAATTAAGCTATCGAATATAGAAGAGTCGGAAGAAAATACAACTTAGAACAACAATGTAGCATTGCTGGAGAAAAAAGGTAGAATATAGGATTGTTATCTACGTTCTCTGTTTATTATATTTTGCCAGGCTGTCCAAAAATCTTACTTCTATCAACAGTACAACTGTTGTCATATGTGAAACTGAAACTGCTACTAGGAGAAGTATGTAGAAATAATGTGCATTTTGTCTTTAATTTGCGTACGTCTTCGAAGCCAAACATCAGCCATTGTTCATCGTCTCGCAATCAGCAAAACATAGCTGTAACTGCTCCGAACTTTCTCTGCGTTACGGCGCTTCATTGTCTGCCGATCCTTCCCGGCCGGATAATTGAGATGGCGCGCTAGATAGCTGCCAAATACAATGCAGCTCCTAACTGCGAATCCCGCCCGAAGTTCTGGTCAGTAGTTATTAACGTGGGCAATAAACGAGCAGTGCCGCAGCGAATTCGCAGCAGTCATGCACACAGTAAATAAGAAATATTGGCGATAGGGCAGGCGACTGTGAAATGGCTGCGCACGTAGACGAGCTTGCAGTGGAGAACGCGGGCGCTGGTTTTGGAGAAGTTGAATGGCCTTTTTAATGGCGAGGCTCTTACGAGCTGGATACTTTGTTCCGATAAATTAAAGCTTTTTTGGACTTCCTCGGGTGCTAATAGGTTGCGCTGGACGAATATTTCGGATATAAAAACTTATCGAGTTGGCAACTTATATAAAAATTGTTTAATTGTTTCATCTCGATGTTTTCAATAGTCGCCTCTAGAATCAACCTTTAATTTCCTCTCCCCCCCCCCCCCCCCCACTCACAAAATTGTTGTAACAGATAACTGATTTGCGTAAGGAGAACTAGAATAGTAATTTCAGAGATAAAAACAACATGGGAATATAAATCAGCACAAAAACTGAAGCAAAAACAGTTTACCGTACTTATTTTTGCTAGTCTTTAATCTTTAGAACTTTTCAGCGCTGTTTAGATAGCGATCTTTTTATAGTTCCTTGCGCAGGTTTTAGTCATGTATAAACTTTACCTGACTGTTCTGTGTAATTTGTGGTGATTATGTTTTTTGTATTTTTTAAATTTATAATTGCAATGGCAATATCTGATTAAACATTGTTAACAGGGTAGGATAAAGTATTTCTTTGTATTTTTGTAGAATAGGACCTTAGTACTCCGATTGAAGGTATTTTGCTTGCGTAATCATACAACTGTGAAGGAAATGTATAATTATTAACAAATTCTTCTTAAATAAATTGCTATTACCAGTCTGACATTTTTCGTGTTTCTTAAGATGTTTTGATCTCATTTTCAGTTGTATATGCTTATCATAATGTATTTATTGTTTTTTATTCATTCTTTTTAACTATAATTGCATTAACTAGTTATTTGTAATTATGAACAGTTAAAGTAGCAATCTTTTGCTATTTATTTATATAATTGTGATAGGAACTTTGTTGGTGTTGTCGTATTGCTATTTTCAACAGCAACGATTATTTTATTTGCACTATTCTTGTATTAGCTGTTATGTTTATGTATTCCCAAGATCTATAGCACTATTTTATCCTTGAGTTGTTTATGCTTTGCGAATTAAATGTTTCTACATCGAGCAGATTGCTTCTATCTTCGTGGTAATGTTTGCAATCTACGCATTTTGATTAGTTATATTATAGCGTCAATTTTTCTTGTGGTTGTTGAATAAATCCATTAAAATGTATTGTAAGAAAATGTTACGACGGACTACTTGAGTCTACGTTTTAGATTCTTCATAAGGGTTTGTTTACACCACGTGTTGTGGTCGATCAAAATGCGAAGTCAACGCAATTTGCCTTTTGCTAACACAATTATGAGCGTACGTTTCCTTACGTCCACTCGTGCAAACGTAGAAAGAAAACATAAAACAAGTAATGCGATTTACACTGACTTCACAAATTTTGAGCGGCTATGTATCGTCGACGTAGTAGTGCCGCGATATTTAGTGTAAATTTTCCCGAACTTTCGATTCTGTGCGATTTAATATTATCATTATTTAGTTTTTATTTGTATAATTCCCTCTATTACTATTAAATTATAAGTAATGCTTATCCTTAGGACAAAGAATAACCAAAGGAAAACTAAACCGGACGTCAGAACTAAAAAGAAGAATAAAACGATGGATGGAATAGAGGGAAGTTCGAAAACTACCAAAAAGCCCAAGCCTATAACCAGTGCATTATACCAGTGATAACGCATGGCACAGAGACGTGGCCATTAACAAGAGCAGTAGTAAACAAAATTAAAGTAACCCATAGAGGAATGGAGCGGATAATTTTGGGTATATCGCTGGGTGAAGAAAAGTGGGCAAAAAATCGTACAATGGAGGTCCTGGAAGGGAAAGAGAACTAGAGGTCGAGCAAACATGAGTTGGATTGATGACATCAAGATAATTACATTCTCTAAAATGGATAGAGCTGGCACAAGGTAAAGAACGGTGGACGGCAATGGGGGAGGCGTATGTTCAAGGTTGGACGACAAGAGCTGATTAAAGAAAAATAAGAAGAATGCTTATCCTAAAATTTCTTTAATTCTGCCTGTTGGATCTGCAGTTTTAGATATTTTTGTACGTCAAAGTTGATTGTTATTTTCATGGAGATGGAAAGGAACATTTTTGGATTTATCTATTATTTTTCTGGGTATGTCTTCAACTCGCTTCGGATCTATATAGCTCTTTTCAAAAGATTGTTTTATTTTCTTATTATATTTATTATCTATTGTTACTTTGACTTTCACATAAACAACACAATGGTGCTGTCAAGCTCGCGACAACCCTCGCTGACGATCCAGAGAGTCTAGGAGGAGCTGGACTCGCTAAAAGAATGGTGCAGCGCGTGGAGAATAGGACTAAACGAAGACCCAACTTTGTTGACGACCAGACCTGGCGAAACTCGGAATCTTCGACCGGAGATACCCTGAAGAAAGAAGCATGCCACTTGGAGGTCATCTTGGACGAGAAGTTCATCTAAAAATCTCACGTCATTGCGGCGGTAGTGAAGGCGAAGCTAATAATTTATAATCCATATCGATACGCTCCAGGTGATTCGGGACCATATTTGGCGTTTCCTGATTTATCAGGAATACAATTCTCTACCGCGTCATCGACATGTCCACCATCCCAATGCGCCCATCTCTTCTTTAGCGTTAAACGCCACAGTAACCCTACCATCCGTGACTTGTACCAATATGAGCTGAACAGGGGCGTCCCTCACAACGCCCAAAGATTTTGATCCCTCGTAAGTCGATAAGACGGGGTTGGCCTAGTACAGACCCCCACCAACATCCACGCTAGGTCACTGAAGAAGAAGGGAGTTAGGGATTGGACTCGGGGATACTCGATATTGTTAACAAGGGCAACGTTAACGTCAACTTTGATTCTTCCGTATTTATTAATAATTTTCTCAATTCTGGTTTCAGCACATTTAGGAAAAAATACAAGTTTCCATTGGTTGTGTGGTACCACTTGTGGAAGTTTATGAAATTAGTCGTTGAAAGGATATTAAGCCGAATAACTTGTATTCAAAATAATTTCTGGTTCTTTATTGGTCAGTGTTCCTCCATTTTACGACCCAAATCCAAAGTGAAGGTCTAAATTAGACGTAATCAAGGTATACATTTTTTTAACAAAGGAATTTGGGAAATTTTTAAAATTATTTTTCAGTGATTAGATCATTTCTAGATTGTTTTTGTATGGTCACTGACATTCTGTGCATTTTCTTGGTTGTTATTTGGTGTGCAATCTTTAGTTTCTTTTTAATGTTTCTGCAGTTAGTAGTTGAAAACATGCCTTCTTTTACCCGAGTACAAGTGTAATTAATATTAATACGTTGGGGTTGTTTTTTATGTAAAATATTGTAATTTATGAAATCTTTTTTTTTTGAGTTTCTCCGAGGTTGTTGCCAAAATTTCCCCATTGTATTTTAATTTAGAATTTCACGCAGAGGTGCCCAAAAGTGTTATTTTCAGTTCATATTCCCGTCATGCAGGTAACAGCCTTAATTTACCTTCTTAATGGAACGCGCGAAAAAGAGAACGGAAGGCTGCTGCAAAAATGCAAACAGCCCAGAAGTATTAATTGCAAGGCGAGTTCACTTCCATGCCTTAATTGAATCGGACGTACCCGGACCGTTACTAAACGCATGAAATATTTTCCCTGAAGGCTCAGTTGCATTTTCCGCGTCGGCTTGGCCGCTGTTGCAAAATAACTGCGGATTCGTTACAGTTGCAAGCTGCGGTTAGCCACACAAAAAGCGGACGTGATTAATTATTTGGAACGTTTCGCCCCTTACGGACTGCTCTCCTTAATGTTGTCTTCGAGCGATCCGTCCTCGGAGGGCCTGATTAACCCGTAGCCTAAGCAAGCTGCAGCCTAGGGTTTTGCGGGGCAATTTTGAGTTGAATAAACGAAAAAGTGAGCTCAATGAAGTAAACTTTGAGTAGATTATAACTATCAGATTTTCAAACCGTACATTTGTCATTTATCGACGTATCATAATCTTCTAAAAAATTTATATTGCAATAGATATAACATCTCCGTTTGCGCCATTTCTACCGGCGCTCTTGAGTTTAAAGCCCAGAATCGTCTGGTTCGTTCTAGAACCGCAAATTTGGATATAAGGCGGAGCAGATGGACATTCTTGGTACTCTACTAGATTGTAAGTGCCAAGTATTATTCCATAATTGTGGAGTCGACGCCAACTAGCAGACCAACTAGCTTTTATGGTATGCTATGTGCTACCTACAGGAACAATTTTAGCCGCAACTGTGGTTATAAAGATGAAGATATCGCAAATTCTGCAATATTGACCGTAGATTTTATGTTTTGATCTAAATAACTATAAAGGATATAACTACGATAACGTCAGCACCCAGACATGTCACTCTGACACACATTACCCATGATAGTGATCAGACTAAGGAGGCACAGTGTAAAGCAAATTATATATTGGAAAAACTTAAGAATCTTGAAGTGACATTAATGGTACGTTTCTGCAACAATGTGCCTGTAAAGTATCGTGAAGTAATGAAGAGAGAAAATACTGACACAACAAAGGCCGTTATTTTATTACACTACTTTACAAGCTTTTATAAAAACTTTCTGAAGCGAAGATCAGTTTTAAAAGCTGATTTTCACAAAACAGAAATTATAAACTTTCCTGATATTATACTGCAATTGATTCTCTGAAGCTCAACTTGGGATGAAAAAGACTAATCTATAGAGAAATACACAAGGATTTCAGATTTCTATGGAAATCACTCAAATGGAGAATCACAATGCGGCAGAGTGTAAATCAGCTAGTGGCAAACAATGCTGATTTAGGTAAGACATTCCTCAAGAAATATGTGTATTTAGCAGCATTTTTAAAAATCAATAAAAGTATTGAGAAAAAATATAATACCAGGCCAAAAACACAATGAAAGCCATGAAGACTCGTAGCATTATTATTGGCATGAACGTAGTCCACGTTAAAATCAGAAAAAAATTATTAATACCGAGTTTCTGGAGTCTTTCCTTTGATGACATAGCCCAGAGTTTTGCTAATTCTAAAGCCAGGAAAAGAAACATTTTTTGAATAAATTTTTTAAATGAAATGGACATTTGTTTTTATTTTTCCTCATTGATGTGTGACCTTTATTGAAGTGTGTATGTAACGAAAATTTAAAAATCAAATAATTGTTTTGCCCAAACAATCAACTTCTGTGTAATTTTTAATAACGTCCCAAACATACAAAATTTGAAGGAAGGCGGGTGAAAATTGTCAGCTTAGGGCGCCGGAAACCCCATCAGGCCCTGGATATATGGCGCGAGAACGAATTGTGACGCCGGATCTGTTTATGTTATTCTTCTCGGTCCTCTTTAGTACTTCCTTGTGCTTTAGATGTATTAGACTCTCATCCATATTCATATTCCAATTTGCAACGGCCAAATTCCCAGCTCGCGCAGATCCATAAAACTCGCGTTCTTCCTTCGCCTCCTTCGTCCGTGCTTTAATAGCGGCGCAACCTCCCAGCGCGCGAGTCGATTCGGAGTCGCAATCTATACGCAATATACAACTCAGCCAGTTTTAGAGGAGAAATATAATACCGCTCCCTTTCTCGAGTTTCCTAGGGATAAACGAATAGTCCTCCGTGACAAGTTTTCTGTTGGGGCTGCACACAACCGAACGGGGTTAGTTGAGATGGGGCCCCAAGAACATAGGCGATAAGTCTTGGTCTTCGCAAAGGGGGCGGAAGGTAGGAGTGAATATGACTGCCTTAAATAAGAAGTTCCAGTTTCTTGTATCATTTACTCATCGGTTTTTGCTGTTGAATTATCAAGATTAAATAATGGATAAGGCCGAGTAAGGTGAGGATGGTCGTTATAAGAGCGAGTCAATGTAGTGGCTACCGCGGCATTACGGTACCCCATTCGAAGCGACGAATAATGCCCCGGTGCTGCAGTAAATCGGGCCTCGTCCTCGATCAAAATACGCCTAACGAAACTGGGAGTGCTGCGTTGCGACGGCAAGCGAACCACGCAGCCTAAAACTCTGACCTATTCATGTACACGCGTTTGTTGTGGAAAGATAACAGCGGTTAATTCCCAGATAGGGTGATTTATAACGGCCAGCACGTGATAATCCCGCGATAATTGTTACAACATTTTGGGAGTCGGAACGAACCCGCATCCAAAGGTTGCTCATTTGGATGTACACCATGACACCAAACCAACGCTAACAAAAATCCCGTTGTTGACTAATTTCATTATTGCCAAATAATGCTAATAATATACGAATAAAAAACTGCCCAGAACAGCCATAAGATAATCCTTTTTCGGTTTTGTTTCACAATTATAACATTTCAAAAGTTTATTCTATCTGATTATATCAAACCTGTTACGTCATCAAATACTTATCTTTTTACTGACCAGTGCAATGCGAGTATTATAAGAGTATTAAATAATACTCGTCAACATTCAGGAAAATAACCCAAAAGTAATTTAGAAATGTCTGCGACATTTCGAAGATATAAAAAGCAAAACAAAGGCGGGGTAATTTTTGCTCAGCTCTTCGCAAGTTCGAGCGTAGCGCCTCTCTCGTCACCGGTATTTAATTCAAATGCACAGTAAACAATGGGATGCCATACGCAACGGACGCAACTTCGCAATCCCATAAAAGCTTTTCCATTAACAAATTAGCTTTCATTCGAGCAGTTTGCGAAATCCCAAAAGCCGCTGCAGAAGTTTCCATAATTTGCGGAGCAATTTGTGTCATATTTCGTTTTTATTCCGCCAGGCAGGCCGGAAAGGCGCCTTCAGCTTTTCCTCGCCTCCGCCGGAGTTTTAAGAGTGCAAGGGCGGTTTTTGGATCGAGCAGTCTAACGAAGTTGCGTTTGTGTAGTTAGTAATTAAGAAAATATCGAACTTTACAGGATGCCTTCAATTTGTGCCTGTAGGCAGAGATAAAAATAGATTGTCGGAGTCACGAAGATATTTCTGAAAGAAACATCCGCTTGGTTATCAGTGTAGGTACAAAACCTTAATTATTTGATAGAAACATAACGTTGCATTAGTTTTTGACATCCATCGCCATGGAAAGTTTGAATCTTACCACACTGTTTCATGTGCATAACAGATCCTTTTTGTTGATCACTGACTACAAATGGACAGCCACTTCTCGTCTCATCGTGCATATTAGCGCGTCCATCTTTAACAACACCATTGAGGTACTACACCTTCGCTCGTCACATTTGCCCCATAAACATTGCCGAGTTCGCAATTAATTTTAGATCGCGAAAGTTATTTCGGACACACAAATCGTATTACTGCACGTATTTCACATTTGGTGGGATTTTCAAGGGCGGCGTTCGTGTTCAATTGATCTGGCAGACGAGTAATCTGCAACACAACCTTCTTTTTACTGAACTTAGTAAAACGGAGGTTTCCTTCCGAATTGTCCTCGTATTTTAAGATTTTAGCAGGCTGATGCAGAAGAAATTTTGTAGTTTTACTATTAAATTTAATTTTACTGTGATAAAATAATATAACAATAGTTTATTTGAGAGTGGGAGGAGGAAATAAAGATGAGACGAAATTATCACAAACGAGCACTTACTTTGGTATCCTTTTTTTAACTTGTTGGGGAAGCAGTAGGTAATTTTTAAAGTTTTCTATAGATGTTGCTACTTCCAAGATTATAATACATAAAGTGTGTATATAAAAAGCCAACATAAAGATACGGGCAACAAAAGTCACATTTCAGTGATTTCCGTTACTATAAAGAAAGATGTGGCATTCGGCGATTTAACACTGGTGACACAATCTTTTCTTTGGAAATTAGTATGAAGAGCTTAATTTTTAAGGTCATTTTTAAAACCGAACGAATATTTTAACTTAAATTTGTTTGATTTAACTACATTGTTGCATCCCTATTCATTTCTGAAGTATAAAATTGCCTGTGATTTCTCTCAAGGCCATAACAAATCGGCGAGCAGTGTATTAGCTTGAAATAGGTCTGCAAGGTCGCCAACTGCTGTACATAAGTGAAGCCTGCCAATAATAGAAGAAAGTGTTAGTCCTTTGTAATGCTTTTTTGGGAAGCTACAAATCTGTTGTCATGTGTGAAAACATTGCTATGAACAATTCAATTGGCAGCGTTAGAAAGTTAATTTCCTGAACTATCAGGGGGGAAAAGGTTTTTTTCATCGAAAAATTGCATGCGAAATCATCATCCTGATACCATAGTAAGTAGTAAGAAGACAAATCTCTGGATTACTTTTGGTTGATGTAGAATGAGATTAGCGTAGACTTTTAAAGTAATACATAAATATAAAGCCCGTATGACAGTTTGTCTGTCTGTAAAGAAATTCTATTGTAATTTTGTATAGTTAGGCTTCGTAAATTTCCACAAACCATCAAAAGAGAACTTAACCAAAATCATGCAAATTTCAGATGTGTAAATGTGCCTTGGAACACCTTACCATCAAAAGTGACGATCTACTCATCTTTAAAAGAAATTCCTAACTTACCAAACATTGCTCCAACGAGGAACTTCTATCCTCGAATTACTCTGAAACGGAAATGATTATTTAAAATCGGATTTAATTTATACGGTTGAAAATACATATAGTGGCGTGAAAAAAATTGCATCCTTTAAAAATTAAGAAAATTAAACATATAATGCGCCGTCATCAAATATTTTTGTTCACTTGTTCTTTATATTGTACAGGTAATTGTGTATAATAATTTTGATGGTAGCTATTCATAGTTGAATTATTTTTGCATTATGATTAGGTACATGATCGCATTGAATAACAAGATCTTAAAAGAGCGAGATTCGCTCTAGGGCCAAGTCATTTCCGGTCATGTCAGAAGTGACCTGTGTCCAAAAAAGTGGTCACTGCACCCTTTTGAAGGCTTCCGAATCCAATGGTGAAAACATTTTTGACCTAACTCTTACCATTTGGCCTGTACAAATGTTACATACAGTGTAAATGCTATAGCTCCCCCTTATCAAGATTTTCAATCTGAAATACGGGTTGGCTAATAATAATAATAAGCCTCCCTTATCAAGATCAGACAAGTCTTTTCCATTACACTATATGTTATTCTGCGATACCTTAAAGGACCACGTGGTATTCATTTATCCTAGTACCATGACGCCATTTGGATGTTTTCCTTCTCACACACAAGTGGCTTCTTCCGTGATCTACCTCCTCATAATTTACAAGTAAACAATCTTAGCCTTACAGTGGATGAATTTTAAATTTAGTTAATTTAAGGGAATTAAGACTTCTCTCGGCCTTACTTTTTTAGGGCATCATCATCTCAAATTGAGCTGTTCTTCGATCTTCTACCAGGTTCGTCAAGTGGTTCCTAGGAACTCGAGCACGCTCAGAAATATTGTTCTTTATGTTAGTAGAATTGCTATTTTATAAAAAGTATCTCAGAAAACCTAATTCGTTCGATGCAAATTCAAATAGCTGGTTGGCATGAATAGACATTTTTCCGTAAATTTTCGCGGAAAAAAGTGTGAAATGACAATCGAGATTAAATACGTGGCCTATGTTGAAAATATCGAGCTATGTAATACAAAAAATTATAATTACAATAATAGTTTATGCGATCAGTGCAAATAGTAAAAATTGTAACGTTTCTGCGCTCCACATGGTGAATAACAAGTGCTAATTTACTTAGCTACTTATTTTATTTACATGCAATCAAAATTACTCTGCACTGTATTTACCTGTAATACTATTTATGTTGCACTCGCCCAGAACGTTTTGGCTTGCTCATGACCGTCTCACTGTTTATGTCTATTTGAGGCATTCTAGAAAGGTCTGAAAACGCCTGGAATGTTTGCATTGTTCGAGTCCTAGCACGTGTACAAGCGGCGCGGCTGGAAAGCATTATGTCTGCCGCCTGGTCATGACGCGGAGGTTCAACAAAAACTGCGGACGACGGTGCTCCTACGGGACGTCTCCCCTTTAAAATAAACACTTTGGGGTCCCACACACTTCTTCAGACATAGCGAATCAGGAATTTTTATCAGGATAATGGAGCTGTTTTTCGATCGTAGCCGTAGACTCACGTTTCATCCCCGCTTATGACTTATTTAAAGAAATCTGGATCATTGGTAGCAATCCGCAGCAAATTATTAGCTATGCGGCAGTATGTTCTTTCTGCTCTGATAATGCTAAAATGTCCTTTCAACATTTCATATATCGTAATTCCTGGAATTTCCAAGTCATCTTCCAGTTTTCGGACTGTCAGTCGCCGATTCTTATTGATTGTTGCTTGAAGATGCTCATTACTGGTATTCTAAAACGTGGAATATATTTAACATGTTCTCGGTCATCTCTGAATCATTTGTACTCTGCCTTTATTCTTGCTGGACTTATTGCATCGTATTGCTTGCCGCAAAATTTGTTTGACCAAGACATATGCTACAGTAACACGGTACATATGCTTGGTCTCCGCAATCAGTGAATGCTTCCCCATTTACGCATGCGCATCCACAGTCTACTCGTTGGCTTCCAGGTTACATTCAGGCCGTGCACATTGTTTTCATTATATTAACATTGGCTAGATATTTTCGGGATAGATTTCGTATGTTTACCACCATGCATTCAAACGCAGCGTAGCACAAGTTGATAATGGTCTATTACATGAGTGGTAAAATACAAAAATGACTAATTTCCAGTACATTGCGTAACGAGTTGTTTTGATATTATTTTGACATTATTTTAGGGGTGCAGTAAAGAACTTTTTCCCGACTCGGGCGATGGCTCTAGACGCCCCTGTCTCCTACTACGTGGTTTGTCGGTAACTGTTTTAAAAGGATAGTGAACAGAGTTGTCGGTATCGTAATAGTAATTGAGTGAAGATAATTAGGAAAAATATGCAAAAAATGTGTATTATAACTAAAAACATTTTTGCATAAGAGTGATGCGGGACTTTCTTATCTTACTATAGAACAATTCTTAAAAATACATTTAATTTTGAATTAGTACTGCATTCAAGATGTCTCTTTCTCAGTAATGTTTCTGGCATGGTACCTTATAAAAGACTTTGGACTCGCTTCAAACGTTGAGAATGCTATGTCATGCAAATTGTAATGTCCAATAACGTTTGTCAGACCAAATTATTGAAATGTAACCTAATTTAAAAAACGACTCTTTAAAAATTAGCGCTTTAAAAGGGTCATTTAAATTTACTCTAACCAGCTTTTATAAAAAATAGAACAGAAAAGGGATTTTTAAACGACAGTAATGTAGTAACTGCAAGTCTTGCGGCAATAATAAGTTAGTTGTTAAAATAGGACCGCACAGGAAATGTGGATAAAGTCCAGTGAATTAATTATCACTTTTGCAACGAACTGATATGATCATCTGATTCTGTTGTATAAACAATTTTTGTGGTTTTTTATCGAAGAATAAAAATATAAGTCCTTCGAAATATTGTTGATGTGTTCTTGATTTAAAAAAGTAATAAAGGCTCTAATTTAAATCTTTCCAGATCCTCTACGACTCGATCATTACTTCGACAACGATACATATCGATGACAGAAACCTAGACATGAGGAGTTATAATTATAGTTCTTTTTCATTATTCATTTTTTGTGGTTTCAAAATGGAATAACAGTGTAGCAAACCCAAATATCTCTTCATTTTCTTATCTCTTCACCGACCAGTCTTGGTTGCGACATTAAAAATTATTCTCTTATAGTTCTGAAGGGGACAAAAAGGAAGAATAAGTATAGAAGTAATTCTAAGACGGATTTGGTCAGTAGATTTTTATGATTCAGAAAAGAATTTCAAGTATAAACATACGTAGAGACATTAAATAAGTTCATGAAGTAGCTGTGTAAATATAGACATATTTTTTACGTTTGCGTACTCTCTGATAAAGTGATCGAAACGAAAAAAACAGGAACTGGCTTACTTTTGATGCTGTTTTCTACTGACCTGATATACCTTACTTTAGATGCTATAAGAACAGTTTGTTCGTATGCACCAATAAGAAGAAAAAGGGAATAATAATCACTATTCACTAAGGTTTCTTCACGAATTTTACATTTTCTTCCAATATACATTCAGTAGTTTATTTTCAACCATTCATGAAATATTTTAGAAAGTGATCTAAGTTCGTGAAGGTTTTCTGTAGAATGAATATTGATATTTGGGTATTGTGAGCCATGTATTTGCTTTACATTATCAACTTTCGACAGCGGACCGCTATAGGCGAAAGTTAATGATTTTAACATGGTGTCTGTCTGTCGGCCAAAGGTCAACGGGTCAACGGTGAGGTCAAACTTTTTTCCATCACATAACATATGTCATGTGATATCTCATTCGAAAGCAGACGTCATAAGGAACATTAGTTTATTTCATGTCTCGCTAATTTGCCACACCGCTGTCGAAAGTTTCATTTATGTTTTTACACCGTTCTCGTTTAGTAATGCATTGAACTTAATTGTACTAATAAGTCGTTCTTTTGATATCAATAATCCAACAGATCTAGAGAAGAACAAGATTGATGTTCTACCTACGCTTTATGAGGAACATCATATATAGACATTTTTCAAGAAGCTGCTGTCCATTTTTATTTAATTATAAACGATTAGCTGAATCAACCTTGCCTTTGCCTTTAAATAAACTTTACATTTAAGGACTTTGGATTTTAATTTGAATAAATTTTATTTGAGATTTCCTATCGACTAGTCTCACTAGAGATTTTGCAACAGTCATGACCGACACTTAAAAGAAATTTTAAGTTCTTCAAATATTAATTCACGGTTTTGATTACATAAACATTACAGAATCACCAACTTTAAGAAATTCCATTAAACTTTTATACTAAAATCATCAAACCGATGCTAATGCTTATAGTACATGCGTATATACTTATACGGGAGAGGAAAACCTGAAAGCAAAAGAATAGAATTCTAGTATAGGTTGCGATGTAGCGTTTTGGTGATATTCAATTGGAGATGAAAATCTTCTATATGGGAAATTATCGATGCATTCATTCATTTATAAAATTAAACCCCTAAACGAATTGTAGTATATTCGAAATATTAGTGCTCCGTAAACAAATCCTAATAAAGGGAACAAAGTTTTTCCTGAAATATTTCGGATTGCTCGATTATATCAATTAATATATTTGATGTTCTCCATTCTTACCTGGATTGTGCGATAGCTCTTATCTCATTCCTTATTTTATCTGTTGCTTCTGCTTCTTTCATTATTATTCTTCTGCACGTTGTGTTTTCCCGCGACTTCTTTGCAAATTCCATGTTAGCACAGTTGTAGCATTATAGCGTGTCTCCTCGTTGTAGAATATCTCCTTTCACCTCCATCTTCTCTTTTCAATTTGCATGCTTCTTCTTGATTACTTCGTTGCTACGGGACTTGATGGTAGTTATATATCTTAAACATTTGTTTATAAACACCTGTATTACGTTGATGTTAGTACTTGTGATAGCCCACTATTTTGAACCGTTTAAGAGCACCATTTTCAGGTTTGTGTTAAATATTCAACTCTCTTTAAATGTTGAGATATCTGAGTTGGGTTCCAGATTTGTTCGAGGATACCGAAACTTCTTACTGCCTTACCAATTTTTATTAATTTTTCTTCGACTTCAAACTGCGTTGCTATTTTTTTTGTGAAGTTTTGTCTGCATTTCTTGGTTACTAGCATCGATGAGACAGAGATATGTAGTCTGCATAGTCTAAGTCGTTAAGAAAACTTTTTTTACAAATTTTATACTAATCTTCTTAATCGTAGAAAACTTGTTGAATAACCCAGCCAGGGCCAAGTTGAAGAAGAGAGGAGGCAGTGGACAGCCTTATTTTAACTCTTTTATTGTCTTTTATTATTGCTCATACTTGATGTATTACTTTAAAGCAGGATTTTCCATACAGTTGTTTGATGTATTCTTTTTGATTGTATATGCTATTGAGCGAGTATTTGCCGTGGTGTTATGTGATTTATACAAGAACCGCATGTTCGAAATGCTGCTTATCTGCCCGTAATTTTTCTTACTAATATACGGGTCATTGAAAATATAACATTATCTTATGAAGTTGTGTCTAAATTATCTATGTATATTTATCATGACTAAACTTCAAATTTGAATATAAATATAAATTAACAATTAACAGCAAAAATGTCTCCGAAAAACTTCGGGCGACCTGAAAATGCGCCGTTGGTACCTGCTCTTTTTTCCGCTGCCGAGGCCCGCCGCAGCTGGAATTTGGCTGAAAAGGGGCAGGAATGATGCGGTTTGGCTTTCAATTCCGTACCTCCGCCGCAGCGCAGCGCAAACCCAAAGTGCAGGCCGAAAAACTTGCCGGCAGTTGCCGCGTCACGTGACGCGCCTCTCGTTCTGCTGCTGGAGGCAGCAGGCCGTAAAGAAAATTGGCACTATTTGCATACGGGCTTTCCTAATTATCTGCTCATTACGGAGCCGTTACGCTGCACCGTTCGAACTTGCCCGGCTCTTTCCTGCAGCAATTTGCATTTGCTGCGCCTCCAGAAGCTTCTTCGCGTTGCTCGCGGCTGGAAATGCAATCAGCATTTTGTCTTTCTTCGGGGCACTACGTCGCGGTCTTAATTTTCCGCCGATTTTTACGTCGCCGTGAGCGTCCTTCATGATAAGTCGAAATAATCTGGAATATTATGCTTGGAATACTGGGCGGCCGTAGAATTCATATGTGCATAATCAAGCGCAAATGAACATCTTGTTTAATCTAGAAGACGAAAATAACAGCTTTGCCTTTGTTGCGCCTCAAGATACATGCGTTCTTTATACCCACACCCTTAAAGTGTAAATGTACAAAGCACTCGTCCGTCATGAAGAAGCCAACTGCAGCTTGTAATTTTCCAACGTTTTCCTGACCGTGACGCCTATGCAGCCTTCTAATCCCGCGCTATTGCGCTAATGATAGCATTGTATGCTACTGGTTTTCAAGATCGATCACTGATTAATGATAAGTATTAGAAAGGGGAATGAAGGCTGGACTGGCCGGGAAGCAGACTCCGCCCATCGCCGCAAGTCATGCGAAACTGTGCACTTAAGTTTGGAAATGCTTAGAATTTAAAATGGCTTTCCCGTACGGCCAAATTGCTTAATTATACGGTTAGGCGGCAGCGTGTTCTTAGTCATCAAAACACGCTTCGGACGCACATCAGACCTATAAATAAAAGGGAAAGGACGCGAGTGAAAGCCGGTTGCCTGTCCAAATTTGCCCTGCTCGACATATGGGATTCCTTCGGCCTCTTGGTTGTGGAGCGACTTAGCCCAAGTGGAAAATAATAGCCCTGCTCTGCTAATAGTTCCTTAATAACCGCGCCATTCTGCCAGACATCCTGCATAATCCATTATCTGTTCAAATAAGGCAGTCGGCAGAAACGAATCAGAAGTGCCGTACCACAACAAGAATGCTGTTTGATCGCACTGCGTTCATCTTCACCTGTATATAGTTAATAGTAGAGAAGAATGTCTTAACCTGTAAACGAGCTTTCAAGACTTCCAAAGCACTTTTATTATCAGCCCAAATAATTGTCTGTTGTGGAAGTCGCCTTTGGAATTTTATCTATACCTTGTATTACCATCAGGTATTAAAGTAGAGATTAATCTAATAAAAGATTATATTACGCCAGCCAAATTTGAAGATAACTTAATAATGTAATGCAAGTTCAAGGCCGATGTTTATTGTAAACACGTTCGATGTATATATACCGCCCAATAAATTTCAGGGAACCTACACGAACTATATTTAGTCCCCGTTTCTGCTTCTAATTCCACGTTTCAGCAAAAACATATCGATTTCGTAATAGTGTAATGCGCATAAAAAATGCTACAGCTGCGACCGTCGCAGGTTATATGCAATTACAGGTTGCGAATAAGGCAAGTAACGATGCTGCATGAAAGTGTAATGCAAAATCCATTCGTCGTGGACACGTAATGAATATAAATTAGGAACGAGCTGTCGAAAGGTCAAGGTTAACATGCAGGAGTAGAAAAATTCGGTGGAGTCGTCTGCCGCTTTTTAAATTGAAGCAAAGGCAGTTGTGGATATAGGTACGTTTGGTGCACTCTTCAATAAAGTGCAGCAGGACGCGAAAGTCCGAAAACCTTCTTTGAAAGTTAATTTTATATTTGCGAAGCTTTCTGCCGTGAGAACTGCAGAAATTATTTTTTATTATACAAAGTCATCGAGGCAATCCCAAAAATGAATAAACAAAATAACATTGGATACAAGAATAAATAAAATTATTTATATGCAACTTAGAATAATTGAAGTAAATAGTATTGGAAATCATATTATTCAATGTAGCCCCTTTTCAAGCCGGGCCGTAAACGTGCTGCAGGCCAACACAACTTCTTCCATGCCCATGCTTCTCATTGACCGTCGCCTCGGCCACACCGTACATATAACAGTCAAGGTGGCCATAAGTCGGGGACCAATAGTAATACAAATTGTTGTATACCCGTGCCTTGTGAAGTAGAGCGGAGTCTTGCTGGAACACGTACCCCTTCCCAGAGGCTACTTCCTGATTCCAAGACTGACAACTGTCTCCAGCACATTGATATAGCTGTCGACGGTCACTTTCAAGTCTTCCTCAAATAAGTAGGCCGTCATAATATTCCCTTTTCTCATCACCAACGCAGAAGCGACTTTGTATGTATGAGGATAGACACTCCAGATTCAACGCCCATTTTAGTGATTCATTTTCCTGTCCTTTTCGTTCGAAAAGAATTTAGGAAGTCAGCGCTGTCGTATTTGATATGGTTTAGTAGTCCATCTTATTTTTCTCAGTCAACAGTTGGAGGTTCCTCAGAACGAAAGACTTGAAGTGCAAGCCCTGATGCAGTGACCGTCGACCTCGCCACCTCCATTTCTATTACCAAGTTAATCATATTTCGCCCAAGATCCTGATCGATCTTCTCTTTCAATTCGCGGACGATTTCATCACTTCTCTTGTGATCACATTGCTTGTTATGAGTTGCCCTCTCAGCAGTTATCTCTTACTGGCAGTCAGGTTTCATCTGCTTTTGTTTGCGATTTTCCGACACAAGGAGGTTTGAGAATACCAGCTCTATGGTTGTAATCTTTGCGCATTTTGTTGGCAATCGTAGATTATTGATTATATGAAGCTAATGTGTGATACCTAATAGCGAATTGCAAATGCGCATAATACGGCCCTTCAGTTTTTACACAATACAACCTAATAATTCGGATTTACTTCGCGGACCGTATTTGGTTACTGATTTTTTATTAGTTTAAGGTAAGTGTTATACAAAGATATGAGTAAACACTTAATAATAGTTTTTTCATCAGTATTTTTAAAATTTATAGTTGAAATAAAACAAAATCCAAATTGTTTAATTATAACTAAATAAAATATAATGAACTTTGGTTGCTTAGTAAGACTGTATTCATAATAACTTTCGTATTTGGAAACATCTCTAATACTATTTCGGTTCTCACATTGATTAGTTTTCGATTCAAAAAATAAAAATAAATCACTCGCGGCTTCCCGAAAGAAAGTTATTGGTGAAAGTTGAAAAATTTGTTTTTAATAAAATATTGCATTAACTTTTGCTTTAGATTTTGGTGTCAATCGATTCGTATCGACAAGCTGGGTCGATTGATACCCCTCCCAACTTTAAGAAACTTTGGGGGCAAAAGTTACGCCCACGAAAATATCCGACAAAAATTTGACCTAACCTTGTCTAAAGGGAACCCAACCTGATCTAACCTAATGTTGAATACCCGAGCGTTTAACGCCGTTTAATCAATATGCCGGAATACAATATAAACAAATAAGAAAGCAATATTTATTAAGGAAAAAATTAACGCTGGACATTTAGCCGTTACTTAAACGCAACGTACGCGAGAAGTAACCTTGAAAGGGGGACCAAGTGGGGGTCTAATTAAGGGGGGAGGGTTAAAAATGACTGCCTATAGCTAAGTCCTTACAAAATTTGGTTAAGGTTCAACAGAAATCTGACAAGGACACGTTTTTCGGGCCCGAAACTGTCTATCTGGGTGTCTCCCTCTCTTATCTTCTAGTCACTTGACGCCTACCCGGTAATGGTGACGTGTACAAAGAATGTAACTACTTTAATTTGAGCCGATAATTTTGGTATCATTGGATTCGTCTTTAGTTGCTTGTTTAAATGATGTACAGAATGTTGTCGGAGTTACTTCTGGCGTACGTTGCATTTTAGAGTTTCCAGAGAGCACCGTGGGGAGGTCAGTTTTCACTCTATAAGGTTAGGTTTTTGTCGCTTTCGACAATGTAAGATTAAGTTTTCAGCAAAAATTTTTTTGTAATGTACTTTTTATGACCACGAGCAGCATTTTTGACCTTTTTGGTCAGGTCTGTCGAAAACAATGTTGTTTATCGTCATATAAAACACATTACTAATGTATTTCCAACGGAAACTCTGAGTGGGCGTAACTTTTGCCTCCCAAGTTTCGTAAAGTTGGGAAAGAATGTCAATAGACTCAACTCGTCGATAGTAATCGACTGACACCAAAATCAATCGAATTTGTCACTTTAGGTAGCGAAACCTTACCCAGTAAATGGATTTTCGATATAATTGCCATAAACAATGAGGCACTTTTCATAACGTCTTACAAAGTTTGAATTTTGTTCTATAAAAAAAAACCCTCCCGGGTGGGAATGAAGCCACCTTATAACAGTATTTTAAAGTGCAATGTTATAATCAAAGCGGTACAATATAAGCCACTGTTTCATGTGCATAACAGACCTTTTTGTCAATAATATACAGATGAGCGACCACTTCTTGCCTCATCGTGCACTTTAGTGCGTCTATCTTTAAATATCCGACACCACCGACCTACGTCACCTTTACTTATCACGTTTAATCCGAAAATATTATACACTTTGCAATGAATCGCAGATGCCAAAAGTTTTTTGCACACAAAAATCGTATTACTGCACGCACTTCACATTTGACGAGATTTTCTGGGGCAGCGTTGATTTTCAATTGATCTAAGACTAAAAAACCTTCTGTCACTCTGCCCTGTCTACTAGACTACTGCGTGCAGCGTCACAGGATGGGCGTACTACCTTCGCCTACTCCTCTTTCATGCTGAAAAGGATGTTTCTTTTCGAATTTCCCTCATATTTTACAGGTTTATTCGTTGGCGACTGTTTGCAAAACAGAGATCTTCATTTATTTACATTAAGCAGGAATTATGTTTATTATTGTCACTTTCTTTCGCACGCATTAAAAAAATTGAGCCATTAATTAATTTAATTCGATAAAATATATTTTTCCAAAAACTTAAAAAAGGAAACGCAAAATACTAAATAGATGGCGCACTTGGAGTTGTTCGAAAATTACCAACCCGGTAAAAAAAGCTCGATTAAAAGCAATATTGTGAAACTGGAAATCTTAGCAAATATTATCGAATGTCAAAGGATATCTGAAACGCTTTCACGATGTGTTTGGTCTTTTAGGATTTATGATAATTTATAAGGTCAAACCCTCAATAAGTTATCTTTAAGATTTACCTCATTTTTAATGGGCCTTTCCTCAAATAGGCCATTTTTTTGAGAAGTCACTGTTACAATGTATTGAGAATTAATACAAAAATATTTCTGTAAGGTCAATCTTTACGCACAATCAGCCTTTGACCAATTAAATTATAAAACATCAGATAAAAACGACAGAAATTATGCACATAAGTAATGCGATTGTTTTGTGAACAGATACATCTAAATCTTTCTACACAGGGGATGAAATATTACTGTTGACCCCCGAGAACTTTAAATTATTTTTCAATAAGAAGGGTGGTTGAAGTCTATTGCATATAAAATTTTAGGTTTATAATGCCAACAAATCTTTGACTGGGGAATCGCGTCAAATTGCAGCCCTCGCTCGAGCGGCGGTCGGCCCTTTGCGCCCCGATGCGGGGCGCCAAATAAGAGCTTCGCCGAGGACGTGGGAGCCGCCGGCGAGCCGCTCCGGAAAAGTGGAAAAGCGCGTCAGGCGCCGTGTTCGCTACGCCCATGCTCTTGCGCTCACTGCAAACACAGGAACTTTTAACGATCCACCCACTTTTTCCGGCTTGTTGTCGTTCACCGGAACCGCTGCATGTTGAGTCAGGCCCGAAAATAAGTTTTCGAAGATACGGGCAATAAGCTCCCCATTCGGCCAACCATTTCTTGAAGTTGTTGCGCTTTTCCTCCTGGAACAACCCTCCACATATGAGAACATTGTGGGTGTTCCATTGTTTTAATGTGACTGTCTGAAAATTTTAATTACTCTCATGTATGTATGCAAGGACCATTGTTTTGGCAAAGCTTATATGTATGATTTGTTATTAATGAAAGAAAGACATTTAACGGGGTACTAATTAGCGACAACTCCTTGTTGCTGTTGATTAATAGCTTAATTAAGGCTGCTCTTCCAAAAATGTCGGAATTTGTTGTCGCCTCACCAAAGACTGTTAGGTATCATACATTTCGTAAATAATTTTTTCTTTATCTTGCTTTCAACTAGTAAGTTGAAATTCTATGCATCTTTACTATTGTAAATGTAAAAAAGTAAACATATGAATCTAGGCTATTAAATATTGCTTATGGTAAAAATAATGATAAACATTTTACTTTATAACCAGCATGATTGGTTAATTGCATTACATACCTGCTTGAAGTGGGGCTGCCGCGTCGGCGCTCGTCAGAAAGGAGCTGTCAGGGTTGGGCCCGAAATGCACTCCGCCAGGAATGTTTCTATATTATAGATCGGGGAGCGGGGGCGCTGAGGTTGCCCTACGAATGGCAGAATGAGGGAATGCCGACCCTTCGAGGAGCTGCAAAGGATCCCTTTGTTATAAGATGAGGTATATTGATGGGGTGACAGATATCTTAGGAGAGAATGGAAAAATCATTGTTTTATGGCCGCTTGGCTTATGTCCGGCCCGGCGCTAGCCCCGCAACGGTTTCGGGGATTTGGAGGGACGATAATTGTCCTTGTTTGCACTCCGTAATGCCATTAATAAATGCCAGACCATCATTTTCCGAGTTCCACTGTTATTTACTTGTGTTGTACTCAAGATTAATAGTAGCCACAGTTTTAAATATGAGTGCCATAATATTTCATCACATACTGATGTAATTTTTTATGTGTGTAGCATTATACCGTTAATCGGCCATATACAATTTTAATTGTGTTGTAGAACTGAATTGCAAGACTGAATTGCAATCATACGCTATTCTACACAACATCACTTGAATTTCAATATAAAGTTTTGTCGTTTTTCTATATAAAGAAGACTATTGCAAGTAAGTGTCGGAAGGAAAGATAATAGTAGGAAAAGAAGTCGATATCTTATGCCGCTGCAAACTAATATACGAGGTGCGTTCAAGTTCTAAGGTCTCCCAAATTTTTTTCTTATCAGTGACAGTAAATAGAAAGATGCGGTTAATTTTAAAAGACGCGGGAAATATTTCTGAATTTGTAATATAGATGACTAGACAATGTACATAGGTCGTATTACCGCCATTGCAGTGAGTGTTGTTTTGTACACTTCAAATGGCGACGTTCAATGTACAAGAACAACGTACAATCATTTGTTTTTTCTTCTTGAGTAGCGAAACGTTATCGAAATTTATCGCCAATCGAGTAAGACATGCGGTGAAGGCGTTATGGATGTGCGAAAGTTTAGAGAAGTTTGGCAGTTGTGTGACAATGAATCGAAACAACCTCCGCCACAAACCAGCCGGGCCGAAACCATGATTGCGCGAGTGGAGTCTACTAGGTGTGAGTGATATGGCCTCTAAATTTGTCATTTCAGCCGGATCTGTGGAGTCCATTTTGTTTTTTCAAGGTGGGTCTCACCGACGGGAATGTCTCAGGACATGTTGACACGTGATGGCGCCATGAATTTCCGACCATCAAAGGCACTTCGTGGCCGCTCATTTTTCAATCGAGCCGCTGTTGCATCAGCGATTTTCCAGTGGGCAAAACACGTCATAGAGTCTTATCGACTACGTTGTGAAAAATGTATACGTCTAGGCGGAAATTACGTTGAGTTTAACAGAAGTTCCAACTTTCTTTAGCAAACAATTTGGAGACCATAGAACTTATAAGATAGATTTTCTAGAAATGCTGCCTATTGCAGAATCCTTCTTGTCACGACTAAAAAATTTACCGAGATTTTTCGTTTCATGTTTCTCAGACCTCATACAACCCCCTCCCCTGTTGAAAACATATTGGATTTGAATATAATTTTGCACTTATATTTATTTGGCCAATGTATTCGTTATGTTCTATAATAAACAGAATCTGTCATAGTGTGGGAATAAACGACCTTCAAATATTTTTGAAGTTTTGTATAACTTCCGCAGTTTTCACTGGATTTAGAGACACATATGTTTCTTAGGCAAAACTCAAGAATAGAGAGGCTTGGATAAGGGAACGGGGAGGTATGACTATAAACATTTTTTAGTTTTATATGTAAATTCGGATTAGATTCACATCAAATCGCTGCATCACGAAATCTACCTCCCCTTGGGGGCTTCGCCACAAGGAAGTTTTCTAAACTTTTGGTCGTTGTTTTTTATATATTTCGAATTTCTTCACTTATAATTTCTACATCTATTTTATTGCATTTATTTTTGAATAATAATAATAATAATAATAAATTGTACGATGAAGAGATTATTTTCTATTTTAAAGTAGCATATTAAACGGCTTCACAATGTTAAGTACTATATGATTTCTATCTTAAATTTCTTCTTGAGCATAATTACAAAGTTTTATCGCGGCCGACGGATTCTTAGTGATGAAGGGTATGAAGGAATTGTAAGGGATAAATTGTACGGAAACCAAGTTTTTACTACTTTAAATTGTTTGTTTCGGAACAGTCCATTAAACGGCTTGGTAACGTTTCTAGGATTGAGGGTTAAGTTACACATCTTATAATACAAATATAGCATTGTGATTTATTTGTCTTGATCATGTTCAAAAATAAATTGTGTAAAATACAAATTTTATTCTGCTGAGGAAACTGAAGGTAGTCGATATCTTTTTCCTCTCTCCACTTCCGGAAACTAGTGGTTGGTTTCCATTCTTTTTATTTCTTTTAATTGTTTTCCCTCTTCGTTCTGCTCTCTTTTCTAAACTTTGCTCCCACGTTTTTCTTGGTTTTTCTCTGCTTCTTGCTCCCTCTGCTTTGCTTTCAATATTTGTCTTGGATCTCTATTTCTTGACATTAAAAACATTCGGTGGTATGGGCACATATACCACTGAATGTTTTTCCCCTTCTTGCACTAGCGGTTATTGACCTAATTCGTCTCTACTTACTGTGTTTTGTATACGGTCTCTTTTGGTTCTCCCGACTAGTCTTCATTTTACTCGCAGTTATTGTACTTCTGATTTTGTCTTGTATTGTCCAGCTTTCAGCTCCATACGTTAATAGTGGTTTATATATGCTTTTATACACGCTAAGGTTTGTTTGTGTGCTTACTTCCTTTTTGTTATTATTGATTTATTTATCACAGAATATACTGTGCTTGCTTTGCCTCTTCTGTTTAGAAATTCATGTTCCAGTTTTGTTTATTATCGTTCCTAAATATTCATAGTTGTTGATCCATTTGAGCTCGTTCCCTTTGCATATTATTCTTGTGTATTCGTTCGTATCATTTTTTTCGATTTTTATTATTTTACTATTTTTTGTGTTTTATTCGCTTGTTTCTACAGCTCTTTTTCATTTGTCTATTGTTTATTGTAGGTTTCTAGTTGAGTCTGTTAACAGTGGTATAGATATGGTATATATTTGGGTTTAACTTTCACATTGAATCGTGGTTTTCGTGCTTCCTCAGTAATCTTATTTACTACTATGGGGAACAGCTCAGTGAATTGTCTTTTTAATCCCCTATTCCATTTCAAAGCTTTGAGATTCCTTCACTTTAATGCTTACTCTTCCTTTTGCTTTAGCGTATATTCTTTTTATGGCTTGTTGTAGTTGGCATGTTACTCCTATTTCAGTTAATGCATTCCATGTTTAAGCACCGTGCCGAAAGCTGCCGGGTATAATGGGTTCCCCTTTCTAATCTTTTTTTCATGTTTTCTTAGTACAAATATATGGTCTTGCGTTTGTCTTTGTGGTCTATAAGAGGCTTGTTCTTCACATAGTTTATTACCACTTCTTCTCGTAATCTTTCTTCTAGGATTCTTGAATAAATCTTCTATGCTATAGAGGAGAGGCATATTGCCCTGTAATTGTCGCAATCATTTCTTTATATTTTCTTCCCAATCATCTGGCATTTTTTTCCTTTCCAGGCTTGTTGACATTTATATTTTATCCATTTTAGTACTCTTTCTCCACCATACTTTATCATTTCTGAAGTAATACCATCTCTGCCTCCTGCCTAGTTTCATATGTTACGCGGCTTCTATCACCTCTTTAATTTCTGTCTCTTTCTTCTTCTTCTCCCTGGACTGATAATAATATCGTTAAGATAATTAATTTAGTAAACTATGTATGTGTCATACAATCGCAAAAATAAAATTGGGCGTTAGTTGAGTTTATGAAAACTTCACTATTGAGTCATGCGTTGAGGTTTGGTTTAACTAAAAAAAATATGGAAATCGCTTCAATATACTATATTTTCTAATTTTGCCCCCTTAATGCGAATCTTCAACTAATTGGAATGAACGGTGCAGATCCTTCTGGTTTCGCCGCATCTCAGGTTTTAAACGGATTTAATATCTGAAAATAAAAAAGTTGTACAATGCCGTGATCAAGCCCTATACTTCATCAGAGCAGCGTTTGAGTACCATCTTTGTACACTCATTTTTGATGCTGTCGTGCAGGAGTAAAGGATTTAGCGTTATTATATTTCAGCAACATTCGAGCAGCAATTTTTCACTGTGTTTGTGGCAGTTTCTAGTTACGGGGATGTTTCAAGCGCAGGCTACTTCTATTCTTTTAATAATTCTAAACTTGTGTACAATATTGTAAAAAACTTCCTTCGACCGCTTGAAGTACAAAAATTTCTGCAAAAATCATTTTCACTATTTTATAGTCGGACCTTATATTACGGAAAATTATAATAGCTTGATATATAATTATTATATCTTAGGTTTCCCTTTTTAGATGCGCAATTTTATTAAAGCAGAGAAAAGGAAGAGATCTCCGAACAAGATTGCTTGTGAAGGTATTTGTATAGTGAGCTTTAAATAACGCAGCGGATGTTTTAATCCCTTTTTCACTTACTGCAAGTTGCTTCAGATTTGATTAAATTTCTAATATTATAAAAACTGCACTGCATAATCAAACATTGCTTTTAATAATCCTGCAAAAGCTGCACATGTAAAATATTGATTTTGCTGCTCACAACGCCTACATATTTGCATTTGAGGGAACACAAAATGCCATCGGTTCGTTATTAATGCATGTTAAAATAACGTACAGACGTTTATTCAATAAAACTGTAGTCATATACAATTTCCGATACCAGCGACAGGAGCAAGCACACATAAATGATGCAGAATTAGTGAGCTTCGCTTCAGATATTCCACATACTAGCAAAGTAGTCGCTTAACTCCACTAACGTTAGCTATAAAGAAATGTCTCCTGGTTAAAGGTCAAGCACACAGGAATTGCCCGTTGTTACTGGAACTATGACGGTTGTTTGCTCTTCGTTGTTAACTTTAAGAAGATAAGCAAACACATTAACGAAAAATTTGAGGCAGTTACTGGTCAGCTTTGTCTTGACGTCAGAGTGGGCTTACGAATTATCCAACAAACTACGAGAATTATTTCAATATAAAGTTAAATAATTTATTGAATTTATTTGTTGCTAATGGGCAATAATTTTAATTTGGGCAGATAACTTGAACGATACAGTAATTAAACCTCTATGATCGTATTTATGCAACCAGTTAACCGTTGTTGCACGTTAAGTTTTTTAGTGGAAATTGCTCATTACTTAGTGTAGCGTTGAGGCCAAAAGAGGCGTTGCACAGAAACCCGCTCAAAAAGCGAGCGATTCGCTTTGCCTGGACTACCTGTTACTTTCAATGCCGTTTTAAAAGGCATTCGAAGGTCGGAGCGGTGATCTAATTTGCTTTGTTATTATTAAAGGTTAATTTGCGGGTAATTAGTTGCGACTGCGCCGGGCGCCAGACGGAAGAGTTCGGTGCGTTCTCAGAGGAGTTGCAGACGATTGCTTTTTCTGTAACTGGATGTTAAATCAGATTTACCTCATAAATGTTTTTTTCTCTTAGTAAAACAATTGTTTGGTTATTTAGTAATTTATATTTACACTACATAAGAAAACTTCTCTTTTTAGAATATAGACAGATGGAAATATGTATTTAACTTTCAAAACCTAGTCGAGTCTATTGTAGTTTTAATTTAGAGATGGAGTATCGGTGAGATGAAGTAGAATTAGTCGGGCCGGGTTCAATTTCTGGGCCAAAATAGATAGCTATCGGCTTCTCGCTCGACCTTGATTTGTTTGAAGCCAATATTTTTGAATTAGAGAATTAATTATTGTGACTTTTAATTTTTCTATCCATTTATGGATTTTTTTGCTTTTCTCACTAGAAGAATTGCCCAATATGGATAAATGAATGAAAATGTCACGAAACTACCACAAAGAAGCTTAAAAGACGACACAATCGGTCATAATTACATAGCAGCGGTCACCTTTAAGCCTTCCTCAAAGAAGTGAAGCGCCATGACGTCCCCTTCGCCGATCACAAGCGCTAGCACTGTCACAGAAGCGGAAAACTTCGTATGCATGACGGTAGGCACTTCAAAAGCATTTTGGCAAAATCATCAGTGATCGAAGTCATCCAGCAGCGCTTGGGTCCTTAACTTCGTGTCATCTTGTTTTTCTCGACCAACTTTTGACGGTTCCTCATTGCAGGTTTTCGTGCACTTCTAGACTGATTGTCAACCTCACCGGGCCCATTTCTTTTGCCAGGTCAGTCATGCTCCGCCCAGGATCCCCATCGACCATCACTTATCTTGAGATCAGATCGCTTGATATGAGTTGCCTGTGAGCAGTTATCTTCTCCTGGTGGTCAGGTTTCTTAATATTCTTAGGTACGTCACAAACTTAGGTCTTTTTCTAGCCAAACCATCAATTTCTATCGGCAATCTTTCGGTACGAAAGGATTCGAGTACGACACCTATGTAATCATTTTGTTGACTATCGTAAGTTAGTAATTCTCTGAAGCTTACTTGTTACGTACTAGGGGATTGCGCATGTGTATAAAATGACTTTTTTCTTGCAACAACACCTACAAAAATTCTAACATTATTCACTATGGTAACACTACGCTGTTATTGTGTCTCTTCAATTTATTTTATTTAACCTACAAAAATTCTTAGGTGTGCCATCACGTATTTTAATATTGTATTATATGATTTGTCTTCTTTAAATATATTATCGAATGAGGTGCGCTCCTACAATTAGACGTTTGGGAAAACACACCTCGTGCGGTTATTTTTAGCAGAAATGTCTTTCAGAGCGGGCTGATGGTTTGTAAACCAAGTCTCTCGCACTTAATCATCTATAATCAACTAATGAGCCGCGGCATATATTTACGCGCGGAGGAATTACGGCGCAGGGCGCTGGGGACGCGCTGCCGTCCTCCAGAGCGAGCTTTTTGCTCTGCCTCGAAAGTTTATTTTTAAAAGCTGCACCATGTCTCCTTTTCTTGGCGGGAGTCGAAAAAGAGCAAACCGACGTATATAGGGCACGCCCGCTTCTATCATTAGTTAGTGTCTTCGGGGAACGAAAATTAATACTAACGGCCGCTGCGATGCCATGGGGGCCTTTTTACTGCTGCTTCCTAAAAATCCATTAGCTTTTAATGACGGCGGCGCGGGAAATGGGCTTTTGGGCCATAAGTTGCAGATGAAAATGAATATCAATACCACCTTCGAACGACACCTCAAGTCGGTCTAAGACTTTCGACAGGAAAACTGAGGCCGTGCGCGTTTTGACTATCGCCGATTAGCTCGCCGTAATTAGAATTTGATTGCAAGCAGCGTTCGTTTAAAATGCGCGCTCGTAACGTTGCGGATTACAATGCAGCCATTGTGTGTGCGGTTTATTGCGGGGGGGCAATTTGGTCGTGATATTAAAAATGACCTCCCGGCGGCCTCATTGCCCCGTTTGGGGAGCAATCAAGTAATTTTATAAATTCGATGCGTTTCGGCGCAGCCGTGACGCAACGGTTTATTCTCGGATGCATTTTTGATGCAGCTATTTGTCGAGGCGCAAACAGGAAATGGGCGACTGTCGACGAACAGAAGCCATGCCTTTTCTCTAAGTTTTCTCAACATACAAACATTGGAATAAGTATATGAATCTGAATAATCATTGAATATACGAGGGTTGCGGTATAAGTCATGAAAATGTTTTTTTTCAAAGGTAAGTGATGGTACCACAAAATGTCGTATGTTTCGATGAAGTCATGCATTCACAGTGTGTGACCACAATACAAAATGGCTCTATGATTTTCTCGAATTGCACAGAGAGCAACGTTAAATCAATTGTCAGTCAACCGCCATGCAGGATTGATGTGACCTGAATAGAAACCGTTCGTATATTAAAATAGCCGGTCTCCGTCGCAGAAATGCCAGATAATGCCACAGAGATTTGATTCCATACGGAACAGTCACGAGGTGAATATCAGTGTTTCAGCTAGGACGCGAAGCAACCAGCGACCGCCGATGGGCAAGATGATTCGGTAACATGAAATCTGTAATGTTATTTCAACTATATTAACCACAATGTAGGTTTATTGTTAAATTCATGTACATTTTGTCCATTCCCTGTCCTTTCATTTACATATTTTAAATTTTCGACTTGCGCTCGTATTCTCGCACGACGGTTAACTGACAACTGATTTAACATTGCTCTCTTTGCAATGACAGAACATCACAGAGTCATCTTGTGTTGTGGACACACACTTTGAATGCATGACTTTTTTGAGACAAATATTTTGTGATACCATCCCTTACCTTTAAAAAAAAAGTTGCCATGAATTACGTCCCAGTAAAGATACCATATATACAGGCTTATATGAATAGTAGCGTGTTCTGTTTAAGGATAGCGCAAGACGAATTTATCGTTTGCTGTTACCAACTATTAAAAAGTGTGCAGTTCACGAAATGTTGTCATAAATAATTGTACAATCTTCTAATCAACAATGAACTGACGACTCGCATCACAATCGCTCATATCATACGTGTATGTTCTATTTTAGACTATAAATTCAATGTAGAAGAAAACGAACTTTATTCTGGGCACGTTTCATCTTGGGCTTATGGATTTTTCACTGCGTAAATATTGCGATGAGATATTTGATCTACATAAAGTGCTTAAGGTATGAACAAAGTGGTTGCAACTTCATTATTTCAAGATAGATATAATATATATTTCCCTTCTTGTATTGTCTGGTATATACGGTCATAACTGAACTTCACTTAGTGATCTTTACCACAGAAGTGAGATTTAGAAATGGACAGATTGAAAATTGGTTATTAGTTTTTTGATGGCGCAGATTTTTTATAATTCCAAATGAGAATAATTGCATTCAAGGAAGGAAAATGTAAATTGATTGTAGTAGATAGCAAACACAAAGTATTGCGAAATACTTATTCATAAGTTTTTAACGGATTATAATAATACATAGAGAAATTCTCTTATTTTAAGGAAAATTCTGGGCGTTTAATTGCCGTGACGTCATTTTGTGTTTTCGACTGTATGGCAACTGTTTCGAGCAGAACTCCAAACGTTATTTCTATTTTCAATACTACCAAGAAATAGTATGCAAACTTTACGGCCAAAGACTGTGCAGACCAATTGGATTTTTATAAAAAAAGTGTAGTATTTATTTTATACAATAAATATAATAAAGAAATAGAAAGTTTAAAAAATATTGTTATACTTGTAATTGATTTTTCACAATAGACATTTTGTTGGTATCAAAAGAATTTTACACTATACAAGCACAACTAGAAACGGCACGTGGGATATTTTTTTAAGTATAAGTTACAGTCCCATTAAATTACTAAAAAATCTTTAAGTGGAGCACTTGGCGTTACTCTTGTGTAAAACAAATGTACATACGTTAGTTTCTACATAAAACCCATCTTAAATGTTTAAAAACTATTAACATAAACTTGAAGGCCGAGCTGGAACTTTACGTCTTTTTTGTTTTGGATCCTTGGATCTGCAATTCTTTCGATTAGCAAATATGGAACAGCAAAATATTATTGTTAAAACACGTTTTTGGTTTAAATTTTACGGGCACGGTGCGAAAACTTTGTGAATGTTTTGATAGAAACAATGCAACAAATGAATGAACTGTCCGAAGATTGATTATTAAATTTGTTGAAATTGGAGCGGTATCTGAGGCAAGACTTCATGAGTATCAGATTGAGGTAAGGTTCCGTGATAATATTGCCATGGTTAGCCATACTTACCAAAGACCTGCATCTTCATTCGTGCAACATTCAGCTAGCACAAAAGCTTAAGTTTGCTGACCATCCTTACCATCGACAATTCGTCAATTGCTTTTAAACCACCATGAAATGGATTATCAGTTTAGCCGACAAATGTTTAGCGATGAGGGCGCATTTTCAATTCGATGGGTTCGTAGGCCAACAAAATTGTCGTATTTGCTATTCGAAAAATCCTCGCGTAACATGAAAAGCAATTGCACCCTTAAAGAGTCATTATTTGATGTGTATTTTCGGCATAATAGGTGCACTCTTTAAACGTGTTTCTTACGATATTTTCTGCTCCAATCCATTGCAAGGTTTCCTGTGCTAGCACCTTAGTTCTTTCACTGTTCCATATCTGTGTAAGTCTTTCTTTTCTTACCTTATTGATCTTCGAGGGTTTTCCAAAACTGCTCTTCTTTTTTACTCGTGTCGATTTGCGTAACAATACTGAACTGCATAATGATATGTTTTTTAAATCTTACATGAATCTGGCTTTATTGTAAACCACTTCGGACTTTTTTATTTTGTATTTTGTTACTCCTTTTACAACTCTCAGATATTACATTTTGTTATACTCATTGCCAGTTTTTTGAGCGATCAGTTGGTGTCTGAGCTTTATATCTTCTTTAGTTTTCAACATATTCGTATACATTTTTCTATATATTTTTTGTTCTATTGTTCTCTCTAATCTTCTTCACTTCTTTTCATATTTCAAAACATATAATTACATTTTATTACTTATTTTCCGAGTTCATAAATTATTTTAAGAATTCCTTTATCCTCTAATATTGTATTATTAGGTTTCTTTGATTAAATCCTGCCTTTGTACTGGAGTATTATTTTTTCTCTTTTATTGCATTATACCACTCTAAAGGGAGTTGATTTAACATTTATTTTTCTGTTATTTCTAAATTTTCAATATTCTTTCGTTAGAATGTGAAAGTATAAGTATTAATATTCTTTCAATTTCGAATGCTATGTTCTCTTTTCATTTTATATTTTCTCATTCGCAGTTTTTTACTGCTAAGACATTCCGAGGCAAGAACGAAATCCGACGTGTTATCAATGAACTTGACCATGTTGCGAAATTATAATTAAAATTTTGCAAAAACGACCAAGCTTTGCAGCTGAAGCCAAGGTGAGCTTTTTCAGACATAGTTTTCTATAGTTTATTGAAGATCCTGTACCTTAGTACTCAATAAAAATCCAATCAGTAATACAAGGTTCACAAATGACATATTGCATTTGAAACATTGATAATAGGAAATACAAAATGCTCGATAAACTGGAAATGTCGCAACTTGAGTTGGTTTTAAATTAACTCCATTGCTTAGACTAATAACTATATTTACATATTTATATTTTTATAACTACTGCATTTACCAGATGCAATAGCCGCAGAATGATATTACAGCAGATGTTTAAGCAGAATGCAAACCATGCTGATGTCATCAGCCGGACGAGCACGTTGTGTCACCGCCAGATAATTCGAAAAACGATTAACAGTGCAGTTAAAATAAAATTACGATGTTAATATACGCTGGGATAGAGTCGCCTCATCAACTAAACTTGGACAAGAATGGAGAAAAGGGAACTAATGCAAAAAATGTGTATTAACTGGCATAGTTCGCTGAAAATTAAAATTGAGAATTTTGTAAGATCTAATGAAGATATCGAAGCATGGGTTTATAACTGATCGGTCATCTAGTGTTGTGAAGTTAAAAAGTCGGAGTGTCTCTAGCAGCGATTTATGTTTTGGTGGAAGATGAAATAACTAAATGCTGCAAGGTGGCACAGAAGTGGAAGGGGTAATGCGTTTTCTAAAATGAAGGTATTTTCAAAATACTAAATGCAAAATATAAATACTTTTATACTGGGTATTTTAGATACCCAAAATTCTTCATTATATATAAGACAATTGGGTAGAATTAAGCATTCTACTCAAATAAAGATGAAAAGGGATCATTAACGGAGAAACTGTGTGTAAGCAGTAATGGAATGTAAGCATTAAATAGAAATGGATTTGAAATGTATGAGCTATTGTTTTCTTATAAATGAATCTAACCGGAAATTTTTTCCCATGGCTCTAACTCCCCGAACTGAGAGGTTAAGACTGTCATATGTTCGCCTTCTCTGCCTGGTCGTCGCGCACCATCTCTGGTGCGGGGCGGACGATTGTTGCTACTTGTTCGAGTGAACGCAGGTACTCGATTATTTTTAGTGATTGAGTAGGCCATCCGCCAGGAATCAGAGAGCTTCGGGAATAGAGCCCAACCGCTTGGACCACTAATCATAAACAAGATGTGCAACCTCTATGTATTTTGAAAAGTTAAGAAGCTTAACTTTTTCTGAAACTGCCGGTCTAAAAGTAAAATTAGAAGGAACTTCGTAAGAATTCTTCCGAGTGTGAATTTAATACTCCCAAATGTATGTAGTACACTCACTGTGTGATCCAGAATTGGTTCGCAAGTCAACGTTTCGAGATATCGAAGGAATTCTTCCAGATATGGAATCAGTACTGTCCAAAGATGTGCAGGAGGGCCCTAGATTCGATCACGTGATTTCTACCTGGCCAAATTATTTTCCATCATTGAGAAGCTTCGAATACAAAAGGCTATTTTGGATTGAGAGAATATAAAAAATTAGCAATGATTTTCAGCTCGTCTCATTTTACGTGCTTCCTTGAAGTTAACTTGTTTGAAACCTTAACGCATCCCATCCCCTAGTTCGCCTGCAATCTCTACACCCCTTGCAACCCTTTGACGTGCCACTTTGCTGGATGTTTTTGTACACTCGCTACTTATATTACATTCTGGTGTACATTTGTTCAATAATGTGCCCTAATTTGCTACAACAGTCGTCTGCAACCCTTGTAGCTTCTTTTACAGCTCCTTAGTGCTGCACGTTTCGTTTTGCAACGTATTTCATTAGACGACAATCTGGCAGGCGGCTGGGATGCGCGCGCGGGCGTTTTTGCAACACAAAGCATTTAGCGGGATTGCAAGCGAGCTACGGAAAATGGAATACGTTTTCACCTCTACCAAATGACGTCTTCAAGGGCCTAAAAGCACTAAACAATTACCGTTAACTCTTCAAGCAAAATAATCAATTCTGAAAATAAACATTCCAGTGTAAAAAATTGTGAATAACAGGGCAACTTATTTTTACAGCGGGAACTTCAATTTTGAATTGTGCAAAGAAAGGCGCAGAATGTTTTATCTATCTGTTTTACGTTTCAGATATGTGTTTTTATGTTTGTTTTCATTACTCAAGCCGTTGTAAACCATATTTCGCTTGTTTACGCACGAGTAAACGATAATATCCCGCAAACTATTATGTAAACTCTGTTTATTAATGTAAGCGTCGCCTTAGTTATCTGTGATGTTATAACGTTTTGTAATTTCACTTTGGGGTTATTAGGCAAAGCCAAAACTTCACGCGTTGCTGCTTAGCTACAGAAGATGATGCTGACACCTCGTCTGCGTTGTTAGCGTTTTATTTATTTACATTTTACTTAGCTTCTGAGGTCGATGCAGTCATGTACTGATAAGATTATTAAAGCAAAAGGTAAGAACTTAGATTAATTATCTAAACACATTAATTATCTAATGCAAAAGAACACTGGGGAAGAATAAAATGATAAAACAACCAATTAAGTAGATAGGGACGCAACAAAACAGAATATAATAAAACGAGGAATTTGGGGGAGCCAAAAAAAAACTTACCCATAAAAACGTAAATAAATAATTGTTAAGCTATTTTAATTACAGGGTGATTCAAAATGACTCAATTTTTATACATTACAATTCAAAATTAGGACTAGTTACAAATATGATGTAAATTACATTTAATTGCACTTCGTATCCAAGTTGTGCCCCCCTTCAACTGTACCGATAACATCTAAACTGTAGCAGAATTCATCACATACATGATGAAGAATCTCTTGGGTTTCTTAGGACGTCCAAAGTTGTTGATAGAGGTGTTACATAAACTGCTTCTTCTACGAACCCCCACAAGAAAAAGTTGCAAGGTGTGATATAATGACATCTTGGGGACAAGAGCATAAGTACTAAGTAATTTCTATACAAGCGATCTATTGTTGAAGTAGAGATTTATTCAAAAAACGATTCATCCCGCGCTGCGAATTGAGCGAAGCTCCATCCTGTTAAATTAAGTTTTTGAATCTTCATTTTATCGGGGAAGAACCCAGTTTTGCAATACCCCGAGTTACGCTAGCCCAATAGTCGTGTTATTATCAAAAAGGAAGGTCCACAAACCTTTGTTCTTGGTAGAGCATGGAACACATTAACTTTCGCAGTCTCTCTCATGTTCTAGTATTGCATAGAATTTTGTAGCCCCCATGTCCGAATATTATATTGGTTCACTTCCCCACTTAGGTGGAAGTTGCCTCGTCACTAAAAATTAAACGCGACAGAAAAGTGTAATCTTTTATGTTTTCGAGCATGCTATTAGAAAATTCTACACGATTTAGCTTGTCGTTTGTTCGAAGAGCCTGTACTAGTTGTAGGCAGTATGGTTTGAACATTAAACGGTGCGTTCTTTGCTCGCTTTGCGAGTTGGCTTCATTGGGCTACGCTCTAAACTCTCGAATTAATCCCTCCGACGAACGCGTTTGGCCCGTGCTTTTACCTTTACTCAAACAGCCAGCTTGATGAAATTGATAATTTCAACGGCAAATGCTCTTCCTTGATGAAAATTTAATGTTGTAATGACGACGAAATACATGTTTTACCTCCTTCGCTGACTTCACTGTAATCATCTCGCTCACAACCATCGTTACTACATGACTGTGCGCTAGATGCGATTGTTCTAGCGGTAGTGTTCGAATCTTGAGAATATCTCCTTTGAAATATTAAGTGAAACATTCACATACAATCTAATGTTCAGAAAATATAGTTTTATGAATTTGGTTCCATTATTTGAATCACGGTCTACAAGAAAGTCTTTATATATATCGGAAAAGCTTAGAAGTATGTAATTCTTCATAGACTTTTGAAATTAGTGTCTTATTTTCTGGCCTTTCTTAAAATTTATAACCTGCTTCAAGGCTGTTAAATTTTCCACCTATTCATTCCCGCTCTTTCTATTACGTATTAGACGTAGCACAATTATAGATATTTCGCAAGAGTAAGTGGTAATCTAGTAACTATACACATTGAAAATTAATGAATAGTCTAGAGATTGATTAATTTAGAAGAAAATAGGGAGGACAATAAACAATGAATCGTGGCTATATAAAACATCCACATCTTCATCTGTAGAGAAAGAAAAAATATGCGAAAGCGGTTACGATGCACCTAACTGCCATTACATCCATTTTACCCAACTCTACCTACGTTCCGCTGATGTGCAACAGCAAACACGTCTAAGTACAGTATTTAAACTTCGTCTTTCTTTCAATGGCTCCACGTGTAATCGAATCCACCACCCCGTCGGCCACACACGTCGCCCGGCGTTTGTTCCCGCAGGTATTGTCTGCATTCGCGAAAATTATTGTCGTTTCCATATGTGAGACATCAACATCCACACATGCATTCACTACGCGTTTGCTCCGCTCGCATTAATGATACCTAGCAGCACGGAAGATGTCACTCCAAAGCCCACAGAGGCCCGGACGCTGCCGCGGCAGATAGTTCCAGGACGTGGCGCAAATCCTAGCGCATATTCCAGCATACATAGCCCCCAGCTTATAATTTTGCCCAAAGGCGTAGTTGCTCGAGCTGGCTGCAGGATTACACGCCTAGTGTGCGGTTAAAACTGGACAGCGTGTCTGTACTGAGCAATTTTAAACTGTTAGTATTTACGGTGCATCAATAATAGAAAATGGAAAATTCATGTGTCTTCAAGGATGAATTTCCATTTTGCATTTATTCCTTTGCACACAGTCTGTTCAATAATAAAGTGACGGATGTAATTTTTAAAAAATAATGATGCAGATGATATTTTCCCTTTATCAAAGTACATATACGTTATGAGCTATTGCGTAATTACCTAACATCTGGTCCAATCAGCTCTATTACTGATTATAGGGTCATGCCTTTTTCTATGCTTTGGACGAGGTTTTTTGCATAATCATTTGGCAAAGATCGCCATATTTTCTTAATTTAAAATTTTCATGTATGACCTACACATTTTCGTTGAGATTAACATCCGAGGACATTGTCGGTCATTCCATCATAGTGACGTTGTTTTGTTGTTTTCACGTATTGTAAAATTTGCTATGACGTTTAGGGTCACTGTCTTCTTTCAGTGTCTAACTTTTTTCAGACTTTAGCAAGGATTCCTGCACATTCTGTCGGCGTTTAAGTCCATAAACAGAAAGAAGTAACCAGAATCGCGTTTACATATGCATCCCCAAACATGCCGTTTTACAGGGTGTTTTACTGTACGTTAAAGAATTCTATTACTCTTCACTGACCATGCTTTTGATAAGGAAGACCGTGTCCAGAAAGACTCGTCCGTGAAGATCACATTATCTCAGTCTCGATCCCAATTTTCCCTTGCTCGCGCCAGTCATTTTTCCGTGTGTGTTTTTTAATAATAAAACTTACTTCAAAATCGGTAGAACAGAAATATAGACGACAGTGAATCGTTTTTAAAGGACAGCAAGACTTGGCTTCTCATCAAAGAGACGCAACAAGGCTTCATCCTTCTTCGTTGTTGTGATGCCGGCTATTTCTTTCTCCGGCAGATCGCCTACATTTCGAACTTCCAAATGTCGCTTTACCCACTCTTTAACGAATGCCTCCAATTTTTCGCTAAAAACGCTGCCTCATACTCATCGTAAAAATAACAAATTCAATGACACAATGTGCTGGCATTCTATATACTGCGCAAAAAGCAGGAAATAAAGACTCAAACAAATTAACACAGATGATGCTGCGATGCTTCTTTAACAAATGATGACGCTCCCTTTCTTGTTATAAAGGCTGCGTACACAAGACGCATTCTAATTTTAGAGAGGCCAAATCCGCTGAACACGATAGGTAACTTCCATTTTTGTTTAATAATAAACATAATCAATCCTCGGTCGGCAATCTAAGGCACTCAAAATTCAATCGAACTTAGAGACATTAGTATTTCCTAATAGGAAGAAAAGGGGGCGTTAATACTCTTTCCTAAATAAATTTTAGTGAAAGGGGAGTCCTTTAAGCCTGGTTCAGGCGCACTAACTTGCTTGAAGTGTAAAATTACGTAGTTTTTACACATAATCAAGAGCATAATTTATTGCACAAGAAAATCGGCGTATGCTTTATCTTTATAATTTATCGTTTAGCTCAGTTCGACTTAATTTTTTTGGACTATCTTTATTTATTTCGAATTTTTTTGTTTATTAATTGTGTTACCTTCGGCAATGTCTAACAGCACTCTTTCGAAACACTTCTTGTTTTTGGAAAATTTAACGAAATAATAGAATAATATACAAAGGCTAGAGAGGCGATGTTCAAAATAATGACTAAAGTGAGATATTCCAAAGTGGCATATTATTTGATAATTAACATACCCTAAATAGACTGGCAAACAATATGGATAAGAAGAGTGCAAGGTTTGAACACGATGAGTTAGCAGAAATAATTATACTCCTGTCAGCGATTCGAACTGGAGTTTTTTGTAGCTCCTGTCGGCTACAAGTAATCTTAAGGAACAGTGAGCCTCTCATGTTGTGATGACTTTTTTCATACAGGTGTTTTTCTTATAATGAAGTGTGTTGCTAATTACGGCAAATTGTATGTGTCAACATCCATTTTTAAGTCATCGAGTCCATTACACATTTTAGTAGTGGTCGCCCATAATAATATTGTGGTTCTTCAAAAACCATTATGTAAACTTAAAAAACCTTTGTATGTGTTCAATAGTAGTACTTGGGGCGTTCAAAAATGATTGGCAATTTTTTTCTCCTCATTAATGTTTTATTAGAAAAAAGTAAGTACACACTTTCTTATTCCCTTTCAGTTCCTATGCACTATTGCTGTTTAAAAAGAACTTTTTATCTCTTTCTTTACGTCAAACAGCGTGAGACAGCACTTTATGGTGACTCTTACGTAGCCGTGTATTCCCATGTTGAAGCAACACCCCGCGTCTCCTTTTCCCATGGCAACATTGCTGAAAATGTTGGTGGAGTCGCTTCAACGACTTATAGTAACGCTCACCAACTTAAATCCATTAGCAGAATCGCCATTTGTTTTGAAGTGAACAATTCCGGTCGTGGCTTCTTAGGGCAAGGGCTTGTAATATGCTGCCATTCCACAAATTGACATTTCTTTTCTGGTGTGAAATGCCAGAACCATGATTCATCAGCTATAACCAGGCACTCAAAAATCTCCGCGCTTCTACTTCTGCTAAGCAGTGAGAATATAGGACACCTACTGTGCATAAACTTTTGTCCTTGTAATATGCAAAATTCTGCAAGATAGACAGTACATTGAATGTAATTAGCCTGTTTGCTATTCTCAAACCCGAAACATGCTGTATAGCGTTTTTCATGCGCATTTATGGAGACACCCAGTCTTACTTTTACCTTTTTTACCAAATTCTTTGCTGGCGATATCCAGCGCAATACAATTCTGATACTTAGTGCTGCATTTGAAAAGCAGCTACTAATCTTGTATGAATGTTCGAACCACTTACTTCTTTTCCTCTAAAGAAACCAGGCTTTCTAATACAATCTGTTTCAATTGTCTTTTGCTTTTTGCACAACTACACTCGCAGCACTACAAGAATAACTTACACCTTTCACATAGACATTGTGGGCGCATTTCAGTCTACGACACAACTGAAGTTTCTAAAGGAAGTGCAAATCATTTCTAAACTTGCTAAATAGTTGATTTAATTTATAAACATATATCTAGCATCTCAAATGTACTTACATCTTTTAATACAAACTACAATAATCAAAATGATTATTGTGAGTTTTTCTTCCTTTTCTCTAGGAACGCAATTCAATCTGCGATACAAGCACAAATTGAATGAGGCGTGTCAATAATTTTGAACGCCCTAAATAGGTTCGTTAGAACTTAGGACAAAGATGGGGCGAACATTTGTGCTGTACGCACACTTTGTAATCTCAACGAAGTATCTGACAATTCGCATAAGCCATTTTACTTGACGACTACCTGGAGCGTGTAAACCAACTTTTAGGCCATGCGGCAACTTGGCTTAGTTTTTATTAACGAAACAATTAATTGTAGTTGAAGATACAGTCTTAGTTTTGCTTCTTTTGTCTTTTTACTACAATAATTATGTATTCGTATAATGATAGTTGTAATTTATCTTAAATGTAGATGTAGTTGTGATAACGAAAATAATAGAAATTTTATGAAAAAATTTTCCATGAGCTGTGGTACATGAGATTCTAACTTCTTATCTGGTACTGAAATTTGTACTACAAATAAAACTAAATGCTTTCAGCGAATACATATAGTAATAAAACTGTCAAAAATTTCCGCTCATTTTAAATAACTGCCCGTTATTGACCGGTTTAAAAAAGTGCGGCTATTTCAGTAGTTAGGAACACACTGACTCATTTTTGGGCACTCGTGTGTTAGTGCTGCGGCTAACTTGTGGTTAGAAGTGGCGATTTTATTTGTATCTCACTATTAATGATAGTGTGTATTGTAAAAGTGAATTGTTAAATTTTGATTCATCTGTTTAATGCAAAGAGGTAAATATAAAATGCTACATTGTAAACCTGGCTTTGGCGCACATCTTTCTGCGTTTCAGGGGTGTGTCATGATGATTTATTACTATATGTATTCGCTGAACATATAATATATATGAATAATAGGACATCGCCGTTTTTTTGTTTAGCAAAAATAAATTTATATACTCTATTGGCATACCATATAGTACCAGTGGTGGAGGCACGTGGCTACGGTGCGCACGGACCCGAGTTTATTTTTGGGACTTTTGAGTATCTGCATTCATTTCGAAAGGATAATGATGCGGTTGTCTAAGGCGCGGTGCTTACCATATCATCTCACGCGAGGCGGTAAAGCCTCACCATTACTATTATTGGCATACTATGACATAGAACGTATTTTTTTATACATTTGTTTACTGTCAGCTAAATGCGAAGCACGAAAATGACCACTTTTTGAAAAATGTAATTCTTTCATCAACATAATTATTTTATTATTGATAAATATGTACATTACAAGTGGAAAATTTTTACATGATTATATTTTGAAGGAAAAGTAATACAGCGTTTTTATAAACCACAATTTTTAAATTTTTTTATGAAAATCAGAAACAGGTAAATTGCTCACCGCCCAATAAAGAAATGAAATTTTAATAATTTAAATGTAGTGTTGTGGTTTTCTAAGATCTATAAAAGATTATTTAGTTTCATTATGTTGTTTTTTTATAATTCGAAAAAGACATCGAAACCAAGGTTGTATAAGAAATAAAGAAAAGTATTACGGTATTACAGATTGATGGTTGTATTCAAAAATTAGATAGCTGAATTTAAAATTGACATACCAGATAAATATTTAAGGTGTAAACATAGTAGAATGAATGATAAAACTAAACTGCCAGTCAAAACAAAATTTGAAAATATTAAATTCCGTAATTTTCCACCGAAAGATTTATAATGAAATATCAAAATGATACAGAACGACACAGATATACCGCTATACATTTGATGCAGTAAGATATACATTCATACTAGAATTAAACCAAGAAAAAGCTAATACAAATGAAAGGTCTAACATTAACTACTAATTGCATTTAGAAAGAAGGAAGCAATCGAAAATATTGGTTTAAAGATAGCAACATATAAGGTGCCTGTCTACTGTACGAGGATTGGAAAGTAGATTTTCGTTTTGAGATAACCCCAAATCTGCTAAGCATGGGGGCCAAGGGACATCGTCGAAAAGTAGGATTACGTGTTGCTGTGTGCGCCGCAGCTCCATCTTGTTGGAACTACATTTTTTGGCTTCTTCAAAAATGTAAAGTCCAACGATGCTTACTTTCGGAACACCGCACCAAACTGTAACATTAGCACTTTGAGAGGTTTCTGGTGTCATTTTCTGCCACTCAAAGTTGCCAGTTTTACTTATCGATTTAACCATTGAAATGGAAGTGTGTCCCATTACAATGACATCATCAGAAGCAATAATTTCAGGCAATCTTTCACAAAACGGTTCACATTGTCAAGTCATCTTAAAGCGGCTTTGGAACAATAATGATTTAGTACGGTTGGAATTTTAACTCGCCGTAGCGAACGACGAGATAGGTCTAAAGTTAGAGCGCGACAACCAGTAGAGCGTTGAGGATTCCAAAAAACCCGAATTCTCGTCGAGTCGTGCGGGGATGTTCAACTGATTTTTTTCTTCATAGATAATCCAGTTGTGCGAAACGATCAGGGATTGCCCCTCATGCTCAACATTGAACTTTTCTCGACGGCAAAAACGCGATGCTTTACGTTCCACTGCATTACGGCTGCTAAAATTGAACCCTCTAAAGTACTCACAAGTGGTTTTCAGTGGTCATCGATCTTCCTCTTCCCAACTACTACCGATTCTAAAAACATTAAGAACCATAAAAAATACCAAGTGCGTATGTTGCCAATACTATAAGCATGAAGACTACAGTACTACCATTAGGCAATTAACATAGTTGCCTGCGTTATAAATCATAACAGATCATTTAATACCACAGTTTATAAGGGAGTAATCAAATTATATAATGATAAATCTTTCAGAAACAGAACAACGTTTATATTTTGCGTTCAAGTCTTGCCTTGCTTTCGACAATGACGCTGTCTCTCTGAATTTCTGCGCGCATAATCGATCACGTTTATGTCTCGAGTTTGTTATTTTGATCCGGTATTAATGAAATTTTAAAATTCCAACCCAATTTAACAAGGCTATGGCATAAAATTCGTCTATAATGGCTATACTTGACCTAAATACTAATATTTCTCAATATTAGCGATTACTATTAATTTCACACGGATAATAACAATATAGCAGCAAAACATCGTTTCTTTAGTTGCTCCACGACTGAATTTCTTTTGGCAGTTAATTGACTCTTTTGTTGTGTTTCAGAAATTCGCGTATAATTGTCTTTAATATTTTAAGTTGCTACTTTGATCTTTTATATGTTTATATTTTTTATGTCTTCTTTGATGTTAATTAACACAACCAAGTCTTGGATATATTTGACGTTGCTTTCTTCAATTTGGTTACCTCTTTTTGAACCTTGTATGTTATCTCTAAAAAAACTCCGTTTTATGTAGACATTGAGGAATAAATGGAAAAATACAGAAAATACTGAAACTTTGTAATCTGTCCTTATTTTTGATTTCTACAATTTTTATTGCTCTCTACTTTTAATAAGCTCAATATTTATCTATTGTTTGTGATAGTTCTTTTAAAGCTCTTTCACTAAACGACACAAGCTTTCTTTTTAGACAAATTTTGTTGAACCTAATTTTTCTAGAATTTGATTACCCATTTCTTGTAGTCGTTTATTTCTTTCATAAGAATAATCTATACATTAGTACGAACTTTATATAACAAAACAAAAATGTGTTTAACGGGAAATTTTGTTTTTCGTCTTTCTAAACTTGGTTTATCAATAAAATTGAGTTCATGAATTTTTAGGATATCAAGGACAATTGCCCAGTCATCATGCCTTCTTACAAATATTTATGACCACACAATACGCCGGCACTGCATCTATGGTTCTTTATGTAAAAATTGCATTAAATGGCTTCAATTATTCATTTTTATTATAATATTGATTGTTAATGAGTACTAAAGTAGAATCCAGCTTACGTTACTTCACACGGGCTTACGTAAGATAGTTACGTGCTGCTGTGGTTTCTGCCGAAAATCCTTAGATATTACGGCGGATGTAGTTAATATCCAGCCAATTATGCCGAATGGCTAAATAGCGAAATAAGCGGTTTCTATCTGCTAGATCTCTATATATGGAATTGCGTTTGGCTTAATTTAAATAAAACAGTCATTTGCATTCCGGCGCGTAGGTTGACAAGGTGGCTCGGAAATCGTCAGCCGTTCTTGCATGATTCCGCGCTTTTTAAGTACAATTCACTGTAATTTTGGTGGTAAAGTCTAGCTAGCAAGTGCGCTCTTTTTGTTTGATTGCTTAAATACCGGGTGATTCAAAATGAAGGGCTCAATTTTGTAAATTTTGTTTTATTGTACTAACATTCAAGTTTATAAATATTTGATGTGCCTCCCTTCGCTGGACCGATAACATCTAAACGATAGTATATAGTTCATCCCACACACGATGAACAATGATTTTTGGGCCATCAAAAGTTGTTGGTAAACAGCGTCTTTTAAGAACCCCCCCAAGCAAATGTCGTAAGGCGTGAGATAAGGAAATCGTGAGGAACAGCATAAGTGCCAAGTTTTTGTTCCGTATGCGACCTATCCATTGTTAAGGTAGAGATTGATTCAAAAAACGTCGAAAACCCTGATTCTGATGGGGGTGGAGTTCCTTCCAGTTGGAAAATGAAGTTTTCTGAATCTTCTTTTACTTGAGGAAGAAACGAGTTTGGCGACATCGCGAGATAGGTGTTACCATAAAAAAAGAAGGGCCCATACAGCTTTCTCTCGATACAGCTTTGAACACATTAACTTTCGAGAAGTCCCTCTCATATTCCAGTGTCGCATAAGGATTTTGTAGCCCCCATATTCGAATATTATGTTGGTTCACTTTTCCACTTAGGAGGTAAATTGCCTCGTCACTAAAAATTAAACGTGACATGTTTTTGAGTATACAATGAGAAAATTCTATACGCTTTAACTTCTCGTTTGCACGAAAAGCTTGTACCAGTTGTCTGGTTTGAACATTAAACGGCGCCTCAACACACGCCAGGCAGTTGTTTGTGTTAGTCGGAGTTTTCTGCTCACTCTATGGATTGACCTCATTGCGCTTTAAAGTCTCTTCAATGCACACTGTTAGTCCATACTTTTACCTTTACACAAACAGCCGATTTGAAGATTTCAGTGAGAACTGCTTCTCGTCGTCGGAGGTTCGATGTTGTAATGACAACGAATTTGGTTTTACTAAACTCACGAATGCAAAAAATCTTGTGCTAACCCTACTCTAAGACTGTGGTCTAGGCGCGAGCACTCTACTGGTAGTATCCGTAACTTTAGAACATCTTGTCATGAGAATCATTTACATAGAATGTCTAGTTGAGGAAATATAACTGTTGAAATTAAGTGTATTACCCTGTATATTAGAACAATATATGTAACATAGAAAAAGAGTATTAAAAAATTCTTTTTTTAATCTTTTATAACAATGATCAATAATATTTGCCATCTAATATTGCATATGTTGCATGAATTTCGGTAACTTTAAGTATATAACACAAGATCTATAGCATGAAGAAGAGCACACCAGATATTCCTCGGGTGCATTATTTACTTTACCTGACCTTACCAGGCATGGTCACACAAAGATGTTAACTTGAGATTATTTGATGACATGTTGACAATGAGCAATTTTATAGAGATCTCCAAACAATTCTGTACATTACGCGCTCAAGGCAGCGCAATAATTCGACATCCTCATCTGGCATTAAACCGTACCCTGGAAGGTCAACCCGACGGGCCGCTCCTTGGCAGCACCAGCTGGAACTCGGCAAAATAAACGGGCTAAGTGCCTCGTTCGGCTGAAAGCGGCGTAAAAAGCATAAAACATAAATTTTTGAATGCTCGGCTGCGACTCGAAATTTCTATTTCTGTCCCCCGCGACTACTAAAAGTTTCAGCCCAGCTTTACGGCTCGGTTGGGCCGGATTATGCGGATCAAAGGGTGAAACGTGAAAAATTTATTAGACGAAAGAAACGCTGAGCAGCGCGAGTAAAGCGCGCGATCCGAGGCCGGACAGGTAAATGGCAGTGCGAGCTTTGGGTAACCTCGTTCCAGCCGCTCATTTAATAACCGCCGTCGCTGCATGAGCTTTAAAATATGCAGAAACCGCTAAGAATAAATAACAGAATAAAGTAATAACGTGACTCGGCCTCGCATTAATTAAGTTATAAAATTGCTCCCCTTAAAGGCGATTATTTAAATAACGCGCAGCGCTACGTTTTCCTTGTAAATGATGTCTGATGCCGCTAATTAAAATTGCGCCTTCTTTCAGCGCTAATTGTTTTCAAAAGAGAACAACCACAATTAATGCCTTCAATTAATTGTGTGCCACTAAAAATTTCTTGGCTTTTTCAAAAATCTTAATAATCGTCTTCGACAATTTTTGAATATATGGTATCCTAATTGGATAAAGAGGAGTGAAGATGTTGTTTAGAGTAATTGAAAGCTATTTCCCATTTTTCCATTAATCTTTGTCTCGTTATCCAATTATAGTCGCATATAGTTTGCTGACTATGGTCTTAGACAATTCAAAAGATGTTCATTAGAGATGTAAAATGTCATAACGTTTCAATGTATAACAGAAATGAAACTAGGAACCAATTTGTACTTGCTCTCTTACACCGTAATCTCTTCTTTGTTACTTCTTTTTCTTTGTTACTATCTTATTTTCTCTATTCTACTACGATAGAAATAGCAGGAACGGGATGATGCTATCCATTGCAACCGAGCAATAAATTTAAGATTGATGTTTGGCTATCTTTTCTTATCATCATCCTGTTTTAGTTGCACCAAGTTCCATCGCTGAACAAACGTCAATTGAATGTTACTAAACTTTTAAAATTACAACTGCCGGAAAGCAGAATCCCCGGCTTTTGGCAACACTTTCTTCTCGTCTATTCTCAAATAATACTTAGTTTTCCTGTTTTCCAGATCGACTAAATTATCTTAGTACCCCAGAAAAAGCTGACCTTTTAGCTAAGTTAAGTCCACTGTTCTTATTATATTTTTCATTTTGGTGTTTAGTCTAGCAAAAAATCATTCACTGGAAATCTATTTTAAACAGTTCGAAACGCTCTGTTTGAAGACGTTCTCCCTATATATTGACCACATACAACACCAACCTTACAAAAATATTTATCATGCCCAATTGATGCAAAGTCACATAACTTTTATCCGTTGTTTCTTGGCTGGCGACCATATTTGGGTATCCTTGACGTAATTTATTATTAATTGACGTGTATATTTGCGGAAACTAAAAGTAACGAACCCCCAAGAGTGGGACACAATTTCTATTTTATTTTCGTCATAGTTTGCATTTATAGTTGTTCGAATTGGAATACTCGCTAAAACGACAGTTTAATACACCATTTTCTTTTCGATCTAAAAGGCAAAACTCCTACTGGTAACTTATCTTTTACATGTAACATCGATGCTCTTACAATCGCCAATTGCGCGCTGCCCTACGATGCCCTTCCCATGTTCATGAAATAATACTTCTATAAACAATTTCCGAAAGGGCGTTTTATATATAACACTGAATGTGCCGAACGACGCCGGTCTTTATAAAGGTAGCATTAGATGATGTATTAATTTCTAAAATGCTAGGCGAATTCAAAGGAAATCCGAAGCAGGAAACCTGGCGTATTACAGGCGAACCCTACCTATAAATTAATTGATTAATATCTTAAGAGGTTTAATTCGTTTTGATACGATATGTTTGCTTTCAGATAGTAGTTCCCGCCGGTCATATTTTCAATCTTAACAGATGATATAAGCTGATATAAGTTAAATATGACTGTAATATTAAGTTATAAATAGTTGGAATGTCCCTTTTTCAATATTTTGCTTTTACAACTTCTCCAGTACTATTTAATATAGGCTTCAAGAACCTCATGATAAAAAAAACTACGATTCTTCGCAGAAAGGACTTAATATATCCAATGCAATACTACTAAGTAATACAGTTTACGTCGCATTATTTGTGGAATTTTGAATGTCTTTTAGAATTAGAATTAGTTCTCCATTCTACTGCCGCTCAATACGTCTTGAATAGAATTATATTTCAAATCGCTATCCGAATACATCATAGGAGAATACTAGCCAGTTTTTGATCCAGGACGGCCAGCCTCAGATCAGCTGTTTGTAGTAAAACAAACAGAAGAGTTCTAAAGTCTTCTATGTGGACATACACCAACTGTATATAGATTTTAAATAAGCATATAATGACATCAACAGAGAAAAACCAAATAGCAGGATACGCTGATGACATTAATGAACGTAAACACCAACAAAGAAATGTATGTACAAATCGAAAAGGCTGCAACAGAGATCGACCTAGACGTCAATGAGAATAAAATTAAGGTACTCACACAGACCAGGAGCAATAAAGTACCAGGTTAGAACATAACAATAGGAGAGCACAATTTTCAAGTAGGTGTCGACATTTCGAACAAACTGTATGAAGGGGGTTAAAACGGCAGATTAATAACAAAACCAAAATTTATTACAACTTATCGTGCATGTTTAAATCGAATGATGTCAAGCGAAAAACAAAACTATACTTAAACTAGTACTGTGTTTTGGAAAGCGAGACATATATTGTACAAAGAGCTTTAAATATATTCGAACTGAAAATCTTGCCAAAGATATATGAATCAATTCAGGAGATCGATCAATGAAGAATTAGATATATTCACGCGATATATCAACTATCCAAGTAAACCGATGTTGAAACCCCTCATCAAACTACAAAGACTGAATGAAATGGTCATGTTCAACGAATGAATGAATCAAAATCAGTAAAAAAAGATATTCTAAGGATAACCAGAAGACGCAAGACAAGGGGGCTGTTGGCAAGATCGAATAAATAAGGACCCTCAGACCACGCTGTCAACTAACAACTGGAAAGTGACAACTTTAGAAAGAAAAATTGAGGAAACGCAAGGTCCGATTTAAACTGCAGCGCCATTGGATGGATTGAATTTGGATTTATTTTAAAAAGTAATTTAAAAACGATTATTGAAGGAAAACCGTTTGTAATCGTAAACGTAGGTAAATTTGTTACAATTGATGATGAAGTCGGCACGTTTTCTCAAATAATAATGATAATGGTAAGGCTCTACGCCCCGCGTGGAGCACGGCCTGCGAACTGAGAGGTTAAGGCTCTCATACGTTCGCTCTCTCTGCCCGGTCGTTGCGCACCATCTCTGGTGCGGGGCGGTGGGGCAAGCACCGCGCCTAAGACGACCGCCATTATTACCCCTTGTTCGAGAGAACGCAGGTACTCAATTATTTTTAGTGACTGCGTAGGCCACCCGTCAGGCATCAGAGAGCACCGGGAATTGAACCCGGGTCCGTCCGCACCGCAGCCCGCCCCTCAACCACGAGACCACGCTGGCTTGTTTTCTCAAATACTGCAGAAATAAATGAAACCGTTGTAAGATTCAAATTTGATTTGAGATAAATAAACATACTGATCGGTTATCAATTTTTATAAAATTGCTTAAGTGCAACTATAGTCTTTAACAATTTGGTTAGGTTTTTTTATTAACTCCTAGTGCGTTCTGAAATCTGCCGAACAGGCAATAAGGGTTTCTTATGAGAAGAGAATGAATGACATCACTCCAGTGAGTGATCTTTAAAATTTAATTTTAATTTAAAGTTTATTTGTCTAAATGAGTTTATAAGCGCTATCTTAAACTGTAAACTTACCTGTAGTTAGGTCAAATGGCAACAGATGTTTTAGTCTACGCATTTTGTTTGGATCGCCCACATTTAGATGATTGGCTGGTATGACATTAAATTGATGGATGACTTCCTTCACTGACTCTAGTTGGATGACTTTGTTAGAAACGTAATAAAATGCATTAACGATAGGCACGATAGCAATATTGCAGTTACTAGCGGTTCTCCATAGTTGGATACCATAGGTTCATACAGGTTGCCGAATGGCTTTGTATAGTATTTGTTATCTAGGGATAGTTTTGATCTGCCAATGAGCCGATATATTTGACTTAGATTGAGACCTTCTGGTAAAAATGTGTTTTTCCCATATCAGGCGTCTGTCTAAATGCATGCCGAAATTTGGCAACGCATTCTTTTGGAAGTTGGCTGGAGGACAAATGTCACTCGGGCATTAGCCTGAATTCTCCACGTTTTTAAACAGTGCTGAATTTTGTTCGGGTTAATTAGCAGATTCCTCGAAGCCGAAGCTGGATCAGTGTAGGAGTTAAGCAAATATACACAAAATTTCCTATGACACAAATCTTGTACAAATTTAAAATAAATGTTTTGTGAGTCATATCTGGAAATGAAAGAACACGAAAATTTTTCTCATTGTTAAATTCGATTCTAGTGCAGTAAGCTTCTGGTAATCCGGTATCCAATTGTTTTCGAGTCGAACGCGGCAGCTATGTGTTCCAAGATAATCATTTACAATTTATGATGTAAAAAAAGAGCTACTCAGAAAGTTTGTAATTTATTTTAACTCATTAGAAAGTATGGATTTTATTTCTTTCTTTCTTTCTTTCTTTCTTTTTTCTTTCTTTTTTTCGCTAGTCCCTGGTACCCTTAAGTGTGTCGGGTTAAGTGTTGATTTTAAAACTTTAAATAATGTAATTGTAAGTGATGATTGTAAACTTTAAAATTATGTAAACCAAACAGGTCTCTTGCATAAAACTTTAATAGTAAGGCTGTAACGTTCCGCGTGGGAGCATGGCCTGCGAACTCGGAGGTTAAGGTTCTCATATATTCGTCACGCACCATCTCTGATGCGTGTGATGTGGAAAGCACCGTGTTTTAGACGACGGCCATTAGTACCTCTTGTTCTGAGCGAACGCAGATACTCAATTATTTTTAGTGACTGAGTAGACCACTCGGTAGGTATCAAATAGCTCCGTGAATGAAATCCGGGTCGTCTGCACCGCAGCCCGCCTCTCAAGCACGGAACCACTTAATATTTTATTTACAGTTAATATTTAGTGGTTTTAATCTTATCTAAGTGTAACATCCGATAGTTTCGCAGATTTAATAATTCGGCAGTGTCTAGGTCTTAAAGATATTGGATTTTTAGTTAACTGTACTATTTGTTATAATGTTTAAATACATACAGGGCATTCCATTTTTTATTTCTAATAGATGCCTTAATTACTTAACGATAACACATCCCAGCAAATGATACAGCAAATTAAGGGTTGAATTCATGTAGAGTGTGTATTTAAATCATATATTTTGCACGTGCTTATCGGAATTGTGTATGTGTATTAACAGATTTTTGTTTCTTGAGCAGAGTTCGCTCCTTTAGACTTATGTGCTTGGAATTATTCAAATAGTTCAACACATAAATAATCTTCTAGATTTCCGGTAACGAATAGGACATTTAGCAATGAGCAATAGGTTTTTCAAACAAACATGTAGATCTAGTGTAGATATGGACGACATTTCAACATCTTTTTTATTGTGAAAATTGCTGGTATTTCGGAAACGGTTGATTTGTAGACCTACGTATATAAAAACTTTTTCTTATTTTCGACCATATTACATATCATGTAAACCTTTAAACGTTATTTTGGAACGCCCTCTGTAATTGCGAAATCGTATATTACTGTTGTATGTCTTTTGCTATTATTTTACTTACAGTTGTCTTAACTTATTTCTTTAACTTTAATGTAGAGATGGGCAAACCATTATTCAGTAGATAATTAGTACCAATTAATTTTGGATGTAATTATTTTCTGGGCTTTAAGTTTGACTATTTATTACGCGAGCAACGACAAATCTAATTGTACCGGATAAAATGTTTTCTTCTCTGTTTCCTTTAAGGCAAATAAATCGATACTTTTACATCATTTGAAAATACAGGTACAGAAAAAACAAAATTTTCAAAATTCTTTCTGTTCAGGAGATCCAAAAAATTTTGTGTTGTTGAAACTATTCCTTACTTTTCTTATTTAACAAATTTTTCTGCGTTCTTCTAACCCAAGCATCTAAAATAAACGACTTTAGTGACAAATAAAATAGAAGCTTTTAGTTATGTTACTTATAGTACAGATAATTGTCCTCTTGTAAATTTCTTATCTGCGGGCTGTTCTTGTATAAGAATAAATCAGGCGTGTTTATTTGTTGTCCAAATTTTTTTACTACCTCTGACGAAAAGCTTAGTTAAGGAAGCGAGGGAAGGTGTGTATAGAAGGAAGCAATAAATATAAGTATCATTAATTGAAGAATTAAACTAAATGAATAATAAGGAATTTAGAATAATTTTGTAAAAGAGGCAAATCAATACCACTTAGTAGAGAAGTAAATAAGAGAAACATCTTTAACACTTAATACACTCTGCAAACGTTTCTAATACTTCCAGATTCATTTCAGAATATAACCATAATGTTTGCTTTCTTGGTGCCTTTTTACGAGACTAATCTCTTTCCAAATTGAATGCCTGTAAACAGCATTTTTGTGCCTCGTGATTGCATTCTTTAGCCTGCTCGATAGTATTGTCTAACGTTGATAAGATAATAGATTTTCCTTATTTCTTGATAATTAATTAATGAAATTTGTTTAACGTTTTAAAAATTGAACATTATTTTTCTTTATAGTCTAGTTAATTATTTTAATTAAATTTACCATTGAGGTGTGTAGTAGTTAATGCGCATTTTGTCTGTAGTTGCTTGATACTTTTTGAATTCTTATGAATTTAGCACACGAGGCACCCACTATGCAAAATGTTTACCAATCCCAATTTTCTATGTAAAATATGAATTAATGGGCTATTCAATAAAAAATCCAGAGATTCTGAAAACAAAAGTACATAAGTAATTAAGTATAGTGGCGTAAATCAAGTAGAAAAGGTCAGTATTATTGATTTAATTCAAGTTTATAATTTATTGAGCATCTCAATCAGACCACACAGAAGTCGATTTGGGAAACTACACCAACACATTATACAACACTGTTCCACGATCTTCAAGCAAAAAATAAAAGAAAAACGAAAACTAACAAGAATCTGGCAAATAACCAAAAATCCCAGAAATAAAATTAAACCTAAACAAGCTACTTGTGAATTAAAAAACCGCTAATCCAAACTTAAAAACCAAGGAGTGCAAAAATACTTGGTAAACTTAACACCCACTGAGGACATTAATTATTCTTTATGGAAAACTAACAGGAAACTAAAAGCATCAAAACACGACGGAACCTGGACAAGAACAAACTAAGAAAAAGCAGATGCATTCGCAGATCATTTAACCTCAGCATTTTAATCCCACGATAGATCCTGTCGGACAGACGAAGGCTCTCCCAATGAATCACTCATCCTACAAGACCAGTAAAGTTAGTCAAATCGGTAGTGTTATCAGAAATTTTAATTTAAACTAAGCTGTAGGTTACGACCTAATAACAGCCAAAATCTTAAAAGAACCGACAGAAAAAAGAAAACTCATTACCTACCTCCATAATAAATACTAGATTATAACGTTAAGGCCGCTTCGCGGTCTTGTTAATGTGTACTTCTATGCAAGATATTGTAAAGCTTTCGAGCGGTGTGCGTTGAGGCGCTTCGCGCCTTGTAAGAAGTACAAACCCTACTTTCTCCCCCACTTAAATGTAGCCACTGGCATATAAATGTGAAAGGGGCTATTTTTTAGACCACTTGCACTGGTTTTCCTGAATTTCTAATCGCGGATTCAGATTCTAATTTGTTGTCTCTTTTGTTTTTTCCAGAGGGAACCGGTGGCTAGGGGATTTTTGTGTGCCGTCTTTATTGTTGACAGAGGGACTAAATTGATTACAAATGTTTCCAGAACAATGGAAAGCTGTACCAACCCATCAGCTTGCTACCATTTTATGTAGTCTTTGAAAAAATATTACTGCAAAGGTTAAAACAAGTTTTAGAACAACCAAACGGTATACCAAAACACCAATTTGGTTTTTAGGAAGATTGTGGTACGGTAGAACAAGTGCATAGAGTAGTCACAAAAATCAACCATGACCTACCTCTAAAACGATACTGCTCGTCAGTAGATATTGTTAGATATTAGTCAATCGATACGGTCTAGCATATCAAATTATTAAACAAAATTATAAAGACTATTGATAAAATACTACGGACTACTACTACAAATAAATATGTCGGAAAGAAGTTTTTATATTGAATTTAAAAACGTACAATAATCAATTCTGACAATCCAAGCAGGTGTACTCCGGGGCAGCATTATAGGTTCTTTTCATAGAAATACTTTCTGTATGCAGCGAATTTGCCAACAACAGCACGAACGTTAGTAGTTACGTATGGAACTGACACTGCAGTTCTGGTCCTACAAAGCGATCCATAAACAGTATGATTGATACTCCAGCGAAGCCTCAAAAAATCGAAGAATGGCTTAAACTATGATGGATTCATGTAAACGAAACGAAATCGGTTCAAGTTACTTTTACTATTCGTAAGGAAACCTGTCCACCAGTTATATTAATTATCACTCCGAAAATAGTGTAAAGTACTTGGGGATTTATGTAAATAGGCTTCTGCCTGAAAAACTTGCACAGTAAAAAAAGATTCCAACTGGATTAAATTTTTGTATAATGTCCTGGATGATAGGGAAAAAATCTTATCACTAAAAAATCAAATTCTTTTGTATAAAACAATTATAAAACCAATATGAACCTATGTACTCCAGATTTTGGGGTCTGCTAGCAATTCTAACCTGGAAATATTGCACGATTCCAAAATAAAGTAATAAAGATAATAGCCGATGCTTCTAAATACGTTCCCAATTGGTTACTACAACAAGATATACCCGTCCCTACGATCAAGGAAGAAATTCATCGTACCAGCGCCAATTACTAAGCGAATTTCAGTACCCACATCTATAATTTAGGCGTTGTACTTCTAGAAAGAGAGCGACAAAAGACTCAAAAAATTCAATCTGCCAAATTTAGTTAACTATAACTAAAATAACAGCTTTTAGTATATTTTCTTGGTTTAATTTAAAGAAGTAATACTAAGCGACATTACTTCTTCGATCACACAATAATTCAAATAGTTTACCAAATGTTAATATTTAACAGATTGTAAATATTCAGAACAATAAATATGTGAAAAAGTTTATAATTTAAATTTTGTTAGTGACGCAGTAGGATAAGTGCTGCATTATTGGTTGTGGCTGTTTTCTTATCACTTGAGTCGATTTATCGTGATTAACAGTAATTCTCCACTTCCTTAATCAATCACTTATGAGATCTAGGTGTCTCTGTAATTGGTGAGCTGCTGATTCTGCATTATCATTGACTGCCAAGATAGCCGTATCGTCGGCGAATGTTGCTATTAAGGTATTTATTTATACTGGAGCATTTGCTGTATATACGGAGTACAAAAGTGGTCCTAACGTACTTTCCTAAGGCACTCCGGCGTTAATTTGAGAGTTATTTGGTTTGACTTGAAACATCCGTAACTGAGATATGACTCTAGTATTAAGTTGTAAAGAAGGCCTGTATGCCATACCTTACCGAAGGCCTGTCGTATGTCCAAAAACGAAGTTGCACAAACTCTTCTTGTATTGAAGCCTTCCGTGATTTTGGTAACTATGCGATGACTGTTGAACTGTTGAATGACTTTCGCGAAACCCAAACTGAGAAGGAGGAAGCATATCATTTAGGTGGATTGCTTCAAAGATTTGCTTAAGGAATAATTTCTTGAAGAAGGGTATAAGGGGGAGAAGGCTTATTGGTCTATAAGATGAGGTTTTTGGGGAAGTCTTTTTCCCCAGACTTAAATAGCATAATAACTTAAGCGAACTTCCATTGTAAGAGTTAATAACTCTCAATATGCTGTTGTATATGGTGGTTAGTAGAACTACTGCCTTTCTAGGAAAATTTTGAAGAATGTCTCCTACTATGAGGTTATAACCTAGTGCTTTATGAGTATTAATTAGTTTTATTTGGTTTCGGACTTCAGTTGGTGAAAACGCCTTCGGAGGAAGTGAAAGTTGGCAAGGGGCGATAAGAAAATATCCGAAACATCATGAACATTAAAAACAAGATCGATATCGGTATCTTATTTTTGTCTGTAGCCAACTTTCGCATCGGCTTACCAATCAGGAAACCTCTGCGAGCCAACCGATCGGTCGCTCTGCGGCTGCACGCACTTGCGTAAGGTCCTTGCTCTGCAATTTAGACGTGAAGCAATTTCCAATTTCATAAATCGCGCCCCTTATCAGATGCGAACCGCCGCCTTGGGCCCCGTTACTCTGCAACATGCAGCGCGCCATTGTGCTCGCCGGAACTCGGAGCACCCATCGCCGCCGTGCGCAATCGCGATAATTATTATTCGCGGCCCACGAGTGCTAATTTCAGCGACCATCCTGATTTAATTTCCCATTGTTTTTATAATAAATTGTCGGTAATAATACCGTTTATAATTTCCCGGCGAGGAGCGATTAAGAGGCTCTTCCGCACGGAATGGCCTGCCGCGCGCTCCGCTCCCGCCTCGCGGGTTTCCGCCTTTCTGCTGGCCGTTAGGTTTGAAGAAGATATCGGGGTTTGAAGCGACTCAACTATGCCAAATTTTAATTGGAAAAAATTACTTCCAGGTTGCAACACTCAAAAATGTTTCGTATGTCACTTATATTTGTTATATTTGTACAATTTGTATTCACCTAAATATACAACGACATACATCAGCTACGTTGTCGTAAATTTTATTTTATTTTATTTACAGGAGATTTTCTTCTAGATGACAGTTACACTGCAGTCCGGCAATAAAATATTGTACCGAAAAGCTCTGATGTAAAGTGACGCTTTTATCTATTTTAGAGTCGAGATATTTTGACTTTGTTTTCAAATTTATTTCTGTTGTGTTGTAAAGGAAAGAACAAAGAAAAGGATGATGGATAGACTATCAAAAAAGTAATAAAAATGTTCTAATAAAATCTTGTTTCAATATTGTTTTAATTATATGAATGCGGCATTGCAAACGCAAACAATTAATAAATTCATGAGTGAGTAACATTTTATATTTTAACCTCCTAACTTACTTTTTTAAATGACACTGGAACTGCGTGTTTTACTTTTCCAATTAAGATTAAAATATCTGCCTCGGCAGTTCGCTGTTCTTTTGGTCTAACATTTATTTATACGTTACCAAACCTATGGTCATTAATAATGGTGATGCTCTCCGCCAGGAAGTACGTTCTGCAAACTGGAAAGTTAAGCTTTATGTTCGTCTCTTATACAGGGTGATATATCAAGTATGGCGATTTAGAACCCAAACTCAAACTCAGATCTGTCCGCACCGCAATCAAGTGCAATAACCGCTTGACTACCATTATTACTTCACATTATTTTCCGAATAAAGTCACACAAATTGTAGCAGTATTAGTGTGTAATCACTGAAAGGCAGATTTAGTGTGCTGTAGCCTGCTTTAGCAATTTTAGGCTTTGCGCAAATTTTATTTCATGTAACTTAATTATCAGAGCACTATATGGGTGTGGTGTACACTAATCCCTAACGCGATAGGTGAAACGGGATAAAAAATAGGAAAATAATAACCCAAGGAGGCTATTGTCTAAACGCGAGAGGGGTTTATGCGCAAGAACAAGGATATAAACAGGAAGTTCGGGGGAGTTATATGAAACATAATGCAAGATGGCCTGAGATACGTGGAAAGGTGGTGTTTAAAAAGAGAACTTTCGGCAAGACTTCAATAATCTCATTCACACTTGGAAGAAGTCTTCACAATCTGAAGGAGATGCGAATCGGCAAACAATCAGTACTATAGTAAAAGAGGCCCTAGACACCAAACTTCAGTTTTCGTTTGGAAAAGATTATTTAAAAAGACAAAATTTGAGTTTTGAAACCACGAATAGTTTTATGGGTACATATATTCACATATGCCTTTATCCTCTAGTGACACAAAACTACGAACAGATTAGTACTCAACAAACTGAATAAACTTCAAAGGCTTGTCTGCCTCGAGATAACTAGGACGATGTATACTGTATACTCAATGAAAACAATTTTAAAGATTCTCCCACCAAGTAATGGTAACAGTATATGGATCAGATTTAAGTAAAAAAAGTGCACCATATAACGGGAGCCAATGTCGAAATCTTCAATATATAGGAAAAAACTGCATATTTAAATTGCAATCTGGTAAAATCACCGTTTGCAGGAAACCTTTTGTGGTACTAATACCCCAGAGGGATGACGAAGAACATAAACGAAAGCTGATTCAAAGGCAAGGATATTTGCATGGTATATATGTACAGCTCTGGAGCAATTATATGCAGATTTTTTTGGCATGAAACAATTGGACTTATGAAAGGTGATAGAAAGGGAAAGAATAAAAGAAACAATCAAAAATCGTAAATGGGGATGGATAGGACACACCTTCAGAAAATGAACCAAAAGTATAACAAGAAGATTAGCTTTAGATTATAACAAAATAGGGAAAAGAATATGAGGCAGATCAAACAATATGTGAAAACAAAACTAAAAGTCAAACTAATTTGGAAGAAGCGAAGAGAATTGCAAAAACAGAGAAAAATAAAAGATACTATTCAACAAAATTGGACGTGCTCGAGATTAGCAATCTCGCCGTAGACATGTCTACATGCTATTAACAACGCCCCATTTTCATGTAAGGAAGAAAAGCACCAAGAACAAAACTGTTAATGTATAGTCCACAACCGTAAATGGGTTGCAAATCAAACCAAGATTTTATTTTCGCCTTTTATAATAGAAAACTGAACACCATTGTGGGGAACAATTTCCTAATGCGTTCCCCCATAAATTGCCGCCGACCATTATTTTGCTATGCGGATAATAGTGGTAATAACAAGAGCGTTATTCTGTACCAACACCATAGCTAATTTCGGCGCGATCCGAAGCTGCGTTCAACAAACTGCTGTTTGGAGAACTGGCTGCACGAATTCGCAACGCCTTATCGTTGCACTTTGCAGTTTACGCCACGATATTTCTCCGTTGCCTGCTCCGCGCTAGCGTTATCTCATAATTATGTGAATTGCCCTAATTAGTGCCCATCCAAAGCTACTGGGCTCGACTGCGACTAAACAGCTTCTAAGCTGAATTGCAGATTTGCCTCTTTCCTGTGCAAATGAGAGAAAATTGTGATGTCTTTATGCTGCTCAAGAAAAACGCAGTAGTGCGTAGCAGTTGGTTTTATTTGGATTTTTGTTGTTCAAGCTTTTGTTTTCGCCCAATTTTTCAGCGTTGAACATATTTGTTTTGTAACTCTATAAATTTATTTTAATTACATCATTTGTACTAACTTAACTTAATTTAATGAGCAATTCTTCAAGTTAATTATAGTATTAAGAAATTAATAAAGACTATTATGTGATCGATTTGTTAAGAATTGCAGTGTTATTGTAACGGGATAAGAATTAGTACGAGGGTAAGTCAAATATAAACTGGAATACAAAAAATTATTTATTACATATTTTTTCCAATGGCTAGGTAATTTTTTGATACCGCTATGGTAAAATTAAGATGGTAGTGGCATTAACCAATCGCACATTAACGCTTAGAAATCAACAGCATCATCAAATCTGTCATCTAAGCGCGTCTCTTAGCGATCCAAACAAAAAATAATCGCAAAGCGACAAGTCCCGTATTTAAAGAAGGTATAGTCCAGAACTAATTCTCATTTTTTTAGTCTTGGATTGAAAAGTTGTGATTTTTTAGACAATAGACGAGTTTTGTTTCGCGCTCAGAAGTAATTTTAGCAAATGCGAAAATTCTTCTCAGTCACGTTAGTTCGCGGAAATGTCAGTGACTTTCATTTTCAACTGTTCGTTTCTCCAACAATTTTTCATGCCACATATATACTTGAATCTTCTTAAGGGTGTTATTCCAAACTATACCTTAAATCTTCTCAAAATTATATATAACTTTATTCTTTCTATCGCAGAAACTTGATAATAATTCGTTATGTAACGAATCAGGATATCTCTGTTACCACCTTAAATTGTTACAGATGTACGCAAATTACTTCATTGCATTTTTAAAATTAGGCAATAGTGTATTACATGATCCACTATTTGATCATCATAATTACAAGGACATTGAGCGGTGTCTAATAATTTAAATTAAGCTTCGTATTTTACGTATCCTGTTAGGAATAATAATAGAATTTGGATTTATTTTAAACTGATGTTTTATTTTGAATATACAGTTGAATAAAATTATTTTCCCAATTTGGCCTTTTGCGTATTAGGCCAATCGTTTTCTCAATTTACCATTTTTTCTTTTTGCTTCCTCTGTTATTGTACTTTTAGATCTCATACCATAAATATATTCTTGTTCACTTAATTGTACCCCCAATTTTGTCAAATGATTTGCCTTGGTTTCCTTGTTGTGTTTATAAAATAAAAATATTACATTGTTCTTCTTCAAGTGTTTGTAATTGGGATCTCATTTATTGTTAAATTTAATTTTTTTATTTATTAATTAATTTGATGTAACTTTGATGTATATATTATAACCTTTGTTATTTTTTCTAATTACTGCAAACCTTTTAATATTACTAATTCTGTATTTGATTATTAAGTTTATATATTGATTCATGCAATGCAATAAATGATCATTTGTGCATATTACAATTTCAGAAGCGATGTTCATTTATTTTGCTTCCGCTTGTATATTTTTATATTTGCAATTGTATCTTCATGCGGTTGTTTCACTGTAGGCATCTGGGTGTATATATTCTTTATTCCTATTTATTTTTATAAATTGACATACTTGATCTGTTTCTAAAAATTTTATTATTATTGATAATGTACCACCAAGAATATATGAAACTTCATATGACAATGTTTTGCATGCTTTCGTGCTTTTAATATTAATAAGCATTTGAAGTTGTTTTAATTTATATTGGTAAGTACATAGCAGTTTCGGAGAACAGAAGTGAAAGATCAATAATTGATTACGTACTTGTTTGAAAGAAATAATAGGAAGCGATAAAAGATGTTATAGTAAAAAGAAGTGCAGAAATATCTCATGACGACTACCTTGTAGTAGCAAAGTTTAGGCGAAGAAAGGAACACAACAGAGTAATAGCGAACACAACAAACTAATCAAGAAGAAATGCATCAGATCGATAAACTGAGAGAAGGGGCAATAGCAAAGATATATCAAAAAGGCATTGCCATTGAAATAGGAAAAATAGAAAAAATTATGGAATAAAAAAGTACCGAGGAAACATGGCAAATCTTCAAAAGAATAGTAATCGAAGCAGCCCAACAAACTCGTGGTATAATAACAACAAACGACAAACATCTTGGTGGAATGAAGAAATAAAAAAGAGTCAAACTAAATAAACGAAGGTGGAAGGAATACTTAAAGAATAGAAATGAACAGGGAATAGAAGTTAAAAATAAGCTACTGGAAGCCAAAAAAAAAGTTATGGGAAAAGTGTGGTAGAAGACTAGAAGAAACAAATCAAAACTTTTCTAAATTGCTTAACCCTAAGGACATAGAAGATATAAAAGATAATAAACAGAAGGAGAAGGGCGATACTGAAATAGAAAGTGAGATACTTGCTATAGCTGAAATTGAAAAGCCATTAAAGAAACGAACAGCGGAAAGGTTACGATGAAGTGACTACTGATATGATTAAACATATGGAAATAAAGAAACTTTTTACATCAGATATGTAATAAGGCCTGGATGGAAGGTAGTATCCCAAAAGATAAGGAGCCGCGGTGACTTGGTGGTCAAGAGCATCGATCCTCTGTCATCGAGTCGGCGCGGGCAAATTCGGGCAAAAACTCATGGGTGTGCGTGATGTCCTAATTTAAAGTTTATGTTAGTAAGCAAAATAAGCCATTGTTGCTGCAGTGCCGATAAGTGCGCCAATAATAAAAAAAAATCCCAGACGATAAAAATAGGCGTTATTATGCCCATTCACAGAAATATTGCGAAAACTACAGAGGGATTACGTTAATGAGCACGGTAGCTAAGGTTTATGAAAGAGTCTTAGCCAACAGATCACTAGAAATTATAGAACCACAATGAAATGAATCGCAGGGCGGGTTTAGAAGAAGACATAGCATCAAGATCACATTTTTACCGTGAAACACATTATAGACAAAACTATTAGTCAAGAAAAGAGGCATACTTTGCGTTTATTGATTTTGAGAAGACATTTTGACCGGGCACCTAGAAAACTAATATGGAAAAGCCTGCAAGAAAGGGGGGTGGATAGTAGACTAACCCAAACAATCAGAGATGTGTACAAACAAAGTTTTCTTGGAATTTATTAAACTATCCTTTTGTAATATTATACTTCCCATTATAGTGTATTTATCATTTGTTGTATTTATCCTGTTTGAAACTCAATTTGTGGTCTGCACGCCTTTCTTTTCACATCTCCAGTGTGTTGCATAACGGTTTAAATTTGTGCTGCTTAATGTTAAATCTATCCTACTTTTATTAATATACATCAAATATACATTCACAATCGCTTAAGAGTAGATTAACTAATTCAAGCTTCTTTTCTCTTTCATTTATTTTAACATTATTCCACATTATCGATCTGCAATTGCTATCCAAAGTTATTATTTTGTTTAATGTGTATATATTTGTGGGTTTGTGCGTGTATGCATGTAATTTCCAATCTAACAAATTTGGGTAATTAATATAAAAATAAAGCTGAAGACATGTCGAGTCTACTAGCATGTGTGCTATCAGGGGTTTGTTGGATATTTTGATTTTTTCGTACTAGATGTAAATATTGAAACTGCAAATAAAATGGCCACAATATGTAAGAACAATTTTCGTATTGCACAAACAGGAAAACCTGTTGGCGAGCCAACATGATATATATTTATTAGATTATTGCTATTTATTAAAAGAATTAAATCAATATTGGAAGATCAAAAGGTAGCACACCGGGGCATGTACCCAATAAAGCTATTCAAAGTGACTTGTGTGTACCTTCAGCGAAAGAATAATGCAGAACTTTATTGTAAAGTATAAAAACAGGCCAACTTTGCATCCCATGAATTAGTGCGTAAATGATGGATGAAATTGGCAAACCAAAATGTTTAAAACGGTTTAAACCAAATGAACTTCTTATTCGGTTTTAATTATTCCTTGCATTTGCTTGTTTGATTCACTTGCAATATAGACTAATAAATCTTTGTAACGGAGTGGCTTATTGGAGTCCTACTCACACACTTGCAAGCGATTGGCAAGTAATTACACCAATTTCTTTTAAAATAAAAATACTTATTGTTTCTGTGCAAAGAACAGATTGTATGTTAGTGGAATTAAAATTGAATGAAAAACCGGCCAGCTAATTTGTGACCGGTTTTCAATTATGTAAGGCAGATTAATCTTATGAACTTATTTATAGAGAGAAGTGTATTGATTATTAGCGCAAAGTTTATTTTTTTGTAAACAGTAAAATCGAAAATGTTCTATGAATGTTAGTGGAGCAGGCTTTAAATGCCTCATTTGTAATAGCGGTTAATTTAAGAAATAAACCACTAGATAAAAATAACAGCACTAATTTCCAAATTTGGTGAGTGAGAATCTGTGTGGTGTTTCAAATGCTCCAACTTCTCAGCCGTTGTTGGTTCATAATTTATCATGAAGTACAGCAAAGGGAAGAATGAAAATTAGAAAAAAGGGAGAAATAAAGGTAAAGAGAAGTGTGAAGGTATAACCATCGATAAACGAACACGAAAACGCAAGAGTCAGATTAAGATAACAAATAACAAGTGTAGTGCGACGTGACAAGAAGAAAAGCGCTGTTTACAGACTGGGCATAATCAAGAGGATGAGCAAAGTTCAACAATGACGGGGCAGAACAAATAGCGTTAACTCACTATAATAAATTTAAAAAAAACAGAAGCAGAAAATCTCGAAAAAATTAACTTTTAACATTCAAGAGAAATAATGCAAGAAATAAAGATAATAATCTCTAGCCAAAAAAAGAGCCAGGAAAGGTTAATAATAAACCAAACTAAGACAATATAAATGGTAACAAAAAAGGGGCAAAGGAAGGCTTTAGAATAGTGTTACAAAATTTGAGAAAAAGAGCAGTGGAAAAGGGAAAAAGAGAAAATATGGGAAAAGCAAAAGAAATCAATGAGTAAAAGATACATAACATTGAAAAAAGATGGAAGATCAAGATAAACAACAAAAAAAAACAGAGGAGTCCAAAATACAGAAGCAAAACATAAATGAAGAAGTTAAAAAATATGGAAGAGAAACTTTTACAACCCGTTGCAAAATAAGCATTTACAATAGTAACAACAGCAGAAAACTAAATAGTCGTTATAAGATTCAGATCCTGGGAAGTCAACATGTCAAACAAACAAAGGTCAGGCGATTGCAATAGAAAATAACTTTACAGTAAAAAATAGCCATACAAAAGATATTGAAGAAAAAGCGAAAGAAGAAAGAAATAAAGGGAAAAGGAGGAGAATAGGCTACCATAAATTAACGATCAAGTGTGAAATATACGAATAGGAGCATAAAATAAGGGTCTTTTAAAAAAATTATAAAACACCAAGAAAATTAAGTGCCAAAAACGACCAAGGCAATGGAAAAGGAATACCAAAAACACACTGAAAACAAACAAATACAGTGGGTAATGGGCACGTGGATTTTACAAGGGTCAAATTATGAGGAAGTAAATAAGCGAAATGGTACAACTTAAAAGATTTGGCCTTACAAGACACAAAACATAAAAGCAACTTTGAAATATCACTGAAAGAATGCATTTTTTAAATAATGGAAATTAAAAGTGAATATTCGAAAATGATTATCTAATTGAAGACAAAATAAGATTTACACTAACAAATGGAAGACCATGCCAAGTAACAATAGAAGTTGAAAATAGTATAAGTATTACAGTATAACAGTGAGATAATAGGTGACTTAAACGCAAAAATGGGAAAGGAAGGAGCTTTCAAACCCACAGTAGGTCAACACAGCAAATACAAAGTAACCAATAAATATGGAATAAAAACAGTATACTTCGCAGCAGAAAAAGACTGCAGAATAATTAGCATCTGTTGTAAAAAAAATAAATACATAAAGACACTAGGGTAGCGCTCGATATCAAAACTGCTAACCGAGCGGATCGCCTACTAAAACAAAATAAACATATGAAAATGGTCAAAAAACTTCCAGGAGAGGGGTGGAAGCAAACTCAGATCATTACCAACAATCACAATTGAAGGTAAACAAGTGATTAAGAAAATACAATACTTGACAAAAAGGAAATGAAAGTAATATCAAGAAAAACCTGAAAGAGATTAAAGGGTGCATAAAAATTAAGCAGGACAAGTTCTAAGTAAAAAAACTCAAACAAACAGAACTAATAAGTAGTTTAACAGAGACTGCAAAAGGCAAAACGAAATAAATCTACAGATAAGAAAGAAAATTAAAAAATAAACAAAAGAAAGCGTAGGAAAACAAAAAAAATTCTGGCAGAAATGGGTAGAACAAACACCAATAGAATTTAAGGAGGGAAGAAAGAATAACGAAAAACAAATAATTGAGATCTGGAAAAGCAATTTTCAAGGTCTGCTAAACGGAAAGAGGTAACAAGAAAATGAAAATGAAAATAACGGAAAAAGGAGAAAGCACGAAAAATATATTTAGAACGAACTAACCGTGAAGATATACAGTTTGATTACCAAAATCTGCCAACAAGAAGAGATTCCGAAAGAATAGACAGGCGCGATAATAACCTTCATCTACAAGAAGGAGGAAAACACTGACTAAAATAATTATAGAAAAATAGCCTTGCTGGACGCAACCCACAAAATATTTGCTACACTTGTAAAAATAAAATACAAACTTATATGCAGAAGGAAATAGAGAATACGAAGCAGGATTTAGAATGAGCCGTTTGGTTATTGACCAAAGATTTTCAAAATGCATACGATACCCTAAACAAAGAAATGTTGTATAAGGCTATGAAGAACCTAATATAGCAAAAGGAAATTATTAAATTGGTGCAGATCATTCTAGAAAGCACCTCAAGCAAGGTTGGATGAAAAGGAAAGATGTCCGAGAGTTTCCATGTTAGAAGCGGGGTTCCATTGTCAAATATTCTATTCAATATAATCTGGAAGAAGTAAAATAAACAGACCAGGAAGTATAATCAGCCAAAGATACCAATGCATAGTATACGCTGACAACTTAGTGTTAATAACGAACAACAAAAAATAGAAAAAATACACAACTAACCCACAATAGCACAGTACATTACGCAACGATTCAAATGGTTAGGGCACGTACAACGCATTAAAAACAATAGAATGACCGAGACAGTGCTGAAAATAAACCAAATAAAAAGTAAAGCCGAGAAGTAGGTGGGGGGAAGAACTGATACAGGATCTGAAAGAACAGACTATAGGGAAAAAACGCAGATCGAAAAGTGTGGGCAAAATGTTTCGAATGCTTTTCGAATATCTCTTGAATCAATAGGAAATATACAATAAATTAGAACATCACGTGGAAATTTTGGGTGCTTATAGTTGGATTATAGATAAGACAGTGTGTTCCTGATTAAAACATTAACGTTACCACAGGCATTACACCTCGTGCACACGAATTTGCACATGGAAGATGGGCTTCACTCTGCGTCTCATATTAGTCGGCTACATCCAACGAAATTCGTATTTGAAAGAGAAGCTTAATTACACTTCATTTTGCAATGGTTCACCCCCTAGGTTGTCGTTCTGCTTCCGAGAAGCTCCTCCACGTTAATCACTTATGTAGCGCAACCCTTATGGCACCCTTTGAGTCATTCGGTCTTCTTGGAAGAGCTCGTCGGTTCTTTACAGCACCGACGCGCGTTTGCCTTTCAGATTTTATTATTTTACAGCTTAGTGAAACGCCGCGGAGTCGGAGCTGCGCGCCGCCCGCGATCGCGTAGGTGTTAAATTCCTGGGCGTCCCACTTCTAACGGTTTTATCAGTGCGTTTGGAACTTTTAACGAAATTTAACAGCCTCTCATGCTGATGGCAGCGGTACTTGCAGTCGTAAAACTGCGCGCATTAACCCATATTCGCCTCGAGCACTTCCATGCATCGCGGCCCTCTCGAGTGCAAGATCAACGCTCGCCATATTGCATGCCGGCGTCCGGTCCCACGGGCCGCGTCGTCGCCCAAATAAATTCCAGTGCAAACGCAGCCGCGGCCCGCTCCCGAACTGCAGGAAAACCGCGACCCCGGAAAGTTCGGCGATTTCGGCAGTTGCGTAATGGGTTAGGCCGAATCAATACCGGGCGGCGCGCAACTGCCGACTAGCGCTGGCCTGCACCGTCTCCCGAATGCAAAGCGTGACCTTTGCCGAGCAGGGTGGATGGAACTAACCTACGCAACCGCATTGTTACCAGCGCTTTCGAAAATATTGGATTGCGCTGCGGCTGCCCATCTCCTGTTTGTTCTTGGCCAGTTTCCTGCTCGATGCCGGAAAACTCTCGGCTTGTTTGGACGCTTATCGCGCTATTATTAGACCTCTAGACGATATCGAAATCAAATACTGTCGCGTACGGATTTCTTGTAATTTAATCTCGAGGGAGCTCTAAACCAGTGAAACAATTGTGCACATAACCAAATACAAAGCGTCTTTCACGAACACGTAATCAATTTTTATATTTATATAGATACATAATCATTTGGCACCTTCAGTTGTTTTATTGTTTGTTTGTCAATTAAACTCGCTGTAGTAAGTTTAATATTAAAGATTGTATATGAAATGTCGAAAATTCAAAGAGACACTTTTCAAGGAGATTTTGTTACAGAAAAATATATGTCTGCACAAAGATTTAAATATACACTTTGCTTGATAATCGAACACAATACAAGAAAACCATTACGTTATTTGGCAAAATATAAACATACTTTTATCGAAACTAGGGTAACGAAGAAAGATAAATATAGTACGAAATACATGGTAAAACAATGCTTGATCTTTCCCGTCGTAGTTTACTGTATAAATAGAAGAGGAGTACATGTATGGGTGCATTCAAGTTATAACACCTCCAATTTTTTTTCTCACAAACGAATACACGAAAACTGTGAAACTTGTGTCACTTCTCGACGTAATCTTCCTGCAGCCGTACACATTTTTCACAACATCGACGCCATAATTCCATCGCCGCTGCAAACGCTTTTTTAGGAACCTTCTTTGGCCACTAGAAAATCGCTGATCCAATAGCGGTACGACTAGTAAATTTGCGACCACAAACAGTGTCTTTCATAGTTGGAAACAGCCAAAAGTCGCTAGTTCTTGTCACGTAGGAACTCCTGCGTTGCGTTCGCCCGATGCGCTGATGCATTGTTTTGATGAAAGAGCACACGTACGGCATTTTCCGCCCGTTTTTCACGAATTGCTGGAAGAAGCTTGTTCTTCAAAACATCTTGGTAAGATGCACCTGTCACCGTAGTGGAATTTGGAACACAATGAGTAAGGATTACGCCATCGCTGTCCCAGAACATGGTCACCATCATTTTTTCAGCACAGGCCTTCATGTAGGATTGTGAATGGAAATGCCGGCTTTGAAGGTGTTGCGTTCCACACTCATTCGGTGACCCTCCAAAACAAGTCTCTCCACTCGCTTAATCATGTCGTCAGACCGGCTGGAGCGAGGCCGAAATTGTCTTGGTTTGTTGTCACACGACGTTCTGCTTTTTTGAACTGTCGCACCCCCAAACGCGCATTAGACACATCCATAACATCATCACCACATGTCTCACTAAACTGGCGATGAATTTCAATCGGTGTCTTCTTCTTCTTCGCTCTTATCCTTATGCCTTCCAGCGTCGGATTTATACGTCACGGTCCTCCTTAACCCATTTCTTCCATTCTTTTCTGTCTCTTGTTAAACTTTTCATTTCGTTTACTGTCTTTCCTCTTGCTTTTCCCACCTCAATGATTTGACTTATCCATTTCTTCCTGGGTCTTCCCTTTCTTCTTTTCTTTACACTTCTTGCTTCGAACACTTTTCTGCATATTCTTTCTGGTTTCATTCGTTGTATATGACCGTACCATGTTAACTGTCTCTTTTTGATTTTGTTCACTATTGGTTCCTGTTGTAAAGTTTCTCTTATTTCCTCATTCGGTACTCTATGAAACTCTATGAAACTTTGTCTTATCCACTATCCTTCTCAAGTGTTTCATTTCTATGGCCGTTATTACACCCTCATGTTTGGTTTGTATGGTCCAATTTTCACTGGCGTATAATACTGTTGGTATTGTTATTGCATTATGTACCATTAATTTCACTTTTTGGTCTATCTCCTTTTTTCCCAATATCGTTCTATGTAATGCATAGTAGATCCTATTCCCTCTCCTCATTCTGTTACTCAGTTCTGCTTCTATTCGGCCATCATCTGTTATTATTGTTCCCAAATACTTAAATGTTGAGACTCTTTCCATATTATGCCCTTTACACTTTACTTCTCTATTTTGTCCCCTCTCCTGGTTTTGATTCACTATCATTGTTTTACTTTTTTTAATGTTGACCTCCATTTTCATTTTCTCTATTTCCTCTACCCATATGTTGACTAGCTTTTGTAATTTATTATCCGTATCTGCCATTATGACTATGTCATCTGCATACATTAAACTTTTCACCTTGACTGGTTCCAGGTTTCTATATCATATTATTGTATCCAATCCTTTCGTTTTTTCTTTTAGATTTTTTGCTATTTTATCCATTGTTATTATAAAAAGTAGTGGGCTTAGGCTATCGCCCTGTTTTATGCCGCTCTCCATTTTGAATTCCCCGGATGTCATCAATCGGTGTCACACCACGTAAATAGAGAAAACGAACGATTACGCTCTGTTCTTGTAATGAAAACGTCGCCATTTTAAGTGTCAAAAACAGTACTTACTGTCGCCGTTGCCGCTAGAGTCCTGTATGCCATGCAGTGCTACCACCTCTGTCACGCATTTAGAAAGAGTGCGCGCATATTTTGAAACAAACCGCATGTGTCTTATCTGTTCCCAATTCTGAGAAAAATTCGGAGGTGTGATAACTTGAATGCGCCTCGTACTAACACACAGAACAAATATTTAATTTTTTATTTTTTCTTCACTGTTTTCATACAATGTTTTTGTTCTATAGTCGTAATGTAATGATAAAAGAAGCTTACTTCTAGAGCGCCGCGTTAACTCATAGGATGAATCAAAATATGTTATGCACAATAATTAATTTATTGTCCCAAAAATGTTTTTCTCTATATTTTCCTTTTGTACTTAGTTGAGAAATTTTCTAATATCAGTGTACAGCATGCATAATCGTCTCTAAGCTGAAAATACTTTCTAACAGGTGCACAGAACAAAAAAACATACTAGAAAAATAGAACGAGGCAATTATCGTGGTAATTTTTAAAAAGGGAGACCCAACCCTTCTGCAGAATTATAGATAGAACAGCTTATTACTTACAAATTGTTTACAAGAGTAATTGCTAGCAGGACAAATAAAAAGCTTGAAGACTACCAATCTATAGAACAGGCGGCAGTTTAGTGCTTGCGATCACCTCCTGACTAAAAATTTCAATCGTGATCTTAGATTATAATATGCCTTTAAATATAGTTTTTATTAAGTGGCGAAGCGAAGCGGAGTCACTTACTAACTTCATGTTGTCCGTCTGTCTGTCCATCCGAGCAATAACTCGAGAACGGCTGGGAATTTCCAAATTCTGTTTTCACCAATCGACAGGTGACCACAAAGGCTTATTTGCTAGTGATTTTGAAACTGATTGGTCAAAGGTCAACTAGAGGGTTCCCAAATTTGGGAGACTGCTTCGTCACTTCGCTATGCGTTGCAAGCTTTGCAGGTTATTGATTATGAAAGGCATTTGACTCGGTCGAACGCTGGGCCAAACTACACTAAGTAGCGGGAGCCCGTATGCATCATAGATATGCAAACATAATAAAAACCTTTTACGAGAATGCTAAAACTGCAGTAAAAATCCATAACACGACAAGTTCTTTAAGATGAGGAGAGGAATAAGACAAGGTTATACAATATCACCACAACAGTTCGGTCTAGTATTGGGATGGGCGTTTAAGAACTTAAATTGGGAGAATCGAGGAAGAAATATAAATGGAAAAAGACTTGCAGACCTAAGATCCGCCGACGACATAATCTGGTTCACAGAAAAGGGCCACGATTTGAAGAAAACGATAACAGAAGTAGAAGAAGAATTAATAACGGTAGGACTGAAAATAAACAAAAATAAAACCAAAACTATGTGCCTATAAGATCCAAAAACATAAATAAATAATCAGAAAGTTAAAAACGCAAGAGAAGATGGAACAGCAAAGTGGACTGGAAGACGATCGAGAGGAAGACCGATAACACGTTGGTATGATGATATTAAGAAGGTAGCGGGATAAACCTAGGCAAGAACCGCTCAAATTCGAACAAAATGGAGAGAACTAAGGGAAACCTATGCTCAATTCTGGGCCCACTGAAGGTTAAAGAAGAAAAAGAAAACAGTGTCCAACAGTATTCGGCAAGTATTTCGCTATTCCATTTCCCTTGGAAATGTTTCTCAATAGCAGCAATGTCCTGATGAAACTGTTCTCTATGTTCATCACCAAGATTCTGAGGAAAAAGTACGAATCTGAAAAAGGTATATTCAGGGTCATGTTGCAATCCAACGCTTGATAATTATAAAGGAACTCACCGATAGTGTTTTTATAATTTTCAGATTTTTTGTTTCTTAAATAGTTTTGTGTTACTGCTTTGACTCGGTTCTAAGTCGCTTAGGACCGATTAGAACATTAATTTGTAGTTCTACAGTCCTCATTGAGTTTTCTATCGTTTAAACCAGGAAATTTTTCTTTGAGGTATTGACATTCATATCCTTAGTTCATTACCTCGACGAAATTTTTTATCAAGTCCAATTTTATATGCAACGGCAATAAAAAAAGTTGGATGTCATGTTTTTGGTCAGGAATGTGCTGTTTTCTTGTTGGTGACTGTTTAATTATATAATACGAATTTTTTGCCTGGCTATCTCGCTCATAAATATAATAGCAATACTTCGTGTATCCAAGTTGCAAACAGCTAGATTTGTCACAACTTTTAAATCGACGCTGATCCCATATTTTTTTCATTATTTTCATTAGCTGAATATCTTGTAACAGAAAGAGTTTCTTAATGAAACACCGGTCGAGTAGCAGAAGGCAAACAGAGATAACATCATTTGCTTTTTGCTTTGCCTGAGAAGCAGATACAGTAAAAGTAACAATCCATGGTATGGACGGTTTGTTCTCTCCATATCATAGGAACTTCAATCGTCATAACAGTGTTCTTCCCCTTCAATCAAGTTCTAATGCTACTGCAAACGAAATTTACTCTTTATGAAAGCTACAGGTTTTTAGAAAGTTTGTACTTGCTTTAGAAGATTTGTAGCTCGTAATTTGATTTGCAATATGAAAAGTGCAGCTTCTATCCATTCACTATATATACGAACCATACCAAAGTCAAAAATCCGCCTTATAGTGTTCATAAATAGCGGATACATTAAACATTCCTTGAACAGCGATATATAATCATTTCATAAACTCGACTGTTCAATCAAGATGATTAAAAGGTGTCATTTATTATGAACTTATGCATACTTAACTTAGAAAACGATCAGAATTAATGAATAGACCAGGCGGCATTTTCATTGGGATGTTTCATCTCATTTTCTGTACCCTCCGGATAATCCTATTTGATTTTTGTCTGTTTTGTTTTTTTAATTTTAATAATCCACATGAAAATGCTTTTGGAACGATATTTTGCTATCAAATTACAAAAAAATTATATTAATTGGCGTTACGAAGCCTTCAAAAAGATGGAAGAAGGCAGTAGAGCAGAATAAATCGTATGTAACTTAATAATATATTATATGGGATGTTATGTATGTACTATTTACTAATAAAACGAAGAAAACTTTGAAACAAGATCGGGAGCATACTGCAGTCTAAAAATAACAAGAATATTGACTGTTCTAAAAGCTCTCTAACAGAGGCAAATCTTTCTGAACATTAGAAAGAAGGTCAGAAATAAATGAACCGCCTGGTTCTTGGGTTGAGCTGTGTGGATCTTTGGAAAATTCTCGACCTTTGGGCGTCCATCTTAATGCCATTATCGAGACAGATTAAGTTACTTGATTCTTTACTTGGGGTCTCAATCCGAAGAAGAACTATTAGTCTTTTGTATGCTCTATTGTGTTATTTATTGAATCGAAAGTGGTAGTTTAACAAGAGATAAGTATGGGAAACGTGTTTTTATTTGAACGAGTTATATAAGTGATGATGTGGCGTAATTAACGGTTTCCAAAAAATGGGTAAACCATCTTCTGGAGTATTAGGTACTCAGGATGTTTTTCTATTTCAATTGCTTCGCTAATGATTCTGCTAGTCGCATGGAATATCGGAAAAAGTGTTTTTGATTTGCAATAATTAATTTTACGGCCGATTTCTTTATTGTGTTCGACAAGTGTCGAAAGATTGCTGCTTTTCCGTACAGCTAAGCAATACTCGTATACGTAGCTTGATATTGTCTCTGTAGATTCTTTCGCAGGCACCACAGTAAACTCCTTGGAATTTTTGGGGGTAATGGTTCTTAGCTAAGCTGATTTCTCTTATAAAAGGAAAGATTTTTTGGTATATCTAGTTTATAGTAGAGTTTTGATAATGTTTTAATTTCGGTTTGCCAGACCTTAATATTTGGGAAATTTGAGAAACCTCGTAATAGGGGATTGTGCAACTGCGTGGTTTAGTGTTTAAATAACGGTTGGTATTGATGAGTTTCCTGTAGATGATGTGATGGAATTTGCCGTTAGAAGGATTTTTTTTAGAAGGAGCGAGTCGTTTTGTTTAACTTCCATTGTGATCACAATATTAATGTGAAATTCGTTTAGGTGGGAAAGAATTGAAAAAACGTATCTTGACCATGAAGATAGACAAAGAAAGTATTATCAACGTATATTATCCAACAGGTAGATTTCAAAGGAAAGAAAATCAGCTTTTATTTCAAAATCGCATAAAAGTGAAAGGGCATCGTTTATTTGTTTTGAATCGTAAAATAAGTATTGGACAGGTAGTGGTTAATTAAGTTGAACAGTGCCGTCTTTTAGATTGTGAGTAGATTTTAAGAGTTGGAAAGTCTGAGGAATGAGTCTATTGATAAACAAAGAAACCGTTAATGTCATCTTTATCTATGGGAAAGTGTTTAAGAATTTCTAAGAAATAGGTGGGCGTTTCCAACATATAAGACTTGTTGCCCATTTTAGGGTTCTCTAAGATTCTTCTTGGGGAGTGAGGACAGATTTGAGTTGGTAATGAGGATTTTGGTTTTCTTTTTAGAGAAATTTATTGAATACTTCGACTATAGTCGCCCATCTTACTGATATAATCTGAGTTGCTAAGAATAACTGTGACGTCAGACTTGTTTGTTGCTAAGATTATAACTAGAGCTACATTTAGATGTAACGAAAGTGCCACGAACAGCTATGTTGCCTAAACACAATACTAAACTTCCCGAGTTACAAGCCCTAAAAACTCTAAGACAAGAAAACGCCGTTATAACCAGTAAACACTATAAAAATGGATTGTCGTACAATCTTTTACAATCTTTTACAATAATATTTTTACTGATGGCGTTTATTGCTTTGTCAAAATTTGTTAGATGAGCGCCATTCTATCAAGTGTACAAATACCACAATAGAGACTTAAAACTCTAATGGAAACAAAAAGCTCAATAACCATACAGAACCCACAATTTAATATTTCTGAAAGGCACTACAAACGAAGGCGTTTTTGTGCGAAATACTAATGAAGTCGCAAAATAAGTAAGCCCGACGTGTTGTACTTCATTACGTATTTATCAAGCCCATATCTTTCTATTCATAGCAAGTACATTTTGAAACTCTCCTGTGTGAGCCACATTCAACCACTGTAGTTACTCATTTTCTATTCAACTGTTGATTATGCAGATTCTTAGAACATAGGAATTTATTTTTTACAAGCAGCTCTACAGAACAATAAAGCTCGAGTTAGAATTTTTACATTAATATTGTACTTTTCTGTTGAAAAAATACGTTTAGTTGAAGCTCCAGTTCTGCATTAAGATTAGTAAGTAATGTTGGCTTGACTAATTTCTTTTCAAATGATAAAGTAGTTAAAAGGAAAAATAGTTTCAAGTTATATATTACTTTTGTAATTGTATTCAGATAAAGATAAAATAAGTTTAACTTAAGTTTATCACTTAACGCTTTTTGTAACTGTAATATAACAGAAATTTTAAGTTTTTTGGTTTTTCTTTTTTTTGTATTTCAATGTGTCGTGTTTTTGTCATTCTGGGGTACAAAAGAGACATCAGTATTGCACTTTACTTATGAACATAAAGTTAAATCAATAAGGATAAGCTAAAACAAAATTCATATTTCATGCTATAGTACTTCAGAAAGCAAAGAAAATTAAAGACTCAATGGACTGGAGCAAATATGAAAATGAAAAACTTAAAATGTGTTTAGTGACTTCATCTTTGTAGCAGAATTATTCACTAACAGCTAGAAGAGGAAAACATTAAGATGTCTCATATAACTATAAAGTACAAGATACCAAATTGCTGTGCAGACACCTAAATTAACAGAAAACATTTAAAAAAATGGAGTGGATTTTCATTTAATAAATCGGAAGACGAAACCAAAACAGCTATTCATGTAAGAAGAAGGTTAGAACCATATAAACATCCACCAGAACTCATGATGTGAATATGTACTCTAGAAAGTAGTCTCTTCTTAATGACTGTGTACCAAAAACATCATAAATAGGTCCCGAAACGACAATTCTTCTATATTTTACGAACATACAGAACAAAACTCCATGTTGTCATGCAAAATTGATAATAAATTAATTTACACAAAAACATTTTCCTGTGCTACTATGGAGTGGTAGATTTTGCTTACTTAAATTCATTTAACCTCACTTGGACTTGTTTAAAATCTAAAGCTTGACGGTTTTCAAACGCATACCGGTCTGAAGATTAGGATGCTGGAAAACGTTTAAGAAAATGTTAAGGCAAAGCGTGGAAGAAGAAATACATTATTTTGGCATGGCAATTATTGTTTTCTTTTCTATTCCATCATAAACCATTAATTCTGTGAAAAATTCTAATTGATAGTACAGTTTCAAGAAGCTCAGTAGCTTCAACATAATGACTGCAACGAAATTTATGAAAAGCAACCTAAAATTGTAACAATCGAAATTTCCAGATAATTGATGCAATTGTTTTATGCGTCCGTTCTGTTCGGTGAAACTTTCAAATGTTATAATTCGTGCAATCATACCTTGCTCATGACGTTCGAAGTAAATTAGACCGGTGTCTAGCAATCTGGATGCGCGCTCTTTTGGATTCTATAGGCCCAGTTAAATTTAAATGTGTGCACTGTGCTCGTTTGCTCTGAGTAATTTACTTAAACGATTGCTCATATGTTGAAAATCGACGAAGAACAGCGAAAAAGGCGCATAGTAATTTTTACGTACGGGACAGACAACTAAAGAGTCGCTATTTAGAACCAGCCTAAAAACAAAATGGTAAAAATTATTAAAAAAATTTTCTCATATGAATTCAGCGTAGTCTAAGGTTGTGCCATTGTGTCCAATGTGACTATGTGACCACTTTTCGCGTAGAAACTATTTTCGACTCAGAAAATTTTAATTCAAGAATTCAAAAATATAGGCTAAGAAGTTTCGAAAAATATTATAAATCCAACTGCATGTACAGGATCGTCGAGGTAAATCCGGAAAATAAATAAAATATAAGAAAAATTGAATTTAGTTACATGAGAATCATATTATTCAATGTAGCCCCCATTAGTGGCTACGACCTTCTCGATCCGGAACCTAAACCTGCTTGTCTTGGTGTTATGATGCCTCGATCGCGCCACATGTACTCAAGAGGCTGGAGGGTGGTCACAAGTAGGCAGACCAGTGGCAATACAAATTGTTATATTGCCATATGTGGGTCTTACTTGCCTTACAGGCTGAAGTGGAATTTTGCTGGAACACACGCTCCTGCCCAGCGGCCACCTTCTCTATCCAGCACGTGGATACAGCTGTCGGGAGTCACCTTTAGGTCTTTCTCAAGGAAGTCGGGTGCCATGACGTCTCTTTCACTGCTCACAAGCCTCAACACAATCACAGAGTCGGGAAACTTTGTGTGCATGACGCTAGTCACTTCGGAGGCATCTTGACAGATTCATAATTTTGGGGACTTACCTTCTGTCCTGGATGAATTTCTATTCCTCCGAAGAATACATCAGGAAGTCGTGCAACAGTGCTTGGATCTTTAACTTCCTGTCCATGTTGTTTTTCTTACTCAACAGTTGGCGGTTCCTGAGAACAAAGATTTATAGTGCAGGTCCTAGTGCACTTTTACACTGACTGTCGACCTCTACATTTCTTTTGTCAGGTCAGTCATGATTCGCCCAAGATCTTTATCGATCTTCTCTTTCAATGCACGAAGGAATTCATCACTTCTCTTGCAATCAAATCGCTTGCTGTGAATTACCTCCTCCTGATGATCAGGTTTCCTTCTTGGCCACATCGTAAGCTTGGGTCTTTTTGTAGCCAAACCACGCAATAATTTCCGCTGGCGATTTTTCGGCTCATTTGTTCGGCTATCATAAGTTGTTAATTATGTGAGGCTAAGTTGTTGCGTTACCTAACAGAGGATTGCGCATGTGCATAAACTCTTTTGGTTTTCACGCAATATAACATAAAATTCCGTATTTACTTCTACGATAAAATTCGTGCTATTTATTTTTATTTATATTTCTTCATTAATTTGAGTACATACTTAAAACACGTAAAATTTAGTAATTTACTGTACGGTTTTTATAATCAGCAATTAAATAACTAATTTTGAAGCACCAGAGAAGTGGATCTATAAATTCTCTGCAAAATTAACCTCTTTTTCGCTTAATTTATTGCACTGATCGGCGTTACTCTGGCTACAATTTAGAGCCATTCCAGTTAGTAGCGCAACTAGTTGATGTTATAGCGCATTAATAGATGATTATAGCTGCACCTACCGTTAACTTAATGAATAAATAGCCGATAGTAAGTGGTCTCTCCACATCAATATCACTTTTATGCAGAGAATATTTCTACGTCTGATTATTCTCAAAAATGCCCGGGTTTTCTGCACTTTCTTTCTTTTAAATTCGTCGTGGCTTTCCTTTATCCCCCAGGAAATTTTCCGCAGAAATGAGCTAAAGCGCCAGTTCAGTAGTTTCTTTCAGTAAATACGCTCGGATGTAAACATCTTGTTAGGCATGAAGAAGACGGATTAACTCGGGAGTACAGATTTATGTTGTACCTTATATCCTGTCGCACTTCAATTAACTTGTTTGTTTGGATACTTACAGTAAGAATTTATTTTAACGATTTGTTTGTGGAAATACGTTTTACGGCTTGTTGTTTAATCTGAAAAAAAATACTTTTCAATGTTGTATGCATTAGTTTTATTAGTATTAACTGAATTGTGAACGATGAAAAAAGAGCGAGTTATTTTAAAATGCAGAGACGCCGAAGGCGAAGTTTAGGGAAAGCCCGATTGAATATCAGTACTGCATTTCACAAAACAACTTAGTGAAGTAATTGGAAAAGTTTAAAAATTTTTTGACTTGCTTCCGCTCAAGCATAGGTTAGTTAAGTTGAGCACTTAGTTTATAATAAAAGGAGTCTGCCGCTCTTGCCTATAGGGAGTTGCATGTTTGAAAGAAGGCTTTATATTTTATGGAATTTTTAATGGCCTCTTATTCTAATTAACAGGAAAGGGCATTTTTTTGATTAAAAAGTGCAAATCGGGCTGCAAATGGCATGGAAGGATATGATGGATATCTTTATTACGCCAAACAAACTAATTAAATTTGCCTGAAAAATTGAGAATGTTGAGGATATAACAGAACGATTGGGAGAGAAAGGGAAAGAATTGCAGAATTTTTGAAGCAATAACTATTGAATGATGTGCACATTTACCAGATGAAAATCATTTTCTTGTGCTAGCCGTAAGGAAACGAATAACAAGGTGGTAGCCCGCGGCACGGGTTACCACCCCTCGCATCTGATAACAGCATGCAGCCAACTGAAAACCAAATTTATATGAAGTGCACGCGCCAGCCCGAAATAAGACCAATTAAAAATTGCGGCTGAGGAAAACGGGCTCCGCACGGCATTTCCCGATTACCGCCGCGTATTTTTAACTGCAGGCCCACACGATTAGGCTTTATTGGAAGATTAATTAGGCGATTTCGGAAATTCATTTGCGCCCGGCCATATAAATTTGCTGCGTGAAAGTGGACGCGATTTGCAAGCAAATGGCTGCGGGGTATGGATATTCAGCCGGCTTCATTCTATACACCACGAATATATCCCAATATTTATAGTTCGCCATGAATGAAAGTTGTGAACGTTAGCGGCGACATTTTCACCGGCCTTACAATTATGCATGCGCCGCTGAAACGCAAAACTCTGGAGGAGGTGGAGGGCATCCTTGAACGGTTATTTATTAAACCACATCTAAATAATACACGCCATTTCATTATGTATAAATTATTCTGTGGTTCATGGAAGCCACACGTTATCACGTATTTAAATTAGAATCCAAGGTTTATTCGAAGCTGCTTACAAAGAATAAATGTTCTGAAAGGTTCTGGGAATGGACAGCGCCTGTCTTCAATTATTTAAAATGTGATCCACAATTCTTGCGGCTAAAAAACTTAGAACGAGTTTTTAGCTCTTCGAGGTTGTAGCTTGGCATTTTAAATTGGAACTCCCACATTTTCCATAAATTTGATTACGTGATAATCATACCGGAGTGTATTGAAAAGCAAGCCTTTTCTGCAGGGGCGAAAACGCATTATCACTACATTTGTTTGATACAAGTAATTAATACTATAAAAGACAATAAGGACTCGAAAGAGAGTGTTCGTTAAGTAAATACGCAAATTTCCACACGTTGGGTGGTTTAGTAAATAACTTGGTTTGCAACTAGAGGGCGAGAGCAGCAACTGTATGTGTGGTTATACAGTTTACTACTTACAAATAAATATTCTGTGGTTACAAATAATTCTGACACCAGTTTGCTTCTCAACAGTTACTTAAATGCAAGCATTTCGAGTGGCAGTGCAAAATGAATAAAATAAGAATTTGTAGTTCAATTCTTTTCTTTTTTTTTTTTTGAAGGGAGACAACGAAAGAATTCTATAAAACAAATTCTCCTACATTAGCTAACTAATGTCCTTCGTATGAAATCGTTCGACTTTGCGAAAACGAATTCAAATGCGGTCGAAGACGCATCATTTCCGTGAAATTCAAAAATAGCTATCGAGCCAGAAATCATAGATATAATCGATGATGTGGTCTTGGCCGACAGACTAGCAAAAGCACGCGAGTTAGCAGGGCCACTAGCATCTCGATTGAACTAATTTTTATGTCATATAATGAATTATATTTGAAAAACTATGTGCAAGTTGAATACTGCGTCTGCTTACTTACGTATTCTTATGCAAACTTCAGCCGACTCTTTGCGACTTTTTAAGAAGTTGCAAAATTGTTTTCGCGTAATTTTGAGACCATAAACGTAAGTTAGGTTTGCCACTATACATGTAAGCGAAAAAACAATTATATGCATGTTGGGCTAGATTTGAAAGATGAAGAAGCTGAATAAGTTAGTTTTTTGGGACGCAAAAGATATTCTCCAGACTGACCATTTTGAGAGAGGGAAACCACCACTAACGAATTATTGTATTAACACTTTTAGTGAGGTTGAATACAGCTAAAAAAGTGTTTTACTGGTACAACGCTTTGTCTCTGAGCAAAAATGTACTGAACTAAGATTTAGTCCCGATTCACCTCATTTAGCTTCCCTGTATTACTATATATTCTTGAAATTTAAAGTTTTCCTGGCCAAACAGAAATTTTCGATCAAATGAAAGGTGATATAGAACGCAAACGAGTATTTTAAGAGCTTTGGGAAAATTAAAATCCACGAAGGAATTGTGAACCTGGAAGTACGTTAGAATAAGTGCGTGGAATTTTTAGGGGGCTATCAAAAATTTTATTTTTTGATCACATTTAAATTGCTTTTAATTTCAAATTAAGTTACTTACTAAATCACCTTGATTTGTGTCAAAGAATAAACTTGAATGGTTTATTTATTTTCTTCTTTGGTTTACAAAGTATAATATAAATGTCGCACTTACTAGAATGGACGCGATTGCGTTGTTTATTATATACGGGGAAAATATTTAAAAATTACAAAATAAAACGAAACAGAAAAACTAATAAAAATGAGGAACCAATAAGAAGCTACCGCTTATATTACAACAAATATCTGTTGTTGACATAACGAAGGAAGTTGTGTCATATTGTTGAACTGAGCAATTATCTTAAAAAGAAATGGTTAACCAACTATGTAATTATAGGACATTACTGGTCTGAAATGAAAATTATGTTAATATTTTACATATTTTCAAATTGATATTTCTGATATGGTGTCTATTATCAGAAATAATTAGAAACAAGAGTGTTGCGGCCGAAAAGTGGACTGTATAGTAATTTTAAATTTGAACAGAAGAAACTTCAAACAAAAGTTAAAGCTAAAAACACTAACCTGTGGAAACGGCGTTTTTCCGCAGAAATCAGTTCCCTGTGCTGTTGGTCCTGGGGGGTCCAGGAATAGGAAATAAAAGTGTGGGTAAAAAATAGGACAAGTCACACCAATCTTCATAGCGGAGCCGAACGGTAGCGTCTTTCCTGGTGCAAAGGTTCCTTCGTCGTTCCTTGCCGAATTAGAGCAAAGAAAAAATGGACCGAGATTTGCCGGCAAAAACTTCAACCCCGAAATGCAATCGGGAAACAAAAGAACCTCCGGGTTAATCTGGTCGAATCTTATCGAATTTTGCCACAAAATTAGATTTTAACAAAAACGGCCCCGCAGAAATGAAAACTGCCAATCAAACACGCCGGCGAACTATCGGTCAAAAACGCTCCAGGCTTGCGGAAAATTTAAAGCCGGTCGCCCGCTTTCTAAACTGTCCCAAACTAAATTCAAAAACGAAGCCAGGTGGGCGAAAGCAAAGGTAAAGGCGGACGCGCAGCAAAAGGCGAAGCGGGGCCCGCGGCCCGCGGCCCAAACCGCGGTCTATAATCAACGCTCAAATCCAAAATATACAAGAAGGAACCAAAAGACGGCCGGCCCTAATTTAAAAATTAAAAATAAAAGTAATTGAAGATTGGCGCGAACAAAGAGTAATCCAAATGATTAGTTTTCCAAATAAATATATATATATATATATAGTAAAAGCATCTACAAATAAGTCTCACCGACCAGAACGGATCTATGTGTTAAAAAACACTATATTAGAAAGATAAATAGACCGTAACCTTCTTCCTTATTATTTGTCATTTATCAATAAATCACATTCTACAAATGAGAAAATTATCTAACTAGGAAAAAACTTCTTATATATTATTCTGTCCGACATTTTGGTAAAAAATGGGCCAAATACGCCCCTCTAAAAAGACATTTTGTATCGAGAAATTAGTCAAATTGTGAGAAATAAAAACCATACGTAGCCATTTATATTATTATTTAATAGGACTACCGTCAAATTTGGTTCATATAACTGATTAACCGAGTAACCGAACAATCAAAATGTCAATGACATTAACTGTAAATCTTTGGCCTATCGTGGTTTAAATTTATGTTAAAACAATCAGCAGTCAGTTAAATGCTGGTCTCTTACTTCCTTTTACATTTCTTATTTTTCTCTTATCTTATATTAGGCGCTTGTGGGCACGCATGCATGCACATACGTAGACTTTGTCCGCTTAAACTTATTAGACGGCTTAGACTTTGATTTCTATTTTTAACATCAAGATAATACAGTTGTATATCTAATTTTAAATATGTACTTCCAGAGTAGGACCAATGAATGTCCATATATTACAAAAATTATTTTTATCAATGTAAAAGAATATATTTAACTAAAATTGAAAACGATTTGTGATCTGAACTTGTTGAAGGTTGTTAACCATTTATTATGGCAGAAAATAAAGCATCTTAATTAACACCTGGATCAATAAAGAATATATAAACTACAACATATTTAAATCGGCGACCCTGTCTTATTGGTATTAAAAATATTGCCATGTGGTACCTTCAAATATAAAAATATTTTTTTGTGCGGATGTAACTATTTTTATATTATTTATGTATCACTAAGTCAAAAGAACTACATAAATTTTACACAGTATTTCTAAATTATTGCCGAAGAAAGTGGAAATAAGAATCATGACGGTAGAACTTCGATTATCTGGACTAATTGGGTTCGAGGTTCCTCCAAACTTTCAGCTAAAGGTTAACTAACTTCTAAAAAAGGCACTGTTGGATTCCTTCTCTTAATAATAATAGTGAGGCTCTAACGCTTTGCGTGAAGGCATGGTCTTCGAACTTAGAGGTTAAGGCTAAGCCTGTCTTATGTTCGGCCTCATGGCCCGGTCGTTGCGCACCATCCTTTGCACAAAGCGGTGTGGTAAGCATCGTGTCTTAGACGAGCGCGTTATCACGCCTTGCGTAAGCCACACCCCAGCCATCTCTGCCCAGGATTGAACCCGGGTTCGTCCACACCGCAGCCAAGCGCCTCAGTCAGTTGTCAACATTGGCGCATTTTTTCTCTCAATGTATAAAATTAAAAGGTATTTCCCAAAATAACACTTTTTATTTGGATTACACATTAAGGTTAAATTCTTGGAAATGCAATTTGCAGCAAACCGCCATATAAATATTTTTTTATGCAGCGGTTACTGACAAAGTCGGATAATTGGCGGTCCCCGGTAGTAATAAAATTATTGCTATACCATGTTTAATATTTCTGGTGTGACAGATTCAACATTCACGACTATTCTAGGTCTCAATACTAATAGGTTAACAGATAATGGTTACCGGCGAGCACCCTTAAATACCTGGTAGAAAGAAATTATATGGTGGAGGCCGTAAAAATCACTAGGAGATGATCATTGCCGAAAGTATTATGGGAAAATCGGAAAACACTGCTAGGTGCATAGATATTGGGGTTTGCCCTTTTTTAAGGAAGGAATCATTTCTGAAAAGTACCAGAGTACAAGATATCAGGCGTTGTTCTCAGGACCTAGGTTGCAAAATTTTCAGATAAGTAAAAGAAAAAGTAAACCCAATCGGAGAAACTTTGAATATGTTATAACCATTAAACTTTGAAATCGTATATTCATCGTTCATCGACGTATAACTTTGTAATACATTTACATAGTAACAGAAGTAAGATATCTCAAAGAAATTATTCGAGAACTTTCCAGAATCACTAATCACCAACCGCGCCATTTCTAGTGGCGCTCTCTAGTACAGATTTCTAGAACCCTCTAATCTGCTCTAAAACCCATCTTTAAATATAAGGTGGAACAGCAGTCGAATAGAAAAAACCATACATCAAACAACAGTGGTACAAATAAATTAGTATTATTATAGTAACCGTTGACCGTTGCGTTAATAGTAATACACTTCGTAATTATTGTGCAGCAGTCCAGCCTTTGTGAATGTTTAGTTTTGAATTAAATCGTCGTACAATTAACATTTCATTCATCATAAAGACTGAACAATGAGTGACCAAGATGGCCGAGAGTTGTTAAACAAAAACCAAGTGGTGCAAGAGCAGAATTTAGAGAACGTTTTAAAGAGCGTCTTGAACGGCAAGTTGCAGTAATCACAATTGTCGCCATCAACTTCAGTCAAATTTAGAGCTCGCAGAGCTCTGAAAATCCTCTCAAATAGGTAAGTATACCCAAATTGTAGTGCATAAAATGTACAACATAGTGATTTGAAGATATTCTCAAAGAGGTAGACCCAATTATATCATTCGATGACCCGGCATTGCAATGCGTAAATGATGAACTTCGTGAGCATGCCACCCAAAAAATATTTTGTACCATTCAGTTGTTTTATAAAACGTTAATAAATGGAGAATAAATGCATGAAGCAAAATTGATTGGTTTATTCAAAATAAATCGAACGAACATTTTGTGGGTCGTGCTCTACTCTATGGAGGAACCACGTTTCTCATTTCACAATTTATTAGTAAAAGTCGACTTTCATAAAGAGTGGATTATAAAATAGCAAAGCAATACAAGGAAGAAGCTTTGTATCGGCCAAATGTTCTATTAAGAGTTGTTGAAGTAAGGAATGATGACTTTCTTGGTTGCGTAGAACTTGATTTCAAAATTTGATCTTATTATGATCAAATATGAACTGCAATTTAGAAATAAAGGAAGAGGCGTTTTCTCATACTTATTAAGTCAAAGAGATTGTAAATTCCATGTATTGTTCCATAATTGTGGATTCAACGTCAAATCTGTCGCACACAGGCCAATTAGTTTTCGTGATACGCTAGGTGCTACCTACGGGAACTGCTGTTGTTGAAGAGGTGAAGAGATGATGAATCCTGTAATGTCAACCACTGACTTTCTATATCTCGATATAAATAACAATCTAATTCCAGCAACAAGTCTGAGTGCTACAAAGGTCTTTAGGCTAGAACAAAATAACTAAATCTCTTACGCAGGATACTATAACTAGTTTGTTGTTTTTGTCTTTAGAACAATAAATCCATAACTTTTTAGTTCTTTAACCAAAAGATGGACTATCTTACATATGCCTTAAAAAGTATTCCTTATCTCAAAAACCTTGCCCATGCTGATACCAATAAAACATTATACAAATCATGCCAGGAGGTTCTTGATTCTTTGGTACGTTATCCATGATATTGCTCAAATTGGTCAAATGTGATATTGAAGAAGCTTAAGACTCTTGAAATGGAATTAATGATGTTTCTGCAATAATATCCTTTCCAAGTGTCGAAAACTACAGACCCAACAAAATTCATTACTCTATAGAGTACTTTAGAAGTTTTGTACACTCGACGAAGCGAAGATGAGTTCAAAGCTGGAAACCACGCAAAATAGATGTGTGAAACGGACGTCTACAAAACAAACATCTCAAGAAAGTGGAAGCCAAAAGTTCCTTTCGGTGAAAACAGAGATGGAGATTACGAGTTTTCTGGACGAGTCTTTCGTGATAGAAACATATTATGCTGCAATTGATTCTCTGAAGTTCAACTTAATACGAAAAAGAATACAATACAGAAGTCCATAAGAATTTCGAATTTCTATGTGAAATCACCTAGATGGAAAATGGCAGAAGGCAAAATAGTTATTGGGAAAAATGTGCTTTTAATTTAAGTAAAACATTCAAAATTTTTAGGAATTAATAAAGCTATTGATGAAGTAGACAAAAATACCAAACCGAAAACGTAATTAGAATCACAAAGGCTCCTCGCATACTTGAAATTGTCTGACGTAGTTTACTTTTCCCAATATTGTTATCGTTCTAAGAGTTTCTCTAAGCATGGCATTTACTAAATATACAGGAGAACGATCATTTTCAGTCCTTAAGAGGGCAAAAACAATTTAAAGTCAACATTAAAACACGAATAAATGACGGCCCTTACACATATTTATTGAGGGTAAGTTTCTACAGAGCCTTTCTTTTGATGAAACAGTCCAGATGTTTGCTAACTCTGAAGTCAGGAAACGTAGTTTTTTATTAAAAGTTTTTAAATGAATGTGTAAATGCATGTGAACATTGTATTAAGGTCCATGTATGTAATGAAAATTGGAAAATCAAATAAATGTTTTGCCTAAACAACCAACCTTTTTGCAATATTTGAATAACGTCACAAACATGCAAATTTGAAGGAAGGTGGGAAATATTGCCAGCCTAGGGCGTCAAAAACCTTGATCAGACCCTGGTTATTTTTTCATATTTTTGCTGAGGTGTTGAAGAAAATGAAGAAAAGCGGCGATTTTTACTGTTGGAAAATCCACTCCCCCTACCAAGGGGCTATTTTTTGGGAGATATAATACTTGTTCTTTGGTTGTTAAACCATAAGTACTGTATAGTGTAATGAAGGTAATCTGCAATCGTCCAAAGATTGCACAGCTGTCGTAAAACAATGAGACCATGACTCTTCCGATACCGATGCACCTCGGCAGATGACGTCATAAATTGCGCCGATCATTACATTGCTCATCCCCGTCCTGATTACGGCGTAAAATTCGCTTAAACTTTTAATCCGGGGAGCGCCTCGGGCTCCGGCAGCAATTCCGCTTTATTAACCGGCAGCCGCGCGCGGCCGCGGCCGCCTAGCCCAGACTGGACGAACAGCCCCGGCATTGTGTAATCGTCGCGTCGCAATCTCATCCAGCCTATCTCAACCGAAAACGCAGAGACGACTTATGAAACCGGCGGCCGGGCAGACAGGCCTTGAAAGACTACCGCGAGCGAGAGAGCGCGCAGTCCCCGCCGGACTGGTTATCGTCGCGCTCGCTCAGCCACGACGGCGTCGCCCGTCCGCGGCCATAAACATCGCGGCCGGCGTCCGGCGTTCGCCCACATTTGCCCAAATTCCGCCGAAAATCGATAGCGTCGAACGGGCCTTGCAGCGCCCGGAGGCACCCGCACGGTGCCGATGGGGTCGGTACTAGCCTTCGCGAAAACGTTGGCCGCCGCTGGTAAGCCCTTTCAGGAAGGCGATTTCGAGTTGGAAAACTCCCCTGAATAACAATTCCGCCGATGTATAAATTATTCATGTGGGAATGCATCCTCCAGCGAGCGATGTACAGGATGCCATTCTTATCTCGCACTCTTTAATTGCCCTCATAGGCAACACGCGCTACATTCCCCAGCCAGTTGTTTCTAATTTTGAAACTTTGCTGGCAGTGCAAAAACCAAGTTTCAGAACTGTTTCCAGTTAGCATTTGACCAGAATTACAATCTGCCGAAGCCGTTCTTTTAAAACGGGGAAAATATAATTTCTCAAATCCAAAATTATTGTCAATATTGAAATAAGATAATATAAATAGAAATACGAAGACAAATTCACTAAGGTAAAGGCCTGATATCGGTTTCCATTTTAATGAACTTTCATGGAAATTCATAACGTGCGCTTTTAAAAATATATTTGTAGAAGGTAATCCAAATTGAACTTTCGGAAGATTTTATTGAATATAACAAGAAATAGAACGATCCCAATTTTATTGCTATCAGTGTAAAGTACAGATATAGTAGTTACTTGGACAGTTACATATGAAAAGTGATGTTGGACAAATCCTCTCCACGACTTTACTGACATAGGGCCATCCTTTTAGCGAATTTTCCGATAAATAGAACTCTATTTCACCAAATATTCACAAAAATACTGCAATAGTCAGTCGATGTCACTCCTCTGCGACATAACAAGTCCAGGAAATTTGGTTTTAAGTAAAGTGAGTGTTTTACCTACGTAATATATGACTCCATCATGTTGAAACCACATGTCATTCAAGTTCAAACCCTTGGTTTAATTGAAAAAAGTTATATATAGCATCTCCTAATAGTGTACATCATTGACAGTAACAGCGTTGCCCACTTCGTCCTCAAAAAGTACTGGCCCATGATGTCTCCACACACCAAACGGTGCATTTTTGTGAATGCACTGATTTTCGCCAATAGCACGCCAATTTTTACTACCCTACATGCGATTATTTTGAAACTTTACAAAGCCATTTAAATAAAATTGAGCTTCATCGCTCAATAGCCCATTTTCATAATAAACTTGAATGGCATCAGCATGACATTGTGTTCTCTAAAACCCAGTTTGCTGGCTCGTTAATGATCCATAAGTGACATTTTGTTTTGATATAAATGATTCAAATTACGTCAACAGGAGAAAATACCGGAAGAATAAAAAATGTTGTCTAATAACGAGATAAAATCTTGATCTAACTAAAAACATAGACCGCCAATAAAAAGGTGTATATAGTCGTCTCCTTTAATTTTCTTTGCTATGATAGTAATTTTAGCATCGTATTTTAGTAACTATTATGAGCTATTGATCAATTATATAATATCTGGTTCAATCACTTTCATTAGCGATTATAGCTTGACGTATTTTTTCCATGCTTTCGACGAGGTTTTCTGCATTACATGATCGACATATCTTCTTAATTTAAAATAACAGCTACTTCACCGTGAACTCTGCTCTCCATTGTGCTTCATTTTCAACGATTAACATCCGGGGACATTGAGGACTATTCCATCATAGTGACGTTATTTTATGATTTCCACGCACTGCACAGTTTGCTAGGATGTTTAGAGTCATTGTCTTCTTGCAACACCCAACTTTTCGGCAGACTTAACAAGCATTTCTGGTAGATTTTTTCCGGCGTTTATATCGTCCGTAAACAGAGAGGAGCAATCAAAACCGTGTTTACAGAAGCATTTGCGGGTGCTTTACTGTACGCTGAAGAATCCTATTACTCTTCACTGGCCACGCTACCACGATAAGGGAGACTATGACCGAAAGGAAGATTGGTCCGTAAAGATAACACCGTCCCAATGATCCAAATTTTCGTTTGCTCACGCCAGTTCCTCTTCCTCGTGAGTGTAATAATAAAGGTTTCTTCAAAGTTAATTGAAAAAAAAAATTTTTCACGCAGGTGACTTCGACTCAATCGAACACAACGCTTTGAAAGGCCTGGATTGTCTTCAAAGAAACCCAATATCGCTTTATCCTTCTTAGTTGTTGTGATACGGGCTATTCTTTTCTCTTTTCCCCGCTTTTCAGCGAATGTCTCAGACTTCATTTATGTTGCAGACGCTTTACACGTCAGTTTCGTTTCTTTGTAACGACCGACTAAAAATTTTGCACCCATAATAATATCAACAACACAACCTACAAGCAAACTATACTGCGAAGAAAACTACGAAATACAAATTTGAACGAATTAACATAAATGATCATGCAAAATCTGACCTAGGATCTTCTTCGTATATTTCTTCTGGAATATTGTCGAAATATTCTAATGCTGGCATGTCTACGAAAACTTTACAATATTGAGATTCTTAGCAATTCGTTATATACCTTCTAGAATATTCTCGAACTGTTCTACTGCTCATATACCAGTACTCTATAAATGATATTGGAGCACTTGGAAGTTCATTACAGTAGTATGTAGAGATTAATAATAATACCAATAAAGAAATTACAAACAACACAAAAATCAATGGAAAGAAGAATATTAGGAGACAGAAAAATAAACTGATGGTCAAAGACATAGTAGAGAAAGTTGCACAATAGAAATGGAGTTGGGCAGGGAATTTAGTAAGAATAGAAGAGATGGACGAATAGACTCTAGACTAGGGAAGAGGAATGAAGGTAGACCACTTGAACATTGGTAAGACGACATAAAAACGGTGGAGAAGGATAGCAAAAGAGCGAGAAAGAAGGAAGGAAAGAGGTGGATTATAAACCATTATTGGATGAGAAAAGTTTGAAAAAAGAAAAAGAAGAAGGAGAAGATGTGGAGTGAATCAGCTCGTTTATCAATTTTTATTGGTTAGTGTTTTGGGAACATAACTTCATTAGTAGGTACTAACAGCAAAAGTAGGTGGTATTTACAATGCTAGCTGAAAATTCTATCATTAACTGCCATCAATGCTTTCAGTTTCATCAGTTTATTTAATTCCAAGTTACATGTACTCATGCTTTTAAAAAAATTATTAAGAAATAATCAAATAAATATTCCATAAACAAGAAAGTGATGCAAAGGCTTCTTTCGATTACTCATTAACTCGATGAATTTCCTCAAAGATTTACGTAAGGACGAATGGAACAGTTAACCTGAACCAAAATATGAGAGTAGTATTTTAACATTTTAGCTTGAACTTGAAAGTTAAGGTTTACTGATACGTAATCGTTACATAAACTACTCTATCGAGATACATCTAGAAAAATAACGAATGCTGAACTGTACCCTCTGTTAAGTTTTGCACATTTTTGAAATCAAGCATGATTGCGGCACCTTGCACATCTTTAGAGTTTCCCTTTACTCAAAGCCTTATTTCTATGGGGGAGTTTTTGGCATGTTTGGGGGAGTAGAATCTGTTGCTGCAATTTATTGTCTTGGTGGTGCCAAACAATAGTAGTTAAGTTAATTCTTATTGGATTTTACAGTTTTTTCCTCGTAGACATCGATGGTTCGATTCATCCTCAAAATCCTAATTTCTTAAACACCTTTTGGTCTGTTTGTTTTCTTTCGTTCGTCAACCCTCCGACGTTCCTTCCACTTTTTCATAGTTTATTTTAGTATTGTTTATGATGTTTTCATCTTTTTAGTAATAATCCTCAATATTTAGGGTTTCACGTTTTCGGAAAATTTTATTTTATACATTGGCCATTATTGCAACTGATAGTAGAGCCATAATGAGGTGATGCATCTTTAGCTCTTACTGAATATTACCTATATAGTTTCTAAAAAAACCTTTTTAATTCGAAGCTAGAATAAAAGGGCCAATCATTAGTTGCCCAATTTTAAGTTCGCCCAATTGTAAGATCAATAAAAATTTATTTTACATTCTGACACAATCTCAATAGATGAACTTAATTTGAAGATTATCGGCTGACTGATTTTAGTGAATATAAATATGCTAACAACGCAGTTCTGTATAGAAGCTAACGTTTATTAGCTTGAGAAATGAGTTATAGATTACTGAAGACAATCGATTATTGATGAAAGAAGGGATAGAGTGAATAATGAGAATTTTTTATTCGCAAACTGCTCAACACGTCACAAATCCACAAATTTAATTTCACAAATAATTTTTGGTCACTACCCACGAAAAAATTTGCTATTATAGCTTTATAACATATGTCTGACTGAAAATGAAACTTTTAAAATTATAAGAAGGAAAAGTGTTGATATTATTGAATTACGATGTAAGGAGACCAGCAGATAGGACATCATTGTAAGAAAAACAACGATAATACACATTGCATTCGCCATCACTGTGTAATTGCTACATAAAACAAATTTTATGACTATAACCTCCTCAAATAGCGACTTCTGAGAACAGGCAATTATTAAAAATGAGAGTAAATAAATGTAATTATATAAAAAGATAAAGAAGAAAGCAACGAAAAAATGGGTAATAAAAAGCAGTGAAGAAGCTGTCGAACAGGAACTAACAAAGTAAATGATCGAAAACCAGGGGTAGCAAAAGAAATTCGTATAGAGTATCCAAACTGATATTACTCCCTGATATTTGGTAGGTGATTGAATATATCATATTGCACCGTTAGTGGTTTTAGTTATAATATTTTGATTAGTACTGATATTTTTGAAAGAAACTTATACTGCTGAAGGTCAATAGTAAACGATAAACTTATTTTAGTCATGTACATCCAATGGAAAACTTAAATATACCAATATCATCCCTTATTATGTAGTAAACGAAAGATTACTTTATAGCTACCGATAATTTTTCGAAAAACCAACACAAGGGCCTTGTTTATGCCAGTTAGTTACTTCTTAAGAGTGTTATTTTTCCATACGCATTCTGTATGCATTTCAAGTATCTCGTCTGTGACGTACCACAAAGATATCGAAATAAGCTAGCGGTCCTTTAAAAATGATCTAGAGAAACATTGCGGGAAAGATATACAAATAAAGTTCTATGAGACAGTGGCTATACCAGCTTTACTATATGGCAGTGGAACACTGAACAAGGATAAAATTAAAGAATCAGAACGACATAATCGAAGAACACGGAACGAAATTACACCATGTTCTAAGAATGGATGGTCACGTTCTAAAACAGGCCCTATTTTATAAATCAGCGGGCAGGAGAAGCGTAGAACGGTCGGGAAAAACGTGGGCCGACGGACAAGAATAGCCAGAAGGCCTAATCATTAAGGATTGATAATGATGATGACGTGAGAGAATCAAATAAAGAGTAAACTTGATTAACGTGCATGATCGAATTTAAATTTTTGCTACTCAATTTCATTGATTAATATTTTTATGTATTTTATATGAATTTTTTTATATAAATTTTAGAAAAGTGAAAATGCAATTGAAAACCCTAATTAGAATTTTCAGTTTCCCCATTCTCGCTTGATTGTGTTAGCCCAAGCAGACATATAATGCACGGAAACGAATGACAAGTTATGTAGGTAGTGTCTCGCTTGAATGATGAATTGGTCTCATTAGCACAAGATAATGAGATGAATTACAATATACAAGCTTGTTGCAGATTAGCCGTGACGCGCGTTCTAATGGGAGATTTAGACCCAGATGAATTATTTACTCCTCCGATACGATGCGTGTTCCATCTTGTAAGGCGGCTTTCCCCGATATTCAATCGGACTGCTCCGCACTTATTTTGGCACGCCGAGGACCGTTATTAGAATTAATTAGCGTCAAACTGACAAAACAGGCGTTGCCATCGGCTAGCAGCAATATAAATCGGGCGATCTGACACTCATACAGCCTTCCGATAAGTCGAGGTTCATTTGCGGGAAAAAAGTTATCGGAGTGCTCCCGATGTTTTGCAAATAGCGGAGTTTGTAGCTGTCTGGAGTAATGGGTCGGACTGGGCTAAAGATCGACACCCGCGGGTTGACCCGCGTCGAGCCCCTCTGAATTCATGAGGAGCTTACCGGTATAATGGACCGTAAAAATTTTAAGCGGTGACTTTTCCCCAAAATAATAGAAAGCTTGGAATTGTTAGGGGAAGCTTCATAAACTTTGAATTGATTGAAGCCGACGGAATGTGATATTGTTTTTTTCTTGTGAAAGGGAGAGTACATTTTATATGCTTTTCTTCATTATTTATAAGAAAAGTGATTCTTGTGAGTATATTTTATTTGCGGTCTTATTTATGATTAGACGAGTTCTCATTCAAATCTTAGGTTTTCCTCTCTTATTGCAATACATAACTGAGCAATAAAGTTGTGGTTTCAAATTTTAATGGAAAAAATAAATTTATCTTTTTATTGTTAATTTTTTCTTGTGGTTTAAAAGCAGGTAAATTTGTAGTTGGAGTAAAATACTAAAAAATATTTATAATCTACAATTCACTAATAACCTATTAATTTATGAAAGTAACATACAATAACAATATCTTGAAACTAATAGAAATTGCTTTGGTTATTATTATCCGGAAAAAGTGTGAAATGGCAACGAGAATAAACTGATAGACTTATGTGCACAGAACAAATGGTTTCTTTCAACATAAACACATTGAGAGATGTACTTGGACACAACCATCTAGAATATAAAAAATCACAGATTACCTCGTAGGACACACTTTATCCCTGATGTAACGGATGTTACGAGTATTCAGGAGAGCGAAGTGTAAATCAGACCACCATCTACTTAAAACTTAAAAAGGCAAAGTTGAACAGAAAACAAAAACTAGAAAAACAGAAAGAAGGGGAAATATCGAAGTCTGAAAATATAGTTTAGAAAACTTCAAAGAAAAGGGTATTGCAACAAAAGTTAGATAAAAAATTACAGAAAACCAACATGATGATAAGAGCATGTTGAGATGCCGCTGCAAATGAAGCAGTTGGAAAAATGGACAGTACTGGAGAATGTAAGCAAAAAAGAAGTAAAGAAAAAGCGTATAAAGAAAACCGAGGAAAAAGATTTTTACCACGCTCCCAAAATATCCTTTTGATATTTCTACGTGTTATTAATATTAAAGCAATTGTTAAATAATAATCTACTAAAAATTAAGGTCACTTTTTCAATTCGTATAATAAACCAATTTAGATTGTTACTGCCTTCAGTGATGTTGCATACAAATGCACAGATGATGCGAGGTTTTCCACAAAAATAACGAGCCAATCTTAATTTATATAATCAAAACAATTTGGGGCAACAATGGGGCAACTTTGATTACTGAATCTTTATCCATTTTTGTGTAAAGCTGCAATATTTGTTTGCAAAACGATGTATTGAATTCAGTATGAAAAAAGGCATGGTACAAGAAATAGACGAGAATCTGTTATAAGTGATCCAAGCTTTAACAGACCAGTAACAAGAAACTCACCAAAAAATGTTAAACTTGTCTACAATCTGCAAGGGTCAGCAACTAACATTCTAAGATCTAGAAGATAAGGTGGAGATTCCAAAATCTAAAGCGTGTAAAATTTTGACCGAAAATTTTAGCTCAAAACGTGCGTGGAAAAATTTGTTCCGCGACTATTGTTATCAAAGCTGAATGTTACAGTTGCTAATGGCTAATTGTTTAAAAAAAATAAATAACCGGATCTGCAACTACAAGCCCCAAACAATAGCTTAGTCGCCCAATAGAAGTTTGCCTCGTCCGAAAAAGCCTACTTTAAAGCTGATTGGGCACGATATTTTTGTCATTTTATTTAAATATATAAATTGTTTATTGTAATTGCAATTTATTGTACCATAGGTCTCAATACCGGAACAGACCACGTATTTCGCTTCGAATATCATTTCAGGCGCTTTTTGCTTCCGTACGAATGTAAAAAATTACGCAAATGTGTGTCAGCATCAACCAGTTCTTTAAGTTTGGTATGAGACATAAAAATAAGTTTTATTAATTTAAAGAACAATATGTTGGAGATTTATCGGACCCTTCGAAACCATGGGCCCGAGAAATTGTACTCTCGACAGACCTGATAAAAGTGAGGAATATAGTCATAGAAGAAAAAAGAAAACGAATAGGCAATAAATACAGTGAAGTAGAAATACCGTTGGATTGGCATTATTAAAAAAATAAAACAACTACAACAAATATCTAGGAAAGTTTGGGAAGAATATTACAAAAAATTAGTGGTGGAGAGTTGAGCAAAATCTTCATTCATCTTCTTCTTTTAAGTAGGCCACTAGCCTGTTTTTAACAGCACCAGTGTTGGGCGTACCCCGGGAAGGTGGCTAGCCTAACCCGTCAATTTAGGAGAATGTACTTAACGACCACCAAAGGTGTTCGTATGACGAACGTGAAGCATTTGATGTTTGCCATTTTATTGACCTGGGAGTCTAATATAAACCGGGACCGCCGCTCGCTAGTGTGTCAGATCGAAACCTTTATCTCGCGGCTATCGTAAAGGAAAATATTAATGTACAGGAGAAATTGAATGAAATAAAGGTGGATAGCATTGAAAATGCCATACGAAAAATGAGGAACAGAAAATCTGGAGACAAGAAATCTTACGGTGAAAGAGTGGCAAGTGAAAATTTAAAAAAAGAATAACTGAATCATATAATAAATATATAAATAAAAACGCCATATTCAAAGAATGGCAAACAAAATACCTGGCATCAATATAAAAAAGAAAATCAATGCAGGAAGAGATATACGTTCACTATTTATATACTAAGCCCATCGTAGCATATGTATTTTAGTGATGTATAAATAAACATAAATGACAAAATAATCAAAACTGTAAAAGAATTGTATAAAGTTTGGCAATGCATACTAAGGGCAACATTTAACGAAAGGGTTCAAAACAACGAAAGGTCTTAGGCGAGGTTGTTTTCTTTGGCGATCAATTAGATCTTTCCTATCTAAGTCAAAGAAGACTTAGAATACATACCCTGCAAAATCCAAGTAATACTATAAATTTAGACAAAACCTGATGTTTATATTTATATAGAGAAAAAATATGAATACACAATTATTACAAAAACCAAGGGATGAAAATAATGAAAAGATCGACAAGACGAATAAGAGATTGGAGAGCGAATTTGACAAAGAAGGAAGGCAGTAAGCACAATTATTTAAAGTATTGTCTTATATGGGGTGAAAAAATGGCGCATGAACGAAGTCTGTTGAAAGAGAGTGCCAAGGAAAAACACACGCTGTGAATCGAAGAAGCAACCGATTTAATGGTTGAGGACTTTTTAGGTTCGTCTTGAAAGGACGGGATGCGAGTTATAGTTTTGAATGCGATCCGGAAAAAATAGCAGAGAAAGGGTGATCTTTTGACCGAAAATGGTATTGCGAGGGAAGCACGCGCAAAATGGCGCCAAGCGCAAGTTAATAAATTGTTTGACCTTCAATAGGATGCAATTTGCGTCATACCATGTTCCTTGTAAATTATGGATGTTCTAGAAAATACCAATCAAAATGTAGGAACACAAACATTTAATACGGTACGGTAAAATAAGTTAGCGAGAAGTGTTATAAGGAAAGCTGTGGACGAGAAAAATCCCCAAGATGAAAACTGTGACAACAGACGGAAAATGGAGGAAGAGTTCAGAGATCGAACAGCGTCAGCAGACAGCATAAAACTAGTTTGTATTATAAGTGTGATTATCGCTTTGTGTGTTTACGAAGTTACATGCTTGGACCGGGCTCAAAACGCTATTAATAAGAATAATAACCAAAATAAAAAGTGCCAATTTTCAAGTTCTTGGCACATTATAATAATTCATAATATAGGATTTTTTGAGTTTCCAATAATTAATAACTCGATGAATTCTGATTTTCATTAAACGATCAATTAATTTCGGCATTCGAAACATGAAAAACCTATAAATGTAACTAAAATCCCATCGTTGAAAACCGGCTCCTTTTTAGCCTGTTCTTTATTACTAATATCAAATTAAAAGTGGACATCTTGGTATGGTGCTGGCTCATTTTGATATATAATGTTACCATGTAGAATTTTAATATATAAATGGAATGGACGAATTCGGTAAAAGCTGGCTCCTGAACTTCAATTTCATTTTTGACATTTTAAACCATCATAATAACTCCCAGTGGGTAATGCTTTCTCCTCTAACGAGCCAATTCAACGAAAAGAAGAAATGGCCGATGCATACTGAATAATATAATCAGCGTGTTTTGAATTTATGAGAAAGTTTGTATGCCGCTTGCTTTGTCATTTCATCTTATCTATTTTGTTCTTACATTTAATGATCGATCATTTTGATGTGCACAGCAACAATTAAATTAATTCGAGCGCTTCCATTTCCATGTAACTAAAAATTTGCCTTTTAGGCTTCTCATTCAATTATCTGCCCAATTAAGGCACCAAGTTTTAATTCTCTCTTATAGCGTCGCTGAAAAATTTGCAAAATAACTAGTTAAGACTTACCGTGACGTTTTCGCTACTGCAGCACAGATTTTGATGACCCAACGAATCTTCTACTTCAATAAGTGTCTGTGAACAATGTACAATTGCAAATTCGTCTTGTATCCCTGTGTTAAATGTGTTTTCTCAACTCTTCTGATTGATTCACTTAAGTGTGTATAGCTAAAAAATTTTATGATGATCCCCTATCAAATGCGAAAAGTCCACTTCAGTATGGGATGCTTTGTCGCCATATGCATTACCAGTTTTTTAAAAAATGTTATATGCTTATCAAAGCTGTATGCTCGATTACTTTCATGTTACATCTCTTAGACTATAGTAATCCAGTTAATTGTTATTGTATTTCTTAAGCTTGTGATAAACTGCTTTTATATAAAGATTATTTTTTCTTCCTAGACCCCTCGGATATTCAAAATATTTCCGTTAGTCGCCTTTGGATTTTATTCAAAAGTTACATTGAGCCAGTTTACTTGTTACATGAATTTCTCGAAAAACATCTGTTACGAGGCTTTTAGAAAATTGACTGTTATGTTATGTGTCTAGATAGCAACAGGAAAAATTTTAATGCATCCTTGTCAAAGCAAACAACGCTTTTGAGGGGAACAGCTCTTCCCAACAGGAACCCCCATATCGACGGCTGTTATCGGCACATTTCCATACACTTGCCTTTATCGCCGCGAAACAAGATAAACAGAAATCGTTGGGAGGTAGGCTATTAGACGGTCGAACTGCGTGTGTATCTGAATTTACTATTGCCCGATGCGGGTCATCAAATGGGGGCACATTTTACTACTTAGCACTCGCGTATCGCCTGCTTTTTGCCCGCGTTATCGAGATTTTTTGCAATTAAGGCGCTCTCGTCCCCACTGGGTTAATTGGCTTGAAATCATTGCTATTCGCTTACATTTTAGCGTTAGCGCAATTTAAACTACGTCACTGCGCACGGGCGTACTTTACTTTGTATCGAACTGTACAAGTTAATGTACGAGATGATGGAGTAGCAAATTAGTTACACTAATTTTCTGTTTCTGTTACAGGTACGTTCGCCAAAGATAAGGATAAAATTCAATGGGGTTCAAAGTAAGAATGCAATTACAATTTTTTAGATGATAGTTATTACACATAAGGAAAAGGTACTTTCAATTATTTTTGCAATTAAGGGTTTAATTCGGAGACATTTTAGTCGGCTTTCACATCCTTTAATTAACACGGACATAATTACTGAATATCACCAGCACAGCCGGTGATTATCGGTAGAACAAACAGCCTGCGCCGATAGGCTGTTAAGGATTATCATCAGTTATTCCGTTTCTGTCTGATTACAAACCTTGAACACATGGAACTAAATTTTTAAGTCGCTAATTACAGACTCTCAAAAGGCACTGAAATGGCCTTAAAATTGCACTAACGATAGTGCGTCGCAGTTTAAGTGAAGCAATCACTAGAGTGTGTAATTACTGTAGTTGAGATTGTTCCGATTCCAGAAAACGTGTAAATTATGCGATACGCTGGAAATGAACGTTTGGATATGAAATGAAATCGCATGTAATGAGACTGATTGCTATTTACGCATGCATACTGCACTCTAATAGGAGGTTGTATTTAATTAGAAGTATAATTCGAGCATTTTTACAATAAGCACAGGCGGATTCGCAGCTTACTACAACAGAAACTTCAAAATAAATTCCCCGACCACTAGCCTGAAAATGAATGCCGTGTTAAGCGCCAAGAAGAACGCTATCAGTTTTGTGTAGGACGAAAGCTCGACTTGCACCACCACATTGTCCTGTGCTCGAGCGCACTGGAGGATGTGCCGCCCGAAATCCTCGATGTGCTGGTTATCCCCCTGCCCGTTCAGATAATTCAGCACGGCCCGGAAGTTGTCCGGAACTTGCTCCAGCAAGCTCATCCTAGAAGGCCGCAGATAAACAATCTCATTACGTTCCCTCCGTGTCGTCCGCCCTTTCTGCAGGCACGTCCTGGATTTGTTGGTTCAGGCTGTCGACCTCGGGCCTGCGGATGTTGATATTAAAAGAACTTCTAGGGATGCTTACAGCCATGGGAGTACGCCGTTCCCGATTAACTTCCTCGTTGTCGTTGCTGAAGTCGCTTTCAGTCCAAATTTTGAAAATTCGCAATTTGCGTCTTTTGCTACTGCAAGTGGATGGGATGTCGTCGTAATTGTTATTTTCAGGCAGATTGTTAACATTGCAGTTATGATGATTTCGCTCCCCTACAGATGAAATATTGGCGTTATTCTTTCCCGTGCGTCTGTTTTCATCGGTTATCTCCAATTGATTTGTGGAATGAGCTGAATTCGCCGCTTTAGACAATTCGCACCCTTCCGACACATCAGCATGATCTATGCTAGCATTCGAGCAGAATTAGATAACATTACATGACTGGGGCGCGTTTTACCGTGGCCGGGTTTCAAATAAGCGCCTCTCTGCGTGCTCGCTGATTCGGGCGGACTGGGCAAGCACGTATTCGACAGGATCCCTTTGTCGGCCCCTTCCGGGACCTCCTCGTCGTAGGACTTCCGAAGAATGGCTTCGAGGACGTCGGCGCAGGCGCGCGCGAGGTGCTCCTGGGGCTGGAAGGGAACTTCGGTGATGTCGTATCTTTGGGCCATTTCTACAAGAATTTAGATTAGGAAGCCGAACGCTGTTTGAAAGCAATTTTTGTCTCGGGCGGTTTGAAATGCTGCTACTAGATTCTGATACAGGGGATCGTGAATTTTACGCAAAATTAATGTTTTATCTGTTATAAGCGACCAGTTAACACAATGATTTATTTTTATTTAAATAAACTCTTAAATCCACCACTAAATTTTAAATTGAGAATGGATGCTCACCGAGTGTATTTATGTAGGGTATACTTATCTACAGATTATTTGTATTATTTTGCTACTAAAAATAAACCATGCGATTTATGTGTTAATTAAAGGTACATAAAAAGTAACTAGGTCGCAATAATAAAAATTGAAACTTTTAAAAGCTTTTTTTGTAATTTATATATGCTAAAAGTAAGTTATATATGCTAAAATATTCTGGTGCGGATGTTATAATATAAGCATTGTAAATTATAATATTGCATATGCATATGTAGTTTTCATTTTAACGCATGAAATTTTTGAATTTTGAGTTACCACGTAGTTACAAACATTTTTAAAATGTAAACAAACAATTTAAAGTTCGATACCTGTTGAGTCATGAGCTGCCTAGAGGTTTTTTGCGATTAAAGACGATGAATCACTTTAAGCGCCAGATAAGATTATTTTAACGTTGTAGGCGTCTCTATTCGATTTACTGCCTACATACTCTTATTCCTTATATTTATTTAAATTGTTATTGCTATATTTATTTTTAATTTAGAGTTTTTAGCTTTTTTTTTAATAATTTTAACTTGAATCTTTTTATCCTTTATTTTGCTTTATTATTGATCATTTAATTTGAGCTTAGACGAAATAACCATTGTAATTATAGTTTAAAATTTATTATTAATTATATTAAGTAATTTTTACTGTATTTTTGTTTATTAACATGTTCCATTTTTATAATTTAAATGTTATACTTTCAAATAATAGAAAAATGGTGGACAAACTGTTAAGACTATGGTCGTCATAAAAGTATAAAAATCATGTGTCATATACTGTAAATAACAATGAACAAAGTAAGAAAACAGTAATGTCAATAATATTGAAGGAGTATAGGAACTTACTAACAAAAAAGAAGATTAATTAAACCAACCCTGAATCGAAGTTTCCGAAATGTCTGAAAGTTCAACGGTAAGTAACAACGGAGCGATCTCTTTTAGCCTTCAAAATGTTGACATCTGTTATAATAATGAATCAAGAAATGAAAATTAAAATATTAAAGATTAAAACAGTTACTTCTAAATAGGTACATTAAGAAGTTTAAGGAATGTGAGCTCTATGAGCTCAAATGGTAGATTTGTTTATCATCTTGATTGTTGTAAGTAGACTTACAACCGCACCGGAGCAGCTGACCAGTTTGGCTACGCAATATTAATCTGTACTATTTTTCTTTCTTTCAATATATATGGTAAGACACCAGATAGAACTTTTTTATAATGATGTGTAGTTTGCATGCACAGTAAGAAATACTTTATATATTTTCTTCTGATTGTTATATAGTTTATTATTCTTCCTCTACTGTATTTGTTGTCTAATAAACATAGTTCATCCACCAAGTATGTGCAACAAGTTTTATATTATCAGGTAGCTTCTTATATGTATTGTTTTTCCATTTTTTGTAGCATACATACATAATCCTTTCCTCTTCTACCTTACGGTGTCGAGGTGAACATCACTAGCCGTTTCCACTGCTTACGATCCTGAGCCATCCTTTCTGCTTCTTTCCACTTCATATTTTTCTTTGTCAATATTCCCCCAATTTCATCGTTCCAGATCTTGGTTGGTCTTCCTCTATTTCGTTTTCCATCAATTCCCATTTTCCAAACACTCTTCTCCTTCCTATTATCCTTCATCCTCACCATATGCCCAAACCACCTTAGCCGCATCCCTTCAAGTCTTTCTAATGTCGGGTTGACGTTACACTGTTCACGAATTAGTTCATTTCTAATGCGATCACATCTAGTTACTCCAACCCCGCACGTAAGTAACGCATCTCACACGCTTGTGTTTTGCTTCTGTTTCGCGCATTTAATACCAATGTTTCTCCATCATACAACACCGGCTCATATATCTTTTTAAATATTCTAATTTTTGTTTTGAGACTACTCACTTCTCTTTTCCTAATAAAACTGTTGTTCAAGGCATATAATAATCTCGATGCACTGGCTACTCTGCTTTCAATTTCCGGCTCCAGCTCCCCCCTCTCACTTATTTTCGACCCCAAATATTTAAAGTCTAATACCTGCTTTATAATCTCATTATTCGTACTGATGCCAACATTCACATGCTCCTTTGTTATCACTAGTAGCTCCGTTTTCGCACTGTTCACCTTCATTTCAAATTCTTTAAAATTTTCATTCCAGATATTTACATTTAGTTGCATGTCTCTTTCCGTCCTAGCCACTATCACAAGATCGTCCGCATATATCATCTCTAACATGAGGACCTGCTGTACCTTATATACTCCTATTCTGGTTTTCTTTACACTTTCCTTGCACTTCCTAGCAATGGGCTCAAAACTCCCCCCGTCTCGCACCATTTCTGGTCCTTTTTTTTTGTAGCATATATTATTATTTTGCCAATGTGTATATACGCCAAACAGTTGTTTAAAGCAAGGGATCATAAAAACCTGCAATTGTCAATGAAATAAAAGCAATAAAATGGATTAGCGATATATTATAGAAATATGGACTTATTTGAAGCGTATAAATCTTACATTTGGATGGAGATATGGCATATACTTTTGAATAAACATTCTTATTGAATGTGAAATTATGAGATGAAAAATAAACACCTAAGTATTATTTTTTTTTATAAATTTATTAACTAATTGCAATCTGTATATGAAGATACAATAAGCAATACAGATAAATGTTTGGAAGTGTCATGAATAAATATGAGAGATATGATCCTCTAACCCTAACTCCAAGATTTCTTACATGTTATGCATTTAACTACTATGTAACAGATATTTATATGGCAAGTCAAGTGGCTTAATTCTACTCATTCTTTGAATGTTAGCACTATTATCTAGAAGATTTACGGCGTGGTAATTAGGGTGGAATTTTAATTTATGTAAATAATTTACACTTTATTTCACTATAATGTCTTTCACAGAGTCCACTTTTAAGTCATCCAAAATGTCAATATTTCTTAGAAAATGCGGAGCATCATACATACTTTGGATTGGAAGCGTTCAATTATTTGTATATTGGTATTGGCTGCTGTACCCCAAAGTTGTAGTCGCTAGGTCCAGATGGACTTAAATGCTACGTTATACACGAGGAGCTTGTTACGAATAGATAATTTGGATTTTCTTCCTAGGAGCCAATAGTGTTTGCTAAATTTCAAGCCAAGTTGCTTGCGTTTTTCCATATGTGTTCCTTCCATGTGAGGCCGCTGTCAAGGTGTAAACCTAGGTATTTCACCTCTGCTACTTGTGGTAATGGTGCATTGTTCATGAAGACCTGAGGTACGCTGCCTCTACTTTTTGTAAACGTGATATGGTGTGATTTGTTTCATTTATTTTTACGCTCCACCTTTTAGCCCACGTCTCTATCTCATTTAAATTTTTTTGTAGGATTTCAGCAGCTATCGTGGGATCTTTGTGTTTAATCATGATCGCTTTGTCGTCGGTAAAGGTAGCTGTGAAAGATTGGTTATTGATAGGTAGACCAGCGGTGAAGAGCAGGCACAGGAGCGGGGAGTTCAGTTAATTGCTGTTCATATTTTACTTGGAAGAATCTATCATCTAGGTAGGATTTTAGAACAATGTAATATGGGTGTAATAACTAAGATTTTAATTTGAAAAGGAGACCGTCGTGCCAAACTTTGTCCAAAGCTTGACTACCATCAAGGAATGCTGCGGTGCAACACATCTTTTCTTCAAAAGATTGGTTTATAAAATCTACCACTCGGTGGACTTGATGTATGGTCGAATGCTGCTCTCTAAAGCCAAACTGATGGTCTGGAATAAGATTGAGTTTTTTTACAATAGGTATAAGTCTTTTGAGTAGGAGCTTCTCTAGTAGTTTGCCAAGTATGGATAAGAGGCTGATAGGCCTATAGGAGCTGATCTCATTTGGTGCTTTACCAGGTTTTAGAACTAGAATTACTTGGGCAACCTCCCAGGGAGCTGGAAAATAGCACAACTAAAAGTATACAAGAATGCTGTCCAATGTCCGTCAAAAAGAAAATAGCCGAGAAGAGACGCCTTCGGAAAATCTGGAAAACCACCAGATATTCTTCTGACAAAACGCGATGTAATCAAGCCTCTAGAGAACTAAAAAACCTAATCAGCAACCTTAAAAACAAATGCTTCCAAGAATATCTTGAAACCTTACAGCTGCAGATGATACGAACTACTCATTATGGAGAGCGACCAAGAGAATAAAACACTAAAGACTTCCTGTCCCCTATACGTAAAAAGGATGAAGGTTGGGCACACACTGACTCAGAAAAGGCAAACGCTTTTGCGCAACATTTAGTGGAAGTATTCAAACCCTTACCGTCGTCAAGTACTCCTGATGCAGATCTGGTGTTTAAGAATGCTCTAGAAGCTCCACATCAGATGTGTCCGCTACCAGATCTCTTTACAGTCAAGGAAGCCAAAACCATGATTGAATCTAACCTTCATCCAAAAAAGGCTCCTGGCTTTGACTTAATTACAGGACAACTTATTAAGAAACTTCCGCGTAAAGGCTTAGTTATGTTAACAACAATATACAACGCTGTGTTAAGACCTAAGTAATGACATGTTCTAATATAACTAAGGGCGAGTCTATAAGAATTAAATTTCAAAAATAATATGATAGTGTTAATTCGATTACCATATGCAAGGTCGATAAGCCCGGAATTTTTTTGAAATGTATTTTAGGAAAGACGAAAGATCGTCTTATACGCAATACCATAAAAGATAATACAAATTAGCTTCATATAATCACCAACTTACAATAGTCGACAAAATGAGCTGAGAATTCGACCGCAGAGCTGCTATACTCCAATCTCTTCGCGTCGGAAATTCGCCGACAGAAATTATTGCACGGTTTGGCTACAATATGACTCAAGTAGAAGGAATCTGATCACCAGGGGGAGGTAACTGTTAACAGAGCCACTCACAGCAAGTGATCTGGTCACTAGAAAATTAAAGAATTCATCCGTGAATTGAAAGAGAAGGTCGATAAGGATCCGGGGTGGAGCATGACTGGCCTGGCAAAAGAAATGGGCATGGTGAAGTCGACGGTCAGTCTAGCAGTGCTCCAGGACCCGCACTATAAGTCTTTTGTCTTGAAGAAATGCCAACTGGTGATTCACGAAAACAAGATGGAGAGAAGGTTAAAGCCCGAAGCACTGCTTAACAGCATCAAACACGACAGCGCTGGCTCTCTGTGATTATTTCGGAAACAAATAACTTTATCCAAGACAGAAAGGTGAATCGCCCAGAATCATCGATTGTTTTAACAAAATAAAGTGCTTACCGCCATGTACACAAACTTTTTTGCCTCTGTAATGGTTCTGAGGACATCGTGACGCCTTACTTTGATGAGGAATGCCTGAAGGTGCTGGAGACAATTGTTAAGCCCTAGGTAGAGGAGATGTTTGTTGGGTGAGGGTACATATTCCAGCAAAACTTCGTTCCAACCCACAAGGCAAGGAAGATTTGCGAATGGCTATACAATAATTTGTATTACTACCCCGACATGTGGCCACCTTCCAGCATCGACTGCAGTCCCTTTTATTACTAAGTGTGGGACGTGGTCGAGGTGAAGGCTAATGAAAGGCATAATAACATCAAGGACAGCTTAAGGGCCTCCATTATGGAAGTAATGCTACAAGGAGAAAGTTGTGATGGCCTACAGTTAGTTTAGCTCCCAGGTTGAGAAAGTCGGGGCCTCTGATGGGGGCTATATTGAACAATAAGATTCTCAATTCTATTTACTTTAATTGCGCTAAGTTTCATGTGAATAAATTAAATCTTAATTGTATTCTAATGTTATTTTCATTATTTACTTATTTTTCAGGTTTACCTTGACAAACCCGTATTTGCATTGTCATGTGCAACAGCAAATAATAATAAGCTTTTATTCACAAATACTCATACCATAAATATTGTTGCAAGTTATGAAGCCTTTGTGAAAATTACGATGTTACGCCACAAGTGAAATTTCAAGATCCTTCACAAATCTTCATATGCCTGTTTTATAATAGTCATTAATTTATGTACACTAAAACAGTGAGTGATGTCTCATGTTGTAAGAGCTGTGCTGCTATTGAAAAGAGTAACGAAACTGCAGCAATTTTTAGTATGATATATAATAGTAGTTCCCCGTAACAGGCCTTGAAGGCCCTTTGGGGTCGTAATAGGATAGGTCTGCTACAATCTAGAGCCTACGGTGGCTAGCGCTACGTACCGACCGCCTAGTATTACCCCAGAGTTTGAGCTCCAGGTACTCATTTATTGCAGCCTGAGTCGAGCTGGGCCGTAAAAATGCCAGCGATTGAATTGGCGAGAGCGGGATTCGAACCCGCAACTCTTGGTTTCGTATTCTAGCGACCTATCCACTAAACCACCACGGCTCCAAGTATGATATATATAAATTTAAAAAAAATTACAAAACGGGCTTCTCCAAATTATTTACTAAACACTTAAATGAAAAATTGACTAAACGAATTTTGTTCATTGATTGATGACTCTAATGATTCAAAAAAGTTATTGTCTTATTTTAATTATGATTTGGTGTAGAACTGTGAACAAAGACGGGGGCTTTGATTTATATTGACAAGAAAAATGAAAAAAATATACGAGCATTTGAGACAAACCTTTAGCAATAACTTAAAAATGTCCCCTGTGCTTAGGTCGAAAACACGCTGTGGTTTCGCAAAGCTGAAGTATTTTGTAATAAAAGTACCGACAGATTCTTCCAGATTCACTATAGTCCAATTTGAAAATTTCAAAACAAACCTAATTTAATTGAGCAAAATAAAAATAAATCCTAAAAAATAGCACACAAAATTATTTTTTATACATGAATGGTCGGTCTTTCCCCTTTATACAGTCACGATTCTTTTGCCCGTTTTAGTTTTATGCGGTTTTAAAGTTATATGGTACGATAGAATTTTAATGTTTTCTGGGGTTTCCCGTTGTATATCTATGCTGTTTTGGTGGTTCCCCTTTCAACGTTATACGCTTGATGGGCCCGGTGGCACTGCCACGTGATTATTATTGTAAAAGACGTTACTCTGGTTACAGTTCAGTGTGATCACAATTGCTGTCCTTAATGCTACTTAGCACACGAGTAAGCTATAGACATTTGTGAACTTTAATGTTGAATTTTCGGTACAAAAATCTACAGTAAAGTCCATCTGGGGTAATTAAATTTTAATACCCATTTAAAAAATAATCGTTACATATATTTAAGACGACTGTTTGTATTCACATATATCTGTCACAATCGAAGATTACTGCCAAGTGAAACTCTTATTATTGATAAAATCGAAGTGCAATTACAAAACGCTAGTTTTTTCACCGCGTATCACGCCAGCCGGCTGCTGCGTTGCGGCTATCACCCAGCGCGGTAATTCTTTGAGCATTTACGGAGCCATGCGAAAATACATGAAGCTAAAAAAATAATGGACAGACCATACATAATAGGCTTTTAAAAGCCTAACAAACAATTTCTTCTTCTACTCTTATATAGGCTACTGGCCTGTTTCTGACCACACATTCTGTGTAGTACTATGAACCGCGTTGGGCGTACCCCGGGCCGGTGGCTAGTAGTAATAATGAGTACAAAAAGCAAATGTGGAAATCATAAAGTTTCGTGAAGAAGGTGCATCATTTGATAAAACAGGTCATGAAAAAGGAATGGACGGGCAATCAATTCGAAAACATATCAAAAGGAAGATCAATACAATTACAAGGTATGGCTACCCACGGCTTGTTATTTATCAAAAATATCGACTGAAAGCAGGAACACTCGAAGTGTAAACATGGACCTGCTATTATTCATGTAAATCACGACTTAAATCAAAAACGAGTTCCACTTAGTCAAATCGAAATTCTAGCCAAAATATAAGTCTTTACATTAAGTTGAAGACTATTGATCATAGAGGAAAGGAGGATGAGGGAACTAGTGAAAATTGTACGGCATGTCGTGGGTAATTTTTCTGTTTTAAGCAACGAACTGGTATCCACAATGTTGCAATCTGCACGCGTAGATAAAAAGGCTTCTTTAAGATATCAGAAGGAATTAAAAGAAACATACAAAAAGGTGGTTACAAAGACCTTGATGAAAGCGGTTTATTCTGGAAAAGGTGCCATCACGCACCTTTGTAGCAGCCAATTAAAAGTCATGTCTTTGATATATAATTTAAAAGGTCTGTCTCATGCTGTTATTAGGTGGAAATGCAGCAGGGTATTTTTTCTACCGCGTAGAAAACCCTAGAGCTCTTGAAAATTTATGAAAAAATAATCTTCCAGTGTTGTTACGAAAGAGTGGATCACAAAAGCTTGATTTGAAAATTGGTTTACCAACTATTTTTTCGCTACAACAGAACGTCATTGCAGAGCAAATAGATTGGATTTTAAGATTGTATTGATCTTAGATAATGACCCAGGTCATCAGCATGGTCTCTGTGATTTAAATGAAAATGTACAAATAACTTTTCTTCCACTAAACACGACGTCGTTGATTAAACCAATAAATCGTGCTATCATTACGACAAATAAGGTGTATTATTTGTACCGCACTTTTTTGCAAGCCATAAAAACTACAATGAGGAAAATGTGTCTACTTTAACGGAATTTTGGAAGAGCCATAGCATCAGAAAGGTTGTAGAAAATATAGGCGAACCACGGCATGGATTCACGGCAAGCAATATGGAACGTATCACATTAGGCAAATGATTTCATTGGTTTTGAAACTAATTTTGCTGAAGTCTCTAATAACATATTAGAACTTGGTTCAACTGTCAACTGACTGGACCAAGCCAACGAATTAAATAATAAAACACTTCTTAATATAGAAGAAGAACGGAACGGCAGCAGACAACGATGACTATATTGAAGTGCTTGCACAAGAATTAACAGTTGAACAACCATCAAAAATTATTGTAATGGTTCAAACCTTTTTGGAGCATATTATGGAAGTTGTTGCCATGATGGAACGTAACTTTACAATTCCCCCAATGATAATGCAGTTCGTTGCTACCAAGAAATATATGAAGAGAAAAGGCCAAAGAAAAAATATATAAAGAATAGAAAGTTAATTATGGAAAACGTCCATTTTTTAAATTATTTCTAATGAAGACGGTTATATTTATTAATCGCGTTTTATTGACGGAAAAGCGGGGAAAATAATGGTTTTTTTGGAACCAATTATACTTTTTTGTATGTATCTATTTCATTGATTAGTCCGGAAGATTGGTGGATTGGACTATGCGAAATATTGCTGTATAAGTCCAGTTGATATTTCTCTATATAACTTTTTATTAATTGCATTAAAACATATTGCAGTAGCATCGCTGAAGCTTGCTTAATTAACTGGAGCTTTGTAATACCCTAAAAGCATACATATATGCGTTAGCTTTGTGTGCGACACCGTAGCCCGTGATATAATCTTTTATTAACCCCCTTTTTGCGGACTTTTTTATTAAGCAATTTCGCCCGAATAAATGCTCGACCGCTGAATAGAAATGAAGATTGCGTAACGTGCACAGGCAGCAGCTTTGGACAGTCACCTCTTTTCCAGATGGAATTCTCAGATAAACGACTTGCCCCTCGCTACTGAGGTGGAAACGGCCCGCCTCCGTGCCTCTCGATCGCACTCAGCTCTGCTTCCTGCTCGTTTTTTGCTTTTTGGGCAGCAGAGTGAACCTGCCGGGAATTCAGCGAGCTGCCAGATGCGCCGAAGATCGGCGGAATGCTGAGGAAATAGAATTGTTATCCGTGAAGGATCGTCCGCCTAAGGCTTTATTATCGAGTCATTGCCGAAATTTCAGGACTAGCCGCAGCTATTAGCCACGAGGGCGAGGTGACGAAAATCGATGGCCCCGGCCGCTAATTAGCCGACAAGATTGCCGAGCGACCAAGGAGCTGCCGCCGGAGGCAAATGCAGCATGGCGGAGGCCGGCGCGGGGCATTTTATTTCCCATATCCACTTCCGATGTCTCGGGATTTATTTCCTTCGGCCTTTATGTCGCCGTGGATTTATGCGAACTTTAATTCGCTCTGCTTCAAAGTTAAAATTGCGGAATGGCCCCATAAAATGTGGCGTAGTGTGGAATTATTGGCTGTTGTTGTAAACCTGCCGATTTGAATGATGTTTGGATTGCTTCGCCGCTCGATGAATAGGTAGCGCAATTAATGTTCCTTAAATATTGCTTCATGGCTCAAGCTCTTTGCAATAACACAGAGGTAGAAAATTGAAGGACTGAAGCCGTTTAAACTTTCAATAGGCGCAAGGCTTGAAGTTGGTATTAATGTCATATGTCTTGCTTTGTTTACGTGAAACAATTTAGAAATTGTAATCAAACGTAGCAGTCATTGTGGATATAAACTAACCTTGAGAATTAACCGGTAACAAGTAATACCTACTCTCGTATAGGTATACCAAAATTGTTTCAAACTTTTAAATGGCTTTAGAACTTTTAAAATTTCGTTATATCTAAACGAAACTTTTTTGGCTTGTAATGCTGTTTTATTGAGTTCGTAATTTCAAGTGTTCTTGTAAGCTGCAGGATAACACATTCATAATATTCATTAAATCAATATGTTTGTCGCATCCATCTATTAATTCATTAGCTTGCTAATCGACCACTAAGATATTGTTATATTGTCCTTTGAATTTTGACATTCAGTGCACATGTACAATATCGATAGAAAGTGGAAGTATTATGACATGAAAGCAACCGTACTAGCTAGGGAACAGTTTAATTATCGAACATATTTGCAAATTCTCATTTAAATTCACCCTTACATAAAATTTAGGACAAATCATTTTCTGCAACTTTTCTGCCAATATATTTTTAATATATTTTTTATTATTAGGGAGAAACTCAAAATATATATGTAACCAAACCCAACAGCTTCCAAATACTTAAAAATAGTTTTTATGTGAAATTACCATAAAAAAGATTTGGAAGAAACTACCGTAAATGGAGATAAATCGAAGATATAAAAAGAATATAAATGAAACAAAAGCAGGAATTAATGTAATATTAATATAACATTCAGATATTTTATGTAAATCAATTTTCTTAAATATTAGTGATTAAATAATACTAATATTTTACATCAACTTGAGAAGAAATAAATAGAACAATAAAAGAAATGAAGAATAACAAATCCGGAAGCCCTGGAGGATTTGACCCGAACTAGTGAAGTACTGGTCGCAAAAATTGTTTCACATAATGACAGACAATATGTTCCAAAAACCAATTCACGGGGAGGGAATACCAGAAGAATGGTCTACATCATCTTCATATTCAAAAAGGACAAACGTAGATCGAGCGAAAACTATAGAGGCATAAGTGTGATAGCGACAATAGGAAGAATATTTGTACAAATAATAAAAAAAATTAAAAACGGAAAACAAGGAAAAATGCGAGAGGACCACTCGGGATTTACTGCGGAAAGGTTAATAAAAAAGAAACAGGCGAAGAATAAATACGTACACCTAACCTTTATAGATCTTAAAAAAGCATACAACTCAATACCGAGAGGAAAATTATGGAAAGCCATGCGCAAGATGGGGGTATCAAAAGAAATAATTCAAGCAGTCCAAAAACTATACATAAAGGTAGAACACAGCACTAGTAACTAACTTAAAACATCAAATGGACTTTTACAAGGGTCCTCAACATCACCAAATCTATTTAAAATTTACTTAGAAAACACACTCAAAACATGAAAAGTAGAAGTGTGAAGGTATGGAAGTCCCAATTCGTCAAGAAAATCTATACACACTGCCGATGATCAAGTGTTAATTGTACAAGACAAAGAAGATCTTGGTTATCTGATTAGAAAGCTATAAGAGGATAAATTAAGGACAATGATATATTTAAATACTTGGGATTTATTATATTGAAAAGCGGAACAACCGAAGAAGAAATAAGCAATAGAATAGGACAAACAAGACCATGCATTAAACTCACGATCACGATGAGCCTTTTTCCATCCATTGTTAGACGTAGGCCAAAATTTTCCATTTTTCTCTGTCCATAGCTAACGTCATCCGCTGTATTCCTGCAATATCTTGTATGTCATCTCGCCATCTTCTACTTGGTCTCCCTTTTCCTCTTTTGTAACTTTGCGGTCTCCACTATAATATAGTTTTAGTCCATCTATTATCTTGTCTACGTATCAAACAGCCAGCCCAATGCTATTTTAGCTGTGCACTTTTTTCCATAATACCATTTAATTTTGTTCCTTGGCATATCGAAGTGTTTCGTTTCTTATGTATTAGCTTTATTCCGAGTATTTGCCTTTCATGTGCCCTTTGTGTTCTCGCCAACTACTGAAAATTCTTTTTTGTGGTCTCCAGGTTTTACACTCATACGTCATTGCCGGGATGACACAATAGTTGTAAACCTGTGCCTTTAAATTATTTCGAACAGCTGAGCATTCCAAATGTAGACCAGCCTATTCGTATTCTTCTTCTTATTCCTTCAGACGTGTTTTCTTTATCTATTGAGATTTGTTGACTTAAATACGTATATTTATCACCAATTTCCAACGTGTGCCTTCTAAAAAGTATATATTTATATTTTAGCTTGCTTTTGTCATTATCTTAGTTTTCGTGTTGTTCATTTTTAGTCCAACTTTTCTTGAGCGGTTGTTAAGTTCGTTAATCATTTCCGGTAGTTCTCGGTGGTCTCTATTGGCTGATTGTCATCAAATTTGGTCGTCAGTCAGTTAGTGATTATTATTAAAATGGAAAACTCGCTATAAAAAATCCAAAAAGAGAATCTACAACACTATACACGAAGTATAATAGTGGTAATGAGAGATCGAAATATATATGACATTAAAAAACGATTTGGGGTAGAAAAAGATGTAGTGAGTGTCATAGAAGAAAAAAGATTAATATTGCATGGCCACGTCAGAAGAACAGACGAAAATCGATAGATAAAGAAAATAACAGATTGGAGGTCAATGGGAAGAATAGAAAAAGGAAGAAGGAGAATGGGAGAACAAAGATACATGGAGAAAACGGCAGAGGGAAAGAAAACAGCGCCAGCTGTAAAATCCTTTATATCCTTATATAATTTACATCTATGCGTTTTAGTCACTCGAGTTGAAATCTTGTCAAATCATGATTGTCCGGACATTCTAAAAATTGACGAAATAGAACGCCTAATTGTGAATGGCGCAAAATAAAAAACACAGTAATATACTTAATAATTAATTAGTAATTAGTTTGTGAACTTTTTTTACGGCTCTATTTAAATTACATCATAAATTCGTGAGCTGGAAATCCACTCGTTATATCGCTCATATAGATCTGATACACCGATCTTGAACAGCATTTGCTTTGTGAGCTGATGCTCTCACTTGGTGGAAGTCATTATATCTATTGTAGGTGCGTCCTAAGTTTGAGAAAATTTTCTCAAAGTCTTACTTAAATTTATTCGGGCATACAAGCTGCTGCCCAAACCATCATCGAGGTTGCACAGGACAAAGAAGTTCTCGTCAAAAATCAGTCCTTCTTTTTTGGGAGCTTTCGAAAGACTACGAACCTTACGCTTTTGTGAGCACGACACCCAAGATCAATTTTTTTAAAGAATAGTGTGTGCGGATCCATCGAAGACATTCAGGTCGGCTGCCAGAATCTTTCTGTCTTTCTGTCCTCACCAAACGCGACCTACCAGATCTTTTCCGGTCCTCCAAAGAGGGGCTCTCATTATATTCAAAATAAAAGTTTTGTGAATAAATGTGACCTCAAACAATTGACAGCTTCTTATCCTGTTGGTCCAAAAGTGCTGCTGCGAAAATACATGTGCTGGCGACAGCACATCAGTTAGAAATTTTAATCTGTAAGGGTTTTTCATGCTCTAGATAGGATCTTGGTCAACCAGTACAGATTACAGCACGCACTATAACTACTTTGGTAATAAGAATCCTATGATACTGAGAGAAGCAAGTTAAAAGCTATGAATATTTGAAAATATGACGCGGCTGGGTTTCTCCAGTATTTATTTTTGCAAATTTGTTCGTATACTTACGAAATTCTTCTTGATTCAAACGTATATTTCTAGTACGAGGCAGCATGTTTTTTCTTCTTTTAATTTTTGCATTACATTTTTTTTGTATTTTAGGTTTCTTGAAAAACTAACATAAGTTGATAGGGTGAGTTAGTACTAAATAGCTGTGTAACAGAACGTAGTTCAACATATTGAAAAATTTTAAATAAAAAAGTGTTTACGAGGAAGGGCATCAGATTTTTTCAATACATTTACGATTGCAATACGTTTGCGATTTTTGAAAACAGTTTAAATGTTGTTTGATTCATGCACATCTATTGACCAACAGCAATATAAAACAAATTTCGTTTTCAAAATTGCTTTGGGCATCTATTTTGTGACGATGCGAAAGAACTTTTCATGAACATACCTTTAGCATTTTGCACATTTTGTAAGCATCGATAAATTTTGCATAAATTCATGCATTCACTGATCGTATGCGATCACTTCTTTTTCGGTTTAAGCTATAGAACCAGCAAGACAAGCATGCATTTCGATCATTCTTGTGAGATACCGCTTGATGTACTATTTGTTTTTGATTTGAGCTTTATTTTTAGACGATTTGGTTTTTCTCTACCGCAGATTAAGTGGCTTTTAATCTACTCTTTGTGGAAAGTAAAAATTCTGCTATTTTTCCATGCCCTAACATCAACTCATGCTTCTAAAACTAATTAATTTATCTGTGAATGGTGTCATTTATATACAGTAATCATATTCTTCCCCGAAATAGAGTAATGCATAAACGTCAAATTTTTATTTATCATCTCAAGCAAAGCTGACAAAGACATAATTTTTAAATTACGATGTAATATTTAAAAACACTCGATCTTTAATCAGGCGCCTATTACGCATTGAAATTTAGTCTTCGTACACATTATAAGAGTGAGCCAGAGGACTTTAGCAAGAAAAGAGTAGGAAAAAAGATTCGGACTAGCTAGAGGGATATAAAAATAGTAAATTAAATAATGCGGATTGTAGGCGATGGAGAAATATTAGAAAAATGGATTAATTAACTAGAGTGGCATTATATGGACGACAAAAGAGACATAAAAAGTTGAAAAGAAATCGACTCGCCCAATGTTTAAAGGATGATGTAAAATACTTTTAAGTGCTGCAGTCAAGATTACTACACAACCAAAGTTCTGTAAATTATGCTGAACTTTTCTTTCGGAAGAATTACTTTATTTGTCATCTAGCACCCGAAGAAAACACGCTTTTGTAACCCTCAATCGTCATGTTAATTTAGCGAAAGAATTGAAGAATTATCTAGCATGTGCTGATTATCACATTATTATGACAAACACTAAAAGAACAAATGCGGAAAAATATGAGTTTACGTAATAGATCGAGGAAATGTAAACTAAAATTGCTTGGCTTCTAAAAGAGAAAAACGAAATTACAGTGCTGAGATCTACTGTTATTTATGGCCGTGAGGCAGTGATTAATGATGCCGAGGAGGAAATATCGGAATGAACACTTTAGGGGGGCAAGTAGGTGAAAATTTAGAAAAAACTGTAAAGCGTTACAGAAATTTGTGGGAAAGCATTTAGTAATAGAGTTCGTAAAAACACAAATGGTGAATTTGGCACAAGAAAGCTATGTGGCTGATAAAGGATTTGAAGGGTAGCACGGAGGACACAAGACGGAAACGACCCTCTAGAATTAGATGCATGGGCATTATCAGATTGCCTACAAGCATTTGTCAACCGCACCGCAGTTACACAATCAGTTGTGTTTTTTGGTGCTGATTCTAATTTATTTTCTAATTAAAACAATAATTGATTAAAAACTTGTTTGCAAAGAAATTTAGTAAATTTGTTATTTTTCCTAATAATAAAAAAGACGTCAATATTCAAACTTTTACTGTATTTTACTTAGCAATGGAAAATTCTCATTGAGTTCTGAATTTTTAAGAATTCACTTGCAAAAGAGCTAGTCAAATACAAGTCATTAATGTTAATATGTCAATCATTATCACTAGGCAGGGATAATACATAGTAATTTAATAATTTTTTTTGGTAATATAATTTATTTTTTCTATAAAGATTTTTTTAAAAATAGCACCTGCTTTCATCTGTATATAGTTTTCCTCTGGAGATTTTCTTTTTTGATAACTCATTTGCAAATCATGTTATGTATCATTATCGATTTATTGCTGTTTGGAAAGAAGAAAATTTGCTATTTGAGAAAATGGCAGTGTATAGTACAAAACAACGTTCAGCAAAAAATGCCGAAATAAGAGAGTAATTAAAAAATTTAAAGAAGCTGGCGCTGTGGTCGACATAGCTAGTTTATAAGAAGATATTTCTATGGTTCGTGACACTGTCTAGAAAAATACACAAAGCATCTTTAAAATAGAGTTAGCCTTAAAAGCAAATAATTCAATTAACTCAAGAATTAAAGCCGACCGACTATTTAAAACCCCGAAATTTCGTTCGTTTCGCACTACAATAAAATGACCCTGACATTTTTATCTTGGCGGCTTTGTAAAGAAGCAAAATTCTTGAATTTGGGGAGAGAAGAATTCGAGAATATCTACAATTTAGTGTGGTTTTTGATGGACCATAGTTTTTTGAAGATGACTATGGAAATGCTATTAATGTGAATGGACCTCGATATCGAAACATAACCGTTTCTTTATAGCCTGAGTTGAATACTATTGTTATTCATAACTTGTGGTTCTAACAAGATGCTGTTACGTGTCATATGTATAGCTAGAGAAACAACAGATTTATTAAGTAAATTTTCTGGATGTGTCATCTCAATAATGGCGCGCTTCACTAGCCTCTTAGATTATGTGATTCAACACATCTAGACTATCTTTTGGGATTACGTTAAAAGCCAAGTCTACAGTAATAATCTACAAAAAAATTGATGCTTTGAAAGCGGAAATAATGCGTGTCATTGTTGAGATTCGGCTAGATTTATATGCTTTTATTTGAAAAAATAAACACTTTCCTATTGCCAACATTATTTATGATTTAACTTTAAAAAACCTTTAATGGAAAATTTTATTAATGTAATTTCATATTTCGGTGAAGATTATTACAATTTTTTCAAAATTATCAGATTTTAACGGTAAATTATAAGGATTTCTGCATCTTACAGTAAATTTATTTAGTGTAAATTGGTTCCAACACACTTAGACATGTTTAATGCAGTTGCGGCGCACCGGGTCTCATTTTCGGAAAACGGTGGCACTCGGCCCATTAAACGAATCCTCGTCTCGTAACGGGCACGTACCTCGATTCTCTAATTCGTATACTTGCGCCGCCGATCCTTATCTCTAATTCGCGGCTTTTAATTAACAAATGCTTCCAATTAACCCGCATGTTATGATGGACAGGTACTAAAAGTCTGCGGCCGTTTACATCCGCGATGGTTTCGATCGCATCGGCCTCGCTGAAGCTTTCTGCAGTTTCGTTGTGCAGTGGCCGATTTAATGGCTTTGGTAAATCATTGCGCAATTTGCATTATGCAAAACTAATATTTAGCAAAATGCATTGACTGTTTTACAATTTGGAACAGCAATGTATCAGGTTGCGTAATTTAGTAACTTTTCGACTGTGCAACGTCACATTTACAAATGAATAGAAAACCGTGTACCTAAAGGAAGTGGGTGAAGTTGCAGTGTATTTTTGTGGACAGATAAATAATGCGCTTTTGAAATCTCGCCAAGAATGTGACGTTTTGGGCAATTTGACAGCAAGTATGATTTTGTTATTAATCTGTCCAAGGATATCTGTCATGCCGTCGACTCGAGCAGAAATATTATTACTCAAGAACCGGCTCGAAGGACGAAAAACCCTACCGCATAGATAAGCTTCTTCCAAATGTTTTCAAAATAAAAGAAATTGCAATTACTGATGTATGAAGTGTGAGAAGTAATGAATAAATATAAGATGAATATTAATATTAAATTTGTTAAAGAACCGAACCAAAAATGATCACATTTTAAAAATGCTCTGAGAAGAATTTAAAAAAATGTGATAGTGATAAAAAAAATTCAACATTGAGGGACATGATTGAGAAGGCAAAATACGGTACATCTTTATATGTGTCTGGGATTCGATATGTGGAATTTTCTTTTTTTTTCCTGTAATTTGACCGTGGCTCTAAGAAAGATACCCTAAGATGAGTTATTCTAGAGCTACCTTAAATAAAGTGGCCAAATTAAAGAAAATGCTAAATCTTACTTTTGCTAGACCTTGTAGCTGGCACTTGCGACTATTGCGTAAGTATACCTTGTATTACAAAATGAAGGCACTTATAAAGTATAATATTAAATTTTTTATCTTTGCATTGTGAATTGAAAATTATGAGTATGTGAAGTCTAACCTATATATACAAAGTCGGTCCGGAAAGTAATGCGCCCTATTTTTTGCTGCCGCGACTATCCGTCGCACAGCGTTACCGCTTGCACGGAAGGGAAGGGGAGAGTCTTGGGAACACAGCGCGACCCGCGCCAGTCAACTTCGAGCTCCTGGAGCGTCACAGTGCCTGTTTCAGTGAACCCTTGTGTGAGTGCTCTGTCGAAATTAAGATGGAACCAACTCTTGAGCAGCCATACGGGATAAATTTTATTTCAAACTTGAGAAGACGCCGTCGGAGACTTTTGAGTTGCTTCAGAAGGCTTTTGATGAGGACTGCATGTCATATTCACAGTCCAAAAGGTGGCATAAACCCAAGGAGGGTCGTGAGGAGATTGTGACAAAAAACTTTCAAGTGCGGAAGGTGTGCCAAACTTGTCCCGAGAGTTCTCACCGATGGCTAAAAGAACAATCGAGTGGAAGTGTGTCAAGAACTCTTGCAGTCCTGATGTGGCCCCACCCGACTTCTTTTTGTTCCCGAAGATTAAAAAATCCCTTAAAGGACAGCATTTGGGGACCCTGGAGAACATCAAGGCGGCTACGACGAGGACATCCTAGTGAAGGACTTCCAGGATGCATTTACAGCATGGAAATCTTGTTGGAACAAGTGTGTTAAAGCAGGAGGGATGTATTTCGAAGAATATTAAATAATTGTACGAATCGGTTCAATAAATTTCTTGAAAACAAAAATGTATTTAGAAGAACCAAAATTTTCGAAGTTATTAAGGAACCTGGCGGAACAAAGATTAACCTTCACCGTTTCAAATCCTAGACTATAGTATCTATTAACTAATATACGAAAGTGACTCATCTTTACTTGGAAATTTTCTACAATTCCTGACTAAACTAGTAAATGCAGGTTCTTTAAATTTATTTCAGATAATAAATCTTATAGGAGATAGAAAGTACGCGTAACAGCCAGAGGGGCGTGCATCTGGACATCCCTCTGGTTCATCACAATTTTATATAATTCTATTTTTACTTCTCCATTAAGTTAGATATACCTTTATAAAAATGTGATATTAACAATAAGAGTGAGCTAGACGTGATTGCTGTTAATGTATGACTAGATGCTCACAGTTCCATTGATGGAACAGAACAAACAGTAACTCTTGAACTTGAAATGTCAACGCAAAGAGCAAATTGTAAATCGTGTTTTTCATATAAGATATCGAGTTTAGCTTCAAACTTACCTACCTAAATACTACGTTCTTTGCTGACAAATTGTTGACAAAGAATTAATTTAACATGTATACGTTTTAGATCCAAACGCCAAACCACATTCGTTCGGTTTATAAAGGTCTGAAAAGTATCCTCATAAAATTAACGTCACATAATTCAGTAATTTTAAGTTGATGAAATCACTAGAAACTAGGTCAAATAATTTTCACCTGCTTGGTTCTTTTATTCCTAAAATGACGCACAATTTCCATATTTGTATTTCAAATAAGGGAAACTGAAAGATATCTGATTATTACGGAGGGTTTTAAATTTGAAATGTATTTTAATTTATATAAAAATTTCTTATTTCGTTATTGCATTAGCGAGGTTTGTTTTCTTTTTTATGTATTTTGTAATATTATTTTTTTTAATGATTTTTAATGTATTCTACATTATCCAGCATCATGTTCATTATTTTCTTTGTGTATCCCATCTATTGCGTAAGTTCCGGTATATGGAGCTTCCCTGTATGTTGTCTTTAAAAAATGAAAATTTGCGTTTTATTTATTCGAGTCAACATACTTAAGCCTATTGTTATTTTGCTAAAATGATTTCCACTTTCTTGTTTTGATTTGCCAAAGTGTTATTATCTCCATTTTTGTACAAAAACATCCTGGAGGTTGTGGAGAATTAGTTCTTGTTGTTATGTGAATATAATTAGGAACATGCTACTTTGCATTTATATGAGGGGTGTCTTATATTAAAGGCATAATTTCACTACATTTAAAGAAAATATTTGATAAATTCTACAAAAAAAAACTACATATTTTGTTTATTTCTCGGCCTAATCTTCGTAAACGTTGAGACATTTATTTCAGCGTGACAGTAGTTTGAACATGCCTTCACGGTACTTCTGCTTGTCAAGTTGCTTGAAGTAGTCGACAACGGTGTCTTCACGAACATTAATGCAACGATCTTCCCTAATCAAACGTTCGACAATTGTGCAGTTGTCATCCGCGTGTGAGGACTTCGGTTTGACTCTTTTCTTCTCCAGATCATCATTTAGCTCCATTTGTTAATCTTTTTTTGCACCAAACGCGACTTCCTTTCGGCTTAATACGTCCTCTAATCTGCAATTAGTTTCGCTCTTATTAATTCCTTCGGTTTGCCAAAATCTGATAACTCACACGTCACACTTCGAATACTCTGAAATTATACACGCCATGTTTGTTTACTTCCCAAAAGCTATATTGAGTCTTGAACAAAACAACGCTCCAGACTCTACTACTATACGCATGATTGTGTCTAGTCATGTACATGACGGCTATATGCGCACTTTGTATAACAGTCACCTGTACCTTTAAAATCATACACCTTCCTTATTATTGTAATGCTGCATATCTTTTTATTTATACAAGATGGCGCAAAAGTCATTACTCAATTTCCTAAGGCAGTAACTTAGTATATAAAAAGAATTGGTTCTATTTCTTGATTATGTTTATTTAAATGCTTAATTTTTTTTCCTATTAGGTCGCGAAGATAATATCGGTCAAGTGGCCGCCACCAGAATTGATGCACATACGGTCTCGCCTCACAGCAGTTTCTATGATTTTTCTCAAAACTTCTGTCATTAAATTCTCCACTTTTTGTTGGATGTTCTCCATTAGGGCCGCCAAAATCTGTGGCTTATTCGTATAGACCCGTGACTTTAAAAAAACCCAAAGACAGAAGTCTGAAGTCAGAAGCCGGGTGATCTTTCGGACCGGTGCAAATCGCCAAAAACGACAGATTAAGCGGCCGGGAAACGCTTACTTTCGTATGTCGCTCGTGCAGTATGTGCGGTTGCACCGTTTTGCTGGGACCACCTATTCTCCAAACCCAATTCGTTAATTTGCGGCAGCAAGAAGTCGTTGATCATGGTCGCGCTCACCAGTCACGACAACAGTGTTGCCGAGGCTTTCCTAGAAATATCATCCTCATCGCGATCGACGTTTAGGAGGGCTTGGCTGAAATTTACACGCGAATGGCAATAGCTGATGCACTGTTTGCACTTCCTACAGGAAAATCTTCAAATCTTTCACCAAAATTAACCGTAAAGACTCTCTATTGGTGCCCAATTGCGTGGCTCGTCGTCTGGTTAATGTTTGAAGGTCCTCTTGGACATCTGCTGCCACAACAGCTATATTCTCGACCGAACGGCTACTCCAAGTCTGCTACTGCCTACTGTGTCCTAGTGTGTGCCCAGTTGGTGCCACACGACCAGAGAATCGACGAAAAATTCACGTTAGCCAAAACCACCAACCGATTATTAGTCAAAAACATTGACACAATTAGTCCGCGTTCTTGAGGAGTATAGTGATTCATAGTTTGTCTAAAAATGTCAGAAAATGTCGCAATAACATAAGACGCCATAGGGTAATGACTTTTGCACCAGCTAGTATTAGAGAGGTTATGTAGTTTACGTATTCTCTAAGGTTGCCTCTTTGCCAACGATTATTTTCAAATAATTTGTTGTTCGCTTGAAGTTTACCGCCATCAATTTTCTTCTCGTTAATTTGGTTTACATTCTTGTCTCAGACAATTTCTGTTTTTTTCTGGTTCTTCTCTTTTTGCTCGATATTTGCTGTAGAATCTCAGTGCTAATAATTTAATAATCCTCCCACCCTCCAACTTAAAAGTAATATTTATATTTTTAGGATTTCGTATAATATATTGCATGGGATCGATCACCTGAGTCGGTTAGTATGTTTATCCATGTTTTCAATTTATTTCTTAAGTACTGAAATAACATTCTGTATTATATCGTAATTCTTTAGGACACATCAATTGTACTGAGACGGCAAAACTTTCGAACCTTCCTCTTCTTTATAATTTTTTTTAAATAAACCTCTATGAATTTTTTGTTTGGGCTCATTGTCAACAGTTTCTTTTTTCAACTCGATGTCACGTAAGTGACAGGTTGAGAATAAATGTTAGCAAACATAAAGTGCGATTAAAATATTCACTAACCTCATCAAGCAACACTTTTTAATGTTTTTGGTTCCAATGTGAAAATTAATTATATTTTTTCTGAAAATGGTGTTCAGCAAAAGTTGATTAGAATTTTTAATTTCAACTGGAGCGATACCTTTGCGTTTTTTGTGATATACGTAAGAGATAAACACCAAAAGTTTCCGGACCGATTATATTTTAGGGATGAATTTGGACCTTATGGACAGGGGTGTTATTGTGCAGAAGGCAGACCTTTAAACTCAACATGCCATTTTTCTTCTCTTAACAACGTCGCCAATTTAAGCTGGCGTAATACTCTCCATATACCAGTGTGTTCACTTTCTTAAAGTCTTTGAACCTCAAGAGGTCTTGCCATATTCTTTTTTTATTGGGCCTTCTTTGCTTTCCTTTGTCGTTTTTGCTGGGGGATCGTTGTACAGAATCATGGTTTTATACCCTCTAACAATAGATAGAAATATTTCTTCTTCGTTATTACTACAGAAGTTTAAAAATTGTTTATAGTAGGTCACCCGTTGCTGTTTTTGAACCGCCAATTAAAGTCGGCGAAGTTTTCTTCCAAAAGCACTAACTGACCGACCTGTACTTCCATGCTTTCTCGGCTCAAGCGAAATTGTCTTGCCTATTTCCCTATACAGTGAAATATGAAGGGGAAGATTCATCGCACACACCATTCAAACGTTGTTTAATATCACTGGGACTAGATCTTTTTTAGTGAGAAATGTTGATCATGACTCGGCACTCGATATTCAACATTGTATAAAATGAAGCACTATCAACTCAAGTGACTGTTGTTAGTCGACTAAGACAAATCGGCTGCTGAAATTTTTGTGAACGTTCAACCGAAGATCACGCTATTTGACATTATCGCTAGTTTACTTCAATTACGACTGGAACACAGTTTGGCCGCAATATTTTGGTACTTACCTGGTTTATCCAAAATTATAAGATTACATAATCTCATACCATGATTATTACAGACAATTTCTGGGTAATTCAGGTCATTCGAAAATTGGGTATAGGCAATACTAATAATAAGTCAAAAATATATGACATCATTTTATCACCTTTATGAACGCGTTTCAGACTTAAATATCGCCCTGTCTACGTTTTGAAGTTGCGCCCCCCATTTTTCTTCTGGATAAGGTCATTTCGCGTAAATTGTGAACGCGCCCTTTACATAACTCCCACAGTAAATCCAGTGTCAGTTGCGTTTGGTAGGCTTCCAGAATTCCGGGTTACTTTTAGATCGGAAGAAATTTATCACGGGACGTAAAAACGCGCATGACCTGCATGTCGGCTTAGCAGCCCATTTATTTCGGAGCCCGGCCGTCAAAATTTAAAAGTGCCGCTGCAGCCGCGCTGCGCGGATATTGCGATTTCCCGAACTCCCAATTCAGCAGATTACCGCTGCTTGTTGATGAACGGAAAAAGCGCGCGCGGCAAAAACGCGCTTTGTGGGAAGCAATTTATCGCCGGTTTTGCCACGTCACCGGCTGCGTGTTCGCCCTCCTCGTCGCAACGCGGACGCCTCGCTTTAACGACGTGGACGCCATCATTGGCGGGCGCACAGGTGGATAGCGCGGTGTCCCCCATAACAATCAGCCCGCTCTTTGTCTTGCATTTGCAAGTCCGCGTTTTATTTTGGTGATTTGCGGTGTACGCCTGACGCTGATTAATGGCCCTTGGGTTTGTGTGCTCGCGATGGGGTTTGCGGATCGCTGCGAACGAGTTTCAGTAATGTCGATTAACCCTCCGGTGGGGGATTACCATTAGTGTCTGAAAAAGAGGTCGCTTCTGTTGGCGCCACAAGTGATCAGCTTTCATAGAACCGTCTAAGAAATACAATGACCATTTTAAGTAGTTTCGAACGGAATTTGAAAGCGCGCTGAAAAATCATGCGTTGCGTAAGCTTGGTGTAAATATTTAAGATGTCCAAGTGATGTGTAGCCAGGAACTTAACAAAATCCACTTTATAAAATTTCTTGGCGGGTTTTGGAATTTTGCAAGTTGTAAATATTAAAACCGTCGTTGTTGCATACAAAGAAGAGGTTTAATCGGTAAGTCAACCCTCCTATAACGCGCTTAATTCGCATCGCGTTATGTGGAAAATGTTATGATGGATACGGTTAAGAAACAAAAGGCAAAAAATGCACTTTTTACGTATTTTTAAATTATTTTTATTTATTGGTTTATATAAGGTAATTACAAAACAAAGTGAAATATAAACTAAAAAACTTCTTTCCAACAAAAACAAGGTATGTAAGCTCTACTAACATTCATCGTCACTGTCGCATCTTGGTGGTATAATTATTTTTCCTTTAAGAGGCCGAATGTGTTCTTCCGTTCGCATATTTGCATCTTCGTTTTTTGTAAGTCCACCAAAACTGCTTCTATAAAGAGTTAAGCAACTTTTTAGTTCTCTTCTAAACTCTGCTCTGCATATTGTTCAAAGGACTTTTTCAGCAAAATAAAGCTTTAATTCTGTAGCAAAATCTAGTCCTTTTTTCAAATCAGTTGACCTGAAGTTTTCTTCTAATTCTCTATCCACATTTTTATCTGTTAATGCATTTGAGATGGACGTGTCAACTAATAGCCTCAATTCATTTTCGTCATAGTCTCTTCCCGATGTAGTTCTATATTTTGATGGTTTGTACCTTCAAATCCTTCTGTGTTTGTTTATACGAGAAGTAATGTTTACTACTTCTACAACTGGGGATGAGATATTATTTTCTCTTTGGGCCGTTTCAAGTAAAATAGCGTTCCGACGTGCATTAAGTGTTGGTGGTTTAATTTCTCCACAAACTGATGGCACAACTTTAATACAATATAAAATAGAATATTCTTTCCATATTTCAATAATCCTTTTCTGATCTATCATAAGCGATTTTGAAAAGTGGGTGTATGTAGTACGTTTTGAAGGTTTAGATAACTCCCTGGTCCAGTGGCTAGGAGGCAATTAAACAATTTTTACATTTGGATGATTGAGTTCTTAGTATAGCCACTAGCATTATCAGAAAACAATAAAACAATGAAACACAATTTTTTTATGTAGCATCCCACTGCAGAAACAAAACGATTAAAATACCAGTCCTCAAATGTATTTTAAGTAATCTGCGCTTTTTTATTAGATCGTTAGAACACAGGTATCTGGGAGTTATCAATGTTTTTCATTACTCAAGGGCTTAAAGAACAATTTGTTAACATTAGTTTTATCATCAGATTTCCCGATAGATTACTGCACAAATAAAGAGTGATACGTTGTTTAGAAGTTTTAAACCCTGGTACATGCAATTTCGAAAACTAAGTTAGATGATAGTTTCTTTCTATATGAGGTTGTCTCGTCGGCGTTAAAACTCTGATCTATCGTATATCCTCCTTCATTGATAATTCTAAGGTTGTTCCAGATTACATGAGCAACCTCTGTATCCACTGAAGCCTGCTTTCGTTAAAATTTGTTATTGTACAATGAGTATCTTTTTTTTAGTTTTTATAACCAACTTTTGCTTGCAATAAATGGCCGATTTTGTAGGTTTGCTGGAGAATACCCAATCTTTCGTAAAAGAGCCAGTTCCACATTGATATTTCGTGTGCTGGACACGCGTTTCGCGCCTAAAGTGGAACCACTTGCGGTAGTTTTTCTGATCGTTTCCTTATTTTTTACGGTCCGATTTGCAGTCACTCAAATTTAAAGATTAGCCAACAGATGATATTTTTTCTCCGATTTGGATTTTTTCTTCAAGGGAAATGAACTTTCTTATTAAAATTTTTTTTATTTTGTCAGACATCTAAACTTGGGGTCAAAAATTGTTTTCATTAAATATTACTAGAAATAAAACTAAATGATTTTATAATAATTTTATGATAATGCAAATCAAGCGAGCAAAGCGCACTTTATTAACCACTAATGTAAAGCCTCCATACATTTAAAGCAAATCGCATACTAAAAGTTTTAATAAAAAAACAGCAATTCTGCATTGTTTCTGCTTTTACAGGGGGAATTCCTTGATAACTGAAATTGATGTTTGTGCATGAAAGGATCAGAGGATTTTCCCATTAGTTTCAATTGTAAGTGTGTAATACATGCGGTTATCCTCGTATAACACAGTTAATTCTTACCGCATTGTAATAGGGATGTCGCAATTTCTACTCCGCATTATATAGAAACCGCGTTATAAGAGTATCGTGTTAAAGGAGGGTTTGAAATATTGCAAAACTTTAGTTTAGTAACAAATTAATAAATATTTTATTCAGATTGTTGATAATATTATTAATATCTAGTTTTATCTGTGGTGAAATTTTTAAACTTGGGGATGACTGTGTTTTTGTGTGCTATATATATTTTTTTAATATAAATAATAAATCGTTTTTTTTTTGGTTTAGTTTGCATGTCTTCACTATTAAACCTGTATGAACAAGGTGTTCAAAAAATGTACTCACTCTTTACATGACATCAAATGTATTTAATGATTTAAATTAAAAAATAAAAGATGAAATTACAAATATTTAAACTGTCGACCATTTCCTTCCATACGAAATTGATAACGATGAACATTAAATTAGGCTGTGCTACAAAGCATTTCAATTGGAATTGCGAGATATTGCCTTTTGATTTCATTTCTCAGACTATCGATTGTTGCTGGTTTTGTGTATTAAACAGTATCCTTGAGGTATTCCGTATGAGTCCATTGGAGTGACACCTAAGGAATTCGTTGTACATTTTATGCTACCTCTTCTCCTTATTCATTTGTGAGTAGTAATCAGGAGTTCTGTCTTACTGAAAGTAAATCTCTTTGTGAACAGACAACTCTTCGACGCATGGATTAATAAAATTTTGCAGCATATATAGGTAAATACCGCTAGTTTATACTGCATTCATTGTCATTTAAAGAGTAATTAATAGATGTGCAAGTAGAAACTCGGCTCTGAAGTTAGTTGCATTAAAAAACTTATATGAACGCAGCCAATTCACCTGGTATTTTGGATATATGTAGCTTAGTCATCGCTGTTTTTATGACATAAGTTTCAGTCATTTACAAGTTGTTATTCCGTGTGTATCAATTTTATAAGAAATGGATGGCGATAAGCAAAATTTACGCCATTACCTTCTATTCAGTTTTCAAATGGAAAAATGCTGCTCAAGCTATGGAATTGATTAATTCGACTTTGGGTGAACGATTCACATCCAGGTGCAGTAAAAAAATTCGAAGACGAAGAACTTCAAAATTTTCTTGGATGAAAATCAATGTTCAAGAATCAAGAAGAGCTTGCAGAACAGTTAGGAGTTACTCACCAAACAAATTCGATTGCATGCAATGGGAAAGATACGAAGGAAGAAACTGACGGAAGAAAACAAAACCGAAGAGTTGACATTGCATGTCTACATGCATGTGTAATCGCTGAAGAGTGAGCTTCCTTTATAATAAAATATTTACATGAAGGTTTATCATTCTCCTACCTAATAAATCCAATACAATTTACACTTTTCTTTTTCCTTGTATTACAAAAAATAGTTTAGATAAGAAAATGTCAATATCAATTATATTGGAGATCAATCATCTTAGTTTTAATAGTAATTTTTATTTCTTTTGGTTTGTAGAAGGTTTTTGAAAAATTGCTTTTAAGGAAATTACTACTTAACTACTACTTCGATAACAACCTCATGCATGGTTACCAGTTCGGTTTCCGAAAAAATTGTGCCACCATTGAACAGGTAGACTGTGTAGTTGACAAAAGGACAAAAGACTTTAATAGCAAACGCTACTGCTCGGCCATTTTCATAGCCTTTGATGAAGTGTGGTATCAGGGGATTTTATTCAAAATCAAAAGACCTCTCGGACTATTACGAAATTCTTGTATACGCAGGTGTACTTAAGAGCAGTGTGCTAGGCCCATTATTAAACCTTCTTTTTAAAGTGGACCTTTTCACCACTACCTCCACTACGGTAGCAACATTTGCAGACGACACTGCAATACTTTTTCTCAACTTGGTCCTTATATGGCAAGTCACCATCTACAGAAATATTAGCAAGAATTAGAACTTTGGTTCAACAAACGATACATGAAAGCAAATGCAGGAAATTCGGTGCGAGTGACTTTTGCTCTAAGAAGAGGTACCTGCTCTCTACTTCTGCTTAACGGCTCAGCAGTATCGTAAGACTTACATTTAAAATACTTAGGACTCTATCTACACATATTTTTAAAATTTCTAAAATGCACTGGATTTAGGCCTAAAATCAATGTTCTACGATCCATGGTAAACGTTCCCTTGGTTTCTTCCAAACGAAGTTGTTCAACGTTACTTGGACATCTCCTCAATCACAGATGAAATCCAAAAATACAGTGTCCGTTATGCTACTCGCCTTAGTACTCACCTAAACGTGCTAATGGAGCCCTGTTTAGAGGAAGACGAAGTCCAGCCTCGACCTAAGCGAATAAAATTTTAGCGTAAACTTACAAAGTTTCTAAATAGGAACTCTTATTGGTTTATTTTCCACATGTTTTTGTTATTATTGTTTGTATATTATTGTCAAATAGCCTACTGTATGCCTCTGAAAGACAGATTGCAGATAAATACATAAAATAAAATGTTTCGACTTCTTATTTCTAAAAGAAGGTCTTATTATAGTCTTTTGACAAAAAACAGTCATATTACTTTTTGAACAACAGAAAAAATTTGAAGCAACATTTTCCAATCGCTTTTCACTATTTTAAAAATGGATTTGCCACTTTATTCAAGTGCGAAGTACGTAAGGAACAGATGCCGGTTACATTTTGTTGGGAGTATGATTAAATATTGACTCTTAAAATCGGCAAAGAACCAGAAACATAATATAAGTCAACATTGTATTTTCCGACTATTCCATAAATTTGTCTTTTATTATTTTGTCAATTATTAGAGATAACATAGGCTAAAGTTTTCTGATAGACCTTCATCATGAACGCCTTTGGTTGTAGATGGTGAAGAACTAGGTGTCCTGTGTTCCACTTAAAATGTTTTAAATTGAAACAAATAAAAAAATTTAATGTGGCATATCAAGATACATAATCTTTTATATAATTGCTGGGTCACTTCTCGTCCAGAATATTTCAGTAGAAGTTGGAGGACATTTTTGCACTTCCCGTCGAGTTCGTCTCATAGAAGCTATATGAGGTTCAAGTTCATATTTTAAAATGGCTGTTTTGTGATTATAATTCTGCTTTCATGTTTTATCTCTTCTGGCACACTTTTTGCAATTATTCGTTTGCTAAAGGAAATTGTAGTAGTATAATACATTCGATTTAAGGCTCATTGCCAAAACATCCATACAATTCTTCTACCGATCGTCGAACAAAACTTCTCCTTTTAGAACCAAGAGTTTGAACATATAGGTTTACATTTTCTTTTTCTGCTATTCTGTAGTCCACCTATTTAAAATATTTCATTTCATGTTTTTTGTTTAGTAATGGCATAATTGATGGTGCCGCTCATTAATTTCCTATATTCGCGATTTATTTCAACAGCGATTTCAGTGTTGTTTTTCCTGTTTCTTTTACTTGTGATCACTGACAATCATCCGCGGAAGTTGCTGCTCTTGGTCACCTTTTTTTATGTAAATGTAAACTACCCGCACCCTCATATTTCTTTATATTATAATCAACCACTTGACGCTGTAAATCCTTATCTCTTAGCACATTACCGATGATAACTAATAAAAGCGTAAATGTTTCTACAGAAAACTGTTTTCCATTTCTTGCAATGTTAATTGTACTAAATAAGAACGAAAATTATTTTTCATTAATGTTTAATATGAATACACAACATATTTTTATCACCAAAAAAATGGCTACAAAATGTTACTAATTGTTTATCTTTAGCAACTGATTAAAATAATTTTCACTTCAAATTTACTATACTGTTTTTAGAAGCAGTAGCTGCATTATTTTTAGTTTATTCTTTAGTATGTTCGACCCCTAAGTTATCCACTAAACAAATGGGCAGCAGTGCATCATTAATAGGTTAAGGCTAATCTAAAATTACTTCGTTATAGGCTTACCATTAGATAACAAAGGCCGTAGCTAAAAATTAGCTAAGCGCTCTTTGCTCTGCGGCACAGAAGGCAAACTACTGTGCTAACCTTCAAAGAATATCTAATTCGCCATAATTTAAGATTATGTTAATGAACGCCTCTGAATACCAGCTACATTTATGTAGAATTTCTGTACAAGACATTTCTGAAATTAATGTTATGGTAAAATGAAATTAGGACTAAGCTACATAAAATACCGGGAGTTTTTGCGAAGTCGTAAAGGCGCATGGTACTATGAAGAAAATGGATAAATTAAATACAGAAATTATAAACTTAATGTTTTAAGAGCCACATTAAAAAAGTCGTTTTAATGATAATACATTATTAAATATACTAAGCGTCATAAAAGACGAATATTTTTGGCATGGGTAATGGTTGGGGGTAGGGAAGTCGACGACCGCCTGTGAGCAGTTCAGGGCGCTCATTGTTAGTCGCTATAATCGAGCAGTTAAAAAACGATATTATCGTTACTGTTCAAGGTCTTTTCGCACAACTGGATCAGTTATGAAGAGGAAATCAACTGATTGTCCAGTACGAACCGAATTCAGACATTTTTGAGAGAATGTGAAGGTCATTTCTTTAAAGTCCTCGCGCCTCTCTTGTGTAAGGCATTATCCTACATGGCGTGTGAAAACTCCATCCATATACAAAATCATGATTGTGAAAAGCTGCTTCAAGGTGATTTTCTCCAATACAAAAAAATTAAAAAAAATGCTTAAAATTATGAGTTCCGGTGTGATTGTGGTGATGACTGATGAGGCTCCTTTCCACTTGAATGGTTATTTTAATAAGCAAAACTGTAGATTTTGGGCAGCTGAGAATCAACGAGAATTATAGCAGAGATCTCTTCATAGTGCTAACAACAAGATTGCAGTTTGGCGCGCATTTCCTAAATAGGAATCGTCGGAACCTTTTTGAAGAAGTGGCTATAGTAATAGTGAATTCAGAGCACTATATCGACATGCTACGCAATTTGTTGCCTCCAACACTTCGAGGTTTACGGATCAACATGGAAAAATGTTGTTCCAACAAGATGGAGCCCAAACCACACATAGTCTCACCTTTCGTAGATGTTCCTTGCCCTCCATACTTAAGTTTACATTCCAAATCCTAGTACAGTAGACAAGGTGAAAGTAGCCATTCGCGGAAAAATTGCAACTGTGCCAAAATAAATGCGGGCAAGTGCGATGGAAAACTGAAAAGAGGCTCCGAATGTACGGAATTTTCCGATGTAATTATCTATAATTAAATAATCAATGCGTAGCTTGAAAAGTTACATTTATTACAGATTTATTTGTTATTAATAAAATTTTCATATTGAAGGTAACGAAATTACGCTTATTTGAAGAATAGGAAGAACATTTGCGTCACCTCGTATAGGATATATAAGGATTGACTAATTGAATCGTAAAGCATTCGGCACCACAGAAGCTTTTTATTACATGCAAGAGCTTACACAAAAATATCATCAAAAATGTGTTTACACTTGTTTTGTGAATGCAGAAAACTTTTGAAGAGTAATTACGGATTTACGACGTAATTCATAATTAAATAATCAATGCGATAGACTAAAAGTACATTTAGTTAACAGATTGACTCTATTGGTAATCAAGCATTTTGATATTGAAGGTAAATGGCTAAATTACGCTTATTTGAAGAATTGAAGAACCTTTGCGTACACAAAACTCGTATAGGATATAGAATGCTGAATTGACTAATTGAACTGTGGTGAAGAAATAGCAATATTTACAGATGACTTGCAAACAGAAGCTTTTGTCCATGTTACTTATCTTGTTCAGAGTCTTACACAATAGATATCAAACAATGTCAGTAACTTCAGACTTTAAGAAATTAGAGATGGCCAGATAAGACTTTTGATGAGTAAAAATATAGAAAGTTTCAACATACTTAAAAAACATGAGGAACATTATGACCATCAATACAAAGACTAAAGTTAATAGAACTCTATTGCCGAACATCAAGCAATCGATTACAACAGTGCATGACCAAACAGTGCGCCTAAAACCTTACTAAAATTGAAAACCTAATGCACTCAAAACACAGAGAACCATATCGAAGTACTGCGAATGCATGAATCTAGTCTACCAATTGCGTATAAAATGAAGGAAAACATATTTGACAGATGAACACCAACGATAGATTAAACGTTTTGTCCTGCTGTTATTCTATAGTCGATTGATCTCAGGGAATTCAGATGAATAATTATCGAAGTTCTCTAAAAAAATCACAAGCAATTAGGACAATTCAGACTTTAAGAACTAATTTACCATTATGTTCAATAAGACAGATGGGAATAAAGCAAATGACATAAGTTGTCAAGGCTCAGTGGAAAAGTGGTTTTGTCTATGAAGAGGAACATTATGACCCATCATATTTAAAACAAAGTTAATAATAAAATTATACTCGAACATCAAAGATCGATTACCAAGATAGTGCTTCGACCAATACAAGTCTGTAATCACCAAAATCAGTGAGGTGGTTCTTGAACCAAGCTCAATGAAAATAGCCCGAGAATCTAATTGACTCGAGTGTTACTTCAAGAATCAGTAATTATGTAGACCAAAACCGTATAAAATGAGAAAACACTATTAATTGACAAGAACACCAAGCAGTCTTTATCAAAAGTTACTTGTCAAAATTAATCCACATTTGTAATTTTAATTCATTTACTGTGTAATAAGAATCATTCGAATAAAAAGAAAAATTCTGCGAGTTTTTAATGTGACTTAAAACAATGGAACAAAAACTGCAAAGATTTGTATTTACAGGATTTCCTTTAAGTGCGAATTTTTCAAAGGGATAAGAAACAGATCAGTTATATAAATGTCTAAAATCTATTTAGATGTTTGCCTGAGAGGCCCGAGAACCCAACGAAAGTGGCTGCATTTGTCTTATATTCCCAAGATGATTCGATGACCCAACGAACGATCTGGAGCCCGACGGAGACCAGGGATGAGCTCCTCCTAAAATATCAGCGAGCGCCATCAAGCGCAAGCAACCGTGGCAGGCTGTCATTGTTCGTAGCAGGAGGTCTCCAGATGAATTTTTCTTGACGCTTGCTCTCGAATACGGGGCCGTCGAATGAGGTTTTTGCCGGCTGACAGATGATCCGCTCTGCGATCGGAGAACTGGGCCTTGCGGCTGCTCATTGTTGCATAATCGCGGCCGTCCGTTCGAAAACTCGACTTATCGGTCGTTCCCTGGCCCAGGCGGCATTTGATCTGCCGCAACTCGACCCAACTATCAAGTAGCTCAATGCTCTCACGGGGCGCTCGTCTCGGAAGGTTGGCAAATTTGCTCCGAGTTAAAGTCGGGGCGCCTGAAATTAAGGTTTCGCGTGATTAATTAACGGAGTTGGCTGGATTGGTGTATTCAGAGGTAGTTCGAGAAGTTGTGAGCCGCGCCGGGCTAGGAAGTTAAACTGTGTATTATGTAGGGCATTTCAGGAAGTTACGAAGTTGCGGGAACGCCAATGATGTTACATTGTGCAGATTATGCACCTTACATCATTTCATCTGAGACCTTTGACAGAAATAATGCGAATTCCAGATATAGCTATCGCTCAGAGCCAAATTGAATTAGATCTTACCAATCGTAAGCCCGTTTGCGTTTAATGTTGTTCCTAAACTTTTTTTTTATAATGTTTAAATTATAATTTAATCTTATACAGTCTATTCAATAATAAAGTGACCACTATAATCTTGAAAAAATAAAAATGCAGCTCAGTTTTTTATTTAAGTATGCCGTATAAGATTTTGCGTAATTATCCACTATCTGGTCTAATCACCTCCATTACTGATTACAGCTTCACACCCTTTATCCGTGCCTTTGACGAGGTTTCTACAGAATCATTGGCCAAAGATCACCATATCTTCTTAATTTGAAATGTGTACATTGGTTCTTCGGGCTTCATTTTCAATGGCATTAACATCTGGGAACAGTGCGGGTCATTCTATGGTATTGACGTTATTTTGTTGTTTCCACTAACTGCAGTTTGCTGCAATGTTTAGGATCATCGTCTTTGTGTTTTATCAAAACGAAAAAACTTAGCAGACTACAGCAAGCACTTATAGTGGATGATGCACATTTTCTCAATGTTTAAATGATGCGTAAATAAAGGGAGGTAACCAAAACTGCGTTTACAGAAGCATTCCCAAAACATGCATTTTTATTGGGAGTTTTACTCTGTGCTGAAGAATCCCATTACTCTTCGGTGACGATACTTTCGATAAGAAAGACTATACCCAGAAAGAAGACTGTGGAGTTGACATTGTTCAAATTTTCCTCTGACTGCGCCAATTGTTTTTCCACGTGCTTTTCTGGAAGGTACCTTCAAAGTTTTTTTCACACAAGCGACTTTGAATTGTATTTAGATAAACCAGAAGTTCTTTCTTGCGAATTTTCATTTGGGCACAGCGCAACGAAAGCCTGACTTGTCTTCAAAAAGATGGAAGATTGCTTTATCCTTCTCCGTTGTTATGACGTAGGCTATTTCCATCTCCGGCAGATCGTCTATATTTGCAACATCCAAATATCGCCTTACCCACTTCTAAACGAATGCCTCCGACTTCCGCAAATATTTTGCAGCTGCTTTTACGTCAGTTTCGGTTCTTTCGCATGATTCACTAAAACACTGCATCCGGAATTTTACACTTATTGTAAAGATAACGAATTCACTGACATAAACAACAAAATTAAATGAAAGAAGAAGTGTCCTATGCGACATTTTATTGACTTTTTTAAGATCAGCTTATTTAGACAGGTGATTAAATCTATTTTGTTCTTATTTCAACAAATTCTTGAACCAAACCTAGATTACTTGTCTTACTATCTTTAGCAAAAGTTTCTTCTATAATGCTAATATAACAATATATGGTTTATTAAGACTTTTAAGGTCTTTATAATCTCTAACATGCCAACCTTTCTTTCGCGTGTTCTGATTTCTTAATGACTTTTACAACAAATTATTTGCCTTTTATATAAATGTGAAAACTTTCATAGCCTCTATTTTAATGCATCGTATTGTTCCTTCTCGAGGTGTTAGGCCGTGGCCGGTAAATTTGTAAACTCTTGAAGTTTCGTCCACAACTGCGGCAAACTTTTTTAGAAGAAAATCTTCTAATATCGACTTACTACCATGTGCGCTTTCGCTTTTATATTCGTAAGCATGTGGTAGCAATGGTGCTAGGGTTAGCTGCTAACGTAACCAGGATAGCTGTTGACGTCGATCGGCTCGTAGATTATATTTTGGCATTGGCTGGTGTGACTCACTATTTCATTGCATGACCGTCAAGATTTAGGTAAATGAAATTCGTCGTCTCTGTTGAAATTATTTTTATATTTATAAATTTCCACAAACTCTCTGTATAATCGTGGATGACAGCTGATTCTTAGGATTGGTTAAAGCATAGGCGCCGTTGGTGTTCTTTTATTCTGGTGGTAATTATACAGCCGGTAGCCCTAATGTATATCTGTTCACACAAACATGATATGCAGTATACCCCTGGTGTGTGTTGTGACTTTCTTGTGTTCCGGTCGAAATAAATATTTTAGTGGTAGTAGTCTAAATGGTTTGTAATTCTATTAATATAAAAATACTTTGCTTATGTTTTTGTTGCTCTTTTAACCTACGTCCTCGAGTAGCCACTCCTTTGTAATGCTTGTTCCGGATGCATTAGTTTCTTATCCAAGAATTTAGGTTAACATATTTGCCGTGTCCGATCTACCAGTGGTTTCATAACTATTCTGTCTTGATTTGGATGGTAATCCGACTGCTTGTAAAGGTCAACAGCTAACCCGGTGACATCTACGACGGTCCTTCCACTATTGTCCCTACCACACACATACGAGTATAAATGTGAAAGCGCACGGGACAGTAACTCATTTTCTCAATAGCGCTATCCCCATCCTGACAGTGCGACCGGCCCGAAGTGCGTCAAATGCGGGGAGGACCACCAGTCCGGTGACTGTAAGAAGCCCTGGAGCGAGAACGTTAAGTGCGTGAACTGCCAGGGTTCGCACATAGCCAGCTTTCGGGGATGCGCATCTTTCCGAAAACCAGCTATCTATCCGCCGAATTACGACCGCTCCCGGTCGTAGTTATGCCGCGGAGACCAAGGGGGAAACTCCAAGCTCACCACGACTGTAGCTAGCCCACGGCGTAAACCTGAGGAAAACGTGCCCCAGCCGGAACACCAAAACTGGGCAACAGTCGCAGCAGTCTCCCAGAATTTCGACTCCTCTACATTCTTAGAAGCTTTTACCAACACCACAGCGGTCGCTAGAGACGACAAAATCTCCGTCGATGTGATTGTAGAGCTAATGTCCTGTAAGGACGCCATCGCCGCCATCCTTTGCCTTTTGAGGACCCCCTGAATCCATGAGCTTCCGCTATCTAGGAAGCACGTTTAGACACTTCACTTTCCAACGGGGCTTTCTAGAGAAAAAAAATTCTTAATGATAGGGCTACCTACGTCTACAGTAAATTATTGATTCCGCTTCAGCCACCTCACGCATCACTGAGGGCTACACCAAGAAGCAAACCATCGGTGTAGCCTTCCCGCTACCGATAGTTCAGCTGATCCGATGCTTTCTCTCCGGAAGGAGATTTCAGGTCAGCTCGGTAGCATGAAGTCATCGGAGAGGTGATTCCGAGTCGGTATCCCCCAAGGCTCCGTTTTATCCGCGATGTTATATAACCTATACGTTCGAGACATACCAACAACGCTCTTTACTACACTGACCTAGCTAGCCCGCTGAGGCTCTAGGTACAGCTCAACCAATTGGAAGACTATTGCGATAAGTGGAGAATGGGAATCAATCCGGAGAAGGCGATCCCATTCTCCACCAAGAACCTGGATCTCAAAATCTTCGAAAGGGAAGAGGCTAACTAAGTCGGTGTGATCACAAGATACATATTATAGATGGGGCGGTCAAAAAGACTAAGTTGGCAAGAACAGCGCTCGGCTCTCTCATTCATCCTCGAAGCCGACTCTCCAGGCGGAACAAACTGACTATTTATAAGGCGATCATCCGCCCTATTATGATGTATAATACGAGGCTCAAGTTTCAGGCTGGGCCGCGAAAATACACATCAACAAACTTCAGGGCGTTCAGAATCGGGTTTTATGAACTATCTTTAACGCCCCATGGTTTGTGTGAAATTATGATCTCCACAGAGATGCCGAATTATCCACCATCCAGGAGTTTTTCTCCTAGAGCGCCCAATAACTATATGACTCGGTACAAGGTCACGCCAACTCCGCCGTCCGTAACCTTTACAGCTAGCAATTTACCAGAGATCTATACGACCGTTCACATCCCACGTCAGGTTATCAAAAGGACAAAGGTTAGGGGCTGGACTCAAGAACCCCAAGTATCGTCGTTGAAGTCAACGTTATCGTCAACTCAATTTTAGAAATTTTTCCTCGAAAGATGTCCGCCGTAGTTGTGGACAAAACCTCAAGAGTAAACAATACGACCTATTACCCTTCTGTATTTTATGTTCCGTGTTTTAGCTTTTGTAAGATGCATACTTGCAACTAGTGGTAGTTTCTCTATTCCTCTTCTAGTAACCATCCATAAATTTTCCGTTTCCACAGTTATCATTACTTATGCTTGTTACAATTGTTTGGGGTGTTTATTATCATCAACTTTCTGTATTTGTTTAGAATAATCAAATTAAAAGTAATATTTCTAATATTCTCTCTTTGTTCAGAACTTAAATGCACTCAATTTTACTTGCGCTGTTGACTTTTAAAATCTGCCTCAATTTAAAGTTTTCAGAATATCGAGCAGCATATCAAAGTTTCCTTTTTTAGAGCAGCTAACTTTGTATTCAGACCTCTTCAGTTCTCAGAATTGCAAATGGGTTCTCATCTACCACTGCAAGTTCTTAAATATATAAATAATTAACTGAGACGTCCAACACGAACGGCCCGTTTAGATGGAAAAATATTTTTCACTTGAAATAGCGTGGCCGATTTCACACACGCAACGCCGTTTTTTAAAATTGAAGCTTGTCATTGAAAATATCAACTTGCCGACAATGTACGGCATTGAGGATAATTAAATACCTCTTAAAGAGGAAGTATAATTCGAACAAACAATTTTTGAATAATTTCTATCGGTTCTTTTTTAACGAAGAAATGTAAGCTTTCTTTTTGTATTTTTTATTAAATATAATGATTTAGTTTTTGTTAATCAAATATTGTGATGTTTGGTATTAAAATAGGAAGTACTGAAGTTGTAAATTTATAGAGTTGATCTTTTTTACAAATAATAAATGCCAGAAATTCCAAAACGGAATTTAGAGTTTAGTAGAGTATCTATAGTTGCACGTATTTGTCATTCTTTTAAACTGTTCCAGAAGAAACGCAAAGATCGGAACAGAAGATATAAAATTTGACGAATGACACGCAAGGCCGTTTTTCGACAACGCATCGAAATGCTGCTCAAGTTTCTCTGTGCGTGTTCAGTGATTTTTGTTCTTCTTTATAAATGATAAATTCCTTTTGTTGAATTGCAATAGTGAGGCTCAAAAAAGTTTTGGTTCCTCTAACTGCTCTATGAATTAATCATTTCTCTGAATACCCGAATTAGCTCGCCGCTCTCCCACATCCACTATCTTCTCATTTCCGTTTATTTTGAGGTGGCCAAATAAATCCGCGGCATTAAGATATCTTTTATTAGATTTTTTACTGCGGCCGCGCTTCTTGTAGTAGCGGCGGAACCGCGGATAAGTGAGTTGTAGAAAATTTAATTCCCGCCGCGCACCTCGGGCAAAATAAAACTCCGTCCGCCGCGGTTCCGCGCAAAAACAAACTTCCGCATTAAAGTTCGGCCTCGGAGTTGGGCATCGGAAAAGCGCACTCCGCGCACCCGTTCGCAAATTGCGAAAGTTCCACGTGCAGTTAATTATAAGTTCATATTTTGTTTACGAATCCCGGATACAATCGCCCTCGTTACAGCCGACGCTTCTTTTGTACGCGGGATCGGAGTCCAAGTTTGAGCGAATTCAAAGCTACATTTACGCATCTGCGCCGTTTTTAGGTTCGGAATTAATTTTAGCTGCAAGAATTCGAATTAATTAAAATTGCGTCGGAGCACAGTAAGCTCTGGCGTCTTAATTTGTGTGGTGTTTGTTTTGAAAATATCCAGTCGAGGTTTATATTAGCTTTTAAGATTAGGCGTCATAGATGCAGATGGAGAGTGTTGAAACATTAAGGGCTGGAGCGGAATAAACACCGCGTTTGTTTCGAAACCTTCGCTAGGCGAAGATCCATCGCCTTGTTATAGGTGGAAGCTACTAATTAAATTACACACATCAAAGCCGTTTCATGCGAATGCTACACTTCTGATTACACGTATTTGTTACTGTCGGAGATAATCCACATCTTGCAATGTATTGTTAACGGAGGAGGTTAGTAGCTAATAAAAACAACTAAACGTTTACTTTAACAATTATTTTTTGTTTCTTTTCTTTCGTTATCTGACCTTGTTCTTTATTCGGCGACATGTTTCTTATGTGCTCATTATTTTTTAAAACTTGATTTCCTTTTTTATGCCTGGTGCTTTAGAAGGAAACGATTTTACAAGTGGTGTGCTCATAAGTATGGAAAATTATACGATTCAACGACGTATAGGGGACCCCCCCAAGTGATCTAAATAATTTAGATGTAATTAAAACAGAAAATAGAATGTCCCAATAAGCTCATGTTATCCAACTTAGTCATTTTTTTCTGATAGGGAATTAAACAGGTCATATAAGGTAAAATTTGGTTTCTTACTCTTCTGAACGAGTTTGGAATTTATTATTTGAGAATGATTATACACTGAAACTAAAGACACAAGCAATTTCAGTTTTATTGTCCAGATAATGCGGAATTAGAATCAAAAAAGGCATATCTGTTGAATTAGCCTGTAGCACTTAATTTCTGGTTTCTACCTTCTACTCAATTAAATGACGTGAAAGTGCAATATTCGATATAAAAATAATTTTTAAAAATTGTGCAGAAAATAGGAAGTATTAGAGGAAAAATGATAGAAGAGCAAAAAAACTTTATAATTATACCTTTTTAATTGTAGATATTTGAGTTTGTTGAATAAAATGTTGTTGAATTAATTTTTATTTGTTTATAAATGGCCCCAAACTTTCTGTTTGCGCTAACAAAGAAGAAAAGTGAATAAATAATTGATGCTTTTTTATAATAGATATCCTACCTCGTCCGCGATTATACCTCACATTACTTTCCCCTTGGAAGAAAATAGAGCAAAATAACTTAACTAGCATTCATATTTTTAAAGCCATAAGTTACAAAAAGAAGGAATGCGAGAATATAGATTAAGCCTCCCATTATCTAGAAACAGCACAAGTCAAAGAAATGTGGAATAAAATCAAAATAGTAATAATACAAGGTTTCGCAGAGGTGTGTGGAGTATCCAATTGTGAAAAGAAAATCAAATAAACAACCTGGTAGAATGAAAAGAGAAATAAAAAATAAGGAAATATTAAGGAGAAAATATCTTGATAATAAAAATACCAATAGAGTTATACTAAATATAAAAAGCCAAGGATAAAAATAAAGGTGCTAAATGAGCAGCATGGGAACAATTTGGTAAATATAGAGAACTATGGTACATACAAAATAGTAAATGGGAGAAATCACAATACGAATAACGAACTAAACTGGGGAAGTGTTATTCAGCCAACTGAAAAAATTAAATATGCGATGGGAATATTTTCTAGGCCTCCTGGAAGCAACAATAGAAGAAAGAAATATTGAAACACTGGTAAAACGAATAATGCAAGCAAATATGAGCAAAATGAAGGAACTTAGAACATATTAAAGATTGGGAAAGCGTGAGAAAACATGGTATAAAGACGGAAATTCTGAGGAAAACAGTTGCAACAGTTACAAAAGGGATTCTTTATTAAGTACATCAAGTAGAGTATAGGCGAAAATTCTAGGAAAAAGATTGAGGAAAGAAATGGGAAGGACAAGTCACGAAAGCCAGTGTGGTTTCAGAGTTAGATGAAATACGCATATGTTCTGCATAAGTGAAAAGAAAATAAATCACAACGGACATCTTTATGTTTTAAATGGAAAAAGGTTTGATAGTGTAGAAAGTACTATTATCTGGAAGCAATTAAAAGAAAGAAGAGTAAACAGGTAACTTAGAGAGGCAACAAAAATTATGCACAAGCTGTTGATTTGATGTTTGCTGAAAGTGAAAAATAATTAGAAGCTACAAAGACTGTAGTGAGGAGGTACAAAACACCGGAGTGAGATTTAATATTAAAGACGAAGTAATGAAAATTTTAAAGGAAGGGCAGGAACTTACTATAAAACTTGACAATAACCATATAAAGCAGTTAGAAAACTAAGTACTTATAATCTTTAATAAGTTGCAAAGGTAATAGAGAATCGAAAATAAACAACACAATTGGAAGTGTACTTTCTAAGTAAGAGAGAAGTATCAAAACAGACAAAGGTTAAAATATATAAATCAGTAAAGATAGAAGAACATTGAAAGTGTAATTAATTAGCTATGTAGAGGAAGCTTAAATGCGCTGGTTTCGCCAGCTGGTGAGAATGAAGGAAGATGGAGTCTTAAAGAAAATATGAGGGATGGGTACAGATGAGAGAAGTAGACCTAAAATTATATGGAATAAGGAAATGGAGAAGAAAGTATAGGAATAGCTTGGCCAAAAACAGAAAATAGTGGAAACAATTTCGTGAAGAATAATCTTAAAACGACATTACTTAACACTGACAACTAGAAGTTTATACATGTCTATGTGGATGTATGTATTTTTTTTAGAGTTTTACTCATTTTTTTGATATTTTGTTTTACCAGAATAAGTATGAATCCTTGTGTCTATTAGTTCCATTTCTTTACTTCATTGTGTGCGATCGATGTTTCCCCACACAGCTCTTGAAAGCTTCAATTTTATTCTCTATTGTTAATATTCCTAATTCATAGGACAACACCAAGTTCAGTAGAAAAGTAACTATTTATGTTCTCCTCCTTTCCTTATCAAAATATGTCTTGTTTGTCGTTTAAACGTTCAAAGTTATACATAAAATAGAATGAGTAAAAAACAATATTCCTCGCTAACTTGTATACATATGGATAAATCAATTATTTGCGTTTTAATAAGTTTTGCCAATTGTATGATGCTGATCATGGAAAAATCAATAAGTGTATGTCTCAAAACTCCTTAATTGGCTCTCACAAGCTTATGTGAAAAATAAATTAATGCAACGAACAAAACATATTAATTTGCTAAAACAAAAAGATATTAAAAATCTGGAAGCATTTGAACTATGGATATACAGAAGGATATTGAGAATACCGTGGGTTAATCGAGTAACAAATTGAGAAGAATGAAGAAAGAAAAAGAAATGATACTAACCATTACGAAAAGAAAATTGCAATACTTAAGTCATATAATGAGAGGAAAAAATATCATTTGCTTCAACTAATAATACAAGGAAAGATCCAAGGGAAGACAAACGTAGGAAGAAGACGACACTCATGGTTAAAAATTTAAGAGACTGGTTTAATTGTACGACGACCCAATTATTTAAATCAGCCATTTCAAAAATACGCACAGCTATGATGATTGCCAACATTCCGAACAGAGAGGGCACTTGAAGAAGAAGATATTAATTTGTACATTGTGATATATTTGAGACAGATATTAAATGGATGTCTAAAAAGTGCATCTTTACCTTTTAATTGAATCTCCAAGGTCTTATCTAATTCGAACTTTATTACAGTTTGTTATTATTTTAAAGTTGAACGTAAGGATGTTCATTGTATTTTATCTGTTAAATATTTTTTAAATTAGACCTTCTATAGTATCTTTAAAGCTCATTGTTACTCTAATAAGGTCATCAAGTAGATTGAAAATGTTTCGTAAACCTGAAGAAGTAGGGTTGCCTGAAATACTATCACGAACCTCGGCTACCTGCTACCCAATGGGAATTTTCTCGGCCACAGATTTTTGCTTTATTAAGTGAGCATCTAGAAATGTAAGCCAGAACCCTGCTAATCATTGCTGCAGCGCTAGTCTCCCAGGGATCCTCGCAAGAAGCCTTATCGCAACAATTTGAGCAACCGAGCGATCCGGCGCCCCCTTCCTTGCCACCCCATGCAGCCAACTTCCCCTCGAGCGGCACGTCAAATCCGAACCCACACGGACCGCCTCCGTCTACCCTCCGCCCGGCCAAATTGCGAATTTCGTTCCAGAATTAATATTTGATAGTTTTTGGGGGAGGCCGGCATGAAATTCTGTTCCGGCCGTCTGTTGTTTACCCTCGCCGAGGCGCCTATGTCAGGTTTCACCTCTGCGAGTTTTTCGTAAAAGCCACCAAACGCAAAGATGAGTAAGCACTGCCCGTTCGCTCATTTTTGCCTAGCAGACGTGGAATTTTATTGAAATGAAATAACAATTAAAATTTATGGTCTCAAGCTCGCCTACCTCGAAATGGAAATCATATGTGACTATTATTCCGGTAGTAACACTAAACAATTGCAACATTTCTAATCTTTTCCCTCACTACATTAACGTAATGAGAAAAGTTGGTAAGTTTGTAACACATGGGAACAGAGGGACGTAGAAAGTTTATAGAATAATAATTGCTTTAGTTGATTAGCTGCGCATTTGTAATTTTAAGTGGAAGTTAATATCACACAGGGCACATAAAGTGCCCTCTAGGTTCCCTGTATATAGGTAGTTGTTTTAGCAATAGCGTATCATCAAAGTTTATTGGTTTTGAATTTTCTGTTTGTCCTCACAAAGTAATATGAATTACTTATCAAAATAGTCACTACTAGCATAGTTGATATTCAACTGCCAGTAACTATTTGTATTTTTTCTTCTTCTTCTTTTTCTATAGGTTTCTTTGCCAATTTTTAACATAGTCATCCTTTATTTCCTCTATTTTGGTCCACTTTGTCTACTGGTCTTCTTCTCTTTTTTCTCCCCAACCACAGTCTTCATTGTAATATCTTGGCATTTTATCTGTCATCTTTTGCTCTTATAACATGACCGACGAAGTTGCATTTGTACCAGGGCAATTTTTGACCGCACTTGTCACTTCCGTTTTATTGCAGATCTATTCGTATTTTTGTCCCTTATTGTAATCACTAACATCGATCGCTCCATAGCTCGCTGCGTAATGTGCAGTCTTTTTGTTATTTGTTTTGTGATTGTCAATGTTTGAGCGCCATAGGTCATGACAAGGAAAACACACGCATCAAATAACCTCGTTCTGAGATGCTAAAGGATTTTCTTATTTTTTAATATTTGCTTTAATTTTGTGAACGCCGCGCAGACCAATCATCCTGCTTCTCTCTATTTCTATTTCTTTGTTTTTTACCTATTAATTTTTTACTTATTATTATTTCTGATCCTTCAGCATACATTATCTTCATTTTGTTTAGGTTGACTTTTAGGCCTATCGTTTTCGATGCTGACTCCAATTCTGTTATCATTATTTTTAAATTTTTGAATCAGCAAATATGACAATATCATTCGCAAACTATAGGTAGTTTAGACGCTCTCTATTTATGTTGAGTCCCTTTTTTGTCCGACCTAGTTGCTTAAAGACTCCTTTTTAGGGCATTTTAAACAATCTCGGAGATATTGTATCCCCTCGTCTTGTCTCGTCATGTTTTTTTCATGTACTTCTACCATTGATGCCGCTTGCTCGTATATATTCTTTAATAGTATAGTGATAATCTATGCGGGCGTTATCAAGTTCTTTCATTGTGGACTAATGTTCCATAGGGTCGAATCTACAAAGGCCATTTATAACTCTATGTACGTTTTTGCTTTTTCTAACAATATCGTATTTACTGCATATATTCACTTTTATACTTTTTTCTAATCAAAATAAAATATTGCCAATTTTTAAAATTAGGGCGCACGATGATCAACATTATGTTTAATTTAAAACATTAAACTTAACAAAGCAATGCAGCTTTGCATGCTTTTAAATAGGAACAGTGTAATATAATAAAATTTTGCCAATTCGTACACGTTACAATCTGAAATTATTGAACAGCATTACATCAGCAGAAAAATGAATTTTGTTGACTAATTACAAAGTTCTGAAATTAAAATCCTTTAAGCTTTGGTGAAGATGAACGTGCCGCAGATTGCCTACAACCATCACTTGAAAAGAAGGTGTTTATTCTTTCGTAAAGGCAACGAAGACATGACTATCAGGTAAACAGTAGAAGAGTAAAAGTAGTAAACAGTTTATGATAACGCGTATTGAACACTACTAACGAATTGATTTTGGGAATATTGACGACAAGATAAGTACAACGATTGATAACAAATGTATGTATACAAAAAAATCGTCGACTAACATTTGCAGATGTTCAGAGAAATAGTACAAAAATAACTTTTTGTTCATATTTATTACTTGTTATTTAAACAGCGAAATTCGAAGTGGAGGCTTATCATCATCGATAAATTCAAGACGCGACAAGTTTTGGAAGTAGAGATACGTTGCTATTTTTGTTGATGTAGTAAATTAATTTTAGCTACTCAACTTGATTTTTCCTTTTCTTTCCCTAATTTCTTCTGATTACATGTTATATTTGGTATGAGTTGCCTTCTATTGCTTTGGCTACCCTGTCTCTTATTAAATAGATTTCCTAGAAATACTACCTATTGTAGAGGCTATGTATACTTCACAGATCTCTCCCCGTTTAAACCTTTATATGTGGGATCTAACGGATCTTACTGACACGGTAATTGCCCTTATAGGATTTGAATGAAATTTTGCACTCACATTTACTGAAACAATACCTCAGCTAAGTTTTACAGTGTACGTAAGATTTAGATTAAATTAGTATCTAAGTGTCTTAGGTATATACCTAGATACAGTCCAAAAGTGAAAGGAATATATGATAATGGGGCTTTGTCCCAAAAGATTTTTTTATTGCTTATAAACAGCCATAGATTTTTGATGTCAAGTTTACTCCTCAAATAGTACCAAATATGTTTTCACCCTTTTGTCCTCTCTCTCTCCCCCTCTCCCCCACTCTGCCTCCCCACCACTTTCTCTTTATTTACTATCATCCCAAGTGTGAAACGGGCCTGGCTGCAAATGGACGAATGAAAAGGGAGAAATTCATAATAATGCTTCCATATTTTCTCAAAGGGGTATAGGATAATTGCGGACCAAAAACACGAGCGACAATAGGATCTAAAAGAACTCTTTAGTGTGCAAGAACCTGATAATATATTTCTATTTTTACCTAAAGTATATATAACATTTTCTTATTTTTTTCAATTTTAACCAATTGATTTTAGTATTGCTCTAATTTCCTACCTAATTTACCATAAAGATCTTTCAATTCCATTCCCTTCTTCCATTGTCATATTTATATGAATAATTTATATAAATCAACTTTCCAAGGGTTAGAATATTATCGTTATTATTTTTTTTCTATATTATTGAATCTGTACCCAGTGTCTCAATATCAACAATGTTACTTATTTGATTTGCGACAAATATTACCTCTCCGGATAATTTTTATTCTCTTTATTATTATTTGAACAATTGAGATGATTTTTAATTAATTTCACATTTGTAGTTATTCAGTTTGTTAACTAGATTATAACGTAAAGGCCGCTTAGCGGCTTTGTTAAAGTATACTTCTATGCATCAGATGGTAAAGCTTTCGAGCGGTGTGCGTTGAGGCGCTTCGCGCTTTGTAAGAAGTACAAACCCTGCTTTCTTTCCCACTTAAATGTAGCCATTGGCATGTAAATGTGAAAGGTGTTATTTTTTAAGCCACTTGCACTGGTTTTCTTGAATTGCTGATCACGAATTCGGATTCTACATCAAATTTCGATGTCCCACTTGTTCTTTCCAAAGGGAACCGGCGGCTAGGGGATTTTATGTGCTATCCTTATTGTTTATAGAGGGATTCGCGACTGCAAATAGCACCAATAATTAACTTATGCTGCTGGTTTTAAAAATCGTTTGTTAACTTTACAGCCGTAGAATGATTGATAGTGATCCTGCAAATTATGCAGTTGCCATTCATTTTTCAGGCAAATAAATTTTAAATGAGTGTTATCTGTACTTTCTAATTACCTTATTATTAGCGGAGCAGATGATTGATTGTAGAAAGTAGGAGAGAAACCACTTAAATTTTCTTGGGATCAGGAAACCAGGCTAATACTGCCGCAATTTCCAGTGAAGGTGTGAAGAATGTTAATTTAGTGTATGAGGAGAATTCAACAGCAGTAGTAGCCCGACTGCTTGGGTTTTAATGTAATTTGTAGCCTTTTGGTCTTTTATTTTTTTAGGTTGAAAGTTAAAAATGCGGAAGTGTCTTTAAGAGAATTTAAAGTTCTCGTTTTTGTAATATTGAAAGTTGGCAATCTCCGACCTTAAGAAACTTTAACTCTTTTGGATTAATATGAAAATTTTTACGGGTCCGGCAGGGAGGTGTTCGCGTTTCAAAACACTCTAGTACTGGTGTTTTTCAACAAATATCAATTTTTATTTTTACAAAGATTACGTATATAACATCATTTAAGAAACATAAAGCACAAATAAAACAATATAATTCAGGTGTAAAAATGACTCCATCCAAGTGTCCATTCACCTTTCAAGTATAGCACATGGAATTGCTCTAATTTCGCGAGTTTTCGAGTTTTCAGGTAGCCCCATAAAAAAGATCCGGTGTCTAGAGGACCACTCCACATCAGCGCACAATGAAATGAGGCGCCCTAGATAATGTTCTCTTAAAAAAGCCATAGATTCTCTTGAAGTATGATAAGTTGCCCCATCTTGTTGAAACCAAACCGTATTCAGGGTAATCCGATGTCTTCGAATTTGCCATCGAAAATTCTTGCAACATCATAAGGTGACGTTGTGAGTTGACTGTTTGTTTTCTCAGAAAAAGTAGGGCCCAATTATGCCAGATCGGGCTATTCCGCACCATATAGTTACTCTCTCACTATGTAGAGGCCTTTGATAGAGTTTCCGTGGATTGTTTTCCGACCAGCATCGGCCATTTTGTTTGTTTACAGTGGAAATGAGTTTTGTCACTTGTTATCAAGATACTCGTTTTCCTTCGGTTCTTGAACTATCGTGATTTCGTAAGGATGAAAATAGAGGTCAAATTGTACAATTCAGCGAACTGACTTGTGAATATTATAGTTTATTGATTCAACAATAAAAAATCTACAGTAGTATTGATTGCTAGGGGATTTTATTGAAGGTTGTTCTAGAATAGAGTGAGAAGAGAACGTTAAATTAAGTTGATATGGTCGTCTAGTATAGATAGTACAAATTAGAGAAACATCGACTTCGTATATTTTGTTGTTGTTTTGATAAATATTTATTTTATTAATCTTTTTTAGATGAGTAAATTGCTCAAGAAAAACACAATTTTACTTTTATATATTCTATGATTGCACTAAATTGCTAATAATAACTATTTAAAGTATTAATGATTGCAATAATGTTCCATTTTGATTTATTTTGTTCATTTCCTAGTATTTGTTTAGGGATGCTTAACTGCTACAACACAAAAATAAGCGAAACGCGCCGACGGAAAGATAAAAGCGGGAATAACAGGAGTTTTCATTTTCCTGATTTATTTCCCTTTGCGGGCGCGCCGGCATCCATCAGGGCTCGTTATCCTCACCTACATACTTGCAAATGCCTCCTTTTTACGTTCTTCTGCAACTTTTACGCGGAGTTGCGCCGTACTACGTTTTTGGGAGTATTTTTGTGCGCCTAAAGGGGAGGGCGCAGCCAGGCGCGGCCGGGCGCGATTCGGAGCGTTCTGCTTTAAGCGTGGAAGTGTCATCTGCAAAATTCGAGCCGGGCGCCGTCCCCGTCCGCCTCGAGCGCGCTGCCTCTTGCGTTTGCTTTTTATTGCATTGTCGGTATTGCGTTCGGAAAATTCCTGGGAGGGGGTCGCGACTTCGCTTTTGCTTCGGCCTTGCTCTAGAGGAATGAACGATTCCTGTTTTATGTTTATTAAATTTTCTACTGCACTTCAATCATAATATTGAAAAATTTTGATCGCACTGAAAGGAAATTATCGTGTTTTATTTTTTTAATATCCTGCTTGCTATATAATTAAAAAGAAACTTCCCTAGGTTATACCGAAAGTTTTCGCTACTTTCTACTCATATTGTATAATCTTGAAACATAACTTATAGAGTTGGTACAAAACAATCATAGGACTTAAAACAATATAAATTCACAAAGCATTACCGGTATAATATTAAATGATACATGACAATGAAGGAAAACCTCACAAGTTTTTATTTATATCATTAAAATGTTTTGGTGTGTCTAAACGATAATCCAGATCGCTTCATATACGCTGTAGTGTATCCTCATTGATGCTCCTCACAGTAATAGTAAAGCGGTTTTGAAGTTCATTCAGTGTTATTGTCATTGATGGTACATAAACTAGATCTTTAATGTAACCCCAAATAAAAAAAATCACAAACTGTAAGAACAGGAGACCGGGGGAGCAACCGAACAATAGCAAATCCTCTCTAGCACATCGTTAACTTTAGAGGTAAGAGAGTTCCTCATTTAAATAGTCACGCGCTTCATCATGCCAATGAGGTGGAGAGCCACATGTTGGAATCCCCTGATAGTTGAGGAGGCGGCCATTACTTTATTTTGAAAACTGCACATTAAGGTTTGGTTTTATGTTTCACAACGGCATAAGGATTTTACGTGCCACACATCCGAAGATTGTGATGGTTCACTTTTACGATTATACGAAATGTCACTTCGTCGCTGAACACCAGGCGCTTAGCAAATTCGCCCTCCTCTATCGCTTTCTGCATTACTACACAAAAATCGTTTCCTCTTATATGATCATCAGAGCCTAAACTTTGCACCATTTATAAATGCGGTTTGAACCGCAATAGTTGTCGTAAAATCTTGCATGCAGTTTGCTCTGCTAGTGGACTGTTGTGGGCTGTGAACGAAACGTCCTCCTCCCTAACTGTTTTCCGGTGTTTTTACGTTTACTTACAGAACCTGTGTGCTTAAATTGGTGATACCATCGCGGAATACTGTGGTGACCTGGCGGTTCTCTTTCGTAATACTTTCTAAAGGCATGTTGCACCATAATAACCGATAAACTCCTCGCACACCCGAGAGCACAAAACGCTTTCTGCTGTATCGTCGCCATTTTTCAAACTGAATCCGTACTGCCACCTGAAGGTTTAAAACTAAGTTTGTAAGCCCACATTTTAAACTTGAGCGTTTTCTCTCGCTTTTCATGTATCATTTAATAATCTGTAATACTTATATCTATCCTATATCTTTTGAAAATCCGATAATTCTTTTGTAGTAGAAAATTCATTAGTCAATTGTATTAACTTTTCTGTCGAGTTTATTTGTATAAATCCTTTGTTACATCTAATAATAAACATGTAATGCGTGCCTTAATGCGACATTAGTTAAAAAAATATTGTAATCCAACGACTATATTGCGATAAAAGGCGAGAACATAAATCGATTAGCGGTGTTAGATTGGTTGATAGAGACATGAAGTTTATGCCTACAATCTGTCTTTAATGAAGAAGTTTTCAATATTATACTAGAGGAAAAACCCGCACATCAACAATCGCAAATCATTAATGATATTGGCCGCTTAAAAGACACTGTTTAACATTTCCATCGAACTGATCATCATGAATGAATCTCCAATGAAGCCTTGGCCACTGATGATCATTTTTGGCACCGGAGTAACAACCCGATTCGTTGATTTGAGAAAGAAAAGTTGTGTTTACCGTACGGCGCAATTTTCAATGACTAATCTATTTTGAGCTGGTATTTGTGGTTCCCAAAGTGGGGCGCACGCCCCACAAGGATCAATTTCATTTTTAAGGGGGTAATTTGAAAATTAATTATTAATAGTTAATAGCCTTTCAGGTTTCCCCACATGAATAGGAGTTTGTGGGACTTGGCAAAAAAAAGCGGGGGCCAAAAAGTCATTGAAGTTAATACATTTGCTCTGATGAATAAAAATTTTCTATTTAAATATTTAAAAAGTGGTGAAGATATGAAGTCACCCAATCTTCGGAAATTTCTATAAACTCTAAAACTCTCTAGCCTGCAACATACAAAACCGTCATAAAATTGACGTTAGACAAACATCCCTGTATTTCTTTTTCTTCTTCGCTCTTATCCTTATGCCTTCCAGCGTCGGATAAATCCCTGTATTTCAAAAATATTAAATTTAAATATGATTTAAGATTATTTCTATACCCCGATTATGACCTTTCAATTTAATAACACTAATTTATATGCAATTAAGTGTAGAAACGTTGCTGTATCAACAGATAATACAAAGAAAATCCCGTTACTAAAAGAAAGACAGCAGCGGTGTAATAACTATTCTGCTTCAAATAAGTTTTTGTCTTCGAGATTTCTTTCTTCTATTTCCCTATGTTGCTTTAAGGCTTCCTTTCTTTCTTCTTTCGAAAGGGGTCCGTTAAAAATTCTTTTTGGCAACTTATTTTGAGCATCTTTTTCACGTGGCCATACCACATATATTCTTTATGAAAGCGTTTTATTGCATCGTTGGGTTACCTTCCAATGTACATAGATGCTTTACAAGATCTTCTTTCTAACGTCATAAGTCTTCTATCCGTTTCTTTATCTATATTTTCCTTCTACATAGGACAATACGTTTAATAATTATTCTGTAGACATTATGTTCTCTACTTTTAGTTATTTTCTTATTTCACCATATGTTATTGTCTGTAATCCGGCTTATTCGCATTTTTATTTGATTTTATGGTTCATGTATTCCAAGTATTCTTTGTCTTGTACTATTATTTATGGCTATGCCCTTGCGTGCGCATTTCTTTTTCCAATTTTTAAGCTCATGTTTGACATAAAATTGGAAAGGTACGGTTGAAAATCAATAACCTTGTCTAAAGAATTTTGTTACTTCGGTTAAATATTGCTCTTTCCTGAACTTTATTTTTACATCTTCATATAATTCTTTTACAGTTTTGATTAATGTATGTGCCTTTTATGTTTGAAGTAGGTATGTATGTTAGCATAGGCTTTTTCCAAGTCTATAAACAGTAAATGTTATTTTCTTCTTCAATTTTTTTTACAAGGTAACCAATTAAGATCTTGGCGTTTTTGTTTTGCTATTGAATGAAGGGAGAATAGGTATGCAATTTGTGTATCACGTGGTTTAAAAACCGGTCGGGCGCGAGTAGGAACATCAGTCGTTATAAATGCAAGTCCACTGCGCACTTTCATCATTCGTAACTCGTACAGTAGCGAAGACAAATGGAAGTGTCCAAGGATCTCGTTCGTTGTTGTTTGCTTTACGACTTCAAAGTGGGCTTATCAGCAGCTGCATCAAGTCGCCGAATATGTCAAGCGTTTGGGGATAGTGCTGTGAATGAACATACTGCGAGGCATTGGTTTCAAAAATTCAGGTCAGAAGATTTGTCCCTCTGTGATAAACCTCGCAGTGGATCGCCTAGGATGGCGAAGCCCTGCAGGCGGCCATTGAGGAGGACAGTAGTCTAGCGTGTGGTGAACTTGTAGGACAGTTTAATGTTTCTGATGAAACAGTTAGACTTCATCTGCACCGCTTAAATAAGACGTACAGGCTGAGCAAGTGGGTTCCGTACACGCTGTTGGAAGTCCACAAGAGACAACGAATGGCAGTCTGTATGTCGTTGCTTTCTCGCTACCGTGCCACATTCATATTCAATCGAGTGCTTACCAGTGACGAAAAGTGGGTCCTGTATGACACTCCCAAGCGTTACAAACATTGGTTGTCACCCCAGGATACTGTCCCTCACAGCGCAAGACCACCTATGCACCACGCAAGACTATGCTTTGTGTCTGGTGGACAGATCGTCAAGTAGTTCACTATGAGCTCCTACCAACGGGCCAAACGGACACTGCGGACCTGTACTCGCAGTAATTGGAACGTGTGCAACAGACGTTGCAACAGAAGGAGCCAGCACTGGTAAATTGCAAAGGTGTACTCTTCCTTCATGACAGCGCCAGACCGCATGTCGCGCGGGTGCTCAGGGATACCATACAGCGACTTGGTTGGGAGACTTTATGCCATCTTCCTTACTCGCCTGACCTTGTGCCATCCGATTACCACCTCTTCCACTCCCTGGGCAATCATCTTCGTGGGAAATCCTTCACCAATGAAGCAGATTCGCGCCAAACACTCACGGATTTCTTTGCATCCAAAACCCCCGAGTTTTACCGCAAGGGGATTGCACAGCTGGAGACACGTTGGCAGAAGGTGCTGGATGCCGATGGCGATTACTTCGAGGACTAACAATAGGCCACACTTTCTGTAAATAATTTTCTATTTGGCCATTAAAAACGGCAAGAACTTTATTGGTTACCTTATAAATTGAACAGGCTTTCTATACATCCGCTTTATTCTTTAGCTTCAAGGTGTTTGTGTTTTTATTCTAAGAGATCTCATAGCACTCTTGCATACATGCGAATAAACATAAGTGTTGCCGTGTTTTTTTTTGCAATTTTCATATTTTCGTTCATCTCCTTTCTTTTATATTGATATCACATATCCTATTTTTATTTTTTGTGCCGCGTTTTCATTTATACATTTATTAAATGATTTAGTTATAATTCTTTTAATTTTGCTGTGCCATTGTGTAACTTTTCCGCCATAATATTTTGCGCCGGCAGATTTTTATTCTCTATATGGCGTTTTTATTGTTCTCTATTTTTATCTCAATCGATTGTCCTTTTACATTAATATCTGCATTTTCTTCCTTCATAAATTTTACTCGACTTTTCACTAATAGTTTATGGCAATGTTTTTTTTCCAATTTTTACTAGGTATCGGTTGTAGTACTGGCTATTATCTATTCTAATGCTGCTATGTCTCTGTGCATCTTTGTCTTCCAACCAGCATTTGTAGTTTATTGCATTTACTATCCCAAGTTCTTCTTTTCTCTTCTTTAAATAGTTTTGTCACTTCAGTTCTTCGGTTTATATATTTCTGCCTGTCTTCAGTAGATTTAGTACTTAACCACTTTATATGTGCATCCTTTCTCCTTGACTTTTAGTTATATTTCTTCATCCCACCACGTACTTACACTCATTTTTTCATGTCGCATATTTTTCCATCTGCTTCAGTTGCTGCTTAATGCAGAGATTTCTTAATATGTTTATATAGCTGTTTCTTACCGTTATGTTGATCTTCCTGCAATTCGGTATCTAATCGTTGCATATAAAGATATGTAATTCTCTCTTCTCTGAAGTTTTTCAGGTGTATTTACATATTTTAATTTGTCTTCTTACTGCTGTTTTTAGTTGTTGCTTTCTGTTCGGGTTTGTTTTTTTACGTAAAAAATATTTTTTTAGTTGGACTAGTTGGTGGTCTGGTCCGTACTACACTCCTCTAAATGCTTTGACATCTAGTACGTCGATGGGAGAGTTGTGTCCTATCATAGTGTGATCTATAATTGATTTTAATCTTCTAGTTGGTTGTGTCCAAGTATATATTTGAATATATGTATGTTGAATGAAACTGTCGTATCAGTTTATTTACATTGTTATTTGTTCCTCTTTTTCTAAATTTGCTTGTAACTTGGTCTCGGTTTTTGATCCTAATCGAGTATTAAAATCGCCCAATAAATTTGATTTCATGTAAATCTGTTTGTAAGGCTTTATATAAAATGCTTCTTCCCATTTTTCATTAACATTGCTACTCTCCTTTTAGCTCTTTGCTCTCTGATACTCCAGAGAAGTATAGCTTGAATCAATCTAGTTGTGTTTTTCCAACGTTCGTTTTTATTTCTGTTAGTGCTGTTATAGCAAATTTTCATTTATTAGATCTGCTGTTTTTATTTGTATTTCCCGCATATTCTATTTGCCATATTCACTAACTGTTTTCTCGTCGTAATTTGTGTACCGATGCTCAAGCCTATTCTTGTTTGCAGATTAAATTTATTTTACAGACAATGGACTGCAGGCTTGGTACTTCAATCTTCAACCTGGAGGGCAAGAAACTTTAATTTCGAGGTGCTTTTTTTAGATAAATTGTTTCCACTCCAACATTCGTCCTCTCGGTATGTTAGTAACTCTTGCACTACCGTTGGAATTTGGGCTTCCTAGTTATTCCGAGTAGAAGCCCTTACAGTCTTTATAAGGTTGTTACTTCTTTCTGCCTTTCCTCCTTTTTCATCCTGGTTTGAGACAGGCACTGGCGAGGTTGAGTGTTACTTTTTACATTTCTACATTACCTTTTTCTTAAAAAAATTTTTTTATAATATTTCGTATATAAATTCTTATATTTATATTTTACAACTTTTTAATCTTATTTTGTATTGCCCGTATTTTTATCTCCATTTCAGCTAACCTTAAGCATCTCGTATTCGAAATGTGATAATGTGACTTATTGCGCTGTGTCCTTTATGTTACGGCTGTTCACACTGTTCGTTTGCACTTAAACTAAAATTTTACACCAATTATCAAGTTTACGGTAGAACAAAGCAATTCTGCCTCCTTGCTGGATAACCTTAATGAAAAATCACCCTAACGACAGTTTCTATTACACTGTCTACAGCAAACTTAGTCATATCTTTACAGTAATATCAAAATCAAATTCGGTTGTATCTCCCCTCTTCTAGCCATCCATCCGACTCGTTAAGCTCCTAAATTTTGGTGTTCCTTTTTTGCAAAACAAAAAATATTACGTGTGATGCTTACATAATTTCAAACTATGTTCGCTTTTCATATAAATCAAAAATAGGTACAAATTAAGCTTTCAGCGCGGTAAATTTTGCTACGCTTATTAGAGCATAACTTAAGCTTATTTCGTAAATTATTTTTGACTTTTTAATCTTGCAGGTGGCAGTCAAGCGAATAGCCTTAAAATACAAGTACTCCGATGCTATTGCTTCAACTACTAATTTGATTTGTTTTTAAAGTTAATTTCTTAAGACATGCTGAAATGTATGTGAGTCGATTTTATACGTAAAACACGGATAGGCCTTATAAGGGCTAGTGATGTAAGGATAACAATCCGTATTTACAGTGTCTCCATAGAAACGCCCTAAAAGCACCTTTCTGGCCCGAGGAGATAAAAGGGCGACGGAGACGCACGCGGAAAGAGAAAGCCGAATGTTTTATTAGTTTATATAATAGGAGATTGCTAACAGACGTTTTTACTTCTTTAAATTTAGTAGGTCGATTTAAGGTAATTTGGAATCTATGCTTAAAGTTACTTAGGAATGTATCGCTATATAACGAAAGCTGGTTTTTATGAAACTAACATTCAGTGAATTTTGAAAGGTATAATGAAGTAATAATACGCATGTATTCAATAGGATTAAAACCATCTCCCGCTTAGTGGTTGTTCGATTTTAAATAAAAGCTTGTCCTATTACACTGATGGAGCCTCATAGAACTTCCGAAAATTACTTTCGTATTTGCTAATTTACGTAACCATTTCTACTCTTCATATTTACTGAACAAATACGTTAATTGTTGTTGATGTTATGAGAAAGTTGATATAGTGTAAAGTAGATAACGGCCAAAATTTTTTCCTCATAAATGTATTCATAAGGTCATTTTGTAAATTTATTTATTACTCTGTCAAAATATTTTAGTATCATTTTTATGAGGGCTTCTAAAATATTTATTTATTAAATTTAAATTATCGTATGACGTACAATTTCACACGTTTTTATATTATGTAGTAATATTTGTACTGAAATTTAGTGCATTTCGCCAAGCTAAATAGACCTTGACTAAAAGAAAATCGATTGGAATATATATATACATACAATGGGAGTGTTCTCGCCGATCCGTACTGTTGCTCATTTACCAATAGCCCCTGCAGAAGCTGCCACCAGAGGAAAGAAAATATATAGCAGAGCGCGCGCTTGAATTCAAATGCTCTGGAGCTTTCGTCCTACACGTAGTTGTTTTTCGCCTCCTTTCCAAAGAAGTTTTGCATTCGGGGCGTCCGCTGTGCCATGTGCCGCTTAAATGACGACTTGGTTAGCATGCGGAAGTTTGTAGGAAGTAGTAAAGATAAACTTACGTAACGTTTGATAAACTGAACGAAAACTGTGAGATAACACAAGTAGCTTTTTACTTTATCTTCATTTAAAGCCGTCACTTATCTTTATTGCGAGTTGATGTAAATAATTGTGTTCCATGTCCTTGGTGTTTGCTTATACAGGATGCGGTAAATATGTGGTGAAGGTGTTGATTGCGTTTTCTTCTATTTCTACGTTGACATCAATCCGATACTATCATACCAGCGCACTTTTCTCGTTAAAGACACTAGCTGACATCCTGTCAAAATTCTGTTCTATTCTGTTCATATAAATAAAGATTGGCAGCGTTTTTATAACCATCTTGCCTGAATCTCTAAGTAGGAGTACAAAAATTATCGGCATGAGTTAGTTCTTCAAAGGCCACAATTAGTAGACACTTTAAGAAAGTGGGTTTAGTTCATACACGGTCTTGAATCCTAAAGTTGATCGTATTAGGAGAAAAATTATAACTAGGTAAAAATGGATATTTCTTCATAATTCATACTTAGGAAAATGTGGGTTTTACAAGACGAAGAGGTGCCTTAATGGTTTGTCAAGATCATTTAAGGTAACGCTGTGTATTTAATGGAATTTCGAAGTTTTACACTTTGACTTGCTTTCAGAAGGTCGATTGGTAGATGTAAAATTGTAAACTGAATCTTAATGCAACAAGAAAATGCTCACGCGCACAGGTCCCTTTTAGGCAGAAACATTTTCAAAACACGCAAGGAACTGAAGTTATGCTACATTCAGTACAGTGGAACCCCGCTTAACGAGCATAATTCGTTTCAGAATCTTACTCGTAACCCGAAACATTCGTTAAGCGTAATAGTTTTCCCCATATAAATTAATGTAGAATACGATGATGCGTTTCATACCGAAAAAAATAATCAAAAAATGCTATGTATAGCATTTATTCAAAGAAAATTATGTATATTGTTAAGGAGTCTGAATCATTTCCATCTTTTCTTCTATTGCGAAATGAACCAACCTGGAATGTGAAACCGATTTTCAGAAAACAAAAAATTGAAATAATATACATACCTAATTCCTTTTTATTAGACGGCTGTCTAGAGACATTTGTTTTTGTCGACGCTTCAAAATTTGGTGAAAAGGCGGCACAGCATTATAACTAAATAAATTTGTAGAGCGCATAGTCACTGCCTTATTAGGGTGATGCTTCTCAACGTACAATGCAAGTTTCCCATGCTTTCAGCATTTCTCTTGTTACGCCAGAAGATTGTTGCTTTGTTGTTACCTCCTCCTCCTCTCCTGCACAACTTCTTACTGTGAAAGACAATGCAACCCCATAAACTCTTCGGTGGTCATCTCTTGGTTGTGCTCTTCCACAAGCTCATCGGTATCATTGTTATCCAGTCCCTTGATCGTGTCCAAAAACACAATCTCGTTGACTGCAGGTTCTACAGGTGCTGTCTCAAACTCCCCAAAGTCACATTCGACAACGCTCTCCGACCAAAGCTTCTCTTGGCAACCCCTTCCCACGGGCTTTCGATCATATTTAGGCAGCCAACGATGTGGAAGTGATATTTGCAAAACTCTCCGAGAGTGAGATTGGTCTCTTTAGTCATCTCAAAAGAACGCTCGAAAAGTGATTTAGTATAGAGCTTTTTAAAGTTGGAAATAATCTGTTGGTCCATAGGAAACAGAGTGACAGAAACTGGATCTTGATGAATTTAAATTCTTCAAGGAGGTCATCTCATAGGCCTGGAGGATGGGCAGGAGCGTTGCCCATAACAAGTAAGACATCGAATGGCAGGCTCATCTCAAGCAAATATTTTTTACAGAAGGAGCAAACACTTTATTGATCCAATCAGTAAAAAGGTCACGTGTTGCCCATGCCTTATTATTGGACCTCCACATCAAGTAAGCAAGTAGCGGTTTAATTTTTAAATCGCCGCTTGCATTGACGCAAAATACCAGCGTGAGATGATCTTTCATTGGCCTGTGCCCGGGCGATGCGTTCTGCTCTGCTGTTATATAGTTCGCTTTGGCATCTTTTTCCAGAAGATACCCGTTTCGTCACAATTAAAAACCTGTTGCGGCAGGTAACCCTCAAAATCTACAAGCTTCTTGAAGTCGCCGATGAAGTTCTCTGCTGTCTTTGTGTCGAAGCTTGCAGTTTTTTTCTTCTCTTAAACTTCTCAAACCGCATACGGCTTCCCTTAAATACTTCTTCTTCGGCCGTTGGTAATCCTGTCGTCTTCTTAACGAGGTCGGCGAACATCATTTCACCTTCTCACAAATGATGTACTCGTTAATAGTCGCCTTGCAATTGTTTTTCGTTACGTAGATATTCTTATCACTCCCTTTGAAATATTTATTTCCTTAATCATGACCTTGTTCTTGAGGATGGTGCAAATCCATGATGTAGACCGATTGTATGTGTGCGTCATCCGTCACGCTCACAGCTCATTCTCGCTTTTCAATGATTTCTTTGCGTTTCATTTCTATGGTTATTTTTCTTTTCTTATGGCTATCTTCTTGCGGCTGTTTCTTCGGGATAGCTTCAGCAAGGTAGATTAACTATCTGATTATAAAGAAAAAACGTGTGATTTAATGTTGTTTTCTAGTCTAATAGTTTGCATGTCTTCATACGGAATTCTTGTAGTTACTAAAACAAATATAAGTATTATACGTTCAGCGAATACATATAGTAATAAATCATCATGGTGCGCCAAAGCTAGGTTTACAATGTAGCATTTATAACAATATTTTATATTTACCTCTTTACATTGAACCGATGAATCAAAATTGAAAAACTTACTTTTACAATACATACTATCATTAATAGTGAGATACAAATAAAATCGCCACTTCTAACCACAACAAGTTAGCTGCAGCACTAACACAAGAGTGTCCAAAAATGAGTCGGTGTGTACCTGACTACTGAAATACCCGCATTGTTTTAAACCGGCTAATAACGGACAGTTATTCAAAATGAGCGGGAATGTTTGAAAGTTTTATTACTATATGTATTCGCCGAACAGATTTTAGTTTGCATGTCTTCATAAGGAATTCTTGTAGAATAAAACAGATATAAGTAGACTATTAAAAATCTCTAAAAAGTTTGAAGAATATTTGAATTGTGATAGGCATATCTAGTGAATTACTACGACTCAAGACTTGACTATTGTATTGCATATGTTAATCTACATCATCATGCCAATGAAACTCGTCTAACATTCTTTAAAAACTACCCCGCGACAAAATAAACCCACCCGCTGCTTCTATTTTCGCCGGTCTTGCATCAGCCGCCGCTTTCCATTTAAAAATAGCTCGCAGAAAACGCGGTGGAAACGGCCTGAAAACTTACAATGTTGACAAACATTTCCGATATTTTTAGCGGACTTCAAAGTGCCTGATGTAATCGCGGCTCTGTTGCTAGTCCAGATTCCGCTGTTTGACAACTGTTGTTGTTAATTTACTAGATATCGCGTTGCGTCGCTCCGGCTGCTTTATTTTCAGTTACAGGACTAGAAAATGAAGTCGAAAAGTTATCTTTATGATGTTCAGCTGCTGCGGCTTAAGCGAGTGTTTAATTTAGAAATTCATAAGGCGCTGTTTGGTCTGCCCTGGAGACGAACTCATATTCTCTCAAGATACCTGAAAGGGAAATCTAAAAGTTTTGTGATGCAGAGAAGCTGTAACTGGAGTATACAATGTAAGCCTATTATTTATCTTAAAAATAGAGTTGTTTATGCAGTGCTCTGGACAATTTTGCATGTTTTTGGTGTATTATATTTAAAATTTTCTTACTGATTATTCTTCGTTTAATTTTACTAGCATTTATCATCAAAATAATCGCTACAACTTCTTTGTTCCGCTTCCATAGAATTCTTTAATGTTAGTGCCTCTTTGAAGGTGTATTAATTCTCTACTTTATTGATATTAATTTTTTAAGTGATCGAAGTATTTTAAAAGGTCATAATCAGCGATGAAAAGACCAAAGAATTCGCTTTATTTCTGCCAATTTTGTTACTTGCTTGAATGTTGACTTATTTTGTATATAATACCGGCGAATTTTAACACGCAGTGTTTTCTCAATTAAAATAAGTATGTAAGTAAAGATGTACTAATTTAAGTTTTGTGGATATATTTTTTTCTAATTCGGATCAAACTTTTGGAAATATCGAATTATGTAGGAAAAAGTAAGTGGAGTTTTCCAGACTCCATTCACGTTTTTGAATTTTTATACCATTAATTAGGTCAAAAAATATTTTTTTCTATTAACACAGAAAGTCTAGAGCAGACTGTCGAACTGAAGCTTCTCTTGAGACCTGTCTATTTGTTGATAGAAAATAAAAAGTATGGGAGTTAAGAATAATTAAAATTTTAAATTTAAATGCGGCAACAAAAGTAAATTATTGCTACAAGTAAAATTAGTTGAGTTGTACAATATGAAGCCGCCTAACGAGAGAAGACTCGCTCAAAAAAATATGGTATAGTGTGTCTGTCGTTTGCCTGGTGATGTAGGAAAAAGCATTGTGTTGTTTCAAATTTTGGGCTCGTCTGTTGGTTTGAGTTGCTCGATGCCAACAATTTGGTTATTTGTAAAAACCAGAATGAATTATGTCTTCGAAATTTTATTAAACACAAATGATTTTCCTGAAACATTTACGGTGTCGATGCAATTATAAAAATAAAACCTTCTTTTAAGGCAAATTGGTAGTATGGCAGTAGTAAATTCATATAACATTTTGTTAAAGGGCTGAATGTCTATGGAATTGAGGCAACGTCTTTATCTTTTATTTGACGAATTTTTTTTTCAGTATTAACGTAAAAGATTCCTAATTTTCTTTTTTCTACATGTATTTCTGACATGCTAACGTTAAAAATTTTAATCAAATAACCAAATTAAATCCTTAACATTAAAGAACAGTTTAAGTTGCCAAATGACATATTACATACATATCAAGAAATGTTTTTCGTTCCAGGAATAATATGAAACGAAGATATAATTTTTTTGTGATTTACCCTGACGAACAAACTAAGAAAAAGTGAAAATTTTATTCTGTAAGGTTGAAATGAAATTATATTATTTTGATAAGCTCGTTACTTTACTTTTATTGGAATTTTTAAATTTTACCTGCACATTTCAGGAATTTGTAATGCAAAAAATTGGTTTTTAAGTTTAGTGAACAATTCTATTTAATAATTATCAAACATTTGCAATCTTTTTAATTTCTTTTGTCGTTGATGTAGATTTTTTAGGTTGTATTGGGGAAAGCTAAAGGCCGTTTTATACGCCTGCGTGATCTATTAAGTTAGCTTCACATAATCGAAAATCTATGATAGTCGACAAAAATGAGCCGCAGAGCTGCTATACTCTGGAAAATCGTCTACAGAAATAATTCGTGATTTGGCTACAAAGAGACCTGTGTTTACGATGTAGCCGAGAGTTACAGGGAATCTGACCCCAGGAGAGAGTAACTTCGAACAGGACAACTCGGCATACGATCTATTCACAAGAGAAATGATAAATTGAAAGAGATGAATAAGGACCCTAGCAAAAGGAATGGGCTTGACCGGGATCTGCAATACAAGGCTTTTGTTTTGAGAAAGCTCTAATTGTTAATTGAGAAAAACAAGGTGGATGGAAGTTAAAGACCTAAGCATCGCTGAACCGTGTGAAGCATTATAACTCTGACTTCCTGAGATTATTTTCGAACAGAAAGAACTTTATCCAGTACTGGAAGGTGAATCGCCAAAGGATGTTTCTGAAATATTTACCGTCATGCATACAAAGTTTTCCGCTTCTATAATGGTGCTGATGATTGTGAGTAGCGAAGGAGATGACACGACACCTACCTTTTTTGAGGAAGGCTTGAAAGTAAGTAAATAAGACAACTGTATCAAAGTGTTGGGGATAGTTGTTAATCCCCGAATAAAGAAGGTGACTGCTGGGTGTTCCAACAAAACTTCGCTCCAGTCCACAAGGCAACGAAGAGCCAGGCATGTCCAAACAACAATTTATATTACCACTGGCCATCCTCCAGCCCCGGCTGGAATCCACTTGACTGCTACATGTGGGGTGTGGTCGAGGCGAAGGTCAATGAGAAGCATCAAAGACATTTAAGGGCTTCCACCATGGAGGTAATGACGCGACATTAAATAATGGGATTCTCAATACTATTTACTTATATTGTGCTAAGTTTCATGTAAGTCAATTTAATTTTTCTTAAATTTCAGTATTATTTTTATTGCTTATTTATTTTGATTCCTATACAAACTCATTCTCGTGCTACATATTCCAATTTGTCCAACAAATAGATATTTTTTGCTTATGCTAGGCTTCATAACGGTGCCTTTTTCATTTGACATCATGAGCTTTTTGGGATTTTCGGTACGGAACGATCGATTTTATCATTGTAAATTACAAAAAGACTCCTGATTGGCATTATCATTTTGAAAACTTTGTTATGAAATTTTGTCAACTGCATAATTCTTTATTAATATTAAAAATAGAATAAAACAAGGATCAGTAATAGATGATATAGAAAAAATACTTAAGGCATGCAAAAAACAGACTTGTTGAAAGAGTAATGGAAGCTGGTAGAGACAGAAAAAGAAAATGAGGGAAACCAAGAAAAACATAAATAAAAGAGGAAAAACGATATGACAAATGAAGAAATTAACTGCGAACAGATTGGAGTGAATAAAATATATTCATAACGTACATCCAATACTGTATAAGGGTATAAGAAATAAAGAAGGCAGAAGACGTTATGGTATCTTTTCAGCTATCTGATTATTGGATATATTTAAGACAAACACTTAAAAAGCACGGTAATCGTCAAAAAGCAAGGAAATTCAGGTCGACAAACTTTTTCGATGTTGAGTTTTCTGCCTCTTTTGGGTTACTTTTATAGGACAACGATTTTCATATTTATGCTTATCTCGTCTTTCTATGATTTTTTTAAAAATAATTCATAATAATAATTGTTGGAACGAATGCAATGAAAAGGAATTGAATACAATCACAGTTGTGTGAATATATTTTTCAACCTTTAAAGCAAGGATAGACGCTCTCATTACGATTATTACACACCGCAGTATGTAAGGTTTGCAGCACAAGGAAAGCCTTCTACAAAATCCAACCGGGCATTGTTCTTCCCACCCGGAGGTGATTTGACGCGGATAAGAACAAGTAAAGTGGATATGCTACATAATAAAGTACTGCTAAAACTGTTAGCTGCATCGAACTCGTGTTAAACATTCAACGGCTTGCAGGCTGGTTTAAATGACTTGCACGGCTTCATGACTGTCCATAAGTGCCTTAAAATGTACGATGCTATATAAAACAACACGAGACGAAAAGTAGATTTTGTTTTACTATTATTATTCTCTTAAAATGTTCCACCTTGGCCAAGGACAGCGCGCCGTTCAATCTCCTCCATATCTGGCATAATTAAAAGCACACCCTCTATCACAACATAATAAGCAAACACCCCGAGTAAACAACTACAAATTGCGGGCTGAGGTGGATCCAAGAACCGCTCGTCTCTGGCTGATACACCTCGGCTGGCTCAGCTATGCAGCGTATGCGAGCAGGTATTTTAAAGGCCTTTTCGGGCCTTCAGGAGGCGAGCTAATCTCGCCCTTAGCGCGCCCGGGGATAAGGCGCCGCTCTTATCTTTTTTTATTTATTGTTATCGCTTTATTATACCGGGCTGTCGGTCAGGCACGACAGCCAGGTACGAACCCTGCGCTCGCACTCGGAATATCGTCGTGGAAGCGGCCGGCTGAAGCTCAAAATTTTAGGAAAAGGTGCCACCTTCTAGGGAAGATTGGGTTTTAAGGCGTAGGGGTTTCTGAGAACGGCGGAGCTAGCAGCCATTTATTCTGACGTGTCTGCTGAAAGTCATTCGCACTTCTCGCACGAGGGTCTGCTGGTGCAATTTACGAAAATTGAAGAACGCATGTGAAGAAGAAATTTTTACTGCATACTTTTTGCCCAAACGCCATAATTTACAAAAAAAGTATTAGGAGAAGTATAATTATAAAAGGTAAATAAGAAAAATCTGTATTGTAAGTTTTACATCTGTCATATCTACCCATTTTGTCATTTTTGAGTTGTTAGTATATTTTTTGATAATAAAAAGTAAGAGATAATAAAACTGGATATCATATAAATGAAACATTTGCCGAGTTTATTTTTTATTTTCATAGGACAATAAAGTGTTCATGTTTTATGGGCTGTTTTACAAACAAAGCAGAAGGAATGTTAAGGATTCTGTTTTACGTATCATCTATAGCACCCCATGCTGTTCTTGTGATTGAAATTGAAGGATGATTGTAAACTCCATTGTTTGATGTATTGCAGTTGCTGAAATAACCTTTGATTAATTATTTATCTAGTTATTCGCTTTGTTATCGCTTCTCGTGTATTATTCTTTTTATTGTTTCTGTTCTATTTTTACCCATCCCTCGTTTGCCTTCTAGTTTCTAGTTTCTTGTCGGAACCTCTTCTAATATCTGAGAACAGATTGCTACTCAAATTTAATAATTAGTTCATATGGCCTGTATCTTATCTTATTTTTTGAGTAAAAATGGTTGCGTTTGCTAGCTTTTGATATGTCTTCTTCTCAAGATTCGCTATTATCTTCTCTTTTCCTATTAATTACTCATTCTATTTCTAGGTTTTTTATTTTTTTGTATATCATTTTTATTTACTTTTCCTTATTGAAACTGCGGAATGTTGTTCTTTATAATTTAATAGGTTCTTAAAGTATTATTATAATCTGTCGTTCACTGTGCAAGATGCCATTTAATTTTGTTGCTTCGTATAGTGCATTTGCTTCCTTTTAACTTTTTCCATCTTTCAAACCCAAATAAACGATGCTCTTTTTGCCAATTTTTTACTACATTTTTTACTCGCCTTTCCGTCGTTTTGTTTTCTCCTGAAATATTTTTACACTTCCATTTTTTGGGTTATTGTTGGGATTTGGTGTTACCTTTATTTTTCTCTACTTTAATATTTATTAATTGCGTTTTATCACATATTTGTAGCTTGAATCTAACAGTACAGATTTTGAATAATTGTTATGTTTTATACATTTTTCAAAACTCCCAAAATGTGTTTTGCAGATGTTTTAGCAGCAACTAAGCCTTCTTTGTAAGTCTCATTCTATTCAGGGATTATTGTTACCTTCAGAATTGATTACTTTTTCTTTTGTTTTGTTTCTTTCTTTATAACTTGTCTTGAGTAATTTTTTTATTTAAGATGTTTCTTTAATTTCCTTTTTGCTTTTAATGTAAACCTTGGAATGTGGTGTACAATTAGCTTTGTGACTATTTCTCCTCTGATTTTTCTTCTTACCTCATCCAATTTTGGATTTTCCATGTGTCGCTGTTGTCTGTTTTTTCCACTGTAAGTCTCTTATTATTTTTAGATTATTGTCCCATCCCGTATTGACCTCTTTCCTAACTATAGGCGCCACTGTTGTATGTCTATGTTCTATCTTTGGTCTGGTTGTCTGGCATTACGTCCTACGAAGTCTCATTCAAGTTTCGCTACCCTTTCTTTTACATTTTTTACTTTTGTTGTTCTTCTAATCTATATATTTGTTTTCTTGACTGGCAATTTTATACCTATCGTGATTCTTTCCACGAGTTTGTGTGTTCTTGCTATTTTATCTATGTTTGCTTTAGTCGGTGTCCAAGATTGTGAGCCGTACGTCAGAATTGGAAGAACATATCCGTCGAATACTCCGGTTTTAAGATACTGATTATACCATTAGTTACTATTTGTTTTCACCAATCTTCTGTAAAGTGTAAACAATGTTCCTGTGATTTCTAAATTCTGTTAATTTGTTATATATAAATTAATCTTATTTTTGTACTTTATTCAATTAACCATTTTATAGTTATTCGATCTGCTTAAAGTATTCTTCTTCTTCGACAATACCATCTCTATTTAGAGGTTGCGACCACCTGATTAAATTGTTCTATGTCGCTTACAGCTCGGAAAAGTTGTTTTGCGTTCAGTCCAGTCTAGATTCTTTTGTTTCGAAGCCAAGATAATCCTTTTCTTTCCACTCGGTTAAGTTTTCCTTTAATTTTTAGCTGCGGTTGTTTGTATTTATTATTTCGGAGGATATGTCCAAAGTATCCAATCATTCTTTTTTTAATTGTACTCACTAATTCTCTAGCTTTCCCTACTCTTCTTGCATTAGCTTAAAGTATGGCCCATTTTTGATTTTCTGATTTGGTTGGTGTTCGAAATACTGAATGTTTATTTCATATGGTATTTGGGCGGTGAGTCATGCTAGTTACGAGTAGCACTTTTCACTATTATCATTTGAAGATGTAAAGTGTTCTTAAATCAATTAAAAAATAATCAAGTTGCCAGAGCCGCTACCTAATCAGCCTCGAGGGCCATAACCGCATCTGCCTCGTATAAAGCCATTGCAATTCGTGTAACAGCCTATTCTTAGTAGGCACAGAAGCAACAAACTAAAACAAAGCGGGTTGAATTGAATGGGACAATTTGCATATGCGTTTGATAGACTTTTCCAAGGCCCACTCCATTATTCTGGATGGAGCACCTCGTCCCGTTGATTTAACGTCTGTTTTAAATACAATGCGAAGGTATCGGGCATACAGATGGGGAGGCCAAATCGGTTCGCGCAATTAAATGCAGCTTTTGCTGCGAGGATCGGGAAACGAAGCGGGCGCGGACCTTAACATCCAAAAAATTCGGATATGCAGGAGGTGCGCGTTGCCCACCAAGTAGAACTTCTCCGCCTTTCTTCTGTAATTACGAATTTGCATTCGATTAATATTTATTAGGCACCGGAGTGTGTAACTTTTATTAATTGTTGCAGGGCAATTATGAATTCACCTTGCATGTTGCTTAACCAAATTAATATAACAGAATAAGCCCATAAATAACCCTTTACAGTTATTAATTGTTGTTATTACTACAGGTCTTGTGTATGGAAACAGGTAAATTTACATGTCTGAAAAATGTTTTATTTCTTTCATCTTTTATTGCGGTCTCAATCTTCTTTTAAATAGCGAATTAAGTTAATCGGAGGCTATTTTAAATATTAAATATTAAAAAATATCTGCAACTAATACAGTAGTTGTTTTAAATTGTTTTTTTTAATCCAGAAATATTATATAAAAATGAAATAGTTATTGTATTACAAATCTACTTTAAATTAACGCCGCTTTGTTAAAGAAATGTTTTTGTTTTCCACGACTTTTTAGTTTGTCTTTATTATTCTTCTTTCCAATTTAGCTATTTCTTCAAATTCTAATATTAACAAAAAATTTAATTTATGCTCTCCCCAAGAAAGCTGCAAATTTCTGATATTTTTTAATGGTTTTACTTGTTTCTTTTCCTCAAGAGCCGCGCTGTTCTTTGGATTTTTATATCAGATTCCGATGGACAATCGCAAGCGCTGTTCCAAAGTTGGATGAGCGCTGAAATTCAGTCCTCATTACTGCCAGCGCTGAAATGTAGGGCAATCGATAGGCAGCATGTAAATGCATTGACTAACGATAGCCCCTCAATATTGTATTAACAAGCCATCAAGCGCCCCTGTATCCGAAAAGTCGCGCACATGGCGGCCAATGCTCATGGTTCCGGCTCAAGGATGGGCCTGAAGCGACGGCCCCGCTTGGGATTCTGTTTACGTGCCCTAATTCGGGATCGGGCCGCCCCGCGCCGCTCACGAAAGGGCCGTTCTAATTGCGTGTCTGTTTGTTTCAGATTAATCCACGAGGATCAGGTGATGCTGGGTAGTCCTGCTGGGCCTGGGGGAGCCTCCCAAAGGGGTCTCTGGCCCTTAGCCCCTGCCCCTGCACCGCCAGCCTCGAATTTTACTGCCGAAGGTGAGTCGCTTCCCGGCGTAGTTCCGCGCCGTAACTGCAAGTAGAGTATCAAACTTTCCTGAACTCTGAAATGGGCGGCGTATTGTCTGCTACATAAAACGGAACGAAATTCAAGAGCACTAAAGTAAGGCTCTATTGAAATAGGAGTAAGTGATAATTGAATATTCCAGTATCACCAATAAATCTTTTGATAGAATTGAACTTTTGGGATGTCACAATATTTGCTGCAAATTTTGCAGAAATATACAATTCCAATGGCATCCCTTAACATACTGCATTTCCAAGAACTATATTATCGCGTCAAGAAATTCATATAGCAAGCATAGCAATAATTTAGCATACAACGCTATGGCATGAATAAAAAGACGAAAACGTGCATTAATTCTTAGTGGGAGTTGGTGATTACAGAGTTGCATGTACTTGTAAGCCCCATTAATGGCAGTAAATAATTAATTTAACTTATCGCGCAGATAGGAGCGTTTTCATCAGAAGCCGAAAGAAAGAAGACTTGGAGTGTAGTGGTAAAGTTATTTTGCTTGTACAGTCTGATGATTTATAAATTGTTCCTTCAGATCGGCCTGTTTTAGGAGTATTTGCAAATTATTTTAATTAATTACGCCCTGCCGTGTATTAATCAATTACTTGATGAAAAAAACGCATTGTTTGAAGATGGTTAAGCGCTGATATAGGCCACAATTAATCATTTTAATTATAATTTCCATCCGAGGGTACGGTATATGCGTGCATTTTAATGTGCATTCGACTTACTCTTAATTTATTGGGAACCTTTATCGTCGTGTCGTTTAGTGCAATTTTTCCAACATTCTATGCAGCACCGTTTAATTTAGTCTTAATTATCTTAAAGTTGACACATGTGTACTTTTTTGGAAGAATAAGTTACTAAGTTAGTAACAAGCATTGCCGGTTTAGGTGGTCTTGGCCATCTAATCCTGGGAGGATATCAAACGCTGGCAAATTTCCACATCGATTCTTGAAAAGATGCTGCTACATCGTTCAGATGGTGGCTTTGTCACTTTGTCAACGTCTGCTGCTCTGTTTTGTGCGAAAATAATCCCAAGGACGCAGTCGCAGCGCGTTTCAGGGATTTTGCGGCATACTTGGAGTTTTGTGAATTTTCTTAAGAAAAGTTTGCTAAACCTCGTGCTGTTTTAGTCTCCTTTTTAGTCTTGTGTACTATTGCATTGTGTTGCCCTAGACGTTTGGAATTCTTTAAAAAAGGCTTTTTTTTATTAAGATGAAACTTTTGAATGAAGTTTTATAGGTTGCATTTGACTTTATCTACTTCGAATTGTTAAAAATATCTTTATTATTATTATTATTCCTTAATTAGAGGACGAATTAAATCAAAGACAAGAGAGATAGGAGTTCTATCAGATTATAAGGTAATTCAAAATGATGGACTCAATTTTGTAAGTCTACAATTCAATATTAGGACTAGTGACAAATATGTCAATTACATTTGATTGTACTCGCATACAAGTTCATATATGTTCAATGCGCTCCCATATATCTATACAGATAACATCTAAACAGTACCAGAATGTATAATATTCCATACGATCAGTATAAATTGAGTTCGCTACTGCTGTGATACGGTTTCTTAGGCCGTTCAAAGTTGTTGGTAAAAGTGCTACATAAATAGCTTCTTTTACGATCCCTCATAAGAAAGAATCACAAAGTGTAAGATCAAGAGATCTCGAGAACCAGAAGTACCAAGTTTTCATTTCCTGTGCGACCTATCCATCGTTGAGGTAGACAGTTCTTCAGATAATGTCGAACACTCCGGTGCCAATGGGGTAGAGCTTCTTCATGTTGAATGAATCTTCATTCATTTGAGGAAAAAACAAGTTTTGGACATTGCGAGATAGGTTACCCTAGTAACCGTCTTACCATGAAAAAAGAAAGGTCCATAAATCTTTGTTCTCGATACGGCATAAAACACATTAATTTTCGGGTAGTCGCGTTCATGTTCCAGTATTGCATGAGGACCTTGTAACCTTCATATCCGAACATGGTGTTGGTTCATTCTCTCACTTAGGCGGAATGTTGCCTCGTCACTACACCTTAAACGCGACAGAAAAGTGCCATCTTTTATCTTTTCGGGCATAACACTAGAAAATTCTACACGCTCTAGCTTGTTGGCGCAAAGAGCCTGTACCAGTTGTAAGTGATATGGTTTGAACATTCAGGGCATGTCAACACACGCCAGGGAGTCCATGTTCTTTGCTCGCTCTACGGGTTGACTTTATTGGATTTTATTGCACATTCTCCTCTGACATACGTGGTCACCCCGTGCTTTTATTTTACTCAAATAGCAAGTTTAATAAGATTGATGATTCCAATGACAAATTTATCATCGCAGTTGCTGACTTTGTTTTACTGAACCCACAAGTGCAAAACACCTTGTGCTGCATCGAAACCATCTCATTCATAACTAATGGTGCTGTAGTATTCGAAACTCTAGGACATCCTCTTTGAAATGTTATGCTAATTATTTGCATACAATGTATATTCGTGTAAAATTGAAATTAAATAATTTTTAATCACCCCGTGGAAGGTGCTTAGGTTTTTAATTTAACCTTAAAACCTGATGATCGGACTGCCGGAAGGCAAACATGTGAAAATGTAAACAGAAAGACTCATAACTGCTGGTATGAAGTCAATTACTGAGTGAATTAGTATTAAGAGCTATGAATAGATCCAAACCAACACAAACCATGATTCATTATGGAAATAAATCAGTCATCATTAATCCAAATGCAACACTCAAAGACTTGATGTTATTCTGCCGCGAATATGAAAGCACAGTTCTTGTTACGCATATAATGTAAAAAACTTTAACCAAGACAGGGGCGATGATAGGAGATGCGTTGATCAACTTTATTGGTGAGATATAAAAGTTGGGCGATCTTAATTACCTAGGCCAATTAGAGACAGTAGAAATGGAAAAGTCATTACTGCCAAAATCCTTATGCAACGCCGACAAATATAGAATGATGGTCAGATTAACACTCCACCGTTCGTTAAATTCAGGTCACTTTTTAGCCCCTTTTCTTTGTCGGGCTTCAAATTTAATCCCGGTCGCCCTGAAAGGCCGTGCATTAGGAATTTCAGAGCTGGCCTCTGAAAGTCACGCCTAGGGGAATGCGCGAGTTAGGCCGAGAACTTTCGCCGCTTTCCAGGATCGGATGTCTCGCTGGCAGCGCGGCTATTCTTGAGCGCAGCGCCGATTTATTTAGGGCACTTTGTATAATTAATTCGATTCCAAACGGACGTTTATTATTAATGAAGCTGGGCTGGAAATAGCCTCTCGTATACGCACAAACGTGGTCGGACGCGCGGTGCTGTTGTCTGCGGGCGAGCTTACGTGTAGATCGTCCGCGATCATTTCGAAACGGCTGCGGTTAAATATTTGATTGGAATTTAATTGTACGGCTCGGGGCTTAAAGAGCTGTTGGTAGTATCGTGCATTATGGATCGTACTGCCGCCAATGCTCTGTAAAGCGTTCAAGGATGTTAAACGAGTAGAACGCCACGGTTTGCTTGCTGTAAAGCGTACGAATGCAATAAGGCAACTACAGGAATCGGTAAGAAACTATACGAACGTGTGGGACAACTTATGAGTGAATTAATGATTAATAAAAATATATAACAGAAAGTCATATTTTTTTAAGACGCATACATGAATGTGACGCTTGTGTAATGTTTCATTGCGTACTTTTACCGTAAGACCGTCAACTTAATAGACAAAAAAGACAAAACATGTTGATAATGATCATTAATCCTCCTTCACATAACTAGCACCATTTTGCGATTATGGGGTGTGACCGCTCACCATGTACCTCAACAATTGGCCAATGAATTTTACTCCAATTATAGTTTTTTGCACAAAAATCGGACGACGGTGCACACTTCAATGATAGATGACGCCTCTATACGGCACGCAATACTCACATGGTGATTACTCGCATACTAAATCAGCTACAAAATTGTTGCTTGGAAAATGAGAAAGCAATTTTACGGATAGTGTTCGAATTTTTTCAGCTTAGCACATGTTTTTGATCGAATGTTATTAGGAATGTAAGGCTGAGCATGAGTTTTCTGAGAATCTCTAAGGTTTTAGTTCTCAGCTAAAATAGGAAATTGTTGCTTAGCGAAACACGAAAGGAAATAATGTTGTTGTAAATTATGTGACTGGAGGTTCACGAAAAATAAATCGGTGAATGCTCATAAATCGCCTTAGAAGTACAGAAACAAATAGGAGAAAAGAATTAGGCTTAACGGATATAAATTACTATAGTAGCTTTTATATATTTCACTCTGTTCCAACGAAAGCTTCTCTCGGAAAGTTAAACGATAACGTATTCAACTATCGTGTCCTTGCTTCGATTTAAAAACTGTTTAGAAATATCGCTGAAAAGAAAAGAACCGCTAAGCTAATTCCATTGCAATACTTATATAATCAAAGTATTTTACTTTCTCTGTTGGACATATAACTTAACAATTTCTGCACGTTAATTTGGGTACAAACCCGGGGGAGGGGTTAGTGAATGTAGAAAAATTAAATAGAAGATGAACTTGTGATAAAAAAATTGTTTATGAATTCGAACAAGAAATAATAAAAAATAAATATAAACATAGAGAAGGGTGGTTGATTGACAGAATATATAGTAGGGATATACATGTACATATCGATATATAAAAAGAGCAATAGAATAGAAACAAAATTAAAATAATCGAACTTAAAGACAATAAAGTGAGATTTTAAAAAAACATTTTGATGTAATTACCTTTCTGTTTTTGTGCCCGACTCAAAATTTTATTATAGTACTCTCTTTGAAGTAACCACACAGTTTTTCTCTTTAGATTGAACAGTATACTCATTGACTTTCAAAGAATAAATTATTTGGATTTCTTTATATGTATTATAAAAAAATTAACAAGCCTTTCATATGCTTTAATTGCTTTTATATTACTTGGTATCGTTTAGAATCAAATGTTCTTGACTGTATGGTAGTGTTGGCGCAGGCAGTGAAGGAAACAAAATTTCAACACACAATAACGATAAGTTGCATAAAGTTATGCGGAAATCAGGTGTAACTGATTTGAAGCTAACATTTTTAACATTGCCCAAGATTACTAGATTCTTTCATTCATTAATGGAAGTATAATTGGTTTCGGAAAACATGTGGCGTAGACTATTGCTCTTTTCAAGAAATTTGAAACCAGTATACATCTTAAAGAAACAATGCTTTGACGATGATGTATTCGAATGCAGATAGATTGTACTATTGTACCAACTTGTTTAGATCGCGAATTCTCAAGAAGTGGTGCTTTTCCATAAGAGGAATAATGTTTATGGCAGCTTAAAGTTGTTTGTAGTTATTTCTTGCTAATATTGTGTATTGATTCAGGAATAGATTCGTTATAATTATTTCCTGTGTACAACAAGATAAATAATTTTTCTGTAGCTTTCAACAGTTGTTGATGTAGCTTTTTTTACAGTGATATTGAAGGTTGACGTTAATACCCTCCATAATGAATTACGAGTTGTTTCACAGTAGAATATTTTGTCACTTTCTTTGAACTGATTCCAATTTTCTTCTAGAGCTTCACCAAGTGATGCTTTGACATTTTGAATCTAACTAAAGCAAGTCTTTGACCTTTCGCAACTATTGAAGATGATATATCAATTCATTATCCGTGCGAGCTTCAGCAAATTTCTGTCCTGCCCAGTCAAAATGTTTATCTCTAGCGTCATCATAAGTCTTCAAATGACATAACGAATCGGTTGCTTTCTGCGGAATGTATTCTTTTTCTTTCTCCAATTTTTTGATTTTCTATAACGCTTCTTAAAGATTGAGTTCGCTAAAAAGGGTTTTATATTTTTTCCACTGAAGAAGGCGTTTAGTGAGAGCTTCATTAAGTGGTTGATCTTCTTCTTAGAGTCCCGAATTCATTAATGAATTAACAATTTTGCCAAAATTTGTTCGGTTTTTAGCAGTTCTAATTAATTTGTGTGAACGCATGTGTCCAGTCTTTAATGTTTTTGAACCAGGAGCATCTTTTACGACCATCCCTTTTCTTCCTCTTCCATAATGAGCTGTAGAATGTTATATTTGTCGTTGCCAACATATGCTGTTTTCTTTTTCTTGTTACTTATTAAAATTCCCTTTCTTTGTGCATTCTTCTAAGTTATTGATAAATCAGTATAAATCATAGTAAAGTTATTCTCGATTAATAATTATAGTGAATTAGTTATATGAACAGGAATGTGTCTATTGCTAAATACATTATCGTGTAATTCTTTGCTGATTAGAGAAAATGGTTGATATAAATGCCTCTATAAGTTTTTATTTTTTGAAAGCATAACCATTTCGAATGTGTTTATTAAATAATAATGTGCATTGATTAGTAGTCAGTATAACAAAAAACGAATGTTACATTAATAAATAAAATATTGAGACAATTTAATGCTAATAAGTTTTTTAGATTAATATGTCACTTCTTGTCCTTTAACAGAAGTTTTTGATACTTCCACATTAAACATAAGTTCTTTCAGTTGATAGATTAAATTGAATATATAAGTTGACGAAAACTCATTGACAGAATTTGAATATAATTTCGATTAAGCTTTTTGAAGTACTTGAGCATTAGAACAGAAGCATTTGTAATCTAGTTTTTAAAAGATAAATCTTTACCACCTTGTTCCAATCCTACTTTATTATACTCTGAAACAAACTGTAATTCTGGGATGTTTTGAGTAAATTAATTTACAACTACAATGAAGCTTAACAGCTGTCTACTGCTGAAAGGCTTAGTGTCAGGAAAATTGAACTACCACTGGAAGGCTTTAATCTACAAAGTATTTTAAAAGATAATGAAATGGCAGGAGAATTTAATGTGTAGTAGAAATATTAAACAGAAAACGAGAAATTATATAAAAGTATATAAGAATTAGCATATAAAATTTGAAAAGAAAAAAGAAGAACTAGGAAGGGGCATTACTGATACTAACACATATTGTAATACATTTATAAAATATTAGCTTATTAGATTTTTACGTTTTTTAAAAATAGTATAAAGGAAAATCAGAAACTACTAGTGCAAATTCGGGAACAGAAGGTCAACAAGAGAGTAGTAATATTTAGCACTACTATTAGTATTTAATGATATTATTATACGAAACAACCTATATCAAGCTCTATAAGAATTAGGAACGCCTTTCAAAGCTGTTAATTTCACTGTCAGGAATAAAATGCAAAGTAGCTTTAGATTGATGTATCTCGAATAATTCAATATCAATAGAGGATTGAGGCAGGGTGACCTATTATTGACTGTGCTATTTAACATACTGCCTGAATTAGAAATTAAAGAAAATGGGGGAAAATAACTGAGGATTAACAAACACAAAGCAAAACGTGCAGAACTAAGAACAAAAAAAAATACAGATTAGGAACAAAGATTTAAAGCATAAGATGGTAGGGACTACAAGATAGTGACCTTCAACAAAGGAGTTAAAATTGTTAAGGTTGCATGCAGAAAGACTCGCTACAGAACATAATTTGTTGGAGCATTAAGCCAGTTTTTCAAGTCGACGAATGTAATGAGGAACGCGAAATTAAGAATATATGTAACTGGGGGACAGCTAGTAGTACTTGGTGACAGTGAATTTTGAAAATTAATTAATAATAGTAAAAGCAACTTGAAATTTGTGAGAGAAAGATCGTAAGATAGACCTACAAAGGACGAAAATTGAAAGACCAACAAGAAACTCATAGAGGTCTATAAACAACCAACGTAAATAACCAATGTAATTAGAACACAAAGGATCAGATGGCTAGAACACGTAAATAGACTACCAGTTTAAAGGGGGCTAGACAACTACTAACACGGGAGCGTAAAAGGGAGGAAAAAGAGAGGGAGACTTAGGATCGGAATAATCCTTAGATTAATTTTCCAAATATATTGGTATTATAATTGTCATACTTCGCATGCTTCTACCAAAACCTAATTTGTCATATTTTTCATATACAGGGGAAACATATAATTTTTCCTTTGTTTTGGATAATGGAATTTAAGTTACTGATACACAAATTATAACTCAAGTTTAGGACACCCCGAAACGACTACCTTAATAAAAGTCGTTAATGACAAATTGCCCATGAAAGGATGTGAGATGGAAAAGGCTACAGACGTCATATATAAACAGACAAATCAAATTTTTATGTTTTTTCAATTTTTTTGTTAACTCCTTAACCCGGAGTAATTTTTACGATTATTCTTAACCATAAAAAATGTGGAAAGAATATCTAACTCTTGTAGTACCAAAGGCAGCAATTCATAATACTCTTTCAAGAGGTGTCAAAAAGATGTTGCTGTTCAAGAACTATATACTTGCCGATTCAAATTGTGTAGCACATTAAAATTAGAGCACAGTCGCTTGGTTAGAGTCTTAAACTTGAAATTCTGAATATTACACTCAGTTAAGTAAGAGCATTTTCGGTTTAATGTGAAGTGAAAAAATATATAAAAACATAACAAATACACGGGTACGTTCTACATCAGAAGAAAGATATCAATAATGTGTCCAGTTACCGCCAACATCGATAACTGTCTAGAAGCTTGGAGGCATGCTTTCAACCAAATTGACGGCGTATTCATTCGGCAAGAACCTCCAAATGGTACGAATTTCTCGTGTTAACTGCTTTAAAAGGAACACTTTTCTTCCACGAAGCTTGTGCTTGATGTATGCCCACACATTCTGAATCGGATTTGCATCGGGCGACTGCGACGGCCAATCGAGTGTAACGATGCCAGACTGCTCTTTCCACTCGATGTAAAGCTTGCTGTGGTGTTTGGGGTCGTTGTCCTCTTGCAGGATCCATATTTGTTTTTCTTGCCGAACCAACGCTCGGCAGTCGGTAATAAATATTTCTTATAAATCTCAAGCATTTTTGAAGCATTTAGGTTATACGTAAACAGATGCAACGTTTCGAAACCCAATTTAGAGAAGCAGACCTAAAGATGCACTTTTACTGGATGTTTAATTGTTCGCTGTACCATCCTGTTAGTGAGGTTAACCAGGCTCGTGGGACGATCACATATCCCCAAACAGAAACTTCGTCCAATCTCCGTTGATATTTTCAATTAACAAAGGTTTCTTCACTGAACTATGGCATTTGATATCATGTGCACGGAGATGGGTTTGGATAGCTACAAATGATATATCTACTCCTTGCATAGGTCGACATTTGTTAACATTTTTTATAACTAAATGTGCCTTTGTGGTTAATCGTTTTTTATCATGCTTGAAATTACAAACAGTAAATAAAGAAATTGAGCTGAGGGATTCTTGTAAATATTTTGAACTTTTACATTTCTGGTGCCTTATTTTTTGCTACATATGTGCCTTTGAGATTGCATGCTTCTTACAATAATTACATATGATGTGTGCTTAGAGAAATAATAACAAATTGAATCCTTAAAAATTCGGGTCAGGAAAAGCGTTGTCTTTTTTGTATTGTAATCTAATACTTGTCAGATTATACTACGTGCGATTTACTTGACCAAAATAGGTATGTAATGGCGACAAATTAATTCATAAGAAATTGTAATTTGATTTTATAGTTATAGTACAAAAATCTTAGAGTAATACTTCTGCAAGTTATCTTGTCATTTCCATAAGAATTTATTTTAAATGAAAGATGTAGGATCAACAAGAGCAACTTAATTTTCTGATATTTAAATTTAAGGATAAGTATAACATACAATATAAAAATCTGAATTTTCTCTTACTGCCTATGTTCGTATAGACCGTTCGATATGTTATTTATTTATTTGACATTTTTCCTAATGGATCCATTTCCTCCATTCTTTTCTATCATTAGATAATTTTTTATTTGCCCTAATACTCTTGTTTTTCTCATTTTTATCCAGAACTTGATCTTACTTTTCTTTTTTTCATTTGCATATATTACTTTGTTAATCCCTCTTAATACTGGTTATATGAACTTTTCAGTCGACTTAAGTATGAGTAGTGCATGAATGATAAGAAATTTTAAAAATGGTCTTTAGTGAAAAGAATTTCTAGTCAAGGTATAGAGAGAAATACAAAACTTATATCTATGAAAATATATAAAATTTAATCGTTAAACTAAGTTGTATCGAGGTTAAACTGATATGTGTGTAAGCAAGCCACACTGCGCAGCAGCTGTGCGACCTTGAGAGAGTGGAGCCACAACCTCCACGCTCCATCTTGCTCGGGTTAATGAGTGAACAGAAGGTACCGCGGAGCGTGGAACAACGCATTGTGATCAAATTACTCATTGGAGAAAACCTACCGTCCACTGAAATTCACCACAGGCTCCAACAGCAGTATGAGGAAGAGTGTCTCTCACGGTGTTTGAGTGGCGTAAGCGCTTCAGAGAGGGCAGAAAGCGCGTGAAGAATGAACCGCATGATCATCGGCCGCGAACATCCGTCACCCACTCAAACATTGATCGTGCAGACGCGCTTATTCGTGAGAATAGGCGCAGCACTATCAAGGAACTTGGTGTTGGTAGTGTAGAAGACATCATGAAAAACACCTGCACTATCGTAAGGTAAATGCATGGTGAGTACTTACTTACTTTGATGAACGTAAACAGTCGTCTCCTACAGCAGTTTGAAGACGGTGGTCCATTTTTGAAATCTATAGTGACCACCGATGAAACGTGGGTGCACATTTCATTCCCCAGTCCCATCAGTCATCACTCGAGTGGCGGCAGTTCTCCCAAACTCAAGAGAGAGAGAGAGAGGAAAAGCAGTTTGGCAGGAAAAGTGATGACAACGTTCTTTTGAGACTGGCAGGGGGTTATCAATATACACTTTCTGACGAACGCTAGAACAGTCAATGCAGATTATTACTCAGACTTCCTGGCAACAGACGTGAAAGACGATGCACGTCCCCATACGACCAAAACAACAACGGAAACCCTCCGGAAATTGAAACGGAAACTTCTCCCCAACTGATTTCTACCTATTCGGAAGCTTGCAAAGCATGCAGTTTGCGGACATCCAGACTGTTCGGGAGTGGATACGTCGTCAACCTAGAACTTTTTTGAAAAGGGTACAGGGTGCTTCCAGAATGTTGGAAAAAATGTGTTTTCAGAGGGGAGTAAGTTGAAAACTGATATGTGAAAAGTGAATGTTTAGCAATTTGTTTTTTTGTAAAAATTCAGTCCCAGTCATAATTATTTGAACCACCACTAAAATGACGGTAGTGTTGCGTCTTCTCGAGTCTTTCGGTATGTTGAGAGTTAATTTCTATTCCCCTTTGAATGATCCTTACGCCGCTTCAAGCCAAGATCTGTGCGCATTTGCCTTTTCCCATCCACGGTCGTTTGGTGGTAGAGCGCAAAAAGCTCCGTCACCGCTTCTTGCGCCGGGCCACCGGGGCGAGGCGTAGGAATTTTCTCGTTAAAAACCCGCCCGCGGTGCTCAGGTTTATTGTGGCCGCCGTGGCGCGAACTGCAGTGAAATACTGCACGGGTGTGTTTAGAATTCCCGATAGCACCTACCGATCGCGGCGCATTGTCTCCGTTCGTTCTTAAGCTCGTCGCCCGCAATTAACGGCGATGAATAATTGCATGCAAATCGCGGCGAGCGACATGTAAATGGAGTGGCCCGATTGTTGCTCCGAAATTAACGTGGATAGGCGTCGTCAGGTGCCCGTGGACGTGACTAGCGCTTGGTTTTTACGGCCCGCTCTTGGTGCGCGACGCACTTGGGATTGTTGCTCGGCTAACAAACTTTTTTGCCGCAGCTGCCGTAATTGAAAAGCGGCCGTTTTTCTGTTTCCACTTTTTTGCGTTCAGGTAAATTATGATATTTGCTTGCGTTACGCGGCGTGTAGCAGAAAGCAACTTGTTATGTTTAATTGACTGAAAAGGTCGTAAAGTTGTTTTCTTGACAAGGTATAAGAATACTGGAATTCTTGTTGCTTGCGACCCAGCGCTTGATATGTGCACGCCAATGAAAACGCGCAATTAAGTTAAAATATTAGATCGAATTTTATGGGGCAGATAGGCAGGCAGACCGACAAAACAACTTATTAAAATTTTTCTATCCTAACACAAACCATAGTACTTTAACTCTTTGATTCTTCTAATACAATATTTCATTACGCCACTTTTTCTCTAACATATCTGACTATAATTTGTGTCTACTTGTTGTTTGAAGCTTTATCCCACTATCTCTGTGACCCATTGACGTAGTTAAACTTTGTGCCTAGCCAGTTAACAAGTTCAGAATTGTAAATAGTGAGTGATTTTGAAAATGGCTACAATTTTAATAATTAGGTTGTAATTTTTTTTGTAATGCATTAATGACTGACGACATATTATATGGAACTTGTATTAAAAGTGAAGTTATATACATATAAATTAGGTCTGCGAACCTAGTAGACCCATTGCTTGATTGACTATTGTTCGCCATTCTTTTTTATTTATCGCCTTCTCATTCCATTTGTCGATAGTGAGCTGCCTTATACCCCTCGTTACTTTATCTTTCTATCGTGTCTCAGGTCTTCTACGTCTTTTTCTGCCTCCTATACTACTATCATATTCTTTTTGGTGGTCTATTCTCTGCCATCCTGTACTGTACGTCCCAACCATTTCAATCTCCTATTATAATTTTACTATTTTTGTTCTTAAAAATACAATTTAACACCCTTTTATTTCTTGTTTCGCTTTTCTATAGAGTTTTTATTTCATTAGTTTTAAAATAATTCTCTATTTCGTTGGCTCTCATTATATTTTCTTTTCTTCTATCTCAGTATTCTTACATTTTTCTTTGTTCTTCATGTTCTTTCTTCAATTGTTTGATTGCTTGAGTTTAACATATCTTCTCGCAATTTTCTTCTTTTCTGTAATTATATTTCACATTCTTTATCGAACGATTTTTTCTTGTCCTTCTATTCTTATCCTCTTTACATTTTACAAGTCTTCTCATCTTTAATTATAGTCTTCCATAAGGTATCTTTAATTTCTAATAATTTGTTTTTTTAGTTTAATCTTTTAATCTATTTAAACTTCTTGTTTGCGTTTCTTGCTATAGGTATAATTTGTTTCATTTTTATGTCTAATATAAGATGATCTGCGACAAACTCCTTCTAAATGCGTACATTGTTTGTACAATTTTTTCTTTCTCTATTAATACGTGATGTATTTCAATAATATAAGAGCCATCCGGTGATCTCAAAATTTCATTATATATTTCTTTTCTCTAGAAATAAGTACTTTTAATTAACATATTTTTCTGCTTAGCAGAATCAATTAATATTTACCATTTTTATTTATTATTATAAAAGACCCTTTTTTACCGATTTTAGCATTTGTATCTACCAAAATCAGTTTCAGCTCATACTTCGGTATTGTTTCGTAGATTATATTTGTGGAGATGACAATAAGGTAACAATAAACAAAAAACACAAAGAAAGATAAATCGTATATTGAATAATAATTAAAACTAATGCATAGTAAGAATAAATAAGAAGGAAGATAATAGTATTACATTTTAACCGAGATTTGGAGAAAAATCAAGTAAAGAATTTATAGATTGAAGAATATAGAAGAAGAGAGAGCGCGACAGCCGCGACGTAAAGGCTTCGGCCTGCCAGACTAACGCGCGGCGGGCCCTGGGTTCGACTCCCAGGTCAAAATAACGGCAAACATCGAGCGCTCTCCGGCCATCATACGAACACCTTTGGCGGTCGTAAAGTACATTCTCCTTCTTCTAACGGGTCAGACTAGCCACCTGCCCGGGGTACGCCCAACATGGCTCATAGTACTACACGAAATGTGTAGTTAGAAACAGGCTAATAGCCTATATAAGAGTAGAAGAAGAAGAAGAAGAAGAATATAGAAGTAACTTGCCTTTAAAATTGTAATAATTAACATTTTTATCGTTTATGTCGATTGTATCCGTCATAATTAAAGTGCATGATTACCGCATATGATGGATATATTCGCTTCCTGGAAGTTCCTGTAAATCTCGATGAATTTGTTCGCTTGCCCGTAAGGATGCGTAGTAAAAACTACAGTAATGATGTAACTTTATGTTATTGTTGCGCAGTCTTACATTGTGTCGACATGTGCAAGTGGAAAAAAATGTTAGTGTATAATCAACCATAATTTTTTATTTCTTTTTTAACATTTCAATTGAATTATCTATATTGTTAAGTAAATCTTCTACTAATCAACCAGTTGAGTTCTATTACTTTTTAAATATAAAAAGGTAGATAGTGACATATGGTAAGTGATATACAGTTTGGTTTTCGCAACGAGGTTAGCACTAGAGAGGCAATATTCAGCTTAATTTTAGTTTAGATGTTAATAAAAAGGTATATGCATGCTTCCTAGACTATTAAAAGGCATTTGCTAGAATTCGACATGACAATCTTACGTAAATACTAAAACAAAAACAAATAGACGCACGAGACATCAGAATCATTAAAATATTTATTACCATCAAAAGGCAAACATAAGAAAATATCGAAATTAAGAGAGGAGTACGTCAAGGGTGTATTCTCTCCTCTACTCTTTAATCTATATTCGGAAGCCGTTATGAGAGAAGCTCTATACAAGGAAACAGCTGGAGTAGTTGATAATACTGTGTTATTAACAAGAAACATCGAGAACATGCAAAGAATGATATAGAAAGTGTTTATCAGTGAGTAAATAATACGGCTTAAACCTAAATTTAAATTAAAAAATTTTAATTTTTACAAAGTCGCCAGATCCCAACATCTAACTGACTGAACAATGAAATCATAGAAAGAATATATTTAGGAACTATGATCAACAGCAATAATGACTCAAAGGAAATAAGAACAAGGATTGGAATCGCACGTAACATTTTCATAAAAATGTAACCATTTTTTTGCAATAGAAACTTAAACAATAAACTTAAAACACGTATGTTAAAATGCTGTATATTCAGTACTTTGTTATATGGTATAGAAGCCGCCACACTGACCAAAGCAATGACAAAAAAAGTAGAATATTTTGAAATGTGGCCCTATAGAAGAATATTTAGAATATCATACGTTGACAGAATTACCAACAATGAGGTTCTAAGAAGACTATCAAAAGAAGTAGAACTAACCGATGAAATACAGAAAGGTAAACTTCAGTATCTAGGTCATATAATGAGTGTAAAGAGATACCAGCTATTACGAATCATTATACAAGGCAAAATTATAGGAAAACGTAGTATTGGGCGAAGACGAATGTCATGGCTTCGCAACTTAAGAGAGTTGTTTAATTGCTCAACAAACCAACTTTTTACACAGCAGTTAACAAAATGCAAATAGTCATGATGATCGCCAACCTTTAAAAGAACACGGTACCTTAAGAAGAAGAAGACTTTTTAAATCTATCTGTTCTTTTCTTGCAGATGCATGTTTTCCAATTAAGTTTACTGTCCGAATGTAGACCTAGATATTTCACTGAAGTTTCTTGTGGTATCATTACATTGTTTATATGCAAAGATGAACTTCGATATTTTTTAACGTAAAAATTACATGTTTAGATTTTCATTCATTTATCTTTTCCTTTGTGAGTCCATGTTTATAGAATATATAGGTATTCTTTTAATTTTGAATGGGTGTGTTAAAGACTAGTATTGCTGTTTAATATTGCGGTGTCATCGGCAAATGCGCCCATTGTAATGTCAGATGTATACAGCACGTATAATAATTGTCCTACAATACTGTCTTGTGGAACTCCATATTCAATTAGTAGCATTGATGATACTTCTGTTCTTACTTTAGTTCTAATATAGGATTTTAGTAGATTCTAGTACGGTGGTAGATTGTGACAGACAAACTTGTGAATATCATCGGTACGGAAATGTATGGTCAATTTAATTCAACAGACAAAGAAAATATGAAAATAAAAGAATACGTTTTAGAGTTCAAACCTGTTTGTTTCGAACTAGAAAGTCGAATGTATTTTTCACGTTACGAAAGTATTACAACTCTATTTTACGCGCGTATAATTTAGGTATACCTATGCTGCATAGTAATGTATGTTTCACCTTGCAGGCCAAAATGAATTTTCCTGTAGAAAATAAATAATTGCTTACTGGGAAAAATGTACAATAAATTGAAAAATATTACAATTTCTATTATATTTATTGTGTACTAATTCGTTTAAAAATGTTATAAATTGTGCAAAATTTAGTGAATTGCAAATATGTAAAAATGGCTATATATACAGAGTTAATTCAAAAAAATAATCGAGTTTTAAAAAGATATATTATAAATACAATATTAAATGAAAAAAAAGGAAAATGCCCCAGTTTCCATTCATACCATTACAAATATTCAATGTAAGCTCTACGTGTCACATATCTAAACAATAGTCTAGTTCGGTCCACACACGCTGTAGTGTGTCATCATTGATGCTTCTTACAGCAGCGGTAATGCGGTTTTAAAATTAGCATTGGTGGTGCGTAAACCAGACCTTTAATGTATCCCCAAAGAAAAGAGCCATAAATCGTAAGATCGGCAGTCCTGGTGGTATAATCGTTTCACATAGTCGTCGGGCCGTAAACCTTGCACCACCATTTGTAAACGGTACGGTTTGAATTGCAGCCATTATCTTAAAATTCTTCACGCAGTTTGTTGCAGAAAGTTCACGACTACTAGCACGAAACTTTACCAACTGCCTCCACTGTGTCGTCAGAAACGCCTGGCTTTTCGGTGATTTTACGTTTATTTACAGAACGTTATCCTTGAATTGGCGATACCATCACAGAACGTTCTGCAGACTTAGCAGTTCTCTTCCGTACTGCCTTCTAAATGTACCTTGCACCGTGGAGCCGGTGTATTCCTTGCATATTCTTGATCGTTTTTCCTCCCTTTTCATGTATCATTTGATATTATATCTGTAGTAATTTGTGAAATATGACTTTCCCAAACCCCATGGTTCATATTTTTTATGATGCGATCCGGATATTTTATTTTGTATGCATTAGACAATGATTTCCTCTTTTTTACTTCAACCATTTCTTACCCTGTCAATATAGATATCTTTGATTTTCTTTCCGTGTTCTCTATTTTGAGCTAATTGTTACCAATTGAGCCATGCGGTCTTTTTTAAATCACTATACCATTTTTGTTGTGGCCCTCGCATACTTTACTTCTTACGGACGCCATCGCGTGACAATCACACTCCTATTTTCTTTGTGCCTAACAACAGATACTTTTCATTATTTAATAGCAAAGACACTTGAAATAGTTTTACAATTAATTGGAAAGAGAATGCAATATTTCCTGTAATAAACAAATTATTATGAAGTTTATGTTTTAGAAATTGTAAATTACGCAAGTTTCGTAAATGCAAAGTTCCTAAGTTCAATTCCTCATTCGGGCCTTTGTCATGTAAGGCTTTTTTTTAATTCAAAACTTTTGATATGGAATTAGAAATAAATAAATTTATATTATAGAGCGACGTACTGGAAAATAGAATATTAGCCTGTTAAAAACTGAAACCCCCACGGTGTATTCCCCAACTAATAATATAATGCGGGCAATAATACTCAAGCGTAAATTAATACAATTTTTTTGTAGTAGATAGAATTCTACACATGAAACTTGTCAAAAATAGCATAATCTAATGATTTATATCAACTAATACATTGTATTAAACTACACAGGGACAATAGAAAATAAATATGAGGATGGTCTACAAACAAATCAGCCTAACAATTAAAACAAATGTATTTATATTTATTTTTAACTTTGCTTATAATCGCCTGAAACTGAAATAAATTTCTGCCAGCGATACTCCAGCATCATTGTCCCATCTCGGTAGTGATTCTTCTCAAGGTTTGCAAATCGGTTGCAATCGCTTCTTGGTTAGAAGAAGAAAACGTTGACCGGTGAGGAATAATTTTTATTTTGAGAAAAGATATGGAGAATAATCAGGATATTCTAACAATTCGTTGTGTAAGTTTCTCAATTTTTCCATTGCTAGGGCACTTTTGTGGGCATGCATATTATCTTGATGAAAGATAATTTTTTCTTCTACAAACCGGGTCTTTCTCACCAATCTTCTTGTCAAGCCTGTTAAAAGATTTGCATAGCATTTCTAGTTATTGTTTTACCATATTCACTGTAATCAATTAATAAGTGTCCCAAAAGACTTCCTGCAGATGGAACAGACTTCATTTTCTTTGAAGCTGATCAACCTGCTCCATTCCACTGTTTTGATTCCGGCTTGTAATCCAGATTTCATCCGTGGTAATATATCATCGAACAACATCAACTTTATTTAATTAAAAACGCTTTAGGCATTGTTCTAAACTGTCATTCGAATACTATTTTGTTCTTCTGTAAACCAGTGTGCACCCATCTTACAAAAAGCTTTTTTATATGCAATTCTTCATGTAAAATATGTACTACTCGCTCTTTTGAAATCCTTTCAGCTTCAGCAACTTCACCCACCTTAATCCATCTGTGATCTATTATATCGGGTATACATTTAATGCTTTCTGGAGTTATTGCACTTTTCGGACGTCCCTCGCAGAGAACATCTTCAAGATTGATGTGACCCTGTTTAAATTCGGCAAATTGTCATATGAATTTTGGCGTTAAACATTTTTCCACGGAGAATTTAATAACCGTGAATTATTCCATTTTAAAGGAGAACGAAAACAAGGTTAGTTAAATAGCTATAAAAATTAAACTGTTTGACAGATTGAATCACAATTTTAAATGCACATTTTTTATATATGTACAAACGTAAAAGAAGAAATTTTACCTATAGTGTTGACATCTGTGATCGAGGCCAAGAACTTTTTAGAACACCCTCATATAGCGATTAAAATATAATGGAATGATCATTGTATTGCTTAATACATAAAACAGTGAAGCTATGAATTCTACGATAAATATGAAGAAATAACAAAATAAGTATGTATTGCAAAATATAAGGAAAATAAGTAATAGAAACGAATAAATTACACAAATTATCTGCAAGCGTGTGATTATTCTTTTAATTTAAACTATTTTTCAAAAATCTTGAAAAATACTACATCGTTCATACAAAAGACGCAATAAGGATTGACGATCTCATAACAATAGCACAGCTAAATTAATCATTTCTACTGTAGAAGACAACGAACACGCAATCGCTTCTTTTGAAAAGGAGAGCCATTTGGGCCTTTTGATAATAATTGTTTCCATACACCAAGATACATCCCCGTTTAATTTAAATGAATTACGTGCACTTCTTTTAAAATCAGAAACCCGAATAAGTGAAATATCTTTTACTTTCGCATTCAATTGAAGGGAGGTTGTTTACACGTTCTTATTTTCGTACATTTAAAGAGCGTCGCTGCAACTCAAAGATACCTTGATCTGAAAGCTCTTTTAATTCAGAGGGTTTGGTCTAAATAAAAAAATCACCTCTAATGTGACTTCTATATACCGACATTGTGCACTTATGCTATAGTCTTGTTTGCTAATAAGTATAGTATCAGTTCTTTAATCTTAGAAGAAAAAGTCCCGGAATTTGCTGCCGGCCCAGAAAATTTAATATGGCAGGGTTAGTCGCTTTGGTTCAGATTTTTGGACCTTGCATTCCTATTAAATTAAATTCTATAACACTTTTTAGAGTTTCCCTGGTTTGTATTTTAAAATAAAACGGATGATAGTTTGCTACAATCAAATAAAAAAAAATGGAGAGGCAGGCGTGTAAATAGCCGTGCTCTCGTGGTGCGGTGTGGGGAACTAAGTACGGCCCGTTTTGAAAAGTAAAACGCTGAAGCCCAAATCATCCCGGCTACCGATATCAACAGATATCAACCGATAAGTAATTGCCAAATAGCTTACCTGTAATCGGCTTCGGCTTCGGCGGCGTTGGTTTCACGGTGGTCACCTTGTTGCGATGTCTTCGTGCCTGGAATACGACCGCACTGGCCGCGTTGCGGGTCGAATATTTTTTGCGCGTTGGTTAAACACGACCGAATTGACCGCGTTGCGGGTCAAATATATCGTGCGGGTTGGTTAAACACGACTGAATTGGCCGCGTTGCGGATCGAGTATTTCTTGCGGGGTAGTTATCTGCGGGTTGATTAAGCACGACCGAACTGGCCGCGTTGCGGATCGAATATATCGCCGGGCTTCGCGCCTGGCTTAGCGGTAGATCATTTGCGGGAAATCTTAACTCGACAGCACTTTTCGTCTCAAAGGGTGCCGCCGACGGCGTATGCAGACTCGCCGGCTGAGCAAAAGCCCATATGCCGTTTTGTGTGCGATAGCAAAACGTGGCGGCAGATATCAAAGCTACCAGCATGCCGCCACGATACACAGGCGGTTCAAGGGCGAAAAGGCCGCCACACCAATATATAAGCACAGGTTTATAAGTTAATAAATGGAAAGCTCTTGAAGAAATTGGAAGGTTTTTTTACTTAATTTGTTTTTCTCATAAAGGAGGATTCCGACAAACGTCGTCATATTACCGCGGAGCGCATTTGCATGGCTTGTTGGCTTACCATTAATTCATACAGAGAGTACAGATTCTTGCGACGAAAATCCCCCAGTGCACATTTGGGTTACTCAAAAAACGTAAGCCGCAGGGTCGCGAGTACCTGCCCCTAAACGTCGCTTTGCATAATTTAACTTCGATTCAGGGAATTTTAGTGAAGAATTGGTATGGTACTATGCCGACGTTTGTGATAATTCCCCATGAAACTACATACAATACTAAAAGAAAACTAATATTGTGGTTTTATATTTGTAGATGTAACATATACAAGCTATTTTTCCGCCAATAATAAACGTTTCTGGAAAACCTGAATAACACTGAAATAAGTCCACAACTCATTTGATTACACCTGGAATTGACACTTAACTTAGTATAATGCTAAGCTAAGACAAAGTGACAATTTACACCAAGCTAATTCTGGTTAACTAATTGGTGTCTTCTTCACTTATTATTCTCTTAATTTGTCTTACTCCGCACTTCTATTTCTTTTATTTTCAGTTCAACGTGGGTGCTACACTGTTTGTATGTTGTAGTCACAGACTTTCTTATGTATATATATCTAATTTATTTTCGTGTTTTATGTTTACTGATTTTCTACATTTCAGCAGGGTTCTAAGTTCCATATTCTCGCTCTTCTTACCTTTAGCAGTGTTCCATCTTCGTTAGTTGTCCCCACCCGGAGATCCGATAAGGGTTTATTTTTACTCTGGAATATTTTACTTTTAAAAATCCCATCATAGCGTGTTGACTTTTTGGGTAAACTGCTGCGACGGGGTGGTTTCCCGTTGCCTTCCGCGTGATGTACAGCATAATCTCATGCGTAGACTAAAGTTAACCTTTGCCTCTGGAAATATTTGCTTTTCCAGGTCATTTGTGTGCATGTGGTTGTACCGCCAGTGCTCGGTCGTCAGAGCCTCGTTCATGAAAATGAGATGTACCGCGGAAAGATGATGTCGACAGTTGAGTAGGATTTGTATTGCGCTTATCTGCCCCGTACACACCTTAACAGTTGCATCAGACGTAAAAGAGTATGCAAATAATAATAATATGCAACACATGCTTCTGTTTTACCATACGACAAATAAAAGCCGCTTATTTTTTAATGCGGGGTAAAAGTTGATTGATTATGGCTATCTGTAAAATTTGAATACCCTAATGTATGCATTAGGAAACGTGTAATTAACGCATCGATTTTTGGCATGTCATTAAATGCTGTTCATTTGAATTTCATCAAATTTAAATGAGATGCGCCAGGTGCGTGCACCATCGAGATCGCCCCGCCGCTAATTTCTTCGCTAATTATAGACTCGGACTTCGGCGTTGTTTGCAAATTGAGTGTTGTTATTCTTTCTTGTGTTTGCAATGTTAAAATAAGGACGTTAGCCATCATAATTGTCAGTAATAACACGGCAGCTTCCTTCCTGGTAAAAAGTAATTTATGGGGTTTTAATTGCACCGTTTTATTTCTTTATTGGGCTGCGTTTTATAAGATGCTTAGTTTTAGAGCGCCTGTATAATTCTATTTTAGTGCAGGTTTGTAAAATTATCCTGCTGCTTTCTGCGTCAACCTCTGAGGATTTAAAATTGATGGCGTATTTTCCTTTATAGTACATCATAAACTTTATATGACGTGACGCGTACCACTAAGAGATGTTGCAGGTTATTACCGTAATCTAACTAACATTATTAACGAGTGATCAAAAAACACTGACGCGTTAAAAAAATTTAACGTTGACTACAGTAGGTTGGTTCGGTTTGAAATTGTAAGCGCTATCATCTTCAAATTTGCCTAAAGGGGTTCCGAAATTTTTATGCTGTTGGTGATCACGGGTATCGTATTTAAGAAATAATTTAGAAGATAAAATTAAAATAAACAAAAAAATAGTAAACAAGATGATACGCCTTAAAAATATTATGAATACACTTAAAAATATGCAAATACAAAAGAAAGGACCAAAAATATTTTTAATAAAATGTTTTCACCTATAGTAGTTAAGGTAGTTAAGTAGTTAAGGTTAAGTGTAGGTTAAGGATTTTCTACAGGGCTATCGGGTATATATGGAAGTAACATTAAAATACATGAAAGTTTAAATTTATTTACATGAATGTAGCCCTTATTAGCAACCACGACCTTCCCGAGTCGGGACTTAAATCTGCTCCATACCAACAGAACTTCCTCCTTGTCCATATGTCCATTACCTCCATGATGGAGGCCCTTAAGTTTTCTTAAGCCTTTCATTGACCTTCGCCTCGTAGTAGTCAATGGACCAACGATAATACAAATTGTTGCTGGAATACATACTCCCGCCAAGCGGCCACCTCCTGTATCTCTATGACGTTGATATAGCTGTTGGCGATCACCTTCAGGCTTTCCTCAAAGAAACGGGGCACCATGACATCTTTTTCGCTATTTCCTAGCCCCAACAGAGTCACGGAGCCGGAAACTTTGCATGCATGACGCTAGGCACTTTAGAGGCATCTTGATGGATATAACGGTTGTTTTGCTGTCGTTCACCATTGTTTAAGCCTTTAACTTTCTGATCATCTTGTTCTTCTCAGTCAACAGTTAGCGATTTCTCAGGACGAAAGACTTGCAGCGCAAGTCTTGGACTGAATCCTTCACATCGCTTGTTGAAAGTTGCTTTGTCAGCAGCTACCTCCTCTTAGAGGCCAGATTTTCTTGTACTTCTTGACTATGTCGTAAGTTTGGTCTTTTTATAGCCAAACCACTCAATAATTTCTGTCGGTGATTTTCCAGTGTAAAGATAGTATTCTAGACTTATTTTGTCAAGAATCCTAGGTTGTTGATTATGTGAAGCTAACTTATTGTGTTAACTAACGGTGGTTGCGACGACCTTTTGACTTCCTGCAGTAGAACGTGCTAAATCCGGATTTACCTCCTACTTGTTCCTAAACTATAGCTTCCATTTTGCCTAAAAGCATTGTGTAGTAGTTAGCAACCATTTGATACTTTTCTGGATCAAAAAATAATAATTCCAGTCAGTTGAACAGTCTTTTTCAAAGTAAATTCACATTTTGATTCAACATTTCGTCCTTGTATACAAGTGATCATTTAAAATACTCAGATTTCCTTCAAATACCTTTGTCAGAACCACCATTTTGCCAGTCTTCGTAAGAAGTAGCCGTTTTTGGATGGTTCTACAGCAGGAAAACTTAAAACAATTACGTTCGATATAGAATTGATTTTCGCTGCAGCTGGCTTCCGATTGGAAAAACCGCTCGAATTTCGATTTTATCTCTGAAAAGGAATGCTATTAGCTTGCGCTTATCAAAATTCTTGTAATGCAGTTTTCAGCACTCCTGGTCGTGTAAATAGCACTTAAAATTCATAATTGTAACCGTCTCCAACAGATTCAACGGATTCTTGGCGATTCACCTTCGCCCGAAGAGAATCTCAGGAAGCCAGCGCTATTGTGCTTGATGTCGTTCAACAGTGGTTAGGCCTTTAACTTCTGGTCCATCTAGTTTTTCTCAGTCAAGAGGTCTTGGTGCATGCTAGTCTTTTATACATGCTGGTTTTTATCAGGCCAGTCATGCTGCGCCTAAGATCCAGATCGAACTTCTCTCTCAATTGTGAACGATTTGTGGCGATTAGATCGCTTGCTAATAGTTGCCCTGTGATCGGTTTCCCATATTTCTTGACTATTTCGTAAACTTGGTTCTTATGTAAATAAACCACGCGATAATTTCTGACGAGGATTTTTCGGTGCAAAGGAATTCGAGTGTAGATGCTCTGAGGTAGTATTTTAGCTCATTTTGTTGATTATGTGAAGCTAACTTGTTGTGTTACCTAATAGGGGATTGCGTATGCACAATGTAATCTAAAAAAATTGCGATCTGTAGAAAATCTTTCAGACAAAAACGATGTTATCTAAGCAAGAGATTCACAAATTTGTGCATGATTGTTAACAGTGAGAGACAAAGAACTAAAGGATTACAATAAGTATAAAACAAGAATTTCTGTACCTGATAGATTTTTCTGTAACCTAGAATTTAATAAACTGTAGTGTAAGTATCAAGTAATTTATTATATTACACTATCTAAAACATTTAATATTGTAAAATGATTATGCTGTTCTTGTTACAGATTGTGTGAATCATTTATGGAAAAATAGAACAATAGATGTGTCGATGAATGTGGAGGATTATAACAAAAGTCATATACCGATTGTGGTTACACATAATAGAGAAGAATAAGTAGGAGGAAAATTGAACTACTACTGTCCAAAAAAACTATGTTTGATTCACTGGTGAAATATTATGTAGGAGCAAGTTAAGGGGAAGAAGTTTTTAATTTTTTAATTAAAAAGATCTTAATATATTGTACTCTCAAAAGATAGATGGAAACGCACTATAAGATTTGTAATACTGATGAAATGAATAGCGTCTCGTATACTTAAAGTATCGTGAAATTAATATGCTAATTGAAAAGAGTGCCATAATAAGTATTTTAAAAATTCGTCAGAAGTTATTAAAAGAACGAGGCTAAATGGAAGCTTCAGAGTGTATCAGAAGATATTTATTGTAGAAAACTTTAGTAACAACGCTCAGTAACCAGCATAAACTAGTTGTATTTACATTTTATTGCACATATTGCAAACTGATGTGCTCGATACGCCCTTATAGCACGATGAACATTTCAAGATTTACTAAATTATGCCAGGGAAAACAACCAAAAGTTATTCTTAAACAACAATAAGATTTATTCAACTTTGCTCGTCGTACAATAATAACAAGCAATGATTTTAACAATACAAAATGGCAATATTCAATACCAATATTGGATATATTCAGTACGTGTGAGGTACTAATTGTTGAGGCATCAAAATAATTACATTTAAATTTGCTCTCACTCATCTTTAGGTTGATGCAACTTTTCTACAAGATTTCTAGACTTTTATTTTTCATTCGCCTAGTCACTCTTCCCACAGTTGCTCAATTCCGCTCATTCTAGTCTTGAACTTGTTTTTTACTGAGCCATTCCTTAAACAATTTTGACAAGTATTGCGGATCACTGTTAAAAGTGTAAGACACTGAAATAACGCCGCCAAGGGAAATGAAAACTCTCTACTTTGCTTCAGCAAGGTGATGCTCGACCACATGGCAGGCTTCTTTAACGAAGAGCTTCAGCCGACTGTCTATAAGTGGGGACGTGTTACATCCAAAGAATGATTTGCAGCAGCTTTACGAAAATGCCAGACATTGAACAGGAATACTTCTAATGAAATGTATACTCATTACTTCCTAAACAGTTGTAATGTCAATCATTTTTGAACGCCCCGATTACTTTAAACAAAACCGGCTTTTTATTTTATTTTATCAACGAATGTATTTCTACTAGACTTCCTAACCGCTTCAATGCAAAGCCGCATGATATCAGTAACTTGTTAAAACGTGTGTCGCACGAGACTATCTTGTTATATACCTAACTACACGTGTATTTGATCAAACTACACAGTCTGAATAACATTAAAATCAAAGAGGTAATAACAATTGCATTTAATGGGTTAATTCTGTAATGCTGCAAAGAAACATTTTTCGATTGATTAATCTGCATTTGAGTAGCTGTAACTTTCTGCAGTCAATAGAGTCACGTTATTATTCTTGGGATATCAAGCAGCACCAGAATATTAGCCACAAGTTGTTACAAAACTAATTAGAACCTCTGAAGAGCCAATCAAATTAACAGAGGAGAAACTGTGTTACATTTATCCAAAAATAACCAACCGGTAGCAGTAAATCAGAGTAGTTTGACTCCAGTCCCTTTTCGGATCATTAATCTCAGTCCTAAGAACACCAAAATAACAATACTGAAAGTTATATTTGTAAGCAAATATAATTCCAAAAACAGGAGTCGCCTCGGTAAAAAGGGAACAGTTTTTACAACATTTTTTATTATTTAAGAATTAAGTCACAACTTAGCAGCTGCATTGTAACGAGCTAGTGGTAAAAAGAGATGTAATTGATACTCCAGCAGCATTAGCACTTATCCCGCCAATTTTACTTTGCTGTTATTACATAAAAGCATTTTCCTTTATCGTTATTTTGCGCTATGAAAAACGTTTAAAAGTTAAAGTTTTGTAATTAGTTCCGACTGGGAGCTTTGATTTATATTCTCGGAACTTCCGAGAATATCAATAGAACAAAACTGTAAGAGAAGTCCCAATAATACATATCTTAATTAAAAAAATACAATATAGCCTTCTATTATTCTACTTACAAGGTACGTCCTGAAAGTGATGAAATTGATTCCAGAAAATTCGTTTAATTGAACATATATTTATATACTTATAATATTCGTCAAAGTAACATCCTTTGACAATGGTTCTGCCACGCGTCATAGTCTTGAACTCAAATTTCTTTTAAAGCACTCATCACAGCAGCCTCCACGTTCAACAGTTCCAAAATGATGGTGTCCTTTCCAGCTGAATCTTGGTTCACGAGAAGTCGAAATACAGCTTTTCTTCTGTTCGTTTTTCTTCATCTGCAATTTCGTCGTGACGATTATATGCACAACGGGTTTTGGAAAGTCATTTTCATCTGCTATCAGTCGGTCAAAGCTTAAACCACTCTCACTTTAGCCACGTTGTCCGAAGTGTGAGATGATGGGCGCTTTGCGCATTGCTCATCCTCGACGTCCTTTCTTCCTTCTCTGAGCGCTTGCGCTTCCATAAATCATCCTTTATTTATGTTTCCTGCACTGTAGTAAGCGGATTTTTCGTGTGCTGATCAACACTACGCTGCATTTTGACTAATGACGGTACACTCCAACGACTGACCCCCCTCCCCGACCATTCTGCTTGGACTATGGTCTTATTACTTTCTGGACGTACCTCTTCTATGCTGCCGTTAAAGAATGATTAAGTAATTTTATTTAATACTTTTGGACTTACTTTTTTTTTTTTTTTAATAGTATTTTTACACGTTGATGAGATTCTTACTAAGTCGACCTATTCTCTTTTTGCCTCAACTGTTGCTACTAAAGCTTAAAAATATGTTCAAGGCGTGTAATGAAAAATGACTAATTTAATGTTCAAATTCTCTTAATGAATTTCTAATATATTTGCAATTTGATTTGTTAAATATTTGTATTTGTGACTCCCCACATGGGGTTTGACATAAAAAATAGGAGCCAGAAAGCAACAATACAACTTTTCTTTCCGTTTCGTATGTATGATGCTAATAGAAAGATTTAAAATGTAAAGTCAACCATCAAAAGTATCAGCAAGGGCGGGCTTCACCAAGTTTATGTTTGTACATTTTCAGATTTCTTCTTAATTGAAGAAATTTCTCAAAATTAATTTTAGAGACGTTTTTATTCCTCTGCCGTGTTATATCTATAAAAGACACAAGTTGAAAAATCATGATCCAATACCTATTACTTTATCTTCGTTGAAAAAGAATCATAAACAACAAAAATGATATCAAAGGGCATTGCGTCTAATGGCCTATAACATTGACTTCACATCACACATCATTTGATACATACAATTTATTGCAACGACTGCTGATTTGAATAGAATTTATGTACAATTTTCCTCTATCGGTATGTCAATTGTGACCTGCTCTCCGCTACATAAGAATTTCCCAAGGAAGGGACTAATGGTGGTTTATTCTAAATTAAGGCTCTTTCGGCACTTTTGGCTCTTGGGAGGAATTGCCAAAATCTACAAAAGTGTTATTCGGTGATGGCACGCTCTTTAAAATAGACTATTTTCACTCATCATTCTGCTGTGTGACGTAATAATCGTGCGCATTTCTAAATTAAGGGTTGACCCAAAAGTTCCTACTTAATATTAAGGGTGACATTTTTGTGCATTAATTTATTCAAACAATGACAACTAGTCTTCAAAATAATTTTTGTCAATTTAAATCGAGGAATCCTTGACACGCTTCTCCAACTTCGTCAAAAACTTAAATCGGCAACTACGCCAGAAATGTTCCGAAGACGCCGTAGTGAGATGGAGCATCGTCTGGTGTGTAGGCTGGATCGTGGAAGAACCTCGACGCTATCCAGCTCCTCAAACTTCTTCTTGGTCTTCTTGGCGACGTGCGATTTGTCATTGTCCTGCTGAAGCAAAGCGAGCTTTCGTCGGGTAGTTTCATCTTTGGCTTGTCGTAGCTACAGTTCAGTTGGTGACGATTCGGTACAAGTTGAAAATGAAAACTTCTTTAAAATTCCACCACACGCAAATCATGACCTTACTGAAACGGTTTTGACTTCGCGGAACTCACTTCTTTTATTTATCGTAATGATGAGGTAAATTCACTTCTTATCTAACGTCACAATTTGCTTCCAACAACAATCGTTCAGCCGCTTGTTGAGCAATTGACAGCAAATCTCGACTCGCTTGTAGGCCTGTAGTGTACTTTTGAACAAATTCAAATTGAGGCAGGTGGTTGAGCACAGTTTGATGAGACGAAACTTCAAGAACCGATGGCAGATCACGACTGCTTGATGAAGACTCATCTTTCAGCACTGCCAACAAATCTTAGTTGTTCAAATTTGATGGTTGACCAGAACGATATTTGTCTTTTAGAACAAAATCTCTTTCGTTGAAGCGCTTGAACCATTTGGCCACTGTTCATTGTCCCATCATCTTCAATTTCGCATATTGCCTTCTCAGTACTTCTTATGGTTAGGCTGATTGTAATTTCATAATCAATGGTAGCCATACTGAAAAGTGATTGAAGTAACATAGAAAATACTATTATTTATGCAACAACGGCAATAGATGATGTGATTAGCAGGGGTGGGGTGTGGTGTACATAAACATGGGTAGTAACACCGCCTAGGAGGAAAAAACGAACAGTGGTTTTTTAATTTGATAAATTTTCATATTTGAGGTGTTACAAAAGGCACTAAATAAAGAACCGTTAGATATATATAAAATTAGAATTCTTAATGATCTCATTTTGAATAATAACTGTGAGTGAAATCAGCTGAACAACAATATGAAACTCTATTCGATCATCCGCGATGGTCTTTCGGCGCATTTTTCATTTTCTTTCCGAAATGCAAGCGGGTTTAAGCCCGCACAATCCATTTTCATGAAGCCCCGACATTAGCAGCGCTCAAGATGCAAACAAACCGTCAAACTTCGCTCTCCTCATGGCGCTCTATCCGTCACTGCCTCCCAGACTCCCGAGCCGCATTTTAATGCAAATTCCCGGCTTATTCATGGACGTTTCTTCTAATCTAGCGCTTATTCAGTTCTATTTCTGCCGCGCCATTCACTCTTTTAAAGCAGGCAGAACAGCCACCCGCAGGGACGAGTCCGGCGCGCCGCCGCGCGCGGGCGGGTGCGGGGGCGGCGGCGGCAGACAGCGTGTTTGTTTATATTCAACAGGACAGCTCCGTCGATATTTCGTGCGCCGAAAGGGGCGAAATCGGTAAGAGCGGACATTAAGGAAATGCGATGTGTGTTTCGTTGGCAGCGGAACAGCAACACGTGGCGCCCCATAAATTATTTATGTGCGTCGCGGAAAGCCATCCGATCGGCGGTTGATGTGCGCGCTCGATATGTTCGAGAGGGCGAAAAGCTGGTGGTGGGGGAGGTCCTGGTTATTTCTTCTTTAGTTGCAATTTATATATACAATAAAATAGTTGCCCCAGTTTAAAAATGTTCAAATTTGATGGTATTAAAGTAAACCCCATAGCAATAATTTTATGTTTCTACCTAGCAAAATTTCGTAACTTAGGATCTATGGATTTCTTGCGGAGTCCCTAAAAATGTTTTAAGAGATGAGCTTGGATAGGAAAATCAACTTATCTTTGTTTTTCACTTTTTGATTTTCTAATCAATTTTAGAATAATTATGTGTATTTTAAATATCTAGATCCACAGTAAAAAAATCTTTTGATCTTAAAGGGCATTGAACAAAAAATTAAGAACCCCTGATTTTTGTTTTTTCGATGCTCTGCTTCTAAATTCTGTGGCTATTTTTTCTTTTATGTCCTGTTTCTTCCTTCCATTTTATTCGAGTTGTCTATTTTGCTCTTCTGGTGCCTCATCTTCAAAGATATTGGTTGACACGTTGGTCCATTTTTTTGTCAGTCATAGATTCTTCAGCCGCGATATTAGGCGTCTTGCTGAACTTCTTTTTCCCTGACTGTATCTATTATCTTTCATCGGACGGCTATATGACCGAAGTAGTCTAGACTTCTCTTTCTCTTTGCATTTTCCATTTTTGTCAGTATGTTATGTGTTGAATGTATGGGATCTTCCATATCTTTCTGTAGCACCACATCTTGAAACTATTTTTTGTGTAGAAGCTCTGTAAAAGGAATTTAAAACTGCTTACACTCCAGTTTGTATCTCTATACATAAGATCTTTTTTGTTTACTACCCTGTCGACTAGTAACTATGGACTTTCCTAACTGCCCGCCAAGAATAGCGTGTCAACTACATATCTTAGGTTGTTGATAATTCGTTCATTTCAAAGGCTAGGATAAGCGATAAGATTCAGTCTTATCGTAGTTTTCGTCTAGTAAGTATCTCTTTTGAGTGTTCGTATGTATGCATTATATGATTATTGTACCCAGCATAGATTATCAATGATTCAGAGACCCTTGTCATCTATTTTAGAGTTTCGGAGTGTCTACAAGCCATTTGTTCCAAACTATGTCAAAAGGTTTCTTCATATTAACGAATATCAGGGCTGTTCATCGTTCTAATAATCGTTAATGTGTTACTACTACAAGTTTGGCGGCCCTTATCTTGGAGCTTTCAACATGAACAATTACTTTTTTAGACTTTTTATAAATATAAATTTCTCTTGAGATCAACTTTAAGAAATTTATGACCAGAGGTTGTTTTTGAAAGAAGAAAACAATTTGGATGTTCTTATGTACATCAGAAATGTAGTTTTGATTTAGTTCAAGAGGTTTGACACCTAGTCATCTAAGCATTTCGAGGTTTGACAACATTATATAGTTGTATTTTCTAGAAATAAGTACATTTTGTGATCAAAAGACCGTGTATCCAAGTTAAGCCCAAAAGCAATGTTTAGTGTTGTCTAGAATTTTTGACAAAATTAAATTGATAACATTTTCATTTCTACTAAACAGTTAGATGAATAGTTAGGCTTTACCTTTACGAATTAGATTATTAATATGCATAAAAAATCGCGGTGATTGACATTTTTGCACACTATGAAAATTTTTCTTTATTACGTTCTTCCTCTTTGATCTAGTCTGAATTATCTACAGATAAAATTTATAAATTATATTGTGGATTTTATAGTTTAATAGAAACTCGATAATTCTTAGTCGCTTTGATCGACAAAGCTGCGGGACTTATGTTAAAGTTTATCGAATATCTGCCTACGCGTGTTTTTTAAAAATTTAAAATAAAAGAACTGCACATACGATTGAACTGGCATTACTTTCTCTTTGTTCGTTTAATTCATAGAAAAACATTTAAAAATTGTGATAAAAGGTTGTATTATTACTGATAGTTTACTATGGTAAACAACAATTTATATAGAATGGATTGATATTTCAATTTAGAAAATATGGACATTCTCTCTCTCACGCTCACCCTCACTCCTCGCCCCACTCTTGCCTTTCTTACCCATCTATCTCCCCTTTTCTCACTCCCTCTTTGTCTCTCCCTCCCTCTCTCCCCCTCTACACACACGCAAGCATTTGCGCACCCTAGTTCAGACACAAACATAAATAACTGGAAGACTATTAGTCAGACAGATTGTAATAATGTTGTAAATAGTAAATATTACTTGAAAAACACCAAAACGTAATTAGTAAGAAGCTAAAACAGCAGGATTGTTAAAATAGTGGTAACTACAATTAATTACCACTGTTACTGTGCGCAAAGAACTTTGCTTTTGCGGAATCGAAGTCGATTAACATGCAGGTAAAACAGACGAAATCCGCTACTTATCAGGAAGCCTCGTTAATTGATCGCTTTTTGTGCCTCTTTTATGCTCGGCCATCAATTCAGCCCCTATAGTGACAGCGCGATGCAATAACAGAAAATTATACCTACATGAGTCGAATGCGGGCCTGATGTGTCTGGATATTGGCTTTACTTTTCCGTGAGTTCAAAATGAAATGTAGGGCGCTTAATTGCATTTAAACGAAATGGGGGCAGGGCAAACATTGTGAGTTATTAAATTTGTACATTGCTGCCTCGCAAGCTGCAGAAGCGGGTTGGATGGCAGGAATTCAGTTAAAACTTGATGAGTCACATATCAAATGAGTAATAATAGATAGGAACGAAAATTATTTGGTAATTTTATGAAAAGAAATTTAAAAACTGAGAATAGTTATAGAAATTTATTTCTAGTTGAAATTTTTTGACACAGTAATAACTTGTATTAAAAAGTTCTAAGATAGTCGTATGAAATTTTGAATGGCCGTTCGTATTGTATTTCCAATATGACACACAATATCGGAAATCGCCCTGTGAAACCATAATCCTCATATCAAATCGCTGATTTTTAACTAAAGATATACTACACTTGAGAACAAAACAATCCACTCACTAGCTGCACGCGCATTTTCGTCTCCTGTTTTCGTCTATGGAAAATGAAAATAAAAACTAACGTGTAAGGAGTATCTTTATTATTGAGCTTTAAAAACTGTTGCTATTGTATTAGCCGGATAACGCACTCAAAAAATATGCATCACGAACACGGTTTTACGATTTTTGTTAATTGGAACGCACGTGTGCAACGACCGTTGCATTCCGGTAATTTATCTGAGTCACTTATGTGGATTTGACGTAAGTAAGTGACGTGAGTACTCGAGTGACTCACAAGAAAATGAATACCACAGCTGCCGAAGCAGCTCAGGCAGTTGCATTGTTGAGAGAGGGCCTCAGTCAAAGGGCCGTGGCAAATCGACTAAATCTGAGTCAATCAACCGTGTCTAGAATGTGACGTCGGTACCGGGAAACAGGTGATTACGTCTGCTGACAAAAAGGCGGCGTAGGCGCGTGACAACGGAGAGAGACGATCGATTTCTCGTTTCAATATCCCTCAGAAATCGACATATGACTGGTGTTGACCTCAAGGAAAAGTTGAGTGCGGTGTGGTCGCTAGCGCTTGGATAGTGAGAGGAAGTCTGAAGGTAGCCAATACGACCCAAAAAAATTCAGTTACGGGTCCCAAGCTAACTGCAGTCCCAAACCAAAGGCGACTGAAATTTGCTCGCGAACAAGTCTGAATGTGCTACATGGCAACGACAGGAGACGTTTAAGTCTATAGAAGGCTAGGGGAGCGATTTTCTCATTGCTGTATTCAAGAAACTGTCGCATATGGAGGAAAAACTGAGTTGGTTTCCGTGTCTAGTGGAGGATGCGGAGGAGGTTTAACAGCGGACCGCTACATTAGGGACATTCTGGAAGAACATGTTCTGTTTGCGGGAGTTGTTGGTGAGGACTTTATACTAAAGCATGACAAGATGCGATACCATACCTATCTGGCTAACGTTGGTATACCGAAAATGGACTAACCTCTGTGTAGCTCAGACTTGAATCTAAGTGAGCATGTTTGGGATGAGCTTAAGCAAAGAGTCTGGGCCAGAAATCTTGCACCAGAGTGCGTGATGGAACTAAGAGTGCCGTTGATTGAAGAATGGGAAGCAGTCCCTCAAGACAGCATAGGAAAAGTCATCCGATCCATGCATAATCGCTTGGAAAGTGCAGTTAGGGGTAGAGGTGGCAAAACCATGTACTGAAAAAATCATTAAGTTAATTTCAACTAGGGATTTCACTTTTTCCCTTTCAACTCTATTGTGTGACACATATTCTTAGGCCCATAACTTTGTTAGAACAGGTTCGATTCCAATCAAGGTGGTATCATTTGAACTCACAGTTTTTAAGCTTTCAAACAGTACACTGAACTTTACTTGGAATGCTGTCAGAGTGAATACACATTCTCTCAAGTGCATAAGGCGACTTTTAATTTGAAACTCGCGCGAAAGTCGTAGTTCAAAAAACCTTTTTCCTTGTGTTAGCACAATCTTCAGTGACATTCGCTCATAATTGCAATTTTAATATATCAAATATTTGTGTGTCTAATATTGTTGAACAAAAATTTGCATTAAATTTTGTGTTAAAAATGAAATTAATGCTGCTGAAACTTTTCAAATGTTGCAAAAAACATTCGGTGATCAATTTTTATCGATAACAACTATATTTGAGTGGCATAAGTTGTTTAGAGAAAGTCTTGAATCTGTAATAGATGAACTTCATTTTGGTCGTCCATCAACCGAAGAAAATATCGAAACAAATGAAAACCAAGTATTGAAAAAGCGTCATTTGACTATAAGAGCGTTTGCTGGAGATGTTGACATATCAGTAGGTTTAGTAGACGCAATTTTAAGTGATGTTTTGTACTTAAAACATTTGCTCGAAAAACTCTGCAATGATTATTCGTGAGTTTTTCGCCAAAAGTTCAACAAATATTGCTCCATAATCACCATATTTTCCAGATATGTCCCCATGCGACTTTTTCCTGTTCAGTCGACTAAAAATAATCACTTCGAGGAACCGGATGTGACTCAATCGAATCCATATAATAAAAATCGAAGGAGGTGCTGATAGAAATTACAAAAATTGCATATGAAAATTGTTTTCAAGATTGGATTACACGTTGACGTATGTGTATGGCAACGGGAGGGGATTTACTTTGAAGGAGATAATTAAATTAAATTATTCAGATAAATAAATAGTGTGTTTTATTCAAACAGCCACCTTACTTTTTCAAGAGTAGTATAAATAATGAACGCAGAACAGTTTAGTCACAATAACAATGCGAATTTGGATAACACTGACTTGTCCCCGATATACTTTTCACAATATAAAACATTTGACATGTTTATTCGATTCATTTGGATGAAATTATTCCAGTTCACACTTTTCTTTTTATTTTTTGCTTAGTACGATTTAGATATGATTCAATGTAATTGTAAATTTTTATCTACATTTTCCACATGTGTATATGCAGCGTATTTCACAACTAGAAACAGTTGCTTCACTGTTCCTTTCATAGGAGTCCTCATTTTCGATGTCGATCACGATTCTTGCAGCGGCAATTTCTAATCGGAAGAGTAGAATGAGGAGCGCCCGCCAGACGGAATGATGTCGCGGCGTCTCGGAAAACTTACTGCACGCGCCTTCTAAAAATACCCCGAAGTATCGATTGGGCGAAACCCAATTTCCCCGTGGTTTTTCGTCTCGTACGCGCGGCGCTGCCGCGCCTGGCTTCGTTCCGGCTTTTTGTGATGTCAATATAGAGCACATGTTGCCGGGATCATACCGTGCACAGACGAAATGCCCCATCGGCAATAGCGCTGAACATGATTGATGGCCATTGCGTCGCGCGCAGCCTGCAGGATGCGTTCCCGTTTATTTTCGACCTACCCCTCGCATTGTGACGTTGCTGATTGAATAGAAGAGCCAAGCGCGCGGGGACCCGGCGAGGTAAACATTGGAGCTGTAGTGGAAGATAAACACTAAAGAGGTGATGTGATGGGCTGTATTGGCCGAGCTGGATAGAGGAGCACGATAAACTCCGCTGGGCACAAATAAGTTTACGGAACACTGGGGTTATCTTAAAGACACCCAATAGTTCTATTTTTAAACGGCGCTCTCGGAAAGTAAATTGAGGATTTTATCTTGAATGGCTCGGAGTACTCGTAAGGATCGTTATATCTTTCATCTATCGAAGTACTCGTTGAATAAAAATGCCTGAGGTGTACTGCATACCGGAGAATACAGGGGTTACATCGAAAGCTAATCACATTTTTAATGCCCCAATGAAATTTGATTATGTATTTGCAAAATTGTCTATTGTAATTTAAATGTGTAATTAAAATATTGAAATTAGTAAAAAATTGTATTTTAAATCATATATGTTACAACTAAATTAGATATTTTTGTATGTGTGAATCAAAATTAAACCCCAAACCAAATGAACGGTTTAACCACAGAGAACAAAGTATACATCAATTTTCTTTATAAGTGTTTATGTTAAGGAAAAACTGTTCTATCTTGTCGAAAGGAACGAAAGAGAATAGATAAACTATGTGGCCAAAAGTATCCGGACACCCCCTTCTGGAAAGCGGATCTGGCTGTTATGCGTACTGAAACGTTATAGAATAAGATAAAATCGGACTTTAGAGTAGTGATGAAAAGTATTACTGGTTTTATCACTATCATTAGGACGGTTTGTTGAAAGCTAAAAAACATGGATTTTCACAAATCCAACTTAAGCACGGTCGATACCAAACGTCGCTTGCAATGACGAATCTCGCTATACGATCTGGCAATCCCATAGGCGTATCTGGATTTAGAGGAAAATGCTTCCCTTATCGTAGTATATTATGCCAACAGTTCAGTCTGTCAACAGTTCGGGGAAGTCACTTCCTGTACTAACGTGATAACTATTCACACAGCGAAGGTTATTCTGCTCTGGTTTGATGAAATGGGTGTTGAAAAACTGAATTGATATTCACATATTCTCGGTTTCCTTCCCATCGAACATTTCTGGGGAGAATTTAAACTCAAATTACGCGCCAGACCAAATCGCTCATCTTCAGAGTTTTGGCTCATTGCAGCTTTCATGGAGGAATGGAAGGCAGTTCCTATAGACATATATCCAAAGCTGGCGGAAAGTGTTCCCAAATGAATGTAAATTGAGATTTATGTGAAAAGCTAATCGACATTCTGTTAATACGTGCCGCACGAGTCTCTAACTCTACACATAGTGTATAATGGTTAAATTGAATGAGTAAGTAGAGTCTCGTAGACCAAATGTTTCATGATACTATTTAGTGCACACGCTACGATACTATAAAAATATTCTTGTGACAATATGGTTTACTTCTCTCTTCTCATTCAGAAAAAATTTGCTTGCGAATTAAACAATGGGTTATAAAAGAAAAGTCGTCTCTTGACATTCAATCACACACATTTCGCGAGATTGGCGCTCCTGGAATTTAAAAAAATGTGACATTAAATATCCTTTTTATGTTATCCTTTACATTTTTGATGCATTGAGATCAGAGCAAGTAGCTAAAGCGACGTTCGAAAAAAAATTAATCAATCCCTGAAGAACATGGGGAACGATTATAGAAGACATCGATAAAGAACAATTAAATACAAATATTCTTCTAAAAGAAGGATACATGAATAATGGATAATGATAAAGTACAACTGTATATCGGCACTTTAGAAATGATTATGGTGTTTCTATTACACAATTTGCTTTTCCTTTTTGGTATTAATATTAAATTAGTTTGGATTATTTAAAAAATAGATCTACAGTTTGCTTAAAGCCTTTGAATTTTGTAGGTATTCAATTATTGAAGAGACCTTGAACATACCTTTTATTTTGAATGAAGCTGAAGCCTTAAATTATTGGACAACCTCATTGACTATTTAGTAGTTATAGTAAGTACCCTTTTGAGTAAAATTATTTAGGTTACTTGCTGCAACTTATATTTTGATGCTACTATTCAAAATTGCTCTAATAGTTACCATATACACACAAAGTATTTCAATTTGGATTAGGATTTTGAGAAAAGTAACCCAACAACCACTAATCTGTTCACTATATGATATAATAATGAAATTATCAAAATTGCGGTTCATTGTAAAGAATAAATATTTAGTTACTGGTTCGTTTGAAATGCTTAGTGTGGTATTAGAGGGAATTTGTAAGTGACATATATGATACTAGTGCTATTTTTTTTACAATAGCCTCACATATCAAGTTTTACAAAATTTTATGTATGACAAAACTGCCTTTAAATTATCCGATGTACCTGTTGCAAGCCATGTCCAAATATGCTGGTTTGAAGTGTTTTTTTTAAATTTTATTAGTGGATTTACAATCTGTTATAAAGGAGTTTATTAACAAATTTTTCTCTTTAATTTGGTTAGATTTGTCTAGAAATAAGATTTAAACGCAATATTCTCACAATCACTCAAGTCTGTTTGGAAGATCCACCTTGTTCTTCGTTTACCTATCAACATTCGACTAAAGGATTAAGGTGAGCACTAACACGACTGTGATAACTTACACTGTTGTTGTTGTATTTTGTTATTAACTACCTATATACCAAGAACATAGCTTATGACTTCGTTGAGTCACACCATTGTACATTTACTATGGATCTCAGCGTCAGAATTGCTTGGTGTGTCTCGTAGCTTTACACCGTAGGTCAGATGGGTTTAAAGATGGTCTTATAAAGCAGCATTTTATTCTTCAGGGATAGTTATGATGTGCGATCTAAATGTTTGTAGATTTTTCAATATACTTAACCCAGATATTTCCACGTTAGTCGCTTATCCGGATGAATTCCCGAACGCTTAGCGCTCTTCGCTTGTGCGATCTATTGGTTGGTTAGTAAGACAAGCGGGCAGGTATCTCTTTTGACTGTAAATGTGGCTTATACTGATTTTTTTTGTTAGTTCTGATGCGCCACTTTTTAAACCGTATTTGCGCTATACTCAGACAGGCTTGGAGGTTGAATGCCATTATCAGGTCTTAACCTTGCTGCGTTCTCTTGGTGGTATAAAAATGTACAATAATATTGCTCTCAATATATAGTTACTGTATTAGCCATTGATAACAGTTTTATTCTACATATTATAATGCATTCCATTGTTAAATATCTTTTTTTTATTGTTTTGTAAGGATTTGTTTACCTATGAGCTCATAAAGCGCTTTTGTTGCTCTTTTTTTATTAAGTTGTCATCTATATCCGCACCTATTTACCTAGGCATAATTCAGCTTGAGTACTTGTATGCAATACACTTTTTTGTTTAACTCGCGCGTTTCTCCTCCGATACAGCCCTATTGTCCCAATTAGCAAAGCTAAGTGAATTTAATGGTTTGCCTCTTATAGGTGTTTCCATTATTCGACATTTTTTTGTATCATTGTTCTAATGCTTGTTCTGCATATATATTTAATAACTTCCAAGCTTAATCGGTGCTTTTATATTATGGTATGAAGCTTAACTATATTGATCCATTTTCTCTAATTTATAGTCTTATAATCACCTTCCACAATTCACATCTTGGAACAGTGTCATATGCCTTCTTTATATTTACAAATGATTAATAGGAGTTAGTATTTTTTGTTCGAACTGTAATCACTTGCCTGACATGACACATGATATTCCTGATCTAAATCCATTTGATTCCTTACTAAAACTTTTTACATTTGCTTTTAACTCGCTCTAAAATCGAATTGTCGTTGGTGTAATAATTATATGGCAGTAATTTTGGTATTCGATTTTATTCGTTTTTACGTATAAGCACAATGTATAACTTTATTCTTCTGGTATAGGTCCTCCTTTTTCTGTTTTTAAAACATTTTCGTTATCATTTCAACGTTTTATTAGTTTTATTTTAATATTACCCGGTCCTACACACTTTTTTTTAGTGATTTTACCACATCTGGTGCCTTCATTTTTTCTATATGGCTTAAGTTCTTTTTTTTTTGTTTTTACTCTAGTAACAGAGTTTGGTAATGTTCTATCCATTTGTCTATATACCTTTTTATTTTTTATTTTCATTGTTTAGTCTTCTTAACAATTATTAAGTCATAATGAATTTGATTCCACGTGCTGGTTGTATTCATGTGTACTTATGTGTCTTTATGCTCGAAGAAGGTACTATCATTCATCTCTATATTCTCCACATAGGGAGAGTGGTCGCCTTCCATTTTCATTCAAAACTTGTTCTCTATACCTTTCCACTCATGTATTATTTTTTTTGCAACTTTACTGTTTAGGTCTCTAATTATTATTAGTTAGTTTTGATATTTCACACATTCTATTTGTTCGTGGAGGATATCGAAAAATTCGTCTTTTTCATCTACTCATGCGTCGTGTATTGCCTTTCTAATTTTAATTTAATTTTTAACAGCCGTTCATTAACATGTTTCTAGGAATGAATTTTTCAATGAGTATACCATTCCGTATGTGAATATAATCTTCATATATACTCTGACCTGCCCTTTTTCTTAGTTTCTGTCAGTATGATATCAGAATTTATTTTTTTTTCTGTTGCCAGACTTTGTGCAATCCACGTTCCTATATTTAATGCATTTCTTCTTACTGTTTCGTTTTTTTGTTTGTGGTTAAGATTAAGTCCTGGAAACTCTGAGCATAATTGTCCCTCCCCCCTTGGTATTTGACAGGGCTCTCTTTATTTGATGTGCGGATTTTCACCCGGGTATTCTTCATCTTGTCACATTTTACTCTTAACCATTGAAATTTGACATATATTGGAGTACTAAATCCTAAGGTTATAGCCCCTGCACTTTGAAGGATTTTGTAGCTCAGCCGCTGACCGAGTTAGACGCTGCTGGCTTTTTGCCTCTTTTGCCGTTCTAAAAATTGTGTAACAGCATATTACTAAGTACTGCTTTTTTAACCCCAACTCTGTTATTTATATAATGCCAAAAGACGTAGTTTTGTCAGTTTAGGACTTCTGCTTATTATTTACAGACATCTAATAATGAGACTGCTTTTGCTGACAAGCAATACTGTATTTTATTAAATCTTATTTCCGCGAAAACTGACGACTAGTCTATTTAAATTGAATTTTATGAGGAACTTGTCAGTTATAATGTGCTGTATAAAACCGAAATGATTTATAAAATATAATTGGCTTCTCAAATTGTATCTCTATTAAGTTATTGTTTTGAAAAGCGCGTTAGATTTATTTTTGGAAATTGTTTAAAGCCAACACTTAGTAAACCATAAGTACATACTTCTTTACTTGTAAGTGAATTTATAAAAAAAAACTCCAAAGCTGATATATTTAGTTTTCCTATTGGTAAGAGATTTCTTATCTGTGCTAAGTGAGATGCACTGCATAGATTAAATCATGTTTTGATTTTAATGAGTCTTGTTGATTTGGCCGAAGAGTTTAAAAAAGTTCCAGTCTTGTAGTTCTCTTGCTAAAAATTTGTGACCTTTTGTAATGATTACGTGTGTTTGGAGGCAAACTCGGTATTATTCCGTTTTCAAATGTTGTGATTTTGTATAATTTTAATTTTGTATTTACAGCTTTTCTCAGTTTTATGAAACTATTTTTGCTAGTTTATCGGATTAAATTGGTTCTTATACTTTAGAACTTTAGACCTTTTGCTTTCGCTTTAAATAGACTGCTGCTGTTTTCAGCAGATGTTCTTGTAAATTTATGACTCTGTCATAAAATCATACTTTTTATTTTTAGAAGTCTATTCAAATCATCACAACTTTTCATGCAGCTTGGATAGTTGGATAAGGTTCTTGTTAGCTATTATCGCAGGTAATGGCGAAAAATACTTCAAGGCGTTCTGTAAAATGTGACTCAGATATCAATTTTTGTCTAAATTGTTTTAGATAAGTAATCTACTGCGTTGTCTAACTGAATTTAAAGACATTAATCGTTGTGGTAATAACACAATAGCTGTTTATTTGATTAATCCTTCCAGTATTTCTTTTAAATCCCCGAAATGGTTTAATTAAATGTTGTGAATTAATTTCAGTTAAAGCTGCAGTGTATTGCTTGATCTCAAGTGTAGTGTACCATACATTTCCCGGCGTTTCTTTGTAAAGTTGAACAATAGACCAAGCGTTTATTCATAAATTTGTAACAAGGCGTCTATTCAACATTTATTCTCCTACAGCTCTATTTTACACAAAATAAGAAAACGATAACGAACGGATAAAAATACAAATAGAGGCGGTACTTTAAGCTTTCCATTCCCTGTATTTATTTTTATACTTATCTACTTGTTAGTTTACTGCGATAGTTAGTGTTTTTTATCTGTGTGTAATTTGAAACAAGGCTAAGGAAACCGATGAGATACTTTTTTCGTAGAATTACACTTCATAAATATATTAATCGTTCCGTTTTGATTCGTTTTTCATATCATGATCAAATACGTGCATAGCACGCTCCCGGATCACTTTCCTCGAAACATAATTTCTTTCACACCTTTTTTCCATAATCCACGTTAATACTAATTCCTCAAGTCCGTCTCCGACTTTTTTAAATCACCTCTACGCATTCTATTCCTTTTTATCCTCTTTCCAGATATTCAAACCATTATATTGCTTACTCCAATCTTACATGTTTTAGATGTCACTTGAATTTACTTACCGATTATTATCCTGAGTACTTCCTGCATACACGTCATATGAACAATTTGGGGGTATTTTAAAGCATTTTGAGCAACTAAAATTTTTTTATGGAGAGCACGACAGCCGCGACGTAAAGGCCTCGGCCTGCCATACTAACGCGCGGCGGGCCCTAGGGTTCGACTCCCAGGTCCAAAATAACGGCAAACATCGAGTGCTCTTCTCCGGCCATCATACAAACACCTTTGGCGGTCGTAAAGTACATTCTCCTTCTTCTAACGGGTCAGACTAGCCACCTGCCCGGGGTACGCCCAACATGGCTCATAGTACTACACGAAATGTGTAGTTAGAAACAGGCTAATAGCCTATATAAGAGTAGAAGAAGAAGAAGAAGAAAATTTTTTAGTGTGATTGAGACTGAGAATGAGGAACAGTGAACCACTGTCTGATATTAGAAGATGTTTTATTAAACAAAACCTTCATAATGGCATAGACCTATATCGTACAACATTCTAGGAATCATCGAATTGTTCTTGTCACTACTTTTGCGCGTGTAATTTTGGTAATTTAGGTTGTTGGGGCAGCTATTGACGTCTAAGACATCAAAATAATTTGAGGACATGGATATGGAGTTTCCTAAGATATTTATCAATTTCATTTGAATCTTAAGTGTTTGGGCTGTTGTCTTGGTCTTTTTCAGTTTTTTGTTGATAGTTTACACGATAGTTAATCTAGTTGTGATTTCTAGTGGAAAAGTTCGTTTTATAAAGATTAGATTGTAACACATCCATTGTAATCATCGATAACTATATATGCTGATTATTATTAATTTTAAGGAAAATATATTTGGCCTTATCTGTTATAATTAATACTATTTTTCTTTTACTGCCGACAAGCTGTAACATCTGCTTATTAATCAAGTTGATGGAATTAAAAAACTTCTTAAAGCAAACCACTTAAGTTCAAATTTTTTGCTGTTGGCGATCGGTAAAAACGATAAATGTAACATAAATGTTATATGTCAGTTTTTATGTGTTTTTAAGATCTCTAACAGGCCCGGATAATGATGCGCTCGCAATTTCCTGTTGTTTTAACTAAAAGCATCGTGGGATGTCGATAATGTAATTTTTTATGGTACTCTATATAGGGACTCTTATATCGCGATAAAAAGTTTAACTGCGATTCTGATTTGAAAACTGAAAGGAAAATTATGTCATAATGGGATGTTTATAGTTAAGACTTGGATTTATGCAACTACATATTTTTATTTCATTAATACGTTTTAGATGATAACTTTGCAAACCATCTTCAATACTTTTGTCAATTTTTATGTTGATTATTTTTATGTATTTGTCTAATAATACGTAATTATCAAATCTGTGATTCGTTTAATTTTTAATAATAATAATAGTAATAGAAGAAAATACATAATGGGCTAAAAATATATCGGTTATACGAATCATTATTGTATCTTGATAGCAGGGTTCTCTTCCTTCTTACCTTTTTCTGTTTTACAAATGCAAACATTTAAGGTGCAGAAGAAAGTATATAAAAATCCGGATATACAATCCTAAGACGGTTTAATCAATAAAAGTACTTTTTAAGAAATTTGCACTCATTTTCGTGTGGAATCAAGAATTTCCGAATTAACGAATATTAAATAAATGTTCGATCTATTTATTTTGGAATATCCCTAATTTATAATAATTAATAGCAAAACATGAACATAGACTGCATACAGCTTAGTGTAATGTGGCAGCAAAAAGAGCCAACGGCCTTTTTTCTTTCAAAATGATTCTGGTATAGAAACAGTTGTTACTAGTAGACAGTACACGAACCTGGTATAAAATTTTGTACATTTTGTTGTCCAAAATAGACAATCGATTTAGCTTCACAAAGCCGGAACTACCGATTATAAACTGGGATTAACAAGGACTATTATCTAGGCCAATTTTGAAAAGCAGCTCTTTTTGAGTAAACTGAAAATGCAATCTTCAGAGCTTTTATGAAACCAAAATAAGCTTTGAATTTTTTAGCAGAACGTTCTTTACGATAATATCTGACGAGAACCCTCAAAACCGCAATGAAGAACATCGTACCACTTAGCAGTTACGTAAAGGTGGAGATAAAAGAGACTTGTCTTCAAAAAAGTTTTTATTTTCACTGAAATTTTTGCGTATGATTGAAATTTCGTAAACTTTATACAAGAATTAGAGATTCAAGTTACCTAAGATGTGTTGACACACTCTGACATTATTTACTTTCACATATTTTAGTTAATTTATAATTAATACATTAATTATGTCGCAGTGGGAAGTAAGTGCGTGCTTAAAAATACTTTGTTAATGGTGAATCAAGTCGATTTAAAAGAAATAATAGACTATCAGTACTGCTAAGATCTGCCTTTCCAGGACCCTTACAGTGAAAAAAACGACTGGTGATAAAGAAGCTGTTAACTGTGGCCAAGTTGGCGCAGGTGTCGGGAAAAAACAAGAGCACTCTTCAACATCATCTTCATGGTGTGGAAGTGCGCAAACGCGCCACTAAGAACATACCCTTACTGATACCCTCGACAGAATTGGTCAAGAGAGATTTGTCATTTTTTCCGACGAAAGTTAGTACTACCATGTTAGTAACTGTTTTCGAACCTGGACGTGGAAGGGGTGTTTAATAAATTGAGGGAGTTACCATAATGATGTGGGTAACAGACTATGTCCAATTTTGTGTAATAGGATCGTAAATATTACCAATACCAAAATCTTGAATGACAAACCATAAGTTTATGATAATAACATTCTAGTTAAGGAAAATCCGATTGAAAACATTTGCTATATTATCCAGCAAAACATGACCAATAGACCATGGCTTGGTAATAAAACCATGTTAATGAGAGCTCTGATATCATACCCTAAAGGTTGAAAGTATGGCATGTCAGTAAAGGAAGTTCATCTAAGTAAAGGTGGTCCAAATTTACAAACATGGATTTAAATTTTAAATAATACTACTTTTAAATTGCTTTTGTAATCGGATTTGTATTAAATATTTAAAGTACAAAACAAATCTTGTTTTTTTCACAAGTTTTTTGACTAATTCCATCGAATTATGTCGAATTTCGTTCTTGGGATCATCATCATCATCAGCATTTTGGGACGCTACTAGATCAGAAAATTATGGTTGCTTAGTTAGTGCTGAAAAACTTGGTTATCATGTAACGCTAACGATCGTCATTCGCGATTACACCACTTCCAGCATTTCAAAGAAGTATGGGGCTATCACGCTATCTATCCAAAATTTATAGCAAACAGTTTTTCGTAGGGACGCATTTACTCTATATGAGCCACGTGAGGATTTTCCGAAACCCAAATGCGAAAATTCTGTTTACGAACCGGTTGATTTGAAAATACGTTTCGTCGCTAAAGATAGCTTTGGATTAAACTTCCTTTTCATGATGCTCCAAAAACCAATAGACGATGTTCAGCAAGCTTGTGTAAGTTAAATTATGTAGACATGAGGTTTAAGTCTTTAGTGAGTATTCGCTAAAGGCAGCTTCTGGAATGTGCAATTATTATGCACGATGTCGATTGGATTTTTTCAAATTTGCAGCGATACTCACAACTATGATGGTATTCTAGCGGGATCTTATCCACGCTAATACTCACCAGGTCCTCCATCCCTTACCGATTCAGTTCTATCAAATGTTATAATCAATCTTCAAGAGTTGATTCATTTGGTGCACTATTTCAACCAAAAGTTTTCATGTTGTCTCTGCAATGTTTTATCGAATTGTTAGCGTTTTAACGTTAATAAACCAAAGAAACTCCAGGTTTAAATATGCCCTTCTGTCTGGCCAACCCTTTACCAATTGTAGGTTTTAGTTAAATATTTGGGATGTACTTATAAATTTTTTTTATCTGTCCATTTGATTCTGAGATCCCAGTGTACAATATATACAATGGAACCTCCCTATGTTTGGACCGCTACAAATCGTTCAACTTACGGAGGTGTTCCGTTCTAGGAGATATAGAAATATCAACAACTGATTCAGAGAATTTGCAATAGAATTATGGACTCAATGCTGTAAAGCATAGTTTGGAAATGGGAATGAAGAAGAAGATTTAGAATTATAAAAAAAATAATGTAGAAAAGTATAACTAGGCTAAACTAAACGATAGAAAAAATAGAAAATAATCTAGAATCTTGCTATGTAATTACAATATATATAATGGAAATTAGTGATGATTATGTGTTTTCGCCTTTAAGTCTTTCTGTCTGTATCATCGCCGCTGTCGCTGCCTGTACTTGTCATTATAGACTTCAAGATTTCCTCTTAGTTACCAACTTCTTCACAACTCGACAATTACTTGTCGTACCTACTCAAGTCCTCTATAGGTACGAGGTCATATGTTACAATGATGTTAGGGTCCAGTTCTTGAGTAGTGCTTTTCAAATCCTTTGATTGTTCAAAGGCGAATCCGCACTTTTGGAGTATGTGCACCTAGATTTTACTCCAAGCTTTTGAAACCCGTTGTACTGCGTCCAATATGTTATATTTATCTCTTTACAGACCTCGCCTGCGTAGTCAGCATGGTCTATCTCGTTATCGCTTTTTCTACAAAATTTTTCCGGTATCACCTCTTTACTTGCTCAATAATACACTGATCTATGGGTTGGAAATGACTGTTGGTATTAGGGGGACGGAACAAACAACTTACATTGCTCAAGTTTACTGCTGCGTGGCTTGCTGCGTTTAACATTTCCGTGAATATAGTGGCGGTCATTCAATCTTTGGAGTTTGACCGCTACTCGTTGTTATTTCCATTGTTTTTGAAAAGCTGGGGATTTTTACCTTGTCGATAACCACCGGTTTTATTTTTCCCCCGTAGCACTACCGCAAAACAAAATACCAATCCTTTCTTTGGCCATTTTGCTCCCTTACAACTTTCATTTATAAATACCAAAGTTTCTCTCGGAATTTGCCTGTAAAAAAATTTTTGCAATTCATACCCAACAATTAAGTCTGAGATTTTTTAATGTAACCTTGGACTATACCACTATCTACACTTGATAACTGGTCATACGTGTTTTTGGCCTATATATTATGTCTTATGGTAAACTTGTCTAACCATCCGTTACTTGCTTTAAACACCGACTTGGAACATTTTTGTGCAGTTAGTTTAGCTGTTTGCTGCAGCATTGGACCATTGATGGGTACATTTTGCCTGGAATTTGTTAAAAAATTCTAAAGTTTTTTATTCACTTCCTCGTTCTCTATGTTCGCGATTTTCCTTTTCTTTCTTCATGGCACTTGTTAGCAAATGCCTCAATAATTTTATTTTTTTAAATATTGGCTACAGTAGCTATTTTACTTAATTTCACTTACAGTCCAGCAACTTCTTTGTTTACGACATTAATCTCTTCTTGAAAGACAAACGATAGGCCTACATAATCCTGACCTATAACTTATTACTTATTTTTGCCACAAGAACCAAATTTTATGACCAAAAGTGTTTGATTTAGGAAGCTATTCGTCTTATAGAGGTGTTCAACTTTAAAAGTTCCACTGTGTAGCGTATGTATGATACATTTTTGATGTTTTTGTTGTATATAGATTCGGGTCGTAGTTGTAAGTTTTCCCTGCAGCTTCATACGTGGATATCTTTGTGCAAGCTTTCCAAACATGAAACTTTTAACATTGACCTGCTCGCAATACTTGAATAAATAAACAAATCAAGTGCTTTATCGTCTCGGTCCGCAACCTGCATTTACCGGCACGCCTTGTTAACCTTTACACTTCAAAGCGAACAGAAAGGAAATGTCAAAATGTCATAGTCGTGCCGTACTGAATATTAATTGAAATGCCCGTTGCTAGAGCGAGTTGCCTTCTAACGCAGTTTTCAAAATCTAGATTTTAGTTGATTGAATAACAATTTCTTCGACGGTTACACACTTTTATATTCTTCAAACAAAATTCGTTGGCAAATCATTCTTTCAAGTTTCGAAACAGCCTAAACCATCTTCATAAATCGAATAAGGCATTAAAGATCCCTCATTCCTTGCAGTGGTCTGCTTTCCAGAAATGCAATTAAACGTAGCCGGCATCGGCAGCCTCGCTTTGAAGCGCTGCTGCGAACTGCAACTCGCTGGCTTTCAGCTGCATGCGGCTAAATATTTATCTGGAATTGAGATATTTTGTCGCGGAGCGGCCAAGGTCAGAACAAGCTCAAAGTAACCAAAGAACACGCATTTCCTCCCGTCGTTAAATTAAAAACCGCTCGCATGGTGTGCGCGCACCGACGTTTTGAAATACGCGAACGCGCAGTTTCTTGTGGCCGGCTTTTTAGGCAACCCAAATTTGAAAATTTGGGTCATGACATTTAGAAAGCGTCGGATGTGGTTAAGAAACGCATGGAGTGTATTAAGCGCTAAATGCTTTGCAAGAAATATTAAAATTGGTTTGGGTCCTCTTAATGCAAGAAGGGAAGCGAGGTATTGGCCAAAGTCCGGCTCGGCCAATTATTTTAATTAAGCGCTTAGAGCAATTAAATCAGATGATTAACCAACTTAATGCTCTTTATTGTTATTTCTTTTTTATGTGTTCTCTTTATTTGCTAGCTTTATTTTGACTGGAGTAGCTCAATGAAAATTGTTAACCTGAGTTCTATGTTTTGGTTTTTTTAATCAAAAGTTAACCCAAATAGGCTGTAAAGGAAAATTAGAAAAACGGGAATGAAATTGTTATGTAGAGTACGTTAGTGCAATTAATGACACCCTAATGATTCAATTATCGAAATAATTTGATGTTGAGATATTTGATTTATATCGAGATATTTTTTCAGCGGGTTTTGGTCGATACGGGGTGTACTCATTATTTCCTGGGGGCTCTAACATCGGCGGCGCCCTGTACTCGCACGCAAGCGCCATCGGACGCTTCGCCTCCGGCTTGCCGCCTTCTTCAGGGGCGCCGTTCCATACGACGCACAAAGGTGAGTCTTAGGCTAATTCATGACTGCTTTTCATAATATATAGGGTGATTCAAATTGAACCTTAGGGTTTGAGTTGCGTGCCGTTTGCGTTCTGTGAACACATTTGGCATCGGAGATCACCAGAAACACTCTGCGTTTGTGAACTAGGTTTTAAAGAACATAGCAGTTAATGCTGATTTTTGCAGACAAAGTTCATATTGAGCGATGAAATGGTTTTGTGGATCGTCAAAATTGTCACTTTTGGAGTAACAAAAATTCAAAAACTTCACGAAAAACCAATACATCCACAAAAATGCATTGTTTGGTGTACGTTTTTGAGAACCAAGCTGAAAAACTATTACTGAGATTCTAAACAACTTTTTTTGCAATGACATGTGGTTCCAACAAGATGGAGTCACATGCCACACAGTGTGTGAAACGCTCAATTTACTTCAAACCAAATTTTCTGGTCGTGTGGCCGTCGCAGTCTTGTTATCTAACTCCGTTAAACTTTTTACTTTGGAGTTATTTGAAGAAATGGACAAACTTACTACAATTCCAGCGCTAAAAGATAAAATCAAACGTGTAATTACTAAAATACGGTCGCATTTATGGGAAAACATTATGGAAAACTTCACTAAGAGTATGGCCGCATCTTAGTGAAGTCAGGGAGGGGATATGGCCGACATAGTATTTCATACTTAGTTGCTGAGTCTATACTTTACACTGATTTTGACAGTATTTCGTGTTCTATTCGGGAAAAACATCCTGATGTCCAATTTGGATCACCCTATATATGTAGTCAGCCGCAGTTGGGCGGTCGTTAATTTTCGGGTTGCCGCAGTAAACGAGGTCCCACGCCCGGTGCCGAACGGCGAAACGTGGAATATAATTTAAAGCCACTAAATCAGCCGAAATTCGGTATTAAAGTTGCGGACATCGCGGACGGCTTCGCGCAATTAACATAATTTTATGAACCAGTAATCAGGGGCGCCCGAGCGTTGCCGGCTGCTCGGTGAAGGGAGGCCTTGCCTGCTCTTTTGGCTAAGATTGCCAGATGACAACTGATACAGAACAAGCCGAACGGTGCTCCGAACCGTGAAGACATTTTAATGTTCGGTTGCTCTTGAAAATGGCGCTAAACTATCTATTGTCTATGCTGTTTGATGTCCCTTGCTTTGCGTGTATTTTCTTTTTAATTACATGTTTAACTCCCTTTTCAGCGTTTTTGTACATAATAGCAAGCTTGTTGTTTTTGTTTCTGTTATGAGTAGACCGTTCCGCCCCAAAAATGAAATTTTTGCATTAGATAGGTTTAAAAAAATAAGTTTTCTGAAAGAAAAAAGTTAAAACAGTTAGCCGCCTGAAATGACGTAATAGGATTAAGAGCTACACGCCCCCTAAGTGGAGAAAGGAGAGCAATACTAACGACAATGGTGGAAAACCGTAAATGAAACTTTCGACAGCGGTGTGGCGAATTAGCGAGAGGTGAAATAAACGCATGTACAAAACTCTAGTGTTTCATGGATTCGCCCGAGATTTTTTGCGAAGAGTCTTACTATGCCTTCATAAACGCGTACACAAAAAATTATGAAGTTCTAAGAACTCGCTGATGTTGGAACTCTGGTGTTTCAGGATCCCTTGACCTTTGGCCGATTTGGCCGAAATTCAATAGCGAAGAAGGTATTGACCTAAGGTATATGTATGCCAAGTTTGAAGTTAATCCGATTATTATAACGGAAGTTATCGTGTCTACAGACAGACAGACCGACACCATGTTAAAATACATTAACTTTCGCCTACAGCGTTCCGCTGTCGAAAGTTAATAAAAGATAGGCAAACAGCTGCAACGCCTAATACACCTCTTATCCTATTACGTCACTAACAATATTCAAATTATAAATTTAAATTGAATAAATAATTCTCACTAATTTCTGGGTTATACTAATTTACTTAATTGTCTATATACTTTTAAAAGCCGCCATTTCCAAGAACATTTTATATTTTTTGATTTTTTGTGGGAATTTCTTCAATTGTTGTTAAATACATGTACATAATCTCCGTGTTCCTGAATTATAAAGTTATTTTAGTACTTTAAATTAAAGATTAATTATTATAGTTTTTTTACTAGAAATGTAGTTATATGCTGATTATGTTGTTACAATAGAGAAATTAGTTGCTTAATTTACTCATTTCAGTTTATCACATGAAATGTTTATTGTGTTTCCAACATAACATTTTGCAGTCAGAATTTTTCAGTTAAGTATTGTCTTTTTCGGTATTTATAGGTATTTTTCAGTGAAAACTATTGTACAAGAAAATCTGTAATAGATATAGGCAATGAAAACAAAATTTTGTTGTATGAATGAGAATGAGGGTCAAAAATGTGACAACTTAAAGAAGGAATGGCTAAAAGAACAATCAATTAATCCTTAATATAAAGTTTGTTATACAACTATGGCATGAATTTTCCAATATTTTCAAAAATTGTGTTGGGGTGAAGATAAAAAAGGTGCTGGTATTATTCAAACTAAACATTTAGTCGTGTAAGCGATGCTGAACTAAAGAAAAGCACTTTTATGGGCTCTTAAGTAATAATTTTGATTAAGGATGGAAAATTCGAAGCTAAAAAATCGTCTTTGAGGTTATCGAACATTGTTGTACAAAATTATTTAGGAAATCGTGAAATACTTTCCTTATGTGTGTCTAAAATTCTCTAACCTAATTAATTTTGTACCTACCATGGCAGTGAGATGGAGAAACGTATGCTAATTACTGTTAGACGCTAAAATAAAATATTCTCTATACCAACATCTATGTATGTATGGGCGATGCAGAACAATTTTAATACATTTTAAGTATAGAAAGTGCCAGAATTTCTGTTTGTGTGTCGATCTAAAGTAATATTTCGTTATTTATAATTGTAAGATCACTTTAACACGAAATTCCTTTCAGTTCTGACCTTTCAGAAAGTATTACTTCCGAATTAATGTGATTTTCTTTCAGGTTCTATTTTAAGTGCATTGCTAATTAAATTACTCCAAAATTTTTTAGGGGCTACGAATTGGATTAAAGTTTTATGCAGTGGGTAGCGCGTACTATGACCTCATTAGTCTCTGAGCTGTATGTAGTTACATATTTACGGGGTTCTGTTTGCTTTACACTGATAACTTTATATATATATATATATATATATATATATATATATATATATATATATATATATATATATATATATGAGCCCGTCCAATAATTTTCGAAGATACGGTGCGCGAGGGTCTCCGATTTCGTTCAACTTTCAGGAGCTAAAAGTAGGTAGTGAAAAAATAAAATCCTCCAATTTTTAGCCCTCCACCCCCTCTGGATCCAGAGATATGAATTTTCGAAAATTGAAAATTACCCTTATTTTGCTGTTCTTTTGCTGTTCTAAAAAATCCATATCTCGGAAAGTCTGGGTCCAATCGGGCTCAAATGGGACGCATTTTTTTCGTCTGTGAGTCTACTTTCATGCCATCTGGGTCCGGTCTATTTCTACGTGCCTCTCTTTTCTTGGGAGCTTGAAATTCGAGAACATAAAAACAGCAAATTCTTTCATCTTGAAAATGGATCCAGATTACAGCAACAGCGCGAAAACATTTTAGACGTAATAAGCATGAAAGTAGGGTCATAGACGAAAAAAATGCGTCTTAGTTGAGCCCGATTGGACCCAAACTTTCTCAGATACGAATTTTTAAAAAATTTTAAAAAAATGGCATTTTCGCGAAATTAGAGTTTTTTCCGGTTTTCTAAGTGTCACCAATCGCGCCTGACCGATTCAAATACTTTGAAAAGTGGGGAAATTGTTGTTTTACTAGAATACAATGATTTCTTATTGGTTTTATCCTGGGCCCGAACTTGTAGCATTCGCGATCTCCACTGCGCAGATTGTTCTTTTCGAAGGGAAAATAAACGGAAATTGTTGGAATTTCTGAATTATACGGCGAGTCAGGGGCTCAAGAAGGGTTGAAAAAGGTCGAAGTCAGTGCAAAATACTCTTTTGACAGATTAAACGGTGATAGAACCTGATTTTAATAATCTTTCGACACCTTAAACCATTGTTTACTGTAGTCATTTTTTAAAACAATTACGCTCTGCTAGTCGCACATATTACAAATTTGTCTTGAATTTGGCTATTTTCTCACACATTGTAATGAGAGAAGCTCGTGTATCTTGTTTGGTATCCCAGAATTTGTACTTGATCTCTGTTCTGTCCCAGGAAATCTCAAAATCATCCAGCACTTGCGTAATTCCGAGAATCCCTGGACATTCACCGCATCCATGGAGCATGCAGTCTATGTTATCTGAATCGCAAGTTGCAGCTGCTATCAAATCACAATAATTGATCCTTTTATTCAGTGTTTTTCTTGTTCAACACAAACACAAATGTTGTGGGACCCTGGATCTCCAGCATAAATACATTTTACAGGTATCAAACTCGCAAAGTGAGAAAATTTTGGTTCGTTTTCACCCCCTTTATAATCTTGCAGAAAGTTAGAGGGTAAATCTCGTAGTGTGTAGAGGAGCAAACGCTTTTGTTTTATTATTTCGACCATCGACCCCGTTTCATCTCGAACCTTCCTTATCAAATTCTGTTTCTTCCCTGAAAATATGTATGAATTTCTGGGATCCAGAATATAACTCTCTATAATTTTTTCCATTGCTTGAGAAATTTTAGAATGTTTTTTTCTCGGTGGATTTTCTGATTCACCTGTAGACATGAAAACGTGGAATTAAACCAATTTTCTAGACAATAATCTTACAACTTTCATCATAAAGAACTTACCATTTTTCTGCAGCTTCAGTACTTTATTGAACATATATGAAGTACATTTAAAGTACTTTTGGCATAAATCGAAACTCCAGTTACTTGGAACAAGTAAAGGAAGGGATATCTTGTCGGAGATTGTTGAATTGCTGTCGAATTTTCTTTGCAATTCTGTCAAAAGTTGATGAAAAGAGACACTGTCTTGGATGGAACTGCCAGTAAGCAATGGCATAATTGAATTTAGATCGAGATTAAAAGTATCTTTTATTTGACGAATTAATTTTGCCTGAACATCAGTTAAAAAATCGACCACTAGTTTATCTTTTCTGGGCAAAGAAACCCGTGATAATTCAAGATTAGGCATTCCAAGTTCTCGACAAACGTGCATTTTACATATGTACTCACTTTCATAAGCACTTAAATTACTGTTTAATCTCAAATTGAGGATATCCAATTGTTCGGTATCGAATTCAATTAAACAACCAAAATTATAAGGTTCAGAACAACTGTCGTTCAGGAATTTCCCGATAGCACACATCATTTCCAGTACAGCCATTGTCCACTTACTTTTCCACTAAGACACGTTACACTTATACAACATAACCTCACAAGTGTTTTGCCTTGTATGGCGATAACACAAGAAACTGAGAAACTGAAAACTGAGGAATGGCCATCCATTCTCCGTAGAAGACTTATTCTAGATTTGAAATACGAATATCGTAGTATTCTGAAATTGTTTGAATGAACTCGCAACGCTGAGGCGACGTGATAATTGAAAAACTTCAGAATTCGAATTTCACCCAACTTAGCAGACGGACTTACACTTGTTTTAAAAAATGACTACAGTAAACAATGGTTTAAGGTGTCGAAAGATTATTAAAATCAGGTTCTATCACCGTTTAATCTGTCAAAAGAGTATTTTGCACTGACTTCGACCTTTTTCAACCCTTCTTGAGCCCCTGACTCGCCGTATAATTCAGAAATTCCCACAATTTCTGTTTATTTTCCCTTCGAAAAGAACAATCGGCGCAGTGGGGATCCCGCATGCTACAAGTTTGGGCCAAGGATAAAACCATTAAGAAATCATTGCATTCTAGTAAAACAACAATTCCCCCACTTTTCAAAGTATTTGAATCGGTCAGGCGCGATTGGTGACACTTAGAAAACCGGAAAAAACTCTAATTTCGCGAAAATGCCATTTTTTAAAAATTCGTATCTGAGAAAGTTTGGGTCCAATCGGGCTCAACTAAGACGCATTTTTTTCGTCTATGAGCCTACTTTCATGCTTATTACGTCTAAAATATTTTCGCGCTGTTGCTGCAATCTGGGTCCATTTTCAAGAAGAAAGAATTGCTGTTTTTATGTTCTCGAATTTCATCATTTTTGCTTAAAATTCTAACAATATCCCATTTTTCCAATGTCTCATTTTATATCAACATGCCAGATATCTGAAATTTATGATCATTTTGACCAGTGGTTTTAGCGATCTTGTGCCACATTTTATTTTTCAGGCGTCGTTTTACTTATGAAGAGCAGAGATAAATGTATGCTTTATTGAACACTCCTAATCTGCTTTGAACCAAAGTATTACGATGCACTGATTAACTATTGCTAATAATTTCAAATGCTTCTTTACTACTATTGATATACAATTTTTGCCTTGTTTACTACTTTATTCTTTCTTTCTTTATTTACATTTTGTTTGGTTGTTAATGTTTCTTTATAAATTTTGCTCGTTAAGTTGTTTTTTATTCTCACATTCTATCTACTCATATAACGACTTCTTTATATCAATAATTTTAAAATAATAAATTTGTTGCCGGAAATATGTTTATATCTTTTGTTCTTTAAGCTTAGATATTTAAATATCGAAACAAGTAATTCATGATATTGGAAAATTAAATACAATAAAGATTCATAAGTTGTGTGCTTTTCTATGATGTCCCTAATTATAGCTATAAACTGTGACAGAGTCTGAAAAGACCATACATGATATACATGTTGCGATCCTATCACGCATAATAATACAATTTTTAGTGATCACAAATTTAATGTGTATGAGAAAAAATCATCTGTGCGGTTAATCTCGAAGTAATTTTTTATATTAGGCATTTTCAAAGGTCTTTATCTTTACTCGAGGGATGTAGAATGTAAAAATAACTAAAAGGAAGCTAAAAATGTGGAACGCTCAAACTGACAAAGTTTAAAATTCTGAAAGTGATCAAAAGTTCAGAAAAAGGATTTCAGAATTTCTGAAGAAAATAAAATTACTGAAATGAAGATTTTTACAAATCAAAATGTATACAGTTCACAGGTAAAGATTGTGTAAAAATCTGAAACTCGAGAAAAGTGAAAGGTGATAACTTTCTGAATAAATTATATATAAAGTGGCCCAAAAGTCATGCCAGGGGTTTAATAATTAATAACTTTTTTATTATCCAACAGTTTTATTTACTTCTAGGATAACAAAATATACAGTTTAGAAATTCATATGCATGAAAGATTACATCTTTTAGATAGCTCCGTTTCCAAAAACGAGCTCTTTCTAATTCACGCTCGATTACAGCTTTTAAAGTCGTCTACTTTCTCCACGAATCTTGTGTTGCCGTTCTGCGAGTTTTTCTTTAAGCTGAAAAAGATGTCTGGAGCAGTCAAATCAGGCTACCGTGGCGACCAATTAATTTCAGTTCTTCCCAAAATTAATCTGTCTCTGAACATCTCTTAATATCTCTTAACAAAGGCATTGTGGTTTCAGCAGTATGAGAAGTGGCTCCAACTTGCTGAAACCACATATGCGTGGACATTCAAGCTGTACTGATTTCGAAATATTTTCTCCAGGTTCATGTTACTGGCTTCATTCACACTTTCTTCCACGCGGTCGATGTTGTTCTGTTTTCTAGCAGAACACGGTCTGCCGGAGCGTGGACGATCATGTGCACTACCCTGTTCCCTAAAATGTCCAACGAAACAATGAATAGATGATTTGTTAGCTCCATCTCTGACGTCGAATGGCGACCGTAAGCTCGTTGTGTGATTGAATGATGATTTTCAAAATAAAATTGGGCAATTTCGGCGTGCTATAAAGTGGTATATTTTGTTACAGCAAATTTCTAAAATCTTGGCTATAATTCCTAGAAGTAAAGAATATTGCAATTATTAAAACACGAAGTAACTTTTAGGCTATTTCGTACTTGGTAATAGGAAAAGTAATATAATTTGAATAATGTCAATGCAAAAAATGAAAAAATCCAAAATTGTTAATTGTATTTATTTTATATTGAAGTAAAGCCATGATACAAGATGTTCTGTATTTTTTTCATAGGTTTTATGAGTTTTCTTTAGATTCGGCCCTCAAAATGTGACGAACTGTTACAATTTAGTTCTGGTTGAATTTAATCTGAGCAGCTTCAATTTAGCGGTATTTGAAATATTTTGTATGATGCGGATATTATAATTTTTATTTGTCATCTTTTCAGTATTTTGACAAGACGCAATTATTTTTTTTGGCACGAAATGAAATTAGATTAGTACGCATATATTTTTTCGTCTTTTTTAATACAAAGTATTCACAGCTCTTTTACTATTAAATATTTTTCGTTAAAATATGTTAATGCTTAATCCATCTTTGCTATGTACTAGAAATAAGGAACCTCGGGTTGACTCTTGTTTATTTTAAAATAAATGAAGACTCCAGCAACATATTAATGAAGTTTGTAACATTATAAAAAATAAATTGCATGTAATATATAATTATCTGCTCATTTATTTAATATATACACATGTTATGTTTTATTTCTAGTATAGAATTTTCTTTATGCGATTATAAAGTGAAGCCGAGGAAAACTGCGAGACACGTGGGTTTTGTAGTGCTTTCATATCTACAATAAACCAGATCAGCAGTATTGATTATTAATGAGTGATATTTAGCATCACATAATAAGTCTAAATTGTGCATTGAATACTTCACTGTATGTGTTAAAAAACGGGAAGTTTGCAGCAAGCCCTGCCATTGTGAGCGAACCGGCCGCTGTAACAAAAAGCTCTTCACGCTTTTTAATCCGGACTAACCTTAAAATAATTCTAATTGCCGGGATGATATTTAATTACTCTCATTTGAGGAACTAAACGCTGTTAATTAGTAATTGTTTTGCAATTATTAAGAGCCGCTCTTCGCGTACGACCGGCGTTCGCGCGATTTCCAGTGCCGAAAAAAGCTGCCTTTGTCTTTTAATTACCATTTCTATTGTTTTTTCTTTGGAAGGTTTACGTAATATTAAAGTCGGGCGATTATGATTTTTATTTATTTATTTTTTATTGAATGAAAATAGCCTGTTATCGCTCCCGATAACTAGTCGTCGCCATGGTTGAGTGATCAAGAGGGATCGATCCTCTGTCGGGTCTGGCTGGGCGAGTTTGTCTCACTGGAAACTCATAGATGACTGGCGACTAATTTTAATTTTGTATGTTAGTAGTTTTCATTTTCGTAGTTTTCTTATATAGGTTTTTTACATTCTGATATTTAGGTATTTCAAGGTCTCTTGTCGTTTTACAAAACCTGCAGCTTACCGAGGTCGAAATAATTATTTTAACACCCGACGTGACGCTATTTGTTCTATATTTGAAGGATTTTAAACGTGATTACGATCAGTGACGGAAATTAAGCCAAAACGTATGAACAGGCGTTCCGTTTGAGATCTGCTATGGTCATTAATAAAACCTCTGCTGAAAACATGAACATCTTCAAAACTGAAAGGAATAATGCAACTTGTAATAATTGCAACTTGAATGTTTCCATTCTTTTTATTTAAAAAAAAAACGTCTATTATTTAATTTAATATTTCTAAGCTTTAAAATTATTCCTGGAAAAGATCTGATTATTTTAAGTTATGTAGTTGTTTCTTTAGACAAATTTTTGGCTTTTTGGAAAATCAGATGGTATCATTTTATATCACTTTAAAGATTTATATTTTCAAAACCACTAAGAGTATATCGGATTGTTCATTAAGTTTGTAGAAGGTAACTCAATGGATGCGCCAGATGAGATTTTCATTTTAAATCGTTGTCCCTTTGACCACGAATCCACCGATAAAAAGATTTTTCTCGTCTAGCGCGGTACTTTTTTCCCACCCCAAAGGTCCAAATTACGAAATTTAAGATTCCGTGATTTCACCGGCCTGATCTTGACAGTCTTACCTTACCTTTTAGCAGTCATGTTGTCCAAAGAATGGTGGTTACCAAACTCCTTCTTGAACTAGCGAACCGTTTCGGCTGGTGTTGGTTAACATGGTACGCCAAAACATTGAAGTATTCTGTGATATATTTTTCCATTGTACATAAAATTTAGGAAAAGAGGAGTAACTTTTTGAAATCTTACTAAACTGTACTAACAGTAAAAACAAAATTAACTTTTTCTGACCTTAAAAGCGGTAAAAAAAAGTATCATACTACATGAGGATTTTTTTATCGATGGATTCGAGGTCAAAGGGTTAGGCACAATAATTTAAAATGAAAATCTGATCTCGCGTACCCATCTGGCTACCCATTTATGTATATCATGGCTTAACAAAAATTATCTGCATCACGGACTTTTTCAGGGCGTCGATGTAAATCCAGAAAATGAATTAAAAATGAAAATAAAATTAAGATGCAAAAAATTTATTGACATGAAATAGTAACTGAGAATCATATTATTAAAGGTAAGCAGCAAAATTTTTCCGAGCCGAGACCCAAATCCTGCTGTGGGCAGCATAACTATCTCCTTTTCCATATGTCTTACTACCTCCATTTTTGGTGCTATGATACCTCTCGTTCATCTTCGCCTTAGCTACTTACAATCGGGGCTGAGGATGGCCACAAGTTGGGGATCAGTGGTAATACAAATTTTTTGCTGGAGCGTATACTTCTGCTTAGCGGCAATTTCCTCTATCTAGGGCTTGTGAACTAGCTATGTATCGGCGATCATCTTCAGGTTTTCCTGAAAGAAGTAAGGTGCTATGACATCCCCTTTGCTACTCGCGGGCTTCAACACCACCATGGAGGCGGGAAACTTTATATAAATGGCGGTCGGCACTTCAGAGGCATCTTGGCAAATCCAAGGGTTATTTTGGCGACTCATCTTTTTGTGCTGGATGAAGTTCTTTTTGTCCGCAAAGAATCTCGGGAATCCTAGATTGTTGTGTTTCACGTCATTCAGCAGCACTTGGGCGTTTAATTTCCAGTCCATCTTGTTTCTTAGTCAATAGATGGGGGTTTCTCAAAACGAAAGTCTTGTAGTGTAGATCCTAGTGCACTACCAGGTCAGTTATGTTCTGCCTAAGATCCTCGTCGATCTTCTCTTTCAATTCGCGGACGAATTCATCACTTCTCGTGTGATCAAACCGCTTTCTATAAGTTACTATGTCAGCAGTAACCCCTTCCTGGTGGTTATATTTCCTGTAATTTTTGGCTGTGATAAACTTGGGTTTTTTTGTAACCAAACCATACGTTAGCTTCTATCGACGATTTCACGGAACCAAAGCATTCTTATTCCCGACCCATTTTTTGTACAATCGTAGGTTGTTGATTAGCGAAGCTAACTTATCATCACCTAATATGGGATTGCGCATGTGTATAATGCAGCTTTTGGGTTTTCCCGTAATACAACCCAAAAGAATTCTGGATTTACCTCGACGACTCTGTACAACACATTATAATTTCAGTTTTGCTTTTGTTAAAATTTCTTTTATCTTTTATTGTTGTATCTGAACTTACGTAACTTCTGGACAAAAATGAGCATTTCGGCAGTTCCTTGTCTCTGGATTTGATTATGGCTGTAGTGCTTTTTGTATCTTAAGATATTTAGTTCCGTAACAAGATTTTATTATTCATAATACAGCCCAAAGGTGGTTTTCTGACTTCAATAAATGTAGTTTGATTTGATTAGTATTCTGAGTCTAGAAAAAAACGATAAGTATTGATGAATATGACAAAACAATTTAAATTGAACGGAAATTAAATTTTGCGTTACAGGCACCATGTAATTATCTGGTTCTTTTATGAATCATTCAAATATGTATAGATTTAAATGAATAAACATAACGCTAGTCTGTGTGTTTGAGGGTAAATAAAAGGAATAAATCGGTGGACGTTGCTTGTGATGAAGTTATAAATACTAAAGGAAGAAAATGTAACGTCTAATACACCTAACTAAATAACTACAGTCTCTTTTTATAATGGAGGCAGAATACATTTTCTGAACTTCGATAGACAGTTGTACAAGAGTTCATCTAGCTTTTCATTTGATTCACATATTGAACTGACGGCGATTATTTAATGAAAAACATAGCCGCCAGGAGTCTTCTTTCAATGAAACGATTAATTTAAAAACGTCGGTCGTTTAGCGTAAGACAAAACAAGCAATAATTCGACCTATGCATGCGTTGCTAATTTCGTATAACCAGTTAGCCACGTTATAATAACAATTTTGCTGCTTTAATAACGCAATCGGCCGTATTAATTAATTTTAATAACTTATTCAAATATTTATTATTTGCAATCAAGTATAATTTACGGTAAGCTTTAACAATTATGGCGAAGGTAAACAAACATTGTAGAAACCGAGCGGCTTTTGCAAGCGCAATTAGAGCATTTTTCAAAGGGGCGCTTGAAAGACCTTTTAATATACAGGGGATCTGTACATTTTCACTTGAACCGCTTACGCCTAGAGTCGGTCGTTCTCATATCTTGATTTATAAAGTAAGAACATACTAAAGTTGTGTAATTAAATTAGGGAAAGTAAATTAAGTATTCGTTTAACATTTGTCAATATTTGAGTATAAATGTTTAAAACACATAATGTTCTACCACAGGGAAAGCTTAATGTCTGAACTTTTCTTTATTTTTGTTTTTTATTTTTGTCATATTTTTGACGATGTTTAACTAATCTATATGATTAAATCTCTTCATTTCCTCAATTTTCTATTTCTCTTGCGATTTTGTACCTCTTGGTGTAAAGCAAGTTAAATTATGAAATATCTGATTTTTTTACTTTTATAATCTGTAATTTTGCACTTATTTTTGTACTTCTTTTTTGTCACACTCTGAGGTCACTTCAGCGGTTTTTTTATCTTTTAATTTTGTTACTATGATCACGAGATAATACACTGTGTTATGCATTGAAATTCTGTAATTGCTTGTAGTTGTATCCTTTAGAACAATACAAAATCTTGTTTATTAATTAGTTGTTATTAACAAACAAGGGTTTTAAGAAAAGTAAGTTCGTTCTCTTGAATAGTTTTAGTTTATGTAACAAAGGAAGTTTGCATAATTGCATTTACACTCCTATTTGTAACTGAAAGATCTAGGGCTAATTGTTTACTTGTGTTATCTACTCATTCATGCTTTAACGCTCGAAACTTTTTAAACAGTGATCTTTCTTTTAACTATTTGACTATACAACATAAACGCATACACAACAAAAAGCATGTGTGAGTGTGTACTACAATTTTTCATTTAATTTTTGTTTTTATTTTTTGCATGTAATTGTGCGAATATAGAGCTATCTAAAAAATAGATTACAAACTTTTTAAGTCTGAGCATAGAATTAAACGCTTAGCTGCAGTGCGGACAGACCCGGGTTCATTCCCGGAGTTCAGATGCCTAGCGGGTGGTCTGTTCTCTCTCAGTTACTAAAATAATTGAGATTATTTTTTTTTGTATTGAAGCTTTTGTCAAATCAACATTACAGTGTTATACATGACAGGTTTAAGTAGTTAAATATGATATATACATTATATGCGTTTTGAATTTAGACGTTGCAAGTAGCAGTGTGTAATACATGGAGGCAGGTAGTGGTGGCCTCGGAAACTCGAAGGTGGTGGTTGCTAGGTTTCTTCATTTGAGATAAGATCTTGAGGAGTTGCCTCTTTAGTCTGTGATGAATATTACGCTGCCCAAGGTTGAAGTGAGTTGTGCTCCTTCACATTTGGCAATGTTTAGAAGAAAGTCCTAGTGGTCGAGAGCATATAGTCTTGGATTGTGGCGATACCCAATTCGTGATGAAGTTGTGTGTTTCGGATAAACCATGGGACGATTCGTAGGATCTTATTTTGGAATCGTTAAAGTTTGAATATATTTATTTCACTTGTGTTGCTCCAGACAGGAGAGGCGTAGAGTGCCAAGGGGCGTAGGAGGATTTATATAGTAGGATGGTGCATTCTGGTGGAAGTGAGGTTTTACGATTTAAAATGGCATATAATTGTCTGAGTCTGGTGTGAAGTTGGGTTAGTTTTTGATTGATGTGGAAACTCCAAGTCAATCTTTCATCTAAGTACACTGCTAGATATTTTATAGCTGAGTCTCTGGGATTCCAGGGAAATAATTGAGTATTTGCATTCACTTCGAATAAGGGGTAGTAATGCGGTTATTAGAGACTGAATATCATTTTTATCGCGTGGTTAATCTATGTATTGATTCGGCCATAAATAGTTGTTAAAGTGAAAGGTGACATAGTCCATAAGGCCGAAAATTACTGTTTTTTTTTTGCAATGTACTTAATTTTTGAAGCAATTTTATCAAAATAGATTCCGCTTGGAACGTGTATACTTTTGAAGTACAATTAAAAATCTATAAAGAGAGAACTTAATTTTGTACCCTTATAATACACCTTTGTCATAACCAAAAGAATTAAGATTCATCTTACCAGATTTATACCATATATACATATATATAAAACGAAAAGAACAACAGGAAAGTAGTGAGGAAAAAACATACGGGAAATAACCAGCAAAATGGGCCAGAAAATTATTGTTGGAAGGCAAGAAAAATTATAATTGTCTACTATAAATTTATAATATAACGATAGAGCTCAATAAAGTTAACACAAGGTCTGCTCTGCAGCGAAGCGTCCTAGAGATGTGCTATTGACATTCACTATAACCTAACGAATAATCTTTACTTTTCGACTTTTCGATTTGTTGATCCGCTAGTTTTTGTGATATTATTTTTCTAATTATAGGTAGTCTGTATGGGAACAGCATTGAAACGTGAAATTTTGCGTAAAAAATGGGAAAACATGCACGGAAGCTTACTGTATATGCCAAAATATAATTTTCCCCGGTTAAAAAGTGATCGTGAATCATCACGGTGATGTTCACCTCATTCACAACATTAGCAGACGAATTTTATATTGAAAAAGATCAACGTTTTGGTGCGTTCAAATCTATGGTTTACATTGCGGGAATTATTAGGAGAGTGGGGCATTTCACCAAAATTAGAGATGGATTGGATCAGCTGAAAACTTGTTCGTTTTGTGTGAAAAATCAAGCGGCTGTTATTTCCCAACCTCCATACTCTCGCGCCCTGGATTGGCTTACTTTTTCACGTTCTTTAATTTGAAATTGTTAAATCTGAAGTTCCTTTAAATGAAGGAAGGGAATGAAGGGAAGATAATCTAAATTATCAGTATCTGACAAACTCTCTATAAAACTATTCTGAAGCTAATGTGGACATATGGAATACAGCTATAGAGATGGACCAAACCTACAAGGAAACGTTGTATCTAATATGTTAAAACCGTACGATGGCGTTCAGTATGTTCTAGCAGTTTAGAAAAAATGTTTTTTTTAAGTATCTATCAATTGCACGATGGCTCGCGCCTGGAAATATTGACTTTCTATTGAACCCATACTTATACAGATCAGACTTTGATCAAGGTTCAGCCAGTCCTAATTAGAAGGAGGTAAGAAAAAATAAAAAATAAAGTTTGATTGCTTCTTGAACAGATCTCGTATTAACTCTCAAATACGTTCCAGCTCTGCCTGGTCCGCCTTGTTGAGTCTGAGAATTTAAATGAAAAGTATGTGAAATTAATTTTATAAAACGTATTTCCATCTTACTCGCAGGGTGGATAGCCTGTCTTACTTTCACTTAACTATAATAAGTATGTAAAGAAAGATAGAACTGCTTAAGTAGCAAACAATTGGGGAATTTAAAAACCGTTCGTTTCCATTTGTGCACCTCCGGGATTTATATATGGGGATATTCATTTTGTTAAAAAAAAAACAAATAAAAGTTGTAATGGATAGAGATGATGAATAGTTTAATCAAAAATTCATTGAATGTGCGGTCTGTTAACATGCAAACGGTCGATATTTTTAGCCTTTCGGTAATTAAAAGCACACTTTGAATTGCCTGGGGATAGTTTATCAGTGAAGCATATGAGGAAGTTTGTAGTGAAGCACAGCTCTATAAGTGGTTAAAGCGTTTTGAAGACGTCGGAATGTTGATTGGTGAATATTGTAAATCTAGAAGACTACCATTAAATGACGACGAACACAGAAAGTATATGCTGTAATTTGTGCCCGAAAATCTTGACATTAAATTGTAACTGAAAAACTTCGAACTGCTTGCGTTTGGTAAATATAATAGGATAAGGGTACTCGACGCTATAACAAAAGTGTGTTTTTGAAAACATTTTAATAGTAGACTACTCCACTGTGCATTATTTTTTTTAAATAATAAACATCTTACAAATTTTTGAAAGAATTATCATTTCACGAAGAAAATAAAAAGCGGCTTCCTGCTAAGGTGACATAATAGGAGTAAGAGCTATACGCCCTATAAGTAGAAATATGAAAGCAGTACCTGATAAAAACCAATATACAGCCTTTTATCCTATTACGTCATTAGCAAAATTGTAATCTGAATTAAATAAATAATACTGACTTTTTCGTTTAATTTATGCCAATTCACTTAATTACCTTATGTACTGTTGTTTCCAGAAATTCAATTTTTTGTGAAATAGTCCATTGGGGTGACGTTTGAGATGACAATATAATGGGCTGGTTTGAAAGGAATACAGAAAAACATTGTGTAACGAATAAAAAATACTTGTAGTAAAAATTTGTTATTTGTCTATGACCTTATTCTTGAGTAAGTAACAATGCACGAAATGGAAGAATATTCAAAAAGGTGGATTACACTTAAGTACTAGGTTAAAAAAAATATATCAAGAACTCAACAGATATAAAATAAATTAGATCTACATGCAATGGCTTAATTATTGCTAATAATAATAAGAGGAATAAATTTTGTTGTTGTAGTCTTGCTTCATTATCAATTAATGTTTGTAATTTTCAGACGTGATGTATCTAGAATGTACGGGGGCAATTGAGGAAGACGTAATCGCCATGTAAATTGAGGTACGTGTCATAACGCCGTACAAGGTTTGAAACTATTTCTACAAAAACACTTTCGCTTGGATAGAAACCATCCATTAACGGCATCGTCAAAGCGGTGTCACGCAACCCATTATTTTATATACAAAACAAAGCTTTTTTCAATTTTTTGCATAGTAGACGACCACTTCTTGCCTCGTCGGCACCATTGATGTATGACATCTTCATTCATCACATTTGATCGATAAACATCCCAGTTTGCGATGAATTGCAGCAGGCAAAAGTTTTTTTTATACAAATCGTATTACTGTACGCAGTTCACATTTGGTGGGCTTTTTTCTGACAGCGTTCTCTTTTAATTGATCTAACAGGTGAATAAACTGCCACACAGCCTCCTTCCACTTCGCACTGTCTACTAAACTACTACGTACAGCACCACCTCCTATTTCTCGCGCACGCGCAAACGGTAGCTTCTTTCTGAATTCCCTCGTAATAATGAAGTAGATATCACTGATTTAAAATATAATTTCTTTTTACCTACCTAATGAAACTGATGAAACTGTCTTTTGTAGAGTCTGCTATTTAGAGTTTTAAATCATTGTACTGCTTACTATAATTTATTTATATTTAATTATAACGAGACCATGAGACGCTTGTTTTATTGCTTTGTTATGCTGGTAGCAATAAAATAAATTCCCGCCGTTTGCGAAATGGGCCCGTTGCATAAACAATAATTGCTATTGCAATATTTTTTGGATTCAGCTACAGCCGTTACATCCTCTTAAACAATTATCGCCCTCATCGCTTATTAAACTAGAAGGAGTACTGGATAACGAAGAAGCAGTACGCCCGAATGCTGGTACCGCAAAGATAAAATTAATGTCCCGCTAATTGGTTACAAATTGTTCCGCTTGAGACGGGAAGCCGCCGCCGCTGCAGGTGGAAACGCGCAGGTGAAGGGCAGAGCTCGCTCCAGACCAGCCCCGAGTTCGCTGGAGACGCGCGGCTGGATGTGATGAGGATGCCTGGAATTGAGCGCCGCCGAGCGTGGTATGGTCGGTGCGCTTGGTATGCAGGCGGCATGCTCGCTTTCCACGGCGCAAACAATGGTCCGGGCCTTGCAGTCCTAAATTTTGAGCGGCTGCTGTTTTCCCGCTGTAATTAGTCCCCTTCGGGCAGTTGCGGATGTGCCAAGTGCATTCAGGGCTTGTTTTCTGCAGAGATGCATATTGCAAACTTAGAAAGCTGATCGATAAATCAAGATATCGCCTAGTTACTTAGTGTCATCCGTGAAGTGATAAATGTTTTGCAAATGTAGGAAATGTTTGCTGCAACCAGTTATTATTGGAATGATTAGTCTTGCCCACCTGTGGCCGTCTTTTATGTTCAGCTCTGTCACAAGTAGAACAAATTTTGATTGCCTCGTATATCTAAATATACTGTCAGTGAATTCTAAAAAGCAATTTCTATGCAGAAATGGCTTTAATCGGTTTTGATATATATTTTTAACAACTGTTACTAATCTCTCTAGGTTGTTTACTCTTTAATTATTAAGCTTTTAATTGCTGTAAGATCATCTCCTTTGTCGTTTTGCACGTTTCTTTATATCCATAAGGTTTAATGTTTTATAATGTTTGCTAAATCAGTTGAATTAAGCCAACTATCAGAAAAGGTCCCACCAAATGTGAACTGAGTACAGTAATACGATTCTTATGTGAGCAAAAACTGTCGTCGGCTGCGATTCGTCGCGAACACAATCGACACAAAGCTTTGTTATGCACATGAAACAGTGGTTTGCGTCACATCTCTGTATGATACTGCGCTTCAAGATGCTATTACCGGTTGGCTTTATTCCTAGGCGAGAGTGTTTTTTGTAGAACCTTGTAATATGTTATAACGAGTGCCTCTGTTGTCGAAAAGTATTGTAGCTTTCTAATGTGTAGAATGAAGGCTTCTCTCCGAATTGACTTCGTATAATTATATCAAATTAACTTCTAAAGTCCACTTTAAATTTTTTCATTTGTAATAAAAACCAAGCTAAGCGCACAAGGATAAATTAATAAAAAAAAGACAAATATTATATAAAAGGAATAAATTTGCACGGGAAATTGCGATAGATTATATGGACGTTTGATAGCAGCTCCGACCTTTAGTTCATGTAGTTATTTATTGTTAATTGGTATGTAATATAATAAATTCTGTAAATGTTAATTAACACTGTATGTTGTATTGCATAATATTCAAATTACACCGGTTAAGGAAACTATAAAATACTTTTTTGCTTCTTACTATTAATAAAAAATAATTATTGGGGTTACAAATAATTTGGCAGTATAACAGTTAAATATTTGCTTGTCATTTAACGACAATTTTTTAATTTTTGTGTTTGAAAAAGTAATTATTATACACCCAGCACTAAAAGCAGCACTAAACTGCCCTGTAAATTGTTTTAGCTAAAGAAACTTTGGTTAGTATTATTCAAATTGCACACAAGAAAATAGATAGCTTTTTTAATTTCATTTTATTTTGAATGTTTGCAATATATTGACATCATACATGAATTCAGCCTTATGAAGCTCAGTTGATTAGTTAGAGGTTTAACAGCGTGTGCTGATAAAAGCAAAAGATATATTAGGCTTTACATAGACATTATCTCCTCATAATAATTTGTAGTGGTTGTTCACTGTTATCTGCGATGATGGTCTTGTTTGAAGTTGGATTAAAAGCTTTCAGTTGATGTAGAGGAAATTAAATTTCTGTGCCAACTTCCGGGTGTTGCGGCAATAGTTTTGAAATCGGTGAAATTAAAAAAAAAAGTAATTAATTTCATCGGTATCTGATAAGATTTTTTAAAAATAGGAAGAAGAATGTAAGCCAAACTAAAACAATAATGCGACCTTTGTAATTTATTCAACTTACCACCTCATGATCCTAGCATGAGATGCTTCTTAACATATCTGTCCCACTCGTTTAGATTACTGCAATATCTTCATAACGCTTCCTTTTTTACGAGAAATCAGACGTCGATAGGAATATAGGGGGTACGGTGTAGCAGAGATATGATGTTTGGCCAGATATTTTGGGAATAATACAGCATTGCTGTGAAAAAGCATAAATATAGAAGTTTTGGTCTTTCATTTGTTCTTCATGGTGCACTCTCTAGTATAAAAAAAATGCGGCAACATTGATTTTGTTTTTGAAGGTGTTTGGAGATTGTGACTTTGCTATTTCGCACTTTAGTGCTTCGTTTGAAGATTAGACTGATAGAACTAACTTTCATCTTCGGAAATATTGTTTAACACAACTGTGGGATCGATTCTGGCTCCTTTCAACAGTTCAGCACCAACTGTTTGTTTGTTCCTTTCTATTCTTCTGTTAGCGTGTAAAGGACCATTTCTGCATTGTATTTTCATTTTTCTAAATAATTGTATAAAATTTAGTAAAACACATCTCTATTCAATTTTAGTTATTCTCATGCGCACGGTAACATGGTGAGCAACATGCAATGACTGCATCCCATGTTCTACATACGCAGCGATGTGTGATGTTCACATCAGAGTTCACTCGTCTATCACTGAATTGAATATATTTCACTACGGGTTTGCCCTAGCTTAACGCAAAACTTACTATTAACTCTCTTATATTACCCAAATAGCCTCCGTTTTTTCTTTTTCAGGTACTGGTCTTCCTAATAATATTTTGCACTGCACTAGCCAGTGTAACAGTTGGGCTGAAAAGTTCGTAGGCTAACATAGAAAAAAAAATTTTTTTGATAAAATTGGATTTTATTATTCAATATAATTGCCTTCGAGGGCGATACACCGATTATAGCGATCATACAATTTTTCTATACCATTTTTAAAATATATTTTGTCTTTAGCCTCAAAATAAGCTTCTGTTTCGGCAATTACCTCTTCATCGGCGCTAAATTTCTTTCCAGCGAGCATTCTCTTGAGGTCTGAGAACAGGAAAAAGTCGCTGGTGGCCAGATCTGGAGAATACGGTGGATGCGGAAGCAATTCGTAGCCTAATTCATGCAATTTTGCCATCATTTTCATTGACTTGTGGCACGTTGCATTGTCTTGATGAAACAGCACTTTTTCTTCTTCAAATGGGGCCGTTTTTCGTGATTTCGTCCTTCAAACGCTCCAACAACGCTTTGTAATAATCGCTATTGATGGTCTGGCCCTTTTCAAGGTGATCAATAAATACTGATGCCATAAACCTTGCTAGCCGATTATTGCGTCTTTCCACTCTTTGATTCGGTTCATCGCGTGCAGTCCACTCGGCTGACTGTCGATTTGACTCTGGAGTGTAGTGATGAAGCCATGTTTCATCCGTTGTCACATATCAACGAAAAATTCGTTATTATTACCGTTGAATATCGCTGAACATTGTTCTGAATCAACGACACGTTGAAACTTTTGCTGGATTGTGAGCTCGCGCGGCACTCACTTTGAACACAGTTTTGCATGTCCAAATATTCATGCAAGATATGTCCAACACTGTATTTTGATATCTTCAGAGTCTCAGCTATCTCGCTTAACTTCAATTTACGGTCATTCATAATCATTTTGTAAACTTTTATGTTTTCGTCCGTTACAGCCTCTTTCGGGCGTCCACTGCGTGCATCGTCATCAGTGCTCATCTCGCCTCGTTTAAACTTGGAAAACCACTTCTCAACGGTTGATTTTCCTGGTGCACAGTCTAAATAATGCTTATCAAGCCAAGCCTTGGTTTCAACGGTATTTTTTTGCCAAAAGCAGTGTTTTATTAATACTGAAATTCCTTTTTATCCATTTTTTAAAATTAACAATAGTTGCTTCACTCAAAATACGATATCCCTAAACTAATAGTCCGACAGTTGTCAAATTTATACACGAGTCTTTTGAAGGTTAGGGTTAACTAAAAAGCACATGGATTTAATACTACTAGCGCCGCTTATGTGTCAGCCTACGAACTTTTCAGCCCAACTGTTATTTCGTTCTATGTTCCGAGTTTCTGCATAAATGTTCTCCTTGAGCAGGGTTTATTGGCATAAGCATAATCTCCTAAACAACCCCCAGAAAGAAATCAGGGGCGTCCAAATTCGCCGTTGAGCGAAACTATTCTTTCGCCTAAAAATCTCTTAAAAGCTGCATGGACTCTCTTTTTGAATGAACAGTTGGCCCATTTTGTTGCCACCAACAGCTGAACGAATAAAAGATTCCAACTTTTCTTGATGGCGATTAAATATCACTGCGTTCTAATCATTGTCCTTGAAAAAATAATATTTAATTACCTTTTCTGATGTCGGCCAGCACCAAACAGTGATTTTGGGATGATTCAACTCATCTTGACGTATGACTTTTGGGTACCCCAAAATGAAGTATTTTGTATATTCATAACACCACTAAGATGAAAATAGGCCTCACAGCCCATCAGCAGTTTTTGAATAAATCCCTTAACAGCTCCTGCCATTTCTTGGATTCGAACTGCATAGCGTAGCCTTCGTTGAAAGTCTACTGGCTTTATCTAATAGACCAATTGAATCTTATAGGGATACATATATGAATCCTTTGTAATCGCCGTAATGATGATCGTGAAACTGCAAGTACTTGTGAACGGCTTTGAATCGAAGTTTCTGCATCTTGTTCAATGTTTCTATACCAATTTTCTAACGTGCGCACGGTACATGCTACTTATGGCATAGAGCTATGTTGCCTTGTGTATGTCTAATGACTAATTAGTCTTAGTATAGCAGTTTTTGAATGATGAACCTCTGGATTTTCAAAGTAGGGTTTCAACAACTTGAGATCTTTCGTTTAAAGTAAATTTTTTCATCATTAATCTCCAAAGCCTATACTTTAAAATTTGAAAACACGGAATTATAAATTTGTTCGACTTTTGTCTTATTTTCTTAAAGAATCATTCCTGTCAGAAACTTTGCTCTACTGTGGCATCAGATTTTGAAAACAACCAAACATTAACATCGGCAGGTAATTAGCTAATTGTTTCACTTACTGATTCCTTGCTTGTGAATAACCATTTATGATATTCATTTTATAGTTAGAGTTAGACGTGAAATTTCTACAGTTGTACCACCTTAGCAATATATGTATGTATTTAGGAAAATATATTTATTTTGTTTAAGAATTGACGTTATACGTTCTTCGGGTATTTTGAACATATTTATTACTTGATATAAGTTATACCTGCGGTTCGTTTTATTCGATCGCTGTGTGCACGACTGAAAAAAACGTTTGGGGGTTTCACTAAAATTAAATGCTATATTAAAAACTATATACCTCAACATTCTTCACGTTTCATCCTCTACCTTGACATTTTGATTTTCCGCGAAAATGTCAGGAATTACGTACATTTAATATAGTTACAATGTGAACATTGCCTTTTTATTTCGACGTTGTTTATAGCATTGTTGCGGGCAATAAAGAATTAATAACAAAAATTCCGGAGAAGAAACAACCGCCCCACAAAGAAATATTGTTTTGTTTCGGGAATTTATATAAGATAAAATCAAAACTTGTGAGCTTGCGGCAGCGAGCCCAATAAATTCGGCTCTATTGCTGCATTCCGGGCCTTATCTTTGGTGGATGTTTGACAGAAATTCTTGCGCCCGCTCACGAGGCTGTGCATTGCCCCGCAATCGCGCATGATTGCCGAATTGCGGCCGAGGAAGGGTTTGGACAATCGCGTCGATTGAAGGAAGCCAAGCCAACGTGCCAGGTGTTTTATTCGGCTCCGCATTGTTGTCTCGTTATTCATTATTATTCATTAGCATCGCGGCCGCGGACAAGGGGCATAACTAGCCAGCAGAGTCTCATTAAATTTATTATCTGTTCTGAAAACGGCGGGCAGAGGAAGCTAAGCGGCGTTTTATTGTTGTTCCCCATTTTGTTGGTGTGCGGGGCGTCCAGTGGCGCAATTTATCTCTATCCGGCGAGAGTAGCGCGGTGTACGTGGAAATTGCAGAGATAAGTATGCACCGCGTCGTGAATAATAGCGCGGTATCAAGTGCCCGCGATGGAAAAATGAATAAATGTATCAAAATCAGCCGGAGCGTGGAATTGCATCCATGTTAATTTTCGCTCCTCGGCTGTCTGTCGTGGTAACGCGAGACGATAATGCAACCTGTTAAAATGAGCTGAAAATGAAAATAAGTTTGCACTTAATTAACATTGATGAATATGTGAATAACTTAGTGGCGATATAACAGAAGCGGCAGATTTTGTAGAGCGAAGTAAAATCAGAATTGCGTATTCTTGTTTTCTCAACTTTAGCTAATGTTGATTCGTTGAAAAATCCAATATTTTCTTCAAACAGGAACTTAAAATAGTTATACATTAATTAGGACTTGAAGTTATTATTGCGCGTAGGGATTATTAAAAGTTATCATCAAAATTGTTATTCAATTCGAAGAACTTTTTGCGTTTTACATGTTCAACACAGTTGATCAACATAATTTGCAATTTATTACATTCTATAGGAATTCGAAGATGATGATGTTGAAGAAAATATCCCTGAAAGAAAATTGTCACTGAAAATCTACCCTTACAAAAATCAACTAAAGCCAGACTTGAAGTCTACTAATCGTCGTATATACCATGAGTTTGTTGATTAAATTATAGAGTAGATTGTTACTGATCCTGATTTTGCCAAATGATTTTTTTATGTAAAAATCCCCTAAGTGAATACAAGGCTCTAAGGAAATCCAAGAGAGATACCCAGATAACGCACTGTGAGAAGGTGGAAAGCATTCGAGAAATGCCAGACTTCACAAAATACTTCTCAAAGGATTCTCAGGGCTCTACAGCTACTCCGAAAACGCAAACAAGAGAATACACCAACACCAGAAAGGAAATAATGAGAGTACTACTCGGGGTCACAACTTGCTAACATATCATTGAGTGACTGCCAAAATTCAGAACTGGAACCCCCAAAGTGGACATCTAGGGGAATTGGCAGGCTGCAAAGAAAGTATAAATGTAGACCTGACGTAATTTATTCTATTTTGTTGCGTTATACTTAGGGCAAGTCTTGCTCTGGGGTGTACACCAAGATCCTGAAGAATAATTAGTTTTCTTTATACGAAAATCTGCGAAAATTTATGTACACTTTTTTTCTTACCAATAAAACTTCACCGATTAAAAATTATTGGTGATTTTATATGTGAAATAGTCTATATATAATTTGTGTCTCCTGCACTTAAAAATAGAGCATTGAGTACCTTATCTTTTTTATTTAACTGTTTTATTTTTACTCAAAATTTTGGCACACTTATTGGAAAATCTATTAGTTCCGGTTTGTTAGGCATAATTTTTTTTTGACACTCCGGCCTTCTCAATTATTTGGTGAAGTGGTCCTTCGTGTTAATTTTCATTGCAACATTTAAACTATAACTTTCTATAAAAAATACTCAAATGTGTAGAAATAAATGATTTTTGATACTCACCTCATATTAGTTTGCTGATTGCGGCAGTCTATGTATCTGAAAATTGATTGATTGTGACATTTACGATGGTAAGCCAAATTTACGAGTGTAATGGCGTTTCCTTACGATTCAATTATTTTGTAATACTAGACCTGTGTTATACCAATTTAACGTTGTTGGCGACCGATCAATCGTGAACATGTTGAAATTTTAGCGGGATAACGCGTTGCTATGTTTATTTAGAGTGTTACGACAATTACACAATATAAATGTACTTATGGATGAGGGTGATTAAAAAGCATTATAACTAATTTAATTAACGAATAGAGATTTTAATTAAAAACCAAACCATTTTGGAGTAGCTTTGTATGGACTATTTTAGGCGTAATTGTAGATCCTGCCGATTTTTACTTCGCCCGTTTCCAACTCACTCTATTCTTCTTTGACACACAAATATTTCGTTTTCGTAAGGTTTATTATTAATCCGGCTTTCTTGTACTCTCCTCTTATTTTTTTTGTTTTAGGCCATTTAGCCTTTTGCTAAGATAATGTTCTACATATATTTTGAATAGAAGCCATTCTTGTTAGAGACCTTTAGTTGTATGAAACCCTTTCGTTAATTTATTTCAATTTTGCCTTTTGTGCCTTTTATTATAGAAAGTGACTTATGCATGTTCTTTCCATTACTTTCTATAACTTTATCATCGGTATAAATAATAGTTGTAGACCTCTACCCCTTTTTTCTACTTTTGTTTTAGGGTAAATAGATGATCTATTCATGAGCGGCCAACTCGAAACCCGCGTTGTTCCTTTGTTTCTTGATCTCTCTCTCTCTCTCTCTCGCCCCCCCCCTCTCTCTCGATTGAATCCTTCAATATCTTGCCATATAGTCCACTAAATGTTGCTGTAACAATAGCTTCTCTATAATTTTTGCATATTGTTGTCATATTTCATGTGTAGATGTTAAATACGCAATTTTCCATTAGATTGCTGTTCTTTGTTTATTATATAGGTCTGTTATCATGTTCTTTAAATTTTCAGAGCTTCATTTTATCATTTCCAAGGTTGCATTTCCTGGTCCGCTAGCTTTATTATTTTTGTAACAACCTCATTTGTTGAAATTGCTGTTGGTTACTAAAATTTCATTGTTATTTAATTCTGCACCGTCTTAGTGTTATAAGCAGTTCTCCTGTAACAGTCTCTGTGAGAATTCTCTCATTTTTTCCTGTTGTTAGTGATATGTTATTTGTTTTATTGCATCTTTTAACGCTGTCAATAAATTTCCATCCTCCTACATAACGTGTATCCCATAGATAGGTTCGAATTTTATTATATTTTCTATCAGATATTTTTCTTGTTTCTGTCTATTGATTTTTTGTTGTGTTTCTTACCTTTACATATTCTTGTCTATCTTTGTTTGATTTTGGAAGTATTTACTTTAAATGAGCTTTTTTGTTTCGTCTTCTTTTATATTTCTTTTGTCCATCATATACTTTTACTTGTTTGTCTGGTATACTTACTTAATCAACCCTAATACTTCTTTTGCTGTTTTAATGTGGCCAAATAATTCCTTTATGTTTTCATATTTGTTTCCTTGTAGTTTTTGATCTAATCGTTTTCACCACAGCAATTTTATGCTCTCTTTTTTTAAGACTCGATGTGTTATATTTCTTCACTAAGATACCTTCCACTTGATATTTTCTTTTTTTTCTTCTTATCTGCGCTTTAGTGAATACGAAATATAGCTTCGTCATCAGTAAGACATGATTTGATGAACATTCAGCTTCCTTGTATATTTTCATGGCCAAAGTTTTAGATGATTTTGTTGCATTATGTTATAGTCGATTACTGATTTTAGTCTTGTTGCATACGTGTGGATTTTTTTACGTTTATAGAAGCTATTTATAATTCGTAGGTATGTTAGTCTATACCATTATTACTACGTTTATTATTATTATTTTTTAATGTAAATCTTCAACAGTAAGAATAATAAATAGGTCTGCTATTGAAGTAATTTTAAAACTCAATTGTTTTGCCTCTATTTGTATATCTCCTTCAAAATCGAAATATTTGCTAATTATTTAGCTGTATTGGTAGACATATATTCGTTTTGGTAGTTATCGAATTTGCTTTATTAATCACTTTATAGTTGGTGAGTTTGCTATGTTTGTGTTAGAGAATAAAGATTATTATCTTATTACCACACCTTACGCCTTAGGGTAAAAGGTTTTTAGACTCCCCTCGCCCAAATGTCTTATTTTTATATATACACAAGCCCCCGATTTTCTTTAGTATAAGCTGGGTTGCACTACGCTTTCTTCCAATTTTCTACCGGAGAATAAACATTTGCTCAGATAGAACCTTTAATAATTACGGTTGTTAGTCCAAGAGTTTGGTTGATGTGGTAGATTAATATCTTTTAGAATTTTTAAAAGCCGGCAAGACTGGTAACACTAATGGATCTAAAGGAGGCCTGTAATCGATAGACTTTTCAAATTTGGGTGTCAATAACTCTTTTTAATCGCAACATTGCGTAGTGTCTAGATAGATGATATACATTTGATTATATATTCACTGATTTTTATGCCGCAATCTGTTGCTTTGATGTAATTAAATTAATATCATTTAATTTCACTTACTTGCGACGGAAAGAAATGTTTACATAATCATGGACATTTTTTCTTATTACAATTTTACTTAATAAATCTTAAAAGTAATTATAAAACTTTGGAAGGGAATCATCAAAGCACATTTATAAGAACATCTCAGAAAAATTTGGCAGTGCTAGAAAAACTCAAATATTGTCTAATTTTACACAAATGGTTTAAACTTTTGTTATTGCTATTTTTGTGTCCAGTGTAAAGCGAGTGCGAGTGACTCCGTCCCACACATCTGCGACGTGTCGCTGCTGGAGCTTTATACGGTCATTTTACAGTTAACCGAAAACAACTCCTTTACATATCCAGTTGTTTATTTTTTGCAAATTTGTGGCAGCTCATTTCCGTGTATATAACTCAGCTGTTTTATGTGTAAAACACTTCAGCTGTGCTTACAGTTGTGAAAGGGGCGTTGGAAATGAAATACGAAAGGTTGGGGTCATTCCATATATTCGCCATTTAAACTTTAGTCAGCATACATGCGAGGCTGAAAACACGAGCAGTGATTGAAGGCGTAATAGTTGGTTGAAATTTGACATCACTAATTTCATACTTCTTGTATTTCAGTGATTATTAGAACAAAAATTTTATGTGTCAATAACACAGTTTGTTGTCTATTTAGAAAGAAATGTATTCTTGAGGTTGTCTAAAAGTGATGCTAACATTTTGTTGTCCAGAGGAAAACACTGTACGTTAAATAATTTTAACGATTTGCTTTTTTATATTTTATTGCATAGTCTATTTATTAGAAAAAATGGGTGGAAGCTTTGCTTAAGCCTCATTTATTATTTATATTGTTCATTATGCAATAACGTTTATGCAGAACATTTGCGAGAGAACAGCTTTACCCAGCAGTTAACTTCCTAACTGGAAGTTTAGTGTGATGTTACCATTGGGAGAAACAAACAGCGTAACAAACTCCAAACTTTGTTTTATCCGATTCCACGACTTACACTTTAAACCACTTTAAACAGTGTCGCATTACTCCTTAAGAGCCGAAACTCAATATCCCTGATCCTCACTTCGAATTTCCTCTAAATATTTATAGCGCACCGCGCGTACCTTGCAGGTACAAATGCCCCGCTCCGTGAAATACCGGAATACCGATTTCAGCCCCGGTAGCCCCCGGAGATTCCACCGAAATCCCGCTAGAGTGGTTATTTTTACATGGTGTACGGGCGGCTCGCCCCGCCGCGCCCCCATCTCGCTGAAGCGAGATTCGGCTTTACGACAGCTGAAATGTGTGCCGTCCAGGAATGCAGGTTCAGCTCTCTAATCTTGAAGAAACCGTAAATTAAGCCGCCGTTTAATGATTCACGAAGTTAATGCCTCATCCGCTACTTCGGACTACCAAATTAAATGTGAATGTGCTTAAACCATAACAAATGTGTCACCCGTACGGTCCATTGGTACTTTCGCTGCTTAGAAATTATGGACATTTCGAGAATAAACTAATTAAATTTTTGATAAAAATGTACAGGAAATTAAAAGAAAAATAAATAAAAACTGTTATTCATAGTAACAAATTAATAAATTCGAATAAAAATGAACGAAAATGTCTTTGTGATATTTGAAAAATCTATTAAAGCACAGCCTGCGGCAAACGAATTTTAACAATTGTAAGGGGATCCGACTATTCTTTGAAAAGTCAAAATTAAATCTATTTACTGCCCTAATATACTTCTTACTTATTCGAAAATGTAAAAATCATAAGAAACAAACCTTCAGTGAAGTATTTTACACTCCAATTTCAAAAGCCGATTTTTTATGGAAAGGCTTTGGGGTTAATTTATGTCTAGAAGAAGGAAATATTCAAAATAACAAATAAATTTGCTTTCGCAAAATGTTTAGGAAAATTAAGACTGTTCGGATATCTAAGAAATTGGACGAACTGCAAACTGTTAAAGAGGGCGAATTTGTAACATTTATTTCTAATGGCAATGACTTATGCCTAGCGCTTCTAAATTCTCATGAAGCTTTGGTACGGTACGAACCTGAGCCTGTTCCGTTCGGAATTTTCTAAAAACCTAATTGTTCTCGACGATTCGGTATCCATTTTGATGCCGTTATCAAGAGAGTTTGGAGTTAATTCTTCTCTCGAGGCCTCAATCTGTCCTTTTGCATGCCATTGTCTCTTTATCAATTCCTTCACGAATAATTTTGTTGGTGTAATTTGTTTAAGTGGTAAAGGACTAGGGAAAGCGTATCTTGTCCATAAAATCGAATAACAAAAGTTTCGTGAACGTACCTTATCTAAAAGTTAGGTAAAGGAAACGACTAGTGAAAGTGGGGAACCCAAGAAACACCACTGATTTTGTGGTAAAATTTATTTAAAATGGCAAAGTAAAAATGCATAGACCACGGTTAATTAATTTGAGGGAGACTTAGGGATAGGAATATCGGGAAACAGGGAGATAACATCAAAATTGGTTTCGGACGTATGATAAGGCTTGTTCTATAATCGACTAAAGAATTTTGGCTAATGTTGTATGTAGGGGGAGCAAAAGACCCTAACAATAAGTTATAATCAAATATTTGCTCGTAAATAAAAACCTATTATTTTGAGATTTTTGAAGATTTCTCTCGAAGTATAAGGAGTTTTTTAGTGTTGGGGGATGAGTTTGCGTTGATAATGAGCGGCATGGTTTTCTTTTCAAGATATATCGTTGGATTGTTGGGTCCTTGACGATAGTCTGATGATTTTAGTAAATCGTTTTGTAATTTGGCCTCTCGGACAAGATACATTTTCCAAATTTGTTTTCCATCTAAGTAAACCTTATACCATTATCAAGTTTATAGTGGCAGTTGAACAAAACAATCCCCCCCCTGGACACCCAATAACAACAACAGTTTCTATCATTCTATCTACAGAAAATCTACCGACAACCGTTATTTCAATGCTAAATTTTATTATCACTTGAAATAGAAAAATGCCCTCAATGCTGCAGTACCTGAGCCGATGGTGAACGTTACCCACTATTTGGAAAACTAGTATTATCCAACGTCATCAGTTACATAACTCGTTCAAACAAACAGAATTTCCCAAATTGTCAGTTAAGCATGTTATCGACAATCTTTTATTTAAGATTTAATACAAAGCGGAGTAGAACATGAAAAAGGCCAATCTTCTTCTGTGAATCTTTAGAAAATAGGCAAATTCAAATCTTGAGTAAAAAACTTCAAACTGTCTTGATAAGGGCATCAAACTCATTCCTATAAAAAGGGTATGAGACGGTGCAACGGTAGCAGACAACACAAAATTAGGGGAAACAAGTGTTTACATATACCTTGGTCGTATAGTAATTGTATGATGAGGAAACCAAACATTAGAGAAGTTCACAGGAGGAAAATATTTGTCCAGATAAGCAAGACAAATTAAGTAGAAATCAAAAAACATATTTGAGGACTCGGCTCTTATAAAAGTTTTGATGAACCGACTAAGAATAACACAACATGCTCTGGAGCGACAGATTTTCGTCATATCATTACAAGATAGAAAAGAAAATTATCACATAAGAGCTGTCTCTTAAGTCAGATGCCTGATGCAAGAAAGACGAACAATGTATTTAAATAGAGGCCGTGTTTGGCTAAAAGCTCTCGAGGACCCAGGAATTGAATAAATTATAAAAATATAAAATCAAAAAGATACGTCAAAACTATGAATGTCATCAATACTAAAATTATGGAGAAAGTTTGGGATAAAAGATATTGAAGTTGAAACTTCTTTTGCTTTCCACAGAACTTTATTTTTGCTTTCATAATCGAGTATTTTAATTAATTACTATTTTAATACTACCACAACGGCCATATATATTTTAGATGTGGTTACAATTTATCACTCATTTTTTGAATAGATGTGATCACCCAGTGACAAAATAAATATTACTGACGTAAGAGTTTTTCTCATTATCTGTAAATGGGCACGATTTCAAGGCTTTAAGGGTTCTGGCTATGAATAATCATAAAACCTACTCATTTAAATGTAGTGAAAATGATAAGCAATTTCATTTTGCAATAATAGTGACAACACTATCTTAACGATAATAATACTTCTGGCGTAAATAAAAAAATTGCTCACGAGTCACTCAAGTGAACAGATTCGCTAGTTATCAAAAAAGAACAAGAGTCGCGGAGGGACTTATGGCAAGGATAGAGGTCAGAATAATCTGTAATCACGAACCCAATCTCACTCCTCAGCTTATTTTGGACGTCCATACCTCATGAGTCGGAGCCGGTTGGGATTGGGTCTATTTGCTCTTCCGATATTTTTTTAATGACCGCCTCATAACTCACTCGGAGATTTTGCAACTTGGATGGTTTTTTGCTACTTTATGTACTGTAAAAGGCAAGGAATTTTTTTATTTTTATAATCTGTTATTATTGCATGGAGAGTAGATTTTAAGATGAACGTTGATTGTTAAGTATTTTTATATAAAAAACAACATGCTCTTCTCTTTCTCTCCTTTCTTTTATCTCTGGTTTTCTTTTCTCTCTTACTTCTCCTCTTTTCTCTATCTCCCTTCCCATCTTTCTTTCTCTTTGATCTCTTTTGTTTCTCCTTTTTCTTTCCTCTCCTCTCCTCTCTCATGTCTCTCTCTCTCTTTCTTTTCTTTCCCTCCTCTCTCCTCTCTTAACTCTCCTATCTTTCTCAATCCACAGTATCCACTAGGCAAACTGTTAAGTAGTTATCTTCTTAATTAAAAAGTATCTGAATATTTTTGTACATATTTTTTAGTTCTTATATAATTTTCTTCCTTATTTGTAAATTAGAACTATATTTAGTTATTCTGCTTTGTGTGGTTGTAGCTATTTTACCATAAATATTACTTTGAAGAGGGCCTGCTTGTTATATCACTTAAATATTTTTTCAGCTAATTAAAACTTCTTTAAAAGTAATCCTAAATGTTTTTGCATCCGCGAATGCTATTGTAGATATAAGGTAACAAAGTTGATTTAATGAGTAAATCTCCTGTTCTTTTTAAAATTCGGACAACATTGGAGATATACACGTATTACTAATTAAGGTTTTGTTTTCTTGAACGACTTGTAGAAGGAAACAAATGTCACACCAAAATTAACCGCCCTGATGTACCCAACGTCGAGACATCACATAAACTTCATCCATATTCAACGACAACGGTGCTGTTAACTAAAATTTAATGTTATGTTACTTGTCAAACTATGTACTATCCTACATTTTTAAGAGCACAATGACAGGCCGTACAAGACACGAAAATTCGTCCAGATTACCATAAAAAATCAACGGTCGCGTGAATAGCAGGGCGTGAAGCTCAAGCAGCCAATAAAATAAATTAGCTTGCTAAGCTGTGCGCAATTAATAGCTAATTATGCCGCTGTGAATCATCGCCGATAATGGGTATTGAACGTGAAGTTGACATGCTAGATTTCCACCCGTAAATTGTAGCGAGAGATAAGAACAGTAACCTTGGGGGCGCTCGCGCCAGGATATCATTTTTCAGTTGCATTTTTGGCAGATACACCTTCAAACATATGAAGTAATGAAGGACGGAAGATTTGTTTTCGATATTTACCAAACATCACCTAATTCAATTATTCCTTTAATTAAACTGATATGGCGGCCAACCATGTGGAAGAAGCCGGAGAAAACGCGGGCCGCTGCCGTACACGCATTCCTCCGCATTTCGCAATTTCTTATGGGCGTCATTATCATTGCACGTCCTCGTTTACATCGCGACAAAAAGCGGCGCGGCCTAAACGGCGGCATTGCGATCATAATCACCAGCCCTGCGATCTCTATCAGCGCGGGGCCGACCATTTTTGCATCTTCTAATCGGCGCGCTTATCGTATGCAAAATTAATTGAGCACATGGCCGCGCAGCTGCGATGACTGTAATTATAAGCACTAAAAATCGACTTAATGAATCTAATCATGGAGGACAATGAAAAATGGCGAACAGGTTGGCTTAACTGCCCATGTGGGAGTCGCAATAAGGCTCGCGGTTGCGCGCCGGTTTTGGCCGGGCTGTTTCTTTTGTGCTACACAATTTATTGTTGTGTATGTATTTATCACAATCGTAAACCCTTCCCCTGGAGATATGCTCAGTTGGATCCTCAAATCCATTTTTGATAGTGTGTCGTTTCGAATGATCCTGGCTCAGGGATAAAATCTGATAGGGTTTCTCTGACTGATTCATTTCATGTTGAATTACAAAAATAAATTACCTTTGAAGTTTTTCTATACCATCAGGACTTTTGTTTCGACTAAAAGTGGACTGTATCATAGCTTTAAACAAATGAATTTTAATCAAAGATAAAAAGCTGGAAGACTCACCTTTGGGAACGCTCTACTGCAGAAATTTGCTGAATTCCTAGGAAAACAAGGAAGAGGAAAAAGAATGGGATGGAAAAAAGGTATCCCAATCTTCTCTGCGGGGCCGATCGGAAGCGTCTTTACTGGTGTGGGTCCTCCAACTTGTGTGTCCGAGTTTGCGACTAGGTTTCTTGGTTCCTGCCGGGTCATACAGGACCGAATCGAATTTCCCTTTTAACTCGAAATGCATACAGGAAACCGACTCCGAAGTTAAATCTTCAATATCGAATCCGCAATAAAATTTTAACTCATCGGGAATATGCAATCAAAAGCCAAACCAAAACGACCTCCGGAAGAGTTAAATCTGGTCGGCAAAATATAAATCCATCACAACTAAAATTCAAAGAGTGAGCAAGCGAGCCATTCAACAATCGAACGCGCAAGTGGGAAAATTGGCCGCAGCTATCTCAAATCAAAACTAAAGCGCGTACACAGAAGGAGCCATAAGACGGTCGACCCTAATTTAAAATCCAAATAAAGTAATTGGAGATTGGCGCGAGCAACTTTTTTTACACTTCTTTCTTAAAATGGCCACGCAAACTCGCTACCTAAGAGGACTATATTTAATAACCTTCTATTCAGCTTGCTGGTGGATTCAGAAAAGTATATATTAAGTTTGTTATTCTAGGGAAAACTCGTAATGAAACATTGAATGTATGTGACACCAAACATATGATGACGAAGTATTATTAATATTTGAATGGCATGAAAGGTTTAGGAAGACAGAGATTCAGCGGAAAACCATTCTAGAATCGGTCGCTCGTTAACATAACATACCGCGTAAGTCAGTTACTGTAAGAAGACCGTCGTATTACTGAGCGCATGATAGAACAGCAGAAATTGAAGAGATATGTTTCTGAACAGTTGGAAAGGACTATAATTTATCCCACATTTGTCTTAAATATTAGTACCGGAGATGAAAGGTGGTACTACCAAAATGAAGCGTCAAAGTGCCAATGGCATGCATGGCTATGGTTTACCAACCCCCGAAAACCTTCGAAAACAAGACAACGTTGGTGTATTTTTGATGATAGAGGTTTAGTGCACCATGCCTGAAGGACAAAGGATAAACCAAAACTTCTACATTAACGTAATAAAACGTTTGCGTCAAGTTAGGCCGCGCCATTCTAATTTGTGGGCATCTAGGCAGTGGTTCTTATATCACGACAATGCAAGGCCACATTCAACTGTATTAGTCCAGAAATATCTGGCAAAACTTTATATTCCTGCTCTACTACGTTCCTCAAATTTACCAGACTTGTTATCGTGTGATTTTTTTTTATTTCTCGTTTGAAATTGTCCCTGAAAGGGAAACGTCATGAACGAAAATTTTTTTTACCAGCACAGTCTAGGAATTTTTCTACAAAGGTTGTATATATATAAACGAAACGACAATTCCCTACAAGCGAGTACTGCTAGTAAGGGAGATTGTGGAAGACAATGGTTAGAAAAGGTTTTTCCAGCATCTTCGTGTCATCCCTTATAGATTTTTGCAACTTATTCAAAGCTTTTTCTTTGTCTGGTATCTAGGAAAACATTAATGTATATTTAAGAATTAAATAATCTTGGTTTCCATTAAATTTGGTGAGGTGATGAAGTTGATATGAATTGAAGACACATTATTTCTTCTTTTTGTTGTCAACATAAAATGGGGCATTTTCTCCATTACAACATATTATTTAGAATAATTAATTTTATCAACGAATTCTCTCCATATTTTAAAATGGTAGTTTCTACTGTTGTAGCTGGAATTGTTGAATTTTGAAGAATTAGTTCTGTACAGCTGGAAGTTCCAATCTTGTTTAATAATTTTTATTCTGATTGTAAAATATTGAGATTCCCAAAGAACATATTCAAATTAAAAATTTTACTTAAGGGGTACACCCTATCACCGCAATGTTAAATTTGCTATCGTTATAGTAATTTTTCTATGAAACTATCAACTCGATGGTGTTGAAATTTGATACACAAATAGATTGATGATTTATCTACAAATTGACATTTTTTAAATGTTTTAGGATACAAACACATAAAAAAATTTTCTTGAAGTGAATAAAAAACACTCACTTTACGCAAGAATTAATTTAAGTATTTTGAAAGTTTTTGAGTTAGAAACTTAAAAAAAATGTCAACATATTCTACGGTTTGTTCATACTAGTAGCTTATATAGTTCTTGAGAAAAACATGATTGAACCTTTAAAAACTTACTTGCGGAAAAAGTAAGATAAAGATATGTGCTATGTTAGTGCATCCCTGGTCTATATTCTGGGTCATCTGGATCATTATCTTTATCCTCCCATGGTTTCCTTTTGTTTCTGATTAGTACCCTGGAATTTTTGTTGGTCACATCAGCTTGCAGATCCGATCCACTGCACCAGCTGCCTCCATTCCAATGACCTCATTCTAATTATTTTTGCACTCACCACTGTCTTTATGTTGTTTCAATTTCTGTTCACAATTCTTTACATTCTCACACTTTTGACAGTATTTACTCAAGGGTTCAACATCTATGACCTTTCCTGTATTAATACTTGTTGCAGAAACTATACCATTGGCACTTGTATGTCTTCGCTTCTGCCAAGAACCATCCAGAGCAATAGTCAAATCAGTAGAACCTTTTTGCACTGTACAAAAATATTCAATACACTTTCCAGTATTTTAATATTAATTATATGGTTTACTTGGTTCAATTGTTCATTGTCACACTCATTATTTTGCCCACAATCAGTAAAAAGTGAAAAGGGGGCCGTTACTCGAACTGCCATAATGATATTTAAATCACATTTAACACCTTTAGAGATGATTGTTACAAAAATAAGTAAAGGTATATAATAAAATAGACTATGTAGAACTATAATACACAAAAAACCAAAAAAATATTTTTTTGACCACAAATGGTGTATCACCTTTAAAATTTTTAATAAAATCGATGTTTTTATCCTTATTTTCGCTTTAATAATTCGATGTTGTATACTTATACAACAGAAAACTATGCCTATCCTTTCTCGTATAAATGTGGAAGGGGGGGGCAATAACCTTTTGAACCGTTTATTTGTAATTTGCCTTTAATTTGCTACGAACACTTTAATTTGAATTCAACAGGACTCGAATTGAAACCCAATATAATTTAACTTTATGATTTTTTTCATTGCAACGATATTTATACTTGAGTTACGAATAGCTGCAAACTTTTTCGTAAGATTTATTTATTTATTTTTGGTAGTATAACAAACACAGGTCATATGCATTCATCAGATAAAAAAGAATAAGATAATTGGCTCGGGAGCTTCATAAGAAAACGATGCACTGTCGTGTAAAGGTAGTGGTGGTGAAGATGAAAATGCGATGGTTAATTTCGAACACTACTGTACATCATTTTTGTTATATTTGCAGAATACTTATTAAGTTTAAGGAGGAAATGTATTTACTCCTAGACAGGCGAGCAACTGGTTACCTTTGTTTTGTAAAATATTCTAAACACTGAAATGCAAAATCCATTTGAGATGTGTTCAAATATTTCTTTATCGCCCCTGAAGAAGAAACACGCCGATCCTTTTAAGGAGACCTAGAATACCTAGGGCTATGGGGATTTTTTGTGAATTTTATAAAGTAGAAGACATTATTATTTATAGTCGTACACACTAAACTTAATCGCGATATTTTATAACACCATATATATTCATGAATTTGAGTGAGACTCGAAGCCTTACAGCTGTTCATGATCGATGATCCGAGGCTTCAAGCCACTCACCTAGGATCGATCCTTCGAAGCTTTTTCCAAACACGAAGAATAATGGCCTAATAAGAAATTTCACACAAACAGACTCCCTTTTCCCATTAAATTTTAAAGTAGGTTCCCCTAGGCGCACAAACGAAGTGTTCTAAAGCGAAAGTAGCTCAACTCGGACACAAAATTAAATTGACTATCAACTTTTTTTCGCACTTAAGATTAGAGTTACGTAAAATACATGACAGTACTCAAGATGTAGTAAATTTCGAATAATAAGAAGTGGTACAAAATAAGAATTATTTAAGATTCAAGTAGTTTGTTACAACTTCGCTGAAAATTAGTCTTTTCGAACATAAAGAATAATTAACTTCTCCCTTACATTAGAAGGCGTTGCAAAGGTGTTCTTAAGATTACCTCACTGAATATTATTGGCTTCTTCTAAGTTTTTCAAACTGTTAATAACCACTTAATTTATTTTTGCTGCCTAATTTTAATTAAAGGAATGGAACATGTAACAACCTTGAGATTGCTTGGCGCTTTTTAAATTGCCTATTTTCAAGTTTCCAAAACCTTGTGCATAATTGTAGTAGATATTTTCAGATATTGGAGGGTTTACTTTTGATACTACTAGGTGTAGTTCAGATAACTGTTCTATATAAATTTTTAGTTTATGTGAATATATAATTATTATTAAAAATTATGGAAGAAGTATGTTCTAGAGTCATGATTTAAAATTTGTAAGATCGCTGTACTTTTTTATTAATTTAGCTTATAACACCTTTATTACTTTACTCAAAACAAGTTGTATTATTTCTGAAAAGAAGTTTGAATAAAAAATGTATAACTATTAAAACACCAAGAAAAGTATTGTTTACGTCTAGTTTTTCTATTGAATTCAATTGACAAAAACAGAAAATGACAGCTATTGAAGTGAGAAAAATTGAGGATTAAACCAAGATGGCTAAGATTAGCAGAAATATAATGTACAGAGAGGAACTAAAAGATAAACTAATGTAAGAAAAATAGAAGAATGTCAATTAAGATCTAAGATGGTATGTGCATGCAAAAAATTATAAATATAGACTAGTTAGACAAGTACATGAAGCAAAAACTGCCAGAAAGAGATCAAAAGGAAAATGTAAAAAGGGGCACTTCCTGGAACTAAACAAATTTCAGTTTTTAAGTTTTACAAAAATTAGAAGTATAATGCCATTTAAGAAACATAAAGCACAAACAAAAGTAATGTAATTCAGGTGTGAAAAATGATGCCATCCAAGTGGCGTTGTTGCAAGCGTGTGAAAAAAATGTCCATTCGTCTTTTAAGCATAGCGCGTAAATTGCTCTAATTTCTCGAGAACTTCAAGAGTTGTTTTTCAATATCAACCTGAGTTTTCAGTAAGCTCTATAAGAAATAATTACACGATGATACATCCAGTGATCGAGGGGGTCACTCCATATTCCCGCGCACTGAAAAATGTATGACAAGTAACTCGATCCTGTTGCCGAGGGCAATCAGATATCTTCTCAGTTCAGGTATCAATAATTTTCGCAGCATCGTAAAATAACGCTGAGTTCTGTTATGCCAAATCGGACTATTCTGCACTATTCAGTTACTCTTTCACTATATAGGGGCTTTGATGGACTTCCCATGAATTATTTTCCGACGAGTACCGACAATTTTCTTTATACGCAGCACCCAATAAGTGAAAATGAGACTCCTCACTTGTTTTCTTTCATTTATTGAACTATCCATATTTTACAAGAATGAAAGTGGAGGCCGAAGGAAAAACTTAGCGAACTGACTTGTTTGATATGCGCTAAGTATGAGCATGTTTCGATGTTTCCTGATGTAACGGTTCAGTTATCTCTCCGAGCTTTCCAGGTCCCGCGATTTTTCTCGCTTTGAAGTTGTTAAACTATCTCAGTGTTGTTGGGCAAGATGGGACGGCACCGCGTCGACCAACATTGAAGTGAATTTAAAATCTTTGATGTGTCTGCACCACTGAATGACGCGTTGTTCAATCGCCCACAGCTCCATAGATACTGAAATGGTAACGAGTATATGCCAGACATTGCGCATGTGCTAGTTATACTTATCTCAAAAACGTAACACTTCCTGACGAAACCCTGTACAGGGGGTTATAAATTATCAATGGGATTTGAAATATATGACTGCAAAAGGGTAAACGTAAAGATTACTAGTGAGTTTCAACTTTACTCTGACAACCAAATAAGTAGTAAAATTTGCGTACGGAACATATGAATAGAATGGCCATAAATTTAAGCAATCAATAAAAATGAATTGGTACATGTCATCCAGTTGGAAGAATTATGTTTTTGTTATAATAAATACATACTCAAAGAGAAAGTGGTACTTATAAATGACAATGATAAACTGACTTTTCGGCTAAAACATGTGACCGGCAAAAAACTTGCGTATGGCGAAAATGTGCATGCTAAAGGAGTTGCTTTGATGAATGTGTCTACAAAACCTTGGTATGGTATAATTCGGAATACCTCTGTGGCGCCTTTATTGCGCGGTATGATATATGGGCCTTGGTAAGGAGCCGGGGCTACCCAGCAGAGCCAAATTGAACTGGATTTGAATATCTTGCGCATAAGTGGTGATTAAGAACGGGCCAAAAAGAGGAGAGCGGCTCCAACGAGGGCCCTGTAGCGAATCGCCCGGGCAGGAATTCGTCATAACAAATTGCGACGGTCTGCCTCTAGCAGATCCGTGTCTCGTTTGTATCACCAGCGCGCGGATCGCCGTCCCTCCTCGGGGCATTAAACCGAACCTGCCATTGGAAGCATTCGATTCGGACCATTCGGCGATTACGCAACGGGCCGTGCTGGAGAGAGACGGAGCGCTGGCCGGCGTATGAATATAAATTGAAAAGTATGAGCGCACAATCGCGCACATCAGTCATGCGTTATCAGTGTCAATCAGGTCCTCCCACTTGGCGTTGTATTTCCGGTCTGTTAGGAGCAGCAGCGACTTATCACGTCCCGTGCTTCGTGCTTAAGCCCCTTTAGAGGCGATTACACGCACGAATTTTAACGTAATCGTGATCAGCGGTCCTTAGAGGGAAAGCGGCAGTTGGGATCTCGAAATGACTGGTTCCATTTCTAAATTACTTATTTGTCATATTAGTTATAAAGTTAGTTTTGTTAATAAAATCATAATAACATTTGGGGGAGTAAAATTTTATGATTAATATAAATATAATAGAATAAATAAATAGAATAATAAAAAAAGTTGAAAGGGTTATGACCTGGGTCCACAAGAAAAAAGAATAGAAACAAAAATAGACATTTTTTAGTTTACAGTCCCAATTTTGCTAGTGACGTAATAGGATAACAACGTATGTTATTGGTTGCAGTCGTTTTTCTATCTTTCTATTAGTATTTTTCCACTTATGGGCTCTCAACCCTATCGTCACTTTATGCGGAAAGTCTTTTTTTACTATTTTACAGATATCCAAAATACGTCTCTTCTGTTTTAAAACTTATTTAATCCAGAAATACATTTTTGAGTGGAATAGTCCGAAAACTATCGCCAACCAAAACACTATTGAAGAGAAAGGTAAACGCAGAGAGGCCGCGTAATATCCCCGTGGGATTAACCCAATTAACATTCCCAGCGTATCAGTAAATATTAGTAAATTAAATCGGATTTCTTACCGGGAATTTCCCATTAGAGCGCAGATACCGCTTACAAAGACCAAAAAAGCGTAGCTCTTCGGAGCGCACGGGAAGGAGCTGCTTGAATAATGAGCTCATCGATCAGCAATGTCATAACAGCCGATGCAGCTAATGAATGCCGAAAATGTCGTACGTAATTAGAAGCGCAGAAACGCGTCTTAACGCGGCAGCCTTGGCTTCATGCAAGAATGCAGCCTCTTACTGCAGTTAACGCAGAAGCCGCGACGCTGCGCGGGATTACTCAGCATTTTAGAAACGGGATGTTTCCTTGTGCACCAGCACGGCTCTACATAATTTATTATGTTATAAAATTGATATAATGTACGATTGAAAACCGAAGTTACAATGATGGACTTCTCATTTATTAATTGTAATTTTTAATTATGAGAGACCTCAGCGATAGGTCGTTTGACATTAATGATAATGATAAGAAATATAAGCCATTCTTGTTCTATTTTTACTGCTTATTATATCCTTTAGAAATCTCTCCTACTTCATTTTTATATTTATCCTCATCACTTATCATTTTTCTGGATTTTTTATTTCTTTCTGCATTATGCATTGTTATCACTACCGGGAACTATATTTCTTTATTCTTTATTTATTACTGAGTTATACAGACCAAAATTAACAAAGAATGAATAATACAAAATAATGCTTGAAACACATATAAGATGAGGTTATTAGTACGATTCTCTAAATTCTCACCACAACTACTTATATGTAATACCATACACCAAACGAATACAAAAGAAAAAAATTATATACTACTTTTTGGTCTAAAGAAGACATGAATAAATAATTGAAAAATAAACAATGAAAAGGGGATCTGAAAACAAAGAATCATAATAAAGGGGAGTCTTAAAAGCCTTGAATCATAAGATGTCAGAAAAAACCCAAAGTTGTAAAACAAAGTGAAGAAAATTTGTGGAAGAAAAGCAAAGCATATAAAAACAATAACATGATGTACAGTGAGGATAAAAATTAAATGAAGTAAAAGAAAAATTGTCGAAAAGAATATCCAGAATTTAAATAAAGAATCAATATTTATGTGGATAACAAATTGCTTTGACATTAGGGTAATCAATACATCCGGCTATCAAAAAAGTAAATGTGATGGAAAGATGCCTATAAAAGGTTGGATTATAACTAAGTAAAAGGAAACGAACAAAGAGGCACGAAAAGCTTAAAATCTGGCGAGCTATGGATAAGAAAATGAGAAAAAATACTAACAACTATGAAAGATTAATGTTTAAAACGCAACAAAACAAATTTATCGGCAACGGAAGAAAAAAGAAAGAAAAAGTTTTAATATTAAAATATCCAGTTATATTAATACAAAAAATTACAGTTGCAGTCACAACAAATTTATATATTTAGCAAAGGCAGTATAAAATACAAGAAACATTCTAGACAGTCTCAGCTTCTTCCAAATAAGCTTCTTGGGATCTTACACGTTTCTCCCAGTATGTCACTGTTAAAAACAACTGCTTAGTCATATCGGCATGAATGTCGCCGATGGTGGCAAACCTGTACTGTGCAATAGCTGAGTCATCTACAAGATTTGATGTTTTGACACAATTATTCCGTACAAGATGTGACGAATGGGGGCGGGGGGCGTGTTCTTGTGATGAAGCTACCAATAATCAGTTGCGCGTATTTTCTGGTTTTCGAACTGTCTATTGCCGCTCCTTGTTAATTGTAGCCTCCAGAAATTCAAAATTTTCCGGGGTTTTGTTCGTTGCTGGTCTTGCAGAACATTGATCACTTTCAATAGATTTTCGATAATGTCTGAATCGTGTTGGAGCATGTTGCAATCATTGCATCGTTCCATAAATCCTTTTGAATTATCCGAATAGTTTCTGCGAATGAATTTTGAGCTCACTTACAAACGTCTAACTCCTAATTGACCTGGGCAGTGAAGTCGTCCTCATCCACGCATGCGCACTATAGTCTACCCTCATCGGCTGCCAGGTTACATTGTGGCTACTCAAACTTTCATTTTGTATTAATATTGGTTCGATGTTTTTGGGGCAGATCTCAAATAATTTATCGTGAACGTTTTTTTTAATAAATAAAAAAATAATTATAAATAGTCAAAAGTTTCAGTTGAAGTAAAATCTTTATATATTTAACTTTTTTTCGAAAAATAAGAGAATGAACAATGTTAATGTAAACTGGATTACAAAGAACTACTAGGTATAAAGTTGGCAAAAGGCGGAATCAAAAGATGACAATCTTACAAAATGAAAGAATATAAGACTAGTAAATTGAATGCTTGTAATAAGACCAACAGAACAGGAAGTCATGAACACAAAAATTAGACAACAAAGTGAATAAATGCAAAACACAAAGGAGTAAACATAATTGATGTTATAAGTACTTGTGTGTCATAAATGAGGTAGATTTCCAAATCGCAGAGGTCAGCTAGACATAGTCATCTACAAAAATGTATCTGGATATCTAAGTTTTATGCGGAATAAAAGAAAAATCGAAAACAATATTATAATTGGGGATAATTAATATTAATATGTATGTACATAGAAATTGCAAAGACAGAAACATAAAAGGATATTGTCAATATTTATTCCTTTACACTTTCGACTAGTTTGTACTGTAATTATATGATTCGTGGAGTACTCGCTTTTGGATATTATAAAAACAGCGATTCTAGAAAATTTTAGGGAAGTAAAGAAGTGAATGGTTTGTTTCAGGAATTCTATTTTCTCCGACCCGCATGTAAAACTTTTGAGTTTTGTTATTTTTCTACATACTCGTAATTTAAATCTAAGCATTTATTATAGAGTCGTATAATTTTATTCGAACCCCCCTATTACGAAAAAAAGAGAAAACTTCACGCTTCAGTTCATTGTTTTGAACCTACAATCTCCTAAATGTTGTTTGGTGCACAAATCCGACAAATGTGGAGACTGGGGAAACATTCTTCATTCGAAAAAACACACTTTGAGCTGTTAGAGATGCGTTATCACGGATAAAAAGTTTTCATTTTTTCGTGATCATTTCTAACTAACAGTACCTCGGAGGACTTGCAGTATTTGACGTATCCGAACTGATTGTTAAACCATCCAGCGTGTAGTGGTAATCCCAAAGGCGCTTCCTATAATTTTGCCGATCGTAGACGCAGTTTTTTCTTTTATCGATGCAAGTTCATCTGGTAGACTTTGCTCTTTAATCTCATAGCTGTAGTGATGTATCCAAATTTGGTATTTTCATAGCACATTAAGGACTTAATAGGTGCTGGTGATTATAAGAAGTCATAGTACTCAACGGCTACTCACTTTATGGACATTCGACTGATGTTGCAATTTGCTGCATTAATTTGAAATCGATTAATTGTTTTTGAAAATTTGTATCCATGACCCTAAATCGCTTCAAAGATGAGTTTTTATAAATGTGTTGGGGAATAACAAGTCCTCACAATACCCATATGACGCTTGGACGCGAAAAAATTTTTTTTCATTGTTAATCTTGTAGGAAAACCTAATTTCCGCATGCTTCATCAAAAATGTATGTTAGTAAGTCCTTTAGAACCAACAACACGCCACAGAAATATGGATTTACTGAAAAACAATTTTTGGAGAAGGGGGCATTTTTCTGAAAAGTTGTTTTTTCTCTATCCATTGGATCTTTTTGATATATCTGATATCCATTCGCTTTTTGGGTCTAACTTCAAAGAAACACTCCACTATAGCCCTTTACAACTCATCGGTTGATTTTTTTCTAAAATACACAGTTTTCAAGAATACTTAGTGGATCATCTTAAAAGTTTCAGTTTAAAAAACCAGGCCGATATCTATAAGCCACGTTATATATGGGGCTCTTTCATCGGAGGTACAGTAGGAACTTTGCATAGAATTCAGGGCATAACGAAAGCTTCTGACTATGTAGAGATTTTGAGGAACATAATAAAATTTTGGGCTACGGCGAATTATAGTGCTGGGTTAATATTCTAGCAGGATAATGACTCAAAGCACAACTCTAAACCCGCCAAACAATCCTTCTCAGAGCCTGGATCTCAATCCAACACGAAACGTCTTGGAAACTCTAAATATGGTGGTGACGGGAAAGAATTCATAGACACTTGATCAGAACTTCGAATGTCTCTTATGTACCCGGGAAAATATCTCCTCGTCGGTTCTTATCTCTTTCGTGGAGTATATGCCCGGCTACCATTGGCAAACAATGGTTATGCCATCAAATATTAACTCTGAAATTCTGTATTATCTCTGTTTTAGATTTAATATATGGAGTAGATATTTCTCTTTTTGATTATGTTTAAAAAAATTCCTATTTGTAAGCTGTCTTTTACACGAAATACATGCGCCAAAAAAATGAAAGCCTCAGAACTTGGGGTGGGAGAAGTGTTTCCAGTAGAAAATTGTCTAACAAATTAGTAGTGAAGCGGAGAACCCCACATCGAGCGCGCCCTTCCTCTCTTCACCTCATAAGTGGGGCATGTATGCTCCACAACAATTGTCATAGCTTTGCGGAAACATGATATCGCTCTGGTTTTTCGAACTTGAACTTTCGAGATAATCCTCTAAATATCTTTTAAAACTGGGTATTTTAGAATAAATCGCCCGATGGGCTGTAAACTGCCATAGTGAAGCGCGTTCTTGAAGTTAGCCCCAAAAATCGAATGTAAGAAAAGACCAACCACCATTTGGAAACGATCAGTGCCTTACTAGAACACTTGTACGCATATCAGATATGTCAAATCGACCGAATAAAGAGAAAAAATCGATTTTTCAGAAAAAAGCCCACATGTGTGTCCCGATTGTAAAAGATGTTGGCCCTTGGCAACTTCTCTTACATACGTTTTTTCCGAGTTTTTTCTCGCTCCGGAAGAAAAGATACAGCGTTCTGAAATTAGATCTTCCTACAAGGTTGACAATGAATTAATTGTCTTTCCGCGCCCAAACGTTGTACCAGTACCTTAACATGAGTATTTCGAAGCCGTGTCATTCTCCAACGCATATCTAAAAAGCGAGTTACGGCCATGGATATAATTTTCAAACTTTTGACGGATGCTATACTTGACTAACATCTAAAAACGCACAGGATTGGACAATAGTCTCCCACTACGTTCTTTGTCGTTAATATTTTGTTGGTCCATACACATTTTCCTTCAATACCGCACTATTTGCTGACATAGCCGTAGCGCCATAGTCATTACATGATTTATTCTAGACACTTTAATTGAATAACAGTACAAACTTCATTAACGCTGTAGATTCGTTGACGTTGCTCTACGTTTACTGACAAGCCATGCCAGCCAGTGTGCCCAGTTTGCAATCAAATGTATACAATATTGCCAGAGACTCGACGTTGTAAGTTTCCTGTAATATTGATATATGATGGAGAAAACATTTTAAGATGACCTTCGTCTTTCTTTAATTTATTCTGACCACATTTGGCAGAAGATAACTCACATTTAAACACGTGATATAGTTGTTTTTAAATGGCGTCTGGAGCATCGAAACACATAAAGGGAAGATCATGACCAGAGAATCATAACGGTAAACCGCTTTTACTTTGTAGACACAGCTATTGAATTATTTCTACAGGAAAATCAAATTTAGCATTAAGTTGTTTTCTTGTATGTTCTCTCATTTTAGTTCAAATTACAAAAAATGTACATTCCCATGCTTAAATAGTTATTAATAGATTATTGACTGATATAAACGTTTTTAAATTGTTTTTCCTCATTTGAAAGCTTATTTACTTCATAAATGTAAAGGTTGTAAAAAAGGCATTGTTATACCTGATTGATTAAATAGCACTTAGCTACACAGTTTGTGAAAACAAATTAACAATAAAGTTACCTAGTAATTGCTCCTTAATAGAATTGTTTACTCTTGTGATATTGGATAATGTATTAGTAACAAAATTGTTCAAAAAATTAATTTATTATTGTCAAGGTTTTCAGTTTTATTTCCCATTTTAATTTGTCTTAGATGTTTAAGTTGTCAAATAAATACATTACCAATGAATAGAGAGTTGTTTAGTGTTAAGATTAAAGCTTAAGTTAAGAAGCGTATTTAATTAAGGCAAATCCAAATAATCTGGTGGTATGGAGGTCCAGGCCTTTTAATTTCCAATCTGATACGAAATTTGAATCAACGGGCCAGCGTTTGAGCGCTCATCTTTTGTATTTCGTCGATCTACAGCATGCAAAGCCTTTGACAACAGGATTTCGAAAGCAATCTATCATCCATCAGCGTTTTAAGCCAACCTGGTAATTTTGCTTATCGCGCCAGCTCTTGTTGGAGGCGATTATAGTTATGAATTTTAAATGCTATTTGCAATTAACCGGCCACGACCAGGAGTGCTGCAAACTGCATTCCAGAAATTTTGATAAGCGCAAGCGGCTTATAGCATTTCCCGTTCGAGAGTGCGGATAAAATCGAAATTCGAGCGGTTATTCCACTCGGAGGCCGCAAACTGCAGCGAAAATCAATTCTGTATTAAACGAAATTGTTTTAAGTTTTCCTGCTGTAGAACCACATCCAAAAAATGGCGACTTCTGAGGAAGATTGATAAAACGGTTCTGACAAAGGTATTTGAAGGAAATCCAACTATTTTAAATGATCATACAAGGACTAAATGTAGAATCAAAGCGTAAATTTACTTTGAAAAAGGTGAAGACTATTAAACTGACTGGAATTATTATTTTTTGATCCGGAACAGGATCAAATTATTGCTAACTACTATACATTGATTTTAGGCAAAATGAAAGCAAAATTTAGGAACAAATAGGACATAAATCAGTATTTTTAGGTTATATTGTGGGAAGTCGAAAGGTCGTCTTATGGGTATGCCCAACCACCATTAGTTAATACAATAAGTTAGCTCCACATAATCTCAACAATCTAGGAGTGTTGACAAAATGAGTCTAGAATACTCCCTTTACACCGCAAAAATCTCCGACAGAAATTATTGCGTGGTTTGACTATAAAAAACCCAAATTTACGACGTAGCCAAAAACTACAGGAACTCTGGCCACCAAGAGGAGGTAACTGCTGTTAAGACAACTTTCAGCAAGCGATCTGACCGCAAGAGAAGTGGGCGGAGCATAATTGACCTGGCAAAAGAATGGGCTTGGCCAGGTCGACGGTCAGTTTAGCAGTGCATCAGGACTACATACATTACAAGCTTTTATCGTGAGGCACCATTAACTGTTGACTGAGAAAAACAAGATGAACAGGAAGTTAAATGTCCAAGCAGTGCTGAACGACATAGAGCACGACAACGTCAGCTTTCTAAGACAGTGAATCGCCAAAATGTCCGTTATATCTGTCAAGACGTCTTTGAAGTGCCTACTACCATGCTTCTCTGTAATCGTGCTGAGGCTTGTGAGTAGCGAGGGGCATTTCAAGGCTACTTTGAGAAACCCTGAATGTAATCACCGATAATTATGTCAACGTTCTAGATACAATTATCAAAACCTAGGTAGAGGAGATAGCCGCTAGGCGCGGAGTATGTGTTTCAGCAAGACTCCACCCAGCCGGCAAGGCAAGAAAGACCCGGATATGGCTATACAACAATGTAGTCCCCCGACTTGTAGCCACCTTGACTGTAATCCCTTCGACTTAATACATGTGGGGCGTGGTCGAGGCGAAAGTCAACAAGAGACACCAAGAACGACATAAGGACCTCCATCATAGAGATAATGATACATAATACTATTTACTGTAATTGTGTTAATGTTTCTCGTATTTTAATGTTTGTTACCTCAATAACCCTATATATTAAAGAAGAGCTAAAAAACTATATTCTAAATTTTGTTATCTACACCACATTGTCTTGATTTCTTACTTGTTTCTGAAATTCGGGTTTATTTATTGCTATTTTGATGTAATGTGTCTGTAGTAATCCACAAAAATAAGCGATTTAATTCATATTTCCTATTTTTAGAAGAAATTGCCTATTTTGTATTTTGATACACCGGACGACCTTAAGTACCCTCCAAAATTACCAAGAAACCAACGGGCAGCTTTGCATATGCAAGCGCACCGCAAATACCAAGGCTGCGGCAAATTTATATACTTGCGGAGGTGAAAATCCATGTGCACGGCGCGGGCTAGTATTAGGTTGAGTCACTCGTGTGCAGGCATTCCGTTAATCGCTGTAGATAACTATGAATAGACAATTACGTTTTATTGTGCATTGTGTTAGAATAGCGCCATACAATATCGGGTCCATTAGGGAACCGCCAATTGCCGCCAAAGTGACGGAGTGCTTGAAATATTTATCAAATTAGTGTGTGGGTAACTGTAAAAAGTGTGTAGCGACTGTTATTAGAATGACATGACGTAGCGTTAGAAATTAATTCTGAATTTGAATAATTGTCATTGTAATTCGAGTTGATCGAATGTGTATCGTTAAGAAGTTTTTGAACTAGGCCATACAACAATGGTCATGTAATAAAATTGTATATTTTATCAAATTTGATATATAACTTTTTAATTTGCTTTCGATAATTAAATCTTATAACAATTATGCATGATTATGTCTGTAAATTAAGGATCAGGCAATTTAGATTATTTAATGCAAACCAAATTGGTACACAAATTTGTGATGTAATTGAAAACAAAAATAAACTGGAGAAAACTAAAACTATTGTTAGAACAAATTATGGATATGGAAAAAGGTACATTTTAAAGTCACACAAATTGCATGCTCTCAGAAATGTTGTACACAGATCTTAAATGAAACGGTGGGAAAAATAGCAATAGCATTGCAAAAGTTTAGATCGGAGGTTCTTGGCCAGTGTATACTCCTGATAATCTCTGTTCCACGGACAAGATATGTACTGTGAGGACATGATTTATCGCCCATAAACATAAAATAGGATCTCGTTACCCACAAAAACGTATTTTCGAATAATCAATCATCAGGTCAGTGACAGCATTTATAGCAGACACGGAACGATGTATGAGAACCTAAAATAATACCAACTTATGCCAAGATATCTCGTTCACACATAATTTGTTGGTCATATTGACGTTCCAATTCGCCGGACCTATGAATCATCGCGCAAAGAAAACCCGGATTCGTCCGTAAACAATACACATCATTGGTTGTGGCTCTAAACCTAATGTGTCCTATTATGCTAGGCAGGCTTTTCTGTGGCCTGGTGTTAATGAAATGCGTCTTGCAAGCCTTGTAAAGCGATGGTTTGCTTGGAAGTATGTTCCCGGGTAACTGTTGCAACATAATTGCATTTATAATAGTAATTCGCATAAGAAGCGCGTTTCCAGAACTTCCGAACCGATATGATTCATATCTTACAACTATCTAGAGTCGCCCTCAAGGATAATATGATTGTTGGACAATTTCTCTCTTCCCATTCTCCTGACTTACTTTACTTGAATTAATATTTTTTATATGAGTTAATGGACCGCCAGAGTGGTCCAGTGGTTGAGGCGCGGGCTGCGATGCTGACGGACCCGGGTTCAATTCCCGGTGCTCTCTGATGCCTGGCGGGTGGCCTACTCAGTCACTAAAAATAATTGAGTACCTGCGTTCATTTGAACAAGGGGCAATAATGGCGGTCGTCTTAGGCGCGGTGCTTGCCACATCGCCCCGCATCATGGTGCGCGACGACCGGGCAGAGAGAGCGAACGTATGAGAGCCTTAACCTCTCAGTTCGCAGACCGTGCTCCCACGCGGGGCGTAGAGCCTTACCATATGAGTTAATGACGTATTATTTAATTATTTGGTTAAAACAATGATCAAATGAAATGTCAAGAAAAGTGGTAAAAGGGTTAATATTTTAGATGATTGCCTTTGTCTTCTGTAACCTATATGCTTTTGTAATAATTTTTTTGTTTATGTTTTATATTTTGTTGGGATTGAAATTTACCATTGTCTTTACAGTACTCAGATCTGCTATATTGGGACCTTTTTGTTGCGGGCAGTTTCTTATATTATACACTACAATTAAGATTAAAACCACTGAATGGTTTATCGGAAGGAAAAATGAAATTTAGTACATCCAGCTTTATTTATTGTTAGGTTTGTGAACTTTCCTAGCTGAGGTCGAACAACGTCACAAGCTTACTTTTTTCTGTGGACGAGAGTGTTGTTGAAATCTTTGTTCAGTCTTTTCGGTACCAAGTAAGAGTCGAATTTAAGAAGTCTAAGCTTACGACAAGTCTATATATTTTTTAACTTACCTTATAAACAAATAATAAACTGTAGCGCAATCGACTTCATTATGATTGGTAGAATCGATTCCATAAATTGAAGTCTCTTGGTTATGGTTATTCCCTTATTAGCAAAAGTGAACTCAACAATGTCACCATAACACATCGCCCACCACATTATGGTCGAATCAAGACAACAGTTTCTTTGGTTTCTATCAACTTTTGATACCTTTTGGTGAACGTACAACCTGTCCTTTTAAGTTTTCTAAACATTTTTTTATTGATTATTGCATTCCTGCTTCAGTAGGCGGATGTTTTATTTGTTACCTTCTTTTATTATGTTGTTTCTAAGCTTTCACTATTAGGTCGTTTTTTAACATAGAAGAGATACGCGTTTCAGATAAATATGTCCACGTTCATACATCATAAATTAACTTCTTGAAGATATTGATTATTTGAAAAAGACCTGTTAACTTCCTTATAGTTGTGATTGTTTATTGAAACCATTTAGTTTGAAAAAAAACTTTGATTACTAGTAATTCAGATTTCTGTCTGTGTGCTGTCAGAATACAGCAGGAGATATGGATTTACTTTTACAAAAAATGATATGGAAAGCGTCATAAAGCATGCAGAATCCATGAGGAGTACTTCCCGCTGAAAGCTGAGATCGACAGGTTACGAAGGGACTGTCCGAGACATAGAACCCTTGTCTCTGCACGAAGAAGAGGGAACTATTGTCATTTCAGAACGTTTCACACAACTGTTCTCGCCCAGAAAAACTGGTACAGATAGACATAGCCTCATGAGTGTTCTAGCCACTCCAATACCACCCTTCACACAGCAGCTACTCCCCATAAAGCTATATCTGAATTGCCATCAATAGATTAATCAGAATGCTTGCATTTACCCCCTGTGCAAAGACCATTAAATGTGACTGTCTCAAACTTATGTATTTTAATATTGATGTTGTGTTGAGCTAAGTATCTGAAGTGTAATATATGTAATCCTCTTAATATACTTAATATATAATTTTAATAAGCGTAACGTAATCCAAGTACTCTCTTCAGTGCAGAGCCTCTTCAATCTTCTAATAGTACTAAACCTGAACCATCTCAATATACAGACAACAAATCGTACTCCGTCACCAATCGTAACAAAGCTGATTCAGTACTATAAGATGTATGGTTGTTGTAGGATCTCTTCTTTCACGCAACATAGTATTTAGAAGTTTAGCGTTTGCTAATCCCTCAGAACTATCGCATCAGAGCAAGCCAGCACATCATTTAAAAAATACCACAGACAGAAACAAAATTACTTTTTAAACTGTCATGATGTCGGTGAAGGGGCCAACAATTTCATCAGATTTTAACTTGTTGTGAACGGGTTTCTATCCTAAACCAGATATCGTAAGGTCGTTCAGCTGTACATCACGTTGCCATGAACTGACACATAAGATTGGTTGTATACACTGTTACTGCAAAGACAAAAATGTTACTTCCGTAGACCCCCTTCTGGTTTATAGTTATGAAAAAGACTTAGGCTAACTATGAGATAGACTTTTGTCAAGTCAGACAATCCAACAGCCAAAAACGGAGGCTATAAATAGATCTAGAGCGCACCCGTAAAGCATTTGAAAGCGCAAGGCAAGAATATAGTTTTGTTAATGGCTTGAACTGAAGACCCTGTTGTGAAGGTCTGCCTCTTGGAAGTTCTTCTAGTCTTTTAGCCTCACCACCTAATTCTTCTCTGAAAATAAATCTGGCAATAAAAATAAAACTTAGTAATTTCAGAAGAGTTTATTCTGCTGATAGTTCGAATAATACATTGCCTAAAAAAAGTTCTACGACAACTCAATATGGACGACTTTTACAAAGTGACCCCAGCTGGTCTAAATTTTCGCAGTATTTGAATCGAGTGATGGGTACACCCACATGTGATGCACCAAGTTTCTATTAACGACCATGAAATCGAAACCAGAAAAAATCTTCAAGTACGGATCGGAAGCATTCTTCGACCGCAAGCGTGGTCATTCTGTGGATAACATTGAAAAGGCGTGCTCCAAAACCTTCAAGGTCACATGCTACTACCGAAAAATATTTCATCTAAAGAACCTAATTTGCTGAACTTGACGTGAGCAATTGAAATGATGAAGAATGCCTTGAAGATAACTTAAGCCGATCAAGAAAAACGTTCAGTCAGTATCTATCGTGTGTACTGATCGCCTGATCAGGAAGTTCATATTGATATTGTATTGTAACCTTTACAGAAACCTTTTAATTATCTTTTGACGCCGTTTGCTGTTAAGGCGGGCAGTCATAAACTCATAGGAAAAGCTAGAGCTGCTATGGTTGCAAAACAACTTAACGACTTCCTCTATTTGTACAGCAGAGAAACTGAACGTCAGCTACCGAATAAAATACTTCTTCAATTTATAGAAAACGCTTGGGAATGTAACCTCGATGCTGCAGTCGTTGCAAAGAACAGCGGTGGTAGCTCCCAGAGCTCTCTGAAATGTCTGCCCAATGTAAGAAATCCAAGATGTTTTAACACTCGTCGCCACGTCCAGCAAGAAATGCGTTAAAGGTCTCACAACTTTCCTGATTAATGATGCAAGTTTGCACTTCTCTTTGTTGTTATTTCTTTTTACTTCTTAATAGATACTACATAGGTATGATACAGATTATTTTGTATTGATCATTAAAGCGAATAAACTCTTGGAATTTTTATGGGCAATATTCTAACTCCCAACTTACCCTAGTCTGACAGCTTACTATGATTAGCCGATGATGTTTAATATAAGAATTAGCCATAAGCAATTATTCATTGTAGAGCTTACAATGTTCAGGCCTACTGAAAAAGATCACAACACTTACGTAACATTTAATGTTTATGTATTTTGTTCAAATCATAGCATGTTGACAATGAACAATCTTTGAAGACTGATATCAATTTACAGATCATTATTTAGGTATCTAGAAGTCGATCAATTATTCGGCTGATGGGTCGAATGCAACTGTCTCGAGTCCGTTAATAACACCTTCGAATGTAATGAACCCTTACGCTTAAAGCAATTCTCTTTCTACACTTTACAAAGATGGAGGGTTGTAAATAGGATTAGAATTTTACTATTTCATGTTTTAATTTCCAAGATGATGCACATAAAATTGCCCTAAAAAATACTTTTTTTTAATTATCTCCTCAAGTTACGTGCATTCCGGGTTTTATCAAATATTCAATTGCCAAAGGTATTAAGCCGTTGCGTGTCAGCACGGAATGAAAAGAAACAACTTATTGGGAATGGTGCCATTAGTGGGAAATTCAAAAGTTGAATAAATTGCTGCAGCGACTTGCTGGGTGGAGTCAGGTGATTGCCGTCTGGGACCAAGAAATTTAAAAGTAAACAAATTAAATGATTTGGACCGTTTATTTTCACAACATTTACATTTCATTGCGTGATTATGTGATAATTGAAATTATTTTCATCATTTATTTGCATCGTGTGCTGATGTAGATCACTAATAATTAGATGACTAATGATGTATTTCTTCTGTTAAATTAAATTGTAAGAAATAGCGAGGTGGTAACAGGAAAACAATGCCACTGTTCCTCGTCATTCCTGTTTTTGCCCATCGACAGGTGTAATTTAAATATGAAGATGTAGAGGTCACGTAAGATCTGGTTACTTTATCTTGTAGATTAGTTTAGTGGTGAGAAATTTAGGTTTTTAAACTATTCTAACGGAAGACTTACTCAGTGGAAAATTTCGTAAACTTCTTATTTAGCTGTGTTTTTATTTGATATTTTGCTATAATACTGCAAATATTATACATGGAATGTTAATAAATAGGAGGACAATTCGGAAATAAACTTATCTTTGCGCATGCGCACGAAACAAGCGAATCTAGCGATATTCGTTCTGTGGCGCTGTACCCAGTAGTTCAGTAGGTAGTGCGGAGTCGAAGAAGGATATGTTGCTATTTACTCGTCCGTTAGATTAATTGAAAACGAACTCTTCTTTAGAAAATCTTGCAAAATGTGAAGTGCGTCCAGTAATACGATTTTCGTGTAGGAAAAAACATTCACCAGCTGCGATTCATTGTGGACTAATTTTTAGAGACCAAACGTGATAAATGATTGTGTCGTACGTCAATAGTGTCGCATGTTTAAAGATGGATACACTAATGGAAGCAAGAAGTGGCTGTCCATCTGTAATCAGTAATCAATTTACGCGGAAATTTGACAAAAAGGTCCACTATGCACATGAAACTATGGTTTGCGTCGCGCAGCTTTGCTGATGACACTGCGCTTCGAGATGCTGTTACAGGGTGGTTGTAAATAGTAATTCACTATTGTACGCGTGTCTGTCATTGATAATCAAACAAAGGTTTTTGTCAAAATTTTCCTCATATACAGGGTCTGTATTTTAAGTAATAAGAATAAAGCCACAAAACAAAATTTATTACAGATATCACTACAAAACTGTAGTAGTCTTCAAAGTATGCTCCTTGAGCATCAACACACTTCTCCAGGCAAGTTTTCCACGCTTCGTACGCTCCCTGAAAGTCAGCAACTGAAACATCCTTCAGAGTATCCAAGGTTCCGTGGTGGCATCCTTTCAGGACGGTTTTCATTGTGGGAAATAGAAAAAAGTCTGCAGGGACAATGTCGGAACTGTAGGGAGGTTCAGAAATCGTTGTGATGCCATTTTTCGTCAGGTACTCTGTAACCACGAAGCAGGTGTGACATGGCGCATTGTCATGATGGAGCTTCCAATCGATGGCAATTTCTGGCCGCACTCGATTGCCTCGTCTCTTCAATCTTTTTAACACTTTCACGTAGAAGGCACCACTGACTGTCTGTCCTTCAGACACAAATTCCAAGTGGACCACACATTTCTTGTGGAAAAACACAATCAGCATTGCTTTGATTCTGGACTTGGACATGCGAGATTTTTTTTGGTCGAGGCGATTGTGGAGTGTGCCATTCGGTGGTCTGCCGTTTTGTTTCGGGGCCGCATTCAAAGATCCAACTTTCATCTCCGGTAATGACATTGTCAAAAAACTAAGGGTTTTTTTCAATGCGTTCCAAAAAACCTTTCGAAGCGGCCTCACGGTTTTGCATTTGCTCGTTCAACAAAACTTTCTGGACGAGCTTGGCGCAAATCTTCCTCATCCCAAGATCCTCGACAATGATTTTGTAATCAACCATTTTATCGATTCCTAGCTTATCTGCGATAAAACGAATACTTAAACGCCGGTCCGAGTTCAGCAAATCTCGCACACGTTGTTTGTTGTCTCCGGTTCTTGAGGTGGACGGGTGACCTGTGTGGGGTTCGTCCTCCACGCACCCCTGGCCTTCTTTGAACATTTTGTGCCACCTAAAAACTTTAGCTTGTGATAAGCTTTCACTGCCGTACGCTTATCGAATCATTTCCAGCGTTGTTGCACCAGAATTTCCAAGGCGAGCACAACATTTTATTGCGTAACGCTGTTCAATGCTTTGCTGCATTTTAAGCTTGCACACACTTCTTTGCAGGCGTCCGCGCTGCGCATGATTATGCCTCAACGGAAGCAAGCAGGCGACTGTCGCTTGGAGCGTATTCAAGGTCAAATCCCCCTCTACCGACTCCAACCGGTCCCGGTGCCCTCTGATGTATATTGGCGTCAGGACAACAATATTCTCATTACTTAAAATACAGACCCTGTATATCAAAATATCACATTCATTTGACGCTCGATTTACTTTATTTAGGTTTCCAAAACCGTTGTTGATATTTCTATTGTTGACGGAAGAACACGTATTGTTCCAGCTTCCCTCATAAATGAAGAACAAAGGTTAATGTAATTGTTTTTGTTTGTATTTTTGTACATTTCTTTTTTCTCCCTCACAACTTTTGTTAGACATCTTGTATATTTAAATGACTACATTTATCTCTGACACATTTCTTTGGGCGGACACGAGTCGCCTCCTCGGTCGGCGCGTGTCACTTGCACCTTTTTGTTCGCAGACTCTCCGTCATTAACAGCAGCCCGGTCGGCACCGGCGCACGCGTAGCCCCTAGTTGTTTATTTCCTTGGGATGACCTAGTCCGGTTCCACGAATGGCCGCCAATTTGCTCAGGTATTCCTCAGACTATCGGCCGTTTTTTCTCCCTCGTCACGTGATGTTGCATAATTCCCAGTAAACTGATTGCGGCGGCGTTCCGAGGGCTTGCGGCGTGGACGGTGTTATGAATAATACGGCGAAGGACACGCTTGGGACGAGCACGGCGACCCCGTAACCATATGCGAAGGCCACGCGAAACTGCTCGAAGGCATCGGAATGATGAAGTCGCGGCAGGGCGTTGCATAATTTAGGGGACGGGCGGATTTGCGTACGGAGAGGGTATATGGCCGCAATTTTGGAGATGATATCTAAACATGTCATTAAGCTGGGAAGGATAATTACTACGTAAAAAGAATGATGGGCCGATCTGCCTCGAGCTGTTTTTACTTGACGTCGCGGATGTTGCTTAGTTACGCCAATTTTGGCCTTCTTGACTGTATGGCGTAGCCATGTGTATTTTTTCAACTTAAAATTGTATTATAAATAAAACATTCTTTATTTCTTTGTTTCTTCATTTATATTTTTTATACCTGCAATCATTTCTCTTAATCACAGGGTGATTCAGATTAATCTTTAGAATATTTTTTCTGAATAAAACACAAAATTTTGGGGCAATCCGAGTTTTATTGGCAATATGAAGTGTGATGTCGGCCAATGCCCTTCACGACTCTTCTTCTAGCACAGTTTTCTATAATGCTTTCCCATAAATGCAGCAGGTGTACGTCTGATGTTTTCTTTTAGCCCTGGAATCGCGGCAGGTTTGTTAGCATAAACCCTTTCGTTGAAATAGTCTCAGGGGAAAAAGTCCCCCCCTGAGAGATAAAACGATCAGGAAATTTGCTGTGTGAGACTTGGCTCCATCTTGTTGAAACCACACGTCATTCAAGATCAAATCGTTGGTTCAATTGGAAAAAAAGTTCTTTGGCATTTCCCAATATATATCATTGCCAGTAACAGCGTTGCTAGCTTCGTCTTCAAAACAGTACGGGCCAATGATTTCTCCAGCCCACAATGCATATCAAATAGTGCATTTTTCTGAATACATTGGTTTTTCATGAATAGCACGTGGATTTTGATCTGAAATGAGACAATTTTGAGTTTTATCGCTTCTTTTCATAATAAACTTGAATGATATTGGCATTGCTGCACGGTAACGATTTGGCCATGTGTTTAAATACCAACTGTACAAATGGAAACTTCTAACATTCACAGAACGCAAACTGCGCGCATTTTAAATCCTAAAGTTCTACAGCTATCCATTATCTGCAGTTTTTTAATTTCTTTAGTATTTTATTATTACGAGTGCTTTATTACCCGCTCTCAAACGAAAATTTTCTATCGCTTGCGGTTCCGGAAATATAATACCTCGGCCGCGCCTGCCGCCGGGCCAGAATTTGTCCTTCGGAGGTGTTCGGGTCGGCACGGAAAGGCACGAACAATGTGTAACAGCAGCAGCACTCATAATTTTTTTTATATATATAATTCTTCATCTATAATCGGATTTACCACTTTTTTGTTGTGTTTGAATTTACCATTTCATTGAACTTAATTTTAAGATGATTTGCTGTGGTCTTGTTTTAGTAATTTTTTTTGTATCTTTCTCTATGGTCAGCATTATTTTAATTTAATAATGGAATTTTTCATGATCACAACTTTTTAACTGCAGTTTAGTTCCGAAATAGTGTAATTATTGTAAAAATTAAATTGTGGCGCTCGAATATTCCTGTCATATAACAATTTATTCCATATGCTTCTCCCTCTAGCTTTTTAAGATATTTTTTGCTCATGATTTAATCTTATGAGTATCTTTGGATAATAATCTTTCAAGGTCTACGAATTTCTATTTATTATAAATTAAAAAAAAGACTGTCTAAAACTTACTAAAGACTGCTGTATCATGTGGTTGGTTCTCGGGTTATAAGGCCGTGATTGAAGTTCAGAAACTCTTGACGTTTCGTCCACAACTGTGGCAGACATTTTCAGAAGAAAATTTTCTAAAAATCAAGTGACTATCCCGTGCATTTTCGCTTTTATACTCGTGTGAGTATGGTAGAGATGGTGTTGGGAGGGAGGGGGGCATGGTTGAGGTCACCGGGATGGTAGATGACTTGATCGGGCTAGCTGCTGATGTCCATCGGGACGGTGCAGGTAATATTTCTGACGTCACTCGCTCTTTCATCGTATCCGTCGTCCCTTTTAAAATTATTTTTTTTATAAATTTCCACCGCCTCTCTGTATAATCTCGGGTAGTAATTCCTACAGTTTGCCCAAATTCTCGTGGTTAGGATTTTCCAAAGCATGTTCAGCAACTGTTGATTTATCGGGTTGATTAAGGCGTAGATGACGTTTGTGTTCCTGTATCCTGGTAGTAATCGTTCGGCCCGTAGTCCCAATGTAGACTTGCTTACATGAGCAAGGTATGCAGTATACCCTTGGTGTATCCTGTGGGTTTCTTGTATCTTTGGCTGGTCTAAGCAAATCCCGTATCTTGATGGTAGTAGTATAGATGGTTTCCACTTTGTGTTTATTGAGAATTTTTCCTACCTGGTCTGTAACTCTGTTGATGTAAGGTAAAAAAAGCTTTGCTACCGTAGCCGATTTTGGTTGTGTTTTTCATGCAAATTTGTTAGATTTGATTACTCTATTTTATCTCCGTCCTCGAGTAGCCATTCCCTTGTCAGGCTTGTTCCAAATGTTTGAGTTCTTTATCCAAAAACTGTGGTCGGTATGTACGTCGTGCTCGATCTAACAATGTTTTTACAACCGTTCTTTTTTGACTTGGGTGGTGATTCGACTGCTTATGAAGGTATCTGTCCATATGCGTGGGTTTTCTGTACACTTTATGTTGTAAATATCCATTCTCCCATCTCAGTACTTGTACGTCTAAGAAAGCAATCCTATCTTCCGATTCCAGTTCCATGGTAAACTGTATGCTTGGGTGTATATAATTCAAGTGCATAAGAAATTGTGGTAAGGTCTCTTTTTCGTGTTTCCATATTACAAAGGTGTCATTGACGTATCTTAGTCATATCGCGGGTTTTAAAGGTGCTGCGTTGATGGCGATCTCTTCAAATTTCTCCATGTAGTAATTGGCGATTACAGAGCTAAGTGGGCTACCCATTGCTACTCCGTCTTTTTGTTCGTAATATACGCCCTGCTAAACAAATTAACTGGACGTAAGGCACTACTGAAATAGCTGTAAGATATCATTAGGAAAAATTTTCTTCAGGTGATCCAGGGCATCTTGAATCGGTACTTTGGTAAATAGGGAAGTCACATCGAAGCTAACCATTAGATCTCCCCCCTGTAGCTGGATGTCTTGAAGCTGGTTGACAAAATATGCGGAGTCCTTGATGTAACTGCTGGTATGTCCAATGCAGGGTTGTAACAGACTGGATAAGTATTTGGCCAATTTGTAGGTAGGACCCCCGATGGCACTGACAATGGGTCGCAGCGGTACACCGTCCTTGTGTATTTTGGGAAGCCCGTATATTCATTCAGAGAGGTGCTTCTTATCAGTTTACTCGTGTCGCGTAGTATCCGCGATGTGGGATCACGTTTGAGCACGGTGTAAGTGTTTGCATCGAGCAGTTCGGTCACCTTCTTTGTGTAGTCCTCCTGTGCTAGTACAACAGTTGCGTTACCTTTATCTGCTGGTAAGACAATTATGGTGTCATCATTCTTGAGCTCACGTAGAGCCTTTAATTCCGCCCTGGATAAGTTCTTCTTAGGCGGCTTAGCACGGCGCAGGATGCGTGAAGTCTCGACTCGTACTTCCTCTGCTTCGTCTGTTGGAAGGTTCCCTATGGCTGCTTCTAAGTTAGCTATAATGTCCTCTACTGGAATGGATTTGGGTGTTACGGCAAATTTTTCACCTTTGCTAAGAGCACTGATGGCTTTCTGGCTAAGCTCGTGTTTGGAAAGGTTTATAACAGTTTTCTTATAACCCAGTTGTGTGGGAGCGCTTTTGTTCTGTATTCTGAAACTTAAAAGATTGTCTAACGGTGGCGACCGCTCCGTGTTTCTCCGTAGAATGGAAAGTGATGCGGTCTACAGTATCCCAGTCATCTTTATGGATTCTGCTGGCCAAGCTGAGATGGACTTGCATCAGTTCTAGTGAACACAGAGCGAGGGTTTTTCTAGTGGCGTGTACTTGTTCTCTGACTAAGGCAGCTTCCGTTTTCCAATAAATTCGTTGGGCTTGAAAGTGCGCAGGTGGTGTTTGACCTGTAAATACTTCGGAACTACTTTTTGATCTCGACAACGCAGTAAGAAAGCAAGGCTGGACAGTAGCTGGAATTTCTTCTTGCGTAAGTTCTCGAGTTGTCTTACAGACTTTTAAACCTCTTCCCCGCAGAGGCGTGTCAAATAGATGCGAATGCTTCCACGCCGGTGTTATGGTGCATCTAAAATTTTGTAGAAGATTTTCTTCTGAAGATGTCTGCCGCAATTGTAGACGAAACGTCAAGAGTTTCTGAACTCCGACCACGGCCTGATAACCCGAAAACCAACCATACGATGCACCAAATTAACGCCTTCTTTTATCACTTAATTATTCTAAATTACTTATCGATATCTAAGCAAATTGTGAATATAAATAAAACAATCTTGATGTTCTTTTACGTTTTATATATTTTTCCAGTGCTTTACACTTTGTTTTTTTTTTAATTTTTTGCATTACTGTGTATGCATTTCTTGTTTTGCTTTTTGTTTGATTTATTTTTTTTATTAATCTATTTATACGGCGGTGCTCTGAAAAATTCTTGGCCTAACAATTAAAGCAATTTTATTTTTCAAATATTGTTTTTATCTGTTAACATAACCCCTTGAAATCGAGATACATTTTCTCAGCGATGCTCCAGCGTCATTATCTCACCTTGATAATGATTCTTCTCCAGGTTTGCAAAACATCTATCTACAGTTATGTAATGGCTTTTTGAGTAGAAGAAATGCGTTGACCGGCGGGAAGAGTTTTAGTTTTTGGGAAAGACGGAGCTAAATCTGGAGCGCAAAGAGGATATTCTAACAGTTCGTATTGTAGATCTCTCAATGTTTCCATTGCTAATGCACATTTGTGGGTAGGCGCATTGTCGTCATAAAAGATGTTTGTTTCTTCTGCAAGCCGGGTCTTTTCTCATGAATTTTTTTATCAGGCATTGTTAAAAGATTTGCCCAATATTTCCCAGTTATTGTTTTACCATATTCAAGGTAATCAATTAATAAGATGCCTTTAGCATTTCACAAGATTGATGCTAAAACCTTTTCTGCGCGTGGCATAAACTTCATCTTCTTTGGATCCGAACAACCTGTTTGATTCCGGTCTGTAACGATTAATCCAAGTTTTAAGCGACGAACAAAATCAACTCTATTTTCTTTAAAAAGCTTTAGGCTATGTTCGAAAACTGTCATACGAATCCGTTTTTGTTCTTCTGTTAGCAAGTGCGGCATCCATCTTTTTCATATGCATTCTTCATGCACGATATATCCTACTCGTTCTTTTGAAATTCTTGCAGCTTCTGCAATTTCACGCATCTTAATTCGTGGATCATCCAATACCATATCGTGCACTTGTTTAATAATTTCTGGTGTTGTTTCCACTTTTGGTACATCCCTCACGGTGATCATCTTCAAGACTGGTGTGGCTACATTTAAACTCGACAGTCCATTTTGTAATTGTTCAATACGAAAGAGAAGAATCGCTATAAACTGTCATAAACTTTTTATGAATGTTTTCTGTTATTAAATCTTGTTTATAATTTGATAACCTTGCGATGTCTATTTTAAGGCGAAAAATCTCAACTTCAATTGCGTACTCTTGACAAATATACCAACTTCAGAAAAAATCTGACCTAGTGTTGACGTGTATGATCGAGGCCGAAAACTTTTTAGATCACCCTCATAGTATTTATTTATAGCTCATCAACAGTGATGATAGTTGTTAGTTCTTCCGACATTTACTAAACGACCAGGAAAATAGAACCTTTCAATGGATTATAAAAACTATCCAAAGCCCCTTCAATACGACTAAACACTCAGGGTGGGCCAGATTTCGAGACAGAAATGGATTTCAGTTAAGACTTAATAATTAATAGCTCTAATAATGCACCCTTTCTTTTATAGGCATACAAATAGGCTCATTACGATATGTTATTAGCAACAAGATGACTGTATTTTTCATTCTTGATAAAGATTATATTTTATGAGCATTGCCATAATAATATGGTTTTAGTAACGTGACACAGTTCAATAAATTACCAACTAATTGCACGTAGGCAAGGATATCTACACTATTGAAAAAAAGCATTAAAGGAAATTGCAATATCCGCACAGGATGTGAAGTAAAACCTTTACAGAGATATTGCAGTTCATTTAATCTTAATGCAGACGAAAAGGCGGCTTTCGTCAATTTTTATGTGGATCTGGTTTTCATATTTTAAATTACGAACATGTATTTAATGTAGTAATTAAAGACTGGTTTTATTTACTTCAGAGTAAGAGTATTATGTCTTTTAATTTAAGGATGTGTTTAAGTAAATTAATTCTTAATAATTGATTAATCATCGAAAAAAAATTCAATTTCCGCTGCTGTTTAATTTTTACGATAAAAAATAAATTAAGTTAATTGCTTTGAAATTACTTCAACGTTATTGTATACACGCAAACCTGAAGTAAAGATAGACTTCTCTTGATTAGCATCGAAATATCTCCACTGTTAGTTCAAAATTTTGAAACTAAAATTTCAAGTATCTAAAATCATTGGAAAACGCGGCTTTATTCAAGTGATAATTTTACGACTAGCATTCCGAAACCAGTCATTTCTGTTATATTTGAAAGTGACTTATGGGCCTGTTAACGATACGCGCATCCCTTTTACCTGCACCCCTCCCTTCTGGTGAGAAGGTAACAGGGGTCTTTACAGAAAGGACTGGCAGTTTAATTTTTCATCTGCGCGAGGTGCAACGGAAATATTTCGACTAGAACGTCCAGCTAATAAACAACTACGTTCCCAAGTTTCGCTATTGATTCTACAGTCTTCACCGGATAAATCAGGTAGGAATGCTGCTTAGGGTATTTTTAGGCAAGTTTTAAGATTTAAGTTGCTTAAAATGGTGTTCTTTGCCAGTACCAATTTGAAATATTGTTGCAGTAAATTACATTGTTCTGATTTGATTTTGTAATGATAATAGATGATTAAGAAAGTTCCATCGTTTTGAAATTGAGAAAAACAATTGAATATTTTTATATAACATAAGTTTGTTCATCATAGTATTCATCTTCGAATAGAAGCAACTCTTTTTCAGCTAAAAGATAATTTATAAATTCGATTTTTATTATCAAAAATGTAGACATTAAATTGTTTACCACACATGTGATTATCCAAAGATAAATGAGATGAAAATCCGATGTCTGGAAACTACGGGGGATGGAAGAGCATTTTCATCTTGAATATTATTATTTTTCTCTATAATACTTTTTTACGATTTACCAGTGCTGGTTGTTTCCGTTGCATTGCATCGTGCACTCGTCGGAGTTGTTTGCTATAAATGTGACCAACTTGAAGATATTCATGGTGAATAATTCGTTTTGATGTCCACCAAATACAGAGAAGCAGTTTTATGGTTTCAACTTTTCTTTAAAGCTTTGTGGTACAAGATTACCTGTTGTTAGACAGTGCTGAGGATTCGTCTCGGGCAGAAATTTTTTCACGCATAGTCGCGTCGTTTTCGATGTAACTGTCTTTCTTCAAACGTATTACAATTTTTTGCAGTTTCTGTTGCTTAATCCCAAGTTTAAATTCGTAAACACACATTTTTCACAGACATTTTTAAGGATTGGAATTATATTTTAAGTTAAAGTGGACAGTTCAAGATTCACAGAACAACTACGTGCACTACGTGCTTATATAACGGCTGAAAAATTCTTGGAATTTTGTCCAATAACATGCATAAACAATCCATGGAACTGAACTTTCTTGGCTACCTGGTACGACTCGATTCTGAAAACATTCAAATTTCATGTTTTTATACCGTTGAGAGTAATATTATTTAGAGGGATGATTTGAAAAATTATGGTTCTGTCAGTAACGTTTATAATCATCGTAAAGTAAGTAGAGCAAACATTTTATTTTGATAAATAAATTTTTTTGAAGCACAAGATCTGAAAGTGTCTAGAAGAGGCTTTAACTATGTAGTCATAGTTGTAAGAAAATTCTTTAAACGCCGCTTTACTATATATTGCGCACTTGTAGTTAACTTTATTTTCATTAAAAATGAATTCATTACTAACGGATAAATGGTTTAAGAATTTGTACCCGCCATGCATACCGTGGTGTAATGATTAATTTATTAAAGCAACAATTTGAACGACATATATGGATGTTCAGGGCACTAGAATTTTTAATTTCTTTTTTTAATTACATTTATTGCCAGACAACAAATATTTGTGTTCTTCTTCTGCTTCTAGTGCCTATCCTTAACGGATGTTGGCGATCAATAAGGCTACTTGCACCTTGGAAACTGCAGCTCGAAATAATGATGTCCATTTGTTATACCATTTTCGTAGATTCTCCAGCCATGAGGTGCGTCGACGACTAGGACTTCGTTTTCCTTTTATATAACCTTGTAGCATTAATTGTAACAATTGATATTTTTCACCTCTCATTATATGTCCCAGATATTCTAATTTTCGTTGTTTTATAGTAGTCATAATTTCCAAGGAGCAATTCATTCTTTCAACTATTTCTGCATTTGTTACTCTGTCCGTCCGTTAAACTCTCAGCATGCGTCTATACGCCTACATTTCAAATGCATCGATTTTGTTGCACAGGTCCTGTATCATCGTCCAGGCGTCCGCCCCATACATCAATACCGGAAACACATAACACTTAAGAAATCTCTTCCTTAGTTGTAATTTTAAACTACGATTACGTAGTAGAGATTTTATGTTACTAAACGCGCATCTGGCTTGTCCGATTCGGCTTCTAATTTCCTTTTGCTGTCTTCCTTCGTCATTTATTATTGTGCCCAAATATTTGTAGTCAGATGGCTTTATTGTTTACTACAATTCCTGTTATTGTTGGTTTTTTTTTTGTTATCACCATATACTTAGTTGAAACATGGTGCGATAATATATTTATTTTCTTCGCAGAAATTTACTAGTCTATAACCTTTGTTGTTGCGTTGACCCAATCCAAATTTTTCCACTGCCACTCCTTGTTCACTCTTACCAACCTTAGCATTTAGATCACCCATTATAATGTTAATTTCCTGTAAACGTGTGTTTTTCATTAAATTATCAATTTCTTCATAAAATCTTTCTACTTCCTGGTCTTCATTTTTCGTTGTCGGTGCATACACCTGTATAATATTAGTGTTAACTGGATTATTTTGTATCTGTACCATAAGTGTTCTATCCCAATAAGGAACAAAATAACTTTCTTTGTGACAATTAATCCTACTCCATATTGATGTTCTGGATCATTTCCACCAGAGTAACACGTGTCATGGTCCTCATTTCGCTGATTCAAAGTACGTCAATTCCGAGTCTGCTCATCTTTTTGATATTATTTCGCGTTTTATGAGATTTATTCTTTCCGCGTTTATTTTGCTTTTCACCGCGTTTTCGCATGATGACGACCTGGGAGGCCCTTTGGTCTGACTGAGCTATTCCTCCCCTGCCGACTCTTGGGTTCCGTTGTCCATCAGTGGTAAAATTCTGTTTGTTATGCGTTTGAGCCATATTGAATGTACTAGAGATATCTATATAGATCTTTAATGTATTGGTTTCTCCTTGCCTACTACATCCGTCTGCCGTTGACTATTATTAAGTTCATCCGCCTTTAGGACCGATTTCTCAGTCCTGGGACAAAAGAGTGCCCTACCTCCCTGGCCCCTTCACCCGAAACTGTTGGCCAGGTGAGGGGAATCGCTTATACCGGCGATTACTCGGTGTTGCTGTTTGGTTGGGGACTGCTTATTCGTCTGAGATAGAATATCTCAGCTTATATCGCGGCTTACCTTTATACCTAAAAGTATTTCACTATCCGCCACCTGTGACCCCGCTAGTAGCCTACAGCTCAGCCCTAGCATATTTTTGTTATACATAGCATTGATGTTACATAATGTGCTTAACTGGGACCAAATACCATAAGGAGACTTTTAGCTGTCTCGGTGAACTTTTCGATAATAGTTTCAGTGATTCTCGCAATCAGCTAATATAATGTCCTGAGGTAGTTGAACCGCACCGCTAAACGCACTTGAATTAGTTATAAGCTTTTTTGCACTTTTTTGTGGTCTTCAATGAACATAATTCCTAGTTCATGATGCAGTTGTGTATTTCGAATATACCAGGACGCATTGACTGCGATCCGTAACATTTTATTTTGGATCCTCTGTGGCTTTCGCGTGTTTGTTTAAGATGTATTACACCATATCGGTGATCCGTACAGAATTAAAGGTCGTAGCAGACCTTTTTTAGTAGATACAACTGTTTGTGTCCGGTATGACCTTGGGTTATTTTCTGATTAATGTGACAGACCCAACTCAGCCGTGTGTCGAGGTAGATGGCAAAGTATTTGACTGCTGAGTCATTTGATTTCCATGGTATTTATTATTAATGTGTACGGAGTTGGGATTTATTAATCTTCTGAGCGTGAAAATTTTGGCTTGGCAATTTTTTTAGTATTCCACTGTTGGAACCACAGAGAAAGTTGGTTTGTAGCTTGTTGGAGTGCTAACACTGCTAAATTCAATAACGTTGCTTGGGTGAACATGGCTGTGTCATCTGCAAAGGTAGCAAGAGTTGCCTTGGTTTCGGGCAGATCGAACGTGTAAATGCAGAATAGCCACTTTCAAGCAAAAAAAGTAGGATATTGATTATATTAATTTCAATGTTCCTTCTCTATACGTTTTTTATTATATAAATTAAGTGGATTTCCTAAATGTTGACATATTAACCTAAAAGGCTACTAGACTTATTTTTATTAAAAAGAAATAAATTTCGTGTAATTCATACCCGTGACCTACTTACTATTTCTTAGCAGGTCGTTAATTTTGGTAGAGCTTATAGAAAATTTCTGCCCTCTAAATTAATGTAAACAAAAATGTTTTTACAGCATAAACTTAATATGTTCAAATAAATCCAACCCAAAACAGTTCAAGGGCGCCTCCACCAAAAAGCTCCAGTGCCGAGCAACAATTTAAGCGCAGTCGACAAGCGCCGCTCATTAGAAATGCGAAAATTAAGGAAACACGCAATATTTCCGAATAATTCCCCGTAAATGTCAGCGCCCAGCTCGCGCTGTAAATAATTAAAACGTAAAATCAATGGCAACAGCAAGCCGCTCATAAGCAACCGGCTCGGGTCGCATATTGCATTCCGCCCGCATTACAGCGCGTAGGCAGCTCGCGGATTCTACGCGCGCGAAATTCGAGTGCGTCGCGGCGGGGCCGTTCCCACAATTTCCGACGGTTCTGGTTTTTAGCGAGCTCCCGGATTATTATAATGATGTATGGCGGCAGCCGCACTCGCAAGATAAGAGTTAATTTGCCGGCCGGCTACCGGTTATTATGTTGCCATTCTGCGCGAACGGATCGGGTTCGGGATCGATTAAAAGTAAATACGATCGAACGTAATGCACGCCGCGCTAACTGCAGCCTATTACCCCCTCGGAAAAGTAATTATGCCCCTTACCCGTTGTTTGCATTGAGGTCGAATTACGCGCTGAAATTAAGTAGAGGTTAGAGTTTTTCGATTAAAGCCGAATCAAAGTTGCAGCAAGCGCCATTGTCCTGCTCTTGTATGGGTTTGAATGAAACTTGTGGAGCTCTCCCTGATTGACGCTGCTCAAATCCTATTTGTGGTTGTTTAGGGAATGGAAATCCTTGGGACGTTTCCTTATTTACTTTTGCGATTTGTTAGTTTTGTTTTTCCAAATTGTATTTACAGGGCATCTTATTCAGCATTTCTTTCATTTGCGTTGTAAAACAAAAATTAAACACTGCGTATTGCATTAATTGTATATTTTTATGTGTGGGTGTAATACAATATTTTCAACAAGCAACAAGTTGGTCTTCTAGTGCCACTGTTTGTCCAGGAAAATCAATTACTATTCCTTTTGTTTCTTAATTTTTGAACACTGCAAATTTCATCTCCAAACTCCGCCAATAGAAACTGAAAATGGTCGGGCAAGAAACAAGCAGAAATAAGACATTTTCGCAAAACACATCGAAAAGATATTTCAAACAGATGAACAATAAGAACAAATGATCACGTCCTGGAAGCTCAACATAGAATAGAACAAAAATTAACAAAAGAAACTAAAGAAAACGTAAAGCCAAAGAAGCCTCCATGATTTGATCTAATCAAATATAGAAAAGGAACAGTAAAATTAACAAACCCAATAAATGCAACATTTTGACTGAAATGCATACGAAGCGTTTGAAAGGTGGCTTAAATAATAATGATAGAAGCCTGGAACGCCATCAAACGAAACATCATATTGACCCATGTGGCTCTGACCGATAATCTAAAAACGATTAAAAACCCGTTTTTTAGAAGGTTAAGTCAACAATAGAAGGAAAGGAGGTAATTCCAACACAAAAATTCTAATGCTAACAAGTATCATCGAAAAAAATTCAGTAGTAAAGTTTGGCATTATAAACTTGGAAAGTATTGTATAAATATTTTTCATACTGCTAACGTCTTGCATTCTAGATAGACTATTCAGGATATGTAGAATAAAGGCATGAGTACCACAGGTATTGTACTACGACCAATGCTTTACGTCTTGTACGCTAGTAATATTCCTAAAACCAACTAAGTCATGATAGTTACTTTTGCAGATGATACGTCAAAAAAAACAGGACATGGTACTACAAAAACAACAGATGTACTACAGCACGCTCATTCAAGCATTGATTTATGGATAAAAATATGGCGAATTAAATTACTTACTGAGTCCTAAGCCTTTCTACCTTTAGGTCTAAGGCTAGTGGGGTTGAGTCCTGTATTGTTGCCTCCATTGTTTTCTATCTTGTGTTTGGTTTCGTATGCCCTCCATTTTATTCCCTTTTTCTCTGCTTATTCTTTGATTCTGCCTAACCATCTTGTTTTTTCCCAGAACTCGCGTTTCAAACACTCTTTTTGTAAGTCTTTCATCCGGCATTTGACACACATGTCCAAATCATCTGAGTTGTCGTATAATCTTTTCATTAATTGGCTCTAGTTATAGGTTTTGTCTGAACGTTTGGTTTCTTATTTTGTCCCCCTGTTCTTATTTTCTATTCTTCTTAGGAATCGCATTTTCATTGCGTTGATTTTCGATGTTTGCCTTCCTGTTAATGTCCATGTCTCACTGCTGTATGTAATTATTGGTCTAACCACTTTTTTAACGACTTCTCTTTTTATCTTTTTTTAGGTACTTCTCTTTTACCCAATAATGTCCTTCTCATTGTATTAAATGTATTTTCTTCTTTTCCCAATCTCTCATTTATTTCCTTGTCTACTTTCACGTTTTTTTCTATGATTTCACTTAAATATTTGAAGTATTCAACTTGTGCTATTTGTTTTCTATTCTTATTTCGTGGGTTTTCTTTGTATTAGATATTATCATCGTTTTTGTTTTTGAGAATAAATTTTTATGTTTATCTTCTTTAGTTCTTCGTCTGTTTCTTTGAGATTATGTTGTAAATTCTCTTCCGTGTCTGATATTATGGTAACGTCATCTGCGAACAGGAGTTCTGTCAGTTGTGTTTGTCTCAATTGCCAGTATCCCAATGTTACTTTTTTCATCTTTTTCTTGGCCTTCTTTATTACCTCGTTTAGAACCACTGAAAATAAGACACATCCTGTTTGACTCCTTGTTTAGTTTAAAATTTCCTGAATTCTTCGTTATTTGTTCTTACTATGTCCGTATTTCCTTTATAATGTCCTTCATTACTTCTATCGTATTTCTATTTACCCCTCTTTTCTGCAACACTTTCCAGATATCTTTTGTTCATATTCTATCAAACGCTTTTTCCAGTTCGATAAAACGTATGTGCATGTCTTTATTCTTATTAATTAATTTTTAGTTTGTTTGTCGAGTTATGAAGATAAGATCTTGAATACTTTTATTTTTCCTGAATCCACGTTGCGTCTCTTCCAGCGTCAATTTTATTTCTTATTCTTTTTTCTATTATTTTTGCAAATAGTTTCTCTGGAACACCACTTGATACCGTTAATCCTCTGTAATTATCACAGTTTTTCTTGCCCCCTTCTTACATATGGGTAAGATAATGTCCGTTTTTCAATCCTTCGGTGTTCTTGCAGCCTTTAATATATCAATCATTATTTCATTTAATTTGTTTATTTCTTCTCGTTCCATGTATTTTATCATTTTCGGGGTGATGTCTTTACGTTTAACGTCTTTATTGCTTCTCCTATTACTTCCTCTGTTATAATTTCTATTTCCCTCCTCTTGGTTTTGTGTGCCCGTGTGTGTTAGCTCTTCAAAGTACTCTCTCCATATACCCATTATTTTATCTTCTTTAGTTACTACGTTTCTTTCCTTATCTTTTATATTTGGCATGTTGTACTCCTTTTTCTTCCTAAGTTGTTTTATTACACCATAGAACTCTATATTTTTCTGTCATTTATGTCCAAATTTTTTCCACGATTTTTTTCTTAGCCTCTTTAATTGCTGATATAACTTCTTTTTTTCTTTATATTTCTCGTAATCTTCCGCTCTTGCGAATTAAATTAAATGACAACGAATATGTACTTATTAATTTTATAAACGGGAAAAATGAATATTTACCAGTAACACTAAACATCATCTTACCACTCGTCTCTGCAGAAAAGTACTTGGGAATGAACTTGGATGCTAAATTGCGATGGAAGGGGCACATGGGGAAGAAAAAATAAGAATTAGGTATAAAGTATAGAAAATATACTGGGTGTTGGGAAGAAAGTATGGATATACGGTTATCACCTGCACGGCTAAGCACTAAGAAACATCACAAGGGGGCACCCTGGTACATCATAAACAGCAATATCCACAGGGACCTAAGAATAAAAATTGTACTTGAAGGAATAAAGAACATTACCAAGAAGCGCGAGACAAGGCTGCATGAACATGTAAGCATTCAACCTCTACAACTTTTAGATAATGGAGAATTAGAAAAAAGACTTAAAAAGATAAAGCCATTTTGAGTGATAGAAGTGACAATGAAAAAGCAGAGTAAAAATGTTAACTCGTGAAAAGTGTGTGCCGAAATACCTGAAATCTTATAAACATTAGTAAATTTAAGTTTGATAATTGCTGGTTAGTCTTTAGACTAGTTGCAATGTATATATATTAAAAAAAATTAACCAAATACATAATTATTTTGATCTCTCTTCCCTCTTTCTCCCACTTCAAAAAAATCTTAACAACGTTAACGTTTGACAGTAGTGTGGGTTCACAATTTTCGCGCTAGGAGTTTTAGCCATTGACCTCTCTCTAAAAAGTAGTTTTTATTTACTAACAAATAATAAGAATTCTGGTAGTAACATTCTTCCTGGTCTTTGAGACATGAAGCATGCAAGTTCTATGATTACTTATACAGCCAACTTACGGTTACGCGATACAATTTGATGAGATCTACTAATGATTTATGTTATTTAATTTTATTGAATTTCTCATGCTCCTCCATCTCTAAAGACGGATATACTTACAAAAACTTACAGACATGCAACAAAAAACTATTCATGTTCATCTTTATCACCTTCACGGTTATTATTACTTTCTTTAAATGCCATCCAAGTGTCTGTTTAGGAACTCTATTTATCACTCGATCTCCTCGACTGACTTCGATGGGCTCAATACTATATAATTACGGAAATGTGAGCACAAAGTTCTATTGCTCGAGCTTTGCTATAGCAATTCATTTTAGGAAACATCCAAACTGCATTTCTTCTAACCGAAACAAGTGTAATAAAACTTTCCACTCAATTCCGTGGCCAATCTTGGCATTTCTTAACTGAATCATTGATGATACGGGGAAGACATTGAAGAATTGTTAATGCTCTAATAATTGAAGGCCCAATAGCTGATTTGCACAGGAAAGTGTGAGAAAAGGCCTTTGAACCAGTAGGAAATTTTTATTATGACTGAGATAACTCCACCGGCAAAACACAGAGCTGAAGGGCAATTGGCGCATGTGTGTGCTTTTGTAACCACTATTTCGAGACTGCGCAATAGTTGATCGTTTCCACACTTCTCATCTTGAAATTAGAAATAAATTAACGTAATAAAGTGTTTGAGGTTTATAATAACCTAATCTAAAATTGATGTTCTGTTCTATTACTAGCAGAAGGTATAACCAGCATCGTGGTCCATAAAGATGTACTATAATGCGTTCAGCGAATACATATATTTAAAAAGTGCGGATATTTCAGTAGTCAGGTACACACTGAACCATTTGTGGGCACTCGTGTGTTGTGCTGCGACTAACTTGTTTAGGTTAAAAGTGGCGATTTCATTTGTATCTCTCTACTAATAATAGTGTGTATTGTAAAAGTAGGTTTTTAAATTTTGATTCATCTGTTTAACGCAAAGAGCTAAATATAAAATATTGTTATAAATGCTACATTGTAAACCTGGCTTCGGCGTACATCTTTCTGCGTTTCAGGGGCGGTTCAGGGATGTGTCATGATGATTTATTACTATATGTATTCGCTGAACGTATAATAAACTCATTTTTTGCTCAACTTTATCTGAAATAATTAAATACTTATCCTATACACAGGCAATATTTTGAAATTTGGATGATTACTTATTAATTTTTTTTAAATTTTAAATAAATATAAATAAAGATCAACTGATATGCAGCATGCTATGACGCAGATATTTCTTTGTACTAATTAACTTAGCGACTACACAATTGAACATAACAGAATTTCGTGTACCCCACAAGCTAATCTGATTTTACAGTTTTCTAAAACCAATATCCATAATTTCTCTGAACTTTTTAATTTTACTCAACTGATCGGTTAATTGTTTTACTGCGATTTTTGAGATATATACCATAATTAACTACTTATGAGTATTTTTTGACTTTGTTATTCCCTCTCCATTAATTTTTTTGTTTCTTTCTCCTGTAGGGTTACATTTTTTATATTATTTATAGATATGCTTCTTTAAAATGTATTACAAAAAGGATGTATTCCTGATATATAAAAGAATTATTTAAATAATTGAGAACAAAAGCTTTATTTCATTTATGTAACGCAACATAACTCTCGGGAACCATGTTTGTGGAAATCAAAATTTTTCTGCAAATCTTGTAGGTCAAGTTTTAACTCTGAGACGAGATTAAATCAAAAACAAGTCAATAATGAATTCATTGTTTAACGAAACTCCAAGCTACCAGGAGTGAGTATTTTAAGCTCAGACTGTTCGTTCCCAGCAGATAGCGTTTCTAATGAACCACTCGGTGCGATAATGAGTAATCTTACGAGTGATAGTGATACAATGCATAAACTGTTTTCTTTGCTTTCAGTTAGGACTTGTTCATATATTCACGCATAATGAGATGCAGATAAGGCACGTACAAGCCCATAAGCGAACAAATGTAACATCATAGTTTTATCACCAAGAGCTTGTTTTGTCACTACTGCTGACATCGTTAACATTCACGAAATATCATAATATCAACACAATCAAATTCAATACCTTAGTGGTACCTTTAGTAGACATCTAGCAGCCCAGCTTTATGCTACACCATTTTTGAACCTGATATTTGACGTTTCCTAATTGTTTATATAGCATTTTTTACCATCTGCGTCCTCCATTTTATACCATTTATTATTAGTTGTTATTGATTCTTTCAATATACACTGTGTACAGTTTTATGTTTGATGTATTGACCTGCTGAACTTAGTTTGCCATGCTAACAGAACATGACCATAAACTTTTTTTTTAATCCTAGTTAAACTGTTATTAAGAAAGAAAGGACATGCTTATCACATTTATATTTAAAGTGACATATGAGCTTCCTAATTGAAAACATTATGCCAGGAAAAACAAGGATATAATATCCCAGTAACTTGGAGAAATTGTTTTTAATATTCAACTAAAGCTATTAAATAGACTATTTAAATATTAATATTGAAATTTGTAAATCAAAACCAACTCTGCATGTGGTCAGGAATATCATAGGACAGTTGTCAATGATAAACACGCGTTTCCAAGAGATTGCTTGCTATCGCTCTAAACGGTCATTCTGGGAAGCGAAAATGCATTTAACCGGCGCGGAAAACCCCAACCACTAATAGCAAGGCGAGGTTCAATGCTTCTAAACGAGCCGTGGCGTTTGTTTATATTTTTATTTATGCTTTTCCAGGAAAACTTAGGCAAGATAAACTTTCAGTCGTCCTTAATTTGAATAGAATTAACTGGTGCGTGGCTAATTGGTCGCCGGAATTCGCCCGGAAAAAGAAAAACGCGAGAGCGTAGCTCGCAAGCGTAAACTTTTTGTTTGAATTTACTCTTGAACTTCACACCTAAGAGGGATACGATCGGAAATGTTCTTCCTGGCTGTTAGCATTTTGAGCAGAAAGTACGCAAATTGAAAAAGTTTTTGTAAATACGGGCGGCACTCCATGTCGGCTTCGGATAGTTTAAGTTCGTATAACTGAGAATGCGTAATTGAAAATAAAAATCTTTTCAACTGAAATTAAAGTCACCAAATTTTTTGTTTGTATCGCAAGGGATTCGTAAGCAATTCAATTGTTTTAGGTGATTTTATCCTAAAATAAACCTCGTAACGTAGCTGAGAGTAGTAAGATAATAGAAGCAAAGAATTCTTTGGTTGATGCCCAGTGAGTATTCGCTTTCCTCCAACTAGAAACTTTGAATATAGATAATTGATGTTCATGTACGCGTGGATGGGTTGTCGGTTGCATGCATAAATCAGTTTTAGAAAGCTAAAGTTAATGAGCGAAAATAAGTAAGGACGAAATATTCACCAACTGAAGTTTTAATTTTCAAGTGCATCTTATAATAGCCCCAGATGTATTTATTTTCAACGAACTTAAAAAGTTCGTTACTGAATCCTATATGTCTGTCGGTCTGTCGGTCTGTCTGTCGCTGTCACAAATTATGGATTTTTAAAATTTTAAAATGGATTCGTATAGGAACTTTTACGATTTCAAAATCGAAATCAAAGTTTCTATCTCGAATAGTTTTCGAGATATTCGACTAATTTCGGAAAATTTCGACATTACGATTTTAAATGTGGTTCTTATAGGAAATTTACGCTGAATTCGAAAATGAAGAAAAATTCTATGTCGAATAATTGATATTCGATTTCGAATTTTCCCGAAATTCGAAATCGAAATCGAAAGGTTTTTAAGTTCGTTCTGGGATTGCTTACAGAGCAATCTCTTCGCGCATGTTTTAAACTTAAAATTGTATTATAAATAAAACATTCTTTATTTCTTTGTTTCTTCATTTATATTTTTTATACCTGCAATCATTTCTCTTAATCACAGGGTGATTCAGATTAATCTTTAGGATATTTTAGGATATTATATTTTATATAATTGGCATAATAATATATAAAAAGGTAATGTGAATTTTTAAACAAAGAAGTACAATAACAAAAGTAGAAGAATGTCAATCAGCAATCAAACAGCACACTAAGACCAAATTTATTCGTAACTAAAACGAAATGAAGAGAACTCCAATACTCCAAATTCTAAATAAAAAAGGAAGCACAAAAAATTTTAAAAATATAGAAATTTTAGAAGCGTAGGGCGGGTCACCATAAGGAAAGGGAAAAGAATAGAAATCATGATCAGATAACACCCAAAATGAAGAAACTAGAAGTAAGGATGGGTGAAGCAAGTAGACTAAATGGAATTTAAGATCAGAATTTAAAAAGTATTTAGGCAAGAAAGGCGAAAAAAGCGTGTGCTGTAAGTAGAAGGACGTTTTGAAAAGGCTTGCCTTGCATATTGTCCCCAAGAAGATTTTCGGTTGATTGTCCAACCATTTATGCATCGCCATGTTTCCACTTCGTTTTTTGGACTCGGGCTCATAGTGATGGACTCATGTTTCAACTGTAGACGTTTGCAGATCTCAACACGGCTATTAGTATTCATCTCGCACATACTTTATGGAAGCTGAACTCTTCGTTGATGATTTGATGGGCGAAACCATGACTTGTCCGCAAAGGAGAACACACTCCACATTATCTGTAGCAACTCGCCGGTCCCTCGTCATACATTACGGTTGTTTAGCTACTTTTAAAATTATTGTAAGTCTTAAATGAATTTCTTTATTCTTCCATAGTACAAAAGTGAGACAAATATGTTTACACTGAAACATGAGCATTAGAAATGACGTTAGCACGGTCAGATTTCGATAACGTGATCACTCTAGCATGCGCAAGAGGCAGTGTGATGAGCCTAAATATGTGTTATTGTGAAAATGAGTATAATTTGACTTTCCTACATACTTCCTATAAGCTGAGAATGTCCTCTATCAAGAAGTGCCATTACTTTTCTATGAAATTTCCATTTCTGTCCATAGGTGCATGTCAAAGTTGAATAATTTTCTTCGCCTCGTCAGAGTAGGTCCGTTGCTAGCATCGATAACGTAGAGCTGTTTAGAATGGGTTATTATCAGTTAATGACCTTTTAGGTTTCCTCAGCGTGAATAGTAGTTCACTTTTTTAATAAATAAGAAGTGTATGCCACGGGGGTCAGGATTTTAGAGATGTTTAGGTGGGGTATGGACAAAAAAGGTTGGGAATCACTGGTCTAAGGCTTTCTTCTTTTATCTTCAGAAAAAGGATTGTTGTATTTTTTCACACTTTTGATTACCCTCTAACAGTATCCACATCCACGCGTTCATTGACATGGGCAGCACCATTTGTTGATGAATGTCGCGCAACCCTCAGCCGTTAGGAACTAGGAAACAGTGCGTTGCTTCAAGCGAATGTCCAAGACATTCATAATTGAGTCGCTACAGTAGGGCTACCTGATATTACAGGAAACGCTATTGGGTATTTTAATAGCCTCGAAGAAACATTATCAGTTCAGACGTCTAGGGAGCAAGAAATTTCAAGACATCCTTATAACTGAACGTATAAGTGTACCAATTAAAATAAAAAGTTCAAATAAATTACTTTCATTACGTATAAAAACTTTTCAAGGGTACATTAATATAAACCAACGATATGAATTATTGATTCTATATTTGGATTGCTTTTGAGACATTTTCGTCCGAGCATTGCAATAATGAGTCTTTTAAATTTTGTAATATTAATTAAGACTTCGATTTTATTTTACACCGTGAATAATATTGCCTGCATGCTGCTCAAAACTGCTTAGTTTATTTGCTTCTAGGGTTAAGATGGTTTTTTAATTTAAAGACAAATTGTAGTCATTGTTCGTTGAATTGTATTACTCTTCTTGCATAATAAATGATAAGTCTGATTAAAATAAAATGTCTTCTGATAATGTTTATCAATACAAAAAAGTAGTCTTGTATGACTGCGTTTATCTAAGTAAATTTTCCAATGACTGTTAATATTGTAGGATTGAGGATTTTACTGTTTACTGACTTCTGAATTTAATGTTTTTGGTAAAGTTGAAACTGATATATTCGTCAAAAATGAGAAAGCCAGTTAAATTTTAGTAATACTTTCATCATTATTTAGTAACTCTTCGCAGATGTCCACTTTACTTTCTTAATGTCAGCATTCCTGTACCACACCCGTAAACGTAGGTTAGTGATCATCAATACAGCCTTCAGCTTGTTCACAGCTGACTGAAACAACGAAATACTGGACACTCCATACCATTCTCTAAAATTTCTAACCAAGACATTCGTCTACGACCCACATTCCTTTTGTGCTCTATTTTATTTGAATTATAATTTGAGGAATTTGCTATATATCAAGCCGAAATACAAGCCCTAAGTATTCTAATTTCTTTTTCTTAATGTGTAAGGATTTTTAGCACTTTTCTCATTTTTTGTTCACTTGTTCACTTCACACTCGATGAACCCGTAGAATTTTCAGCATCTTCCGATTTACCCACATATTGAACGCTTTTTTGTGCTTGCTTTATGAGGTGTCCACGCTTTAGTCCTGTATAATAAAATGGAAAATAAGCAACAGCGAACAAGACGTAGATCTAGATTCCTATTACGTAGTAAGTCTCATATTTTAACATAAATCTTATCATAACTGTTCAACTGAAATATGTGGTTGTGGAAGTTGTTTGGAAATTCCCTGATTTTTATTCTTTTGATGTTTATTGTTAGTTCATATTTTTCACTGGTCTGTTACTTGGTTTATTAGGACTTGCGTCTATTCTTCAGTTTAGACTAGTAGTGTAGTATCGTTGGTGTATCTCAAATTATTCAAAATCTGATCGCTTATGTTGAGATCCACTTTGATTTCATGCAGAGCTTCTTTGAGGAATAGAGATTAAACAGGGTGGAAAAAATACACATCCTTGTCTTACTTTTTTTTAAAAATATAGAATGGTAAGTCGAAAAGTTTATTGTCTACCTTGACATGTGCTTTTTGGTTCCAGTAGAATCTCACCGCGTTTGTTATTCCGAATCAAGGCCTATATCTTGTAAGATTTGAACTTTCATTTTTTACGTTCTCGAAACACAGGTTTATTTTATTTTATTTTATTACGTCTGTACATATTTCAATGAGAATATGGAGACCGAACAAAGCTTCGCATGTTCCTAGGTTGTTTCTAAACGCAAACTAGTATGCAATTTTCATTAATATTTTTAAAATGTAGTTTATTAAATTTATTGTCCTGTATTCAGTTATAAAGTTAAAACAAGCCGTTTTGTGAGAATTATTCCGGTGTTGTATATTTTATTATATAACTCGGTTAGTATTTAGTCCCAATATCGTTAAAAACATTGCATGGTAGCGTGGTTGAGGGGCGGGCTGCGATGCTGACGGACACGCGTTCATTCCCCGGTGCTCTCGGATGCCTGGCGGGTGGCCTGCTCAGTCACTAAAAATAATTGAGTACCTGCGTTCATTCGAACAAGGGGTAATAATGGCGGTCGTCTTAGGGCAGAGAGAGCGAACATATTAGAGCCTTAACCTCTCAGTTCGCAGGCCGTGCTCTCACGCGGGGAGTTAAAGCCGTACCTTTATTGTTATTTCCCCTGACTTAGATTTTTAATTATTTTTCTTCCTTCTTCTTCTCAAATGATGTTCTATTACATCTATTTCTAATCTAAATGGTGGATGGTTATAGTTAAACAAATCTTGCAATTATCTTTTACGTAGTGGGATTTTACTATTTATATCTGATATTATATTTCTTTTTTCTAATTGACCCAATGCTCTACAGTAATTTAAAAGTGGACAATATGCTTTGCAAGTATATACATATACTTAGAAATACAACAGGAACAATGTAGAAAATGGAAAAAATCATTCCTAATTTTCATATACAACAACCCAGTTTCGGTAGACAGCAGTAAAGAAAAAAACTTTTTGAAACTGCCCAGTACAACTTCAAATGATAAAAAAGGCCAAATAGATTACATAGTTATTTTTATTTTAACTATTATTACAAAAATATTTGATTTTTGTCAAAATCTTTGATTTTATTTTAAATACAAAATGTCGCCCTTAATTTCTTTCAATTATCTCAAACTTAAAAACCCAAAATTTAAGCAATTTTGATGCCAACTGAAACGTGCTCCTTAAATGCGCGATTGAAAAATTTGCATTAATTTTTTACTTCCGTCATTTCCCATAGAACTGTTGACTGAATTGCAAGAATGTTAAACATGTCGATTAGCGCCACTTCCGTGCTTCTAGCATGAGCTTCAACTGTTTTTCCATAACTAAAAGATATTCAGATAAAAATGGAAAACACTAGTTGAAACCACTTGCGTTTCACGATTAAGGAACACTGAGTTCTTATTACTGCCATCGACTGTTATGATCCAAAGAAAATTCTTATACTTTCTATTTCTTTAATGCATCGGAAACTTGTGAAAAGTGAAAGTGTGAAAATTATGTTTTTAAACCAATAAGGTATTAATCTATAAAGAAATTTTCATATTAAAATACTACAAAAAAATATCAGCAAACTGATAACTTTAATTTGGAAAAATAGATATCACAAATATAATAGAATTTAAAAGGTCGTTCAAGACAATTAGAAACTCGAAAAATCATTTTTTAAATCATTACTGTCACTATTACTGTTAATTGCTATAATTTAAAATCTTCAGTACTAATAATTAGAAGACTTGCGAAAACTTGGTTTCATATGTTGCAGAGGTAGAAACGCTCCAACTGTTTAAAGTTAACTAAAATGAGACTTAAATGCAGCATAGAGCACAAAAATTGAGGCAGTACAAATTGACCCAAGGGACATTAATTTTGTTTGACGAATTCAGTTTTAAGATGAGCTTCTTCCATTTTAAATTACGAAAAACGCTTTTTTTGAGAATCATGGGGATAGTTTTATTTAAATGCGTAGCAGAATGTCTGTCAATAATCATGAAATACAATATTCTTCAAGTAGTCACCTAAGGTTTTCTTACAGATCGCCATTCGTTTCAGAAAAATTTTTATAATATCTTCGCACAAATGCGGCTCAAATCGTTGCTAGAGCATTGACGTAGACTTTGTCCTTGACGCAGCCAAAAAAAAAAGTTAATGGTATCAGACGGTACGATTTGGGCGGCTAATTTCAGTCCCCATTTCGAGAAATTAATCGTCCAAGAAATTTATTGCGCAATAACGCAACTATTTTGCGTGGCATGTAGCGCCGCCTTCTTGGAAATGAAGGTCGTCCTCGCCATCCACTTGGCATCCACTTCTGGGTGAAAATAGGCAGTCAGCATTTCACGATAACGCACACCATTTACTCAGACGGGTCTCACCAGCCTCATTCTCGAAGAAATACGGACCATTGACCCCACTAACCTAAAAAATGCACCAGACTGTAACTCGGTTTCTAGACTGTTTCTCTTAGATTTTAAGACGTCCAGATATGACAGTAAGGTGGAAATAAACTTATCAGTCAGGATAAGTTTCTTGAAAAAAATGGAGGCCAGTTTCTTGCATCTCCAACAGCAAAGTAACGAATGTACGGTGTTATTTATGAATTGCTGGCAAGTCTTTATGGACTTTGTAAGCTACTTCTTAGTACGATATATGGATCTAACCAGGGTATATTCCGAGTCCACTTTATACATTATTATTATATAGGAAAAACACAAATGAATAGGGAAGGCAAATGGACCAATAGTCACAAAAAAATGGAGAAAGTTGGACTATATTGATATAAACACACAAGAATGGATGTAAGTAGTTCAATTATGAAAAACAGTTGGATTAGGTAGAATGAAGAAGAAAATAATAGATACAATGGAAAACGATAATAACAATGAAACTACTAGCGGCGGACCAAGAGGTTCGGAATTTTTAAACATTCCACACCATATAGAGCGTAAGAAAGAAAAAAATCTAAACAACACTGATGAAGCTACACTTAGTGTAAAAAAAGAATTTTTAACCAAAAAATGTTTTGTTTGTCACTTTCTAATCTTAATTAATTTTGGGGTACATAAATTGTTAAATAAGTAGCCCCATTTTTTCTATTTTAATTTCTGTTTTAGGTATGTTGTAAAAAAAGAAACAAAATATTTTTTGAGATTAAAGTTAGCGTAGTTAATTTCGACAGGATACTTTGTGAGCTCGGCTCTATTTAGATACTTACTCAAAACAAATTTTTGACGCAGATAATTTCGTTTGTACCACCAGATTAGTGGACACAGTCGAATATTTCGTTTTCGTCCAGCGGGGCTTTGCGTTCCGCTCAAGCCGGCGCAACTCCCGGGCAAAACTGTCAACTAATCATTGTCGACTGTCAAGATATGCACACGAGCAATCTAAATCTAGCCGGAAACGACCCGCCCTGACGGTGGCTACCGGAAGCCACGATCAACTCGTTCCCGCTCGCTGTCAGCTTGGCGAGATGAGTGCATTACTTCCACATAATCTCCCTGATAAGGCAACGAGCACGTAGAACAACGGTAATCGTCCGCATTTAAATGGAAAACATTTAAGAGCCGGGCTTGGAAGTATTTTTACCTGAAAGGCCCGCGGTGACGGCAGTGTTCTCTCTTTACTTCAGGGTTGCTTACATTTAACGCACTAGTTAACTATTGTTTCATAAAAAAGTTTGCAGGGTCAGAATTAGGTATTGGTAATGTTTAAATTGTAAAGAAATATCATTTTTCTTCATAGTTAACTACAAGAATTATTCAACTATTACATACACATGAAAATAAAAATAGTTTTCAATTTATGATTTGCTAATATAATTCATTTGTTGATTGGGGTTCAATAGATGTACATTATGATGTCTAAAGAAGTGCTATCAGAACTATTTGAAGTTTTAGTATACGTTACAGTTAAATTCTGGAAGTTGTCGTCATGGAGCAATATACAGTCTGTATGACAAGAAAGTGACCATACATTTGGTAAGGAGGTGCCGCAGAGCCATCTATGTTAATTCGTTTGAATCTTCATTTTGTGCTTTTTTGCGCAGTATATAGTTCGCCGGCACATTGTGTTGGTGATGTCAGTGAATGCATTATCTTTACAATGGGTGCAAAATTCCTGAAGCAGTACGAGGCAATGTTTTTAGTGAATCATGCAAAACGGTTGAAATTGACCTATAAAGAGGCTGCAAAAGTTGGGGCTGGAAGTTGGAGACATTCGTTAAGAAGTGGATAAAGCAATATTTGGAGAATGGAAGAGGAGACGATCCGCCGAAGAGGCAACAACGGAGAAAGATAAAGCGATCTTGCTTCTCTTTGAAGACAAGCTAGGCTTTCCGCTGTACCTAAATGAAACTCCACAATAAAAATTCAGGTCTCTCTAAATACGATTCTATTCCGCTTAAGTGAGAAAAGGTTCTTTCTTTTCGATTCATTTATGTTATCTTCACGGACGAGTTTTTTTGGGGGCATGGTCTTCCTTATCGAAAGCGTGGTCAACGAAGAGTAAGTAAAAGGATTCTTTAACGCACGGTAAAACATCCTGTAAAAGTGTATGTTTGGGGAGGCATCTGTAAACACAGTTTAATCGCAGAGAAAATATGCACCATCTAATAGACATGTTTGCTGAAGTCTGCTCAAAGTTTTTCGGTTCTAAAAGAGTAAGTTGAGTGTTGCAAGAAGCCATTGTAGCCAACTGTGCAGTGCGTGGAAACAACAAAATAAAGTCCCTATGATCGAATGGTCCGCAGCGTCTTCAGATGTGTGATTGTACATGAAAATTAAGCTCAAAAGATTATTACTTTATTATTGAACAGATTGTAACAGCTTCAGATGATCTTTGTTATTTACTTCGAATTGTAAACCACCTCCCTATTACTGTACCACTCTTATAATGCTATAAATATTGTTTTTTTTTGCTGATACTTAACTTTTAAACTTTAGCAGGTTGGGAATAATTGATGTTTTAATCCATTCTGCCGTGTAAAAATGGGTTCTTTTTTATTACCATTGGTGATTTTGCACAAGAAAGTTTTCAAACATGTGTTTTGCAATATTGTCTAGTCTGGTGTGCCTATCTTACGCATACTCTTATCTTAAATTTGTTATCTCTAACCAAATCTTATAAAATCTGCACTGGTCTACCAACACAACAATAATAATAGGTGTGTAAGTGGAAACTCGGCTTTTTTGGTCAAATCCAACTTTATTGAAAAGATACGTGTTACAAATATTAATAATCGACAATCAGAAGGAACCAAGTCTGGAAAATACTTCCCAGCCTAAAAAGATGAGTTTCCTGGGTTGGGCTTGCTGTATGTGGACGACCGTTGTCATGAAGCAATATCACTTTCCGCCTTTCTTGCCCCGTAAATGGCCTTTTTTCCTCCAGAGCATCACTTAAATTGATCAATTGGACCTGGTAACGCTCAGCTGTAACAGTTTGTCCAGGTTCCAAAAGCTCGTAATAAATGATTTCTTTCCAATCTCACCAGATGCACAGTAAAACTTTTTTGGCATGAATATTCGTTTTTGCAACTGATGTTGATGGCTGTCCTGAATCAACCCATGCTTTTCTGCGTTCAGGATTGTCAAACAAAATCCAATTTTCATCCCCCGTAATGGTTTTGTGCAAAAAATTCTATCTTTTGTGCAAATTCATGCAGATGTTAACTCGGTTTTTGTTTTCTTCCCTCAATTTATGAGGATCCCATTTTACTTTCTTCTGTATCTTTCCCATTGCATGCAATCGAAGTGATATTACTTCGTGAGTAACTCCTAACTGTTCTGCAAGTTTTTCTTTGAGTTTGACATGGATTTTCATCCAGTAAAACTTGAGTTCTTCGTCTTCAATTTTTTTACTTTTTAAATCGTCCTCAAGACTAAAATTTCCATCGCGAAATCTTGCAAACTACTTTTTTACTGTTGAATAACTTACAGAATGTTCACCCAAAGTCGAATTAGTTCCATAGGTTGAGCAGCATTTTTTTTCATTTGAAAACAAAATAGAATGCAATGACGTAAATGTTGCTTATCGATATCCATCTTTTATAAAATTGATACATACGGAATGACAGCTTGTAAATGAAATGTTATAAAAACATCAATGACTAAGCTACATGTGTCCAAAATGGCGGGCGAATTGGCTGTGTTTAAGTATATTTTTTAATGCAACTAACTTCAGAGCCGAGTTTCTACTTGCACACCTATTACAGACTTGTTATCATCAGTTGTAGCCATTGAGTTCCAGTTTTATATGTAACATAAGTGCGATCATTTTTGTATATATTTTAATGTAACAAATACTATTTGTCTAATATTCAATAAATTTTCATTAGTTTTCCTTCTTGATACAGTTTCAGATTGAACGAATCTTAAGTCTGGATGGCAAAGGTATAAATACACATGCATCACAAACAGTTGTTGACTCGTCCTCGTAATATTGTATTTTATTTGAAAACTCTTGCTGATATAGTAATTTTGCAATAATCTCCTAAGATAGAAGTCGGTAAGAAGAAATGTGGATTTTTTAAGGTTTCGACAAATTCTATCTTTATAATTATATTGTAATAATCCCTAGCTTTTGAATTCATAATAATTGTAACTTTACATATTTTTGATTGCTCTCCTACCCCATACAAGCTTGAAACGCAATTAAAGGCATAGCAGCTCGATGTGCCGAGTAACGGCCAGAGCAGAGGCACGAGGAGCCCATTTAAATAATTTGGGATTTATTAATTCAGGCGCGGTTATACCTCCAACACCATCCGTCTGGTGCCGCGAGATGGAACTTCGAGCGAAATATTTGAACAGCTGTGCTAGTTTGAGTTAACAAGGGCTATCGTCCTGTGGCTGGAGTTGCTGCTGCCAACTAACTTCGTAGTTGCGCACCGAGTCCGAGTACCGGCTCTGGGGTTAGGTGTATAACTAAATAGGTGGTGGGAAAACAGGAATGCTTTTACCAAGCAGTGTAATTGTTTATTATCCATGGGTGAGGTAACAACTGCTTTATTTTTACTGCAGCTTTGTGGTCGCCTTTAATATGCGTTTTTTAAAATAATTTTGGTTTAAAGTTCATAATTATTCAAAGAAAATTATATTAAGTGCTACCTTTTATCTTATATATAATGAGAACCATAGAGATAGCATATAGTGGTTTAATATAACGATCTTCAATCAACTTTTCTAACTTTTTGTAGCAAAGAAGAACGAATATCTGCGATTGAAAACTTCTCTAGTATTAGAGTTATCCGTTGTCTTAGGTTTCAATGTAATTATTCGACAGATTTTTGGCCATTGTTTGGGCATTTTAGATTTTTCTTGTTCAAATTGATTTTTATAAAGTAGATATCATTTGGGTGAGAATGAACTAGGGCGTATGATATAATGGAAAGCACACAGTACGTAACGTAACCAAACATTTAGAACAATAGGTACGTGGCCTTCCTTTACAATTTGTATATTGACAACGCTTTTGCTGCATCTTTTTTGTAATTAGATGGGTTTTTCTTCATTAAATTATCATCTTCAGGAAGTCGTGCTCTTGATATTGATGGCGGAGAAATAAATCTTCCTTTGGTAACCTATTATCGTGTTCTAGTATTAGCTAAAGTACAGCAATGGCTCACCAAAATTCCATTATAAAAAGTACGTTTGCTCAACTTATTTGTAAAGTTAATAAGCAACAACCTTTTGATAGGGCACCAATACTATTTTTTTCTTCTTATAAGTATATGTTTTCAAGAAGCCAATCGTACTGATCCACACCACCCATAAATTTATTGTATATGTTGCCCACTGCTGGCTGGGGAATGCATTTTTTGCCTTGTCTTTCTTGTTCCATCTTTGAGCTGAACTGTAAGGATTCAACGGTATTATAATTTATGGCCATGGTAACATATTTACTGTTATGTTATCTCGCTGAAAGTTTTTCAATTTGCCCTTCAATCAGTAGTGGTGCGTTTAAAGTTTATCCGTATCATACACGTTGCCTGATATCTATTTTCCCAAACACACCAAGATTTCACATTTATAAAAAATTGAAAAAATATTTGGTGAGAATTAGGACTTGTTGTAACTCACAACATATTGTTGACCACAAGTGTTCTAAGAGGATCTAGCGATTAGTTATTATCGATTGCTTTTTACAATATAAATTAAACTTATAACAATAACCTTCGTTTCCACACATTGCCCATAGTTTATAGCCCGGATGGATAAACTGTTTTATTCAATGGTACCCATTATAAAACACAATCATTTTATCGATAGATAAATGTTCATGGCAAACGTCTCACTTCATAAAATCTATATTTATGTTAGTCCTTGAAAAGTTGTTCAGAATACACTTCCTTTCAAAATTTTAAATTTGGAATAACTCCTTTCTCATTTTGCACGAAACTATACCGTGACGAACTTCTTTTCCAGTTCGTTTATAGTTTGGCCGATTTTCGATTACGTCTAGAAAACTTATTTCATCATCAGAAACTTTATTCTCGTCTGTTAGTTTATCCACTTCCGGTGGACCAGAACAATGTCAGCTTTAATTTTACATGAAAGATAGCAATCCAGACCTTTTTCCAAGGTTTTAAACGGCTTTCTGTTCATGTTGAGGTACTAAAAGCAATAAAAGCCTGTTACAGAATTAATTTAAAAACGATAATGCAATTGCCCAGCGTTGCAATTAGAGATGTGTTTCAATGAATGTAATTTAAAACATCTGTGTAACTTTGATATTATCTAATGAACCAGACATTTAATAAAAACATATATAACCAATATTATTACTTGTTCTTCTTTGGTGGCATTACACCCGAAACGAACCCTGGTCTCCTTTAGCTTTTGTCTCCATTCCTGCCTGTCTCTTGCTTCTAACATCAAGTAGCTTGCGGGCGTCCTCAGCATGACTCCCATCGCTTTCTTAGATTGCTGTGACTAGCATGTCGTATCTCTTCGACCCTTTGAGTAGGGCTGTTTGTGCACCTGATTTGTTCATTGTTCTCATGTTCCATGTTTCAAAAACAAAATCCATATTTCGTTCCTTAACTCTTCCTATATTTCCATCCTGTGTTCTGAAGTAAAAGTTTAGGTTGCTATAGGAGTTGTTAGCCCCTAACCCAACTCCGGAGGGCCATTTCTCTCGTTCTTGTCAGCCCTGACCCCACCTTCCACCGGAGTTGGTTACCCGATCTTCGGTGAAGTTGCTCAGGATTCCGGGGTACACAGGATATCTTCGTATAAATGCTACTTGGAGGTGAGAGTCGGGATTGGGTAGCAAAGGCTATGGAGGCTAACTGGAAACAGCGTCGTGTATTGCGCATGCATAACCTTTTTCAACCCCAATATTATTACTTACCCTTATCATTTTTTATGTTACCCCAATATAATATTGATGACACACGTAAAACAAAAACTCAAACACTTCACCGCCTGAAAGTTTACTAAAGAATGCGAAATATCATAACTAGTTTAGCCAACAGCTCGTCCTTGAGTGTCTATTTCTAGAGACAAACGCGTAAAACCGACCCAAACATCACACAGCGACCAGATTCAGTGATCTACTAATAGATCGCTGGGCGTTAATGGATTAACATAAGTTTCAGTTGGTATTCTTCTTCTTGTTACTTTTAAATGCAAAATTTTTATATATTTTTCCCGTTTTATTTATTTTTCTACGTTAGAACAAGGATTCTTCATCCCTAAGTCCACGGACCTACAAGAAGTCCACGGTTCAGGGGGGCCGTAAGCTTTGATGGAAAAGTAAACTAATTATTTTTATCTTTCGCAATCTCTTAACTCAAATTTTATATCTCTTTAACTTATAAATATGTACAATAAATTACAATAGAATTTGTTGTATTTGTAAGCTGAATTCATGTAAAAGTGAGGCAAAGACCTGAGTCTGTTCGTAGCAAATCGCAATATCATAAAAGTAATAAAATTCCTATTAACAGACGGAACACCCAGGAATCTTGCTAAGTAAACTTTATTTATACAACTTTAAAAACAAGTAAATACATAAGTTAAGACAAAAGAGATTCTCTTTTTAAAATAGCTTTTTAGCTAGTTTCATATATAACGTGACTCAATTCTATATAACTACGATCATAATTTCAAAGTTTGAAAGTGTATTCAATTCACAGACTTCCAAAACAATGAGAAATTAAGATGGAGTGCGCTGTCCATCACTTAACGCTATCTGTGACAAAGACAAAATGTTTTTATATTAAATGTATCACAATATATTTAATAGAGGAATGTCATTTTGATCAAATTTGTAAAAATCGTTGATATAATTAAGGATATTAAATTGGTGTAATAACAAATTAACTAGTATTTTCATATCACATTGCATACAATATTTAGAGAATAACATGAAAACATCTACTTTCAAAACTAGTGATGACATTAAACGGAAATAGCTACTCTTGTAATGTTATATGGTAGCGAAGAAAAGAAAGAGAAAAATTGAAATAGGAGAAATGCAATTTCTTCGATATGTACAAGGGATTACAAGATAAGGTAGAATGCGCAACGAACAGTATAAGAAGTTTTAAACTGGATAAATCATCAGAACGAATCGACGAAGAAATGACCCCAGGACGGTGTTACAATAGAAACTCCGTCACTCCTGTACAACCCAAACAGTAGCAGGTATCACAGTTTTTTGTAATACGATTTACAGTCCTTTGTATTAACGTTTGTACTTCTTCGCATTCTTTTATTGTTCTTCTATCTGTCTTTTTTATTTATTTTTGTTGTATTCAAATATTAAAATTGGCATATTCTTCTCTTTCTCTTCCTTTGTCTCAATAATATGACCTGTTGATATAATATAATTTTATTTGTGTGCTTGATATTTAAATTAATAGTTCATATCATTTTGTAGTATTATCGTAGATAACAGATCTTCCTACTATAGACTCCTACTGGCTGTAAATGATTTATGTGCTTTTCACTAAATGTCTATTATTTTTTTTCTTAATGTGCAGTTCATTAATTTTTCAATTTTTAGTGGTTCTGTTTTATTCTTCCTTAACCCTCTTTTATTGTTTTAATTTTTTTTTGTAAAATCATTTTTCTTTGATTTTTTCTCCCATCCTCTATTGAAGGTATAGTAATACACTCTGAATATTTATGATGATGAAGCCTCGCATTCCATCAAAAAACAAGGCTTGCGAACTGGAAGGTTGAGGCTTCCCCATATGTTGGACTTTATTATTCGGTCATTGCGCTCCATCACTGATAGGAGGGCTAAATGCTAAGCACCGCGTCTGGACAACTGCATCAATTAACCAATTATTTTTAGTGACTGAGTGGACGGACTACCCGTCAGACATCTAAAACTTAGGATGAGATAGGGGTTTGTTTGCACCGCGACGAAATCCCTCAGTGTGTGAGCTACAAATTGGCTATAAATATTTATTTTTGTCTACTTATATTTTGTCAATCAAGTATTATTTTACTCGACAAATTATAATGGTTTTTATTACATTATTATATACTTTCTTAGTCAAAGCTTAATTCCACTAAACATTTGAAGGAGTTCATAAATATTATTCATTTTTTTAAAAGGAGGACATCAATCTTCCTCGAGGAAGCTGTCTGGAAGGTCGGTAGAAACTACATATATTCATAAATATTCAACACATTTGTATGTGGCATTCAGAAAGTAAATTATTTCTCTCTTTGTGTTATTTAAATATGATAATTTACCCCACACTTGTAAAAACCTTCAATTCAACATACAATTGTCATTAATGCTGTGATTGTTTGAAACATTTAATTTATGAGTAATTTGAAAGCGTAGTGCCCTGTGTAGTTACGGCTATCTCCAAAGAAATAATAGAAACAGTAATACCTCGTCGTCTTTTTCTCACTTTTTGATACAATCAGAGTTACATCCTAGGTAATACTTTTCTGATAATTATAGTTTGACTGTCAAGACTATACGTTTTACCAAAACTAGACACTTATAAATTAATTCTTCGTATTTTAATTATCCTTTAACGTATATATATAATACTTTTCAGATTAGTTTAGAAAAGTTCAACATTACGTCAAAATTCATCTGGTTCTTTAGTGAGTTTCTTTCAATGTTTAGTCTTAACATATCCATCACCTTACAGTAATTTTCGTGTACTACAAGTTGAATGAATATTGAATGCATATGTTTACCTATAGCATTTTTCTCACAGTCAGATAGTTGATACTGATGTAAACAAAACAATAAGCTTTCTAGGCAGCTAGTTTATTATATTTTCGCCTCTTTTTTAAGGACGAAGAATTGTAGCTTTACTGATTGATTGCCAGAATAGCAACACTAAATATTGTTCTCCTTCGAGTTACAGTTCTTATATCGATGGATTTTGTATATTCAAAATATTCTAAAAAAATTTTCTTGGAAAAGGTAATCAACTCATATGAAGACTTTGTAGGTTGTGTGTCCCATATTTTTCACTCAAATGAATACAGAAACTCTACGAAATAATGAAGGAATTTGGGATACCAGGAAAATTAATCAGACTAATCAAGACAACGATGACAGAGACGGTGGCATACGTAAGAATACAGAATCAGATGACAGATCCATTCGAAATAACACAGGGTCTAAAACAGGGTGATAGGCTGAGCCCAATACTTTTTAACATTAGCCTTGAGTATATCATAAGGAAAATGACATACAATATAGCTAGGACTAACAATAAACGTAGACAAAACAAAGGCACGTTCAGCTAGACTGCTGCAAAACATAACCATTGGTGACGACAACCTGGAGCAACTAACAAATTTTAATTATATGGGAGGAAAACCATCCAAAGATGGAAGTGAGGAACCAGAGTAGAGTCGCCCAGTCAAACAAAGCATACTTTGCTCTCCTATACATAGTCAGATCCCGTAATGTACACCCAAAGAATAAGATTGGAATCTGTAAGACTATCATCAGACCTATAATAGTGTATGGATGCGAAACTTAACACAAAACATGGCAAACTACATCAACACCTTCGAAAGAAAAATTCTGAAACGCTTATTTGGACCAAAGCAAGAAAGTGGAGCGTGAAGATCAAGATACAACCATGAGCTATATGAAAAATATAAAGAAATCTCCATATCTGAATTCGCCATAATCCAAAGAGTACGGTGGACTAGTCATGTAGTTAGAATGGAGGAGTAGAGATTGCCAAGGAGTGCGCAGACCAGTAGGAAGACCCCGGAAAAGGTGGCAAGAAGAAGTCGCAGAGGATGCAAAAAACATCCTAAACGTCTGCAACTGGAAGAGAGCTGCTGTGGATCGAGATGGATGGGGGCTGTAGCGCCATTAGAAAGAGAGAATAGAGTCTCCCTACCCGTTTAATTACTTCATTAAAGAGTGGATTCACAAAAATCAAGAAATGTTTTTTACTTCTCAAAAATAACCCAATTTAAAATTTTTATCTTCGGTGTAACTTGAAACTTTTAATGTTTATTCTATTTAATTCATTTAGGGATGCATTTCTAAGAATTCCGAAATTAGTTCTTAATTTTCAAGGCCAGTCCACTTAGCACTTTTATCTTAGTTAATTTTAAATGGCAACACAAATAGCAAATTTGCAACTTTTAATTGTAGCTGTTTCTGAAATATGCAATTTTTTACTTTCCCCTCTTTACTCCACCGGGGGATTAATTTTTAAAAAATCCATAAATCACTTTATAATTCTGAAAGACAACGCAAATGCTAGATTTGAAACTCATAGCTTCTGCCATTCCCAAGATGTGGCAATTCTTGCTTGTCCACTTTTTATCGTTTCAGCACATATAAAACTTCTTCTTCTTCTTTCGCCTCTTCCTTTTACCCTCCCGAGTGTCGGATTTGGATTAGTTGTTCTTCCCTTCATTAATCTATTCTTTGTTCTCCTTCCTGGATACCACCATTATCTTCAACTCCTCTAACGTTTCACCCTTTTCTTTTCTTGCGTCTATTATTTACTGTATCCATTTTTTCCTTGCATTTCCTTTATTTTTTTCCTTTATGCTTTTGATCCCCCTGTTCTTTTCACTAACTTATTAGTGTTCATCTTTGACAAGTGACCGTACCAATTTAGTTGTCTTCTTTTTATTTTATTCATTATATTCATATATCCTTATATGTTTCATTTCCATTGCATCTATCTTTCCAATCTGTTTCTTCTATATCATCCACTTTTCACTTGTACTAAAAAACAAATTTTGAACTCATCTTTTCGTCCGTGTTTACATAAGCTAGGAATAGCTGAGGGTTAAATTTTAAGTTCGTAGGTTTAATGGTAATGAGTTTGTCCGCAGGGTTTTGCTTTTATTTATTTAGGTTATGCTCTGTATGCAAAAAAGCATATTTAAAAATGTAAAGAGCACATAGGCTCTATTAGGCCCCTTATAGATCCTTGGGGATGTCTTACCATAACTCAGCATATTTTTCGAAATATCAAAATTAATCAACGTACACTTAAGAAGAGTGGACGCGTTAAATCCTTCATTGTATTATTGATTCTTTTATTCTAAAACTCTTCATTATGGTGTAATTAAATTTTTGAATGTCCAAGTTTTAAATTTTGATTTGAGGCTATTTATAGCTAAGTCACAGTGATCTACCAAAAAAATGGGCTATAAGATAAAGTAGTAAGCATTTAGATAGTACCCTTTCTAGTAAATGGGTGAAAAGATCAATAGATTCTTAGTGTGCATGTTAGGGGAGTCATCCATGTTTCCGTAAAAAAAGAAACATAATAGTAACTAGTCATTATTGGTTTATTGAAGAAACTAATTGTAGAAGGAAATATATAATGAAAGCCAACACCAATAAGGTAAATGGCTTTTGATTATATATATATATATATAATGAAGTACTGAACTATTTTCATTGAGTAAGTTTTAGTAACGATGTAGTATTTATAGTACAGTTATACATCAAAAACAAACACATACTCTACTGAGTGCACTTTTTGAACTCACTCATGATGATTTGGCATAAATAAACATGAGAAACTAATTTGCAGCTTTGTCATGGTATTTGGCCACATAAAAATGTAATAATTTACAAATACAACAAATATATAGGCCAGAAAGTTGAAATTAGAATTTTAAAGTACTGTCGATAGTTCTTCTTCTTCTGTATCCTTGTACCCCTTGGTGTCGGATACTGTCGATAGTTCAAATCTTGCTAATTCAGAATCCCGTCGAAAGCTCTATTTCCTCAAGAGGGGGGACGTTGCTAAAATTCTCGTCTATTATTTCTATAATTATATTTTGGAATATTCTTCCTTGTAGAAATAAAATTCTGTAATACTGCTAAAATGTTTTTCACTACATAATGTTAGCAACGGATCTCGCCTTTTTAAGTCTTGAATAACTTCTATTGGTTTAAGGATTTAGAATAAACATTTCTTTAACTGCTTATTGGGCAATAGGTTGGTTGCATTAATCAGAGCAAGTGGTAATCTGATGGAGCTAAATCAGCATATTTTCCCGCTTTTGCTCCAGCAAATTTTGCTTTATGGCTCTTGTAACTTGAAGTTGTGTTGTTATGTAAGAATCGCTTTTCGTCGATGACTAAGTTTATTGGCTTTACTTGCATCAATACGTCAATTTGAGCAATTAGTCGTAATAGCTTATATTTGATCACTTACTCCTTATCTCTTTACCATAGGAAAATTGTGATCCTCCATACATCTGATGAATTTGGACTTTGAACGCTGTTAACGCATTAACTCTAAAGATTTCGACCTTGCCTATTACTTGCACCACCATATATAAAATAGTAAAACCAAACTCGTATGTGATAAATAAATCAATCAGGCGCAATTATTATTTCTCTTCATGGTTGTATGGAAAACCCCCATATATTTCACACCATACCAAAGTTATTTTATTGCAGTCCACTGTTGGATACGAGTTTACATTTTTTAGGTAACCTGCAACTTGATATTTACGATGAACGACGAGATTGCGTAATGCTCTCCAAATTTTATTGCTGGCATTTCGCGGTATTCCGCGCATGGCCACGGATCGTGAAGGCATGCACTCAAAGTTCAGCGCGGTTTTTCTCGCGATGGTTGCGGAATCGCTTGCATTGCGTTAGTGAATATTCATAAATGCATCGATTACATAAGGCGCTTCGAGCGGGAACGACTTCTTCGGCCATGTAGGTTGGGCTGTTCGGGCACCTTGATTTAAGTTGCCGTAAATCACGGGGACGTTCGCCATTAAAATTGGCGATTTAAATGGGTTTTATTCCGGGCCGCCGCTACTGACATGGTACTGGCAAAAAGCAACTTCGCCAAATTTAGAGCCGACTCTAGCGGGCAGTACGTTGCGCTAGTTTGACCTCCAGATCTTGGTGACTACTGAAATGATTTTTGGAGTCTTTCACCTTCTCTCTCGTTGCTCTACAGCATCTTTGTCAACGTTTGCTTCTGGTTCTGTGTGAGAATTAGATAAACAATCATTTCTGAATTGAATCAATCATTTGGATGAATGTTTTTCTTTATAAAATTAAAATATAATGGATTTTTTTATCAAAATTAATTTAAATTGGATTTTTAATAAGTTATTTACATTTCTGCCTTAGATTTTGAGATAACGCCTTCGGTTTTCTAATTCTGTTAAGAAATGATTTACTGGTTTCTTGTACCCCGTGCTGTTTAGTTGGTATGTATATTTTCTGTCGCTCTAATAATTATATTTGTCTATTCGAACCAAAGTGTTACGTTACACTAATTTTTCACTTTTATTGTAAGGTACTTAAGTCATTGGTTCAATTTGTTTAAACTTCATTGGCCATGGTTTCAGGAAAAAGAACAACTTTGATCAAGTGAATTATAGATTTAATTTTTTGAGACACAGAGCTTCACATTTATTTTGTTTGTTGGTTTGCAATGTAGGCGTGTTTTTTACTGATTCAATTTCTCACTATATACTATTTTATTGCCCGATAGAATACCAATGTTTTTTGAAACCGTACTTCACTCGCATAGTTATAGGACCAAAAATATTAAATCTATCCTGCATGCAAAATTATGTGTCTGAATTTTTTATATATGTAGAACAGAGTTAAATTTTCCCCTTTTTATAACTTGGTCTGTGATGAAATTGTACTATCAATCAGCTCTAGTACCGTATCACCTATCTATAGACCTTCCATTGTGTTTCCGAAATTGGAAAATAAGGCTAGGGATGTTAATTTGTGACTTACAAAGTTTTCTTCTAGAACCTCATGCCCATACCGTAGTACCATGTATATGAATGAATGATTAATGAGACTACATTTTTATTTATAAACTTTATTTACCTGCACTGCCTTAATCATCAATCAACGTCTGATCGACCGAAACTCCGGCAAAGAAAGCAGGCGAAGCCCGACTTTTCTTGCCGTGCAGCGGGGCTTTGTCGAACAGCATTTTCCGCCATCATTCACAAGTTAACAAGATTGTTAGCCCGCAAAAATGGCCGCCTTTTTCTGTTTGCAATTAGCCACCATCGGGCTGCATATTGTCATAACTGGAATTGACTCTTGATTGTTCTCCGCAGAGCCGTGCAGTTTACGACGGCAATAACTCCGGCAAATGAAGTATTGCCGTCATACCGTCATATTGCTTGCATCACCTTGACTCGGGCGCTGTGGCTGGAATCCATTCCAGCTGGACCGAGCGGCAGGTATGCGGTTCACCTACAATACGGCCCTGGAATAAATCATTCGGGCCGAAGCCGGCTTATTAAGGATCGATCTCGGTCGTGTGGTAAGGGTCGCAAGACACAAGCCTGGAGAAGCATCTCATTAATAAGCAACTTCTGAAGTTGCAGAAAAAAGTGAAAAATGTGATGACTAAATCGTACGTACTTCAATCGATTGCAGGATGATCAATGGATTGTGAGCGCTGATTTTTATAATTTCGCTAGGAATGCCTATGAATATTAATGCGAATAAATTTAAAACTAATCACCTATCTTTTGATTAACTTATAAGATTTGATATTTATCTGGTAATTATATTAAGTTTCAAATAAAAGCTTCTGTCTATTTGAATGTCTGAATCTGTTACATTGCGGCTCGACTAAATAGGGACGTGTAATGTTGGTCTTTAACAAACTCTCCGAACTCTGCGGAAAATTAGTAATTTGATTTACGAAAGCATAACATACATATGTAATCATTACGCCATTTCAGAAAAATTGTGTGCACTGTAATATTGTGCGATTCTTTAGCAACTGTACTTGGGTAAATCAAATATAAACCAGAATTCATTATGCACCTTGAGATAAACAAAGTGAGTCGCGGCTTCTGAACGTTACAGGTGAAGATGCCTGAAGGGGATTTCCTACATAGAGTACCTCGCACTACTTCTTCTTTAATCAATATCACGATCTCAGATCAAAACGTACCATCTTCTATGGCTCAGGGGATTATTATCAAATTTTTCACGGCAAAGTCAGTAAAATCGTCTGGGATTTTGAGAAAACTTCGGGCACAACACTCTTTAAGAAGTCTCAAGTGTCCACGTAGCGAAAATAACTGTTGGACAAAACAAAATTTGAATTTCGTCAAAAAGGACACAGATTTCCAATCCAAGACGTTATTCTGCTGCCCGAATTCGACAAAAAATTGGGATACCCTTCTTCCTACAATACGGATTTATTTCCCTGCAATTATCATTTCTTTCGACCAGTAAAAGAAGCCCTTGGAAACAGAAGTGTCACAACCACTTCCATTCTAGGTGACAGGATCAAAAAACTTTTGTTTCTTTGGGAAAATGTTTTTCTAATTCAGATGATTGTACTGAAAAGTTACTTTTTATGCTTGTCTTTTTTATGCTTTAATAAATTTAAAAAAAAACAATTCCAGGTTATATTCTACTCATCCATATAGTATTAGGCCCTCATAGTATCATAGGTACTAATTGGGCCAAAAAAAAAATCGGGGAATCATATCTTTGATCGCAAGCATGTGTAAGACACAACTTATCTTCGTAGGTTGTTACTTTTCAGTTTTATTAAGAATCGTAAATTTTCTGATTTATGATGTAGCCCATTAATTTATAAAACTATCTACTTGAAAAGCGTGTACATATATAATTGGTAGAGAAAAATATTTTTATTTGTTGTGTAATCTCTTGCTATTGATCACATCACATTACGTGTTTTTTTCGGCACCGCTTATCTATGTCTTTGTGGTCTTAGTCTTTGATGAAATTTTGATCAGCAAAAACCTTTGTGTATCCGTGAAAGATGTAATCCCAAGAAGTCATTTGTTCTTACACGTTCCTTTTAAACCACACACATCAATCATTATGGTCTTAAATAATTGAGGATCGATTAAGGGTTTTAAACTATCCTTTTCCTATCAAACTAATTATGATATATTCTTCATCCAGCTCGCAAAATTTTGCATGCATCGATTCGTTCGATTGTTTGAAACAGAATGATGAGTTAGCAAGATTTGATTGGAAATAGGTAGAGCCCAGTACACATATGTATCATGATTGCAATGCTGTAGTAAACGTTATTTATAGGCACGATTCGTGTACATTGACAACTCAGGAGAATCAACAACAAAAAAGAAATTGTAGCTTGCCGCCGGACCATTATATTCACTAATTTTGGCTTTCCAAGGAGTCTTTAGTTCTTGAAAGTTTTAATACAATTAACATAACTATAGAAATTAAAAAATCTGTTCTATCAACTATACTCTTTTTAAAGTTATTGGGGCAAAGGGGGTGTCCGAAGATTTCTGCATAAAATTCTATGCAACTTTCAGTTTAGGTAGTTATGATCTTAAACAGAAAAAGCATAGAGCAGTAATAAGTAGTAACAAGAGAAACTAAATGTAAAGGACTCAAAATGTGTAAGAATACATCCAAATATGAGATCTCCCTTAAAATTAGAATAAGAAACTGTAACTGTAACAAATCAAATCGAAAATAAATTACAAACAAAATTAAGCCTAGAAGCCGCAAAAATAAAAAAAACGTAAAGAACGTAACATATTGGGGGTTTCTAAATAGTCTATAGAAGCAAAGTTCTCAATAAGTAAAATAACAAAGTGTTTAGGACCTAAATAAGACAAAGGTTGCTATACCAAGTTAATTGTGATTTTCTTCGGTTGTCATATTGATTTGTCCCCTTCACTGTGTGTAGAAATAGTATTTTTGCTACATGTATATTACCACATCTTACAGACCAATTTTCCTATTAAAACGTAATCCATTACGAAATGCTTTATACCTATTCCAAAATTACGAGCATGGTACCAACCTTTAGAAGATTCAAACAGAAAACTTGCTCAATCTTTGATAGCTGCACGTTGATAACGAGTAGTGGCAAATTTAAGCGCGGTCTAATGATTTATCAAGTTCTTGTAACTTTATAAGTAGACAAAATCTTCACAACTACGATGGACTTCTATCTTTCATCTTCAGAAGAGAAGTGTTTTAATTTTCGAATTTTTTCTTCTGCAAACATGTATTGCATGCGTGGGAAGAACATCAAAAGCTTCTAAACTTTTAACACGGCGAGATAATGCAAGAACAGTTAATTTGTTTTCGTCCTTACTTGAACTAGAGGCATTTCCGACATTTTGAAAACTTCAATTTTAGTTTTACTGTTTAAAAGCAATGATAATTTGCCCAATAATTTAAAAAAATTGGGGACGTGTTTTAGTGTACTCTATTTAAACGATTTTATTCTATGATAGGCGAAAATTAAAACTGCTCAAATGTGAAATAAATACAAAGTATAAGGCACGAGGGTGTATCAAATATAAACTGGAATTTTTTACCTGCTGTGAAGTGAACGGGAAAGGACACGCATTCTAAACGCCGTAGGTAGGAACGGCTGAAGGAAATCTTCCCCTTCCCCATAGGATCTCAGCATCATCATGTCAAAGGAAGAGGTGCCTTCGTTCGTTGTAAGTTTCTCATGGCAGAACCGGTAAAACTGTTAAAAATTCTTAAGAGACCTAAAGCACAGTTTGAGGACGATCTCTTAAGAAGACTAAAATATAGGCGTGCCCTAAACAATTTTAAGGAGGACGAAAAGGAATTGTAAAAGAAGATCAATGGTTATTGAAATTGTTTCTCCAGTATACTATCAACTTTTAAACGTGAAAAAACTCACATACAGTCGACAAAGATCTGGATTTCTAGTCTTGCACGTTATTCTGCTTCACGACAACGCCCGACCCCATATAGCTACCCAAACGCGACAAAAAATTGAGGATTTCTTCCGAACTACACTGGAATACCCTTCCTACAGTCCCTACTTCACATTGTGTTTATTATTTGGAGAAGAAAGATTTGATGACTATATCTCTGTCGAAGCTTTCGCTTGCAATTGGTTGGTGTCACAACTACCTTCATTTTATCATCGTCTTCTTCGTATCCTCTTGACAGAGGAGTCATTATCTGTGATCTCTTGGGAAATTGGAATTGTGTGGGGTAGATTTCCGTTGCTTCCCCAACTTCAGATAGGAAAGATAGTTAAAAATGAGGTAGGATTGTGGGATAGGACATGGTTATTTCCCTATAATGGGAGGTGGAAGAGAATCAAGGCTTGCGTGGGCAGGGCCGCTCCTCTACCGGGATCGTAGAGGAGTAGCCACCCGTTACCAACTCATTTTATTGTAAGATGAGTAATAAATAAATTTAGTATTTAAATGAAGTCGAGCTTGAAAAATCCTTTCTAGTCTTTTTAAGGTCTTCCATTTTATTCATGTTGTAGTAGGCGCATATTCGGGGCAAATTTTATATTCTGAAATTCTTAAGCTCAATTTTATATGGCTCTTTAGGAGGCCAATAGTTCAAAGTGTTTTAACACATTGTGAAATTGGCAAGTTCACATTTTTAAAACATATTTGTAAACAGTAGATAGATGTGAGTGTAGCCTGCAAAACAACTGAAACTGAGAAAGATTTACAGTAACAATTGCATCACACAAAAACGAAGTTTTAACTTTTGCATTTGCTTAATGACTTCCAAATTAGCGTACAGTTAGTATCCTTAGAACTCGATGGAACGTTGACAACATTCCCGAAAAAATTAAAGTTCCAAATTTATCATGTGTTCATGATACAATAATATTTTTCTATGAATTGAGTTACACGAACCTTATAAAATTGGAATTTTCTGTAGAGACTATAAGATATAATATATACTCTGTATAAAAATTCAATCTTGGAAACATTTTTCATATTCAGTTCTTGGAACTTCCATGAGCACTTCCTTCGATTTTTGTTTTTTTTTTATTGAACTGAGTCAAATTGGGTTTCTCAAAGTGTTTTTTAATCGATTAAATAGAAAAACGTTAAATGGTGACATATCTGAAGAATGTGGTGGTTATGAGGCAATGTTTGTTGAATTTTTGGAGAAAAACTTACGAATAACTGCTGACTTTTGCTGACAAACGTTTCAAGCTCAAAACATCACTTAAAATTGCGTCTACTGAAGTTATTGATATGCCAAAATCTTTAGAAAGTTCTCTTACAGTCAAATAATTTCCTATTGCTTTGTTTCTAAATTTTTTTTGACATTTTCTTCGGTTATTGATGTTTGGTGAACAAGGTTTATCTTCTACGGATTCACGAGCTTCTTCGAACAGCTTATGCTACTGGCATACAATTTTCTTGATAAAGATTGGCCACCTAAGCATTCTGCTCTACTTTGAACGTTTTGGTAGCATTAATTCCATTTTTAACACAAAATTTAATGCACTCTCTTTGTTCAACAACATCAGACATTTTAAAAATCTAAAAAGTCCAAAAGTTTATCTAAAGAAAGTGTTGTAACTTATAAACTATCTGACACATCAAACTGAAATTAGGAGCGTATGTCACTGAAGGTTGTGCCAAGGACTTTCGTGCGAGTTTCAAGTTAAAAAGTCGCCCTATTTTCTGAACAGAGTGGTATGTGAAATAATCTATTCTTACAAAATTTCACTTTCCCTGAATTATTTGGACTACGAACCAAAATAGCGGAGCGGGCCGGATTCTGGCCCCAGGAATCGCAGCCCGTGCAAAAACGCCCGGAATCGATAAAACAACGGCGTTCCCGTAATTATAATTCCAGAACGAGCGGGCATTAAAATTTAATTGCCCAGAACTACAAGGTTCGCCATAAAAATGTCGAGGAGGTACCAGGTGGTTGCAGTCGCTTTACAGTTCCAGCCGGACGTAAAGTGCTACAGTTCTAGGTACACTCAGGCACGGGCGATTCGTTCAGCTGCTGCCCAACTCCGCAGCTTGTAATCATAACTTCTTAAATTTGTGCCTCGCAATTAACGTGGCGTACGGGGGAATTAAAAGCTGTACGGCAAATTGCGCAGCTGTAAGTGCACCGAGTCGGTATCGGCGCGGCCGATCTCGGGGACGGCGTCGCTGAATGTTAATTGAGCGTTCATTGTCTTCTGGTTAACGCATTCAGCAAAGGCGCCAAATAGAAGCCAGCGCTCGAATGCAATTCCCCAAGTGATAAATCCATACTATTCCGGCGAACCGGCTGAATAATGAGCAGCGGTAGCTCGACATGTGCATTTAAAGTAAGTTACAAGCAATGTGACCAAAAAGGCCACCAAAGGTTACATAAAATGACGGCAGTAGGTTCTTGATTGATGCCCGAACCATTTGGTTTAACGACGCGGCTAATAAATCTTTTCCAGCCGACGCTGCTTCAAAAAGAACTACGCAGACTCAACTTTACATGTATGTTATCAGTGGCGTTCGTGCCGTAGGAGCAAAACAATTTCAGCCTGTGTATAATTCAAATTATTAATACAATAATTTAATTTGGAAGTTACGACACACCTCTTATGGCTAGTAAAATCGATGAGAAAAGGTGAATGTACAGTATTGATTGTTAGCAAGCTGATTATAGTGAAATATAAGTATCCTTTTGTGGAATATTGAACATTTTTTCTAATTTTAGGAAATATAAAATCCTTCATTTTGTATTATCAGAATACTTATAAGATTTTTTTATTATTTTATATGCCTAATCTGCTTTGAATATTCCTTGAAGTATTTTATTTCATTTGGTTTATTACTATATATGATCTGATTAGGCGGAACTATTACACAACCTATTAAAATGTAGTGGCTATAGAGATGATTTTCGAACTTAACTTAAAAGTCTGTAACGCGATAAGAAAAGAAATACATTAACGTATCATCATGAAGTATTTTGGCGATACCTTTAAGTGACAAAATCTCTTAGACCTCATAGTACTGAAGAAACTGCTGTGGAGGAAAAAGTTTCTTTCCCAGTGTTGCATTTAAATCTCTTAAAATCGTAATTATCTTATTTGATTATTTATTTTACTTGTATTTATTTTCCCTTGTGTTTTTATTGTGCAAATAAATATAAACAGAATGTTCAAGTCAATGTTGAAAATATTTTTCTTTACAGAATCGCTCTTTTCGTCAGCTGGCTACACTTTCGGCGCCCCGACGCCGCCCCCGGGCTCACCGTACTCCCCCGTAGCAGCCACCCAGCTGGAGCTGCTGGCGAAGGGCTTCAACTCTAACATCATCATCCACCAGCCCGATTTCTCGCTCTCGCCGAAGAAGCCCCAACTAGACAAGCGCTGCGAGGAGAAATGCTACCAAGTGAAATCGGAGAAGCCCTGCAGCTGCCAAGGCTCTCCGCTTAAGTCCAAGTTCTCCGAGATCACCTCGGGGTGCAGCAGGACAAACCCCATCGACTGGAGCCCCGTCAGCGTCAAGAAGGAGCCCGGCGCCAACCCCTGCCAGGTGGCGGAGATTTCTACCAGCGTTTCGCCCGTCGTGAAGATCGAAGTGACGTCGCCGACGCAGAAGAACCCCGACATCCCGGTCGCGGCCATGCCGTCCGTCGTTACAACAAATGGTAGGTGGTCGTTTCTGCATTTTTATTTTTATCAGTTCTATTTATTTATTACACTTCTGTTCTATTACCAGTTTGTCGCTAGTACTCTGTGAGCAAGAAGCTGTAGATATCATTTTGTAGCGGAAGTTCTCTATTTTTTCAACGGTTAATCGCCGTCTTTTGAAATTGAAAATCTTAACAAATCATTGAATATGGGCAAAACACACATAGTTTTTGTTTTCGTCAAGTTAACAGAATTTTTAAATGTAGAGTCAATTGAAATTAGCAAGTTTTGCATATATTAACTCTTTCGTCCATTTTTAACCGAACTTACATATTCAGCATATTTAAAAGTGGATTTCAAAGCTTTTTCACCGTATTTTATTCCCTGTTGCAGCGTGTTTGAACTACAGTGTTTTGTTTGGGCTTTTAAAGCCCATTGTTATAATCACGTAGGCTACTTTATCGTTTTTGGAGATGAAATCCACTTCAAGTACGTGAGTTATAACGAATTGTGCAGACATTTTCGACTATGAAGAGAGTAGTAATGCTTTTGCATTTTTTGTTGAAATGGAATATAGTGATGTTGTTTTAACGCGTTCCCCCATAATTCTCAGCTCATATAATAAACCATTGTAAATGGCTATCACCTTGTGCTTTGTTCCATGCAATAGTATAAATGGTGAATATATGCGATCTCATCCGAAAATATCCAGCCGATGCTGCTTGCGTGGCCGCGTTGTAACCTGGTAGTTGATGAGAGTGGATTGTACTGCGCATGCGTTAATGAGGACGATGTACTGGTTTAGCAGGGAGCTAGACGCCTATGAATGAGCACATGTAGTGTCTGGTGGTCATATTTCAATTATTGAGTACACAGGCAGCAAATTTTGCATCAAATCTTATGCGATCGCACAAAATTCTTGGTGATTCAGAAGTTTTGGTGCTAAAGATTCAGAGATGGTCAGGAATCTTTTAAAAGTGATTCAAAGTCTAGAAGGCGAGCACCATCAGAAAAACGGAAAATGTTGAAGCTCTACGAGCTATAATTTGAACAGTTCGGGGGCTAAAAGCTGCGTCATACTATGGTTCTGATTTGTCATCCTGTTGCTTATGGCTGATTTCAAATTTAAATCACATTTGAAATGGAAGAGACCGTCTAAAAAATTTAGACCAATCCTAGAAGGCAGTTATTAGCGATTCCCACTCCTAAAATATTTGTCTCGTACATATCCAGTTAATATTAATATGATGAAAATAGCGTGCGCGGCTTCATTGTAACCTAGTAGCTGATGAAAATGAGCTGTAATGCGCATGTGCTAATGAGAAGAGCTGTACTGGCTGGGTCAGTTGGGAGTTAGACCGAGAGTGACTGAACCCATGTAATGTGTTATCACATTTGCAACGACTGTGCATATTTTCAACAGAAAGTATTCCGATGATTGAGATGATTTTCGGGAACGACACAATGAGTGCAGCACAAATGAAGGCGTGGTATAAACGACTCGAAGATAACCAGGAATCTGTTGAAAGTATTCCCTGTTTTGGTAGACCAGCGACGAATAGGACATCAGCAAATGTTAAACATGTTCAGGCTATAATCAATAAAGCTCGAGCACTAAAAGAAGGACTGAGAATTTTAAAAACTAAAAGTGTGTGAAATTTTGTCGTCACGGCAAAATTTATTCCACGGCTGCTATTACCAAAGCAATTGTTAACGTTTTGCTTCAGATTGCTACCCTCCAACTAAGCATAAGCGGAGATGAAATGTAGGTTTACGGCTACGATCGAAAAACAAAAGCTCGATCCTCCGAATGAAAGTATCTTGATTCGCTACCTCAGAAGAAATGTTTGGTATTCCATAGGACTTAGATTACGCACAGAGGTGTAACTAGGGGGCTCCGCCCCGGTCGGCACTTTAACAGGGACGAAAAATAGCACCCCGGTCCCAATCTTTTCAAGTAAAAATTCATTTAAGTACAATGACTGCACGGGAGTAGGGGGCACTTTCAGAGTTTGCCCCGGGCAGCACATACGCTAGTTACGCCACTGCGTGCAATGTTTTTTTTATAAATTATACAATTTTTACTGATAATATAAATTATTTAATATAATAATTATAATTTTTGTATTGTTACAGTATTTTTGGGATAGCCCACGTATTTCACCTCGAGTATCAGATCATACTGTTAATATCAATCAGTTATTTGAACTTGCATAGTATCTGGGGAAATCTATTTTTTCATCGCTTTTTCCCCCCCCTCTCGACGGACTTGTTGAGCTTTAAAAACTTTTCTGAGCAACGTGTAGTGTGCATTTTGAAAGTTGACATTATTTTTTGTTCATTTATTTATTTTTTATTTTCTATCGACTATTATACATATCTATGTGGACCAAATAACTATTGTACGTTATTGTACAATTTATACTTCAAAGATATTTCCGTTATGTTTAAAAAAGTGTGACCAAATCGACAATTTTTCGGTTATTTCAGCAACTGCTTCAATATTTCTATGTGAGTGTTGGTTATTTTCGATATGTTTAGTTCATGAACTGTCATTGCCTTTTTAGTGTAAGATTATTAGACAAGCGGACCGTTATGGTTTTCCACAATGACACAGCTCTTAGTGTAGCTAATTGTTCTTATCAATGTTGGTTATTCACGTTTAAATATTCTTGACTAGGAATGTTGTGGGCTTTAATGTTTAGATATACAGCCATCTGTAACTACCGTGATTTGTGATTAAATTGCTGGGATTTTTATGTGGACACTATCGAACATTAACTACAAAATATATTTTGATGTACAATTGTTCAAAACTGTTACGGGATATAAAAAAAACTTTGTGGCAAAGCCCTAAAAAGGCGAGTAGATTTAGTTATGCAGTTATTAGATCACTTGGGAGGTGTTTTGGCATTAAAAGAGATAAAACCAAAATTGAGGACGTGGCACGATATATTGCAAATTTGAAATGGCAATGGGCAACTCATCTTATGCGGCGAGAAGACGATAGGTGAAGCAAAAAGGTAACAGAATGGAGCCCAAGGACAGGAAGAAGGGAACGAGGAACGCAGGAACACAATAGATGGAAGCGACGGCGAACCGAATAGCATGGCGACACCTTGGGGAGGCGTATGTCCAGAGATGGAATATTTAAACGCTGGGGATGATGAGTGATTAGATGTAAATCCAATTATAATGTAATGTAAATTAAGCATAGGATTTCCTCACAACTTTATCCGATTTCCTACATTTTTGGACTATGCCTTAGTATATAAACGAAAAAAACTTGTCAAATGTGGAAGTTACAAAAAAATCAGAAACATCTGAAGCCCGTCTTCTCCCAGTTCTTTGACCGATCTTGCCCATTGACGAACTTAACCAAGCCATTGACTCTATAAGTGTTTGAAAAATCTCATTCAAATCCAATAAGAATGATGGCAGTTATCGTGTCCATAATATTTGTTATATCCATTATGGATGGATACATACATACAATCTGAAGTGAAATTTTTTAGAAAGCGTGACATGAAGGCTTCTGGGATTGATTCATTTTTACGAAATCTATAGAAAATTTTTTGTGAAAAATTAATCATTGGGGTCGTTTCGTTATTCGTAGTCCTTGTGCCCTTATGCTTTGTGTATATAAATGAAGAATAAAGTATACAACGAAAAGGCAGATAGATTATAAAAATCAAGAATTTTAGGAATTACATGATAAAGTGTTATGCTCTGTACATTATCACTTGTAAAACATCCTGTACGTAAGATTTGTTCTTTCCGTTATTTCAGATAGCTGTCCTGCGTTTCTAAATGAACTTGATATTAAGGGAGGAAGTACTACATGTAAAGCCATACTGTAATTTTTTGTATTATTTTATTAATTTTATTTAGTTAAGCCACGGTTATTTATTTGAAAGCCAATCAGTTCTTCTTTTTTTAATGTTTTATACTTTTCAGTGTTTCTCTTCGTTATTATTCTTTCAGTTTTGCTATTCTTATATATTTAGTTTCATTTCTTATCTATTTTTCTCAAATTAAATTTCCATACATTTTCATGAGGTTTATTTTGTCATTCAAGGTTATCCCCATTATATGAAGGGCGTTTGGAAAGTTGGCCAGTTTATTAACGGAATATGCGAGTGTCGCATTTTTAAATGGCTGCACCCACTATATGGTTGCCAAGCTATGACATGCGCACTCGATTTTTAAAATTATCTGTAATCTGTTTATAAGGTATATCCATGTTGCTTAAGTTATAAACTGCGTGAGACCAACAACTTACGAATAAGTCAAAACAGCTACGTTGATACATTCTACGGGGTGTAGCCATTTAAAACTCGACAATGGCGTTTATTTCATTAATAAGGAGATTAATCTTCTGGAAATAATCTGTGTACCACAATGACTACCATGAATCGCTGAGAAAATGCTGTATCCAAAATTCCCAATTTTATCTTGAGTCTCTCTACTAATTTGTTTATTGCTGTCTTTGGTTGTGGTTGTGCATCCATCTAACTTATGTTTCGTAGTTTTAGGATGTTCTTCCATTAATTTACTGCACTTACGTTTCTCCATTCTTCTTCATGCAATTTAATGGACTTGCAAATCTGCTTGGCAGAGTCTTGATCAACTTATGAGGATTTTAGTTCACATCAATTTTATTTCTTCCTGTTTTTTACGTTTTTGTCTATTACCAAGAGATTTTTTATGATAGTTTTGTTTCTTTCCTTTTCTGCCTCATGTTACAGTATTTTTTCTTGTTTTTTCGTCTTGTACTGCTTGAATATTTGTTGGGCATTTTTCAACTATTCATTTAAGTTAGATGATCTTCAGATTTTATTTTTGAGAGTACAGATTAACAAGCTGATTTTCATGTAGTTATAGAATTATTGTTAATTATTCGTTGTACTTTTATTCCTCAAATTGTTATTTTCTTAATTTTTTTGTTTAATATTCTTCAGACTTTTATGCAAGTTTTGTTTCTTCTTTCTTGGAACATTTGTTTCTGATATACTCGTTTCGGGCCGTCCTAAGGCGATACATTTTACGCATATTTCTTAAGATCTTTACAAATATGGCATCTCTTTCGGTTTTGGATTTCGAATTTGACTATTTTTGTTTAGTTCAATCTTCTCGTGCGATTTTATTTCGTTTGCTTTTGTTTTTCGTCATTTCTTTTCACTATGAATAATGTGCTTAACCGAAAACTGCAAAAGGCCTTGCAGGCCCTTCACATGAGTGCATTACATCAAGTTAAGCCCGTTCTCCGTACCATTGAGCCATTTAGCTGAACTGCTGGCTACAGAACACTTGTAATTCCGCGCGGCTTAACCGAATTGTTGTAAAAATGATTTATTGTGAGGATTAGATGAATTCCATTAAGCGAGCTCGCGTGCATTTGTAGCAATAATTTATTGAGCACAGTAACTCTGACTGTGTGCTGCTACGCCGAACTTCTGAAAAGCTGCCGCTGAAAGCGTTTGCAGCGGCTCTAGAAATGTTTTTGCTGTATTTGGAGTTGCTGCCCGCACATGGAATCACAATTGAATAATTTTGCAGGAAACATTCCAGTTGGGATCGCGGTGGCTAGGCAGAGGGTTCAACACCACGATATCGTGTCGTCACCATCGCTCCCGCCCGCTGGGCTGCTTACGACTGTTAACACAACCACCCACATCAAGGAGCTCTCCAGGTTATCAGAGCTCGGTGAGTATCATAAATCACAAATGTTGAATCCTTCATTGACGCTTTACCTAACAATGACAAAACTTGAGTGTAAATTGTTGGTGATAATTGAATATAAATTTTGATTTAGATATTCGCAGGGCCAAAAAGTCATTTTCAAACATTAATTTTTGTTCGTTTCCTGTTGCTGCCGTTGGAATCACTGATGATTTTTAGTTAGTTGACTTGAAATTTCTGTGTGTGGGATTTGCATGTTTTTATCTTTGTTATAATACGATGAATTAACAATAATTTAGCTTTAGTTTTGTTGTTATTTGCATGGGGATGGCAGAGTATTAGTTTGTTCCGCTATCCCGGCCTTCCCGAGCCCCCCAGCCGCATGCTACGCGGCGGCCCATCGCGATCAATTTGTGAGGAACACGGCCGGAGTGTCGGCGACAATTACGTCAGGTATTCCGGCCGGTCCCTCCCGCTCCATAAACCAGTTCCCGCCGCCTTAATCTCCTGGCATTCCTGCTCTGCTGATAACATCCAGCACGGCTCCTTGGTGCTGATGTCAAATCTTGTGTCAGACTCGACGCCAGGCATGGCTGCGGGCACGACGGGAGGCGTCGCAGGGGGCGGGGCGGTGCTGCACTGCACGGAGGACCGCACGGCGGGATTAGCCGGCTGGTCCGTGGGAGGGTCGCACAGCTCCACCATAGCTACTCCCACGTTGTGGCAGTACCCTGGTAAGCACACACTTGACCGCGGCTTTTTGCGGCTCACTATGGCCCATTTTTAGACCGGTTTGTCGTTTCGCATGGGTTGGCCGCGGCGCGCCGCTCGGTGGGAGGTTAGCCGATGGGCCGATTTTACCATCCGAGCCGGACTAGATAATGAACTGGGTGTTTTCATCGTTCGCATAAGCTGAACGTCAATAACCGCGTATCTATGAATTAATGTACTGTGCGATAAATGATCGGATTTTATTAATTATTTCTAATATTTCTTGCATTGAAATTTCTTTCCACTATCTAACATCTAAAGAAAAAAGTTTAGGGCCAAGATATGTTATTCTTTTTTTAGATGATTTAAAATTAAAATAGAGAAGCTGAATAATTGAATAACTTTTTGTTTCTTTTTTTTAATTTTTGTAATGCTCCGGGAAGATACAATCAGTACCTTTATTGTCCTCCATTACCAGGCATAAAATGAAATAGGGTGATGTGAAAAAAGCGCTTAGGACAATATGTGAAACAAATACATACTAAGGGTCGATAGCAGTAAAAAAAGGCAAGAACTTGTAATTAGGATATCACTTATAGGAAGAAAAACTTCGTTACAGAAAATAAAGGCAAAGAGGTTTTTTTACTTCCGTATATCAATTAGTCCTATCGTATGGTCTTAATTAATTGTTTGCAAAATATTGTAGTCAATGACCAATGAATTAAAAAAGCGGACTGATAGACAAATAAACAAATTAATAGGTACCTTCTATTATCTATCTTTTATATTATATATTGATCCAGAAGTTTTGAAAGATCATTTTGATGAATGAAAGTGTATGAAGGCACGTAGAATGAAGATTGACAATGAGCAACTGAGGAAGTCCCTTCAGTTAATGGTAGAATGTTATTCGATTTAACTTGTGTGGTATTCATTTTAATTGCACTTCCTCTAACCATTTTGAATTTTTTGAAATAAATGAAATTATATAGGGTGTTTATTTTTCTATATGCGAATTTCAAATGAATAGAAAACACAACTTTTTATGACCACCACGAGCGGCATTACAATCAGCAATTTTTTAATGAAGCTTTGCACTATATTTTGACTTATATAGGTTTGACTTTATATAGGTTGTCTTTAAAAGCTTCAGTTCTTTGTAGGTTGTTCCTATAGACATGGCATTTCAAGTAGCCCCATAGAAAATAATCCAGCGGTCTTAAATTGCAATATCGTGGAGGCTAACTAACCGGTTCGTTGCGAGATCTCACGCGATTTTCAAGTTTTGATTTCAATAAGGCAATTGTTTCCAAGACCGTGTGTGACGTGGCACCGTCTTGTTGAAACCAAAAGTTACTGAGGCGAAAACCAAGCAATTCGTGACAGAATAAATTTTCAGTGATGCTGCGATAACGAATTCCGGTTGTTAGCAAAGTTCCTTGGTCGCCTTCAAAAAATGCGGTCCAATTACACCGCCTGACCAAAAGCCATGCCAAATTTTTCTCAGGTGTTGTTCTGCCTGATGAATAATCTTAGGATTTTTGGAAGCCCGAATTCAACAATTATGCTTGTTAACGTGACCATCGAGTTGAAAAAGTGCTTCATCACTGAAGACGATCTGCGTGGAAAAATCAGAACTTTCATTCAACCCTTCAAACATCCAACAAACGAATTGACGACGAGGAATACGATCATTTGGTTATAGATGTTACGTTGACATAACCTTGCAGGTGTGTAAATGATGATCTTTTGTCAGAATGCTGTAAAGAGTAGTGTAACATAGATATGTTATATATAAAAGTTATGGTTTCTTAACATTCGCACATGAAAAATAAACATCCGTTAGATAATTTTGTCATTCATACGATTTGGGGTACTTCTTTTGTTTTGTTTTTTTCGATTGCACACATCAAACGGTAATTATGGCAAATATGGTCCACATATTATCCTCCCCTATTTACGATTAAATCACTTATACACCCTTCAAACGTAATGTCCACTTTATTTATTTCATTCGGGAAAGCTCATGAAATATTTCAGTCAAAAAGTCTTTCGATTGTATTGTACATTTTAACTATAGAAATAGCTTTTGTCTGACTCACTGCACTGCAGGAGAAACTTGTTTTTTTAAAACATGACCAATCTATTTGCATGCAGCCAAGGCTACTGTATTATTTTTCTAAGCAGTCACATAATATATACTGGTCTGAGTTTCACGAAAATAAATGATATCGTTAACGTCTTGGTAAATTGCATTGTAACGTCTTTAAGTCTGTTTTTAAGATTTTTAGTGCTTCACAGTTGTATCGTAATTTCTTCATTTGGCCGTGTGATTCGGCAACATTTCATTATGTTATGCAGGTAGTACTGTCTATAACTACGCCAATTTATGGGAGTGCGTCTGTAATTTGCTCGGATATTGGAGCCGAACGCACCTGTGCATGTGAGTGCGGAATTTATGGGAAAGCCAATTTTCCGCGAATGCAGATTTTATCGACTGTTTCGTACTAACGATGCTGTTGAAGTGGATGTTTGTGCAATTTCCTAGTATTTGAGGTACTGAAGATGTGCAGATATTATTTGAAGGTTGTATTTAACATCTTGCATTCGCTTTTTAGTTGATAATAAGAACCATTAAGATATTGAAGGACTGATGCTGTTTCATTGTTGATTTTGTTCCCAATGAAGTAGCTGTAGTCATCCTATCTATCGACTTTGTATCAATTCTAATTTTTTATTGTTGTATTGGCAAGATTAATATAACTACAACATAAATTACTTTGGTTCAAAATTTTTGAGACGAAAATTATGATTAATGACGGTACGATAGCAAAAAACTTATAGAAGAATATGCTAATTTGCAAAAATGATGTCACCGTTTTGGTATCGTTTTGCCGCGACTTTCCGCAATGCATAAAGTTTGGGGATTTTTTGCAGGTTCTCTGTTGCTTCTAATTCTGAAGATCCAATTGAATGGTTATTAGTAATTTTAGCTGAAATAGACCATATTTAATGTTTAGCAGTAACACAGGGAGCCTTGGGGGAGGTAAAAGAGACAATACTTGAATTTTGAAGAACTGTAGCCGCGAGAGGTTAAAATAAAATTTGATGTGAAGACTGGAAGTGAAACAGCACACTTCTAACCTAAAACCTGTACTTTGGTAAACGAAATAGAAGCCCAGAGTAAGTTGTATTGACAAGTACAAACTAGTACAAAGCTATATAGAGATCAAGTACGTGTTTCTTTCTATCCAAAAGTTTATAGTGATTAATACAAGCAAACCTGTAGGTTTCAAAAAACGGGGAAAAGAAGGCTTTGCTACTGTCTTGCGATAGAAATCTTGTAAGTAGTTGGAATCATGATAGAAGATTCTCATCTGAGCACCTACAATATAAAAATAGTATCTACCATGTAACCTGACAGCCGATAAGAGTGAACTGTAATGCGCATGCCTGAATGAGGACGAGTTTACTAACCAGATCACTTGAGAATTAGATGACTGTAAGTAAGTACATATAGTGTATCAAATTTTATGGGCAGCTGGAACTAGTCAGGTGGTTTAGAAGATTTTACGCATGATACAAATGATTCAGACATAGTCGAGCATCTATTGAAATTCAGGTTCTGCAAGACTAGCAACGAGCAGATTACAATCAATAAGAATCGATGACTGATGGTCTGAGCACTAGAAGCCACTCTACAGTCCAGATTTATCGCCTTGCAATCTCTAGGGTTTTCCAAAATTAAAGCACCTTTTCAAGTGAAAATACTCCACACTGTCGACAAGATTCAGGTTAATAGGACAAGGAAATTATTCTCATTCCAACACAGGTCTACGAAGAGCAGAACAGTGGAAAAGACGCTGGGAAACGTGTATGAGAGCCCAATGTGCTTACTTCGAAGGTGGTGGAGGCTTCATGTAATGTTTCTTGTATCTTGTACCATTTTTACTACCATAAATGTATAGGAATCTGAGGGGAAAAAGATATACAGAAAGTAATAGGATAAATAAATGCGAGGGGTTTCACGGTCCGTGTTTTGATGAACTGATTGCTTATTCTCGAGTTGTTTGGAAACTCTTGACATTACGTTCACAATTGCGACGGACATCTTCAGAAGGAAATCTTCTAAACATTAATTTTGGCATCTCCAGAAGAAAATTTTCTATTTTAGTTTTTTCATTCGTTCTAATTTCGTTTAATTCAAAATTACGGCGGACATTTTGAGAAGAAAATAAAAATTTATTTTCTTCATCTCTGGAAGAAAATATTCTATTTTTGTATTCTTCTTTTGTTCTATTGTCGTTTGTTTCACAACTCCAATAGACATCTTCAAGAAAATCTAAAATTAATTTTCGTTGCCTCCATCTTCTGTTTTTCGTTTTCTTCTTTCGTTCTAATTTCGTTTTGTTCTCAATTGCGGCGGATATCTTAAGAAGAAAATTAAAAAATTAATTTTCATCATATCTGGAAGGAAATCTTTGTAGTTTTTGTTTTCTTCTTTTGTTCTATTGTTGTTTGTTTCACAACTGCGACAGACATATTCAAAAGCAAATCTAAAACTTAATTTTTGCCATCTCTGGAAGGAATCTTCTGTTTCTTCTCCTTCTATTGTCACTTCATTCAAAACTGCGGCGGACATCTACGAAAGAAAATCTGAAAATTGATTTTTGGCATCTCCAGAAAGAAATATTTTGTTTTTCGTTTTCTTCTTTCGTTCTAATTTTGTTTCATCCATAACTGCGACGGAGATTTTGGGAAGAAAATCTAAAAATTAATTTCCATCACCTCCAGAAGGAAATCTATTTTTTGTTTCTTTTTTCGCTCTATTGTCGTTTCGCCCACAACTGCACCGGATATTTTCGGAAGGAAATCTAAAAATTAATTTTCGTCTTCTCTGAAAGCAATTTTCTATTTTTTATTTTCTTCTTTCGTTCTATTGTCGGCTATTGACAACTGCGGCGGACATTTTCAAAAGGAGATCTAAAATTTAATGTTCATCATCTTCAGGAGGAAATCTTCTGTTTTTCATTTTCTTCTTTGGTTCTATTTTCGTTCGTGCACAACTGCACCGGACATTTTCAGAAGAAGTTTAAGAATTAGTTTTCGTCGTCTCTAGAAGGAAATCTATTTTTCCTATTTTTCTTTCGTTCTATTTTCATTTCTTTCACAATTGCGGTAGACATCTTTAAAAGGAAATCTAAAATTTAATTTTCATCTTCAGAAGGATATCTTCTATTTTTCATTTTCTTCTTTCGTTCTACTTTTGTTTCGTTCCCAATTATTTCGTATATCTTCAGAAGAAAATGTTCTAAAAATTATTCTTCAGAAGGAAATCTTTTTGGTTTTTTTCTTTTGTTTTTAGATTTCCTTCTGAAGATGTCCGCCGTAGTTGTGAGCGAGACAAAAAAAGTTTCCAAACTCCGACTACGGTATGAAAACCGAAAACACGATTCATTAATTGGGGGGTAGGTTCACGTTGACAAGCTTTCGGATTCAGTACTAAGAGTACTAATTTACTTCAAAGATATTTTTTACACTGGATTGACAACTCTCATATGATTTGCTTATTGTTAACAAATCCAAGCAATTATTTTTTTTCATTTATGTATAAAAATGGAGTACGACGGTCTTCATCTTTTTCATCAACAATGTTGGATGCAATTCTTTGAAATTAATCACCGTTGTTTTCCACCGTAAGATTTTTTGTTTTGAATTTCAACGTGGTTGCATGAATAACGTCTAAGACGTTTAAATCGTTAAATAAATGTATGTGACATTTCTTATGAACGCCTAATATATATTTTAAATGATGAATGCGTCTAAATAACTCTTTTTCCGTATTAGTTCAATCTGGAACAAAGACATGTCGAAGCAAGAACGCTTTGAAATGATCAATAAAAATGTGTTTCATTGTAACGACATATCGACCCGTTCAAGTTTATTTTTAAGAATAAGTTGACAGAATTGAACCTTATTACCCTGATTAAGGCTCCACAAATGTCCACCTACCCTCAAACTCAAAATATTCGCACCTAGAAAGAGATTTCGGTGAAATGAAAAGGTGATTGGAGCTAGAAATGTTTATTTTTACAAAGTCACTTCCGGGAAAAAATCGAAAACTTCCAGAAACGAATTCATTTTTATTTTCATGAATTGTTTATGGCATTCTAGTTACTCGCTATGTGTAAAATTAGTTTATTTTCGGTTTTATCCACAATTTACTACTTCTACTAATAAAATGTGAGGCCATTAAATTCATTTTTGACAAAACTATACGTGAGCACATGAAATAAGTTAGTTAAACCCGATTTTCTCCTAAAATTCGTTTTTAGCGCCCATAATTGACTTTGGCCGGGGTGAAATTAAAAGGCGAGACCGTTGTAGGAGCTGAGAACCAAGCGGCTCTGGCGTGGTCATTATCCCAAATGGGAGACTTGTTGAATCCGGGAGTTTTTGCGCCCGATCATTTGCTCTATCAAAGTATCGGCGTCGAGCTTTTGCCTGAGCTTTTACAAAGAACCCAAAGACACCATGCGCTTAGCCCCATTTAGCTTGTAGGAATTGTCGTATCTCTACTTACTTCTTTCTACGTTTTTATGTCGCTTTACGGGCCATCCTAAAAGTAGCACATATACCTTTTGGGTAATATTACAGTCTGTAATCATTACATTCCATTCTGCCGTTACAGAACACGCGGAACACTTAAGCTTTTCTCGCCGACCCGCCGTAACTTCCCTTGCATGCTCACGCACTTTATCCGTCAGCAAATTTGTTGCTGGATTACAGTTAACCGTAATGCTAACAGCTTTGCTCTTCCATGCCCACTCGGAACCTACGTAATGGGAGCAAGGTGTAGCGTGGGCGTTCGCCAGTGCGCCCCCGAGAGGCTGTGCGCTCCGCGCTGCTGTGCTAATATTAGAGATGCCGCGCGAAGCGCGACAACTTTATGTTTGGATAGGGTAGACTCCGTTAGTTTGGACAGGCGGTGGTTAACGATCTGCCGCTAATGACGAGTACTAATGATGCAGGGTGCCGACAGTTTAGTGGAACTTTGGCGGCGACGCATTTGTGTACAGTTCGGTGTGAAATGAGCGAGTTGGCTTCCTTTCCCGGCGATGCTGTAAGATTGAAATCTTCCGTTTTGCGCTCCTACGGAATTGCGTCATCGGTGATGATCATTTGTGTTTTGATTTTTTCCCTCCTTTGGGCCAGTTTCCAGAAGGAAATAACAAAACTGGTTACATTAACGTGATGGCGGACGCATGAATTATGCAAATCAAAAAACTTAGTCAAAATTGGTATTACAGAAAATACGTGTATACCACCTATAAAAACTAAAGATTTGCTCTTATTGATGTTTCTGCTATACGTAATAATCTTTCTATATGTACGTGAGAATTTTGTAGGCTTTTATAAGCTTTCTAACTATACGAGGTAGGATACAAAAAAAGCGGGACTATCTCTATAGTTAGGAGAAACCAAGAGTAGAAAGAGAGATATAGAAATAGGTAAAGGGCATGTTCTGATCTGTCACCATCGAGAGTGAAGTCGTGCCAAGTTGTGCGAATGTTTAAGAAGAGAACAACTATAAGTGTGGAGAAGCAGTTAGATGTTGCACCCACCAACTCACGATGAATTGTTTGGAGGCAGTTTTTACCTAATCATAATGTTACTGTTGTTAAGTATCCAGTCTGTTTTGCACTTCTAACTCTCTTCATTTTAATATAATATCTCAAAGAGGGACTATTCTTAAATAGGCTAGTTGATTTTCTTATTTGGAAAAAATACATTAGGTTCGTTTTATTAACAAGTAATGTAGTCCGTTCTTTTATATGACCTTCTTCCATCTCTTCGGAAGCCGCATATTGTCACGTTTTCAAGACTTCTATGGTTTGCTAACAAAATATTGTTCCAATTTATTTTATGTCATTTATTTAAAGAAACCTTTAATTTCGAAAAGAATTCTTTAATAAGAGAAATTGATAATGGTCACATTGGGCAATATTTGAAAAATGTGGTGGTTTAACATTCCAGACAAATGTTTTTAATGTAGCGCCTGTTGATATCACGCTGGAAAGCGATGCCTAATCTATTCCTTATCTCTAGTGCTGATCGCTTCCTTGAATATGTCTAATTGGGAACAGTGTTTTGTTGCATTATTGGTTTCACACAGTTCGTAGTATTTTCCAATTCAACGGAATAGGCATCGAAACTTTATTGGGATCAAGACCGGCCATGCTTGACATTCTAATAAATGATCTAAATCTCATCTTCAGTAATTCAACTTTTCAAAGCACTTATCTTTATTTTACTGAAGAAACAAATCGCAAGTGGAAAAAATAGAAGAAGTTAAGGAGGTTACTTTCTGTCAACTGATGCAGAATCCATACTTCAGAGAGAACAACGTAGTCAAGTTTTAAGGGACGATTGTGTACCGTTAATTAGAGAATGTCTAAAATATTTACCAATTCACGAACAGTACATCGAAGGTTTTTATCAACCATAAACTTGATGAAGTTCGTGTCTATAGTGGATGGACAGCTACTGCGCTGTTAACTTCCGTATTAAAATTATCAATTCTAAACCTGATAAACAAGTGTGAATTGTCTGAAGAGTTGCAGAATCACTTCAAAAAAACTGTGCAAATTTTGTTTGCAGTATCATTATCACCGTTGTCTTCTTTTAAATGATGCAACATTACGTGTGTGGTTTTTCATGCTTAAATCATTGTGAAAGGGCGTATATGGATGTGAACGAAACGTTTTCTGCGATGCCATCAACGTCTAATATATACAGGTTGTATGTTTTTATAAATTTCGCCAGCCGTACAGGTCTAAAAAACTTTTGAAACATCGTTATATATAAGCATTAATCACTTTTTTACATCAGACCTTGTATGTGTGATATTTTGTGACGTTGTGCAACAATTTCTATAGTATGGAAAACATTCAGCTGCTCTTCGTGGGTTGTTCTGTTTTTCTGGTTTTATTTCAAATCTCTGCTATATTTTTTTATAACCATGCGAACAATTCCGAATGCAAGAATTGTCAGAGAACTAAAGATTTTGGATAGGGCCTTGTCCTTTTTATCAGAAGCGTTTTTTGCATGGTAGCATCGTAAATCTACTGAATAACCGTTAAAGAATTCAATCGAGTCGAAACTGTCATCGTTTTCTACTTACAACTTTTTTATAGAAGATGCACGTGAACTCATCTCATGTAGGCAAAAAAGTTTAAACTATGTAGAGATTTTTATCGACGATTATTTTTTTAGCGTCCTATCAGAAAACGAGAAAGTTGTGTTTTTTGAAAAATGCGTCAATGTTGGTCATACAAAAATAACAGTAATATGGTTAGGTTGGAATTGGAGATCACTGACTTACGCAATACAGTTAATTTTAGAGGGCACACCTTGCAAAGTGCAAGAGAAGTTTGAAAAGTTTTAGAATTTCTTTAAGACAATAATAAGTAGTATTTGATAAAAAAAAGTGTGTTGTTATAGCGGAACAAATTGGACTCTATAAGGCATATAAGGGTTGATATTTTATTAATAGTTTGGGAAAATGCTTTGAATTAAATTGCTGAAACCTAAAAGGTCTTTTTTGGAAGAAAATTTGTATAGCAGAATTTACTGCAGGACTAGTATAAATGACAATGTTTGGTTGAAAGACATCCAAACGTCTATTGGAGATCAACTACTGCACAAGTTAGTCCTTAACAATTTTTTTCATACTTCTTTCAGCTGGATGTTCCTCCTACAATTATATAGTGAATAGTAAAAGAGCAACGAAGTGCAAAATACCATGTATTCTAACCATTTTAGTAAATGGCAACCTCTCTTTAATTTTGAGGAAAGCGACTTTTTAATTAATTAATTATGGATGACTAAATCGTATATAAGCTGTCCACCTGTAATACAGGCGATGGTCGCACGTGACGAGTTTACACATATTCAGACAGATAAGTACCTGCAGCCGACAAGATGACTTCTGAGTATTGCTCCTCAACTGTGTGAAAAGAACTTGTGATTTCATCTTGGTCAAAAACGAAATACTGGGCAGCTTTATGCTACAACTTTACACTTTTATTAATGATGAGTGTTTGAATCATATTGTCCCGATCGTGTGATCATATTCAGATGATATCGGAAATTGTAGAAAATTTCAAACTAGAAAACGTTTCTCGTCTATCACCAAGGAGCACATCGCTGTTGTCAAAATGCTCTGTCATGTAATCCATCGCTATATAAAAGAGAAATTGAAGATTCCTGCGCTGGCAATTCATACCGTTCTGCACGACCATATTGAAGTGAATAAAGTTAATCCCCCTTTAGCTTATCTTATGCTTTAACCGACGAATAGATAGAATGTTACATTTTATGGTGTCGCAAGATACTCAGTAGGTTTAAAAGTGGAACATCTCGAAGCCGTGCGTAAAGATCTGTTTGAAAAACAGACAGTTCTCCACGAAAAGAGCTTTCTAATGGTGTGAGAAGATGAGTGTGCCCAGCTCGCTGAGGGAACTTAGAAGAGTTGGTTCGACGACTGGTTTCGAAGGACGCAGAAATTCATAGTGCGTGATAGAAAGTATTTCGAAAGCTTAAAAAAATTAAAGGCGTAGTTCAAAACTTTCTCAATATCCTGTGTAGAGGGAAAATAATATCTGAAAAATTTATATCTTTTGTTTTTAGTGCGATCTCGCTCTTTATTCATGTAATTGTGATTTTGGTGATTTATTTTGTGGGATCAAGTGTAAGATTTTTAAATTTAAGCGTTATTATGTTGAATGAAGAAGTTTAAAATTTTAATACGCCATCGTAACTTTAAGATAATTTCATTTAAGAGTATGTGAAAAACGAAATATGTGACATATGCAGTTTACTCTATACAACATATCTTATGGACATCTCTGGAAAAACCGTATAAAAATAATACACCTATTGTTACTCGCTTAATGATAATAATGATGATGATGAGAAAAACCATAACCGTATATTACACTTTTATCTTATTAATTTTTAGTTTTTGGTTATATTTTTGGTTTAGGAATTTGAGAAGCTTATGGCAACGTTTTAAATTTGAACTTATAAGTTTGTTTGGATTTTTTTTTTTTTAAATTTTAAGTCAAATTTTGTTTTGGAGAATTCTAGTGATCTAATTGTTGAGATTTTTTTAATGTTTTTATCATATTTTTCGTTTTATGTAATTTCTTTGCACTACCCATTCTTCCTCGGCGTGTCATTATTGTTTTTAAAATGAAATTACGTACTAGTGCAATAACAGATAGAAAAAAATATTACTAAGACTTTTAAATTTCTTTAAATCAATAGTAATGCATGAAGACGAATGTAATATAGGACAAAGGGTCCTATTTTGTAGAAAGATGCTTATCATATACTATAAAAAAGAAACCGAACTTGTTCTTATAGAAAAAGCACCATTAATGTCATCGAGTGGTAACTAACGCATTCGAAAGATTTAAATTGACACTGCCAACTGCTGAAATTTCGTCCAAATTGGTATACAGCAGACCATGGTGTACTGCAAGGCGTAAATTTTTCGGTGGCACTAGTTATAAAAACAATAAGGTGACATTACAAAGTTCTGCTTTAAATTAAACAAATTATTGGACAGTCAGAAGTCTATCGAGAACGATTTTAAAATGGCCATTCCAAGACGTCGACTGCATTTAGATAATTTGGATAATGTAACTTGCAAAATGATGGTAGAAGAGCTAGAAATATTCAAGGTTTTCGTCCACATAATTTTACATGATCCTTTGAATTTTCCGAAAATGTTTCCCGTTCTTCAATTTTTGGCCCGCAAAGTCCTGAATCATACGTCGCATTTGCTCCGTCATAAGAATATTCTAAATCTTGAAACCGCCGTTACCGTACTATTAAAAGCAGTTCGAAACAGAAGCTGCAAAAGGCCTTCGAGATGCTTATTGCTGTGAGCATTATGTTGCTGCAGAGACGACTTTTATGACTTCAAAAATTAAGGAAAATTGAACGCTATTTTTCGGCCTCCTAGTTAAAGAAGAAATATAAAGAATTTACTACATCTACAAGATTATGTAGATTATATCCAACATATTATTCTGCAGTACTTCAAGGCGGAATTTATTATCTCAACTCCTTAGGCAGACATCCAAACCCATTCGTAAATTCCGATAGAAAACCTTCTACCATAAAATTCATCACTAAATAGCATCTTGTACCACTGCTTTGTGAACTAATTTCTAACAATCAGAGAAGGGTGGCTTCTTCTGTGGTTTACATTCTTCTAATCCACAAACTTTGCCTTGATTAAATGAACATAAGCTGCGTTGGTATCTCCGTAACATAATTTAATCAATTCAGTGCAATTAAGACTGATATCGGCCAGATCTTTACTGGCGCAGCATCGTCTCTGAAGTTTTTCGTGGCCGTTCATTACGCTATTTGCCCTTAATCTAATTCAAAGCAAAATGGGTAGGGGTCTTAGTGTAATAAGCATTAAATATAATTAGAGAAAATCTGTGAAAATATGCGCTACAACTAAAAGCATTTGCGCGGGAAGGTGATGGAGGAATTTGCACTTTACTGTATCTTTAATTAGTAAAAAATCTTTAAATCAGAATAACTATTTCAGACAGTTTTTACATAAATATTTTGTACCTCTTGTTTGCAATGGCTAAACATTAGTTAATATTGAAATGGGCGCAGACAATTCCCCTATAAATTAAAGCGAACTTAACTTCAATTGAATAGAGTAACAAACAACATGATGAATTTCTTTTCCGAAGGTTATTAATCAATATTAGGATTGACTTTAGTATGACAACTAAATAGACATCCCCATTCGTAATGTACAGAAAGGGTTGTGGTGCTAGAATTGATTTATCCTTGGTGTTTACAAATGTGGAAGCACTTCAGCATATTAAAAAGCTTTTTAGTGCATTTTCATTTAGCTTATGAGCAAAAACATTTTATTTGTTAAATTAATTTTAAATTGCTTTTTATTATAATAATTCTTCTTCCTGAATTTATATTTAATTGTTTAATTACAAGTTGTATTCCCAAAAATATTCTATTTCCATAATTTTCCGTTCAGAAAGTGGAGAAATTGACTAGGCCTATGTTTTTATAACCAACTTTTCATCAAATCCCTAATTTTGAATTTTTAGGTCTTTATTTTTCGTTATGCTACCGTTCTGTAAACTTTTTGTTTTTTTCGAAATTATTGTTTAGGTACTTATTATTTTAGTATCGTAATTATATTCATTCATTTAATCTATTAAATTGCCACACCATGTATATGTATATGGCTTATAAATTTTGAGATTTCACATACTCTTAAGTAAATTAAGGTAACGCATGTATGTAATAACGGCCCTACAAACAATTCATTACAATTAGTTTTTTTGTGTATTTAGTGAAAGTCGTTTGTACTCCGCGAATGGCATTTCCTCTTACAATCAGCCCCCTTATGCGAAAGTATGTAGGAGAGCTTGTGTGCGTGTTGTGATAAAGAGATGCTATAAACGCCGCGTATCATCAAAGCAAACACGGCCCAAAGATAAAGCTAGGGCTTCGAGAAGATTGATCTGCGTTATACCGTCGGCTGTTATTTACTCGGTGGGATATTTTAACTCTAGGAATATTTTATCCGGCAGCCGAGCTGCGCAGAGCTGAAAGGGGCCCGGAGTATCGCGGTTGTTGGATAGTAAGGAAACTGTAAAACTTAATTAGGAACTACGGTCTGTTCAATAACAAAGTGGCCGCTGTAATCCTAAAAAAATTAAAATGTAGATAATTTTTCCCTATTATTGAAGTATGAGCTATTGCGTAATTATCTAATATGTGGTCCAGTCACCCTCATTACTGATTATAGCTTCACACCTTTTTTTCAAGCTCATTTATGCATAATTATTTGGCGTACATGATCCTTAATTTGAAATGATAGCTGCTTCACCGTGTATAGTGGCTTTCCTTTGAGCTTTATGTTCATGTGCGACCATACATATTCAATAGGATTATCATCTAGGGCATTGCTGGACATTTAATTGTAGTGACGTTATTTTGTTGTTTCCAAGCACTGGCTAGTTTGCTGGCGCTTGTCTTTTTGCAGCACTTAACTTTTTCTGCCAAAAACAAAAAAAATCTTTCAGCAAACTTCAGCAGCATGTCGGTGTTTAAATTGTCCGTAAATAGAAAGAAGCAATCAAAACCGCATTTACAAAAGCATCCACAAGCATGCACTTTTACATGGTGCTTTACTGTGCGCTGAAGAATCATATTATTCTTCGTTGACACTTTCGGTAAGCAAAACCATGCCCAGAAAGGAGACTCATCCGTAAAGATAGCATTATCCCAATCTCGATCTAAATTTTTCTTTTTCCTCATCGGGCGTTTTTCCCCACGCACATTTCTGATAATCGAGGTTTCTTCAAAGCTGATCGAAAAAAAACGTTTTCTTCATGCAGGTAACTTCGAGTCGCATTATCTTCCTTTCTTGTAGAGTTATTTGGGTACAGCATAGCGAAGCGCCTGAATTATCTTCAAAGAGACGTAAGATCACTTTACTCTTCATCGTTGTTGTGACGCGGGCTATTCCCCTCTTCGGCAAAACCGTTTACATTCTCAACCTCCAAATATCATTTTACCCACTTCATAACGAATACCTTCGACTTCCGCATATATTTTGCAGCCACTTTTTACATCAGTTTCGTTCCTTTCCCATGATTCACTAAGAACACTACCTCGTATCGCTTCAGGAATTTTGCACTCGTAAAGATAACGAATTCACTGACATCAACATAACGTGCCGGCAAACTACACTTGAGAGCAACACAATTGAGTCAGCAACATGCTCTAGTTTTGAGAGAATGTGCATCCACTGCCATAACATTCCAAGTAAAGTTCAATGTACTGTTTGGAAGCTTAAAAACTGTGTTTCAAATAATACCACTTTGATTGGAACCGAACCTGTTCTGATAAAGTTATGGGTCTAATAATATGTGCAACACGAAAGAGTTGAAAGGGAAACGGTGATTATGAAAGGAAAAAAAATGAAATCCCCAGTTCAAATTAATTTAATGATTTTTCAATACATGGTGTTGCCACCTGTATTCCTAATAATAATCCTTCGCTTAAGCTTATCTCAAACATGCTCAATTGGATTCAAGTCTGGGCTGTCTCAGGCTAGCTTCCATTTTCAGTCAACGCCGCTACGTTCCATCACGCAGGTGTTAGTGTCAAGTGGCTCTCGCTACGGTGTGGTATCGCGCATTGTTGTGCATTAGCATGAAGTCCTCACCAACAAATCCCGCAAACGGAACAACATGTTTCTTCCAAATATCTTTGATGTAGCGGCCCTCTGTTAAACTCCCTCCGCATCTTCCACTAGGCACGAAAACCAACTCAGTTTTTCCGCGGAAGTGTCTGCCCAGAACATGCAAGAGCCACCTCCACATGGGACACTTTCTTGAATACAGCAATGAGCAAATCGATTCCCTGGCCTTCTTTAGACCCGACATCTCCTGTCGTTGCCATGTAGGCAGATCCTGAATTTTTTGGTAAATGATATCTGACTCCCATGTCCGAGGTCCCAAACGAGATGTTCGCGAGCAAATTTCAGTCGCCTTTGTTTTTGGATTGCAGTCAACTGCCTTTTTTTTGGCCACGTTGGTTGCTTTCTTCTCATTGCCCAAGGCGCTGGTGACCACACCTCTGATCGCACTCAGCTCTTGCTTTAAGTCAACCCGAGTCATATGTCGATTTCTGAGGGATATTTAGACGAGAAATCGATCGTTTTCTCCGTTGTCACGCTGCCTACGATTACCTCTTTGTCGGCGGACGTAGCCACCGGTTTTCCGGTACCGACACCACACTCTCGACACAGTTGATTGACTCGGATTTAGTCGATTTGCCACGGTCCTCTGGCTGAGGCCCTCTCTCAACAATACAACTGTCCGGGCTGCTTCAGCGGCTGTGGTATCCATTTTTTGCGAATCACTCGAGCACTTATGTCACTTACTTACTTACGTCAACTTCGGATAAGTGATTGAGATGAATTACCGCATTGCAAGATTACTGTAAGCCAATCACAGTCGTCGTGCACGTGCGTTCCAATTATCAAAATTTGTAAAACCCCGTTCGTGATAGCAACAGTTTTTAAAGCTCAATAATAAAGATACTCCTTGCACGATGTTTTTATTTTTATTTTCCTTGAAAGAGGAGGCAACAATAGAAGACGCTGCGGTGCCTTCTTACCAAATAATAACGGTCACTTTTTTGTCATGCAGACTGTATGTGATTGGTAATGTTTTATATTTGATAAACTTATAATGAAAGTTTAAATATATTATATTAAATAATTCTCGTTTTTTTACTTACTATTATTTACACCCTTGTACTCTTTAATTTTTCTCGTCCTTATATAAAAATTGGGGAGAAATTGTTGATGAAGTTTTAAGTCTGTCTGAATTTTATCACATTTATTTTTGTATTTTTACAATACATTTATAAATGTTTCATCCATAGTCGTTTTTGTTTTTCCATGTTAAAATATATATTTGTTCTTCTTGATGTAGGTTACTGATATTACTTCTCTTTTTCCAGATTTCTTACACAATTTGATGCAAGTGTTTCTTTTGTATCTACTTTAGAACCTTCTTTCATTTTTCTATTCTCATCCTTATAAAAACTCTGTCTTTGTAAGAAGTACCTCCACGAAGTCAAGAATATCGTTAGCTAAATTATCTATTAGTAAATATGCAGAACACCGTCCAAGCCTAATATATTCATTCATCAGGGTCAATTTGCATCGAATTCAGCCATCAAAGGCGTCTTACGTCTGCCGATAACAATCTCATCGCTTCTTGCGGAACGCGCTTCCTTAAATGCCCCTTTGAGGACATGATAACGTTTGCGCATTAGAAATCAAGCCAATCAATTAACCTTAATCGCGCATCTGCCCACTAATCGAATAGTCAAATCAGAAACACGCTCGTACGCCGAGATATATTTCGCTGATTAATTTTAATTATTCATTAATTAACTACGCAGAGCTAATATAAATTACTTTCTCACAGAAGGCATCTGTCACGAGCGCCTGCTTAAAGGGAATATGTTTAAATGCCGCTCTGGCAACTTGACGATTGTGTGAGGCGCCGAACAATAGCAGGTGTGGGATTTCGCGTTGGTAAGCAACGTTTGGTAAAATTCCAACGAAAAGGGTAAATACTGCGGCACTTGTTCATCTGCCCCTCCTGTTGTGATGACCAAAAGTTGGCGGGTAAGGCGAGGGATCGAAGGCACTTTTAATATAAATTACTTACACTTACATACATAGGGGAGGGGAGGGGTTAAAATAACAAAAAATGTTAAAGAATTCAAATGTACATCCACATAGACTCTATTATACATCTAATAGCTAACTATAAAAATTCTTCAATTAAAGTCTATTATTGCTTTGATTTATTTTTGTTGTCTTTTACTTATGTATTACTTTTGTATTGACGTGTTTAATTCGATCAGTAAGTATGCCAACATAAAATTCATGATAATAGTTATACCAATGATAAAAAGCTAAATTTGTTGAAAAGTCTTAACGGCTAATTTTAATTTTGATGTTTTTTTGGGGGGGGGGGGGTTGAAAAATTTAAGAAATAATTAATACACAATTGAGAAACCATACTGGGATATGAACCAATTTTTAATCACTTATTATTACTTTTATTTTTGATTTTTGGATATTCAAGAAATATTTTTTAGGGTCTTTCAAGGACAATTTAAAAAAAAAGAAGAAAGTAAATGTGATATATCGATCTATTTGTCTGATTTTTTGGGAAGTAATGTATTCTCATTGAAAAATTCACCAGATCCTTTAAATTAAAAGTTTTTTAACACTTTTATTCTTCAAGTATCTTCACATATCTAGTGAAAACAAAGTATCGCTTATTGGATCATTTGATAATAAGACTATTTTGATTTTCTTTTTGTTTATTTCTCATTATCATCAAAGTTTATTTTGCTGCTTGATATACTTAATTGTTATATTCTTTATATGATTATTTGCAAAACTTACTACTGCGCCAGGGGTAATCGACTTCACTTGTCCTGTAAAGGACAGCTCTGTACTAATTGCTGACAAATTGCCTGCTTTTTACTGCTTAAGACTCCAATCTTTTCCGAAAATCAACCTGAGAATACTAAATCTATCTACTGATGCTTTTCATTTCGCCCAAAGAAGATCCGTCACTAGACTTTTCCAGTGGAAGGGTTATTTTAAAAACTCTATTTCTCTTTCACTGATCATAGTGAGTGGCCATTAGAACAGAAATCTAAACCACCCTAATAAGCCAAACTGGAGAAACTGAATAGCTCCTGAATATATGAAGACGGCGCTGTCCCAAGGCGAGCCCTCAGCACGAGCACTTGCGAAATGACGTGAAGTTGACACACGGAGGCGTCCCAGGTGCTGCCTTAGACCGGCGAATGTTGCGAGATCACTCGCGCCGGAATTAAGGAGGTGGCTTAAACGTTTAATTGACGGTGACAGTTCTTGAGCAGCTGCGTCATCCTCCAACCACCAATGAAGTCTTCAACTATTTTTGGCTCTGGCGTTTATTTGCACTGGCGGCTCGACTACGGCATTAGACGCGTTGGCCGCGCTCGCTTCGGAAAGCGGCGGCGTCTTTATCGAATTTAGCTGGAAGTCGGCGGATTAAGTTTCTCGCCTGCATGGCCATTCGGAATTTAAAAAATAAGCCTCGTCCAAACAGCTGGGAGAAGGAACTGGCAAGCTATGTGCAACTATTCAAGCAAAGCAATACAATTAGAGATCCGTCCGCGAAGATTATTCTAGATGGTAATTCTGTGGTAATAAATTGAACTGGTGTTTAAAGCTTTAACTCCGCTAGACTACAGGCAGCGTTCAGTATACGAGGGTGGTTTGAAGAATAATTTGGTGAGATATCAAGGACAACAGTTTGAGTTTCATAATGTACTTTATTTTTCTACCTGTCGACGTTTTAACTCGCTTGAACCAACGTTTTGCCTGGTTTGTGAATCTTTTCCTGGAGACCAAAAAATACTCGTTTGTTTTATTACCTCTTCGTTTGGCCATAGTCTTTATTAAACCAAAAATATTTTAAATTTTAGGTACAGATGATAATGTTGCGTCATCCCGGAATGCTTAGTGCATTAATTGCTCTCGATTTCCCAAAAAGTGTTGATTAATATGATTTTCTTGTTCTAAAGATAGTCAATCAGGAAAATTTATTTTGCATCCATTATTACATTTTCAGGGGATGGCGAATTGTACGATTTGTACCTTTTTTGGGCTAATTTACCTCATGCAATCTACAGTTAAAATTTTGTTTCAAGTGTATAGAAAAAAAGTCTATAAAGAGATTGAAATTCCAAGTTAGTTTTCAAAACAACATGCCAACCAAATTGGAACGACATACACTGAAATCAGAGCCATTATAACATTGAAAAATTATAAGCACCAGGATCAGGTAATATAACTGCTGAAACTTTAAAAGCTAAGGGAATGTTAACATCATCCATAATATTTGCCCTTTGATGTGGGAGTCGAGAAAATGGCAAGATGAGTGGTACGAATCATTGTTTACACACTTTTTAAAAAGGCTGTCGCAATAAATATAGGACTAAATCATTAGTCAATCATACTAGCAAAAGTAATGCTATAAATAATCAACAACCGACTAAAATCATTTTTACTACGAAAAATATCCCAAGAGCAAACTGGATATATACCAGGAAAAGGCTCACATGAACAAAAATTAACCGATAAACAAATTTTAAGTTCAACAAACCTATTTGTGTTTGGTTGGCTACACTAGTCTTCGACTGCGTAAAATGGTTCAAACTGTGCCCAATATTGTAATGGGAGCTCGCCCTAATCTTACACATCTGATACAAAGTCTCTACGAAAAAGTATTACTAGACGCATTCTGGACAAAGGCAGGCGTAAGGCAGGTTTGTATTCTATTCTATTACTCTTCGAGTTTTCGATAATTGGGGAAACAATGTCTCCACTGGTAGACGGAATATAAGCAATTTGAGATATGCCAATGATATTGTTATTATCATGCTGAACTTGAGAACTTTATGACAAAGTGAGACATTGAAAGCGAAAACTAATGCTCAATAGAAATAAAACAAAGGTAATGGTAATTGACCGCGCTCCTAATACCATAGAAAAGAAGTAGCTGTATTCAAAATGATGAAATTTTTTTTATCTGGGATCATTAATAACAAGAAAGGCGTAGTAAAGTAATGAAATGAAGAATAAGTGTAACACGAAATTAAGTAGAATCTGGAAAGAGGAGGCCAACGACCTCTCAAAACAGCAAACTCAAATTAATAAAAACACCGATGTTTCTCTTCGCCATATACTTGGACGATGAAAATCTCCACACGAAGAGAAATTGATGTGTTTATAATGAGGGCGAATAGACGAATATTAAGGATACCTTGGTCCCAACATCGAACCAATGCATCCGTCTTGAATCATCTTAAGATCACAACACGTTTTCTACCAAGATCAACCAGGCATATCTTGGAGAGTATAGTAATGAAGTTCAACTTTCGTCCATAATCCCAAAGCACCGCAAAAATCAATTGGGTTGTTTTTAACTGCTTGGAAACCGTCGGTTTATGTCCAGATACAAATATTTTACTCTGGTGATTAGAGATGGCACCTACCTACTACACACACTTCCTCTTGTCTGTCGCCCAAAACCATAGATTTTGTTGGTGGTTTTTTGGACATCCACAACATCTTTGATATTTGTTTTACTGCGCTGACATTCCTTTTTTAAAGTCGAATGGTTTTGTAAGAATGACACAAGTCACCCAATTAATGCATAATACTTTTATCGGCCTCTTTCGCTGTTTTCCCATAAAAAAATTGAATCACATTATAAATCAATTTTATCCTTTAACCCTGTTATTGTGAACGCTTGTCCTTAAGGAACTGTTAAGGAACGGTTAATGTCAAAATGATTTGTAACCACAGAACAATCATCTTAAAAAAATCTCGTATCCACTTATACAATTATTTTTGTCACCCTCTACGAGACCACGCTTTTATTACCGTGTATAACGCAAAATTTAATACTTTATATCAAAAATAATGTAAACTCCATCCTTATATGTGTGTGTTTGTTTTGCACTCTGCGTTCGTCTAATAAGTTATGTGGAAAATGATTTTTACCTGTATATCGTAAGCTCCGCCTACAGGTAGTATAACCAAGTTATTGTCTGTTCTTTTCGAATAACCCCCGTAATCCTGCAAAAAGTTCGGGAGGCGCTTTCGCACGGCAAATAAACAATTTCATGCTTGGCCCGGCCGGCTGCGGACCTCGTGGCCTCGGGCGTCCGATCCAACACGCTTGGTTACGTAACGCTCATGTGTGGAGTCAGTAACCTTGGGACATCGTAAATGGTCTGTAATTTGTTTTGCTAATCTGAAAGTTGTTAACTTCGCATGTGGACCGGATTCCCGGCGATAACTCCAACCACCGGTCGTTTCCGAAAAGGCGCAGCCTGCGTGCCCTAATTTGGTGCACCGCGACCTCTGCGGGCCCTGCAGTGGGTCGCCCTGTAGATATCGCCTGAAACTAACGCAAACCGCCCCATCGGCTCAGAAGCCCGAGAAGTTCACAGTTCGGGGGTGCACTGCAGGGCTTCGCGTTCTTTTATGCGTTGCAAGGTCTTCTCTTCCTCCAGCTGGGTTTTCCGTACCAACTTCAATTTTGATGTATAACTGAAGTATGGGGAAACTTCATTTATTATTAGAATAAAGTTAAGGCCGTTGTTTTTCTATTTTTTTTTAATTCTTCTGTAGTTATAATTTTCAATTTTTTTTGTAGAGGCACTATATGTACTTGTAACAAAAATCTGAAAACAGTTTTTTACAGTTTATTTAGAATATAATATCAGTCTGTGGTAAAAGGTACATGAAAAAGTTTTTAACGTATTTATAGTCATTTTCATTCTTCTAGTAAATTCTTATTTTTGTCTATTTGCCTAAGATTTGTAGTTTAATTTTTGATGTTTTTTCAACACGATCGTTTTTATGTCTGCTTAATTTTATTTCAGAGCACATACTATTTATAATATGTTGTTCGTTTGTTTATTAATAATTATTTCTGTGGTTGTGGCTCATTCTTAAAATTTATGCGGTAAAAGTTCCTCTCTTGAGGGTTGTCCAAAATGGAAACCGATGACATATTTGGACACTACTTGACGAGTTGAGTCCATCGATACCACTTTCAGCGCCCGGAAACGTGTAGGGAAAGAGTTACCCGTACCTCATTTTTTTATGTTAAGCCTATCTAGCCGTCCTAAGCAAAAATTTTAGCCGCCATAATGAGTCTGTGGGACGTCATGCAGGGATTTTTTTCGTTGGAACGCATTTAACCTTTTTTGCATTGAACTGCATACCCGCCGCCTTCGTGTGAAAGTCGGGCGGCGGACTATGTGGGGCTCTCCTTCCCAGAAGGGGAAGGCCTACCCAAACTAAAAACCCTGCGTTATCCCTCCTCGTCGATTAGTTGGGGGTCACCGGGTCGCTCTAGGCATTCTACGGTTTCCCCCACGACGCAATTGTATCCCGCTAATGTTTTGCGGCCCATCGGTCCCCGAGGCTTGGTGCGCCCCAGTACCTGGGCGTCCCGCTACCGCTTGAGCGTGGTGTGTGTTCAGGCAACTTCTTGCCGGTGCGGTTTGCTCCTCTTCTCGGTCCTGGCCGGTTAAGGCAAGACCCCTACTTCCTGTCGGGCTGTGAGCTGGGCCACGACGCTCGAGGGGCGCAAGTTGGCCGGCGGGGCTGAGGCCACTCTGACCGAACGCGCGTTGTGTCCGGCCAGACCCACCTAGTCCAGTTTACCGACCCCGACCCGGACTAATCCCCCGGCGGCCTTGTGTCTTCGGATCTTAACCCTCCTACCTCTAGTGAGGTTTGCTCCTCTTGGTCCGGCCGGTTAAGGCACGACCCCTTCGTCCAGTCGGGCTGTGAGGCATAGCCACAGCACTCGTGGGGCGCAGGTTGGCCGACGGGGGCTGATGCCTCTCTGACCGAACGTGAAACTTGTGTCCGGCCAGACCCGCCGTTGCCGAAGACCCCGACCCGGGCTAGTGCCCCGGTGTCCTTGCATCTTCGTTTGTAACCCTCCTACCTCTTGCGAGGTTTGCTCCTCTTGGTCCGGCCGGTTAAGACAAGACCCCTGCGTCCGACCGAACCGTGAGATATGACCACTTCCGACTTGGGACCACTTAGCTTCACCCGGACTGATCCGGGCTACTGAGCTCCTCACCGCAGCAAGAAGGTCCCGTGAGGGAGGAACGCATTTAACCTAACCCAACCCAACCTAACCTAACATCCAGGGAGCACCGCGGGGAGGCAGTCAGCTTACACTCTTCTGTTCCTTCAGTAAATCTTCGTTAGGGACAAGCCCTGAAAAGGCCTGTTTGGATATAATGTTACAAGCAACATTTTGACTTTAAAGAGTATTTTCGTATTTTAGATATGGTAGTAAGGCAACTTATATACACGAAAAGGAATATCAAAATAATAGAAGAAGAACATATAGAATTGAAAACAAAGAAGATACCTTCAAAACAGTTCTACTGGGATAATAAAGTATAATGGTGTTATACCAAGAAAACAAATTAGATATAAATAGAGAAGGGCCGCCGAAAGTATGAAAATGTGAAGAAAACTATTTGACGCAGCTTGCGAGGCTTTTGGTATCGAAACTATGATTAAGGAAAAATGAGGCTTTATAAAAGGAACATAGGAAGGCACATCGGAACTAGTAAAAGTAAAAGAAGAAAAAGAAGAATATTGAAACAGACTATACCTAGGTATTATTAGCCTGGAGAACAATAAAAAATTAAAACAATACAAATAGCCGAGAAATTGCATTAGTTATATCGCCAAAACAGTATGCTAATCTCGTGCACGAACATTAAAAATTATATGTAAAAAGAAGAGTTTATAGAAAGTGATTTTAGAAACGGAAGATTGTGTTTTAGATATCATACATTGTTAAGTAGCTAATAGAATCTTGACTTTATAGATCTTTAAAAGGCATATAACAGCGAGCTGAGATGTGGATTATGGAAAGCTACGGGAAAGTGAATGTACGCGAAAAGTTAGATAGTTCAATAGATATATTACAAGACGGAAACGCATATAAAATAGGCACTGAAATACAATTATAAAAATAAAAGTTCTCAAACAAAGACAGCCTATATACTTGAACGGAAAGTAAACAAAGACGGCTGATATGAAATTTGGCGTGACGGTTCTCTAAGCTTTTGATTTACACAAGGAGGTCTGTGCGTTTGTGTACGCACGTCGGGGCGCTCTCGCTCCTTGCTGAATGGTTATTGCGTTCATGGTTATCGGGTCGCTGCATTGTCGAATTCAAAAAGCGCGTCTGCCACGGCCATTTGGTTTGATTCCGCCGAGTGGAGCTTCGATTGTAGGTGAAATTGTTCCACGTTCCCGATCCAGGGAAAAAGCCGATTCAATCAAAAATGTATACGTTCCCACCTCGCAAAAATTTGTAGGGAAGGCGGGTGAAAAATTGTCTAGGACGCAAAAAACCACAATTTTGCGGGCACTCCCTTGTCAACTATACATTTGTACAGAAAGTAAACAAAGACAGTTGATATGAAACATGGCGTGACTGAGCTCTGAACGTAGGTTTGGTTGCCTATCTTCAGGATCGTTTTACATATCTTACTTTCGTAAGGTAAATGTAAATAAAATGTACCACGTTCCCACCGTGCAAAATTTTGGGGGAAGGCGGGTGAAAAATTGTCAGTATAGGACACCAAAAATACCTTTTTACGGGAAACCCTGTTTAATATATATGTTGAACAAGCACTGGATATGTAGACAGAAAATCCTCAGGAACGCAGATGATCAGATCATAATTGCGTAAAATGAGAAGCATATGCAATGTATGCTAAAAAATGGAATAAAATTTAAAAATAGAAAGAAGGGTACAGAATATCAGAATAGAGGGTAAAAAATCAAAACCTCTGCAACATTCAAATATTTGGGGCTACTTTTAAGTTCAGCAGGTATATGCGAGAGAGATATCAACGAAACAATTACCATAGGAAAGAAAGCAACAAAAGCATTGTACGGAGTAATGTGGAATAAGACTATGTCAAGACATCAAAAAAATGTTATTTCATAGTATGGTGGAAAACATAGTATTGTATGGAGAAGAGATGTGGACACAAAAAGAACCTAAGAAATAAAACAGTAGAATAGTAGAACAGTAGACCGATTTTTCTTGGGAAATCAAAATAAAAGTGGCTTTGGAAGAAATAAGTTTGCAGGAAGCAGACTGGGAGATCAGCTAGACATGGAATCAGAAAATGACAAACTCTTTCGATTAAAAAAATCGAAGAAGAGAGAAGAAGATACATGTCTTATATTTTACCTATCGATTCAATCATAACTTCGTCATTCATTTCTGTTGTTTTGTTGTACTTTTTTGCCCTTTCCTCCAAGTATTTGTTTCAATTAAATTGTTTGTTCCTCATTTTTACCATTAACAAATTTATGGATTAGATCATATTCATATTAAATACTGTACTATTCGTTTCTTATTTCCCTTTTTTTTTGTTACATTACCCTCCTTTTATCTTGCTTTTTAGGCGTTTCTTTGTAACTTTTATTTTCTTATTTTTCGTTGCTTTAATAATTTTCAAAAATTGACAAGGCTCATTATTCATATTTTTATTTATGATGCTACAGATAAGTCATTCTTGGTTTTTTCCTTTTAACAATACAAAATTGGGTTTTGCTTCTCTTAGTTAAAAACCAATTACATCAAAGATAACCATAAGAAAAAACTAAGCTCGGTGATATTTAGGATGGCCAATTGAATCTTTCAGCTCAAACAACTTAATTAAAAAGCATTATTTAAAATTTAAAAGATTTTTTTACTTTGCCGCAGAAAAGAATAATTGCCCCACTTAATTACATTAATTTATTTAAATAGCAACAATTTGCAGCTTCTAATTTAAGAACGCGTGGTTTTTATATATAACAATTTGTTTTTACACTTTTTATGGTTGTTTGTATGAGGAATATTACATATTTGGGTCTTAATTTAAATAATTAACCAATTCATGAACGTTTTATGGTTTTGTTGAATTAAGTGTTCTAAATGTTTTATTGTTGCTTGTACGATGAAATTATTATGCTTTTTTCTAATGCACAAATATACTGCAAAAAATAAAAGCAACGAACTTCATTAATTTAATAAAATATGCTGTGGTTAAAATTATAACAGAATATTTGAAAGCAGGATGCAATCGAAATACTGTACAAGCCTTTGACTAAGATATCTATATCAATCTATATCAATGTTTATCGGTCCTGGTCCTATTTATTCACCTTCAGCTTTTCTTATTTCATTCCATTAATTTTCTATGGAAATTAAGATATGAATTATTTATATTTAGAATGGAGGTACCTATAAACAACAGACGAGAGAGATTTTAACCGAATGGTAACGAAAATGGTAATATCGGTAGCTTTCTGTTGTCCTTCTGAATAGGTCAATATCAAAATGGGTAGAAGTTGGAAGAGCGAGGTTCAATGAAACATGAAGTATCACGTTTTTTTCGTCGAGTAGTTTTTCGTTATGGAGTGATCCCTGATCGAAATACAATATTCCGATGTTTTGAATCGTTTCGTGCAACTGCATCACTTATAAAGAGGAAATAACCTGGCTGTCCCCGTACAACTCGAACTCCAGAGAATGTTGAGAGGGTGAGAGAGTCGGTTCTTCAGAGTCCTTGGCACACCACTAGGCGTCATGTTCTACTTTTAGGCCTGTCCGTCGCTCACTATGGCGCATCTTATAGGGCTAGTTGAAATTTCATTTGCACAAAATTATGTTTGGTCAAAAGTTATGTCCAATCCAAACTCTCTTGCGAAAGATTGCTTGAGATTATTGCTTCTGATGATGTAATTGTGATGATGAGTGACACTTTTTCACTTGGATGATTATCTCAGTAAACAAAACTGTTAATTTTGGACAGCAGAGAACCCACGTGAACTACATAAAAACCTCTTCAGAATGTTAAGGTTAGGCTTTGGTACGGCGCTTCGAAACTAGACATCGTTGAACATTACTTTTTTGAAAAAAGGGGGCTACAGTAACAGTGAATTTAGGCGCTATGTGAACATGCTACACAATTGTTTGCGTCCACAACTTTGACGTTTACTAACATTGAAAAAATGTGCTTTCAACAATATGGAAAGCCTAGAATAATCTTAACCTTCTTCAAGGCCGTCAAACATTTTACTGAAATGCTACAAAATAGTCAATATTGGACAATCAAAATTAGCGAATAAGCGCCTTATGCTACAGAAAAATTTCATCTTGTATTTTAATGTTGTAAATTTATAAAAAAATTGGCTATGTCAAAGGTGCTAGGGCCCCCCTTTTGGGCGCACCTGCAAACTCTATGTTGTATGGAATACAATAAAACAGTTTTTGTCTTTTCTGAGACAGTGCTACTCCATATTTTGAGCAATGCACATAATTTAGTCTTTTACATTGAAGCATTTTGTAGCGTTATCGCGTTAGGTTCCAATCTGCAAATGGTTAATATTATCCAAGTGGACATTTTTGACTGACATATGTGAAGCAAATCCTCGTTCCTTCTTCATTTGTGTTTGCTGTTTGGTATTGTTAGATCTTCGTTTCTCTTAGCGAGATTTCCGTGTCTGCTAATTTAAGTTTGTCCCCGTGGGCTTTTCTGTACATGCAACCATGCATTTACAGCAGCCAAATTCAATAGATGATAAAAGATTCGGACGCACCGCTTCTTCGAACACTATAAAGCATATCAATACCACGCATGTATTTGTTGTAGAGCTTGACACCATTAGAGTATTCTATTGGCACATTGTTTCTTAGAATTGACAAAAGCAAAACTATAGGGTGACCTAAATTGATCTTTATGATATGAATTGTGTACCATTTGCGTTCTGTAAACATTGGAAGTTTGCATTTGTACAGGTGGTATCTAAATACATGATAAAGTCCACTTAAGTTCACCAGAAATGTTGTGCATTTATAACCTGTGTTTTAGGGAAAACAGAATCGATGCTGATTTTTGAAAAATAAACTCATATTGGGCGATGAAGTTCATTTTTCTTTAAATGGCTTTGTGAGTCGCCAAAATCCACGTGCTCGTCACTAAAATCCAATGCAACCACAAAAATGCACTGTTTGGTGTACATTGTGGACAGGATGAATCATTGGCCCGTACTTTTTTGACAATGCTATTATGTCAACGAAGTATGCGAGATGCTAAACGTCCTTTTTAACTATTTGAACTGGAATGACAACAAGATGGATCCACGTGCTATATAGCATGTGACACACTTACTTACTTCTAACCAAATTTCCTGGATGTGTTATCTAGCAGAGGAGCGACATCGCTTAACCCCATTATACTTTCTCCGAGGTTATTTGAAGGAAATAGTTTGTGTTAACAAAACTGCTGCGATTCAGGGCTAAAGGAGAGCGTTACATTTGTAATTGCTAAAATAGAACCGCATTTATGCTCGCATGTCAGCGGAATCGTGGATCAAATTTATTACAAAATTGCCAAATCTGTACTTTACACTGATAACAAAATTCGGATCGCTCCAAATTTTGTGTGTTACTCAAGAAGAACTTCCTAAAGTTCAGTTTGTATCATATTACACTTATCTTTCCATGCCACACATGTTGATACCTTCACAAGTTGAAACCATTGAAAGAAGATGCGCCTCTTTCTTTCTTGTTCATCTCGCTCTCCGAAGGCAATTTACTCGTAGGAATTTTATTTTCCTGAGTGTCCTAGTGTGTAGACTCACAAATAATAAGTCAATAGATGTGTAGTAGTTGTCACAATATACCTTATAATTGCAATTTTTAAAGATCCTACGTAAAATAATATTACCGGAAGCTGCTAGGTCTACTTCATTCAACAGTTCGGTGTTGGATCGTTTTCCTGACCTGTGTAGGTCTCAAAATTATAAGAGTACCCGGATACATAGCGCGCAAAGAGTTTGTAGCCTCATTTGTGTGATTTTGGGGGGAGATATTGTTTCAAATAATTTCTTGCCTTGGTAATTTGCTGACAAATTGATAAACATTTCTCAATTGCAGTTTTTGCGTAGTTTTTCAACTAGTGGTCGCATTTTGAAGAGACGATCATGACCTAGTTGCTTCTGAAGCACTGCATCTTCATTATTTGCAAAATGTATGTATTCCCTGATTTTTTTAAATGGTTGATTGGCATTGCTTCTTCCATCAATTTATTTCCAAATGGTCTCCAGTAGTCCGTGCAATTAGGAATATTATAATGCATATGTCAATGTATCTTCTAGTCATTTATTGGTATGTTCTCATGGTTTGCCTGGATTCAAATGAACACTGAACACAGTAGATTGTAAAATATTCATCATATGACTGTCTTCACTTTGCTGGTACAAAAAAATGTGTTATATATATGCCATTTTGTATGTTGACTACAAGCCAGTTTGTATCATATATATTTTTTTTTTTTAAATAGCACTTTTGTGCCTGCAATTAAAACTAGTCTATGAGACCAACCATTAATTTTGTTCTGATAAATCTTAAACTAGGTACTTATCTACTAGAGTCCATCCAATGATGTCTTCTAATCTTTTTCTGATTTATTCTATCATATATGATGCATATACATTTTGTTTGTCTACTACTACTACTTGTGGATATTTTTAGACCCTTAGTATCTTTTAGAGTAACAAAATATTATTTTCTTACCTTATATTCAATAAACATTCACTAATATGCACTCAGATGTATCTACTGGTTCTGTTGTTATAGAAACAGCTGACGTCCTTTTATATAATATGCAACTAACCAACTATACCATCTAGTAGCTGCTCTGAGAACTATGTAATAATATCATGGAGTGTCTCATAACACCATACAGTAGAGATGCAAAACCATTTCCTTAAGAAATCTATGGAAATATGTGTACTGTATTATATATGATAAAATGCAGTGAAGGGTTAAGTTTAGATCGTCTGTAACTAAGACGTGGTCTGGTTCAATAGTATCGACCCATTTCATTGTATTAACAATAGCTCGATATTTTCGCGGCGGACATCGTACATCGTACATGACGTGTTAAGCTTTCACACTTAAGATTTATCGCATTGCGACAAAATTTGTCATTTATTTTACATTATTAGGCGTAATTGGTATTACTCAATCTCATTATGATTCTTTGCTATTCAAAATAAAAGTTGTTGAATGTTGATTATAGAATAGTTGTACTTTTCTAAGATCTAACAAAATTGCTCCAAGTTTTATTTCAGATTGGATGAGCATCTATTTTTATTTGTGACAATAATTTTAAAAAGAGAACCACTGATTATTCACCAATTTCGTCGTTCAATTTGTTACACTTTCTTAATCATCCAACCACTTGCGAAATATTATCCTTGCAACTCATAAACTGATGAAGCCTCTTTATTTCACATTTCTTGAATTTCAGAAACAGATGAGAATACATTTTGCAGATAGTGGTTCCTCGTTGTCTTCGTTTTAAGTGCAATGCGCTTCACACGATCTGATAGTCTCAAAATAATGTTTGTGGTTTAGTAAAGCACACCAGCACGCATGCGAAAAATCGTGACTACAGCCTGTTTGCGACAATAGTTATGCTTTGTGGGCACGGTTTGTAGAAAAAAATATCTAATGATAAGTTATATTAAAAGTTGTCAAAGGAAAGAATGAGAAGATTCAGACCGTAAATAAAAGCTGAATATTAGCAGCGACTATATTTTTTAATCATTTGGTGGACTCGACAGGATCGTAGTTAAATTGCAAATGTGTGTTAGATGGTTTTCTCAGTTCGTGCAGCGAGATTTACACCCGTCCTTGCGCGCGGGCAGCTATTGGTTCCGCATGTTCAGTGTTTACGGTTCTCCGTCAGTTTCATAAATGCCGGGATGACGAGTTCCGTTTATTTGTGTGCAGCCGCACCTTTCACCACGTCACTGTGCAAAGGTGCACCTATGCAGCAGAACGTGGGAGAAAGTTACACGATCGATCTACCATGTCAAATTCCTATGCTCCAGCGAGCACCTGCCCCTCGTAATAGGCTGCTTCGAATTGGGTTTAGGATTATGAGCGTGTCGGAAATTCTCATGATTCTAAGGCCATGGCATTTCTTCGCGTACGCCAACATCGGCGACCAGAAGCCGCTGCTACCTTGCGTTTCACGCAATAAAAAAGCCATTTTGGAAATGAAACTTAATTAATTTAATGTCGCGTCAAAAGGTAAACAAGACGTATTTAGAAAACCAAATTAAGAGCCATTAGCCGCAATAACGCCACAGTTCTTTATATCGGCATAACCAATAATAGAAGTCGCTGCGCGTTGCGAGGATTGCCGCCTTCATTTTTTCCCGCCGAAGGTGATCGCTATCAATAATTAAACATTTTGCACTCACCTCACGTATTTTATTAATTTATTGCACTCTAGCCTGTAATTATCCACAAATTGCTCGCTCGGGAAAAATGGATAATCATGTAATGATATGGAAGCGCCGAGTAGGAGTATTCTGCGAAGTGGCCGGACTAACAAATAATTGTCGATATTGAATGAAAATCGATTTTGTTTGATTAGATGAGGAGATACTGATAATATGAGGGTCGATGGGAAAATACAATTTATATAAAGCAAAATTTAATTTCGAGGAAGTCATAAAGTTATCTACATCAGTTCTCTTTAATGAAAAACGTGTTTTCATAATTAAACTTTTTGTTGCGTATAAAAACGCTACCAGCTGAACCAAATTAAAGAGTTACGTATATTCTTAATCAGATGTTGCGCAAATAACTTCAAGCATTTGCCTTTTACAGTGGCCCAGTATTTCTGTTTTAATTTTAGAAGTGATCCTTCATAGAGCCTAGAAGTTTTTTTTTGTGAATAATAGATTTTCGCCCAAAGAAATAATCCTTCCTTGAGTTGAATAGTTTTTTCTTTCTTGTTTCACTTTCTTCTCTATTAGAATACTTAAATTTTCTCCCATATAAAATTCTAGAATCTAAGAGAATTAAGACATTCAAAATTTTTGATTATTTGTCTTACAATATCTCGTTTTTGTGATTATCTTCTGTTTTAGTCTAAGATTTCGTAATGCTTTTCGAGCTTGTAGGTAAACGTTTGTAGAGAAATTCTATAATTTGATGGTAATGTAGTAAGATATAAGATTTGAAGATTTTTTTAATAAGATGAAACCTATCTATATATTTTAAGTTACACTTATTTTTCTTTTGATCTGCAATGGTAGTCAGAGTGACGTATCTCAACGTTTTAATAGTCATTCGATTAACATCCTCTTCGAATAGTCGTATAACGTAGCGGCTCGATGATATTGGAGTCAGGAGATTGGCTTTGCCAGTCGAGGAGGGCTGTGCGACGGCGAGCAAACCAGTCCATGAGGTGACGACTGCGATCGTTCGGGTCGTTGTCTTGGTGGAAGGTGAAAGCCCGGCCGATTGAACAAAGAGCGTTTGGTCGCATTGTTTTCGAAGATGTCTTCGTATTCGAATTGGTCGAAACCCCACACCATACACGATTCTCTATCATGATTCATCGTGGGAAGATGTTGAACTTGAATTCGTCATTTCAAAAGACTTGGCTCCACTCTCTCCGTTCCCAATGCAGATGGTTCTTTGCCTATTGAAGTTGTGGCTTCCGATTATTATCGCTGATCATTGGTTTTTTCCACGCGTCTTCGTCCATGCAATCCTGCCTGCTGTGAACGACGTCTAACCGTTCGTGCGGAGGGACTTGGGTCCGTGGGAGTATTGATGAGGGCAGAAAACTTAGTTGCAGCGATTTGAGAGTTTTTCCTTACGGCGCGGACAATGTTCCGATCAGTTGTACGAGCGGTTACACGGGGTTTTTCGGTCATATTCGTTTTCCTCACTCCTCCCTGCACTTTCCCACTCTTCAGGAAGAAACTCAATGCTACCTGGATTACCCCGAATTGCTGTGCAAGTTCAACTTGTGTTCGTCCTTGCTGTCAGCCGATCAAGATTACGTCCTGGACAGGAATTGATAAGTTTCCAAACCTCGCCTCTACCTACAACAGCGTAGAGTGTATAGAAGAAGCAACCATAGAAAAAAGTGAAAATTTGCTAAATCCAGGAAATATCAAGTTATACCATCACTTGCACTCTTGGACACACCACGTGCTTCACGTCGAAAAGATTCAAGTTGTTTCGCCGCTCCTGAGAGAAGTAACAGCAGAAAACCAAAATATGATATAATTTTGGACGGTAATGTGAGTGACTATGCCTTAAGACATAAACATGACTACTTTTCCATTTTGCGGAACATAGGCAAAAACATTGACAACTTTAAAAAACTACAAATTAAATAACATGAATGTGACTCATGTGCCTGTGTCTCATAAACGTACAATCGTTCGAGGAGATTGCTTATTTTGTTTTGATGGCAACTTCGTTCGCGAGCTCGAGGAATTCTTGCATCCTTTTGGTCCAAAACTGATTTGGATGCTGGGAAAAAAGTTAATTTCAACATTCCATCACTTGATATTGTGATAGGGTTTTCTTTCATATTTGTTGGAACTTCAGTATGTTGAAAAGTATTTAACTATAATTGTTATAACCATTTTGTAACATGAATTAGTCACAGGGCTGTTGTCGTAATTGTACAAATTGGCTGCAGAAACGTGCTCGGAATTAGTCATATTACATATAGCTAAACCTTGAATGCACTAAAATGAATTGAGTTATTTTTTTCCAATTAAACTCGACCATAAATCATTTTTTTATTGTAAATTTGAGTTTTATTCGTGGCTGTCATTATATTAACATATAGGCAATCAATAAGGAAAACTAACCTAAGAAGTTAATGATAATTAGAGAATGGGTTTTCGTATTTCTATTTTTCACCTTGCAAATATTTCAAAGGTTTTACTTCTAACTGAAAAAATATTTTCAAGACGCTACCCCTTGATAGCTATCTTAATAGCTTGATGGGAAAGTTCGTGCGGTTCATCATAGTCTCTCTATTTCGCCGTAAATTAACTCCGACCAAAAGATAAATTAATATTTAAAATAGTCGCCTTCCGAATCTACAACATCCTGCCACTTGTCAGACAGCATGTTGTTGATACCACGATCGACTTTTCTTGGACGGATCTTAGCCTCTGCCGCATTCAGTCCAAGTTTGTATTGAAAATTGAGCAGCAAACGAATCTGTTTGTTGTCAAGCTCCATTCTGTAACAATCATAAGTGAGTAATATAAAAAGTGTTCACGGAATTGCGAGCTATCGAATGATACTAAAATTGTAAAATGTCATCGCAAAAATAGGGAGTTTATATGTATTCTCGGCCAACTTATTAATTCTGTGCGACAAAGAAGATTTACATAGTAAGATCTCAATTCATAATCAATTTTTCTAAAAATATTAATCTCAAACGCCTTTCCTTTGATGGAATTCACAACTTTAATGATGTTTGTCTAACACAATCTATTACAGAGGGTGAAGATTTTGACGTAAGCGCTTCTCGATGTAAAAAATGGTCTAGCCATGTAGAATTTGGTATTACTTATTATAATTTGACGATAAATCCATATGGATGTGCTGTTCTAGTCTTGGCGCTATCGATGCATATAATAATGCATTTTATACAATCAATACTATTTTCGTATAGCATCTTACAAGTGCTATAAACTGGACATAGAAATGTATGTGGGATCATTCATCTGTAGAGAGAAGTACGTGCGCTTCCTAATATTTTTACTATTTGTGTTGGAAAATCTTTTGCCATATAACTTGTTCTTCTCTAGACAATATTACTATTTGCACCATTTTTAATAGTTCTGATATATTCAGACCTTTAGCAATTTAATGTGACATATTGGGTTCCTTCCAATGCGAAATGCAACTCCGTAATGTGCTTATGATAATTTTTTTGGTAGTGTGAAAAGTTTTGTATTTCAATGTCAAAGTTAAAAATAACGATAAAATCATATTTAAGATGTTCATCGCTGTAAAATATATTTTTCTTTTTATCCTTGTCACTTCTAGACATAGATGGTTTTAATGATTTTTTAATTCCGCCATATTTAGCAAAATAATGAGTATAACTTAACCTTAAATTTTTAATCAGTACTCAACAGCACATGGTATCGCCACTTATATAAAGAAAACCTAAAATTTCCAGAAGGCTGCATCTGGCACTCTTAAATGTGGTGGAATGACTAGCAACAAATGAGCGATTGAGCTACTTGGTAACATATGTTTCCATTCATTAGCCTTTAATTTGTGCAGCCTTTATTTTGTTACGAAAAAAGTTTGGGAACAACTGGTATAGAGGATGAAAGTGCTGCTTTTTGAGCGGCAACCTTAATTGATCTTTAACCAGTCCTCTATTAGATTCTGGTAAAAGTATGTTTCGTAAAACAAAGCTGCAGTTCCCATTGATCTGGTAAATTTGAATATAGAGTCTGATCATTTGTCAAAAGCATTTTATCGCCATGTCTTGAGGTTGATTTGTTAAAATTATCTATATTTGTTTTCTTTTCTCCTAACATTGGTTATTTGTTGTTTTTGTTTCTATTTAATTCTTTTTTTCTGTTTTGCATTTTTAATACTGGCTGGGTTGTCCCAAAAGTCCCCAGCATCGAAAAATTCAATTTTTGTGCACGAGATAATTCAGAAACAATAATAATTATATTTCAAAATGCAGGTACAAGTATTGGTTTACAAGCTTCCAATTGCTAACAATAGAGCTTGGCATTGATGGCGCGACCATTTGGCACCAACTCAGAGCCCACCACACGCAAATCGTGTCTTCTCGTCGAAACGATCTTTAGCCTGGGAACCCAATTCTTCTGCCGATTGTGATTGAACAAAAAGACCCACTTCTGACGTGTAAAGGGAAATAATTATCCGAAAGAGATTATGGACCTAGTTACAAAAAAGAGAAACTAAGAAAAAGATGGCATCAAACCAGAGCACCTACGGATAAAACTGCCCTCAATAATGCCACTCAACAGCTAAAGCGGGAGGTCCTACGAATTAAAAATGAATCTATGAACAACTTTTTAAGTGAATTGAGCAACGACAGGAAAACGGACTATTCCCTTTGGAAAGCCACAAAAAATCTAAAACGGCCTATTTTACAAAATCCACCGATCAAAAATGCAGATGGTACCTGGGCACGTAGTAATCAGGAAAAAGCTTTGTAGATTTGCAGAGCACCTAGAAATGACTTTCCAACCAAATGAAGGAGACGATTCACAAGACTGGACAGAACCAATACAGGAAGATACAGTCATTAGACCAGTTACACCTAAAGAAGTCTCTAAAGAAATCAAGAACAACATTAATCAGAAAAAAGCTCCTGGCTTCGATCTTATTACAGGTGAAATTTTGAAGCAACTCCCAAGAAAAGCCACAGTAAAATTGACCAATCTCATCAACGCCTCATTCAGACTTAAGTATGTTCCTAAGTTGTGGAAAGTAGCAGAGGTCATAATGATCCCTAAGCCAGCAAAACCGCCACAAGAAGTTTCTTCATACAGGCCTATCTCACTTTTGCCTGCTATATCAAAATTGTATGAAAAATTACTCCTTAAAAGGCTGAAACCGATAATCGAAGAGAAGGCTCTAATTCCTCATCACCAATTTGGTTTTAGAGAAAGACATTCAACCATAGACCAAGTGCACAGGATCACAGATATAATTGAAAAATCACTTGAAGAAAAGAAAGTCTGTGCTACTGTCTTCTTAGATGTGACACAGGCTTTTGACAAAGTGTGGCACAAGGGCTTGTTCCACAAATTAGATATATTGTTACCTCGGCAATATACGCAAATTTTAAAATCTTACTTGTCAGAAAGGTACTTCAGAATAAGACAAGGAGACGCCTATTCTGAATTGAAAGAAATTAAAGCAGGAGTACCACAAGGTAGTGTACTAGGTCCAGCACTATACTTACTTTATACCAGTGATATTCCTGAACTCGAACACGAAACTATCGCCACCTTTGCCGATGATACCGCAATTCTTGCAGTTGGAAGTGATCACGAAGAAGCCACGAGGAAGCTCCAAACGTCTATTAACAAGATCAACGCCTGGACTAGTAGGTGGCGGATAAAGTTGAATGAAAGTAAATCTGTACATATCAATTTCACCAATAAACGGAAACAACACATACCCGTTAGAATTAATGAAACCCAGATCCTATACGCTAATACGGCTAAATACCTGGGTATGACAGTTGATGCGAGGTTACGCTGGAAGGCCCACATTAAAAAGAAAAGAGAAGAACTCGGTTTAAGGTATAAAAAAATGTATTGGTTAATAGGACGAAACTCCAATTTGTCCACACATAATAAGTTACTACTATATAAGCAAATATTAGGGCCCGTGTGGGCATATGGCATCCAACTCTGGGGTTGTGCCAGCAAGAGTAATATTCTTATCATTCAGAGATTTCAAAACAAAGTATTAAGGAACATTGTAGATGCACCCTGGTACTGCCGCAACAGTGATATCCATCGGGACCTCGAGGTGAAGACTGTAGAGCAAGTCATTCTTATGTTTGCCAGAAGTCACGAACAACGGCTTCTTCAACATGTGAACATAGAGGCCATCCAGCTCCTCGATAATTCACAGCTAGTGCGAAGACTCAAGAGGACCAAGCCCTTTGAGTTAGTTCAGTGATTTCTCCAAAGCAGAGCATAGTGTGTGTCTAAGTGCGTACGTTAGGGATAATATACCTACTTAGTATTATCAGAACTCTAAGGACACTGATGAGTAAGACCTTAGTTTTAAGTTTCTTTTTAGTTATTTTAAGTTAGAATTGAATTACTCATTGATCTATTAAGATCAGATTGTAATAAAATAAGTGTCTTTGCACTTACAAATTAAAAAAAAAAACTTCCGACGTCACAATTCGCTTCCAAGATCGGTCGTTCAATAGATTGTTGAGCAGTTGGTGGTAAATCTCGACGGATCTTGGCGGGGCTTCGTGTGGACAAAACCAAGTTGCTGAAGGTGCTGATGAATCGTTGATTTGCTAACTCCAAGTTCAGTGTCCAGATCTCGAGTGCTCGATAAAGGTTCGGCGTCCAAAACAGCTTGCAAGTCACCATCATCCAACTTTAATGGCCGGTCGGAACGAGGCAAATCTTCAAGGCTGAGAGCATTGGATTTAAATGGCCTGTACCGTCCTGAAACTTTTGACTGACTTACAATTCCTTCACCTACAGCGTCGCAAATCTTTTTTACGGCATCTCTTGTTGAAAGCTCCTATTTCCAGCAATAACGGATCAAAACTCCAAGCTTGCTTTCTTGCAAACTCATCTGAAATACAAAGATTAAGATTTTTACAACACTATAAGCATGAACAAACAAAAACTGCATAAAAATTGAATTTTTCGCAGAAGTCAGGATAACCTAATATCAAATTTTTAATTTTCTTTGTTTATTTATTTTCATTTTTGTTTTCAAAAAATGAATTGAACATACACTTCATAATATTTGTTTAGATTGTGTTCGTAAGTATTTTTCATTTACACTGTAGGAAGTTGCGAAGGTCGCGAGTTTTTCGAAGCAGGAGATGTTTATTTTGGGAATATTTACTCTATCATGAAGGTTATAATAATTGCTAGTATTGATATGTGACAACTATCTCGGCTTACCGAAAATCGGTTTGGAAATTTCATCTCGATCCACTGCTAAAAACTACCACCTTTGCCCTGTAACAAGAGGCTACTGGCGCTGGATTTGTCTAGTCTTTTTGAAACTACCTCGCGCTATTATTAATACAGCCATTTTTAGATCTTTACAATTTTGTAGGTAGTTTCTCAAAACTTGGAATTTAAAGGTTAATTTTTACTAACATTCCAAAGGGTGCCATTATTCCCCTCTGACATTTTAATGCAGCTGCAGGGAAATAACTATTACGCCGTTTGAAATATTATTGTTTAATTTATGAGCTATCACCGTTCCCATACAGAATTTTACGCATGCGAACCGTCATGGTATTCAATAGTTACAGTCTTTATATTGCGTGACTTTTTCTGAATCGAACGTTTCCAGCGCTAGTGTCAATGTAAAATAATCTGGCACGCTTTGAAAATTTAAGTCTCTAAAGCCTCTTAAATATCATGCGCCAATTTGCCCTACTTATAAAACTACAGCATTTTTGTAATTGTGTTTTCTCATTTTTTCACTGCATTAATATTGATTAAGCGACTAAGAGATTTATATTTCATTGTGTTACAGAAGCTAAAAGATTAAACTTGTTTTGGCTAACTGAAGTTCATAAAATAGATGAAAGAAGACTATCGAAAGCATGTACCTTCTTCATAATACTAGCTAACTTTAAAGGAAACCTCTGGGGAAATAATATTAATTTTCCGTCTACAGATCGGCGCAAAAGGACTGACGTTTTGTTTTACACTTACCCTGTTTTCTGAAATCTCGCAGGGCAGCATTAAACTGGAAATGAAATTACTGTAACACACCAGGCAGTAATAAAGAAGTTAATCCAGCACCCTTCAAAAGACGTGGCCGACTAATCCCGTGCTCGTTTAAATTATGTAAATGTGAAGTGATTAAACGTTAGGTGATCCTCTTTGAGGATGTTCGTGGCCACGCCGCCATCGCCGCGGCAATTACGGCACATAAGGCTTTCCCTGCAGCCCCATCGCCCGAAATAAAAGCCGGACAAGTGCGGCTAATTGGAGTTTGGGATGCGGGCTGTTTTGTATGTTTTAAATATTAGCCCGCAAATTGGCTGTCACAAAGTTACTTTTGTCTGCGAGGGCGCAAATTGGCCGTTATTCCCCTTTACCGGCTATAATCTTTAATAAGCCCCGTTCCGGTGGATGTTATCAGTTGCTTTCATTTCCATTGTTATGTATGTGAAAACTTTATAATTGTTTGTTGGGAATAGGTATTTAAGTACGACGCTGTTTTTTAATTTCTTATTTGCATGTTGAATTATCGTTTGTCAGTATTTTTGGAACGACTAGTTGTCAGAAGGCTGCTCTATCATTAAATTTGGATATGTAGTTAAATTTTGGCCTTTTGTAGTTGCAAATCTGTTTGTGATTGTTGTACGTAGTACATGATAATATACAGAACGTTGAGGAATTTTACTTTTTTACTTTTGTAGTAGATTAAAACCATTTGGTGTTCTGTTGCTCTAGCGCTTAAGCGCCTCAGGAGTAATGTTTTGAGTCGGCTTCAACTCCGATGTAAAATCAAGATACATAAAAAATAATTGTTAATATGCTTGCTTGTTGAAAACAGACTGCCTAAAAGCTTTTTTATCGCTCGTATGTATCACGTTGTATCAGGCAAGATCGAGTTCAAAAAGGAGATAATTATTTTTATTGACGAAACCCTTTCTTAGCACATTCGTTATGATGAAAGTGCAACCTAGCGTTAATGTATGGACATGTATGACAGCATTTCAAGTTTATGTAGTGTAGTCAGGATGAAAAGCATTTTGGTGGTAAATTTAAAAATATTAAGTACTATGATGGAAGAAAGAATGAAGTATTTAGACTGTAGAAAACTCACATATCACAAAAATATAATAACACTTTACAACACGTAAGGAAACAGATCTTTATCAGATACATGTTATTTAGAGTACTCTGAAATTGAATAGAAGTTGTTAAGTTTGTTATAGATGTATCAGAAATTATTTTCAGAACTTTCGAAATACTGCGAATCTTTTGTACAGAACGCACAATAAAACTAGAAAATAATAATTGTTTCTCAAGAACATGTGTTAAACAATATTAAAACTACAGAGACAAAATTGACTGGCTGTAGCAGATATTGCTGACGTGGATTCTCTTCGTATCTTTTTAATCAAAGTAAGAGAGCTTCCGTTTGCTACGGCAGCTAATTCTGTGGCTTTTTCTAGAGGAAACATCCACTGACCATGTGACTTTTTCTTATTGAAAAAGTCGGCGACTCTTTTAATAATGCATTGCCTTCAGAACCAAGCTTATTTTACGATTCATTGCAAAAGATTTCTGTAAACGATAAAAGCGTCTTTTTAGTTTTTTATATACTTCAGAAGTAATCTTAATGTATTAAATTAATTATGTACGACAGTAAATTAGTGACCATATTCCCAAAGTAACTTACATTTTATTAGTTTTAGAAGAAAATTACCCACCTCTTATTATGTAATACAAATCAATATCTTGAATAAAAAAAAAATAAACGTGAAACGAATACCTAATACAGCACAAATAATTCCTAACGACAATCAAAACATCACAAAAAATTTTTGAAGGTGGCTATACTATTCAAATCATTCCAATTTCATTAGTTTACAGCAACTTCACATCTCACTCTTGTGATTTTAGTTCACGTACTTTCAGGTGCTTGGGCGCGCTATAGATTGGTGCTAATCGATCTTTTTGTAACATATAGTGGACTCAACAAAAGACGAGTGGAATATTTCAATATAGCCCTAGTGTCACTACAGCTAAAAGCCGCCTCTCGCATCTAAAGCGCCAAAAGTTTTTATCTGGCTAATTTTCATCGGTTAAGTTTCGGATTTTCATTGCTTCGCGTACTTCTTGATCCTAAAGAAATGTTTCGCTACTGTGACGTTTTTATTAGGAACAAAGACTTTTACAATGGTCATACTAAAGACAAAAAAACACTTTTTTGCAGTTAAAGTCGACGAAAGTAAGGCTTTGCGCTGATGAAATTAATTATAAAGGCTTTCGTCACTAAAAAGCATTTGAAAGATCAGTTTCATCGCTATATACCTTGCAATCTGAATGATATACAAATTTAGTGTTAATGATAATCACAAGTGCCGTAGCACTTGCTAGTGTCTTTTTGGAACATCTGCTGCGTTATTGAGACGGCAAAATTCCGACAGGAGTACCGTGACAAAAGCTTTCAGTTGTGGTTACTGCAGCTCAACAATTAAAAGACGTTAAGATGTTCATTTCTTTTGCAAAGGGGCAATTGTCGCGAATCTTACTGGAGAGTTGCAACCCATGTTCTTGTACCTTTACAAGTCGCCAAGAGGGAGTAGAATTTCCAGGGGGGGCGGGAATCTAATATATTGCTCCTCATCTTAATCGAATTTTTATTTTTTTAAAAATTGTTCCAAAAGTTCGCAATCGGATTAAAGAAATACTTGGTGCCGATATATAGTTGCATCATTTGTCTTTACATTTGTGCGGACGTAAAATCCACCTGAGAAGAAATTCAAGATGAAGAGTATTTATTCGCTACCTACACGTTCGAAAGCAACGTAGGAATATTAAAATTTATTTATTATGTGAGTGGTAAATACAGATAAATTATACAGTGAGCAATTCCGAGTATTGATATAGACTATTATAAAATTGACAGTAAACAACAAGTGAAATCGTTAGAAACATTGAGGTAAACTAGCAGCAGGGATAGCTTGCCTAATAAGCAACGAATTAGCATATTTGAAGAAAATACTCCCACTAAAAAGGACATAGAAGGGCAAACTACAACAATACTGGCAGTTTACGGACCGAATAGACAGACAAATTCTGGGGCCAGCTAAATTTAGCAACTGAAAGTAGCAATGGAAATATCTATGTTACTGGAGACAAATGGGAGAGGGGTAAGTGAAGATATGGGTACCGGAGTATTAGGCAAACACGAAGAAGAAAATAAAAATAACGTTAAAGGTTAATCGAGTACTGTCTTCAGAATAATCTAATAATAGCTAATACTTTTATCAACATAAAGAGATACATAAGTACACACGACAAGGCAAAAGTCAATAATAGGCTACATATTAATTGAAAGAGAAAGAAAAACGAAATACAGGATACGAGTCACGCGCGGTTCTGAAATTTACACCGATCACTACATGCTAGTAGCAAAGATAAAAAAGGGAATACAAGGGAAACATCGGAAACTAACGATAAAAATACCGAATAGGAAACCATAAAGGCTTACAAATTAAGAAAAGAAGAAACTACAAAGAAATACAGAGGAACAGTAAAGAAGAAAATAGAAAAATTGATACAAACAATAAAAATTCTGAGGCATTATGGAGGTTATTTAAGATCTTAATTATCGATACAGCTAAAGAAGCATGCGGAACACCGAAAGTAAACGGAAAGAAACAAACAAACAGAACAGAAACCAGATATGAGATTATAAAAACAACGAAACAGAGCAGCAGAACCTCAACTGGATAAAGTTAGGGAGAAAAAATGGAGCGTAGGAGTAAAGACAATCAGAAGCTATTTTATAAAATGCTAAAAAATACTAGAAAAGTCAAATCATGTCATTACATGTATATGAAGAACACAACTGATCTACAGTAGAGAATAGAACAGATTTTGAGAAAACAAAAATTACGAGAAAGCGTGTTATTAATAAAAAGAAGAGAAAGGGAAGGAAGGTTGATAAGAGGAAAATACTTACATTGTTGTAAATAAATAAACTAGAGCGCAAACAGGGTACCTTAATTAACAGCAATTGTGTGAACAGCATAACAGACATCAAGTACATTAATAAAAGAATTCTAGTAACTTTGAAATTCAAATAACATTAAATTAACTTACGCCCCTGACATAGGAAGACATAAAACATACAGAGTGGAATTCTGACACACTTCAAGACCTAATGAACACAGAAAACGTGAAAATACCGTTCTATGAGGGTACTTTAATGGTCGAATGGGAAATGATAAATTACCAGGCATAAAACAACGGTTAAGGAAGCAGCAATTAACGACAGTGTGGGAGACTTGATAGAGTTCTGCGCAATTAAGAATTGATAATACATTTTATGTTTACCACATACAATAGAAAATAACGCAATATATAATTAATTATATTATAATCAACGAATCAAAACCTAAATAGATTCTAGACGTAAGATATCTAACATCAGCAAACTTAGACTTAATCACTAACTGGTGCTATGTAAACTAAATTTAAACATAAATACTTAGGTATAAATTATATTGCTCTATATTATAACTTTGCGAGCGACTGTGCGATTGTTGCATCAAATAAATAATATTTTAGTTTCATATTTTTATTATAAAAAGAATAAAAATTATGAATGATTAAATAATAAAATAAAAATAATTTATTGTAAGAAATTTGTAAATAAGAAGATGACTATATACTATTATAAGTAGCCGTATGTGTAAAAAACTGTTTAAGAGGATAAATTGAGGGAACCGAGGAATAAATGTAAGTGGGAAAAGACTTACACATCTAAGATTCGCCTACGACATAATTTGCTTCGCAGAAAATGGTCACGATTTGAAGAAAATGATAACAGAATTGGATGAAGAATCAATAAAGGTAGAACTGAAAATAAACAAAAATAAAACAAAATCTATGTGCCTAGAAGACACAAAAAGAGAAATAAATAACCAGAAATTAGAAAACGCAACAGATTATACATACCTAGGACAAAGAGTGACACTAAGCAAAGAAAACAAGGATGTCTAAATTGAAAGACGAATAAGGCTCGGATGGGTAGCTTTCACAAAATTAAAACAAATCCTAACAAATAAAAAGATACCCTTACACGTGGGAAAAAAGTATTTTGCCAGATTTACAAATGGCACACAAACATTTACCAAAGAAATGGTGGACAAACTTAGAACATCTCAGAGAGCTATGGAAAGGAGGGTGCTGGGTCTAGCATTGTGGTACAGAAAAAGAAACGAATACATAAGAAATAAGACCAAAGTAATAGACTTAATAGATAGGGACTTCATGTCTTACGTGGGACTATGCAGAATATATTGCCCGGGTGGAATACGAGAGATGGAAGATTGAGAGGAAGGCCGATAACACGTTGGTATAATGATATTAAGAAGGTAGCGGGAATAACCTGGACAAGAACTACTCAAAATCGAACAAAATGGAGAGAACTAAGGCAGACCTTTGCTCAATTCTGAGCACACTAAAAGTTAAAGAAGAAGAAGAAAGCGTAAAGGTATAAAAAAAAATACTTCATTTTGTAGGCCGGGAAGAAATTTTTCCCGGGCAAGACGTTGGTCCTTGAAGCCCGCGAACCCTCACTATTTTCTAACGTCTTAATTGAAACACGTCAACCTACTTTTGGTTATGCCTTGAAATTGTTCTCGAATGATCTGGTTGGGGTGTAAACTGGTCTTGAACTAGAAGTAATCGAAAACGATACTTGTGTTGATAACCATGGAAATTACGTCAAAAAACCATAATATCTACTTATATTACAATTTTAATGATGACAATGATAATGATAGCAGTGCTGGAGGGCGCCAAAATCAGTGTTTGCCTAACTACAAAAAAATTCCGATTTTGTCGGCAAAAGCAGCGATAATAAAATTGTTAGTAGTGAAGGCGTCGAAAGATACTTAATGCTCTATATTGTGTCATCAGCATTGTTTTAGTAATAATTTGATACCATATTTTTACTTTCTATTTGAAGACTCTTCTTACCTAAATACGTGGGCAATTCGGAAAGAAACCTCCCGCTTACGCAGGCCTTGTGGTCCTGTACGCAGTAGTTCAGCAGACAGTGGAAGTAGAGGAAAATGTTGCGTTTACTCATCTGTTAGATCGATTGAGAATAAACTCTGCCATAAAAAATCCCACCAAATGTGAAGTGCATGCAGTAATACGATTTCTGTGGTAAAAAAAACTTTCGACAATTGCGATTCATTGTGGATTGTTATATTTATATTATACGATGAAGCAAGAAATGGCCGCCTATTTATGGTTGACGACCAACTTGTGCAGGAAATTAACAAAAAGATTCGTTCTGGACATGAATCAGTGGTTTGCGTTGCACCGCTTTGACGATGTTACTGCGCTTTATTCCTAGGCGGGAGGATTTTTTGTGTAATGAATTTCAAGCCTTGTAAGACGTTATAACAAGTGTATAATAAAGGTTCTGTCATCGATAACCGAATTTCCCTCGTATGTATTCTGGTATATCATACCCCTGTTACTTTTTATTGCAGAATAGCAAGGCATGTTATTTTTAGTTATATTTTTGATATGAACGTATTCCAAGCTTATGTAGTGGAAATCTACATCCTTCCCAAACCCCAGCGACTCGGGGTCGGCCAGCGAGGCGCCGCGCGCCGCCGACATCCTCTATAGCGGCTCTCGTCCGGCGTAGGCCACTTTCACTGCGCGGCTGCGGCGTTACTAATCTGGACAATGTCGCGATGCACATTTGAGTTTTTCGTCGGCGTGAGGTTGATGCCCGCTCGTGTGTTTGGCTGGGTCGAATTTAATGCCATGCAAATTCGGCGTTGCGTTCCGGCGACGACGGCAGGTCGCCGGAGCTGCATGAGGCACACACTTAGAATTGCAGATATTCGGTCGGAGAACCGCCGTTTTGAGTTCATCAAAAGTTGCTCGTTCATTAATACCCTATAAAACTCTATAGTCTTCAAATGGCGAGACAGATTTGCAACCTAAAGAACGAGGGCAAATCAAAGCAAACGAAATAGTACACCGACAATACAAAACTACAAAAAAAGTCAAACAAAGGTATTAAGATACGATGTCTCACTTAGTCTCAAAAATGTACGGAATCTTATGGCTCATAAACCTGAAATTTGACTCATACAACATGGTGAACGGGTGATAAATAAAATGAAAAACTAATAGGACAAATTGCAAAATCGACGCACGGCATTTTGTTTAGACTTAAATTCAATTAAGTGTTTCATGTCTCTTGTTGTCATCCTATATCGAGAGTGTACTTTATAAATCAGGTACTTCTTTGCAATATCACATTATTCCTCAGATCTCATTTTATTTTTTTTACCTTGTGTTTATAAAATTTGCATGATGTGTACAGTTCCGTCGGTAAGAAGAACCACATATTATGCAATCTCGGAATATTCCCCTTTCTTCTTGTAATACATGTACATCTGTATTTAGATTTTAAAAAAATTGATGAGATGATTAATAATTGACGTTTTTTTATTTTAACACTTAATTCTTTATCTACATACGTTATTAGGAATTTTCAAAGCAAAATTGTATCTCAAATGGCCAAGATGTAATGATAGTCAAATTTACTGTTCACAACCATCTCATTAACTTATTTATTATTAGTAGATATTAATGGGATAGGAAAAGCCTAGTTATTTTCACGATAATGTGCTTTAGATTGAAAACAATCAACGAGGAAAATAAAATTGGTACATTTATCTTGAGCCACTGCTAAAAGCCTAATTCCCCATTATTGTCTTTATTATTGATTTATGCTATCTTTCTTTCACCGAGATTAAATGCAACAACTCCCACATAGCTAAATCTTTAATTACGTATTTTCTCCCCCCCTCTTCTTTACTTTTCTCTTTATATTGCTCTTCCAAGACGTCCTTACACCTCTAGTTTTCTTCCTTTAGATCTTTCTTTCTATTATATGTTCTACTTTGACGATGCTTTCCAATTATTTTTCTTTGGCAATATTACCTAGTAATATTTAGAAGTCTTCTTGGCTTCCAGCTGTTAAAGTTACATCGTCGGCATATCTTGTTATTTAAAGTAGCCCCATTACTGTAGTACTTTATCTATTACAGATTTTTTTATTGTCTTTTCCTACAGCAGGTTAAATAATATGTCGTATTCCTCTTTTGCACCGTGTCACTTAGCTTGCTATTCACTTTTATTTCAGTCGCTTGTTCCCAAAACAGGTTTTTAATCTTTAACGCCGATTCCTATTAGCTGTAGTACGTTTGCTAGCTTTGATGTTAAACTTTATCGAACACTTTCTCAAAGTTGATGTAGCATACATATAAATCACGCGTTTTTCTGTCAGGCATACCTAACTGTATATTACCCCTGAGGTAGCCAGACCAAACTACGTATTGCGGATATACTCTATAAAACTGCAAAAATTTAATTATGTGTGTAACTAACATTGCAACTCTTACAGTTATAAACCGATTTCAAAGGTCAATGCCTCATTCGAACCAGTTTATTGCCAAACCTCGCGTAAAAGCTTTAAATTTTCGATTTAGGTCACGGACGACCCGTTATAGGGCAAAACATAAATTATCATGAAGTAATTAGACAGTTCGCGCCACCTGTCGGTGTTTTATGCGCTACGTGACCGATTCTTGCTGTTAGTAGGCGCAAGCTGCACAACTTTGATTAATTTGGTCCATCTTTGGGACGGGTCTTTTCACTAGTTATTCTATAATCCTGGCGTAGTTTGGTATTGCTTTTCTTTGGGGATTGATTTAAATATTTAAGGCAACAAATCTTTCTGTAGTGTTTCTTATTTATATATCCTATTAAATAATTTGGTTAACGTTTTATTACTTCCACCCCATAACTTTTAGGAATTCAGTTCTAATATCGTCTGATCCCGGTGATTTACACTTATTATTCGTTTTTATTGGCTTCTCGATTTCGAATGTTAAAATCTCTGGTCCTTCGTCAATAAATTTTTATGTTGTTTATATTATCGGATAGATCGTCTCCCCGTTACATAGGATTTGTTCTTCAGCCGCACGGAGTATTTTGTTTTGCCGCTGAATGTCACCATGTGTTCTCTGTAATTCCTTTACTTCTTCGCATTGTTTTTTATCTAAGCTTCTTTAGCGTTATCTTTCTTTAATAACTTTTTGCATTTCTTAACGCATGCGTGTATTAATTACCAACTAATTTCGATGGTTTACGTAGGTGATTGTAAATACATACTTATTTTAATGCATACTTAGACCGATTATTTACAGTATCGCTGTTAACGAATGATTTAACGGTATGATATTCGGAAGTCCCGCTATCTTAAGTTATCAGATAAACATAACACGAATGTGTTCTCATCGATACAATCAGTTAGAGAAAAATGTCGATGTTTTTACTAGGTGTCCATATAAGATTAGAATTTTCAAGAACTTTTATGATGTGGTTAAGTATTTTTAGAGGAATTTGGCTGTTTTTTAGATATTTTAAAAAGTACCAAATAATCATTTGTTTTCCAAAATAAATTCAATATAGAGAAATTGTTTTTTTATTAAATTTACGATTGTGGTGAAAGGGCCTATTTTAGTGCCAATAGAGGGGAAGCGGTAAGAGTAACAGTACGTCTGCGAACAGTTTTGTCAACTGGAATGCATCAATGAGCTTGCAGCGTCTTTAACTTGGTTCTCAACAATGCTATTTTATCAATGTCTTCTTTGTCCCAGAGAATAAATAAAAAGACATGCGTTTGGAGGAATATGAGAGGTAGATATAATTCACGCCCTGTTCTTTGTAAAGAATTACAACAAGGTCTGCGTGGGGAAGTTGTTGTGCTGCAGTCAGCAACATGCATTTCTTCGCTTATACACGTCATCTATTTTTATCTTAGAATTTTCAGCAATGTTCGCAAACATTTAAGATAATAATAATTCACTGTATGTTCAGTTACGAGTGGACAATCCTCTTTCACATTAGAGAAGCAAAGTAACATTGCCTTGACATTTCCTAACTTAACGTACTTTTTGTGTTGTTTGGACGCTGAGTTTCCATTGAATTTTTGGTAGGAGGTCAGAATATGGACGGTCCTAATTTTATTGCGCGATATTACGTGATCGGGGGCACCGAGTGATAACGTACCGGCCCCCACCACGTCACATCACAACCAGCGGTGATACAGAGAAAAGCGTCGTTTCTGCCTCAGATGTCCACGAATGCGGAAATATTTCCCGGTGGTAAGATAGCTGAAGCGATGATGAAACAAAAGGAAGAAGAGCAGTTGCAATTGTGATAGTTAAGTCGAAGATGACTGTGGTATCGAACAGCAGTGTTGAACAAGTGATCGACTTGGACGACGAGTTCAAAGAGTGAAATGTAGAAGACGATGGAATAGACGAGGATGAAACTCTCTATGGTGAATTCAGAAACAGCAATACCAGGTGGACTTGTTGGAGGACGAGAAGCAGCGCTTTAATTCGGTGCATTACATGCATTACATTCATTACATTTTGTTTTTGATTTAAACATTGGTCGATAAATAATTTGGTCAATCGAAAACATGTTTGAGTCATTCTTCTGCTTGCGTAATCGATTTAGAGCGAAATTGTTAGCTATCGATTCGAAAAATCGATAATTATCCAAGTGGAGCATTTTACCCTTTCGGGTCTCAAATCGAATCGAGAACTATCTATTACAGCGTTTTGCGTAATATCGCGCAACAGGGGCGCCAGTGTTCTGGTCTTCTACCGAGTCTTTATTGTTTTGAATTTAAAATGATAGCCGGAGCACCAAAATTGATCTGCAGATGCAACTTTTGAAAAATATGTGTATTATTAAGGATTGTCTTCTTCAAATTGTGCAAATTTTTATACGGTACTTTTTTAATATTTTGTGAGCACTTGAGGCATAGAAAGCCTGTTAGAAAGGGGGGAAATTTTTTAAATATTTCTCAATAATTTCCATTTTCAAATAAAATTGGCTAATAATTGTGTTACTAATACCAATATCTAATTAACAAACTATGATATATGTCCTAAGTATACAGTCGTTGATTTCATGGTGCTGCTTATATTTTTGTACGTTATTTTACACTATCTATATACGTTATAATCTAATGAAACCATACGAAAGATACTAAAATTTTCAGTTGTATAAGGTGCGAACCGGTAATTATATATGTCTAAAATATCTTTACTCGCTAAAAAAAAAAAGAAAATATAAACATTTTAAATTTTTATAACTATTAAAGTAAGTTTATCAATCATTTTATTTTACTTTAATGGGTTCTAAGTATTTCTCCAGACGCAGACTGTTTAACCTATCTTTGTAGCAAAAGCTGTCCCTGCATTGTCCAGAACTTTCTTCTACGATCCGTAATTCGAACACTGCATTATCCCAATTGCAGTACAGCATTTCTGTAAACTATCTCGCGTTGTTCGTGACGTTTTATGAGAGAAGAGCTTTTATGATGGTGCTTTTGTATTTTTATCTTGTGTCCGTCTAATTTTTCTTGGATTGTCATAATACATGGATATTCTTCCCGACAACAATAAAGTGGAATTGTCAATGAATGGTTCTGTTCTGCGGACGGGACATTTTCTTCCCCAAGAATTTTGCCCCCAAAATTTGGTATATTTGGCCGCGTAACAGTCACTCGCGGGCCTTCCGCATGTGTGCATAAACAACATTTTTAATTCTAGACACGTATTTCCAAATTGACCTTATCCCTTTAACTTAATACATACTAACAGTTAAGCATAAAGCACGCTGCAGTGAGTTGTTGACCTTCAAGTACTTGCTTCTTTTTGGTTTCGAGAAGGGTAACAGACAAGAGAAATCGCGAGATGCTTTAATATTGCAGACGGCATGTCGATGTTGACATAGGTTTCGTCCATTACTGGTTTTATCTATGATGATCTTAAAAAAGCACTCATGATTGATTATAAGAAACCCAATTTTACTATTTTGTGGTTAGCATTTTTCTATAGAGTACAACTTGGTTGGTTTGCAACCTTTTCTTTTTATAAACGAAATTATTTCATCTATTTTAATTAGGACAAGAAGGAAAAGAATAAATGAAATATTAACTTTCCCAATTGCAGTCATAAAATAACTGCGCGCTTTTCTTGTTTTTCTGTAATAAATTAAGAATAAGCAATAAACTCCAGGTATTGTTCTTTTTTTAAATAAGAAAGTAGCAAAGTCGAAAGCTTTTTGATTTTTCTGTGTAGAATTGAAAATCCAGGTCTATGTTAAAGGCTGAGTCTCACGCAAATCAGTGTATTGCTGTATTCATCCAGAGTCGTACAGATATATTGCGCCAACGACTGCTCAGACGGCAATTAAGCACGTTTGCGTTGCTCGGGACGTGAGTTGATAACATATTTCACACGATTGTTTCAAATTCTTGGAATAACTTGCTTTCGCTGACAACACACAAATGTTAATTTGCCCAAATCAGGATATTATCTCAAAGGGCGCTGTATATAGTCGATTTCGACGAAACTTCTACGCCGCAAGTTCTCCTGTGATATCATATTTTGGAATAATAAAGTTGTTACTGTAGCAATGAATGTCCAACCCCATCGTATGATATTGGCATAAGCCGTGAAGTAATTGCGGTACTTTATAAAAAATATTTAAATGTGCAATTTCGCAATAATCACAACCAATCGGCCGTCTAAAGGCTGATTCCCACGCAAACCGGCGTATTGAAGTGACTTGTCGCCTGTACACGTAAGGACCTTTTACACTAAATATCAACAGTTCACGATCACTGAAATTCCGTAAAGTGAACACAACAGTTACAGCACTTCCTTTATGTTTTGCTGCCGTTTTCACGCATGGGCGTATTTTTATGGTCGATTTGCTGTACAAAATCATCTATTCTTATATTCTGGTTTGGAGAATTTTCGCAAGTTACCAGGGCGTTCGCCGTTGACGAAAGCAATTTATCCATATTTTAAGCAGCCGGCAAATTACGTCATTAGTTTACTTTTCTTGGGGAAAAACATCTTAATTGTTGTTGAGGCGTTTGTAGCCACAATAAATTCGTATGGCTCTGTGTGAATACATAGTACATCGACGAATTGCGGCAATACGTCGGCTGCTTTAAATTTTCAGAATAATTGTTTCTGCTAATGACGCAGGACCTGGCAATTTGTTATAGTTTCTCGAATTCACGTTTAATTGCTCAAGTCTAGATATAATTTTAATAGTAAGCAATTGCTGTTGCGATATATTTATAGGGCTCTGTATGAATGAAAAATACGCCTAAGTATTTCGTTGTGTGAGAATCCTCCTTAATTCATAGAGATTCGCACGGTTGCTTGAATTTTTCGAATAAATTGCTTTTGCTGACGACACATGCTCTTGAAATTTATTAGTCCCTCGAAGCAACGTTAAACTGTGCAAATCGGGATATAATTTTAAAAACGTGCAAAATATGGTGTCGCTTTATGTTTCTTTCTTTCTGAGCAGTTGTCGCAGTATATGCGTATGAGCCTGAATACTAATACATCGATTTGTGTGGGAATCCTCCTTAACTTCTGCAGATTTCAAGAGGACGTAGAAAGTTGTTAGTTTACATTATCGTAGCATATCTGTGGGGCACTGTGAGAATTAAAATTATGCCGACGAGTCGGGGCAGTACGTCGATATGGGTGAGAATCCTCCTTAACCCCAAAATGCTGTTCTTCAAAAACCCCTTTTATTACTGATTATTTTTTCGACAGGAATGTTATATAAGTGGGTACAGTGCAAAAACTCAAAATTATACTATAATAAGTTTCTTATAAGCTTAAAGATAGATAAGTATATTATGAATAAAAATAAAACGTTTTTTAAGCTTTAAATTACATAGTTACTTATTTTGGTTAATAGTCTCTAAATTATTATTTGTCTAACTAATCATATCTAATCATATACAGATGTTTAAGAATGACCAAGAACTTTTATTCCAAAATTCTGTGTAAAAAATGAACGTTGGCCTCACTGGCACGCGGTCCTCCGATTGTGGCACTTGATACAGTCATAACTTTCTGATTTTATCTTTAACTTGCCGGTGTGTAGTAAAAATCCTGAAATAGGTTTTGATGGTATTACAGGCTTACCAATTTTTGAGGCTATTGCCGACGGGATGAGGATGCTTCCTGTAGAAATTGTGGCAGTAAATCATGCAAGCGATTATCGTCGCAATGTTCATCATATTGTAAAAGAAAGTCATTGCTCACCTCTTCAACTTTCATATACACTTTATTGCGTGGCATAACTGATTAAACTTATTCGCTCCTCCCTTTGCTTGGTTGTAGGTCAAAATATATAATTGTTGTTCTTAATGAAAGCCTCGTCGTGAAGCGCCGTAAGTTTGTAAGACACTGATGAAATATCTTCCTGCTTTCCATAATTAGGATTGGTAGTGTACTTTTTAATTTTTTTGCATAGTTCCGACGGCCGTGAGATTGCATTCCTTTTTTAGTATTATGGATAATTGTACCCCAGTACTTTACGCAAGAATACCACTTTTTCAATATAGAAAGAAACTTGAAACGGGTAGTCCTGTGGGAACAGATTCTTTTTCCGAGTAGAAAACGGCGTCTACCCTATATTCACATATCATAAGCAACTTCATTCCATACTAATCCGGTTTACTGAGGATGCACATTTTAAATGGGTACCGCCCTTTATTACAGTTTATAATCAATGAGAAAAATTCAAGGCGGTACTTAGGGAGAGTGACAAAAAAAGTCAGCCGATCTCCTTGGTATCGAACAAGACTATATTGAGATGCGATTACTTTTGACAGCTGAGCTGAGAATGATGAAACCAAGAAAAACTTTTGTGTCTTCAATGCATGCATTGGCTAGCGACTTTAACCAATGCTGAGTTCGTTGTAGAGTGATATCCAATTTCTTCTAAAATTTTTGGAGGAAAAAAAAGAACAGAAATATTTTAATAATGTTGTGTATATATTAATCGATGGAGCCGGTCGTGGACGAATATGCACCACATTAGTTGGTACAGTTTTCCTTTGTTTTCCTTGAAGGCTCCGGTTTTCCAGACCATTCCATTTTTTGAAGTTAGCTCATTCTGTTTGATCTGTAGAATGTAGTGATCTCTTTTTGACACATTAAAATTCTATCGTTCCATTTCCTTTTTCTCTTTTTCTTATTTTGTAAAGATTGACTACTATTATTAGAAAGCTGTATTTGAAAGACCACATCACAGTTACTATCGTCCGGTTCAGGGCTGTAGCCCGAGGCAGAGTCCTCTGAACTCAGGTCAACCTCCTCTTCGGTAACATCTTCAGTTTCCGATTCTTCTGGGCAGTTTTTCTTCTTTTTTCTGAGAAAGAAACCAGTACATTAGTGACATCTGTGGAATAGGTCGTTGGGTCGCTTTATATTAGAACCTGGAAGTTTCTTTTCTCTAAATAACTTTCAGTTCAGAAAGAGTTGTTCTACTGTTTGTTCTCTTCACCCCTCATTTCTGGCATTTCAAATTCTATGGCCTCGCACGGTTTTTGCCCAAATCTCTATTCGACGGCGCGCTGAATGTGTTGCCTCGCTAATCAGCTGCACTTCCGGTGGGCACCGAGCTGCCGGTGCATAATGAACAGCGAGCACAGCGGCGCGGCGCGGCGGCAGCCCATCAGCTGCTCAAACGCCCATACTTCGCAAGTTCCACTCATTAGCCGGAAAATGATAAATTATCGCGGGGCGCCGCGCCAGCAGTGCAGCGGCGGGCTTTCCGCGCGATAGGCGTGTAGAAGCTAGGAACGCCTATGGCCGTTGCATAACGCCGCGCCGCGGAGTGTCAGATGAGGTATGCTGTTTAGCAAGCGGCCGACGCAGAAAAATCGGGCCGTTAAGATTACAAATGCGATTCGGTAGCGAAAATTTAAAAATACCGTATCGTTTGTTATTTTTTGCTCGCAGTTTCTTTGGAGCAAATTTCACAGGTGGCCTTTGGGTTTATAAATATTTTACCAAATCAATACACATGTCGGGAACATTGCATGCTGATTTATAATAAAAAAAAAATAAGGCACTGGCATTGTTTATTGGTTTCTTTGGTTCCAATAGATATGGATGGTTGCCTAATCGTTATTTGTAAAAAGTATTTTTTTTGTTATGCAGATAGAAAAATGTTTAATTGTAAAAATTATTTCTAATTATTCAACATCGGCAGGAAATAGTGTTTTTAGATACAACACAACCATTTATTTTTCAGTAGTAGATTAACGAACTAATCCACAAAAAATAAAGTTTCTGGAAGAAAACTTTTAAAAGCACATGGGAACTAAGTAAATTGGCATAAATTAAACAAGAAAAGTCAGTGTTACCTATATAATTTGAATTTTGCTAATGACGTAATAGGACTAGATCATGTACTATTGGTTGCAGCTGTTTGTCCATCTTTTCATTAGTATTGCTTTCCTTTTTCCACTTATACACAGCTCTTAATCTTCATATGTCACTTTAGGCGGGAGACTGATTTTTAATTTTTACCGTGAAAACGGCAATTCTTTCAGAAAATTCCAAAAATATGTGTTTCGTACTTTTTAAAAACATGTGTAATGCGTAAATTTCATTTTTTTGAGTGGAATAGACCATTCTAATCAGATTACCTTTCTCAAGGAGAAGTAGATGACGTTATTCTATTTACGGTAGAACCCCTTGGTTTTTAGAGGTAGGCGGCTTCTTGTTTTTTGCTTCTTAGGAAGAATTTAGCTGATCGCAAAAGATGGTAATTAGAAGCAGTAATATCTGGAGTATGTGCAGACCGCAAAAGATCTATTTTATTCCATTACTGCAATGTTTGTCGGTCTAGACAACATTCTGAAGAATGTTATTCTAACCACACACGCACAGTAATAGCAACGAGGGGCAATGAGGTCGTCAATGTTATTCAAGCCAGACATCGTAGGCCACATGTAATCTCCGAGCATCTGAATGTAGCGGTCTGCATTCATATTATACATAAGATATGCGATATTGCCCTTCGTGACAGATGTCTGTGCTACCGACCGGGAAATATGAATTTCTATTGACTATCATCTATTTAGATGCTTTTATGATCATGACTTCAGTGATACTGCTAATAGTTGTATAACCATTTTTAATACCTAGCTACTTTTTACCCATCTTATAGAATCAAATCACCGTGATTCGTTATATTTTGCCAAAAATTAAGTTGGTACTGGTGGTTTGACTATATTGTATTGTCTATATTTAGCGATTCTAAATAAACGACTTTTCTTGTAGTACATCAAACAGACAAATGATTTTTTTAGAGAGGGGAGGAATTATATAAGGTTTAGGTTATCTGGTGGGTTGCAAGACTTATGTCGTCGCTTGTTAAAAAATAATTCGTATGATTCAGGGTGTTCAGTACAAATTTTTTTTAATTATGAATCGGCTTTTACAGATTTCCGATTTCATCTTTACCGTTGCATAAGAGATCTTCTTTTTTAAACATTTAAAACCAAGCTTTAAGAGTGAATTTATACTTTTATATATATATATATATATATATATATATATATATATATATAATAGTCAAAATATCATCTATCATCTCATACAGCATTTCACACTTAAAGCCTTTGCTTTTTATCATTGCTATTACTGCGAGAGAAAGATGTGGTTTAAACATTGAACATTTACATTTCAAACCAAGTCACGTCGTTAACAAATAGCTTGAAACTGAACATTGTCTCCCCATCTACTTGATTCTTGTGACCTTCATATTCATATTGGAAGGCAGATTCTGTCGTTAATCTTACCGTTTTTACATAGATATTTGGTCTAGTAGCAGTGCACCTATTCAAAGAATTATTACTTATTAGAACACACCTACAGAGCGATAGCGTTCTGAATTCACAACTCAAAGGCTGATTGTGTTTACTTCAACATATAGGTCGAATTTAGCTGCAGCTTTTAAGCTGCGAATAAAATGCAAAGCATGCAGCTTTCCTCGCATCTGAATTTTCTGTCGCAGGCGAATTTACATGTACTGATGAAGTGTTATCTGTTCCATGGGTTTAGAAGAAAATAAAGTTACACAATTAGTCGCTGATGACAAACACATTTCGAATTATCCTTTTCCAACTCACGCTATAGTTCTTATACAAGTTTTGTAGTGATTTCGTTTAAGCTGTCAAGATTACTGTCTGTTTATACTATTCCTGGTTTCTCTAGATAATTTAAAAACAGTTGCAATGTTCTGACCAAAAAATTTACTTCTGATTTTTCAGATACACTATTCCATTATTCTACATATAAATTCCGTTTTGGCGATTTTCATTGATATTATTCTTTTTAGGCTTTTCCTAGTTACTAAAATATATCACATGTAGAATTGTCGTTATTTTTGCAGTTCTCCTGCTATTATAAAGGGTCTTTTATTAAGTGGTTCCTATCTTTAAATTTAAATAAAACAAAGTGTGTGTGAGATATCATTGAAATTTGTATTCGTTTGAAAGGCCTATCGATGCCATTATGTATGGAATATAACATCGTGCAAATGTCCGCCGCGGCTTCGCCGGGTGGTGCGCATCCGAAATGTACAATTTTCCTAGACTCTGGCGCATAAATCAAGCTGAATTTGACCGATGGCATGGGTTATGTTGGCGTTGAGGGCCGCTGTGGTTTGTGGCTTATTCGCATAGACCTGGGACTTAAGAAAACCCCACAAGGATAAGTCTAACGGGGTCAAATTGCACGATCTCGGTGGCCAGTTCACCTCCACGTGAGGTGACCATGCCCTCAAATCGCTCGTGCAGAATGTCCAATGTGGCATGAGCTGTGTGGCACGTAGCGCTGTCCTGTTGAAACCACATGTCGTTGGTGTCCATATCATCCAATTCAGACCAAAAGAAGGTGGTAATCATCGATCTATAGCGCTCGCCGTTGACGGTGATGGCCTGGCCAAGGTCGTTCTCAAAGAAATATGGACCGATGACGCCGCCAGCCCAAAATCCACACCAAACAGTGACTTTTCTGGATGCATTGGACGCTCTTGGATCTCACGTGGATTGGAATCGTCCCAAATTCGACAATTTTGTTTGTTGACGTACCCATTCATCCAGAAATGGGCTTCATCGCTGAAGATGATTTTTCGATGAATATTAGGGTCAGTTTCCAACTGCTCCATGGCCCATTCAGCGAACACACGTCGTTGTCTATGGTTGTTTACCTTCAGCTCCTGGGTTAGTTGAATTTTGTACGGGTGCAGGCCCAAGTCACGACGCAAAATTCGCCAAGTTGTGGTCTGTGAAAGCCGAGTTCTTGTGAGCGACGCGAAATCGACTGCCTCGGATTCTCCTGCACACTCTCACGGACAGCGGCGATGTTTTCGGCAGATCTTGCGTTTCGTCGTCGTACGGGTGTTGGTTGATTGTTTACGGAACCAGTGGACCCAAATTTATCCACCAAACTGCGAATAGTCCTCTCGGTAGGGCGATTATGGCGACCGTAAAATGGGCGAAGCGCGCGGAACGTCACCCGAACAGAATACCCATTTTGATAAAACAATTTTATAATTTGCACGTGCTGCTGAACGCTATATCCGTCCATGGTGATTTGGCAAAACAGACTGAATAAATGACAGCCAATTCGACAGATGTAGCTTCAACAATATGGCCGCTATCAACTGTCAAAGTTCGGAAGTCCGTATTGAAAGACGCTTTAAATTTGCTAAGCTCCTCAAACTTGTTCATTTCTTCACGCATTTAACGATCTCTTTTAACAAATGTACCTCTAATTGTTATATTGATTCCATATATTTGCTATTTTTATAGAAAGTAGCGATAACGTTTTTCCCTGTCTTAATTTCCAGTTTATTACAATATTAGTTGATTTTAAAGAATATCTTTACTAGTACTTATATTTTGATAGCCAAGCGTCTAGTAGATGACTTTTTCTGGTTGAAGTTCTTTCTTCAGTTATTTTTGTTCCTGAAATTTAATGAATAGTTAAAACATTTCACTTTTGAATCTTTATTTTCCCATTCCCCTCACCTTTCTCCATCTCTCGCTGCTCCTCTCTTCCCATTCTCCCTATCTCTTTCTTCTTTTCCTCATTCTCACATCTCTTTTCCTCCCTTTCTGTGTTTCTGTCCCACCTTCCTTTATGTGCTTAAAGTGAATAAACAATAATTAGAGAGGACACTAAAGCTCTATAATGATTAAGAAATGCTTTTCTGTTGATGATATTAATTGTTTCCACAGCTTCTCTGTTTTGAGAGCTTTAAATTAAAAATTAAGCTCACGTGACGGCATATGAGACATATATGATGGGATACTTTATATTAGAGGTTATGAGTTGGTGAAACTTTTGTTTAGAAGAACATTTCAAATGCATATACGTAGTAGGATCCGAACATATCGAATTAACTTCCTTTTTTGTTTTCAGTGATTGTAGCACACAAAAGGTATTTTGTTCAGATAGCTGAATGATCAATAACGACCGAAACTCCAAAGATTACATAATCTAGGAAGTGTTTGTAGAGTTTTCAAGGGTATACTATTACTACTGGATCTGTAGAAACTGGGGTAATATGCTACATTTGCCTTAAGAAGTTATTAAAATGAATGCAGCAAGACTCGAAAGGCGATTTCCGCTATTAAGCATAAAAGTCAGAAGCGATGCTGAAGCCATCCGACTGCATCGCGAATCCAATTACAGATTAATAGATTCATAATTTATATATCGTAATATTCGTCTGCCGTAGGAATCTAGCATTCAATTTGCAAGAACTTAAATTGCAAAATTGCTTCGATTTACGGGGAGTCGTAAAGAATGCAACTGCCGCCCCGTTAGTGCACAGTCACTTCGCATAATGAAGGAAAGCGAAAAATGCACGCCGCGCCGCGTAATAACTGTTGAAATTGTTTATCATTTCCGTTGTTTAAGTTTTTTGTGCCAGATCAGCGCAGCTCTGGCATGAACATAAAAATTTTTGACCAATTTGAAAATTTTACGAAGGTGCTAAGCTAATTTAAATGATATCAATTATCTGGTTTTTATTACATTATTGCAATATTTTAGCATAAAACATGACCTATACGAATGTGAATAGATATCAGAAATATAATATTAACAAAGTTAACATAAACTATGAAATTACCATAGATTTTGTCAGTTGCACAAATTTATGTAAGTAAATATTGTAATAGTGATTACCTCTGTGGATACGATATAATGAAAACTTATTATTATCACCGATTATCAGCAAACAAGCAAAAAAGAGGAAACAGATTTGCAGCGAAGAAAGTATTAGAATGAATTTTAGGTCTAGTGGAGTTTGATAAACAATCTCTTGTTTAGAAAGATATTTTTAAAATGTATTTTTTATTTTATAAAAATACGCTTCTGAAGTGTCCCTGTGCCGCCATAAAAACCACAATGACATCTTACAACGAGATTAAAGTACCCCAGTAATATCCTTAGTAAATAATTTGCCAATAGATTGTTCTCAATATTCTGTTGGAATTAAGGACTAGGATATATGAGCTTTTTGGATTAACAGCATACCGAACTGTAACAAGTTATAAAATCTTCGTCAGAAAAGTTCCAGGAGTCATTTTTAAATTCTTTACCTGCGATATTTGAACACAAGAAGTGGCTGATATTCAATCACCTGATACGTGTTCTAAATAGCATGGTCTTGGAAGTGCCAGGTAAACTAATTAGGTCGTGGGCTGTGTTTAGAAACTCACTGTTCGGTTTGTTGGCGCATTTAGTTGGATGTTGTAAACGTGGAACGTACGAGGGAGTTACTGCAAGTAGACCGCCCTGTCACTGTGCGAATTATATCAGAAGAGAGATATATAGAAGTGAAATTTCCAAAGAAAATTGCAGATAATTTTTTGATGCACAAAAAGGCTTAGTTCTATTTAAATTTTTGATCGACTACGGTAGTAGCAAATTGCAACGTTGTTAATGGGAGTTCTAAAAGAAGAACGTATCTCTCTTCTTTCTGTTATCTTTATTGATTAGAAATTGTTGTAGTGAGAAATTTAATTCAAGTGATTCTGATATAAGTGCTATTTCTTAAAGAAATTTTTATTTAGGTGATGTAACTGGTGAACTATATTACAAACATATGTGGTGCAGTGAAGATTTGTTGGTGTCTTTACAAGAAGCATCATAAGTCATTAAAATATTGGAACTTATTTTTTCATTAATGGGATATCATCAGCATCCTGTAGGGTTTCTGAGATAATTCAAAATCACATAAAAAGGTATATTCCTATATTGGTATCAGTCATGAAGTAATTGAAATTTACATTAGTGACTGGAATATTTTGAACTAGAAAAGTGGAATTAATAAAGCCCTTAAGGTAATTAGAACTTAATATTTAGTGTAATAAAACAAAACAATGCATTAAACTTTCGGGGGCTATCGAATTTCACTTCGTCGGAAAAATGGGGAGGTTTGGGAAACTCACTATCTTCCATAGAGGCTATAACCCGAAGTCTGGCGAATATAATAAAATATAATAAAAATCCGTGATAAAACCTTCCAACTCCGGTCGATGATTGTCTTCGAAGATGTGCGGTTGCGCGTTATCCTGAAGCAAAATGATTTTCCTTCTTCTCTTGCCTATATAAGGACTTTTTACGCCTATGCATCGGTGTTCACGAGTAACACACAGCGGTTACAGTTTCAACAGGTCGAAGCAACTCATACTGTACATAGCAATATCTTCCTATCGTGGATATTCAGTCGTGCGGATAGTTCACCTGGATAAACCCACGATTTCTGCCTTCTGATCCTCATAGAAAATCCATTTTCGTCACAATCTCGTGCAACCAAGAGTGACGGTACAGCAATATCATATCGTCTACTTTGATATGCAGCTCTAAGATTGTCCAAAAATTTTTTGTGGATCCTTCCCAGCTTGTGTAGAAGCTTGACGTTTTACTCCGAGTTTCTTTGCCAGCCAGCTCTCATTCTATGCGACAGAAATTCTTTTTTAGAAGTTGCTTAAGTTACTTATCTTTGATTTTCTTTAGCGGCCCGGGACGTTCGTCATGATGCATCTCAAAATTTCTATTCTTCAGCCGTCGAACCTACTTTCGACGAGTACTGTAATAAACATGATAAAGCTAAAGCATACTCTCCTAAAACTGCACAAATAATTTCGTGGGCTTTATCAGCACTTTCTTTCTATTGAAACGCGAAAATAAGGCGGTGTCGCAAATGTTGTTTGCTGCATGGCTTTACCACAAGTTCAGTGGGTAGAATAAGCATCTGCTACAGTGCGTTGTAAGCTAGCAGGAGTTAGTTAGGCATCGAAGATTAGGTTGCAGACGTTTTGCAACTCCAACACAGCACTATCAAAGAGAAAAAGAGAAAATTTCATCCAGGTCTTCTAACCATCTTTATAGATTATCAAAAGCTGATAAATATATTATGGGTCGATTCCGAAATTGTACTTTAGAGAAAACTAGAAAAGCAGCCCTCAATTAAGAACCTAAAAAATGAGACATTTATTATTAAAGATAATCGAGACAGAAATAGTGTCGTAATTGTAAATATGTGGATTACAAATGTTTACTTTTTAATTCAGTTTAAAGTGCAAATTCGTTTTTTTGTCACAGATCTTAATCTTTTTATTATAAATTTAAAATTACCGTAATAAATATTCAAAACACAATCTTCTGTATTAATCAATATTTAGAAATTTTATTCATTAAAGCAGACATAAAACTTGCACTCTACATTTTTAAACTTAAAACTCCGGCGTTACTTGAGTAGCTGATGTTCAAAGGAAGTAAAATTTAACCGTAAATCAATACCGCCAGCTATTGCTAACGGCGGAAAACGTATATGCCATGTTGTAATCCATCTATAAATTTTTTGTGAATAAATAAAAAGCTCATGTTTATCAAAGAGTTAGATTTGCATCTGCAAGACTAGCCGCAGGGGAGATACACAGGATGCAAAGCCGAGAACCTTGTCCCACAGGTGCCCCAGGCTCAAGTTTGTTTTTGAGTTAACTGAAGATCAGGCTGTTGCGATAGATACTTTTATTTATTGTACAAATCGCAAAGAGTGTTTTAGATGTTTAAAGCATCGTTAGCAATTTCAACTTTATTTATGATGCTTTTATTAACAATAGTTTGATTTACGTAAGGGGAAGGGTACTCGTTTATTACGTGACGATACACTGATTTGTTAAAGTTCTGTCAGGTCTGCTAGCTAATACCTCTTCAGCCTTCTTGCTACTAGATCTTTTAGATATAGTTGTAGCAAAGTATCGGTAGAGTTTTCTATTTTGCCGTGATGTTTGGCGGTTGCTTTCACCCTTAATGACCTTCTTAGTGTATAATTTTAGATTGAACTCTTTGTATTATACACTTAATTTTTTTGCATAGCTCCCTATTATTCTATTCGACGTATTTAGGTTTTCTCCATTAACTCGCATGCTATTTCTTCAAAGCTATACATTACTTTGATTTTTAAGACTCTTTGCTTCCTTTTTTGATATTTGTTTGGATTTCTGTTCATTGCAAGTAGGTTTCGAGGTGATCCAAGTGATTTTATGATATATGTGAGGTCTGCCACAAAAATGGTAAGCAGAAAATTAGTTGTGTGGAGCACGTAAAGTACTAGGAGAATTCTAGGTTTGGTGTAAGTTTATAGATCTCAATTCTTGTTCATTTAAATGAAACCTTCATATGCCGCAGCGAGTTAGTGAGAAGAAGTCACTGATTTTATTCAGCAATCCACCATGTCCGATATGTATAACTAGACGATTGAGTAATAAGTAGATATTGTATTATACATAAATGAGAGGGGAAGTCGCCCAGCGGCGATTCCCAGACACTGGTAATAGTAAGGTCCAGAATTTTGCATCTGTTTAAACGTTAATGTATACATTGTCTAATAAGTTTATATAAGACTCTGTAACCTGTTCACATAGTTACATGTTTATTGATTTCGACTCTTATCCATGGAATCTTAAGGTCATTATGGAGAGTATGGTTGGAGACGAACCATTTCGTGTTCACTATAGTACGAAGGGTTTTGTTTTGAGACCATTACAGTATCACAGTATGCCAGGGTTAAGACAGCACCCTAGTTGTATCTTGTACGCCCAAATTAATTTTCTTCATACTAAGTTCTAGCTCCTGTATCGTTTTTGTGATATGGACTCTCCATGTGAATCGCCTTTCCAGGTACATACCGATATATCTGGCTTCGTTCTTCATTGGAATTTGGACACCGTTGAAAAAGACCGAAGGAGTGATATTGTGCTTGATGATGAAAGTTGTGGCGGTTGATTTAGTTTCATTAATTTTTTGTGATCATATTGGCACGCTAATAAAGAAATGCCATCCGTCAGATGTGGTAATAACTACTTGCTCATGGCGTGAAAGGTCAGGAATGGGACCTATCACATCAGCATGGGGAACACCTGCATTAATTAAGTGAAGATTAGAAAAGCTTTCTGCATGCTTGTTCTGGTGGTATCTTTCACTTAGGGAAAATTTATTAAGAAGGTAGTATACGTAGGCTGGGAGAGGAATTTTTTCTAAATCCTGTCTATCGCAGACTATTTTATGGATCCACTCTATAGTAGACTGTTGTATGAAAGAGAACTGATGTTAAGGGATTAATCCATGATCTTCTATTATGGGCACCATTCCTTTTCTCAACTTTAAATAGTAAAGGCAACAGGTTTTATTTTCTTCATGCGCAAGTTTACCCGGTTTCACAATAAGAATTATTTGACCAAATTTCCATTAAATTAAAAAATACTGTAGTCTTGTCTCAGCGTTAAATATTTGCGTGGTAGCCATTATTGCCTTACGGGGCATATCACTCTGCATTTTGGCGGTAACAAGGTCAGATTCTGATGTTTTTGTATTATTTAAATTTTTAATTTGCAGATTACACACTTGGTCATACTACAGTTGTATTAACAAGTTTTGTTGTATTGCAGTCCAGTCAGTGATCGATTTAAGATTTTTTGTGTTGGGTACAATCTGCAGATGTTCTTATGTTTACAATATCTGTTTGTAATTTTTAGGCAGTTTTGTCTGCAAAAGTCTAATAGCTTGTCGTCGCTATCATTTAGATATTTTGCCCCGAATCATTCTATTATCTTATGCTTTATTTTATTTTATTTCATGTCCTTTAGTAAGACGTGCGTATTATCATATAATTCTCCTTTGACTCAAGTTACTTCGTCATCGATGGAAATATATACACCAAAAATCGCTAAATGCGTTCCCATTATGTCAGTATATGTCTTTAATATTGGATCATTGATACTTTTAATGTTAGAAATGTGTCTTTTATATATTTTTAATTAGTAACACTATGTCACTCGCACTGCACTATAGAGAAGTATAAGGTCGTCTATTTCTTTGTTACCCCAACTTTTCTTCTTTGTCTCGGTTAAAGTTATAATATTGATATTCAGTTTCTTTATTTTAGCACATATATCGATCATTTTGTTCTAATAGCTTCATTGTCCTTTTCTATTACTTTTTTCGTTGTTGCATTCCAAGACTATATTTACGGACAACCGCCCATCTTGCCCCAATCCTCAACTTGAAGGATCAGGGATTTTGATTTCAAGGTGTGCTTCCCTTAGATAGGTAGTTGTCTCAGCAAAGAGACATCGTCCCTATATATAAAGATCTTCTTGTTCATTCTCTTCCACCATCAGAATCGTTGACTTTATTTAGGTTGAGTTTCATATTTAAGTTTATTTCCTGTAATACTGCATTCGAGTTGTTTTTTTTTAAACATAATATTGAAGCAGTTATTTTGTGAAAGACAGATTTATTGGTCGTTACTTTTTAGATTACCAATCACCAGAGTTAGTAGTATAATATATTTTTTAGTAAATCAAAAGCAATAAAAAATAATCCTTTTTATAGTTTCATTAAAAATATTAAATGTCTGTGACTGTAACATAACAATATAATATGTCCAGTTGTGAATTACAATATTTTATGAGAAAAAATCACTAGGTAATAGAATGGATTGTTACCAGTCTTGCACAACACGTGTGCTTCTACTTTGTCCTATTAACACGAATAGCATTGAAACCAGTTTGGACCTACGGGATCCAGTTATGGGGCACTGCCTCTAGATCTAACATTGACATATTGGAGAGGTACCAATCCAAAGTCTTACGTCTAATAACTAATGCCCCATACTACATCCCAAACATTGAAATCCGAAACGATTTGGAAGTGGCCACCGTCAAGGAAGAAATTAAAAAATTTAGTGTAAAGTACCTAAATAAGTTAGAAGTGCATCCTAATCCTTTGGCAGTTAATCTACTAGACAACAGTGCTCAAACGCAAAGACTCAAAAGACTTAACCCGCTCGATCTACTGCATAGATTTTAGTGCTATTTAAGTTACATTAAGTGTCTTAATTAACTTACATGTAGTGTAACAATCAAATTAATTAAGTAATCGCAGGAGGGTCGTCATTGGGCGACTTCTCCAACACTGCTCAATACGATCAACATAATTACTTATTGTCAGATGTAATTGACAGATTGTAATTAACTAATAAATACATAAAAAAAAATTAACACGAAAGAAGTATTTACTTCAATTACTTCTGCCGCACCTTGCATGAATAACTCAAAAGGGGTAAAACACATTTTTGTGATCTTGTGTTTTATAAAACAAAGATTATTGCAGTTCTCATAATAGTACTGAGGCGGAAACAAATTAAAAATTAATTTAAGTTATGGAAGCTGCCTTGTGTCGAAAATTAAATTAATTAATTTAGGTACGGAAAACTAGCGCACAATGATTTTTATTCCCTTAAGTTTATTTTTATTTTATACTTAATTTTCTCGATGCAGTTAATAGAAAACGTTTGCTCGCCGTTTTAGTTTGTATTCGGACTTCGGTTTCGGCCACAATAGATTGTTGCAACAATGGGGTGCATTTTGCGTCGCTTTATTTATGTGCGGTTAAATATAGCAAAACAAAGCATTTTGGCGCGTTGACTGCATTTGAACTAATCTGCATTGTAAATTAAGCCCGCGCCGTTTACAGGCAACGTCAGGAAATTTGAAACCATATCTTTGCTGTTGTTTAACAGGGTTCAACGTAACTTAGGTTAAGATTACGCGTCCCAGTTCGGAGTGCGGTGACTCACAAAAAGTGCGCAGCATTAAGCTACAGCTTTTTACCTAAGCATTCGACTCTTTGATCTGATGGGAACGGGGTAAGAAGTTCAGCTTGCAAAAAATTGCTAGTTCAAATGAAGAGAGAGAGATGAAAGCTAATGAACCGAAATGCCGCAGAGCTATGTAGCTGTTATATTTAATTATGTACTTCCTATCGAACTTTTTAAGAAGTTACCAATTTTTAAATTTATTTCAGAAGACGTTTTTCTGTATTTATTATTCTGTGTTATTTTCTTGAGATTTGCTTAAAAATATGTGCACAGAAAGAATCCAAATAAATTGCCTGATTCGTAGGGTGAGTCACGAATTTAGTTTCTTTAAATGCATTAAAACATTCAATGATTTCGTTTCTAATACCAACCTAAGAGTTGGGCTGAAAAGTTCGTAGGCTAACATAGAAAAAAATTTTTTTTTGATAAAATTGGATTTTATTATTCAATATAATTGCCTTCGAGGGCGATACACCGATTATAGCGATCATACAATTTTTCTATACCATTTTTAAAATATATTTTGTCTTTAGTCTCAAAATAAGCTTCTGTTTCGGCAATTACCTCTTCATCGGCGCTAAATTTCTTTCCAGCGAGCATTCTCTTGAGGTCTGAGAACAGGAAAAAGTCGCTGGTGGCCAGATCTGGAGAATACGGTGGATGCGGAAGCAATTCGTAGCCTAATTCATGCAATTTTGCCATCATTTTCATTGACTTGTGGCACGTTGCATTGTCTTGATGAAACAGCACTTTTTCTTCTTCAAATGGGGCCGTTTTTCGTGATTTCGTCCTTCAAACGCTCCAACAACGCTTTGTAATAATCGCTATTGATGGTCTGGCCCTTTTCAAGGTGATCAATAAATACTGATGCCATAAACCTTACTAGCCGATTATTGCGTCTTTCCACTCTTTGGATTCGGTTCATCGCGTGCAGTCCACTCGGCTGACTGTCGATTTGACTCTGGAGTGTAGTGATGAAGCCATGTTTCATCCGTTGTCACATATCAACGAAAATTCGTTATTATTACCGTTGAATATCGCTGAACATTGTTCTGAATCAACGACACGTTGAAACTTTGCTGGATTGTGAGCTCGCGGCACTCACTTTGCACACAGTTTTGCATGTCCAAATATTCATGCAAGATATGTCCAACACTGTATTTTGATATCTTCAGAGTCTCAGCTATCTCGCTTAACTTCAATTTACGGTCATTCATAATCATTTTGTAAACTTTTATGTTTTCGTCCGTTACAGCCTCTTTCGGGCGTCCACTGCGTGCATCGTCATCAGTGCTCATCTCGCCTCGTTTAAACTTGGAAAACCACTTCTCAACGGTTGATTTTCCTGGTGCACAGTCTAAATAATGCTTATTAAGCCAAGCCTTGGTTTCAACGGTATTTTTTTGCCAAAAAGCAGTGTTTTATTAATACTCGAAATTCCTTTTTATCCATTTTTTTAAAATTAACAATAGTTGCTTCACTCAAAATACGATATCTCCTAAACTAATAGTCCGACAGTTGTCAAATTTATACACGAGTCTTTTGAAGGTTAGGGTTAACTAAAAAGCACATGGATTTAATACTACTAGCGCCGCTTATGTGTCAGCCTACGAACTTTTCAGCCCAACTGTTATGTTGATTGGAAGATATAGTAAGTTGAGGAGAAAGTTTTGTCACATTTGCGAAATCGAAGTACTTCTGACACACTTCAACTGACGGTAAACTTCGATTTGCTTATTGGCCTGTACTTTGGTCAGTTTGTGCGGATCTTTTCGGAGCTTGTTGTGGACGAAGTCAAGCTGTACTGTCTTCTGGTCGACTTCAAGCTCTTCAGCTAAGTCCCGAGTTCTCGCAGATGGTTCGGCTGCTAAAGGATTGCAAGTCTCGCATCATCCAGAACAAGTGGTCGGCCAGAACGTTGCTGCTCTTTAAGCCCGATATCGCCAGAATGAAACTTTTTATACAGTCATTGTACGGTTCTGTACTTCACTGTTTCGTTGCCTTCAGCACCCCAAACTCTCTTTTTCAGCGCCTGTCGATGAATGTTGTCGCTTTCAGGAATAACGTATCAGAATTCGAAGTTCCACTTTGTCCGTTTAGGGGAACTAACTGGAATATTATAAACAAAAAACAATAAAATTTGCACCAAAATTGAATTTTTCAGCGTGGCAGAATTTTCTCCTCAACATGGTACATCGAATCACTAACATCAAATATTCAAAAAAATAACACAATCGACTTGTGTGTCCTCTTTGGTTTTTTTTTATCACAATTTTACTTTCAATAACTAAAATTAATTTTTTTAATATAATTTATCAAATGCGAATAAAGTATAATCTTTGGGATATTCTGCCCAATAACAGGTAGGCGAATTAATTTTATAATTTTGAAAATGTTTTGTCGGGGACGTTATAATTCGTTAATACAAAAATACAAATACTAAATAATACAAAAGTTCATGGTTCAATTGAATTGAAAATATCTATAGTAAAGATATAATTTTTTCAATACTTAAACTGCGCTATCTGCAATCATTTTTAGAAATAAAAGATTGTTATATATCTTTCTTATATTTTATTATAAAAAGAAATTTTTCATTTAAATTATTTTAATATTATATAATCCTCCATTTATATAAGAGTGTAAACCATACAAATTTAAGATTTTTTATTAGATGTGCGCAAGGTCAATTTTTATTAACGTTGTGCTTTCTTTGTGTTAACATTAACGAAGAGTTAGAATAATGTTAAAAGAAGCGAATGAAGTTAAGTAAACTATAGCATATTTTTACTTTTTTTTTAAATTAAAGTAAGAGATTATCCGTTAAATAATGTTTTTAAAAACAGATCCATGTCATTTTTAATGAATTTTTGAATGCACTGCTACTAATTTTCTCCTGATTTGGAAATGTTGTACAGTTTTGCAAAAAATTCTTGTCTTGTGCATTATATCAAAGTTGACGTTAATTTTAAGTTTAATAATAAATAAAGATAAGTTGGGGGGAGGGGCTGTAAGCGCGATATTTAAGGTCTATTTCTGTTTTTTTAATTATTGCATTCATGTTTTTCACTGTATAATGAAAATGTTTCTAAAACAACATATACTTTCAAGTCATAATTAAAAAGGGTGACATAAGACAAGGGAACTAGGGAAGCCAATATATGTTTAATCTGTTATGAACAAATTAACTGGGAAAGTCGTGAGGATATACCATTGAAAATGGAAATATTAGTGATTGACTTTACGGAGACGTCGTAGTTTTAATAGCCGAAAATAAAACTTGCAGACTTGAATCAAACAGGGAAGTATTAGCGACAAAAATAAAATTATTGGTGATAATGATAGATAAGTAATATAATTTGCGTACCTGGAAGTAAATTTGATATGCAGTGCAAACCAATCAATAGAAAATAAAACTCGTAGGGAGCCGACAACTTTGTTACGGGAAGAGCGAAGTAAAACAAATCATTCAACTAATTTTGGTTTGTTCGAAAGAAACAATTTAATAATTTTGTCTACAACTTCTTCTTATGGTGCCAATCCGTTACGGACGTTGGCGATCGTTGCTGTAGTAAACCACGTTCTTAAGTTCTTCAGCCATGATATTATTCTTTTCCCAGGGCCTCTCTTTCCTTCCACCTTTCCCTGAAGGTTCAGTTGAAGGAGCTCGTACCATTTCTCAGAATGTGCCCTAGGTATTCCAGTTTACTGTCGATTTTAATACGTCGGTCTATTTTTCAGAAGTTTGTTAGATGTTGTGATTTAATACGTCGGTATAGTCACATTTCAAATGCTTCAAATTTCTTACAAGAAGCCTCCGTTAAGGTCCAAGACTCTACTCCATGAGCAAAACTGAAAAGACGTAGCATTTCAATAGTCTGATTTTGGTTGGTAAAGATAAATCGTGACATCTGAATGCTTTTGACACCTTCAGAAATGCTTTTTATTTCTAATGAGTGGTCCCAGTTTTCGTTAATTATTGTTCCCATATATATGTTTTTTTGCACTCTTTCTATTTGTCGGTTAGCGACTATAAGTTGGCCAGCATGATTATTACTTTTGGAGATTACCATACATTTTATTTTCTTTAAATTAAGTGTCCGTTTGCTTGGCTGGATTCTTACTAGTCTGCTCATTAGTTCTTGTAGATTCTCTAGGCTATCCGCAAATATTACTGTATCGTCCGCATATCTTACGATATAGGTACTCATCATTGATCGTGATTCCAATGTCGTTGTCTTCTAACGCCTCCTGAAAAATTCTTTCTGAGTATACATTAAAAAGCATCGGTGATAACACACACCTGTCGCACGCCTCGTTTGATCTCAATATCTTCGGAGCTTTCTTCTTGAATGCGTGTGGAAGCTGTGTGGTTCCAGTATAAGTTGCTTATAATTCTTAAATCTCTCTCATCCAAACCGACTTCTTTTAGTATCTTAATAAGTTTATTATGTCGTACATTATCAAAAGCTTTCTGATAACCGATAAAGCAGGCATGAATATCGCAATCAACATCCCCACATCTTTGAAAAAGTACTTGGATACTGAATAGGGTTTCCCTTGTTCCCATCGCATTCCTGAAGCCGAACTGTGTGCGACTGATTTGTTCTTCACACACTTTGAGGATTCCCTGATGTATTATTTTTAGGAAGAGTTTTAGGAGGTGACTCATTCAACTGATAGTGATTGGATTTGTATATTCCAGCCGTTTCTCTGACTTCCTTATGCATATTAAATAGGTCTATTTCTTCACATTGTATTTTAAGCAAATCTTCCTTTGCTGTTCTTATTTCCCTTCTTATTTGTCTTTGAATGCTTCTGTCTGTATCTTATTTCATTGTTTTATTTTTAATTTCAAATTAAACATAAAATAAAACACCAAGGAAAGTGTAATCAGAACAATAACCAAGGCTCTAATAGATGAAAAGGACATCTGCAAATTAAAAAATATATATTATCATAAAGCAAACTTGCAAAATTTATTAAAACTATAAAAAATACAGTAAGTCACAATACTAAAATAATAAACCTTGGTAAAAAAATGAGTAAAATCAAAATAAAAGATACTGAGAGAAATAAATCCTTCTACACTGACCTTTGTGCACAAAGTCTGTCCTAATGACAATCAAAAAGAAAATAGTGAAAAAAGTATTAGGAATATAGTGTCAGAAGTCCTTCCTCTAAAGAACTTGACGGGAAATCAAACTGCTTGGACCAGATAATGTAATAGCAGAAACGTTACAGGAAACTAAACAGAGAGAAATTCATCCGGATATATAAGAATAAGGTAATTACAAACCAATATATTTATTGTCATAGTGCAAGTTTTCTACCAACCTAGGGACATCTAGGATTTGGGTTAAGATTTACTACTTATGTCTTTCTCCATACACTAAAAGTAGTAGAAATGCAATGAAATGCATTTAACAATTATTAATTATGGAAAGGCATTCGATTTAGTCGAATTATGTACTAGCAGTACATCTTTGGCTGATCGTTATAGTACGCTAATCAAAAACATGCGAAAATTTAAAAATGTACATCAAGACATTTGAAAATTAGTATATATTAGCAGATGTGTATGTCGGAGGGATATTATATTATCAAAATGATTTACAGCGACACTTCAAGTGTTTAGTTAAATTGACCGAATACCTTTAAACACAGATGGTAGCTATCTTACCAATTTATGTTTTGCGGAGGACGTCATACTAATAAGTTAATTTTTGGAAAAGATATAGTCGATGATACTTAAGATAGATGAAGTTTAGAAACTAATAGGATTTATATAAAATGAATTTAAAAAATAAAAACCTCAACACTAATAATAAGGTGAATCAAAATAGGACTAAATAACAACTAGGACAAAAAATATCAACACCAAGCGATATGGTCAATGAATAAGCAGAATAATCACATTAGCTTGAAGTGCATTTGGAAAACTCATTATAAAATCTGATATTTCGAATAACTTAAAGCATAAAGCGTACAATCAGTACGTTCTTTCTACTTTTACATATTGAGCAAAAACGTAGGCTATGCGATATAATATAAGAAAATGGCCAATTCTTGAAGGGAACATGGACGAATTATGCTAACTATCAAATTACACAACATAGGGAATCGAACAAAACTAATTCATTAGACCCAAAGAATAGAGAAAGTGAAATGGTTAATGGGCTGAATCGGAACAAATGGGACAAATCGTGTAATAGGATGGCGTTCAAGAAAACCAAATCTAGAGTAGGCAGATAAAACACCCGATGGAAAGATGACATTATAAAAAAAAAACAGAAATAAAATGACAAAGATGGTTGGAATAATAAGGGGAAAGTCTATATCCAGCAGTGAGTTACTACGAGGGCTATTTTTTTCTCAAGGTCCGATTGGTCGCTAAAGGAAAGCTTCGGAGAAAATCCACTAGGCCTATGCGCTGTGTCCGTAGTTGGCCCGGGGAACACGTCGATTCGCGATTCGCGGAGCACATAAATATGCTCCGAAAAATAGAGTCTCCCGTCAAATGTGAATTGCGTTCGGTCATTCGATTTCTGCATGCTGAAGGAAGCAATGCAGCTGAAATTCATAGACGAATGAGTAAAGTGTACGGAGAAACGTTCATGAGTGACAGCAAAGTGCGGAAATGGTGCAGGAACTTTGATGCTGGACGCACAGATGTTCATGATGCAGATGGCCAGGGAAAGAAGCCAGTATCAACCGATGATCTTGTTCAGCGCGTTGATCAGGCGATTCGCGGAAATCGTCCGATCACAATTTCTGGGTTGAGTGATTTGTTTCCGGAAATTTCACGGTCACCTCTCTATACCATTGTGAGTGATAGACTCGAGTACCGCAAACTCTGCGCGAGGTGGGTTCCCAAGATGCTGTCTGACCATCACAAAACTCAGCGAATGGGCGCCGCATTAACCTTCCTCCAGCGCTACCATTACGACGGAGATGAGTTTTTGGACAACGAGCTGCAGACCAGCGTACAGAATTGGCTGAAAACACAGGCGGCTGCTTTCTATGATGAAGTATTGGAAAATTGGTACCACGCCACGACAAATGTATGAATCGGAACGGCGATTACGTCGAAACGTAGCTTAATGTTGTATCATATTGTTCCATATAAAATTTTCTTGATTCTGACTGTGATTTTCATGTAGCGACCAAGCGGACCTTGAGAAAAAATAACCCTCGTATAAGCTTATTGGGATCGTGGCCAATCCTAATGTATGGTAATGAAACTAAATCTGAAACACCTTAACAAACTGCAGAATGAAAACAACTGAAATTAAAATTTAAAAAAAGTTTACCAACTAATGGTCTTAGGTCATGTTAACGCCTGTCTATGCATTGCTGGCACCTTTTCTGGAAATCATGGAACTAAGTAGAGAGAGTATTTCTCAGCACATTTGGCGGTAACAAAAAAAATCTTACGGCAACAGATTGGATGATTATGGGGAATGTGGTAAAGCAGAGATATGATGTTTGAGGCGCCTATATTATCGTTCAATAAAACCCACAGCCCAGATAAATTGCTTGACGTAAACATTTCACTTTCAATGTCAATCTTTTGGTATGCCGTTTGTTCTTCAAGCGGATATTTAAGGTTCTCGTTTCACTTATTTGAGGATCATACTGATAGCAATAACTTTCATTTTTGGTAATAATTTTAACACAAATGTGGAATCAATTTAACGCTTTCCAACAGTTCAGCAGCAACCGTTCGTTTGGTTTTGTTCTGTTCCTTTGTCAGTGTGTGAGAGACTAAGATTGCATTAAATTTCTGTTTTGTTATGTTGACGAGCAGCCAACTCTGGAGTCGTCTTGAACTTAAACCCGGCCCTGTCGAAATCTTTTGTACAGTCAAAGATATGGCTTTTCGATAATTTCTCGTCACCATATCACGTCAGTCGTGTCGGAGTGCTAAGCACAGCCCTACCACCTAGTAAGTTTACAAGGAAATAGGTAAGGAATGAGTCTTGGAACTTTTTTGACAAAAGTTATACTCAAAAAATAGCTGGAGTCACACGGGGAGATTGAAATGAAGAAATTCCAAACACTTGCAAAGTATAAAATGTCTTAAAATGAACAAAAACGAAAGAAAGAGTGGAGTGGAACATCAATGCCAAACAGAACAAGACCATGAGGATACTCCCTAAAAGAGGGATACAAAACCGGGTATCATCGTTAAGAGAAGAGAGGCCAGACAAGTAGAGCACAGTCCTAGTTAACAAGAAGAACGGCACACGTATACTCCAACTAAATCGACAGTAACTTTTAACACTGGCTGGCACTTGTTTCGTGTTTAAAATTATGGTGATTGGTTCTATATTTTTATTTGTTTCAAAATGATATTTCCAACATTTTAAAAGATTTCCAATTTGACTTGTTGGTTTCGACAACTCTATTGACGGTGAAAATTTTTATTGCATTTGGAGTACCAACATTTTATTGAGAAGACATTGAGCTTGAATTTTATTTCATTTCCAAATAATCAATAGTTTTGAAATTCTTAAACAACAATATTTTGATTTGATACATTTGGAATTCTCTCATCGGAGTTCCTATTTTGTTCATTGCCCACCAAAAGGTATTTTTGGCGTCCTAGGCTGACAATTTTTTACCCGCCTTGCCTCAAATTTTTGCAAGGTGCGAACGTATAAATTTTTAACTGGTTCGGCTTTTTCCCTGGGTCGGAAACGTGGAATAATTTAACTTAGCGCCCATTCACAATTGATGCAAGCATAAGCCGTCAATAAGAAATGCGTAATAGGTAATGTTAAATCAGTGCAAAGCTTATGCGCTCGTTCATAATGCACTCCGGTAATTTTTACGTAGGAAATACCTAAAGTTGAAATCGGTTCAACTTCACGTCTCTCCGACGTACATTTGCAGTAATTTTTAATTTTTCCCTAGATTAATGTTGGCAGCAGTGACAGAATGTTTTTTTATTCTGAAACTGCATAACCTAACTTTAGTGTTGTTGACACTTTGGCGTCGTTTTGACAACCGATAAGAAATTATAAGTTGGTAAATATGCATCTGCTCCTAACATCATAAAAAGGATAACGCACGAACCTTGTGTCGTCCGTTTTTGTTTACTTTCCGTTCAAATATACGGGCTGTCTTTATTTACTACAAACGGATCTCCTCAATCAAGGGCGCAGGGAACGCCATATTAACGTTGTTTACTTTCTGTTCAATTGTATGGATAGACTTTTTTATTTGTTGACAATCATTTTCCCGTTTTGTTACGTGGTATTATGCTATGATTATTTTTCCAGCAGCTATGCCTATGGAGCCCATGGTTCCATTGCCCGTACCTGTTCCTCCCGTAGGAGTCCAACTAGTGAGGGAACCGACATCCGGTCACCTCATACTACTCCCAGCCACAGGATTAGGTAATGCTGAATTTAATCCTTTAACGGGTAGGTGTACATATAAGGGTTTTCTATATTTCGCCATACTATTTTATGTCCCTAATCATTTGCATGTGGCTAGCCCGCGATTGCGAAACCACCTGCTAATTAGCTGCCGCGCAAAAAGGTCGCGGTTTCGCAAAGCCTCATCGGTCCATTCTTATCTGCAACTGACCGGCGGCCTAATGAAATTAATTAAGCAATAAATCGGCGAACGCGCGCGCTGGAACTAATTTTTATTTAATCGAACGCGGCGCCGTTGGGCAATTCGCTCTGCGTTTTGCAACGAAAACATTTTCGTATTACCAGCGTTGAATTATTGCGCGCCGCTTAATCGGGGCTGCCGTGTGAAATTGCGCCGTTTGCCCGATCTGCCTGTGCAGAAGGGTCGATGCAATATTTTAGTTAAATTTAAATTTGATGTAGTGTTCGATGCGGCTTAATACGCTCGCCGAATAATAAAAAGCAGGAAGGACATCCTTTACCATATCGCGTGGTTTGAACGACGCGTTCTAAAGGCATTTGAATAAAGACCAATTGTAATTGCAAATTATGTCGCCGCGATAAAGGGGAATACCCCAGTTCTGCAAGAATTACTTTCAGTTTGATATGCATTTTTGACTTATTGTTTTTGCTTCTCAAGCAGACACGTGCCTTTTTGTTGTTTCACAACTCGTTCTTTTCAATCAATTTTTAATGCATCACTCTGAGAGTTTGTTCTTTTTTCACATGAGGTTAAATAAAATGATATGGAATTGGAAAAAAGGCAGTCAGAAACAAGAAAGTATAGAAAATGCCCAGAGATAATAATTGTAATAGGTATAGTAAAAAGAAATCCATTATTTTTGCATTAAATTGAAGGTGTTATTTAACATACTTAGAATGAACTGATTTAGGTCAAATATGCGCCGTTTTGTTCGACAACTTGTTGCCATTTTGAAGGTAATTCCATTATGCACCTCTTATAGAAGCCCTTGTTGCTATTGGAAAAAAACTGGGACAGTTGATTTTCACAAGCCTCTCTTGAGGCGAATTTTTCACCACCAACATAGTTCGCCATGGACAGGAACAGGTGGTAATCACTTGGTGCCAGGTCCGGACTGTAAGGTGGATGCATAAGAATCTCACAACCAAGCTCCCGGAGCTTCTGGCGAGTCGCTATCGATGTGTGTGGCCTGGCGTTGTCATGATGAAACGCAATTCCTGCCCTAGTCGCCAAAGTTGGCCATTTCTGGGCGATTGCTTCCTAAAGACGGTCTAATTGTTCACAGTACAGGTTCGAATTAAGAGTTTGGCCGTAGGGGAGCAGCTCGTAGTATATGATTTCTTGGCAATCCCATCAAACGTACAGCAAAACCTTCCTGGCCGTCAATCCTGGCTTGGCCACCGTTTGCGCCGGCTCACCGCGCTTCGACCACGACCGTTTTCGATTGACGTTGTCGTAAGTGATCCACTTTTCATCGCCAGTCACCATCCGCTTCAGAAATGGGTCGACTTTGTTGCGATTCACAGATGGAGATTCGGTCCATGAGGTTTTTTTGCGTTAACTCGTGTGGCACCTATACATCCAGCTTCTTTTTGTATGCAGCCTTTTCCAAATGGTTCCAAACGGTTTTTTGTGCAATGTTTAGCTCCTGGGCAATAGAAACAGTGCTTATATGATGGTCGGACTCGGCCATTTCCATGATTTTATCCACATTTTCGACAATTGGCCTTCCAGAGCGTGGTGCATCTTTGACATCGAAATTACCAGAACGGAATCGACGAAACCAAAACTCCACTTGATTAGCTATTACAGTATCAGAATCATAAACACTAGTCACATTTTCAGCCACCTTGCTATCGAAGAAACACTAAAATATAGGGTATTTTCTCTTCGCTGGTGTCCATTTTTGACGTGGGCTCAAACAAAACTGAGTCAACCATTCTAAAACTGTCAAATACGTTTTTGTAGTACGAAATGTCAGCTTTCTAACGCCATCTAGTGTAAACCGATCGGACTTTTAGAGCGCGAGATACAATTTATTAAAGCCATCTATTGGAAAAATAATGTTCTTTTTACTAGACCTATTATAATCACAAACATCGAGAAATGCATGATGTCCCAAGCCACGTAATATACAAAATTACAATTACAACAACAAAATATTGGCCTGAATCTCATTAATACTCTGGAATCTCTTCCATTTCGAAAACGATTGAAGTTTGGGGAATAAATAGGAGTTACAAGGTAACAAAATTTGTTCATCTGTGTTGTCGATCCTTGTTGACTGTCCGTACACGTTAACATTTTCCGCTACTGTGCCCCTGTACTACTTTTGATAGTTTCCTGACTACCTCTGAATTGTTTTGCACCGTATCTTTATGAGTGCTGCAAAATCCTTTTGAATCATACGACTAGGTTTAGCACCACACAAATCTTGATGAAGAATCGCTGCTTTTTTGCTTAGACATTGCGTATTTGATGATCGCACACTACACGTGTTCACTCGCCAACGTCTAACTCCCAATTAACCCATCCATAGAAGACGTCCTTATTCACGCATGCGTAATTCAATCCACTATCGTCGGCTGCTAGATTACCGCGATGTAATCTAAGCAGAGACTGTTTTCTTCATACTAACATTGGCTCGATATTTTTGCAACAGACCAAAAAACTTCATGAATTACATATCAAAAATTAAATTAATAATCAAAACACTGAAAGTGTTATTGGTGTTTGGGATGCCGATACTTTAGACAAGCTGAAGACAAGAAAACTCCTTGGAATAATCAAGAAAGATATGTTTTGATAGGTTTTGGTCAAATGATGGCTAAAAATGGCTATTTTGATGACTATGAAGAAAGGTACTTAAGGAGCTGGGATAGTAATGTGATTAAGTGTGAGTGGATTATGTTGGAAAGTAAAATAAATAGGGCCACAAGTGATACTTGACAATCAAACCTCAAAATAGTAAAAATATTAATTTAAACTGCTTATAGATTTTTTAGTAAGAAGTGTTTAGCATTGTACCATAATTAATACTACTGTTTTCAAATAACAGGATTAAGCTTACTAACATTTTTAATAGACTGAATGAATACATGTCATAGACAAAAGTGTGCGAATGGGCAAATTTATTTCGAAAATGACGATAGTTTATGGAACCGCACGCTCGGTGATTTAGAAGTTTTACGTACACCTAAAACATTTTCAAAATTAATCCAGCCGTTCGGGACCATTGTTAAAAAACTTTTGCTATCACAAAATGTAGAAGTTAGGATTGGAAATATTGCACGAGTAGTTACAGTACAACCGTGTTTGCAAGATGATCACGTGTCTGCATATTTCTGGACGATATTTAGCTAGTATAACGTTTTGAAGAGAAAATTATAAATTATCACGTATGTGGATCACTAAAGAAAATTTTAGAGGTACGAAATTCAATAATAATAGGTGTACAACTTTACTTCCGCCTTTTTTTCAGACATTCGAGGATTTATTGTAAAAAACTGGCTATACATTTACCATTCAAAATATTGTCCATCGCTGGCCATTACTTTCTTTCATCATTCGGGCAGCGTAAGAATCCCGCGTCGAAAAAACTGCTCGTCTTTTGATCCATGTATCGATCTAATTTTTGACTTCTTCATAAGAACGTAAGTGCTGGCCAGCCAGGCCGCGTGCCATTGATCGAAACAAGTGATAGTCAAAGGGAGCAATATTTGGAGCATACGGCGGGTGGGGTAGGACTTCCCATTTCAACGTTTCCAAGTATGTTTTGATCGACATTGCGACATGGGGTCGAGCATTGTCATGCTGCAAAATCACTTTATCGAGTCTCTCATTGTATTGCGGCTGTTTGTCTTTCACTGCTCGGTTTAAACGCATTAATTGCTTTCGATACAGATCGTCTGCGATTGTTTCAGGCGGTTTTAGCAGCACTACGCCGAGCTTGTCCGACCAAATACAAAGCATGACTTTAGAGCTGTAAATATTCGATTTGGCCGTCGACGTGAAACATGGCCGGGAAGTCCCAAGATTTTTTGCGCTTGGGATTATCGTAATGAACCCATTTTTCATTATCAGTCACAATGCAATGCAGAAATCCCTTCCGTCTTTGCCTTTCAAGCAGCTGTCTACAAGCAAACAAACGCCGTTCAACATCTCTCGGCTTTAATTAATGTGGCGGAATGCAATGTCCTTGTTTCTGAATCATTCCCGTGGCTTTGAGGCGTATTGAAATGATCCTAATGATCCTGCCAATTGTTCTTGCGTTTGACACGAGTCTTCATGAAGTAATGCATCTTTAAAAACCTTCTCTCTTCCACCGCCAAAATGTCTTCGATGTCAAAATCACCGTTCTTGAAGCGTTGAAACCATTCACGACAGGTTGAAACCACTCACGACATGTTGTTTCACTAATAGTGGTCTCGCCATAAGTATTTGAGAGCATTCAATGAGCCTCGGCCTCAGATTTCTTCATATTGAAGCAAAAAATTAAAACATCCCATAAATGACGAGCATTTGGCTCGTAAACTGCCATTTTCAATCAAGAATAATTTTACGATATGAACACAAATTGACTAATGTTTCGATGGTGTTATGTTGACAAATGTCCAAACTTATTGTATGACGTTTACATCTGCTTATTTCCACCACCACTTACCGTATAAAGTTATCTATTGCCTTTGCGAGCTACCGGGAGCTACACGATCGACGTTTTTTTAAAACTGTTATGTTGCAATTTGGTCTAATTATATCATTTCAAGTAAGCAGATTTTGTGATGAATGATGATTAAAATGAATCTTTAGAATTTTTTGGATGGCGTTCGTTTCTACAGTATACATTTCACCTTAGCCGAAAGGATGTATGAATGTGTGAATTCAGTACAATACATTAATTATGCAACGTATAGCTTTAAATCGATCTGCGTCAAATACTTTTATATGGGATTGGTAAGGTAGAGCTTTATGGAGTAATGTTAGTTCCAAATTGATAAATAGATATCAGAATAAGACCAAGGTAAAATTAAGAAAAATTAATCAAAGAGCATAGCTAAGTAATTGGTTATTTGGTTTGTATATCTTGAATTTCTCTTTCAGTTTTCCAGGTGATTTTAGTAAAGATCTTTGATATGTTTATAAATAATAGATTTTCCTTACCAGATTAAGAAGCTGATCTTTACTTTTAAGTTCGAATCTAAGATTAGTTTCAAGAGATTGGTAGTCTTTTTATAACAAAGAAGAATAAAAGCTTGAATATAGACAAGGAGGTAGTCGTTTCCATATATAAAAATGAACACCACAAATATTGTTGCCTGAAAAACGAAATTCATTGTTCGTGGTTTGTGTTGAACATCTATCTATTGCTCTCTGTAGGATTTCTAAATTTGTGCTATGCCTTTACCAAAAAGATATATGTATGCATAATCGTCTGTATGAAAAGGCACATATACATCAGCGGGCAAGTTGTATCACCAATACGAAAAATGCTAATAAAAAGAACAAAATCTTGAAGGTTTGGAAATAATTGATTAGACATGGTAGCACTCGTTTAAACTTTATAATTACAAAACAAAACTGGGCGAATTGTTTTAAACTGACGCTGAATAAGTTTCCGCAGCAAACAGTAGTGCTATGCGAAATCAAAATTTTTTACATGGGGCCGGCGAAGAGATTGCTCTGTAAGCAATCCCAGAACGAACTTAAAAAGACCTTTCGATTTCGAATTTCGGGAAAATTCGAAATCGAATATCTCGAAAATTATTCGACATAGAATTTTTCGACTTATTTTCGAATTCAGCGTAAAATTTCCTATAAGAATCACATTTCAAAACTAATGTCGAAAATTTTGAAATTGTCAATATCTCGAAAACTATTCGAGATAAAATTTTAATTTAATTGATATCAGCGTAAAATTTTATAAGAATCCATTTTCAAATTTTAAAACAATTTTTGACGGACCGACAGACAATTGAATTCTAACGTAACTTTTAAGTTCGTTGATAATTAAGATGCACCTTATCGTGAAGGTAGACTAAAAGCATATTAATTTATTTCAAGTATACCACTGATTAACCGCTGTGTAGGATATGATTTAAATTCGCTTGTGTTTATAATAGTCACAAGAATTCATTCTGATAAAAATAGTTAGCTACATGTTTGATATCATTTAAATTGCTCAGTTTTATTACTCATTACAAACTGTATTACTAATTGTTAGCTAGAGTTTAATTTTTTTAAAATTTGAGTTATAGACAAAAACAATTTTTTGAACTCACGAAAGTTTGATATTCTCTACCCATCAGTAAATGTTTATTATACTTTGATTTATAGCTCACCTATTAATTTGATTCCCTTAATTGTATTACAGTTATTTGCAGCTAAGCTGCACTGCCAAATTAATTGAACTATTAATTACGTGTTTCTTAATTCCTATTTTGTGTAATGTTAATGTGTATTGAACCTTAAATTAAAATGTGAGTTATTCAAATACTGCTGTTATGGTGCTATTTGTTCTAAAGTATATTGTCGAAAATTAAACGACTATAAGTTTTCTTTTACAACTGAAATCGAATTATGAGTGGTCTTCATAATTTCTCATTTAAATAGCTTAAGTGCCATAGAAAATCAATAATATGTAGTTGGAGGGTTCTTCACCTTTATTTTGCTGAAATGCCCAAATCGCTACCAAGTGGTCGACGCATTTGTTCAAACTGGGGTAAAAACGTATTCGAATCGAGGGTTATCTGGGTGTTTGAAACTGTTTAAGCACAACTGATTTACTGCTATACAGAAGTCAAGAATACAATTAAAACAATGGAAATATGTCCAAAAGTAGACGAAGCTATTCAGTTTGATAGGAACGTAATGACAGGTTTTTCGGATTATCAAAGAAATTTGCTTACCAATTAATTACAAAAAACGAAACATGGTTTGTCAATACTACAATACCAACTACTGTCAAGTCATACGCTATATTGCCAAAAATATACGGATAGCCATCTGGAGAAGTGAATCTGACTCTTACTCGAGCCGAAACGTCATAGAACAAGATAAAAGTGCACTCTCTACATTGGTGAATAACACAACTTTAGTTAACCACTTATTTATTTTATTTGCAGAAATCAAATTAGTCAATAATATTTATGCACACTGCACAAAAAATTACACTACATTTATCCGCAACATTATTTATGTTACGCTGGCATAGAACGTTTCGCTTCTAGCACTTGACTTCTTCTGGAAGTTTTACTGCATAATATTTAAGCAATTAAGGATTAGTTCTAGGGCCTACGAGAAACATCTGGAGATGTTTTGCATTCTTCTAATCCTTGCACAGTTGGGGTTGTATTCTTGGAAAGCATTATGTCTGTCGCTCGACCGTAACGGCTCGATGGCAACAAAACGGCGAAACCGGCATCATCCACAAGCGTTTGAGGTGATGCTGCGTCTATGGAGGTGCGTTTGGAAATTCGTTGGACTATGTAGGTTATATAGGTGCTTTCCACAATGAGTAAGTCAATATAATTGAGTGATTTTAAAGGAGGCATGATAATTGGGTGTCTTCGTTCTAACAAATCGATTTGTGACCGTATTCGAATTATGTAAAGGTTAATAATGAAATGTCGGCAACTTGATTTTTAAAATACTCCTGGCTTCATCGTTAGCACCAGGTTTGTTCGACAGGAGTTGAAAACGTGAGTTTTTACGTCCTCTCAAGCCCTAACATAAGCACGTTGCTTGCCATGGTGCAAAGCTCACCATTATTGGACTGGGGAACAATAGAAATAAATTCTGTTAAGTTACATAATCTATAAATCTAATGGATGCGACTAGATTTGGCAGGAGAACACTTCTTATCTGAATGTATTGTGGGAACAGTTAAATTTGGTGATTGGCGGAGGAATCATGGTTTGAGGCTGTTTTTCGTGGTTCGGCCCTTAGTTCCTGTAGCCGAAAGGATAAACGGTGAGATATATCTTGATATTCTTGAAGACTCTGGCAACAGTTCGGGAAAACACTTTTCCTGTAGCAACAGGATAACTCCTCTATCCACACAGCGAAGATTATTCTGTCGTGGTTTGAAGAGATGGGCATTGAAAAGCTGAACTGATTTTATAGAGTCCCCATCTCAATTCAATCTAACACTACTGATGATTGTTCGAATATTTTGACTACACAATGTATCTCAAATTGTTAAGGGGGGCGTCTGGTTTTTTTGGGTGAAAATTTCTTATAGAAATCTATTTTATTTAGAGATATGAGATTTTGTGCTTTGAAAAGATATATTAAGAGTCATCAAAAACATTTTTTGAATTATAGTATTTATTTCAATTCCACCAGAGGGCGCCGAAGTCGTCTCCTGAAAAACCGTGCGTTGTGCGGTGGACAGGATATCTTTGCACCATTATTGCCAAAACAAAAAAATCAAACGGCATCTTAAAGTAGACATGTATATCTTGTTTGTATTCTACAACAAAGTTGTCAAGACCAGTAGGAAAAAAAATACCAGTCTGCGAAAAAATATCTCGGAAAAACGTCCTTTTACCCTCTTCTAAAGTAAAATAAAATATTTTATGTTCAATTCGGAGAATTAGTTGTAGAATACAGACAAGCTATTGTTTCAATAAACACATAAAAAAATTTAGGTCGATGGGATTAATGGTTTCCGAGAAATCGCGTCCACCGCGCGAAAAATCCCCATTTTGAGAAAAACGCATTTAGAGTTTTTTTCTATTTCGCATTCAACTACTTACAATTATAATAAACAAAATCCTTACCAATCATCAGTCTACCATTCCTGCGCCATAAAGTAATCCTTGGGCCTCTTGAAAAATTTCTTCTTGCTCATCAAGCTCCTTTTTCTCTTGATTCTCGCATCTTTTGAGGATTGCTGAGATTTTTTTTATCAGCACATGAAACCTTCATTTTTTATTCCTACCACACTTTGTTTTATTTGGATCTTTACGAGATCCTTTGTTTTGCGAATATTTAAACATAATGATATCAAATTCAAGGCTCGCCAAAGGTCACGACGTAACTGGCGAAAAAACTCGTTGAAACTTGCACCGCGAAAAACTGGTGCGACGAGCATGCTGTATAGGTATAAAGATACGAATAAATTAATAAAAACAATGCGATTCTGAGGTCGTTAACCTTTCGAAAATATAAAAACGTGAAATTCATTTTTTGATCTAAAAAACACGTCGTTTTTTTTCCAAAGAAACAAGTCGCAACTTGCAGGGCGGAAAAAATGGCTTGACGAGCGTGCAAATATATAGGTATATATACATGTATATCTTTGCGGAAAGTTCAGATGTATACAAAATAAAAAAAAGCATTATAATCCTAAGGTTTTCAGCTTTCTGGAAAAATAAAAATCTCAAAATCGATTTTTTGACCAAAAAAAAACCAGGCGTCCCCCTTAATATATCTATTTTATTTTTTGAAAAAAGTGTTGGTCGTTTTGGAGGACTTTTTTTATTATTAAACATTTTATATAAAGAATCTTCTGTTTTCTTGAATCATATAAGTCTATATGTCTTGATCATTGATTATTTACGTATTACTAAGCAATAATCAAAATTGTTATATGTCGATTGTCTAAAGAAATCATTAAAAAAAATGTTAAGGTACCCTAGGGAGTTGAGTTTGTGGAGCGAAAGCGGATAGACGCGAAATTGGCTGGTGGCGATAAAATACTCGAATACGGGCTTTGTCATACCGACTTTTTCGTGAAGTGTAGCTAACTGAATCTGGAACTGAATCTGAAAGTGAACATTATTAGCAATTTAATAAGAGTGAGCAGATAATTATAAATAAGGAGCGATTATAGGGCAGTGTAAATAGGAACAATCAAGAATACAAACGAAGAGAGTTTTTAACCCGAAGGCCAAACGTTCCCTGCCTTGCGCGGCCGGCGGACGGGAGATAACGCGACCCGGACGATACGGAAAGTTTATTTACCAAACGTACAAAAATCTAAATTCAGATAAAATATTGACAAAAAGGGGATTATAAATGAGTTCAGGATCCAAAAGAGATAGAGATCTAAACAGTAGCGAAGAAAAAGAAGAGATCTTTAAGAAAAGTAAAATAGTAATTAGATCACCAACATTAAAAACAGAAAAAATAAAAGTAAGTGAAAGAAAAATGGGAGATCTAAAAGAAATTAAAGACATGATTAAAATTATGAGAGATGAAATTAAGAAAAGTACAGAAGAAAATCAGAAACTACGAGAGGAAATGGCAAAACGGGAGATAAAATGGGAATCGGAGAAAAAACAACTCCAAAAAAGAATCGAACAACTGAAAGATAAGTTTGAAAAAATAGAAAAAAAACACGAAAGTGTAGATTGATAATCAAGGGTGTAAAATTAGTAGAAGATCGAAAAGAAGAAGAAACAAAACAATTCCTCGCAGAAAAATTGGGAGTAGAAGTAGAAGTAAAGAATGTAGTAACACTGCAAGGAAATAAAGGTACAACTACAAGTCTGGTTGAAGTGAAAGACTGGGATAATAAACAGAAGGTCATGAAAAATAAATATAAACTGAGAGGATCCACCGTATACATAGCCAATGATATAACGTCAAAAAGAGAGAGGAATACAGGCCGAAATAAGAAAAAAAGCAAAAAAGAGAGAAGTAAAGGTAGAAGAACGAAAATCGGTTATAAGAAAATCATCATAGAAGGAGTGGAATACGTCTGGGATGATGAGGAAAAAGGGTTATAGAAAATCAAAAACTGATAACAAAAAGAACCAGGCCGAACTTATAAAGAAATATGCGATGGACATGGACGACGATAAACAATATAAGATGAACAACAAAATGAAAAGCGTAGGAATAGACTAAAGTAAACAGAAAGAAAAGGATAAGAGGAAAATAATCAAAATGCAACAGGAAAAGTTGAGAATAGGAACATGGAATGTGAGGGGAATTAAAGACAAAGAAGAAGATTTAGTAGAAGAAATGATAGAACATCAAGTGAAAATCCTAGGAGTAACAGAAACCAAGAAGAAAGGAAAAGGTATGAAACGAATCCATAAAGGATACTGGCTATTTTGGTCAGGAGTGAAGGAAACGGAAGGAGCAAGATGTGGGGTAGGATTAATAATAAATCCAGACATGCTAAAAGACATTATAAAGGAAGAATATATAAATTAACGGATTTTAAGATTAGAAATGAAGCTAATAGGAGAAGAAATATGGAGTGTGATAATAGCATACGGAGAAAACGAAGATGCTAGAAAAGAAGATAAAGATAAGTTCTTTGAGGAAGTACAAAGAGAAATAGATAATGGAGGAGAAAATGTAATTATTATGGGAGACTTAAATGGACGAGTAGGAAAACAAAATACAGGTATAGAAAAATACTTAGGGAAATCAGCACAGAAAACAATTTAGTGATCGCAAACACAAAATTCAAACATAAGGATATACACAAATTCACAAGAGTAGTAGAACGCAGGAACGAGAAGTCAATTATTGACTATTTCTTAATAAGTAAACCAAAATGGAAAAAGGTATAAGACGTCAAAGTAACAAGACAAGCAGAGATAGGAAGCGACCACTACTTGGTAAAAATGGACCTAAAGAATAAAAAAGAAGAAAAAGAAGATAAGAGGAGAAAGAAATCAGTGGAAACTATAAAAACATATAAACTAAAAGAAACAGAGAACCAAAAAAGATATAGGGAAATTACAACCAAAAAATTTAGAGCAAAAGATAATACAAAAGGGGTAGAAGAAAAGTGGGAAAGATTTAAAGATACCATACTAAACGCTGCGAGAGAGTTGCGGGACAAAGAAAATAGCTAATAAAAATATGAAGAAAACAGCATGGTGGAACGAAGATATAAAAGCAAAGATCAAAGAGAAAAAGCAGGCATGGAAGAGATACTTAAGTACAAAAAAAACAGATGACTACGAAAAATATAAAGAAACAAGAACAGAAACGAAAGCGGCGGTGAGAAAAGCAAAAGAAGAATCATGGATAAAATTTGGAGAAAAGATGACAGAAAACTTTCGGGAGAACCAAAAACTATTTTACGGAACCTTAAAACAACTTAGGAAGAAAAAGGAATATAATATGATGAACATAAAGGGAAAGGACGGAAAAATAATAACAGAAGAAGATCAAATAATGGAAAGAACATTTCGAAGAACTAACAAAAGCAGAAAACAGTACAACAGATGAAAAGAAAGAACTAGACGAAAGAGAAGAAATCGAAGAAATACAAGAGAAAGAAGTTAGGGAGGCCATAAAGAAAATTAAGTTAGGAAAAGCAGCAGGAAGAGACAAAATAACACCGGAAATGATAAAGTTTATGGGAAATGAAGGAATAACTAAATTTACAGAATTGCTAAATGAAATAATGAAGACAATGATAATACCAAAGGATTAGAATATAGGAATCATACTCCCCATACATAAGAAAGGTGACAAAAGAGAATGTGGTAATTATAGAGGAATTACGTTAATAAGTGTCCCCATGAAAATACTGGCCAGAATAATTGAGAAAAGAATAAGAGACAGAATAGAAAATACAATAGAAGAGACTCAATGTGGTTTTAGGAAGGGAGAAGCACACAAGATTTAATATTCATCATTAGACAAATCAGCGAAAAATTTATTAAAAAGGAAGGAAATACATATGTGCTTTATAGATTTAGAAAAGCTTTTGACAGAATACAAAGAGAACAAATATGGAAAGCACTAGAAAAAGAGGAATAGAGGAAAGAACGATAGAAATAGTAAAAGCAATGTACAGAAGTAATAAAAACGTAGTAAGGACTAACAATGAAGAGTCACGAGTTTCGTAACAGAAATAGGAGTAAAGCAAGGATGCGTGCTAAGCCCCTTGCTGTTCTCAATAGTGCTAGACGAGGCGATGAAAATGCAAAGAAAAGATGAAGAAGATAAAATTGGGATACTGGCAAATGGAACAAACAGAAATAAACGAACTCATGTTCGCTGACGATATGACGATAATAGCCGACACAGAAGAGAATCTACAATACAACCTAGAGGTGTTAGAAACAGAGCTACGGAAAATAAACATGAAAATAAACATAGCGAAAACTAAAAGTATGGTAGTGGCCAGAGAGAATATAACACATAAAATAAAAATACAAGAAAAACAAATTGAACAGGTAGAAAGTTTTAGATATCTAGGATCAATAATCGAGAACAACGGCAAAATAGATAAAGAAATTAATGATAGAATGGAGAAAACAGGGAGAATCTACAATACTCTGAAAACGAACTTTTTAGGAAAGAAAGAAGTACCAAGAAAAATAAAAACAGAAGTAGTGAAAAAAGTGGTGAGACCGTCAATAATGTATAGTAGTGAATCGTGGTCTTTGACAGAAAAACATAAAATAAGACTAAATGCAATGGAGATGAGGTTCCTAAGAAGGATACAAAATAAAACGAAAAGAGATAAAATCCGAAATGAAACGTACAGATAAGAGTTAAAGATAAAACCTATAATGGAAAAAATAGAAGAAGGACAATTAAGGTGGTTTGGTCATGTGTGTCGTATGCCAAAAAACAGATTAGTGAAAAGAGTGTATGAATCGCGAGTTCCGGGTAAAAATCAAAGAGGAAGGCCAAGGAAAACCTGGGAAGAAGGAATAAGGGAGGCAGCAGCAAACAAGGGAATAAACTGGGAAGGTATAAAACAAATAGCCCAGGACAGAAAACTATGGAAAGAAAAGTATACAGCAACATAACAAACTCTTCTCCCACCTGCCTTACACCTAACGGTAAAAAGGGCATAAGGATTAAGTAAGTAAGTAAGGTACCCTAGATGAGATTTTATAGTCTACCTACATATTAAACGATATTATATAAAGTCTACAGAGTGAATATTTTATACGTTAAATGTAAGAATTCTAAATGCTTCCTTTTTTGAAGATATAAAGAAATTCTTGAACGACACCTCAGATGAGACTATTCTAAGTTTTTAGTAAATATAATAAAATTGTAATAGGCAGGGTCTTTAGACAGTTTAGGGTTCCTAAAAGAGCTAAGGACATCGTAGAAAACCAATTCTCACTGATTGAACGCCATATTTTGGTAAACTTTTGCGTTTTGCGGTGATAGTTCTCTATAAATGGCAAAAAATGTCAGGTTTACAAGAAAAGAAACTGGCAAATCAGCTTGGGTTTAACATAGTACACTTTTATATATAAGAACTTGTTTTATTCATCAGTTTAAATGAAGGCTTAGTACACTTTTTTAATCTCTATATACTACATGATTATAAGACATTTATTATCATCGAAACAACTACTTTTCTCCTACTCACACTTGCAAATTTGCTTAGTACATAGTTATGTATATTGATATAAAAAGAGAATAAAATCCGAGATTAACGAAAAATGAAGTTTAATTTAGAGTGCAAATTTATAAAATTGCCTTGCGTATTTTTTATAAATTATGAAAATATTGATAGAAACATTTTTAGAATAGGTTGGGGAGGACAAATACTTGGATTTAATTCGGAATAGATTTCAAGTATCAGAGAATCGGCCAATCGGTTTTTATGCGATGATTCCGAGAAATCTATTAAATAAAATGAAATCGTCGAACTAAAGATACATCCAGACAGGTTTTTCCTTCTCTAAATGTGTGGAAAATAATGAACATGAGTTGTATTGAAAAACTGTTGACATGGGTGAATCAAATATAAACAGGATTTTTTTTTTATTGATCTATCATAATAACATAATAACGCAAAGTTACTTTTATAAATAATTTCTTGATTTCTTTTTAACACATTTGCCTAATAAATAGTGTTTTGATCTCGCTGTTGCAAAATAAAAGTGGCTATGAGACCAGCTAATCGTGCGCGAAAGCTTTGATAGCAAAATCTTGGTCAAATCTCTGTCCTGCAAGGGCTTCTTTTATTGGTCCAAACAAATTAAAATTATAGAGCGATAAGTCCGGATTATAGGGGAAGTTTTAGTGTAGTCTTGAACAAGTGATCAATTTTCTGTCGAGTTTGGGCAGCTATATGCGACCAGGTGTTGTTCTAAAGTAGAATAACGTCTCGAATTGCTTAGGAATTGCTGTAGCATATTTCAACCCCAGAAGCAATTGTTTAATGCCACGCGTACACTTGGATTTTCTAGAAGGTATTGTCTCCGAAATGTGCCTTAAGTCTTATCAAAATTTTGTACGTTCTGTGTCAGAAGAAACTTAATAATAATCCGTTGTTTAACGGATCGTCAACCAGCAGAAGATAACTCGTTTTGGTCGTCCACCATCAAGAACCGAAGAAAATATCGGAAAAATTAAAAATTGTCATTTGACTATAAGAGAACTTGCTGAAGATGTTGGCATATGAATAGGTTTAGTAGATATAATTTCAATTAATGTTTTGGGCTTTAAATGTTTGTCAACAACACTCACTGATCATTATTCGTGAGTTTGTTTCGAAAAATTGAACAAATATTGCTCCGCTAGTGCTGTATTCTCCAGATATGCCACCATACGATTTTTTCTGTTCAGATGGTAGAAAAAGCCAGGAACCCGATTTGACTCAGTTGAATTGATGAAACAAAAATAGAAAGAGATGTTGATTTCCATTATGAAAAGTGTTTTCAAGTATGGATTAAACGTTAGCGTATGTGTACCTCAATGGGAGGGGATTACTTTGAAGTAGACAAAATAAACTTACATGAACAAATAAATGGTAGGCGTTTTATTCAAACATTCATTTTACTCTTTGAACAGAGTGGTATACAAATCTAATTAAAGCGCGTTACTAAAAAGATGAAATTTCCTGCTAGTACAGAAGAGTTGTATATGTACATTTATCAACCTATACTTTTAGTGCCTTGCCTAATGATTGGATTACAGTTAGAAATGATTTGCTAGATATTTTACCTTAGAAGAGTTGTTCGTTGTGCGTAATGCAACAATCATTAGCTTCAATTATTATTAGTTTTTATTGAAAGTGGCTAGTTATGGGGCGACGGCTTTACCAATATTTGATGGGCTAAGATTCGAGCTTTAGCATGAGATAATAAATGGCTTTAATTCTCTGGGCCCAAGTTACGTAACGAGTGCTGATGTTAAGCCAGCTCGTGCATGAATCGCAGCGGGGAAGAAAAACATAACAAAAACAGGCTATTATGTTCTGGAAATCATAGTAATTTTAGATCTGAGTCAGAAGAAACCACGAAACTAATAAATTCTATCGGTTCTAATTTAAACCGGTGTCTGGAGGTACCCAATCTGGTTATTATCTGATGTAGTGTTTTTTCCCCACCACACCAAGAAAATTCATTAAGTACTTTGGCGGCTAGTTTTCGCAGCTTTAGATAAAAGATAATTTTTTAGACGTAATGGTAACAACTACTCACTATTGTTATCTAAATAGTACACTTTTGTTTAGGAGGGATGCGTCAGTTATGAAGATGAAAACCACGGAGTAACTACTGATCGTATTGTGTATTTAAATCTCCTTGCAGTTATGTAATTTAACTTTCGCAGACTTCCTGGCTGGAAAGTGAATTCGGTCAAATGAAAAGGGAGTCAGACGCCTGTTTTGTCGTTTTTTAAGAGATCGAAACGCTAGATGAACGTTGGATTAAATGCGCTTTGAGAGAGCTCTATTCTAAAAAGACTACAAAGAATCAGAATTAATGTGTTTCCAATCTGTCTTTAGCATAGGTGCAGCTACACATGTAAATGATGGGAATGGATTACAAAAATAATAATTAAACTCTTGACATAGTTTCGCTTACACGGCTGTCGATCATATTGACATTAATGTTTATGTGTAGGGCTGTCAATCACATTCGCAACGCCGCGGTGCGAAACAACGTTTTTAATCTTTTCAGTTAGCTTTCTTTGCGCCTACCAGTTTTGTCATAATTTCCAAATAACAAGAACTTAAACGGCGTAAATGGGTTTTATATTTAACACAAGTGCATTCATAACTCGGGGAAATGTTGGCGAAATTAAACTTTTGCGCTAAATCGATGCATGTGACGGCTTGTACCTTTGTAGAGGTGTTGAAAGCTTGAACATATGGCTGCTAAGAGGGTAGCGGGCGGCACGTTTGATAGTTAATCATGGCTGTTACAAAAATTTATGGGCAGTTTTGAAACATTTGCGGGGAAACTGCGCATAATATTCACTTTGTTAGTTTATAATATTTTACTTTTATTTTTGGGGGGGGGGGGGTGTAACAAAAAAAGTTACAGTTAATCAAACTTTTTCCATAAATTGTAGGGTGTCTAGCTTTCTGGATTTTGATATATTAAGACATGTAGAAAATAAATAGTTGTTTCTACAATGGTCTTCAAAAGGGCCACTGTGATGTGAGATATTTAAGAGAAATGAGATTTTTGAACTACTAATTGAATAAATACAAGAATGTGTTCTGTAAATGTTTAAATAGTCCATGAAGGAATTTTGACAATAAACTAACAAATTAAATCATATGTAATGTAGCTCAAAATATTAAGTAGTTGTTATTGCTATTAATACGATGGTAATTCGAAAAGAAACCTCATTTTGCGCATGCGCGACGATAGACAGGGATAGCGACGCCTGTTCTGTGGCGCTGTACCCAATAGTTTAATAGGCAGTCCGGATTAGAAAAAAAGGGTGTTACAATTTACTCGTCCACTAGATCAATAAAAAATGAACGCTACCATAGAAAATCTCTTCGAATGTTAAGTGCGTACAGTTATATGATTTCTGTGCGAAAAATTTTTGGTAGTTGTGATTCATCGCGAACTGTTTACGGATCAAACGTGATGAATAAAGTAGTCTTATACAACGGTGTCCCATGTTTAAAGATGGACGCACTGATGTGCACGATAAGGCAAGAAGTGGCCACCCATCTGTGGGTAGCGATGAACTTGTCCAGGAAATTGACAAAAGGGTTCATTATGCACATGGAACAGTGGCTTTGGCGATGATGCTACGCTTCGAGATGTTGTTACAGGGCGATTTCATTTCCAGCCTGGAGAGTTTTTTGTAGAAGAATTTGAAACTTTATGACATTATGATAAGTGCCTCAATTTGCATGGCGATTGTATCGAAAAGTAATGTACTGTTGATGGTTTCTAATATCATTGATAACTAAACGTAGGGTTTTCTGAATTGCCCTCGTATTACACGGAGAAAGCCTATTAAACCTCACTACAAAATAGTAAAGACGTACGAATTGAAACAGATGTAAATTAAATAAAAATAATTTTAACATACTGCTGTATCAATTCGGGATTATAATGTACAATAAATAATTTAAACATAAAATCGAAAAATGGATTATTTAATTAAGTAGCATCAGTATATATGAAAATAAAAAATAATAAACACATATAAGAGAATCAGATTGAAGCCTTATGAAAATTAGATTTCAAGTAACAGTTATTACATAAAATCAAAAAACAATTAAGGGGGATATACAATTACAACTTCCAAAAAATCAATTTTCTGTTTTATTTTTTAATCGATAGTACCATATTCAAAGAATATTTCTCCAAAGTTTTAAAGCGAAATTCAAAACATTGTAAAAGTTACAGCCCTGTGTACACTGCGCCTCAACACCCAAATTCGGAGCGAGGAGCCCCTCTCCGCTCTCTCTTTCCTTTATTATTTTTTTTTGTTCGTGTTTTGAAAGCAGATATAGATTAGGGATAGGGAATGTACGTTACAGCAGCTACACTCATAGTCAGTCGAATTTCTCAGTCAGACGAGTTTCTCCGTCCGTCGAATTTCTCCATCAGTCGAGTTTTTCTGTTGGTAGATTTTTTGCATTGCGTTTATCTCAAAACAACATTTTCGAAATTAGCGTGCAGGATAGCGCAAAAACTATCCAGCCGATCGACTTGAAACTTTGCACACATCTAAACAATGCAATTGCCTTCTAGATGGCATCAATTGTTTTTGATAAATTAAAAAAATCCACAAAAAATTTGGAAATTTTATAAAAAATTCATTTTTTGGTTTAATTGCACGCCATTTTTTTATTTGCATTTTTTGAAATTTCGGCGATTTCGTATAGAAAGTAGCATGTCTCTAAAATAAATTGTCACGGTTTATTTTTCCAGATTAAAGACTACGATGTGTTAGAGTGCACGCCGATTTAAAACTGCTGCCGCAACGATAGACCATAACTCCGCCATTTTATTATTATTTACATTAAAATTTTTTTTCAATCTCAATACATTGTAAACTAAAATTAAACGAGAAAAAAATTTTGAAATAGAAAGTAACATAACGAGTAGTTAACAAATGTAAAAGAGAACTATAAAATAGACATATAAAGGAAAGACAATACGAAGAAATTAATACCTACAAAGCAGAATATGATTTACAGAAATCAAATATGGCCAAGAAATCGCAAAAGTGAGAAATCAACGTAAATAAAAAGGAACTCATGATAGTGAGAGCCACAAATTTTATCATCATTTTTTTTATGTAGTCCGTCATCTTATTGGGTTGCTAGCAAAAAGCACACATACGGTGGGGAGTAGGGTTGCGCTTTTAATAAAGAAAAGCGGTTCAGGTTAAACTAGATGATTTTTGCGGTACATTTTATAGTCATGACTAAGGTGATATGCGCCAGGCTGAGCGGTTGAGGCACTTGGCTGTAGTTCGAACGGACTTGAGTTTATTCCTGGAGCTCAGATGTGAGGCACTAAAAATGATTAAGATCTGCGTGCACTTTGAACAAGGGGTAATAATGCGGTTGTTTAAGGGGTGGTGCTTGCCACATTGCCCTGTATTAGAAATGGTGTGCGACGACCAGGCAGTGAGGGTGAACATATGAGAGCCCTCAACGTGGGTCATAGAGTCTCCTTATTTTGTCATTTCTTATGGCGATATGCGATTCTGGAAGACAAATGTATCCTCAGCAAATTTGCAAAAATTTGTAGTTTAAATGTGTTATCATCTTAAATTTTCTTATCGTACTGTGTTGCTGCTTTGAAATTAACTTTCAATTTGGTGGTGTTACTCGAAGCATTTTTAGCTTGCGCTCTAATTCTCTACAGATTTTACCGCCTATTGTTAAATTAATATTCGTTGATTCTCGAGAGCTCGTCTATAACCCTCAACCCATTTGTTACATTTTGTAATACGTTTTTAAATCCACTTACCAAGCTCGTGAAATTGTTTTATAGCAACTATTGTTCTAATGATTCTTCTAGGCTTTTTACACCTTTTGTCGGACCTAAAAGGGTCATACATGTTTCTTATATGTAAATTAGGGTCCATTGCACTTTATACCAGAATAATCGCCGTAAAATAATTAACGAACGCACAAAAACATCCAACGATATAGTACTTCAAAGAGTTGTAGCTGAGTTTTGGAGATGGACTGTGTTCTGTGAGTGATCACGAATAGTTTCGTACCACCATTGTTTCATAAATGAATTTCCGTAATTGTAATACTAAACAGTTTTAGATTTTCTTTATATATAAACTTGTCGTGTAGGGCTCTTCCAGTTCTATTCCAAAAATCAATTGAAAAGTTTTATTGTACGTAAATGAATTGTAAAATTAATTGAAATTAAATCTATACAACGCCTCATTACTATACCTTGCAGTTTATTTGATGCACATATTAATCTAAACATAGGTGGTAATAGAGAATATGGAGATGTCACGAAGTTGTTGAAGATCATTAACGGACTTCAAGGTGGTTTTTACCTATTGACTAGTTCTTTACATTTGGTAGTCAATAATTAGACATATAGTAGGTATCGGACAGAGGAACGACAGAGGAAAACTCTTACTAGAATTTTCAACGGCAAACGGCTATACTATTACGAACACTGTATTTAATCATCACATCAGAAGATTGTACTCATGGAAAAGCCCAGGAGACAGAACAAAAACCAGATTGACTATCTCTTAACAAAAATCGATGGAGGTCTTTCTGCATCAACGCAAAAACATATCCGGGTGTAATATGCGGCTCAGATCACCAACTAGTAGCAACGATACGTATTAAACTTAGAACTGCTACTGAACAGCAACATAAGAAAGTTCTAAGCATAGAGAACAAAGATCAATTTCTCAGTCAATTAAAACAGAGTGGGCCAAAATATAGTACCACCTCATCCACCTAAGAAATAGGTCACGATATTAAGAACAGGCTATTGGAAGTAGCCAATGCAAACATGACCAAAGCGCAACCCAGACGAAAACACTGGATATTCGACAACACGCTCAAACTAATAGAATAACGTAAAGAAACAGCAAAAACCGGATTACATAGAGACGAAGACAAGAACAACTGGCAAAGACTAAACCGCGAAATAAAAAGAGCATGCAAACAAGACAAAAACAACTACTCTGAGATATGTAAAGAAATCGAAAACCATCACAAATCAACTTGCAGATCTCTTTCGAAAAAAAAAAATTTTTAACGCCAGATTTCAAACCTAAAACTGGGGCAAACAAAAATAGACATGCACGACATAACAGAAACATGGAAACAATACTGCGAACAATTATGCTCTGAAAATCTAAGACAATAAAAAATGACACACATAATGGACAACTACAATGAAGAACCCGATATATTAAGAAGCGAAATAGCATCTGCTATAAATAAACTGAGACCAAGGAAAGCCCCTGGCCTAGATGCAATAACAGCTGAGATAATCAAAGCAGCGGACCAAATGGGAATTGAAGAACTATACACTTTATTCAACAAGATATGGTACACTCAGCAATGGCCTAAGGAATGGACTGAGCTATGTTTGTAACGATCCACAAAAAAGTAGCATCACTAAATGCAAAACTACCGAACAATCGCATTAATATCACACACAGCAAGATCTTACTTCACATAATTAATGAAAGACTCAAAATATATTTAAATTCCGAATACCAGCGGAACCAGCAGGTTTCGTGGCAGGAAGGGGCACTAGGGATCATATAATGAAACTGACACAACTAATAGAAAAATCCGGGGAATTCAACATCTCCCTATACATCTGCTTAATTAACTATCGTAAGGCATTCGATAAAGTTAAATGGCACAAACTATGAGGAGTATTAGACGAAATGGGAGTACCTCAACATATAATGTCTCTCATAAACAGCTTATATAAAAATAGCAGAGGCAGAGTCAAAGTGAACGAAATCTATCTGACGAATTCCATCCACAATGTGAGGTGAGGCAAGGGTGCATCCTATCGCCGCAGCTCTTTAACATGCGAGGTTTGGCAGAAAAGTAATGAGACTGGCAACACTCTAAGCGATCTGGCAACGCTACGCTGTTGTCCTTGATAGAGCACTTATATAAATACCCTCCCATAGTCCAGTGCGAGTTTCAACTCGTTCCGTTAACTACGTGATTTTTGTGACTGCTATTAGTGAAGTTGTATTTTGGTTGTGCGTCACGCAAAATGGAACAGCGGACACTTTTTTTTTATAAAGACGTCCTTGAAAGGCCCAGAAAAAGGGTCATTTGCGTGAGACCAGACATTGCAGACAAATGGATGCTCCATCATGACAATGCCCCATGTCACACTGCCCTCTCCATAACAGAATTTTTGACCTCAAAAGGCATTCCTGTGGTTCCCCAGCCCCCCTATTCACCTGACCTCAGTCCCTGTGACTTTTTCCTTTTTCCTAAACTGAAAAATATTCTCAAAGGACGTCATTTTGAGACTTTAGAAAACACCCAAAAGAGGGTAACGGACATACTGAAGACCATACTGGTTGAAGACTTCCAGCGCTGCTACCAACAGTGGGAACAACGTCTTGATCGGTGTATAGCTGCTCAAGGGAACTATTTTGAAGGGATAACATAGATGTTTGAAAAAAATAAAAACTTATTACTTTTATGCCACACTTCGTATATGAAGAATTTATAATGAGAAGAGCCACAGAAAACTTTGAAGGTGGTTTCTCAATCAATGGACAAAAAGTAAACAACTTAAGATACGCCGATTATACGGCTTTGCTCGCAAGCAACTAAGAACTACAACACATCATAGAACGCGTAGAAAGAGAAAGCTTTAAATTAGGACTGTAACTAAATATTTCAAAAACAAAGATCTTGATTATAGACAGACCACATCACAACAGACCTGACGAACAACAAATAAACAATTACGAAGTAGTACAACAATACATATACCTGTGGTCACTAATAACAAATGACGGTTCAACAGAATTCCATCGATCTTAGTCTTTCAGTTAAAATCAAGAAAGTTGTGTATGGGAAAACAACAGATTTTGCTTTTAAAAAGGTATTTTAATGTATTAACTGCGCTCTAACATATATTAGCCAATGAGACCGTTAATATCAGAATGAAGGAGACGAAAATTGTTTGGTTTGGGGAAAACTTTTTTATACCGCGTTTTTACACTTATATTTTGACTGGACTAGTTACAGGAATGCATTTTTATTCACATGGTCTGAACGCCATGCTTACATTTTGTAGGAAAACATCTTACTATAACGTGCAGCAATAAAATCAAAAGTGACGCACAAAGACGCATTATTTAAAGACGGGGAAAATTTAGGCAGGGAGATGGGAATTTGGGATGGGAGTTTTTCTCTGCCGTATGATTATTTCGTATCTATGTATTCTTTTTGTTGAAATAGCGTCATGTATGTAAATTATCTCTATCTTTCTTATCTTGCCGAAAACGCCTTTATTCTGAAAAAAGTATCTTGAATTTTCTCCAATTCTTTGTTCATCAATAACCCATATTTCATTTTTTAAATACCATTGGATAATATTTGTTTTATTGAACTGCCACTATTTGTTGCACACTTTTCTATTCACTAACACATCAAACTAAAGTTTTCTTTTTGAGTTTCAAAGTTTAGAATTTTTACTTTTATTGTTTCGAAGAATATTTAAATTGTGTCACCGTCATGGAATATGTTTCAAACTTTTTAATTTTTTTTGTAGTTGTCGAAAATCATGGTACTCTTTGGAATCTATGGCTTTGCAACGACAAATTTGAAGGATATTTATATTTGAAGGGCCGAATGAACGCGCTAATGTGCAATCAAGAGAATAATTGAACCTTTGCTTCTTTATTACTACAAAATGGGGTTGTAAATCTATTGTTTCACATGTACCTTTCTTTTAAGTTTTGATGGAGCGCACATTTTTTGTTTAATATTTACTTCTGCTATCTAGTACATTGTCAAAATTATCTTTGGTATTTTTTAAACATAATTTTTAAACCTATTTTTCGAGGGAGGCTTATTGGTAAAGTATTATTTATATCTAAACAAAAAAATTTTCTAATTCTTCTCTTCCAATAGTTTGTGGACTTCCTGAAATTTTCTTGTAATTTACATTCATTCGTTGGCATTTGCCTTTGGTATCAGTTATTTGGCCAGTATAAGTGAATGTTTTTTTTTGTCCAATGGACTATACACAAAGGCCAACATTCTTGGATGTCTTTAAAAAAGCTTTCTCATTCTGTTGAAATAAGTTGCTTTTTTGTTTGTGGAGAAGCAGGCGTGTAAATAGCCGTGCCCTCGTGGTGCGTTGTGTGGAACTAAGTACGGCCCGTTTTAAAAAGTAAAACGCTGAGGCCCAAATCGAAACCGGATGGGGGCGGCTACCGATATCAACCGATGAGTAATTGCCAAATCGCTCACCTGTAATCGGCTTCGGTTTCGGCGGTTTCACGATGGCCACCTTGTTGCGATGTCTTCGTGCCTGGAATACGACCGCACTGGCCGGTTTGCGATTCGAGTATGTCTTGCGGGTTGATTAAACACGACCACACTGGCCGCGTTGCGGGTCCAATATATCTCGCCGGGCTTCGCGCCTGGTTTAGCGGTAGATCATTTTCGGGAAATCTTAATTCGACAGCACTTTTCGTCTCAAAGGGTGCCGCCGACGGCGTATGCAGACTCGCCTGGCTGAGCAAAAGCCCATATGCCGTTTTGTGTGGGATAGTAAAACGTGGTGGCAAATATCAAAGCCACCAGCACACCGCCACGATACACAGGCGGTTCAAGGGCCAAAAGGCCGCCACACCAGTTTGTCTTGTATACGCCAAATTGGTATCACTGGACTTATAAAGAAATTTCAAATTTCTTTTATAAAGTGTGCCAGTAAAAGGTAAGTTTTGACAGGCATTTTGTTCGCTCAGTTCCTATCTGGACACATCTTTCTGCAAAAGAACAATGTATCATTATTGTGAAAACGTGGAACTTGTAATCATTAGTATCAGAAAATGGACCAAATCTTGACAACACCGACAACTTAAAATTGCTATTGAAAGTATTACGTTACACTGTGAAAGTGTTGTTAAGGTTTAGAGATCTTCAGTTCACGATCATTTTCAGTTGAAAAGCATCGTGCAGCAAATTCTTATGCATTCGCATGTTGCGCGGTTTAATTGGCTTGAAAAGTGGACTCAACGCCGTAAGTTTGTTCGTTGAGGATGTTGCAAAGCTAAGAAGTGGACGGAAATTTTTCAAGGAAAATCTTTTTTAGTGATGTAATTATTTTTCTATGCAATAGGTACGTATATGTGCATACAAGACTGTCGAATTTGGAGGGAAGAGAATGCTGAAATTTCAAAGAAATCATTGATTGAATAATTGAGTGATATATTTATAATATATGGTGAGGCTCATTGCAACATGATATAAAAGACATGTAGTTCCAGCAAAACCTATCATACTACGTACCCTAAAAGTCATTGTCGTAGCATATAATGATAGTAGTCTGAAACAATAAGAAATACTTGGAAATATGTAATTGTTTAAATAATTAAATTAAGTAAATTTACATATACGTATACCTTGACACCATACAGTAAGGTTTCTTATTAATAAATAAATAAATAAATTTACATATACTGAATGTAAAAAGGATGAGAAGGATTACTTTAATTCTACTTCAGTAGGTGTCGCTTTTGAGATATTTCATTTTAGGTGTCTGGTAGACATAGATATTATGCCATTTGACACAATTTTATTTCCTTCTTCGAAGTTTTGTGATGTGTCTTGTACACCCCAACAAATTGGCAATTTCTGTGTTAAAGGAGCAAATTAATTTTAACACGTCGAGGACGAGCGTCATCATAAAGCCGGATTGCTTTGCTCCTGATCACTATAGATGCACGTGATTTTTTTACTATGTGGTCAAGCTGGTCACAATGTACTTTATCATTTATGGTATGATCTGGTGGCTACAGTTACCATTCCCGGGATTACAGTCCCGTCAAACTCGTCGTATTAAATTTGCTGTGTTTGCATAGTTTGGCAATAGGAATATCTAAATTTGACCTAACCGTACCTTTATTTTCTCGAATTTATTTGTAATTCCCATTTCTAAACCCTTCTAAAGGTTTTGACTTGTTGATTAATCATTGTTATGTCTGATTATCCTTTAACCACCCGTGTTTGACTTCTAGACTTTTCCCGTATCATGGAGATAATATTGGGTATATTTGTCATCGGTTTTCAATACAATAGAAGAAAAAATTGGGCTGTTGATTACAACTGTTCTTACCAAAAGCAGATCCATAAAAATAAACAGTATTATAGTTGCAATGCGCATCAGAACATTTACAAATTTAGGCGTCTTAGATGAATGTCTTCGAGTTCGTTAGTTATCTTTAAATTATCATAATATTATAATTATACAAAGGTCAGTATTTTGTTGAAAAAATGTCTTTTCAAAGCAGCAGTATTCTCTTAGCATGAATTTAATATTTGGAACAGATTCAATTGAAATATCCGAAGTTATAATTTAGAAAATTCCGATTTAAAACTCGTAGTTCTTATAATATGATTACCGTGGTAGTTCAAAGTATTAATAGCGCAGTTATTGCACTTGAGATAAAAAAACTAGAACGCGCAATTTGATCTGCCGCTCGAGCGCTGCGTGCCGCGATGACTCACCGTGGCGCATCACCCTGTACATTTCACAACATTGCAGCACGGTCCAACGAGCGCTCCGCTGACCTTGCAACCGAATTCCACATGAGCTTCCCGGCCGGCGCAATTAAGGCGGAATCGGAAAATAAACGGCTTAGTAACCCGGCGGCCATCTTAGTCACATAAGAACGCAGGACTTACGCCCATGACATCACAACAGTAACGAGTTTTCCCCGAATGAAGAAATAAAGTATCGCGCGACCGTCGTGAATATCAGTGCCGCGACCTTTGCCGGGAGGCGAACCTTCGGCTCCGGGTGACGGTTTTGAACGTTACTGTCGCAGTAAATTCGGCGAAGCTGCGGAATAGGACCACAACTCTCCTGCTCGGTAGGACCCTGCTGTTTATGGCATCTTAAACTCGGCGCAAAGACGATGCCCGTTGTCCCGATCAAAATTCGCGAGTGTTGTTGCTCGTCACAGCTTCACTGTGGTGCTTTGTAGAGGAATAAAGTGGAATCCCTAATGGTAGAACTTAAAAGGTAATTACAACTGTAAAGTGGTATCGTTTCGCTTCTTTAAACACAATTAGGTATGTTACTACCGTATAATCAAAAAACCATCAACTACTCATAGGTCTTAAAACTGTGAATTAAATGATAGGCAAAAGTATGAAAAGTTGTAGTTAAGATCTTTGTGATTTTATTTAGTTGACTGACTATTTAGCCGTTTAAATGTGGTACGGGACGAGTTCAAAAAGTTGCTTAAAGTAAATCTTGTCTTGTATTTTCGAAATTTCTAAGTTGTGATCTCATGTTATTTATGTGGAAAGGGCTTCATTAAAGCTTTTGGCGTCCCCGAATAACAATTTTTTACCCGCCTTCCTTCAAATTTTTTAATGTTTGGGACGTTATCAAGAAGTTGAATGTTTGCACAAAACATTTGGTTTTTCTATTTTCGTTACATACACTTCAGTACGAAGTTGAGATACATTAACGCATAAATGAAGAAATATAAAAACAAATAGTCATTTCATTCAAAAACTTCTATTTGGGAGACGTTTCTTTTCCTAGCTTTAGAATTAAAAAAAAGTGTAACACCTGTCATATTTTCTTGTTTTAACGTTTGTCTCGAAATTTTTCACTTTCAAGAGCTGAAACGGATCGTTTTCCTATGCAGTTAGCAACTGTCATACTTGGGAAAATTCTTAGAACGATGCCGGTATTGGGAAACCTATATATAACTTCAACAATGCTAGGAGTCTTAGTGGTTCTCATTGTGTTTTTCGTATGGTATTCTTATCTTAGTTGTCAATACTTTTATTAATTTTATCGTAACAATTTTGCTTTGTTTTTACACTCGCCTGCATTTCGAAGAGTGTTTATAAAAGCTTTTAAAACACTGTATAGAGTAATGACCCTTGTTGTGTCTGTACTTTCTCCTTTGAAGCCTTCCGCTTACTCCTCGAGACTTTACAAGAGGATTGTTTCCGTAATGTGCCATTAACGCCATTTTAAGACTCTTAAGTTTTTCCAGTATCACATCAACTACATACTGTGCGTTCTTAATCTGATCACTCTCTTGGTAGAATTTGTATAATGCTTGACTGGCATTACACGGCTCCTCTAGCGGGCTTTTGGTTGAAAAACTTAAAAAGTTATAGATTTGTTCTCCTAAAGAAAAAAATTCAACAGAGTACTTGCTGCTCTCTGTACCCTCAGAGTCAACTAGTTGTAAAGAGTAGCTCGCACGGGAAATGCATGTTGTCAGAGAATTTACTGATTTTATTCTAGCCTAAAAACCTTTTAGTACTCCAGACATGTAGCTTTGACCTCTACAATTTACGGTCGACATTACGGCATTTGCTATCTCTTCACCTTTATGACCATAAACCTAAAAATTCATTCAACAGGAGTTCTCCTAGATAGTACACAGCGTCCAGAAAAGCTAGTTGATCTGTGAAGATCCACGCTACATCTAGTGTTGAGCAGACAATTATGAGTTGACATTTACAATGTGTTGGCCTTAATTTGGTCCGCTAACTGTATATTGAATTTATTGACAGTGCTTAATAAACAGGAGAGAACACTTCTCTCTTAATTTCCAAATTTTGCTATAAATTTTGCCATAAAAGCACCGAATTTTCAAGTTAGTTCTACACACCCAAGAAAATTACCATATCTTTCAGACTCTAATATTTCATTATCGCTAAGAATTGGCAGTCTACGGGAAGCTAAAAACTTCACAATTTCAACAGCTCTTAAGAGAACATTTCGTGAATACAACGGTTTTTGCTTGTACTATTTTACAATCCACTTTACTTGTACTAATAAATTTTGAATCGCTATCTATGTGTTGATGGTTGTTATGATCGTTTATTATGTGCTTATTTTTCAATCAAACCCCTTCGATGCTAGGAATGTCGTTCTTCCATAAAGCTTGCATGGCGCACAAATACTCGTTCGGTTGATTTTGTATAAACCAACCAATTTTGCATGATGTTCTCCATTCATTAACCTTTTATAAAACAACTGATGGTACAAAATTTTTTTTGAGTAGCCGGTTTAATCGTTCTGTTGGATGCTATTTTAGACCTCTTTGAGAGTATTTTCAGAGCTCTGAGCTCGAAACCTCTTGCAGCTGTAGACTTGATGCCTTAAAGTCACCGAAGTGATTGCTGCATGGTATTTGGAAAGTTTTCTCAATTCTACTCCACCTGTATTTTTTTTAACGAATCTTGACCATCTTTGCCATGCATGGTTTAACATTTATGATAAACAAAATGTGAGTTCAATGACGACATAATTCAAAACTTAGTTTTATATTCAAGGGCTGCATAATAATTATAAATTATAATACCATTAACGCAAAGGTTAACGGTTACTATAACAACAGTAATTTATTAGCACCACTGTTCACTGTACGACTTTTCATATTCGACTGCCGCGAATGCTCATCTGCTTCCCCTTATATTCAAACGCGCAGTTCTAGAACGAACCAGAAGGTTCTGGTATTTCAACTGAAGGGCGTCACTAGAAATAGTGCGGACGGTGATCGGTCATGCTGGAAAGTACCCGAATAATTTCTTTATGGTATGTTATTTCTGCATACAGTTGAAAATATCTTAATCGCACCAGAAAGGTCCTTGGTGCTCTGGCAGCCGATTTATTCAGTTCGTTTTCACTCATTGTAGATCTAGAATTCCCTAAGGAATTAATCACACAATGAAGTAAAGATAACACTAAACTTTTTCTTTGATCATGCGCATCAAATTTTATTCACCACAAAACCCAATTCGTCTCTTTATCATTGAAACATAATATGTTTTACCACGAACTTGATAACGTGAACGATGTGTTTTCTCGCTATCTTCATCATCTTAAACACGACTACATGGCCTCATTGCTTACAATAGTGCCCGAGGCTTAACAACAAATAAACAGCAACACCACACTTCCAGTATATCGAACACTAGAAGTAGGTGAATACTAACCATAAATGTACAATACGTCGAATGGTAATAATGTTACACTATTTTCCATTTTGAATATCACGCCGCACTATTAGCGACTAATAGATCCTATTTAAAGTATTCGAGATCTGATTGTTGTTGCCACCTCTATAAAACGCAAAACTCATCTTGTGGACACGCCTCGTACTACATATTTATGACTTTTTTGAAATGTTATTTTTTTATTTTCCTACACAGTTCTATCTTCTTATATTTATTTTTCAAAATAAATTAGTGCCAGCTATCTTACTATACAGTTTTTTGTATTGTCAGTTGCTTAATTTTTACAGGCATTTTTTTAAATATAGAATTAGGCTCAGGTGTCGTTAATCGTTAAAGTTTTTATTACACAATCTGATGACATCATCATGATTCACATTAATTATTTTTGAGTTATGGATTATAAAACCTTTAAAAGCGATTATTCACTTAATTCACTTAATTGTGTTTACTAACGTAGTGGCTGCGAGAACATCATGATATTGCAAATTGATAGGGTCGCCTTGAAAAGATAATATTATTTGTAATGGTTTTGTTTGTGCTCAAGTTATAGTTTATGAATCATGCACTTTATATCCTAACACTCTTATTATTAATTTTTATTGTTTATTATTCGTGTTACGCATGCGCCATATCAGGAGATTACCTGCAGATGATCTTGCCGCAAGGATTTTTGACTCAAAAAGAACGCCGGTTCTCTCATTTTGGTGATGTGTTATAAAACCTCTCAATTAGGATAAATTTCAGTGTTCATAGCTGAATCTCGAATTCTACCTCTGGAGAACCAAATGGAAGTGACCACCCAAACCAAAATTCTCGCCTAACTTTTTCTAATCCAGCGAACTGAATATGTTTTGATGTTTTCTTTCATTTAGAGTATATAACACATTTCTGCTTCAAATTTAGCAAAATTAAAGATTGTGGTACTTCGAATGCGAGGTCAACTGATGTTGGGACATCCTAATTCATTTTTCAATCACTCCCAAGTATTTCTTTGCATAAACATTATTCGATTTTTGGTCCTCCACTTTTAGCTTGGTTATTAGTGAGATGATGTTTTCTACATTTTTTAGTTACATTATAAATTGCACTTCTTGTGTAATTTTCGCGTAAATCCTGTCGAACTTCTTCTCTTCGAATCATATGGCCAAGAGCTTCATACACATGTTTACGCAAATTCTAATCTTTTTACAATGGAATTCTTAGCAACTATCAAAGGCTTCTACAAAACTGTTGAAAGCAGAACTCGGAGCAAAATTCAGCGATTATTTTAAATCTGCGGCAGTTACAACATGTGATGTTTTTAATTTGTAAAGTTCATCTTTAGTTATGAATTAAGAGTAGAGAAATCCTTGATTTGTGAAGAGGAAAAAATCTGAACAATTTCAAGAAAAACGCTTAGACATCCCTCGTCAATGATGATGTGCAACAAACAGCTCAAGGCCCAAGGCACCGGTCTGTTACACTTGATTTGAGGGACGATGGATGAGATACAATACAAACGGGTAATAGAAACGCTTTCAAAAATACTTAAAGTGCTCTAATACGCGTTGCCAATGAGCATTTAACCGGACAATGGAGAATTTAAAAATAATTTACAACGCAATTGGGGATACAATAAAAATCCATAATAAATTGTGAAAGCCTGCATAGACGGCATACCCGAAAGAGTCAAAGTATACAGGCTCAAAAGAGGCCAAATAAATATTAACTATTATTGATATGATTCTTCAATACTGATGCTTCAGTCAGTTTGTGAGGATTTTATGTCGATTTTTGTGCGCAAATTCGAGCTGACATAAATGGTTTGAGACAGAGATATGCGAGACGCAAAGCTCTATCAACAAATCTCAAGTGCTTGATAAAGGTTTGCTATCTAAAACAGACGATGGCCGGAACGTGTTGATCTTCAATCCTAAAGTCATCAGAATCGAACTACTTGTTCCATTTCGAAATAGACACATGGTTCGCAGCTCTTGTCCTTCAGCATCGCAAATCTCCTTTGTAGCATCGTTGGCTGGCAGCTTGGATCAAAATTCAAAGTCCAGTTCGTCAATTGCTATTCGAAATTCAAAGACACTGTTACCACGTCACAAACAGGAAAAAACATTTTTGCGACCAAGTAGTTTATATGTAAATGACGCCATAAGTTCAATAAATGTCGGTCCCATCAATTTTTATGTTTCTAATAACTTTAAAGGCACGAATTTCCATTGTGGGTTAATTTAATTCGCAGGCATATCTCGGAAATTCCGCTTACTTAGTCTTAGACTATTTATTAAACGACTTGAAATGCATAGAAACTGATTTCTTGGAAACCAAGGCGTAATTAAAAATATCTTTAAGGGTACATTGCTATTTTTGAAATAAGAGAAAAAGTGTGAATAACATTATTAAGGAAGTTTGATTATTTTAATAATCGATCTATTGAATTGTCAAAAAATCTATTAAAAGTTCTGCAGTTTTACTTATGTATTGTTTTGTTGTTATGGGTAGTATGCTATCGAAATAAGTATTATTTTTGTAAATATAATTTTGTAGTTTTTTTTTAATTGTAAATCATCCAATCATTGCTCTGCTTTGGGAATATGATACTGATCAGATGACCTTTCTCATTATTGTGACATAATCTGGTCTTCATTCTTATAAGGTTGTAACCTCTATTTTTGGTATTTGAATTTTACAAAGTGTTGTGTAACAATTTATATTATTCGTTTTTGTCCAAAGCGTCAGTGCTCTATGGAGCGTAACGTCTTTCCTTTTTCTCTGAGTTTTTTTTAGTTTACTAATTCTAACTTTCGTAAATATTTATATGTGGCAGTCATAAAATTCGCATTTCTCATTGATTAAAAGATAACACTTTAGATGTAATTGGAAGAGAACAATTAAACATTAACAGGTGTGTTACCGAGTCGATGTACTTGAATGAGCAATAAAGCGAGAGACAAAAATGGACTTATTGTTAATAAAATACTAAAAACAAAAAGTACAACGGTAAATTCTTCAATTAGACAGTATTTTCAAAATATGAAATCAAAATAAGAAATAACGAAAAACTAAAAGGAAGGATTACCATTTGATTCGTTTCAAGAAAATATTGCACAGAATAACAAAACGAAATTAATTCTGATTGATACGTAAAAAACAAAAAATAATAAACAAGGAAATTAACATCTTGATCTCAAAGTTGAATTAATATGGTGACGTTCAACGAAAGAGAAATACATAATCGTAATGGCTATGTTGTTTTCGTGAATAAATATGTTATGAATGGCTTAGCGCCTTTTCTTCTTGGTTTATTTGATTTTAGAGTAACATTACAACTGAACACAAATAATTTACAAACCAAACAACAGGCAACTTGGTTACATCCATATTCATGTTCGTTTTCTAAGTCAAGGTAAAGGTGATACGCCAGATTTGGCCCAAGATTTAAATCTCCGAAAACGCTTGTTATTTTCTTAGACTTGTTGAAAACTTTGGGAAGATAAATACTTTCTAAGCAACTCAATCTCTTCAGTATTGATTTCTATTACTTTGCGCAGTTTTGTCTTTCATCGTCAATCACTAAACCTTAAAAGTTATTTACAAAGTTTCTGACTAATAAATGATGGGTTATTCATATTGCAGGTTACATATGATCTTAGCTTAGCTAATTATGTTTTACAATGCTTTAACTTAAAAAAGTCGCTTAGCAACACCTTAGGTGTCTTAGTGATTAATAAACAATAATTGCATTAGTTCAAGTTGCATGTATAGTATTTTAAGTACAAATAACATTTTTTTCTGGTCTGCTACTTTACAAAATAGTAAAAGTGAGCGTTAGTATCAACATTATGACTTAACGAACAAGCTATTAGACTATATAAACTTCACAGTTGAATTAATTTGATTAGATATTGGTTATATGTATATTTGTAGCACAGTAAAGGTTTTTGCGAGAGGGGAGTAGATTAGTAGTAATCAAAACATTTCCCCACTGTGCGACTTACAAGAAATTTTCCTTTTATTTAAAATTGTTTTAGTTTTTCTGGAGGGTGAGGGTTAATTCTTCAGTGTTACTCCAATGTATATGCCTTAATGACTTACTTTCACTATGTTTTGTTCAAATTAGTCGATTTAACTAATAATAACTAAATCGATAACATAAGATAATGTAAGGCAATTTTATGATAAGTGTATGCGTTTTACGTAAATTAAAGGCCAGTAACCGTAACTTATTTATAGCACAGTTGTTTCACAAACGTCATGGTTTATATTACGAAATGTTTGCTACGTAATTGTGTCATATAAGTACACAAACAATGAAAATATAATGGGACATTTATTTGTGGAAGTACGTGCGCAAAAACACCGCAAAAATCTCTTAATTTGATAAAGTGCCAAGTGAGTCACAACTGTTACAGTATAATTTTATAGTTAAACTTTTTGGTGTTGAAATGTGAGGTACTTAGCACTGTGTTGATTATTTTTTGTGCGAATTATCTTTAGGACATTAAATACTATTCAATTTGTTGTAGATTTTAAGATGTTTAGAAATGAAGGATTAGTATTAGTAGCATTGTATTAATGAAATACAATTTTGTTATCCTTTGTTGCAGAGCAAGTCCAGCAGGCTGTGGTGTGGCCGAGCTACCAGCAGCCGTCGTCGGTTCTGATTCCACCCCTGCCCCCGCCGCCCCTCCAGCTCTTAAGCTCCGCGTCTTCCGATTACCTGTCGACAAGTACAACGCTCCACCAACACACGCAAACGCACAGCACGCGCCTGCTGGCGGTGACGACGACGGACACGAAGCGGAAGATCCCGCTGCCCATTCCGGCGACGACGCTCATCAAGATCGAGACCGACGCCACCACTTTGGACCAGACGAAGACCCTGCAGGCCGTCAGCACGATCGCCAGCAACACGGGGACGGTCTACACGGACCAAAACATGGCGCCGCTGGTGACCACGCACGTGATCTACCAGCATCCCACGAATCTGATCTTGTCGCAGACCCCCACGGCCGAGACCGCGTGCAGGTCCCAAGCGACGTCCCCCGTTGCTTGCCTGACACCGCCCCCCGAAGCCGCATCTGTGATCGACGAAGAGCCCCCTGGCGTGCAGGACGCCAGCAATCAAACGGACACCCCGATATGCAGCGAGGACGACACCACAACGCACACTATTTGCGAGGTTGTCGCCGAAGCCAAAGTCAAAGAGCTTATTAAGGAAGAGAGGGAGGTGGAGGAAAAGCCGATCTTGGCAGCAGTACCTGAAAAATTTTCGGAGCCGCCTAAAATCGTCGAAATAATCGACGTTCCGCCTCCGCTTCCTTTAGAAAATGGACTCCAGTGTGAAGCGGAAGCTATCGAAAAGCCGGAAGAACCCGTAGTTTGTGGAAAGCCTGACCTAAGTGGTTTGGAATTGCTTTCTAATAGTATAGTAGAGTTTGAGAATTGTAGAAAGGGTATGAATAACATATCTACGGTAAAGCAGGAGAAAGAGGACCAAAAGCCTGAGATTGTTAGCGAACAGGGTGATGCTATATTGCAGAAAATTCAACACATGTCAATAAAGGACAGGGAGAGCGAGTCTGTGATTAAAAATTCAGTAGGTGGTTTAGATCTGCTGTGTGCATTAGCAGAGCAGAGATTCATGGAGGAAGTTGAAGTGAAAAACAATTTATTGCTGCAACCTCCGCTACACGTGCGACCCAAGGAGAAGACAAAAGACTGGGAGCGAGAGGAGCATAGGAAGGAGAAGCGAAAAGCCAAAAAATATATCGACGAAGTGAAGCACAAGAAAATTAAAACCGAAGACGGGTACAAAAAATACCATGACGAAGAACGTAAAAATAAACGAGAAATCGAACTTACAAAGCAGTCGGTGCTTGAGAGGATTGCGGGCGAGTGGACTGTTAAGGACAGTGATTGTAAAGATTCTCTGAATAAAAAGTTAATTAGTGATAAGTGTTCGTGCGTGGAAAGTGACCACAGAACTTACAAGTCGCGTGAGTCCGAGGAAGAGGTTAGAAAGTACATTGCGAGCAAATCTCAGCCGTCGTACGCGAAGGACGATTGGCCAGAGATGAACGCGATGGAGCTTGACATGAGAATGAAACTCGCTGAGCTGCAGCGCCAGTACAAAGAGAAGCAACGGGAATTGAATAAATTGAAACCGAAGCGGAAGTCCCTCGATGAGAAAGAATCAAAGAAGCGAAAGTCGCGAAAGAAATCGACACATTCTGATAGGAGCACCACGCCGCCGCCGTTGCTCGACAAAATGGATGTGCCCGTAACGCCTAATAAAAATGTCGAGCTTTTAAAGCCGCCCACGCTATGTGCGATCAGCAGTCAAGAAAGTCGGGACAGTTTAAAGCTGCCCAAATTGAATCCTATTAAACAAGCACTTCTGCAGAAGTCTGATTATAGGAGCAGGCAGTACTCGCCAGGTCTGGATTTCAGCGATTCGTCGCCGGAAAAAACGTCCTCCTCTAAAAAACGAAAAGTTGGCAGACCTAAAAAATTGTTGTCCTCATTAGGGCAGCGCACTACGACAGAGACAATAGTGGCTAAGAAACCCAAAAGCGGAAGCTTCGTTGGCTATCTGCTTGCAGCAAAGCAAAAATTGCAGATGCAGAATAAAAGCGCTCTGGTGTACTCAAACAGCCCTCCCAGATACGTTGAAGAAACCACAAAGAAGACAAAATCTCACAAAACTAAGAACAATAACAATAATAATATAATTATTCGATCTCCCACCACTGCTCTTTTGAAGAAATACCCAGAGAAGGCTAGCAAAATTCGGCCGAAATTGAAGGCAGAACCTACAGTGAAAACTTATAGCGAAGAAGAGGAACCAAATAACGATTGGGAGCCACCTGTGGAAGAAGACGAAGATGAGGAAGAAGATGATGAAGTAACAGAGGAAAATGGCTCATTTAAAATGGAAGAGGAAGTTCCCGAGCCAGAGGTTGAGGAATCAGAAAAATCAATAGCGGCAGGGATTTCTCCAGCGGAAGCGTTTTCCGTGCCTGTTCAGGAAGAGATCATAAAGGAGGACGAGCTTCCTCTTCTCGAACAACCGAAAAAAGTTGATAATCGCTGCATCTTAACGGCGGAACATTTGGAGAAGGATAAGTTAAGAGTGTTGACGGCTATGGGGGGTTTATTTTACGCTGGCCATCTCAACGCAGTGGAACCTCCGGACGTGTACTCGATCACTTTGGACGGCGAACGTGGCAATCGGCCACATATTATGTCCCGAGAAGAGATTCTGAGAGATGCGGTAAGAATTTTTTAGAAAGTAGTCTTTGCGTATAACAAAGCTCTATAAAATGAAAGAGCGACGCAGTTTATAATCTAATAAAGGCGCTTGCGATTTACGTTCCACTTAAATGCGCCGTTTTTCCGCGCTAGCCAACCTGCAATGAGGGATTGGGCTGCAGAATGCTCTCACTTCATAACTACCGTTTGTTAATCTCTAGCCCGTGAGTAATTATTCCGCGCCAGGATGTTTATGCAAATGATAGCTTTGTGATTAGCGGAGAAAAAGCCGTTTATAAAAGGCTAATATATGTAAAATAGTTGTTATGTTGCATGCGTGCATTTGTTACAGTTATTCGGACGAGAATAAGAAATAAAACTGCAGTCACGCTCCGTAAATCACGTTTATCTCGCCGTTCTTTTCGTAATTTAAGGCGCGGCCGTCCTTTCTTTTTGGAAAAGCTTATTTATTTATGCCGCGCCGCTTAAATCGCGGGGATTTTCACCTCGTTTCTAGAAAGTTTTGCTAACAGGCCGCTGATAGGCGATGCGGCAGGGCTGGAAAGGTTTCCATTATTTTAGGAATCAAGTCATATGCTGAAGATAATTGAGCCTCGCCTGTTGTTACACAGTGATGGGTTTTAAGTTGTTTATAGACTAATTAATGCATAATGAATGTTTAACACGGCTAATTAATTTCAAGACTAAATATATCAACACCAGTTCGCTAACCTTGATGCTATGTCCTGAAATATTATTTGTTGTTTGTTTTCCCCTTAAAGTTTAGGCTTTCAGAAGTTTGATAGTTCAGTGCATTTCAGAGTTTGTTGCATTCTGGTTTTCAGGTTCATGCAAGAAATCTGGCGTCGGCATTGTGCTTTGCTTTTGAACTGCAAGCGATATATGAAAGTGTAGTACACATTTAAAGGGTGAAATGATGCGAGAAGAATCAATGGAAGAGTGGGTTATGTTGCCTTCAAAAATTCCAATTTTCTATGAAAATTGTTAGGTTTGTTGCTTGCGCCCAATTTTAATTCTCATTATCATCTTCATTTTCACAGTATAGGTCCCAATTCAGTTCTCTTTCTTGGCCGGTCTATATCTTTCTCCTCTTTGCTTATATTCAAAAAATACTTGTATAATTCAGCATTTATCTATTCTGTGTACATATTCATAACAATCGTTTTTAAAGTTATTTTCGTGTCTTGTATGAAGAATTTTTCTAGGTTCTTACTACAACCTTTCGCATATCGTAAAAATTTTATTTTTTTAAAACTTCACACTCATTATGTTAGTGTGGATATTATCAACGTCTTATAGAACATTAATTCTATTGCTTTGCTACATGTTCTTAATATTCCTCTGGTGTACCATGCATTAGTGAATATGATAATAGTTTATTTTCCCTGTTCTTGTGGTAGTCAGAATATATTTCGTTTTTGAGATAGACTGTATGGTCAGAAGTATCCGGATCTTAGAACGAGATAAACGTGCAGATGGTGGCATATGTAAGCCATATATCTGCGTTAGACAATGAGGAAGTTGGCAGAGTTGCATGATTTTGATCATGGCATAACCACTGGGTGCTATCGTTGCAACAAATCGGTTTGTGAAATAGTGGCCTTGGTGTAGGTGCCTAAATCAACTGTAACTGATGTCACAATAAATGTCTGAGATGTGGCACATAAACTTGATGATTGCAGCCGTCGAACTCTGAAGAGGGTAGTGATGAAAAACCGGATGTCCTTGGTGGCAACGATCACTCGTGATTTTTGGAGTCTTTCTGGTATCGTCGCCAACTTAAGAATGGGTAATGTCAAATGTTGTTTGCACTGGTCCAAAGTTTATTGATATTGGATTGTGGAACAATTGAAACAAGTTCTGCGGAATAATGAATTTTGTTGCATGATCTGGCGAACCCCGAGGGAATGCTTGTTATCCGAATGTATTGCGTCAGCAGTCGAGTATTGTGGCGGCTGTCTTTCGTGGCCAGAAGGATGAATGCTACGATGTATCTTGATATTCCTGACAACTTTGCCATCAGCACGGGAAGGGATTTTTCTTGTTCTAAAATGATAACTGTTCTGTCTATGCAGCGAATGTAATTCTAGATGTTTGTTGAAAAGTTAGACTGGCCTTCACAGACTAAGGTGGGTAGCTAGTAGAAAATTTTCCTAGAAGAGTGCAGGCTGTGACTGACACTAAAGGACTGACCTGTTATTAATGCATGCCAGAAAAGTCTTGATTTTACAGCAGTAGTTGTCCCGATCCGTTTGGCCATATAGTGCATTTAAAACATCGGACTTGCTTTATACAAATTTTAGAGAGGTCGGGATATTTTCCTTTACATAATCTTCTGATTTCGAAACACGGATATGCAGAAAAGGGTTGTGACACTAGTGAATTGCATACGCATGTCTAAACAGTAAGGCCAGAGTGGTCCAAGCGGTTGAGGCGCGGATTGCGATGCGGACGGACCCGGGTTCCATTCCCGGAGCTCTCTGATGCCTGGCGGATGGTCTACTCAGCCACTAAAAATAATTAAGTACCAGCGTTTACTAGAACAAGGGGTAATAATGGCGGTCGCCTCGCATTAGAGATGGTGTGCAACGACCGGGCAGTAAAGTCGAACACATGAGAGTCTTAACCTCTTAGTTCGCAGGCCGTGCTCCCACGCGGAGCGGTCGAAACAAATGATGATCGCAGGGCGATAGGTCCGGATTGTAGTGAGGGTGATTCAGTCTAGTCCATAACAAATCACAATTTTTTGTCGAGTATGGGACTGAGCATTGTCGTAAAGCAGGATAACGTATCGGATTATTTGAACATTGCTGTAGCAATTAGTTATTTCGACCTCATACGACTTCAGCATTCGTTGGTGGCCATCGACGAGAAGCCGGCGAACAATGCAAATATTCTCCTCAAAACGCTGATCCGCAAGCGACATCAGTGACTTTTTGTTCAACTGTTTCTTGTCTTAAAAATTGTTTATACCACGCGTACACTGAGTCTTAGTAGTTAGTACTTAGGGATGTTGTCTTCGAAATACGACTTGTTTTCTCAAAATTACAGACATTTTTATAACCTCTGTCTTGAGAAACTTGATACTAATCTATTACGTAATGTTGTGATACTGACTATAGAAGCTGTAGTGCAAGGTAACCTATTGGGGGGAACCCCCTTCAGGCATTAGTACCTATAATGTTCAGAAGCCGATCCCCTCTCTGTTCACTTCACAATGCGAAATGGAAATTCTGGTTTATATTTAATTCCCCCATGTATTTATTATAACTTTATTGTCGGCGAAGAATAACATTATCCAATGTAACAGTGGCTATTCTCCCAATGGATCTTTAGCAATTGTTTGCATCTTGGCATATTGTATTCTAAGTTAAGTAAGTTAATTTTTCTATAGCTATTGTTATTAGTTGTGCTTCTGCTTTTAAATAGTGATATTTTATTATTTTTCACTCTTTTGATTTTTTTTGTTTTCAGCATATACTTAGAAAATACAGTAGCCGCGATTTAAATCTAATTCTTTTGTATTTACAATTTTAATTATAATTTCGGACAAGATTGAATGCGTACGATATAATTAAGCAGAAAACATTAGCTTTAAGAAAAAAGCGCATATAAAGGATGCTCAGAATATTTATTTTGTTTTCTTTTTTAAACTCGATGATATACCTGAAATTATTTTGTGCGAACGATTAATCAAAAAAATGTTGAATAGAGACTAATACCTGAAAATCGAATTCGTTTTTTTTCTGTTCTTTTCCAAATCTCTTTAAGACCTCCATTGTCGATTCTAGATCCTAGATATCATTATTGTACTTAAATTATTTTTTCTTTATGTTGTCTTTAAGAATTTGTTGTACGATTTTTTCAAGTAAATTGCCAGGTTTTCATGTTTCATAATGCCAACGATTTTTATCAGTCCACATGTAGTAGTAGCACCAAGAAATCTTTGAATTATAATTAAACCTTTTTTATTACTTATGATATGAGTGCACAACATTTAGCTAACGTGAATCTCTCTAAGCATTGTTAACTTAGATTCATTGAATCATTATAATGATGGTCAGCTTCGAACCATTTGGAAGTTCGCACGTTAATTTTAAATATATTACGTTTGCTTTTTGATTGCAATTTGATTACACAGTTATGCTTCGTTAATCTATGTTTCACTACGGAAAACAAAAATTGTATTTATTGTAATAATCTTTAATCGAATTTGTGCTTAATTTTATGCAATCTTACTCTCTTGAATTTTTGGATATTCTAGATCAATTCCTCTTTCGAATTTTCTTGTTTTTTCAACTTTCTACCATTAATTTAATTACATTACAACTACTCTATAATATAGACTAACGAGTACTTCTACTTTAATACAATCTTAAAGCTAGTAAGTTAATGTTTCAGACTTTATCCCAATGATATCACTCAGATTTTTATCACATGAGAACCGCAATAAGCTTCGCACTTCACGTATTTCACTAACGCAAAAGAGTGATGTCTTTTGAGTCGTTGTACAATTTCATCCTGATCCAGCTATTTGATTGGTCCAGGGTTCTTGTGGTTACGAAGCCGATTTTCGTGTTTCTTAGCAAATCATTTAAACTTATCAGCTTTATGTTCCGATGTTGTTTACTATTTTTGGCGTACCATGGAGCGTCTACTATGCCCCTTAGCACCTTATTCCAAAAATATATTTGTTGTTGTCGTTAGCACAGCTTAATATTTTGGTAGGCATGGTAGGCATATATCCAAATAGATTTCAACATGCTTTTACAGCACTAACTTCCCATCAGCCAATACATCTTTTTCAATTTGGTGCTTTTGTCTTCTTTTTAATGTGTTCGTTCCACCTCGGTCTACCATCTAGATTCATACCTAGATATTTTGCGTTGTTGGCATATGGAACTACATACCTATCGATCGACAATGGTAACTGTTCTGTCTTACGATACGTACAGTTGATATCAATAGATTTATTCTTATTGAATTTTGTTTGAAAATTTCTTTCATGAACATTTGCTTTAGGACTTCTCTCCATTTATGAGATTGTATCCGTTCCTACTTCCTTCGGGGAAGTAAGTTCTATATTCACATCGTCTAAACATGTGCTCAACGCGGTAGCCTCAGCCTCACGATAGACTCCATTTGATTGAGAAGTTCGTTCGAGATGGTCTGCAAAAAAATTGCTTCCTTTTCTTGTTTGGCCTAGTCCACATTGCTTCTGGTTTTCTCAGTGGTGGCACATGCAACGTTGGCCTTTTAATTTTCTTCGTCGTTCTCCATAATGAATAAGTAGTGTTTTTTAAGGTGCTTTTTTGAAGATTTAGGTGCCGTTTCGTGCGTTCCCATTTTGTATTGATTAAAATATTCCCATTTCGTGCGTTGGCAAAACCTCTTGAGGGTGTAACGATAGTATAACGACAACGCACGAAACGGCACTAAAACAGGTAGGAACCCCAAAATGCACGAAACGGGAAGATATACTTTTTTGAAGGTCTCGTTTTTTATTTTCTAAGCTTAACTATTATGGCGCTCTCGTTTTATGTAAATGTTCATTGTTTGACCATCCTAATATTGGGCCATGCTGCCAACAAACTGTTTAACCTCCAAATCTAATTCTTCAGGAATTGTAAGCCTGATGATTTTTACTGGATTTTTACCTTGACGTCTCCTCCGAGAATAAATATCTTTCCAAGTTATCTTAGGAAGTAGAGATGTTCTTCTTTATTGAGCACACATATGGGAGGTCAACTTCAGTGTATTTTTTAAGACAGATACCATACAAAGTGCCACTTTACAAGTCTAGCATTAATACGATGACTCCTTACGAATTCCATTTTTTGAATACACGGATGATGTAGGTAGTACAAAACTTAGAAACATAATTATTTATTTGTAATACTTTTTCGTCATCTCTTTCTTACATGTATGTGTATGTTACAATTATTTTCTTGCTTCTGCCCACATTACCAAATATATACTATAATTAAGAATCCTTCCTGGTTTCGTTATTCCAACATCGTGCTTTCCTCTTTTCGTTACATTAGTGCCACGAGTTGTACAAAGTAGCAGTATATTATTTTGTTGTTATACTTTTTTACTGAAGTTTTTTTTATATCTAAAGGAACATCAAGTCTCTATTGTTTTAAATTACCAACAATATTTATCTTACATTAGTTTCTGTACGAGTTCTATACTGGTATATCAGGTATACAAAAAGACTTCATACTCCTGGCTTAATAGGTCATAAAAAAGTTCAAGAACGATACGAGCTGTAGTCTTATGTTGAGCATAATATTGACCATAATTTGTATTTTTACCAGTGTATATAAAGAAATTCCAAATCTATCCTCATCAAGTTTCACATATTATTTAAAATTTCTGAAAATCTTTCATGGTATTTTCAATTTTAGAAATGTTAGTTGCCGAAATCGCGGTTCTATTATCTTCAATATGTAGAAATGAGGCGACACTTTTTCGAAAAGAGGAGTTAAGTACACTTTTTCTTCTGGAACAACACCTTCGTAGTCTTGGTTTTCTAATCAACAATGGAATGAAACATAACATTTCTATATTGTTTGTTAGCTACCAGTTCTTTATCGTTGATTGTTTGTTCACATACTGGCGTTCGATTTATTGTACTGTACAGAAATTGTTTGTTCTACAATTATGGATACCAATTCATTATTCAAAAATGTATATAATAAAAAAAATCAAATGAAGCTTCTTCTAATATCTCTGTCTATCTGTTGTTTTGATCTTCTAATCCATTTTCACTACATGAGTCATCATCTTCAGATTCATTTGCATTGCAAAAATCCACTTTTGATTTATTATAACTAAAAATGTTTTCCTGAATCATACTATGGCTTCCGTTAGATGTTAACTGGCTAGTCACGTTTCTGTTTCCTGGCGTGTGAAACTGTGTCATCATCATTATTAAAATTGCCCATCTATAGGGCCAGACTTAGCAATAACAAATTATTTTTTTCAATCAATTATTATTTTATCTTATACTTTATTTTGATAATTGATAATTGAAAACTTAGTAAAAGATTAAACTAAAACTAAATAAATTGGCCCTATTTGTATGACGTTGCACTAAGCAGATCTTTTGTTTATTTTTCTTTTTAATATTTTCGATCGTTTCGCGTGTCGGATTTTTCACGTCTTTCAGAAGTAAAACTTTTACCGCTAATTATGTATCTTTCGGGATTGGATTTTCTTATTATCTCAGTAGCTTCTTGCTATTTTTTGTGTCTTTTACTGTGCTTCTTTTCTCATCTGCTTTCTTCTCAATTGTTTAAAGTATTTTTATTTAAATACGATACACTTGTTGTTGATTTTAAATCATTTCATTTGTCTCTTGTGGTGCTATTTTATAATAATGATAACGCTCTAACGTCCCGCGTGGGAGTAACGGTCTGTGAACTGAGAGGTCAAGATTCTCATATGTTCGCTCTCTTCGCCCAGTCGTTGCGCACCATCTCTGATGCGGGGCGATGTGGCAAGCACCGCGCCTTAGACGACCGCCGTTTTACTCCTTGTTCGAGTGAACACAGGTACTCAATTATTTTTGGTGACTGAGTAAGCTACCCGCCAGGCATCAGAGAGCACCGGGAATTCAACTCGGCTCGTCAGCATCTCAGCCCGCCTCTCAAAAACGGGACCACGCTGTCTTTTTGTGGTGTTATTTTCTTGAAATTTATGTAGCAAACAACTTTATGAATGACGCAAGTGACTTAAACAGATAATTTAATTTTAAAGGAATAATATGGAACTTCGGGAAAGACTTTTCCAGTTACGCAACTCAATTGAGTCTGGTATTTATATGGTTTCATTAATAACCAGTTTATAGTGGTTTTGGAATTACCAATATTTATTTTGAAAAAAAGATTATGCGAGTCTTAGACACTTGGTCTACTCTAAGAAGTGTTCTAAGTAACGTACTAAATTGGCGACGTTTCGTGTTGTATAGCAAAAGGTTTTTGGCAATTCTGTCTTCATGATAGATTTGTTTTAATTTTAAGAAGGAAATTTTAAACAAGCTGTAGTTGTGTAAATTGGGTTTAATGCTTGTTGTTGAAATGTGGAATTACTTCAGATTGTGGTAAAATTTAATGAAGATTGTTGATAATAAGCGAGCATGGTCGTAAAGGGAAATACCACAACGCGCTTCGTTCAATTTATCACGTTTTGTAGTGATTCTAGCAGTTGTGAATTTGTTTATTTTCTATCTTCGCATTTATATGAGCTTTAATAGAGCAATTTATGCAATTTTACCGTAGTAATAATGACGTATCACACAATAATACAGTCAAGGGTCCTCTGTAATTTGTGTACGCAAAGATTACAGGTTTTCCTGTTTCAAAGAGATAACGCTGACTCATACTTCGTATTTTAATGTGCAATTGTAAAATTTCATTTGACAAGAAGTCTTTTTCTACGATTTTTAGGACGTCGGATGTTCATTTAATTAGAAATGACAGCTGCTTACCGTGTACCCTGGCTTTTCTTTGAACTTCATTTTTATGTGAAATTACGCATTTTCTATGGGATTAACATCTGGTGCGCATTTTCTCGGAGTTTAAACTGGCTGTAAACAGAAAGAGGCAACCAAAACCAGGTTTACAGAAGCATCCTAAAAACCGGAGTATTTTACTATGCGTTGAAGATTTCTATTATTCTTCGCTGATCACGCCTTCGATAAGGAAGATCATACTTAGAAAGAAGATGACTTTGTTCTAATTTCGTTCGAAATTTTCTTTTGCCTACACTCGTCCGTTTTCCGTGTTGTTTTCTGATAATGAAGTTGATCGAAAGGAAATGTTTTTTCACGCAGACGACTTCGAATTGTATTTAAAGAGCCCGAATTCCTTTCTTGTAGAGTTTTATTTGAACATGCTGCAGCGAAAGGCCCGATTTGTCTTCTAAGAGATGCAAGATTGCTTTATCCTTTTTCGTTGTTGTAACGCGAGCTATTCCCGTCTCCGGTAGATTGTCTACATTCTCAACCTCCAAATACCGCCTTACTCAGTTCTTGATGAATGTCTTTGACTTCCACATATATATTGCAACCCATTTATACGCCAGTTTCAGTTCTTTTACGTGATTTACTAAAATACTGTTTGGTATTGCTTCATGAATTTTGTACTCATTGTAAAGGCCATTAATTCACTAACAACAACACAATGTGCCGTTTATCTATATACTGCGGCCTCATTACCAAATGACGGTTATTTTCTCGTCATACCGACTATAATTTTTGAATTTTGTTAATTTTGAATGTTAATTTGTATTTTTTTAGTTTTTGTGTTAAAGGGTAATTCTCTCTTTTGGTGTTGTTAAGCACTACAAAGTGACGATTAAGCAAAGTGGTGATAGTAATGGAACTTCAGCCTTTTAGATTATTTAACATTTGCGTAGTATGAAGAGATAGATTGTAATGTGTCAAGTATTAATTGCATTAATTTATTAATTTTTTATGAATTCATCATTGCATCGTAATCTGTCAACCTTTCAGACTTTACAAGCACTTAACCCAAAATTGTCGCTGCCTTTGATTTCAATGAGGCCTAATAGAGAAGCAGGCCAAGTGTGAAGGCCTAGATGTAGAACCGAGATAGGCAGATCGATCGGAAATTATCTTATCAATGAGGAGACCCGACTAACGTCAGTCAAATTGGACGTGCGGCCAATTGTGGATTAATTCCACGACGAAGCCAACGCCAAACTCCATTTCCTCCTTAAAATATTCTGTTGGTAATTTGACAATGTGGGGCTAATAAGGCTGAAATCGGCTGAACGCGTACTTGGCAAGCAGAGATCGAAGCCGATAAGGTACCTGTTGGTACCGGCCCTGTCGAAGCGCGTATTATGATACGGCGGCCGGCGTAATCCGACGCGGTACGAACGGGGACGCGACAATTAGAATGAATTAAGCGGTCACTGCAATTGCTTAGCCGGTAATTTCAGCCGCCGAAGATTCGCCGAAGCTGTAGGAGTCGAGAGAGTCGATGGCAGGATAGAGGCGTGTTGATTTATTAATAAAGCCGCCGGTGGGCGCGCTGAGCATAATTAATGCCGGTTTGTAAATTATTTTTAATTTTTACCGGGAAAGATGCGTCACAGATCCATCTAGCCGAGGAATTTTTCTCATTTGGCTATTCCATTCAGAATAATTTATGTATTGGGCATCGATAAATTAAAGGGGGTTCACTGACATCAAAATTAAAAATGACATGGATACCATTAGTACTAGAATGAAGTCTTAATTTGCTACCATAAAAAATAATTGATGTTCTTGGATCTTTTATTGAGGATTTGCTGATGTATTGGGCCTAAAGGCATTTTCCTGCACTAAAAGGTGTTTATTAATTTTTTCTCTGTGACCACAAGTTTTAATTAACATATGCTAGTATCAACTGTTGTAAATCATTTAAGACATTTTAGTTGATTATGGAATTTTATTAGAAATAACATTCTCCAATGGCGAATGCATCAATAACATGTAGTCAGCTTAATAGATTTTTATGCATAAGGAAAAACCTTAACAATTATTGAAAATGTAGGAAATGCAATTTATTATTATATATACGGCTGTTCATTCTTGGTAGAAGATTGCCCCTTCTTTCTGAAGAAGTTAATAATTTTTTTTTTCCCTCTAGTTTCGGATGGATTTTTGCTTCTGTTATTATCGTCCTCCATGTTACCTGTTTCTTGCTTTCTCCTTCCAGTCCTTTATTTTCATATTCCTTCGATCTTATTTAAAAAAATCGATTTTTTACTCTTCCTCTTGGTATGTTCGCATCAGGTTTCCATGTTATTTCTTTGATTATTCTTGAATCTTTCATTCTGAATATATGTCCAAGCCATCTAACCCGCTGTGCCTTCATTATCTTCATTATGTCCTTCCCTTCCATAATTTCCAAAATGTTATCATTCATATATTGCCTGTGCTGCCCATTTCCCATTCTTTTCAGTCCCATAACAATTAAATTAAGAATTAATTGTCCTTCTTTTTGTGAGGGATACATTATTTCCGCCGCATATAATACCACTGGCCTAATAAAACTTTTATACATTCGGATTTTAGTTATATTAATCTTTTTTGCTTTTTAATATGTATCGTTTTGTACCCCATTTGAGTTCTCTCCTTGGTCTCCTCATTGCGCTTATTATGTTAGTTGTATTCTTAAGTAATCATTATTTTAATTAATAATTAGAATTTATTATTAAATATCGAAAAACCACGAGGTCCTGATCTTGATATATGATATATGGTTATTGTTCAGTGAATGAGTTGTAAAGGCTGTGTAATTTTTTGTACTTTTTGCTTGTTTGATGGAATTTTTTTAAATACTCTACTAAAATGGATGTGTGTCATAGTAATATTTTTCAATAGTTTTGCACATTTTTAGAAATACCAATACAATCAATGTTTGAATTCGTAAAATATATAGATTATAAATTATCTTTTCGCGGACTGTTAATAACATAGATATTATAATTATAGAATTTTTGTTGTTTATTGTTGATCCTAGCCATTCTTCATTGTAGCGTAATTTTTTGAGTGTTTTTGGAGAAAGAAGGAAAAATATTCTAAGATAATGTTCAACAAATAGTTGTTTATTTTCACCAATAAGGGTCTATGGGGATGACTAAATGAAAATATTTTTATTTTAAGAAGCTTTGAAATTATAGATTGCCTTCTTTGGAATGGAAACGCCGTCAGCTCAGATTTGTATCTACCTAAACGGCCAATTTACAATTTCATTAGTTTATTACCGAAAGTTATAAATTATTTGAAACAAATGGGGACAGGATTTCAGTAGTTTCAGTAGTAACAGTAAATAGACATGTATTTATAACGGAAATATTGTAACAAACGCGATATTGAAAGATTTCTTCTTCCCCTTCTTTCATACAGACAAAAGTTTGCCTGTTTTTCTTTTAACAATCATACGATCTATACGCTGTTCTTATTCTTTATTTTTGTTGAGCACATTGACGTTATCTATTCTATATTTTCATATATAATCTTTGCTTATTTCCTGTTTCTTGTTGTTTTACCGGATTCCTATTTTTATTTCTGTTGTTTCTAATAGTCGTCAAGTTGTTGATATGTCAGTTAGTTTCCACTGAATACATCATAATGGGCCCAACAGCAGTCTTACAAATTTGAAATTTCAGTTTCAGATTTTTCTTTCTAATACAATTCTTTTAAATATTTCTCTATGTGATGTGTAATAATGAATTCATCAGCTTCTTTTCTTTGGATTTTGATTAATCTCCATATTTGTTTGTGAAACCTATAAAAATTACTTTTCATTTTCAATGAGACAAATTCACTAGTAAGGCAAATTTACTAGTGAGTTTGTTTTACTATGGATTCTCTTCTGCTCCTTCTAGGTTTATGTTGTTTGTATTGGCGTATATTTTAAATATGTATTTCTTTTTTCTCTGCATTATTCTTTGATTTCTTTACGAAACCATTGTGTTCTCTTTGATGATTGTCCTCGTCGAGTCGTCTTTTTATGTTTTGAGAGTCATGATTAGGCTTTTGTTAAACCTTTTCTAACTATTATTAACATCATCTTTTTCTTCTATCAGGTTCTCTTACATTTTACCCCTCGAGCGGTTTTGGTATAAACTTTTTATAGCGTTGTCCCATAGTGATTCAATTTTTATTATTAAGTTTAACATAGCTTTGCCATTTAAAGTATGTTCGTCAATACTTCATCACCAATTCGCGTAATAAGGTCATAATTAGTTCATTTTGTGGCGTTCTTGTTTTAGTTGATCTTCGAATCAGCTCTAATCTTAAGCAAAGTTTTGGTTCTATGAGCCTTCATCTGGGCTTGGGACCGGCAACATGGTTATTGAGCTGCTCAGTCCACCCATAACGAGAGAAAATCTACTAAGAAACTGTTTTTAATTAGAAAATTTGTTAATTGTCCAATTTTTGTAATTACATATTTTTTTCAAATCCTTTTTATTTAATATTCGACCTCTTATTTTTATTGTTTAATATGCACAAAAACGACAATAGTCGGGTGTTGTGGTGGGGGGGGGGTTTGTTAGAAGATACGATTAAGATAAACACGAAACAATTCTTACGCTATTGTTGTTCTCGCATTAAGATCTATTGTAATAGTTCCTGTACCCGTTGGAAAATTTTATTTTGTACTTATCTGTGTAAGGATTAATTAGGTAATAAGTGAATTTTGTTTTCTGACACACGAAATTAAATTGGTATGTTAAGTTAGTTATATATAATTTATATATAGATTGAGAATATTGTTAGGTCAATAACAGCATCTGGTTAATTTACGAAAGTTTTTATTTGAGAAATTCAACGGAATACAATTAATAAAAAACATTATTATGCTCTGACTTAATGAGATATCCAGCCACCCTTATTATGCAATACATTTTGGAAACGATTTTATATATTAGAATAAAGTAGGAAGCGAGCGTCATATCTCCCGAATACATTGGGATAATTTTCTGATGGTTAATATGTGTTTACTCTTTAGTCTGTGTTTGATGTAGGAGCAGACATTTTCGATTTAATTTGTATCAGGTGATTGTGACTGAAACTACCCCAAACATGGAGCTTAACGTGGTGTTTAATAGAACGTTAGGACAGACCAAGACCACTTCGAAGAAACCCAAGCCGAAACGGGTGCTTTAGTAAATGTGGCATTTCTCTAGACCACTTTTAAATGTTCATCTGCTCCCGAACATCGTTTTTCTGGGGGCTCTTCGGTAAGCGCAAGTTTCGTGGTTGCATTAAGTCACGTAATGTTGTGTTTGGCAAGATTAGGCGACCTTGACGAAGTGTAAAGTTTTGATTTTCTTTCAAATAATCCTATCACTTGATTGTTCTTTGCCGATGTTACTTGTCTCTTTCCTCAATTAGGCAATTCATTCGTAGCTTTTGTTTTCTGGTATTGCGTTTTAGATTTTGTGCGAAATCCGAAGATTTATGCAAGTACATTTTTGGACCTTTGGTATACCTATAATATGTTGCAGAAATACTGTTTATTGTAAAACAATACCACTCACTTTCTCTGCAGCAGAGTAGCTCAATTGCAACTTACGTAATAGAGCACATTTTAAGGGCTTCATTTGCTTACGACACATTTATACACCATACCATTTATCTGAAATACGGGCCGGATGTTCTTGTAGGACTAACTGTACTAACCCAATCAGCAATGCTAACTTTTTGCAAGTTTTGTTGTTTGAAATATTCCTATTTATTTATAATTTTGGATATACTAATTTTTTTATTAGAAGACTGTAACCATGAAACAGGAACTTCTAGTCTTATTCAAGAGGTGAAAGAATTGTTTACAGCACTCTACACGTCGTTAGATTTGCAGTTCAAAGAGAAATTTCATTATATATGCTCCTTGGGACAATTTTACTTATTTGGAGATAATCATGAAGAATCCAAAGTTTTAATATTAACAGTTGGGCTGAAAAGTTCGTAGGCTGACACATAAGCGGCGCTAGTAGTATTAAATCCATGTGCTTTTTAGTTAACCCTAACCTTCAAAAGACTCGTGTATAAATTTGACAACTGTCGGACTATTAGTTTAGGAGATATCGTATTTTGAGTGAAGCAACTATTGTTAATTTTAAAAATGGATAAAAAGGAATTTCGAGTATTAATAAAACACTGCTTTTGGCAAAAAATACCGTTGAAACCAAGGCTTGGCTTGATAAGCATTATTTAGACGTGCACCAGGAAAATCAACCGTTGAGAAGTGGTTTTCCAAGTTTAAACGAGGCGAGATGAGCACTGATGACGATGCACGCAGTGGACGCCCGAAAGAGGCTGTAACGGACGAAAACATAAAAAGTTTACAAAATGATTATGAATGACCGTAAATTGAAGTTAAGCGAGATAGCTGAGACTCTGAAGATATCAAAATACAGTGTTGGACATATCTTGCATGAATATTTGGACATGCAAAAACTGTGTGCAAAGTGAGTGCCGCGCGAGCTCACAATCCAGCAAAAGTTTCAACGTGTCGTTGATTCAGAACAATGTTCAGCGATATTCAACGGTAATAATAACGAATTTTTCGTTGATATGTGACAACGGATGAAACATGGCTTCATCACTACACTCCAGAGTCAAATCGACAGTCAGCCGAGTGGACTGCACGCGAAGAACCGAATCCAAAGAGTGGAAAGACGCAATAATCGGCTAGTAAGGTTTATGGCATCAGTATTTATTGATCACCTTGAAAAGGGCCAGACCATCAATAGCGATTATTACAAAGCGTTGTTGGAGCGTTTGAAGGACGAAATCACGAAAAACGGCCCCATTTGAAGAAGAAAAGTGCTGTTTCATCAAGACAATGCAACGTGCCACAAGTCAATGAAAATGATGGCAAAATTGCATGAATTAGGCTACGAATTGCTTCCGCATCCACCGTATTCTCCAGATCTGGCCACCAGCGACTTTTTCCTGTTCTCAGACCTCAAGAGAATGCTCGCTGGAAAGAAATTTAGCGCCGATGAAGAGGTAATTGCCGAAACAGAAGCTTATTTTGAGGCTAAAGACAAAATATATTTTAAAAATGATATAGAAAAATTGTATGATCGCTATAATCGGTGTATCGCCCTCGAAGGCAATTATATTGAATAATAAAATCCAATTTTATCAAAAAAAAATTTTTTTCTATGTTAGCCTACGAACTTTTCAGCCCAACTGTTATGTTAGTTAGCCTTTGCTATAAATGTTTTATGGGATTAATATATAGGGATTACGTCGGTCTGCCCTAAAAATCTGATTCTATACTTAGTGTCGTGCATTATCCCAGATACGATACGTAATCGACCAATTCCTTAGACAGTTAGATGTTTAATGGTAGGGAATACACACTTTGGTACTATAATATGGGAAAACTTTTAGCATATGCATTTTGTGCACGATTATTGATGTTATAAACTAATGCTCTGTGATTCAGTTTCTATGTTCTTAGACCATTGCAGGCGAATGACTTCTTTCGTGGTTTACATCCTCGTAATCTACAAGCCAACCATCTTTACCCTATAATGGATGTACACATTGGTATCACACTTTAGTCAATTTGGTGAAATTAAGATTCGATCGCCCAGACTTGTTTATCTTAAGGCATAATTTTGAGCTGAGATTTTTCCTAATTATCCTTCGCACGGTTGATAATAAATAAGAACATTGTCAATGTAATGATAAATAATTGTCAAATAATTACTATAATTAAAGCAAATAGGCAGAAATGTGTATTATAACTTACTTATTCAATCCTTAGTCTTTCTACCTTGCGGTGTAAGGCTATTGGATTGAGTTGCGTTGCTTGTATGGTAGTTTCACACATATTTCTTTCCATCTTGTGTTCTCCTTGATACTTTCCATTTTCTCTCTTACCTTTCAACCGCCTCTTCAATCCCGTCTTTCCAGCTTCTTCTTGGTTTACCTTTTTGGCCTTTCCTTGGAATTCTTGCTTCGTACACTTTTTTGTCGGTTTTCCGTTATCCGGTCTATTTATGTGCACCAACTTACCAATCTGTTTTTATTATTACCTCACTACGCATTTTGTTTTCGAGTGTTTCATTATTTTGTATTTCTGATTTTGCTCTTATGTATTTTTGTTGTCGCCTACGATTCATTGCCATATGTCAAAATCGACACTACCAATTTTTGAACAATTGTATCTCTGCTTCTTTTGGTACTTCTTTTTCTTCCTAATATTGTGGGTTGAATCGTATTAAGCAATCTCTCAGTGGTCTTTATTATGTCGTTTATGTTCGAATTGTATTATAACTAAAAACAATAATGTGCTAATATATGTAGCGTCTAACTTTTTATCATGCTATCACACGATATTTTTGTGCATTTCTAGCTTTTCAAATTTTTAGTTGAGGATAAAATATTAAGAACGTGTCAAAATAATTATTGCGTAAAATATTGCGGAAACATGTTACCTACAGCCATGTTATACTGAAAAGAAAGTTTATTATTTAAAAAATTGAAGAGTTTTGGATAATTATTATAGGAAGAATTGCAATTTGTGCGGTTAATCAAATAATTAAATATGTAGACTGGCCGTGCTGGTGACGGAAGAGGGTAGCTGACAATGTTGGGATTAAATTTAACTTAAATTTTTTCAGTTTTCATGGAAGCTTCTTGCAGCAAGATTTGCGATTTTTGTGCGAGAAGAAGGGCCAATTTAAAACTTTGTTATATTTGCTATGTATAAGATTTCTTTAAAATTGAAATGTATTGCTTCTGTCCTTTACTCTCGAAATAGTGTATAAATGGCTGTTAATGTAAAAGAAAACATCGGGTAAAAAGTTATTGGTTAGTATAATTTTGCAATTAATTCTGCGTACCTTCATTCATATGCAGTTGCCACCATTTTTAAGTCATTTGCGCTATAGAATAATGTCGGTTTCTTGGGGACGCGGTGGCTCAGATGGTTCAACTAGTTGGCTCTGACCTCTAGCCGGCGCGCGCGGGTTCGAGTCTCCCCCAGCCCATGGGTGTGTGTGAATGGCCTAGCATTTAAGTGCATGTTAGTGGGCACAATAAGCCTCTGCGGCTGCAGTGCCTGTAAATGCGCCAAAAGCCGGTTTCTTAGAATAACGAATAAACTTTTATAGATGCACGAACAAACAAATAGCTCTTAGGTGGATGATCCAACAAAAACATTGCACAACGTTTTGATAGTTTAAATTGTTCAAATCTTTTTTTACTGATGATGACCTCTATATGTCCCTTCCTGTTTGTGTTTTTGTCGAGTTCCTTTGGCATCTAGGTGATTTGATATCCTGTCAATTGAGGAAGCGCTATTTGTCATTTACTTTTTCTTCGATCATATGACACCACTGTTGACTATGGATGATCCTCCTGTTTGATGAGGCTTTTGCTTCATTTTTTTACAACTTTTTACATTTTAGGGCACTTTGTGTACAATCGTGTTATTATAGTTTAACTGCAGAAGTAACTTTTCAGATATAAAATGATTTGCGTTGAATGTGTAAGGAGAGTAGAAATCCAGGTAATTATCAAGGGAGCGTTTTTCATTTATGAGAGCAGCATTAATCATCCTCTTTAATTACAACCAACACCTCGTACATTTATGCGTACGTTTTTCTTTCGGGAATTATGTAAAACTATGCACAATGAGATGGCTTAATTATTCAATTGCGCGTTTCTTAAAATTATTTATGTGGAATTTTAAAATGGCATCTTGATTACAATAATTTAATTTGCGTTGCAGCTTTGTGCGTAAGGCGAGGTGGTTTTATTCACATGTTTGAAATTCTTTTCTTCAATAGGGTTCCCACATACAAAGTGACTATAATTTTGGTGTTTTACGGGTGCTACAAGTTTATTTTAATTTTTATGATTTACTGAGATGTTTTTGATGGTTATGTTAATGATTAGTTTTAGCTAAAATATGTGACCTTTTGTAATTGTGCCTGGTTTTTTAACTTTTGGTAAATGCTCTTTTCATTAAATTGTAATTATGAACGAGTTTGAACTTAATTTAAGCGACTGAAAATAGTTTTTTAGGGGGCGTAGGAAATATTTTCTACTAATCTTTTATCTCTCACTTTCTAATCTGACCTAGATTTTGAGGCTGTTTTTGATTTATTTTTACGATTTTTTAACGACTTTTGTTGCGTGTTGGGGGTTGACTCGAATTTTTAGTAACCAGTCCAGCTCATGCTGTCAAATTTTGTACTTCAAATTAGCTTTATATTATTTTTAACTTTATTGCTTTTTATTCGGTTTATGCTGGTTTGTACCGCAATTTTTTATAAATACAGATTTCTTATTAATAATTGTTTTTACGCAATTATTTGGTACTATTGTGGATTCGTTTTTTACATTTCTTCTGTAACTAGCGTTGACTGTATACTTCTTTATACTTTATCTTTGCATATATTTAGATACGACCTTGCGTTTAAACTTTCTTAAGAAAATTGCGGTTTATTTTTCCGTACATGTTATGTCACTTATTTATTTATCCTCAGTTATCTTGCTATTAGTTTGTTTTTAATTTATTCTTGCAAAGTTCTAATAAGTCGATTTAAATTACTAAAGTAACTGTTTTGAAAGAGATTTAATGTCTTTATTTTAATTCATATTATAAACTCAACGATGAAGTATAAAATGTGTAAACGCACTTATTGATATATTTTTGGTAAATGGTTCTACCCTCTAGAGTTCTGTATTGTTTATTTGTTCTGTTTACCCGAAACATCAGCTTGGTTTCCTCTCAGAACATTAAACTATCCAACAGTATCATCGTATAGTATATGCCATTAATGATGCAAAACATTATTGTTTGTGAGTGTATACCAACTTTGTATTATGCCATACTAAAATTTTATTTGGAGGATAGATATTTCAGAACAAAGGTAAATGTTGCAGCATCTGAAATCCAACCTATCAAATCAAGAGCTCTCTACGACAGTGTTCTATGACCAATACTGTATCTGATCTATAAATCTGATCTCCCAACCATTAACTACGTTATAACGAGAAAAAATGTGCTAGTGAATCCAAAATTCTCAGAAAAATAACTGATGTTTCAGGGTTTCAGGGTATAACACAAAGCGGATGCTCCATCATTCGAATGTATCAACTATTCTAGTAGTAACACAAAAAAGAATCAGGAAACACTATTAAAGTTAGAATCCCACGATAGTCCTCTCCCCCAACCGCCTTTCTATGAACATAACAACAGAAGACTCAAATGGAAAGGCTGATGGAACTTAATTGAAGTAAAATGGAGAAATCTTATTAAAACAGGGAAGGAACTACCTCCAGATAGTTGCTAAGTTAACACAATAGCTTAAAGGGGGTGTTGTTTAAATAAACAATTTAGAAAAAATTACGCTGAATGCCACGGCACTACGTCAACTATATGCAGTGGTTGAACTTTCCTGAAATCAACAAAAAAGCCATATTACGTGATTTGTTTTTCCGACGCTTACACAATTGGAAAGTGGGGGCTATTTTTATCGGCGATGTGTCGTGGATTTGCTACATCGAAATAATTTACACAGGCTTTTGTAATATTCTGCTTTGTGCAAATTAATATCGGTTCGGAAAGGATTGCAAACAGCCCTGCAAAATACATGGTCGGTTTACATTTCACCAAACCACAAACGTGCTTAATTGACGCTTTGGCGGTCGGTGGGATATATCCGTACGACTCCTCAAAATTGAGCATTCTCACATAATTCGGAGTATTGTGGCGACTGGCTGCCGTGGTTTTATACAGAGCCGTACAGAGTTTGTGTTACCTAAGGAAACTTGCATGACATGCTCTAACAATTCGTTAAAATTTTTAGAAGACATGTTAATTTATGCAAATCAGGATGTAGGTTCAAAGACACATGTTAGCGAACTTACTTTTCTGTTGATGATTTCAACACGGGATATCTGTAATATATCGCTGACGATACGCTTAGTTGTCCAAGTGTTTATAAAACGTAAATAAAGTTGTACTTTTGTCAAACATTAGAAACTATAAGATGGATCATCGAAAAAGGATTCTCAGAGACAAGAATGAAAGACCATTCTCATTTAAAGGGACAAGATCGGAAACAGATGGAAACGTTCGTGTTTTTTTGTTAATAAACAATGAGAATTCAAAATGGTAACCAATAAGATTGCAGCTTGTACCCGCGTACACACGAGATTGGTTTATTCTTCTGCAGTGGTCCTAACAAAGACTGTTAGTTTAGAGTCCACTCTGTTCACTGCTAACAATAACTCACCACGGGCGCGTCACTTCCACTCAGATTTAAAGGGACAAACGTTTCAAGGTCAACAGAGCGATATGCCAAAGAACAAAGGATTCGACGCGAGTGATCCATCTTAATAGTTTCTAATCTTTGCTTTTGTGCTGATTTCACGGAATTTTAGAGATTATGGAACGTCGACGTAGTGCGGCGCCAATCAGAGTAAATGGTCCATTAATACTACGATGAGTATGCCAATTTGTGTGGGAATCAGCCTTTGGACGGCCGATTGATATTTGTTTGTGAAATTACACATCTATCGTCTGCAAAAAGGTCTAATAACGTCATTATTGCAAAAATCATCTCCACTTGTAAACTGAGAGTATTTTAGGGGTTTCGAAATCTCGTACCGAACAATTTTTGACGCACCAATGAAGATGAAAATGGATCTGCTTGCTCAGAATGATTTTCTTGGGAGAATTTGTTTTACTTATTTGCCCCTCTAATGCTTACCGAAAATAATTTTGCAAGGATACAGATCAAGATCTTTATGCAGAATATGACGTATACTAATTTGTGGGTAAGTAAATAAAAGGATTGCTTGCGATGCTTTCAGCGCCAGCAACAAATTTTTTAATTAACTTGGCATAAATTGCAGTAACTTTTCCCGGACTCAGAATTTAATGATTAGAGTCACTACTACTGTATGAACCGAGAACACCAAAAACTTTACGAATTTTTATCATTTCTGTACGTTTCCGAATTTATTATCATTCCATTTTCTTAAATAGTTTAGTTTTTATTTCACAATTGTTCATTATAGACACTATATGTTAGACAATTTAAATATGGCGCAAAATAGACATGAAATTTTACTAATTTAGTTTTTTTATTTATTTATTCTCGTTTAGAAAACTGGTATAAGAAAATCCATATATTTCTAGATTATTTTTGATGAGACTGTAAATGAAGGGGATTGATGCAAAAATTAGCTCTGCAAAATGAATTTTTGCGGCCGGTTGAGTTGTCACAGACAACTCATGGGCTCTTAATGAAAGATAAGTTGGCCAGGATAATCTCGTCAACATTTTTTTTATCATAAGACACAATTGCACCCAATAAAAATATCATACAATTACCAATGAACAAATTTATGTATAGTTACTTGAAAAAAAAATAGTGAAGACGAAGTTACATATGATGAAAAGAATAAACAATGAAATTGGAATAGGAAAAGCAGCTATCTTTAAGAATCTGGAAGAAATATGGAGCCCTTCTTTATATCCGTGTTTTGTAGAAGAAATACCATAGGAACGATCGCAGTTTAATTTTTCTGCAATTGGTTTAATATGCACGTAGATATTTTCAAATGCTTCTAATTGGTTTTTTGACCTGTAAGAATATCCTCATAGCTACAAGTCAGACGTTGCATTTGCGGAATAAAATGAGAGGGTTCAGGTCATGCAAATTGAAATTTCTCTGGGACTTACCTAATTCCATCTGTCCACTTGTCTATTTTAAGTAGTCAGTTTTATTCATGCTTCTTCATGTCTCATCTAAATGTTATTGGAAGATGAATTTCTCAAAAATTTCACTTTTTGAATATCTAGTTTTGAGGATTTTTTGGTATATGCGAATAATTTACGTTGCAACGACAAACATTTTAGAATTGCCTTATTGAATAAATAGCTGCATAAAAAATTCTCCTATTTCATGTTTTTTAGAGTCCTCTATGAGAAAATCTCGCACAGTATACCTTATAGGTGTAAAATTGTGAGCTACAAGAACTTTTGTACAACGTGGGCTACATATGTATTTTTTTTATCATGTCGCACAGCATTTTCAACTCAAATGAACAGGGCTGTTTAGTGTCATTAAGTTCTATTTTTCTTGATTTATATATGAGCTTTAGCGTTGAATATACTAGGTAGTTACTTTATTATTTCAAGTTGTGTTTTAAAGTATACACAGGGTAGTTTTTAACTTGTTATTATAATCAGCACAGCTATATGCATCGATGATTTTTTTTTATATTTCACTGTTAGTTGATTTCAAAACTAAATCCATGTTTAGTCTAGGGCTGGAATGTTTTCGAATTTTACAATTTGAATGGTCATTTAAATATTTATTCAAACAACTGCAATAGGTATTAGAATAACTGTAGTATTCGCAACCGATATTCGAATAATTTCAATATTGTAATTTGATTTTCAAACAACTAGAGTATTAGTCAAAATATAAATGCCTATGACCAATGATAAAAAATATACGCCTGGATGTCCTGAGCAATCATTTGAGTTTCTTTTAATTTTTGTGCTAAACCACTTTGCCCTCTAATCCTTTTTAGAAATCATGTAGACAGTTTGTGTACTTTTGATCGAAAACTGACTCGTGAAGTTTTGGTATTCGATTTAAGGTAAAGATGCAAAAATATTTTAACTAATGGTTTTCTACCAAGTTAATTTTTGCACACAAACGTATTAAGTGATGTAGCAGCTCGGTTATTTTTCTTTAATGTTGCGGAGTTCTATTATGTTAGGCGGATTCGGTCAATTTGGCGTATAGTTAATGTTATGGCCTTTGAATACTTTATAGTGGTTTTGGTCTTATGGTCTATTGCTGATTTGGCCAAAACTAATTTCTCTAGTGTGATACCTAAGAAATAGCAGTAATAATTTTTGTAAATATTGATTAACATAAATTTTCTGATTTCTGGTATCTTTACCAAAGAATTATTAGCTACTAATATAGACAAATATGTGTCCACCTTTTCTACAATAATACGTTTCAAATTATCCGGTATATTTTCCTTGCTCAATGCGTTGTAGACCGTTGTGATTTTGGTGGTCTTTAAAGTATTTAATCCAAAAGATTTATTATCCTTTATTAAATTCTCTGGATGGTTCATTAAGAGGGCATAAATTAAAATATTTCCTTGCTTAGCTATACGTTTCAGGTTCTTGTATTTTAGTGTTTATGCATATTTTTTACTTTTTCCATTATAAATTTCTAGCGCAATATCTCTTGTTTCAGTTTAGCGGTTTTTAGTTTTCTTACTTTAGGGTTCTTTTTAGGGCTAGAAGGTCCTAGAAGTAAAAATATATGCTAATCTAGGACGACTCAATCAAGCATCGTTGTTACTTAATCGATCGGGAATTCTGTTTGGTTAATCTTCAGAAATTTATGGAACTACTTATATCTTGACAACTATCGTTGTAGAAATAAATTTATTCAAACGTATTCATCAATTGAATCAAAAGCTTCTCATCAGATGGCTGAGAACAAGCACTGGTTTATTAAATGTAACCCTGGAATGTAAATCTGAGGAAGCTATCTTCCCAATAATTTTCGAAATTTAATCTGCTATATCATCTCTAATTTTATGAGATAGAAGTTTAATTCCATATTGAGCAATCTTTTATAACTTGGAAACATTTAGCAGTAATCTAGTAACTCGAAATCTAGTCACACAGTTTGATTTAATAGCTTACGAAATTATTTAACATGAATTTGGATTGTGTTAAGATCGAACAAACATTCTTAGCTTTCTTGCGGATAACTGTTCTAGCCTCGGACAAAATTTTGTGTAGATTTAGTATCCTACTTACTGCAAACCCGACGATCATATACAACATAGTGCTTTCTTACCCGCGTCTAATCCCAACTCGTCCTCATTCACGCATGCGCATTATAGTTCGCTCTTTTCGGGTGCCAGATGACGTCGCAACCGCTCATATTGTTTCATTAAATAAACGCGGGTATATTTTCGGAACAGACCTCATAATTGAGAAATCTGGTAAAATTTTGATTTCCCAACTTTTATGTTATCACATATTTTAATCATAAATAATTTTTACATTTTTTGTTAAATAACTCGTTTTAGTTTGGAAAATAACAATATAAGAACAAAAAACTAATACAATAATTTAGTTTAGAGTTTAATTAAAGGCTGCTCGTTCCCAGGCGTAGGCTCCAAAGGGCGACTGCCATTTACATTTTTTTAGTGCCGGCTTGTGCAGTACGTTCAGCACAGACTGTTTACGTAAACGTGACGCAAGTTCCACGAACCGAACGAAATTAAGGCTTTTGATATTCAAACAATGCGGATGCTAATGTAATTGCGATGGCGTTGAAACATGAGTCAGCCGGCATTTATATTTTAAACCTACGCTTGTTGAAATCTAGCGCGCTTCAGCGAAATTTGACTTAATAAACGCCCAAAAAGCTGCAGTCTGCTTTAATGCTACTGATGCGCTTTAACAAAGTCCATTAGAAAAGCAGTGTGAAAAGTTAAAAAATGAAATAAGCTGCTTTTAACAATCCAAGTGACGTTAATTTGCACGAAATACCTCAAATATGAAACTTGAATTGCACCTTTTCGACTCGAGCAGAACTGTTGCGTTTCTTGGATGTTGGCTGATGTTTGAAAGGGTAGGGCGGAAAGTGTTGCAGTTATAGAGTGTACGTAGTTATTGGAAGGTGATTGTAAGCTTGCTTTAGATAGTGTGTTTTACTGGGACACTTATAATTACAAACAATGTTTTTTTAAATTTTCATTTGGATTACGAGAAAAGGAGGATAAAGACAGCTGCATTTTGTTACTTGCAGTGACATGTATTTCAGAAGACTGTTGTGATTCTATTTTTCACATAGCTTCCAACACACAAGTTTACTGTTTGAATTAGATAAAGGTATTCGGTTAAAATTCTCTCTATGTTGGTTTTAAGAGCTTTAACACTAACAGCGAGGGTCTATAATGATGATTTTCTAGTTGCAATTGTATAGGGTGATCTAAATTGAATTTTAGGAGTTAAATTGCGTGTCGTTTGCATTCTATGAACGTTGATAGTTTGCTTTTGTACAGTTGGTATTTAAACACATGGTAAAGTCCACTGAAGATCACCAGAAATGCCGTATATTTGTGAACTGAATTTAAGAGAACATCTGATTTTTGCAAAAAACTCATGTTGAATCTCATGTGTTTTTAAATAGCTTTGTAAATCATGTAGGATAGTGAAAATCTAAGTATTATTCACGAAAATACCTACCCAAGAAAATTGAAACTTCTGTTACTTCTTAACGTAATCTTCGTCTAGACGTATACATTTTTCACAACGTCGTTGACCTGATTTCATGGCTGCTGAGAACACTTCTTTAGGAGTGTGTTTCGCCCACTGGAAAATCGCTGATGCAATAGCGGTTTGATTAGAAAATGGCATCCACATCTCATCTGTTGCCATAATTGACGAATTCCCTGAGAAATTGCCATCCGCGCAGCCTTGTGTTCGTCGGTTAGCATTCTAGGGACTCATCTTAAGTGAACAAAATAACATTCACTGCACTGACGGTAATTCAGCCTTTGTACATTGAACTGTTTGGTGTGCAGTGTGGCCTGGAAGAAATTATTATCCCATACTGTTTTGAGGACGGAGCTGCCAACGTTACTGTCAATGGTGTACGTTACTGGGAGATGCAAACCAAATTTTTTTTTAATAACTCCAATGATTTCAACTTGTATAAAAGTAGTCTTAATAAAATGGAGTCACACAGTACGTGAAACAGTCACTTTATTTCTTGCTTGTGTCATCTCGAGAGGGGTGATGTGGATTGGCCATCGCAGTCTTCTATAACCTTGCTAGAATTTTTTTCTCTGGGGATATTTGAAGGAAAGAGTTTATGCCAAAAAACTTGCTACGATTTCTGGGCTAAGAGAAAACATCAGACATGCTGAAATAGAGCCCATGTCAGCGGAGTTATGGAGGGCGTCTGGTCGACATCATAGTTCATTCTGAACTTTACACTGATAGCAATACAAGTCGAATTGTTCCAATATTTTGTCTTATTTGGGAAAAAATTCCAATTTAGATTATCGTCTATAAGCTTCAATTCAGACTATCCGTTTATTTGTTTCTAATAATAATGACCATGCTGCCCTCTGTAATTTTTTTTCTTTAATATGGTGATTACTTTGAAACATTACTGATCGTAGTCTGGAATGATGAAGACCACTGCAACGTTTCTAAGTTCTGATGACAGACTGTACAATTGCAACTTCTTTAATACCCTTACATACTGTTTCAACTGTAGTTAATTAACCACCGCGTTAGATAACGAGATAAGACCCAAGCATTCAAGATAAACTCAAATTTATTCTCGGCGGCTGCAGGAGTGTGAAAAGAGAGCGCTTTATCTGAGCGCTGGCGTTTCATTGTTGGGCGCGCGTCGGACCGAAATCACATCTGGAGGAGTAGTTATTCTTAAAGCGTCTAATTAAACCGACGGCTGCAAGTGGTAATTATTTTGCTGCACTTAAGATGTAAATTCAAAGAGATTAGAGTCGACCTTAGAGCACTGTCGCTTGAGGATGACAGCAGCTACATCAGAATTAAACGGATGCGCGAGGATGCTAGAGCTCGGTGTAAACAGAAGGTTACGTGGCGGGTTTGCTTTGACGACGGCATTAACTAAGGGTTGGCAAAACTGAAATCTATTTGAAATGGGGCAGATGACTAAACGTATTGCAACAGGATAGGCGTTTGCTGCGTGTCATTTGTTGTAGGGGAAAGTGTTATTTAACGTCTAACCAGTAATTATTCAGATTTATGGTAATTATTAAGATGTTATTGATAATCTCCATTAGTAGAAGAATTTACCCGAAGAAGAAGATGAATTATTATGGAGAAGTTCTTAAGTGTTAGTATGTATTGCAAACTTTAGAAGAATAGCATGTTATTAAAATAATAATAATAATAATAAACATATCTGTGCAGGTATAAGCACTACTTCCAAAAATCATATGAATTGCTGTTTAGATTAGAAGAGTTTGTCTCAACCTCCTCATATGTATAATAGTAATGATAAAACTGATTAAAAATATTAGGAAAAGAACGAAAAACTCAGCAATAGGTTACTAACATCTAGAGCCGATAAGGATGGGCATTGTGCTATGAGCGGGCTCAAAAAAGGAGATGCGGAAATAAATAGACGTGTGGGCGGAAATTTTTTATTGATGAAAATGGAAATAAATACCCATAAAAGTAAAGTATTGGTGATAAATGAGAAGCAACTAACTAAAACAAAAATAAAATGTAAGGACACAACCTATGAATACTTAGGTAGCCTTATAAGGAATTATGGGAACACAGAAGTAGAAATAACAAAAGGACGAGAATCTCAACACCTAAAGAAAAATTCTGGAATAAGAAAATGGGATAGAATTACTTATAAAATAATTAAACAAGAACCAATGATGAACAAAATATAAAGAAGACTAAACTGGTTTGGACACACGACTAGGATGAATCCAAACAGACTGACCAAGAGTTTGGGGAGCAAAAATCACAAGAAAATGAAAAGAGGAAGGCCAAGGAAAACAAACAGTGGATGTGGGAAAAGAAAGGGGCAAAACAAGAGAAGAGCTGAATAAATTGCATTGGCATTGGAAGAAATGGGTGGATGGATAAAAAACCCCAATTCAAATCCCACACCCGAAATGGTACAAGGAAGGGGGAAAGAAGAATTGCTGTTTAGTTCTTGTGAAAACTCTTAGAAGTTAGTAAATCATGTTAGCTTTCTCAAAAATTATCTCATAATCTTTTTCGATGATGATCTTTATCTAATATAAAAGGTGGGGATTTTTTGCAGCCTAGTATCGCGTGTTGCGTTTATTACCCTAGCTTTCTGCTCTCTTAATCGGAAGTCTTGTATTTGAATTTTGAAGTGGTAAAACGTTAAATTTCGGAAGCAACGCTGATTTTGAAAAACGATGCTCATTAGTATTTTCATTTTTAACCTCAAGATCTTTTTGGTCCAAAGCTTGCAGCAAGTTCATAACAGTAAATATTTTATAAGAGGCTTTTACTGAATAAGTGCGGTAGAGACTTGACTACCTGAAGGTAACAAAACAGAGAATGCTGTGATGTGCTTTCTTGCCCGTTTTATTAGCCTTTTCTACTCTTTTCTATGACAGATCTCAGAAGAATATGAAGATAAATTAAAAATGAAGCAAGATGTAAAATACAGATAAGTAGTTCCATATAAAAATTTGGAATTAGAAGTCTAATAGAAAAGAGATTGGAGCTGCATAAGCTAAATAAATTAAATATTTCAACCTTAGCTGATTCTCAGCTAGTTTCTATTTCACAATCTCCAATTCATAGTGCCTATTCACTAGTGATATAATTTAGCAGAGTTTTTTTATTACATAACATAAATGGTGGTCCAAATTAAGTCGGATTTAAATTTTAAATAAAACGACTTTTGAATTGACTTTATGATTAGATTTTTATAAGCTATTAAAGTAGATAGTTTCGATTAAATATAGAAAATTGTCATATTGCCACTTTAGCTTCGGTTACAAAATTTTCGGTTATAATTTCTGATGGATTTTATGGATAACATGTCGAATATCTTTCTTGAAATCGTCAACTATTTGTGGTGTGCTGGCGTAGACTTTTGATTTCAGGTAACTCTGTAAAAAGAGTTGGCCAAGATCTTGCTGGCCAGTTGGTATCGGCATTTTGTGAAATTACACGACCGGGAAATTGTTGGTGTAGTAAATTGATTGTTGCTCTAGTTATATGACATGTGGTTTTAGCTGGCGCCAAAAAAAACTGAGTTATCATGTAACGGTAACGATCGCCATTCACAATTACAGCATTTCTAGCATCAGCTAGTAGGAGTATGGGACTATCACGCCACCTGTCCATAATCTACACCAAATAGTAGTAGGTTGGGGGTGCATTTGCTTAGATGAGTTATGCGAGGATTTTCCGATTCCCAAATGTGTCAATTTTGTTTGTTTACGAATCCGTCGAGTTGAAAATGCGCCTCATCTCAAAATGGTTTTTCGATTTACTAGATAACTATTCTAACAACCAATTGAATGTTCAGCAAACTTCAGCTCTTGCGTGAGTTGAATTTTGCAGGCATGAAAGTGCTGCATTCGCTGAAGGAAGCTCCCCGAAAGGTCTAATTTTTGTTCACAATGCTCAGCGACACTTTGACTAACTATGGCAATGTTATCACGGGACCCTACCTCACATTGATACCATGTGATCTTGCATTTGTTACCGATTCAGTTTTATTAAATTTTGTATTCAATTTGCACTATGTCGACTGAATTTGCAATGTTAAAGATTCATTGGATTGTGAATCATATAGAATTGGCGCTCGCTACTGATTGTGTTCCTGATTTACAGTTTTGGAATTTATTTTCGTGCAGGGGGGATTTTACCCAAATTACCTTAGACCGAGCTTGTAAGGATTAAGGCGAGAGCGGATTAACGTAATTCGAGGAAGTTGTTATCTTTCTTTTTAATAAGATTCTTTTAATAGCTAGCGCAACGTTTTTTGAAATCTGACACGTTTTAATTAATTTTTTGCCCAAATCCTTCTTATAATTAACCTGGGAGCTCACCTGGAGCGTGTAATTTCTGTTTTCAGAACGCTTCGCCTACTTGCCGACCGAATTTAATTTAAACACCGTAAACGGACCATTACAGTTTTTTATAATTGCGCTAGAAAAGCGTAGGAAGAATATTTATTACGGCGAAAATGCTGCAGAGTTTTGTTTAACTGAATTTATTGTTTAAGTAATTAATTTGTCTGTCCTTTTTATTGCACCGAATCTGCTAATTTTACTGCCATTTTTACGTGTATTAACCGTTTCGCTAATTAATTTGACTAATTTGTGTGCGAATGAGCAGAGGCAGATTATTATTCATATAAATTATGTAGTTTTTCAGTAATTATAGTTGGGTGGGTTGCATCTGTGAATGGCCCTTATTTGAGATGAAACGAAATTTAAAGTAAAACAGCATTATCATTATCAATTACAAGGTTCTTTATATGCAGGGACTGAGAGAGGAACGGTTAATGACTTCTTGCAAGTGTTTCCGTGTATTAATTAGACGTCGACTCACGTTATCTTGTTCGTTGCTCTTCTAAACATTTTAGTTGGTTTTTTTCTGTTTATTGCTTTAGGTAACGCGAGCAAGGCTTTTTCTGTTGTAATTTCCTGGTGGAATCATTTGGGGAATTATCTTTCTTATAATGTGTTACAGAGTGCCTAGTTTGCTTTCTGGATTTCTTATTTTCTTCTTTTTGTGTATGGTGTAGTTATATATACTATATATTTATATTCTACATACAGTGCACGTCACAAGCAGTTGCAAAGACTAACGTAGATGGAAATGAACTAATGTCGTACAGTTGTATAAATTTGGCCGGCTTTAGCCTCGTAATCACTTGTGGTGTACACTATAAAGTTTAAAGGGGTAGCGTTGTTATACTAAAGTTATATTGGAACACATGAAGTCTTTTAGCGTATTGTGCAATATTCTAATTATGATATTATTGTGAGTAGTCGGTACTTTTTCAAGTGCCATGTTCAGTCTTCTAGACGTTGGGAATCATTGTGATCCATGCTTCACGGTTCTTTGCCTTACGACAAATTTGCTCCATGATTCTTAAACCTGTCCAGTCTCTTATATTCCCCATCCATCATATCGGCCTTCTTCCAATTCCTTTCATAATTAGTTGTCTTCTTCTTAAGGTGCCATATCCGTTAGCGAATGTTGGCGATCATGTTAGCTGTAATCACTTGGTCGACTGCTGCTCTGAAAAGTGACCCTGACTGTCCAAACCATTGTCCCGGGTTTTTCAACCATGAGGTTCTTCTTTTTCCAGGTTCTCCCTTGCCTTCAATCTTTTCTTGTATTATTAGAGGTATAAGATGTTGTATGTGTCTGGCTATCTCATGATGTGCCCGAAATATGATAGTTTTCGTATTTTAATTGTTCTTATAATCTGTTTGTTCCATTATTACTAACACTTCTTCATTTCGTACACGATTCATCCTACTTATGTGCAGTATACGTCTGCACGTCCGTAATTCAAAGAAGATTCGAAGATTCTACTCCCTAGAGAAGAACTGTGAATACATAGCAGCGTACTAAACGCATTCTCAGTTGTAAATTGAGGTCATGACTACACAACACTTTTTTTTAGCCGTGTGAATGCTGCTCTGGCACTTTTTATGCTGTATTTGATTTCAACTGTATGATCTCAGTCACTGTTGATAACACTTCTAAGATACGTGATTTTATCAATTTTTTCTATTGGTGTATTGTTAATATAAATATCATGATTATCCGGTTGCTTTTTGCTAATAATCTTGTACTTTGTGTTCTTGGTGGAGAACATATCGTTCAGATGTCAAAAAGTATCTGTAATCCTTCCAGAGCATTTGCCATTAGTGCAGTGTCGCTTGCATACCTTATATTGTCAATTGGGACTATTTATTTTTACTCATTCAATTTTATCTAGTGTTTCTTTAATTATTCCCTCAGAATAGATGTTAAAAATTAACGGCGACAGAATGCATCCTTGTCTGGCTCCTCTTTGTATAGCAATGTGTTCTGTTGTTCTGCTCTCCACTCTAACAAACGCCTTTTGATGCCAATATAAGTTAGTTATGATTCATCATATTATGTTATGTCATCAATTCCCGAGTTTCTTAAGATGTCTACAATTTTTTCGAGCCGAACATTATCGAAAACACATCACTATTTACGTCTCTAGATCTTTGCACTAAAACTTGGATAGCGTTCGCAGACCCTTTCAAATTCCAAATTGTGTATTTTCAATATTCGCTTCTACTTTTCTATAAATTCTTTCATGTATCACTAGCAGGAAGACTTTTAGTACATGACTCATCAGGCTAATTGTGCGGTGGTAATTGCATTCATTCGCCTTATGTTTTCGGTATGGAAATAAATGTTGAACTCAATCAGTTTGATGGAATTATCCGTTTCATATATTGAATTTTAGAAGTGTGGTTATTCCATGGTTTTGTAATAGTTTTAATAATTCCGTTGGTATTTCGTCTGGTCCGACGGTTTTTTTATTCTTTGATCCTTCAATGGCTTTTTCATCTTCTTGTTTTGTTGCTTCTTCATTAATACTATAATGGCATTGCTTTTGGTTTGTTATAGAAGTTTATCTAAATCGGTATAGAATTTTTCTACTTCTTCGTCATCACAGTTTGTTGTTGGGACGTACACCTGTATAAAATTAATGTTCATAGTAGTAACCTGTATTTGTAACATAATTGTTTTGCCAGGGTCAAAGCTTGTTACGGTTGTGTCAACGTCTTTAGTAAATAATGATCGCCACTCAATTTATATGCTGTATTTTTTCTTCCATAACACATTTTCCTGACTGTGGCCATCTCATTTCACTTATACCGAGTACTGAAATGTTTATTCTCTTCATTTCCTTGATGGTGTTCATACTTCGGACATTCCAAGACCCTATTTTTATATCAGATATTTTGACGCTGGCTGGCTGGGAGATTCTTCGCACCTCTGCCTTATTCACGAGGCACCCGTACTCGGGGTCACTCTTTAAATTTGCAGCCATTGTCATGATTATCGTGGGAAAACATAGTGTAGTGGTTTTCCGTTGTCTTCTACACCACTGTGCAAACACCGTTTCTGTGGATTCCACTACGCCGTTTTATTTCCAACATACAGCCGTTTCATCATTTCGCCTCTGTGAGATATTGTTATGCCAGCTGCCACTTCCAACTTTTTGTAATTGGGGGGGTTACCTAGATGAGTTGCTTCCACTACAACTTTGATGCTCATCACACCTTGGAAAATATAAGAGTCATTAATTCCAATACTTAGAACTTGCCCCTTAAGTTAGTTTTGGTCTTCCCTGGGATTTCTCCAGTATCTACTATATCTAACGGGCGTTTCCCTATCCACCACCTGGGGAGGTACCCAGTTGGGGATCTAGCAACCCCGCTGGGTTTTTAGTTGTATTATTTGATATTTCTCTTTTTTCAGTATACGGCCCAGGTAAACGACTTTCATTTGTTTGAGGGTCGTAAATAATTCTGTCCGTGTCAGCTCTCCTTAACACTTGTTCATTTGACACATGGTCGGTCCATGGAATCTTCAGCATTATTTTGTGTAACAACATTTTTAACGCCACTATTCTATTTATCGTGTTCATTTTCAATGTCCCAGCATTCCATTCTGTATAACAATACTGACCATATGTAGCATTTTGTCATGCGTTGTCGAAGTTTCAGATTCAGTACGTTATTAAATAATACTCTTTTCATGGAATTAGAGGTACTGGGAGGTATTTCTATTCTTTTCTTAATTTTGGGACCTGGTTTGAGGTCTTCTGAAAGATTACAATCTAGATATTTAAAAGCACTAACTCGTTCTATTTGGTTATATTTATGTGTAAATTGACGTTTAAATACTGTTATCTACTGCACAATTTGAATTTAGTTTTGTCATTATTAATCCCATGTCGATACTGGGCGTATAAACCTTGTTTGGGAGTTTTTGTAAATCTTCAATGGTATCTGCTAGTAACGCAGTATTATCCGCATATCTAATGTTTTTTGGTACACCATTAATCTTCACCGCCTAATCCTGCCTTAAACATAGCATCAAAATATAAACTGAACAACCAGGGGGAAGCGACGTAGCCCTGTTGCATTCCTCTACCACTTTGTTTGTCAATCCTTCTTTTAGTCGTATCGATGTTCTTTATTCCCAATATAGGTTTTTGATAATTTGAAGATCTTTTTTATCCACTTTGTCAAACGCTTTTTCATAATCAACGAAACAAGCGAACACGTTCTTTTGTTGGTCTCGACAAGTATTTGCAATTGCCTTCTGTTGTTCCTCGCAAAACTGAAAAAGCCTTTCTCCTCTCCCATTACTTTGTCCCAAACTATAATTGCCAACTAAGTCTTTTCGCCGTCCTTGTCACACTTTGGTTTTGAAACCAACCATAATGAAGGTTATATCATGACTTCTTGTTGTTTTTAATGTCTTCTCTATATTATAATACAACTGTTATACTTCTTCGTCACATCTCTTATCTGCTGTCGGAGCGTACACTTATAAAATGTATATTAAAGGGCTGTAGCTGTAGTAACATAAGTCTATCTGAAATTGGGATAACATTTTTAACATATTTGGTATATTTCGATTCCACAAATACTGCTACACTATATCGTTGATATTGATCATTTCTGTTGCTTCCTTTCCATCCCCTATTTCACATATACTTGTGCCTAGCCATCTTAATTTGAGTATTCCTAGTATGTTGATATTAAGTCTTCATTTCCTGTACCGTGTACCGCTCCACTGGAGTCAAACGTTGCTATGCTAGTTTTGGTCCCCCCAGGTATTTGATTTTTCCGGTACTCATCACATCTGATAGGTATGCCCCTATCAGCTACGTGGAGAGGCGCCCGATGGAGGACTAGCAACCCCACACAGTCAGTACTCCACTTGAATAAAACACGGAAAGCATGCTTATGTTGAACAGTTCTGTGTTATTAACTTTTTTTAATGTACATTAACGAGATTTTAATTTAATGTTATGTTGAAAATGTAAATTTTAACTGTTATGCGTGTTCTATCACGACACTTTAATGAGAAGTTTGCAAAGCGTCTTTAAACAGCATTCTGTTTTGCAGCTTATTTCTCATTTTTCGTACCAAGTCTAAGTTAATCAAGCTGCTGAATCTGCGAATCAAATATTCTTTCTGAATATTAAATGTCAGTTCATTTCCGTCTTTATACATTTTTGGCTCTAATGTAATAGATTCCCATATTTTAAAACAATTTGAATGATGTTTGGTGGAGGTGTTTTCATAGGTTTTGTTCTGTCAAGCGAAAAGACAGGCACATTCTGTGCCGTCTAGAGGGATAAGGGTAAAATTTCCCAGACCTGTGGTTCTTAGGAGTATGAACACATTTAATTATATTGCTCTTTACACAAAAGCAAATTTTGAAAGAAATGGGTGGGGATAGCGATGCCCGTTCTGTGGCGCTGTATGCAATTGTTCAGTAGGCAGTGCGGAGTGGAAGAAGAAGATTGTGTTGCAGTTTACTCGTCCACTAGATTAATTGAAAATGAATGCTGTCATAGAAACACTCGCCAAATGTGAAGTGCGAAGTTTGTTGGTTTACAATATCTGAACTTTCTGTACTCCTTTCCCCTTTGTTTTGTACGAAGTAGTGACAAAACATTTGAGACATCGCAAGTTTTGTGCCTGTTGAGTACTAAAATTCCTGTCTGAGCACGAAATAGACAAAATGAGTTCTACTTTGGAGGTTCTGTCGCGTAATGCGAGAAGCATTTCTCAATAGAAATGTGACCGGCTACGAGACCTCGGTGTCGCACCGTTTTGACGATGACACTGCGCTTCAAGGTGCTCTTACAGAGTAGCTTATAAGCTATAAGACGTTATGACAAGTGCCTTAATTTGCATGGCGATTATGTCGAAAAGTGTCCGTCATTGATTGCAAAACGGAGTTTTTTTCCGAATCACCCTTGTATCAATAGAGATACTATTTTTTAAATAATACCTCAGGAGTCTGTAATTTAATTATATGCAAATTGAAAGAGCTAGTTGGTATCAATGCATAGTTGCGTTCTTTTTCCTTACATTTTTCTTTAGATGTAGCGAATCAAGACACGTTAGAACGATTGAGCTTTTGTTTCCCAATTTTAGACTCGTTTATCTCCCCTTATGGTTTTTTGAGGAAATTTGGTTCAGTAGTAGCAATTTGAACTAAAACATTAGTAATTGTCTGGTAATAGTAGCCATAGAATAAATTTTGCCGTCAAAATTTCACATTAGTTTTTGGAATCCTTAGTCTTTTAGTTCTCTGACTGCCACTCACCAAGTCTAACTGATTTGTAGCCCATGCATGTTTAAAATGTTTCGGTGTTCTGCGCATTGCTAGTCTACGAAAACGGAAAATATTATCAACGGTTTATACCGTGTCTTTATTTATACTACACTTATTGCATCGTAATAGTTTTTGTGAACTAATGTTTCACCATTCCCAAAAATATTTGACGCAAATTCTCTCAGTTATTCCAAATGGGACGATCACATACTACATGAGCTCAGTCACCAGTGCCTAGTGAAGTCATACTAATTCACGCATGCGAATTATAGTCAAATTTTATAAGTTGCCAGGTTACATCTCAGACGCTTGAACTATTTTCATTATATTAATATTAGTTGGATATCTTAGGAACTGTTCAAAACATTTTGAAAAACCTTGTGTTGGAATTGTGAGTAACTGCCCCGTCGTAATGCTTTAAATATCTTGAATGGTCTGGAATTTCTTCCAGCCAGAAGCCACAGGACAACAAATCTGAAGCGTTGTATGACACATCGTTTAGTTCTCGAACTGTTGATTGTAGCTCGTACATGTTCTACATTTTTTGATTTTCTGATCCTTGCTGGCCTGCTAGAACGCGGATTACTTTTAGTAGATTCCCGACCAACTCTGAATCATTTGGACCAAGTCTTTATTTGCGCTGCACTCGTTGCGTTGTTCCTGAAATCCTTCTGAATCGTCCGAATAGTTTCTGCGGCCGAATGTTCCAGCTTTGCATAACATTTGTTGCTCTATGTGTTTTTCGGGAAAGGTAACGTACAACACAAGGCGCTAACAATTTACTTTGGTTTATTATGTATTGTAAAACTTGATAAGGGTGGTTGTATAGTATTGTGAATTTTTCTGAGCTAGATATTTTGAACAATAGTATTTTTTAGATAAGTGGGATAAAAATGTTTTGATTTATGTTTAGACCTTAACGGTCTATCTGAGACCCTTTAGAGAGCATCAAATTCTAGCTTATAGATTTTTTTGCTAAGATCGTATAGCTGACTAAAAGATATAGTTGATATTATTATAGAGAGCTCTGGGACTGTATAATTCTATACTGTTCGGTCAAGATAGAAAAGAGAGTTACGCCTTGGAATGACCTAGAGTTTTAAATATCGAAAAAACTTTGTTGGGTTAATCTAAATGATTGTCTCCATACATGTATATTGCCTGATTTGTTCAGTTTTAGTTTTTAAAATTATCTGCTTAAAATTGATACCCCCTGATTTTTTTCCTCACTTCTAAATAGTACATATTATAGAATTGATAATTCGTTACACACTTATTTTTTCTATTGTTTGATAGATTTCGTAGGAATGTTATCTATTATAAAAGCCTTACTGTCACACTTGGGGAACTCATTTCACCTTCCGTGGCTCACCCACAATCCCTGCACCTCTTGTTACAATGCTTTGAAGTACGACTTATAGAAACGATTCTGGTGTAAATTTGTGTAGTGTGTCCTAATTTGTTAAAACGCCCTTCTATGACTCTCTAGCTCCTATTATAGCCCTTTAGTGCTGCACGTTTTGATAGACGACAATCCGGAAAAGTGGCTGGCTGGCACGCGCGAGCGTTTTTGCGCTGTGGGACTAGAAGGGATTAAACGCGTTGTAGACAGAGTGCATCGGTTTCTATAAAATAATTCGTTTAGGGCATGAAAAGTACCGAACTTTAAATGTATTGTAATAAGGAGTGCAGGGGTTGCAGATAAGCTGTGAAGGGCTGAGGTGGAGGTGGAATGCGTTTTTCTAGTGATAATGAACATTTCTGTAAAATAGCTGCGTCAAGTTACTAAACAATTATCATGCTTGCTAGTGAATTATGAAGTCCAATTAATTAACATTTTAGTGATTATTAACACTAACTCTATCGTCTGAAAAAGTTTATGAAAATTTCCCATTTTGTAAATACTTTTATAATATAATACGATCGTATTTTACGTTCCTCCCCACCAATTTCTGATTAGAAGTAAACGCAATAAGTTTAGATCATAGTTAAAAATGCGAAAAAACTTTCAGATCGTCGAAGTATCTCCCAGCAGCACCGAAGAGCTAACTGTTGGTACCCGACTATGCGCCTACTGGAGCCAACAGTACCGCTGCTTGTACCCAGGCAGCGTTGCCGAACCTGGAACTCCGGACCCCGCGTTGGATGCCAAATTCGTAGCAGTTGAATTTGACGATGGAGACAGCGGACGAATAGCGATCGAAGACATAAGACTCCTTCCTCCCGACTATCCGATCATAGGTAAAACAATATTTTACCTTCACCCTTTGTCTTAATGCCTAAATATCTTTAGAGTACGACCCGAATCCCCTACTGAGTCTCAGCAAACGTAGGAGGCGAATATCAGTTACCAGCGGATCCACAGACGAACGAAGGCAGAGCCAGTGCCTCTCCACGGTTTCGTCGCCACCACCGGTACTTCAGGAGCCGCAGAAGGCCAAGATAAAGGAGGTAGAGAAAGAGGCCAAAGAGTCCGACAAAGTAGAAACAACGTTGGCGGAAGATCACCGCAGCGAGAGGAAGCGGATGAAGAAGAAGAAGCGGGAGAAGCTGAAGCAGAAGCTTGCCCATGACGACAAAAAGAAGAAGAAGAAGCACAAGTGCTGCGACGATCACTGCAAGCACAAGAAGCACCATAAGAAGCACAGGAAACGCAAGAAGCACCATCACAATAAGGAGGAGGAGAAAAAGGAGGCTGTCGAAGAGGAGCCCAGCGAGGAGGCTGTCGAGGAAGAGCAAGAGGAGGATGAGGACGATGAGGCTTCCGAGTCCTTCCCCGAATACCAGATCGTAATTAATCCCGAGGACGAAGTTACCATGGACGATATCTTGAAGTCGAAACCTAAGGTTGTTGCTCAATAGATCGAGTAAGTGACGAATCTGACTAATAATTTATTATATCTAGAAATCCAAGAAAATCAGAGACCGCCAGGAGTCGTGCGAGAGCCGCAGCAAGATGACCGCGTTCTTGCCCGCGCGGCAGCTGTGGAGCTGGTCAGGGAAGGGCTATCGGCGGCCCAGGGCGAAGGGCCGGTCCAGGAAGCAGTTCTTCAAAGCGATCCAGCGCGGCAAAGAGGCGATCACCGTAAGTTTGTGCGGCGCGCCGATTCGCGCGATACATTGCGAGTTTTTGCAGGTGGGCGACTCCGCCGTTTTCCTGTCGACCGGGAGGCCCGACAGGCCGTACATAGGCAAGATAGAGGCGATGTGGGAATCCTGCGGCACGATGGTCGTTAAGGTGAAGTGGTTCTATCATCCGGAGGAAACCGTCGGCTGCCCCTTAAATCTGAAATATCCGGTACGTTTTATTTGCTTATTTGCGCTTAAGGCATAACGCGGGCTGATGTAACGACGATGCATGTTGCGTCACAGCTGAAATGATTTTACACAGTACGAGACTCTATTAAAAAAATTATACGCAATATATTGAATGGCATAACGCGTGTTTTTATATGATAACGACGATGCATGTTGCGTCACCTGAATGATTTACAGGTGACGATGACTCTATTAGAAACAATTCTACATGAATATTTGAATGCAATCTCTAGAATTGGTTTTTAATTCAAATTTGACTTCACAAAAACGGAAATTGTAGTTATCCATCCAACCTCTGTAGTCCCATACAGTGAATTTAGTGACTTCTGTTTTATTTTGAGAAAATAAACTTACAAAGTTGTAAAATTCCCATGCTAAATCTGTGGAAAACTCAGTTTCAAAGTATTTGTGCTTCAATTTCTCATTGAATCCACTGGTATCTTTAATTCAATGATTTGACTTCACTAAAAACGGACCATTGAAGTTATCCATCCAAACTCTCAGGTTAAGTTTAAGTCCCTAATACGTAGTGAATTTAGTGACTTCTGTTTTATTTTGAGAAAATAAACTTACAAAGTTGTAAAATTCCCATGCTAAATCTGTGGAAAACTCAGTTTCAAAGTATTTGTGCTGCAATTTACTCATTGATATCCACTTTATCTTTAATAATGAGTTGGATTCTAGCTTAAAGAAGCGACCGATTGCGAAGTTACAATAAAAACTCTCAGGTTAAGTTTAAAGAAAAGTTAGTTCTTCTCTTTCAAAGCGTTTTTAAAATTTACTCGTTAGTACTCACCCATCCTTAGTAATTCAATGAGTTTTCGTTCAGTTTTGTGTTTATAAGTAGAAATTTGTTCTATTCAGTGACTTTTATTTGATTTTCTTGTTTTTGGCAGTAGTTTTCTTTTAGAGTTTGTAAATGTTATAGGAAGTGCACGAATATTGGTAAATATGGAAGTTGTAGTACAAGAAAGGATGTAATTTTGCACCAAAATTTCTGTATTTTAAATTTGTAGTCTATGGAAATCCCCAAAATGAAAATTGTGAAAAAAATCGAATTATAAAGATATATTCAGTCAACTTAAGTTGAGTTGGGTTTGGTTTGGATGTGTTTTCTAGGTTAGATTTGGTTTGGTTTGTTTCAGTTTAGTTAGGGTGGGTTAAATTCGATTAGATTGAGTTTTATCTTATGTTTTGGGTTATTTGGTCTTTTAAGAAAATGTATTGTATTTGTCGATTTCGAGTAAATTTGCAAGATCTATACAGATAATAATGTAATATTGATGCAGCTTTTACTTTCATTTTACTTATGTTGTTCTCTTGGCCACTTAATTATTTCTTCTTGTTGTTTTTCTTTGCCTAAATACACTTTTTGATGTTGGGTTTTTTGGTCTTCACTCATCTGGATTCTCTATTCACTTGCAACCAGTTGTTTCTATCTCTTGCCATTCTCTGCTCCTTCATGATTGTTTTTTCTCTTTTCCAAACCAACTCTTTTATGTTCTTCCCATAACTTTATTAGCCTTTTGTCTTTGTGTTGTCTATTCTAATTAGGCGACCATGTCATTTAAGTTGGTTTGTTTTAATTTTGTTATGTTTGTGTTCCTTACAAATGTGAAGGCTTCCATGATCAGTTAAGTTATGGTTGGAGTTTGCAAACTTTTTAATGTTTCGTATATAACTGCGGCGGACATCTTCAGAAGAAAATATAAAAAGCTTTCTACTCCAAATGGACAACACAATTTATCAATTTGTGATTTTTGTCTTTTGTTCTTCTTTATATTAAACAGGGTTATGTTTTATACTTCAGTTCTACATCTTTATTCTTTTTTTTTGAATACAACTTTTTTTATATGTTTATTTTTATTTATTTGCTTCTTTACGTTTCGCTGTAACTTAGACTGCAGCGATCTTGTGTTTTTGGGGAGCTTCATTATATAGATTTCTTACTCTGTTTATATTATGGCCTTTTGTTTGTGTTGTGTTAGCATCAAAAGATTATTTTGAAAAGGAATGTCTAGAGTCAAAGTTAAAGTAATCTTTTCATTGACTTCAAGAGGAGAAATCTCATTGGGTTACTAAATTTTGGTTTATCTGTTTGTCTCATAATATGATCTCCTTCCTTAGACCTGAGTCGTTATGAGTCTCATCAACTAAGCTGGACGTTACTTCAGAAATAAATTCTAATAAATACAATCGCTTTTAGATTTTTAGAATGAAGAGATGGTTAACTTACCACTATTAATAGGATCAGCTTGAATGTTGAATGTGATAGAACTGTTGGTTCCTCCTCTCTTGAAAGGTAGATTGAGGAATTTTTAACTGCATTTGCTTTTTCTGCACTATCTGGGTGTTATTTAAAGTATCCAGAAGATATATTTAGAGTTTAATACCATTTTAAGTATGATGAAGCTTATTGAGGTTGTAAATATGTGTAAACTATTTTTGATGGTCCTTTCATGAATCAAAAAAATATTGACAAAACCGAAACGGGCGTCAATAAGATACTATAAGGTATTATATTGTACCAAGAACGATTTTAAGTGTCAGTTTAAAGGTCTTAGAATGTAGTGTACATGTGCCTGTTTGGGGGTCCATTGATTCATATTGTCCACAAGAGAAATCAAAAAAGGTTGATTTTGGCTTTATATTTGAAGAGTTAGGTAATGGTTGGACCATCTTAATTCCTTCTGTAGCTTCTCATACGTCGTAGAGGCACATATCTGAAATTTTCTAGATTTTTTTGCTAAGTCAGACGAATTATGTATTGACAACGTCAGAATTAGCTATCATTTCTCATTGCTTAACTGTGCAACATTTTTATTGAGTCATCACAGTAGACTAGTTGGGTAGGTCTAGTCTAAGGCATTTATAATACTTCTTGGGGGTGAATAACGCGTTTCGATTATTTTTAACTGTCATCTGTGAATGTAAGTTTTTAAAAATTATTTATACACAAATTGCTTTAAAAGTCTGTTTTTAGTGAAATCAAAATATGTTTCTTTGTTCTTTACTGAGATATGATATTAATGTGTTTTTAATTTTTTTAATTTAAAAATTAACATTTATATATAAATTTTGTGAAAATTCTTTGCTAATTGATTATTAAAGGGTTTAAATGTAGTTTGTTCCTTATATCATGTACACTCACTAGCATTACTTTATGGTGGTAAAAAATATGTATAGCTAGATTCTTCAGATCAGCCAGATCTTAGTAATTAGCCCTTGGAAACAAGTTAATGATCTAAATTTTTTTGATTTCATTGTTTTGGTGAGGGCTTTGTGAGTTTATTTGGTTTTTCTTCATAAAAAGGTGGACAATTATGAAGGTTAATGGTTGGATGCCACAGTTGGCGGAAATATAACACTGGCCATGAACCCAGCTTGCATATTTTGTGATGGTAGATTCATGTTTCAATTAAGTGGATGTAGTTTATGTACAAATGAGAAGTTTATTTTTTTAAAACAAAAGGTCTGTTAACTAATGCGAAAGGTATACCAGCGGTGTAGAACTGAGTTAACTGGACATAATTACTTCTTCACCCATTTGAACTTATCCAACACTTCCTCTTGGTTCTTGAAAGTTATGTTTTAATCTTACCTATTTTTTCTATTTTAGGGAGCTCTATTTGAATCTCCCCATGTGGACGAGAATGATGTGCAGACGATATCACACAAGTGTGAGGTACTGCCCTTAAAGGACTACCGAGAGAAGCTGGGCGATGACCCGAAGCGCTATGCAGCCATATACGACAACAATGACATTTACTACCTGGCCGGGTACTATGACCCCAGTCTGACGACGCTGAAGATTCAGCCCGAGATACCTTTCAACGCTGACTGACAAAACAATCCCTTCAGAGAAGCAATAATTTCCTTCATGAAGGAAACGTATGGTTAGTGTGCGGGGCAAAGGGACACCGGCTGGAACGGTCCTAACTTTTGCTATATCACTGGACTGCGATAAACATAGTGATGGTTGGTGCTATTTTAAGAAAATTTACAAATCTATTTTGGACTAGCTCTTATTATTATTATTAGTGCTATTACAACTATTATTTATATTACGACTTGCTGTTTTGCATTGAATACTGTTTCAGTTCGCTGGCAATGCACTTTTTTAAGTTTAAACTGCAGTTTTGATAGTTTTATTACTTGAACCATTCTAGTTGTTTTCTTTCTGATATTTATGTACATAATGGAACTTATTACACGACATAGTAGTGTTAAAAGTACCGTAGACCTATACAATGATGTATTAAGAATTTCTGAATATTTAGATGTGTAACTTGGTCTACGGTTGTTTAAAAATAATATATGTTTTGTTAGTGGTCCAATAGAAGTGTCATTTAGGTCCATAATTAAGTTAATTAGGTGTCCATTTTGATATAATTAACGTCAATCAATAAAGCGTAACGTTCGGACTGAAATGGGTGCCTATCTTCTAAATGTAAGATATTAATGACCTGAAATGACTTCTATTGAATCTTTAGTCGGTAGCAGAGACATTTCCGGTGAAAGCTTCAGCACTGTGCATATAATCAGCTGAGACCGGCTTGCTGGGGCTTGCGCCGTCGACTTGAAGTGAAATGTGTGCAATGTACTATTTCTACTACAAAGATGTACTTAGTACTTCCACTTAAATACTTGTGCTCCATTCAGAGTAAGTCTCGGCCTTCGTATTTCATAGTGTATACAAAATTAAGTATTAGATAAGTAGTCAGACGTGCTTGTTAGACAGCTTTCTATTCACAACAGCTAAAGAAGTCGGAAATCGAAACGAGCCACACATTAAATTTGTTATCATAAGGAAAAGATCTAATTACATTAAATGTTTAGGTTCAGACCAAGTCCCGGATGTGTTTTGTACATGTATTATAGTTTTAATTTATTCTTATACTACTCAAATTAAATAATAAAAAAATGAAATCTGGATTCTTGTATGTTCTTATTTGGGATTATTACATTTTATATCTCCTGTGCGCATTCACCAAGTTAAGGTCTAGAAACTTTAGCTGTTCAAAATACGCTTATAAGTTTAGATTAGGTGCTCGCAGTATACAAATAAGACCTATTTTTATTATCGCTAAGTGTTTTCAATCTAATTGTTATATTACATAGATACAAAATGTGTTTGTTGAGACCAACGGAACTGTACTCTCATTCTTTACACACTCACGCGACGGTTTACATTCGTGCCTAGACCAGAGTTGGGCCGTTTAGTTTGTAAGCTGTCTGGTTTTGTTCTGCTTATTTCCTCGATGCAATACCGGAGGCGCTCGTCTGTGGGCGCCTCGCAATTCAGTGCTCCCTCCCGAGTGTCGTTATGTACCATAGCATGAATACTCCAAAAGAAGTCTTAACCGTTAAGCATTTAAGTATGTAGATGGCTTAGGGTACCTCACAAAAGTAATATTTTGTTATAAAATGTGTGTACAGAAAGTGTAAAGACAGAAAACATATTTTTGCATCTAAGAATAAGACAATACGGTGCTAGCTATAAGAAGGCAGTGACATCATGCTTTGTAAACCAATGCAGGGTCCGACGTGAAGATTCTTAAGACGTTTTGTAAATACACCTTGAGCTTGTACATAATGCTTGTACTATCTTCAATATACATATTTTAAAACCCAGCTCTTCCTTATTACTATTTTTATATACAATAGGTATGTAGTAGGAAATATTAATTAAAGTATAGTTAGCATCAGACTCCACATAATAATGCCTTTGTTAGAATGAAACTTTAAATACTATAGTAGTATTGTTAGTAGCTAACATGTTTCTGGGAGTGTATTTAAAGTCGTACTCATTAGTGAGCTACCTGACATAGTTTGTATAAATAATTTATGGTTTATTAGGAAAGGGAGTTTTTCTAAGTGTTACAAATATGTGTAGCAGATATAACTTTTGATTAACTCGTACAGTAGTAATTCTACGACATTCCATGTGGTACTGTTACAGTGTAACCAAGCCCCTCTACTTTAGAATTTTCTTTTATTTTGGTTTGAAATTTTTGTTAATTTTTGTATTGAAAGCGCTTGTTAAGGGTGATGCAGAGGAGCTTGCGAAAACAAAATGCAATATTGACAAAACATTGTGCTTTGTCATAATACTATGAAAAATAGGCAGTATGAGAGGGTGGAGGGGTTGTAAGGTTGGTGGGTAAACCTGTGACAGGATCATTACAATAAAATATTTTATGAGTATGCAAAAACATTCAAGTTTTGAAACCTCGAAGGGTTGCAGCTGAGTTTCGGAAGGTGTAATATATTTCTGGAGTAATTGTATTTCCTTACATGAAGATGATTATGTTGTTGAATAAAAATCTTAATAACATAATCACACTTTCATGATTTTCAATAAATAAGCAAGGAACTGTTTTAAAAAACATTATGGACTTGAAGAAGGTACAACATTTACGAACTGGGGGAAAGTTTTAAAACTCATGATCAAATTATTTTTGAGAACAAATACTTCAACTTATAATGTGAAATTTAATTAGAGTATTGCAATATGCCCTAACAACGCATTTGATACAGGTATGAACAACTCGCACAATTTGGAGAAGGTAGATGGTTGGACTACAGGATATTAATAATAATAAGTTCTATTGTACCCTTATGGGTCATAGAGTTTTAATGTAATTATTCCACCTCTTTCTATCCATAGCTATTTGTGCAAACCCTGGAAATGACTTTTTTGTTTGCACCTCTGTCGTATTTCTCCATGTATTTTTTGGATGCCCTCTTTTTCTTTCCCTTCTGGGTTCCATTTTAATATCCTTTTACTAATTTCACCACCACTTCTTCGCAAGGTATGCCCCAACCATCCATATGTCCTCTTTTTTATCTCCGTATTTATGCACACTTGATTTGTCTTTCTCCACAGCTCATCATTACTAATGAGTAACACCACATTTTCAGTCTATCCCTCAGGCATCTGTTTATGAACACCCACACTTTTTGTTTTATCACTCCTGTAACCGCCCACGATTCTGACCCGTATAACAAAACCGGCTTCACCATTGCATTAAACACTTATATTTTAGTTTTGGTATTTAAATTCTTTGCGTTCCATACGGCACTCAAATTTATATATGCCTCCCTTGCTTTATTTATTCTACTTTTTACGTTCTTGAGCCCTCAATCCAGTGCCACCACTACATTCCCTAGGTAGACGAATTCATCAACTCTTTCTATTTCTTCACCATTTATTAATAGGTTTTTGGTCGATCTACATTTAGACACATACACTTTGTCTTCTTGATATTTACTATTAGCCCAACTTTTGCTGACTCTTCCACTAGTCTGTTTAACTGTTCTTGCATATGTTTACCGTTATTAGCAATGAGGCAGATGTCATCCGCAAAATCTAGGTCATTCAGTGTTTCTGTTAAGTTCCATCTTATTCCTCCCTGCTGTCCTCTCATAGCCTTTTTCAACACCTTATCTAAAACTAGCACAAAAAGCAGAGGGGGAGGATACACCCCTGTCTTATACCGAATTTTGTTTGGGAGGCTGTCGACAGCATTCTATCTTATCTATATCAGCTAGCGTGTCACTTAGTTACTTTAGTAGCTTCTCCATATTTGGCATTGCTCTTTTGTAAGCGTTCGTGTACAATGTGTTGCCTGTCCCCACGAATTTGAGCGCACCTCTAATATGTGTGCTGTTATTATTCTTATCGCTTTATAGCATGCAATTTTGACCTCTAATACTATCTCCTTAACCTCCAATCGTTTAAAATTTTTAATTTTACTCACTAATTATGGTTTTACCTTGCGTATTTTATCTTTCAAGGTTTGTGTCTCCTATCTTCTCACTTCCTGCCTTTTTACTCTTTCAAACAGCTCGATACGGTCCAATCTGTACTTGAATACTGGAGCACTATTTTTTACTTTGTACCATATGGTAAACTATATGACAGTCTCAAGAGCTGTGTGAACATGAGGGAACACACAGGAAAGCTTTGAGTAACTTAACATGGTTACCAAAGAAGGATTATGTCATTATCTGATAGATACGAACACAATTAACAGTCACCTCTTTCAGAGATATGCAATAATAATACGCCAAAGATTTCTATTTAAATCTGCACTATTATGAGGCAGTTTGTAGAAGACAACATGCATTTTCAATGTTCTTTATGTTGTTTTTCATTAGTACATTAATATCAACAATTTTAATAGCAATTTTATTTTGAGTGAGTGACATAGATAGTTGAAAAATGGTGACCCTTCATTTTTAATGATAAATCTAGCTTTTACATAGGGATGACCACCATATTCAAATATGGAGGACTAAATATTTATCCATTTGATTTTTATTGTTGAATACACTGCCAGAATTAGTGGCTATATGGTCTTTGGCCTTGTTTAGTATCAATTAGAAGAATATTGATTGTAGAGTTATACGTTTTGAAAAGTCTAGGAGATCATGTACTATGGCATGGCTTTAAGGTGCTATTTTTCAACAGAATAATGGACATACACCTTAGAATGCAAGACTTTTTTGGTATATTTGGTCTTCAATCGTGCCGTTTATAGAATATATGTGAAGTCGACAATTTTGCTCAAATAAACGACCTATACGTTTTGATATTACAATCAGTTATTTGTATCATTTGCATTGCTTGTAGAAAATTTGATTGATTGTATTTGAAGTTTCCTTTTGAGTGTGGCAAGTTTCATGCCAATAAGTGTATGTATGGATGGATAGATGATTTAGACTGTTCTGTTTTGCATACATCAATTAGTGGATAATGTTGTGTAAATTGGGTGATATTGATTTTCTGCTGTAATTGCACTTTTTGCTACAAACGTACTAGTCAAAATAAGCAATGTTATATAGTTGGCTAGCAAATTGGTTATTTTTATTCCTATATACAATTTATGCAGAATATATTTTTGGTATTGTCAATATTGAAAAATGTACTTCCTATTTGTAGGATGTTAGATTGTACAGTTTTAAAGCACATGGTGCACTATCAGGATATTAAGTACTAGAAAATAAGTGGGATCGTCTGCGTATCATAGATTCATATAAAATAATCTTCAAGGTTCTTGTCATTTTGCACTGCAAGCTTACTAAAGTTAAGCAAGATGTGATTGTTCGTATTAAAATCGCTTTGTTTATTCTACGTATGAGATTGTATTAAACGCCCTATGCAAGAATGAATGATTTTATGGTGGAATAGAATGTAAAAAGGTTATAGTACACCAACTGAAACTCAGATTGTGGGTTTGTTGATGCCAAATTATAAGTTTTTATCATAAACAGTTGCCAGATACTTTTTTGCACTAGGAAGTGGTGTAAATGATTATATAATCGACTGAGAAGTAGATTACATTTAGATTCAAAGGCCAAGTCTCAACATATAACCTTATATATTATATTATAAGTTTACAGTAGCGTAAAACTTGCTTTAACAGCTGAAGACCATTTTGTCAGCGTCAAGTGTTCAATTTTGGCGAGCCAGTGTACATGCGAATGGAAAATGATTAGTGACTGTGTTATTTCCATAGGAAAGGTCATGAAGCAATTTTGGACAATTTAACGCCATTTAATGTGGCAATTATTTGAATTGGTACATTTTATGATAAGAGCATCTATTTATAAATGAGCAGAAGCAGCTGAGAGTAAAATTAAAGTGCCCAAAGAAACTACAGCTGTTGAATAAAGAAGAAATTAAAAAAATTACATTCCAAATCATTCAAACAGCAAAGCTCCTGTATTCAAGAGTAAGAGCTATACCGCCAAAATAAAATGTGCGTATTTAAAGTAAAGTTCTTTAAATAAATTAGTCTCTTGCGTCGAAAGTAAGAAATGTAATCTATCCAACAGTCTACTATGAAAACACATTACGCTATGGGTGTTACGTATGTAATGCTATTGTAATTTAAAAATTATGTGTATGAATCAAAATGTATATTGTCATATTTTAGTTACATTTTATTTACATAAAAGTTTAATAATGACCATCAGCTTTTTGATGTTGACGTGATTGGAGCTTTCTAAGTCTAGGCTGTAACCTCCGCCCTCTGGAGCGACCTCACATGTGAAGTGGTAGGCCGATGTTATCCGCCTTACGGGGAATAAGAATTTTCGGTCATTTATAGCGTTCGCTTCTGTTGACGTAATTGCACAAGCCACGCATGGATGGATTTTCATGGTTTTGGACGCTGAAGTGAGGCTGCATTGCAAGATAAATTCCTGGATGGTTGGCAAGTCTCCGGCTTCTTAATGAGGGATTTCGCGGCATTTTCCACATTGCTACTGTGAACGTTATGATGGACCAGAAGATGGTTTTGTAAATAGTTCTATGGGTGGAATATAGAATACACGGTATAAGTCCAGAAGTAAACGTAAGTTTATCATTAGCTACTAATACCTCAGCCTTTCAAGCTAAAAGTACGTGCAATTTTGTAATACATAAAAAAAGATGAGACCTAGTTATACCCAACAACGATATTTTAACAAATAGCTAACTAGCTTTCAAAGCGTTGGAATCACCTCGTATAAGCACCAAACTGATGAAGAAATGTCTATTCCATCTGATAACCCTACCTGAGAAGAACAAGGTCCAATTAACTTGGGCTTTAAGCCACACTGATGTGGTGTCGTAAAGAACAACCAGATGCCCTTGCTAAAACCTAAGCATCTACCCCATTTACAGGACCAGAATCTGGTATTTGGTATTCCCAAAAGCAGCATCCGAACAGCAATAGTTGCGTGGACGAAAAAACGGCGCGCATTTCGCTAGGCTCGTACTTAAAGGCCAAGACGAAGAAGGAATTAATTAGAAAACTTTCTAGTGGCTAACCTAAGATATCCTTCGTTTAGGACGTGTATACATAAGACAGATAGTAGGAATTGTAACAGGTCACTGCCATCTGAGAAAACATCTATACAGAATGTGTATACATATACAGAGGTGATACATTTTGTAGGTTATGCAATGAAGAAGAGGAAACAGCCTAATACATAATCTTTGACTGTCCAACACTATTTCACCGAAGACCGAAACTCTTCGGAGCAACTCTTCGTGGGTTAATACAAACACAAGAGAATTTGGTAAAGAATTAATTGCGACTTCTAGAAGGAACGGAAGCTTCCTAGGGAATTTAGGGGAAGCATAAAAGACTACAAAATCGAAGTGATGAGTCGGGCTCACAACCTAGTCACCAATCCTATTAATAACCGTGGAATACTGATTCTTGCTTTACTTGTGGTGCTTTATACTTGAGCCTTTCAGGTTAGTTTCTTATCCTTGGCCACTTCAAGGTATTTCTTCTTGGTTTTTTAGGGTATCTTCTGGTCAAAGATCCTCGATGGTTTTAGGTCGTCAACGAAGTTTCATGGTGGAAATAGGATCTTTGTACTGTTCTTTGGGCTGATTTTCGTTTTTCACCGGCTCCACCAATCTTCATTGGTATTTAGATCTAGATGTTCTTGTAGTCGCTTTACTACCATCTGTAGGCCTGTGGACCGAGCCATTATTATGGAGAGTTTCGTCGGCATGTCTCGGACATAGATGTTAAGAAACCTTTCTCAGATGATTTTATAAACTATAGTGCGACCGGACAGGAAAGAACGGATGAGTTGTACCATTGGCAGAGGGATTGACACTGAAGCCATCTTGAAGATGAGCTTATTGAGCTACGTGTCGAAGGATTTAACCATGTCAAGGAAGACCGACTCTGTGATTTTTTTCGTAAAGTTTTCCGTGATTTTTTCCTGTTACTTGGAGGAGCTGGTGGGTGGTGGAGTGGTCAGGGTCGAAGCCGAATTTATTCTCCGTAATCACTTCCAAGTCTTCGACGGCCGTCCACAAGTTTTTTCATAGTTAGTGGGAGGCTAATTGGATGATAGTTTTAAGGGATGTGTCAATATTTCAGACTTGGGTAGTTTAATTCCGCCCGCTATATTTTAAAAGCTTGGAAGTGGTGGAAACGTAGGACGGCATTGGTAATGGTGGTGATGAGGCAGACGGCTGCTTTTCGTGGCTGTCATTGGGGTCATTGGGGGTCTTACGCGGCTTCAATGCTTGTATTAACTGGAGGGCTTCTTTGTAGAACGCTGGCTTCAGGTGGTCATACAGTTAGTTGCTGCTTTCGTAGACGTTCTACGACGGAATCGACGGTGGCTACGTGGTCAAGGTCGGCATTGGTGTAGTCAAGGCTGCAATGGCGTTTTAGACAGTTAGCGAAGATCTCGGATTTATTGGCGGCGGTGTGAGTCGTGCTTCTCGTGAGTAGATATAACTGGTGAGGGATGATTCCGCAGGATCAATTTTCAGAGGGAGTTGTCAAGCATGTCGAGGGCTTTCAGGTTGTTCTTGCAGGTGTGTGATGATATCCGGCAACGGTAGTCTTGACTTCCACGAGTCTTTTTACGTCCGCGGTCTTTGAGATTCAAATTCATTGCGCCCGACTCTCCCATAGATCCCCTTCTTGAGATCCAGAGGTAGGAAGTCTCTCTCGTTTTCGATGCGCACGAGATCGCTGATAAACTTGACTGACTATTGAATAAAGGCTTTGAGGTGATGTACTGCCTCCTCCAAGTTTTTGATGGAGCGGATAGATAGCTTGGGCCCTACGGCGCCCCTCATCTGGTTGATGTGATGGTTTTAGTTGTTTATGTAAGTTTTACTCCCGACTACTGGATTCAAATACTTTTAATAACAAGTAGAAATCTCATGAACATAACAGCAAATATGTTGAGGTAAAAACATTTTGAAAAAATATCTTACGGTGCTATAGATTTTGCGAATTTTAACACGCGACCTTTATAAACTTACTGACAATCTTCTTATAGTCAAGGACAATTTAAAAGTTTAATGTTAATAACAAATACTAGTACCTAAAATACATATTGATAAATACACTTTCATTTTTTGTGATATACTGGCTTTTCTTGGGATAATAAACGTCTTTTATTTAAAGAAATTGAACGTGTTTTGACGATTGAAAATGTCACCTGACAATCGTACATTGTTTTGAGAATATAGGCTTGACTTTTGAATACGCTGGCCTTTTAAATGATTTGGGCTATACCTACAGTATAATAAAATTTAGATAAGCAGTTAAAACCATCAGATACTATATGGCCAAAGTTTCTGGATGTCATAAGATAAAAGTGCAGATAGTAGTATACGTAAGTCACACACATGCGTTATCCAAACAATGAGCAAGTCGTCAGAGTAGAGTGATGTTGAATATGGCATGATCGGCGTTCCAACAAATCCGTTCGTGAAATATCGATCTTGGTACAGGTGCACATATGAACTGTGAATGATATCATTATAAAATAGAAACGCCTTGGACGTGAAACAAGCGCGAGACGAAGTGGTAGGCCGCATAAACTTAACAACCCTAGACCTTGAACTGTGAAGAGGGTAGCGATGAAAAATCGACGTTTTTGGTGGCACCGACCATTCAAAATACTTCTGGCATGATCAGTAGCACAAGGATTGTATATTGGGAGCTGAAAAATATGGGTTTTCATTGTTGGGCGGGCGGATATACACGCTCAACATACGAGGTTCAAGGTCTTCAAATTTTTTCTCTCAGTAGTTAGAGTTAGTAGAAAGATGCAGTTAATTTAAAAAATTTAAGAAATATTTATAAATTTGTAATATAGATGACAGCACCATACAAAGCACACAGTGAGTGTTGTTTTTTATTAAATGGCGACGTTTAGTGTTCAAGAACAACGTGTAATCATCCGTTTTCTCCTCTTGCATGGTGAAACGCCCATAGAAATCCATTTTCAATTGAGTGAGATATGCGATGAAGGTGTTAGGGATGTTAAAAATATGCATTTGTGGGCACAAAAGTTTAAAGAAGGTCGAGAGTTGTGTGACAATAAACCGAAGCAGCCCCGGCTACGAACCAACCGGACCGAAACTATGATGCGCGAGTGGAGTGTTATGGAAAACCGTTGATTACGTGTGTGCAATATTGCCTCTAAATTTGGATCTCTGTAGTTCATTTTGCACGATGACCTAAAAATGGGGAAAGTTTCTTCAAGGTGTGTCCCACGAATGCTGACCGACGAACATAAGGCTGCGCGGGTGGCAATATCTTAGGCATGTTGACACACGATGCCGCTATGAATTTTCGACTATAAAAGACACTCTCCATGGCTGCTCATTTTCCAATCGAGACAGTGTTGCATTAGCGATTTTTCAGTGAGCAAAACACACCACTAAAGAAGCGTTCACAGCAGCGATGGAATCATGGCGACGACCTCGTGAAAAATGTGTACGTTTAGACGGAGATTACGTCGAGAAGTAACAGAAGTTTCTTGGGTAAGTACTTTTTCAGAAAAAAATCGGAGATCTTAGAACTTGAACGCATCTCGTAAGCACTGTGAAACAATGAAAACAAATTTTGTAGGGAGATGAGTCTTCGCGGATGCTAGGAGAGCATTTTTTGTTTCTTGTGGTTCGGTGCGTCTCCTTTAATTCCTCTAGCCGGAAGGACGAATATTTAGATAATATTTCTGTGCTTCCTGCTCTCTGGAAACGGCAAAGATATTTTCTGTACTAACAGGATAATTGTTTCGTCCCCAATAAAGGTTATTCTGCTAAGGTTTGAAAAGGCTCGATTTCATTTAATCGAATACCTTTGGAATGAATTGGGATGTAGATTACATGCCAGACCGAATAGTTTATCTTCAGCGACTCTTGATAGAAGAAAGGAAGGTAATTTTTACGGGCATATATCAAAAGCTGGTGCAAAGTCTTCCTAGATGCGCGTAGGTTCTGATTGATACTAAAGGTAAACTGACATACTCTTATTGCATGTTACATGAATCTTTGATCCTACAACAGTGGGGTATAGTACATCAATCGGGTATTGATTGCTATTAGAAATTTTGTGCAATTACTGAAACATATTTTGAATTTTGTTTAGACAACATACTTTTAAAAATAGCAGCTCTTTGAAAGATTTGGACTTTATATAAAAGATAACAAAATTTCCGAATTTTTTTCAACAGTGTGATACTGATATCATATCAGAGATTAGTTATTACACAAATAGGGGTGACTGGTGATTAATTATTAATTATTTTTGTCGTGGCAGCGACGAATTTGTGAAATTTTTTGAAAAAGAGGACGAGTATTATATTAACTACGTTCTGTGCTTATGAGTGAAGTACTATTCCCAACGAGTTTTGTCGTTACAAAACGTGCATACGCCTGGGGAGTAAAATGTCATAAAACCTTTCCTCGCTAGTGAAAAAAAAATATATTCATTCCTCCACGACACATCAAGTGGGATTGAAGAAAAATTTTGTGTGAACTTTGAGAGTCGGTCTTACGGTCGAAGACTTGAAAAAAGGGGTTCTTCATTTGTCGGTGTCGAAAATTATTATAACGGGCATTTTTATTGGCTCTGAGAGCAGAAAGCTATTCAATAATGCTGATTTTGCAGACTGTTAAGGCAGCTGAATTAGAAGTATGGAAAGTGTTCTAAAATGTTGTTCACGAAAGATTTACCGCAAAAAGGTATTTTTGGCATTCTAGGCTGCCAATTTTTCACCCACCTTCCTCAAATTTTTGCAAGGTGGGAACGTATAACTTTTTAATTGGATCGGCCTTTTTCCCTGGATCGGGAACGTAGAACAATTTAACTTAGAATCGAAGCTCCGCTCGGCGGAAGCAAATCAAATGGGCGTGGCACACGCTCTTTTTGAGTTCGGCAAGGAGCGAGAGCGGTCCCGACGTACGTGTAGGAACGCACGGATCTCCTCGTGTAAATTAAGTGGTCAGAGCGCGTCTTTGTTTACTTTTAGTTCAAATGCATAGTCTGTCTTTGTTTACAACGCATGGACCTCCTCTTATAAATCAAAAGCCTAGGAAATGCCATATTTCCTTATTTATTTTCTGTTTAAATGTGTAGATAGATGATTACGTTGAAATTGTCAACTTAATTTTGGAAAAATTCGGTGCTATTGTGCGCGAACAATAAATTAATGTCTTATTCCATTCGTATGGACTAAAAAAAATTCAATCTAAAATATCAGAAGCCAATATATCACTCAAGATGCACTTTCTGTTCAGCCATTTAGATTTCTTTCCTTCAAATCTGGGGAGAAAGCGATAGGGTGAAAGATTTTACCAGGAAATGGCAATGGAGAAACAATACCAACGATACTAGAAGGAAAGAATGACGGCTACTTATTGCTGGTCTGTCATCCGGAAAGAACTGAGCGAGAAAAAACGAAGAAGTTCGAGCAGAGGCTGCGTGGCTCTTAATCCATGAGAATAGAGGGAATTAAGTGAAAAATTAAAATGTATTTTAACTCAATCATTAATTTTTTGCTATTTTTTATTCGATCTTTTCCAATTTAGGCCTAAATCTTTTCTAATTGAATAAACTATCGAATAAAAATACAAAATTGAAACTTTGAAGTTCTTTGATATTGAAAAAGTTCATTGAAATCCATGCAATAGATAAAAACCTACAAAATCACCTGAAATTTGATCAGCCATTTCACATCCGACGTAATTTATTTGATATCATTGGACGTGCAACTCAATTATCTTTCCACCGATATATTATTTGTTCCAGTCGCACTGTTCTTGAGATATTGTGGTTTGAGTGAAATTATACCATGAAAAATCGTTTTTCGCAGTATCTCGAGAACACTAAGAAAAAAATGGACGCAAGTTCTTCGTTCAGCGATCTTAAATTAAAATTTGTAGACTAGTGTAGCATTGCTTAGTTTATAAGAGAATTAAATAATTTTGGGAAAACAAAGACCACTAAACGCCATTCAAAGTCTTATTGTTTCTATTAAAGAGTTGGCGTAGCCTATTTGTAAGCAGAGATTATAATTAAATCTTCTAAGAAATTACTGCTTTGAACCATTTTGTTTTATAAATTATATAATTAGTTAACTGCCTTTCCGATGATTTAAGTCAATTAAAGTTTAGGGGTTTAAAGTGCAGATACCTATTGCTCTCGCACAGAGTAAGACGTAGCATTTATTAGCGTTCGCCGAGTTAAGGAGTTAAATCTAACCGCACTCCTTGAAGTTTAATTCCTTAAACAAGCGAGTGAGCCAGCGCTGATTGTAAGGAGTGCGAGTCAGGATTTACTCTTTTTGTTTATGAACATGCCTTTGAGGTTCTTTACCTTGTTGATATTCTATTTCCTAGTAGAAATGAGTTTATTGGCATTGTTATAAATAATAAGCGTCTTAATTATTTGTGATTTTCGAATTTTTACTTAGTTGTATTTAAATGCTGATCTTTTATGAGTCGCAATTTTGATCCAAGGATTATTTGAAAGATGACAAAGAGTAGTTTATAATTAACATCTGCTGCATATAACGAAGTAGGACATTCGGTAGTATTGAGGAATTATGCAACAGATATCGATGTCAATTTTATTTATTAGAAATGGAGAATGATAATTCGTTAGTTTCGTTTTATTTACTCAAATTTTTATAAAATTCCTTTTTGGAGAAATAATTTCTTATAGAGAATTTAGTCACTTCTTAAGTTTATACGAGGTAAGCGGCAATAGTTTCCGGTCTGACTACATTCTAGTAATAATAGAAAGAAAATAAAGAATTTAGATAATGCCGTGATTGGTTGAACGTTCATAAACATTTCAACAGCTAAAGAATGTTAGAAAGTCTGGCGTGATTATAACTTGACTAAAACTTTATTTGCCACACTTAACTTGAATTCTATTTCTCAGAATGCACTCCCAAGATACTTCCCGCCATGCAACAGTTGAAGGGTTGAATTTCCATTTAATTTATTCTACAAGAACGCTGTAGACAGCGAGCGCGAGTGGTGTGCTATATCGTGTCCGATTAAGTTATCACTAGTGTCCGCTCTTGACCCTGCAGCGATTTATATTTAATTCTGTCGAGTTTTACACCAAATGTGTAAGTTAAAGACTTTTACTACATTTTTAAACTTTGCTGATTAAAAACTCGCAAACATCATCACAAATTCTGTAAATACAGAATATGTACAACAATGGCTCAAATATGTATATACCCCAGTCACAAATTTTATATAATCCACAACAACCTCAATTTGGAAATCAACAACCACTTCAATTCAATTATGCGCCGCTCCCGCAAACCAGTAATGTCATGCCGACGCCTCAACATCAGAACCCTCTGCCACCACCACAAAATTATACTAATATAAAATTCTTCTCTTCTGTCTCAACCCCTAATCAAAATCCAAACCCGCAACTAATGACAGAAGCAACAGAACAAATAGATATCGATGACTCCTCCGAAGAGGAAATAACAGAAAATCAAAACCAACACAAATGGCAATAATACAAAAACACAAAAACGCAGAAGAACTACAGCCGAACGAACACAACCAGAAAATGCAATCAACACTCAAAATCGATTTACTGTACTAGCTAGCGGTAGCACACAAGAGACCCAACAAGATTCTAGTGAAAGTTCCGCACAAAAAATTCCCAAGTCCCCGCCTGTATACCTATACGGTGTTACGAATTATGTCCAAATGATCGAAAATCTAACAAAAGTCTTAGAGCGGGAACAATACAGCACTAAAGCACTTTCAAACAACACAATTAAAATAAATACTAATATTGCTGACTCCTATAGAAAACTAATCACCCATCTAAAAACTGAACGAATTATATACCATGCCTATCAATTAAAGGATGAAAGAGCATACAGAGTGGTAATTCGAAATCTACATCACTCTGTTGACACCAAGGAAATTAAAGAAGAACTAAAAAAGCACGGCCACACTGTACGAAATCTCACCAACATCAGACACAGAGCAACTAAAGAGCCTCTGCCTATGTTCTTTGTTGATTTAAAGCCGGCTCAGAATAATAAAAAAGTGTTTCAATTGAAGCACCTTAATTACCAACTAATAACCGTAGAACTGCCCAGAAAGAAAACCACAATAATACAGTGTACACGATTCCAGGCATATGGACATAGCAAAACTTACTGTACCAAGCCCTTCCTCTCTGTAAAATGTGGAGGAGAACACAATACCACTGTCTGCAAGAAATTAAAGGAAACTCCCGCGCGATGTGCACTGTGTCAAGGCCCACACCCCGCCAACTATAAGGGTTGTCAAGTGCATCAGCAACTACAAATAAATAAAGGTAAATCGTCTAGTGTTCCAAGAACATCTATTGTAAAGACATCGAATACACCAATAACTGCGCAGCATGCATACACCTCAAATTTAAACAATGCAAGTTATGCCCAAGCAGCATCACAGCACCGCACGAACAGCCAAGTCGAAGATAACAGCAACAATGACATCTCACTATCTCAGTTTTTAACTAACTTAGAACCAATGTTCACGCAGCTTATGAACCAGAACAGCACGATGCTTAATCTGCTCACCATGTTAGTCAACAAATTGCAATAATGGATACTTTACGCATAGGATTATGGAATGCAAATGGACTAGCCCAATATCGCATTGAAGTCGAGCTCTTTCTTAAACAACATAAAATCGACATCTTACTGATATCAGAAACCCACTTCACCGAATACAGTTACTTAAATATCCATAATTATTCAACATACTCTACAAATCACCCAGACGGTACAGTTCGCGCTGGCTCAGCAATTTAATTATCAGTAATAAAATCTCTCACCACATAATGGAAGAATTTTCCACTGACTACTTCCTCAACGTCAAGAGTATTACCGGCCCGCTAGTGTTTGCAGCCATATATAGTCCACCCAGACATAATATTCGACAACACCAATACGAAACATTCTTTCAAAAATTAGGGAGTAAATTTATTGCTGGGGGGGGGACTATAACGCCAAAAATCCACTTTGGGGATCCAGACTAACTACCACCAAAGGCGGAGAACTGTATAAGACGCTGCAGACACACAACTATGGCATATTGGCTACTGGTGAGTCCACATACTGGTCGTCAGATCCAAAGAAGATTCCTGACACAGTGGACTTCTTTGTTACGATCTTCTCTCTGATCATTCTTCCATAATCATCACATTGAGCACATCAGTTATAACCAAACAAAAGAAACCCTCATTATAAAATAGTACCTCACTGCCAATATAGAAATTCCAGCTAATCTAAAGACACCAGACGAACTTGACTTAGCCGTGGCGCACTTTAACAATATCGTACATCAAGCAGCTCACATTTTTATGCCAACCGAACATCCCAAAGCAGAGCTTATTGAAAACTATCCCTTTTACATTAAATTCAAGCTTGCCGAGAAGAGGAGAGCTAGGAATGTATGGCAACGAACCAAACATCCTGCGGACAAAACCAGACTAAATAGGCTAACCCGAGAACTCAAACAGGCACTCCAAGATTGGAAAAATGAAACATTTAAAGAGTATGTATGCAACCTTTCTCCATCTGCACATGATGAGTACACACTATGGAAAGCTACTAGCAAATTTAAACGTCCAAAAGTGCATATCTCATCCATTCGTAAAGATGATCGCACATAGGCTCGAACAGATGACGAGAAGGCCGAGCTGTTCGCGAACCACGTCTCCAGTATCTTTTAATCTCACCCAATAGCAGTCCTCCATGAAGAAGAAACTGAGATTCTCGACTACCTACAGGCTCCTTGTCAATTAAGCCCGCCTATACAACACGTTACACCTGCTGAAATAAAACTTGTGATTAAACATTTACATAACGTTAAAGCACCGAGCTACGATTTAATTACTGCTAAAGTCCTTAAAGAATTATCTCATCGAGCCATAATGGCTCTCACGTATCTATTTAATGCAACTTTACGATTGTAGTATTTTTCAATCCAGTGGAAATTTGGGTAAATCATTCTTATCCTTAAACCGGGTAAACCCGCTCACGAAGCCGCGTCCTACCGGCCGATAACCTTACTCCCATTACTCTCAAAAGTTCTAGGAAAACTAATCCTACAAAGATTGTTACCCATAATTGTAGATCAATGCTACCATAGAGCAGATACATAGAGTTGTAGATGTCATTGAGCAAGATATTGAAGAAAACAGATACTGCGTGGCGGCCTTTCTTGATTTCAGCCAGGCATTCGATAGGGTCTGGCATCCTGGCCTATTGTATAAAATCAAAAAAGTACTGCCCCACTAATACTACTTTCTTATCCGATCATATTTAAGTGAAAGGTACTTTCAAGTTAAACACAGCGACAGCTTGTCCAATTTCCATTAAATTAAAGCAGGAGTTCCCCAGGGCAGCGTCATGGGACCTATCCTATACTTAATTTATACGGCAGACCTCCCTCATCAGGGTTGTCATTGCAACATATGCGGATGATACGGCATTATTAGTATCACATAGCGATCCACATCAAGCCTCCGCCATACTTCAACGCTACCTCACCACACTGCAGGAATGGCTCTGCAAATGGCGCATAAAAATAAATGAAGCAAAATCGACCGCCATAACTTTCACCACAAAGCACGGAACTGCTCCCCCCGTCTTCCTAAATGGCATCCAAATCCCAATCCAGGACGAAACAAAATACCTTGGCACATGTAAAAACCATTATCCAAATATTCGTATCCGCCTTGTGGATAATGGTTTTGTTAAGGGATAATATCACATTGTGACTTTTTCACGTTTATTTTGTTTGGTTTAAATACTCCCTAAGCTATCCAAAAATATAATTTAAAAGTTTTTAGGGGGGGAATCTTTAAATAGTCTAAAAAGTGAATTTTTCGGAAAAAACAAAGTGTTATTTTGCGGGTAATTCAAACGCGCTCGATTGCGACGACATTTTAGTCCTTGCTTCGATCTTAATTACTGTCGTGTTTATGATTTGAAATGTGACTAATAGATGTCTCTACTACTCAAATTTAAGAGCTGTATAACCATATGATGCCAGAAAATCCGTTGGGAGAAGTAAACATGGCGTAGTGCTTGTACTCGTGTATTGTTTGCTTTGTGTTTTTTGTATTACAATGAGTCAATCAGCTTATTTCTTCCGTAAAGGGAACAAAAGAAGTCAGAGTGTGCAGAAGAAAAGAAGGTCGAGCAACTGGAAAGTGAAAAATAAGTATTTATTGAAGGAGGAATCCGAACGCGTTGGCACGTCAGCAAAAAATTAAGTTATCTGAAAACAATTACAAAATAGATTATGACAGTACATTTGGATATCGCATTTTACAATTTTCCTCAGTTCTTTCTATCTTATCGGAAGTTTTAATGTGCTCTTCCTGTCATAAACAAGTTAAATTTACGGAATCCAGTAAGCAAGCGTTACATTTCAAAATTGTAGTGACTTAGTGACTTGTGATGATTGTGTTCCTGTTGCTCCAAAATACAAATCAGAGTGTACAAAATAAATCGGCGAATTATATATGCCATGCGCAAGTTGGGCATCGGCATAAATGGAGTTAAAAAGTTTTGTGCTTTTATGGATCTGCCGCAGCCAGTTTTCGAAAAAAGTTACACCGCTATTATAAATACTATCCAAGAGGTAGTTCAATCCGTTTGCTCTTCTTCCATGAAAAAAACTGCCTAAGAAGAGAAAATAAGATCAATCGAAAATGGTGGAAATAATGGTATAAGTGTCGAGAGATGGATCATGGCGTCGTCGTAGTTTCTCGTCTTCGGAACCACTTCTCTTATTGGGTAGTATATTGGAAAGGTCGTCGATGCTGAAATGAAAAGCAAGTATTTCAAAGCCTGCACTTATTGAAAAAAAAAACAAGAAGGTACTGCTGAATACGAGGAGTGGAAACAACTGCATGAAAAAGAGTGCCAAATCAATCACGAAGGATCGGCGGGAAAAATGGAAGCAGACTGTCGTAGAAATGTTTCGTCGCGTAAACGAAAGAAATGATTCAGACTTTCAAGCAGATTGTCGAACAATACCCAGTCGTCAAAAAGACGGAATGTATCGATCACGTTCAAAAATGAATGGGCAATCGACTTTGAAATGTAGTAAAGAAAACTAAAGGGCTGAACGGCAGAGGAAAATTAACTAGCAAATTAATTTACAAGGTAACCATTTATTATGGTTTAGCTATTCGACGACACAGCCATTCTTTCGACGACATAAAAAAGGCCATATGGTCTACGCTTTACCATAAAGTTTTTACAGACGAGAAACTCCAACATCACTTGTGTCCGGAAGGCGGATCTTCATGGTGCTCTTGGCAATCGCAAAACGCAAGTGAAAATTTGAAACATTATAAACATGATAATGCCATGCCAATCCGAGTTTTCGAAGCTGTGAAGCCTGTTTACGAAGAATTGAGCAAAGATGAGTTGCTGACGCGATGCATAGGCGGATATACTCAGAACTTGAACGAAAACTTCAATACACTCGTCTGGTCGACGGCACCAAAAAGTATTTCCAGTGAGAAAATTGTGCTTGCCGCACATCTCGCTGTAATATATTTCATCGATGGTTACTCTGGAATTGTGCAAGTTATGAAGCTTTTGGACTTAACAATTGGACCAAGTTGTTACAATTTCTGCTCCGAAGCCGACGAAACGCGCATAAATTTATCTGAGCCAGAAGAGGCCAAACGAGCTCGTAAAGATGCAATATTTTTCAAAAAGGATGACGGCCAAGAAGACCAATTGTATGGTGTAATCGCAAATTAAAGGTAAACCGAATTTTTTTTTTACAATTATGCTACTTAAAATTTTAAACGCGTTTTTCTCGAAAACATGTTTTTCATGCTCGCCGCACCGCTACCTCCTTCAAATTTTGAGCCAATTTACTTGAAAATTTAACCGGAGCTTTATAATCATTATCTAATGAAGGGCGTAGGATTTTTTCGATTACTTAAAAATTGCCGTTTTTATGACCGATTTTAGATCGAATTTTTCAGAAAAAAAAACTTACTTCAAATTATTTTTTTTAAATCGACGAATTGAAAAAATACGCTACTGCTACTGAGGATATTCTTAATGCTCTTTTGTGTACTTGACTGTTTTTGTATTATCTTTTCGCCTAACTTTGGATTGGAGGATCTTCATGATCTTCATGTCTTGAGTTGGCTCCTACGTCTTTCTCGTGCTGCTATGACATCATTAGGCAGACACGATTCTATGAGGGAGCACAGTAGGGTAGGTCGGCATGTTTGCCCTTTGCAACCTTCATGGTTTATAATGCTCGCAATTTTTCAGCGAAGTTAACGTAAGGTGGGGTACGAAAGCGGGTGCACCATAAATTTTGTCTGTCACCAAACCGATAGGATCTTTGACAGCACTTTAAGGTCTTTTTGACCGCATATATTCTTTCAAATGTTTACCACATCTTTGCATTGCTCCGAGATAAGAGGGTAATTTTAAACAATTTTATGTCAGGACTCCATTATGCAATGCAGTACATAAGAGGGCTTTGATTTGCTTATTTTGGCCGATCTTTAAGAATTGAATCTAGGAGGACAAGCAATTGTGGATTTTTCTCGAATTTGCATCCTAACAATTGTACTGCCACTGTCATTTGACGTTGGAAGCTTCTTAGCAATTTTATCAACTAAGCTGTCCATGTGTAGCCTAGTCATCGTTTCACGACGTACTTACGCGTCATATTTTTCATCAGTGACGTCCTTGGATTCAAAAATAGATTTGGTACGCTGTTAATAAATTTATTATTTACACATTCAAATATAGTAGGCTCGCATTTTCTTAATTTCTTCTACAATTTCTACTTTAAATCGTTATAGGTTACTTTCTGCATCACTTTTACCTTACTAGCTTCATTGAAAGAATCTCTTCATTTTTTTAGAATGCCCTCCTCACTAGGGGCAACAAAAATGTTTGAGCGTCAGGAAACTATCGTCGTTCTTCTTCTTCTTCAGCCTTTTATGTAATGCATTTCTGGATATAGTCTTTCTTTATAATTTTTCATTTGTCTTTTTGATTTGCTAATCCCTGCCATTTTTTCCCAGTCACTTCCACTTTATCGTCTGCCCATCGTTTTAGAGGTCTTCCTACACTTTGTTTCATAGTCCTGGGTCTCCAGTTAAGTATAATGTTCGTCTAGTGGTCATGTGATTGTCTGGCAACGTGCCCCGTCTAATTCCATTTGTTGTGACTAATTATCTTTACTTCATCTTCGACCCCAGTTCTCCTTCTTATTTTTTCATTCCTATTTTTATCTCTGAGACTTACCTCCAGTAACGATGTTATGAAGAAAATAGTTATTACACATTGATGATATTCTGGCCTATCTTGGACATGTAGTAAGTGATGAGGGTATAGCAGCTGATTTAGAGAAAGTCAGAAGCGCAACATTAAAAAACAAACACAAAGTTAAAAGATTTTACACTTACTACAGGTGGTATATGTCTGGATTTGCCTACATTGCCAAGTCTTTGATACAAATAAGGTGGCTAATGTTTTGAGTGGGGCGAAGAATGTCAAAGAGTTTTCGAAAATTTGAAACGTGCCTTAGTAAATGCACTAATACTGAACTGTTCATATCCAGAAGAAAAATTTATTTTGGACATTTGAGTAACTTTGGAATTGGAAGTGTGTTATTATCGTTCACAAAGTGGCTATTTCAGTAAAGTGCGATTAAAATCTAAATGCAACCTGCTGCGTGATTAAGAGAGAACTACTTGCTGTTGTCAAACCTGTGGAGCACTTTTATAGATATTTGTACGGCAGAAGTTCTTTTTGAGGGCTGATTAAGGTGCAATAAAGTAGATCTAGAACTTTAAAAATCTGGAAGGCCAAGTAGATCTGGAAGTAATTATCGCAACGCCGACGCCTTGTCAAGGAGACTGTGTCCAGAAGACTACAGCCACTGTAGTCAAGCAGAAGAGGAAATGGCTTCTACTCTGCGAACAATTGTGGCTATTACTTGTGCAGCCCAGCGATTTAAAAGGTGATTAGAAAGAAGGTCCAATTTTTAAATGTCTGGGAATGAAAGAAAACCTAATTGGACGAAAGTGGCTTCGAGTCCGCCAGCAGTAAAATCATACAATGCGTATTTGAGAACGAATCTTAAACGAATGGATCTTAAAGGAAACCTAAGTTTTTTGTTCCCAAGAAGAGAGTCGTGGAAGTGTTGCAACAACTCCATTTTGGCGTGTCTGGTGGCTATGTGGGAATTACAAATACTTTGGAGAATGTTTGCGTGAGATTTTACTGAGTGAGCTACAAAGATGTTAAAGATTGGTGTCGAAAATGTATCGTATGTGCAACGAGTAATGATCCGCAAAAGAAACCAAAGGAACCAGTGAGACAGTATAAAGTCGGGACTCCTTTTGAGACAATTTTCTGGATAACCGTCTATATATAACATTTAAGAATCTGGAAAATTAAACAAAAGTATAAATAATATAAAGAAGAAATAATTAAAACAATAATAACGCAAATCTCAAAGTACTAAAAGGAAATTTCTCGTATGCGAAGAAAAAGATAATAAAACTGAAAACCACGAAGAAAAAACAATTACAAGTATAAGTGGAATTATGGAAATAGCTGAAATATTTTATGGAAATCTATATAAATCATAGGATACAGAAAGATAGAACTCAGAAAATAAAAGACCGAGAATAATGAATGTCACCTTGGAGAACATACCCGAGATGACAATAGCAGAATTGAAAAATGCACTCGAAGAAATGAATAACCAACGTGCTCCGGGAGGAGTAATTATAGAACTAATAAAAGAAGGAGGAAAACGCTTTGGAAACAAATTTGCATATTATTCAACAAATGTATAGAAGAGGGAAATAAACCTGAATGATGGAGAAATGTAGTGATAGTTTTATACCCAAAAAAGGAGACTCAACAAAATTAAAATTATAGACCGATAAGCTTATTATTACAAATGTATAAACTACTGTCAAAAGTAATAATAAAGATATTAATTAATAAGCTTGATTTTTATTAGCCATCTGAACAAGCTGGATTTCGTAAAAACTATGGCTCAGAGTTTTAATAGAGGAAACCACAGAATATAACCTACCCATATACTTAGCGTTTGTTGAGTGCGGAAAGGCGTTCGATAGCGTAAAGCACTGGGCTATAATGGACGCTCTTCAAAACGAAAGAATAGACTCTAGATATTCCAGCTTAATCCAGGATATATACAGGGTGGCGCATAAAAACGCGATCTTTTAAAATAAAAATTTTGGAGTTTAAAGAAAATTGCATTAAAAAAAGAATAATACAAAATATTCACAGAGCTAAATTTTTACGATCTGAAAATTACATTAGTCAAATGTCCTCCATTTTAGCCACGCACACCTTCAATCTGGTGATCAAATTTTGTGCCACCCGCTCCAGTAGGTCGGTAGGAATCGCATCAATTTCCTGCTGTATTCTCTCCTTAAATTCATCAATCGTGAGAATTCTGTGGAAGAAAACTTTAGCTTTGAGGTAACCCCACAAAAAGAAATCGCACGCAGTTAAATCAAGTGACCTTGGCGGCCATTCAACATTACCAAATTGAAAAATTACGCGATTTCCGAAAACTGCGCGAACAGCGGCCATGGAGGCTCGAGCAGTGTGGAAGTGGCGCAATCTTGTTAAAACCAAGCGTTTTCGCCCACGGGGTAATTCATTTCAAGTTTTTGGATAAGGAAATTTTTAATCATTGTCATATATCGTGAAGAATTGACAGTTACTGCGTTACCCTCATCATCCTCAAAGAAGTAAGGACCGATTATTCCTTGCGAAGAAATGGCACACCAAACCGTAACTTTTTGGCTGTGTTGTGGATTGCTATCGGACCAATATAGGCAGTTTTCTTTATTTATATTCCCGTCAATGTGGAAGTGGGCTGCATCTGACATCCACAACTTTTTCACGAAAGTGCGGTCGCCGGCAGTCATCTCTAAAAACTTTTCTATATGCTAACCTTTTTGCGTAATCAGTGGGCAGCAACTGCTGAACAATTTGAATTTTATAAGGAAGAAGGTTTAAGTCACTACACAAAATTCGGTCGAGAGAACGACGAGACAGTCCAAGGGTTCGCGCATGTCTCCTTGCAGACCGGTTCGGGTTTTGCAAAAAAGCGCCACTGTTTTGGGTTTTCTGACGCAGTTCGGACGGCCGCAGGTCTTGGGTTCAAAGCAGAACCTGTTTCTTTAAAGCGTGAAACCCACAAACCGATTGCATTACGAGATGGAACTCTCAGTGGGTAGTAATAATAATAGTAATGGTAAGACCCTACGCCCCGCGTGGGAGCACGACCTGCGAACTGAGAGGATAAGGCTCTCATACGTTTGCTCTCTCTCTGCCCGGTCGTTGCGCACCACCTCTGGTGCGGGGCGATGTGGCAAGCACCGCGGCTAAGACGGCCGCCATTATTACCCCTTGTTAGAGTGAACGCAGGTACTCAATTATTTTTACTGACTGAGTAGGCCACCCGCCAGACATCAGAGAGCACCGGGAATTGAACCCGGGTCCGTCAGCATCGCAGCCCGCCCTTCAACGACGGGACCACGCTGGCTTCGGTGGGTAGTAGGAAGATAAAAAGCTACGAAACTACCGTTTAATGTGTAATACGCTTTGACAGCGAAAGTACGTTGTGGGTCGGTCCAACGCTCCATGACAACTAACTTTAGGTTTCGACGGATCGGAACATGAGGCTAGAGGAGGGTTACCCAGTGTGACCACCCCACCAACCACCGCTCAAAAGACCCATGTTTACGCGCCACCCTGTCCAAGAATGCAACATTAGTCTTTGAATTACAAAAAAAAAGTCAAAGCAAGTAAAAATAAAAAGAAATAAGATAGAGAGATAATATGTTTCCGAAACTGTACACACCTGCATTGAAGGATGAGTTTAAGAGACTAAAGTGGGGAAACACTAAATAATTTGAGATTTGCCGGCGACGTGGTGTTGATCGCAGACAAAATTGAGGAGCTGCAAGAGATGCTGGAAGAATTAAATAAAGAGTCGAAAAGAAAAACAAAATACATGACAAGTATAATGGAAGAAAACGAAGGAAGGATAAAAATAAACAACGAGGAAATAGAACAGGTAGAAAACTACATCTACTTAGGACAAAAAATAACCGAAGGAATGCTAAACCAGACAGAACTAAAGAGAAGAATAAAACAAGGATGGTGTGCTTTTGGAAAGTTAAGCTATGTGTTTAGAGCTCTAAAACCAGTGCATTATACCAGTAATGACGTATGGCACAGAGACATGGCCATTAACAAGAGCAGTAGTAAACAAAATTAAAGCAGCTCAAAGAGGAATGGAATGGGTAATGTTGGGTATATCGCTGTGCTACAAAAAAGGAACACATGGATAAAGTAGAATACAGGTGAAGAAGACGTAACAACTAAGATGAACAAATTGTAAAATGGAAGCCCTGGAAGGGAAAGAAAAATAGGAGGTGACCAAACATGAGATGGATTGGTGACATCAAAAAAATTACATACCCAAAATGGATAGAGCTGGCACAGGATAGAGAACGGTGGAGGGCAATAGGGGAGGCCCATGTTCAAGGATGGACGATAAGGGCTGATTAAAGAATTTGGAAAAACAGTAATTATAAATATAACTAAAAGACTTAAATTTTAAAAAAAGCTCTTCGTTATGTCAAAAAATTAGTTATTGGATTAATCCGTGTTCAGATATAGAATATTATAATTTTATTTTTATTTGTATGAAATAATGTTTAAGGAAATAGTATGTGAAGGGATTTGTATTTATTGTTTACAAAATTTACAATTTTATGTAGGAGTTGGTTAATTAATTCAAAAACCTTACATACCTATGTAATCAGCGGCCCCATAAATTACGAATCTGTTAAATATTCCAACAAAGTCTGTTCTGCATATTTTAATTATAATTGTAATTACGCCAAGTTTAATTTGGTTTGTGTTTTTATTGGGAATCGATATGAACTCCGCCAGCACAATCTAAGTTGGTGCGTTCCATATTATTAAGGTTTTTGATTTAGGGCCAGGTCACACAATTTCGGGGTGTTGTCGTAATTTCACTGCAAGCTACGGCGTTTCCGCTCGCAGACACTTTAATTTCCTGGAGTTGTTCCATAGATGAAAATATCGCCGCTGCGTTTCTCGATACAGGTAAAGCGCTTCAAAGATATTTGTTTGTTCTTGAGATATTTGTTTGTTTCTTGAGATGCGGCAGCGAAAAGAAAATAAGAGCAGTTTTATATTTGCATCCGTTTGTAAGGGTTTTTGCAATGCATCGAAGTGCAGACGGCGTCCGTGGGCTGTCGGGCTCAATTCGCTGTTCACCAGGTTCTGTATCAATGTTCAGGGAACAATAATAGATGGATGTGGGAACGGTTTACTAAAGATCGGATTGTGCTCTATAATTCGATAAAGAAAACGTTTGAATTACTAAAATATATAACTGTAGAAATATAAAATATTCGTAGGTTATCTTATTATTATTTGCTTCGAGAAACTAAAAAGCAAAAGCTTTTGTGGAAAAATAATGTAAAAGTTTTAAGCTTTAAGCTTCACTAACGATAGTTAGTTACTGCTAGAATAGCAAACTAAGGGGATATTTCCTGATTACAGCTAATTAAACATAAAAACGTTGCAAGCCAAGTAAATACAAGGGTTGCCATTACGTTTTCTATAAAAAATATGCTAACCCTTCGAAACATATATGTGTACGCTCAAAAGTGTGTTATTATTTTGTACGTTTCCACCAGATAAAACGGTACTTTGAAAGTAATCACGCTTTCAGTACCAACACAACGGGTATAATTAAAATAATATTTTTACGTTAAGGTAGCAGTTTTCTGTTGCAAAAATACTGGTGGTCATACCCTCTCGGGTCGCGGCTTAAACTTACTGCAGACCTATTTGTCCGTATGTGTCATTACCTCCATTATTAAGGCTCTTATGATGTTCTTAGTGTTACAATGTTTCTCATTCGCTTTCGCCTCGACCACGCCCTACATGTAGTAGTCAAGAGGATTGCTGTCGGGGTTGGAGGGCGGCTACAAGGGATCAGTGGTAATACAAGTTGTTGTATAGCCATGCCTGTGTTTTACTTGCCTTGTGGGTTGAAGCGAAGAGCTATTCCTTCTATCCAGGGTTTGATGGCTGTTTTCCTCATTGTTTATATAGCTGTAGTCGGTCACTTTCAAGTATTTTTCAAAGAGATCGGGCGTCATGATATTCTCTTCGCTACTCACAAGTCTTAGCACCATCACAAAGACGAGAAACTTTGTATGCAAGAGTGGTAAGCACTTCAGAGGCATCGTGGTAGGATTCAAAGAACACTTTTGCGATTCACCTTTCTGTGCACTACAGCACTGTTAAGCTGACCGTCGACCTTGCCTCGTCTATTTTTTTCAGGTCAGTTATGCTCTGCCCAGAATCCTTATAGATAATCCCTTTCAATTTACGAACAAATTTATCACTTCTTTTGCAATCGTATTGCTTGTTGTGATTTGCCCCATCAGTAGTTACCTGGTGGTCAGTTTCCCTTCTCTGCTACGTCGTAAATTTTTTATAGCCAAAACCACGCAATAATTAATGTCGGCGATTATCAGCCGCGAAGGCATTCAAGTGTAACTCGGCTTATTTTGTGGACAATCGTAGGTTGTTGATTATGTGAAGCCAACTTGTTGTGCTATCTATAGGGAATTGCGCATGTGCGTAGGGCACCTAAAAATTTCCGAATTCACCTCGACGACCGTAAACACGGTCTACTGGGCACTAAGGGTTAACTTGAGCCCAAAATGAAAAAAGTTGTTTTGTTCTCTGTTTACTCTCAACATCAGTAAAACTACATAGTTAACTGCTTGACTGGTAGGTAGCAGCACTAGGCAGATATTGTCTGAGTCAAGGAAGAAAAGATACCGCTGGTGGCAAAGAGTTTGTGCTGACTATATTACAATTCGTTGTTTATTTAACTCTGCAAACTTTCGTCTGGACAGATAATTGCAGTAGCCTAAAAACTAAGGTAAGTGTTTAAAGTAAGCAATATACAAGCAAATTGAAGACTGTCTCAAATAATTTATTAATTTTACAATTCCATGTTAAGTACAACAATTGCACATAACTTCTAAACTAACTATGTTTTTTGTTGTTTCGTGCATAAATAGGTTTGGGATTAAGAAGCCCCAAATAATTTGTTTATTGTAGAAAACGCAAGTTTTTCCAATGAAAAGTTATTTAAATGTTAAATTTTATGTTTATTATAACGTTCTGAATGGAAAATAAATTAAAATAAATTTATAGTTGATCAAATTGTTACGGTAGGTATATATAAGTTACAAGTGAAAATATGTTTTGGATTGTTATTACAAAAATGGTATTACTGACAGTTGTGTTTTTTTATAATGGCTCATAAATACAAAAGAGTACCTGGAAGTCGGAAATACGCAGACTACACTTCCAAAAAAACTGCAAGATGTAGAAGAATGTTTCAGCGAGAGGCAGAGAAACTGAAAAATCAGCATGCAGGTAAACCAGGGCATCCGAAAGTATTTACAGATGAAAAGGAGTTTGCCTTTGCTAGCCATCTAAACAAGTTATATGACTTTGGCTTTTCTTGTGACGAGCTTGATTTTAGATTTTGTAGTAAAAGCTTACTTAGGCAGATAAGGACGTAACGTTACTTTGTTCAAAAATATTCTATCTGGTAAAGATTGAGTTAAGTCATTACTAAATAGGCATCCCACCCTTTCAGTTCGATTTTGCAGCTAATATAAAGCGTACAAGAGCGGCTGTTGATGAGAAGATCATCACTGAGTATACTGAAAATGAGAGCAAACTGCTCCAAGTTATACCCCTTGAAAACGTCTACAATTATGACGAAACCACTATAAGTGATAATCCGAGCAAGAAGAAAACCATTTGTCGAAGGGGTTCTAAATACGCAGAGCGGATTATAAATTCTACTAAATTCAGTATAAGTGGAATGCAGCTGGCCAGTCCATTTCACCCTATATAATATGTAGGACCGAAAACCCTTGGACAACGTGGACTGAGGGTGGTCCATCTAGGGCTAGGTATAACATGAGTAAACATGGGTGGATTGATCTGGAAATTTTGAGGACTGGTGCTCTAGTCATCTGCTTCTAATTCTTAAGAAACAAGACGGAAGAAGGTATAATTGGAGACAATCTAACTTCACACCTTAGCATCAATGTTATTAAGCTTTGTGAAGAAAACGATGTGCATTTAGTTTCTCTTTCACCTAATTCGTCTCATCTCACTCAACCACTGGATGTGGCATATTTTAGGCCACTAACAATAAGGTGGAAAGACGTCCTCGATAGATGGAAATCAATCAGATGCAGGCAAAAGAATTGGTGTGCTTCCGAAGGGCCGGTTTCCAATGCTGTTACGAACTGTTTTAGAAAAAGTTAGACCATACGTGAAAAGCATCTTAAAGGTAGGGTTTAAGAAAACTGGATTAGTGCCTATAGACAAAGATCAGATTATAATCCGTTTACCAAATCAAGACAGGCATGTAAACTTGACCATGAACGGGGATGCATTTCTTGGACGACTTCAAGATAAGAGAAACGAGTTTGTTTCATCTCGTTCTACAAAGAAGAAGAAACTCAAAGTGCCACCTGGACAGAGTGCGTGTGTCATTGATTTGTGTCCTACCGTTAGTACCAGTGCCTCTATGCAAAACAGCAAACATCTTAAAAAAGATTCGAGAGAGAGAGAGAGAGAGAGAGTCGTTGAAAACACCAAAGACTGTTAAGCCAAAAAGAAAGAAAAACACATGTGAAGACTCCACTTCAGAAGATGTCAGCTTGAGATCACGAAGTGATAGCAACATCAGCATCTGTAATAGTGATGTAGAATAGGACATTCACCTATGGACTTTGGACAGACTTCTCTCCGCGAATCCGCCAACAAACCAAAAGTTTCCGACAGCCAAGGGCATCCAACAAAAGCAAATCCAAGCCAAATCAGCACCAATGCCGGCACCATTAACGAAAGATCAGCTAGAAATAGGCAATTTCGTTCTTGTAAAATGTAAAATGGAGTGATAAAGAGTACCCCGGGGTCGTACTCGCTACAGACCAAGAGGCTCTTGGTGTCAAAGTTGATTGTATGGAGCCTACGAAAAACCATGGAAGTGGCCCAAAAAATGTCTTGTTGTATAAATGGTAAGATGTTGTATAAAATACAACCAAAGACAGGTTTGTTCTGTATGTGTATGAACCATACCACTTAAGACTTTCATATATTAATATCATGTAGTGTTATTTCATATTTATTATTATTAAAATATATTATTTTATAGTATTATTATCTTAATCGTACAAAATTATCTTTTACTATGATTTTGTGACAGGCCTACTAACGTTTTGAAAATACCATGTGTAAAATTTTTTTTACAATTAATGTTTCGTATTCTTATTTGTCAATTAAATAAAGTGTTGGGTGTTTACGTGTACAAAGAAATAATAACCAACGTTCTACTTCGTCCAAAACTGTCTTTAAATGTAGTAACCATTGAAATTTCCGTATGGGCTCAAGTAACAAGGTTAACTTGAGACAAAATTGAAAAAAATAAATAAATACATTTATTATTTTGCAAACATTGCAAATTGTATATTAAATTGTAGCTAATAACCCACAGTTTAACTATATAAGGTACCTATGTCCAATAAAAATTCTTAGAAGCACAATTTAACAGAAAAAATTAGAAATTTAAAAAATCTTGGCTCAAGTAGCCCGGGTTTACGGTACTAAAGTTTTATGCAAAACTATGTGAAGCATTAGCAGATGGTACTTTAAGTTTTTGTACATTTGAACAGAAAGTAAACAAAGACAGCTGATATAAAATGTAGTGTTTGGTTGACTATCTTCAGGATCATTTTGCATACGTTACCGCACCGACTTATTCCACTGTTATCAATTCTAAATAAATTGTTCCACGTTTTCACCTTGCAAAAATTTGAGGGAAGGCGGATGAAAAAATTTTCAGTCTAGGACGCAAAATATACCTTTTTGCGGGAACCACGTCGTGTACTAATAACTGACCTGCATTGTAGCGTTCTGTAATGCCCCATAAAGCTGTGTCGATGGTTGCGATTAAAGAGTATCTAATGAAGAATTAACGTTGTACTGTAATGGAATTATGTCTATATTCTTCACTCCTACTAGAAATTTCTAAATGTTGAAAAATTTTTCAGGAAAAAAAAGATTTATTAAGACTTACGATTCAACGCTTGTATAGATTTGCGTATGATGTAACTGTTCCTACTTGCTACTTTTTGAAGTTGGTAATACTGCTGAAATTAATGCCGTTAATAATCACAGCGAATTTAGACAATTTATGCATTATACTGGTCAGTAGTAATTTAATTAAAGGTATTTGAAACTAAAGATGAAGCTTTTCTCTTTATGGAAGTTATTTACAGAAACGAGATGTCTTATTTTTGGAGAATAATGTACAATTATTAATTAAATGGGAAAGTTATTTTAAGTTGCACAATCTGCTAGTTATCTGTTTACTCCTGAGAAATTAATTATTTGCATATCTTTGTCTTGCTGTTCAGAAATAAATCTTATTTCTTGACAAAATTTTATTAAACATTTAACACAAAAGTAGATAAATGTGATTAAAAATGAAAGCAAATATGTACAAATATAATCACGTGATGTGGTTCAAAATTCAGTAATTTTAAAAAACTTTTTTTATATTTTGTATAGTTCTTGTAGGTGGAATTGTTCTAGCTGTTAGTTCTGGTTATATTGTAATAAAGCAAATTACATGTTTATGAACTTCTTTTATTTATTACTATGTTCAGATATTCGGCTTAAGGTTTTATATTTCTCTCCCATTATTGATAAATAAAATAAAAGAAAACAAGAACTACAAAACTGAACAATGTGGAAAACAAAGCACGCTAAAAGATCGCGAAAACGAAATGCAAGCTATAGATGAATAAAATAAACATGAATAAGATTACCCAAATAAAAAAGACCTTACAATCTATTGGTAAACCACGTGAAATAAAAAAAAAAATAGTAATAATAATAGTAGTAGATGGTCAAAGCAGGTCAAAATTAGTAATCCCCGAATAGCACAAAAGATTCTAATAAATATTACAGAAGAAGAAATAACAAAAACAATAAAATAATAGTGGTATGGCTTTAACACCTCGCGTGAGAATACAGTCTGCGAACTAAGAAGGTGAGACTCTTATATGTTCGCCACTGTGCCTGATCGCCGCGCATTGATCACCATTATTGACACTTGTCGAAGTGCACGCGAATTACGCAATTATTTTTAGCGCCTAAGTAGGCCACACGCCATGCATCAGAGCTCCAGAAATCAACCTGGCCTCGCCCGCACTGCAGCCACATGTTTCAACCAAACAAAAATAAAGAAAACGCATAACTGTAAATATTATAGGCACCAAAAATTTTAGAAATCATACATAAACCGGGAAATAATTAATCACTTCAGCAGCAGTTAATTGAAATATTGAAAATAAATAAAATAGATTTAAAAGTAATAAAATTTTTTGAGTTTCGCATAAAGACGGAAACCGATAGTATAAGTTGTATATTAACAAAAAGCAATATAAAAATATACGCCAGCGTGGTCCTGTAGTTGAGGCACAGGCTGCAGTCCGGGCGGACCCAAGTTAATTCAAAATAATTGAGTGTCTGCGTTCACTTCGAACAAGGGGTAATAATGGCGGTCGTTCAAGCTGAGGTGCTTGCCACATTGCTCATCATCTAATATAGTGCGCGACGCTCGGGCGGAGAAGACAGACATATGATTGCATTAACCTCTCACTTTGCAGGCCGTGCTCCCACGTGGGGCATTAGAGATTATCAACAGAAAAATAAAAAGAAGCGTCTTTTAGGTAAATTTGCTTACTTATTTTCTTACTCCTAGGCGCAACGGTTCTCAAGGGACCATGGCCTCCCGGAAGGGTTTCTAGACTGCTGTTTTACAAGATTGGTCGTCACTCGTGTCTCAATCTTTGGTATGAATACCAAAGCGGTAAAACTCACCTGGCCCATTTTAATTTATTCTTTCACAAAACCTGTTCTTTAAAATGTCGAATCAATCTAAACTAGGATTTAAAGTCAAACATAAAAATGTTCAATACGCAGTAGATCTTTTATTCTATGTTTATGATCTGAATATAAATGCACATTTATAAATGAAGCTTAATAATCTTATAAAAGTTACGAAAACATTCAGCGAGAACAATTTAAAAAAGTAATAAATAAACAAACAAGCTTTTAATATATAAAAACATATGATAAATACAAATACCGTTCTAATCAATACAACAATGATAATCCTAGTTACACAACCTATAAGAAAAAACAAAATTAAGGTTATAAACATATAGACAACGTCAGTATTAACTAAATGGTTTTGGAGTAATAGGGTGGTCAAACTCAGAGATGGGAGAAATAAATAGAAAATACAGAGTTTATCTAATAATATAAAGAATCCGTCATAGAATAGCAGCTATCGAAAGGCTCTACATACCTAAAGCACAAATAAAAAACTGACAAAATATTGCAAACAAAATCTGGAATACCACAACTTTACAAGGCTCTATTTTATATAAATATCTCATTCCGCGCTTGTGCTTCGGACGGTCGAGTGCCACGCTACGATAATAAGTGCCCCAAGATTCTCTACCTGCTGCTAAGGTCAGGCCTACAATTTCTATTATAATTAGAATTACGAGTCATTTTATACATATTCCAAATTACAAATCCTAATTTTTTCGCGCTTGACTTTCGAAGCGTAAAGAACGTCAGCGATAAGTGTAGGCTGTAATACGAGTGTTAACCGTTATCATTGACCGTAAGGTCACTGATACCACAGGTATCATTCACTATTTGTTATTTTATAGACAAATTAATTTAAATTGAACGCAAATAAGCTCGCAAATATTTAAATTATGAAATATGTCCTATTCACAACCTAACTATAATTCATATCCAAACCAAACCAATCTACAACAGCAATTTCGATATCAAACCTATAATGCATCACAACAACAAACTTTTCCTATACAATCCCAACCTCCCATGTACCAACCAAATCCTTACCATGGACCGTTGACAAATATGTACCCGATAAATTAGCATCAACCCTCTACGAGCCTGTTAGCTATCAAATACAAAAAAAAGACCCAGGAGCCCTGAAGATACTGCAAATAATCAAAGGTAAGAGAAAAAAAACCAATATTGGTTAGACAACCCAGTTGAAACTTCTAATGGATATGACCCACTAAATATTGAAATAGACGACAACCAAACAAACACCACACAGAAAACAATCGTTCAGAAGGACCCCAAACCTCCACCTATTTACGTATCCGATGTCAAAAACATTAATCCGCTAACGACACTACTGAATGAAATCGCCAAAAACAATTACACATTAAAAGCACTTGGCAACGAACAAGTCAAAATCCAAAGCAACACAAGTAAAATCTATACAACTATTATTAAACACCTTTTAGATAAAAGCACAAAATTTCATACTTACAAACCAAAGCAACATTCAGAGTAGTAATCAAAAATATCCATCACTCAACAGACATCGCAGAAATAAAAGAGAACCTAGAAAATCTTGGTCACGAAATAGTTAATATTTGGAATATTAAACAACAATTAAACAAAACCCATCTCCCCATGTTTATTGTTGAAATGAAACAAAAAGACAACAAAAAAGAAATTTATAAATTTATTCATGAACACAAGAATCACTGTTGAACCGCCACATGCTAAAAGAACACTGCCACAGTGTGCCAAATGCTAAAGGTTCGGACATACCAAGAACTATTGCCAACAAACATCTCGTTGTGTCAAATGTATAGGAAATCATCCTACCAAAGAATGTCCGAGAGTAACTAAAGATGATCAAGTTAAATGTGTAAACTGTGGCGAGGGCATCCTCCTAACTATCGTGGGTGCATAGTATGTATATAAGCAGCTCCAAGAAAAACTCTTCCCAAGATTAAGAAGCGCAGTTACACACACCCGCACGCCTACTCAAAATTATCGAATCCCTGGGGTCACATACGCTGAACAAGCAAGATAAAATACTCAATCTCCACAAAACTTGGCTTCTAATGCAACCCCACAAACACAAGCGATGGCTTTAAATCACCCGTCAAACGACATGGAAGAACTAAAATCCATGATGAAGAACTTAATTACGCAAATGGGGACTATTGTGAATCTACTAACCACACTCATTAGTAAAATGACATAATGGACCAACTATTAACTATAGCAGTTTGGAATGCCAACGGGCTTAGCCTGCACGCTCAAGAGGTCAAACTCTTCCTTGAACTTAATCAAATCGACATACTGCTCATAACAGAAACACATTTTACCAGCAAAAGCTATATTAAATTTCCAAGCTACTGCATATACAACACTAACCATCCCGATGGAACCGCCCACGGTGGAACGGCAGTTATCATAAAGTCTAACATAAAACATCATGAATTGGCTCATATGAAACAGAACAACTCCAGGCTACTACCATCCAAGTAAAAGACAAAACAGCAATCCTAAAAATTTCTGCCGTCTATAGACCCCCCAAACATTCAACAAAAAAAGACACTTACTCACATTTCTTCCAAAGTCTTGGAAACAGATTCTTCGCAGCCGGCGACTTTAATGCGAAACATCAGGACTGGGGATCTCGTATTACAAGAACTGACGGACGCGAGCTACTGGCAGCTATAAATGCAAACAATCTACAATACCTATCAACTGGCGAGCCAACCTATTGGCCAACAGATCGCCGAAAGATTCCAGACTTAATTGACTTCTGTATAACTAAAGGGCTAAATACAAGACAATTTACAATCAAATCTTGCTTTGAACTTGCAGCTGATCACTCCTCCATTCTAATTACACTCCACTCAGAACTAACACAAATACAAACACGACCAGTCCTTCACAACACTAAAACGGATTGGGACCTATTCCAAACAATAATAACTGAACAATTGAACCTGGGAGTTCCGTTGAAAACCAAATATGATATTGAAGAAGCTGTACTACAATTAACTAGTACAATCCAACAAGCAGCATCGAAAGCCACCCCTTTGATGAAAACTACTTATACCATCAGCTGCCCAACACTATTAAAAGGCAAGATAATGAAAAGAAAAACGCTGGCAAATTACCCGTCTAGAAGCAGACAAACAAGCACTAAACCGGGGAACAAAGAAACTAAAGAAACTTCAACAACTTAAAAACGAAGGCGTACAACACTACCTTGCGAACCTTACAGCCACTGAAACCACCGACTATTCTCTGTGGAAAGCAGTTAGAAAATTCAAAAGGCCAATAGCTCACATACCACCTATCACCAAATCAATCGGCCAATTAGCTCGTACTAGTAAGGATAAAGCTGAAACCATTGTTGAGCACCTAGTCAACGCATTCCAACCATACCCTAGCCAGTGTCCGGAGGAAGATACTAAAATACGCAACTTTCTGGAATCTCCCTTCCAAATGAGCCTACCTACAACATCAAGAAAGCACCAGGCTTTGACCTTATCACTGGAAAAATTCTCCAGCAGCTACCTGAAACCGCACTACGAGCAATCACTCAACTATACAATGCTATCCTCTCCAACAGATACTATCCAAGCGCTTGGAAAGTAGCACAGGTCACAATGATTCAGAAACCTGGAAAGCCACCCACTGATCCTGCTTCCTATCTTCCCATCAGCCTCCTACCTATCCTATCAAAAGTCTTTGAAAAATTGTTCTTAAAACGCCTTCAACCAATCCCAGATGATTTAGAATTGATACCCAAGCACCAGTTCGGTTTTCGACACTCACATGCAACTATCGAACAAATACATCGACTTGTAGATCAAATTCATACCGACCTAGATGAATATCGATATTGCTCCGCTGAGTTTCTAGATATTTTACAAGCGTTCGATAAAGTATGGCACTTGGGCCTCTTCTATAAATTAAAAAAATATCTACCATACCAATACTATGAAATACTAAAGTCTTACTTAACGGATCGACATTACTTCGTTAATTATCAAGATGAACACACGAACCTCCACCCAATACTATCGGGAGTCCCCCAAGGCAGCGTGCTAGGACCTATCCTCTACTTACTCTTCACAGCTGACTTACCAACTACAACCGCCACTTTTGCTGACGATACGGCAATTCTAGCTTCGCACCTAAATCCGAATACTGCAACTTCCAACCTGCAAATCGTTCTGAATAAATTGCAGCAAATGGCTCAAGGTATGGAGAATCTCGGTAAATAAAACCAAATCCCAACATGTAACGTTCACCATGAACCGTGATAACTGTCCACCGATCTTACTTAATGGACAACAAATAAAACACGCAGACTCCGCAAAATATTTAGGACTCCATCTAGACCGACGCTTGACCTGGATAACCCACATATTTAATAAACGCAAACAGCTAGGAATACAATACAGGAAACTTTACTGGATGATTGGAAGAAATTCTGTACTCTCGCTAGAAAATAAGCTATTGCTGTATAAGGTGATTCTGAAACCAATATGGACCTACGGTCTCTCACTTTGGGGAACTGCTGGCAACACCAACCTGGCCATCATCGAGAGGTTCCAGAATAAAGTGCTTCGGGCTGTAGTTAATGCGCCGTGGAAACCCAATGTCATGTGTATCATTTTCAAAAAGCATTATTGACCAGCTTTAATCATATAGGGGAGCCTCACCAGCAAAGGACTTTGTCTTTCTTCCTTCGTAAATAATCCTAAAATGTTTTATTATTAAATTTTTAAAATTATTGAAAACAACCTATTCAAGATATCGTCAAAAAAGCTGGCAATTGTCTTATGGTTTGTTTTCTCTAATTGTTTTGATGACAACAAATGTGAAATTCCTGGTTTATGTTTAGATAGTGTACCCACTGTCATATTTGCAATATACCCCCCTTTACAATCTGTTGTTTAATCGATCGAAATCCAGATATAATTGTCTCTGATATCTTGTCTAATTCCCAGTGCTCTCTGATGCCTGTCTTTCAGTAAAATAAATGAGTATGTTGAACAAGAGGTAATAATGGCGGTCGTCTTCTTTACATCGATCAGAGATGGTACGACGGAAAACGAACGAATTAACCTCTCAGTTCGCAGTCAGTAGATACCATTATTATATTTGTCTAATATACTTCTAAAATTCATATTTTTACATATTACGAACTAAATAGTAAAGGACGTTTTTACAGTGCAATATTTTTTTATTTCATATACTTACAGATTGGTAACACAAATTAAAATATTTTTTTCTAAGTGTTGATTCATCCTGAATTATTTCTTGCGTCGTTGATTCTAAAAACTTTTTTAGAACTGGATTGTTCAATTTATTTAGCGGTATCGACGCCGAAATAAATGCGTCGCACAAGTTAAACAAAAATATCGATTTTGGTGGGCCTGGTTTAGAATTGTCCGTGAGACAATTTTGAATAAGTAGCTGTTTGCTTGTTTTGTTACCAAGTTTTTTGATGTGTATGCCACTATTCAAATATTGAGTCACGTGATATTTCTTACTGGCATGTGTCTGCAAAATGTTCAAAATTTTGTTACGCACAAGATTATTGAAGTGATTAATTAACTGTAGTTTATAAATAAATAATTTCTAGTCGTCATTGGATGCAATTTTTATATGAATATCCTATGATTTAATCAATATAACTCCGGAGGTACTTACGTATCTATAAGTTGGTAAATAGTACACGGCTTAAGCATTTACATTAAAAAAGAAGATAATACTTACAGCTTTGTAATACATTTCACAAAACAAAGAGTTCCATCAACTTTTAAATGCTTATCCAGTTTAACCTGTTTCCACTTGGTCACACTTCGGAATTTTTGAAAATTTACTAAACCGGACACTGACGATGAGACACTACGGCTAAACTCGAAAAATGCAAAGACGTGAATGAACTCATCAAATTATACTGGGAAATGAATGCATTCTCAAAGCAAGTAAAACCCACCCCATCCCTGTAATATAATTTCGACCTCGCAGTCGCAGGTAGGTGTCGTTGTATAAGTGGAATTTTTATTACAAGAGATTGTGTTGGGTATTCCCAAAATTCTGAGAGAAGGTTGGCAAAACCAGTCGAAAAAGGCAAAATAATTCAAAAAAAAACACAAAAGGCATCTACAAAAAAACGGCAAAAAAGGCAGGCATCAGGCATTTGCCTGACTCTTCGGACTGTAGTTATCATATTAAAGCTAAAGCGTTTCACGAGAAATGTCTATAGGCATTAGAATTTGGAGAAAAGTTATCACCTGACTAAAGTTAGAGTTATAGACAGAAAGAAACAGATGGATTTAAAGTTGTTCTGTAAGATGGGGTGATAGGAATAGGTAAATACAAACCATACATAAAACTATGAAATGAATACTTTATGTATTTATGTCGCATGTATTGTTAAAAATGACAAAACACATAATATCAGGTTATGAAAAGACAGTTCATACAGAATATCTTTATCGGTACAACTACAGTGAAGTAATAATATATCAATTGGTCTCAAGAATATACTCTATTTTTGAACATAAAGGCGTTTTTTACAACTCTTCGCGCTTCACACACGTCTTAATTGTCGGTAAGAAAAGGACCGCGTAAGATAGGGCTTGAGCGGAAATGTTTTATTACCAATAAGAACGTGATTGCAATGTTCATTTTGCCCTGGTCTTCTTCTTCTTTTCCTTCTCCCTTATGCCCTAAAGCGTCGGGTCCTCTAACCACTTCCGGAAGCTGTCTCGGTTGGTTGCCATTCTTTTTACTTCTCTTAGGTGTTTTCCTCTCTGTTCTACCCTCTTTTCTAAGCTCTGTTCCCATGTTTCTCGTGGCCTTCCTCTGCTTCTTGTTCCCTCTGGCTTTGCTTCTAGAATTCTTCTGGGGTCTCTATTTCTTGACATCCTCACTATGTGCCCATACCACTGTAATTGTCTCTTCTCTACCTCTTGTATTAGCGGTTGCTGACCTACTTCTTCTCTGGTTATTGTATTTCGTATGCGATCTCTTTTGTTCTACCTACTAGTCTTCTTAGATATTTCATTTCACTCGCCGTAATTTTGCTTCTGGTTTTATCTTGTATTGTCCAGCTCTCCGCCCATACGTTAATACTGGTGTGTATATGCTTTTGTATACCCTAAGCTTTGTTTGCATGCTTACTTCTTTTTCGCTATTATTGATTTGTTAATCGCATAATATACTTTGCTTGCTTTATCTCTTCTATTCAGAATCTCCTGTTCTATCGTGCCAGTTTTATTTATTATCGTTCCTAAATATTCATAGTTATTGACCCATTCTAGTTCTTCCCATTGCATATTATTCTTGTGTTTTCGTTTGTATCATTTTCTCGATTTTCATAATTTTAGTCTTGTTTGTGTTTATTTTCATACCTCTTCTTTCTATCGCTCTATTCCATTTGTTTATTGCTAGTTGTAATTTTCTAGTTGAGTCTGCTAGAAGCACGATGTCGTCTGCATATATGAGGCATTGTATATATATGGGCTCTAAATTCCAATTTCCTACCTTCACATTGAATCTTGGTTCTTTTGCTTCCTGAATAATCTGATTCATTACTATTAGGAACAGTAGGGGCTCAGTGAGTCTCCTTGTTTGATCCTTTTCCATTTCAAAGCTTTGAGATTCTTTCCTTTAATTCGCACTCTTCCTTTTGCATTAACGTATACTCTTTTTATGGCCTGTTGTAGTGGGTATGATACATTTAGTTCTGCTAGCGCATTCCATATTGTTTGTTTGGGTACTGTGTCAAATGCTGATTTTATATCTATGAATGCTAGATACAAAGGGTTTCCCCTTTTTAATCTCTTTTCTGTAACTGTTGTTAGTACAAAGATATGATCTTTCAACTTCTTCTCGTAATCTTCTTTATAGTATTCTTGAATATATCTTCTGTACTATTGAAGAAAGGCATATTGCCCTGTAGTTGCCGCAATCGTTTGTATCTCCCTTCTTGTGTATAGGTACCACTATGTTTTCTTCCCAGTCATCTGGTATTTTTTCCCCTTTCCAGGCTAGTTGACATATCTCTTTTATCCACTTTAATATTCTATCTCCCCCATTCTTTATCATTTCTGGAGTTATGCCATCTCTACCTCCTGCTTTTCCTTGTTTAATATGTTTTACGGCTTCTATCACCTCTTCTATTTCTATGTCTATTTCTTCTTCTTCTTCCTGAACTGTTCCTCTTCTCTCTCTGCCCCGGATATTATCATCTTTTTAAATATGTTGTTGTAATACTCTCCATGCCTCCAAGATTCTTCCTTCTTCTGTTTCTACTATGCCTTTGTTGTTCCTTATACTCCATACTTGCTTTCCATATTTCCCTCTTAGCCCTCTGATTACTTTCCAAAACTGTCTTCCGTTATCTTCGTTGAATTTCGTCTCTAGTTCTTTTCCGAATTCCTCCCAAGTTTCTTGTTTTGCTCTATGTACCGCTTCTTTGGCTTCATTTCTTTTATTTATATAGTGTTGTTTATCGCAATCTTTCTTACTTTGTATATACCTTTTCCAAGCTTTCTTTTTGATCTTTACTTTATCTTTTACTTCTTCGTTCCACCACCGGTTCTTTTTTGATCTCCCTTTACTGTTACCTTTCCGCAGGTCTTTACTGCCTGTTCCACTATTTCTGTTTTAGTATTGTCCACTTCTTTTCCATGGGCCATTGGTTTCCTTCTTCTGCTTCTTTCCTTCCCATCCTTCTAAGGTGTCTTCTAATCTTTTTGAATTCTTTTGCTTTTCTGGTTTTCTTAATACTGATATTTTTATTTTCTGATATTCTCTTTGTTTCCTGGGTTCCTGCTATAAAATCTGGTGTCTGTTATTAGCAGTCTGTGGTCTGTATGCAGTTCGGCCCCTTATTACTTTTACATCTGTTATGGCATATTTCCTTCTCTGTTGTATGTTATATAGTCGTTAATGCTTTTCCTTCTCTTCCTGCTGCCTCAAAAGTAATTTTGTGTATTATCTTATGGTTAAAGTGGCTGTTTCCGATTAACATTTGATTGGTAACACAAAGTCTATCATTCTTCTTCCGTTATTATTTATGGTAGATTCTCCTCCATATTTACCTATCGTGCCATATCCTATATCTTGTCTATTTCCTATTCTGGCATTCCAGTCTCCATTTATTAATATGTGTCTGTTTCTTTCTCTCCTTTATCTATTTGTACTTGGAGTTCTTCGTAGAATGTCTCTTTCTCTTCTTCTGTGGAGTTTTCTGTGGGGGCGTAGATCTGTATTATGGTTATTTCTTCTTGCAGTTTTAGGTCTACATATAATATCCTTGCATTTACCGCTTCCCATTGTTTTACTTGTTGGGCCATCTGTGTAGTTAGGATTATTCCTACGCCCTCTTTAGCTCGTCCTGCTGATCCTGAGTATATAAGCTGGTAACCTTGATCTAATAGTTGTCTTCCGTTTCCTTTCTTCTTTATTTCACTTATACCTAGCATCTCCATATTATATTTGGCCATTTCTTCTATTATTTCTACTTCCTTTCCGTTTATACCGTTTACATTCCACGTTCCAATTCTTATCCGTGATTCGCGCCGAGTCCGTTTCCCAGTTTTCCGTCCATTTCCGAGGCGATTGTTTGTTCTCTGAATCTGTTTACCTTGTGCGGGTGATTAGCCCAGCCACAAGGGCCCCGTTACCTCGGGACAACTGGTATCAGGTTATACCCCCCGATCCTGGGTCGCCAGAGCCTCGTCTGTTATCTAACAGGGGGTACCACGTGTAGGTGAAGTTGGCATTTGGGTGCCTAGATGTTGGCGCCACCCCTTACCCCCCTAGTAAACGTTTATTTTTTGAAATATTTATCAAACTTTTTTCGAATTTTTGACCCATCCGAGAAGCCTCAAAAATTTTTCCATCAGTGTTTTTGCCACAGTCGCCAATGTTTACACAAATAAGTTTGTAATCAGGACCAGCATTAGCCATAACAATTATTGAAAACGTATTTAAATAACAAAAATGTTGGGAGCCAGTTTTGTTAGGGCGTTCGATGATAACATTTTTCCCATCTATAGTACCTATACAATTGGGAAATTTTCATGTATCTTCAAATCAGTTTGTAGACTCTTTCCAAATTTACGTTGTAGATTCAGCAAAATTAAATATTTTCTATTTTTCTGCAAACAGCTTGGCAAACTTCTGTTACTATTCCACTAACTATTTCAAAACCAACCCTAAAACTGTGGCCAAACTTTAGTGGCAAGAAACATGAAAATAAATAAATAAAAAACTTAATTATTTTTTCTTCTTGTATTATAACCGAAATGTATTTATTATATATTATTAGAACTTTTATTTTTTAGGGTATGAAGTAAAAAAAGAAATGGAAAAACCTCAAAGATGCCTGCATATATGTGACACATAAAATTAAAACTGGCAAGCTGCAAAAAGTGGTAAAAATGGCAATGGTCAGACCAAATGTAAGATTTCGTTCTTTTTGTCGTTTGCAAAGACGCCCTCAAATGTTCCCGAAATTCTGGAAAATTGAGAAATTGTTGGTGATACTAATGATACCCAATTATTCTCAAAATATTCAGAGCGGGGAAGACAGACTCACAATTTCTAGATAACAAATTAGACTATTATATAGTAGAAATGGTTTCTGAGGATTCAGTTGTCACCGACTGAGGAGCCAGTTCATTTTCAGAATAAGCACCAAATTTTACCAAACACATCTACCCCTTTCACCCCGCCACTTTATCAGGAAATAAAAATGAAAAGTTTACTTACATATTTTCAGAATAAAAGAAAATCCGGGAAAATCCCCACCACTTTATCAGGAAATAAAAATGAAAAGTTTACTTACATATTTTCAGAATAAAAGAAAATCCGGGATTGACAAAACTGAAATGAAGTTTACAGCTCGTGAGAAAATTGTTAAAATTTTTGTAAAAATCGCTAGGTCAAAGCAAAATTGCAGGTGCAAAAATGATTATGGATCAAGAACTTTTAGATATTAGATAACCGTTTTCACCGCACCAAAATCAGGACTCATATTGTTCTCTAAGTTCAGCCTGTTCTACAACATCTATCTGTAATCAGCTTACGCCACCAACCTACGAGAATTCTTTGCTGGATGCTTCACAAAACTAAAGTTGTAATATCCTATAGCCAGCAAATCTTTCAGATGAAAACAATGACATTTCAAATTACTTTCAATTATTAAATCCCACTACGAGGGTAATCTCAAAAAAGGTCTCTAAAGCGATGGGGGGCGTTGGCCACACTGCCGTGTTTGCTGCTTTCCCACTCTCAAACAAACCTTGCGAGGACGCTCAGTTTTGGCTTTGCGGCCATTTGTAATGGAGTTCTTGCTTGCCGCTGCCGCCAGGTGCGAAGTTCGCGCAGTTATTCGTTTTTTGAATGAAAAATGCGTTAAATCACTCGAAATTTATCGTTAATTGATGGGAGTGTATGGACAGTTGTGCAAGAGATGTAGGGAGTTTACAGGTGGTCGCATGCAGATGCACGACGCAGAAAAAACGGGAGACCGTCAATTCTCGAGAGACAGTCGCGAAGGTTGAACAAATCATGCTTACAAATCAGAAGATAACTCTCGATGAACTTTGCATTTTGGTTTTTGAGTTATTCAAAGTAACACCATTTTTATGACTTTGACTGAAAGGTTAAAATATCCGAAGGTTTGCGCGATGGCGAGGTGAAAGAAACGATCTAACGCTTCCTCAACGATATGGTGGCGAGCTGATATGGCATATACTATGCACTTGAACAGAAAGTAAACAAAGACAGCGTGGCGTAGCTCTGAGCGTTTGGTTGCCTATCTTCAGGATCGTTTTGTATATCTTACTTTTATAAGGTCACCGCACCGACTTATCCCACTGTTATCATTTGTAAATAAATTGTTCACGTTCTTATCTTGCAAATATTTGAGAGATGGCGGGTGAAAAATTGTCAGCCTAGGACGCAAAAATTGTTAATTTTTCTACTTACCTTACTGTAATGGCAGTCGTTCTTTCGCTGATATGGATTTACGATAATTTATGTCCATTTTATATCTTTTTTTAAGATTTAAAATTTTCACTAGACATTCTAAAACAAATATAAAAACGTTTTTTATCCTGCCGAAGTTAAAGCATCAGTATGTGAAACTCTCTAAATTAATTTCGTAGACCATAAAAAAGACTAAAATTGCAAACTTTAAATTTTTCTCAGTTTCTAGAGCAAGAAATAGCGTTGGTTTTTTGTCCGGCAAGAAATACATTCTTGCGCTGCTAGAATAAAAAATTGACGCGTTGGTGTGAGTGTTCACTCAAATTCACTGCGCCGCAAAAAATTTGCTGTTACTCAGAATCCTTCACGTTGGTTTGGAGAACGCTTAACGCAGAATTTAATGTTAACTGTCTGTTTGCAACCTGCGTCCATCGGTTCGCTTGTGTAACTTCCATCTAAATGTGCCGACAAACCTAACAGTGGGCTGTCGTTAAGCATAGTCCTACCACTCAGTGAGTTTACATGAAAACACTTTCAAAAATGCCTATTTAGAATACATATCTATGTATAATTTAGTGAGTTCCAAGCAAGAACTTAGCATTTTAAAAATCTAAAAAACTATCAATTGCATTACGAGCGCAGTTACTAATATTTTTAATGTTCACTATACCGAAATTATTGTTATTCCAATTAATGCTCATCAGAAATAACAAGAGCATCTCTTATGAACCGTTCCTGCAGACTATGTACGGCGGAGTACACACGGCGCCCAGGATAATCCTTCTGTATTTAAGCCTGATTGATACGAAGATCTGTTTTATGTCGATGTCCGGCACTATTATTCTTTCTAAAGCCAATGATTTTCGAATAGCTATTAAGATACCACCGTGCTGGTTTTACTGGATCGATCACGAATGTAGGGAATCGTTGCAAAACCCCATTCCCTTGTAAAAATAATTGTATCGTAAAATATGTTTGCTACATGGCATTGATTCAGAGCTTAGTTTTAAGCTTATTCTCATGCTGGTAATAAAATCGTAGGTTGAGAATATATATTAATCTAATTTTTAAATATTTTTTTTTTACAATGCTTTTAAAGTTCCTCCTTTTTATCTTTTCCAGTTTTGACAACTATATGCAAAATCAGCCCTATATTAATCGAGATATTGTATTTCGGCTTTGGAGATGTTCTTACTAATAAAAAATAGAATCTATACGCTACTTAAACAAACAAATAATGTCAGCGATGATTATTTTATAGAATAAATGTTTTTCAAATGAAAATTACAGAATTTTATGTTTATTCTACGGAATCCGACATTGCATGTGAAAGTACCTGGTATATAACATATTTTGAAAACCGAACGAAGCTTTCGTGTGGTAGCTCATTAGTCTGTAAGTCGATATTACGCAAATCGGGTTATTCTCAAATAACAAAAGCATAACTAACATGAGCAAGCATGCTTCCTACTTTATGAATATAAATCCGTGTTTTTTCAGGTATCTGCTTTCATTGCTTGTTATTGTTTTAAATCTGTAGACGTTTACTTTTAGTCATTTGCATGTTTGCATTTTTTGCCTGTCAGGGACGTTTATTTACAATAATTTAACCTTTGAAGAAATATAAATGGAATTGTAATGGATGCGATTGTCAATATTAACGTGTCGATATAGTTTTCGGTGTGTCTTTGATTAAGTATTAGGCAATCAAGTGCAGTAGAGGCCGACCTAAATTTTAAGTTGGTTTATGATATATTAACAATTTTAAGAATACATTGTTACATTATTTGACATTATTATTTTCTTATTTAAAGCGTTGTTTTTAAGTAGTAATTTGAGTACACCTCTCTTTTTTGTTGCTTTTGGAGATAGTATTTCAATCGTTCGCCATACTTGTAACAGATTATTTGTGTAGTTTAGTTTGTGAAGCAAATCCAAGAAGACGTGCAGGATCGGTTTAACCCATAGACTGAGTAAGCTACAATTAGGGCACTAGGGTTTGGAAGCCAAAAAATTTTGAGTTGAGCAAATCAGAGGAACTTTGAATACCTTATAACCTGATCTTTCATTGACGTATAATAGATTCTTATATTGTAGAAATAACATATCACCAAGAAATTATTCAGGAGCTTTTCAGAATGATTGATCATCGCCCGCACCATTTCTAGCGGCGAGCTCTCAAATTCCTTCTAGAACCGCGCGTTTGAATGTAAGGCGGGGCAAATGGGGTTTCGCGGCAATCGAATAGGGGAAGTCTTATAGCGAACAACAGCGGTGCAAATAAATTAGTGTTGTTATAGTAACCGTCGCGTTAACATTATTTTAATTTATAATTATTGCGCAGAAATGCATCCCTTGTGAATAAAGTTTAGTTTTGAGTTAAATCGTGGTTAAATTCACATTTTATTTATCATAAAGCCTAAACAATAAGCGGAAAAGATGGCCGAGGTTTAATAAAAGAAGAATCAAGTGGAGCATAATTCACAAAACGTTCCAAATCTTGATAGGCAGGATGATATGAACAAGGAAATACAAAAGAGACATTTTTAACGTAGTGCAGCAATCACAGTCGTCATAATTGACTTTAATAACTTTAAAGTGCATTAAATTAACAGCTGCAAGAGTTGTCGAGCTTATAAAGCTTTCAAAACATTCTCAAAGAGGTAGACTTAATTATATCACTCGATGACCTGGAATTGTGATACGAAAATAATGAGCTTTGTGAGTTTCAGAAAGAGTGGACTTGTAAAATAGCAAAACAGCCTAAGGAAAAACTTTGTATTGAGGAAATGTTCTCTTAAGTGCTGTTGATGTTGTGAAGTTTGGCGATAATGAAAGATTAGGTTCTGTAACAAATCGTAGCTTTCTTGGTTGTGTAGAACTCACTTCAAAATTTGATCCTTCTACGACTGAATATGGAGCAAAATTTGAAAACAAAAAAGAAGAGGCGTTTTCTTATATTTATCAAGTATAACTGATAATAAATTTCTTATGCAGTTAGTGGACTAAGTTAAGGCACATATTGTCCAAGATATTGTAAATGTCAAGTATTATTCCATAATTGTGGACCCAATGCCAGATGTGTTGGACGTAGATCAATTAGCTTTTGTGCTATATACTGTCTACGGAAACTGCTGTTGGACGTTTTTAATTATGGCCATACAAGTGTCGACCGTGGGTTTTATAAATCTTTATCCAAAGAAGTGTAGAGGACAGATATGATTCTGCCAGCAATATGTCTGGGTCTTACAAATGTCTTCACGCTAGAATAAAAAAAGTAAATTATCTGGCTGCATATATCCAGCCGAGATGGCTACCATTTCTAGCCCCGTTCGAAAGCAACAGTTCGCTCGGTGAGTGCTCCTCCTTGAAACGAATCTCGCCCGTCCTCTTGTGGGTGAATAAAAGTGACGTGTAAGGAAAGCTATACCCGACAAAAAGATCGACTTTATTAAAGCTAAGAATGTGGCGGATGGAATCTCCATTCATACCCCCACAGCCGATGATTATAGGTTCTTGATTCACTTTCTTTGGTGAAGTGAAAATTAAGCACCATTTCCATGCACTTAAAGCAGACAGGCTTTCATGGGCTGTGATAGACGCGACCGAGGATAAGCTGAAGCAGGAGCTCGTAGAAAACGACACCACCATCCTGACGATGTGAATGGCGATGAAAGGCCTCTACCGCTACCCAATGACGCTCATGTTCTTAGAACTTAAGCAGAACGCCAAAAGAAAGGAAATATTTGACGTCAGTGGCATCTTTGATGTAGTTATTTTTGTGAAACAACTATATAAATAGAAAATAGATAGTTAGGGGTTTAAACACGCACAGCGGCAAAAACCATCACTCCAGGGAATGTAAAAAGCCAGGGGATACATCTAGTCAGTCTTCGGAGATGTTCCGCTTTCCTCAAGCCGGTACCCCGCTAGACAACGACTATACAAGAACGAAGCTACGTTGCAGCGATTAGAGGAGACACTGCATACCATTGCAGAACATCAAGGATGCAGAACTCTTCCAGAACATAGACCACTCTGCGTTTTTAGAGATTTTCAATAACATTGTGAATGCTACTAACTGTCTGGAGGTAGTTGCGGCATTGATCGCTTGCAAGAAAATCATCACCGCCCTCCCAAGTGCTTCCAGAGTGACGGAAGCTTAATGGTAACCCAGGTGTTTAGGGTATCCTTAACATGCCAAGGATGGCGCTGATGTACTGCTTGCAGAAGATCAATCTCGTCATCTTTGGTGTGTTTGGGATCCCTAAACACCTGGTTCCCCATTAAGCTTCCGCCACTCTGGAAGCACCTGGAAGGTAAGCAGCATCTGACATCAGGGCTTCCTAGAGAAGAGGATTGGGGGCTTAGGTATCTTGCACGCCAAGGATGAATAGGAAAAAGACCACATTTATCCTTTGCGCGGGCCATATTTTACAACTGGTTGGATTTACAGCTGTGGGGAGCAACAAATACTCTGCTAATTTTTTTCTTTAGAACAACAAATTATAACTTTTTTTGATTCTTCAACCAAAAGATGGGATATTTTACAGCATCAATTTAAAAGGAATTTCTTATCTTTAAAAACTTTGTGGATAACCCGCTTGAGTACCCGTGCCGATGTCAATCAAGAATTATACAAATCGTATCAGGAAGTTTTTGATTTTCTGACACACATTATCTATGATGGTAATAACATTAAAGCATGAAGCAAATATAATATTGGAAAAATTGAGAGTATTAAAACGATAGCAGTTGCATACTTTTAGAACAATGTGAGTTTTTGAGAACTAAGTGAAAGGCACAACAAAGATCTCTATAAAGTACTTTAAAAGTTTTTATAGACCCTCTTCCAAACCAAGTTGATTTGTCAAGGCTAGAAAACGAAGCAAAACGTCTGTGAAATAGACATTTTACAAAAAAGAGAGAGAAAGTTTTTTTTTGGTAAAAATAAAAATTACAAGTTCTTGAAAGGCAGTTTTTTGTGAAGGAAATATATTAGTACTTTGAAACTCAATTTAGTACAAAAAAGAACAGTCTTTACAGAAATATGTAAGGATTTTGGATTTCTATGGAAAACTACTCAAATAGAAAAGTATAAAATACGACGGAGGGCAAATTAGCTATTAATTTAAATAAAAAATTTCCTTTGAATGTGTGCAATTAGTAGCATTTTTAAGAATGAATAAAATTTTTGATAAAGAGGATCAGAATATCAAACTAAAAACACAATTAGAACCACAAAGTATGATAGCTACTAACTCCACTACACTGCAGAAAGATCCATTTTAGCTTTTAAGAGAGTGAAAAGCTTTTTGAGATCAACGTTAAAACAAAACAAAAAAAAAAACTAAAATACCACCACCTCTATTCTTCAAATTAAATCCAGCAGAAGATAATACAAATGCTTTTAAAATATATAGACCAGAACATTTGGTAGTCATATTTGAAGCATAAATGGTAAAGCAAATGGGAACCATATTTAACTTATTAACTATTACACTCTCTAAAAATAACAATGGTTTAGAATTTTAAGCTCCTTGGAATGCCAATAGCCCGACAAATCAATTAAACGAAATAATTTTTTTCACCTCAAATTATTCTATCGATACAATGCTAATATTTTAACTACATTTCACAAACAGAAGCCACCTAAAAATACGCAAAAACGTAGTCTATGTAATTTACCACTCAGACGATACAGCATATGTAGGCACGGCTAGCACTGTAAAAAGTTAAGTAATACATTACAAACTTCCCAAATACGATTTTGAACATCTTCCAAGTATCTTCTTTAAGTGCTTTGCTGTCCGACAACATTGGCGATTAGTAACATGGTTTTTACTTTATCAACTGCTGTTATAAATAGTGCCGTGGTGTTAAGTTCATAACACTGAAGAAAATTTTCGAGTCATGATATTTTGGATCTTCCTGGGCCGCGTTTGGCTTCAATTTATTCTTGAATAATGATATGAAGTAGCTTGTATTTATCGTTCCTTATAACATGCCCCGATATATAAGTTTTTTTTTTCTTTTGATGGTATTAAGAATTTTATGTTGTTTGTTTATGCGTCGTAGCACTTCTTGATTTGTGACCTTGTCAATCAATGAGATCTTTATAATCGTGCTCAAAAGCTTTCATTGTCCCGTAAGCGTCCATGCTTACTGAAGACATAACATTTTAATAATCGAATACATAAGGGAATGGACAATTCTCTGCATGTCAAAATTTTCTTCATATTTTGAAATGCTTGTTTTGATTGCTTTGTCTTACATCTAATTTCCCAATTTTTGTTGACATAGCAGGCAAGATATTTATACGATGTTACTCTCTCTATCAATTCCTTTCGTACAAGTATGTTATTCTGCATGTCATTATGTTTTTTACTAACGACTACCCATTTGGTTTTTTTGACGTTGAGTTCACTAAGGTTTGTCACTGCTGATAAAGTAGATCTTGCAAGATTGTGGCTAGCAGGACAGTGTCATCGTCGTATCTCAAATTGTTTATTACAACTCCGTTGATTATAATTTCTTCTGTTCTTTTTTCGAGAGCCTCACGAAACGTATTTTCAGAGTATACATTGAACAACAAGGTGAGAGAACACACCCTTGTCTTACACCTCTCAGTATGGGCACGTGTTGTGATAGCTGACTACACTAACAACCGCTATCTGACCCCAATATTGTACCTATATCTCTGCCGTCCAGACTAATTTCGCTGAGAATTTGGAGTCTATATCAGTAACCATTAAAGTCTGGATTGGTCCGTTAATTATTTTAAAAGTATGTCGTCTTCCATGGTATAATAATAAACAAGAGCACTATGAACATTATTTATTAGGAAACAGATTTATTTACGGCGGCGATTACAATGCTAAACTTGTCAATTGGGCTCAAGATTCGAGCATTACTAAAGACAGAAAGCTTTTAGAAGGATTAATTAGCATTAGACTGCAAAACATGTACAAATGAACCAACGCGCCATGTCTCTGATCTAATAAAAATACCAAATTTGCTTGATTGCTGTATCCTTAAAATATCAGCGTAAACAGTCTCAAAGCAGAAACACCCCCAATTATAATAACAGTGTGCATATAAGTGTTGTTCAGAAAAATCTTTTAATATTATTAAGTACATGAACTAGAAACTATTTTTGGAATTAATCGACAAATCCCTACTGGAAGTAACTTTAAAAACCGAACAAGAACTTGTTAGTAATTGATAATTTTGCTAAACTAATTGAGCAAGATGCATTCAAGAAATATATCATAAGTAAAAGAAAATTGCAGAAAAACGCAAATTACACAAGAAAAAACTCTTAATCGTACAAACTTAAAACTCGTTTAACCTCTTCAAAGAACAAGGGTATTGGAAGATTACTTATTACTACTGTCGGCTTTAAAGACCTCGGATTACTTATTTTGGAAACCCGCCAAGAGGCTGAAAAGACTACTTCTTTTAGAAAATAATACATAGATTAAAAGTGACTAAGACAAAGTTCTAGCTTTTGCAAGATGCTTAAGTGAAGTATTTCAACCATTCGCTACTACAGTTACTAAAGAGAAAAATTACGAAATCTTTAAATTTTTTTGGAGACCTTCCCAAATGTCTCCATCCATTAAAGCTTTTACATAATAACACTACAACTAATAAATCGCCCCGGGCTATCTATCTATACATTTGAACGAAAAGTAAACAAAGAAATGTGGCGTGATTCTCGGCCCTTGATTTACACGAGGAGGTCCATACGTACTAAACAAAGACAGTCTATACATTTAAACAGAAAGTAAACAAAGACGACGGATATGAAATTTGTTGTGCGACGCTCTGAGCGCTTAATTTACACGAGGAGGTCTGTGCGTTCGTGTACGCACGTCGGAGTCGCTTTCACTCCTTGCCGAATAGACCGCCGGAGCTGGGCGGCCTATTGAGTTACAAATTTATAACTTTGAACTTTGCAAAATTTGAGGGAAGGCGGGTGAAAAATTGTCAGCCTAGGACACTTTTTTGCGCACAACTCCTTGTGATTTAATAATAGACAAAACAGTTATAGATTTTTTTTTTTTTATTTAATAAATGTACAGCAATCAGAATCTGTATTCTATAAGCTATAGTGCTGGCGTAGAGATTGGTAGTAAGAGTCTCAGCGTATCCTGATGAAGTTTCCCCATTGAGAAGGCCTCTTGGTCACCTCACAGAAGGTCAGTCGGCCATTTTCGTTTCAGTCTTCGATGATATGGTACGTTTTGCACGAGCGGCTGTAGAACGATATTGGGGTGTACTTCAAGTTTATGATGATGTTGCTGGCTTCGTTGTTGAATTGTGTCTTGGACTGTTGGTATACGAAGGTCATGATGTAGCATGTGATTTGAGATGTACCAAGGTGCATCGGCGATTACTCGAAGGATCTTGGATTGTGCTCTTTGTAGGATAGCAATGCTAGATTTGCTGGCACAGCCCCAGAGCTCGATACCGTATGTCCATATTGGGATAATTACGGCTTTGTATATTAGAATTTTGACTCTAATGACAATTTTGAATTTCTACCGAGCAGCCAACGCATTTCTCGCATTTTATGATCGATCTGTTTTCGCTTTTTAGAAATGTGGTCTCTCCAGTGAAGTTTTGCATCAAGATGGATACCCAAATACTTGACAGTGGTTGCTGATGGTATTTCGGTGCTATTTATATACACTGGGGGGGCAGGTGCCCTTTTTTAATGTGAAGGTTATGTGTTGTGACTTGCCTTCATTAATTTTTATTTTCCATCGTTGAAGCCATTCCTCGATTTGAAAGAGATGGTCTTGGAGGTTAGCGGAAGCTATTATCGGGTCTTCATGGACGGCTAAGAGAACAGTATCATCTGCAAACGTACCGATTGTGGTGGAATCAGAGGTAGGGAGGTCTGATGTGTAGATTAGGTACAAGAGAGGTCCAAGGACGCTACCTTGAGGAACTCCAGATTTGATGGGTTGGAACTGGGAAATTTCATCATTAACTTTTGTACGAAAGAATCTATCACTGAGGTAGGATTTCAGGAGGTAGGAGAAAGGAGCTGGCAATGATTGTCTGATTTTGAATAAGAGGCCTTCATGCCAGACCTTGTCAAAGGCCTGGCTCACGTCTAAAAATGCCGCTGAGCAGTATTTTTTCTCTTCGATGGCTTCGTTGATGACATGAACTATTCTGTGGCATTGTTGAATCGTAGAATGTTCAGGGCGAAACCCAAATTGGTGGTCGGGAAGTATGTTAAAAAGAGGCCGGATGCGTTTCAGAAGAAGTCTCTCAAATAATTTTGATATGGAGGACAACAGACTGATCGGTCTGTAAGAAGAAACATCAGTTAGTGGCTTTCCAGGCTTAGGGATGAGAAGGATTTCAGATGTTTTAAGGCACTTGGGCCAGTAACGGGTTCGTAGAATGGCGTTAAAGAGGTATGTTAACATTACGATCCCTTTCTTTGGTAGTTCCTTCAGCATCTTGGAAGTTATCTGGTCAATTCCGGTGCTTTTCGATTATTTAGTAGAGATTTTGAATTTGAGCTCACGAGGACTAGCCAGGTGTAGATTTGTTATTCTCACCATGTCATCATTATCGTCATCACGTGTAGGTGGCGTTATGAAGTGTGAGGTATCGCCAAAAGGAGTGAATACCTAAATGTTGCGCAAAGAGGTCTGCCTTTTCGCGACTGCTTCTAGCCCAGTTTGATGTATGCATGTCTAGACGCAATGGAGTAGATGTCACTACAGGTTTTCGAAGTGATTTGATTGGACGCCAAATGGAGTTGTAGCGGTTAAGAGAGGTAATGTATTGCGAAAAGTTGTTGTCTCTCATTTCTTTCAGCTTTGTTTTTAGTAGATTGCACAGTTGATTAAAGGCTGTTTTATCACTAGGAGTGTGCGATCGATGCCACTTCGCTCGCGCTTTTCGTTTCTTCGCTATTAGCAACTTTATTTCTACTGGGATGTTGTACTGTTGTTCATGGGCTGGTAGGTGTAGTGTAGCTTGTTTGGCAGCATCCTGCATGCTAGTGATTAGTGAGGTTGTTGCTGCTTCTATTTCTTCAGTTGTTTTGAGGCTAATATTAAGATGTACATGACTATTAATTTCATTTCTGAAGATATCCCAGTTCGTTTTTGAGTTATGGAGTTTAGTGGGCTTCTTAAAATTAATCGCAGAGGTGCTGATGGTGACAATAATTGGTGAATGCTCAGAAGACAGGTCGTAGCTGGGCGCTATATCCGTATAAGTTGATGCTATGCCATGAACCACAAAGAAATCCAAAAGATCAGGGAATTTATTTGGATCACTCGGCCAGTACGTCGGTGTGCCAGTAGATAAGAATGAATAATTCTTTTCGTGTAGGAGGTTTGCTAGCTCTCTACCTTTCGTTGTGGAGATACGGGAGCCCCACAGAGTGTGTTTGCTGTTAAAATCTCCCCCTACCAGAAATTTCGGTCCAAGTGTTTGGAAGAAATCTTGAAAATCGTCTTTTTTTAAATTGTAGCGTGGTGGGCAGTACACTGCTGAGATTGTTAGTTCATAAGGAATGATTTTAACTTTGATCGAGGTAGCTTGAAGATGATTTTTCATACTTTGGTAGTGCAAGTGATTGATTGTTGATTTTATTAAGATGGCAGTTCCAGCATGAGCAGTATCATCTGGGTGGTTAGTATGGTACAGGTGTAGTAGGTATCTTAAAGTATGATCTGCTTGTAAAATGAGATTCACTAATTAAGAAGATGTCAATTTGATTTTGATGGACAAATACTTGTATTTCATCTTTGTGTTGAAGCATTCCGTTGGCATTCCAATGTGCTATTCGGAGGAACTTAGCCATTACTTTAATTTAGATATTAGCATGGTTAGCATGTTTAAGACCATGCTATTTTGTTGTATGATCTGTTGGAACATGCCTTTGAATTCTTCAAGGAATTTATTCAGCGCTGTGCTTATGTGTTCTCCATTTTGTGTGGATTGGTTTCCAGAGTTTTTTAATGCATTTGCATAACTGTATGAAGGAAGCGTAGTTGTTTGATTTGGTTGGCTAAATTGTTGTGTATGTTGTATTAGTTGTGGTTGTCGCAGAGGAGTATTCGCTCTGTTGCTTTTGTAATATTTGTGATAATACTCACAGCCTCTATAATTGGCAGGGTGAGGTCCGCCACATAAAGCACATGTTGCTGGCGTTTCCTGCTTTTTGCAGATTTTAGTGTCATGGGAACCGCCACATTTCACACACAAAAAGGGACGGTTGCAGTATGATTTGGTGTGACCGTACATTTGACAACGCATACACTGCGATATTTTATTGTCTTTTCTGGGTGGTTCGATCACCACTATTCTGTTTTGCAATCCTTTAATTTGATACACTTCTTTGTTGTTCGTTGCTGGCTCAAGATCCGCAAAGAACATGTTTAGTGGTTCTTTGATTTCCCATGCTTTATGTTGACTACATTTCTGACTTGATGTCCCTTAGATTGTAGTTCATCTTTGATGTCTTGCTTATCAGTACTATGGTGTAAGTTCTTGATGACTATTCTATAGGCCCTTTCCTCTTTGGGCTGGTAGGTGTGGTGGACAATATTCTTCTCTTTCATAAACTTGGCAAGTGTTCTATACGCCTCAGGAGTAGTGGTGTTTATTCTGATACTATTATCTGCTAAAGATTTGGTAGAGTAATGTTCTGCTTGTAGTACTTCACTTATTTTGATGATCATGTTAGGATAATCTGCCACTCCGTGCACAAATATTGGTGGGGGTTTTATAGTTTTGCTTCGCCTGGGCCTTTGTTGACTGGGGTTTCTGGTTCATGACTTGACAACACACTATACTGGTTGCTTGTCGTTACAGTCTTCTCAAAGGTTGGTTTTCCGTTTTACACTTCTTTTACTACCTGCCAGGGATTTTCGTTATTAGTTTCATCAGGCTCGTCATCAGTACTAGATAACATCCTTACAATTTTTGGCGATTCTGGTGTTGTTGGATCTGCTTGTATTGTTCTTGGTTTGGTGGTAAAAGTCTTGTTGGTTGTGAAAGGTAGGCGTCTGCATAATTTGATTGGGTGGCATTTGCGTTTGAAACATTTGCGTATTTAGTGATGGGTAATATTGTAAATAATTCGGTTGCGATTGTGGCATATTCACTTGAGAAGGTTGGCTGTTCATTGTTGGGACACCCTGTATAATATTAGTTTGTTGCTGTATGGGTTGGCCATTTTTATCATAACCGATTAGATTCCCCGAAGGGAACATATTTATTTTATTTTCACTATTATCAGTCCGCGCTTAATTTATAGAGTAAGAATAAAACAAAATAAAAAGTTATTCAATCAACTGTAGCACTAGATATAAATTTTAATGTTTAGAAATTGTTTGTATCAGTTTGTAATTGTAGACACTTATCACAATAAACTTGGCCTGCTGGCTTTGTTTATGCATACCACGTTACACTAGATATCTTATCAGAGCACGCATAGCACATCCTTACTCTTCAAGAGTCAAATGGGTACTCTAGTTATAGAATGAAGTCCTTAGATTAAGTTATTTTCTAGAACAATAGAAGGTAGCTACAATTATTCAAATACCTAAAACCAGAAAAATTTGTTGAAAATATGTTGCCTTATAGATCAATTACAAAACTTGGACTGGTACTCACAGACTATCAATTAATGCCCAACTATTAATTTTGTTTTAGAAACTACTATTTCATAATAAAATAAGTGCACCGGACAGTAGATAAAATTCTCAAAGCAAATGTTACTGTTTGGCAGTTATCGAATGTCTTAAATAAGCTTTTAAGAAAGTGCACAACTAAGGCCTTCCTGACCACTTCCGAAACTTCAAATGTACGTGTCTAATAGGATATTCCTTGTCAAACAAGGTAAAGGTCAAATATATTTACAATTTTCCAATGCAGTGCTCGAGTTTAATCTTGTATCTGATTTTTACATTAGATTTTTAACTATGCAAAAATGCATTGCTACTTCTATCGACGATACCTTTTTGTTATTATTACAGTCTGACTCTAGCATAGCATCTGACTTCAAAACTATCTGAATTAATTAATTGGTTTGCGTAAGAAATAGCATATCAAACCAAGCCAAAGAAAGTCGGCTTATATGATCTTGACCAAAAGCGACACACCCATCTGTCTATTTAAATAATCAATAAATACTTTAAATCGACTACGTTAAGTTATTATAAATTTATCTAGACAAATGACTAAATTGAAAGGAATACATATAGACAAAAACGATATGACTGTGTATTAAGACACAAAAAAGGTACTGGCTGATTGGTAGTAAGTCCTGCTTATTACTTGCTTATAGAATACTCCTGTATAAAACCATAATAAAGTCAGCTTAGTCATATGGTATATAACTGTGGGGTACTGTTAGTAACTGAAATATTGACATCTTGAGACGGTTTTAGTTTAAACTTCTTAAATCCATGATAAATAGGCTGTGGTATGTTCCAAATGAGTTCATATAACAAGATTTTGATATTTCAACTATTAACGATAAAAATAAAAAAAATTACTGTACCTTACAAGGAGAGGTTGATCGATGATCCATTCCAATCTACATCTAAATGGTTTAAGTTCTCAAAAATTTCAGTGCATTTTAAGCGACATGTGAGATGTAATGTAACAGACTTTTTTTCAGTTTAATTAAGGAAATTTCTAGAGGTAGCGAATTGACACATTTTTATGATCTGATTAAGGATAGGTCTATTTCAGGGCCGAGACCCTATCCACGCGAGCCGTGATTTCCTACCCACCTCCTAATATCAGGGTGAAGATCAGGTTCGAACTTAAATTTTTATGCAATATACCAAATTGTATCACTCGCCAATAAGCACTGGCAATCGCAGCTTTTGAAAGCCGTTAAACCCATCATGTTAGATATCAGCTTTCAAAGCTTAAACTATTCCAAGTTAGTGGAGTCTGAGTCTGTGACTTAATCTTCAATATGCCTCATGAATTCTGGTGGAGTTATGAAACTAGCTAAGTGTAAACAAAAACAAACAAAAATTGCGGTGCACAGGAAATGCACTGCTATACCAACGACACGATACAGCAAATCAACAAGGATTTAGATTTCTAGCCTGCAAAATACTTGTTGATAACATAATTAGTTCTTCGAAGAATTTCAGATAATGTTGCATAACATAATCATACGAATCAACAATATTTATAAAATGAAGGTGATTAGGTATATGCCTCTATATGATAAAGATGAGGAAGTCAAGTCATTCTATAAACACGTTGCGAGCCCAAGAACTGATATAAAATGTGGCCATGACTTGTTATCAATGATCTTAAACCATTCTGGGAAAACCGAAAGAAGAGGACGAAGGATACGGATGAAGTAAAAGAAGAAATAAAATTATAGAATTTTTGTAAAATGTTAACTATAGATATGCCATGAATACATTTTTTATTAAAAAGATGCAGCGAAAGTAGACCTGGATAAGTTCAGACAGTCTGACAAAACATGAAATAGGTTACGTATTAAGCTTACAAGACCCAACAATCTTAAACAATTTAACATTGGAAACGACCATCGTTTAATAAGAGCGGAAGTATGTTTGGAAACAACAAGACAAATGATAAGAAAGCAAAAGCGGAGAGAAGTAATCGATACATATATATTGAAAGAAAATAGAGAAAAGTATAAAGAAAACCTAGGAAAGTAAATAGAAAATACAGAATACATAAAGGAGGATCAAAATAAATTGTTTTAATACTTGACTATTGCAATAACAAACTAAACTAAATAAACTGAAAATAGCAAAAAGGACATTATATAGACAAAGTAAATACGAAACAGAAAAATATAGAGAAGCTAGAAGAAAAGCACGTAGAATGATAAAAACATATGTAAAAACAGCGTACGAGAGACAAGCAGAAGAGATTATTAATAATTATAAAGATGAGATGACTAAAAAAGGGAGATGAAAAATAATTATGTTAATTAATAATATTATTATTATTTAAACTAAAATCCTTGTACCGTTAGGTGTCGGATTGTAAATATATATATATACATTTCATTTTACATTTTCATGAATTTTATCTTTCCATATCCTCCTGTCTTGGGCTATTCCATGAATGTCACACCACTGGATTCCCCGTTTAACCGCTGCTTGTCTTACTTGTTCTTCCCATCTAATCCTAGGTCTTCCTACTTTGTTTTTCCCCTGGGTTCTAGCTTCGTAGACTTGTCTTGTTATTCTGTTTTCATCCATTCGGAGCAGGTGTCCTAACCATCTCAGTTGTCTTTCTTCTATAATAGTTCCTATTGATTTTATATTTCTTTGTTCTAATATTTTTTCATTTCTGACTCTGTCTATTCTAGTAATTCCTTCAATTTTCCTGAGGAATCTCATTTCCATTGCCGTAATCCTACTTCTATTACTACTTGATATTGTCCAGGATTCGCTGCCATAAATCAATGACGGTCTTATTACTTTTTTATATATTTCAGTTTTTACTCGTTTTGAAATCTCCCTTTTACCAAAGAATGAGTTTTTGAGCATATTATAAGATCTTCCAACCTTTCCTAACCTCTCCGTTATCTCTTTATCTATTTTACCTCTGTCCTCTATTGTTGTACCTAAATAGTTGTAGCTACTAACTTGTTCTAGCTCTTCCCTTCTAGATTTATTCTGTGTTTTATTTCATGTGTCGATATTACCATGGTTTTTGTTTTGTTTATGTTTATTTTCATATTTATCTTCTTAAGTTCTTCTTGATAACAGTTCAGGTTCTTTTGTAGGTTTTCTCTGAGTCTGCCAACAGTATCATGTCATCAGCAAATAGTAATTCTTGGAGAGTTACTTGTTTCATTTTCCAGTTTCCTATTTTCATCTTTACACATTTTTGTTTACATATTTTTACCACATCATCAACTAGTATAGAAAACAATAGGGGCTGAGAACACATCCTTGTTTTAGACCGATTTTTGTTTCGAACTCAGTTGATTCATCATTGTGTGTCCTAACTATATTTATACTGTTACTATATAACATTTTAGCACCTCAATCATATCACTGCTTACCCTCGCTCTTTTAAACTTTTCCATATATCTTTTCGTCTCACTCTGTCAAAAGCTTTTGAAGGTCTATGAAACAGATATGCACTTCCTGGTTCTTTTTAGTAATTTTTCTCCCAATTGTCTAACAACAAATATTAAGTCTTGAGTGCTCCTTCCTTTTCTGAAACCATGTTGTTGATCTTCTAATGTTGGTTCTAGCGTTTCTCTCAGTCTTCTCTCTAGTATTCTTGTAAATACTTTCGCAGGTGTGCTTGTCAATGAAATACCTCTATAGTTTGAGCATTCTTTCATCTCACCTTTCTTGTACAATGGTAGAATTACACTCATATTCCAGTCCTTTGGCATTTCCTTTTCTTCATAATTTCATTTAGCAGGTTACGGAACTCTTCTTTTGCTCTCTCTCCCATATGCTTTAGCATTTCTGATGTAATTTGGTCCTGACCCGGTGCTTTGCCATTTTTAATTTCTTTATAGCTTCAGCGATTTCCTCTTTGTAACTGGTTGCTCCTTATTTTCTTCCTCTTCTTCTATTATTATGTCCTCTTCTGTTTCCACTATTCCTTCTTCTTCTTCTTTTCTCTCCATCAGCTGTTCAAAATACTCTTTCCATCTTTGTAATATTTCTTTTGCTTCCGTCAATACATTTCCGTTTTTGTCTTTTATATTCTTTAGCCTTGAAGTTTTTGTTTTCTCAGATGCTTTAACGTACTATAGAAGAGTTTCTGGTTTTCTGTATAATTTTCATTCATTTTATGTCCGAATTCTTCCCATGCATCTTTTTGCATCTTTGACCAGTTTATTTACTTCTATTCTTGCTACCTTGTATATGTTATGATCTTCTTCTGATCCACTTTGCATGAATTTCTTCCATTTTCTCTTTTATCCTTTACTTTTTGTTGAATATTTGTTGTCCCTTTTTTAATAGATGTATTTGTACACTTGGTTACACCACAGCTAGTTTTGATGCGTCCAGTAAGGTCTCCTTGAATATTTTCCATTTACGTTCTATGCCGGTAGTAGTTAAAGTTTGCAAGTTTTTGTCCACACTTTCTTGGTACTTTTGCCTAATGTCTATTTCTTTCAACCTATAGCATTTAATTTTCTCTTTTGTTATCTTTTGTCTTTTTCTGCTTGGTTACTTGTTATATTTATCTTAAGTTCCATTTTCAGTAGGTAATGGTCGCTGCCTATTTCTGCATGTCTTTTACTTTGACATCTTTCACCTTTTCCAAATTTTCAGTATTTACTATAAAGTAATCAATGATCGATCTTTCATTTCTGGATTTTATTTCTCTGGTATACTTATGTATCTCTTTGTGTGTAAACTTTGTGTTTGTTATAACAAAGTCATTTTCTATACACAGTCCTATTAATCTATTTCCGTTGTCATTTCTTGTTACCTCGCCGTTTTCCCCATATATCTTTCAATTCCCCTATTGTCTCTTCCTATTCTCCCATTTATGTCGCCCATTATTATTATATTTCTTTCCTCTTTATCAATTTCGGACTGCAATGTTTCGTAGAACGTATCTTTTTCTTCTTTTCTTGCATTTTCATTTGGCGCATATGTCACTAGTATTGATCATGTATTACTTCCATCCATCTTTATTTTTACGGCCATTAATCTTTCGTTTATAAATCTTTCCTCAATATTCGTTTTCACTTTGTCTGGTTTGACTACCAATCCCACTCATTCCGCTCCTCTTTCCTTTTGTTCTACTCCTGACCAAAACAGCCAGTATCCTTCTCTCAATTCTTTCATTCCTCGTCCTTTTCTTTTTGTCTCTGTTACTACTAGATAGTCCACATTTTGCATTTTCATTTCTTCAATTATTTCGTCTTCCTTTCCTGTCATACTCCTCACATTCCATGTACCAAAATTTATTATACCTTTCTTTTGTTGTACCTTTGCCTCTTTTATATTATATATTTTTGCTTTTCCATTATGTTCATTTTCCTTATCCATAGCTTGAGTTGTTTCCTTTATCCGTCCTTTATTAAGTACTATTAGTTTTTTGTATTCCTTGCAGTTTTAGTTATCTTCAGCATCTTTTCTCTTAGCAGTTCATCCGAATTGTTTTCCGGTGATCTTTGGCTTAGAGTTCTCCCTTTCTTCGAGTACTCCCCCTTCTGTATCCCATCCCCCTTTTGTGAACTTTCTATATCTTCTGTTGTCCTGCTTGTTGTATTTTTCGATACGTTTTATACAATTTTTGTGTGTTGGAACTCAGTTATATCTTTCTCCATCTATAGTTATTTTTCCGTATCCCATTTTAACTTCTTTTCCTTTTCTCTTTCTTCTCTCATAATTTTACTTATTTGGGCCTGCATTTTCTCTCTTCTTATGTTAGGTCGTTTTCGATGTAAATACTTGTTCCTTCAGCATCTTCTTTTTGACATGAGTTCTCTTTTATCCTCCCACGAGTTCAATTCCACAATCACTATTTTTATTTTCTCCTACTGCAATATTATATCCTTTCTTGACTTTGAGTTCAATGTTTAGCTTGTTCTGTATTAAATTTTCTACTTCCTCTTTAATCAAGTTATTATCTACTGTCACACCTTTTATGACCACATTATTCCTTCTTTTTCTCTCTCCTGTTTCTCAATCGTTGCTTCTAATTTCTTAATTCTATTTCCAAAATCTTCTTTTCTGCTTTCCACTCTTCAGCTTTCTTCTCCCATTCCATTTTGACCTTATTGAACTCTTTGTTTATTTTCGTAAGCTCCGCCTTCAATTCACTGTGTTTCTCATTGAATTCTGCTTTTATCTCGGTCTTTAATTCATCTAACTTCTGTATTATTACCTCCATATCTGTAACTTGTATTTCTGTTGTAAGTTTTTCTTCTTTATGATACCTCTTCTGTATTGTGTCTTCTTTTTGGCGATCTTTGTATTTTTACACTCTTTTGGAATGCTATCTGATCTGCTTCCCACTTATCGAACTCCTCCGGATCTTCCAGACTACTTTCCCGGTTATTACACTCTAAATTTGTGTTTGCACCTTACTCTTTCCTGCTTTCTAACTTCTTTCTTATTATTCATGTATTTGCGTTTTCTACACTTTCTGATCCTACACACCGCCGTGATTACTTTATACTGGCCGCGATACTCTCTGTACGACACGTCCTTCTTTACGGTAGCGCGTCCCACACACTGTAATGATCTTCTAGTCTTTTGTTTATTTTTATTTGTTGTGTATACAGTTCTTATCGTTCACCAGTTTATCACGGAGTTCAGCCGCGGCGCCTGACCTCGACCGCTTACCCGCGATTAGCCGCGCGATGCATCGTTTCACGCCGCTCAATTTGTTAACACCTAGTATACTCGAGGAAATTACTATATTGTTTTTAGTTTTTGCCTTAGATATCCACGCACTTTGTTCCCTATTTTCTACTAGTAATTACACTGCTTGCACTTGTCACTGCTTCGTGAAAAATATTTATATGTGGGATAGAGCCCGTAAAACGAGTAAATTTATCGCCACTAAACACTTTCACGTCCATTTCCCGTGGTCACTAGCAATTACCTTATTTTTATAATTAATAATAATAAAAGAAAAATTAGAGATAGAAAAGAAATAATACCAGCAATAGAAACATTTTACAAAACAATATATGTTTCTTATATTCATAATTAGCAAAAAAAAAAAAACTAAGCTAAAAAATAATAAATGTTCAATTAGTTATGCCTTGCATTTGATAAAAAATAACAAGACACCAAAAGAAGATACAATAATAATAGTAGAAATGAAAAGAGGGAGAAGAGATATCAATCTCCTTATTAAAGGCTTTGTTCAAGCAATATCTAGAAAAAGCAGATGTTCAGGTTTAAGTATCGTATTTTTAACTTCAAAAAAAGAATTCTAATCAAAAGGGAAGACACTCACCGTGGAAGCGGACGCTCTGCTGCAGGAATCGGCTCACTCGAGGCTGTAATTAGGGGGAATCGAGGAAGAGGAACGAATGGTGTGGGCGGAAAAAAGGACAAGTTACTTACCCCAATCTTCGCTGCGGGGCCAATCGGAAGCGTCCTTCCTGATGTGGGTCCTTCAGATGGCCGTGCCCGAGGTTTACAACGGACCGAGTTTCTCCGTCGGCAAATATCGATTCCCGTACACGCAATCAGCTTACAACAAACAACCTCCGGGATGTGGAAACTCCTGCCACTAATCAAACACGCCAGCGAACTTTTGGTCAAAACAGTTTCATACACACGGAAAAATTAAAGCCGGTCGAAGGTTTCCAAAACCATCATGGCTACACCCGAACGGCCGTAGCAGCTCAGCTTTTATAGCGACGTCGTCGCGCAGGCGAACAAACCGCCGCGGGTATTGCCAATCAAACAAAACGCATACAAAAGATGCCACAAGACGGGCGACCCTATGAACTGATTATTTTAAAATTCAAATAACAGTGACTGGCCCGAACAGCAGAAATTCTAGAAATATGGAATAAAGCTTTAGTAATTATATTTTTCAAAGAAGGAGATCCAACTAAATTAAGAACTTATTTCCAATCAGTTTATAGTCCCACCTATATAAAGTCCCAATAAAAATTATTGCAAACAAATTAACACAAAAAGTAGAACATTATCAAATAGTTGAACAAGTAGCGTTTCGAAGACGGTTTAGTATGTGGCTCTCTATTAACAGAGAAAATATTACAAAAAGCAAAAGAGTACAACCTGGGGCTATACATGGTCTTTGTAGATTATGCAAATGTGTTCGACTCTATAGAACATTGAGCTATAATGAAAGAACTTGAAGTCCGCATAAACTGTCGCTGTACTATAGAATATATATAAAAGAAAGTCACATCAGTGGTAGAAGTATACGAAAAAATACTACTATTTCTAATCGAAGGAGCTATAAGAGGTATAAGACAAAGAGACACTATATTTTCGAGATTGCTTACACTGGTTTTGGAAGGAGTCTTTAAGTAACTAGATGGGATAAAAATGGAATCAACATAAATGAAGAGCGTCTAAACCATCTAAAGTTCGCGGATGAAATTATCATATTTGCTAGTTCGGAAGATTTAAAAATAATGTTAACAGAACTGGAATTAGCATCGAGAACGGTAGGCCTGAAAGTCAACCTGAACAAAACGAAGGTAGTGTGCTCTGAAAGATCAAAAATAACAATATAGCATCTGGTATAGAAAAGGCAACATATACAATTCTAGGACAAATTATACCAATGGACAAAGAAAAAAGAAATAGAAATAGATATAAGAAGGTTGGTCTCGGCAGCGTTCACAAAATTAAAGCAAATATTGAAGAACAAAAAGATTTCTCAGTAACTTGGAAAAAGAATATTTGATATGTGTGTCTTTCCTGTCATGACTTATGTCGCACGAAACAAAATAACAAAAAGACGGCAAGTTACACAGCAAACCATTGAATAATCGATGTTAGGGATTACAATAAGATATAAAAAGAAAAACGAATGGATCCGCAATAAAACAAAAGTGACAGATGTGCCCAAGAAAGTCATGCTGTAAGATCAAAAGACAACAGAGGGAATACCACGATAGTACAGTGGAGACCGTGGTTGGAGAGAACCAGTAGCAAGACGGGTTTACTACATCAAAAGAGTCGCTGGTCTACAGTGGTTAAAAGTAGCATAAAATAACAATAGATAAAAGGACATTAAGAAGGCTTATGCTCAAAATTGGGATAAAAAGGTAGAGAAGAAGAAGAAGAGTGTTTTCAGAATGTCTTATATACATTATCATACTACTTACTAAATGTGACTATGTAACAGTCAAATGTGTTAAATATATTTAAAGAATGGTTATGTATAGTCGATAAATCTGTGGCTAATTTATCTATTGTAGTGTCTGTGCTACATATTGCTAATTTATATAAAATCTACTTAAAAATAACTTAGTTTTAAAGCCCTTATAACAGCTTTACATTTTTTATTCCGCCAAGAAGTTATTGTACTTTCATATATTAGAAGACAAAGCGTACAACAGTATAAAAATTAAATCAACTTTAATAATTTATGTGTCTTTTGTAATTACAGCAATCCTTATTATAAATACAACAAACCATTTTGCAACAAAAATCGTTAAATTTCACGCAGAACTCCATGCGGATATCTGCCTTCAGTAATATGCGAAATTGAGTTTTCCCCCGAACGTTACATAATTCTAAATTTCTAATGAACATTAACCGAAACTGTTTAAGTAACTTGGATGTGGAAAACATTAAACGGAACCGCAGAGCCGACCGTTCAGAAATTCGGGCCCTAAACAGTTTAATCCCAGCCGCAAACGTTGCTGGTTCGGAGCAAGCAACGTTGCGAACTCGAACGCTTCGGTTTGATCGTTTCAAGCGAGCTGTGGCCGGATTTTCAGTTTTTTATTGGTAATGTTTGTTGAAATACGATGCAGGCTACACATAAACCTGCTGTATTGGGTTTTAAGGTAGAAACAAGATTTTAAATTCATTTTAGTACTACTCTTGATTAGGGAAAAGGAAACATGGAAGGATTAAATTCCTTCAACAATATATATAAATTTGATATTCGTGGCTGAGTCACTAAAAGCTACCTACCACTCTGCGAATTGTAGATAAAGATATTTTGTTAATTAAATAAGGTTTATTACGTTAAAAATCTGCAAAGTGCGAAATATAGAGTACTATTTGATGTTTAACTTTTCAAATTATGTGGTATAACAGTAATTAAAATTAATTATAATCTATTATATAGTCACTAAAAATAATTGGGTACCTGCGTTCACTCGAACAAGGGGTAATAATGGCGGTCGTCTTAGGCGCGGTGCTTGCCACACCGCCCCACCAGAGATGGTGCGCAACGACCGGGCAGAGAGAGCGAACGTATGAGAGCCTTAACCTCTCAGTTCGCAGGCCGTGCTCCCACGCGGGGCGTAGAGCCTTACCATTATTATATATGGGCTGAACGATATCTATTGCGAAAAACTAACAAAGACATATGTTGTATGTTGGAAACCGTTTTGTTGTTTTCAAAATATCTGCTTGGCGTTCAATACATTGCTGCATACGCTAGAACCGATTTCTATAAATATTTTTCTCTAGCAAATCAGGTATCTCCGAAACATGGGTTTTGAACGCTTCAACCGCCTATTCCGGAGTCGAAAATCGTTGTCTTCGCAGTTTGTTTTTTAAGTGTTAGAACAAAAATAAATTATTAGTGGCCAAATCAGGACTGTACTGCAGATGACCCATTAATTCGACGTTTTAAGTGCTCAAAAAGCCAGTTGTTTGTGTCAATATATTTGAATTGTCATGGAAGCGTCGCGCATTTGTTTTTATGATTTCCTCGAAGCCTTCTGGCAAAAAAATGGTTGTGTACTATTCACAATCTCCTAACTGTAAGACAACTGTTGAAACATGTCCAGTTTTTTTAAATAGACTTTTACGACTTTTGTTAGGTTTGGCTCATTTTGGAAGGCTCATACAGTCGACTGCTGTTTAGCATAAATCCAAGATTCGTTACCTGTTGTAAACATGTTGTAAACGGTTTTTAAAGCCCCGGATCGTATTTCTTGAGCATTTATTTCGACTAATCGACACGAGCCTTTTTTTGAACAATGTTTTTTTTTTAAATTTTATTTATATGTACAATCTGCTCTGATGAGCAATAAGTAAATCAGGTGAATTTACAGAAAGAGTACATGCTGGATGCCGTCTCAGTGGAAGGCTCCTCCTTAGAATTACTTATGAACTATTATATACAGGATAATATTTAACACACAAAACAACTAGTGTAGATTTGAAAGATCCAGGGGAGGTCCCGATGAATGACTTCATTTCTAACTTACCACGGTGCATCTGCTATTACCCTTAGGGTTTTAGAATGGAGTCTCTGCAAGATCTCCAAATTGGAGTTGCTTGTAGTTCCCCATAGTTGCAGCTCGTATGTCCAAATTGGTTTTAGTATACATTTATAGAGTAGTACCTTGTTGCATAAAGTTAACTTGGATTTTCTACCTAATAACCAGTATAACTTGGAGAGCTTTAGGCTTTAGGCAGTTGTTCTCGTTTAGTAAGTATATGTTTTTACCATCAATGGTGCGATCAAGGTGCATACCAAGGTATCGGACGTCTTCGGCTTGCTGAAGTGGTGTATTATTAAGGGTAACTTGTGGACATGTTTTCCTCCTGAGTGTAAAGGTGACCTGGGTGGACTTGTTTTCGTTTGCTTTTACGCGCCAGGGCAGAAGCCAATTTTGCACTTGGTTAAGAGAGGTTTGCAGGTTTCTTGATGCCATAATAGGATCTTCGTGAGTTGCAAGAATTGCAGTATCATTTGCAAATGTAGCCGTGGTCGTAAGATTGGTGGTAGGTATATCTGCCGTGTATAGTAGGTAAAGCACATGTCCTAGTACGCTTCCCTGCGGTACACCGGAGTTAATAGGATGTAGTTTTGTTAGTTTATCCTGAAACTTTACCTGGAAGTACCTATTGCTCAGATAGGATTTGGTTAGTTGAAAATAAGTGTGTAGCAGGTCTTTCTTGATCTTATACAAAAGTCCCGCATGCCAGACCTTATCGAACGCTTGAGTTATATCGAGAAAAGCGGTGGAGCAATATTTTTTCTTTTCGAAGGCCCGGTTGATTTCGTTTACTACCCTGTGAATTTGTTCAATAGTGGCGTCGTCTTTCCCAAAACCGAATTGGTGTACTGGTACTAGATCGTGATTTTCCAAGATTGGTTTGAGTCTTCTGAGTAACAGTTTTTCAAAGATTTTAGATATTACAGGTAGCAAACTGATCGGACGATGAGAGGACAGTTCTTCAGGAGGCTTTCCTGGCTTAGGTATAAGTATTATTTGGGGCACCTTCCATTAGGCTGGGAAATAGCTTAATCTTAGAATAGCATTATAAATGGCTGTTATTTGTCTGTATCCTTTCTCCGGCAATTGTTTCAGGACTTCTCCTGTAATCAGGTCATACCCTGCTGATTTCTTAGGGTTTAGATCGCATGTAATTAACGACCTTACTTCTGTTACCGTAATCTTTTTTATTGGCAGACTTAGTTGATCTGGTGTCTCCAAATATTGTTGTATTTCGGCTTCTTCTTCTGGAGTTAGTGCAGAAGGAAAGAGCTGAAAAACATTTGTTAGATGTGCTGCAAAAGTATCGGCTTTTTCTTGCTCACTCCTAACCCAACTTCCATCAGGTTTCCGAATTGGAGGGATTGCTTGCTGTGGTTGTTTTAGTTTCTTCGTGGTTTTCCATAAGGAATAATCTGTTGTTTCGGTAGCAGAGAGGGTTGATAGATAATACTGTAGAGCCTGATTTTTTTGATCTTGAAGCATTGCCTTCAAATTTCGTGTAGCATTGTTGAGCCTGTTTTTATCATTCGGTGACCTAGTGTTCTGCCAAAGTCTGCAAAGCCTTCTTTTCTCGGCTATTTCTCTTTTTATTACCATAGGTAGAGTATTGCGGGCATCGCTCACTTCCGAAAAGAGTGTTGAATCCCATGCCGCACCCTGTATAGTACGGTTAAGGTGCTCTACTGCATCATCAAGTAGATCGTCAAGTAGATCCGAAATTTTAGCCCTGTCCGTAGGCCAGTATGTGAGTTGCATGGTGGTAAGATAGTTGAGATTATTGTTGACGAGCGATTTTAGCAATTCCCTGCCTTTAGTGCTCTAGCACCCCATTCCTGATATTTAGCATTGTAGTCACCGCCGGCAATGAAGCGTGGACCAAGTGTGTTAAAGAATTGGGTGTAATGCTCTGTTTTTATGTTATGTCTCGGGGGACTATACAAAGAGGTAATTGTAATTGGTCCTGTCCAATCTTCTACGATCACGCTGGTAGCTTGAATGTGCTCATGTATGTACTTATCTGTTTGGTAATGCTTGATGGAACTTTTTATAAGTACTGCAGATCCTCCGTGTGCAGCCCCGCTAGGGTGTTGTGTGTCATACATAATATAGTTGGGTATTGTAAAGTAACTTCTGTCTGTAAAATGGGTTTCGGATATTAAAACTATATCTAAATCGTAATAAACGCCCGTAACTCTAGGGTATGGTTTGACAAGCCATTGGCATTCCATTCTGCAATCTTGAGTGTTTGAGCCATTATTGCAGTTTGGAGACGATGACTGTGAGGAGATTTAGAATGGTTTTTAGATTGTCAGCAAGTTCTATCATCATTTTTTCCAGTTTCTCAATGTGAGACGTTTGTGGCACGTTTAAGTGGTGAGAGGATTGTTGTTCATTTGACACAACTTGAGCGAATGTTCCTTCATTTTTATTTGGCATTTGTATGGGTGCGGTAGTTGGTTGCGGTGCAAACCCTCTAGGACGTAGTGATGGAAATTTTCTCTGCTTTAGTTCCTGGTAAACTTGGCATCCTTTGTAGTTCGCAGGATGTGAACCGTTACATAAAACGCACTTTGGCTGGGTTTTCTTTGATTTACTACACGTGCTGATTAGGTGGTTTGCGCCACATTTTACACACCTAGGTTGGTGCGTGCAGAATCTCTTCGTATGACCATATCTTTGGCAAGTGGCGCATTGTGGAATTTCTCTTTTGTGATGAGGTGGTTCTATTGTAATTTTTGTATGTAATAAATATTTAATGTCATATATCTTTTTGTTAGATTCGTTGGGAGCTAGATCGATAAAGAACATTGACAGTGACTGTTTAGTTGTTCTGTGCTTCACATTGTACATATTCAGAACTTTATGTCCTTGAGTTTCTATTTCAGCTTTTAATTCATTAATATCAATAGAGTAGTGTATGTTCTTGATTACGACACGAAAGCTGCGCTCTTCTTTCATCTGATATGTATGGAACTGTATTTTTAATTCTATTAGTCTAGCTACTAATTTCCTGTAAACATCTGTAGTTTCCGCCATTATTTTCATTTGGTTTCTTCCTATAACTTTTAAAGTGTACTTTTTGTCAGTTGTAGTGTTCAGTTCTACGGTCAGTGGGTTGATATTTCTTCTTCTTCTTCTTCTTCTTTATCAGCCTGTATCTATCCAATGTTGGACATAGGCCTCCCCTTTAAATCTCCATTTGTCTCTGTCTTGAGCCGTCTTTATCCATGTTAATCCTGCTATTAATTTTATGTCATCTTTACATCTGGTTTTTGGGCGGCCCACACTCCTTCTGCCCGTCCATGGTCTCCATTCCTGTATTTCCTTGTTCCATCGTTCATCTTTTTGCCTCATGGTGTGGCCTGCCCATCTCCATTTCAATGATGCTACATGTCTCTTGACGTCTATTACTTTTGTTTTTTCCCTTATACTCTCATTTCTTGTTCTGTCTTTCAACTTTATATTTAACATTTGCCTTTCCATTGCTCGCTGGGCATTGGCAAGTTTTCCCATTAATGTTTTGTTTAATGCCCATGTTTGTGCCGTAAGTAGTGGTAAGTGGTAAGTAAGTACTGGGAGTACGCATTGGTCATACACAGCTTTTCTCAGTTTTAAGGGGATTGTTTGGTTTTTTAGTATTTTATTTTGTTTCCCAAAGGCTGACCATGCTTGGCGTATGCCTCTATCAATTTCCAGATTTTGGTTAAATTTTTTGCATGTTATCAATTGACCTAAATAAACATATTCTTGTACTGTCTCTACAGTTTGGTTGTCAATTTTTATGTTTATGTTGTCTTGTTGGTTAGTCATTATTTTTGTTTCTTGTTTATTTATTTTTAGCCCAACTTTTGCTGATTTGTTCTTGAGTTCTTCGAGCATATTTTGTAAGTCCACTGCTGAGTTTGATATGATGATTAGGTCATCTGCATAGGCCAGGTGATTGAGCATTTTGCCATTTATATTCACTCCCTTGTTTTCCCAGTTAAGTGACTTTATCACATCTTCTAGTGCTGTTATAAACAACTTAGGACTCATAGAGTCTCCTTGCCTTACTCCTCTACCGACCGGGATTTTATTAGTGTTTTCGTGTAACCTCAATGTCATTGTTGATTTTTCATAGATGGAGTGGATCATTTTAGTGGATCTATAGTCTATTCTACTGTTTTGCAGGGCTTTTTCTATCGCCCACAATTCAATCGAGCCGAAAGCTTTTTCAAAATCGACCAGCGCCATATATAAAGGTAAATTGTATTCGATGGCTTTTTCTATTAATGTTTTTATTGTGAGGATGTGGTCGTTTGTGCTGAAATTTTTCCTAAATCCAGCCTGTTCGATCGTCTGGTAGAATTCTAGTTTTGCATCTAATCTGTTTACTATGATTTTTGTGAAGAGTTTGTATATTTGGGACAATAGAGATATTGGCCTATAATTATCAAGTATTGTTTTGTCTCCCTTTTTGTATATGAGGATAATTAGTGCGTTGCTCCATCATCAGGAATCCTTTCCTTCCTCCAGACATTTATTAAAGAATATTTGTAATGCTTGAATTATCGTATCTCCTCTTCTTTTATTAACTCGCCTATTACGCCATCTTGTCCTGGGCACTTGTGATTTTTGATGGACTTTATGTTGAATTTAATCTCCTCATTAGTAATTTCTGGGATATCTTCTGAATTTACATTTATTATTTTCTTTTTTAATTCCTGTTCCACATCTTTCGGCGTTTCGTTTTTTTGTTTGTATAGCTTTTCATAGTATAGTTCTATGGTCCTTAAAATTTCGTTTTTATCTCTTACTTCTTTTCCCTCATTGTCTTTAAATGCTGTGATATTTGCTCTACCTAATGATCTTCTTATGCTTTTCATATTTTTATTTTCTTGGATTATTTTTCAATTTGTGCTTCTAACTGTTTCCTTTTATCTTCTCTTATTGATTTCTTCAGTGTCTTATTGGTTTCTGTAAATTCTTATCGTGTTCCGTTTTCCGTTTTCAACAGTTCTCGTCTTATACGGAATAGTTCTTCTGTTCTGTCACTCCAACTTTTCTTTTTCTTACGAGCTGCGGCTACTTTAAGGCCTGCGTCTAACATACATTTGTTTATGGTAGTATTCATGTCGTTCATTGTCATTTCCTGTATTTCAGAGGATTCTAAATTTTGTTTAATTCGTATTCATACTGTGCTTGTTTTTCTTTTAAAATCCTTGTGTCTATCATTGTTTTGGAGTGCTAATTCTTTTCTTTCTTTCCAATCTCGTTTTTATTTCTATTCTTGTTCTCAGTATCCTATGGTCGCTTCCTGCGCCAATATTGTTTAGCGGTGTTACATCTTTAACAATATCTTTATTTGATGATAAAATGTAATCTATTTCGTTTTTATATTCTCCGTTAGGGCTGACCCATGTCCACTTTCTACTGGGTTTATTTTAAAGAAAGTATTCATTACATATACATTTTGTTGTTCTGCAAAATTCATGAGCATTTGTCCGCGTTCATTTCGTTTCCCTAACCCATAGATTCCGATCTTATCTTCGCTTGGTTCTATTTTTTCCCCTATCTTACTATTAAAGTCTCCTATTATGAGTGTATATTGGCAGTGGTTATTCTTTATTGCTACTGAAATTTCTTCATAGAACGATTCTACCTCTTCGTCATCATATTTTGTAGTTGGAGCGTATACTTGGATAATTTTCATGTTGCAAAATGTAGATATATTTAGGATGATATAGGCTACTCTTTTCGATATGGAATTGTAGCTCTCTATGTGATTTTTTAATTTCTAATTTATTATAAAACCTACTCGTCTTATGTTGTTGATTTCCTCAGTTTCTGCACCTCTGTAATATAGTATGTGTCCTGATGTTAGCGTTAGGCAGTGCTCGCCTTTTCTTTTAATTTCAGCTAAGCCTATTATATCCCATCTAATGTTTTTAAGTTCTTCTTCGAGTTCGTATAATTTTTCATCTTTGTTTAGTGAACGTATGTTGTATGTAGCAATCATTAGTTTAGTCTTATTTCTGTGTGTGATTAATGTTTTTGCAGTTGTCAGTTGTCAAAAGAGACAGACTGATGTGTAATCATCAGTGTGAGATTCTGGACTAGTAGCCCTACTCACCTGGGGTATAAATCTTTTTGTTTTGTAATTTGACATTGTTGCTAAATAAAGGGGTGGTTGGCCTAATCTTCCCACGCTGGCCAGACGGGTTGGGAGATAGTAATTCAGCCGCCTAACATGGGTACAGTCGCTGTCAGTACCGCTCCTACTGGAGAACCGTCGTGTCCTTTGCTAGTTTTGGTCCGCCCCGGGTATTTCATTTCCCCGGTACCACCCATATCTGGGAGGCATTCCTCTATCCGCCACCTGAGGAGGCGCCCGATGGGGGACTAGCAACCCCTCACGGGGGGTTGATATTTAGCACGACCGAAATAAATATTGGTGGTGTTTTTACTGTTTTTGTAACTGCGGGTGTTTCTGCTTCCATTGTATTATCTGATACTGGGAGCGCTTGAAATCGATTTGTTAAGTTAAGCCGCGATGAGTCTTCTGAGACCTTTTGCTTCACTATATGATTTTCGTCATCTTGCATTATACTTTTATTTTTTCTCGGGGTAACAGTGGTCCGTTCTGAATTTTGCTGATGTGACGTAGATGGTTGATTATAGGGTTGTTGCCATAGTGTAATAGGTGCCGCGTAGTGTGATGCTACATTTTGACCTACCTGTTGATTGAGTGCAGGTTGCATATAGTGAGGTTGTGTTACTTGGAACTGGGGTTACACCACATTGCCCGGAAGCTAAGGATACTGTGTTTGATACTGCATCATTGGAGGTTGTGCGTAAGGCATGGAGCATGGTTGATTAGTGCCAGCCATGACGGCTGACACTAAAACTGAATGACTCACTTCTGATCACTAATATAAATTGTTTGCAAATAATGACTATTATTAAGCATAAATATAAATAAATATTCTTAAAATTGCAATAAAATGAAATTATTAAAATTAAATTTATCACGGAAGCGTTATCACTTGACCCGTCGCGCGCGGAGATTAGCACTTCCTTGCGCTACGAATGCCAAATGCGAACTCGAGAGCAATGGTAAACTTATGAGAGATCTAATGCGCACACAATTTTTATTTATGGTTAAATAATAATAAACACAAATCAGTGTAAAAACACAGAAAGGGGAAACAGACGAATTAAAAACAGACAAAGGAGTGAAACAAGCGAATGCACTTTCATCAACACTTCAGTATAAGCGTAGAATACATAATTCGTAAAATAAATAAAGGCATATTAAGAACAGAGAAAAAACAACTTTGAGAATATGCGGGTGACCTAGTGTTAGCAACAAAAAGAAGAGTATTTGCATTACTCGGGCGTTCGAAAAACTATGGGTGATAGGCTTATTATATAAAATCAGACGATGCTTGTTATATAACTACCATATTGTATTCAAATTATAGTTTAGCTATAGATATTCTCTAGTTAGATATCAAAATTCCATTACTGCTTTGTCAGCTATCTAATCAGGAGTTTCTCAGGGCAGTGCCCTTGTAGTCGATGCAAATTAGTAAAAAAGCTCGAAATTTTTTGCGGGTATACGTATCGAGACGTTACAAGGAGCATTCGATTCGTAAGAGTCCCAGAAAAAAATGTTATTACATATTTTTTGTTATAATGCGAAAGTGCATTGTGCACAGAAAAAGAATATTTTATTTCTCGCTTAATATTGACCAAAATAAGCTCATTCCTGTTACTCGGAGGTTTTTTGGGTCGCTGATAACGAATATGATGCTTAGAAAGTGTCCCGATCCACTTGGGGGCTCTAATTCTGGGAATGGGTGTGATTTTAGAAAATTACCTCAAATTTGTTTATTTTTCAAGTTTAAACTGGCTGAATAAGGGCTTTTGAGGTCGCTAATAATAAATTTGATGTTTAAAAAGTGCCCCAATGCGCTTGGAGGGGAGCATATTTCTGGGGATGGCGACGATTTTGGGAAACTAGCTCAAAGTTGTTCTTCGAGATTAAACTGTATGAATAAGGGTTTTTGGGGTCGTTGATAACAAATATAATATTAAAAAGTGCCCCAATGTAGTTGGGGGAGAGCATAATCCTGGGTATAGAGGAGATTTTAAAGAATTACCGAAAATTTGTTTGTTTTTCGAGTTTAATCTGGCTATACAAGAGTTTTTGAGGTCGCTGATCACGCATATGATGCTTAGAAACTGCCGCGATCCACTCGGCGGGGCAGAAACCTGGGGCTGGAGGCAATTTTGAGGAACCAGCTCACAGTTGTTTGTTCTTCGAGATTAAACCGTGTATATACGGGTTTTTGGTGTCACTGATAGCGATTTTGATTCTCAAATTAAGCTCCGATGCACCAAAGCGAGAAAATGTCCTGGAGCACTTTGGGTAAAGAATACCCTGGAGTACCAGAGTAAGTGTAGGGGATTTTTTTATTTGAATATGATTTAATTTTAATTGTTTTTAAAAAGATTTTTTCCAGATATTATTACAAAAAAAATTTGCCTGCACACAGACGACTCTATTAGTGTCCACGTTTTAACAGTATTAAATAAATAGGGGATTTTCAAGTTTTTTTTTACATTATCGCAAATATCTACCGTGTGCTGAATCGAAAACTACCGAATTTTAAGAAAAGGTGCTATCAAAGAACTTATTCAAACTTTGAAGTGCCTGGACCCCCGCTGTAACGTGGCAACCACGCATCCATTGGTTACAATTGATAGCTCGTTTAAAAAAGCGTTTCAAGTACAACAAAAATGTATTCTGGACCAGATAGGAATTCGTTGCACATAATGCATTTTTTTTTGCAAAAACCTTGCACATATGTAACAACCACATGCCAAATAGTTTTTGCAAAAAAAATGTAACGTGTGCAACAGATTCCTGTCTGATCCAGAACAACGTTTTGTTGTACTTAATATGCTCTTTTCAATGAGCTATCAAATGTAATAATTGGATGCTTGGTTGCCAAGTTACAGAGGGAGCCCAGGTACCTTAAAGTTTGAATACGGCCCTTTTGTAGGAAAATAACCATTTTTTTGACATTTCTTTTACATTATAATAAATATATACCGTGTGGTGAATGGTAAACTGACGAGTCTTGGTTTCCCTATTATCCGACACCTCACCGAACATTTTAAATCGAAACTCACATGCGCTGAACGCGATTTTCTTTTTTACTGAAAACAGAACCCTGGCTTACGTTTTTATTGAAAACGGAGCATTTGCAAACTTTAAAAAAACATTGATAACCCCTATTTATTTAATACTATTGATAAGTGACCACCTTGATGGGATTGTCTGTGTGGAAGCAAATTTTTTTTCGTAATAATATCTGAAAACATCAATTTTGAAAATAATTCAAATCGTATCATATTCAAATGAAACAATACACTACTCGTAATCTGGTGCCCTTTCTCAAAGTGCCTCAAGACATTTCCTCGCTTTGGTGCATTGGAGCTTAATTGAAACTCGCAACACAAACAAATTTGAGATAATTCCCTAAAATCATCCCTATCCCCAGAATTATAGCCCTCAAGTGCATCGGGGTACTTTCTAAGCATTATATTTGTGATCAGCGACCCCAAATACCCTTGTATAGACAGTTTAAATTCGGAAAATAAACAAATTTGAGGAATTCTCTAAAATCACCCCCAGCTTCAGGATTCTACCCCGCCAAGTGCATTGGGGAATTTTTTAAACATCATGTTCGTTATCAGTGACCCCAAAAACCCCAAAAACCCTTATTCAAACAGAAACTCGGAAAATAAAAAAAATTGAGGTAATTCCCTAATCTCACACCCATCCCCAGAATTATACCCCCCCAAGCGCATCGGGGCACTTGCAAAGCATCATATTTGTTATCAGAGACCCAAAAAACCTTTGCGTATCGGGAATGAGCTTATTTTGGCCAATATTACCCTAGAAATAAAATATTCTTTAGGGTCTGCAAAAAATGCATCAAATAAATGCATTTTTTGTGTGCACAAATGCACTTTCGCTTTATAACAAAAAAATATGTGGTAACATTTTTTTCTGAGATTTTTACAAATCGAACGTGCCTTGGAACGTCTCGATACGTGTACCCACAAAAAGTTTCGAGCTTTTAGCATTTTTTTTATTAAGTTGACTCGACTATTGGATCAGTTCTGTACTTGATATAGACGTTCAATCTACCAAATACAAGGAGTACAATACTCGGAACTTTGGTTGACGGCAGAGCAATAATGGCCTCCTGTTATAATTGAAGAGTAGCTTCAAGATACTTACAGATCAGAAAATATTGTGATCTCCAGTCCAATGTAACGATAATACCTTACCACAAAAGACCTCGACCTACGCTTAACTTGAGGTATGATACAAGAAGCTATAATTGAGCCATACCTTCAGAAAATTCTAATGGCTAAAATACAGAAATATCAATCATAAATGCTGAGAACTGAAAAATATTAAACAATAGATCAAGATAGAATCGAAAGCCGTCCCAATATTTTAGCAGTGGGACTTCTAACCGAACAACCAGTGAAGAGCCTGTAACGATACGATCTGTTGAACCTATCACAATAATTTTGAGGTACTTTATAATTCCAAGTTGTTAAACATAACATATTATATTATATTATGTTAATTGCTCTTTGTTTAATGTCTGTATATACAGTATGTAAAATTATCTCGGAACCATTAAAAAGAAATTTTTTGGAGGAATATATTTATATAATAATAATAATGATACATTGCACCTAGAGGGATTAATTGCACGGTTTTTGAGGTATCGTAAAATATGTTGCCTAATCGACAGGGTTCTTTTGAAAAAGAAATTTCATTTTGCAAAATGACAGTGCACTTTTTAATACATGCAGTCGAATTACTTGTTTAAGCAAAGTATTGGCATATTTTGAAGAAGGGTTAGAAAAAAATAGGAATTGTCGTTCCAAAAGATGAGAATTTTGAACAAGAACAAGGACTGTTTAGATTTAAAATTGTTTAGTTTAAAATATTTGTTTTACAATGTCATTTTATAATCAGAAATAAATGTCTTTTGTACATTTTCTTAGCAAGAATTCTGTTGCATGTTGTTAAATATAATTTTTTTCGCTAACGATATCTTCAATATACGAAGTGAACGTTTGGGAACAGCTGCCGACACCCATTAAAATGGCAGCTGCGGCAAGATTTTGGATTTGCTCTAAGATAAAGAGCCCTCCGGTTTCCATCAATTTTGCCATCCGCACGGGAGCTTTTGCTATTATCTACTGGCGTGCCGGAAGCTAACCGCCAAGAATAGCAAACGCAAGTTAAATAAAACCAAAATTACTTCGCTGTACGGTCACGAAGTCGTAATAAGTTTGGAGGCGTTTGCATTCTGCATTCATTTCGTGTATCAACGCTCCACTTTTATTTATTGTTTTAGGGCCCGCTTTATGAGCTCCGTTTCCGACGATAGTGCAAATATAAAACGCCGATGTTTTGAATTTTAAGATGCAGCCGAGAGCAAACATGACCGTCTTTCAACTTCTATTAATCTAATTTAACCGTTACACAAAACGCGCACTCTCAAACACATATACGCACGTATATGCGCAAGTAACCAAATTATAAAAATATATCGGCTGTGTAATTTAAAAAATTGTTTTGACCTATTGAAAATGGATCAATTTGTGTATATATTTTAATCTTAATGCGTACGTATGGAAAAGTAATAATTGTTCGCAACTTGCCAAACATTAACTTCACCCATACAAAAACGATTGCTTTCACGTTTAATAGAATTATGCCTCAGTTCGCATTTACTTTTCACGCAGGTAGCAGCACTTGGTGATAAAGCAAGCCTGATTAAGTGTCCAGTCGCACGGTTTTGTTTCTGTAGTCAGGTTCCGATCAACTCATTTATAATTTAAATTTATATAAATTTAACAATCGTTACATTGCACAACAACACAGGGCCTCGGGTAAACCCAACCAGTTACCTTCCTCAACCAATGCCGAACTTTACCATGTTTTATAATGTCCACTCAAATAGTTAAATATCGACCTTATTGCAGTTGCATTTTCACCCATAATGGTATTCTCAACCACAATATGAAATAATTGGTCCCCAATCGTACCCAAACTTGCACAGACGACAACCTTAATAAGTTTACTCGTTGCATCCCATAATTTACCATCAATTAAATTTACCCGTACATTCAAAAGCAAGTACACACTCATCTCTCATTAGAGGTGAGTCGAATTAATGGAATAAAGTAGGAGAAATACAAGAAGAAATATTTTTATTATCAATTACCTCCATTTTAGATACCAAGATCTTATTTGTTACAAGTGAAGAATCATCAATCATTCTAAAACGATTCTTTGGAACTGAAATCACGGAAACATAAGAAAATGAGATCCAGTCTTTCACTTTTTATTGTACTAGCCAGCCCAGAACTCAGGAAAAATACTAATCCAGTTACGATAAGTATATACATTTAAATATTTAATAAATACAGAGGGAGGTTCTACGACTTCCATGTCGCAAACCGAAAATAAAGAAAATACACCCAAACATTTTTTTTATATTTATAATCTATATAGTAAATCTAATACCGCTACTAAAACTTCTTGACACTCATCTGCATAAAGATGATTATCAGCATCAATCAATGTCAGGTTGTATTGTTAAGTTACTACTTAAAACAGTTTAAAAATATAAATCAATAAATATCAGATGAACATAAAGTCATTCGATACACACACATCTTGCCTGAGATACCAGACCAAAAGTGCCAATCCTGTTAAGCACTATACCAAAAAGACTTTCTTAAACTTATTTTTTGTAGATCTCAAACAACAAGGCAATAGCAAAGATGTTTTCAAATTTACTACTCTATTAAATGCTATCGTTAATGTTGAGCTCCTGCATCAAAAGAGAGAAATTGCATAATGCGAGGGATGCCAATGTTATGACCACATGTAGAATAATTGTACTCGCTCATTTCTTTATTGAAGTTGCCTATTTACAATCTACTCTTACGCGAGTAATAAGTAAATCTTATGTAGTTTGACACGCCAGTAGGAAACCCGGCCAACGCCTTTTTCTTTGTAGGCTAAACGTTAGGTAGTTCTGGGTGGTTACATAGGTAGGTCTTGTGGCCAATGTCGTTTTAATCGTTTGGTGACGCTCGGCTGGTTGGAGAGCTGTTCTATTAGCTGATTTCCATGTCCTGCCAGGTCGTTAGTGTATGTTCGGGCAAGCTTCTGGATCTCTGAGGTTACGTACGGAATTTTTAGGTCGGTATGAAGGGTTCATTGGTGACATATCATGGGGCATTGGTTATTGCGCGAAAGATTTTTGACTGACATTGCTGCAGGATTTTGGTGTGGGAGACTTTAGTGCAGCCCCACGGATAGATCTCATAAGTCCAGATGGGTTTAATAATACATTTATATGGGAGTAGTTTGTTCAAAAGTGAGAGCTGAGAGCATCTGCCGATGAGCTAATGCAATTGCTTAATTTTAAGATCTATTTGCTTTCGTTTGTCTTTGATGTGTGTGCTCGAGGTTAGCTTGTGGTCCAGATGTAGTCCAAGGTATTTGATGTTTGTCTTCTGAGGTATGGGAGTATTGTTGATACTGTCTCGTGGACTTATGAGGCGTCTATTAGTGAATGTAATTTGTGCGGATTTATCGCTATGGGGCTGCTGCAGTTATTGGGTTTTTGTTGACTGAGAGGATTACTGCATCATTAACAAATTTGGCAAATAGAGTATTGTTAGTTGTAGGTGTGTCAGAGGTATACAGAAGATAAAGTAGCGGTACTAAATGCTTGCCTCATCTCAAGTGACTTTATGATATTCAAGTGTGTGTTTATTTGACTTAGAAGGTCCTGTCAGTTTAAATATAATTAATATTATATAAATAGCTTGGATAATAGTTTATCCTGTGGGTTCAGTCCTCATCGGGCCTCCCAGGTGGCGGATAGGAGAATGCCCACTAGATATGGTGGGTACCAGGAAATCAAATACCTGGGTGGACCAAAACTGGCTGACAACAGGCAGTGTTGTAGTCCGAAATAAGGCTACTGCAAGTTATCTTCTAAAGCTTATTATCAAACCTATGGGAAGCATTATGTAAATGCTATCCAGTCATAGACCCGCAGAAAGCAAGGAGAAACTACTGCGCTACTTTCTCAAGTTCCAACAATCATGGCAACACAAAACCCGAATTTGGCCTCTAGTCCGTGGCAGGTTTTAAATAACCAAGGGTGCTAAGAATCCCACGTTAAAACAAGATAGGCACCACCAAATGTGGATAAAAACAGAAAAAAACACTAAAATTGGAACATGGAACGTAAGGAGCCTTTATATGGCTGGGAAGACACACAACGTAATCCAAGAAATGACTAGATTAAACATAGAAATTCTAGGAATATCAGAAACAAGATGGCCGGGATGTGGAAAAGTGAAATTGATGACCATGTCATATACTATGCAGGTAACAATGACACAAATCATCCGAATGGTGTTGCGATTATAGTCAACAAGGACATAAACAAATCTATAATCAACTGCATACCCTTTTCAGATCGTATAATATTACTACAACTAAAAGCGTCACCAAAGAATATTAACATCTTCCAAATATATGCCCCGACAATGGAAAAACCAGATGCAGAAATAGAACAACTGTACGTACACATAAATGAACTAAGAAAAAACATTAAAACAGACGAAGTAACTATTATTATGGGCGACTTCAATGCCAAAGTGGGCCAAGGCAAAGTAGAAGACATTGTGGGAAATTTTGGCTTGGGCGAACAAAACGATAGAGGAGAACGACTAATACAATTTTGCCAAGAAGAAAACATGGTCGTCATGAACACGTGGTTCAAGTTACCACCTAGGCGCATCTATACATGGACGTCTTCACAACACACCCCGGAACACATTATACGAAATCAAATAGATTATCTTCTAATTAACAAGAGATATAGAAATGGACTAACAGGCGTTAAAACATATCCCGGAAGTGATGTGGGCTCAGACCATAATCCTGTTGTAGGACACATTAACATACGTCTCAAAAAACTATGAAAGCGATATAACAAGAAAATAGATTTACAGAAACTGAAAGAACCAGTCCACTGCATGCAATTGGCTCACAGTCTAAACGAAAATATAAAAGAAAGGGGAATACACGAGTTAATAAATAATGTAATTACTGATGTAGACGATACAGACCGCACAGAGATTATCGAGTCTATCTGGAACAAAATAAAACTAGCCATCACAAACACACAAAATATCATAACCGGACAAAATCGTAACAAAAATAAGAAACCATGGATGACATCAGAAATATTAACGTTAATGGACAACAGAAGAACATATAAAAACAAAAATCAACAACAATATAAACAACTAAATAAACTAATACAAAAGAAGATAAGGCAAGCGAAGGAACTATGGCTAAATGAGAAATGCAATGAAATAGAAAAATTAGAAAAGAGACACGATACTTTTAGCCTACACAAAAAGATCAAAGAAACTATAGGAGGGACTAAGAAATATAACTACTAAATAACGACAACCAACTAATCACAAACAAAGAAGATCTAACACAAGTATGAGAAGAATATATAACACAGACCTTTGAAAATGTGAGAACTGAACAACATATAACAACAACGGAGCATGCACCAAATATATTACAAAGTAAAACAACAAGCGTAATACGAAATTCTAAAAACGGCAAAGCAGCTGGATCAGACCAGATTCATAACGAATTTTTGAAACTTCTAAATGAAGAAAACATAACATTACTTACTAATCTTTTTAATGCAATCTATCAAACTGGGAAAATGCCTTCTGATTGGATGACATCGGAGTTTATCACTATACCCAAAAAACCCAACGCAAATAAATGCGATGATTTTCGACGCATAAGCCTGATTAGCCACGTTCTCAAGTTATTTCCAAAAATTTTACACCGTAGGATATATCAGAAATGTGAAGTAGATCTGAGCGACTCCCAATTTGGATTTAGAAAAGGGTTTGGTACCAGAGAAGCGCTATTTAGCCTGTCAGTTCTGCTACGAAAATGCCGTGACCAACAAAAAGATATCTACGTGTGTTTCATCGACTATGAAAAAGCCTTCGACCGTGTAAAGCACGACAAACTATTGACAGTATTGACTGAGAAAGGACTTGATCAAGAAGACATAATAGCTATTAGAAACCTATACTGGAACCAAAACGCCCCAGTGAGAACAGATAATGAAAATACGGAAGCTATCTCAATTAAAAGAAGAGTGAGGCAAGGTTGCATCCTCTCACCACTATTATTTAATATTTATTCAAAGACAGTTTTTGCCAAAGCCCTAGAAAACTCCGAAGACGGAATAAAAATAAACGGTAAACTTTTTAATAATATAAGGTACGCTGACGACACCGCAATAATCTCGGATAGCCTAGAAGGACTACAACGGTTGATGGATGCAGTAAGCCGTGAAGGAGACGCAATAGGGTTAAAGATAAATACTAAAAAGACAAAATACATGATTTTCAGCAAAACACGAATAGCCCAAACACAACTCATAATATATAATCGACAAATAGAGAAAGTACAAAAATTCAAATACCTGGGAAGCTGGCTGACAGAAAATGGAGACCCAGAAATGGAAATAAAAATAAGAATAGAAATAGCAAGATCAGCATTCCAAAAACTCAAGAAACTACTTACCAACCGCAGTCTTCGTCTTACAAACAGATACAGATTTGTACAGTGCTACATATACTCAATACTATTATATGGTGCTGAAGTGTGGACCTTCAAGGCTAATACAGAAAAGAGAATACAAGCTTTTGAGTTCTGGGTGTTTAGAAGAATGGTACGTATATATTGGACAGAGCATATCATAAACGAAGAGGTCCTGAGAAGAATGAATAGAAGAAATGAACTCCTATTAACTATTAAAAAAAGAAAAACAGCTTATCTTGGACATTTATATCGGAATGACAAATACAATACATTGCAGCTCATTATGGAAGGAAAAGTTGAAGGCAAAAGAGGGCGAGGTCGCAAGAGATGCTCCTGGCTTAAGAACATTAGAGATTGGACCCACATGAGTACACATGAGTTGATAAGAGACACTAAAGATAGACAAAATTTTGCCTCGATTGTTACCAACATTCAATAATGAATAAGGCACTTTAAAAAGAAGAAGAATAGAGTTTATTTTTATATAGCAGACTCGTATGCCAGACTTTGTCGAAGGCCTGCTTTATGCCCTTATGTCCTTGGTAAATAGTTGAATGATGGTGCCGAAAGCCAAACTGGTAGTTTGGGATAATTTGGTATAGGTCTACAGTTTTATGGATTCTTGTGAGGAGTAACTTTTTAAATATTTTAGTCACGAGTGGTAATAGGACGATGAGCCTGTAGGAGGAGGGTTGTCTGGTTTAGGTGGTAGGGACAATTGGAAGGGGACATCAAAAATGATGTAATTTCGGTGTCATTATTGTTTCCAACCGGTTGAGGTGTTGAAAACACAGTAGCGAGATGGTCAGCAAATAGTTCTGTTTTTTTCTTTGCCTGATTTAGCTCATGTATCGCCGAGTTTTTCAATTGGAGGTATTGGTGATGTTAGTTTTTTTGAATTTTTTTGTTGTCTTCTATATCGTGTGATCAACAGGTGATAACTTAGTGATGTAATGTTGAACATTGTCATTCCTGACTTTTAATAGTTCAGTGTGGAGTTGATGAGCGAGCCTATTATATATGGTCTTGTCTTTTTCGTGCCTTGCGTTTTTCTGTGTCAAGATGTCGTATGTGAGAGGAATGTTGATATCTGCTAGATGGATGCTTGTTGCACTGGGTGTGCCTTGCCATGCCGCGTTTTGTATCGTTGTGGTTAAGTACCGAGTTGCTTCGTCTAGGTCGTAGACGTCCTTAATTCGGATAGTTACACCACGTGGTCCAGTTAGCTTCTAAAATGGCCCCAATTGGTGTTCTTAGTGCAAAATTTTGGGGAAGGTTCTCTGGTGATAATGGGTAATTTGTATTAGAGTGTGCTTAGAGAACAAGTTATAGTTTGATTCTATTTTGGCGTATGAGTTTGCTATATTATAGGAAATAGCGAAGTCAAGCAAATCAAGAATTTTAGTTGTGTCTGTAGGCCAGTAAGTGGGTTCTCCGGTTGACAGGTAGTTGCAACTATGATTTTGTATTGTTCGAAGAAGGTTACGTCCTTTTGGATTAGTCTCGATCCCCAGGCTACGTTTTTGGCGTTTCATTCTCCTCCGATTATAAATTTTGCATCAAGAGGTTATAGCAGCTCTACGTATTCTTCGACGGACTAAACACTGCTGCTATGATTAATAAGTAGGGTAGGATTTAAACTTTTATACTGGAGCTTTGAATTTTGTCTGTTGGAAAGGAGTTCTATTTATAGTTGTAAAAATGTTATTATTTTAGGTATGTGGTTTAATATGCCATTAGCGTTCTAGAGCGCTAGACGGAGAGAGTTCGCCGTTATTAGGCTAATTTATTTATAACAGCAGAAAGCATGCTGTTTTGACTAATAAGCTGCGAAAATATTGCTTAAAATTCCATTAAACAGTTACAGAACATTTGATTGATGCTTGTTTGCTGTTCGTTGGATGTGTGAGTAGAAGGTCTTCTGTCTGGTAGTTTCAATAAGGAATCTGTGGTAAGGATTGTCCTTGGCTTCTAAATTTAAGTTAACATTTTGTTTTGCAAGTGGTGATAATTTGGTTATATTTGGTAGCAACTGGTATGGCTTCGTTTTGTTTGTGAGTCCTTTGAATGTTAAATTTCTGGGTCTCTGGGCGTCTTGGTTTACAGAACACCCCTTGTAATTGGATAAGTGTTGTCCATTGCATAAAGCACAAGGGGCTGGAGTATTATTTTTTGCATAAATGGGTTACGTGACTACCACCGTATTTGATACAGACAAATGGTTTATTACAATATACTTTTGTATGGCCGTACTTTTGACAGAAAGTGCAGCGAGGTATGGTTTGTCTTCCTGGGAGGTTCAACTGTAATATTCATATTACTTAGATGTTTTACATTGAAAATCGACTTATTATTTTCTTTAAGTTCTAGTCTACCATAAACAGTGATAAAGGTTGTTTGGTCACTCTATGGCATATATTAATAACATTACGTACAATGTGGCCAAGATCCCCAAGTTCTTTTATTATTTCTGACACTGGTATAGAGTTGTGAAGGTTTTCAATAGCCACGCTGTATGCACGTTCTTCTTTTATCTGGTAATGAAATATATTTTCATCTTTAAGGTGTTTGGTAAGATTTCTGTATAAGTCTGTTGTATTAGTATTGATTTTAATTTCATCGTTTGGAACGGCTATTGTGAGGTATTGTTAGTTCTTTAGGATTTTATTAATATTGTTAATCAATTTTATTGTAGTTGTTTACACCGTGGATATAAACCGGTGGTGGATTCACGATTTTAGTTTGCTGATTATTGGATTCTTGCTCTTGACTAGCATTGTCCGGTTGAGTTTGTAAGAAAACCTCGTATTTGTTTGATGTACTTGTAGGGATAAGTTGATGCCGATTAAAGCCTGGATTTTGATTGTTTTTTTTTTTTAATTGTTAATCAACCATGTTTGGTTTTATCGAGTTATCTTGTGTGTTTTATCTATCTGTATCAAATTCTTTATTAAATCTGCATTTACACGTAAATCGCGGTCTTCGTGATTGAAATTATTGTTTGCGGTATTCATTATTTGTTGGTTTTTGCTATTTTGCACCGCTTGAGAAAAAGACAGTGGTTGCAAATTAATTAAAAATGGAGATAACTGGTATGCTTGATAATGCGTGGGATATACGGGCTGTGCATTAGGCTAGCGAATGTAATTATTTTGTTGTTGGGTAAATTGATATCCTTGTGCATTAGTAATACTGAACGTAAAACTATAATTTTCAGGGGTTGCTTGTGCACCCGGAGGCCCGGGTTTGTAGTAATTTTTTTATGGGAAACGTGAGTTAACACATACTTCTGCTACAGTAATAGCAATAGTAATAAAATTTTATATACAGTTTTGAAGGGGTATGATACGGGTGATCAATAGATAGTTCGACACTCAGCACTGCCAAAGATAACAGGGCGTAACAGACGTGCTCAGTTTAAAAGTCAAGCGGTAACTACTCGCTCATTTTAATGCGTGAAATACACAGGGAATTATAATTACAGAACATGCACTTAAAAGGAGGATGATGAAAGTAAAGCTGAATATGTGATATGGCTGAGAGAACACTCAGCTAACTATTTAATTTGATGTTTGGAAAATTAGAAAAAGGAATCAACTTAGCAACTTCGATTGAATTCTGACAAAGAAAACAGCGATTTGGATGAAAGTTAGCAGATGGAATTAGAAACCATTAAAAGCCAGAAAGAAGATTGTTATCAAAAGTGCCACAAAACGCTGAATTTTATTAATCAGGCAATTTTATATATAGAGTTTAGTTTTATAATTGTAGTGTTTAAAAAAATAATTTTTAACTTCCTTATGATAATTTGAAAAATTTACATATACAATAATATAAATATACTACAACGTCAGAATAAAAGTTGGTAATTCAAAGTCGTAAAGCAAATTCTACAACAAATGTAAACTACTTACAATTGTGAACGGTTTAAATGTTATTTGAACTATGCCATGTTTATCTGGACACAAAGCTCTGCAGCCATATCATAGACTAGGATGATTGTCGTGCATGTTAAAAAATACCTTAGTCAACACCAAATAAAATTATCACACAATTTAAAATAAATATTAGACAACCATTATTTCCAAGACCCAAGGCCTTTCAGAACTCTCGGAGAGAAAAGAAAAAGGGGCGGTGGAAAAGTTATCTAAGATTTTTCAAAAGCAGTAATTGAACTGTGTCAGTAAAAAGCAACAGTGCCATTCAAGATTTATGTATTGTGGAGCTGTATAAAAGTGCCGTTAAGAAGAAACCATTACTGACATTTTTGAAAACAAACGTCGATTGAATTTGGCAATTTTTGCCATTTTTTTATTTTGTTACGAAAGCCAATACTACCAATCTGGTAATATTGATTGAAACTCGGTATAAAGGCAAGTCAGAAAAATACCAGAAAATAATACAGGATTTAATGGACACCTTCCCCTATATACAATAGAGTAGATGACCAGATACAGATAGGACACTTTCTTGCCATTGGTGTGAGAAATCACAATAAAAGGCGAGTAAACCAAAAAATAGGTCAAGAGCATAGAATGTTGAACGCAACGGAAAACGGCAACATTAAAGATCCTCATGGATATCTCTAGTTTAAAATTCCGGAGTTTAAATTCCCTCAATCGGATCTTTGCGGAGGAAGGAGGATGCATTGATAAGAGCTGACAAATGTAAACTAACATCCAAAAGTAAAACACCTATTAACATATGGACGTGGAACGTAAATACAACGGCCCAAGCAAGAAAAATACACAACGTAATAAAAGAATGCCTATTAAACTTATGAAAGGAAGCGAAATGAGATGACCAGGCTCGGAATAATTAAACATCAACAATTATAAAGTATAATGCATGAAGTAGGAGTGATGGTAGAAAAAAATTACAAGATATAAAACAAACTTTGCGTCTATATCGAAGAGGATATTGTTACTTCAAATATTAAGTAGCTCCGTCTCAGTAAACACCATCTAAATGCATGCCCCGACTACTGACTCTACTGACGAGGAAGTAGAACAATTTTACTCACTTCTTATTCTTATAGTCCTTCTCCTTCACGGAGGTTGGTTATCATCATTCTTATACGGATTTTGTCGACGGCCGATCGAAATAGTTCAATGCTGCTGCAATTAAACCAATCTCTGAGATTTTTTAGCCAAGACATTTTAGGCCTACCAACATTTCTTTTACCCTTTATCTTTACTCACAGACATCAGAAAAAATTGAATAAACTTCCCAAACAAGATCTCGTAATAATAATGGAAAACTTCAATGCGACAGTGGACAAAATCACGAACTGGAGAACATACTGGAGCACAAGGGCTAGGTGAAAGAAATGAAAGGGGAGAAAAACTAAGTATCTTTGCAACGGAATTAAATACCTTTTTTGAACGCCCACCAAGAAGGCTGATACCTGGAGATCACCGGCAGACAACTCAGATATGATTTTTAGAAATAGAATAGACTACATCTTTGTAAATCAAAGATATAGAAAGTTTCACGTTTGCAAGACCCATCCTGGAGCAGATATACAATCTGACCATAACCCGGTGGTAAAAAATAAATGTTAGAATAAAAAAAGTAAAAAAGAAAAATATCAATATAAGATGTGACATGCAAGAAATTAAAGAGCAAAATGTAAAAACACAAACAAAGCATGGGATATGGAGAACATTTATAGCATGAGAAGATAACACTAATATAGAAGATGAAATAAAGCAATTAAACGATACAATAGAAAAAGTTAAAAAAAAACGTTAAAGAGAAGTGAAACAAACAAAAGAAAACCGTGATGACTAATAAAATTTTACAACTGACGAAAAAGAGAAAAACTGTAAGAACGTAGATATCGAACAATAGAATAGAATATAGAAAACTATAAAACAAAAGATACGGCAAGCAAAAGAAAAAGATATTAGAAAGAAATGTGAAGCGATAGAAACTCTCCAAAAGAAATACGACAAGTTCAATGTACACCGAAAAATAAAAGAAGCCACTGGACAATGTAAAACAAAAACAGCAAACAAAATTATAAATAATAAAGGAAAGAAGTAATTGACAAGGAAGAAATCAAAAACATCTGGGAACTATAAATTAAACAACTTTTTCAAGATGAAAAACCAGAACCACCTGAAATAGAAGCAGGAACTGGACCAAATATCTTAGCTGCAGAACTAAGAACTATAATTAAATAAATAAAAACTGGCCCCAGGCCCAGATAATTACCAGGACAAATTATTAAAACTAATGGATGACGAGGGAATCAAATGTTTAGCTAAGATATTCAATCTTATATACGACACGGCTTCTATTCCATGGTAATGGCATAAGTCGGACTTTATAACTATATCAAAGAGTCAGGAGTCAAAAAAATGCGAGGAATGTAGAACGATAAGCCTCATGAGCCACCTATTCAAAATATTTTTAAAAATCATACACAAAACGTGCGAAGAACAGATAGTGCCCACGTAATTTGGATTTAGAGACGCAGTCCGGACCAGAGAAGCTTTATTTAGTGTACAAATTCTATTCCAGAGATGCAGAAATATGAGCTGTGGGACCCATGCCTGTTTAGTAGACTATACAAAAAAGTTTGTTAGGGTCCAGAATCCCAAACTGATAGAAATTCTGAAAAATGCGGGTATAGATCAGATAGCCAGTGTAAGAGAGGAAGAAGACCAGACAGAGATGGTTAAAATTTTGCGTGGAGTAAAACAAGGATGTGTATTGACGCTCCTGCTATTCAACATTCAATATTCAGGTCATATATTTAGACAAGCTTTGAAAAATGTATAAGAAGGAACACTAGCAAAGGGGCAGTGCTTAAATAACATTAGATGCTCTGATACAGTAATATTTACCGATAGTATGCAAGATCTGAGACAACTAATGAATGATTAATAGATAGTAGCCACCGATATGGACTAGATATCAACAGTGAAAAAACTAAATATATAATCATAAGCAAGAGCAACCTTCCTACCCCACAACTACGATTAGATAGTGGAAGAATTAAAAGAGTCGACAAGTACACATATCTAGGCACTATTATTAACTATCAATGGGACCCCTTTCTAGAAGTTAAATGTCGAATAAAAAAGAGCAGAAGTTTATTCAAAATGTCAGCAGTGTTTAAAAGTCGAGAACTAATCTGGTTCTCCATGACAACTATTGAATTATTCCGAGCGGCTGTAAATAAAGTCAGATTAACCAACATGATAGCCAGCATCTGGAACAACTAGGCACCCGGAGAAAAAGATCTGTCTATTCTATTTTAATACTTCACTGTAACAAAGCAATGCACCTGTTTGTTTTTTTAATACAGTATTAAGACACCCGATAAATCTGAACGAAACGATATATTCAAGTACTGTAGCAGGTTTTGAATTTAACTAAAAAGTAAGATAAGATGGTATGCTAACAAGATATTTTTAAATGCAAAATAGTGCAAACAGTGGTCTATTGTTGTTGTTAGAGTAGGAATTTTTAAAAATTTTGCAGTGCCTGCAGGCCAAATAAAATATTCTTTTCCATACATACCTAAACAACTGCTTCCAAAACTCCTAATATTTTAGCTCTTTTCCGCGATATACACCGCTTAAAATGTAAATAAGCTGAACTTCTCAATCGCAGCTAGATTGAAAACGTAATTGGAAATGCGAGCGGCTTTGCCTGCAGGAGCTGAAAAATAAAGGTCGCGCTTTTGCGCGGCCCTGTAATTGTTTCCCCTGATGTCAATATTGTCTTGATTTGGGAAATTAACGCGCAATGCAAGGCGTCGCGCAAATCTGTTGGGAAGTGAATGGGGCGGGAGCTTGCTTTATTGCAAAATGCACTTGCATGCACCGCCATACTGTGGAATATCATTACAGCTGCAAATTAAAGCAACGTAGTCTATAATTTGCGGGGTATAAATTACAGAAGAGCTGCCAAGCCGAGTACATCTGTAAATTCCGATAAGAGCAAAACGTTGTTATAATTACCGACTATCTTGGTGTATCATTCTCTTGAAGCGAGCCAACTACGATTAAATTGATAGTGATATAGGGATTTTCTTCAGAGAGAAGAGACTTTAAAATAATAAAACAATTTTATACTTGCCCTCCCATTTTAAAAATATTCATAGTTCATAGCCGAAAATTTTGTGAATATTGAAACACTTAATTTTAAGACTTTAAGAAAAAGGACCCTTCAATTTTTTTTATTCTAATGTATGCTATTTAAAAATTGTATAAACAATGATTTACAGATTTTATTAATTATATATATGGTTTTTACCCCATTGAAATTTTTAATTCCTTGGTGTTTTAAAGTTTCTCACAGCTTGAAAGATAAATATTTTAAAAATTATTTTTTTAAATTTTTTAGTATGTTTATTTTGTCTTAAATTTTTAGATTTTTGAGAATACTTAAAATTAAAGCTAGTGTTTTAAAATCGCTAACGGTTAGTTAAACATTATTGATGTTGATTCATTAGAAAGGTACGAGGCTTCTATTTTCAATGTTGAAAACAATAGCTAAAAATAGTTAACATTTACTCACATTCTTGTGGTTCGAAAAGTGTGGTATTAAGAGCCCTTATGAATGTCTTACGAGGCAAGAGCGAAGGCTAATGGGATAATTTTGACTATTAATTAGTTGTGCACAATAATACCCCATTTATTTAATTTTTTTATTGACTACAATGTAATATACTCAAATACACTACTAATAATAAGTAAATAAGATAATTATTTCTTTTATTTGTAGGTGAAGCCGTTCATTGACCATTTTAATTTGCCTAATCTTCTGGTCCTATCCTCCCTTGTTTTTCTCAGCCACTTCTGATTAAGTTCTAATATTAGTTGCCATTTCTACTTTCTAGGCATAAAGACGTATTAGTTCCGCTGAACGTAAGAAAATGTATATGCGAATACTTATCGCGTGCCATAAATGCTAGGCCATTGGCCTGCGTATCTATTGAGAGGTCGTGCAACAAAAACGTTTTATTCAATTTAATTGCAAATAAGTCAGCTGTAATAAGGCGATGTATTTTTTTCTAGCAGCAAAATTAATGTATGTTGGCAAATTAATTAAATACCTACGTGCCCGCAAATTACCGCATTATTATTCCAAAAATACACTTATCTGAAGAAAACTGTCGTCGATCTGCAGTCGAGTTAGGAATAATTGCTCTTCTCTGATACGAAATCATCTAGCGTTTTAGCTAAAACAAAAATTAAAAAACTACAAAAACTAAAAAGTTCATAAAAATAAATGCAACTTACCAAACAACGTTTGGGAGATTTCTTCCTTCGATGGGATATAGTGTTTGCTAAAATCTAAGATTTTATCCCTGTTTAAGTTTATAATCATTTTTATTTTAGTTTAATCATTAACTTCATTGTCAAAAAATGGTAAAACGACTGCTTCTTCACATAAATACTACTAGTGTTGGCTAAACTTGATTACAGCAGCTTTAGAAATTGTTGTGTCAACTTTTTCGTAGTCTTTTTATGCCTTAAAGGAGCAAAAATCTTGATTAGGTGCTTTTACCGCTTCTGTGCAAATAAGTAAACATCTTGCAGGGCCTTTTTGCCCTTCGTAGTTATGTTGAACTGAGACTGAAGCAAAGATATTTTTAAAGAGTAAATCGCTCTCGCCATCCATCGTGACTGATGCATAGCTCCAGGGGGCTTGATTTTATTTTCTTCTCTGGATCGCCACCCAAAAACACTACGCATAGTTCGATCAATTCGCAGTAATCATCTCTTATAAAACTTTTGTCGAGTTCCGCTTTATAATACATTGACAAAGATACACTTTTTGTATCAGAAACATGTTGTTTTATGAAATCGTCGCCTAGTTCAATCTTAAATGTATCGATGTTTTTCCAATTGTCTCTGAACTTTTTGAAGAGTGGTATATCTGAGCTGCTAGTAGTTTGCTTAATCTTGGTTTAAAATACAATTTTAGAACCAATTTATATTCATTACGACGACAAGCGAAAAGTAACAATTCTCTTTCTAAATTCTGTTCCAAAAGAGCACAAGCTCTATTAAAGCGGCCAGTGTTCGATGATGTTGTGTCACAACACATTATTGGTACATTCTCAAAAGGTTTTAGTTATAGAGAGCAGTTGTAATGGCTTTAGCATGACGTTTGCCAGAAGAACTCTCTAATTTTAGTACTGCAAGAAGTTGTTCTGTGTCATCAAATGAAATTATAATTGGCAAGCGTTTTTCTTTTGAACTTCGCACATCCAAGTGTGGTAATAGTTTACACTTCCAATAAACTGCGACTGCGTCAGGTACGTTGTTCTCGAAGTTAGTTTTTGTTGCTTTTGCCTTGGATTTTGTCGTACGAGTACGAATTCGCTGGATTGCGGATTAGAACAATAAGGGACACCCTAATAAACATTCATAAAATAGAAAGTGATTTCAAAATTACAAATGGCATCTAGTAAAAAGAAAAAAAATTGAAAACATGCCTTAGTCATACAGCAATTGATACAGGATTTTGTCTAATGAAGATAAAGATATCTCCCATTCCACACAAATAAATGATCAGCCAAAGTCAATTAAAATTGTACCGATTTACATACATAGTTTTGTTTGCTATTTATTAACAAAATGATTGAAAGCCTAAGTGCAAATATTAATAACTATAAAATCCACCCAGCTACGCTTGGCTGCTATAGAGAATGCAAGTGTTACAAAATTTCTATAGCAATCGTTATTATTCTGCAGTTATTTCTTCCAATGTTCTTTGAGAACGTCGCAGTTGTCTTGCTTGGTTTCTTGCTGCTGTTTCTGCCGAGGTTCTTTGTAAACTTCGCTGTCGCCTTACTTTGTTATCTGCAGCTATTTCTTGCGGTGCTCTTTGAGAACGTCGTTGTCGTCTTGCTTGGTTTTCTACTTCAACTTCCTCCGGAGTTCTTTCGGCACATATACGTCGCCTCGCTTCATTTATTGCTGACCTTTCATCCGCAGTCTGCTCACTTTTTTGTTTTATCATGTAATTTTTATGGTGCTCAGCTGTTCGTACTTGTTTCATACCAAAGAATACTTAAAAAAAATAGAAAAACTAAAACAGTAGGATAAGTAATTTTAAGTTTTTAAAATTGGAGTGTGCTTTAAAGACACGACGAACGTTGGTTTATTTCCGCGTGGCCCCCAACGCATTACTCTGGCAATCAATGCTTTCCATACGGCCCGGCGGTGAAGCTGTAAAATCTTGATGATCGGCGAATATGTTAGGTTTTTCGGTGTCAATTCTGTCCCATGTCCTGTCAGATTTTCTAATTGGTGAAACAGTTCTTGGTTTTTTAAGTCTCCTTGTGCTTCTCCATATTGAGCAATTGTTGGCTAATAGATTGGTTATGTAGAATTTGAAAGTTTCCTTTTCTGAGCGCGGTTTGTAAGCGATGAGTAAGTCTGTTGTATGAATTTTTGTCGTTCATGTTTCTGGTTTTCTGCCATCTGTTTCTTGCTGGACGCTTTTCAATAAGTAGTGACTATATGTGGCAAAGTATGTTATTAGTATTAGTATACTGAGTGGATTCAGTTGGAAAACTTTCTCGGGCGACATTTTGGATAAGTGGTGTTAAATATTCGGCTGTGTCATCTAGTTTATTAGGATTTTTGATTCTTAATGTTGGCGCGTTCATCTAATATTTGAATTGAATAACATTAGAACTTGCTGTTATAATTATCGGTGAGTGGTGGGATGATAAATCGTAACTGGATTACCTTTTGAGAACGTTTTTGCAATGCCTTTGGTTATTGCTACAACCAATACTAAGATAGCTACTTTTCCTGACGACACAGCAGTACTATCAATTAGCGATGAACCTTTAGAAGCATCTGAAAACCTATAAAGTCACCTCAAGTCACCTGCATCAACAAGCGAGAGGTATGCTCATAAGTTAAATCAACAACACAGTCATATCAGCTAAGTCAGAAGGTGAATATCTAGGGATGCACAACAAAAAGTTTAAGGCGTTAGTGGTGACATGATCTTATCCTTCAGCTCAACCAGGCTTAAGCCTTCTAACTGGGAGTAACATAAATAGACTGAGTCTCCCTTAAATCACTACCTTTCTTATATAATTTGCTTAATACTCATTTATGTTAATATACGAGTAGATTGTAAATACACGTCAATGCTAAATAAAAAGAAATCGTCAATACAAGTACCAACACCATAGACTCGTATAGGAAACTCACTAGATACCTTGATAACGCAAAACAAATCTACTATATCTATCAAATTACAGATGAAAAAGCATGGAAGGTATTAATCATAAACTTGCAGTCAACTATTAGTACTGGTATGATAAAATATAATTTAAAAATCCAAGAATTCTTTGTAAAGCTAGGATATAAGTTTGGAAATGAGGGGACTACAATGCCAAACGTCCGCTAATGGAAGCTAATGGACTAATTAATCGAAAAGAAGGAGATTGCATAAAACCATCTTAGATAACACTGATTAACAAGATTTTGGATCATGAAAGGTTTATACGTTTCTAATGTAACAACAAATAGGATAATAAGTAGCACAAAATTTAAATACAAGAGAGAATACACAAAAGAATACCAGGAAGAAGCAATGCAGAGGAAAACCAAATAGATCATATATTGGTAACAAGAAAAAATGCTACATCAATAAAGGATGTAATATCATTTAGGGGTGCGAATGCAGATACCCACCATTTTTTAGTGATAGCAACAATAAAACAAAAATTTAACAAACAAACAATAAAAGGAGGAAAAATGAAAGTTGGGCAATAGACAAGTTTACACAAGAAGAAATAAAAACGAAATACAAAGAAGCAGCACGACAAAAATCAGGAAAATTAGAAATAAAAGAAGCTGTAGACAGTAAGTGGACAAAAATAAAAAACGACATAAATAAAGCAGTGCAGGATGTAGTTGGATATAAAATTAAGAAAACAATGGCAAGAATGGTGAGAAGGACTGAGAAGGCAATAGAGCAAAAAATAAGGCAAGAATAAAGTGGTTAAGGATGAATGCAGTAGAAGACATGAATTTATATAAGGAAAAAGAAAGAAAGGAATAAAATATGTAAATAAAAGAAAACGAATGAATAAATAAAATAATGGAAGACATGGAAAAAGATAGCAAGAAAATAACATAAAGGATTTATACAGAAAAATATAAGATCAAAACTAGTAAATAAAATAAGAAGCGCTGGAATGAAAGATGAAAACGGAATGTTGCAAAGCAGCGCTAAAAAATAAAAGAAATATAGAGAGAACACTTTCAAAAGCTGCTGTGTACACCACATTATGACATGAACGAGGACCCAGAAACACAAGAAGGCAATTGTGAAAACAGAGAGGAAATACAAGTAACAGAACCAACGTATAAAGAAATCAAGGCGATTATAGCAAGAAAAGCTTCAGGAATTGGATCAAATATATGGAGAAATGATAAAGAACAGTGATTAAAGTATGCAAAGAAAACTATATGAGATAATAAAATAGATCTGGAATACAGAAAGAATACCAAGAATTTGGGATGAAAGTATTATTGTAACATTAGACAAAAAAGGAGACAAAAAATATGCAGTAACTATAGAGGGATTGTACTATTGAACTCAGCTTATAAAATATTCTCCACAATGCTTCAAAGAAAACTGACAGAGCATATAAAAATAGGTGAATTCCAATTTGAATTCACAAAGGAAAATCCACATAATCAGGCAAATACTAGAGAAAAGTAATGAGGACAATATCACATTACAAATAATTTTTGGACTTTAAACAAGCTTTTGATAGTATTGACAGTAAGAAATTGATACAATTCTTGAAAGATGATAGAATACCGCAAAAATTAATGAGATTTATAGAAGCAACATTAACAAACACCTATGCAATAATAAGAACACCAGAAGGAGATACCGATAGATTTATTTTCAACAAGAACGGTGTAATGCCGTAAAGGAAACTTTCTACAGCGGTGCGAAATCGTAACGGTCACTTCCGGTTGCCGTTAACCAATTTGGCTGAAAATCAATTCCATGAAAGGTACTGACCTAAGATATGTGTATGCCAAGTTTGAAGCGAACCGTTGAATAGAACGGAAGTTATAGTGTCTAAAGACATACATACAGACAGACAGAATGATAATCACTTTCTACTATAAGCTCCGTTGTAGAAAGTTAATAAAGGAATAAGACAAGGGAATACCCTATCAGCTACTCTATTCAATGTAGCGCTGGAAAGTGTGATAAGGAAACTGAACTGCGAGGGAACAATCATCAAAAGTAGAAAAATGCGATTATATTAGACCGGTAATGACTTATGCAATGGAAGCGATGTGCTTAACAAGACAAGAGGAGGAACAAATGAGAACTGAGAGAAAATTTCTAAGAACAACTCCAGGACCCATGAAAATTAATGAAAACGAAAGCAGACGGAGAACGAATCATGAAATTGTTGCAGAAATGAACGGCGAAGACATAATAAAATTCATCAAGTTTAGAAGAATAGAATGTCTGGGACGAAACTAAAGAAATTACTGGAATGGAAACCAATGGAGGGTAGACCAAGGGGAAGGCTAAGATTGAGATGGATGGAGATGAAAAAAGATCTAAGGACATTGAAAATCACAAACTGGAAAAAAGGCACAAAGCAAAAAGAAATGGAAAGAGATAGTTAAAGTGGCAAAAACACACACAGGGTTGTAGTGATATAGTGATAGTTTTAGTTAAGTTTAAGTCAAGTAATTGAACAACAAGGGGACTAATCTACCCCGAAAAATAGATATGGGAAGTCCAAATGGGCGACTAAATTTCTTTTAGGAATGTTAAGCCAATTATTATTATTAATGTAGTGCAATTTATTATAAACAAGCCGATATTTCCTAGGCATTCTCTCAGTAAGTTTTTTTATTTACTGTGTCATATCTAGAGTGCAAGTGATTTGTGTTTGATAGTGATTAAATATGTCAAGAAAGTGTGAAAATTTTCTAGATAACTTTTATATATTTATATATATATGTATATATATATATATATATATATATATATATATATGTGTATATATATATATATGTGAAGACGTTACATTTAAAGATTAATGGCAAATTATAACTAAAAAATATTATGAACTGTATTTAGCTGTAAAGTGGGTGACCTGGATAAGACTTGAGGTCTTCATATAAGCTGTTCATCTTGGCCGTCTGACGGATTGGGCTAAGGGTTGTCGACATATGAGCTTTTCTGTATAACAAAAATTATAGGCATTGGTAGTAAATCCAAACGCAAAGTAAATTACTCAAATTTGTCATCTGATATGAAATCTATACCTCACAGTAGAGTTACATATTACACATTCTCCTGTACATCTAGTTGTAGAAGAAGAACTAGAAGCTGCTATGAAAGTTTAAAGTGAAGAGCAGGACGATCCTACTTTTGAAATAAGTATCTCTTCCTGCGAACGTCATCTATTAACACAAGGAGATTTACATCACCTAGTTCAAAATTTGAAATTGTCCAAAACACAAGCTGAAGTTTTGGGCTCCAGGCTAAAAAGCTGGAATCTCATTTAGAAAGATGCTAAAGATGTTACTTTTGTAACCGCCAAGAATAATTTCAAGATTTCTTTTCTAAAGGAAATTATTTCACTTATAGTAACATTTGTTTTGCGATGGATCTCCTAGGTCATCGACATGAACCAACGGAGTGGAAACTATTTATTGATGCGTCGACAACTAGTTTGAAAGCGGTATTTTTGCACAATGGCAACGAACTTCCTTCTTATAGAAGTACCATAAAAGAAACCTATGAAAGTATGAAAATTCTTTTGGCAAAAATTTAGTATGACAAGTATTGGTGGGCCATATGTTGCGACTTAAAGTCGTTGCATTGTTAATGTGTTTGCAGCTCGGCTATACTAAATTTTGTTGCCTTTTGTGCGAATGGAACAGTAGAAACAAGAAAAATAATTATATCAAGAAGGAATGGCTAAAGCCTGAACTATTGATACCTGGAGAGAAAAATATGCTTTATTAGTACCACATTTCATTATTTGAAAAAAAAAAATTCCCCTTAAGCAAACCTAAACTCAAAGAAGGAATTTTTTAGGTCCTCAAATTTTATTTTGATTAAAGATGCAAAATTCGAAGATCCAGTAAGTGAAATAAAAAAATCAGCGTGGAAAGCATTGAGAAGTGTTATTCAAATTTTTTTAGGAAATCGTAAAGGGCTCATCATGGGTCAACTGCTACAGTTATACAAAGATATGGGTTATAATATCCCCCTCAAGATACATTTCTAGGATTCTCACTTGGATTTCTTCCCTGAAAGGCATTTATAGCATTTTTTGTTTATTTTGCTTCTTGTTTCAGAATTATTTTTCATTCTCTTAATTTTTTGGTGTTAATACCACGTTGAGTGTCTTCCCTTTCTTTTAAATTTGTTGTTGGTAGCTGGTGCTAGCGCCTGCACCTGCGTATGTTGTAGTTTTTATTACTGGATTTCCGAACCTTTAGCTTATTAAAATGAAGTCACGTTGGTTACTTATAATTAGACAATCTTTATCACCTAAAGGTGACTTACAGACGTAAGGGTAAGTTTGGTAAGTTTAAAAAGTGTTTGTTATAACAAAGTCAGAACCCTGACAATATTCCACTATGCGATCGTCTCGATCATTTCGTTCCAGTTTACCCCCCCCCCCCAACCGTGGCGTTGAAATTATCTAGTATAAGCGAAAGTTTTTTCTTTTTCTCTAATTTAAAAATTTTATTGTTATTCTTGTTTTTTATATCCGCAAGTGGTGGATACCTAATGGTAATAGAGGCAGTGCTTGTCTGAAGTTTTATCATTACGATTCGACCAAATAACGGGTAAAAGCAATTACATGTCCATTAATCTTGTGTCTTAAAATGGTAGTGATACCCTATATATGATATGTGCTCTTGTTTCCGCTATAGTGCATTATGCCATTTTTAGTGGAGTATTTATTAAATCTGGTTAAAATACCAATTTTAAACGTTTTATTTCATCTATAGCATTGTCTTAGTTTTTTGGATCTAGATAAGCTTTCGACATTTTACGCCATCATTCTTACGGTTTTTGATGTTTTCCGACTGCTTATGGTCGAGGTTTTTTTTTGGAAATGTTTAAAATTGTTTTTCCTTCCGGAGAGATCCGAAAAGGTCACTTTAAGGTCGATTTCTCCTCCCAAGGATAAGAGAGTGTTTTTTCACTTATTAGCACCTCTACCTTGAAGCTGTTGGCTGGTAAGAGGTGGCCGATTATACTGGAGATAGTCACGTTAATTATTGTTATTTGGGTTGACATTTTATGTGCCACCGTTCTTTACACCCGGCATAGCTTGTAAAGAACATCAAATGGTGATAAAGAAATAGATTTTTTGAATTGTTTACTACAAATGCGTTTACTCATTAAATCTTGTTTTCTTAAAGAAATTCGAACTTAAATTAAGTATTTGAATAGCAACGAAGCATTTGACTATAATGTAATTAAATTTAAACTATTCTAAAAGCTCCCCCGGTTTATTATTTTAATTTTTTTATTTTATTTATTTCTACTTTAACGTAAATCCGTCATAAGAATCTAGCATTACACTATTCAGCGGACGTTTCCGCAAGTAATTTTAATTCAAAAACCTGAAAAATTAACTCACAAACAACATCTTACAGACCAATTTCTGACCATAATTTCTAATTTTATGAAACAAATAGTACTAAAAACACTAAAACCCATACTAAAAAAAAACAAGATAATTGTACATCAATTTGATTTGAGATGAATTTTAATTATGTTTAGCTGCTTTCCTAAACATAGGTGAAGTGTTTGGCAAAGTTGGCATCTCAACCATTTATACAAAACCAAAGAAGATTTTTTGCGTCAGTATTTGTGATTATTTAAATCATATCTGGAACAACAAAGTTAAAGGTAATCTTTTTACAATCTGTGACATAATAATGGGGGTATCCCAGGGCAGTGTTTGCGGCCCTCTGTTATGTAAGTTATACACTTTAAAACTTTCGTCTCAAGAAAATACAATGACAGCCAGCTTTGCTGATAATACGGGTATATATCCAGAACAGACAACGTATAATAATAATATATATATATATATATATATATATATATATATATATATATATATATATATATATATATATATAAATAAATTAGGTCACACAACTCTCTGTTAGCAATTTTGTTACGAGAGTAATTGGGGTTGCGATTCTGCGATTTCGCGAACTGCCTTGTGAATTTTTTAAGAGCTCGTTAATCTCGACTCTCATTTTTCTTATTTCTTCTACGAGCATCTAAATTTCAGCTGTTTTCCTTTAGTTTCTTTATTACATCTTCAATTAGCTCTTTTAAGATGGTTCTTTTTCATTATTTTGTCATATTGATGTTTTCTCTATGTGAATTTCATTGTTCTTAAATAGTTTTTTACGGTATTTTTCCATCCTTCCAGAATATTAGATATATCTGTAACTTTTTACCTTCGTCATTTCTTATGCTCCTCGTTCTTGCTTTAAAATAGTGAGTTAGCTTTTTAACTGCCATATAGAGTTCTTTAGTATGATTGTGTTCGTGGGTTTTTTAAGTCTGTACATATATTTTTTATATAGTTTTGTATTTCATGTGTAAGGCTATTATATCTATGTATTTTGGTTTTCCCATTTGTAGTCGTGTCGTTTAATTGTCTTCTATTTATGATTAGTTCCCATGCACGTTCTGTTAGCCATAGTTTTCGTTTTTGTTCCCTGGACCTATTTGGTATTTATTTGATTGCGATTAGATATTATGGTTTTTGTTTCTGCCCACAGTGTTTCTACAGATGTGTGCTTTGTGGGGTCAGCAGTTAACTGATAGTAGGTGGTTTGCAATATAGGTTAACTTTCTCTTTTCGCCTTTCGCCCAAGGATTATTCCTACTTTTTCTTATTGGTGGTGCTGGTATCATAGGTTTCTTTTATGAGTTTTCACATCGAATTGTCAGATATATTTAATTTAGACATATGTTCAAATTGTTCAATACAGTATTTTTTGTAGTTTGACTTTTAGTCTATTGCTTAGATAGTTGCATGCATTTTTGTCTGCTGGTGTATGGTTTCGTTGCCATTTTGCTCCGGCACGTTGTTTTTCCGCTACCATGCGTTTAATTTCTAGAGGAATGTGTAGCCTGGCGTGCAGCGTGTTGTAATTTTGTTATGAATGCTTGAGTAACAGTTTCTATTTCATCAGGTTCCTTGAGCCAAACTTTTGAATCTATGGCATCGCTTAAGTTAGTTCGGTAAGTTTTCCAATCCGTTTTGGAGTTGTGTAGGCCTTAGCGCGTTTTTCCTATAATGGATGTGCCAATGGTTGCAATAATAGGCAAATGATCCGATGACAAATCAAGACTGAATGCAATATCTGTGTAGGCAGGATTTAGTCCGTTGCTAACAAAAAGTCTAGTAGATCAGGTATTTTGTTCTGATCAGTTGGTCAGTATATTGGCATACCAGTTGAAACGAACAAATATTTTCAACGAACTTAAAAAGTTCGTTACTGAATTCTATATGTCTGTCTGTCGGTCGGTCTGTCTGTCGGTCTGTCGGTCCGTCACAAAATTTGAGATTTTTTAAACTTTGAAAATGGATTCTTATAGGAAATTTTACGTTGACTTCGAAAATGAAGTCGAAAAAATTCTATGTCGAATAATTTCGAGATATCCGATTTCGAATTTTCTCGAAATTCAAAATGGAACTCGAGGGTCTTTAGTTCGTTCTGGGATTGTTACGCAACCTTGCACTGTTTTATTTTCGATTGTTTTGAGGAGTTCTCTACATTTAGTTGTTATAAGTCGTGAACCAGTAGCTTGCTGTAGTCTCTCGGTAGATTTTGGTCCTAGTATTTGAAAGAATTCTATAAAGTCGTTGTTTTTAATATCATGCCGTGGCGGGCAGTACACAGCTTACATAGTCAGTTCGTATGGGAGAGTTGTTACTCTAACCGTCGTGGCCTGTAAAGTTTTTTTGATATTTTAATTCTTCATAGAGTGGAATTGAATATTTGATCAGAACAGCTAAACTTCCATGTACAGTTCTATCAGGATGATTGGTATAATATGTTTTATAGTGAAGTATTTTAAAGTATGTTCTTTGTCTGAAGTGTGTTTCGCTTACTAAAAGTACAACTATTTGATTTTGCTGTAAAAATAATTTTATTTCTTCTTTGTGCTGTACTAATCCATTGGCGTTCCATTGTGCTATTCTTATAAATTTACCCATTATTTAACCAGTTTACTCAATATGTTACTGTTTTCAATAAATACTGAATTTGTATTATTGTTATATATTGAGTAATGATTGATCATATATTTTGTATTATACTGTATATAATATTCTGTACTGTTATTGCCTTGTTGATTTGTATTGAAATTTTATAGTTGTTAAGAATTGTTTAGTATTTTGATGTTTAGTAAATTACAGTAAACACTGCAACTGTTGTAGTTTGATGGATGGTTTTCTAGATACGAGAACGTGTTGAAAGTAATACCTCCTTTACTCTGTTCTCAATATCCGTTGAGGTATTATATGTTATGCATATTACTCGGTCGACTTTCCCGCTTCGCTGATGCAAGTTCCAACCCGCTACCGCTAGAGGGTTTCGAATTGTAGCGTGTAACATGCCGGTGTGTAACGTAACTATGTTGGTGCGTGAGAAACAGCGTGCTGTAATCGAGTTTCTAACCGCAGAAAAAGTATCTCCAATTAAAATTCAGAATGAAAGCTGTGTAATGTAATGATTGTATCGACATCAGTAACGCGCGACGTTGTGTTGTTCGCGCTATTAATGAAGGAAACGGTGATGTTACCTCAACGTATGTGACAGAGCTCGGAGTGGACGACTACGTACGGCAACCGACGAGACTCATCGGAATCGGGTTGATGAACTCATCAGAGAAAATCATTGGGGTAACACAGACACAGCTCGCAGGTGTGTGGAATGTCACGACAGCGTTACAGGCCATGATTGCAAAACTGAGGCACAGAAAACTGTGTGTACGGTGGGTGCCTCGAACGCTCACTCATGTCATAAAACAGAGGAGATTGAATATCCGCCAACAATTTATTTTGCGTGATGGGTTCCTTAACAATATTATAAGTGATGAAACCTGAGTTCACAAAGGACCACCGACGCCAAAAAAGTTCAAGACTACGGCATTAGCAGGCAAAGTCATGCTCACAGTTTTCTGAGATGTTCAAGGTATGGTGCATTTGGAATTTATGCCCAAAGGTACCTCCATAAGCTCTGCAAGGTACTGCCAGATTTTTGAAAATTGAAAGCACGAATTCAAGGAGTTTGTCCACACAGGGAGCATCCTCTCTTTTAGCATGACAATGCTAGAATACACACAAGCGCTGCAGCATCTGCAACAATCCGACGCCTTATGTTTACTGTCATCGATCATCCTCCATACAGTCCCGACTTGGCCCCATCCAATTTTCTTCTGTTTCCAAAACTTAAAGAACACCTTCGAGGAGTTCACTTTGATAGTGATGACGCGGTGCAAGCAGAGATGAGATTGTGACTCCGTCAACAAAGTCAAACATTCTACAGTGACGGTATCAGCAAACTGATCTCTCGTTGGGAGAAATGTGTTCGTCGCCAGAGTGACTATGTTGAGAAATAAATTTGTAGACATGAAGAATAAAGATGTAGAAAATTAATAAAGTTTGTTTTATTTAAAAAGATTTAAATGTTTTTACATAAAAAATTTGAGGCATTACTTTCCAGCACGTCCTCGTATAAGGCGTAAGTCATGGTATGTTTATATGTTTTTACAAATTTGAAATTGTGTTTACTTTTGCATTTAATATAATTAAATAATTTTGTACAATAAGCCTTTTAGTGATCATAAATTCTGATTTCATACATCGCATTATATCCTTTTTTCTTGGTGGATTTATTGAAATTTCTGTGTTACAAATTGCAATTGAGTTTTTTAGTTAACAAAAGCTTTCTTCTTTTAATTGGAGGATGTGTTGAATTATGTTTTTGAAACTATTTGATCAGTTATCTGTAGGTATCACAAGTGAGAAATTAATTTTAACTGAGTTTTATGATATAGTTTTGGATATGCTTTATCTTTTGCAATTAAGGCCAAAATTACCGATTGTTGCTTTGCAAGTTCTCGCTCTATAAATGTAAATCGGGGAAAGTTTTGACCTTTTAGATTCGATTTCATCGTTCTTGGGTGTATTATTATCTTTAGTGTAACTTTTCGATTAATCCAAAGCTTAAAACCTAATACTTGTAGGTAAGTATTAAGTTCAAATTTTTGTTTTTCTCTTACCACCTTAATTAGTTTTCTTTTATTTGTAACAACTTTCTAGGGATCTCTACTATATGTTATATTTTCTGTATAGATTCGTTATCATTTAATATAGATAATTATTAGTAAGAACATTGCTTTGTTACGCTTCATATTGACTAGAAAATTTTATGATAGGTTACAATCCTATTTGCAGGTTAGTTCTGAATTAATTGCAAACTGCATATTGGCAAAAAGCATATGTGGATGTATCTTGATGGGCGAATAAAAAATTTAACGATACGTTTGTTGTTTGGGTTTGAACCGTTTCTGGCTGGCAGTATATTATATCATTTACATTTTATATTTTATGTAGCATGATACAAGTTCTTTATTATTTAGTATTCAAACGATAATCACTATACGGCCAGTTATTGATAGCCTAATGTGATATAAAGACGGTTGCAAGTGGGTAATCATACGTACTCAAGATATATTAGAATCTAAAACTGAATATATTTAATAATGTATAACTTTATTGTACAAGTAACACCAGTTTGTTGTTTTTAGATGACCCGTAATTATGTTACTGGCCCTTTAAGATATTGAAAGTTATTTCTTAAGCATCCCAAAATTTTCAAATTATTTGAAATCTCCAAACAAAATTTAAGTTAGCGAGAAACAGAAGTAAGGCAAACTTTACAGGACATGTTAGAAGTCTTTTAACGGACATGAAAAATCATTCATTTTTTTTGCTGATGCTAACCATCCTGGGAGTTGGTAAATGACAGTCTGTTATTTTCTAACTTTACCTAATACTTTTACATCTCTCATGTCATATCTCCATTTATTCCGGGTTGCGTAACTGTAACAGGGAGCGTTTAGATGTTCCGAAGAATTTTGAACTGAGGCCGCTGCATAATGAGCATGTTGAACTTGTTTAAACAACCCCAGAGCTTGACTCTGAATGTCTATATGAGCTTAATTACAGTTTTGTTAATAGCCAATTTATTTTCAATGGTTAAATTGGATTTTCTCCCGTTACAATTTAAGTGTAATCTAAAATATTTAGACATACAACAGAAAGAAACTGCTGTATGACTATTTGATTTAAAGTTGCACTATGGCAGTGACGTTTTTAAAAAGTAAGTGTTAAATGGGGCGATTTGGCTTTTGGACTTTAATTTACCATTTTTGGAACCATACTTCGACTAGGATCAAATGTTGTTGTAGAAGCATTGCTGCTATTGTAGGATCTTCATGAGCTGTGCTGTCTGCAAATATAGTTACTGATGTTTCTTATGTTACTGCAATATATAATGTGTACAGTACACATAGAAATAAATCAAAAACGCTTTCTTGTGGTACCGCTAAGAGAATTTTGTAACGATTTGAGCTTTTACAATTAAACTTGGTTTCAAATTTATGATTTTAGGAGATTGAAATAACGTTTGGGAAGAATTCTTTTAATTTTATATAGTAAACCAGAATGCTATACTTTATTAAATGCCCGGATCACAACTAAGAATACTGTAGTGCAGTATTGTTAGCTCGTCTTTGCATGGTTAATAATTTTTGGAATGCGGTGGTAGTTACATAGTCGAACCAAATTAGTGAGAAAAACGCTAAAAGCTCGAAATATTTAGAGGGTATACGTTCTAAGGCATATTCGATTTGTAAGAGCGTCGTAAGAAAATGTTACCACATATTTTTTTGTTATAATGCGAAATGTTTAAAAAGCGCCTTAATGCACTTGGAGGGGAGCATAATCCTGGGGATGAGATCGATTTTGGGAAATAACCTCAAATTTGTTTGTTTTTTGAGTTTCAATTGTCTGAATAAGGGTTTTAGAATCTATGATAAACGAGATTGACTTCTCAAATTAAACTTTAACACTGAAGTGAAAATGCTGGGGCACTTTGGAGAAAGGATACCTCACCAGAGTACGCTAGGCATTTTATTTAATAATTTATTTATGTATTTTAAAACGATTTTTTCCCAATTATGTACAAATTTTAATGCCTTCACCGTACAATACAGTTGTCACGTTTTAACAGTATTAAATAAATAGGGTTTCAAGGTTCTATTTAAGTAAAAAAAGTAATAAAATATCTTTAAATTTGAATTTATATGGTTTTCTTAGCCTTTCTCTTTTATCAAAGTAAATTGAAATTTTCATAAAGCAATTTTGAGCAACAGATTTAGAAAGAAAAACGTTACAATACTTAAATTTTCACATTCAATTTTCTCTGTTGCAATAATAATCTTCCAAATATATATTCATTTTTCATCCATAAAAAATAAAACATCTACCGTGTGCTGAATTGCAAACTGCCGAATTTAAAAAAAATGCTATCAAATATAGATAGTTTAATCCCAGAAACAAACAACTTTAAGCTAGTTTCCCAAAATCTCCTCAATAGGATTCTGCCCCGCCAAGTGCATTGGGGCACTTTCTAAGCATCATGATAAGCGACCCAAAAACCCTTTTATAGACAGTTTAAACTTGAAAAAGTAACAAATTTGAGGTAATTTCCCAAAATGGCCTCCATCCCCAGGATTATGCTCCCCTCCGAGTGCATTAATTCGCTTTTTGAATATCATATTCGTGATCACCGACCCCAAAAACCATCAAGTAACGGGAATGAGCTAATATTAAGCGAGAAATAAAATATTCTTTAGGGTCTGCAAACAATGCATCAAATACGAGGGTGAATCAAATATAAACGAGACTTGTTTTTTAAAAAATATTTTATTTGAACTTGAAACAAAAGAATAGCAGATTATTTTTCTACATAATCTCTTGATTTAGAAACACATTTTTCCCAACGTGTAGCTAATTTTGAAATGCCTTCCTCGTAGAATGAAGTTGGTCGTGTTTCCAGCCAATTGCGCACATAGACCTCACCCTCCTCATCGCTGTCGAATCTATGCCCTCCCATGGCTTCCTTGAGAGGACCGAATAGGTGATAGTTGCAGGGCGATAGGTCAGGGCTGTAGGGAGGGTGTTCAACTGAGAACGATGCAATTTCTGCTCAGTTGTCAGAAGGCGAGGCACCCACCTTGCGCACACTTTACGAAACCTTAGCTCCTCTGCGATGATCGAAAAAGTGCTGCCATAACTTATTCCAATTTCAGATGCAATCTCATCGATGGTCAGACACCTGTCACCCTCAATAAATTGTTGAACGCGAACGATGTTTTCGTTGGTGATGTTGGTGCGAGGTCGGCGATCATGGCTCTCATTTTCAACATTCTCCCGACCCTCCACGAACTTTTTGTGCCATGCGAACACTCTAGCTCGTGACAGTGTCTCTTCCTTGAACTGCGCAGTCAATCTCCTCAGGATTTCAGCCGGTTTTACACCTTCCGTGGCGAGAAATTTAATGATAATACGCTGCGCAATTGACGGCGGCACCTCCTGCTCAGACATTGTCACGACGGGTACTGGCAGGAACGAACAAAATCGCCCGCCTGCTTCCCCCACTCCTGACATCCCTACCCAACACCTGACGAAGCGAGAGCTCTCGCGCGTTAATATTGCGCGCCCGAGATCAAAAGTCTCATTTATATTTGATTCACCCTCGTAAATGAATTTTTTGCGTGCACAAATGCACTTTCGCGTTATAACAAAAAAATATGTAGTAACATTTTTTTCTACGGCTTTTCCAAATCTAATGCGCCTTGGAACGTCTTAATACGTGTACCCACCAAAAATTTCGAGCTTTTTTACTAATTTGCCTCGACCAACACGGTAGAGTGAGATTTACTGAACCCGAAATGGTGGTCTAGGATCCAGTCGTGTTGGTTTATGCTCTTGTTAATTCCTTTGAGTAGAAGTTTTTCTAATAGTTTTGAGATAGGTGGTAGCAGACTCATTGGTAGATAAGATGCCACATTTGTTGAATTTTTTCCCGCTTTTGGTATAATTACAAGAGCGCGCTGAAAAGTAATGCTTTTTTATGTGAATACTCTTAAAGCTTTTTAAATAAAACAAACTTTGTTAACATTCTTTATTTTTCATGTCTATATATTTATTTCTCAACATAGTCACCCTGGCGACGAATACATTTCTCCCAACGAGAAACCAGTTTGTTGATACCGTCACTGTAGTATGTTTGACTTTATTGACGGAGCCACAACCTCACTCTGCTTGTACCGCTTCATCACTATCAAAGTGAACTCCTCGAAGGTGTTCTTTAAGTTTTGGAAACAGATAAAAATGGGGTGGGGTCAAGTCGGGACTGTATGGAGGGTGATCGATAATAGGTGAACCCAAGGCGTCGGATTATTGCAGATGTCGCAGCGCTTGTGTGTGGTCTGGTATTGTCATGCTGAAGAAGAGGGTGCTCCATGTGTGGACGAACTCTTCGAATTCGTGCATTCAATTTTTTGAGGGTTTCACAGTATCTTGCAGAGTTTATAGTGGTGCCTTCAGGCATGAATTCCAAATACACCACATCTTGAACATCCCAAAATACTGTGAGCATGACTTTGCCTGCTGATGGCATGGTCTTGAACTATTTTGGCGTTGGTGGTCCTTTGTGGCGGAACTTTATTGATGCTCTCTTGTTTTCGGAATCAAAATGGCGAACCTAGCTTTCATCACATGTTGATAAGGAACCCGTCACCCTTGTGCTTAAAACGCAAAAGTTTGTTGGTAGATTTCCAATCTCCACCGTGCACACACGTGATATGCCACACTTACCTGAGAGCTGTGTCTGTGTTATCCGATGATTTTTTCTGATGAGTTCATCAACCGATACCGATGAGTCTCGTCAGTTTCTGTACGCGGTCGTTCACTCCGAGTCCTGTCGCAGACGTTGAGGTTAGAACCACCGTTTCCTTCATTACGAGCACGAACAACCCAACGTCGCACATTACTGATGTCGATACAATATTCACCGTACACAGCTTTCATTCTTCTATGGATTTTAATTGGAGGCACGTTTTCTGCGCTTAGAAACTCGATTACAGTACGCTGTTTCTCATAAATAGGTACATTACGCACCACCATGTTACGCGCTACAATTTGGACCTCTAGCAGCAGAGGGTTGCAAGTTGCGTCAGCAAGCGAGAAAGTCGACCGAATAATATGTATGACATAATAATACCTCAACCGATATTGAGAACAGAATAAAAAATTTGGAGGCATTACTTTTCAGCACGCTCTCGTATTATTTAGGCTATTTTAAAGATTACACTAAATTTATATAAAAAGTTGTACCGCAAAACTTTGAGAAGTAGGTAAAAAATATTTTCACATTTTTTTCTGAACTCAAATCACTGATTATTCCTCCCATTGTTCAAATACATAAAAAAGTTAAAATACCAAATATACCATTCTATAAGGTTAACAATAGCTTCGTCGTATAGCTTTCAAGTGGATATAGACGAAACAGAGCAAATATATACAAATTTAAATATAGCAAATACACAAGTTTTGTAGATTCAAACAATATTATAATTTTCTTATTTTCTGATTTTAAGCTCCAAAGGCTTTGAAAAAATATTTCTATTTTAAAAAAAACATCGATTAAAAAAATGTGTTCAAACGACATTTGAAAATTTTGAAATGGCATATTAAAAAATGAAAGTACCATCAAAAGGAATTATTTTAATATAAAAACATGGGACCGGCGAAGAGATTGCTCTGTAAGCAATCCCAGAACGAACTTAAAATTCGACATAGAAATTTTTCGACTTTATTTTCGAATTCAGCGTAAAATTTTCTATAAGAATCCATTTTCAAATTTTAAAAATCTTAAATTTTGTGACGGACCGACAGAGAGACATAGACTTCAGTAACGAACTTTTTAAGTTTGTTGAAAATTAGTTTAATCAGAAAAAAAGATTTTTAAAATAATTTGAGCCTATGGTACCAAAATATTTTATTTGGTATTACCTTCCATACTCCACTTTCTATCCTTCTATGTTTACCTATATACTAGAAAAGTAAAAAAAACCAATTACTTTATTAAGTTTGTTTAGCATTTCTTTGCATATTTGAAATGATATTCTATAAATTTGGGATTACAAATTTTTGGATAAATTTTACTTGCATCATCAAAGGCACTGCTCAAGCAGTGTTGCTGCAAAACTGTCTTTATTGAACTTTTGTAGTGCGGCATGATTTTATTTATAGTAAATGTTAAATTCGCTTTCGATGTCTGTGAAAAATTGTTCCCATGGCAGAATAAATCAAGGAGAAGCTTATCAGGCCACTGTCTTTCGTAAATCTTCCATTCTTTATTATACGTTGTAAATACATCACGTTCGAGCGGACGTCACCAACGAAATTGAGTTACATGATAGAACAGAAACATTGTGAACCGTCATTTTACACGCATAACATAATTCAGTTCCATACTGCGAAAGTAGAGAAAGGAGTTGCAAGATATTAAATCACCGACTCTTCAAAGCATTAATTTCAACTTTATTTTGAAAGAATATAAAAATATTTTTACTTACTAATTTATTGCAACACCTTTTCAGGATCTTTGCGCATATCTACCCCCCACCCACCGAAACTGATATTCAATAACCTATTTTATCCCCCAAATTGCCTTAAACCTTAAAATCCAGGGGGCGCGTGTGGATTCTGCGATGCGCAATGAGTCTACCCACAAAGAATTCCAATTTCCAAATAATTCCTGACTCGTAGGCAGCGGTGGCGGCTACCGGTGCCGACGTTTTCGTTTCCGCTTCACATCGGTCTGCCTTAAAGTTTAACAGCCCATTAACCTTAATCTCCTTAGTCTTTTTTTGCTGTTCTGCGCTTATTTCAGGCTTGCATAAATTAAGCGACCCATGTAGTCCGGGTTCATTATCGGGGATCTAACAAAAAATGGCCATTAAATTAAAAAATTGCAAGAACCTTAAAAAAACATAAAGATGAACAATGCTGATATGCCCGTAATAAAGTTTAGGAAATTTAAAGTTGCGGTGCTTAAATAATGGCTAATAAGCGAAAATCAATAAGGAGAGGAAAACGGTCGTTTGCAATAGAACTTAAAGTATTTTGTTCTTACTTAAAGTATAGTTTATAAAAAATAGTTGTACGATTTGTTCATAACTACTAGCAGCAACGAAGCTTACTTTATTTGCATAAACTGAGCAAAGTGGAGTATTAGTGGCATTTTTAGAAGTAATCAACTTTTGTTAAAAAATTTACACAAATTGCTGTTGTGTTATATATATGAAAGAGAGAGAGAAGGTAAAGAGGATTCTATCTTGGATATAATGTAACATTTTTGCTCTCTACATTGGTGAATACAAGGATAGCGGTAAGCAGTTTTTCATGATTGTAATGAAGAACAGGCTTAGTTAAAACAGGGACCTAGCAACTTTGTACAAGCGAGTTCTTCATTTACGTCAGCCCAAACGAAAGACGTCATGTCCTATTCTCTGATTCCTAAACCAGCTAACACATCCATAGCTAGCCTAAATCGTTTTGACCATCGTGGGCAGAAAAAGTCAACTATACCTTTCCATTTAAAATAACCAAAGATTCAAAGGTAAAGCTCCCAGTCTCTGACAAATCCAAAGCGATTTATCAAAATAGTAGAAGACAACTAAAAATTAAAGGGTATTAAGAATGCACTGGTTGGACACGGTTATCAGAAAACTTTAACCATAGATATGTGCAATTAAAAACGCTTAGAACAAACGATAGACTGATAGCACTGGATGAAGAAATAAGGAACAAGAAGTAAAACATAAGATTAACTGAAGTCAGAAGAACAGACGAAGCATGCACAAAGTTGGAAACAGGAAATATAGTGTTCCATACACAAAGCGCAATGGAAAAAATGAAAAAGACATTATAGAACAACAACAACAATGTCACCCACAGTTGCTCGAATAATATTACAAATATCCACATGAAGCTGTTTTAACTGCAGCACATAAATACAAGACACATCACTATGGTATTGTAGGAGATTTGAATGTTAAGTAGAAAAAACGAAGAAAGATAAAATATATATGGAATTTGGAGATTGGAGAGATGCAAGAGGACAAACATTGGCAAATTATACAGAAAGCCGAAGTTTATATGTATATTATAAATACATTTCTTCAAAAGACAAAAAAAAAGAAAATTCACATGGATCAGTCGAAATGGCAAAACAAAATAAATTTTGTTATGCCATAGCATAAATATACAATCACTGACGTGACCGGTATAATCGGATTTCCATTAGAAAGTGACCAGAGACTTATGAGAGCAAAGACACAGAAAAACACACAAAGCCAAGGAAGAAAAATGATGAAGATGTGAAATAGTAAAATAAATAGAAAACCCTTGCAGAATACACAAAAAGACACTAAACAAACTTAAAAAAAATTATGGAACGCTAGACAACGTAAACAAGAAAATAACAAAGCAATCATTTAGTCGGCAATGACAATAACAAAGATAGAAAATACGAAAACAGCAAGAAAGATAAAAATTACTGAGAAAAGAAGAGCCAGAAAAGGAAGACAAGCTGTGGTAGAATACACGGAAATAAACAAATTAGTACGGAAAAAATATCAAAACATTAAAAAGCATTTAATAACAAATTACTTAAGAAAACCATTCACAAAAAAGAGCGTAAAAGTTTTAAAAGGAAAACTGGTTGACATGCATGAAATAATGAAACAACTCAAGGCAGACAAGAAATAACGGATATAACTGAAAACTGCTATAGAAATTTAAGCGCGTCAAAAATGGGGAACCGAAAGAAACGAGAAGGGTGTAAACCCAAATTTGTAACTAGCGAAAGAACGTAAATTTTTTTGGCTGAAAATCGAACTCATGCTTTGTTTTGATCTGAAGTACTTGTGTACCAAATTTGGTGTCAAAGCCTTAGTTTTTGAGTTATCGTGATGACACGCACTCATAGACGGGTCATTAACTACCTCTTAAGCGCTAGCAGGCTTTCGGTAGTTAATAAAGAAAAAAGTTACAACAATCAAAGAGAAAAAGCAATAAAAGACTTAAAAATAATAGTTCTATAGAAAATGGAGTAATTCCAGAACTAATAAACTACGCAAATATATCTTTATCGAAACATCTTAAAATGTCATTTAATAAGCACCTGGAAGAAAAAATACCATTGTGGTGAAATAATGCAGTGGTGATTCTAATTTACAAAAAAAGACAAAAACAACTACATAACTACAAAGCAATAAATTAATTATGTTAGGCTTATAAACTATTGTATTTGCTAAAATATTAATAAACAGATGAGCATACAAATTCGAATGAAATATAGCATAACAGATCACTATACGAGATGTTACATAAAAAACACAAGAAAACTTTATACTTGGCTTTTGTCGACTACAATAAATTGTTCGACACGATAGAAAACTTACTATAGAACTGCCAAAAAGATTCAAGATACAAGACAACATATATAAAGAAGCAAAGAGCATTATACATGAGCATAAATACATGAGAAATCTAACCCTCTAATAGAGATAGGAAAATGTTTACGACAGGGAGATGCCATATCTTCAAAAATATTCACGTTAGTGTTATAAAACGTATTTAAGAAGTGAAATTAGGAGAACCAAGAGCAATGCAAAAGACTAAGCAATTTAAGTGTTGAATACGACGTGGTATTAATAACAGATAACGCCAACAACCTAAAAATAATCCCATACAAACTAAAAAAAACATTGGAAGAAATTGGACTCACAATAAATATGAATAAAATAAAAATATTACGAAGAACGTCATGTCAAAATAAAGAAGAACAAAACATAAACTAGGAGACAAAGTCGTTGAAACAGTTAATAAATATGTAGATTTGCAATGTAGAATAAGACTAGCAAGGGCGATGTACACAAGTATTTCGGCAATACGCATTACCTATACTTAATAGGGCACAGAAACGTAGGTGTTTATAAAAATATTATTAAATAAGTTACCCAACGAACTATGGAAAGAGTAATATTAAATATAAGACTAAAATACATAAAATCTATAGCATAAATTAAGAAAAAAACAAACATAGATATTAGACAAACAGTAATGAAAAAGAAGTGGCAATGAGCAGGGAATATAGCTCAAATGGAAACAAATAGATGGGTACAAATAACAATAATATGGAAATCGTGAGGAGAAAAACGAAATATGGACCGCCCATTAACCAGATGATATGATGACGTAAGGAAGCTAGCTGGAAAAAGATGGGATGAAGAAGAACACAAGGAATTACTAATATAAAATCACATTAAACCTACTATACATTTGAACAGAAAGTAAACAAAGATAATTAATATGAAATGTGCCGTGGCTGAGCTCTAAGCGTACGTTTGGTTGCCTATCTTTAGGATCGTTTTGTATATTTTATTTTCGTAAAGTCACCGCACTGTATTTTGTAAATAAATTGTTCCGCGTTCCCATCTTGCAAAAATTCAGGGAAGGCGGGTAAAAATTGTTAGCCTAGGACACCAAAAATACCTTTTTGCGGGTAATCCCTCGTTTATCTATAATACAATTTATATCACATTAGTATGGTTTGCTTTGTTTCCTTTTGCTGTTATACAACCAGCACTTGTTCTAGAGCCTTCTAGTAGCACTTTACGGTGTGGTATAAATTGGACATTTTTTGCATTGTTCTAATATCATAATACGTACAATCACCACGAGGGCCCCAACAGCAACTGCCCGCATTGAAGGCATTACATTTGCCGTTCAACCGTTACAGTTCGGGGGGGCGACCATGGCATTAGCCGTAAATATTGCAAAGCGACGATGTCCCTATAACGGCATTCGGAAATTTGTTAAAAAGCGTTTTTGCCTTATATTAGAGATATCATCGACGCATACTAAATAAACAAAATATGCAAATAATTTTTACGACTAACAATAAAATAGAGAATTTTATATGCTCAACTAAGGACAATTACTTCAACGAATTTCTTGGAAATACATTGTGACGACTGCAATAAAACTAATATAGACCAAAAAATAATGGCGATGGTAATTTGGAAACTGTGAATTATTCCACATTATGAGTTAGATAACTGGTCTAAACAAATAATCTTTACCAACTTAGTTGCCTGCCTAACTTTTACTTGCGTATCAATAAATAACAAAATAAAACAAGCAAAAGGGCACTAGAATGCTCTACTCTCTCTCATTAGCCATTTTGCGCCTGCAGTAAACTTTTTTATATATAAATTTATTGCTTATTTACAATCTATAACTGTAAACATTGTAATAAATAAATTTGATACAAGAATATAACATGAGTAGAGTAATTGTCCACTGACCATACTCTAATAGGTTAGGTTTGACTAATTTACGTCGTGCACTTCTTGCCTCAGGTCTGTTGGCCATGTTCTTCTGAGCCTTCTCTCTATTGTTGGAGAATTTATTATTTCTACTACTAGGTCATTTTCGTGTCCTTCAATTCTTTCAAAGTATATCGTCGAAAGTCTCTCGATTTCCTCGGTGACAAATGGTATGTTCAGGTCATTGTGTAGGGTAAAGTTTGATACATACCATAGTGCATTGGTGATAGAACGCAGAATCTTAGACTGGATCCTTTGAAGGTTTAGTGCATCCTCATAATTGGATCCCATAAGTCTATGTGGGTTTAAGGATACATTTATATAATAATAATTTGTTATCTAGTGATAATATAGTTTGGACCTACTTACCATTAACCATGACATCGTTTTAAATTTTAAGTGGATTTGTTGATGTTTTGTTTTGACATGTTTTTTGCAAGTAAGTTTTTGGTCTAGATATAACCCTAAGTATTTAACTTCATTTGTTGCAGGAATTTTAGTAGTGTTTAGGAAAACTGGCGGGTATATCATTCGTCTTGTAGTAAATGTGACTTGACCTGATTTTGTCCTATTGATTCTAATTTTCCATTTATCGATCCAGTTTTGTAATAGAGTCAAGTGATTTTGAAGGTTCCGTGTGCAACTGCTTTGTCCCTTTTAACTGACAGCAAGGCGATATCATCCGCGAATGTAGCTATGATAGTGTTGGATGTTGTTGGTAAGTCCGAAGTATAGATCAAGAAGAGCAGCGGTTCCAACACGCTGCCCTGAGGCACCCCCGATTGAACTTGCTGATAACTGGAGTAACTGGCGTTCTATTTTATTTGAAAGTATCTTTCTGATATGTAGGACTTTAACAGATGATAATACAGGGTAGGGAATACTCTTTTAATTTTATATAAAAGGCCGATGTGCCAGACTTTGCCAAACGCCTGGCTAACATCTAGAAAAACAGCAGTGCATAATTTCTTTTCCTCGAGGCTTTTGATTATGTTGTTTACAATCCTATGTGTCTAATGTACTGTTGAGTGACTTTTGCGGAAGACAAATTGGTAGTCTGGAAGAATTGTTGATAGGTCTAAATCAGAATTAATTCTTTTCATTAGCAGTTTTTCAAAAATCTTAGATAAACTAGGGAGTAGGCTAATTGGCCAACATGAGTTGGTTTTATTAGCAGATTTTCCTGGTTTGGGCACCATTATAATTTGGACAAATTTCCAGCTTATGGGATAGTCTTAGAATACTATTGTGTATGGTTGTTAGTAGTACTACCGCCTTTCTTGGTAGGTGTTTAATAATTTTACCCGTTATGATATCGTGCTCGGGTGATTAGGTGCATTTTTTTTGATTTCTTCAAGTGTTTCTCGGGGTGAAAAAGTTTTAATTGGGAGTGACATTTGGCAAGGTATGTTGAGTAAACTGCAACAAAAAACTTAACATTCACGCGGCTAGATGCTTCACTCACTCTTCGGTCAGGGCGCGACGCACCTAACGTCAATTTTCTCATTAAGGATAGGATTTATTGCAACTTTACCACTTCCCTCATAAGTCGAACTCCAAACAAACGGCTCTCAAGACTTGTGGTACTAGTGTACTCCCTCTCCCCCCGCACTGATCAAAGGTTAGCCGAAGCCATTTAGTAATAACGACAACCGGTAACGATATACCTTCGATACCGGAGAACTTGCAATTAAAGTGTTTTTCTGACAGAGATGGTCATGAACAATTATTGTACTTGTCGTCTGCCACTCCAGCGGTCCTCATATCTACGGTTGCGCTTCCAGCAACCGTCTACCATTACCACAAGAGCACATTAGCAGGCAACATCTTCGTCTTATGGACCCCGTGTCTTTAAATTACAGAGTGACTGCAAATAGTGACTACGTCCAGTATAAACTTTGAGAAGGAGTCCGGTATGCCGCTCCACTGGCTGACAAGTTAATAAGTATAGCTCGACCAAAAAACGAGAACGTTCTATCAGGTTGGTAATTGGCTAAGCTACGAGGTTGCAACCCAGTGTTCTTTCGGGAAACCTTTTTGTCATACTTAACCTATGAGAGTCATATATACTTCTAATGTTTACCCGCGGTGACTAATTTCTTCTCATTGATATTCAGTATATTAATGGCCATGTTTGAATAGTATTAGGGTATTCAAACATAATTGGCAGTATAATTGTGTTTTACTATTAATCTTTCATCAGGAAGAAGGGCATACTTATTTTATTAGAGGTATTCTTCTACAATATTTATTCATTTTGCTATCATTCTACTGGTTTTCGTAAAGCTGTAGCAAACAATTATTTGGATCCAACTTTGTGAGGCTCGTCGTTGGAGGAAAACACTGTGTCTTCTTCTCTCGACGCAAAATCACATATAAGGCAAAATACTGCAAGGGCATTTAAAGATATGTATGCTGATAACGGTGTCGTGACTGACATCTGACCGCTCATTGCTCTATTAAAGTGACGCTCTACATTTCCATCCTCTGAGCGGCATTGCTGAATAATTTAGCGCAGTCGCTTCAGAGACCTGCAATAATACTTGTTGGTAATACTCTTACGAGGGGGCAGCCAATCCATCAGCAGAATACTCATTTGACCCCAAAAATAAACAATTTTGGCTGTGGCTTCTTGGAACGAAAGCTTCCAATGTGCTGCTATTCCCAGACCAGGTTCCGTGCCAGAACCATGATTTGAGAAATATCTTTGGATTAACGTGATTCTGAAGCAATCATTGCTGCTTTCCATTATGTACAGACTTTCGTCATCATTAACAACATATGCATGATGTTATTAATATCGTATGAATGTTTAAAGTATTCTCTTCTTCCCTTCAAAGAATTTACGCACTTTATTGTTATCTGTAATTGTCTGAGTCTCACTAGCAGCAGTGCACTAAGTTTTCTTCTGACACAATTGAAATTTTGAAGTTTTACTGGGTTATCAGAGACTGTATTCTCATATTGTAAAACAGTATTGCTTAAAGAAATTCTTTAATACATCATTTTTGAAGAAGCTTCGGTTAATAATAATTACAATAATAATAATTTTAAACGAAAATCATTTGGTGTGAGCTGTAGAAAGATTATTAGATTATTTTAAATTAAATACACTTTGAAGTATTGGCTATACGGCAACGCATATTTTGAGTGAATACATTATAATACAAAGTAACCTTACGCTTAAAAATAATGCTTAAAATACATTTAATATAACGATATCACTCAAGAACATATCGTTTTTTAATGTATTGTGTAAGGAAGACTGGTAAGGATCTACGCCCCGCGTGGGAGCACGGCCTGCGAACTGAGAGGTTAAGGCTCTCATACGTTCGCTCTCTCTGGCCGGTCGTCGCGCACCATCTCTGATGCGGGGCGATGTGGCAAGCACCGCGTCTAAGACGACCGCCATTATTACCCCTTGTTCGAATGAACGCAGGTACTCAATTATTTTTAGTGACTGAGTAGGCCACCCGCCAGGCATCAGAGAGCACCGGGAATTGAACTCGGGTCCATCAGCATCGCAGCCCGTCCCTCAACCACGGGACCACGCTGGCTGTAAGGAAGACTAAGTGCAGACAAATTGTTTTTCTGTATTTTGGTAACAAGATTTGGTACGCAGCATAAGCAAAACAACAATATAGATGATCTAACAAAACTTTATCGAGAGGGGTTTGAAATTATGAAAATTGTAAAACTTTGATTTTTAAAAACGTTTCCTTTGTTTGTGTGCAGCCCAATTATTATTAAATTTTCGCTTTGTATGCATTTCACATACGCTTTATACATTTTAAAGCGAATATTTTTTGAATTAAAGGTGGTATAAAAATCGTTCTTAAAAATTTAATTTAATTTTTATAGTTGTGATGCTAATAGTTTCTGATATAATCCCAATTTTTGAAAATTCTGATCTAGTCTGATATACAGTTAACAACATCTAAATCAGCAAACTGGGTTACTAAAAGTTTATATGAAGATGTTTCAGAAGGCTGTTTGAAATGGCATTGTTTATTCATCGTCCTAACAGAATGGCCCTACAGTTTGTGCAACTCTGTCAATTTTAATCGTTAGAACTAATTGTAGAATGCATTTAATTATAATTTATTTTTTAATTAAAAATTTTAAAATCAGAAATTTATGGGAAGAAAGAATTCTGCTACTAATTTAATTTTGAGTATGTAATTAAAGCTACGTAGTAACATTTTTTAAAGTGAAGTAGACGTGAATGTTCTTATCTTTTCTTCTAGTATTTATAATCTTATGTAGTGTTGTCTTTGTAACACTATTTTGCATTTTTATGTTTGGATTATTATTTTTATCGAAGTTTGGGTAACCGTTTATTTATAGCTCCTACTTAACCCCATTGATTACAATAATAAATAAATGTATTTATGGACACTATTTTTATTCACGGTTCTGTGGAATTTACAAGACAAGGTCTGCAGGACAGAGCTGATTGATTCGTCTGTTCGTCTGGGTTTGGGTGAAGAGGTCGCTGATAAACAGTGTTGCGATTTTTGTATTTGATGGTAGAGGATTCAATTATATCATTTACAAAAGGAATGTTAAAGTCTGTATGTAGTGTAGAATTAGAGATGTACCGTGGAGCATTCATAACTGTCCAGAGAGTCTTGGACTAAAAGGTTTGGAGAATATTGCTGTTAGAAGGTTTGATGCAACCTCACATCTCAATCCCGTAAGTCCAAATCGGCTTAAGTATAATTTTGTTGAGAATTAATTTGTTTTCGGGTGATAACTGCAGTCTTCTGTTAAGGAGCCAGTTTATGTTTTGAGTTTTAAATCAAGTTGTCCTTTCTTGGCTTTAATATCAGCTTTCCACGTGAGTTTTGTATTAAGCTGAAGTCCAAGGTACTTTATTTCAGCTTGCATTGGCATAGGATCGTTATTAATAGTGAGTTCAGGGCTGATTGGTCTTTTTGTTCTGAATGTTATTTGCGCCGATTTGTTCGAATTAACACTGATTTTCCAGTGTTTGAGCCAGGTTTGGAGAAGTATAAGATAATCCTGATTTTTTGATGGTATTATCGTCGGCAAAGCATGCTAACAGCATATCATTTGACAGCGGAACATCCGCTGTAAATCATAAATATAAAAACGTTTCAAGGACTCTGCTTTGAGGGACACCTGCTCGAATCAGTTAGTAGGAGGAGACGGCGTCACTGTATTTGACCTAGAAAAATTAATCTACAAGGTAGGACTTGAGAAGTAAATAAAATTGATCAGGTAGTTGCTTTTTAGTCTTTTATAAGAGGAACTTGAACCAAACCTTATCAAAGACTTGTTGCATGTTAAGGAGTGTAGTAACACATATCTTTTTTCGTTCTACGCTTTCCTCGATTTGATTTGCCTGTCTGTGGTAGTGTTGGGTAGTGGAGTGGTTTATCTTAAATTCAAATTAATCCCCAATATTCTGTTGAGTAAAAAGTTTTTCAAAGACCTTAGATAAAAAGGCAACAGGCTGATAGATCTATAGAAATTGACTTCTGTTATAGGTTTGGTAACCATGACTATTTTAGCAAACTTTCACTATAGAGGAAAGTAGTACAGTCGTAGCATGCTGTTAAATATAATAATTATCAGAACTACAGATTTTCAAGAAAAGTTTTTTAATACTTCACCAAAGGTTAAATCGTAGCTGGGTGCTTTATATGAGTTTAAGGAGCGTATTTTTTGCAGATTTTTGTATGCGCAAAAGCTCTTGTTGGAGAAGATAGTTGACAGGGAGCATTAAGATAGTCTAGAACTTCATTGTCATTGTTGTTATTAGTTAGAAGTGTGATAAATGTATCGGCAATATGTTCTGCAAAAACATTTGCTTTTTCAGCGTCTGATCGTGCCCAGCTTAGATCAGGCTACCCGATTGGAGATACAGCAACAATCAACTTTTGAGTTTTTTAGTGGTATTTTACAGCAAGTGGTCATCTGCAGATAGGTTGGTGATATACGTTTAAAATTACATTGCGATCTTCTCTCATAACTGAGCGTATATTGTGGGCAAACCTATTAAGATAGGTTTTATCTAGTGGATTTCGGAAAATGATGTCGTTCCACGCGTTTCTCTTTGACAAGTTTTTGGATGTGGAGAGGAAGGTTATAGTTATCCGGTACTGTATTGGTTCTAACTAGTGTGGCTATTCAAGAAGCACCCTGGATAAGGTTGGTTATGTATTGCACAAATTCTTCATCTTTATGAACTTCCTTTAGTCGGAAATCGAGCCTGATGTTTTGACTGATATGATAATTGAATAATTCCCAATCTGTACCTTTTGCGCGGAGGTGAAGTGGAGATTTTCCAGAGTAATCCAGTGCTTAGGGTAATTATGATAGGGCTGTGATTTGAGCTCAGATCAGAACTTGGTTCAATTGCGGCATTTAATTCAGTTATACGTTTGATTATGGCAAGATCTAATAAATCTGGGATTTTATTCAAACCGTTGGGCCAATAGGTAGCTTTTTCTATTGAAAGGTAGTTGAGATATTGTCTTGGATGACTTTTAAGAGATTTGGACCTTTTATAATATCATAGTTAGTCTAGATCATTGATTCCCAAAGTGGTCCAGGTGACGGGAGACTCGACGGGGGTCTATGTTGGCGTGACAAAAAAATGGGGGTTCACAATTCGTAAGCGGGGGTCCACGAAAATTTATATGGTTTCGATAGTGAAGAACTAAATGATGGCTTGAGTTCACCTATAAATCTAGGCAGCTAATATTTTAAGAAATTTTTTTAAGGAAAAATCGATTCCATTCACAAACGTTATTTCGGTGGCAACAGATGGAGCTCCTGCCATGGTCGGGCGATGTCGTGGGTTTATAAGCCATCTTAAAAGAATTATACCAGTGGTAACTGCGATTCACTATGTCATCCACCGACAACACCTAGTAGCGAAAAATTTGAGTGCTAAATTGCACCAATCGCTTCAATTTGTGATTAATGCAGTTCTAGAGTTTCTGGAAAGTAAAGATCCAGTTTTAAAAGAAAACCTGATCAATTTGAAAGCAGACATCGCGTATTTGACAAATTTGTTCAAAAAATTTAATGATGTTAACTTACAATTACAAGGGGGTAGCCTCAATTTAATAAAAACAAAGGGTGTAATTTCAGCTTTTCTTGGAAAATTGAAATTTATAAAGCAAAATATTAGTCGGCGCGAATTTTCCCAGTTTTCATAGGTAGAATGCCTTGATGAGGATATTCATACATACGTTCAACATTTAATTGTCCTGCATGATGACTTTAAAATCAGATTTGAAGATATTCTGACGATGGAAATACCACCATGGGGAGATTTGAGGTTATTCCTAACAAAACTGAAGCCAAATATTGATAATTTGCTGTCAATCCATCAAGTACATCCCTCCCACTAAAATTATGACTATTTTGTGATTGTCATTGTAAAAGTTGCGTTACGTTATTAATATTTTATTTTAATTATATTACGACTGTTGCCATATTACAATGTAATATGATAATAATAATAATTAATAGTGTAATAATTACATATTTGAATAAATACACAAGGAAATATACTATTTTTCTTTTTATTTTTACTACTCCGAATGGGGAGTTTTCTAAATAAAATATGTGAGAATTGATTGGTTTCTTTTGTTGTGGGTAGATGTCAAAGGAGTAAAGTTGGATGGAATGACTTTTTTGATTGGCTAACTTTATTTTTTTGACATCCACTCACAGCACAATCAATTAATTAATTAACCAATAACTCAGCCGAAACGCAAATTTCCATAGTTAGATCTAATCTTCACATTTTTTTCGAGTTTTGGGAATATTGTAGAAATATAGCTGCAGGGGGTCCACCGGAACCAGCAAAACTTTCAAAGTGGTCTATGAGAAAAAAAGTTTGGGAGCCTCTGGTCTAGATCCTTATAAAATATTCTCAGCATTTCAGTCCCAGCAACCAGGAATTTCGATCTAAATTGAAGTAGAAAGCTCTGACATATCTCACTGGAAAGTGCATGTCTTGGCGCACTATACATGGCAGCGATTGTGAGAGGCCATAGCAGGACTTCGAGTTTTAGTATTGTACTCTATTTGGAATTGCTTCTTTATGGGACTGGTAGGTCGGGGTGCTATTTGAGCGTAACTAATTGTGTTTTGTGGTAAATTATGGTTAACGTGCTAATTTTGAGATGGTATTTGAGAGGGTATGCATGATTGGTGTCTTTGGATTATTTTTATTATGAAGATTGATTAGATTGTGATAAACTGTACAACCTTTATAATTAGGAGGATGGTTGCCATCACAAAGTGCACATCTTGGTGGTGTTGCTCTGGTCTTTTGCTTATTTTGGTGTTGTGAAATCCTCCAGATTTAACACATTTGAATGGTTTTGAGCAATACGTTTTGGAATGACCATAGCATTAGTATCGTGTATTTAAAAATTTCCTTGTTGTTTTGATGCGGTTTTAAATCAACAAAGAACATTGGGAGAGTAGATTTGTTGACTCTATGGTGCCTGAGACTAACGATATTTCGTACTTTTCGTCTTTTAGCTCCTAGTTAGTCTTTTATATAAGATATTGGTATGTATTTATGGAGATCACTGCACGGTATGCTCTGTCCTGCTTTATTTGATAAGCATGGTGGACGATTTTTTCATTACAAACATAGTATATCAATTTTCTGGATGTATCAGGTGCTTAGGCAGTGATTTTTATTGTATTACTGGACATGGCTTTATTTGTATAAGTTTCTTCTTTAGCAAACGTAGCTAGGCCCATTCACCATAGCTCTATAATCCTTGACTATATAAATATAAATTGGGAGAGGTTTAGAGTCTTGTGCTTTAGGCTTTGGGCTGACATCTATTTGAGGTTTTAAGCTGCTGGTTATTCTCTTCTGATGATTGTTGTCTTATTATTTTTGTTTTGAAAGTACTTATCTTTTGCCATGTATTTCACAAAAATCGAGTTTACTAAAAGATAATAGAGGCAACGTCATTAATATTTGAAAAGTTTATATTCTCATTAGCGGTATTATTTTGATTTGGAGGTTAGGAAATTGAACAGGCAGAAGAGTTGCATTAATATGTGAATATGAGGAGTATGGTTTGTCGGTTAGAATATCTGAGTTAGAGATGCTTGGTTTGAAGTCAGAGACTAGAAATTCGAATTTGCCCGGAGAGAATAAAATTGCTGGGGCTGCAGCGGTGCTTGATTACTTATTAATTGTGGTGGTTGTAACACATTATTCGTGTTAATCACTAACCCAGGATGAACCCCGGTTGAAAAAATTTTATATTGTTTACTTACATTTCAAAAATTTGTAAAGCATTTGACCTTTGCGATAGCGGCTATCGCACCGTGATAGGAGCGCGGCCCGAATCAACTTCTCGGAGGCCGGCACTCCTCAGTGTTTAAAATTTTGGGCTATAAATATTAAATTGTAAATTATTTTTATCCTACTGGTTTTGACGCAGCTCAACAACTGTTTAAATAAACAGTACTTAATCACGTAACTGCTTTACTTATATGGCAATTATTACTATAAGAATACCGAGCCAAATAATTTCTCAACAAGAATATAATGTAAATTTTTAAACGATAAAACCCAATCAATTGCTAACGCCGTTTTGTGGCTTTACAATTTCCGTTTGTAAACTTGTATTTAGTGTTGGAGCTTCTAAATTGTTTCGTTAATTCCTACAAACTAATTATAAGGACACGTTCTTGGATTAGGGTACTATAATAACGCTTACAATGCTTGTAAATGTAACTAATATACTAAAGTTAAGTGTTACAGAAATAGTCGTAAACATATTAGAAGAATTTGTATATTACGCTTGATAAACAAATACGAGGGCGAGTTATTAAATTTATATTCCTGTTATTTTCTTTATTAAAAGTATTTCTGTTTTGTTGTAATTGATAAGCGAGGTTCTCCATCTAATTATTTGGTCAGGCAGGTAATTTTAAATTTAAAAAATGTTTGCATAAGTGTCACCCATAAAAAGTCAAATGTATGTTCACGGCCGCAATTGATATAACTTTGTTCAATACATACGCAGGAAATAGTACAAAAATAAACCATTATTATGTTTATGAAACTATTCAAAGCATATTTGAAGAGTTATGGAAAAATTGCGCTAATAGTAACAAAATACAAATACACTTTTATGAGTCACACAGGACGAGTAAAGTTCAACGATAATGTTTAGCGGGAAAATTATTAATTACTAAGGTTTTGTAACAATTTTCATTATAGTTAGATGTTTTTTTGTTAGGCCGAAATTTAAAATTTATGAGATTCGCTAAGGGCCTTTGTTTATTGTTGCACATACTATAGGGTTTTTATTAGAAATTTTCTTTCTTAAAAGCTCAATTATACGTCATATTGTGGGATTTTGTTTTGTTGGCATTTGGAAAGAAAAATGTTTGCCAGCTGATAAAATGTAATTGTATAGTGCGGAACAACAACGTTATTAAAAAATGGGCGTTTTATAACAAAATGTCTTTCGTAAATTACACGACATTTACGGAAGTCGTAATCGTCCAACTGAAGCCGCAATAAGAAGAGTAATTATAAAATTTGGTGAAACTGCTTCTGTACTCGTCATAAAACATCAAACACGCGTGCGCCAGTTCGTTCACAAGAACAGTGCACAGAAAGATCCACAAATGTTGATCCCAAGACTGGCTGTCTCTCAAACTTGCATATGGCAAATTTTACGAAAGAAGCTTTAAAAGCGTACAAAACTAATTAACTGAAGAATTAAAGCCGACCGGTCATTGAAAACACCGAAATCTCATTGATTTTATACTGCAACAAAATGATCAAATTTCGAAAAATCTTCTTTAGAGCATATTTTCATCAATATATATATAATAATAATACTGAAAATGACTTAGAAAATACAAGAAAAATAATGTAAAAAATAGAGTCTAATACTAATAATTAACAGAGGTATATAACTTTTTAAGGCAAAAGATGCATACCTATACTCTTATTAATACAAAAGAGAGGAACGTCAGTTATTCATTGGTACCAGTTTGTGTCACTTTCACGTGCACTTTCGGAATCGGGATGTTTAGTCACATTCTTCTCAGAAGATGGAATTGTGGGTTCTTTTAAAAGCTTAAAGACTTCAGGTAACAACTTTGACTTCTTCTTATGGAGAAATTTGCGAAGAGAAGTGATCAGTGGATCTGATGAAATTAAAAATCTGTGGAATAGATCTTGATTCGTTGCAACTCGAGATATTTTTCTGCTATAATGTTCTCTATATATACTAAGATCTTTAATTCGGGATTCTTGCGCTTCTTCGGACAATTGACCTATCGGCAATAAGGCGAACTTAATAACTGTGGAACCGTGAACTAAAATTTTAGGGACAGGTGCTGGCATAATGAATACGCGAACACTAATAATCGTGCAGTCTGTAAAGCATACGCATGCTCATGGAACGCATCAGTTTCGACCTCGTATCCACATGAAATGATTTGCACAATAACTGCAAATCTTTTAATAATATTTTCATCGATTCAATGATTGAAGCCGATGTAGTTGGGTCCTCAAAATGTCTTCTCGCCGGGTTCCCATCGTTTGCTGTGCCACTACCTACACTTTTAGGTTGATCAACTAGCAGACCCATACTAGTCCTAAATTTATTTTGTATTAATCTTTTTCTCTCTGTTGCACTACTTTTATCTTCAGAACGTGCTTGCCACTTCTTAATATCTAAACGATAGGATACGTGAAGCAAACTTAAAGCAAATTTAAAAGCTTTCTCGTTCTCCCCCTTTTCGACGACTTTCTCTATGTTGTTCATTTCTTTAGGCGTGGCCTTGCAAATGTAGCATGTTTATGAAGACTAAGTGTCGGTAATAACGTTACAGATTTTTTCGTCTATCATGGACATAATGCAAGTATGGGACACAGAAACTTTAATTCCTTCTTCTTCAGAAATCCGTGTCGTTGGTTGCGGCTTGGCAATCTGATTTTGTATATAGGTCATCTCGTGCTGTGAAATGTCAGTACTTTCTTGCAAAAACTGAATTTGAAGAGGCCTGCAAAATCTTGTTGACGATGGACATGGATTTTGCCACAAAATTATTTTTTCATCTCTCGGAAATTGCGCAAATAATTACAAGGGAACCATGGACTTTAAAAATAGATCGCTATCTTTTAAGGTGGACTCCGAAAGCGATTGCTTATATTGAGTATGACCGCTACTTCTATCGCAACCCCATTTTACTAACAGTACTAAATTTCTTACTGTTTTAGAAGCAAGAGATTATATTACAGGTTTTTGCTTGTCCAGGATGATCTAGAAGGGCTTGTACTTGAACTTCCGCGGACTGTTAGGATGTCAATTGGCGAATAACATTGGGCCTTATCCTCTAAAACTTTGTGGAGGAAGGCGTAGATATTCGCATATTTTTCTTTGGCTTGCTGTCTAATAGACATGTGCTGACATTTTATTAGTTTGGCTTCAACAATTAAAGAAACCGTCTTGTTAAAGGAACTAAGTCTTCTAATTTCTGTGCACCATGCCGGGCTTTACAAATTTGCGTAGCTCGAGTTGGTGTCGTGAACACAGCTGCAGAGATTATTTTGGCTTCTGAATCTTTTCCCTTAGATTTCAAAGCCACTTTCGTAGCGTAACTGAGTTCTTCCGCTTCAAACTCTGTCGACAACTTCACGGCCTGTTGTCTCTTAGTCTTCGAACTACCTTCCTCAAACGTTACCTTGGGTCGACCACGACCCGATGACGTGATTAGTTCAGCACGTGATACAGTTTTATCAGGTTCCCCTGGTTCTTCTTCTTCGTCAAAATAAAAATTGCTGTCAAGCCTCTTTTCATGCTTCTGACGGAATCTTTCTCGATCGCGATTGCATTTGTCCAGTCTTGCAAAAACTTTGTTGCAAAAGTTAATTGCAGAGTTCCTTATGCAAACGATTGCTTGCGCGTCCCCTGCCTTTCCATAGTGATTGACCAGATAATACACCACGTGAGCCTTCTGTGCTGCACGCATTTCACCAGATTTTTACGATAAAACATCAAACAGTTCTCTTCTTGTATGCATTCTAAAATACAAAAATTAAAATTTGGTGGTTGCTTAAGCCAGGGCAGTTTAGGGTAAATATAAGTACAAACCGATTTTCATATTATGTGGGCCACTAGTCAATTACTGCGGGGGGAGAGGGTGAAATATTGTTACGCCACTTAGGTAGATATTGCTTAAAAGTTGATAGAGCCGAGATTTTGCAATACAACTTTTAAGTATGGAATTTTGTTAATTTTCAACAAATAACTTTTTGAGTTATTGTTAGTATTATAATTTCTTTACTTCGTATAAGAAAGTAAAAATGCGATTGTTTTCTAATAGAACAACTTTGAGCAAAAATGCATTTAACCATGGCATACAAGGATACTTACAGTATATTTTAGAATGAAAATCTCCGTGGGTTTTAATGGCAAACTTTTTTAGGTCTTATAGAAGTTACAAAATTCCAAAGAAACTAAGTTTATAAAAATAATAAAATCAGGTACTTTAAAATAAAATTTGTTGAAATATTTTCTAAGTAAATGAACTACTTGCCTTAAAGTTTTTCTTGTAAAAATTTACAAATTAAAAGCACAAATATTTGACGCATAGTCACATGCTGAAGTCTGTCAACAAAGTGAAGTAAAATCGTAGTTTCACAGTTATTCATTTTTGGGGGGTCACTGCAGTTAGATTTTTAGAACAAATGACTCGATGTTCCGGGAAATATTACCTGAGATATACCTTAATGTACCCTTGGAATGTGAAAGCTTTATACCATACAAAATTTGAATTTTGTTCACTATTTCTGATATTCGACCACTGTGCATTAGTGAGATTCAGTCAGATTTATATGCAAAAGTAATTGAAAATATTCATAAAAGAATGACTATATATATTTAGAGCAACAAGAGGTAGTTATTTGCCCGACATTGCTTTAAGAAAAATGGCAACATTTTATCTTTTATTTAAAGAACACTTTCCTAATATAAATATTATTTTTATTTAACTTTTAAAAAAGTTTCTTAATGGAAAACCTTATTCAAATCCTCTAAAAGTTTCAATTAGGGGTATCAGTGCTTTTTTGTTATGTCTTATTTTTCTTTTTACAAAACTATTACTTATCTAATCTGTTAAAAAGGCAATCGGTTGCTAACTTCTGTTTAAGCAAGAACAAAATCAAAAATATTTTTTTAAGTTATTTTTTTCTTCTTTAGGTGCCGTATCCTATCGAATGTTGGCAATCATCATTGCTATTCTAACTTTGGACATTGCTGCTTTAAACAAGTCTCTTGACGTGCAGTCGTACCACTGGCGTAGGTTTTTAAGCCAGGATATTCTTCTTCTTCCCACGTCTCGTTTTCCATGTATCTTTCCTTGTATTACCAGTTGTAGAATTTGGTATTTGTTCCCTCTCATTACGTGGCCTAAATATTCCAGCTTTCTTTTCTTTATTGTATACAGGAGATCTTTGTTCTTGTTCATTCGTCGTAGCACCTCCTCGTTTGTCACTCTATCCATCCATGATATTTTCAATATTCGCCGGTATATCCAGAGTTCGAATGCTTCTATTTTTCTGCTGATTTCTTTATTTAGGGTCCATGCCTCCATTCCATATAAGAGAACACTGAAAACATAGCATCTGGCTGTCCTCATCCGTATTTCCCTGTTGGTTAGAATTTGTTTCATTTTTACAAATGTGGCTCTAGCCATTTCAATACGTGTCCTTATTTCATTTGTGTATTCCCAATTATCATTCACCCATGTTCCCAGGTATTTACATTTGTTTACTCTCTCTATACTCACATTATCTATTCTAATGTTAGGAATGTTCACTGGTGTTTTTGTGATTGCTATGTATTTAGTTTTATTTAAATTCATTCGGAGACCATATTTTCCGCTGATGTCATTTGTCCGTTCAACAAGTCTCTGTAAATCTGGAATATTATCTGCTAAAAGTACAGTATCATCAGCATAACGTATGTTGTTAATTATCTTTTCGTTTATTACTATACCACCGTTTTCTTCCATTAGTGCTTCTTGAAATATTGCTTCCGAGTATAGGTTGAACAGCATGGGCGAAAGAATACAACTTTGCCGAACTCCTCTCTGTATTTTTATTTCTTCTGTCAGCTGATTTTCTACTTTTACTGTTGTTTTTTGTTGCCAATATAAGTTTGCAATTATCAGCATGTCTTCTACGTCTATGTTCTTTTGTTTTAGGAGTTTCATTAGTTTATCGTGTCTAACTTTATCGAACGCTTTTCGTAGTCTATGAAGCATGCGTATACTTCTATTAATATCTCTGCATCTCTGTATTAGTATGTTTAGTGTGAACAATGCTTCTCTTGTTCCAAAACCATTTTAAAGCCAAACTGTGTCTCACTAATATCTACTTCTAGTTTTTATATATTCTTGCGTGTATGATCTTTAGAAAGGCTTTAAGCGTGTGGCTCATTGCTTATCGTTCTATGTTCACAACATTCCTTTGCGTTGTTTTTCTTTGGTATTGTAATAAACGTTGAATTCAGCCATTCTTTCGGTATTATACCAGTTGAGTATATGGTGTTGTATAAATCTACAAGAATATTTACTTGGTCGTCATATATTAGTTTAATTAGTTCAATTGGAACTTCGTCTGGTCCAGTTGCTTTACCGCATTTTGATGTTTCAAATGCTTTAATGACTTCTTCTTTTGCTATTTTGGGGTCATGTTCTCCTTCAATAGTTTTATAGTCTTCCTTTCTGTCATAGGCGAATAGTTCTTCAATATATTCTTTCCACCTTTCTATTTTTTGTTTTACATCTAGTATATATATATTGATTGTCACTTCTTGTATGTACCTGTGACATCTTTGATCTTTCTGTGTACGTTAAACATATCGTGTTTCTGTTGTGCCTTTTCTATTTCTTCACATTCTTGTTTCATCCAATTTTCTTTTTCCGTTTTAATTTTTTTCCTTATCAATTTGTGGATTTCACTGTATTTGCCGTCCTCTTTTATCTTACTTTTTCTTCTCTCTTCCATCAGCTCTAAGATTTCGTCTGTCATCCACCTTTTTTTCTTTGTTGGTTTTCTTTCGGTGAGTATTTCTTTCGCTGGTTTCATTATCGCATCTTTTATGGTATGCCATCTTGAGTCTATGTTGTCGTTGTTATCCAAGGAGTGTCTTCCCATGTTGCTTAAATTGTTATTTATTTCTTTTTTAACTTGTGTTCTTATGTTTTCTTCCTTCAGGTGTTGCACTTCTATTCTATTTGTCTTCTTTGTTATTTGTATCTTCTTAAGTTTTATATGCATTTTTATGACAACAGGATTGTGATCAGACGGTATATCTGTCCCTGGATATGTTTTTACCGACTTTATACTATTTCTGTATCGTTTTCTAATTAAAACATAGTCAATTTGATTTCGGCAAATATTATGTGGTGTGTCTTGTGGTGATTTCCAAGTCCATAATCTTCTATCTGGCAGTTTAAAGAATGTGTTGGCTACTATAAATTCTCTTTCTTGGCAAAATTGGATCAGTCTATCATCCCTTTCATTTCGCATTCCAAGACCGAATTCTCCTACATGTTCTCCACTTCTTCCTTTTCCAATTTTGGCATTAAAGTCTCCTATTATTAATGTCACATCGCTCTTTTTGGTTAGGGATAGAATGGTGTCTATTTGTTCATAGAATTCTTCTACTTCATCTTCGTTTTTCTCATTGGTAGGTGCATAGACTTGGATTATATTTATTTTACCTACTGTGGCACATAGTTGTATTAACATTGCTCTTTCAGATAGTGGTGTGAAACTAGTGACGCTTTTGTTAGTTTCTTTGGTGACTATTATTCCGACTCCATGTTGGTGTTTTGCTTCATTACTGCCTGAATAGTACATTACTCCATTATCTGTTTTTATTTTACCAGATCCTGGCCACCGTACTTCACTAATTCCGAGAATATCCAGCTGTAGTCGATTCATCTCTTTGGTTACATTTTGCAGTCTTCCTGCTCCAAATATACTTCGCACATTCCATGTTGCAATTTTCATATTTTGAATTCTTCTTGAATTCTTGAATTCTTCGCACCCTCTGACCATTGAAGGTCTGCCGGGGACTGAGGGCCGTGGTTTGTATGTTCTCAGCCATGATGATTGTACTAGGAAATAAGTAATGAGGTGGTTTTTAAGTTATAAAGAATTATTAATCTATTTTAGTAAACTGCAACTATTTGATGATATACCTAAACTAATATTAATCAGAATAGTTTTTTTTATTTTTGTGCGCTAAATAATAGTAAATTGTATATTTATCATTCATGTTTATTTTAATGTCCTGAATAAAAATACATTAATGCCTTAAATATTGTCAGCTTGTGACGCAACATGACATTATTAGATCGTAATGGCATTTCCAAATATTAACCAAGGAGAGCGTCGGTGCTGTACACAGTCATTTAATTCAAATTACATGTACATCTAATAGAACCCAGCCACAATTATGTGCCTGAATTTCCAAACATACATGGAGCGATAACATCATAACCGTGTAAATCAGCGGCAGAAGTACGTTATTTCTTAACTGCGAGTGTAATCGATGCCGCATTGACTATTACTTGTTTACAATATACCGCAACAAGCAGGCACCCACTAATGAAATATTGATACCTGAAATGGATGTTCGGACATTAGGGGTGGCGCTCTTCGGCCGCCCAAGTTACCCATTCTGCTGGACGAGCCTGCAGCAAAAACGGCGACCTGAAGGTTTATCAGGTCTATTAACTTTTCAAATGCATCGACCCTTTTCCATTTATCACACAATGTAAAATAAATCTGTAGATATTCTTCGCAACGCCCAGCCTCCTACGTGCAGTAATATTGTTTTATACGGCCGTAAAAGAATATACTGTTGAAATAAAAAATTCAGGAATATTGGAAAATATTGCGCCCCGGGGGAGCTTTCGGGCTATTTCTACTATTGATTGCTTGCATATTAAATTGTAGCAAACCTTTACCTTCGCGTGTAAAGCATAAACAAGTCGATAAATACGGATATTTAAACGTTCGAAGGAAAATCCCGAAAATTATGCTTAACGTTTAGGTTTTGATTGAATTTTTAATGTTACTAAAAATTTATAATAATTTTTATGTTTTTTTTTGTTCATATTTATAGTGTAGTAATAATTTTTATAGTTGGATTTTAAATAAACAATAATAAAATTGAATTTTGTACTATTGCTGGAAATGAAAGCAGTCAACAATAGGTACGTACTGAGAAGGAGATTTGCAATGCTAAAGAATAAGACACTGTGAGCCATGTGGGTGTTTTTTGTCGTTTTAAGATGTTTCGTCAAATTGAAGAAACAGACTAAAAATTCTTTGTTAAAGTTGATAATTTGGTACCGTGACCAGATTACATAATATGAAGATTATTGATGACAGGATTTATTTGTGGTCTTTGATATTATGTTATTTTTTTACCTACATGTCCTCTTCCACTCTTCTTACCAAAATTGTGTTTTTTCTTTAATGCTACTAATTATATATTGCTCTATATTCATCCTTCTTCTGATTTATTGGTTTTTTGTTTTGTCTTTTTGTGTTAGTCCATACCTCCTTCAAATACTATGTTTCTAGTGCAGTAATTTTCTTTTTATTTTTTATATTAATTATCCATGTTTCGGTCGTATGTTATTATGCTTTGTAACATGGTATTCCATATTACTGTTTTTGTTGCTTTTGTTATGTGTTTATCCGACAAAATAGGATTTAATAGTCTTATAACTCTTCTTGTTTGTCCTAGTGTATTCTTTATTTCTTTTTCTGTTTTTGTGGATTTTGTTATAATGGATCCCAAATACATAAACTTTCTAAACTATTTCTAATCATATCTTTTCGCATCTCTCTTTAAGTTTTCGCAGCATACATTCCAGGTCTTCTTCGTCCTGCGCAATTACAAACTAATGGTTAATGTATAAAGGTGTTCATTTGTGAATGGACTTCCCGTGCATTCATATTTCCTTTTCTAGTTTTTCAGTGCATGCTGGACAAATATTTTAAATAGTGTAAGTGATGTGAAACCTTCGTCGTTTCGAAACTGCCGGTAATTTTCCTTTCATGCTGTCTTTCAGTTTATTTCTTATTACTTTACACTAGATTTGTTCCACTGTTGTTAGCAAACTTATTTCCAAATCATTATATTTATTGATTTCTCTTTTAAATATTAATATTAGATATGCCTGTTTTTACTCTCGAGGTGTTTATTTCCCATTTATGGTTCTCCGAAACATTCTATGTGCCATACGATAATGTTTTGTAGATCGTCGCGTTGATTTACCGTTTTAATAGATTTTCTTGCCTTAGTCATCTTTATCTGACCGATAAGGTTCTCATTTTCTCTTGGTTTTAGTTATTTTTTTCATGTTTTTTAAAAAATTGATGAGTTGCTTCCGTTCTTTTTAGTCCCTGTTTGATTTTAGCTTCTATACTGGTGTGGCGGCCTTTTCGCCCTTAAATCGCCTGTGTATCGTGGCGGCATGCTGGTGGTTGATATCTGCCGCCACGTTTTGCTATAGCACACCAAACGGCATATGGGCTTTTGCTCAGCCGGTGAGCTCGGCCTTGCATACGTTCCAAGTCGGCGGCTAAGCAGACGAAAAGCTGCGATAATGATCCTCGCGCAATTGGTCGTGTTAACCTAACCGCGCAGATAATTGCCTGGCGATAACTCGATCCGCAATGCGGCCAGTTCGGTCGTGTTTAACCAACCCGCAAGAAAGATTCGATCCGCATCGCGGCCAATTCGGTCGTGTTTATTTTATCCACATTTAACCACCCCGCAAGACTTTCGCATCGCATCCCGGCCAGTGCGGTAGTGTTCCAGGCACGAAGACATCGCAACAAGGTGGCTACCGTGAAACCAACGCCGCCGAAGTCAAAGCCGGTTACAGGTGAGCGATTTGGCAATTACTCGTCGGTTAATATCGGTAGCCGCCCCCATCCGCTTTCGCGCCGGCCGTTTAAGGGAGGATTTGGCCCTCAACGTTTTACTTTTCAAAACGGGCCGTACTTAGTTCCCCACACCGCACCACGAGGGCACGGCTATTTACACGCCTGCCTCTCCATGTACATTAATATGAGAAGCCTTATGTAGAGAGTCATGTCGTCTGCCTGTCCGTCTGTCTATTATTTTATTTTTCAACTTTTGATCGAGGCGGCTTCCAACTTGGAGACAAGTGTTTATTTCTGTCATTTTTGATCTGTGGTAGATAGAGAAATAACGTTCTCAGTATTCAACTAAGGACCATAAGTCAAGTCCAGACGCCAAAAATCAGCCGGATCGAAAAACCGGTTTGATCGGAAGTGGCCGCAAATTTTTGTTTATGTATAGAAGCCTCGGGCATCTGTGGAACCGGAGTTCCACGTTCGTACTTGTTGCAAAATATATACATATATAGCATGCCCATACATACTATTACACACTGATTAGAATGAAAAAATAAAACAATTTACTGTTTTTGCATAACATTTTCGGGATATATTAAATGGAGTTTGGAAAATATAATTAATTATTCTTTACACAACCTTTAAGACATCCCGGCCATTCGTCTATGACAGCACGTCTATGACGCACCACATCCATTGGAAAAGTATCGACTACAGCCGCCTGAGCTCGTTTCGAAGGCATCTTTTTGAGAAAACTATACCCTGTAAAACTATCTATAATTTTTAATCTAATATATTGGATATCTGGGCTACTAGTACGCCTAGACTCTATTGTTAGATAATGAGGCACATTGTTGTGCAGCCAAGTTTGAGTTAACCGTGCTTTGTGGGCGGATGCGGAGTCTTGCTGAAAGATCTAATTCCTATTTAGAAAAATTGTGTAATTCAGAATTTTTATTATACCTTCCAAAACATTTTGTTGATGCACCGACTGAAGTTTTGACTACCTTGTCACAAAAAGATATCAATCGGTCGCTACAGACTTCTCATCAAATTATTACAGCTGCTGGATGATAGTTTTTCTGAACCCTAAGCACTAGCTGAGATGCTTTTTTCAATGACCTGGCATTTTGGTTGTTGAAAGATTTTCTACTGTCTTGTTTAATAATACGGGACATTAAAAATTTAAAAAATTTGATTTCTAGAGATATAATTTTTAGCTTTAAAAGAAGACAGTTAGTTATAATCGGACACAAAATTAACGGCTTTGATTGCCTAAACAGTTGAATTTTTGTTACAGTAGATTTTTAATGATAGTTTGGATTGCAATCTTCGAATGTCCTTTCATTTTATTAAACAGTTTTATAGTCCGATACACAAACATATGGCTAATGTCGAGAGGATGCAGGGTCTTAAAAATTACACTTTCTTTAGTTCCACACTTATATAATGCTGTTACAACAATACGGTTTTCTTTGTAACCTAGTTTATTGGTAAATAACCAAACTTTTCAAAAAACACTATACTACTCTAAGACCTGACAATTACAACCATATGTTAAAATAACGGATATTTTTAGGCTGCGCAAAGCAAGGTAGATTTGATTTTGTAAGAGTATTTATTCTAAGAAATCGATGAATGTTATGTAAAATATATCGTTAATTCAATCTCCGGTAGCTTTTGTTAAATTATTCTAAGTGTGCCATAAATAAAGTGAGTCCCGTGCATGATGTTTTGTTTTAACTGGGTACCCAAGCTTATTTTCCCTCAAGTAATGTGATTCTTCAATTGCAGTCTTCATTCTTTCTAATATTATTTTTGTGAGGATTTTACTTGCTACACATAATAATGTAATTGGCCTCCAGTTTTCGCAATTTGTTAAGTTTTCTTTCTTTGGTAATTTAATAATTATTTCTTGTAGCCATTCATTGGGAATTTGTGTTTCTTCCCATATTTTATTTATTAGTATGTGTAGTACTTCTACTGACAAGTCCACGTGTGCTTTTATAAGTTCTGCATTTATGTAATCTATACCCGCAGCCTTACCATTTTTCAAAGTTTTAATTGTCTGTCTCATTTCGTCTTTCGTAAAATTCTCTTCATCAACGTTAAGTTTTTCTACTGCTTCTATTGGTTCTAATGTTCCTTTTTCTTGCGTTTTCAATTTGTAAATTTCTCTAAAATGTTCTATCCATCTTTCTTGTATTTCTTTTTGCCTTTTATATATTTCCCCGTTTTTTCCAGCTAATCTTGCTGATTGCACATATTTTCTTCCTCCTAATTCTTTTGTAATGTTGTATAATTCTTTAATGTTATTTTTTTCATGCTGCTTCTTCAGCTTTAATCGCTAAATTTTCTATATATTGTCTTTTATCATTCCTTGGGCTTCTCTTGACTTCAGTTTGCTTTTTTCTGTATTCCTTCTGTAGTATTTCTTTTAGTGCTTCATTAGCTGTAGACAAAATTTTTAGTTTGGTATGTTTTCTTTCTTCAATTTTTTCTTTTGTCTCTGTACTTAACCATTTCTGATCTCTTGTGTTTTTACACCCTATTTCTGACATGGCTGCATTTTTAATAGCAGTCTTATATTTTTCCCATAGATTGTTTATATTTAGATGTTTTAAGTCGCTTATGTTCCCGATCTCCTTTTCTAAAGTATTCTGATATCTTAACAGTATATTTGGATGTTCTAGATTAGTAACGTTGTATTTCTTTCTTGTATTGATATTATGTGTGTAGTTTGCCTTGATGCTTATTTTTAGTTTTCCTCTTTTGGTCTGATGCAACGTCTGCCCCTCTCATTGCTCTCACATCTTTCAATGAATTTTTCCATTTATTCTCGATTGTTATATGGTCAATTTGATTTCTATATGTATTTCTAGGTGCAGTCCATGTTGTTTTGTGAATATCTTTGTCTAAATAAAGTTCCTCCTATTATAAGGCTGTTAGTTGAACAAAATTCTATGAGTCTTTCTCCATTATTGTTCATTGTTCCTATCCAATATTTTCCCATTATATGTTCATTTCCTGTGTTGTCGCATCCTACTTTTGCATTCCAGTCACCAATAAGGATCTTTATGTCTCGTTTATATTTTTTCTGTAAGTTTTGGAATATTGCTTGGGCTTGTTCGTAAAATTCATCTTTAATGTTTTCATCTTGAGTGTTCGTTGGTGCATATATATTCATGACTACTATATTTCTAAATTTTGCTCTAAATCGTCCCCATATTATTCTATCCGATGTACTTTCCCATTCTATTAGTGACTTATTTGCTTCTTTGTTTAGCATTAGGGCTACACCTCTTTCTTTATTTGCATCCAAATCTGGGTTACCTGAATACAGTATTGTGTTTCCATCTTGTAGTTTTATTTTCCTTGCCCCACTCCAGCGTGTTTCACTAATTCCTAGTATGCTTATTTTATACTTATTCATCTCAGTCGATACTTGGTATGTTGTACTCTCTTCGATCATCGTTCGATTTCTATAAAGCGTTTGACTCAGTGGACAGACAAAAAATGTGGCACATCTTGGAGCAATATGGAATCCCGAACAAATATTTAAGAGTAATAACAACCTTATATAATAACTATACAGCAAGAATTGAGCATAACGGAGAGTTATTACAACCTATAAATATAGAGACAGGAGTGAGGCAGGGTTGCACACTATCACCACTGCTTTTCCTTATCATAATTGACTGGGTGATGAGGAATACTATAGATGATCAGACAGGAATAAATTGGGGAATTTCTACGAAACTAGAAGACTTAGAATTTGCAGACGACATAAGTATTCTATCTACAAATAAACACTATATGCAAAGGAAAGCGAATAAATTAGACAGCATAGCAAAACAAGTAGGGCTACGTATAAATACAGAAAAACAAAATTACTGACAAAAACCCAAACAAAGAAAATAGTGTACTCATAGAGGAAAAACATACAGGAAACAGAAGAGTTTTGCTATCTTGGCAGCATTCTGAGTCCAAAAGGAGGAACAGAGAGATGTGGTTAGCAGAATTGGCTTAGCACGCAATTCATTTAATACTTTAAATAAGACATGGGCATCGAAAAACATCACACTTCAAACAAAGTTAAAAATATTCAGATCAAATATAAAAGCATTCTCCTATATGGCTCAGAAACATGGAAAACGACAAACACACATATGAAAAAGATCCAGGTATTTATAAATAATTGTTTGCGAATTATATGCGGCATATTTTGGCCAGACAGAATTACCAATGAAGAACTATGGAGGAAAACAGGAGAATAACAAATAGAAAAAACTATAAAAAGACGCAAATGGAAATGGTTCGGACATACGCTTCGGAAACCAAGCAATAGCATACCAAGGCAGGCTTTAGATTATTGTGGAAGTGGAAGAAGAAAGCCAGGCAGACCATTGGATACATGGAAAAGGAGTATTCAAAAGGAGATGGAGAAGAGCAATAAAACATGGGGAGAAATTAAAAATATAGCAAAAGACAAAAATTGAAGAACTTGGTGGAATAATTAATACACGAACCCACCACCGATACCGATACTCAAGAGTAGCGACCTTGCTATCATTAACCTACTAGCTTCTGAAACATCCCAAATGGATGCCCTATGCTCCATAGGAGTGAAAGGAGAAAGAAGAAAGAAGAATTTATTCTAAGGTCTCCAAATATTTTTCTCAGCAGTGAGAGTAAGTAAAAAGATTCGGTTAATTACAATAGATGCCGAAAATATTTCTAAATTTGTAATATAGGTGGCAGCACCATAAAATGTAAACAGGTCGAATTACCACCATTGCAGTGAGTGTGGTTTTGTATATCTAAAATGGGGTCTACAAGTACTGACCGGCGAACGCTAAACTGCGCGGTGGCAGTGTCTCAGAACATGTTGACACGTGGTGTCGCCATAAATGGTGCTTCTGTGTCGTCAGTTGTGACAGTGGATGAGACATCGATACCATTTTCCAATCAGCGATTTTCCAGTGGCAAAGCACACTTCTAAAGAAGTGTTCTCAGCAGCCATGGAATCATGGCGACGACGTTGTGAAAAACCTGTATGTCTAGATGGATATTACATTGAGAAGTAACAGAAGTTTCAACTTACTGGGGTAAGTGATTTTTTAGAAAAAAATTTGAAGACCTTAAAACTTGAACGCACATCGTAGTTCTAAATTTTCTTTTCTATTTGTCTTTAACGCTTTAGTTACTCCCCATCACTCAACGCTTTTTGTGCACCAATATATTGCTCAATTTTCCACATTTAATTTATCAATTCTAGTTTTTTTACGATAAGTCTTTTTACTTCTTTATCTTATTTTATTTTTTATTTAATCATTTAATTTAATTTTTTTTGTTTTTGTATCTTCGCTAGTCCCATCACTAAGATTATACTTTTGTTTTGTTTTTGTTTATTCTATTTCTCATGAAACTTAAAAATTCGCTTCCTGTGCTAAATTTTATGTTTCCTCAATGCTGTCGTATTTAAATTCAAATAATTTTTGATATAATCTATTTTTTTTATAAATAACTTATTGTCTCGCCCTAAAAGAATTACAGTTTAAATTGTTTTTTTGTTTCTATCCGCTTTATCTTATTATTGTTTCTTTTTTGTCTTCTTTCTATTCACCTGAATATTATTGTATATATAATAAATAAAGGTTTATACTAACAGAGAATTATATTTTAAGAATTCAGTTATTAATGCAAGTATCTTATATTTTTAATACACTAAAGTTTTTCAAAGCGTAACATTTTAATTTAGTTCCCTGTTTAAATTAATTAATAATAATTAATTAATAACTTTTCCATGACAAAGAATCTTGTCAATTGGGTTAGCACATCACTAATTAATATTTTAGATTTGGAGTATTAAAAATTTTTATTTTAGCTAAATGAATTGTTCCGTGTAAAATTACGTCTATCGTAATTTTATGTTATTTTCAGGTTAGATTTAGAAGATTGAAAAAAGCTAAGCTTTTTTTATAGTTAGATAAGTAAATATTTTTATTACACACTGAATTTGATATGAAAACAGAGAGATTTGTAAAGGTGCACTAGTGCCACGGTATTGATTTCCATCACACTCGCAGTTCTCAAGACGTTATAGATTTTTTATTTATTTGTTGTTTATTTTTATATATTGGAAGAGCTCTAGGAGAGACTATATGATTTATCTGAGAAACCTAATCTAGTAAAATTAACTTGCGTTCCATAAAATCATTAAAAAACATTGTGCGTATCGTGAGATTAGGTAATTCGAATATTAGGTACCAATTCAATAAAATTTTGTAATAGTTAAATATAGTTACATTCACTATTATAGAAGGTCTAATAGCAAACAGGAGTAATAGAAATTTCAGAAAATTATAAACCTGTTTTGATAATTATAAAAATTAAAAAGAAGGTTATAGTATCACATTTTGACAAGTACCTGTCATTTTTGAGTATAGTACCCCAGAATAAAGAGGCCAAGCTGGTATAGCACACTAATATATAAATAAATTGACAAATTAAACAGAAGGTGATAGACTGATACAATTCTCTGAAGAGAAACAATTTAAAATCAAAAACACATGGTTTCCTTAAGATAAAGATAAAACGTCGTACAAAATTAAATCGACTACATTTTCATAAACAAGAGATTTAGTACATCAGCACATTTATTTAGTATATAAGAGTTCTCACATACCCTAACAGAAAATAATCACACTAAAATATAAAAACTGGACACCGACTAAAAAAAAAAGAAATTAGAACATAACTAAAATCAAATTTAAAAAAACTGACAAATAAGAAAAAATCTTATAAAATTATGAAAGGAAAATAAAGACAAAATACGAAACATTAGCAACAGAAGAATTAGGATACCACAAAAAACAATATAAAAAAGATGGATGACGGAGAAAATGTTAGAAGTAATGGAGCAACGACGTAAACCCAAAAACTGAAGTAACAATAAACATAAAAGATTGAACACAATAATCAAGGGGTGAAATCAGAAAAGCTAAAAGATAGAAAAATAACGCGAAAAGACTGAAAAAGTACAACATATGCACGACACCTTAGATGAACATAAGAATCTAAGAGAAGTAATTAGTCTATATAAAACACAATAATCGCTAATATTATTGAAGGACAACAATGTTATAATGATAGAAGATAAAGATAAAAAGAACTCCGGAAAAAACTATGTAAAGGAGTTGTTTGCCGACTCGTGACGAGATCTTAACGAAATTCCTACAGCAATAGCACTATAAGACCACCAATAATAGTAGACGAAATTAGAAAGGCGGTAAAAGAAGCAAAAAATAATAAGGCAGACTGTTTACCAGCAGAAACTATGAAACTGATTAGCGAAGACAATATTGGTGCTATTAACTATAATATTTAATAACATATAACACATAGAAAGCTTTTCTAAAACCTGGTTAAGGTCCACATTTATTTCTCTGTCTAAAAAGAATAATGCAATAACTAGACTGTAATAAAATAGACTAATAAACTTAATTAACCATACCCTCTAATTATTTTTAAGGATATTACATAACATAATTTATTCTAAATGCGAGCGTGATATAAGTCCCAATCAGTTTGGTTTTAGGTCAGGGATGGAAAGTAGAGAAGCACTCTTTGGGATACAGGTGCAGAAATGTCGAAACTTAAACAAAGACGTGTTTATTTGTTTTATAGACTACGAAAAAGCGTTTGATTGCATTCAACATAAGAAAATCATGAACATTTTGAGAAACACGGACGTAGACGAAAAAGACATTCGATGTATAGAAAATTTATACTGGTACCAGACAGCATACATAACAAAACAAAATGTTAACACACATAACATCCATATTCAGAGAGGCGTACGACAGGGATTTGTGTTGTCCCCATTAATATTTAATCTCTACTCGGAAGCAAATATATGATATATGGCGAAGTCCTTGAAAAACAACAGATGGGTATAAAAGTGAATGCGCTGCCAATATCGAACATTAGATATGCAGAGGATACAGTACTGATTGCCAATAATATCGAAGGAATTACATAATTAAAAGAGAGCAGTAAAAGATACCGACTAAACATAAATGCAAAAAGATCAAGTTCATGATTGTCAGCAGGAAAAAGGAATCATATACTAACGCGGATATACAAATAGGAAATCAAAAAATTGAAAGTGTAAGCCAACACAAATATCTGGGACGCTAGCTAAATGCGGACTGGAACACTAAAAAAGAAATTAAAAACAGAATTGAAACAGCGCAACGTTTATGAAGTATGAAAAAGTTTTGAGAAACAGAAATATCTGGCTGTTACTTGACATACATTATACAAAATGCTTCGTATGGTCTGTATTGCTATATGGAATGGAATCGTGGGCTATGAAAATGAGCACAATCAATCGAAGCTTTCGAGATGTGAACCTACAGACGCTTGTTGAGAGTGTCCTGGACTGCAAAAATGACCAACGCGGAAATGCTAAGAAGAATGCATAAAGACCGAGAACTGTTCACTACAATTAAACAAAGGAAAACTGCTTACATGGGGCATATGGTTAGAAATAAAAAGTATGGAATACAACAATTAATTTTAGAAGGAAAATAGTGGGAAAGAGAGGAATAGGAAGGAAACAACTGTTATGGGCAAGAAATACAAGACAATGGACTAGACTCAGAATAATAAGAAAATTGATCAACATGGCAAGAGATAAAAAAAATTTAGAAATGTGGTCGCCAATATCCAATAATGTGGCTAGTCAGCCGAAGAAAAAAATTACACTTTTTTTCTTTCCATAACAAAAAAGTGTTTATGGAATGTTCCTGCTTTTGAGGAAGTTCTCCTTCTCGGTGGTGATATAATTATTTTTATCAAACATTCTATTACTTATTTTGTATGTCAGTGTAGTTTGTCATTTAATCTCACAATTTTTGTTAGTCTTAATAATTAAGGGCTAAGATTCTTTCTTTCTTTCTTTCTCTAGTCCCTGGTACATTTGAGGCTGCCGGGTTTATCATTCATGCTGCTATCTCTCACCGATTTTTTTATTTTTTTCTATCTTTGGTCATTATTCTCATGTCTTATATTATTTTTCCCCTTCTTAGTCCTATTCCCTTACCATATCTATTCATGCCTTTCTCGGTCTTCCGTTTCTGCTTCTATTATTCTTTTGACCAACCTATTCCGTTCCATCCTTACTAGATGTCCAAACTATTTTAACTGTTTGTTTTCTATTTTTCTTATTATTGGCTTTTGTTCTAAAGTCCTTGTAATTCCTTCGTTTCGTATATTATCATGTTTTGTAACTTCCGCTATTTTATTGGCAATTCATGTTTTTGCTGTATTATCCATGTTATACACCCAAACATTATTATTGATATAATAAATCTATTCTGTACTTGCTGCTTAACTTTGTCTATTTATTTCTTTCTTAGTATGGTTTTATTTATAGTGTAATAGATTCTTGTTGCTTTTCTAATCCTACTATTTATATCTGCTTTTATTCTTTCGGCGTTATTATGTTTTCCAAATATTCATTACAAGTCAGTCGTTACTACTTCCTATCTTTTGATATATTATCATGTATTTAGTTTTGTTTACATTAATAATTATACTAGGATCCTTATATATAAATTTTACTACATTTATTACCTTCCTTGTTATATTCCTCTAGTGTTTTTCCATAATATTTCTTTATTAATCATATCAACAACTGCCTCGAGGTTTATAAACATTAGATGTAACTCTTCTCCTTTTTGCAGTTGTCTCTCAATTATGATTCTCAGTATACGGACTTTATCGTTTGTGTTTATTCCTGCTTTGAATGTAGTTTTTTCGTCTTCTAAGCCTTCTTTAATTTCAGTTTTAATCCGTTTTTTCACTATTCTATTGTAGATCTTAAAGCATACTGAAGAGACAAATTGGTCTATAATTCTCACATTTATTTTGTTGTCTATTTTTATGTATCGATACTATTAGATTCCCCCCCCCAGCTTTGAGGTATCTTTTTACTGCTCCATGCTTTCTTCCACAACCATTACTTGCCTTTTTTTCCCATCTACTTTAGCATTCTGGAATTCATTCTACCTTTTCGTACCGCTTTTCCTATTTTGATAACTTTTATTGATTCTTCAATTTCTTTCATTGGTATTTTTTCTTGCACGTCTTCCTGTAAGCTTTCCTCTGTTTGTATAATAATTATTTCTTTATTATTTCTTTTATATTTTTCTATAAAATAATTCCCTCATACATTTAACATATCTATTAACTCTACATGTACTTTATTTTCACGATCCCTTATTGCATATTCTTTCCTCTTTCTCTTCTTTCTATCTGTCTTTATTCTATTCCAAAATTTCCTATTATCTATTTTCTATTGTTCAGTAAAGTTTTTCTCCAACTCCTTCTTTTTGCTTCTCTAACTGCGTTTTCAACTATTTTACTTTTCAACATAATTTAGCCTTGATATTTCATCTTTCCGCTACTGGAACTTCTTTCCTGCTTCTTTCTTCTATTTTACTTTATTTTTGATATCCGTGTTTCACCAATACGTTATCTTGCTCCTTTCGTTTATTACTCTTATCCCGCATATTTTTAATTACTGTAGCTTTGAAAATTTTCAATATTTTTCTAAATTTTTATATTCTGCGCTTTGTCTCAATCAGTCTTTCTTCTATTTCTTCTTGGTATCTTTCCTTTACTTTTTGGTTTCCTTGCTTTTTTGTATTTATTCTACTATATCTTCTTTTGGTGCTGTGTAAGGTTACCTTAATGCACAGATCGGCGACTAACAATCGATGTTGTGTTCCTATTCTGCTAATTTTTCAGTTCTTATATTTCTTATTATTTTTAAGTCTGTTATTTGTACTATGTAATCAATTAGGCTTTTGTACACCTACTTGGTACTTTAAAGGTGAATATATCATCTGGGTACTGGTGTCAAAACTTATTTCCTATCTAGAAGTCATTTATCTGGCGGAACTGTAACATTTTGAGCATCTGCTTTCACGGTGAGTGTCTTCCAGTTCTTTAATTTTCTTTGATTAAAATTCCTTTGTTTAAAATTAAAAATACGATACAGTCCACTTAAACCTGAACGTCCGTGGTCTTTTGAGCCGAAAAGGATCAGGTCCTGGAAGGTTTGTTGTTTCTTTACCTTTCGGGGAGGATCCACAAAGGTTGGAGAGCTCCTGCGATCCGACTCGAAGGACTAGATGTTTAGGTTTAAGCGAACTGTATTGCATTTTTAATTTCAAATAGGACAAGTTATCCTCGAACTTCGCTGTGGGGCCGATCGGAAGCGTCTTTCCTGATGTGGGTCCTTCAGTTGGTCGTATCCGAGATTTACAACAGAATTTTTCTGTTTCCTCTTCGGGTCAAATACAAAACGGACCGAGTTTGTCCATCGGCAAATATCGACTCCCGTATGTGCAATCGGCCAACAACAAACGACCTCCGGGATGTGGAAACTTCTACCACCAATCGAACTCTGGATCAAAACGGTTTCCTACACATGGAAAAATTAAAGCCGGTCGAACGTTTCCAAAACCATCATGGCTACACCGAAACGGCCGTAGCAACTCTGCTTTTATAGCTACATCGCCGCGCAGGCAAACCAAACCGCCACGGCTATCTCTAATTAAACAAAATACGTAGAGGGACAGCCACAAGACGACCGACTCTATTTTAAAACCCAAACAAAACATAATGGAGGCAAGTTTTTTCTGTGCTTGTGCTTGAATCAAGTTTAAAAGTTTCTTGCACTGTTGTCAATTTTGAGCAAATTGAAATTGACGTAATAGGAGTTTTCAGAATAAATTAATTTGTTTTTGATTTTCTAAGAAATAAAATAGATTAGCAACATTGTATTCAAACGAAACCGGCGAATTATCGTCAACAAATAGATGATTCTTTAAAATCTAGTTGTAAAAGTGGGAATGAAAATGACCTGATATTTATGGGACACCTGTAGTCTTATGTATGACTTTTTAGAAATAGTAAACTGCTATTTATAATTATTTTGTTAAAATAACTGACTTTTATAAAAAAATACTCATTTTTCTATAAAATAATACACAAATATTTTTTAAAACATATTTGTGCTCCAATTTTTTGAAATTTTTAACTGGATGAAAAAAATTATGTAATTATCTAAAAGATATAAAAAAAGAAGTAAATTTTTATATAGACCACAAGTTAAATATCTGAATACAAAATTTTATGTATTAATTTGGGCTTCAATGACAGAACATTTTTGGGCAACTTAATTTTAACTTTGGACTATTTTTACAAGTTTGTTTAGTAGTGTAAATATTATAAACACTTTAATTATTTATTATACATATTTTATAAACATTTGTGGGAGAATCTATGTAACTTTCATATCTGATAATTGCCTTGTTAAAGAAAACTTTTTTGTGTAGAGTAACATTTGTTAAAACTTTATTAAAACATTATTTCTTAAAATTCGCCACGCTTTTTTGTAAAAATATATATTAAAATAGTTTAATTTTAGACACACAAGACGGTACATTTTTCAGAAGATATATTAAAAATTAAAGAAAATTCAAATACAAGTAATGGTTCACAACATATCATAAATGTTGTATATTCTTATGATCCACATATCAAGCTAAAGTTTATTTAAACGCCAAAAATTATGCATTAATACATTTATTGTGCGTTATCCATTCAAGAAATTCTGAGTAACTAAAAATTTCAGCTATGTGTAATATTTCTAGGCTGAATGCTGCAACAAAAAAGACAAAATTCCGCCCCATTCGGGCTTTGCGTGAGCTTCTGCCTTCACTTTACGGGTATTTGAAGCATTCGAGCTTTTCCTGCTCTGCCGAATTTCCAGCGCACTTAACTTTTGAGCCAAATTCTCAGGAGGCGCCTAAGTAACGCCTAACCGCACGTTACTTGAGCGGCAGCGCGGTAAACTGCCTACAGAGAGCTCACCATATATGCAAATGTTTATTATTATGCCAAAACGTAGTGCTCGGCTGTGGGGAACGCCAGTCTGCGGGTAGGGTCCCGAGCAGAAACAAAAATCTCAACTAAGGGTTCCATTTTCACTTTAAGTTGGAGTTGTTTGTAAATCTGTTACTTGCGAAGCAGGTGAACTTACAAAAATTCTTAATATTTAAAGAAAATATATATAGGTCGCAGCTACAGCTGCTTTTTAGTTATTTAGAGAAAATTTTATTGAAAAAGTTAATTTTAAATTACGCCTGTAAATTATCGTATAGCGATTTGAATTAAAATTAATACTCTTTCTTAAGATTTCTAATTTTTTCCCGTTCTGTCCACTCATATTTGCTTACTAAATTATAAGTTTGCTTTATTTTGGCTTGTTCTAGATATATGAATTTGTATAATATCGTGTAATTTCATCCTGTTAGTAGTTTTGTCCTTTATATAATATATAATTTGACCTTCTAACTATATTTTTTTGTGTTGTTGGTTAAATATTGTTAATGTTCTAATTGTTACTTTCAATACATTTTTATGCTTATTTGGTTTTATATTCTAAAAAAAAGAATTAAAGAACGGTAAAGTGCAGGCAATGTTACAAGAAATAAATAAGAAATTAGACGGGATGGAAGAAGGAAATTAGCGCATAGAAAATAAAATGGATATACTCTCAAAGAAACTAAATTTAGTTAAAAAAGAAAATGAATAGCCCAAGAAAGGAAACAAATTTTTAAAATTAAGGGATTTACAACTGGAAAGGTAAATGGAAGATGACCAGGAAAGTTAAAAAAAAGGAATAAAATTGTATACGGCACCGATGTTCAAGAGAGAAACTTACGGTCCTAAGAGATATGGAAATAGCACTAGTAATAGGGAAAGAGGTAGTAAAAATTAGAAGATAGCGTAAATATCAAAACGGAAAAACTAGATCAAACCAGTAAATGGTTAAAGAAACCAGGACCAGGTATATAGAATAACTAAAACAAACCGAGATACCGGCGTAAATTCAAAAAACTCCAACAGAAATTAATCTATACACAAGCGAGGCACCGAAGTAGAACATAAGAAAGAACACGAATAAAAACAATATAAAAAGTAGAAAAAAAAGAAATTAAAAACAAACCGTAGGGAAAGAGTTAGAACTAACAAAGCAAACAGACTAAAATAACATACAAATCTTAGAAATAAGTGAAACCAAGAAAAAGGGCAACGGAAGTACATATTTAACAAATAACACATCTTCTATTACCCTGGAGTGGACCCAGAACAGATAGTGAGTAGGAAATAAAATAAATAAATAGGAAATAAAAGTCGAAATAAAAATTTGCATAAAGTTAGAAGAAACAATTAATATTATACAAATCTACGCACCAATAGAAGAAATAGCAGAGGAAGAAATAACAAATTTTAATGCTTGCCTACACAAAATTACAAGACGAAATGAAAGAAGAAAATCAGAATATAATAATAATAGCAGACTGGAGTAGTAAAGTTGGAAAAGACCAAAACAGAGGAATGGGATAAATGGGAAGTTAAGGAGAAAGAACCCAAAATAGAAATGGAAGAAAATGATTTCTGTAAAAGAAACAAACTATTAACAGGAAATACGATATGGGATCAACTTTCAGAAGATAAATATATATTTATTACAAAATGAACGCAACGTCAAAACATAACAGATTACATAACATACACCCGTGATTTAACAGAGAAAATACAAATAATCAAAACGAAGACGGAAGCTAAAATTGGAACACAACATAGAATAGTAACAATAAAATACCAAGCCAGCTTAAATAATAACCAAAAATTAAGACAATACAGCAGACTGGCAATATATAAGCTCAAAAATATAGAAAATAAAAAAAATACCAGAAAGATATCGACAAATAATTCTAAAGAATGATGAATCTGCAAACAATGTGGACTTTAGGAGAAATGTAGAGAGTCTTTAAGAAAACAGTACTGAAGACAATAGAAAACATATGCGGAGGAAGTAAATGCAACAAACATTTTACAAAGACAAGCTTGTGTAACAGCGATATAAAAAGACTGACAAGGGAAAAGAAACTAGTACGGAAACGATATATCAAAAGAAATGGCGAACAAAAGTGTATACAACAGAAACAAAAATTTTCGCCATTAAGAAAGCAAAAAAGAAATCCTAAAAAAGTTTGGAGAACAGATAAGAAAGATACATAAAATAGACACCAGAAAATTCTGGACAAGAATAAAAAGATTAAGAGGTACTAAAAAAAAGAATAAAGGCAATTAAAAATAGTCAAGGACAAATACAACTAGATGCAAATGAAATACTAGAAACATGGAAAGAATTCTACACAAATACTTACTACACGACAGCAGCGTCGGAAGACAGTATAATTGGAGGGCAAATAGAACATGAACAAGCAATTGAGAGAAAAGAAGTTAAGAATGCAAATAAAAAAAAATGGTAAAGCTTGTGGGGAAGACGTAGTTATGGAACATTTGTAGACAAACATGGGAAGAACAATAAATCCCGAGAGGTTGGTAAAATAACCTATTAATAGCAATTTACAAGAAAGGAATCCAGACATAATGTGAAAACTACAGGCCCAATATGTCTAGCCCAAACTAGCTACAAAATATATACAAAAATCCTAGGAAAAGATTAAGGGACCAGATCAAAGTAAAATTAGAAGACCAGTCGACTTTTTCCTTCCTTTAGATGCGCTTTAATTTTGATTTGGGATAGCGGCGGCCAATTTTCCCGCGTGCGCGGCCTTGCTGTTTTTTTGCTCATTCGCTCGCTTCATTTGAATTTGAGTTGTGATGGTTTAGAAAGCGGGGGTGCTTGATTGGGTGGCCGTTTTGTTGAAGGCTATTTTATTGCGGGGTTCGATATTTTGCCGACCAGATTATCCTCTTTCCGGAGGTCGTTTCCTTTTTCGATTGCACTTCTGGAGTTGAAATTTTGCCTGTGAGAAACTCGGTCCGATTTCCTTTATATCTGACCCGGTGGGGAATCAAGAAGGAACTTTGTTGCACCAGGAAAGACGTTTCCGATCGGCTCCGCTGTGAAGATTTGGGTAACTTGTCCTATCTTTTCACCCACGCCCTTATTTCCTTTTCCTGGATGCAGGACAGCGCCGCTTCCAAAAAGGTGAGTGTTTCAGCTTTTGCTTTTGTTTGGAGTTACTTTGTTAGATTTAAAATTACGATACAATCCACTTTTGGCCGTAATAGTAGCATTTATAGATTTGAAAGCTGCCTTCCATATAGTAGATACGGAAATTAAGAAAGACCTTCAGAGAATTGGATGTAGACAACAACCTAATAAACTCAATAAGAAGCGCATATAAAACAGTAAGAGCAAAAGCAGAAGTGGACAAGGTATCTAAACAAATTAAAGTACTACACGAAATATGTGGTCATAGGCCAATAGCTTTTATATATATATATATATATATATATATATATATATATATATATATATATATATATATATAAGCTATTGGCCTAACTTATAAGCAAACAAAGTAAGTGAGATATTACCATCGAACACTTCGAACAAAATATAAAAGTTAATAAACACGTAGACTGAAGAAATAGAAAATATGAAAATGGAAGTGAATATTAGTAAAATAAAAAAATAGGATTGTAAATAAAAAAAAGAATATTAATACAAGGTTGAATGTCTAGGAAGTATACTAACGGATGCAGAAATAGCAAATAGAGCAAACAAATCAACAAGATTCTATTATACCATAAACAAAACAACATTAGGACATAAAAACGTAGATATAGAGATGAAAAATAAAATACATAATATAACAATACCAGTCGTAACAGACGTCTGCAAAAAATGGACACTTAAAAAAAAGACGAATCCAAAATTAATGCAAGAGAAACGAAACACATAAGAAAAATGCCACGGAAAACTAAGTAGAACAGACTAAAAATTGAAAACGTTAGAAAAATAATCAAACAAGAACCAATAATGGAAAAAATAAAAAGAAGCAACTAAACTGGTATGCACACATAGTGAGAATATAACCCAAAGAATCACAAGAAACATAATGGAAGCGGGAAACCAATCAAAAAGCAAAGAGGCAGACTCAGAAGAAAATGGATTGGTCAAATAAAAAAAAAGATTCAAACGAGGAGTGACAATAGATGAAATGAGAATAATAGAGAGAAATAGAAAACGATAGAAAAACTAGATACAGCCTCTGACTCCCGAAAGGGCACTAGGGAGTAAAGAAGAAGAAGAAGACTTATTATATTTTAGTTCTCATATATTTATTTCTTTTTGTTAAATAATACAGGTTTTTAGTATAAAGTTAAGTTTACACATTACATAAAAAAATAATTGTATATATGCTAGGGTATTTTATAACCTATGCGTTTATTTAAAGAGATTTTAAAGCAAAAGTAAAAAATCCTAAAATGTTTCCGATAGATACTGAGCTAGGAATGCATCTTAGTCAATCACGAATATTCTCTACAAATGAATTCAGGCCAAACATAATAATTTATAAGTAACTTAAATATTTTTCTTCTAATTATTAAGGTAACTTGTTAAAATGAGTACTTATTTACTGCAATATATTGAGCTAAACAATAAAATTCCATTAAAAATAGAAAACGTAAAAAATAAACGTAAATTCTTTAAAAATTAAATATACGATCAAATATTATTATACAATTAATAATTATAGCTTTATCACCATCATTATCATCAGTAGGATATGTTACGCATCGTTGGATGTAAGAATCCTAACGTTTTCCACCAATCTCTATCATTTAACCAGCTATTTTTTTATATCATCCGTCCATCTTGCCTGCAGACTGGCTTTGCTTATTTTACTTTCTTAGGGTTGCCATTCCTACGAGTCCATCTGTTGGCTCGTATTCTCCCAATGTGTCTAGCCCAGTTAAATCTTAAATTGCATATATGTTGTATGATATTGGTAATTTGGTGTTGGCTAAACGATCTTGTATTCTTTTGCCGTTGCTCTTTGAGTTTTTAAATCTATCTACAATGTTCTCCGAATTATCGCGTATGTGAAGGCTAGTAGTTAAAGGCTGTTGGCCTCAATCGTATTTAGTGTGTTAGACCTCAGTTTTGCTTGTAGTCTGTAAATTCTGATCAAGCTAATACAACTCTTCCTTCCAGATCAACCTTTAAATTATGCTTGAAGAGGTCAATTTTTTGGCATCGATATATGATTTCATTTTTGAATCCTTTCTCTTGTATTTGTTGGTTGAAATTTTGCTCTACTTTATTTGTTACGTAAGTTTATCTTAAGTCTTATCTTGTTTCAATTCTCATTAATTTCTTGACTATCTTTTGCAGTTCATTATTTGTTATTAGACTACGTCGTCAGGAAACTTCAGATGATTCTGTTATCGTCGTTTATTGAAATGTTCTTTGCTTCCCGTTCTGGCCCTTTAAAAACATTTTATCTTGAAAAAGTGATTAAGTTTAATACTGCCCATATATATTTAGAGTTAAACGCTTTCTTGTAGTCAACTACTGCTTTTCCTAAGGGCACATTATACTCGTTTGTCCCTCTATTAAAATTTTATTACTTTTTTCTAAATCTAGCCTGGTAGTTGCCGAGTTCTTTTGCTTGACCTTTGTAAATACTTTGTACACAACTGATATCAAACTGATATGTTTGTAGTTAAATAATGTGTTTGTTTCCTTTTTGAAATAGCAGATGTGGTGAACAATTTAAGTATTCAGAGAAAAAAGATTATCGAATTTTGAAACTTTCTCAATTGTCTGTGGCGAAAATACAGACACTGGAGTCTGAGTTTCTTTGTGTTTGTGGCATGTATTTAACATTTGTAAGAAATTATTGCAACTAGTACCGATGCATAATATTAGGACAGGACAAGGTAAATTTAAAATTGCTTTTAAACTTCTGCAAAATACAATTTATCTTCAAAATTAACTTCGAAGCTGCAGATGGAGCCAAAAACAATGGTTTCGTGGCTGCAAAAAAACAACAAAGTGAAATTTGTGTTACAGGTCCAAGATTCATCACACTCTCACTTCGTAATCAAATAGAAGAGAAATTGAGGGACGAACAAGCTACATATAGAATAAACAAATAAACAACCGATAATAAAGCTGTAATAATAAATATGATAAAAAAGAGCTACAGAAACTAATAGGCCGTTATATCCAAAATTTCGAAAAATTCGAACTGAAGATGAGAGTAAAACAAAAATAGCCTAAGCCCACTATTACTTTTAATTGTAATGGATAAGCTAATAAAAATCACAACAGAAAAATCAGAACTAACGACCTTATACCAATAAAAATATAAAGTATGCTTTATGCATACGACATAGTTTTGATTGCAAAAAGCAAAAGATATATGCAAAATTAAGTACAGCAAGAGATTGAAGCATAAATAAAAATAAATTTATGATAATAAATGAAACAAGAATAGAAGAGGAGAAAGGAATAACATGTAAACATTAAAACCTAGAATAAATGAGCACAAATATATTCTATACCTTAAAGGAAAAAGAGATAGACATGCAGACTAAATCACATGTTTATAAAGCGGTAACAATACCATCTAAACTATATGCAAGTGGAACTTGGGTGTTACTAAAGAAGCATCAGGTGAAAATATACACAACTAAAATAAAGTATCTGGAAATCAAAATATAACAGAATAAGAATGCCAAATTAACACACACTGACAAAATAAGAATCAATTACAACAAAAATATAAAATAGACAACTCCACTAGTACGACCACATCACACAAATCGTAAATGCAGTTAAGAAGATAATAGAATCAGGCAAGAGAAAAGGAAGAAAAAAGGAATGCCAAAGAAATCATAACTAGACAGAATACAAAAGATAGGAAAGAAGAGAGAGAAAAATATTTCTGCGAACAACTTAAAACACGGGTTGAACAGCGCTGCTTTTGAGAAAAATCTCGACTTTTCGGAATCAGCTTTGATGCCATTTTCAAGAGTTTAGCTCTTCAATCGGGGTCTCATCTGCCTACTTCCCAAGGAGAGCTTCGAAACTGACGTTTCGTATGTCCTGATTTACCAATCATGAGGCTGGAAGTGAAAGTTTGGCGGAATGTTGTTTCCGGGAGATGCATTGGGTTGGGAAAAGTTTGTTGGTTTAGGGATACTGCGTAATTGACGGTGCGGAATGACAGATTTGCATATGACTGGGTCACCTTTTGTATTCAGGTATTGTTGACATTTTTTATTTCAATATCTTACGTATAACCATACTGTGAAATGGTGATAATGGTTTGGTTTCTGTTTGGCAGTTTTCATATGAGAAATTTTGATGGACTTGGTGATGAGGACTTTGCAACCGGATGAATTTGGAAAGCTTGGTGATAGGATTTGGCACTGAGGTAGCGGTTAGTACGAGTGAATTTTTTATAGACAGTGTAATGAAGGACTTCTTGTTATAAGAGTATCTAGGATGGGAAGGAAATTATTTTGTTCAATTTTCATGGTAAATTTGATATTGGTGTGGATTTGGTTGAGGTGTGGAAGGAATTCTGGAAGGGTATCGTATATGTGACGCCAGATAACAAAAGTGTCATTGACATACCGTATCCAGCAGGAAAGTTTAAGGGGGAAAAGAGGTGAGGGCCTTTGTTTCAAAATCAGTCATAAAAATGTTAGCTATGACAAGTGAAAATGGGGAACCCATGGGAGCACCGTTAGTTCTGTGGTAAAATTTATTTTGAAAGGTAAATTAAGTGTTGGATAGGCAATGATTAATTATGGACAGGATTTATATTATATGTTGACCTCAATAACTGTAGGGTATCAGGAATTGGAATATTGTTGAACAGTGAGACGACATTAAAGCTGACCATGATATCATATTTGCGTATAGGAAAGGTTTTCAGTATTTCTAGGGAATGGTAGAAGTTTTCGACGTTAGATGATGCCTACTCTGTGAGAGGTTGAAGAGTCTTATTTAGCTAGGTTGTGGGTAAGAGAACCAAAAGCACTATGAAACGCAAAGGAATGTTATTTTTATGAAATTTTGGGAGACCATACAATTTTTGCTATTGTTCTATACTGATTATGTCTCCTTCTTTCTATTCTCTAATTACTCTCTTTTTATCTTTTCCATTTAGTAACTGATTAAAATACTCTTTCCATTAATTCAAAATTTCTCCTTTTTTTGCAATAATCTCTCTATTTTTATTTTTATAAAAAATTGGTTTTGAGTTTTTTTTCTTACTGCTTTATACGAATTTCTTATTTGTTTATTTCTATAGTTTTCTTCTATTTTCTGTTAAACCTTTTCATTAAATTTCCTCTTTTTTCTATTAACAATTTTTTGTTTGTTTTCTCTGCTGTGTAACTTTCCTATTACAATACTTGACGCCTATTTTATTCTTGTTTTTATATTCACCCATCTTTCTTTAATTGCACTACCCTCCCCAATACTTTCCAATTTCCTAAATATAACCTTTTTATAGTTTATTTGTTCTTCATGATTTTGGTTTGATCGTTATGCCGCCCCTTTTTTCCATTGATTGGTTTCTAAGCTTTGGTGCCAGTTGTACCATTTTGGCTTCAGCCTAATAATTTGGTATTTGTATGTGATACTTTTTGATGCATTTGCTCTAGTTTTTATATTGCTATATGGTCAATTTGGTAATAGTCTTCCCATCTCTCCAGGTATCTTTATAGATTTCTTTTTTTAAGTATGTACTTTTTATAACCACATTTTTTCCTTTGAAAAATCTGTTAGAAAGGTATGTTTCAATTTTCCTTCCTTAAAACGTTCCTCTTATGTTCCATGTTCACACATCGATTTTTTTCTGTTGTTTTTATTTTTCTCTTTTTGTTTGGATATACCAGTATTACATTTCCATTCTATCACTTTTATTCCGTTGTATCCGTTGTATTAATTTTTTTTTATTTTGATTCGTTATTTTTAGTTTTTTTGGTATTGCCTGATGTGCTTCTTTCAGTTTTACATTACCTTTTTCTTTGTTTTATTTATATACATAGTTTCTTTTTCTTGTTGTTTTCTTGCCCTTTTTTGTATTTCTCTTTCTTTTCTTATTAGATCATTATCTATACGCACGCGTCGGCCTGTCAGTTTGCTTTTATTCCTCATTATATCTCTTTTTCTTCAACGAATCAATTATTACCACTATTCCAAGCTTTGCTTTCTTTTCCACTTTGTACGCTTCCTATGCTTTGATATTCACCCTTTTTCCATAAATGGTTTTACATTTTGTTTTATGTTTTCCTCCTGTATATTTTGTCCTTTTACTACTGTGTTATTTTGCTTCTGACGTTCTTGTGCTTCAATTATATCTTTCAATTCATTTATTTTCTTTCATATCGCTAGCTTTTCTCTCTTCGACTTGTCTTTTTTTGTTTTATTTCTTCTTTTAGTTTTTTGCATCTTCCCGATTTTTCTTTCAGTGCTTCATAACTTTTAATGTTTTTTTTTATTTTTATGAAACACTTCTTTTAGTTTATCATGTTGTTTCTGTATGTTCAGTGTCATTTCAGTTTGCATTTTTCCAGTAACTGCCATGTTTTTTTTCAAAAATAAATATATCAGATAAAAATAATGGAACGGGATTGAGGCAGACGGAGAAATGGATAAAAGAATTTAGAACCTCATAATAAATTCGACGATGTAATGGACCTAAAAATATCGTGAAGAAGAAGAAGCTTTTAAATAAAAAATATATCTGTAGGTGGCACTTGAGAAATCTCTCTTAAAATATATTGGCGATCAGTTGTATTCTAATAAAAAAAATTTGAGAATTTCAGTCTTAATTTGAAACTTACAATGAAATAAGTGTTAAGTTAAGCATTTACTGCTGAGACAAAAGTATTCAATATGTAATCCTTATTGTATGCCTTTTGTCAAATCAAAAAGAAAATTAAAACTACAAATATGTAATCATGGAACGATGCGACTGACTCTTTTTTTCATAAAGCTTTTGTATAAAACTATAAGAACAAAAAAATTTAAAAGCCTTTGGAAGGTTGTGGTTATGCTAATTATAATCATAACTTCAACTGCAGCATCTTAAAGTGGCCATGCCAATTTGCAAGTTTCTGCAGATCACTTGTCTTTCGCTTATCTCTCTCTTGCAATTCCGCAGAAATTTAATTGTCTTTGCCTCATTGCGGGGAACGCGGCGGAAACCCAGTAAATTAAGCCAGGAACATATGCAACCGCATTCATAAGAATCATTGCGACTACACAGTAATATTTCGCATAACCCGCACCACTTAGCTAGCTGAGTTCAGCAGTCGCGCATTTTCCTGAACTTATGGTATGGTTATGCTGCATGCAAAGCAGCGGAGCTTGTTTAGGGTAATATTCAAAATTTGCTGCTAAATGCAAATTTACATTAATCTTAGCTTACTAAAACATGTAAGATGCAATAATTATTGCTTAACAAATGATGTTGTGTAAGATAAGTTATTTTATTTAAAATAAAGAATTACTTTTTAATTCTAATTTTTGATGATATACTAGAGTCCATAAAGTGCAAAGAGGTAAAAAAGGCACATGAGAATTCGTGCTCTAATTATTTTCGTAAGAGATTTCTTTAGATTGTCGTTCTTCTCTTGCTGTCTTCATAGACTGGCCTTGGATCGTATTTAATAGCCAACTTCAAGAGTCTTTCTTGACTCATTTTGTTTGCATGTTCTTTTCATCTTGTATTTGATTATTTGGTGTTGTGTTGTTTGTACTTGTAAATCGACTCTGATGTGTTTGTTAGTCTGTCTGACTTGGTTACATCCCTTGACTCCTCTTAGAAATGTCATTTCCACAGATTGAAATTTGTAGTTATTGTCCACGTTTCACTACCATATATTAAAATAGACATGTCCACTGCTTTGCACGAATGTGTGTTACGTTTTTTGTTTTATTTCTTATCGTTCTTCTTATGGTGCTGCTTATTCTTTGAAAAGTGAATACTTTTTTTTGATGTTGTATGAAACATCGCAACCTAGACATCTAAACCTCTGTATTTGCTCTAGGTTATTGTCGTTTATAATAATTTTGAGTCTTAGTGGTTGCTTGCGATTATAGACCTTTATTTTTGTTTTAGATGTTGATATTTACTGCTTGTATTTTTTGATATGTTTTTTAGTCTGCAAACAGTATTGTGTTGACATATTTGTTTATTTTCAACTGCACATTCTTTAAAGAATAAAGCTTCTTTTTCCTATGTCTTGTCATGTCGATTATATAAATATTAAATAAAAGGGGTCACATGCTTTCCTTACGCCCTGGATTATGTTGTATTTTGGATTCTGCACTTTGTTTCTTGTAATATTTGTTTTTTTTTGTTTGTGGTATTAGGAACTGTTTGTCTGCTATGCTCCACATGTTAGCTTATTTTCTTTTGCAGTTTTCCCGTCTTTTACTGCTGCTTTGTGTATAACTATTTTTATAAGTTTCTATTCTTTGTCTATATCGTCTTGGAATAGGTAGTTTGTTAAACGTATTTTGTGTAGCTGTTTGATGACGTCTTTTTGTAACGTAATAAAGAATGCCTTTTTTTTGAAAAAAATATGATCTATATGTTATCTATAAACTGCTGCAATTCAATTTCATTATTATTTATTGTTGGTTGCTGGTATTCCCCTAATATACAGAGATTCTGCTAATACTATGCAGTTATTTAGTTGTATATTACTGACTGTAAGGGCATATAGTCTTATAATAGTCAATAATGTTTTTATTGGTTTCAATTAAATTGTTAAGAATCTTTCATATACATTTATACTTTTGTAAGGTTTCTTTCTATTCTTTATCTATTATAAGTACTACGACAGCACTTACTCTTTGTTTCTGGTGTGGCGGCCTTTTCGCCCTTGAACCGCTTATATCGCGGCGACATGCCGGGGCGGCCTTTTGACATCTGCCGCCACGTTTTGCCGTCGCACACAGAACGGCGTATATGGGCTTTGCTCAGCCAACGAGTATACACGCACCGCAGCTCGGTCAATTCGGTCGTGCTTAACAACCAGCTCATATTCACACCGCATCCCGTCCAGTACGGCCGCATTTAACATCCCGCAACATACAAGAAGACAGCGCATCAAGGTGGCCACCGTGAAACCATCGCCGACGAAGCCGAAGCCGATTCAGGTGAGCGATTTGGCTTTACTTTCGGTGGATATCGGTAGCCGCCCCCATCCGCTTTCGCGCTGGCCGTTTAAGGGACGATTTGGGCCTTATCGGTTTACGTTCCAAAACGGGCCGTACTACGTATCCCACACCGCACCACGAGAGCGGCTATTTACACGCCTGCCTCCCCAGTTTCCTTTAAGTTTTCTTTTTGTTAATATTATAATGTTAATACCTTCTCTTGTATTATGTTAGATATATGCTGTTATTTTGTAGCTATACCTCTTTTAATTAAGTTCGCTGATCTCAGGCTTTTATTGAACTTTCAAGGATTTTTAAAATTTGGGTTCAGTATGGAGTATCGATACATACACTTCTGCTCATAATTATATAAATTTGTGGGTTTCCAAGCTTACCTCAAAGGGGAGATAATCAAATTTTATGAATTTTTTTCTCAAAGGGAGTGAAGCATAGGCCTACAGTATCCCCAGATTTCCAGTTTTTATCGAATTTATTTTTTCAAACTCCAACTCGATTTACGAGTTTTTATATTTCTGGAATTTTCTGGTTTTCTCTGTTTTATGTGTTATTTGTTGTGATATGTTATTTTATTTTATTTGTTATTTTTATTTACGTTTTATTGCAGTTATGCCTGGGAAGAAGGGCCAGAAAAACTTCTCAGCATCATAAACGGCTTGAACTTAAACAGACTGATTTCGCTGAATTGAAGAGGTACAGCAATGGAGGATTTCTTCACAAGTCGTTGCCCTCAAGAAAAACTTTACCATTTACGGATCGGACCATTCTTATTGCATGCCGGAAGATTTACCACATCACTCAAGAAACATTTCTATAGATCTTTTGGATTTTTGAATGCTACAGTCACAAGATGTCTCGTCAACAGCGGACTTCATGCTCGTCGAATGTCCTTCATGAATTCGAAAAATCGGCGGATCAGAGTAGAATGGGCAAATAAACACAGTTTCAGTTCATAGGTTAAAGTCCTCTGAAGCGACAAAAGTCTATTCTTTCTCTTCAAAAACGATTTTCATGAATTCGTCTGTCGTCCCCCTAAACTCAATTGGATTCCAAGTACATGGAGGAACCAGCATCATGGTCTGGGCTGCTTTTCACGCGACAGAAGGGCCCTTTCATCCGTATTCCTGGCATCATGGACCGTTTCGTGTACATTGACTTCCTCAACAAGAATCTACTGCCATGGGCGAAGAAGCAATTTCGTCGAGGATTCAAGTATCAGCAAGACAACAACCCAAAACACAAGTACCGGGACGTGGTTGCATGGTTCCGCTACAAAACGTGGAAGTTATGGAGAACGCCAATCCTACCGAACACGCTTGGGATAAACTGGACAGACGCAGCTGCAAGCTCAAGACGAAGAATGCGGATCAGAAGTTCGCTCAGTTGAAGACAGTCGGTGCTCGCTAAGCTCATCGACTCCATGCCCTCCAGACTCGATACAATCATTAAGTCCAAGGGTGCACTAACTCGCTGTTGATTTTTCACAATTCCATTGGTAGTCGAAAACTATTTTTTGCTGTTTATTTGTGTATATTTCATATAGTAGTTTATTCAAGTCAATTTCATTGTGGGTTGTGAGGTTTTTCGACATAGTGAATAAAGAAATTTTTGTGAAAAAGCTAATTGGTTTGAGTAAACTGGTTGTGTTTAAGTCATCGTCATGTATCTCCTGTATATTGAAAAAGTTTTCTCTTGGCCAATAGTATCAATTTTAAGACGGCAGTAGTTTGCTATCTTTCTCTCTCTCTTTCTTTCTCTCCCTCTCTCTATCTTTCCCTCTCTCTTTAACAAAAATTATTTTATTTATTCACTATAAATACAGAGATTTGTACGTTTGAGAAATACATCAAATGACCTTTTTGCTCACCAACTGGAATTGTGATTTTTACTTGTTTGCCAGTTTCCCTTTTTTATTGCCCTTTTTCTAATAAATCTTTAAATTTCCTTTCTTTTCTAGATTGATGATAGTAGAATATGTTACCTTAATTTATATTTCTTATTTATTTTATTTGTCATAACTTTTAAATTATCATCTTTATTTTTTATGGAAACTAAACATTTACATTTAAATGATTTTTTTTTATTCTTTACTTCAATTTTTTTCTAACATTTGTGTTTATTTTTAAATCAGTTATTACAATGTTGTTTTGTCATTCCTTTTTCTTATTACCTTCAATTTTTTTATTTAAACAATAAAAGTATTTTCATCGCTTTATTTCCTTATTTTAATTTCTTGTATTCGTTTTTTATGTTATTGTTTTTCTATCTTAATATTTTAATTTAAATATTGTCTTTCTCTTTCTCAATTGTTGTATTTCAAATAACATATTTGTTATTATTTATAGAATTTTATCTAATTTTTCATTACATTTTTTTATTTTAATAGGTGTTCATAAAAGAGTTAGCAAAGAAAAAGAAAAAAGTTTTATGAAATATAAAGCAACTGGAAAATCGAAAAATAACCTGTTATGTATACAAGAAATGAATTCAACAAATGTAAGAATGAGACAACTTAAAGAAGAATACTGGGAGAGTTTTACAAAGGATATGGAAAAGGACTCATATAAATCGCAGAAAAAGAGATGGTCTATGTTAGAGAATAGGAACAGAACAGTTTATATAATACTTCAGAAATTTATATAATAAAAAAATAAAAAAAATTAACAAGTCAAGACAAAATAATGAATGAGTGCTTTGAAAAGCGAACATATGAAACGCTCCAAAACGCTCCAAAACATTGACGACAGACTCATTAAAATAACATGAGATATAAATTATATGGCAAAGGCATCAGGGGAGATCACAAAAATAGTAAAAACTCTGTAATTAATGCCAAAAGAAGAATAAACTTAAGTCTACATAAAAGAAGAAGAAAATAATTGTTTATTTACAGTAAGTGTTGAGAATAATTATTCATTTTTCAGGAACTTAAAACAACTTTTTGGTTTGTAAATTGTTATAATTTTATTTTATCTAAAGATGTATATCAATAATTGTTATTATAAGTATCTTATATGACAAATACACATTAAATTTTGAGTAGTGTAACCTACGACTGTTTTTTTATTAGCTTTACTGTTCAGAATGATGACGATATGATATTTGTGTTGCGTCGTTTGCTGTTATTAAAAATCTAATTTGTTGTAGAAGGAAGACATTAGGTAAGCGTTTTCCTAACTACGTTGCGGATCTAAAGTAAAATGTTGTTTCATTTTCTATTGAATTATCTATTTACTTCAGAACGTATTCGTTACATTACGTGTTTGTTCAAGCGTTATTTCAGTTTGTAAAAATAAACTTACCGATAACAACTTGATTATTTTACGATCTTTGAAAAATAAGTTTTGTTATTTTTCGGGTAGTTTTATAGTTTCAACAGCCTTTTACATGCTACTGCAAATAATACTATTTAGATTTTACTTTAGTCTGCATTTGGCCTTCTTGGAATAAACATACGCTTGACGCGCTCTGTTATCTTGGAAAGTGCAGTGCCATACGCAGATAGCGTAATCAGAGATCTTCATACATATTATTGAAATAGCATCAAAAATCGCTAGTACAATATTATATTATATTAAATTAATTTCGTAAAGAAATGTAAACTTTACACAACCAATGTTTCTAACTGGAAACACTTACGGCTTCGGCCCGCCAACAAGTTACGCTATGAATAACTCCAGTGCTCCGGAAAATTACGGATTTACATTTAATAGACCAGGTGCTCAAGGTTTCCCCCTTTTCCAATAAGCAAATAATCTAATCTCCAACTTCCAATGGTTCCCCATAATCAAACATTAATGTTCCCTGCATCCACTCCATACCCCAATCCAGCCCCATTTTAACAGGCAATACGATATAATTTAATCTACAGACTCCTCATGGATTAAATACAGACAATCCACAGATCATGCAAACACACAAATAAATGAAGAGAATGATATAGACATAGACAAAATAAATAATGATATGGATAGGAAAATTCAACTAACGCTAACATGAATGCCAAACTATTAAAAAAAGGAAAAGAAACCCAGCACAACCCAATCCCAGTAACATCCAACCTTACCAATTAACCACGTCAAACAGATACGAACTCTTTTCGCATGAAATAACCACTAGCGCTAATGACAACCCCCCGCCCAAAATCCCAAAATCTCTACCAATCTACATTCATTATAAGAAAATGATAGATAATTTCACCCAAGTGCTTGAACAAGAGCAATTTTATACTACGGCAACATCTAGTGCTACCGTTAAAATTAATCCCTTAATTGCAGACTCCTACAGAAAATTAACGCGACATATCAAAGACAAAAATATAATACATTACACCTACCAACTTAAGGAGGATCGAGCATACAGGGTAGCCATCCGAAACATACATTATTCTACCCCGATCGAAGTCATAACAAAGTAGTTAGCAAAGCAAGGTCATCAAGTCCAAAATATAATCAATGTTAGATATCAAACAACTAAGCAGTATTTCCCACTTTTTATGGTAGACCTTGAACCACGTGACGACAATAAAAAAATCTTTGACGTTAAAGATATTGGCAACATAATAGTATCAATCGAGCTTCCCCCCTGAAAAAAAATATTATGCCTAAATGCCTGAGTTGTCAGGAATACGGATACACCAAAACATATTGTAACAAACCTTTTACTTGCGTCAAATGTGGAGATGGTGATCAAACATCCACTTGTAAGAAAGATCCTGCTACCTCAGCTAGGTGCACATTATGTGGCGGCAGCCACCCAGTCAATTACAAAGGTTGTACAGTCTATCAGGACATTCAAAGAGCCAGAAACACACCCTCCAAAGAAACAGTAAATAAGCATCGCCCGCATCAAGTAACATTCACCGCAACTGACTTTCCTTCTCTCCCAACGCCACTTACCAGTCCTCCTACCGAACACCAACGAGTTGTTTCAATCCCTCATCCCACATGGGTAAGAAGAACTACCAACTCACCAAATCCTGACCATCCCACAAACATGCATGATACGTTCTCAAATTTTCTCTTCGAATTCAAAACGATATTTTCCCAACTCTTAAGCTAAAAATACGATGATCTTTACAGTCATAAACAAAATAGCTTCAAAATGACAACTTTATTACCCATTGCACTCTGGAACGCCAACGGTATCACAAACCATGTTCCCAAAATCTCTACCTTTTTACAACTACAACACATAGATATAATGCTCATCTCAGAAGCACATGCAACAATAAGAACATTTCTAAAAATTCCTCACTATAGTATTTATTATGCCAATCACCTAGATAGAACGGCCCACGGCGGGGCAGCAGTAATTGTTAAAAACACCATAATTCACCATAAATTACAACACTATCTAACAGAAAAAATTCTAAGCACAATCATTCAAGTCCACACCCTTTCATACCCGCTTGTTGTAGCGGAGTCTACAGTCTCTACGACATTCTATTTCATCTGACGAATATGAAGAGTTCTTTAAAGTGTTAGGAAACAAGTTCATAACAGGAGGCGACTGGAACGCAAAAAATACAGCTTGGTGTGGAGACTAATCAACCCAAAAGGACGCAAATTTTTACGAACAATACAAAACAACAACTTTCAGATACATCTCAACTGGAGAATCCACTTATTGGCCCAGTGATTCCGAATAAACTCCCCGATTTACTAGATTACGCAGGCACAAACGGTATAGCGCACACCTACGCCAAGACAAAATCAAACCAAGATTTATCTACTGACCATTCTCCAGTCATCATTACTCTTAGCACCACCATAATCGCTAAGAAACCGCCTCCAAGACTCTGCAGTAAATATACAGACTGGGATCAATTTGCAAACTACCTAGATGAAAACCTCAACTTGGCTATTCGAATTTAGGACAGTCAGGATCTCGATGTCGCTATTCAGTACTTGATCACTATGCTCCAAACAGCTGCTTGGCTAGCTACTCCTGCTCCTAAAACTACCAATTCTGAAGCAAATAACATTCCTCGTCATATCTGAGACCTTGTAGTAAAAACGCAGAGCTCGAAAACAGTGACAGCGGACACAAACCCAACAAGACAGAACCTCCTATAACAGACTTGTCCACCGCTTGTACAACGCCTTACTGGAAGTTCGCAATGACTCATTCAACAATTACCTATCTAAACTCTCTCATACGACCAAACTCTATGGAAGGCAACGAAGAAACTCAAACAACCGCTAGTAGCCACCCATCAAAAGACCTGACAATATCTGGGCCAGAATTAATAAACAGAAGACAGATATATTCGGAGCATATCGACTCCTTCCTGGACGCCCCCTGCCAGCTTCATTTACCCATCGCACTATTTTCTCCAGCTGAAGTCCGTCATGAACTCCTACACACCAATAAACGGAAAGCTCCCGGATACAACCTCATAGTAGGAGAACTATTACACCACCTCCCACGCAAGGCAATATTACTTATCATCACCATCTATAATAGCATACTACGCTTAAACTACTTTCTGATGAAATGGTAGTTCGCTTAAATCATAATGATTGGTAAGCCTGGAAAACCATCTCATGAATCCTTTTCCTATCAACCATTAAGTCTCCTTCCTCTCCTATCCAAGACATTTGAAAGACTACTTAAACGAATCAAAGATACAGTTGACCTCGACCAGATCATACCTTCCTATCAATTCGGTTTCCGTGAGCACCACTTGACGATACATCAAGGTCACCAAATCGTCACTCAAATAATGGAATGCCTTGAAACCAAAAAGGTCTGTAGGTCTGCACTCCTCGATATAAAGCAGGCGTTCGACAAGGTATGGCACCAGGGACTGTTGTACAAAATTAAACTTCTTTCCAAGCCAGCTCTATTTGCTATTCAAATCATACCTTGCTGACCGGCTATTCCAAGTCAAAATCAACAACATGATCTCTGACTACAATCACATTACATCAGGAATCCCGCAAGGCAGTGAACTGGGGCCTCTGCCTACTTTACACTTCCGACCTGCCAACCACAAACGACACAGTGATTGCCACATTCGCGAACGACACGGCTATCCTAGCAGCTAGTGAAACACCGCAGGTTGCAAGCGATCGCCCTCAGCACCATCTACTACAGGGCTGGACCAATCATTGGAGGGTACCAATTAATACTGAAAAATCCGCCCAAATAACTTTTACCACTAGACGAGCAATCTGTCCATAAGCTAGATTCAATGACACCCCCCTTCCCCTGAAAACTGAAGTAAAATACTTAGGATTGCATCTTGACGCAAAACTCACTTGGAGCACCCATATTCAAGCCAAAAGAAAACAACTCGACCTAAAACTCAAGAAAATGTACTGGTTGCTGGGGCCCCGCTCTCAACGTCCCTCACAAACAAACTCCTTCTATACAAGGCCATATTAAAACCGATTTGGACCTATGGGGTATAACTTTGGAGCTGCACAAAATATTACAGCGGTTTGAATCTAAAATTCTCCGCCTGATTACTAACGCGCCTTGGTACATTCGGAACGATACCCTCCACACAGATCTGAACATCCCAACTGTTGCATATGAAATTCAGAGACTCGGCAAAATCTACCACCAACAGCTCGTAGGGCAGGAAAACAACCTCATCGATCCGCTGTCCAACCCACCTGAAATTGGCCACAGGACCTCATCCACAAGCTTCCACTACTATAACATTCATTATTCGGTAGAATAGCGCTGGCTATATCCCCCCTCCATGAAATAAAATTTAAAAAAACAAGATTTTACTTTATTTTATGACTGCAAATATTTATAATTTTTGCGATTTGCTATATTGGTAACATTTTGTGGAAAATAATCTTTGCTTTTAATAAGTAAATTATTACGGTGCTGTGATTCCTGAATATATATATTTTATATTATAAATGAAAAAGTTTTGAAGGTGTTAGGACTATAGTTTTTACACCTATTGCGATTTTTCCAAGCGTATGCTAATTTAAAAAATAATATTGTTGTGGGGGCGCTAAGCTGGGCAAACAAATTTTAGCTGCCTCCGCATTTCCTTTGAACAGAAATAATGTAAGAAACTACGCGCATTAGATATAAATACAGTCGAAAAAACCGTTAAATCAAGTTGGAAAATTATAAATATAAATTAAATCTATAAAAGTGAATTTTATTACAGTAGAAAATTGTTTTTTACTTTGTTACCTGTATATTTATGATTTTTTATAATTAAATTATAAAAAACGTTTTAATGATTGTGCAGATTTGAAAGCAGTGAAAATATCGGCTAGCGATTAAAAATAAGTCAATCTCTTGCCGATAAACAACATAATTCATTTAAGCATGTCTACTTGCGTTGCATTTAATGAAACAGGCGATCTTCCGCGAGAGACTTGGGGACGGAGCGCAGTAAAAGAAAGCAATCAAGAAAATGGAACAACCGGCGCCGCTACCTAAAGCGCGCCGAGGAGAAAATTTCACAATCCGATCAATTTCATCAGAAAGCCGCGATTGCCCACGCAAAGCGCCGATTTTCCCGATTTTAGCATTCCTCGTTGGGGCGCTCTTTCCGACGACAATGAATTAATAATGAAATTCCGCACCGGGGGCTGCTTTTATTGTTCGGAGTTCTCTCGCGTGCCGCCGCTTTGATTATTTTCTTATTTTATGTGAACCGAGCCGGCGATTACAATCTAACGAAATCTAATCGATCAGAACCGACGGCGTTTTGACGAGAGGACATTCGGCATCAGTTAGTCCCTTACTACCTTTTAGAGAGATCTCAGGGAATGCGGCATGATTTAATAAAATTTTCGCCCTTTACACCGGAGAACCTAAAGTTTGATATAGTGACGCCTCTAATATTTTTTGCAAGACAAAATTGGGGATTATAAAGGGCGTTACAAAAATTAATTTTTTTTTATTTGTTTATTAGTTGGCAAAGTTATGACATTATTGTAAAGGGTAAACATTGCCATTAAATATTTTTTTTTATTGGGAAACTGGATCATCAATTAGAACAATATACATACAATATACAAGATATATCAATAGATATGTGTTCTATGAGCTGATTTGATGACGAAATGATGGTAAAGGATTACTCCAACGACATTACCCGGAACACAATTGGATATGAGGTCCCGAGGCCATTTCTTTTTAAGTATTCAGAACGCAGGCACTTCAACTAGGGTTCCTACAGATAGATTGGGATGAGTTCAAGTCTATACGTCCAAATTGGTTTGATTATAATATTATACGAGAAAACATTTTTTTCTAAGGAGAGATGTGATTACCTATAAGCAGCCACCAAATCTTCGCTAATTAAAAGTCTATTTTTTTTTTTGGTTGTTATATGTAACTTCCACGTCAATTTGTTATTTAGGTGTAGTCCGAGGTATCTGACTGTTGGGGCATGTGGTATGACAACATTGTTGAGCTGGACAGATGGGCACTGTTGTCTTCTAACAAAATGACACGTGCGTGGACTTAGTAAACCTCCACTTAGTAAACCATTTTTGCAGTAAATTAATGTGATTCTGAAGATGTTAGGAAGTAGTAACCTGATTTTTATTTGTAGCTAAAATTGCTGTTGTATCAGCGAATGTTCCAATTTCAGTATATGGGGTGACTGGTATATCAGCTGTGTAGGTTAATTAGAAAATGTCTCCCCAATACCACTGCCTCGTGAAACTCTTGATATAATGGAGTAAAGTTTTGAAGTTTCTTCATCTTATTTGACTTGAAAAAAGCGAGATGATAAGAAGGATTTCAGCAGCTGGAAATAGTGGTACGATAAGTTTTTATGCCATATTTTATCAAAAGCCTGTTGAATATCGAGAAAGACTGCCGAACAGAATTTTTTCCTTTCAAAAGTTTCATAAATGAAGCGGTGGCGTTGCTGTATGATCGAATGAATTCGTTTGAAGCCAAACTAATGAGTTGATAAGCATTTTTTTATTAAATTAGTCTTTCGCATTATTTTGAGTAACAATTTTTTGATGTTAGATATGGAAATAGTAGTGATAATGAAGTATAGAGTAGTGACAAAACCAAAATAATACAACAATAAAACTAAACAGTGAATGGGTACGCCAATAGGCAATCCCTAAGCGACAATAGTGTTACATGTAATCAATAGTTAACAGAACCATGTATAGCACAACGTTGCTGATCTGGTTAAATAAATTAAAAAAAAATTTTTTTTAGAGAGTTTAAAGATTACTAAAAGCAAGTTTATAGGCTGGTAGGAGGTCACATCTGTTGGCGGTTTTCCTGGTTTTAATATTAAGGTAATTTGCGCATACTTGGATTGGGTTGTCCAATGGGATAATCTAAGAATTGAATTAAATAATATTTGTAGAAACCGCTGACCAGGTCCTGGGAGTTTAGTTAATTAAATCATATTCCGGTGCCTTCTTCTTGTTTAGATGTTTTCTTTCATCTTCAATTTTATTTACAGTAAAATCTGCAACGGTAGAGAAAGTTGGAAGGGAGCATCGAAAAACTGTTCAATGTCAGCATCTATATTATCTGTATGTGATTGACAAACTTGAACAAGATGCTGCGCAAATGTTTTTGCTTTTCCACTATTGGACTTATTCAGTTGTTATCGAGATTACGAATAGGGAATTTACATGTACTGGTCGTTTTAGTCCTTTAGTTACTTTCTAGATGTAAGAATCTCTATTTGAGATATTTCATCACGGACCTCTTGCAGTTTTGATTTTAATTTATTTGCTAGTCTGTTCGAAGAGGCTTTGTCTACTGGATGTCGACTTCGTTATCATCTAGCTCGAGCCCTACGTTTTTCAACATCCAAGTTTATTATTTCTGCAAGAAGGCTTTTTTGTTTGTCGCTCTTCAGTTTTGTATACTAACGTTGCATTCCAAGCGAATTTTTGCACTGTTGTAATGAACTAATTGATAGCTTTTTTGTACTTCCGTAAAATTAGTCGAAATAACATTAATAATATAGAAATTTGGGAGGTTAGTGATTTTACTCAAATCTGACGGCTAATAAGTCGGTGCATCTGTAGACAGTGTAGAGTAATTCCTTTCGTTGATAATTTTGTAGAATGCTCGTCCTCAGGTAGTTGTTAGTCTTGAAGCCTGATATGTTTGGCGTTAACATCTCTGCCTGTTAGAAACCTAGTACCAAGTGAATCAAAATATTGTTTAAGGTCATCGGTAGCGAGTTGGTATTTTGGTGGACAGTTTACAGCAGATATTGTAAGTAACTGATCTAACGTGTTAATCTGGATCGTTGTAGTTTGAAGAAAGACCTTTTCGTATTTCGGTAATTCGTGATGTACAATCGTTTCGAGGACAATAATGGCTGACTCATCATAAGAGGTACGATCTAGGTGCTCAGTGTCGTATGTTACATAATCTTCTGATACCAGAAGTACATCTACGTTGTGAATTTGTAAAGTGTTCCACTTCACGTTTTTTGAATTGCAGGCCGTTAGCGTTCCATAAAGCTAATAGTAGAAATTTATCCATTATTAATTAGTTTATTTATAACAGTAGAATGCATGTTAAGGATCGTGTTATTTTTCTGAATTAATTGATAGAACATTCCTTTGAATTCATTAAAAAATTGACTGAGGATTACATCTGAAGTACCCGTCGCTGATTCTGTATTAAGTTTTGTCGTTTGCGTGTAAGTAGTTTGGTCATTGTATTGTTTAAAGTCAGTAATACGCTACTTTGGTAGTTGTGTGATGCGTTATTTATTTTGCAATTCCTGGTATACCTGCCAATCTTTATAGTCTGTCGAATGTGAAACATCACATAAAACGCATTTAGCAGGTGTATCCTTTGTCTTCTTACAGGTTTTGGTGACACAAGCGTTCAGTCTATTACAGTAAGTTTTTATATGATTATACTGCTGACATCTTGTGCATTGTACTAAGTCTGTGTTTTTTTGTGGAGATTCAATTGCAATATCTTTATTATTAAGGTATTTTAGGTTGTAAATATTTTTATTGATATCTGCAGGCTCTTGATCCACAAAAAGCATCGGAAGTCCTATTTATTTATTATTCTGTTTCAATATCCGCTTTCAACATTCATTATGTTTCTAACAGCAAAATCTTCTTTTCTTAAGTTTTCCTTTATATAATTTACTGAGGTTGAAGGATGAAGATGTTCAATTACTACTCTGTACGGCGTCTTTTTTTTAACTTATACGTGTGCCCTATAATGCTTTTTACTTGCATAAATTTTTGTTGAACTACGGTAGGAATTTGTTATTTTTCCGTTAATTTTGGCTACAACTGGTAAATACTTGGTTAAAAATTGACTTTCTTCTGCAGCAGCTACCAAAGTTGTCAGTATTTTTTCGTAATCAATCATCTCATGGACGAAAATGGGTGGCGGCTTAGGTACTGTGTTTGTTGAAGTTTCTTGTGGGGTCGCAGCAATATTATAAGTTTCCTGTTGATTGGCGTCGCTAATCAGATTACTAATAGTATATTTAACTGTTTGAGTTTCCTGTTTACTTTTTTGTTTTCGTTTATAGCGACGCACACTTTGGCAGGGATTTCCTTCCTTATTGTATTTACTTCTAAATTTTCGACTTCGTCTCCGCTGCAGCTGTATATTGCGGCAGTTTGTGTTGTATTATTATAATTAATGACAGGTTGAGGCGTGACTGGGAAATGGCGTAAATGGAGTTAAATTAGACTGCATGCTTACATTGTTTATGTTTTGCAGGAAAAGCGGCTGTTGTTGCCTTTGACTCAGAAATATAAGCTTGTCGGGACGCAAAGTGTTTCCGCAAGAGAACAAATTAGCGTAATGCCGAGCCGAGAAGCATTCCCAGAAATCGTCAATTGGGGGTGCAAGCCTGCCCAATCACGTGATCTTTTCTAAGAGAAGTCACCCCTCACGCACAATCCCCGAGGGATAAAAGCGTGTCTCACGCCAGTCCAAGACAGTTCACTGTCTTCGAACTGGCCTTGCCGCTGTCTAAAAGCCTTGCCCTTCATCGAACGGTGCTTGCCGCTAGACATAGGACCTTGCCGAATCGTGAGCCACCTCCGTCTACTACGTGACTGTGGCCTATGGCCCCCAGGAGGACCACCACTTTGTCCGATCGACACCTCCAAAAAAGTACTATCGGGTCCAGTGGCGAGCCTACCGCCGAAGAACGCTGGTATCAGAACCGCAGCCCCGTTGCCACGGACACCCCTGTAGAGGCCCGCCGAGGGACGCCAGAAGAAACCCACCAAGGGACGCCGGGCACGGGTCCTGAAAGAGCTGTTCGGTGAATCTCCATTCCTCGTGAAACCAGCAGCGACGTCACCGACTGAAGAACGTTTGCAGTGTGTCCTGTGAACACTGTTCAGGACACCACCGGATCATAATAACAAACCCTTAAGGTACGCCGACGCCACGGACACGACCCAACTGCCGGCCGAGACCTCAACACTCTTGTGGCCATAATAAACTCTTGTAATTAATGTGAAAAAGCACAATATGTGAGGAATATTCGTTATACCGTCCCTACAAGCGGATTGAAGTTTGGCTGCGGCTGATAACTTATCTCCTGTTATATTGGATAGTTAAAATGTAGGTGCGCTTACATTATTCATTATGGAACACCCGGCCTAACGGCCATACTTACATTTATTAGGCGTTCAATTTTGGGGCAAGCACACCCTTACAAGTCAAAAGTTAAACGAAGAATTTTTCTATTAAATGTGGAATAAAATGTTTGACAAATGTCAGCTGTGGCTCATCTGACACTCTCGAATTCTTCTCACAAAATTCTCAACCACTTTTTTGCTTTCAGGAGTCGTTTTCATTTTCGTAGCATAAACTTTGGCCTTCACAAATTCTCAGAAGAAACAATCGCTCGGTGTAAGGTCGAATGATCTTGGTGGCCAGTTCACTCCGCTGTTTTGGGAGGAAAATCTCATAACAAGTTTTTAAAAAAAGAATGGTTGGTTGTTGACATATACACTAAGGCAGAAATGTACCGCATCTTAAAAATGATTTTTTTATCAAAATTGCTGTCAATTTCTTGATTTTCTAGTACCCAATCGGTAAATAGTTGGCGTTTAAAATGGTCGTTTAGCTTTAATTCATGGATTATTTGAATCTTAAATGAGTGCAAATCCAAATCTTTTGTTAAAATTCGCGGCATGGTGGTTTTTGAAAGGTTCAATTGCAGTGACTGACGGCGCACTAAGGTTTGAAGAGCAATGTTTTAAACCGATCGACCATTAGGAGGCTTCTGTTTACTACAAAATATCACCAGACAGAATCTTCCCAACATTTCAGAAAAAATGACAGAACTGAAATCGTCCGTTTCTTTTAGGACCCTCAATATTTTTCCTCGCGTTTTTTTTAAATTATATTATTCATGAAACGGTAAATTTAATATTTTATAATTTTTAGAGTAACACATTTCTGATTTTAAAATATTTATTTTTGAATATTTATTTAGTTTTTTAAATTCCTTTGCTTAACATTCTTTTTGTTTTACTGCAATTGTTTAACATATTTAACAACACATAATTACGAATTATCTTTTATTGTTGAGTAATACAAGCTAATTATCAATTTCAGCTCGTTCCTGTGTTTATTTTTGTATGTACAATTTCTTACTAATTCTTAAATTATTTTTAAAGCTTGATAAAAAGGTTTCCAAAACAACAGAGGACGTAATAATTGATATTCTATAAAAAATTACAAATTATATTACTTGTTTTGCATACTGCTATTTGCATTAGTGGATTTATATAAGCTTGCTATTTAGAAATTTTCAATTTTATTCTATTAATAACGCAGCCTTATAATAAAAACTAATTTATATATAATTTATTAAGTAAATTTTCAACGAACTTAAAAAGTTCGTTACTGAATTCTATATGTCTGTCGGTCTGTCGGTCTGTCTGTGGCTGTCACAAAATTATGGATTTTTTAAAATTTTAAAATGGTATCTTATAGGAAATTTTACGCTGATTTCAAAATCGAAATCAAAAAGTTTCTATCTCGAATAGTTTTCGAGATATTCGACTTCGAATTTCGGGAAAATTTCGACATTGCGATTTTATGAGTAATTCTTAAAGAAAATTTTACGCTGATTTCAATAATGAAATCGAAAAAATTCTATGTCGAATAGTTTTCGAGATATTCGACTTCGAATTTCGGGAAAATTTTCGACATTGCTATTTTAAATGTGATTCTTATAGGAAATTTTACGCTGAATTCGAAAATGAAGAAAAAATTCTATGTCGAATAATTTTCCAGATATTCGAGAAATCGAAAGGTTTTTTTAAGTTCGTTCTGGGATTGCTTACAGAGCAATCTCTTCGTCGGCCCCATGTTTTATTACTCCAACGACATTACCCGGAACACAATTAGATATCAGGTCCCGAGGCCATTTCTTTTTAAGTATTCTGAACGCAGGCACTTCAACTAGGGTTCCTACAGATGGATTGGGATGAGTTTCTAGACAATTGTGTTGTACTATTACGCGTTGGTTCACGTATCCAGGTGCATTGGATAGTTGCCTAAGAACTTTAGACTGAAATGTTTGAATAATTTTTAAATTGGACTTGCCAGAGCAGCCCCACAGTTCAAGTCTATACGTCCAAATTGGTTTGATTATAACATTATACGAGAAAACCTTTTTTTTTTCTAAGGAGAGATGGGATTACCTTTTAAGTAGCCACCAGATCTTCGCTAATTAAAAGTCTATTTTTTTTGTTTGTTTGTTATATGTAACTTCCACGTCAATTTGTTATTTTGGTGTAGTCCGAGGTATCTGACTTTTGGGGCATGTGGTATGACAACAACATTGTTGAGCTGGACAGATGGGCACTGTTGTCTTCAGAATGACACGTGCGTAGACTTGCTCTACCACTTTAATTCTCCACTTAGTAAACCATTGTTGCAGTAAATTAATGTGATTCTGAAGATGTTAGGAAGCAGTAACCTGATTTTTATTTGTAGCTAAAATTGCTGTTGTATCAGCGAATGTTCCAATTTCAGTATATGGGGTGACTGGTATATCAGCTGTGTAGGTTAATTAGAAAATGTCTCCCCAATACCACTGCCTCGTGAAACTCTTGATATAATGGAGTAAAGTTTTGAAGTTTTTCACCTTATTTGATTTGAAAGAAGTGAGATGATAAGAAGGATTTCAGCAGTTGGAAATAGTGGTACGATAGGTTTTTATGCCATATTTTATCAAAAGCCTGTTGAATATCGAGAAAGACTGACGAACAGAATTTTTTCCTTTCAAAAGTTTCATAATGATGCGGTGGCATTGCTGAATGATCGAATGAATTCGTTTGAAGCCAAACTTATGAGTTGATAAGCATTTTTTATTAAATTAGTCTTTTGCATTATTTTGAGTAACAATTTTTTTAAGAGTTTAAAGATTACCTGAAGCAAGTTTATAGGCTGGTAGTAGGTCACATCTGTTGGCGGTTTTCCTGGTTTTAATATTAAGGTAATTTGCGCATACTTGGATTGGGTTGTCCAATAGAATAATCTAAGAATTGAATTAAATAATATTTGTAGAAACCGCTGACCAGGTCCTGGGAGTTTAGTTAATTAAATCATATTCCGGTGCCTTCTTCTTGTTTAGATGTTTTATTTCATCTTCAATTTTATTTACAGTAAAATCTGGAATCGGTAGAGAAAGTTGGAAGGGAGCATCTATATATAAGCATCATTATATAAATGCTGCATGAGTTGAAGCTATGTTGAAGTTCGATTGTACTTCCGTAAAATTAGTCGAAATAACATTAATAATATAGAAATCTAGGAGGTTAGAGATTTTATTCAAATCTGACGGCTAATAAGTCGGTGCACCTGTAGACAGTGTAGAGTAATTCCTTTCGTTGATAATTTTGTAGAATGCTCGTCCTCAGGTAGTTGTTAGTCTTGAAGCCTGATATGTTTGGCGTTAACATCTCTGCCTGTTATAAACCTAGTACCAAGTGAATTAAAATATTGTTTAAGGTCATCGGTAGCGAGTTGGTATTTTGGTGGACAGTTTACAGCAGATATTGTAACTGATCTAACGTGTTAATCTGGATCGTTGTAGTCTGAAGAAAGTCCTTTTCGTATTTCGGTAATTCGTGATGTACAATCTTTTCGCGGACGTTAATGGCTGACTCATCATAAGCGATACGATCTGGGTGCTCAGTGTGGTATGTTATATAATCTTCTGATACCAGAAGTGTATCTATGTTGTGAATTTGTAAAGAGTTCCACTTCACGTGTTTTGAATTATAGGCCGTTAGCGTTCCATAAAGCTAATAGTAGGAAATTATCCATTATTAATTAGTTTATTTATAACAGTAGAAAGCATGTTAAGGATCTTGTTATTTTGGTGAATTAATTGATAGAACATTCCTTTGAATTCATTAAAAAATTGACTGAGAGTTACATCTGAAGTACTCGTCGCTGATTCTGTATTAAGTTTTGTCGTTTGCGTGTAAGTAGTTTGGTCATTGTATTGTTTAAAGTCAGTAATACGCTTCCTTGGTGGTTGTGTGATGCGATATTTATTTTGCAGTTTGTGGTATACCTGGCAACCTTTATAGTCTGTCGGATGTGAAACATCACATAAAACGCATTTACCAGGTGTATCCTTTGTCTTCTTACAGGTTTTGGTGACACAAGCGCACAGTACATTACAGTAAGTTTTTGTATGATTATACTGCTGACATCTTGTGCATTGTACAAAGTCTGTATTTTTTTGTGGAGATTCAATTGCAATATCTTTATTATTTAGTTTTTAGTTTGTAGATGTCTTTATTGATATCGGCAGGCTCTTGATCCACAGAAGCATCGGAAGTCCTATTTATTTATTATTCCGTTTCAATATCCGTTTTCAACATTCATTATGTTTCTAACAGCAAAATCTTCTTTTCTTAAGTTTTCCTTTATATAATTTACTGAGGTTGAAGGATGAAGATGTTTAATTACCACTCTGTACGGTCTCTTTTTTTCTGATACGTGTGGCGTATAATGCTTTTTACTTGCATAGATTTTTGTTAAATTGCGGTAGAAATTTGTTATTTTTGCGTTATTTTTGACTACAACTGGTAAATATTTGGTTAAAAATTGACTCTTTTCTTCTGCAGCAGCTACCAAAGTTGTTAGTATTTTTTCGTAATCAATAATCTCATGGACGAATATGGGTAGCGGCTTAGGTACTGTGTTTGTTGAAATTTCTTGTGGTTTCGCAGCATTAATATAAGTTTCCTGTTAATTGGCGTCGCTATTCAGATTACTAAGAGCTGCATATTTGTTTGATTGAGTAATAGTATATTTATTTGTTTGGGTTTCCTGTTTACTTTTTTGTTTTCGTTTATAGGGATGCACACTTTGCCAGGGATTTCCTTATTGTATTTACTTCTAAATTTTCGTTTTCGTCTCCGCTGCAGCTGTATATTGCGGCAGTTTGTGTTGTATTATTATAATTAATGACAGGTTGAGGCGTGACTGGGTAAATGGCGTAAATGGAGTTAAATTAGACTGCATGCCTACATTGTTTATGTTTTGCAGGAAAAGCGACTGTTGTTGCCTTTGACTCAGAAATATAAGCGTGTCGGGACGCAAAGTGTTTCAGCGAAGCGAACAGATTAGCGTAATGCCGAGCCGAGAAGCATTCCTAGAAATCGTCCAAGACAGTTCAAAGCCTTGCCCTTTATCAAACGGTGCTTGCCGCTAGACATAGGACCTTGCCGAATCGTGAGCCACCTCCGTCTACTACGTGACCGTGGCCTATGGCCCCTAGGAGGCCCACCACCAACTTTGTCCGATCGACACCTCCAAAAACGTACTATCGGATCCAGTGGCGAGCCTACCGCCGAAGAACGCTGGTATCAGAACTACAGCTCCGGTGCCACGGACACCCCTGTAGAGGCCCGCCGAGGGACGCCAGAAGAGACCCACCGAGGGACGCCGGGCACGGCTCCTGAAAGAGCTGTTCGGTGAATCTCCATCCCTCGTGAAACCAGCAGCGACGTCACCGACTCAAGAACGTTTGCAGCGTGTCCTGTGAACACTGTTCGGGACACCACCGGATCATAATAACAAACCCTTAACGTACGCCGACGCCACGGACACGACCCAACTGCCGGCCTAGACCTCAACACTCTTGTGACCATAATAAACTCTTGTAATTAATGTGAAAAAGCACAATATGTGAGGAATATTCGATATACCGTCCCCACAAGCGGACTGAAGTTTGGCTGCGGCTGATAACTTATCTGCTGTTATATTGGATAGTTAAAATGTAGGTGCGTTTACATTATTCATTACTAAACACCCGGCCTAACGGCCATACTTATATTTATTAGGCGTTCAATTAACTAATTTTGGGGCAAGCACACCCTTACTCGTCAAAAGTTAAACGAAGAATATTCTATTAAATGTGGAATAAAATGTTTGACAAATGTCAGCTGTGGCTCATCTGACACTCTCCAATTCTTCTCGCAAAATTCTCAACCACTTTTTTGCAATTCCATCAAATTTCTTCAAATTTTTGCTTTCAGGAGTCGTTTTTATTTTCGTAGCATAAACTTTGGCCTTCACAAATTCTCAGAAGAAAGAATCGCTCGGTGTAAGGTCAAATGATCTTGGTGGCCAGTTCACCACGCTGTTTTGGGAAGAAAATCTCTTAACAAGTTTTTAAAAAAAGAAGGGTTGCTTGTTGACATATACACTAAGTCAGAAATGTATCTCATCTTAAAAATGATTTTCTTATCAAAATTGCTGTCAATTTCTTGATTTTCTAGTACCCAATCGGTAAATAGTTAGCGTTTCAAATGGTCGTTTAGCTTTAATTCATGGATTATCTGAATCTTAAATGAGTGCAAATGCAAATCTTTTTGAAAGGTTCAATTGCAGTGAGTGACGGCGCACTAAGGTTTGAAGAGCAATGTTTTAAACCGATCGACCATTACGAGGCTTTTGTTTACTACAAAATATCACCAGACAGAATCTTCCCAACACTTCAGAAAAAATGGCTTAGAATTTAAATCGTGCGTTTTTTTGGGATACTCAATATTTTTCCTCACGTTTTTTTTTAATTATACAATTCATAAGACGGCAAATTTAATATTTTATAATTTTTTATAGTAACACATTTCTGATTTTCAAATATTTATTTTTGAATATTTACTTTAGTTTTTTAAATTCCTTTGCTTAACGTTCTCTTTGTTTTACTGCAATTGTTTAATATATTTAACAACACATAATTACGAATTATATTTTATTGTTGAGTAATACAAGCTAATTATCAATTTCAGCTCGTTCCTGTGTTTATTTTTGTGTGTACAATTTCTTACTAATTCTTAAATTATTTTTAAAGCTTGATAAAACGGTTTCAAAAACAACAGAGGACGTAATAATTGATATTCTATAAAAAATTACAAATTATATTACTTGTTTTGCATACTGCTATTTGTATTAGTGGATTTATATAAGCTTACCATTTAGAAATTTTCAATTTTATTCTATTAATAACGCAGCCCTATAATAAAAACTAATTTATATATAATTTATTAAGTAAATTTTGTAGAAAAACTGATTTTACAAATTCTTTCATGGCACGAATTTGTCAATATAATTTTTTGTTTTGTTTTTACTTTGTACGTCTGCACAAGCTACGACTTGTGCTTTTCTTGTTTTTTAAGCTTCCTCATATGTTTGTTTCTTTTATTGCCTCTTCTAGTACCAAATGAAATCAGTTCATTTCTTTAGCAAACTTCCCTGTTGATTTTAAATATTTCCGTTTGTCCTTTCCTTGTTTTTGCTATTGCCTTTGAATTTTCATCGTGTAAGTTTCCCGGGTATTTATTCTTTTCAAGATTTGTAAAAGTTTCTTCTTTAACTTTATCAAATGCCTGTTTATAATTAATAAATAATAATTATAATTCAATAACATACTCGTAACACTTTTCCAATATTCTAAACATGATATACAAAGCATCTATTGTTGACCCTCGTGATCTAAATCCCATTTGATAATTGCTAATTTTCTTTTTAGTGTATTTTGTAAGGTTTTTTCTGAAGCATTGCCGTAAATATTTTGTATATCATATTTAGCGCTGTGATTCCTCTGTAGTTCTGGATTGTTTTAGGTCGCCCTTTTGTGGTATTGCAATAATTATTCCTATTTCTTATTCTGTCGATATTTTTTCTTGTTTTCATATTTCATTTATAAGCCCATGAATTCTATTATGTGCCCCTCCTCATATTTCAACATTTTTTCATTTATTTGGTCACATCCTGCCGATTTCTCATTTTTAAATTTTTTTATAATATACTTTGTTCCGTCATACGTTGGTTATTTTATTATGTTTTCGTTTACGTCTAATTCTTCACTGATATCTTGTTGCTCCTGCTTTTTATCTTCTTCTACTTTGTTTAATAAGTTATAAATGCTGTTACCAGATATTTTTTGTCTTATTTTTTATGCTTGTCGCTTGTGTTTTTTGTTTTTACTGTGTTATTTCTTTTCTGTGTTTTGATTTGTTCATAAAATATTTTTGTATTGTTATATTTGCTATTCTGTACCACCTCACTTAACATTTCCTCCATTCTCATCGGTTTTTGTTTATTTTTTATTTCTTTGTATTTTCTTATGTCTTCTTTTTCTTCTGTTTTAACCGGTTGTTTCTCATTTTGTTTTCTATGTTAATTATTTCTTAACACTCATCATCAAACCACTGTTTTGTAGTACTTTTTATAAATATCTTATTATTATTCTTTTAATATTCTTCTATTCCCTCTCTGTCTATTTCACTTCTCCGATTTTTCTTTTTTATTATTAATTTCTTTTGTCCACTTTTTTATCTACAGTTTTTTAGTATTCTATTTGTTGTATTCTCGTCTTTCTTTTTGTTTCTTTATTTTTTTCTTATTTTGCATTTCACCTCTGTATGACCTGACGTCTGTAATTATACTATTCTAGTTTTTATTTATTAATATATGATCTATTTGATTTCTTCTTGTTGTACCTGGTATTACCCGTGTTGCTTTATGTGTCCTTTTGTGTTTATAACTTGTTGATTGTCAATTTGTTGCCATTGCAAAGTTACATATCTAATTTGCATTGTTATTCGTCCTTTCAAATGTTGTATATTTTCATGTTACCTCCTCCTTTTCGGAGTATGAATTTAAATCTTCCAGTATAACCAAAATATTGTGTTTTGGTATTTCCTCAAACGTCTTCTCTAATTTGTTACAGAATTTGCCATTCTTGTTTAGGGGTTTAGCTTCTATTGTTAAGCAGCATAATTTGCCATTAATGAGTTTAAAGATCATAACATTTATTTTGTTACTCCCTATAAAGCAAGTGCTGTTGATTCTCCTGAGTATATAATTGTAAAATTCCTTTTATGAATTTATTTTTGTCCTTTTTACTTCATCTTTTAAACAGCTGCCACATCTACTTTATATTTTTTTAGTTCTTTGGTTACTTCCATCATCTTTCTAGATGCTTTTGTTTTTACATTACATGTTGGAATTTTTATATTCTTGTTACTTTTATTCCTTTAAGTTCTTTATTTGCCATTATATTCTTCTTTTGTTTACATGTTTTTGTTGCTGTAATGGCAATTCTTTTTTATGATATTTGGCCTACCTTAGAAGTTTGTGTTATATTTTCTTGTACACTTATTTTTTTATTAAAAAAATCTTCAGTTTTTTCTATTGATCTTTTTTCGCTTGTTTTCATTTTTTTATTACTATGTTTTTTTTTCTGTTTTCTATTATTAACCTATTTTTTAAATTTTGTAGATTAGTTGTTGCTTTTCTTGTTTTCATATTTTCTCTTTTTATCTTCTTATTTCACTTTTAGCTGTTCTAATTCTTTTTTGTAATCACCAGAGTAGTATAAGCGGTTGAGGGGTGGGTTGCGGTGCGGACGGACCCGGATTCCATTCCCGGAGCTCTCTGATGCTTGGCAGGGGGCGCACTCAGTCACTGAAAATAAGGTACTTATCTGCGCTCACTCAAGTAATAGATAATAATGGCGGTCATCTAAGGCGCGGTGCTTGCCACGTCACCCCGCACCAAAGATGACGACCGGACAGAAAAATCTCTCAGCTCGCAGGCCATGTTCCCACGAGGCGTTAGAGCCTTACCACTATTATTATTAATTCTTTTTTGTTCTTTTGAAATCTTTTATTTATTTCTTGCTTCATCGTTCTAATTTCTTTTAATATCAGTTAATTATTGCTTTTCGTGACTTAACTGGCGTTGTTGTCATTCTTTTACTTTTTTAAAATACTTGCTCCTCATCCTCATCATCGTCGCACTGACTTCTTTTTTATTATTATTCGTAGATTCTTCTTCACTGCTCACTTTTCTGTAATACGACTCTGTCGTTTCCCGCTCAAACTTCTTGCTGTGTTCATGTAATATTATTCCTACCTTGCTTCTGTCTGAGCTGTTACTCTCTTGGTCTTTGTCACTTATCACTTTTACCCGGTAGCAAATTTAAATCTGTTATTTAGCTTCTAAAGCATACAAAATACAGAGCTCTATTTAACACCGTCTTTCACGTTTGTCACCAGGAGCGACTTTTATAACATATACTTATACATAAGATCAGCTTATGGATACGACAATTGCCGTAATTTTATAAATTTTGCGGTTTTTTATCTGTGATTCTTATTGTTATTTGTAAATATAAAAAAAAAATAAAATTAAGCAATATAAAGTCTAGGATTATAAACACACGTTAAAAATACGGGAATGGGAGTGCTGGTTGTAGTGCAAAACAGAGTTGAAAAGTGAGCAGATAATAAATTTTTTTGTTTAACAATTAAGAATGTACCTAACCTTTAATTAGATAACATTTTATTTATAGCCTAAATTATTAGGATATTTATTGTATTTCCATCGATCCATCTTAGCTTCTGAAACATTGTGCATACAAACTTTGTTGTGGCTACACTTGTAATATGCTTTACTCTTTATTACTGTATTACACTTCACATTACATAAGCTCTAGGGTTTTTTTTGAGCCTACAGACAAGATCTCGGTTGATTAGAAGTTGTAGATCTTCCAGATTTGGATGTATGTGGGCCGCTCCTCAAGGCATACTTTCTATTTAAGTTCTTAACCATCTCCTCCTGGAGTTTCCTACGCATATTATTATTTTGTATGTACAAAAGAGAATTTAATGTATTTTATAAAAATTGGTCTTGAAATTTCTGAATGCAAACATTTTTTGTATAGTCCCGTAACTAGATAACATATATTTGTACTGGTCGTATCACCCTTTATAAATCAGTATTTTACTTTAAGCTATTTCTTTCTAGAGGCTTATACATGCTATTATATTTTAGCTTTAATTTAGATGTTTCCTTTTTAACATGTTCTTTTCATTTTAATTTTATATTTAACTTTAAGCCTATGTATTTAGTTGTTTTTTTTTGGTGTTTCTTTAAATTCATTTAAAGAAGAATTTATTTTTTGTTTGTGAAATTAACGTGAACAGATTTTCTTTTATCTATGAGTTTATATTATTAATTGTGTCTTGGAGATTAAGCATTGTTTCTTCTATATTATTTTTTATAGCTTACAAATTATTAAAGAAATGTGAACGTTAAGCATTACAGAAGAAATTACGACACTACACCAGCACTACTACAAATACAATTATCGCTCTTACCATCTAGAGCTATAATGTCCAGTTTCTTATAATATATTATGGCAGAAATTTTCCTATCCCGGCATTCGCCTTAAAGTATGACTCAGAAAAACTATGAAAACCCGAGTCAAGGCAGGCGACTCAAAACTGTTGATGCCTACAAATTCTCTTAATACTTATAATTCTACGCAAAGAAACAGACTAGTCTATCTTAATCTACTTTGAAGTCTCTATTTTGTTCTTTTTAGAATTCGTATATTGCACCAGCACTAATTTGTTTAACTCCCGCGAGCACTTCTATACGTAATCTTGCGCACCGTTTCGCTAGTACCGTAAAAGCAATCTACCGCTCACGCGCTTCCGAAAGTTCTTGCTCTCACTTGTGACTTGGTTTAATCTGCAAACATAGCTAATTTGGTGCTTTCATTTTCAGGAATTTCACAAGTATACAACAAGTATATAAAGGATACCTTCCTGGGAACACCTGTTTTTATTGTTAGTATAAGTTCAGAGCAACCACTGTTTTGCTCAGGTATAGATCTAAATAAGTCTTAATGTATCTAAAATAATTAATAAACAAAGTTTGGTTGGCAAGCATAATTTTAATTTAATTAGTAAACCATTGTGCCAAAAGCTTTAGGAACATCTAAAAAATATACCAGAGTGTATTTTATTTTCCTCGAGCAATTTTTCGAACACATTTATAATTTTATGTACTTGATTTAGCATATACTTCTACTACAAAACCCAAATTGTTTCACCCAAAAAGTTTTACAATACATTTCTTTGGTAGTTGTTTTGGTATACCCTGTAATAATAATTTCCACCGATCAGATCGAATTTTTTTTGTTGACATTGTAACCATTTTGGTGGTTACTTGAATGAAATGATCTTTAGAAGACACTTTAGTTGCTTGCAGCTGAAGCTCGTTCGGACAATGGTAGTAGCTCAGGTAGTCAGACGGAATCATGTAGGTCGTCGATTCCACCGTCCAGATGCTTGAGCATGTTTAAGACCAGAAATGATCCAGATGGCTGCTGGTCACGTGAGCTAAGGATATCCTGAGGTTGTAAATAGTTTAACGAGTTATATATTAGTAGTTAGACTAAAAACTTGTATTAGTAGCCCACTAAGAGACACACTTAGTCACTTATTTATGTTTACCTAATTATTTGTTTTTACTCATTTATTTGTAATTACTAGCCTAAAGATAATTACTAATTACTTATTTTGTAAATAAAACATTTAGAGAGTAGTAAAACCTACAATTAGCATGTATAGAAATATTTGTAACTGCACAGGTGGTATTAAGCTAACAACAGTCGAAGGCGTTGTCTGCAAAATTGTATTTTACAGCGTATAACTGAAATAAAGTGTTTTTTATTAAACCTACGAGTTTGAGATGCATAATTGGCGGCGCTCCGAGATATCTAAGTAGCACTGTTGAGAACGAAGAGCATTCTTAGTTTTGGCGTTACAACGTACACCTCGGTTGGAAATCTCCATCGCGTAGGTAGATCTGCTACGAAATAAGTATTATAAACTTTCTAAAAAGCTTCTTTTATTTGACGCTATCTTTATAATATGTTCCCTTAAATTGCTGTGTACTTTCTTGGGCGTAGTTACTTAACCATTTCTGCTATTGCTTTCGTTTGGAATTGTTGTTTTTGCTGGTATATATTCTAAGCAAGCAGAGAAGTTATTTGCTTTTTGTTTGTTTGTTCTTGTCCAAGATTCATATTCTTTATGTATTGGTAGAATTTGTTTTATTGGCATATTAATTCTTTTTGTTATTTTTTCTAGTGACTAATTAGTGCTTTATTCTTAGCCTTTTGGATTTTTTCTCTGAATAGTGAGGTGAGGGCATTCATTTTATTTTTATTTTATCTTGAATTTGATATTTTCCACATCTTTCTAACTTTTCTTTAGCCTTTATTAAACCTTTAATATCTTTAGAGTAGTTATTGGTGGTAATTTTTCATCTTATTCATAGAGTTAATTATTCACTGCTGAATGTAAAGTATCCAATATAAATATTTTGGATTATATATTTATTTTTTGCTTGGATTAGCAGATTCAGTAGAAAAGTATGCTCCTGATGCGGTAATTAAGTGATTTTAAGTTTTGATGCATATACTGACAGCTTTGTCTATGTCTCGTATTTTTCTATTGGTGTTGCTCCAAAAACTTATAGTTACTAAATGTTTTTGTTGATTTGGCTTCTGCTCTTTGCTTGTCTTTATTTACAGCACTTTGGAAATTTGTTTACCCGACATTTAGAATTTAATATAAAATTGTTTTGTGCTAGATCTGCAATGAGTCTTCTATAGCGTCCCAAGGGAAAAAATATAAAAGGTCTTAAAAAAAACCGTTAGTTTATCGTTACTAAAAGTATCTACAATGTTACAAGGAATATAATAAGAACAAATAATTGAATATCAAAGGAGTATGTAACTAATAGAGGTGTACGACAAGAAGGAGTCCTTTATTATGTGTTATATTAATAGATAAAATTGCGACCAGTAATAATTACATAAATGAATTATGCCGATGTTTAGTGATAATAGCTAATACGAAAAAGAAGTTAAAAAGGAATGTTACAGTTTGGAATAATGCAATAAATGAGTATGATATGGAGATAAATATAAGTAAAACTTAAATTATGACTATAACTAAACTAAATATTAAAATACGTATTAATAACGAAATACTACAACAAATTAAAAATTTTAAATATTTAGTATCGGCAGTTAATGCACAAGGCCATTTAAATTCATGTAAAGAATAAAAGCAGCAAATGGGCTTTACTAGGTGCTCAATGAAAGGTTTATCAGAAAAACAAAAATCAGTATTGCAACTAAAGCTAAAATATTTAAGAATGTATTTACGCCTATTTTAATTTATGCCAGTGAAACGTGGATGTTGGACGATAGAGTTAAAAGTAGGCAACAGGCTAGTGAAATAAAATATTTTTGAGAGGCATCAGGTGTAGCTAGAACAGAACGAATAACAACATAATTCGTGGATGGTTGAAAGTTAACTCAGCGGAGAACAAAATGGAAACGGGGCAGCGAAGGTGTTGGAGTCATTTTATCAGAATGGTTGAATTTAGGATAGTGAAAAAAATATAGAAAATGGGCGTGGATAAGAAAAAAAGGGGAAATCCAGGAGAACCTGGAATGGGGAAATGACCAAGACTTTACAGAAAAGGAACCTAAACAGGACAGGTGCAGGCGCAGGTGGAGAAACATACTACACCTTTACACCTCTATATTGTAAGATAGAAGATGATAGACTATGTATGTTTTGTACCAATTTCCATAAGTTAATTTACCAGGATTTTGTTTGCTTTCATCATTCATGCACTTGGTATAATCTGTGGCATTTACGCCGAGTGGATCACATTTGCAAAATCATTTGGTGATGACTTCTTTTAGTAACAGCTTTAATGGGCGACTTTAAAATGGTAACAAACTGAGAGTTTGTAACAAACCGAGTACCCGTAGGTAATTTTCAATCTTGGAGAGGAGTATTTAAAGGGCTGAATTACAGAAACGCCTGCTGGTTGTATAATATAAGTAAGTTTTATTGAAATATTAGAAAAAAAATGATTGCTTATGTATAATTATCTCACGTTGTAGGTAATGTATGATGATTTATGATTATTCTCTAATAGAATAAACAGAAAATGACATACATGTATGCACTTTTTGTAGGGCATAATACCAAACTTGCTGAACTTGTCCACGCTGAGGAGCTTATCAGGTTTATTAAGAATCTCACTTTCTTAATGTCGTCTTTGTAGAGCGATTTCCCACATCGCTAGGATTATTTTTGTGTCTTTTCATGAAATTAATAAGCCATTTTAGGCTAGTTAAATAATGCTACATTATTTTTTTATGCCGTTAATATGGTTGGCCTATTTTCGCTATATTAAATACCTCATTTTTAATTTATTAATTATGGTTGAATGAGAAATTTTATATTTTTTGCACGATTTCTTTTTGACGTATCTTTAATATATCAATGCCTTTTTTTTTTGTTGGCGCGCACTTACACGTACTGCAGCCTTGAGGACTATATACTAATATGCACCTTTATACATTATTTACAGCTAAAACGTCACATACATCATGAGTTTACAGCGAGATTCGAACTCGTTTGTGCCGGGTTCGTAAACAGAGGAACAAGACTCGTAACCATGACGCCAAGGCGGCGGCTCTATCAGTGCCTTGATAACGGAAGAATTTTTGTAGAAGTATATTTATTTTAAAATAGAATATAAAATCTTGTTGTTGGATTTTACAAGTTTTATTATTCCTACACTCGAAAATATTAAGTTTTTTCATTGAAGTTAAATTTATGTTGCTAATATTTCAAGTGACTCAAAAAGTCGATGTATAATAGTGTCACATTACATGTGTTTATTTCATATATACGTTTCAAACAAAATAATTAGATGCCTTCGGATCGAGTGCTAAAGTGTTTTCGCAATCCTTATATGTTGAGAATACAATACTACTTATATCAGCAACAACCTCAAAATAAATAATAAATTAATGCAACAAATAACCTTACATCCATAAGTAAGTTTTTTAACATATTAAACCCTCAATTTTATAAATTAAGCCACAGAAATCTGAATAGATCAGTCCACCAACTGTCAAAATTAAGCTTTGTAAGAATCAATAAAAACTAAAGCGGACTTGGTTATAAAAAAACAATAGCAGACTAAAATTTTTTTTATCAAATTACTTGCTAAGTAAACCAATTTATACAAAAAATCACAATGAATCAAATGCACAACTTGGAAAAGATTAAAGCTCCTCCAATTTTTGTGAGTAAACTAGAAAATGCGATTTCCGTTCAAAACGCATTACACAGCTGCTAATAATTACACTTTAAAATATTAAGTCACAATTACAGTATTACATCAAACATCGGAAAATTTTTTATCATCATAGACGAATGGCTGAAAAACTTACTAAATGAAAGATAAGAAAAGCATCAGTCAAAGTTCTTACAGCAGACTTTTATTCGTTGTGAAAAAGTTTTTTTTATTATAACGAGGTCTGACAGCCCCGGAAAGCTTGTCCAACTCCGACATGCTTGAGCCCCTTCGCATAGTAGTTTTTAAAAATAAATAAAAACACGATTAAAAAGCTCTGTTTGACATAATTGACGTATGCCGTTGTCATGACAACGCATTTACGTATACCCAGTTAGAGTTGAACTTTGACCTTTGACCTTTGACCTGTGTGACAGCACTCATAATTTTTTTTTATGTATAAGTGCTTTATTACCCGCTCTCAAACGAAAATTTTCCATCGCTTGCGGTTCCGGAAATATATTACCTGGGTCGCGTCTGCCGCCGGACCGAAATTTGTCCTTCGGAGGCGCTCGGGTCGGCACGGAAAGGCGCGAACGATTTGACCTTTGACCTGTGTGACAGCAGCAGCAGCACTCATAATTTTTTTTATATATATAATTATATAGTGCCAGCGTGGTCCCGTGGTTGAGGGACGGGCTGCGATGCTGACGGGCCCGGGTTCAATTCCTAGTGCTCTCTGATGCCTGGCGGGTGGCCTACTCAGTCACTAAAAATAATTGAATACCTGCGTTCATTCGAACAAGGGGTAATAATGGCGGTCGTCTTGGGCGCGGTGCTTGCCACATCGCCCCGCATAAGAGCTGGTGCGCGACGACCGGGCAGAGAAAGCGAACGTAGGAGAGCCTTAACCGCTCAGTTCGCAGGCCGTGCTCCCACGCCGGGCGTAGAGCCTTACCATTATTATTATTATTATTATTATAATCATATAACCGTATACATCACTTTAATAAAACGCCTTAGAAAAAACGCCTTAGTGGTCGTCTAAAAATATCTATAGGAACTATTTAAAATTAAAAATGCAAATTATTCTTTATGGAAGATGACAAAAAACATCAAACAACTCTAATAACATCATTTTACAATAAAACTACAAAAAGGAAAACGGGTTAGAACATAAAGAAATGGCACAAGAATTCGTAGAATATCTAGAAAAAAGTTGAAATACGTTTTTAATACCTTTTTACAAATGGAACTTTTGCTAAGAAATTTAAAATGTAAAAAAATCAAACGAGTATTTAAAATCTCGATAATAAAGAAAAACATTAGGATGGGACCAAATTACAGATAAGGCACTCAAAAAACTTCCAAAAATGTAGTTTGAGATATAATTGTAATTTTCCATGCAGTTCTAATGCTAGTACTTTTCAAACCTACTGTCAAATATTTCCAAAATATCTGAGAAACTTCTATTCAGAATATTAAAGCCAATACTGAGAAAAGGTAACTAACATCTTATTACTTGTTCGATTTAGAGAACATGTAATGGAACTATAGACAAGATGTACCATGTAGTTTTTCTATATTGAAGAATAAAGATGCTGTTCAACCATATTGCTTTACATATTTTAAAAATTTCAAATATTTGGTACTCTGCACCACCATATAAAATTAAACTACTGCATAACACACACCTTTTTTAAAATAGTATCTAGGAAACAAATAAATTATACCTCAAATCACAATGATTTCATATTTAGGTTTGAATCTAAATAGAAGATTAACCCGGAGGCTACATATTAAAGGAAAAAATGAACAATAAAGTATATATTAGTTAGTCGGAAAAAGGTCATAATTAACATTAAGAAAATAAAGTATTTTTAAATAATATTATAACTTATCTAGAACTACGGAATATAACTGTAATAGTCTGCTACTAACTGTATAGTAAAATATTAAATAGGTTCTAATTAAAGGTAATATGCTAAACCACCAACTTCCTATAGCACTTAACCAATGCAATACTTAGAAGAGACGTACAGATATCTACCGTAAAAGAGGAAGCCAAATAACTCAGTGTAACATACAGCGGATAATTATCCGTGTCCTCGAGTTAGTATATACTAATTCGAAATATTACACCTTACAATAAAATAAATTTATTTATAAAAACATAAGTATAAAATTAACTATATTAACTGATGAAATGATCAACTGTAGGTAGGTTTAATGAATTAATCAATGGTTAATTACATACAAAATAATCGTTTATATTTAAAACAACATTTCTTCTCTCTCTCTCTCTCTGCCTCTGTCTCTGTATGTGTCTCTCTCTAGATCCTTAGTCCGCAGTATGATAGTTATTTCTTTAATTACTTTTTTACTCTTTTTAATTCTTTCATTTATTCCACTTTCATTACTACTTCTTTCTCCTATCTTTGTTTATAAGTATATGTATTCTTCACATGTTTCTATTATTTCTCCTGTGTCCAATGGTAACCCTTCAGACTATACTCCTAGCAAATATTTTGTCTTGTCTATTGTTTAATGTTTTCATATTTCTTCCTTAGTTTCCTAGTCATATATGCCGCAACGTCTTTCTTTTGAGCAGTAACTACATGGTGGTCCGCGAATTGTAATGTATATATATATATATACATATAAACATAAACAAGACAAAATATTTACCCACTTCTTCTGATTCCCTAACTTTATATTATTTTTCGACTAGATTTCTTATTATTCTGCTGTATAATTTACTAAAATCTCCTACTCTATCTCCTTGTTTTCCCAATATATTACCTTCTTTTTCTTTCTAGGTTTATACCCTATTGCCTCAAATTCCGCTTGGAGTATGCTTTTTTGATATGTTTATATATTTCTATACTTGTAATCTCTCATTTTTTTCTAGTTTCAGGTTTAATTTGTTTCGATATAGGTAATATGTGTTTCGCTATTCCAGACGCTTTAGATTATATTTCTTCTCTTCTTTCCTTTCATTTTCTTCCTGGTTTGGTGTATTGTTTATGGATACTTGTGGAAACATTTAGCCTTCACCAAGTAATGATCCGTTCCACATGTTGGCCCTCTGCACCTTCTTACATTTTCGATTTTCAATCTCGAATCCTGGCGAGCGATGATGTAATCGATCATTGATTGTCTTCTTTTTACTTCTCCTTGACGTGTATTTGTGTATGTTTTTGTGTTTGTAGTATCCATTTGATATCGTTAGTTAATGCACTACGCACATGCTTATGATTCTGTTTTCGTTAGTATTTCTTTTCTCTTGTCCATACGGTGTTACCACTTTACCGCTGTTTTTCCTCCCTATTCTTCCGTTGAGATCTCCCACTAGTAATAATTCTTTTCTTTTCATGTTCATTTAATAGGTCATTCACGTTGTCATAAAAGCGTCTTTTTCTGTTATTGATTTGTTATCATTTGGTGCGTATATGTTTAGGTGTGACATTCTTTGCTTTTGTATTTCTATATTGACTTTTAGCGTCCTTTCGTCAATTGACTTCTAACTTTTTTTTTGTTTAAGATATTTTCTTTTAATCATCATGAACACTCCTCGTTTTGCTCGTTTCTCTTTTTCTACTCTACTATATATAATCCCATGTCTTCAATACCTTTTCCTTTCTTTTTGGTCTTCGTGGGCACTGTAATATTCATATTTATTGTCTTGATTTTACTTATGACTGCCTGCATCTTTCCACCGATTCCTTTAACATTCCAGGTACCAACGGTTACTGTTCGTTTCCTTCGATGTATTTTGTTTCGCTTTTTTCTTCTTCTGGGATTTTATAAACTGGGTTCTTAGAATCCCACACAGAACTGCCCCCACCCATACTATAAAGCTTTCTCTTTGGGAGGTGTTGAATACCACCCGAGAATTTAATTTATATTTCTTGTTTTTAATTTTGCTAGTTTCCCCTTCTCTCATCCTTTTTTTTACATGTGTTAGGTTCTTAAAGGACCTTCTTTTTCAGCCGCCTATTATGGGATCGAGGCTGTTCGTAGCCGCCCAGTTTGGAAGAGACGCTACTGTTTGCCTGTTTGGTCCGCGGGTGGTATTTTATTTCCCTCCTACCCGATATATCTACCGGGCATTCTCGTATCCGCCTCCTGAAGACGCACTTTCTAGGAATACAGGCACCCCCAAGGGACAATGTCTTATTAAAAAATACATAAATTAAAATTTTTTACAAATTGTGTGCTAATCAGGATGGTGAAAAGGACGTGTCCTTGTACAGATTATGTTTTCTACCTGTTTTACCTAAAGGTGTGAATAGTTCTTCGGTTAGAATGTGATATTATACACTACGTTTTATTTTAAAGCTTGAATGGCCAGCTCTAGGTTTCTTTCGCAAAAATAGCTTACATGTGAAAAGAAAAGGTCATGTCTAAGATAGTGATGTTTTCGTAAAACAAGGCACATTTTATTTATAAATTTTATTGCTGAGCTTAAACAAAATTTATATCCGAAATATTAAAATATTAAAAGTTTGTAATATACATATTATTAAATCGCAAAGGAAAAACACACGCTGTGAATCGAAGAAGCAATCTATTTTAATAGTTGATGGCTTTTTAGATTCGTCTTGAAGAGACGGGTGCAAGTTATAGTTTTGAATGCGATCTGAAATAACCATGGTCAGATCATAGCAGAAAAAAGGTGATCTTGCGAGGGAAGCGCGCGCAAAATGGCGACAAGTGCTTGACATCTGTTCCGTATTTTCCGGCTAACAAATAAAAAAATGAGTGATGGGTGGAATTCATTAAGTTAATAATTTTTTTGACTTTCAATATGACGCAAATTGCGTCATACCGCGTTCCTTGTATTTTATTATTTGGCAACTGCGTCTCAGCCGACGTACATGTTATCTTGTTGAGAATATTTCCTGTTTCTGACAATGTTGCATCAATACCCAAAAACGCCGTTAAAACTATTTTCAAGCCCAGACGGTTCGTCTCCCACGTGTGGCTAACGGTTTGGATCTTTTTCATTTTCAAACAACAAAACATGTCGATGAGCTTGAGCGTCTAGATCGTCCGTCGTCCACGTGTGGTTAACCAACGGGTGGGGCGAAGGCCTAGCTTAGCATCTTAGATTACCTGCACCGTTTTTATTGCCCGAACGACATGCTGCGGCTGCAATCAACCGTTAAAGATGATTACAATAGGTTATATCCCTCCAACAAAATATGTGCATTTGTAAAGTCGTCGGAAGAAATTTAATTTTTCAAAAAATAATAATAATAAATTTAGAATATCTAATATTTGTTCACAAACACTTTTTCATATCTTCAATTTGCTTTGCATATTCATTCCTTCCGCTTCCAACGCGAAACTGCCCCTTAATATTATAAAAGAGAAAATGTAGTGGCAGCGACGCATAATTACCCAAAATTATTTCTGTTGAAGCAGAGCCGCACTACCCTTTACAACATTAGGCCGTGTTTGACTAACCAGATAAAAAGGGTTTCCGTGTTGCTCCGCATTTAGATGCACGAGCGTAAGTTGTCTCGTTTTGCACATTCAACGTATTTGCGAGTTGATAGCCACGCGTTATAGGTTTATGAACGTTGTTTGATAAATACGTAGGCGTATATGAAATATATCGTAACAGTTTCTTATTAACGTTATACTTTTTTGGTGATTTTTCATTTTAGACGTAAGATGTTTGACATATCTTTAAGTAAATTTATATTAATTTTAAGTAAACTTCTCTTTGAAATCTTATAGGTTTTCAGTTATAAATATTTATGTTATTTAAGAAATGATATATAGAAAGCAGAAAATATTTAACAAACGAAGTTTAAAGCATAAACATTAATTATTCAGCATATATTTTTTTAAATATTAATCAGCATGATTAAGTTAGGTTGTTACCTGGTATAATTTTAGAGTATTAAGTTTTTCGAGTATGTATTGAGGGAAATATTAATTTATTTTATATTCATTTGTGCGCTTAAAAATGCTACATAAGTTTGGTTTGGACTTGGTGTATTAAAAGCAAAAAGAATAACTAATCAATAATAGAGAATAGTATGTTTATTGGTAGAGTAATTAAATGGAATTAAATATTTCTCTGGTATGCGTATAAGCCGATAAACAACCTACATCAGATACACTATCAATTTCAAAAATGTTAAATGGTAATCAACAAATAATCAAATTCCAACAATAACACAAAATTAATTGTAATCTTCACTATACCTTAGAAATGCATATTTTATGTCTTCATTTAACATTACGTTAAAGTAGAGCAGCCCAGAGCATACCAACTGCTATAAAATATTAGTAATTTAATAATAAAACAAAGCAAAACAAAGTACAAGACAATATCTATGACCGCAAAAATTTTTAAAAAGAAAAAGAATAATAAAATCAGCTACACAAATAATTGAACTTCCCGTCAAAAAAAATGCGCAAAGCAATACGACCTAATGGTTCATGAGGACACAAAAATAATCCAAGTTCTTCTAATAACATACGGACTCCCAAAACTCTTAAACCACCACCGGTCTCTTTATATGTGAAATTACAAATTACAATATTCTGGTTGAAATCTTAAGAAAAATAGTAAAAAAAGAATACAATAAGACTTTCGCCAACAATACTGTTAAAATAAATCTTTGACTCTAGATACATAGAGAAAATCGATAAACTACCTATGAGAAAAAGTAATTTATATGAACATATACGATTGTCTCATATATATGTCACATATTACCAATTCAAGATGTAAAACAAAACTAGAAAAAAAGGTTGCAAAGGTTGGCATAGTAAAAACTAAAGAGCCACCATCTCTTTTCTTTGTGTCTTAGACCCACGTAGAAACAATAAAAAGATATATGAACTTCCAATCTTGATTCTTACGAAAATATAGGTTGAGCTACCAAATAAAAAAACAAACATTATGCAGTCCACAAAGTGTTAATTATGAGGTAATTCAAAACATTATTGTATCAGACCCTAAAGCTGCTAAAAATGTGGTCAAAGTCACTACTCAAAATCTTGCGTTAAATCTAGGGATCCTCAACACAAAGGCATATTGCGAAGCTGTTGACCCATTCAATTACAAAGACTGCTCCACGTACTATTTTGAAACCGATACCAAGTTTGCACAGCACTAAAACGTACTCATATATAGTATTACCTCAAACTCATCCAAATGTGTAATAATATACAAACAAAGTTAGTACATCAAATTTAAAACTATGTTTGATCAACTTTTGATTCAGAATCAAATTATATTAGAACTTGCTATCATCTATCGTTGATAAAACAAAATCATAATGCTTAGTACACTGCGGATTGTCATTCGGAACGAAAATGCAGTACTAATTAATAAATCGCATATTTAAACATTAATAAAATTGACATAAACAAACATGTTTTACAGAACAAATCGTACTTTATATACCAAATTCCTCCATCGACTCTACAGCCCATTTTGGTAACACAGCGTAGTGTGGGTCAGCTGTTAGAGTTAAGAATTATAATTTTTATCATGCTTAAGTTCCAAATCTAACAAATTTAAGCTGAAAATGTTGAAATAAACCCATTTCTTGATTATTTGTGATAAAAGTACTATATAGTCCATTAAGATAACAAATTACTTCTGTCTAGTAAATAGGTTTTTCCAGTCCTTAGGATTTTAATTTATTGCTTAGGGTGACTAGAATTCTAAATACACAAGTTGCGGCCTAAGACTCTCTACGGGAAGAGCCAAAAACCTCCTTAGAATAATTTCCCACCTGCAGCCGAATTAACGTATTGGCCAATAGTTCCAAACGATGTTCTAAATATATTGGATTTTTTTATAACGTATGGTATATCTAAGAACTATACTATAGAGCCAAACTATTGTATCGTATTTGACTATTTACCATTTGTATTAACGCTAATCTGCCATATAATTAAGAAAAAATGTTATATACCTTAAACAACAAAAAATCCGATTAGGATATCTTAAAACTTTATTAAAAGCAATATTTTTACAGTTATGAATAAAACAACTAGCGAACTTTCATACAGCAGTTTAGTATTTAATCAATCTTGTCCCCAAAGCTGCGTGGAAGTCCACATCTACAGAAAATCGCGATTGTTCTGAAAGTAACAATATTCAGTTATATATAAAAACTTAAGGTAAAAAACGCAGAGCTCGGAGGAGATGGAAAAGATCGCAAAATGCAGTTGACAAACAAATCTACAACAGGTTATCTCGAAGACTTGGTCATACTTTCAAAAGCTACATTACTAGTCTAATTAAAAAAGATCACTTTATTTGGAAAATAACTAAAAATTAGAAAGATCTCATGCTCACATTTCGCTATTTAAAAATAACGTTGGTGTGTTGGCCAGAGCGAATAAAAATTGTAAAATATCTATCAAATATTTTAAAAACCTTTGATTCATCACCAAACTACAATTACAAAGAAACTGAAGCTCTAATAGATGTTGGATGACCCTCTTTGTAAAACAAAAGGTAAAACTAAAGTAAAACTTAAAATCAATCAAATGAAGCAGTTTAGAGTTTTAGGACACAACTTTTAACCACCAAAATACTGAAGATGTTACTTAAGAAAGATACAACCAGTTGAATATAAAACGTCTTATAGACCCATTATTTTGCTTTCCTTATTAAATAAGTACGTCTTTGAAAAGTTGTTAGTAGAAAGAATGAAAGAAGATGTAGAACTTTTGTCGATAGCATTTGGACATAGATTCGAATTTTACGAAAACCATATAACTATTTATCTAACAAATACTATCGCTAAAAGCTTAGAAGAGAAGAAATACTGCATAGTAGCGTTTTTCGATGTATTATAAGCAGTTGATAAGGTGGGATATATAGAATTAATGTACAAATACACATACTGTTTAGTCCTAACATCATACCTATCTAGTTATCTAACCACACTTTTCGGGTATTCTTCCATTAACGCCTGTTTATGTGTGGCGAACCAGAGACAGACAATAACCTAATTGCCACCTTCACTGACGATATTAAATATTGAAACATAGCCAGTTCTTCTAAGCTCTGTTAACAAATAGTTAAGTCAATGGAAAATTTACATAACAAAACTAAATTCACTCAAGTTATTCTCAACACGAAAATCACCACTTACTTGCCGATGGTTTTCCTATCGCCGAGAAGATCTATGAAGATCTAGGAATAGGCCTTTATCCAAGATAAAATCTTCAAATTCTCATACAAAAGCTCACGAACAAAGGAATGAGGTCGTGGATCAGCTCTCAAATGAAAAAATTTCAAGGTAGCTGAAAGAAATATGACCAACCGATTTATCGTTATAAAATAAATGTATCCTCTCTGCGTAAACAACATATATTACGCTAAGTGATTTATATAGCAGTAACACCAAGGAATGATTATCCGTTCAATGTCTTATAGTCGAATAACAAATTTACTTAATATTTCCCCAGATTAGATGTAAATGTATTGAATCAAGTTATTGAACCAAAGAGATATTTTATTTAAATCGTGCCAAATTTTTGCAAGTTTCTTTTATTATAATTTATAATGCCAATTATCTGGGGTTACAAAGCATAACTTTATAGAGGTTTACTATTTATCATAAAAGAAACTATAAGGCTAAGAGCACATGGGGCAAATTGAACAAAATCATTTTTATTCACCAACTGAATTGAAAAATTTAAACAAATACCGTTAGCTTCTTGCACCAAAATGATTGGCTACTGTTGGGTTTATACTCCAAAGAGCCATTTAGTTTCAAACAAGTTTGTTGTGATCTTTCTTTAAGGTAAAGTTTGACTGAGAGGTAGTTGAATATTACAAGTATTTAGAATAATGATAAAGGCAGAACTGGTAGATCACAAACAGTGACAATTGAAGAAATCATCGAAAATGTTCAAAAACATCCACAAGAAACTTTATCAGTAAGAAATGCATCAAAAGAGCTCAAAATCAAGAAATTTAAATTCATCAGCCTTTTAGTGATAGAACAAAGTTATTTTGCCACTACTTTCACGCAAATGATTCAATTGATCATAGAAAGATATAGTTCTCAAATAAGTATCACTATGAATTGGGAGGATCTGTGAACACTCACAGTTACCACATATGAGGGCCGAAAAAACCGAAAATCATAGTAGTGTACTCTTTGCACCCAAAGCAGTTTACAGTTTGGTGTACCATCAGTTCTTTTCGTAATGTAAGAGCGTACTTCCTGGCCATATATATTAAAAATTGAATGGTTTTTTGGACTATAATCGAAATTTAATTAAACATGGACTTTGGTTGATGCAAGATAAAATGCAAACATTGATGCCCGAATCGATTTGAATCACTGTGATTATTGATTTTGGAGTCTCACCAAAAATATTGTGTACCACCCGAATTAAGGATGTCCGGAAAATTTCTAAGTCTTGAAAGAGAGGATCACTGGGACAGTAAACTCGATTTGCGAAGTAACCTAGCACACCTTTTGAAGACATTGCTATGGTTGCCAAGGGTAACCAACAATATTTTGAGAATATTATTAATTAGCCTCTTCTTTTGTCAATTAGTTGAAATTTGTATGGTTTTAATATCTATGGTAGTTTTTTGTTAATAAGTTTTTTCCCTATAACAGAATTTACGAACACCCTGGAGTAACGAAGAGCATAAACTAGCAGTTTGTGCATTTCTAAATTATGTAACCACAGGGATGTATGCTACGGATTTTAATTGTTTTATTGAATTTTGCGGCAAGCAGCTGTATGTGGAAAAACAGCTTAAGACGTGTTTTTTAGTTATAAATGTTCTACGTATCATTTTAGAGTGGTAAAGTTGCAAAAATTTGAATTATTCCATAACGTGATTTCTTAGATAACTCATTTTTTGCTAAAGGTGTTGCACAGTGGCTTTTTCATCGTAAGCATAAAGCGGGGATTTGTCGAGGGACTTAAAGCAGCTGCGACGCTCTAAAGGAATTATTGCACAATAATAATTCCGCACGGCAAGCGGCGGTAATACCGTTTGCCTCTAACGAGGTGATTCTTTTGCTGTACTATTTGCCAAGCGTTCTGAAAATACGTTTAGCGGCATGCAGCGCAGGCAAGTAGATGCATAAAAAGCGCTCATTAGCCGACAGATAAGTTGGAGCGGCTGGGCGTTTAAATAGTTTCAGCAAATGCGAGCTGTAACGTATGAGGGGTGGCGGTAGAGTGCAGGAAGCTGGGTTGCTGTTTCAATTAGTTTAGCTTAATGCGGGGTACGTAAGTTTCACTTACTATTTAATTAGGTAATGTGGCTTATTAAAACCTTAGTTTGCCGTAAATAACTAACAATTTTAAGTAGGTACCAGTAATTAAAAAGGCAATACCCAAAGCCTATTAGAAGCGGCTCTAGTTTAATTGAAAGAGCACTAAAAATCTGTAGAAAGTAAATTAGGATTATTTGAAATTGAAAGGACGTTTCTCAAACTGAACTTATTACTAGCGTAGGCCGGAACAATCAGCCCTGTTTATTCTACTACCATCTAGATCAATTAAGTGGATCACCAACCAGGTATAAAAATAAAAAGAAGCGTTAAAACAAAAATTAGATCAAATGAAAATAAATAAGGTGCAAAAATAGGAATTAAAAGTAAAATTAAGTTAATCGTATTATACGAGTGAAGGTAAACCGTATAAATAGTACTGATAGAGTAAACGAAAATTTGGCTGAAACAAACACAGAAACTTAAACATATAAAAGCTTCAAAAGTTATATATAGGTAGAAGATAAATTAAAAATAATAATATTAAAACCAAAGTACAAATTAACAATGACAATAATAATATTAAATTAAATGGTAAACTAACCAAATAACAAATGGCTAATGAAAGTACGACCTCTACAGAGAAATTGAATAATAGAAGAATAACTTGTAAAGAAAAACAAGAAAAATGGAAAAATAATAAAGAAGAAAAAAAGAAGAAAATTAAGCAATTAAAACCAAGTGAATATATTTAAAAACAGCGTAAAGTAAAATAAAAAAAAAAACGTGACATTGTTTAGACTTCAAATAAATAGCACACATGCGGGAAAAATCATCGAAAAAATAAATAATTTCATTGAGAAGCATTTAGAAATCAAAGTACAAGTTAAAAAAGTACGCAAACAGCTACAAAACAACCCTCATAGAGTAAGACAACTTTCTTTAAAGCACAAGCGGAGGTTCCCGGTCTCCGGCCGTGTGAGAAGCATTGGTTGCCAGAGTAACGCGTTCGGGGCCACGCGGAAATACACAAAAGGTCGTTATTATATATTTCGTAATGTCAACATAACGTCAACGCCCATTACTGCGATGCACCAGAGTGAGACGGAATTCGTGACTGGCACAATTGTTGGATCTATAATAGCCAAGCGCAGCTAGCTAGATTTTCAAGTATAATATTATGCAAAGACATCACTAGTTTAAAAATCTAAAAGGAGTTTCCTTATACATAATTTAATAAACCTGCAAAGCTTGCAACGCATAGCGAAGTGGCGAAGCAGTCTCCCAAATTTGAGAACCCTCTAGTTTGTAGAAATTCTAAATCGTAAAGGTCACTAACGCTGACCTTTGACCAATCAGTTTCAAAATCACTAGCAAACAAGCGTTTTTGGTCACCTATCGATTGGTGAAAACAGAATTTAGAAATTCCCAGCCGTTCTCGAGTTTTTGCTCGGACGGATGGACATACAGACAAACGGACAACATGAAGTTAGTAAGTGACTCCGCTTCGCTTCGAACCTTAATAATACTAATATGCAAGGCTTTGTTGTTTTGAAAGGAAGGGGTGTGCCGAAATGTATTTTTTTTGCAAATTTGGTAAATGATGTTCAAAACTTCGTATCACGCCAGGTTTTTCCACAAACCATAAAAAAATAAAAATTAAAAAAATGTAAAGGTTGTCTGGAGGGGTAGAATAAATGTGTACGGAATAAATAAACATAAATACATATTTAAAAACAAATCTGACATTTATCATTGGGCTCCCTTGAAACTTTTCGTCTTGAATTGTCTTCGTCCGTACATTCTCTTTTTAACAAACATCAGTAGTTGGCTGTTTTATGTACAGTCTAATTTCCTTGGTATCTCTTTTCTATCGCTTTAATATCCTGATAAAAGTGCTCGCTATGTTCTTCCATAAATCACCAAGATTGTCAGGAAAGTAGTTTAGATGAGCATGAAGAAAGTGAACTTGGACGCTCAAGTTGCAATCAAGCAGTTTATAGGATTCCAACAACTCCTCGACTAAAATATGTAATTTGGAGCCTTTGTGTTCCCCAAAAAGTTTTTTGTCACATTTCGTAATGCAGCCAATGCTCGTAATTTACTTTCACTTATGTTTTTCTCGAATATGTTGTCCGCCACTAATTTTTGTATTTGTGGGTATATAAAAATGTAAGCTTTATTTTTTCAGACCTGCTTGATAGAACCTAAACACTCAAATACTCAAAGCATTTGCTACCTCCGCTGAAAACCATCACAAATTGCTTCATTAAACGAAGTTTGATATGTAAAGGTGGCAAGAGAATTTTGGAGGGATAAACCAGTGGAAGTGAAACAATGTTTTTTTCGCCAGGTGTGAATGTACTTCTGGCTGATCACCACTCCCGAACCCATTATTATGTCTTAGCTCTGGACTTCCATTTACATAAAAAACAAGACAATTTGGTGTTGCCTGCTTGTTGGGTGAGCAATATTTCAATCAACTTGAAATCTCCGCACACAGACCATTCATGAAGCTTGTACTGCACAATTTCCAGTTTCATTTTCGTTACCAGCTATGTATTTATATTTATCTATTCTATCAATGTTATTAAACATACGTCTTTTTAAATCTTTACATTTTTGTAATTTGTGGAAAAACCTGATGTGATATGAGATTATGTAGATCATTTTCGGAATCTACGGAAAAAATATATTCAGACGAACCTCTTTATTTGAAAATAGTAGACAAATTACAAAATTTGCCGATTAGTGCAATAGAAGAAAGAAACAAGCAAAAAGAGACAGGAGTAAAGACTTAAACAGAGAAAAATTGGCAAAACTGTTAAAATATGATTCAGCAAGATAACATTTGACGATGAGTTATTTAAATAGAATAAGGTAGTAAGAAAACTAAAACAATTAGAACAATAAATAAAGGAACGGATATAATGATACAATGAGGCAAAGATATCGAAATGATATCGAAAAATAAAAGAAAAGAAGTTAACAAATAATAGAAATGACAAAAAATTGATAAATAACAACATGATATATTAGCAGTTTAACTGTTATAAAAAAATAATTGAGGAGAAAAAGTAGAATTAAATAGTCTGGACACAACGGGAATATATACAAAACATGGCGCCAAGGAGAAATGATGTTAAATAGCAAACATGTGTTGTTAATATTTAAGTAGATCGAAACTAATGAGAAAAGAAAATACAAAAAATGACTACCTTCAAGTAAGAAAGGTGTGCTCTTTGGGGTACTTTGAGTGTTTTAACCCTAGAATGCAGAACGTATTCAATATACGGAATTACGCAACCTAAACTTGAAAATCCTATCCTTATGTTTTGTTGTGCTTATGTATGTTACATTCATTATAACATATTGCAATGAAACTTTTATTTATTTACAAAAATATATTTTTACTGTTATAATTTTGCATAATTACTAAAAGCAATATAAAATTATTGTTAAAGGTTTAGGATATCAACATACATGTCAAGGCAAATCAAGAAAATGAATAAACAATAAAAATAACTGTAATACGAGAAAAATTAAAATTATTTACAGGAAACTTAGCACAATTAAAGTAAATAATAATAAATATTACATTATCTGATGTAACTCCGATCAGCGGCCCCGATCTCTTTGAGTCGAGGCCTAAACATGTTTCAGGCCATCATAACTTCCTTGCTCATATATGTCGTTGTATCTATGATGGAGGACCATAAGCTGTCGTTGGTAATATAAAGCCTCTTATTCATCTTCACTTCGAGTACGCCTCACACGTATTAGTCAAGGACATTGCAGTCGGGGCTGGAGCGTGACTACAAGTCGAGGGACCAGTGGTAATGTAAATTGTTCTATAACTGTGTCTAGCACCCCCCCCCCCCCCCACCAGAGGCCTGTCGTGCTTGGATATTTGACTCCTTGTCAGTCTTGCTTTTCTCAGTCAAGAGTTGACGATTCCCTAGGAGGTTTTCCAAAAGATTTGTAGCGCAGGTCATAGTACACATTTTTCTCCAGGTGAGTCGTGCTCTAGCCAAGATCCTGATTGATTTTCTTTTTCAATTTGCGGACGAATTTATAAACCAACATATTCTCACTTTTTACTTTATTACTATACACTTGTTACTCTTCTATCTGTTAAATTAAGCAAAAAGTTTTTATAGATGTAAAACACATGTACTTATTTACTAAGCCAGGAACGTCACTGAATGTTTCTGCACTGTAGTTAATTTTGTTGGTTCTGTATTCTATTCCAGTCTACTGAAAGTAACGCTAAATTGGTTTTGATATTTTAAAATCGTAAGAAGTTGAAATGCCAGCAATATTGGCATATTTGTCGCCTTTAAATTAAAAACCAGTCATCTTTACTTGCTCTAATTTTTTCTTCAACCCGTCTATTGCATTTTAATTTAATATCGCCTTTATCAAATGGCCTGCGTTTGTTTTATCAATCTAGCTAATATTACCTGTTTGTCACAATCATTATAATATTTAACGTTATGTATTTCCAATCACGTCGCTCTTTCTCTTATAACATAAACAGCCAAATTAATTAAATGGATCTAACTGAAATGTGTATATCACAGTTGGTTAATTTTCTTTGATGATAGTGACCTGGCTTTATTTTTGTGATGTATTTATTAAACACCAAAATGAAGTTCTTCTAATCATGTACAATAACGCATGTTTCCCAAATATTTAAGGAAATGTTTGACGGTTGCTTTCAAATGATGCCGAAGTCCAGAAAGTATAATAGAAATTATTTTGAAAGGTTGTAAAATTAAAAGTATATTTTAAAACTTCCTTAGTGCTCTATGTATGTTAAAGTTAGAAAAGATTATGTAGAAAAGTAAGTAGAGCATTTATTATGTATGTTTATATTTAATTATAAAAGCTTTGATTAATACTACTGGAAATAAAAAGTATTATAGCATTTAACAAGTTTTGCTAGTATCCTTGTTGTAGTATTTTTTAATTTACGCTATTTTCAAAATTGGTGCGCTATTAAAAAAGCAGTAACGTATATCTGTACGAATAAAAAGTAGGATGTGACATAAAACATCAGGCACAAAAATATATCGTAAGCACAAATTCGGTAGGACGCCAAACAAACATTTCTTAAGGTCAAATATTTATTTTTGTTTCAATATTTTGTTTGGTTAAGGAGTAAATTTTTTATTACATGGTACAGTTATTGTGATAACATATCTAGCAAGTTCATTTGAAAATAATATTTTTAAATAGTTGTTAATATAATTTTGGTAGCTAAGATTTAATGGACAAAATATTTAAATCTACGCTTTTATAAATAACATTTTATGTAAAACAATTTAGTAGAATAGAACTGTGAAACAAAAAGTAGAAAATATTTTATGCGTCTCTAGTTAAATGTAAGATGACTTTAGAGAAAATCAAATTATATTAAAGAAACAAACACTAGTTTTGATTGTTAAAGCAGTTTTCTAGATGTTTTGGTGTATATTTAAATGTCAGCTTTATTTGAAAATACAAAAGCAATTTGGAAACATACAAGAAATAGGCAAGGATAGTGACTACTTTCTTGAGGCCTTGTCCGCAGTAATTTAGTAGGCAGAACGGAGTAAAAGAAGGTTTTGTTGTAGTTTACTTGTTTGCTAGATCAATGAAGAACACTGAAACGCTGCCATAGAAAATTTTACCAATTGCGAAGTGCGTTTAGCATTACGATTTTTGTGTGTGGAAAAATTTTCGGCAGCTGCGATTCATTGCAAACTGTCATATTTATGCACGAAACGTGATAAGTAAAGATGTCGTACGTCAGTGTTTAAAGATTGATCCTCCAATGAGCACGATGAGGAAAAAAGTGGATGCCTACCCGTTCAAAGGTCCGTTATACACATGAAACAGTGGTTGGCATCGCACCACATTGACGATAATACTGCGCTGTTACAGAATGGCTTTATTCACGGACGCGCAAGCTTTTTTGTAGAAGGAATTCTAAACCTTGTAAGATGTTAGGGCAAATGCCTCAATTTGCATAGCGTTTATATCGAAAAATAATGTAGTGTTACAGTCTTCTGATGTTGTAATTGATCACCAAACGAAAGTTTCTTTTCGAATTTCCCTGGTATTATGCAGTGAGAACTAAAAAACACTAAAAATTATATAAAATACTAGAGATTGAAAATATAAAATAATTGTAGTGATATACACCTTTACTTTATATTTGTACCTTATAAAATTTGTATACTAACTGCCGCTTTCCAAATACATGCTAATTTTGTCGATAAGACAATCCAGATAACTAATTACTATCTACAGTTCTAAATCAATACTAGGAAAGGAATGTTGGTGCTTATAATTATCTTACAGATAGGCCTCCTATGTCTACATCGTTTCTAGAAGGTAATAATACAGTGCTTGATATACTGCTTCACGACACTAGTTATTTTCTAATACATCATTTAGCAGCAAATAAGCTACTGTATACTTCGTGAGTAAATTATACTTATGTTTTATATGTAACAATAAAATTTTATTTATATGTCCAAAATAAATTAAATCTTTACCTTAAAGCTTTATTTTAAGGACTTATAAATTTAAATGCTTATTAAAAATGAAAAGTGGTATTGGTTTTGTATAATTTAGATTAATATAATATGTATTATTAAAATTTAATATCTCTCAGTTCGGCCCGCATAGAAGCATAGAGGACGTGTGCAAGCCAATTTTTACCTGCGACATGGCAGAGGCCGACCCACAGCATTACTTAAGTGCAAGGTTTGTGTGTCTTGTAGTTTTATTTGAAAGAGTTTGTCGTGCATATACGACTTTCGTATGCTAAACCTCGTTAAAGGCTTGACTTATGTCTATGAAGACTACAGAGCAATATCTTTAAGTTGTAAATCGTGATTAATGTTTGTGGCCACTCCATGGATTGTTCGGTTGTGGATTGTCCCTTACGAAAGTCGAATAGATGGTTTGGTATCAGATTCTTGTCTATAATTATTGATTTAATTATTTGAAAAAGTAGTTTTTTCAACAGTTTGACCAGGACGGGTAGCAAACTAAATGGTCTATACGACGCCAACTCCTCGGGTTTTTGCCTAGTTTGAAAATTATGATTTATGCAACTTTTCATTTCCCTTGTTTATATTTAGAAAATAATATATTAACCAATAAAACCAACAGTGAAAAAGTTTACAAAACATGAATGATAATTAACAAATGGTATAGGAATGATTCGGACTTTCGGCCTTAAAATAGTGTTTTAATTGAATCCGAGGAATTCTAGATACTTTTACCGTCTTCCATACAACATTTCTTCAATCTTTTTTATTTCGCTTTTGGTAATTAACATTACATGCACATTAGTTACTTCAGCTTTGGCGCATTGTTAAGTGATGCGCACTCTTTATTTCCGATTTCCTCGATTTTATATCTATCCACACCAACCTTTCAACTAGATATCCTATTCCATCTACAACCCCTTTATCATGAGACGTGGCAAAAAATTCCATTTCGCGGAGATGCCGAAATCAGTCGGAAAAAGCATAATTTTTGAAGAGTGTATTTATTTTTAAATTGTGCCACAAAACCGAAAGAAATAATTTGTTCTTAAAAAAGTGTTCTTAAAATTTGCTTTATGAAAACATAGACGGCATATTTACTATGGGTCAGATCCATGATTCCACAGAGTTAGTTAACCTGACAACATAAGTAAAAATTGTTACTTGTTTGTGTGACCAATGAGCAGCTTGTGTCTTATTTTGTGACACCAAAGAGTAATTTTCAGCAAAATCAACTTGAATCACAACTTCATTCAATCTGATACTTTTTGTCGTCTGAAAATACTGTTCTTGGACTTTTTTTTTACATAAAAATGAATTTTGATTTGATTTAGTTGTTTCCCAAGGATATTAATTGCAGTTACAAAGTGATGCTTCTGTGTTAACAATTTGAAGACGGCTATCAATGTCTTGCCATTGCTCCATATTAAAATAAATTTACTCATATCGACATATTGAGAAACAGCTAATAAGGACAAGCTCAAATTGGTTTCACATCTCATGCAGTCGTTGTTCATACATCTTTTGTTAGTTATATCGCAACAGACTGTTTCTAACAGTTTAGCAAAAGATACAGGAACATTTACAAATCAATTAAAAAACTACAGTTTGCATGGTATTACACACATAAACGTTATGTGGCATATCTGAAGATAGTAACACATGCTTAGATCTTAAGTTATAGAACTTACTCTTCTGGATTGAAGTTTCTGGATAAAGAACTTTGTAATAAGCAGATGTTTCCTTACTGTCAATGTCATATGGAGTTTTTAGAATGGTGCTCTCTTCTCTGATGATATATCCTTCACACTTTTTGTATCTATTTTTTCTGGAGCTTGCCTGCTGACATCATCTCTGTTAAAGAATTTGGTTATCGTATTATATTCTACATTTGACGCATTAGCTCTCTTACTGTTATTATTGTTTGGTTTCAATAATTCAGGGATTGTTTCTAATGACAAATGTTTTATTACGGTTTTTTTTTATTAGGGCATTTGCTTTACTTTTTTCAGTGCCTTTTCTAATGTTTGTTTGCATTTATATCCTGTATTCAAACTACTGTTTCTTTATATCTTATATCCTTTTCGTTTTTCTTCCTTTCTGTCATGCAGTTTCTTTTAAACTTTCTTTAACCTTTCTTTCTGGATTTTTTCTACACTCGTTCCATTTCTCTTCATTTTCTTAATTTTCGCTCTGTACTTCAGCATTGAAATTTTTATTTTCTCATTTCGAGTTTCCGAAACTTGGGAATTTTGATTACCAGCATTCATTTTTAAAAATATTACAACATAAACTAAATTAATAACGGACGGGACATTTTCATTAATTCAAAAAAAAATATTAATTATTTTCTGATATGGACTAAACCTGGGATTTCAGGTAACATTTATTTGAATTATGCAACCGACATCCCATACTCTCTGGAGTCCCGCAGGGGAGCATTTTGGGCCCAACATTATATGTGCTATACATAGTCGATCTTCCAATGCCAGACGAAACAGCTATTGGTGCATTTGCTGACGCTACGGCGGTTTTTGCCTGTTACAGCTTCATCCAATCTCCAATAACATATAAATCTCATTGAAACATGGCTAAATAAGTGGAAGATCAAAGTTAATGAAGCTAAATCTACACATATAACCTTCACACTCAGAAAAGGTCAATGCCCACCAATAACGATGAATCAAATAGCGCTATCTAGGCTTACACCTAGACAGTAAACTTACTTGGAAACTACTCATATCAAAAAACGTAAACAATTAGATCTAAAAGTACGAGAAATTAATTGGCTCCTTGGACGTCAATCCAAACTATCGCTTGAAAATAAAATACTAATCTACAAAGCAGTAATACGACCAATCTGGACATACGGAATAGAGTTATGGGGTTGCTCTAGGAAGTCAAATACAGCTGTAATATAAAGAGCCCAATCCAAGATTCTGAGAAACATTGTGAACGCACCATAGTACGTCTCAAACCACACCATCTATATGGACCTAAAAGTCCCCTACGTAAGTGTAGTTATCCAGGAGATCAGTGCTAAAACCACAATAGACTCAACTACCATCGCAATCCACTCATACCACCACTGCTAGAACTTTCTGAAAACAGAAGACTCAAACGTCAATGGCCGCTCGACCTGTCTATCTGAGGTGACATCGCTGGATATTTACTTCTTCACGTTATTTAGTGTACATATATGTTAAGTATTGTACAATATATCACATTAGCTTATAGTGTGTGTATCTTACTGATTGCTAATAAACAAATTATATAAAAAAAATTATTTGAATTAAGTAATAAGAGGAAAAACCAACTCGTGATTTCCTTCCACAAGATTTGATGAAAATTTTTAAGTGTTTTTGTTATCGGACGCCACAAATAATTAAAATAGGTAGCCCAGAAATAAAACTATCTAAACTTACCTTAATAAAACTGCAAATACTCTAAAAATGCAATCAATATTACCTCTGTAAAATGACATTCGCTTTTGGCTAAATTCCTGTAGTAACCATGACAAGCACCTACTTTTTTACAATTGAATATTCTTAAATAAATAAAATACCGTAGCATGTATGGAAACATTAAGTAGTATTAAAATTAAAATTCTGACCATGACCCTAAAACTCCTTGACACTGAAAACAAGATCAGGGGGCGAAACGGTAATATATACAAATGTTGAAACTCATAAACACCTTGCAAACTCAAACTTCGACCAACCAATCAACTATGAAGGTCTCAGCACTCTATATATTATCGTTCATGAGATATGTCACTTTAAAATAAATAAAGCGGGAAAACCCCTCTTAGGGGTGTTTCAATGGGTCGGGTTTATGAGACATTCCTATTATACTTTTTAATGAGGAGTTAAAAAAAAAAAGGTGGTCAGAAGTTTTGACCTAATTGTACAATTGATCACTATACTCAATTGTATATATTACCTCTAATAAAAGGTTTAATTTTTTTAATTTTACTTAATTGACTTAGATTAAATTCTGTTTGATTCTATAGAAATAACAGTAATAATAAACGCAATGAACAACTCCAGAATAGATTCCCGGTACATCAATTTAATTAAAAATATTTACAACAACGCTACCATGACAATCAAAATAAGTGAAGATATCTCTACGGATATAATTAAAATGACTAGAGGAGTAAGGCAAGGAGATACGATCTCATCCAAGCTGTTTAACCTCGCAACAGAAGATGTTTTTAAAAATCTGCATTGGAATAATCGAGGAATTAATATAGACGGCAAAAGACTCACCCATATAAGATAAGTAGACGATGTAGTTTTCTTTGCAAATAATATAGAAGAACTACAGAATATGATAGAGGAATTGGTGGTACAGTCGAAGAAAGTCGGACTAAGAGTAAACGCATCGAAAAAAAAAGAATAAATACTAATGAACCGAAAACAAATAGAAAAGGTTACAGAGTATATATACCTAGGACACACAATTAAACGTGGAAAGAAAATCAAGGTGAAGAAATAAACAGAAGAATAAAACTAGGATGGGCAGCTTTCGGACGTCTTTCATACGTACTCAAGTCAGATATTCCAGATGGTCTAAAACGTGAAGTATATAACAAATATATCACACCGGTATTAACTTATGGATTAGAAACCATCACATTAACAAAAAACTCGGAGAATAAATTGAGGGTAGCACAACGAAGCATGGAGCGCGCAATATTGAAGGGAAGCCTCAGAGATAAAATTAGGAATAAAGAAATAAGAAGGAGAACTGGGGTCGAAGATGTATTAAAGATAATTAGTCACAACAAATGGAATTGGACGGGGCACGTTGCCAGACAATCACACGACCACTGGGCGAACATTATAATTAACTGGAGACCCAGGACTACAAAACGAAGTGTAGGAAGACCTCTAAAACGATGGGCGGACGATATAGTGGAAGTAGCTGGAAAAGCATGAAAAATTAAAAGGGAGGCCTATATCCAGAAGTGGATTACATAAAAGGCTGAAGAAGAAGAAGATTTTGTTGATTTTTCCCTATGTGGTTTACTTTTTTCGTGGAATGTCTGAGAAGTTATTAGTCGAAGTCCTTTTTCAGGCAGTTTCTTTAGTAGTTTTAGGGTAATTAAGTCACAGACCAGAGCTTTATTTGAATTTAATGTTTTTATTCTTGTTTTATCTTTCGCGATCAGCAAATGCATCAGCTTTTTCATTACACCTTTTTGTACATTTGTTAATTTCGTACGTAGAATTTTTGTTTGTTCTCTTTATTTTTTAATGGTTTTTCATAATGAATAACTGGTATCTGTAGTTGGCGATAGTTTTGATAAATATTGCTCTATCCTTTGATTTTTGTTTATGTTTAAGAGTGCTTTTAATTCTCTAGTAGTTGTATTAAGGTTTGTATTGTCTCCGGGAGATTTGATGTTCTGCGAGATTTTTCTTTTTTGTTTAATATGTGCAGGGATGTCTTCTATAACCTCGTATTTTAAATTTTCAGGCTGCGTGCTGGATAAATGTGTTGAGGTGTTCGACTGCGACAAACAGGTCTTCTTCGGTTTTCAGTGGTATGTTTAAGCGAATTTGACTGTCAACCGTTTTCCTAAAGTTACCTCATTTAGTTTTGTTGGTATGAAGCGGAGCAGGTTTTTGGTTTGTTACAATGTGAGTACAATAAGTAATAATCACGAGTGAATGATGTGATGAAAGGTAAAGGCATGATTTTGCGTATAGATAATAATTCGCGATTTTTTTGCAACACAGAAATACAACAGATCTGGTAGCTTGTTCGAGTAAGCATAGCGGGAAACTATTGCATCAGAATTATTTGTGTTGATTTACCAGAATATTTATTCGTTGTTATGTTATATTTTTTCAAACTGATTATGTTACAACAATATTGAATCAATCAAATGCAAAATATTTATATTGACAGTAACTTAAGTAGAAAAAAGATTTACCAATAATTAGGTATTAGATAATCGGACAAGAGACTACGTGCTCATATTTTCCTGATTAACATTCTGTGAGAATTTATTTACCTGTTGGTATTTTAACTGTGTAATTTTTAATAATAAGGAACAACGGAGTAAGGGTTTGACTGTAAAAGCAAACATGGACACAAGGAGTACTCAGGGTCATAAAATTTCGTACGCCTGGAAACACTGACTTCTAGACTGGCGGCAGAAGTGGCAATAGACGAAATAGGCTATATGAGTGACGGCTACTGGGGCCCACCAACAAACCGGCAGGTCGCAGAAATTGTCTAGTATTCAGAACGTGGGCGGCGTAAACTGATAAATCCGTCACTCGTAACACAGAAGCGAACCGATAACACAACAAGCAACACATTAATTCTCTAAGCTTGGCATTTTTGTAAATTTTATGGAGTCTACTTTTTTCTCACCAAGGACACTCTCCGTGGCCGCTCATTTTCCAAAGGAGCCGGTGTTACAGGTTTGTATCAGCAATTTTCAGTGGACAAATCATACCCCTAAAGAAGTGTTCTCAGCAGTCAGGCAATCATGGCGATGATGTTGTGAATAATGTGTACGTCTAGACGGAGATTACATGGAAAATACTTTCGGAAATTTTTGAAATATATATAATTTTGTTGATCAGTTATCTAAATAAAAATTAATGTTGGACCTTACTACACTTTTGGACAAGTCTAAAGCACGGCATTGCCAAAAAAGCAAGCAATTTGTTTGTTTATTCAAAAAATGCCACTTTCAAGGAAAAATAAGAAGCTGTAAAAACACTATAAAAACATAATAACATTAAGCGAAGATTATAACAAAAAACAACATATTAACTCAGTATTTTCTTTATACTTTTTTGGGTAATATCGTATGCTTTTGAAGTTTAATCAGTATATTTGGTGAAATTTATTCCAGTATTATTATTACGACTTGTTATACTGGGTGTGCAAAAAAAATTCGATTTGAACCAGGGGGGCGTGGGGCGCAAGTCAATCGAAGAAAGTTCAGTAATCATCATGGTTTGTGTAACATAAACCAAGTGCCAAATATAAGTTGTTATGGAATTCTTTTTCTTGTCAGAAAATGGGCGGGTAAGTTCGAAGAAACCGGTTGAACTATGGATAAACCTAAGCCTAACCATGCCAGTCAAAGGCTGCAATTCATTCTCTGTATAACTGAGCATTTCAATTTATTCGATAACATTTTGTTTTCGTATGAGGCACATTTTCACCAGAAATGGCAACGTTACAAACAGAATTGCCATTAATGGAGCGTTATGAACCCACATTAGAAACGCCTTCATACATCAAAAATGATAGCGCGATAAGTAATTGGCCTGTATTTTAAAAATGAAAGGAGTCGCGCGCGTTGACAAGCAATTTCAGAGCATTATATGGAGATGCTAAACAATTTTTTGATACCTGAAATGCAAAATTTTGTTGGCTATAATCATAGAATATGGTTTCATCAGAACGAAACATCGCACATTTCTAACATGTCTTTTCCACAAATTCGTGAAATTTCCCCACAAGAGTATACAGCAGCAATCCGGGCTTTCTGGTTCAATTGAAAGAAAATGTCCGTCAAGAAATAGCAGCCATTACGCCGCGCAGTGGTCAGAAAGTTTGTTTCTTGTTTAAAAAAGTGTCGTGAGAGTGCAGAATCACATTTAGATGACATTTTTTTAAAAATCATTTTAATAACAAATAAAAGTTTTTTTAATATATATCTTCTTCGTTTTTTTTATAACTACCTTAAAAATAAACTTTCTTTTGGGACATTGTACGTCAGATAGCATTAACACATATCTATTTATAGGAGATTAAACTTATTGAACACGAGATTGTAATGCTGCAGAGAGTGGGATTAGTTCCATTTCCGTCTCTTTTCACGTGCGGATAATTTTTAAAATAAAATAGATATCTCCACCGGGAGCAACGGTAAAATGATTTCAGCAGCTAATCCCCCCGGGCTTCGCGAGACCGCGCCTCGGCTTAACTCTTAATTGAAAGAACATAAGGAAAAGTTGCAATTTTGTTCAAGATGGTACGTGATATCGACGGGAAGCTAATCAAAGTTGGAGCTGGCAAATACATCTGACCTCAAAGTTTCCTGATAAAAATCAAACCGTTATTAAACTCGATCCGGCGCCTAGATGGCTTTTGGTCTAGTTAGGACAGAGCCCAATTTCGGACAAATGGCGTGCCAATCTGAAATGCACGTGACTTATTATTTCCCAGCTTCTTATTTAATAGGGACTTTCTATCGGAATGGCAGCTGAGGCTGCTTTCGTTGGTCATGTTAATTTTTTGGAGATTAATTGATCTATTGGGAAAAGTTTTTATATAAAGCATTAAATCTTTTTACTGGTTCACGCATTTAAAAATTTTAATTAGTTTACTTAAAAATAGTTTAAAAAAATACAGTTGTGTAACTACACATTTTTATTTTACTACATGATTATTTAAAAATGTATTTGTTGCTTATGAAATCAACAGACTTTAGACGAACCTCCTTTTTAGAGAGAAATTAAAAATAACGTCATTAAGAAATGTCAAATTGCCTAAGATAGCCTTTTGAGTAAAATTTGTGATGCGAACATTAAAATTATAAAATATGAGGTGGCGGAAAAGTCCCTTTATCATTTAAATTACAAAAAACTAGGAAAAAATTATTTATTGAGTACCATCCAGCGATAGTTCTTCAATTTTTAATCCCTAATTAGGTCTTTTGGTCACGTTCGTTTAAGTCTACGTTCGATAAGCGGAGGGAAATTGATGTTGGGACTGGTGCGTGCTGCATATCGTTGTTTTGCTTTAGTTGCATGGACGGTAGTTACTTCGGTGATGAATTGTATTCCAAGATCGGTGTGGAGGGTTAGGTTGGATACATACCATGGAGCTCCAGTGATCATGCGGAGTGTTTTGGACTGGAAAGTTTGAAGTATTTTAGTATTTGATGGTTTGCTGCATCCCCATAGTTTAATGCCATAAGTCCATATGGGCTTGAGAATTATCTTGAATATGCTAAGTTTGTTTTCCAATGACAATCTTGATCGTTTACCTATCAGCCAGTTCATCTGTCTTACTTTCAGGAGTTTAGTTGGGTTTTCTTGGCTTTAATATGTTCCTTCCGGTTTAGTTTTTGGTCGAGGTGTAGCCCTAAGTATTTGACTACAGGTTTTATTGGAATGGATGAGTTATTAATCATCACTTGTGGATATACACCTTTTCTTGTAGTAAAGGTTATCTGTGTAGATTTTTCGTTGTTTACCTTAATTTTCCACTTTTTTCCGAAGCATGAATAGGGTCTACATCAGAAGTCAGCGAATATGGCCATAGTGATATCATTGTTTACAGCTATGTTCGCAGTAAAGACTAGGTAGAGGAACGGTCCAAGGACGCTACCTTGGGGGACACCAGAGCGTACAGGATAAAGGTTAGATAGAAAGGCATTGACTTTAACTTGGAAGTAACGTTCATGTATGTAGGATTTGAGGATGAGGTATATTTGGCTGGGCAATGATCGTTTTAATTTGTGTAAGAGACCTTCGTGCCAAACTTTGTTGAAGGCCTGTTGGACGTCAAGAAAGAATGAGGCACAATATTTCTTCTTTTCTAGGTTGTCTTTAATTGTATTGACTATTCTATGACATTGCTGAATAGTGGAGTACTTTTGTCGAAAGCCATATTGATTCTCAGGGATTAGTTCATCAATGGGTGTGCTTTCATGTATTCTATGGAGAAGTAGTTTTTCAAAGATTTTAGATGCTGTTGGCAGAAGATTTATTGGCCGGTACGAGGTTGGTTCTGTAGGTGGTTTTCTCAGCTTTGCTATCATTATAATCTGTGCATACTTCCATTGGATTGGAAAGTAGCATAGACGCAGTATACTGTTATATATTGTGGTTAGAAGAACTACTGCTTTTTTTAGGTAGATGTTTCAGAACTTCTCCGATTATTAGGTCGTAACCTGGTGCCTTGAATGGTTTAATTTGTCGAATTTATTTTAGAACCTTTGCAGGTGTGAATGGGTTGATTGGTAAGCATAACTGACAGGCTGCACTGAGATAGTTCTCTATTTCCTCGTTTTCTATATTATTACCTGGAAGTGGAGTAAACACATATGCTAAATGTTTGGCTAGTACTTCAGCCTTTTCTTCGTCAGACTGGGCCCAGTTTCGATCCAGTTTTCTTAGAGGGGGGATAGGAACTGTTGGTCGTTGAAGCTTTAGTCGCTTTCCAGAGCGAGAGGTCCGAAGGCGTGAGATTACTTACGTAGAGGTTGAAAATGTCGTTCCGGTTCTGCTGTAGGGCCTTTCTCAGTTTATGAGTTAGTCTATTGAGGCGAGTCTTATCGAGTGGATTTCTGGATCGGTGCCACTTGTTTCGTGCTCTTCTCTTCTCGATGATCATTTCTTTTATGTACAAGGGTATATCAGTGTTGTGTGTGGTTTTGGTGGTCGAGGGCATGGATTTCCAGGCTGCATCTTGAATGACTGTCGTGAAATGTTGGATTACTTCTTCTATCTCAGTCGGTTCCTTAATCCGATAGTTTAGTTGAATGTTGGTATTTACCAAGTATTGGAATTGTTCCCAGTCAGATCTTCTTGTACACAGAGTCAAGAGTGGTTCTTTTGATATTGCGTGCTTACTTAGCATTATTATAATAGCGCTATGATCAGAGCTCAAATCCAGACAAGATTCTCTTTTATAGTAAATGTTAGAGATACCTTTGGTTATTGCAAAGTCAAGTTTGTTCCTATCGGTAGGCCAATACGTGAGCTGCCCGGTAGATAACCGTCTTAAATTATTTTGTTGTATTGAGTCAAGTAAGTTGCGCCCTTTTGTCGTTATTAATCTCGTTTGCATTCCAAATCTCCCTCAACAAAGAATCGTGATCCAAGTGTCTGGAAGAGGTCGTTATATTCTTGAGTGGAGATTTGGTATCGCGGGGGGAATAGATGGCAGCTACTACAAGGGGCCAGGAAAGAGTTTCTAGGTTTAGTAAGGTACCTTGTATTTTGGGTGTGATAGAGGGTTGAAGAATGTGATGTTTCAAAGTTGATTTTATGAGAATTGCTGTACCCGCGTGGGCAGTGCCATCTGGATGATGCAACATATGTCGAGAAGTAAGGGATTTTGATTACTGTGCGATCAGTTGAGTGACTTTCAGAAATGAAATCATCAATTTTATTATAATTAAGGAATAATGTTATTTCTGGAATATGATTAGTTATGCCATTGGCGTTCCAAGCGGCGATGCGTATTGAGGATGCCATTAGTGATTTATTTTTGATATGACAGTAGAAAACATATTGAGGATCATAGAATTTTGGTTAAGGAGTTGATTGAAGAGGTTTTTAAATTCACTGAGGAAATTTGACATGAGAGTTGTAATATCTTGATTAACGTTGAGTGAATTCACATTGCCTGAAACTATTTGTTCATAGGTCGTCTCGTTTTGAAGATTTTTTAAATTTCTGATAATTGGGGGAGGTATGGGTGGAGCGTATGTTTGTTTTTGGGAAGTGGTCTTGGGTGAGTTGTTGTTGTTATTATTTCTTGTATTTAATGGCTCTTGATATACATTGCATCCTTTATAATTCGCAGGGTGGCTACCGCTACATAAAGCACATACTGCTGGGGTGGTTCTTGAATTTGTACATGATTTAGAGTCATGGGGCCTCCACAGTTTACGCATTTGTAAGGTTTCGTGCAGTAGGCTTTTGAATGTCCATACGCTTGACACCGCATGCATTGCATTATAGTATTTTTATGCTTTGGGGGTTCGGCTTTGATTTTTGTGTTGTTGATATACTCGATGTCGTAAACTTCTTTGTTGTTATTTTGTGGCTCAAGGTCCACGAAGAAGAGTGGCAGGTTCTTTTGTTATTCTATGTTTAACATTGATTGCGTTTCTCACTTTGGTCCCTTTTTGGTTAATTCTTCTTCTATCATATTTACTTCTGTTGTGTGGTGTAAGCTTCTTATTACGATTCTGTATGCTCTGTCTTGCTTTAATTGGTACGTATGATGTATAATATTTTCATCTTTCATGTACTGTACAAGTTTCCTATAGGTGCTAGGATCGTGAACATTGATTTTAACGGTATTATTTAGAAGGGATTTAGTGTGACAAGTGTCGTCGGCAGCTACAACCGCAAAGCTGTCAATCATCTTTTTGTAATCTGCAACTCCGTATACATAGATAGGGGGAGGTCTGGGAATGTTATGTTGGCTGTTTTTTTTTGTTATTAGAGTTGTCACTTGTTGTTGGGTTATCATCGGTTTGGAGTTGCGATAATGTTTGAAACCTATTTGATGTTTGGGTTTGGGGCTCGTTTTCTAACTGTGTTTGAATTTTAGTTCGTTTTCTCTTATGAGTGATTACTTGCTATTCATGAGTTTTTCCATTGTTTTCATTTGTGCTATCATGTATTATTGTGTCATCTTCATCGGTTGTGTCGTCTTCATTGTTTCCGATTACACCATATCGATAAGGTGTCGAAGATGTATTAGTAGAGGTTGATGATGGGGCTAATGTCTGAGTGTAATTAGAATTAGATAGCAAGGTTAGTAGCGGTGGAAATTGGTATATGGGGAGTTGGTTTTCGAGAAAGGGTTGTGGGTAATCGTTTTGTTGCATGTAATTCATTTGTTGCGAATACGGTGCTTACACTGCCATGTTTGTTGATAATACATTGTTCATAGTAGTTGTTGTAAAACCGGGCCCGTTCCCGGTTGGGAACATTTCGTAAGTTACAGGTAAATTATTCCCGTTGCGGATTTGTTTTTAATTACAATAAAAACGCTATCTGTTCTGTTGTTGTACGAATTCAAAAGTCTTTTTAAATTTACAGCATAGTCCTGCCAGTTTATAAAACACTTTAACGATACGATAGTATACAAAGCTTATAGGTCAACGTTTGCGCTGTGATAACGGAGCACACGCGTAGCGCCCGCACCGCTTCACTTGCTTGGGCCGACATCAAATCCAAATATTTAAAAATGATTTCAAGACTACTGCTCTTGAACAGGGTAAGTATTTAATTTTAAATAATTTGAGGGACTTCTGCGCGTATAGTACTTAGATAAATGAAGATGCGTTATTTTGTATTTTAAGCCCTCTATCCAAACGCGGTCGAAGGCTTGTGCTGTATCTAAAAACAAGGTGGTAACGATTGTTTGTTTTCAAATCTCGTTCAATGGTCTCAGTCATACGTTGTAGTTGGTGGTAAGTGGAATGGCCTTTTTTGAACCCAAATTGAAAAGTGGGCAGAATGCTCAATTTTATTATTTTTTCGTTAAGTCGGAGATAAATGACCTTCTCTAAGAGCTTGTCAATAAACTGATAAGTCGATTGCTGAAGATTTATTTTTGTCTTTGCCTGGTTTTGAAAACATTAGAATAATTGCATGTTTCCATACATTCGGAAAATATCCTGTTCTTAGGCAAGCGTTAAAGGTGCTTGCTAGATGTTCGCGCCAATCTCCTAATTATATTTATTTTTTTAAATTTTAAATTAGGGCCGGTTATAATTTGATTCCCTCTCATATATATTTGAAATTTGTTTTATCGACCCAACTGTCCAGCACGCGTGGCGATATGCCCGGGCGATGTAGACCGCGAGCCGCACTCGTATAATTGGCTTTTAGCACTCGTTTTGGCACGTTGATTTCGTTTAGTTCGCGCGACATTAAGCCTTTGCTTTATTCATTTAAACTGGCCATTTCAATTACGTTAAGTTGACGCGACTTTATGCTTTTGCTTTATTAAAACCTGAATTTCGCATTTTTGTTCGCGGCATTAAGCATTTGCCTTTGTTCGCGCTTTTGCAATTGACATTTTTTCGCTCTGCTCTCGCCAACTCCTTTTCTTTTGGAACCCCAGGACCAACAGCAGGGAACCCGATATTTGCGGGAAGCGCCGTTTCCACAGGTTAGTGTTTTTAATTTTAGAGTTGTTTGAAGTTCTCTATTCAAAATTCAAAATTACCTATACAGTCCACTTATACCGGCTGAACTACTAGGTACGTTAGTGCTTTTTTAGACAGCTTTTTTATTATAAATTTCGGTATTTTGTCGCATCCAGGCAATTTATTTATTAGGAGAATTTTAATTATAGAAGCAAGTTCCCTAGGCGATGTTTGTTTGAAGTTGGCTTCAGCAATTGGTTGATGTGTTTCTACGTAATTTATTACTATATTTTTAGATATTTGGCCTGCGTGATTTTCAGAAGTGAATGCGTATTCTAAGTAGTTTGCAAAAGCTTTACATTTTTCTTGATCCGAATTATATGTTTGTAGCTTGAAGGGATTAAAGGTATTTCGTTTAGTTGGCGCAGAATGCGTTTGGTTGTCTTCCACAAGCTAGAGTCTCTTGGTTCAAGGTTGCTAATATGTTTTTGATATGTCTCAATTTGATAGGCGTCAAGTTCCTTTTTAATACGTTCTGACAGATTATTCGCCATGTTTTTGGTTGAGGGGTTCCTTGTTTTCTGCACTCTTCGCAAAGTGCTTTTTTAATTAATTAGGTTTACCATATGTTTGGGTGAAAAGTGATCGATCTTTATTTTGTGTTTATGCATAGTTATGGTAGCCGAATTTACACTGTCGGACATGGTTTTGGTTATTTGTGTGACCATTTGATCAGTTTGCTTTGGGGATTGAGGATCGTTGGGATACTGCTGATCGAGTGTAGTACTGAAAACGTTTCAGTTTAATGGTCCATTTATTAATCTCCCCTCTAAAATGTTTTTAACAGGTGATAGTATAAACGAGATTATAACGGGTATGTGGTCTGAATCTAGTTCAGAGAGCATACCTTGAAAGATTTGTTTGTTGAAGTTTTTGTATATATGGTTCGTCTGGGGCTTCAATATGGATGGCGTGCATAGATGTTAAGTCGTAAAGTTTATTTTCAGCTGGTTTCGTTGCTCTACATCCCCATATCGTATGCTTACAGTTCAAGTCGGTTATAAAAATTGTAGAGTCACTGGTATTGAATATGATAGTGATGAAGAAGTTGCTTCTTTGGTTGTTTATAAACACACACTGCGATTAAGGTAGCACCATAGTTAAGTTTGATTTTGGCTCCTACTGTTTCGATGTTTCAATGTTAATAGTGTTAATGGTTTGGATTTGTGACGAATTGTATTACATTTTATGATGATGGCTACATCTCTAGATGCAAATCTAGCCTCTCTACTGCGCGATATATCTGATATCCAGCAATTTTGAGTTTGTCTAAATTAGTTAGATAAGTTTCGGAGATGCATGTTATGTCAATAGAATGTCTCATAAGGAATAACTTAAATAAGGTTAGTTGTTTTGTAATGCTATTGGTATTTCAGTTAAGTAGTTTTAATAGAAAGAAAGTTTTAGTTTTGTTGTCCATTAAAAAGGGAAGGAAAGAGATTGGGTATTATTAATTGTTTGATTTATTTTGGATGAGATGTAGGAGAGTCGAAAGAATAGTGTTGACTAGGAAGGAGGCTTCGGGCGATGCAAAAATATTTTTCGGTAACCAAAATGGGTTAGGTAAAGGCGGGTCTTCTTATTGTAGGAGTTGCGTTCTGTGGTCGTTTGCCTTGGTGATTTATTAATTTATGGAAGTATTTGCATTCCCTGAAGTTAGCGGGTGGTTTTTCCGCGATTAATGCATATTGGGGCATTACTTCGAGGTTTGTCACAGTTAGTGTACAAGTGATTTCTTTGACATCTTACGCATCTTGGTTCTAATCTACAATCGTTTTTAGTGTGTCCTATGCGTTGACATCAATGACATTGCGGTGTTTTACGATTAATTTTTCGTGGCTCTACAGTAACTATAGTGTGGAATATTTTTTTGATGTTGAAAATTTGGTTTGCTTATGTATTTGCGGTAAGGAGTATTGCACAAATTGGCATAAGCGTTTTATCTTGGTTTAAAAACCTTGTAATTCGTGTTATATCGACGTGTATGTCTCGTGTATGTCTTCTTATTTAGCGAAGGAGGGATGTTTTTTATAACTACCGATAGGGGTTTAAATTGGGGTCTTAATATGTATAAAATTCGATTTTATTTGTTAGATAATGTTTCGCTAATTTCTATAATTGTTATCGCTTGTTAAGGTGATTTTCAGTCACAATGAATTGAGGACTGTCGAAAAATTACCCTCGATAATTGTTTTGATATCGTTTACAACTTTTTTATGGTTGACTGGGTATGAAGAAAGATGGACGGTATTTTAATTTGTGGTAATTTATTGACCTCTGCTTCTTTTGAGTAACGATTTAGGATTCCATTGGTATCTCTTTTCTAAATCGGTGATAGGCAGAGATAGGTGGCCGGACTTTCTTTTTTGAACGGACATGATAACACGTGCAATTCACCCCCGTAGTTAATAATTGAACAAGTTACTGTTAATTATAAGTAAAGTTTATTATCAGAAAAGAATAAACGATTGCTGGTTATCGTAGGCGTTAGATGTTGATAAGTCGCACTCGCACTTTCGGGTGACGAAGAAAACGTTCACGCGTCCTTGGGGTTCGAAAGTTAAAATGTTCAAGTTAAAAGGATCAAAACATTACATTGACAATGATATGATTTTTAAAGAAACAGAAATGCAGGCCAGAATTATAAATAAAATTGGACTATAAAAATATTACAATGGACGGAGTAGAGGATACGAAAACGAAAGTTACAGAACAATAAAAAAATAACAATGACAGAAATCAAAAACAGGGTAATGATGTTGATGTAAACAAAAGCAATGAGTAAGAAAAATAAAATAGTAAGAGATAAAAGCATTTGTAAATGTATAAGGTAGTAGTAGGGAACGCGGAATGCAAAAAGCTTAACGAAAAAAGGAAGAATTAACTAATAAAATAGTTAAAATAAATATTTGTTACTTAGAGATAACACGAAAAGAAAAAAAAAAAATGCTGTGAAATTACCTAACTGATACTGAATGATTTGATCGGGTGTTAATAAAGAAATTTTTTTAAAAGCCGGTGTAGCAATGGAAAATGAAATTGTTAATGTAAAATTTTATTGGTAAACATAAAAGAAACTCACTTTGTCACTATTATGTTCGTGATTCTTTATATTTTAATTTTGTCGGGTAAGGAAGTATTATTTCGGTATTTACTTTGTCAAAAAATGTATCGTATTTAGACTTGGTAATCAACGTAGAATCGTATAGACTAATTTCCTTTTTAGCTAATATAATGGAATTCTCACTTGTCACGTTTTTTTCTTGCTGTGTTCTTTTGGTTGTGGCAAAGTTATGATCTTACCTTGGGTTTCAATTATGCTTGCACAAGTGGCTTTGTCTTAAAATTTATAGGACTGGAGGTCCTCATCGTCGACTTATAAGAAACATTTTATTAGGTCTGCTTTGGATTTAAACTTTTTTAAAAGATCTGTCTCCAAGATAAACTTGTCTGAATGTCAAGTAATATCACTTGGTGGTTCAGGGTGTATTTAGCAATACTGATGATCACCTTAGTTTCTCGGGTGTGCAATAGTTTTCAGTGCGTCGAAATTGACAAGCAATGAAACTGTCAACCCATTATCGTCGCCATCAATATATAAGCTGCTGGTATTTTTTAATAAAACAACATTGACGATGATTACTGGGATTTTGTTTTTTAAAGTTAATACTTGCCTCTTTATCTCGACTTGGCCAAGTTTTCGTAACTAAATTTTAAATGACACCAATCACTTCAATATCAATAACGTAGCACCCGTTTCCTTGATATGCTTTCACCTTGTCCCCGGTTTCATTTTTACCATTATTCTATAGTGACTATGATGTGGTGGTGCTCATGCAGTGGCCATTTTGTGGCTTTGTATTTTAAAGTAAGGTGCTTTTTTAAGCGGGCTAAAAGTAGCGCCTGTTGATTATTATTGCCTTTGAGTCCATTTATCAACGTTTCTTACGGTGAATTTCTTCGAGAAATTAGGTTATGACAGCCTTATTCGTGAAATATTAAATTTTAATTTTTGCTAGCTCTTTCCAAATTGCTGGAAATGGTTTCTAATGTTATGGCACATTTATACATGATGTGCATTATATCTCTAAATTAGAAGGCAGGAGTCAATAATTTTTATTATTTTTAGTATAGCTTTATAGAATCTTTCCGCCGAACAATCATTAAATTATTTCTCTCGTTTGTTCATTTATTATTTGTCGTAGGGGTTTCAAATTATCTGCAATACGTAGACTAAGATGTTTTTTCGTCAAAAGTAGAATTGTCTGCTATTTTTCGTTATTCTTATTTTTACCGTTCACATTAATTTTTTAATTATAGGAATTCCAAAATTTTACTTTGTAAGGTTTTCTAATTTTCAGTTATCATTTCTTTCACATCTGTTCGCGCCAATCTCAAAATTACCTTTAATTTTAAATTTTTAATTTAGTTCCGGCTGTATTTTGGTTATATCTCGTACATATTTGAATTTGAGCTATCGGCCGAATTTATCCGAGCACGCGTTGCGATATATAGGCCACAGTTCGGCCGCGGACCGGCTCTACGCTTTTGCCTTTGTTCGTTCGCGCTTGGCCTTTTTGGCTATGTCCTCGCAGGCGTCGTTCTTTGCATTCAGTTTGTGACAGAAATTTTCCGTAAGACGAGAGCATTTTTAACCGAAAGTTCGCCGGCGACTTTAATTGGCAGCAGAAGTTTTAATTTTCTGCAAGGTTTTTTGTTAAAGGCTAATTTTTGGGGTGAAATTTTGCCGGTAAAAAACTCTTTCTTTGATCTGGCTCGACGAAGGAACCTTTTGCACCAGGAAGGGCGCTGTCGTGCGGTTCCGCTGTGAAGACTGGGGTAACTTGTCCTATTTTTTATCCATATCCTTATATCCTGTTTTTCTGGAAGCCTCAGGACCAACAGCAGGGAACCGATATCTGCAGGAAAGCGCCGTTTCCACAGGTTAGCGTTTTAATTTTAGATCTGTTTCAAGTTCCTTTATTCAAAATTCAAAATTACCTATACAGTCCGTTTTTCTGGCCGCATCAACATCCGACCCCGTTAGTTTTTGTTTCAGCTTGTCCTTACTGTATAGTGTGCTTTAAATTTTAATTTCTTTTAGTACATAGCACCTACTAGCAAATAAGAAGAAGAAGACAAAGAAAGTTTTTACAAAGAATTAACAGAACCAAACCACTATTTACTAATAATTGGAGATTTTAATGCGAAGGTAGACAAGAAGCCGGACGAAACTGAGAACAGCTCACATGGAATATATCACAAAAACCATAGAGTTGTGTTAGTAAATTTTGCAAAGTCAATCAACACGTTAAAAAAAAATACGTAAATGGTCTGATTATACGGTAAAAGATAGACTTTATAATTTCCAGCCAGAAAAATATAATACAAGACGTATTACTCTTAAACAAATGCACACTTGGTAGTAACCGAAATTGAAAGGTATTACACTGAACACTACGAATAAAAAATAAGCCCAGAAGAGAGACAAATTGCAGTCTCAAAAACGAAAATCTTAAATGTGGGTTTGGAGAAAGTACCGAACGTAAAAACAGACGAAATTAAACATGTCTTAAGAAAGATGAAGAGCAATAAATTTACAGGGCTAGACAGTATTATTGTTAAAATGCTGAAAGAGGCGGGAGAGAAGCTATATCAACAACTTATAAAAATATACAGTAAACGCCTCTTATATAAACTCAAGAAACTTTAAATTGTGGCAAACAGCGGAGGTCATAATCGTCCACAAGGAAGGAGATATTGCAGACTTAAGTAACTATAGAGCAATAAGCCTTTTGTCGTAACTCTATAAGCTATTTATAAGAATAATCACCAATCGACTGACGACCAAATTTGATGCCGATCAGCCAATAGAGCAAGTAGGATTTAGATCAGAACTCAACACATGCAATTACTTTCAAGCAATGCAACACCTACTAGAAAAGAGCAAAAAATATAACATCCATCTATACATAGCTGTTATAGACTTCGAGGAGGCATGTGACTCCGTAGAAATCTGGGAAATACTCAACTTGTTGGCCAACTACGGAATAGACAACAAATACAAACAATTAATACAAAACATCTACAACAATGCGAGTATGTATATAAAAACAGACCAAACTACAACTACAGATAATATACCTGTACTCTCTGCAAAGCTATTTACGAGCGTGCTACATGTTATTCGTAAAACGGATTGTTCGAATAAAGATATAAATATTGACGGAGTGAACTCGAGCCATTTGAGGTTTGCTGATGATATCGTTATACTTAGTAAACACCACCGAGAACTACAGGAAACGATTAACAAACTTAACAACTGCTCAAGAGAAGTTGGACTGAAAATGAACAGCACAAAGACTAAGATAATGACAAACGCAAGCAAAAATATAAACATTATTTTAAAAAGATATACCGTTGGAGATTGTTGATAAATATATATACTTAGGTCAACAAATCTCAACATGCCCGAAGAAATAAGAAGAATATTATGAATAGACTGTTCTACATTTGGAAAGCTCAGCTACATTATAAAAGACAAAGCAGTTTCAAATTATTTAAAGGCAAAGGTTTACAACTAATGTGTCATCTCGGCAATGACGTATGGTTGTGAAATCTGAGGAGTACAAAAAAGAACTCTCAGTGGTTGGCGAGAACACAAAGGGCACATGAAAGGCAAATGTTAGGAATAAAACTAATAGATAAGAAACGAAACACCCAGATACGCCAACAAACAAAAGTTAACGATAGTATGAAAAAAATTGCATAGCTAAAATAGCAATAGGCTGGCCATTTGACACGTCTAAAAGATAATAGATGGACTAAAACTACATTATAGTGGAGACCACAAAGTTACAAAAGAGGAAAAAAGACCAAGTATAAAATAGCGAGATGACATTAAGACGTTGTAGGAATATAATAGATTACGTTAGCTATGGATAGAGAAAGATGAAAAATTTTGGGGAAGGCCTACTTCCAACAATGGATGGAAAAAGACTTATCGTGATTGTAATCGTGATCTTTTCCACATATCTAGAATGTTCTTAAAATTTTCCATCTAATCTTTTTAGTCTGTTTTTGGGTCTACTCCCAATTCTTTTAACTCTTCTTTTTTTGACTCGCGGCTTCTGACACTGGTTGTAGCGAACCTACAGAGTAAATATTTTTTTGTTTACAACTATTTCACAGTATGCAAGCACTATTTATTTCTATAGGCCGTTATCAGCTAATTAACTAATGCACCTTCCAGTGGACTTAGATCACCACACGAACTGTGGCTAACTGCAACTAACTTTCGACCGTTTCTCGTACAGGCATAAATATTGGTACACAGTTTTAAACGTAAACATCATTGCTTTTCCGCTCCGGTTCACTGAATATAATGAGAATATTTTTTATCAAATGCACATATATGATGTTCTAAGGTATAAATTTATAATTAAATAAAATACTATTTGAGTATATTTCAGATGTAATTTTTAGTTTTCAGTATCAGTTTTTATATTGTTTTAAATACATAAATAAACTTAAAAATATTCTCTTATATAATAAATAAAAAATATTGTTGCATATTTCTAGTAGTGAAGGAATATGTTTAAAAGTAATATAAAATTATCGAGAAATTAAGAGGTTTAAAGTGACAATTTTTCATTTTGTTTATTTTTAGAAAACTTGACACTGAAATGCATTTCTGGTTGCTGGAAGCTAAAGATTACGCTCGAGCTTTCGGCAAAAAGTAAACCTAGCTAGGAACTATTTCAATGTTAAACTTTATAACTACACGAATGCGTTCAGCAGAGCGCAAGAATGGGAAACGTCAACAAAAGAGGGAAGCACGAGTCGGACGCGAAAACGATGTTGTTCAAGCGCCCCAAATTAGCAAAAAGTTTGAAGTTGTTTTCTTTAAAAATTAGCTTCCCCTTACAAGTTTTGGCTCGAGCTTTTTTCTCGCAGGCTCTATTTGAGCACCGAGTGACAAATTTTAAACGAATTAGTTAGCAATAAAGTAAACAGTTGCAATAAACATATTGGGGACACGATTTCTATATTCTGTTGAAAAAGTTTTATGAATTTTAAATTTCCACAAAAAAAATAATTAATGTAGCTCTTACCAGTAAAAGCATTATTAATTCTCCTTCAAGAAATCTGCTATTTACAATTACTTAATTAGATCGCTTTTAAAATCTGTAACGAACTTACTGTTGACCTTACGAAAGCTTCCCAAGTTGTTTATAATTAAAAACATCAAAGTTACTGTTTTAATTACATCGTTATCGAAATAATTGAAAAAGTGAGTTTAAAAATAATGGGCTTAAAATTATTACGAAAATGCTGAAGTATGCTGAAATTAGGTTCATCTTGGCAAGTTTATTATTTTACAATTACAATTACATATTTTAGAAATACGGCATTGGTAAAATGATATTAATTGTAGTTGTTTATTACACTTGTAATATTCTCTTGCTTTTCTTTCCAAATTGTTAAATACTGCTTTTAGTTCCTTCGGTGATCTAGTGATTAGCACAACGGCGTCAGCAAATGCAATACATTGGTGCTTATTTTGATATAAAATTGAAGTAGTTTTAATTTTACTTTTACTTATTACGGCTTCAAGTACTACATTGAAGAGTGTTGTCGAAAGTGGGTCCCTTTGTCTCAGTCCAAACTCTTTCGATAGTTTACCTCCCACCATTACTCTGCTTTTCGAGTTATTCAGCGTCATACGGACTAGTCGATTTATTTTCTCAGTAATAGTGAATCTTTTCCTTTTGTCTTAAGATTCTGTCGTAATGAACAGAATGTGCAATGGTAAGCCTTGTTCATAACTTTTCGCTTGTATTTGTTTTAGTACGTAAATTTGGTCTGTTATGGATCTTCCTTCTCTAAATCCTCCAATGATTTCTTTTGTATATATTTCTATTCTGTTTCTTATAATCCTAGCCAAAATCTTGTACGTTATATTAAGTAACTCAACCCCTCTAAACTTACATATGGTGGTAGTACCTTTTTTATGTATAGGGAAGATAACTGCTTTATTCCATCTGTCTGGTATTCTCTCTTCCTTCCACACTTCTTTTATTATATCTGTTATCCATGTCCACAACTAGTGGACCTCCTGCTTTCATGTATTCCGCTGATAAAGTATTTTCTCCTGGGCTTCTATTTTTTGCTCATTTTGCTATTATTTCTTCTATTTATTGTTGTGTTGGTTTTCTTACTTCTTGTTCTTCTGTTACTGTATTATCTAAGTTTGTGGGATTAGTTTCTCCTTCTTCTTTCTTTTCTCCTAATCACTTTTCGCAGTACTGTGCCCACACCTCCGTTTTTTCTTTCGTATCTCCTACTAGCTCGACTTGCTCGTTTCTACAGTATTCTAGGGTTCCCACTTTCTTTCGTCTATTTCGTTTGGCTTCTTGATAGAAATTTCTTATCTTTTTGTTTCTGTAATGTTTCTCGGCTTCCTTCAGTTTTTTATAAAGTGCCTCCCTTTTCTTCCTTTTACATATACTCTTCGCTGCTGCTCTTTTTTCCTTGTACATTCTCTTACTTTTTTCCATCCCTTTCTTCAGCATATTTATCCTTGCTTTGCCTCTCTCTTCATAATTTTTTGCAGTCAGGGTCATACCAATGTTCTCCGGTCTCTGCTTGTTCTTTTGGGTTTCTTCAGTAGTCGCTGCGCTATCTTTGTTAAAGTTTTTTCTACTACTTTCCATATTTTTTAAATCCCTTGCACTGTCGATTCTTCCTAGAGATTTCTTGTAATTTCTGCTTCCAAACTGTTCCTCTTCTTCAAATTCTCAAGTTGTTTTAAGTTAATTCTTTTTACGCCATTGTTCTCTTCTTTAGCTTCTACTGGCAGTTTTTCTCTTAATTTTATTAGTACCATGAAATTGTCCGTGCCTGTGTCTGCTCCGCGGTAGCTTCTAGTATCTTGGATAAACTTCGCATGTCTGGACTCTATAAGCACATGGCCTATTTGATTCTTAGTGTTACCACCATCTGGGGATAGCCACGTAGCTTTATGGATATTTTTGTAATGGAACTGTGTACTCATGATCTTTAATTGGTTCTCTATTGCAAACTTTAATAATTTTTTCTATTTTCGAGTGATTCTTCGTGTACACTATTTACTCCTATAACATCTCTATAACCTTCCACTTTCCTTGCCTTTGCATTACAATCGCCAATGATTATTGTTAGGTCATACTTGGATATCTTACTTCTTGTCATATTCAGTTCTTCGTAAAATTTATCTTTTTCTTCCAAATCTTCCTCTTCCGTTAGCGTGTGACCATTTAGTAGAGTTATCTTACGGTATTTTACTTAAACTTAGTAGGCTCATTCTATCAGAAATTGGCGTAAAAACGATAACTATTTTTTCCCACCTTTTGCTTAATATAAAACCTGTGCCAAAATATCTATTGTTCTCCCCCCCACTACTAAAAAACGTATAATTACCTAGTTTGCTCTTTAGTTTTGTTTCTTGTAATGCTAACACTTGGATACTATACTTTTACATAATTTCTATTAAATTTGTAACTGCTCCTTGCCCATAACAACTTCTTACATTCCAAGTACCAATCCTCATATACTGTTTTTCCGCTTTATCTTTTATAATAATCCTGCTTATGGCCATTGTCGTCATCTGTTCCACCTGCCGGCTATTCGTTTTTCTTTGTTAGTTTTTTGATTTATAGGTGCTACTTTTCATTAGTTCCAGCCTTTCTGTGTTCGAGTTCCATTTCCATCAGTTATTTTTTATAAAGATTTTTTGGTACCCCACCTTGGCTGCCCTTCCTTTCCCTTTTTCTACTTTTGCCAAATCCCTTAGATCTTTTTGTATTTCTGCTTCAGTTTGGGTTAAATCGTTGTCTATGAAATATTGAGTTTCCTTCAGTTTTTCTTTATTTTTCATAATCGCTTCCTTTCCTTTCCAATTATCTACTTTAACTATTGTCGTTTGTAGTTTTCCTTGTCTAGGCTTTAATTTCTGTACTTCGTTTATTTTGATGTTCACTTCTAACCTTCAGATAAGAATTTCGCAACTTCAGCTACTTCGTCATTGTCCTTGAATTCATATCCCCTTAATTACAATATTCTTCTTCTGCTGCTGCCCCTCCATGTTCTCTATTTTTCTCTCTAGGTCTTTTATTTTTCCCTTCATCTCTACATTTTCTTCTCTCAATTTGGCTATTTCCTCGTAATACTCTTTTTTAATTTTTTTCTTATTGCCTTAATGTCTGCCATCATATCCTTTATCATTTTCTTCAGGGTGGTTTATCTTTTATCTTTCATTGGTGTTCTTTAAACCTTTAAGTTGTATATAGTAACATATTTTATTTTTAGGCGTGCCAGTTGACACAACAAAAAAGATTTACAACATGAAATAATTTGGCTTCAAGAGGTAAAATTGTATTATTATTAGTACAATATTTTGCCCTTTGCGCATAAGAGATTTGTAGTTTATATCAATCGATGCTGCTTTAAAAGTAGAGATATAGAATGTATCTTACTGGATTAGTTGAAAAGTAAAAAGATATTATTATTACACTAAAAAAACGCGAAATTCTAAACGATATAGTAGAAGAGAAATATTTTGGAAAATGTTAGTTTGAGTTATCATAAAAAAGTTTAGCTATCGAAAATAAGTCTTGTAAGGCAGTAAGAACATAGTGTTCAAATTATATATAAATTCTGTTATTTTATCAACCCCACCTGCAGTAAATGATGGATGGATTGAGTAATTCATTGCTTGCTGTTGTCGGTCCCAAGCCCGGATACAGAAGAGTGTTGTGGCGTAGCGTTTGCAGCCAAGCACACGTAAAAAGTATATAGAAGCAGGATAAATAATTTGTTACAAAAACTTTCCCCACTTACATTAAAAAGAGCTCCATAAGATACGGGGGAGGGGCAGTTTTGCTTTTGTACAACAATCTAAATAAAACAATCTAAAATAAAACAAGAAATGATGATCTTAACAAAACAGAAAAGAAAAATACGGAAAGAAGTGATAGGGAATTATCTACACATTTGGAGTGGTGTCGCTAAAGATACAAAAGCAATGTTAAGAATATTTCTTTTTATTAAAATTAAACCGATAAAAAATTATAACCAAGGAAACAAATCAAAAATTTATAAAATTAACAAAGGAAATATATAAAGGTCCAATCACAATAATGGGGATTTATTGAATAAATGACAACACAAAGACTTTTCGATAATGTTATTGGAAGGAATAAACAAAACTCATGTATTCGTAATCATAGGCGATTTTAATTGTAAGGTTAGAAAGCAAGAGACGATAAGGTTGTGGAAAGATTTAGAGAGAGTGTAAGGGGAATGTAATGGTGATAGACTGATTCAAATATGCAAAGAACACAAATATAAAATCACAAATACAATACTAGACACAGAGGCATCCATAAATGTATGTAGGAAGAAACGACTAGAGAACACAAATAAATTATTGATTTGGTACTAATTAGACAATATTCAAAACTATAACCAAAAAATGTTAGAGTAGGCAGACAATCTCAATGTAGTAAAAAAATTATTTGTATTAAACAAAGAACAAAAATATGAAAACTAAATTAAAAAAGCTATAAGAAATAAGAATACTTATACGGCGTCATAGAAAGCCCGAGGACGAAAGAATAATACAAAAAGTTACAAAATGGAAATAAGTAAAAAATTAAATAAAACTAATAAAAACAAAAAAGTAAATTGGTTAACACACTAGAATATAATATGTAAAATGTCAATAGGTAGTAAAAAAAAAACAAAAAGGAAAAAATAAACAAAGATATATTTGGGCACACATATATAAAAGACTGGTACACGGACAATTTACAGAAGCATGGTATATAATTAAGGATTTCAGGAATTATCAGGAACTATTTTATTTATATTTAGAATATTTGGAAAAGTAATTATAAATATAATACAAGAAAACATAGTATAGGTAGGTGAAGAACAATAAAACAAAAGCGGACAACGCTCCAAGAATAAAAATTTGATCAGCAATGCGTTTCCATAGAAATTGATTGACATAGTAAAATTAAAATCTTTACCATTTTCTTACGTTCTGCTTTTAGCACATCGGTAGTTATCTGTTAATACTTTGGTTCTTTTGCCAATTTTATTTTCATAATTGCTTCCTGAGTTTTTTTATGGTTATATCAAACGGTTTTTGCGGACCTTCTACACTTACTAGACTTTTAGGAGTTTCCGTTCCAATATTGTCTGATTTTAAATCCGTTCCTTGCAATAAATCATTGAAATATATTTTCCATTTTTTTATTATTGCTTTTTAGTCTATTAAAATTTCATTATCTTTCTCTTTAATGATTTTAGAAAGGGTTATTGTTCTTTCTTTTTTTCGTACTCTTGCAAAGAACAGTTTCTGGCTCCTTCTTTTTCTCAGAAATCAACGTAGGTCGATTGTTTCCTTCTATTACCAGTTCCTTAAATTTTCTTTTTTTGGATTTATATTTATTACAGTTTTTTGGTTTTTGTTCTTAAACATGTTTTCTATATTTGATATTTTCAACTTTGTACATTTGTATTTTTTTATGTTCTACGTGTTTCTTTTGCACTCATTATTATTTATTTGAATTTATTTCATATTTTCTTTATTGGCTCTTATGTGCTTATCTTCGGCATTTTTTTGTTCAGGTATTTCTGATATCTATAGTATTTCTAGCCTTCTTTCTCTTAGGTTACGGCATTTTATTCTTTTTGTTATTGCTTTTCTCTTTTCTTGTTCCATGTTTTATTGCGATTGTCTCATTTTATTATCAATAGGAATTACAAAAACCTATTTTGGATTTTCCACGTGTGCTCTTCACCGTTGTTGTAATTTTGTGAATTTCTTTATATTAGAAATGCTAATTGAACACAACCCTTTTTATACACAGAAGTTTACAATTGGCTCTTCGTTGATATGTTTTTCTATATATATTTTTTTGGCACCAATTTATTTCTTTATTTAGTTTTACTCTTCCATTTTTCTAGTTGTTGCCGTAACTCTTGGAAGAATGATTCAAATCCTTCTTTTCTCGTGCCTTCGTTTGATTCATATGCCGCTATCATTAGGTACTCTATTTCAGTTGCTTTATTTTTATTTTTAATGTATTACGGCAAGGTCAGACTTGTTACTGTGGAGTTGAAATAAGCATGCTGGTGAAGTTAGCAAACAGTTGGAAGGCGAAATACTTTAAAAAGGATATGCGTTTGGGAAATCTTAAAATTCCGTACAGAAACAAAATAGATAAGCATTTGGACATTAGCGGAGTATCAGATGCATTTGAGAAAAGAACACCACAAAACTAAACTAAAGCATAAAACCCTAGTAAAAATAAGAAGAATAAATTGGAGAAAATTAAAAACATGATAAAGGCTATGATAGCAAAAATGAAAAATAGCTCGAAGTGGAACAAGAAATTATAAGAAGAAATGATAAAAAAGAAAAACCGGTAATAGACAAAAGGAACTTTTAGGAAGAATCAAACAACTGGAAATTTGAGGAAGATCTAAGAAACAAACAGTAAAATATTTTTATTATCGCTATAAATGATGGAGAGACCTGTAACTATTCTTGAAATATGAGACTGAAAATGGACGTAAATGGTATTGCCAAATAAACTGATTTTATTTCCACTTGTGTCGATAACAGTATTTTTTCTGTAAATAATATACATCTTAAAATAATATGAAAGGCTGTTCGGGCCAATCACCAAATTTTTATTCGGGTTTTAAAATAATCTGTTCATAGGGTCGGCCGTTTTGTGGCACCTTCTGTACGCGTTTTGTTTGATTAGAAATAGCCGTGGCAGTTTGTTCGCCTGCGCGGCAACGTCGCTATAAAAGCTCATTTGGTAGTTTTTGGTTTTTGGTGTAGTCATAATGGTTTTGGAAACGTTCGATCGGCTTTAATTTCTCCGTGTGTAGGAAACCGTTTTGACCAAGCGTTCGCCGGTGTGTTTGATTGGTGGCAGAAGTTTCCATATCCCGGAGGTCGTTTGTTGTTTTCTTTTGTATTTTGACCCGGCGAGGAAGGAAGAAAAACCCTGTTGTAAACCTCGGACATGACTAGCTGAAGGATTCACATCAGGAAAGTCGCTTCCAATCGACTCCGCAGCGAAGATTGGGGTAAGTTGGCCTTTTTTTCACCCACACCCTTCTTTTCTCTTCCCCGAGCCTCCCTGATTACAGCCCCGGGTGAGCCGATTCCTACAGCAGAACGTCCGCTTCCACGGTGAGTGTCTTCCAGCCTATTGGCCTTTTGATTGAAATTCTTTTTTTTTGTTGAAATTAAAAATACGATAAAGTCCGCTTAAACCTGAACAAAGACACCCACAGATATGCAATAAATTAACGTTTTTATAAATTTTCGTAATTTTTTCCATTAATACAAAAGTGTACTGAAAACTTACTACGAAGTCTTTGAATCATTGGTGTGATTAAGTAGAAATCTAAAAAAAAAACTGTTTGTATCATAAAAGGAAAAATACTGCGCAAAGTTATAACAAAAATATAATTCATGCCACTGTATCAAAGAAATCTTTGATATAGATTGAGTTAAAGAAATTTACTTTTGTTAAATGTTATCAGATTATTAAATTTCTTTTAAGTGTCGTGTGAATGAGCAACCATTCTTAATTTTTCAAAATGCAATATTATAATCGTCAAGCCGACAAATTGGTACTATAAACTAATATTCATACTGTAAAAGCAAAACGAGTAATTAGAAATGACAGACACCGGTTATTATAGACCTCAACAGGTAAACCAACAGATTCTCTGTTTTCAACCAAAAATCTATGTGTTAAAAAAAGCTTTGGCTTAAGGAGATATGAATTCGGGTAAACAAGATTAGATTTATATAAACATATCGCCATTGATTAATATTAACCAATACCTTATAATACTAGTCTAAAGCAGAGTCTACTGAAGACAAACTTTAACATATTGTGACATGAGGTTAAATTAGTTTGGATGAAAACATGTTTTGAAATATTTGGTAGCCATTAGAACAATGTGTCAGCATAAAAGGTAATTATGAAGCATACAACTTTTTTTGGTTAGATAGAGTGGTTTTAATTAGGATCAGGGCATTTTTATCAATCAGAATATATACATTCTTTAAGCTAATATTATATAATTAAGTATTTGAACTTAGAACTTTATTGAATAGGGCTCCTATCGGTGTCCTTTCATATTTAGTTAGTCAGATCCTTCGGCCACTTCAACTGAAGTCGTCTATTGAGAGGATCTGCTGTCAGTGGCTCCATAATTTCATTTGGATAATTTTCAATTGTGATTTGGTGTTTAACAGCATATTCTTTGATAATTTCTCTCACAAAAGAGATATTTAGATCAGTGTGTATGGTGCGATTTGACACATATCATGGTGCATTTTACATGTTTCGTAGGGTCTTTGACTGGAAGCGCTGTATGATGTCAAGATTCGAATTTTTGGCGCATCCCCATAATTGGCATCCGTATGTCCATATTGGGAGGATTGTAGCTTTATATAGTAGGACTTTATTCTCTAAGGTTAATGGAGCTTTTCTTCCTATAAGCCAGTAGAGATTTTTTAACTTAATATCCACTTCTTTACGTTTTTTACTTATATGCGTTTTCCAAGTTAATCGCTTATCAAGATGGAGTCTCAGGTACTTAACTTCTTGTTATTGAGGTATGGGTAGGTTATTGAGAGTGACAGGTGGACATGTTGAACGTTTTGTTGTAAAAGTGATGTGCGCTGACTTGCCTTGGTTAACTTTTATTTTCCATTTATCCAACCATTTTTCAATTCGATTTAGGTGATTTTGAAGCATCGCTGGTGCTGTGTCCGGATCTTCGTTGCATGCTATGATCGCGGTATCATCAACGAAAGTACTAATCATGGTATTATTAGATGTTGGCGGGTTAGAGATGAAGAGTAGGTACAGCATTGGACCTAGGACACTACCCTGTGGTTCACCTGCGTTTATTTGCTCTATCTGTGATACATCGTTGCCAATTTTAATTCGAAAGCTTCAATTAGTGAGGTACGAATTAAATATGCAGTAGCATTCGTGTGGCATAGTTTTCTTTATTTTATATAGTAGCCAGACGCGATCGAACACCTGTCTCACGTCTAATATTGCTGCAGAACAGAATAGTTTATTTTGAAGTGTAGTTTGTATTGTATTCGTTATCCGATGGCATTGTTGGATCGTCGAATGACTATGTCTAAAACCGAATTGGTGGTTGGGTAACTAATCCTCTTGCAGCGAGTTTTCTTTTATTCGCCTTAGGAGTAACTTTTTCGGCAGCTTTGATATGACTGAAAGGAGGCTTATGGGTCGGTATGAGTGGATTTCATTGGAAGATTTTCCTGGTTTGAGGATTAGTAGTATTTCGGCGAATTTTAACTGTGGTGGCCAGTATGTGAGCCTTAGAATAGCATTAAAGAGAATCCTCAGAAATTTGATACTCTTCTTAGGTAGATGTTTTAGTATAATTGGTGCGATGAGATCTTGTCTCGGAGATTTTTTGTTGTTTAGCATTTTTATTTCACTTTCTGTTTCTGAGAGGGTAAATTTTTATATTGGCAACGCCATCTGGAAGGGGGTTTGTAGCTCATCTTCTATTTCTTGGTTTATTACATTTCAGTTTGGTTTGAATACTTTAACCAGGTGATGTGCGAATGCATCAGCTTTTTAAACTTATATTTAGGTCTAGATGCTATTCAATGTGATGTTGAAATGAATACCAGTTAGTTTTTTTGTTGCTGAGTGTGACTGGTTGCTCTTTGTGAATAATTGTTGAGCTTATGGTCGCGATTATTGGCGAGTGATCGGAAATTACGTCATAATTGGATGTGATATTAATATAATTAGTTCCAAGTATTTTTGTAATAAATAGGTCCAGGAGGTCCAAAATTTTGTTCTGGTCAGTTGGCCAGTAAGTTGGATTTCTTGTGGATAGGAAGTTATAGTTGTTATCTATTAATAAGCTATACAGCTCCCTACCTTTTAATGTTGTTAGTCGTGAGTCCCAATGTACATGTTTAGCCTTAAAATCTTCGCCAATTATGAATTTATGGCATAGGGAGTCAAAAAATGGCTACATCTAAAGTAAAGTTGTGCCTGGGTGAGCAGTAGATAGCTGCACATTGATTGACGTGAATTATCGTAGCTTGCAAAAAGTCAGATTGGTATGATGTTAGTTCATAGTGTACAATTGAATTTCGAATAATTATTGCTGATCCACCGCGAGCAGTACCATCGCGGTGTTGGGTATGATACATATTGTAGTGTGGAATTTTAATATATGATCTATCAGTGTAATGTGATTCTGACACAAGTAGGATGTCTATGTTATAGAGTTTTAGGAACATTTTCATTTCTAGTTTTCTATGTATTAAACCGTTGACGTTCCATTTTGCTATCCGTAGGAAGTTGGCCATTATTGGATTAGTTTGTTAATAACAATAGTCAACATGTTTAGGATCATGCTGTTTTGCTGAAATAATTGGTTCAACATGTTTTTGAACTCATCCAGTAATTGCTGGAGCCTTAGGTCTTGATTTTGGATGGGGTGTTGTTTTAGGTTGTGAGAAGGTTGGTTGGGTGGGTGTTGATTAGTTTGTTGATTTGGTAGCATTGAAAAATTGTGTTCCGTTATTTGCAAGGGCATAGGGTTGGCAGGTGGTTGTATGGATTGTATTTTTCTGCAATTGCTGGCATACATTGCAACCCTTGTAATTTGCTGGGTGAGATTTTCCACACAGTATACATTAAGCGGGTGTACTTTTTTGTTTGGTGCAAGTTTTCGAGTCATGAGGTCCGGCGCATTTAACGCAAGCGTACGGTCGATTACAATATGTTCTTGTATCACCATTATTTAAAAAGTACGTGTTTATTTCTACGGCGCTGACATTATAAATATCTTTATTGTTTTTTGGTGGTTCAAGGTCAATAAAGAATATTGTCAGCGGTTCGTTATTATATTTGCTTTCAATGTTTAGTATATTTCTTAAGGTTGTGACCTTTTTCTTTAGGAGCGTTCTTAATTTTTACTTTCCTTATCCTATAATAAGGAAAGTAATGTAATCGAGCAAATTTGACCTACCAGTTTTTCACATTTCTGGACAAAATATAGCTCAGGACACCAAAAAGTTGGTTATAGCCATTGGTTCGTGTGTGTGTGTGTCTGTCTGTCAGTAAAGAGGATATCTCGAGAACCGTAAGAGCTAGAGACTTAAATTTGGTATGCAAGTTACTTGTAGGTAGGGACGCAGTGCAAGCTTTTGGTAAAATCGGCATAGCCGTTTGGTCGCAAGGTCCCAAAAGCGGTCACAAAGCGGTCTCGAATCTAAACAGTTGAAGATACAAAAACTTTATGAGAATAAAATGATTTATTATCATGAGATAAACATGAATTTAAAATAAAAGTTGGTAAAATAAGAACTTGAAAAAAATTGAAACTCAGGATTTTTAATAAACCAGTGTTCATAAAATGTTTCGGCAATTTATATTACTGGATAGATCAAACCGAGACGAACAAAAATTAAATGAAATTTTTGATCCGAGGTCAAATAAATAAGTTATAGCCGATTAAAAATTAATTAAACGGACCAATCACAGCGCGCTCGGTGAGCTACCGGGCCGACTGCGGGAGGACGGGAGGAGCGCTTGGCCGCTGGGAGCACGCAGGCTGTGCGACCGAGCCGCATGGTTACCTTCAGTGACGTAGCAAAATTTAAGTACGAGTCAATTATTGTCTTGTACTGTTTGTTTTAACCAGCTTTCAGTGTTGGACTCGCCTCGTACTTTTAAAATAACAAGTTCTGGGACAAGAGCAGGGCCGATATATATATATATATATATATATATATATATATATAACAGGATAAGGAAAGTCGTGTGATGTTCACACCAGATTTTTAAAATATGTGTTGTGTGATGAATATGTTTCATAACTACCTTGTAGGGATGGTCTTGTTTCATTTGAAATGTATGATGAATAATGTCGTTTTCTTGGATATATTTTATTAATTTTCTGTATACATCAGGGTTTAGTGCGTTTATTTTAACTACATTATCTGCTAAATATTTAGTTGTATATTGCTCTACTTCCGCTACGTCTAATAACTTTTCTTATCATCATGTCGTAATTTATTACAACGTGCACAAATATAGGTGGCGGTTTAGGTATAACTGGAGTTCTTGTTTCTTTTTCTATTTTTTTCGAATTATCTTCTGTATTATTAAGTATTGTGTATTTACTTGATGATGTATATTTTGTTTGTTTGTTATTATTTGACAGCTGGTCACATTTTTAGTTCGTCTTTTACGTTTACCACCTTTGACTTTTTGCCATTTATGGATAGTTCTCATCATCTTTATCTGATTGATCCATGTCGCTCTCACTTTTTGCAGACTGAATCGACGACTTTGTTGGGATTTGATCTACATTTGTTCGGAAATTTAGTGTTGGATTTGCTAATGCATGGTACTGACCACTAGGGATTTGTGACGTGATATTATTAGATTGGGGTCATGTTTGATTTTGAACGCCGCTATTTTGTTGTGAAATATTTTTAAAGGTATTTAAAGGTTGGGATTGATTAGGCATCTGCGTTAGAGGAATTCCATTTGGAAATTGCTGCTGGTTATGCGTGTAGTACAATCTGTTTTGGCCGAAACCGGCCGGAAGCATTTCAGCTGCTCGAATTTGTTATTTAGTTTATTAATTTACACACTTTCAGAAAAATTAGATATATTAAGTATCTATATTTACGGTTTGTACGATTTAGTGCTATCAGTTCAGTCACTCGAAGGCGCGGCTGTAGCCAACGCACGGGACAGCTTGGCACGCACGTTCGCACAGCCTGAAGGCTCGGTGGACAATAGAAATAAAAATGTAATATATAAAATGATATTTGCAAAAAACTTTAATAGAAATGTTTGTTAAGAGGGAAAAAAGCAAAAATATCATTGTAGAGCAACTTATTACAACACCAAATAAGAAAATTTGTTGGAAGGAATAAATAAGAAATTTGAAGAAAAACGGCAATAATAAAAACAAAAATAGATCAACTTCGAAAAGAAGTAGGATAGCAGTAAAAAATAAGAAACAGAAAGCGTATTATACAAAGAAATATATGAAATATTAGTAAAACTTTGGAGAAGAAGTGATGCCTAATTACAAGAAACTATTTTTAAATGCCAATATGTAAGAAAGGAAAAAATAACGAAATGTGCAAGCTTTGAGGGAATATTTTTGCAAGATATTGGGCATAAAATATTAACTGTAATTTTTTGAAATTAATAAAATGCAAAAGAAACTAAAGTGACACTATCAGAATATCAGTTTTTAAGAAGCTAGATTTTTGTAATAGAACAAATTTTAAACAACTTCTATAAACAAAAAATTAAATTGTGATAGTTCCATAAGTTGAAAAGAAAAACCTTATAATGCTATAAAAATCTGAACATCACACGACTTTCCTTGTCCCATTATTATATATTGTACCGGGTCCATCGTCTCGGGCCTGCGCTGCACTCGTCCCAGAACTTGTTATTTTAAAAAAGGACGAGGCGCGAGTCCAACACTCGAAAGCTGATTAAAATATAGTACAGGACAATAATTGACTCGTACTTAAAATTTTGCTACGTCACTGTAGGTAACCATGCGAGCTCGGTCGCACGGCCTTCGCCATTATCGCCTGCGTGCTCCTCCAGCGCAAGCGCTTGTCCTCCAGGAGTCCGGTAGCTCAAGCGTGCTGTGATTGGTCCGTTTAATTAATTTTAATCGGCTATAACTTATTTATTTGACCTCGGATCAAAAATTTCATTGTAATTTTTGTTCGTCTCGGTCTGGTCTATCCGGCAATATAAATTTTCCGAAGCATTTATGGACACCAGTATATTAAAAATTCTGAGATTCAATTTTTTTCGAGTTCCTATTTTACCAACTTTTATTTTAAATTCATGTTTATCTCTTGATAACAAATCATTTTATTCTCATAAATTTTTTGTATCTTCAACCGTTTCGATTCGCGACCGCTTTGCGACAGATTTTGACCTTGACAAATCGGCCGATTACCAAATTTCAAGTCTCTAGCTCTTACGGTTCTCGAGATATCCTGTTTATCAACACACACACACACACACACACACACACACACACACACAACACTACACACACACACACACAACACACACACACACACACACACAAACACACAAACACACAAACACACAAACACACAAACACACAAACACACAAACACACAAACACACAAACACACAAACACACAAACACACAAACACACAAACACACACACACAAACACACAAACACACAAACACACACAAAACACACACACCAAACAAATTAAAAACAACTTTTTGTCCTGAGGCTATATTTCGTCCAGAAATGGAAAACTGTGGTCAAATTTCCCCGGATTAATTCTTTTTAAATAAGGAAAATGTGTAAAGCAATGTAATGTAAGGATTACCAAATTGAGAAGAAATTTTTAAATATCTTTAGTGTAAATCAAGGATTACGTCAAAACAGTTTAATCTCAATAATTCTCTTTAATTTGAAGTTAGTAAAGCTACTAAAATAAAGTAATATTTACATAAAATGATTTATCAACAAATTTTTGCTGTGACACAAAATTAGAGTAAAAACTACAACTTTTTGACAAGGGTTTTAGAAAGAAATAATAAATAAAGAAATACTTTGAAAATAAAAATAAACATAAACAGTAAGAGAACTAAATGATGTAAAAGAAGTGGTAAAAGTGTTATCCGTTTAAATGATAGTAGAGCAATTAAATAGGCATTGGAAAGAGGTTTAAAAATTAGTGGAGAGGCAGGCGTGTAAACCCTCCGTGGTGCGGTGGGAAACGTAGTACGGCCCGTGGGAAGGTCAGCCGATAAGGCCAAAATCGTCCCTTAAACGGCCGTCGCGTAAGGGATGGGGCGGCTACCGATATCAACCAACGAAGCCAAATCGCTCACCTGAATCGGCTTCGGCTTCGGCTTCGTCGGCGATTCCAAGGTGGCCACCCTCTTGCGGATCTGGTATCTGGGGATGTTGAGACACGACCAAATTGGCCGAGCTGCGATGCGTGAATATTTGGGGTGTTGAATATGCGTGAATGTATGCGGTTAAGACACGACCGTAGGCGCTGCGGGCGGAATGCGGGATGCGAAATGTTTCTTGCGGGTGAAACACGACCGTACTGGCCCTTTGCGGGGAATTTTTATGCGACCAGACACGACCAATGGCCGCGCTGCGGGTGAACTTGGCTGAGCAAAGCCCATGCCGTTTGTGTGCGACGGCAAAACGTAGCTGATATCAAAGGTCCGCATGCCGCCGCGATATAAAGCGGTTCAAGGGCGAAAAGGGCCACACCATACCCCCGAAAGGTCCTGAGAAAAATTACTACTTTATCAAGGAGCTATTAACAGCGGTTTGAAACAATATTGTCATTAAATTCCTGAAATTAACTATTATATTTCAGGTGCGTTAAATTGCGGTTAGATTTATATCGTAACAAACTTATATAAATGCCCTATTAATACACTATCTATATATACATGAATCAGCTAAAATATTGTTTATTGGGTTGGCAAAGGATATAGCTTGGTGACAGGACGTTTGTATGTACCTGGGTTTTACTGAAGCTACGCGGATTACACCATCCGATCCGGGAAAAGTCTCTGTTATAACGCCTAGTGGCCAAGTTAAAGGAGGTACATTATCTTGACCCAAGAGAACAACAGTACCGATCTCTATTGGGCGATCGGGTGATCCCCACTTCTGTCGAACTTGCAGCGTGTGCAAGTATTTAACTCGCCATTTCTTCCAATAAGACAATACAAGCTGATCTAAAAGCCTTTCGCGGTTTGTTAAGTTCAAGCTTTCTTCTGTCAATTCAGAAGAAGGTAAATACTTGAGGGGACTGGACATTAAGAAATGCGCCGGAGTGAGCACATCCGGTGCGCGTGGCGGAATCATTGTCCATTCAATGCGTGTTTTAAGAAGCTCCCTTTTGATATCAGATTGGACAGTGGAGTTTAACAAAAGAATAAATTTCGCCGAGCTGTCCTTAGCTCCGACAAAATTGGTGCCATTGTCTGAGTATATAACAGACACTGGACCGCGGCGGAAATAAACCTTTGAAGGCGGAAAGAAACGCATCGGATGTAAGTTCCGATACAAGTTCGATATGTATGGCTCTAGTAACCATACAGACAAACAAACATATGTAAACTTTCTGAGAGCGTTGACCCCTACGGCGAGTAGGTATATAAGCGACAGGTAAATTATCGTGTATTTTAGCAATACGATTTCTGACAAAAATAGACCACCTATGTGGCGATGAGTGGATCCACGAAAGCGCTATGGTAGAATCCGAGAAGGCGTAAACACCTGTAATAGGTAGACGAGCGGAAAGTTTTCGCGGACCACGCGAACAAGCTTGACAACAGCAAAGCGGCGACAAGTTCTAATCGAGCTAGCGTTGTTATTTTAACTGGAGAAACCTTTGACTTTGCACATAAAAGCCGGACGGTGATATTACCTTCAGGATCAGTGATGTGCAAATAAACACAACAACCGTAACCACTGAAGCTCGCGTCACAAAAGGCTACGATGTTCACTACTGCTTTTCCCACAATGCCAATATGGCGCGGAATTTTTAGAGAAGAGAGTGCGGAAAATCGCGTGCAAAAGCTGAAAAGCGACTGATGATGGATTCCGGAGGAACCTCATCCCAGTCTATTTTAGCTAGCCATAGTTCCTTAATAAGAATTTTGGCGTACAGCACAACTGGAGCTACAACGCCAAGTACGTCGAATAAGCGGGCAACTAGCGATAGAATCGTGCGCTTTGTGCATTTATCTTCTACAGCGACTGTTGTTAAAGAAAAGTAATCGTCAGCAGGATCCCAGGTTAAACCAAGGATTTTAAAATTGTAAATATCGTTACCCATGCCAGAAAAATTTACTGGTAAGCGGTGAGACTCGGGAAGAACCTCCAATAAAGCGGGTGAATTAGTGGCCCATTTGACAAGGTCGAAAGAGCCTAATTTAAATAAATCGATTAATTCGCGAGACAATCGCATGGCAGTCTGTTCATCGGGAACCGAATCGACATAATGTAAATCTGAGTTTCTACCAGTTTAGAAGCCTCAGGGAAGCGGTTACTATGCTCGCACGCTAAGTTGCGTAACGTACGCATAGCTAGGTAAGGGCTAGGCTTTAGCCCGAAGGGTACGCGGTCAAAATTGTGAGTTCGAATAGGTTCGTTCCTACTGAAACGAAATAAAATTCGTAAGTATTTACGATGGTGCTCGTTTACTCCGATGCGCAAAAACATTTGTTTTATATCAGCGGTCATTGCTATTGGGAATGTACGAAAGTCGAGTAACAAAGAGAACAAGTCGGCCTGCAAATTAGGTCCGACATGCAAAATGTCATTAAGTGACAGCCCTGAGTGCGTTTTAGCACTAGCGTCTAAAACGATACGGATGCTGTCCTTATCTGGTCTGACAACGGCGTGATGCGGTATGTAGTAACCCTCCTCTGTCAATTCAGAGTCAGGCACCTGGGACAAATACCCTGCGTTATATAATCGGCGATAGTTTTATTATAATTTTCTCGTAGGGTTGGCACGCAATCGAATTTACGCTCGAGCGCAAGTAGACGACGGTGAGCCAGACCGCGTGAATTACCCAACTCGAGGGGTTTCGAGAAAAGGGTAAATCAACAAAATATCTGCCGTCTTTAAATAAAATCGAAGAGTTAAAGTTATTTTCGCAATCTAATTCATCTGGACTAATAAAACGTTGAGATGGAATTTCCTCTAACTCAAAGAACTTCCGTAAACTTGACTCAATGTCAACGTTAGCAAGCGCGGTAAACGAAGATGTACTATGTAGGCAGGTTGCATCATAATGACATGCAATATCTCCCATAAGCACGTAACCAAAGCTGGTTAATATAGCGGGTGGTGCGCGGTTACCAGAATCGACCCTATCTCCCAAATAAATATAAGGAAACAGTTGAGCACCAAGAACAACGTCAATTTCTCCCGGTACATTCCAGGATAAATCGGCAAGCGGTAAATTATTTAAATATGACATATCTTCATTTAATGTAATGAAATTTGCGGGAAGTTTGTCTGTAATACCGTCAACTACTAAAGCACGAATGTAATATTTGTTGTTAGGATTAATTCGTGATTCTATTGCGAAATTAATAAAACCGTGTACAGGTCGCGAGGTCATACCAACACCTTGTAAAGATGAATTGCGTAATTTAATTATGGGAATGTTCAAGCGTTTACAACAATCCATAGTAATTAAATTATTTTGCGACCCGTTGTCTATTAAACACCTGACGACGAGCGTATTTCCGTTTTTACCATGTGCATAGATCTGTGCGGTCGATAACAATATAGCTGAACTGAAGAAACTGCTGAACTAAGCGATACGGAAGACGTGTCGTGAGATTGTGATACTGATTGCGTTGATATGGGCGCACGGTCACTGCTTGCGGTCCAGCCGCCACAGACGGCTTAAGGGCGATCATTCCTTTAAGTTGGAAAAATGCAGTAAAGAATGATGCGGTTTTTACAAATTTTACAAACGTTCCGTGATTTACATTTAGTTAACGAGTGAGATAGACTTAAACAGTTTATACAGCCGCGTTTCGCTTTAATTAACTCGAAACGCGCTTGCGGTGATTTCATATTTTTAAATTCAAGGCAGCGAAACAGCTGGTGTTCTCTGTCGCATAGCGGGCAACGCGTATTAAAAATCTGTTCACTCGACACAAACGACTTGCAGGCACCTTGTGCGCCACGGCCAAGGCTGTGATAAGGTAAACTGAAATTTGCGCGCGGCTTGGTCTGCGAATTATTAGCATGCGAGCGCTCGAGTACTTTGACATAATCTTGCGTAAATGAAATAAATTGTTTACAGGAGGGTAATTCTATTCCGCTCACCCTATTTTCGAATTGTTGAAGCGTTTGGGGATCAAGTTTTCTTAAACCACAATGTAACAAGACAAAATCTAATAGGTCGGGAATGTCTAACTGTTTTAATGCGGCGATGGACGCGGAATATTTTTCTATATATGTATTCAAACTAACAGCATTACCGACGCATCCTTTGATGTCCAGAATGTTATTTAGATAATGACTGCCTAAACTACGTTTATCTTGATACTTTTTAACAAGACTATCCCATATAATATTATAAGTATCCCTGTAGGAATAATACCTGCGGTTAATTTTAAAGCGTCATGAGTTAATTTACTAATCAAATACTGCACACGCTGCGCGTCAGTCAAATTTGTATTTAAATGCACATTGCTACGAAATATTTCGTAAAATATTGGCCAGCTCTCAGTCTTGCCATCGAAAGAAGGCAGTTCAATTGGCGGTAATTTTACGATACCTCTTTTTTGATCTAATGTAAATGTTTTGCTGTTTGACAATATAAGGTTGCGTTTATATTTAATACTCGAATATAAATCTTCAATAGAATTTAAACATGAGTAGTTTGGAGGAGTCTGATCAATTTCAAACTGCAAATTGTTAATTTCTTCAATTATTGTTTCAAACCTGCTGTACAATTCACTAATAGCTTCTGTTTGAGATAAAAATAATTCGTTTGAGTGTAATTCATAATTTGAAATATTTTTTGATATGTTATATAAACGATTAAATCGTTCGAAAATCGCCTCTTTTTTGGCAGTTAACTGAACTAATTTTAATTCAAGCTTATCCATAATAAGGGAACTTTACTTGAATAAAGCGTAATAAATTGTATCTGATACCAATCCGGCTCGTAAGGACCAAAATGGAGGGCAGGCGTAAATAGCCGCTCGTGGTGCGGTGTGGATACGATACCGATCCGGCTCGTAAGGACCAAAAAATGGAGAGGCAGGCGTGTAAATAGCCGCTCTCGTGGTGCGGTGTAAAAACGTAGTACGGCCCGTAGTGGAAGGTCAGCCGATAAGGCCAAAATCGTCCCTTAAACGGCCGTCGCGTAAGCGGATGGGGGCGGCTACCGATATCAACCAATGAATTGCCAAATCGCTCACCTGAATCGGCTTCGGCTTCGGCTTCGTCGGCGATTCCAAGGTGGCCACCTCTGCGTTGCGGATCTGGTATCTGCGGGATGTTGAGACACGACCAAATTGGCCGAGCTGCGATGCGTGAATATTTGCGGGGTGTTGAATATGCGTGAATGTATGCGGGTTAAGACACGACCGTATTGGCCGCGCTGCGGGGCGTGAATGCTTGCGGGGATGCGAAATGTTTCTTGCGGGTGAAGACACGACCGTACTGGTCGCGCTGCGGGGCTTGAATTTGAATTTATGCAGACCAAGACACGACCGAACTGGCCGCGCTGCGGGGCGTGAATGCTTCGGCTGAGCAAAAGCCCATGCCGTTTGTGTGCGACGGCAAAACGTAGCTGATATCAAAGGTCCGCATGCCGCCGCGATATAAAGCGGTTCAAGGGCGAAAAGGCCGCCACACCAATTAGAAAGAGCAGTCTAGGAATACAAAGGAAGGAAATGTTTGCAGATATAAGAGAATAGCGCCAATTTACATATATTTTACAATAATGAAATCTATTTTCATGTTTTATGAAATTTAATGGTTTTTGGGAACATAAAATTTACACTCAACCGTTTCTGTTTGCAATAACATTATATCTAATGCTATCATAACCACCAATAAACACATAAAAGACATTCTCTTTATAATCTGAATATATCCTAAGAAAAAATAGTTATGGTTCAATATTGACATTGAACTTTTAGAAATTTTCAAAAAATTAGAAAAAAAGGATTTTCAAAAGTATAAGCAATAACTGTCATCATTCTTAATTTAATATTTAATCATGATATACAAGATCTATCCTGAAAATACCAAATTAATATTAATAAAATGAAAATATTTTTAGCAGCAGAGATGTAAATTGGCGGTCGATGAGAGTAGACGGTATTGCGCGTGGGTGAATAAGGACTACTTTAATGGCTGAGTCACTTGGGAGTTAGACGCCGGTGTTTGAGCACATGTAGTGTTTGATTGCCACATTTGCAATGACCGAACGATTAGAGCAGTCAATTTGTTCTAAATTGTTTATGTAGAAAGTAGTCCTTTGGATACAATGCAATGAGTATAGCACAAAAAAAACATGGTACAAACGATTAAGAAAAGTCGCAAATCTCTTAAACGTGAAGCGAATATGTTGAATGTGTACCGGATACAATTAACAAAAGCCGGCAGGTGATAATGGGAGAAATATGAGTTAACAATTAAAGAATGTTTGAAATTTTGACAAATTGTCATCAGAGGAGAAGGAATATTGTGCTAGTTTAGCTGATGACTTTTCACTTTACAACCAATAAGTCAGATTTCCTCAAAGATGTCATAATCATAGAATAAAGGTGAGTTTAAGGCACGATCCGGAAATGAAGATTCACACATCCTAATGAAAGTTTTCTGGTTTTACATGTCCAAGACATGTACAAGATCTCTTGTATATTGTAATTATAATTATGTATTATATGGCACGATGCTTTCAGAACAGATAATGTATTTAGTATTTCATTTGATTGCTTTATATATATTTTTTATTAGTCACCTACTTTCGCCTCATTTTATAAACTTATTACATTTGTGTAGAATTGGTAATGAACCCATCCATCATCCCGCTAAGAGAAAAGAAATTACACCGACAAAAACGGCGCGATCGGCAATCCTGCAGCATCCTTTCATTAATAAAGATTTTCGAGGCGCGCGATGAGCGGCCAAGCGTAGAAGACTCGTCTTGAGTTACCGTTGAATATTTATGCGGTTGACGTTCCAGCTTAATATTCACATTTCAATATGCAAACGTTACAGGGAGTTCCGCTGCAGCGCGAAAGGTTTTTGTAGTTCTAGACTTGTGGGAGTTCCGCAGCTAAAAGAGTTTTAATATTCAATCGGTAGAAAAATGCAATACACGCCTTTCCGATAAATCGCCGAAGTTAAAATGCGGGTTTTTCAGATTTATTGCTCCCGCTGAGTTGCATGAAAAGCGCGAAGCGTCTTCGCGTAAGATTAGTTGTACATATTATACATGTTTTAATTATTATATTTCATATTTATGTTGCGATTAATTTAAAACGAATTTCTTAATTACAAAATTAATTACAAGGTTCTTCATATTTATTGAGTGTATATTCTATAAGGCAGAATGTCTTTATTGTTAGATAAAAGGTACAAGTAATTTCTTGTTTTAATGAATATAAATAATTGATTAAACCTGAGATCTTTAAAGTCATTATTTGTTGTTCTTAATCCATTTTCTATCAGTTTTTTAACTATTTTTTCAATTAAGCACGTTTTTTGTGTTTAAACAAACACTACATGTCTAATCTTATTATGTAGAAAGTACAAATATGATTTTTATGGTTCTTGTTCTTCTTCTATTCTTATATATAGGTTACTAGTCTGTTTATAACTATACAGTCATGCGGTACTATGAGTCATGTTGGGCCTGCCCAGGACAGGTGACTGGTCTAACCCGATAATTCAGAAGGAAGTGTACTTCACGACCGGCAAAGTTGTTTGTATGATGGTATTGATTGATGAAAAATAATTATATCATTTTATAAATACGATCTATGTGTAACCCGACATCACACTTCACACATAGTTTCCTGAAAATTTTTCTTACAGGTCGCACATTTTCTTTGTTTTTTGTTTAAGGTTATCTTTAAATAATGCCCTGCAGGATTTTTTCTCACGGCTCCTCGTACACGCTTTCGCTATTTGTAGAATCAGATTGAGAGAATATATTTAAGTATAACCTAGCAATCATTCTAAAATTAAATAGTAAAACTTTTCCATAAGCATTAACTGTAGCCATATCCACTGCATTAGTGAAAATTGGAAAATACCACTCCTTACCTCTAATTTTTAATAAATACTTTTGTATATTGGCTGTTCAAAAGGCGATGCTGCTGAACAGGTATGTGTTCTATGGCTTCGAAATTTAATTCGTTCTGCAGGAGTTCGATTAATTTTAATTTAAGCAATAATTGTGCGTAAGACAAGTGGTGCAGGTGATAGGAAAGGAAAAATAAGTTAAAGAAATATATTTTATTTAGTCCCGGCGATTTAATAGCTGTTCTTGAGGTACTTGACATTTATTTACAAATGATAAGACTGACAAGGGTAAGTCGTGCAGTAACCTTACAGAACAATCGTGAACGTAGGCAACCAAACGTATACTCCTTGTGAAAGGTATAATAAAAGTAGGAAAATTTGAAAATATCCTTATTACGCACGCCTAAGAAAAACAAAGGTGGATATTCTTCAGCTAATACAATAAAAAGGAAGAAATGGGAGGATAGAAACTGGTGTGGCGGCCTTTTCGCCCTTGAACCGCTTTATATCGCGGCGGCATGCGAGACTTTGATATCTGCACGTTTTGCCATCGCACACAAAACGGCATATGGGCTTTTGCTCAGCCGACAAGTCTGCATACGCCGTCGGCGGCACCTTTTGATATGAAAGGTGCTGGCGAATGCAAATTGCCCGAAAAGACCTACCGCCAAGCCAGGCGCGAAGCCCGGCAACATTCGCAATCCGCAACGCGGCCAATTTGGTCGTGTTTTAACACTGCACATTCACGCATCGCAGCTCGGCCAACTTGGTCGTGTCTCAACCCGCAAGAAACTCGCCATCCGCAGCGCGACCAATTCGGTCGTGTCTTCACCCCGCAAGAACATTCGCTACCCGCAGAAACCCGATCCGCAGCGCAGAGGTGGCCACTTTGGAATTTCCGACGAAGCCGAAGCCGAAGCCGATTCAGGTGAGCGATTTGGCAATATTCGTTGGTGGATATCGGTAGCCGCCCCCATCCGCTTACGCGACGGCCGTTTAAGGGACGATTGGGCCTTCTCGGTTGACGTACCAAACGGGCCGTACTACGTTTTCACACCGCATCACGAGAGCGGCTATTTACACGCCTGCCTCTCCAGAAACGACAATAAAAATAGTAAACCTTTAAAAAATGAATGATTTAAAATTTTTTGTCCTTGGTTTTTGAAATGAGTCAAAATTTTTTGAGTTGCTTGCAAGTCATAAGAATATTTTAATATTTAGCTTCCATTCTTTAGGATATAAATTTAAATATAAATTTGCAGTCTTTCATGAGTTTTTCATGCTTCTAGATAGCACTTTGCCATATCCGATTTTTTAGAATACTCATACATTTTTTTTCACGTATTCAATGGTAAGACTCTAACGTCCCTCGTGGGAGCACGGCCTGCAAAATGAGAGGTGAAGGCTCTCCTATGTTTGCTCTCTCTGCCCGGTCATCGCTCACCATTTATATGACCGCCATTATTACCCCTTGTTCGAGTGAACGCAGATACTCAATTATTTTTAGTGACTGAGTAGGCCACCCGCCAAGAATCCGAGAACTACGGAATAGAACCCGGGTCTGTCCGCATCGCAGTCCGCGTTTACATATCTAATATAAAAATAAAATGTTGGAAACATTTTTTTACGTTTTTTAACTTTTTTTCATATATTGTAATAGAAACCTGTTATATTACGGGGGCGTTCCATAAAATATTTAAGAATGTTAATGAAGTAGCTGTAAATATCACAATGTTGAATATAAAGGTAACAAACTCTATATATTTAGAAAACTTAAATTTTTTTTATTGACTTATATTTACTAGTTTTAGGACTAACAAGCAAATGTACTAATTTGTAGTAGTATAATAACATGAAAAGAGAATATCCCCCACGGGCGATCCCCTGAAATTACTAATCACTAATTAGTAAGATCTAGTGTTTTTTGTCTATTTCAACGTCGAATGATATATTGATCTTCTAGAAGATTTGTCATTAACACATTAGGATGACTGAAGTCTGTTTACATAGTTAGTTGCATATCTTCTGATTTCATCTCTGACCGTGGAACCTTGAGATTGGCATGAGGCGTTTTATTGCTGACGTACTATTCTTGCTAAACTGCGAAGAGTCTTGCTTTGAAATCTTTGTATAATTTTAATATTGGATGATTTTGTACAACCCCAGAATTAGATTCCATAAGTCCCCACAGCTGTTAACACTACTTTGTAGAGTAGTACTTTGTTATTCATCGACAATTTAGATTTTTTGCCCAAGACCCAACACATGTTTTCCAATCTGATGTTCAACTCTTTTCTCTTTTTTGTAAAATATGTTTTTTATGTGAGTCTTCTGTCTAAATACATACTGAGGTACTTAGATTTTTATTTTCCTTGAATTTGTAGGCCATTTAATGTGATTGGTGGTGAATTATCGCACCTTGTAGTGAATGTTGATTTATTCTCATTAATTTTTATGCGTCACTTGTGTAACCATTTGTGTAGGTTATTAAGTGATCTTTATAGTTGTATTGCTGCTTGTGTAGGATCTTTATGTGAAGCTAGTATCAAAGTATCGGCTGCAAACGTGGCTGTGTCAATATTCCCGGTGCATGGTAGATCTGCTGTAAATATTTGGTATAGAATGGGTTCCACGACCCTTCCCTGTGGAACACCAGTTCTGATTGGATATAGGTTAGAATGATTGTAACCATATTGTGCCTGATAATGCCTGTCATTTAAATATGATTTTGTAAGTAGATAATATTGATGTCTGATATTTTTGTGATAATAAAAGTACTAAGTGTGGTTATTACGGATGAGTGATTGAAAAGAAGATCTAAGCAAGTGTCCACTTTCAGTGAAGCTAAAAAAATAAATGGTGACAGCCAACTATGACTTCTATTAAAAAATATATAAGTTGGTCTCATATCTCAAAACTCTTAAGAGGCAAAAAACAATTTTAAAGGTATGATAATTTCTGTAAAATTTGCGTCACGAATGTTTTTACAGTTTAAAAAAATATTCATAAACACGAAGTTATGGCACTTTATAGAAATTGACCAAAAATGACTTTTGACTTGTATCTCGAAAACGGTTAGAGATATCGGGCGCCAATAGATTTATTTTTAAAAACGGAATACGTAACTAGTTGTTTATTAATTTCTACAAAAATCGGTATAACCCCCAAATCCTAAAGAATCTGGGATACCCTGTGCATTTTTGAAAATTTATTTTTTTTTGTTTTTAGCCTATCGCAGTTGTCTTCTGCATTCTATTTCAATTTTTTGTTTTCTTTATCTAATTCTGCCGTTTCTTCAAGGCATTGTCTATTGGTACTCATCTTATTATTTGAGTTTTAGTGGTACATAACTTCTTATTTATGTTTGATGCAGTTGAACGCTGTGCTTTTTAGTATATTTACTGTTAATAAGTGATTGTTGCTACTGTAGCCTTTGCAAAATATTGCTCGTACTATTAGATTGTAATGGTTTAATTTGTATAATTTTTGTAAATACCATAATAAACTAATTGGTAGATGATTTTGGAATGCAATATAATTATTGTGGGGTTATTCAATGATGTAAGAATTTCTTCTTTTTCTAGGCATGTATTAAGCAAGATAATTAACTTTGGTATTATTATGCCTTTTGTATTTTTTATCATCTCTGCCACTACACCATTCCTCCCTGTACCTTGTTATTTATCATAGTCTGCCGATTATATTTTCTGAATCGAACTTTATTATTTTCTTATTTTTTGGATTCCGTGGGCTTTATCTGTTTGCAAAGTAGACTATTTTATAAATTTTTCAACGGTTAGAAGCATTTTATCTCTATCTCTCATTTCTCTTCGTTATCCTTTAATAACTACGATTTTGCTTCTTCTTGGCATTTTATGACTTATTCTTAGTGATCCTTTTCTATTATTTAGTAAATCTTTTCAAAGTCTCTTATATTCATTTTCGAGTCTTCTCTAACTTCTCTGTATATTTCTCTGTATATTTAGTATATTTCTGTTCTATATTGTGTTTTAAATCAATTTTATTTTTGATATTAGTGTCAACGCTTATCTATTTCTGTTGTACTTTTTTTAACGAAGTATTTATAGCATATAGTTTTTGGATTTTCAATGAGATTTGCTAGCTTGTTTAACTGAATTTTTATATATCTTTTATCCTCACTCTGTTGTTTCTGAATATAGTCGTCATATTTTACTTTTCGTATTACACTTAAGATATTCTCTCAAAGAAGTTCTACGTTTTCATTTTTATATATCCTTGTATTATTTTTAGATTATTATACAGTTTTATAATTATATACGTGAGTTATTTGGATATTACTTTGATGCAAATTATGTTTTTTAGGAGTAATCTAACACCTTATTAGCCTTTAATATAATGGCCTTTGTATAATAATGTCTTTCTGATTTTAAATTTTGCTAACTTCTAACTTGTCAATCTGACAAGACTAATTGTGTCCACTTGTTCCTTGCTTATTTTTTAAATTAGACATTTTCCAGCTTTGTGGCAATAATCTGTAATTATACGATGCTTTCGTAATTAATTTCTCTTTGGGCTTTGTCGTCAGTTTTTTGAGTTCTCTCAAAATTTGTGATACAAATGAGTTCGAACTCTTCCCGTCTGGCTTATATTATTTGTTTTGGAAGCTGATGTTTCAAGAGGCATATTGACGTTAAAAAACTATGCTTGTCAAACGAGTTGGCAAGTAGTTTGAGATATCGGAAGAGTGTTTTTAGATAATGATAAGTAGGGGTAATAATTGGCTACCAAGGGAAGGTCCTTCGTAGGAATTGTAGAACAGTAAATATTTGCTGCTATCTCCGGTACATCATTTGAAAAGAACGCAAAACTTTTCTTGCTATTACAACAGACCAAAATGTAAATTGAGTAAGGTTAAGTGGTGTTTATATATTGTCTATGTGTTATAAATGTTTTAAAAACTACAGTATATATAATAAACAGTTTAGTCGTTTTAGAATTCAGCAACCTAGAAAATCCGGCAGTTTTTTCTAAATGCACAAAATATAGTTAATGTTTATAACCTTGTGGCTGTAAAATTTAAAAATGTCGAAACTTATATAAAATAATTAAAATTAATACGCTATGATATTTGCTACTTCACTGATGAAACCATCCTTTGGTTAAAATTCTGGATTTTTTCTTAGTACTCCCTTCAAGTTGTGGACAAAAGGTTGATTATTTTTAACGTATACAATAAATGACTACAGTAAGCTCTTGTAGTTCTACTTATAACTAAGTTATTGTTTTTAAAATAAAACTGCGTAGTTTTTATTGTTGGATTTTCCATAATAAACCTTTTAAATTTATTAATTTGTAATTTGAAAATGAAAGCTTAGAAGGCCTTAAAGGAAAGTAAATGTTTTTTAAAATTTATTGTTAATCTTTTGACTCGTTCTGTATTTTTATTATCTTTTGAACAAAAGTGTCATAAAAGAAAAGTATTTTTTGTTATGAATTTGTTAATCATAACAAACTTTGTCTTAGAAGAAAACTTAAAAATACCCTGTTGTGTGCTTAAGTATATAGAACTATATATATGTATATATATATATATATATATATATATATATATATATATATATATATATATATATATATATATAATATAATATATACATATATATATATATATATATTATTAGATATAAATTGAAAAGCTAATTTTAAAGACATCAGTTTAGTATCTTAAAATATGAGAAAAATATTTTGTGTTAAAGTATGTGCATTAACATTAACACAACAGATTATTGATAAATAATTTAGGGCGCTTAAGGCATGCTCTTTTAGAGTGTAATGTTTTATTTTTAATGCACCTAATCTTTAAGATTAACTAACATTTTATTTATGTCCTAAGTTACTAAAGTATTTGTTAGTCCAGATGTTTCCATTGACCCATCCTAGCTACTGAAACATTTTGCACACATCTCTGGCATGGCTACACTTGCACTATACTCTGCTTTTCACTACACTAGCTCAAATGGTTTCGTTCTTTTGAGCCTGCGGAGAAGATCTTGATTGACTAGAAGTTGTAGGGCTTCTTGATTTGGATGTCTATGAAGCCTCTCCTCGTGGCTTCTGGCAAACTTCCTGATTACGTCCTCGATCATCTCCACCTGGAGTTCCCGATGCAGATCCCTGTCTCGCACGTACCAAGGGGCATTTACCATATTTCGTAGAACTCGATTCTGGAATTTCTGGATACAAGAATAATTACTCCTTTTTGTACAGTCCCACAGTTGGATGCCATAAATCCATACCGGTCTTATTACCTGTTTATAAACTAGTATTTTATTTCGGGTGGATAGTTGGGAATTTCTTCCCATAAGCCAGTACATGTTGTTATATCTCAAATTTACTTCGGTTGCTTTCTTTGTGACATGCTCTTTCCACTTCAATTTTGCATCTAGATTTAGGCCTAGGTATTTGGCTGTTCCTTGATGTGGAATTATGTTGTTGTTCAGATTTACAGAAAGGTGGTTTATTTTTTTATTCGTGAAGTTTACATGAGCAGATTTTTCTTCATTAGCCTTTATACGCCACCTTTTCATCCATGTATTTATTTCATCAATTGCGCCTTGGAGCTTGGCCGTTGTTTCATCTATATTATCTCCTGTAGCTAATACTGCGGTGTCATCCGCGAATGTAGCTAGTTTAACATTTTCTTTTTCAGGAATGTCACATGTATACAACAGATATAGTACTGGCCCAAGGACGCTTCCCTATGGGACACCTTCTTTTATTATTTTGAGTTCAGAAAGCACACTTTCCTGCTTAATTTTAAAGGTTCGGCCTGTTAGGTACGAGTCCAAGAGCTGGACATATTGCTTAGGGAAGTATCTTTTTAATTTCGTTTGTAAACTCTCATGCCAGACTTTATCGAATGCTTGGCAATGTCTAAAAATCGCTGAGCATATTTTCTTTTCCTCGAGTGCTCTCTACCGTAGAGTGTTCATTACGGAACCCAAATTGATGTGGGGGAATGAGGTGTTGATCGTCAATTATCGTTTTCATTCTTTTTAAAAATAACTTTTCAAACAGCTTTGCTATTATAGGTAACAATGATATTGGTTTATATGAACTTACATCGTTAACAGGCTTTCCCGGTTTGGGTATCATGATAACTTCAGCTGTTTTCCACAAAACTGGGACATGTAACCTAAATGTTGCATTTATCAAGTGTGTAAGTTTCATAATGCCTTTCCTTGGCAACTGTTTAAATACCTTCCCACTGACTAAATCGAATCCCGGAGCCTTTTTTGGGTTAATATTTTTTTTTATTTCTCTAGATACTTCTTTGGGAGTGGTTAATGGGATATCTACCATTCTTGCAGTTGGTTCTGTCTAAGCTTGCATTTGAATTTGTTCTGCGTTTGGTTGGAAAATGTCTTCTAGATAAACTGCGAATGTGTCTGCTTTTTGTTTGTCAGACTTTGCCCAAGACCCATCTTCTTTACGTATCGGTAGAATATGTTTTATTGGTCTGTTAATTCCCTTAGTAGCTTTCCATAATCCGTGTTCAGTACTTTGATCTGCCGTGATTTATTTAAGGTAGCTATTCAGTGCTTCATTCCTAATTTTTTGAATTTCCCTTTTGAGTTGTAATGTAAGAGTATTCAACGTATACTTATTTTCTCTTGTTCTCGATCTCTGCCACGTCTTTCTGGCTCTTCTCGTTTCTTTTATTAAATCTATGATTTCTTTTGAGTAACTATTCCTTGTCGGATTTCTATTTATTTCTGGTGTACTATTCCATGCTACGCTTTGAATATCCATAATAAATTTCTCTGCTTCATATTCAAGTTGCTCTTTTGTTGAAATTGGTACGTTGAGTAAAATCTTTTCGCTGAGCTCTATTTTAAAGCCTTCCCAATCGGTAAACCTATTAGTTAGTGTCGGGTTTAATTCCCTAGTCGCTATTTTTTCCTGTAACGTCAGCAAGATAGGGGAATGGTCAGACATTAAGTCATCACAATCTTGGATCTGTATAAAATTTGTTGGTATTTTTCTTGAAATATAGAAATCCAGTAGATCTGGGATTTTTGCAGTATCCGTCGGCCAATACGTGGGTCTACCAGTTGAATGCCAACTACCTTTAAGTTCCAAGATTGCCTGATAAAGGTTTTTACCCTTAGCTGTCGTCAATCTCGCCCCCCAATGTGTATTTTTAGCATTGAAGTCTGCTCCTAAGATAAATCTTTCACCTAGAGTTTGAAAGAAGTTTATATAATCTTCTTTTTGCAGATTATGTCGAGGTGGGAAGTATGCCGCTGCTACAGTAATTAAATACTTTTGTGTTTTGATACATATACTAGCAGCTTGTATTGCCTCTGTCTCATACTTTTCTTTCTCATAATGAGTTATACTGTTTAATTACAATAGCAGCTCCTCCTCTAGCTGTCTTCTATGGATGTAGGCCGTGATACACTTGGTAGTCTTTCAGTTTAATATATGTTTCGTTCGTGAAGTGTGACTCTGAGATTAGACATATATCAATATTTTGAGTTTCTAGTATAATTAGTAACTTTTGTTGGTGTTGCAAGAGTCCGTTAGCATTCCATTGGATTATTCTAAGATCATTAGCCATAACTAATGTTTAGTTTTGATGTTGATAGCGTTTTCTAATTTAGTTAATCTTCCTAAGATCATTTGATTAAATATTTCTTGTTTTCTTTCCCGCTCTTCCATCATACTCTTAATCTGCTGGAGCATTAGAGTTGAAGTGTCAGTGCCAGACTCATCTCGTTGTGTTTCGTTCTTTGTCGTTTGGGCGTAAGTTATATTTGGCTCTACTCTCCTCTGTTGCGTAGGTCTATTTTCTTCTCTATTCGTGTTAACTTCTTGTCTTTCTGGAATTTTCTTATTAAGTTTTTGTTTCTTAAGTTTTGAGAGCTATCGCTGTGCTGCAGCATCTATAATTAGCTGGGTGTTCCCCTCCACAGTGAATACACTTGGGTTTCGTGTCTTTCTGCTTTTGGCAGTTTTTTGTATGGTGCTTTCCTGCACATTTGACGCACCTGGCTTCTCTGCCGCAGTAATTTTGTGTGTGTCCATATTCTTGACATTTTTTGCATTGTGGAAGTAATGTAGGCTTTTTAAATGCTTCAATCTCCACTTTCATAAACAATATTTCATTAATATTATAGATTTTTTTAATATCTTCGTCTTTTCTAAAAGATAACACGAAGAGAGGTAATGGCGTCTTATCTTTCCATTTGAGTAGCTGTCTCACTTCTAAAATTTTGAAGCATTTAGTTTTTATATCCTCGAAGATATGTTCGATTTTACATGTCTGATGTAGTTTTCTCACGACGACTTTGATCGGTCTCGTTTGTTTATTTTCAAATGAGTACCATTCAAGTTCAGTATTGTTAAGAAATCGTGTTAGATTCCTATAACCAGTTTCATTTTCCACATTGAGTTTTACATTACCTCCAGAAGGCAAAGCTGCCTTATAGCTTATTTCATTTTCCTTGAGAATTTGGACTAAACTGTTATAGTTTTTTAACTTATTAATTATGACAGGTGGTGGTGGCTTTTGTTTTGGTTGAGTAGCTGCTTTCCTTCCTTTAGGTCGTTCAGACACTTAGAGTGTAATGTGTAAGGTTTTAAATTTATCAATTTCACACAGTATTTTAAATTAAAAATTTTAAAATTTTACAAGTACCTATTTTAACTACATAGACACCGGTCTAAGTAGTTTTGTAATTGAAATATCTCCAATATATTGCATAAAATAAAAATATTTTTACTATTAAATTTTAAAAATAATTTTTACTAATAATTAATACAAATTACCCAGACGGTACTGTCCATGGGGGCTCAGCAGTGATAGAAAGTAAAGATCACTATAAATTAGTAAAATAGGAAGAAAATCACATTTAAGCAACATCTACAAAAGTGCAAATCCTTTTATATAAAATAGTAATTACTGCAATTTATTGTCCACACAGACACCGGTTAATCAAAGAACAACTGGAAGTATTTTACGATACACTAGGACCAAAATTTATAGCTAAGGGCGATTATAATTGTAAAAACATACTATGGGACTCGCGCTTCACAATTACTAAAGGTCGAGAACTAGCAAAAGTCCTCCAAAACAAAGATTATTCGATTTTAACTCCTAGATTGCCAACCTATTGGCCCACTGACTAACAAAACACCACATTTGGTGGACTTTTTATAACCCATGGAATTTCTCAAGCATACACAGATATTACTTCCAATTACGACTTAAGTTCGGACTACAGTCCCAGAATAGCGATAATAAGCACGTCGGTAATAACCAAAAAAACAACGACCAGAGTACATAATTCTAAAACAAACTGAAATGTATATAGACAAATTCTACAAAAAACTAAATAATAAGACTACAAGCGCCAGATGATATTGACGAAATTTTATCCATGTACTCCAGAACATTATCAAACAATCTACTCCGCGCATTGAAATTTAACGGACGACTAATAATATACCTCGCGAAATTTAAATACTAGAAAAATCGTAAGCTAGGCCAAGATGGCAGCGAGCTCATACTCTAGACAGCACGAAAGACACCACAAGATAAGTAGCAAATTAAAAACAAAGCTTTAAGAAATGAGAAACAATTCATTCGAAAAATATGTGTTTACACTTGTTCAGGCAGGATAATTCTACCTGGAAACTTATAAAGAACAAGAATAAACCTAATTTAACATCTCCCATACACCAAAACACCACTCCACCAGGTCCTTGGGCAAAAAGTGATAAATAGAAAATTACTTTTTTTTGCAAAACCCTGTTCAATAGTCTTTTCCCCGCATGGCAATAACCAACTCCAAGAAGTAAAACAAAAACTAGCATTACCTATTCCAGAACATAAACACCTAACACTGTTTAATCCAAAAGAAATCAGGAATGAAATTAATAAATTAAACGAAGAAAATGCGCCAGGTATCGATTTAATCATAGCCGAAATGCTTAGAGAACTTCCGATAAAATGTCTAGTAAAATTAATGTATATATTATACTCTATATTGACTCGAGTACTGGTTTAAATTATTCAAAAGTGCGCTGATAATAGTGATACCAAGGTCAGGCAAAAATTTGATAGTTACTATAAAAACTTTTTGAAAAACTTATAGTTAAAGAATTAACAAGACCGTAACCCTAATGACTGGATCCCAGTTCATCAGTCCGGTTTCCGACAGGATCACGCCACAGTGCAACAATGCTACAGACTAGTACACTGTTACAAGGTCCCCCTCGCGACCCGCGTGCGAAGTCCAATTGATCACGCGGGACTCGCAAGGCGAGGGCGACACTTGTGCCCGGCTCACGCGGCAAGAAACACACAGTTAGAGGAAAAGGAATATATTGTCTTCTTAACTATTACTATAACTAAATAGTCTTTTAAAGTCTTGGGGGAAACACTGGGGAGTTGTTGAGACGATCACCGGCGACTCCACGGAAGGTGGTGCTCGCCTGGACCCGGACGACCCTACGGGGATGGCGTCACCAGGTGACCCTGCGGGGATGGCGTCCACCAGGTGACCCTACGGAGATGGCGTCCACCAGGTGACCCTACGGGGATGGCGTCCACCAGGTGACCCTACGGGGATGGCGTCCACCAGGTGACCCTACGGGGATGGCGTCCACCAGGTTGCCCTACGGGGATGGCGTCCTCCAGGGGTAGGTGTCCACCAGGTCACGGGGTAGCTGCTGTCCCATCTTTCCGGGTTCTGTCCTTGCACCCGTACCCTGATGCCCTTCTTTAGCTCTTGGTTTCGGCGCTCCACCGGGTTTACCTGGGGGTGGAATATTGCGGTGGTCTAGTGGTCGGTACCCCGGCGCCGCATCGCTGCCTCCCATGCTATGGAGGTGTACTGAGCTCCATTGTTTGTCAGTACGGCCCTGGGGTAACCGAAGCGCCGAAACACAGAGTTTTCCAACCACGTCGTGATGGTGTCCGTGGTTGCCTTTGGTACGGGTGCTGCTTCTGTCCATCTCGTGCACAAGTCGGTGGCTACCAACAGATATCTGTTGCCGTGGGACGTCGTCGTGTAGGGTCCCATGATATCTGTTGATACCACCTCTCATGGTTTGGTTGGGGGGTGAGGTCGTAGTGGGGGTTGTGGTTGCGGGTGTGCCCTTTTCGAGGTTGCGCATGCCCAACATCCCCGAACGTAGACACGCACGCTTTCCTCCATCTTTGGGCAGAAGTAGGCTCGGCGTATGGCTCGCAGCGTCTCGTCTGCCCCCGGGTGACCTGCTGACGGGTCGTCGTGGTAGGCGTAGAGGACTGCCTCTTGCGTCTCCGTTGGGACAACGAGTTGCTGGCGGCTCTTTCCTTGTCGCCATAGGCACCCGTCCCGTACCGTGTACTCCGCTAGTATGCGGGCCTGCTCGGGAGTTTCGGGGCCTACCCTACTGATCTCTTGGTGTTGGGCCAGGAGTCGCTCTGCGTGAACGTTCTGCCGCTGTAGTCGTTGTACGTGGTCTAGAAGCTGGGCGACTTCTATGACTGCACATGCGGCTGGGGAATCTTGGGGGATGTTGGGTTTGTTGGTGGTTGGCGGTGGCAGCATCCTCTCCATGTCCTCTTCCTTTATGGGATCGCTCTTTACGGGGTGCCTTGACAGGTGGTCGGGGAGCTCGTTGCACCGACCCGGGCAGTGCTCAATGGAGAAGGTGAACTCCTGGAGGAACAAGGCCCAACGCGTCAATTTGGCGTTGGAGTCCTTGAACCTTCCGAGCCACAGTAGTGCCCGGCTGTCGGTGCGCAGTGTAAAACGCCGATCCTCAAGATAGGGGCGGTATTTTTTGACGGCCCATACCACGGCGAGGCACTCCTGTTCATTGACATGGTACCGCGCTTCGGCGGGCGTCAGCCGGTGGCTACCGTAGCTGATAATTCGCCTCTTGCCCCCGATTTCTTGGTATAGGACCGCTGCCAGGCCGATCCCGCTGGCGCCCGTTTGAAGGACAAATGGTTCCTCGAAGTTTGGCCTGCTGAGCTCCATTGGTCGTGTCATTTCCAGTTGGAGCCGTTGGAAGGCCGCGTCTGCTTTCGGGGTCCACTGGAAACGGCTCTTGCTCAGCAGGTCCATTAAAGGCGCTTGAATTTCTGAGCACTTGGGTATGTAGTCCCGTACCCAATTGAGTAGGCCCAGGTATCTTTGCAGCTGCCTCTTTGTCTTGGGTACGGTGGCCGACTGTAGCGCTTCGATGTGTTCTGGCGTGGGTCGGTTGCAGTCGGCGCTGACTACATGTCTCAAGTACGTCACTACTTTCACTCCGAACGCGCACTTCTCGGGCGATAAGCGGAGTTTATGTAGTTGGAGACGTTTTCTGCGAGTACACCAGCTAGCACCTGCGTCATAAGTTTTTGGAACGTCGCCGGCGCGTTCTTTAACCCGAACGGCATCACACGGAACTGGTAGGCTGTGCCGTCCGGTGTTGAGAATGCTGTTAAGTGGCGTGACCCTGGATCGACGGGCACTTGCCAGTATCCTGACTTCAGATCCAGCGTCGAAAACACCGTCGCGGTACCGAGGTCCCGTAGGGTTTCGTGTATTATCGGTAATGGTGAACTCTCGTCCTTCGTCACCGAATTCAGACGACGATAGTCCACGCAAAACCTTGGTTTCCCGTCCTTCTTTTTCACTATCACTACGGGCGAGCTGTAATCCGACGTACTTGGTTCGATGATTCCCTCGGCGAGCATTGCCTCGATCTCGGAGGAGACGAGGCGTTTCTTCTCCGGGGAACATCGGTATGGGGGCAGGCGGACTGGAGTGTTGTCCTTCAGCCGGATTACATGGGTCGCCGTCGTAGTGGTAGTAGGGCCGCGGGTTCCCCCTAATACGTCCGCGAAGTCAAGGGCCATTTGCTTGAGTTCCGCTTGGTATTCGTTGGGGAAGTCGTTCTTGGGGATTGTTGGCGGGACCTGGTGTTGGGCTGCTCTGGTGGGGCCCCAGTGTGCCGTTCTCCTGTCCTTCAAGCCGAAATGGACTACCTGTCTCCGGTAGTCGAGGACGGCTTGATTATCTCGTAGCCAGGGCTGCCCGAGGATGACCGGGTGGGCCAGGTCAGGGACGACCAGGAAGCGTGCGCGCTGGTGGGAACCTGCCAGCGTGAAGTCGAGTAGGGCTTCTCCCAAAACCCTACTTGTTTGGCCGTTGGTGGCCCCGTGAAGCACTGCTTCTGACGCGGGCGTTACTTTGCCCGCTTGTCGAGCGTGGACCAAGTTGTGGGTACTGCCCGTGTCCAGCAGTGCTACCGTCTCCGCCCGGTCGAGGGTTATCCGGAGTCGGGGTTGGCCTCCGGCGTAAGGGGTCTGCAGGGTGTTCACCGCTGGTGTCGGCTGGTTCCCTGCATCCCGCTGAGGCCGGCCTCCGCCGCGCGCTGCCGCGTTTCCCGACAGGGGAGGAGGGCAGTACCGGCCAAAATGGCGTCCTCCGCAGTAGTGGCACTGGGGTGGTCTTCTTCGCGACGGTGACCGATGAGGGGAAGGCCTGCGGGGTGAGGGCCTACGGGGGGGGGTCCTGCGGGGAGCCTTGGGGACTATGGCCTCCTCCTGTTGCAGCGCCTTCCAAATTTCCTCAGCGCTGCTCGCCTCGGCTGCCAGCTCCATGATGGAGGTCCCCTTAAAGCCCCTCAGCTGCATCCTTAGCCCTGGATGCATGAGACCGATCACCACCGCGAACTTGTCCTCCATTTTCAGTTTGAGTCTCGTAGCTATTTTATTTTTTGTGGAGAGGTATTTGTTAATACTCTCTCCTTTCCCCTGTGGTTCACTGAAGAACCGTGCTGTTAGGGTCGCCATGATGGTTTCGCCGCCGAAACGTCGCCTCAAGTCCTTTTCGAATTCCTCATAGGAGGGCTTGAAGGCTTCAATCTTGCTCCACCAATCTGCGCCCTGTCCTTAAAGGTGTTTGACAGCTTCTCGGACACGGCATGGCTCCTCGTAGCGGGTTCGTAACTCTTTGAGGAACTCCTCGGCATCTTCCAGCTCGCCTCCGCTGAAGACGAGCTTTGGACCCTGTTCCTTTGTCAGCGAGCTCAGCGCTTCCATCTTGGATGGGTCTTGAGCTGATTCCGCGCGAGCTGCTTTTCGTGTTGTCGTCTTTGGGCGCCACTGGGTGTTTATCCAGTCCGAGAACTGGACTGTGTGTTCTTGTAGGCCTGGCTGCTCACGGTGAGCTTGGGTGGGTCCTTCTGCCAAACTTGGCAGATCCCTCGAGACGCGGTACTTGTCCTACGCGACGCGACACACCACACACGTTCGGGCGCCAATTGTTACAAGGTCCCCCTCGCGACCCGCGTGCGAAGTCCAATTGATCACGCGGGACTCGCAAGGCGAGGGCGACACTTGTGCCGGGCTCACGCGGCAAGAAACACACAGTTAGAGGAAAAGGAATATATTGTCTTCTTAACTATTACTATAACTAGATAGTCTTTTAAAGTCTTGGGGGAAACACTGGGGAGTTGTTGAGACAATCACCGGCGACTCCACGGAAGGTGGTGCCCGCCTGGACCCGGACGGCCCTACGGGGATGGCGTCCACCAGGTGACTCTACGGAGATGGCGTCCACCAGGTGACCCTACGGAGATGGCGTCCAGCAGGTGACCCTACGGGGATGGCGTCCACCAGGTTGCCCTACGGGGATGGCGTCCACCAGGTGACCCTACGGGGATGGCGTCCTCCAGGGGTAGGTGTCCACCAGGTCACGGGGTAGCTGCTGGAGCGGAAGCGTGGCCTGGACCTGGCCCTGGCTCTTCGTCGGGATGTCGATGAGACAGACCTGGCTGCGGGGACGTGGCGGCTGACCTCTTGGGGCGGCCGGAAGGACCCTGCGGCGGAGGTGGGTCGGTGAGCCTCTGGCGACGACCGGATGCTCCTGTCCTGGCAGGCTGGGAGGCCGGAATCCGTAGCCTCTGCTGCCGGGGCGGTTCGGCCGGAAACCGTAGCCGTGGACCGCTTGAGGAGCTGCTGGAGCTCCCGGTTGCCTCTGGAGAAATTCCCTGTTCGCCTCTTAGAGAAATTCTCAGAAGTGAGGCTGAGTCATCGGGTGCGTCGCCTTTTAACCGTTTCGTGCGCAGCCCCACTCTCCCGGTGCGCACGCCGGTGCTGCTGGTGGGAGCCTGCGCACTGCTCGGCTGGGCGCTCTCATTGGCTGGGGGACGGAGCCTGCCAGCACAACGCTTCACGGCAGCCTGCGATTGGCCGGCTGGCCGTGGCGGCTTCGAGTTGCGTGGAGGGGCCCGCCGACGCTGATTTCCACGCGGTACTTTCGTTCTGCGTCGGTCGAGGCCCGGTAACAACACTTAATCAGTCAAGCTATGGAAAATGAACAGTATTGTACAGCAGCCTTTCTAGAGAGCTTCGACAAGGTTTGGCATTTAAGCATATTTTATAAAATTAAACAATCTCTTCTCGTTCGATGCTTCAACCTACTAAAATAACACTTATGTCAACGAAATTTTGAAACGAAAATTAACGGTGAAACTTCCAACTCATACTCTGTTCAATCAGGAGTTCCCCAAGGGAGTATCCTTGGTCCCTCCTCTACGTGATGTTTACATCCGACATACCAACTAATACAATTATGACATTAGGCACTTTTGCAGACGACACAATACTTGCAACCGAAAACGATTCAATAGCTGCCGCATCCAACCTTCAACAGCATTTGAACGTCATAGAAAAGTTGTTAAAAAATGGAAAAATAAGCTAACAAAACGAAATCAGCACACAGATAAACGAAATTTATCCTTAGGTATAGTAACTGCCAGGACTCAAAGAATAAGAAGTAGTTAAATACTTATGATTACATCTTGACTCGAAAATCAACTGGAAAAACATATATTAAAGAAAGAAACAAATTGGCCTGAAAACAAAAACAAACTTCACTGGCTAATCGGTCGTAAATTTCACCTATCAACTGACAACAAATGACTTATCTATAAAGCCCTCATCAAGCCCATATGGATTTATGGAACCGAACTCTGGAGTTGTGCGAGCAAATCCAACATAGACATAATCCAACGAAGCCCATCCTTCATACTATTGTTAATGTACCTTGGTATGTTACCAATTACACACTACATACAGACCTCAAAGTTCCAAACGTAAACACATTTGTATACGAAAAAGCCACCAGGCACCATGCAAAACTTGAGGATTATCCCAAATAAACACTAACGCACCTCTTACAACCAATAGAAACCAGACAACTACAAAGACTCTGGTCACAGGATATTCTATGAATTAGAGGCGAAATTGCTGAATGATGTACCTACCTCTTTATTACCTCAAATTAGCTTACAGAATGTATATTTATGATTGCTAATAAGGTTACAAAATTAGATCTTTCTAAAGCTTAACTAGCATAGTTAATAGTTAGGAAAATTTTAAAGTATAGAAATAAATTTGAAGAATTATAAAATGTAACTTATTTTACGATTAATTCATAGCTAAGTTAAGCTGTTTGTTCGTCACTGCAATGCGCATGAAATAACCTTCGGATATTTTTATCGCTGAAAACAAAGCTGCGTATTAAATTGGCACGAATAGGTATTTACCTTAATTTTCCTTTAATTTGCAAAATGGCAAACTAAAAATTGCGTCACGCCAACGAAGTTTCAGGCTAACCTTTTTATAGCTATCATTTGACTGCTATTATTTACGACACATTTTTAGGGATTTACAGGATGTACTTAAATTCTAAATTACTGTAAGAATTTGTAAACGTTCGTTTTTTGGAACTAAACAAATTTCAACGCAATAAAGAATAGTGTTTATCGCGGAACCATTACATTTAGTGATTCCATATAAAACTAGTAGCTTTATTTAATATTTTTGAAGTTTTATAGTTAATTGTCTAAATTTTATTGAAAGGAATACTGAAACTACTTTGATATTTTAATAATTTACACTACATAAATACTATGGATACAAAATACTTCTTTTTTTCTTCATTATAGACAATTCTGTTTGTTCTTTAACCACTGCCCAAGCTATCATTCCAGAGTTTTTGGCTCGACGTAAGCTTCTTCTTCCTATTGGAGAACGCTACTTTTGTTATGCACATGTAGTCCATTTTATCGATGATTTATTCAATCCTTGCCTTGTACTGTTGATCCCGTTTACTACTGGTTTTATTTTACACATTTTCCTTATTTTGGTGCTTCGGACTTTATCCAGCCTGGTTCTATTATTTTATTGTCCACCATTAACCTGCAGTTTATAAGATCTTTTGCTATTGATTTTGTCTTATTTGCATCAATTTTCATATGGAATCTTTCACCTACTATTTTGAACTGTATCAGAAGCTTTTGAAGATTTCTTTGTTTTCTGTTATTAATATAGCATCGCCTGCATAACATACAATCTTTATACTATCTCTGCTCATCTTATATACTCTGAGGTTTTTGACTCCGTCAATTATTTTATCTATTATTAAGTTAAATAAAAGCGGGCCTAGTGGAGTAACCTTACTATATGGAATGTGATCTGTTAGATTTTTATTTACTCTAACTTTCACGGTGTTATTAAGGTGTATATCGCGAATTCTTTAAATTAAAAAAGTTGGTATTTGTCGTTCTAATAATATATCCAATACAGTAATAACTTCTTGGTCACTGCCATTCCAAGAACTTATATTCCATGTACATATTCTTTATAAATTTGTATTTCCGTTTCCTTTCTTTCGCCGGGTTCAGTCGGATTCCTAAGCCATTGTGTGGTTCTCTGACTAATATGTATTCTTTAGGCAGTAGGGTGCTAAGCTCGCAAAGATTATTTTTTGACCTTCTCTGGTCTAGATCCATTGTGTTCTATACAAACGTAGGCACTTGGAGAAGGATGTAGCTCTTCACTACGCACAATGGTTTGGGGTAGGGATAGGCTATAGACCTTAAGGCAACTATATTTGATTTACCCTGGAATTATTTCCATGCTTACACAAAATACTAAATGCTCTAAATGGTTATTTTATATTTTTCGTCGTTACTTATTAGATAATGTTTGATACGTAGAAGTAAACTTAAAGTACAGTATATCACATTCTTATTGTTTTCTACTTTAAAGCCCAGATTATAACTTGTAATTTAGAAAAGAAAATAAAGTTTGATCTTATTTATAATTGGTTTATTGCCTTATGAACTAATGATGCAGTTTCAAATCTTGACTATTAAACGTCAAATCGACAGTAACAGTTGTGATATTAGGTATGATAAGTAAAGTAATACGAAGAAATTCTGGTATCCTAACCATTTTTGATTTGTGTAATTATAAAAATGGAGAAAATAATTGTGAAAAAGCTGAAAATTACACGCAGGCATGGAATAAAAAATCGTAATGGAAATCCTGCAAGTAGATCCTAATTTTATTTACCAGGCCTATTAGATGAAATTAGGAGCAACAAGGTTGGTGTAGTAACGTCAAAAAAATCCATAGAAACATAGATAAAAGCTTGATGAACATATAAGTTGATGTTTTTAATGTAATATATATAATACATATATTTTGTTTGGGATTATATTTGATGATTACGTCGAATGTTAGCTGATTTTGGACAAAACCCTTACGGCATTGAAGTCAGTCTTTACTATTTTTGTTGCTTGAATATTTTCTGAACAAAAGCGTGTATTCAACTATGTCTTTGGAACAGATCATCGTCTGCATTGCTATCTATAACTACAGATTTCTATCGGTTGAAGTGTTACTTCAATACGGCCAATCCTTTCGTTTTACATTAGGGATAAATAGCTTATTAGTGAATGTGGATTCTTAAAGTTTCTGCTTGTATGACGAGCAACACAACTGTTTCGTTTTTCTGAGGTAGAAAGTATCATTGTGACAGCAAGCCTAATTTGGTTTAGCAAAACTAAAGTTTTAACATGACTGCTTTGCTTTTTAATTACCTGTTGGTGTTCTCAATGAAAATGTTCTTACTGTAAAGATATATCTCAGCTGCCTTTAATTCAATTGATGGCTTTGGATGTCTTGAAACCTCAAGTACGCCTTCTCTATTAACTGTCAATTTGTATCTGTGTGGCTTCACTATCGTTATGCAAGGAAAACAACTGTATTAGTTATTGGGTATAAACATTTTGAAAAGGTCATAAAATCCATATCCAAGGGCCGCATTCTATGCGTGGTCTAGGATGGGATACAGATAAAGGCACATAGTCTTGTCATTGCGTATTTAAAATTTTGAGCACGAGAGTGTCCATGAGATTTTTGGTTGTAGGCTTGATAAAGTTTGTGTATTATATTCGGATTAGTTCTGAGTATGGGCAGTTTTGTGGAAAATGATTATAGAAAGGACGTATTTCTCGGCGGCTCATATGCAAGTAATTCAGTACTCTTATATCTTCAGATAAAAGTTCATAAACCGATTTTCTGCCTTTTAGTGCAATACTTTTGTATTTTTATACACGTGAACCTGCTATCGTCAATGTTAAAGATTTTGCTAATCTTCTGTTTTTTGAACGTCCTCCGCTTTGATACCTAGACTTTTATTTTTAATAGAGACTGAGTAGTCCTTATCGACAATTTAGGGTGACGTTTCAGGAGCTGCTTCAACTACTTTTATCTAGTTGATTTCTGTTAAAAATGGATGGAGCAGGTTTTTCAGAATGCAACTTGGAAAAAAGTTTTTCTTTATTTAGACAATAGAAAAGTAATGCTTTCTGTAATGTGGTGCTACAGTTTTTTTCTTTCTACTGTCCTGTGTTTAATTGTTATCTTTGAATTAAAGATTATCTCTTAGAGACTATAAGGGTACACCATAATTGTTGTAAGATTTTAGTCCTTATTTTCTTTAGTATAGTTTGTACTGCAGCTTATATACTTCATATGTTACTTGGTACTTAAAATTGTACAAGAATAAACAACTTAGTTATTTAACAGACTACAGTTTCAGCGACGAAAAGAGAAAACGTAAAATTTTAACATGTCAGGACATGAAGCTCATCTCATATTTATAGGTAACGCAATATTGGAAAATGATTTATAGTCCTCTAGAATATGCCAGATTAATATCTTAAAAGTATAAAATCAGCGTTAAAAGTACTAATCAAATTCCTATGAGCAAGTATAGAAAGTAAGATCACATTAGGAAACTGAAACGGACTGATCTCAAACTTAGACATCAAACATCTGTGTAAACAACATTATTTTTTTATAAAATTGACAATGTTTTTCTTCTTGTTAAAAATACGACAAGGATGTTATAAAATAGTGCTACTATCTTATTTTTTGAATTAAATAGTAATTTAGAAATCAGACAATAAAGAGTAGTGCGCCCAACAGAAGCTTGTCCTACGTTATAAATCTTTAATATGTCCACCTTTGTCGTAGTTTAGAAATTATTTTTGTTGCATACGTTAAAACATCTTCTGGTTAATAGTTGTAATGTTTTTATAAAATGTAGAACTATTTTAAAATTCTAGACGCAATTCTGTAGTAACATTTAATTTAAAAAATGAGTTAACAGATTCCTGAGATTTCGATCGCGAATTCTTTATATAATTTGTTATTAATTTTTCTTAAAATATGTTTGATAATAAGGTTGTCAATTCTTTTATTGGAAAATAAAATCCACCTGTTTTACGTTAGAGAGCACCTCGAGTTTTCAAGCGTAGCGGTCGCATCATTTGCGTTAGCCTAGGGGCCAATAGTTTCCAGTAGTGAAATTGTACTACTGTGCTCTTTGCATCGAAACATTAAATGGAAGGAAGAAGCCAAGAATATAATAAGTGATATTTTTACGGGGAGTTATATAGTCATAGTACGTTTATAAATACTGGTTACACACTGATTAGAAAGCCAAAATAAAATAATTAACTGATTTTGCATAATATTTTCAGGACTTACTAAATTATTATTGGTAAGTATAATTACAACTGATCTATTCAAAATGGCATTTTATAGCCTTGCCTATATAAGTTTTAAGACTTATGGGCTACTCTTTATGGTATCACGTACTACATCCATTGAAAAGATATCGACTGCAGCATTCAACATAAGGGTATTTTGTTGAGCAAACTATGTCCTCTAAAACTGCTTGTAATTTGTAATCTAAAGGATTGAAATCTGGGATACCAGAAGGCTAACCCTCTACGGTTAGAAAATGAAGCACATTTTGCCTAGCCAAGTTTGAGTTGGCCGTTTTTTTTGTGGGCGGGTGCGGAGTCTTGATGAAAAATCGAAGGCTCATCTAAAAAAACACGTAATTTAAAGGTTTTACTATTTCTTTAAAACATTCTGTAGATATACGGTAGACAAAATTTTAACTTCCTTTTCACAAAAATAAATGTCAATTACATCATAATGCACTCTTCACCAAACCATTACAGCTGCTGGAAGATGGTGACTCAAACTCCCTATCGTATACCTTGTTCTACACTGTAAAAATGTTTTTATCAGTCAAAAACATCTCCTACCTTTTTATTTGTGAACATAATTTAACTTTAAAGCATTTGTCAGTAAATATCTCTTACGACTTTTGTAAGTAGCTAGTTTTAGGTCTTCTTTAATATAATATAGAATATCCAAGTTTTGGAAATCTGCATCTTTCGAGATTAGGAGAATTTTGTTCAATTCGGGCACTTACGAGCTCGGACGATCCTTAGTACCCCCGGTTATATTAAACAATTTTATAACTTGATACACAAACATACAACTAATGCCGAGAGGATGCATGGTCTGAAAGATGGCACTTTTTTCAGTTACACACTTATGTGGTGGTATTACAGCAATACGGTTTTCTTTGTCACCCCAATCTATTGGTAAATAACAAAACTTGGCAAGAAACACAATCTTACTTAAAAATTTAAGAATTCAACAATACAACTATATGTTAGTCAGATATCTTGATGCTGTATGAAACAAGGGTAGGTTTGAAAAGCCCGGGTGTTTGATATTCGAAACATAGATCTACAACGGGTTAATTTACAAACGCCATACTATCAATCATAATAACTATATATACTACAAATATATGCTACCGTCTAATCAAATTCAATTACATATACCTGTGTAAATATTTTTGCCACCAACATTTTTCTCTTACACAAGTATAAATATCACATCAACAAAATCTGCGTTAATCGCAATTTCTAAACCGATAATAAATCACAGCACCAATGCAAATTAACAGTGAAACAGACTGGCGGACATAAACTGAAGAAGTCAAAACGCAACTTAGAACAAAACAAAAAAGTTGGATCTGCTGGCTGGATGCATCAGAAACTTAAAACGTATACCCGGTACTAAAACCTCTCACAGATTCCTCAACTGGAATAAACTAAAGATAACTGTATCATTAAATTAATGGAAAATACATAATCCAAGGCACAACCAACCTCTACTAAAGACTACAGTTAATTAAAATTTTAAAATAAAATAAACGCGGGATTCTACACTTTTCAATAAAAGTAAAACCGTTGAATAAAATACCGCCACTGAAAAAATTGCCGCACACGAACACAATAATCAGTATCCACAGTATTCGATAAAGAATTTAAAAAACTCGGTTATAATATATTTTTTGTTCAAAAACAAGAAAATGAAAACAAAAATATTTATTAGCCTGAAAATAAAATTTAAATCTCTTTATATTAAATGGAAAGTGTCTTAGTGTCTTAACTGCCAATGGTATGTTCACATAAAGAATTTCTACTATAGAAATTCAGGGTATGCAAAATGCGCTTGGAAACATCCATCAAAAAATTATAAACAAAAATAGAGAAGCAATAATGTTAAATGTATTAACTGCCAGGAGAATCATCTAGTAAGTTATAATAGATGCGTAGTTGATTAAGACATACAAAAACAAACGTTTCAAGTTCTAAGAAACAAACTGATGGTTCAACCTGGTGTCTCATAATTCTAGAAAGCTGAAATTCAAAACTAGCAACAATTATGAACCTAAATTATTATAATGATAAATACACTACTATCGTGGGGATAGTAACAGTCGTGTATGAGAAATGGCCACTGAGATTATCAAATTTGGAATGCTAAAAGCTTAGCTCAACACTTGTTAAAAAGTCACAGCAGTTTCAATAAACAACAACATTGACGTTATGTTAATTGTCAATCAGGACTTACTAGTTTAATTTATATGAAAATCCCAAAACATACAACGAATCATATCTATAGCACTTCGTATAAGATCAGAAACCGATATTTAGAAAATTGATGTCTATACTTGTTAAGCAAAAAATAGAAGAAAAAAGTCAGATGAATTTGACAATAAACGAAATATCTAAGGGACGCAGTAGCTCGCTAATTAAAATCTTATTACACGCTTTAAAGAATCAGGAAATTCAAAGCTATCATCTACTAAAGAAGGCCATGAATAAGCTGTAAAGACTTCAGCTGTTAATTGCGCTTTTTAGAATACCCAATGGTACCTCGGCAAGGACTTCTGCCGACAGAACCAATGCAACCTGGGAAGCGTTTTTTAACCTTATTCCTCTTGTGCTAAAAAGAACGATTAATTTGTTATTCAGTCAAAAAACATATTCAGGTAATATAGAAACTGAAACAAATTAAAATAGTTTAATTAAATTAGTAATTAACTATATTCAGTTTGAAAATATTATTATTTTTATTTAATATTTTCTGAAAACTGGAAATTTAGCCAAAAAAATTGATGGGTAGATCTAAATTAAAATTATTTCAAAGTCGAGAAAGGTTTTGAAAGATGTTTCATTCTCACAGATCGATAAGTCTTTTTCCCAAACTAGCGAAAAAAAAAATTTATAGAATAGTAACTAAAATTACATACGATTTATATTTCAAAAATACTGTTCACGTCGCTTCTCCACATTAGTGAGGATTTTGACCAATTGTTGTTTATAAAATAAGAAAAAAAACTTCTATAAAAGGTGTTTTTAAGTAAAATTTCAACAAAACTACCAGCACTGTATCCTCTCCAATAGAAGGTTCCATAAGGAAATGTACTGTGTTTTGCACTTTATCTAATCTGCATATCAGATATTTCAACTGCTGGAAAAACAATTATCACTACTTATGCGGACGATACTGTTGGGTGACTTTCTTTTTGTAACTTTTATTAATTCTATTTATGGAATTGACTATATAATTGTATACCCTTACGTATGCATTGCTTTATAGCATCAGCAAAAATTTTCCAAAATTTACTTATATTAATTATGGCAAAAATAGGTGCCACAGTTGATAACTAAAGTATTTCCTGTGTAGAAACTTTCCAGTTACCTTTATCGGGCGCGTCTCCATGGGCATTGGAGAAAGTTCGCCGCCACTAACAGAAGCAAAAATTTTATCAAGCAAGAGATTAACAGACAACTGAAATATTTAATAAAAAAATTAAAAATAAATACAGGACTAAGTGCTAAATATGGTTATAGAAGAAAAAATAAAATATGAGAAAAACGATGCAAAGACCTGGAAAATCATGTAGAAAAAATATCGATAAAGGGCATTTTTGAAAAACATTAGAATATAAGCAGCAAATCGATATAATATTATTAACATCTGTAAAAAATGGAAATACTATTGTTAAAACTTTTTACGGAAAAGTAGAAGAAGAATTATAAATGCAGTATGACGAGTATATGCATATAATAGGGGAAAAAGCAAGAAAGGCAGTAAAAGCATTAAAAGTTGATAAAGCTCCTGGATCCAGAAATTATACCGACAGAGTTAATTAAAGAAGCTTTTAACACGTTCTTCAAATTAATAGCAACATTAACAACTAATATAATAAATGAGGATATACTATCAACTATATGAAAAGAAGCACATGTAACATTGATACATATAAACGGGAAAAACGACAAATTATAGAGAAATACCAATAAAAACTATACAAAAATAAAAAACTAGAACAAAGTGAATGTAGAGCAGAAAGCTGATATACGAACCATAACAAAGACATTAGAAGAAATTAAAAGTTGCGAATTTTAAAACATTGATTGAAACATTATTAGACTTTTAGATAAATTAAATATTAAGGATAAGGGTATAGAAAGGTTTTAAAAATAACTAAATAATTACGACAAGGTGGATAGTGTCTTTTTTTAAAATATATGCAGACAAAAGTATGGAAAAATAAATCTAAAGCTATGGAAATGAAACATAACATCAGCCGGTATTCGTCACATTTTGAGGATGAGTAAATTTTATTGCATAAGAAGTATGCAATATAAGGTACAAAAATTTAGTTCAAGGGTATGAAAAGTAGGTGCTGGGAGTAAATATAAGCAAATTGAGTAAAAATAAAGATTTCGATCATTACACACACCTAGGCGTTCACATAAAAAAAATAGAATGACGGACTGAAGAAGAGAATAATAAAGAAAAAGCAAGTCATGAGACTGCTTAATTTAATACAGTGGCATAGAAATACAACTAGAGGAAGTAAGAAATAAATACATAACAGAATAGTAGAAAGTACAATAACATAAAGAGCGGAGCCATAGCAATTAACGGAAAAAACTAAAAATAGAGTTAAGAACATTAATAATTGGTAAGGCTCTAACGCCCGCGTAGGAGCACGGCCTGCAAACTGAAAGATTAAAGCTCTTTTGTCACCATTTCTGTTGCGGGTCTATCTGGCAAATAACGCGCCTTAGACGATCGCCATTGTTGCCTCTTGTTTGAGTGAACGCAAATACTCAATTATTTTCAGTGACTAAGTAGGTCACCCGCCAGGCATCATAGAGCTTCGGGAATTGAACCCGGGTCCGTCTGCACCGTATTCCGCGCCTCAACTGCTTACACCACTCTAGTTAAGTTAAGAATATTAGCAATGGATTATTGGAGATGTTCAACAAAAGTTTCAACTTTAAATAGAATTTGGAACGAAACACTAAAGAACACAATGATGGTAAAGGAAATTAATGAAAGTTTTGTAAAAAAAAAAGTATATAATTATTGTGTTATTGGCATGTTTAAAAGATGGATGAGACATGTACTCCGAAAAAAGCAATGGAATGGATAATCCAACTTATATTTTCTTTACAGTTGTTATTGTTTTTTTTTTTTACTTTTTGGTCACTTCTTCCCTCATTTCTAGAGGTTTAAATACATTTTTTTAAATCTTTATAATAGATTATATCATTGACGTTGCTTTTTGGCTTATTTGCAACTTTTATTTTTAGTTTTGGTGTTTCTGAATTATTTAAAATTTAGCATGCGTCTTTTTGTACCCGTTTAACTATCATGTTATGGCAAAAGTTTTATAGGTGGTGAAAACATTGCAGCCTAATAAAGTTGATGTTTGTGTATTGAAAAGCAGGTAGTACCAGTATAAATCAGAGTAATGTTAGATTTCGTTGTGGTAAGTTTATTGTGTAAAAGAGAAATTTTTTAAAATGGATAATGGGGCTTACATATAGGCTATTGCATGTTATATCAATTTCAGAAAGTGCTTCTATTCCTATAATAGTGAAAAATGGTTTGGTAATTTTGATATCATTATTTTAACTTTAATAATCGACAGAACTCTATAGTGCCTTCTGGTATTGATGACGTTGTGTATGTTTTTGGAGAAACTAATTCACATATTACAATTGAACAGATTTTCCAAGTGTACATTTTTCCATTAAAAAATTTCTTCGTTGGACGATAAGTTTAGACTTCTATGATTAAATGCCATATACAAAGTTTTTTGTAGATTGCATTACAACAAATTGATTCTGTAAATAATTTGTACTCATAAAGTTAAAAACAAGTGGATTAAAGTGTAAAATTCTTAGAAAGATTTAGCTTACACTCAGTGAACATTATATTCTCTGTTAGGTGGGATTAAAGACAAATAATTCTCTTCAAGTCTCTTCCATCTGCCAAAATACTCGTAATTACGACAATCAAGAATTAGAAGTAACTTACTAAACCCGATGCAAAAATTCACAAACATCGTCTTGTTCTGGCTAATAAAAAAATGTTATCCTCTGTCATGACACACTACGCCCCATGTCGCACAATCAACGATGTGAGAAGTAAAAGTATTAAAATTTTGTTTATTTATACTTTTAACTTCTTATATTTGCAAAATAATTTGAATAGGAAGAAGTTTGACTTTGTGGAAACTGTCAAAAACTTTCTTATAGTTTTTTTGCGAAGCAAAAACATGAAATTTTTACGAAAAACCCATCGCAAATGTTATAAAGTCATTATAGGAAATGATAATGATGTTTTTAATATTTTCAAATCGGTAAATAATTTATTTTAGTTTTCAAAAAGGTTATTTTGCTATATGTCTAAGACAGCCCTTAAATTGTAATAATGATTAGTTTTTCCAATTTTTCTTAGTTTATTTATATTATCACTAAGAAAATTTCTCTACTGTTTTATTTCCTTGCTTAATTATTTATGTAAACGTATAGTGAAATGTTATTGTATTTATTCATAACTAACATTTTGCCAAGGCAAAGTAGAAGACATTGTGGGAAATTTTGGCTTGGGCGAACAAAACGATAGAGGAGAACGACTAATACAATTTTGCCAAGAAGAAAACATGGTCATCATTAACACGTGGTTCAAGTTACCACCTAGGCGCCTCTATACATGGACGTCTCCACAACACACCCCGGAACACATTATACGAAATTAAATAGATTATCTTCTAATTAACAAGAGATATAGAAATGGACTAACAGGCGTTAAAACATATCCCGGAAGTGATGTGGGCTCAGACCATAATGCTGTTGTAGGAAACATTAACATACGTCTCAAAAAACTACGAAAGCGATATGTCAAGAAAATAGATTTACAGAAACTGAAAGAACCAGTCCACTGCATGCAGTTGGCTCAGACTCTAAACGAAAATATAAAAGAAAGTGGAATACACGAGTTAATAAATAATTACTGATGTAGAGGATACAGACCGCACAGAGATTATCGAATCTATCTGGAACAAAATAAAACTAGCCATCACAAACACACAAAATACCATAACCGGACAAAATCCTAACAAAAATAAGAAACCATGGATGACATCAGAAATATTAACGTTAATGGACAACAGAAGAACATACAAAACCAAAAATCAACAACAATATAAACAACTAAATAAACTAATGCAAAAGAAGATAAGGCAAGCGAAGGAACTATGGCTAAATGAGAAATGCAATGAAATAGAAGAATTAGAAAAGAGACACGATACTTTTAACCTACACAAAAAGATCAAAGAAACTATAGGAGGGACTAAGAAATATAACTACAACAAAATGTTAAATAACGACAACCAACTAATCACAAACCAAGAAGATCTAAAACAAGTACGGGAAGAATATATAAAACAGACCTTTGAAGATGTGAGAATTGAACAACATATAACAACAACGGAGCATGCACCAAATATATTACAAAGTGAAACAACAAGCGTAATACGAAATTCTAAAAACGGCAAAGTAGCTGGACCAGACCAGATTCATAACGAATTTTTGAAACTTCTAAATAAAGAAAACATAACATTACTTACTAATCTTTTTAATGCAATCTATCAAACTGGGAAAATGCCTTCTGATTGGATGACATCGGAGTTTATCACTATACCCAAAAAACCCAACGCAAATAAATGCGATGATTTTCGACACATAAGCTTGATGAGCCACGTTCTCAAGTTATTTCTAAAAATTTTACACCATAGGATATATCAGAAATGTGAAATAGATCTGAGCGACTCCCAATTTGGATTTAGAAAAGGGTTTGGTACCAGAGAAGCGTTATTTAGCCTGTCAGTTCTGCTACAAAATGCCGTGACCAACAAAAAGATATCTACGTGTGCTTCATCGACTATGAAAAAGCCTTCGGCCGTGTAACGCACGACGAACTATTGACAGTATTGACTGAGAAAGGACTTGATCAAGAAGACATAATAGTTATTAGAAACCTATACTGGAACCAAAACGCCACAGTGAGAACAGATAATGAAAATACGGAAGCTATCTCAATTAAAAGAGGAGTGAGGCAAGGTTGCATCCTCTCACCACTATTATTTAATATTTATTCAGAGACAGTTTTTGTCAAAGCCCTAGAAAACTCCGAAGACGGAATAAAAATAAACGGTAAACTTGTTAATAATATAAGGTACGCTGACGACACCGCAATAATCTCGGATAGCTTAGAAGGACTACAACGGCTGATGGATGCAGTAAGCCGTGAAGGAGACGCAATAGGGTTAAAGATAAATACTAAAAAGACAAAATTTATGATTTTCAGCAAAACACCAATAGCACAAACACAACTTATAATATATAATCGACAAATAGAGAAAGTACAAAATTCAAATACCTGGGAAGCTGGCTGACAGAAAATGGAGACCCAGAAACGGAAATAAAATAAGAATAGAAACAGCAAGATCAGCATTCCAAAACTCAAAAAACTACTTACCAACCGCAGTCTTCGTCTTACAACCAGATACAGATTTGTACGATGCTACATATACTCAATACTATTATATGGTGCTGAAGCGTGGACCCTCAAGGCTAATACAGAAAAGAGAATACAAGCTTTTGAGTACTGGGTGTTTAGAAGAATGCTACGTATATCTTGGACAGAGCATATCACAAATGAAGAGGTCCTGAGACGAATGAATAGAAGAAATGAACTCCTATTAACTATTAAAAAAAGAAAATTATCTTGGACATTTATATCGGAATGACAAATACAATACATTGCAGCTCGTTATGGAAGGAAAAGTTGAAGGCAAAAGAGGGCGAGGTCGCAGGAGATGCTCCTGGCTTAAGAACATTAGAGATTGGACCCACATGAGTACACATGAGTTGATAAGAGACACTAAAGATTTTGCCTAGATTGTTGCCAACATTCAATAATGAATAAGGCACTTTAAGAAGAAGAACATTTTGTTAATTTGTCACCGATAGTACAGAAATTTTATTTACTAGACCGCTTGAGCAACTGTTTTAAAATTTAACACAAGAATAGTTCTTAATGAGCAAGAGTACTGAAAAACTGACTCCAGATAATCTAATATATAATTACAATTATTTCTATGAAAATTGTTCTTTCAAGTTATAATGTTAAAGATAATGTAAAATGTAATGTGTATTATAGTGCCTTTGTAGTTTTTAACTAATAATTCGATATTAATAATAAATAATACAGGTCGTTGACTCGAAACATTTGATTTAATTTAATCGTAACGAACTCAGTTCCTTGTTTTAAGTATGTCTATGGATAGTTGCTAGCAGATAAGTTGTAATAAAACTGCTTTAACTAATCGCCTACTGTCGAAACTCTTGCGTGTTCCCTGAAAGTTGATAACCTGGCGTACCTCATTAATAATTTATATGGAGTCGCCGGTTTGAAGAACAAGCCTGTAATATTAATATTAATAGACCTCAAATATTCGCAATAAAGCGTGAATCTAAGGGCTACTTAACTCTTATTAGAAATGGAGCTACAGAAAGGCATTTTTAAATCTATTAGGTTATGTTATATTGATTAATACGAACTTGCTATCGTAGTTATTGTAAAACTTACCAATATAAAAACAAATTTTAAATTCATAATATAGTGGCGGCTTTTTTATCTTTGGTCAGCCAATAAAAAATTTAAAAAAATTGTTGCTGTTTAATATTATCATGTGGACTTCGAGTCTTGCACAATCCATGGGTGTATGTGACGTCCTAATCTTTTTTGGGCTGGTGCTACAGTCGTCTAGGTAAGAGCGAATGTTTCTCTGTCCGGGAACTCAGCACGCGGCGAGTTCGAATCTCGCTGAAGACTCATGGATGTATGTATCATTTTAGGATTAAATATTGCATATTAGTAGGGACCATAAACCCTGTGTCAATAAATAACTGCGCCCCAACGAAAAAAAAAGATATTAGTTTATATAATAAAATATTAAATATATAAATTTTGACGTAATTGACATTATTTCTTTGCGTTTTTTAAATTTTGTTTTTGATAACGTATTTCAAATCAACTTTTTCCACAGAGTAAAATGTAAAGTTAGAAACAGAAAATGCATTAGACGATGTTATACAAATACTTGAGATAATTTTATTCTATAGGCTTCTGCTAACCTTAAGTTTTGTTAGTTTACCAATGCTTTTGTTTAAGTTTTGTGATAAGCCATAACATATCTGCAGTATGCTTTTCCGTTTCCAATAAAGTAAATCTAACGGAGTAAAGTCAGACAATTTTGTTGGCTAAAGTATTTTAAAAACTATGCAATCTTAGAAGAATGGAGTTTTAGTCATCCTAGTCTTTCATGCTAATCTACTTATTTTAAGTCTTGGGAATGTGCGTATCCATTTATATAAAATCATATTTGACTAAAGATATAACTCACCAAGGTTTTGTTTATTTGTCGATAACAGTTGCGGTCTGATTTTTGCACAGTACCGTTGTGCATTGCCTCGTGTACTTCATTGGTTAGTGATAATTAATTAAAGGTCAGCTGACAATTTTTTAAATTTCTATTTTAATGTGCATCAGATCAAAAAAGTATTGAAGTTATTCAAGTATTTAGTTAAGTATAAAGTATAAGTGCCGATTTACAGGTGCCAGTACCTTCTATGACACCAATGACAACTGATCAGCAACTAAATCCTTGTGTATATCAGCAAATGCTTTCGCGCTAACGGTAACAGTAACTTAAATTTTAACAACCATCCACACAAGTACAGTCACAGCAATCATAACACAACTGTTCTTCATAAACGATGCAACAATTAATTCAGCAGTGGACAAAGATTTCAAACACTCAACAACTAGTTGTTGACACCACATACAAGAGTAGAAAAACGTAACGATTCCGAATTAGAAAGTAATTCTAAACAAACGAAAATGTCAGATAACTAGCTTACTACTTTAACTACCGTTAACAGATATCAACCTCTCGCCGGTTCTGATTTCAAAGAAATGAAGTCGTCACCGATATTTATTTATGGGGTAAGTCATCTGAAACCTCTTACAGACATGCTTGAAGAAGAAATCAAAGATAAATATGTCGTTAAACTGGTTAATAAGATACAACTAAATAAAGATATAGACTACTGTAAAATCATGAAAATATTAAAAGAAAAATATATAATCTATAAAGCTTTTATCCTAAGGTGTAAGGCTAAAAAATACGGATTTTTATATATTCCAAACAAAAAATACTACGAGGCATAAATCCTACATTCGGACATAAAGCATTAACCACTAAAATAGCTAACTATGGACATACAGTTTTGAGTATTTACATTATTAGGCACAGAATCACCAAAACCCTACCACTAATTTTTGTAGAACTCTAGTAGTCAGAAAACAATAAAGATGTCTATAACACAGAATTTCTGATAAAATTAAAACAAAACTTAAATTACCACGGGTTAGAAATAAAATAATTCAATATAAAAATTATCAAAGGTATCAATCGTTAAGATGCGTTAAATGTGCAGGCAAACACTTAACCAGAAACTGACAAGGAAAGCCAAAAGCAACAATACAAAATGTTTTACAATAAATTGTCAAGACAATCCCCCACATTCAAGAAAATTCGGTATTTATACTAATATTCTCCACCAAGTGGTATTGTACGCCCATAAAACGTCAGAACATAGATTAGATCATAACATAACCAACAGCAATCTACACAAATTGTACCTTAACAACAAATAAATAATAAACTTGCAACACTAATAACCAAACTAATGAAGAGGTTGGACACAATACTCAACCTACCTATCATCATAATCAGTAAGGTAAATTACTAGGCCTAATGTGTTATAAATTGCTCTATAAAATGCCAACGCCTTGTCCAGCATAACCAGTAAGTACAATTTTTTTATCAACACGACATAGATATTATGTTAACATCCCAAACTCATTACACTACCAACTCTTATTTGCGAATATAAAGGTATTGTATAAATACTAAAACTCATCCCAATAATACTAATCATAACGAAATTCCCAATTAAACATAAATTATAAAAATTCCAATCAGATTATCTTTAGAAAAACATAAAGACATCATATTATCATCAGTATACTAATAAATCCATGCCACAATAGCAATTTTTATTGTTTGGTAACACGCTTAGATCCTGTTTTGTATCTGCTGGAGATTATAATTACAATGGCCATCGGATCTTAATAAGATTTCAGACATATTAGACTTTTGCGTCAACCAGATTGAAACATCAAACTATTTAACAGCTAAATTCTGCTAGAATCCGTTTTTCCATCACTCATTAAGAGTATTTATTAGATACAGTACAAAAGTATTACAAATAAAAAAGCCAGCATCGCTATCCTCAAGAAACACTGAGTGGAACTACGTATTTTAAGAAACTAATTACATAAATAATACTACGTATCTCATTAAAAATAAAAAAAGAACTAATCAATGTTATCAAGAATTCTAATCAAACCATGTAAAGTTCAATTTGAGAAGCTGTGCTATACTACAAAAGCTAAAACATTATAGAATGCTGTCCTATGATCACTAAGAAAAAATAAAAGAAAGAAAACTAAGAAAAATCCGACAATCACTAGAAATCCCAGAAATAAAACTAAGCCCAACTAAGTTACTTGTAAATTAAACAAATTTTCTAACCAACCTTAAAAACCAAGAAGTGTAAAAATATTTGGAAAACCTAACATCTACTGAGGATACTGGAAAGTTAGCATAAACCAAAAGCATCAAAACTTTCTGTTTCACCTGTTAGAAAAACTGTAGATATTTTTGCAGGTCATTCACTCTCGGTATTTCAATCTAGAGCTAGATTCTGCCAGACAAAAAATTATTTATACACCAAAATTTTAATGAGTATAACTCTATTGCTCATTCTATAATATCAGCAGAAGTTAGTTAAGTTAGTACTGTTATCAGAAATCTTAATTCAAATAAGGCCCCAGCTTACCACCCAATAAGGTCAATAACACTCATTATCCAACTAATGAGAGTAGTATTTTGATTATAACTATTTGCAAAACAATAGAAAGCTGCACAAATTGAGATGGTATTAAAACCTGGTAGAAATCAAAAGGAAGCCATTTCATACCGACTCATCAACTTGCTATTTGCTTTATCCAAAGTTTTTGAAAATATACTACTGCAAAAGTTAAAACTAATTTTAGAACAATGAAACACCATAACAAAACACCAATTTGGTAGATATTAGCCAAGTTTTCGATAAGGCTTGTGTTTTACAAAATCAAGAAATCTTTATTAATAGAATAGTACAAACTGCTAAAGACATATTAGGTAGAAAGAAGTTTTCATGTTAAACTCGAAGACACACAATGATGAATTCGGGAAATTCAATCAGGTGTATCCCAAGGCAGCATTACAGGTCCTGTCCTATACAGTCTCTACAGAGAGGACTTGCCAACAACATCACCAGTTAGCCGCTGCGTATGTAGATGATACTGATATCGCACAGCGATTTACAAAAGGTAGCACTGATTCTCCATACAGCTTCAAATATGGCGGATAGTTATAAGCGGAATTAAAGCAATTTAAGAAATTTTTATTCTTTTTAAGGGAAGCTGACCACTAGTTTAATTGAATATCACCACGATACTTCAAAAAAACAGTGTAAAGTACTTAGGGATTTACCTGGATAGGTGTCTGTCCTGGAAGACTGACATAATAAAAAATTTATACTGGATGACAAGCTACAAAACAAAATACTTCCAAATAAAACAATTATAAAACCAATACGGACCTGCAGAATCTAGAGTTGGGGGTCTACTAATAACTCGAATCTGGAAATATTGCAAAGATTTAAAAATAATGTAATAAGGATGATCCTAGGTACGTTCCCAATTGGTTACTCTAACAAGAGATATCCCTCTTAACGAGCAAGAAAGAAATTTAATGCCCACTCTTAATAGTTTAGCCGTTAAGATTCGGTCTGCTAGTTTTGGTTAGCAGATTTAGCTAAAATTAGCAGTTCTTATAATTTTTAGTCTTAGGTTAAATTTTCGAGCTAATGCAATTACAATTTGTTATAATATAAAGAAGCAATGCTAAAGAGTATTACATTCTCATGTCAGGTACTAATTCAAATAATTTATGGAATGTCAATATTTATCAGATTGCAAATCTTCAGAGCAATAAACATGTTATAAAAATAGTGGATAATTCAATTTTTGCACAGTAGTAATACAATATGCAAACAAATTTGGTTTTGTACAAGTTGTTGACATCTTGTAGAAATCTCATTTTTTCTTATTGGTTACGTAAGGATTTCTACGTGAAGTCAACAAAATGTTTCTGCGTTTTTGACTTTTTACTTCAGAATGCTGTCGGCGAGTTTTAAAGAATAAACATGAAAGCACGATGATTTTTAAAGATTCTATCTATCTTTTATCTATAAATTTGAACAGAAAGTAAACAAAGAAATGTGGCGTGAGTCTAGGGCCTTGGTTTACATGAGAAGGTCTGTGAGTACTAAAAAAAAATAGCCTATATATTTTAAGAGAAAGTAAACAAAGACGACTGATACGAAATTTGGCGTGCCGCGCTCTGAGTGCTTAATTTACGCGGTAGGTCCGTGCGTACGCGCACGCACGTCGAAGTCGCTCTAGCTCCTTGTCGAGTGCTGTCATCGGGACGGTGCAATGCCAAACGCAAAAAGCGCGCCTGCAACGGGCATTTGGTTCCGGCGAGCGCAGTCTCTGTTGTAAGCGCCCATTAGTAATAGACGTATGTATAAACCGCTCATAAGAAATACGTATGATGCACGTAAGCCTTATGTAAACATTTGAAATTTGCGCATGCCCAAACTTAGTAGCGGCAGCAATGTCCTTCTAGGCATTTTGCATAGTTATGGTGCATTTGTAAAAGGCTGTTATCCCTTTTACGGTGTAGGAACAGATGCGTATTTACTAACTTAATTAATAGTTTCCTATTCGTTGTAAAAACGAAACCAAATGAAAACAATGCTAACAATACTAAAGTTAGTTTATCCGATTTCTGAAACATTTTGTTACCGCTGCCAACATTAATGTAGGGAAAAATTAAAAATTACTGCAAATAAACTTAAGAAATACGAACAAAATTACGGAAGTGGATTATGAACGAGCGCATAAGCTTTGCATTGATTCAACTTTACGTATTACTTATTTATGCTTATGTCCATTATGAATGAGCGCCAAGTTAAATTGTTTCGCTTTTCCGACCCAGGAAAAAAGCCGATCCAATTAAAAATTTGTAAGTTTCCACCTTGCACAAATTTGAGGAAAGGCGGGCGAAAAATTGTAAACCTAGGACGCAAAAAATATCTTTTGGCGGGCAATCCTAGTTGTACAACATGGTCAGATGCGTCACACTAAATAGAGAGTATGTTGTGACTTTGGTCTTTTCATAACCATGACTTTTGAATTTTGCGCCGATTTTCATTATATGGCAGAAGTCGCGTGCGAGCAGTGAAACGGTGCGGACACTAGGTGTATGCTCCGGTATCGTTGCAAAACAGCGATAACCGCAGGGTCACAGAGCCAAGCGAACACTTCTTCAAGTGCTTCCAGGAGTGCGCCCGCACGGAGGGCGAACTCTGCGGCGGTGATCAGGGCTTCAACGGAGCCAGCGGCGGCGATTAGGGCTTCAGTGGAGCCAGCGGGCCGAGCCTTTCCGGCCAGAAACCAGGGCCTTTACACAGCGAGGGCATCTGTAGTGCTTCTACGGGTAACAGTACTCATCGTATAGCTTATAATGTACGCGTTTAATTTTTGGAATTGCTCATTTGAGTTTCGTAGCGTAAACACGAATCGAGAACGGCTCTGCGAGTGCGATATCAAGTGTTATCATAGACCCGCAAATAAAAATCACAATCGCGGTCAACAAACTTAAAACTAGTTTGATAGTGTACTTTATTCAATCAATTATAAACAGGTTTAGGAAATATTAACGCCATGAATAATCCTCAATATTATCAACAAACCAATATGCAATGGCAACCAACAACAAAGTTCCCATCGCACCTAATCTAATACCTCAAACATCATCATTCCAACAAATACCTATTAATTACTCTCTCCCGCAAGCGCAATCACAAATGCAATTTAATTATACAAATACTCCAAACCCAAATCAGCAATTGCAAATAATGTCATCTACAAGCGAAGACGATGAAGAAATCCTAACAACCAACAAGAATGACTGGCAACTCATACGTGGTTATAAAAGGAAAAAGGTCACGACTAGTTAAACTAATATATATATATATATTCACCTCTATATTAAGACCAGACTACTGGCCCAAACATTTGAAAACTGCCCAGATAATAATGATACCGAAACCCGGAAAAAATCCGACGGACATTACATCATACCGTCCTATTAGCCTATTGGCAATTCTATCAAAGCTCCTCGAAAAGCTTATACTTAAGAGAATCGAACAAGACATACATCCATATTACTGGATTCCAGACCACCAATTCGGGTTTAGACATGTCCACTCCACAGTACAACAATGTCATCGGTTAGTGCACAAAATCAATCAGGCCATGGAAAACAAACAATACTGCACAGCCGCTTTCCTAGACGTAAGTCAAGCCTTCGATAAGGTTTGGCACCCAGGTCTACTGTACAAAATCAAAAACACCCTTCCAATCGTATTTACAGCAACGAGACCTTGAAACTAAAATAAATGGGGAAACCTTCGACCGATATTATGTACAATCAGGAGTATCTCAAGGCAGTATCCTCTGCCCCCTTCTCTATGTGATTTATACAACTGACATACCGCCTTCTCTAAATACAACTATGGGCACTTTTGCAGACGATACTGCAATTTTGGCAACTGAGAATGATCCAATAACTGCTGCATCAAAACTTCAGCAGCACTCGAACCTCATAGAGGATTGGCTGTTAAAATGGAAAATAAAAGTCAATGTGTCAAAATCGGCACACATAACCTTTACGCTCAGGAAAGAGAATTGTCCAAACGTGAACCTTAATCACGTCAACATACCATAACAGGAAGTAGTGAAATACTTGGGGCTCCATCTGGATTCGAAATTAAACTGGAAACAACACATAACAAAGAAAAGGAAACAAATTGAATTGAAAATGAAGGACCTTAAATGGCTAATAGGTCGTAATTCACACCTATAAACTGACAATAAATTACTTATATATAAAACCGTCATAAAACCCATATAGACGCGAACAAGTCCAACACAGTTATAATCCAACGAATCCAGTCCAAAATCCTTCGTACCATAGTAGATGCACTCTGGTATGTTATCAACCACACATTACACACAGACCTCAATATTCCATACATAAACACAGTCATCCAAAAACGAGCCACCTCACACCACGGAAAGCTTGAAGCTCATCCCAATGAACTACAACGACATCTTCTACAACCCATAGGAAACAGACGATTAGGAAGATTTTGGCCACATGACCTTCTATGAATCCGAGGCGAAGTCGCTGGACGATGAACCTCTTCATGCCATTCTCTTGTACAATATAAATAACATTGTACATAACATCAAATTAGCTTATAGAATTTATTTCCTGATTGCTAATAAAGTTTAATAAAAAAAAATTATATGGCATTGGAAAATGTTTGAATACGCCACAGTTACAGAAAACGATGGCTTATGTGTTAAATAGTTAAAGATGATATTTTAACGCATCTTTAGAAAAATATGTCTTGCAATAAATTCACTTGTGTTATTCTTGTATCCTTTTGAAGATGGGCGAAAATAAAGTGCTTTATTTTTTTGCTTGTAGACACTTAATGTATTCCTATTTCGGAACGGCGAAAATGCCACGCAACAAATATAAAAGATATGTACTGTTTACGGAGAAAGTTTTTTAACGGTTCGCTAAGTTTAGAGTTGATAATTTCGAATTTAAAAACCAACAAACACATAATTTAGTAGATACTAAAGATACCAAAAACCACCGTCCAATATTATTTAGCAAATCTTGGTTATGTAAATTGCTACCTTATTTGGGTACAGCACAATTTGACCGAAAAAAATTTAGTGAATTACATTTTCATGTATGACGCGCTGCACAAACGTTTTTAAGCAACTAGTAGCGACCGATGAAGAATGATCATATACAACAATATTGAACGAAATAGATCCTAAGCAAAATGACTCATCATTAGCTAGCCACAATTTGGCCTCCATTTCAAGTAATCTATGCCTCTTATCTGAGAATTGGAAAGAAATCCTGTATTATGAGCTTCTACGGAACGACCAGTCGATAAATTCAAATAAGTACTGTTTGTAACTGGATGAATTGAAGATTCAAGGAAAAACTAAAATTAGCTAATAGATAGAGCGTCGTGTTCTATTGGGATAATGCTAGATCTCATGTCTCACTTACTACCCGACAAAAATTGTTGAGCTTGGCTTGGATGTGCTGCTCCACTCGTCATATTCATTATAAATTGCCCTTTTAAATTTTTATTTATTTAGGTCTTTAGAAATTCTTTTCTTTTTGGAAGCCATAAAAAATCACCTCGTGAAGTTTTTTTTATCTATAAACCTTAGAAGTTCTGGAAGGATGGAATCTGCAAGGTGTACGATAGATGGAAAAAAATGGTGAATACATAATTTTGTAAATAAACATCGACAACTAAAAAATTTTGCTTTTCAATTTGCTTAATAATAGGCAATGGACAACTAAATACTTTAAAAAATCAAATAAAAATTGGGAACTAAACGTATACACGGTAGTCTGTACCTTGAATTTGTTATGTATGTATGGGGTAAAGATGCTGACAAGATTTTAATGTTTTTTTTTTTAAACACAATTAAGAGTTAATATATAGTTTGGTATTGGTATTCCAGTTTAATAAAGCGTTACTAAATATTCATACACTGCTGCTCTCATTGCTTCAGTTGTCTTTAGTGGATCTTCATGTATTACCGGAAAATGTAATTCTTGTTCTGAAAACTTCTACATCGCATTCAAATTAGTTATTCTTGTAATGTTGATTTTGATGTTAGTTGTGTGTTGTTTGTGTCTCGGCTCGGGTAATTTAAGTACACAAGCTAGGAGTCAAAACATCTAGAAATAGAACACTTGCACAGTTTATTGGTTGCTATCGAAATAATGGCCGGCCATTCTAATGGTTTTCAGCAAAACGGTGCAAGTGAGGTTCTTCGATTTTGCTCGAACTTTTTTATCGTAAATTAATCGATGAAAAATTACGATCCTCAAGTTTTTGGCCCTCGGTCCGAAGATGCTCGGGAAGCTTCAGGCCAAATTAAACTTTTGTAGGTCACATTTTTTTGTTGAACGGTCAACTTTCAAGTGTCATAGGCTTGTCAGCCTCATGTGCTGCTGGAACCAAGCGCGACGGCAATATCTCTCAGGAAATTTTTATAAAAAATTACAATTTTTGAATAGACGCAAAACCGAGTAGAAGCAACCAATTGAAATAAAACCAACGGGGTTATCTTTGGTTTTATATATATTTCGTTGCCCTGTCATGGGGAAAGCTTTCGACTCAAAACTGTAAAGTTACGCGCGTTGAAATTTTTCCATTTTGCGAAAAATCCGTTATTTAACAGCGCCTAACTTTTTTCTATTTTAAAATTGCTCAAACTTGGAGGAAACATTCCTTTTTTGAGCACAATAAGCCAGCCAAATGGCGGGCTTGGTATTTGCATCGGCTAGGCGCTATGATTTTTTTAAAATGACAAAAAATGCCAATTTTTACTCTTTAGCTAATTTTTTAGAAGGAAACGGCGAGGTTTAGCGGAAGATAAAACTGCCCAAATTTGACCAAGAAATCGATATCAATTTTTTTCAAAATTCTCCGACGCACTTTTGAAATCCACGAAAATCATATACATGCATTTTATTTTTAAAAAACTCGTAAAAATGAAAGCACTTTTCTCCCGGTTTTTCTCCAAAATCTCTATTATCAGTAAATTTACACAAAAATGGATAATATATATCTGAAGCATATTTGCATATTTCGAAGGGTGTACATATTTTATTTTCAGGAGAAGATCTTAGACAATGCCGCATAACTTTCCTTTTCACAGTACCGCCTATCCCATCACACGCACTTTTGCCATGACTGGTAGCAAAAAAGTTCTAGTTTCTAACTTTTATACCAAAATCACTTTCATGGCATAAAATATTTGCTAAATGGTTTCTAAACAAAAAAAACACAGAAACAAGTAAAAAAAAATTCAAATTTAAACACTGAAATAACAAGAAAAATGAAATTTAAAAAATTGAAATCTCACTTGTTCCTCTATTGAGTGGGTGTTCTATCTGAGAAATAAATAATATTTTTGATCCACGGATACTCTTCCTTGATTATAGACATCAGTTTTTCTATAAATGCATGGACGGTTTGAGCGAAATGTTCCTTCCTATCGCTGATGACGCGGAAGAATATACATTCTAATTTTTCGCAATTTGGCTGTTTGTAAATAAATTAGAAATGGATGAACCGCAGCTTGACCATTACTATAGTAGAATGCTTGGACAGATTTTTGTATGATAAAACAATAATTCTCGTTAAAATACATAACGATCATACACGTATCTGGCGTTAAATTTTTTTTACAAAATTCCAAATACCCTTCTGCGCATCAGCGATAAAATAGTGTTCGGTCAGCTTCCAAACTTCTGCATATAAGTCGGACCTAAATTCAGGTACGGGTTCTGTTATTGTACGCAAGGCTGTCTGCTGCCCTCTTGAATCCAAGACTTGTAGCTGATCTCTGGTTGATCATATGTGACATTCTGTTTAATCTTTTCTTCAATTCCGCCAATGTCCGGACAGTTTTCGCAACGATGAAGCATGCAGTTGATGTTATCTATGTGACATACAGAATTCTGCAGAATTTCTTTGTAATTTAGTTTTTTGCCCAAAGCAGCCAGTTTAAGCTTTATATTTTCGTGTCTTTCACACACGCAAATGGCTTCCAGGATCCCCAGCGTGTATCCACCCGACTGTCTTTAATGGGGCAAAAAAAGTAAAACTTGGAAAATTTTCATACACATCCGAGCGGTCATGAACAAAATTGTTGTAGAGATCATGGAGAATGTGTAGTAATAATTTTTGAATTTGGGGGGGGGGATATATCAAGCATCTTTAAAATTTCGTTCACTGAAGCACTATCTTGACTCCCTGTAGTAAACAGTGAAACTGATGAACTAGTAGTGGGGATCGAGGAGTTAGAAATGGTTAACTGTTGGATACTGTTGGACTATTCGATTCCGGAATCAAATTTATATCTAATTGTACTGGCACTTTTTCGTACTGGCGTGAAGTTTGAACCTCGTGGTCTATTTCAGGCCTGTGAGTAGTTTCCCGAAATTTGGAGATTTTCCTCTTGATATCTTGGTCGCAGTTGCGAAACATTTTGTCTTCCGGAATAATTTTTTTCATCAAAAACCGCAGAGCATTATCACAAGTGTCTATAATAATGACTCTTAATTCATTATAAATAAACTTGTTGTATTTTCCTAGAGAATTGCAACACTTCTTTATATGTGTTGAATGATAATTTAAGTATCTATATTTATAATAATTACAAATGCATCCGTCAGAAATAGTATGAAAATTGTTCACTCTATAAGATAGCAATTTTATATTTTCCGCACTGAGTTCAGAGACCTTGCGCACGGCTTGAACCTTATAGAATGTAGTTGCGTGACATTCTTCTTTGTCTTTTATAATCACTCCAACATCACAATACATTAGTGTTGATTGCATTGTTGGAAAAATTAGATCGACCGAGGGAAGAAAATGATCGATGTTTACAAAAAATATTTACTCCAATTATCAATAACACAATTACTAAACACCCGTTTACTTCAAAAGATATGTTTACAAATATAGGTTATACAGGAGGTAACGGACCTGAAATTACTGAAAGCAACATTTTCAAGAATGTATGTACGCCATCTGGTGGCACAAATTGATACTCTTTTTTGGATGTCTAAGAAATTGGAAAACATACGCGCTATTCTCAGTGGATATAATAAAAATTGATATCTTTGACATGTGATTTTTCTACTAATACGGTATTTAAGGAAAATTAATAGTATATATTATCCATTTTTGTGTAAATTTACCGATAATGGAGATTTTTGGCAAAAAAACCGGGAGAAAAAAGTGCTTTAATTTTTACGAGTTTTTTAAAAATAATGTAATACATGTATGATTTTCGTGAATGACAAAAGAGCGTCGGAGAATTTTGAAAAAAAATTGACATCAATTCCTTGGTCAAATTGGAGCACTTTCTACCTTTTATAATCTTCCCCTAAACCGCTAAAAAATTGCTTAAGGAGTGAAAATTGGCATTTTTTGTCATTTTAAAAAAAGTATAGCGCCTAGCCGATGCAAATACCAAGCCCGCCATTTGGCTGGCTTGTTGTGCTCAAAAAAAATGAATGCTTTCTCTAAATTTGAGCAATTTTAAATTAGTTAGAAAAAAAGTTACGCACGGTTAAAAATGTGGATTTTTTCGAAAGATGGAAAAATTTCAACGCGCGTAACTTTCCAGGTTTGGGGTCGAAAGCTTTCTTTATGGCAGGGTATCAAAACATATATAAAACCAAACATAACCCCTATGGTTTTATTTCAATTAGTTGCTTCTACCCGGTTTGGTGTCGATTCAAAAATTGTAATTTTTCTTAAACATTTCCTGAGAGATATTGCCATCGCGCGTGGTTCCAACAGCAAATGAGACTGATGAGCGGATGACACTTGAAGGTTGACCGTTCAATGAAAAAAATGTAACCCACAAAGTTCAGTTTGGTCTGAAACCTCCCGATGTTCAGATTTTTCAAAATGGCCACAAACGGCGATTTTTGAAAACTAAAAAATTTGTACCATCGCACCGCGGGGACGTGGAGGGCCAAGAACTTGGTAATCATAATTTTTCACCGAGTACTTCACGATAAAAAAGTTCGAGCTAAATCGAAGAACCTTGCGCGCACCGTTTTGCTGAGAACCATTTGAATGGCCCTGGCAATATAAGTAAAGCTGTGTATTTACTGCTGTTTATTTTAAGCTTCAAAAATTTGCCATTGTTAATTGATTTTTGCTTATTATTTTAATTTGGTTTAAAGTGCAATACAGTTAAGTATAAATAGCATTTAAATTAAAAGCCTTCGGGCTAGAACCCTAATTTGCCCAGCTTGGCGGCACAGTTCAAACGCGTTCAAAATACATCACCATGTTAGCTGCTACTCATCCAGATGCAATTAGGGGCCTCTTCGCCCTACGCTATTTAAATTTTAAAACCGATATCGCAGATGCTAATTGAATCCATAAGCGGAGATTGCAGGGCAACGCGTATCCTGGCTGTTGCCAATTAAAATCGGAAACGTGCCGTCAAATCTGCTTCGTTATGAAAATTGTTGAAATGTTGGCGAAGAGCACGGTACCGTTAATTTATATTTTTCGATAAGTTTTTTATATTGTTTTGGTTTAAAATTAGCATTTTGCTTGATAATGCAGGTTTAAATATATGTTCTACTACATAGTTATTACTGCAAGGGCAACGTACTACATAGGCGATGATTAACTATACAACAAAAGACAAAAAATTGGAATTTAAAAAGATATATTTACAGCGAGCCAGTAGCTTACTACAGATTCTGCTATTGTGCTGTCACCCTGTCACTTTTGATAAGCTTTTTCTTCTTCCTCTGATGTTTTCTTCTAGCTCTTGATTTTTTGGTTACAGTTTCGTTCTCATCTCCCCTAACGATTTGAATGTGGCTTAATATATTGGTTATTTTATTTTATTATGACTGTCTTCCACACTGCCTTGTACATCTTCAGTTAATTTGTTTGAAAGTCTTAATTTATAAAAAATTTTATTGACTTGTTTCCTAACAAATTTGGTGTATTTTTCCTTGTTTTCAAGTATATTTTTGCTCTAAGTAACATATGATTTATTTTGCATTCAGGTCTTCCTAAGTTTTCCTTAGTCCACGTGTTGTTTGATAGTATGTGTATTTATGCTTATCTAAATGTTGGAAGTGACCATTCATTATTTTTAGGTTAAACTTATTGCATGTTTCTATTAATCTATTCCCATTATCGTTTACTAGGTCTTCGCCAAATTTCCCTACTACTAGATGTTGTTTTTTGCGTCTTGCCCTTGCATTTAAATCTCCCAAGAGTATAACTTTATTTATTTTTCCAAAGTCTTCTAGTATAAAAATTAAGTTATTCTCAAATTCGTCCTTTGTGTTATTTCTTTGCGTCGTCTGTAAGAACATATGCCGGTATTATGCAAACGGTGTGCCCAAATATTTGCAGTTCTATTGTCATTAATATTTCATTTACCTCTTCCTAGTGTTTAATGTAATTTTTAATTTAAATTTTTTGACATAACAATAGCTAATCTGGCCTTTACTCAGCGGTGGTGAAAATATAGCCATTTTCTACACAAAGCTAAGTTAGAACGTACCTTCAAATTATATCCCCGATTTGGGGCAATTTATCATCGATTCGGGGAACTAGCAAATTGCCAGGACGAAAATACGTTATTCTAAAAATTTCAGGCAGCCGTGCAAAATGTATTAACAGCTTAGGTTTCTTGGGCAACGCAAGCGTGCTCTCGGGCAGTCGTGACGCAATAAACCCACATGTCTATATGAATTGGGAGTATTTCGACGGGCCCTGGAAATACGCTCCGCGGCAATATTTCGACATCTATGGAAATAGTTCTTAAGTCGCTCTTGCGGTACATATATGTCATAAAATTTATTGTTTCTATGTGGTATTACTGATGGAGGATAATTTTGGTTGTCAAAATGCCTTAAAACATTTAATTTTATTGCTTTATTGTTCTCAAGATTTTCACATGCATGTGTCGTCTTTATTTGTACAATTGATCGATTTTGCTAACTATAGATACTTCTATGTGATACTAAAGCCATAACCAGGGCCTGATTAATATTCTTGGCATCCTAAGGTTGGCAATATTTTATCCACCTTCCATCAAATTTTTGCATGTTTGACACGTTATTTACAAAGAAGTTGGTTATTAGGCAAATTAATTTTTAATTTTTGTTACAATACATGCATTCACACATCAATGAGAAAAAGTAAATGCAAATTTCTATTTTATCTAAAAGAGTTTATTAAAAAAAACATTTCTTTTCCTGGCTTTAAAATCAGCAAACTGTGTAGTATGTCATCAAAAACAAGCCGCCGCAGAGACTAAATCTCAATGAATAAAAGTGCAAGGTCTCTCATTTTTCTTGTTTTAACATTGACTTTGAAAGTTTTTCATTCTATTGAGAGCTGAAAGCATCGTTCTCCAGTGCTATACTAATTCTTAGAATGATGACAGTATTTGGGAAAAATAGACTCTACATCTCATAACTTCGATATTGCTAGGAGTCATTGTGGTTCTAAATGTATTTATGATTTGGTATTTTGATCTTCTTTGTTAATGATTTTCTTAATTCTTAAAAACGTTACTAAATGCACACATTCCTCAAGAAATGTTTTGTCTAAATCAGAAACATATTTTTCAATAGCTGGTTTTCCCTTTTCCGTTATTCTGTTATTTTCTATTTTATAGTTTTCCATAGAAATTAATCCTTATGTATTTCTGTATAGATTGTTCTTTTTTGTGCTAAGTTGAGTTAGAGAGAATCAAATGCAATATAAAATGTGTTTTTTTACGAAAGATTGTCGTCCAAAAAACTCATAATTTTATTTTTCTTTCCACAAAAAAATCTATGGAATTCTCTTTGTTGTAAAACATCTGTTATGCTGATATTAATTTAACAAATCAATTTTACTTTTTCTAGCTTTCATTTTGGAAGAGAGTTTATAAAAGTTTTTTAATAGAGTAGTAACCTTTATTGCGTTTATACTTTTTTTAAGGTTTAAGACTTACAAAAATCATTGTTCCAGAAATATACCAGTAATGCCATTTAAAGAGTCTTAAGTTTTTCAAATATCGCATTTGCTTTACACTGTAAGGTTTTAATCTGAGCACTATCATAGATAATATGTGTTAGAGCACCAACGACCTCCTGGAACAGCAACTCTTAGAATAACATTTTGCCAATACAGGCTTTTTTAACTCTTCTGTTATTTTATAATTTGCTCTTTGTTAAATTTGAATTTTACTAATAAATTTTGAAATGCACTCTGTCTTTAGAATTGTTGCTACGATGCACAGTGGGACAGATACCCGGTAAATGTGGACAAAATTATTTAAGAAATCTAGCACATCAAAATGTTTTTAATTTATCAAAATTGAAATAATGTGAACAAAAAACAGTATAATTGTTATAAATAATGTCTTAACATTAACTTAAACAGTGTCATCACTGTCGCTAGTGGCTTCACTAACGCTTTCTTCTTCTGAAGTCGTTAAAATTGACTCGGAGATTATTTCCACTTTATCTGGGGGTGCTAATAAGGCTACCATATCTGAATCTATTGCTTTTCTATTGTTTTGGGGGCAGTGGTCTCATTGCGGTTATTAATGGATCCGATGAAACGAGCAACATGGTGAAAAGGTCAACATTTGTAAATTGTCTGGAGGATTTTCTGATGTGTCCTCGGCGATATGCCTTAAGGTCTTTGTTTCTAGATTCTTGAGCCTCCTCGGAAAGCTGACCCATAGGCAAAAGGGCCGATTCAATTATATGGCATATAATACCAAGGATATTTTTCGACGTAACATTTTGCGGTGTCATAAGCGAACGTGCCAAATGCTTTCACATTAATTTTAAAACCAGAAGCTAATGCCTCTAACAGAATACCGTATCGTCGAATTAGGGTTTCATCGATGCCAGTAATTCTTGCAGAAACTTTTTTTAAAAAACCTTCTCGCCGTGTTTCCATCGTTAGATGTTTCACTTCCTCCTGGCCTAACTTTATTCACAATTAACCCTAATTCATCTTTGAACATCATTTGAATTTCCTTTTTACGGGCTGTGAAAGTCTCTAATTCTTTCTTGACTCTGACTTGCCACTATTTTAAATTGAGTGTATATGAGATGTACAGAAAACACTCAAAGAATCTTATCCACACATGAAGCGTTGACAATCCAAATCTGAATGTGCCTTCATCTTCATCCTTTTGAACTATAGACTCCAATTTATTCATTTTTGTGCTGAAGAAGTTGAAATAGCTGGATTGCACACTTTCCGTCTATCATTGTTAATACAACTTTATATGAAATCTAGAGGTTTCTGTTGCCAGCATTGCTCAGAGAAAAACGGTGACTATTACAATACTTCGTCCTTTAATAAATTAGTTTGTCTTACCTGTGTTACTTGTAGATTTTTTATTTGGTTTTGAATATATTCCACTTCTTTCCTGGCTAAATTTGCAGTTTCTCTTTTGAACTGTATCCTTATCGGTCTGCAGTATCGCACAGATGAGGGACGTGGATTTTGCCATACTACAATTTTGTGTCCATCTCCTGTTCTGCCAAATAGTTAAATAGGCACGAGTGTCGTTATAAACATATCGGAGTCACTTGTGTCACCTACGAATTTTTGGTTTTATACTCACTGTGACCTGTACTCAATTCGCAACCCCATTTTGAAATTAAACAAGCGAAATGGACATATCAATAGGTACAATACCAAAAATCTTATTTTTTTATTCAATTATTCTCTGTACAGTATGGCCTAGAAGTATTTGTAGGTCTATTTCAGCTACACTCCTGAGTAAGTAGTAGCTTGGAAATGTGTTCGCGTTTTTTAATTTTGATTTAATTCTTATTTTTTGATATTGACTTTTTGTAAGTTTAGTATCGACAAACAGCGCCAAAGCTTCATCAGCTGTGTGCACCATTGGTATATGTTTCTCGCTATTTTTCCAAGCCTCTCTTATACGTGATGCTCTTATAGGTGTCGCATTAATAACTTCACTAATCAGTTGTGCAGCATCACCTTCACCGGATGTTCGGAAGCTCATTTGCGCAGCATATGCCAATTCTTGTGGAGCAAATGCTTCCCGTAGAGATTTGGTTTTTCTTCTTTGCCCGGTCAGAACATTATTCAAAATCTGCTTTAGGTCGATCTTCATGAGATGTTGACGAGCTAGCCTCATCTCCAGAAGTTTTGGCGGGTACAAAAAGCAATAAAATCTTTATTTAACTAGCTATCGTTCTTTTGAACAAAGTTTTTTCAGTTCTTCTGGTAGCTTGCCACCTTTTAGTGAACGAAGTACATAGTTCATAAATTCGATGTTCCGTCTTTTTTAAAATTTTTGCTGAATGCTCTTCAGACATTAAACGATTTTTTTATAAACTTTTGAAAATGCTGACATTTATCTCTTGCATCCTTGCCTGTTTCACTTTGCCAAATTTCAAACAAATCCTTTCGTTTCATAGTAGGTGCTGTAATATGAACATGACGCATTACAGTTTGCTACACGAATTTGCGAATATTTCCTAAAATGACAGATTTAGGCCTTTAATTTTTTTGACACATTTCTGTAACCATAAACTTTTATTCTGTACAAAAATTACAACGTGACTAAGCATGACTAATTTTGTGCGCCTACAAAAAATATACTTTTTAAAGGGCAAAGTTTATTTAAATGATACGTCTAGACAAATAGATGCATAGAAAAGTTATCACTTACTTAAGATTCTACGATCCATACTGCATTGAAGTATATACACGACTTTAGTTGAAACAACAATATTTTAAATTTGTCACATTTAACACTATCCATCAAACCTACTGGAAAACTTAAGAACACTAACTTCATCTACCTACCGGGCAAAAGTACGACCCTTTTAGGTAAAATTTATTACACTGCCTAACAACCCTACTCTTTCTCGTTAAATACCGCTTCATTATAGTGTAATTCTCTGAAATTCGTAATTTGCAATTTTGGTCTACATTTACCGGGTATCTGTCCCACTGTGCGATGGTTTAATATATGATTATTTTTCTAATTATTAAACCTCGTAGTTGCTAGAAACGCCGTTTCTTCATAGAGTTTGCATGGGACACAAAATGCTCGCTCGATTGAAACCAACCAATTTCGCTTAATACATTCTCCATTAATTAACGTTTTCTAAAACAACTGATTGGTATATATTTTTTGAGTTGCATACTATTTTTCAAAATTTTTTAGTCAGAGTCGCTGTTTTGTTGAATGTTATTGTAGGCTATCAACTCGCCAGAGTGTTTTCAAAGCATTGGGATCTCAAGGCCTTTTGGAGTTGTACATTTGATGTAAAAAAAATGTCTAATGTTGGTATTTTTTTTTGCTCTTATAACAAGTCCTGATTATCTTTGCCACTCATTGTCCAGCCTTTATGATAAAAATTTTTTTAAATGAACGATAATTAAGTTCAAAACTAACGTTTATTTACAAAGGGTGTACTGCCTTACAATAATTATAATAGTAGTATTACAATATTAACGTAACGGACAGCGGTTACTATAACAACACTAATTTATTTGCGCAGAGAACTACTATTGTTCGTTGTATGACTTCCCCTATTCGACTGCCGCGAATACTCAGCTTAAAGTGCCGTTCTAGAACAAATCAAAGGTGTTGGAATTTTAACTGAAGGGCACAGCTAAACATAGCGTGGGTAGTGATTCTGGAATGTTCCTAAATTGGTTTGTAATATGTTGTTTTTGTTATAAATGTTAAAAATTTAATATACGTTAATGAACAATGAAAGTACAATTTTAAAGTTTAACAGTTTAATTTAAATTTTCTTAAAACTAGAAAATATATATCACGGTAAATAATACCTTTCAAGTATTTTCTAGTAATTTACTTACAATACAATTAAGTTATATAAACAAAATTTGGTCAACTAGTATATATTTTTTCAATTTCCTATGATTTGCAATGTGTTTGAAGAATATGGTTAGTAATTCGTAAGCATCAAATATCTTCCTTTTGTATTTGAGACTTTATAATATTCGTTTAAATCTGTGAACATGCCTATACAGTGTATAGATAAATGATATGTGCAAAGTGCTACAATAAAATATAAGCCAAAACTAGTTTTAATATTATCTTACACAACAAAAGTTTATTTTCTTTATAATTCTGTCTCTTTGCCTACTAACCAGTATATTTGGCTAATTTTTATATCCAACTGTCTTCTTTTATTCCATCTAAAGACCTAAAGTATGTGATTGCTTTTATTTGTAGTATAGGTGTGTCATTTATGTTAATAGCGTCGGAGAAAAAGGTTTTGTGCTTGAAACTAGAGGTTATGTGTACGGATTTAGTTTAATTGGCTTTTATTCTCATTCATTGTAACTATTTTTCAAATAACTGTAAATGGAGAGGCAGGCGTGTAAATAGCCGCTCTCGTGATGTGGTGTGAAAACGTAGTACGGCCCGTTTGGTACGTCAACCGAGAAGGCCCAATCGTCCCTTAAACGGCCGTCGCGTAACCGGATGGGGCGGATACCGATATCCACCAACGAATATTGCCAAATCGCTCACCTGAATCGGCTTCGGCTTCGGCTTCGTCGGTGATTCCAAGGTGGCCACCTCCGCGCTGCGGATCTGGTATCTGCGGGTAGCGAATGTTTCTTGCGAGGTGAAGACACGACCGAACTGGTCGCGCTGCGGATGGCGAGTGTTCCTTGCGGGGTGAAGACACGACCAAATTGGCCGAGCTGCGATGCGTGAATGTTTCTTGCGGGTGAAGACACGACCGAATTGGCCGAGCTGCGATGCGTGAATGTATGCGGGTTGAGACACGACCGAATTAGCCGAGCTGCGGTGCGTGAATGTTTCTTGCGGGTGAAGACACGACCGAATTGGCCGAGCTGCGATGCGTGAATGTATGCGGGTTGAGACACGACCGAATTAGCCGAGCTGCGGTGCGTGAATGTTTCTTGCGGGTTAAGACACGACCGAATTGGCCGAGCTGCGGTGCGTGAATGTTTGCGGGGTGTTGAGACACGACCAAATTGGCCGAGCTGCGATGCGTGAATGATTCTTGCGGGTTAAGACACGACCGAATTGGCCGAGTTGCGGTGCGTGAATGTTTGCGGGGTGTTGAGACACGACCAAATTGGCCGAGCTGCGATGCGTGAATGTTTCTTGCGGGTGAACACGACCGAATTGGCCGAGCTGCGATGCGTGAATGTATGCGGGTTGAGACACGACCGAATTAGCCGAGCTGCGGTGCGTGAATGTTTCTTGCGGGTTAAGACACGACCGAATTGGCCGAGCTGCGGTGCGTGAATGTTTGCGGGGTGTTGAGACACGACCAAATTGGCCGAGCTGCGATGCGTGAATGTTTCTTGCGGGTGAAGACACGACCGAATTGGCCGAGCTGCGATGCGTGAATGTATGCGGGTTGAGACACGACCGAATTAGCCGAGCTGCGGTGCGTGAATGTTTCTTGCGGGTTAAGACACGACCGAATTGGCCGAGCTGCGGTGCGTGAATGTTTGCGGGGTGTTGAGACACGACCAAATTGGCCGAGCTGCGATGCGTGAATGATTCTTGCGGGTTAAGACACGACCGAATTGGCCGAGTTGCGGTGCTTGAATGTATGCGGGTTGAGACACGACCGAATTGGCCGAGCTGCGATGCGGGAATGTTGCCGGGCTTCGCGCCTGGCTTGGCGGTAGGTCTTTGCGGGCAATTTTCATTCGACAGCACCTTTCATATCAAAAGGTGCCGCCGACGGCGTATGCAGACTTGTCGGCCGTGCAAAAGCCCATATGCCGTTTTGTGTGCGATGGCAAAACGTGCAGACATCACAGCCGCCATCATGCCGCCGCGATATAAAGCGGTTCAAGGGCGAAAAGGCCGTCACACCAGTAAATGTGCATTTTTTGGAAGGCATTAATAGGGTTCCTATGTGACACTAGTTTTATTGTGTCGTTACTATACAAAGGATTTTCGGTAAGTAATGAGACTGATTTACTTAGTGTAAGCAGAAGGTTTGGGAGACAGAGTAGTTGGGCCTGACGCTTGGTGAGAATGTCAGATAAACGGTCTGACTCAGCTCTTAGGCTTTTGAGTCCTTACATGATGCGGATCGCTTGTTATGTATCCGCTTTTATTTTGTTTGAAAAATTGTTTCATATTTTTTACATTGTAATCAACCGTTTATCAATTAAAACCCAGTATATAATTACTACCAATCATATTATGCGTTTTATTTGATCTTAAATAATTTTTCTTTCAATGTTAATTGTGCCAAAAAGAACAAAAACTGAACTAATGACTGGTATTTGTTATTAAAATATTAACTGATATAAATCATTTATAAGAATATGCAATATTTATGTTTGTCATAAAGGAAACGCCAATTTTTCGTAGATAAATAGTAGTTTTTTTAAACTGTTTTTGATAAATTATATGTTACCCATTATAAATCCACATTTGTAGGTAAATATTTTTAAACGGTAGTGTATATATGATAATGGTAAAGCTTAAACGCCCCGTGTGGGAACTCGATCTGCAGACTAAAAGATCAAGGCTCTCGTATTGTCGCCCTCACTGTCCAATGGTACTCAGATACGGGGCGATGTTGCAAGCACCACATTTTAGAAGACCGTACTACTATCCCTTGTTCGAAATGAACGCAGACACTCAATTATTTTTAGTAACCAGAGCCCATCCGCACCACAGCCACGCATCTCAACTGCGCGGTCACACTGGCAATGGCAATGTATATAACAAATTATTGTTAATTTTGTTTACTAGTTAATATTTATACACCTATTCAATCGTTTTATGACCTTTTCAAAAATCAGATTTATGTATAGGTATCGAACAATTTATGTCAATGACTACGAATTGTTTCTAAAATCTTGAAGAAGTTCAGTAGCAAACTGATAAGTCTGTATGATCTCTTTTTTTACCTGGTTTTAGCATTACTGCTACTTGCGTAACATTCCACCGGCAGATGACATTCAAGTTGTAATACTTTATTATATATTTATATTAATACAAGGCATGTTTAGCTTCATAATCGAAATTTTTGTTTATTAGGCAAAAAGACAATAATGTTACAAATTAATTTTTATTTTCCTACGTAGTCACCTTCTTTGTGGTATACTCTGATTGTTTTTTTAAGAAATCATGCAGATAAAAGTGACGGTAACAAATTGGGGCTATGAGGCAGATGTGACAAAACTCTTCAGTGAAAGTTATATAAAATTTGGATTATGGCATTAACGTAGACTAAACTGTCAATTTACACCGAAGAATTTTGCCTTTGTTATTGAAAAGCTAACTTGACTTTGTTTCTTAGCAAATTGTTTTGTGTGCAGGGTTGACAGTTCTATGGTCTTTAAGAAAACCAGAAAAATTACTCCTAATGCAACCTAGAAAATGGCAACAAGAACTCTCCAGTTTTGAATTTTTTGAGCGGAGCCGTTGACGATGTCGCCTTTCCATTGAAATCAACTTGCTTTCGGGCACAAAGTGATGGATTCAGGTCTGATCGCAAGTGGCTATGTTTTGCGAAATTCATCACCTTTGTCTTCAAAATTTTTGAGTAAGAGGGTGCAGATTTTAATTGATGGGGCAGTTTGGAAACCCATCAAACACTGATTTTATTGAACTGTAGATTATTATGAAGTATAGTTTTCACACTTTTGTTACTGAAAGAATATGAGTAATATTCTTACTGTTAATCTTATAGAAGTTCAATATTGGTTTTATTTACAGCAATGGGGGAACTCGAAATGCATGGCACTAGAGTTACGTCTTCTCTTTTGTAGTTTTTTAAAATTGTGCATCAGTTTTTTACGCAAACTTCAGTTAGCTGAATTTAACGATAATTTTTTTGACATTTATTTGTTGAACGTTCTATTCATTTTCTAATATTTTCATAAACATTTTATAAAGCGCTTTCTCTGGTAAATTTCATATGAAGGGCGTTAAACGGTACTTTTGAATTTATGAATAAAGCTATTTTATGTATGTCTTTATTTTTTTATTTTTAATTTAGGTTTAAATCTACGAAAACCTATATTAATGTTACATATATTGATTATTTTGTCATGTCCGAAAAGAGTCATATTTTTGTGACTAAATAATTAGGCAACTATTTTCAAAAAATTACTCTAAATCCCATTTTTTCAGAATATTATGTGTGTAATTCTATTTTATTTCTATTAGAACTTATATTATGATGAGGTATCATAAACTCTTTGCAGATTGTATATTTATTTAACTGTTATATAGTGTTTTTAGTGTACATCTTTCTGTAGCAATTACATATACAATTCTTTCAATTCGTCTGATATAAATGTAGGTGCCGACTGTGATTGCGTGTCATGAAATTTTTGATTTGACAACTTCTTTTGTTAAAGCACTAAATATGTTGTTTATTGCTAGTATGTGTCCTAGCCGATAGATCTGCTCCCTTGTTGTTTCGAGTTTTTGACGTCTCTACCTAGCTTTCTGATACGTATGACTTATTGCCACTGACACCCTTTATTTGAATGGCCGTAAGGGTTGAAGTTTGAGGCAGGTTGAACGTCTGATTGTTTGTATGTAAATATTTCAATAAAAGACAAACATGGGCTTGGTTCTCTACATAAATGTTTGTATTCGGATGAAATGTCGTATAAGGCTAACGAATAAACTCGTAAGCTATTTTCTAGTAATTATAAATATATTTGAGGTTTTTACTATTTATATCAAGATAATGAATGTAGAAAGTAAGTAAGATGGGATAACTGTAGACTTATATTTGCTTTATTTTGGTTTAAGGGCTACGTCGCACTGCCTCGCAGACGTTCGTTTGTCGCGTCAACGAGAAAAAAATTTCACACTAGTTGACAAGATCTGATCTTACGTATTATTAATTATAAAGATGATAATCATAATTTTATAGAGTAAAAATAACTAATTTATTATAGAGCACATATCCCTGTCGCATGACATAATTTTATATTCATGAAGCAACGACGAGTTACGGCCCAATCAGTTCTACGTGCTGAGAGAGAATCTATAGAATCAAATGTTCGATATGGCGGACCGTACATTGAGATATTTGATATTGACGTTTATTTTTATTTGCGACGTGAGTTGAATGGGGCTGTGGTTTACTTGGCGTGTCGATATCAGCCTTAAAATTTAGACAGCACAAACCGGTACGATTGTCAGTGTTTACTATATTATAATATCACAGAGTTTGGGAGCGCCTACATTATTAATGAAAAGCTGGGTAAAATTATCATAATACATTTTATTATGTGCTTAAGTATCTTCAAATAAACTTAGTTTTAATTTTAACATTTTATAAATAAAAATACACATATACAAATAAGGAATATTACCACATGTGTATTTAAAAGGCAAAATATAAATCAAAAGTTAGTTATTTCGTTAAAATTTATACTAAAATCTATGTAAGTAGTTGCACTAACTCTTATATGTCACAAGCTTATCTTAAATAAGCATTTAAATTTGTATATACTTTTGGAGACTTATAGAGCAAAATTAAATTTTATATGCATTATAAATGTATAGGATGTAAAATAATTTCTTCTTTTCGAAAAAACAATAAAAAGAACAACATAGGTTATGTTTAATGTTTTATTGTACTATCACATAAAACAATGCTTGTTATTCAGTGATCACCTAGTTTTGAAGACGATATTGTCCAAATATTTGCGCGCATGAGCGTAACCTCACCTTAAAGTTCTGCTGAGTCATTTCCATTGGTACTGCTGCGATCGCGTTGCATCGTGAATAACATCCTTTAATTCCTTAATAGTCTGTGGCCTTTACGTGTTCCCACCGAAAGAAATAGCTAAGGTCTCGTAACCTCACCGACCATGGAATATCACCATATGATGAGATGAGACGGCTTGGAAACATTTGTCGCAGAGCTTCTAAAGAAAAAAAGAGCTTCGTCACAACTGAGCACAGCAGCATCACCTGAAACATTTGCCATGTCCTCTGTTGTCTGTGTCTACCGGATCATTTTTCTTTTAATGGTAACCCAGTTTGTCAAAATTTGTATGCCGATAGCATTATGGTTTTCTTGGTTAGGACTCTTCCGCGACGACCTACTCCGAAATGCCTACCAAATAGCTGATGCGCAACAATCACAGAATCACTATTTTAAAAACAAGTTTCCAATACAAACGCTGCTCAAGAATGTAAATCGTCTACCAAGACATTGCGCGGTGGTGAATTCAAAAAGAGGAGATTATTTTAATAGACTCTGAACAAACAATGGACGTGTAAAACACAAGATATTTTAAAACGGCAATTAAAATAGATAACTCAACTACGCTAGAAGGAACAATTTAAGAAGTAGGATTTAAAACTGAATTGCTCAAAAATACGATATATTTGTGTAAACAGAGAGGCACAGAATATCAGAATAGAGAATAAAGAAATAACAGTTTGCACAAAATTCAAGTTTAGCAGGTACATGCAATAGAGTGGTTAACGAAGGAATTATCATGGAAAAGAAAGTGGCAAAACCTTGCACAGAGTAATATGGAATAAGAATATTGGCCAAGACACCAAAAAGCGAATATTCCGTAGTAAGGTAGAAAGTATAAGAAATTAATTTATAACAGTATAATTAGATTTTATGAGAAAGTGTCTGCAACTTATAAAATAGGGTACATTGAAAACTGGGGAAGTTTGGAAAAGAATGAATATCGCATGCTCAATCACAAAAACGTTAGAAAATAGAGCTCTCCAATAGTATGATTATGTGAGGCGGATGTCAGATGACAACCGGCTAAAAAAATTAGCTCAGTGATCTCAAAGCGAGAAGAGAAGGAGACAGGCAGATTAACCCCCTTTGGAAAACGTATATAATTAAGGACTATGGAGCGAAGCAGTTTGCAGTAAGTAAACAAAAAGGACACACATACATGAAACAAAAAACTATTAACTCTTTCGGCTAAAAACCATCGACGAAAAATAAAAACAACAAAGAGAATATAATTATTTCTTATTTTTCTTTCTTTTTGAAATTTTTGCAATGGAGCGGTATACAAATTGTTTTTAACCAAATAACAGTGAATAGAGAACGTCATCGCCAAATGCTCAATAATTTTGTACGGCCCATAACGAGGACAGATCTGATATCTGGTTTCAACACAATGGAGCCACTTGTCATGCTGCTAAGGCTATAACGCGTTTGTTAAGGGAAATGTTTGGAGTCATTAATTTTGCGGAGAACTGAAATGAATTGGCCGCTAAAGTTACCTCGTATGACGGCCTGATATTTAAAGAGAAATATAAGAAGGCCTTGAACTCTCACATAATTGTGAGGCAACGTTCGTGTAAATATTAGACGGCTACAGCCTCAGGCTTTAACAGTTGTAATGGAGCATGAATTACGAATAGCTTGCCTTTGTGGAACAGAAAATAAGTTTTTTTGTGTAGTGCATGTAATGTCCAAATTTTTTAAAAACTTTATTGATTAGCTGGATCTGCAAACAAGATGAAATACACGGCTTTGGTACATTAAAGATACTTATAACTAGAAGTACATCAATTTGGAGTGAGGATTCACAGCTTTGGCTTACTACATTTAGGTTCTATTACTTAAAATTAATTAATTTAGAGTAAGTCTTGTATTACCTTACGTTTAAGCCTTGTGTGTATGTCCTTTTTTTCGATGTTTAATTTAGTTGCACTTGTATACATCACTAATTTTTTAAAGTAATTACTAGTTAATTTGGGGATGTAGTCTGTTACTAATGAAACATTTGAAAACTTAATGTATTTGGCTGTTGTGTATAAACTAAGGGCAGTTGATTTCAAAACGTAGCACTTTGTTCTGTATGGTTTGAAGTTTCTTCAATGATGTTTTGGATGCGTTACTCTAAACTGGACATGCATAAGTCAGATCCGAGAATCGCCTTATAAATTAGTAGCGAACATTTGGATCTAACGTGAGATTTTCGGTTGATCAATGGGTACAGTAGAATGAATCTTATGTGTATGATTTTTATTATATAGCCCGAAACGTTTAGTTTAATTATTTTATACAAGAGTACCTCGGTCAAACCTTATCGAAAGCCCCTTCTAGATCTAGAAAAATGGCTGCCGTGTATTTCTTTTCTTCGAACCTCTTCTCGATTATTTCTGTTAGTTTAATAAGCTAATTTGTCGATAACTGTCAGGGTTATGTGTGTCCTTTCCAATTTTGTAAATTGGTATTATGTTTGCAGTTCACCAGGACAAGGAAAAAGTAAATTAGTCTTATACAACTGTTACAAATTGAGTTTAGGTAGGCTACTGCTTTTTTGGATAGATGCTTTAAAATTTCGTTGGTTATCAAGTCTGGTCCTGAGGACTTGCGTTTTGTAATTTATCGTATGTATAGTCTAATTTCTCGAGCAGGAGTTATTTCGGTAGCATTCCACAAACGGAAGTCAGCTATAGTTTGTTGTTTGGGTAGAAAAGAGGGGTCGTGTTCGTTTGTATTACATAATATCCAAACTGTATATTTTCTTGTGAATAAAATTGTTGGACAATAAAAAATTATTTATCATTAAACCTTCCGCATCACTTTTGGGATACCCTAAATTTCGTGGGTAAATTCTTTTAGTTTTAATTTTTGTTTGCATAGTTTTGAGTTTCGTCCTTAAGATTGCATAACCGTTGTGGCAGCCTATGATCCGTAATTGTGGTAAATTTCTGCGCATGTAAATAAAGTTTAAAGTTGCCCGTAAAGTTAAGTAACACCCTTTTTCAATAACTGATTAATTTATTTTTTTTGTTATTGTGATTTTGCTCCGCGATAGAACTTCGCCTATTTCAACATTTGATGCATCTCAATGGTAACAATCAATAGCGTGCTAAAATCGGGGTGGCTAAGTATGTTAAAAGCATTGATAAAATTTTGCATATGTTGAATTCCAGCATTTTTAAACATGTGGATAATAGTTTGGTTAGTGTCCGGTTAATTCCCTAATTTGTTATACAAAACATTAATTTTTTCAGAATGTTATAATGATGTAACACATTTTGAGGAAAGTGCAATAGTTGTCATATTTGAAAAATTTTAAATAAATCTTTTAGATGTTCTTCTAAATATTTTATTTATCAACTTAGTCATTTCAGAAACTGTTTGCCAATTTTTTATACACAAGTTAGTCATCGTCATAATTCAAATGAGTTTTTAATAAATTATGAATGTACAAATGCGCAATGTGTGGAAATAAGGTTTCATTTGTTGGGGTTGAAAGATGTAATATCCACCACAACGTTATGATGTTATTATGGCAACCCGCCCTAAAATTTTATCTGCAATAAAGCAGCACTGCAAAGCCGGGTTGAATAAAAAATACACTGATATGAAGTATGCGTTTTAGTGTAAAGTATATACAACAGTACGATTAGGTAAATGACATTTGAAATTATTCTGTGGCACTTAATGCAATAAAAAGTATATATTAGTTGCAGTAACAAATATGGACATTATTTGATAAGAATTATTGTTGAAGTTGTTTTTTGTTTTGTAAATATTTATTTTTTATTTTAGATATTGAATAATTTCTTCTTCTTTCTTCAAGTGATTAACTCATAACTGCTTTGAAGCATCTTCCTTTATCCATTTTTTTAGGTAGGGGTACCAGTTAATTGTTTTATTTTTCAATCGTCTTGTAATTGATATTTCTAATTCCAATTTTCTTTATATTTTTTTGTTCATTTTCTATCCATGTGTGTATATTATAAACTTCTTCTCTTAAAATCTAGTTCCACTGTTTTTAATTTAAACCTCATATCCTCATATCCTTCATATGCTGAAACTCCCCACAATCGTATTACATACAATTTTCTTGTTTTGTGAGGTTTTGATTCTATGTGAGCCCACTGAGTGTTTTAGCTGTTCTTTTTTATTGCATTGTCAATATATTCGCTTCTGTTTTGCACGTGCATGATATAATTGAGCTTAAAAGTACTTGTTTTCAGCACTCCTTAGAATGATGTAGGATGTATGTCACGTCTTCCTCATCCTGTTCCATCATTTGCTGAGTATCCATCTTTGGATGTAGTCCTCTTCAAATTCTTGTCAATGTTTCCGAATTTGAGTAGTTCTCATTCATATGAAGCCAGCTACTTTCGTCTTTCATCACTTAGCCTTGCGTTGTGGTCTACGAAACCCCACTTTAGTTTTACTACCTGATCAGCCACATCTTTTACCTTCGATCTTTGCCAAATTCAAGTGTTAGTCTTCCTGTTTTTAAACTTATACTCAATAAAGATCTTTCCGTTGTTTTCTGCGTTTTGATGAGTTTACTCATATTTGCTTTGGTGAAATTCAATACCGGTAACACACAATAGTTAAAAATAGTAATTTTCAAATATTGTGGTAATTTAATTTTGACGCTGTATTTTTCCTTCTTTTAATTTCAGCAGTGTGATTTCCTTGTTTGGTTTTATTATTTCTAAGTATACGTATTTAGGCATATTTTCAATAATTCTATCTTTTACTTCGATATTTTTTTTGTTGTCACTATTTGTCATCGTTTTTCGTTTTTCTAAAATTTATGTGTAATCCAATTTTCTCAGAGGTTTCCACTAGTTGTGCAAGTATGGTTTGTAGGTTCTCAAAGTTGTCAGTAATTAGGATAATGTCGTCAGAGAATTGTAAATGATTTAACCATTTTCCATTAATTTTTATGGGTTTTTCTCCTCATAGTAAAGTTTTGAATACATCTTTGTGCCATTGCAGATAGTTTTAGCGGTGTTTCGCTTCATCTTATACCCTCGGTGAATTGGTATGATTTTTGTGGCAACCTGTAATTGTATTATTATAAATGCCTCTTTATAGATATTATATATTATATCTCTGTAACGAAAGTTAATTCTACGGTTGTTTAATGCATATTTCACAGCCAGGCTAAGTACAGTAAGTACATGATACTTATTTGTCTTTTTCATTCGCGTTCTTATAATTAACAGGTCGGGAGTGCTGTAGCCCTTACGAAAACTGTTTTACTCAACTGGTTGGTAGTTATGCATTTTATTACTTAGGTGCTTTAGAATATTGTTCATAAACAGATTATGAAGTTGCGACAGTAAGGAGGCCTGTAATTTATCAGTTCGCACTTATCACCTTTCTTATGTAGCAAAATAGTTGCTGCTTTATTGCAACTGTGTATTAAATAATTTTATTGCAGTAACGTCTTTAAAAATCTCTTTTTTTGTTGATGTGATATAATCTATTTTGTTGAGACCCTAGGGATGTTTCTATATTGGTTGTTATTTTATTTCGAAGTTTAATTTGTGCTTTTGTTTTTGGTATAAAATATTAATTATGTTAATTTATTTTTTCTAATTGTCATTGTCGTCAACGCCTCTAAAAGTTTATATCTTGGAACATTATTGTATTCCTTCTATAGTTATAAAAATGTTATATAGATGTCAATATCTTATCCTCTGTTACTTGCCTGATGTAGCAGATGTTATTTGCATATGATCTTTCAGATCTAATTTTTCTTCTTTTTATCCATTTTTATTTTCTTTTGTTTTATTATATACTACTGCTTTTTCTCTTTTAATAGAGCTTGATACTGTTTGTTCATGTTTATGGTGTTATTAATCTGATGTTACTGTTACTTTTGTCTCTTGTTTTAAATTTTAGATTTATATATATATATATATATATATATATATATATATATATATATATATACAGTGTGACCATTTAGTGGGTAATGCTTCGATATATCTTAAACGGTATATTACATGTTAAAAAATATTATTACAGTTTTTTTAACTGTTTTAGCTACATATTTTAAAAATATTTAAGGTGGCCCTAAAACACGTGTTTTTTTTTAAATGAAACGCCTTATATTTTTTTTATCCAAATGATACTACTTTCAATTGTCTTTCTAACGATTATTTTTTGCACCGTTGCCAAGTTATTCAAAAAAAGGCAAATAAAACTGAAAAATTAGGCCCTGACAAAATTAATCACGGTGACTGAAACTAAATTTAAAAAATAATATTTGGCATTTTTAAAGTGAAGTGTTTAAACTAACTGGAAATTACCCAATTGTTGGTTATTACTGTACATAGTACTTTCTTTTATATTCTATATATTTTTGTTATTGAGTTTTTCTTTATTTCTTATTCTTTTTTGCTCTTTTACCCTTTTTCGCTCTAATCTATATGTGAACATAGTTTTCATGTTCTTCTTAGTTTTAGTCAGTATTACGGCATCTGGAGTCGTTTTTCTATTTGTGTTATTATTACTTCTCTTTTTGTTGTCAAACCTTGTACATTCCACGTCCCTATCTTTAGTGTATTTTTTTATTTTATCGTTCTAACTTTTAGCATGTTTTTTTTGCCGACTTTTGAAACTGGATTCTAAGTAGAACTGCCTAGTTCCTGTATCCGATAGAGTTCTCTTTTTGTGAGGAGTAAATTTCCATTTGGGCAATATTATTAGTGTTTTTTTTATCTTGCCACATTTTATTATATTAAATGTTTACAAATGTCAGAACCTATAGTTGTAATCCCTTCACTTTAGGGGGTCATGCAGATCAGACGCCCACTATAGGTGAGACGATGTTGTTTCTGTTGCTTTTTCGTCGTTGGGAAAACCTCACCTGCTTTTCGAGTCATTGACCGATTTTTATTTTAATCTTAAACCGGAGTCCTTATATACTGTTATTAATCTGTTCAAATGACTTAGAGTAGGCTTTGATGTTTTTCTAATAATTTAAAACAAAATATATTTCGCCAGTATTAATTAACCATGTGCCAGCGTCCTGTGGTTGAGGGACGAGCTGCGATGCTGACGGACCCGGGTTAAATTTCCGGTGCTCTCTGATGCCTGGCGGGTGGCCTACTCAGTCACTAAAAATAATTGAGTACATGCGTTCATTCGAACAAGGGGTAATAATGGCGGTCGTCTTAGGCGCGGTGCTTGCCACATCGCCCCGCATCAGAGATGGTGCGCGACGACCGGCCAGAGAGAGCTAACGTATGAGAGCCTTAACCTTTCAGCTCGCAGATCGTGCTCAACAGCTGAGTGGATTAGCATTATTACATATATTAACTTAACCATGGTTAACGTTATTATCTGCTTTAATTTAGTGAAATTTCCTATAGTTTATAGAGCTAGGATTTCTGAAATTTTTTTATAAATCCAATAAAGACAGCTTGTGGTAGCAGGTAGATGGATTTAGCACATGCAGTGCAGTATTAACTTTGACTTGCACTGTGGCTGTTAGTTTGCTTTTTGTCTACAATTTGGTGCTGGTGCAACAGTAAGATAGTACAGAAGGGTTAGATTTTGATCGGTACAATGGTTATTAGTCGAGTAAGTATGGTCTACTTATTGGTTTGAGTTTGCCACATAATGTGTATGTCTCTTTCTACAATGTACGTCAAACTTACACATTTGTTTAGATGTGGATTATACATCACATCAATCTAATCTTTATATAATAAAAAAATTATAACAATTTGCATAAATTTTAGTTTGGGTAACTTTACTTATATTTCTAAATATAGGGATTAAACATAAATTAGAAAAACAAAACTTATTTTTGAATAAAAAACTAATAGAGTAAATGTTAAGAAAATTTTAATTATCAAAAATAAAAATTACTTCAATTTTAATAGTAAAAGTTAATTGGCCATCAAAAATGAAAACCAAGTAGCATGCTACTGGTTAACTCCACTTTAATTTTAAAATTTTCAATGTTTGTATGTAGCATCAAAAATTAAGTACAAGGTTCAGTAGAATAATCTGTTCGTTTTGACTTGACCGCCGTGCGCAATGTCGGACATTCTTGAGCAGCAAAAGGCATGCAATTTTAGTAGAATGGTATCGTGAGTTTGCCTTGGAGACTTATTTTAAATATGGTAATTCTGTAGTAGCTCAAGAAAATCTTAATGTTATAGGTATACAATTTCAGCATTCAAATGGAAATTACCCGGTAGACCTCATATTGTTCGGACATCCGAGAGTATCGCAAGCGTAGTGTTACATTATTACAACGTTTTGCCGCTGAGCATGCTCTCGCTTTTCGAATATTTGACCAGAGTGTAAGGAGTATTCTACATTGTTATCTCATGCGTTATTTATACAATTGATGGTGGTCCAGAAACTTAAAGAATGTGACTGGTATGCCTGGCAGGCTGCTTGTAAAGACATGGTGGTAAATATTTTAGTTGATGTTGCTTTACTCAGTAGTGACAAAGCTTATTTTCATTTATTAGGTTGCATCAATAAGCAGAATTTTTGACATTGGGTCCCACAATATCATCAAAACACGATAAGCGGCCTTTCCACAGTTACCGTGTAATTGTTTGGTGTGCTGTTATGAAATTTTCTGAGAAAACAAGACTCGCGATGACTGTCACATCTGGCCGTTATGTTGCAAGATTACGTCATTTCCTGTAGCCCAGACTCAACAAAAATGGAAACGCACCAATGTAGTTCTAATATGATGCTTTTACTTCACATACGGCGAGAATGTCTCGAAAAATTTTGGGATAAATATTTCCAGGGTGCCAAATCTCATTAAATGATGACATTTCATGGCCCCACACAACTGAAAGCTGAAGTCTTTCAACGCAAGCCGCGGACTACTGACCAATTACATAATGCAACATGATCGCAGCAGTACCGTTGGAAATGATTCGGCAAGCTATGCGGAACTTTAAGATGAGGCTGCACGAGCGTATTACTCATGAGGACAAATATTTGATTTCGTCTTAAAAACTGGTTGGTGACCAAATACAAACCTTGTGGTGTGTGATGGTACAATAAAATATTGAACAGAATCTATGTTGTTTTTTTATTGCTGTTTCGAAAAGGGGAGATCATACCCCCGGATGCTGTAGTTGAGGATTTGTGCGCTCATGTGAAATTTATAGTTTATTTTATCTATCACGGATATTCGATAGCACAGTGATTATTTTTAACAAGTCTTGAGACTTCGAAATTGAAAACAACATAAATCCCTCAATTGTACAAGAGCTTGATAAGGCCAGAATATTTAGGAAGCATTATTATTCTAACACATATACATCATCATAATATTTAATTTAAAGTTGTATTAGGTCACTTAATACTTAGATTATTAAAAACTTCTGAGAAGTAAAAAAATCTTTATATAACAGACAATTTGTTTTTTATTCTAAGAGGAGCAATAATAGCCATTAATATGTATACAATAAATTAGCATAATAATTAATTGCATATAGTTATTCGTTTTTACCGTAGTTATTACAATCCTTTTTTTACTTATTTCTTTTACAAAGCAAAATGAAATGTACTTTTTATTGTCGTGTTGTTAAGTACATATGTAATTTAACATGTGGAAATTTATAACATTTTTTCACAATGTAAAAAATAGAAACTTTTAAATGTATTGGTATAATTTAAACAATAGGTCAGTAACTAAACTGTACAATTTTTACTGATTATTTTTGTATAACTAGTATTTATATATAACGTTTTTTTAACTTATGAAATAGCCTACAACAACACAAGATTCTTACTTATCATGGAACATAGTATCCTTTCATTGAATTCCTCATATTAAGAATAAATATTTTTGTAGAAGCATATTTCAATATTAATCAGTAGTAGCTTCTGAAACAAATAACAACCCAGGTCTCAATAATAAGGCAACAAGAACTTATGATCCGCACTCATACGCCAACAAAGCTCAAGTCAACCACCACGATCTACAAAATATTCCGCAATACTCAAACACTATAGTATCTTTTATGCAACAGACAATAGACTCCCAAAGAACCATGATAAACCAGCTCATGGAAGAAATACGAGATTTAAAAAATCTAGTAACTCAATTAGTGAACTCTAAGAATCCCTAATGGCACAAACACTCAAAATAGCCCAGTGGAACGCCAACGGTCTGGTCAACCACCGCTACGAAACTGAAGCTTTCCTACTCAGCATAACATTGACATACTATTGATCTCCGAAACGCATTTTACAGAAACCCCTACTTTAAAATTAGAGGTTACAACACCTTTAACACCAACTACCCCAACAATACAGCTAGAGGGGCTCACAATATTAATAAAACACCATATAAGACATCACGAGACACCAAAATACTGTTCCGAATATATCCAGGCAACCACAGTATCAATAGAGGACTGGATAGCCCTAAACATTTCTGCTTACTGCCCTTCCGGGCATAGACCTGATAAGGAAAGCCTTGAAAGGTATATACGATCACTAGGTAACCGATTCATGGCCGGAGGTGACTTCAACGAAGCACCCTCCTGGGGTCGCGGCCCCCAAGAGGAATTCTCTAATTCATGCAAAACGAGCAACTAAGCCATCTCTCCACATATCAACCCACTTACTGGCCGACTGATCTAACGAAGATCCCCGACCTGCTCGACTTTTATGTGGTCAAGGGCATACCCCAAGGTTACCTAGAAATCTCGTCGTGCCTAGACTATCCTCGGACCATAGCCCGATAATAGCGCAAATAAGTAAACACTATTAAGTAAACTAGAACCCCATCCTTAACAAATAAGAAAACAGACTGGCACTATTTCAGAGAAGTACTACAGGAAAATTTAACAACTAATATCCCACTGAAAACAGAAGAAGATATAGAAGAAGCGGTAGAAACACTTGCCCAAACAATCCATCTGGCCGCCTCAAGAGCCACTCCACAACTACTACCTCAAGTCACACACCAAAATTGCTCGATCGATATCAAAAAGATTGCTGAAAAAGGCGACTACGACGGATCTGGCAACATAGCAGATTCCCAGAGGACAAACGTAGACTTAATACAGCAGCTCGAAACCTTAAAGAACTTATTAAGCAAGCAAAAACGAATTCCTCAATGAGTACTTAGAAGGACTAACCGCAACAGAAAACACCGACTACTCCTTTGGAAGGCCACAGGCAGACTTAATAGACCTAAAATCATATTCCCCAATTCGTAACCCGGACGGGAACATGGGCCAGCACTGACAAAAATAAAGCAGACACTTTTGCAGCCCACCTTCAAGAAGTGTTTCAACCTCTACTTTCTAACGACCCCACACAGACGCAGAAGTGGACAACTTACTACAGGCCCCAAATCAACTTACGTTTCCCATCAAACCTTTCACTAGGGCTGCAGTTCAAACAATGATTGATAGAAAGACTAATTGCAAAAGTCTCCTGGACACGACTTAATCACTGGTCACATAATGAAGGAACTGCCTCCTAAAGCTATCTGTATACTCACGCTTATCTTCAACAGTATTCTGCGTACAGGATACTTTCCGTTACAATGGAAAATTGCTCAAATAATACTTATCCGCAAACCTGGAAAGCCCATCAACGAGCCCAATTTATACAGACCTATTAGTCTGTTACCGCTATTCTCAAAGCTTTTTGAAAAATTATTTCTGAACAAGCTCACCCCATCCTGGACGACGAAAACCTAATACCTGATCACCAGTTTGGTTTTAGGAGTCACCACTCCAATACAACAGGTACACAGGGTAGTTGAACACATTAACCAAGCATTCGAAAACAAGAACTATTGTGCGGCCGTTTTCTTGACATCAGCCAGGCCTTCGATAAGGTCTGGCATGAAGGCTAGTCTTTAAGCTAAAGCTGATGTTACCCTGCACTTACTACCAAATCATAAAATCATACCTCGAAGATAGAAATTTCCAAGTGAAATTCGGAGAAGCAGTATCAATTCTCCATCCCATCACATCAGGCGTTCCGCAAGGTAGTGTCCTAGGTCCGGTCTTATACGTTCTATACACTGCAGACCTCCCTACGAATGCTAACAATTTGATCGCAACCTACACTGATGATACAGCGCCTCTCTCCTCTCACACCGACCCTATTACAGCCGCTAGTAATCTACAGCAAAACTTAGACGCAGTAACCGACTGGTTCCAAAAATGGCGATTCAAAATCAACTCTCAAAAGTCACTACAAATCACGTTCACTAAACGTAGAGGAATCGTCCCCGATGTGATAATGGACGGCCGAGTTCTACCCCGTACCGACAGTGTGAAATATCTTGTAATGCATTTAGACAAAGGCCTGACCTGGAAAAGTCATATATGGATTAAGAGAAAACACCTGAATCTTAAACTCAAGAGTTACTACTGGCTCTTAGGTTGCAACTCCAAACTCTCTCTGAGTAATAAATTATTAATCTACAAAAGTATACTGAAACCAATTTGGACCTACGGTATCCAGTTGTGGGGTACCGCCTCACATTCCAATATCGAAATTCTGGAACGCTTTCAGTCGAAGACCTTACGCACCATCACTAACGCCCCCTACCCAACACGGAAATACGGAAAGACCTAAAAATGAAGTCAGTGAAAGAAGAAATTACCAAGTTTCGTGAAAAATACCTCTTGCGACTAGAATCTCATCCTAACCCACTAGTGACAGAACTAATTGATGAAAGTGAACAAGTGCGCAGACTCAAAATATAATATCCCTACTACTTACTTATTATTAGTTATTAATTGTTGAAAGTAATTTCATTTGAGGAACGTCAAAGGGCGTTACCTCCCATGTAATTTACACTGCTATGTATTTCCATTATAGTAATATGATTTGCTTATTGCTAATGTAGCAGATTGCAAATAAATACCAACTGTTAAAAAAAATATTTCAATATTCCTTGTATTACATTTACAATCAGAATGTTTCATTACCGATTTATGAGTTAATGTTAATCACAAATTAATAAAGCAGAGCAATTACGCCGGTTGGTTTAACTTCACATTTTAAATATTTTAATTATTTTCCCTGTATATGAATTTTTTGTTAAAACTTATGACAAACATGAGTATACAGAATTAGTGGCATAGATTATAGTATATCCAATAATTGGTAGAGAAATAATTAAGATATTCTCATAATAATAAACAATAATTGTTTATAATGAATTTAAGAGAAAAGCAAAATTTATAACCTTTACTGTGGCTGAATAAAATGGAGATATAAAAAGGTTTAATTTGCTGTTTCAACTTTTTAGAGCCCAATTTGACTGAATTATACAGCTAATAAATACAGAATCAGGTAGCAAAGGCACTAAATTTAGTTGCCTCTGTGAAAAGAATGACAACAAAAAAAAGGAAGTTTAAAGATTATACGAAAATAAAGTAGAAGACTTTATAAGTAAAAGAAGAGAAGGAAGAATTCTGGTTGCATAGCATGTTAATAGAACTTTAATTCAAACATTAATAAATTCTTCTAAACTCATATAGAGAATCGTTGAGGTAAATCCAGAATATTTATGTTTTATGCGTATGCGCAAGTTAGCTTTACTTTGATGATCTACAAAATGAGCTGAGAATACGACCCCAGGTGTTCTATACTTGCGTGGTTTGGCTACAAAAGGGCACAAATTTACGATGTAGCCAAGAAATACAAGGAATCTGGCCACCAGCAGGAGGTAACTCATAACAAGTGAACTGGTCGCAAGAGAAGTGATGAATTCGTCTGAGAATTGAAAGAGAAGATCGATCAGGATCTTGGGCGGAGCAAAAGAAATAAGCGTGGTTAAGTCTATAGTCAGTTTAGAAGTGCACCAAGACCTGCACTACAAGTTTTTGTTGTGAGAAACCCCCCAACTGTTGACTAAGAAAAACAAGGTGGACAGAAAGTTATAAGCTCAAGCACTGTTGAATGACATTGAGCCTGAGGGCGCTGGAATTTCTGAAATTAAAATTAAAAAAACTTTATCCAGGAAGGTAAATTGCCAAAATGACTGTTGGGTATGCCAAGTTACCTCTGAAGTGCCAACCATCGTGCCGGGGCTTGTAAGTCTCTTTGAACAATTATATCAATATGCTAGAGACTGTTGTCAAGCCTTAGACGAAGTATTCCACTAAAACTCCGCTCCATCCCACAAAGCAAAGAAAATCCAGACATAGCTATCCATCAACTTGTATTATCACTGATTTTCTGACTTGTTGCACCCTCTAGCATCAAATATAATCCCTTTGACTACTACGTGCAGGCGTGGTAGAGGAAAAAATGAACAAGAGGCATTATAACGCCGAAAACAGCTTAAAGGCCTCACCTTGCAAGTAATGGCACATGAAGTTGCATTTTCCTACAGCAGATTTAGCTTCTGGCTCAAGTATGTTGTGGTTGCTGATAGAGGCTACGTTAAATATAATTTTACTATTATTTACTTTAATTTTGCTAAGAATTATGTCAATAAATATATTGTTTAACGTTTTAACGTTATTTTTATTGTCTGTTTATTATCAGGATTTACCTCAAATAGCCTGTAAATAAATAAAGTACGCTATTGTTTATCCCAATTATAGATGAAATAATTCGCGCCACAAGTGACATGAAGCTTTTCACAGTTTTTGGGACTAATAAACTTTATAATTTAAGAATATCTAACCATAAGGGAAAATACATGACAATACTTAAAGCATAGATTCGATGCAAGTTAAAAATCGACGAAACGTAGAAGAGTAGGTGTAAATTTTTGAATACTTTAGAATTACATTAACTAGTTTAGGTATAGTCAAAAATTAAGTATCAGAAACTCTAAACCCAGTCACAAGGACAAATAGAAACTTAAATACTGAAAACTGTAATTAGATTAATATTATTGTAAGTAAAAGATGTACGATGTGATATCACTCACACTAAGCAAATGTTAGAAGACACTAAGAAAAGTAATGAATAAATCAAAAAGCATACCAGCAATTAACGACTAGATTTATTAAGGAAGACTAAAATGGGACTAACATGTGCCAAGAATGTAATACGATGGAATAATTTGAATAGCATTAGAGGCAAAAGCAATGAAAAAACTCCTTATAGTAAATAAACCTAGAAAACGAAGAAGATATAAAAAAAATAATAACAATTACATAATTTGCATTATGAGAAAAGAATAATAAATAAATCTAAGCTTCTAATCCGTTGAAGATAATAATTTCCAGAAAATACTTGTTTAAATATAGTTATTAGTTAAAGACTGTTTTGAATTTATTTTCCTTGCTTATATCCAGTACAAATTTTGGTTGTTTTTATATATAGATAAGTAATACAAATAATCTGTGTTTGTAATTACTTTGAATAGCAGTTCATAATCATATTTTCGATTGCTAAAATCCTGGTTTTCTGGTCTTACTGTTAGTAGTTGCAAATATATTCTTATATCAATGCAGACTATTTTCAATTTTACACAAGAATATAAAAATATGTTTTATTTGTATAAAACTACATTCAATACTTACACATTTATATCCGCCTTTCATGAACAGATCAGATCAGCTCAGTTCAACTCGGCTCAGCTCTAACGCGCCTCTCTATCCGATTACGATCTGCATTGTTGCATAAAATAAGTTCTTAGTAAACGTTTGTTTGCTTGGCTGCTATTCGATAAATAATTTTTCTATATATGTTTGGTTTTGTAAACGTTTATTTATAGCAAAAGGGATATTGATAATTGCAGTAAAGCATGTTTGGAGAGTACCGGTTAACGTATATTAAAAGAAGTGTAGAAAAGTCCTGCAATTTAATTTATTTTTAAAAAACAGTTTACAGTATGTATTTCTGGGTTACGGTTTGTGATAAATTTGACTTTGTTAAAGTCGGAGCAGGTTGCTAGGAACAATCAAATAAAATTTCAGATTGGAATGAAATTGTTTTTATAAAAGTGTCATACTTTTTAGTGTTAACAAATAAAACATTATATTTCACCAAAAACTGTACTGATACGGAGGTCTGAAAGCAAATAATTAGCTTCTATATAATTTTTCCATTTTAATTTAGGATAGCTACTGTAAAGTTGTAATAATTACAATTTTTACGTTGTGTGCTTATTTATGTATTAATATTTGACTCTTCTGATGTATGTAATAGAGGTTCTGTATATAGGCCTATCTGTTATTGACAACTAAACACTAAGTAACCAATTTTAAAATGTAATCTCTAAAAAAGTGAAAAAGGATAAAATGTGCTTTCACGGGTTCATTAATATTTACTGGTGCATGAAATAACAGTGTCAAAGTATCAATCAACAATATTATGATAAAATTTGTAGAGTAACACAATCTTGTAAGGAGAATAGAAGGGAGTGAAACAACAAAATTTACTTAGGTGCAACGTATAATTCTAGTGTAAATTACAAAGGCATGTAACACTAATTTAAATCTTTCAAAGGCCTACTTTTGGTCAGCCAACTCAAGCACGTTTATTTCATGTACTGTGTCTGGAACTATAGTATACAAGGGGTTGCCCACAAAAAGGTATTTTTGGGGTTTTAAGCTGATAATTTTTCACCCGCCTTCCTCCAAATTTTTGCAAGGTAGGAACGTGGAACAATTTATTTACAAATGATAACAGTAGAATAAGTCGGTGTGGTGACCTCACGAAAGTAAGATATGCAAAACGATTCTGAAGATAGGCAAGCACTAGTACGCTCGGAGCTCAGCCACGCCACATTTTATATCAGCTGTCTTTGTTTATTTTTTGTTGTCATATATGTTAACAATTACGTCCTGTCTTAAAAATACAACAAAAGTTGTTTGGGTATAATTTTTGAAGACGGTTCTTGCTAACCTATTTCTCTTTTCCAATTAGATTATATACAATCATTTTCTCCGAACATTAGAATTTCCACAGTTGCGCAATCATCGGCCAATAGACCTATCTCAAAATTATGATAGTTTTATCGTAGTTTTAATTTTATGTGATTTTGTCGCACTGTACTCGGCTTTCAGATCTTCAACAGGGTCAAATTTCTGGCTATTGTGACAGTGGAATGACAACTCGAGAAATAGGACAGAAGCTTGGTCGATTTTGCAGTACCATCACGAGGTTTTTTTGAAAGTTAGTAACGCACCCAACTCCACAATAAGGATGCCCCGATAAGTTCACAGAAAGAAGTGTGAGGCTTCTCATCCAATTTTTCGTAAAAATAAATACCAGCTGTTTAGAGTTTCGCTCTCAGATATCTGTCCTGTAAGCAAATCTAGAGTACATTGTGCATTGAAAGTCAACGCAGATATTGAACACTGGCCTCTAAAAACGGCATGGCGACTCACTGTACCTTTTGGTCATATTTTATGTTGTGATTCAAACGGCCCAAACAGCTACGCATGTTACTGGAGAGATCTGTTGCGTTGATACGAAGTATTTGAAGAGCCGTAATTTTGCTCAATATTTGGCATTGATTTGGGGACCTTTTGTAAAGATGGACCATTGAAGCTGGCGTTCATTTCCTACAAGATTAATAGCGAATACTTTTAATGCACACCACCAGAAGATCTATTAATTTACTGATTAAAATTGTTGTGTCTGATAGAGCTCTACCTTACGGTACTACACTAATATTTGCCCTAATTAGTTAACAAGCTAAACCTAGCTGTGAGTGAGCGTCCTAACCTGGCATTCGCTGCTATGTAGAATTTGGAAAAACCACGGAAAACCCTGATTAGAACAAGTCATGTAGATCAACATAGTTTCTTCAGTTCAGAATATTGAGCCGCTCCATCTAACTTACATCTAGTTTAATCTATACCTATTGGTGCCATTTTATATATTTCGTTATCTCAAACAAAGATAGACGCTATTTTACATGTTAAATTTGTTGTTTACTTATAACTTCGCATCGTACTTTCAAGAGCCCGCTTATAAGTGCCTGTAAGTTATAAGCGTTCGACTACCACCGCGTACCAGGTAAGCTAAGTCTGTGATCCCCTATGTGGATTGTAGCTACCTTCATGAGTTCCCTCTCGACTTATACTCAATGTTTTCTTTCAATAGCTAGGTTAGCAGGTTACGCGTCTTTTGTTTCGCCACACTCGCATGAGGACTCTTCGTCTTGTAATTCACTTATCCCCGCGAGGCTTTAAAGTTTTTTCTTGTTACTAATTGCGCGTTGTTCCTATTTATAAATTTGTTCGCCAACTCGCTCAGTTCCACAGAGAAAATGAACGCTCTCGCCAAGGTCCCCGGCAATGCCGTTTACCACCTTTCATTTTATCCAAACCTTTAGTTGTAAGCGAGTGTTTGCATGCCGGGTAAGGACTGCAATGCTGCCTTACTATCTGATATAATGGAGCTTGAAAACGTTACTGTACCTATTAAAATATTTGAAATACCCTCTAATGCCCATAATCGCACTAAAATACTAATTACATAGAATGAAACTTGCATTCTCGATCCGATTGTGGTGGATCTCGCCTCCGTACCAGTTCTAAGACAACGCATCTATTTACAAAAGTCGCAGCACTCCACAGTGGTCATTGACAAACAAATTCAAAAACATCCCTTAGTTAGCTTGCTTACCGGATTTGAACTCAATGGAGAACCTCTGGGGTATCTTCGCGATGTTTACACCGGTGGCCGACAGCATTACACAATTGTCGAATTGAAGGCAGCCGTTTTTACGCATGGAATGAAGTCCCGAAACGCGTAAACACTGGTATGTGATTGTGACGGAAAAAATTGTGATAATTAATGGTGTATGAAACTTGTTTTCTTTCAATAACTGCCTTATTGCTATAATTTTGGAACAGATTGCGCGCGTATATTTTTGTTGGCTGATGATTGCACAATAGCGGGAATCCAAATTGGGACAAAAATGATCGTAAATAAATATGAGGAATGCAATAGTACAAACCGTTTTTCAAAAATTTTTATTTTGAAAACTTATATTTTCGAAATAGGGTGTATATATTTAAAAAACTTAGTTTGTTTATAGTTTGTAAGAGAGTAGTAAGGATTTTAGTAGAAACTTTTAAAGACATAAAGAGTAACAATTGTATATGTGTGTGGCAGGGGGATCATCATGCTGGAAATTAAAAACATTTCTTGGTGGTACCTGGAGGTGTGCTTCAAGGTATTACACTCACGGACATTTATCTGTGAACTATACTTTTTCCAGAAAGATCGAAGAAGATTGAAAGCTAGGTGACAATTTTTTCATTCCTAGCCTTTGTAGTAATAATTACTAAATGTTACAGTTAATAAATACTCAAAAGTCGCTTATATCAAACTACATGCCCAAATGTAAAATTATGATCCTTAGAAATTGTAATATTGTACCCACACTACTTAATAGAAGTTTAAGATACAAGTAGATTATATGAACTTGGTAAAGTAAAAATTTAGCGATGTTGTTGTAGTTCAAATTTTTTCAAACTTTACAGTATTTACTGGGTATACTCAAAGAAGGTAGTATTTATACCACTCGTATAACTAAAGTATCTCTTTAATCTTTTTAGTCTGTTCTCTTAATTTTTGTTATTTTTATTAAATTCTGATAAAAAACTGACTCTCACTGGATGTGACAGCAATCTTTTGCGTTCAAGTTCTAAGGTCTCCAAATTTGTTTCTCGGCAGTGAGACTAGGTATAAAGATGCGGTTAATTTTAAAAGGCATGGGAAATATTTCTGAATTTGTAATATAGGTGGGAGAACCATAAAATGTACACTGGTCGAATTACTGTCATTACAATGAGTGTTGTTTTGTATACTTCAAATACCAACGTTTAATATCAAAGAACAACGTGTAATCATCCGTTTTTCCTCTTGCGTGGTGAGACGTCCCTCGAAATTTATTGCCAATTGAGTGAGACATGCGGAAAAGGCGTTATGGATGTTAAAAGTGTGCGTTCGTAGGCGCGAAAGTTTATAGAAGGCCGAAACTTGCGTAACAATGAACCGAAGCAGCCTCGGAGAACCAACTGGACCGAAATCACAATTGCGCGAGCGGTGCAAATTGTTATGGAAGACCGTCGATTAGGTGTGTGTGATATCGCTTCTAAACTTGGAATTTTTGTAGATGATTTGCATGATGAACTAAAACACGGAAAGTTTCTATAAGCCGAGTCTCACTAACACAAGGCTACGTGGTGGAAATGTCACAAAACATGTTGACACGTGATGCCGCCATGAATTTCGGACCTTAAAGGATATTCTCCGTGACCACTCATTTTTCAATGGAGCCGCTGTTGCATGAGCGAAAAGTTGTAAAAAATGTGTGCGGGGATCACGTTGATAAGTAGCAGAAGTTTTAACTTTCTCGAGTAAGTACTTTTTTAATAAAAAATTTAGAAACCCTAGATCTTCAACTCATCTCGTATATCGCTAAAATAGGCACATTTTAAAGAATATTGTAAAGCTGATACATTATATGAACTAATACGTATAAATGCTTACAAAATGAACAAAATAGTCTAGAGAGCTTAAACAAAAATCCAAACGACAAGTCAAAAGTGTGCCTCTTAAGTTTCTGATTGTAGACACTGTTGTCCAATAAGTTTAGTGCTAGACTGTTAGGGTGGTATTCTAGCTTGTCGATGTAACTTTCACTATTTCTTATTTTACAGAACAAACTTTGAGGTCACTGTAAATGTCTGCATTGCTTATATGGTACGTGCGTTGAGGATGGTTCAAAGGGTTTTTGTTTGGAATATTTTTATTAAAGCTAGGTTAGTGGATGACGCAGTTCCCCAGAGTTGGATTCCGTAGAGCTATATTGGTTTTTGTGTGGAAGGAAAGTTGGAAATGTCTGTCGAGTAACCAATAGTTGTTTGCTAAATTTCAAGTTAAGTTGCTTGGGTTTGGTCTATATGTGGATTCCTCAGGTTAGGCCTCTAACTAAGTGGATACCTGGATATATTGCATTGTAAGATTGTGGTATTATTGTTTTGTTGATAGCGGTGGGTGGACCAATGTCTCTTATCTTTGTAAAAGTGACGTTTGCGGACTTGGTTACGTTGATTTAAATTTGCCATTTCTAAATTAATCATGGGTAACATCGAGATGGGTTTATAGTTTGGTGGGGGCCCTTACTGGATCTTTGTCTGTAGTCAGTAGCGCCGTATCGTCAGCAAACATTGCGTTTGAGACCTCCGTGCAGGTTGGTAGGTCTACTGTATACAATAAGTACAATACTGGTCCTAAAACATTTCCTTGGGATACTTTAAAACCTATGGAGATCACGTTGTTAAGTTATTCTTCGTATTTAATTTTGAAGAGTCTGTAGAGTAGAGGTTAGCAGGTATTCAATTTTTTAACTTATACAGTATACCTTCGTGTCAGACTTTATTAAAAGCTTAGCTCACGTCTGGAAATGCAGCGCTGTAGTATTATTTGGGTTTTAAGGTGGCATTAATAATTTCTACTATTATGTAAACTTGTTCAATTGTAACTAGAGTGATATCTTCTAAAACCAAATTGATGGTTTGGCATGAGATTTTGTTCTTCTAGAATTTGCGTTAGTTGCTTGAAAAGCAAGTTTTTGAATAGATTCGAAGTTATGGATAATAAACTTATCGGCCTGTACAACTCTGCTAAGTTGGGTGGTTTGCCAGGCTTTTGGATTAAAATAATTTTAGCAATAAGCTGTTCTCAGTATCTCGTTAAATACAAATGTCAGCAATGTGAAATCCTTAGGTGCTAGTTTTTTTTTTTTTAGAATTTGGCCTATTATTAAGTCGCACCCGGGTGATTTTTTTGTAGATAAGTTGTTTATTGAATTTTTTACCTCTGTTTCTTTAATGGCGGTGATAGTTGCAATGGGGCGTACAAAAATTTCTCGATTTCTTCTTCTTTAGTTCCGGGTGCTCCAGAAATCGGTTGGAAGGCTTGCCTAAGGTCTTTAGCAAATACCTCAGCTTTCTCGGCATCGCTTTTCGTTCCATTTTCTTTCCGGATCGGCGGAACAGGTTTTTGTAATTATTTTAACCTTTTTGTGGCTTTACTCAATGAGTGGTCACTCACTTCCGCGGCCGATAGATCTTCGATAGATTCTTTAAAAATCTGATCTCTGTATTGCTACAGAATTTTCTTTAGTTCTCGTACCGCAGCATTGTAAAGTTGTTTTTCTTCGGGGTAACGCTTTCTCTACAACTCTTTACGTAATATTTTCTTTTATGCTACTTTGTTTGTAATTTTTGTTGGGTAGTCTTTCTTCTTGTGTTTTTCTGCTAGTGTAGATGTTGATTTTTAAGCAGCGTTCTGTATTATTGTCAAGAGTTCTTTTACTGCCGTTTAGATTTTGTCAGCTGTTTTTAGTGTTATCTTCAGAGAGATGTTTTCTTCGAGTATCTCCCGAAATTAATTCCAGTCAGTTAAGTGATTATGTAGTTGTGATGCTTTAGTTTTATGAATTATGGAGATACTTATAGTTAGTATAACAGAAATATGATCAAAACAGAGGTCTTAGCTATCTTTTACGTTTATGTATTCTTGCCCAGTATCCTTAGTGATGAAAAAATTTAGACAGTCTAAGATTTTTGTCAGGTCAGTGAGCTAGTAATTGGGTTTACCCGTGGAGGCATAATCTAAATGTTCTTTTGCATTACTGTTTGTTAGGATCTTTATCTTAGGGAGATCCTTAATGTGGGTGTTTGACGTTATAATTATCGGCGGAAATGAATCTGGGATGACCTAATGATTGAAGTATTTCTCAAATCTTTCTTTATTTGTTCTATATCCAGGGGGGACAGTAGGCTGCAGATATCGATAGGGGTCCGTTCCGTTCTTCCACTTTTATTGTTGTGGCTTGCAGAAAATATCTGCCAAATTTGTTTAATTTATAATATTTAATTAATAATATTGTGTTTAATGATGACCGCGATTTCGTCTTGAGGGTTACCAATTGGGTGTTGTGGGTCATAAATTTTGTAGCCTGGTATTTTGAAATAAGTGCAGCCAGTAAAATGCGCTTCGGAGACAAGTAGTGTGTCAATGTGGTTAGTGTTGAGGAATGCTTCTACTTCCTGGCGATGTTGCGTCAGGTCGTTTGCGTTCCATGTAACGATTTCATATTGAACCATTTTTATTGGTAATTTGTTGTCTAAGTGCAGCGAGTTTATTACTAAGTGTCTCTAGGGGTTTTTTCATATCTCTGGTTTTACGTAGAAGATCCGTTATAGTTTCCTACATAAATTGGAATGTAAGTCTTTCTTGATCGATAAATGTGCTATTTTGATCGGTGCAGTATAATCCTAGCCCCAGTGGTTGAACATTGTGATTAGTAGTTACATTTGATGTCGCAATTTTCTAGTTATTAGCGTGCCTTAGTGGTGGAGAGCCTGATGGCGCTAAGGCAAACCTTTGTGTTACTTGTGGTTGTTGCTTATCTGGTCTCAATTTAGAATTTATATTATGTTTATTTCTAAGCAGACTTGGCAGCCTTTATAATTGGCTGGTAATCACCTTTACATAATGCACATTTAGTTGTTGGGGTGTTATCTGTTGGACAGTTCTTAGTGGCATGGTTCGCTCCGCATTTGATACATCTACACGGGCGCGTACAGAAGTTGCATGTGTGCCCGTAGCATTAGCATCTCTTGCATTGAATGAGTGTATTTTTCTTATGTGGTGGCTCCACTTGCATTTCAGCATTTAAAATGTACTCCATCTTAAAGACTTCTTTATTGTTCTGCTTGGGCTCGAGGTCTATAAAGAATAGGTTTTTGTATCTTTCAGTTGGTTTAATTTTGCAAGCTAAAATGTTTCTTAGCGTGTGTCCAGTAGCTATTAGGGCTACCTTAAGTTGGTTAATGTCAGTTGTGTGGTGCAGATTTCTGATTACTATCTTATAGCTACTACGTTCTTGTATGTTAAAAGTATGCCTAGCAACTTTGTTTTCATCAAGAATTTTTTTGCAATTTTCTATTGCAAAAATTTGTAATCTGATTTTGTTGCCGTTTTTGGCTTGGTAGTAATAGTCATTTTTAGTGATGGTGCTTTCAATTAGTCGTATTAGCGGGATTATTTTTATTACATAATGAAAGATGAATGGCGGCGGTCTTACAGGTTTCTTCTCCTGGGGTTATTTACTTTACTTTCAACCGCTGCTTTTTTGTTTGTGTTTTTGTTGGTTGCTAGTGGTTGGAATCTATTTTGAGAGAGGTTAGATACTTCAGGTTTTTTTTGTCTTTCTATTTTTGGAATAATTGGCCTTTTCTTGTTTTTCCTGCGTCGAACTTCCTGGAACTCGTTTAACTGATGGTTTTATTTTTAGGTTCCTAAAAGTTATCTGCTGTACTTTCAGCATCCGTGTTTAGCAGTTTTTGATAAAGTTAAACCGCCGTATATTGAGTGTTTAGTCGAATAGACTGTCGTTAGAAGGTCATATAATTGTCTGTTGTTGATTGTAGGAGTCGGTTGCATTTGTGTATACACCTGTTACTGCCCTTGGTTTAATTGTGCGGTAACGCCATTCCCTTTGTTTGTGTAGGACATTGGTAGTGTTTGTGTTAGATGTGGTTGTGCATACTGTAATTGCGTGGGGTTTGCACTAAATTGAGCGTTGTGTTCTTATTGGATGTAAAAGTGGTTGTAATTGTTGTTATTTAAGTAATTGTTGTCGTTTAAATAATGGTTAGGATTAAAGGGATTAAAATCTACCTGGAATTGCTGCTGATATGGTCTACCGTTGTTTGCTTCCGTGTTTATTTGCTACGCCCTTGGATTGTTGTGTGTAGTAATACCGAGCTGGTCAAATCACGGAGTGATCACTTTTAGTGTTTACGTACTCTAATCGCACAATACACTCTAGCACGTTTTTGCGCTTTAAGTAAAAGGCGGATAGGTACTACTGTTTAGAACGTATTTAAAACAATGGAACATACGACAAAGCAAAGTAATAAATCTATTTAATCAATCTACAGTAAAAAAATATTTGTGGTTTACAGAACTTCAATTAGATATGAATGTCTATGCGATATTGTACTATAGGTCTATAGCGCGACCTTTTGGTTAGAAGTTTACTGTTAGTGGTGTACGGTGCCTTTTTCTTCGATGTCACTTCTACATTTGATTGCTATAATAGTTAAGAAAATTTTGATAAAACGTAATTTGCCTATTTTACGATTTTATGTTAGATAAACCTGAATTATCCCTAAAAGATTTTTATAGTATTTGAACTATGTCTTTTGACCACTAAAATTTTAAAATTATGCCAAAAATGGCATATAGGTTTCAATAAAGTTACCAACAAATTGTGTTTATATAGGCAAGAAAACATAATAAATTATTTATTATTTCTTTCCCGGGTCTATTAGGCGGTTAGAGTTTGAAAAAATAATTATTTAAAGGTTTCCTCCTGTATTACAGAAAACATATGAATTATATCATAATAATTGACAGGGAGAATTAGAAACATCAAATTGAGAAAACTTATGGTATATACGAAGGCAATTTTAAAAGAAAGCTCCATTTGATTATGAATGACAGACGTAGGTACAGAAACTTTATTATACACTTTATAAATTATATATTTTACAATTTTAGCTTTATCTAAATGCAATTTTATTTTATTCCTGTATTTACATATTATTCTGAATCTTAAATAATTTAAATTTTTTTTTTTATGTTACTATGATTTCACTATTTGAGAACGGTATAATATATTCCACTTTTGCAGGTTTTTATACTTCAGAAGAACATTCTGTTGTTATGGTTAAGATATACAAAGAAAACCGCGCTCTTCTATTAAACACATATTTTTAACTACGAGATAAACCAAGGGTAACTACAAAATAAGTTGATTATAGTAGATATTTTGGCCTGCTTGACGCCATTGTAAGTAAATTTTATATTACTTACTTTTAATAAAATCAATACAGTATCCTTAAATAAAATAAAAGTACATTATCAAGCGCTTAACAAGTGCAAATTGGATAGTATATCACTGTCCGCTAATGAGTTTTAAAAACGGTACGCATGGAGCGCTGAGAATTTATTAGCCAGCAATAAATTCTATCTACCAGCAAGTTAGAAAAATAAATTAGCTACTGGCGGATCTCCCAACAATAATTATTTAGGTGTAATACATAAAACTGCCATTAGAAATCCCAAATATAAAAGTTTCGCCCGTCTACGTACCTAACGCCGCAAATCACAAAGCCTTAATAGAGGATATACAAAAAGTAGCAACTGGAATCTTCACAACAACCTAGAATACAACTGCATTACACATTAACTTAACCAAAGAAAAATTGCTTCAGTACTAAACAAATTCTTTACAAAAAACCAAATTCAGTGCCATACGTACCAAAATGCTAATGACAAACTAATATCGATAGATATTGAAAATGTCCCATTTTCGCCTACAAACACAATAATGAGCAAGAAAAACGCATTTTTTCACTAAAAGTACTTTTTCATGCCATAGTTACTGTACAAGCCAAAAGAAAATCTAAGAATATACCTCAGTGCTACAAATATCAACGGTACGGCCATACAATAAAACTATTGTAGCTTAAAACCAGTTTGCGTAGAAATGTGCAGGTGACCATTTACATACTGATTTCCAAAAAAGACCTGACGACCTAACAGGCAATCAGAGCGCAAACTACCGTAGCTATACTCACTACATAGCGCTGCTGAAACAATAAGCACAACCCAGACAGAACACAGAAATTCATGTAAATAAAACACAGACCTTTGCAGAGAAATTCAAAAGCGAATTAACTCAGAGCAGAAACACTATAATCTTATTTAGCGCACCCACAATACCTAATAACCTCATTCAGTCTCTCCTTGACCTTATTACGCCTTACTTTACTCAAATTAAAACCTTCGTTATTAACACTCTCCTACTAATGCTTATTGAATGGACCATAAACAAAGTAAAATAATACAAAACTTAACCATCTTATTGTTAATTGGAATACCAATGGCATCAATAACCAACAATTACTATTTATTGTCTTTCTAGCAAAATACAATGTAGTCGTAGCTTACGTATCAGAAACGCATTTTGATGAATCCATAAAATTTGAAATTCTCAGTTATCATATTAATCACAATCTATCGAAACTCCATAGTAGCTGGTGATGGGGTAGCGATAATTATCAATACCAAATACGAGCACATCTAACTTCCTAAAACCCTTAATTTAAAAATTGAACTGCTACTAATTAAAATTAAACTAGATGATTAGAGCAGTGTAATAATAGTTAGTAGCTGCAGACAGCCAAATAGAAAGGTAGTTGAAAAACATCAAAAGAATTTTTGACACGACTAAACCAGTAACTAGTCTTAGGTGATGTAAATTATAAAAATACTCTATGGGGATGCAGAGTCATAAATTCTAAATTTTTTCCAAATTCTGGCACCCGATGAATACACTCACTATTCTGATTACTTCCTAGTACTGCTGTCATTCCTCATATTAGTCACCAAATAGTACATTGTAAAACTAATTAATGGCAAAATGGAATGGAACAGATTTGAAGATCACCTGAATAGTAAACTACAACACTGCCCAACAGGACTTAAACAGCCGAAGACATCGACGTAGTCGCTTCACCCGAATAATAGAATAAAATGTTAAATTAGCCTGTATAACTCTAAAACGAACCCGTCTAACTGATTACAATCCCAGATATAATATTAACTTAATTGAAAAAAAATCCAACTTTGACGTGAATATGAAAGAATCAGAAATTTCCACCTTAAAATAGATTAAACAATAAAACGCATCAAATCAAAAGAGAATTAGAAAACATAAGAGTTAATATATACAAAAATATAGAGCTTATTTCAGTTTAAGAGCCTGGGGCCTTTAAAAACAATTAAAAAATCCTAAACTAAAAAAAGTATTGCTTGCACTATCGACAGAAGCCAATAATGTTACTTATACCTCGGGCTCAGAAAAAACTGCTGCTTTGCTACTCATCTCGAAAACACCTGCAATCGTTTGCACACCTACTCACAATGCACAAAGTATAAACGATATTGAAAGAAAAATAACAATACAATAGAAATTATAGGAAAATTTTTCGAAAGAAAATCCCATGATCATTACCTAATTACCAACACAATTTTAAACACTTACAATAAAAGCAATAATTTCTCTATGTTCCACTTACAATACCTGCATGAGACTATGTTACTTTCCCTGAAACATGCACATATTCTAAGACCAAGCAAAAATTAAAAAAAGAAGCAGCTATAGGCTTATGTCTGTCACTATCAAAACTTCTCAAAAAATTGTTTATATCGTTTATTAGAGTATATTGAAAATCTCAACATATTACCCAAATTTAAATTTGGCTTCAGAAAAGGCCATTCAACAAGCCATCAGCTCCAAAGAATCAGCAAGCTTATCAAACGTGAATTTTATAACAAACAATATATTGCAGCAATTTTTCTTGATGTCGCATAGACATTCGAGAAGGTGCTAATCGAAAGCCTTAAAAAGAAGATTCTGGACATTTTTCTGTCTACATATTTCAAGGCAATCATTTTTTCTATTTTAGACAATAGAACCTTTGTAGTCTAAGTCAATGCAACCTTCTCTAAAACCAGAAAGTTTTGAAAGAGTCCCACAAGACAGGATTTCGCGTCCAGTCCTCTTCAATATATACACGTCTAACTTGTCAGAGCTGCCTTTGCGTATGACAAAGTTGTGTTTATACAAGCAATTGCAGAAGGCAGTTAAGAAGCTTTAGTCGTGGTTCAAACATTACAAATAGACAACAACGAAATACTCTGGAATCCTAAAGACGGTTCTGTCAAATAAAAGGTAATATATCTCGATACTTTATTAAGTTAGAATACCACATAAACCACAAGCTTACTTAAAGATAAACCAGACTAAGGTAACTATATCCGCTCATTAATAGCAAATCTACTCTAAAATTAAATTTGCAGTTTTACTATATAAAAATTTGCTTTACTCTCTAGCTCTACCTTGAAAATCAATATACAAAAAATACATGCTTGTAAAATAAGGTGTTAAAAATTGCTGTGAACGCCCTATGGTATGTTGGTAATACACAGATTCATGAAGAGTCAGGCATCTTACCCATCGATTACTTCATTAAAAAATGTGCGGAGAGTTATTATATATAAACTCAAGTGCATGTACTGGTGCGGTTTATTATAAATTCTTTAAAATTCTTTAAATTCTCACCAAGCTCTAACGTAAACCACCTTAGGACATAGCATTAATAGATCAGACAGTCGACTTAAATCAATAGAAGTACTAATTATCCTCACCGTGACCATCACTTTGCCACAAAAAGTTATAGTCTAAGTTATTATTATATTACTGTTTCTCTTACCTATGCTACGTATAATAATATTGTTTATTGGCAACAAAAAAATAAATAAAGAAGATATTTTAGTCTGTTTAAAAGCAAATGAACTTTAAGGACTACTTGAAATAGACTTAAAAAAAAAAGGACTAAGGTATTTACTAAAATACACTTATGTTTGCTGAAGCAAACAAATGAACGCTGAGTGCGCCTTTACAGCTCCGTAGTTATGCGGACGCATTGGACCGTAAGCGCCTACAAAATTTCCCCAAATAAAAACGGGACGGCACTTCGTAAGACGCATTTCTGGAGTTTATTTGTTGTATGAATAAGAAAAGATCAAAGGCTGTAATTTCGTTTGCGTATTTGTTTGTTGAACTTTTAAATATTTGCGTTTTTTCTTATGAAGACGCGTCGTGCCGGAAAATCTCCGGCTGCTGCGTTTGATGGAACATGAACTCGCAGGCAATTTAAGGAAAACGCTTTATTGGAATAAAGTTCAAGACGGAAAAATAAGCCCCGAAGGCTGCTCTCAAATACCCAGTGGATGGATAATAAATCAAAGGCGTTGTATTTATGCCTGTGTTCAAATATAAATTAATAACATTTTCTGGTGTTCCCTAATTTTATTTTCATTACACTCGCTAGGGCCTAAAATATTTTAAATTAAAATCGGCAACTTCTTAAAAATGTTCTTAAATAATGTTCTTTTTCGACTAATTTTACTGTTTTATGGGTTATTTATCTTATTACTTTTGAGAATAGCTTTATTAAAAGTAATTTGGAAAATAGCAGTAAAAATCTATACTTTTCAAACTCGTTGATAAGCTAACATTATAAGAGGCAATAAAGGTACTGTAAAGAAAAAACTGCTTTAACAGAAATTGCCATACATGCGAGTTCGTTTATTAAGATAACGGAAAAGGACATTACAGTTAATTTCGTACACCCGAAACTACCCCGACGACCAAGCAGTAAAAGAAATAGAAGAAATGTATGTTATTGTCTACCTAGCGTAACTTTTATAGAAATTGCTTGCCTACTACAACACAAGTTCAATGACCGAACAAAACCAACGAAATTTAAAATCCAAGAGCATTTATTCGCTTAAACAAAATATTTTTATTTATTGTAAATTACATGTAAAAGTAATTTTTTTATCTGAAGGAATTAGATATTAATTTTTAAAAATCTTATTTTACACCACTTAATTCAGCTAAACCCGATAAGAAGCCATTGAATTGCACGTGGCTCGATTGAAGTTTCTTCGTATCTTTCTGTTGTGGATATATGTATATATACACATACACATACACATACATAAACATATACATACATACACATACACATACATATGCATATACATACACACACACACACACACACACACACACATATACATACATACATACCCGGGACATGTTGCCAAACAATGTAGAAGTGAAGTCGATCGACCTAAACTCTGCTTGAAATGCGGTGGAACTGGTCACAAAGCCGTTAACTGCAAGAATGATGCACGGTGCGTCCTAAGTGCTGAGTCAAAGGTGGGTGAGCACTTTGACCACGTAGCTGGCAGTTCCAGGTGTACTGTCCTTAACGAGACTAGCAAGAGAAAAATTAGGCCAAAACAATAAAAGTGTTGCAACACAACCTAAACCACACTGAGGCTGCTCAGGATTTGCTGATACAAACAGTGCAGGTAACACAGGTAACATACCAACTTATAAAAAGAATGACAAGAGCTCGGTTGTGGACCTTACATTTGTCAGCACCAGCCTTGTGAGACAAATTAACAACTGGAAGGTGAGCAATATGTTCAATTTGAGCGACCACCGAGTAATCTCTTGGGAGATAGTAGCTGAACAAAAGAGTAAGGGGCCGCCAGTGAAAAAGACGAACTCCCGAGGTTGGAAAGCAAACATGTTCATAACACAACAGAAGAAGCAGAAGAAGTTGTAAAGAAGGTGGTTGAAGCTTGTGATGCAACAAGCTCTAACAACCGGCATCATCCAGTATACTAGTGGGCTGAGAACATCGCTGCTATTCAAAAAGAATGCATCCGGGCGAGGAGAGCGCAAACACGTAGCCGGAAGATAGACAAGAACTTCGAAGAACAGAAGGAGCTGCACAAGAAGGCACGACTGAAATTAACTAAGGCCATCAAAGACAGCAAGAGAGAATGCTGGAAGGAACTGCTTGAGGAGGTTGATGGCGACCCGTGGGGAAGATCCTACAAGATTGTCATGACACGACTAAAGAACCATTACCAACTTGGCCAGTGTTTCTGAAGAGCATAGACGAAACACTCTTCCCACAACAGCCTAGCTGTGAATTCCAGATAGGGCTAAGTGATGACGAGGTTATTCCTCCTGAGAAGAACTGAGGAAGGCATGCGCTAAAGTGAAAAAATTCTAAGGCCCCAGGGCTGGATGGTATTTCCAACATAGCACTCAAGACGGCTACAGATGCGGCGCCGGAGATGTTTTTGAGTCTATATAATAGATGCTTGCAGGAAGGAGTTTTCCCCGCCACGTGGAAACAGCAGAGATTAGTTCTCCTCCCTAAAGGAAAAAACTACCGGATAAACCTTCATCGTACCGTCCACTCTGCATGCTTGACACAGCAGGGAAAATCCTGGAGCGCATTATCCATAAAAGGATTGAAAAAGTATTTGAGAAGCATTTATCAGATAACCAATATGGTTTCCGCAAGAGTCGTTCGACTTGGTCACCAGCATCGCAAAAGAAGCCATCTCCGGTGAGAGGTGGAAAGGCGGTAAGGAGAAGTATTGCCTGGTAGTAGCACTGGAGATCAAGAATACTTTCAATTCGGCAAAATGGGATCGCATCATAGAGGCGTTAACAAAGATGGACATTCCAGGGTATCTGCTGAAAATGTTTGCTAGCTATTTTACTGACAGAATACTGAAATACGACACCGAGGAAGAGCCAAAGAAGTACCGAGTGACTGGAGGGGTGCCACAAGGTTCAGTACTTGGACTACTTCTGTGGAACATAATGTACGATGGTTTGCTTCAACTCACGTTGCCAAAAGCGGTCACGCCGGTGGCATTTGCTGACGATATTGCTCTTGTTATCACAGGTAATTACTTGGAGGACCTGAGCAATCTCTTTGGAGTCTCTTTCAAGAAATACCAAGAATACCTAGACTTTTTAGGTCAGGAGCTCGCTGAGCACAAAACCGAGGCAGTGTTGATAACGAGTAGAAAGAAACTCAAAACGATCTCGCTGCAAGTTGGGCAGCACAGAATTACATCCCAGCCGTCCATACGATACTTGGGTGTGATGATTGATGCTCGGCTCAATTACAAGCAGCAGGCGGAGTAGGCTGCAACCAAAGCATCAGCAGTCCGGACGGCTTTCTCGAGGCTCATCAGTAGTCATCTCGGTTACTACATATGGCATTGCCATTTGGGCAGATGCACTAATGATTCAGAATACTTGCAAAAAGTCGACATCACTTTATTGACTGAGCGCATTTCGAGTGGCAAGCGCGTTCCGAACTGTCTCAAAAGAGGCCGCCGAGGTCATCGCAAGCCTGTTATCAATACAGGAACTAGCGGAAGAGCGAAAACGCATCTTTCGCCGAGTAAAAAGCATAGACGCTGATCAGATAAATATTGAGGAGAGACAAACAAGCCTGCTTCACTGGCAGGTGGCATGGGATAACTCGGATAAAGGTAGGTGGACTCACCGCCTCATCCCCCAATTGGACAAGTGGTTATACCGCAAACACGGTAGTGCCAACAACTATCTTACACGGGATACGGATGCTTCCGGGCATACTTCTACAAATACAAGTACGAGGATTCTCTGGAGTGTCCAGCTTGCAGCGGCTTAGAGGAAAATGCGAAACATGTATTTTTCGTTTGCCCTAGGTACGAATTATACCGTCGCGATCTGGAGATAACACTGGACCAAAGCATTACGCCCGAAACGTTGGTTGGTGCGATGCCATCCTCTGAAGAAGCATGGGCAGAAACGACAAATTTTGTGACTAAAGTGCTCAAGGACCTACGTTGCGAAAAGCTATGAGTCTTTGAATAAGACTAACCTTTCGTGTGACCTGCTTGATCTTTTATAGGGTTGGAAGTAAAAGTTTGTTTGGCGGGAGATGCGTTGGGTTGGGGAAAGTTTGTAGGATTAAGGGTGTTGCGTAATTGGTGGTGCGGAGTAATAAGGGATTTCCATATGAGATGTAAACGTTGGCTGTCATATCTTTTGTTTAGGCACTGTGGGCGTTTTTCTATTTCAATTGCCTCACATATTATTCTGCTGGTGAAATGGTAAATGGTTTTAGCCTCAGAGAAATTAATTTTGTGGCCTGTTTCTCTGTGGTGTTTGGCAAGTGCCGAACCATTATCGCCTTTCCGTACGGCGAGAGGTTGGTCGTATTTTCGGCTAGATATTTGCCGATTTGTTTTGTCTTATGTAGGTCCTTTGGCAGTCTCCACAAGGTATTTCATATACTCCTTGGGATTCATTGGGGCAGTGATCCTTAGTTGAGCGAATAAGCCCAGATCCCATTGATGGTTATTAGTCGTAAAGACGTGGATATTTTGACGCATTGTATGCGGGCTTATTTTATCCGGTGATGCCTCTGCAATAAAGGTAGGAATGCTTCTTGTTGTGTCCAGCTTGCAGCGGTTTTGAGGATAATGAGAGCATGTATGTTTCGTCTGCTAGTACGATTATACCGTCGATCTGATGTAACACTGACAAAGCATTACGTTCGAGGACGTTTGTTGGAGATGCTATCCATTTCAGAAGGGTGACTGAGTTAATGGCATTTGAAATTAACGTTTGGCAAGTTTCTTGTATCGCGTCTGATTTTCTCCTGATTAAGAGGGATATTACAACCGAATGAGCAATAATGGAAGCAGGAGCTGATCGGATTCCTGGAATATCAACATCATGGTAAGGTTAGTGATGAGGAGACTAGCATATGACAGAGCTTAACAGCTAACGCCTCATGAAATACTGCCTGACAGCCTTAGCCATGGGGTAATTATTGGAGGTAAGAGTAAGTTTGTATAGGCAAAATTAGCCAGAGGATCTGGTCTTTTCAACTGATTACGTCTGCTTTGCATAACTGCACTGGGGTATCAGAATTTGGATGCTTTGCCTCTCAATTAAAAAACGACATCAATGACACGATGTATATATGCGTATAGGATAAGGTTATATCAGTATATATTAGAATACCTCTGTGAATAGGTTGGACGTCTGGCAGTATTGAGGTTGTGAGAAACGACGCACTAACTATAGGAGGCTAAAGGAATTCTTTGAGTAAGACTGACCTTTTGTGAGGCCATACAATTTGGAATTCTGGAAGTTTTATAGGGCTATGAAGTGAAAGTTTGATATCGGATGATGCGTTGGAGTTATGAGAGTTTTGATTGATTTTGAGGCTATTGTGATATTAGGTGATGGCGATAATCAGAGGATTTTATGACGGATAAATTGTCATCTTACCGATGTAGTCCGCGTGTATTTGATTCATGCCGTGCCTTATTCTGCTGGTAAAATGAATATTAGGTTTTAGGAATGTTTAAGTCACAGTAATTGGAGGTTTTGATATTTGGTTTTAGGTAATTATCGCCTTGTACGCCAGAATCTATATTCGGCTACGTATCTTGCCTGTGTTTGACTATGTAGGTCCTTTGGGAGTAGGAGATTGAGAATGGAGTGAAAGCTAAACTTTGAAAATGGCATCATAAGTCGATGCCGAAACGTCAGTCATCTCAGAAATAGACGCGGTTCAACCCGTGAACTAAGTTGTTTAAACAGTTAAAACCTATCCGAACATTTATTTTAAAGTTCAGTACTTGCCACATCGCCCCGCACCAGCGATAGTACAAGACGACTAGGCACAGTGGCGGACATATGAGAGCTATAACCTCTCTGTTCGTAGGCCGTGCTTTCATTATTATTTTCTAAGTTATGTATAGAGCAAATTATTTTTCAAGTCTTATACAATGTATTTAAGTCTCATTTATTAATTAGAAATTGAAATGTCGATTTCTGCGAATAAGACTAAAATTAATCATAGTTGTAAAGATTTAAATGCTTTTTAAAAATTAAAAATTTACTTTACATTAAGCAAAAGAAACATCATGTTATCAACATTTTCACAAAAGGACGAGAGTTGAGAAGAATTTTACTTAAGTTGTGCAAAAAAACACTTCGTAAAAGAAGTATTGCCTAAACAATAGGAATGAATGCTAGTAAATTCAACAAGCAAGTAATTTTATTTCACCCCTGATCTTATCTACAAACATAAATAACTATAGGAATACGTTGTATCCTAACTAGATAAGAAAAAAGGTTACTAATAGCAGGCCCGCCTTATTTATTTTGTATAATCATATATTTTAAATTAACCTAAATGTACCATCTTCATAAAAAATGTTATCGTAATCAGCCTACTACAACAGCTACAGAACTCACCTTTTAGATTTGTACTTTTTAAACTCTTAAAGAACAATTGCAACAAAAGTTTGTGACAGCAGACTTATGTAGCTTACAAACAACCATCAATAATATTTTGTCATGCTTGCCAAACTTTTTTAAATGACGTAGGAGACTATTAAAAAAAGCTACGTTAGGTTTTTGTGCTCTAAAAGTATTTCTATTTGAGCATAAATCAACTTCATTTCAAAACAAGGTAGTAATACCTCAGCAGTAAATCTGCTTCTCTTTAAAAGGAAAAAATCGCTACTAGGCCTAATAGATTTCAACTTGATAAGTCAACAATAAGACCCAATTCTCGTCAAAATGATAATTTACATATAACAAAAATAAAAGAAAAAAGAGCTCTAAGAACATAAAACCAAAGTGTTTTGCGTAGCACAAATGGAAAGAAAACGTTGTACTATTTCCTATATGTTAAGTACAAGAGCTATTTTTTTCAACCTCTGGTAGTGCTGCTAAATGATTAGCTGAGCAATACGAGGCAGATTTGTACATTGCCCTACTGCACAGCTTCCTCAACATAATATCTGTCACTGCCGAGTCCAAAACATCAATTGGAGCTGAGCTGCAGACCCGTTGACATGGCCGACATGATTGATTCTTCCGCCAAGTAAGAGTTGCGCGTTTCCTACAGGCAGGAAGGACTAGTGCAGCAGAAATTCATCGGAGTATGAGCTGCATTTATAGTCCAAAGTTTATGAGTGGTGGTATTATACAAGAATGGTCTTCGAAATTTAAAGAACCTAGCATGACGCCTAGTTCCGTGTTTTATTTTTTGATATCTATTAAGGAATTTTATGGGATGGTTTATTGCGCCCCTATGTTGTTCTTGTGAGAACCTCTCACTTACAGTTCGAATTTTTTTTCTTGTTATTTTCATAGATGACTCTGGAGGTTGTTTCTTTTCGCATTTCTCTAATTGTTCAACTGTGTAACTCTCCTCGTTTACTATTAATTGGTTATATATTTTGAAGGCCTTATTTCCACCTTGTTTTATTCTTTTCATATGTTCTACTAGTATTTTTCTTTCTTCCTGCTCTTTCTTGGGGAGGTCTTCTGTAATAGATATCTTAGTTCCTCCCAGTTCTTTTGTTGCTTTTATTATTTCTGTTTTTTTATTCCATGAGTTTACTTTCAACAAAATGGGCTTACACCGATTATGTCTTTGAAAACCAATTCTTCTTATTTCTTATGTCGATCTCAACATTTATCTGAATTCTCATATTTATTAAAGTAGTTCTTACTTTTTCTTTCAGTTCTAATTCATCTTCTTGTGGTGTTTCAATTATTCCATGCATTGCCAATTTTTTTCGTACTTCTTTTACTAAAACTTCTACTTTGCTTTTTGATCCTTTAGTAGTTGCTTTATCTCAGCATTCTCGAATTTTAATACTGCGCGTTACTTTTTCAACATTTCTGCTTCTTTTTGATACTTGTCTAATTTATCTTTTATTCGTTTAACCCTTAGCCTTTTTTGTAATTTTCTCTAATATTTGTTCCATTTTCTCACTATTGTAATTAATAATTGTTTTACTTTTAATTTGCTACTCATCAAAGTTCGTTTGAAATGATATAAAATTCGTTGTTGTTTAAAAATCACTTTTTAAAACCACCATTTCTCTCCAACCAATTTAGCAGAAATGTTGGCGTCACTTGTTTGATGCAGCTCTTATTAGAAGATACTACAATAAGTAGATTAAAAAGACAGTGGCCAGCTGACTTCAACTATATATACTATAAAATAGTATTAGAGATCTCATCACTGGATGAGATCTCATCATGTACTTTAATCAATCTAAACTGCAATCTTTAGATTGTAGGCCAGCAAATTAGCTAATAGAATACTGTGTATTTTGATTGCTAATAAAATTTAGTAACAATAAAAAAACAATCTAAGTACCCACATTTATTAGGTGTATAAATAAGTTCTCAGCTTTAGATTTCACAGGACGCAAATCACCGTTTACATGCAACGTATTAGTCCGCCCCCTTGCGGTTTTAAAGCAATGACATTTGGTCTTTCGAAACATCATGCGATTTGGCGTTTGATGCACGTAACCTCAATAATCAACTGTGTTCACGATGGCAATCACAAAAGAGCATATTCGATTTTCTATTCACTTCGCGTTTTATCTTAAGAAAAACGCTGCTGAAGCCAACGAAATGATTTGTGCTGCATATGGTGAGAATGCTGTAAGTCATGCAACGTTCAAAAAATGGTACCAAAGATTTCGCGGAGGAGAGTTTAGTCTTGAAGATCAACCACGCGCTGGACGTCCTCAAACATTTTACACGGATGAGCTGCAGACGCGTTAGGCTGGGAACTTCTCCCACATGCGGCGTATAGCCCAGACATGGGCCCTTCCTATTATCATTTATTCCGGTCGTTACAGCATCACTTGGCTGATACGCACTTCAAAACAGAAGAAGAAGTCCGAAAATGCATCGATAACTTTATCGTCTCGAAGCCGGTGAGCTTCTATCACCAGGGAATTCGCAAGCTACCCGAAAGATGGTAAAAGGTCATTGGAGAGGCAGGCGTGTAAATAGCCGCTCTCGTGGATGCGGTGTTGGATACGATACCGATGCGGCTCGTAAGGACCAAAAAATGGAGAGGCAGGCGTGTAAATAGCCGCTCTCGTGATGCGGTGTGAAAACGTAGTACGGCCCGTTTGGAACGGCAACCGAGAAGGCCCAAATCGTCCCTTAAACGGCCGTCGCGTAAGCGGATGGGGGCGGCTACCGATATCCACCAACGAATATTGCCAAATCGCTCACCTGAATCGGCTTCGGCTTCGGCTTCGTCGGCGATTTCCAGGTGGCCGCCTCTGCGTTGCGGATCGGGTTTCTGCGGGTAGCGAATGTTCTTGCGGGGTGAAGACACGACCGAATTGGTCGCGCTGCGGATGGCGAGTTTCTTGCGGGTTGAGACACGACCAAATTGGCCGAGCTGCGATGCGTGAATGTGCGGTGTTAAAACACGACCAAATTGGCCGCGTTGCGGTACGTGAATGTTTCCGGGCTTCGCGCCTGGCTTGGCGGCAGGTCTTTGCGGGCGATTTGCATTCGCCAGCACCTTTCAAATCAAAAGGTGCCGCCGACGGCGTATGCAGACTTGTCGGCTGAGCAAAAGCCCATATGCCGTTTTGTGTGCGATGGCAAAACGGGCAGATATCAAAGGCTCGCATGCCGCCGCGATATAAGCGGTTCAAGGGCGAAAAGGCCGCCACACCAGTCATCGATGCCAACGGAGAATACTTTGATACTTGAGCTTTTTTTGTTTGTTTTTAAATAAAACTTTAATTTTGCAGAAAAGTGCTGAGAACTTATTTATACACCTATCACATTACTCGAATATATTGAACTTTGTAGTTCTTGTTTTCACTTTTACTTCTGTTTGTTCCCTGATTATTGATATTGTTTTTGACCTAAACCTATTAAAAATAGTTTACAATTTCACCTTTAATTTTAATTTCTGTAGCTGGTGTGATACACTTTTGTTTATGAGTACGCGTCGCCTTCTTCTCCAATAACTATGATTGGAAAATCAAACAAACCGCCTGCCGAACCTATATTGTATTGCCCGATACGTCTGCTACACTTATGACAAAGATATTTGAAAGACTTCTCCTCGACACAATATACCGATTAACACCAACATAATGCCGGAATATCAATTTGGTTTCAGACAAAAATATTCAACAATTCAGCAATACCATCGAATTGAAAATAAAATCAAAGAAAGTTTTCAAGAAATGATGTGTGCTACAGTATTTCTTAATGTACAGTCTTTAACAAACTCGGGATCAACGGATTACGGTGCAGGCATATAGTCATATATATTTAATATTAAAATCTTACCCCGGTGAAAGATACTTCCAAGTCAAAGTCAGTAATGCAGTCTCTGATTATCACTTAATAAAAGCTGGTGAACCACAAGGTAGCGTCCTTAAGCTATTCCTTTACCTTATCTACACTGCAGATATTCTTGTCATAGAAAGCACTATGATTTCCACATTTTTTAATAACACAGCCTTCCAAACCATCCAAACAAATTACAAAACCGGATAAGACAATGAAAAGTTCAAATAAATGCTGAAAAATACGCACAGGTCACGTTCACCACAAAACAAAATAATTGCCTTAGGTAAACACAAATAACACTCTTATCCCAGTAATAACTACAGTTAAATATCTTGGCCTGCGTTTAGAACAAAGTTCACATGGAAAGAGCACATTAAAACAAAAAAGACCCAACTAAACTTAAAAGTGACAAAAATTTACTGGTTATTAGTCAAAAAATTAAAACTAACATTAGAAAACAAATTGATCATTTCTAAAACTACGGGATTATTTCGTCAACCTTTAGTTGACAGAAGATTTAAGCGACAGTGGTCAGAAAACCTAGTCCAATAGGAAAAATAAATAAAGAATCGTCAGGGAACGATATCCAATATTTAGTCATTACTTTGTAATTAGCTAGAATAGATTGTAAATGTTCTGTAAATTAAAAAAAATTAAATACAAACAACTCTGCTTTTAATTCCACTTTATTATTAAACTGTTTGCCGCACATATAATTGTAAAAAGATAGAAATACATGATAATCCGACAGAGATATACCTGGGAAAACAGGGGATGGAATAGAAGCTTTTACGCTAAATTCATTATCTTTTCTCTGGTCTCTATTACAATGTGTGGTCATGCGTTAATTGGAAAAATAAATTTTTTTAGGACTTACCAGTTCTAGTTGTTTTTGTAGCAATGCATTGTGCACTTGTTATATAGTTATTCATTATAAATATTTGTCATGAGGTGTTGACCAATTCGGTGATATCCATAATGAATGATTTCTTTTGAAGTTTTTGTGGTGTCAAACCTAATAAAAATTGTGATAAAATTAACGCAACCTTTCAAGAAAAAGTCACTGGTTATTTGGTGACATTGCTCAACTTTGACACAGCTATTGATGAAATAGTGGGCGCAGAACTTCCACTGGAGTTTCTAAACACGTTGGAAGTACCAAGCCTACCTCCTCACAAGTTAGATTTGAAAGTTGAATTGGTAGTTGTGATACTTCGAAATCTAAACGCATCATGTGGCATAATAAACGGAACTTGAGTTCAGATCAAGAACATTCGACTACGAGTTATTGAATGTTTAGTTCTAACTAGCTGTTCTAAAATCCAAACGATTCTTATTTCACGGATTAAGTTACGGCCATCAGACTCTATGGTTACCGTTCCCTTTACGTTTAGCGTTTGCCATGACGATCAAGTCTCAAGGCCAATCACTTGAACATGTTGGCGTATATTTACCGGCGTCTGTACTCATGGCTTATTGTACATATAACGATAAGACAGTTAAAGTCTGGGTTGAACAAACAGACATTCAAGGAAAGATCCTTGGGCTTCGAAGGCACATTTAGTCCAAACATTGTCTTCCCAGAAGTTTTGTAAGTTCAATAAATAAACGACTTTAACACTTGAACTAACATTATCCAATTGTCTTTGTTTGTAATATATTTAACGCTTAACTATAATTATTATTGCTTTCATTGTTTAACTAATTTATTTTGTTTAATCTCAGAAACGACAGAGCAGTTAATAAAAAATGACGTTGAGCAAAGTTAATGAGTATGGCCACGACTTGCAAAAGTGTTTTTTCCACTGAGATCGATACGCACATTCAAAAATGGTTCTCTTCGTATGTTAGTGAAGTGCAAGAAGCGTACGGTAAGATGACCGAAGGGTTCAAATCGCGATCTCTACCAACACCGTCCGAAATAAAAACGTTCGATCGAATCGAGTGCGAAATTTTAGAAAAGTTGATTGGCGCAAAGAATTGGATCGTCCATTATTATTACAATTTAGAAGGAACTGACATTGTTAAGCTATCTGACGACATGCCCAAAGTTAATAACATTGACGTAATCCATTTGATTGAAGACGCAACAATTGCACTGCATAAACGCAAACACGTTCTGGTCAAGCAAGAACAATTAACACAACTAGAGAATTACTGCCCTTACCATGAAAAGTATCACCTTAAAGCAATTGATTGTTGTTACGCACCACGAATGATGCTTGGAATTCATTAAGTTAATAATTTTTTTGACATTCATAGGACGCAATTTACGTCATATTGGATTCCTTGTGTGATACTATTTCGTGTAAATACTCTCGTTTTATCATTGGCTTGATTTTGACATGTTAAAGTAAAATTTGCTTCAATACTTGTCTCCAATTATTCGGTATTTAAATTTGATGAATTGTCTTATCTAGTCTTGTCTTCTAAGGGATCATCCCTTGCAGAACATTTTTGAGCCATCTCTAGACCGTCCTTAATGTTACTGTCTTTTCTCCAAATGTAGTACAAGTTCCAAATTTAAATTCGTAAAATAAACACGTATTACACTACTTTTTTACAGACATTTTAGGGGTTAGAATTATAATTTAAATTAAAAGTTAAGAGTTTGAAATTCGGTAAACACGACTGAAGTAAACATGTGCCAATATAATGATAAATTTGTTTTTGAAATTATTACACGCACACAAACGTCAGAACTTTGTACTTCGTTTATGATTATTCTCAAATATTTTTTACGATTATAACTACAACGGCGTGAAATAAAATCTATATATTAAAATCATATCTTCTATAAAGCACTCAAAATGTAATCGAAATAGAATTATATACCAAGAGGTACAAGCAACCCTAAAGTTCACTTACAGCCCATGTTTAATGGAAAGCAAGTCAGGTTGATAGCGTATTTATTAGCCAATAACGGATGTCCTGGGGCTTCACATTAAGCTCTGTATTATTAATTCCTAGAAACGCAGTCGGTACATAACTTTACTCTGGAGAAATCTATCAATACGCTAGAGTCCAAATAATGTTCCGATTAATATTGCAAATGGGAGGGAATTGTAATGGCAAGTTAAAACTTTGTGGTGATATATATCAATAACGTGATTGCTTTGCGGTAAATAGAGGTGCTTATTCTAACAGATAATACAGGGGCAATAAGTTTATAACTAATACTTGATTTGGGTTTTTATTTTAAACGATTTTTGAAATGTCTAATTAAACAGGAGATGAAAAATAAAATGCTTAAAAGATTATTTACAACTTAATATACATTTAGCAATATTTTAAGTTTTAAAAACAAAGAAAAATGAAACGTAGCTTTACAACAAGCTGATTTCGCGACTGGTAGTTTGGCTTTAGCGTCGACTGCAAACTGTCTGCTATTTAGGTGTGAGGCGGAATTGAGGCAAAGATCAATGAAAAAATTACAATTTCACGAAAGCCTTGAAAGTCTCCACTATCAGATTTAGGTTTATGCTAAAGGAAGTTGCAGCAGCTAATGTTTTTCGCTTGCATTGTACTAAGTTCTTTTAACTTTTTCGGGCACATAATACAAACGTAGAATTATTTACGATCAATAGCTTTAAATAAACCACACATGTAATTCCCATAGGATGAAGGTACGACTCACTTATCGGAACTAGTAATCGGAGTATTAAAGTACATTTTTCGTAAGTGACTAATTTTATGAGAGTATAAAATCGAATTTCCGGTATAACTCCTGAATTTGACAGCACATAACTTTATATGGAACAAGTTTGACTTTAAAAGCGCATAGGTGTGTTTATTGCCGCTCGGAGTGCAGATAGTTAAAAATCTTTACTCATGTGTGGACCACTCACTGATTATTCTATCACAAACAGTTGAATAAAAGAGCAAACTGCAAGTACTAAGGTTGTTATTATGACTGAACAATACAAATGCATCGGTTACGAACTATGATGAGGAATATTCATGCCCACGATCGACACGGCGACAAACTGCAGAGTGTCTCAACCAGCACACCGCTCGGTTTATCACTAGTTAAGGCAACTTCCTGGTGATACCTCATAAGAATCCAAAACAGATATACATGTGGAGCAGTCGATGACGTTATGCACGTCCTGCTAGCATGCATAAGAAGAGGAAGACTAGAGCCAGAGCGGATATGGCCACAAATGCAAGAGGAGATCAAAATACTTTCAGGAATGCATGAGTGGTGAATATCTCTTTCAGTATTCGGTGTGCGGATGTTAGGAAAATTACTACTAGCCTGTGATGCAAACACGAAAAAGACTGAATAGGCAGAAACTATTAGGTAGGTTAATGAATCCTGCAACAAGGTTAATACCTAGTCGGGTAATTATAATTAGCGGATAATTGTCAAATTTGAAATTAGAGTGATAATGATGAATTTATTTGTGGTATTGCTGATACCGTAAGATGGGGCGGCAGCCAATTTGATGAGACGTATCTAAATGTTATTATAAATATTGAGTCAATAAATTGTAAATAGTATGTATACTATCTCAACAGAAAATAAAACACCGAGTAAGCGTAAATGTGACACCTTAGCATCGCTAGCTAACGAAGTGCAAAAACGTTACATGTGATCTCAGCTAAATTTGTTGGAACAAAATAAATACAGAAACCAAACTATTTAATAATCAAGCTTTTTCTTTTTTGCCTTTGTTAAGCTACTAGCTTGCTCATTTAGCGATTTATTCTTTATTTTTCTTTTTTTTTAAACATGTTGTCTTTCTACCTCTTCTTCGAGCGCTTTACGGTTCTTATTCCCATTGGTCTATCATTTCTTTCCGTACTAGCCTACTCGAGATTAATTCTTGATAAGTGATCATTGCATTGTTGACGTTTATCTGTCCCCCATTGTTATTGTTTTATTTTTTATTCTTCTTAAAACCTTCATTACTGCTACCTAAATTTGTTGTTTTGTTTTTGTGTTTTCTTAATAATCAAGAAACCGTGATAGATAACATTAAAAGAATCAAAGCCAAACTTATACCTGTTTATCTCCATAATGCCATTAACAACACTGCATTACTAGCTGATACCAAGGAAATTCAATCTGGCGAATTTATCATATTTTACAACATTAACAACAATAAAGAGAGTACAAATAAGTCTCCGTCGTTTAACAAAAGATGGCCTCCACCAGTAAGTTATTTAAAATTTTCAGATGTAAAAACATCATATCGTAAGGCTGGACATCTGGCAACGCTGTAACCTTAAAATATTAGCGATTTTTTATCAACATTACATAATTTTTTTTGTGCAAAAATGTCGAGTTTTGATTCGGATAAGCGTAATTTGCGGGAACTTTTGATTTACTTCTTTAATTTGAAGAAATCTGCAGCTAAAGCGCACAGATTGCTTGTAGAAGCATATGGTGAGGCTGCTTTAAGTGAGAGAAATTGTCGTGAGTGGTTTTATAAGTTTAAGAACGGTGAGTTTGAGGTCGAAGACAAAGAAAGTAGCGGAGGGCTGAAAGTGTACGGAGACGCGGAATTGGAGGCATTATTGGAGGAAGATTTTTGCCAAACGCAATAAAAACTTGCACTTGAATTAGGAGTGACTCAACAAACAATATCACATCGTTTAAAATCGTTGGGAATGATACAAGGCAAGGAAATTTGGTTCCATATGAACTGATGCCGAGAAACGTTGAACGCTGATTTTGCACATGTGAAATGCTGCTTGACAAGCATAAACGAAAGGGTTTTTTGCATCTTATAGTCACTGGTGATAAAAAATCGATTCACTACGATTACCCAAAGAAGAACAAATCATGGGGATCACGTGGACATGCTTAAACATCGACAACCAAGCTGAATATTTATGGAAAAAAACTCATGTAGTGTATTTAGTGGGATCAGCTTGGTGTCGTGTACTATGAGTCGCTCAAACAGAACTAAACCATTACTAGGGTTCTCTATCGAACACAATTGATAAGATTGAGCCGAGCACTCAAGGAAAAACTTTAGTCACGACAAAATTTTTCTCCTGCACTATAATGTTTGTTCACATGTTGCGGCGCCGGTCAAAATCTACCTGGAAACACTCAATTGGAAAGTCCTATCCCACTCGCTGTATTCACCAGACATTAACCCTTCCGATTAACACTTGTTCCAATCGAAAGCACATGACATATCTGAGCGGCACTTCATATCATATGAAGATACCAAAAATTGGACCGATTCGTGGAGAGTATCAAAAGATGAAGCGTTCTTCCGACGCGGTACCCGTACGTTGCCAGAAAATGGAAAAAAGTAGTGGCTAATGGACAGTACTTTGAATAGAACATAATGTTCCGTTCTTTCACAATAAATGCCCAATTTTTGATAAAAAACGGTGGAGACATTTGTACTCCCTTTAAATTTAACCACAGTAGAAAATTGCAGGACGAGAACGTGATATCTTAAAGAAAATCACATGAAACCTACCAATCATTTAGGTCACTTGACTACATAACAAAAGTGTTTACTTACAAAGAAACCAAAACATGCACCTCAATGCTTTAGATTCTAGATGTGGCAAGTGTGCTGTTAATCATTTTTACAATTAATGTACTAAAAATCCTAAAGAACTAGCTAAATGTCTATGACGCGAGTTATCGGAGTTGCAGTCGTTATTCTGAATTAACTCAAAGGCTCTTAGAAAATAATTTAGCTATCGGATAAACACAAACAGAGCATGGAGAAAGAACTCAAACGGATCAAAAATATGAGCAAGACAATCAACCCTTCGTTCATAATCCTATTCGTATTAACATACCACAATTATCTACTGAACCAAGTATCAATAAAATGGAATCATCGCCGCTAAGCACTCTCACAAAACTAGTTCTTGACTATTTAAATTAAAACTTTCACCACAGTTACCCTTTTCCTCTGCCTTTAAATATATCTTAAATAATCAAGTACATGAAAAAAACTTTCTGAAAACGATATCTTTATTATATCTAGCTATCGGGTACATCCTAATGCAAAAAATTTAAAAAAAGCAGTCTACTGAGAAGCAATTATAAATTAAAAAGTTGATTATACTTCACTACATCTCTAACTTCTCATTAACCATTATAGAAGCATTAGCATAAAGGTGACGCTAGATAAAGAATTTCACAAATCCTATAAACTACTAAATAAAAAAATTATTCAAATATAGTTATCAAAATTAGTAATCGGAGATTCAAACTGCAAAAAACAGCTATATGGACTGCCGAGCGTCTAACTTTAATGAACTTAAATTAGAAAACTTAGTAATTAAAAATGCCTTTCAAATATTACATATTACAGTTATTATCCATTCTAATGGAAAACACCTTTGCCAGATTAATTAACTAAGGAGTCATAAATTAAAATAAGTCAAATAAAGCAACATACTCCTCGACTAGTCACTGGTCTAATTCTCTGGGATAAATTTTAACCTAATCTTGATCTGTATTTTCAGTGCCCCATTAATCTAGAGATACAAGAAACATAAAGCCGTAACTAGACTTACTACAACTATAGTGAACAGTGTGCACCAGGTTATACTACGCATCAAACCAACTCAGAACCTAAGGACTTGTACTGCTCCAAAATATATAATCAATTTCATAAAAATGAAAAGGCAAGCAGGAATAACATAGTAAAAAACTTTAAATACCTTAACACTTTGCAAAAAAGTGCTAGATGCACTAAGGATAAATATGTACCAAAAGTACATAGGAAAATTAGAGTCAGGAAACATAAATCTGTGGAAAGACACAAAGAGAATATTAAAACTAAAGGAGAAAATTCCAATCTTCATTTTACGACGAGAAAGTTGTAGCACAGATGCAGAGAAATACAAATACAAATGGTACATACTTTGAAGGAAATTTACTTGTCATCACTGAGTCTATTAAACTTTCCAAGTAAAAATCGTCGAAATGTCACAATATTAAATGTAATGTTTGCACGATTAACCAGGTTATCTCTTTATGCCATTTAGCACATGCTTCAAAATCGGATTTTTTTCTCGAACCTGAAAGCATACTTTCTAATTCTAAAACAAGGAAAAGATAATAAACTATTTGGCACTTCGAAGAGGTTGTTTATTCTCCCTTACTTATCTGCCATCAAGATTAATAATGAGGATATTGAATGGAACCCTACTAATGAAATAGTCAAGTACTTGAGAATGGTTTTAGATACGTGGTTAACATGGAAACTATATCAATGCACTATTGGTGCAATTATATCCACTAATCAATAGGAAGTTTGCAATGAAAAATCTAAATGTACAAACTCTCTTTCTTCATCCCCCCCCCCTCTTCTTTTATTTGTGGCTTTTTTGGCTTTATGGATTAACTGTTTTCACCTGCACAATAACTTTTCTTCCACATTTTCTTATTGTTTCCCATCATTATCTCGTTTTTTATTTAAACGATGATCGATTCCTTCTACTTTTTCCTCCTTTAATCTCAGAATTTTTTCTTCATTTTTTTGTAATAGACATCTCTATTTCCATGTCTCTCCAGATTATCTCTGTTCTTTTTCTATCTTCGTGTATATTGTAAATTTTGCCTCAAAGTCCAACTCCACTGTTATTATTTTATTCCTTATTTTATTTGTTATGGGTCACATCTATGTTAACTTTATTAGATATTATAGGGCTTAAATACTCTTATTCCGAGCAGGCTTTTATTGTTTCATGTTCTATTTGTAAGTTACGCGCGACTCCACCAACACACATGTACTCAGTTTTCTTAAAATTTATTGTGAAACCACAGCGGTCGTAAATATATAATCCTTATGTAATAACCACTAATCAAGCTGCCGGCCCTGTATGTTTTGCTATAGAGCAACGTTGCAAAAATTAATATAGACAAACTTTAAATGCTTCAACACAAAGTGTTTTCTATTGTAGAAACTATGGTTTATTCTTAATGAACAGCTAGTTGTATTATGCACTGCATATCCCACCAATATAACGATACATTAGTGGCAGAGTGTAGAAATTTTTTGCACATACACACTTTTGATAGATTTGTGAATTACACAAATTGCCACCAAATTAGCCTAAATTTCCATTTTAGTGCATTTTTAAATCACTTTATTTTTATTTTTTTTACATCATGCCCTTGGAAACCACTCCCCTCTCTTCAGCCACCTTTAATGACGAAGTACATAAAATACTTAAAACTTTATTCTATATGTCGAAGTTTCTTTGGACGACTCAAGCTCTGCTTCTCTGATTTTACTTTTATGTCCTCTATGGGGTTTATATCGGTATAACATACAGTAGTAGTTAGCGATCATCGTAGTAGTTTATTTTCTTTGATATCTCCTTTCATATTTTTAATGTCCTGATGAAATCTCCCATCCATCTCTTCGCTAGTGGCATCCAGATTTTCAGGAAAATAGTAAAAAGGTAAATTTATAAAGTGAACCTACAAGCTCATGGAACAGTCTAAAATTTTGTACTACTGCAGGATGTTCTCAACGATTAATTTGGAGTTCTAATTCTTCTTATTGCCCAATAACTTGGTTACTACCTTTTTAAATTTTTTCTGCAATTTTCATTTTTTTGTCAAAATTATCGTCTTTGAGAAATTTTCTGTCAGACCCAGTAAGGACACGCTCTTTTAGTTTGGCAGTTGATAAGGCTAGAAATTGGTTAGAGATGTATTTGAAACATTTACTTTCTTTTAGTAAGGTTTTGAAAAATTGATTCATCAAGCCTAACTTCAATTGCAGAGGCGGAAGGAACATTACTCAGATCTATAAGAGCTTTTCGGAGCACATTTATGATTCAAGGTTCTAATGAAGTTCTTTTCGGACAATCTTTCTTTATCTAATGATTTTCTCTGTCTCTGCTATCTCATTCGCACAAAAAAACAAGGAAACTTTGTGTACCATATTCTTGTTGAAGGAGGGTCTCAAGGGCCTAAGGTACCTCTTAAAAATTAATATAATATATATATATATATATATATATATATATATATCTTCTTCTTCTTCTTTAACCCTCATTGCGCCCAGTATTGGGCATAGGTCTCCCTCAAATTCTTCCATGTAGCGCGATTCTGTGCGACTCTCTTCCATGGCAGTCGTGCTACTCTCTTAATGTCGTCTTGCCATCTCATTATTGGCCTGCCACGTTGTCTCTTGCATGTCCATGGTCTCCATTGGAGGATTTTAACGTTCCACCTACTGTCTTTGATCCGAGCTGTATGTCCTGCAAATTCCCATTTCAATTTCGTCACTCTTTTCATTACATCCGCGACCCCAGTTCTATCTCTTATCCCTTTATTTCTTTTTTTGTCTCTTATTGTAATTCCAATCATTGCTCTCTCCATTGCTCGCTAAGTGACTTCCAGTTTTGTTTTTACATGTTTCGTTAATGTCCATGTTTGAGCGCCGTATGTCATTATGGGAAGTATACATTGGTCATATACCTTAGTTCGCAAGCGTTGGGGTATTTTGTTGATTTTTAAAATATAAGCTAGCTTTCCAAAAGCTGTCCACGCCAGACGTCTTCTTCTATCTATCTCGTGTTCTCTATTTTCCTTCCTTAATATTACAGTTTGTCCTAGATATATATACTCGTTGACATTTTCTAGGATAGTTCCATTTATGTTTATTTGTGGGTTCGCAAGACACATTGTCTTCGTCTTATTCAAATTTACTTTTAGACCTATTTTCTTAGACGTTTTTTCTAATTCGTTTATCATAATTTGCAGGTCGTCTTTGTTGTCTGCAAATAGAACTACGTCGTCGGCAAATCTTAAATGATTCATTTTTCCCCATTTACATTAATACCCCTATTTGACCAGTCCAGATTTTTAAATATTCAAGTGCCAAATTAAATAATTTTGGAGACATTGTGTCTCCTTGTCTAATACCTCTATCAATTGAGAATTTATTACTATATGCATGTAATTTAATTGTTGCTGTAGCGTGTTTGTATATATTACTTATCAGTGCTGTATATCGAGAATCTATTCTAGCACAATTAAGTTCCTTCATTATTGCCCAGTGTTCAACGAAGTCTAACGCCTTCTCATAATCAATAAAAGCCATGAACAAAGGCAGGTTATATTCGATGGATTTCTCGACTAGAATTTTAACAGTAAGTAAATGGTCACAGGTACCATATCCCTTTCTGAAAGCTGCTTGCTCTACTGCCTGATAATCATCTAATTTTTGTGATAATCTGTTAGTCAAGATCTTTGTTAACAATGTATACATTTGAGAAAGTAGGCTGATAGGGGTAATTTTGTAATAGTAATGCGTCCCCTTTTTTAAACAAAATTACTATCACGGCGTTATCCCAGTTATCTGGTATTCTCCCTTGTTGTAGGCACATGTTAAATAGGATTTTTAGCTTGGGGATTACTATTTCTTTGGCTTCTTTGATCATTTCTATTATTATATTATCATCTCCCGGCGCTTTATTGTTTTTCATCGTCTGCAGGGCATGCAAAATTTCGTCTTCACTGATCTCCGGCATATCCTCAGATCCTACATTTACTATTTTAGACTTCTCTTTTGGCCCCTCAGGTTGTTTAATGTGCGACCCATATAGTGTTTTATAGTATTTCTCCGTAGTTTTTAGGATCTTGTCTGTGTTTCTTATTTCTCTTGCGGTGGAGTCTTTCACTACAATGATTTCTCGTTTCCCATATCTTCCTTCCAGGCACTTCATGCTTTTGTTGTCCTCTATTACTTGCTCTATTTGTTCTTCATAGAATTTTTCTAAATCTTTTCTTATCATACGCCTCGCTTCTTTTCTCACTTCTCGATATTCATCAGTTGCATATTTTCCTTCTTTATATAACCCTCTTCTTTCTTCTATTTTTTGTTTTGTTTGTTGAGTAATTTTATTTATCTTTTGGCATGTCGTCTTTGTGATTTTTTCCGACGCTTCTGTTAATGCTAGTGTCAGATCACGAGATATTTGGTTTAGATTGTTGTCATTATATTCCTTTAATAGCAATGATTGTCGTATGTACTTTTGATAGGTTTCCCTGTTTTGTTTGAGTGTCTGGGCATTTGTCGTTCTTTTATATCTATATTTATATCTGTTAAACTTTTGAACAGTAACCTTTGCCCTTACGAGCCGATGGTCGCTTCCCGTGTTAAATGAATTTAAGAGTGTGACATCGTTTATGCTTAACTTTTGGATGAGAGTATATAGTCAATTTCATTCTTGGTCTGCCCATTTGGGCTTATCCACGTCCACTTGCGCTGGGCTTTTTACTGAAAAAGGTGTTCATGGCGTACACTTTTTGATCTGCCAGGAAAGCTGCTAGCATATTTCCTCTTGGGTTTCTTTCGCCCAATCCATATTTTCCGATGTATTCTTCCTCTTTTATATGTCCTATAATCGCATTGAAGTCGCCCATGACTATATCAAGATTAGACATTCCCTCTTTCCTCGCATTTATAATGTCCTCGTATAATATTTCAACATCCTCGTCAGTATATGCCGAAGTAGGTGCATAAACTTGTATTATTTTTATGCGGTAGTTCTTTGATGTTTCTTTGATCATATACGCTACTCGTTCAGATATTCCTTTGAAGCTAATAATATTTGGTATTATTGATTTCTTAACAAGGAAACCTACTCCTCTTCGACTGTCGCTTTCATGGCCGCTATACATTAGTGCATTTCCTGATGGTAGAGTGATATAGCTTTCTCCTTTTCTCCTTACTTCTGCAAGTCCCAATACGTCCCAATTAATTTTACTTGCTTCGTTTTCCAGATCGTATAGTTGTGAATCATCTAGTAGGGATCTGCAATTATAGGTGGCTACCAGGAGTGAACATTTCTTCTTATGTACCAGTGTCTTGTCCCCCCCAGAATCCTTGGGACAAACTGAAAGATCAGTGTGGGATTCTGAGCTTTGAGCTCTACCCACCTGGGGTAATTTTGTTTTGGATACTGACATTACCATAGTTAAAGAGAATGAGGGGTATTTGGCATTAAAAACGCCACGCTTGCCATTGCGTGTTGGCGAGTTTGGTAAGGGATGGGGTAGGTAGGGGAGATGGGTAGGTGTAAAGGGTAGGAAATGATTTTCCCCCAGAAGTGGAGGTAGGGGCAAATCATTGCGCGCATAAAACAGGGTCGCGTCCCTGTAATAGGTCCGTTCCATGCCAGGATCGCATAGGAGTACCTATCTGGTACCTAAATATATATATATATATATATATATATATATATATATATATATATATATATATATATATATATGTATATATCTAAAAATGGAATAAAATAGAAAATTAGGCTTATTTATAGCAATTTTATTGAAAAACTTAATGGGCCAATAAACCCTCTCCGTCCCCCATCCGACTCCTCAACTGTTTTGCTATAAGAATGTGAAGATATATTTATTTATTATAAAAAAACGTTTATGTCTATTTTATAGTATCAGATTTTTGAATTCAGCGATAAAAAATACATGAGAATCATTTATTAAAAACTAAAAAATGCAACCATCGTAGGCTTGTGTTATTATTTCGGCAGACAAAATATCCACACCGGACTAAAAAGAAAGATCCTCCAGGATCTGTTATCTGATGTACTTAGTGATTAATTAGAATATACTCGGAGATGTCATAATGTTTCCAATGATAGTTTCTTTCGTTATTCGTATTTAAGTCTAAAAGTATCTTAGTATGTTTTTTGATATTTTCTTTTTGAGTAATTTATAACTAAATTTATAACCCATAGTTAACCATTAGAAACCGAACATATCGCCAAAATAATGCATGCAAAGCAATTAGAGTACAGCTTTCGGGAAAGTTCCTGCGAGAGCAGATTAGCATCATGCCACCCTAATTTTTTTTGACATTCCGGTAAATCCATAAAAAGCAAGGAACTGCGAAAAATACCTCCATTATCAGTGTTCCATGCAACCCTTGTCAACTTCGCTCGCAATCCTTGTTTTATAGTGGAACAAATAACTGCCTTGCGTGACATTCCAATATGCACACCACATATTCGAAGTGAAGTTATAAATCTTGTTGCTGCGATTTAAATTTTCTACGTCGTAACCATTTAGTAAGCCGCATTTATCATTTCTAAGTGGTGATAACATAATATACTTAAATTAATTGCTGCAAACAACATTTTGTACCTTATTGTAAGAAATTTTTATTAGTGTAACAGAAAGAATTAATTAATCTTATGGAATTGTTTGTTAAAAATTGCGGTACCCAAATATTGAAACTTCTTCTACTTCTCTAATCCTTAGAGCCGTTTTGGGGTCCGATATTGGTCGCTAGTCTTGTATCCAGTTTTTCAGTTCTCATTTCATCTATTGTCACTTTCTATTCTAATCCCATTTCCTTGATTTGATTTATTTATTTTCTTCTAAATCTGCCTTTTTGTTTTTTGGTTGGTTTTTACGCTATCATTATTTTTCTTGTGATTCTGTTGGGTCCCATTCTCACTATAAGTGCATACCAGTTTATGTGTTTTATTTCTATTGCATTAATTTTATATATTTTTTCAGTTTCGCAGGCGTATGTTATTAATGGTATTGTTATTATTTTATTTTCCACCTCTATATCGATGTCCTTATGTCTTAATATTGTTTTGTTTATAGTATAATAGATTCTTGTTGATTTTTTGCTTTATTTGCTATTTTTGGATCTATCTTTCCGTCTTTAGTTAAAAGTCAAAAAAATTTTAAGTCAATACTTTTTCCAATGTCTTGTTTTTATATTTCATTTCCTTGTATTAATCTTCTTTTGTTTTTCATTTACAATCATATTTTTTGTTTTATTAATATTTACTTCTACTTCAATATTTTCTATTTCTTCAATCCACGCATTATTAACTTTTGCATTCTATGTTTACTGTTCGATGGTAACATCACATCGTCTGCGTATAAGAGGCTACTTACTTTGATTGCTTTTAAATTATTATAACCAATTCCTGTATCTAACTGACAAGGAATGTCATGGAGTTGTTCTGCTCCGATCGTTATCAAATTTGGTATACAGTATGATATGACTGAGGGATGAATACATGTTATTGCTTTTGTGACTCAAAACTTTAGGGATATGAAGTTTGAAAGTTTACCGCTTAATAATAATGCATATGAGAGATATCATTAGTGTCAACTGCAAAAAAGTGTTGAACACAAAGATACATTTGACTACGAGCACATCTGATGAAGAATAATGCATTGCATCGCTCGCCCTCTATGCCCTTCTGACAATTTTCAAAGGTTCTTGGGAAACAAACAGTGGCAGGAGTTTCAAATCGGGAGGTCTCTCTAGTATGTATCCTGCCTTAAAGAAGGAATATTTGACCATGTCTACAAAACATCCTGCTTGAACTTGATGCATTGTCAACGAGTAGAGCTTCAATATATTGTCCCTTTTGGAGAGACGAAGAGCAACACGTTCAACTCGAATGCGATCTTGGAACTTCCTTACAAAATGCTTGAATTGGTGATTGAAAAAAAGATCCAGAGGTTAAATCAACCCGGTTGTCTTTGGAGGAATGACTTTCTTGACAACAGTGGTGTTAGCAGGCTTGGCAGTTTTGTTGAATCACAAAGGAGTAGAAAGTTGTTCGCTGCATTTGGAAAGAGGACATCGCGGAAGTACTCCTTGGTTCTTGCCTTATTCATGATGGCAGAGGTGTTGGCCACAACATGAATGTTTGGGTGATAGAACATAGTTTGTTCGACCTTGGGACCAAATCTACCCTGCGTTGCCTCTTGATTTGCTTCTTTCATATATATATATATATATATATATATATATATATATATATATATATATATATATATATATATATATATATATATATATATATATATATATATATATATATATATATATATATATATATATATATATATACAAAGGGACATAAGTTCACCCGCTGCAGTAATTGCAGGCATAACAGTCGATGAATGCTGGATGGCATTTGGAGTTTTTTCACACTTGATGACTGCCTTCTCTCCTTGAACTTCCAAAGTGCGACCCGAGAGGGCTTCTAGATTAATGCCCATTTGATCAATGTTGATTACTCGGTGTGGCCGAAAGTCATTAGGAATGAGTGACTGGATTTCCAAGACAAACTCTAGAGCATTGTCCTCGATCTTCTTCTCCTCGTCAGCAAACCGGAGGGAAACAAACTTCGTCACTTTGCGAGATACAATGCGATTCTGTTTTCCAGTTGTAAATGAAAAATCAACAAGCAGAGAATTGCGATGGAAGAAGTGGTTGGGGGAAAGACTGGTTGACAAGAATGGCCCAACGTTGAACATCATCATCGTGGACAATTAGATGATGCTCTTTCGCATCCCTGAAAATGCCATAACATTCGTCCTTAATCTTGTGAAGTTTCTCATTTCGAGATCCTCCACTTTCCTTCTGTGCTTTGCATCTATGGAAAAGAGATTGGGTTATAAATCATATTTGACAATTAATGATAATTACCTCGTAACTTGGCTCTTTTCGATGGAGTATCGTTTCCTGATTGTTTGTTGGGATGCTGTTGGATATCTCTCCAAGTATTTGAGGGCACCCTCCAGTGCAGTATGTGTTGGTCCTTGTTCTTTCTGTGAGCTGGGATGGGAATCCTTCTGTTGTAGTTCTCCACTTATTTCGTCTTCGTCTTCTTCATACCTTGAAAGATATGCATAATTAATTATGTGAAAATGATAATGATGATTATTGCTCATCAGTTGTCTTCAAAGTTAAGTTCGACATCAGTTTCAATAGACAGAGATGAATTCCTACAGTTTTCAAGGACTTCGAAGAATTTCGCCGCAAGATCTTCTTCTTCAAAGGTGATTGGAGATTCAGGGTGATCCAGAGGTCGGTATTTTTGATGGAGGAGATGCAGAACATTTATGGGGTTGTCCATCTTGATGAAAATAGAATAACACTTGTTGTTGACACGAGAGAAAAAATAGTGACATGGACAATATACACACAACACAATGTATACCTGATGTTTCGTAATTTTGACCTTTCTTATCTCGTCTATCTTGGGTGACACAACAAACAGCAATAACATGTATTCATCCCTCAGTCATATGATACTGTATACCAAATTTGATAACGATCGGAACAGAACAACTCTATGACATTCCTTGTGATTTTATTTTTCTTTAATTTGTTTAATTATTTTATCCATTATAATAATAAGTAGTAAAGAGCTTAGGCTGTCACCTTGCATACTACCTTTATTTATTTTAATCTCGTCTGATCCTTGTCCTGCCTATTGTAGTTTTGCTCTTACTGTTTCATATGTGCTTTTTATTGCATTTGTCAGGTTGTTATCTATTTTCAATTCCTCAACGTCTTCCATATTTTCCGTCTATCTACTGTATCAAAGGCAGGTTTCAAATCTATAAATCTTAAGTACAGTTCTTCAATTTTTCTTTTTATTGTATTTCTGTTAATGTGTAGGTTATTATTTGTTTATCTATTTGGTCTGGAAGCTGGCTGTGCTTATCTTAATTTCACTACGATCTGGTCTCTTAAGATTTTTATATATATTCTGTAACTGGTTTGGGCTAGGCATGTAGGCCTGTAGTTTTCTTTTTGTGAATTGGTATTAATAGGTTATTCCTCCAATTATTCTTTCCAGGCTTGTCTACAAATATTCTATAACCAGTCTATTCCTTTTTGTCCCATCCATTTACTCATCTTTGGAGCTATGCCGTCTCCCCCACAAGTTTTTTCGATTTTTATTTTTAGAATTGCATCCTCGACTTCTTCCCTCTTAATTGTTTGGCTCTCGAGTTATACTACCTTCCGATGCTGTTGTGTGGTAAGTATTCATGTAGAATCTTCTTCATGTTCTTAGTATTTCATTTTTATCTGTTTGTATTTATTTTTAATTATTTTTTTATTCTTTTTTTATCACCCTTAAAACTTTTTATTCTTGTCCAGAACTTTCTTGTGTCTATTTTATATAGCTCTGTTATCTATTTTACAAAATTTTTCCAAGATCCCTGTTTTGTTTCGTTAATGGCTTCTTTTACTATGTTTTTCTTTCTGTTGTATACATTTTTGTCCTTCATTTCATTTGTTGATTATATGTTTTCTATGCTAATTTCTTTTCTTTGCAATTTTTTTATATCATTGTTCTACCAACTTGTTCTTTTCAAATGTTTGTTATATTTACTTATTCCGCATATGTACTCTGTTGTTTTCAGTACTGTTTGCTTGAAAACGCTTCATTTTTTCTCTAGAGTCGACATTGTTTGAAGATTTATTATTTTTTCAAATTTTTGTCATTATCTTTCTGGTATTTTTTATATTTTCGATCTTATGTACTTGCAATTTGTTATGTCTTATTTTTTGGTTATTGTTTAATCAGGTTTGGTATTTTGTAGATACTAATTTTGTTTTAATTTTAGCTTCTTTCTTTGTTTGAATTATTTGTATTTTCTCTGTTAATACTTGTGTGTACGTTATATAATCTATTACGCTGCTGACGTTACATTATTCTACAATAAATGTATATTTATCCTCTAAAGGCTAATCCTAAATCGCGTTTGCTATTAATAGGTCATTTATTTTATAGAAGTTTATCATTTTTAACCCGTTCCTGTTATGGGTCCACTTCCGAGTAATATAAGATGTGTTTATTTGTTAAATGCCTATGTACTTTCTTTACTCTTTTTATTGGTTTCGCTTACTCATAAGGTTTGTATGTTATTTCTGTTCATTTTCTCTGTTAGTTCTATCTCTTTCCTTGTTAATGGACTTATATTTCAGATTTTTTGTTTTTAATTCCTTTTTTCTTTCTACTTTTTATATTTTCTTGTGCGTGGCCTTTTTTATGACCTGTTTCTGTGCCTGTGTCTTTATATTTACTTGTGTATAGGTTAATTTCTGTTGGAGTGTTTTAAAATTGCGCCGATGTCTCGGTTTGCTCTAGTTATTTTATATACCTAGCTTTTCATTTCATTGACAGGGGATCTCTCGCTAATTTTTCTTTCTCTCACTTTTTTGTGTTTTTTCATTCCTTGGGTTTATTTCAGGTTCATTTTCTATTACGTTTAATTGTTTCAGATAATAGACTTCTTCGTTTATTATTAGTTTGTTATATCTTAGGATTGTGTGGTGTCTCTGTGCTTTTATTTTGTTTCTGTGTTTTATCAGTCCCTTTCTAATTCTTGCGTCTCCTATAAGTAATCTTTCTTTATGTAATTGTCCTTTCTTTCAGATTTTTAGATCCTTTCAAAATATCCATTTTATTTTACCATTTACCGAATTCCACTAATATTGGTTTAGTTTCTTCGTTTTGATATTTACTTAGTCTTATCTTCCTCTATTACTATTGTTATTTCCATATTCCTTAGGACCATTCTTATATTCTATTTTAACTGTAAGTTACTTTTCTCCTTTTAATCACCGATAGCGTATATAATTGTATTCCTTTTTTTAATTTTTCGCAATTTCTTCCATTTTCCTCTGTTGTTGTGTAACCCTTAATTTTAAAAGTTGGTTTTCGTTCCTGAGTTGTTCATTTAATTTTTTAACTAAATTTATTTTATTTTGGAGTATATATGTTTTCTATTGGCTGATATTTTCTTCCATTCTGTTTAGTTTCTTATTTATTTCCCCTAGCATTGCATAAATTTTACCGATCTTTAATTCTTTCTTGTAAAATGTATTTTGCTTTGAATCGTCTCTGTTCGTTGTTTATGTACGGACAATTCGTATAGTTCGCCTTTATCTGCACCGTACGAAGCAGCTGAACCCGTTCGGCCCGTCTTAGGTTTGCCCCTTATCCTTGCATTCGTTCTAAATGGCTTAATTTACTTCTTAAATCTAACCCTACCTCAGATCTGCTTGTGGTAGGTTGTTTCCCTTCCTCACTTTTACTTGATCCACAGTCCCTCCCACTAAATTTACTTCTAAATACACAAGAATAACCGTGTTAATTTCTGCTACACCAGGACCGGACTTTATTAATATTGAAACTAATACTTTTACAAGTAAATAGAATATTCATTAGAAATAAGATTTTTTGGGAATGCAATTTATGGTAGTAATTTATACTTTTTTAACATCAGTTATAAAGAATTTGAGGTTTATTGGTATTTGAGTAATGGCTCTACTTTGAAGAGTTTGTTATGCACGCTTAATATGTTGAGTTTCTAATTTGTACAGTAAATTTTAATATTAACTTTGCAAAGTGTTAACGCATACTTTAGCTCCTTTCTTTCTCCCCCTTTAAGTTCGGGCACTACATATTCCTGTCCAATAACGACTGAGGTGTAGAACATGAATGGTAAGAGAATATTACTGATAATTATAGCCATAATCATTTAATATTTTTTTATTAAACTTTTTCTATTCTTTTAATTTACTTTAATTTCCTTTAAGTTTTTGCATTCCACTATTTTCAGCAATTATTTAAAAGTACGTTGGCTATTCAAAACGTGCATTTTAGAAAAACTTGGAAATACTCAATCGTCAGCGGAATATGTTGTATCCTTGTGTATATATATATATATATATATATATATATATATATATATATATATATATAATATAATTGTTTTTACAATTTGTATACTTCCTATTATTGGTTTTTATTAAGCCAATCTTTAATTTATAGAAAAACAATGTTTTACGAAATCTTAACATTTGATACCTTTATTTCCCTCTCTTGTTGCTTATTTTCGTTTTTCTCTGTTTTTCTTGCTTTGTCACGCTTTGTTGGTTTTTCCCTTGTAACAACTCTTCGTAATGTTCTGTTCCTTTTTCTGATATTATTAAACTAATTTTATACTTTTACCTGGGTTTCTTGTTTTAACCTTTGAGTTAGCTTCCACTCTTTTTTAGATTAGTTACATATTATCGTATTACTTATATTTCTTGTTCGTTTACTTATCTTGTTTATTCTACATATTTCTGCCTTGTTAATGGTGTTTTATTTTTTCACCACTCATTATATCCTTTTTACGTTATGTCTTTTATTCTAGTTCTATACTGAATATTTAATTTCTTAAACTACTTTTTGGTTCCATTTCTATACTGAATTTGTTTTCGTATTTACTTATGTGTTTATAGATTTTATTTGGGTCTTGCTCTTTTACTATTATCTTGCATTTTAATCTATATTGATACCATTTTTTAATACTTTCTTGCCTGAAAAGCTTGGTTTTGTACGTTAAGGTTTTCAATTTTTTATCTGATTTTTTTACTTTCTTATTTCTATTTGTCGTTTTTAATACCTAAATAAAAGTGTTTATTGTCATATAGTGGTTTGATTTGCACCTTAGTTGTCTATGTACCCTTACATATTTTAGTTTTTTTAATAATTGATATAAGCTTGCGTGTTAAATATCTTTATGTTTGAAGAAGGTATTGGGTATTATCAATTTATTCTTTCCCTATAAGGAGAGAAATTGTTTTCCATTTTTTACTACTCTTTCTTCATACGTTCCCACTCCTCTATCATTCTTTTTTCTTCCAAATATGTTGTTTAAGGCTCTAATTATTATTAGCTGTTTTATTCACTCATAATTTCTATTTGTTTGGCGAAAATAGCAAACAAACTTTTTCTTCCATCTGATCGTACACCATTGTTTATAGCATACATCTATATGATTGTCGTGTTTTGTACTTGTAATTTTATTTGAATTTTTTCCAGCTGACGTTTTATTCATAAATATAGTTTATTTCTTTATTTTTTTCTAGTGGGTATTGAGATTCTGCTTTTTCCCTTTTTAATATTTCCTACTGCACTTCTTATGAATATAAATGTAAATTCCATATATTTCCTAACCTGTAGCTTTTTTCTCAATTTTCGTCAATACTGTGACAGGAATCCGTTTTTCGTATTTCTATTTTTTATTTTATCTCTTCTATTTTTGTTATCAAACTCGGTACATGTCATCTCCTTCTTCATCTTTAGTGTTTTCTTTTTATTTTACTTTTAGGTTTTTTTACTTGTTTGTGATTGAATTTTGAAACCGAGTCCTGAGAATTAGGAGTAAAATTGACACTTTTTCTCCCCCGATCTGATAGAGATTTCTTTTCGTGAGAAGGAAAAGCCTTTTTAGTGTTTTTTATCGTGCCATATTTTATTTTTATCCTTAAACTATTATATATGTTGTTAATGTGGGTGTTACAACCTAATTCGATAATCTCTAATTGCTTACTGTGAGTCAAACGCTGTTGGTTCTTTTATCTCGTTGGCGGTTGGGAGGAACCTTGTCCGCCTTCTGATCAACTAACTGGTTTTTCCTTGTATTTCTGGGCCGAGGACCTTACACTATACTGGCAACCGATTTAGTTAAATTATGGTATTTTAAAGAGGTCTCATCAATTTATCCCTGTATTTTTTCAATCTAACCTAAGATAGACTTTGGTGGGTGTTAAGTGTTTCGTAATTCAGTATTAATAGTAGTAAATTGTTTTTTTTTCTAGTTGGAATTTGTGGTTTGTCCGCATAATAAAGTTATTGAGGAGGTTACCATTTATAGTAAACCTACTAACGTAATCAAATATAATACAGTTTTAATGTATGATCAAAATCAAAATTTACAATTTTACGACACCACTAATTCTATATTTATTGGCCAAAAATACATCTTTAGATATACTGCTCCAACTTTAAAGTGGTACACTCAAAACAAATTAAAGAATGTTTTTTAAAATACTTAATTAGCTTATCTATAAGTTATACATTCAGAAACAAATGTAGCATAATATAAAAATGTGGCCAGGATACTATTTTTAGTTTGATTGTGATATAAAAGGGCTAACTTACTTATTTATAAAAATAATTTCTTACATAAAAGTGTGTACCGTCTCGTTTAATAAAAAAAACCCTTAATACCTGTAATTAATTATTTGTTAACTCCTTCCTTATGTAGTGTAAACCAAACAGTTAAAGTCAGCATTCACGTCAGAAAAAAAGCCTTTAGTCTATTATCAATTTAGAATTGCTAGAAGGAATAGTGCAAGGAAGACAAATCTTCTAAAAAGCTGCCTGCGGGTGCCAGCGCGGCTAACTCATGAAACTGATCAAATTGTGGATTTTTCTGGTTAACGCGGTTTACTGGGAAGCAGCGGTCGTTTCATTTACTTAATTGCTTTTCTTCTTCCTTTGGCTCCAAGTCGACGGAGTGATTTTATTTATTTTGGCGTTCTCAGTCGCAACTAGCAATTCAATTTCCTAATTTGCCGGATAAAAGTGCTAAGATTGAATACTATATCTGACCAAGTTTTGAGACACTTTATAATAGTTTCCGCATTTATTTGGCATAGAACAAGTTTGATTTGGTAGGTCTATTACTTGTAATTTATTTTCTCCGAGATTAAAACAGCAAATCATTTCTTATAAAGTTGATTATCGTTTAGAAACTACTAATAATTTAAATAAAATATTAGGAAAAGCTATTTGCGTAGTTACGCATTATTTTTATTTTTTTGCATTATTTGCAGCTTAGAAAAAATATTTGTAAGAAGCATTAAACGAATGTTTTATTACTTTTACCAGGAAAATAAAAGCCGTATTTATGGTATGTAAGATATATAAACGCAATTTAATATTATAGTTTTTCTGATTTGACTGACAAAACAAGCACAGGGATATTTTAATGCTCAAATTGAGAGAAGGAACAAAAAATAAATTGCTTATTTCAAGCAAAAGCTTCAAATCGATCTAGAATAGGTAAGTAAAACAGTTCAAGTTTGTTGATAAACATATAAAAAAGGCAAAAAAAACAATGTTGAAAATTATTTGTACCTTATTTTATTATTGTATTAGGCAGGAAGAAAAAGTTGGCCTTTATAAGAAAGGTACTTTATTTTAATTATTAATAAATTTGCACATACGTACTAAGTTTACGTAAGCAACCTGCATTGTGCAGTAATTTTTATGTTGTTGTCTGCTTATTCTGTGAAAATATGTACACGCATTTAAGTTTATATGAATTAGGCATTATTAATTATATAATAAAACGTAAAATTGTTAGTTTGTATCCTTTTAAGTAATTTTGATGTGTTTGCGCTGGAACAATAAATTACAATGTATTAATATGTTAAAAAATTCCTGGATTAAAAATTATGAAAATAAATGCAAGTTCGGAATGAATTTTTTTTAAATTAATTTATTTATTAGCTATTAGAATTAACATTTTATAGGGTAATATAATATAACAACAACTGTTAGACAAAATTCGACTTTATTTTTTAAGATGGTCTGCTTCAAGAGCGGTACATTCATTCAACGCTTCTTTAACATTCCGATGTCTTTTTTGTAGAACGATTTATCTTTGGCCTTAAAACAGGTTTCAGTTTCGGTAATCATTTCTTCATTAAAGACAAATTTCTTTTCCTGGAGCACTCTTTTTGGATTTGCAAACAAGTAGCAGTCGCTGGGAGCCAGATCCGGAGAATACGGTGGATGGGAAAGCAATTCAAAGTGCAATTCGTGTAATTTTGCCATTGTTACGATCGACTTGTGACACGATGCATTGTATTAATAAAATAGCACTTTTTCCCTTTTAATTTTGGGTCGTTTTTCACAATTTCTTCTTTCAAACGCACCAATAACGCGATATAATCAATGAATAAAATACAGTGCACGTTTAAAAATACGCAGACCAAGCATTACCAGCTGACATTTGCGTTTTTGATCACTTTGCCGTCCACTCAACTGACTGACGATTTGACTCTGAAATGTAGTGATAAATCCATGTTTCATCCATTGTCACATACCGCATGAAAAAATGCTTTTTATTGCGTTAAAACAGCCCTAAACATCGCTCTGAATCACCGACGCGTTGTTTTTGATCGACTGTGAGCAAGCGCGGTACCCACTTCGAACAGAGCTTTCTCGTGGACAAATGTTCATGCAAAATGGCGAATATACTGCCTTCTGATTTCTTCAGGGTGTCAGCTATCTCACGCAACTTTAATTTACGATTGGCCAAAACTATTTTGTAGACTTTTCTGTTTCCTGGAGCTAGTGCCGAATTAAGGCAACCAGGGCGTTCAGGATGATCGGAGTTTGCACGGTCGCATTTAAAATCAGCAAACCACTTCCCTACAATTTGCTTTGATAAAGTAGAGTCCGAATAACACTTGTCAAACCATTGCTTTGCTTTAATGGTATTTTTCCCATTAAAAAGCAATGCTTCATCAACACACAAAATTTATATTTTTCCATTGTTTTGAAAATTACAAAAGTTGCTACACTAAAACTACTGTAGCTTGTGAACTAAACATCAGATTGTCATGAAATTTTGACACATCATTTTAAGGTTAGTACTTCCTAAAAATCATACGAGTTTATCAGGAGTGGCGCTATCTAACAGTTATTCTACGAATTTATTGAGTGATGTGTTATTTCTCATTTGAGGTCAATTGGCCAACATATTTTTAGTCTTCTGAAGTCGTGCGGTAGTAAAAGTGGTTGTATGAGTGGATTAACAAGCATCTAGTGGGTATAATAAGTTGCACTAAAACGAAAGGCATGAAGTGATCGTATAACGTTTTGTTGGTTACGTACCAAGGTCGCTCGAATAATATTAGATTGGAAGCATTGGATAATTGCTGTGCTTGACTTGCTGGCACATCCCCATAACTCAATGGTATAAGTGCAAACAGGTATGATTATTGTTAGTGTAAATGTTACTTGATTTCATTAATTTTAATGTTATATTTATTAGTCCAATTTTATATGAGATTTAAGTGGTCTTACGCATATAAAAATGCTATTATTAGATTTACATGGCGTGCAAGTATGATTGTATTATCTGCAAAAGTTCCAGTTGTAGTATTGGGTGTAGTGGGTATATCAGATGTGTATAGTAGATAAACCAAAGGGCTTAACACACTACCCTGCAGTACCCCTCCCTGGATTTAAAAAGTGTTCGAATAATTGCCATTTATTTTAGTTCGCAATTGACGATCAGCCAAGTAAGATTTAAGGAGTGGAAAATAGGATGGAAGGATTCGGTGAAGTACGAGGTTCATTCAAGTTATAATACCTCAAATTTCTTTTCTCACAAACTAGTTACACGACAACTGTGAAACTTGTGTCATTTCTTGACGTAATCTTCCTGCAGTCGTATACATTATTTACAACTTCGACGCCGTGATTCCATGGCCGCTTCAAGCTCCTTTAACAGTTTTTTTCGCCACTGCAAAATCGTTGATGCAATAGTGGCACGACTAGTGAATTTGCGATAATGGTCAGTGTTTTTCATCGTTGGAAACAGCCAAAACTCGCTAGGAGCCAGTTCAGGTGAGTAGGAAGCATGAGAAATAACTTCAAAGTTGTCAGCATTTGTAGCACCCACTTGAAAGAAATTTGTTTGCATTTTCAAGTTTTTATGCAGGATTATGTGCACAGCTCCCACGGAAATGCCAACTTTATGTCTTCCACATTCATTCGGCGATCTCCAAAACAAGTTTCTCCACTCGCTTGATCATGTCGTTAGACCGGCTGGTGCGAGGCCGAGATTGTCTTGGTTTGCTGTTACAGGATGTTCTGCTTTTTTTGAACTGTCGCACCCACAAACGCACATTAGACACATCCATAACACCATCATCACATGTCTTACTCAACTGGAGATAAATTTCACCGGTGTCACACCACGAAAATGGAGAAAACGAATGATTACACGCTGTTTTGTAATGAAAACGTCGCCATTTTGTATCAAAAACAGTCCTCGCTATCGCCGCTGCCGCTAGAGTCCTGTGTGCCGTTCAGTGCTGCCATCTCTGTCACGCATATTTCTCTGCTCCTAGTCTTGACAAAAAAAAAATTGGAGGTGTTATAACTTAAATACACATTTTAGAAGTTTTTCTAGAGGCTCGGAAACGGTAGATAAAAAACTTGTAGGTCTGTGTGAGGAGACTTTGCTTGGATTTTTACCAAGTTTGGCTATTAAAATTACTTCAGCAACTTTAATGGAAGAGGCCAATAGTGGAGAAGAAAAATTTCATTGAATATATATGTTAGGAGTACAATATCTTTACTAGGAAATTCGGTATGATTTGGTCAGGTCCGAATGACTTTCTAGAATTAGATGAGCGATTTTTTAAAATTTCTTTGGGTGTAGTTTGTTTTATAAAATCAGGAGTTTCTACAAGACTGTAACCCTGTAATCAGTTGTTGCGTTAGTACAGAATCTTGAAGACTAAATACTTCAATTAGGTATAGTGCAAACAGATTAACCTTATCCTTGTTACTTATAACCCAATCTCCAAGTATGGGGGCCATGTTTTCGGATTGGGGGGTTAGCTTGAATTAGTTGTGTGAAATCTTTTATTGGTTTCTATATTGAATTGTCATAATGGTTAAGATTACTAATCTAATCTAGGAATGACTTGTCTTTCGTTTCTTTTATTTTAGCTTTGACTTTGTTGCTTAATTGCTTGGTGCTCTTGTAGGATTGTAAAATTAGCTTATTTGTAACTTCTTCTAGCTCTGCAGGATCCTTGCGTGATATTTTATATTTACAGGTTTATTAACTTTGATTTTGTAGGCTTCTCAATCAGCTCTTGAGTTGTGCAGTCTGGGTACTTTTTTAACATTTACTATTGTTGTAGCAATTGCTGCGATGATAGGCATGTGACCGAAGAAGTTCAACAAATCTGGTATTTTGTTATGGTTTGTCGGCTAGTAGATTGGGATGCCCATGGACAAAATGAATTTCTCTTGTAGTGTTTTGCCTATTTTTTTACTCTTTGTAGTAGTGAGACGTGATCTCTATAAGGTGTTCTTTGAATTATAATTACATCTGGATATAAATTTGAAACCAAAGGTTAAGAAGAATCCTAAAAATTTTTTTTTAGATTATGCCGGGGCGGACAATATACTGCCGAGATTGTTGTATTGTACGGTCCTGGTTGTAGGTAGTCCTTTGCATAACCCAATGGTTCATAATGTTTAATTGTTTCCTTTATTAATATTGCACATCAAGCATGAAATGTGTTGTAAGGATAATTAGTGTAGTAAAATTTGTAGTTTGGTATCTTAAGGTGGGTTTCACTAATTAGAAGTATGTGTATTAGCTTTTGGTAAAAAAATGTTTATTTCTTTTTATGTTGTGTTGCGCCATTATAGTTCCATAGAGCTATTGTAGATAATATTAACAAACACGGTCAATTTTATCAGAGGAATGGCTTTTTTAATAAACAGAAATAACACAAGTTTGTGGTATTAAAAAATGGCAAAAAGCACAAGTTCTGCTTATGGCCCCTATAATTTTCTGTAACTTTAAAATTTTTTAATAAATGCACTATTGTTGGCAGAGGAATGTTAAGCAAGCTAGCAGAGCTTTTTCATATATCTGTGTACGAATTTTAAAGGATTTATTAAGATAAAATTTGCGTTAGGTTGCTTTCAGCTACTGTCAAATTATATAATTTAAATATTACAAATTTTTCCTAGTAAAACTTGGTTTCGCCACGAGAAGTGGGTGTGCAGCAGCCACGGATGTTATTAGAAAATACCCGAGGAAGATTTTTACTCAAATACAATACATCCAAAATTATATTTTAAAAATCCTTTTAATAATGACGTTTATTAATGAAAAACACCGTAGTTTTTTCCACTCATTTGGTGGTCAATAGTAATTGCTTGTAACGTGTTCATTCAATGTACTTGGATTTGCTAGTTTTGGCGGGGGTTTCCGCTCCAAAAGTAATAATTGGCATCACTATAGTCTTGTAGATTTTTATGTTACTATAAATATTAAACTACTTATTCTTCTAGGTTACAACTGTTAAATAACTCGAGCTCGTGCACCTTTCATAATAAGTTGTTTCACTTTGTTGTTTATGGTACGGTCGCTGAATGCATCTACTCATAGATATTGAAAATTTATGACCCGTACAACTATTTTTATCTCAATTTCAAGCTTGTATAGAGCTAGCTGTTTGGATATTTTCATTGATTTGGTTTTACCAAGCGAAATTTTCACATTATATGTCTTAGCTGCCATGAATTTATGTAAAAGATGCTGCAAATTATTCTTAGACTCCGCAATTAAAATTATATTGTTCGTATAGCATACTATAAGAATGTTTTTTTGTCCCATTTTATACTTGGGTAATTTTCTTACTTTACTTACAATTTTACGCAATAACAAGGCTAAGAAGATTAGAATTTTTTTTGGCGCACTTACAGGCACTGCAGCCGCAAAGGCTTCTTGTGCCCACTAACATGCACTTATTAAATGCTAGGAAATTCACACACAGATCACAGAGTCAACTGGTTGAACCATCTGAGCCACCGCGTCCCCAAGGGTAGGACTTAGATTATATCTCATATTATGTCTTTTGCTTTCTGTTAATTGGTTTGCTAACTCACCTTTGTTAATTTATTTTTATTTTGTTTTTACAACTTTTATTAATGCCGTGGGAACGTTTTTCTTATCCAAAATTAATAATACGTCTTGTAGCTTAACATAATCGAATGCTTTTTTTATCCACAAAACACATAAACTGCTTGACTACTATAAACATAGAATTGATGGTGGATCTATTAGAACTAAAACCTTGCTGTTTTTTACTTATATGCTGATGTAATTAATCTTGTCTAGTATTAGTTTAGTTAGCAGCTCCTGCGTTGTATTCAGAAGCGTCTTTTTATATAGTTCTTTAGATTAACCTTTTTCCCTTTAAAATATTGAAATAGCTATGTTTATTCAGTTGACACTTTTCCTTCTTTAATTAAAAAAATGGTGAGTTTCAAACGCCCCGCGTAAGAGTCTGCGAACTCAACAGTTGAGGTTCTCGTATGTCTATCCCTACTGCTTCATCTTTGATATGAGCCGATATGGCAAGCACCTTAAATAACCGCATTACTTCTCTTTGTTCGAAATGAACGCGTATATATATATATATATATATATATATATATATATATATATATATATATATATATATATATATATAAGGTAAAAAGTTCTCGGCCTGACAATGAAAGGCTGGGACTTTCACTTAAAAAATGATTTTATTTTTCTACATAATCTCCCTTGACTTCAACACACTTGATCCAGCACCTCTCCAACATCAGTATTCCTTCTCGGAAGTGAGAATCTGGAAGATTGTGAAAATATTCATCAACTTCTTCATTGGATGCGAAGCTCTTTCCAAAAACAAATTTTTTTAAGTTTGGGAACAGATGGAAGTTTGAGGGTGCCAAATCAGGAGAAAATGGGGGATGGCCGAGCAAATCATACCCCAAATCCCGCAGTTTTCCCATCGCCAACGCAGGTGCGTTGTCCTGGTGAAAGATGATTTTTTCTTTTTCAAGCCAGGCCCCTTCTCGCGAATTTTGGGATCCAGTTCGTCAAGAAGGTTGGAGTAATATTCGCCTGTAATTGTTCTGCCTATTGCAAGATAATCAATTAACAGAATCCCTTTCGCATCCCAAAACACGCTGGCCACCTTTCCGGCAGATGTGATCGACTTCGCTTTCTTTGGCGCTGAACCACCGGCTTCCACCCACTGTTTGGACTGCTGTTTCGTTTCTGGCGCGTAGTGGTGGACCCATGTCTCATCCATAGTGACAAATTGCCGCATAAAATCGGTCGGATCCCTGTTGAATCGGTCCAAAGATTGCTGCGAAAATTGTTTGCGCATTTGCTTTTGATCGGCATTCAGCAAATGCGGCACCCATCTTGCGCAGAGCTTTCGCATCCCTAATTCTTCGTGCAAGATGTTTCGCACTCTTTCTTTCGATATCCCCACAGCCTCAGCTATCTCACTCACCTTCATTCGTCTGTCGACCAACACGATATCATGCACTTTTTCGATGGTTTCCGGTGTGGTTGCGGTTTTTGGCCGTCCTTCACGTGGGTCATCTTCGAGGGATGTGGGACCACGTTTAAATTTAGCTGCCCACTTTTTAACAGTTAAAATGGAAGGAGCAGAGTCCCCGTAAACTTTTGTCAACTTCGGATGAATTTCCTTAGGGGTTAATCCATCAAAAACGAAGAATTTTATAACCACACGATATTCAATTTTATCCATTTTAACGAAAAACATGCAACATGTCTACTGAAAAAATTCGTGGTAACAAACTACTTGAGCGAACAAGTTGAAACTAGTCATACGAACTAATGACACATGCACCCAAGCAGGAAGCATAATTGTTTGCCGATTGCAGCACCATCTCTGTGTCAGGCCGAGAACTTTTCACCTTACCCTTATATATATATATATATATATATATATATATATATATATATATATATATATATATATATATATATGCTGTCACAGCTCCGAAATAACTAGTAATTAAAGCTACAGACTTATATTAATATATATTTTATCACAACATCTACTGGTATCTGAATTCTATACTATACATTTTAAATTAAATTTGTTTAAAAATATCAGTTTATGTTGTTATAAAGAACATTCAGGTAATACTTTATATTACTTATATACTTTTATTCATGGTTTATTTTTTCCGTAATCGCTTTCTTTCTAAAGAAAATAATTCCACATAGTGATAGCTGTCATGTTTTTCACAATCGTCGTTTCAATTTTGATTATCTTATTTGAAGTGTAACAATTTCTACAAATATTTCAAGAAAATTTAAATATTTAAATAAATTTTTTTCGATTTTCTGTATTTTTTAAATTATAACTATTATGGAATTTGTAGGGTACTCAGTCTACAATTAAAATGGGTTGAAGTTTTAAACTGTGCCCTCTGATTACGTAATGCCAAATAAAAGCTTACAAAGCTTAAAATCTTCCGGAGGTTAGTTAACAAAGAAAACAAAATAGATTTCAGCATCATTAAATTGTGGTGAGGCTTATTTAGGGGAGTCATATTAGATAAAATAAGGCTTAAACTTCTGAATAATTCCGCGATTCGTATTTTTTAATAAAACCTTTTGTATTTGCTTCAAAATAGTGTCAATAAAAAATGTCTCCTCTTGAAAAAGGGTGCTAATTATTCATTTGTTTGCTAACAGTAAGCGCCAAATTAGTTACAAAATTGAATATCTCGAATATAAATCGATGAAAAATTACGAAAATAAATTCTTAGGCTTTTTCAAGTATACTAATTACGAATCTGATATTAAATTTTAGAAATTCAAAATGGCGGAATCAAAATGGCTCATGAAAATGTATACGGTTTTCAAGCATGGAAGTTACAAAATTCACGTTAGATTTAAAAAATTGGAAGTGGCTTGTCTAACATAAAGTATCATGTACTAAAATTGCTTTATAACTATATTTCTAGTGTTTTGAGAGCAAACAATTTACATTGTAATATCTTCGATGTATTTATTTGAAAAGTATATATTTACGAAACGTCCTCTGCTCCTGACACACATTCTGCTATTTCTGCAATTCTGCGGGGTTTCTTAAATTTCTGCGATTGCAGATACATTTTCAAAAATTTCAGATGTATATTCAGCCAAAGCATCTATCTACTTGAGGACTGTTCGAACAGTCTGTTCCACTGCAATTTAAGCAGGCAATGTTGCAGTATAAGTCAGTTTTCCTGCAATTACAATTATTTTTACAGCCACTTTTGAAGCTGCAAAATAAACTTTGTAACAGCTCCTGCAAAGCTGGAGGTTCAGTCATATATACAGGGTACAATAAATATTTTTGTATACATCCCCATTCATGGTAATAATTTTTTGTTCAACCATTGCTGAACATGTAAGTAGACTCTTTTAAAATGCTGCAGTATTGCATTGATTGGTGGAGATTGAAAATGCAAGAGTCATTTTTCTTTGTTTAGAAACGCCTCTAACAAAACACTTGTATTAAAACTCATTTAAATCATATTCCGTTTTAGAAGCACCGTACAAAGCCAATGTACACTCAACACTAGCTTCAAAAAGTTTATTTATAGAGCTATTGTTATTATAAAATATTTGTGCCTTTGCTTATAATTCAACGTTATATTCAAATCTTTTTACAAATGTATTCACTAAATGCATTCAAAAATAATTATTTAACCAACTATTGCTAAAAAAAAACCGTAAATGTAAAGCGGAACGTAATATTACGCAGCCACGTGCCAAAAGACTAACGTACCTTTTGAAGCTGAAACATAAGATTTTCTCACCATAGACCAAAGAAACTGAATAGACGACTTTCTTCGTTCTTAGAATATACATCAAAAGCTACTATACACTCTACATTCACATGTTAGGTCAGCTTGCATTGAAATTCCCTGCGCTTGTTATAGTCATACTGAAAACATGTATATTATAACTATTTACCTTTTTTTTTGTTTACCATTTTTTTACATAGAAAAAAATTATAGCAGGATTTACTCTTCAATGATTAGATGTTAGCTACCACCTCCATGTGATCAAAGTGTTAAACAATCTTATTTTTTTAGTTAAAGCGATTTATTTATACTGCAATGTTAAGACTATTTAAGTGAAAATAAATTTTTTTCTGTTTTTCTTAAAAAACATTGTAACTGTTGTAAAAAAAATTTTTCACTTAAAGTACATATCACAAGCTTTAAATTGACTACTGAGTCTGAGAACTTTGAAGACCTGATTTTCGTAAAATAAATTTTTCTATTTTTTTTGACTAAAAACATATTTTAAATAATCCCTTTAAATATAGTGACACACTATTTGTTTATTTTTTTTGTCTATTTTATTCGAGTGTCTTTGAATTTCACGAAATAATCACAACTTCAAGCTGATGTAAGAAATATTTAAATACGTCAAAAAATATTTAAACACGTGTAGCATTTTTAAAAAATGATCCTTTTTAATATCTAAATCGTTTCATGTCGTTTGCTTTTGTCAATTAAAAGTTACAGCTACTTTTGTGTGGGGCGCGCGTTCGCCCCGGCTCACTTTAAGCGTAGCAGTCGGCTGATGCAGCACGAATTGGAACGTTAATTAACAAATTCCTCGTCCCTCAATTTCTATTGAAAAACCAAATATTATATATGTTTAATTTGAAAAATTTTCTGTTCTTTCCAATGGCGCTATTAAATTTCTGATAAAAGCTAAATTTAAAAAGTTATTTGCAAAAAACTGCATTTTTGCATGTAAACTGTAAAATAAAGAAATTAGCTCTTTTTCAAACACGTTTTAAATAGAATCATCGATCGGAGAATTTTTCCGAAGTGAAAATCTAATATGACTACCCTAATTATCATTACATCCTCAATTCTAAATGAGAAACTATGGTGAGACGTACGAAAGATAATCAAATACTTACCAACTTACCAAAACTAAAATAAAGCTGTTTGCTGAGAAGGTCTGCGTAACTCTTAAGATTATACCGATATTGTTTTCATTGTACGATTTGCTGGTAAAAGCCACTTGTAGTATAAGAAGACGCAACGTTCTCCTCTAAGATAATGTCTGTTGTCACGGTAATTCAAGCCAAATTTAAGCAAATTATTTAACCCTCTCTATTAAGTCCCAATTAAACCTGTTTGATCCTTTCCAAAGTGCTTTATTTAAAAAGTAATAGATTAAAGCAGAGGAATTCGTACGTAAATCACTCCACCACAAACCCACGTCTGTACACCGTAGCGATATAAAAAAGTAGTTTTATGTGCTGCATTGCTCGGATCAATAAAATATTTAAACAGTTTTTTTACTGACCGATCTACTATATTTTAAAACTTTTTATATGTTGGAAAACCCTGTGCAACTACTACAGTAAATGCATTTGTTAATATACGTAAATTATTATTTTCTGAAAACAAATTTTCAAGGTCATATAAAAGTTTGGCTTTTTGTTTAGAAAGTATTAAACGTAGCTTAGTTAGCTTTAAAATTTCATCCCCATAAAAGCATATGGAATGTTTGGACAAGTTTAAATACTTATGAAATTTAAGTTTTTATTTTAGATTATTATATTATCTAAAGGGATGCCCAAAATTAGTTGTAAATACTTTCTTTTTGTAAAAAGTATTGCTACACCACTATTTGAACCATGTAAGCTCAGAGAGAACTGAATATGTGTTTTTGTCAGTGTATATAATAGATATATAAAGGAAACAGATATTTTGGTTAAATGCTTATATTTCTGGTAAGTAAACTTATTTAAAAAACCCAATAAGAAAAAGCAAACAAACTAAGAGTGTGATTTAAAAAAAAATATATTATTTCAAAATTTTAATATGAATCCACTATATTTAGTTTTACGTGATTTATTGTAATATTTGACAATAAACTACTGCTATTTACTAGAAAGAAAGAATTTGTAACAATTAGGAAATATTTACAAAAAATTTTTAAGTTGTATTATAATATGTATAAAAGGTTATAAAAATAATTTTTGAGAAGAATAGACATTAGGTATGTATGTATACCTAACAAGATAAAGGTGTTCTCTTTTAATTTTTTAATAAGAATTATGTGCCAAAAGACATAAAAAACATTTTTGAAATAATGCATACAAATAACCGACTATAAAAGATAAAACGCCAAAATAGCTATACAACGTTGCTAACTGTATAGTTTGTAGCAGAATTTTTAATGAAATCAATGTCGTTCTACACAAGAAGGTTAAAAACTTGGTGTGAACATCACACGACTTTCCTTATCCTATTATTATATATTATACCGGGTCCATCATCTCGGCCCTGCGCTGCTCTCGTCTCGGAACTTGTTATTTTAAAAAAGGACGAGGCACGAGTCCATCGTCTCGGCCCTGCTCTGCTCTCGTCTAAAAATTTGTTAATTTAAAAAAGCTATTCCAACACTCGAAAGTTGATTAAAATAAACAGTACAAGACAATAATTGACTCGTACTTACAATTTTGCTACGTCACTGAAGGTAACCGTGCGAGCTCGGCCGCACGGCCTTCGCCATTATCGTCTGCGTGCTCCCTCCTAGCGGCCAAGCGCTCCCCCCGTCCTCCCGCAGTCGGCCCGGTAGCTCACCGAGCGCGCTGTGATTGGTCCGTTTAATTAATTTTTAATCGGCTATAACTTATTTATTTGATCTGGGACCAAAAAATTTCATTGTAATTTTTTGTTCGTCTCCGTTTGATCTATCCGGTAATATAAATTTCCCGAAACATTTTATGAACACCCGGTATATTAAAAATCCTGAGCTTCAATTTTTTTTCGAGTTCCTATTTTACCAAATTTTATTTTAAATTCATGTTTATCGAATGATAACAAATCATTTTTATTCTCATAAATTTTTTGTATCTTCAACCGTTTAGATTCGCGACCGTTTTGCGACCGATTTTGCGACCTTGCGGCCAAACGGCTCGGCCGATTTTTACCAAAAGCTTCGCACTGCGTCCCCTACCTACAGGTAACTTGCATACCAAATTTCAAGTCTCTAGCTCTTACGGTTCTCGAGATATCCTGTTTACTGACAGACCGACAGACACACACACACACACACACACACACGAACCAATGGCTCAAACCAACTTTTTTGGTGTCCTGAGGCTATATTTCGTCCAGAAATGTGAAAAACTGGGTAGGTCAAATTTCCGCCGATTACATTACTTTCCTTATTATAGGATAAGGAAAGTAAAAAAAACAATGATACGTTTGGATTCAAATACCAATACTTACGTGCCAAAGTCACAAAATCAGTATACATTTTTAAGCTAAAATATATTATAGATACCAATTGTTGGCCAAATTCCTAATTAAACCACAAAGAACCTACATAAATGACAGCAAAATAAACAACCAATCACAATCACAAAAATAACTTAACAATTTTAATAGATATACCCTGCTAGCTAGCGGAAATGCACCAAAGAAAGTTCAGTCAACAAATGGAATTAGCGTCCAGAAAGCGCCGAAACTTGCCTCCATATTTGTATATAGTGTTACTAATTTTAAACAATTGGTGAAAAATTGTATCAATATTGTAGAAAGAAAACAATATAATGTAGAGGCGTTAGCAAACAACACAACAAAATTAAATTGGCATAGATCTGCTTCATATAGAAAACTTATCACACGCCTCAGTAATACAAAAATCATTAATTATACTTATTAGTTAGGATCTTAACTGTAGATATTGAAAACATGCGTCACACTGTAAATACCAAAGCAGAATTAAAGAAATAAAGCCATGTAGGACGTAATATAATTAATATAATGCATAAAGTAAACCAAAAACCATTGCCAATGTTCTTTGTTTATTTAGATCCTGCCGCAAATAAAAAACCCATAAAATTAAACATTCATCCATCTAAAAAACGCAGTCGACCAAAATGTGGTCCACTTAATATCACTGCTAGCCAAAATAATACAACCTATTCCCATACTGTGGTTGGTAAAAAGCAAAATACTCGAAATCAAGGAAGAAACGGTAATTAACCTTAATTCTCAATTATTATCAACATTTGAATTAATGTTTGATTAATTTATGAATCAAAACATCATGATGTTATGTCTACTTAGGCACATAATTAATAAATCCCATTAATTGACTCCTTGTGACTAGTAATATGAAATGCAAATTTAGCAGCACAAATTCGGTTATTAGTTGATCAATTTTTTAATGAACAGAAAATCGACAACTGCGCTGGTTCTGCAATTATCATTAACAGAAAATTGTATTACTATAAAATGGAGAAGTTTTCAGTTGATTATTTCAAGCTGCACTAATCAATATTAAGTGTAATAACAGATCTTTAGTTGTAATGGAGGTCTATTTTCCGCCAGACTTTCCATTACACAAAACAATAATTTTAAGCTTTTCTTTACAAATTAGGTCTATAACTGGAAGAAGGGGAGCTATAGTGCAAATAATTGTATGTGGAGCTCTAGATTAACTACCACGTAAGGACGAGAGTTATATAAAACCATCGGTTATCTATTGAGAAACTTACTTATTAGCTGACTGAATAATAAACCTGATGCAATAGACTTTTCAGTCTCAAAAGGTCTATCATCAAACTACTGTAAAGTGAAGACCTATTTCCACCTATGTTAGGATCATTCATCTACAATAGTTACAATCAGATAACCAATAATCACAAGTAAAAGAAATCCATCACTCTATAATAACCAAATAAACTAAGAAATGTTTGAGGAGTACCTAAATGACAACATAAAAAAGTTTCTTTGAGGGACATCCAATTAGGAAGGAAAAAAGTGTGTTTTAAAAACGATGAAACTTTCTGGAAATTTTATTTATTAGTGATAAAATGGCGGCGGTGCGGAGCATCTGTACTTGCCTGAGAAAAAAAATTATTCGGAACACTTCTAGCTTCTAGATGAACTAGAGTTTCTTTGAAAATTTCGAAAATTAAAAAACGTGACATAAAAGCGCCTGCCGCTTCACTCGCAGCGGTCCGCGTTGACCACGCACGAACGCTTGCCAGCCGGGCCTGAGTCCTAATTCATTCATCATGCGCAGAATATGCTTTCGACCTTCATTGGAAATTACAGCAGCTATCCAGGCTGCAATGTTAACTATATGCAGACCAGCACGGGGATGTTTTGTAGCGAGGCGCCAGACGGTTGAATTAAAACTCTCATTTGCGTTTTGGGTTTAACCGCCCAAACATCTCCAAAGTAGATCGTCTTGTGCCAAATTATAATACACTGCTAGAATATGCTTCTGTACTTTCTCAGCCACTTACAGAGTATGCTTGAAATATCGTTTATCATTCGAATCTGCACCCATAGCCATGCTTTTTTCCACTTGCACCACGATTCAGCTCCTTTCGGACAGTATTTGTGGCTCGAAAATTCGTCTGTAGAACACGTATGATATAATCCCGCCATTACTTCTCTCTTCATATCCTTGAGATTGTCGGTGTTTCTCCGAATAGCCAACCCGTAATAAATAGTTACTTTGTTGATAAGGGAATCGGTAAGTTTTCCTATAACTCTGAGTTTTGCCGTTCTGTTCACGTTCCTGAACGTGACTTACAATTTCACTTTTCATCACCTGACACTTTGCTGTCTGGTGATGCATCCTGAATCGCCTTGAAGGTTTGAGTCACTATCACTAATATAATTAGTATAATAAACTTCAAACAATTCAAGAGATCTAGAGAACATTTCAATTATTCAATTCATCTCCATTTTCCCAGCAGATTCAGAATAATTTTTCAATGCATTCTTCTTTATGATCCAATTCTCATATTCCATAGTATCTTCTTTGACTTCAATGAGACTAGAGCCTTGGCAAAAACTGGTTTATACGACTAGAACTACGACCTTGTGAGAAAAGGGACGTAAATGCCCGCTTTATCCAAGAAATAACGGATATTCGTAGATCGGTATTTTTTTCGTGTATTTTCTGGCTGTTTTTCTTTTACTGATTTGCGTCTACACCATTCAAATAACGACTTTGAGACGGCATAGATATGCTTTACGATATTTGTGTATGCAGTCTGTGTCATTCCAGTACCAATATCCATTAAACTGCAGAACAGATCGATTATATTTCTACTAATACCGAGAAGGTGCATAATAAAGACTAGTCTCCGATTGCATATCTTGTATACCACAAGGGCAGTTCATAATTATCTTAAAACCCAACCCACGGCTGGCGTTTTAGGGAAATATAACTTTTTGTTGACACTTGTGGCAAACCAGAATCTCGGCAATGGCACTACAAACGGCCACAGATTCTCATCAGAACTTGACAGTTTCTAAACACTTGCGGTCGTGTTTGGGTCATTCGCACTACCACTGTCAGTATTAACGATTTTCGTTTACCGATTCTTGGCTTACTCGGACTCCTTTTGCTTTTCCGGCCTCCTGTCAGATACGTTTCCATCTTGCACTGTATACGTTAGATAACTGGCGTTGGAAAACTCCTCGACCTGAGAACAATGGCTAACGAATTCGGGGCACAAAGGAGACGAGATAATCGGGAGTCGAGGCGGTTGGAGTAGCGGAGCGCGCCGGCCGCGCGAGACAATCCACGGCGAGACTGTTTTCTGAGTGAAAGACGACAGATATTGTAAAACGCTTTCACAGAGGCATTATAAACAAGCCAAGGAACATTCTTCAGGAAAAATTTGATTTTTTAACATTTTAATTGGATGACCCCCACCCCCAAAGCTGTGGAAGAAATCGTCGTAGCAATAGAGCACTAAACAAACAACATACAACAAAGTGCTTGGTACTCAACATAATTATTGAACTATAAAAAAACCTAACAGTTGATAACTATCCTTTGCACATCAAAGCAAAAATATCTGAAAGATAAAGGGCCTCAAAAAATTGGCAGCAAACAAAAAATTCTCTAAACAAAATAGACGAACAAGGCAGTTGAAAGATATATTAAGCTAATGTAAAAATAAAACATTCAGTGCTTTACAATATACAAAGTAAAATTCTTCTCACTATAGTGTTGTATTAGCAATAAAACACTACATGAAGGCCTCAAGATTCCGTAAGTTTAGGAAGAAATTAGAAGCCATACAACTAATCTCTGTAGACAGACTATCCCAGTGAATTAGTGCAAAACATGTTAAACAAAGTGAGTAATACTAGAGGTTTAAAAAGATAAAAAACTTTAGACCTTACTGATTAGCCATTTGTAATTCCGCCTCTCATCATTTCCCTCTACATATTGTTATTATATTTGTTTGTTATTTTTATGGCTAATTGTAAATATTGCTCTAATTATGAAAAAAACGGATTTGTTGAATATTGCATATATCTTCCAAATGTTGCTTTAAAAATGGCAAACACGTAATAACAAAAAGACCGAAAAAAGAACAATTAAAAAAATTTAAATCAAAGTTGTAACTAACTGTCGATCGCCCAACCCGTTTATTAAAGTACCAATGTTGTAAACAAGACTCGATGCTTTTTTAAAAGTTGCTGATTTCAATACCAAGGTTGAAAATGTGTTTAAGTAGACGTTTTTATGTGATTCTTTGATTATTTTCATATGACTATGAAGTAAAATTGTTTAAAATTTATGGTATTATATAACGATTTTAGTGTAAAAGATATAATTTACAACACCAACTTAAATATTTGAAGATGTCTGATGGTCGAAACGAAGACATGAAAATATTTTGTTTTTACAGTGACTTTAAATTCATACACTTTTTTCTATCAAAAAATTGTGTCAGAAAAAATTAAACTATTTATCCTAAGGAATTATTGAAATATTACATTCTTTTGAACTGAATTGGAATTGGAATGAATTCTTGAAATCATTGTACATTTGACACTGATTCAGATTTTAGTATTGATTTTAATTTTAATGTTTATTATTTTTTGTTTTTAACCCTTAACAATAGTCTGAATGCATTCAACTTATTTTGTATTTTTTAGTATTTCTGAAATTGATAATAAACAAACATGTGTAGCAAACATTAACTTATTTATTATATGTACTAAGCAACAATCTCAAAAACTTCTTTATCATAGCGTTTCACATCTCCTTTGGGATATACGTCTTATTTGTGCCATGCATTTCCTCGGGTTACTTGCCTCGTAAGTGTCTATTTTAGCTTTGTTGCTCTTTCTACTACAAAACCCATCTCAGTTCTTCGTCTTATCTATTAGTTTGTTTTCCTATTTTTCAACGAGATTCTTAGTATTGGCTAGCTGCTCTAGCTAGTGTTGTTTTCAGGATTTTTATGTTCCTTTTGGTTATTATCTGAATCTGTGCACCATATGTCATGACCGGTAAAATAAAGAAATTGAATACTTTCGTTTACAGATAAATGTAAAAATTTTTTAAATAAAAGAGGTTGCCTAAATGTGTATTTCTCTCAAATTATTCTGTTTGGGTCTTCCTTTCTAACGTGAAATGTAGTCCTAGCACAAAAAATGGAAACTTAGTAAACTTGTTTTATAATGCAAGATTAATAATGAAATTTACAAAACGTGTCTATGAATATTTACATTTTTATAATAATATATAATATATAATAATAAAATAAACAAATAGATATTAACTTGAAGACTAGCAAAATTAGTATAAAAGCAATTAGAGGACGCACAGGGTCAATTTAGAAAAAAAGTGGATTACAAAACCACAGATAAACAAACTCATTAAGGACATGATATATGTGGTCTTCACAGACATCAAGAAAGCTTTTGATAGTGTACCCAGGAAGTTAATAAGGAATAGCCTAAGAGGAAAAGGAGTAAATAATAAATTAATAAATTGCATTAAGAGCCTACGTAGGCAGTCTGAAAAGTTTTGAGCATCAACATGAAGATAGTCCTACTCGTTAAAACTATTCTGTTACCACAATCGCACGTGCTTTGAAAGATACACCTAAAAAGTTCAGCCATTTTGAACGCTTAGTTGTAGTTTGACAGTTGTTTGTATTAGTCGATTTCAGTGTTTCTGTAATAATAAAAAATCGAATACTGTGCCATAATTAACTAATTAAAGCTGAGTTAGACACCATCATTTTCCACCGTGAAAAGATGGGCAGCTGAATTTAAACGTAGTTTGTACCAGCTTGGCGATGATGAGTGTTCGGAACGGCCAACAACTGTGACCTCCACTGATAACATCGAAAAAGTTTACCAAATGACACTGGATGACCGTCGAATCAAGGTTACGGAGATATCAAGGGCTGTGGGAATGTCAAAAAAACGTGTTTATTATATATTGACTGAAGAATTAAGTATGAGAAAACTGTCCGTGCGTTGGGTCCCGCGCTTGTTCACTTTGAAGCAATACATTCGAATGAACATTTCCAAGACTCTGCTTAAGCGATTTCAGCGTAACGAGTCAGACATTTTGCATCGATGATACTTGGGTCTACCATAATTTTGGCTCGGAGGACAAATATTTTCATCAAACTATAAACGCTTATTTTACAGAGCAAGATGCCAACTACTGTTTGGACGGTTTAAAAATCTTGGAACATCCTGGAAAAGTGTATAGACTTATAAGAGACTTTCTTGAAAAGTAAAATTAAATTTGACAAAAAATACTTTTTTTTATGTGAGGCTTAAATTTTTCAAACGACTCACGTATATCATAACACAAGAAATTACGTTATAACTAAAAACATAAGATCTGAAGAATTCATAACTACAGAGGAACTAAGGTAAGAAGGGGACTTTATCTCAGTTTTCTTTAACATAAAAGTGAATAATATAAGAAATTGGAAGTCGACTACAGAAATATGAAAATAGTGGAGATAACTCTGACTATTTATATCAAGAATAAAGAAAACCTACTATATAATTTTGATATATGGGCAAAAACTTTAGAAGATAGAAGTTTAAAAATATATATATCTTCTTCTTCTTCTTGATGTTCCGTCTCCTAACGGAAGTTGGAGATCATCATGGCTATCTTCACTTTGTTTACAGCAATTCTGAAAAGTTTTGCCGATGTTATCCCGAACCATTCTCTAAGATTTCGAAGCCAGGACATTTTCCGTCTCCCTATATTTCTCTTCCCTTGTATTTTGCCCTCCATTATCAGTCTTAGCACCTCGTACCTCTCGCCCCTCATTATGTGTCCCAATTATTCTAGCTTCCTCCGTTTTATTGTTTTTATTACTTCTTCTTCTTTGCCCATTCTTTGTAGGACTATGGCATTTGTGATATGGTCCACCCATGAAATGCGAAGCATTCTTCTATAACACCATCTCTCGAAGGCTTCTATTTTCTTGACTTCGTTCTGTCTTACGGTCCAAGCCTCGGCTCCATATAATAGGGTTGGGAAGACGTAGCAGCGTAATATTCTTGTTCTAAGATTTAAGTTGAGGTCTCTATTACAAAGGAAACCTTTGAGCTTTACAAAAGTATTTCTGGCTATTTCTATCCTTGTCTTTATTTCTTTTGAGTGATTTGCATCGTTAGTTACCCATGTTCCTAAGTATTTATATGTGTCTACCTTTTCTATTATTGTGTTATTTATGGTAATATTTGCATTAGCATTTGTTGTTCTAGTTACTACGATAAATTTAGTCTTGCTCAGATTCATATTTAACCCGTACTCCTTGCATGTGTTGTTCAATTTTTGTATTAGATCTTGTAAATCATCTATGTTGTTTGTTATTATAACGGTATCGTCTGCGAATCTTATATTATTGACGATTTCGCCATTGATTATTACCCTTCCTTGCGTTCTTCTAGGGTTTCCCGAAAGATGGCCTCACTATATACGTTAAATAATAAAGGCGACATCACACAGCCTTGTCTTACTCCCCGGAGAATTTCAATCTCCTCAGATGTTTCATTGTCAATTCTAATCCTTGCTGTTTGGCCCCAGTATAGATTACATATGATCTTGATGTCATTTTCATCCACATCTTTTGATTTTAAAATCTCTATTAGTTTTTCATGTTGGACTTTGTCAAATGCCTTTTCGAAGTTCACGAAACAGGCATAGATCTCATAGTTCATGTCCAAGCATCGCTGCATCAACACATTTATACCGAACAGCGCCTCTCTAGTTCCTATAGCGTTTCTGAAGCCAAACTGTGTGTTACTGATATCATAATCAAGTTTTCTGGATATTCTGTTGTGTATTACTCTCAGAAATATTTTTAAGGTGTGGCTCATTAATGCTATAGTCCTGTATTCTGAGCACTTGTTTGCGTTCTTCTTCTTGGGGAGTATTACAAAAGTTGAGGTTAGCCAGTTTTTTGGTATCATGCCTGTTTGGTAGATTAAGTTAAATAGCTCAAGTAGCACATCCATTGTCTCTTCTTCTATCAGTTTTATTAATTCAATTGGTGTTTAATCAGGCCCGACCGCCTTACCACTCTTTACTTGTTTGGTCGCATGTAGTACCTCGCTTTTAAGTATTTCGGGGCCTATTTTATTATTGGTATCCCACTGCGGTGTATTAGTTCTTTCATCGTTAAACGTGTCTTTTATGTATTTTGTCCATGTCTTAAGTTTCTGTTCTGCACTCGTTACGGTATTCCCATTTTCGTCTTTCAGAATATATGATTGGTTTATTCTTCTTATTCCCGCCATATCTTTTACTTTCTTATGTAATTAAATATATATATATATATATAGAAAAGGATAAAGAGATGGTGATACAAAAAAAGCGAAAAAAGAATAGTAAAACAGAATGATAAAGAAGTTGAGGTAATGGACATTTTAAATAACTACAAGTACAAAAACAGGAAGTAGGGAAGCGGAATTAAATGACAGGTTAGAAGCAGCAGCAAAGCTATATTAAACTATAAGTAATGCATTTAAAAGGATTAAAAAAGTGTCTAAGAAAATCAAGATTACAGTATATAAGATCATGTTCAAACTCATGTTACTTTAAGCTGGACATTAAAGAAAAGAAAAGGTATTCAAGAGAAATGATGGAGATAACAAAATGAAACAAAATAAGAAATAGCAAAGTAAAAAAGTAATTGGAAGTAAGACCATTAAGGAAAACATCCGACAATGATAACTAATTTCGTTCGAGGATTTAGTAAGAATGGGAGAGGAAAAATAGTAAAGACCACATGGCAAGTAAGAACACAACATGGAAGATTAAGAGGCAGACCAAGAAAACGTGGGACAGACAATTAAAAGATAAACTAAGGAAGAAGGGAGTGATATAGGACGAGGAAAAAAGATTGGCGCCTAACAAGACAGAATAGGTTAGGACTGTGGTTATCCCTGTACCCTTTGAGCAATAATATTTTAGACATTTTCTATTTGTCATGTAATTAATTAATTTTATTTTGTTGAAAAAACTTTAATGTGTTACGTGCTGAAGTATTGATTGGGGCACCTTTTAAAATAAAGAAAGTACAACGGGCTGTAACAACGAGTTGGTGAAGGTCTGACTGCTAATATTGCCTATAACTCTGATTAGAGGTGGCCTGTTATGTCCACGACATATTAATATCCGATTATTTAAAATCCAAATTTATTAGAAAAGACGATTCTATACTATATGTTATGTCCACAAAACGTTTCTGATATAGAGAAACCAGTGGTAATTCCAAGAAAAGATGTCATACTGTTAATAGTATTATGAGTAATCGATAAAGAGGTTATGGTTTACCGTTGTTGCGTTAGGGCACTTAAAATTAAGTTAAGTCTGTAATCGCAAGCCCATGTAGATAATGATCTTCTTTATTGATTCTCCTGCGTATTTGTCTAGGGCCAAATTTTTGAGTACCTTTTTAATTTACCGGTTCCATATTCGCGACTTAATACTACCATAAAAATCAATTCTTTTGTATACTCTCGTAAAGAGACACCCCCTTAATGTAAGCCAACCGACGGCCGACGAGACCTTTTTTTTGCCAGGCAAGTTACACTTTACAATTTTTTTTTTATTGGATTAATGCAAATTTACAATCTACTTAATAAAGTAATAAGTAAATAGGTTGAAAGAAGTTCACTTGAGTCAGGGGCCATCCATTGACAGCTATCTGGATTCACCTAACTAGGTCTTCTGGCCATGTTCTGTTAAGTCTTCTATTTTCCAATGGTTGTCTGAACAGTTCACTGATTAGCTCGTTGCTGTGGGTTATGCTTCGATTTTTGTGTTTAACAGAGTAAGCACTGATGACGTCGTGTATAAACGGTATTTTGAGGTCGTCGTGTATGGTGTTGTTGGAGACATACCAAGGTGCATTTAGTAACATTCTGAGGGTTTTAGATTGAAAGGTTTGTAAAATTTTTGTATTAGACGGTTTGCTGCAGCCCCATAATTCGACACCATATGTCCAAATAGGCCTAAGAATAGTTTTGTATATGAGGAGTTTGTTCTATAGTGAGAGCTGAGATCTACGATTTAGTAACCAAGACATGCTCCTGACTTTTAAATCTAATTGACGTCTTTTTGCCTTAATGTGTGTTCTCTAATTTAGTTTTGCGTCAAAATTAAGGCCGAGGTATTTAACTTCTCCTTTGACAGGAATGGGAGTGTTATTGAAGGTAAGAGGAGGACATTCGGCTCTTCGTGTTGTGAAGGTGACTTGACACGACTTATCAACGTTTAGATTAATTTTCCAGTGCGTAAGCCAAATTTGGAGTTGATCAAGATAAGCTTGCAATTTTGCAGACGCTCGTATCGGATCGAGATCTGTAGAAAGGATGGCTGTATCATCAGCGAAAGTTGCTAGTAATGTATCCTCGCTGGCTGGTATATCAGCGGTAAACAGTAAGTACAAGAAAAGTCCCAGAACACTTCCTTGGGGCAGACCAGAGTTGATAGTCTAGTAGTCAGATAATGAGTCTTCGAATTTAACTAGGAAGTAACGATTGGACATGTATGACTTAAGGATGAGGAACAATTGATTTGGTAAGTGTTGTTTAAGTTTGAAAAGTAAGCCTGCATGCCACACCCTGTCAAACGCCTGTTTTACGTCTAAAAATGCTGATGTACACATTTGTTTTGCTTCTAAGCCTTCTTTGATTTTATTAACAATTCTATGGTACTGTTGGATAGTGGAGTGATTGGGTCTGAAACCGAATTGGTGGTTAGAGATTAAGGCATCTATATGCGTTACGTTTGCAATTCTGGTGAGGATAAGTTTTTCGAAAATTTTGGACATTACAGGAAGGAGGCTTATTGGCCTATAGGAAGTGGCATCAGTTGGAGGTTTTCCTGGCTTCAGTATCATGATTATTATTGCATACTTCCATAGTATCGGATAGTAGCACAGGCGTAGTATGCTGTTATATATATTGTTGTGAGTAACACAATAGCTTTTCTAGGGCAGTTTTTCAGTACTTCACCTGTAATGAGATCATATCCAGGAGCTTTATGAGGATTTAAGAGACTTATTTCTTTTTTGACTTCTGCAGGTGAAATAGGCTTGGGTGGAAGAGACATATGACAGGGGGCGTTTAAGAATGTTTGTATTTCGACATCATCTTCATCATCGTTGAGGATATCAGGAGCGAAAAATACATTAGCAAGGTGTTCTGCAAATATGTTGGATTTTTCAATATTCGTCCGCGCCCAGCTCCCATCAGCTTTTCGTAGAGGTGGAATAGATACTATGGGTCTTTCGAATTTCTTTGTCGCGTTCCACAGGGAGTGATCATCAGTAGATAGATTGACGATGTAGTGTTCGAAGGATTCGTTTTTTGCTTCTTGGATAGCATTGTGGAGATTGTGCGTTATTCGATTTAAATAAGTTTTGTCACGTGGATTCCTGGTAGTCTGCCACCTGCGCCGAGCTCTGCGCTTTGCGATGACCAATTCTTTAATATGAAGCGGAATGTTCTGATTGTTGCGAGTAAGACCACGGGGTTCTGGAGTAGAGGTCCAGGAAGCGCTTTGTATGAACGTAGTTAGGTACTGCACAGCTTCATCTATGTCCTCCTTATCTTTTAAGCGGATATTTAGTGATATATTATCGTTGATATGTTGACGGAATAGGTTCCAATCAGTCTTTTTGGAAGACAGTCTCTGTTGTGGCTTTTTCCATATAATACTGATGCTTAGAGTTATTATTACAGGACTGTGGTCAGAGTGCAGATCTAAATTGGATTCAATATCACTATGTAGGTCTGAGATTCCCTTAGTTATGGCAAAGTCTAACAGGTCGGGGATTTTATTTCGATCGGTCGGCCAATAAGTTGGCTCTCCAGTCGACAAATAGTTGAAATTATTTAGTTCTAAAACTCTCAATAATGTTCTGTCTTTAGGAGTAATCAGCCTAGATCCCCAGGCTGTATTTTTAGCATTCCAGTCTCCGGCAACTAAAAAGTGTGAGCCGAGTCGTTGCAAGAACTCGAGGTATACATCGCATGTTATAGAATAACGTGGTGGACAATATATTGAAGCAATTGTAATAGGTCGGGAGAAAGTATCTACTTTTATGATGGCACTTTGAATTTTGTTTGTTATGTATGGTTGAAGTACGTGATGTTTGATTGAAGATCTGATTATGATTGCAGACCCTGCGTGAGCCGCATCATCAGGATGGTTAGCATAGTAAATGGAATAGTATGGTATTTTAAGAGTTATCCTTTGTGTTGAATGACTTTCAGCAAGTAGGAGGATATCAATTTTATTTATGTTAAGAAATAGCGTAAGTTCCTGAATATGGTTTGATAAGCCATTTGCGTTCCATTCTGCAATTTTAAGTGCAGGGGCCATTATTGAGTTAATTTATTGATAACTGTTGTCAGCATGGTTAGAATCATACTGTTCTGGTTGAGTAATTAATTGAACATATTCTTAAAATCACTAAGGAATATAGTAAATTTGCTAGTTAGGTCTGTTTCGGTGTTGTTAGATGTTAGGTTGTACTGCGGTCATTTGGGCATAAGTAGGGGTTGGGGTTGTTGGATGTAGTGGAGTATTAGTTGTAATATTTTGTGACAAAGGACTGGGCCTGGTTGGTCTTAGGTGATGGTTTCTGTTTATTAAGTGTTGATAAACTTTACAGCCTTTGTAGTTCGCTGGATGATTTTTTTGACATAGAGCACATGTTGCTGGTGTATTTTTAGATTTGCTGCAACTACAGTTGTTATGTGGTACTCCGCATTTCACACACTTAAACGGTTTCCTACAATAGGTTTTCGTGTGTCCATAGTCTTGGCATGTTGTGCATTGTACGATCCCACCTTTATTTCTTGGCGCTTCTACTCGAATTTTAGAATGATTCAGAAATTCTAATTTAAAGATGTCTTTATTATTATTTTGTGGCTCGAGATCTACAAAGCATAGAGGTAAGGGCTCTTTAGTAACCCGATGCCTGACATTTGTAATATTACGAACTTTGTGTTCTTTTTTCTCGAGTTCTTGTGTAATTCCTGGTAGGGGAATAGAAGGGTGGATGCCTCTTATGACTACACGGTATGCTCTATCTTGTTTTAACTGATATGAATGGTGCACAATTTCTTCTTCACGAACGTGAGGGATGAGTTTTCTATAGGTTTCAGGAGTGTTGGGGTTTATTTTAACAGTATTGTTTGCTAACGTTTTGATAGTGTAAGTTTCTTCTTCAACTACTTGTGCTAAGTTATCGATCATGTCTTTGTAATTTGAGACCCCGTATATAAAGATTGGTGGAGGTTTCGGTTCTCTTTTTGGAGGAATTGAAGTATTAGACGTGTTGTTATTGCTTTCAGAGAGAAGAACTGGTTAGCAGTTTCTATTTGGGAATCAATTTCAGAAAGATTTTGTCGTTTTGCTCTTTTTATTTTGGTTACTATTTGCCAGGCGTGTTTGGTTTGATTTTGTGTTTCATTGTTCATTGTTTCATCATCACATGCTAAGTTATCTTCTGTGGTTTTATAGTTTATATTGCTGCTAACAGAATTATCATAATTTGCACTAATCTGCTGTGCTGATAGTACAGGCGCAAATTGATTATAAGTTGGTGTGAATGAAGGTGCTATTTGACTTGGCTGTTGATTGAATCCTAGTAAAGGTGCTTGATTCGCTGGGGATCGGTTGAGGTACATTAGTGGCATTTGTGCATTTATAAACGATTGTCCTGGTATATTTGATGACTGCACAATAGGCTGATTATAGTAATTACCATTTTGTCGGAATCCATTATTGGCTTGAGTGTTAAATTGCGGGGTCCCAGGTCCTGCGTTACTCGTGGAAGGGAACATGTTCCGGATCCCGAGTGTTTATCGTTCGCAAGCAGTGTAATAGGATTATTAATAATGCGCACTTTTAAATATTATGAAAACCTTTAAAAATGTACACGAGTTTTCGAAATTAAATTAATAAATATATAAATTTGCCTGACCTTAAGCAAGGCTACGGCTGCGGCTCCGCCGTTGTGATAACTCAGGTATAGCTCGGCACGCACGTTCGGTCTGCTTGAAGGCACTAGCAAGAATCACACTTTACAAATGTGAATAGCTGAGAACACCTGTGTCTATTTTACATGTGATATAACTAATATGTCTGACATCGAAGAAACGATATAACCAAATCTCGGACAGATATAAACATATCGTACTCAAATTTTAGTTTTTTTTTGGTTCTGGTATGCTTAATTTAATATAAAAGTTTAAATATACCCTATAAAACTGCAAAAATATAACTGTTTGTTTGCTTGTAACTAACCTTGCAACTTCTACAGTTATGAACTGATTTCAAGGCCAATACCTCATTCGAACCGGCTTGTTGCCAAATCTCGCATAAAATTTTTAGATTTTGATTTAAGTCGCGATGTAGCTGTTATGGGTCAAAACATAATAATAGCAATTTGACAGTTTATGTTACCTATCGGTCAGCTGTCAGAAAATGCATGAGGCACAACTTTGATTTATATGCCGTTAGTAGTCGAATGCGGCACAACTTTGCTTTATGTTACCTTTTTACTAATGCAATATAATTTTTAATAGTACCATAATGCATGTGGATTTTACATTTATTTATTTTTATTATTTATTATCAAAATCCCTTTTTCATTTTGCATTACTTTTTTATCACTGTCCCGCTTTGGTGCTTGACTTGCCTGTCATCATAAATGCTATTATTATTACGTCTGAGATCTATTGACCTCCTTAGATAATAACAATTTTTACATCTCCATTTTATTTACAGTACTATTGATTTCAAATTTGTAATTAGTGAACTTGAAAACCCCCACATACTATTATTGTTAGGTATTAATGTTCACTTGAGGTTTTTGACAGGTTTTTTAGGATTTATTTCCAGTGATCAAAAAAGGCTTGGACGGATTAGTAGAGTAAATGGTAGAGATGTTGTAAATTTAAAATGCGGTTTTTCCTAGCCGGTCGCTTTAAATATAATAGAAGCAGTAAAATTGCCAAAAGGCCTCTGCGTCCCGTCACTCTCGCCATTTGTATGCGGCGCCTTCATTATGCATTGGCGTGCCAGAAGCAAACCGCCAAAAAGGGTAAAAGACAAATACAGCCGCAGTTGCTTCGTCTGTATAGTCACGAAATCGTATTAAGTCTTGGGCGTCTGCATTCTGAATCCATTTCATATATCAACGCGGCAGATCTATTCTTTTAGGGCTCATGTTATAAGCCCCGCTTTTGCTGATGTTGCAAATTTAAGAGCACTGATGTCTTTTCTGCAGATTCTAAGTTATGTGCATGTGCGGCTTCGTCCCTTAAACACACTTCAAAATGATAATTCTTGAACATTTAAAATGAAGTTGTGGGTAATATTATTAAATTACATAATTAGCAGTAATAGCAATGATTAAAAAAATACTAATTTTAATTTTTCCTGAAGTTATAATTATAATGTTATTAACAGTTATTTAAAGAGCACTAAAAGAAAAAATATAATTAAAATACGAGTAACACATAAAGTGTAAGAGAGAGCCCGAAGAAGGGCTTTAGATAACTTATTTGGGAATTGTTTGCACGACGCTGTTTCAAAGGAACAATCAAAATTAGGCGGCTGATAAAGATATGGCTAAGCCTCTAGTCTCAAAATCCGCACTTAGTTCTCCCGGTAGCAACTTTAAAGTTATAATATCTCCTTTACGATCTCATTACAACTTCCGGTAGACTAAAGAGAGAATGATCTTTGAGCGCGCCAGGCTTTGTTCTTTTCATAAACGCTCTTGGGGCGAGATAAAGTCTAGACGGGCCTTTGAAATGTTAATAGAGGCGCTTTGAGCATTGTTTTGGAATTTCGGGAGCTATTAGCCGCGCGACAAGCACATTTGAGTTAAAAATTGCCTGCGAAGCCTGAACAATCGTGTGCGTTCAAACGCAACTTCATTATAAGTTTTCAAAGGCTTCGCGCATAACCTTATCTATAGTTTAGAAATATAATAAACCTAGAAAGCAATAAATCTGCCGCTTTGCTTGAACCACGCAGTAAAGATGGAACGTTAAAATATTGCGGTTACAAGTCAATTTTGAAATTAACTGGTAAAAATACGTTACACTATGCTTTACTTCATTAGTGTAGTGGTAAACTACCTACTATTGTTATTTTGGATTGCTCACATATAGAAATTAAATAAAATAGGCCCTATTATTGTCGTTTTTGCTAGTTATGGGGTTCGGAAAAAGACCTTGTGTTTTAAGTTCTTTCAAGTATTTTTTGTATGTACAAGGCTACTTTTTCTTCTTCTTTTGCACGAACAGGATTAGGAATTTTTCTATTCTGTTTTTATAAAGCTTCGTTTATGACCACCGTTTCCTCGAAAGGCTTGAATCTCTTTCGATTTTGTAGTTTTAGTTAAAAATTTTCTTAGATATTTTCTCTTTTTCATTCTATTCATTTTTTTAGCATTTACTCGAAATTCGCTTCCTCATATAATAGTGATATTTTTTTTAATTACATACACTGCAAATTTACAAGCTGCTCTGTGGGAGCTATAAATAAATGGGATGAATTCTAAACTATGAGAGGAGAAGCTGTCCAATGTCAGAACTCCAGTGAGTACAAAAGATAAGGATGATCATTTACTATCATTTAATTATTGTCTGTTGGCCATCGTCGTTTCAACCGTTTTTTGACCTCGAGTGGATCTCTCAGTTGATGGACTAATTCATTGGGATGGCCAGCAAGACTGTCTAGGTATGTGGTAGTTAGTCTAAAAATTTGGTCTGCTACGAGTGGGATGCCTGAGTCTTCATGTAGAGTTTTGTTGCTGACATACCATGGGGCGTTAAAAATCATCCTGAAGACCTTCGACTGAACTCTTTGGAGGATCTTGGTGTTTAAAGGCTTTGCATATTCTCAAAGCTGAACGCCATAAGCTCAGATTTTATTTGCTGTTCTGAGCTTTAACTTGCGTCCAAGAAGCCAATGCATCTGTTTAAGTTTTAGGTTGATCTGAATATTCTTCGTTGTTATATGTAGTTTCCACGTAAGTTTTTTTATCCAATATGAGGCCCGAGTATTTAACTTGATCGACAATCGGTAATTGAGTCCCATTAAGTGAAACGGGTGGAAAGTTTGTGCGTTTGTTTGTAAAAGTGATTTGAGCTGATTTGGTTTGATTTACTTGCACGCGCCAGGTCTGGAACCAATCTTGAAGGAGAGTAAGGTGGGTTTGTAGTTTCTCGGTGGCAAGCTGGGGGTTGGTATCGACAGCGATGATTGTTGTGTCGTCGGCAAATGTAGCGAAGGAGGTGCTAGGTGTGAGTGGGATGTCTGCGGTAAAGAAGAGATATAGGAGAGGTCCTAGGACGCTTTCTTGAGGTATGCCTAAAGTGATTGGATGATAGAAAGATGTTGCGGTGTTATATTTGGTTTGGAAGTATTGATCATTCAGGTATGATTTGAGTAAAAGGTAATACGGGGTAGGAAGGTTTAGTTTGAGTTTATATAGGAGACCGTCATGCCAAATTCGGTCGAACTCCTGCTGTATATCCACGTAGGCAGCTGTACAGAGTTGCTTTTCTTCTAAACTTGCATGGATGATGTGTACTAGTCTATGACTCTGTTGAATGATGGAATGGTACTCGCGGAAACTAAATTGGTGGGAAGGTATTACATTCTCTAAGTTGACATTTTCAATAAGTCTTTTCAATAGGATACGTTCAAATATTTTGGACGCGATTGGTAGGAGACTTATAGGTCGATGAGACGTAACGTAACGTTTAGGGGGTTGCCTTGCTTAGGGATTAAGATGATTTGGGCGAATTTTCAAGTCAGTGGAAAGGCCAATCGTAACATACTATTGCAGATTGTTGTTAACAGAACAAGATCTTTCCTAAGCAGTTTTTGAGTACTCGACCAGTAATCAAATAAAAACCGGGCGCCTTATAGTTATTGCTTCTTGAGATTTAACTTCTGATGGAGAGAAGGCGCGAATGGCTAGTGTCATTGGACAGGGACCTTCTAGATAGCTCATTATCATAGCATCATGGGAGTTGTTAACTCGTGGTTGCGGTGCACTGAAAACTTCGGCAAGATGTGTAGCAAAAATGTTGGATTTCTCAGTATCCGTTTTCGCCCAACTATTATCCACCTTTCGTATTGGGGGGATGTGAACAGTTGGTTGCTTGAATTTCTTAGTTGCCTTCCAAATTGAATGGTCCTACTTGGAAAGGCTTGTTATGTAGGTCTTAAATTCAGTGTTGCGTATGTTTTCCAAAGCTACTTTTAACTGTCTTGTGAGCCTGTTATACTCCATTTTATCAATGCGGTTTCGTCTTCTGACTCTCCGTTTATTAGCAATGAGTTTTCTGATGAACAGCGGAGAGTAATTGTGAAATGTCGGGGCATTGAGCTGAGGTGGTGTGGAGTTTCAGCCGGCCTCGTGAAGTACTCTAGTAAAATAATCGACTGCAGCGTCAATGTCATGTGGATCTTGAAGTTTAATAGCAAGGTTGATATGATCCGTGATGAACTCACACAGCAGGTTCCAATCGGTCCTTGGCGAAGTCAGAGTGAGGGGGGGGGGTTGCTTAGACTAGATACATATGTACTCAGAGTTACTATTATGGGCGTATAATCGGATGAGAAATCACAATTAGCTGCGATGGTATTGTAATTAGTGGCTATGTTCTTTAGATGAAGAAGTTGAGTAAGTCAGGTAGCTTATATGCATCTGTGGGAGAGTATATTGGTTGGTCGGTAGATAGATAAGAATAGTTGTGGTTTACGATGGTTTGTAGTAAGTTTCTGCCTTTCCTGGTGGTTAGCCTCGATCCCCAGTTGGTATGCTTGGCGTTCTAGTCTCCGCCTATTAAGAATTTGGCACCTAATTGTTGAAAGAATGGGTCATATTAATTTGTCTCAATTATGTGTCGCGGTGGACAGTATATGGCAGATATATCAACAGACCATGGCTGTGCGTTCAGGTGAATTTTTGTGAATTGTATTTTATGGGTTTGATAGAGTGGTTGTTCGTGATGGGGAAGGGAGTTACGGATGATAATCGCAGAACCGCCATGGGCGGTGCCATCAGGCTGGTTAGTATTGTAGATAGAATAGTGTGGGATTCGAAGGAATGTTCGCTCAGTAAAATGTGTCTCAGAAACAAGCTTAATGTCTATTTTTTAATCATTTAAGAAGTTAATTAACTCTACCTTATGGTTTTTAAGACCATTTGAATTCCATTCTGCAATAGGAATGAGTTTTATGTCCATTATTAAGTTTAGTGGTTAGGACAGTATTCACATATTAAGTATCATGCTGTTTTGATTAATACGTTGCGTAAACATGGCTTTGAATTCACTTAGGAAGGAGGTTAATTGAGGGGTGAGGTCTGTAGAGGGATTTATTGTATGCTGGTTAGCAGTGACGTTAGCGTATGTTGCAGTGTTGATTGCACCTTGTTGCGTGTGGAATCTAGGAGTTTGTGTTCGTTCGTTGACAAGTTGGTATACATGTATTATTTTGTTTTCCTTTAATACTCAATAGGTGTTTGTAAACAGTGCAGCCTTTATAGTTTGCGTATGATCGTCCCCGCAGAGCGCGCATTTGGCTGGTGTACTATTTGATTTTGTACACTCTGTTGATTTATGTCCTCCGCCGCATTTTACGCATTTATATAGTCTCGTACAATAGAATTTACAATGTCTATAAAGTAGGCAACGGAGGCATTGAATTACGATTTTCTTTTTATGTGGAAGTTTAATCGTTATTTTCATATTGCCTATATATTCAAGTTTGTAGATGTCTTTGTTGTTTGGCGCAGGTTTAAGATCAACAAAGAACATCATTAAAGGGTGCTTGTGCACTCTATGTCTAATATTCATAATATTTCGGACAGTATAACCCTTTTCTTTTAATATTTGCTTTATATCTGCAGTTGGGGTCGAGTAGTATAGGTTACGGATTAAAATTCTGTAGGCTTTATTTTCTTTTGGTTGGTACGTGTGTTAAATGATTTTTTCATCGTTAAGATATTTGATGAGTTTTCTGTAAGTGTCGGGGTTTTGCGTGTTGATCTTAACTGTGTCGTTTTGTAATATTTTACAATGGAACGTTTCTTCTTCTGTTATATTAAGTAAACTTTTGTGCATTTTAAGAATGTCAACGACACCGTAAATAAATATCGGTGGCGGTTTGTGATTAGTTTGTTCTTTAACGTTACTGTGATTTTCTTCTATATCTTCGTTCGTAAGCGGTGCAAATTTGTTTGACGTAATTACTTGAGATGGCCCCGGGGAGTTATTGGTTCTGTCTTTCAGCGTTCTTTTTCATTTTTTAAGTACTTGCCAGTCATGACTGGGGATTTGAGATTCGTTGTCACTGGAGTCGTCCATTGCGATGTACTCTGTTGGCTGCGCGACGGTTGGGGATTTAGGTAAGGGAGAAATGCATTATTGTAATATTGGGCATGTGGGTACTAACAGGAGGTTAATTTAGGGGTTGCTGGAATATTGGTGGTTGGGTGGATGTTGGAAATGGCTGATGTGGCATCTGTGAGTATAATGCCGGGTGTTGTAATATTTGCTGCGGTTGATTCTGTTCATATTGGTTTGTCATTAGAGTATTAGAATTATACTGGAATTTCATTTTCGTATCGTGCGGTGCAACGCCCGAAACAGATTTGATTGAGTTATTTTAATCTGTATTGTTTAAATAATAGACCGATTTTTCTTACCGCAACGCTGTCGCTGTGTGTGGGTCGGCCTTGCGGCCGCACTTAATCGCACTTCACTTACGCCGGGACAAGCACCGATGTTTACACGACGAAAGTCAAATCACGTCTAAATAATAGTGATATAGTTATAGTTTTATAAAATTTGATCTTTGCGTTTTGTAGAGTATTTTTATTTATTGTATCGCAGACAGTTTTTTTCGGAGCGCACCTACTGGCACTGCAGTCTCAAGGGCTTATTGTACCTACTAAAATTCACTTAGTACTACGACATCACATACATCCGTGGTTTGAGCGAGACTTGAACTCGCCTGCGCCGGCTCGAGGTCAGAGAAACAATGATCTTGATCAGTGAGCTACAGCGGCAGCCATCTTAGACAGGTTAACAATTGTATACTGTCGTTTACGTCATTATCGAAGTTCTAACTTACGTCGTAGCATAAATATTTAAAATGCGATACTTGCTCTTGATTTGTCAAGGACCAAACGGGATGTTTATTTTAAAACCCAACTGTACTTCGGGATGTACGTTTGTTTTTTAGTACTCCAGCATTAATCAAGTGTATAAGTTAAAAAGTGTAGGAGATACGAATGTGTTCAGTACTATAATTGTTTTGTGGTACAAGTTTTAATTGCTTTTATGAGACGTAGTTGGGGATCAAGAGTTAGTAAGAGCCTCGCTGCTTGTGTAGGTTGCAAATGCCTATACGACAATAAAAATACTAACAAATGCTTACTGAATTTTATCTTTGGCAATATCTCAAACTTCTACGTCCATGAAGGCACGAACAGCGTAATCTCTGATCAATGCAATGATATACAATACATGTGTATTATGTAGCAAACGGAGGAGGGTGAAAGGAGAGTTTTCGGCACCTCAAATGTGGAACATATCACCTAATGGAGACAACTTTAACAGAAAACATAAGGAAGGAAAATTACCTCATTATTTTTGTAAGATAAAAATCACATGACACTAACAGCAGGTTTTGAGTGACCAGAAGAATAAAGATGACCGGGCAGAAAAACTTTAATAAAAAAAAAAAAAAACAGGAACATAGAAAGTGAAGTCCTTTTAGAATCTGAAAAACTTAGAAACGCACGTTTGGAAATGAAAAGACTTGGATCGGCCAAATTTATATATCTTCTAGTATTAGGAAAATAACGATAAACAACAGAAAAATGAAGGAGGAATAATATTCGAAAATAAAATAGCAAGCTTTATTTGTTTATCAGACAGGAATATTCTAATTCAAATATAAGGAAAGTCGGCGAACCTTAATATAATTCAAACATACGCTTTAACAGCAGATAAATCTGAAGAAATTCTAAATAGGAGGTATATTAAAATTGAAGGTCTACTCAAATTAACAACACGACACTATTTGGCTATAATTAAAGCAGATCTAAATGGAAAGGTTAGAAGAGGACAAGTTTGAGATGTAGAACAAGACCATGGACTTGAAGGCAGAAATAAATAGGGTGATCTTTTGATTAATTCTGCCAAGAATACTCATTTATAATTACTAATACATTGTTCAAGCTTTATCCTAGACGTCTGTATACTTGGGCACATTTTATACTTGCAACAATGCGTTTCTGTCAACACACATTTATATGGTATAATTACTTTAGACTGCCAAGAGTGTTTCCATATTTAACTATCTCCAAATTTAACCCATCTAGTCCTACGGTTTTTTTGCGTATTATGTAATGTGCTTTATAATTTATCCATCTTAGTTTCATCAACTTCAAAAGGTCATTGTTACCATTAGAGTCTGTTTTGCTACTTCTGATTTTCACTTCTATGTGCCACAGAATTTTGTATTTTTTTATATTATTCTTTTTTTATTATGTTTGATGTCGCTACGTCTTCTTCGTTTTGATTTAAATGTTTTATAAATCATTTGTTAGTGTTTGGATTGTGTTTATATTATGTTTAGTTTCTGCTTTTATACATATACTAGTTTTCTGCTTTATGTGTATTCTTCTGTAGCAGTCTATATATACTTTTGTTAGGCTTCATGCCTAAAAGGAGAGCCTTATGAAATCGGTGCAGACGCCTGTTTGTCCGTCCGTCGCGACTTTCAACTCGAGAACTACAGAACCTAAAAACATAAGGGGGGTACCATTCGAAAGCCCATGTCCTACCGGGTTTACATCCGCGAGCTGGTATAGGTGGGATGTTTTACAACAATGCATTATGGTTTTTAGCAGATCAGGTTCCAATGTGTCATTCCTTATAACTTTTGATCAAGGCAGTTTCTATTTTTTCTATTTCTGGTCCTTATCATAAGTCAAGTCCAGACGCCAAATGTCAACCTGATCGGAAAATCTCGAGACCGATGTGACCGGAAGTGGCCGCAAATTTCTGTTTATGTATAGAAGCCCCTGAAATCTATGGAACCGGAGTTCCACGTCTGTACTTGTTTTTGCTTATGGTCGACTCTAATTCTTCGTCCAATATTTTTTATTCCTTGAATTTCAGTATTCTCTGTGCTGTTTCTTATATTGTTCCATTATTCGTTACTTGATTCGTTAATGTCCATGTTAAATGATTGTTTATTCGATTTATGTATATATTTGTGGTACTTGTTTTCTGGAGAAAATATACTTTAAAAAGTTCCTAAATTGATATTACGATTTTTGATTTGAGTTTTCTCAATCTTGCTAGTACTGTAATTATAGACATTAATACGTAATGTATCGAATAGGCATCGGTACCTGTATAAACTCTTCAAGTTTTCTGTTTTGTCATTTGCAATTGTATAATATGTAATAAAGCTATGACCTTATGTGCTCCAGGTATATTTTTATTCCTCCTTTTTCGCAAAAAAATGTGTCAGTAATATTCAAATTGTTAAATGTTGCAAATTGTCTCATTTCTTTGCCATTCCTGTTAATTATTAGGTTTCTTCAGAGGTTTCCATCGCAAGCAATTTGGTAATTTCCTACGGGAGTTTAAGTTCCGACATATTAGGATGTGTATTGTTTTGTTATTTTTATTGTTTGTTGTAATTTATGGTAAAGTTTTTCCCTATTCTGGCGTGCATACGCCTACAATGTTTAAGTAATTTTTACAAATTTTTAAGTTTATTGCCATTATTCTTTCATTTACATTTTTACAGTTTATTATTTTTATTTTATTTGTTATTTACAAATGACGTCACTATACAACAAGTACATCTATTTTATGGTACTTCGTTACATTCAATTTTTCTGTACTTTTGTTGGAGAGGCAGACGTGTAAATAGCCGCTCTCGTGGTGCGGTGTGGGATACGTAGTACGGCCCGTTTTGGAACGTAAACCGATAAGGCCCAAATCGTCCCTTAAACGGCCAGCGCGAAAGCGGATGGGGGCGGCTACCGACATCAACCGAAAGTAAAGCCAAATCGCTCACCTGAATCGGCTTCGGCTTCGTCGGCGATGGTTCCACGGTGGCCACCTTGATGCGCTGCCTTCGTGTATGTTGCGGGATGTTAAATGCGGCCGTACTGGACGCGATGCGGTGTGAGTATAAGCGGGTTGTTAAGACACGACCGAACTGGCCGCGCTGCGGTATGCGTATATCGCCGGGCTTCGCGCCTGGCTTAGCGGTAGGTCTTTTGCGGGAAATTTTCATTCGACAGCACCTTTCATATCAAAGGGTGCCGCCGACGGCGTATGCAGACTTGTGGGCTGAGCAAAAGCCCACTTGCCGTTTTGTGTGCGACGGCAAAACGTAGCGGCATATGTCAAAGCCGCCCAGCATGCCGCCGCGATATAAAAGCGGTTCAAGGGCGAAAAGGCCGCCACACCATTTGTTATTAGCACAATATATGTTTAATGTTCTTTTAATATTATATTAACTGAGAATCTTTTAAGATGGGGGGTATAAAGTTGCATGAGACAACAAGAAAACAAGTTTTGAGATTCTCTAATATATTTTAATACAATAATATAATACAATGGCAAGTAGGATTAGCTAAGAAGGTTTGCCGAAGTCTCATATTGGACACTTGAACAATTAGGGAAGCGAGAGTGTTAGGACAATCAAATATATATTTGCTTTATCTTGTAATATGTTACTTTTGTATTATATTAATTATACACATTTTATTGATTTGTGTTAAAAAAATTATTTCAAAATAAAATAACTTACTCTTTTTGTTTTTTCGTTAAAAGTCATCTAGCGTCGCTTGCATTTCTCTCTTTTATAAAGCAAGCACTTCTTGGTTACAGGACTTTGTCTTGTCTTTAAACTATTATCAAAATTTGGATCATTTTCAATAAACTAATTTATAACTTCTGCAATACTGGCTAGACTTATATTAAAGAAGTCTGTTGCATGTTTATCCCCATTTTCATTTTCAGAAATGCTAACTTTGTCATTTTCGTGGATCTTTTCTTGTTTTTTAAAATTGTCATCGACGCGATTTCTACCAGCCGTAATTTAAAATAATTTTATCCTGAGGATTTATGTTATCTAGCCCTGTTTTATTAGCTAACTTGGTAATTTTATCTCTTTTGCTTCATCAGTGTTGCGTAGTTTAGGCCATACGTTATTTCATATTCCTCTCAAACATTCCTCGATTTTACAGTATCCACATTATAATTTTTCCAATTTTTTTTATAGGTTTGTTTATTGTTTATTTATTAAAATATGTCGGATATCTTCATCTGTTGTCATGAGAACTAAAGGCTTCAGTTCGAGTATGTTTTTTTTTATTTTGCAGGAACGTTTTCCTGGAGGAAAAAATGTTTACAACCAATTTAAAATAAAAAAAATAGCAGTTGATTTAATATTTTTTTGTAGGTTTTAAAATGATAAATAATTAGTGATTTTAATTCAAAGTCTCTTTGACGTTACCTCCCAAAAAAATGTTAAACGATGATTTGCAGTTTTTATACTAGGGGGAAAATAATGCACAAGTTGAGTGTGTATTATGACAGAGTTTTGTAGTTTATTTTTGATATTGATAAGCAGTAATGAAACAATATTCAATACACAACTAATGTAACTATTACCAATAATGTTGTATCTTATCTAGTATAGAAATGTTTCTAGCTACTTATTAATTAAAAAATAAGTTAGAGTAGAATTGACGTAGAAATAGTTTCAGCAGTGCAGGTTTCCTATTTCACAGGCGAAAGAGGCGCCAAGTAGGAGCTGGATGGCAGAGATAAATCAGTTTAGCGTAATACAAGAGTTCTAAAACTAAACTTTTAATGTAATTACGTTCTGTTCTAGTTTACAGCTGCCAGGGCAGCTATGTATGAAAATGTGACTTTAAATGTAAGCACGTTTTTGTAGCCTCGCGCCACGGCAAGTATTTCGCATAAGCCATGTTCAACGATGTATGTACAGTACTTCAGTAGTTGTTTTATATCAAATATGAGTAACAGTTGGTTAAATCCAGATTTAAAGGAAAGCTAAATTTTAGTTTAAAATAATTTAAAATTTTGAACTCTTGCAAACTGTGCAATGAAGGAAATATACGGAAAAACTTATTTTAAATTAACAACCCCTACTAGCTGCTAATTTTTCGTTAAATATTACTTTATATTATTAAAATATTCTGTTTAAACACTTTGCTAAAGTTATATCTAATAATAATATTAGTATCTATAGATAAAATTAACTGATTTTCTACTAATATAAGGTATTTAATATATGTCTATATGTACATATATTATTTGTTCCATTCTACTATAATAAGGTGTAATTTCCCTTTAGAATTTCCCAGTACTCAGTCCTTCTCAAATGACTATCATTTATATAACGATAACATTATATGCGGTATTGGGATGCTCCTAAAGTACTAAGGCTATCGTGATATGAATAAGAAGCGCAAGTCAGAGGGTTTGTTCTAAATACCCTTTCTAGTGGGGTCAACTAAAACAGGTTACAACAGTCAATTCACTTTTGAGTTAGCAGTAATTAAAAAATTGTAAGCTGAATGCAGTCAGAGAGAAAATTTAATTCTTCCAGACACCGAGTAAAAAAGAATTAAACTAAAAGGTAGCGTGACTGCTATTTAAAAACAAAAAAGGCATCGCCTTTACTAGCAAATGCAAAAGAGCAAATTATAAGATGAATAAATAAAACTATAAAAATTAATCAACCTGCTCCCGACAATATTAAACAATGTAAAAAAATCCAACACAATTAAAGAATTCTATGTTTACTATAATAAATGACTACTAACATAAACACAATTGGCTTGCTATCATTTAAAAAAAAAATTAAAATTTTAAGGTAATCTTGAAATATATTCGTTGAAAACGATGAATAGCTCATTCGTGCCACACTTTTGTTGAATGCAAATGGAATCATATTTCTTGTGAAGCGCTGCCAAATATTAAGGGATGATTCTTAACGCAAAGCTGCACCTAAAATAAAATTACAGAAGTTGTAATGGTAGCAACTGCATTGATTTTTGAGACGTAACCCCCAATTGTCAACACAATAAATTAATTATCTATAACCAAATTTCCAACCCAGTGCGGATCTGCGTCTTCCACCTCTGGCAGTGTTCCAAGGAAAGTAACATTAGAATATAAAAAATAGTCTCGTAGCACATTAGGAATAAGAATTGTGAGTAAAACCAAAAGATTTGTAAGAAAATATACAGATCGACTCACGAGCATGTCAATATTGAATCTATTCAAATTCTGAATTGTGTAAAAAGTAAAGCATGGAGCACGAAGGTATCCCGTGAGTTAGTTTTAAGAAGTGTCTATTTAGGATATCAGTGCATGCAGCATATTATCGGTATTTAATTTTAAATTTTTAAGGGGTGACGCAAGTTGAGCACCAGATTTAAACTTCGCGCCTTTTTTGTTTTGTGCTCAATAACTTTGATGATTTAATAGATGCCATCTACGGTTTTTCCGATTAACAAATGTAGACAGTTAAACGAAACAATAGAGAATTATTATTGTTAAAACGTATAGTAAATTTGGTGAAAATTTTCTAGAGGTGATGTAAAAGTCTTGTGGATATTTGGTATAGTTAGTAACGCTGTAAATCATGAAAAGCAAGTGCACGCAAAGAGTGACTGTTTGGTGCTCATTTTAGAGCCCCATACTTCTTTGAAGATGTTGGAAATAATGTAACTGTGAATAGCAGTTACCATTACATGGTAACCCAGTTTTTTTAGCACTAATTGGGCAACATAGATTTGGAAGAAATGTAGCTCCAACATAACGGGGCCACTTATATTACAGCTCGAGCAACAGTCGATTTGTTCCACCAATAATTTGATGGTTGCGTAATTTTGCGGAAGGGCAATATTGACTGCCCAACAGGATCCCGCAATTTAACACTGTGCAACTTATTTTTGTGGACTTATTTGAAATCCAAGATTTAAACCAACAATCTATAAGAGTTAACAACTTCAAGATCTAAATCCGACATGTCATCGATAAAATTTATTAAACTACATGCGAAATGTAATCACAAATTTTATGAAACGAAGCAAGCTTGAAGTCGACGTTAAGGTGACCATTTGGTTCCATATTTAATCGAAAATTGTGTACTTTAATTCTTAATAAAAATTAGCTCTTAAATCAATTCAAAAATTGTTTGAAAATTACAATCCGGTGTTTAATTTGGATTTATATTTATGTTGGTCTTTTAAATCAACCTTAATACAAGCACCGAACATAATGATAAAAAATAGCACAGTATATATGTATTTTTTACTCTTTTTGGGCGTAATTTTCAACCCCAATCCATTATCGATTTTTGTTTTATCACTTTAGTGATTGCAGTGATGGAAAGTCTGCTAACCAGGTGATTCACGTCATAATTTGCATTTTATTCTTCATTTAGTTAGTTTGTCAATTTTTACTGACACTTGGTGGCATCTCTTATAGGTGGCAATCTGGCAAGTTAAAATTTCGGTTTTATACAACGTTGGATGAGAATGCTCTTTAGCGCAGATCCTCAAAATTATCTGCGTCGATAGTCCCACCGTACAATTTCACAAGAAACTTTTCTCCTGCTTCAGAAATTTGGCGTGGTGTTGCCTCAGGATCTTTGAAAACACCAACTATTTCTGAGAGCCAAGGGTTTTTCTCATAAACCTGCATTAACCTCTTCTTCCCAATTCCGAAGGGTGCTGAAGTGATGTCATACCCACTCACTGCGTGAAGAAAGAGAATATCCTGAGTGCTGATTTTGCAGATATGGAATGAATACAAAACACTAGAAATGTGATTTCTCCCACTCTTCTGGAAATAAATGTTATTTTAAAAAGAAGCTAATTCTGTCAGCAAGACCTGTCTTATTTGTTATGGTGACACTATCTAAGTCGCCAGCTTTTGATATAGCAGTTTCCACTAACATGACATCGGCATCTTCTGTTACCTGCTTCACCTAAATTTCCTTGGCTTCCATTTCATTCATCAGCAATGTAATGAAGTTTTTCTTGTTGGTATCGTTGGAAAGAAATTTTCCATTTGAAATTGTAGTAACAGATGTTGTTTTGAATAACTCAAAATTTGTTGATGATGTGCAGCAAAGACCGTTGATATCGTTCTGCTGCTTTGGTACTCTGGTAACTTATACCAACGGGATACCCATCAAAAACCATTATGGCGTTGCTCCCAAAGTATATTTGAACATTATCTATGTAATTCTAGCACACCAATTCAAATGTGCCTTCTGTTGATTTGCTCCACAGAACCTTATGCAGCAGGTATCCACCATTAATAACTGCGCATTTGCTGCGGCCGAAGTCTACTAGTTCTTGTGTAGAAGAACTTGTTGATAATGATAGCTTACCTGAGCGGGTTGGGTTGGGGGCAGTTGTAGCGGTGCGACCTTCACGACGTAAATAGGCCAAAATAAATTTTTGTTGTTGTAATTTTCTTTGACAAGCCGTGTGAACTATAATTTCCTCCACTCATTCTAGTAACCGTTGATGTTTAGACTTTTTGGGTTTGACACTTGAGACAAGAGGCGTGGCAACTCCTCTCTTTTAACTACATTTACTTTACGTTCTTCTAAACTTACTTCCCATATTAAACATTGTTTTAACACTATTAAAGATGTCATGTTAACTCAGCACCACCACAAAAATAATTCGAATTACAGCTAGTTTAAGAAAACCGCTTTGTAATATCACTCAAATAAGAAGTTACCAACGAATCTTCACTTTGAACAGCTACAAAAAAACTGAACTGAAAATAATTTATTTAAGAACGTAAAAGAAGGGTCGTTAAGAGGGGATTTATGAATGAAGGGGAGTCACGAGGGATCGGTTCTTTCTCTCTCCCCTAACACTTGCACCTGATCCGTTAGCTGAGAAAATGGTTACGCAAGGACATTCCATTATAATGACAATAGCCTTACCTGAAGAGGGTGGAAGTTTCTGCAGCTAACATAATTTACATAGAAATGTTGGAAAATAAAAGTTATAAGGCAAAAACCTGCATTTTCTGCTATCTTTGGTATGGTTTAAAAGTTATAAACAACAAACTGAAAAAAATTCGAAAATTCCGAGGTTTTTCGGCTCTTCCCAAGTTAGCACTGGGTCCTCAAGGTTGAAAATTCAGATTCTACTTCACAGAGTACCCACAAATAACATACCAAAATATTAACTTTGGAATACTTTTCAGGTACCCCCATTCATTTGTTACAGTGCCAATAAATGCGCCCCAGCGGAAAAAATATCTTTGTATCGTGTGCCACGTTTGCGGTGAATTATTTAAAGTATTATGCTCTTATTTTTTAATTCTAACACTTTATTGCTTATTTAGCTTTGCTGCAGTATATTTTAGAATTATTATTTAGGTGTGTTGGTAAAGGTAAAGGTTCCAATCGACAATACAGACATATATTTTATTATTATGTTTTATTCTTTTTCCGGTTATCTTGGGTTAAATATTAAGTCTTTAGCGCTTTTATTTGGGCAAATTCCATCTCAGTTATTTTTAAAGATGGTGTTACCGATTTCGCAGGGGCTGATGTTACCTGGCCCCGAATTTTTCGGGTCGTGTGCAACACCAGGGTCCTTGTTTGGAATTTACGATTTTAAAAGGTAGTATTACTTGGTCCCGATTTTGCCGGGGCCGATGTTACCTGGGCCCGATTTTGTGGGGCTGTGTGCAATACTGGAGTCTTTGCCCTATAGCGCCGTGTCGTGCCAAGCGGTTCTGAATTGGTCCGAACGCCGCCGATCATAGCCACCACGACATTTACCAACCAGAGCAAAGGCGCCCCCGCATCCCCCACCGAACTGCGCGTGTTTCCACCCTCAAACTCTGCACCCCACCAGCAGAGTGGGCACAAGCTGAGCCCTTAAAACCTGAGCCACCAAAGTATACGGTCGCCAGGCCCCTAAGTCTAGGTGAGTCCCTTTTGGTTTCTTTTGCGCCCTGCTACCCGATTCGTTGCCTGGTCCTCCTGCCCGGTTCTGCTGCCTTCCTGCTAGCTGCCCGGCCCCGCTGCCCGGCTCCGCTACCGCCCCTGCTGCTCACTTCTCGGTTCTGCTACCAGCCCCGCTGTCCGGAACTGTTGTTCGCTGCCCGGCTCCGCCATCGGCCCCACTGTTCGGCCCTGCTGCACGCTGCCCGGCTCCGCCATCGGCCCCGCTGCTCGGCCCTCCTGCACGCTGCCCGGCTGCGCTACCGTCCCTGCTGCTCGCTGCCCGGCTCTGCCACCGGATCAACTTCTCGGCCCTACTGCCACCAGCTCGCGGCCCGGCCTCGCTGCGCCAGCTCGCTGCCGGTTTCAGCGCGCAAATTAAGTCGTAGGTTAAGTTCTTGTACATTTGCTAAGCAGGTTAAGTTAGCTAGGGTTGATAGGTTAGCTTAATATAGGTTAAGTTCTGTAAGGTTGTAAATATATGTTATTCTAATCGTAATTTGGAACCGTCGCTTCTTTTTTTAGCCTTCTGTGCCCCACGCGTTGCCGGTCGTAGCGCCCCGACGCCCGATTTACCACCGCTGGGACCTGACATAGTAACAATGGATTAAATTTCTTATATAGATATTGGGCTGCATTTTGCGTATTTTTTTCTGGCTTCTTTTTAGAACTAAGTGTTATTGCTGCTATTGTCCAGTCTCTATTTTTTCCACACTACTTTTATGATTATATACAATACTTTTCTTACTCTATGCACTCATATACTTAAACATATTTTACCTTCTTCATCTTGTTCGTTTTTAATGTTTTGTTGTAGATTTCCAGCACTCATTGTGTACTTGATGTTGACTTCCCAAGTTATTCGACATTTCTATGTCATCTTCGCTAAGTAACCCCCTTTTCGCTATTCTCATAACGGGCATGTACCAGATAAGTTGCCATTTTTCTATTTCTTTCACAGTTGTGCATTTCAATATGTTACTCTATCATTTTGTTTCTTACCCGTTTTAATATTAATAGTCTACTACATCGTTCTAACGCATACATTTCTATCGCTGCTAATCATTGTTTCTCCATCTCAGTGCATTTCTATACTTCTACGCCACATTATGCCATGTATTTTCTTTTTTTATTGCAGATATTTCATTTTGTTTCTAAATTTGTATCGTTGTGTCACCACATACCATTTAGCTCTTAAATTAATTTCCTTTTTTCGCAGTATTCTGACTCTATTATTTTTTCGTTTCGCTCTTCTTGTTATATCCTTACACCTAACTATTTATAATCCTAATATGTTGTTACTGCTTTATAATTTTGTAATTCAAGGTTTTCTAATGTTTCTTCTTTACACATATACGTTGTTTGATTTAAATTTATAGTTGGACCTGTCGTAGAACATTTGTTCTTTAAGTAATATATTCTAAATCTTCTTTGTCTTTGCTAACAAAATCTGGTTGTTGACGAATTGAATAGTTTACAGAGTTTGATGATTTATAAATGGCATGACTATGCCTGCAAATTTTTATTTCCAGTTTCTTAATAATATAAATAATGCATGTAGTAGGACTATTTGCTTGTTTTAGTTAGTACATTATTTACATTTGTCAATTCTAAGACATCCTACAGCTTTTCTACTGGGACGTTGTCATACATTTTAGTTAAGCCAGTGAACAGTAAATGAAGACTTCTTCCAGTACTAATTTTCTTTTTCATTATTTGTTTTAAACAAAATAAATTGTTTAGGTAATATCAACCAGCGCAAAATCTAATTTGCTTTTTTTTTGTTTGCGACCATATTCCTCCACTTTACCATATAAACGACTAAATATAGATATTACTATGATTTTTCTATATTTGTGTATTGGTGTGATACAGATATGAAATGATGTCGTCTTTGCTTGCTTTAATTGTTCTGTCTCATTTCCCATAGCACTTGATTTATAATTCAATTTGTCAATTAATTCCAATGCAATTTCTACAAAATTCCTTTGGATATGAATACTTCTGTGTGTTATTTTTCTTTACGTAAAGGACTTTCAAAATAAATTAATTAGATAATCATAGAAAGAAAAATAAAATGTGTTTGCTTTTCTCCTTGATACTATTGGAGGACCAACTTACTGTGCTATTAAATTAATACCTAAAACAATTTTATTTAAATGGTTATTTAAAAAATGAATATATTTTAATACTGAGGAGCAAAAAAATCGAAAAGTAATGTAAATCTTCTACTGGGAGCTTTAATATATTTCAACAAAAACAAATATCGGGCTTATAAATATAAACTTCCGTAATTAATTTTTTAAAAAACACAGCACCATCCGTTTTGCAAGCGTTAAAAATATATTGTCGATATAAATCGGTTGCAAGTCCTATTTTTGAATAATTATATAATAGATTATTTACATAACCCTTGTAAATAAATCAAATAATATAAATTATTATTGAGTTTGACAGCCAATGAAATATACATTATCCTTTTCTATCACTGATATGTTTTTCTATGCAAATCTTTATGCCTCTAGATAATAACGCAATTGGTATTTAAATTTTTGTTTGTTAACACTAATTTTATTGTTATTCTTCATTTTTGTCTACTATTTTCTACTAATTCTATATTAAAGTTGATGCCGACCCACAATGTTTTTTCTTAACTAATCGATTTGTTGTTTCAAAATTACTGCCGGTATTATTCAATGAAAGTTTTTCTCATGTTTGTGGTAATATTAGCGATGATATTTTTTATACGTGAGTGGAGTTTGAGTTTTGTTAGAACTTTCACTGATTTTTATAAGAAAAAACAAATATGTCACCAACTTTCTTTTTTAGACTCTCGTTACCCATTAGATGACTAAATTTGTATTATTTATTAAGTTGGCTGATAAATAATATACGTGGATGTCGGAATAGAATAAATAAATACAAAATTTTGATAATAAATTGTATTAGCAGTACACTTACTCAAATATTTAACTAAGACCTATAACTAATACTAAGCTAAATCTCCTTTAGTACATTCAATGCGTTTAACCTTTGTAATTAAATTGTCTATTATTTCTTGAATATATTCTGCCATAACTTCCATTAAATTAACTTAGTTTCTAGCTTTTGTAATGTTTAATTATATAATATATATAATATATATAAATAATTTGTAATAAAATTTTTATTGGATAATGTGCCATGGGTTTTATTCTATTTTATATCTGAAGACATAAAAACAAGATTTTTTTTGACAATATTTTATAACGGATTACGTGAGAAACAATTCATTCGAGAACACATCTATACTACGTAGTTCTATAAATGCTTTTTTTTTAAATTGTCAAGAAACGTTTGAGCAGCCCCACATTATACTATTTCGGCTACTGATTATTAAGGTTCTTTAACATCTTTTCTTGTTACTGTTCATTTTATTAGTACCAAAGGTCAATGCAAGTGCTGAAAGTTTGTAGCTTTTTTTATAATTTAGTAAATAACCCGAATCATTGTTGACAAGGATATTTTTGAACACGTACTTGTCTATACGATCCGTACGATATGTCCACAGCTAAAATTACCTAAACTTTTTTATCCAGATACATACAACGCTATACTGTTTAAGAACATTTTTTAAAGAATTTATTTTACCGCCTAAAAACTTTCAATCAGTGCCTGTTTTATTATGCCCTAGTGTAAATATTAATTTTTAAAATATAAATCCATTTTATTTTTGTTGACAAAAATAGGTATAATAAAATATTATTCAAAACGCTTTCAACTTAATGAGGAGTTGCACATTTACATTTTTGCATTGTAAAAAGCGCAAAGGCTTCTGAACATACAAGTTACAAAAATATATTGTATATTAATATATATAGGTGTATAAATAAGTTCTCAACTTTAGATTTCACAGGATGCATCACCGTTTACATGTAACGTATTAGTCCGCCCTTTTGCGGTTTTAAAGCAATGACATTTGGTCTTGCGTAACATCATGTGACTTGGCGTTTGATGCACATAACCACAATAATCAGCTGTGTTCACGATGCCAATCACAAAGAGCATATTCGATTGTCTATCCACTTCGCGTTTCATCTTAAGAAAAACGCTGCTGAAGCCACCGAAATGATTTGTGCTGCATATGGTGAGAATGCTGTAAGTCATGCAACGTGCAAAAAGTGGTACAAAAGATTTTGCGGAGAAGAGTTTAGTCTTCAAGATCAACCACGCGCTGGAGGCCCTCAAACATTTGACACGGATGAGCTGCAGACGCACTGGGAACTTCTCCCACATGCGGCGTATAGACCAGACATGGCCCCTTCCGGTTATCATTTATTTATTCCGGTCGTTACAGCATCACTTGGCTGATATGCACTTCAAAACAGAAGAAGAAGTCCTAAAATGCATCGATAACTTTATCGTCTCGAAGCCGGTGAGCTTCTATCACCAGGAAATTCGCAAGCTACCCGAAAGATGGCAAAAGGTCATCGATGCCAACGGAGAATACTTTGAAAGCTTTTTTTGTTTGTTTTTAAATAAAACTTTAATTTTGCAGAAAAGAACTGAGAACTTATTTATACATCTATTAAATATATAAATTTCTAACAATTAGATTCATAGAAATGGCAAAAACCGGTTATATTACCGACATCGATGGCGCATTGGATTAATTCAGCAAAATATCGAGAATTAAGGATATGGAAGAAGCCTTTACATGTTTGAAGGACAAATGTATTTAAAGAACTAAATACATTGCATAGTATGAACATAGGAGAGATGTATGATTTTCAAAGATCTAAAGCAGACTCCAAGTCAAGAAAATAATTTTATTAATGGAAAAATAATCAGAGTAAATATATATAGTAAAATAACATTAACTTCGATGGAAAATCTAAATAATCATTACAAAGCAACAAAAGATATTAAAAGAAAGATAACATTGTTAACAATTATTAGACAACAAGTAGTTTTTAAATGTGTGGCGAACGAGATTGCGGGTCATTAAGTAAAAAAAGATGGCAACAATCAATGAAAAGTCTTCTCTGATATCAAACACTACTAAAAAGTAAAATAATGGGTGTACGCACATAGGATTTGATGTGCTTTTTATTTAAATAGCGTAAATATTAATAATAAAATAAATGGTACACTAAATAACATACAAAAATGAAACAAAAATAAACGTTTACTGTTAAAAACAAATACAAGTTTAAATACGAAAACGTTCAATGATATTTTCGTAAAGAAAGCAATATTTAAAATATTAAAATTAAGTAAGACTGATTAATTGACTGTTTTTCAGCAATGTGCAGTCAAAATCTTAAAATGACATGCCAACTGGTGCGACAGAAAAAATATTGAAAGAGTTTGCACTTATAGAAGACCTATATATTGTTAATTAACCACTAGTAACGCCACAATACGAATCATGAATATGTGAAAGCTATTGATTTAACTATCTCTACAAAAAATTAAAAAAAAGTAATTAAATGAAGTACATAAGATGAAAGGGTTGGTTTGACATAATTAATACGTACTACAATTAGATATAAAATTAAATAAACACATGAGAAAGTTTTTAATAAGATACCTAAAAACTGTAACAAATGTTTAAAATAATTAAGGTTTAAAATAACCTTAATTAGCTACATATGTAAAAAATATTGAACAAAACTTTAGAATTTTTTTTGCAAAAGCCACAGCGTTATCTTAAAATCAAAAAGAAACAAGTACAACCGTCTTCTGTTGGACAGAGTATTATAACAAAGAAAATTAACGCATTTAGAAGAAAATATGAGAAACTCATAAACAATAATTTGATAAAGAGAAAAGAAAACCAAAGCATTTAGAAGCAAAAAATTTAATTTAAAGAAAATTCATCATTGACCGACTTGTTACCTGTGGTTACCGGGTATAATATATAACACACATTTGTTTCGGATTTTTTTTTGGTACTTTTTTTTATTTATATAAATGTTGTCCCATTTTCTTTTCATATTTTTTTATTACGATTCTTTGTTATGGATTTTGATATTGCTTTTTGTTTTGTTAGTTTTTTTTGGTATGTGGCCAGTGCCGGTAATTACACTTTTTTGTTTCTTAGTTCTTTATTTTTTATATGTTTACGCAATACTAGATCTGATATTTTTTCTTCTTTAGTTGTTTTTTTTCTATATTTCTTTATTGTGTCTATCCAGCTTCTTGATTTTGCAATTGTTGATGAGTTGAACCGTAAAAATTTTTGCCATCAACTTATTGTAGACTATATTTGCCTTGTATCTATTTTCTTTTGAATTGTACAATGTTATTCCAAAATTTTCATGAATTGAAACATACTTGCTTTTTAAATTTTCGGCTGCTCTAGCCATTTAGAGCGTAAGAAGATAACTAAAACTGAGGCACTACAAAATGTTAAGAGAGATATTAAGACATATAAATTAAATCCAGTTGTACGATGAAAAATAGATGGACAACAGGTGGAATTCCTGATATAAAATATTGTTCTATAGGGCACAATGTGGAATTGAAGTGTAACATTATACTGGTTTAATTATAAATAAAATGGTATCACGATCGTAACGAAGCAAAGCTTCAAACCATTTAATGATATAAAGAAAAATAATACAAAGTTACACCGTGCGGGAAGAAAAAAGTTAATAAACCTTTAAAAAAATGTAAACACGAACAAAATCATTGATAGGAATAGAAGAAATAACGGAAAATAAACTAAGTCTTACAGAGAGGTGAGAGCAAGAAAGAAATAATTTTACTTGCAGAAGAATGTTGTAGAAATGAGGAAGGTAATTTTGTAAGAAATATACAAAAGCGCAGATGGAAGAAATGTTTCAAAAAATTATTAAATGCAAAAAGTGAGATAGATGCTAGATAATAACAAGGAATGGTATATTAAGAAGAAGAATAAAAAAACTTGTCAAAACAACAAAAAATTAACTTCTAGGGGGAGATCAAATTGTCGCTGGAATATTTAAAATCAAAGATGAATATATAATGCAATTTTGCTATGTAATTATTATTGTCATCCTCTTAATGACAATGAAGTAGTGTGACTAAGAGTCTTTAAAAAAGTATTTTGAAGTATAACATTATACAGGACAAATAGTTTTGATTAGTATTGGAAATTTAATCGACAATTTGTCGCCAGGGGCTATATTTTTCACATATTTGGTATTTTTCATACATCACCACACTTCCTTATAGTTTCGTGTTAAAGAAAATTGCATTAGATTAGAAGAGAGGCTGTGGTGAAAGGGGGATTGATGATGTAGATAATAGAAGTGAAATACTTTAGTTATTGCATATTGTACCAAGAAATTGAATAGCCGTTTTTAAAAAATTTCAATTTTGCCAGAAAAAATTCTTGCAGTTATCTATGGAAATTTAGTAATTGTAGATTTTTTTTATTATACCTCGAAAAATAGTGAGCTAATCCAACCAAATATGTTTATTTACTTTATGTGATGTGAGAAAATCTTTGACACAATAATTTAGCTAATAATAAATGTTATTTATTAAACAAGATTATAATATAATTACTAAGGACAATTTACAAGAACAAAATTTAACGTACACTATTGCAAAGCAAAAACTGGAATATTTTTAGGAATTCGCAGAAAATGTACTGCTTTGTTGATGTCGATCGCAAAAATATTTTTAATTATTTTTTGGTATCTGAATTAATATTATAGTTTATTATATTGTTATAAATGTACTAAATTGTTACCATTGTAGTGATAGATTCAGCAGCGGTAGTACTCTTCTGTGATCCTTGTAAAAGATAGGCTTCTACAGGATTTGGCAATCCTGCTCTTATTGGTTTTTGCTCCTATCCCCCATCTTCTAAGAGAAATAAGGTTTAACCTGCTTCTTCCTTCGATCTTCATTCTTTTCCCATCCTACACCATGGAGGAAGGCAACGGGAAACCACCTCCATTTTTCTCAAGAGAACCACATGATGACTACATTTCATTCAAAATGTTCTAGACGTAAAAATAAAATCTCTGGGGGAACGGTCTTAAAGTCAAGAAGACAAGGACGAATACTTGCACCTACAAAATTATTGAAGGAAACTGAAGACAAAATACGAAATATTGCAACAGAAGAATGAGGATACCACAAAAAACAATGTAAAAAAGACGGAGGAAATCTTAGAATTAATGGAGCACCGACGGAAACCCAAAAACAAAAATAACAATGATATTTGCGCCAAACTCCAATTACTTTTATTTAACTTTTAAATTAGGACCGGCTGCTTTTTGGCTCCCTCTGTATAAGCGCTTTAGTTTTGGTTTGAGATAGCTGCGACGAATTTGCCCGCTTGCGCGTTGCGCCGATGTATAAATCAGAGCGGCTTCGGCCGCGCCCTCTTCGTTTTTTCCCTCACTTCGTTTTGAATTTTAGTTGTTTAAATTTTTCGTGTCCGAGGTCGTTTTAACCGAGAGCGTGTTTCGTTTGGCGGCAAGAGTTTCCACATCGCGGTGGCCTTTTGTTGAAAGCTGATTTTATTCCGACCAAATTTTCCTCTTCCAGGAGATTGTTTTGTTGGCCGATTGCATTTCGGGAGTTGAAATTTTGCCGGCGGAAAGATTTGGTTCGGTTTCCTTGTATCTGACCTGGCGAGGACACGATCAGCTGAAGGACTCGCACGAAGATTGGGGTAACTTGTCTTTTTTTTCACCCACACCACTTTTTCCTTTTTCTTAATTTCTGCAGCTTTCAAATGTGAGTTTTCCAGCTTTGGATTTTTGATTAAAATATTTTAAAATTACGATAGAGTCCACTTTTGGTCGAAATAAATGAATATAAAACACACTAATCAGGGTTAAAATCAGGAAAGTCAAAAGAAAATCGATAGAGAATGTATGTGTAGAGATTGAACAAAATATGCACGACACTTTAGGAGAACATAAGAAGCTAAAAGACGTAGCCGATGTGTATAAAAAAAAGAATAGCTAATATTATTCAACGACAAGAATGTTATAAAGATAAAAAAGAACTCTGAAAAAACTATGTAAAGGAGTCGTTTGCTGACGACTCGCGACCAGATCTTAACGAAACTCCTGCAGCACCAGCACTATTAGGATTCACTGTAGACAAAATTAAAAAAGGGGTAAAAGAAGCCATAAGTAATAAGGCAGTAGAACCAGACGATTCACCAGCGGAAATTATAAAACTGATTGACCAAAACAATATTCATATCCTAACTATAATGTTTAATAACCTATACGACACAAGATGCTCTTCTAAGAACTGGCAAAGGTCTAAATTTATTCTTCCGCCCAAAAAGAAAAAATCACGGAAATGCAATGATTATAGACTAATAAGCTTAATGAACCATACCCTCAAAATATTTTTACAACTGTTACATAACAGAATTTATTCTAAATGCCAGTGTGCTATAAACTCCAGTCAGTTTGGCTTTAGGTCGGGGATTCAAACTTGAAAAGCACTCTTTAGGATACAGGTGTTGGTACAAAATTGTCGAAACTTAAACAAAGACGTGTTTCTTTGTTTTACAGACTACGAAAAAGCGTTTGATCGCGTTCAACATGAGAAGCTCTTGAACATCTTGAGAAACACGGACGTAGATAAAAAAGACATTCGATGTGTAAAAAACTTATACATAATAACACATATGACATCCATATTTAGAAAAGCGTATGATAGGTTTATTTAATCTGTACTCGGAAGCCATATTTGACGAAGTCCTTGAAGAACAACAGATGCGTATAAAAGTGAATGGGGTGACAACATCGAACCTTAGATATGCAGACGATACAGTACTGATTGCCGACAAGATCTAAAAACTACATCAGATATGTTTACAACTGAATAAGAGCAGTAAAAGATACGGACTAGACATAAATGTAAAAAAGTCCAAGTCTATCATTGTCAGCAGGAAAAAGGTACCATATACTAACGCGGCTATCCAAATAGAAAATCAACAAATTGAAAGAGTAACCCAATACAAATATCTGGGATGCCATCTAAATGTGAACTGAAACCCCGAAAAAGAAATTAAAAACAGAATTGAAATAGCGCGCGCAACGTTTATGAAGTTTTAAAAAACAGGAATGTCCGTCTGTCACTTCGCATGCGTTATACAAAATGCTATGTGTAGTCTGTACTGCTATAGGGAATAGAGTCGTAGACTATAAAAATAATAACAATCAATAAAATTAAAGCTTTCAAGATGTGGACTTACAGACGCCTGTTGAGAGTGTCCTGGACTGAAAAAATGACCAACAAGGAAGTGCTAATAAGAATGCATAAAGACCGAGAACTGTTCACCACGATTAAATAAACAAAAATTACTTACCTGGGATATATTGTTAGAAATAAAAAGTATGAAATATTGCAATTAATCCAAGAAGGAAAAATAGAGCGAAAGAGAAGAATAGGAAGGAAACAACTATCATGAACATAAAATATAAAACAATGGATTGGACTCAGAACCATAGTTAACTAGAAACTGTACAAAACAGATTGATTTGAAGTTCATAAGTAGACAGAAGAAGGGTAAGATAATTTTTCTTGGCGATTTATGCAAAATAAAATTATTTAGACTACAATAATTGGTTATGAAGGTTTTTTAAAATATCGGGTAGTATTATAGAAATATACTAAGTATAATATAATTTGTATTAATAAATTTTTGGTTTTTATTACTGCCGAATATTTTAACTTATTTGCTTTTATTTTAAATGACTAGTAATTAAAATTCTCCTTATTTTATCTACTATTGAATTCAGCTACTTATTTTTCAACTACAAATTAAAAAAAATAATATTGATTATATACGATTATCAAAATTGTATATTTGCATGTTACTCTATAACAATTTTTGGTAAACATATAAAACATAAAATGAATTTTTAAATTACATGTGAACTTTGCGACTTATAAAGTTGTTTGTATGTAGAAATTTATATTCTTCTATGAACGCGCCAAAGTTGGCGTGCTTAACGGAAATAATATGCCGCGTTGCTTAGATATGGCAGCAACGTCTCCCTGTGCCGGAATTTGTACATTTGTAATGTAATAACAGTTTCCTAACTTCTACACAGCAAACTATGGGATACCCTTATAAATTTACAAATAAACTGGCGCTTTTCCATCTAAGTTTATATAAAGATACACTTTAACTGCAGAAAAGCAATATTCTATCACTATACCTCGTGTTATATGAAATGACAAGTTATTTTATAAGAGGACTATATTATTAGTGCATTATATTTTGTGTCAACATTAATTACGTTAATTGAAAAACAACAAATTAAAAATTAAATGCCTAGTTTTTTAAATTAAATTAGTGGAATTAAGCTTTTTACTTTGTTTATGAAAGTATACATATTAACTATATACCTAAATTTTCAACTTTTATCTCGCTCGTATACGACTTATGGCATTAATATTTAAAAATGTTAATGAACTCAAAAACTCATAATGATTACAATTTTTATTATAAAGATGCATGTCTAACTAACCTGCTGCCTGGCGAAAAATGATGCAAAAAAACCGTTGAAATTATGTCTGTGATATACCAACGCGTAAAGCATAGTATTAAAGTCTTTGTAAATATATTTTTTATTTTTGCAACAGATTATTATTTGATCAATTTTTGAAGAAAATAAAACAAATAAAAACAATATAAGCATAAAAAATTAATCTTACTAAAGGTACTTATCATCGTTTGTGCGAAATGAAGTAAATTTAAAATTTTATAAGAGCTTAGTAAAACAGGCATAAAGACATTTTGTTCAGCTCAAAACTTTTGAAACAAATTTTATGTTTAGTTTGTGATTATTTTAATAAATATGCTTTATCTCTGGCGGTAACAAAACTTTTTTAATATAATTGATTTTCGAACTTAGAGGACATATCTTTGCATCGTATCACACAAGCCTGTTTTTGATTTGCCATGTGTGTGGGACAGCCAGTAAGTCAGATAAAACCCGAAAAGCATTAGGTATTATAAAACTGAATGAGACTGTCATGACGAGCCGTTACTAACAAATCAGAAATTTAAAAACTGCGTTAAAATAATCAAAAAGTCAAATTGCTCTACAATTATTTGACTACAGCAATGAGACTTGGCACAGCAGTTTATATTTACATTCGTTTATTTAACTTTCTTAGATGTTGCAATTGCCAGATTTAGTTTATTTAAATAATCATTTTACTGAAATAAATCTCTTTAGATTACTCTTTATTCTACGCAATATTAGTACATAACAAAATATTATCTATAGCAACTGATTCACTTAGGCCATTGAAGAGATAAACGACTTGCTCATCTATTTCTATGATAATAAAAATTGATTTTAAGTTTTAATACAAAATAATTTTAAAAATATTATTTTTATACACTGTATTTAATCATGATAATTAGATATTGAATAATTAGTTCTACTGACAGAGGAATTATTATACCAGTTTATATAATTCCTGTTATTGCTGTAAAATATTGTATGCTAAGTCTTGATCTATTAAAAATACGTTGTAATAAATACCAGTGAATTTCAAGAAAAGTATTTTGTTACTCAACACACTGAAGGACCCTTCCATAAAAAAGTAATGGAAAAGAAAGTAGCCGCCTTAAAAACTCTGTTTGACTTATGTAAAGCCTTTGGGAGCGTTGGAATTTGGTTATGAAAATTACAAAATCCGTCATTGCGGTCATTTTTTGAAAACATGTCAAACAAAATTTACCAAATGAATCAACACTCAGAAAAACATATCTTGACAGAGCTTACGAATCCACAATGCATGAAATTCAGAGAAACATGAAAGACAAGAAGACTTGAATATCAATAGATGAGACAACAGATGCTACAGGAAGGTAAGTTGGAAATTGAAAATTTTACTTTCTCTGTATAAATACAACCTGATTTTGCAGGCATATCACCAACGTAACTGTTGGATCTATGGAACCAAATCAAGCATATAAAATTTTTTGAGAGGGCAAATAGCACTACAATTCACAATTATTTACGACTTTCCTGTCACTACTTTGGCCAGAGAAAATTCTTTACGACTACGTCCATGTTCGTAAGCGATGCTGCCCAATATATCAAAAACAGGAAATGCTCTGAAAGTAATATTTCTATGTGTGTTGCATTTGGCATGTCTTGTTCATAGAATACATCGTGTAACAAAGGAAATACGTGAAAAATTTTCCGACGTGGATATGTTCATATCTTCAGTAAAATAGATTTTTCTAAAAACACCACCTAGAACAAAACTTTTTAAAGAAATGGCACCTGACAACTCTATCACCTCAACCAATATTAACTAGATGGGGTACGTGGATTTTAGCTGAATGTTACTACGCTACTAATTTTACAACAATTAAGAAATAGTTAAAAGCTTAGACGAAGATACGGTAGCGTCAATCAAAACAAAGTTTATAAAAAATAAAAAAGTTTACAAAATAATCTGGCCTTTATTTCAACTAATTATGCTGTAATTCTTAGTGCAATAGTATGTTTAGAAAACAGGAACTTAACTTTGGTTTATTCCACCAATATTGTAAATAATACCACACGAGACATATGTAGTGTCTCAAGCAATAAGGACGCACTATTAATGAAAAATGTGAATTGTATTTACTAAACATCAAGATTGTGAGGTTGTAAACAATTTAGCTTGTATTCTTTCTGGAGAGGCAAATGTAAAAAACGTAAATTATGAGGTTCCAGAAATTACATTTGCTCCAGTAGCATGTAGAGAGGTCTTTTTTTCAGCTAAAATATTTATTGTCTGATAGGAGAGAATTCCCAGCGGGGTTGCTAGATCCCCAACTGGGCGCCTCCCCAGGTGGCGGATAGGGGAACGCCCCTCAGATATGGCGGGTACCGGGGAAATAAAATACCCGGGGCGGACCAAAACTAGCAGTAGCGTCTGACTCAGATTGAGCGGCTACAAATAGGGCACTCTTTTGCCCTGGGATCGAGAACGGTCCTAAAGGCGGAAGAACTACGAGGGTGGTCAACGGCATAAGGATACAGAAGGCAACGGGAAACCACTGTATTAAAGGCCCATTTGGGCATCCCTAGTAAAATCAATATGGCTGAATTCAGAGCAAAATGTTCCGAGTCTCTAGTTCCCCGTTCGGATCTCCGGGGGAACGGTTTTGAATAAAGCTGCAAGAAAGAAGAAAGAGATGAAGATAGCTACATGGAATATTCAATCTATATATGAAGCAGGAAAAATTCACAACGTGCTTCAAGAAATGGAACGTCTTAAGGTTAACATAATGGGACTGAGTGAAACCAGGTGGCCAAATTCAGGGGAAATGCAAATTAACAAAGCAAAGATATACTACTCAGGTAACAACGACCCATACCACTGGAATGGAGTAGCAATAGTAGTAGACAAATCCCTGTGTAAATCAGTATTTTGCTTCATGCCTGTCTCAGATAGGGTAATCATGTTAAGAACTCAAACACTCCAAGGAATAATGAATATAATACAGGTATATGCCCCTACTGCAGATAAGGATGAGGAAGAAGTAGAACAATTTTATAACGACGTTCAGCAAGCTATAAATATCACAAAAAACAGACAAATCACGATTGTCATGGGGGATTTCAACTCAAAAATAGGAAAAGGAGAAGTGGAGGATATCATAGGTAATTACGGACTGGGACTAAGAAATGAGAGGGGAGATAGACTGGAACAATTCTGCCAAGAACAGGAAATGATAATCTCAAATACGTTCATTAAATTGCCAGAAAGAAGGCTATATACGTGGAGAGCACCAGCAGATAATAACAACAACATAGTCCGAAACCAAATAGACTATGTGTTGATAAATAAAAGATATCGCAATTCCATCAAGTCGGCCAAAACATATCCAGGCGCAGATGCAGCAACTGACCACAATCCGGTGATAATAAAAATCGAAACACGATTAAAAAAACGGTAAAAATGTCATATTCCGGCTGTCGATTTGGTTATTTATTTATTTTTTTACGAAACATACTCTACGATTTGAGTATAATGATAATATTTTTATGTTGGTTAGTCAACAAATAAAAAAGCTATACATAAATTGGTTTTTTTTTAATTTGGCGCCATTATTTCACATCGTCACCATGGCGACCGTTTAAAATTTGAATTTATCCGTATGTGGCGCTATTATTTCACATCGTCGCCAAAGTGACCGTTACAATTTGAATTTAGTTGACTGTGCACGTAGTGAACATTCTTTTAGCTGCGGCATCCTTTTTATAATTTTAATTTATTTTAAAGTTATTCTTTGGGTTTTTTGGTAAGTATTAATTTATTTAATTATAGTTATTGTATTTATTGGTTATGTTGAAGCAGACAATGACTGCAAGGCCCATTTAGAACGTGATGCGGCTGCCGAGGGACTCCGCCGAAGGGCATCAGTGGGCCTACGATCAAGGGCTCGTTCCGGCACAGCGTATGTGACGTAAAGGCCACGGAGCGTGCATCTTGATCGAGAAGACACCTTTGGCCGTTTCCGGTGTAACCGATGCCGGAAGAAAGGGCCGACACATCAGTGGGCCGCGACTACCGGGACATTGTTCGAGTGCGTCAAGCTCCTCCCGACCACGTTGCATTGTACGGGTTTGTGGAGAATTGGCAGTACGACGTCACTCGGCGTGAGGCCTGGGATGTGGCACATCCCAACACTCGTCCGGCATCATTTAGTCAACATACATTGACCAATTGGTATGTTTGGTTATGAACATTCAGTAGCACATTCTAATTTATGTTTTAGGTATCGTTATGTAGGGAGATGGTCTGACCACTTCTCCCGGAACCAGGAATGAGACGGTCAGATAGTGGCCCAGGTATCGTCGTTCAGAATTGACGAATCTGATTGTTCTTTAAAGTATGCCGAGAAGGTATCATCCGTGGACACTGGGTACCAGGATGATAACCAACGACAGCAATGACGTCCAAATGGTGGTTGTTGAGCGCGGATGCCAAACACTGATCCTGGCAATTTTAAATCACCAGGCGCTTGCAGACTATCCATATCGATGGTTGGAGTAATAAGCCCTGACGATAGATAAATCATCACGTGAACAACAACATACCCAATGCATCAATTAATAGCCAAGTCAAACAAAGTAGATTAGGGTAAAATTCTAATTATTTTATTTTAGCGCTGGATGAAAAGCACCCAGCGCATTGAGACAACGTGGCGTCATTCAAAAAATTTCTTCCGTAACCGCCCCAGTTACAATAGGAGAACTTTGCGACCATCTGAGCGAATAACCTGTGGGCGGTATTGCGGAAAACAATATGGACAAGTTCGAATATTTATTGAATGATGACGAGAAATGTATGAAACCATCATAAAAAGATAAGCAACTCAGAAGCTTACAGGGCTCCTCCAATGAAGATGTGCAGAAAGATGATGAAGCTGATCGCCTCTGTTCAACTGCACAAAACAGTTAACTGGCTAAACGAAACATCAATAAGATTAAGTTATGCTAGGTTTTTACGAAAATGGTAAAATTACCGAACAGTAAACGGTAGAATAAGGTTTAGATTATATATCCAGGAAATCGTAAGATTGTTTGTCCAAAATTGTAATTTTCAGCAACTTATGTAATAAAAATTATTTGCCCGATATTAAATTGTATTTGTTGGATTCAGCTCGTGTAATGCTACTTGTGGACATGTGTTAACCAGATCAGCTACCACGGGGTATTTAAATTATCTTCCAACTTCAGCTGACAGTTCTGCACCTCTACCCTTTTAAATGCCATCACTCCAATCTTGAATTATAAAAAGATTTTAAAATATAGTAATTTATACAAAGAATAACTACAAAGCCTCGAACTAAAATGTATAAGTCTAAAACTCAAAACACTATGTACCTATTTCTTAAGAAAGTTATACATGGCGAAAAGGTATTCTTAATTAATTCATTTGATAAATATTAGATTTAAAAAGGACAAACAAAACAAATGTTTATAGTCTACTAGAAAGAGGATCCAAGAACATATGTTGTCCCGATCATTCAAATTTCAAATTGTAACGTTACTTATGACATTAAATAAACTAAAGCTTGAAAGATATAGAATGAATCATTCTAACCAATTGCTGACTTGGACAATAGTTTAAAACTGAAACAATCAAAGGATGCGATTGGTAAACGATTTGATCCACCGTTTCGAAATTAGTTCGGAGGACGACGACAATATGACAATTGGGATTAAATTACGGTTTACAATAAGAATGGCCAATGAATATATTAATTTTAAAGGTTCAAGTGATATGAAATAATGCGCAAATTAAAAAAATTAGGTTCTAAATTCATATGACTAACCAAATGAAATAAAGGTACAACAACCAAGATATTTTTGAATTAAGAAAAACGAAAGAAAAACAAATACCGGGAATAGCAACGAGAAAATTAATAAAGAACTAGGAAAAATAGATAGAAATTGAGGAGACCCAATAACAAATGGGAAGCATTCAAACAATAATGACCTAGTAATATTAGGAGAATCAAGGAGATCTACATTAAAAATGGATGACGGATGAGATACTGGAACTGATGGAAAACAAGGACAACATAAGAATAGAGACAATGAAATGTATAAAACCATTAATTGAAAATAGAGGAAGATTAGAGAACTAAGGAGAAATGGTACACAATAAATGTGCAGAAATAGAGAATTGCAAGAAGACATGATGATTTAACTTGCAGGGCAGAAGGGAGAAATAGGAAATAAAAAATCAAATAAAATAATATCCTCTTGGAAGAAAGGTAAATAAACCGACATCAAAGGTAAATTAGAAAGATGGAAAGAGTATATCCAGGATTATTCGAAGATGAAAGACAACAAGAAACAATAGAAGAAAATACAGAACGAGACAGTGGACCATATATAAGAGAAGAAGAAGTAATACATGCAATAAAGTTGGCAAAATGCAATAAAGCTCCGGGTCCTGATGAAATTCCAGCTGAAATAATAAAATTAATCACGGAAGAACAAATAGGCGTGTTGGTGGATTTATATAATACAGTATATAATACAGGAATAATCCCTACAGAATGGCTCAGATCGACATTCATCGCTTTACCCAAAAAAGCCTACGCAAGAGAATGTAATGATCATAGGACAATTAGTTTAATAAGTCACACTCTTAAAATATTTCTGAAAATATTGTATAAAAGAATTTTCAGAAAGCTAGAACAAGACTTTAGTGAAACCCAATTTGGTTTCAGGAAAGCAATGGGCACAAGAGAAGCCCTGTTCGCAGTGAATGTGTTAACTCAGAGATGTATGGATATCAATCAACCAATATATGTCTGCTTCCTCGATTACAACAAAGCATTTGACAAAGTCCGCCATAACTACCTCATTCGACTACTTAAAGATAAAAATATAAATATGAAAGATATTAAAATAATAACTCAGTTATATTTCAACCAGATTGCTAATGTAAAAGTGGATAATGAGTTAACTGAAGAAGTACAGATACAAAGAGGAGTAAGGCAGGGATGTGTGCTCAAGAACGCACTGGAAGAAGTATCAATTGGGATTAAAGTTAACGGGAAATATATAAACAATATTAGATATGCAGATGACACTATACTCATGGCAGAGTCATTAGAAGATTTACAAAGGATATTAGATCTAGTAGTCGAAAGTAATGAAGAAAAGGGTCTGTCACTAAATATCAAAAAGACAAATATAAATATCAAACGACAAGAAAATATATGGATTAGAGGAGAACAAGTGGAGAAGGTACAAAAATACAAATACCTGGGAACTATTGTCAACGAGAACAATGAATACACAGAGGAAATTAGAGCAAGAATTGGCCAGGCCAGGACCATATTTAATAAAATGAGAAATATACTATGCAACAGAGACTTATGTCTACAGATAAGAATCAGAAAGTTGAGATGCTACGTGTTTTCAGTAGCATTTTATGGAATGGAAGCTTGGACGATGAAGAAAAACATCAGTGATCGACTGGAAGCATTCGAGATGTGGACCTATCGAAGAATGTTGAAAATCAGCTAGGTGGACAGAGTGACGAATGGTGAGGTACTCAGAAGAATGGGGAAGGAAAAAGAAGTATTGAATACAGTTAAGATACGGAAATTACAGTATCTGGGGCATGTGATGCGGGGAGAAAGATATGAAATCCTACAAAATATCATGCAAGGGAAGATACAGGGTAAAAGGAATAGAGGAAGAAGACGCATCTCCTGGTTGAATAACCTGAGACAATGGTACAATTGCAGTTCTATTGAATTGTTCAGAGCAACAACGTCGAGAATACAAACAGCCATAAAGATAGCCAATCTTCCAAGAGGAGACGGCACAAGAAGAAGAAGGAGAGAATTTTTAACGATAGACAATTTTAGAAAACATCTTTTTATTAGCTGTAAATCTTATAAATGATGTTTTTTATCATTGTATAATTCAAAATGCAGTCTAAATGATAAATTGTATAATAAAGTCACTGAAACCATAATGCCTATTCAGTTTCTTAAAGTGCCTATTTCATTTTTTTAAATGTCTTTTTAAAAAATTTTTAATGTCTATTTGCCTACCTATTTTAATGATTTTTAGTTCCTAAACATGTGTGCTTTAAATATAAATAATGGTTTATGGATAAAACTGATTCTATGCAAAATTTTATCAAGAGATGTCTTGCAGGATACTCGCTAATATATTTTATTAATTAAGAAGTAGGATGTCGCATACGCTAATACATTATAAAAAATGCATGTTTTTTCATCTGCGCTAAAACCAAATATATGTTACCCATCTGTTACTACTCGACATTACTGTACATAACTTCTTCTATTATTTTTAAGTAAACTGGTTATTACAGCTTTTGAAACAGTTTAAGTTTGTTGTTATCCCAAATTCTCCAAAAATCTCTAACAAAACATGTTATATATTACATAGAATCCACTACTACCAATCACCACAAAAATATAACTAAGGGAACGAAGCAAGTTGCAGTCAAAGTGCTACGCAGAGTTATCCAAACCGAATATTAAGCAGAATATGAATACCATAGCTTAAAAACCTGAGAGAACTGTTTGGGGTAATTTTAGTTGAACTATTTCGAGCAGCATCTAACAAAATAACCAAACCGGTGATGATAGCCAAGAAGAAGAATATTAAACATTCCGAATTACAAGCTCTAAAATCTCTAAAATAAGACAAATACGTTATAATTGCATTAGGAGAGTAACAGTTCTTTTAACAACTCTGACTACATCGGTAAGATAAACGATTTACTAAAATCATGGAACTATCTTATAGTAGTTAACAACCCAAAACCTTGATTACTAACTCAAATCTGTCTTCTGATATCAAAACACGTTCTATAATTCTTAAAGATCTTTCTCGAATTATAAAAAGTACGTAATCTTCTAAAGATTCACAAGAAAAATAGTTTCTTCTTCTTCTTCTTCTTCTTTCTCTTCTCCCATTTTACCTCACGGTGTTGGGGTTTTGAGCCATCGGTTGTAAGCGTTTCTATCCCTTGCCAGGATCTTTATTTGTTCTATCGTCTTGCCTCTTTTCCTTGCCACTTCTGATGTTGTCTTCCCATACTTTTCTAGGCCTTCTCTGGGACGCTTTCCTTCATCTTTCATTCAAACTTGGGTACCTTGTCTCACTCATTCGTACCATATGTCCAAACCATTGAAGTTAGTTTTAATTCTATTTTTCTAGTTCGTCTGTACACTGCGATTCCTTACACGGTCTCTTCTTTTTTTCCAATTACCCGTCTTAGGTACTTCATTTCTGTTGCTGTTATTTTTGATCTGTGTTTATCTTGCATTACCCATGATTCGGCTCCATATGTTACGGTAGGTAAATTGTTTTATATAAGTGCATTTTGCTTTTACTTAATTCCTTTATTTGATAGTAGACTTTGTTAGCTTTATTTCGATGTCTTTTTACATTGTTCGTTTATGTAATCCATATATATCACGAAAAGTAGGGGCTGAGACTATCCCCTGTTTTATGCCCTTTTCCATCTTGAATTCCGTAGATGTTTGCCCGTTTAGTCTTACTGAGCCGGTACTATTGGTATTTACACTTCTTATTACTCGTTTTAATTTTGGGCTTACCTCCAGATGGTCTAGTGCTTCCCATATATATTGGCGTGGTACTTTGTCGAATGCAGATTTTAAATCTAAGCATGCAAATATAGTGTTTTGTTTTATCTATTCTTTTCTCTGATAGTGTTCGAAGGGTAAATATGTGATCGTGGGTTTGTCTCCCGGTGTGTATGCTGCTTGTTCATCTTGTATTTTATTTCCTATTTCTACTCTTAGTCTGCTTTCTAAAATTCTTGAGTATACTTTGAACGCTACTCCTGATAGACATATAGCTCTGTAGTTGTCACTATTTGTGGAATCTCCTTTTTGTGTAGAGGTACAATGATATTTCTTCTCCATTCATCTGGTATATTCTCTGTGTTCCAGGCTTTCTGAAAGATTTGTTTCAGCCATTGTACTAATATGGGCCCTCCTTTTTAGCATTTCTGCGTTATTCCGTCTTCTCCGCGGCTTTTCCATTTTTGCCGTTCTTATTTCTTCTTCAGTTATTATATCCACTTCTTCCTGTTCGTTATTGTCTTCTGCCACTATTTGTGCATTTCTATCTCCCTTGAATTTGGACGTGTAATGTTCCGCCCAGGCTTGTAGTATGTCTTTTGTTTCTGTTTGCACTCACCAGACATTTCTTATACTTCTAATCTTTTGGGTTCTATTTCCTTTTAGTCTTTTAATTATATTCCAAAATTGTTTATGGTTGCTTATATCCTTGTCTTCAACTTTCCCAGCTCTCTCGTTTGGCTTGTTTCACTGCTTCCTTCGCCTCATTTCTTTTTTGTGCATATATTACTCTATCTCCATTTGTTTGTGTTCTTGTATATTTTTTCCACGCCTCCTTTTTCTCCTTAATTTTCTTTTTCACTTCCTCATTCCACCATTTAGTTCGTTTTTGGTCATTGTTTTGTCTGACTATTTTTGTTCCGCATATTTCTTTTGCTGTTGTTTGGAGTACCGCTTTGAGTTTTTCCCATACTTCATTAAGGGTTTGTTGCTGGTTGCTATTTTCATATTCTTTCAACTTCTCTTGGACTCTTTCCTCGTATTCTCTTCTTATATTTGGTTCATCCAAGAGTTCTAGCTTAATTCTTTCATATTTTCAACCTCTTTCCTCCGCCCCTCTGATTGCTTTCACGTCGTTTACGGCGTATCTCATATTTTTGGTGTATGTTATATAGTCTATCATGCTTCGATGTTCTAGCCCTTGCACTTCATATGTGATTTTATGAATATTTTTGTGATTGAACCAGGTATTTCCTATGAGTATTTGATTTATGATACAGAAATCGAGCATCCTTTGTCCATTATCATTAATTTCACATTCCAGCCCATGCTTTCCCATTGTACCATGCCCTCTTCTTTCTTGGTTTCCTATATGGGCATTCCAATCTCCCATTACTATAACGTGTTGGTTTTTATTCTGTAGTTTCTCTGTTTCTCTCTGTAGTTCTTCATAGAACGCGTCTTTTTCGTCTACGGTAGCGTTTTCCGTTGGTGCGTATATTTGTATAATCCCCACTTTTTCTTGTAGGTTTAGGTTCATGGTCAATATTCTTGGATTTATAGCTTCCCAGCTGGTTATTTTCCTATTTAGTTCGTTACTTACTATGATTCCTACACCTTCCGTTGTTCTGTTACCTCTAGGTGTACCTGAATATCTTAGTGTATACCCCTTGTCCATATGAGTTTCTCTCACTTTTTCTTTTTATTTCTGATACTCCTAGTAATTGGATTTTATACTTTTCTATTTCTTCGATTATTTCAGATTCCTTCCCAGTTAAAGATGTTACGTTCCATATCCCTAATCTTATCCTTTTTTCTGCTTTTAGTCGTCTTCGGGTTGACCGTCCATTTCCGAGGCTCGTTGAATTACTCTGAATCATGATACCTTGTGTGGGTGATTAGTCCAACGACAAGGGTCCCGTTACCTCGGACAACTGGTGTCAGGTTATACACCCCGACGCTGGGTCGCCAGAGCCCCGTTTGTTTTCTAGCAGGGTGTACCGGGCATTTTATTGTGCCTTTCTTGCAGGTGGGGTTGACATTTAAGCCCTTGGATGTTGGTAGGCCCCTTACACCCCCAAAAAAAATAGTTTCTTACGGCCTATTTATAGTAACTTTGGTTTTCCTACATACAATTTGGCAAATAATATTTAAAATCGTTGAACCTACTACAGAAACATACATCCGAAACTACAGAATCTTAGAAATTTTCAAATTATTCTTTGTATGTAAATATGACCGTAATGGCTAGCTTTGACGATGTTTCCTTATTAACCAGATTTGCCATCACCGAGACTTTTTATTGCATAACAACTACCCACAATCTGGACAGTGAGTGTAAAATAATAAATTATTAAATATCCAGTATCTAATTTACTTTTAAAATACAAATTTTCACTGTAAAACCAAGTACATAAATTTCGAAAGGTTTCTACAGTTACAATTAATGAATAAAAATTTCCACGAGTTAAACAGCATCTCTATTTGAAGGTTTTCGTTTTTTCAGATTTTGTAAAAATTCACTAAACGATAAAATTAACACCAAGCAGTAGTATACAAAAGTTTAGAAAATTTTAAGTAAAAAATTACATAAAAATAAAATTAGAAAGACAGTTTTTTTAATGGCGCGTACTTACCGATACTGCAAGGGTCTATTGTGCTTACTGACAGGCTTAACTAACTAGCCCTAGAAAACGTACTTAAAGACCACATTAACTAAAAAGGAGGTGGAAATATACAAGAGAAGCGGTGTAAATAAAAAGCGTTATTTACAGTGCCTTTCGGAGAAGAGTGTAACCCCTAGAGGGCGCGTATCTAGGTGATGGATTGGAAAATGCTTCTCAGACATGGGGTGTAGGAGGAAAATTAAATGCCTCCCGCAAACCAACAGACAAAACAGCATCTGACCTGTAGTAGGCGGCAAAGTGGACGATTGAATGTATAAGTCCTTCTAAATATGGGTTATGACGTTAGACCTAAGCATCCTAACTCGTCTAAAAAACAAAGGTGTTTGGAGGTAAATGACAAAATCAAAAATTTAAATATTAATCCCCGGGTGGTAATTTACATCTCTAAAGAGGTAGCTCTAATAGATACTGGGGAAGGAAACAACTCTGCTAAAAATCAGTCGTAAAAGTTAACTAGGAAAACAAGAAGAGAAAGAAAAGGACACACAAAACTTAAGTTAGATACATAGTATACACAAGGTTGGAAAATAAGGATAAAGAAGTTATAGAAGAATTTAAGAAGATGGACTTAATATATTAATTATATATGAGACGAAAAAGAAAGGAAATGCAACTGGAAAGTTTGGTGATATATTACAAATTTCGAGTGGCGTTAACAAAGAGGAACGAGCCAGGACCGGTGTAAGTATTCTAATAAAGAAGAAATTTAAAAGGGACATTAAAGCAGGGAAACTAATAAATTAACGACTAATAAAAATGAACTTAACAATGTATGGAAGAAAGATAATTATGCTAGGCGTACATGAGCCAACGGATAACAGTCCCATAATAGAAATGAAAAGGTTCTTAGATACATTACAAGACAAAGTCGAGAAAGTAAATAAAAATGAATAATAAATTCTCACTAGAGATATGAATGGAAGAACAGGACGCAAAGAAAACGATGACACTGTAAGAAGATACGGTGAAGAAATAATGAACAACAACTGAGAAAAGATAATAGGATTGTGTCAGTTATTTAACCAAAAAATTACGTATAGTTTTTACCAGAACAGAGACATTCACAATTACACATGGATACAAGCAAAAAGAAACCTAACATCTATAATAGATACTTGATAAAAGAGAAAAAACAATTAAACATAGGGATGTAACAGTAAAATGAGGGCAAAATGCAAAATTGTGATAGAGAAACAAAAACACAAAACAAAGCGAGAAGGCAACAAAGAATAGTAATAAAGAAAAAAATTAAAATTCATTTGTTACAGGATTAATCGATAAAGATTTGTATAAGACAAGACTTAATCAAAAATTAATAGAAATCAACTCCGAGGATGAGATGAATAAGATATACAAACACAGTAAAGAATGTATAAAGCAAGCTGGGAAAGAAAAAGTTAGAGATATAGAAGGAAAGCATTGGGTGCACAAATGGAACCTCTGTGAAAATATTCTGGAATAACTAAAAAATAAAAAATACCTTTATTATAAATGGTTAAACACTTAAGACGAGGGGGATTTCTAGAATTATAAGAGCAAAAATAAAGAGGTTGGAAGACTAATATGCAAAGAAAAGAGTAAGATGTGGGAACACGAATGCACAAACATCGACCAGTACCTTGGGGAAACCAAAACTCTGAAACTTGGAGAACAGTAAAATGATTGAGGACAAATAGGGGAGAAAATGCACACATATTATATATACGACCAAAATGAATAAAACACTACAAATACTTGCTAACAGAACAAAGACCAGAGTTCACAAAAAGTGTAAAAGAAACAATAAAAAATCTAGACGACAAAGTACTAGAAATAACTCTAAGACAAACTCGTAATGCGATAATGTCGTTAAAAAACAACAAATTTGGGGAACCAAGATATAAAAAGTGCGGCACAGAGAAACTATGAAAATGCTTTGAAAGTTATTTAAAAAGTAATTAACGGTGAAGACGCAACAAAGAAATGGAAGGAAGCATATTTGACATCTATTTTTATAAAGAGAAAAATAAATAAATGTGAAAACTATTAAAGGAATTAGTGTAATTGAAGCTATAGGACGGATTTATGGCAGAATAATAAGAGACAAGCTTGAAAAATTTTTCGATGAAACAAAGGAGAACATACTGGGCTTACAGCAGATAATCCTGTATAGACTACATCTATCAGAAAAAAAGAAAGAAAAAAATAAAAACAATTGTTTCGGCATCATCGATCTTAAAAAAACTTATGACACGGTACCTAAAAACGTACTATAGAAAGCTATGGCAAAAATAGAGATACCGACAACGACCATAAGAGCTCTGATGGGACAACACAGTGTACAAAAAATTTGGGAATCGATTCGCTTCGCACTGCAAAATTTATTATTATTATTATGATCATTGTACCAGCGTGGTCCCGTGGTTGAGGGACGGGCTGCGATGCTGACGGACCCGGGTTCAATTCCCGGTGCTTTCTGATGCCTGGTGGGTGGCCCACTCAGTCACTAAAAATAATTGAGTATCTGCGTTCACTCGCACAAGGGGTAATAATGGCGGTCACATCGCTCCGCATCAGAGACGGTGCGCGACGACCGGGCAGAGAGAGCGAACGTATGAGAGCCTTAACCTCTCAGTTCGCAGACCGTGCTTCCACGCGGGGCGTAGAGCCTTATTATTATTATTATTATGATCATTACAAGGCTGTCCATCGACAACACTGTTTAAACTTTTTCTAGAAGATACTCTAAGAATTTGGAAACAAAAATGACAGAGAATGAGTATCCGCGAGAAATGAATATTGATACCCTTTGTGTTTTGAAAACGACCAAGTAGTGGTGACCAGGACGAAAGGGGTCTTAGCTACATTATAAGGAAGCTGAAAGAAGAGCTGGATTGGAAACCAATTTAAAAAAAAACGGAATACTTAACAAGAAGAAGAAGTAAAGGGTCTCGAAATCGAAGAACGCATTAAAATAAAAGGAACACAAACGGGTATGGCTGTTACATATGATAACCAACCTCATAAAAGAATTTTTTTTCAATCTACTTTTTATTTATCCTATTTTAACGCAACCACAACGCTCCAAAGATTGGTTAAGAAAACGAATCATGGAGAAACACCTCCTGATGTAATGTTTACTGCGGTCTGTACAATAAAGCGTGAAAACAGATCAATTCGAAGTGTTGCTAAATATTACAATATAAATTATAGTACGCTAACCAGATGTTGTGCTAAAGAGATAGAAAGCAATTTGATGCAAGCTACAACTTCAGCCGGTTACATCATTTTTAATGATGCACTTCAAAAAGAACTTGAACAATATATTGAACAAGCATCAGACATACCTATACTACGGCCTTAGTCCTGAAGCAGTCAGAAAATTAGCGTACCAACTAGCATTAGCGAATAATCTGAGTTTTGTTGAAAAGTGGACGGAACTAAACAAGCTGGAGGTGATTGGTTTACCAGCTTCCTAAAGCGACATCTTACCCTTTCACTCAGAACGTCATAGGCAATTAGCCTAGCTCGTGCTACGAGCTTCAACAAAAGAAATGTAACTGAATTCTTTGGGAAGTTATTTTCGGGAATGTGCAGATACAAATTTGGCATATGAACGAAACGGGGATCACTACCGTCCAGAAATCGAACAAAGTTGTGGCACGCCGAGGCTGAAGCAAGTAGAAGCTATGACATCCGTTGAGAAGCACCCTTGTTACACTGGGTACGGTAGTATCTGCTAGCGGAAACTGGATTCTGCTATTTTTAGTTTTTTCCCAGGGTTTATTTTAAAAACTATTTGATCCGAAATAGTCCAGTAGATAGACCTGCAATCTTTCAAGGTGGGTAAAGGATGAACATTTCATCACTTTTATGCAGCATTTTAATAGCCATACTAAGGATTCAAAGGATCATCCTTGCTTACTATTGCTCGATAATCATGATTCCCATTTTGCGATCCATTTAGCTATATTGCCACGAAGAACAAAATTAAAATATACATTACTATAATACAAGCAGCCATAACATATGCATTGTTTTTTGTGTTCTAGCTAACGAATAGAAAATTTAGTTCCGAATTTAGAACAACTGTCAACAAATGATGCTACAAGTAATTTTGCAATGCCAAAGTACATGAAACTTTAAGCCGTGTGACTGTTTGAAAGTGGTACAAGTAGTTTGATTTTGGCAACTTTAGTCTTGAAGGTTAACCAAGATTCGGCTGACCATCTGTTTTGGATGCTAAACCCTCTCGTTTAGCATTAAATTTAAATTTACCGTTTTCAAATAACTCTGAAATCGTTTGCCTCAACTCGATTATGTGCTCAAGAACTTCACAAACTAACTGAAGCGCAACCCAACAATCGAGTAAAACGTTTTCACCAATTTAGTGACTGGATAACTGATTTTGGAAGTTGATTATTTAAAGTCAGTAGACTAGTCCCATAGAGACATTCAACAACTTGTAGAGAGTTAGCTAAGAGTTAATGCTAATAATAGGCTATATTTTTAAGAACCTTTTTCTTTTAAGGTTATACATCTCTATTTAAAATAAAAACCCCTATCGACTTTATAGATTATATTAGGTAGTAGTGATACGTCATTTGATTTCTCTTTGTTTTCTTACTTTACAGTTTAATGTGTTTGTGTTCTCTGGTTTTCATCTTCTTCTCCCATCTTGCAATTTGCAAATTTTTTATCTTCATTTTTCTGCGTTGTTACTAATCTTATTACAGTTTTATATGAACCTGATTTTGATTTATTATTTATCTGTTTATTATAAATAATTGTTTCATATCTATAGTAAGTCTTATATTCAGATTGTACCTTTTTGCCTACTTTTTTATTTCTATCAGTTTTCTTGTTTATTATTGTCCCCAATCTTTAACACTGTCTACTTCTTCATTTTGTAACTGTTTATTTCTATAGCTTTATTATTTTTTTTTCTTTCCTGGTAATTTTTATATACTTGATTTATTTATAACCCCATTTTCTTTTCTTTTTGCTTATATTTTTTATTGCCTCCTCCAAATTTTTCTTATTACTTGCTATTAGATCAATGCTGTCTCTGTAAGCTACTTGAATAGTCTTATCTATTATTGTTCCTTTTATATCACAAGTCTTTAGTATTCGTTCTGTTCCTACGTCAAATAGCGTTGTGAACGCGGTGATTTCACGAGTGCGGGCGTTTTATCAGCTAGCAGCTGTTGTGAACGATAACGTGACCGCGGGGTCAGCTTAATATTTTCGTGCTCAATAAACTACTTATTATCAGTGTATAATAAATATTAAAACTTCTTAAACTCTAAACATTCACTACAGACTGCAAGTAAGCAGGTATGTAATTAATTCATTATTATAATGTTGGCGTTTGGTCATGGGATTGACCCAAGCAACATAAATAATAATCAGCAAATGTATACACAATCGAATACGACACCCATGCAGTGGCAACCATTGACGAATAATCAAGTACATACATATGAATATCCGTTACACCAACAAACTCCATATCAACAAATGCCATTCAATTATTTATCTCATAACACACAATTACCTACAACAACAAACAGTGCGCCTGGTCAAATCGTTAGTCATTAACAAATTCAGCGAATGACGTCCATTAGCAAAGAAGACGAACAAGCAGAAGAAGATAGCAACAAAAATAAATGGCAAACTAAAGCATGAAAAGGAAGAGATTTAAAACTACACAAAACAATCGTCCTAACGAAACAGTATCAACAAATAACAGATTTATTGCTTTAGAGAATGTTACAGAAAATAACATAAGCGAAGGAAGTACTAACACCACAAAAACCCCAAAACCTCCTCCAATCTTTGTGGATGGAGTAACAAACTATCCACAAATAATAACACAATTAAATGACATACTAGAAGCTGAACAGTATTACGCAAAAAGCCTTGCAAATAATGTTGTTAAAATTCATTGTGGAACGGTAGACTCACATCGCAAGTTAATAAGACACTTTCAAGAAACAAATGTGTATCATCATACTTACCAAATAAACAAGAGATAGAACAAATGGGACACAAAGTTCGAAACATAATTAATGCGCAACATAGGGCCACCAAAGAACCATTAAACCTATTCTTCGTTGGCTTAGAGCCGGCAGAAAATAATAAAGAAGTGCATGAGATGTCAACAGTTTGGACACACAAAAACGTACTGTAACAAACCATATTTATGTGTAATACTACCGAATGCACTAAAAATAGAGATACGCCAGCCAAATGTGCTCTATGTGGAGGAAATCACCCAGAAAATTGCAGAGGTTGCGAATGCTATCAACGAATATTAAGGAACAAAGATCCGAGGCAATAATTAGTGAAACAACCCATAACTGCTTCACCAATATATGCGAACAACATCCAGCTCTCCAACACCTATCAACCCTCAAAAAGTTATGCAGAAGTAGCAAAATCCAACCCGGAACCAAAGGATAACATTACTACAACGTTATCAAAATTCTTAGACGAATTCAAAAACTTATTTAATCAGTTACTTCATCAAAACAGCCTAGTTCTCAACATGATCACAGAACTCTTCAACAAAATTAAATAAAATGGCTATCTACGCATAGTTCAGTGGAATGCCAATGGCCTTTCACGCCATAAAGATAAGTTAAGTTATTCCTAAAACAAAATTTCATTGACATTCTTTTAATCAGTAAAACACACTTTACTAGTAGACCTTATTTTGAGTTACCAAATTATAAATGCTACTATACAAACCATCCTGACGAGACAGCTCATGGAGGAACAGCCATATTCATCAAAAATTCGATAGTACATTATGAACTACTAAAATATGCAGAACATCATATACAAGCTACTTCAGTACGAGTTAAAAGCCTTCCATATGAAGTTACCCTCGCAGCCATTTATTGTTCGCCTCGACATAATTTAAAAAAGGAACACTACAAAAAATTCTTTGAGACACTTGGTCCAAAATTTATTGTCGGAGGAGACTATAACAGCAAAAATATTTTATTCGCGCCTTACAACTACCAAAGGCAGCGAAATGGCAGAGGTATTCCATGATAATAACTATTCTGTCATCTCAACCGGCTCCCCAACTTAGTGACCTACTGATGTTAACAAGGTTCCAGATCTTCTGGACTTTTTTGTAACGAATAGTATCTCTCCAAATTATATAGACATAACATCCAATTATGATTTATCCTCTGACCATAGCCCAATTATTGCAACAATAAGCACAACAGTAATATCTAAAAAGTTAACACCCAGACTCCAAAACAAGCACACAGATTGGGAAACACTCGTCAAACACTCCAAAATACAATCAACCTTTCAGTAAAATTACAGAAACCAAACGACATTGAAGAGGCTTGCAGTAACCTAATCGACACTCTCCAACATTCTGCAAAAACTGCTATGCCAACAACTGTCCAAGAACTTAAGACAAACAATATACCTCTTGAAATAAAGCAGTTGGTGGCAAAGAAAAGAAGAGCCGGGTCGATTTGGCAGCGTACACGTAATACAGATAATAGAAGAGAATACAATAGAATTAGCAACATCTTGAAATAAAAACTCCAAGACATCAGAAACTCCTCTGTGGAAAATTATCTCACCAATCTTTCAAGATACGGCAACTCTATCTGGAAGCCAATAAAAGCAAAGAGAAAACCAAAAGACACTTCCTCTCCTATTCGGAAAAATACAGCACCTCCAGGCCCGTGGGCAAAAGTGACAAGGAAAAGGCGAACTTATTTGCGGAACATCTTACGGAAGTATTCACCTCACAACAATGATCGAGTACAAGAAGTGGATGATGAACTTTCCACGCCGATGCTAACACAAGACCGAGTAAAACTCTTCACTCCAAAAGAAATACAAGAGGCAATTAAGAAACTGAATCCAAGGAAAGCCCCAGGGATAGACAGGATAACTGGCAAAATGCTACATGAACTTCCCAGAAAAGAAATACTCAAGATTTTATATATCTTTAATGCAATTCTTAGGCTTAATTATTGGCCAAAATCTCTTAAAATTGCACAAATCATTATGATACCCAAACCTGGGAAAAATTTGACTGAGGTCTCATCTTATCGACCAATAAGTCTTCTGCCAACAATATCTAAGCTCCTCGAAAGACTCCTCCTCAATCGAGTTAATCAAGAGCTAAATCAGCAGGCATGGATCCCCGATCACCAATTTGGTTTTCGCCAAGCTCATTCGACTACACAACAATGTCACCGCTTAACAAACATCATTAACAAATCAATGGAAAACCGAGATTATTGTACCGCTGCCTTTTTGGACGTGAAACAGGCATTCGATAAGGTGTGGCATCCTGGACTTTTGTTCAAAATCAAAAGAACACTACCACTACGATATTTCACCATATTGAAATCCTATCTGGAGGATCGTTACTTTGAAACTAGAGTTAACGAAGAAATATCCAACCGTCATCCCATACTCTCTGAAGTCCCACAGGGGACCATTTTGGGCCCAACATTATATGTGCTATACACAGCCAATCTTCCAATGACAGACGAAACAACTATTGGTACATTTGCCGACGATACGGCAGTTTTTGCGACACATGATAACCCTGTTACAGTTTCATCCAATCTCCAAACACATATAAATCTCATTGGAACATGGCTAAATAAGTGGAAGATCAAAGTTAATGAAGCTAATTATACACATACAATCTTCACACTCAGAAAAGGTCAATGCCCACCAATAACGATCAATCAAATAACTCCCCCAAAGTGAAGCTGTCAAGTATCTAGGCTTACACCTAGACAGTAAACTTACTTGGAAACTACACATATCAAAAAAACGTAAACAACTAGATCTGAAAGTACGAGAACTTAATTGGCTCCTTGGACGTCAATCCAAACTATCGCTTGAAAATAAAATACTAATCTACAAAGCAGTAATACGACCAATATGAACATACGGGATAGAGTTATGGGGTTGCGATAGCAAATCAAATACAGGTATAATACAAAGAGCCCAATCCAAGATTCTGAGAAACATTATGAACGCACCATGGTACGTCTCAAACCACACCATCCATATGGACCTAAAAATCCCCTACGTGAGTGTAGTTATCCAGGAAAGCAGTGCTAAATACCACAATAGACTCAACTACCATCCCAATCCACTCATACCGCCACTGCTAGAACTTTCTGAAAACAGAAGACTCAAACGTCAATGGCCGCTCGACCTGTCTATCTGAGGTGACATCGCTGGATATTTACTTCTTCACGTTATTTAGTGTACATATATGTTAAGTATTGTACAATATATCACATTAGCTTATAGTGTGTGTATCTTACTGATTGCTAATTAACAAATTATATAAAAAATAGCGTTGTAGATAATTCTTTTCTTTGCTAAACTTTTTATATGTTTATATTAATTTATTGTATTAATGTCTAAGTACTGCGATTTCAAAACTTCTATTGTCATTACTATCATTTTTATCAGTTTGTCGGACATACCTAAATTTCTTGCATTTTTTTATACTTCCTTTTTATTTTAATATCTTGTTCGTAACACTTGTTTCATTATATGAATTCGTTCTGGTACTCCCCTTTGGTTTTTTTTTCAGTTGAGTTATTTGCCTATAATTCCTTTCTTGAGTTTTGGTATTATAGTTCTGGCTCTTCATTCTTCCCATATAGTTCCTATATTGTTTTATTAGCATTAACTTTATTTCCTAAATTATTTTTTTTTGCTACTATTTAGTCTATTTGAGATTTTAGATTATTTCGTTAATTTTGTTATCTGTTGATTATTTCGTTTATTCTTTTATTTTGTTTTTTTCTTTATTTCTCTCTTTCCTATGATTTTTCCGTTTTTCTTATCTATTTTAACGTAAGTTATCTTCCTTTTTATTTATATAACTTTGTATTATTATTACATCCATTTTTTTCCATCCATGATTTCTTATATACACCTCTGATTTTGTTTTTATACACTCGTAGCTTATTTTTTATTTTTATAATTTTATTATAGTAATTTTTGTTACTAGATCGTAGTCGTAATAGCTTCACTTCTTACTTTTTTTTAGTAATACTTTGCAGTGACTGTCAAATCATTCATTTTTGAGTGTTCTTGTTTAATTTTACTTTCTGCTATATTACTATATACTATATTTTGTGTATTATTCAATTTTCTCCTTATCTTGTTAATTTTTCTTTTCTTTGGCGTGCTGGTAATTGTTTCTCTTTATTTTTAGATACGCTATTATTATTTTTTTTGTATCTGACCACCTTTTGTCTTTTCAGTCATCCTTAAGTTTAATTTGACTATTATAACTTGTGTAATTTGGTATAACACTGTGTTTTGTATTTTTTTGTGCCTTATTACTAGGATGTGATAAATCATTTGCTATTTTGATATTAGCCATGCAATTTATGCTTGATGTTGTCTTATTTATGTATTGTCATATTATATAATTTTTTTTCATTATCTACATTGATATCGTGAAGAGTATGTTTCCCTATTGTATTATGTATGTATTCCTGTGTTTTTATTTTGGTATTAAAGTCTGTAGCTAATATTATTGTGTCAAGCTTTGGTTTTGCACAAACATATTCCAACTACTCATAAAACTATTTGTTATCCGTTGCTACATCTTTTATATTATTAAGTTGTAATATTAACTACGCTGTTTTTTTTAAGTATGGGATTCTACCATCATTTCTTTCAATGTAGGTACTTCTACTTTATGTGGTTTCATTTCTTTACTGTATTGGTATGTAACACGTGGAAATTTACTTAAACTACTTAGTTATTTTACTTATAAGCAATAAAAATTACTTAAGAATATTTACGTACACAACAGAGAATTATTAACTGTATTTATTTTCAACACTATTTCTGTTGCACTCGTTTAACTTTTGTCACTTGATACCAGTGGATACCTCGCTACGTGATATTAATGCTTATTTGAGGTCTACCAGAAAGGCCGGAGAACGCCTGAAATGTTCGCACTATCTTCACAGGTGCATAAGCAAAGCGGCTGGAAGGCATTATGACTGTTGAGTTTAACAAATACTACGTCTGCGGATGGTAGTGCTCCTACAGGAGTTGTTCAAAAATTTGTTATAGTATATAAAATTTATCATAAAATTTGAAAGGTTTTAGATTCTGATTTAAAACACGATTGAGTAACTAATCATTTATTCTCACACTTTTGTAGTAAAGAATGAAGCTTGAGATTTCTGCTTTAGTTACTTGTCAGTATTATAAAAAAATGTTTCAAAAATACATTAAAAATTTTTAACAATCTCAATTTTCTTTAATACAATTGTAAACATTATAAACTAAAATATGCAAGATTTTTTATCTTTTTATTTTAGCAGTTTCAGTTTGACAGTCAATAGCAGCAAAGAATTTTATAATACATCTAATATAAACATATTAAAATGTAGGCTTTAGTTAGTTTTCAATAGTAACTTCTCATTGAGAAAGACAGTGATTGTATAAAAAAAAAACAAAAAATCTTATTTAACAACGGTTGACGCACTAATGAAGTATAATTCAACATTTCTTGGAACTCTGCCATTAATTTCCGTGCAGATAAAAACTGTAAAATATCTCTAAACTGAAATAAGCCTGGACTTCCCACCGTCTGGGTGTTGTAAAGACGAAGGAAGCAAAGCCAGGATGAGTAATGACAACAAACATTGTGCAGAAAACGGAAATCAGCTGTCAAACTGCGCCAGGGCGAGCTTATGACGTGTGAAATGGGGTCGAGATTTATTTACTGAAACGATAATCGAAATGGCCGTGCGGGGCTGCCCGAAAGGATTAAACGATTTTCATCCACTCTGGGCGCAGAAATCGTGCATCTGGCTGCAACGGAATTTCATTAACAAAATTGCGGAAATTTGAAATGCTTTAAGTGCAGAATTTAGGAATTTTTGTTTTTGCTGAAAAAGACATTACTAGGGCGCTAGTTGTGTTGATGGTGAAGGATTTCTATTTTAAATTAAGTTATTGCCAACAAACTTAAAAGATGCGGTAGTATTGGTGTTATTGTTATTATGTTATACATGCTGGCCTGTTTTAAAACTCCAGAAAGCTTAATTTTGTTGGTTTGTTCGTTGTTCTTGGAATCCAAGGTTTTATTCACATTGTTTAAATTAAAATATTTATCTTGTTATTAAAAAATTTATAATTTTGTATAAATTAAGTATTTAAGTAAGCTTATTTATTTATTAGGAAGTAAACATAAGAAATAAGCAATTAATTTCACTTAAACAAACTTAACTTTATAGACTTGAATTAAATTATAACATATAGCTTAAGTATAAAGTTCACTGAAAATAATTTAACTTGTTTTTTTTATAATTGGCTACTTTTTAGAAAAGATGGTTTTCAAAAGTAACGTTTAAAATTATCTTTTTGATTTTCATTACTAATAGTAGAGAAGCCTTAATTTAAACAATATTAGCAAGATGCAGATAGAATTTGCGACAATATGCAATTGCTTTTACTGTAGTTGGGGATTTATACGTTTTCACATTTAAATTTTAAATGCTAGTTAAATATAGGACCAGCTTTTCAATTAGTTTACAAACAGTCAATAATTAAAATGGCAAAATAACGTTAAGAAGTAAAAAACGTTTAACTAACTAAATTAGAACAAACATAACTACCAAATAGTGCGCTAAATTCGCTTTGTTTTACTAAATTTACATTACAACTACCTGGTTAGAATGTTTTCGTAAAATATAGGAGGTATTACAAATTGTTTTATTGAATTAAATAGAATGTATAAAATAAATTATATAAAATTTATTATATTTGCTATATTGTTGATGGGTGTAATGTAAACAGAATTCTCCATATAACCCCAAAAATAAAAGTCAATGGGATTTAGGTTTGCAAATCTAGGTGAACTGCAAAATTAAAGTTACAGACATTTTTTTCTATGTATTTGGAAAAAATTGGTACAAATAGAGTCTGAAACGTGAGCAAAATAAAACACATTTTCTTGTAAACCAAACCGTTAATTTACAAAAAAATAAATAAATATTACTAGACATTTGGCTTTACTGGAAAGACAATTAGATTAGTTAAAAAACCCTCAATAATTAAGTTTCTGCTGTAATTCAACAACTTAATTCAATGTCTGATTGACGTGACGTTATAGACGCCCTACAAATTTACATTACACTCAAATTCCATCATATATGACAAATGATTAAGCAGAGTCTCATATTTTATGTGAAAATGGTATATAGTGCGGAACAATATAGGACAAAAAAAGTTGGAGATATATTATGTACGCTCTGGTAAAACTTGTCGCGCGTTTCCCAGTGCATCCTTAAATGTTTATGACCCGGCCGATTATTTTGCGTGTGAATGTATCTATGGCAATTTTATCGGGCAGATGTTTTAACACATTTTTTTAACTCAATCATTCCCAGGGTATGGTTAATTTAATTTTATTAGTGATTTTTAGTGATGGCTTTGTACGCTGACAAGTTTGGGGTGTAGTTCTAGTTGTTGAGTTAGATAGAGGCACTATCAGGTTTTGCAGTCAAGTAGTTAAACATAGAAATATCGACAAAATCGTAGTGATAAAATTCAAGATCTACTTTTATCTTTAACTTCACCAGTTATTAGACAAATTTGGGCGAAGGAGTAGGCCAAATGATAATAATGCAGGTTTAGTAGCTTTTTTAGAGTTTAGAGCACGACAGCCGCGAGGTAAAGGCCTCAACCTGCCAAACTGGCGCACGGCGGCTCCGGGTTCGAACCCCGGCAATGACAAAAACATTTAATGCTCTCCGGCCGTCATACAAACACCTTTGGCGGTCGTAAAAAGTACATTCACTATCCACTCGCCAACCCGACCTGCAAGCGTGGCGTTTAATTGCCAAATCCCCCCCCCCCCAAAAAGGGAGGCCTATGCTCAATACTGGGCGCTAAAAAAGGCTGAAAAAAAAGTAGCTAGGTACAATTTGTACATGTCCGTCATATCTTGAAAACTGCAAACAAGACGTAAAATCGTTTATCAAACATCTACCAGCAGAAGAACAAAACATTAATTCACATTTTTTATTGGAAGTTGTATTCGTACGAGACGGGTACAGAAATAATGCAATAATTTACACAGATGAAAAAATTGGGTCACCAGTTTGATGATTTCAGTAAAGTTCCAATAAATTACGAAATCATTATTGAAGTATTCTACACTGCCGCTCAACTATCTTCACATCAACTTATCGTTTGCTTACTTCCTGGAGGAAGGAAATCTAAAGACACTATAAAAGTACAATGATGCTATCAGCGTGGAGTTATTATACAAGAACCAAAAAATAAATAAATAAAAACGTAACAGGGCCATGATAAGTAACCAAACGAAATAATTTTGTTCGCGCTCGGTACAGTTGATAATCTGATAAATCCGTAATCACGAATAAAAAGCGCAATTTTATAAAAGCAATGACTTGGTAGTCTTCAGTGACATGCGGGAAATGGTTCATATGAAATGCATTTTGTGTTAGATAGAGGCGCTCATAGTCACAAATAAAGCCGTTTACTTGATTGGCACAAGTATTTTTGATATACATCATACAAAGTCGTAAAAATTGCTCATGGTGATATTCTGGTGGACAAGCAACTCTGATGAACATGTGTGCAATTTCTTAAAATCTCTGAAATAAGGGGCGAAGAGCCAAGTGATTCATTTTGATATTAAAGTCAACTGATAGTTTTTAATAGTTCAACGAATGGTAGAGCAGAATGGATGTTCGTGTTTATCAAGAACAAAAATAGTATGGTGAACTCATTTTCGATGTAGTTTAAAACTGAAATTGCTAACACTATAGCGGTGATCAAATCATATAAATTAAGTTTGTTGAATATGTTGAATAATGCGCCACTATCTGAGAGAAAAGACAGTGCTGCAACAGGGCAGTTGGCTACATTTGGATTAAGTGCGTCGCAAGCTACTCGATGCTATAATTTTCTACAAACTCTTGTTGAGTATCGATCCTGATATGTATGTATATGTTTTGATTGTTGTGGTGTACGGGGAATCTCTGTATAGGTAGCACCCTTTTGATATGGTCGGTCGCTCCTCCATAATGAAGAGAGGAGAATTACATCAACCGGTTCTCACGGGATCCCAGCTCTAACTTATGGGTCCAAGCGCCACAACCCGGAACACTGCTTCGACCAGAAGGCTAAACTAAGTGAGAGTAACCAGATTTGGTGACTAATGTCAGCGTCTAACCTAGAATAGGCAGCTGGCAACAGCGTCTGAACTCTATGTTAGGGGCGGCTGAAAACAATTTACCAAGACGTCTAGCCAATGTAGTATTTTACTGGCTAATTTTTCTCAAAATACAAAATACAAGTAAAATAAACTAAATGGCCCCTAGTCCCCAGCGGTTTGAACAACCCTGGCCAAGGCAGCAGCCAGACAAGTTTAAGAACAGGGGATATTAAGAATTCCTGGATAAAAACAGGCTGATAACTCTACATAGCTACATATAACGCAAGATCAATGGCAAGCAAAGATAGATTAGAAGAGTTTCAATATGAATTAGAGAAAATAAAATGGGACAAGGTTGGAATTTCAGAAATGAGACGTAAGAGCGAAGAATATGTCACCCTAACAACAGGACATATGTTAGTTTGGAAAGGCAACAAACAAAATATCGGAGTAACAGGGATAATTATACATAAAAGACTGAAAAAGCAAGTAAAAACATTTAAATGTATTTTGGACAGGGTTATAAATTTGGAATAGGCAACAGAAATGAAAAAGGCGATATACTAGCTAACTTTGCAGAAAAAGAAAGGTTATATATAATGAATACGTTCTATAGAAAAAGACCTGTTAGGAAATGGACATGGGTAAGTCCAAATGGACGTGAAAAAAATGAAATTGATTTCTTGTTTACAAACAAGAAATATATATTTCAAGATCTAGATGTAGTAAATCAATTCTGAACTGGGAGTAACCACAAATTGATAAAAAATTGAAGAGAAAAATAAAACACTCAAAAAGAGTCAAAACAAATGCCAAGCAAATAATATCCAAACGAGATAGCTGCAAACAGCATATAAACAAAACCTTAGAGGAATTTCATGGAGTATCAGAGATCTTCTTCTTTTTCTGGTGCTATCTCCATTAATGAAGGTTGGCAACAATTGTGGCGAATTCGTCTCGGTCTTGTGCTGTTCTAATTAATGTGTGTGTGTTTAAGCCCGTCCAGTCTCTTATGTTCTTCAACCATGAACATTTTCTTCGACCTGGGCCGCGTCTTCCTTCTATTTTCCCTTCTATCATGAGTTTTAATAGTTGGTTTTTGTGGTTTCTTGTGATATGACCAAGATAGGCGGTTTTCCTTTTTTTAATCGTATTAACTAATTCTCTGTCTCAGTTCATACGTCTGAGTACTTCCTCGTTTCTTATGTGTTCAACCCACGATATTCTATGCATTCTTTGGAACACCCACATCTCGAATGCTTCCAGCTTGCTAACCTCTTTTTTGTTCAATGTCCAAGTCTCCACCCCGTATAGCAGTATTGAATAAATGTAACATTTCACAAATCTGTATCTTACATCTAGAGCGAGGCTTTTATTACATAGCAAGTTTCTCATTTTTAGGAAAGTCATTCTGGCTGTCTCTATTCTGGTTCGTATTTCTAGTTCTGGGTCTAGATTGTTAGTTATCCAGCAGCCAAGGCATTTAAATTTGTGGACTTGTTCTATATGTTCATTGTATACATTTATATTGACTGTTGTGTTTGGTATTCTGCTCACTACCATTGTTTTGGTTTTCGTTATATTAATTTTGAGTCCGACATTATCTCCTTCGGTTGTGATACGGTCCATTAAGCGTTGTAGATCCTCAGGGCTGTCGGCAATAATTACGGTATCATCCGCGTACCTCAAATTGTTGAATAATCTTCCGTTGACTTTGATACCATCTTCCGAGCCTTCAAGTGCTTTTTGGAATACTTGTTCCGAATATATATTGAACATAAGTGGTGATAGGACGCATCCCTGACGTACCCCTCGTTTAATAGCCACTTCAGTTGTGATTGAGTTTTCTAATCTTATCTGCTGTTTGTTTTTCGTATATGTTTCTAATAATTGTGATGTCTTGTTTATCCAGTCCTTTATGCTGTACCACGTTTATTAATTCTGCGTATTTTATACTGTCAAATGCTTTGACATAGTCAATGAAACAGAGATATACCTCCTTTTTTTTTATCTCTGCATTTTTGCAGTAATACTGTTAATCCAAATAAAGCCTCTCGAGTGCCAAGGTCGTCCCGAAAGCCAAACTGTTCTTCGCTTAAGTCTTGTTCACTTTTTTCTGTTGTGTATTATTTTTAAAAATAATTTTAGCACATGGTTCATTAAGCTAATTAATCGGAATTGATCACATTTGTTCGCATTAGTTTTCTTTGGTATAGGAATGAAAATTGACTTTAGCCAGTCGTGTGGTATGTTTCCAGTTTGGTATATTTTATTGAACAGGTTTGTCATTATGTTTATGTTATCTTCATTTATGAGTTTCAGGAATTCTGCATAAATGTCGTCTGGTCCGGGAGCTTTCCCGTTTTTAGTTGCATTTAACACTAACTACTTCTGCTTTTAATATGTTTGGCCCCGTTTCGCCCTTCGCGGTGTACGGGAGGTTAACTTCATTGTCAAACAATTGTTATACGTAGTTTGTCCATTCTCTGTTTAGTTCTTCTGTTGTAGATATCAGTTGGTTATTATCATTTGTTAGCCTTGTTGGCAGTCGTTTTTTAAAGTTTCCAGTAACTTCCTTTACTTTTTTATGTAAATTGAAGAGATCGTGTTTGTTCTGCAGTTCTTCAAGCTCTTGGCATCTATTGTTCATCCATTTCTCTTTTGCTTCTCTTATTGTTCGTCTTATTTTGGTTTGGGTTTGATTGTACCTCTGTTGGTCCGAGTTTTTATACATTCGTCTCTCGTCCATTAGTTCTAAAATTTCCCTTGTTATCCATTCCTTTTTGTGATCGTATTTTGATGCTCTTACAGTTTGGGCTTGTATATTGTTTAGCGTGTTTTTAAATTGTTTCCAGATATTTTCTATTTGCTCTTGGTCGTTTTCAGCCTCTGTTTCGCGTATTTGTTTGAATTCGTTGTTTAGTGACGCGGATATTTGAACTTTTTGTATCTGGTCATCTAGTATTGCCATATTTGGTTTTATGTTTATCTTCTTCCTTATCTATTTTAACCTAATTCTGATGCGTGCTACTACAGGGTTATGATCCGACCCCAAGTCTGTTCCTGGGTAAGTCTTTGCTCGAAGAACTCCATTTCGATATCTTTTGACTATTAGGATAAAATCGATTTGATTCCTGATCACATACATGTCTTGGGTGGTCTTGGGGTGATTTCCAGGTATAAAGGCGTCTCGGAGGTAGTTTAAACCATGTGTTGCTTATTACAAAATTTTCTTCTTGACAAAATTGTACTAATATGTCACCTCTTGGGTTTCTGTCACCCAGTCCATACTCCCCTACTACATGTTGAAGTGGTCCTTTTCCGATTTTGGCATTGAAATCGCCCATAATTATTGTTATCTCATCTTTTTTGATGTGTGATTTTAATTGTTTTATTTGGGTGTAGAAATTGTTTATCTCTGCGTCGGGTTTTTCTGCTGTTGGTGTATATACCTGTATTATGTTAACATTTTTTGGTTCTACTTTTAGTTGGATCAACATTGCTCTGTCAGATTGCGGTATGAAATTCATGACCGATTTTTTCGTCTCTTTGTTCACTATAATTCCAATTCCGTTTGGGTGATCTGGTAGGTTATTTCCAGAGTAATATACAGTTGAGTCGCCTATGTTCATTTTTCCTGACTCCTTCCACCTCATTTCGCTAATTCCGAGGACATTTATGTTTAGTCTCTTCATCTCTTGGATTGTATTGTGTATCTTCCCAGCCATATACATGCTTTTCACATTCCAAGTGCCAATTTTGATTGGTATTTCTTTTTCGTTTTCCACTTTCGGGTGGTTCCTAGCATTCATCGCGGGGATTCTTCGCACCCCTTGACCATTTAAGGTCTGCCGCGGACTAGGGGCCGTTTTGTATTGATGTGTCGCCATAATTGTTTGTCTTAAGAAAGTTTAAGCGGTAGTTTCTCCTTGCTTTCCGCTTTGGTTTCTAGCCGCCCAATATGGGAACAGACGCTATTTGCAGCCGCTCAATCTGAGTCAGACGCTGCTGTTACTATGGGAGCCATTAAATTCATCAATTGAAGGTTGCCTCCCATAGCCTCTCATTTAGTTTAGCCTGTGTACCGACACAGTATCCCGGATGTGGCCGCTTAACAAGCTTCTGGGAGCCATAAATGAGAGTGAGAGACCACCCGGAGACCAATATCTCTGAATGACCCAAGGGGCCGGCATTTCAGAGTATAGAGGTGCTACTCCTGGGTGAAATTTCCCGTACATCCCAGTATCAGAGATCAGTAGCTTAAATGAGGAAAATGACAAAATAACAACAATAATGAAAAGAGCAGCAAGTAAAATCACAACGAATAAAAGAAGAAAAAGGTAAAAGCTTTCAACAACACCAAAACAACTTCTAGAAGAGAGACGCGAACTTATAAGCAATGGCAGAAAGAACAGCAAAATATGTAGAACTAAATAAAAACATAAGGAAACGGCAAAATGGGACATACTGGAATATAACACAAGACTAGTGGAACACATAATAGAAGAAAACAAAGGCCCAAAAGTGTTTCGAAAAAGAACAGCAGTAAAAAAAGAAATCATTAAATTAAAAGATAAACAAGGTAATATAACAGGTAACAAAAAAAAGATATTAAAAATAAAATATAGCGGGAGAAAACAATATTCTACCCGAAATCCTAAAAGAAAGCACAGATGGTTTAAAACAAAAACTTGCAACACTATTTAATAAATGCCTGACTGAAGGCAACACCCCAGACGAATGGGGAAATGCAATAGTAGTACTAATATATAAAAGGAGAGATCCAAAACATCTGAAAAATTACAGCCCAATAAGCTTATTACCTCAGGTATACAAATTATTCATGAAAATTACAACCAATAGGTTAGAAAAAAATTTGAATTTTACCAACCAAAAGAACGAGCTGGTTTCAGGATTTACAACAATTTACAACATTTACAAACAATAAGAATAGTAATCTAAAAAACAACTGAATACGATTTACGATTATCGATGGCATTTATAGACTTCAGGAAAGTTTGATACAGTGTAAATAAGTGCACTGATGTCAGCAATGATAAACCCAAGAATAAATTAAAGATACATAAAATTAGTTGAAAAAATTTATAGTAAAGCCACTTTGAAAATACGAATACACAAGTTAACAAATAAAGTGGAAATACAGAGAAGAGTGAGACAAGGAGACATAATATCACCAAAGTTGTTTACACTAGTACTAAAAAACGTATTCAAAATGCTAAGATGGGAAAATTATGAAACAGTTGACGAATTAACGAGCAGCTTTGTTGGAGGCTAGCAAAGCCAACACTTCAACGTCCTCTCCGACAACAGTCAGTAAGTTTACTATCAGAATAAAACGGTTTACGACAAGGGAACAACATGTACCAAACTACAGCTTACCATCGCGCCTATGAAAGATAAAAAATAAAATCGTGGTTTGACTCAGACATAAGTAAATAGTCGTGGTTAACTCGTCGTCCTATGCAACCTACAATGTCAAACTCATTGATATTAAGTACATGCAGTAGTTAGCCGATATTTTATGAAAATGACTAACATTATTAAATTGATAATTAAGAACCCATTAAGATGTTTTATTTTGCTTTATTTATAACCAGTAGTGTATTGTAGTGCATGTATTTTTAAATGTGACTAAGGGTTTATTAATTTTGCAGTTGTGGTAAAACTTAAGGTGCATTTAGAGAATGGCTGTTAATATTACTATTATGTGTAAAATTTTGAGTGGAATGTGTTGCATGATTTTAATAACAGTGAGTGGGAGGTATAAGATAAATGGTACTCACCAGCCCATTTGCCTTTAAGTCTTTACAGAATCGCTTACGAAGTTGACAGCCGTTTGAGCGTTGCGTCCTGGGTAAAATGCAGCGCAGTGTCGATCAGCGATCCGTGATAAATTTTTAGTTAAACTCAAAAGATTCTTAGCCGAGGCGCTTCTTATCTTACAGAAATTGGGAAGAATATTTTATCAAAATCACACGCGTTTAGATGGCACAAAGCATCTAGAGAAGGCCCATTACCATCGCACACTTCGGACGATGTGGCTAAGGTGAACGCGCTAAATTAATGGCAGGTAAAGTGAGGTTCACAAAATTCAATGTGCATCACATCATCACGATGCAATTTTGATGCGGAAAATTTTTGACTGAAAAATTTTGACCGACGAATAAAAACTATATGTGGATCTTCTAAATCGCGTGAGAAGTAAGCCTGATTTCAGAAAAGTGATCATTGGCGTATAATTCTGAGACGAAAAATAACGGTTTAAGGGGCACACTAGCAAGGCTCTTCAACCATAAAAGGAGTGAATGGCCAAATCAAAGATGAAAGCAACGCCCATTATCTTTTTTAATTTTAAAGTTGTTGACCATAATAAGTTTGTATCACCCAAACAAAAGAAAACAAAACAAAGAAAAGAATTGCGGGCGTCGACCCAGAAATCTCCAACACATGGGTTCTTCATCATGACAAGCATTGCTGCCGCAACCTCTCTACATTTAGATCTAGCCTTACTCGACTCTTTTATTTCTACTTACATTTGACTTGTAGTACACCATCCTGAGACTTAAAAATATGTAGGTTGCTGTGACGAGTATCCTGAAAAATATTCCAGTATAATACTTCTGGGGTATCAAAAATCAATAGCAACTGAATCTTAATGCTCGAAGATCTTATTTTTAAAAAATATTAAGTTTATATAAACATATATTTTTAATTAAACATATTTTTGGATTAGTCCTATTGCTTTCTGATCGAACCTTGTACAACACATATTCCTTAGTGGTATTACGAAAATGCCACCATATATAATATGATGGTGATAATACTTTAAAATAAGTAGTCAACAAATTGATTTTTTCCATATCTTATACACGCACGCAGGCATAAAATAAGAAAATGGATTTCTATAAAAATAAATATACACCAAATTTAATAGTGGTTTATATTTTCAGTTTGCTCCACACCTTTCATAATTCATATTTATTATTTATCTGAGCTAAAACCTAGAAAATTTATTTTGGCCAGCTATTATATCTCATCTCATTATACAACAGTGATTTTGACTTCAGCAATTATTTTTTGTGTTTATTCTGGTTATAATAGTAAAAAATACTTAGTTTTAACTTTCTTGGGAGAAGATCTAGAACGCAAAACTATAAATTAATTTTAATTTTAGTTTTATCCTAGTTACCTTGCAACGCGTAACAATTATGCCTGAAAATAAGTAAAAAGGAAATTGTTTAAGTGTGTTACTAAAAATCCAAATTAAAAAAAAGGGAAAAAGGACTTATCCATCAAAATCAGTCTATCAACAATTTTAAAAAACAAACCATTTTAATTTAAGTTCAAAACGAAAGAAAGAATTATGTAAATTTTAAATCTAAATAAAGCTACACATATTTAGTGTAACTTAGTCGTGAAAAAATTGTTCTTATGTGGTACAATGATACAAGAGAAAAAAGAATTTGCTATATTATTTTAATATGACAATTTGTATCGAGATCTGTTTGGTTAAACCAATTTAAAGCGAATTGTGCAAATAAATATAGATGCAAGTACTGAAGACTGTAAGACTTAGCAAGAAAAAAAATTGAAGAAATATGAACCGAACAACATTCTTAGTACAAGGAGAAGATTATTCTTTAAATGACTGCCAGATAAATATTTGCCTTCACAAAAAATGTTTTGGCGGAAAATGCATAGAGAACGAGTGATCATCATTGTGGGAGCAAACATAAACGAAACTTCTGGTTATAGAAAAAAGTAAAGTAACGAGGTGTTCCAATAGAACAAATCTTTGAAGGCTTAGCGCTCAACTTGGGTAAAAAATGCTTCAGCAAAACCCAAAATTGCCTCCTTTTTTTCATAACCGTCCAGCTTATTCATGATTGGTGCACCTAACCTAAATCGTAAAATATATATTTTCCACAAAATATGACATTAAAATTGTAACCAAAGTGGAAATAATAAATACAAAAGGACTTGGTTACTCTGGTGTAGAAGTAACACAGAAGACAGTGATATGACAGGTGAAAAACAAAAGGTAACATAATAGTTTGGCATTCCAAATAATAAGACGCGTTTTCCAATTTTAAGATGCTGCTGAAGCAAAATAGTTTAATCATTTAAATAAATAAAAGAAAAATTACAAAAAAACATATAATTTTTGAACAATAGATATATTGTGGTAGATTCGTACAGGGTAATTTAAAACAATGCATTTAATCTTGTAAGTCTATAATTCAAAATTAAAATTAGCTACAAATATAATATAAATGACATTCAATTGTACTTATTTTAAGTTTATAAATGTTTAATCTGCTTCCTACCGGCCACGGATAACATCCAGACGGTAAAAAAATTAATTATAAAATATAAAAATTGTTTTGCATCACTGAGTTCGTCGCACCTTGAATCGCTAAAAGAGGTGGTACATAAATTGTTTCTTTTACGAACCCCTACAAGAAAAGTTTCAATATAAAAGACCAGAACATAGACACCAAGTTGTTATTTCGGATGTGACCTATCCATCATTGAGCTAGAGTTTCATTTAGAAAACGTCGAACACTGCAGTGCCAATGGGGTGGAACTCCGCCCTGTTGAATAAAGTTTTCTGAATCTTCATTCACTTCAGAAAGAAGCCAGTTTTGCAACATTGCAGGACACATTACCCCAATAATTGCCTTATTTATTAACATATTATTTAGATATTAACATATTTTCCATTTTTTAAAGCATACAATTAGAAAATTTTAGAAGCTTTAGCTGACATTATATACAATACAATAGTTTGTGGTAGTCCAATTTTTGCTCTCTCTGCGTGTTGACTTCATTGGCTTACTCTCTAAGTTAACATTAGAAGTTTTACCTTTTACAAAGTTTTCTTTTAATAGACTGTTTCATAGTCCAATTCGAGATTGATTCATGAATTATACAGCGCCGTTTATAAAATTATTCTCGAAGTTTCTGCTTTGATGCCATTTTCAAAAGAATGTAGCTCTTCACTGGGAACTTTATTTGTTTATCTCCAAATAACAGTTATAAATCTTTAAAAAATAATGCTTTTTGTGCACTTTGCTTTACTATTTATTTATTTGAAATCGTCAGTAATCTTGTTTGTTGAAAGATGCACTGAATTATAAACGTCTGTTCACGTTATGATGTCACGGGATGATTAGGGGTTTGTAAATAGTAGATAAAAGTTGACTGTCATTTTTTGTATTCAGATTCAGATTTCTATATTTCAAATACTTCACAAATAATTCTACTGCTTGGATGAGGCGCAGGAATAATTGCTTCTGAATTGAAGGTATATAAATTTTGTGGTTAGTTTTTCTATAACGTTTGGCAAGTGCTAATCTGAACGAATAAAATCAGCACTTTTATTGTAATATCGGATGGGAAAAATGTTTCCTTCTTTCTCAGGCTAAAATTAAAAAATAATAGGAGGTATAAAACATTTATTTTTATAGGATAATCATTTTCGATGCACTGTTGAAGTCACGTTTTGAAGATATCTATGACTCTTTCCAAAACGTGTACATTTCTGATTTCGCAAGACAATGTTTATGAATCTAAACTTCCAGATATTTCCATATAAACAAGTTAGACGAGTCGAGGCCCGGTGAACGGACTGGGCCAGCGATGTGTCTACTGAACATCTTACGCAGCAATTGCTGTCTAAGTCACAAATTAAAAGCACGTTGTACGACTGTAATACAGTTACTTTCAAAGTATGATTTGACAGAAAAATATTGGCTACTGAGGATTTATCTAGGCAGAACTTCCCGACTACTTGCATCTAATGAAGTTATTTTCTCCATTTTTGAATCATCCTTTGCTTTACAACCTTCTTCTTCTTCTTCTTTGGTATTGTTACCTATTTAGGTTTTCCGTTTTTTTGTTTATATATGTTCCTATCCAACCAGTCTCCTTCTTTCAGATATTTTCCTTCCATTATCTTTTTTATATATGTTTTCCAATTCCTCGGCATTTGTTTTACGTGACCATACCACGATAGTGCTCAATTTTCTAAACTCTTGATGATTGACTGGGTTACTTCTATCTTTTCCCATATTACTTTTGTTCTCTTCCTATCTCTTTGGTAGTTTTTAGACATCCTTTTAAGTAATCCAACTCTACTGCTCAAGTTCTATCTTAGACATATTTTGTCATTGGCTACAATTCTGTCTCACAGAGTGTGATATTCTCTACTATACTATGAAACATCGATTTCTCTGTGTCTTTATTTAAGTTGTCACTCCATAGTAGTCCGTGTTTATTATTTGCTGTCGTTTATCCTATTATTTTTCTTTGGAGATATTTCTTTCACACCTGCCATCTAATCTTTTAATCCTGTCAGTCAACATTTAAGTTCCCTGTCGTTTTTCACACACACATGTATTCTGTTTTTTTAAAATTAATCTTTAATCCTTCTTCAAGTTCTTCAAGTTTCTTTAAAACGAATTCCACATCTTCATCATCGGCCTCTGCAAATATGATTTGGTCATCCGCGAAAACTAGTGGGTATAATGTGCTCAAGCAAAGATGGTGCTGTCTGATCTACCGCTATTTTATTTCTATTATTATTAGAACACAGCCAGGCTGCAAAATTTTGGCACATAAATGTTTTCAATATGTTTTGTTGTGAAAACGTCTTTAAGTTCGGTATGAATACTGAATATCATTCCAAAATTTTGAGCGATACTAAATTGATCAAGTTTGAAACGACTAGTACTCAAAGACTACTGAACAGAGAAAGGTTGAAAGTGATAAACAAACTAACCGAAATTTCTCCCTCCCCATAAGATGCAGAAGAAGTGGAGGGAGGGTTAATCGGGTAACAAAACGATTAGTCAGTGCACGCCGAGTGACCTTGGGGGCGCATGTCATTGTGTGTAGCGTGGTTTGAGAAAAATAAATGACTGTGAATCAAGCACTGCGGAAAATTTTAGGTTATTTGGAGCTATATACTATTAAATTTGGGAAAACTGTGACGTATTAAAGTTGAAAATGTCGCAGTACAAAAAAAGAATAAAGGCAGAATCAGCGTAACATAAGTCGAATTAAAGCGGACCCGATCAAAATTGCAGAGAAATATTGGTGCTACCGATTGAGGAACAAAGCCGAGAAAAGACCATGGGGTGAAATAAAGTTGGTAAAACCGTAGATGAAGGGCATCGAAATTTCGGCGCGTCAACTTTGGCGAGATCCAGTGGTGTGTATGTGTGTGTGTGTGCGTGCGCACGTGCGTGTGGAGGGGGGATTTACAGCAATGGAACAGCTTCCAACAGACGAAGACTATTTTGAAGAATCTTGAGGTCTTGAGGTCATCTCAATGGCAGACGAAATTCAGCGAATATACGCGTTTATATTATGCCAGCCTATTGCAAAGCGGCTGATGTACACTTCAACCAGCCATTTGTTTCGAACGAGTTTGGTTATAAGTGCAATGTATGTGATCGTTTGTGGTTTCAGTTTCAACTGAAAAATACGCAAGAGAAACACTACTGTACATTAAGTTTAGTGTTTCTTAAAAGTGATGCGGTATCATTCAAATTTTGAGCGACCTTTAAACGATTCTTGGATGGTGAACGTTTTCACGAAAACCGCACGTTAGTAGTCCTCGACTACTCACCCATTTTTCTTATTTTGTTTATTGATCGGGAGTAAGATTACAATTTTTTTGTTATTTATTTGACACTACTTCACACAAAGTATTAAGTAAATGAGATAAAAGTTTATGGCTTAAAAGGGACAATGTCCACTGACATATTTCCTTATATGTCACTATCTTGCGGCTTTTGTGTAATCTGTTGCGCGGTCCATTCCTGTATAAGTTGTCTATGAGAGTGTCTGGATTTCCTGCCAGTCTGTTTCAATAATTGATGGCAACAGTATCAATTACTTCTGTAATGTATGGGATTTCCAAGATCTTGGTGCAGCATTAAATTGCTGATGTACCATGGCGCGTTTACAATCGCACGTTTTTTTTTTTTTTTTGATAGGTTTGAATTGTTTTTAACCGAGTGGGCTTGGCACATTCCCATAGCTGTATGCCATATGACCAGACAGGTTTTAGCATTGTACAAAGAGTAATTTTGTTCTAAGTTTAATGTTCTGATTTACGGCCCATGAGCTAATACATCTCTCTGAATTTGAGCTCCAGCTGTCTTCGCTTCGTTTGTATGCGTTTGTGCCACGTTAAGCGTTGGTCAAGATGTAACCCTAGGTATTTAACATCTTATTTTGCAGGTACGGGGGCTTCGTTAACTGTTACGGGAGGACAGATTTAAGTGCGTGTGGTTACTTGGACAGATTTAGATTGGTTTATTGTGATGTTTCACTTATTGTACCATTCACTAAGTTACAAGATCGTTATCTGAGGATAGAATAGCAACATTATTCTCAAATGGAGCAATAATAGTGTTTTCCGTTTCAGGTAAGTGAGGAGTATATATAAGATACAGGGGCGAGCCAATTACGCTTTCCTGCGGTATACCCGATCGTGTGGAGTAGTGGAGAGAGACAGCATCATTATACTTTATTTATTTATTTATTATGCTTTAAGGAGAAATTTCTATCGGCTAGATAAGATTTGAGAAGGATATAGTAATTGTTGTTAACCTTATTTTTGAGTTTGTACAGCAAGCCCTCATGCCGCACTTTATCGAACACTTGGGATACATCCAAGAATACTCCGTTGCAATATTCCTTTTTCTCGATTGACTATCCTGTGGGCTTCATGTAATGTAGACATGTTTTTGCGAAAGTCAAACTGTTAGCTGGTTCTCTTCCTGGATCCGTTTAAGTAGCAGCCTCTCAAATATTTTAGAAATAATAGGCAGTAAGCTGATAGGCCTATATGAAGAGGTTTCTTGGGGAAGGGGGGGGTTGCCACTTTTATGTATCATTATTATTTATGCGTATTTTCATATGATAGGAAAAACTCAGAAGCTTAGGATGCGTTTGAAAATTGTTGTGACGAGAATCAGAGCTTTCCGGGGCAGCATTTTTAGTATTTGTCCGGTTATTAGATCATACCCCGGAGCTTTGTGTTGGTTTAGTTTGATTATTTCTTTTTAACTTTTGAAATCCTAATATTTTAGTAGCCTTCCATAGGCTGTGGTTGTCAGAGGATAGATTCTAGATGTATGCTTCAAAGGTTGAGTTACGATCTTTATTGATTTCTGTTGTCTGGATAGCTTTCTGTAATATTGTAGGTCACCCAGGTTACGTGATCTCTGCCATTTGCCTCTGGCTAGTGGTTTTTCACTAATGAGTTGTTGGATGTGTAACGGGGAAGTGATAGGACTTATTGTTTGCTGTTCAGTTCTAGGTGTCGAACCCCACGCAGCTTCTTGAATAAGGGCAGTAAAATATTGAGCGGCGTCGTCAAGTTTTTAATGCGTATATTGATATTAATGTTTGCATTTATGTAATCTGCAAATTTTTCCCAATCAGTGTGTTTTCTGGATAGCCTTGTGTATGAAAGTTTATTTTTGGCTGTGATGCACATACTTAAAATAACGGGTGTGTGATCTAAAGACAAGTTGTAATTTGATTCTAGTAAGCAGTTTTGCATTGGTATTCCCCTAGTTATAAAGAAATCTAAGAGGTCCGGTAGTTTTCTCGTGTCTGTCGGCCAGTAAGTAGGTTTTCCGTTAGGTATATGTTGGTAGCTGTTGTCTGTTATAGCTCGTAGAAGGTTGCGTCCGTTGTTGTGATAAGTCTGGAGCCTCAATGATTGTGTCTGGCATTCCAATCCCCTTCTGCGATAAAAGGATTGCTAAGGGTTTAAAACAAATTTTTATATTCTTCAGGAAACATGGTGTGGTGTGGCAGACAATAAACAGCTGTTAAGTCACGTTCTACTTTTCGCTGCTTACCTGGACGTTGGTACCTTGAATCTCTTTAGTTTGGTATTTGGCCAATTGTGATGTGAGATAGAAATTTTTATTAGAATTGCTGATCTGCTATGTGCTGTGCCATCAGGATGGACACAGCTGTAGGCTGAATAGTGTGGTATAAGAAAAACGGTTCGATCGGTGAAGTGGGTTACAGATACTAGGAGAATGTCAATTTTGTTTAGATGGAGAAATGTTATTACTTCTTGCTTATAAATGAGAAGCCCGTTGGCATTCTACGTTGCGATTCTGAATATTTTAACCATTATGGATTTGGTTTACTGATGACAGTAGTAAGCAGATTTAAGATCATGCTGTTTTGATTAGGTAACTGCGCAAATATGTTTTTGAATTCGTTTAGGAATGAAGCTAGTTGATTCTCTATGCTGGTTGTAGGTTAGGCAGGTATCATGTGGTTGTTATTTTTGCACTTTGGGGCGTTCGTGTATTGGCCGGGGTGTAGCTAGCTGGCTGTGTCTGCGGCAGGCGGTTATTAATTAATGTAGGGTTAGGGGGGAGCTTCTGGCGCCATGTCTATGGGTAATTAAATTTTCGTAGATTCTACAGCCTTTGTAGTTTACAGGTTGTTTACCTGCACATAGAGCTCATTTTGCGGGGGTGACTCTGACTTTTTGAGTTATGTTGGTTAGCACATTTTATACAGTTGTATGTTCTATTACAGTATGCTTTAGAGTGTCCATACTCCGGGCATCGCATACATTGGATTATTTTGCGCTTTTTTTTCTTGGTGCTTCTACGGTCATTTTGGAGTTATAGATGTATTTTAAGTCTAATATTGCTTTGTTATTTATTTTAGGTTTAAGGTCGATGAAAAACAAGGAAGTTGGTTCTTTAGTAATTCTGTGTTTCACGTTTATTATGTTTCCCACTGTATGTCCTGCTTTTGCAAACTCATCTTTAATTTCTTTAGTTGGCACAGAGTGATTTAAGTTTCTAATCACAATTCTGTAGGCACGGTCTTCTTTCGCTTGGTACGTGTGGTGTATAATTTTTTCTTCACGTAGGTGCTTTACTGGTTTTCTGTAGGTATCGATTCTGTGAGAATTAATTTTCTCTGTGTCATTAGCTGAAGCTTTTGTGTAGTGTGTTTCATCTTCTGTAATTTTCGCTAAATTATTAATCATACTCTAATAATTTTTGACTCGGTATATAAATATCGGTGGTGGTTTAGATATTGCTGGTTCTGTAATGGTATTTTGACTAGTTGTAGCATTTTCAGTGCCTGTTTCAAGCGGTTTGAATCGATTGTGGAGACTTGTTTAAGTCAAAAAATGGTGATTTGTTAGTTTATGGCTAATTTTGGGTTTTTTTACCGATTACCAGTCATGTGTGATTGTTTTCGGAGAGCTGTCGTTCATTTCATCTTTGCTTTCTGCGTTAGAAGTTTCATTAGTGTTTTGAGATATTGACTTGATTAGTGAATTGGTTTTGAATGGCCGCATTTGTTGGTTGATTTTGCGAGTAACCGTATAGTACACCCATATGTTGAAATAATACTAAATTTTCAAAGTTACATATATTAGGCGTGAATCCAGGTATTTGATTTGGCTGAAATTGAGATGGATACATGCTTACCCATTAATGTAGATTGTACTTAAATTGTACACTTATTTTAATAAATGTCCTTTTATAATTTTTGTTGCTGCTTGTTATGTTATATTTTTATGCACGAAAAAAATATAAACAGCAAAATGTAAGTAATGACATGGTTTAGAAAAATTCTATAAAACAAGTTACAAGGGTTTTAGCATTTTAAATATTTTAACATAAAGGTTCTGAAAAATACGGAAGAGGTAAATAATTTCTTTTCTCAAAATAAAATAATAGTAGATACAATAATTTGACGATAAAAGGACAAACATAATCAAAAGTAAAAAAATAAATAATTAGAAAAAATTGCCAAGAAAATTTAAATATAGAAAAAACATACAAGAGTTATTAGCAAGTGTATCTTTCAAACATCAATTTATTTGTGTTATTTCAGCTACAGGTGCACGTTAGTACTAGAAATTCTTGAAATAGTAGTGCACATTTGCATATATGGATGGTTCCGCGCAGCTTCTTGCAGGCAGTTAGGCGTTACTTCGGCGTCTCATGAGATTTTAGCTTAAAGTTAGTTAAGTGTGGCGGCAATTCAGCGGAGAAGCTAAAGCTGGAATGCTTCGAATGTCCCGTTAAGCAGACGGAAGAAAATTTACACAAAAGCGAGAATAATCTGTATTTTAATATATCTACGGAATGTTTCAATTCAAAGATTTGCTCCAAATTTTGATAGTTTTTCATGCGGGTTGAGGCGTTTCATTACTCGCCACCAATCAATTATTTATACATGTTAAATAGTTTTGAGTTCTCGATCTCTCTCACACAAAATTTCTTTAACACCTTTGTAGTGCATGTATGTTTAGTTTTTATCTTTGTATAGTTTGAATACTTTTGTTTAGGTTTTATATACATTAATTATAACATTTTATTCATTATAGTGCCTGCTGTACAAATAAAAAAAGTTATTATTATGATTTGTGTCTGCATTACTACGTTACGATTAGTCATAAGCAAGGGTTTATTATTTGTGGCGCACTCCATTCCACAAAAAGCTTTAAAAATGTTAGCGGGTCTGTGTGCCTTTGTCCTCCCAGCTAAACTTCTGTACTAAGTGATGTCTATCGTTTATGCAATTAACAGGCTCCCGCTTTTAGCAGCGCAGAAAATGAAGATTAAATTAATATATCGGCCCCGAGGGAGGCGGTCTCAGCAGTTCTCTGTCCCCTTTCTGTTTCTGCTCCAGCTCGGCGCACAAAGCTGCCTTAAGATTGTGGCGAACCTTAATATCTCGCAGCATGAAAAACGTCGTGTTTTATTTACAGAGGGTAATGGCCTGTCTCATTAAATGACGTGTTCTGAATTAATTAAGCGTGGAAATGTTGTTAGCTGGAAATAGAGGTAGACGACTTCATGTAGTTTCGTATTAGTAAGCAGACAAATACAGAGAACGTCCCATAAATTTCCTGCTATACCTATTTTCACTTCTTTTGCATTTTTGTCAGACTGTAGCAAACGATACTTTATTGCGTTGGATAAGTCGCTTAAAGAAAGATTAATTTATTTACAACTTGATTGCTTGCATTGATAGTCTATTCTATTTATTTTTACTTTTTTTCTTTTTTAGCAATCAGAATTACAATAAATTCTATAGACTAATATGTTGTCTTACTAGCTAAAGTATTCTAAAAATGGCGTTTTCAGACCCCACTCCAGTAAGAGGTTCTTCAGTCATGTAGTAGGTATGGTGGTTAGGTCTTCTTTAACCTTCTTCCCATAGGCACTTCAAGTAGTGGTTGGAGTAGCGGATTCGGGTAATTTAGATTCTGTTGTGGTGTTTTATACTGATAGCTAGGGCAATGTCTTTGACAAATGCTACTTGTAGACCTTCATGTATCGTTTGGTGCGTCACGTACCAATATTCGAAATATTTTGGACTGATATCCTTGAATTATATCTACATTGGATTTGCTATCACAGCCCCACATATTGATGCGATGATAGTCTTGTACACAAGAAGTTTATTTTCCAGAGACAATTTGGAGTGTCTGCCCAGAAGCCAATATAATTTTTTGCTTTCTCTTCTTAATTATATGACTTCTCCAAGTAAGTATAAAATCCAAGTGAAATCCTAGATATTTCGCACAGAAAACTCTTGGTATATCTGTGTATATCGGTGGGCATTGCTCACATCTCAATGTAAAGGTGACGTGCTGAGATTTGTTTCACTTTATTTTAATCTTCCACTGGTGAAGTCAGTTTTGCAGCTGATTCGGTTGGTTTTGTAATGTTTGAAAAGCTCCAATTGGATCTTTGTGTGTGGCAAAAATAACAGTATCGTCCGCAAAGGTTCCAGTGACAGTATCTCTGCTAGTAGGGATGTCGGCAGTATAAAGTACATACACGCTCCTTTCTGCGACCCCTAATTTTATTGGATAGTTTTGAGACACCTCTCTGTTTACTTTGGTTCTAAATTCTCTGGCACTGAAGTAGAATTTTAGCAGGTTGAAGTACTTAGGTGGATGGAACTCCTTCATTTTATAGAGCAACCCAGCATGCCAGACTTTGTCGAAGGCCTTGCTAACATCTAGGAAGATGTGCAATACTATTTTTGTTCAAATGCCTGATTTATTACTTTAGTTATACGGTGAGCTTGCTGCGTCGTTGAGTGGAGTAATCTTCGGCATATATGTCTGAGTAAATTCTTAAAAGTAAAAGCCTTTCAACTATCTTTGATATAACAGGTAAGAGACTTATAAAGTGGTATAATGAGACTGTTGTCGGATCTTTTCCTGGTTTTGGAATCATTATAATTTCAGTAGTTTTTATCTGTTTAAATGCCAGTAACGATGTCGTAGGATTGCGTTGTAAATGTGAATGCTGGTATTTCCTTTCTATGTAGTTCATATGACATTTTTGCTGTGACCCTATCTATACCTGGGGAACTTTCTTGGTGTTCAGGAGGCTAATTGTGTGAACTTCTTTTGGTGTAAAAACTTTTATTGGTATTATGGGTATATGGTATACATTATGGGGAATTTTTGAAATTTGCGTGTTTGTCTCTTCGTTCTCTTCTTGGTATTTGGGAATGAAGACTTCAGCAAGATACTCGAAAAAAATTTCACATTATTTTTGTGACTTTCAGCCCATTCTATAACAGGGAGAGCGGGATTATGTACCGAAGGAATCCGGGATTTGGGTTTGCTCCTGGATTTGATTGGCTTCCAAATGAAGTTGTCACATCTATTCAGTTTGACAACATAGTCATTAAAAGAGCTTATTCGCAAAATTTTTATTTTAGTTTTTAGGTGGTTAGTTTTGCGATTTAATGTACTTTTATTTATGGGAGATTGGGTGCTATGCCAACCTGCTTGGGCCCGTCTTTTTGTTGCAATAAGTTTTTTAATTTTTATTGCTACCTTATCGATTTCCTTTTGAGCTTCTATTTGTACTGTGGTTTGGAGAGCTGCCTGTTTGAATATGTTGATTAGCTTTACTAATGCTTTATTTACTTCTTTGGGGGTTTTGAAACTAATATTTAGGTTAACTTTCTCTTCCACTTTTTCCCGATATTATTCCCAGTTGGTGTACTTGTGAATTCTGGGGGCAATATTTCCCTACACTACGGATGTATTAATCGTTGCAATTATTGGAAAGTGATCTGAGGATAGATCGAAGCTAGGTATAATATTTAAGTAGAAAGACGAAATGTCCTTGGTTATGAAAAAGTCTAGCAGATCCGATATTTTACTGAGATCGGAGGGCCAATTGGTTGGAGTGCCGGTCGATAAAAAGGAGTAATTTTGGTTTTGGATTAAATGTGCCACTTCTCTACCCTTGGTAGCTGTAAATATAGAGCCCCAAAACATGTTTTTGCTACTGTAGTCCACTATAGCTATGAACTTTGTTCCTATAATTTGAAAGAAATCCTCAAATTGTTCTATCTTTACGTTATAACGTGGAGGATAGTAAACGGCAGCTACTGTTAACTCATAGGTTGTCAGTTTTACTTTAAGTAAAGTAGATTTCACTGACAAAAAGAATATCCATGAAGTTGTGATAAAGGAATACTTCTACTTGCGGTTTGTGTCGCAGAAGACAATTGGCATTTCACAAGGCTATACGTAGAAAGTTTAAGACACGCTGTTTTGTTGTATTATTTAATTTATAAATTTTCAATTTTAAATTAAACTAAACTGTTTCGGAAATTTTTTATATAAGTTGCACTTGCACCATAAAGTGTTAAAATTAAAAGAAAACATTTGAATTGTTAAATGCGACGATTTCGTTTGTTACAGGACTATAAAAGTAGCGTTGTCTGCGGCCTTTAATCAGTCTTACTGGGGGATGTTTACTACAGAGTAAATTTAGAAGCTGTAAATGTGTACATGTATACGTCAAATTTCAAAATCATCTGTGCACTGCTGTCTTGTTGTAGTTGGAAAAAAAGGTGAACTTCAAGGTTGACTTAAGTACAAAATGTCATTGAAATTGGCTTTTAAATTCTTACAAATTATCATGATGAGCGCTTTATCAAACGAGTTTTTACGTATTACAAGAATGGATCTCATTTCGTAATTCAGACCATATATCAAACTCTATTTGAAAACGTGAATAGCTTGAATTTATTTTAAACGGAATAATTTACTTTGCTTAACTGCAACGTATGTACGCTGTTTTAAACTAATGACATTAAGCTTTTATAAACAAAACTCGGATAATGTTATAACACCCAATCTAGGAATGCAAAATAATTGAACTCTTATTTAACTTTGCCGAAAGGGATAATCGTTTACTATATGATTATTAACTATTTTTTATTTAATTAATAACATTATTTTGTTTGATGATAGTAATTTGAAAATATTGAGGGTGTAAAGATTAAGATTTGAGAATTATTTGCTTTTAAGTATTGAGTTCCTGCTCTCTGTTCGATTTCGATTTTACCATGATATTCTTTAGACCTCTCAAAAACTTCCAAAAGCATCCATGCTTTTATGATATATATATATATATATATATATATATATATATATATATATATATACACACACACATAAGATTTGATCGTTGTTTGTCTCAACTTAAGGCTTATGCTGTCTTGATTCGCTTTTAATTTCTTTGTCTGAGTGTAAATTGTTCGTTACTAAACATCAACTTGCCGTTGAGGTAAAGGTTTCATAAATTTCGTTTTTGTAATATTCACATTTAAGCTTAGTTGTCTACTTATAGGGTTGTTGGTTTCAGCGATGATAACGATATCAGCTGTGTATTCAGTGGTGTTAGTTTGTACACCATTAATCTTAATTCCTAAATTCAATCCATTCGAGGCTTTTTTAAAATTTTTGTTTGCATAGAGAAGAAAAATAAATCTCTGTGGTGCTCTTCTTTAGATTTCTAAAGTAGATTCTATTATATCTTGAATCCTTCTGAAAATTGTTGCCAGTTTAAAGTTTCTTCTTACTCTAAAGTACTTTCCGTCTACTCCGACCGCTTAAAGTAATTTTCTAATCTGATATTCCGTACTTTATTGAATGCTTTTTCATAATCAGTAAAGTATACAAACATATATCTTTTATATGATTACTGCATTTCTGTAGTAAAGCTTTAAAAGCGAAAAGTGCTATTGTATATTTGAATAAATTTGTTATTTAGGATTTCCACACACCCAGTAGTTTTTAGGTTGACGGGATACGCGGCGGAAAAACTAACGTTTTATAATTGCATCTCGATATGATCAAAAATATGAGTAAATATTAAGACAACTTTTGGCGATATACTATTTCAACACTTACGGCTATGTGGTCGGTAACTAAATTTAAAATGACATGTCAAGCTTTTAAAAATTTGAAGACGTCAAAATGACGTTCGCTTTGTTACATCGTTTTAAGCTTTTCTACTTATAAAAAAGAGCTTTGCGTACGGTTTGTCCGTATATCCGTCTGTTCGTTGGTTTTTAATAACACGCGCATGTATTGTGGTTTAATTGATAGCAGTTGATATAAATAGATTTACAATCTACTATACATTTAAATAAAAAGTTGATATAAAATGTGGCGTAGCTGAGCTCCAAGCGTACGTTTGGTTGCCTATCTTCAGGATCGTTTTGCATAGCTTACTTTTGTAAGATCACCGCGCAGACGTATCCCACTGTCGCCATTTGTATATAAATTGTTGCACCTTTTCACCTTGCAAAAATTTTATTTTAGCCCAGTGAGAGTCAGCAGAAGCAGATTGGGTCTTCGGTATCCGATTGAATCATTTACGACAAATAAATATCGATATGCTTTGTAAAAGTCCTGCTTTTGACGATCTTTGGTTTTAGTTCAATTTCGACAAGCATGTTTGCCCCTCGATATGTTTTTGCCCTCTTAATGCTACTTTTATAACTTTTGCTTGTTAATATATAACAAATTTGATTTCAAATGGTTTCTGGGTCGTGTGCTTAGGCGGCGTTTTGGTTACTAATAGCTACATACAAAAATATATATATTACACGCATATTTTTTTAGGTCTTTAGTTTGATAAAATAACAGATAAAGACAAATAATATATTAAGTATAGAATATCTACTTAACTTTGACATGTTTTTATTACGTTAAGTAGAAAAGTAGTAACACTAGCCTTTCCATGACAACGAAGATGTTCTATTCTACTATATTTTGTATTATTAAATTTTTGTTTAGAAAAGGAATTTTATAGTTATTTGAAATGCTATTTTTTAAATTTCTTTTTGATATAAATATTTTACCTTTAAGAATATTATTGCAACATTGGCAGAGATTATGCTGAAGGATCTTTATCATTGTCAAGGAAAATGCAAAAATAAGTTTTTTAATTTAAAAAAAAATTTGTTGTAAAATATTTATCTGTAATTCTCTTCTAAATATGGATTTTGTATATTTATGATCTTCTGACATAAGTATTGCCCTTGTTTTTTTAGTTTTATTTTGATAGAGGTAATAATGATGCCACTTGCTGCGTTATTTCTAATTTTAGCTCATTTATTGTTTATATATATTTTTATTAATCTGCTATGCGTTTTTTTTAGAATATATAGGACGCCAGTGAGAGACTCTAAGTTAACTTTACTCGCCTGAGGTAACCTGTTTTTCAAATCGACATATTCATGTTTTTAAAGGATTTTCCTGCCTTAACTTGTCAAGGTGGCCAAACGGCTTGAAAATGGAATTAAGAGGATATGAAAAGGAATAAAAATACAAGCATGGAAGGGATCATGGTTGGGAACATGATCTTTTTTGTTATTAGCAGGTAGGAAAAATCATAAATTCGCGTAAGACGGTCGATTATGTCTCTGAGATAAATCTGTTTTTTACTACGATTGCAGAGAAGTACTTTCCCACTATCCAGTGTAAAAGAGTTTCTTCTAATTCTTTTCAAATATAAAGAGAATTGCTGCATACGATTGAATACAAAAATCCAATAACAGAGAAGAATGCAGACAAATAAGGAAGGCTTACATCCGACACTGAATGGTTTAAACTGATATATAGATAGATAAATACTGTTTATTACTTCTAATTTTGTTTTCATTAATTTTTGTAAGAAATTGTGTATGAACTTTACATTCTTTTAATGAGTATTGAAGAGACGATTTTGTGTATAATTAAGGGTCATGATATAACGATTAGGTTATTATAGAAAAATAAATTTGTGCATAATGTTAATTTAAAATGTACCTAACTACGAGTCTTCTTTTTAATAATAATAAATACGACAATTTCATAATATTACATTATACATAGGTACAACGGCAATAATATTGAACTATAAAATTCCTGAAATAATTTGGAATATGTGTATTCTAAACATATAAGAATAACTGTCATTAATATTTCATTTTAAAAAATAAGTAAATGTAAAAGTAATATAGGAGAATATATTTAATTGCAGCTGTCGTTGTCATCCTATTAATCTGCTAGTAAACTACTCGTATATCTAAGTGTTTGTGCACAAAATGTGCACAATGAGTACATCGATCGTAAGCACCACTTAGTTAAATGCACTAAAACCAAGAATATTTTTAGATTTATGGTTAAAAAACTTTTATAAATCGAAAGACTTATCAAACTTGTTACTTTTGTGTTTTCATTTTATTTTTTTAATAATAAAAAATAATATCATTGAAAATAGAATAGTAAATTAAACTACCACCAAAAAACATTTAACACGTTAAAAAAAGGCTTTCACTTTTTTTTATAAACAACATAATGATAGGTGGGTAACTTAAAATCAATTAAAATCGTTATTTTATGCATGAAAATCAAAACTCCATGCCTATTTATTTATAAGACTTAATTACAATCTAAGTTGGTGATTCAAAAGTTTAATTAGCGGCTACTTATATTAAAGAAAGAAAGTCTGGATAGCGTCGTTCAAATACTTTTATACTTTCACTATCGCTTTTACAAAATCAACAGGGCCTAATCAGTTGGTGACAATTTTCCCAATTAGAAATAGAAATGACCGCTGCCCGTAGAATAATTTAGTCGACACACGTTAATCCACATCTGAAACAATAACCGTAAGAATTACTATGCAAATGTATTCGAAACAGCCATATTTTGTTAATTTGCATCATTAATACAGGTTCTATAGTTTAATTTAATCCCTAGTGACGGATGGACATGCAATCGTTCAGTAATATATACTGTATATAACTCATAAATTATACAAAGAGGTAAAATATGTTTAAGGCGGTAATGCTACCAGCCGGTAGAGGCTACAATGGACAACAACCCATAATTACTCAGCAACAATACCTAAATAATCTATCCATGAATACTTCTCAAGGGCATTATGATACAAAATATTTTCTTAAATCAAAAAATTTACCATCAACTTTTCATCCTACAACACCCAACTAATAAGTAACAATTAATGCCGCAGCCCCAATACGAATCAATACCTCGGACATTTCTAACTTACCAATCACAATTATCGCAATATTCACATCAAACAAAAAATTAAGACAAATCAAACTAATCTATCGAAGTAGACGAATATGATAGCGATGAAATTTTTGAAAATGAAAACAACAGTTGGCAAATAATTAAAGGAAATAAATGTAAAAGAATTTAAAATACAATCTCTACGTTATTAATAACGGAAACCAACCAAAATTACAAACAAATAAATATGTAGTATTAGCAGATAATTCAACAGTAAATATTACAAGGCGTTATTAACTGTGAATTACTGATATAGGAGAAATTAAACAATAGACGACAAAAAGTCTAACTGATAATGTAGTTAAAATAAATGCAAAAAATTAATAAAATATATGTCTGAAAACAATATTGTATATTATATAAAACCAAACAGACCATAAAAGGTAGTACTAAAACATGTGCACCATAATACCTTCACTGAAAATATCAAAAACTGTCTCGAAGAGTTAGATAATAAGATGGAAATTATTATAAACATAAAAAACAAGAAGGGTGCAAACCCAAATTTGCAACTAATGGAAAGAACGCAATTTTTGTTGAAAATATGCTTTGTTTTGGTCTGTGTACCAAATTTAGTGTCGATCGGAGCTTTAGTTTTTGAGTTATCGTAATGACAGACATACACACAGATGGGATTATAATCTCAGTAACTACCTCTTAAGCATTAGCATGCTTTCGGTAATTAATAAAAGTACGAAAGACCTACTCTCAATATTTGAACCTGCTGAAAATAGAAATTTATTTATAATTTATAAATCTCGATTTTTTAAGAATGTAGTCATTAGCTTTGAGCCGCTAAGAAAAAATGTCGAAATTGTACAATGCATACGATATCAAAACTACAGGCATACACATATATATTGTAGCAGGCTATATGCATGTGTGAAGCGCGAAAGACCGTATGACACTAGAACTTGTGATAAAACTAAGGACACTGAAGCCACATGTGCATTATGCGAAAGATCGCACCCGGATAATTACAAAGGATGCTCAGTATACCAGAAAATGCAAAAAAATATTAAGCTAAACATCAACCAGCAGATAGAAGTCCTTTCAGATAACAATAAAAAAATTTCCATTCCTAAATCGCCAACAAAATAGTGAACAACCCATCAACCATCTATGTCCATCTAATCTAATCTACTCCCAAAAAGTTTCGAATCACCCAAATCATGACTTAATCTTCCAACAATTCGTAGACGAATTTAAAGCTCTATTTAATCAACTCCTTCAAAATGGTAACATAGTTTTAAACATGCCAAGTACCGTCATTAATAAAATCGCTCGATTATCTTTATGAAACACCAATGGACTACAATATAAAAACCTAGAAATCGAAAACTTCCTGAATGTAAATAATTTAGATATTATGCTCGTATCAAAGACCTATTTTACCGACAGAACTTACAACTTACAAAGATACCATGCTATTCGGTCTATCACACAGGACATCTTGATGAAACAGCACACGGCAGGTCAGCAATACTAATCCGCTGGTTCTATTACTCATTATAAACAACCAGAATACAAAACAGATTATTTACAAGCTACAACCCAAGTTGTTAAAAACTTATAACTCCAATAAATCTTTAGGCTGTTTACTGTCTTCCGAGGCACAATCAAATCCAACATCTTTTATAACTGTTTTTTTTTTCAGAATTTAATATCAGACATTTTAATGCTAAGCATATGCACTGGGGGTCGCGTTTACCAACAACCAAAGGCAAAGTGCTATTGACTCTCATTGAAGATAACAATTATAAAACCCTATCAACTAGTAGTCCAACCTATTGGCCGTTTGACCCAAACAAAATCCTAGACTTGCTAGACTTTTTTCTTACATATAGACTCTCATCAAACTATATGGATGTCATCCCTTACTGTTTGACCACTTGCCAATAATAGCCAACGGTAGCACTTTCGTGATTTACAAAATATCTAGTCCTATCTTCACTAATAGAAAAACTGACTGTGACAGCTTTAAGAATGACATCGAACTACATTTCAATCAGCTTAAAAATTGCAGAAGAAATAGAAGCTGCAATAAATCATTCTATAACTACATTGCAGGGAGCGGGTTAGAACTCCACACCACAGCCAACAAATATAAAAATAAACAGTCCCAATATAACAAATAAAATCATGGAAATATTGAAAGAAAAAAGACGGGCGAGATCCAGATGGCAACGCACACATAAAATTTAAGACAAAAGATGGTTTAATGAGTTAAATAATGAGCTTAGGCATAAATTAACATATGTTAAGAATGAAGCTTTTAAAACCTATCTACTGTTATTAAATGCTCATGATAATTTAATTTGGAAAGCTACCAAGAAACAACCAAAAATCCATATCCCACCAATATCAGACCAAGGAAATTTATAATTAAGAACAGACAAGGAAAAAGCAAAAGCTAAAGTTTTTCGATCAAATTTAAATGGAGAATGAGATAAAGTGACTGAAAGATAGAAAAGCACCAGGTCAAGACCTAATAACTAATACACTTAAACAACTACCTGCACAATAAATAAAATTTTTATAAATTCTATTTAATAGGATTCTGAGACTAATCTACTGGCCGTTGCAGCTCAAATTCACAAAAATAGTCCGCATTCCGAAACCCGGAAAATCCTCTAAACGAATTTAATTTCGACCGTCCTATTAGTTCATTTCCTATAATATTCAAGCTGCTTGAAAAATTATTCTTGAGGCGTATTAAGGAAAACTCAATGCAAGAAGCATGTTTGCGTAATCATCAATTTGTATTTAGGCAGCAACACTGAACTATCCAACAATGCGGCCGTGTAACAAACATAATCCAAACTATACTATAAAGTAAAACATTTTGCATTGCTGCTTTCCTGGCCGTAATATAAGCATCTGATCGGATATGGAACAGAGGTTTACAATATAAAATTAAAAAAACTTTTTCTGTTGACTACTATCTTTTATTACGATCGTGTCCTATACACAGAACCTTTCAAACAAGGATCTATCAATAAATATCCCAAATCAAGGAAATAAGTATAAGAGTACCACAGGAAAGTGTCCTGGGACCTATGTTATACCTAATTTACCTCTGATCCATCCACAAGAAACTCAAATGATATAAATACATTAGCTGACAACATGGCTGTGCTCACGTGTAATGAAAATCTCCAATCTATCCCTGGAAAACAACATATTATTATACAAGTGAATTATCAGACCAATCTGAACATATGGCTGTCAGCTATGGGGTTGCGCAAGTCAATTGAATGTTGAAATAATTCAACATTTTCAATCCAAAGCCATCCTTAATATGCCAGCTACATCTTGGTATGTGACAATTATGTGAAAATGATCAAAAAGTATGTTATTGAGCACCAAACAGTATTGAAGCTTCATACAAATGAAACTCTTGCGCCACTAATACCTACAAACTCAGACACCTTTAGAAAAATATCTAACTGTTTAAATAAGGGATGACTGCACTGGGAATCTACCAGGCTAGCTTAGTTATAGTAAAAAACATTAGCCCATAAAATGCATCGATATTCTAATTGCTAATTAAATTTAAAAATATTTAAAATGTGCTGGTAAGTTCCACGAATGCACCAGTATAAGGGTGCACAAGCGAAGATTATCTTAACTTTCCATGAATCCTAACGTTGTTTGTATCAAATTGTTCAAAATTTTTATGAGTTACCATCATCACCTATTGCAAAAATCAAACAATAATTCTTAGAATGTTATATATCACTCATAATATGTGCAGCCATTTCAGACGTTATTCCACAGTTATTTGCCACAGATAAATATGAATGTTGACTCACAACCTTAACAAACGCAAGCACAATTACAAATGCAATTTTAATAACTAATTACACAAAACTAAAACAAAAATAAACAAGGAGGCGATCCTGTTAATAGCCAAAACCACTCAAAACCATCAAGCTAATTTCAAGCACTAGCGTACCAAGAACAAATTAAAATTCTGAAAACCAAAAACTATTTTGAAGAAATAACGGAACATAAATCATTACCATTACAATGGTCATTACAAGTCGCAAAAATAATAAAAAGCAATGATGTAAAAGCTTACTAAATTCAAGATGGTATTTAAAGACATACAATACTACAACAAAATAAATTATATTAAAAATACATTTTTTTTCTTCAGCCTTGTAGCGCCCAGTATTGAGCATAGGCCTCCCTTTTTGGGGGGGATTTGGCAATTAAACGCCACGCTTGCCGGGCGGGTTGGCGAGTGGATAGTGAATGTACTTTTTACGACCGCCAAAGGTGTTTGTATGACGGCCGGAGAGCATTAAATGTTTTTGTCATTGCCGGGGTTCGAACCCGGAGCCGCCGTGCGCCAGTTTGGCAGGTTGAGGCCTTTACCTCGCGGCTGTCTTGCTCTCAAAAAATACATAGAATACTAAAAAAAAAGAACAAAAAACATGGTTAATGTTCTAGATAAACCTATAAACAAATCAAAACAATAAGGAAGTTTATATAATATCTACTCTATTCTATTGCAATGTCACATTTAAACCACCATACAGAAAAAGCAAATAGTTTAATGTGACTACTGTCAAAATTGTCTATATATTTTATTTTGTGTAAGCAAACTACAAAGAATAGCCAAATCGCTGAGAAACATAGCCATAACCACCTATATGAAAAAGAAAAATTTTAGGACTAGCCCAGAAAATAGCAACAAAACCCAAATCCCAAGATACGAGGGTGGTCCCAGAAGTACCCGCCCCAACAAAGAAAACACAAAAATTTTGGAAAAATATATATTTATTTTTCAACATAATCTCCTTTCAGCTCTATACATTTTTCCTAGCGATGTTCAATAAGTTCGATACCCTTTTTGTAATAAGAACTGTCTTGCTCCTTAAAATAGCCATTAACTGCCGACATTACTTCTTCATAGTTGAAAAATCTTTAACTACTAAGCCATTTTTTCAAGTTTGGGAACAGAAAATAATCCGAGGGGGCTAAATCTGGCGAATAGGGTGCATGCATGAGTTAGCAATTCAAACTTTAATTCATTAATTTTGGCCATTGCAATAACGGATTTGTGGATTGTCTTGATGAAACAACACTTTCTTCTTAGCCAAGTGCGGCCGTTTTTGCTTGATTTCTTCGCTCAAACGTTGCAATAAGTTCGCATAATACTCGCCGTTGATACTTTTTCCTTTTTCAAGATAGTCAATGAAAATTATCCTACGCGCATCCCAAAAAACCGACGCCATGACGTTGCCCGCAGATGAAACGGTCTTTGCCTTCTTTCGGGCCGGTTCTCCCTTTTGAGTCAATTGTTGTGATTGTTCTTTTGTCTCGGGTGTGAAGCGATGGACCCATGTTTCATCCATGATTATGAAACGGCGCAAAAATTTTGCTTTGTTGCTGTGAAACTCCGCTAAACACTCAATTGAAACACCTTCACCACACTGTTTTTGCTCGAGTGTTAGCAAACGCGGCACCCATCTTGTACACAGCTTTCTCATGTCCAAATTTTCAGATAATATACGATGTACCGCACTTTTTGAAACGCCTACTATGTCTGCTAGCGCGCGCACTTTCAGTCGACGATCATCCAGTACCGTTTTGTGGATTTTATTTACCATTTCTGGAGTCGTCACCTCATTTGGTCGACCACTGCGATGCTCGTCTTGGCAGCTCGTATGTCCTGGTTTAAACTCTGCTACCCAATATTTTACTGTTGTAAATGAAGGAGCAGACTCACCCTGAGTAGAATCCAGTTCAGCTTTTATATTGGTTGTGCTGAGGCCTTTCAAATAAAAGTATTGTATCACATAACGATGACCAATTTTCTCCATTTTCATAAATTCACTGACAACGTTCACTATTGTTGGCTGCCAAACAAATACTAAACAACGTGGCGTCTTCAAACTTGAAACATATGCTTCCTAGATGGTCTACTTTCTAATACAGTGATATTTTTCAAACAACTACCGCCATCTCTAGGTCAGGTCGGGTACATAAGGGACCACCCTCGTAAATAGTTGAAAAAAATAATAATGAATCATACTAGAACAGTGATGTGTGTCAGCACAATTTCTTAACAATAGTAATTCAAACCACTAAAAATTACCACTGAAACAAGTAAAATTTCAATCAAAACTTCCAGAAGATTTTCGCATCATATTTTTGCTTACTGCTATAGCTAGTAGCTAAAACATACAAACCAGCAATTTGGAATGCTAATGTGCTATATTGAAATAAATAAAATAAAAACATAATTAACGTCCTATTAATTTCCAAAATACACTCCACTTACATTAAAATACTAGGCCATCGAATTTACAGTGCACGCTACCCAGATGAAACAGTACATGAAATAGGAAATTTTACGCTGAATTCGAAAATGAAGAAAAAATTCTATGTCGAATAATTTTCCAGATATTCGATTTCGAATTTTCCCGAAATTCGAAATAGAAATCGAAAGGTTTTTTTAAGTTCGTTCTGGGATTGCTTACAGAGCAATCTCTTCGCCGGCCCCATGTTTTATTAGATTTATGTATTACAAAGGAACTGGCACAAGGTCATATAGTAGCCATACCATATACTTCATCATAAAAAGCTCAGTTTCAAGACAGCTCTAGAATATGAATAAATAACCTGCGAAATATTAAGAGAACTTCCTAATCTGGACGTACCTGTCATGACAGAAATTTTAAAATCTTTACTAAAAACTGGTTGTTATCCAAAGCAATAGAAGCTCAATCCAAGCAAGTCTCTCTGTAAACTGAAATAATATAGACCCACCGCTCTTCTCCCAGAGAATCAAAAGGATTTAAGAACTCGATTGTTGCCAATAATAACAATAAATAAGTAAATACCTTAACAACAGTCTAATTTCCAACAAAAACATGCAAGACGTAAAATAGGAAATTTATTGGTACGTCACAGACCTTTACTAAATATTAATATAACGATCTGAATTAATTCGGCATTATCCTTTTGTTTATCGCTCGTACCAAGTAAATATACCACATAATGCAATTAAAACTGGAGCTCCCCAGGAGAATGTCCTAGGATCAGCGATGTACACTTTATACTCTTCTGGTGTGCTAGAGCATACTAAAACTCTTTTAACAATTTTCGTATTTTATGCTGTTATTCTAGCTTCATGAAAATCCTCTCTAATCACCACAAACACTACAAGAATACATACATACATACATATATATATATATATATATATATATATATATATATATATATATATATCCGGTCTGTTTTTAGACATTATATTGGTCATACACTTTCGTAGAAACGACTAATACTTACTACAGTTGGTTTAGAAAATTGTAGTATAAGACATTCAGCTTACACAGGTCGCAGTAGAACTGTAATAGCATTCTCTCGCTTTCTTCAACGCCTTGTAATGAAATCCCTTTTACATATCGCTGACTAGAACCCTTTCAAATTTTTCAAAAGGTGTGCATCCTGTGTGTTTTAGTAATGTGACATATTTCGTATCGCATTTAGTCACTTGCATTATTCAGAATTTTATTTTGATCAGCTTGATTCAGAGATGCTAGTTGACCTAGAGTTTTAAAATCTGCATCACGTAGCACATCAGACTGTTTATGGCACTTTGGGGTCCGCGTTTTTGCATATGTCGCTTGGCTTTGTGCTTATACCTATACGGATTTAATTATTTTGCTTTGCGGAGATCTGTTTATTTTTTACACTTCAATCACATTGAAGTCACCAAGGAAATACGTTAGGCTGATGCTAGTTATTAATTGCAGCCTAAATTGTTGATGTCGGGTCAGGAGAATTGATAGCAGTTAGTCGTACTGCAGAAATGTGCTTTTGCGTTTCGCAAAGACTACAGCACCTAATTAGTCAGTAGCAATTTTGTTATATATATTTAATTATGAATTTGGAAGTAACAGTACATTCATGCTACTACAACATTAATTATCGAAGTGAATAGAATATGATAAATATAACAAGTCTTACATTTTAGTTTTAATACTACACATCATTAATATATAATATTTGTTATTTTAATCTGCCAACAAGTAAAGAATATAGTAATGAACTGAAGACTTCTCCATAACTAGAAATCATTAATAATGTGACATAATAATAATAACAATAGTAAGGCTCTACGCCCCGCGTGGGAGCACGGCCTGCGAATTGAGAGGTTAAGGCTCTCATACGTTCGCTCTCTCTGCCCGGTCGTCGCGCACCATCTCTGATGCGGGGCGATGTGGCAAGCACCGCGCCTAAGACGACCGCCATTATTACCCCTTGTTCGAATGAACGCAGGTACTCACTTATTTTTAGTGACTGAGTAGGCCACCCGCCAGGCATCAGAGAGCACCGGGAATTGAACCCGGGTCCGTCAGCATCGCAGTCCTTCAACCACAGGACCACGCTGGCTCAATGTGACATAACAATTTGAATTAAAAGCAACTTGAAAGATGATTATTAAAAGTTTTTGCAAATTTCGCAATTTGAAAACTCCCTAATTGTTTAAAAATAAAAAAAAATAACTCTGAAATATACAAATATCCTAAACTTTTGTTAATAATAATATTATTATTATATAATACTTTTATAAAATAGATTAAAGCTCCTCTATGTCCTCCCTCAGTGCAAACACTTAATTATTTTAGTGACTGAGTAAGCCATTCGCCAGACATCTGGAATCTAGGAATGAGTCCGGGTGGATCTGCATAGCAACCAAGCACCTCGACGGCTTGGACATCAACTTGCTGTATGCTATCTATACAGATAAACAAAATAGTTACAAAGTAAAATTTAATATACTGTTTTTGAGTGCTCTGTGACAGATAACTTAATTTGTTCATATTACAAAATAAATTTGCAGAACTATGCTATTATAAAGCAAGATATTAAATATCTGTATAAAAAAGTATTGAATTTGCATTTAATACAGCAGTTTAATTATCTGTATAGTCAAAGATTTTCCAGTTTTGCTATCTTTATCGAGTTAAAGTTATGTCATATAATATGGGTCAAATACGGTCATATACCAACGCTTGTTCACTTACTGCCGGGCCATTTTTGCTTCGAAAGTCTTATTTTTCTTTTCTTGTGGAGTTTCCATTCTCGATATATGTTTATTCCATTTTAATGTTGCGGGTTACTTTTATGCTTTTGTTTGGTATTTAATAATTTATATTTTTCCTAATATTTTACTTAATATGTTTCAATATTTTATCAATTAACTTATCATAAATATTTTGGGATTTGTACAGAATTTTAAAAACGCAGTTCACGTTGATTCTATGAAGTCAAACTAAAAGTAAACTGTACTAATTGTTTTGCAATAAATAGAAGAAGGTACAAAAAAATAAATACCTGCCTAAATTAATTTTAAAAAGCTTTATAGTAGGTGTATAAATAAGTTCTCAGCTTTTTTCTGCAAAATTAAAGTTTTCTTTAAAAAAAGTATCAAAGTATTCTCCGTTGGCATCGATGACCTTTTGCCATCTTTCGGGTAGATTGCGAATTCCCTGGTGATAGAAGCTCACCGGCTTCGAGACGATAAAGTTATCGATGCATTTTCGGACTTCTTCTTCTGTTTTGAAGTGCGTATCAGACAAGTGATGCTGTAACGACCGGAATAAATAAATGATAACCGAAAGGGGCCATGCCTGGGCTATACGCCGCATGTGGGAGAAGTTCCCAGCCTAAGGCGTCTGCAGCTCATCCGTGTCAAATGTTTGAGGGCATTCAGCGCGTGGTTGATTTTCAAGACTAAACTCTCCTCCGCGAAATCTTTTGTACCACTTTTTGCACGTTGCATGACTTACAGCATTCTCACCATATGCAGCACAAATCATTTCGGTGGCTTCAGCAGCGTTTTTCTTAAGATGAAACGCGAAGTGGATAGAAAATCGAATGTGCTCTTTTGTGATTGTCATCGTGAACACAGCTGATTATTGTGGTTATGTGCATCAAACGCCAAATCGCATGATGTTTCGAAAGACCAAATGTCATTGCTTTAAAACCGCAAGAGGGTGGACTAGTACGTTACATGTAAACGGTGATTTGCGTCCTGTGAAATCTAATGCATGTTAGACACTTATAAATAGTGTTAACTTCTGAGAAGACCAATGAACGCAATAAAATCAACTTATTCAGGATACTTCTAATACCCTTATTTTTTATCTTTATCTGGCATTTTGGCTGTATAGAATATACGATTTATAAAGACGAAAGTGGTTTGATATACTGGAAATAGTGCGACTAAAATAATCAAATATGTAAGATTAGGGGAATTTTATATTTATATAAAACGCAGTTTAAGCCGATTCTGTAAATTGTGTTTAATGTTTGAAAGTAAATGGGTAAACCCCATAACCGGCTCAGTTCTGAACTGATTTATAGGTAGTTGGATTATTTCTGAACTTTCAACGGTGGGTTCATTAAAAATAAACCTGCAAAGCTTGCAACGCATAGCGAAGTGGCGAAACACTCTCAGGTCACTAACGCTGACCTTTGACCAATAAGTTTCAAAATCACTAGCAAACAAGTCTTTTTGGTCACCTGTCGATTGGTGAAAATATAATTTGGAAATTCCCAGCCGTTCTCGAGACAACATGAAGTTAGTAAGTGACTCCGCTTTGCTTCGCCACTTAATAAGCAATAGGAACAATTCACTCTCCTATATGAATGATAATTTTTATTTGGCATGTTACTTGTTCTTTGAAATCTAAAGGGAATGTAGGCATGGGGAGTGTGGATGCAAGCACAAAACTGGGTAATATTCGACTCTTTTGAAGGAAGAAAACTTTTAGATGTACAAAGGCGCCAAACATTCAAGCAAAACGCAATGCATTTCTCAATTACTGGAATAGACAGCGAAACTGCTTTCACAAGGAAAAATAGAGTCATAAACAGTGCCGTGAACGCAGTGTCAAAAATAATCACATGCAACTAAAAGGTTTTTGATAACAATTTTTGCCGCAACAGTATTCATAATATTACTATATTTTGTCGAATTAATAATAATAGCTGACCGCCAGAGCGGTCCAGTGGTTGAGGCGCGGGCTGCGATGCGGACGGACCTGGGTTCAATTCCCGGTGCTCTCTGGCGGGTGGCCTACTCAGTCACTAAAAATAATTGAGTACATGCGTTCACTCGAACAAGGGGTAATAATGGCGGTCGTCTAAGGCGCGGTGCTTGCCACATCGCCCCGCACCAGAAATGGTGCGCGACGACCGGGCACATTGAGCGAACATAGGAGAGCCTTAACCTCTCAGTTTGCAGGCCGTGCTCCCACGCGGGGCGTTAGAGCCGTACCATTATTAATAATAATAGCTAATTAATTTTTGAGGTTTTTAAGCGTATTGTTACATCAGTTCGCTACGTACGTTTACACAAATGTGAATTAGTGCTATATTCACATTTTAATATACCGAGAGCGTAGTTAAAATTAATTTTGACAGAAAAAGTAACCCTAAAATATATTTCTAATATGAGAGTTAACCAAAAATCAAAGACAATTTTAAAATTAATTTTAAAATTAAAAACAAGAGTGGTGCTGACCCGCAATACCGCATGTGTGTAAGGAATGACGGGTAGATAGCTGCTTCCAATATTCTATCGTTCAGTCATAAAACAGGAAGTAACGTAGATAGAAGTGTAGCCTCTCTAGCGATTTTGTCATTAAAGGTTAGAAGAGGTTAAACTATGGAGCACACACCATGCATCAATGAAAGATCTAGGAGTGAATAGAACGTTTTAAGGGACGAACAACAAGTGTAACAGATGAAAGCAGACCTGGTCGCCTATAGACATCACGCACGAGCTAACACATCCAAAATGTGAATGCTTTGATCTAGCGTCGTTTCATTACCAAATCTTAGGCCGCTTAAAGAGGACACTGCGTCGGTTACAAGTTCAGCTCCGATGATAAGGTTTAGCAAGCGGTGCAGATGTGTCTCATGAATAACCAAAACGCTTCTTTTTTGAAAGGACGAAGAAGTTGGTTAAATGATATCAGAATTGCAACATTGTGTTGACTATGTCAAAAAGTTGTATGGAAATATCTCTTACCTTCTGATTTTCGTACGTATATTCTGACCAAATTATAAATAGACCGTAAGAGAAATAAGGAATGATTTAGTTTTAGAACAACATTGCGCTTTTTTACTCTACTTCAACAGTGTCGTATTTTCCATTGCAACGGCCAACTCCTGGAAGTTGGACCTCCTGGGAACCGTTGTGGTTAAGATAGCTTTTGAAAGTTTGGGATAATTCTAAAACACCGATCTGCTGTCGCTATAAAGAGAGTACTATGAGTTCTAAAAATTTAAACTGTGCAGCTTTTCAAGCATTATACGTATGAGGCGTACTCAAAATCACCGCAGACACAGTTGTGACAAGTGCTTTGGGCAGCACATCGGCATGTGAAAATAAGTAACTAGTAATGATATCAGTGTCTTAATTAATTAATTTTTAAACAATTAAAAACGTTAGTAGTGCTTATGTGTTGTTAACTGATTATTAAATCAATAGAACCTAGAGACCTATTTTGGTATAACTTGTGTTAGTAGTGGGATTCGTTGCAACACTAAGAATTATTTGAATATATTGTTATGCTGTGATAAAAAAATTTAGATAAACTAAAAGTGCCGAATTTACAAAAATAATTAGAACAAAATTTTGAAACAATCGGGAAAAAATGTGCTATAGAAAATATTGTGACAGGTCCTAATGAATTTAGGTCAGAACACAAACCACTGTCTCTTTAAAGTCGCGAAACTAAATGCATTGTCTTAGAACTTAACAGAAGGATTAAAAAGGGCTTATAAGAATTGAAAGAAAGTGAGGGTAAATATACCCAGAATTTTAGAAAGCAAGATATTTGAGTATGTGCTCAGAAAAGCAGACTATAAGCTTAGAAGGAAAGCTTAAAGGACCTTGTAGAACTGTCAGTAAATAATTAAAGACAAACACAAAATGTTTCAAAAATTTTAAAGAAAAATTGGGAAGAATATCAAAAGAAATAAGAATACACATAAAGGAAATTTATAGAAGTTCAAGCAAAAGATTACGAATAAATAGAGAGTTATTCAGAAATGTATTTATTGAAGATTTATATTAGTAAAGATAGATGTAGAAAACTATTCCAGATGTTTGAGTACAACATTGGAAATAAATTGCAAAATGTAAAGGTTATTGTGGAAGAACGCTTCCAAAGTTAAGAAAAGTGAAAGACAGCATAAAAAAACATTTCAAAAATTTTAAAATGAACTGAAAAGGTACAAAGAAGATTGTTTCAGAAATTTGAAAAAATAAAAGTAAACGCAGAATACGTTGCAGGATTTAGAAAAGAGTTGTAGAAGAACATACAAGAATATTTCAGAAGTTTGAAGTAGAAATTGAAAGAATTAAAGCCAGAAATATCGAAGTGTTTTATTAATAGTATGACGTTGCACTTGTAATCAGACGAAAAAGTTCGTGAATTGTGGAAAGCTACCGTGTTTGACGACCGATGATTTCTACGAAAGGCAGACCGAGAGTGTGATCTTGCTCTTGCTACAATTATTGCTAAGAAGTAAATGGTCAGAACTCCTGTGTTGCTTGCATGATGGATATTAGAGACATTGTAAAATCTAGAAGACGTTGCAGAAGGTTTAAGAACAGTTCTGTTGAGTGATTTGTAAAGAATGCTTAAAATAATTATATCGAAATATCAGTTATTGGAAAACGCGTTTTCTCGTAAAATAATGAAAACAACCTAGAAGATATACAGCAAACAGTAATGCTAAAACACCAATAAAGATGCTTTGTTAATTAGTACCAAATTAAAGTTATCTGCGCTTTAATGCTACTTTTGCCATCAGAACACGTAGAATTCTGAAAAAGTATGGCGATTTCTACACAACTTGTAATGAAGTATAGTTTGTATTTTGGTCTAAGTAGGTCATAAAGCAGGTTAATTTGTGAAAATAAATAATTAGTGCAAGGGTGGTCTAAAAAGTTCTCAGCGAAGATCATAGATATTAACACTATAGGCAATATGTTTTTCTCTTAAGTCAATACACCTTTCAAATTAAAATTCGATAAGTGAAATAAATTCTCCGTGGAGGAAGGTTCAATTCCAAAAGAAATTATTCCAAAGTTTACAGTTTATGGGAACTTTTTTTCTTTGTACCCAACGGTGAAAAACGAATCACCAAGTACAAAATATATTAAACAAACATGCGATTGGGTATTAGACGATTGACGAATTAGGGTGCATATAATTGCTGAAACTACAAGCATTCCAAAATAGTGAGTAGGATATATTCTACATGAAGAATTACATATGAAAAAGCTTTGTGCTTTCAGAAGAACAAAAACGCATTCTAATGAGCTTCCGAACAATCCCTAAAGCGTTTTAAAGAAAAATGAAATTGATTTTGTTTGTTGGTTTATTATCGTGGTGGAAACTTAAATATACGATTACATACTGGAATAACAAGAGTGGATTGAATCGGGTTATGGAGCTTCAAAGAAGATGAAGTCTGTTTCATTCACAGGAAAAGTTTTGAAATTAATCTTTTGGTTGTTAAAGATATTTTATGAATTAATTCCTTTGAATGTGGTAAAACAATAACTACAAAATATCATACACATCTTTTAACAACAATAAAAAGATTTGCGAGAAAACACCCGGCTTACAGAAGAATTATTGCTTTGTCTTGATAATGAGCCTCCCCACAATAGTGCGTTAACAATGAAAAAATTAAGAGATCTACATTTGCAAATTGTTGGAGCATCTTCTTTGTTTTCTAGATTTGTCTTTATCTGACTTCCACCTTTTTCTAAAACCGGCCTCGCCGGTCAACAATTTTCTTCTACTGTAGAAAGAAATGTAACCATAGATGGATATTCTGCGAACCATTGAAAGAATCGTTAACGAGATAACGATGTTGGGGCATCGATGAGAAAAGTATTTTAGTTTTAACGGATTATGTAAAAAATAAAAGTATATAAAAAATAGAAATTTGTTTTAATTGTTAGGCCGAAAATTTTTCAGATTCCCCTAGACGTATGATCTAATAACCGGTCAAATACTAAAAATGCTGCCGCGGGAAGCTCTGATTCTCGTCACAACAATTTTCAACCGCATCTTAAGCCTCTGATATTTTCCTATCATATGGAAATACACAAAAATAATAATGATACATAAAAGTGACAAATCCCACAAGAAACCTCTTCATATAGGCCTATCAGGTTACTGCCTATTATTTCTAAAATATTTGAGAGTCTGCTTCTTAAACGGATCCAGGAAGACAACCAACTAACATATTTGCTGCCTAACTACTAGTTTGGCTTTCGCAAAAACATGTCTACATTACATCAAGCCCACATGATAGTCAACCAGATATTTAAGAGCATCAAGGAAAAGGAATATTGCAACGGGGTATTCTTGGATGTATACCAAGCGTTTGATAAAGTGTGGTATGAGGACACACTCAAAAATATTCTTAATGATAATTACTATATATATATATATATATATATATATATATATATATATATATATATATATATATATATATATATAAGTTATAATATATATATATATATATATACTTACCTGACTTACCTGAAACGGAAAACACTATTATTGCTGCATTTGCGGATGATGTTGCTATCCTATCTTCAGATAAAGATCCTGTAACTTCTTCCCAAAACATACAAACCCACCTATATTAACTTAGTAACTGGTACAATAAGTGAAAATTACGATAAACCAATCTAAATTTGTCCAAGTAACATTTACTACACGCACTCAAATCTGTCCTCCCGTAACAGTTAACGGAGCCCCCATACCTGCAACATCAGATGTTAAATACCTAGGGTTACATCTTGACCAACGCTTAAGGGGAATATCGCCCTGTAAATTATTTTTTGTATTTTTTTCTGGTTTAAAAGGTCCCTTAACTATCCAAAAATGGTTTCCAATATTTATACAATCTGCCAGTTAATATTAGGCTATAAGTATTCTATAGGACTAAATATAGCTAAATGAGTACAATAAGGCATGTGGGGCAGAATTCCAGCGAAAACTCCCCTTACAATGTTTTAATATAATATTCATGAGAATGAAGAGTATACAATGACAGTTAGAATCTAGTAGGTAGATCAGATGGCTTAAAACGCTTGAGTCTTTTGGGTTCGTTGTTATATTCCATAAGGTGCTGCACAGAAGGGTTAGAATGAGCGAACAGTCAGTCTTTATATCTCTCACTGAGCTTTTTAATTTCACTTTTCACTGTGGGAATTTGTAGGTCACTTAATATCACATTATTGGGGACGTACCATGGCGCGTCAACGATCATTCTGAGTACCTTGCTTTGGAAGCGATCAAGCATAGCTAAGTTGGAGGTAGCTCCAGTACCCCACAAGCAGATCCCATAGGTCCAAATGGGTTTGAGAACTATTTTGTAAATCAATAGTTTATTTTCTAATGATAACTTGGATTTTCTGCCGATAAGCCAGTATAACTTTTGGAGTTGAAGTCCGAGTTGCTTGCGTTTGGTGAATATATGATTTCTCCAGGTCAGTCTCCTATCTAAATGCAGCCCCAAATATTTATGTATGTGGTAGTTGATGACATTGAAAGTTACTGGAGAACAGTTATCTTTTCTCATAGTGAAAGTGATGTGTGGTGACTTAGATTCATTCACTTTGATTCGCCATTTACTAGCCCACAATTGAATTTTGTTAAGGTGAGCCTGAAGGTATCTTGAAGCAGCTTGTGGGTTGATAGGAGAGGCTAGAATAGCCATATCGTCTGCATAGGTCGCAGATGTCGTTAGACGAGATGTAGATAGGTCTAGGTAGGTGTAGATTAGATACAGTATTGGACCCAAAGCACTGCCCTGAGGGACGCCGGAGGAGATGGGGTGAATGTTTGTAATTTCGTCTTTATATTTTATTAAAAAGTGCCTATTTGTTAAGTAGGATCTCAGGAGTTCGTACATCTGGTAGGGTAATTGTTTTTTGAGTTTGTAGTATAAACCTAGATGCCAGACTCGGTCAAAAGATTGTTTGACGTCTAGGAACGCTGCAGAACAATACCTTTTTGCCTCCAGGTCTCTGTATATCTTGTCAGTTATTCTGTGCATCTGCTCTACAGTGCCATGTTGTTTGTGAAAACCAAATTGATGTTTAGGAATTAGTTCTTGATTGTCTAAAATTGGCATTAATCTGTTCAGAATCAGCTTTTCTAGGATTTTTGCCAGAAGAGGGAGAAGACGTATGGGTCTGTATGACGTAATTTCCGTTGGTGGTTTACCGGGTTTCAAAATCATTATTACTTGTGCTGTTTTTCATTGATTAGGGAAGTATCTGATTCTGAGAATAGAGTTGTACAAGTGGGTAAGGGCATATATAGCTTTAGTAGGTAGTTCCTTGATGATTGTCCCAGTAATCAGGTCGTACCCTGGAGATTTTTTTGTGTTAATCTTCTTGATTTCTTCTTTTATCTCGTTAATGGAGAAGGGTTTTATCGGTAGACTCATTTGGTACGGAGACTCTAGGAATTCTACAATTTTGACCTCTTCGTCTTGGAGTTGCCAAGGGAAGGGTGTGAATACTTTAGTTAGATATTCCGCAAAGGCCTCTGCCTTGTTTTTATTGCTGCGGGTCCAGCTTCCGTCTTCTAGCAGAATAGGGGCTACGTGTGGAGTTGGTCTTTTAGTTTTCCGCGTCGCTTTCCAGAGCGAGTAGTTAGTTTGCTCATTAGCGCTGAGGTTTTCGAGGTATCTCTGTATTTCATGATTCTTATGTTGGTTAAGAAGATTTTTTAGTTGTTTGTTGGCCCTATTATATTCTCGTTTGTTTTGTTCCGACCTGGTTAGTTGCCATCGTTGCCTGAGACGGCGTTTTTCTCGTATTTTGTCCTTTATGATGATAGGTATATTGTTGTGATGTGAGGTGATAGACAGTTTAGGAGTAGCATCCCATGCTACATTTTGGTTAAGTTCAGTAAGCGAGGTTACAGCACTTTCAATGTCATATTCATTTTTTAGTGAAACATGTAGGTCTAATTGGTATTCAAGTCTTCGTCGAAAGTATTCCCAATCAGTTCTTTTGTTTTGAAGTGCGGGTTGAGGTAGAACCTGCGCTACGAGTGAATTTAGAGTTATTGTGATGGCCGAGTGGTCAGCTGCTAGGTCAAAGCAGGATGAGACCGTGCACTGTCGAGTGTTTATACCATTAATGATTCCGAAGTCAACTAGGTCTGGCTTTTTTCGACGGTCAGTGGGCCAGTACGTAGGTTCTCCAGTGGATAACCAGGTGAGGTTGTTTATTTGTATGGCAGTCATTAAACGGCATCCGTCGGTTCTTGTTAGACGTGAACCCCAATGTTCATGCTTAGCGTTATAGTCCCTTATAGCAATAAACCTATTGCTTAGAGTCTTGAAGAAATGTGAGTAAGCTGCAGGGGTGACTTGATATTTCGGAGGGCAGTATACAGCCGCGATTGTAACTGGAGTGTTTGCAATTTCTATGGAGACGCTGGTAGCCTGTATATGATTTTTTTGATATTTTGCTAGTTCATGATGTTTAATACTATTTCTAATAATTAGTGCTGTTCCTCCATGGGCTGTACCATCGGAGTGATTTGTTGAGTAAACAGTGTAATGTGGGAACTTAATGTAACTCATGGAAGTAAAGTGGGATTCAGATATGAGAAGTATGTCGATTCCGTGATTTTCAAGGAATATTTTGACTTCCTGAGCACGCTGACCTAGCCCATTGGCATTCCAAGCTACTATTTTTAACAGTTGTGCTGTTAACTTGCTGATTAATGTTGTGAGTAAATTCATGATGTGTGATGAGATTTTTCATCATATTCTGTAGTTCTTCGATACCTTTTGTTTGTCGGTTTGACTGGATTACTTGATATTGTGGTATGTTGTCTGAGGTATTGACGGGGATAGGTAATTCCAGATTTTTTGCTTTGTCAGTGTATGTTACCCCTGCTGTTGTTTCAGAGAGTATGTATCGCCTTTTATATGAGTTGATATCATCTTTTCTTAATCTTGGGTAAAGTCTTTCTTGCAATTGTTTATGGACTAAGCAACCGCGGTAGTTGGCGGGATGATTTTCTTTGCAATTTACGCATTGTACTTTGTTGTCCTTAACTGTTCTTGGGCACTTACCAGCAGGATGTTCTTGCGTGCATTTGACGCATCTGAACTTATGTTGGCAATAGTTCTTTGTATGTCCGAAACGTTGACATTTTAGACATTGAGGAATTATTCGTTTGACGTGTGGGGGTTCTATTACTACAATAGTATTAAGTAGTATTTTAATGCTGTAGATTTCTTTGTTGTTTAACTCTACTGAGAACATCTGCAACGGTTCCAAATATTGACTACAGTATGGCCAAGGGCTTTTAATTCATTAGCAATGTCAGACGTGTTTGTGGAGTAGTGGATGTTTTTAATAATTACTCTAAAGTTTCGATCTTGTTTCGATTTGTACGTGTGAAATTGTGTTTTTTTCTCAACAAGGTTTTTAATGATGGTGGAATAGATTTTGCTTGTATTGCTTTGTATTTTAACTTGATCGCCTCCTAGTGCCTTCAGGGTATAGCCGTCTTTAGCAATCTCATTTAAGAGGGTTGTCAGTGGCTGTATATTTTTTACCTCAGCTATGAAAATAGGAGGCGGTTGTGGGTCTTTAGCAGTTTCAGTGGTTTGTTCTTGAGTTTTGTCAGAATCGTCTTCTCTGTACTTAAAGATTCGTATTTGTTGTTGATGTCAATTGTTTCTCCAAGCCAATATTCATTCTTTTTAATTGCTTGTTGGGTTTCTTCAGAATTTTGATTCGTTTCCTGCTATTTATTGTTTTTCATTCGTTGTGTTGCGGATTGGTGTAAGCTAGCTCCATATTCATGGGGGACTGGTTAGTTTGTTGAAAATTTGTAGACGGTTGCGAATATAATGGAATTTGTGGGAACTGATTTTGCATAGGAAATACTTGTTGTGGCAAATTTAACATTGATTGGAGCTGTAGTTGTTGCGGTTGGGTTTGTCCCATAAAGTAATTAGTTGGTTGACTGAATGCCATATTTCTGGAAGGGGATGCAATTAAATACAAATGATATGGATAGTAACAGCTAGCACGAATTTGAAATTAAAATGAATTAAAATTAAATAATGTCACTGACCTGCAGGTCAGCGATAGGGTTATCGTTTGTGTCACACTCAGCACTTGATATTGAACCTTGCACGTGTCCTGAAGCCTTCCAGAATGACCGGTCTGAAGATGCTCTCGCTGGAGCAAGGCGCCGGTTGCAGGTCGGAGAGGGCCGGCTCACAGGTGCCGTTGAAGCCTTGGTGGCCGCCGTGGAGTTCACCCTCGGAGCGGGCGCACTCCTGGCAGCACTTAAGGATGCGTTCGCTGGGCCTGCTTGCGGCGATAAGCGTTAAAGTCAAGCGTGTCGCACTGTTATCGGAGTGCATGCAAGGCTCCGATTCACTGCTCGTACTCGACTTATCCAAAAATGGTGTGCCAATTTCTTTATGTGGGGAAAAATATTTTAAGTGGCTTAAAAGTGCTTTTCGAGTAAAGTTTTCGTGTAGATTTTACGTACTTGAAACTTTAAACGCGTTTTTTTCAAAACCATGGTTTAAAAATCGCGCGGAAACGTAGCGTCTGCAGTTTTCATCCGCTTGGCTTAAAATTTTAACTGTAGCTTCTTGAAAACATTTTCTAGAAAAGTACGTAGGATTTTTTCTATATTTTTAAAATTAACGATTTCATGATCGAATTTCGGTCGATTTTTTCATAAAAATTGCATTTTTTCGTAATATTGACGCCATTTCTTGAAAAATCAATATTTCTAAAAAATCCTACGTATTTTTCTAGTTTTTTTATATCTGATTTCAAAATTTTCCTGATCCATTGTTCTAGGTTCAAAATTGCGATCTGTGCCTTTCCGCGTGTAAAGCTTTCAAAAAAAAAATAAGTTTTTTCCGCCAGCCAGTGCGCCGCCATTTTTTTATATAACTAATAAAATTTATTTTATACTTTAAGACATACATAAACATGTGTTGAAACCCATTTGTAAAAATATTGGTTTGTCTTTTCAAAGTAAACTGTCAAAAATGACCCTTGTTTTTAGCCTCACAAGGTGATATTCCCCCTTAACGTGGCACAAACACATACAAACGAAGCGAATAAAGCTGGACCTCAAATTCAGAAAGATGTATTAGCACATGGGTCGTAAATCTAAACTTTTAACTGAGAACAAAATTACTTTGTACAAGACGATGCTAAAACCTGTCTGGTCATACGGCGTACAGCTCCGGGGATGTGTCAAGCCCATTTCAAGCTATAAACTTTCATCATATTTACTTTGTGTAAAGTAGATTGTGAATTCAAATAAATGCCAAAGAAAAGATTCGCCTAGTAACAGCGTCAGTGAGTTAATTAATTAATTTTTAATGAATTGTAAAAATAATTAGTGCTTTTGTATCGTTAATTAGTCACAAAGTTAAAAATGAGCTTGTTATAATAACCCTTCTAATTTTTTCCTTTTTTTGTATTCATTGTAATTATTTGTTTTTCTACCTAAATTTTTTGTTATTTATATGTTGCACATTTTAAAACTTGGAGTGGTTATTTGATTTTCGAGTAAACATCGCCTGTTATATTTGAAAGTGTCGAGTGTCGCGCTATCAGTTTGGTAAGTGTTTCAGCTAAAGAACACGCATTTAGTGCAAGGTCGCTGTCCTTGTATGTACATTTAGTTTAACAATATTAATAATACGGAACGTAAGCAAATCAATCCCTTAGCCACGTTTGTACCGGGCCAAACTTTCCCAGAAAACTACAGGTTTAATTTTAACTTATTTATTACTCAAGGATATCAATACCCTTTACAACAAAGCTAACACAGTATCCAACTCAATTCACAACTTTCATATGTAACACAAAATCAAACATTAACATTATTATGAAATAAATCTTCATGCAGCCCCATTTCTCCACTCTCAACTGTAGCAAACTCAACAACTTCCAAAACAAGCGTATTGAATATATACCGAGGTCGTAGCACAATGTAACAACACAAACATTAAACAAATACTTAATAATCATTTAGCAAAAATCGTGAAACCTCTGAGAATCTACGAGGGTTATTTTTTTTTCAAGGTCCGATTGGTCGCTAAATGAAAATCACAGTCAGAATCAAGAAAATTTTATATGGAACAATGTGATACAATATTAAGCTACTTTTCAACGTAATTGCCGTTCCTATTCATACATTTGTCGTAGCGTGGTACCAATTTTCCAATACCTTTATCATAGAAAGCAGCCGTCTGTGTTATCAGTCAATTCTGTACGATGATCTGTATCTCGTTGCCTGTGGCGAAAGTTTGTCCTCCTAGCCAGCGTTTCATGTGGGTAAAGAGATAAAAATCTGAGGGAGCCAAGTTAGGACTGTGCTGGAGGAAGGTTAATGCGGCGCTCATTCGCTGAGTTTTGTGATGGTCAGACAGCATCTTGGGAACCCATCTCACGCAGAGTTTGCGGTACTCGAGTCTTTCACTCACAATGGTATAGAGAGCTGACCGTGAAATTCCGGAAACAAATCACTCAACCCAGAAATTGTGAAACGACGATTTCCGCGAATCGCCTGATCCACGCGCTGAAAAAGATCATCGGTTGACACTGGCTTGCTTCCCTGGCCGCCTGCATCATAAACATCTGTGCGTCCAGCATCAAAGTTCCTGCATCATTTCCGCACTTTTCTATCACTCATGAACGTTTCTCCGTACACTTTACTCATTCGTCTATGAATTTCAGCTGCATTGCTTCCGTTAGCATGCAGAAATCGAATGACTGAACCCAATTCACATTTGGCGGAGACTCTATTTTTTGAAGCATGTTTATGTGCTCCCTACGTACTCAGAAAGGACAACCGCGAATCGACACGTTCCCCGGGCCAACTACAGACACAGCGCAAGACGTCCGCGCACAGACCTAACGGATTTTTCCCGAAACTTTCCTTTAGTTACCAATCGGACCTTGAAAAAAAAATAGTCCTCGTATATCTAGGAGAGAATTACAACGAGCTGATTAGCAGCATAAACAATACACTAGAAAAAGGACAATATTTTACAACGTCAGCAAATATTAGTTTTAAAATTAATACGATTACGATATATTTGTACAGAAATTACAGAATTACTTACTAAATATTTTAAATATGAAAACATAATTTATTATACCTACCAGCTAAAGCAAGGGAGAGCATATAGGGTAGCTATCCAAAATTTCCATCACACTATATCAACAGAAAAAATTGTTAAAGAATTGGGCGAACTCGATCGCAAAGTACGTAACATTATTAATATACGTCATTATGTAACTAAGGAGCCACTACCTCTGCTTATGATTGATTTAAAACCTAAGGGAAACAGTAAAACGATATTTGATGTAAAACATATAAGTAACGCAATTGTCTCGATAACCTAGGAAAACAAACACTATACTATAGTGCATTCGGTACCAAGACTACGGCCATACAAAAACCTATTGTAACAAACCCTTTGTCTGTTGTAAAATGTGGGGGAGAATATACAACTTCTACATGCAAGAAGTTCTCGAACACAGCAGCCAAATGGGTGCTCGATACACGCAGACATACAAAGATCTAGAAATATACCATTTAGGGAATTTACAAATAAAACGCCTCTACAACAAACCCCATTATATGTAAGAAATTTCCCACCGATTGGACCACAGACACACAACACAAACAAACAAGTAACAGATATTATACAAAACCGAGCAATCTATTTACAAGCAACTGAAGAAGAACCACCTAAACAATGAAGAACAAACATCAAACAAATGCTTTCTAAATTCTTCATGGAATTTAAAGCAATGTTCGCTCAACTTATTAACCCAAATAGCATGGTTCTAAACATGCTCTCAACTGTAATAAACAAGCTAGCTTAAAATAATGACCTCTCTACGCATTGCCCTTTGGACGTCTTACTTGTATCCGAAACCCACGCTACACCTAGAACAGTAATCAAAATCCCACGCTATACTTGTATATCTTTGCGACCATCTAGATGACACAGCTCACGGTGGATCGGCTGTAATAGTTAAAAACACAATTGGTGATTACAAATGGAAACATTATCAGACTAATAAAATATAAAGCGCTAGCATAAAAGTTCAAGTTTTTTTTATCCACTAACAATTGCAGAGTTTATAGCCCATTCGGGCATGCTATTTTCACAGAGGAATATGACAACCTTCTACGACCTTTAGAAATCAAGAAACCAATTGGAGGAGACTGGAACTCCAAAAATATTGTTTGGGAATCGTGACTAACCACCCCAAAAGGACCTAATTTTCTGCGTGCGATGCAAAATCTTAACTGAACTTATCTTTCAACCGGAGAGCCCACGTATTGGGCAAATAAATTACCATATCTGATCGATTAAATACTTATACTTGAACTGAAGCTAATTATAATTTGTCCACCGATCATACCCCGGTTATCATTACCCCAAGCACAACAGTTGTCAGCAAAGAACTCCCCCCAAACACACCAATTATGATCGCTTCCGAAGTCTACTGAAAAATCAAATTAATGTTTTTATACAAATCAAAGACGCTTAAGATCTCGACGAAGCAATTCAACATCTGACGACAACAATACAAAATGGCAAACTACGCCTAATACAACTAACAATTTGAAAGCTACCAACATTCCCCGTTATATACAAGAACAGACATAATAAAACCTCACACAATAGATTTATTCACCAGCTTCACAACGCATTAATGAAAGGACGGAACGACACATTAAAAAAATACATCATGCAGTATGACCAGATGATCAAACTATATGGAAAGCAACGAAAAAGTTTAAACGACCGATAATTATGACACCCCAATCAAAAAGCTTGACGGCAATTAGGCCAGATCTGAAAAGAAAAAGCAGATACTTTTGTCAAGCATTTCGCTACCGTAGTTATAATAATAATGAAATTGAATTATTTTTCACAGCACTATCACACAGATGACAATACCAGTTAAACATTTTTCGCCAACCGAAGTGCGTAAACAAATTAAACTTACCAATATTCGGAAAGCTCCTGGATATGGCCTAATAGTAGGTGAAATGTTACAAAATTTTTCTCGTAAAGCTGTAGTGCTGCTCACCATAATTTCCAATAGCATTCTATGATTTCCCGCTCATTGGAAACACGCCCACATCATCATAATTGCTAATTCTGGTAAACCACCCACACAACCTTCCTTCTATATACCAAATCAGTCTCTTATCCTTACTGTCCAAAATTTTCGAAAAGTTAATTCTCATAGAAATTCAAGCAACTGTAGACCTTTATAGTATAATCTCATCCTATCAATTTGGTTTTCGACATCATTTGACAACTCTTCAAAGCCATAGGACTGTTACTCATATCATGGGGTGTTTAGAAACAAAACACAAAATACAAAAACACAAAACAGCTGCATTTTTAGACATTAAGCAGGCTTTTGACAAGGTGTAGCATGGAGACCTGCTATACAAGATGAAACTACACTTTCCAAGCCAGTCCTAAAATAATACCTGACCGAGAGGACCTACTAAATTAAAATCCATAATATAGTGTCAGAATATCATAAAAATTACCTCCGGGGTACCACAGGAAAGTGTACTTGGTCCGTTACTCTATTTACTCTACACATCTGACACCAACTACATCCAATACCTCAATGGCAATGTTCGCTGATGACATGCCTATCCTCTCGGCTAAGGAAAGACCAAAACCAGCGGCAGCTATTTACAAGGCTGTCTATATACGACGAATATCAGTAAGCAGTGACAAATCTGCTCATATTACATTTATCAATAGGCGTACTATTTGCCCACAAGTCAGAGTTAACGATGCTTTAATACCCCAGAAGACCCAAATCAAGTATCTCAGATTATATTTGGACCAGAAACTAACAAGGAGTGCACATATTAAAGCCAAAAAAAGGAAATGGACATAAAAAACTGGCTTATCAAACAAATTACTCTTTTATAAAATCATTATAAAATCTATTTGGACATTTGGGATCCGACTGTGGGGCTGCGCAAAAGCCTCCCATATCAAAATACTACAAATACGCCAATCGAAGATTCTTAGATCACTAGCATATGCTGCATGGTATGTTACAAATAAAATCTGGGGATACTATATGTAGCCAACGAAATCCAGCGACTTACAAAACAATATATCAAGTTGCCAGGACGTACAAATCACATTGATCAGCTCAACAACCAGCCGACTGTTACCAGAAGACTGAAAAGACAATGACCACAAGACCTATTTTTGTAACCAGCCAGGTATAGTGTGAAATCATGGGAAAGCTGGCCGTACTCATTTATGTCTTGTAAATTACATAACATTTACTTATTACTTGTAACTGGGTAGATTGCAAATAAGCAGATTCAATAATAATAATAATAAAACAAATTTTAAACTTAGTGACTTATTTTTCAGTTCCTTCTTTTCATTTAGGTTTATGGTATCTTGTGGAGCTTCATTCTTTAAAAGTTTTTACATAGTTATTTGTTATTTGCTGCTTTATAATTTATTTTCTGCGATAATCTATTAAGTATCTAGGCATAAAATCGGATACGTGCTAAGAAACTTGCCATTTTATCCATTAATACTAAAAACTAAATAAAATTACACTGCAGTGACTAGCAAAATGTGTTGTACTTATGATTAGTTTATAACATAATCAGAAATTATATGCCATAATAATAAGAAAAACAAAAAATTAAATCAAATAATAATAATATTTTATTTTCGTCCACAAGAATATACGACTGTGTTAATAAGCAAATATCATCTGATATTGTCGTTGTAATACATCATATTGTTATAACATAATTTTATCTGTATGTCTAGTGTTAATCATGTTCTTTAATTAAATTCTATGATTATGCGGAAGCGGCATTACCTCGACGTGCAATTCGTATTTTCGAGGGATAAGACATATGTCCCTTTTTACTGTAGGTAGTAACCTTTCATTTGTGTGATTGACAATTTACGGAATAAAATACGTTGCGTACGTGCACGGAAAGCATTTGCCTGCTTGCGCGCTGTTCTCACGTTTGGTCGGTATTATTCCCCGATGACTAATATGCGGTGTAGTGAACGATGGGCCGAGCTCGGAGACCAATTTGCGTCGCTTGTGCTTTGATGCATTGGAAAAGCTCGGCGCTGTCCTGCGCCGTGACAAATAGTTCCAAGTATAAAGCGCCCGCTTTGTTTACCTTTTTGCCCTTCAAAGCGTTAACAAAGTATTTCTGCTCTAGATATAAAATTCCACAAATAAAGGCTTTGTAAGGATTTTGAAATTATGTGGCTCAAAACATGAAAAGCAAAACGTTTCATGGTTAATATGCGTTTTTCTTTAATTTATGAAATAAATATGAAAAATATATTTTTATTACAATTTTACGAAAATTGGTTCTATATACACTAATAACTAATCACGATACTTGAATATTTTAAATTTTATGCCGCTTATAAAGCCTACTATAATATTTTTGACTTGGAACTAGAAAATATTTATATAATTCTTTCTTTATTATTTTACAGAATTGTTCATAGCTGTGGTGATGATTTATCAATTTATTTGTAAAGGGTTTTCTACTAAGAAGTAAAATGTTATAACTGCCACTGGTTGTCATTTGTATTTAGTATACTATAATAATTCATCATGGTTAAATATACTCTTTAAAAGCGATAGGTTAAGGCCAAAACTTTTATGAAAATAGTCGTTTTTTTGTGAACCGATGATCTTGCTACTAGTAGAATCGTTGACAAATTTGAAAGAAATTTTATTCTTCACGATGCGAAAATACGAGAGAACATTACTGCTGCGGAGATAGAGTTGCAGAGGCTCCAAATTTATCGATTCCTCGTCGTGGTTAAAAATTAGAGCTTAGAAGATCAACAACTTAGGGTATTTTGCCAAAAGATTTGGGTTTACACCCGTATAAGATTGTCTTAATCTAAAAACTGAAGCGACTAGATAATAGTAAACGCCATAACATATCTACAGTCTCTTTAGTCGAGAGAAAATGAATTTTATTCTTTGTTATGGTTAAGCTATTACTTTCCAACTTGAAAGTTCGTCCCAATTTCAAACGCCAGCAAGGTCCTCTTTTAAGTCTTTTCTACGTGCTTGTTTTAGACTTACAATTTGCATAATATAATTTACAAAAGAAATTAATTTTTTTATAATTTAATACTCAGGCAATTTTTCCAGATGAAGAGCTTTAGCTCTTTATAATTTCATCTCATGCCGAAACTACATTGCAGCTTTATTATTATCAGTAATATTTTAAATATTTCCTGGTGATTTTGTTTTATGCATTTTACGTAATCGGTCCAACATACGCTCTGATAGTCTACTTAGAACAAACTTATGCTTCAAAGTATTGTCCGACTGATTACTAAAGGCGTATTTCTCAGATTTCTCCTTTATACAAAGTGCATTCAAGTTATATAACAAAAATGCGGAGTGTTCTCCAGGCGGGTGCCACGAACGCTGACAACTTTGAAGTGATTTCTCCGTACTCACCTGACCTGGCTCCTTGCGACTTTTGGCTGTTTCCAACGATGAAAGACCCTGTCCGCGGTTGCAAATTTACTAGTACTGAGGGGGCACTTAGATTATCAATTTTAGTTATAATGATTTGGTGTTACAGGAATGATTATTTTAGTTCTTTTAATATTTTACAAGTTTTATTTTTTTATTTTAATAGTTTCTTTATCGATTTTGACTATACCAATATATGTTATTTTTTATGTTTTTATTTATTATTACCTTTAATTTAAAAGTTTAATTTTCTATACTAAAATATAGATTTAGAAGAGATTAATTAAGTTATTTAATGATTTTATTAGGAATTTGAATTTGATCTTTATTAATTTTAGCAAGAGGAAAGATTTATTTAGGTAATTATTATTGTAACCTTTTTTTGTTAGTAATAACATTTATAATGATGTCTTTATTTTTAATTTTACTTCTGTTAAAATATTTATTTTTTATATATTTTTTACGATTCGACTTCTTCCTACTATAATATTGATTTTGGTTTGACGGTATCAGCCTGGGCGTTTACAGGCTGGTATTTATGTATTTTTCTATATTTTATGTGATTCCTTACTAACGATGATTTCAATTTTCTATTTTATAATCTATGTTTACGTAGATCAGTAAATTGAATTTTTTGTATGTTTTTACAGTTGCTGTGTTTTTAGTAAAGATTCCTATATTTTAGTTTATCTTCGGCTTCCAAAAGCTTATGTGGAGGCTCTTGTTTCTGGTTCAATAATATTGGTTGGCACTACTTAAATTAAAAGGGTACGGATTTTTACTAGTAATGCATTTACTTTTAAAAATTTTTTTAAAAGTTTTTCTTAAAATTTAATTATTATTGTTATTAGGTTGTTTGAGAGATTTATTATTTTATTAGTTTGTTTGCGTAGTTTAATCTTCTGCTTTTCATATGGGATTAACTTTATCTGGGATTATAACTTTAAATATCTGACCTTACTATAGATCAATGGTTGTAACAGTAGCTCATGGATTATGTTCTTCTGGACTTTTTTGTTTTGTTAATATTAGTTACAAACGATTTAGGTAGGCCAATATTGTTTTTAAATTAGGGATTAATTAATTTAGGCCCTTCTATGAGGTTTTGGTTGTTTCTTATTTTGTTCTTCTAATATCGCGGGCCACCTTTAAATTTGATGGAAGAAATTATATTGATTAACAGAGTTGTTTCTTGAAGATTACTTGGAATTGGATTTTTAATATAATTGCCATTTTTTTCAGCTTGTTGTTTAGTATCTATATTTATATAAGCAACATGGAATAACTTACGGTAAAGTTTACAGATTTAATTTGGGGGTTGTTTGAGTATTTTTGTTGATGCTTTACATCAGGTTCCTTTAAATTTGGTGTTTTTATCAGCAGATTTTTTTATTTATTTAAGCAGTTTAACTGAAAATAGTAGTTTGCGGAACTGGGGATGTCTTTAAGATCTTAAACATATTTGTTTAAGTTATTTTTGATTATTGTTTTTGATAAAAGTTTTATTTCTTTGAAGACTTGTTTTTATATCTTTTGAATATGAATTGATATTAAAATATAAGATTTTTAGATTGTACATCTTTTTTTCTTGATTAAATGTCATTATTTATAAAATTTGTTTTGTATATTTCTTCAATGGATATTTTTATAGAGAAAAATATATATAGAAGGAGATTTAAATCAGTTTATTTTGTTGGTAGTTGTTTATAATTTTAATGGTTTTTTTTAATTATTAGTTCTAATTTAATTTTTTAGTATCTTATTGTTTAGTAATTTATTATCATAGTGTAATATTTTATAATGCTGTAATGATTGCAACACTGTCTAATCGAATTGGTGATGTAGCTTTGTTAATTAGTAATTCTTAAATACTCAATTGTGGGAGATAGAATTCCATTAATTATTAAGTGGCGAAGCGAAGCGGAGTCACTTACTAACTTCATGTTGTCCGTCTGTCTGCCTGCCGTCCGTCCGTCCGAGTAAAAACTCGAGAACGGCTGGGAATTTCCAAATTCTGTTTTCACTAATCGACAAGTGACCAAAAAGGCTTTTTTGCTAAGGTTTATTTAGAGTTTATAAAGGAGGATTTATCAATAGAGATTATTGGAAGTTTGGCTGTTTTAGCCGCTATATCTAAAAGAGCTCAAATTCCTTTTTCTTTTTTGACTACCTGCTGCTATAGCAATTCCTACTTCAATTTAAATCTCTTGTTCATTTTTCTACATTAGTTACTGCTGGAATTTATTTGCTTATTCGTATTAATCTTGCTTTTTCAGAGGAAATAAAAGTGCTTTATTTGCGATTTGGTATTGACAATATTTAAGGCAGGATTAGGAGTTAATATTGAGTTTAATCTTAGGTACATTATTGTTTTGTTCATTCTTAGATAGCTTGGTTTAATAATGAGGATTATTTGTTTAGGAAGAGCGGTATTAGCGTTTTTTTTTAACTCATGCTTCATTTAAGGCTTTGCTATTTATGTGTGGTGGATTTGTAATTTATAATTTAGAAAACTCAGGATATTCGTTTTATAGAGTGGTTACTTTCTCAAATGCCTTTAATTTGTAGATTTTTTAATATTTGGCTGGGTTTTATTTAAAGGATATAACTCTGCCAATGAAAAATTGTAATCTGTTTATTTAGATTGATTTTTCTATTTGCACTGGATTAACAATTTTATATTCAGTTTGTGTAATGTATTATACTTCATTTGGGGAATTTAATTATTTAAGATTTTATATAAGGTAATAAGGAAGTAATTATACTTAAGGGTATATTTTAAATTATTACTTTAGTTGTATTTGAAGATAGAATACTTAGATGGCTAATTTTTCCTGTACCTTACTTTATTTGTTTACCTTTCTTATAGAAGGTAATAGTCTTGTTTGTAATTTTTATGGGAATTTATTTGAGATATAAATTTTCAAAATTTAGATTGAATTATGAGTTAAACCCTTTTCCTTTTTACTATTTAAAGTTTTTCTTTCTTCAAAATAAAACCACTTTTTGTTAATTTTTAGGGTTAATTATTATCCTCTTAATATAGGTGGATTTTTCTATAAGAGATTGGATAATGGATAATGAGAATACAATTTTTTCGTTTGGTTTTAAGATCTGAGTTTTTCCAGTTTTTAGTGATTAATAGGTTAAAAATATATACAACTTTATTAGTGATTTTATTAGTTTTTATGTTTGTATTTTATTTTAATAGCTTATATTTGGGCCTTAGTATTGAAGATATTACGGAGATTGAAATGAAAAAATGTTTTTTTATTAAATTATATAAATATACATATTAAAAAATAAGTCGGAAGCTTTTTTCCGAAATTTCGTATTCTTGTAATTGGAATTAATGGTGATATACATGTATTTTGGTTTTAATTAATAAAGAATTATAAGTAAATATCAAAATATTAGGTCGAAACTAATTACAATTATATATTTCTTATTCAAGATAAATCTAAAAAATGATTTTTCATGCAAATTAAATGTTATTATTTAACTATTATCCTATTTTGCTCAGTTTAAAGAACCTTGATTTCATTCACAGTAAAGTCCTAGGAGTAGAATAATGATAAAGAATATAGTGATAATAAAAAATATTATTGGATTTCATATTTTCATAAATATTCTTAGGGGGAAAAGAAGGATAATTTCTACATCAAAGATTAAGAAGATTAGAGCAATACAAAGGGAGAATGGTATTCCAGCTGATGATTTAGAGTTGAAACCATACTTAAATGGCGATTCTCAATTAGAAAAGCTTTTTCTAGAAAGGATAAGAGCTAATATGATTATGATTATTCTTATTAGTACAGTTAGTGGGAGCAAAAGATTTACGATGTATACTATTTGTACTAAATTTAGTTAGATCTCTTGATTGGAAGTTATTAATAATTTTTATACTATACAAATATCTACCTCATCAGTAAACAGAAACTTAAATAAAAAGGTATACGTCTACAAAATATCACTATCAGGCTGCAGTTTCGAATCCGTAATAGTGAATAGGTCTGAAGTGATTAAGTGATTATCGAAATAGTTCCGATTATTACATGAATTCCATAGAAACCTGTTGCTATAAAAATGAAGTTTATAAACAGAATCTGCAATTGAAAAGCCGATTCTATATATTTATAAACTTAAAGTATAGGAAAGTAACTTCCTAAAATTATGGTTAAAGATAATCCTTGCATAGTTTGTTTACAATTATTTTCCCTAAAACCATGGTAGCCTCAAGTAACGGAGAAGAAGAGGAATTTGAATGGGGTTAAAGGTAATAATTTTTTTCGGTGGTCATGCCGTTCTTAATTTAATAGTAGGTGCTAGTCTTCTGTGAAAAATCTTTAGAAAAAAGAGACAAAAAATAAAACTTCAGAAGTAATAAATAGGATTATTCCTCATTGTAAACCTAGAGAAATTTTTAAGATGCGGAGACTTACATTGTCCCTTCACGAGTAATATTCCATCATTCTCCTTCTTCTTCTTTTTCTTCATCAGCGTTTCTCGGTCCACTCCTGGACATAAGCCTCCCCTTGGCGGGTTTTTGGCCATAACTCACGCTGGCCAGACGGGTTGGTAAGTATTAGTGACAGCCGTCCACTCTGGATACAGACGCTGTTTGCAGCCGCCCGCTTTGGGTCAGACGCTGCTAGTTCACCATATCTGGTTACCCGCACTTGGTTTAGCCTGTGGGTCAACACAGTGTACCAGGGTGTGGCGCTTGGAGCCATCAAGTGAGAGTTGGGTGTCTCGTGAGGACCAGTTATCTGAACCTCCGCCCGTCTATAACGTTTGGAGTGATCGTGTAGGGATGTGTCGGAGAGGTAGTACCTTTATTCCATCATTATTGATATATAGTTAAAATTGTATTTATTAATCCTAAAATAAATAAGGAGGGATCAAATAGGTAAAATTATTTAATAAGGCCTATTATTATGATTATAGCTCCAAATTGTTTTAAAAATAGAAATGATATAGAATTAAATAATAGCAACAGCTGATTCTGGAATCATTAGAATTAATTAGGTGATAAAAAGCTGAGATTAATAAAGAGGTTGTTGCGGTTCCAGTATTTTCAAAAAGAGTAAGTAAAAATACCCAGAAATTATATTTGCTGATAATCGAATAGTTAAAGTTCCGGGGATAATATTTCTGAATGCTTTATCACATACTATAAATGGTATAAGAAAAGGAGGTATTCGTGTGTTAGTAAATCAACCAGAAATTATAAATGTTAATTATAAAGGAAGAGCTAAGGTAAGAACCAAAATTATTTGATTAGTGCATGAAAAAATATAAGAAATCGGGATAACGCATTACTGAATTAAATAAATGAGATAAAAACTGATCTTATTTTTTTGTTTTGAAAATAAAATTTATTATGAAGGGGAAGAATAATTTTTTGTCATAATAGATTGATTCGAGATGGAATTAGTCAGAATACAGTTTGTAAGGAGATTATCCATCTTAATCAATTAAGAGACTAAATCTTGTTGATGAATTAAAAGCAGAAAATAGATTTGTTATTATTTTTAGTTGATAAATTTAGATATAATTTTTGTTAATAGTTTTGTTATAGTTTTGGTTAAAGGAGTGTATGAGAATCAAAAATAGCTTAGAAAACTAATAATTATGGAGATTGCAATAAATAAAAGAAATAATCTTAATCATCTTAGAAGTGCTATTTGTGGAATATCAACATTTTTGGTTAATTTACAATTATGTCGTTGACTTGGGTTGAAACGGTTTAGAATTTTGATTTAACTGTTTAATTTATCAGTATACAAGCTACGCCATCACCAAATTACATGTAATGCCAACCAACGATAAACTCACAAATACGCATATTATATCAATCATATCTTGCAAATGAGCAGATGTTAACTAAAAATACCTGTTACTTAACAAACTAAGATTAATTAAAAATTACACCCGCATGCAAAATTTATCATTTCAACCACTTCAATCACAATATCATTCACAACAATATATACCTCAGTAATCGCAATAAGCAACACTCAATAAGAGAGAATCATATCAGCAAGCGACAAAGAAATCGGTAATCTCAAAAACAACCTGTACAAAACGGTGCAAAAAAATAAAATTTTTCTAATAAGAATCTTGCAACTGCGAAAATAAACCTGAGCATTAGATTTATTACATTAGCACCAAAAAATAAAAAATCTTTGAATACCAACAGTCCTGTGGAGAATGTCTCTAAACCTCCCCCTATATTCCTATATAGTGCAACTAATTACTCCAAAATAAAAAAAAAAACTGGTTGAGGTATTAGAAAAATTACACTATACTATTAGAAGTATATCTAATAATATCATTAAACTTAAATGTAATTTTTCTGACACATACAGACTAGTAAAGTATATGCAACAACAAAAAGTAATTTATCACACATACTAGCCTAAAGACGAAAGAGCGTACCGAGTAGTAATTAAACATCTTTATCATTCAATGAACATTCTTAACATGAAATAAAACACTACATCTTTGCAGACCTGGAACCAGCCCTGAATAATAAAGGCACTTATAAAATAACTCATTTTTTAAATTGTTCAATTCAAGTGGAGCTACTCAGAAAAGATAAAAATATAATTCAGTGCATGAAGTGTTAGCTGTATAGGAACATAAAAGTTTACTACAATTGGCCATTTGCTTATGTAAAATACGCGGGCTCAAGTAGCACAAACAACACTAATGCTACATGTGCCTTATGCTGAGGTTCACATCCAGCAAATCACAAAAATCTCTATAAAGGCAACAGAAACAACGAAAACCCAGTAACCATTCCTCTTCATCATCAAGTACAAATACTAACTTCATTCACCATCAAATGCTGACTCTTTCTAATTAAACACACCAAAGCATACCTATTCAAACTCTCACAGCATTAGTACTATTCTTATTGTTTTTAAATATATTTAAAAATATGTTTAATTAGCTTATCAATCAGAATATTAAACAAGTTTACAACGTTGATATAAAAAAAATGGTTACATTTTTGAGAATTGCTATTTGGAACGCCAACATAAAGAAGAAATTAAAATCTTCCATCAAAACAAAATACTCATCTTATTAATTAGCAAAACTCATTTCACTGAAAGATCATACTTTCAAATACCATAATATTCCAAAAATCATTCCGGAAACACAGCTCATGTTAGAAGTGCAATACTAACAAAGGAGACGAAACCTTACCACATGACTTATCAACCTTCTGTATATATATATTGCCCACTTCATCATAATTTAAAGTTTTCTTTAGACTAAGGTTCATATAAGGAGGATCACTACCAGAAAAAGTAAGAAATTGGCCAAACTAAAACAAGATAATAAAATACTCATTTTTGTTCATAGGCGCTCTTACGTACTGACCGTCTAATCCAGCAAAAATATCATATTTTTGGACTACACTCCAACAATTGCTATATTGAGTACAACAGTAAAAAAAAACATTAAAAGGGCACTTATATTTCACTATTCAAAAACCGATTGGAATGAATATAGAAATAACATTAATGAAACCATAAGCCTAAAAGTTATTATCGAAAAGCACGAACAGATAGAGAAAAATACTGGAAAATTAATTTACCGCCCAAACTAGAAATCTATAAAAGTATATTCAAAGAACAAAAAATTAAAAACTGATGAAAAAGGAAAAGTCAGGACGCAATGATATTGGAGTCATACACCGGCAGACAGAACTACTTACAACCAAATAGCTTAAACTTAAGTCCAACTTAAAGGAAATTTGTAGCAATTTATTCCAAGACTATAGCTATAATTTTAACAGATACGATAATTCTTTTGGCGTCCAGTTAAAGCAACACTAAAACCAGTGCAAACTAAGCACCCAGTCCACAGAAAAACCCCTACACACAACCCATGGACACGCAGCAACAAAGAAAAGGCTGGTATTTTTGCTGAACATCTTTTTAAAGTTTTACTCTGGTACCGTACCAAGCCAAAAAATATCTGAAATATGCTTCAGTTCCTACTGGTTTCATAAAACTACTATCTTCTAAAAAACAAAACAAATAACTCTAAAATGCTTCCATTGTAATGATAACCTATTTTTTAAATGCTATTTTCCGTTTCCATCACTGGGTCCCAATAATTAAAGACAGCAGAAGCAATAATGATAGCTAAAACTGGTAAAAATACAAACCATGTATACTTTTATAAGCCTATAAGTCTTTTACAATTTGTCAGATAAAGGGTGGCGGTAATTATCGACAACACATTAATCGTAGCCTTGTACTTGTTTTTAAAAAGATAGAGGGAACCTTTGATGTAAATGCTTTATCAAAGAAATCAGCTGTTCATTTGATTTAGCTAGATTTAAACAAATTGAGTGTCGCTTACACTTCGCGGTAAAAAGACTGTATTTTTGTGCTAACGCCCCAAGGGTCCGAAAATGACTCTCGGTAAAGATGTCAAAATATCGTACAATACTATTTGTGTGGATGCGTGTGCTAATGACCTACAATATCAAAGCACTTTGAAAAAACATGTCGCGAAACGGCTCACGTGGGAGCAAGAGAACTCAGACCGTCACTGGGGCAACGTAACCTTCTCCGACAAAGCATCCTTTTGGGCGTTTTCGATTATGAAACGGTCTTAGAGGACATAGAGAGGTAAGTTGATTCAACGGACCGTAAGTCACCCGGTTAACGTCCATGTTTGGGGGTGTGTTTCGCAAAAGGGTTTCGGAACTTTATACCTATTCACTGATAACTTGGACGCCGAAAAAATAAACCAAATTCACTGTAAAGCTTTATTATCGATTGCAAAACGCTGGTTTAGAAAAGATGACGAGTATTGGATTCTTTAGGAAAGCAACGACCCGAAACAATGGATTAAAACGTGTAGCTCGTGGAAAGAGCGAAATGGCGTTATTAATTTGGATTGGCTGGCTTGATCGCCCGATGAAAATACCATTGAAAATGTTTGGGGTTGTATTAAGATGAAACTACGCAGAATCGGACCCTGCAATTCGGATCAGCTCTCGCGACAAATTAGAAAGATTTGGATGTCCGTTTCGCTTGAATACGCCGAGATGCTAGGCAATAATTGATGCTGGTGGAATCTGGACGTGTTACGTGACATTTACATAAAAATCAAGTTCAAATTTGTATAATTAATATAGTGAACATTTTTGTAATAAATATTTTGGTTTTTCAAAACAGCTTTTAACTGACAGACTGTACCTACCATTTCTAAACTCCTAGAAAAGTTAATAATCGTCCGTATTATTCCTATCCTGATAAAACTCCTAACCACAAATTTGAATTCCGTAAATTCTATTTAACGGTCCAACAGTGTCGTCGTATCGTCTACGCAAAAGATAAAAATTACAATAATAAACAATATTCTATACTTTAGTAAGGTATGGCATGAAGGTCTGCTCTATAGAATTAAACTAACACTTCCATTCAACCTCTTTAAATTGTACTAAAGCCACCAACAATGCAAAACAAATGTTAATAGCTAATAGTAGAATATCTACAATTAAAGCTTGAGTGCCTCAAGGTAGTGTATTAGACCGACTATTTTACATATTGTATACATCTAACCTATCCACTACAACTGATACTCCAATTGGGATCTTCGTAAAGGTCAGTCATTTTTGCAAGACACGCAAATCCGATAAATACAACTTAATACATACAAGACCATTTTGACTTCTTATAAGCATGGGTTAATAAACGAAAAATCGAGGTTAACCAAACTAAGTCGAAACAGATAATATTTGCACTAAGAAAGAGACTTTGTCCTGCAATTTCTATCAACAATACAATTATTCTTGTATAGTCAACAGTACACTATCTAGGACACCTACATGAAAAACTCAAAAGAAAAAGAACAAACAGACCTTAGACTTAAGAAATTATACTGGTTACTAGGAAGACGATTCCAACTGTCCTTTCAAAATAAAATCCTCATCTACAAGATAGTTAACTCCCCCATATGGACTTATAAAATTAAACTATAGGGGTTGTGCGAGTAAGTCCACCCTTCCAAAGATGCCGGTCTAAGATTTTTTATGCGACGGCCAAATGCACTTTGATATATCTCTAACTAAACGCTTCTTGTTGACCTTTGGCATCCTATTTATGGAATATGTCATTTAAGAAAGTGGTAACAAGCATCTGACAGACAAGAATATCACTGTAATCCACTAGAGGCACCACTAATACAACTATAACCAAACAGAAGATTAAACAGATGGTGGCCAAGCCACTTTAGATGTTAAACAAGTGTACTTATTGGGAGAGTTTACGTCCTGCCAAAAGGGCATAAGGATATAAGTCCTATGACATCATATTCGCTTATAATTAGAATGTAAATTTTTGATTGCTAGTTATTTAAATTAAAAAAAATCTAGGCTTATTTTCTTTCATTAAATTACATTTAGAAAACAAGTATGTGTTATAGCAATGTAATAAATGAAAATAGTTATTTAAATCTGTTTAAATTACATATTAATTAATAATAGTATCTTTAGTAAATTTCTATGACACTAGCATAGCTTGTTAAGTGCCTAAACCAGTAGTTCCGTAAAATGTAACCGAGAAAAAAAATTCTTTAAAGAAATGTTACAATTTTAAAATGAATTAACAACAATGTAATCGGAATTACGAATTTTACTAAAACTCCGGTTAATAAAACATCCAGTTTCAGTGAAGTATGACGCAGGCACGCTCCTACACGAGAAAGCTGGTGCAGCATTTAAAGTCGACAGCGAATCCGCCAAAAATTTACATCGAGTTCTCCGGCCCAGCTGAAAGGTCCGTGATAAATGGAGCCGGTGAATTGCAAAAATTCTTAATAGCGTGCGAAACAAGGTGGTTTTCCTTGTTGTAACATAAAATTATACAGAAGGAAGGAATAAGGCGGAGATAAATTGGAGTTGATGGGTGACGCGGCGATTTCTACGTAGTCATTTGCATTAATTGTTTGCTCCATTTGATTACTTTTTAATATTAAATCGTTGGTCTTCAAGCGCTCAAGATAATTAAGCTGCAAATTGTAAGGAAGCAGTGGCAGAGAAAAATGACCCCGCGCTAAGCCTCGTTCTCAAAAAAGGGCGTTATTCAGAATTATAAAAATCAAGAGCATTATTCGCACTCTTTTAGATTTTTGATAAATTATCCTCTCTAGTTTAAACAGGAAAAAAGAACTTTAAGGATTATAATCATTTCAGTATTAACATATTGCATGCTAATTCTTTTGCTATGTAAAATACTCAATTTCAATAACTTTTATAAAAAATAGCTAAATGATTTATTGAGTTGTTGGTATTAGGGTAGCTCTAAGTAAAATATCAGTTGTTTAAGAAAAATTCACTATCGTTTAAAACTTACAGTTATGTCACAAACACATAACTTGTAATTATAGTTGAACTGATGAGCGCAAACCTATTTAGAAGACGTGTGTGCGATTTAGCTTGAGTGTTAATTTTGAAATTCTGCCCTCTGTTTAGGTCGCAGCTGCGGTGTCACCACTTCAAGCGATTTAATATTCAGTGGTTTACTCGAGATAGGCGTCATCACAAAATTATTCAACCCATTAACCCATCTTGTGCTTTTAGCTCAAGTAGTTGTAAATACGTTTAATTGCACCACTAGTGGATGAAATTAACGCATTGATACTGATAAGTGCATCAAAGATATTTTAGCTTGAACAACCTTAATAGTTTTTTTAATATATTACGAAAAGAAACTCATAAAAATGATCTGACTATAATATTCCAATAGTTTTAAAGTTGTAGCACATCTGACATAAAATTCGCCCATTTTGTAAAGCTTTCAGGATTGTATTACATTATTTATATGATACGTGGGTTAATTTAAAAATATAATATTTTGTTGAAGGATGTAGTGAAAATGTTATGCTATTTTTGCTATTCAAGTTTGCATTAATACTTAATATGCTTTTTTTAATTATAAATTTTCATTGTGAGATCAACAAATCTTGTTTGCTATAAAGTGTTTTACAATAAGAACTATAAGATTTTAAAAGAAAATTAAATAAAAACTACTTTTCATATTGTTTTGAAGCGTAATATCCTACATTATGTTTTGAATGACACATTATTTAAGAAAAATTTGAAGTACTCGATCCCTGATGACTGTGTGCAATAACTTGGGTCTAATGTCACAAATTCAGCATTAGATGTTCAATATTAATGCACTAAAAATTTTAAGGTTTATTTATATAGACTACAGATTTTAAATAACCTTACAAAAAGTAATCTAAAGGAGTTTAATCACTTCTTAAAGGACAACTGACAGCTACATTTCTTGAAACTATCCTTTTACCAAACTTTTCTTGCGATACGTCAATAGTGGCATAAGCAGTGAGACATGTGGCACCGTCTTGTTGGAACCACACGCTCTCTAAATCAATTTCATCTAAATTTGGCTACAAAAAATCTGTTTGCATTAATCAGTACTGCTCACCATTCACTGTAACTGCATCTTCTACCTCGTTTTGAAAAAAGAATAGTCCGATGAAAACAACAGTTTTGTTTCTTGACATATTTACTTAATCCGAAATTAGCTTCATCTGAGAAGATAATTTTTCACCCAAAATTATGATCTGTTTCAAGTTGTTCTAAAATCCACAGCAAAGTCGAGGCGTTTACGATGGTCTAGTTGCTTTAGTTCTTGTGTCAAAACCATCTTGTACGGGTGTAAAGTATCATCATCAACATCGTCTTTTATTATAGGCTATGCGAATTTTTAAAACAGCTGATCTAAACAGTTGGTTTGTATTACAATTATACCATTCTCTTAAATTTCATAACTATGAGTGTCGTCTTCTTCCAACAGTTGTTTTCCCTTGGATCTTTCTTTGTATTATTACTTGAAGCAAAATGTATCTATCACCCCTCATAATGTGGCCAAGGTATTGTAGTTATCCTTTATTGATGGTATTAATAATTTCCTTTTCAACCACTAGTAAAACTTATTGACTCCAACAGCAATAATCCTACCAACAATAACAATCCCACCAACGGGAATAAAATACTATATTCCATTTATACTATATTGCATTTAAAGCTATAAATCCATTGATCCAACTAGTAAAAGACAACATTCTAAAAGCGAACTACTCCTATTAACTTCTACAGGATTACAAATAAATAATTTAGCAAAAAACAAGAAACTAGAGATGTTCTAGATACTAATAAGGTAACTAGACACATATAGCCTAAAAGAAAAAAATAAATTCAGAGTTGTTTTAAAGAATTAGTACCATTCGACAAGGAAACTACTATACAGGAACCCCTGGCTAATGAAACGTAATAAGCAAGGGGATTAAACAAATAAAGAACCTGTTTTTTTATCTACATTAAACTTAAAACAAGCAATAATAACAGTTTAAAAATAAAAAGCATAGAAAATGAAATAACATTCTTTGAAGAACCAAGACAGAAAACTCACACACCGCAATACAAAAACTTCCAGTATTATGACCATACTCGTAATAGATGCATCAGACCGCCATGCTGTGTTAAGTGTGGTGAACTACATGATTATTGCACCTGCACAAAAAAGCGTAGTAATGGCAACTCCGCTAAATGTGTGCTGTGTCAAGGTCAACATTCCGCGAATTATAAAGGATGTAAGGAGTACTTAGAGATTTTAAAAAGAAGATACCCAAATCAAGTTCTAGCTATGCTATACGCCTTTAATCTCAGCAACAACAAAAGCTACAGTTACAGCAATATCAACAAAAACAGTCACAGCTGCAACAGCCAACATTCCACACCAACAACAAAACTTACCTTACTCCATTATACTTAAATCAAGCAAAAAAAGAGTTACGCATTAACACTCCACCTCAACTATTTAACAACATATATAGCCAACAAGTAAGTGACCTAACACCAATAATAATCTCACTCCAGCAAGCAATCAAGGCACAACAACAGATCATCAACAAACTAACTAAAAAAATCAGACTTCTCAGAGATAAATTAAGCAATAAAGTTGGCCCAAATCCTTAAATTAGCAACGTGGAATGCTAACGGACTTGCCAAACCATAAAAATAAAGTTTAAGCGTTTCTCACACATAAGAAAACCCATTTCTGCAGTAGTTTCTACTTCAAAATTTACAATTACCAGCTATACAAATTATCCGGATGCAGATAGAAAAGATATAGACGGAACTGCTATACTAATCAAGCATATTAAGCATTACGTTCTACCTCCGTTCCAAGATAATTGTCTACAGGCAATCAGTATTGAGATAGAAAACTAGCATAGACCACTAGTTATACCTGCTATATACTGTCCCCCAAATTACGCTGCAAATAAGCAAGGCTTTACACAATACCTTAGATTCTTAGGTATTCGATTCTTAACAGGGGGAGATTATAATACAGAACAGATATAAAGTGCTATACCAAGTAGTACAAGATCTCAATATAGGTCACTTTTAACTTTTAACCCACGTACTGATCCTCTGACTCAAATATATTACCAAACTTGCTAGATTTCTTTCTAACCAAAGGTTTGGGATACCATAAAATAGTATCATGTCTGGACCTAACGTTAGATCACACCCCCGTTATCGTAGCGGTGAGCACCACAATTATAAAATAGGAAAGGACACTACAATTATTTAACAGGCTGATTAGAATTACTTCGAAAATATTATCCACGGCCAGCTAGACAAGCAAATTTCTCTTCAATCTGATAAAGAACTAAAATCAACAGTCTACAACTTTACCATAATTGCCCAAGAAATAGTCCTGAAAGCAACACCTCTAACCTCACCCAAATAACTACAAACGCGTTGATCTATTACAATTAAGAACAAAATTGCAGAAAAAAGAAGACAGAAAAATCTGGCAAAACTCCAGGTATCCATCGGACAAAATAAAATATAATCATGCTGGTGCGGCCGCAAATATCGGTTCCCTGCTGTTGGCCCTAGGGCTTCCAGAAAAAGGACATAAGAGTAGGGGTAAAAGATAGGACAAGTTACCCCAATCTTCACAGCGGAGCCGAACGGCAGCGTCTTTCCTGGTGCAAAAGGTTCTTTCGTCGTTCCTTGCCGAGTCAGAGCAAAGAAAATGGATCGAGTTTTTTACCGGCAAAAATTTTACCCCGAAAATTAGCTTTTAACAAAAGCCTCGCAGAAAATGAAAACTTCTGCTGTTAATTAAACCCGCCGGCGAATTCTCGGTTAAAAAATGCTCTCGTCTTACGGAAAATTTCTGTCACAAACTGAATTCAAAAGAACGACGCCTGCGTGAACACAGCAAAAGGCCAAGCGCAAACAAAAGCGCGCACAAAAGGCGCGAACGAAAATGCTGCCCGGCCCGCGGACCAAACCGCGGCCTATATATCCGCGGTTCGCGAGCTCATGCAAAATCGGCCGATACCTCAAATTCAAAATATGTACAATAGGGAACCAAAATACTGCCGGCCCTAATTTAAAAATTCAAAATTAAAGGTAATTTTCAGATTGGCGCGAACACAAGCTTTATTAGAATTGAAAACACTTATAAGAGTTGCAAAAAAAGAGTTTTCAAGAATTCCTTACAAACCTAAGCCCAACAGAAGGCACCAATTATTTTCTTCGGAAGGCGATGAAAAAAATACAAAATCAAAGTCAACCAATTCCTTTCCTAAAGGAAACAAATGATTTATGGGCGCAATCTGACTTAGAGAAAGCCGATCTGTTCGCTTAACATCTTGTAAAGGTCTTCCAACCTATTCTATCTCAAATAACCGTCGATGAGGAAACTGAAATACATGATTTCCTGGATATTCTACACTCGCTTTGACTATGGAACCATTCACAGTTAGAGAGGTCAAGGGACTGATTAAGTATCATCTAAACCCGAAGAAAGCCCCAGGCTATAATTTAATCACAAGAACACTAATAAAGAAAGACCGTGCCAGGGCCGAGTGATGGTGACAATGTTATATACTGCTGTCTTGAGACTGTGTTACTTCCAAGTACAATGGAAGGTAGCGCAGGTAATATCAATTTCCAAACCCAGAAAACATGCTAACAAAGTTGGTTCCTATAGGCTAAATAAGACACTAAAAAATAATTGGCCAAAGAACTAATCCCGATCCTGGAAAAACACAACATTACTAAAAATCATTAGTTCGGCTTTTGTGCTAACCATTCTACCATTCAGTCGGTCTATAGAGTCGTAGACACAATGAACCAGGCTTTCAAAGTAAAACAACACTGTATAGCTGCCTTTCTAGATGACAATCAAGACTTCGACAGAGTTTGGCAAACAGGCCTACTGTACAAATGCAAAGTATTCTTACCCTTTTTTTACATTCACATCCATTCTACACTATCCTCAAATCTTTTCTAGAGGAAAATTCAGATAAGACCAAATAGAGCTACACCAAATCAAATCAGGCGTGCCACAGGGCAGTGTACTATCTTGTACGTTATTTTCATAACAGATTTGCCAACCAATCCACACTGACCCACTGTTACTTTTATCGATGTTAAGGAAACATAGAAATCTGGCTGTAAATCTCCTACAACAAAGTCAAACAATTGCGTGTTCAGTTAAAAAAGCAAAATATTTTCACATAACATTTACAAGATGCAAAGGAACATCTCCAGCCGTCCTTGTAATCAATTTTTCACTAACTCAGTTGATAGAGGTTAAATACCTAGGCAAAGGTTTGACCTATTCGATATCTGGAAAAAGCGCAAGCAGCTTGGTATAAAATATTGTAAACACTACTAGTTTTCTTTCTTTTTTTCTGGTAGAAAATTCAAACTATCGTTAACCAACAAGCTCCTCGTATACAACACGGTCTTCATACTCATCTGGGTCTACCGTATCCAGCTGTGGGGTACAACTCGAACATCCAAATATTAGAAAGATTTTATTTCTTATGCATACCATATTACAAACAGTAAGACAATAACCAAAAATAAACAGACCAAAACAGTTAAGTGAAATTTAAACCTGAAGATTGAATTGGCCAACGGAACAGTTTTTGGCAGTTTAGTTTAACATGTAAGTTTTAGTCTTAGAAGTAAAATAACGTTCTCGTTAAAATCTAACGCAATTCAATTGTGGATTTTATAAAGTATTAGCTTTACCCTTATATGTAATTAGGTCTCTTTAAAATGAGCGACCTTATAATTTATAATGAAGGTAGTCAAAATAAGTGAACCAAATCAATAAAAGCAGAAGCAACTTAATATCATCAGTTAATTCCCTTGGGGTATAAGGAGCTTCGCGTTATCGTAACTCTCAGTTGAAGCAGTAGCGGCAACATCCACTTCGTTCATATTAGTAAGTGATATCTGTAGAAAGCTAATCAAAACTCCAAGTAAGCAACCACCTCTGGATCATATTTTATTGTTTGCAGCACTATAAAAAATGTTTAATTAATGCAGAACAGAATGCAAACATTTGCACTTGCAAATTGGGTTAGCCAACGCTTTGATGAATGTAAACTGCGCTTTAAAATAGATGGTTTTAATTAGCATACAATTTACAATGCTTAACTGCTTTCGATCATGCAACATATGCTGAAATTGGAGATACAATCGGGTTCAGATATAGATAGGACTTGCATTGAATTTATAGTAGATATGACCTCATTAACAAGTGAACGCATAAACATTCATGGAATCAGTCGAGCACGAGAAAGTTCGCCACGCAAAACAGATTAAGCCCTTAAAAAACGTGTGTTAACATCCACGCTTGTTATGAAAAGTATCGATCACTCGCAGAAACGCTAAGAATGTTTAGAGCGAGTTTGTTTGACGTTTACCTTTATACAAATTGGAATGCTTGAAATTTTGCTTTTACGTTAATGAGTTTGCTTAAAACAAGATCTTTTGACAAAAAAATGTAAAAAATTTCAATGGTTTTGAAATACGGGACAACAAATTTTTACTCTTTTTTTCTTTATTATTTACGTACAACTTTTTTCTGTTTTATAGTCCTAATTGTAATGTTAGAACAAATTTACTTATAGGTCATCACGTTTCGAAAGAAAAATTAACTGAAATGACTGAATTAACTGATTGATATAAAAATTTTATGCGTAATAATTAATTTATTACAACTAAAATGTTGTTCTATGTACTTTTCTTGTGTACTTGGCTGACAAACTTTTTAATAGCAGTTTCCAGCAGAAATGGGCAAGTATTTGGCTACTTCAGAACGTTTCTTAACAGCAACTACGTCTTGGTGGAACTGTTCACCATGTTCATCACTAATATCATCAAGATTAGGAGGAGAAAAAGTCCAAGCTTCATAACTCTCAGAGCTCAACGTCAATGCCTTTAAAATTTTTTATTTCCTAAGAAGTTTTATTTTCAAGTAGTCTATTCTAAGTCGCTTAGGATTAATTTGGGATTTTAGAAATATACCATTTCTGATTTTGATGTCGCTTAAGCTGAGAAATTTGAAGTTTATGTCCTTTTTTGCTCATTGCCTTAAGGAAATTTTCCATTAAGCCCAATTTTATATGTAACGGCGTTAAAAATTTTTCCTTCAACGAAAGCTAGATGTTGTTGGCTATTGTTTAACAGTATATTGCAAACTTTTTGCCAGGATATCCCGCTCGTGTATGCCAAATTTTTAAAGGGTTTCTTCATGTAAACAGCGTATCCAATAGTAGAAATGTAAATATTTCTTATGTGTAAAAAACATCTTTTAGTCACAGTTTTGAAGAATCGATGATAGGACACAACTCTTCTACACTGTGTTTAGAACGTGATACAAGCATTAAGTTGTCAACGTGATTGCAAAATAGTTATTAGACTTTCTTGAGATAATAAAAATTTGTTATCACTGTTAGTTGGTATTGCACTTGTTTTCTCTATTTCCATATCATATTGTGATTCTGTTGAATCTCACAATTTGCTTGTTGCTTTGACCCCAGATGCTGAAGGTTTTGGTGCAACAAAAATAACAATCTATGGTATGGTCCAATGGTTTTCGTCATATCATAGAAACTCCAAAACGGATCTAGTCTTGTTTTTTCCATTTAACCAACTTCTTAGGATAACAGAACAAAGTGTGCAGCATATTTTGGGAATTCAAGATTTGTTTCGATTTTTTATTTTAATGCCAGAGTAATAATAGTACGCTATCTTTATTGTCGGTATAATATTTCGTTTATGCTGCTAAATTGTTAATTCTCCACAAATGTAATAAAAACTATTTGAATTATTCATGCACTTAAGAAAAATCATGAATATTTAACGTAATAGGAGACAACAAACCGAACTAATTTAATTTAAATAATCCTTTTTGGCCCTCTTATGTAGCCCCATAATCGCATATTTACGAATTTCTAAAACGTGACTAGTTTAAAAAGAAAAAGAGGCGTGGCTTAGGGTTACGACTTAAGAAACATATCAAGACTTGTTTAGACTTGATCAAGCAAAGAAAAAAGTGCAAAGTTGCAGCCGGACTTATCCAGCCGTGTGCGCAGTAAAGTTGAGCGTTCGTATCCGTTTGTGCCAGCTGACAGCCGGCTGTCAGAGTGACTAAGTGTGGTGTGAGCTCGGTCACCATGAGTCATTTCCAGGTATCGACTCGGAATACTTTACGATAGTGACTCAGAGGGTCCGGATAAGTTGCTGCAAACCGGACCAGCGAGCTCTGTGGCGTCTCTCTAAGAATGTCACCTTTAAGATCCCGGGAGGATAAATACATCAAAGGCGCTAAGTGGAGTGTAAATTCCGCTCTAATGCGCTCTGCGCGCTCAAGCCCCCAGCCACAGAAGCCGACCCAGCGGCTCCCCCAGCGCGGGAAGGTCCAGAAAATCAAGCTGCCTCAGCCGTGCCAGTGAGCTCAGCCACCTCGATGGAAACCACCCCATCAAGTGCCGCCGCTTCGCAGCTGCTCCCTTCCTCCACCTAGGGAAGCGACGCGGAGCCCATCAGCCTCCCAAGCTGAGCCCTAGTGACGACTGGGAATTCCAATCCGCTCGTAAGCGCTGCTGTCTGCAACCGACGCGCACAGGTTGCCGCTATCTTTCTCTCTATGCTAGCAGCACCCACCACCGACATCAACCCTTTTGAGGCCATTAGTGACCTCGATGAAGCGGAGATACCGGAAACGCCTGCGGTCAAGAGTCCCCGTGCGGAGACGACAGCCAGCTCAACAACAGTCTTTCCATCTCCAAAGAGCGAATACCATCCATTATCGTGCGGGCCAAGGAAGCCTGGCCATCAGTGCGGAGAGCCATTCGCGAACGCAACATCGGCTTCGTGGAGTCAAAGAACCTTTTTTTTTTAGTAAACAGCAGATTTACAACTAGCCAAGTGGCTAACAAGCAAATGTGATTGAAGAATTACAGACATGAGACGGGAAACCCTTCAGTGACGGACCCCGATAAACTAAATATTAAAACTAGTTGGTAAAGTCAAATGTTTTATATCGATTTAGGCGTCTGGTAATATTGGCGTTGTCAAGTAGTGTAAATAATTGGAATGTTTGGATAATCTGGTAGCCTAGTTTGATATGTTTCTGGTGATTTCGTCCTTGACCCAGGGTATTTTAAGGTCGTTATGAAGTGTTAGGTTGGACACTAACCATTCTGCGTTGGTTAGAGTGCGGGAGGGCTTTGTTTTGGAACCGTTGTATAACTGCAGTGTTCGACGGCTTTGCACAGCCCCACAGTTGGATGCCGTAAGTCCACACTGGAATTAGCACTGTTTTATATACTAGCACTTTGTTAGTTAAAGATAAATGTGATTTTCGACCAAGGAGCCAACTCATTTTCTTCATTTTGATGCCCAATTCCTTTCTCTTTTTAGCTATGTGGGCTTTTCATGTGAGTTTTTTGTCAAAATGCATGCCAAGGTATTTTGTTTCGTCTTGGATTGGGATTTGGATGCCATTTAGGAAGACGGGGGGAGCAGTTCCGTGCTTTGTGGTGAAAGTTATGGCGGTGGATTTTGCTTTATTTATTTTTATGCGCCATTTGCAGAGCCATTCCTGCAGTGTGGTGAGGTACCGTTGAAGTATGGCGGAGGCTTGATGTGGATCGCTATGTGATACTAATAATTCCATATCATCCGCATATGTTGCAATGACAACCTGGTCTTGATGAGGAAGGTCTGCCGTATAAATTAAGTATAGGATAGGTGCCATGACGCTGCCCTGGGGAACTCCTGCTTTAATTTGATGGAAACTGGACAAGCTGTCGCTGTGTTTAACTTGAAAGTGTCTTTCACTTAAATATGATCGGATAAAAAAGTAGTATTGGTGGGGCAGTACTTTTTTGATTTTATACAATAGGCCAGGATGCCAGACCCTATCGAATACCTGGCTGACATCAAGAAAGGCCGCCACGCAATACCTGTTTTCTTCAATATCTTGCTCAATGACATCTACAACTCTATGTATCTGCTCTATGGTAGCATGTTGCTGTCTGAATCCGAACTGATATGGGATAAGTTCATGATCTACAATTACGAGTAACAATCTTTGTAGAATTAGTTTTTCTAGAACTTTTGAGAGTAATGGGAGTAAGGTTATCGGTCGGTAGGATGCGGCTTCGTGAGCGGGTTTACCCGGTTTAAGGATAAGAATGATTTGCCCAAATTTCCACTGTATTGGAAAGTACTGCAATCGTAAAGTTGCATTGAATATATGTGAGAGCCATTATGGCTCGATGAGGTAATTCTTTAAGGACTTTAGCAAGAGTCAAAGAACGTGGCGGATGGGATTTCATTCCCAACTGCCACATCTAATGACTATAGGTTATTAAGGCGCTACCTTGATGAGGCGACGGTGGAACACCAATTTCGCCTTCTCAAGGGAGACAAGCCTCTGCGGGCCGACATGCTAAGCGTTCCGGAGTATGTGACCGAAAAGAGGAGCTGAAAGAAGAAGTCCAGCACAGCAAAAAAGATAAGGAAAGGCTTCTAGCGCCGCCCCATGCCGTTCATGTTTTTGGTCTGTGAGCGGTCCGACAAGGGCAGAAGTATCTTCAACGTGAGCAGCATCTTTGATGTGATTGTCATAATGAAGAATGAGAGCGCCCAATGCCACAAATGGCCCTAAACTTGTAAAATGCGATCAAGCCTAACTCTTCGGAAAGTGCAATAAGTTTTGGAGTAAGCCAGCAACTTATGCAAATTGTTAGGGAGCGTATCCTAAAAATTTTCGGGGTTGCTTAGCCTTTTACGTAGGACAGAGATCTTAAAACTCGCGGGGACACCATTACTCCAGGCGCCCACCGTTTTCAGCTAGCTTCACGGATTTAATCGTAAAGACACGAACAGCAGTCCAAACAGCAGAGTCGGACAGTGCTAGCTAACTGGTTTCAGAAAATGAACCCCACCGCGTTTCTGAAAGTGGATCACATCGCGGCAGCGACCGAAAATGCCACAACCGTCGTCGAAATCGTCGCAGGACTTCTGTCATGCAAAGACGACGTCAAACCCGTTCCTGGAATGTTTAGTAAACGCTAGAAGTGCCTAAAGCACTAAGCTGCCGACCAACTAGGAAGCGCTTATATGACAACCATCTACCAACGTCAGGGCTCCTAGCGAAGAGCGGTTAGGGGCTTAGTTCCCAGGCACCGCGTTTGGCAAACATGATGAGATGATGAGAGATGAATCAAAGAAAAGTTGCAGTCGAGCAGTGCGCGCGGTCGAACATATCAAGCCGTGTGTGCAGTAAAGTTGCGCATTCGTTGGTGTTTTTGCCATGATCAGCTCGGTATGTATGATGGGAGCGACGAAGAGGGTCCGGATGATATGTTGATAGAAATTCTCGCCGCTGACCCGAATCAGCGCAGTCTGTGGCATATGCTGCAGCAGTGCTGGAAGATTCTGGGGGAATGTCTATGATCCTCAAGGCTCTCCTGGGTAAGTACACCAAGGGCGGTAAGTGGGAGTCACGTCGCTACCACTCCGCACCCCCCGAGTCGATCCAGTTACCCAAGTCGGCCCTGCAGTGCAGGATGTTTCTGTAATCTAGGCTGCTGCAGCCGTGCCAATAACCTCAGCCACCCAGGGTGAGTCTAACCCCTCCATGAGTGTCGCTGCCTTGTAGCCGCTTCCTCTTTCCACCCAGGGAAGCAACTTGGAGCCCAGCAGCTCCCTTCCCCTCGCACATTTTAAGTTAAGTCTCACTGCGGAGTAGGAGTTCCAGCCTGCCCGCAACCCCCGCCGAGTCTGTCACAGTTCCACGAAGGTGACGATACTGTCTGCATTTCCCGCAGCGCCAGCGGCACCCGCCAGCTTCGTTACTAACTCCAAGGCTTTTGAAGACCTGAGCGGTCTCGAAAAGACTGAAATGCCAGATGCGACGCCTGTCGCCACCAGCCCCTGCTCGGATGCGGGAGCTCGCTCAGCCAATGCCCAAGTTGTGAACTCTTATTTACTCAATGGGTTTTTAATCAGTTCTGTAATTGTATGAATGTGTTCTGTGGTATTGTACTTTTTTAACACCTGTGAGCTTTTTTAGTTGATATATTATACATATGTTGTTCTTTCTTACTTATTTGTTAGAGAATTGATTGGAGAAGTAGTTAAGGCTATCCGACTACCACGACTCTATAGTTTGGCCATGGAGCAAAAAAAATAAACCTAGTGAATGATGTAGCTACCCCGATCCCTTGATAGTCAAAAGAGTGGCCAAAGTTTAAAAAAAATAAGATCTCAGAAATGGCAACAGATAGCGAACTATAGAGTAGTCAGATGGCCGTAACCAAAGGATAACACAATCTTCTTCAATTACTTCTCTAACAAGCAAGTTAGAAAGAACAACAGTGGTATATCAACTAAAGAACCTCGCAGGTTTCAGAAAAAAAGTATAATACGATAGACCACCTTCATTCAATTAACAACTGATTAGAAACTAATTGAGTAAATAAGGCTTAACAACTTGAAGTTTGCAGACGAGATTATGATATTTGTATAAGAGAAAGAAGTAAAAAGAATGCTTTTTTGCTTTACAAGTAAAAGCAAGAAGGTGAGTTAAAAAGGAACTTTACAAAAGCCAAATCATCATTATCATATATATACAAACTTTTGATAGGAGATGCAACAAAGTGTTACATAAAAGCCGCTGGAGGGCAGCAGTAGTAATTGACATCGACATGTGCCTTTCGGGTTGCTGTTACTATTTTTTTTAATAACATTGTCCATTTTTATGATAAACAATGTTTAATTTATTATTCCGCTCTGTTTTAGGTCCTCAGATTACATGTTATTTCTTCTAACGTAGTTCTTGTTGTTGTCGTACAGACTTTTAACAGCATTTATTAATTTTGGTTTGATATTTCTTTGTCGCAAGCTTTTCGTATTTATTTCTGTGAAACCCTGTCAAATGTCTTTTCTAGGTCCAGAAATGCTAAGAATAGTTCTGTACGTTGCATTCTTTTCTAAAATCACTATGTGCATCTGTCAGTTGTTCTTCTACAATACTCTTACGTCTTTTTTCTAATATATATTTGTACAGCTTAGAAACAACACAAAGTCAAATAAGGGTTCTATTATTGTTACAATATCTGGTATTGCCCTTTTATATATTGGTGTAATTATTTCAATTTTTTAATGATTGGACACCGTCTCTGAATTCCAGGTTTTATTAAAAGGTTTTGTAATCACTTCTGTACTTTGTTGACCTATATTTGTTAGCATCTCTTCATTTTCCTTTTTTTATATATTGAATTGCCTAGATAACTTTTTGTATTTTTATATTTTCATTTTCCTTCTATAGGCTTTCTTCGGTTAGTGATTTGTCTTCTATATTTAAAAGTTTTCGGAAATATTCTCTCCACTTCTATTATCTGAACTTTATCTTTAATTATGCTATTGCCTTGTTTGTTTATTTGTTTTAAATTCTAATATTTTGCTTTTCTTAGATTTTCAGTAGCTCATAGAATAATTTATGATTTGTATGGCTGTCTTTTTCCATTTTGCAGGCAATCTTTCCTTGTTTGCTGTTTTGCTTGCAGAACCATTCCTTACACTTTTATACCTGGCTCTTTATATTCTTCATAGTTTATCGCTGATCTATTACCTAAATATGCTGCCATAGTTGCCTATCCTGTTGTTAGCCAAATGAGAATTTTAAATCCTTGAAATTTTGTTTATCTATTCTTATCACTATTGTTGCATGCACATTTACACTTTATTATTGTTTACCAAATATTACTATTTGCAAAACAGTTCACTCACAATTTCGCTAATCAAACTTTTCTTTTCCTTTCATTGCTTTCTGAAGGAGTTCTCCAAATGGTGAACTCATTCATTCGATATGGTCAAAATTTGACTTCAATGTCGAACTTGTCAACATTTTTTACTGGAAATCTACTGCCTGAAATCGGATACCACATTTATGAAATAAAATAAATAATATAGACGAACATATCACAGGCAAAATTTTTTAATCAACATTCCTGAAAATTTAGTGTGATGGGATAACAGTAAAAATATTTTTATAATTGGAATAAAAAAGTGCATCTGCTACACGTAACAGGATATAGGGAAAAATTATTTGTTTTCTACCTTAACTGTGAACGGATAACATAATCAAACAATGAAGGGGAGTTGAATTTTATACAATACGACTTCACGACAATATTGCTTTAAAAGTTTTAGTTTCTTATACGTACTTATGCTCTAATAAACAAAAAGATATAATAAATTTCCATAACTCGATTAGACTTCTAAATATTAACATTATTAATTATTATTAGAAATTTTAAAAACTGCGAATACTTTTTTATTTTTCATATTATCTTTACAAAACAATATTACTTTGACGCGTTATTATAAGAGCACAAACTTATGTACGTAACACGAGTACTTTAGAGAATTACTATTATCTTATCAGCGCGCATTTTGGGATACTTGCAGTTATAATAACAATACAATTACAGGAGCTTGTTCCTGCTTACCACTAAAACAAATATTAATTCAGTTTTACTGTTATTGCAATGGTAATGCAGTAATCTACAGTCTACTACATCTGCGCTGGCTTTTAATAAAATCCAATGCATTTTGTTTAAGGAAATGTCTTACTCCTACCTATATGTACAAGGATTATATAAAAAAATACTGCAATTGAGTGTATCAAAATTTTGAAATTTAGATTATTTTTAAATGAAATATTTTAGAATGATCTCCCCTTTTTTAGTTGACCGCAGCGCGTACTGTATTGTTAGACGCCGCTTGAGTCATAGAGCGTGCCGTTTAAATGCCCATCATGATGTTGAGTGGTGAACACCGTCCGTTTTTGTTGGAGATTTATTTTAAAAATGGCGATTCTGTAATGCAGTGGTTATTTAGTAAGCATTTTGGAGCAGGTCGTTACGGAAGAGTTTCGACCAAGAAGGCTACAATGTTGCGGGTAAACAATTTCCAACAGACTGGTTCAACACTAAAACGAAAACCGCCCGTTAAACCTTGTAGCGTTCGGATTTCCGAGAATATCGCAGCAGTGAGGCAGGCTATTATACAGGGTGCGGCAACATAACTTCCTTTTTTCAAAACAAAATAAAACTCATTTTATGAATCGGAATTTTTTTTTTTTCTTCTATAATCTAAAGTTTTGATTATACACTTAAAAATCATGCCAGGTAGGTGATGCCGCCTATTGTCGATATACTGAATAAGGCGATTTCTAGCGTGAGCTATGGATCTTACCAGCATAGCAGCGGGTTTGTTGGGAATTTTTGCCCTTCGACGGTTGACATAAACGCGGGATTTCAAAAAAACCACTAAAAAATCGCAAGGGACCAAATCGGGGGCGCGGTCTGGCCACTCAAATTGCCTCTTATTGAGATGAGGCGCTCCGAAAAATGTTCCTTTAAAACAACCATTGATGTCATTGAAGTGTGAGCCGTTGCTTCCTCCTGTTGGAGCCAAACGTCCCCTAAGTCTAATTCGTGGGAAAAATTTCTTCAACATCTCCACATACCGGTACGAATTCACTGTTATTGTCAACTTATTTTTTTCAAAAAACCAGGGACCAACAATCTCAGTTGAGGAAATTGCACACCACACTGTGATTTTAGGTGAATATAAAGACCTTTGATGCAATTCTCGGAGATTAGTATCAGTCCAGTAGCGCTTCCACTCAAGTGAAAATGAGCTTCATTACTGAAAAAATGCGTCTTCAGGAACGTTTTCGAGAAGTGCCTCACATATGTTCCTCTGTGAATTAAAGTCCCGTTCTGTAGTTCCTGCACAATCACAAACTTGTAGGGATGGTAATGAAGGTCATCGTGAAAAATTGAAAGATCGGAAAGTCCAAGGGGCAGACGCACGTTTGCGCGCAGAACGCCGCACACTGGGGCAAAGTCCCGGTTACGTGGCCAAAAATCCCAAATTACCTAGATGAGGATTTTCGAGGTCGCTGATTACGAATCTGAGGTCTAATTTAAAAAATTCAAAATGGCGGCTCCAATATGGCGGACTAAAAATTTGAATTTCTATTAATTTGACTGGAACTGGTTACTCGGGGGGTTTTTGGGATCGCTGATTACGAATCTGGGGTCAGATTTTCAAAATTCAAAATGGCGGATCTAAAGTAGCGGCCAAAACTGTTCATACGTTGAAAATATGAAGTGAAATCTCATGTAATTTGGTTTTCGAGGTCATTACTTACGATTCAGGAGTCAAATTAAAGCAAAAACACCGTAAAAGTACTGTAAAATTGATATTATCATTAAAAAACCAGAAATTTGTAATTTTAATTTTATTCGTTTTTTTTAGATTTATGCATTTATTATGGAGTAACTTGATATAGGGAAAGTGGTAAAATATTAAGTCATGTATATGTTATGTAATTCTTTATTTACTCCTAGTAACAAAAATCATGTATGTCATATTCATCAATGTTCGAATAATTCGATTCGGATTCTGATGTTGACCCACTTGTATCTAAATCTAAATCGTTCCTTGTCTCTTGTCTGGTGACTTCAGGTTATTTTAACAATTGTATGGCTTCTTGATGTGTAGATTTTGCCGGTCTCTAGAGCAATTTGCTGATGCTCGAGAGAAATGGATCTGATGTTACTAAGAGCCTATTAAAAATGTCTCTTATATTCGATTCTCTAGAGCATTTTTTTGAATGATGTAATCTGACGTTTTTAATGTCCTTATTGCGTGACTCTTGGGCTTCTTCAGAAAGTTGTCCGATCGGTAAAAGGACATATTTTACAATTTCTGCTCCGTGTATCAACACTTTATGTACAGATGTAGGCATGTAATACCACGGATATAAAGCAACGAATAAACGGGCAGTATTTACACAATAGTCTTTAGAATTTTTCAACCTCTATATCATACCCGCTCAAAATTACCTTCAAAATAACATGAAATCGGTGAATTAAATTTTCATCGACTCCTGTTGTTTCAGTAGATATGGCAGCATTTTCGAAAAAGCGACGTGCTGTATTTCCATCGTTAGAGCATCTATATGTGAATCTCGACTGATGTCGAGGCGACCCTAGAGCAGGTATATACCTTCTCGGTTCGGAATGTTGTTCTAGGACTATCCGTAAACAAGATCTGAACGTATATAGACGAAAATATACAACTCAAAATTTGATTTTTGGCCATGATTTTATCGATTTGCCCCACTGTGCGCCGTGGGGATTGCAAGATTGAAGCTTTCACTGCCTCAATATTCTGAGTTGATCTGATGGACCAAGAGACTCCAGTTCTTTGTCTTGTTGCATTCCCGGTTTGTCTGAACGTAGTGACTCAATGTAACAATTGATTTCCGGTCTGGGACAGGACCCAATGGGGCTACATTGAAGCAATTTCGGAAGGCGCGCTGGGTTGCGATAACAGAACATCCGTTCGAAAAGTAGTTCTCGACGGGAAACTCACGTTCCTCACTGTTCCAACTCATAATGGCAACTGACAGGGGTAGGGGACAAAAATTTAGAACCACGAATGAGACCACTCCCGCCCCACTACGACCATTTCAAGTTATTACCTGTATTACCACAACATTTCGTCACCAAGCATGCTTTAGTTTTGGAAAAGATTTCACTTGATGACGTTGTGCTCAGTAGTTACAAAGTTCATTTTCATTTACGGTGCTGCATCAATAACGGGCTCCATAAAATTATACGAGCGATTTCTCCACGATTGTCGTATAATTGTGTTATTATAAAATTTGGCATAATAGAGCCATACTTTTTCGAGGACGCGTTGAATATGACATCTACCCACTATGTTGCATGTTACATAATTTCCTGGAACCCAGATTTAACGAACATGGAAACGCACCACTGTAGTTCCAACAAAATGGTGCTATCACACACACGGGGAGAATTTCTAGAAAAGGTAGATTTAGGCCTCCCCATCTCGTTACACGGTGACTATAATCCAGGCCGTGAACTATTGAAGAATTAGAAGATGCTATTCGCAACATGATCGCAGCAGTACTGGTGAAAATGACTGCAAAGAACGCAGAACTTTAAGGTGCGGTTGCAGAAGTAAGTATAGGGCTCGTGCAGGCAAACATTTAGACATCGTTATGCGTGATGGTATATAACACATTCTTGTTTTTTTTATTATTATATTACTATTATTTACTGCTGAACAATTCAGAAATCAATATAACGTTACGATTGTATAGATGTCTCATATAAAATTTGTTTGCCCTAAGTGGTTATTCGAGCGATTTCTGCCACGATTGATCAGTACATTTAATTGTATTATTATAATATTCTGAGCATTTCAATATTAGTTTTTCGAGGACGTTGAATATGACATCTACCCACTGTTGCATGTAATATATAATTTCATTGGAACCTATTAGATTTATACGAACATGGAAACGCAACTACTGTCAGTTCCATTAAACTTATAGGCTATACATCGATTATTAGGGAGACATTTCTAGAAAAGTTCGTAGATATTAGGCCTCCATTTCGTTTACAGGTGATTAATATCTTTCTGTAATTCAGGCCGTGAACTTTGAAGAATTAGCAGATGCTATTGCACTATTGATCGCAGCTACTGGTGAAAATTTGTATTCCTGCAAAGTTTACGCAGTTATACAATTTACACCGTCGTAAGTTAACAATTATAATCATTAGAAAATAGTAAAAAAAATTTAGGTAATAAATATTATGCGTGATGGTATATCACGCATTCTTTATAACGTTATTTTGACTATATAAATTATAGCAAGAAAAATTCTGTCGTGACAATTTACTATTCACCTTTTTCGCATTTCTCTTCCTATTTTTTTAGATGTAACATTTACATGATTGCTAATTTTATTACTGATTTTCAAATTCAATTTAAGTTTAATCCTTAGTTTGCCCTATTAGTGGTTTTGTAAGCATATAAATTGATCAGATACTATTTATAAACTATTTATAGAGGAAAAATACAAACAAGATTTAATAATTTTAAGATTGTAATCAAAAGTAGTACGAACTTTGAGTTAATCTTTGCAAAAAATTATTCAGAAATAGTACTACAACAATTGTATGTTTATGAGTAAAATCGCCAATAGATATGTTAGTTGGTGAAAGAGCAATTTACAGAATGAAGAATAAATTGAGCGAATTGTAGAAAAGAACAGGTGTGTGGGATGAACATTACTTTCTCCTCGCGGTGTATAATACTTTAGTTAAAAGAATTTTGTAGGAAAAGCTTTGCCAAGAAGTAAATAATTCTTCTGCAGCAATACAACTTTGCTGAAATAATAATAAATCAAAATAAAAATATATTGAAGAAACGTCACAGGTACTGCTACTTCAAGCACACATTTCAACAGTCGCCTTAATTTTACATACTCTATCACAAATTTGAAATAAATTGATCACTTATGAAAAGGTTGACTGTGTGTTACAGAAAGGAAAGACCATTATTATGAGGAAGCTTTGTATAAAAGCAAGAATATCAACAGTATATACTTGATTTTTTAAATATCACAATTCCTGATTGACTTTCGCAGAATAAAACTTGTGTACGGTGATTAATATTAATTTTTTTTATTAGGTTTTGCCTGCTCAACAATTTGTACTGTTATAAAAGAAATTAATAGCAGTTTGTATATAATATACAAAATAACATGAGCGGTAAGTATTATCGCAAGGAGGTTTCTGATTGTTATTTAGAGAACACTGGGTATGTTAAAACTGATCATTTAATCGTCATTACTATTGTCACTGAGGAATATATCTTGTGCTAGCTTACGTTTTAGTAGAACATGGATGCCTCGTTAACTCAGTGTGTAGTAAGTTGCCTCTCTGCAATTGATGAGATTGACGTGGAATTTTTTAGTAATGTTTTGCTGTATGTTGCCCGATTGTGGGGATGCTCAATTTGTAGTGCAGCTGCTGATTTGTGAGGATTTTGTTTTGAAATACTAGGATTCTATAAAGATTTGTTTTGGATGTGTTGCACCAGACGACACATCCGTAGAGGATTAATGGTCATATGAGTGACTTATATAGGGTAATGGTGTATTGGGTGGGCAAAGTGGACTTGCAGTTTATAAGTGGATACAACTGAATTAATCTCTTGTGACTTTCATTTAGTTTTATGAGGACATGGTTTTTCCAGCTTAGTTTGGTGTCGAGATAAGCAACTAAGTATTTAACGAGCTTTTTGAATAGAGTGGTCGTTAATTGACATTTTGATGGGTTATTAATTCGTCCTAGTGTAAAGATTTTTGTGGCACATGTGGCATAATTTATTGATAAATTCCATTTCTTACACCATCTGCTAGTATAGTGGTAGTATATTGTACTTTTATGATAGCCATTTCTAGGGATCTGTCTTTGGTTAGTATAATTGTGTCGTCTGCGTATATTTCGAGGTCAGCGTTGATGTTAGAAAAGTCTCGCATAAGGATATTAAAGAATATTGAACTTAGAATTACTGCCTTGGGGAACCCCTGCATGTATATTTTTGATGGAGGAGAATAGACGCTTGTGAGATATCAATAAACAGAGTTGCTGTGGATGTTTTGGATTTAAATCCTCTTTCTAGGACCTCTGTTACACTTTGTAATTGATGGCAAAAGGAGTGATTTTTTTTTTAAATTGAATTAAAAGATTGGCCGAGTTACAGTCTTTAGATTTCGTTGTTTAGCAGAAATAATCGAGAGGAGACTGATTGGTCTGTAGCTATTAATGTTTTTTATACCTTTTCCCGGTTTGGGAAACATAAGTATAGTTTCATATACTTTTTTGGTGAGTTTTTCTAATATGATATTGGATATTGCATCGTAGCCCGGCGATTTATTTATTGATAAGGGTTTTTTTAATTATAGAAGCAAGTTCCTTAGGTGAGGTTGGTGTAAAGTTAGCTTCTGAGGTTGATTGGTATGTTTCCACATGGTTGGTCACTATGTTTTTAAAACCGTGTCTCTGTGATTGTGGGATGTGAACGGTTCCTCGAGATATTCCGCAAAGGCTTTGATTTTTCTTTATTGGAGTTGAGTGGTAATTTGTGGTGCATCGTGTGGTTAGCGTAGTATTAGTTTGGTTGTTCTCGATAGTCCCGGATCTTCTGGTTCAAGATTACTAATAAGTTTTTAATGTGAGTAAATTGGAATGCGGTGATCTAAGTTATTTATGATGTTTTTTGACATCGGATTTCGGGTTCTCCGCCATTTTTTCTTAGCGAGTTCTTTTACTTGATTAAGTCGAATGTATGTTTGGGTGATGCATTACCTTTTTAGTGTTTTCTGTTGATTTTCTGTTTGATAGCTCGACGGATGCTGTCAGTGAGGATTTTCTTTGTGTGTCATTGTTTTGTCTATATGGGTTAGGGATTATAGTTCGTTAAGGTACTTAAGTTGTTAGTCAAGAGACGCGTTGAATAGTATTCAGTTAACTATTCCAATTAATTTAGGTACATGAGATGATGACTGTAATTGGTCTGTGTCTAGATCGGAGAATATTTGTCGGAGTGCTTGCTTATTAAAATTTTTACGGGATAAAATATCTAGTATATGGTTGGTAATCGTTTCTGTAGGGGTAGCAATTGGGCTCATCGGGATCTTCTATTTGAAAAGCATATGTTACTGTTAGGTCGTAGAGTTTGGTACCAGCGGGGTTTGTTGCTTTACATCCCCAAATGATATTTTTTGAGTTTAAGTCTCCAATAAGCAGAATAGGTTCATTTGTGGTGAATATCTTGCTCCAAAAGCTGCTTGCTAAATTGCTTATACGCACGTACTATGTTATGGCAATGCCGTCTTGTGCTTAATTATAATTCAAACAGTCTTCTTCGTGATTCCTTGATAATGATGACCACTCCTGCTGATATAATGATGGCATTTCTGTTTGTGCGGTAGATCTGATATCCAGCTATCTTGAGTTTTTCAGGGTGACTTAAGTGCGCTTCTGAGATGCATGCCATGTCTATGGAATATCTTCTGAGAAAAGACTTAAATAATGCTAGTTTAATGTTATATGCTTTCCAGATTGGCATTGGTGCTTTGTCTTTGTATAGTAACCTTGTGAACCGTTTTATCGGCAGGTTATGTTTAGTAAGTTTTCCTTAAATATCTTTTTTCATAATTATCGAAAGAGGTCTGCTATTAAAATTTTGGTAACTATGAAATTCTATTTTATCGTCTATATAATTTTTAGCAAATGTTCTGTAAGCTGTCTTAAGTTGTTAGAGTAATTTTTAATGTGGTTGAGTTTAAAAATGTTGTAAATTCTTCTTTAGCAAAATTTTTATGTGGTTGGTTATCTCTTTATTATTAATGAGTAGCCTTTTAATTGTCTCAGTTTCATTAACAGTAGAAAGTTCAAGGTTTTTTTCCATTAGAGATAGGGTTTCCAGGGATATTTTTTGTAGGTCGGTAATTGCTGAGATAAATAATCCAAATTTCTTTTTAATAAGAACATGGTGATTGTGTTTGTCCACCCTCTAATTGGGGGTGAAGGATGTACTTGGAGATGTTAATATTTAATAAGTTAAATAAAATCTCGTTACTAGAAATTAAATAAAAATGAATGTTGTTTGCGTAAACCGGTTATCACTGAGAACAAACGTAGATAAGTCGCAGTCACACTTTTGAGCCGCGATAGGAGGTTGTACACGTCTTAGCTGTCCGAAAGTAGAGCAAGGGTTATAATATCAAATACTAATTTGTTTAACCTTTTTGTATTATTCAGACATTCATAAAATTAATGCAAGCCATTCACCGGTTTTCCAAAGAACTGGAATAATCTACAATCGATGCTTCCAATGCAACACCATCTATAGTCAACTATGTAAATCAGTAAGTCAAATACAACCTAATTACCAACGATGTCTAACTCAAATCCTACCTTCAACTTTAATAATACTTACACAGCAGCTTTGTTCAACCGGTACAAGTTACACACAACAATGAAAGTAAAGAAGATGAAATTGTGAGCATAGGTTAAGATGCTAATAATAACAAACACTTTTAGCAAATTGTTGTTTTAAAAAAGTAACAAATAAAAGTAACTGAGGACATTTCTTTAATTACCACAACAGATTTTAGTTACTCACTGAAACTCAACGTAAGTTAAAACTGAAGATAATTTAAGCAAAACTAATTTTAAAACGCAATATCCAGATCTTAGTTCTCCAACAATATACATTTGCGAAGTTACAGATTTTAGATCTGTGACTGATAAGTGAAGAAAATATAATACGTCACATTTACTAGATTATACAAGAAAGAACCTACAGAGTTGTTATATGCGATCTATGTATGCTACTCAATTTATCATCAACATATTATGGATAGACTCCATAACCTAAGTCAGCTTGTAAAAACATAATAAATATTAGAGAGAGTAAAGACAGTAAGTAAATAGCTATTGACATTATTTTCGTAGACCTTGAGCCTCAATTTTACAATAGAGATATCTATAAAGTAGAATTTATATATTTACGAATCAAAAATAACATAATTAAATGTAGAAGTTATTTTGCCTGTAGTTACTACTGAAAGATCTATTGTACAAAGCTCTACAATTGCGTCAGATGCGGAGGACCACAAGAAAGGTTGGAAGCACTACTGTCGTATCCCTCGTGACGATATTCTTATCTTATTTTATTATCATACTACACATACAATTACAGCAATTTGTAAAATATTTTTCAAATGTATTTCAATTTCTATTTTTTAATTGTTTTAATGTTTCTTTTACTAATATAACGTTTGTGTGTTAGTTAATGTACTGCTCTGCTTATTAAGGTATACACATAGTTTACATTTATTTCTCATGTATCTATTTTTCTGTAAATCATTAAATATGTATTCCCGTAAACGTTTGAGTTCTTTTCTATTTGGTGTTCAATAAAAAGTATATTTTAAATATATATTTTCAAAGAAACTTGTGTATTTTGAAACGCTGATCTTTAGTTAACTTGCTTCTTTTTTCTAATAATAAATAGGAAGTATATCAGTTTTATCTTGTTGTCCTAAAAGTTCTGCAACACTTGTGATATATTTGCGCTATGATTCCGTCGACATGAGTCTCAAAGATCAGTTTCCTTTCGATCGGCCATTAAAATTGGAAAATGAAGACTTGCTTGAAACGGTGGAAGATGAGTCTTTGTTGGGAATTCGACATTTGTGATAAGTTTTTATAGTTGGAAAATCATTGGTTTATTGGCATCTCCAATACCTTGACTTTGTGCACAAAAAACCAGGACAAGATCCGCAAGAGCTCACTGAAGCGCAAGCCGCCAATAGGGTCAAAATTTTCTGTCAACTCCTCAACTATACTCTTAGTAACAAATTCTGGATGTGAATTGTAACATCGGCCGTTAAGTCAGCTTCTTGGTCAATCACAATCATGTTGAACTTTATTGTCAACAATTGGACCGTGTCTACTACAAGTTGAAGAAATACTCGAACTTGGTGAATCAAAATTGCGCTTTATTTTAACAATACAACGCTAAACTCCATACTGCTAAGAAGACTAAGAAGAAATTTGAAGAGTTGGACGGCGTTGAAGTTCTACATTCTAGATGCGGTCCCTGCGATAGTCGAAGGTTCAAATCATTTAATGAAGTTGCAGAAGCGTGCAAGAATTCCTTTGATTCAAATCTGTTTGAGTGGTATTTCATTCTAATCCAAAAACTTGCAGAACGGCGGCAAAAGAGCGTAGAAAATAATGGCTGATATTTCTAAGAACAGTTTTAATTGTTTTTAAATAATTTTATCTATAAAATTTTTTTTCAGAAGTGCTGCAAAATTTTTGTGATAATCTAATTATATTTGTTAGTGATTTTGTTTTAAATATAATGCTCAGTCTGATTTGTTCCAGTACTTTTTAGTTTAAGCTTGGTTTGCAATATACATGATCAAATTTTTCATTCAGTTGTTTAAATTTTAAATTAACTGAAAGATAATTTTTAATCCATATTAAGATGTGTACATAAACGTTCTTCTAAATGTGATTTTTCTCTGACTGTTGCATTAGGTTTTAAGATCTGTTATTAAATTGTCGCGCAAACAACACGACTTTCGTTTCTAAAGAAAATAATTCTATGATTCTGGCGTTAACTATGTTTATTTTCATTAGTGGTTTTATATTTTAAAAAGAGAGAAACGGTTATGGACAGTAAGTTGCCTGATTATTGAATTGCGTACACCATACTGAGAAATATTTATAATTTAACAGCAGTAATTATTTCTGGTAAATTGAATATCAACGCAAACTTCTAAATAAATGTTTGTTAAAAATGGAACGCAAAGACGTGTAGTGAAAACTAATAAACCTTCAAAAGATATTACAAAATAAGTTGAGAAACTATCAGCTTCCAAAAATTATAGAAAATATTGGTTTGAGTACAACAACGACAAAATTCTGAGCTTCATACATTTCAAACAAAAGCCTCTCTTTCTTGACAAAAGTTATCTGTTGCCTAAATGTTTTAAAATTTCTGGACATAAAAAAGCTCAACTAATGTCTATAGGATGAAACCTAAGAAAGCATCATGACCAAAGAAGATTTATTCAGAGTAGAAAATTACCTATAAAGATAAGGCTTATGGTTTTTATGCGTTTAATCTGAAAAACTCAAAATATACTTAATAATTTTAATAACCCAACCGTCACATATCTCTAAGCTCAATCTGATTAATATAAAATTTTGAAAATTCCACACACTAAATTTTTTCGGGAATTTATGGAATGACTATTTAATTGAAAATTATATACGTGGCTTTCCATCAACATTTTCTTATTCTTATAAAGAGAAAGCTGTGATTGTTGTTTTAGAAGAACTTAATGCAATTAAACTTTTATTAATTCTGCCTATAACCTTGATTTTTGGCCACATAATTAATATTTATTCCGGTTACTGGTTTACTTTCTTCATAGAAAGCGGGGTGTAATAATTTGTCAAAACCTAAATACTATAGATCTTAGCAGACAATGCTTTGAAAATTATTATTATCTTTTCTTTTAATAAATATAATTTTGAATCCACTTAAAAGAAAATTTTGTTCTGCCGTTTCCATATTGTATTTGAATTTCAGCTTCAAGTTCAGAACAATGCAAAGAATAGTAAGTAATACTCACCTTTGTATTGTTTTATTCTGGAAATAATTTTTTATTTTGTCTTTAGACCTGTTATGCGGGTAGTACTAAAAAGCTTTATCTGTAAAGTTTATCTAAAGCACTTTATGATAGTATGGCTGTAAAGATTGTCAATATAGAATTTATCTCTTAATCACGTAGAAATTGAAGCATGACTGTGTATTTACTCAATACTCCTTGCTCTGTACTTGACTCCCTATTTTTTAAAAAACATCATCTACAAACAACTTGGTTGTGTAAACTAAACGTAGTTTGGATTACTAAAATGGAATATATTGGATGATATATATATCATAATCGTTTTTACTCCCAAAAAATTATAACAGCTTATTCAAAAGGGCACAAAATCGTTATTCGAGGTGTGTCAGAAAAGTAATGAGAATGGCAACACTACAAGCGATCTGGCAACGCTACGCTGTTGTCCTTGATAAAGCACGTCTATAAATACCCTCCCATAGCTCAGTGCGAGTTTCAACTCGTTCCGTTAACTACGTGATTTTTTTGACTTCTATTAGTGAAGTTGTATTTTGGTTGTGCGTCACGCAAAATGGAACAGCGGAATTTCAGGGAGGCCTTCAACTTTGAAAACCGACGAAAACATCGAACGTGGGAACACTCTTGCATGATGAGACCGTTGTTTAACATTAAGAATGTTGAGTGAACGATTAAATTTGAACAGATTTACCGTTCATCAAATTTTGACTGAACATCTGCACATGCGAAAGGGACCTCAAAAGGCATTTCTGTGGTTCTCCAGCCCCCCCTATTCACCTGACGTCAGTCCCTGCGACTTTTTCCTTTTTTCTAAACTGAAAAATGTCTTCAAAGGACGTCATTTAGGAGTTTAGAAAACATCCAAAAGAGTGTAACGGACATGTTGAAGACCATACCGGTTGAAGACTTCCAACGCTGCTTTCAACAGTGGGAACAACGTCTCGATCGGTGTATAACTGCCCAAGGGAACTACTTTGAAGGAGATAACATTGATGTTTGAAAAAAATAAAAACTTTGGTAAATAAAAAATCAGTCTCATTACCTTTCTGCCACACCTCGTAGTTTTAGCATTATTGCTTAAAATCAAAGTATTTGCATAACCTGCCGAAGGGTTGAACTTGATGGTTTCAATGACAGTTTCGAACGTGACTCTAGAATAATAAAATCATTTTTGACTTAGAAAATAGACTACGTACTACTTATGTGGCATTTGGGTTTTTGCGAATAGTGGTTTTATAGTTTATAGTAGATTCGCATTTGACTTTTAAAACAAAAAGATGTATTTGTCACCGCTCTGCAATAAAAGTGCAAGTGTGCCTATGCCGTGAGCAAAAATTACAAAGAGGCCGTCGGGTCATCTGTCCACTCAACTGTCCTAGAAATTTAGCCACATGTGGATTACTTGAGTGAATACTGGAGTGCTATTTAATTAATACAAACATTAGATTAAAAGGAGTATAAGTGAACGTCACTTGCTGCAATTCGCTAATTGCATATAGTTCTTCTGATAACTCACAATGATATTGGATACAAAGGCATCTCAACCACTGTTAAGATGCCACAAATTAAAAAAAAAACAAAAACGACCGCTGTGCTCAACCAAAGAAAACGTTTACAAGCGTTATCTCTTTAATAAATTTACAAACAAATGCATCAGGTACATCTCAAACACGGCCCAAAAAACCTAAGATGCTACCAATATTTCTACTTGCCGGATCTATCAAAATATTATTTAAGATAGCAAATATGTAATCTCAGATAATTATAATACCACATATAAAGGGAAAGAACTACGTATTAGCGTAAATACCACTGCTGATTATCGCAAACCAACGAAATTCTATGGTGAACATTTGCGTAATCATATGAAATATTTCTATCTCTATAACAGAAGGTAAACTTAACACAGAACTACTCAAACTAGAATACTTAGTACGTAAAATCACCTAACTTCTAAGCAAAGTACGAATTCTATTTGAAGCACGTGAATTAAGTCAACATGACAAGGCTAAACAAATTTTCATTCTAACCAGATTGACACGCTGGGTTGTAATTAAAGCGCTACTGACATACCAATGTACCAATTTTCAGTTAATTGTACATACAAAAAACTATCCTCAAATACGAGCAATAATAGCTTTTTTAGATCAATGGTTAAATATCAAGGATTGTGGTAAAGGTATACTGAATCTCTACAAAAAGTGTTTCAATGTTTAAATGTAATATTGATATGTCATAATATTTTTATTAACAAATAGTATTTATTTTAAAGATGGCACTTGTATTAATCATATATTAAAAACTTTTTACAACTAGCAGATTCTACAATTTTTTGTACTAAAGAAAACAACTAAAAATAAGTAAAGCAAGCGTTTAACTGATTAAGACATATATAATCTATAAATCCTGGCTGCTGCTGCTCAAATTTCAAAAATAAATTAGATTTTTTGCGATAACGCAAAAAGAGCAAATAAAAACGAGCAACAGAGCAGTAGACATTGAGTAGACAACGGAAATCAGCTGTCGGATCTTGCTGTAACGAACTTATGACGTGTGAAATAAGGTCGAGGTTTATTTGATGAAGGCGAAATCTAAAGAGCTTTGTGATGGCGCAAGTAAAAAATTATGAGATTTTACTTACAATAATTTTTTCTGCTTATTTGATTTTAAATTGGACTTTTTGGAAGGCTGTACCGTGTATCGTAAAAACTGTTTGTTAGGTTTAATAAAAAATGAGCGTTAGTTTTTACTATGATTATTTAAGTATAGAAGATTGTTTTTATGCTAGAGTTGTTCTATTATTTTGAGTAATCTATGAAGGTATCATCTAAATGCAATTATGAATATTAGTTTTTTTAATCTATTCCAAAAAAACACCATGAAAAAGCATTGCGGCATTTAGAAACTATTTCTGTTCGCAATAATTAATTTTTCTAAAAACAGTGAGCTGCATTTTTTAACTTAAAATGTTTTAATAAGATAATTAATTAATCATTGTAGACTGTTATCGAAATAAGTTTTCTTTTTGCTATACCTACAAATCTAACTAATGTTCATTGTATTAATGACAAAAACTTTAATACTAAATACATTATCATGTTTTTCTTTTAATTTGATAGCTGTATATTTGCACTTAACCGTAAAGTTAACAAATAAATGTGATCTCATGTTATACATTGATATAAGAGAAGTCAGTTAGTGGCTATCCATTTTTTTGGATCTATCTAATTTGCATTATCCAGTAAATTGAACACAAATACTTTTGGGTCATTAGCTGTCCTGTTTGCAGTTAATAATGTATCTGTTGATTTTGCCTCTAATCTACAGAATCTTAAGATTATTATGGAGAGTTTGTTAGAGATGAACCATTTCGTGTTAACTATAATACAAAAGGTGTTGTTTTAAAGCATTTGTAGTATTACAATGAGGACGGACCACATGACCTCAAAAATATGTAACAACTCTCTATTCGAGGTGATCTATGTAGGAGCGAGGCATTTAGACAGGTAATTGCACCTGGTAGCCTAATCTGGTGCACAGATGGTTCTAAAACCGAGGTGGGTACCGGAGCAGGAATATATGCTGAAGCTCCCAGGTTAAAGCTAGCTTTCCCCTGGGTCAGTACGTCTCTGTCTTTCAGACAGAAATATACCCCATACTACAGTGTGTGCTTGAAAACGGTAAGAGGGATTGCACGAGCAAGCGGATCTATATTATATCAGACAGCCAGGCAGCTTTCAAGGCTTTATCAAGCACAAAAGCATCATCTAGAGTGGTATGCGAATCAACAAACTCAATGCACTGGCAGAACATAACACGGTGAAACTGCTATGGGCACCTGTGCTTTGCGGTATCTACGCCAATGAGAAAGCCGATGAATTGGCCAGACAGGGATTTAGAGAGGCTTATATCACCCCAGAACCTGCTTTAGGAATTTCACAAAATGCTGCCTGAAGCTTTATTAAGAGGAGAACACGCACTCATCATCGAATGTACTGGAAGAATCGACCAGGGCATAATTTCAGCAAAACCATTAATAATAATATAATAATAAAAGAGCTGCAGAATTCCATAATTTAACTGGGCTCAGCTAAAGAAAACCATAGGGTTTCTCACAAGACATGCGACTGTTAAAAACACCTCTGGAAAATTGGTAAATTCAATGGTGACCTTACATGCAGATTCTGTAGCAAGGAACCAAAGCCGTACACATCTTAGGCAAGTGCGATGTGCTGTGCAGGAAAAGGCAACATCCATTTGGAAAACAAATCCTGGAACCGGAAGACTTTCAGACACACTATGTAAAGGACATGTATCTGTTGATTCAGGAGACATCAATTACAGATTGGTTGTGGGTTTACTGTATTAGGGTAATCATAACATAGCCATAGGTTGCAGTGAACATGAATGCCTCAAGAAAAAAAGTGTTGCAATATTTTAGGGTTTAACACTGTCCCAATCTTTGTCCTAGCCAAATTATTTTCGTTATTTTTTTTCAGTCAAGCTGATGAGTGTATATAATGTTTAGCTCTTCTATTGTAGGTGTAGTTTTTTGGCAAGCAGCTTTTCAAGTAGTTTAATTAGCTGCTTTGTTTGATAATTTTCCAGACTTATTCTTCTTTATCCTTTCCCCGTAGATGCCATTATAGCGTTGAGGTGTAGTTGGGATCCTCTATCCATCTTTTAAAGTTGTTTGTGTTCCTTACCATGTTTCTTATTTCTTGTATGTTTTTTCCTCTGTTGTGTATTATTTCTTTTAGATTTTCTTCCCATTTTGTCCTTGGCCTATCTCCATTATTTTTCTGGGAATTCTTTCTTCTGGCATTGTAAATAGATGTCCATAACAGCTCAGTTGTTTGTTTTCGATTTCGCTCACTAATGGTATTTGTTCTAGATCATATCTTATGCTTTTATTTCTTATTCGATCTCTTCTAGTTTTCCCTATGATCTTTCTTAAATATCTCATTTCTGCCGCTGTAATTTTTGACGATTCAGATTCATATGTAAGGGTCGGTGTATATATGGTTTTACGGATTCTTATTCTTGTATTTGCTCTTACTTCCTTTTTTCCTATGATTGTGTTATTGATTTGATAATATATGTTGCTTGCTTTTTGTATTCTATTTTGAATTTCATTATATATTGTTCCATTTTTGGTAATGATGGTACCCAGATACTCATATTTGTTTACTGTTTCCAATCTCTCCCTATTTATTTGTATATTTATGTTTTCATCTTCTTCTCATTTTGTTATATGCATGATCTTGGTTTTTCCTATATTTATTTGTATTCCCTTTTCTTCCAAGCAGGCTTTTCAGATGTTAACTTTTCGTTGTAGTTCAGTTTTCGTACTTGCTATCAGCATTATGTCGTCTGCATATACTAGGTCAAATGTTTTTATTGGTGTTAGTGACCTATAGTAGAGGGTCTTGTTTTTGTTTTATATTTATTGATTAGTTGGTCCATGAATATGACAAATAGTAGTGGACTTAGGCTGTCCCCCTTTTTCATACCTTTTTCCATATTAAAGCTTTATGACATTTCTCCATTTAGTCTGACACATCATTTTACCTTATTATACACACTTTTAATTGTTCTTTGTAATTTTTGGTTTATATTTAACGCTCCTAGTGCTTTCCATATTTCTTCTTTCAGCATTGTATCAAACGCTGCTGAAAGATCCACAAACGCCAGGTATAGGTCTTTTCCCATTTTTAATGTCTTTTCTATTATTGTTCTAATTGTATAAATGTGATCTTGTGTCTGCCTACCCGATCTGAACGCTGCTTGCTCTTCTTCTAATTTTTCTTCTGCTTCTTTTCTTAAACGTTTTTCTAATATTTTTGTGTATAGTTTAAGAGCTACTGACGAGAGGCAAATTGCTCGATAGTTTTCACATTTGGTAGTTTCTCCTTTCTTATGTATTGGGACAATAATATTGTTTTCCCATTCATTTGGTATTGTTTCCGTATGCCATGCCTCCTTGCATATTTCCCATATCCGGAGGATAAGGGGTGACACCAACGTTTAGTCACCCAAATGTCAACCTCACCTGCACGTAGTAACCTAGGCTCTGACGACCCAGCGCCGGGGGGTATAACCTGGTACCAGTTGTCCCGAGGTAACGTCGGCTCTGTCGTTGAGCCAATCACCCACACGGAGTATAACGATTCAAAGTATTCAGAGAAGCATCGAAACGGGCGGAAATCAGGCAACGAAAATGTGAGGAAAAGGTTAAGATTTGGAACGTGGAACAGCAAGACATTTATGGGAAAAGAGGAAGAAATGGAAAAATATAAATTAGGAATACTTGGTATCAGCGAGATCAAGAAGAAAGGGCAGAGCTATAAAAATTTATCAAATATTGTACACTGAGTTATGCAGGAATTCCGGTAGGAAGTCGGGCCAAAGAAGGAGTATGAATAATAACGAATGCTGCGATCGAAAGTAGAATAGTAAACTGGAAAGCTGTAAATTCTAGAATTATTATCATGAGCCTAGAATTAGAAGAAAAAATAGCACTAATATAGATATATGCCCCAACAGAAGATGCGGATGCAAGAGATAAAGATAAATTCTATGAAGACTTACAAATATCAGTGGAAAAAATGCAAAACAAAAATAAACATATAATGATAATAGGATAATGGAATGCTCAAACCGGGTGGAAAGAAGAGGATGGATATGGAACGATAGGCAAATTTGGAGGAGAAGAAACTTTAAATAACAATGGACAACGAATGACCGATTTCTGTATTGTAAATCAGCTTTTAATACCACAAAACGATACACAAAATAACATATGAAGCTGAAGGGATAGCGCAAAAATCAATAATAGACTATATAACATATGCAAGATCAATGAGATATGCAGTACAGGATATTAAAGTCATTAGAGGAGCAGAACTTAATACAGATCATAGACTATTGATAACCGATACAACTTTTAAAACACCAAAAAAAAACCCTAGGAAACACAGACGACTTAAGTTAGAAGAACTAGAAAAAATAGAAAAACAAGAAGGGTACCAACGGAAATTAACGGAAAATCTAAATGCATTAGAACAACAAAAGAATAGCCAAGACTGGAACATACACATAAAATGGCAAAAACTAAAAGAAACCATAATCAAAACAGCGGAAGAGATATGTGGTACAAAAACCGTTAACCATAACCAAAAACGAACAAGTTGTTGGAACGACACAGTGAAAGAGAAGTACAGGAGAAAAAACGAGCATGGATTAGATACAACCAATCTATAACAGAAGAAACTAAGGAAGACTATCACCAATAACGAAATAAGGCAAAGGAAACAATAAAGCAAGCAAAAGCAGATTCGTGGGAAAAATTTGGCAAAAGAATTGAAGAAGATTTTACAAGCAATCAGAAACAAATACAATAAAAAGATTAGAAGGCAATCAAAGAAAACAGGAACATTAAAGATCAGAATGGTGAATTAAAAACATCAAAAAAAGAAATACTAAAGGCTTGGAATTGAACACTACAGGGAAAAATTTAAAGAACAAGAAAGAACACAAACTCAGCATGAATATGAAGAAAGAGAAGAAGAAGAAGCACAAGATGAGGAAGAAAAAGATGAAATAAGAATAGAAGAAGTAGAAGAAGCCCTAAAGACAATGAGAAATGGAAAAGCAGCAGGAAAGGATAATATTGCACCGGAATTACCAAAGAAAAGAGGAGATAAACTGAAAAAACGGATATGGGAATTTTCCAGACTTAAGAATCATTATTGCTTAGGCAACGGATAAGTTATTTGATAATTTGTCTCGTTGAAATCCAGGTACCTTGTTTAAATGCAGGTTTTGTATTAATCATTTCACTAACTTCTTTTACGGTAAACAGTTTTGACATCGGTATCATTTGATGCGGGTATCCCGATATGTCTGAATTTCAGATTTTTTTCCAGCATTACAGATAAAGGCAGAGGCTGGAACGCTTTTTCTAATGTTGCGCGAATACTTCAGGTTTTTCTGAGTGAGTACGTGACCAGATATTTTTTGCTTTACGCAGGAAAGAAATTGGCTTATTCTGGCGTTTTATTCTTTTTGTCGCTTTCCATAAAGCGGACGTTTTTAGGTATTCTTGGAAACTTTTGTTCTGTAGGTCTTTCTCTTAGATCGGTATCTAGTCATTTGTCATTTTTTTCTAAACTTGCTTTTTCTGCAATTTTTCTTTTTACAGGAAGAGGGCAGCATTTTTGTGTTTGTTTAAGTGGAACATCGGGTGAAGTTTTTCAAGCCGTCTCTTAAATTACTTGCGTAAGGTAAGATACTACTGACTCAATATCTTCATTGGGTTTGAGCTGAATTTGTATATTTAACTTTATCATTAATTAAGGATCTAAAGTATCAACATTCTGTTTTTTTATTGAATAACTCTAGCAGCTTCTCTTTTTCGATAACGTTAGCGTTTACTAGATTATGATCTGAAAAACCAAGCTTGATATCCTAGAACAATAGCTTTAGTTACAAAAAATCCTAACAGATCAGGAATTTTAATTGCGTTTATGGACCATTAGGTTAAGCTGTAAGTCCTGTATAACTTTATTAAGCGCTCTTCCATGCTCTAGTGCAGTGATACGTGTGCTCCAGAGTAGCCCCGCCTGACATTAATTTGTTACCTAAGGTCCGAAAGTGTTCAATGAATCTCTTTTTGTTAGTAGGGTAGTTTAAGGGACAGTACACTGCTGGGAACGCGAGCAGATTGTGCCAATCTTCAATTACTATACTTGTTCGTGGTAAGAATTTTTTTTTAAATTTTGACAGCTTTTAGTGTTTCATGCCTTACCTGATTAGTATTGACGTACCACCTCACGCTTTTCTATCACTGTCTGGGTGCTCAGTGGAATAGAAATACAAACATTTTTAATCTTTAAGTGATTTGCTTGTGTAAAATGGGTTTCTAAGACGAGCAAAGTAGCTATGTTATAATGTTTAAGAAAAATTTCTACTTCTTGCTTGTGGTTTAGAAGACCACTGACATTCTAAAGAGCCATTTTATTTGTAATCAATTTTTCTCTTAAGAGTTTTATTTGCTTTGGTAACTCAATTATGGTTTGTCGTCGAGCTTGTAGCGTTTGGTGCATTGTAGCAACTACGGTGGTCAGGTCAACTACTTGTTTTCCCGTTATTTTATTGTTTGACGGGTAGGATTGGTTACTTGCTGTAGGATTATATCTAGATAATTTAGTTAGTTGAACCAATTTCCAAAATATGTGTATGTTATTTTGTTCATTGATTAACTCTTGTATTTGAGGATGACTTTAGCTGTTGTAGTCAATATGATTGTGGTTGTTGTGGTTAATGAGATCGGTTCTGTGACAGTTGAGCGGGTTGTTGCTGATTGCTATTTTTTTAACTTGATTCGGAAAAATTCTACTCGGGATGTCTGTGTAAACCCCACAATGTAATTAGCTGGGTGCGCACAGCAACACAGCACGGATTGTGCAGGTTTTTCATCTTTACCATTTTTGGGACATGTGCGGTAGTCGTGTAGTTCCGCGTATTTGACGCACCTAACTAGTTTGGTGCGTCTGTTTCTCGTGTGGCATTGCATTGAGAAATCTGTGCTTTCTTTAGGTGTTCTCGAGACTCCACTATCGCATTTTCGGTATGTTAATTTTAAATTATTTTATTTAAATTACATTTGACGTCAATGAAGAAGATATTTTTCTTTTGCATTATTTTTCTGTTTATGACATTTACAGTGTTTACCACTTTGTGTCCTGCATTTCACAATATTTCCTTAATCCGGTTAACATCTGTAGAATAGTGTATATGTTTTAATACAACTCTGAAGGTTTTTCTTTCCTCTAGTGAGCATCTATGTCTGGCTACTTTATTTTGATTAAAGACATCCGTAAGTTTCTTATAATCTCTCATATTTTTAGTTTGTAATTTGATTTTATTTTTCTTCATTATCTGATGGAGGTAGTTCTTTTTATCGATGTGACTATTTACTAGATTTAATAATGGGTTTATTGTTGTTACGTAATGTAAAATAATGGGAGGAAGTTGAAGGGTATTTTGTTGATTTGCTTCTACATAATTGGTTTTCTTGTTTGTATTTGCGAGAACCTTATATTTGTTTGTGGTTGCTGTTACTGAATTTATTTGCTTTGCCTTTTATAAGGGTGGATCGATATGTTTCCTCTTCTTGTTACGTAATCTAACTTCTTGAAAAACGTTTAAAATTATAACTTCTGATTTGTCACTCCTCACTGACATATTGTTTTCGTTGGAATTGGTGTTATTAATAAGCGTTCGCAAGGCTGTGGTGTTTAGTGAAAATCTATTAGTATTGTTGGAATAAATGTTGTATCTGTTGTTATCAGAGCACAAAGTATTTCACTGTAGATCAAATTTTGCGGTTGTCTGTTTGTTAGATAATGGGCTGGTGCTTCCTGATAAAACTGATATATAAATGTTTGTTGGGATTTTATCACTGAATTATTTGTTACGGTAGCTGGTATTGCTACTGCCACTGTATCTGAGGTTGTGAGTTATAAAACATGCAAGCATCATTATTATGCTGTTTGTTGCGAGAGGTAGATGTTTGAATTAGCATGAAACCCAGAATTTATGTTATACATGTTGATTTATTAGTGTAGATTTAAAAAAGTTTTGAGTTATACTAGATTTAGAGCTGGACAAAAGATATTTAGTGGCACAGGCTCAATACCTCGCCTGAACTTAGCTTGGCTATCGCACACGTAGCACACGCTTTCGTACTTTTTGGTTCAGCGACAGCGCAGGAAACGTGCCCGCTTGGCTTGAAGCTTAGCTGACTATTCAAGTGCTTGCAAGATATTTTACTTATTTTATAATTGTAAATTGTAAGTCATTCAGAAAAATCTCAGGAGGGTACCGTGCTCTATGACTCATTTTGTAGAATAGATGTTGCATGAATTGGATCATACTATTATGCTAATTGAACAGTGTCATCTACATATGTAGCCGTATCTACGTGCTCATGGTGTGAAGGGTCAGTTGTAAAGTTTAGGCATAGATTGGGGGCAATTATGCTACATTGAGCAACATCTGTGTTAATTACGTGAGTACTAAACAAGATTTCTGCATATTTAACCTGATTTTCACTTAGGTAAGATTTAATAGGAGGGTCGCTAGACTACGAATCCTAGAAATGTGGGTTCAAATTCCGCTCTCGCCAACTCGGCCACTGCCACTTTTATGGCCCAGCTCGACTCAGGCTGCAATAAATGAGTACCTGGAGGTCAAACTCTGGGGTAATATTAGGAGGTCGGTACGTAGCGCTAGCCACGCTACTACCCTTGTGTATCGTAGCCTCTAGATTGTAGCAGACCTATCCTGTTACGACCCCAAAGGGCCATCGTAGCCTATTACGGGGAACTATTATTTAAGATTTAATAAAAAGCTAAGACAGTAATTGTTTCATTGCTGAAGCTTAATGGACGTCGAAAAATACCGCTATACAATATTTGTTTTTTTTTATCTCATAAACTACTCTGTGGTTTTGTGGTATACCAGAGTATTGTTGTATAAAGCAAAACTGATGTTAAGGAATTAATCTTTATTTTTCTTTCATTATGAGCTCCAATTCTTTTAGTACTAACTTCTCTAGTACTTTAAAAAGGGCAACAGGATTATTTTTTAATACAAGGTAATTTTGATGATCAGATTTACCGGGTTTCAGAATAAGAATTATTTGGTAAATTTTACATTATTTAATATTTTTGTGATAACTATTGTTGTCTTGCAGGACAATTATTTCGGAATGTTGGCAGTAATAGGATTATTCTCTAACGATCTTGTATTATTTAAATTTGTAATTAAATTTATTGTTTCTGCAGGTGAGAACTGCTGAATGGGTGGGGCATTTTATAAAAACGCGCATAAGTGGTATAGAAACTCTCTTTCTTATTCAAATATAGCAGCGGAAGGGTGTGGTTAAAATATAGTTGATAGACTGGTGCGGGAAATATAGAATATGCATAAATCCTGGGAACAGTGCGGTGGTTCTTTTATCTACCAAGAAACTAATTCAGAGCCGAGACAACCTTGCCGATCTTAAAATATTCAGAAGGCAGACACCCTAGAACTAAAAGACTACCTATCTTAGGGTGATTCTAGAGCAAAAGCTTACCTGAAGAAATTATATCAATAAACAAATTACGAAAGCGAAGGAAGCAAGATTAGTATTCTCAGAGTATATAGTAATCTTAGTATAAGCTATATTAACTGATAAAATAATCATTTGCGAACCAGTTTGGGGTTCAACCGAAAAACCCCCTTAAACAAGACTCAAGTCGTCTGTAATCGCACCATAAAGTCAGTATTTAATACCCTATGGTTTGTAAAAAACCACAATTTCCGTCCTGACGCTAAATTTTTCACAATTCAGAAGTTTATTTCCCTCAATGGTCAAGAATTGTACAACATCCAGGATCACTGCAATTCCACCGTTCGTGGGCTTTACAACTAGGAGACTGATACAGGCGCCCGTCACAAGTGTGGGAAGATTTTGATTCCTTCCTGAGATGACCTATATAGCCATCCAACATCCACGCCAGGTTATATCAAGCGGACTGAGGTTAGAGGCTGGACCCAGAAACCAAAAATTTCGCTAGTTTGATTTTAATGTATATTATACAATTTTTGATAAGGTTTATTTTTTCGTTAGAAGGTGGCGTAGTGTAATGGGCTACACAATGTATACTATTTGTTAGTTAATAAATTGCGGAGTCAATTTCACCCTCCGTCTTTAGAGAGACTTGAATAAATGTATTTCCAAATTTGTGTGTCTGTTGTGAAGCGATGATTTCTTTTAACTAGTAATGACAAAAGTGCTCTTTGATTAGAAAAAAAATTTTAATTAAGTGTCTATAGTACCTTTGGTGGCAAAGTGATCTACATCATCAGGTATTTTATTTAAGTCAGACAGCTAGTATGTAGGTTTACCAGTTAATAATTGTATGTAGTACTTTGCTTGAGTGGGTTTTTGGTGGTAGTTAGTGTCGACTCCCTAATTGGATTTTCTACGTTGTAGTCCCCGCCAGTAATAAATCTGCTCCTCAATTTTTGGAAGAATATTTCATATTGGTTTTGTCGTACGAAGTGCCCAAGCGGGCGGTATATGACTGCTACCACTAGTAAATTGTTGGAGTCTTTGACGTCAATGCCAGTACATTGTAATTGTGATTAATAAATCTTCTGTTCCGTAATGGTATTATTTATGATGACTATTAAGTCAGCATGAGTTGTACTATCAGGGTGATTGATAAACTATTTTTGGTGATTATAGAAGTTAAAGTAACAGTGCCCCAGAAATTTGATTCTAAAATTAGCAAAATAATGACTTTGTTGTTTAAAAAACAATTCAACCATTTGTAGGCAGTCGATGATTGTAATTTGGTAAGCAGATTTAGCATCATGCTGTTCAGGTTTATAAGTTGGGTGAACATTTGGCCAGGAACTGTGATAGTAAGGTAGCGTTGTTATAAATATATTGAGTTTGATGATTTCAGTTCAGATTTTTGTGATATGTGTACTGTATAATTGTTGGTGTGTTAATTTTTATCTTGTATTCTTGAGGGAACAGCTAATTTGGTTTTGTTTAGTCAGATTGGTTGATATGCTTAGCATCTTTTACAATTAGGGGGATAAGATTTTTGACACTACGCAAACTTGGAGGGAGTATTTCTTATATTTTTTTTATTGTTAAACTTGCATGCCTCTTCTTATTTAAGACATAAGTAGGGCATATTGCAGCATCTTTCACCAATGTCCATAAGCTTGACGTGTCGCGCATTGAATAATTGTAGTTTTCCTTCTCGGTAGTTCTATCGCAATCAATTTGTACTTTAAGTATTTATTTCGTATGCATTTTTATCGTTCTGAACAGGTTTAAGATCAACAAAGATCGTAGATAAGGGTGCTTTTGTTACTTTGTGTATGATATTGGAGATGCTGCGCAGAGTGATTTCATCGATGTTCACACAATGATGTAGATTTCTAAGTACCACGCTATGAGTCATCTTAGTCTTTAAAAAATAAGTTTAATGATACGTTTTTTTCTAGAGATGAAAAATTAGTTTTTTATAGGAATTTGGAGCATTTGTATTTATTTTAATTATATTATATGCCAGTGACTGTCAGTGGGTCGTATTCTTCCCTTTATATAAAGTTGGTTAGATTTTAAACTATTTAGATAAAGCTGGTAATATCACATATTAATATGTGTGAGGAGTTATTTTTTTCATAGAACTATATAAATATATATAACTATTACTTTTTGTGCTTGTGCTAGCCAGTAGTCTGAATCTATTTTGAATGTTGATGTGACTTACATTTCTCTGTTATATATATTTTTGGGTAAGTTTTCCACTTCTTTTATTTGTTGACATTTATTGTATTACTCGATACTTCAATGCTCATTTGATACAGATAGTTGAAAATTACTGACTTAATCTAATTCCGATTAAAAAAAATATCGTAGCATGGGTGCTAGTATGTAACTATAATATTGAGTACAAAAGTACTACTTTGTGTAAATGGCATAAATTCATATTGAGATGATTGTTGTTTTCCAAATGCCTGTTGCTGTTTATTGATAACGATTTGCGGTTGAGACAAAAACATTCTTGGGTTGTTGTTTTTCGTATGCATAATTTGTTGCAATGTCTAATATTAATTAGTATAAAGTTTAAATTAATTGAAATGTCTTTACCTTTACACATTTGGTGAATTATAACCCATAACGTCTTGGACAACTTCAGTGGCTACAGTACAGCATAACTACAGTCGTTCGCTGTTCAGTTTTCTTTATTAATTTTAGTTTTATTTAGACAACTTGTAAATGAGTAGAGAAGTAGTTACACTTTGAATAGGCGAAAACTTTGTGCATTTTGGATGCCTCAAAACTTAACAATAGTTTAAAAGATGATATTACTAAATGCACCAGTCCGCGTTTGACTTTGACAGAGTAGACAAAACTGAGCTTTCGGTGAATTTGTTACGCCATATGAGCGTCAGTATCGGCCGTTATTTTGATAAACACTCTAAAAAATCTGTTATTTTTAAACTAAGTTAAAATAAACTCTCATAACTCGCTGCAATGCAGAATAACAGGTAAATGCAAATGGTCGTACTATTCAAAATACAACAAACTTTGCTACTCTTCAATATATCTTCGAACAATAACACTGCGACATTTACACAACTACAACCCTAGATACAGTGGTTTGCCTAATCGCAATTGTACCTTAATTGTCATTAAACGTACATTAGCAACAATCGCAACAAACTTTTTTCCCATACCCTCAAACTTATCAACAATCGATTCCGTTTACACATAAAAAAACCCTTAATACTCATCAATAATAGATTGGAATAGATGCGAAAAATGCAAGAATGAGCTGTTCTAATTCCAAACACTCCTCTTTACGATTTAGAAACTGCATCTCCACTAGCGAGGAGTCAATAGTCGCATTTAAACCAAATTAATTTTAGGAACTCAAAACACAAGAAATAAAAAAACTGGGGTTTTTGCTACACAACCCAATACTCAAACAAGCTTTTACGCTGTTCTCCAAAATAAAAGATTCCAATCTCTAATAAATTTAGAATATCTTACGACACCAACGTCGTCTCAAAACAAAACAAATAAAGAATAGGTAAGACCTCCACCTATATTTATACACTATGTAGTAAATATTCCTCTAATGTTAAATATTTTTAATTTTAACTAGAATAAAAATAAATATCAATATCAGGCCAAGTCAGAACGAATTATAAAGCTATCACTTAAAACAGTCGATAAATACAAGGTGACTTTATGATCATCTAGTAGATCATAAAGTCTTCAAAAACACCTTTGTATTGCTTAAAAACAGCCCATTTAGAGTAGTAATAAGAAATCTATATCACATCACTAAAAAAAGAGTCAATAGCAACTCTAGCCTCATATGGACACCAGGTAAAAACGTCATTCCTGTTAAACTCTGTACTAAAGACACTTCACAAAATTTATTTTTTGTTGACTTTAAACAGCAAGATAACAATCTATATTTTCTTAAATGTTGTTGTGAAAGTAGAGCTCCTTTTTCAAAAAAGAAAAATAGCACAGTGTAGAGGATGTCAGTGTTATATAAAATGCGCGAGAGAGGCATTATTACAGAACATGCCCTTTCAAGAAAAACAAAGGCAGCAAAGCTAAATGTGTACTTTGTTTGAGAGAACATCCTGCCCATTATAGAGGATGCATGGTATATAAACAAATCAAAAGTAAAAGATTTCCTTTGCTCAAAAAAGCGTACTACTTTCAACCAGGTCCAACATCAGCACTAAATGCAGTTATTATACCCAAACCTAATAACAAACAAAAAGCTATGCATCAGTTATCCGAATGGTACAGCTAGGAGAAGTTTAACGATAATAATAAAACATCATATCAGTCATTACAGAATCCAAAAATACTACTCAGAATACATTCCAGGTAACGAGTATAATTACAAAAAATTAGGTAGGCCCTAATCTCTGCAGCGTATTGTTCATTCAGACATTGTCTCAACTCAGAAAGTCTAGAAGAATACTTTAAATCACTTGGTAATAGATTGCTGCCTGGAAGCGTCTTTAACACCAAACATCCTCACTAGAGTTCTCGCATTTCCACCCCAAGAGGACGCATTTTATTGTCTATCATAAAATCATAAAAAAATCAATAAGCTCACCTATCTACCAATCAGTCCATATACTGGCTAATGGATAAAAACAAAATCCCTGACCTTCTCGACTTCTTCGTTATTAAAAATATATCACTTAGCTGGTTAAAAATAATAACAACTGTGAGCACTTTATTAATAACCCTGATCAATCGTAAAACACATTGGGACTACTTTAAAGTTATATTAGAAGAACAACTAACATCTGACATTGAGAATGCGGTAGAAGAATTTACACAATCAACAGAAGTGGTTGTTACTAGAGCTACATCATAAATAACAGCAAAAACAATGCAACCTTGCTACGAAGTACATATTAAACTAAAGTTTGCTTAAGAACGACGTCTCCAAAGAATATGGCAGATCAGTAGATCACCCAACGACAATCAAAGGTTTAGTACAGCAACTAGGGAACTAAATGAAATAATCAAGAAATCGAAAAACAGATACATTGACAAATACTTTAAAGGACTGACAAATGTAGAGAATACTGAATACTTTCTCTGGAAAACCACTAGTCGTCTCAATACGTTTAAATAACAGGTAGCTCCAATCCAAAACAAAGATAGATTATAAGCGCGCACTGATATGAGCAAAACTAAAACTTGTGTTATTCATATTTGGTAAGTATTCTAGCCACTACCATCTGAAGACGAAGACAGTGATATTGAAAATTACCTGTTAGCCTTTATTCAGCTCGCGTTTCTCTATTATAGAAAGTAAAGAAAAATTGCAAAAAATTTACATGATATAACTTATTCATTGGACAAATACTGGTGAAGTTGGCTTCCAAATCAATCAAGTGCTAATTTTTAATAGCATTCTACAGACAGGAATTTTCCCAGTCCAGTGGAAAGTTGCCCAAGTGATTCTCATCCAGAAGTTCGGTAAACCAGTCAATGACTTGACTTTTTACAAGCTACTATTATTACTCAAAAGACTCTTTCCCATCCTAGAAAACGAAGAACTCATAGATTTACAGAATAGTAGACAACATCAATGCCGCTTTCGAAAGCAAGAAATATTACTCTGCAGTCTTTCTCAACGTAAGTCAAGCCTTCAATAAAGTCTGGCACAAATTAAAATTCAAATTAAAACGGGACATTCCACACCCTTACCACAGCATAATCAAATCTTACCTTGAAAAAATACTTCCAAATAAAGTTTGGAGAAGCCTCGGAATTATAAACTATTAAATCTTGAGTTCCCAGGGAAGCATTTTGGGGTCAGTTTATACGTTATACACACAGAAGATATACCCACCAGCCCAATACGACTATAGCAATTTATGTTGACGATACGGCAATTCTCGCTGCAGATTAAGATTCCAATGCAAGCGTCCGAACTCTACAACAGAATCTGCGGATGATTAAAAATAACTCTTTCGAATACACCGCAACAAGTCGGTGGAGAATACGGCGAGTGGGGTAGGTTCTCCCATTTCAACGTTTTCAAGTATGTCTTGACCGACTTTGCGACATGGGGTCGAGCATTGTCATGCTGAAAAATTACTTTATCGTGTAATTTGTCTTTCAATTCTCGGTTTAAACGCATTAATTGCTTCGATACATATCGCTTGTGATTGTTTCAGACTGTTTTAACAGCTCATAATACACTACGCAAGTTGGTCCCACCAAATACAGAGCATGACCTTGGAGGTGTAAATACTCGGTTTGGCCGTCGACGTGAAAGCACGGCCTGAAAATCCCCATACATTTTCTGCGTTTAGAGTTATCGTTATCAACCAATTTTTCGTCCCCACTCACAATGCGATGCAGAAATCCCTTCCGTCTTTGCCTTTCAATCAGCTGTTCACAAGCAAACAAACGCCGTTCAACATTTCTCAGCTTCAATTCATGTGACACCCAATTTTATTGTTTCTGAGTCATTCCCATGGCTTTGAAGCGTTTTGAAATGACTTATTGAGTCACTACTAATGATCCTGCCAATTGTTTTTGCGTTTGATACAAGTCTTCATGAAGTAACCCCTCCAATTCTGCATCTTTGAAAACCTTATCTCTTCCACCGCCATGTCGGGTGACCGGATGAAGTATTTTTGCCTGCACCTTGACAAATGATTAATCTATATCTGGACTAAGAGAAAACAACTCAATCTAAAATTTAAAAAATTACTGCTGGTTACTAGATCGTAACTCTAATCTATCACTCTCCAACAAACTGCTGGTTTACAAAACTCATAATCCAATATGGAGCTGTGGAATCCAGCTTTAGGGTACTGCGTCAAATTCCAATATTAAAATACTTGAACAATTTCAGTCGAAGGTTTTCCGCACTATTAGTAATGATCCCTACTATGTTCCAAATAAAGAAATCATAAAATCTAAATGTCAACAAAGTTAAAGAAAAAGTAGTGAAGGGTAGTGACAAATATTTTTAGCGATTGGAAATGCATCCCAGTCCCCGAGCATTGACTCTACTCGATAACAGTGACCAAGAGCCTAGACTTAAACGTTTTAAACCATTGTATCTTCCTCACCGTTTTTCACATTTGTACTAGTACTTAATATAAACATAATTGTAAGAATACTTATAAGGAGGAACGGCAAAATTATCTCTGTAACCCTAATGTCTTAAATATGATTTGCTTATTGTTATAACAGATTCCAAATAAATGTTTTAATAAAAAAAAACTAGCACCGGCTGAACAAAACTATTGTAAATAAAAATATGGTTTAATACATTACACACAAGAAGAAAAAAGCAGCCTTCGAACCAAAAATTTAAGAAAGTTAAAAAATTGTAACTGTTACGTTTAGTTGTAGATAATACGCGATTCTCGTATTAGTGCTCTTAAAGTAAATTTTAATTTAAATACATCACGCTCCCAAAGATGTCATGTGTCTAATATATGTTTTCGAAGTTGCCGATTTAGCCATACTCATGCAGCATCTAGGCAAATATCAGAGATGCGGAGCTTTGGAACTGCTAACAAGGAAACACTCCAAAACTTCCCTGTGAATGGCCATTAACGTTACGATTCGCTAAGGTCACTATATTGGCAACGCTGCATTGAAATCTATACGAAGCTTGTTCTGTAATGGTGTATTCCTCTTAAGAGCTACCGAGGTTCAATAAAGTATATATAAAAGACATTCATGCTAAATTTCACAACTATCAAAGCAGATCCACTCCACAGAGAGCCATTACACTTAAAGCGAGTTGTTAACGTTTAAATCGTTTACAGTTTTGCACATTGCATGAAGATATGAGCTGCTGACTTTTGTCGGCTTTTACAGGGTATGAATAATCTAAACTGAATGATTCCAACTGATCATTGACTGAAGTGCCTAGATAGATAATTGGTTTACTCTTTCAATCTTTTCACCGTTTATTATTAAGGGTTCAGGTGGAATATTGTTTTACTTATAACCATATATTTGGTTTTCTTTGCATTTAACTTTAACCCGTACTGTTGACTGATAGTCATGATGTTATTCATAATATCTTGCAAGCCTTTTAAATTGTCCGCGAATATGACTGTGTCGTCCGCGTACCTTATGTTATTCAACTTTACTCCGTTTACTGAAATGCCTTCTGTCGCATCTTGCAGAGCTTCGTTAAATATTTGTTCCGAGTAGACGTTGAACAACAAGGGCGATAGAATACAACCCTGTCTCACTCCGCGTCTTATTTTTACATCATATGACAGCTCTCCTTCAATTTTGATGTTTGCAGATTGATTCCAATACAAATTAATTATAATTCGAAGATCTTTGTCGTCAATACCAGTGTTTTTCAGTATTTGTATGAGTTTATCATGTTTAACGCTGTCAAATGCTTTATGATAATCTATAAAGCATGTATAGATATCAATGTTAACATCTCTGCAACGTTGAAATAATACTTGTAGAGCAAATACGCTTCTCTTGTGCCTAGGGATTACGAAATACAAATTGGGTTTGGCTCAATTGTTTTCAAAGTAAGATGGTTTATGTATTATTTTCAAAACATTTTAGTAGGGCTCATGAGACTAATCAATAAGTAGTGCTAAAATTTGAACTTTTACGTTTAGTTGTAGATAATACGCGATTCTCGTATTAGTGCTCTTAAAGTAAATTTTAATTTAAATACATCACGCTCCCAAAGATGTATGTGTAGCTAATATATGTTTTCGAATGTGCGCCGATTTAGCATACTCATGCAGCATCTAGGCAAATATCGAGAGATGCGGAGTTTGGAACTGCTAACAAGGAAACACTCCAAAAACTTCCCTGGAATGGCCATTACGTTACGATCGCAAGTACTATATTGGCAACGCTGCATGAAATCTAACGAAGCTTGTCTGATGGTGTATTCCTCTTAAGAGCTACCGAGGGTCAATAAAGTATATATAAAAGACATCACATGCAATAAAAATCACCAAACTATCAAAAGAATCCCACTCCAGAGAGCCATTACATAAAGCGAGTTGTTACGCTTTCAAATAGCAGTACAGGATGCACATTGCATGAAGAATGAGTGGTGACTTTTGTCGGCTTTTATAGGGTATGAATAAATTAAAAGTAAATATTCGCAAACCACAAAAATCAGTAGAGCTATCAGTAATAAAATTTAATAAGCATGTTGCTTGCATCTATGATATTATGCCTAATTTCCTACTTTAAGTATGAAATTTTGAATTTTGAATTAAATAACTCAAACCAATTATCAACTAGAGCTTTATTTATTAGAAATAATAAATAATAAATGATTCTAACATTATATTCATTTTAACGTGCAAACGTAAGCTTAACTTTATCCTAAGTATAATAAATAATTAGGTGCCATTGAAAATAACGGCCATTGTTATATAGTACTTCAGTCTACAGTTTAGCGAAATTCAACTAACAAAAGAGAAAATACATTATATAATTTGCCTATATAAAAAAGTTTTAGGCTAGTTTAGGTCACGTGGTTGTAAAGAGCGCATCTAACTTTTTATAGGCAACTTCTCTTCAGTAGATAACTTCTATAAAACTTGTACCGCGTGAAATCACGTAGTACTTAAAAATTATATTAAAGCCTGTGATACGTAAAGGTCTTTGAGAATAAATAAAAAAAACTTCAAAAGGGTGCTTTAACTTTCAAGTTTGTTTTTAAGTTTTTTTACGTGCTTTATGAGTCGTGTAGCACAAAGAGTGTACATCTACTTTATGCTAACATCTGTTTTCAGTGGTTAAAAAAAATAAAAAATACTGTGGCGTAGGATTAACATTCCAGTAGTCGCGTAGTCTGGAGTAACGCGAAGTGTTCTATTAATATTTTGTATATATTTTGCATTAATTTTAATTTTGAACGCCGACTTCGATTTAGAAAATCATTTTACACATGCAGACAAATTTAAAGCACATTAATAATCTATTTAACAATGCCAAATTTGCTAATTTGACAATTTTGGTTTAAACTAATCGTAAAGTGCAATAATGAAAAGCATCATAAAAAGTTATAAATTATTTTATGTTTCTTCTTCTGGATACTGAGGTGAACCAACTATAATATATCAAGTATCCTGCTACTGGCCATACTAATCGCATTATTAAGTCCATTTAGCTTAATTCTACATCTTCTTCTTCTTTAGGTTTCTTTCCTATAGGAAATAGGAAATTATTATGGCAACTCTAATTTATTTTAGAGGTTCTTTTGAATAATTCCCCGGAGCTGAACGATTCCCGCAGGTGTCTTAACCAGGATAGCCTTTTTCTTTGAACACTTCACTTTTCCCTTATTTCGCCTTGCATGATGTGACTCAATACTTTGCATTTTTCCTCTCTCATAACATGTCCCAGATGCTCAAGTTGTGTCTCTTAATATGACCTACATCTCATGAATAACATTACCTGTACAGACTCTGAGCTCTCTGTAACACCACATTTCAAAGGCTTCAACAGCCCTGGTGTGAAACTGTTTCATAGTCCATGCCTCTATTCCATACAGTAGCGTGGAGAACGCTTAGTAACGGAGCATTCTTAGTTTTCAATTATTATTAATGTCTCGACTGCAGAGGAATTTTTTTATTTTGTTAAAGATGCTTTTGGCGATTGCAATTCGAGTTCTAATTCTTTTAGTTGGGTCCCATTGCTCCTGTATCTATGTCCGTATGTATTAGTAGTAGTTGACTTTTTAATATGTAGATTGTTAATCTTGAGAGGATCCCTGTTGTTTTAATTCCTCGTTATTATCATAAACTTTGTTTTATTCGTTGCAGTATAAATTGATGTTGTCGATAAAGTGTTTTAGATCTTTTTAGTTGCTTGTTATTGTTCCGCGTATCTCAAGCTATTCACTATTTTTCTGTTAATAACAATACCTTTCTGTTTTCCTTGTAGTGTTTGTTAGCAGATTTTTTTACTATACAAATTGAATAGCAGAGAAAACAGGATACAACCCTGGAGTACACCACGACGTATTTCTATTTTATCAGTCAATTTGTCTTTGACTCTTTCCCTAGCTTTTTGGTTCCAGTAGAGTGCAAAATATTTTCAATGTCTTTGTTGTCCAAATTTTTATTAATAAGTATTTTTCTAAATTGTTTAAGTTCGACTTTATCGAATACTATTTCAAAATCGATGAAACAAGCGTACACTTTCTGGTTCATATTTAAGCATCTTTGCGTTAGTACGTTTAGCCCGAACAAGGCTTCTCTGCTAACTAAACCTTTTCTGAAGCCCATTTGAGTATTGCTTACTTCTGATTCTAAATTTTTGTATACACTACTATGCATTATTCTGAGAAAGATCTTAAGTGTACGGCTCATTGACGCTATTGTTTTATGTTCGCTACATTTTTCTGTATTTGGTTCATTTGGCATGTTTATGAAGGCAAATATTTTACCAGTTATGTAAATGTTATAACGGCTCAGGAAAATATCTATAGTCTCTTCGTTTAGTAATTTTAGTAGTTCTATAGGAATCTTGTCGGGGTTACTAGCTTTTTCATTTTTCAATTTCTGTGTAGCGCACTTTTTATTTCTTCATAACCAATCTAATAATTGTTTTCTTTGTTTTTAACTTTCCATATTTAGTTTATTATTTCATTTTCTTTTTGATGTCAGCTCTAATGTCCCCCTTCTCTAATTTAGCATGCCTACTTTCTTTTTTTTTCTTTAATTTTTTGTGTGTTAATCGTGTGATGTTTTTTTGTATCTTTCGATTTTTTGGTACTGTTCTTGTAACCATTTATCCTTTTCCTATCTTATTTTCACTTTAATTAACTTATTAATTAGTCGTATTTTATACGTTCTTTGTTCTTTTATAAGAGTAAGTATTTCTATTGTTATCCAGTTTTTGTGGTTTTTTTCTGCGGTTTTAGGTTTTTTTTACTACTTCTCTTATCCTGTTCATTGATCGTGCAACGTTTTCTATATGCTTGTTTTGTTTCTATTATACTCTTATTTTCTCTTCTATCTTGGATCTAACTTTTTTTTATTTCAGATTCTTTTAATCTTTTGAGGTCTATGATTTGCTTTTAAGTGTGATGCAGTTTTTGAATTGTCAGGATATCATTATAAAATCTATCTGATTTTGTACAATTCTATCCTTTTGATCTCTTGATCTGCTAGAGATTTCTACGTATAAAGTCTTCGTCTCGGTAGGTTAAAATACGTGATTATGACTGCCATTTCCTCAGACTGGGCAAATTAAACCAGTCGATCACCTTTCTCGTTACGTTCTCCTAATCCATAGTTTTCTACATACCCCCTGAACTACTCGCTATCCTACTTTGGTGTTAAAGTCGCTCACGGCAATTGCGGCATCGTTTTTGTCCCTTTCAAAAGTTTTTTAATTTTACTGTAAAGCACCTCAATCTCGTTTTCGTCTTCGTCTGCTGTTGATTGTAGGTAGTAGGTTGATGACATATATATTTGATTGCAGCTATATTATTACTATTCGGTCTGAATAAGGAATGAAATTTACCACTGATTTACTTACTTATTTTGTTGTTATTACCTCTACCCCACCTATGTTCATTATCGTTGTTTCCCGAGTACCATATTTTTCCATTACGAGTCATATTTTGTCCTGTTCCTGCCCATTGAATGTCACTAGTTCCAAGTTTATCTAACTTTAGTCGTTCTATTTTAACGTTAACAATTTCTAATTTTCTTGCTGTGTAAGACTTTTTACATTACAAATTGCAAAGCTAATGACTGCATTTATCTTTTGGTTGTTAGTTTTTTAATATTTCGGTTGTTCTTTTTACAAGGATTTTGCACGAAGACGAGCTGGGAGGCTCTGTGGTTAGAGATGTCTTCTCCCCTGTCAAATGTTGATCTCCGTAGACCATGATTAGTAATACCTTGATATTTAATATCTTTTGCCATAATAAGTTTGCTAGGGACATCCATTTCGGATCTTTAATCCAGTGGTTTCTCGTTGCCTTATGCATTGCCATGCTGTTGATTATATATATTTTATCCATCTTTAAGGGCAATTTCTCACCTCTAGGGCAAGAGAGTGCCCTGACTTATATTTGTTATTTTACCTTCATGAGAAGTTGTTGACAATACATAAGGGGATGACTTATACCGGTGATCATTTGGTCTGCTTGGTGGGGGACTGCCTTTTTCTTATTTTGCAGCTCACCTCTATATCTAGAGGCCGTTAACTATCTGCCACCTGTGACACCAATGGTAGCCTGCAGCATAGCTCCAGCAACTTCTACATTTCTTCTCGTATTTGGTCGACTCATTTAAATACACCGATTAAAACGGCAATTGTCTCAGAAAACAACAAGGTGTTTATTCAATAGTTAGATAATTTGTTGGTTTGAACAAATTTATCAACACCTACTATACAACGCATTAGAAACCTTATCGTAATATACACACAAAATCAGCGTCAAGCCGGAAATGTGTGATAGACCAGGTAATGACAGTTATCAAAAATAATAAAAAATCTTAGTCGTGTACTTTTAAAATTATAGGCATTAAAAAAATTGAAAATATTGACACTCTTTAATGATCTTTCATGTACTGTGACTACAAATCTTTATTGTTCTTCATTTTTTTGTGTGTGATGTAACCCTGAATAACGTTTCTGTAATTACAGTCTAAAATTACAATATAACTGCTCCAGGTTTAAAGAAAGTATCACTGTGTTATCCAACCTTGTACTTAAAATTATTACATCGTCCAACTTTAACTGAAAGGAAATATAAAACGCTATTTTGGCAAGTGACTTTAAAAGATGGCGTATTTAGTCCGGATTCCAAAATGGTGTGACACTTGCTAAATTAATTCTTAAACAAGGAAAAAAAAATTTCTAAAGAAACTCGATCTCAAGCTAATTCTTTTTACTTTACTTATTCTATAATAAGGAAAGTGATGTAATCGGCGGAAATTTGATCTATCCAGTCTTTCACATTTCTGAACGAATTATAGCCTCAGGATACCAAAAAAGTTGGTTTGGGCCATTGGTTCGCTTGAATGTGCGTGTGTCTGTCTGTCTGTCGGTCTATCACTAAACAGGATATTTCGAGAACCGTAAGAGCTAGAGACTGGAAATTTAGTATGCAAGTTACTTGTATGTAGGGGACGCAGTGAAAAACTTTTGGTAAAAATCGGCGAGCCGTTTGGTCGCAAGGTTGCAAAATCGGTCGCAAAGCGGTCGCGAATCTAAACGGTTGAAGATACAAAAAATTCATGAGAATAAAAATGATTAGTTATTACGAGATACATATGAATGTAATGTAAAAGTTTGTAAAATAGAAATTCGAAAAAAATTTAAGCCCAGGATTTTTGCCAGAATTACCCAAATCATAGGATAAGGAAAGTCGGGTGATGTTCACACCAGATTTTTACTTAGTTAACATGCTTCGCTAGGTTTTCTCTAAGTCCCTAGTTTTAAGCTATAAGTTTGAGTAAGATGGACACTAATTAATAAAAAACCACTACCAGGCTAAGGATACCATGGGTCATCAAGTAGTGATTCATTTTTCCTTTTAAGTTTTAAATAAAATTCAATTACTGGAATCAAAAGTTTATTTAATTTATAACAAATGTTCAAATTGTTTGCCTTCAGCCATAATACAAGTCTTACATCTTCTGTAAAATTCTATGTGATGTACTTTTTGGCACTCCTGTCCTTGCTTCAATTCCACATACTGAGGTGCTCGGGTCATGTACCACTTCTTGTAAGATTTCGTCCTCCTAGGGCACGAAGAGTCTTTCCTCACTAGTCATTTAATTTGAAATCGACCCTCTGAGAGTGACCGGTGCACATTTATAAGCATTCGGTGATCTGGATAACGCCCAGCGTTTGGATATTTCTCACAATAAAGTCAAGCTGCAGCACTACCATTGCATTTGCATTCCCCATAAATGAAGTGCATGTTAGCATATTCCTGTGCAGTCTACTGAGATGGCATGGTGGTATTCACAGTACATAATCACGCGATCAACGATTGACTTTAGTTCAGAATAAAGTCAGGTTCGTCAGAAATAGTCAGCTAACAAATCCAAGTCACACCGCAATCAAGTTCAATAAACAAAGCCAACGTTGTAAGCACGAAATCAACACGAATGCAGAAAGATGCTCAGTAAACGAAGGAGCGTAACGTATTGCAGTATTGCACATTGTGCCTCTGCGTCACTATTTGGCTAGGATGGCGTGTCTATCCGTCTCACTCATCTTGGTGAAAGTGGCGTCACTATCTGTCTCGCTCAAACTTGTACTTTAAAACTAGGGACTTAGAGGAAGCCTATCGTGCATTAGAAGCATGTTAACTAAGTAAAAAAAAATTGCTTGAGATCGGGTTTCTTTAGAAAAACAAATATTTTTTCCTTATTTAAGAATTAATTTAGCAAATGTCACACCATTTTGGAATCAGGACTAAATACGCTGTCTTTTAAAGTCACTTGCCAAAATAGCGTTGTACATTTTCTTTCAGTACAGTCAGTTAAAGTTGAGCGATGTAATAATTTTGAGTGCACGGTTGGATAACAAAGTGATATTTTCTTTAAACCTAAGGCAGTTGTGTTTTAATTTTAGACTGTAATTACAGAAGGGTTATTTAGAGTTACATCACACACAAAAAAATGAAGAACAATAAAGATTTGTAGTTACAGTACTTAAAGATCACCACAGGGTGTCAATATTCTCAATTTTTTTTAAAAGCCTTTAATTTTAAAAGTACAAGACTACGATTTTATTTATTATTTTTTTGATAACTGCCACTACCTGGTCTATCATACGTTTCCGGGTTGACGTTGATTTTTGGGACACCCTGTATACATACTGATTTTACTCCATTTCATGAGTTATCCTACATTTTTTGTTTCTTACATTTCCAGCAAAGCCTGTAATTTACGTTTATTCGTTAGTTTACCATTTTTTTCACTTTGAAAGTTGTTTTTAATTTTTTGAATATAAATATTTGTATATTATATATTTTTTTCAAATTTATCGTTAACCATGGATGTGAATTAACTCAATAAGAGAAGTACCACTTTTGCATTTCCTTGAAGTTTTGGTTTATGGAAGGCCGTTGTTTGCCATGGTGGAATTTGAGGTGCTAAATACAATATGGCTTCCAGATTCTTTCTAACATAAAACTCTTAAGTGTTAAACAACGGTCCGGAGATATCTTCTAACACATCTAGCATTTCTAAAATATCTAACAGCTTCTTCTTCTTCTTCTTTGTCAATTTTATCCTCTTATCAATTTTTATTATATTCCATAAAATTTTCTTTTAATTCGTCTCTATTTCCAACACCCAGAAGAATTTTTCAAACTTTTTTTCTTTCTTTCTCTACCGCTGTAGTATTTGTTCACTGTCACGTTCAGACATTATTATTTACTATTAATTCTATATTAACAGCATAGGTAACTCTCCTAAATAACAAAACTCTAATACATACTCATATCACACTAAATGAGGTAAAGTAACATTTAATCTCAAACAAACCACATCAGAAGTGGTCTCATAGAGCACAATGATACTTGACACTGAACTGAACGGTTTCAATTAGAGTAGGCAGAAGCTAGATGAACGCCCAATTTAAAAAATATCGCCAACTGTTATCGGCTATCAAAACAAAATATCTGGAGCACAATTTTGACCACCACTAGAGTGTTAAATAGAACACTTAATACTTTTTCTAGTAATATTTAAAAAAATCAAAAATCAAATTTGAAATTATTTAATAACTTTAATGTTACTTTGCATAACTTTTTTGTATATTTTGGGAATTATGTTGGCGGTTTCTTTATTACCCCGGAATTTAGAGATTATTAAAACAAATTTTGCTTTTAACTAATCCCACAAAAAGCAATTTGCTGCCATCAAATCGAGAAACCCCGCAAATCATTCCAGCTTGCCCGAAAGTGAGAGAAAACAACTCGAGAATTTACGGTCAAGATCTCGACTATTCTCGGCCTGTGCGTGCTGTAGTTTTGTCTTGCCGAAACCATATTTGTTCTAGAGTCTGCTCTTCTATTATATAAGAAAATTTTTAGCATCTCTCTACGGTGGTGATATCCTAGAAGAAGTACGGCATAATAATCTTTTTCCACGAATTAAATACTAATCAGACATTTTTTAGAACCCTCACAAGTCAGCATTTGTCAAATTTAACTGTTTCTTCATTGAGTGTTATGAACACTTTAAAAGGAAGTGATTGTAAATATCACTAAATTTATTAATTAGTTTAGCATGACTTGTTGATAAGCTTGAATCTTGCTTCATACTTTTGAGTATTTTATTTTTTACTGAATTGTTTTTTGGTAGTTAGTCATTACGATTCACTGTCAGAATCTCACATTTAAATCAAACGATTGGATGCTAAATTGTCTTCATATTTGGAGTCGCACGATGGTATTATCTGCAGAAATCGCAGTAGGCAAATTCTTTTTAAATTTTCACAGTAACTGCATGTTGTTATAATATGTATTGCTTTACAATTAAAGTTAAATTTCTCTAATTTACAAGTGCCAAAGGAATTCTAACAGATTTAGTCATTTACAAAAACAAACCCGATTTACGTTGCCGACTGTATTCAATTACACCCTGTATAAATGTGTGGTTTGGATATTATTTTGCATTTTTGATATATTAGTAACTGGTTTTATGTGCGTGTTTTTAATTGTATTATTATTTTGCAGTATTTTGCTAGACACATACAGCTCTAGCTTTACGGCTGTGAAAACATAGATTTATGTGTAAATAGGTTGATGAAAAAAGGCCTTTTAATTAATTGTTTACTTTATTTTATCAGCGAGCTTGTGTTTAACCATTGGAATCGCTTTTGCAGCCGCATAAAAAACCGTACATTAATATAAGTACTTAAGCTCAGCAAAAAATGTCAGCATTTTTTAGCTAGATAAACTGTAAACAGGTTTATTTAGATTATAATGTAAATAATGTAAATAGTGCAATATGAAGATATTTATTAATATAAATTTTTGAACCAAATTTATTGGACAGCATAGGAAGAAGAATGCTGTATTATTACTAGAAGTGAATAAATCAAGACGAAGTAATGTAATCTTGTACAAAATAACAAGCGCCAATAAAGCTGTAGTTTCTACGAGAATGTAAAAGTTGTATACAAGCTCTTGTCATAAATGGTACCCCAACTTACATATTTGCTTTTTGTCAAGAAAAACTCATTATGATGGTTTGTAATTGTAAGACAAAAACTTTATTGTAGATTCAACTTCCTGAAAGCTAACTTTTTTTAAGAAAGCCTTTCATGACCTTTGTTAAGGGGATTTTAAGATAGTTTTTTAACTTTCTCTTTAAAATTTTTGTTGTATTACAATATTTTGTCAAACATTTTCTCTTTTTTTGATAATTCGAGTGTGAGATGACCTGCAATTAATTCACATAAACAGTTCTGATTCTTAGATCAGTAAACCCTACAAACTAAATTTAATACAAACTTTAAAATAAAATATCACACTGAACTTAGTAAACAGGACTGTAAATTTTTCCCATTCTTAGTAGAGAACTAACAAAGCATACTATTAATAATGTTTGATAAAAACGGTTCCCCTAAATCACATCCAATTCAAATAATACAAACAACTTGTTTTTTGATCAGTATGAGCAATATCAGCAAACCATGCAAATAAATAATTCTCTAAGTCAACAAATTCCAAGCAGTCTACCCACAATTTAATCCGGAAATATTCAATTACGAACCGTCAATCTGTTCTTTGCAGTTACGTAATTAAGTGCTTGATTTTTAAGTTAACCTATAGAATAGAAGATAGTGCAGTTCAACCATGGAAATACTTGTATAACCTCCAATGGAAGAAGAAAGCAAAGAAGATACATCTCTAACCACCCATTAATGGCAAGTTATGAAGAAATGGTAACGGTATTATGCGAGAACTGACAGCCAACCGATTTAACCCATTGATAAATGTGTTAATTTAAAGTACTAATCTCAATAAAAATAACTATTCCATAGATTCTAAACTTTCTTCTTTTTTTATATTTGGAGTAGTTGACTATGAAGAATTAATCCACAATTTGTTGAAAGTTGCAAAAAGTAGAAACATATATGTATGTATATATATATGGATCATTCTCCGGGAAATCAAACATTCACCATTTTTAACGCGCTTTTATAGGTCGATCCTTAGTGCAAATGACAGCTTGAAGCCTCAACTTTATGATGCCGTGTGGCGCTTTTTATTTCAACTCGATACACATGGTCAAAAACCGGAAATAAGACCGGAAGTCGAAAAAAATTGACAAAATTAAGAAAAAAAATTGAAAACAGCTTTATTTTAAATTTTACTTTACGGCATCGTTTTTACGTGAAAAAATACACAAAATATTTCCCTTTTATTTTTTTCGTAGAGTCAGTGAATTGGCTGAAAATTCGAGGTCAAGTTTTTCCAATTTTTTGAACTTTGAGCCTTTTTTCTGGACGAAAGAAGAGATTTAGAAAAAAATTGATAAGAGCAAAAGTTGTTTAATGTTACTCAAAGAATCACAAAAAGAAATTTAAAACCGATTCTACTTGATTTAAAATTTTTCCGAAAAATTGCATGCGTATGTGTCTCAATTCTCAAAAATCAAGTAGGATCGGTTTAAAAATTATTTTGGCGATTCTTCGAACACCCCCAGCTACCCACTTTTTAACTTTTTCTAATAATGGGTAACAAATTCAATTTTTTAATAATAAATAAGAAAAAAGCCTTTACTGTAAACGAATGATGTGTCAAAATTCCGGGAACAGGTTTAACAATTTTGAATCTTACGTTTAGCCTCCTAGCCATTCGATTATGGTCAACTAAAGTGAAGCGAAAAATTTTCATTCTTTCGAAGAATCCTTTTGCCCATGCAAAAAGCGAATCTTGATTCAATATAACTGTAGTCGGCTTTGGTAGAAGACTAGCACGGTATGCTTCGCATTTTAATGTTGCACCAAGACCGTCGCAAGCATTTTCCGTGTGCTGTGGCGGTGAAGTGCCACTCAGCTTCCAATTTGAAATCTTTTTTGTGATGCATTAAATTTAACAGTTGAAATTTATTTTTGAAGTGCTGTTTTGCACCGTCGGTCACGTAGACTATTTTCTTAACCTTAGGAAATGTTTTTTTAATATAAGGTATCAGTTGTTGTATAGTATATACGGCCGAGGTGTTGTGCTTCTAACTATCGGGAATAAATATACAATTCACACTTTTTAGTTAATTATTTTCCTTATAATAAAAAATGGTCGTAAAAACTGTTGACTGATTATTGTCCACAGAATTTTCGAATGTTTCGTCGTGACTATTCTGAATTTCATCTGTAGCGTGACCTTAAGTGTAAAAAATGTTCACTCAAAGTTTTTGATGAAAAGTTGGTTTTTTACCGTCAAGGTGACGAGAAGAATCGCTCATGCGTCTGCATTTTCCACAAATTTTACTATCTTTTGACAGTTCTGGAAATTGAACTATCAATGATTTGCTCAAATTTCTCAGATCTCTCCCAATATGTCCTCGAATTTTGTGTGGATTACCACATCTGTATGTTCTGTTTGTTTTTTTATGTTATTCAAATTTTTTGGCAAGTTTTTACACTTTATTTGAAGAAATGGCGGTATACTATTCCATTTAACCTCATCGGCAAAAAATGTGGACTTATTAAGTGATCTCCAATAATACAGGTCCACATATTAACTCATAATTGGTGATAGTGACGGACAACCAATGTTTTGTGCGGTTTTTTAGCCAATATGTAATTATTATAAAAATTAATAATAGCTTTTTTAGAGAAAGTAGCCTCGTCGGTGTAGAAGACTTGCGACAAAAACTGAAGATTTTGTCCAATTTTATGTTGCATCAACTGACACAAAGCCACTCTGCGGGAAATCGGTTGGCTAAAGTGCTTGTACTCGTCATAAGGATACAAATGTTGGCTCTTAAATATCCTCCAAACTGTGGACTGACTTATTCTTAAGGCAGAGGAAATTCTTCTAGTGCTTACAGTTTGATGTTTCTCGATTTCATTTAGCACCATTTCTTCAACTTAACTATGCGAGAGTGTTTCTTATCAGCCGTATACTTTTTAAAATTTCACGTTTCACTAGAGACGTTGGTGAAACGGGCAGATATAGAATGATGCGGGATTACACGGTTTGGGTATCGTTCTTCATAAATACGTGTAGCTGCACGTGAATTTCCACTGGCAAGGCCGTAAACAAGATGCTTATCGCATATCTCAGCATTTGTGTAATTCATTTTGAAGAACAGAAGCTTGCAATAAACTTTAAAACACTTCAAAATGATTGTTTTTTGCTGTGTCAACTATAATATTGGATGGTATAAGTGATACTATACAAACCGTAAACCGGGGTGGTGATTTTGTCCACTTGTAAAAAAAATTTTCAATTTCAAAAATTTTAAAAGTTTCTAAATAAAGATGAACGTCTATTTCATACCTAATGAATTGTAAGATGAATATATGGCAAGTTGGTTATCTTTGTTTTACTAATTAGTAACTAGATGTGAAAGCTTGTTTACAGTTTTTCTTGGATATCGTGTGACTGGAATTTTGTCCTAGAGAAGTTGGATAGAAAGGACTTGACAAACTAGTAAGTTCACCTTAAAGATCCACATTAGTAACTAAGCATTGAATAAACAAATAAAAAATTACGATTTACAAGATATAATTTTTTTTCTTTGAAAGCGATACAAATAATCTGAAAATGGATTAACTTTGCCCGAGGCAAAGTCACTTTGTGAATATAATTTCATATAATATTTATGGATTTATTTCCTCTTGCTTATGTACCAGATATTGTTGTGAACATGACACGCAAATACGAAACAGCAGTTGGCAGCCATCCCTAGATACACAGAAGAAGCTTTAAAGAAAGTTCTGAATGATATCAAACAACACGTATTAAGTCAAAGAAAGCATCTGAGAAATGTGGAATTTCTATCAGCACACAGAAAAATAAACTGAAGGGTCGACATACTAACACAGTTGGCGGGCAAAACGTTTTCACCAGAGATTATTGTATTATATTGGGTGCTCCCCAACCTCGAAAAAAAAACTACTAATCAAAAGCAAATAAGAAAGATTAATGTTATACTTCAACATTTATCCGATAGTGACGATGTCGACCAGAATGAAATGGTACTGGATTCTGACACTATGTCTGAACAATTCTCAGAGTTTCAAGACTTTGATACCGACGCCCCAGAAGATATAAAGGTTACATGTTCCGTTAATGATTATGTTCTTGTGCTGTACAATGATGCGAAGTACCCTGGTTTGATAGCCGAAATCAATTATGAAAGTTCTATCGTTGACCGCATGGATAGGAAAAATAAGCAGTGGAGATGGCCGGCGAAAAAGGACAAGATTCGGCACACCTGGGATTGTGTTCTAAAAGAAATTAATGCTCCAAAACCTATTTCGTCCAAGAGGAGCACCTACATTACAGTTCCACAAATAGAGCAACCAAGCGAATCCTAAAACAGAATAACGAAATTCCAACAATAACAGATGACAACAACAGCTACTACACTGACGCAGAAAAAGCCGTAGCGTTCGCCAATCACTTGGAACGCGTATTTACACCAAAAATAACTTGCAGCCCATCAGAAGTAGCAGCAACAATTGACTACATCGAAAGAAACTTACCTGTCGTCACTGAACATATCGAACCAACTTCGCCTCACGAACTACAATCCCTAATTGCCAGGCTCCCAAAACGGAAGACGATCTTATACCTAACATTGTGCTAACTCATTTAACAACTAAATCCCTAGCTTACCTTGCATCAATATTTAACGGTTGCCTGAGGATGGATTACTTTCCAAAACAGTGGAAACATGCTATAATACTGATATTCCCCAAGCTAAGAAAAGACAAAAACCACTTAAAAAACTATAGACCTATAAGTCTTCTGACATCCTTATCCAAGCTGTTAGAAAAAATAATCTACACTCGTCTCAACAATGAACTGACTTCACTTAACATACTCCCGCCACATCAGTTTGGCCAGAAAAGATCACTCAACTACACATCAACTCCAGAGAATAGTAGAAATATTAGAAACCGGATATGAAAACAAACAGTTTGCAACAGCCATTTTCCTAGACGTAGCTCAAGCCTTCGACAAGGTTTGGCTAGAGGGGCTGAAAAGAAAGTTATTAAAACTAAGAATACCTAACTATCTTACAGCAATACTATTCTCTTTCCTTGAGAGCAGAAGCTTTGCAGTTAAAATTAACACCGAAGTCTCAGAAACCAAACGTATACGAGCCGGAGTCCCTCAGGGCAGTATATTGGGACATACATATATCTGACATACCAAATCTCAACGCTACGTTAGCAACCTTTGCTGACGACACGGCCATTATCACTCTAAGCAACGACTTAACACAAGCAACTCAATTACTTCAGACAATAAACCAAGTATGTAAATGGTTTAACAACTGGAACATCCAAATCAACTCGAGCAAATGCCAAGCTAAAATATTCACACTCAGGAGAATACGCAATACACCAAGCATTCATGTCAACAATGAAATCGTCCTATGGAATACCCCCGATGAACCAGTAAAATACCTAGGAGTACTTCTAGACACCAAATTATCATAGAACCAGCATATCAACTCCAAACTCAACCAGAGCCACGCAAGATTAGCACAACTATATCCGTTATTAAATCGAAAGTCAAAGTTAAAACCAAATGTGCAATTATGATGTACATTCCTCATAAGACCTTTAGCACTCTATGCGGTACCTATTTGGAGTACAACATCAAAAACTAATATAACCAAGCTACAAAGACTACAGAACAAAGTCCTAAGAATCTCAGTGGACGCGCCATGGTTTATTAGAAATAAACAACTACACGATGAGCTAGGTGTACCAACAATCGAAGACTACATTAAAACAACCACTAAGAAATTTCTCAAAAATATCACGGCGTGCGAAGGAGCAGTTCACTATAACCTAGGTAAACGAAACATTCACTCCCGGCTAAAACGAAGACTCCCTCAAGATCAATTCTTATCCGACGACGAAGAATAACCACACAGATTTGTTCGAGGTATCAAGTCACCTCATAAGTTAGAATAATCATTTTAAATATATTAACAATGCCATGTATAATACAATTGTAGTGTTGATCTGGCAAATAAATAATTATAAAGTAAAAAAAAAGTTCCACAAATAAAGAAATATTTCATGTGATAAGTTTATTTTATTATAAAAAGTACTTGTACCTATTACTAGGTACTATTTCGGTATGTTGTATCGTTTTAAAATTTTCATTTAAATAAAGTATTTAAAATATTTTCTTTTGTTTTCTTTATAACCGACACTAAACACTTTTTAACACGTTTTTTTTACTTTGACTTTTTCTCTGATTGAATAGGCTGACATTGTCTCATATTTATTTTAGGCTTTAAGACACCGCTTTTTTGAATGTGGGTCAAAGTCATTCCATTCCCAATTGACATTTTCTCACATTTTATTATTTTTTTGCATGTTAAAAAAATTTAAAAAAAATTGGATATGCATTTTGAACATTTTAGAATATTCTAAAGATTGTGAATAAATCTATATCAAATTTCTAGATGTCAATTTAAGTACTGTTAAAAAGAAAAAACTGAAACAAAGCAACCCCGGTTTACGGAACACTTAATTTATTATTAAATATCCTATAACTTTAGAAGTAAGTCGTTTTTTATTTATTTATATGAACTTTTATCAAAGTAACTCAAGGAGTCAGCTCTTAAAGTTTGTTGCATATATTTAGAATCACTCTGTATAGGCATATAAGACATATAAGGCAACCAAAAATTAAATTTGTATACAAATCACCACTACTTAGGTGTCAAATCAGGCAATGCAACAACAAAGATTATATTTTCCTATATACGTTAATGTTTCAGTAAGAGACAATACAGTTAACTACAATAACCACCAATAAATTTTCTTACTAAATTCTGATTAACTAGAACAGTACGATATCAAACATGTTAGCAACTGTCCCCAGCAAACTAATTAACTAGTGGACATTTTATTACTGATTTGAAACTGGTTTGACAAACCACAGAACAGAATCAATACAGTTCCTTTAAATAAATAATATGGACAAATAGGCTGATGCAAGAAAACTCCTCTTTATTGAGTGACCTCTCGGGCGACCACCTGGAGGTCGCAGTTTTAAACAAAAAATAAAAATGTTTTAAAAGTAGATGTAAAAATCTAATGAACTACGTAGGATTTTGTAAAAATATTGGTTTATACAAAAATGGCGTTAATGTGAAAGGGAAAGTTATTTTTTTACGAAAAAATCGGTCAAAAACCTGTCATAAAATCGTTAATTTTTTGTCAATTGAAAAAATCCTACGTACTTCACTAGAAAATGTCACTATAAAGTTACAGTTAAAATATGGAGTTGATCGGTTGAAAATTGAAGGCCCAGTCGAAAAATGTGGTTTTGAGAAAAACGTGTTTAAAGTATCAAGTGTTAAAATTTTAAGAAATTTACTGTTTAACTTCAATGGAAATATAAGTATTAAAACATCTAGTGGCCAATTTTAAAAAATTAGTAAGTACGACAGTCCATAATATATTATTAGCCACTAAATACACTCAAAAGTTTAACAAGTCCGGACGTGGAACTCCTTTTCCACCAATGTACGGGGTTTCTATACATAAACAAAAATTTTCGGCCACTTCCGGTCAAACCGGTCTCGAGATTTATAGATCAGGCTGATTTTTGGCGTCTGGACTTGACTTATGGTCCTTAGTTGAATACTGAAAACGTTATATCTCTATCTATCACAGATCCAAAATTATAAAGCGTAACAAATGACAGAAATAAAAGCTGTTCTCCACCTTGGAAGCTGCCTTGATCAAAAGTGATAAGGAATGACATATTGAAAGCTGGGTCCGCTAGAAACCCTTATTGCATAGCTTTTCGAATGAGAACCCCTTATATTTTTAGGTTCAGTAGTTCTAGAGTTGAAAGTCACGACGGACAAACAGACGTCCGCACAGATTTCATTAGACTCACTTTCAGGTATAGAAGCCTAATAAAAACCGAGCATTTGAAGCTCGCTCTCAAATTACTTGTAATTCGGCCCCATGACTTGAGTGAAAAAATTGATTTTTTGACCTTTTAAAAATTTTCCACATATACAAATTTTTGGATATTATTTTTGAATAGTTAAATAAGCGTTTTAGCCAATAAAAAATGGAGAAAAATTACAAGGTAGTATTACCCGATAACGTGTCATGCCTTTCATCCAGATGGAACAGCAACACTAATACGTATTACAATATAACACTACAAATTATCTTCATTTCAAACAAACAAAAATTCAAGATTTAGTAGTCACGCTAACACGGAAATTAAATCTTTTACTACAGCAGCGATTTATAGTCCACTCAGACACTCAGAGTGAAATGTCAAGCATGCCAATTTGAGTTTACAATCCATAACAACCGGTGGTAGGAACCTACTACGAGCAATCTCAAAACAAAAGCTTTCTTTACTTGTCAATTGACAAATCAATTTATTAGCTAACAAACTACAACACACTTTCATTTTTGCTAAATTTCTTTCATGTTAACATCATTGCATCTAAACTATATTCATATTGAACCTAATTAGCATCCCTCATCGAATCTCATTTCGGTAATATTTACTCTTAGTATTCATATTACTGTAAATTCAAACCCACCTTGATTTGTATCTTTAAAAACTGATTGTATGAGTTTCCGGTAATACGTAAAAAAATTAACCCTTAACATTAAATTAAAAAAATCAAAAAACGTTAATAGCGCAATATTCAAATGTTGTTATGTATGCCGTTTCTTGAAAGTATGGCGCCACCTCCAGTAACGATTACCATTATTTTCGACGACCTCAACGACATTAAAGGAAACAGAGATCCTTTTCATTATTTTTCCGAAAAAATAAGCTTTGTCGCCAGTGTCCATCAGACCGGATTCCTGAAAGTTAAAAACGTAGATAATGGCAACTTAATCTATTTCACTACATTTTACGGTTACCAGTAACTGTTTTTTTGTCCTAGACAAATATTTAGCATTATTTGTCTACTTAAGAAAAAGAAGTTTTTCTGTATGATGAAAATGAAACTTTTGGAACAAGACTGTCGCGTGGTAACTGTCAGATAAATAGGGAAGAATGTTTAATAAGCTTCAATGAAGCGATAAAACTAAATACATATTCGACCTGCAGCGACATCAGCGCTAGCACTTCGGTCACACTTCTGTGAGCGTTCAGTTTCTGCAATTCTACTAAGAATCAAACCGAGCTCACCACTTGTGCGAATTGCCAGAGTCTTCATTTAGCTACCGGGAATGTCTTTTGTGTTCTAAGAAAACACACTGTCAAACTGCCATCTCCAGGTCACTACTATGCTGCAATGATTCTCAGGGAGATCTCAACAGATTTTTCACCCAGCATCTCAGCCTATCTACTAGGGTTTAATCACCATTGCAGGTTGGTTCGACATCCCACCAACATGGCTTTTTTAATGGTCGTAGTGTTGAAACTAACCTTCTGAGTTTTACTGAGTTCATTCTTAATGCCATGGATATCGGCTGTCAGGTGGACGCCGTGTATACTGATTTTGCCAAGGCTTTCGATAAAATTTGTCACAATACATTATTGTTGAAGCTTTGGGGGCTCGGTATACACGGTGACTTATTAAGATGGATAAAATCATACATCGAAAACATATGTCAGGCTGTAGTACTGGGACGATTTTCGTCACAATATAAAGATATTAGTTCTGGAGTACCTCAAGGGTCCCATTTAGGTCCTCTATTATTTACACTTTACATCAACGACATTACGAAAAGCATAGAACATTCAAATGTATTACTTTATGCGGACGACACTAAAATCTTCAGGCTTATTCGTAGTGTCGATGATTGTTGTCTATTACAGCAGGATTTACTTAACTTAGAATCCTTCTGCACGAATAATAACCTTTTTCTGAATCTAGATAAGTGCTGTTTTATTACTTTCACCCGAAAAAAGCAACCTATTCAGTATTCGTATAAACTTTACAATAAGCATCTTAATAAAGTGACAGAAGTTCGTGATTTAGGTGTTGTAATGGACGCTAAGTTATCTTTTGTGCCTCATATTGACAATATTTTATGCAAAGCCTATAAACAATTGGGTTTTATATTAAGAGTAGGTAAGTCTTTTAAGAGCTCTTTTACATATATACTTTTATACAATAGTTATGTTCGTAGTAGATTGGAATTTGCTTGTTTGGTTTGGCACCCACTGTATGAAATTCATTATAATAGAATTGAGAGATTGCAAAAGAAATTTATAAAAGCTTTAGAATATAGAACAGGAAATTACTATTTGGATTACGAAACCTCTCTTAAAACGCATAGACTACCATCGCTGAAATGTAGACGTGAATGTGCTGACGCTGTGTTTCTTTATAAAATAATAAACAACTTTGTTGATGTACCCGCCTTATTACAAAACATCTTGTTTCGCATACCCCATAAACAGGAAAGGAATTGCTGTAAAAAGAATCTTTTTTCTATTGCTAGCAGTAAAACATGTTATGCTAAAAACAGTTTCATTAGACGTGCATGTAGACTTCACGATGATAAGTTAAATAATATTGATCTCTTTAATAGCTCTTTAGCAAAATTTAAAACTTTAATAAATAAATTACTTTTAGTAGTTTAAATTTAAACTTTCAACTTTATGTATTTTAGTAATTATACCTTAAGTAAATATTTGTAACCACGAACAGATACATAAATTGATATAATATAACTGTACTATTACTAGGGAACTCTAGGTCTTAAATCACTCTTAATTTATGTAGCAATATCTGTTTATGTGACTGTATGTTCCTAATTGAAATATATATATATAAAAAAAAAGAATGTGGACGCTTCATATTCTTGTCAGTATTCCATGATATTGTGGCAGCCACCAAAATGCGCCATGAACAATTTGGAAATCGTCGTCGGCCTAATAAAGCGCGCGAAAATGACCGGTACTATTCGTGACATATTGGGAACTACTCAACACCTAGGCATATTTTGTCATGTTGAAAGTGCCTTTATAGATATCATATTTCGAATATCTGACTTCTTGAGAAAAAAAACTTTAATTACTGTTGATATTAACATCAGTGTTAAAGCATATCCCACTATATAGAGATCTTATAATAAATTTTTGTATCGGCGTGCATTAGCTTGGTCACTTTAGTACAATTTAAAGGCGGATAAGTGAGTTAACAATACCCATAGTGTTGCTTCAAAGTGTTGATCAAGGATAAAACTGTAATACATTCATTTATCTGTTAAACATAATATATAAAACATACACATATGTTGTTTTATCTATTATGATATAAATTTAGCTTTTAATTCAGTAACTCCAAATTAATAAACTTAGGCTATTTACTAATCTTAAAGATACTCCACATTTTTATTGGGCTATTACAACAAAAAAGCAAAGCATATTTGAATAATTTAAAATTACGACCTTTAAAAAAGCATACCCAAGAAAATATGACAAAATAATTGCAGTAGCGAGCGATTGCTCTTATACACTGGTATACAATGGGTGAATGCGACAATCTCCGTCAGTCTGTTGCATCTGTAGCGCTTTTACTACGAAATCGATCATTATGAAATTTTCCACAATGATAGAACTCGAAGCGAATGAGGTAACCTGATAAATTGTTTCGAAATCGGGCAACTGAATTTAGAGCAATTAGCAAATCCAGTTCCTATAGACTTAACATGGAAAAGGTTCGGCGGCTGTTTTGACAGTTTATGCAATAATACGTTCGCAATTTTAACAACTCGTTCCTGCAACTTCTCAAACAACGTGCGACAACATTACGAGTTATACTTTGCATACTATACATTAAGTAACTTGAATAAATATTCCCATAAAATATATGATATAACCAACGTAATCCAAGAAGAAGCTTGTATAACTACACCAACCCCCAACAAACACAAAATTATCAATTTGCTTCTATAAATTTGACTGCTCAACGCGCAAAAAAATATACTGGATGTATATGACAAAAACTCGGAATGGTGTTGAAAAGTGCGTACAATTGACTAATAGGTTCACTTAAATCAATACTGATAGACATTAAATTTAACATTCAAACATATACCAACACTTTATCAACAAATGATAATTTTGTTTGGAAAGCCACAAAAGATTTAAAAATCTTACGAGCCCTATACACGACACTAACGAAATAAGATAAAAATGGGCATGAACGGATTAGGAGAAACCTAATATAACGTTGAAAATATTCAAACTTTCCTAGATGCACTTTATCCAATAACTCTTCTAATTGCATCGTTTTTAGCATCAGATATTTGTCAAGAAATTAGTTCTTATAAATATAAAGAAAGACTCTGGTTTTAACCTACCAATCGAACAATTTCCAAAGAGGTCTCAAAAAAATCAATAACACTTTGAACTAAAATGTGTTTTTTAAGTCCGATAGAACTTACGAAAGGGTTAACTGTCAAACGAACTGTCATACTGCGCTCACTTTTTGACATTTATGATCAGTATACTCTGGCAAATCATCATGAATAGATTGAAGCTTGAACAAATTATCCAGATTTACTTTGAAAATCAGTCATCGATTCGCGCAACTTATAGACGACTTCGTGATTCTTATGGCGCACATAATCGTCCATCTGAGCAAGCCAGCCTCCAAACTGTGGATAGATTTCACTACATACTCTCTAAATGATGCAATAACATCAACCGGTCAAAGGAATGTGCATACTGAAGAGAATATCGCCGCTGTAAACGAAAGTGTGGAAGAAGATCCAAATTTATCGATTCGTCGTCGGTCGCAGGAATTGGGGCTCTGTTTCTCCACTACGTGGAAAATTTTGCGCAAAGATCTTGGCTTACACGCGTATAAGATCCAGCTGGTGCAGGAATTAAAGCCACGAGACCATCATATGCGTCGTTCTTTCGCCGATTGGACTCTAGAGCAATTGGAAACTGACCCGTTGTTGTTGTTTTTGGCTTAACGGGTATGTTAGTAAACAAAATTGCCGCATATGGAGTTAAACCAATCCACAACAGACCCTACAGACTCCATTACATCCAGAAAAATGCACCATGTGGAGCGGTTTATACGCTGGTAGCATCATCGGACCTAATTTCTTCAAAAATAAAACCAGAGCTCGAGTTACAATCAATGGAGATCGTTACCGCACCATGATCAATGATATTTTGTTTGAAAATATAGATGACATTGATCCGGGCGAGATGTGGTTTCAACAGGATGGCACTACGACGACCGCAATCGTCGTCTTATTGAAATCAAAATTTGGCAATAAGTTGATTTGACACCTCTCGATTATTTCCTGTGGGGCCACGTGAAGTTACTGGTTTATGTTGATAAACCAGCAACAATTGATGCCTTGGAGGCCAACATTGTTCGTGTTATTCGTGACATACGGCCAGCCTGTCTACTGTCGCCCAAAACACAATATCAAACAATGTGACTTCGACCAGTTCTTTCATACCCTGGGTCCCAAATTCGTATCAGGCGGCGACTACAACACTAAACATACTGCGTGGGGCTTCCGCCTAGTTACTACAAAAGGCAGAGAGCTATATAAAACTATACAAGACAATAAATACGTCTACCTTTCAACAGGGACTTCGACATACTGGCCATCCGATCAGAACAAAATCCCCGATCTCCTCGATTTCCTTGTCTTTAATGGAATATCACCAAACTACATGGGCATCTCCCCAAGCTTCGACCTTTCCTCGGACCACTCAAAAATCCCCCCACACGGATCCATAACGCTTCAATTGACTGGGATTTATATCGGCAAATTCTTCACGAAGGCATTGACTTGTAAGTCAGTTTAAAAACCCCTCTCGAAATCGATACAGCAGTTACCAAATTCAATTCTCTGCTAACAACTACAGCACAGCAAGCTACCCCGCCTAAGGTGCAGAGAAAAGTCAATTCATACACGCATGTTCCTCTAGAAGTTAAACTTCTGGTTGACTAAAAAAGGAAAGCTAGAGCCAAATGGCAAAAGAGCCATCATCCAGCAGACAAAACAACCCTCAATAACCTTGGAAATCAGCTTAAGGCGAAACTCAAATCCCTGAGGGAAGACTCGTTGAATACCTACCCCTCAACCATAAACCGATATGACAACTCAATATGGAGACCAGTCAAACCATCTTTAAAGCCTCAAACCACATCCCCACCAATACGAAAACTACCTCCAGCTCTAGGATGGGCCAAGAGTGACAAAGAAAAGGCGGATTTGTTCGCTATTCACCTATCTGGAGTATTCAAAACACATAATGAACCATCCAACGTTAACATCCCAGACGAACCAGCACCTCCCATACCACTAATAACACCGAAGATTGTAAAATCTGAAATTCAAAGATTAAATCTCAAGAAAGCACCGGGACCGAACAAAGTTACACCGAAAATGCTCCGTGAGCTTGCACGAAAAGGAATAGTTCTGCTGACGTACATATTTAATGCTATACTCCGACTCTAATATTGGCCGAAATAATTTAAGATCGCAGTGATAATACTCATCCCTAAACCAGGTAAAGATCCCAGCTATGCGTCATCAAAGCGCCCAATAAGCCTGTTACCAGTTTGCTCCAAACTCCTTGAAAAGTATGTCTTAAAAACCTTAGACCCAGAATTCACGGCAACTAACTGGATCCCTGATTATCAATTTGGCTTTCGCCGACGCCATTCTACCATACAACAGTGCCATCGCATCACGCAAGAAATTAACACAGCATTCGAACAGTCAGCCTACTGTATAACTGTTCTTTTGGACATTCGCCAGGCGTTTGATAAAGTCTGGCACAAAGAACTCAAACTCAAAATACATCAAATCTTAGGTCCTCAATTTCATAAACTTTTGGACTCCTATCTAACAGACAGAAAATTTCGAACACGCATTAACGATGAAGTCTCTCCAGTGTACCCAATCCAATCTGGGGTCCCACAGGGTAGCGTTCTGGGTCCCTTATTTTATACGTTATACACTTCAGACCTTCCAACCTCCCCAACCACTACTATAGGAGCATACGCCGATGACACAATTATACTTGCGAGACACACGGACTTAAACCTCGCTGTGGAGTATGTCCAAACTCACCTCAGCTTACTTGAAGACTGGCTCCAGCGCTGGAACATTAAGGTAAATGAGTCCAAATCTACTCATGTGACCTTCACTCTTCGCAAAGGGATATGTCCTCCACTACATCTTAATAACATCGAGATACCACAATACCCATCAATGAAATACTTGGGACTACACCTGGACAGCAAGCTCACCTGGGAGGAGCACATTAATAAGAAAAAAAAACATATAGAGCTCAGATTTAAAACCCTTTACTGGCTACTAGGCCGACCCTCCCCATTATCCCTCTCTAACAAAATCCTTATCTACAAAACCATTATTATACCATTCTGGTCCTATGGAATAGAACTTTGGTGCTATGCTAGCAAGACTAACCTCGCAATCATGCAACGAAGTTAATTTAAAATCTTAAGATCTCTCGTTGATGCTCCCTGCTACATCACCAATCAGATGATACACGACGACCTCGGCATCCCGATGCTCAATACGGTAATACAGGTCAGAACCAGGAAATATCTTGAAAAACTTACCACCCATGACAACCTTCTTCTCCAAGAACTTCCACACCATCAAGTCATTAGACGCCTCAAGCGCCGCTGGCCTACAGACCTCCACTGAAGAGAACCCCACATGGGCCCAACACCTTAGCACTATTTTCTAGGGCGAGGACGGGCCCTCATCATGTCAATTTATAAACCAAAATATTAGCTTAAAGAAATTCTGATTCAAAATTTAAAAAATACTCAAAAAAGTGGCCCAAAATTGGACGTCTAGAATGCGCTTTGGAGAGGCAGGCGTGTAAATAGCCGCTCTCGTGATGCGGTGTGGAAACGTATTACGGCCCGTTTTGAACGTCAACCGAGAAGGCCCAAATCGTCCCTTAAACGGCCGTCACGTAAGCGGATGGGGGCGGCTACCGATATCCACCAACGAATATTGCCAAATCGCTCACCTGTATCGGCTTCGGCTTCGGCTTCGGCTTCGTCGGCGATTCCAATGTGGCCACCTCTGCGTTGCGGATCGGGTTTCTGCGGGTAGCGAATGTTCTTGCGGGGTGAAGACACGACCGAATTGGTCGCGCTGCGGATGGCGAGTTTCTTGCGGGTTGAGACACGACCAAATTGGCCGAGCTGCGATGCGTGAATGTGCGGTGTTAAAACACGACCAAATTGGCCGAGCTGCGGATTGCGAATGTTGCCGGGCTTCGCGCCTGGCTTGGCGGTAGGTCTTTTCGGGCAATTTGCATTCGCCAGCACCTTTCATATCAAAAGGTGCCGCCGACGGCGTATGCAGACTTGTCGGCTGAGCAAAAGCCCATATGCCGTTTTGTGTGCGACGGCAAAACGTAGCAGACATCACAGCCGCCAGCATGCCGCCGCGATATAAGCGGTTCAAGGGCGAAAAGGCCGCCACACCACGCTTCGTCAAGAATAGCCGCTGTGGCCGTATGCCCGAAATCATTTTCAGATGTTAATTCCATGTATTGATTTTTCGAATAAAAAATTTTTTAGATTAAAATTTAATTTTTTGTAATTTTTTACAATTTCAAGTTCTATCGGGCTTAAAGAAACTATTTATAATAGTATAAGATTAAATTTATTTTAAAAACAAATTAATTGTTTTTTTTTTGTTTAATTAATGTTTGTGACTAAAGTGAAAAATTAGTAATTTTTACTTTTAATGAATTTAGTGTTCCATACTTAAAAATATATATATTTATCAGTTAAAAGGTTTTTTCTGTAGCAAACACATTAATTGTTTTTAGGCGCTTGGATACCACGTAAGTTTTTCAGGCTTGACCCCACAAAACTAATAATATTTGAGGGCTCCTTTGTATAACCGTAACTAAAATTAGCGTAGGCACATTGTACTAAACCACGTCCATCACTCAGCCAATTAAGAGAGCGGCAGCTTTTAGCAGCTTAACTAAGAAATCTTGTTAAATTAATATATTGACCCCGAGGGAGCTTTCAGCAGCTTTCTCTTACCAGCTCTTTGCCTTCGGCATCCTTTATCTTTATCTAAGAGCGACAGGTACGTGAGATTATATTAAAACTAAGACTTAATAAGAATAAAACAGGAGCGTCTGTACTGCATGCAAGTGGAGCGTATGTAAAGTAACTGTATGTAGACAGCCAGCAAAGCTTTTAGAACATATTTTACTGTAGTTTTACGATAAACATGTAATGTTTTATACGCACATTAATATATTATTAATAACCACATAAATAAATCTTTAAGTCTAGCCTAAAGATAAGTGAAAAGATATCTTTAGCAATTACCTTTAGTGAGTCAAAAATAACATTTTTATATTTACATCATATATGTTGAAATATTCATTATATATTAATTAATTACTTATTTTGAAAAAGCCTTATAATTTTGTAGACAAAAATTTCTGTCATAATTTAATAATAAAAAAGTTAATATGATTTTTAATGCCTAATGTAACAGAAAATATACAGATCGGTACAGAAGAAAGTATATTCATAGGTCCTTCTTAGTTCTTTAACATGCATTTTTAATTTTTGAAATGCCTTTTCCTAAATTTTACAATAAGCAATTACCGCAAATTGAAAATGCTTAATAATAAACAAGTACGATTGTCTAAGACAATTTTAATGGATTACAAATAAAAGGAGGGCCTACAAATATATCAATAAGTAAAATAAAAACACCTGTATTACTTACATTTGTGTCTAAAATTTTTGTTAGGGAGCTACAAAATTATTTATTTTGTATAAATAAATAACTACTTAAAATAATTTAAATTATTTAAATAATACAAGTAATCAGATGCTACTTCTTTCATATTGTAAGTCATCTCTTCGTAATTTTCAAATAAAGCTTTCTGCATCGTACACTTTTTAAATTGTTGATGTTTTTCTATACAAATGGATTAATTTTGCTATTTTTAATATCTATATAATTTTATCTGCTCTTGCTTTTAATAAATTTGAAAGCAATTTAATGTTAATATAAACAAAAATTACACGCGATAAATACGAACAGGTAAATGAACTCCAAGTTTAATGTAGGATTTATTAAATATTTTTACCTGTAGATATGAGATACTAATTATTTTGTTGCCGTTTATTGCAAAAATTTAGTAATATCTGGTTAAGAAAATATTTGAAAATTTAATTTGTACATTACTGTTCGCTGAAACTGTAGCACAAAGAAAAAATGCAAACTAATAACTAAAGCTTGGCAGATTTAACTAGTAATATAAGAAAAATAAATGATTACATTTATAAAACATAAACATTTACATCAATTGAGATATATATGGCTCTACATCGAGTCAAATAATGAACGAATGGTGTCTTTATGGACTCCATTCTATTCAGGTTTTATCTCTATTTTCCCGAAAAAAGCTTAATGTGGTAGAGCACTATTTTATTGAAATATTGCTTGTGACATTTTATAAAGCAAAAGAAGTACCACAGGTTATAAGATTATGTCGATGTAGGTTTTAATGGTAATGTTGCTTCTAACTCCGACTAGAGATGAACTACCAAAATTGATACCATAAAACCCATTGATGTTGCACGCCTTGTATGGATGCAGTCTTCTTGCTCACTCTTTCCTCGTCATTAGTGTATTAATAGTTGAACCGAATTTTGGATTTATCAAACGGTTCTGTGTCACTCGTGTGTCCAACTTTCTGTTGCTCATTCTAACTTTTTGTTTTGGTGCAGACAAGTTAGTAGTTTTTGCAATAAGTAGGGCTATTAGTTCCATCGCAAGAAATTGACGTCAAACAGAGTAGGTAGACAATTATTGTTACATAACGGTCTTTAATTGCAAACCTTGAAAGACAATTCCTTCGGTTGGTTACCCTCTTAAACTCATTGATTCCATATTCGCACCACAGCACTTTTATGGCAAACAATTCTTTGGTTTATTATGCGCAAAGAAATGCTCTACTTATATAAGCCAACAATATATTCTTTCTCAAATTTGACAACTTGTTGATAATGTATCTTTTGATGTGTAGGTTACACGTTCTAAATCCAAACGGCTGAAAGCATATGTCTCTACTTTTCCCAGGTCACGTATCTCAAAAACAATATAACCAAATCTAATAAACATGTATTATGGTTCTTGAAATTTTTTGATTATGGTATGCTTAATTTAATATGTCTCAATGTAATCTTCAAAAAGTAAAGCTTAAAGTATCCAGACACAGAATGCCCTTACCGTAAGCTCAATGGTCAATGTCTGCATCTACAGTGATTTATATTAAAATATACGTAGACAAAACTTCAATAACTATTGGGACAGCTGTTTTATAAAGCTAAAAATAAAGAAAGTGTATCAGAGAAATTTAAAAGAAAATTAAAATGCAAGTATCGAAGAAAATCCGTGCCGGGTCTTTGTTTCCTTGGAAGAGAGGTTTTTTAACACTCCATGGAAAGCAGACTCGGATGGGGGTATCCTTAACCCCGAAACGGTGCGTCCCAATGACTGCGGGTCAACTGAGGACATGGCATGGGGCAGCAGCTACGTCCAGGCTGACGGATGGCTTCTCAACAGGCTTGACATCAGACACTCATAAGCGACAACTACGATGGTTTAACCGGCTGTAGCACTGCGAGGAAGGCAACGGAATACCACCTTGTATTATCCCAGAAAAGCCTTTAACATGGCTGAAAACAATGAAGATATGGCCCTTAGTCCCCGGCAGCTCTTAGATGGGCAGGGGTACTAATAATCCCCGGGTCAACTATAAAAAAGTAGCAACCTGGAATACACGATGTCTTTTTGATAGTGGTAAAACTCATAATACAACAAGAGATACGAATAGATTAAAGATTAAGCTTCTCGGTGAGATGAGATGGCCCAATTCAAGAATGTGTTAAGTCGAAGTACATGCAATGTATTACTCAGGTAATGATAAATCAGATCATTTTAACGGTGTTGGTAAGATAATTAGCAAGAATTCACACAAAACAGTCAAGTTTCATTCCGGTGTCGGATCGCGTATGTCTTCTCCAGATCAACACAACACCTATTATATGTAATTTTATACAGGTATATGCCCCTACATGTACTGCCTCTGACGACTCTGCAGAAAAATTTTATAATGACATCAAAAAGGCACTGGAAATAACAAAGCCATCACAAAAAACATTGGTTGTCGAGAAGATGCAGTGGACGAATACGGTCTAGGCCACTCAAATGACAGAGGTCACCAGTTAGTACAGTTTTGTCAAGAAGAAGATATGATATTAAACAGCATCCCAGTCGTCTCTATACTTGGATATCCAATGCAGACAGAAACGTAAAAAACCAAATCGATTTTATAGGAATAAATAAAAAATTCAGAAACATAAAGAACGTAAAGACTTACCCTGGTGCTGACGTCTTCTCTGATCACATACTTTCATCGGCAAAAATAAAGATTAAGCTTAAAAAACTTAGTATCAGCAAAAAGCAACCATAATTAGATACTAGGAAACTACAAGAAATAAAAAAAAATTCGAAAATAAATTAATACACGTTTTAAAAATATAAACCTAGACGATAATAATATTGAACCTGGAATTTAATAAAAACAGTAATACAAGAGATTAGCAATGATTTATTATAATCCAACAAATCCAAATACAAAAAATGGATGATCGAGTATATACTAAAGCTGAAGGATCTTCGAAGAACCTGTAAAAACCAACAATCAGAGAAATACCTCAAAACTCAGAAAAGTAAGAGAGGCAAAAGAAAAATGGTTACGAAAACAGTGTAAAGAGAAGAAAGTCAAACGTGCAGTAGGTATATGCCTAAATAAAAACAGTCAAATTCTTATAAATGAAAGTAAACAACTATTAACGAATATTTAAAAAAATTAGTTGAAGGGACAAATTGTATAAAAAAACTTTTTCAATAACACAAGAAACTTAACTCACAGTGTAGATTCATACGATGGAGTATGATATTTACTGGAGTAAAAAGTAAAAAGGCACCGAGGCCCGATAATATACGTGTTGACGTCCTAAAAGTAATTAAGGAAAACAATGTTATTACCCTACTTCCGAAACTCGTCAATTGCATATATAAAACTGGTATTAATCCGCAAGACTGGCTTAAATTTATCATTCTAACCTTGCCTAAGAAACTCAGTCCAAGTACTGTAAAGATTATAGAACTATAATTTTGATGAGTTACGTCCTAAAAGTATTTTTCAAAATTATGAATGCCAGAGTATGTCAGAAATGTAGACAAAATATTAGCGACTCTCAAATTTGCCTTAGAAATGGGTTTGACTCAAAGCTGTCGAGATGTCAATGTGGATGTGTATATGTGCTTCGTAGACTATGAAAAAGCATTTGACACCGTTCAGCACAATAAATTAATCCGAGATATATGTAATATATGTTGCTAGTATGGATGGTTAGCTATCACAAGACATGCCTGTACTGAGAGGAGCAAGACAGAGGTGTGTTTTTCCCTCCTGTTGTTCAATTTATACTCTGAAAAAGTATTTCGTAAGGCTCTCGAAGAAAGAGCAAAAGCGATCATAATCAACAAAGTTGTAATAAATAATTTGAGATACACTGATGATAATGTCCTGCTAGCCACGAGCATGCAAGATCTACAAATACTCTTATCATCAGGGACAAATCATAGTGAACAAATGGGGCTAAACTCAACGTCAAAAAACCAAATGGCTAAACGTTAGTAAACAACATAATAATATACTTGTAGGAAAGGAGTTGATAGAGAGAGTAATATCTTGTAAATTATTTGTGAAGTATTTAATTATTAAAATGTTATGTCTTCAGTATCTCCTTGCTGGCGTTGGAGCATGGACGCTTACGAAGGCAATGTGCAAAAGACTGGGAGCTTTTGGGATATGGGCTTGTCGAAAGATTTTGAAGATCTCTGGGTGAACAGGATCACAAATGAGGAAGTACTAAGACGCATAAACAAACAACGTGAAATTCTTAATACCAAAAGAAGAAAACTTACACATCTGGGTCATGTTTTAAGGAATGATAAATACTAGCTACTTCATATCATTATTCAAGGAAAAATTGAAGGCAAACGCGGTCCAGGAAGACCCAAAATATCTTGGTTCGAAAATTTACGTTAGTGGTATAGACTCAACAACACGGTATTATTTAAAACAGCAGTTGATAAACTAAAAACCATGTTACTGATAGCTAATATTTTCGGAGAGCAAGGGACTTAAAAAAGAGGAAGCCGAAGAAAATATTTGATATGCCAAGGGATTTGTTCTAGTAGTTAGTTTTGTATCGTCTTAAATGTAAAAGACTGTAGTGAGAAACGTTCGTTGTTTTATTATAAGACCGTTTTTTGGTTGGATCTTGCTTCCTACCATTAAGATATATTTAGATTAAACCAGTACCAAGAAAATATGAATGTGCTATAAAAACTAGTAAATTCACCAAATTATCAAGAGTTGCGCCTGATAAAAATTTATGGGGCATTTACTGAACGTTACTTAAATGATGAAATATTATAATTATATATATAAAAATAATTATGAGTGCTGCTGCTGCTGCTGCTGCTGCTGCTGTCACACAGGTCAAAGGTCAAATCGTTCGTGCCTTTCCGTGCCGACTCGAGCGCCTCCGAAGGACAAATTTCGGTCCGGCGGCAGGCGCGACCGAGGTAATATATTTCCGGAACCGCAAGCGATGGAAAATTTTCGTTTGAGAGCGGGTAATAAAGCACTTATACATAAAAAAAATTATGAGTGCTGTCACACAGGTCAAAGGTCAAAGGTCAAAGTTCAACTCTAACTGGGTATACGTAAATGCGTTGTCATGGCAACGGCGTACGCCAATTATGTCAAACAGAGCTTTTAATCGTGTTTTATTTATTTTTAAAAACTACTATGCGAAGGGGCTCAAGCATGTCGGAGTTGGACAAGCTCTCCGGGGGTCCGCTGCCAGTACTAAAAAAAATTATTCTGCCTATAAAGACACATCATCTATAATGCGAAATTTGTTGATTGTGCACCATGTGGTAAACCGAGAAGATTTCGGCTTCTAAGCATTGTAGGTAGAAATATCTAAAGGGGATTGCCCTCGTTATTATAAAATAAAGTATATTAACTTAAAGTACAGATCATAAGATTTAAATTGATCATCTGTAAAACATAAAGATCATTTTGTAAGATTTTAATATCAATGATCCAAATTGGAAACTCGAAGCGGAGAAACGTAATTTTTGAAAATTAGGGTATTTCGAAGGTCGGAATTTTGCAAAATAAATTTTTCTAATTTTTTTGACAGATGACTTATTTTAAGTAATCACTTTAAGTATACTATCGCATCTATTCGATTTTTTTTGTTTATTTTATTTAGTTTATAACGAATTTAAGGAAATTATCGAGAATTAGCGCAACGCTCGACTTCAAACTTAAATATGAATACTTAAAAGAACCTAAAATTGTTTAAACATACCTAATCCTTCAAGGAATACTTACGTTTTAATGTCCAATTAGGTTTTATATCGATTGCTTTTGTCAATCAAAAGCTACATTGAGTTACGAACAGTGAGCGCGCTTACGCGGGTCTGCTCTTCGCGTTAACAGACAGTCGATACACCGTTACTTAATGCGTTAGTTAACAATTTACTGCTTGCTCACTTTTACTCACTGTAACAAATGTTATATATGTTTCTTTCATAAAATTTGCCGTTCTTTCGATTGGCGCTATTAGTTTTTTGCTACAAATGTAATTGAACAAGATATTTACGAAAAACCGTATTTTTGCACTTTAATTGTTAAATAACATATGTTATTCTGTACACCTTTACGAATAGATTCCCGCAAAGTCAGCGAAACAGAAATCGTTCCGAAGTGAAAATCTAATTTAATTCTACTACTAGTGAAGTTTCCAAATTAATCTATTGCAGATGTGAAGCGCGTTTAATTTCAGTTACCAAATAACAATTGATTAATTGCTACAGATATGTAAATATAAAAAATCCACTGATGTTAACAATACTAAGTAAGTTGATACAGTTCTACTAATAATTATGTAAATATTTTGGTCGCTATAGAATCAAACAATTTATTAGGGCCTAATAAATAGAGATTGGCTAATTGAACTTGGTTTTAAAGAAAACTTTGTCTTTAAATTGGCAAATATTGTGCATTCTAAAACCATATACTCGTTTTATTTGCGTTCTGATAACATATGTGATAAATTTATTATTTATATAAAATGGATATAACTTTCGAGAAGCTATAATCTATAGTCAGACTGCAAAATGTCCATTGATAAGTAAAATAAAATAAAATAATAAAATTCTATGCCTTTGGAAAATAAAAAATATTTGTAACTATTTTTTGTTTATATTCACTTTTCTTATAGCTTTCCATAATTGATGTTTATATCATGTGCTTTTTCACGATCTATAAATATAAACTGTCTAACACAATGTTATCTATGTGGGCTCTTTCTGTTCTCCACTTAAATTTGCAAGCTATTTTATTTTTATAAAACTAAAAAATAGTCTCGTCTTAGATGAGATAACGCTTATTTCTTTATAGTTAGAACATAATTTTTTATTTCGTGTTTTATAGATTGAGCTAATATCGGTTTTATTTCATTCCTAAAGAATATCTTCTTCTTTGTCTGTTTTATTAGATATTTTCTGTATATATTTTATAAGGGTGTAAGGGGTGGAAAAGCGCAAGACCATAGCCTCTGCCACCTAAATGCTAACTTCACCTTTACGTGGTGCACCCTATTTTTACAAAAGATGCTCTAGAGACCGAGTACCGGTGGTATAACCGACGACAAGATACGTGTAGGAGGAAATGCTTATACGTTGATAAACACTATTACAACATAAGACCGATGCAGAAGGAAATGGGAAACCACTGCATCCAAGATAATGATTCCCTAGTAAAGCAGCAAAATATGATGTCTTCAATAGTTAAATATATATCCGGAAGTAAAATAGTCCCACATTCGGATTTTCGGGCTGGGACAACTGAAAAAGATAGGATCAAGAAACTGCTGGAACGTGAGAACACTACTACAGTGCGGGAAATTGGAAAACCTAAAGATAGAAATGAGAAGAAAAAGTATTGACATACTCGGAATAAGCGAAATGAGGTGGCCACAGCAAGGTGCTTTTTGGAGTGACGGCTATAGATTACCCCACACGAGAGCTACACAAGATGGAAATGCGGGAGTGGAAATCATGCTAAGTAACGAATTAGCAAAGAGAGTAAAGGGGTACCTACAATACAACGAAAGGACTATAATGGTGAAATTGGAAACAAAAATGAAGGATACAGTAATAGTTCAAGTATATATGCCCACAACGGCTCATGATGATGACACGGTAGAAAGTATACATGAAGATATTAAACAACTAATAAAATATGTGAAAGGAGATGAAAACTTGTTAATCATGTGTGACTGGAACGCGGTAATAGGAGAGGGAAGAGAAGGAAGAATTATAGGGAGTTACGGACTGGGAAGAAGGAATGATAGAGGAGAACGTTTGGCCGAATTCTGCGAAAAACACAAATTAGTAATCGCCAATACGCTGTTCGAACATCATGTAAGGAGGCGATATACCTGGAAGATGCCAGGAGACAGAAACAGGTAACAAATTGATTACATATTAATAAAACAAAGATACAAGAACCAAGCAAAAGACTGCAGAAGCTACCCGGGTCCAGACATAGACAGCGATCACAATCTTTTCATGATGAAATTTAGAGTAAACCTAAAGAAATTAAAGAAGAAAGAAGCAAGGATATTGGAAAATCGAAAAGCTAAAAGAAGAAAAAACTGCTAAACATCTACAAGAAAAATTAAAACAAGAGATTACAAATAAAATAAGAACTAATGATAACAATGTAAAGAAGTCGGAAGACATACAACAAGGAATAATAAAAGGAGCAAAAGAAACTATTGGAACGAAAAAGAAACAATATAAGAAACCATGGATAACTACAGAAATAATTGACTTGATAGAAGAACGAAGGAGGTATAAAACAGAACAGGGACAACAAAGGTACCGGGAACTCAGGAACAGAATACAAAGAGAAAGCCAAAGAGCAAAAGAAAACTACATAAAAGAAAACTGCGAGGAGATAGAGCAAAATATGAAAAATGGCAAAATAGACAAAGCCTACAAAAAGATCAAAAATAAGGTTAGAGAAAAGAAACCTAAATGCCATGGAATACAAAATGAAAATGTAGAAATAATAACAGACAACAAGGAAGTAGCGGAAAGGTGGAAGAGATATCTAGAAGAACTATATAAAGAGGATGAAGAAGAGCCGGCTAACGAACTAGAAATAAATGAGAACGAAGGAGAAGAAGACGATAGGACAGTACTAAGATCAGAATTTGACAAAGCTTTAAAAGACCTCAGCAAAAACAAAGCTGTAGGTGTAGACAACATACCAAACGAAATAAACCAAGTTTTAGATCAAAAAACACTAGACATAATTTATAAAAGTATACAGGAAATATATAATACAGGACTAATTCCAAAAACATTTACAAAAAGCCTAATAATAACTATGCCGAAAAAAAGCACACCAAGAAAATGTGAGGAGTACAGAACAATCAGCCTCATAACACATGCATCGAAAATCCTCATTAAAATCCTACAACGTAGAATTGAAAAAAGAATAGAAAAGAATTTATCAGAAGACCAATTTGGGTTCAGAAAAAATACAGGAACCAGAGAATCAATCATGGCGCTAAGAGGAATAATAGAAAATAGGATTGAGGAAAATAAATAAGCAATGTATGTTATTGCCTTATTGACGCAGAAAAGGCATTCGATAGATCAAAATGGAGAAAAATGTTCGAAATACTGAATGAAATAGGAATAGAAGAAAAAGAAAGAAAAACTATATACAATATTTACAAAGACCAAACAGCGGTTCTAGAGTGTAAAGGAGAAAGGGAAGAAGCGAAAATTAGACAAGGGGTTAGACAAGGCTGCCCGATATCACCCTTGCTGTTCAATTTGTACATACAAAAAGCCACAGATGAACTGAGAATAGAAAGTAACTCAGGAATAAAAATACATGGCAATATAATCGACGCGACTAGATATGCTGATGACATAGCCTTGTTAGCTGAATCAGAAGAATAATTGACACAATCCATGGCAGATATGGACAACATATTTAGAGAGGAATATAATATAAAAATAAACAAAAAGAAAACAAAAGTAATGGTCTGTGGAAAAAACGAACAGAATATAAACAATATCAGCATAGATAACGAGTCGATCAAAGAAGTTAACGAATTTAAATACCTTGGTAGCATAATCACGAAAGATGGAAGAAGTAGAAGAGAAATAAACTACAGAATAAATCTAGCAAAACGAGCTTTCTATAACAAAAAACAGTTACTCACAGCCAATAACATCGCCATAAAGACTAGAAAACAGTTCATTCAAACATATATGGAGTACAGCACTATACGGCTGCAAACATGAGAGTAAGCAAAAGCGATAGAAAGAAGCTAGAGATGGAAAGAAAAACCAACGAAGAAGTGTTAGCACTAATGGGCGAAGAAAAAATATAGAAACATCAAAAAAAGAAGAGACCAATGATAGGACATGTTTTACGAAGAGAAGGATTACTGAAAATAATAATAGAAGGAAAAGTAGGGGAAAACCCGAGAGGAAGACCACGGTTGAGTTATATAAAACAAATAATTGAAGACACAGGAAGCAAAAACTATCAAGAAATGAAAAGAAAAGCGGTGAATAGAGAAGAATGGATTACTGCGACAAACCAGGACTGAAAACTGAGGAGGAGGATTTTATAATTTTATTTTTACCGTATTTGAGCGGCTTTATTCTTAAATTTTCTATTTCTGGTGATGTGCTGTTTTTGTCTATTGAAATGATTTTTAAATGTTACCTTATATTATTTTACAATTAGTATTTAAATTGTCTATTAGTTCTTTATTTTTTTCATATAATTTTCTATATTCTTCAAGAGATTAGCATAATAAACTATCCATTTTTGGACATTTGTATTGCTTTTGATATTCATTATTTTCCAGACTATTAGTTGATCTATGTATATTATCTAATAGTATTATATAATAGTAATAGTCTTTTCTTCTCTTGCTTTCACTTATACTACTTTGTATACGCATTGTTCTGATGTGCCTTCTGATGTCCATTTTATATACGTCTTCGTTTTTCTCAACCATATTTTTTAAATGTTCTAAGAGCTTCCCAATATATTTAGTTTTCTCAGTTTAGATACCAAGAGCCCCACTCGTCGCGTCAAATAAAGTTTTCTTTAAATTTTTGTACATTTCTTTTGGTGGCTTTTTTTATCCGCATCTAATTTGTTTTTTATTCTATTTTTGAATAACCTTATTATGCTATACTATTTCAGTATGTTTGTTTTGAAATGATTTTTTATTTTGAATGCTCTGTATTTTCCATATAAATCCTTTTAATATTCCTCTTGGTGTATGTAAGTTGTTCTATTACCAAATGATCGTTGCTTGCACATTCTGGTTGTCGATAGATTCTTACATTCGACATTTGTACTTTCTAGGTTTTTTTAGATTTATAACAGCTCTATAATAGATTTTAAATCCCTCAGTGAGTTCATCTATCACTTTTGCATAATTTAATGTTGAAACAAAGTGTTAGTAACTATATATTTATGTTTTCTACAAAAAGTAGTAAAACGATTTCTATTATCGTTGGTTACCTATTCTCCTAAGCATTCTATCAGTCAGTATCCTCTCCTACTGCTTTACTATTTAGATTGCCTATTATAATTAGTTCTTTATGTTTTGCCACATCTTTTACAATATTTGATAGTCCCTCAAACAAAGCACCATTTTTATTTCCAGAGTTATCATTTATTCCATATATTTATAAAATAGTTGTTAGTTGCCCGTAAAACTGCTAGTTAATTCTAATAATTTTTTTATACTACTTGGACATTGAAACCAATAAAGTTCGTGCCGTTTTTGCTTTACCATTGAATGAAGGGAAAAGGAATGCAATTAGTATATCACGTGGATTAAAAACCGGTCAAGAGTAGGAATATCATTCGTCATAAAAGCAGGTCCACCGCGCACTTTCATCATTCGTAACTCATACATTAGCAAAGTCAAGTGGAAGCGTCCAAGTGTCTCGTTCGGTGTTGTTTGCTTTACGACTTCAAAGTGGGCTTATCAGCAGCTGCATCAAGTGGCCGAATATGTCAAGCGTTTGGGGATAGTGCTGTGAATGAACGTACTGCAAGGCATTGGTTTCAAAAATTTAGGTCGGAAGATTGATCCCTCTGTGATAAACCTTGCAGTGGACGACCACAGGCCTTGATAACGAAGCCTGCAGGCGGCCATTGAACCTCGTACTCCTCCTACTGTCCTCACAGTAGTTTAACCTGTGGTGAACTTGCAAGACAGTTTAACGTTTCTAATGAAACAGTTAGACTTTATCTGCACCGCTTAGGTAAAACGTACAGGCTGCCAAGTGGGTTCCGCACACGCTGTTTAAAGTCTACAAGAGACAACGTACCGCATCCATATTCAATCGTGTGCTTACCAGTACAAAAATGGGTTCTGTATGACACTCCCAAGATTTATAAACATTGGTTGTCACCCCAGGATACTGTCACTTACAGCGCAAGACCACCCACGAAAGATTATGCTTTGTGTCTGGTGGACAGGTCGTCAAGTGGTTTACTATAAGCTGCTACCAACGGGCTAAACGGTCACTGCGGACCTATACTAGCAGCAATTGGAACGTGTGGAACATGGCATTGCAATAGAAAAAGCCAGCACTGGCGAATCGCAAAGGTGTACTCTTCCTTCATGACAACGCCAGACCGCATGTCGCGCGGGTGGTTAGGGGTACCATACAGCAACTTGGTTCGGAGACTTTGTGCCATCCTCCTTACTCACCTAACCTTGCGCCATCCAATTACTACCTCTTCTACTCCCTGGACAATCATCTTCGTGGCAAATCCTTTACCAATAAAGCAGACTTGCGCCAAGCATTCACGGACTTCTTTGCGTCCAAAACCCGCGAGTTTTACCGCAAGGGGCTTGTACAGTTGAAGACACGTTGGCAGAAGCTGCTGGATGCCGATGGCGATTCCTTCTAGGACTAACAATAGGTTACGCAAGAACGGTATTGGTTATCTTGTACTTCTTTCATGTCTTTCTTATTATTATAGATGCTCTACCTTTGGCATGTTGGTGTTTCGATACTCAACTCTAAATATGGTAATATTTGTAAGTTTCTTTTTCGCCTATATCTTTAATTTTGGTCTCACTAACGATTGCTTTATCTAACCTTAGTAGTTCTATTTTTATTGGTGTCTAAACCTTGTATATTTCAAGTTCGTATAGCTAATGCCATATTCTGTATGTTGATTTTGGATTGTCTAATATCATATCGGTTTTTTATATGTACACTTTTGTCTCCTCCCTCCTTCTCCAAAACCCTTGCGGCTGACTTCCCTGTGAGAATTTAAGCTTTCTGCCGGTACCATTTTACAATTCATAAACATACACTGGAAGCCACTCTTGTGTTGAGTAATAGGCCAAATTCCAAAATCCTCCTCCGTTCTTTCGGCTTGGAATCTGCAGGAAGACCTAATAAGTTGGATCTACTAGCCGGAGGTAAACTATTATTTATAGAGAAAAATTAAATTATGTAGAACTGTCGAATAATTCTGCTTTATTAATTAAAATAGATATATTGGTAGTAGTGGTTTACACACTATAAAAATTAAGTCGGTTCGGTAATAAACGCTTGGGTGGTGACTCTCAAAACTGTGAATAATCTTTTGGCTTATATTTTGCAGTATGTTCGTTGTGCTGACAAATGGAAATATCATACTAATGTTTTTAACTTAGTCATGCGTGGTGTAAAAGGACTGCTGGCTATTCAAACTTTTTTATTATAACCATATTTTATTACATTTTCACAATATTTTGGAGAATGGCCTTTTCAAGAACGTAGCTCTCTTTTCATTTTTATTTGCATTTTTGCAATCTAATATAGTTAACTGTTGTTTGGACTAGCCACCCCCGATGCAGCATTTATTTTTAAGTTTATGATGTTGACTAAATTAATTAGAAACCAACAGAATTTGTCCTTATTTTACAGTCACTTATTCTAGTCCGGTCCGTACATTGAAGCAGAGCAGACAAATTAAAATTTCAAGAAATAATTACTGATATTAAGGAACAAGCTACGAGTGAATTTACCACTGTAGTGAGAAACAAACAATTAAGAATAAATCTCACCAGTATAGAGGATTACCGAGTAATGACTAAGCATTACAGCGAGAACAATCTAGCCTACCACACATTTAAAAACCCAGAAGTTCGCAACTTATCTGTAATAATCCGAAACGTCCCTGTCTCCCTTACGGAAGATGAAATCAAAAACGAATTAACAACTCTAAAATATCCGTTACAAAAAGTAGCCAGATTATACAACAAAGACAGATATCTGATCCCACTATGCGCGGTGGATCTCGATGACACCCAAGAAGGCAAGGAAATTTTCAAACTAACAAAACTAAACCACAGCATAGTAGAAGTAGAGATAGGAAGAAAGTCGAAGGAAATTCCAGTGCAAAAATGCCAACTGTACGGCCACACACGTACTATTGCCACTGCAAGCACGCTGTGTGAAGTGCACTGGCAATCACTTATTTATCGAATGCCCTAAACGACCTGGAGATGATCCTCAGTATGTAAACTGCTTGGAAAAGCACCCAGCGAACTACAAAGGTTGTAGTTATTATGCTAAGGTAACCCTGAACTAAACAAGAAACTCTAGCTTTAAAACTCAAAACAGATCATACGTCCAAGCAGTAATAGACAAACAAAATACTACGACTAATGAGTCATCGCCCCCAAGACGTTTTGTATCCAATTGTTTCCACTCCCGACGAACAGCAATCATCAACCGACCTTATCTCCACAGTACTTAAGAAATTAATAGAACTGCTAATCCCCCATTTAGACAAAATAATGCCATTCCTAACAACGTTATTACCAACATTGCTAAATAATGGATTAAAATAATCCTCCGTTAATAAATAATATAATAGTGACAAATTGGAATGCCAATGGCGTTAAATCTCAACGTTCAACTTTTATAGAATTCATGACACGACACAACATTGATATCGTGTGTATCACAGAGACACACTTTGTAAGCACCGAAAAATTCAGAATTCCTGGGTATCACGTATATCGGAAAGACCGAGAAGCTGTAATAGCATCAGGCGGAGTTGCAATTATAATTAAAAAGAAATTCAGCCACCACCTTCTCCATATGGGTGTTCTTCAAAACATAGAGGCTATTTCTATGAAAATACACATGAAAACTAGTGGCTCTTTAACCCTGACATCTGCATACAAACCCCCAAATAAACGGCTTGTTGAAGACGAAATCGGTGAATTGTTCAGCAGCAACGAGCCCACGTTAGTTTTAGGGGACTTAAATGCAAAAAATACCATATGGGGATGCCGTGCTAGTAATCCAGACAGGATGAAGTTGCATAACATTATGGCCAAACACAGTATATTAATACCAGCCCCTGACGACTACACTTACCATCCATACAGAACAGACCATCAACCTGATATCTTAGATGTTATATTGCATAAAAATGTCACTTATCCAGTGTATCAAACAGTGGCATCTGAATTGGACTCTGATCATCTTCCTGTCATCATCAGCCTCCACAACACCCCTCAAATAATACCTCCACCGCCTAGCTTAGCGCATGGTAAAACTGATTGGGACAATTTTCAGTCGAGCCTTGATCAAAAACTCCGTTGGGTGGGACAATGCCGTCCTACAATACACATCAGCTTTACAAGCAAGTATACAAGAAACAACCACTCCATGGAAGCAAAGGAAAGTTGCCGAGCATATTAGAATTCCCAACTACATACTTGATCTAATTAAGCAAAAGAATAGATATAGAAGGGATTGGCAAAGACACCGGTTACCATACCTTAAAACACTGTACAACCAACTATGTCACTTAGTAAAGAATGAACTTGACAGTCTAAGAATCCAAAGATACAATTCTTACCTTGAAGACACTAAACCCGGTGACCCATCTATGTGGCTAACTACCAAACGATTATTAAGAGAACCGAGTATAATCTATCCTATGATATCAAATAACGCCAGATACTCCTCCGATGATGAAAAAGCCAACCTATTAGCAACTCATCTTGAACAGGCATTTACGCCCAATTTTGAAGAACAAGACGAACACTTCGAAAGGCAGGTAACAAGCGCAATTGCAAATATGCAGTTGCAGGATAACCACGAAATAGCTCCTACATCTGTCCAAGAAATTAAATCTTATATAATAATATTACCTAAGCGTAAGACCCCTGGGCCCGACCTTATAACAAACGAAATGATAAAGCACCTATCAAAAAAGGCTCTGGCTTACTTAACCTCAATATACAACGCCTGTCTCAGACTAGGATACTTTCCGACATCATGGAAAACTGCAAATGTGCTCCCCATCTATAAAGTAGGTAAACCGAAGGAAAACCCTGACAGCTACCGACCTATCAGTCTCCTGTCAACCCTGGCCAAGCTCTTAGAAAAAGTGATACTTTCCAGATTACAAGATTACCTTCACCAAAATGATACTATTCCTCCTCTTCAATTTGGCTTCCGAACCCATCACTCGACCTCTCACCAGCTTCTCAAAATAAGTGGATCAATTGAAAGAGGGTTTGAAAAGAAAGAATACACTGCGGCTGTAATTATAGACTTGGAAAGAGCTTTCGACAAGGTCTGGCATCATGGACTTCTATATAAAATGGGGATTTTAAACATTCCAAATTACCTAACCAAAATCATTCACTCATTTCTCACTAACAGAACTTTTAAGGTCCGGATCAGCTCAACCTTATCTAGTTCTAAACCTATTCGGGCCGGAGTACCCCAGGGCAGTATTCTGGGACCCACCTTATTCAACCTGTTCGTTCACGACGTACCTACAGATCTCAACTCAACGCTGGCCATGTATGCTGACGATACTGCAATTATTACACAGAGCCTCAGTCTTGATACAGCAATTGTACTCCTACAAAACTCTATAAATACGTTATGTGCATGGTTTCAGAAATGGAAAATTAAAATAAATTCTGATAAATGTTAAACAAAAATTTTTACCCTGAAGAGATATGAGCAAATTACAAAAATAAAAATAAATAATAACGAAATAGATTGGAATCCAAAGGACTCAGCTGTTAAATATTTAGGCGTGCACTTAGACGCGAAACTGAACTGGGGGTTTCATATAAATAAAAAACTCAACGAGTGCCACAACAGACTGGGTGCATTACATCCCCTTATAAACTGCAAATCTCACCTCAGACCTGAGTGTGCTGTACTTATCTACAAAGAAATCCTCAGACCAATTCTTACGTATGCATGTCCAATATGGTGCAACACATCAAAGACAAACATGAAGAAACTCCAAACAATCCAGAACAAAGTGCTCAGAATCGCCATCAACTGCCCTTGGTTTGTGCGTAATAATCAAGTTCACAGTGAATTAAGTGTTCCATTAATTACAGAGTTCATTAATAAATCCACTGTAAAGTTTTTCCAAAATCTAACCATGTGTTCAAGTGCTACCAAATTAAATCTAGGCCAAAAAAATATTCACAGGCGTCTTAAACGTAAACTACCACAGGACTTAATTTAAATGTGGTATATAAACCCAACTCAATGTCAAATTAAGATAGAAATAAAATTTATCAGTTAATCCCCACTGGATTAAACCTCAATGTATGTAGTTTAGTTCTTATTTAATTGTACTATAACAACCAAGCTGTGTATTGCATTGTATATTGCAGAGCCAGCTATAATAAATTTAAAAAAAAGTCACTTATTCTGATCACCCATTTATAGTTGCTATTTATATCTGCTGATTGACCAATAATACTTTAAAAAATAATACTGTTCATGCAACAAGCTTTATTAAGCTCTTTATTATTCCTGATTCCTAACTGCGTTTAATATTTTTTTCTCCTCAAATTATAAAAACATTGACTTAACAAGTTCAAGCTTTTAGATACATCAGTTTATTTTAACTTATTTATAACATTTAAATGTGATTAAACTTTTTTAAATAGATAGCGTATTATTAAAAAAAAGTGGTAATCACAGTAAGACCCCTCTAAATAGTAAATAACCATTATTGTTATAATTCTTTTATAATTTAAATAAAGGAGCAGACGAAAATGAAGTTTTCTAGTGCCAAATATTTGATGTGAAAGACCCATCTAAACTTTTAACTCAAAAAACCCTTGTTATAACTAAATGAAATTACTAATAGTTTTTAAGATTTGGATGCTACATGTTACCGGGCCTCGATTTTTCTGGGCATGCTCAGCCCCGGGCCCTCGCCCTACGGCGTCGTGCCGGGCCAAGCCGTCTCAAATCGACCCGAACGTCGCTGATAATAGCCGCCACGGCATTTTCCAATCAGCGCAAAGCACCCCTGCGTGCACCAATCTTGGATAAGCCCCGCATCCCCCAACCGGCTCAGCGTGCTTCTACCCGCAAAATCTGCACACCATCAGCAAAGTGAAGCGCGCACTGAGCCCTTAAAACCTGAATCACCGAAGCATTTAGCCCAAGTCTCCAGCCCTTCAAGAAGAAATTATCAAGAGTCCAGGTGAGTCCCTTTTGGTTCTTTTTACGTCCTTCTGCCCAGCTCCGCTGTACCAGTCCCGCTGCCCGGCCCTGCTGCCCGCTGCCCGGCCTTGCCATTCGCCGCCTGGCTCTGCCACCGGACCCGCTGGCCGGCCCCACCACCGGCCCCGTTGCTCGACCCTGCTGGTCGCTGCCCGGCCTGCTGCCCGGCTCCGCTGCTCGGCCCTGCTGCTCGCTGTCCGGCCGGCTGCTACCAGCTCGCAGCCTGTTTCAGGGCGTAATTTAATACTTTTGATAATATAATAATTATATAATAATATATATAATTTGATAATACGAAAACTCCGATATGTATTTCAAATACTGAAGATTTTAAGATGTTTTCATGTTGATTTAAATTATTTTAAAAGATTCTCTTAAATCAAGCTATAGCAGACTGTATCATTAATTTAAGAATTTTAGTTTGTTAGAGAGAAAATACTCTAATTAATTTACCTTCAAGCTTTCAAAGGTAATCTTATTTTAGACTTTTTTAAAGCTAAAAAACGAAAGGTATCTGAAAAACACAGCAATATGTAGGTAAGCTTTACAATGCGCTTCTTCAGAACAGTTTCTTAATAAAGTGGATGTCAGGATTATAATAAATTATAATTAACCTACATAAAAATTGCTACCTTTGACTGTTAATTGCTTTACTCTGACTTCATTATATTTTAGTTTGATGTGTATGACAAAATTATTCCGCTTTTTACCAAAAGTATTAATTAAGCTCTTAAAAAAATTTGAACTGATTTAGTTAAAATGCGCAGAAAAGACTACATTCATTATTCTTTTATAATTATTTGTTATTGAGTTTTTTGCTATGATAGCATAAATATAATTTTTTATAAACCACTCAAGCTACAATGGTATTTTAAAGTTAATGAATATTGTAAAGCATTATTTTCAGTTTAACTATTTTACAGCATATATCGTGGTAACATAAATCATATTCTGTTGGACATTAATTTGATTGTTTCAAAACTAAGTACTTTCACTTAAATTGTTGAGATTATTGAATCCTAGTTCCATTAATGTTTTTGAAGAAAAATATTTAAGCAACGTCAGTTGATGCTTTGCTATGCTAAATATATATTCAAATTTTGTCCAATTTTTTTCAAGATATTTAAACTTATCTTAAACGTAAATGATTTTTAAATCTCCCCTAGTTCAGTTCTTTAGTAAACTTTTGTTTATTTACAAAATCAAAGTTGTATTTTGTTTCGTTCAATTGAAAGCAATTTTTTAGCCTTGTGTTTTAAGCAAATAAATATGTTTAGTGAGATTATTAAAGTTAATTGATAAGGCTTTATACCAATGCTCTAGATATTTTTTCCACATGATTTGTTACTTTAATCTAAAGTTTGTAGCACCTTCTCCAGCGATTGCTTTCTTGAATTCGTATTAGTGGATTACGCTCGTATACTAGGCCCGCATTTAAACATCTCTTTAGTCAGAACGATTGTTCTTCGTTTATTGCAAAGTTACCATATCTGCAGGATAGGTTTGCAAAATTATGACCATTGTATTGTAGTTGGTTGGCCATTGCGCCAACTTCTCTAATTTTTTTGTCCTTGGGAAACAAATAAAATAACATCTAACCTCTCCAGAGTTTCCTTTTTCTGATTAGGTTTGTTTGGATTGTTTCCCTAGTATTTTTAATTTGTCTTAAATTTTCTAGATTAAATGTTTTTTTAGCTCTTCTGTAGCTAATTTTCGGAATCGTGCATTAAAGAGACTGGATGAGTTTTGATTTTTTAAGTATTGACATTCTTTTTGTTTTCACATGTAAGTCATATGATTTGAATTAAGGGATGTATACAACAGGAAGCTCCAAGAGCTTTAAATGAGTAACCATTTTTGAGATTGTTTTTTTTTAATTTAAGCTATTAGGTTAAGACCTTTTTATCTATAAGACATAATTAAAGTGAACGTAAGTAAATTCAAGATATGACGGCATTGCTTGCCTGCATTGGGAATAACTTTTGGCACCAAATTCACTAAAGCAAGTTCCTAATCACAACATAAGTTGAGAATCTATTATATGGGAAAGTTTTTTCTTAGGTCACATTGCAGGTTTTAAACCGTTCGCATTCATCATTAGCTTACCTCTAGATTTCAGATTTTAGGCTGTTTAATTATCTGAATTATTATCATAAGCTGACTATGATATTTAACTGTATCATCATTCAAATTCTTTGAGCTCGTCTATTCAGCAATCTTAAAATGTCCGAGCTGTATCACCATACGGGATGTTCGCGCCAATCTCCAATTGCCTTTATTTTAATTTTTAAATTAGAACCGGCCGTATTTTGGTTCTCTCTTGTATATTTGGGAGTTGAGATATCGACGTGAATTTGTCCGAGCACGCGTTGCGCTGATATATAGGCCGCGGTTTGGGCCGCGGGCCGTGCTTCGCCTTTTGCTACGTGCGCTTTGGCTTTTGCTGCGCTTTTGGCTTTTGGTTCGGGCTCGGCCTTTTGTTATGTTCTCGCAGGCATCGTTCTTTTTGAATTTAGTTTGTGATAGTTTAAATTTTTCGTAAGCCGAGAGCATTTTAACCGAGAGTTCGCCGGCGTCTTTAATTGACAGTAGTAGTTTTCATTTCTGTGAGGTTTTTGTTAAAAGCTAATTTTGTGGCGAAATTCAATATTTTGCCGACCAGATTAACCTCTTCCTGAAGTAATTTTTTATTACCCGATTGCATTTCGGGGTTGAAATTTTTGCTGGTAAAACTCGGTTCATTATTTTCTTTGCCCCGACTCGGCAAGGAACGACGAAGGAACTTTTGCACCCGGAAAGACGCTACCGTTCGGCTCTCGTAAAGATTGGGGTAACTTGTCCTATCTTTTTACCCACAATTTTGTATCCTTTTCCCGGAACCCCCAGGACCAACAGCACTGGAAGCTATTTCTTCGGGAAAGCGCCGTTTCACACGTTAGTGTTTTTGGCTTTAGCTTTGTTTGAAGTTCCTTTTACTTAAATTTTAAAATTACCTATACAGTCCACTTTTCCGGCCGCACCACGGAGTATAATGTTTTATCTACATGCCTATTACTATATTTGGTTAGTTAAATTTATTTCTTCGTGTGGATTTTTTGGCTTAATTATGAATGAAATAATAAAAAAATGAGAACTGGACTAGCTTTATAGTAATTTTTTATTGTTTTCTAATAAATCAAGTTTAGAAGGCACCGAAAAGTATTTATGGTTTTAGTAAAACTGGAACTTTCACAAATAGAGCAGTATAGAATAGTATTCTAATGCTTTATCTAACGTTGTATGGGTATTTGTGATAATTATAGTATACATTAAAATATACGCATATCCTTCTTCGGTGAACTGATATAGTAATAAAGCTATCACAAGTTCACGCTACTTTTTTTAAATTTTAATTTGCCCGCTACTTTGGATATATGGAGCTTAGTCATTGCTGTTTTTATGACATATATTTCAGTCATTTACAAGTTATCATTCCGTGTGTATCAATTTTATAAGATATGGATGTCGATAAGCAACATTTACGCCATTGTATTCTATTCTGTTTTCAAATAAAAAAACATGCTGCTCAAACTATGGAATTGATTAATTCGACTTTGGGTGAATATTATATGAGTCATTCAACAGTAAAAATGTGGTTTGCAAGATTTGTGTTAAAAATTTTAGTATTGAGGACAATCCATATCCAGGTGCAGTAAAAAAATTTGAAGACGAAAAACTTCAAGTTTTACTGTATGAAAATTCATGTCAAACTCAAGAAGAGCTTGCAGAATAGTTAAAAGTTACTCACCTGGCAATATCACTTTGATTGCATGCAATTGGAAAGATACAGAAAGAAGAAAAATGGGGTTTTCATAAACGGAAGAAAACAAAAACATAGCAGTTGACATCTGCATGAATTTACTTTTTTGGTATAAAAGAAAAATTATTTTGCAAAAATGAAAAGTGGATTTTGTTCGACAATCCTAAATGCATAAAAGCATGGGTTCATCCAAGCTAGCCATCAACATCAGTAGCAAAAAATAATATTCATGTTAAGAAAATGTTACTGTGTGTCTGGTGTGATTGTAAAGGAGTCATTTTACTACAAGCTTCTAGAACCTAGTCAAACTGTTACAGCTAAACGTTACCAGGCCCAATGAATCAATTTAAGTGATGCTGTAGATGAAAAAGACCATATACGGTTCAAGGAAGGCGGAAAGTGTTATTGCTGCATGACAACGCTCATCCATATACAGAAAAATCAACCCGGCAAGTCATCTTCTCCTTAGGCTGGGAAGTTGTCTAGCATGCGGCGTATTCTCCAAACTTGGCTCCTTCTGATTACCACTTATTCAGATCGAGGTCGTCATATTTGGAAGACCAGCGGTTCACAAATTTGTGCGAAAATGGCTCGATGACTATTGTGTTTTTATTGCGAAGGCATTCATCATATACCTGATAAATGCCAAAGACCATAGATAGTAATGGAGAATATTTTGATTATCAATCTTTCTAACAACTATCTTTTTAATAAAGTTAAATTTGACCAAACAAAGCCGAGTTTTTACTTTCACACCTATGAGGTAATTGTTGTTCAATTTGAAAACCAGACGCACACTAACTCAAATATTATCTTAAAATGTTGTTTAGTAAAACAACACTAATGATTACAAGGAATACGAAAAACTAAAAAATTTAAATAAATAACCACAAGTACGTGAGCAATCTGAAAAGTTTTGAGTCTAACATAGAAATCAGTATTTTTAATTTTACTATTCAACAGAATTTTCTTTTAAGTAGATACACTTTTTTCAGCAATGCTTCAACCTCTTTAACCTGTCCAAATAGTAGTTGGCGACTTGTTCTGCAAAACAGGCGTCAAACTGCAATTTCTGGATTTTGGTCATTCCGAATTATGGACCGGTGGGTTGGTTGATGGAAGAGCATTTTCTACCGTTTTTTTTGTTACCTTCAACTGGTCCAAGAACGATGCGTACTGCAAACCCTTTATTGTTTTTCCTTTTTCTAATTCCAAAAAACAGTCGTTGTCATCTTCCCGACCGACGTAACCGTCTTAAGCAGGGCCTTAAAATTTTTTATTCAAATAAATTTTTGATTTAATGTAAGTAAGCAAGAGACCCAATGCGCGGACAGCTTTCTCATAGCCAATTATTCAGTTGACATATGACAAACGCGTTCTTCCGTTATGCCCACAAGACTTGTTATCTCTCTAACCTTGATTGGATGGTCATTTAGTATCATTTGGTGAACTTTTTCTACGATATCATTGGAGGTCGCAGTTGTTAGCCGTCCCGAACGCTCATCATCAGCCCAACTGATACAACCACGTTTAAATTTAGCTGCCCATCGTTTCACGGTGGCAAATTATGTGGCAGAGTCCCCGCAAACGGCCTCTAACTTGGCTTTAATTTACCTAGACATATTGTCTTTCAAATATAAGTATTTAATTACGGCACGGTATTCGATTTCTTAAATTTTTACAAAAGCACATTGACTGGTACAAACAACTGTCAAACAACAAATAAGCGTTGAAAAGGACTAAAATGTTTACAGGTATCGTTTAAAGCATGTACGATTGCAGTAGCAGAATGGTTTTGACGAGTAGAACCATCTTCAAGTTGAGGCTCAAAACTTTTCAGACGGCGTACGTATTACAAGTACCGGTAGATTAAAAGTTAATAATTAAATATATTTTTCACTGCAATTGACAAATATAGCTTATTGTAAATTTGGCTTTCAAATATACCATTGCTTATTATTATATTTTAATACTTTTTCCGATGTTCTTTGAGAACATCGCAGTCGCCTTGCTTGATTTCTTACTGCTATTTCTTCCGGAGTTCTTCGTAAACTTTCTCCTTGCTTCGTTCTCTACAGCTATTTCTTCCGGTGTTCTTTGAGTACGTCGTTGTTGTTTTGCTTGGTTTTCTACTTCAATTTCCTTCGGAGTTTTTTTTGGCACATATACGTCGTTTCGCTTAATTTATTGCTGCCCTTTCATCCGCAGTCTGTTTACTTTCTCGTTTTCTTATGTAATTTCTGTGGTGCTCAGCTGTTTGTACCCGTTCCATACTAAAGAATGTTATTTGCAAAAAGAACAGAAAAACTAAAACAGTAGGATATAAATAATTTGATTTTAATTTAAGTTTTTAATATTTCAGTGTGCTTTACGGATACTACGATCGTTCGTGTATTTCCGCGTGGCCCCGAATGCGTTAGTCTAGCAACCAATGCTTTTCACACGGCCAGGAGACCGAAGACCGGGGACCTTTGCATCGCGCTTTAAAGATAGATAGATTAGATATTTCTGTTTGAAAAATGGAGATTAGTTTATAATGTGATTAGTTAAATATATTAATCTTACCATTTTTATAAGCATTTTTTAAGATGCCAGGACGGGAGTTATAATCAATAGCTCTTCTGATTAGATTAAATAGTAATGTATTGTAATTATTATTTTTTTATTATCTTATGTTTAGTTTTTGATTGTTGTGGTTTAATTGTCAAATACACATCAAAATGAATAATATTTAATATATTTTTATTTATTTCACAGTAAAATTTCAAAAAATATCTGCATTAGAATTCATACAACATTGTACAATTTTATTATGTTTTTTAGTGTTTCTTAATGTTTATTGCTGTTGTAATTTTTTAAATGATCTTGTAAAATATTTAAATTTCTTTCAATTAAGAATTCTATTTTAATGTTTTGTTTTATCCTTATTTCTTTTTATATTTTTTATTTGGGATTTCTATATTTTTTTTACTAATTATATATTTGTTTTAATCTAGTATGATAAGCTATGGTCATTACAGTTTGGCTAGAAATTTAATTACCTGTAGTTATTTTTTAAAAGATTTTTTTTTAAAGATTTCCTCTTCGGTATCAATATCAATGGAAGGAACCTGAACCATCTAAGATTTGTGGATGACATAATACTCATAACGGATAACCCAGAAGACCTGCAAATTATGCTCCAAGATCTAGCACAAAAAAGTAAAACCGTGGGACTAACAATGAACAAAACAAAAACCAAATAACAAATCTTTCCCAAAAACTTATCAAAATAGAAAAAGAAGACATTGAATATGTAAACTGCTACATTTACTTGGGACAAATAATTGCATTCAGTGACCAAATGGAATTAGAAATAGAGAGACGGGTTGCCAACTCATGGAAGAGATTTTGGACACTCAAGGAAATTATGAAACGTAAACAACATAGCATAGCAATGAAAAGAAAAATATACAACACCTGTATACTACCCATACTAACCTATTGTTGCCAGACTTGGGCAAACACACAAAAACAAGACCAAAAACTAACTACATGTCAAAGAGCAATGGAGAGCAGCATACTGAGCTATACAAAAAGAGACAGAAAAAGAGCCACGGACATAAGACACATAACAAAAATAGAAGATGTTGTGACCAAAACAAATGGCGGTGAGTAGGACATATGCTCAGAAAAAATAAAAATGGACAAAGCACATAACAGAATGGACTCCCTGATTCCAAACCAAAAGAAAAACAGGAAGACAAAGAAAACGATGGTCCTATGAAATAAAAAAATAGCAGGTCCATTATGGCAGCGAACAGCTAAAATTAGGGAAGAGTTGAAAAAGCTAGAAGAAGCCTATGTGTCGTAAAGAGACGCCAACACCGAATAGAAATATTTAAAATGCAACATAAACAATTAACTTATAAATTATTGGCATATAAAGGCTATAATAAAAAAATAAAAAGGTATTTAATACTTGTTTATTACTTGAAAATAAAAGCGTTAGATTTTGTGGTTAGTTTTAAGCACCATGAAAAGCAGAGCAAGGAAGTAAGATAAAACAGTAATATTTTTCAATGTAAATAAAACTTAAAATTAAAATCAATTACTAAATCTGGCAAGGAAATTGCTTAATAACAAAAATTAAGCGTTAATAATATAGCTTTACCGTTCAAGTTAATTGACAGTGTTTACATAAATCCAATTTCACTTATTTGAGAGGATTAGAAAATATTTTTTATTGTAGATTTTGACTATTTGGTCTATCGTTTTTATTTTGAATTAGCAGTTTAGTTATATAATGTAACTTTGAGCGAGTATAAAAATTAAAAAATATACAGACAATTATAAAAGTAAAAAATAAAAATCATAAATAAATAAATAAATTAGATGTAAGTTAAAAATAATAATAAATATTATACTATCAAAAAAGAGCTTATAAATAAATAAAAACTAAAATAAAAATAAAAGCCTATCGTCAAAAATAACAAGATAAACGAATTGAGATGTTGGAAAGAGAAATAAGAAGGAAACATTTTATTTTATGGATAACAAATGAAACACCAAATGAGAAAGAATTTGAATTAATACAGAAAATTAGAATAGTATTGAGAGGTAGTGAAACTATTACAGGTATGGAAAAAAAGTTCAAAAGTTAAAGAGATTAGCAAAATCATATCAAAGAAGTAATAGAAGGAGACCAATATCAACACAATTAATAGTATGGTGTAAAAAATAGAAAATGTGCGACTGATAAAATGTCCCAATTTTGTTCAAAACAATATTGTAGCAAAGAAATATTTTAATAGTTAGTACAGAAAGTTTTACAATTGGAAGAATATTAAGAAATCATAGACATAAGGAAGGAATAAGAAGTAAAAAATATAATAAAACACGTGATAAAAGCTTTAAAATAAGAACTATTAGTAGAAAATTACCGAATAATACAGACAGAGGTGAATAAAGAAAGCAAATACGGACAACAAATAAAACAGAACAACAAAGAAAAACTAAGAATGTACTGAAACAGGCTAAAAGGTATAATTGTAAAGTAATATTTTTAGAAAGATAGAGCGATAGTTTCCTCTTGCTTTCCGTCCCGCAGGGCAAAAACCGAATTGCAAAATTTTAGCTAGGCTTCTTGTTTTCCATAGCCAAACCTATATCGGAATCAGTTTTTGATCAGCCTTGACCTAGTAATGACAGCGCTGCCCGATAGTCGCCATATCTGTCGAGCATTCCCCGCTCGATCCGTCAACTGGGGAGGCGCCCGATGGGAGATTTAGCAATCCCACCCGGGGGGCTAACATCATTAAATGATGGTACTTTAAAAAGAAGAAGGAAAGGTGTAACAATTGGCTAATTAAAGAAAGAATAAAGGGCATAAATAATAATGAGCACGCGACAGTAGTACAGCAAACATATTATAAGTATACAATAAAAATATATGAAATCAAATTAGAAATAAATAATAAAAGAAACGTAAAATATAATAATACTAATTTTAAAAGAAGCAAATTGATAGACGAAATGCGTAAACATAAATTATCAACACTGGAACTAAATAAAACAAGAAAGAGAGGATCAGATTGCTTAAAATTACACACAAACTATTTTTATATTAGTCAGATGTAAAATCAGAAAAGTATCTAAAGCAGTAGTAAGAATAGACATAAACGAAAATGTTCATAAAAAGGTTATAGATTTAGAAACGGCAATTTCGATAAAAATATTGATCAATATAAAATTGGAAAAAAATAAATATATGCACCTACAGAATAAAGAAAACATTATAATTAATTTGTACAATAAATTGCGGATAGTAGTAAACAAGAAAAGAGAAGGACAGAAAAGTGATAATAATGAGTATTTGGAATGGAGAAATAGGGACAAGAATATAAAGAATCATATGGAGAAGTAGACATTAACAGAAATAGTTGAAAAATAATTAGCTTTTGCCGAAAAAATATTAAGTTTATTAAAAATTCTTTCCGGAGTAAGAGATAAAAAGAATGTACACATATATATTAGAAGAAAATAACACAAAAAAAATATTAAATTATACACAGAATTCATTTAATAAAACACGTAAAAACGTTGGTAGAAGTAGAAACGGGAACCCAGCATATACATTAAGTTGTAGCAGTTACAAAAGCCATTAAGATTATGGCGGAAAGAGAGAAGAAATACAAAAGATGGCTATATACAAAGTAAAAACTATACAAGTGAAGAAGGAATATTAAGAACACACAATTAAGAATGTGTAATAGAAGAAAACCTTAAAAGAAATATAGTAAAAGATTAAAAACTTACAATAGAATAAAGCATAACAAATTTGTAGGAAAAGAAAAATAAATAGATATATTAAGTTATCAACTTGGTGGAATACAGAAGTTAAAATAGCAGTTATTAAAAGTAAACAAGCATTACATAAATATAAAGAGTCATACTAAAGCAATAGAGGGGAAAAACACAAGTATTGAAGCGAGTTTGAGGGGAATATAAGTCATGAATATAAAAGATAGCATAAATAATTTTGGAGCCAGATAAAGCAAATTAAAGAGCAGGAAACAATATACTTTGAAGAATAAATAATAGAAATAAACAAATAAAAATAACAGATAGTATTTTAGAGACAGACAAGGAATAATTAGAAATAAATTTGATGGTAAAAATTGCGTAAATCAGCAAATAAATAAAGTTGCAGATAACAAAAGTAAGGATGCCCTAAAACTAAGTAAAGAAATAGTGAAAGAAGTAAGAATTAACGTAGGGAAGGTAGGTGAAAAGACAACATAAACCACGAAATGATAAAATGAATGGGGAAAAATATGACTTTGGAAAATATGTAATAAAGCTTGAAACATAAACCCAACACTGAAAGATTTGGAAACATAGTTTAATACCAATTTACACAGAAGCAGATCAAACGGACTACAAAAATTGTAGTACAATATTCTTTCATTTTAACACGTTTTAAAATGTACACATTTATGTAAAAAGAAGGAAAACCATAAAATTACACTTAGAAGACGAGCGAGCAGCATACAAAGCAAACAAAAAAAAACAAAAGATAATATAACTGGAAGAAGGAAAAGAGCTATATATTCATAGATTTTGTTTCGCCCAAAAGTAGACTGTATCGTATTTTTAATTTTAAACAAAGGAATTTCAATCAAAAGGTCAAAGCTGAAAAACTCACCTTTGGAAGCGGGCGCTCTGCTGTAGAAATCGATTTCTCATGCTATAATTTTGGGGAATCAAAGAAGAGGAAAAAGGGCGGGGTAGGTAAAAAAGGACAAGTTACCCCAATCTTCACTGCGGCGCCGATCAGAAGCGTCTTTCATGATGTGGGTCCTTTAGCTGATTGTGTCCGAAGTTCGGTTGGTTTTCCTAAGTTCCTCCCCGGGCCAGATAAAAAGGAAATCGGACCGAGCTTTTCTGCCTGCACAATTTCGACTGCCGAAATACAATCGGCCAACAAAACGGCCTCAGGGATGAGAAAACTCTGGTTGGCAAAATATCGAATCCCTATATACCAATCGGCCTTCAACAAACGGCCACCGGGATGTGGAAACTCTTGCCACCAATTAAACACGCTAGCGAATTCTCGGTCAAAACGGTTTCGTATATACGGAAAATTACAACCGGTCGCACGCTTTCTAAATCATCACGGTTATTATTCAAGAACGGAGCGAGCGAAAAGAGAAAGGGGCCGCGACCGAAGACGCTTATATATTGGCGCGCCGCGCAAGCGAGCAAATTGAATACCGCTATCTCAAATCAAAACTAAAGCGCCTCTGCATTCGTGCAGACAAACAAAATAAAGTTACATAACAAACGAAGAAGTTAAAAATATAAGCAAAGATCAGTCAGTAATACAGAAATTTATTAAAACTAATTAGAATGACTAGCACGTGATTAGAATTAAAAAAACAAACTTGTTAATAAAGTAACGGAATTTAGTAGAGACCAAGAAAAACATATATAAGAAATAACAAAAGTAAAAATAAAAAAAAAGAAAAATCAAGCAAATGAGGAAATTATTTACGAACAGATGGAAATGGAAAAAATAGGTTCGTAATTAAAAGAAAAAAAAACAAATACATAACAATACTTGTGCTCTTGTAGAATACAAGAAATTAGAGAAGAAGAAAAAGAAGAAGAAGTTATTTGGTACTTGCATTTTGATTTTTATTTTTATTTTTAACTATTTGCCAAGATATGTTATCGTCTATTTAATCTTTTATTTTCAAAATTTTTCTATCCTGATTTTTTATCTTTGCTTTGTGAATTGCAGGAACTTCTACAGATTCTATGAAATTATTGGAAAGACGTTCTGCAGCATATGCACTATAATATAAATATTTTAAGTTGCTTGAAAAAAATAAAATTGTGAAAAATGTAGACAGTATGCAATATGCAAATACCGGTCGATATCACTGAATTATCTGAGCTCTTATTTATTTAATAGACGGAAACAGGTTTTACCTTTAACCAATATGCTAAAGCACTTTATTTTAAATAAGTTTAAATTGAGCAATACGAAATAAAATAATAATAAACAGAAAATTAAGTAGCTACTCAATTCCGCCTTTCAGTGACTTAATAAGTTCTAAATTCAGCAATCCTGTGCTACGACTTATTTTTTCATTGTAAATTTTTAATTAAATTCCTGCTAAGCATAAAATTTTTGATAATTAACTTTCAGAATAATTGTAAAAGTTCGCCTCATTATTATCAGCTTTGTGCGCCGTTGCAGCGCTCCCTAGTAGATTTCGGAACCAATTCTGTTACAAGGTGTTATATTGACTACACGCGGGCGGTTCTCACGCTTGTTTGGTATTGTTCCCCAACGCCTAATACGGCATTGAACGGTACGTCGCGTACGGGGAGGTATTTGTCCTTACAGATTTATGCATCGGGGGACATGCGTCTGACATACGCATATGGTGTTGTATTATCCAACCGAAACTATGTTGTAGGCTCCTTTTACTAAACACATATTGCTTGAAATTGCCTGTTTGTATCTTTTTAAGTAATTGAACGTTTTATTTTTTAATGAATCAAGGATTGAACAACTTGATTTGATTTTGGAGAATTCACTATTTTATTTTTTAAGTAGTAAAGAAACAACAGAAAGAAAAGCTTAAAAATTATAAATTGCAATGTTACTCTCGGGCTTTAATTTACAGGGAGTTTTAAAAAAAATCATCTGATTTAAAAAATTATAACTATTTAGCATTTACTCCGTTTTGATCGAACAATGTACTGGTAGAAAGTGGAAATTCTTGAGTTTCACGCGGTTCTCGATAGGTAGCATCAGTTTGCTTTGTTCATCTTTGATATTGGCGACTGGACAACAGAAATAATTTTGTGTTTTTCGCTTTGCAAAGTGTGTCTCCTTAACAACTTCTCAACGTGATTTTCGGCGACAAAATGGAGTTGAACCTCTGGGCATTGGGTGATGGCATAAACAATTTCAAGACACGGATTGTCTGTGTAAAGGAACATTAGACCAAGATGTGGACCCCCCAGCTGAGTTTCACACGTAGCCCTCAAAAATCCACTCGCCGTGCCGGTGGAGAACTAAACATTTCCTCAACATCTGTCTGGTGTGTTTTACGGCGACGTTTGATTATGAATTAATGTATGCTCTTAATGTAGTTCACAACCAACGGAATTTGTCCTCAACAAGGTGTCAGAAAATAACAATCCTGTAACACGTTTATTATTTTCTGATAAGGCGACTTTTCATTTAATATGTAAAATAGTAAGGTAAACTTCCATAATGTTAGAATATGGGGTACGGTGCAGCCACATCAAATTGCATAGCATGAAAGAAACTATCATAAACTTAATGTTTTTTTGTGCATTTTTCGGGAAAAGTGTACTGAGAACAATGTCACAAAAATCACATATCTAGATATGCATAAACACTAGCTTTTCTCACAGTTAGAGACTAATTTGTATGATTTTATTTTCCAACAGGTATTCGTTTGACTGTTGAACGGTAAACAGGTACCGAAGCTCTCTGCGCAAAGCTACAAATAAACGGTATCATTGCATGCGAGTGCTATCTGGTAACCTTAAAATGATCGTAAAATTATCGCATTCAACATGTTCCCCAACAACAATTCGTACCACAATCACAAAATGAAGTAATATTAATGCATCAAAATAATGCCTTATTTCAGTAAAATGATCAAAGTTCGCAAAATGAACAGCAACTTTATGATAGCTGGAAATTATCGGAGAACGAGTGGGTAAGTGCCATGAATAGAGCGGACCAACACCAAATTCAACTAAATAAAATCCCTAAGATGCATGAGGAACTGAAAAAAATACTCAGAGATAGAAAACAGACTGTCTAACAACACCGAAAAAAGACATTTGGATACCACACCGACGAAGAGGAAGTAGCTTATGAAACAAGGTGGATTCGCCAGAAAAATAGGAAAAAAATAAAAATGAATACATTACTAACACCTCCACACAACAATCGAAACAAAACAATCGGTAGCCAAAAAATACGTCCTCCTCTCCCGATAGGTTGTGGCTGAAATTGAAAACTTTAATCGGTTATATGAATATTTTCAAATTCAGATAATTATTTATGAAAACATCAAAATCAACGTCACGGGCGAAGGCAGCTTTAAACTGCTTAGGGTAGTATTAAAGAAGAACATCTACATCTAGGAGAATAAACAAAAAAAGCTACTCAAAGTAGTAGCGAATAAGTTGTACCACTCATGCAAACCTGAGCAGATAGACTTGTTACTCAGAAAAAGAGGATTTAAGATGTTAGAAGCAGTACCCAAATTAAAATATAAAACCAAACACCCTCTGAACATGTTTATCTTAGCGTTTAGACATGATGAAGATATTAACAAAGCTTTTGCAATCACCAATATAATGGGGACTAGGGTAGAGATTTTGGCAAATAAAAAGTCAAGGTTAGTACGACAATCTAAAATGTGCCAAGCCTACGGTCACAGACAGAAATAGTGTGCAAAAAAACTAAGTGTGTCAGGCGCACCAAAAAACATTTAACGGCAGATTGTATCAAACCTAAAGATGCAAAACCAAAATACCTTCACTGCGGCAAAGATTACCCAGCTAACTATCGTGGATGCTTGGTGCCAAAGAAATGCAAAAAATGAAAAACAAACAAACTAAGAAACCTACTTTGCTTCAACAGCTCCAAAGAATCGAACAAGTAAATGTAGAAAAACCGAAGCAAGAAATGACTCAAAATCCATGATTTACAATTAAGCTGTAAATAGAATAAAGAAAGAAAATCATAATAAAAAAAAAAATTAAATACAATGAATGAACTAGAATATCGCAATCCAGAAGCGATCTCTAAAAAAAATTAACCAACTGAGTATAATGGAATGGAACGCCGATGGACTACTGTAACATAAACAAAAGTTGCAAATAGTCCTGGACATAGAAAAAATTGATATATGTCTTATTATCGAAACAAATTTTACCAGAAGTTATATATCAACTTTTAAAGATACGAGGTATATCACACCATTCACCCTAATAACGACGCAAAAGGTGGTAGTGCAATCATTGTAAAAGAATCCATTGTACATCACCAAGAAGTAGGATATCAAACAGACATAATACGCACCATCTACCACAACTAAAACGTATGACGTAATTATTACGGCACTGTATGGACTACTAAGACATAACATCAAGGAAGAATACTATCTTAACTTCCTTGAAGATACAGAATATAGATTTATTGTTGGAGGTCATCTTAATGCAAAGAACACCCAGTGGGGATCTAGGTTAACAACAACGAAAAGAAAAATCTTTTGAGGGCATGTAACCGATTGAACTGTGAAATACTATCGACTGATAAACCAACATACTGACCAACAGATATAAACAAAATTCCTAACCTAATCGACTTTTTTTAGCGTCAGGAATATCTCCTCGAATTGCATTTATGTTGAAGAAGTATTGGATATGAACTCAGACCACTCTTTCATACTCGTCACTCTAAGTGATAGTGTAATTCAAAATTAAGGCTTTCGACAAAGTCTGGTATAAAGGTCTATTTTATAAATTGAACAAAACACTGTAAACGTTTAAAATCATACCTTTCAGGAAGATACTTTAGAATACAACAGAAAGAGGCTTATTCTAAGTTAAGAGAAATGCAGGCGGAAGTGACACAAGGTAGTGTATTAGGTCCAGTACTCTACCTGCTATACACTAGTGACATTCATGATTTCGAATATAACACCATCGCAACGTTTGCAGATAATACAGCAATTAGTAGATGTATAAATAAGTTCTCAGCTTTTTTCTGCAAAATTAAAGTTTTATTTAAAAACAAACAAAAAAAGCTTAAGTATCAAAGTATTCTCCGTTGGCATCGATGACCTTTTGCCATCTTTCGGGTAGCTTGCGAATTCCCTGGTGATAGAAGCTCACCGGCTTTGAGACGATAAAGTTATCGATGCATTTTCGGACTTCTTCTTCTGTTTTGAAGTGCGTATCAGCCAAGTGACGCTGTAATGACCGGAATAAATGATAATCGGAAGGGGCCATGTCTGGGCTATACACCGCATGTGGGAGAAGTTCCCAGCCTAACGCAAAGATGTGTTCTTGCGTGGCCTTCGCAACATATGGTCGGGCATTATCATGGATCAGGATGACTTTGCGACTTCCTTGTCCAGTAAATGGCCTCTTTTCTTCGATTGCGTCTCTCAAATTGATGAGTTGCTGTTGGTAGCGATCCGCCGTAACTGTTTCACGTGGTTTCAATAGTTCATAGTACAGCACACCTTTCCAATCCTACCAGATACAGAGCAAATTCTTTTTGGCGTGGATATTGGGCTTTGGAGTCGATGACGAAGGTTTGCCAGGGTCTACCCATAATTTTTTGTGCTTGGGATTGTTGTACAAGATCCATTTTTCATCGCCCGTAATAATTTTATGCAGAAAATCCTTTTTTCGGTTCCTTGAAAGCAAATGGAATGCGGCGTCACGCCGTCGATTTTTGTTGTCTTCGGACAATTTATGCGGAACCCATCTGCCTTTCTTTTGTATCTTACCCATTGCATGCAAACGTATGGAAATGGCTGGTTGAGTGACGCCAAGCTTTTCTGCAAGCTCTTTTTCAGTTTGCGCATTCCTCTGATCCAGCAATGTCTGCAGCTCATCCGTGTCAAATGTTTTAGGGCGTCCAGGGCGTGGTTGATCTTCAACACTAAACTCTCCTCCGCGAAATATTTGGTACCACTTTTTGCACGTTGCATGACTTACAGCATTCTCACCATATGCAGCACAAATTATTTTGATGGCTTCAGCAGCGTTTTTATTAAGATGAAACGCGAAGCGGATAGAAAATCGAATATGCTCTTTTGTGATTGCCATCGTGAACACAGCTGATTATTGAAGTTATGTGCATCAAACGCCAAATCGCACGATGTTTCGAAAGACCAAATGTCATTGCTTTAAAACCGCAAGAGGGGGGACTAATACGTTACATGTAAACGGTGATTTGCGTCCTGTGAAATCTAAAGCTGAGAACTTATTTATTAACCAACTATTTCAATAGAAAAAATCATGAATATATATGGATCCATGGATAAAATAAACACCTGCATCAGAACTTGGCGTACCAAGCTCAACGAAAGCAAATCTGCACATGTAGACTTTAACAATAAATTAACACAGCACATACCTATCAGAATTAACGATACTCAGATTCCACATGCTGATTCGGCGAAATATTTGGGCATGACTCTAGATGAGTTTAACCTAAAATATAGAAAAATGTACTGGTCACTAGGAAGAAACTCCAAGTTATCCATTTACAATAAATTGCTTCTTTATGAATCTTAAAACAAGTTTGGACATATGGCCTACAACTCTGGAGCTGTGCTACCAAAATTAATATCCAAATTATTTAACAAGTACAAAACAAAGCACTGAGCAATATAGACGATGTACCTTAGTCTCTACTTTTAGATATATGAACAATTAAGTTTTTTCTCCACTCCTTTGGCATTCTTGTTGGCTTCAATATGTTTGGTATTAACTTGTGTATTCTTAAGTGTAGCTTTTCTCTCCTTTTCTTAATTAATTCTCCATTTATCCTAAGACTACAGAATACTTTTTGTTTTATAGTCTACTTACCATTTGTTTACTTTCTACGCCTATATTTTGAATGAGTTTAGAGAAATAGTTTCTCTATTATTTTATTTTGATATTTCTTGTTATGTTGTTTTATGTACTATTATAATAGTTGAGTGTAATTTCTTTTCTATTATTTTTTCTTTGTTGTGTTTTATTGATTTTGCATATTATATTTGCTTCTTTTCTTCTTCGTTGTTAGTCTTATCCAATCCTGTTTTAAGCCAAGTTTCCTGCACATTTTTCTTTCTATAAGCTATTTGTTAAACCAATGTTTCCTTTTTACTATGTTTTGTATTCTAAGATATTTTTGAGACTTCTACTACTGCCGCTTTAATCGAATTTTATTTATTACTAGGTAGTAATCCGTGTCTGTGTTTACTCCTCTATATGATTTTACATCATGAATAGAGTTACAGTTCTCTTTTACTAAATGAAATCAGTTTGGTTTTAATTCTTTTTGCAGGTTACATCCATGTTATTTTGTAGATTTCGTGCTCATTATAGATTTGCTGCTGTTGCCAAATTACATAGTAACTCTCCGTTGTAGTTTGTTTTGTTTTATATTGTGTGTTTGCCTTATTTATTCAATTCTTCCATTTCTATTTGAACGTAAAATCGTCTCTTATAATTATTATGACTTTTTAGAAACTTTTCCGTGCACTTCTTCAAGTTTATTAGAGAACTATTGGTTTGTGTTGTCTTTTGCTATTTGTGTTGATGCGTAAACATTTAATATTAATGGCTTGTATGGGCTGTTTTGTTTGTTATACTTGATATTCTTTCATTAATAACCTTAAATTATAATACTTGGTTTTTTATTTTATCTTGTAGTAAAAAGGCTGTTTTTTCATAAGCCTCTTTCTCTTCTTCTTAATACCTTTTTTAATCTTTCTTTTTCTTTCGTCTTGCTTCTTGTAAGTATGCAATTTAGTCCTATCTTTTTAAGTCTCATTTGGTAGCTTTACATTTTCTCAGACACTATTAACGCCACCACGTAACACGATATAAATATGATTATTTAATTTTTCTATCTTTGCCGTTTTTTGGTCTCTTTTGTTCTTGATTTATTCACATTTTTAGTTTTTTAAATTTTTCGTTATTGTTTGCGTTGTTTTTAAATATCTCTATGTTCTTCTTCCTCCTCTGGGGATCTTTTATTTACTGTTGTTTTGTTTTCCCTGTTTGGTCGCTACTGCCCGTTCACCTTCTCTATGGTGTATTTTGTTTTGTTTATTACTGAATTATTGTATTTAACTCTCGCGGATTTTATGTGCTCGGTTAAAGTGTTTCTTTGTTTCAGTATTTTCTTGAGATAATCTTCATCAATGAATATATTTGTTTTTTTTAATTTGTTTGCTCCTTCCAATATTTCCATGCTGTAATTTCTATTCACCAATTCTATTAGCGCCGTATATGTTTTCAATTATTTTAATTTATCAAATTCCTCAACTTTTTTTTATTTCCTATTTTATTTATTATATTGAGGTGTTGTCATTTCTTCTTTCTCCCATTTTATGAATATCTAGTTGTTTCCCTCCTTATTTCTTTGTCTAGTAATGTAATTTTTTGTTTGTTTGCTTATCTTCTTTTTCAGTTCTGCGTTATCTTGCACATTTTGACATTTTTTTAAAATTTCTGTTACTTCTTATAAATTTTCTATTATTTTTTCTATTATTGCTTGGCTTTCTTTTATGTCTAGGTTTCTTTTTATTTCTTTTAAATGTTATTCTAGTAGTTTTTGTTCTGGTATCCTTAGTACCCCACTACTGAGATTTACTAGCTGGACTTCTGATTTTCAGTACATACACGAGCTGACCAACAATGCCACGTCGGTCATGTTGTTCAAAGCTAGCTCTGTACCTGTTCTGTTTGTTCTTGAAATTTGAAAATGCGGCTTTGCTATTTTTTGCTGTTATCGCACGTAAATATTTTATATTAGGGATATTATACTTTTGTTGTCTTTTCAATGTTTGAAATTATTTTTATAATCAGCACCAAAGCACTTAGAAACGTTTACGCGTGGATATAATTTAATAATCGTAATATGTTAATTAAATTCAATTTATTCGCAGAAGAATATAACGCACATTCTTATTGTCACCGCGGCAAGATCAGTTCATAATAAGCATTTCTTTATTTTCATATATTTAAAAGCAACATCTTGTGTACAACGCAAATATTACACGAATGAGAATTTTTATTTTTATGGTTTCTAGTTGGTTAACTGTAAGATTTTGAAAAATCAGACCTCAAATTTGCTATTAACACTAATTTATATTTTTCACAATCACATTTTAATAAACCGTAGAGTAAGTAACAATAATTTTCTATTAAGAATTATTAACCAAATAAATAACGTCATTTGTTGTTGTCATATGTAATTTTTATTTAAAATAATTTTATTTTTAAAAATATTCTTTCCTACATTTAGTTACATCTTCCAAATGAAAGGACAGCTTAATGATCATTTTGTGGTATTTTAACAAAAACAATTCTGAAAAATAAAGAGGCCAAAATAAATATTTTCATCTTAATTACTGTAATTTTCGCAATTGGATAAACATTGCTTTGTAAAAATATCCTTAGTGATTCACCAAAGATGGTTGTGCTTATCTTAACTTATTAAATACTTTTTCTGACTGCAACAATAATAACTATATACAAAAAAGGGTTTTTTTATACATATTGTGTTTATACGCCTATGGCGTAGAACTATTTGATGAAAATCGATGACGACTATATTTGTACTTAGAGCACGAAATTCGCTATCTATCAGTGGTAAAAAAAACGTGATGTGTAAATTTTGTGACACGCTTAACGCATGAGAAATTTGTTTGCTTATTTTTTTCCAATCATATAAGTGACACCTGATTATTTTACTATTTACTTGAATGATTTTAGTAAGCATCTGACAAATTATAGGCCACGGGAGTTTATTAATTCTTTAATTCGTGTTTACATTTAGTTGTTTTCGTGGCTCCATTATATTTTACTGAAGCAAAAACAATCAAGGGTATTTATTGATATAACTAAATATTTTAAAAACGTGACAGATTATTTGTAAAAGCTTTTGCAGTGTTAATTATTATTATAATCGTTACCCTTATACCTTTTGGTCGGGTTTACATTCTTATTTATTCATATTACATTATATTTCTATAATTACATTTTATTTTTATTTTTATTTTTCTTCTATAAATTTCTTCCAATCTTTTCTATTTCTTGCTATCCTTTTGCCTCTTCCCATGATTTTCCTCTTTTTGTAGTATTTCTTCTATCACTTGGTTCCATTGTTTCCTTGGTCTTCCCTTTTCCTTTTGTCTGTGTCTTGGCCTCGTATACTGCCTTTACTTGTCTTTTGTTATTCATTCGCTGTATATGTCCCCACCAACTGAGTTGCTTTTGTTCTATAAATTGTATGATTGGTTTCACCTCTAATCTTTCTTATTTCTGTGTTTCTAATCCTGTCCTTTCTGGTTACTCCTAGTATTCGTCTAAGGTATTTCATTTCTGTAGCTTGAATTTGGTTTTTGTCTGTTTGAGAGTATCCACGATTCACTTCCGTAGGTTAGTACTGGTCTGTATATTGTATTAAAGACTTTTATCTTGGTTTTATTACTTATTTCTTTCTTGTTTATGAATTTTTTGTTCATTGCATAGTACAGTTTTATTGTTTTATTTATTCTCTCGTTTATTTCTGCAACTTGTTTCCCTGTTTTGTCTAATGTTATTCTCAAATACTTATATTCCTTTACTTGTTCTATTTGGATGTCTTCTATTCTGATATTTGTTCTAATATCCTGTTCTCCAATTACCACTATCTTAGTTTTATCTATGTTTATTTTCATGCCCTCTGTTTCTAGTACTTCTTTCCATGTATTTATATTTTCTTGTAAAGTTTTTCCTGTCCTGCTATTAACACCACGTCGTCTGCGAAAACTCCCTCGGCTATTTCTACTCTTTCTAAATTTATATGTCCTACAAACAACTTCTTTATGTTTTGTTCAGTTTTCTGATGATGTTGTCCATGTGTATATTAAATAAGGTTGGGCTTAATCCTCCTCCTGTCTTAATCCCTTCTCTGTCTTGAACCCTTCTGATTTCCTATTGTTACTTATTATATAATTTGTGTTGGTTTCATATAGGTCTTCAATCACTCGTATAATTTTGTTATTTATTCCTTTTCTTTCAGTCCTTTCCATACTTTATCTCTAGGAACTGTGTCAAATGCCTTCTGCAGATCTATAAAGGCTAGGTAAAGATTTTTGTTTTGTGGTTGTCTTTCTCTATTAGTTGTTTAATTGTGAAGATGTGGTCTTGCGCACTTCTCCTGGTCTAAATCCACTTTGCGGTTCTGCTAGTTGGGGTTCTAATATTATTTTAATCTGTTATTGATTATTTGTTCATATATTTTTATAATAATGTTCAGTAGCGTTATTCCTCTATAGTTACAGCACTGTTTTCTATCTCCCTTCTTGTGTATTGGCGTTATTAGTGCCACTCCCCATTCTTCTGGAATTTTTCACTTTGCCATGCTTTGTTTAATATTTCTAGTAGTAATTCCATCCCTGTCTCTCCCAAGTGTTTAATCATTTCTGCTGTAACTTTATCATCTCCCGGTGCTTTTCCATTTTTAGTTTTCTTACTACATTCCTCAGCTCGTCCATTTTATTTTTCAATTTCCTCTTCTTCTATCTGGTTTGTTTTCCCGTTTCATTTGTAATAATTCTTGTTGTACGTGTCTGTTGTCCTAGTAACTCCTGAAAGTATTCTCTCCATCTTTCCATTATTTCTGTGTCATTTGTTATTGTTTCTTGGTTTTTGTTCTTTATGTATATCTCTTTCTCTGCTTTTCTGTTCTAAAGGATTTTATGATTTTGTAAAATAATTTCTGGTTACCTGTGCTATCTTTTGTTTCATTTATCACTAATATTTCTAAATTTGCTGCTTCAAATTCGTTTATTATTTCCACTTCTTTTCCTTGTATACTTCTAATATTCCAAGCTCTAGTTTCCATGTATTTAGTTTCTTTTTATTTGTATTTCTCTTTGTTTTCTATTTCTTTTGTTAGTGTTTCGTCTTTCTCATTTTTGTCCTTATTTTCCATTTTCCAATTTTCGTAATTTGTATTCCGCTTCATTGTCCTTTTCTTTGCCATTTTCGTCATCTCTGTTATTCCTTTGTTTGGTTTGTTCAATTTTTGCTATGGTTACGCCCTTTTCATCATCATCCCAAATGTAGGCTTCTCCATCAATGGTTATTTTCCTGTATCCTATTTTTACTTTGTGTCCTTTGGTAATTTCTTCCTTAGCAATTTTCCTTATCTCAGCCTGTATTTCTCTTTCCTTTAGTGTTAGATCATTTTCAATATATATCTTACTACCTTTCAATTTGTATTTGTTCTTCATAATTTCCTGTTTAGTTTCCCATGCATTTACTTCAATAATATTTACTAATTGTCCCTCCTTGGTTTTTATGCTTATTACTTTATTAACTTCTGCTTCTACCATTAATCTGTCCTTTAGGAATTGTTGAGCCGCGTTTTGTTTCTGTTGTGGGTCAAATCCTATTCCTTTTATCACCACGTTGTTTCTCCTTTTCTCCTTATCCATTCCTTCTATCTGGTTTTCTAATTTGGTGATCCTATTTTTTAGTTGTTTCTTCTCCGTTAGCCATCTTTCCTCTTTTTTGCATTTCCTCTCTTAGTTTACGTGTTTCTTCGGTGTTTTCTTTATTTCTTCAGTCATTGTTAGCATCATATTCTTGATTTCTTGGAAATCTGCCATATTTATTATTGTCGGCTTCTGTTTGTGTTCTTCAGTTGGTGATCTAATTACTTTTTGCTAGGCTTGAATATCTCTATTTCTTTCTCTTCACTGCTATTTAAATCTATGTCCTTTTAACGCTGTTACTCATTTGAAATTTACATAAATATTTACACTAGTACTTTAAATAAATATTTACAGTTTTTAGTTTCAAACTCCGATAATCGCGGGTCGGCTTATCGCACAGTTCATTCGCTCAGGTCGACCTCTAATACCCCGTTGCGCTCTCTCGATTGATAAAGTCGGCCGTTATTGAAGGAAAGTTTGGTTTTAGTTTGTTATAACTCAGTTTAAATTGCACTTCAGTTTTAATTATTATTTACTATTGTTTACTTCACTTATGTCACTTCTGCTTACCGGTGTTCTGCATTTCACTACGTTCAATTTCAGTGTGATAAGACCCGTATTCGGATTATTTATCGCCACTATTAAATTCGTCCGTGTTCCGTGCACGACCGCCGGTTATTTTTGCAGTGTAATGCCATATTTAAATTAATAGCAAACGCATATTTTTTGAAAGGTTTAAATATTAGTGCAAAGCTTACTTTACTAATTATTAAATCAACTACTAAACATTTAAACGCAACTTTCTTCAGAAATGTTTTAAAATTATTTTTAGTTCCCTACCTGGAATATTTAAACATAAGATGGGTGTTATTCAGTCGCCCGATATGTGTTTTGAATAGACCTTGGAGGTATTTTTATGTAAAGTCCCTAGGTGGAATGGCCGTACTTAACAACTTTTGCTCGGCTTGTTGGTAAATTTAGTTGAAAGTTACGCGAGTGACGTGACAAACACAGTTTTTGAGCAGAGAGTTAACATAAAGTTTTGGGTTAAACTAGAAAAATCCTTGTAAATTATGGAATATAATACAACAAACATACTGTAACGAACCAACATCTAAAAGCCACGTTTTTAAATGATATAAGAGGTTTCCGAAAGACGAAAGACAATTTACACTGCATACACAACATACCACTGCATGTTGCTGTGCGTGTGATATCAAAAAGTTGAAATTAAACAGGTATGTCTACCAATAAATTTTACGCAATGATTTAATAAAACAAAAATTTAATACAAAGATAGTCGCTCACAAACTATCAGAGAAACAGAAAGAAACCAGACTAACAATTGCTGCTACACTATTGGAAAAGGTCAGAATTAATTCTACATTTGTGTTAAATCTTATTGTCGGAGATGAAAGTTGGTGTTACTAGTCTGATTCTCAAATGAAAAAACAATGGCACCAGTTTTCAAAAAAGGGAAGATTTAACTGCAATGAAATATTTGTCTCATATTCAAAGCGCATGCATATGTACGCGATGTTAGATTTATTTTATTTCTCATTAACCATGCTAGATGTTTATAAATTGCTAAACGCAGAAATATAATTGAATCCAAAAAGTAAAACTAAAGTAATCTTAACACTTAATTCCTTCAGAGAGTGCAAAACTTCCTTCTAGTTTAGCTGATAATTGAAAAGATACAGTAATACGGATACTGCTCTATTCAACCTTGCGCTTAATCAAACTTTGGCTGGCACTGCATCCAAGTTCAAAGTTCCCCGATAAAATCAATCCGTTGTTATTAAGCCCGAGCCAGCCCGAGTCTTGGGCAATTTTAAAGCGTAGTTATATATAGGCAGCGTGGGACAGTTACATAAATAACTGTTATTTATCAGAACTCCTCAACCTTCTGATCAGTAAATGCCTTGTTGTATTCGCAACTTATTTTCGTATCGGGATAGCTGATTTAGATTAGTCGTAAAATAAGGCTGTTAACGATTGGCATTCATTAATAGTTTACGATCGAAAATCACGCATTCGGATCGCTTTAATCTTGATTGTACATAAATATAGCCCGTGTGACCTTGTTGCCGGGAAGTTCGCGAAAACTGCTGCGTGCCATGAGAAGCTCTAAGGCGGATTTCGATCGGTTGTTCTTTTTAGACCCGATGTTTATCGATGTTTTTAAAAACTTTATTGCGAAATACCGCACATATTTCTGATTACGAAGGTCTAAATCGATGTAGCATACTCACGATAAGTAAGTGAGCAGGCACGGGACAAGGACCATATTGATAATATTTTTGTTTGAAAGAGAAGTAAAATAAAATTATACACAAAAATAAGTAATAATTTAAAAATAATTAAGATAATTATTCTGCACGTAATTGAATTTACGTACAGGAAAATTAGCACAATTAAAGTACTGCTACTCAATAGAGTCTCCATCAGCGTCCGCGACCTACTCGAGTCGGTACCTAAACTTGCTGCAGGCCAATAAAACTTTTTTCTGGTCTATATATGTAATTACATCTATGTTGAAGATCTGTGATGTTATTATACTTTAGCCTTAAAGGCACCCCACATGTAATAGTCTAGAAGATTGCAGAGATTGGAGATGGAGGATGGACACAAATTGGAAGACCAGTGTTAATGCAAAATGTTCTATAGCTACGCTTGGGTTTTCTTGTCTTGTAGAGTAAGTTGGAGTTTTGGCGAAACACATAAATCTGACCAGGTACCATCTCCTTTATTCAGGGCTTGATAACTGTCTCCAGTACGTTGATATAACTATTGACGGTCACTTCCACGTTTTTCTCAAAAAAGTGAGCGTCAAAACATCCTATTCGTTACTCATAAGCCCCAGCATCATCTAACAGGTGGAAAACTTTGTATCTGTGACGTTAAGGACTTTAAAATTACCCTGGAAAATTTAACAGTAATTTTGGCAATGCTTAGACCTTTAACTTCTTGTTTGTCTTGTATTTTTTTAGTCAACAGTTAGCGGTTATTTAGGAGAAAAGACTTGTGGCGCAAGTCTTGGTGCACTGTCAAACTGCCCGTCGACCTCTCCACGCCAATTTCTTTTACTAAGTCAAGCTCAAGAGAGCACGACAGCCGCGACGTAAAGGCCTCGGCCTGCCAGACTAACGCGCGGCGGGCCCTGGGTTCGACTCCCAGGTCAAAAATAACGGCAAACATCGAGTGCTCTCCGACCATCATACAAACACCTTTGGCGGTCGTAAAGTACATTCTCCTTCTTCTAACGGGTCAGACTAGCCACCTGCCCGGGGTACGCCCAACATGGCTCATAGTACTACACGAAATGTGTAGTTAGAAACAGGCTACTAGCCTATATAAGAGTAGAAGAAGAAGGAGAAGAAGTCAATCATGCTCCGTCCAGGATTTTGATCGATATTATTTTTTTGTTAGCGAGCGAATTCATCATTTCTTGCCGGATCGCTTGCTATAAGTCAGAAGGTGCCTTCTCCTGGTGGTCATATTTGTTGTATTTTTCGTTTTGTAAACTAGGTTTTTTTGTAGCCAAACCACGCATTCGACTATAGGAGTTCTGAGATCGTATTCTCAGCTGATTATGTAAAGCTAACGTGTTGTATTACCCAGGGGATTTCGCACGCGCATAAAACAACCTTTTAGTTTGTCTGCAATACAAGCTGAAACTTTATTTGAAGAAACCCTTCCAATAATTTAGGAGATTTTCGGAAACAAGCCATTGAGTGCAGCATCAATAAAGGCATGATGGTACTTCTTCTTCTTCTTGATGTTCCGTCTCCTAACGGAGGTTGGAGATCATCATGGCTATCTTCACTTTATTTACAGCAATTCTGAAAAGTTTTGCCGATGTTATCCCGAACCATTCTCTAAGATTTCGAAGCCAGGACATTTTCCGTCTCCCTATGTTTCTCTTCCCTTGTATTTTGCCCTCCATTATCAGTCTTAGCACCTCGTACCTCTCGCCCCTCATTATGTGTCCCAAGTATTCTAGCTTCCTCCGTTTTATTGTTTTTATTACTTCTTCTTCTTTGCCCATTCTTTGTAGGACTATGTCATTTGTAATATGGTCCACCCATGAAATGCGAAGCATTCTTCTATAACACCATCTCTCGAAGGCTTCTATTTTCTTGACTTCGTTCTGTATTACGGTCCAAGCCTCGGCTCCATATAATAGGGTTGAGAAGACGTAGCAGCGTAATATTCTTGTTCTAAGATTTAAGTTGAGGTCTCTATTACAAAGGAAACCTTTGAGCTTTACAAAAGTATTTCTGGCTATTTCTATCCTTGTCTTTATTTCTTTTGAGTGATTTGCATCGTTAGTTACCCATGTTCCTAATTATTTATATGTGTCTACCTTTTCTATTATTGTGTTATTTATGGTAATATTTGCATTAGCATTTGCTGTTCTAGTTACTACCATAAATTTAGTCTTGCTCAGATTCATATTTAACCCGTACTCCTTGCATGTGTTGTTCAATTTTTGTATTAGATCTTGTAAATCATCTATGTTGTTTGTTATTATAACGGTATCGTCTGCAATCTTATATTATTGACGATTTCGCCATTGATTATTACCCTTCCTTGCGTTCTTCTAGGGTTTCCTGAAAGATGGCCTCACTATATACGTTAAATAATAAAGGCGACTCACACAGCCTTGTCTTACTCCCCGGAGAATTTCAATCTCCTCTGATGTTTCATTGTCAATTCTAATCCTTGCTGTTTGGCCCCAGTATAGATTACATATGATCTTGATGTCATGTTGGACTTTGTCAAATGCCTTTTCGAAGTCCACGAAACAGGCATAGATCTCATAGTTCATGTCCAAGCATCGCTGCATCAACACATTTATCCCGAACAGCGCCTCTCTAGTTCCCATAGCGTTTCTGAAGCCAAACTGTGTGTTACTGATATCATAATCAAGTTTTCTGGATATTCTGTTGTGTATTACTCTCAGAAATATTTTTAAGGTGTGGCTCATTAATGCTATAGTCCTGTATTCTGAGCACTTGTTTGCGTTCTTCTTCTTGGGGAGTACTACAAAAGTTGTAGTTAGCCAGTCTTTTGGTATCATGCCTGTTTTGGTAGATTAAGTTAAATAGCTCAAGTAGCACATCTATTGTCTCTTCTTCTATCAGTTTTATTAGTTCAATTGGTGTTTCATCAGGCCCGACCGCCTTACCACTCTTTACTTGTTTGGTCGCATGTAGTACCTCGCTTTTAAGTATTTCGGGGCCTATTTTATTATTAGTATCCCACTGCGGTGTATTAGTTCTTTCATCGTTAAATGTGTCTTTTATGTATTTTGTCCATGTCTTAAGTTTCTGTTCTGCACTCGTTACGGTATTCCCATTTTCGTCTTTCAGAATATATGATTGGTTTATTCTTCTTATTCCCGCCATATCTTTTACTTTCTTATGTAATTGAAGTTGTCGTGTTTTCTTTCACAATCTTCTATTTCTTCACATCTATCGGACAACCATTTCTCTTTGGCTTCTTTTATTTTCCTTTTATATTCTTATTGAATATTCTGATATCGTGTGGGATCTGTGGTCTTGTGTTTTGCCTTTCTTCCATTAGTTTAAGTATCTCCTCATTCATCCATCTCTTTTAGCTTTCTTTGTTGTCATCATGATGTTTTTACCGGCATCCATAATTGCTGTTTGTATGTATTTCCATTTCTCGTTGACATTTTTTGTTTGCTTAATATTTGGTTTTGCATTAGTTAGGTTGCTGTTGACTTGTTCTTCTACTTTTTTACTTATCTCCATATTTTTTAGTTTTGCGGCGTCAATTCTATTGCTTAACTTTGTCTTTTTTACTTTTTTAAATTTTACTTCACATGTTGCTACTACTGAGTTGTGATCCGAGGAGACGTCTGCCCCTGGATATGTTTTTGTTGATCTTATAGAGTTTTTATATCTTTGGTTTATGAGTATGTAATCTGTTTGGTTCCTTATAATACCCCTTATCCCATCTGCAGAAGCCTTCCAAGTGTATAGTCTCCTGTTTGGAAGTTTGAAAAACGTGTTCATTATTGCAAAGTTGTTGGTTTGACAGAACTCGAGTAGTCTTTCCCTTCTTTCATTTTGTGTGCCTAGTCCATATTCTCCTACACAGGTATCGATGCTTCCTCGGCCGACTTTTGCATTGAAATCACCTTGGATTATTGTAACTTCATGTTGTTTTGTTAACTTTAGTGCAGAATTTTACTGTTCATAGAATGTCTCGATTTCGTTTTCGCTTTTTTGAGCTGTTGGAGCGTAGACCTGAATTATGTTTATTTTAGTTGGTTGTGCTTCTAGTTTTATTAACATAACTCTTTCAGAGATAGGCGTAAAATTCGTCACTGTTTTATTGGTTGCCTTATCCACAATGATTCCCATCCGTATCGATGTGATGGGTCGTCATTATTAGAGTAATACATCATGCCGTTTGTAGTTTGGTACTTTCCGTCCCCGGCCATTGTACATCACTAATACCTAATATATTTATTTTAAACGTCTCATTTCAAGGACAGTGTTGTCTATTTTACTCGCTGTAAACAAGCTTTTCACATTCCACGTCGCTATTTTTGTTCTTCTTTTCCTTTCACTACTTTTCTCTCAGCATTATTCAAAACTGTCCCCCGGAGATCCGATTGGGGACTATAAACTCGGAACATTTCGTCTTGAAATCAGCCATGATTTTATCTGTACTAGGGATATCTTATGATATGATCTTTAATACGGTGGTTTCCGTTGCTTTCCGTATCTTCATGCCGTTCACTAATATATTCGTCAATGTTAGTTCTTCCGCCTTTAGGGACGATTTCTGCCCCAGGGCAAGAGGGTGCCTAACCCTTGCTAATTCCTCCACCCGAAGCTGTTGATTAGCAAGAGGGGACCACTTATACCGGCGGTCATTCGGTCGTTGATTGTTGTTGCTTGGTCGGGGACTGCTTATTCGTCAGACAAGTCTGCTTATTTCGCAGCTAACCTCAATATCTTGAGGCCGTTCACTATCCGCCACCTGTGACCACGCTGGTAGCCTGCAACCACAGCCCCAGCCATGATGGTATAAACGATTGGAAATTGCCGGAAATCTGTAAAATATTTACGTTTTTGAAGACCAAAAATAAATAGGACACTAAAAAATTTTAGATATGTACAGGCTATAATAGACAAGAATCGGCGATGGGCAGTCCGAAAACTAGAAAACAAATTAGAAATTCCAAAAATTAAATTGACATGGAAGAGGTTTTAGATGGTTGTTGAAATTCAGGCCAATAAGCCAAAGCATTTGCAATTCTAATGAAGAACTTTGCAGAATATTTTGAACAATGGAAATGAGATTTTAAAGTGCGCACTTTAAAGAAAATTAAAGTTGAGACTATGTGTAATGTTGTGTATTTATACTGAATACAAGTATTTTTTGTGTTAATTTATAAACTGAGTTTTGGCATCAACCGTAAAGTCAATTTCAAAAGAACTTAGCTGTTCTCTCGGGATTTTAATTTGCCTACTCCTCAAGCAGACACTCATAGGTGCTTGAAGAGTAATTACTTTTTGTATATTTCGCTTTACTATTCTTTGGTTTTAAAGTAAAAGTTTGTCGGAAAATTGAGTTGCAGAAGGTCTGTTAGTTTAAAGATTTTGTGTAACTAATAGTAATATGGAATAATTAAGGGTTTCTAAATGAGAGGTAACCCTTGGCTATCATCTTTTGCATTTAGGCATTAAACAAACTTTTTATTTCAATTACATTAGAAATGGTTCTACTGGTAAGCTGAGAAACATCAGAAACTGTTTTTCTTCTTCTTCTGCCTTTAATATAGACATTTTTGCCTGTTTTTCCTTTGTCACATATGCCTATCTTTCGTTTGCGTTGAGATTATCACTCCATCTCATTTGCAGTATTCCTGTACTTTTTTTGCCTACTGGTGGTGTTTTCCACTTTACACGTTCTTCTTATGTCTTCGCTTCTTTCTCTGTCCAATAATGTCTTCCCAGAAATTCTTCGTAGCACCTTCATTTCGCCTATTTCTAATATTCTTTTTGTTTTTGATGTGTCCGCACGGGTTTCTGCAGTGTATGTCATTATTGATCTTATCGTGGATTTGTAAATTCTTAACTTGACTTCTATTCCTATGTGTTTATTTTTCCACAACATGTTATTTAGACAGGCTGCTAATCTTATTGCTTTCGTCGTTTGTTGGCTTACTTCTGTTTCTACAACACCATATCCAGAGATTTCTATACCTAAATATATAAATTTTATTTCCTGTTGTATTATTTGTTTATCAACAACTAGTTTGCATCTGACGGGTATTTTAGATGTTGTCATACATTTTGTTTTTGATGCAGATATCTCCATGTGCAATTAAATTGTAGTAGTCTCTGAAGATCATTTTCGTTTTCCGCTATCAACACAGCATCGTCTGCATAGCACAGTATTGTCACATTGCAATCACCCATTTTATATCCTTTTAAGTTGCGCACTTTCTTTATTATCTCGTCCGTTATGATGTTGAAAAGAAGCGGATTTAAAAAGTCCCGTTGTCTTATTCCATTTTGTACTGGAATCGGGTCGTTGAGTTCTCCGTTTATTTTAGCTTATATATTATTTGTGCTGTATATATTTTTAATTACTTTAATTAGGCTATAGGGTATTCCTTTACCATAGAGAAAGTGTATTACATGTTTAAGTTGGACACGATTAAACGCTTTTTTTTTAGATCTACGAAGCACATAGCAACTGGTCTATTGTATTTAATGGATTCTTCTGCTATTTATCGTATGACAAAAACGGCATCCGTGCACGATCTTTCAGATCTGAATTCTTATTGTTCATCTGATAATGATATTGTGTTCTTTATTTTATTTGTTATTATTTTCAAACTTGTGTTCAGGTATGTATCGGGTATCTTCTTGTCTCCCTTCTTAAACATAAGGATTGTAGTGCTTGTTCTCTATTTATTAGTTATTCTGTGGTGATTGAAAATTTTATTGATTAATATGAGTAGCTGTTGATTGAGGTGTTGTCCCAAACTTCTTCTATTCTTTAGATGCCGTAGCGCTAGTTGTATATATGTTACATCAACTTGTGAGTTATTGTTTATTACTATTTCTGGTGTATTCTGTTCAACTGTGCCCTCCTCTTTACTGTAAAATTCCTCTAGGTACGTGATCCAGGTTTCTTTGTCTATATGCTTAACTTCAATAAGTTCAGTTACCTCTTTCCTTTCGGCTCTAGTTAGTTGCCATATTCTTTTTTGCAGTCCATAGAAATCACTTTCAAATCGTTTAGAAAATACTTTCCATTAGTTATTTTTAACCTGTCTTACTAATGTTGTTTTGTTACGTACTTCCTTGTATCTCTCATATGTTTCAATTATTCTTGCAGTTGGGTATCTCAAATAAACTTTCTTTTTTTGTCGCATTTCTCTTTAACTGATTTACAAACCATGGTGTTTTACTTACTGTTGCACTATTTGTCTTATTCACGGTTCAGGTTCCGATGGCTTCTGTTGCTGCTTCCGTAATATTTGTTTTTAGTTTCTCCCAACTGCTGTTGATGTCTTCTTCTTCGTTTATCGAGTTTTTAGCTATTTTCTCTTTAAGACTGTTCTGATATAGTGTTGATTCATTCCATAATAATTAGATATTTAGGTTTTGTTCGTTTGTTTTTGTTCCTAATTCTTGTTTTAGTATCATTGTTATTTTTATCTTCTCATGTAATAGACTATGGCCACTACCAACGTTAGCTGAGTTTAACTTTTTAAATCTTGTGTTTGTGTTGGATGTATACAACTATTAGTTAGTATGTAATCAATTGTTGATCTCTGTCCTCTTTTGTTTTCGAAAGTGAATATGTATTGGTCTTTATTGTTAAAGTATTTGTTATTTATTCTTAATTCATTTAGGAAGCACATGTTGATCATAATCCACCGTTGTAATTTAAACATCTTCATTGAATCGTTGTTTAATTCCTGGTATTATTTATACGGGCGTAAAAACTCTCTCAAAATTACCATCGGTACATCTTGTGATAGTGACTCAGTTATATCTTGAAGTTGATTGTAGAAGTGTTCTCGCTGGTGTGTTGATTTATTATTTTCTGGTGCATATATAGATATTAAATGTATTCTTTGGTTTCCCGTATGCAGTGTAACAGTTAAGATATGTGATGATATATAAAGGGAGTCTTGTATGTTAGCTGCGTATTTAACTCGAATTGCTATGACTACTCCTTGTTCTGCTCGCTCTTGCTTTTCCACTCCACTATATATCACTAAGTAATCGTCATATTTTTTTGTCCTTTTCCTTTTTTTCTTTTAGAGCACATATATCAATATTATGTTTTTTTATCTCTTTTAGTGTTTTTTGTTCTTTATTATTAAGTGATTTAATGTGTCATGTTATGAATTGTAATGCGTCTTTCTTTTTCCATATCTTTATCCTTTTTCTCGCATTTGTTGTCATCTTTAAATCCGTCCGTTTCCGAGGCAAGGTTACGGTTCTAGGAGTATGTTGATTTTTACCTCAGATAGGGCGCTGGCCTAACCTAGGCTACTCAATCTACAAGGCCACTATGCAGGCGAAGTTAGAAAATGTTTTCGAATGTCAGAAATTAATATTTTGCTATTCTTTACAAATTATATCATTTACCGCATGCAGTTTGTTAAAACAATGATTCTTGTTTGAAACGTATGTTATGCTTCTTTAATGTGGAGATTATTTTATAATTAATGGTACTGATGTAAAGTAAAAACATTTTATAATAGGTTTGTAGTAGAAGTTAAAAATTCTATTTATGGATAAAAACGCCAATAACTTTGTCATAAAATTTATTTTTTGAAGGTCAAGTAGGTATTGGACAGGAAAGGGTTAAATGAGGGGATATCGTTCGTTATGTATATTCTAAGATGATGTCAAAGCTGATCATTATATTGTTTAGAAATTTTCCTGGTGAATATGCAAAATCCCAAAATATATTTACAACGCGTGAGTTTGTAATAATAATAATAATAAATAACAATAGGGCTCTAACGTTCCACATGGAAGAACGCTCTGAAAACTGAGGGTTGAGGCTCGCGCACCATCTCTGATGCGGGGCTTTGTGGCAAGCACCGCGCTTTAGATGACCGCCATTATTACCCTTTGTTCGAAGTAAACGCAGGTATTCAATTATTTTTAGTGATTGACTAGCCCATCTGCCAAACATCAGAGAACATCGGGAAAGGAACTGGTGTCTGTCCGCACCGCAGCCCGCGCCTCAACTACTGGACCACTCTGACGGTTGTGCGTTTGTGATTAGCTGGGAAAAAACATCTGTTGGTTTACAGGCCATTTGTTTCTTAATTGCTTTGAATATCCCATGCTGGCGGTTTTCTGTAGTAGATCTAGTATTTGTATAGCAATAATATCAGTTTTGTTTTATTCAATTTATCGATTGTTGTCCGATAACTTGTGTGCAGCTAGTTTCCATTGAAATTCGAGTTTGTATCCCCTCTCTATGGGGAAAAGCTCGTTTTAGGGGAAGATTATGAGAGACAAACGATTTTTAACGTAGATTTTTAAGATTTACGTATTAATTATTATGCTCTACTTATCAGCTGGGTTGAGCTGGATAGAATCCTTAGCTTTCGTAAACTATAAAATTTAAATTTATACAGTTCCCTTTACAAAAAAAGAAATCGTTTTATGTATCGTAAAAGTTTTGAGTATTTTTTCGAAAATGTAAAAATATCGAACATAGGATAAGCAAAATACGGAAAAACTTTAGCGGGGTATTTAGCTAACTAAGGAATAAAGAAACGTTGTCTTTAAATATTTTTGAATTATTCTCGATATATAAAGAGTTTTCTTTATTATCAGATAATTGGTTTAAATTAGTAACGATATTTTGATTTGTTTCTTAAGATGGATAGTAACACTTTTAAGTGCACCATAAAATTATAATATTATTATTACTAATAACATTTATTATTAATACTAAATTAAATAATTAAATATATTATTAATATAATTAATATGTAATTTGTTTTGAAGCTTTCAAAGCATACAATTTGAAAACTTTAATATTCAGTTATGGTAATACGGTTTACGTGTACACCTTGGTTTCGTTTGGCATATTTTTGGGAAAGTGGAAATAAAGAAATTTATTTGGAATATTATATGTTTGGTAGGTATATAACTTGAGGTAACAGTAAAATGAATACACCTACACTTGCTGGCGTGAGCATATACATACGCCTACACAATTAGCGAGCGAATGTGTGTGTATGCGCACGTATAAATTGAGAACAAGCCGGTTGGTTGTATAGTGTTAGATTTAACAAGTTTATCTAAAACTATCAATATATGTTAAACTGGACAAAATTTATTATAACAGAGAGTCACAAATACTTAGCATACGACGATAGTGTAATCTATTTAACAGAGCTAAAAAAGGAACTTTGTTATGCTACAAAAATTCACCAAGAAAGTTTAGCAATCCCTATAAATACTGATGATTGTACATAAGTGTTTAAATCTGAAAACTAATTTTCTGTGTCTATCATAGATTAAGAGTTTTAAAACGTAGCACACGTATGGATAGCTAAGTCAAAAACAATACCTAATTAATGTATTTTAGTTTGGACCATATTCGTTTGTGATATGTATTTGTAGAATTAAGCTACAGAGAAATGTACGTTCATATGTTTCATCATTTTCTTTTAATTGCTTTTCTTAATTATGTATTAATTGCTAGTCAAAACGGGTTAATTTAAGAAAAAGTGTATATGCACAAAAACAATTATTATCACTTTGATTAAATCAAATAAAACGTGGTTTCTATAAATAATGGCTATATTGGCTTTTGAATAGAAAAGTAAATGCATGTGAAAAACGACTGTGTATTCTATGATAATTTAATAGATTTATGCAGGCGTTTGGTGTATTAAATTTAATTTTAATACTTTGAAGTGAGCGGACGTGTATGTTTTTTTTGTGACATCACTGTTTGAGGTGTCCGGAGCTGTCCGAATTGTTTAAGGTCAGGCTTCTACTTTTAATATTGGTATTTAGTTTCATATTTTAATAGCCCAGTCTTATGGCCTACGCACATAATTACGTGGATTATGCACAACCCAATGAATCAAATACCCCGACATTTATGCAGCCATTAATAATGTGGCATCCCTAATACAAACATTGTGTATTACAGATAGCCTCAACCTAACATGTAGATATCTTATTCAATACAACTTTGTCATATTCTATTAATTTGTCTACAACAAATATATCAAAAAATGAAAAAATGTAGACTTACCGATAAATATAATGGAACTTAAATATAAGTATCACAAATAATTATTGGTTCGGTATCCTAGTTAAAACCGCCAATAAATTTTATGTAGTTTTAGATGAAAATATAATTTAAAAAAATAAAACAAAAACACGATCTTAAATTATCAGCTATATTTATAACTAATATTAAAACATAAATCTACTAGTCAAATTATTAAACAAAATAGATAAAGACAAATTTTCTTTAAAAAGAATAATTAAAGAACAAGTTAAAGTTTAACCGGTTTATATTTTAGGATACATTAATATAGGGTCTCCCAAAATTAGGATTAGGATTTTAAATAACTATAACTACACAGTGTTTATTTTGTTTCAGGTGAAATTTCATATACACTAAGTTGAGTCATACACAAATCTAACCATGGCTCTACTTTTGCAAGAACTAAATCATATAAACTTATTATGAAAATTTTTATTCGAAACTTTTAATTGTTTTTCTTAATAATCAATTCGAAATTTAGTAAAAAATTTGAAGAAACTGGATCTCGGTAATATTGTTAAGGGGAATTCAAAGCGTTATATTGCAATGCTAACAGATTTTGTATAGCTTCAACTAAATGGAATTAATATTGTTGATGTTTAGTTCCAACAAGATGGTGCTACATGCCACACAACACGATTATTACGCACGAGATTCCCTGAACAAGTTGTCTCACATTATGGTGATGTAAATTGGTTGCCAATATCTTGCAATCTGACACATTTAGACTTCTGTCTGTGGGGTTATCTGAAAAGTAAAGTTTATGCTAATAAATCAGCAAATATTTCGACCCTAAAGATAACATCAGAGCCGACACGGAGGAGATTGAAGTTTTGATGCTTGTAAATATCCTATAAAATTTCAGTGCTCAATGGCTGCCACGTAGCCGTAGTGGACATTTAAAAAATATAATCTTTCACATTAAATTATAATCGATGCTACTTTAATTTAAAAAATAAAAAAACCCGAAGTATTCTGTATAGTTTGATTTTCATACAAAACAACAACCGAAAGTCATTTTTAGAAATTCCATTATTATCAACGAACTCATGAATACAGAAGTTTTCGAATGGTGCTTAGGAACATGCAACATCAATGGGCTTTAATGTCATAAAGTAAAGTGTTATGAAGTTACAAACATATAAAAAGTAAAGCACAATGTCATTATATTTTGTAAATTTGAAATCAAAGAACAGTAACAAAGACATCCATAAATTTAAACTACTGCTGAATACCAGCGTCGTATTTGAATCGCTACACTTTAGAATCCGATCTCTCAGAGTATAAAATGTCAGTGTTTTAGACGATTATTGTAAAAATGATCTGTGCTTTATAATATGTGCACTTAATCATTCAACTATCGAGTGTCTTCAGAAAACAAGAGATGATGACCTTTTGTGTGTTAATTGCAAAGAAACACATCCAGTCAATTATCAAGTTGTATTACACATAAACAGCTTTAACAAAAACTTTATACAACCATTTGGAAGACAGTAAAACAGAAACTAACATACGCTTAAGCGATAAAACGTAATATACAGATAGCTATCGTATCTACCAATGTATGTCAATCATTCATTACATTAGCCGCACAACTAATAAGTGACATAAAAGAACTTAAAAAAATGATAAAGACGCTCATGGATCCAGTAGATATGTATGTTACTCAACTTACAACATTAATGAGTAAAACACCACAATGACTTTATTACTCAAAATAGAAATTTAGAATGACAACAGGCCACTTCAACACAGATATATTGTTAATTTCAGAAAGTTGTTTTACTGATAGAAACCACGCAAAAGTACACATATAACATATAACACTTATCATATCACTCATTCTAATGAAAACCCACACGTAGGCATTGCAGAGGCAAAACATTAAACATCAGCAAAGAGAAAAATACAAACTAATAAACATTAAGCTACTACAGTTATTTAATATACAAAATTCTATTGGCAAAATAATGGTTTAGGTAATATACTATCCACTTACACAATAACAAACAGGAATTATTCGAATCTTTTTTTCACAAATTTTAATAGGCTGTAAGTTCAGTGTCAAAAATACACAGTGGGGTGCTAGACTAACAGACACGCGTTATTAGCCACTATAAGAAAAAACTAACTACATATCGAGAGGCTAATTCATTTGCAATCCCACTAATCAGATTCGGTTATGAGATCTACTCAAATTAAGTATCATCCTGAAAATTTGGGGTCAAACTCGGTCCTGATGTAAAATTTGATCATATTTCTATCATCATCATTATGATATACTGAGAAACCGAAAGAACCATTATAACACAATAAGAGGACTATTTGAAAACTTATTAGAGATAAATTAAATGAGCTATTTACTTTAGATATTCCATTAAATAACCCACTGGTTATAAATACAACAAAATACTTAACTACCTTTATCAAAACTACCAATTGTTATGCAACACCCAGTGAAAATATTCCTTACATCTAAGACGTTTTCTGTGATATGTTGTCCGCCATTAATGTTTGCCTTTATGGACCTATAAAAAGTCCAGTTTTAATTTTTTCAGACGTGATTCATAGAAACTTAACACTAAGATACTAAAAACATTTACTGCCCCTGCTTAAAACTGCCACAAATTGCTTCATTAAGCCAAGTTTGATGTGATAAAGTGGCAACAGTATGTTCGAGAGATCAATCAGTGGAAGTAAGACAATGTTTTTTTTTTCCACGTGTAAATGTACTTTTGATTGGCGACTGTTATCAAACCCAATGTTCTGTTTTAACTCTGGAGTATCATTAATCAAAAGCAAGAATATTTGGTATTTCCTGATTGTTGGTCAAGCAATATTCCAATCACCTTGAAATACCCGTACACTCATGAAGCTTGTACTACACAGTTGCCAGTTTCATTTTTGTTATAAGCTATGTATGTGTGTATATCTATTCCTTATACATTTATTTCCTTCCTCCAAAGAATATTTTCAGACGTTACAAACGTTGCCATATAGCACTCATTAAAAAAATACGTTTTTTTAATTTTCACATTTTCGAGATTTGTGGAAAAACAATAGGTAATAAGTGGTCCCGTGTGGGGTTTCCAGTCCCCCATCGGGCGCCTCCCCAGGTGGCGGATAGGGGAATGCCCACTAGATATAGTGGGTACCAGGGAAATCAAATACCTGGGGTGGACCAAAACTGGCTGGCAACGGACAGCGGTGTTGTTAGTACCGAAATAAGGCTACTGCAAGATTATCTTCCTTCAAGGCTTATTATCTGAAACCTATGGGCAAAGCATTATGTAAATGCTATCCAGTCATAGCACCGCGGCGCAGCAAGCAAGGAGAAACTACTGCGCTACATTCTCAAGTTTCAACAATCATGGCAACACGAAACCCGAATTTGGCCTCTAGTCCGTGGCAGATTTTAAATAACCAAGGGGTGCTAAGAATCCCCACGTTAAAACAAGATAGGCACCACCCAAATGTGGATAAAAAACATAAAAAAAATACTAAAATTGGAACAGGGAACGTAAGGAGCCTTTACATGGCTGGGAAGACACACAACGTAATTCAAGAAATGACTAGATTAAACATATAAATTCTAGGAATATCAGAAACAAGATGGCCGGGATGTGGAAAAAGTGAAATTGATGACCATGTCATATACTATGCAGGTAACAATGACACAAATCATCCGAATGGTGTTGCTATTATAGTCAACAAGGACATAAACAAATCTATAATCAACTGCATACCCTTTTCAGATCGTATAATATTACTACAACTAAAAGCGTCACCAAAGAATATTAACATCTTCCAAATATATGCCTCGACAATGGAAAAACCAGATGCAGAAATAGAACAACTGTACGTACACATAAATGAACTAAGAAAAAACATTAAAACAGACGAAGTAACTATTATTATGGGCGACTTCAATGCCAAAGTGGGCCAAGGCAAAGTAGAAGACATTGTGGGAAATTTTGGCTTGGGCGAACAAAACGATAGAGGAGAACGACTAATACAATTTTACCAAGAAGAAAACATGGTCATCATGAACACGTGATTCAAGTTACTACCTAGGCGCATCTATACATGGACGTCTTCACAACACACCCTGGAACACATTATAAGAAATCAAATAGATTATCTTCTAATTAACAAGACAACAGAAGAACATACAAAAACAAAAATCAACAACAATATAAACAACTAAATATACTATTACAAAAGAAGATAAGGCAAGCGAAGGAACTATGGCTAAATGAGAAATGCAATGAAATAGAAGAATTAGAAAACAGACACGATACTTTTAACCTACACAAAAAGATCAAAGAAACTATAGGAGGGACTAATAAATATAACTACAACAAAATGTTAAATAACGACAACCAACTAATCACAAACCAAGAAGATCTAAAACAAGTATGGGAAGAATATATAAAACAGACCTTTGAAGATGTGAGAACTGAACAACATATAACAACAACGGAGCATGCACCAAATATATTACAAAGTGAAACAACAAGCGTAATACGAAATTCTAAAACGGCAAAGCAGCTGGACCAGACCAGATTCATAACGAATTTTGAAACTTCTAAATGAAGAAAACAACATTACTTACTAATCTTTTAATGCAATCTATCAAACTGGGAAAATGCCTTCTGATTGGATGACATCGAATTTATCACTATACCCAAAAACCCAACGCAAATAAATGCGATGATTTTCGACTCATAAGCCTGATGAGCCACGTTCTCAAGTTATTTCTAAAATTTTACACCGTAGGATATATCAGAAATGTGAAATAGATCTGAGCGACTCCCAATTTGGATTTAGAAAAGGGTTTGGTACCAGAGAAGCGTTATTTAGCCTGTCAGTTCTGCTACAAAATGCCGTGACCAACAAAAGATATCTACGTGTGCTTCATCGACTATGAAAAAGCCTTCGACCGTGTAAAGCACGACGAACTATTGACAGTATTGACTGAGAAAGGACTTGATCAAGAAGACATAATAGCTATTAGAAACCTATACTGGAACCAAAACGCCACAGTGAGAACAGATAATGAAAATACGGAAGCTATCTCAACTAAAAGAGGAGTGAGGCAAGGTTGCATCCTCTCACCACTATTATTTAATATTTATTCAGAGACAGTTTTTGTCAAAGCCCTAGAAAACTCCGGAGACGGAATAAAAATAAACGGTAAACTTTTTAATAATATAAGGTATGCTGACGACACCGCGATAATCTCGGATAGCCTAGAAGGACTACAACGGCTGATGGATGCAGTAAGCCGTGAAGGAGACGCAATAGGGTTAAAGATAAATGCTAAAAAGACAAAATACATGATTTTCAGCAAAACACCAATAGCACAAACACAACTTATAATATATAATCGACAAATAGAGAAAGTACAAAAATTCAAATACCTGGGAAGCTGGCTGACAGAAAATGGAGACCCAGAAACGGAAATAAAAATAAGAATAGAAACAGCAAGATCAGCATTCCAAAAACTCAAGAAACTACTTACCAACCGCAGTCTTCGTCTTACAACCAGGTACAGATTTGTACAGTGCTACATATACTCAATACTATTATATGGTGCTGAAGCGTGGACCCTCAAGGCTAATACAGAAAAGAGAATACAAGATTTTGAGTACTGGGTGTTTAGAAGAATGCTACGTATATCTTGGACAGAGCATATCACAAACGAAGAGGTCCTGGGACGAATGAATAGAAGAAATGAACTCCCATTAACTATTAAAAAAAAGAAAAACAGCTTATCTTGGACATTTATATCGGAATGACAAATACAATACATTGCAGCTCATTATGGAAGGAAAAGTTGAAGGTAGAAGAGGGCGAGGTCGCAGGAGATGGCTTAAGAACATTAGAGATTGGACCCACATGAGTACACATGAGTTGATAAGAGACACTAAAGATTGACAAAATTTTGCCTCGATTGTTGCCAACATTCAATAATGAATAAGGCACTTTAAGAACAAGGAGAATAAGTGATTTTGAACGTAATTTTTGGAATCGGCTGAATAAATTCATTCTGGTACACTTCTTCATTTCAAAACAACAAAACCTTGCACATTAATTTTGTGTTCTATAGAAGGCAACCAAAATACATATACATATATATATATATATATATATATATATATATATATATATATATATATATATATATATATATATATATATGAGAGAGAGAGAGAGAGAGAGAAACCTCACCTTTCAATACCGCTGTTAGAAATTACTGACAATAACTGGTTCAGAAGTAACTAACAAAAAGAACAGCATTTTCTAAACATTTTATTAAAATCTTCACGCCATTTAATTATGAGTCTGCGCCAAATCAAGAAAGTTAAATATGAAGCCGTTAGATGTCTCTTTCTATAAAAAGTGTTACCAAAAATAAACTTAAGAAGACTACACTTAAAAAGTCACATCCGTAGTGAAACCCCTAATAGAAGGTAGCACAGTTGTAAAAATACCAACACACTAGAAGTGTACTATGGACCCATCAGCTCACTACGGACTTTCATAAGCTATTCGAAAAACTGTTGTTGTAGTGCCTCACACTAATCTTTGAATATTAGCAGATAATTTACATCGTTGCTAAATAGTTTTTCATCAATCAGTAAGGTGCAATCATCAGTTTTTATAAAATGAAATCAGGGATACCTCAACAGATTTGTATCCTTTACTTGAGGATGTTTGAGATGAGCTTAATCTAAGAATGCGGCCAGAAATATTGCACCAGGGAGCGTGATGGCACTGAGAGCGATGTTGATTGAAGAGTGGGAAACACTCCCTCAAGATAGCATAGGAAAAGTCAACCGACCCATGCGTAATCGCTTGAAAAGTTCTATTAATAATAGAAGTGGCAACACCATGTATTGAAAAATCTTTAAATTAATTTCAAATCAAGATTTTATTTCTTTTCATTTTATAATCACCTTTTTTCAACTCTTTTGTGTTACACATATTCTTAGACCCATAACTTTGTCAGATCAGGTCCAATCCCAATCAAAGTCTGAGTCGACTGTATTGCTCCCGAGTGTATAAAAAAATTGGTGAATTATTTTTTAGAAATTAAGTAAAAAAAATGTAAAACTGGCCAATTTAGATTATAACATAATCTATTTTGGGAAAGGGAAAAAAATACTAAGTAGAGCCGTAGTAGTCTAGTAGTCTAGTAGATAGGTCGCTAGACTACGACCCAGCTCGACTCAGGCTGCAATAAATGAGTACCTGGAGGTCAAACTCTGGGGTAATAATAGGCGGTCGGTACGTAGCGCTAGCCACGTTACTACATTTGTGTAGCGTAGGTTCTAGATTGTAGCAGCCCTATCCTGTTACGACCCCAAAGGGCCTTTATTGTCTATTACGTGGAACTATTATTATTAAGATATCACTAAAGTTTATGGTAGACACATCACGATCAAAATGCTTAAATTATGATTGGAAGCGGTACAGGATTTTACTATACTTAATGTTATAAAATTTTGTTTTGAAATGAAGTAAAAGAACTTTAGTTTTAACTCATTGAGCCAAAGTTTGGAATATAGTCTGTTAAACTTATTTATAAAAGTTGGCTTAACAGTTTCAGCGTACTCATTGTGTGCCCTCAGGCTGGATATAACACACATTGTCTACAATTTTCTCTTAGCATCTACGTAAAACGTCCCCTGCAAAAAATGCTAAGACCGTCATGATCATCCGATTTCGTTTGATCTTCTAGTAATGTCAATTCACTTAATTATCTGTTAGGTGTAACATAGCATCTAGTGAGTCTGCTGTGTCTGTCTAAGTTTACTTTTTGTCTTTTTTCTTTGTTTTTCTTAAATCTTCCCAGTTTTCAACTTTTTTGTTAATTTACACTCTTTTTTAAACATTAATTTTTTCTTGCAGTTTTTTTAGGCTTCAAAGATTTAGCAGCTGCTGCTTCGTATACAGAAAAATTATAAGCATTTTTAAATACATGCAGTTTTACTAACCCTGCTAAATCTACTTTTCTTTCTTCTGGCTGAAGAAAAAGAAAACATTTTATATGAGCTTATATTTTTGAGCATCTGGTAAACTAAAATGTCAGCTGTGCCAAGTTTAGCTTATTTCTTTATCGTCTGGTCTTGAATAAAATTTGCAAAATTTCTGATTTGTTCTGTGGCGTTATATAAGCAGCATTATGTGAAAAGACTTTGTGGAAGAAAAAACCATTGACAGTATTTCTCCTGTCTGCTCTATTAGTTTATAAAGGGAATAGAGGTTTTTGTAAATGTTAAGATTATTTTCTTGCTATATTATACCTTTAAGTGGCTTATTAAGGATTTGTCTAAGAGTTAGAGTATGTTATCGCAGTATGAGAGCACAGAATAGTTAGATAATTATATCTTCTAATATCAATAAGATCAAAATTTCTAGCATAATTAAATTTTTTGACCAATATAAGCATCAATAGATTGTTGTGAAAGTTTTACTCTTTTCTTAAAGTGAAGATGTTTGAGTTTAGCTTGATGGGTGGGCAATACCAATTGTATCTTTAGAATATCCCTTTTATGAACTGTTAATTTGTATTCTTTTGAGAAAATACCACAAATGGTAAAGCATACTCTTCTAAGCAACCAATGTTATTAATGAAACTCTATCGATAGATCTTAGATCAGTAAATAGTTGTTTCCCTTTGCTTCCAACAACTTAAAAAATTATCTTTAATCATAATTAACCCTGTTTTATTTATATTGTTCATCCTTTTAGCCAGGAACTAGTGCTTCTTAAGAGCTTCTTTTAATAATTAAAAAAAGTTTTACTAATATTTTTATTATATTCTAAGGTTTTTGGGAATATTACATAAATTATTCAATGATAAATTTTTGTAACGTTGCAAGAAAAAAAATTAAAGCTCTTACCACTTTTCAGTTCCTTGCCATTTTTAATAGCTAGCTGGTACGTCATTTGGCGCAGTATTCAAGCATGAAATCATAATACCGTTCTTCTATTTAAAGTAGGTACCGAACTAAATGAATGTTTAATTTAGCTAGCCTAGTTCAGGAATTCTCCTAACTCCCTCACTCAACTTAATATGGTGACTAGGATTAGTTACATAAACTACGTAAAATTATTGTATAATAAAACAAAAAGGCATACCTAAAAATTGTAGAGAAAAAATGCGTTTTGTATTACCTTACTGGCGTATATTTGTACATTGAATGAATATTGCCGCTTGGCAACTAGTCTAATCTTGAGCCTGTTTGCAATTGATTTCCTTGAAGAACAGTACAAACCAGTACTTAGAACCTTACTAGCCTAAATTTAAAACCTACTTTATTTTTGGATCTCCTCCTCCACTTCTAATCATTGATTCTGAATTGTCTAAAGATTATATTGAAGGTATTAAAAGTGCCCAATGGCAAGGCACTTCCTTTACCTTAATAATAGTACTTATAGATCAGTTAACTAAAATATGATAAGCAAATTTATAACATCGTCTAATAGTGCAACTATAAATTGGGTCATTATGTAATTATTTTAGAAGTTTATCTATAAAAATTTAAAAACATTTAAAACAAGAAAAAATTACATTTATTTTTTGTGCATATACAAAAATGTTAAAGTTATCATCATAGCTATCCGAACATAGTCAATTTGGTTATGTAGAAACTACACTCCAAATGAACTATTTTGACCCGTTTAACAAAAAAACTTACTATTGTTAATAAAGAGTGCCCATACGGGAATATAATATTCTGCAATTTGTCAAACTAAAAAGGTATATCTTTCTTTAGAATAAACATGTTTCCTCTACTTATTAATATAAAGATAAGCAGTTAAGGTGTCTTCGTAGTAGCGATATCTAAATGAATATCAAAAGTAAAGTAACTGTCAAAGAGGTAGACTGCATGCTCAAAGGAAGGATGGTTTATTCGTCTATGTATGACGAAACTATTATGGTCCAGGTAGCGGGGGGTGGGGGGTGTCTTCAGGGAGGAGTTCTCTCCCACCTGTTATGGAACCTGGTAATGGATGGCCTTTTCAAGAACTTAAAAGACAAAGGATTTTCTTCTGTAGGCTAAGCCGATGACCTAGTTGGCTTGGTGGAACGGAAATTTGTAGACACGATCAGGGAACGGATGCAGAGGGCCCTGAACGTGGTAACTAAATGGACTAAACAGGAAGGTCTCAAGGTCAGTCCCGTGAAAACCAAAATTATACCCTTCATGCGAAGTAAAAAATTAGAGGGGCTTACATCTCTTTTCATTGGCGAAAAAAAATCACCATATCGGGAGAAGTAAACTATCTAGGAGTCGTTTTCGATTCTAAACTTACTTGGAACCGTCATATTGAGTAAGTGGTCGACAAATCGGTGACAACTCTAGCAGTTGTCAGACGCATGTCATGGGGGTTAAAACCAGGTATGGTGCACTGGTTGTACACCAGAGTGGTTAGACTCTCTCTTACATATTCAGCTTTGGTCTGGTGGCCCAAGGTAACACCAGAAACCACTAAACTAAAACTAGGCAAGGTACAAAGACTTGCCTGTTTGGGCATTACAGAGGCGATGAGAACCACGCCCACTGCAGCAATGGAGACTCTTCTAGACCTTTGCACATAATAATTTGGGGGTGGGGGGTCAAGATTAGGTCACTACAGGCTGTATCATTCACTATACAAGACACACACGGGTACAGGTCATACAAGAATAATTGACAGTCTGGGAGGCCCTCTGCTTGAAATGAGGACGGACCACATGACATCAAAAATATGTGACGACTCTCTATTCGAGGTGATAATGCAGGATCGAAATAGGAGCGAGACTTTTAGACAGACAATTGTACCTAGTAGCTTAATCTGGCACACAAATGGTTCTAAAACCGAGGTGGGTACCGGAGCTGGAATATATGCTGAGGCTCCCAGGGTAGAGCTAAGCTTTTCCCTGGGTCGGTACACTTCTGTCTTTCAGACAGAAATATACGCCATACTCTAGTGTATGCGTAAAAACGGTAAGAAGGCTTACAGAAGCAAGCGAATCTATATTATATCAGACAGCCAGACAGTTTCAAAGGCTTTATCAAGCACAAAAGCATCATCTAGACTGGTATGGAAATGCATCAACGAATTCAATGCACTGGCAGAACATAACACAGTAAAATCGTTATGGGCACCTGGGCATTGGGTATCTACGGCAACGAGAAAGCCAATGAACTGGCTAAGCAGGGATCTAGTGAGGCTTATATAGGCCCAGAACCTGTGTTAGGAACTTGACATAGTGCTGCCTGAAGCTTTATTAAGGAGAGCAAACGCACTCATCATCGAATGTACTGGAAAAACCGACTAGGACATTATTTCAGCAAAATCTTCAATAAGGGACCTTGCCAAAAGAGAGCTGCAGAACTCATCAACCTAAGTAGGCCACAGCTAAAGATGGACATAGGGTTTCTTACAGGACATGCGACTGTAAAAGAACACCTCTGGAAAATTGGTAAATTTAATGATGACCTTGCATGCAGGCTTTGTAGCAAGGAACCAGAAACAGCCTTACACATCCTATGCACGTGCGATGCGCTGTGCAGGAAAAGGCAACATATATTCGGGAAACCAATCCTGGAACCGGAAGATTTCTAGACACGCCCTGTAAAGGACCTGCATTTACTGATCCAGGAAACATCAATTACAGATTGGTTGTGAATTTACTTTATTAGGATAATCACAATAGGCTGCAGTGAACATGGACCCATTAATGAAGACATACTCTAAGCGCAAAAAAAAACTGTCAAAGACCACCTTCAAATCATTAACATGGTATGTTCTATTTAAATGGACACCATCTGTAATATAAGGAAAAATGCAAAGTAATTTGTTGTTGAAAAACGTGATGACGGAGTATTTCCATATATTTAATGTTAAATAACGGGCCGCAGGAAGCTGTCCAGATATATTTGTAAGATTGAGGAGTCATCTACAACTCTTATTTATTTTTAGTGGATCATGACTAGAAATCATGGCATTATTAATATAAATAAAAAATATAAGAGGCCTATGGTAAGAATTTTTTAGAATGCACACAGTTTTGTAATGAGTTTAAATAAAAAACGTTTTATTTAAGTGAGTTCAACCAAAGAGGCAGGATGCTAACTATGATAATGTCTGCCACTGATTATATAATCTTAATTTGTTTAGAAAAAATTGTATTTTGTTAAAAAATTATTAATAATTATTTTTTATTTGCAATAAATAATAAGTTTATTTTTCATAACAGAAAGAAGAAACATAATACTTTAAGATTGATATATCTCGAAATTTTCTAAATCTTTAGTAATTTTTATTAATATATTACAAATGATGGTCATCAAACGTGCGTAGTCATAGATTCAGTAGCCATTTGTTTTACGTGCACTTCTTGTAATGCATAATATTGTACTCATAATAAGCCGGCTACTGGTAAACGGTTTACATAAATCCAAGTTGTTGTAACTATAAATAATTTACCTTTTTAAATTTTTAACTAATCTTATTAGATATTAGATGACAAATATCAATATAAAAAATTTGATGATCCCCCATTTTTCATAACAAATGAAGTGAATATATTAACAGTAAGCGTAAAACAAATATTCAACATTATTGAATAATATGCTAATTTTAAAAAATAATTGCTCCACTTACAGTCCTCAGTTTTGAAGGGATCGGAGCCAATGAATTCCAGCTCTTAGTCTCTTATACTTATTCTTCTTCTTCTTCAACCTTGTTCTATCCATTGTTGGACATAGGTCTCCCCTTTTTTCTTCCACTCGTTTGTGTTTTGCGCCTGTCGATACCATTGCTTTCCAGCCACTCTTCTGATATCGTCAACCCATCTCTGTGGTGGTCTCCCGACTCCTCTTTTTCTTGTCTTGGACTCCATTCTATTATCTTTTTGGTCCATCTTTGATCCTCTGTTCTTATAATATGACCAGACCACGACCATTTTTGTTTCGTGATGTGTTCAATTAAGTCTCTTATACTTATACCCACTAAAATATTTTAATATGGAAATATTTGAGCTGAGTTAGTGTTTTAAATGCAGCACAATAGACAGTTTACTTTTAATACATCGGATGGTAAAATTAGAGTGTATTCGTGTCTTTTTCGAGTTTGCCACACAGTTTCTTAAAAACCTTAAACAGCTTGGGGTTTTGTTCTGATTTAAAACAGTTTTTGACTTTTTCTGAAAAGTAGTGATTTTACTATTATAATATTTATCTAAGATTTGTGTAAATAAGGCTTATTAATGTTACCAAAGTCAGCAGAGGCCATTTCAATTGTTATAGACGAATTATCTTTAGATACATCAAATTATCTCATCTCATGTTTGTTAATTTTTTTACGCTACTATTTTTTGTGTAATATTTTGGCTTATTCGTGTTCTAAAGCAACAATTTTGCTCTTAAGTTCTAGTCCGAGCGATTTAATTGTGGAAAATTCTTACTGGGAAGTGGTACACTACTAACAAAAGACTCTAAAAATCTGTTCGTCAATGCAAGAGACAACTTATCTGCAATAGTTATGTTTACGTAACTATGCTAAGATGATTATTCACAAATGTCGAAAATAACATTCTGAATTATAATTGAGGAAACTGTACCATTTTAGTCCTAACAACGATGGAAATATAATTCGAAACAACCAATCTATTTAACTCGGTTGGCCACGCTCATTAATTTTGTATAAACCGCGGTTGTGGTGTTAGTCGCGGTCGCCTAGTAATGGCATATGAACGCCCACCAAACATCAATAGTTTATTAACAATATTTTAATTGAAATTGATTCGGACCAACTTTATAAACAAAAACAACTTTTGCTTACCACTTAAAATAATATTTTTTTTTATACGGTGTAGCAAAACCTCAAATTTGGTAAATAATTTGATAAAATTGATAATTTGTATAAAGCGTTCAACATGCAATAAAGTTAAAGTTGCAAGCAGATTTAGGAGTATTTGCTTAAAGGTAATATGCGTGTATACTTTGATTTGTGAGTCAATTGATAAAAGTCTGCTAGTTTCTTTAACATCTTATACTTTCTTATAGTATTTTTCTATTTTAAACTGTACAGTTCGGGTGCTGTATTTTTTACTTATGATATTTTAAAGAGCTCAGGTATTTGCTGTTTAATATTGTTTTTTGTTTTTCTCTTCCACGTTTTGGATTTATATTTATTACGATAATTCTCCATAATTAAAACTGCCCCTTCTATCTCTCTTCACTAAAAATATTTTATTTTTAGAGTTCTATTTATAATATTTTTGAGAAACCTGACCTTAATTTTTAATTGTTGATATAATCCATAGCTTCTTCATTTATATTAAATATATTTAATTTTTACCTACTTTTTTTATTCAGCTATTATTATAAAAATATTTTTACTGCTTGAGTTTTTTACGAAGTACCCGTGTTTTGCTACTATAATTTATTTTTTTGTAAAATTGAAATTAAAAATTAGGTTTCGCTAACATTGACTTTTAAAAAGGTAATACGCTATCACTAATTTTAGTTGTCAAATTTTTAGATTAAAGAGGAGCCTTTGTATTAGTTAGTCCTACCTCTTCTAAATATCAAATTTTTATATGGTTTTAATTTTTTTATCTAATAATAGCTCTAATAGAGTGTGTCAATTACTAGTGGCACTCTGTAAGTCTCAACCTAAGAAAAAATAAACGTTTGGAAGAAAGGCTGACAACTCTACAACTGTAACAGAAAACTGCACGGAATCTTAAGTAACATCTCTGATTGTCAACAACAAAGCGAGAAGTGCGGCTACGACAATAAGAAAAGAAATTTAGAATACCAACACTAAACGTATAAAGCGCATATACTAATTGAAAAAATATACAATATAAATGATAGTTGTTCAAAGATTAATTGAACAAACATTATAAAGAGAACCAAAAGTATGTTGAATCTTTAAAAGTAAAAATATCAACGCTAAACAAACTTGATGCAGTTTTTATTTTAACAAAACAATAAATAAAACCTGCAAAGTTTGCAACGCATAGCGAAGTGGCGAAACAGTCTCCCAAATTTGAGAAATCGCGTTTCCGGGTTAAAGGTCACGTAGTATTTCAAAGCTTTATGTTGAAATTAATCAGTGTTCAAAGACGAGTTGAATGATATGCTACATGTCCTATGTTGCTATTTTGAAAATTTGAAATCGTATAGGTCACTAACGCTGACCTTTGACCAACCAGTTTCAAAAAAAAACATTTTTGGTCACCTGTCGGTTGGTGAAAACAGAATTTGAAAATTCCCAGCCGTTCTCGAGTTATTGCTCGGACGGACGGACGGACAGACGGAACATGAAGTTAGTAAGTGACTTCGCTTAAATTCGCCACTTAATAAAACAATAATAGACTTCCAACCGGCTACCAGAAAAATTGATAAAATGAATTTAAAAATAAAAATTTAACATGTTAAATAAACAATCTACACACTTTACTTTGAAAGAAACAAAATACATTTAAATAAATAAATAAATTGTGTATGTTTTATTCAAACAGTTATCGTAACTTTTAAACAGAGTAATATGATTTGAGGTATAAATGCTAAAGTTAGCAAAAAATATTTATAATAATAATAAGTCTATATGATGAATGAGACAGTAATTGTACAACACTAAAAGAATTAATATTTACAAGTCTTTCACATAAAGGTATACACTTTCTGACATGTGTTTCAACAAACAGGAGTACGCAAATCAGCTTTTATTAATAACATCTTACAGAAAACTAACAATGAAAAACTAAATAAACAAAAAATATTAATAATATAAAAGGAAGAAGACATACAAACTAAAAAAATTGTAGTTATAAAAGGTAGTAATATATGGAACTGTAAAACATAAATTCTAACTGAAAAAATAAGGAAAAAAATTGGAATTTTTAAAAGGCAAGCGTTAACAAAAGTCTCAGAATCAATTAAGAAGGACAATAACTAAATGAATTATAAACCAGATATAATGGTGAGGATTTAGTATCTTATTTAAAACTAAAAATATTAGGCATGCGAGAAGAATAGAAACATCATAGCATAATAAGTAGAAGAACAAAACTCCAGTGCATGTCTAATTAAAACGAAAAATATGGCAACATTTTCGCCGATAACAAATTGGAAGTAGTAGCCAAAAGATAGGGATAATTTAGGTTAAAGTCAGAGAAGATTAAAGTTTGATGTAGACTACAGTACCGCTCCTAATACACGTAGTCGAGGCAAATAAGTAAAAAAAAGCTAAAATCTCTAATTTTTTTCTGGGTACACATACCGAGACGTTTCATGGCGCATTCGATTCGGAAAATCCTCAAAAAATGTTACCCAATATTTTTTTAATTATAATGCGAAAATGCATTTGTGGACGCAAAAAAAACTTTTGACGCATTTTTTGCAGACCCTAAAGAATAAAGAATACCTTAAAGCATAATCCTGGGAATGGGGGCGATTTTGGGAAATTACCTCAAATTTGTTTGTTTTTCGAGTTGAAACTATATATACAAGGGTTTTTGAGATCGCTAATTACAAATATAACGCTTAGATAGTGCTCCAATGCACTTGGCGGGGTAGAATCTTAGGGTTGAGAGCGATTTTGGGGAACCAGCTCAAAATTGTTTAAACTGCTTGAATAAGGGTTTTTGGGGTCTCTAATAACGATTTTGATTCTCAAATTAAGCTCCACAGCACCAAAATTATAAAGGCCAATTCAAAGTATTTTTTGAGGCAGAGACCCCAGAGCAGGGATACGTCTTGCAGATATGCGACCACTCATCCGGATCGGGCCACATGCACCACTTCTCAGTCTTTTGTTTGAATTATAATGCTTAGAGAAGGAACAAGGAAATTTAAATGCTTTGTATTCGTGTCATATTCAAAAGAGTTTTAATTCAACAGCGTGGCGCATTTTTCCAGAATTGAATGTTGGCTTTCCGTGCAAGATGTTGGCCGATCTGGGCGACGCGGCGCAAGAAAAGCATGATAAGCAAATTCATACTGCTGTAGACTCGTGCAAATAAAATAAAACGAGTTTTTTTAATAAACGGAAGAATTAGCATTGAATTTCTGTAAGTTACGTGATGATTTCCAACCAAAAACTTTAAAGCGCATTTTTTAAAATTTCATTTCTTTGGTATTTTCAAATTAGCGAGCGTAATATCAAAAAAAAACTACTTAACCTGCCAATTTATATCAATGTTTATTATTTGGAGTATTATAAGTCGGGGGAAAAGTTCTGCGAAAAATCGATTTTTATGTCCAGTTTCATTTAAAAACGATAACTATTTCTCAAAATAAAGTTTGTCGTCCTCAGTAACTGTTGGTACCATTTGGCCGACTAGCTGAAACGGGCTTGATTATGAGACTTAAATCGATTTGATCACCGAGTGCATAGTTCCCTCGTCTTCGGCAGCGCCAATCTGCTTTGCGGCATCTCTAGCCAAAAGTTTTTCTTTCTAGCGATAGCGCATCAAGATTCAAAGTTAGATTTTGTTCGAATCCATCAGAAATTGAAGAATGTAGATGAACTTAGAGAGCCATAAACACGCAAAACAATAAATGATTTACAAAATATAGACAAAAATCTCAAAAGAATACGTAAAAATCGATGTTCAAGTGTTGCAAAACTTTTCCCCAAATTAATAAAAACCATTCCAAATGACCTACAAAATTGGTCTAACAAACTGTTTAAACAATATTTATCGTACACCCAATATTAGGAAAGTTTGTTGTTTTTTTTAGAAAAAATTGAATACTTTTTTAGCCGTCTAAACCAGGACACGCCTTAATAATATTTCCTTCATTGGTACACAGTTGAGAAGTATCAGAAAAGAAGGTCTTGCTCTAACTGCAGCTGGAGCAAAACTAAATGTGGCAAACTTAAACCTTTATCTCGCGGCTATTGTGTTCTTTTAAACCTGGTTAAAAATATATATAATAAAACAGTAAAAGTAATACTTTGCAAAATCGTAAATAGGATTTAATATCATTGAATTTTTTACGTGTGCCTTAGAGGACTTAAAATAAGATAACAAAAAAAACAAGATATTGGATGAAACAGTTAATAACCGAAATTTTGGCGACGATAATATAGTATTTCACAAAAAATTGTTTGAGGAATTAGAGGTAGAGACAAAAGGGTTAAGAATAAACAAAAGTCAGACATATAAAATATCATAAGAATAATCAACCTTTAATAAGCAGAAATAAATAAATTATCGAAAAACTTGATTTATATGTGTATCTGACATAGACACTACGAAGTGCGTTCAAGTTTTAAGGTCTAAAAATTTTTTTTGAAAAGTATTTACACAAGAAAGTTAAAACTTCTGATACTTCTCAACGTAGTCTTCGTCTAGACGTACACATTTTTCGCAATGTCGTCCCTATAATTTTATGGCTACTAAGAGCAAGTTTTTATGGAATACCGTCGATTAGGTGTGCGTAATATCGCTTCTCAAGTAAGCATTTCGTAGAATCGGTGGAGTTTATTTTGCATGATAAAAGCTTCTCCAAGATGAGTTTCACGAATGCTGCCGACAAACACAAGTTTGCGGTGGTGGCAATGTCCTAGGACATGTTGAAATGTCATGCTGCAAATTTCAAATAAAATCAGCGGGATTGGAGAGTATCCAATCCCGCTCATTTTCCATTCAAGCCGATGTTGTATCAATGATTTTCCAGTAAGAAAAATACGCCTCAAAGAAGTATTCTTAGTAGCCATAACAGCGACATTGTGATAAAGGTTATAAATGTCACTTATTAGTTACCACACACTGTCCTAAAACGTAGATGCTAAAAAGAAAAAAGACAAGAAAACTAAAAATACACTAATTTGTAATAGAGGGGAAACTCATGAGAATAACACAAAAAGATCGAATAACAATTAAAAGGATTAGAGATAAAACTGAAGTAGATGATATAAAAAAGAGAATATGTTTTCTAAAGTGGAATTTGGTAGAAAATATGTAGAGACTGAAAAGAAGCAAGAGTAGGAAAAGATCGTGCGATGATATAAAGAAAAACTTTATAGTGCAATTGGTTTAAAGTAGCTCAAAATGGAGAAGAATATGAAAAATAAGAAAAACTTATATTAATAATGTAGAAAGCAATTAAATGAAGAAGGGAGATAAAGCACTAATGCAATTAGTCGGTCGCGATTAGCTTTTTAATTTATATTATTACAAAACTGAGAAGACAGATTTTTACAGTTTTGCTCGAAAAATTAGAATATTTCCATAGAAATTGCTAGTCCTCCATATCTCATTAAATACCATGTTGCTTTAGCAGATCTGACACTACTACATATAATTGTACACTTAATTATTTATTTAAAAGAAAATTGTCTTCAAATAAAGTTACTTTTACTTAATTTTTTAATTCCTAATTGTTACTGAGTTTAAAAGGCCACATCTTTTTTGTTATAATACTTTTTGTATCCTATTGCTTGTTTTTTTAATACCTGTTTTGTAGTAACACTAATATTGTATGATATAACTAGTATTACGACCGTTTTAGTTTAATATTAAAATAATTTCAATGTTTAAGTCATAAAATAAATAAAAAGCGGCTCGGGTCGATTCAGAATAAGCTGCAATAAAAGCGACACAGCATCTCAATAGCCTAGCTACAGCTAATCTATATACACCCTGACAAATAGCAAGTTTTACATGGCATAGCCTATTGATCGCCAGTCGCCCTTTTGATATAATAATTTCCCACATAAAGGTTCGCCCCGTCGACCTTCAAATTTCTTCGTTTAGTGGCGCTTATAATAACGTATCGGATTGACATGAATAGAAATTTAGCCCAATTTTTTCATAATTTGCAGGGAATTGAGCTGGCAGCGAATCAAAGAACATCACGCCACCGACCTAAAGCCAGGTAATTTTATTACAGTGATTTCGCTGCCGCTGTTTACGGCCCATTTTTACGGCAATCTGCTTTATCAGATGTTATTAAATTGCCTGATTGTAATCAGCGGCATTTTATTTCCACGGGCTCTTATAATTCCAAGTGGGTAAACATGAATGGATGTAGTTTACTTATGTTATTTATAAGCTATATACGCTCTAGTTAAATTTGATTGTGATAAATTAGCTAAAATTTTAATTAATTCTGCATATTTGACAGAATAAGTGTATTTGTTTATTTAATTAAAAGCGCTTGGTGTATTTTGTAAGTGCTTATAAATGTAAACGTATAGTTTTATGTAAATACGATAAATACGATAGTCACTGTATAGTTTTTATTTCGTTTCGTTCTAGTTTTTTTTCATTAAAATGTATTAGCAATTAGAACATACACAGTTATATGAGCTAATTTGTCGATTGTACATACAAATAACATGTAGAGGGTAGCACCCACTGACGTTACTTCAAATTACTCAATAGGAGGTGAATATTTAAATATGGATTACAAAATATGAAATATTTATAGCACTGCATTACGAGGCCATTTTGGTTTTAACCTTCTTTGATAAGTTTCGTCAAGTAGAGTGCCGTATTGGGATGAGATTCTAGTCTTCGCAGGTGCTTAGTTGTTGATTGTAAAATTACATCTTTGACATAGGGGAACTCTGAGGTCCTTATGGAGGATGCGTAGAGTTTTAGATTGATAACGTTGTGATATGTATACATTCGACGAGCTGAAGCATCCCCATAGCTTCACCCCGTACGTCCAAATAGGCCCAAAGATAGTTTTAAAAAGAAGGAGCTTATTTTCGAGTGATAAGCATGACGACCTGCCGAGCAACCAATACAATTCTTTATGTCTAATTATTTCTGCTTCTTTAATATGTGAGCCTTCTAGGTAAGTTTCTTCGTCTGGTATCGCGCTTCCGTAAACTGTGGTATTGCAATGTTATTTATTATCGCCGCTAGATACCCTTGACGTCATAGGGTAAATGTTTCATGGACATACTTGTTTTTGTTAATCTTACTTTGCCATTTGTTCTTCTAATTACAGATAATATTTAGATGCTCCTATAAGTAACGCGTTGGGGTTGTTGAATTTTTGTCATACGCAAGAATGTCTGTATCGCCGTCAAATGTTCTTGATAGTGTTAAGGGTGACAGTAACAAATCTGCGGTATAAAGGAGGTAAGGGAGTGGACCAAGTACACTATCTAGTGGAACACCGGACTTATCTTTCTGATTGGATGAGGTTGCATTGGCCGATTTAACTCGGAAGGTTCGATGAGTCAGATAGAATTTAATTAATAAATAGTACTGGTGTGGAAATGAAGCTTTTACTTTATATAATAGTTCTAAATACCACACTTTATCAAAGACGACGAGGGTCCAGAAATATAGCAGAGTATTTTTTTTCCAAAGCCTTATTAATGGGGTCAATGATACAATGACATTGCTGAATTTTGGAGTGGTTCTGCCAAAAATCAAACTAGTGATCTGGGTATGGTTTATCAAGTATGAAATCTTGGTATAATATTTTTAGTAGTAATCGTTCGAGAAGTTTAGATAATACGTAAAAAAATAATAGGACGATGTAAAGCTGGTTCGTTGCCTGTTTTCAATATCATTATAACCTGAGAAAATTTCAATTATACTGGCCAATAACTGAGTCAAATGATTTTTTTTTACTGAAACATCAGAATTACAAAAGATTCTATGAGCTAATTTGTTGTTAAAGTTGATTGGCTTGATGAGGTTGGCACCCATTGGTGCTTCCTCGCAGTTTCCTAATCCTATTGATTGAGGATGATGGATTCACACTGGAGGATTCACGTTAGTTTGTAGGTCCCAAGGCCATTTCCGCTTTAATCGCCGAAAGTTTGGTTGTAACGTAAGTGGTTGTATAAGGTCGTTTGGATGATATGTAAGTCTATCATAGTGTCTGGTTGCCCGTTCCGTAATTACATCACGCACGTATGGTGTGTTGGAGTCGGTATGTAGGGTGAGATTTGTCACGTACCATGGAGCATCCATAAGAGTTCTTATTGTCTTGGATTGGAATCTCTGGATTATGTCTACGTTAGAATAGCTAGAGCAGCCCCACAGCTCACATCCATATGTCCAAATAGGACGTAAGACGGTTTTATATATAAGGAGTTTATTCTCGGTTGCTAAAGGTGATTTCCGACCTATTAGCCAGTACATTTTTTTAACTTTCAGATCCATGGCTTTGCGCTTCTTCTTTATGTGTTGTTTCCAAGTTAGCCTTTTGTCCAGTGTAATCCCAGATACGTCACTTCTTGAGATTGTGGTACATCAATGTTGTTTATGGTAACAGGAGGGCATATTCCCCTTCGCATTGTAAATGTTATTTGAACTGACTTATTTTCATTCACCTTAATTCACCATTTGTCTAGCCATTCTTCTATTAAATGTATGTGTTCCTGCAGTAATCTTGTAGCAGCTAAAGGGTCTTTATTGCACGCGAGGATGGCAGTATCATCTGCGAACGTTCCCATTTCTGTGTACGATGTATTTGTTATATCAGCAGTGAAAAGTAAGTATAGGACTGGGCCCAAAACGCTGCCTTGGGGAACCCCAGCGGTAATTGGCTGTAGTGTCGAGATTTTGTTTCCGAATTTTACTAGGAAATAGCGGTTTGAAAGGTAGGATTGGAAAAGGAGATAATATTGGTGCGGAAATAATGCTTTTATTTTAGCCAGTAACCCTTTGTGCCACACCTTATCAAAGACTTGTCGGACGTCTAGGAATACTGCCGTGCAGTACTTCTTACTTTCAAAAGCTTTCTGAATTACGTTAGACATGCGGTGGCACTGTTGAACAGTAGAATGATCTCGTCTGAATCCAAATTGGTGCTTTGGGATCCAATCATCCAGTGGTGTGTCTTTATTTAACCGACTTAATATCAGCTTTTCTAGGAGTTTGGTAATTATTGATAACAGGCTAATTGGGCGATAAGATTGCACTTCATTTGGCGGCTTACCAGGTTTCCATATTACTATAATTTGCGCCATCTTTAGTTGCGGCGGCCAGTAGGTTAAGCGCAGAATTGCGTTAAATAATGCTAGTAGTTGTCTTTCCCCAGTTTCTGGTAGCTGTTTAAGGATAGGACCAGTTATGAGGTCGTAGCCTGGTGCTTTTTTGTTGCTCAAGAATTTTATCTCCTGTCGTAATTCACCGATTTTAAGATCCCGCATTGGGAATGAAAGTTGTAGTGTTCAGAGTTAGGTCTAAATACTTCTGCCAGATATTGTGCGAATAGGTCAGCTTTTTCTTGGTCAGATCTGGCCCACGTGCCGTCTGTGTTACGTAGCGGCGGTATATGTACCTGTGGCCTCTTGAATCCCTTTGTGGCTTTCCATATACTGTAGTCGTCCTTGGAAAGAGAAGTTACATATTGTTGAAATGTGTCGTTTTTTACTTCGTTCATTTTTCGTTTAAGTTTATTAGTAATTCGATTGTACTTTTTTTTGTCGTTTCTATTATGTGTTCGTTGCCAGACTGCCCTAGCTTTCCTTTTTTCCTTAACCAGCTCCATCACTCCTCTTGGGAAGTTTTGTGAGCTGGGTTTTTGCTTTTCCATGCGCGGTGTAGCATACCATGCTGCCTCTTGTGTAGTAGTTATAAATTTGTTGATTTCACTGTCCAACTCTTCAGTCGTTTTTAGGCTTATATTAAGATCAAGATGTTGATCCATATACTCTTTAAAGGCGTCCCAATCAGTGCGTCTGTTACATAACATTGGTTTGGCTTCTTTTCTAATTACTGTAGCACTAATAGTAAGTATGACAGGTGTGTGGTCAGATGATAGATCATAACTGGATGTTATATCTACGTAGTTAGATGAAACTCCTTTAGCAACGAAGAAATCTAACAAATCCGGAATTTTGCCAGGGTCCGTTGGCCAGTACGTTGGGCTACCTGTTGAGAAATATGTATAATTATTATCAGTTATGAGTTTATTAAGTTCTCTGCCTTTTGTGGTTATCAGTCTACTGCCCCATCTGGTATGCTTCGCATTAAAGTCTCCGCCAGTTATAAATCCTGACCCTAAGGAGTCAAAGAATGGCTGTAGCATGAGTTTGGTTATTTGGTGCTGAGGGGGCAATATGTTTCCGCTATTGTAATTGGATTTGGTAGTTTATTTACTTCAATCACTGTGGCCTGTAAGAAATTTTCTTGAATTTTGGTAGTTCGTGATGTGTTATTGATTCACGAATGATAATGGCAGTGCCTCCATGTGCCGTACCATCTGGATGTTCGGTGGTAAATAAGATAGTGCGGTATTTTATGTGGTTCTTACAGTAAAATGGGTTTCTGATATAAGAAGGATATCAATGTTGTTTATACTGAGGAAGATTTCGATTTCTTGTTTTTTGATTGAGGCCGTTGGCGTTCCAGAGTGCAGTTTTAAGGAATTTGGCCATTATCGAACTAATTTATTTATGACCGTCGTAAGCGTATTCAAAATAATGCTATTTTGTTGTATTAGTTGATTGAACATACCTTTGAATTCTTCTAAGAACTGTGTGAGAGTTAGGTCTTGGTGTGATTGAGGTTTATTTGTGTTTGTTTGTTCACAGTTAGTGTTTGGCGTTTTCCAGTAGTTCTTCACTGGCAAGGGAGGAAAGTTTTGTGGATTTGTCTTGTAAGAGGCATGTGTGTTTTTTTGTGTTTGGGTTTTCGGTTTTATTTTGTTTTGTAGCTCTTGGTAGATTGAACAGCCCTTGTAGTTTGCGGATGTGCACCATTGCAGAGTGCACAAGTAGCAGGGTTTCCTTGTTTTTGCATGTAATAGAATTGTGCGGTCCGCCACATTTAACGCAGGCGTATGGCCTATTACAATATGACTTTGTATGGTTATAGTTTTGGCATCTTGTGCACTGGACCAGGTTCATATTTCTGTGGGGCGGTTCAACAGAAATTTTTATGTTTTGTAAGTAATTTATGTTATATATGTCTTTGTTGTTGGTGGCTGGCTCCAAATCTACAAAGAATAGTGGTAATGCTTCTTTAGTTTTCTTATGTTTTATGTTAGTAATGTTTCTAACCTTGTGATTATGAGTAGCTAGTTCAGCTGTAATATCATCTACTGGAATTGTAGGATGTATGTACCGTAGGACCACTCTGTATGCACGTTCCTGCTTGATTTGGTAAGTGTGGTGAATGACACTGTTTTCCTGGAACTGTTTGATGAGTTTTCTGTACACATCCATTACACATTAAATTTGACTACGTTATCAGCCATACTTTTGGTGGTGTACTGTTCCTGTTCCATAATATCTTTCAAGCTGTTTATCATTTCCTGATAATTGTTAACTCCATGTACGTAGATTGGAGGGGTTTGGGTATTTTATTTGAGTTTTGTTGGCACCGTTATCTTGATTATTGTTTGTTACGTCTGTAACTTCTGGTAAAATTGAGTATTTGTTAGTTTGTGTTAGATTAAATGATTGTGGGGATTTTGTGTGTTTTGCAATTTCCTTCTTTTCTTTTTAGGTTATTAACTTTTGCCAAACATTTTTTGTCTGCAATGTTTTCTTCTTCCTCTGCGTCGCTAATAATAATTTCCATTGGTTTTGTGTCGTGATTTGTTGATGCAATGGTTGGACTTGAGGCGGCATTACAAATTGAGACATTGAAGAGTGACCATATTGATAAGGTTGAAATGTTTGTATTTGTGGCGACATTGAGTAGCTATTGGGCATTTTCTGGCATTGCTCAGGTGTTATTTGTTGTGGGTTGTTATTTGGGATAACTGGGTATTGTTGGTAAAAGGATACGTTTTGTTGCGTTATTGTTGAGTTGAATTGTTGCGTGGGGTTGTAGCCATTGCCAAATGGCAGCATGTTATTAGTTTTACTTACATGCATGCATTGAATTATGTAGTAAACAATACAAAAATGAAAACAGTTTATTCCAATTAATGCACTGGTTCATCACTACTCGAGGTTCACTGTACGATAGCGATAACATGCAGCGCGCACGACTTAGGCATGTGCTCGGCTTGAGCGCTCGAACCGTACTCGAGTCAAACGATAAAATTGAATAAGGTGATTAATAAAGTAACATATTTTTGTGGTAGTTCTTTAAGTATTGTTGCTATAATTAGATCATATTCAAGAGCCTTGTTAATTTTGAGGACTTTTATTTTATTCTTTACCACAGCAGGGTAGAAAACTTTTATTTGAAGTAACAGTTTCAGGAGTGCAATGAGAAACTCTCCTCAACGTATTTATCTGGCTCTTTCGTATGAGGTTTATATACTTTAGCAAGATGCTGTGCAAATTATGATCTGCTCCAGCCCATCCGCCTGTTCTAGTACACAACGGCGAAATGTGAGTTTGTGGACGCAAAAGTCCTTTTGTGGCTTTCCACTGGGGGTTGTCATATCTAGAAAGATTTTCAAGGTATTGGTAAAATCTTTCACTTCAAGCATCCGTTAATTTGCTTTTAAGCTGTTTTGCGATACAATTATACTCCCTCCTATCATCGATGTGGCGCGTACGTTACCATTTCGCTCATTCTCTGTATTTTTCAAAAACTAGCTTTTTTATTAGTAATAGAACATAAATGGGATGGTTTGTCATACGTTTCGTTATGGTTGTGTCATACCGTCCTGCTTCTTGGATAGACATGGTAAAATTATTTATTACATCTTTAAGTTCTTTGAGTGTTTTTTGTCTTATTTTTGTTTCCATATCTTGCCTAGAAATGATCTGAATAATTCCGGATTAGCTTTTCTGGAATTTCTTTTATAATGATAAGTATTAGAGGTGAGTGGTCGGATGACAGATTGTGGTTTGACTCAATACTGATCTCAGTATTCTAAACTCCATTTGAAGTAAAAAAGTCCAATAGGTTAGAGATACCATTTAAATCTATCGTCCAGTATGTAGAAGATCCCGTGGAATAAAGGGTATAGTTTTTTTCAGTGACTGTACTATACAGCACTCTTTCTTTTGACGTTGTAAAACGTAATCACCAGTGTCTATGCTTAGTATTGTAATCACCATCTGCAAGAAAACAAAGACCTAGAGAAGTAAAGAAATTTATCAAGTTTGGATATATAAGCAATAGATATAATTAATGGACTTGGTAGCTTATTTACTTGTAATGTTGTGGCCTAAATAATTAGGTTACTAATGGTAAATGATGCTGTTGATAACAATGGTGAGCAGATTGAATTTGGTACTGTTTCGTTAAGCTACTGATTAAAAAATCTTTTAAATTCTTCAACGAATATGCGACATTTCATTGCTTAAGGGTGCAGTATAACTGGTTTTTTGTTTTATGGTGGCAGCAAAAGTAGGATTTTGGTATATAGATGTGGTAGGGTTTGGTCTATTAGCTGGTCTGGTCCTTTTATGTAGATCTTGATAAACACTGCAGCCTCTGCAGTTCGTTGAGTGAGCCCCATGTCATAAAGCACATGTTGCAGGAGTATCCATTTCTTTGGTGCAAGTAGAGGAATTGTGATTTCCACTGCCACTCACGCAAGCAAAAGGACGAAAACAGTATGCTTTTATGTGATTATAGGATTGACATCTTGTACATTGTATAAGGCCCTTCTTTTTTTGCGGAAGTTGAACTGTAATGCTCATATTTAGCAGATATTTTAAATTATACGGCGTGCCTCACGAGTTGATTAAGAAACTTTGTATTTTATAAGTATTTTTTTCCAAAGAATAGTGGGACGAAGGTGTTTTGTTTGGGGTATGCTCGATTATGTTTTAGTTGGTAAGTGTAATGAATTGCTTTGTTATTTTCTTTCTATGGATTTTACGTTGATCTTAACTTCATTATTATTAATCGTCTTTGAGACGTAATCCTCTTTGTTCAGTATAAAGTTTTAACATTTTCGGATTTTCGATTTTGATCTGATCAGCATAATCAAAATTTTAAATTTAGCATTTCATATCAATCAATTAAAGGTCTGTATCGTATTTATAGCAAAATCAACAAAAGTAAAAGTTTCTTGTTTTTTTCTTATTTATAAAGACCATAAATTCAAAGAAAGTCTTCAATTATTACTGGATTATAGGAAATGTAATGAAAGAACTACTTTACAAAGAAATAAACTTGCTAACAGAGTTTATTAACGTTGTCTTTAAATTAAAACATATCTCCCCTATAAGAAAAGGGGTAAAAAAAATTACCCACAGTTAGCTGAAACCACCAATGTTCCATATTTGAATGTTACTAAGTCCAATGAAAATGACATATAGTAAACAAAAATAAATGATAAACAAATGTAATGTTTATTGTTCACTAAATAACAGAAAAATATTGCAAATACTTGGGTAGCGAGTAGATACTCCTCTATGAGACCGATAAAGGATAGATCTACTTCAGGGAGGCGACCCTGCCCACGCGAGCCTCGACTCTTTCCCATCTCCTAACACCTGAGAAAGGTCGTGTTCTAACCTTAATCTTAACTATAATCTACATACTCTTACCCGCTGTACACCCTATCCACTTGCTAACCCGCCCGGTAAGCGTGGCGTTTAATTGCCACATTCGTATTGAACTGCAAAACTGCAAAATTCAAGGGAGGTTTACGTCCTGCAGTGGACTCCAATGGCTGTGGATGAAGATGATTGTGTTAACGAAAAGCAGTTTTATAGGCACGTGCAATTCCCTATTAAATAAAAAGTTAGCGTTACATAATAACCCACGATAATTAACAAAATAAGCCGAGTATAAGTCCGCAGAGCTTCAATAATCGAAACCCTTTTACGCCGGAAAATCGTCAACAGAAGTTATTGCGTGATGTGACTGTAAAAAATACAAGTTTACGACATAGTCAAGAAGCATAGAAAATCTGACCACCAGAAGGAGGTAACTACTGATAACGTAACTTACAGCAAACGACCTGATCGCAAGAGAAGTGATGAATTCGTCCGCGAATTAAAAGAGAAAATCAATCAGGACCTGCATTGCAAGACTTTCATCCTGAAGAACCGCCAACTATTTACCAAGACAATATGGCCAAGAAGTTAAATGCTTAAGCTATAATTTTCAAGTGAAAAGAATGTCATCCGGGATCGTTGAATCTAACAAGATACATCTGTGCCTACTGTTACGCACACAATGTTTCCACCTATGTGATGGCGTTGGAACTTATGAACAGGGAATAGGATGTCGTGGAGCCCCACCTATTTGAGAAAGTCCTGAAGGTGACCGTTGAAAGTCATATAAACGTGCTGGAAATAGCTGTTAAACCCTGGATAGAGAAAATGACTGCTGGTCGGGAGTGTGTTTTAGCAAGGCTCTGCTCTAGTCCACAAAGTAAGGAAGAATTAGATGTGGCCATACAACAATTTGTATTACCACTTATTCCAGACTTATAGCCACATTCAACCCCGAGTGTAATCCCTTTAATTACTACGTGTGATACGTGGTCGAGACGAAAGTTAATGAAAGGTATCATAATGTCAAAGACAGATTAAGGGCTTTATCATGAAAGTAATGACACATATGAACAAGGAGGAAATTGTCGTGGCCTACAGCAAGTTTAAGTCCTGGCTCCAGCAGGTCGTGGCCGCTATTGGGGGTTCGATTTAGTAATATAATTCTCAACATTATGTACTTTAATTCTGCCAAGTTTTATGTAAACAAATTTAATTTTTTCTTGTACAATTTTAATAAAAGTACTGCCAATTTTAATCAAATTACTTACATTACTTTTAAAATTAACCATCAGGTAAATGCGAAAATGGATTCGCTACTTTCTATTAAATCGTTTCATTTTTATTTAGCACCCCCAAAAGGTACATTTACTGTGCAGTTATTAGCATTTTATGTTACATGGAACATTATACTTGCTTTTTGTATTCCATAAAATAAGTTTTAATTTAATATTAAAATTTTTGATTCTCCAGCTTCTGATATACGCCTTTCCTTATAGCAAGTGATATTCATGAATTGCTAATTTAAAAGAATTTTTAGTTATCGTGGGTGTTCTTTTTATTCCGCTTCGACATTTTAAAGAGCTCACGTGCGACTCTTGTGTTACGCAATGATAATAGTGTATAAAAGCTTGTACGGTGATCAGCTAGCATTATTCATAGCAATATTATTGGTGTTTTATTGCATCACAAACCTCCTAGCGCTGTGAGGGTTAGATATATAAACGGTATTTATTTATTAGCTTCTAAAGAGAAAATTCCACATTATTACTGTGCGGAAAATGCTACATATTAAACTTTTGCTGAATGGTAATCTCTATTATTATGTACTATATATAAAAAAATAAATAGCAAGGAACAACAAGTCAGCCAAACTACTAATAATATTTTTAACATAAATGTAATTTCTCTACTTCTCTTTATAATACTTACAGTGATTACCAATAATCAAATATACATAATAAACTAAAAACGTTTACAGTACATCTCTAATTTATATATTATTTTTTAAATATATTTTTATCACACTTTTTCAGTCTTTCAATGCAGTCTTCTTCAGAGACACTTGTTGTCTTAAGCTTTGGGATTTAGTGATCACATCACAAAAATAAAGCCAAGTTTTTTAAATTTGCATTTTGATGATTCTTCGTCAAACTCACCCCTTTTCAAATTCTCCGAAAATCCATCTTAATAGTAGTCCTTCCCATATCAGTAGTTTCTTTCTGCAACGTTGGTTTAATGTCCACACTATTTATTATCTTTACTTTATTGAAAAGTTCTTACACTTGATTCTCTATAGCCTTCTATTCCTGTCACCGTATTTTCTCTATTTCTGTTTATTTTCTATATACAGGGTTGTATCCAGAAGTAGTAGGACTGTTTTTTCCGCGCGCGGGGAGCGACCTGCTGCAGTCGCCCGCGTGCGTTAGTTGAGTGTGGTCCATAGTTTTAGTGACCTCCTGTTGTGACGCCTCGTCGTCAGTTGCGATGGAGCGAAATTTAGAGCAGCGGTACGCCATCAAGTTTTGCTACAAATACGACCCGGAAACAAAACGTCAGAGCGAAGAGTGGCACACCGCACAATCACCCCGTAAAAACAAGGCCAGAATGTCGAAATCGAAAGTGAAATCGATGTTGATTGCATTTTTTGACCGTCGTGGCATTGTCCATAAGGAGTTTGTACCTCCTGGACAGACTGTAAATGCAAGATTTTACGTGGAAGTGCTCACACGGCTGCAAAATCGATTCACACGCGTACGACCAGACCTGGTGGGGAAGTGGAAGCTCCACCATGACAACGCGCCGTGCCACGGCGCGTGGATTGTGAGGGATCTCCTGAACAAATTCGGCCTCATCTCCTCTAAAGCCCTGATATGGCACCGCCGGACTTCTTCCTGTTCCCCCGGATCAAGAGGCACCTCAAGGGCCATCGTTTCGACTCGGTGGAAGCAGTCCAAGCGGCAACGACGAGGGCGCTGAACAGCATCCCGGAGGACGACTTCCAGAAGGCCTTCGCGATCTGGAAGGTCGCTACCAGAAGTGTGTGGATGCCCAAGGGGCCTATTTTGAAGAGTATTAAGTCGATGTACCAAAATGTTCAATATTTTTTTTTAAATAAATCAGTTCTACTACTTTTGGATACCACCCTGTATATTTTGGGTTTTTAAAGTACACTTTTTTTGCTTTGTTTTTTAGTTTAACATTTTTATTTTTGCTTGATTGATCGTGCCAGTCATCTTTTTTAATTTATTTTCTTGACAATAATTTTTTTGCCACTAGTTTTATCAAGAAACGGTTCTTTTTTCTTACCTCTAATCTGTAGTATTTTTCCTACTTATGCATGAATTTTTCTTTAATCCTTGTTATTCTGAAAGGGTTTTGATATACCATCTAATTTATTATGTCCTTAATTAATTATTGTCAATAATTATTTGCTTTTATGTGACTGCTATAACTTTCTACTGCTAGTTGGTTTCCTTCCTTCTTTTCCACTTTTACGTTGCAATTTTTATATTAATCTTTATATTAAATTTAGGCATTTCTTCATATAACTTTTCGTACTCCTGTATTAAACTTATCTCTTATTTTATCTTTTGCATCTATTGTGGGCAAATATACGTTTTTTTTGAGTCATTTTTTAAGCCTTAGTTTCTTTTTAAAGTATACCGGATCGCTCTTCTTGCTTTTTCAATGAAAGAGCTTGTACTTTGTTGTTTTGCGATTGTTGTCCGTTGGGGAATATGTGTTCAGCTACCTCTGTAATATTTTATTTTTGGATTTGCTTTCTGAACAGCTAGTGTTTTCATTTTATATGTTTTAAGACTTTCTCGCAATTAATTCTTCTTTTATTCAAAGGCTTTTATTTGTTTATTGTACTTGCTTTTATGTTTTTACGTTTCCTTCTACCTTATACTCTATTTATTTCATGTTCATTGCCATGTTCGTCATATTGTTTTTTTTTGTTTAGTTATCAGTTTTCGGTAATCTGATTTTCTTTTGTTTTTAGTTTTTTTCCATTTTTACCGTACCATTATTTGTGTTTTATCTTTTTTATTACTCTTTTAATAGCTTCCTGGATTAATAAAGGGATAGTTAGATTTTTTTATATATATAAGTTATGTTCCTCGTTAATCTACCTTTATAAATAGCGATATTTTTGTTACAATTATATATATTTTTTCGTGTTTGTCAATTGTGGACGCCTTTTAATTTTCATTTTATTTACTGTTTTTTGTATCTATATTACATAACTTATCAATATCCTTTTCCCCGTTTTTTCTTTAGAAAATTTGCACATTTTCAAATGTTTATATATCTATTTAAGTCAACTTATTTATTGTTACTTTTTCTTCCTCCTCAAATATTCCTTCAAGTAACCTACACTAGTTGCTTGAGATCTAATTTTAATAAATATGAAGCACTATCACACGTGATTGTTGACAGTGTCACCATTTCAAAATGGTTTCGTTGTCAAATATTTTAGAGTTAGTGTATGTAACATTGTCGTACGTATTGCTTTATTTTTTTATGTATTACTCTCGTTCGGTATGTTGGCAGTTTTTTATAAGCCATTAAAATGCAGTATGTGGGTTTACCTGAAGCTTCTCTTAATTTGAAATGTTCGTGAGATAACATTTTGAACATTTATGTTTGCTGTTTAATTGATTCCTTTAAATGAGTAGTTGCATCACACAAATGTTATTTACAACAAGTTTATCAACATAACAAAAATTTCAAATGTGATATAACTTTCAATATGTTCTTAAGATGTGGAAAAAATTCTCATTTTTTTCTATTATTTATTAAAATTATAAAAATATTTTACAATATACAACTGTTGAGTGATTAAATAAATTTTTGTAGCTAATTTGATAACAACATAAAAATTAATTGCCATACAGCCGATTTTATTTTATATAGCTGCCAGAAATTTTGAAATTGTATCTAATTTTACCATAAATATTGCTTAACTTGCTGACTCTATAGAATAATTTTTAAGTACGCGTTGGAAGTTAAGGGCGTGATTATAAAGCAATAATTGAAGCTGCTTTTTTATATAGACATATCCTAAAATACCTTTTTCCGAAATACATCTTCGTAAAAGTAAAGTAAAATCTTAGTTACCTATTATAACAACTTTACATGCAGTCTGCATGACGTGAAAATTAGTCCAGGCGAGGTAGCAAAAAATGAGTGATTTTTTAAAATAATTAGTTGCGGCACTTTCTTAACGTAATAATTAGGAGAAAAATCGTACGAATCGAATGAAAATGTTTTGGACAAAATCCGATTGTAGGATCACTGCGAAAAAAATTCAAAAAGGTGCGAAAAAAAGGTTTTTTTTTGACTTTTAGGCACGAAAAAAACATTGAGTAAAAAAAAAATATATATAATGTTATAGGGCTTGAAAAGACGAATAAAATTGTTTTTGGATCATTAAAATCAGTTGATAACCTTTTGCACAAAAAAATAAAAACCGCGAAAAAAAGCGATTTTTCAATGTTCAATTACTCAGTTTGTAATTATGCTAGAAATGTCTTCCAGGCCCCAAATTATAGAGTTTTCCAACACCTTTTTAAAATTAAATATTTGTCAAAAAATATTCATAAGTTTTCGCGCAAATTTCGAAAAAGTAAAAACAGCTACTTTAGTAAAGCGACCCCTATTTACACAATAATTGTAGTAGAGCAATTTTACAAAAAGCTGCTTGTTCTTGAAGACTTCTTCTACAACCATATCAAATTTGAAGTCGATCCGATAATAATAAGTACCTCAAAAGCGCGTCTGAAGAACGTGCAATTTTAGAGAGCGGCCAGGTGGACGCACGAGCGAAGGATCGCGCGCGTTCAAATTTGACAAGCCGGAAAAAATTGAGATTTCTCGGGATCTACTGAACGAAAATTGATGTTTTTTTAACTGGCACTAAAATATTAATAATGAGCGGAGTGGCTATTTGACATAAGGGATGGTTATGTGCTTATTTATGAAATATTTTTCCTTATTAATCTTATAATTACTTCTGTTTAATTTTTCAATGATTGTTGACATTCGTGTTGTCTACGTATTTCTAATTTCGTATAATAATGGAATCACTGAAAAACATTTATCTGATATGCGATATGACATTTTTAAAAGTATGAATATCACTAATAAGACGAAATTGGAGCTGCTCCCACCAACGGAAGGAGCCGCCAAGCAACACTGTTTACGTGTTTATTTACAAGTACAAGCCTGGCTAGGAAGGGTGAATCCGGCGACGCAGTATGGGTGGAAATTAACTGACAATACCCTTGAGCCGATTTTCACCATGGAGCAGCTGATTCCTCAAGTTTTAATAGCTACTATCAGTTGTCAATGCAAGACCGGGTGCAAAAGGAAATCGTGCACGTGCAAAAAGCATGGCATACCTTGCACCGACTTTTGTGCAAAATGTCGTGCGCAAACGTGCGAAAACATTGAAAAAACAAACTACAACTTCGAAGAGGAAGAGGAACATGCATATTCAGAGGAAATCAATGACTGGCTCGAATTAATAACGGAGGCAGATGACACAGATCAACGCGAAGAAAACGAAGACGTTAGTGAAATTGTTCAGTACGATGAAGAGAGCCACTCATATAATGATTCCGATGTATCACTGGAAATCGCATAATGATAATGTAACGTATTCCGAATGTTTTTTTTTTTTATTATTAAAGATAATGTATTTGTTGCGTTTGCGTATATTTTCGTTAAGTCATTTTGTGTCGCTGTATTTTTTAATGTTTTGTTAATACTGGACGTTTGCAATATGAAAGTACACATTGTTTAAACGATATTTATGTTGTTAATTTTTTTTTACCTTCATTCCAATGTTGTTAACTATGCGAACATGTGTAAATATCCCTAAGTAAGAACAGCATTAAAAAATGTTTAGTAAACAAACTTCATTAATAGGCACATAACCATCCCTTATGTCAAATAACCACTCCGCTCATTATTAATCTTTTAGTGCCAGTTAAAAAAAAACATCAATTTTCGTTCAGTAAATCCCGAAAAAAGCTCAATTTTTTCCGACTTGTCAAATTTGAAAGCGCGCGATCGCTTTCCGGGCGCCCGCTCCACCCGCAGGAAAGAGAGTTCCCCCACCACCGCGCCACTTCTCCTTCGCTCGTGCGTTCACGCGGCCGCTCTCTAAAATTGCACGTTCTTCAGACGCGCTTTTGAGGTACTTATTACTATCGGATCGACTTCAAATTTGATATGGTTGTAGAGGAAGTCTTCAAGAACAAGCAGCTTTTTGTAAAATTGCTCTACTACAATTATTGTGTAAATAGGGGTCGTTTTACTAAAGTAGCTGTTTTTACTTTTTCGAAATTTGCGCGAAAACTTATGAATATTTTTTGACAAATATTTAATTTTAAAAAGGTGTTGGAAAACTCTATAATTTGGGGCCTGGAAGACATTTCTAGCATAATTACAAACTGAGTAATTGAACATTGAAAAATCGCTTTTTTTCGCGGTTTTTATTTTTTTGTGCAAAAGGTTATCAACTGATTTTAATGACCCAAAAACAATTTTATTCGCATTTTCAAGCGCTATAACGTTATATTTTTTGTTTTTTACTCAATGTTTTTTTTTCGTGTCTAAAAGTCAAAAAAACCTTTTTTTCGCACCTTTTTGAATTTTTTTCGCAATGATCCTACAATCGGATTTTGTCCAAAACATGTGCATTCAATTCAGACGATGTTTTTCCTTATAAAACCGTTGAGAAAGTGCCGCAACTAATTATTTTAAAAAATAATCTACGCCGCCTGGACTAAATGACCATCATCATTTGACAAGAGGCACAGCAGCGCCACTTATGTTAATTCGTTTGAATCTTAATTTCGTGATGTTTTGCGCACTGTATAGTTTGTCAGCACACTTTGTTGTTTATGACAATAAATTCGTCATCTTGTGCAAAATTTCCCAAACTACACGAAGCAGGGTTTTAATGAACGATGCGAAAGGACCGGAACTGACGTATAAATAGCCTACAAAATATATGTGAAAGTCGGAGGTATTCGTTTAGGAGTAGGTAAAGCAATATTTGTAGATGATCTATTGGAGAAGGGAACAGCCCTAGTCATAAGAATGCAGAAGTATCAAGCGATTTTTCGTCTCTTTGAAGACAAGTCTTTTGCTGCGCTGTGCTTAAATAAAACTCCGCAAGAAAGGAATATGTGCCTCTCTAAATACAATTCGAAGTGATATGTCTGATAAAAACGTTTCTTTTTGATTAACTTTACTTACTATTCGAAAAACACATAAAAAATGACGAATCGTACAAAAATATTTAAACACAAATTGGCTCTCCGTTGGGTAGCTTCTTAAATCTCACTTATAAACGTCAATACGGAAGAGTTGCTTTGTGTGATGTGTTTGACTACATGTGCCTTTTTAATGTGAGAGGTCAAAGCGGGTAGTAATATATTTTTTTTGATATAGCGAGGGATATAATAATTTGCCTTTAGCCAAGTTTTTAGTTTAAATATTAAATTTTCCATTATAAATATATTTTTCTTATTTAAGCGTGACTATAATCTTTATGAGAAGAATTAAAAAATATAAAGTTTATTATCTAGAAGTAGATTATGACAATGAAAAACCTTTTAATATCTAGCAAAAAAATGACGTGCTTGAAAAGAGACACGTTAACAGCAGTCTTTTTTGAGTAAAGATGAGATCAAACAAAATGAAAAAAAAACATGTAATAAGCAGGAATATTAGAATTAGATATAAGAATATCCCTGTTAGAATTCCTGATACAAATATACTGCTATAGATTTTGAAAAAAACATTAGAAGTCTTCATTTATTCATCGATGAAAAAATGTTCAATTAAATAGCAAGTTATATGACAAAAAATATTTTTTAAGTTAGTGATAAACAGGGTAGAGATTTTAGCTTTTATTAACTTATTACATTATGCTGTATTGCTTAAGATTAACTATTTAGATAAAAATCATTGGAGAACTACTTTATGTGCGTCTCATGCGACTGTGAGTGCATTTGTGGGTGAAAAATGTTGAGACGTCAATATTGGACGACAATTTTTGTTACTGAATTCAGTTTTACTAGTATTTTTGTTGGTTCTTCCGGTGTTTGTGCTATTATGACAATATCATCAGTAAAAAGATATAGGAACGATATTTGACTTTTTAATTTATTTCCTTCTCACTCTAATCCATAAATTTTAAGGTATTTGTGGAGATATTGTACCCCATTGCTTTATTCTCTGTTGGGTATTAATTGGATCTGTGCTGTTAAAGGTTCTAATAACTACGGTTTGCTGACCTTTGTTTGGTGTAGGTTTTCGCAGAATCTTTTAAGACAATTTAAGATTTTTTTACTTTTTGTAATGACATTTCTACTTTTGTACATCGTTTTGACAATTTATTTTTTATCTTTGCGTGCCTTTTAGCTCTTCCTGTTCTCTATAATATTTTCAGCAAGCTTTTTATTGCTTTCTTTGGCGGCTTTCCCTATGCGTTGTTTAATATTCTTTTTTATTTCTTGTAGTTGTGTGTTACCTTTAGATGTAATGAATAAGAGTTCTTTCCTTTCTTTTATATAATTTCCTTTAACCTCGCTTATTTTTTGATTCCTTATACTTTGTGTTTTGTAGACTGCCTCTAATGTAATTCCTATAATGTTTTTATTTAATACTTTAATACATTCTGTCCTCGTAATTGATGTTTATAAGCTACTTTTTAGTCTTAGTTTAAAGGAGTTTTTTTTTTTAAATTTTTGTTTAATAGTAGTCTGATATTCACCCTCTTATTCTGTTTCATTAGTCCTTTCCATTCTAGTCCTATAATTATATTAATTTTTATCCTAATATTCTGTGATTACTGCCAACGCGATATTTGTTGAGAGACGCAGCGTATTCTACAATATACATATTTTTTAAAGATTATAAGGCCTATCTTATTCTTTGTTTTGCCATCTGAACTTTCTCATGTCTATTTTCGATGTTCTTTCTTTTGGAAAAATGAGTTCATTATAAATAGCTGTTGAATTTCTGCAACGTTTATAAGCATTTGTCGTTTGTTGTTCTTTTTTTCTGTACCATGCAGTCTAATATACATTTAAATTTTTCTTCCTCTGCTTAGTTTTGCGTCTTGGATGCGGGAGTATATTTGAATTAGTTTTTTTATGATTTGAATTTTTATATACATATCTCTAGTGTGTATTGAGTTAATTGGGGTTATATATAAAGTTATCCTTTGATTTGTAAGAAATTCTTCTCCGTTTGTGTTTTTTCTTCTCCTCTGTAGTACAGTATGTTCCCCTATTTTAGCGTGACGAGTTCCTCATTGTTTCTGCTAACTTCGTGTATTCCCATTGTATTCCATTTGGTATCTATTATTTCTTTTAGATTTATTAGTTTACTCTTGGGTATTTTTAGCACCCCAGTTATAGTGCTACGTAAGTCTCTATCTAAGCCAGGGATAAAGAAACTATCGGAAACTGGGTTATTTATTGCTAAATTGTAAAAGGGGTTTGGATTTTAACTCGCCACGATTGTCAGGCGGGTCAGCAAGTGGATGTAGTTGTTGCTTACTGCAACGGTTCTTTCGCCACCGTTTTCTAGGCTACCCTTTTATCTCTAAAGGAGCTCCATCTTATTAAAATCTATTTCAGCTTAATTGCTTAACGGGTGTAAGGAGATCGATATACCACTGGAGTCAGTTGTCTGCGGCAGTTCTCTCACTTAGTTTGGCCTGTGTTTCAACACAGTTATGCGCATGGCTTTTAGGAGCCATACGTAACAGTTGGGTTTCATTTGAGAACCAATATTTCAGTACAACTTCATAAAATGTTTTGAAGCCCGACAATCTTAAATATAGAGGTGCTATTCTTAAATGAAAAACTCTACATTTCAGTGTTATAAGTAGATGCGTTTAAAATATTTGCATTTTGTATAATGTATAAATTTTATATATTTGTAATATTTTTTATGAATGTTTTACTACTACCAAACGTTATTTAAAGCAAATTGACTTGAAAAACTAAAAATAGTAATGTAGATGGTTGTCTCTTTCTATATCTCGTAAGACTTAATAATAATACTTCATAATAAAAAACAACTTAATAATATAAAAATAGAAATGTTCTTTCTACCTTCCAAACTGTTCAAAATAAAAATATTTTTTATAAACTCTTATAATTCTTAAAAAAACAATAAATAATAAATAAATTCTTTTTTTGTTCATACTATTCTGAATATGGTTTTACAAACCATAGTTTGTGTTTACGCTTTACATTTTCAAGAGGTAATTTGGTGTTAAGTGGTAAGGTTGAAACATTACTAAAGTAAAAAATATCTTTATCGCCTTATAATAAATATATAAATAAAATCTTATAACTAAAAAAAAATTAGTTTTAAACAAAAATATCACAAGTGGGTAAATTCAGAGGTTCGTATTTATTTTTCACATATATTTATTAAGTATTTAGGTGAACAAAAACATTTTTTAGTGAAAAATAATAAAATGGGGGAATTATATACGTGGCGCAACGTGACGGTCCTAAAAACAGATATCCTATTGGTTTATGTTATATCACGGTTAAAAATCGTCTGAAATCAAAAAATAAAAATCTGGTGTGAACATCACACGACATTCCTTATCCTATTATTATATATTATACCGGGTCCATCGTCTCGGCCCTGCGTTGCTCTCGTCCCGGAACTTGTTATTTTAAAAAAGGACGAGGCGGCAGTCCAACACTCGAAAGCTGATTAAAATAAACAGTACAAGACAATAATTGACTCGTACTTAAAATTTTGCTACGTCACTGAAGGTAACCGTGCGAGCTCGGCAGCACGGCCTTCCCCATTATCGCCTGCATGCTCCCTCCTAGCGCCCAAGCGCTCCCCCCCGTCCTCACGCAGTCGGCCAGGAAGCTCTCCGAGCGCGCTGTGATTGGTCCGTTTAATTAATTTTTAATCGGCTATAACTTATTTATTTGACCTCGGATCAAATATTGTGATAGATGAGACGAAAAAAATTTCATTGTTTTTCGTCTCGGTCTGATCTATCCGGTAATATAAATTTCCCGAAACAATTTATGAACACCCGGTATATTAAAAATCCTGAGCTTCAATTTTTTTCGAGTTCCTATTTTACCAACTTTTATTTTAATTTCATGTTTATCTCATGATAACAAATCATTTTTAGTCTCATAATTTTTTTTGCATCTTTAACGGTTTAGATTCGCGACCGTTTTGTGACCGCTTTTGCGACCTTTTTACTTAAAGGTTCGCTCTGCGTCCCCTATCTACAAGTAACTTGCATACCAAATTTAAAGTCTCTAGCTCTTACGGTTCACACGAACCAATGGCTCAAACCAACTTTTTTGGTGCCCTTAGGCTATACTTGGTCCAGAAATGTGGAAAACTGGGTAGGTCAAATTTCCGCTGATTACATTACATTCCTTATTATAGGATAAGGAAAGTAAAAAAGTTTTGTAAAATATATAAATATTATCGGCACCTAAACCAACAATATCAATAATTAGTTGTAAATTAACAAAATGGCGGACATGTGAACTTTTGATACCGATTTTTCACTATTTTTTCGCTCTTTAAAGCGCTATAAAAAAACTCGAAAACTTTCCAGCATTTAGGTTTGGGTGCTGACAAATTAAATACTCTTTAAAATAATTTAAAAAAGATTCATTCAGTAGTTTCCGAATTATCATGTAAACCAACTTAAAAAACATGGTTTCGAGAAAAACTCATTTAAAGATTTATGATGATAAAATAAGGTACATTGTGACTAATATAAATAGGCATATTTTCACACATTCCATGGTCAGAGTGAATACTATGATGGTGGTCAAATTTTCGCCGATTACATTACTTTCCTTATTACAGGAAAGTAATGTAATCGGCGGAAATTTGACCTACCCAGTTTTTCACATTTTTAGACGAATTATAGCCTTAGGACACCAAAAAAGTTGGTTTGGGCCATTGGTTAGTGTGTGTGGGGGGGGCGCAAGCGTGTGCGTGTGCGTGTGCGTGTGTGTGTCTGTCTGTCTGTCTGTCGGTCTGTCAGTAAACAGGATATCTCGAGAACCATGAGAGCTAGAGACTTGAAATTTGGTATGCAAGTTACTTATAGGTAGGGAACGCGTGCGAATTTTTTTGGTAAAAATCTGCCTAGCCGTTTGGTGGCAGGGTCGCAAAGTCGGTCGCAAAGTGGTCGCTAATCTAAATGGTTGAAGATACATGATAATAAAAATGATTTGTTATCGCGAGATAAACATGAATTTAAAGTAAAAGTTGATAAAATAGAAACTCGAAAAAAAATTTAAGCCCAGGATTTTTGCCAGAATTACCCAAATAATAGGATAAGGAAAGTCGTGTGATGTTCACACCAGATTTTTTGTAACTACGTTGACCATAAAATGTATACATGGGCACTTATTTCAAAAATTTTGATGTTTGATACACACTACCGCGCAAAAGATGGGTCCCATTATAATGCAATAATTTGTTTAAAAAACTTTTTTTAGCCAAATTACTTGGAGAATATATTGTATACAAGATAAGCTCTCAATTTACGCAACAAATAAAATAACAATTTTTGATCGAGTTCTAAAGAACCTCCGCTTAACTTCTTATTTTGTAATCTTTGACCCTACACGAGGCGTATATTTTCACCACCAATTATATAAATAATAAGGCTAATAATAATACAATATTATAAATGAAAAAAGACTAACTAATGTTATACTTTTATGGACAAAACAAGAAACCAAAGCATAACAAATCACCGTTTTATATACTTAAAATAAATTATTTGTAACTACCGTGCATTAACAGTAATAGTAAATGGCACATAAATATAAATCTTAAAAAGAAGTTAAAAAATTAGAATTGAAAAATAAAGATGATAACATAAAAGAAAGAAGGACACTTGAAAAATATTTAAGCATAAATTATAATAGTTACACTATGTTATGCTAAGTGTTTCTTGTAAGAAATCTCCAATTTCGAAATTAAATCTTGGCGTTCAGCACCACAAGCCCGGATAAATAGCAAGCCTAATTCGACGCCTTGGTTGCCACGCCTTATAGACAACCAGCATCACCATATCTGGAGAAATTCCCGTAGCCACGCTAGCCGGTAACAGCGTTCCAAAATTACCTTCACCTTCCTTGCCAGTCCTAAGAGTAGGAAAGCTTAAAATCTGCCCGCAAACTTCATTGCGTTCACCGTCGTACAAAAATCACTATGGTGTCTCCTTTTCTACAAACGAGTGATAACACCTTTGAGATCTTTATCGATCTATAAAAGGACATAGAGATGCACACCAGCTCCCTCCCAAAAATCCCAATTTGTCCGGTAAGTGCTTCCGTAAGAGAATGTATCCCTCCCGTCATTCTCCGTAGAAGAAGATATGTTATTTAATAAAAAGGGCCAAAAATGTAGCGAATGAAAGGTCCATCTATATTGCTACATCTGGAGATTACTAATAGTTCATTTACAGATTCAGTGCCATTTTTATTTGCTTAAGATAGATAAGTTTCTACATTTTTATGTGCAGCGTGCCAGAATATGTCCCGGAAGAGGAGCTCCTGGACAATAACATGCTCAACTTAATCGTGTGCCAAATGAGGATGGGTTTTCAATGAGATCCAATGCTGCTTATGCCCCTAGAACTTAAAAGCTGAAACATCTCCCTGATTGTTGCGGGCTAGATGCAATCTGGTGTAGTCTCTTAAAGTTAGCTGGACAAAACTCCTAGTGATTGACGCAAGTGCCAACTGATTTCTGATGTGGAATAGCCAGAAAAGAAGGTTGTGAGCCAATGCTATCGCTACCAGCCCTTCAGGCTCATACCATAACTCTTAGGAGTACAAAAAGATCCAGAGTAAGCTCATTACCTGCACCAACTGCTAGGATCCTTACTCAATCAGTTTTAGAGAATGCCTTAAAATTTCTAAGTCGGCACGTTGTTAAAAGGCGACTGCAGCAAATCACACTTCCATCGAAACAACTAAATTACACCGCAATCACTCTGTCTGTTATAGCACGTTCCGTCATAGCCCGAACACTAGTCTGGTTTATCATTGCGGACTGGTTCCAGAAGGTGGTTCTTGCAGAACGCCACCAACTTCCTAGAGGCCGTTGCGGGACTGAGGTCCTGGAACTGAAAGCATCAACGCTATTCTTCAGTATGTTCACAAAATACTGAAAATCTGGGGTGCGTCTAGGCTTCTGTTATGCTAGAAGTGCCTCAGGCGCATACCAATTTCCAACACCAGGACTTTCAAGACAAGAAAGGTTACATCAACGTAATTACAATATTTGAAGTCAACTTATATAAATGACATCAATTTATTTTTATAGATTTTCTGCAGTGGGATATTGCTACTAAAATTTACTTTGTTTGCTACAGTTTGACCTTCGAAACTTTTCAGTCCTTTTTGGTTTGATATTTCCTATAAATGCCAGACTTTTCCATTTTTTTAAATAATTAAAAGTTATTTTAAATATGTAATATTTTCTTTAACTTTTTGGCAATTTTTTATTTTGAAGATGTTGGGTACTACTAATTTTATTCGTACCAATATACGTGAGTTTAATTGGTAATTTACTGAAATATAAAACATCTATTGAAAGCTTTTGTGTTTGTATGTTTCCTCTATTTAGATACTAAATAATAGCAAAAATTAAAGACAAATTCAGGACCCTAATTACATAAAAAATAAAATGGCAAAATATTAGCAGACGGAAAAGGAATAATGTATAAATGGAAGGTATATTTAAAGAGCTGTTAGGTTTCTATGGTAGCAAAGCAGAAAAAAGAAAAGGAAAAAGATAATGAATATTTATTAACCAGAGGGTAGTTAAAAGAAGTAATAAAAATTTTAAAAATGTGAAATTATTAGGGAAAGGCAAAATTACGGCAGAAATAATAAGAAATATGGGTAACAAAGAAATAGAAATATTATTAGAAATATATAATATAGTGTGGAAAAAAGTTCAAATACCAAAGGTTTCACAGACAGCGTTAGTAGTTCCCATACGTAAGGCAGAAGATAATAAAAAGTGCAATAACTGCAAAGAAATAACGTTATTGAGTACTGCCATGATGACATTGAAAACACTATAGATAGAACAGTTAGACTTATAGTAGACAGTACCATGGAGGAATTACAATTCTGTTTAAGGAAAAACAGAAGCACACAAGACCATAATTTATATTAAAGCAGATATCCCAGAAAGCGTTATAGCAGGAATAGAGAGTGCTATTAGCCTTAATTAATTTAGAAAGAAGATTCGATAAAGTTCCAAAAAGAAACTATGGAATATTTAAAGAAAATGGGATTTATCAATATTATTATACGTATAATACAACTATTTAAATAATACTAATAAATTTATCTACGAGTACGTGAAATCAAAAACATTTATTACAAAGAATGGCTAAAGACAAGGAGGAAGGCCGAGTCCATTGTTATTATAATATTTCTATAGCAAATCTTTAAGGAAAGCTCAAAACAAATAAGAAAAGTAAAAGTAGGTTACGATAATATAACATAAACATTTCAGATAGGGGTCTTGCACACGATATAGTAGTAATAGTAAGAAAAGAGAAGAAATTGCAAAAGAGCTTAAAAATTTGGAATATAGTATTAGAATAAAATAGGATAGAACTAAATAAAACTAAAACAAAAATGACGACAGTTGTGGAAGACTAAGAAGTACTAAACAACGATAACTAAAGTCAAAATAGAACGAGTAAAATGTTTCTTATACCTAGGAGTAGAAATAGTGAAAGATAGGAAAGAAGAAATTAACAAAATAGTGAAAAAATATTGAAATTATATTCTGCAATAAACAGTAAGTTTAGATATAACAGGGAAAGTTTAAGGAAAACAAAGATGTAAATGTTTAAAGCTGTATATCAATCAGTACTATCTTTTTGATGTGAATCTTGGATAAAAACAGAAAAGTAAAATTGCGGCTGTTGAAATAAAATACCATACAAAAATGAAATAAATACAAAGTATGATAAAATAACTGATACATAAATTAGAAGAGAGCTAAAAGTACATTCACACTGGATTTAATTGAAAAAGACAATTGAATTGGTGCACCTACTTGCATAAATTAGATGGAATACGCCTATTAAGAATAAAAAAATGGAGGAAAAAAATGGAAAAAACTTGGGACACAATGATAAAAAACATACTAGAAACGAAGGGAACAACTTGGAAAAAAGCAAGGACACTGGCAATAGATAGGAAGCAATGGAAGTGTTTTATATTCAAGGTTTGTATAAAAAGTATCGGAAACACTTTTTTCCTAACCTGACTGTACGTCGGAGCGCGCTCGCACCACGCATGCTCGGTGATGGGGGATGTCATCTTCAAAACGCTCCAAGCGCCAGTCGCTTGCAAGGGTTTGTTCAGACTAGATCGTGTTTTTAGTGGACCCCTGCTGAGAGACTCGGTGCAAGCGCAAAATGCAGCAAACGATTGAACAGCGGTACACCATCAAATTTTGTATTGGACTGGGGAAATCGGGTACGGAGACGTTGGGCAAGAATGAAAGTATGCCACAAACTGTAGTTTTTAAATGGCACAAGCTCTTCAAAGATGGCCGAGAGAGTGTGGAGGACGAACCCAGCGCTGGATGGCCGTCGACCTCAAGAACCAATGACAACGTGCAACGTGTGCGTGAAGTGTTGAATTCAGACCATCGGTTAAGTGTGGGCATAGTTGCAGATAAAATGGGCATTGATAAGATGACAGTGCATAGCATTACCACTGAAAATTTGACAATACGAAAGATCTGTGCTAAACTTGTCCCGAAGGTCTTGACGGACGACCAAAAGGGGAGGCGTGTGCCTGCTTGCAAAGACCCTCTGCAACGCGTTGAAAAAACCCCGGCTTTTTAGATAAAAAATCCTCCCTCAGAGGACACCACCATGGGACACTAAGTGCCGTCAAAGAAGTTTGCACGCGTACCCTTAAGAACGTCCCGGAAACCGCCTATCAGGGAGTCTTCGAGTCGTGGAAAATCCGTTGGTGAAAGTGTGTCGACGCTCAAGGAATGTACTTTGAAGACTTTTGAGATATTGTAGCAATATCTCAAATAAATCTATTTTTCCGAAACTTTACCTGATACTTTTTATACAAACCCTGTATGGTTAATATGTAATTTGTTTTGTATTATTTTCATAACAATGTATCCTCTTATTTACGTATCTGTGTAATTCATATGTAGTTAAGTTACTCTTAACTACATCCAATACAGGCTACAAAATAATAAAAAAATTTAATTATTTCGGAAATTCAGAATGTGATCTTGTTAAACGCGAGTCTAGCATTTCTGTCATTGCACAGTTTAGGAGGACCCTCTTAAAGTTGTAACATTGTGGCAATTATTCATTGAAACATAACCAGTGGTCTTACTAGTTTAGTAAAATTTATAAAATAAAATTCAAAAACCGTGTCCCCATTTAAGTACGTCGCGTTCAAAATGAAAGAGCTGGCAAAATAAGAACTAGCGGTGCAAATAAAATTACATTTCTGTATCTGTCATTTCATGACGCAAATAAACAAACGACTTGCCTGCTAAAGCGCTTTTACGCTTTCACTGAGCAAATAATTGTCAGGTCCCTCAAGGCGCGTAATTTTAACGACAGCCTGAGTGATCCATTTACATAAAGCGCTCATTCTCTTGCTTTACCCTCGATAAATGCGTCGTACTTTGTGTAGGAGGTTTTTCCTTAAGGAGATTTCCGTTTTATATCTACACACTTCGAAGACAGCAACTTCACATAATTTACCTATTTGCAGTAAACAGTAGAGCAGGTAAAAAATAAAAAAATAATTTTAATTTCAAAATTAGGTCAAAATATAATTTTCATTTAATATAACAAGTTAATTAATTAAACAAATTAAAGCAAAATACTTAATTAATAATAATTTACCATGTATGTTTGGCATACTTTTAAATATTTATTTTTATATGTTTCACTCAATCTCCAAACAAAAATATTTTCAGTGTCATCTGCAGTTTGAGGATTTTTATTGGAAATTATGTTTTGAGAGATAAAAGCAGATTGATATACCACCAGTATCAAATACTTGAGCAGCAGTGTATTTTCCACTATTGTTGAGCACGTGCATTTACACTATTTACTTATAATATAATTAAAGATTTTTTTAGTGTCAATCCTCTTAATTATAAGAGCGCCCTTGACAAAAAAAGTTAAGTATTTAAAAATTATATTTTACTAAAACTTCATAAAATGTATACCTCTAAACACCAATAATTGTTTTGTGAAAGTGCAAAAAAAACTTTTAATTGGTTCTCTAATGCGGAAAGATTCGAAAAGGTGCTACTAGTTAATGCAAATTCTGTTTGATTTACAGATGACTCCAGAGTTCAGTATGCATGGAGATGGTAAATATGGGCTAAAAACAAAAACATAGATATTTGTAAATTAGTTCCCTTATAGTGAAGTCAAAGGTAGTGTGAATCTACTTGAAACTCTTCACAGAAATATTGGTTTACAACAAGTTGTCGTTTGAATGTGTTGAAATGAGTAACAAAGAGATTGATGACTTAGGCAGATGAAAATGACAGGATATCTGTGCTATAAATAAGTATACATAGATATAACGATCAAAGACGGAACTCAAAAAAATGATAAAAAAGCAAAACAAAAAGCCTAGGAAGAGTTTGGAGAGAAAATAAAACAGGATAGACACGGAAATCAAAAACTATTCTACAAGATATTTAGATCGCTTCGCAAAGAAAAACGACACAAAGTTGGCCATATAAAGAATAAAGAGGGAAGAATACTAGGGAGTGAAGATGAAATCATAAAGAAATGGAAGGAATATTTTGAAGACATGCTAGCAACAGAACAAACACTTGAACTAGAATTAGAGAAAGAGAGAAAAGCAAATAGAACAGATAATAACGAACAATATAGAGAACAAGTGCAAATACAAGTAAAAAAAATATTAGAGGCGGTGAAAAACTGAAAAGGGAAAGCAGCAGGTTATGACGATATAGCATCAGAGGTAATTAACAATTTGGGAGTAAAAGGCATAGAAGAGATTACTAAACTGTTTAATAAAGCATGGCAAGAAGAAAAAATCCCCAAAGAGTGGGAGATAGAAGTACTTCTACCGATATTTAAAAAGGAGATAGAAGAGATTGTTCCAATTATAGGGGAATTACCTTGCTACCGATAATAGCAAAGCTGTATGAGAGTGAACTAGAAATGATATTGAAGCCAGAAATTGAAAGCCAATTAGAAGATGCACAGTGTGGGTTCAGAAAAGGTAGAGAAACACAAGACCACATATTTTTACTAAAACAACTAATAGAAAAATTCACTACAGACAAAATATTCGTAGCCTTCATAGATATAGAAAAGCATTTGATAGTGTGTCCAAAGCAGTAATATGGAATAGTCTAAAACGGAGAAAAATAAATGAAAATTGATAAATTGTATCAGGAGTATGTACAAAAATACACGAAGTATAGTGAGAATAGGAAACATACAATCAAAAGAATTCACAACAAAAGAAGGACTAAGACAAGACGGAGTATTAAGCCCAGCGCTGTTTTATTTAGTAAAACACGATATAATGAAAGAAGTGAAAGAAAAAATGAAAAAACTTCAAGTGGAATATAGATACATGACAAGGGTAGAAATATCAGAAAGTGTATATGCAGACGATTTAGTGATATACGCAAAAAATAAACAAGACCTACAACACAACTTGGAAGTATGGAAGAACGCCTTAGAAAGTAGAAATCTAAAAATAAATGCGGAAAAGACCAGGGTTATGGTTGTAGGTAATAAGGGTATAGACATATCAATAAAAATAAAAAAGCAGGTATAACAAAGGTCCCAGGACATTCCCCTGCGGTACACCTGCTTTTATTTCTTTAATTTGAGAGACATCTTGACCAATCCTTGTTTAAAAGGTTCTGTGTGTAAGATACGAGCGTAATAGTAGATAATAGTCAAAAGGAAAAGTTTTTTTGATTTTGTGTAATAATCCTCTGTGCCGTACTCGATCGAACGCCTGTCTAACACCTAGGAAAAAAGCAGTACAAAATGTTTTATTTTGTAGTGTAGTTTGTATGATGTTGGTAAGTCGGTGGCATTGCTGAATAGTGGAGTGTTGGTTCCTGAACCCAAATTGGTGGTTAGGCAACCATTTTTCTTGCAATAAGTTTTCATTAATACGCTTCAGAACTACTTTCTCAAGTAACTTGGATAATATAGGAAGCAAGCTATTAGGCGGTAGGAACTGATTTCGTTGGGAGGTTTACCGAGTTTTGGAATCAGAATGATCAGCAGCCATTACGTAAGTCTTACGATTCCGTTGAATAAAATTTGAGAAATATTTTATTCCTTGTTCAGGCAATTGTTCTCTTTCTTTATTTATTTGGCTGTAAATTTTCTTATTGGTAAGGACATTTGTATTGGAGATTGTAATTCTACTTCTATTTCAAGATCAACCTCAAGAGAGTTTGGTTGAAATATTTCAGCTAGATGGTTTGCAACCGATTCTGCTTTCTCTTTGTCTGATCCCCTTTGGTCTCTTGGTGGAGAAATATGAGTTTGTGGTTTTTTGATACCTTTAGCGGGTTTCCGAATTAAATTGTCATGGGCATTTCAAGACCTCATGTAGGTTTGAAAGGATTCATTCTTGATAGATTTTAATTTGTGTTTGAGTCGGTTATTTAGTTGATTGTACATTCTTTTGTATTCAACGTTGTGGGTGCGTTGCCATCTAGCTCTCGCTCGTCTCTTTTCTTTTACTATTTCCATGACCTCGTTTGGTATGTTGGGATTCATTATTTTTATATTATCTGGCTGCTGTGTGGCTTTCCAGCCCGCTTCCTGAATTGTAGTTATAAAGTGATTCGCTGCTAACTCTATTTTTCTCCGGTTTCTAGGCTAATACTTGTAGTAAGTTGTTGTTCAATATTAGCCTCGAAGATTTCCCAGTTAGTTTTTCTGTTACTGAGAGATGGACTAGGTGTTTTGTAGATAATGGTACTGCTTATGGTGGCGATGATCGGTGAGTGGTCAAACATCAGATCATAATTGGAGATGACATTCATATAGTTGGATGAAAAGACTTTTGTTACGAAGTCCAGAACGTCTGGAATTTTGTTAGGGTCTGATGGCCAATATGTTGGGCTACCGGTTGATAAGAAGTTATAGTTGTTATCTGTAATGAGTTTAAGTAATGTTCTACCTTTAATTGTAGTCAAGCGCAAACCTCAGTGCGTGTTCTTGGCGTTGAAATCCCCGCCGGCTATAAATTTTTATCCTAGACTCCCAAAAAACGGTTGGAAAAGTTGTTGAGTTAGATTGTGTCTGGGAGGACAGTAAACAGAGATATTGAGTGAAGTTGTGACTTCAAAAGTCGGATTGTTGTAGCTTGAAATAGTCAATTTTCTGGTATGTAATAAACTGCGGATGATATTATGATCCACCGTGCACCGTACCATTGTAGTTTTCCGTATGATAGACACAATTTAGGAATTTATTGCATTCTATCAGTAAAGTGTGTTGGAAAAGCTAAAATGTCGATATTATTTATTTGAGAGTTTTCAATTTGGTTTTAGTATTTAAAGCTTTGGCGTTCCATAAAGCTTAGAATTGCCATTGTGAGCTATTTATTAATATTGTTAGCATATTTAGAATTATGCTGTTTTGTTGGAGTAATTGATGGAATAAGGCTTTGAATTCGTCTAGAAATTTTTGGAGAGTTAGGTCGTGATTGTGGTTTAACTGATTTGAGACTATTTGGGAATGGTAAGGTTAGATGGATGTGGTAAGTGTGAGGGTTGCTGATTATTTTGTTGTCGATTTAGGATTGGAAAATTTTGTGCTGTTAGCTGAATAGGTTTTCTGGCCGCTGGTTGGTGATTAGGTTGGTATTTTGCTGTAATTCTTGATATACGTCCCTTGTAATTGGCGGTGCGAAATTCAACTATATACACACATGGCCTAAGTTTCCCTGGTTTTTGTTATATTTCTGGTTTCAGGTCCAACAAACTTAACACACGCATATGGTCTATTACAGTATGTTCGTGTATGTCCATAGTTCTGACAATATATAGTGCATTGCACTATTTCTGCATTTTTTCTTGGTGGCTCAAAGTTGATAACTATTTTACTCAGGTATCGAATATTGTTTTTTGATATTCTTGGCCGGTTCGAGGTAATGAAGAATATTGGGAGTGATCTTTCGTGCGTTTCTTGTTTGTTTTAATTATTTCGTACTTTATGACCTAATTTGTCAAGGGCCTTTATGATTTCTTGCGTTTGGGTGGTGTGATGCACATGTTTTAATACTACTTTATTGGTCGATCCTGTTTCATCTGATATGAGGTTTGTTTATAATTTTTTAATAAGTATTTTATTAGGTTTCTGTAAGTGTCAGGTGTTTTTACATTTATTTTAACTACATTGTTAGTTAAACACTTTGTGGTGTATTGCTCAATTTCTGCTATATCAGTTAGCTTTTTAACATTTCGTCATAGTTAGCCACACCTTGTATCAAAATGGGGGGTGGTTTGTTTACTAATAAGGCTGAGGTTTGTTCATTATTATTTTTTGTTGATTGATTTGTAGGGTTTTCTGCTAGAACTGAGTATCTGTTTGTATTTAATTCTGATTGCTGTACATTTGTTGATATCGGGGAGTTTGATTTTTGAATTCTTTTACTTTTATGCCATTTGACTACTTGCCAGCTGTTAGTGTTTTCAATTAGTTGGCCCTTCTCGTCATCGTCCTTGTCTATTTCAATGGCCCTGTTTGTCTTTTCGTCATTTTTTGTGTGATTCGAGTATTGCGCTAATTGTAATTGTGATGTTAAAAATGTCTGTGACGCGGGTAAATGCTGAGACTGCATTGTTGGCTAGAATTGGATATTTGGGTATTGCAGGTTGGGTGGGTAGGTTGTTTGATTTGGGAAATTAGGATTTTGTGTTTTTTTATATATTTTATTATTTATATTAAGATCTTGTTGCCAGAAATAAAATGTAAATGAATGTTGGTGTTAGCGGTAATCGCTGTGGCCGGGCGTTGATAATTTGCACTCGCACTTCCGAGCCGCGAAAGGAGTGTACACGTCTTTGCTGTTCGAAAGTAAGGCGAGAACTCGTGTAACACCTTAACACCGAAAGGTAAATAAGGTTTTTATTATAATAATAAAAATAAGTATATTATTTTGTGGTGAATCAGCATAAACAATGTAAATCTGTTGACGAGGGCTATAAGTCACTAAACAAGTTTGTGCAGACTATCACAAAAATAATTTTTTAAGGTGTACTTGCTGTTAGTTCGTTAAAGATTGTGAAGTACTCGTACAAGAACCTCATCAATTTTAAGATTTGTGAGACTAAAACTCAATTTTGTATAACTTAATGTACCAGATCATGGAAACTATGAAATTGATTACTTAGAGTTTCATGATTTATTTTTTGAGAAACATATTTTATAATGAAAATTTATGAATTTTAAAGCACTTGCATGCTTTTTCATATTGTACCAGTAGATCTTAGTAAATCTTATGATAATATAAATTTTTTACAGCATTAATGTAACTGCAGACTCTTATATCATCACGTTCGTTATAATATGCAGCACTTGTATGAAGAAAAATTGGTGAAATATTTTATAACACGCGGTAGAGATGCACATGCAAAAACCGCTAATGGTAAATTGCTGCTTTCATTATTCAAATACATTTATGTTTTATTTTATTGCGTCGGGTGTTTTTTATTACAATAAAAAGTAATAAATTCAAAACCATATGCTACTTTGTGGTACTATTTTGTGACGTAATTCATTACAATTTTTGGGAAAGATTTTAAAGATGCATTTAATACACTAATAACAAAAGTAATGACTGAGTAGACCAATGTATTTCATATCGCATGTAATTAACCTGCTACTAATTATCTAAGCCCTTCTTTTAATTATTACAAAATAATTCAATTTAAAAATTACTTAAAAAAGACTAGTTAAAAATTTTGCTGAAGCCAATTCATTTATAACAAGTTATTGTATGTAATCATATAGTACAGCATATTATATGTAATAAAATGTTTAATAATGAAATTATTTTGAAATATTGTAGTTACATTCGAAACTGTAAATGAAGTTTAAATAAAATCGCCAGCGTAGTTGCACAGTTGAGGCGTGGGCTATGGTGCGGACGGACGCAGGTTAATTTCCGGAGCTCTCCGATACCTAGCGGGTGGCCTATTCAGTTACTAATAATAATTGAGTACCTGCGTTGACTTCGAACAAGAGATAATAATGGCGCGGTGCTTTCCACATCGCCCAGGATCAGAAATGGTGAGCGACGATTGAGTATAATAGGCCAATATATGAGAGCCTCAACCTTCTCAGTTTATGGGATGTACTTCCAAGCGGGAAATGAGAGTCTTATCATTATTATTATTATTATTACTTAAGTTTAAATTATTTTAAAGATTCATGGGTCCTTCGTCTTGAGAAAGAATCTAGTGAAATAAAATATGATGTACATTAGATGAAATAATTGTGTATGATAAAAATCTGTCTAGGTAAATACGCCCCAAATTTGATGTAGAAAGTGATGACCTCAGTATTCACCACAAACTCTGCAAGATGCCAGCGAAATTTATTAAAATATGAAAACTTTGTAATCAATTGCGAAACTGCAGTGTTTTATTCTAAACTAATAGAAAACGATCAACAATTATCAAATCAACGGTGTCAAAGATATGTGTACATTGACTAAAACATTGTCACTACTAGAACGGAATATATATTTTTTGGATTTGTAATGAAGAAAGAGATAAAATAGTAGTTAACGTATTTAAAAAACGCTTTTTGGGAATGTACCAGAAAGATCATTATTTGATCATTTCATGCCCAAAAAGTAAAAACATAAAACTTAAAACATCAAGGTTGCCGCTTTGGTCCATATGGGGATAAGCATTGTTGCTCTGTCCGAGCTGGCGCAGACGAGTTTGAGTCTCGTTCAGCCCATGGGTATATATATGCAACATTCTGGTAGGTCTTTCTTCCCAACATATAGATATTTAATGATTAGCTGATGTCACAATCATCTTTATTTTGCAATAAGGGGATCGAAAAACTATCTCTTTCTCGGAAAATGTGTTTTTATGTTAGAAGATTATGGCAAAGAAGTGTTTTTTATGGTAAACTTTTGATAATATAATTCAGAATTACTACGAAAAAACCCAAGACAGAAGGAAATGGAATACAGGCATTTGAAAAAAATAATAAAAGAATTAATACATTCTTAAATCAAAGAAAAACTAAGAATGTAATAATGCGATAACGATAACATACAAAAAATGAGACTTACTAAAGAAGCAGCATAGCAAACAATAGAATACAAGAAAAAAGAAATGGAAAAAAATGGCCCGACGAGAAACACAAGCAGAGAATAGAAGTAAAGAACAAAGCAAGATTACCATATATCAAACTCAAGAACAGGAAGACAAAAAATAATATAGTATAAAAAAATAAAGCCAACAAAGCATAGAGACAAAAAAGGAGGCAGTCAATAAGGAAATTGAAAAACTAGAAGAAAACAGCAGATTGAAGAACCAAGATGTGAAGAAATTAACTGGCGAATTTAGATATAAAAGTAGCATGTGTAAAGGAATAAATACAACAGAAATATAAGAAGTATTAAGAGTATGGAAGAAAGATTTTAAAAAATTATTAGCAGAATTCAAAGAAAACAAAAATGGAGAAAAATAACTATTTAAACTATATACAGCAGAACCAGAAAGCACACCCCAACACAGACGAAAATGAAAGAAATACTAAAAAATATGAAAACTAAAAAAGCATCAGGCTCAGATAACATAACCATCAAATTTATAAAAATAATAGAGGGGAAAAGCTAGCAGAATATCAATGTGCCAATGAATGGCAAATAGCAATAATTATACCTGTTTCGTGCACACCTCTAAGCCACCTTTGGCCCTAATCCCATCTTTACCCGCAACCTTGACTTGTTTTTACTTGATTTTACAAAAAAGGACCGTATGACCACAGACCCCAGCATTCTAAGTTCAACCGGGGACGCGGCGGCTCGGATGGTTCAACCAGTTGGCTCTGTCTTCTAGCCCGCGCGCGCGAGTTCGAGTCATGCTCAACCCATGGGTGTGTGTGAATGTCCTAGAATAAGTGCATGTTAGTTGGCACAATAAGCCCTCGAGGCTGCAGTGCCTGGAAGTGCGCCAAAAAGAAAAGTTTAACCTTTTTAAGATACAGGGCGTAGCTGGCCAGGTTTTTGTGCAACCCAACAACACGCATTGATTGCACGTTTTCGGTTGCCTTTTTTCTGTGTTCTGCACCCGTCCGTAGTGCTCCAATAAGTATACATATGGCCAAGTAAGAATCCAGCTCTGGGTTTGACGCCGCCAAGCCAAAGTACGTTAACATCCGCCGCCAAGCTACAAGAGAACATCACGCGTGTCCAGAGAGTTCGCAGCTGACCGGATTTTAATCTAATTTAATTTGCTTAGTCATGTTTCACAACACCTGAAAACATGAAATTGTTTTACAAAGTTGAAAGTGAGTCAAACCTATCAAACTTTTTGATATTAGCCCGCAATGAGTTAATAAGAATTGTTGAGCATTATGCTTCTTATCAGTTAGCCAAATTTAACGCTACCTACGGGTACGTGCATTATCCGATAAACAGCCACCACCAGATGCATCATTAACCTCAATAAAATTAGATGATAATCAACAAATTATTCATCCCATTTCAACAGTGATATAAAAGGAATCCTATTTGCCACTACAAATTTAAAATGCATCTTTATGCCTCTACTCATTATAATATTTACAGAGCATATTAAAGTAGCAGCAGAAGAATAGTAAGTGCTATAGTAAAAATCTGGCCAACAACAATCTTAATATCAATTCTTTTACAGATACTTATACAGAATTCATAAAATAAAAATAATTTATCATTTGCTAACCGAAAGATGAACGATAATATGCAGTTGTCCCAAGAATCTACATTACACAGTATCAATCTACAACATAAAATGTGAACTAAGAAACGGTTATAAAATCAGAAATATTATTAACATTCAACAATATGAAGCTAAAGAGCTGCTGCCTCTTTTTTGTGCACTTAGAACTGAGTGTAAACAATAAAAATGTATGCGAACGTCAGTTTTTACTTCAAACAAAAAGTTCCAAATAAAAAAAATATTTTATAGTACACAAGGTTATCAGTCATGCCGACTTATGCGACCATATAACTGCTTAAAATGTAATCATATTTACATATGAGTTAAAAACATATGTTAAATCCAGGAACATCCTAACATATGTGCCAGTCACAAAAGATGTTCACGTGCAACGACTTAGTAAAATCCAGAAACAAAACATTCACTGCAACTTGGAAATTTCTAAATTTAAGTTTGCACTCACTACACAGACTCATATAATACTCTCGCTATTTTAAAACTTTGTCCGCCTAACTGATAAGCCAGAACCAAATGATCTTAAGCTTACTATCATCAGTCGTTAATCAAATAAGATTATAATGTTTAATACACGGGAAACTAAAACCTTGAATGCAAACGAGTTACTAAAATATAGAAACAAATTAATTGCATTTTTAAACTTTAATAAAATTGATATAATTCTTGTTTTAAAAATACATTTTATAGAACAAACTGTAATATGGATGCCAAATTGTGTCATCTACCCTAAAACCCATCCTAATAACATAGCATGGTGGATTAACTATTATAATTAAAAATCATATTTCTTGTAACCAGGTTTCAAATTAAAGAAACTAAATCTGCATTTGGGAAAATATATGCTTTGGCGTAGTCAATTATAATATTAGCAGTATACAACTTACCATGACAACAAATAACTTCTAACCAGTAACATACGTTTATCCTTTTTTTAAGATTTAAATTTATTATCGAAGGTGGTTCAAACTCCAAACACACGTACTGGGGTTTAAAGCTCCCTCTGGTAAAAGGCAAAAACCTCCTAACAAGTGCAATTGGCATTAATTACGATTTTTCTCTACATGTCTTTATAATACATGGTATATCTATAAACTATACTAGGTATATCATCTAGCAACTAAGCAACCATATAAATAAGATAGACGTAGTATATGTTTTAATAACCCAAAGAACGCATTGATATGCATTTCAAAACATATGCCTATAATTACGAGTAAAATAATCAGCAGATCTCAATACTGCAATTTATTGTACCTAACCAACCTTATCCAGAAAGCTATATAGGAGTCTACACATAGTCTAGACAAAGACTTACCCAACATTAACAATATTCCGCTATACATAAAAAAGTGGAGGGTAAGGGGTGGCGCCAACATCCAGTCACCCAAATGTCAACCCCACCTGCACGTGGTACCCTCTGCTAGAAAACGAACGGGGCTCTGACGACCCCGTATCGGGGGGTATAACCTGATACTAGTTGTCCCGAGATAACGGGGCCCTCGTCGTCGGGCTAATCACCCATACGAGGTATACAGATTCAGAGAAACACAGAAAGCCTCGGACATGGACGGAAAGATGGAAAAAAGCATGGCAGAAGCTAAACAAATCGCTAGGGACAGGAAGAGATTTTGAAAATGGATAGAGGACCCGACACCTTAGGGTATAAGGGATGGACAAAGAAGAAGAAGACATAAAAAAGTAATGGCTGAAAAATGTTGAGCTTTAGCAAGATAGAAAAAATCGTAATGTGTAGCTGTCTAAATAATTTATAACAGTTAATTGAAAAACTCGGAGCAACTTACCAAAACCCAAAAATAATGAATTTTAAGACTATATTGCCAATATACTAAAAAATTATTTTGTCCAGATCGAATAAAGAAAAGCCCGATATAGTCGTAAAATACTTATCACATGTTTTTAACTTTTTCGGTGCAGTGTCAAACCACAAAAATTAAAAAACTGAAACATATCTAGGTGTGGCTTGTTGGATTTTATAATTTAATAATGAGCAACACACTTTCTCAGTATTATTTGATTAACTCCAGTGTCTCGCAAAGGAGTGTATTGGGGCATTTCCTTTATTTCCTGTTTATATCTGATATAATGGATATAGACAACATCTTAATTGCCAAATTCACTGACGACCCTGCCATTTTACCTGCTCATAAAAATCCAAACAAACGTCTCTAAGTAAATACACTTAATTTTTGTCAATTAATGTTGTCAACTAGTTACTTTTACTATAAAAACCATCAGAATCGATGTTATTCCTATCCCTTTGCAAATTAAAGTAAATTATTTAGGAGTTTATTTGGATCAGAGATTAATATACAAAAAGTACGTGCAAATAAAAGACAACACTTAAACATAAAATTCAGGCAAATGCATTGGTTGATTGACAAAAGATCATCATACTCAGTGATAATAAATTATTCCTATACAAGATCTTATTTAAGTCAATAAGGACATATGGTCAACTGTGCCAAGAAATTTATGTAATATACTATATCAACATTATCCAGCGGTGTTAGTCTAAGATTTCGTCTTCAATAATTAACGCATCCCGGTATGTTATTAACCAGATTATTTACAAATTCCTGGGACTATTATTCTGGCAAGTTGATATCCACTAATTTGCTTCCAATTATAATGCAAAATTTTACAGACATCGAAATGAACCTGTCTCTCAAATGAAGGTATTTCAAGGAGACTAAAGCGGATGTAGCCGACCAATTTATTGTTACAATAAAGCAAATTCTCTCATAGAAAACATATTATGTTAAGTAATCTATATAAGAGTAACATAAATGGATGGTTATCACCTTGTTTTCGGCACTAATAAATAAATTAATAATAAAAAAAACTGAATGTATACATCTATTTAGTTTGAAGTATAGCAAGATGTAAACACAAAAGAGCTAAGTGAATGAGTATAATTGCAAATTTTTTTAATACATATAAAAAAAGTTAGAGATTCAATAAACATGTGGAAATTTAACTGTTAAACTGAGCAATCAAACAAGCGTCATATACAGTAGAGACAAAAATTCGTATTCATCAAAATTCAACTTTTTTCCAGAAGACTTAGAGAATCATTGCGACCCAGATGTTATGTTTATCAGGTATAACTCCCTATGTTTCTACTGGAGCACCAGAAGTTTATCGATATTTATTTCCAGAATATTCCAGAAAAATGAGATTTCGCAGAAAAGCGGTTTCCAGCGTTGTAGTTTTCAACGCTTTTTATTTATTTCTTTTGTTGCTCTTTTCTGCGCTAATATTTGTTGTTGCGGATATGTAGGACAAGAGGCTCCAAGAAACTAACTCTCCAAATACGGTAGTTCCTGACGATGGTCATCGTCAGGGACTACTGTAACGAACTGACCCAGATCCAGCTGGCCGCCCAGTTCCAACTCACCCAGTCCACGATATCCCGGAGCCTCAAGCTCATCGGGACTACCTGACTCCCTGCTCATCAAAAAGAGCGGCAGACCCCGTTGCACGTCCCCACGTACCGACAAAGGCATCTGCGTGAGTCACAGGCCGAAACGCGCCGCACTGCCGTCGACATCAGAGCCAGTATCTTCCCTCCCACTAGTCCCAGCTCGTGCACACGCTCTGTTAGATTTCGACTATAAACAGCTGGATTATATGGGAGACGGTCAGTCAAGAATCTCCTCGTGGATGAGAAGAACAGGGCGGTTAAACTTAACTTTGCAAGGAAGCACCTGCACTGGATCTCATTGTAGAGAGTAAGTTCTCACCATTCGAATCGGATGGGATACGTTAGGTACGACGTCCCATGAGCTTCCGGTACTAGATGCCCATTGTAAAGCTCAGAGAAGGGTCGGTGATTGTGTGGGGTGCGTTCTCATCCAAGCGAGTCAGTCCCCTCCACCGTATTACGGAAACAATAAAGCGCCATGACTACAAGGGCATTCTGGAAAATTTCATGCTCTCTTATACGTGCAGTACCCACGGCAGAGGTCCCGGATTCTTGACCGGCCCAGTCAAACCCCGGACTTAAACCCCATCGAGCACTTGTAGGAGGTTCTGGAGAGGCGACTGGATAAGAAAAAGACCATGAACGCGGATAAGAAGTTCGCACAGCTGCAAGAGGAATGGAAGAAAATTCCTTAGTTCATCACCGACAACCTCCTCGATTTAATGCCTCGTAGGTGCCAGGCTCCCATTAGGAACATGAGATCTGCTACCAAATGTTGTATTGTAGTTACGTTGGAATAGTTGTAAAAATAAAAGAGTACAGCTGAAAGTATTTGTTGGATTTGTTGGATTTGTTGACTTTTAGGGTTTTTACATTTTCTGATTTTCTGGTCGACGACTTTGTTGCAAATTTCTGGTAAGCTCGATATTTTTCTTTTTGAATATTCTAGAAAACATCCCCAGAACATTGTTTTTTCGAGTGTCCTCTTCGTTCGGAAGCAACCGAAAATAATAAATATGATAGAATTTTTGCCGCTACTGTAAGTAAAACTTCAAAAGCTACACGATTCTAATTGGCCTTCATTTACTGATTCCTGAAAAGATTGCCATTACTAAAGTTTTTAAATAGCGGGCTGTGCAATTTTAATTTATATCACTGTAATGGTCGCATTCATGTATGTCGAAGTCTTTATCAGCGTCACCAGAAGGTGGCTACACAGAACTTATACACAGTGTTGTAAATTTGTAGAATTTTTACTTATATTTTTTCTGTATAAAGTTCTACATTTCGCTTTCACGATATCCTTTATACTGGTAAGGTGGTATCTGTTGCAATATACTGATATTTTGATAAACGAAGGCTAAGGCAAAGCTAGTGTGGTATTAGTTACATATTCTATTTAACTCTACAGAACGACGAGAACAAGCCGCCATTCATGGGGAGGTAGGCTATTATTTTTTTTGTACTTTGGGGTTATTTTGAGTGAACAGAATTAATTAGTTTGTTTTGTTACCTTTATTAAACAGTTCTTAATGTTCACAAGTGTTCTTAATGTCACAATTCACAAAATAATCCGAATATAGGTATGACACAAATATATGCTTTAATTTGACTGTAAACGTCAAATTTACAGATAATATCTTTGAGTTTTTTGTTATTTTTGTTACGGTTTTAGTGTGTTATATTTTCTCTGATTTGAAACAAATGTTCTGTAAATTATATGAAATTTCATGGGATAGTGTGCATAAAATTTTGACAACGTTTGGTTATATCTTTGAAGTTAATCTATAGTCAAATAAAACAATGCTGAGAAATGGCCCTGTTTTAATGGTAAATGTATAGTACATCCAAATAAAAATTTATAATTTGTTGCTTTATATCTACTAAAGTTTATCTACAACCAAAATTTTATTGAATTATTAAAGTAGATTTTCTTATGGACATATAACTAAACTGTGGCCATTTTGGATTTATATATTTTTAAACTTAAAAACAAATGTTTTTGCTTTTGCTGAAGTAATACATATAAATGAACATTCGGGTTTTAAAAAGATATATTTTACAAAATATTACAGATATAATATTAAAATATCTTTTATGTTCCACGACGTATAAGGATTTTCTGTGTTTCATACCCAAGATTGTGACAGTTCACCTTTCCATTTACATAAAATGTTGCCTCGTCACTGAACCCGAAACTGTTAAAAAAACGTCCTATATTGCCTCTACATTCAAAACGAAACTTGTAAGCCCACATTTTAAAGCGGGACGTTTTTCCTATTTTTCCGTGAAATATTTAATATTATATCTTCAATATTTTGTAAAATATATCTTTTTAAAACTCGTTGATTCTTTTGTAGTAACCCTGTATAACGACAAAAAACTTTAAGATTTCTGTTTTGTAAATTCCATATTTTTATCGTATTCTCTTAAATTTAGAAGAATAAAAATTTGTAATACAGCTAGCCTCAAATACGAGCCATAAATCAAAATTGTGCCGCATGCGCCTACTAAAAGGCAAGAATTGATAGTTGGTACTAACTGTCAATTGTGACCTACAACAAATCTACCGTGAGCTAAATCGAAAATTTAAAGCCTTTATGCGAGGTTATGCGTTAGTTACACACATAGTTACATTTTTGCAATTTTATAGAGCAGAATAATTATAGTTCAACATACAATTTTAAATCCCTCATTTTTCCACAACAAATGTGTATTAAAAATATTTATTATTTATTATTACACACTTTACATGTAGTAAAATTAAACGAAATAATTATGCCTTCTGCGACATTTGTTCGTTTTAATATCACTTAAATTACAAAGTTTGGTATGAAAATAGTCTGAAAGTTTTAATTAGCATTCTGTAGCCATGGAGTAAGTCGGCACATAATAAAAGAGCACATTTTTTGTTTGGCAAAATCCGGGTAGTTTCTCGTTTATACTTTAGTTGAAATGATAAAGTGATGGAGTTAGGAAACTTTTCAGTCAAGCGCGTGCAGCAGCTTTAAATAAAATACCACGTTCGAAGATTGAGATGGCTGGTTAAAAGAGATTTTAATAAAGTTTTTTGTTAGACATATAAACTATCCAACGTTGTAAGTAACTTAAAAGACAAATAGTAATTTTGCACTCCAAAGGTAAAGCGTGCATTTTACAGTATTTTACAAAAATGCGTTATGAATATTTCTGTATCCTGTTTCATTAGTTAAAAGGTAATAAATAGCTGACTACAACTAAGTATATTTTTTAATTTTTATATTTATTATATTTGACCCACTTTGTTAGAATTTCATCAAACAAAATTATTGAGGGAGAATAGTAATTGCAAACACAATAATGGCAAATTATTGGCAACAAAGGTCAATAATTATTTGTTTGCATTTGAGTTGTTACATAACGTAATTGAACTTAAAAATTATTTTAAAAAATGTTTTCTATCATTCTTCTTCTTTCTTCTTTCTAGCCCTCATTCGTCCATTGTTGGACGAAGGCATCCCCCATTCGTTGCCAATTTTCTCTATTCTGTGTGTTTCTTCTCCATCCTAGTCCAGCTGATCCCTTAATGTCATCTACCCATCTAAGTTGTGGTCGTCCTCTGCTTCTTCTAGCTTCCCATGGCCTCCACAGTTGTATTTTTTTTGTTCCATCTTTCATCGTTCTGTCTCATAGTGTGACCGCAAAATCTCCATTTAAGTGAGGCTTTGTATGCTGCTACATCTACTACTCTAGATTTTCGTCTAATCCATTGTATGTTTTTCCTGTCTGTCAATTTTATATTCAGCATCTGGCGTTCCATTGCTCTCTGTGCTTTTATCATTTTGTCCATATTTGACTTTGTTAATGTCCAGCTCTGGGCGCCGTATGTCGTTACCGTTCTATCATTCTACTAATGAGAAAAATCTTCTGCTCCTTATGAGTGTTTAAGACTCGTTTAAAAATGACGCAAACAGTCTGGTATTCAATTTAGAAGTATCAGTAAGTTTTCATACTTATGGCTGCTTGAGTAGACCTTAGATTAATTTTATGCTGGTCTTATGTCCCTATTGATGTCTATTATTTTAGTTTTTATCAAGAAAATCTTGTAATAAAGATTTTTTATTGGTCTTCTTAATTGTAGGTATATTACCTTACTGATTTTAATGTTTTCTTGCTCTTTATTTTTTTATGTTTAATTAGAGGTGAATTTCCTTTTTCAAACAAACTTTAAAATTTGTATTTCATCATCACGCCGTAGACTCTTAAAAGTTACTGAAATTTACACTGAGGTGTGAAATGTTGACAATCTTTTGTTATTATGGTGGTTAAATCATCTATTCGCTTTTTGCATGCTTAGTTACTGAATAAACTTTAGCTACCTCCATATGGGTGTGCTCTTTGAAAGAGAATTTAGAGTTGACTATTTTCAGTAAAGGCAATATTTTCAATAACCAAAGGTAGGTCACTGCGATAGTAAATGTTCTGTCTGTCCTCCGTAATTATCTGGCAAACTAGTCAGTTCCTCAGTGTCACTTACTATGTTGTTTAGTGCCAACTTTAAAAAAGTATTTCGCGTCTCGACTGTCTCATCCCACGCGGCACAATGAGCCTTTCCATTGGTATAATTTAAAATAATTGCATTAAATTTCCGCAGTTTTCTTAAATAAAACAATTGTGAGTTGGTCAAGTAAGATATTGACAAGCACGCCTGCATGTCAATTACTAAAACAACTGTTTTAGAACCGAAACTTTACCAGATCTCTTCACGTCATATTTAAGTTTTGCTTTTGCCTAGTGCTCTTTAAAATTCTACTGTAACTTTTGTTTATTTTATTTATTTGCATTCCTTATCATTGTCAATGATCACGTGCTATGCGCTAACAATTTGTATGATTAATTAAATTCGTCATTAATAATCTAAATGGACAACTGTTCTTTATCTATCCCTGACTGCTGAATTTGCTCTTGTTTATATATTTTTTATATTAAATTAATCGGTTAAACATTTTTGGCAAATTTTTTTTTAATGGCTTTCGATGACTATGAAGCATTTTGTATGATTACAAATGTTTTTTCAAATACTCTTTGGTATTTTATTACTCGGCTGCTTTCTTTCTTTTGATCAGGCAGTACTAAGCTCTCTTTAAATTTTTTTGGCCAACGCAGTTTTCGCAGTAGTTTCTAAAATACCCAGTGTATTTTAAAAAGTTTTGCATACTTGCATCTTACTGCCATACACTTAAAATAAATACCTCAAAACATTTGTGTAATTCACTTTTCAAAATGCACGAAACTTTATTGGTTAGTGTTACCCTTTCTATAAAAATTATTAATAATATACCTGGTACTTTCATCGATATTCGCTATGAACTTCTTGGCACATAATGGCACACATGGAGGTTTGAGAGCAAGAACTGCTTTTATAGTTTGATATTCCTTTTTTGTTTCTTTTTTTTTCTTTTCGTACGGTCGTCTTCTAAAGCCACATGTTACGTTTTCTTTTAGATCCTCATGGTTTCAACGTCATTATTGCTATTTGAATTGGAGACTGCTGGAAGCACTAAATCTTGGCTTTCCTCTGTGTGCTACCAGCAGGTTTTTCTTGTTTGAAGGTGCTCGCGGTTTTTAAAGATAAAGAACGGCATTCAAAAGGAATCCATTAACCTAAAAAGAAGAATGTCAGTAAACTATGTTTACAACGCCTAGCTCTATTGTAGTAGAAACTGTTAAGGTCTTAGTAGGATAAATGCCTGATACTAAATATGAGGCAATATCCATCATTGTATTTTTGTACTGTGGTATTCAGAATTTTAGAAACACTATTTTGTCCTGAGGCAATTTCATTAATCTTAAAATAATAAAAATGTTAATAAACTAGTACATAGTATTGTAATATAAACCAAATGCTATTTCGAAGATTTAATTCTAAAAAATATATGTAACATTTTTCAATTGTAATACTGTACCTACTAATGGTTTTAAGTAAATTTCACAGAAATAGCATCTGATTCAAACGTCCTTATGCGACTTCTAAAAAATGTATTGTAGTTTTTTGTTTTCTTCCTTTTTATCAAATGTCAACACATTTGTTGAGCAAATATTTTGCTTAAGTGCGTAAATGGACAAGAGCGGCCAAAAAAGCGGGGAATATGGCCTTCAAATGTTTTTGAATTCTACAGAACTTGTCAAATTTAGACCAATTATGACACTTTACTCACGTACATAGTAACGAACAAAAAATAAGGAAGAGATTTGATAAAGAAGTTGGGAGACGTGGTTATAAATACATATTAAAATTTAGTTTAATTTACACCAAACCACAGGAAAAAAATAAGACCAGTAAAAAGTAACAAAGCTCCCGAAACAATTTGGTTACATCAATCGTACTAAAACAACTATCTTATTAAAAAATTAAATTTCGGACGTCCTAGTTTCGCGGAATTTTAAGGTTAGCATATTCAACTTTAACTTAAATTCACCTAAATTATACTTATTCCCAAACCCGAAAAGCCTCCTCATGGTATCCAATTATACCGACTTTAGGTTCTATAACTGTTGGAAAGACTACCTTCTAAGAACTGATCACTCGTTGCAAGATAACTAATTTCTAATATAGTACGCATAATAATCCAATCATTAATTTGGTTTTCGATAAAAACTTTTACGGTTCGGTGATTCAATAGTACAACGAATTTTATATGAAGCATATTTTAATATATACAACATTGTTTTGTTGAATCGGTAAACTTTCGACAAGCTTTCGATAACCTATAGCATAGAGGGTCGATATACAAAACAAAGCAAACTTTTATTTGATTTATTTTTTACTAATCTAAATTTTCAAAAGAAATCCTCAATGAGGTGTTTTATTTTATTTTGTACATTACAATCTGTCGCAAAACGACAATCGATAGTTGTTTTGACTTACATAATAGGTTTTGAACATGAAGAATATGCATCTATTGATATCACACCTATATTAATCTTAATACTAGTTTTGCGAACTCTAAGTAATATACAATTTGAATTATTACCTTTTTAATTGCGGTTGCACCTCATTGTCTTCTTCTATCAGGTGCTTCACTAGAATGTTAGGATGATCACTGTTTCTATCACTATAACGAGCACTAAATTTTGTATTTCCTCGTTGATGGTAGACGTTACTAGGTCGTGTTATAGTTTTGTTAGGGACGTACCATGGTGGGTTTGTTATGGCTCTAAGTGCCTTAGATTGGAATCGATAGATTATTTTAATGTTGGATGTACTGGCTGTACTCCATAGCTGTATATCGTAGTCCATATGGGTTTTATCGTAGTTTTGTATAGGAGTACTTTGCTTTCCAGAGAGAGTTGTAATTTGCTCCCTATCAGCCAGTACATTTTTTAAAGTTTTAGGCCCAATTGCTTGCGCTTTGTCCATATGTGGGGTTTTCAGGTCAGTTTCTTTTCTAGATGGATATCGAGGTACTTTGCGCTGTTGGTTTGGGGTATTTATATGTTATTAAGCGTCACCGGAGGGCATGTGCTCCCTTTTAAGTATATGTTACGTGCACTGATTTGCTTTAGTTTATTTGGATGTGCCACTTATTGCACTAGTGCTGTATCTTGTCAAGATGCAACTGCAGTTACTGAAATGCCAGGATTGGATCTGTGTTGGATGTGAGTTTTGTCATGTCATCGGCGAAAGTAGCGACGATGTTGCCTGTTGTAAATATGAGGTACTATAATAGGCCTAGAATACTACCCTGAGGGACTCTAGAGTTTACGGATTATAGATTTGTTATTGCGCTGCCATATCGGATAATAAACTGCCTATTGATTTGATTAGATTGTAAAATTTTGAAATAGTTAGTAGGTAAAGTTTGGTTGATTTTACAGATTTTACACATGCCAGACCTTATCGAAGGCTTGTTTAACGTCGAGAAATGTTGCTGTGTATTATTTGCGTTTTTCAAAGTCATTGGTAATTTGGACTACCACCCTGTAGATTAGCTCTATGGTTAAATGATGTTTACGAAAACCAAATTGATGGTCTGGTAGTATGTGGTTGCCCAAAATAATTGAAGAAAGTTTTTCTAGGAGTTGTTTTTCAAACACTTCTGATAAGACTGGTAGTAGACAGATTGGTCGATATGATGTCGGTTGTTCTGTGGGTTTTCCTGGCTTAGGGATGAGTATTGTTATTGCGATTTACCATTGTTCAGGAAAGTACGGAAATCATAGCATTCCATTGAAAAGAAAGGTTATAAATTGGTAATATTTATGTGGTAGTTTTTAAAGAATGTTAACTGTATTTAAATCTTGACCTGAGGCTTTATGTGGAGTTACGTTTTTATGAATAGTGGTGTTTATTTGGGTGATTTTAAAAAATTTAATTAGTGGACTTATTTGATAAGGCATTTCTAGTAAATTTATTTCTTTTAAGTAACTGGTTGCTTTCCATAGCGAATATTTATTGGCTTTGAGCGGAGACAAGTGTCTCAAATATTTTTTTACATCTTGGTTTTTATTTCAAATAGGAGATCTTTAAGTTCTGTTTAGATTTATCTTGTCATTTGGCTGCCTTGTTATCTGCCATCTCCTCCGTAGTCTATGTTTTTCTGTGATTTTTCCCTTAACAATGATCGGTAGTTTGTTGAGTTAATGTATTTGACCGGTTCCGGTGTGGCCTAGCAAGCTGTATTTTGGTTAACCAGATTGAAAAACACCACTGCGTCTTCCAAGTCCTTTGTCGATTTTAGAGGAATATTAGTATTCAGGACTTCTTGGACTACTTTGTTGATGAGTAGTAAGTTGGTGTCTAGTATCGTATAGGTATAGTCTAGGTAAATGATCTGTTGGGAAGTCAAAACAGGATAATATTAAAGAGGTTTAGGTTTATAATTTTTACAAAGCAAATGTTGAGTAAAGATGGTAGCTTGTTGGGGTCTGTAGGCCAGTATGTGGGTTTACCTGTAGGCAAGGGTAGTATTTTCAAGTTGTTTATAAATTTCTGCATTTCTCTATCTTTCATAGTATTTATTTTGAGCTCCAATGGGTTGTAATCGCCTACGAAAATAAATTTATTGCCTAGTGTGTGGAAGCAATATTCATAGTTTTGTTGTTTGTTGCTGTATCTTGGTAGGCAGTTATATTGCTGATAGAATATGTGGTTCTGGCTACTCTTCGATAATTATGGATGTGGCTTGTAGGTAGGGTTCACTGTATTTGAGGAGTTCATGGTGCTTGGCATGGAGAATGCCGTCTGATTGTTGTGTTACGTAAAGAGCAAAGACTGGTATTTTAAGGTAGCTGCGTTCGGTAAAGCATAAATATTAATGAATGCAATGAGTTTTCTTTGTGGTTTATAAACCCATTATCGTTTTATACTGCTATGTATTTTAATTGTTGAGCTATTATTGGTTCTAGTTACAATTGTGGTTAGTACGTTCAGCATGGGGCTCATCTGTTCCATTAACTGTTTTATTATCTGTTTTAAGTCTGCTATGTCGTTAGGGTATTGTGGCGGTACCGAGTTTGGTAAGTGGGTTGCGTTGTTAACGTTGTATTAAGTATTGTCGGTGGCTGTTTGGGCAGAAGTAAGCCTGGGTTGATATACTTTTGTTGTTGGGATCGTTTTTGGTCTTAGTAAAGGAAACATTTTTAGGTAGAGTTCTTTGTAAACAGAACACCCTTTGTAACTTACGGAATGGTTTCTGTTGCAATTTATACAAGTAACATCTTTGTACTGAGTTGTGTGTTCCTATTCTAAGGTAGAGAGTGTAAGCTAGTGCATTTAACCCATCTGGGTGTGCAATTACAAGTTTTTCGTATGGAAATATTTTTGACACCTAGAGCATTGAGGTATGGTTTCCTTAGTACGTGGTGGTTTCAGTTTTACCATAGATTTGATATATGTCCTTGTTATTATCTTATGGTTTTAACAAAGAGAGTTAATTCTATTTTTGATCCAGCTTACTTTACGTTCCGTGTGTTAGTTGCAGAATGTGCAACCGATTGAAATTCAGTTTTTCATTTATTTGTATTAGCAGAAGGGTATAAGTTTTTGAAAAAACACGGAAACCTAGTTTATGCTTAACTTTGTAGGTGTGAAATTCCGTGTTTTTTTCTTTTCAGTCTTTAGTTATTTGCGTATATGTTTTTGAAAGTATTTTAATTTCATTATTTAGGATATCCTTAATTGTGTAATTGTCTTTAGCTAACATATTCAAGAATACAAAAATCATTGAGAATTTTGGTTCGGTTTTTGTGGATGGGCCCGTCTCCTGTTGATTATACTTTTCATTTTGAAATGGAATAAAGCGATTGGTGGGGTTTAACTAGCAACTTGCAATTTTAGATTGTTTAGTTTGGTTTATCTGTTTATCTAGATTGTTTTATCAACCGCGTTTTTTATTGTTGGCTACTTGACAGTTTGAGTCTCAGGATATTGAGGCGTTAAGTTGATAAAGTGTTAGTTGATAGTGAAATGTTGAGGTAAATAAAGGTTGATGTACGTTTTGAATGACAAATTGCAAGGATGTGTTGTTAAAATTTGTTATAACATATTAGTAACTTTGTTGAGGATATTGCATTTGTTGCATTTATTCTGCTTGATCTATTTGCATGGGAGTAATTTGTTGAATATCTGAAGCCGCTGGAGTTATTGTAAAGTAGGCCATAAAGCCTTTGCTATTTGTTGCCAGTAAGTCTGTTAAAAATGTTTTAACAGTATACGTAAATTAAATTGCAAAATAAATATAGTTATTTTACAATACGCGACCGCAAAGGCACGCGATTACCTTATGTCGCCTGATTCCATCCGCGGTCGAGGACAACCTTGCACTTTGAAATTTTTAGGACAACTCATGATGTGTTTAAAATGAACCAGTAGACGTACGTGTGCTATGAGGTAGTGTCTTGGGCCTAATATTATATCTATTTTTCTCATCTGATTTAGAAATCTCCAATGACACAATGATAAGTATATTCTTAGCAAAAAAAAAAACCATGAATACGTCTTGACGGAGTTATTTTGTGCTTTTGCTTAAACCTAAACCAGTTCCAACTCTAGTTTCTCTACCAATCATTTAAATTTTTTTTTCTCAAGACATATATTTGCAATCTTCTACACTAGCAATAAGCAAATCAGATATATACAGAAATGTAACATTGCACTAAAATTAATATGTGAGAGAACATCCAGTGACACCCCTTGTTGTAATTAACTTATTAAATAATTACAATGGATACCTACTACCGAAGTTAAATTAGTACCGTGTGGGAAGATCTAACGGTTTAACGAGTCTTAGTCTGCGCACATCAGCACTATTGTCGAGTAAGTTATTACTAACGCTAACGGATTCGGGTGTATTTCTAATCTCTGAAGATGTTTTGAACTGCAATGAACGATTTCATCTTTCGTTGTTAGCATTTTCAAGTCTTTAAGTATTTCTTTATTCGGAACAAAATAGGGTGCGTTGATGATTATACGGAGAGTTTTGGCTTGGAAACGTTCTAGGATTTTTATATAAGAGTGCGATGCCGCATTGGTTTTAAAATACATTTGTAAATAAACAGTTTGTTAGCAAACGAGAGTTTAGAGTTGCGGCCAAGTAACCAATAATATTTTCTTAGTATTAGGTTGAGATGTCCAAATGTATGTTCTCCAATTTAGTCCTTTGTCAAGGTGCATACCAAAATACTTAATATAGTCTGTTTGGAGAAGGAAAGTGCCATCAATATTAATGTCCGGCGTAGTGCCACGGCGTTTAGTAAAAGTAATTTGCACGGTCTTGGAATAGTTGAGTTTAAAGCGCCATTTTTTGAACAATTTATATGCATTATCGAGGTTTTGTTGCAAGGTTTGTGCGGCAATGATAGGGTCATGATGTGTTACAAGAATTGTCGTATCATCAGCATATGTTGCAGTCATTGCATTGTGATTCGTGGGTATATCGGCTGTATATAGGACGTACAGGACTGGTCTCAGAACGCTTCCTTGGGGAACTCCGGATTTAATGGGACAAACATGTGAGATTGCTTCTTCGAACTTTACTTGAAAATACCGTCCTTCTAGATATGGTTTCTGATCAAATAGTACGGATGTGGTAGAATACATTATAGTTTAAATAATAGTGATTTATGACAGACTTTGTCGAAGGCCTGACTGACATCAAGGAAAACGGCTGAGCAGTAGTTTTTGTCTTCGAATGCTGTGTTAATAGTATCTACTATTTTATGTATCTGTTCAACGGGGGAGTGTCTGAACACGAACTGATGATCAGCAATCAGGTTTCCGTTGTCAAAGATGGGATAAAGCCGTTTCAGTAGAAGTTTTTCAAAAAGTTTGGAGAAGAGTGGTAATAAACTGATAGGACGGTATGAAGCAGGTTCATTGGCCGGGTTTCCAGGTTTTGGGATAAAAACCACCTGTACGACTTTTCACTGGACCGGGGAAAAAACCGTTCGTTTTATGCTATTAAAGATCATCGTCACCATTTTTATAAAGTTGAGGGACAGTTCTTTCAGTACACGTTCAATAATTAGATCATATTCTGGCAATTTTTACAGGGGGTATTTCTAAGGATTATTGACTCAACTTCTGCAAAGGAGAAAGATTTGGTGGGTGGAGAGAGTTGGAAGGTAGCCGTCAGATAGTTTTCTACTTCATAATCGTCACGTTTTTCATCGTCAGATGGTAATGGTTGAAAAACTTCTTGGAGATGTCCATGTCAGTGCGTGCCCATGTACCATTTTTGTTGAGAATTGGAGGAACTTGCTATTGATGTCGATTTAGGTAACTGTTAGTCTTCCAAAGGAAGTACTAGGTTTATTCAGAAGCAGTCAACCCGCTCAGGTATTCGTCTATGTATTTGTTTTTTGTTTCCTTAATCAGTTCCTTTAGGTTTCGACAGGCAGTGTTAAATCGACGTGTGTCCCCTGGTGCTCTACTTTGTTGCCATATTTTTCGGAGTCGCCGTTTATCGGCAATTTTTCTTTTAATATCAACTGAACAGTTATAATTTGTTTGTATTACTGATGATTGTGGAGTTGCTCTGGTGGCTGCTAAGTGAATGGACTGGGTTAGAGATTCTACTGCATTTTCTATATCGTTTGCACTTTTTAATGGGATATTAGTAGTTACTACGTCTTCGAGAATGTCTCTGAAATAGTTCCAATTTGTTTTGTTATTAGTAAGAGACGGAAGTTTCGTTTTACTTAGTATTGAGGTGCTTATCGTAGCTATAATGGGGCTGTAATCGGAGTATAAATCGTAACATGGTGTGATGTTTAAGTAGCCTTGAGGAATTCATTTTAACAAAAAAGTCCAGGTGGTCAGGAGTTTTGCAGTATCTATAGGCCAGTAGGTAGGCTGATGGGTTGATAGATAACTTAGTTGATACTCTTGCATAACGGAGAAGAGAATGTTGCCTCTAGGGGAAGAGATGTGAGATCCTCAATGGGGGTGTTTTGCGTTGTAGTCGGCTCCAGCAAGAAATCTGCTGCTCAGAGAGGAGAAGTAGTCTTCAAAGCATTTTTTATTGGGGGTCTGACTAGGTGGAAGTATGCAGCAGAGACGGTTAATGTTCCGATCCAGTCTTCTACGGTTACACTTGTAGCCTGTATGAGTTTGGCGCAATATTTAGTAATTTCATGATGTTTTATAAAATGTTTGATTATAATTGCAGCTCCTTCTCGAGCTGTGCCAGAGGGGTGATTGTGTTATATCTATCGTATCCGCGCATTTTAAAATATGATATTTCGGTAAAATGCGTTTCGGAGATTAGTAAAATATCAATGTTGATGTTTAACAGGAATACTTCTACTCCTTGGCGATGCTTAACCAGTTAATTAGCGTTGCAATGTGCAATTTTAAGGAGTTGAGCCATTATTTCTGGTTATTGTTCACTAATTGCCGCACCAGATCTCTCAAGTCTTTTATCTCTTCCATGAGATTGTTAATCATGACTCGTTGAGAGTCTATTGTTTGTTGCATAAAGGATACGATGTTATATGGGTATTGAGTGAAATTTTGGGAGTCTTATTGAGGTTATGTGAGGTTGTGTTGGTCACTTGAGTGCGGGGTACTTTAGTACGATCTGCGTAGATCATGTTACCTGAACTGGTTCTGTTTTGGAAAACGTCATCTGTGGTTTTAATTGATTGTTGGGCCTGAGTTGTTACGATGGGTCTATCTCTAAGAGGAGGAAATCTTCTGTTTTTAATCTGTTTGTAGACCGTGCATCCTTTATAGTTGGCAGGGTGTTCTCCCAAGCAGAGTACACATTTGGCTTTACTTCCGTCATCTTTCTTTTTAGTGCATGATTTTAATCATGGTTTCCGGCACACTTTAAACATCTAAATGGGCGAGTGCAGTACTTTTGGGTGTGGCCTTAATACTGGCATCTCTTGCATTGGGCAATATCTCTCTTTTGATGTGGAGGCCCGACCTTTACGATGGCATTTAATATGGAAATGATATTGTAAACGTCTTTGTTGTTGTTTTGTTGTTTAAGGTCTACAAAAAATAGATTTAATGGAGTCTTTTTAGTGCAGTGTTTAGCAGGATTGATGCTTTTGACCTGGCGACCAAGAGATGCTAAGGCCTCTATTATCTCTTCATTATCGGTAGTATGGTAGAGATTTCTTATTACTATTCGATAAGGCTTATCTTCCGGAAGAATAAATGTGTCCCGGATGACATTATTTTAATCTAGTATTTTTTAAATAATTTGTATTTTTTAACTGCTTTGATTAGCAGATTGACAGAGCCACCTGACATTGATTGATATTGGTAATTTTCTTTTTGTAGATGGAAGTCAAGAAGTTTTATAAGTGGAATTATATTTGCAACATAGTGTATAAATATAGTAGGGGGTCTGGGCATTTTTTCTTTAGTTTCGCTTTGCAATGAAGTAGTCGATATATCTTCCTCTGAATTTGTTAAGTGTTGAAATCGATTACTTGTTGTGACTGTATTAGCATGATCGTGAGTTCTAGCCCGAGTGTTACGTTGTGTTGTTGAAGGAATAGGTCACTTCCTCTTTTGCCTCCGTGTTTTCATTTCCTGAAAGTCCTTTGGTTTAAGAATGGTTATTGATTCTTCACTTGTAACAGATATAGTCTCAGCATCTAAAGCACGGGTGGTTGATAAAGAAGGAAATCCTACTTGCATTGGTTCGAATCTATTCCAGTCCGAAAAAGTTGATTGAAAGTTAAGTGCTGGCTGTGACGCTGGGTTAAATTGTTGGAAAATTGCAGGTTGTGATGGATCTAATTGTTGGGGTTACTGCCAGAGCAGGTTAGAGGTCGGTTGCGGGCCCATTGTTTGAGGTTGTGGCTGAGAATACCATTGTGGATGAAATTGCGATTGCAATGGCATTGGCATGTTATTACTTGAAATCACATTGTAATGTATGAGTGAACGACCGTCGCTGTTACCTTGCATTTCAAATTTTTACTGAGAAGTAATTTACTCCGAAATTTTGGATATGGCGCAGATATACACAATTGGTTTGGCCGATAACGCCGATAACGATGAAATAAATACTAATAGTGAAAGTGCAAGCCTGACCTTAAATAGCACAAGTAGCGTCGAACGCCTCGGGCACCAATATCCCGGAGCGAACAAACGTCTGCCGCCTTCGAAATACAAGCCCGGAATTTTAGTGTAAATCCTTTATATTTTTGTAAATATGAATTCTATTGTCGTATACTATTTTTTTTAACTTTTTTAGTCCTATTTTAGTTTTTTGCGTGTTTCTAACAATTTGCCAATAATTTTTTTGATCACTTTTATTTTATTTTATTGCAAGTTATTTTAGTAGAAATTATCACGTACTCTGTTTTGTTGCTACTGTATATGTACTCATTCTTTTCATCACTTTTTATTAAATTCTTTTAAGCACAGATTTTCTATTACAGACGTTTTATTGTTTGGCATAGATTTTGTATGTAGTGTCCTATTAAATTATTCTGCGTAGCTTTGCATTCAAATGTCATCTAGTAAAACTATCTTTTCTTTTGTTTAATTCTTTTAGTAAGTTAATAAAACATTTGTGATAATCTCTTAATTTCTTTACCGCTTCTACCCTTAGCGTTTACCGGTACATTATATTTTTGTTTAGTTTTAATTGGTTGGTCTAATCTTCTACTTTTTGCTTTTTTGTATTTTTATTTAATTGTCAGATTAAGGGTATTTTCATTATCTAGTCAGTAATCTACTTTAATCTTAACTCTACAGCATTTCTGGTTAAATCAGTAATATTGATTTAGTATTTTCTGATTTGGAAGAGTATTTCTCACTACCTTTATTAAAGAATCCTTTATTTTTCTCTAAACAGGCATATTTATTTACTTCTTTAGTTAATTTTTGCCTTTTTTGCTTCCTATTATTATATGTTATATAAACAGTTTAGAGGTGATGTCAGCACTAATACCAAAGATAATTAATAATAGTCCAGGAAAGCTTGCTCGATCATATTACTGCTTGTTAGTCCTTTTAAATTTGTTCTCTTTCTGCGCGGAAAGTTAATTTTTTTTTATCTATATTTGTGATTTTAGTCTTCTATGAGATTTCTTAGCAAGCTTTTTGTCGGAATTTGTTCTACTGTATCATTTAGAATGAAGTTTTGCGTAATCTTGCCCACAAAGACATCTAAAGTATAATTGTTTATTTGGAATGTGCATATGATGCCGTAATAGTATTAGTTGTTTATCCGACTTCTTTGTTATATAGTGGAGAGAAAACTGCCTTTCTAAGGCTATAGTGTTCTTTTAATACTTAGCTTCTTTTTGTTTAATTTTGGTATTAACTTCATTCTCTTACTAGATGGGGACATTATTAGAGTTTTATAGTGCCTACGTTCCTGTATTTGTTAACAGTAGGCTTTATGTTTTTCCTCTAATAGGTCTTCGATTAACCTTTTATGATTAGGTAAGGTATTCTGCATGTAGCTTCAGGGCTTATTAATCTTTGCTCAGAAGCGAATCACACAAGCTAGTCAGATCTTTGGTTGCTTTTATAACCCTGATGTTTTAGAATCCAATCTATATAAATAAGTACAGTTAAGGAGTATATTTCAGTACATTTTAAAGCTTTTAATGCCGCTTAACTGTCTGTGTAGATGAAGGTGTGTTTGTTTTTAAAACCTTCCTTTATATTAATTTTCGCACATATTTTTATGGTCACTTCAATTTTCATTCTTTCTTATCAGTCTCGGATATTAGTACCCTAAAGGGTTTTCTGAAGTCCCAACTGTAGATTTTGTCTGATTGTATATTAAGTATGCAGTTAAATTTAGTTTTACAAGGCTCTTTTTTAGTTTATATACCGCTGTTCATATTTGGGAATCCACTACCAAGGAAAATAAAAAACAATTTAGTATTTTCATGCGTAAATGACATTATCCAAATTTCTCTACGCAGGCAAAGCTTTGCAATGTATTTAATTTGTTGCTTCTGGATAGAGGCATATGTAATTGTTGGTATAACTACTCTCATGTATACCAACAAAATGATTCGTGCCTTCAGAAACCAAGTTTTGGCCACCGTTCTTTTACAAGTTCATAAAGGCCTTGTGGATTAGTTAGTAATTCTTTAAAAATGACAATTAAAAAACTTTTTGATTTCTAGAGTGACGTATAAGTATTTGAATTCTCCTGCCTTATTTTTCCATAGTGAATCAGGTATTTTCAAAACATGGGTTTTGAACGGATCAACCGCTTCTTTTAGCCTCGAAAATCGTTGTCCACGCAGTTTGTTCGTCACGTGTTAAAATAAAGAAATCTTTAGATGCTATCTCAGAACTTTTAAGGCGGATGATCTATCAATTCGAAGTTTTGAGTGCTCAAAGAGCCGGTTGTTTACGTCTACGTGTGTGAGTTCGCATTTCCATGGTAGATAATGATCCGGATTCGTGTGTTGAATTTTGCTATTTTCCAAACATTTTTGACATACAAATGGTTGTGTACTATTCAAAATTAACCACTTTACGATTTTCTAAAACTACGGTTGCGTCATGCAGTTTTCCAAAAAAAAAAAACAGTGAGCATTTGCTTTAAAGTGCCTTGAGTGGAAACGATTTTTGTTGGGTTTGGCTCATTTTGGAAGACCCATACTGCTGTTTATTTTCGGACTCAAACGCATAAATCCAAGATTCGTTACCTGTGATGATGTTTTAAACGGTTTTGAAGCCATGCGATCGTATTTCTTGTCCACTGATTTTGACCAATCGACACGGGCCTGTCTCTGATTAACTTATTGGGGGTTCAACGCGCGCACAGTTTTTTCACTTAAATGAATACGCAATATAAAATGCATGCTAGCCATACTAATGCTTTAAAATGCCTGAATTTTTGGATAAGTCACGTAACAATCTTGCTTTATCAGATTGAGCATGGAATTGATGTTTGCTGGCATCAGAGCCGATTTTGCACGGCCTTTTTTAAATTCATCCGCCATCGAACTACAATCACTATATAATCATTGAATCAACGATATACAATGGCTCTGTGTAGGGCTTTATCACCGAAAGTCGAAATGAATTGATAGACGCACTGTTGTTGAGATAAACCACGTCGAAAGTCATAAAAAATCATCGTACAAAAATGTTTACAAGTTAATTGCATTGTTTTACCGAGAAGAAATTGTTTGTGTACGTATGCCGTCAAAAATATCACACTGTATGATGCAAACGTCAGATACCACCTATCACACGTAGGTTTGCCAGTTTGCAAGATATCGTGCAGCCCACGTAACAGGTGATCGAAGTCTTGTTCGTGATAACACAACTTTCCATGTTGTATTTAGTTTATGCCTAGTTTTCGTTTTGTAAGTATATTTATGTCATTCGCATATACTTGCACACAAACCTTTCTTGTATTCAGATTAATGAGAAATCGTCAATTACTAGCCTTTAAAAAAACACAAAAATATGTCCTTCGAAGACATAGTGAACGATAGTCTCCTTGATGGTATCTTTAATAGTTATATGATGTTTCCTATTTTTAACTCGGTTTCAACTCATCACGTTAGAGACTGGTGTACGCCACGTTCATCCAGTTCTCTTATAATTGAGTCAAAGTAGTTTTTGTTAAATGTTTTATGTCTAGAAATGCTCTCTAAATAATCTCTCGATTGTTGATTGCTTCTTGTGTTCTTTTAAATAGTTGGGGTAAGGCTAGATTGTAAGATTTACTTGTTTAATATGCAAATTGATTTCAGTATAAAGGAAAATCTTTCAAAATATAGTGTTTGATATGATATATGATAAGGTTTTAGGAAAAAAATGGTATTAGGTCCTTGACGTAGGCACAGGAATTATACCCTATTTTTTATTTGAAACCTACCCTAACCTTGGTATGTATCCAAGTTTTAGATTCAACTTAAAAAGAGCACATATTGATGCAACAAGTACTTTAAAACCATGCCCATCCTTGCAGACTTGTACGATTTAAACGGATTTATTTCTCATCCAAACCTTTTTATGTTGATTAGCTTGTCGGCTAATTTCCAGTTGTCTCTCCTTGCTCAAGTTATAAGTATTTACAATGTATTTTTATAAAGAACAGTAATTGGCTTCATTATATATATTTTTTAAGCTTACAAGAACAGTTATTAAAAAATAAAAAATTTTCTGCAGTCTTTTTGTTTTAAGTTATTTTTTCAATAACAAGTATTAGAAATAAATATGAAACTTACTATTGGCAAATTAATAACGACCACAGTTAACTTAAATATAATTTCCATATCAGAATCGGTTTTACGCATGCACGCACCGTAATCATCCGCCCCAATAATAATAACAATATAAAACATCCAGCTATTTGCATTTCATTTTGATTTAATTGAAATCCTGTCTGTAGACTGCTGTTTTAAATATTCCGGAGGGGTTAGCCGTGATTACGGCAATTTCCGAAGTACGCTTTGTTGCACACACGGCACTGTCAGAAATTAATAATAGAAGCTTTGCCATAAAGCCCCGGGACACCCCGTTATTAGTCGATACATCATTTAGCATCTATGCCACAGATTCATCGCTAGCTTGATCTGCTTTTAATTAATTGTAAATTACAAACTAATCAGTACTGTTTGTACTTATAGATATATTATTCAGAACCAATTTTCTTTGCAAGTTAAAGGCAATAGGGATGTATGTGCTAAATTAATTCTTACTCTAGGTAGCTTCAGAAAAAGCGACATGAAAATTTGGTTTTCCCTTTTTTAAGATTTGTTCACTAGACTTTCTTGTATTATTATAGAAATATAAATATTTTTTAGTTCTTTTGGTATATAAGGTTTGGCATCAAAAAATAAGTGAATTAATACTATTCTTCTAATCTAATGTTAACAATTCCGGCAAAAATCATTTTTCTTTGGTATACTCGTATGGTTACTTGTTTTTGTTATCAACACATTTATAACCACAGTAAGTTTTCTTAACTTTTAATTTCCTGTTGTTATTATTTATTATCCTATATAAGATTGTGGTTGATTAGAATTTGCCGCTTCATTCCTCATATTTTTGTGTTTTCCATCTTAAAGGCATAGGCTTCTTAATCTTCAGACTTCGATGTTGTTATTTACTTCTTTTATTTCTTGTTGTAACATTTTCAAAGTAATATTATGTGAGGGTGATCCAGATAAAACCGAAAAATGGATAAACGTTAAAATCGATTACCATGGTCATTTTTCTTTTATAAGACGTAAAGAATTTTTATTTTTTGTTCTGTCTTAACCTTTGTTGAAGCATAGAATTGTTTTATGTTTAAACCTTTATATGTGTTGATGTTTTATGAAGATTGTACTTTTGCTGACAAGTACAAAGTTTTATAAATGCGACATCCCCTCCCTTAATTTAGACTGTTCGGTGTTATCTAGTTTTGCTTGTTTACATGCCAGATATTTTGTAAAAATTCAGTAACTTCTGGGAAAAAACAACTTGCCTAATTGGCGTTTGCTTGCGCCCATACGCAGTAGAGGGCAGATGACTGAAAAAAATACTCTGATCACGACGCGTAAAAGGTTCTTTAGAACAAATGGAATAATGTACCGAGGATGTCTTGTAGAACAAAATTCAATATTAAACACCCATTTAAACTGATGTTATGAGAACCGTTTAGCGGAAGCGGCGTTAAAGCCCCTCTTTGAATTGAGAAAATGAAAGCTAAATGCAATTTTTTTGACTTGATCTAGAATCCTATACGTTCATATGTAAAGTCTATTCTTAGAAGATCTATCCCAAAAACATCGAACCAATATTAGTATAATAAAAACAATTTACATGGCCGCAACATAATCTGGCAGCCGATGAGAATTGACTATAATACGTAAACGTGAATAAAGACAACTTACTGGCCGGGTCATTTATAGGTCACATGTGCTGCATGATTGTTTTAACTGTAATGACGGAGTAGAGCAGCGAATTTACATCAAATTTTGTGCAAAGCCCGAACATTTATTTGCAAAAACTCCTCAGATGACCTAGAGAGCTTTCGGAAACAATGTAATGAGCTTAAAACAAATAAAGGCTTAATAAAAATAATTCAAAATTGGTTGGGTATCTGTCGAAGTAGATATTCCAAAAATTAGGTAAAAGCGTGTAAAATGTGTTGCAGATAAAGCAATAAATTAGAGTTTTTAAAAAATTATAATCAAAGATGAAACGTAGGTTTACTGCTGCGATTGAAAAACACAGACTCGGTGGTCCATCTAGGTCGGCTGGTTCATCGCATTTGCAAATGTTGAGTAAAAATCGTAGCAAAGTTAAAAAAATATTAACCATATTTTTTATTATATACAATCGTAAGCAAACTCTTCCAAGCCAAATGATTTTTAACAAATTCTGTCTGCATCTTGTTCGCCGGTTGTAATAGGACAAAAACATTCACGGTTCTGGGCCACTAATGATTAGTAGCTTCATCGCATTATTAGAGCCAGGCAAAAGAAATAAGACGAGTAAAACAATAAGTTCATGACCCATTTCATGTACGAACCTTTGGTAGCTGGTTTGTAAGGTCTTCGACTTGAGACTAGAGGGGTAAGTTGAACCATGCTTGGCCGTAGTGAGCCTATAAGGCCGTGAACTAAACGTACCTCATGCCCAGTGTTTCCAGGCATCCGGAATTTTATGACCTTGGATGTCCCTCGTACGCACGTTTGCTCTTACACTCAAACCCTGACGTCACTGTTCTCAGTTCCTAACCATTTACATATTTAATACTTTAGGTTTTAACATTTGGGTAACATAATAAATTAAGCATAGTGAGAAACTATTGCAGCACAATTATTTCTAATTTATCAGATTATTTATTTCTTGTTATGTTTTCTATTTTTAAACAGATTACGCTACAACAACATTGAACAAATCAAATGAAAAAAGTTTTTTTTCAGTAATTCAAACAGGAAAAAGTTTATCAATAATTCAGTATTAGATAATTAGACAATATATAACGCGCCCATAATCCTAATTAACAATACTGTAAGAGTGTATTTGCCTATTGGAATTTTAATTTAGTAATTTTTAATTAATCGGGAATAGGGACGTCAGAGTTTGAGTGCAAGAGCAAACATGTGCACAAGAGGCATCCAGGGTTATAAAATTTCATACTACTGGAAACAATGTTACATTTTAAGTGGTGAATGTAAACGTGTTAACAATACCAAAGGTTTCAGAAATTGTAGCCCAAATAATGACTTTGGGGCTGTAAAGATGTTTTCGATGTTTTTCTTGAAGATTGTTTTCTGACCAATACCGCATATTTTGACGGTTAACGTATCCATCTAAGTGAAAATGGACTTCATCACTAAATAAAATGTCATCAAAGTTTTCAAACTGCAAAAGCATCTCACGCGCAAATGCGAGGTGTAATGGGTAGTCCGTTGCTTTCAGAGCTTGTCCTAACTGGATCTTGTAGACATGAAAACGTAAGTCTTTTTGCAAAATTGTCTGCACGCTGGACCGGTTCAAATTCAAAGCCGCCGGGCGTTTACGGATCGACTTTCGGGGATGTTTCCGAACGCATGCAATAGATGTTTGCTGCCGTTCTCGCTGTTCACCATCAGCCAAGTTTGGAATTTACGGTAGAACTACTACGCTCAAACTTCTAAACCCAAAGCATTATTAAATTGGCACTTGGTGCTTGCTGTATATTATGAAGCCCATATCGAACCCAAAAACGCTTACGTACAGTTACGTAACTGTTGGTTTCGTGATAAACATGCACACGAAATGCACGTTGCTCCCCCGGAAACTGCTCAATTGCAGCTGACAAATTTCATGGTCCCTACTACTCAGCACATGGTCGCCCGCCCTTTTCCCACTATATCTCGCGATATTTCAAAAACAAATATCCATTCCATTCAGAGTCATCCGTTATTTACTGTAATAGAAGGATTTTGAATAACCTGCACGGGAATGTTTTTTGTCGGATTTTGATGAAATTTGGTACATAGTTGCTATAGGCAATGATGAAAACTGGTTTTCTTTTGAAAAATTAGCGAAAAAGACTATTATTGAATTTGACCTTTCATTATTTAATGAACTTTAACAAAATAATACTTTGTTGATTTTATGGGCCCACTGCACAGTAAAATTACTATAACCAGAAATTAGATTTTAAACTAGGAATTGAACCCAACAATTTAAAAGCCTTCAATTTTACGCTGTAAGGGGACAACAAATTTACTTAATTTCAGTATGACTTTAATAGAAAATGTGAACTAACCCGGCATAAGCATTTGACCACGCACCGACACCTTACACAACGTTCTTCAAAGAAGCTTAGAGGCTCTTCAAACAATTAGTGACTTTGACCAGCAACTAGTCGCAGTTTTCCTGATAGAAAAGATGCCTATAAATAAGATGGAGAAAGGTCCGCTTCGTGACTTCTTAGAGAAGTACTGTAATCGAAAAATCCCCAGTGTAAGAAGATTGCGGCGAGTTGTACGCTCCATCTACGAACAGGTGTTAAATGAAGTGAGACGAGAGTTTTAAAGCAGGAACAGAATCTATAATATCTTTATTCAAAGGTGATCCACACCACCTGCCTTGCCCACGGACTTCACAGAGTGGCAGGGGCTGTAAGAGGAAAGTAGTTTTTTTTTGAAAGCCCCCAGCCGAGTTGCGACTTTTAGAAGAATTTTACCAAACATTCTTTTTTTTCCGTACCAGTGATCACAATATGGTGCACTAGGCTCTCTTGCTGCCCTCTACTACCATCGACATTTACAAGAAATTTTCAGGTAATAAAATAACTGAAAACAAAGCTGAGTGTGTGAGGAAAGCAAAAGAGGCCATGGAAAAAGATGAATTAATAGTTTTAAATTATGGTTTAATTCCAGCAAATATAGAAAAGATGCATACAACGAACCTACCACTTACCAGTTTGGTGTTAGAGGTGATGAAAGCAGTGGAAAAATCGGAAGATTAGTCAGGCGAGGTGAAGCCAAAAATTAGGAATAAGATGAGGATTGTGTTGGAGAGCGTTGGATGGAAGGCACTAAAACAAATTACTGATGCATTGGCAGGAATGAAAGGAGACATGGACTTCCTGTGGAACTCCCACGATGTGGTAGCAGCAAAATACGCTCCAGCTGATGTTGAAAGGTGGTTTCCACGATTAAAATATTTATTAAGCTGTCCACAATGTGTAAACTGTGCTGGAAGAAACGTATAAAACCTAAGGTGCGTACATTGGAGGAGATTGGGTCTTCGCACAATGTTTTTTAAATCTTTACCATCTATATTAAGAATATAGATTTTTTTATTACTGTAGTTGTAATTTTTTGGACAGACTACGTATATTAACATGACAATGATCCAAAAGATTCGGCAACGTTGACCATAAAGAGATAAAATTCGTGAAGTGGGCCACTCAAAAATCAATGGTTGGAATAACTTAAAATAATTTACATATCTTGTTAGTAATACAAAACAATATAGTTCTTCACCAAATGCAAGTTCTTAACTTTTTCTTTTGCTCGTGAATTCTAAATTAAGCAAAAAATCGAAATTTGTGACGCTGATTGTTATAACTAATTGAGAAATATTAATAATTCTTATTTGTTTATAAGAATTATCAATTTGTTTAAACAAATTACAATTTAGATGAATTCTGATCTATATTTACAAATAACTATTATTTATCGATGTACTTACCAGAAATCATAAAGATTCGTTGAACCAACTAAAAAAAACAATTTTTTGTGAAATGTAAAAAATGTTATTTATAATAAATTTTAAGAAAATCGAAATCAAAAAAAGAAAAATATGTGTCTCTTATTGTTTAAAGTATTAACAAAGTATATAAATAATTTTAAGTTATTCCAACTATTGATTTTTGAGTGGCCCATTTCACGAATTTTGTTCCAAAATGATTGAGCAAAAAAAAATTAAAATCAGTAAGTCAGTAGTCCAATTTAACTGTTTGGAGACATTCCGCACTTGTATTTCGAAGGCAGCAGACGTTTTTTTTGTGCGCTCCGAGATATTGGTGCCTGAGGCGTTCGACGCTGCTTGTGCTATTTAAGTCAGGCTTGCACTATTACTATTAGCATTTATTTTATCGTTATCGGCGTTATCGGTCAAACCAATTGTGTATAACTGCGCCATATCCACAATTTCGCAGTAAATTACTTCTCAGTAAAAATTTAACATGCAAGGCAACAGCGACGGTCGTTCACTTATACATTACAATGTGCCTTCAAGTTATAACATGCCAATTCCATTGCAATCCCAGTTTCATCCACAGTGGTATTCTCAATCACAATCTCAAATAATGGGCCTGCAACCGACCTCAAACCTGCTCTGGCAGCAACCCCAACTATTACACCCATCACACCCTGCAATTTTACAACAATTTAACCCAGTGTCACAACCAGCACTTAACTTTCAATCAACTTTTTCGGACTGGAATAGAGTTGAACCAATACAAGTAGGATTTCCTTCTTTATCAACCACCCGTACTTTAGATGCTGAGGCTATATCTGTTACAAGTGAAAAATCAACAACCATTCTTAAATCAAACGACTTTCAGAAAATGAAAACACGAAGGCAAAAGAGGAAGCGACCTATTCCTTCAACAACACAACGTAACACTCAGGCTAGAACTCAGGATCATGCTAATGCAGTCACAACAATTAATCGATTTTAACACTTAACAAACTCAGAGGAAGGTACCTCGACTACTTCATTGCAAAGCGAAACTAAAGAAAAAATACCCAAACCCCCTACTATATTTATACACTATGTTGCAAATATAATCCCACTTATAAAACTTCTTGACTTCCATCTACAAAAAGAAGATTACCAATATCAATCAATGTCAGGTGGCTCTGTCAATCTGCTAATCAAAACAGTTAAAAAATACAAATTATTTAAAAAATACTAGATGAAAATAATGTCATCCGGCACACATTTATTCTTCCGGAAGATAAGCCTTATCGAATAGTAATAAGAAATCTCTACCATACTACCGATAATGAAGAGATAATAAAGGCCTTAGCATCGCCAGATCAAAAGCATCAATCCTGCTAAACACTGCACTAAAAAGACTCCATTAAATCTAATTTTTTAGACAATAAACAACAAAACAACAACAAAGACGTTTAAAATATCATTTCCATATTAAATGCCATCGTAAACGTCGAACCTCCACATCAAAAGGGAGATATTGCTCAATGCAAGAAATGCCAGTATTACGGCCACATCCAAAACTACTACACTCGCCCATTTAGATGTGTAAAGTGTGCCGGAAACCATGATTACAAATCATACACTAAAAAGAAAGATGACGGAAGTAAATCCAAATGTGTACTCTGCCTAGGAGAACACCCTGCCAACTATAGAGGATGCACGGTCTACAAACAGATTAAGAACAGAAGATTTCCTCCTATTAGAGATAGACCCATCGTAACAACTGAAACCCAACAATCAATTAAAATCATAGATGACGTTTTCCAAAACACAACCAGTTCAGGTAACATGACCTACGCAGATCGTACCAAAGTACCCCGCATCAAGTGACCAACACAACCCCACTTCAACAACACTCCCAAAATTTCACTCAGTACCCAAATAACATAATGTACACTTGATATAGCTAACAAACAATAGACATACAATCAGCAGTCTAAATGATTAACAATACTCATGCAGAAAATATTAAAAGTACTTGAGAGATCTGGTGAACGTGAACAATTAGTGAACAATAACCAGAAATAATGGCTCAACTCCTTAAAATTGCACATTGGAACGCTAATGGACTTGTTAAGCATCGCCAAGAAGTAGAAATATTTCTGTTAAACAACAACATTGAACAACTCGTTCTAGGCGTAACCATAACCAGAACAGCTCTCCCCTCCTCTTGAGGAGCGCCCGTGCGTACTCATAGCCGGGATAGCTCTTCTACTTCCTCCTGAGGAGCGCCCGTGCATAGCCGGGACCGTGCACGAAAAGCGTTCTGTGCATACCCATAGCCAGAACGAACTTCCGCCATCAGCGAACGCTCGCGCTTATCCTCAGCCGAGTGCTTCGCGGTAAATTAGGGCGTATTTATGCTACCATCAGCCAAGTTACCCTTGCAGCTGACTAGGGGACACTCGCGCGTACCTCAGCCGAGTTCCCCGGCCAAACGGTCCGTCATCTCACGGTCAGAATATTCCACCAGGGAAACGCCTCCACCTACGGCTCTCCGAAACGCGCCACTTCCAAAGCCCCCGCATCACCGCTTCCGTCGTCGCTTCAGTAAAGAAGGCTCGCCGAAGAATGCCCTCAGACGAAGGCAGGTCCCTCAGAAGGCTCTCCGATTTCCTTCGCCAAGAAGCAGCAGCGTCCATCCTTTCAGACCTGCCTTCGCCCGATAGAAGTCAACGGCATCCGTGGCATCTACGTCGTCGTCGACCCGCCCCAAGTCGCTTTCGCATATCCCAGGAGATTCGCCGGTCTCGTAGATGCACTCAAGCGCCTCAATACCTTTATAATTGTACACACATAGTTGTAAATAAAGCGTTGTTATACACAGGGAACCTCGTCTTCGCGGCACCCCGAGCTCTCCACAACATTATGAAATCTCTAAATATTGCACTGAACTCATACAGGCTACAAGTCTAATTGTAGAAGACTGGATCGGAACATTAACCGTCTCTGCTGCATACTTTCCACCTACGCAGGCCTCCAATAAGAAATGCTTTGAAGAGTACTTCTCCTCTCTGGGCAGCAGATTTCTTGCTGGAGCCGACTACAACGCGAAATACCCCCATTGAGGATCTCGTATCTCTTCCCCTAGAGGCAACATTCTCTTCTCCGTTGTGCAACAGTATCAACTAAGTTATCTGTCAACCCATTAGCCTACCTAATGGCCTACAGATACAGCAAAACTCTCCGACTTCCTAGACTTTTTTGTCATAAAAGGAATTCCGCAAGGCTACTTAAACATCACACCATGTTACGATTTATCCTCCGATCACAGCCCCATTATAGCTACGATAAGCACCTCAATACTAAGTAAAAAGAAACCGCCGTCTCTTACTAATAACAAAACAAACTGGAACTATTTCAGAAACCTTCTCGAAGACCAGGTAACTGATAATATTCCGTTAAAAAGTGAAAACGATATAGAAAATGCAATAGAATCTCTAACCCAGTTCATTTACTTAGCAGCCACAATCATTATTAATACAAACAAATTATAACTGTTCAGTTGATATTAAAAGAAAGATTGCCGATAAACGGCGATTCCGAAAAATATGGCAACAAATTAGAGCACCAGAGGACATACGTCGATTTAAAATTGCCTGTAGAAACCTAAAGGAATTGATTAAGGAAACAAAAAACAAATACATAGACGAATACCTGAGCGGGTTGACTGCTTCTGAAGATACCAAAAACCTTCTTTGAAAAGCTACCAGTCGCCTAAATCGACCTAATCAGCAAGTTTCTCCAATTCACAACAAAAATGGTACATGGGCACGCACTGATATAGATAAAGCTGAAGTCTTCGTAACTCATCTCCAAGAAGTTTTTCAATCATTACTACCTGACGATGAACAACGTGACGGTCATGGAGTGGAAAACTATCTAACGACACCCTTCCAACTCTCTCCACCAATCAAAACTTTCTCCTTTGCAGATGTTGAGTCAATGGTTCTTAGAAATACCCACTGTAAAAAATCGCTAGGATATGATCTAATTACTGGCGGTATACTGAAAGAACTGGCCCCCAACGTTATAAAAATGGTGATGATGATTTTTAATAGCATACTACGAACGGTTTTTTTCCCGGTTCAGTGAAAAGTTGTACAGGTGGTTCTTATCCCAAAACCTGGAAAACCGGCCAATGAGCCTGCTTTGTACCGTCCTATCAGTTTATTACCACTCTTCTCCAAACTTTTTAAAAAACTTCTACTTAAACGGCTTTATCCCATCCTTGACAACGAAAACCTGATTCCTCATCACCAGTGTGTGTTCAGAAGTCGACACTCCACCGTTGAACAGATACATAGAATAGTACATACTATTAACGCAGCATTCGAAGACAAAAACTACTGCTTTGACAAAGTCTGGCATAAAGGACTATTATTTAAACTAAAGCGGATTCTACCACACCCGTACTATTTGATCATGAAATCATATCTAGAAGATCGGTGTTTTCAAGTAAAGTTCGGAGAAGCAATTTCACATGTTTGTCCCATTAAATCCGGAGTTCCCCAAGGAAGCGTTCTGAGACCAATCCTGTACGTCCTATATACAGCCGATATACCCACGAATCGCATTGTAATTACTGCAACATATGCTGATGATACGGCAATTCTTGTAACACATCATGACCCTATCATTGCTGCACGAACCCTGCAACAAAACCTCGATGACGCATGTAAATGGTTTAAAAATTGGCTCTTCAAACTCTGTTCCAAGACCGTGGAAATTACTTTTACTAAACGCCGTGGCATCACGCCGGACATTAATATGGATGGTACTCTCCTTCCTCAAGCAGGCTGTGCTAACCATCTTTGTATGCACCTTGACAAAGGACTAAATTGGAGAACACACATTTGGTCAAAGAGGAAACATCTCAACCTAAAACTAAGAAAATATTATTGGTTACTTGGCCGCAACTCTAAACTCTCGCTTGCCAAGAAACTACTTGTCTGCAAATGTGTGTTAAAACCAATATGGAGCTACGGCATCCAATTATGGAGTACGGCATCGCACTCTAATATAGAAATCCTGGAACGTTTCCAAGCCAAAACGCTCCGCATAATCACCAGAGCACCCTAATTTGTTCCTAATAAAGAAATACCAAATGCCAACAGTGAAAGAAGAAATCGTTTAGTGCAGTGCAAAATATCTTTAGAGATTAGAAATACACCCGAATCTGTTAGCGTTAAACTTACTCGACAATAGTAGGGAATTTAGTTATTATTTAATTATTTGAAATATTTTAGCTAATATTGTGGCTTCACGTACAGACTTTGTACTTTACCTATGCTTTTTCTGAAGCATAATATATTACCACATTTAGCTCTTTTTGAATTTTTTGTATCAAAACAAGCAGGTTAAATTTACTATTACCTTAAATTGCGACTTGCACATGAGGTATTTTTATATTTTTATAAAACTATAAATCTGGTAAATAAAGTAAATGAAGCTAATAGCGTTTGAGGGTTCTAATAAAAGCTAGTTTTATGTAATGGTGCCCCATTATCTTTCTGAATTTCTGAAAAATGGCGACTTTTAGGCATTTGCCTTTACATTCATGCATTGCTGAAAAGGTCAGGCGTAGGCGTGAATTTAAAATCGATTATTGGGTTACAAGTCTTCAATTGGTATGCGACTATTTGCACGTAGTCAAGTTTCTAGTTGTATATATGCGCTAAAATTACTTATGATAAATTTTTTAAAATTTTCAACGAACTTAAAAAATTCGTTACTGAATTCTATATGTCTGTCTGTCGGTCTGTCGGTCCGTCACAAAATTTGAGATTTTTTAAAATCCCGAAATTCGAAATCGAAAGGTCTTTTTTATTTCGTTCTGGGATTGCTTACAGAGCAATCTCTTCGCCGGCCCCATGTTTTAAAATTTTTATTTTGTAGCTGCATTTTCACAGCATTGCTGTATTTTTTTGTATATTTTTGTACTAGCATTTGGAAGGATCAATATTGGTTGTAACTGAAAATAAATAGGTTTGTTAGAAATCGAAAGCCAAACTTATAACTTTGCATTATGAGCTAGAAAGCATAAAAGACATAAAATTACAATTATAGCGACCACAAAATTGATTTATTTAACTTCTAACTGGTTGAAATTATTAGAAAATTGGCTGTTTAATCTCGTAAATAAATATGTAGCATTTTTAAATACACGATTTGTAATTTTTTGCTTTCTTTTTAAAGTAACCTACTCCTTTCTTATCTTATTACCAGAAAAAAGTTGTTACAAAAAACGTTTTGCAATTTTAAACCAAATTAACTGTTCCATAAAATCTATACATTAGCAGATTTTTATCAAGCAAAAATATAAAATGTAATTTAGTTTCTCTAATTATAATGCAGGTAACAGATAACGCTGTAACTTTCCGAACGAATGTTTAGTCGCCTACAACTTCAAACGCATTGAACTTTTAAGCAAATTTTGCTCCCTAGGTGCTAACACCACAAAAACTTTCCAAATGTGTTTGCATTAATTACTACTGGACAAATTAAACGAAACTTTAAATCAGATTACAGGTCCTTTGTTCCCATGTTCGTTTATTTTAATTTAAACCTTAAGCAATCTCATACTCATTGAACATTTGAAATATGAGAGCGATAAATTCGTCTTGCTTACCGTGCTGCTAAAATTTCCGATTTAATTTTTTTTTATAAATTTATTTTTAAAATTTTGGCCAATTTCCCCTATATTCCTTTATTTCCTTTTTAAATTTCCCAAAGTGTTTTAAATTTATCTTCAGTTTTTTTTAATGGTCCATCTTCCTTTTTAGGTCTTCTACAAAACTTTAAAAATATTCATTCGAGTTTTTTTTTATTTTAAAGTTTACCAGTGTTCTTTCGCATTTATCTTTATTTATTTCGATTCCTCTTCTAACGTTTTATACACACTTCTTAACTGTTTTTCTCTTTTTGTTTTTGCTTGTTGCAAAATTTAATTTTATTTTTCAACATAGTCTCCTTTTAAGTCTATACACTTTTTCAGCGATTCTCCCACCTCTTTAAACCGTCCAAATAGTAGTTGGAGTCTTGCTCTGGAAAATAGGCATCTACGGTTGCAATGACCTCCTCGTTTAATAAAAATCTTTGTCTTCCAAGCCGCACTTTCAGCTTAGGAAACAGGAAATAGTTGCTGGGAGTTAGATCTAATAAATTTGCTAACTGGTCAATCAAAACCCCTTAAGCAGAGCCTTGAAAATGTTTATTATAATAAATTTTTGGTTCAAAGTAAGCAAACACGGGATCCAACACGCGAACAGCTTTCTCATACCAAATTCTTCGTTTTTTCGATATGCCCACAGCCTTTGTTATCTCTCTAACTCTGAATTGATGGTCGCTCAGTACCGTTTGATGATTTTTTTGTTATCGGTAAAGGTCACCAACCAAGCTGGTACGACCACGCTTAAATTCAACTGCCCGTCTTTTTCAGGTGGCAAATGATGGGACCAAGTTCCCGTAGATGGCGTCTAACTCGGCTTTAACTTGCATAGGCATATTGCTTTTCAATGCAAATACTTAAAGCACGGTATTCAATTTTTCTATTTTTACAAAGGCACCAAAATAGCTGAAATTTTTACAGGCATCTTTCAAAGCATATGAGTAGCAGAATTATTTCAGACTGCCCACATAAATTGTTATTTAAATGCTAAATTTTATCACTACTCTGTTTAGACCCACTCAATTTTAAAATTCCCTATTACCGAATTTCTCAAACTTGCAACACCAAAAAAAAACAACAAATTGAAGTCTGTACAACCAGCAACACCCTATACGAAAGAGATATTTCAAAATTCATGACCTTGTCTGGCTAGTGCACGCATTTTTGCTTTATATTAAAAATATTTCTGACAAAATAAGGTCGCATACTAAGTAAAATAAAATATACAAAGAGTTTTCACGACTAACAATAAAATAGCTGACTTTATCCGCTCAGCTAAGGACCGTTACCCTCACAAATCTCACATAGTTTACAAAATATCTTGTGGTGATTGTAGCATAACTTACATAGGCTAAAATAACAAAAAATATCAATCTTCCGTAATTAAAAGTCAATTTTAAAAATTGGTTAAATACTCCACCACAATCAATGTACGCCGATTACATACATAGTTTGAGTCTGTCTCATTGCTGCATGGTTTCCCATCAACATAATCCTCGTTTACAACTTTCTCCGCGTTAGTGTAGCGTTGGAATAAAAATTAAGATGTACGTCTGGCACTAGAACATTTATAAGAGATTCTCCAAATCGTTCAGATTCAACGAGTTTTACTCATCATTATAAGAAACAGTAACATTATTTATTTAAGCAAAAAAAAATAATTTTCTGAGACGCTCCTTAAGAAAACATCCCATCTCATTTGCGTCATTTCTTATTTTTTTAGAGAAAGAAGTCATAAAATAGTTATTAATATTTCAAAGGTTTAGTTTAGCTGTACAAAGGCAAAACATGCTTTCAATTATACATACCTCAGTGCACCCGCTGTCAACAGTATGGCCATACGAAAACTTACTGTAATAAACCATTTGTCTGTGTCAAATGTAGCGGTAACTACAAAACCCAGTCCTGCAAAAAAAACCTAATACTCCAGCCACTTGTGCCTTATGTAATGGACAACACCCAACCAATTACAAGGGATGTTCAGTATATCAAGACATTAAAAGAGCCAAAAACCCAATACTCAGAGGTATCACAAACAAATCCAGAACGTACCAGTTACCACCAAATATATCCGAATTCCCACCACTTCATAAACAAAACACCAAACAAAATCCAGAAGCTATGCATCATCATTACCACAGACCTCTCTCTCTGCAACCACCCAACAGAAGACCCCCTATTCATACCTTCAATGAACAGCAGAATAACATCAACCAATTGTTCTCTAGCTTCCTAACGGAATCTAAAGCAATGTTTTCGCAGCTTATCAGCCAAAACAGCATGGTTTTAAACATGCTTTCCACTGTTATAAACAAATTAGCTTAAAAATGGCCAATCACCTCCGTATAGCTCTCTGGAACGCCAATGGCTTATCAAACCATATACCTGAGATCAACTGTTTTCTCCAATTACAGGATATAGATGTGTTAATCGTCTCTGAAACCCACGCAACAGCCAGAACAGTTATTAAAATACCTCACTATTCCGTATACCTTTCCTACCACCCTGATGGCAAAACCAATGGCGAATCAGCGGTAATTATCAAAAACTCAATCTCCCACCACGAATGGAACTCCTTTCAAACCGACAAAATTCAAAGGTCTAGTATAAATATTCAAGTCCTACCCTACCCATTGATCATAGCAGCAGTATACAGTCCACCACGACATGCTATCTCAACTGAAAAATACGCAGATCTGCTAAAATCCCTTGACGCGAGATTCCTCATTGGAGGAGATTGGAACGCCAAGAATGTGGCCTGAGGCTCAAGACTAACCAATCCGAAAGGGCGTAACCTACTCAAAGCAATACAAAATCATAACTGAAACTACATATCAACCAGAGAACCCTCCTATTGGCCTTCAGATACAAATAAAATCCCCGACTTATTAGACTTCGCTATTTTCCGCAGCATAGCAAACACATACACCAAAGTGGAATCTAACTATGACCTGTCCTCAGATCATACTCCCATTTTAATTACCTTAAGCACATCCATTATTACCAGAGAACCATCCCCAAAACTCTGCAACAAGAACACCAATTGGAACCTCTTCAAAAACACACTGGATCACGAGATAAATCTAACTATCCGAACTAAAGACGCCTACGACCTAGATGAAGCAACCCAATATTTAACTACAATGATACAAAATGCGGCATGGCAAGCAACACCCAGTGAAACAAACACCTGCTCAGCAGATATTAATATTCCTCATCATATAAGGCACCTCGTCACAAAAAAAAACGCAAGGCACAAAAAAAATGACAACGAACTAAACAAAGGCCAGACAAGACCAATAGACTTACTCATCAACTCCACACTGAACTATTATTACTATTACATCACGAATCTTTCACCTATTGATCATACGATGTGGAAGGCAACAAAAAAATTTAAAAGACCAATAGCACTGATACCTCCAATAAAAAAATCCGATGATACATGGGCCAGATCAGACAAGAAAAAAGCTGATTCATTCGCAGACCATCTTGCTACTGTATTCTCATCGCCACAACCGGTAGGAAACAACGATGACACCGACATTTCCGCATTACTTGACGCGCCCCGCCAAATGTCCTTACCTCTGAGACCATTCTCACCAGCCGAAGTAAGACAGCAAATTAAATTCACAAACCCACGTAAAGCACCTGGTTACGACCTAATCGTAGGAGACGTATTGCAAAACCTCCCCAGAAAAGCCTTAGTGTTACTTACAACCATCTACAACAGCATTCTACGACTCTGCCACTTCCCAACTAAGTGGAAACATGCTATAATCATTACCCTTATTAAACCTGGCAAACCTCCTACGCAACCCTCCTCCTACAGACCCATCAGCCTTTTACCACTCATGTCAAAAATATTCGAAAAACTGCTCCTCACGAGAATCCATGAAACTGTCGACCTACATGAAATTCTCCCAAACTACCAGTTTGGCTTCCGGCAGCATCATTCTACTATCCACCAAGGGCACCGAATAGTTAACAGCATTATGGAGACTCTAGAAACCAAGCGCGTCTGCATAACTGTATGCCTAGACATAAAACAGGCTTTCGACAAAGTGGATTATACAAAATAAAACTCTATTTTCCAAATCAGCTGTACCAATAAAATCATATCTAACCCAAAGGACTTTCCAAGTTAAAGTAAATAACACAACTTCCGAATACCACAAATTCCATACGTAGCCGCAAGGTAGCGACGCTGCCGACTACACATCACTGCGACATAAAACCAACTAATAGAACAGCTCTCTAACCAGCCAACCATCACTAGACGATTAAAACGAAATTGGCTACAAGACCTTCCAGAGTAACTACCCAGAATAACTTAGTGTTTAGCCCACGGGGAGTAAGGCGCTGGCCGGATCCCCCCAATGACATGTTATAAAATTATAAATTATAAACAATTTACTTATTACTCGTATGAGAGTAGATTGTAAATAAGCAACAAATAAAAAAAAAATTATACAAATATTCTACGATGTTGAATTTTTTTGATGTAGAAACGTATTTCAGTTCGTTAAGAATATTTAGCTTCATTCCAAAATTATGAGCAACACCAAAACGGCCATGTCTGAAACGGCTAATACTCGAAGACTACTGGACGGAGGACACCGGGCAGGGCAACGTTGACAGAGAATCAGCCGACATTTTTCCAGCTCCTTGTACGACGCAAGGGAGAGGTGAAACTGAGTCGGGTAACAAAGCTACGTTTTCACCTAAACCTCACGTTAATAGCTCCGACCTTTTTGTTAAAATTATTGTTACTGTCCTTGTGCGCATTATTAATTAAATAAATAGAATTAGGCACTTAAAGGGGCTTAAAATTATAAAAATGCTTATATTCTCTGTAAACTATTTCCATTACAAGGCGTAACGTTGGACTATGTACTTATTTTTATTTTATTTTGTATTTAACCTTTGCCACTTATTTTATCTGAGCTAAATAAAACTAGATAACGGTTAATGCGGATAATGTTACAAATATTTTGTATACATGGTACTCATTTTCACTAAGTGCAAAATATCAAAATTTTACTCTTTACAGAGTTACAGGTGTTGTATAAATAATACAAGTATATAAGTGTTAAAATATTCCGCGTCAACTAAGATGTACAGTGTTACCAAACAAGCACAAAGTTTCTTGCGCGTTATCATATTTTTGATTTTTTCAGGTAAATACAAAATATTTTAGTTGTACTTATTTTAAACCACCTGTTTAGATTGAGCTTCTAAATTAAAGTGTATAGCTTTTCCAAGTAGATGATTCTAAAAATTTTAAGTATCGCTTATCTAGTGCGATTCCCCGTTTTTTGTTTTAGGTTGTAGTTAAAAAGTTTCTAAATTGCATTACAGCTTTAATTTATTTATATTAATTTTTAACCCCGTTTTGCAATATAAATTTATGATATCCACATATGTAATTTAAGTTTAAAAAGAAAACAGATTAAATCAGCATTGCTTCATTTAAGCTATTTACCTATTTCTCTACCCAGATTTTTTTCCTATCTTGTCTTACATGATACGTAGGATGTATCTCTCGGCGTGTCGTGTTACGTGTAAAGTACTCTACCTTCTCTTGCTCGCGTACCTCATTACTGTAGGTCGTATCCCTGAAAGGCCTTCGTGGCTTATGTATAATGTTCTTCCATTGGACAGAGTCCAGTAAGACGGTTACTTGATCCGACCAGCGGCTACGTGATGGGCTGTAAGTGTTTTCCATTTTACCTTGCCCCTCATCATCAACTTGTCGAGGTTATCTGGTTCTCAACGGGCAATGTGATCAAAGCAATCGAAATGTCTTTGGCAACAGATCGTGTTCTTATGCGTAGTTGTCCGTTTTTTTGAAGGTGCATGGTATGCGGCGCATTCTTTGCCAACACCACATCTCGAACGCTTCTATCTATCGAACGTCCACGATTTTGAGTCATAAAGGAATATCTAGAAAACCACTGTACGGACTAGTCTCATCTTGGTGAGATTGGAGACCTTTCTGTTCTGCCAAATATGTGTTAACTTGCTCATTGCAGCTTTGGCCATTTGATTCCTTCTTTTGATTTCCCGTTTGCTTCCTCCCTGGTCAGTAAGTAACGGTTTGAGGTATATAAACTTGCCGACAAATTCTAGATCCGAGAGTTCTCCCGAATATTGACTGGTTCTGTCGATGAGCATGAAATTCGTCTTCGACTTATTAATAGTGAGTCCAACCGGTCCACTCTGGTAGCCTACTTTACGAAACAGATCGGCTAGCTCCTTTTGCAAAAATGCAAAGAGAATAGTGTCGACCTTTACTCCACCGACTGAGACACCCTCCTCCCATTCTTTTAAGACTTTTCTCATTATGTATTTACCATATATATTAAAGAGAATGGAAGAGGAAATACACCCTTGTCTTACCATATTTTCTGGCTTAAAAGAGCTTGAGATGTTATCATCAATCCTAATTATGGCTATCCCGTCTTTGTGCAAATTAGTGATCAGCGAAACAAGGTGTTGAGGTACGCCCATATCTTGTAGTATGGTCTAATGCAATCAAACGCCTTCGAGTAACCGATAAAGCATATTGGTATCCGGCGTATTGAATTTATTCTCTTGTACCCCGACCTTTCACGAAACCCGCCTATTCATTGGGTATCTGCCACTAAAGGTACGATTGTAGTCGGCTATTGATTACGCAAAGCATTATCTTGCTAGCATGAGATATAATAAAATAAGTGCAACTGTCCGATAGTTCTCGCAGGTTCTTGCTGAGCCTTTCTTTTGCAGTGAAATTAGTAAGGACTCTATCCAGTTGTTGTCTGTTTTCCAGACTTGATTGCATAGGTCAAGCAACATCTTTACCCTTTTATCCTCTAGGTGCTCAAGATCTTCAACAAAAATTTTGTCTTTACCGGCTAATTTGTTTATTTTGAGTTTGCACAGTGGACCTCGGATTTCAGATTTGAGGATAACGGGTTATATACAATGCTTGTCTATAGTTGCGGTACTTACAGCTCGTGCAGAGTCGGCGTATGATCTTCATCTTTCTGTAACTCGATCTATCTCGGTCAACAGTTTTTCCTCATCATTTTCTATGGCCCATGTTTTCGTCTTGAATTCTAGAGTGATGCTCTAATTTTCAGAAATAGATTTCTTGTTTGGAATTTTTGCGCATAATCTTCTATGTCCTGACAGGCTCAATTCAGGTATTCATTATAGTCCCTGCGGCACAGACGTTGAACCTTTGCGCTAAACCTTCCGGTAGTTTGTAAGAGCAGAGTCAATATTGCCTTTGAGTAGTTCCTTTCGTTTTCTGATGGCTTTCCGTGTTTCCTCCGTTATCCATACTTTTTTCGGAGCATTGACTACCTTTCTCTGGATCTCCTTGCGTGATGAGAGTATAAGATTTTTCACTCTGTTTCGGTTGTCGTCGATGTCGTCGTGATAATTTATGGCAAAGTTGGCTGATTTGGGCTTAAAGCATTCACTAAATACTGTTAATTCTCCACGTTAAAGTCTCCTTTGAGCCGATTGAACTAATCGTTGGGATCTTTTTAGTTTAAGACATATCTGTGTTATTAATTTTCTTCTTTCTTAATTATTAATTCATCATCTTCTGCTAGGATTTTATTTTCGCTGTTTATTGGTTTGTTGTTATTTTATAAACTGCACAATATTTGCTATTATAGTTTCCTAATTCAAAAGAAATCTAAATTACTATATTTTATTATTAATGCTTTAAAGTTTCTTAAAATATTAAAACATTTGGTTTTGTTCTTTTGAAAACTTCTGCAAAACGCACAAACGATTTTTAATGTTAACTAGGGGTGTTATTATTATAACGTTAATTCTAAAGTGTCGTGCAAATTTTATTTTTTAATGTTTTAGTTACCTGTCTGTGTGCAAACCACTTTACCACATGCGATGTGCAAACATTCGGCGAATGCAGTGGAAATATATCTCTTATAACAGACTTAGGATTAGATTTCGTGACAAATAAAGATGACTTGCGAGCAGTTTGCTTGTATGTATAAATAATTTAAACATTTTTCTTGCAGACACTATATATTACATATGTTCCTTATCTGTATAAACAATATCATTAAATTCAACTTACATGAAATAAGCCTTTAAATTTTGTCTTTCCTTTCTGAAATATAAAGAAATAAATCGCAATACTAGAAAACTAGAACGTGGTGATAAGTGTAATGAAAATAATATTTATAAAATTAAATAATTTACCAACGGATTTATAGATAATAAAAAAATTGTTTTTTAAAAATTAATTATAATTTTTTTTTAATGAACTTACCAATCTGTCTGCAAATAGTAACTTTGTCGAAATAATGCTAGTGTATTTTAAAGCAATGATTTGAAATGTGTTTTCGTTATCTGGGCCTTAAGAGATGGCCAAATACGTGTTCTCATTGCAAGAATGTCAAATTTTAGAAAAAGAAGTTGAAGTCATAGTTTTTCTGAGGCCATTTAGAAAGAAAATACATTTTCATAAAGATAAATCTTTTTTAGGGTCCATCTTTCTTGAGTTATATTTGACCATACAGTATATGTTATAGTATGTCTATGTAAAAGTTTTATAAGTGTAAGAAGAAATTGTTACTTACGAAGGTAAACCCGAAAAATGAATAAACAATGAGGATAACATTAAAATACAAGAAAAATTAAATTTATTTAATAAAACGTAACATAATTAAAATAAATAATATTGAGAATTCTGTTATGCAATGTAGTACCCGTCGGCGGCCACGCCATTCTCGAGTCTGCCGCAGTCCAACAAAACCCCCTTCTTGTCCACGATGAAAGCCCTTAAGCTTAATGATATAATGCTCCTAAATGACTTTCGACTCCACCACGCCCCATATGTAGTAGTCAAGAGGATTGCAGTCGGTATTAGAGGGTGGCTACAAGTCGGGAAACCAGTGATAATGCCAATGGTTGTAGTTATGTCTGAGTCTTTCTGGTTTTGTGGCCTGGAGCGGAGTCTTGTTGGAACACACTCTAGTCCAGCAGGTAGTCGCTCTATCTAGGCTTGACAATTTTGTCTAATACGTTGATGTAGTTGTCGGTGAGCACGTTCAGTCCTTCCTCAAGGAAGTGGAACGTCATCGAATCCTCTTCGCTGATTATGACGGTAGACATTTTACGTACATCTTGACAGTTCCAAAGATCATATTGGCAATTCATTCTTTTGTACTGGATGAAGTTCTTTTCACTGGAAGAGTTTGAGGAAGCCACTGCTGTTGTGTTTAATGCAGTTTGGTACTGTTTGAGCCTTTAACTTGCTATATATCCTGTTTTTCTCAGACGACAATTTTTATTATGTGATTGCTACCATTTGTGTTTTATTTGCACGTCATTGTTGCATTCTGCGCTTACTTGCTTACAATTTTGTCACCGATTATAATAAACACATTGTTCTCATAAAAACTTTTGGTATATGTTTATCGTATGATTCAAAAAAGTTATTCCCACTGTTATTTGAGTGTCATTGTTTATAGTTTATTTGTACTACCTTACTTATTTTATTTTTGTTTTCAGTAACCTAGACACTGCGCTATCATGTATCAACGCCTATACACGAATGTGTTTCAACATAGCGCAGAGAAAACACTTTAATAAGCTGTTTAAGAACACAAATTTGTTGTTCGTAATGTATGCTATAATGAAACCTACCAAGAAGGTTATTAAATGACTAAACTTATTTATGCCCAATTACTAATGCCGGATTTTAACTTTAGAGTATCTCCGCCATGTGTCTGTTTGAACAATATGAGCGATAAAATTTCAACCTGCCTCTCCATTTATAAGGAAGTACTAACACACACAGAGAGTTCCACCAGCAAGCAGGAAGAATTAGAGGAATGTGTGACAAGAAGCGACCAATATAAAAAATCAGTATTCAAAACGACCTATCAGCAAGAAGAAATAAAAAATGTATGCTGGTAAGCACAATGTACCACATAGCGTTTGCTATCTCGAGTTTTTACAATTTGCTTTCTCATGATACTTCAAATTAGAATAGAAAGTGCCACTGCAAATTAAATAAAAGTTTGGTATTTTGCAGAAACTAAATATATAGTAAATTATTTAAATTTCAAGCTAAATTTAGTGGTACCATAAACATATTTATCTTCGTAGGTCATTTTGTTAGCATAAATGATTGTGACAAAAGCGTCAATTAGTAGCACTTAATGAAATAATAAAACAACACTTTTGTGGTCAGATACCAAAATTAACGCATGTGACATAATCTAACTGAAAATAGAGAGCACAAAATGTAGGAGCAGCGGTATATCAATTATTTATGTTATTGGCATACCCTTATTTAAATGAAATATAAATTTCTTTTTACAAAACATGAATTTTGTTGTAACTGACTCTGTTTTAGTGCATTTCAAAATTACATTGATTGCTCTACATGTATCGCAAGAAAAGGCTGTGGGCACGAGACAGCTCTTTTTATAAAAGAATTTTTCAGCAAAGTGTCTTCTTCTATGATAAAGGTAAATCAGTTTTATAAGGTTTTTGCAATAAAAGTTTTTTTTTGTTTAATGAGAATAACTATTTACAATCTGCATTAGAATACAATAAGTAAAGTTTATAGAACACTGCATAAAATTGGCTTGTTTAAAAATGGGAGGGGCTATCCTGAAAAAGCCACTCTAGTATTACTGTTTGCAATCAAAAAATCTGAATGAATTATCCGAATCTATATGGTAAATGGAGTGGTTTAAATGGTTTAAGTCTCTGAGTTTGTGCCCTCTTGTCAAATAGGTCTACTACGTAGGTGTTAGTGTGAAAGAACAGTTTGTTTAGTTATTTTTCACTGCACTTACTAATTTCTTCGCGCACTTTATTAACTTTTAAGTTTTTTAAAATGTCCGTGTCGCAAAATGCCCGTAACGTTTTATTCTGAAACCTTCCGATAACTTGAATGGTCGAAGAAGCTGCTGTGGCCTATAACTGTAGACCATATGTCCAAATTGGTTTAATGGCGGCCTTGTAGACTAGAAATGTGTTTGAAAAGAATAATTTGGATCATAAATTTGAACCAGTAGTGTTTCCGCATTATGAACCTAGTTGTTTGTGTTTTTCAAACGTGCGTTTTCCATGTGAGTCATTTGTCTAGGTGCATCCCTAAGTATTTTATTTCAGTGACTTGTTGCAAAGGGGAATTGTTTAGGAGTACGGGTGGTGTAGTACCTTTACATTTGGTGAATATGATGCAGGCTAATGTTTTCATGTTGATTTTGACTCTCCATTTCCTGGCCAATTTTTTCACTTTGTGTAGGTGTAATTGGAGGAGTATGGCAGCAACTAGGAGATCTTTGTGTTTAACTAGTAGTGCCTTGTCGTCGGCGAATATTGCAGTCACAGAGTGCACGTTGGTAGGAAGTCCCCTGAGTGGAGAATGTATAACATAGGACTCAAGGTACTCCCCTGAAAACGCCTACGTTAAATGGGTGCAGTTTTGATAGATCTTAGCCATATTTTACCTGAAAATACCGATCAATCAGAAATAACCTGAGGATAATAAAATAGCAGTGTAGTCAAAAGCTTGACTGTCATTCAGAAGAGCCGCTGTGCACTATTACTTTCTTCGAAAGTGTTGTTGATTTTATTTACGATTCTGTGCCCTTCTTGGATGATGGATTGACCTTTTCGAAAACCGAATTGGTGCTCCAGTATCAATTTTATGTCTTCTATAATGGACTCTACTCTTGTGGTAAGTAATTTTTTGAGGAGTTTACCCATTGTTAGTAAAAGACAAATAGATTTGCATAAGGAGACTTCATATTGCGATTTATCGGGTTTAGAAATGAGTATATTGAAGCGGGAAGTATCCTAGTCGTAATACGGCGTTGTAAATTATAGTGAGCATGACAGATTCCTTGCGTGGAAGATTTTTGAATAACTCTCCGGTGATCAGGTCATAACCGGGCAACTTTTGTGTTTTCGAGTGTTTTTTTGGCATTTGTCTAATTTCTCTGACTGTGAAAAGGTTCGGTAGTGGAGACATTTGGTAAGGGGTTGATAATCCCTTGTTCCTGGTTTCTGGTTATTTGGGAGAGCCGTGGTCGAAATACTGTCCTGAGGTGGTTAGCGAAGGTTACCGATTTTTTCTCTGTTCGTGTCCAGGATCCATCTTGTCTTTTTATAGGAGGTATAGACTGCTGCTGGCGTTTAACGCTTTTCGTTGCTTTCTATAATGTATAGTCGGAGTCCGCTGTGGCACTCAGGTTATCCAGATACTCTTAAAATGAGTTTTTTATTAGCGCTTTTAGTTCTTAGGCGACTGCGTTATATCGCCGTCTGTCTGAGGGATAATGTGTAACCTTTCTTCGCCGCTATTTTTTTTTATTATGAAGAGGCACTGTTCCTTCTTGATGGGTATATCAGGAGTAGCTTCCCAAGCTGCATATTGTATTAATTTATTGAATCTATAAATTGCCAGTTTTATGTCCTCGAAAGTTTTAAAAAAATGTTCAGATCCAATCGGTTGTCCAGTATCGTTCTGTGGTAGTTCCAATTAATTTTTTGTTCGTTAGTCTGCTTGGTTTTTCTTTTTCGATTATGAGAGTGTTTACAGTAGCTACCACCGGAGAGTGGTCTAAATGTAGGCTCCAATTTGGTTCAATTTTCAGGTAACTAGGTGCTATTCTTTTGTCACAAAGAAGTCAAGAAGATCAGGTAACTTCCCTGGGTCAGTGGGCAAATAGGTGGGTTGGTAAATTGATAAATGGCCGAGTTCAAATTCTTGGACCTTTTGGTATAGTGTTTTTCCTGTACCTGGAGGTAACAGTCTGGAGCCCCACAATGTGTGCTTCAAGTTATAATTTCTGTCAGCTAGGAATCTGCTTTCAAGGTAGCGAAAGAGTTGTATAAAGCCTTCTTTGTTTAGTGGATAGTCTTTAAATTCCGGAAGTTAGTAGAATTTAATTTGTTTTCTAATGATGATGGCTGGAACATAAGTCTAATAGCGAAGCGTTTTGCTGGTTATATACGTAGTTTTACTACTGGATATATACTTTCGAGATTATTAGAGAGAATTAAACAACAATACCAATTCATGTCAAAGTTTTCGTTGAACTAAGATAAAGTACATTTAAGGTCCATAATGAGGGTTATAAGCAACAAGAGAAAATTGAAACCAAAAATTAACAAATAAACAATAAAGTATTAACTACTTATTATTCTAATAAATCTAAATCTGTGGTTACTATTGGTTTTATCTGCAGTTAAATAAAGTTAAAAATATGGCAAAATTTGAAGGTAAATTGTGTTTTTTATTTATCGAGTTGACTTACATTGTACTCTTATGTAAAAAATGTAAGTCAATACTTCGCTTGTATGCAAATCGATTGATCTTCAGTGGTCGACTTTGTGATTTCTTTCTTATACGTATTTAAATCTGTAGTTTTTTACTGTAGATTAGTTGGTGTACACTACTACCGTGAATATTATCGCTGAATTAAGTGTAATAATGGAAATGCTACTTAAATAATTGAAGATATGGCAGAATTGTTTGTCAAAACACGGGAACTTATATAAAAAATAAAATTTACTCTTGTGAACTGTTTTTGTGTCGACCAAATGTCCCTCGCTAGCGACGTGTTTGACATTGATGTCGTCGGACGTGAAGTAATTCCTGGTAAAATGATATTTGGTTTTCAGGTGGTTGGTGTGCTGATGATATACGAGTTAGGTGGTTTCATTTTTCAGCCACGACATCGTCGAATTACAATGGCGGTCTAATTTTGAGTATAAGCTTCCTTCATTTTCTTACCAGACACTCTCTTGATGTCATCAACCCATCTTGCTACTGGTTTTCTTCTATTTATCCTCTCCATTGTATTATCTTGGTATTCTATCTATTGTTTTTTGTTTTTACAATATGACCGGCGAAATCTCATTTCAACTGTATCACTTTTTTGACTATAAGTGTCACTTTTGTTTTATTGAAGATCCATTTGTATCTCCTTTTGTCTTTTATTGTAATATTTAACATTGCTCATTCCATAACTGACTGTGTAACTTGAACTCTTTTTATTATTTGTTTTCTGATTATCCATGTTTGCGCGCCGTAGGTTATGATAGGGAGGACACGTCGGATACTCTTGTTCTGACATGCTGGAGGATCCTCTTGTTTTTCTATATTCGGTTTAATTTTGTGACTGCTGGCCAGATTAACCACTTTCTTGTTTTTATTTCTATTTCTTTATTTTTTGCCCATTAAAACAGTTTGTCTTAGGTATGTATATAATGTAACAATTGTTTATATTATTATTTTCGTTTTGTTTAAGACTTAACATTATTTTTAAATCCACTTTCAAGTCACCAAATAAGACAGCATCATCCGCGAACTTTAGATGGTTTGGACGCTCTCCAGCTATATTGATTTCTTTTTTTTAATCTAGTTGTTTAAAAACTTTTTTCAATGGCAATGTAAACAATCTAGGAGATATAGGACAGACTATCTTATACTTCTTTCGACTGGAAATTGTCATGTTTTTTTTTCGTGTACTTCTACAACTGATGTTGCTTGTTACTATAAATTCTTTAACAGCATAGTATATCGATAATCTATGCGGACATTATCAAGTTTTTTCATTGTGGCCCAATACTTTATAAAGTCAAACTCTTTATAATCAACAAAGGTCATATATAACTACAGGTTGACCTCTCTCTCTTTTTCTAAAAATATTTTCTCTCTTAATCGATAGTCGTAAGTGCAAAACCCTTTGCGTAACGCTGCCTGTTGGACTAATTTATACTGTTTCTATTTGTGTGTGAATGTGCTTGTAATAATTTTGTTGTATATAGGTGGGACAATAAACTAATTAGGTGGTGATTTTTAGTTAAATCTCTTTTTTTTTGAATTTTGGTTTTTTGTTTGCTGATTTTGGATAGGAGAACTATATAGTGTTTTTTATCCTTAATTCCCCTTTCGTTTTTCTTAATTAGCATAATTTCTTGTTTTCTATTTTTATTCCTTAAGCATTTTATGTTTTTTTATTTTCAATAAGTTCTTTCACTTGTTTCTTATACACTGTTTCTATGTCTAATCGCCTGCTCACTGCCGATTCAGATCACTGTTCCACTTCCTTCTCGATCATCAAGGTCTTTGCTTTTCGCCCATCCGAGTAAGTAGTCAATTGACTGATGGGTTAGCCACTACCACTCTAAGTGATACCTATGTTCAAACGTTCTTTTAAATATTATAAGACGGGATTGTCAGCGTTCAATGTGGGGGCAATAGTTGTTCTAAGAGTTGAACTATTGGCTAACCGAGCAATGTGCTGACGTCAAAGGTACCTTAGTCACTTTTCTGGGCTGACATTCTGGTTAATATTTTCTCGCAGCATAACATATAGGTCAGCCGGCACAGCTATGTACCGAATTTTCAATCATATGGTAAAATGGCCAAGGTCCCAATTAACTTTGAGACTAACAATAAAATAGATCTTCAAATTGTTGATGGTGTGGAATACACTTTTCAGAGGTTAAATTAATCTTAACACGCGCTAAGTATAAGGCCATCATCCACATACAAGCCCAGATACAGTTCCTTGTCTTTGCTGACCTATACGCACTGATCGATGGCTTTATCCTAAACATTTTTTATGGTTGTTCCATGAAGATTTCCTCTTTATAAACCACCATAGAGGAGGGTCGTTTTTAAATCCAGCTGATATATTTTCCAGTTGTTGGCCGCTCTTATGGCCAATATTACGTACCTAGAATCAAAACGCGCTGTATCACATTTCCTATGTTTGACCCTGAAAATAAATACATATGCGTTGTTGTCAATTTTACGTAGATGGTCAATATTGGGCTTTCAATCAGTCCAAACTTTGTATGATTCTAATTTATGCAACCGTTCGAATAATGTTGCCATTGGCAATATCGAGCAAACCATTTCATTTATTGTATAATTTGATCATTTGTTCTATGTATTAGTTGCAGTATGCACGGCCCCATTATCTCCTGTTAAATTAAATTTATTTTTATTGTAAAAAAGCCTTCATTCTCTCGAACGCACTTGCTAAATCGAGTGCTTGTATGCCTCGGCCACATTTAGAATATTTGCTGCCGCGTCAACAATTTAGGAGTTTGTATGCATTGGCACTAGAATCAGCATATCACTATTGTCAGTAGTGAACACTCTCATGTACATCACATCATCAAACGATTGGTTGACTACTTTGTCGGTCAGCATGATGTCAAAGTGAATTACTTTGCCTCTTCCGCTACGCCGCTGACTATTACTAAATTGCGCTAAATTTGTGCCGCTGGCCACTTTGGGTATCGCTTTTCAACAATTTTGACTTACTATTACCTTGGTCTTTAGGTGTTATTAAGGCTACAGCGTAGTCATTATCCTTTTCGTTAATGGCTCACTCCTCTATTACATTTCTATTCAATAAGCATGGACAGTCAGCACTTATCTTAGTCGATTGCTGTCGTTAGTGTCTGATTCACTTGACGCGTTGTTGACAGGGTTGATCAACTGCTCTTCGATCTCTTCCATCGCCTCCACATGCTCCATAATGGCCAAACTTGGTCGATGTTAGTAATTTTCTCAGGATCAATGTTTAGTATTGTTATTATAATATGACAATCGCCTTAATTTCTTGGTCTTCATTCATACCGACGGCCGTTTAAAGCATCAATCATGATACATGCAATGTTGCTTCCAGGCGTATCGTATATATTCGTGAAATAGCAACTTTGGCCTTAACCAATTTAATTTCATGATACTGAATAGACCCATCTAAAATTTCCGGAAAATCAGCAACGTTAAAATTTATTTTTGTTTTAGCCCCAAAATTTAAAACTATTCATTGGCCAACACAAAATCACTAAAGTTTTCGTAACTATCAATAAGGAGAGGGAGAGAGAGAAAGCGAAAGAATGCCGATTCTTGTCTGTTAGATGTTACTAAAACCAATTATTATTATTAAAGTCTGTTTCATTGTACTGTAGCTTAAATAATTTATTACATTGAGGTATAATTTATAAACTTTAACTATAGCTTCATTATTGTTCATATATAAGTAATTTTATCCTAATATTATGTTTTTTCAGATGCATTGCGAAGACTATGGCGAACTTGAGTGCAAACAAAACGACAGAGTAGAGGAAGATCCGATTAATTTTTTTAATTCTTCAGAAATTCATCAAAAAATTAACTAAATTGCTTCTCTACTATTATTTATGACATTATTTATGTCTCAAATTTTGGTTTGCTTGAACACATTTTATAATCATAATTATACATTTTTAAAAAGTTTAACATTAACAAATCTACTCACATTAATTTACATTAGTAATTGATTTTAAAATAAATGACTATTGTTTTTAAAAACATAAAATTTTTAGAGAACGTACTTACCTGTAATGAAACTAAAAAAGTATGCAAAAAACTAGACTGTTCTCTGTGTTCTATTTTTTCACTACCGATATGGCAAAGCTGGAACTTTGTGATTCGCTGAGTAGGTAGTACTTAGTATCATTGCACAACGAGCTATAATTTAAGGAGTTTTTAGAGAAAAATAAATGTTACACAATCGATATTTTGTTAAAAGTACGTCAACAGTTAGATAGAGACACTTTATCTAGAAGCTAATATGACATGACGTATTTGTTATAGAACAAAAATTTAACGAAGTGCAGTGCGCTAGCAGCAGCAGTCTTAAGACGAACGTTACTCAAATCTAAGAGGTTATTTAAGGCAATATATGGATGTTAAATAACGAAACATACGATAAAGGAACTATTGATTATGGTATTGTCCGTTGAATAGTTAAATATGTTATATATTTTAAAAAGCTGACAATAGACTATACAACTTGAGGTACCTTAGAGGTTTCTTTCTCGTTACGAAGAAGTACTTACGTTTGATGAGAATTGGTTTTATTTATAGCTTGTGTCTAAAAGAGCAAGCGCAGAGTAGATACAGAAAAAGTGCACAGACCAAAGGTTCTTGCAATCGTATTTTGAAATTACAAAGACGTTGTTGTACAAACTTAACATAACCCGTGTTCAGTATGTTGTGTGTCATATGTTGGTGAAGATCTAAACCGCCTATTATGCAAAAAAACTTGGTGATCTAATCAAAGGTATAATTTTTCTTTAAGATACGCTTTCTTGCTCTTATGCAACTTCCTCGATCCAAGCTCAATAAGATGAAGTATGTAGAGCGACAGCAGATTAGTCTTTTTCTAACGTCCATTAAATCCTTGTGACAATTATCTGTTTGTAACCCGCAAGAATTTCTCGAGGGATCAGCGATTTAAAAACAAGCTCAAGTATAGGAATTTGGCCACAAATTATTTTATGCTACTCACAGAAGTGGTATTATCCAGTAACTAGATCCAATGCACCAAAAGAGAGAAACGGGTACGTATAAATGTAGTCTTGTTTCTAACACTGTTACATGTTACCTCAATAAAGTAATATTATATCAGATGGGTTTTATTATTTACATATTTTTGTTGTGTAAGTATAAAATAAGGATTAAAAAAGATCATAAAACACCACTTAAGATGTATGAATTGTTCTTAGATACCAAAATTTTGTTATTGTCATGTATTAATGTTACGGAAACCATCAGAGTAATTATATTATGATAATATTAAACAAAATTGTTAATAATGTTACTAATGATAAACTTTAGATAAAATTTTAAATAAAATGTAATTTAAGTTTATTTATTTTAAGATTATAGAAGTCGGTTAGGCTTATTCAATAAATGTTTGGTAAAATATAAATATAGATGGATAATAGAAATACACATGAATTTAATCTAAATTAGAACCAGTGCCGGCGAAGTAATTTTTTTCTTAAAATGTTCTTGATACAACTGTTCCCTACACGATGGACAAGCTGCCGACACAATGGTGTACTCAATGACTAATTCTAAGTATTTTAAGCAGTGCTTATTAGTTGGTCCTCTATTACCCCCATTATTTTGTCTTTGGTTTTCTTCTTTATAAGTCATTCTCAACCTTTACATTTGCGTATCTTCCATATATACTTTTTGTAGACCTTACTTGACACTCGTTTTTTACTGGGTAACTAATCTGTAACTGCATTTTCCTATCTTTTATCATTCGTCCTTTGACATGAGGGTACAATTGCGCTAAAAATTTCTCTTTCTGAGTTACTTATTTCAGATTTTTCCCTTGACCACCTTATCCTCTACGTCTGCCTCTGCTAGAATTTTGCTACCGGCAAACACTAGTGAGTGTAATGTTTTGTTTCTTGTCAGTACTCCCAATTTATTGCATTTCCTATATCATTATACCATAGTATTCTGTCTATTTCCCAGGTGTTATTCTTCTTTGTTTCTCCTCCAACTTATTTTTTTCCACTTTTGTCCTTTCTGCTTCTTGGTAGAGATTCAAAACTAGTTTAAAAACTCCAAAAAACCCATTTCCCCCTTCCTTATTCGATCAGGCTCCCTCCTATTGAGGTGTGGATATCTAACAGTGGATACTTTATATGTTTATGATTTTTTATTCTTTTACGTTTTTTTTCTTTTCATTTTTACATAATTTGTAATATTAATTCCTAACAAAAAAACTGCCTCATTTGCAGTACTTGTGGTTTGCTATATCTGCTTACATTCCTTAGTTCAATTTGCAAGTGAATACAATTTCCCGAGATGTGGTACCAGGAGCCCTAAGTGAGAGCTGATATCCTGCGGGAACAAAATGTCGAAAACTTCGTCCTATTAATGACATTTGAATTGAACGTTTCAATAAAAAGTGCTATCTCTGCAGTATAATTCCCCACCTCGTCCTCTATTTCTACAAAAGTTTATCTAAAAGAAAATATTTTGGTTGAAATAACTTTCCTTGTTAAGAAATTAAATATTGACCGGTAATTTACGTTTTTGTATAACAATGTTTACGAGATGTAAGCTCAAAGATAAAGGAATTTGTGCATTTAAACAAAGAAGACGTGTTGTTCAATCAGTTTATATTTTGTGCTACAAATTGTTAAATTTTGTTAGTGTTTACCATTTGTGTCGTAAAAATAGTACACACATTTCTGAACAGATTGCTACCTACCAACGTGTCGATGGACTGATATAGCCTAGGTTGTCTAACCTGCAGCTCCTGCCGTCACATTAGCTGTTTTGAGAGAGAAAAATGTTGCAGTTGTGTTGTAGAGTTAGAGCAATAATTTTTTTCCTACATCAATATTATTTTAAAGTCGTTCCTGCGCTCCAATTAGTTTGCACCTCTGGCTATTAAAAAATAATAGTTAATTATAATTTAGATTTTGATATTATACAAAACTATGATTACACAGCTGTGCCAAGTGCATTGCAACAAAATATTGCTGCAACAATTACAAGCATTTACTACCACAAGTTGCCACTTCGTAAAAAAAATTCTAAAAAATTCTCTAAATATAAAACAGCCAAAATTCTATTGACTAAACCTCACCAATAGACATGGGGTGTTAGAAAACAAAAACAGTAATAAAAACAAAATTATTTTGGTAAGCTAGGCCACCTTCAGTTTTTGTATCGGATGTGAAATTCTTTGAATCATCAATTTAGTTAGGAAATATAGCTAAAGACGCAGTTCAAATACTACACAACGCCGAACTTAAAAATTATGCTGTAAATCTCAGATAAATATTCGACACTGCAAAAAAAAACTATTGATTTGAATAAGCCACAAACAGAACTTAAATTAAATAAAAAATTAAATAAACATTAAAAATATAGTTACCATTGTTCTTTATGGAACTTAAACCAGCTGAGTTCAATAAGTTAGTACATGTTGAAATACCACAAGTTAAATGTCAAATCCCACAATGAGCTAAATGCCAAAGCTTAGGACACACAAAAACTTTTGTAACAAAGTAAACCACATTCACTAGTAGCCATGTACAAGTAAAAACAGTAATCATAACTGTGTCAATTACAATGGCACTCGGCCAACTACAGAGGCTGTTTCATATATGAGGAATTGTAATAAAGTAACTCGATAACATAACTTGATACGCAGCTCAACCAGCGTAAAACAATATTGAAATCCTAGTTGTGGAAGATAATGCAGTAGCCAGTATAAATAGCACAATCCAACAGCTGCTAATCTTGACAAACAGTCAGCAGATTTGAATTGACCAAAAAAAATGTTGACAACATCAATTGAACAAATAGGATTATTGTTAAGTCTTTTAAATACACTCGTCACGAAAACTAATAGTGGCCCATCACAATATAGAAACAAGCTTACTTTTTTCTTGTCAATGTAAGTAAAACTCTTATTACTAGAGATTCTATCAAAAATTATTAAATCCTTACATATATAATCGTATTTAAGCTATTGTCATAGTTATTGAAGATTGAAAAAACTAATAACAATTTAAGTATACATTATTTTTCATGAGAGTACAGCGAGCAAGAGCGGTATGAGTACTTCTTTTGAACATTAGAATGCAAATTTATTGCAAAAGGTGACCTCAACGCTAAACACGTGCAATGGGGTTCCAGAATTACCACGAATAAATATAAAGTACTGTCAAAAGTCATTAATAATTTAGGACTAAATCACTTATAAGTTTGAGCGACTACTTATTGACCTACAAAGCCGGCCGAATTACCCGACCTACTTGAATTTTCTATAAAAAAATAAACAAATTCAAACTAACTTAAATTCGAATACTTTTAAGTTGATCTCATATCAATAAGAATAATAATAATACTTAATAATAATAATAAATAAAATAAAAATAATAACAATAATAAAACAACAACAATAATAATAAGAATAATAATAATCTATATGATGTTGTCTGTAACACAGACTTTAACTGCACACCGCTTAACCTTAAAGATCAACAACCGCAACAGAATAAGTAAATAATTACAGACCATCAAAAAATCACTACATAGCAAAGTTAGACCTTATATGAGAAACACGCCCATGATCTAGAAATGCAGAATGACTCATGTAGAAAATGTGAGCAGAAACCTGAGACAATTTAGCACATAACAGGAGTATACCCCTGTCTGCCACAAAATGACTATACACACCGCCACAACCAGGTTTTAAACATAATATACCAGAACTTAGCAATAAAAATTGGAATATTACAAAATGCAATATCATATTACAAGTTCAGCCTTAAAGCTGTGATTGAAAACAATCAGTACAAGCTGTACTAAGATAGGTCAATACTAACTGACAAAAGCATCACTAACCACAGACCTAATATTGTTTTCAAAGATAAAGTAATAAAAGAAACCTTTCTTATAGACATAACTGTATCTAACACTTATAATATTGTAACCGCGTTTTAAGAAAAGAAACGAAAGTATGCGGACCTAAAAAACGAAGTGTCGCGCATATAAAAAATAAAAACCCTCAAAGTCATACCAATTAATATAATTAACACAGAAGTAGTTCTTAAATCAATTAAAGAACAGCTTGAAAGTACAAGACTTGACCCTAAACTATATGTAAAGATCCAAAACGTGCTGATATTGAGTACTTGGCACATAGAAAATAATAATAATAATAATGTAGTAAAACTATAATAATAATCACTAGTAATAAACATTAATAATAACGCTAAAACAGCGTTTATTAAACTTTTCCTCTCTGATTGCTGCTACCTCTGTCTATAAGACCAGGCCAGGTTAGGTTAGGTCTTTTTCTAGAACTCAAGATGCTTAACCCAAAGAGGATTTTGTTGAGATGAAGAAACTCTGAGAAGTTTTTTTTACAAATATCTGACCATCAGGGCAACCAAGCAAAGAAAAGAGAGAGATTGCAAAAATGTTGTTCATAACGCTTCAGGAGCATCTAGTACATCCAGAGAATATAGATTACTACGAATATTTGAACTATCGAAATGAGGATTCGGAAAGCGAGATATCAAAATCTAAGGATGATCTACATAACGATAAGAATCTTAATGATAAGGCAACAAGTAGACAAAAAAATGAAAAAAGTAGTGAAGATTTAGAAAACCTCTACCAAGAGAAACAAGAGCCTTACAGTTCAGTCGAAGTTTTCGAGAATTTCTTGCGCACAATACTTGTATTGTCTGAAAAAACCGTTAAGGACGAGTTGAAAGCTCTCAAACTGAATCGATTAAAGTGATTGCTGAGGCAGTTGCAAATAAGTTTAGAAGTGAATGATCATCACTTGAGAGCGTGGGCATATTAGAAAGGTCAAGAGATATAATGTAAATTCAAAGCTTTTCTCAAGTTGTTCCATCGTTTTAAGAAAGATTAGAGAATCTACTACAAAAGTAGTGACATTCCTGAAGAAGTATACTCCCAGTGGTTACACCTTTCCTGTCGTCTTTGGTGGTATAGTTAGCTGCTTGCTAAATTATTAATCTAAGAAGGTTTAGTCTTTTTACCCGGTCTATAAATTCTGCATAAGCACGAAACCCGGTTGCCTACTACTGGCTTCACGCATTCAATGTAAAACTGCTTCACCAAGTCTTTAGCCATTTTACTATTTGACAATAATATTAGACACTGGATTGTTTCGCAGAGTTTTCATAATTGTTTTTCCGAAAATACCACTTGTTTCTTGCACTACAAAAAATAGCTTCCCAACCAGCTTTCCAGACAAATTCAACAATGGCTGCACTTTGTAGCTGTGAGTTGTAGCGTTTAATGCCTTCGATTTAAGCAAGATTTCTTTCTTTCCACAGCTTTCTGAAGTACACTTGGAATAAAACTCGTAATTGAATCCTGACTCACCCGTGTTAATTATATGACGAGCGTGATACTCGGGTGTAATTGCGCGGGCGTTAATCACAAAGTCACCATTTTTAAAGTAAATTTTTAACACAAAAGCGCAGTGTTTACTCCACTCTATGACGGACACCAAAATGGCACGCCTTGTGCACCGCCTACAAATAAATTGCGGGTGGCGGCCAATTCAAAACGCAGAAATCATTCTGCCAGATTCTACAGGGTGGTATCCAAAAGTAGTAGAACTGATTTAAAAAAAAATTATTGAACATTTTGGTACATCGACTTCATACTCTTCAAAATAGGCCCCTTGGGCATCCACATACTTCTGGTAGCGAGCCTTCTGGAAGTCGTCCTCCGGGGTGCTGTTCAGCGCCCTCGTCGTTGCCGCTTGGAATGCTTCCACCGAGTCGAAACGATACCCCTTGAGCTGCCTCTTAATCCGGGGGAACAGAAAGAATTCCGACAATGCCACATCAGGGCTGCAGGGGGGTGAGGTAACGTGGAAACGCCGAATTTGACCAGGAGATCCCTCACAATCCACGCGCCGTGGCACTTTTCTCATCGACAAATTCTCTGTGATGATGCGTTGGACTGTCCCGTACGAAAGATTCAGCTCATCACTAATTAATTTAATGCCAGCCGTCGGTCGGGGTTCAAAAGTTGCTTAACTTTCAGGACATTGTCGTCCGTTCGCGAGGTTGACGGACGCCCGGCGCGTTGGTTGTTCTCGACGAGCTCCCTCCCCTCTCGAAACAACTTGTGCCACTCAAATATCGAGGAACGGCTCATGGTATCCTTCTTGTAGGCCTGCGTAAGCATGTCCTTGGTTTCGGTCGCTGATTTTCCAAGTTTGTAGCAAAACTTGATGGCATACCGCTGCTCCAAATTTCGCTCCATCGCAACTGACGACGGGGCGTCACAACAGGAGGTCACTAAAACAATAGTCCACACTCAACTAACGCACGCAGGCGGCGGCCGGAGGTCGAAATCTGTTCTCAAGGCTCTCCTCCATAATATCCGGCCTTGCAGACCCCCTCCATCGCTCCGCGCGAAAAACAGTCCTACTACTTCTGGATACAACCCTGTACATGATACATGTATCAAAATGCTTACCTAATGTCGAATCTCAAAGAACTGTAAAATTATTTATGAAAAAAACGTTAACTGTCAATTGAGAATTGTGCTTTGTAAAAGTATTACATTTTAATACCCGCGGTTGGAGACTGCCGAAACTCAACAAATACCTGCAACGCCAGGACGGCTAATTCCGATTTCCATGCCGGTCGTTAAGGTGTCGTTGTGCTGTGCGAAGATTACTGTTAGTTATCACCAGACTATACCTTTGAACCGAAGCAGATACGACATTTTGTAAAACATAAGCATTTATATCTGAAGACAAGCTTATTTGATAGCGATATAATGCTTCCTAACCATGGAATATAGTTCTATACTCTAAAATAAATTGCTGTAGATCTTTAGCAAGCAAAGGACCTCCTGAATCTCCCTAAAATAGAAGACCTGGTAAACCCCAACTTAATTACAATGAATGATCAAACTTCCACAACCAATGAAATAAATGAAAACAAGCAGCCGCTATCCTCGACAGACAAAAATGACTTTAATAAATGCTATTTATTCAACAATAGCTCCTTAATCACACACAATAAATTCTACGCACTACAAATCAATGAACAAAACCTTTCTGGTTGCAAAACCCAAACGAAACCATCAATGAACTCAAAATTCCTCCATTATTTCTTTCGAAAGGAACAATATCAAAGGATATAAAAACGATTGTTACAGAAGATTTTACCATCAACCATAAAAATCAAGTACTCAGAATCAACCGCGTGAGTATGAATTATTATCATAAATTAACAAAATTATCTAAGGAACATAAAGTAAATTGCTATACATATCCGAACCCCGAATATAGTAATTTATCTGTTATTATACGCAATGTCCCTATATCTATTACGAAACAAAAAGTTACATCTGAACTAGTTGCCTTAAAGTACCCTATAATTGAAACCACCCAACTTGTAAATTATAACGAAAATTTTATGCCAATACTTGCAGTTCAATTACGCAAAGATGATATCTTTAAATTGACTAGATTGTCATAATGTGTAATAACAGTGGAACCTTGACGAAAAAACTACAATAACTACCAACATTATTTCATATGCAAAACATCATTATTCACAATGCAAAATCAACAAAGCCTCCGTTAAACCTGTTTGTGTTAACTGCAGAGGGAAACATACATTAAACTGTAGCGACTATCCATATATAAAACAATACACCAATAAAACTACGCATCCCATATAAAACTCCCTAATTCTAATGCTTTAATCACTAGTAATATTACAACAAATCTGACGGACTTAACACATCTTCAAAAAAACTTCTCCTTTCCTACACCTCTGATTTCAGTAACAGTATCCCGATCACATCTAAATCTAATGTTAACTCTAATATTTTTCAATTTATTTTAGAAGCTCCACATACATCGATCAAATTAAAAATTTTCTATTCTTCCTTCCCATATTATCCCCAAAATTCCGCTATTATAATAAAACGCAGCTTTATCGCAATTCAAACAGACCTTATAAATATTCATCAATTAGAAACAATAGCGATCGGTCTTCCTTTGGAGAACAATACCAACCTCGAAGTAGCCTCTACACATAAATTACAAACCAATGCACAATTGCAGGACAAACTAATAAATCTTTGGTACTCAACGTCCCACGCTGTTGTTTCCATAATGGAAAAATAAGTAATATGTCCTTGTAACGAAATCAACACTGCAGTGCAGATGTTTACATTGATGGCCACTCACGTCATACAAGAATCCTCAAAGACCACTTGCTCCCACCAACATCCTGCGAATCAAAACCCTCCCGCACATATTTTTCAATTTATACGAGGAAAGCATAAGATTCACCGACGTTAGCAATATAACCGAGCCCCTGCGGACAAAGCCTATCCGAATAAACTAATCAAACTAGTGACAACAGAACTGGATTAACTAGGAATTACGTCATACAACAACTACGTAGAATTACTCACTCTCAAAGACTCAAACGTGGAGAGGCACCAAAAGGATACTTAAACAATCAGAATTCATTCCTACTCTTTGTACATAGGATCAAATCTACTTCCAGAACAAAGGCAAATTGCCCTTTAAATCTACTCAATGCAAGTCACTCTCAGCAAACAGCAAATTTAGCAAGTAACCACACTACTGATAAATTTATACTCGCAGAATCGGTTTCCCCGTTCGAATTTAAAAATCACATTAATAAATTAAAATCTAAGAAAGCTCCCGGACTGGATATGATCTTAAATCTGCTTTTTAAAAACTTACCGAAAAGATCAATCTGCTTTTTAATTTCTTAATAAATTTTTAGCAAAATACAACATACTTCCACACTTTGATTGTGGACTTAGAATTTCATATTCAATCACAGACCTACTACTACGACTTACTGAAGAAATCGAAGCAGAATTCGAAAATAAATAGCACAACCTTATACCATCTTTGACGTCGCTCAGGCGTTCAACCGAATATAAATCAAAGGTCTTCTTCACAAAATTATTAAGCTGAACATGCTTCCATACCTGCTGAACACATTTACATCATTTCTACATAACGGGACCTTTCAGGTGCGAGTACACTCTTTTACATTTTAAACTCGCCAAATTCAAGCAGGCGTACAGTAATCCTTACCCAATCACATAATATTAATACAGCTGCCAAAAAACTGCAAGATAGTTTTAATCAAATTAATCACTGGTTTACACAATTGTGCATAAAATTCAGTGCTGACAATGCAAAACACTCGGACTCTCAGACTCTCAAACTCTTCCAAGGTAGAAGGTTAACCTGGCGGTTACACATAAATAAAAAGTTATTTGAATCACAAACAAAGTTAGGCATGCTTTACTCTATTATTAATAGAAAGTCTTATTTGAAACTTAAATGCAGACTCTTATATACACGTCTATTATCTTCATAATTAACGGAAATAAGTTACAAGTTTTTTAATATAAAGTGCTACGCATTATCACCAACGCCGAATGGTATGTAAGAAATTCTCAGTTACATAGAGAACTGAACATTCTTATCATTGATCAATACCTAAAAACAATGTCAAATCATTTTACATTAACATTAATCAGTTCGAAGGTCCCGTATAGTATAATCTTGCTAAACGATCGCTTCACACTAGAAACTTAAAGGTAAACCTCATCGCCAACTAAAACTATAGTTCTCCATGTTTGACATCTCGATTAAAATGTACAGACATATTGTGTTAGAACTTATATTTATACAAGGAGTTACCGCCAATAGGTACTTTTGGTGTCACAGGCTGACAATTTTTCACCCACCTTTCCTCAAATTTTTGCAAGGTGGGAACGTATAAATTTGTAATTAAATCGGCTTTTTCCCTGCATCGAAAACATGGCACAATTTCACTTAGCGCCCATTCATAATGGACGTAAGCATATAAGTCGCCCATAAAAAATACGTAATACGTAAAGTTGCACCAATGCAAAAGTTTATGCACTCGTTTATAATGCACTCCCGTAATTTTTACGTAAGAAACCAGTTCAACTTCACCTATGTTTTATTTATATATATTATAGCAGTAACAGAATGTTTGTTTTGACTTTGAAATTGCATGACCTAACTTTAATGTTGTTTTTGCAACGGATAGGGAACTATTAATTAATTTAGTAAATATGCATCTGTTCTTACACCATAAAAGGAATAATAGGTACAAAGACAACATAATTATGCAAAATTCCTGGAAAGATATTGCTGCCGCTACTGTGTTTGGGCATGCGCAACTTTCAAATGTCTACATAAGACTTACGTGCATTATACTTATTTCTTACAGGTGGCTTAAGCTTACGACCATTCTGAATGTGTGCTTACCTCCGCAAATCTCCACTCGGTGGAAGCAAATCAAATGGTATGGCGATGCAACGGCCCGATGATAGTCGCGGCCGCCCGGAGGAGCAAGAGCAGCCCCAACGTGCGTGCACCAACGCGCGCATCTCGTGTAAATTAAGCGCACGGAGCGCCGCACGCTAAATTTTATGTCAGCCGTTTTTGTTTTCCGTTCAAATGTATAGATAGATAACATAATTAGAACCTAGTGCTCAACATTAAGAACTACAATAATTATCTCTGACATTTAAAGCACTACGTGCTGGAGTGACAAACATGTTGTTTTATATATATAAAATTGTTTTAATTGAATATCCAAAGGATGTCAATGTAACAAAAATTTAAATAAATATAAAAGTGCATAGGCAAGAAAATTATTTTCTTGCAGCCAATACCCAAGTTAAGATTATTGAGCTCTATTTTTGCCTAACGGGTGCAATACGTATTTAACATTATTGTAGTATTATAAACCCTTATTTGTTTATATTCTAATATGCACGGTCCGTGCGGTAGTAATACTACGTTAAACTTGGCTTTATCATAAAAGCGTTTGAATTCCCTCAAGGAATTAAAGCCTTCGCGCTAATGTACAAGTCGGAGAACTTCTAACTAGTTCTAATAATGGTGCAAGTCGAGCTTATCTTCATTTTCGCTAAATGTGGATATCAATTTACTTAATTGCTAGTATAAACAAGATCATGCAGGCACGGCCTGTGCAAAAGAAATTCTAGAAGTTCTAGAAATAGGATTTGTTTTTAAGTAAAATGCTGTAGCTGTCTTACTGCTGTAAGTTAACAGAAATATTTATTATTTTAACTGTATATGTAATGCAAACTTTTTAGTTTTTTTATCGAGTAAATAAGTTACTAGTATGCATTGTTGAATAAGTATAAATATAAACCAATGTTTTAGTTGTTACATTCCATTTTTCTTGTTGTTGAAATTTCAATAAGTAATAGTGTGTAATGAAAAACACTTAATCCATAAGACATATCTTTACAACAAATATCCACACATTCAAGTATTGGATTAATCTTCTATGATTAACGTATAGTCTGTTTATAAATGGTTTCCCTGCTTACAACGCGAATCAATATTCTATATACAGGTGGTCCAAGAGTTACTTGTAACTTTAAGTCACAATTGCCCAGCCATCTCTAGAGATTTTGAAAAAACTGTTTTGCTGCATTACTGTTAAGCTTGTGGTATTGTTTCAGGTGTATTTTTGAGTTTTTGTCAAAATATCGAAATATACTGAGCAAGCAGGTGTTTTACTTGTTAAATTCTATTGCAAAATGGAAACAACAAAACAGAAACTATTAGAAAATACAACACCTACTTTAAGTTAAGAAATAAGCCAATAAAACAAACTACCGACTTTTACTCTGCTTTTTCAGTTTTTTTGGCTTATTGAAAAATTTGAAAGGATTTGGCAGCGTTCTTGATGATAATGTAGCAAGAACTGGATGATCAAAATCTGCACGATCCACAGAAAATATCGATAAGATTCGTGGTTTATGAAAAACGGGACAACTCCTCACCGTACTGGTGTAGTTCTAGACTTCCTTAAAGACACTTTCGGAGATTGAGTTATCGGTCTAGGATTCCCTGAGAGGTTTAGAGTTGGGATAAAGTGGTCTGCTTTCTCACCGGTCTACGAAAATCAAAGTCACATGATAGATCTTTGCAAGGCATTCCAGATGTCCTAAAAGCTATACCAACACGTCAATGGCACTTTGTTAGTTTTGTCAAACTTTTTTCTTTCTGTGTTTGTTTATGCACCTAAATAATTTAATCTCGATTTTGCATTTTGTCTATTAGTTTGCCTTTTTTTCGTGTCAAGCTCCTTATATTCCATGTGCCAGAGATAATTTTTGAACAAGTACTTCCATTTTCATTTTATTTTGGCTCTATTCTTTTTGTACTTTGATAGTTTCGTCTTATTATTATATTGGCTTTTTAATTTGTTAGTGTTTTGCTAATTCTTTTGTTTTTTTGCTCAATACTTATTTCTTTTTACCGATGATTATCTTTCTGTACTCTGACTTATTTCTTTGTTATTTTTTCTATCTATATGTTCTTCTCCGTTCAAATCATATATTTTTCGATATAAGTTTCTGTTTCTTCTAATCTGTATTATTTAACACATATTACTTATTGTTTGTCTCTTTAATTTTTCATTTCTGGTATATTTAATACTATTCCAGTTTTATGTCCAAGTGATATTTATATATTATATATTTATGCCTAAGTCTACTTCCAACTTTTTATTTAAAAAATGTTTTGCCGCTTGGTCTTTATTTGGTTCGTCAAATTTTACTCTTTTTACTGGTATGCTACATTTCTGTTTGTCTTTTCCTTCCGTTCCAGTTTAACCTCCAATTTTTCTATTTTACTTATTTTCCTTGATATCATATCCTGTCTTATTCTTTAGTTTCCCACCGTGCATTTTATTTCTTTAATCATTTCTTGCAGTACCTTTAGGTCTCCCATTTCTTGATTTGTTTTTATGGGACTTGTCTGGTTAACCGGTGACTTCTGCGTTTCTTGAATGCTTTCTTTTGTTGCTGTTTGACCATCTATCTTTTTTGTTTACTTAGTATATTTAGTGTGTTGTTGTTTTGATAGCCAGCACTTTTGATGTTTTGCGTTCGAAAACGGCATATTAAATTAACGGGCGCTGACTTTGTTTCGCCTGCTACGTTCTCGCGTTCTTTCGGCTTGTCTGCACTTTTAAATTACTTAATTTATTTATCCTTACAATATCATAACTCTTTTTAAACATAACTTGGTTTTTCTCCCAGATTATTTTTCCACAAATGACACTCTGAATTTATTTGCAATAAAATACGCTGACAGGTAATTTATGACCACTTCTAAAATTTATGTCCACTCTTGCTCTGCGTAAACCTCGGCCCGCCGATATACTTAATAAGATATTTCTACCAAATATTTTAAAAAATGCCCTGCTTTTAAAGTTAGCTTCAAGCTAGATGAACAAAAGATCAATAAGGATAACACTTTAAATGTAAAATATATTACCTACGCATACACTAAAAGTCGCGTTTCAATATTTTCTTCAGATGATATTTGGCGTTTATATTATATATTTGTTGCTTATTTTAGTCTTTATGTAATTTAATTCTAACGTGCACTAGGGGATGGAATGAATACCTCAGCGTACCTAATACATATAATTATTTTGTTACATAACTTGGCTTGATTCCTCGCTTAAGTTTCGGACCGCTCTGTTGTGTAGGCGTCGGTCCGCTACGTAATTCAAGTGCGTTAACCCGTTTTCAAGTGTTTATTCCTCGAAAATATCAAATACAGTGCCATTCATTCGATAAGCCATAAGCGCACGGCTTTTCTCGTGTAAATTTAAATACTAATCCATGTTTTTTTAGAGACCGATTGCACCACCAAGCCCATTAAATTTTTTATATCTCCTTTTATTTGTACAATCAGTCTCGGTGGATACTATACAATTGATGTGTGCTTAATCTAAGACTATTCTAGGAATAACATGTCATGTAGAGTAATGTCCCAGTGCCCTCTGTAGTATTTTAGAGATATGGCAATTTAGTTCTAGGCAAGTGACTAAAATCTGGTGGGAAGATCAGAAGGTTTGAATCGTTTAAGTCGTCTTGGCTCGTCTTCTTCTTGCAACAGGTTGTTTGCTAGCTCATTGGGATGAAAGGTCAGCTTCTTTCTATAATTAGTGCTGAATCAAGTGATTTATTCACGAACTGTAGGAAGTTTTAAGTCAGCATAGAATAAGGCATTTGGCACGTACCATGGAGCGTTGATAATAGATCTAAGGACTTTATTTTGGAAGCGCTGGAGAATCTCTATATTTGAGGAGCAGGCGGAGCCCCAAATGGGGATCCCGTATGTCCAAATGGGTTTTAGGATAATTTTGTACAATAAGAGTTTATTTTCGATGGATAAGTTCGATTTTCTTCCAAGCATCCAGTACATTTGATGAAATTTAGAACCCAGTTGTTTTCTCTTAGTTAAAATGTGAGTACGCCAAGTTAATCTTCGATCTAAATGTAGTCCGAGGTATTTGACTATATCATTTTTGGTTATTGGAGTTCCATTAAGTGTAACTGCAGGGCAAGTTTCTTTGCAAAGGGTGAAGGTGATATGAGTAGATTTAGTTGCATTAGCTTCCATTTTTTTAGCCAGTTTTCAAATAGATTCAGATGGCTTTGCAGATTTCTAGATGCAGAAATCGGGTCCTGATGTGATGCTAAAAGAGTCGTGTCATCTGCATATGTAGCATGTAGATTGTATAATTTGTTTGATGTAGGTCTGCTGTGTACAGTGAGTAAAGTGTGGGTCCTAAGATACTTCCTTGAGGAACTCCGGATTGCACAGGATAGAGATCCGTGTAGGCTTCTTGATACTTTGCTTGAAATGTTCTGTCGGAAAGGTAGGATGCTAGGAGTGAGTAGTACGGATGTAGGAGCAAGAGTTTAAGTTTGTATTTCAGTCCGAGGTACCAAATTTTATCAAATGCCTGGCTTATATCAACAAAGGCTGCCGAACAGTACCGGCGGTCTTCCATATCAGTACGGATTTGCCTAGTTATTCGATGGACTTGTTCCGTGTTGTGCTCTAAAACCAAACTGGTGTGGGGGTACAAGTTCATGTTTTTCTATGATGTCGGTCAGTCGTTTAAGTATGAGTTTTTCTAGTGCTTTGGAGAGGACTGGAAGAAGACTTATTGGTCGGTAGGACGTCGCTTCATTTGGATTTTTGCCAGGTTTAAGAATCATTAAGACTTGAGCTGATTTCCAATGGCATGGAAAGTACTCAAGTCTGAGAACAGCATTAAATATTTGTACCAATACTTTAATACATTTTTCGGGTAGCTTTTTAATAATTTCACCAGTAATGAGATCTTACCCGGGTGTCTTTTTAGTGCTAACCTTGTGGTGTATGATTGCTTCAGCCTCACTATGTGAAACTTTAGGAACAGGCAGAGACATCTGAAGGGGAGCATCGAACTGGTTCAGTAACTCTTTTTCTTCTTCAGCAGCAGTTAACTGAGATGGATATGGTTGAAAAACTGAGGCAAGGTGTTCGGCAAAAACAGTGGCCTTTTCCTGATCCGTTCTTGCCCATGTGTTATGATTGGTTTGTATTTGAGGTAGAACATGTTGTTGGTATTTTAGTTTACGAGTGAGTCGCCACAAAGAGTAACCGGTTGCGTTTGTTGGTGTTAGATCTTTAAGATAATTTTGTATGGAATCATTGTGTATCCAACACAGTAGTTTTTTGAGGTCTTTTGCTAGGGTATTATACCGTTGTCTGTCTGCCGGGGCTCTCGTAATCTGCCATCGTTTACGAGCTTTTCGTTTCTAGGAGATTTTTTTCTGTAATAGTACTGGGGGTTCTTCTCGAATTCGTTTTTCGTTTATGTCTGGGACCCATGAAATTAAACTGCCCCAGAAAATTATCAAAAATATCAATTTTAACAACAGCAAAGCTAGCTAAATTTACAACTCCCAATTGCAATTTATAACCGAAAATTAATACCATCATTCTAAACACCAAATTCCTATATATCCTCATTGCCCCGGGCTATGTAAACTAACACAAGCCAACAAGTAGTTACTGCTACAAACAAAAACAAATTTGAGAATACAAAAAGGAATAAAAATCTATGGAGTGACGAATCCACTCAAGCAATCTCAGTGTTGCGCTCGAATTGTACTTAGCCAAAGATATTCCATTTTAGTTTAAATTAGAGCTTTAGCCGCTCTCTGTTGATGCTGTTTGAAAATACATACATTATCGGGTATGTCGCCATCTGAAAATCCAGCCAGTGTGTTGGATCCTACCATCCCGCTGTAAAACCGCATTTTTTTCGAACCCAGCTTGCACTCTGAATGTGACCTTTACAAAGCCGTCATTTTGTCTGCTGTCTCTGAGCCTAAAATAAACGCCGCGGTCGAAAGAAAAAACGCCTTTTACGAGTCGCTTCCAGGTCTGCCCATTAACCGGTAAAGAACGCAACCAACAGGTGCCATTAAGGAAAAGTTGTGCCCGAAGGCAAGAAAAACCAAAGAAAGCGATGAGTGTATCTTCGTTGGCTTTTTCTCTATTTTTCTTAGTGCATTTTATGTTTTGCAACCAGCGCTTACTACGTCTTTCTAAGACCATGTATTCAAACAGGTTCTTACAACCGTTATTATTAAATTGATTTAAAAATATATAAGTATTTTAAAAGGTTAGGTTTAGTATATTCTATAGTAGCCATAATGTTCTTGTTTTATCTCTTGTTTACATCCAAGAATATTAACGCCCGAGTTTAATTTTGTTCCTCTATTTACATGTGCCTCTTTCTAGTAATTTTAAATTTTATGATTTATGTAATTTTATTAATATTATTATTGTATTTTCATTACAAAATTTTGCAAAATGTCCGAGTCTGATTGACAAATCAAGTCCGAACTTATTTTGGAAAAATTAAATACTTTGATATCACAGAGGTCTTTAATTATTCTTGTGTAAATCATCTTCTTCTTCTTTCTTCTTTAACCAGCTTTATTCCGTCCATCCTTGGACATAAGCATCCCCTATCCTTTTCCATTCTTCTCTGTCCTGCGCTATTTGAATCCATTTTGGCCCGGTTATTTTCTTTATATCATCGATCCACCTTTGCTGAGGACGTCCTTTATATCTGTTCCCCTTCCAGGGTCTCCATTGTATCAGTTTCTTTGTCCATCTCTCTTCGTTCATCCTAGCAACGTGTCCAACCCATCACCACTTCTTTTACTTCTTCTACTTTAGTTTTCTCTCTAATCCATGTATTATTTTTTCTGTCCCTGAGTGTTATTCCCAACATTTCTCTCCATATTTCTTTGTGTTATTAACATTTTATTCATAATCTTTTTTGTTAATACCCATGTTTCGGTACCATATGACAAGACTGGGAGAATGCATTTGTTAAAGACTCTTGCTTTCTGATAGTTTGCGAATTTACCTTTGAATATATAACTTAGTTTACCGAAAGCGCTCAACCCTTGTTTAATCCTTCTATTCAACTCTGCCATTTGATTTGCCTTTCCCATTTTGATCTTATGTCCTAGGTATATTACTTCTGATACTTTCTCTATTTCTCTACCGTTTATTTCTATTTTCTGTCCCTCATTTTCCTCTTCTTCTCTCATCACTATTTTTGTTTTATTAATATTTATTCTTAAGCCTACTTTGTTTGATTTTTCATTTAGTTCATACAACATCTCTTGTAAATCTTAGATAGTGTTTGCTATTATCACCACGTTGTCTAGATACCGTAAATTATTAAGCCATTCTCCGTTCACATTTATTCCTTTATTTTCCCAATTGAGTTTCTTGAAAACATCTTGTAGAGCAGCTATAAAAAGTTTGGGCAATATGTTATCTCCTTGCCTGATTCCTCTCTCTACTTTTATAGGCTTTGTGCATTGGTCTTGTAATTTAATTGTTACAGTTGCATTCTTATATATGTCTTTTATCAGTGTGCTATATCTAGAACTATTCTGCAGTGATTAAGCGCCTCTATTATCGCTAAGTGTTCTAAACTATCGAACGCTTTTTCAAAGTCTATAAATCCCATATATTTCGGTAAGTTATACTCTGTAGACTTTTCTAGCAAAATTCTGAGTGTCTGTAGATGATCCAGTGTACTATATCCTTTTCTGAATCCGGCTTGTTCTGACGTTTGATAGAAATCAAATTTATTGGTCAGCCGATTTGTTATGATTTTTGAGAATAATTTGTACAGTTGAGAGAGTAAACTTATCAGTCTATAATTGGTCAATTTGCTTATATCTCCTTTTTTATATATTAGGATTATCATTGCGTTCCTCCATTTTATTGGTATTGTGCCTTCCTCTAGGCATTTGTTAAGTATTTCTTTGATGTGCTGTAATAACTCATCACCTTCTTCCTTTATGAATTCTGCCATTACCTTGTCCTTTCCGGCAGCTCTTTTGTTTTTCATTCCGTTTAGTGCATTTTTTATCTCTTCTATTGTAATTTCTGGTATTTCTTCGGAGTTTATGTTTACTAATTTTCGTATTCTATGGTTTTCTATTTTTAGTTCTTCTTTTGTTGCATAATATGATTTATAAAATTCTTCTGTTATTTTGTGTTTATTATTATGCGTTTTGCCGCTCTCGTCTTTCAATTTTACTATTTCTTTTTTACCTTTCATAAGATTTCTTCTCATTACTTTAAGGTTTGCATTATTTTCAATTGTGTTTCTTATTATATTTTCTTTATAGTTTATAATATCTTATTTTAAATTTGTATCTATTTAGGTTTCTATATTCTTGTGTACTCCTTTTGTCTTGTGATGGTAAATTGCCTTCTTATTGCCATTAAATCTTTAGTTCTTTTACTAACTTTGTTGGATGTGGTCTTCGTCATGGTTCTTGTTATCCTATTTCCTGTTTCTATTAATCCTTTCGTCACTGTGTTGTTAAGGTTGTTCAGATTATTTTTCGTTTCGTGAAAAAAAAGTGTAAATAGTGTACACAATGTGACCAAATTGTATAAGATTACTGACCTCGACAAATTTAAAGCCCGAATAGAAATTCTTCCCGATCTAGAAAAGAAATTATTAACAGTTCGAACTTGGATATATAAGTTGATGTGGTGGAGACAGTTGTTTGATGAATTAATTTTTGAAATTAAAACTTTACACATAAAATAAAAAAATAAGAGCCAATTTCTGGTGCCGCTTCAACCCGCCCCCAAATAATTGTCAAAATAATATTGTTCTCCAGTGAATCGAAATTCCTACTTTTAATGGGAACATAGAAAACTGACTAGAATTTAGTTCTATCTATTTCTCGCTAGTTCGCAATAACACTAGTAAAGACGATGTCCAAAAATTTTAATATTATATTTAAGATCATATTTGAGTGTAAAGCTTTACCACCATTTTCGGTTTAGAAATGACAGCTGCTAATTACTTTATTGCGTATAAAGCTTTAAAATTACGTTTTCAAAATAAGAGACGCTTAGTTTCGGCGTATCTTAACAAAATTTTAAATTTTAAGCTTTTGGCTTCCAGCTCTTTGATCATTTTTAAATACTCATCAAACGACGATTAACGCTATCAAAGCAATGGATATTAATAACTTAGCAGATTTTTTGCTATTATTTTTGCTATTTTTAAATTTATTAAAATCTAGATTTACAAACGCAAGAACCTTTGAAAGCAAGTTTTCGAAAATTAAAATTCTCATTTATACTCAATTAAATAACTTTATTACACAACAGATTTGCATTCTAGAATTTGGAGCAATGTGTTCAGCTTCTCCGAAGAATTATTTAAGAAACAGTTTGGCGAACTCACGTGTTCTGATGGCCAGCTCGAGGTCAGTCTCGCTTCTCTTCTGCACTCGCTTCTCCGCCGAAGTTGAATTGTTTGGCATGCAACGCTAAACATTTGCGATTTACATGTCCAAAATTTCTTCTGTTTTTACTGGCAAACAAATGCTAATTTTGACGAACCCACAAATGGTGTTTCAATTGTTTAGGGTCTCATTCGTGAATTAAATGCGCATCTCAATCGATTTGCTGTGTGTCCAAGAGCAACCAGCACCATTCTGTGTTACATCCAACATATGATCTTCTTTATTCTCATAATTTTGTATCCCCGGGGTTGGAAAATAAACAATAAATTAATTATAATTGTGAATCCGATATTTAGGCAAAAAAACGTTTTCCTTTGCCCTCTTCCGGTTAATTTAAAACTCTCTAGTATACTATCTTCTCCTATAGTCTTCCCCGCTTCTCAGCCCAGTTTCGGTCAAGCCCTTTATTGCGCTGTCAGTCTCCCCAGTGTTGATTGTACACACATTCTTTTGGGAAAGGCGCAAATTCTCATCTAGGACGCATTTAATTCGTGTATTAATTGACTCTGGTTTTTAGGTTTCTGCTGTAACGCTTTTTCGTGCAGGTTCGTTCGGCTTAAAATTGCTTCCTAAGGCTACTTCAATGACAGGGATTGAACTGTTGAGTACTGAATTGTTTGGAAGAGTGAAATGCCATATTCGTTCTAAATTTTCGAAAAATAATGTTTCTGTTTTAGCCATGTTTGTAGCAAATGTAGTTATGGCTATCGCTTCCCTCACGAAAAAGGCTATTTGGTTCCATGTGTTTACGTCGTTAAATCCCGCAGACCTAGCTTCTCGTGGTATTAAACCCTCTAAATTTAAATCAAACATTTTTGAATTTTGGTTTCTAGATCTTCTCTTTTTGAAACAACTTCCCTGTACTTGGTCTGCTCCATTTGAAATAAACGTAACAGACAGTCAGTCGTTTCCGGGAACTAAACCATTTAATATGATTTCACTTCCAATTTTAAATTTTTCTAATGATAAAATTCATTGACGTGTTTAATAGGTACTCTATTTTCTTCTGCTTTTAGCGCGTATTCGATTGGGTATCGCGTTTCATTTCCAACTGTAAATTTAAAATTAATTGTTAATTACTTTTGACGTAATCACTTTCTGCTGACGACTTGCAGTGTTCTGCCTTGAGTTTGGTTTTTGTAATTCAAAAATTTACTTCTCCTCTGTTATTGCAGCTATTTGAAATGTAAAAACCCCAACTATTTGATTTCGACATCTCAATCTTTTTCTTTATTTACGGAATTTTGTATTCGGGTCTTCCGTTCGAAGAAAAACATCCCCTTGTGTTGCCCAATTACACCCATTTTTCCACGCTCCTATGTCACCATTTCCATTTGGTATCTTTGCAAGCAGGGTTTAGCATTGTGCAAGCTTTAATTAATAGCCAATATTGTACTTTTCTCTTCGAAGTTTACCTTATAAAGTCATTCATGGGTGCCTTGTCACAGATTGAAAGCCAAAACCTGTCAACCAAAAATGTCCGACTTGCCCTCGTAAGTTACATATCACTAAGTAGCATTTATAAATATTTATTTGATTAGTTACCGAATGTGTACTTTGAAATTTGTTACAGAGCTTTCATTACTTGTTTTTCTTGCTTTTTTGGATCGTTTGGTGGCTCGTAGAAAGCTCCCTTCTATAATATATTTAGATTAGGATTGTAATTTTATAAAGCCAATCGCACTCTCAATGAAGCTTTTGAGTTTCAGAAGTTCAATAAAAACTCCATTTTCGAGGTTGTTTATAAACTGCGATATTAATGTTTTCTGATTGATTTATTCAGCTGTATAGGTTTAAGTTAGCATCAATAAAAATTTGAAGTTTGCCTTAATTTCTTATTCTCTTTGTTAACGTGTAGTTTACCCTTTTTTATTACTTAAGTACTTAGGATCATTATAACTGAAGAATAATTGGTTTGATTCTAAACTTATGTGACTAGTAGATGCACCATTTGTTGTAAACAAATAAATTTGTTGACCATTAGATAGGATTTCCTAGAAACAAAACGCTAGTACTCTTATATTTAGAAGATTTTCACCTTTTGTGTCGATAAATCAGAACCTCCAATGCGTATACCACTCATTCTAATTTTTCTAGGCAATCAAATTGGATCACAGGGATTTAAAAAAATGATACTAAGTAATAATTTTAAAAAATTAGGGATTGTGTTACAGATGAGTTATTATATATTTTCTGAAGTAACGTACAAAATATATACATAAAAATAACACAACACCCAAACAAAAGCTCTATACTCACTATTATAGCGTTTTTATTATGTCCTCTTTAACGGCGTGCAGAAAGCTTATTGCTTTGGTATAAGACTCACATTATGTCATCTAAAATTGTTTTAACAAAGCTTATACAATACCCGCATCTCACACAAACATAGCAAACACACTTTAAGCATTTTATGGTTCCTTCTCGGATTACTAGGCCATGATCGGATTTTGAAAAGTCTTGACGTTTTATCTGCTGCTACAGAGAACCCCTTTGAATTAAAAGTTTTCTAAAAATTAAGTTACTGTAGACGTTGACAGGCCTGGGATGCAAGATATTTAGGTTTCAGTCTCTAACCTTCTATAAAAAGTCCTGGCGTAGAAAGTTAGTGTGACGATTTAAGTGCTTCCAGAGTAGTGGAAGCTTAAGGTGACCTAACTGTTCAGGGGATTGGTGATTTGATGTTGTTCGTGCAGACAGCTTTGCAACAAAGTTCAGGAAGTTGGTGGAGGTTTGGGTAACCGCCACGAACTTTTTTATGACTTCAAAAACGTGACAAGGGTTCACGCTCTGAACCACCCAGCCCTGATGTTCGAGCTGAAGAGCTGATGAGCTCAGATGTTGTCAAAGCGGGGTATTTCCCGAACCTAGATGGGTGGAGGCACTGGTAGTTGGCGCAAGCGGCGCACGTGCTCCAAGGTTTTTTGCACTATTTGGAATGACTAAATCTCCCTATATTTCATGGACTTTGAGCTGACGCAATCGCAACGCTGTGCGTGTCCGAAGCGTCAACAGCAGTAACGCGGTTTTGCAATCTTCCTCTTATTTGGCTGTTCTACCGTCAGAACCAAATAAAGGACACTGCGCACGTAAAATATGTTCTAGGAAAATAAGCGGTTACTGGGGGCTCTTTCTTAACTTCTTCACCGTGAAGATAGTTATGTCGTTATCGCGGAGCTTATGCTTTATCTTTTTCCCAATCATTTACTCCAAGACATCACTTTCCAGTTCAGAAAAGCCTGTCTGTCTTCAACAGATGGTAGTACTGCTGTATATTTCCTTCTTGTAGAGGATAAGTCAGACATTGGTAATCATATGATATGGCAGTATCAAAGGAGATTCTATCCGCCGCATTCTTGGTTTTAAGGTTAACCTTGTTGTTTTGGGTAGCTTTTTGTACTGATGCCTGGGTCTCTTTCCTTGCAGGATAACAGAAATTTTTTTTTCGAGAATGAGTGCTCACCGAGGTACTGGGGCATCTGGGCGGGAGCTAGAAACAATGGGCATTTCGGCGTCGTCTTCGAGGAAGTTTGCGGATTAGTTCTGAGTCGCTCTCCATCAGAGGAGATGGAGGTGATTTTGGAAACCGATGGTGTCTTGGACGGCTGCAGTCGTAGGTGCAGGTTCAGGGCAGTGGGGCAGATAAACTTTTGTAGATGCGAGTAAGATTGTCAATCATGGGGAACATGCCGACGAACTCTTGATTCGGGGCTGGGGATGTTGTGTGAAGAGCTCGTTTATGGTGCCTTCACTATAGTTGCTTTGCATTACGTTACAATTGCCTTCGTTGCCAACCTTTGAAGTCTCTGAGTTCAGCCGCTAACCCTGTTCTTCTTAGGTGACCTGGTGTAGATAGTTGGTGAGCCTACATTAGACCGGATCCGTACCGTCTTACAAGAGGATCAAAACATTAGAGCTTTTAGGCGGGTGCCCTTGTCACAGATAAGCCTATTACCTAGCGCTTGTTAATGTGTGTCTTTGCACAATACCCCCAAGCGAAGCTGACGCACATTATGAACGGGTGGAGGATCGTTTTATAAATCGTGATTTTTTACGAAAAGACAGCCGATTTCCGGAAGGAGGGTGTCAAAGCCCTGACGGACTGCCTTTGTCTTTATTGCCGCTCGATCAATTTGGGCATTTTAAGGAGTTGTCTATCTAAGATTACTTTTAAGTACTCTCCAGGGTATCTACCGCTTGGCTCTGGTTATTAACACTGTACATGCACAGGCAGCCTCCACAAGCATCGACTAGAAATGACCACTGTTTACGGACAACTATGCACCATAGACTGCTGAATTTCATTCGACCGTATACACTGCGCTTGTAAATATTTAAATTAATGTTGGCATCATTGGCGACATTGGGGTTTTCTGAGTTCTATCTTTAACCCTGGCGCTTTTGAGCTCGTGATTATAAAGACTAATATCAAGAAGTTACCTACAACAAGCCAATTTACATCAGCAACTATCCTGGTGGCTCTAAACCACTATCCCTACCACATGTCTACAAGTATAAAAGCGAAAGTACACCAGGTCTGTAACTAATTTGCATATATGGGAAGTTTTCAGTACTTTTTTTGTTTTTCTGGAAATTATATTAGCTTGCAATATATGCATACCAGTTTTTAAAAACCCGACTCATATGTTATTGCATGGTTTGGTATAAGTACAGAAAAACTAAAAAAAACAATGATAAAAATTTTAAAAAACTTAATTAAACATTTCTTTTAGCTCCTAGGTTGTTTACAATCCGTCTGTGTGGAAATGAGTATGTAAATCTTATAGTTGAATATACAAAGTAACTTGTAAGTTATTGCTCGTTAGCTCACGTCTTTTTATATTGACATCTTAATTTAGCTTTCTTACAACTAAACTTAATTCTAACTTAACTACTACAATACCATAGATACCTATAAGAGAAGAGAGACTCGAACCCACTCGGTTTTAGAGCTCAAACCATTCACCTACTTCCAACCCAATCAAACATAAATTGATAGAAATAAATACAATTAAATACATAATTATACAGTTCAAATTTTTAGTGTTCACATATAGAGTGTAAATGATCTGCATGAGTTGAATTTAAGTTATAACACCTTCGAATTTTTTTTAAATCTAATTATACGAAAACTATAAAACTTGTGTCGTACACATTTTTCATAACGTTGACGCCATAATTCCACGGTCGCTGTGAACGCTTCTTTAGGAGTTTTTTTTCATAACTGAAAAATCTCTTGTGCAATAGCGGCACGACTGGTAAATTTGCAAACACGGACAATGTCTTCCATCGTTGGAAACAGACAAAAGTCGCTAGGAGCCAGGTCAGATGAGTAGGGAGCATGAGAAATCACTTAAAAGTTGCCAGCATTTGTGGCATCTACCTGGAAGACACTTTTTGCATTTTCAGGTCTTCATACAGGATTGTGTGCACATATTCCACGGAAATGCCAACTTTGGAGGCAATGTGTTCTACACTAATTTGGTGATCCTTCATAACAAGTCCCTTCACTCGCTTGATCATGTCGTCAGACCGGCTGGTGCGAGACCGAGGTTGCATTGATTTGTTGTCACACGACTTTCTGCTTTCTTTGAACTGTCACACTCATAAAAGCACATTAGACACATCCATAACACCATTAACAAATGTCTCACTCAACTGGCGATAAATTTCAATCAGTGTCACTCCACGCAAATGGAGAAGACGAATGACGCTGTTCTTGTAATGAAAACGTCGCCATTTTAAGTATCAAAAACAGTCCTCACTCTCGCCGCTGCCGCTAGAGCCATGTGTGCCTACAGTACTGCCATCTCTGTCACGCATTCACGAAGAGTCTACACGTATTTTGAAGTAAACCGCATGTTTCTATCGGTTTCCAGCAGTGAAAAATATTTAGAGGTGTTATAACTTGAATGGACATCATAGATATAAATACTTCCAAATGTCACCGAAGAAGTTAGAAGTGGCGAAAGACAAGTAGACCGAATTTACTTAATATTTATCAAAAATATTTCCTCTAATAATAAATGATAAGGTTTTTGTTCTTGGTCTACATAAGATTGTGTTAAAGTTTTTTCCTTTATGACTGCTGAAAATCTTAACGCGTTGAGAAAAGCTTTGTTTTAATTATGGATGCTACTTTTAAAATAACTTCTGTAATATTTAAATTACCCAATCGTTGGAATGCCAGTGGCTTTTGACATCAAGTTACAATTTTCTATGAAGGAAATGACCTCATATAGTTCGAAAATATTGTATATATAGCAAAACTAACCTGAATTTACATCAAACAATAAAAACCCAAATAAGTTTTTTTGTCCAGAAACTTAAGTTCTCTGAAAGACGGCAGAATCACTAAAATTAAAATGTGAATATTTTATTTGTTGAAAAGTATTACAAGCATTTTTTAAATTTATTTCAAAACCAAATGAAACTTCTCATTTAACCCATGTTCTATAAAGAATAAATTCTTTTATTATACACAAGCAATTTCTACAAAGTTCGCGCCCTTTTATAAATTATGTGCAAACTTTTCTTCTAAATCTCTTTGAAATTTTGAATTGCTGAACTGGAATGTAATTCTTTAGCAGTTCGCCACAATAAATTTTTTGACGCCTTTCATTTTGCACGACTCTATTGGCGTGGTGGATGCGCTGTCTCACGTCTTTCTTTTACTAAGCCTCTAATCGTGACTAAAAGTAGTTGGGAGGTTTTGTCGTCGTAAAGAAGCACGGGGGCCGCGTCGCGACGTGACGTTAAAGGTCATTTCGGGTTATACCGAAGCCGCCTGCTTACCGGCCACGTGGGTTTCATCAACTTATAGACGCTAGTTTACGATGTTGAACGTAGAATTGTCCTCTTAATGGCTCTACATAATTATCAACTGCAAATGTAGGAATATTATGAGGTTATTAACTTGAATTTCCCGGAGTTTAATGCTCGGTGGCTTTGTTAAAGGAATACTTATAACTACATGCTTGTAGGCTATGCAGAGCTTGTCATGCAAAAATTAAATTTACACTAATTCATGTAATACACAAGCACATAAAATGATTATGTAAATTATGATTAAAGTAGTAATATTTCTTTTATGTCTAGCGAACATTTCGAAAAGAAAAATATTTTGAAAGAAATGCTAAATAAATATTCTTTGTTTAAAATAAAAGAAGTAACATGTATTTCATATTGTTTTTTAAGTTCTACCACTGTTTAACGCACATTTTGGCTGTTTAATATTCACATCACACAAAAAAAGTAATTACAAAGACAAACTGGTGTTATATTACTAGCATATGATTGAATTTGCTATTATTGCTTTTTTATTATTATGTCTTCTTCTGTAATGATATTACTAGTGTGACATTGTTCGCATTCGTGGTGCTCTTCGCCAGACAGTTTCGAAGACTGTAAATCGGTTTTAAAAGCTCGAGCATAATGGAGAGCGTCCAGAATAAGAAAGTACGCCGTTTCCACGAGAAAATTGCAAAGGAGGCTGACCGTCTGCTAGCAAAAAAAGCAAATGATCCTATACAAGTTGCGAAGATGGTAATTGCAGATGCGAACAAACGTGCACGGCTGGAAAGGTCGGCAACTAAAGCCTCGCGCTGCCGCTATACAACTGGCTAATACTCTTTTCACCGACGAGAAGGTTTTTATAACTGAGCAGGCCTGCAATACCCACAACTGATAGAGTATGGTTTTATAAAGCTCCAAATACATCTGATGCAATTGTCACTAGGGTGCACTATTTGCATTGTTTATTTTGTTCTGTTCCGTAGTTGACCTTTTTTGCCATAATCAGTGTCTCCAAATTGTTTCCAAATTGCATCTCGTTCCTGCACTTTTTTCTTTACTCTGTCGTTCCACTTTTTCTTCCTCTTTCTTGTTCCTTTCCATTTGCATATTTTCCTTGGATTATTTCCGTTCTTGTAAAATACCTATTCTATCATAAATAGCTTTTTTTTATAACCTTAGAGAGGCTGTATTATTTGGTCTATTTGGCTAATTTGTTTACTGTTTACACATACCACATGTCATTTACTGTAGACTCGATCTTTGCTGCATTGACAATATCTAGAATTTACTACTGTGCGTTGACATTGTTTGTTTACTTATTTTTCAAATTATATTAACAAAAAATTATTAGAATATAAAAGATACATTATGTTTTGGCTCAAGGATCTCGAATTAAATCAAGATATGTTCCGCAGTGACATTTTTAAAACGACTGTTTTTTCTGAGACTAATATTATTTTGACGACCAGGTCTGAATATTTGATTGTAATTACCACCACCTTACAAGGTGCAATAATACAAAAGTGTATATCGGTATCAAAAAATGGTTGTCAAGACTTCTGGATATCAATCCTTTAGTATATAACATCTGCCCAATTTTCAAAAACTAAACCTTGAAATTGATAATAACCAAATAATAACGGTTAAACTCCAAGCTCCAGGTTGGAGAAATTTGTGAATTGGATGGTCAAAACTATATATGTTTGTCTTCACTATTCGGTCGTCGCACCATCTCTGGTTCGAGGCGATGTGGCAAACACCGTGCCTTACTCCTCGTTTAAAGTGAACGCAGTCACCAAACTATTTTAGTGATTAGGTAGGTTGTCCATCAGGTATCTAGGCTCAGGATTGAACTTAAGTCCGTCTGCATCTCAACTAAGCGCCTCAACTGCTCGAGTACATTGATGCTTATCTTTAATGCAATTTGATAAAAGATAATTTTATGATTAAGTGTAATATTATGTGATATCAAACAGTTTGTCATTTATAGTTTTAATAATTCAAAACTTAAAGAATAACTACTCTGGTATATATCGGAAGTGGAAGTAACTTGACCATAATTAATAAGAAATTATTTGTTATAATTTAGTAATAGTTTGTAACGCCTTTATTTCCTACCTCTATCTCTCGATCTGAAATAGTCTAGACTATTGTGTTAAATTGTATAGATGAGAATATCTAATTTTTGTTTTAAAATTAGTCTTGTATGCAAAGGGTCGACCGCATGTCTAGCACATATCGTGCTCAATGAAAGCTTTCTTTAACAATTTAAATGTTTAGTATACATTTGTGAGAAATGCAGACTAAATGTAATGTTTTGGCCAACAACAGAATACTTTAAAGAAGTTCTTTAAATTTCCATAACAATAAATGCGGCTATAAAAGAACTGTGGAAAAACATGGGGCATGTTACTAGACATTTGTCGTGATTCTTTGGAGTTTAGCGTGGTTTTAGTAAGCTGCTCGGCAAATGGATGCAAAACTGCGAAGATTTTAGAATAAAGTGCGTAAGTATTTATGCGTTTACAAAAAATTGTCAAAAAGTGGAAATAAATAATGAATGATAGTGTATTGGTTAATTAGTTGCAGAAATATATGTATCTATCTATACATTTGAACATAGTAAACAAATGTAATGTGGCGTTCCCTACGCCCTTCATTTACACGAGGAGATCCGTGCGTAGTAAACAAAGACAGACTATACATTTGGATGCAAAGTAAACAAAGATGGCCGACATGAGCGCTTAACTTACAAAACGTTTGTGCGTTCGTGCACGCACGTCAGGGCCGCTCTCACTTTACAGGGCGGCCGCGGCTGCTTTTGTACCTATTATTCCTTTTATGGTGTAAGAACAGATGTGTACCTATTAACTTAATTAATAGTTTCCCATTTGTTATAAAAACAAAGCCAAAATGTCGACAATGCTAAACAAACATTCTATCACTGTTTTCAAAATTAATCTAGGGTAAAATTAAAATTACTGCAAATGTACGTAAGAAATACGTAAAGTTGAACCAATTTTAATTTTAGGTATTTTTTATGTAAAAATTGCGGTAGTGCATTATGAAAAAACGCATAAGGTTTGGATTGATTGAACTTTATGTTTTACGCATTTCTTATTGACGGCTTAAGTTTATAAGTTTTTTTTTTAAATTTATTTATAGCTTACAATCTGTCATAAAATTGACATTTAGTAATTGTTTTAACAGTATATATTACAGGACATGATGAAAAACGTTCCAGCGAACATTTTTCCGAAGTTCACCGTTACAGTTTGATTGCACTACACTTCACTTTTACGCGAATCGTGTTGGTAAATCGAGAGGCTTGAATCTCTTAAGCCGTGGCTCGTCATCGTCGGGATCCAGGAGGTGTTCTACTAATGCGTTTGGGTGAGCACTAAGTTTGTCATGATAACGAACACTACACTTGTGTATTTCTTCAGTCACAGTTGATAGTCCTAAATCTTGCCGAATTATTTCATTTGGTACAAACCATGGGGCGTTGACTAAGCATCGCAGTACCTTTGACTGGAACCGCCTTATAAAGTCGACGTTCGATCTACTAGCTGTTCCCCAGAGCTGTATCCCATATGACCAAATTGGACGAATAATTGTCTTATAGAGTAGTATTTTGCTCTCCAGTAACAATTGTGATTTCTGCTCCAGGAGCCAATACATTTTTTGGAGTTTTAGACCCAAGTGTTTCCGCTTTGTAAATATATGCTTTCTCCACGTTAGCCGTCTGTCCAGGTGCATACCTAGGTACTTAACTGTTTCGTTCTGTGGGATTTGTTTGTTGTTTATAATTACAGTGGGGCAATTTCCTCTTCTAGTTGTAAACGTTACTTAGGTTGATTTTGATTCATTTATATGAATATGCCATTTTTTAAACCATTCAGTTAGATTATTTAAATGGGACTGTAACTTCTCGGATGCTATGTTTGGGTCTACATGTGATGATAATATTGCTGTGTCGTCAGCGAATGTGGCAACTGTAGTACTTGTTGAGGTCGGAAGGTCAGCTGTAAATATGATGTACAACAGCGGTCCCAACACGCTTCCCTGAGGGTCTCTATTTAATTCTATTATTGGTAATTTGGTTGACTTCTATCGAGGACTTTTCTATCCTTTTTTCCTCTTCTGTTCCAAGTGATTTTTGGACGTCCTCTGCAAGTTCCTTCCAATCATGGCTTGTCGTACAATGTCATTTGCTGGCCTTTTGAGTCCCAGCCATCTACATTTTCTTACTTAGTGGATTATGTTTAGTTCTTCTCCAGAGCTTTACATTTAAGTTTTGCTTAGACCAGAAAACGCATAAGGACTGTTTATTATACTAAACGGACAGCAAAATGTTGTCACAAATATTAAACATTAAAAAAACTGTAGTTATTTTATTTTAATATTACAAAACAAGATAATCGAAATCTATCAGTAATATAAAAGCCTTAGCAACCAAAAACTTTGCTTAAACACCTGCCATAAGTCTTTACTCAATTTTCATTCAGATTTTTCGGCTAGCTACACTCCACATTTGCTTGAATTTCTGACTTGTTTTAGCTTCTCACCTATATTTTCTTAAGTATCTCTCTCAGTTTGACGGATTATCCTTCTTTTTAAATGAATATTTTTAAAATCGAAAAGCTGAAGAGTCGCACCGGAGTAGAGGCAGATACTAAACCTAGCCAAAATAATGGAAGGATGTTGGTACATTGTTTGCTTTTGGTAAGGCTAAATCAGCGCAATGTTAAATAAGAGGAGAGAACGCAGCTTTACTCAATTCCATTGTTTATTGGGGCGTCGGCATTTGCCTTTCCTGTATGTAATACAGTATAGTTAGCTTTTGTACAGATTCTTGATAATGCTAACTATTTTGTATAAAACGCATTTTCTCTAAGAATATTCCAGATTGTTCTGTGGTTTATGGGGTCGAAGGCGCACATTTGAAATCAATAAGAGTCATGTGTAGTGGAGCTATTGTTATATACTGGTGTGCACTGGGTGAATGCGACAATCTCCGTCAGTCTGTTGTATCTGTAGCGCTTTTACTACGAAATCGATCACTATGAAATTTTCCACAATGATAGAACTCGAAGCGAGTGAGGTAACCTGATAAATTGTTTGGAAATCGGACAACTGGATTTAGAGCAATTAGCAAATCCAGTTCCCACAGACTTAACATGGAAAAGGTTCGGCGGCTGTTTTGACAGTATATGCAATAATACGTTCGCAATTTTAACAACTCGCTCCTGCAACTTCTCAAACAGCGTGTGAGAACATTACTAGTTTTACAATGCTTAGAGTGTTAATATGATCACTGTAAGATCGATTTTTTTCTAAATATAGCTTTTTCATGCCTCAGGAGGTTTCACTACTTTTACAATACTATTGTTAAGTGCTTTACTAACTGTGTTTAATGGAATTATTCTTCGCCAGTTCTGGCAGTAACTTAAATCACCTTTTAGATTGTTTCACCATTAAGTCTGTTTTGGTAACTAGGTGTAGTATCTCAGCTGTAGTTTGAAAATAACGAGAGAAAAATATAGATGGCGTGTTAATCTAGGCCAGCGGCTTTGCCAGCATTGAGAGATTTCATGAATGTTTTAATCTCTGCGATTGTGGAGATATTTGTAGGTATACTCAAATCATGCTGGGTTGATTTCGGTTAATTTTCGGGTGAAGGGACTGCAGCTCTGAAACTTTTGCTAAAGAACTCTTCCCATCTTTTAAGTTATTCTTCAGGCGTCGTTAATATTTTGCTTTTTTCTCTTATTTTAGCAATTTGTTGAAAGTTCTTTTCTCCGGCGAGCTATTTCATTATTCTATTAAGTATCCAAGAAATGTTATTGTCCGTAGTAGTTTTCGCTTTTGTAAAAATAAATAGTGCCTGTATATATTAACTAAATGTAAATCTAATGCTGTAGGCGGGCGGTCAAGAGTAAATGCTCTGCTGATTGCTGTCTATGTGACATTGTAGAATTTAAGTTGCATGTTACAAGACATAATAAGCCCCTGGAAACGGCAGTGCTGGCAAGGTGCCCAATAAAAAGGAATGTTAAATTAAAATAAATAGTTGAACCTGCCAGTCAAGTTTGATACACTAATAAATTAATAAATAAAGGCTTACCGCTTTTATAACTTCGTTAATCCTTTTCTAGATGAGAAGGCTAAAAAATATTATTCGTTTCAGTAGAATATACTTTGATTTCTTAGCGTTTATTATTTTTTAGTAATCGCATTATCAATTTTATTTTATTTTCTAGTATTTTTACCTTAGTTTAGGAAATTCTTTCACCGATGAAACCCCCGACACTGTACTTAAAGTAGGTTGGTAATTTTCTTTTTAGTCTTCTACTGTCTGATTAATGCAGAAGTGGTTCTCGGAGTAGATTCGGATGTCCTGTAGTCTTTAATGGTGTTTTTTATCTTGCTTTTCTATTATTTCTTGAATAAATGGTACACTAAAATCATTATAAAGTGTGTTGCTCACACATGCCACGGCGCGTCTGTGATTGCTCTTAGGACCTTTGATTGAGCTTTCTGAAAGCCTACTGGCACAATTATCAATAAGTCACGTGTAAAAAGTGAAAACAGAATGGACTTTTGACTTAACGTTGGTTAGCGCTTTGGAATAAATTATTCTTTCCGAGTACTATAGTACTTTATCATTTCGACGTAATTACGTAAAATAGATAGATGTGGTTTGTGTTCTTTAGCTGGCTGCTGAGTACTACTGCTTTATTGCGCGTTAATGTCAGTTGGTGGCACTTGAGAAAGTGTGGTAAACTTATATATTGACTGGTTTCGGTGCAGTGATGTGTTGTATCGGATGAGAATTAGTTCTCTTACTTTTGGCGGCTCTTTGCAAGTGTAGTTGTTTCTAGTTATTGCATCTTGATTGCTTGTATTATCATTGTTTTGATAATAAATATATTGAATAGCCAAAATTATAAATTTATGTTTGACGTGTTGTATTTTACAAGTTTCTCAATAAATAACTGTCTTCCGGCTGCAGGTAGATAGCATATCTGCGGTCAGCGACTTACGCAATAGCACTTAACTTTTATGGGTATTTACGCTATGAAACTTAAGTCACTACTCATGTAGATATAAAAATGCACTAGAAGAAATATTTGCTTAATATATTTTCCTTATGTAAATTTACATTTCTGTATTCTAGTGGTATTTATTCTACGACATGTATTAAAATATTAAGAGAAATGTGTGTGTGCAGTTTCCCAACGGATGTTTCATAATTTACAAATGATTTATTGACGAGTAGATAATCTTTTTTTTAGAGCTTTTTATAAAAAATATCTGAAGGTGTCCGGGAAATCTAATTGGCAATAAAAAAATTATTATGTAACAAACCTACCACATAACTATCGATGTGCAACAGTTACATTATTTGTACAAGTATAAGATTTAACAGCTTATATTCCTTATTATGTTCAGCAGTGATTAGAATGATTAGAAATTTCCAATACGGTGCCAATTACAAGAATAAACAAAAATAGCTTTAATCATACATAAAAATATATACCACCGCGTCCAATTTGCGTTTCAGACATATTTGCTTTGTAAGAAGTGCACAAAAAAGCAAACACAATTAATTAAGCGAGTAGCACGTTAATTTTTTGTTACCGCTTGCAGAAAATGTTGGGTGGATTGGTAATGCCAATAATGCAGGGCATATAAAACTAACTACTTAAGAATAAAGATCTATCTTGAAATTGGCTAGCCACCATTCGGGAGATATAATTACAGGCTCATGGAACCACCTTAAAAAAGACGGAAGCGACAATAAAATAGAAAATGATTAAAGTTGATGATGTAAGATTATAGAGTTAAAACAAATAAATAAACATACAATATGAAACTACAAAACAAAGAAAGCCTCGGGCCAAGCACGGACAAATTGATCACAACGCGGCAAAGCAATAGCAAAAAAAACGGCTAACGATTAAAGACGTAATACGGCTCGAAGCATGGCACATTAAGTGGTTGAATACCAAAAATCATAAGGTTTTACCACAACTAACAGACAAAAAGATAGACATATGTAGCACATGCGAAAAGAAAAAGGAAGGTAAAGAGTCGCAAAGATTGACAACTATATATATATATATATATATATATATATATATATATATATATATATATATATATATATATCTCAAATATCAATATCAAAAACAAATGAGCAAGAGCTAGGGGACTTTCTATTACACAGAATAGTACAGCAACTCATAGGCAAGATCCATTACACTGATAAAAAATTATTAAGATTTCGATTACTGAAAGATAACAAACACTTACATGTCATTGGTACATATGCCCCTGATATAAATATAACACGAGAGGAACGACGAATATTATACGAAGACCTACAGCTGATAATTAAAAATATACCTACTAATCATATTATAATAATAACGGGAGATCTTAATGTCCTAATAGGAGACGATGCAATACTAGGTGTAAAATAAAAATTCCACCAACCTATTAACAACGACAGTAGAATTCTATTAACGGAGTTTTGTGCAGAAAATTATTTAAAAACTAACAATACATTATTTTCATTACAACTGGAGATATAAATACACATTTCAGAATACCCAGGGGCAATGATCAAAAATTTACGTTAGTTTTATTTCCGGATCTCTTTGATGCCTGGCGGGTGGCCTACTTAGTCATTAATAATAATTGAGTACTTACGTCCACTAGAACAAGAGGCGGTCGTCTAAGGCGCGGTACTTGCCACGTTGCCTCACATTAGAGATGGTGCGTGACCACTGGCCAGAGAAGGTGAACATTATGAAAGCTTTAACTTCTCAGTTGGTAGGCCGTGCTCCCATACAGAGAGTTAGAGCCGTAAAAAAATATCGATAATTTACACCTGCACAAATTCTGGATATTAGAACTCTCAATTCCGAAGATATAGACAAAGATCATGCACTGTTATTGGAAAAAAATAATATTAAGCTTACACCTCTTGAAAAAAAATAGTGTTCAGAGAAGATAAAAACCTCTATTGCAAGTGATTACAACAAAAAGTAGACCTAACACCAATAAACATATATGACAATGTAGAAACAAGCTAGCAAAAATTAAAATGCAATATTTTAGAAGCAAGAGAAGAAACTTTGGGAAGACGGAAGGTTAGCTCACACCTGGACTGCTCAAATATGGTGGAGAAAACTTCATAAACGAGCTTCTGAAAATATTTAACAAAGTAGTGAAGAATGGGAACGTACCACTCGAATAGAAGGTCAGCGTAACAATTCCAATATTTAGAAAAGGAAAATAAAAAATTCCGACAATTACTGTGCCATCACGCTCATTAACACAACGCACAAATTATTAACAAAATATTGCAAACAAAAATCGAACCGTATTTAAATATAAGTGAAGAGCAACAAGGCTTTCGAAAGAACGATAGATGCAGTGGAGAGGCAGGCGTGTAAATAGCTCTCGTGGTGCGGTGTGGAAAACGTAGTACGGCCCGTATTGGAACGTCAACCGATAAGGCCAAAATCGTCCCTTAAACGGCCGTCGCGAAAGCGGATGGGGGCGGCTACCGATATCAACCAACGAGTATTGCCAAATCGCTCACCTGAATAGGCTTCGGCTTCGTCGGCGATGGTTCCACTGTGGCCACCTTGCTGCGCTGTCTTCTTGTATGTTGCGGGTTGATAAGACACGACCGAACTGGCCGCGCTACGGAGTGCTTATTTGCGGGTGTTAAGACACGACCGAATTGGCGCGCTGCTATTGCGGGTGTTAAGACACGAATCCGCGCTGCGATTGCGAAGTTGCCGGGCTTCGCGCCTGGCTTGGCGGTAGGTCTTTGCGGGAAAATTTTCATTCGACAGCACCTTTCATATCAAAGGGTGCCGCCGACGGCGTATGCAGACTTGTCGGCTGAGCAAAAGCCCATATGCCGTTTTGTGTGCGATGGCAAACGTAGTGGCAGATATCAAAGGCCGCCACACCATGCAGTGTTAATGATAAGACAAACCGTCGAAAAAGCAATCGAATTCAACTCATTGGCCTTCTTGTGATTCATAGATTTAAAGAAAGTGTTTGATGGGTAAGATTAAACGGCGTGGTACCAATTCTAGCAGAAAAAGGTATACCAACAAAAGTCATTAGAATTATTCAATAAGTAAATAAAGAATTAAAAATAAAAGTTCGAGTAGGAAATAGCTTTACAGAGGAAACAAATTGGATATACAACAGAAATTAAACAAGGAGACTCAATGAGCCCCGTTTTATTTTATGTAATCATGGACAAACTAAAAGAAAGTATTAACTAATTAAATAGATACGTCATGAAAAATAAACAAATTTGAATAATGAGTTGAGATGCAGTTTTACTTGCAAATTCCGAAGATTATTTACAACGCTTCCCTCATAGACCAAGAAATATAATATGATCGTTTCTACCGAGGAAACTAAAACATTCGTAATATCTAAGAAACCAGTTCGATGTAAATTGGAGATAGAAAACAACCTGATAGAACAAGTTATGACTTTTAATTATCTTGGCATGGAAGTTTCAAGTAGTCGAAATCTTTATAAGGAAGTCCGACAGCAAGCAATGAAAGGAGCTAAAATATTAGGATGATTCAGAGATGTTACTTGAAAGAATAAGTATCTAAGCGTAGAGAGGAAGGTGAAAATCTACAAAACTGTCGTAAGGCCAAAGCTAACTTATACAACTGAAATCCACGCCGACACCAGTAAAACGGAACAGCTCCTGCAAACCGCCGGAATGAACACGGTAAGATGAAGAGTGGCAAAAACAAGAAGAACAGAGTTAGAAAACAAACAATAAGAGAAGACAACAGATATTGTCAACTTCGTGAAAAGAATAAAATACGAATGGAATAGCCACGTGATCAGAGCCGCGGAAAAGCAGATTGGTCAAGATAGTACGTAATTCGAAGCAGCAGGAGAACGGGCTCCCGGAAGACTAATGAAAAGATGTATCAAAAGCTAAGCATTAACCTCAACAGACAGCCCATTAATAACAATTGTTTGAAGAAAAACAGATATTAGCCTATAATACAAGGTGATGAAGAGATTTTACTAAAAACGCAAAAATTTATGTCGAAGATTTAAGGTAGATGAATAAGTTAAATCAAAATAACGAAAAACTTTTATTATGATAATAATAATAAATAAAACAAAATATAAGAATTATTATAAAATTACTAGGTAAATCTTGTTTTATTTCTATTTTCCTTACATTCATCATCGCACCAGCTTCTTTCTACTTTCCATTTTTTTCTTCTAATAGTTATTTTCCATATTCCTCTACTATTTATTTATTAGTTCTTCTTGGTTAATTGTTTGTAGAGTTACTTTCATCTAATTCAGATATTTTGTTTTGCTTTCTGGTGCAGTAATCTTTTTGTGTTAAAAAAATTTCCGTTTTTTTTATTGTAATAAAATTTGTGCATCCTTACTGATATATGATCTGATCCTCCTTCTGCCTTCCTATATAATCTTATATCTTTCTTGAACTATTTCTGTGTTATTATATGGTCAATTTGATTTATCGTTTTGCCATCTGATAAAATCGAGGTCCCTTTATATATGTTCTTATGATGGAAATTTTGACTTACTGCTAAATTAATCAGTTTCAACCCATTGTCGTTTGATATTTAATTCCTTGTATACTTTTGCGTCGGTTCCAAAAACCATATATTACCTCATAATCTGGGTACTTATCGAAAATTTATTTAACCTTTCGTAAAATATATTTTTCTCTTCTTCTTTATTTTCTTTTGTCGGTGAAGGTATATTGAGAAGGTTGATGTTTCTACCTTACATTTTCACTTGCAAATGGCAAATTGTTTTATTGATTGGGATAAATTTCGTTACCAAATATTTAATTTCTATTGCTACTAGAAAACCTGTTTCAAATGTCTTGTTTTTAATTCCACTATAAAACAAAATACATTTCTTTGATTCCCCAACTGTGACTTCTTTCTGTTTGATTTTTTATAAGGCTAATATGTAAATGTTGTATCTCTTTGCTTTCACCTTCAAATCTTTTAATGCTCCTTCGTAAAATGTTCCCCTTATATTACTTGTTTCTATATCTATAAGTTTATTTCTTTCTTTCTGGATGTTTCTTCTCTGAATGCTTATCCGTATTCTTTGGCTATTTTTGCCTTCCTTTGGATACCCGTAAATATTTTTTAATAGCTTTTTGAGTTAGGTTTCTCTTTTTTATTCATTTTGCAGCTTCTAAGGCGTTCTTCTCTCTATACCATTTCCAATCTTTTCAATTAATTGTTATTTACTGAAAACCAACTCTTACTTTATTTCTTAGTTCTTTACCTCTTTTAGCTCTTTTTCTGATGTACCTTTGGATCTGCTTTTTTCTTAACGTTTGATCATCATTAATATAGATTTTCTACTTCTCTTATGTTTTAACTTACTCTTATTTTTCATCACCTGTTTTTGTTCCATTTTAGATACTGATAAAATAGATGTCTCAGTTTCTATTCCAACTGCTTTATGTACAATAAACAATGGTTTTTACCTGGGGTTAAGTCGCTCAGCAAAAGATCACTGCTTCAATCAACCCTAAGGAGTTTATAAAACACTTTGTGGAGACTGCCGAAAGCCTTATATAGGTCAAACAAATGCAATAATGGTTCGACACTTGGCAAACATAATAAAGAAATAGGCGACAAAATCAACTTTTTTAGGTCAAAAAGGTTTGAAACATATCTTAGAGGTGGTCATAAACCCCAAATTATTATTTTTATAACTGACTATCTACAATAAAATATACGAATGGGAACACAAAATAGGCTGATGACAAAATACCAAGAAAACTAAGTGGCGGAAATAACCAAGGCAATAAAAATAGATTACGAGACAAAAATAGCAAAACTAAAAGCGGAAAAAACGAACGCGATGGATAATGGATACATGGAATCTATAAAGATCAAATTTTGAAGGAGCAATAAAAGACCTAAAACCTAAAAGTATTGATCTTGTAAAAGACAAAACAAAAATGGAACTTTAAAATATCGCCAGAAGAATACATATTGTTTAATAGTGGAAAAGAAAAACAAACATTCAGAACCGGTTTCTAATAGAAAAAAGTTAAAAATTCAAGATAAAAAGTTTTACATCGATAGGTGAAAGGCTATAACAAGTAACAACAGAAAGTGGTCATAGGTCAATGGAAGAAAGAGAACGGATGGTGTGGCGGCCTTTTCGCCCTTGAACCACCTGTGTACCGTGGCGGTATGCTGGTGGCTTTGATATCTGCCGCCACGTTTTGCTATCGCACACAAAACGGCATATGGGCTTTTGCTCAGCCGGCCAGTCTGCATACGCAGTCGGCGGCACCCTTTGAGACGAAAAGTGCTGTCGAATTAAGATTTCCCGCAAATGATCTACCGCTAAGCCGCGCGAAGCCCGGCGATACATATTCGACCTGCAACGCGGCCAATTCGGTCGTGTTTAACCAACCCGTAAGAGATATATTCGATCCGCAACGCGGCCAATTCGGTCGTGCTTATTTTACCCACTCCGCAAGACTTTCGCATCGCATCCCGGCCAGTGCGGCCGTGTTCCAGGCACGAATACATCGCAACAAGGTGGCCACCCTGAAACCAACGCCGCCGAAGCCAAAGCCGATTACAGGTGAGCGATTTGGCAATTACTCATCTGTTGATATCGGTAGCCGCCCCCATCCGCTTTCGCGCCGGCCGTTTAAGGGACGATTTGGGCCTCAACGTTTTATTTTTCAAAATGGGCCGTACTTAGTTCCCCACAACGTACCACGAGGGCCCGGCTATTTACACGCCTGCCTCTCCAACGGATATTAAAGATAATTTTACAAAATTTTAAAGTTTTTACGACCAGCCTAGTCAGAGTCATACAAAGATATTAACAGTGATATTATGCGATTTCAATACAAAAATTGGAAAGAAACAAGCTTATAGTATTTCAATAAGTCAATAAGAAAAACAAATAAAATGGAACAAAATGAATAGGCGTTTCAAAAGTAGAAGGCTGCAAAATAATAAGGACTTCTTTAAAAGTAGAAAAATGCATAAAGGTTCTTGAGTAGCAACTGATGCAAGACTGCTAACCATTGAAACAAAATAAACATATGAAAGTGGGCGAAAAACCTTAAGTGGAGAAGAGGGACGAATGGAAACTCAGATCATTACCTAGTAAGTCACAATGAAAATAGAATAAAAAATAAATGATGGTAACAACATCCGTGGAAATGTAAAAATATATTAAAAATTTCATAAAAAGCGTAACAGGACAAGTTCTAAAAAAGAAAAGCAAAAAGAATAAATATAACATAATAAAACTTAGACTGCACAAAAGATCACGATGAAAAGCTACAAGTAAGAAATAAACTAATTAAAACCGCAAAAAAAAGACAAAGAAATTTCGAGCAGAAACAGATCAGAGAATATTTAAAAAATAGAACTAAAAAATATTTGTCAAGAAATAAAGCTTAAAGGAAAAATATATCAACAAACATCAGCAGCACTTAAGAACTAGCAGAGAGATAAAATAAGTGACAAAGGACAAGCAATTGAAAGGTAAAAAAAAGTACTTTCAAAGTTTGCTGAATGGAGAAGAGGTAATAATCTAAAAATAAGAAAAAAGGCGAAAAGAAAGGACACAAATTCCTAACGCCAGACAAGATAAGAAATAAAGTATAATAAGAAATCTAAAAAATGAAATGGTGTACAAGTTTATCACTAAAATCTGGCGATAAAAACAGATTCCAAAACAATGGGCAAAATCGATTTACAAGAAGGTTGAAAAGACAGACTATAATAATTATAAAAAAACAGCTTTACTGGATGCAACCTATAAAATGTTTGCTACACTCCTAAGAAACAAAATGTAAATTCCATAGAAAAAGGAGAATATCAGGCACGATTTAGAAAAGGTCGTTCAGTCACCGAATACTGAAAATACAATAAGGAGATCCATGTTCCTTTCATAGCTTTCCCAAAATGTATAATACTCTAAACAAAGAAAACTATTAACTTCACGTAGATGACCTTATAAAGCACATAAAGCAAGATTATATAGAAGAATGTTAGCATTTCTATGTTATAAGCTAAGTCAATGCGATGACTACTTGTTAGAGTTAATAGCAATGAAAAAAGAGGACCTGATAAAAATAATAAAAAAACCAAAGAGAAGACGAGGAAAGTAGGATTCATATCAACGATAAGAAGTCAAAGTATATGTTGAAATAGTACTGAAAGTAGGGAGAATGAAAACATTCATGTATTTAAGATTGACAAGAGGTGATAAAGCAACAATATAATACTTATACTGAAATCAATATGTATATCACGCAAAGCAAAGATACGGATCTACAAAACAGTACTCGGATCGATAGTAATATATGGATGCTAAACGTGGAAGCTGAAAACAGTAGCAGATTGACTTCTTATGGTATCTTTGATGTCTCTATTGATAAATTCATTTGCTGGTTAAGAGATGTATACTTTCTCTCTCTCTCTCTCCTCTATATAATATATATATATATATATATATATATATATATATATATATTATTTATTTATTTTAGAATTACCTGTCTAAGTACCGTTTCGTTTACCTTTTAACTTTGAGAACATTCGTGAATACTTCGTTTACTAATCTTGCTGGAATAATATTTAAAGTATCTAATTGTTATTTATAATTATCGAATAATGTTGGTTTACAGAGATCTGTAACATTTTCAGTGTGTTTATATCTTTATATTTTTAACAAACGCAATATATAAATTAGAAGAACTGGTAACTAATGCACATTTTAAGTAAGTTCAGTTAAAAAATGTAAGAGTACGTGTAAGAAATTGCAACCGTATTTCTAATTCAACAATGGCGAATATGCCTATTTGATATACTTGTAGTGCTGGCAAAAAGCCAAGCACGTAAACTATGTAAGGTTGCAAAGCTGAAAATCCAGGTAATTGAAGTAAAATGAAATAATTGTAATCATTTATCATAGCCTTAGGGGAACGCCGCTAACAGCATATCGATTTCGGGGGCTTTGTATAAACTCCCAAGTTTGGAAGTTGGATAAAGCTAATTTAAGGTTAAATCCGCCAACTGAAGTTCATGGCCAATAACTTTCCGCCAAAGTATTCACCCGTCGAGCGGAACTCGAGTGGTGCAGCGGAAGTAAAGGGCTTTAAGCGTGGCGGTGCAATTTTTACCTCTGTTAGAATTAGTCACAGTAAATTAAAAATTTCATATAAGTTGCTTATTTTGTAATAACGAGCAAACTTGTTATTAGATAATGTTTTACAAAAACAAGAACTTTTTGGCTGGGAAGCAATAAATTATAAGGGCACTTTCCAAACTATTCGTGTATTCTTACACTATAAAACAAAAAATATTCTGTGCTTATATAGATATTAATCTACACAAAGGAAATCTTTTACTGCACTTTCAAAACTTACAGCGGATGAGTTTTAAAATTAACACTGCTTTCTTTTTTTCTTCTTTCTTCCATCGTAGGCTTCTTGTCATAAGCATCGTGACCCAAAATTACTTGTTCTGCGTGTTTCTTTTTACGATGTCTCGCCATCTAGTTCTGTTTTGAGGTGTTCTTGTGGCCTGTTCGATAGTATGGCCGGTTACCTCTTTGATCTGATCCGTACACTTTTTTTAGTGATCGTTGCCGCGATTTTGATCCCTGGGTTCTGCTCTGTACTAGTCTTTCGAGATTGTCTGAATTTCCTTGTTGAACATGGCCGAAGTATTTTGTATTATAATACTTCCATAGATGAGTTTGGATAATCTTGTAGGTTCTTGGATTTTTTTTAATGACTTACACATTAACTCTTCTCTCCGTCCATGACAAGTAATTTTCGTCAGCACTATAGTTCAAAGGAGTCGATTCGTCTGGAGTCCATTTTTCGCATTATCCACGTTTTTGAAGCACAGAGTAGTATGGAAAATACTAGCGTTTTCATAAGTGTTTTTTTTAGTATTAGTAGTGATATTATGATCAGCCCAAATTTTATTTAGTTTTGTAACAGTGTTTCCAATTATTTCTATGGGTCTTCTAATTTCAAAGGCACAATATCCGTTGTTAGTAATCAGGATTCCGGATACATGTAATAATTCACTATCTTGCTATTATGGATACATCTGATCTCACGTCAATTTTTTCTCTTCTGTTAACTATTATCACTTTTCTTTTTCATAGTTGATTTTCAGTCCAAGTTTACTATTTTCTGTTTCTAATTTTCGAATTAGTTGTGTTAGTTTTTCAACATCGTTAGCAAGGATAGCCGTATCATCGGCATACCTCAAATTATTTATTTTAACTTTGTTGATTATGAATCCTCTATTCCGACATTCTAAGACCTTTCTTATTATGAATTTGCTGTAAATATTGAATAGAATTGGCGATATGATGCAGCTCTGTCTAGTACCCTTTTCTATTTTGTATGGGTTTGATATCTGGTTATCTAACTTTATTACTGAATTATTTTGCTCATATAGACTCTTTTATTAGACACATCGGGTGTATTGGAACACCCATTTCTAATAATATTTGTCATAGTTTCTGCCAGTTAATGTTATCGAAGGCTTTGGTGTAGTCGACAAAGCAAATTTACAGTGGGATATTAAATTCTCTTGCATTTTCTGTAATTAATCGTAAGTTAAAGATCTGTTTCCTGGTACCTCTTCCTTCTCTGAAGCCCGCTTGTTTCGGAGCTATTTGCCAGTTTAAGTATGTTTTGAGGCGTTGATTGATAATGTGTAGTAGTATTTTGCTGGTATGGGAAATTAGTGTAATTAATCTGTAATTACTGCAGATGTTTTTTGACCCTGTCTTATGGAGGTACAGTAGGCTGGATGTTGTCCATTCCTGTGGCCATACTCCAGTGTCCCAGATTGTTTGACATATAATCTGGATAATTTTAATCCCGTTTTCTTCCTTGGCTTTTATAATTTCAGCTGTGATTCCGTCGCATCGAACAGCCTTGTTTCCCTTTAGTCTCTTTATTGCATCTTAAATTTCCTTTTTTAAGATATATGGTTCTTCTTCATATTTTCTGTCATATTAATGTTTTCTCCTATGTCAATTTCACTGTTTTTAAACAGTTTTTGACAATATTCCATTTTTCAAGAACGTCAGGTATGTCTGTAACTTTTTCACCTTCTTCATTTCTTATTCTTTACGTTTTTATTTAAAATTTCGAGTTAACTTTTTAACTGCTATATAGAGTTCTTTGGTATAATTGTGTTTTGCACGTTAACTAATTTATTTATTAAAATTTTAATTGCTAACGTGGTGTGGAGTTGAGGCAGACTGCGGTGCGGGCGGATTTGGAGTTCTCTGATGCCTGGTGGTTGGCCTACTCAATCACTAAAAATAATTGGGTAACTGCGTTCACTTGAAAAAGGGGTAATAATGGCGGTCACCTAAAGCTCGGTGCTTACCGCATAGCCCCGCATCAGAGATAATGCGCGACGACCGGGCAGAAAGAGCAAACATATTAAAGCCTCAACCTTCTCAGTTTGCGGACCACGCCCTTACGCGAGAGGTTAGAGCCTTACCATTATTAAATTTTTTGATATATCTAAGATGCTAAGAAAGATACTATATATATATATATATATACTCAGTTTGCATCATCAGTTCGCGTTTATATATATATATATATATATTATCATATGCCCTAATATATATATACCATCACCTATATCGATATGGTATATATGCTATATATATTAGCTATTTCGCCTTTCTAGGCTCCGTGCTATTTTGCAGAGAGATAATCGAAGCGTTGACAACGATGAAATATTATTGTCATTAACCATTCATGCAGAACTAAGCTGTAAGCTAGATTATTAATTCACTGACGACAACGCATAACGTTTGTGACAAATTATACAAACAGAACTAAAATTATCAATTTCTAATGTCCACAGTAAGGCGTTATGGCTGCCAAGCGTAGAATAATTCCAAATTACAGTCAAGGTGAAATAATGTATATATCTATATATACCATATATATTAAATATAAATATACAATAAGCTGAGAGTAGATTAATTAAGATTCACTTGTAGAAAACGCATAACGGTTTGTGCTATGGATACTAGAAGCGACGAACAAAATTAAAATGTTATAGACTAGTCCATTCTATGTAAACTTAAACCACCAATTTCTAAACGCAAGGTACTGTGTTTGACTAATATCGCAGTAATTTCGATAAGCAACAGGAATATAAAACTAAATACGGAGCTTGTAAACTATATATTGAGAAAACTAAAATTAACCATTACCAGTGATTATTATGGAACTACGAAGCAGACGCAAATAATATAAACATGAATAACTGCAGACTATGGTGGGCGGCAGGTCTAGTCGTAAACTTTAAACCGACCAAGTAATGGTCTCTGGTAACATGGACGGCAGATTTGGTACTGTGTTTGTAATGCGGCTTCAATCCTGGGGCACGTTAAGGTGATTCGGATAAGCAAATACAGGAAATAAAACAAGACGGAGCTGTGTAACACCTGGATATATTGGCGGAACTTCAATCTTGGGACACCACAGACGAGGCAACGTACAAACAACGAGCTGCAAGCACACAATACAACTGGTCGCTGCTACTTGTAATCAACTGCAAATATGGTGGGCGGCACGGACAGTTGTGAACGTCTCCCGACGCAACGTACATGCGTGCTCTGGTAACATGGACGGCAGATCTTCGGCGTGCTTCGTTGGCGGCTTCAATCCCGGCGGCTTCAATTCCTGGGGCACCACGGACGGGGCGGACCGTACAATAGGAAGCGACATCGTGCAAGCATAGCGCACTAAAGCACCTGGTCGGCTGGCTCTGCTCCGTCGCTCACGATGGTTCAACTCGAAATGCCGGGCGGCGGTAAAAATCTCGTTTTTTTGCGACGAGGGTAGGTTGGTGGATAGTAAAGGATACCGTAGAGATGGGACACGGGTATAGAGATGAACACCAAACATACAACAATGTGCCAGATGTTAACGACATGGTCACACTAAGAATTTGTGTAACAGAAGTCTGCGATGCGTGAAATGAGCTGATAACTATTCGATTTTCTAACGGCAACCATCCGGTCAATAACAAATAATGCCTAATCAAATGCAGAACAACACACAGAGCAAAAGCATCAACGAAAGCTCACCTATGCTCAAGTAACAAAAAGTGCCGCCAATCAAATTAGTGATAACATGAGTCAACAGCAACAATCTACTGTCTCTAATAATTTAGCTGATCTGAAAAAATGTTAAAAACCCTAACGAAGCAGATGGGCACCGTACTAAATTTTTTAACTATTGTCGTTACAAAAATAAATTACAACTCTGCAGCTTAAGATAGACGAACTAACAATTTTCATTCATCGACATCATGTTAATAATGGAACCTCACTATACAGACAGGGGTTACCTAAAGATCCCACCTTATACTATTTATGCCATATAACATCCAGATGGCACTGCACATGTTGGCTCAAAAATTATATTTAAAAACAATATCATACATCACGAGCTACCTAAATACAATCTGCAACATCTACAATCAGTTACAAATACGATTAAAAATTAGAAAGGCCCATTAAACATATCGGCAGCTTATTGTCCTACAAAACACAACATTAAAAAGAAGCACTTCGAAGAATATTTTGAAACATTGGGTAACAGATTTATTTCGGTTGGAGACTACAATGCCAAACACGAGTATTAAGGATTAAAAAAGACAGAAAATTGTTAAAGGCAATAACGAACAAAGGACTACACTACTTGCGGATAGGTAAGCCAACCGATTAGCCATTATATGTAGCGAAAATACCTGACCTATTACACTTTTGTATTTTAAGGGCATCAATGCAAAGTTTTGCAAAGAGTTCTAATCACTCACCAATAATAGTGACATTTTTTACTAGGGTATTACACGTATAAATCCTGTTGCCTCAGCAGCAAATTTGCATACTGAGATCACTGCAGAGAAATAGTAAATAAAGCATTAACACTCTGTGTATCTTTGAAAATTTTAGGATATAATAGCACCAATGGAACACTTCAACGGAGTGATACAACAAGAAGCCTGGAAAATAATAGCAAAACAATGATAAATAACATACACTCAATTTGCTCCATTGAAGGTAAGAGGAACATAGCTAAAAAGCGCAAACAAAGAAGAAAGTAGCAAACACAAAACATCTTGAAGATAAAAGAAAGCTCGATCGGCTAACAACAAAAATCAAAAATTTACTTTCTGATATAAGAAATCATTCAATTTAAAGCTATCAAAGGTGTGTTTCACCTACCGAGGCAACATATATAACTACAACTGAAGAAGTCGACTTGGCCAATATCTCAATGCGCCCTTTTAATTGTGCCTACCAATAAAACCTTTTACAGTGAAGGACATCAAATCAAATAATTATATCAGATTTGAATCTAAATTAAACGTCTATTTATGATTTAATCACGGGAAAAGTTCTTAGAAAGCTGCTAGAGAAAGCCTTCAAATGTATTAGCTATTTATTTAACACAGTGATAAAACTGCAATACTTTCCCGAGCAGTGAAAAATTGCAATAATTATACCGATATTCAAACCGAGCAAACTAAACGATGAGCTATCTTTTTTTAGACCAATTTGCCTTCGATCAATATTATTCAGGGTATTTGAAAAGCACTTTTTCCAGAAACTGATGCCTATAGCTCTGGAGAATAACATTATTTTTAACCATTAATTAGGCTTTCGTAAGCAACACATCACAATTAAACAAATCTATGGAGTTGTGGATACAATATTAGAAGACATCAAAAATAAAAGGTATTGCTCAGCCGTATTCCTCGATGTCGTCCAGGCCTTTGGCAAAGTATGGCACGAAGATCTCTTATTCAAAATTAAGAAGCTGCTATCGCCAGACCACTATGCAGTACTTAAATCCTACCTCACCAATAAACACTCTACAGGGATTTCTTTGTCTCTTTATTCCCAATCAAAGTCGGTGCCCCCAAGAAAGTGTGTTGGACCCGTTCCTATACCTCATCAGGAGCTATATATACATATAATATTTACATTTTATTAAAATTATAATAATAAGCAGAATAACTTAATGTTTAGATTTTTAGTCTGTTTGTTTATTGTAAATCGTATTACGTTCTATAATGAGCATCTCGTTATTATAATGATTGCTTTACTTCTTAGTTGTATTTTTAATACTGTATAAAATTAGTCTGATGCAAAATGTGTAATACAAGAAACACTGTTATGGATGCTTCATAAGAAAAAACAAATTGGGATATTTTTATAAAAACATTGTGTAGAGAAACAAAAGGTAATATACATCTCTAAGCAAAAGAGAATTGAGAAACTGCTATACAAGACTTCAACAACTCAAATACCAGAAGATAAAACTTTTTATAAACCAGTGAAAACAGAAATTAGTGAAAAAAGAAAATTAAGAAAGCAATGGCGGTAAATCTGTTTAAATAAGTGTATAGAAGAGCTAAAAAAGAAAAAGGCTACGCAAAAATATTTGCAAAAGTTAACAGTAACAGAAATGACAAAATATTCGTTATAAAGGGTGACAAGTAAATTAAATCAACCACAGGAATAGAAAGCACGACAGCGGCGAGGTAAAGGCCTGGGGACCCGCCATATTGGCGCGCGGCGGCCTCAGGTCCGAACCCCGACAATGGCAAAATATCTAGTGCTCTTCTGCGGCCGTCATACAAACACCTTTGGCGGTCGTGAAGTAGATTCTACCTTATCCACTCACTAAGCCACCCGGCAAGTGTAGCGTTTAAATGCTAAATCCCCCATTAAATTGCAAATACAGCAAAAATTCAAGGAAAGGCTTACGTCCTGCAGTGGACTTCAAAGGCCGGGGAAAAACAGGAGCATATGTTATCAGTTAGACTGGAAAATTGTAGTTAAGCAAGATCAAGAAAGTGAAAAACAGCAGCATTCTCCGAACACCTAAAAGTGTATTTCAACCGTTTCTAAGAGGGATCCCGCATACAGAAGAGCTTCAAATATAGCAATGCTTACAAACACTGAACCAACTAAGATCATCGTATAAGTCGTTTTTTAAACAAATTTAATACTTTTTCCAATTATTTTTTAATTTTATAATGCCATACAATTCTGCATGTTTACTGTTTGTTAATGTACCAATAGGTCGTAAAAATAGGCTTTTTGTATCCAAAACAACCGTATAGTGAACCTCGAAAACGGCGACGCAATACGTTTGCTTCAACCGATTTCTTATTTAAAAAATTTTTAGGACAACTATAAATGACCAAAATACCCGAGTGCGCTCATCATGAAGAAACCCCTCCATACTTTGTACCTACGCCTTAATTTCAATACATTTTTCAGTGCAATGATACATTATTATCGATTTCTTCAACATTACTAAAATTTATTATAAATTTTAACACAATATATTGTAATTACGGCATTAAGGGTGATTATGAACATTTTCTTATACTGCAAATAATAATAATGGTAAGGCTCTACGCCCCGCGTGAGAGCACGGCCTGCGAACTGAAAGGTTAAGGCTCTCATACGTTCGCTCTCTCTGCCCGGTCGTTGCGCACCATCTCTGATGCGGGGCGGTGTGGCAAGCATCGCGCCTAAGACGACCGCCATCCATTATTACCCCTTGTTCGAGTGAACGCAGGTACTCAATTATTTTTAGTGACTGAGTAGGCCAGCCGCCAGGCATCAGAGAGCACCGGGAATTGAACCCGTCCGTCAGCATCGCAGCCCACCCCCCAACCACGGGACCACGCTGGCTTGGTCATAAGTAAGAAAATAAGGGATAAAATAAGAATAGTAGAAGTTTACAACACAGGGAAAGATGAAATAGAGAGATCTGTATTACCAAAAAACTGGAAAATAAAACATCTAGATGTTACGCCCACATCCAAATGATGAATGATGAAGATAGTTATGGATCGATTACCCAAAGAGACAGAAAAAGAAAACAAATGTCAAGATGATGATGGAGAATGGCTTACAAGTGAAAAATGTGGAAGTGTAGAGCGCCTTGCCCATAAAAAAGAGCCAGAGAGAGATGGGAGTGTAGAGAAACAAAAAGAAATATATAAAGAAAGATAAACCAACTTATCGGTCGAACGAACGAACATAATATCCATAGTAAAATTAAAGTAAAAACTAAGATACATCTAAAAATCCCTCAAGAAGAGCCTACAAAGCTATGCACTTTGAATACAGATGAGAACACGCTATATTTTAAAGAAGATTACCTTTATGCGCAAATTAATGTTGAAAACAATAATTATTCTTAATATGTAGCCCATCATTATCAACCATCTTTTCCATGATACTGAGACTTTGAAACAAAGATTTCTTGACATGTTTCTTCAACTTAATCAAAGAACTCAAAAGGACCACAGATTGAAACAATTTGGGCTGCAAGTAGGATGCGGAAAGGTCACAATTCCATCCAGTCTTATACTGCAAATAATTAACAAAATTAGAAACTAAAGTTTTTTAAAACCTTAAGTGAGGATAGGTTTGAATTACACTAAAACAAACATTAAACCAGAGGCACGTAACAACAAAGATTTTTATTTTATATATATATATATATATATATATATATATATATATATATATATATATATATATATATATAAAACGGAGCGCTGTACGAAATAACAGCGTTTTTATTGTTGAGGAATATTTTAAAAATAATAAAAATTTCGCAGCCACAGTTTGCAGTTATACAAAATATGTCCGAATAATGATTTAAATTTATCAACTGTGCAGAGATTAATTAAAAAATTCAGGGAGACTGAATCAATTATTAACAATAGACACACTGGGCGCCCTTCAACAAGTCGTTCAACAAAAAACATAAAAGCAGTTCGTAAGAATGTTGCTGAGAGTCCAGGAACATCAATTCGACATCGTGGTCAAAAATTGGACATTTCGAGAAGCTCTCTACAACATATTTTCACGAAAGATTTGCATCTTTACACTTACAAAGTTCAATTGTCTCAAGAACTGAAGCTTACTGACCACGCACAACGAAGAGACTTCGTTGAATGGATCATGGAACAACAGCAAGTAAACGTAGTAATTCGATAACTGTAGTTACAAGGATGAATTAAATATAAACTGGATTTTACTACGCGCCGTGGGTTGAACAGATAGAGGTGCGGTTTTTGAGCGTTATAGGAAGGAATGCCTGAAGCATATTCTTTTCCTCAGCAGGGTATCTCGCACTAGCGCTTCTTTCGTCAATATTATGACATTAGTATAAGAGGTACCATCGTCCATTGTGAGATAAATTTCTATTATCAAGTTTTTTTACGACAGTGAATTTTAACTGTCCAAAATCTTAACTTAAGACACAGATCTGGGCAACGCCTTTAAGAAGGTGTAAGTGTAAGTCTTTTATAAACAAGTTTTATGCAGACGAAAAGCAGTTGAAAATGAAGATTACCAACGTTCTGTCGGTAATCAGTATGATCAAAAAGAATATTTACATTATTCTATGTCTTCCTATGAACAGCTGCTGAAATTGCTTCTGTTAACTTTTGGACGAAATAAGACTAATTCAGACATTATCCTTTTTCACGACAACTTGAAAAGAAAATTAAGGATTTGTTTTGGACTACACTGGAACAGGTTCCTTATAATCTGGTCTTATCTGAAATTATCATTTTATAAACCATTAAAAGAAGTATTTAGAGAATAGAAATTAGACGATGCTGTTGCTGTCGAAGCGTTCGTGTGTGATTGGCTCTTATTACAACCACCTTCACTGCTTATTCGTTAGAAAAATATGTTTCCAAATCAAAGTGGCGTATGCAATAAGTTGAAGTGTAACGCAAACGCCGTACTTCTAACACCACACGCTAACGTACTTTTATGTATAATCAGCTTCAATTTACAATTTTATTTTTAGTTCAAAACTAATTTTCCTTTCTTCATATGACCCAACTTTATGCAGCATGCTCACGGATACTGCATATACTTTCCCCCGATTTTAAAACAACAATTTTAAACTACGCAGAACACAACAAAATTCAATTAGAAAACGACATGGTTTGTGATGGTTTCGTCGGGTCCACTTGAGGTTGATACGTTTGGATATTTTAGTATTTTCTCTGAAACTTCTAGAACGGAAACCTCAACTTCAACTTAAGTTGGTGGGCTTGGGTGTACCAATTAGTGAGCTTCTAAGATTTGATCGGTGTGACGCTTGTACTTAAAACCGCTGCTTTCCTCAAGATAACAGAACTCAAAACTTTTATCAAGTTATCCAATAATCGCTTTTTTGATGCTTAGAAATTGTTTGCACCCACACTTTTTGATTAACTTTTAGAGTCCAAGATTTAACACGTTTGTCATTATTTTCGATCTGCTGCTGTTGAGCTTTGCTAACGTAGGACTGAAAATTATATATAACAAATATCATTGTTTCTAGAAAAGGTTTCGAATTCCCTGGAAGAAAACTGTCTTTTATTGTCTGTGATAATCTGGTCTGAAATTCCAAAACGACACATCACTTTATGGAGGCGACGGACGACTACTGCTGTTGTAGTGTCAGTGTTCATGTTAAATATTTCATAATACTTGGAATGAGCATCTACTATAATAAGCGACATGTTTTATGCACGGAACCTACAAAATCCATGCGGATCCGCTGCCGTGGTTTGTCCGAAACTTCCATTGATGAAGAGAAACAAATCGTTTCAATTTTTGTAGCACAGGTGACACGTTTTATACACGCTAATGAAGCTCTCATAGTAACTTCTGACAAACTCCATTGTAATTCATGGTTCTTATACCCCTTATTACCCCTCATAAGTGGTATATTTCAGTTTTGGTTATGAACTACGGCTGGATGAACTCGATGAGGGTGTATACATCATTATTATTATCCTTCAACGTTAAAGTGACAATACCTTTGTCGTTTATCGGAAAAACCTCCTAGTGATCCTGCTGCAATCAAATTCGCTTTGCGTTCAATTTATTTCAAGTCGAACGATGACGTTGGACAACTAGAAAATGCATCTGCATTTTTATAATCCTTTGTATTATTATATTCGATATCGTGACAGAAATATATATATATATATATATATATATATATATATATATATATATATATATATATATATATATAGGTATAACAACTAGTGCTGTAAACGTGTAGCGACGTACTGTTGCAAATTACTTTCATTTCCGAAGATGGCCAAAAGGGACGATGATCCGCCACTAGAAAACCTTTTGGCCGTGTAGATACTTAAAGAATTTTTAGTCCGATGATGATGGATAAGGCTTCTTTTCAATCTGAAAGTTTTTCCGTATCAGAAAGGATTTTGGAAGCGTGCGCTGTGGGATATTTCTTGCCATCTGGATAAATATGGAATAAACAATTCCAATGCTGCAGAAATATACGTTGCACGATATTTCTATAGGTAAGGTTGGATTATGGTGAGCAAGTACTTCTGCTGACTAAAGCATCGATTTGACATGTTTAAATGTTTGTTGATAGTTTGATGACTAATTCCTATTTGCTCTTTTTCGCGTGAGATTGTAGAGATTCACAAGTACTTGATAAAAAATGCATAATATTCCCGTAAAGGTTGATCAAACTGAGGAGTAAACGTACTTCGGACACATTAACTGAACTCTGGATTGCATTGATAGTTTCAATATTCTTTGGACTGGTGTGGATTCCTTCCTTGGATACGACGTTTCTCAAATACTCAATTTTCCGTTGCAAAATTTCACATTTGTCCTGGGATAAGTGATAATTAATTTTTCGCTGTACGACTAAAGATTATCCTGATGTGACTGATCACTGCACAATCCATTGTCAATGTAAGACCCGAACATCAAAATTCCTTCCATGAGTTTATTCATAAACTCCTAGAATATGGCTGGAGAAGAGGCGATGCCTTGTGATAGGACGTTATACTGTTGCAGACCTCGATGTGTGCTAATGACGATATTTCTCCACTTCCATTTGATGATAAACGTTGACTCCATCCAACTTGGAAAATTTGGCTCCTCCAGCGATTGACAAAACAACTCCTCTGGTGTTGCCAGCAGGTATTGGGTGACGTGAATTTAACTGTTGACTTTTGACTTGAAGTCACCCGTGATATGTATATTTTCAATGGGATTTTAGACTAAGACTGATAGTGATGCCCACTCACTGGATGCAATTTACTTTATGATGACAAAACTTTTTCATTTTTGTAAGCTCCTGATTGACTTTCGTACTAATGCAAAAGGAAGGACTTGGGGTTGCGTCGTCTTTGAGCAAAATGTTGGCTTTTAAATTCGTCAATTATACCAGTAGGAGATGAGATCATATTTTCTTAAAAAAAATCCAGTGTAAGGCTGCTGCTATTTGCTGTGGTTTTTTCAATGTGATTGGGAATATCTGCATCAGATTATGATCGAATAACGACTCGCGTTTTACTACTGGAAAGCGGCGCCGGCATATAATTTCCATTATACTTCAACTTGCACAAGGTAACTCGGACAATGTCATTCTCCTAAGTAAATACGGAAAGTGTACTTGGATAGGTATAATTTTGGAGAGTCAATTTTTTTCCAAAAAACTCCATTGAGCATCCCTTTTTCACGACCGCTTTCGTGTTCTATTTGACAAGGATGAATATTGACTTCAACGCTCAGCATAATCTGTGGATCTTCAGTAGACTGCTGTACTTGGTAGACTTAACGGTTATTTACGTGTTGCTGTTGCTTGGAATGGAACTTTTTAAAGTGTCTACGCTTCCAGCAAAAATGATAGATGTCATTCTTGTGTGGACATTCTTTTATGTGGTGTGTGACATTGAACCACAGTTTGAACAAGACTTGAACTGGTGCTTGGATGAGGATGGCGTTTGACTTTCTAATGTGAAACTGCTGTTGGAGGACTTGGAGGGGCCTTTTCCAGATTTAGAACTTTTTCTGAACTTAAAGGTGGTCTTATCGAATGTCTTCTTCTGTGTAGGAGTCTTAAATTGGCTATTACAAATAAGTACTGTACTGGAGTCGCCAGACTTAAGTACAAATGCAATTTGTCCTACTTCCTCCAGCTTCACATCATCGACCTTTTCAAAACAGGCTTTCTGTACTGCTACGCCGATAAACTTATCACTGAGTTGCTTGTTGAGGTTCACAAACTTGCACGTAGTGGCCAGTTTACGAAACTCCGCACTCTATGGTGGCAATTTCAAGTGTCAAATTTGCAAAAGAAGTTTTGCAACTCTCAAGTCTATGCTGTTTACGCTATTCAATTTACCTATTCATTTTTATCACTATCTAAAGGTGGGAAGATGTCCATATGACTTTGTCCTACTGACCTGATTAACTCTTTATGGCGTGCACAACCAAAGAATCATAAAACCGCTGTCACACGTGAATACTTGCCAACAGTTCTGATTCCTGTCTTACACCGACATAAGTATCCAAGTGCCGATGCCACTCTGATTTTCAATGGAAAATTAACTTAAATTATCTCTTTATTCATTACTACTTTGAACCAAATTTTTTCATTTAGGCGTCAACCCTAACTAAATTTTCCGAAGAAGTGTTGGTCTCCCATAGACCTAATATATAAACAATTTAATTTTTCACAAATAACTTTAATATTTGCCATAATAAAATTGTACAAAAATTCAGGATTTTGAGAGTAATCACTATCAAACTATATTATTACTTTTTATTTCCGCCGACCTTTCCCAGACTTTCACCTCCTTCTTTGTGTAGTGTATGTAATAAACTAAGGTTTAACACAAAACTGTACTTCTAATATCATACGCTAACTTACTTCTATATTCAACTTTTATTGACATTTCTATTTACTCGATTAACACTTGTCTGTTACAAACCAAATTTCTCTTGTCCATATGATCAACTTTACACAGCGTGCTATGCCTACGGCTCACACTGACTGAGGTAAGGGGATACTACAATTACCCAACTTCACGCAGCGTGCTCTGCACACAGATAGTACAGTAATTTTATTTGTTTATATATTTATAATCTACTCTATAAAATTGCAAAAATGCAACTACGTATGTTTGTTTGTAATTAACATTGCAACTACTTCTACAGTAATAAACCAATTTTAAAGGTCAATACCTCATTCGAACCGGTTTGATGTCAAACCTCACATAAAGGTTTTCGATTTTCGACTTAGGTCACGGTTGACTTGTTATAGGTCAAAACATAAATTATTATATAGTAATTAGGTAGTTTGCGCCACCTATCGGTGTTTCATGCGGCACAACTTTGATTTATTTGAAACCGAATATAGCCCAACGAATGTCATCAGGCTTAGATATGGCTGATAAAACGATTATTGGTTCATTTTTTTTCAATTGTCGACGAAAGACTGAATTAAAAGCTTAGCTTGGGTTACCAACCCTTTGAACTAGTGCTTTTATAAATATAAAATATAATTCCTGTTTATATTTGAATAATCCTCATATAAACCTTTATTATTTTATTTTATTATTTTATTTACTTATTGCGGTTTTTATAACATATACTAAAATTTTTAGTTTATTAGCTGCGTATCTAGGTAAACGTAATTTAAAGTGCAAAATGTATTTTAATAGGATTGTCAAATAAATAAATTTAAGTTATTAAGTTTTTTCTGTTTCCTTACGTATTCCAAAAGGTAGAATTAGGTCAACTACAAGTTCGTCGATTCCAACTTATGTAATAAATAATAGCCAATTAAAGAAGTGTAGATCCATTACTATTAAGGATTTACCTAATATATTGATTTTTAAACATTCAGAACCTCTATGTAAGCAATTCGTGGCTAAAGATATTTATTTCTGTATTAGTCATTACATTAGCATTTAAATAAAATAACTGATGTAGCTAAATTTATTATATAAAAAATATGCTAAGAAACAGTAACATTTTAAATATTTAAATATTTAATGCGTTAGTTTTAAATAACTTATTTAATAACGTCTTCTTTTATTTAAATATTGCTTAGGTAGCATTATTAAATTTTAAATTATCATTTTATTGAAATGTCAATCTACTTATTGTATAGGTCTCAGTACATTTAAGGTAATTTTTTAAAAATTCTTAGATTACGATATTAGAAATAACCGATTGTGAAAACATTTTAATAATTTTTAATCAACACACGCTTATACCACAGACTATTTAAGTACTTACTTTTAATAAAATTTTTACGAGATTCGTGTACAGGAACTTCTTAAATTAAAAAAGTTTAGGTCGATAATTAAGTTGGATTTGGGCTAAAGTTGGATTTGGGCTAAATTTGCACATAGAAAGCGGACGACTTAAAAAGGCTGCATGTTTGGCAATTTACCGCCATTGAAGTAAGTGTTGTTTTGTAATCATCAAATGGCGACGTTTAGAGTTTAAGAACAATTTCTAATCATCCGTTTTCTTCTCTTGCTAGATGAAACGCCCATAGAAATGTATTTCCAATTAAGTAAAGCATGTGATGAAGGCGTTTTACAAGTTAAAAATGTGCGTTAGTGGGTGCGGAAGTTTAAAGAAGGTCGAGAGTTGTGTGCCAATGAAGCGAAGAAGCCTCAACCACAAACTAGACGGATTGAAACCATAATTAGACGAGTGGAGCAAGTTGATATGGAAGACCGTCGATTGGACGTGTGTAATATTGCCTCTAAACTTGGAATTTCCATAGAATCGGTGTCCATTTTGCACGATGACCTGAAAATCAGGAAAGTTTTTTTATGGTGAGTCCGACGAATGCTGACCGCTGAACACAAGGCTGAGCCACGAATTTTCAACCAAGAAGAACATTCTCCGTGGCCGCTGATGTTTCAATCGAGCCGATGTTGCATCAGCGATTTTCCAGTGGGCAAAATGCACCCCTAAAGTAGTTTTCTCAGTAACCATAGAACTATGGCGACGACTTCATGAAACATGTGTACGTCTAGACGGAGATTACGTTGAGAAGTAACAGAAATTTTACATTCCCGGATATTACCAGATCGGGCCCGAGCGGTGATATATCGGGCGTCGGGACGCTACGACCGGCAACGCGTGGGGCACGGAAGGCTAAAAAATGAAGCGTCGGCTTCAACTTATAATTAGAACTAGATTTACAACCTTACAAACCTAATCTATCTTACGCTAACTTAACCTACTTAGCTAATTTACAAGACTTAAAGTATGCGATGAAACGGGCCGCGAGCTAGGTGCAGCAGCGGGGCCGGTGGCGGAACCAGGCAGCGAACAGCAGGGGCGGTAGCGCAGCTGAGCAGCGTATAGTAGGACCGATGGCAAAGCCGGGCAGCGAGCAGCAGGGGCGGCAGCAGATCTGGGCGGCGAGCAGCAAAAGATGCCAAAAGGGACTCACCTGATTACACTTGATGGTTTCTTCTGGAGGGGCTGACGACTGAGCCGAATGCTTTGGTGGTTCAGGTTTTAAGGGCTCAGCCGTGCCCCGCTCTGCTGGTGGAGTGCAGAGTTTGTCCAGGATTAGTGGACGCCGGGGGCGCCTTTGCCCTGATTGTTCGGTTCGACTGAGGACCGCTTGGCGCGGTAGGTCAAGAACCCCGATCTTGCACACGGCTCTACAAAGTTGGCCTCAGGTAACATTCCTGCACACGGCGCCACAAGGTCGGCCTCAGGTAGCATTCCTTTGTGATTACAAATTCCAAAGGAGGGCTTTGTGTTACACGAAAAATTCTGGGCCAGGTAATATCAGCCCCGGCGAAATCAGGTAACACGGATAAGTACCTTTTCTGTTTGTGTTTTAGTGCATCTACGTCTTGTAGTTTGGAAACACCTGTTAAATAGTCTACAAATATTAAAGTCATCTTTTTTTGCCTCTGGTCTACTTACCCTTCTGCTTTTTATTGGTAGAAACAATATTTGTAACATTGGTAGTTTATAAATATCTTTTCATACAAAATACTTCGTCTTTTCTGTTTGCTGATAAGTTACTTAAGTACTCCGGGATAAATGTATCTTTTATTTCTATTAGAAATTATTTTGGCTTTAGTTTGGTAAGATAAATTACAGCAGAATTGTTTTTTAGTTTTTTACAGATATATTCTATTAATTAATTAATTTATTATTGATTTGAATATTTCCAGTTTTGATTATTTTTGAGTACTACTGGTTGTTTTCGTTTTTCTAAGATGATTATGTGAAACAACAATAACTAAAAATAGTTATATGATAGACCGAAACAGGACTCTGCTTTAAGTTGATTTTTAATCCAACAAACGTGGAATTTTCTTCAGTAGCTCAGTAAGTACCTGATGTAAGGTATTGCAATGAGATGGTTTTTAATGCTTTTTTACTTCTTTATTCATTGTTAATGTAACCTGTGATCTCAATATTGATATTTTGGAATACATTCGTCCTCAGAGATAAATGTATCTTTAAGTCTTAAAAAGTGAAATCTTCGTTTCTGTTTTATATTTTGTAAAGTGCTGATATGTTTGCAAATCCTATTTTGTCTTCCTGGGCTACCGGTTGCTTGTAGGAATTTCTTGCCATAACTTTCGAGAAAATATCGTTTAGTAAACTCTTGCTAATAATAAACTGTGTTCCTCTATGTGCAGGGCCATTAGAATCTCTAGTGTTATAAAATAAAACAATATTTAAAACCAGTGTGAACATAAGATTCTTTCTCATATCTGTTTGACTGGCAAGATTTTTATTACATTTTAACTCAGTTGTATGGTTGATTGAGCATGGCTGGTTTAATTCAAATTTTTACGTGTGGTAGGTTTTGGTTGTAGAACTTTTTTGTTGACTGTAAAATTAATTTTTATTGGTTAACGCATGGAACTTCTTTACTTCTTGCTTTTCTAAGACCGTCTGATTTTTGATGATTTTCACAATGTAGAGTTTTACCACAGGAAGTTATTTGTGTGTCAAATTATTGACACTGCATTGCAGTATGTGGTCAGAACTAAATTTATTAGTTATTTAGCTTCGTAAATTCCTTGGATTTTAGGTCTATCAAAAATTATTATATTTTATATGTCTATCATTTCTTCTCTCTAAGCTTCTATATTCTGCCTTATTTTAATGAAACGAATGGTGGTAGTTTAAAACGTTTATCTTTTTGTTTTGTAGGTGTGATATGTATATTTTTGGTCTATGGCATGTTTATAGTATTGCGTGGATAACTTTCTTTTAGGTTATAGTTTTACTTGATTGCTTCTAAGTGTGCTATAATACTTTTAATGTCATCTTGCAGCTATAAATGTCGACAGTGATTTTAACCCCAATTCAGGTTCGGGTTTATATTCGTTTTCATTGGTTATTCTGTACGACAGCTGAATCTCTTATCGATTAACGAATACCTTTAGTTTCTTTTAATTTGACTAGAGTGAGTTCTTTTAGTCTTACTCATTCTTTATTGCTTTTAGTAAATTACTTATTTTAGTATTTGGGTTTTGCAAAAAAGTGGAAGTTGAATTGGTGCTTGTAATTTAGTAGTTATAAATAACTTAAAAAATCGATATAACTAGCTCTTAATAGGCGAAATAAAAAATGTTTTTTTCGTAGCACAAAATATTGCACACTTAATTTTTTTTTATTGAAATCCCAATTTATTTACAAACTGCACAACTTGCATTTAGTAAATTCTGTGATAAAATATTTGGACATGTAGAAGCATCCCCAGTAGGATGCTTCTGTAACAATTGTCATCTAGATGAGTTTTGAGTTTTTGGGTATAAAAGTAAACTAGATCTTAAAACTAAAATAAAACTAACGCAAAACTTAATATTGATATATATTTTTGGAGTCTTCGATTGCGATTTTAGGGAACTATAAGATCCATTACTAATGTGTTGGGGTGTGCACTAAGACGGTTACTGTATTTAGCACTGAAACGGCTGACTTCCTCTTTCACTGAAGGCATATGAAGATCGTTACGGATAGCCGTAACACGAACCAGGGCGCGTTCACAATCATGCGCAGCACTTTAGATTGGAAGCGTTCTAGGATTTCTAAGTTAGAGTTGGCAGATGTTCCCCAGAGTTGAATCCCGTAGCTCCATACGAGTTTGAGAATTACCTTGTATAAAAGGACTTTATTGCTTAATGATAACTTCGACTTACGTCCCAGTAGCCAGTACATCTTGGCTAAAATTAATCCCAGCTGCTTGCGCTTACTGAAGATATGCTTGCGCCATGTTAGCCTTCTGTCAAGATGTAACCCAAGGTACTTTACTTCTTCTTTTTGCGGTAAAGGATTGTTCTTTATCTGAACCGGGGGACACGTATCTCTGCGCAGGGTAAAGGTTACTTAAGTTGACTTAGACTCGTTTATTTTGATTCTCCAGCTTGTTAACCATTTGTCAATTGCAGTTAAATTGGCTTGAAGTTTTTGTGAGGCTGCGACTGGGTCTCTGTCAGTAGCCAGAACCGCGGTGTCATCCGCAAATGTAGCTGTTGTAATTTTTGGTATTGTCGGGAGGTCTGCTGTGTATAAGAGATAGAGCAGTGGGGTACACCAGCGTTGATCAGAAAAAGATTTGTGGTTGCAGTTTCCTATTTAACCAGAAAATATCGATTAAGGAGATAGGATTGCAGGATTAGGAAGTAGTTTAGGGGGAGGAGTGTTCTTAGTTTGCATAGGAGTCTCGTATGCCACACTTTATCAAATGCCTGTGATATATCTAGGAACGCAGCAGAGCAGTAGTGATTGTCTTCAGAGGCTTGATTGATTGTTTGAACTACTCGATGGATTCGTTCAGTTGTTGAGTGCAACTTTCGTAAACCAAACTGGTGGGATGGTAGTAGCTCTTTGTCATCAATAATTGGGATTAGTCTTTGTACTAAGAGCTTTTCGAAAACTTTAGCTACTATAGACAGAAGGCTTATCGGTCGATAGGACTTCGGGTCGTTGGGGAGTTTATTAGGCTTTGCGATGAGTAGAATCTGTGCCATTTTCCATTGGGATGGAAAATAACCATTCTGAAGGACTGCATTATATAACTGAGTTAAGTACTGTATACCGATGGCAGGTAGCTCTTTGAGTATTTTACCATTTATTAAATCATACCCTGGAGCCTTTTTAGGGTTGAGTGTGCTAACGACTTTATGAACTTCAGCAGCTTTCAATTTGTTAATAGGCGGTTCAAGTTGGTACGGTTGAAACAGTGTTTGAGTGAGGTTGTCTTCTTCTTGGGGGAGATTTTCTGAAGGATGTGGCTGGAACACAGATGTTAAGTGTATAGCAAATACGTTTGCCTTCTCCTTATCGCTTCTTTCCCAGCTGCCCTGGAGGTTTTTTTGTTGTCGCTTCCGTAGTTGAAAAGTCTTTAAGGAATGTTTCGATGCAATCGCTTTTGTTTTTATTAAGGAGATATTGTAACTCTCGAGTTGCTCTGTTGAGTAGTAGTTTGCTTTCAGGTGTACGCAGCCTTTGCCGGTTTCTTCGAAGTCTTCTTTTATCTTGAATTTTTGTTTAGTAATTGAGGGGCAATCAGGAATTGTGACTGTATCGGGTATAATTGGCGTGGCCTTCCAACATGCCCGCTGAATGACATCATTGAATAATTTGATTGCAGCCTCAATGTTTTCGGGAGATTTCAGTGGAATATTTAAAGTTAGTTCAACATTTACGACATACCGAAAGGTGTTCCAATTTGTACGGTTATTGCTTAATTCAGGGGTTGTTTCTTTTTTGAAGGGTTTAGTGGTAAGACTGATCAGGATTGGGGAATGGTCAGAGGAAAGTTCGAAGCAGGATTTTATATTGGCATGACTTTGATGAATTCCTTTTGTTATGCAGAAGTCCACCAAATCAGGAAATTGTGTGGGCCCGTGGGCCAATATGTGGATTCTCCCGTGGATAGGTGCCGCAAGTTATTGTGTTCAAGAGTTTTGTTTAGTTCGCGTCCCTTTGTCGTTGTAATTCTGGAACCCCAGTCAGTGTGCTTGGCATTGTAATCGGCGCCCGCAATGAATCGTTGTCCAAGGGTTTTGAAATAGTTTGTAAATTGTTCCTCTTTGACAGCATGTTTAGGGGGGAAATACGCCGCCGAGAGGTTGAGGGGTCCTATTTGATCCTCAATTGACACACTTGTTGCTTGGAGAAAATCGCTACTGTGGCTTTCTAGTTGATGGTGCTTGATTGTGTGTCTGATTATTATGGCAGACCCGCCACTAGCTGTTCCCGCCGGATGGTTCGTGGTATAAACCGCATAATTTGGGATTTTGATAAAACTCCGATCAGTAAGATGTGTTTCCGAAATAAGTAACACATCTATGTTGTGACTAGTAATAAATTGTTTTAATTCTTCAAGGTGTTGTGACACGCCGTTGGCGTTCCATTGGGCAAGCTGTAAGTGTCTGCCCATTATTTAATTTTTGCAATGACTGCTGTTAATAGGTTTAACGCTGTTCCTATTTGTTCTGATAGCTTTAACATTATGTTTTTTAATTCTTGTATGTCGTTTGCTTGTTGGTTTGGATGGCTATTATTTGTAGTTTGTGGGAGATTTACACCAGGTTCAGAGTTGTTGTACTGAAGCTATTTGTGAATACGATAGTCGCGGTTGTATTTGTTGGTATTGTCTAATTTGTGGGGGTGGTATGTACTGTTTTTGTCTAAGGGTTGGAAAATGTTTACTTTGTAACTGTTTATATATAGTACATCCTTTGTAATTCGCAGGATGATTTCCTTTACACAGGACGCAGCGGACATCGCGGGATTTTTCTTTTCTTTGACATTGTTCCGTGAGGTGATCGCCTGCACATTTTACACATCTAGTGGGTAGTTGGCAGAAGTTCCTTGTGTGTCTGTAACGCTGACAGCGTACACACAGTGGAATAATTCTTTTTTCCTTTGGGGGTTCAAAGTTGATTTTGCATTGCTGTAAGTATTCTACCTCAAAAATGCTTTTATTGTTAGGGGCTAGTTTAAGCTCGACATAAAACATTGGGAGAGGCAATTTAGTTTTAAAATGTTTTATATTACAAATGTTTGTGACCTCGTGCCCTAATTTTTCAATTTCACCTTTGATATCTTTACAGTCGATGGAGTGGTGTAGATTTCTTAGCACCAATTTATAATTTCTCTCTTCTTTTAGTTTATAAGTGTGAAATTCCGTTCCCTTTTCAGCCAGAGCTTTTGTTATTATTCTGTAATATTCAGGTGTTTTGGGCTGAATTTTTACTTGGTTATTGACTAGAGCTTTAACATCATATTGTTGTTTGGCTTTTTCTTCTAGCAGTTGTATTAGCGGTGCAATAGTTAGTACACGATTTACAAAAATGAGGGGAGGTTTTGAGATTTTCTCGTTAGTGTTATCAGCGTTTGATTCATGTTGTGCATCGTCACCTTCCATGTTTAGATTGAAGTAGCGATTTGATGTTGAGGATGGGCTAATCCAATATTCGCTCTCTTTAGTGTGTTTATTTTTGATTTCCACTTCATCTAGATTTCTATTTCTTTTATAGGAAACTGGGGTCCTGTTATTAGTATTTTCTGGTCGCTGCGGGGGTGCGTTGGAATGTGTGTTTTTTTGGGTTTGATAAAAGATTTTGGGATAAAATGTTTGAGTTTGTTGCGTTTGAAGTGGAAAATTACCTGATGTTTGGTGGAATTGGCTGTAGAAGATCTGGGTCTGGTCCGGTGTCAATACTGATGGGTGCATTAGTGGTGGTATCTGGAGGGGGTTGCACCCCTCCCGGAGGCTGGTGGTAGGCCATAAATGCCTCTTTGCTGCGGCTTAGTTCAGTTATATAAGATTAATTTAACACGCAGCGTTAAACTTAAAATTTAGAAATATGTGTAGCAATAAATAAAGCCCGATTCCGTGGGTGTTCGCGCTGCCAACACTTGCACTTTTAACCGCAAGATACGTCTTTCCTATTCGAAAGTAAAATAGGAACTCCCGCACACTTAATTAACTTAAATAAAAATAAGTTACGCATTTTTTTAAAATAAGTTTGTAATATTAATTGCTTTGTTCTCTTCCATATATTTCATTTTCTAAAGTTTTGTTATTGAGTTTCCTGCCAATAAAGATTTGCAATGTTTTTTTAACAATTTTCTAATCTGTTGTCTTAGCAACAGCTGTGATTTTTCTTGTGAAGCGAACACCCTACCTCTTCTAGAGTGTTAATTTGGTGGAAACATTCTCTACCTGAAAGATCTTGTAGAAATCTACATAGCGACAATAAACCTGGATAGTTCGTACGACAATGTTATTTGAAATCAAATGTCATCAAAAATTTGCCAATGTTCTCAGACGTCAAAAATTTGAAAGTTACATTTGTTCCATTAGACTAAACATTGAAATAGATATAATTGTAGTTGATTAGTTAACAAATGCTTTGTTAAAATAAACTAGTTTGTTGTATTAATTTAGGCTGGGAGAAAAGTCTTTTCAATATTTTGAGTCTCTCATGCTTGTTGAGAAACGGCTATTAACTATATAACGAATTTACTGTAATTTTAAGAATGAACTTTTTAATGATAGCTTTCTTTGTTATAGTCGTGATGACACAAAGTAATGTATTGTTTAGATTATCAGCTTTAAACATAACTTTGTAGTTTTATGGCACTCTATAAAGTGCTTTTAAAAGAATTTAGTCGTACTAGAGATAATAATGACGTCACTTTGTAGAAAATTATATAAATTTTCTTAAAAACGGTATTGTAGTGCTCTTTATAACTACGGATCCAGCCTTACACTTATGGCCCAAATTTTTATTTTAACTGTTATATCTTGATATTTAAGTTTAATTCACTTAACTATTTTAAAAGGACTTTGACTAAACTTTCTATAAAGTTTCTGACTATTGGTGCTTCCAGTTGTGTCCAAAAATGCACTTTTAATATTTTACTTGTTTTTTAATTTGTAGAAACCATTACCTCAATGTGTTTAAGTTTTTTACACATACTAATTTGTTTGGATTTATTAAATAATCAAATAGTGCTTATATTGAAGCAAAATTGATAAAACTTTTTATATTGCCGTATTCGTGCTTTAAAAATATTAAAGTATGTAGTATTAATTGCAATGATACGATTTTGAATAGTGGGTAATCTTTGTTATTCTATTTACTTCACAATTTAAAAAAAGAAAAATATATAAATCGGTTCGTTCTGGATAACGCGTACTGTTATCTTTCACTTGCGAAAACCTCAAAAGATCTAGAGTTGTAGTGAGAAATAATTGACGGTACTGCGTTAAAGTGTCATTAATACTGTTTAAAAGCCGTCGTGCTAATAAATTCAATGTAATCTGCGTAAAATTAGTAAAGTCATATTTGTGTTCAATAAAGAAAACAACGGGGTTAATCTGAAAACACGTGGATGCATAGTCGTGAAAAATGCTAGAGTTGAATTTTCGGCGTGCCAGCCTGATTCTTTGGAAAATCGGTGTGGAAAGAAGGGCTTAATCCTCCGAGGTGTCAATATAGAAAAAAAGCGTTAACAATGGATATGATAGAAAATATTGAAGAACTGTTTCTCATAATATAAAAAACGCAAAAAAAGGAATGGAGAGCTAGAATGTGCGATGTGGAAAATGAAAAAATCCTCTAATATACTACAGACTTTTTCTAATGACTAGTTTTGTTGCTCTTTTTCTTTACTACCATGCTTGTTATCTTATGGTTTACTATACCGTTTTTGTAATTTATATCTTATTTTACTTCTTTCCACTTATGTCCTTGACAAGTGCACTTGTTGTTACCAATTATGTCATTCTTATCTGTGTGCTTTAGCTTTTGCGTCCTTGTAATTTTCCTCCCTTCAGTGATCTTTCATTAACAGTCTTTTTTACTTCTACTTGTACTTTGTTTTCGTTTTTTATGTAACCCATGCTCCATTCTTGATTGAAATCTGTTGCTCCCTATGTTTCGTTCACAATTAATTTGACGTTTTTTATAAATGCCTTTAAACCTCGCTGTCTGGCCTTTCTTAATTTAGGTGTTTTTTGTGGATTGTTTTCATCTAGCCACATGTCCGATCCTTTAAGGTTTTTCTAATATTTCTCACACTTCTTTAATCGAGTCCTTAATTTAACTAAAAGTTGTTCCGTTCTTCCTCATTTATGTGTTGGATTTTCTGAATCCATTTTATAATTAAATTTTTTCTTTTGTTTTCTCGTTCTAAGTATTCTATTCTTTCCTGGTTCCATAGCAACTACTTCTTCAGTTTTCTATTTTTCTTTTTTAATTCCTTGATTTTGCTCATCGCACGTTCTAGTTTTCCATTCATGCCTTTTAGCCTTTCTTGTATTGTAAGAAACACTTCTTAAATTTTTTTCACCCGTCCATTGTTAAGGGCTTCGTCCGGTTCGACACATAGGAGGATTCAGCCCTTCTTTACACTGATCACATTAAGTGTATTAATATGGCGGCTTTGAAACAGTATTAATAATACTTTAACGTGGTACTGTAAATTACTTTTCACTACAATCTTAGATATTTTGGGGTTTTTGTATGTAAAAAAACACAATACGTGTTATGGCGAAAAGACCGGTTTGATTTTTTATTCTTTTAAGTTGTGAAATAAACAAAATATTAGCGGTTACTCCCTACTGCAAATGGTATCACTGCAATTATTATTATAACTTATAAAATTCTATCGATTTGCGATAATATGAGCATTATTTGATTGTTTGAAAGATACAAGCACATATTAATATGTGCTTAACCTTAAACACATTAAGGTGATTAAACATCAATTTTGGGACACAAGTAGAAGCAAGAAACTTTATAAAAAATTTCTAAACAAATCTGTAAAAGTTTTTTTTTTAAAATAGTTAAGTGAAATAATCTTAAATATTAAGATAAAGCAGTCAAAACAAACATTTGAGCCACATGAGGGCAATTACATATAAAGCTGCATCCGTAGTCATGAAAAACGCTACAATATAATTTTTAGAAGAATAATGGGAGTAGATCAGATGTAAAGAGAAATCTGACGAACAATTATCTATAGAGTGACATCATTGTTATCTCCACTAAGACTAAACTATATTAAAAACACTTTACAAAGAGCCCTAAAATGTTATGCTTAAATTTGATAATCTAAACAACGTATTAGTTCGTGTCAACATGATTAGAGCAAAGAAAAAAAGATTATTATTAGAAACTTAATTTTAGCAAATTTATTATAAACTTTCCCATTGAAATACCATCTTAATTATAAACAGCTCCAATAGTTAATAGCCGAATCTCAAGACGCATGACAAACTTTTCAAAATATTAGCATGACTTTTTATTGCCAGAACAGCTAGTGTGCTATATAACATAAACTTAAAAAGTTGTTATAAATACTCCTGTTAAAAGGATATTTTTGGTGGACTTTGAGCCAATATAACAAACTAATTTATTTTTGTTATAAAAGCATTTTTAATGTATCAATCACAATTATATCTATTTTAATGTTTTGTCTTTATTGCAAAACAAAACCTAACTCTTGTTAACATCTGAGAACTTTGGCAAAATGATCATTTCTTAATGACGTTTGACGTCAAGTAAAGCGTGTAACAGCATTGTTGTACAGACTATCCAGATTTATTGACGCTATGTAGATTTTTACTTTAGAGGTAAAAGTGGTCTTACAAGTAGAAAATGTCTTAAATAAAATAACACTTTAGAAGAAGTGGAGAGTTTACTTCACAAAGGAAATGACAGCTGTTGCTGCTCCACTAGATTAAAAAAACTAAAAATGTCGCATTTTGATGACAGAACAATCAATAACAAGACTATAAAAAATAAAATATATAAATAAACACAAAGCAACTTGCTTGCCAAAAAATATTTTTATTTAAATTAATTTATTGTGCGATATGTTGTGCTATGAAAAAAACTACTTTTTCATTTAATATTCTTATTTCACCTATTAAGTGCCAAATGTCTCGATCTTTTCAAATTAGTTATAGCCTATATATACATTGCTTGGCAAACCGACACCCGGAACTAGAAAGGTAGCTAGGGAGTGTAGGGTGATTTCCTTTATAATTCGCCAAAAATGCAGCCCTTTTTTTAAGGTGATTTTTGGGAATTCATTGTACAAAAACGGTTAAACCTACTGAGCTCAAGTTTTGTGTTCATATTTAATCATATTTAATATAACCCTTAAAATTTTTATATCGCTTTTTTATAGCACTCTGTTCCACACACATACACACACACACCGCGCGCGCGCGCGCACGCACGCACGCACACACACACACACACACACACACACAAACACACAGGTCATGTCTCAAAATTTCGTTTCTGTTGGGCGTGGTGATTGCCGCCGTCCTCGTCATCTGAAATAATCGATTCTTTTTTTATTTTATTCTATAGACATCTGGTTATCGTTCGAATCTCTAATAAATCATTTGAAAACAAAGCGGCGGCGCTTGAAAGAACATATTCCGATTTTTACTAAAAAATTTTACTTATCACGGTCCGAAAAAAATAGTAATTATAAACAGATATAAAAGTTAGAGGTTCGAACGATAGCCGAATATGTACACTATATATATAAACTATATATATAATGTATTGGAATATAAATCTTTGGTATTAGATGCCTACAGCTTAATGTTTGGTGTGATTTAAATCTTCTAACTTTATTTAAGTTTTTAAAAGTATTTAGCTTTAAATTTGGTAATTATTTGCATTATAAGGAAATGTTTATAATCACTCTTTATGCCTGAAATAAAAGAAGTTGTGCGAAAATTTAATAAACTTTAATAATAATGAAGTCGGTAATAATGTATCATATAAAGTGTATTCAAGTTAATGTGTAGGTACAAAGTATGGAGGAGTGTGTTCATGACGAGCGCTCTCGGTCACCTTGGTCACATATATAGTTGATCTTAAATTTCTTAAATGAAAAATTGGTTGAAGCAAATTTTTTACATTTTTGAGGTTTGCCATACGGTCGTTTTAGATGTAAAAAGCTTAATTTTTAGGACCTGTTGGAACAGTAACAAACAGCAAATATGCAGAACTGCATGACAAATATATAAAATTAAAAAATAATAAAAGTGGAAAAAAAGTACAAATGCGGAAATCTATGAGCTATATAATGAACCAAGTATAACTCAACTAATTAAATCTTAAAGATTACAGTGATTACGTCATCTCAAGAGATTTCCAGACAACATGCTAGTAAAAGATATAGGATTGTGAAACAAAAGAAAGGAAAAGAAGGGGCAGACCGAGAAAAAGGTGGTGTGAAGCAGTAAAGAAAGATTATAAAGAAAGAGAGATATGAATTGGATAGAAATGACAAAGGGCAGGTCGTTATCTTTTAAAAACATTGTGGTAAATCAATGTCATTAGAAATTACTTTTATTTTAAATTTTGATAAGTGGAATTACCTCACGGTATTTAAAAAGAAACTTACACATACAGTTTTATTATAAGAACATACTAAATTTCCTAGATACCAAAAAAGAGTAAGCAATAAAATAAGTAAATTTAGAATTGCGTATTGAAATTTGAGACGGAAAGAGAAGGCGTTTGTATTTAGTTACGGTACATTCAAGTTCTAAGGTCTCCAATTTTTTTTCTCAGCTGTGAGAGTAATTAGAAAGATGAGGACCGTTGATTGGACGTGTGTAATATTGCCTCTAAACTTGGAATTTCCATAGAATCGGTGTCCATTTTGCACGATAACCTAAAAATAAGAAAAGTTTTTTTTATGGTGAGTCCGACGAATGCTGACCGCTGAACACAAGGCTGAGCCACGAATTTCCAACCAAGAAGAACATTCTCCGTGGCCGCTGATGTTTCAATCGAGCCGATGTTGCATCAGCGATTTTCTAGTGGGCAAAATGCACCCCTAAAGTAGTTTTCTCAGTAACCATAGAACTATGGCGACGACTTTGTGAAACATGTGTACGTCTAGACGGAGATTACGTTGAGAAGTAACAGAAATTTTACATTCTCGGATGTTACCAGGTCGGGCCCCAGCGGTGATATATCGGGCGTCGGGACGCTACTACCGGCAACGCGTGGGGCACGGAAGGCTAAAAAAACGAAGCGTCGGCTTCAACTTACAATTAGAACTATATTTACAACCTTACAAACCTAACCTACTTAGCTAATTTACAAGACTTAACCTACGACTTAAAGTATGCGATGAAATGGGCCGCGAGCTAGGTGCAGCAGCGGGGCCGGTGGCGGAACCGGGCAGCGAGCAGTAGGGGCGGTAGCGCAGCTGGGCAGCGTGCAGTAGGGCTGATGGCTGAGCCGAGCAGCAAAAGAAGCCAAAATGTACTCACCTGATTACACTTGATGGTTTCTTCTGGAGAGGCTGACGACTGACCCGAATGCTTTGGTGGCTCAGGTTTTAAAGGCTCGGCCGTGCCCCACTCTGCTGGTGGAGTGCAGAGTTTGCCCAGGATTGGTGGACGCCGGGGGCGCCTTTGCCCTGATTGGAAAATGCCGTGGCGGCTATGGTCGGTAGAGTTCGAGTCGACTCGGGACCGCTTGGCACGAAGCGGCGCGGTAGGTCAAGAACCCCGATCTTGCACACGGCTCTACAAAGTTGGCCTCAGGTAACATTCCTGCATACGGCGCCACAAGGTCGGCCTCAGGTAGCATTTCTTTGTGATTACAAATTCCAAAGGAGGGCTTTGTGTTCCACGAAAAATTTCGGGCCAGGTAATATCAGCCCCGGCGAAATCGGGGCCAGGTAACACGGATAAGTACCTTTTCTGTTTGTGTTTTATTGCATCTACGTCTTGTAGTTTGGAAACACCTGTTAAACAGTCTACAAATATTAAGGTCATCTTTTTACTGCCTCTGGTCTACTTACCCTTCTGCTTTCTTATTGGTGGAAAGAATATTTATAACATTGTTAGTTTATAAATATCTTTTTCATACAAAATACTTCGTCTTTTCTGTTTGCTGATAAGTTACTTAAGTACTCTCGGATAAATGTATTTTTTATTTCTATTAAAAATTATTTTGGCTTTTACTTTGGTAAGATAAATTATAGCAGAATTGTTTTTTTAGTTTTTTACAGATATAATCTATTAATTAATTTATTTATTATTGATTTGAATATTTCCAGTTTTGATTATTTTTTGAGTACTACTGGTTGTTTTCGTTTTTCTAAGATGATTATGTGAAACAACAATAACTAAAAATAGTTATATGATAGACGGAAACAGGACTCTGCTTTAAGTTGATTTTTTAATCCAACAAACGTGGAATTTTCTTCAGTAGCTCAGTAAGTACCTGATGTAAGGTATTGCAATGAGATGGTTTACTTAATGCTTTATTTACTTCTTTATTCATTGTTAATGTAACCTGTGATCTCCAATATTGATATTTTGGAATACATTCGTCCTCAGAGATAAATGTATCTTTAAGTCTTAAAAAGTGAAATCTTCGTTTCTGTTTTTATATTTTGTAAAGTGCTGATATGTTTGCAAATCCTATTTTGTCTTCCTGGGCTACCGTTGTTGCTTGTAGGAATTTCTTGCCATAACTTTCGAGAAAATATCGTTTAGTAAACTCTTGCTAATAATAAACTGTGTTCCTCTATGTGCAGGGCCATTAGAATCTCTAGTGTTATAAAATAAAACAATATTTAAAAACCAGTGTGAACATAAGATTCTTTCTCATATCTGTTTGACTGGCAAGATTTTTTATTACATTTTTTAACTCAGTTGTATGGTTGATTGAGCATGGCTGGTTTAATTCAAATTTTTTACGTGTGGTAGGTTTTGGTTGTAGAACTTTATTTGTTGACTGTAAAATTAATTTTTATTGTGGTTAACGCATGGAACTTCTTTACTTCTTGCTTTTCTAAGACCGTCTGATTTTTGATGATTTTCACAATGTAGAGTTTTACCACAGGAAGTTATTTGTGTGTCAATATTATTGACACTGCATTGCAGTATGTGGTCAGAACTAAATTTATTAGTTATTTAGCTTCGTAAATTCCTTGGATTTTAGGTCTATCAAAAATTATTATATTTTATATGTCTATCATTTCTTCTCTCTAAGCTTCTATATTCTGCCTTATTTTAATGAAACGAATGGTGGTAGTTTAAAACGTTTATCTTTTTTGTTTTGTAGGTGTGATATGTATATTTTTGGTCTATGGCATGTTTATAGTATTGCGTGGATAACTTTCTTTTAGGTTATAGTTTTACTTGATTGCTTCTAAGTGTGCTATAATACTTTTTAATGTCATCTTGCAGCTATAAATGTCGACAGTGATTTTAACCCTGCAATTCAGGTTCGGTTGTTTATATTCGTTTTCATTGGTTATTCTGTACGACAGCTGAATCTCTTATCGATTAACGAATACCTTTAGTTTCTTTTAATTTGACTAGAGTGAGCTTCTTATTAGTCTTACTCATTCTTTATTGCTTTTAGTAAATTACTTATTTTAGTATTTGGGTTTTGCAATAATAGAAGTGGAAGTTGAATTGGTGCTTGTAATTTAGTAGTTGCTATAACTAATTGCTGATTGATCTTATTATAAAATGTATTATTTACTTTTATAAGTTAACTGCAACTCACCCATTATCATTTAACAATTGGCATTTCACGGAGCACAACGTGCAGTTTTAGTTCACGAAATTCAAATGGAGCTATAAAAGAAATAAAATTTCAGCAGCCGTATCAAAAATATTTAAACGCTATATTTTTCGGCTTGCAAAACGAAAAAGCAGAGTAAGAGCTTTTATTTGAATATCGCGCATCAGAAATAAAGCACGTAATTCGAGTCGTTCTCCCAAAAAGGTTTCTAAGGAGACAAATATACTTATTTAACGTTAATAAAGCGTAAAAGCGTACGCTGCTTGTACATTTCCCGCGCGATAATTCAAAAGTTGTGCGTCTGAGGATTTGAGCATTTCTATAACTGAAAGCAGAGTGCTCTTTGTGTCGAGGTTCTGAGTTTACTTATTTTTTGGAGGAGATCAAAGGACGTAATTGTATTTACGCGTGTATTTGCAGAATTCTAATATTTTGCATAAATCTCTCTTTATACGCGTTGTAGTGCGATATAGCCGGCGCTTCTATTTATTTTCAACGAACTTAAAAAGTTCGTTACTGAATTCTATACGTCTGTCGGTCTGTCTGTCGCTGTCACAAAATTATGAATTTTTTAAAATTTTAAAATGGATTCTTATAGAAAATTTTACGCTGATTTCAATAATGAAATCGAAAAAATTCTATGTCGAATAGTTTTCGAGATATTCGACTTCGAATTTCGGGAAAATTTTCGACATTACGATTTTAAATGTGATTCTTATAGGAAATTTTACGCTGAATTCGAAAATGAAGAAAAAATTCTATGTCGAATAATTTTCCAGATATTCGAGTTCGAATTTTCCCGAAATTCGAAATCGAAATCGAAAGGTTTTTTTAAGTTCGTTCTGGGATTGCTTACAGAGCAATCTCTTCGCTGGCCCCATGTTTATTGAATCTGAAATGTATTCAAATTGACATAAACAATCTTAACAGACAATTTTACTCTAAATTGATAATAATGTTAACAATAATAAGAGATAATGGATATAGTTCGCTTTTCGGGCTGTGGCTAAGATTAAAGTGTAGTCTAGACATTTTTTTGCGTTTAGGATATGTTTTCCTTAATGGATCCATGTTCCCTGCAGCCTATGGCCTAATAAAGTAAATTCACAACCAATCTGTAATTGATGTTTCCTGATCAGTAAATGCAGGTCCTTTACAGGAGGTGTCTAGAAATCTTCCGGTTCCAGGATTGGTTTCCCGAATACATGTTGCCTTTTCCTGCACAGCGCATCGCACTTGTACAGGATGTGTAAGGCTGTTTCTGGTTCCTTGCTACAAAGCCTGCATGCAAGGTCACCATTGAATTTACCAATTTTCCAGAGATGTTCTTTTTCAGTCGCATGTCCTGTAAGAAACCCTATGGTTATTTTTAGCTGTGGCCTACTTAGATTAAGGAGCTCTGCAGCTCTCTTTTGGCAAGGTCCCTTATTGAAGATTTTGATGAAATAATGTCCTGATCGGTTCTTCCAGTACATTCGATGATGAGTGCTTGCCCTCTCCTTAACAAAGCTTCGGGCAACACTTTGTGAAGTTCTTAATGCAGGTTCTGGGCCTATATAAGCCTCACTAGATCCCTGCTTAACCAGTTCATGGGCTTTCTCGTTGCCGTAGATACCGCAATGCCCAGGTGCTCATAACAGTTTTACTGTGTTATGTTCTGCAAGTGCATTGAGTTCATTGATGCATTTCCATACCAGTCTAGATGATGCTTTTGTGCTTGATAAAACCTTTAAAGCTGCCTGGCTATCTGATATAATATAGATCCGCTTGCTCCTGTAAGCCGTCTTGCCATTTTTACGCACACACTGTAGTATGGCGTATATTTCTGTCTGAAAAACCGAAGCGTACTGACCCAGAGAAAATATTAGCTCTACCCTAAAAGCCTCAGCATATATTCCAGCTCCAGTACACACCTCGGTTTTAGAACCGTCTGTGTAGCAGATTAGGCTACCAGGTATAATTGCCTATCTAATGTCTCGCTCCTATTTCGATCCTGCATTATCACCTCGAATAGAGTCGTCACATATTTCTGATGTCATGTGGTCCGTCCTCATTTCAAGCAGAGGGCCCCCCAGACTGCCAATTATTCTTGTATGACCTGTACCCGTGTGTGTCTTGTACAGTGAATGATACAGCCTGTAGCGATCTAATCTTGACCCCTAAATTATTATGTGCAAAGGTGGGAGGTCTAGAAGAGTCTCCATTGCTGCAGTGGGCGTGGTTCTCATCGCTTCTGTAATGCCCAAACTGGCAAGTCTTTGTACCTTGCCTAGTTTTAGTTTAGTGGTTTCTGGTGTTACCTTAGGCCACCAGACCAAAGCTGAGTATGTAAGAGAGGGTTTAACCACTCTGGTGTACAACCAGTGCACCATACCTAGTTTTAACCCCCACGACTTGTACATTGGTCTGACAACTGCTAGAGTTGTCACCGATTTGTCGACCACTTCCTCAATATGACGGTTCCAAGTAATTTCAGAATCGAAAACGACTCCTAGATACTTTACTTCTCCTGATATGGTGGTTTTTTTTTTGCCAAGGAAAGGAGGTGTAAGCCCCTCTAATTTTTTCCTTCGCGTGAAAGGTATAATTTTGGTTTTTACGGGACTAACCTTGATGCCTTCCTCTACAAATTTTCCTTCCGCCAAGACAACTAAGTCATCGGCGTAGCCTATAGATGAGAATCTTTCGTTTTTAAAATTCTTTAAAAGTCTATCCATTACCAGGTTCCATAGCAGGTGGGAGAGAACTCCTACCTGAGGACACCCCCCGCTACTTGGACCATAATAGTTTTGTCATACATAGACGAATAAACCATTCTTCCTTTGAGCATACACTTTATCCACCTGCACCAGGTCTCCTCCAGGCCACGCCCTCTCAGGGCTGAGGTTATGAAGTTAAAAGATGTATTGTCTAAGGCGCCTTCTATGTCCAAGAAATCACATGGAAGGATTTCTTTGTTGTCCAGCGTTTTCTCTACTCTCCTAGTGAGGTAGTGAAGTGCTGTTTTAGTTGAGAGACTAGCTTGATAGGCAAATTCGTTCTCATATAGTGGATGGTGTGCCAGTATACCTCCCCTAATGTGTTTATAAAGCAGTTTTCCAACGTATTAAGCAAAAAAATCATAAGACTAATTGGTCTGTAACTCTTTGCCTGCAAATAATGGACCCGACCACGCTTTGGTATAAATACCACTCCAGTAATTCTCCATAATTTTGGTAAGTAGTTTATGTTCAAACTGGCTCTGAGTACTATGCATATCTTTATCATTAGAAGTTCCGAGTCCTTCTGTAGCATGGCAGTAATAATTCTGCCCGGTCCCAAAGATTTATAGGCCTCAAATGAATTTATAGTCCATTTGAGTTTATTGATACTTACCACTCTTTTTGCAGTCTCTCAGTCTTCCCTTGATGCTGTGTTGCCAAGATCACGGGATACCTGGTTTTTCCAGTCTGAGGGCAACTGTTGTATAATTACAGATCCAGAAAAATGTATCCGAGTAAGTGCGGTCAATGTTTTTTTCCCTGTTTTAGTGTACTCTCCGGATTCATATTCCAGAGTACCAATCAAATTGCAGTGAGAATCTTTTGAGAATACTTTACGGAGTTTGGCACATGCTGGAGTATTTTCAATCTTCTCATAGTACCTCCTCCATGATTCTCTCTTGGCATCTCTCAATGCTTTATTATATTCAATTAGGAATGCCTTATAAGTATCCCAGTCACCTGATGTTTTGACCCTGTTAAACAGTTTTCTTACTTGCCTTCTCATGTTTGCAAGGTCTTTATTCCACCAGGGTACGTTCCTGCTGGAAGCCTTTACAACTAGGGGACAGTTTTCATTGTACGCTGAAATGAGTGCCCCAGTTAACTGATCCATAGCCATTTCAAGCTCAAGATTATTATAAACTTTCCTTATCGTACTCGCCAAGTTTTGATCTAGGTCCACCTTATAGGCTTCCCAGTCTGTTTTACGAGGATTACGATAGTTTTCTGTCACTCACTGAATCCTAGCGATTTCGAACTTAATGTATCTGTAGTCTGAACAACCCCCCTCATCAGATACTTGCCAATTTCTAACAAAGTTACTTACGAAAGTAGTACCAAATGTTATATCATCTACTTCCCTTCTTCGTCTGATAACGAAGGTTGGTTTCTTACCCTTATTCAATATGTTTAAATTATTTGCCACAGTGAACTGTAAAATTAACTCACCTCTGATGTTGGTGTCGGTACTGCCCCATGAGAGGTGGTGTGCATTGGCGTCGCAGCCAGTGAGCATCTGCAGACCAATGTTTCTGCAGTGTCTCACAAGCTCGTACACTGCCCTAGGCGGTGGAGGATCCGGTTCATCAACAGGGAGGTATACCGATCCTAGTTTGATCTTCCTCGGTCCTCCTCCACTTGTTGTTAGCATCACTGTTGCCATATCCTGAGAACAGAATTGCAGTAGCGGTAGTCTGGACATACTCGCAGATTAAATTGTCGTTTATATGTCGTTATAACTTACTGTTCTAATATTTGTCTTTGCGTATCTATTCTAAGTTAGAGGTTACCTACTACCACTTTAAATTTGTTTCTATCTTTTTGTAACATAAAGTATAGTAATTTTTCATTATTTTTTTCCTCCACCATTTGTCCATTTCACTCTTGTATAATAAGATATAGCAAGATGAATTTATTGTTTTGCATTTTGTGACAAAGATAAACAGTTATCCTCTGTTTAATGTTTCTTAATATTTTCTTATTCCTATTCTGGCTGTCACTTCTTTGTCTGATATTTTGCCATCCATAGTATATATATATATTTTTTGTAGATCCACATTTCTAGATTTTCCAATTCTTTTTGTTAATGCTGCTTTAATTGATCACATTTTAATGCTGAATAGAGACCCGACATACAATTTTATAAATTTTAAGTCTAGCGCACATACTACGGTTGTCACAAAGCTACTGAGAGTATCGTTCGTTCTTACAAACAACGCTAGCTAATTGGTCGACATGCGACCAAATCAGGTGCCTAAAATAACGTATTTGGTAACACTGAGAACGATTTGAACATTAATCCTTCCTAGTCTACGCGCAGCATTAGTTTCAATACAAGTTGTTGAGTGTAGCCGTACTGTTTTTCTCATTTGAAAAAAGTATATAAAAGCGGAGCAACGTTACGAAAACATATTTTCTTGTCGCTTGGGTAAATCGGATACCTAATCGACGAAAATGATGAAAGAAAAACGTTTGAGTGAAGCGACATTTTTCCTTTGGCATGGAGCCTTCATTGAGGGAAGGAAATCAGTACCATTAATTCTGCAAGGCGGATCTCCTTCAACATGTTTTAATGGAACAAACGTCATACTGTGGCCCTTATCATTTCAGAGGACAGTCTACCAGACTTTTCGGGCAGCTATTTGACATTTCAAAAGACTCCATAAACCATTCTGCGAGAACACTTGTACATGAGGAAAGTCTGTTCGGTTTGGGTGTCTCATTTTTTTGACAAGAAAGTTGAAATTTGCTAGCAATGGTTACAGATCGTGGATTCCCGTCCCTGGTCTCTTCAATCGTCTCATTACCTGCAGTAAAAGTTGGATTTATAACTTTGATTCGCACTCAAAACAGGGAGAATTTATAAAGAAGATAATACCTATTACATTTTTGACTATCATGGTCCCGTCTACCAACATTTTGTACCATCTAAAACAACGGTGAATGTTAAGTACTGCTGCGGAAACACGTCAGAAGAAAACGGAGTGACATCAAAAACACTTGAGAATCTCTATAACGTCTGCGTAGACAAGAAATAAAGTTTGTAATGTCTGTAATGTCTTTTTCAGATGCACTCGTAGAGAAAAGTTTGGGGTTTATAAGATGCGGGAGTTTTGTGCTGCTTAAGGGTCCAAACAATCTAAAAGATTTTGTTGTAGAACGCGACCTCCAGGTAGCCTGAAGATTTCTGGCTGACGATGGCCGTCTGATCAAGGTCGGTATCCGTGTATTCGAAGCCGCAGTGATGCTTTGGACTAGTATCGGGGAGAGCTTGTTATAAAATAACTTAACCATTTACTAGATAATGCTGCTGGCCACGTCAAGAGCTTTCAGCTTGCTTTCTTATGCAGTGTAGCGGGTTTCGCCACCGGTGGTCTTGAATTTGGCAGTTATTTTTTGGAATTCTTGCTATTTATCGGAATAAAGAAACCGCTTTTTTCTATACTACAAAAGGTCGAATTTGTCTTTAGTGTGAACGTGGTTGGTGACGAAGCTGAAGAAATCCTAGATGGAGTCAATAACATAGCGTATTGTTTCTTTATGTTTTTAACGGAATAGATAAAGGGGATAAATCATCAGATAAACAATGAAGGCAGGCTACAGGAAACAGAAGCGACAGGAGACGTCGTTGGTTCCTTAAGGTGAGAAGAAGTGGGATATGGTCGCTGTCAAACTCGCTAACGTTTGCTATGTTTATCGTCTAATTTGTATTTTATTTCCATTGGAAGTCCCTTCTTAATTATTTCTGAATAGATCTTGGAGGCTAGATATATTACTCGATAATTGTCGTATTTTGTGGTTTTCTGTTTCATGTTTGAGGATATAATAAAGCGATTAATTGTGCATATGATGTTTCGCTATATAATTATGTAATTGATAGTGCTGGAACATATGTAGTACTATATGTGCATCTCAACTAACAACTGTCACTACGTGCTTATTTTGAAATTTATTGGAAAACTTCCTTTTCACATTGTTTTTAAAGAAAGCATGTTTTTTGTATTATTCTTAATTCTATTATAACTATAGAAATATTATTATTATTCTGGATATTATGGCTTTATACTGTTTATTTTTGTTTTTAGTTTTTTCTCATTATAATGTTCATTTTTCTAATTATGTTTTTAATTTAATGTAAATTAGACACACTATTATTTCTTAATCTTAATCCTTACCACTTTCAGTATCCAAATTTTAACTTTTTTTTCATTTCTTTAGTTTTTTAATTTTTATTTTTTAGTAAAGTATTTATTCCCGCCTTAATTTACACTTTTTATCTCCACTTAGTGTAATCGGCTTAGAAACTTTTTCTTTATTCTAAATTTAATTCATCAACGCAAGTATTTAACTCTATCTATGATTGCTTATTGTGCATATTTGCAGCACATACTTTCTTCAACAATTGCTCACCATCTATCTGATAAGAGATACCAAAGGGTGATATTAAGAAAGGTAGTTCAACAATATCTATAATTGTGGTAAAAATACAAAATAACCAACATAAAGAAAAGAAGAAAAGCAAAAACATAATAAAAGCATTATAATATAATATAACAAAAATGCAAGTGGAAAAAAAACGGCAAGCATAAATGAATAAACTGCAAGATTAAAATAATACAAGACACAAGCTTAGAAATGACATCAGTTAGGTAAGAGTTTAATGTTTTCTTGTAATATAATATTTAACTTTATTTAATTTTTTTGTTTCTTAAAAAAAGTCCTTATTATTTCTGTAAATATAATAAAAAAATCACCTTCAATGCATCTTAATTGTACATTGGCTTATTTATACATTTTCCTTGTATAACAGTTATATATAAATATAGATTATAAAAGTACAATAAAAATTTATGATAACCCTACCCATCAATCAAATGTAATTCTTAAATATTTTTGTTTAAAATAGTAATGCTAGGGTTATTTACAGGTTTAAATTTTTTAAACACTTGCTAAATTAGATGCGTATCGGTGTTTCCACAGTCTGTGCCCTGCTTTACAATTTAATGGCTACTTTGCGTGAAAAGCTTTGATAACATAATTCTTAATGGAAGCTAGTCAGCGTTACACCTATTTAATTATCCTTAATGGAGCAATTTGTCGCTTACAGTACATTTTAATGGACATCAAAAAGACTGAGTTTATTCTTTTTTAATGTTATTAATAGTAAAATGTTTATTTCCATTATATTACAGGTTTGAAAGAAGACTTCATTTATCGATAAGTCAATCGATTATGTCAAATGTAGATGTTTGTTTATATCTGGACTTCTAAACTCATTAAATATTGTATTAGTTCTTTATGTATTATGCAATATTTTTATATAACAGATTTATTTAACTTTTTAGCTTCAGTAAGCATTTCCGTTCTCAAAGTGCTAGTTTATATATAGAACATATTATTTTTTCCACGATTCATTTATCTTGTTATTTTAGCTTATAGAATTTCATTTAATGTATGAGCTTAATCATCTTCTCTACAAATCTTTTACATTGTCTTTTTAGATCACTTTGCTTGTAATTTATATTTAATTTTATTTATAGGGAGTTGCTTATTGAATGATGTATGTAATCGTAAATTTCCTAATTATATAGAACGGTCACTTTCAATGTCTGCGAAATATAATTAATCTATCTGTTAATACCTAAAAAATCAAAATGTAATTTGTTACTATAATTACCGCAGATTTTTGTTGTGTTTTGTCACATATATTTTTACTAAAACTTCAAATAAAATAATGTGTTATTTATTTTAAGATATTTTCCGCTAAAAATGTAGTAATAATTATCCATTTTGATTTAGGACATCTTCATTACAGTGTTGTTTAATACCAGAAATAGAAGTACTGCCGACTTTGGCATTAAAGTATTCCAATATTAAATATCAACTAATATTTAGGTATACTATTTGCGTCATCTTTTAGCTGTTTATAAAATATTATTTTTCTTTTTTTGGCTTTTTTCTCTGAGAAAATAGCAAGAATACATCCAATTTTTTGTTGCTTGTTATTGTCGTAATATATAGTATCCTCGATGATATATTATTTTTTATGCAGTTTATAAATTTCTCATATATCATCACAGTTCGCATTTGGCATTCGTAGCGCAAGGAAGTGCTAATCTCCGCGCGCGACGGGTCAAGTGATAACGTTTCCGTGATAAATTTAATTTTAATAATTTAATTTTATTGCAATTTTAAGCATATTTATTTATATTTATGCTTAATAATAGTCACGATTTGCAAACAATTTATATTAGTGATCAGAAGTGAGTCATTCAGTTTTAGTGTCAGCCGTCATGGCTGGCACTCATCAACCATATTCCATGCCTTACGCACAACCTCCAATGATGCAGTATCAAACACAGTATCCTCAGCTTCCGGGCAACGTGGTGCAACCCCAGTTCCAAGTAACACAACCTCACTATATGCAACCTGCACTCAGTCAACAGGTAGGTCAAAATGTAGCATCACACTACGCGGCACCTATTACACTATGGCAATAACCCTATCATCAAACATTTACGTCACATCAGCAAAATTCAGAATGGACCACTGCTACCCCGAGGAAAAATAAACGTATCATGCAAGATGACGAAAATCGTATAGTGAAGCAAAAGGTCTCAGAAGACTCATCGCGGCTTACCTTAACAAATCGATTTCAAGCGCTCCCAGTATCAGATAATACAATGGAAGCAGACACACTCGCAGTTACAAAAACAGTAAAACCACTACCAATATTTATTTCGGACGTTCTAAATATCAACCCACTGGCCTTAGAACTGAACACTACAACTGACAAAAAGTACGCTTTAAAAGTTATAGGAAGAAGCCAAGTGAAAATAATGGCGGAAACCACAGATATTTATAGGAAATTAGTAGGTAGACTAATAGAACTAAAAGTACAGATCCGATACGTAATCAAGAACATACACTACTCTATCGATATTAATGAGTTAAAAGCTGAGATATAAACTCAAGGGCATAAAGTTCTGAATATATACAATGTGAAGCACAGAACAACTAAACAGCCACTGTCAATGTTCTTTATCGATCTAGCTCCCAACGAATCGAACAAAAAGATATATGACATTAAATATTTATTACATACAAAAATTACAATAGAACCACCTCATCACAAAAGAGAAATTCCACGATGCGCCACTTGCCAAAGATATGGTCATACGAAGAGATTCTGCACGCACCAACCTAGGTGTGTAAAATGTGGCCCAAACCACCTAACCAGCACGTGTAGTAAATCGAAGGAAACCCAGCCAAAGTGCGTTTTATGTAACGGTTCACATCCTGCGAACTACAAAGGATGCCAAGTTTACCAGGAACTGAAGCAGAGAAAATTTCCATCACCACGTCCTAGAGGGTTTGCACCGCAACCAACTACCGCACCCATACAAATGCCAAACAAAAATGAAGGAACATTCGCTCAAGTTGTGTCAAATGGACAACAATACTCTCACCACTTAAACGTGCCACAAACGTCTCACATTGAGAAACTGGAAAAATGATGATAGAACTTGCTGACAATCTAAAAACAATGCTAAATATCCTCACAGTCATCGTCTCAAAACTGCAATAATGGCTCAAACACTCAAGATTGCAGAATGGAATGCCAATGACTTGTCAAACCACACCCTAGAGTTACGGGCGTTTATTACTAATCACGATTTAGATATAGTTTTAATATCCGAAACCCATTTTACAGACAGAAGTTACTTTACAATAGCCAACTATATGTATGACACACAAACCCTAGCGGAGCTGCACACGGAGGATCTGCAGTACTTATAAAAAGTTCCATCAAGCATTATCAAACAGATAAGTACATTCATGAGCGCATTCAAGCTACCAGCGTGATCGTAGAAGATTGGACAGGACCAATTACAATTACCGATTTGTATAGTCCCCCGAGATATAACATAAAAACAGAGCATTACACCCAATACTTAGTCCACGCTTCATTGCCGGCGGTGACTACAATGCTAAACACCAGGAATGGGGTGCTAGAGTAACCACTACTAAAGGCAGCGAATTGCCAAAATCGCTCGTCAACAATTATCTCAACTGTCTCACCACCAGGCAACCCACATACTGGCCTACGGACAGGGCTAAAATCCCGGATCTACTTGACTTTTGTGTTACCAAAAACATAGCACAAAGTTACCTAACAATCAAATCATGCCAAGGCATATCAAGATATGACATCAGATCATTCCTCTATCATAATCACATTAAGTACCCAAATACTTCACAGGCCTAGACCAATTAGACTCGCCAACAAGAATACCGACTGGGACTTCTTTAGAATGATAGTCAACCAAAAAATAATCTAGGACACCCTCAAGACCACCGATGAGATTGATGATGCAGTAGAGCACCTGAACCGTACTATACAGGGTGCGGCATGGGATTCAACACCCTTTTCGGAAGTGAGCGATGCCCGCAATACTTTACCTAGGGTAATAAAAAGAGCAATAGCCGAGAAAAGAAGGCTTCGCAGAATTTGGCAGAACACTAGATAACCGAATGATAAAAACAGGCTCAACAATGGTAGACGAAATTTGAAGGCAATGCTTTAAGATAAAAAAAATCAGGCTCTACAGTATTATCTATCAACCTTCTCTGGTACCGGAACAACAGATTATTCCTTATGGAAAGCCACGAAGACACTAAAACAACCACAGCAAACAATCCCTCCAATTCGGAAACCTGATGGAAGTTGGGCTAGGAGTGAGCAAGAAAAAGCCAATACTTTTGCAGCACGTCTAACACATGTTTTTCAGCCCTTTCCTTCTGCACTAACTCCAGAAGAAGAAGCCGAAATACAACAATATTTGGAGACACCAGATCAACTAAGTCTGCCAATAAAAAAGATTACGGTAACAGAAGTAAGGTCATTAATTACATGCGATCTAAACCCTAAGAAATCAGCAGGGTATGACCTGATTACAGGAGAAGTCCTGAAACAGTTGCCGGAGAAAGGATACAGACAAATAGCAGCCATTTATAATGCTATTCTAAGATTAAGCTATTTCCCAGCCCAATGTAAGGTGGCCCAAATAATACTTATACCTAAGCCAGGAAAGCCTCCTGAAGAACTGTCATCTCATCGTCCGATCAGTTTGCTACCTTTAATATCTAAAATCTTTGAAAAACTGTTACTCAGAAGACTCGAACAAATCCTAGAAAATCAACATCTAGTACCAGTACACCAATTCGGTTTTAGGAAAGACCACGCCACTATCGAGCAAATTCACATGGTAGTAAACGAAATCAACCAGGGCTTCGAAAAGAAAAAATATTGCTGCACCGCTTTTCTCGATATAACTCAAGCGTTCGATAAGGTCTGGCATGCGGGACTTTTGTATAAGATCAAGAAACACACTTATTTTCAGGATAAACTAACAAAACTATATCCTATTCACTCCGGTGTACCGCAGGGAAGCATACTAGGAGCTGTGCTTTACCTACTATACACGGCAAATATACCTACCACCAATCTTACGACCACGGCTACATTTGCAGATGATACTGCAATTCTTGCAACTCACGAAGATTCTCTGGCGTGCAAACGAAAGCAAGTCCACCCAAGTCAACTTTACACTCAGGAAGAAAACATGTCCACAAGTTACCCTTAATAATACACCACTTCAGCAAGCCGAAGACGTCCGATACCTTGGTATGCACCTTGATCGCAGACTAACTTGGAAAAAACATATACTTACTAAACGAAAACAACTGGGCCTAAAGCTCTCCAAATTATACTGGTTATTAGGTAGAAAATCCAAGTTAACTTTATACAACAAGGTACTACTCTATAAATGTATACTAAAATCAATTTGGACATACGGGCTGCAACTATGGGGAACTACAAGCAACTCCAATTTGGAAATCTTGCAGAGATTCCAATCTAAAACCCTAAGGGTAATAGCAGATGCACCGTGGTACGTTAGAAATGAAGTCATTCATCGGGACCTCCGAGTGAAACTAGTGAAAGACGAAGTGAAGTGTGTGAGTGCAAAGTATATTTTACGACTAGAAAATCACACAAACTATCTTGCTGTGAATTTGCTGGATAACAGCAATTCAGTTTATAGGCTAAAAAGACTCACTCCCCTGGATCTTCCAGACCTACACGAGTTTGTGGTTTATTACATTGTGCAAATATATTGGTGGAATTTTAGGTTTGTTAATATTAGTAACAGGTTCGGTGATTGCTTTACTTGTTTCTTTAGTGTTTGTGTTGCCGTCATTTTGTGGAGGCTAGTAATATTTATTTTGCGTGATTAGTTCTTTGGAGATCCACATATATCCTTTTTGTACCTCGTTTAATGGTGGTGTTAATTGGTCTCTTTTGGGCTTATTTTGCGCTTTTTGACCTAATTTGCAATGATTGCTTGATATAAGGATATTTTATAAAGTTAGATAGAATTATAAAAATTTACACTCAAGGCAGGCTATGAGATAGCTTTAAGGTTAGTTGTGCTGTACTGATAGCGGAGCGTACACGAAGTGCCCGTACCGTTTTACAGCTCGCACACGAATCGGGAAATAATTTAGTTTAAACCCATTGAAGTAAGCTACTTTGCATCCGCAGTTTTTGTGCTTGCAGTTAAAATCTTCAACACCGTGAAATAATGAGTTTCAAAAATGTATTTGATTTCATTGAAATTTAGTTGGGTATTGGGTGGTTTGTTAGCTAAAACTAGTCTCAGTGAGGAGTTATTATTTAGAAATAGTTTGATTGCAACATCTTCTAGGTATTTGACATTATCTAGTTCTATTGTACATGTGATTGGACTGCACTTAATAATTATATCAGAACCTCCTCATCCTAAATATGCGATTTTGTCTTTTTTGTGCATGTAATAGCTTGAAATTGTTATTCTTTGTTTATAATGTGTGTTTCAACAGAAACATACTATATTAATTTTTTCTGGTTATAAAAGAAGTAAATACTAATCGTTGGCTTTAAGGCGATCGGCATTATAATTGAGTAGAGTTACTTATCGGTAAAAATGCGATTATTTTGGAAAAACGCATGGATCAATAAAACGGAAAAAAATGTACTTGTCTAATGTATGATGTGTTTTAGTACGGAATAGTTATTAACTTATTATTAAGAATAGTTATAAGGATTATCTTATTTCAAGGATTAAGATTCTCCAGGCAAGTTGACTGGCAGATTTATAAGTCTAAGTGGTCGGTGGGTTCCTTTCAGGTAGGTGACCGCTGTCGTCTCTTTTTGTGTTAAATACAAGTTTCATGATCATATTCAAAAATATAGTTATGAGTTTAAGACTTGTCATCGGGTTCGCTCCCACTAATCTGAACAATTGCAGCCGTGTGCCTTTTTGCAGGTAATTTATTGGCACTGATTTCAAGAACCCACCCCTTGAATTTGATGTCACTCATTTGCCGTCTCAGTTTTTGTAATTTTAGTCAGTCGTTAACGAGCAACCTCATCGAAAGCCGCGACTAATGCACTCGAGCACATTTGCCACTTTGTATTTTTGTTCGTACTTCAGTCAAATAAATTGTAGTGTAGAAATCGCAGTGTTTGATTGAAGAAATGATCATCGCAAATAAGGGGATTTATTATTGCAATTTTTCCCCCTATTAACTATCGCGGTAAAAAACAATGTGATTAATTTAACAAGTACGGACGTGTAACTCCGGTTTTACAGATTTCCGGGGCTTCTATACATAAACAAAAATTTGCGACCACTTCCGGTCAAACCGGACTCGAGATTTTCCGATCAGGCAATTCAAATTGAATATATTGTTAGCGTTTTATGTTTTTTCTAACTCTCGTGCAATGATTGAAATTTGAGTTTTTTATAATTAAGCAATTATGTGACCTTACTTATTGGACATTTTAATCGTATTATTTTAATTATTGTATTTTCTTGGATTATTGAAATGGAGTCGTATCGTATTATTGCTAAATTGTCATGAATTTTTTATTGTCATAAAACTTTGTTATTGTTCTGAAATTCTCGATAACATTTATGTTAATCTTTAGTTCCTTTTTTGGTTATTCTAGGAAAAATCTTTAGTAGCCATTTTCTTCATATCTGTGATTATATTTTACAACTGGTGTCATTAGTAATGGCTATAGGTAGAATCTTTGGTTTTAACTAGTATTATTTGACATCTGTGGTTGTGCGATTGTTTTAATTATTGATGGTAATACATAAAATTTGTTTTGGAAGATTGGAAAATTTCTGTTAGCTAAATATCTTTTGTTGTAATTAGGCTGGACAAGTTATGTTAAAGGTCTTTTTAGATTGATTAGGTCTGTTTTTTCATCATCCATATCAGTTGAACCAATAATTTGCTTTACTTCTTTTATAAATTAAGTTAGGGGCTTGAGTTGGAATTTGTTTAGTTCACTCATTTTTAAAACGTTTTTGAGTATTAAGAAATTGTTTGGTTGTTAGAGCAATGTGGTGCCCCGGCCCGCAATCGAATATTAATTGTAGCACTTCAAGTTTACTTGTCCCGCACTTATTTGTTGCTATTTTAAATAAAAATAGCATTTTAAGTAGTATTTGTTAAGTTACTCACTCTTAGCGTCGGAAACTCAAATCATAACCGTATTCAAGCTAACTGCGCGTGGGAATAAAACCAGGTGTTTTAGGAGCAGGAATACAAATGAAAGATTAACGAAAACGTTACTGTTTGAAGTCAAACTTTTAGAATTTGAAACTTTATTTTTAACAAATATTGATAATGAATGACGATTATGTGAGTTCCCTGCAAGAGGATTCTGCCTTTCTTATATTTAAAATAATAGTCTGAAAAGGTTATAATATTATATTTATTGTACTCATTGAACATATATTGTGTTCACGATATTATTTACAGTCTTTGTTATAGATGTTTTGAGCGAAAAACTACGCAGTGAGCAAAGGTTGCGAACGGATTATAGCGGAATCATATATTATATTGTATTTTGGACACAATATAATAATACAGTAACAATATCTTCGACCACCAGTAGAGTATTTTAAAAACATTTGATAAGTTTTTTCATTGGCACCAAAATGCAACTCATTTTCCAGTTATTGCTAAATAGCCATAATAACTAAGATTTATCCAATTTGCAATTTATAATCCACATGAAGAGGACATTTAAATATGCATATTTATTTGTGTACTGATATAACTATTTTGCAAAACTAAAATACTTTTTTCCTCAGAAAATTATTCTTCATGACAATTATTTTTAATTGTAGAGCTTTGCAATGATTACGTCGTTGCTTTGATAGCTGATATATAAATGCAGACTTTCTAATTAAGCATTATAAAATTAAATAGAAAATTTGTCGTACATAACTTGCCTTCAACACTCATATAATGGTTGAATAAATTATTTAAGCTTGAATAAATCTATGGAACCATCTCATGTGCGGATCACCACAATGTTATGTATGCTTTTACTATAATAAAACATCTATAGGTACTGCTTGTTTTGGCGCGCTACTTACATGCATATCAATTAACAACTAAGTACTTTAATGGGCGGAAAACCCTTAGGAGCAGCTACGTACAATTAATATTTCCATGAGTCATTAGAGGATACTTCATTCTATTTATACAAACCAAAAGGAGCACTCTAAGTTGTACAGTAAATTCTGTAAATCAATACCTTTCAGCTATATAGTTATATTAGGAGAAGTTTATAAGGAAAGTTCTAAATGAATAAACATTTTTTGTGTAAGACATCCTAACTTCCAATTTAAAAAACTCATGCAAACATCACTACAATACTAAATGCTATCGCTCCATAAAAAAACCTTTATTTTTTAATTCGCTAGATATTAAGTAGCGGGTTTTTATAGTTATCAATAAATGAAGAGCAAATTTGAAAAACAGATTGTCTCCGTCAAATAAAGGTTTTCTGGTTACTATGAGCTGATAGCAAGCTCGTGAGGAAAAGTTCCAGCAAGCCGTTCGGCGCTTCGATATGTGGGCCGCGAGGATTCTTTGATAGAATTGCACTGTACTATGTTAGTGATGTGTTGTCCAGTTAATCAAATAGAGGTAAATAACAATTTTATATCGTTTATTTGTTTGATAGACAATTAAACATCTGTTATTAAGCATGTTGATTGTATTGTGTAAGTAATGTATTTTACACGTTCTGCACATTTTTGTATGAGTTAATACTGTAAGACTCTTTAATTTTTTATTATCATGGAATGACACCACAAATTTATTTACTTTTGTAGAACAAACAGACATCTTTTCATTTATTGCAAGATACATAAAAATGGTGCTACTGCTGTTTTAAGATATTATAAAACATTTGCTACTAGACAGATATCAAATTGTAAAACGTTTCAAGCAATTGCAAGGCGTCTTTGAGGAAACTGGCACGTTCAAACCTCAACGACTAAACGTTGGCCGACAAAGATTTCAACGAACTGTTAACGTTAAGGAAGGTATTCTCTATGCTGTTTAGTTATCTTGTGGTACTAGCACTAGAGGATTGTCACTCGTTTCAACGTTTTATGTAGAAGCGTATGGCAAATATTGCGCGAGCAACAATTGTATCCATTTCATGTTACGCGTGTGCAAATGTATTACTAGAAGATTATAACAAACACAAATATTTTTGCCAGTGGTTAATTCGTCAATTCACACGACATTCTAACTTCCCGAGCTACCAATCAATCTTACTTTACCAAAAACGAGATTTTTCATACTTTGAACGAAGAAAACCATTACACGACTGCTACTGCGCATTACCAACATACCTTGTTATTAAAGATATCAAGCAAAAAGCAGATGATAATAATATCACAATGGATTATTTAACTTTTCTGAACATAATAAAAAGAAGAAGAAGAAGACATATTTAAACAAACAAAAATGCTGCTGCTGATCAGGACGAACATTTCTTTGTTCTTTACAAATTATGGAAATATTGCAATGATAGGTCGCCTGAAATTTCTGCGCCGGAGGTATCTTCTGATGATGTACAAGAAGAATTTGTTGAGAGTATTATGCAAACGGGAACAGAGATATTAATGGGAAAACCATAACCAAGTACATCAGCAACTCAAACTCACCGAACACATTTGGCGAACTACTTAGTATGGCCAAAGCTCGAAAATGCAAAGCAAAAAAACTTCCATTTGCAATAACGTCACAAAAATATAAAAAAATCTTAGAGTCAAAGAATTCGGCAAAACTTCTTGTACAACAGGAAAAAGAAAAAGGAAAAGAAACATGCATAATCTAAGGCAAAAAAAGATCAAATTAAGACAAAGGAAAATCAAATTTCAACCAAATGATCCAGTTGCAATCGACAAAAAGCCGATTTTTTGCCATAATTGCAAGAATGTTTATCATTCTAAATATATTTCAAAGAATTATAAATAGCACATTCTGGATTTCGAAGATAATGACACATTTTATGCCATAAATGTTATAAAATACAGGGACATGACAGTCTAGACGACTTGGAAAACATCAGACTAGATCTTACAGCTAAAGATGTAAATACCAAGGAAGATAATAATGCACACACAGGCTAGCGATGACGCAATGCAAGAATCTGGTGTAAAAGATAAAGAACGTTCTTTAGCAGGAGATGGAGAAGATAGGAGCAACACACAAAAAGATGACGATGATGTTGAAGAACTATACCAGTCTTATATTATATTAATAATAAAGATAAGTAATAATAAGATATCTTTATCTAATATTGCTTTATTGAATAAATATTTTTGGGAAACGTTTACCATTATTTATTTTTATTAGGATACCTACAATCTCAAAAATACTTGTGGTCAATTACTGTAATATACTTGTCCAATTACTCTATCAAAACTATAAAATTTTGCAAAGTGGGACATATTTTTTTAACACTGTGTTTCAAGAACATACTGATAATCTATTTCTGATGATAAAAGAGCAAAACAATCTGGAACTAATATTCGAGAGTTTGCAAAATCAAAGAAATTATAGAAATTTAAAAGTCAGTTAACTCTTAAGTGGCCAATAACTGTACAGTTTACCCCACGTGCCATAATGGTCTCAACAATTGGAATGCTTTGGCTATTTGGTCAATCCAAATATTCGTTAGTGCAAATCCAGCAAAATCCTATTGTAAGATTTATAATGCGATGAAGTTTCCAATGTATTATGAGAAAGAAAATTACAGTTACTTCTAACTGTTCAAAGTTAGCAACTAACTCGTAGATTTAAGATGTGATAACATATATAATACTTATGCGTAGAAAATTTCCAATATGAACAAGCAATTCGTAATTAAGTATTAGATTGAATTAGATTATTTGGCTCCGCTTACTAGGCCACGCTCACCGTAAGTTCTCGGTCTGAATAAAGAGAGTACGAACGAGTTGAATATATGTTCTAAAGCAGATGACATTGTTTTCTCAGCGCAGTTTTTATAGTTTCGATAGTTTTTACAAAGGCTTCAATCGGCGTTTAAACCTTGTACTTGATTTGTGAAAAATAGTGATGATCAAAATAATCAAGACGTGCAATCCAACTAATATCATTTGCCCGGTACAAATGCAGATCGAATCAATTTATTCACCAAAAAAAGGTTTCCAAACCACCAAATACTTCCCACGAGCAAAAATTTTTTGAATTTTTAGGGAACATTCCATAATAAGCTAGAAAGTGAGTTTAAAGAAGAGCAACTAGTCTATGCCCGACACAAGTTTCATGTTGTCTTTAGATAGTGACTTAAGAGTGGGTGTGACCAAGTAGGTCAAGCCACATTATCTCAGTTTACTCTAATCTTTAATTTTTATATTATATAATATCTTGTGAAATCCAGCGTGGTCCCGTGGGTGAGGGGCGGGCTCTCTGATGCCTGGTGGGTGGCCTACTCAGTCACTAAAAATCATTGAGTACCTGCGTTCACTCGAACAAGGGGTAATAATGGCGGTCGTCTTAGGCGCGGTGCTTGCTACACCGCCTCGCACCAGAGATGGTGCGCAACGACCGGGCAGAGAGAGCGAACGTATGAGAGCCTTATCCTCTCAGTTCGTAGGCCGTGCTCCCACGCGGGGCGTAGAGCCTTACCATTATTATTATTATAGTATCTTGTCCTATGTTGTCTATAGGCTTAATTAGTAAGTTTGAACGGCGATATTTTATTAACGAAAATTTTAGACAAAAATAGCATTTCAATTTTTATCTTTGGAATAGTTAGATTATACGAAAAAGTTTCAGACAAATTGGTGAAATCGCATGTGCGACCTTCCCTTATAAGAAAACTGAACATTTGAAATTGTCACATAATGCTACTTTTGGCTTTTTGTGTATTTGGTTTTCGTATGTGCATTTCATTATAATTTAATCAAAATGATATTAATTCTTATGGGATTCTTGTGTAAAACAAGTAAATTCTTTTTTAAAGGGTCATTGCAACTATTTAAAACCTTTGATAAGTAAATTACAGTAAAACTTCATTTATTAGAACTTGATTATTTAGTTGGCCAATTGTCTAAATTAAGGGCCTCGGTAAGAAATAGGTAAGAAGTAGTAAGACAGAAAGGCTCATTGCACGTTGTATTTTTAAAAATTGCCCCTAAAGTAAATTTTGTATCTGATAAATTTATTTTTTAAAGTTTAGTAAAACACAGCGTTCTGTAGTTATTTATCTTGTCATATCAGGCGAGTACACATTTAGAATTCCCGTTGAAATTTCTGCTGGGCGTATTATTGTATACGTATCCAGCTATCCGGAAAATCGATTAACTCTGTCCACAAGTAGTCGAGTAAAGGATGCCCCCAGTAATAATTACTTTGGTGTTGTGTAGATGTGTAGATGTTATATTATTTATATAAATGATTGAAAATGCGTGTTTTGCCATTTTGTAAATAAAATTACTTTGATGTTAACCAGGATATAAGAAACTTAGATCACATGCAACTATTTTCAATTGATTTTTGTTTTCTTATTTACAAGCGCAGGAATACTAGTGAAAACTAGTATTTAAAGAACGTATAAGTAAATGTTATATACCAGGTTACATTTATGGTTTTGATGCGCTTTGCAAGTTGGTTTGGTTGCAGTAGGCACTATAAATAAATTTTTTACGTTATTTGACACTAAATTCAAATGGTATGTAAAGAAAATTTTTCATCTAATACTATAACCTTTTCATGCTAAGTGAATGAGTTGAAGAAAGCCAGAACAAGCGTCGGCGTTTATTTTTGCAATAGTCCGTCGAAAACAATCGAAACTCCAAAAATAACTTGCAAAGATCATGACACTGTTTTAAGTGACAAAGGAATATATTCGAAAATCGGGTTCATTGAGCTTTAATAGTGAAAGTGGGTATAAATGAGTCATCTGTAAAATACATTCTGCTTTTGTTATTTATAGAGAATAAATATGTTTGAAATCAATTTAAGGGTGATGTGGATAAGTTTAAGAGAAGCGTGACAGGCTTCTTTAGTTTGTTTTATAACCAGAGATAAAATATTATAAATGTCTTGTCAACAACTATTTTAAAGGGCATATTCAGAAGATTTGACGGAAATGGGCTAAGTATCATGTATAAAAAAGATACATATTATTTTAAATTTTATTTGCTGTATTGCCAATTGTAGAATTTATTCACATTTTCTTATATTAGAGCTTTACCATATAAATATGTTTTTATTTTAACAAATTACATTAGATGTACATCAGCTTATAAAGATAAATTTGTTAGAATGCTACGCTTATATCATTTTTTATAGAGTACTGAACTTAGCATTGTACAAACAAAGCATAAACTATTAAATTAATTTATAACCAATAAAGATACACCTAAGAATTACTTTATTGCTAATATTTATTGGTTATTGTAGTTTTAAATAATTTTTGTCACAATTAATATCTAATTTTTTGAAATTTCAAACAGTAAGTCTTGGGAAAGCTTACGCTTCAGTTTTGTAAGTTCTTTTTACCGAGGTAGTTTCGTTGCATAAATTTGTTAAAGAAGTTATCACTTAATTTTTGTATGTAGTTTGTTATAAGAGGAACACTTAACTGTTGGTGTATTTGTCTGCTTCGTACGAACCAGGGGCTGTTAATTTGAAGCGTAGCACTATGTTTTGCACGTTTTGCAGTTTCTTGAGTGATGTTTTGCATGCGTTATTCCATAACGGGCATGTATAAGTTAGTATTATTCGAAGAAGAGTCTGATAGATTCACAATAAGCATTCGCATTTGAGCTGGGATGCACTACTATACATCTCTACCGACCAGGGTATACAATATGATGAGTCTAGTATTGGCATTCATTAATTTTTCTCTTTAGATGACGTCCCAGTTGAGCCTTTTATCTAGGAATCTAAGAATTTGTATTTTCTATTTCTCAAATCAATCACAAGTAAAGTTTATTTTATTTTCAATGTATTCATAGCTGTCTCAATTGTAGTGCTCTGAATAAGGATTGCGAAATAATCTGCAAATATGTTTAAAAAGAGGTCTATGATTTTGATTAGGTATGTCAGGATATTTAACTCAATCATCTTATATAAGAGTCTTTCCAGCCACATCTTATTAAAAACCTTTTGTATATTCAGAAAGATTGTTCCAGTATATGGTGGGCGGTTGTCTTTGATAGTTTAAATCCAAACTGGTGTGCCTTAGTGAAGATAACATTTTCTAAGAGTTTGGTTAGGGTAGATAGTAAACTAATAGATTTGCAACTATCAGGGTTTTATTTATTTTTTCCCGTTTTGTAGGTTGAGATTGTATTTGCAGTTCGCCAGGATGACGGAAATCTCATGGAGCCGTTGAGGATTAAAGTTAGGTAGGCTAGTACGTTTTTGATTGGTTTTTTAATATTTCGTTTTTTATAAGGTTATACTCAGAGTATTTACGCTTATGAAACGTTTGTTGCATCTGGAAATTACTCATAGTATTTGTTATTTAGGTCGCAAGGATGGGGTCATGTTCGATTAGGTTTGGTGGAAAGACCTGTTCTAGGTGCGGACTAAAATTTCTGATTTTTTTCTCTTTGGAGGTGTAGATTGCATTGTTTACAATTAATGGATAAATGACATTAGATTGCCTTAGAAGTTCTTGTGTATCTAAGGCTATTTAATTCTTGTTTTATAATGTTTTATAGTAAGGTAGTCGAGTTTTTTGCCATTCTCTCCTGTATTTATTTTTTTTATTTTATTAGTTCTATTATATGATCAAGAGTCAAATAATGTGAAGCAGTACTTCTCTGTTTTCACAGCGCTAAAGCCACTTGTACACATTTTGTCTAACCGTCGTGTATTTCGTTATTGCTTTGACTATGTTTATAGTGGATCAAAACGGACCAGTCCAACTAAGTCTTTGGTTGAGAATATTTTGAAGGTTATCCAGTCAGTTAGTTCATCAGCAAAAAACCAGATTACTAGAAAATTATTGGAGTTTAATTTATCTGTCAGTATTTGTTACATTACTTTTTGAAGTTTATTATGCAGTACAATGTCTAATATGTCAGGCTGATGATCCGATCTATACTTGCAATAAGTAAATTGGTTTTGGGACTGAAATTAATATGCCATAGTTCGCATTGATGTTGTATAGGCTTCAACTCCCCAGGTTACATCTCTAGATTGCGTTTTTAGATTTTACGTCTCCTAGTACCAACATGGCCTCTGTGTTGTGGAATAAATTATCTTTTGTTGAACTGTTAGTTTGCACTGTTCAGTTTTAGCAGCAACTAGTAGTAGACTTACTTTTTCTAAGTGTGAATTGAGTCATTTAACGAGTTTCTTTAAAATTGTTAAGTTTTGGGAATCGTCCGAGCAGTTAATAATAGTTCGGAATAAGCGACTTTGGTACTAGCCAAAGAAAAATTCTGGTTAGTTTTTGAAATTACTTTAGCATAAGATTCAGTCGGTGATCTGTAGCTGTTGATGGTTAACTCTTTCATTTTTTAGACGTAGCTACATCCTAAATAGCTTTCCGAGTGCTTTTTTAGACAATTTATACACCAAGGGTTTTCATTTAGTTTTTCTTTGTCACAGATAACGTATAGACATTTTCCTGTGCACTTTATACAGCGTGGTTGTAATTGGCAATAATTCCTATATAGCTGGCACTTCTTACATATCGATACACTTCCGTGTTTTTTCTTCGTAATCCAACCTTGATTAGGTGGGTAACTTTCTTTAAGCTAAATATTTTTTACCTGCAACTTCAATTTCTTTTTCTGTTGGCGATACTGGAATATTTCGGATTGTTACTGAGAGTTTATTAACTTCAGAATCCTTGATAGTGTGGTAGCTTAGTTTATTTTTACTGTAGAGCTTTGTTATGGAACAATAATCTTCTATGGCTGTTAGGTTTATTTTTAGTTACTTGTTTTTATCGACTGTTGAAACACATTTTTGGTTTTTTATTTAAATTCTGCAAGTAATTCTTGGTAGTTTCATTTATCCGCCCTGTGTAAATATATTTATGAAATTTTTATTTATTTTTTCTCTAGGTGTACATGTTGCGTCAGTCTGATTAGAGATGCTTATTCCTACGATTATCGCAGCGTATTTTTCTTGATACATAGTATTAGCAGCATTCTAAATTTGCTTTTTATATAGTGGTATTTATTTTCCGAAATTAAGTTTTGTTGTACGAACAGGTACTTTTGATTCGGTTACCAGTCTAATGGTGAGAGCTGTTTCTTTTATATTTATTAGAGTTTATATTTTTAGGACCCTTCCGCAGTGTACAGTCACTAAAAATTAAATTGAAGAACAGCTTCCGTTAAACAACACTCGATAACCATTGACTCTTGTACTTTTTGAGCGAGTAATGTGGAGATTATCCGTATTTATGCTATAAAAGTCAAATCGCAACTAATATTTAATTTGGATTTACACTATTTTAGAGTAGTTTTAGAGTAGTTATGACCCAATATGCAGGAGTAGTTTTTCTATTATACATATAAGCATTGCTTCTAAGAAGTGTTGTTACGTAACAAATTGATTCTTAACAATATGTCGATGTTTAGATTGTCATATTTGCAAAAAAAATTATGTGATTTTTTAATTGTTTTGGGTTTATAATATCCCGGTTAGTTTCTTTTTGATTTTAGCTGGACGAAGCTAACTTATATTCCTTATATGTCATTGCTGGAAACGATAACTTTTATCGAGAAAGGTTAAAAAAGAGATTTGTGACACTGAAGGCCCAGTGTGTTATAGAACCGTAGCAAGATGGAACAAAAAGTTTTATTCTGGCGACCTCGACTTTTAAGGTTAGCTATGTTCTGGCTGACCATTTGTTCAAGATGCCGAGCCGTTTCGAGACTTGGCTGAAACCCCGATAAGATCCACACTAGCTGACTAAACACAGGCTAGACTTCCGACGAAGTTGAAGGAGCCCATTAGGAATACTTTGATTTGAAGCCGACGGAGTGGTTTTTCAATCAGATCCGGATGCTTGCAGATCGGTGCTAAACATGTAGAAAGTTATGGCTTTTATTTTGAAGAATAATTGTTGTTTATACATTTGTTTACAAAAATAAAACTTTTTGTAAATGCGACATACTGTAAGTTCATAAAGAAACTTAATTTTTTGTTTCTACAATGCTAAAAAATTAAAAGGCCTGCCTATGGAATGCTCTAATGCAACAAATAGATTCATTTATATACACTGAGAAACAAAAAATGCATTTTCTTTTAGGTTTAGATTTTTCACGAACTATCTAGGCACTGCTTCTTCAAACTCGAGTCTAACGTATGAAATTATATAATACTTGCAATAAAATGATTTTTTAAAATTAGGACTGACTGTAAAAAACTTAACCTATGGAATAGGATGAAGATTTTAATTTATAGTTTTACCTACGCACACACAAACTTCTTTACTTAATTATATATATAACAAGATCAGGGGGCGAAACGGTAACATATACAAATGTTGAAACTCATAAACACCTTGGAAACTCAAACTTAGACCAACCAATCAACTATGAAGGTCGCAGCACTCTATATATCATCGTGCATGAGATATGTCACTTTAAAATAAAAAAAGCAGGAAAACTCCCCTTAGGGGTGTTTCAATGGGTCGGGTTTATGAGACATTCCTATTCTACTTTTTAATGAGGAGTTCAAAGAAGGTGGTCAGAAGTTTCGACCTAATTGTACAATCGATAACTATACTCAATTGTATATATTACCTCTAATAAAAAAAATTATGAGTGCTGCTGCTGCTGCTGCTGTCACACAGGTCAAAGTTCAACTATTGCTGTCAATGATGTAGTGATTTGAGGGAAGGGCTAATAAAATAAACAAATGAGTCTTTAATACTAAAAAAAATTATTCTGCCTATAAAAACACATCATATATCATAAACCGAAAAGATTGCGGCTTCTAAGCATTGTAGGTAGAGATATCTAAAGGGGATTCCCCTCGTATGCTGTATTTATATTTTACTACTTAACCAGTTTAAAAAGTGGAAAGTAAAGCATATGATAATGACACTCAAAATTAATTCTACAAGCAGTACAATAAAAGACATAGTAAACTTAATCATAAAACGAATAATTAATTCTTTATGCGATTATTTGATTAGTATAAAGCATTAATCATGTTTTTATTAACTTGTCTCCATAAAGTTCAGCGTCATAGACAGCTATAACATTTATACCTCAAAATTTATAAGACTTTTAAAGCCTAAATTTAATAGCTACTAAACAAGGCCTTTTAGACATTAATTTACAAATTTGTATAAGATTATAAGCACCTTATAACCTCAATTAAAATTATCATTCGGTAACTGTACAGTTAATTGTAGATTTAGATTTTATAGGTTCAACAGGCTCAACAGCGACAAACATTAGTAAAAAGTCAATTTTCTTTTAAAAACTAATTGAGAACACAAAGTATTTGCAAATACTAGATGTTTAAATTAAATTTTTAAAACATTTGTGCAACCCAGCTTATAGTTTACGATGGAAGCTTGCCAAAAGAACTAACAGAATACAGTAAACGTCGCCTAGCTGCTAAGAAAAGTCAGCGGCTTTGTCGTTGTTTCATGTGCCTATTAAATCGTTATTTAAAATGGTAACGTTTAAATGAAGGATTTTAAAGCATGGTTCTTACCTAGTGGGGTATGTTTGCCCCATTCACATGTGTACTTGCATAAAAATTACCAAAATACTTATTTATAATATATTTAGTCACATGACGATTCCTTTTAGATTTAATACAATAGTAAAAAATATAGTTTTAAACAGTTAAAATTTCGTATCTGTAACTACAAATTTTTTGTATAATTAATAATCGTCAATTTTAAGCCTAGGCAAAATCCGCAACAAATTTACTTATATGAAAAACTCATAGCACAAGAATTGTTAACTGCTGCTCGTTTATGTAATTAAGTAATTGCACATAAAAATAAACAAAATTTGCAAGTATTTAAAAAAAGCAAAAAAATTGTAGTCACTAGAAAATTTGTTAATTATTGGAATTACTTTTAAAACCTGGTCCAAAATGTATAATTTTAATGGTGGCATATATTGCCTTTATTTCCGATAAGTGTATCAAAAAAAGCGCAGTATTTTTTTCTGAAAGTTTGGCAGAGTTCTACTTGGCGACATTTATAGTTTTTTTAGTATGTTAACAAAATCAGTAAGTATACAAACTTGTACAACATATGCACACCTAATAGCGTGAAGAAGTAAACAACCAGCGATGTCACCTCAGATTTTTAAGTCACGTGGCCATTGTCTCTTATGTCTTCTGTAGGTTGTAGCAGTGATGACATGAGTCGATTGGTATGATTATCAAGTCTGTTATGAGGTTTAATGCAGCGCTTTTGGATGACTTCACCCACGTAAGGAATTTTTAAGTCCGTATAGATGATATAGTTAGAGATGTACAGCGGTGCGTCCGCAATATTTCGGAGAATTATGGATTGAGCTCGATGTATGATCGCTATCCCATAGCTCCACATTGGTCGTAGCACTGCCTTGTGAATTATTAATTTATTCTTCATATATAATTTGGATGTGCGTCTTAGGAGCCAGTTAAGTTCTCTCGCTTTTAGGTCTAATTGTTTATGTTTCTTTGATATATGTTGCTTTCAGTTAAGGTTGCTTAAGTGTAAACTTAGATATGTAATTACTTTGCTTTGGGGTATGACTACTTAATTTATGCTTATTGGAGGGCACTGTCCTCTTGCCAGGGTAAAAGTTATATGTGTTGATTTTGTTTTATGTACATTGATCTTCCATTTATATAGCCGTTCCTCAATATGTTCTTAAAGATTGGTTAAAGCTACAACAGGATCGTCATGCTCTGGTAAAACCTCCGTATCGTCCGCGAATGTACCAACTGCTGTTTCATCATTTGTTGGAAGGTCGGGTGTGTAAACCATTTATAGTAGTGGGCCCAAGATGCTCTCCTGTGGTACGTCAGAAAATGTGGAAAAGCAGTTGGACTTTTTACATCTGACTTTAGTTTTGAAGTGATGGTCCTTCAGATTGGATTTCAGTTTGTCAGAATGACATAGTCGTTTTTTTTTGTACACAAGTCCTAAACGCAACATCTTATTGGATGCTTATTTTTACAGTATTCTCATTTTCCATGGATTAATTAATAAGGTGGACCTGTTCGATGGTCGAGTGGACATGTCTAAACCAAACTGATGATCTGAGATTCATACCTGATGGTTTATTCTATTAAAAAGAAGTCTCTCAAGAGGATTAGAAATTGTTGAAAAATGACTTATTGCTCAATAATATGTGACATCTACATTTTTTCAAGCTTGGGTATCATAATAATTTGTGCTGTTTTGAGAGATTAATAAAAGAGAGAATAATAAAATAATAATCGAGTCTTATACCTGTAATTGCATTAAATGTTTTATCGGTCCTTTTCTTTGTAGTTATTATAGCATTTTGCCGGTGATCATACTTTCTTGAGGTTAGTCTCAATTACTTCTTTCATTTTCTTTAGAATGAAAAATTTTAATTTTTTTTTGTGTTAAAATTGACGTAGATAATTTATCTACCACTTTTTGTACTCTATCGTTATTGTGAGGAGAGGATACTTGTGAAAGGTGTTCGGACACTAGGTTTGCCTTTCTTTTATCGCTTTTGCTTACGGGTTTGTACGTGTTGTACATTTATTAATAGGAGAAGAAGTAGTTTTAGGTTTTCTCTTTTTTTAAATGGTTTTCAGATAGAATTCTCACGTCTTGAAGGATTAAAAAGATAAATTTCTACGTGGGCGTTTCTCATTACTTGAAGCTTTGATTTTAGGTTGTTACTGATACTATTATATTTCCTTCTATATCTATGTTGATCTAGCTTTTCTCTTCTCTTCCACCAACTTCTTTATTTCTAGAGGTATATTGTTTGTCTTAGTTAATTTTTGAGCCACTTGTTCGTCTGACATTTCTCGCTGCTTGTTGAGAGTGCTGACTAAATTATTTGCATTCTACTTCTGTCATCTGCTTTTTGCAGTCTTACAGAGAGGTTTATGTTATTATGAATTATTTGACGATGGGCATTCCAATTTGTTTCGTTGTTGTGCAATTGAGGTCTTAATTTTTTTAACATTACAGTTTTGCTTACTGTTGCAATAATATGGTTGTGGTCGGAGGTTAAGTCATAATTTCATCTTCTATGTGTATAATTTGAAAAAATTCTATTAGTTATAAGAAAGTCCAATAAATCAGAAACCCTGTTTAAATCAGTAGGCTAATAACCTGATTTCATGCAAAATCTGTGCCAATTTTCTGCCCTTGGTTGTTGTAAGGCATAATAATAAACGTATTTTTGCTGTTACAGTTTCCTCCGACTATAACTTTTGAGGCCAGTGTTTCAAAGAATCTTTTACATTGGTCAGTTTTTTATTATGACGAGGAGGACAATAGACAGCCGCGGGGTAACTTTGTAAGGAAGACTTTGAACTCGTATTGATGTAGCCTATATATATGGGTTTCTTTATATTTTGGTAATTAGTAGTGTACTATTGATCTTTTAAAGCGTTGGTGTTTCACCATGAGATATAAGGATGGTTTATATAATAGTTATAATAGTAAAATGAATTTCACTGACCAGGAGTATGTCTATGAAATTTTGTTATAATAATTATTTCATCTTTATGGCGTGGAGGTGACCTACTTAGTCACTAAAAATAATTGAGTACCTGAGTTTATTCGAATAAGAGGCAATAATGGCGGGAATCTAAAGCGCTATCTTTGATAGTGCGCGACGACCGAGCAGAGAATGCAAGCATATGAGAGCCTAAACCTCTCAGTTCGCAGCCCGTGTTCCCATACGGAGATTTAGAGCGGCAAAAATAAAAAGGTTGGTTGACAAGTTTTTGAATTTATCGAGAATTTTGTGTCGCTATTCGTAGTCTCGGATTTTTGCTTTTTAACAACTGTTGATAGTGTTTGCAGAATTTGTAGTTTGATAAGTGGCTGCTTTCACATAGTGTACGTTTTTCCAGCGTATTTATATTTTTAGTGCATGCTGAACTATTATGGAATCCTTCACACTTTACACATAAGTATGGTTTCGAGTGACCATAATGCTGATATCTCATGCACTGTATATTGTTAATTTTAGTAGTTCTGGTAAGTTCTACTTAGACTGTTTTATTTTGCAGTTCGCTTATCTTACAAATATTTTTATTATTTTCAGTTCGCTTGGGGTCGATGAAAAATAAGTTTAAAAGTTCTTTAATGATTCTGTGTTGATCCAACTCTTCAACTGGAGTTGAGTGATGTAGATATCTTATGATCACTCTGTAAGCCAGTTCCTCCTTTAGTTGGTAGGCATGAAGAAAAACATTGCTTTCTTTAAAGTTTCTTATTAACTTATGATATGAGTCTGCCGTTATACAATTTATTTTGACATTACTCATAAAGCTTTTTGTATGGTACTGTCTATCTTCTAATACGTCTTTTATTTGATTTATCATTAGTAAGTAGTTTATCACTCTCTGCACAAATATTAGAGGAGGTTTTGGATTTTTGGTTATGTTTCCTGTATTAATGTTATTTTCTGTTGTACTGTTTGATAATTAAGCACAGTTAAGTAACTCGATAAGCAAAACAGGAAATAAAACAAAACAGACTGCGGAGAAAAAGTGCCGTTGGGAACAAATGCACGACGGAACAACTAAAACGAGGCTTACCGCACGTAACGGTCTCTGACAGCCTGGACGCCGGATCTTGGCGGCTGCAACCCGGGGATGGGTTTTCCTTGGCCATTTGTACTAGGGCACCACGGACGGGGCGGAACGTACAAAAGCCAGCGACAGCGTGCAATCACAGCGCAATAGAGCACCTGGTCAGCTGGCTGGCGACTCCGTCGCTCGCGAGGGTTCGAATCAGAATGCCGGGCGGCGATAAAAATCCCGCTTAGTTGTGACTAGGGTGGGTAGCGGACAATCAAGGTTACAGGTAGAGATGGGATTCGGGACAAGCGGATTTAGAGATGAGCACCTAACATGTACTTTCTACTAAAGCAAATCTGTTATTTGTTGTTACTATTTCTTTAGATAGATTGTTTTGTATTTTAGTGTCTTTTCTTCTTTTGAAGCTATTTATAGATTGCCATTTGTTTTTGTTGTTGCGTTGGACTTTCACTTGTGGATGGTGTAGTTTCTTGTACTGGTTGGGTTCTATCATTTAATGGCATTTGTTGGCATTAATTTGATTTGAATAATGGATACTGATATGTATTTAATTAGTTATTCATTACAGGTTGCCATTACATGCCTATGTGCGGTAGTAAATACATTTGTTGATTATTATTTATGTTGCCCGGTTTGGTGAAGTGACTAAAGTAACATTTTAAATAATTGTCTTAAATTATATACATACCTGGTTATTGATAGACACCTATGTAATTAAAATTTTAAGTTTTTAAAGGTTTATTAAGTCAGTATCACTGTTAAATATGTGGTTAGTTAAAGACAATCAGAGTTATTAAAGCAATCTCGGGGTCGCGTTATTGTTGCACTTGAAATCGAGCAAGAAAGCTAAGACAGCTTGCGATTAAAACTCGTGCTTTCGCTCATGCTTTCGAAACACGAATTATTAACATTTGTAGTAAACACATTGCGGTCAGTCATTACAAAGGATTACTGCAAGGGCGAATGACAATTGTTAAAATTAAATACAAACGCGGAGAACGTTTCTCTGAGATATTGTGCAAATTACGTAAGTCGGCAAAATTGTCGCATTTGAGCCATTTAAGAACGGCCTATGCATACCTGAAGAGTAAGAGTTGTGTGTAAATTTTATACTGGTAGATTTTGTAAAAGAGGCCGGAAACGCATTAACCATCAATGGTAAATGTTATTGTGAAATATTAATGAATTTTATTTGGACAGCATGTATTTGGATGACTTTTGTTTCTAGCAGCAAGGCGCCACCTGTCATACGTCGCATAACATTTGTCACATATCCTATTCCACATTGAATGACAATGTTGACTCTTTCGGATAATATCATAACTTTATCAACTAATAAATAAATAAAATGTTTTCTGTTAAATTAAATATTTCGTTTAGCTTGGGATATCCTCTGTAGTTAATAATAATGTAACTAACACAATTGGTTTTTTTTATGGTAGAAGAGACTAATAAAACAAATCACCATCAGCTATAAGGAAAGCAGCGCTGTTAACACGATCTAGGTTATTTTTGTCTTTTTTTTAAAGTGTTAACTTTTAAATTTTGTACTTTTTTTATAATTTTCTAACTTTCATAAATCTCTTGGCTGCAATTTTTCAACTAAAATATTTTTTGTATATATTTTTGATCATTCGATACACATTTATGTAAGACTCAGTTTGATAACCACTAAAAGTTATAGTTATGTCAATAACATGGTAATACATATCTAGAATCGTAAACATAATTCTTAAGCTGTATAAAAATATGGACACTCTGCTTCACAAACATATAAGTAACTTCAAATAATTAAGCAATTATTGCATTTTTTCTGTAAATTTATCTTTGTTAGACAACTTCTTATGATCTCTTGATATTTGGCGTACTTATTAGCGGCGCAATTTCGGGGCGACAATTCATTTGTTTTGAGGTTTTTCGAAAAGAACCACACACATTAACAAAATGAAATTATGGTTTCTCTATTCCTTAAATATCTTACAGTTAACCTAATAGCAAAAATTGTTTTGAAGGCAACATGTCTAATCTAACGAATCTTCTATTAAAAAATTTAAATTATAGAATTTTTAAATTCAACATTAAAGTGTAGAACATTTTCTTACAGTTTATAGTGAGTTTTTCTGGCCAAAAACCAATTTAATGGTAATATAATGGAAATACTTTGTGCGGTCACAATGTAAGACCGTTTTATTGCTCGGATTAGTTGAAAGTTAGACGTCAGTAACCGGGCACGTGTAGTCAATTATAATGAATGACCGAGTAGAGCAACGAATCTGCATTGAATTTTGTGCAAATTTGGAATATTCGTCATCAGAAACTATGCTGATGTAAATGTAGATGAGGACGTTGCAGCATTATACAGTACAAACGGTTTAGAGACTACTAAAAATCTGTTGAAAGAAGAAACCAATAACGCACTGAAAAAAAATGTACACGAGTTACAATCAACAAAAATTAGTAAATAACAACACGGAAATCAGGAGATGAGCCACTATACAGTTTACATTTGTCGCCTTGTAACTTCTGACTGTTAAAAAATATAAATTATTTTTAATACATAAGATATTTTAGATTTTCAATAGAATTTAAGTTAATATAACAAGTAATTCTAATAGAGAACTTTAAAAATGTTTTAAAATGTGAAAACATTGTTATTTTAAGTTAGAAGCTAACATTATGCCCTAACAGAGGCATAACTACGATAAAATTCAAGTAATGAAAACCTGAAACATACATTCAGACCATTAAAAATAAAGAAATTAGATAGCTTGAAGCTTTTAAGCTTTCTGCTGTTTCCAAGTATAAAAAATTTTGTCAGAGGTAAATAACAGAAAACAAATACCTGAATAAAACCAAAGATTTGGATAAACAACTTTAAGTTAGTAAGTAAATAAAAACTAGCATTATTTATTTAAATAAATATGCAACACGCAAATCTTTATTCATTACCTATAAGATTATTAGTTAGGTTATCGGAATTACTATTGCTGATTATTAAGAAAACAACATCTACTTAGTTAGGCTTACTTCTAGCTAAACATGTAATTTTAACTTTTAGAGAGTTTCAACCAGTCATCGAGGAAGTTATGTGAAAAATATTAAACTTTTATATAATATGGCTGGCCTCAATTAAATACCGTTCAAATAAATAATGTTATAAGGCATCTTGTATTAACCGTTTGTTTTCCTGGTTACATCTATCACAAACTTCGACCATTAGACACGTCGTTTACGTCGCATTTTAAAACTTATTATTCAAGAAAATAAAGTAACTGAAAGAGCTTCTCGGTAAAAATGCACAGCATGTCAGGTTCCTCATTTAACGTGTTCATATTTTTTAAAATTTGCAACAGCTGTAAGTGCATATATGGGATTCGGCACATTATCACTTGATAAGTACAGCGCTCGGCAATTTATACGTCAAACTGAATTGACCTACTTAACACTACGTCCTTTGATATGTCAGATATGCATTCAGAGTATATAACAGAAAAGAACCAGTTTACTGTTACTACTATGAAATTAATTACAGGTTTTTAATGAAACATTATTTTTAACATTTTCAAATACTCCAAGCGTATTTTTGAGATTATAAGTTATTCTAATTTTGAAAATAAAAATAATTTTTTATTAAATATTTTATTAAAGCCATTTTTCAAAATAAAGGTACATCATTTGTTAACATTTTTCTTATTAAAGTTATTTTGGAAATTGTACGAAAAAGTTACATTTAAAATTTGTTATAGTAATTTTAAAAGAAAAAAGTAATTTATACAAATTTATTTTAAAGTCTTATTTAAATTTAAACATTTAATTAAAACACTAAGTTCACAATGCATGAATACTGTTTTTCTAGAAGATGAGAGCAATGCACCAATTTAACGTTACATATATTAGTGATAGAGGAAAACTTCGACGATATTAAACATCTTTGGAAGATTTATTTGGAATTAAGTATAAGAAACTATTATAAAAAATGAAAAATGCAATAAATAAAAAATAAAAATAAAAAGGCAACAGGCAGTTAAAAAAAGGTTTTGATTGACGATTGTATTCACTTCTACATGTGTGTATATATTTAAAAAATAGAATAAAACGTTAAAGAAAAGCTAACTTTTAAAGAGGAATATTCTTTATATTTTAACTCAGGGGAACTAATTGAAAACCTGAATGTTATCAAACTTGTTTGTGTTAGTAAATAATATTTTTACGGCCACTAAATGTATATTAATAGTGTGTCCAGAAAGGGTAGGGGGTATCTGTATCTGCGCCACCCTAGCAACGGCGTGGATTAGAGGGGCGCGGTAAGGATGGGTTGTTGCACTACTCTTTGGAGATATAGTAGCCATGGAAGTGTACCCGGGAGACCATCGCGCTTTTTGCGTACGCGCATATTTTCTCAATGGCGATTCGATAGTCACAACTGAACGTTTATATCGTGCAGAATTTAACGTACGGAATGCACCAAAATGACGATACCATCAGAAAATGGATTTGTATGTTTGAAAATACCTGTTTGACTGTAAAAATTCTCAATTAAGGTCATCCGCACTCTGTTCGAAGCCAATAAACGACTAAAGAAGTAAGAGTTTCAGTGCGTGAAAATTCGTCTCAATCAGTTCGCAAACGCATTCAAGAATTTAACTTTAAAAAATATCGTTGCACAAGATTCTGAAGCAAGATTTACAACTTACAGCCTACAAAATTCAGTTTGTTCAAAATCTGAACGTTACCGACTATCCCCTCCGGCTGAATTTTGCAAATGAAATGCTTTAACGTTTCCCAACCCTCGAAAACATTCTGTTTAGTGACGAAGCGAACTTTCACTTAAATGGTTACTTAAACAAACACAACAGCCGCTACTGGGTGAACCAAAAATCCAAGACAGATAGATAAACGACTATTACATAGTCCAAAAGTTATTGTGTAGGCTGACATGTCTAGTGAAAGCATCATTGAGCCTTATTTTTTTGAAGATCGGCGAGAGCGAGCACTTACCGTAAACAATGAACGGTATTGCGACATGTTAAAAAACTTTTAGTTCTACAACTGTAGAAGTTCATAGGTTTTAATGTGGAAACATGGTTTCAACAAAATGGGGCCACTTCCCACACCTCAAACCAATCACTTGAGGTTGTCAATCAACTTTTCTCGGAAAAAGTGATCTCTCGTCGAGGCACCATCAACTGGCCCCCGAGAAGCTCCGATCTTACACTCCTTGATTTTTTTTTTGGGGATACCTTAAAGAGAAAGTGTATGCAAACACACCACTAACTCTACTGCAATTAAAGCACAATATTCACACTGAAATGGCCGCCAGAGAGATGTGTAGACGTATGGCGGCTAATTTCCGTGTTTGGTTAGAGGAGTGCCAGCAGCGCGAGGGTCAACATTTAGACAACATAATCTTTGGCACTTAATTTTCCAAAACTTTGTCTAAAAATCAATAAAGGTAAAGTTCACTTAAGAATGTAGCAAGCAATTAAAAGAAAAAATAACGAGATGGATGTAAAATCTGGAAAGGCAACATTTGAAAGCGAAACAAATCACGTATGAAATCTTTTAACTCCCGTATCTCGGGCCAAGTGGAAACTACAGGTCTGAATACCAAGGAAGATACCAATCTAAGGTGTCTACTGACCAAATATGCAGTAAATCGGTCAAGTAGTTCCGGAGATACCATCAGAGCGGTCCAAGCGGTTGATGTGCTGGCTGCAATGTGGACGGGCCCAGGTCTCATTCGCGGAGTGCTCTGATGCCTGGCGGGTGACTTACTCAGTCACTAAAAATAATTGAGTACCTGCGTTCACTCGAACAAGGGGTAATAATGGCGGTCGTCTTAGACGCGGTGCTTGCCACATCACCTCGATCAGAGATGGCGCGCGACGTCCGGGCAGACATATGAAAGCTTTAACCTTTCAGTTCACAGGCTATGCTTCCACGCGGGGCTTTAGAACCTTACCATTATTATTGGTTCCGGAGAAATCGTGTCGACAGACACACACACACACATACCCACACACAAATAGACAGACAGACACAGTCGTGATCGTATTAATTTTCGACTATGCCTTTCAGGTTTTCGAAAGTTAATAACATGAAGGAAAAGTAGAAAAGAAGCAAGGCTACTAGAATAACTGTTTTTAACCAACAAGGACAATAATGCAAAATTTAACAAAAGAAGTAAAACAACTGGGAATTTTTGTAAATATCGTTTATTGTTATCGACCAACCTATAATTTTAGTCTTTTCTTTTTTTACTTTTCTTTTTTTTATGTGCTCTTTCCATATACACACCAGATGGGTATTTAGATTTATTTCTAGGCATTTTGCTGATTTGCAATGCGGAATGTTTGTATTATTTATTGTTATCGGGAACCGTTTATTGCACTTATTTGTATCTGCAATTAGTTATTTTGTTCTACGCTTTTTGAAGTTTATTAGCTGCCTCTTCGTTATCATTACCTATTGCCAAAATAGCTATGTCATAAGCAAACATGACAAATATGACGTTTTGAGTCTACGGAATGTCGCTAGTGTGCAGCACATATAGTATGGGCCCCAGTGCGCTGCCTTGGGGTAGCCCTACATTAATATCTCTCATGCTCGAGTATTCTTCTTCTTGCTTAACACGAAACATGCGTTCTAATATATAAGGTTTAATATTTTAGCATATTTCTTTGGCAACATAGTCTTTAATTTATACATTAGTCCCCCATGCTAAACTTTATCAAAACCCTGGGTTAAGTTTAGAAATATAGCCGAGCAGATTTTTTTTCTTCGTACGCCTTTTCAGTAATATCTGTTATCTGTCATCGAGTGCCTGTTCCTGACATTAAACTGATGGGCAAGGATTAGCTTTTTGCTTTCAGGTTTTAGTCGCTCCAAAAGCACCTTCTCAAATAATTTTGACTGTATTGGGAGTAACAAAATAGATTTGTACAATGAGGGTTTAGTGGGGTTTTACCCGGTTTGTGAATCATGATTACCTCGGCGATTTTCTAGACGTCCGATACATGTTTCAAGCGGAATGCTGCATTTATCAGGCAAGTAAGTTTTACCAATGCTTTGCTAGGCCGTTTTTAAGCATTTCTCCGGTTATGAGATCATATATTGGAGCTATCTTCGAACTGATAATGGTTTTAATTTCTTTTGCAACCTTTTTTGGAGTTGCAATGTTTAGTTCTATGCCTTCGTGTTGTAGCACTTCTTGCACAGGTTAATTTTCGTTTGACTGAAAGGTTTGTTCTAGGTGACTTACAAACTTCTGCCTTTTGCTGATTGTGTTTTGCTTGGCTTCCGTCTGAAGATTTGATTGGTGGACTATGCGAGCACGGTTTTTTAAATTTTTCAATGTCCTTTTAAAGACAATGTTTTAGTATGTTGTTTGTTATGTATTAGTATTTATTTATGGATTTATTTTTAGTTCTACAATTTTTCTTCTTAAATCTTGAGTAGCACGGTTTAATCTAGTTCTACCGTCTGGTGCTCTTGTTCTTAGCCAATTTTTTTTAGTTTTCTTTTTTCCGCTACCAGATGTCCGATTTGCAACTGAGAATTAAGCCTAGATTGTGCCTAGAAAAAGAAAAAACGTTAAACAAAAAAACAGAATGAGAATCTAAAAGACGATAATAGATAAATTAAAAATTTGAAAAATATAAATATAAATTAAGAAATATAAACATATAAATAATGTTATTTGTAGAGTGAATAATAATATAGAAGTTAAACATATACTTAAAAAATATTAAAAACTTTTACAACAGATGAACAATAAGTGCATATAATAATAATAATAAAAATGGTATACAAATCAAGTGAAGAAGTATGTTTATCAGAGCTTAAAATAACAAAGGCATAAAAAAACACGTGAAATAAATGGAAAATTAAAAGCAATTAGATAAAACATAAGAAAAGAATATATTCATTTGCTATATCCTAATCTAGAAAGAATTATACATGCAGAAACAAAGAAAAAAGTGAGTACAAGAATAAATTAAATTATAAATTAAAATAAAATGCAGTTAATAATAAATTGTAAATAGAATGGTTTTAGCTTTTAGAATATTAGAAAATAAAGAGCAAAAAAACTTGAAAAGTAGTATCGTAAACTGAGTGACATTGTGCTATATGAGGTGAGATTGTGTCATTCTCGATTTCTTTATTCACGCTCTCTATCGTCGGGTAGGATTAAATCAAGAATGGCATAATCTCACCTCGTATAGCAGAATGTCACTCCACTTTACGGTATAGATATATAAATAATTGGAAATCATTCGGTTACGTTAAATAACGGAATTTTACTAGGTTAACTAGATATACTATTATAAACACTTACAAAAAGTTAATCAGGATCTACAGGCTCTACAAATAAATATATAAAAATACATCTAAATATTTAGAATTAACAATTACACCTTCTATAAAAGCAGAGTGTACATCGTATATTATGGAGTAAGATTTATAGCTAATAAAATAATTAAACAATTTAGTTGTTGGTTTTGAAGATATCATTGATAGAATACGTAAGATAAGATGTTTTATATGTAAATAAACATATAAGTAAATAAATATCAATGCGATATAGAGGTTATAATAGAGGATCTAAATGCTCATGTATAAAGAAAACAGTAGGAAATTAGCACTTATTTAACAATAATAATCTAAAACGGATTTCACAGTTTGCCTTCCAAAATAATAAGAAAATAAGTACAGCATTACTCTATAAAGATATACCCAAAGTAATTTAATTACCTGACGGTTTTCGTAAAACTGATAATAAGCATGTACCGATAGTAAAAGATGTTAAGACATATTACAAGGATGCCTGATAAGAAAATTGTAAGAAAGGCACTAACGACGCAGAACAAAGTAACCGAACGGTAAACCAAAAATAAGATGATTGACAGCAGTAAAACAAATCCTGCTAAAATTGCGATTGGGGACAAGAAAAAGAAAAAATAAAATAAAATAAGGTTAAAAGACTTAAAACCTGTAAATCTGTATTATATTTATAATAATAATAATAATAATTAATAATTGTCAGCTCTAACGCTCTGCGTAAAAGCACGCCCTGCAAACTGAGAGGTTAAGGCTTTCATACGTTCGCCTCTCGCTTTCTTCCCTCCTCCCCCCCCCCTCTCTATATATTTCTCATAATAAAACATTATTAATTAAATGGCTTTCTTGCGAATTAATTTTGATGGAGATGTAATTGACAAACAGAGCAACTGCGATGATGGTTTTCATTCGAGCTACAACTGACTATTTGTACAAAGTGCATTCAAGTTATAACACCCCCGATTTTTTTACAACCAACTTAATCACACGAAAACTGTGAAAGTGGTGTCACTTCTTAACGTAGTCTCCCTGCAGCCGTACACATTTTTCATAACGTCGACGCCATGATTCCATAGCCGCTGCAAACGCTTCTTTAAAAGTCTTCTTTGACTACTGAAAAATCGCTGATGCAGTAGCGGCACAACTAGTGATTTTGCGACCACGGAGAGTATCTTTCATCGTTGGAAACAGCCAAAAGTCGCTAGAAGCCAGGTCAGGTGAGTAGGGAGCATGAGAAATTACTTCAAAATCGTCAACATTCGTGACACCCATCAGGAGAACATTTTTCGCATTTTCAGGTCTTTATGCAGAATTGTGTGCACAGATTCCACGAAAATGCCAACTTTGGAGGCGATGTGTTCCACACTCATTTGAAGATCCTTTAAAACAAGTTTCTCCACTCGCCTGATCATGTCGTCAGACCGGCTGGTGCGAGGGCGAGATTGCCTTGGTTTGTTGTCACACGACGTTCTGCCGTTTTTGAACTGTCGCGTCCACAAACGCACATTAGACACATTCATAACATTATCACCATATGTCTCACTCAACTGGCGAAGAATTTCAATCGGTGTCACACCACCCAAATGAAAAAAACAAATGGTTACACGCTGTTCGTGTAATGAAAACGTCGTCATTTTAAATATCAAAACAGTCCTCACTCTCACCGCTGCCGCTAGAGTCCTGTGTGCTGTGCAGTGCTGCCATCTCTGTCACGAATACAAAGAGTGCGTGCATATTTTAGAATAAAACGCATCTATTCACAGCCCTGAGAAAAAATTCGGAAGTTTTATAACTTGAATGCACCTCGTACTTAACATTTAAAATATATTACATAAAATTATTTGCTACAGCTTATAGTATATTTAATAATTTGTAGATGCGTCATATACAGATTTTGGCTTAATTGTTCTAAATATCCATGTAAACGGTAATATAAAAAAATTACAATCAAATTTTAATAGCAGAAATATTAAAAGAACTTACCTTATTGCTTAGACCCTTTGAATAAGCTAAACTTGACTCAATTCTATAACGGCTGGCATACAAACGGGCGTTAAAGGTGCTCGACGCGATTGTTCTCTTCCAAAGACAATAGAAGGAAGCAAGAGTTAATTCCCTAAAAGAAAGTTTAAAATCTTCTAGGTGATGATAATAACGCTTTCCTATATGCTTTCGTAAAGTTCTTGAGCGCTGACGAAAATAAACTCCTAGATTGTAAATACTTCAGAATCGCGATAGATGTTACGGTTTATCATGACCATAGTGCGTCAAACATGGAACAGTTTGAAGTTTGTTGACTTAAGATGTTGCAGCCTAGCCCCCAACTAGAACCACATACGTCAGAATCGGACGGGTGACTGTCTTATATAGGATCAGCTTCTTTTGGCTTAACGGTCGGCTCTGAGAGTGTAAAAAAAACAAATGCCGATCTTACCGTTCTAGCTTTGGTGACCACTCTATCTATGTAAGATCTCCAAGTTAGCTTTTGATCTAGAGTTACTTGATGTTACTTGGCACGGGGAGTGATGAGCCATGTCCGTACAACTTTGCAGAATGATTAAGATCTTCAGACGTTCGAGACGAGCGTAGAATCTACGAAAGTTGTGGTTCCTTACAAATCATAGGGTAATAAAGAAAGATTTTAAGGCCCGATTTTGAATAACTTAAAGATTATCCTGAAGATAGTCCTGAAGGAACGTTTCTGAGTCTAAAGTTTAGAAAGCGTGTTAAGGTTTAACATCTTCCAATGATCCATAAAATAGCGGAGACGGAGAACAACGCTGACTATAGCGGCAACGTAAAAGATAGTTTTCTTTGGAAGACCTATCCGACTCAAGTACCTTACATAACTTAAGCGTTCGGATAAGCTAGGAGACTTTCTTGTAAGTCGCTAGGTTTAGTAATCATGGGGCTTCTACTTCTAAAAACAGTCGAGGTGGTCAAGGTCGCGTTATTGAAGGTGATGTTGCACTAACGTTTCAGGTTATCAGGGAAGGTCTTAGAGTTTTATTATGAGCGTGTAAATGATGCCAAGTTCCTCATAGATGGAAAGTGAAAGAGAAGGAGGGTTTCAAGGGTTTGTAACCCCTTTCTGAAGATTGTTGTCGGCCACGTCGTTTTCTTTGATTGTCCGCAGGATCCAGAAATTATTGTGCGTACTGTCGTACCTAGTTCTTCTCTCTCATCTACTGAATTCTAGATTCTGGAGGTAGAAGATCTCTATACCTCCGGTATGGATAAGGTTTCCCTCTATCATTTACTACATCAGAACGTCCTTAAAGATGGCGATGTCAAGTTTGTTTAGACGACCAATGAAGCCTTAGGAGCGAGGGGGGGGGGCATTACCATAAGTAAAGAAGGTAGATAAATTTATTCAGCGGTTTTGCCGTTAGTTGGCCACCCAATTATTTTACTAGAAATTTCTTCCTCGAAGATGGCATCTAAGTCTCTAGAGAGGAGGAGATATTTGATATGTGACAGTGAGTTAGAGACGCAGACTTCTTTAAACAAGCTGTTTCCTTGTCTGTAGGCAGATGGCGATGGACTGCAGGTGGTTGATGGTTGGTGGCCGGGAGACTCAAACTGAATTTGATGAAGACGACTGTTTTTTTTCACTACTGGTCGATTCGGTGATATGATTTGGGAGTTCACCTTTAAAATGAGTCCTTAGACTAAAATATTATTTAAATTATATTTGTCTGCGAATTGCATTTTTTCTTTAAGGAGTTGCCATTTCAATAGGTAAGTTGGATATAAATAGGTCAGATAGACTTCCTATCCATACAATGGTTTTATAAAGGTAGCGAAGTCTTTGATGTAGCTCACCAGACCACCGATAAGGTCACCCTAGTTGGTAGCTTCGTAGAATAACCGAAAGGCTTTCCAGATTCACTCTACTAGCTTTCAAGCCTTGAAAAAAGTTATTAAGCGTGGCAACCATGGGAAGCAGTGGCTTTTGTAGAGGGACTGTAGGTTGGGTGGTGATTTGCGAGATGTGACTATGCGTCCTCGGGCTATCTAGGCGTAGAATCGGCTTAAGGGACGTAGAGACAAGGTGCATCTGTAGCGGGCAGGCTGGGTGTTAGCGCAGTTGGCGAATACAGCAAGAGTATTGAGTTTTTTGACTTATACTTTACGTAACATTCATCATCTTAGGCTGCTTTTTCGATGCCCAAATCTATTATGTGGTAGATGTTGCAGTCCAATTGCTCCACCTCGACAAAGTACAAAAAAAATAATAGATTTCTAGTTTTATTATATAAGCAAGTATGGTGTTTTACTTATCAAACCCTCATTGTACTTTACACTAAGTGTACTAGTAATAACTGTGAGAATAATGGTCATAAAACAGAAATAATCTTGCATTATAATAGTATAGGGGTTTCCCGCAAAAGTATTTTTGGCGTCATAAGCTGACAATTTTTTACTGGCCTTTCCTTAAATTTTTTCAAGGTGGAAACGTGGAACAATTTATGGTAGTTACAAATGATAATGGTGTAATAAGTCAGTACGGCGGTCTTACGAAAGTAAGATATGCAAATCGATCCACACGTACGTTTAGAGCTCAGACACGCCACATTTCTTATCTGCTATGTATAATATCGATACTTCTATTGAATTTTGTCTTAAATAAATTAGAATAGTTAATCGTTTACGATTCATTATTTTATTACCTCTTTAGATATAATTGTTGCTGTAGATTGTGTTTTACATATAATTTTGTATACAACATAAAACCAGATAAATATACAAACAAATGTTTTTCTAGTGTTTTTATAAGACTTCGTTGTGCCATAAAGGAGAAGATGAACGCGGGGTTGTAATCTATTACACAAATGCATTTCTACAGGAGATTAAAGTATTAAAAGACACTAAAACAAACAATATGTTATAAAGATATTGTTAGTTGTCATTAATTATTTGTAAACTTAATTTATTTTACAAGTAAAACTAAATAAATCATTCAATACATTCGTACAAAAATTTAAAAAGCAGCTTTTAAGGCTCGTTTCATCCAGTCACGTACTTAAAATTACTTGTACGGAGAAGAAATTTAATAAAAGCATCAATAACACATTCTTTGTAGAAGAAGCGCCATTGTCTAAATATTAGCTATCTAATTAAATAACAGCACACTGGCGATATACTACGATTGGTTCTGCAATTGCATTTGTAAATAAAGGCAAAAATAAATTATGTTCCATTTTACTCAGATGATAGTTTACTGTCATTTATTTAGTTGCATTATAATAAATCCCACAAGAAACAAATGTCCGCTTATCAGCATTAAGCAAGGGGTTAAAGGTTTAAGTCGTTGTTGTAACGAAAGCCTCTTGTGTCGTACATCTAGTGTAAAGTTTTTGCTGGTCAAGAGTCCTGCAAGAAATATGCAATTTCTACTGGCTGACGACAAAATCTCCTTGTCCCTTTAGACTAGAAAACCATTTTTGTAATCTCGCTTTTAAAAGGTTTTGCCGAGAATGAAACCTTAGTGTAAATGTTATACGACAAAAATTATTTTTGCATAATTCCATATTAATCGATAGTTAAACTGGTATTAAAAAATAAATTGAATTAGTAAATATTGCATAAAAATTAACTATTTACAACGTGACAATGCTGTGGCAGACAGTTTTAATGCTAAATCTGAAAATATTGCTGTGAAGGCTTTCGTAGTTTTCCATGGAAAATAGTAAACTTTATAATTATACAATTATATGAAGTGTCCAGTGATGCTGGAAATTCCGCAACTAATTTAAATTACTAACTAATTAAATGCCCGTGCTTTGCCAGAAATTACGTAACGGCCAGCTAACTAGCTATTGCAACATCGATTAGAGGGAATTTCTTATTTATTGTGATACAGAAATTTATTGTATTTATACTACAAATATAGTTCTATACATATATTAGTTAATTCGCAGAGTGCGATAAAGGGATTAAGAATGGAAGAAATAAATGTGCTCTTTTTATTTGTGCATTATTATTAAACTACTAAGAATCAAATCGTAAAAACATAATCTTTTTTTTAGTATCAGTGCTATCAAATGCTTTCTTATAATCCACCAGTGCTATGTATAAAGGAATATGGTATTCTTTGCCTTTTTCTTTAGTCGTTTAAGGGTTAATAGGTGATTCTTTACGAAAACTTGTTCATCAGATAGATACATTTTTATTTTATTATTTAATCTTTTCGTTATTATTTGTGATAAAAAGTTTATACGCTCGAGATAAGAATGTTATGGGTCTATAATTTGTCACTTTTAGTTTATCGCCTTTTTTACGACAATATTGTTATGGCTTCTTTCCACTTCGACACTATTTTTCTAGTTTCCAAACCTTTATTGAGCAACGTCTTCACCGCTAGTATTGTTTCGTCCCCTTATTTAATCATTAATTCTTTTGTTAAGTTGTCTTTGCCGGAGACATTCTGATTTTTCATTTCCTTTAATGAGCTTATTATTTTGTCTTCTATTACTTCCGGCATGTTTTCTGCGTTTATATTCACTATATTCTTTTTTAGATATTTTTTTGTTTGTGGGGCAGCTTCTCTTTCAAACTTATACAATTCTTCATAAAATTCTTCCACTGTAGAGTTTATTCCGTCGTTACCTCTTACTTTTTTATCTTTTATTGCTATTATCTTGTTCTTGCCATGTTGGGTCTTAATACTTTCATATTTTGATTAATTTCTATAACTTGTTAAATTATAATTTTATAACTTTATTTTGTCTTATAGCTTTTCTAATTGATTTATTTAGTTCAACAAATACTGCAGTTTTTTGTATATATCTGTATTTCAATTTATTTGTTTTTTTTAGTTTTTTTGGTCTCAATTTGCAATTGTTTATTTTAGGGTTTTGTTAATTTCGTCTATTTCCATGTTTGTCTTGCAACTGGCTTTTATTCTTTCTTGATATTTGTTAGTGTTTTCTTTCAATGTTTAAGTGTTGATTTTATATGCATTACTCTTAGTCTTTTTATTCTCTTCTGTTTTATATTTATGTGTAATTTGGCTTTGACTAATCTGTGGTTGCTACCAATAGTATAGTTATTCAGCACACTGGTGTCTGTAACCGTTTCTCTGTTTTTTGTTAACACGTAATCGATTTAGTTTTTGATATCGCCATTTGGCCTGATCCATTTATTTTGTGGTTCCTTCTTAAAAAATGAATTCATTACAAATAAGTTCTCATGTTCTAGAAAATCATAACATTTTTTTTTCATTTCTTGTTCCATATTCAAAATTTTCATCCTGTGCTCGTCTACATCGTTTCTTTTGCTTAACTTTGCATTAAAATTTTCTGCAATTATTTTGTTTTTTGTTGAATTGTCTTTAAGTGTATTGGTTATATCGTTATATTCTCCAAGCAACTTTAAAGTTCTTCGTTTTTGTATGATTGCGTTGGAGCATATATCTGAACTATTTGTAGAAAAGTTTTATTATTTAAGTCATAAGATATGCAACCCTTTTTGATATTGATTTAAACGTTTTCATTCTGTCAGCGATGTTTTTGAATATAATGAAACCCAAGCCTCTTATTCCATTTTGTTTGCAATTTGAAATTAATCTTGTGATTTTTCTTTTAACTTCTGACAGGCCCACTATGATTTATTTTATTTTAGACAATTGTTCTTCTAGTTCATATATTCTACCGTTGGATTTCAAAGCTTTGTACCTTATATGTCTCTATGTGCAATGTTGCATGTTTTGTCTTTTTCTTATTTTTTAAGTAGTTTTTGTTGAATTTTTGTTCCCTTACCCCTCAGAATTCTTGCTGCACTACTGAAGTAGTGTAGAGCAGGAACTTTTGTTCCACCTACCTGGAATACTTGTTATAGATTCTATTCGTAACCCTGGACAAGGGGTTCTTGCAGGGTACTATCAGCCGGAGTCAGCTAAATTCAGGTTTTTTAGCGAGGTGTTACTTTTTAATTCCTCCTTCTTCTAAGTTTTTAGATAGACTTCCAGCTTAAAACGGGCTTAGCGGGTTTTCTCAGTAGAGAATGATCTGATAATATATCAGAAGTAAAAAGATGTTTAATAGTTGCCAATTTATATATTAATTTATTTGTTCCAAAACGATTAAAGGCTTATGTTACATATAAAATTATTATCAGTATGTGCATTTCGTTTTCATATTCTTTATCAATTTTTTATAGTTTTGAGGTTTGGTTATTTGTTGAATGTGAAATTTTAAAAAAATGGTATTGGAAGGAGAATATGATTTAGATCTAAAAACTGATAAGCGAGACTATTTAACTCTTTCAAGAACTTAAATAGAGCGGAGAGTAGACTGCTAAGTCGGTAGTGAGTGGGGTTCTTATGATGTTATACAGGTATGGAAAACATTAGAATTACAGCATGTTCTTATAGGATAAGAAAATAACCAATTCTAAAGCAAGCGTTGAAGACAGTTGTTAGAAAAGCTATGGATTCGTTTAGGTCTCAAAAAGTGTATTGGGTATTTTATCAATTTTAGTACTTTTATATTTTTAGGGGTTTGATCATTATTTTGGCGTTAACATTGATATTATTGACTTTTTGCTTTGTCTGACAGATATGGTTTATGTAATTCCCAACACCTATTATACTAAAGATTATTTTAAACGTTTTATAAATATTTCTTATTTATATTTGCGTCAGAGTAAGTGTCAGTATTAGTTTGTAGAGATGGGATAATCACTGGGTATCTGAGAATTTGTAAGTGGGTTTGCACATGATTAGGCCCCTGGGGTTAGAAAACTGTGTATAGTGATTGTAAAAGCTAATTCTAAACTAGGATAACTCTTTGAGTACAGTTAAGGCGTATTTTGACTTGAGAAGTTTGCCATAACCTTCATAGCCGATGTTTTCTCTAATGACATTTTTTATATAAACAAAAAGATCTTTTATAGCTTTCTTGTGGTTGAATGGCTGTTGTAGATTATTAAATAACGTTGGCTATTTATTAATTTTAGAAGTTTGGATAATAATATGCTGATTGGTTTAAAGTAAAAATAATTGCTTGGTAGTCAGAATTAAGCTCCGTTTTAGACGGTTTGATTTATTGGACGACTCAGGATCTTATGCCCTATTATATCGAGAATGCAATGTGTAATTACTTGGTACTGAAATTTGTAATACCAAATAAGAAGCTAGTTTTTGTGACTTAACACTATTGCATTTAAGGTCATCTTGAGTTTTCAGTATATTTGTAGGTGGTTAAAATGCAGACACCAAAGTTACTGACTAATTATTTTCTAGTTTTAATTTAGTTGCTACAGTTTTCAAGTGGCATAACTTGCGTAAGTCAAATAGACTAACGGTAATATTAGGTTTTAACGTTAGTATAGCTCCTTTAGTCGATTGCCGATTTTTTGTTTTACATTGTTACATGGTATAGGGATTTTGTAAATTTTTTATTTTGTACCAGGTAGATTTTCAGTAATTTTCAATGACGTGTCTGTCACTTTAGTCGGGTTAACTTATGTACAGAATTATGAACATCATGTCTATATATCAACAAATTAGGAACATAATAATTTTTAATTTGTTTCTATGACAGACTGTAATATTGTTGTATAAACCAGATTAGAGTTATCTATATTTTTGTTGCGGACAATAGTCTTGCTGAAATTGGCAAAACTGGGAATGCTGACGGCGGCTGTATTAGCGGTAATGTTTCTGCTTATAAGGGTGTTAGGGATGAAAGGTATTATTGTAGGAAAAGAGGTTTCTAATGTACGGGCAACCCTTATAATTGGCGGGCTGTTCAGCTCAACAGTTTGTACATTAAGGGTTCATCTTGATTATTGAATTTCTTATAATCGGAGTAGCGGTGGTTCGCTGCATGTTTATCGTTTGGTGTATTTATATAAATTTAAAATTAGTGCATTGCGCGATATCGTTCAATAGATAGCACAAAATATAGCAGTCTATTGATATTACAACTTTTCTTAGCTTGTATAATTTTTTCTAATTCATTAGTATAAAAGACATTGATTTTTTGGTTGTTTTGGTATTAGTAACAACATATTTTGGAGAAATTAAAGCGGTGGAAAAATTTTATATTATTGCAGGGTTCCTGTAAGTGTAGTAGCTAATCTTACATTTAACTTAATATTTAGTATTACGTCTGTAATTACTTAATCAGATGTCTTTGTATGTTGTAGTTAAACTTTGTTTTACTACATCTGTAATGTTTTGGTAATGAGTGCCTTTTATGTAAATATGTGTGGAATCTTCTCCTGCTTGTCCATTTTATTAGATTCGTTTGACTAAGAGAGGTGATTACATTGGTTTGCAATATTATAATTTTTGTTGCTATAAAGGTATTAGTGTGAAAAAATATCGTTTATTTATGTCACTATTATTGTGAGATGTTAGAGTTCCTTTAAGTCTACATAGTGTTGATGCTTTTTGTGCTAGACGATGTGTGGTCTTCAGTCTCAAAAATAAATTATAATTAATAGTTTTAATGCAAAACTACTTGCTTTTTTATGCCCATATTAAAGTGTCTTAAAAGTATGTCTTTAGATTTTGATTACGTATCCACACGGATCGCAGTTCTATTAAAAGATGGTTACTTAATCAGGTTTTAGCGAGAAGTAGTTTAGCACAATAAAGTAAAAATAATTAAATGCACAATGTTTCAACTCACAATCTCACTCGGTCAAAATTCGGTTGAAACCCCAACTGTTTAATGATAATTATGATAACTAAATCTGTTACACAAGATTAGCACTAAAAATATCTGAAATTTATTAAAATAGGTTTTGCAATTGAAATTAATTTTTATTATGACTCTAGAATTGCTTTTGAACTTAATTTACTTACGCATCCAATAAAAATCCAGAAAAAAATTTCTGAGCATAACTTTTAAGTTATTTCAGAAACAATATTTTTAAAACTTTCAATTTTGAGAATTGTAAATCATGTACATGTAATCATGCGCATTTCATCTTTTAGTCGAGGAAATAAAAAGTACTCAAAAACTGTTAGATCAGACTATATGGCAGATGATCTAGCAGTTTTAATCCAGAAGCCTTTAAAATTACTTTTGTTTTACGTGTGGCACAATTTTCAACATTACTGTGGTGTACAGCGGCATCACTTCTAAAACTCTATAATAGAGTCATTTAAACAATGTTTGTCCAGTATTCTGTCAGTGATACCTTTAATGTAAACCAAGAACGATTTTACTTAGTCAGAAAGGCTGATAATTTTAAAATTTATATTTTTTAAAAATATTTTTAATAATGTAGGTCAAAGATTTTGTATTAAAGTTTCTGTAATGTTGCTGATTTTAGTTAATTGGTTCTTGATGTCAGAAAGGGCAACCGGATTTACTATTTAAATAACGTTACTATTATCAGATTCCTTGATACTAGTCAAACATAACAAGGAAGTGAGACATAAAATTCAAAAACACATGCTCCCATTTTTTATTCTACCAGTAAGATCATTTGTAAAGTTATTGAAATAGAAAAACGTCCCCAATGCCTCAATACTCTAGACAATACTTGCCTATTATCTGGAAATCGTTAATTATTTTAGGTTATCAGGTACGTGACCAATTCAAACAAAAAAACTTTTTCCATCTCAGTGCATTCCTTGCTAAAACTTGTTTTTGCCAAATCTTTACTTAGGATTCAATAAATAATGAAGTGAGCAAAGCACGAAATAAGTTAGTCTTCTCCCGCACCTTATACTTTAAGATTCCAAGGAAATAATTAACTCTAATCTCTTGATAATGTGATCAAAGTAGATGCCAAAACGTCAAAAGCTTTCGAAGAATCAACGTGGTTCAACTCGTAAATCTAATTGTTTATTATTTTTACCGCCGAAACTATATATAGATACATACTTTTTAACTTTTGCTAATTTGCTAGTTGTTTCAAAATCTCTGATATTTTAGCTTCAACCAGGTTTTCAGTGGTTTTCCAATTTTTTTCCCTATCTCTTCACGAGAATTTTGTGCTTGTTCTTATACGAACGATTCAGCCAGCGCTTATTATTATCTTATCTTCCTTATTCTTCTTCTCTATAAGTTCTGATATTTTAATCTCCCATATTTTTTTCTTTTCCATTTATCCACATTACCTTTTATTCAATTTACAGGAGAACCCCGCAGACTTCGTCGACGAAGCCTGATCTAGACGCCAGGCAGTCGTGCAGAACATTCCACATGTTTTGCGTACATTTAACACTAGAAACAATAGAAACATTGGGAGGAATTTTCCTTGTAATCAAAATATTTAAATAATTCAAAAACGGTTAAAGTTAGAAGGCTGATTATTTGCAACGAGTTAGCAGATATAGTTGTGAATATGGTTTGCACGTTTCAAAGAAATCGGTTGAAGCGTCTAGGAGGAGATAGAATTATAAGATTAGTTAGGGAGATAAGACAAATATATATTAGATCATTACTCATGCATCGAAATCATAACATTTGGTGTTATTATAGACATAAATTTTTATTTGAATTGCTTGTGATAACTTTTTATTCCTTAGCATTGTGATTAACTGTTTTCTCTTCAAAATCACTGTAATGCGTTTTTACATTTTATTTTTATTTATTCGCCGTTTAATAATTCTGTCCTCAGTATACACTTTGTATTTCTTCACATATTTTTTTTAATTATTTTTTGCTTATTTACAATCTACTCTCACACGAGTAATAAGTAAATTATTTATAATTTATAATTTTATAACATGTCATTGGGGGGATCCGGCCAGCGTCTTACTCCCCGTAGGCTAAATACTAAGTTATTCTGGGTAGTTACACTGGAAGGTCTTGTGGCCAATTTCGTTTTAATCGTCTGGTGATGGTTGGCTGGTTAGAGAGCTGTTTTATTAGCTGGTTTTTATGTCCTGTTAGGTGGTTCAGTATGTATCTCTTCGGCTACGTATGGAATTCCTAGGTCTGTGTGAAGGGTTTCGTTAGAGATGTACCATGGGGCGTTGGCTATTTTGCGAAGGATTTTTGATTGGTTTCGTTACAGGATCTTTGTGTGGGAGGCTTTAGCGCATCCCCACAACTGTATACCATATGTCCAGATGGGTTTTATGATGCTTTTATATAACAGTAGTTTGTTTGTCAGTGAGAGTTGGGAGCGTCTGTCAAGGAGCCAGTGCATTTGTTTAATTTTAAGGTCTATTTGTTTTCGTTTGGCTATGATGTGAGTGCTCCAGGTGAGCTTATGGTCTAGGTGTAGTCCAAGATATTCGATGTCCGTCTTCTGAGGTATCGGAGTATTGTTGATGCTGTTTAGTGGGCTTGCAATACGTCTATTTGTGAAAGTGATTTGCGAGGATTTGTCACTATTGACTGTAATTCTCCATTTGTTGAACCAGTTTTGCAAGATGTCTAAGTGTGTTTGCAGATGGGCTGCTGCAGTTATTGGGTTTTCGTCTATTGAGAGGATAGCCGTATCATCGGCGAACATTGCAAGTATCGTCAGTTGAAGAGATGCCGCAGCGGTCCCAGTAGTCTACCTTGCGGTACTCCAGATGTAATTTTGTGGTATTCGGAAGTTGTGTTATTTACTTTAACTTGGAAAGTCCTCTGGGTTAGATATGATTTTAGTATGAGGTACAGCTGATTTGGAAAATAGAGTTTTATTTTGTATAACAGACCCGTGTGCCATACTTTGTTGAAAGTATATTCACATATATAAGTAGTATTTTATGGTCAGCTAGGTCTTAAAATCGAATAATAACTGTTGTTTACTTTGCCACCAAGTAATGAACATTTTCCAAGATACTCTCCTTATCATCTCCGATACAATATTAAAAAAAAACTTGTGAGATATAAATAAGGTGGTACAGAAGGTGGAAAAACGCTTTGGAGAAGCTGCAGATAAAAACACGAAAGCTGAATAGGCTAAATTAATTCTTAAATAAGCAAAAATATTTTTTTTTAAAGAAACCCGATCTCAAACTAATTATTTTTACTTAGTTTACTTAGTTCTAATACACGCTAGCCTTTCTCTAAGTTCCTAATTTTAAGGTACAAGTTTGAGTGAGATGGACACTAATTAATAAAAGAACCACTACCAGGCTAAAAGTACCACGAATCATCAAGTAGTGACTCTAGCAGCTGGAATGGTCCAATAATTTACCATTAATAATTCCGGTCCACATATTTACTTGAAAGCGGTACTGTGATCTATCTTCCCGCATCAAATGTGAATTTTCCACGTCACTCGTGCAAATTGAGGAGGTTTATGTATCCATCCTTTTTAAAAGTCGATTCATCAGACCATAGAATATTTTCCAAGAATCGTGAATCTTTCCTTTACCTTTGTAACATAATTTGACAAAATGTAAATCTTTCAGGGCAATCTCGGGGTGGTAGAGTTTGTACTCGTTGTACATGGTACGGCTGAAGCTCGTTTTTGAAAACTTTAACTGTACTTAGGGCATTCTGTCCTGCTTCAATTCCACGTGCTGAGGTGCTCGGATCTTGTGATTTCAGAAGATTTCGTCCTTATAGGAGGCATGAGCGTCTCTTTTAACTAGTCATTTGATTTGGAAATCGACTTCTGAGTGACGGTAACATTTGTAAACACTTCGTGATCTAGCTGATTTCAGTATTTAGATATCCTTGATATAAAGTTGGATTCGCCATAAATGAAGTTTGCTGTGATTAGTACACTGTGGATTTTTTTAATAACAGTTACTAATATCAGATTCTTTGAAACTAGCCAAACATAACAAGGAATGAAAATAATTACATGCTCCCTTTTTATTACCATAAATTAATTCGTAAAGTTATTGAAATAGAAAAACATTCCCAATAATAAAAATTAGTATTGAAATCGTTAAAATTATTTTTTATTAGAACCAATTCAAACAAAACTTTTCACGTCAGTGCATTCCTTGCTAAAACTTGTTTTGCCAAACCTTACTGATTCAATAAATAATAAAGTGAGCAAAGCACGAAATAAGTTAGTCTTCTCACCTTATACTTTAAGATTCAAGAATAATTTAACTCTAATCTCTTGATAATGTGATCAAAGTAGATGCCAAAACGTCAAAAGCTTTAAGAATCAACGTGGTTCAACTCGTAAATCTAATTGTTTATTATTTTACGCCAGACTATATATAGATACATATTTTTTAGCTTTTTAATTTGCTAGTTGTTTCAAAATCTCTGATATTTTAGCTTCAACCAGGTTTTCAGTGGTTTTCCAATTTTTCCCTATCTCTTCACGAAATTTTTCTTATACGAACGATTCAGCCAGACCTATTATATCTTATCTTCCTTATTCTTCTTCTCTATAAGTTCTGATATTTTAATCTCCCATATTTTTTTCCTTATTTAAGAATTAATTTAGCAAGTGTCATACCATTTTGGAATCCAGACTAAATACGCCATATTTTAAAGTCACTTGCCAAAATAGCGTTATACATTTTCTTTCAGTGCAGTCAATTAAAGTTGAGCGATGTAATAATTTTGAGTGCACGGTTGGGTAACAAAGTGATATTTTCTGTAAACCTGAGGCAGTTGTGTTTTAATTTTAGACTGTAATTACAGAAGGCTTATTCAGGTGCATCACACAGAAAAAATGAAGAACAATAAAGATTTGTAGTCACGGTACTTGAAAGATCATCACAGGTGTCAATATTTTCGATTTTTTTTGAATGCCTATAATTTTAAAAATACAAGACTAAGATTTTTTAAATTATTTTTCTGATAACTGTCACTACCTGGTCTACCACCCGTACCTGGCTTGACGTTGATTTTTGGGACACCCTGTATAAATAGGTTTATATTTTCACTCACTTTATTTTTGTTTAACAATTTATTAAACACCAATACATTTTTCTTTGTGTATTTGGTGACAAAATTCTTATTGTTTTTCAATCACAAGTTTAAACTTTTATTTGCTTTGTTTATAATTTATTATGCCGTACTCAAGCATATAACAAGTTATCATTATAATATAATTTACAGTTTGCTCACTACAATTTTACAATTTTTATATAACTGAAACGTTCGATAGATGCATTAGGTTACTTATACGTTTTTGTATGATGTAATTATAATCAACATTTATGGTGGTAGTATATATATTTTATTTTACTAATTAAATTACAGTAAAATTATATATATTTAAAAATCATATATTAATTTTCACAGAATCGGCCGATTAAAGCTGATCCGTAAAAGTATATTATAACAAACATTTCATTAATATAAACGTTTTATTAAAAACAGGAAGTAGCAAATAATAAAAAACAAGAAAAAAATTTATTTGCAACATATGTCATTCTAATGATTTTTTTTAATTTTGGTCTTTTTGAATTAAAATTTTTCCAGAACTCGCCCACAAAGTACTTCGGCTAAGCCAAGTACTTCATTTTTTTCTATTTACAGCATCAATGTATTAAATTTTATTTCATCGCCTAAAATTGTACATGAGTGCTGCAATCGTCCTATAAATTTTGTGTATTGCGTTACGAAATAACCTTTTAAAATAAAGTAGAATAATAAAATAATAATAAAAATGTCAAAAAAGGTCAAGCGGTTAAATGAAAAAAGACCAGATGGGGCAAACGCGATACGTGCTATAAAATGATAGAGATAAAAGTGATATAAGTTTATGTGTCTGCAAAAATGAGAAGCGATCCTACTAAACGCAATAAATTAAACATCTAAGGGCACTTTTAAAAGTAATTGAATATGGAAGTATTATTAAAGAATATTAATGAATAATTAAAACTTTAGATTTAGGAGACTTAACAAATGCAAACTAAACTGGATTAGATCCAACTAAAGCTAAAGATGACGAAATAAAAAATATATCTCACAACCAAGAGAAACTGAAAACCGAATGGTCAAATAAAATTTTTGGAGAGAGAAATAATAAAAAGTGAAATAGTGGTTTAAGGCCTAGAAAAAGCATAAAACTCGGAGAAACTAAAGTTAAAGTAGGGGGTTATAAATGAGGTTAAAATAGATATAAAAAAAATATTACTGAAGTAACAAAAACAAGAAAATCAAGAAAATTATTACGAAACAAACGCGTAGAGATTATAAAAGTGGCAGAAATTATAGGTTCAATGATGGAAAGTCCAAAAACAGAAGAAAATAATAATTAAGCACCTGGAAGATTCCATATAAATAGAATTTGTAGTAAAGGTAATTTACAATACACTTTTAGACATTTGAAGTACTGTACACTAGAAAATTCAATATAAAACAAGGCTATGATAAAATATTAAACAATAGGTCACCAGTCAACGAAAGGAAGAAAGTGGGAAAGCAAATTTGGAAGATCATAAATACAGGAATCTGCTTTGAAAACTCAAATTACAAGAAAAATCACCGCAATAAAAAAGAACAAATGTTATGCATAAAAATGGGCAGAATAGAGGCAGAAGAACAATAAATAATGTTAAGAAGGATATAGATAGGCAAGTGTAAAATGAACAGAACGTCTATAAATGTTGGAATATTACATATAGCGAAGAAATAGAAATAGGCACTTGGATCATAAATTAAATTGACAGAAAGCAAGTTAAATAATTAAATGGATAACAATGATATTTATATATTACAGTGAAAGAAAAAAATATATAAAAGCAATCTACAACCAACATATAAACACATTATATCGATTTAGAATAAATATAAAACAATCGATAGAGAAATAAGTGGATTAATTACAGGTAAATTAAATAAAAGAGTAATTAAATTCTGTTTTATCTACTTTAAAAGCAATATGTGTACGACTATTTAGAATAAATTTAAAAAAAGTTTTATATGAAACAAAAAATGAAAATAAAGTAACAGTGATAACGGAAGAATGAAATGGGAAAAATATAGGTATTTTTTAAAGAAAGAATATGAAACAAAGCGGAAAAATATGTGACATAAGCACATTGAGTAATAAGTTAAAAAGTTAAAATAACAAAAAAAATTTAAAAATCACTAGAAAAGGGGAAAGCTGACAGGAAAATGACAGAATGATACGAAAGATATAACATAAAGAAATACAGTAAAAAAAATAAAATAAAAATTTGTCAAAGAAGAAAATGAATGACACAAATTGTGTAATCAATTAATGTTAAATAATAAAGACTTAAAGAAGACCAAAGAAAATATATAATAGTGATAACACATAAATAAAATTTATTAAAAATATTTATTCTGGAAATTTGTAAATAATTTTATTTATCAGACTTAACGCAATACTAATAAAAGAAGTAAATAGAACCAAGCAATAGAAAAACTACAATAAATAAGAAAATAAATAGAAGAAACCCCCGCTCAAAAAAGTAGCAAAGCTATAAAAGAAAATATAATAATTGTTGAGATGATAATCAAAAAAGCAAAAACAAATTTAATAAAATGAAAAAATAATTTGTTTATAAGCAAAAATAGAGAAAAAACACACTATAAAAATTACAAAAAATATTTTTATCTTAAACTAGTTTTAAAAGGTAAAAAGAATATTAAAGGGAAGGTTAAGAAAATGTGTAGAACTAAAATTAGAAAAGGAACGATTTGCAATAGAGAAACGATAATATATTTATTTTAAGAAATTAATAAAAAAAAAACAGTAGAAAAAGAAGAAGAAATATTTACAAAATTCATACTTTTAAAAGTAGTAAATAGACAAAAATATGAAGAAATTTAAAAAGTAGGTGTTTATACAACAATCTTCTTCTTCTGTCGTCAAGGCTTAGGCCATTCTGCCTGTTCCGAACTTCATTTGATTAGGACCATCTTTTCTTCGGTCTTCCTACATCTCTGCGTCCTCTTGGGTGGTAGTTTAGGATTTGTTTCGGTATTCTTTCTTCTGTCATCCTATTAACGTGTTGTCTCCAATTGTTTCTGTATTTTTCTATTTTGTCGTTAACGTTGAAAATTTCTAGTTCTTCCCTTATTTCTTCATTTCTTATCCTATCATTCCTGACAACCTTTAACATTTCTGAGAAACCTCATTTCCTGCTTGTATGCTAGATTTGTTTTGTGTTTGTTATCCACGATTCGCTTCCATAAGTGAGTATAGGGACGGCCATGGTCTTGTAAAATTTCATTCTTGTTTCTTTTCTTGTTTTTATATAACAATAAAAATAATTATTAGCACTTATAAGACAATTAAGGCTCAAATATATTGCGATAAAAACATCAGGTGAAATCAAGATGAATAAAGGATAATTCTTAGTATTAAATCAATCTAACAAATTAAAAAAAATTATCTGGTCACTATAATATAAACAGAACTAATTAATATAAGCAGTTTATTTTATGCAAGTAGCAAAAACAAAAAATGAAATACATTCACCAGTAAACGTATGGGTTAGATAAATAAATAAATTAATAATCTCGAGATAGAAGTAAGTGTAGAAAGGTCTAAGATGATAAAAATCAGCGATGATTGAAGAAATATAAAAGTCAAACATAAATAAATATTATTAAACAATATAAATATTAGATTGCATTGTAATTGAATACAACAAATTAAAAGCGAGATTAACATCTATTGCATGTTAAAAAAACAATACTAGGACACAAATAAATTGAGGTGCAAATATCAGTAAACAATAAATGTATTTAATAGAGATAAAACGTATGAAAAGGATAGCAGAAAATAAACCGAGAGAGAATATGCAACAAAAATATTAGAAAAATCAGGAAACAGAAACCGTCTTATAAAAATGGTAAATGATAAAATAACAAAAATTATGAAGAAGTAAAAAAAACAAAAGAGGCAAGCCTAGACGAAAATAAATAAAACAAATAGAAAAAAACGAATAGAACAAAAAAAGTTTTAAAAGATTTAAAAGATTGGAAGAAACAAATATAAAAAGACATAAAATCTTAATCTAACAGCTGCAAAACCTTGAAGATAAGAAAAAAAATAAAATTTGCTGTTTAATTACCTGCTCCCTTCTTTCCCAGTTATAATATTCATAAACGCATTTTAAAAATAACCTGTTAGATTCAGGCCGTAAATTATAGGAAATGGGTCCTTATATAAAGACACTAGCGCTTTTGGTAATGTATTTCTTAATATTAAATTATAGATTTATGTGCTGCTTCATTAGTCAGAGACACTTTCCTTCATACAAACACGTGAATTCGTCATTAAAGACGATCAATTGCCAATTCTAGGCTGTTAAAGCTTACGATAAATCTGAAAATGAAATCGTCGATAATGTAAAAGATAAAGTAAGTAACGTCAGCATTAAAAGTGAATTTTCGTAAATTTTCTTGCAATAGCGGGATGGCAAAGCAGTCACTAGTAATGTTATTGAATATTCCTGATTAATAGAAAGGAGCAATGCAGATGTCATCTGTCGGGCTCTTTTGGTGGTTATTTTGATAGGTCCAGTTTAATGATATTTTAAACTTTAGTGCTATTAACTACCCTAGTACGGCCCGCGCATTGAAACAGAGTGGACGTGTGCGAGCCAAATTTTCACCTGCGATATCGCCGCGCCCGAGTCGCAGCCTTAAGGTCAGGCGTACTTATTTATTTAATAATTTAATACCCATGTAATCAACTTTAGTATTAATGTTTCCCACTGGCAATGGGAATAATCCGCCATCACAAAATAACTCCAATATGTATCAACAATATGGTTACCCACCCTCCTATCAACAGCAACAGTATACTGTAAGTAACAGTATACATTCAACACCACCACTCTTCGAACAAACACCATTAAAGCAGTATGCGGTGCCATCAATCCCACCGGTTCAACCCTCTACGTATTATGCAATGCCCGTAATGCAATATCCAAGGTTGTCTCAAGTGCAATTACCTTCCCCGCAAACCTTGCCGCAGGGTAATCAAATAGAAAAAGACCAGCAAGAAATTTTAAGTAATGTCGGCGAAGACGAAAACATGGCTGATAATAATAACACATGGCAAGTGGTTCCTGGCAATAAAAGGAAAAGACGGAAATATAACCCACAATTAACTCAAACATTCAACTTAACACAAACAAACCAATACTCTACGTTAACAGAGGAAACAGATGTACCAGGGGCTAGCAGCAACACTAATACTACGGGTCAAACTGTTCAACTGCCAAAACCACCGCCAATCTTTGTTCAAGGTGTCGAAAACTATCAACAAATGGTAGCTAGCATCACGCACATAGTCGAAAAGGAACAATATACCTCTAAATGTATGGCCAATAATGTCGTTAAAATCAATGTTCACACGCCTGACTCATACAGGAAATTGACCGCCATTTTTAGATACCAACGTTATATTTCACACATATCAAAACAAGCAGGAGAGGGCGTATAGAGTAGTTGTACGGCATCTACACCCCACAATCCCGATAAATGTAATAATAGCAGAATTGGCAGCAAAAAATCATAAGTTCGAAATATTAGCAACATCAAACACAAACAAACTACAGAAGCCCTGCCGTTATTCTTCGTGGACTTGGAACCGGCCGATAACAACAAAGATATTTATAAATTGCAGTATCTGCAGAACCTAAAGATAACGGTTGAACCACCTAAGCAAAATAAAAATATAGTACAATGTACAACATGCCAAAACTTTAACCACACGAAATCATACTGCAATCGCCCATATATGTGTGTCAAATGCAGCGGTAACCATGATACAAGAACGTGCACCAAAAATAGGGATACGCCGGCAACGTGTATCTTATGCAATGGACCACATCCTGCCAACTACAAAGGATGTATGGTCTATAGAGAATTACAAAACAAGACCTATCCAAATACACAGCAACCAAAGAAACAACCTGCACAGTATAAGCCAGATATAAGAAATTTTCCTCCTCTGCCAAAACCTAATGTTTACGCTGATATGCCAATGCATACCTATAGCCACGTTACAGCAAATAAACCAGACTCATCTAATGACCTCACCCTCGCACAATTCCTTGCCGAGTTTAAGGGAATGTTCAATCAACTGCTACAACAAAATGGCATGATCCTCAACGTGCTCACAACAGTAATTGCCAAATTAGTTAAATAATGTCTAAATTCATACGTATTGCATTATGGAATGCCAACGGCCTCAATCTAAAAATTGGAGTAGAAGTCTTCCTTCAAATGAACAAAATTGATGTACTACTCATAAGTGAAACACACTTTACAACAAGAACGTTGATAAAAATACCTCAGTACAGCATCTACCACACTGTACACCCAGATAATACAGCCCATGGTGGCGCAGCTATTATTATTCGAAACTCGATAGTTCATCATGAATTACCAAAATACGAAGAACCGTTCCTGCAAGCTGCCGTTATCGAAATCAGTAAACTTCCTAGCCCAATCACACTAGCCGCTGTATATTGCCCTCCAAGACATAGACTAACCACGAACATACTACAACCATTCTTCAACACCCTTGGAGGAGATTTATAGTAGGTGGCGACTTTAATTGTAAACATACAAGGTGGGGTCTCGATTAATAACTACAAGGGTAGAGAACTTGAAAAATTCTTACTAACAACAATTACATGCATTTATCAACCGATACTCCAACATACTGGCCGACTGACGTGAACAAGATTCCAGATTTATTAGATTTTATATAGCCTCGGGCATTTCAAGAAATTATGTGGACGTCACTCCTAGTTTCGATCTATCTTCGGACCACAGCCCTGTGTTAGCTGTCATTAGCGCTACAGTTATCCAAAAGCAGCCTAAGCCAGTACTTGCAATAGACGAACTGACTGGGACAAATTTAAAGTACACGTCCACCGACATATAAATATTAATATAAGCTTAAAACACCGACAGAAATAGAGATCGCAGTTAATCACTTTATAACAACAGTCCAAGAGGCAGCCTGGAATGCTACACCAATGAATATCCAGAAAATCGAGTCATTTAATGTTTCTAGAGATATAAGTGAATTAATAAAAGAAAAAGGAGAGCAAGGTCAATCTGGCAACGTACACACAACGTTAATGATAAAACCACACACAATCGACTTACTAATAAACTTAGGAAGAAGATGTTAGAAGCGCGTAATGAAACATTCCATAACTACATAACCAACTTATCCAAAGAAGATCACAGTATATGGAAAGCCACTAAAGGATTTAAGAGACCCCAACAAGTCCTGCCGTTACGCAAAAACGATGGCTCCTGGGCAAGATCAGACAAAGAAAAATTTGAACTTTTTGCCCAACATCTGGCAGACGTATTCACACCTCACTCTAATGAAATTGATGAAGATGTTAACAACTTTCTCGAAGCACCACTACAACTATCACCCCCTATAAAAAAATTCACAATTGGTGAATTACAAAATGAAATAAAATGGTTAAATAATAAGAAAGCGCCGGGCTATGATCTCGTTACAGGCCTTGTACTTAAACAATTACCACAAGGAGAACAATTCTTATTGGCACTCTTTAATGCAATCCTATGCTTAACATACTGGCCCTTACAATTAAAGTTTGCACAGGTCATCCTAATATTAAAACCTGGCAAACCACCAATGAAGCTCAGTCTTATCGCCCAATTAGTCTACTGCCTGTCGTGTCAAAACTCCTAGAAAAAATAATATTAAAGCGAATAAACGAAAATAGTCTACTTGAAGAATGGATTCCAAATCACCAGTTTGGATTTCGCAAAGGACACTCGACCATAGAGCAATGCCACCGAATAACCAATATTATTCAGCAATCATTTCATAGTAAGAAATATTGCTCTGCTGTATTTTTAGATGTGCGGCAAGCGTCTGACCATGTTTGGCACAATGGGCTACTATTTAAAATTAAACACATCTTTCCACATCAATACTATCTCCTGCTTAAATCTTATCTAACTAATCGACACTTTCAAACCAAAGTTGGTATGGAATATTCACAACTGTATCCAATCACGGCTGGTGTTCCCCAAGGAAGTGTGTTGGGGCCACGCTTATATCTGATTTTTACTGCAGATATACCGTCGACACCAACCATACATTGGGGACATTTACAGATGACACTGCAATCCTGGCATGTCATGAAGATCCACAAATCACAACTAATATCTTGCAAGAGGCACTAAGTACAATAGAGGGTTGGCTGGAAAAATGGAGAATTAAGATCAATGAGACGAAGTCCAATCATATAACATTTACCACAAGACGATCACAATGCCCACCTGTAAGCTTGAATAACGTACCCATCCCGCAAGCAAATGTAATTAGATACTTAGGTCTCCATATGGACACAAGATTAACGTGGAAACCACATATAATAAAAAACGCAAAGAAATGGACATCAAAATTAAAAAATGTATTGGCTCACAGGAAGAAACTCTCAACTCTCAACAGAAAACAAATTACTGGTGTACAAATCTATCATACGACCAATATGGACATATGGCTGTGAACTCTGGGGTTGCGCCAGCTACTCAAATATTGACATAATACAACGTTTCCAGTCTAAGATATTAAGAAGTATATTCAATGCTCCTGGTATGTTTCAAACCGTATCCTCCACTTTGACTCCAACGTACAATATGTGCGGGACATAATCAGACAACGGGCTACAAGCCACCATGCTCGGCTAGTGGGACACACTAATAACGAGATTACACCGCTAACACAGCAGCCAGTAATGAGACGACTTAAACGGAAGTGGCCATGGGACTTGACAGAATAAAGAAATCATACACCATCCCCTAAGCTTTCAAATAGAGGTAACGAGACTGCACCACTGGGTGCACCTCTCTTCAAATCTATTCCAAACTTCACGCGATTAGCTCATAGAATTTATTGTAATTAATTCTGATTGCTAATGTACACGAATTAAAAAAAAATTAACTACCTTGGTGGCAGTTTTACTAGGTCAGGCGCAGCTAAATTAATATTAGTTGGAATATTATTACTAATAATATTGTACGTAGATTTCCACCGTCAGATTTCTTTGTATTTAGCAATTATGATAATTTTAATTGCTAAAGTATGCTTATTTTTCTACTTTGCTAATTACAAAAGTAGTGAGGTTTTAATGTGTGACAGCATGAGCTACTAAATAAGAAATTAAGGTATTTCATACGTTTACCCCCACTGTTCGGACAGCCCTTATTCAAAGTGAAGGTAGGTATTCAATTATTTTTAGTGATTGAGTAGGGCACCAGCCTGACATCTGGACCCCAAAAATAGGGTTCATCTTGGCGCTACTTGACAAATTAAACTATTCTTTATTTTTACTTTTCTTATCCTATAATAAGCAAAGTAATGTAATCGGCGGAAATTTGACCTACCCAGTTTTTCATATTTCTGGACGAAATATAGCCTCAGGACCCCAAAGTTTGGGCCATTGGTTCGTGTGTGTGTGTGTGTGTGTGTGTGTCGGTTTGTCAGTAAACAGGATATCTCGAGAACCGTAAGAGCTAGAGACTTAAAATTTGGTATACAAGTTACTTGTAGGTAGGGGACGCAGTGCGAAGCTTTTAGTAAAAATCGGCCGAGTCGTTTGGTCGCAAGGTCGCAAAATCGGTAGCAATGCGGTCGCGAATATAAACGGTTGAAGATACAAAAAATTCATGAGAATAAAAATGATTTGTTATCACGAGATATACATGAATTTATAGTAAAAGTTGGTAAAATAGGAACTCGAAAGAAAAAAAATTGAAGCCCAGGATTTTTGCCAGAATTATCCAAATAATAGAATGAGGAAAGTCGTGTGATGTTCGCACCAGATTTTTATTACTTCAATTAGAGTGTAAATCTTATTTATTTTTGTTACTTTCTTTTTACTTGTCTGCACATTTTTCCTTGTAGTTTTTTTCAGACATCAATAAGATATTTTTAATTATTAACAACAAATAAATATCTTATTGCGGCGTTGTCTTATTTATTAGTACAGTTAATATGGCAAAACTCTTACAGCTGTGCGTCAATTATATAATTTATTTATAAATCCTATATCGTGTATTGTGTTAGTTCTAAACTTTAAAAGTTTTTGATGCACAATTTAGTGTTTAGGGCTGTCCATTATAAATCATAGTTTTTAAATAAGAAAAAATCACTATATACCATCTTGAATTAGTTGAAGAACTCGGAACTTTGCAATTATTGTAAAAATCAAAAATCAGAAATTGTTGGCTGTTAGCTAGGCAGACAAATGGGAGATCGGACAGGTAGTTAGGTGGATGAATTGACGACCAGACAGACAATGAATAACGCTGACATTTTGCGCGTTGCTTAATAAATGACAATAGAACCAATGGCGTAATTTGTCGATAGAGATTGAAGTACGATCAATAGTCTTAGAGAGTTTTGTTGCTTATTGCAGTTTCCAGATTCCACGTTTACATGGCTTTAGTTTGTATTTTGTACTTTACCAATTTAAAAATTATGAGCCCCTCATTAAACTCAAAGAAAGGGTAGTAATTAAATAAATGTAACGGAAGCCGAACCAAACCCGTAATAAATAAATTGAAACTACCATTCCATCAGCACTATCTTTCTCGCTAACCTTTAGCACCGAGAACGTTTTAGCGTTATGAATATTAATGAATAGTTACGATTTAATCAATTGGGTTTTCGGCATTAAGCCCTGTCTGCAAACAAGTCACGTAAATTCAGTGTTTCTGCATGTATTAGGGCAAATGTCCAATAAAATTGAATTCTGCAAAACGCACTGATACTGTTTGTTCAGTTGCTTAATCGATATAGAATTTAGTTTTTTTTGTAATTCTTTTACTATGCTTATCAGCTTCAATTATTTTAATTGGGACCATTAAAATAGTAAACCATGTATTTATTCACTTTTTATATTTTAACTGTTAATACAGTTCTGTATTATAATTGTAAATTTTATATTGTACTAAAATCTAGAATTTAATATAATGTAACATATAAAAATATAGAAACGTAGGGCATTAGAACTGTGTAATATAAATAATAGTGTGAATTGCATTTTGAGCGTTTAAAAATAATTGACACTTCCCCTTGAAAACTAAGTTGTGTCTTAGATTGAAATGCACTTGCAGTACGTGGGCGAATATAGATTGTAGTATCACGTGATATTACTGGTTGAAATTATTGGAATGCACAGAACCAAAGATTGTTGTTCATGCAATACTGAGAGTGCAATTGTTGGCAAAACCATGGAAGTAGTTAATTATCGGCAGTGTTGGTGATGTAGTTTCTTTGAAGAGAATAAGTGACTGCATCAAATATCCGTGTTAAGTTAGTAGCAATTCACGTGTGCTCTATTTGTGATAATAACAAACAACTAAGTTATATTTGATACATTTGTAGACCCACGTCTGTCTTGTAAAATGTTGCATACCATTATCAACGGGAACTTGAGGATGAAGAGATCTGTACACAATGGGTTCCTTATATTCTCGTGTGTAGGAGCATGATAAAAGTTGGTGCAGCTGTAGAAAATTAATCTATAAACGCTTTAGGTGTCTTGTCACAGCAGATAAATTATGTTTCTGGCATCAGACTTTGGAAAAAACACTAATATATAGGACGCAGCATATTAAAAACTATGAAATTGAAAAGTTCGTTATTAATATAGCACCTTTAAAACTCTCGATATAGATAAGATACAGAAAGGAGACACAACCACAATTTCTTAAACACTTGAATTTTATACACCGCAGTATACAGTTTACTACGAAACTGGAGTCGAACGATATGATTGCTTTCTTTGACGTACAGGTCTTGCGATTACAGATTGGAAATTTACAACATACCGTGTACAAAAAATACCTTCATAAGCAGTAGAATCACCACTTAAAAAGAATGGTTTTGAAAACATTCGTAGATCGAGTACAATGTATATGTCAACCACAATTTTTGGATAAAAAATTAAAACATTTGGAATAAGTCTTACAAAGTAATGGCTACTCGAGGACGGAAATAAGTATAGCAACTAAACCTAACAAATACACACGCATAACACAACCAAAATCGGCTACGGTAGGTACCTTATATCAGCAGGGTTACGGACCGGATAGGAAAAATTCTCAATAAGCCAAGGTAGAAACATTTATACTACTCCCACCAAGATACAAAATTTGTTTCTGCTATCCAAGGATACAAGAAACTCACAGAATACACCAGAAGTGTATTACATACCTTGTTTATGTGGAACCACGGCCAAACGATTACTACTAGGATAAAAGAACACAAACATCATCTACGCCTCAATCAACCTAAATAATCAGCAGTTGGTAAACATGCTTTAAAAAATGCTGACCACAAGATAGGGTTTTATCTAATAGTAGATTATATAGATAGGCGCTGGAGATTTATAGATATAAAAATCTGGTGTGAACATCACACGACTTTCCTTATCCATTATTATATATATATATATATATATATATATATATATATATATATATATATATATATATATATATATATATACATATACAGTCCAACGCTCGAAAGCTGATTAAAATAAACAGTACAAGATAATAATTGACTCATACTTAAAATTTTGCTACGTCACTGAAGGTAATCGTGCGAGCTCGGCTGCACAGCCTTCGCCATTATCGCCTGCGTGCTCCCTCCTAGCGGCCAAGCGCTCCCCCCCGTCCTTCCGTAGTCGGCCCGGTAGCTCTCCGAGCGCGCTGTGATTGGTCCGTTTAATTAATTTTTAATCAGCTATAACTTATTTATTTGACCTCGGATCAAAAAATTTCATTGTAATTTTTTGTTCGCCTCGGTTTGATCTATCCGGTAATATAAATTTGCCGAAACATTTTATAAACACCCGGTATATTACAAATCCTGAGCTTCAATTTTTTTTCGAGTTCCTATTTTACCAACTTTTATTTTAAATTCATGTTTATTTCATGATAACAAATCATTTTGATTCTCATAAATTTTTTGTATCTTCAACCGTTTAGATTTGCGACCGCTTTGCGACCGATTTTGCGATCTTGCGACCAAACGGCTTGGCCGATTTTTACCGAAAGCTTCGCACTGCGTCCCCTACCTACAAGTAATTTGCATACAAAATTTCAAGTCTCTAGCTCTTACGGTTCTCAAGATATCTTGTTTACTGACAGACACACACACACACACACACGAACCAATGGCTCAAACCAACTTTTTTGGTGTCCTGAGGCTATAATTCGTCCAGAAATGTGAAAAACTGGGTAGGTTAAATTTCCGCCGATTACATTACTTTCCTTATTATAGGATAAGGAAAGTAAAAAAGGGTTGGTTTTCACTGATAATTAAAAAGACTTGAAAATGTGCAAGAAATATAAGAATTATGTAAAGTATATAAGTTTATTGAATTTCTAAATGTAAGAGTTTCAAATCTTTTTAAGCAATTTTGAAACTTCAGGAATAACTTAAACACAATGTAACCGCAAAAGCTACATTACACTATTTTAAAAGAGCAAGTGAATAATGCAGACAAGTCAAAGACCAACAATATTCGTTTTGTCTTTGGAGTTTAAGACAAAGGCTTTCTGGTGTCAACTGACGTAATAAATCCTATTCCTTAAGCTGTGAGTGCCAAATAGAAAGCTAAAAACGTTTACTGAAACTTATACGAGAATCACATATCTGTCTGCAAGAAGCCGGGTCATTCTGTATCAAGTTTTATCAGACCCAGGTTATTTTAATTTATGCTACCTACAAATTAAATAATAGTATTTCTAACTAGTTTGTGAACATTTGTTAAATGGTATCTTATAGAATAATAAAAAAAGTATATTGAAGTGCCTGGTTGCTCAAATATTTTTCTACTAAAATTATAAAATAAAGCTAGTAACTACTTTTTCAGAGCAAATAACGTTCCAAGAAATCCAAAAAAGTACTTACATCCGATGAATTTAATCCAGATAGAGCTAACTCCTTGTTTCAATCATCAGTTTAGGTTTCATAAAATGCACAAAACAACAGAGCAAGTGCACCAAATTATTAAACAAGTTACGCATGACTTGGAGATCAAGCGATACTGCTCATGAGTGTTTTTAGATATACAAGCTCTTGATAAAGTTTCGCATATGGGTCTCAGCTATAAAATGAAATGCATGCTTCCACATCAATTCTACAATATTCTAATGTCCTTTCTAAGTGATAGACAATCTTTGTAAAACAACAGGATGCATTTACTGAACGCTCAAGGGAGTGTTATAAGACTGGCATTCTATCATATCTACAACACTTGGCTGCATCTGAAGCTTACAACCACTCACAATCCTACTAGCCATATCTCCGCTATACAAATATAGGTATATCTAAATGACATAGAACGAAAATCAAAATTAAAGTGAATGTAGACAAATCCATACCTTTACACTGAGAAAAGGCAACTGGCCTCCAGTGACGCTCAAAGGCCAGCAAATACCTTAAGCGAATGAAGCTATATATCTTGGCCTTTATCTAGATAAAAGTATGACATGGAAGACACACATATTTAGCAAACGCATACAACTCGGGTTTATAACAATGTATTTGATGCCCCGAAGACACTCTCCAATGACACTAACAAGTAAACTACTCGTATATAAAACCATGTTGAGGCACAGCCAGTAACTCTAATTTAGAAATTTTTTAAAGTTTCCAAAATAAAGTGCTCCGAGTTTTAGTTGACACCCCATGGCTTGTGCCAAACGTACTAATTCACAGTAACTTAAAAATTTTGTTAGCACGTGACAAAATTAAAAGATTCAGTACGACTCGCACAGCTAAACTCCAAGTGCACCCCAACAATTTGACAACCACGCTATTAGACAAAGAAGACGAAGACAGACGACTAAAGAGGTTCAAATTAGCGGATCTTCCTAACTGATTTATTTAATAAAATTTTACTATAGTTCCATTCAGTTATTACATTCCAGTTTGTAAACCTTTATAGAAATTTTTTATTGGACGGCTCTCTGCGTGTCGCAGGGCCACGCTAATTAAAATAACAAAATATTCATATCAAATAATTATTATCCAAACTAAGGGTAGATTGCATAATTAATTGGAATTAATAAGAATATATGTAATATGGTATGGAATAGGAAAAAGATTATGAAAAACAGGTTATGGTATAACACAATGATGAAGAAAATGATATAATATGTAAAATTACTAAGCAATACCTAATGCTTAGATAAAACTATTTCTAAAGTGTTAAAATAGAACAATACGAAGTGTCTTAGTAGAATAGATACTACAAAATCTACAAAAAACAAAATGCACGTTAATTAACTGTTTACAGACATTAACTTAAAGTCACTTTAAGCTTGGTGGAAAGAAAGATGTTATATTACATGAAAAATCTCACTTCTTTTAGCAAATAGTAAACTAATGTCAAATAAGTACTGTTTTGCTAAAATTAAGGGCGATGAACCTTCCTACATTAAATTTAAACTGCAAATTAAATAATAAATAATTCTCAATTGTATTTATTTAAACAAAAGAATGTCACTTAAAGCCATCTGGAATTTACGTTTTGATCGGACGAAAACCAACATTTCACTAAGCAAAAAGAGCACTTGAAAAACTGTAAAATTTGTGTATGGAACGCTTACGGAAAACGAAAATTCACCAGATGTGTTCCGAATTTGTCTTATAAAACGATTATTGTATATTTAAAACTAAAGTCTGTGCTGAAAATTGGCCAGCGTCCACGGAGATACAACTAAAGCGGCGAATACAAAACAAGCTAAAATAAGTTGACGAAGCACATTTTTTGGTGCATTTTATATTCTTTGGAACAAAGTTAGGTAAAAGTTAGGCATTAAGTGTACTTGGATATTGTAAAAACAAGATTTGTGTATTTTTCGCGATAATTAAATTAAAATAATTTTGAAGAATGGTGCCGGTTTTAGTTTAGACCATCTTATTACTTTACAAGTTATATAGTTACAAGTTCATATAGTGTTACTTTTTAAAATAATGCTTTTTCCTAATTGTATGAACGTTACAATATACAAAATACAAGATATAAAATACTTTGTTGTAGTCACCGAAGAAACGATGATTCTAACCTCAACGTCTGTAATATAGCTCGGGTAGACGACCGCGTACGGCAACCGACGAGACCCATGAGAATTGTCGGATAACACAGACACAGCTTTCAGGTAAGTGTGGCATATCACAAAAGCGTGTACAGGCCATAATTGCAGAACTGCGGTACAGAAAACTGTGTGCACGGTGGGTGTCTCGAATGCTCACTCCTGACATGAAACAGAGGAGATTGAACCTCTGCTAGAAATTTCTTTTGCGTCTTGAACGTGAGGGTGATGAGTTTTTTAACAACATTGCGACAGCTGATGAAAGCTGGACTCACCATTTTGAGCCAAAGTTAAACAATCTACAGTGGCGGTATCAACAAACTAATCTCTCGTTGGGGAAATGTGTTCATCGCCAGGGTGACTATGCTGAGTAATAAATATGTAGGCATGAACAATAAAGATGTGGAATGTTAGTAAAGTTTGTTTTATTTAAAAAGATTTAAGAGTTTTCGCATAAAAAATTCGGAGTAATTACTCTTCAGCACGCCCTCGTAGTAGTTGTTTTGATGTTCAAACATGTGCTTCAAACTAAATATTAATCTTTTAGTTTTCCGCTGATTTAAGAAAAATCCATTACTATCAAACCATTATTTTAGATATAAAATGGTTTTTGAGCAAGAATTAAGTTTTTTTTAACAAAAATAATATCGTGCAAATACGGTAATATTAACATAGGAATTTTTTTTGTATAAATCGTTTGCAAAAATTATGTACCTTAGTGGACTAGTAATTGAACCTTCAGGATTACTTATTTTAATTTACTTGGAATTAGAAATAACATTATTAATGCAAAGTGCTTGAAGTTCGTGATATAAAAAGGATTTGACTAATTTAACTACTATATTTTAAAAGTTTTCCTAACAATAGCATATGCCTGTAATGGTTGTGTTTGTATACTATAAAGTAAACATAAAACGTTTTTTTTTTATAATAAATACGTATAATATATTTACTTTTTTGACTTATCCTATGGGGTTTATTAACCCCCTAAGTTTTCTAATCAAAATTGCTACAAATGAGCTTAATTTTCTATTTTATTAGACTTTTAATTTATCTATTTATTTTAAAAGGTACACTGGACCTTTAAATATCTTTTCCTCCCTCTTTTTTTTATCTAGATGTCTCTTAGGAAATCTATAAAATTGTTTGGGTTGAAGATGACGAGACGGTGGGAAAACTAGCTCTCTATTGCTCAGTGAATGCGTAGAATAAATAGCTTGGCTGAAGGTATGAGTAACAGAGATTTTACAGGTTGTCAAAAGACGTAACAAAATGTAACATGTTTATTGGCAGCTACCCGCGCTACTCATCAGTTATTTTCTTGCGTAATTCGAGTTTCTTACCTCCTCCGTAAACAAACGCGGTTTTGTCGGTGAAAAATTTATTTTCAGGCCATAAAGCAAACTTTCAGTTTTCTAAATGACTTCAAAGGCTGTAAAAAGTTTGCAAATTCTTTTTGTTACATTTGTGGTGATTTAATTGTGGAAAGACAAAAAAGAAATGCAACAAGGTTTGTTCGACATATATATCTTGTGTATTTTTGAGTGAAAACAGGAGATCAAAATAAAGCGTGGGCACCCTACTACGTTTGCTATACATGTGTTGAAGGGCTTAGACGGTGGGTGAACAAGAAGCGTTCAGATTTGGAGTTTCAACGATATAGCGTGAGCCACAAAATCACAGCGGTTATTGTTACTTTTGTTTAATTCGTAATCACGGTTTCAATTTGAAGAATAAAAAAATGTTCAAATATGCCATCCGCTCTACGTCCAGTTCCTCATGTGCCAGTGCCAATTCTACCAGAAAATTTAGTTAAAATAAATAGTTCCACAAGTTATTCAAATGAATATAACATCGAGAAGTATGAAGCTGGAGACAGCTGTGCACCAGTGCTTTTTTCAGTCTAAATTAAACGATTTCGTCCGAGACTTACATCTGGCCAGAGAAAATGTCTTGGTTCAAGGCTTAAAGACAAGAACCTGTTAGCAGCTGGCACTTTGTTTATCTGGTTCAAGTAGAGGGAAAAAAATTATCTTACATATTTTTTGGAAGAAAAAGATTCAACTTCTGTACTGATATAAGTGGACTTTGACTCAATTTAACATTCCGTTAGAAAGTGCTAATTGACGACTATTCATAAATTTGTCAAAAAAAGCCTCAAAGTGGTCTACCATTATAATACGAATGCGCCAATACCCCTCGGACATTTTGTCCATTTGAAAGAGTGTTACAAAAATGTAGAATTAGTTCTCGATAAAATAAATTACGACAATTATAAGTGGATTACGTGCGGCAATCTCAAAATAATATTAATGCTTTTAGGACAGCAGGGAGAGTACACAAAGTTTCCTTTTTTTATATGAATGGGATAGCAGAGACAGAAAATCATTGGATAAAGAAAGATTAGACAAAAGAAACTTCATTAGAGCCTGGAACTAAAAGTGTGCTCTGAAAATCTCTCATAGATTCGACTAATATAAATGATATAAAGTTCTCTTTCCACCTTTGCATATCAAGTTAGGCTTGATGAAGCAATTTGTTAAAGATTTATCAAAGGAAGGTAAATCTTTTGAATACATCTGTGACAAATTTCCAGCCTTATCAACCGCCAAACTAAAAGAGGATGTGTTTACAGGTCCTGACATTAGAAAACTTCTCAACGATGGTAATTTTGAGAAGTAAATGAAGTTGCAGGAAAAAGCCTGGGAGCTTTTAAAGACGTAGTAACCAAGTTTCTGAGCAATAAGAAGGATTCGAACTTCAAATCAATCGTTAAGAACATACTGCAGAATTACAAAAAATTAGACTGTTCCATGAGCTTAAATGTTCACCTTCTGAATGCACATTTAGGCTATTTTTCTGAAAATCTGGGTGTCATTGGCGAAGAGATAGGCGAGAGATTTCCACAGGACATTAAAAATGGAAAGAAGGTATTAAGAAAAATAGACTAGTACCTTTATGGCTGACTGTTTCTGGATGTTACACGAGATGAATTCAAAGAAAACAAAAGAAAGAGCGCAAAGCAGAGCATGTGCCGTCCAAAAACTTTGACACTTGGAATAAAATTGTATTTTACATACTTCGTCATTAAGGAGGGTGAATTGAGGAATGGGCACGACAAATCGCATAAATACAAATTTAGGCTAATTTAATTAGAAATTTCATTAGAAATTAAGGTGTTAATAACTCCCTGTCCTCCTCTTTAGAAATATCAAATGTTTGCCTATAAGAGTGCATAGTATAAACCAAGAAAATGAATAAAATATAAGAAAAAAACATTTTAAGTTTGTTTTAAATTTTTATATTTTTGCACTTTTCGACTTTTTACAAATTTAAAATTTAAGATGTGCGAAATATCCTGACGAGATGAAAGTATATATGTCATTTTCAGATTTAGCGCTAAAAAATACATAGAAATCAATTATCAAAAGTTAAAAAAACATGACACAATCCAAATTTTGCAGGATTGTGTAGTCAATAGCTTTAGTTAAATCTAAATAACTTGATACTGAATATTGTCCTTCTTTAAAGCACTGTACCCATGTGGGGTTGCTAGTCCCCCATTGGGCGCCTCCCCAGGTGGCGGATAGGGGAATGCCTCCCAGATGGGTGGTACCGAGGAAATTAAATACTCGGGGCGGACCAAAACTAGCATGACACAGGGCAGCAGTTGTGGCATTACTTTTATGGGGCTACTGAAGATTTACTTCCTTAAAGGCCCATTTTAGACCAATCTCAGGCGAGGGTCACATATTGACCTAAACGGTTGGGACGCTGCGGTGAAAGCAACGGAAAACTACCGCACTAAATGCATTTTGTTTTAAATGCTTCCCAAGATAATCACATGGCTGAAAAATCAAAACAATTGGCCGTTAGTCCGGGGCACCTTCAGTGGAAACGGTGCGAAGAATCTCCCGTCAGCCAATCAAGGGAATCAAGAGAATATGTACAGTATACACAAAAACAGAGTCAGAATTGCAACATGGAATGTATGCAGTTTATTCCAAGCAGGAAAACTGGATAACGTTGTACAAGAGATGAGTAGATTAAAACTAAACATTTTGGGCCTAAGCGAAACCCTATGGCCTAACTCGGGGAAATGTAGTACCGAAAACGGTGTTATATATTATTCAGGGAACACTGAAACAGAGCATTATAATGGAGTTTGTATCATGCTAGACAAAGATGCAAATAAAGCAGTAATTAACTTTATACCATATTCGGATAGAATTATGATGATTCAGCTACAAACATACTTAGGTAAAATGAACTTAATTCAAATATATGCCCCCACTGCTGACAAGAAAAACGATGATAAAATAGAACCTTTTTACGAAGAAATTCAGAAAGTACTAAAATTAAGAAAAAAACGTGACATCACAATAATAATGGGGGATTGTAATGCAAAGATTGAAGAAGGAAGCTATGGAGATTACGTAGGTAAATATGGATTAGGTGAGAGAAACGGACGAGGAGAGAGAATGCTTCAGTTTTGTATAGAAGAAGAACTTGTGGTCACAAATACTCTTTTTAAACTACCAAAGAGAAGATTATATACTTGGAAAGCACCGAGAGATCACACAGAACAAATAATTAGAAACCAAATAGATTACATTCTAGTTAACAAAACGGCGAGAAATAACGTAAAGGCTGTAAAAACATACACAGGTGCGGATGCAAATTCGGACCACAATCCTGTAGTCATGAATATGTATATTAGACTGAAGAAAAGACGACAACAACAAAACCAAAATAGTTACATAAATACACGAAGGTTACAACAACCAGATATACGAAATTCTGCAACTAAGATGATAAACCAAAACTTCCATAAAATGCAAGAAGAAAATATTAGTAATTTAGATAAGGAAACAAAATGGTCTAAAATAAAAGAAACAATAGTAACGACACAACAAGAAACCTTGGGAGAACACAAGAAACAGATGAAGCAGAAGTGGATGACAGAGGAAATCTTAGCGCTAATGGACGAAAGGAGAAAATTATTCTCTAGTTTAATTGAAAGAAATAACAGCCATTACCGAGAGTTCATGTAGCGAAAGCTCAGCAATTTTGGTTCTCGTTTAAAAAAGTGTTGCGCGTATGCAAAATCACATTTAGATTAAATTATTTAAAAAAATAATTATCCAAAATTTGTATTTCAATAATAAATGAGTTTTTTTATTAGATGTCTTTTTTTATAACTATCTGAAAAAGAAACTTTCTTTTGGGACCTTATGCATAAAGGGTACACAAATTATTTGGGAAACTACAGACCAATTTCTTAGTTACACATATTTTCAAAATTTTTTTAAAAAATTATCAAATATATAATTCTTAGATATTTTGAAATTAACTTTTTATTTAGTGTATATAGTATTTTACAAAATTTTGTAGATTATTCATTACAGTGCTTTCTTCTTCTTAATCTCAGCTTCTCCCTTGGAGGTTGCTGATCAGCATGGCTATTTTGACCTTTGATATAGCTGCTCGGAATAGTTCGGCTGATGTAAGATTGAACCATTCTCGTAGGTTACGTAACCAAGAGATTCTGCGACGTCCGACTCTCCTTCGCCCAGCAATTTTGCCTTGCATAATGAGCTGCAATATCTCATATTTAGAATTGCCGGAAATGGGGCATAGGAATTCTAATTTTCTTTTCTTAATGGTAGGTAAGATCTCCAATTCTTTGCGCATCCTACCCAGAACCTGCTGATTCGTAATTCGGTCGGTCCAAGAGATTTTCAATAGTCGTCTATAAATCCATAGCTCGAAGGATTCAAGTCTCTTTGAAGTTTCTTTATTTAAAGTCCAACCTTCTAGACCATACGAGAGCACTGGGAATATGTAACAACGGACCATTCTTGTCCTTAATGCTAACGATAGGTTCTGAGCAGTCAGTAGTTTTCTCATTTTCATGAAGGCTGCCCTTGGTTGTTCTATTCTTGCTAATTTTTCTTCTCTATGTGTGATGTTTTTGTTTACTATCGTGCCAAGGTACTTGTAGTTTTGAACTTGTTCAATAATCCTATTGTCTATGACCAGCTGACTGTCTGCGGTGTTTCTTTTAGATACTACTAACATTTTTGTTTTACTAATATTAATACTAAGCCCAAATTCTTTACTTGTTTGAGATACTCTATCTACCAGTGTCTGAAGGTCTTTTAGGTTGCTTGCGATCAAAACGGTGTCGTCAGCGTACCGAATGTTATTGATACATTTCCCGTTTATTATTAGTCCTGAACTTTCATCTCCTAACGCTTCACGGATATATATATATATATATATATATATATATATATATATATATATATATATATATATATATTCCGAATAAATGTTAAATAACATGGGCGAGAGGATACACCCTTGTCTGACACCTTTTTGAATATTAATTTCCTCGGAGAGAGAGTTATCCACTTTTATTTTTGCAGTTTGACCCCAGTACAGATTGATAATTATTTGTATGTTATGATGGTCTATGTTGAGTTTCTGCAAAATATCAACTAGTTTATCGTGCTTCACGTTGTCGAATGCTTTGCTGTAGTCTATGAAGCACATGTAAATATCCTGGTTTACATCTAGAGATCTTTGTGTTAAGATGTTAAGAGCAAATATGGCTTCTCTGGTCCCTGTTCCGTTGCGGAAACCGAATTGTGTGTTTGACATTTCCGCTTCACATTTGTTATATAACATGGTGTGGATGATTCTTAAGAATATTTTTAGTACCTGACTCATGAGGCTTATGAGTCGATACTCATCGCATCTAAACGCTCGGGGTTTCTTAGGGATGGGGACAAAGGTGGAAAGTAGCCATTCGCGTGGGATAACCCCTGTTTGGTATATATCGTTAAACAAGTCAACAATTATTGAAACTGACTGTTCATCTAATAGTTTTAACAGTTCGCAGTGTATACCATCAGGTCCTGCTGCTTTTCCAGCTTTTGCGGTTTTTATGGCATGGTTGACCTCACTACATGTTACTATTGGTGCGTTTTCTGCTGCTGTAATGCTACGTTCTTCTGCTCTTTGATCTCTAAAGATTTGTTTAATATACTTTTGCCCTAAGTTTGACTTTGATTCTGTATCTATGACTAAAGAACCTTGGTCATCCTTCATTATCCTCGATTGTTGTCTGTGTGCAATACCAGTGATTTCTTTTATTTTCTTGTGAACATTGAAGCTGTCATACTTACGTTCATGCTTTTCTATTTCTTTGCACTTATCATCCATCCAGGATTCCTTTGCTGCACGTATCTTACTTCTAATAATGTTATGTATTTCTCTATACTTTATTTCATCTTTATTTTTAAATTTTCTCCTTTCGTCCATTAGCGCTAAGATTTCCTCTGTCATCCACTTCTGCTTCATCTGTTTCTTGTGTTCTCCCAAGGTTTCTTGTTGTGTCGTTACTATTGTTTCTTTTATTTTAGACCATTTTGTTTCCTTATCTAAATTACTAATATTTTCTTCTTGCATTTTATGGAAGTTTTGGTTTATCATCTTAGTTGCAGAATTTCGTATATCTGGTTGTTGTAACCTTCGTGTATTTATGTAACTATTTTGGTTTTGTTGTTGTCGTCTTTTCTTCAGTCTAATATACATATTCATGACTACAGGATTGTGGTTCGAATTTGCATCCGCACCTGTGTATGTTTTTACAGCCTTTACGTTATTTCTCGCCGTTTTGTTAACTAGAATGTAATCTATTTGGTTTCTAATTATTTGTTCTGTGTGATCTCTCGGTGCTTTTCAAGTATATAATCTTCTCTTTGGTAGTTTAAAAAGAGTATTTGTGACCACAAGGTCTTCTTCTATACAAAACTGAAGCATTCTCTCACCTAATCCATATTTACCTACGTAATCTCCATAGATTCCTTCTCCAATCTTTGCATTATAATCCCCCATTATTATTGTGATGTCACGTTTTTTTCTTAATTTTAGTACTTTCTGAATTTCTTCGTAAAAGGTTCTATTTTATCATCGTTTTTCTTGTCAGCAGTGGGGGAATATATTTGAATTAAGTTCATTTTACCTAAGTATGTTTGTAGCTGAATCATCATAATTCTATCCGAATATGGTATAAAGTTAATTACTGCTTTACTTGCATCTTTGTCTAGCATGATACAAACTCCATTATAATGCTCTGTTTCAGTGTTCCCTGAATAATATATAACACCGTTTTCGGTACTACATTTCTCCGAGTTAGGCCATAGGGTTTCGCTTAGGCCCAAAATGTTTAGTTTTAATCTACTCATCTCTTGTACAACGTTATCCAGTTTTCCTGCTTGGAATAAACTGCGTACATTCCATGTTGCAATTCTGACTCTGTTTTTGTGTATACTGTACATATTCTCTTGATTCCCTTGATTGGCTGACGGGGAGAATCTTCGCACCGTTTCCCCACTGAAGGGGTGCCCCGGACTAACGGCCAATTGTTTTGATTTTTTAGCCATGTGATTATCTTGGGAAGCATTTAAAACAAAATGCATTTAGTGCGGTAGTTTTCCGTTGCTTTCCGCACCGCAGCGTCCCAACCGTCTAAAATGGGCCTTTAAGGAAGTAAATCTTCAGTAGCCCCATAAAAGTAATGCCACAACTGCTGCCCTGTGTCATGCTAGTTTTGGTCCGCCCCGAGTATTTAATTTCCTCGGTACCACCCATCTGGGAGGCATTCCCTATCCGCCACCTGGGAGGCGCCCAATGGGGACTAGCAACCCACATGGGTACAGTGCTTTAAAGAAGGACAATATTCAGTATCAAGTTATTTAGATTTAACTAAAGCTATTGACTACACAATCCTGCAAAATTTGGATTGTGTCATGTTTTTTTAACTTTTGATAATTGATTTCTATGTATTTTTTAGCGCTAAGTCTGAAAATGACATATATACTTTCATCTCGTCAGGATATTTCGCACATCTTAAATTTTAAATTTGTAAAAAGTCGAAAAGTGCAAAAATATAAAAATTTAAAACAAACTTAAAATGTTTTTTTCTTATATTTTATTCATTTTCTTGGTTTATACTATGCACTCTTATAGGCAAACATTTGATATTTCTAAAGAGGAGGACAGGGAGTTATTAACACCTTAATTTCTAATGAAATTTCTAATTAAATTAGCCTAAATTTGTATTTTATGCGATTTGTCGTGCCCATTCCCTCAATTCACCCTCCCTTAATGACGAAGTATGTAAAATACAATTTTATTCCAAGTGTCAAAGTTTCTTTGGACGGCACATGCTCTGCTTTGCGCTCTTTCTTTTGTTTTCTTTGGAATTCATCTCGGTGTAACATCCAGAAACAGTCAGCCATAAAGGTACTAGTCTATTTTTCTTAATACCTTCTTTCCATTTTTTAATGTCCTGTGGAAATCTCTCGCCTATCTCTTCGCCAATGACACCCAGATTTTCAGAAAAATAGCCTAAATGTGCATTCAGAAGGTGAACATTTAAGCTCATGGAACAGTCTAATTTTTTGTAATTCTGCAGTATGTTCTTAACGATTGATTTGAAGTTCGAATCCTTCTTATTGCTCAGAAACTTGGTTACTACGTCTTTAAAAGCTCCCCAGGCTTTTTTCCCTGCAACTTTCATTTACTTCTCAAAATTACCATCGTTGAGAAGTTTTCTAATGTCAGGACCTGTAAACACATCCTCTTTTAGTTTGGCGGTTGATAAGGCTGGAAATTTGTCACAGATGTATTCAAAAGATTTACCTTCCTTTGAGTCAAATAGAGTAACTCTATTAAATTATTTTGTATTCTATTAAAACTTGAACTAATTTTGATCCAATTATTGTTTGTTGCTTTCTGGTTTATTAAAAAACCTTTTCTAGGATGTCTTTATTTTGCTTATTAATCATTAAATAGTTTTTGATATACCTCGCGTATAAGATTAGTTGTACTGTTCATTCGTTGTTTTTAAAATCTCCGTAGTTACTACGTTTATTGAATACTTCTTTTAGTGCTTTTATTCATTTTTTTGCTTTCTGGGTGTTTGTCTATCTGTGTTTTTACCAAAATTTAGTGCATATTTGTTATTAACATCTTATTCACTATCTTGATAATTCATCACTTGCTAGTAGTTCCATTTAAACTGACCTTTCTCTTTTATCATTAATAATATTCTTTTTCTATTATTTATGAAATGATGTTGTTCATAGAGTTTTTGTTTATTATTCTTAGTACCTTTAGAGCAGTTTTCTTGATTAGTATAAATTTCTTAGAGTTTATTATTTATTTTTGTTTTTTTCTCTTTTTTATGGATTAGCTTTGTTCTTGTTCAATTATTTTTTACACATGGCCAGTCTGGCTTAGTTTCACACTACACTTGTCTTCTCGGTTTTATTTTATGCTCAACTAGCAATAAACAACTTCCGTCATCATCTTCTTCTTTTAAAAGTTAAGAACACAGCTTGTGTTCAATATCATTTTTATTATAATTTACTCTTATTAGGTGTATAAGTGCTAATAATCAATCGCAGGGCGTTATTAGGTTTCTATTTTTACTAATTTTTCTTCAATATAATTTTATTTGTATCTTTCAGCTTCTACATATATTATCTGAAAACCCATATGCACTACATTTCTGGCTTTGAGCTATTTTTGTAGTTAATATTTTTTTATTTTGAACTAATATTTAAATCTTATCGTTAGTGGCAAATTGTTATTAACGTACATTTTTTAATGTGTTTATTTTTATAGTTGCAATTTTATTTGTAAAATAGTTACTTTAATACTTGATTAAAGAAGTAATAAACCTAAATTAATAGCTTAAGTATCTTATGCACACGACAATCAAATTGAGAAAATAGAGCGCTCAATCTGGAAAAACCATAATTATTTTATTAATAAACCAAGAGTCAGTGATAATTTATATTCATTTATATCTAAAAGGTACATTAGCCTAGGTAAAATGTTTACATGCAATTAAATTCTTTAAAATAATATAATTCAAGATTAATAAATTTGTCACAGCTCGCTTGGAAGTTTTAAACTAAAATCTCTTCGAGAGCATCCGTCATAGCAGTCCATACATTTTGAACATTCCAAAAATAGTAAAATGGAGAAATAAGTACACGGTTCTATTTTGTTCGTCGGTCAAAACATTCAAAACCAATTTAACACAAACTTTTCGTAACTATAATTCAGTCATGACGATTTTATGTGCAATGTATTATGGAAGTCCCACTTCATCTGCTGTCAGTCTAACATTCAGATATAAATTGCTTTCACTTTAGCTACATCGTCCGAGGCGGTAGACGTTGATAAGCGTCCTGTGTGTGGTTTATCATCAACGCCTTCTTTTCCTTCTCTGAACGCTTTGTGCTACCTAAGCACTTGTGATTTCGATAAACCATGTTTCTCGTAGGCTTTTTGTATCAAAGCAAGATTCTCGATTACGGGTTTTTGAGTTTAACTTGAAACTTCATGCAGATGTTCACTTCCCTAACGATCCGCACTCTTTAAAGGCTCGAAGGCAAATAAGTCAATCTAACATTTAGATGTATATCGCTTTCATTTTAACTACATTGTCCGAGACGGTAGACGTTGATAAGCATCCTGTGTGTGGTTTATCATCAATCTCTTCCTACTCTGAAGATTTTGCTACCTAATCACTTGTGATTTTGATAAAGCATGCTTCTTATAGGCTTTTTGCTCAAAGCAAGCGTCTCGGTTGCGGATTTTTGCGTTTAACGCAAAATTTAAAACAGCCGTCCACTTCGCAAACGATCCGCACTCTCTAAAGGTTCAAAGGCGAATAAGCTGGGCCGTTTACTTGACATCTCCACCAACTATCAGACTCAAAGACTTTGTCCTCTAATATTTCAGCTTCAATAAAAAAAATATCTTTATTAAATTGCGGTATTTTATATATTTTTATGAGATTTAACAAGTAATTATTAAAATATTTTAGATAAAACAGAATATTTGTATAATCTGTTGAACTTATTAATTTATAAACAAAGTAAAATTGAAGAACTTATATTATGTTCTTTAAGTGTTCATAGACAAAAACCAAATATTTCTTATATACAAATGCTTGGAGTTTGTATAGTCTTTTAGGTGGAGATTATTATTAGATGTATTAAGACACAGATGGTAATATTTGATTTGTTAAATATAATATATAAAACTTTGATTTAACGGAAAGTTGCAATAGGTTTTTTTTATCAAATTTTACAGCAAATCAAACACAATTTTATTAAGTGCGGGTACGTCCGGCGAATTTTGTAAATGTTTTTTCAACTGCTGCGTATAATTACTTTTAATTATCACGACTCTTATGCGACAAAAGGTTTTAATTTTATTTTTGAATTAATGTCTTTCACTTATTTAAATGTATAACATCGGTTCGCATTGTATATTCGTGGAATAAAGACGTCTGCGAGCAGTCTGCGAGATTACATATGCTGAGCGATGAAGCGACTTGAGGTCTACTTGTAATATTAACTTTAAAAATTCAATAAACCGTAAGTGATTCTTAAATTAACTATTTCAATACATAAATTAAAATACTGTCGGCCAGCAACGACTATAACGGCACATTTAATACTTATAATTAGCATCAAATTAACGGAAATCCTATGTTACCACAACCATCACTGTTCCCGTCTATTATTCATCCCCCAAGCATGCACCAGCAAACCAAATACACATATCAACTGCCCTTTAATTCAGCGTTATTGTCCTCACAATACCAACAATTTTAGCAAATATTATAGATACAACTTTCTACATCCCAATTGAATGCAATGTCTTCATCTCAGCTAATACAAATAACAACACGTCAAATAAGTATTATGAAGATGATTAACAAAAAATGGAAACTGATCCTGCTAATGATTGGTAAAGAGTCACTAAGCGAAAAAAATTAGACAAGTCAAATACACAAATGGTCAATGGAAAAGAAACATTAATTCATGAAAATAGATACGCATCCCTAAGCCCAGAGAATAAAACAAGCGATGAGACTAATAAACATCGCCAACAAACAACTACACTTAGGCCCCCCGCCCATTTTTGTTTATGATGTTATGGATTTTAACAAAACGACAAAAAATATACTTTCTGTTGGTGAAGAGGCTAATACTCGACCAAAAGTTTTCACAGTAACTTTTAAATCACTTATTAATAAAAATCTTAACATGAACCTGGCATTAAAAACAAACGAAGACTTAGAATATGCAATTAACCATCTAATAACAATTATTCAGGAAGTAGGTTGGAAATCAACACCTTAGTCCTACAATGGCAAAATCAATACACCTAACATCCCAACTGAAATAATGGAAATAGTAAAGGAAAGACGAAGAGCAAGGACAACCTGGCAGCGTAGTCTCAACAATGCAGACAAAAGTATATTTAACCAACTGAATAACAAATTAAGAAGAAGACCAACAGATTTGCTATGAAACTTTCGAACTCTATACAACCACATCTGTACAAGATCATCCAATATGAAGGGCAACTAGAGGGATCAAACGTCCCAAAGAGCACATACCACCACTATAAGATGCAACAAAATTATGGGCGAAAACTAATACGGGAAAGGTTGAAGGTACCTTTGAACCTAATATTAATGAACCAGACCAAGAGGTTGAACATTATCTAGAAACTTCATTGCAATTATCATTCCAAACAAAGGGTTTCACTATCTATGGAAATTGAAACCCAATAAAATTACTTCTTAACAAAAAATCATTAGGATATGACCTTGTAACAAGAATTATATTAAATCACTTACCTGAGGAAAGATTTCGTTAACTCCAAATTATCTTAATCCTTAAACCAAGTAAACTTCCCACCCAAATAAAATCCTACCGACCTATTAGTTTACTTCCGATAATCTGTAAGCTGCTTGAAAAATTAATATTAAAACGCATTAATGAAATTAAACTTCAAAGTGAATAGCTACCAGATCACCAGTTTGGATTCCGATTCCAGCATTTAACAGTTCAACAATCCCATCGATTAACAAACATAATACGCGGTGCACGTGAAGACAAAACTTACTATTGTGCAGTGTTCCTAAGAGCTGTGCATTTGACAAGGTTTGTCACAGAGATCTATTGTACCATGACTACCTGCTTTTGAGCTCCTACCTGGACAAACGTTTCTTTCAAACCAAACTCGGTAACGACACCTCCCAGATATATAAAATTAATGTGGGTGTCCCTCAGGGTCTCTATTGCACCTGTTATATACAAGCAACAGCAATCCTGTCGTGTAATGAAAACCTGAACACATAACCGAACTACCCCAAAAACATTTAAACCATCTCGAAAAGTGGCCAAACAAGTGGAAAATAAGGGTAAACAAAGACAAATCGGTCCAAGTCATATTTACAACGAATCACTCAACGTGTCCGCAAGTCTACCTAACCAATATACCAAACCCTCAGGCAGACGAAATCAGATATCTAGGTCTGCACCCCGATGAACGCTTGACTTGGAGATCTCATATAAGAAAAAAATAAAAAGAAATGGAGCTACGTCTAGAAAACTTGTATTGGCTCCTTGGGAGGAAACTCAACACTTGCAATAGATAACATAGTGTTAATCTACAAAAGCATAATTTGTCCCATTTATAAATTTTGTGGATGCACCAGCTAATCAACGATAAAAATAATACAACGCTTCCAGTCCAAGATCCTGAGGATAATATTCAATGCTCTCTGGTTTGTGTCAAATGCAACCATCCACAACGATTTTAACATCACATTAGCAGCCGATTTTATAAAAACAAAAGTTGAAAAACATCATTACACTGTTGAAAATCACCCGAATATAACACAGTCAACGTCCTAGTCCAGGAACCCGAAACCAAAAGATTAAGGAAGAAGTGGTCAATAGACTTAATGAACTAAAGTAGCTAGATTCACCAGTAAGTGCTTTCTCCTCATGATTTTTATTGAACAGTTTAATAACATAAAATTAGCTCATAATATTACTGTATTTATTCTGATTGCTAATAAAATGCGTTTATAATACAAAAAATTTAAATATATATGAATATTACAATTTTAAATAAAAACACACGATCTTCCACAGTAAATATTTCTGTAACACTCGTTAATTGAAACTTGTTTCTATTTTATATATAAGTTAATTCTTCAATCGTAACTAACGACACACTTTACTACTCAATTTTCTCCTATACTAAAAAACTACAAGAAACTTTTATAATTTATTTCTAGGTATCTTTCACCTAATTTAATTTTATTGTTTATTTTGGATTTTTGTATGAAAGCTAAGGAATTGTCGTTATCCATAATATACAGCATCGAAAAAGCTGCACAGAACAGCTGTAAAATTTTACTGTTACAAATTTATACTTTCGGCGCCCATAAAAAATTAATATATCAATCCCACGCTGTACGTGCGTTGTAGAAGGACGAGCATAATAATTTTATGCCGTCAGATATATGTAACCTTATAAGCGTTCGATGTGCTGTGAAATAAAATGATGGCAAACGAGACAATAAACTTTTACTTTCATAAATCTAATGCACAAAAACTCTGCAGTTAAATCCAAAACTGCGAAGGTAGCGTTAACAAAAATAGCGTGTTGGCATCTGCATGCAATATGAATTTATGTGAAGTTGTGAATACACGTCAAAGATACAAAGCTTTATAGTGTTGTTTTAAAAAGGGTGAGCAAATTTTAATGTTTCCAAGAGATTTACAAAAATATACTCACTAAAGTGAACCTTTTTATTCAGTTAATGGTAAACCCAGAATTATAGCTGTACTGGGTTGTCTATCTGTTCAATTATATTCGATTTCTTACCTTTTAGTGTTTTATGTTTATTTGCGAAACAGAAAAAGAACATCAACATTTTCAGTCACGTTTTTGGTAGAGAAATTTTTAAACATTTTTTGAAAACCGAGTTTTAACAAACTATTATTTTTCCATATTCCAGTGATATACATATGTCATGTGAAGTTATTTTTTTATTTTACTCGTATTATTAGAGCAAAAAATTGAATTTTCTATTGTTTTCTAGTAGTAGGTTTGTGCAATTTAGTATCAGTTTTTTATTCTAATATAAATCGTTTAACTGACTTTTTAATTATTTTTTATAGTGCCTCACATTACAGAAAGAAAATAATAATTTTAAAATGTTAATTGTTTTTCTAAGCAATACCAGTTTTAAAGATACACGTAAAATGCATTTTAAGAGTTACCCATGAAGAAGAGAAAGTAATAAGTTTATTTTTATGAAATCGGAAGAAAAATTAATTTATTGCTGAAAAAAATTATTCGCTATGCTCATATTAATACCAATTTTGTTTTAAGATTTTGTACACACATTCTACTTGCTCCCGTTTCTTCCATTTCGAACCAATTTAAAGTGCATAATACTGTCAAAATCCCACCAAACCGATATCAAGACTTCCTTGCCAAAACGATTCTATTCTGTTGATGGCGCGCTTTGGTTTAGAGGAACCTAGCGCTTAGAACGACAACAATTAACTGGCAATACCCATTTTTTATTACAGTAGCAATACGTTTTCAAAACCGGCATCCAGCGAATTTTTAAGCAGTTGGCAAATTTGAATCTGCTTTTCATTTTTCAATTCAGTCAGTTTGTAGGAATCTTGTGCTCAAAATCGAATTAATGCGGATGATTTTAGAAAGTTACGTGCGAAGCGCCAAGTATAGGCCACAAATTGCGAGTACTTGATAAAGAAATGGCATCAAAGACATCCGGCAAGTTTCTTTCGTCCAGGCAGGTGATTATTCGGAACGCAGTTGATATTTAAGACTAAGGTTATTGAAATTGAATAGCATTTCTAAACAGTCATATAGTTTTTTGACTTTGGCTTCTCAAATTTTCTTGAAAGTTCTCGTTTACAGCAATTTTGTCAGTTGACGTATAGAACCGAAAAATAAAAATTATTACCAAAGTACAGACATAATAAAAAATGCATATAAATTATTTGTAAACAGTAGGAAACGTTTTTTACGACTTGGTATTATAATATTAATGATGAGAAAGTTGCCATCAATATTATTGACATGCAAAGTTTTGAGGTCCTTGTAAATTGAAAACGTTTTTCGTATAGTGGTGACAAACAGAGGATGGTGCTACATTTTAACGTTTTCTTTTAAGCGCTCAACAAATTGAGTGTTTGCTTCGGCATCATTCGTTGTAAAGAATTCTGCAGGTAATCTAATACCGGTACCGTAAGGCCTTTCAGCTCCACTCAGTTCAAGTCCTGCTTAATGGCGGTGCGTTTGCCTAATAATACTGTAGGGAAAATTTCGACACAAGTGTCAGTAATATGGTATCTTATTGCTACTTTGAGTTGGCGGTGCAGTCTTTCGTTCACACCGTTAGACTGGGGATGGTAAGCTGATCTAATGTGCTTAAAACCCAACAATTTACACACGTTGTTAAATAAAGCGCATTTAAATGGACTTCCCTGATCTGTAGTTATACGTAGGAGAATGCCGAAACGTGAACTTCAATTATTAATAAAAGCGAAAGCTGCCATATCGGCGATAAGTATAGCCTCGGGTCACGAGAAAAACGATCGATATACGTAAGAAAATATCTATAATCTTGCGAGTAATTCGTAGTGATTATGTCTATGTATACGTGTTCAAAACCGTCAGCTAAATTCAACGATGGGTGTTGATATATGTCGTGTAACTTTACATTTTTGACAAGCGATGTAATGTCATGTCAAATCGCGGCAATTTTATTAATCGTCGGCCAGACAAACCTGCTCATAATAAGCTTCTAGGTATCGCGTGTATCCGGATGTGACACGTTGTGTAGGGAGTCGAAAAGCGTGCGTCGCAGAGGCTTTGGTACGAAAGGGCGTAAAACTTCGCTTGACACATCACAGTAAATGTTTACATTATGATCATTACGGTAAACTTTTTTAAATCTTAACAAACAAAATGAAGAGGCGAGCATTTAGAGCAATCCGTCGTCTCCATTTTGTGCGTTATGTAGAATTTGATGATTTACAGACGTAGAGATAACCTCAATTATAGGCAATGCATCTGCAATATTATTTTCAGTAATATGATGAATGTCGGCGGCTCTTGCCAAATCTATTTTAGGAAAGATTTTCTTTTCGTGTAGCATGTGTGACATGTCCTGGATGTGGCGTGGCGAGTAATTGCGAATTGTTCTGGTACTGAGTGTTCTGTATTTACCACAGGCTCGTGTACTTCCGTCCTTCTTTTGAGCCAGGTGGAGAGTCAAAGTTCATGGATTCTTCTATGGGCGGATTATCCCTCGTTCCAATATTAAATCGAACTTGGCCTTTGCTATCTTAAGCCGGCCAGGGGGCAAGCGACGGGATTTGCAGCGTACAGGCGGACTCGGAGTTGTTTCAATGTGATGTTTGGTGTTATGTTTTACCTGCGTTCTACTGAACCCAGGCAGTCGTGTTAGGTCAAGATATTCTACTAAGAGTCGATGGTACATTGAAGTCTCTGCTATGATTTTAATAGATGCGATTTTAACATTTATTAAACTACCACATACAGAGAAACTGGTGATTGTATCCATTAGGGGTTTGTTCCAAGTGTCAACAAGAGGGCCAAAATGAGAGAAAAAATCCGCATTAATAATCAGTGTTTTAATATCTGCAAATGCATATTACCATCTAAAATTTTGGAAGAGAAAAAGGTCCAGATTTAATACGATCGTACCGTAGGATGCAATGCATGAGTTATTTGCCAAGAAGAGTTCGTGTTCACTTTTATTTTTATAACCGTCTAGTTTTTCGCGAACTTATACACATAAATCAGCACCCATATCCACGAAAAATCTTATCTTGGTAAGGCAGTCACTGACAAAAATGTGGCGAGACCTAAATCCGTTCTCTGTCGTCGCGTTTACTAACAGCTCTGGTCATTTTTTGAGAGTCACTCGTTCCATAGCTTGCACCCTGGACGACAGACTAGCTTTTTTGGCGACTTCGCAGTAGTAACAATACAACTATCTGTTAGCATTTTTGCTATGAGAGCGATTGGTGCTGCGATCCCGCGATTGATTGCGATTTTGCGATTTGCCTTGTAGATTTCTTAAAAGCTCGTTAATCTCGAATCTCATTTTTTATTTCGTTTACGAGTAAGTTCATCGCATCTAAATTCGAGCTGTTTGAAACCGCGCTAATGCGATCATTTTGGGCAGGACCTCGTGTATTTGGTCGGCTATCACAGCACACTACTTTTCTCGCTAATGGCAACTAAGACGCGCTGCATCTTATGCGAGAAACGTTTTTTTTCGGGCACGGTGTTTCCAGCCAGTTTTTTCACGCGTTGAAAAATTTGGGTGATGTACGATCGCTGATCTTCTCACTTGCAACTAGTTTTCGTATGCGGATATTATCCTAGTCGGACAAACGTTTAATTAGTTCATGTTTTATTTTGTAATACTTGCCTTCTATTGGCGGGCCGGTGATAACATCCTTGACTTGGTCTGCGTACTTTGGAGCCAGCTGAGAAAAAATGTGGTTAAAGTTGTAATCTTCCTTCATTATCCTATATACGGTGAATGAGCCTTGATTTAGTGGAAAACTCATTGTGACTTTATGTTCGTTATATAATAACGACTTCGTCGTTTGATCATGGGGCGTTCTTTTAACCATTTTTCGTTATTCCGTAATTATACACTAGAGTTCTCTGTACATTAAGTCGTACTATTTTCTATATATGTTTGCACTTTCACGCATTGATTCCTATTTTCTTGGCGAAAATATCAACTTCGGGTCACCAATCATAGATATTAGAGTGGTGAATTGCAAATATAAACACAATCGATGTGCGAAAAGTATATTTGAATGTACGCGATACAGCAGCAGGTAAGCCAGAATAGCTAGCGACAAACTTAAGTAGGCAGACGTGCACCTGGTTACGCCTCGCTGTGATCTAGCTTGGAGCAGGCAGAGGTGCTTATTGCCACGGCTGAATGCTAACTCAACTAATATCGTCGTTCGTAAATCGGTTGAGGGTTAGGGTTAAAACTTGACCATCTTGAACCATCTTGGAGATAACGAAGGAAAATATTTCCTACAATTTTCTTAGGCCGAAGAAACCAAATGCCCAATTAATTTGGCACTGGATAATTAAGGTCTGCACCAACCAACTCTAAAGCCGTTAAAAATACGATGGTTATAGGAAATTTTTTTAAATATTTGCTCCGCTAGAACACGTACTCATAAACGTAAATATAATTTAAAGATAAATAAAATATTAAAGAAAAGCGAATCCATTCTTAAGTTAATGGAAGATGTAGAAAATAAAAAGAAAGAAAATATAAAACTTAAATTTCAGCCAAAAACCAATATCAAAATGGCTTGTGGTAATAATGCACAATAACTAACCACTAAAAATAGAATTATAGGAACATTATTAACAAATTATGAATAAAAAGTACTCAAAAAAATATATTTAAAGATTATTAAATATTAAGTAAAAGCGATCATTCTTAAGTAATTGAACAGATGTAGATACTCAAAAAGACGAAGTAAAAAACATTAGAACTAGCAAACATAGGAAAAGCTAAAAACCTAGATAATGTACAAATATAAGTCCTAAATTTTTAATAAATAATGGATTAAAAAATTAGCACGTTCGTTTAACGCCATATACAAAAAATGCTTTACTAAAAGAACGACTAATATTTATAAGACAAAACAACGAATTAAAGCTATAGGTTAAACTCAAAAAATATGATTTAATGATAATTATATTTACAATTTAGATTATAATAAGTAGTACAACTTAGAAATTTTAACAAGTTTTACTGCAAATGCACGAGTAAAAACATTAGATTATGCAATCTGATATAACAAAACCTTAGACGATGTACAGCATACGAAATTAATATAAATATTAAACCATATAGCCGCTATAACAGTTGAAAAAAAATATAAAAGAACACTTTTTTTGAGTCCTTAACAATGTAATGATATTCTAACGACTATATATCATGCGTTAAAAAACCTAACAAAATAAATAATGTTATATTAAACGACTAGTCATTAGATTATATAATAAGGACACTTTAGAAATTACTTCCGGCGTTCCACAGGGCTCTGTACTAGCTCCACTCCTTTTTAACATTTATGTGAGTGATATATCACTACTGCCTAATTTAACCATTTCGATGTTTGCCGACGACACAGTCCTAATAACGCAACACAACGACTTAAACACTGCATCGCGGAGCTTTCATCTAACTATAAATCAAACTACCAAATGGATTAACAAATGGAGCCATCAATCTACATAAATGCGAATCAAAGATATTTACCCTCTGGAGGCCAGACAACCCCCGCCAAATAACAATAAACGACCTCTCAAAGGAATAAAACCCTCCTGATTTTTCAGTAAACTACCTAGAAGTGTATCTGAACAGGAGACTTACTTGGAGTCATCATATCAACAATAATTAAACAACAGCTACGTTTGCCTTAGTATATTCTTTCCACTCATAAACCGTAAATCGTTCTAAAAGCTAAATGGGCGATTTTAATATACCAATCAGTTCTAAGACCTACAATCACTTATGGGTGATATATAAACAAATATCAATAATGCTATTAACTACTCTCTTGGAATGTGACATTTACACACACGACTTAAACGCTAACTCTCCCATGACGTATGGATAAGCTCCAGTGAATCCGACAACAAATTAGACAAGAAATTAGAGAAATCTTAAATAGGATGTCCTCATTCCAACCAATCCAACCACAGTCATTCTTCATACAACCCAACCATGTATAACGACTGGTTTGCTGATATGGTTTCAAAAAAAGAATGTAACCACCCAAAAACTAAAATCACTTTAAATGTGGGTATACTGCAGAATATTAGAGATATCGCAAACTGAGCGAGTACTCAACACAAAAGCACTATTAGGTATGGAAAAAATTTAAAATAATGCCAACAATAAACTTCAATGTTTTGGATATCTATTAAGACACGAAAAGTCCAGGCTTTTGCAAGAAAAGATTGAAAGCAAGAAAAAAGTTGGATGAAGAATAATAGTTTGGTTAAAAAATATGTGCGATTGGCATAGGAAAATTACACAAACTGTGAACAAAATAAAAATTGATTAATAACAGTTAACCTTTGTTAAGAATTGCACTGGGGAAGTTGACTGCAGTCGCCAGTTTGCTCTAACACTTAGTTTAGTACCATATATTGGATACGTTGTCAATTGGACAATCTGCTGATCGGTGCCATGCCGTGAAGTTGGGGGACCCGGTACACTTATAAGTGGATTTTCTATGAGAAAGTAAATAAACCGTTTTCTACGATCTGATAATAATTATGCTTGAGTGATCTGGTCACTGTTTCCCAAACTCCACCAAAATTTGGTAATCTTCTAGGTATAACATACCAAGTTGTTCTTCTACTTATCAAAGATGTTGTTGTTTCAGAGTTATTTTATCAGAATATCTAGTTTTTTTTTTAGACAAAATTTGTAGCCTTATGCGAGATAAGTCTAAAGACTGTTCACGGCTAGCAAGAAATCCAATGTGAATACTCTTTGTTGCAAAATATACAAAAATGCATACATATACATTATTTTTCTAGTATTTTTATAATTTACTTATGTAGTGATATAATAATTCTTTGGCAAAGCAGTAAGATATTTTCTTGAATATACAAGCACAGAATTCTTTGATGACCAACTTACTCATATCAGTCAGTTATTATTGGAGAGGCAGGCGTGTAAATAACACCTCGTGGTGCGGTGTGGGGAACTAAGTACGGCCCGTTTTGAAAAGTGAAACGTTGAGGCCCAAATCGTCCCTTAAACGGCCGGCGCGAAAGCGGATGGGGGCGGCTACCGATGAGTAATTGCCAAATCGCTCACCTGTAATCGGCTTCGGCGGCGTTGGTTTTAGTGGCCACCTGGTTGCGATGTCTTCGTGCCTGGAACACGACCGCACTGGCCGGGATGCGATGCGAAAGTCTTGCGGGGTGGTTAAATATGGATAAAATAAACACGACCGAATTGGCCGCGATGCGGATCGAGCATCTCTTGCGGGGTGGTTAAATATGGATAAAATAAACACGACCGAATTGGCCGCGTTGCGGATCGAGCATTTCACCGGGCTTCGCGCCTGGCTTAACGGTAGATCATTTGCGAGAAATCTTAATTCGACAGCACTTTTCGACTCAAAAGGGTGCCGCCGACGGCGTATGCAGACTCGCCGGCTGAGCAAAAGCCCATATGCCATTTTGTGTGCGATAGCAAAACGTGGCGGCAGATATCAAAGCCACCAGCATGCGCCGCCACGATACGCAAGCGGTTCAAGGGCGAAAAGGCCGCCACACCAATTATCAAAAATGGTTCTAAGCTAAAAGCTGTCTCATTAAAGGAATACAATTTTATTTAAGCAAATTTGTTAGATAATTTGGAAAATATCCCCTTAGAACAACTTAATTTTTTTACTAACGCTTTGTTAATTTCACTTATAGATAAATGCACACATCATTAAAATCTACTATTCGAAATGTTTTTCTAATTAATTTTTTAATTTGTGTAACTTAGAAAGTACTTTTGCTGCACTGTGTTTGTTAAGATATGGGTTGCTTCCAATTTGCATAGTGGAACTGATTAGATACTATTACACAGCCAGTGTGATTTGTTTTTCTTCATTTTCTTAACGTCAAATGGCATAATGATTTGATGGGTACGGAATCCAAGCATAATGTTAAAAATGGTAGTAATTCAAACTACCACACCTACTTCTAAACAGTCGCATAAACTAATATTAGTACTTATTCTGGCTTATGCATTATACACTATCCTAACCATGGTGGTGGCACTTGACTCTTTTACGTATTACGCTATGATGTAGCAAAAAACACTACTCTCTATTAATTTGATGTGATTAGTTTTTAACAACATGCTCTAGTTTACTACTCTTACTTTCAATATATTGGGATTTTAAATTTAGGTTTTTGAACAGTATTCTATTATGCTTAGTGTTTAGTCTAAATGTTTCTTCAACCTGAAACTTTTCTTCTATATAAATGATTTATATTTGAATTTTTCAAGACTCTGTTACAGCTTCATGTAATAAACTGACTAATGTTAGGTAATTACTAGTTTAATTAATTTCCTATTTTCCACTTTGTAGGGTTTGTTTAGAAAGAATGAGGAATAATTTAATAAAAACAAAAGTATTTCAGGTAACCGTTTATTTTTTTGGAATTCTTAAAAACAGTTTCCTCCTACGTCTGCACAGTGTTTCCAGCGTATCTGCAATGCTTTGAAGGTTTCCTGGAATGCAGAAACTGCAATGCTGTTTATGGCTTTGGTCAGAATTATTTAGATCCTCTCCACTGACCCAAAACGGGTTTCTTTTACTGTATTCAAAAAGTCAGGATCAGACGCAACACTTTTCAACAGATTAATACACGCAATCCTTTTGTTCTCAGAACAAAACCTTCAGAAGCAACTTTGCAAAAAAATTTTCATTTGCAAATTTTCGACTTAAAATTAGATACAAACTCTTTCTGTCCCAAGCCATTTCTGCCAAAGAAGACAATGAGCGTTGATTTCATCTTTGACGTGCTCATGGGGGCTTTGTCGGGCGAGGAGATCCGGTTGTGTGCCACTCAGAACTTTGTCTTTTGGTCTGCGGACTCGAATGCCCATTTTTCATCACCGGTTATTACCGAGTCGAAACAGTTAAGGTCAGGCGCAAAACAGTTCTCGACAGATTAACACATCCAAATCCTTCTGTTATTGGGACAAAACCTTCGGAACCAGCTTTACACAAATTTTTCTCATTTGCAAATCTTCAGACACAATTTCATGCACCGTGGTTTTTGGTAAATTCAACTCCCGTACTATCAATCGAACACTTAAACGCCGATCAGAGTCTAAAAATTGTTTCATTTTTACTAAATTTTTGTTACTGCGGCTTGTTGACAGACACCTTTTGCGTTCTTCCACGGCTTCTTTTCCCTGACGAGACATCTTGTGCCATCCAAAAATTCCCTTCTCATGGTTTCTTTCCCGTAGACATTCCTTACCAAGTTCAAAGTCTCAATGACGGATTTTTTGAGTTTGACACAAAACTTCACTATATAACGTTGCTCTAACGTACGCTGCATGTCGATCCCGTGACTCGCCACCAAAACACGCTTTGAGGAAAGCACGATTCTCACTCTCTTAAGGCTTGGAGGCAACTGAACTGGGTAGCATTCTTGACCTAAGCTCCCCCACCATCCATCTCACCAAAACCACGTCTCACCAGCCTTCTAGTTTGCTAGAAAAATAATTTTTGATACTTTCCCGATAAACCGTATGTATCATTTTATGGTATAGCCTGTTATCTCAATTTAAACTACACGTTGAATCGCAAAATATTTCAGTTTTAAATTTATAGACTTTATTAGATTTACGGAAGTTAGGATCAGGGAGCTTAACATTGTCTGGTATCTTTAATAAATGTTTATATATAAATTTGGTAAATAATTATGTTTTTTTCTTATTTTCAATTTTTTCTTTATATTCCCAGTCTGTTTTCTATAATCCTATTTATATTTCTCATTTTAGAGGTGACTTTTTTCTTTGTTTTTCTGGTGATGTCCAATGTAGTATGTTCTTCAGCTACCTCCCTTGCAACATTATTTTCATATATCCACAGCATTTTGAGGTTCGGCTTTCTCATTTTGTGCCATTTTTTGTGCGCAACTATCATCTTTAGTAATTTTAGAGTTTTTTTTTTTTAAAAAGTCTAATTCTGTTGCTTTTATCTTGTTCCTAATTTTTGTAGTAATAGGCCACGTTTCTTCGCTATATAATATTATATTTTGTACAATGCTTTTATAAATATGTTTTTTGCCTCTTTGGTTAGCATTTTGCTCCATATAATCCATAAAATTTCTTTGTTGCCGTTCTCCCCATTCTGATCCGTTGTTCATATCTTCCTCTACTGTGCCATTACTTATCCTAATTAATCCTAGATATATGAAAGAATTGCAGTATTTCAAGTGGTATTTTTGAATTATGTGGTTTTGCTCTTCTCCTTTACACATAGACATTAACTTGCTAAATTTTATTAGATATTTCAAAATACTGACAAAGAAAAAAAATTTCATTACAATGGAATATATGGTGTATTTAAAAAAGATGATAAGAAGGATCGGAGGAATTATCGTGGACTAAGCAATATTCCATCTATAGATACCTAAAATATATGGAAGAGCAATTAAAAGTAAAATACAAGCAAATTTTGCGGAACTAAGTGAAGAACAATATAAATTTAAAATTCACTGGTTTGCTTGCATACAGACAAGTAATCAAAAGAAATACAGAAAAGACTATCAATACGCATATCGCCATTACTTGCATACGGCAGAATGATATTAAGGGAAACGAAACAGGATATAGAGTGTATTATTAAATTACTAGATAAAGAATGAATGGTCAGTGTTTATATTAGTTTTTTATCCATATTTTTATAGCTCTGATTTGATTCCTCCGGGCCTAGTGCTTTGTTGTTAGTCAATTCTTTTATAACTGTTTTAACATCTTATGTGTTTATTTCTGGTTCTATGTATTCTATACTTTCTGCTGTTTCTTCTTCCATATATTGCTTTCTATTTTTCTTTAGTAATTGTGTATCACGTTTGATTCATTGTTTTGGTTGCATCACTTGTATATTTACTATATATTTTTTCTTTTCTGCCTGTTGATATTTTACATATTCTGTTCTAGTGTGTTGTGTTTTGCTTGTTAACCAATTTATGTATTTTTCTTCTTTTATTTTTTTTTTTTGATTATTTCTTCTTATAAGTTTTTACATTATCCTTTCGTTCTCTTTTCTATGCTGCTGTATGTACACATTGCACTTACATCTTCTTCAAATCTTTCCCTAAACTTATCATCCTTGCTTTTCTAACCCTGCAGTTAAGATCACCTATAATTATAACTTTGTGTGTTTTGTTTATTCCTTTCAATATGCTAGCAAGCTTGTCAACGAATTTATCTTTGTCTGTATTTGTTACTTTGTAATTTATTTCTTAAATCCCCACTATTTTGATTGTTTCCATTACATTTTATCAACTTGTCCCCATGAATGTATTTTTTATCTATCTTTTTTTTGATAAACAGATATTTCTAACTTTCATTTTACATACTTATCTTTCTAAAATATATAGAGTTCCCTGTTTGTCTTCATCTTTCCTTTATTTTTCGTTTCGGTTAAGGTAGTTAAGTCTTGATTTATTTTCTCTATCTCTTGCACTAGTTCTTGTTGTTTTGTAGTAAATCCTCTTACATTCTATGTAAAGATAATTATGCTATGTTCTTTTGTTGTGTTAATTCTTTATTAAATTTCTTTTGTTCGATGAAGTATCTAGATTGTCTTATAAAAGCAGAACTAAAAGTGTGGATTTCCATCCGGTTTCTTTGTAACAAAGTTTTTATTTGGTTTCTGCATTTTTTAAAGTGAGACTGACTACAAACTCTGCGCCACAATTCTCCTCCTTTATTCTAATTTAGGATCGGCAACAGCATGTAACGAACTGCTCAATCCATTTATCATTTACTGCAAGCAGAGTCAAACAATTATACACTTATCATGAAACCAAATATTCAATATTTTTTTAGTATTTATTAACCCCTGAATGTATTTCCACGTTCATTAAGTCCTTCATTCGCGTTTTTATTTAATTTACACCCTTTACTGAAAGATTTCTACTTTTAATGGTAATTGTAATAAATCTGCAAACTTCGTAAGAAAATGAGGTTGTAATCTACTATCTAGTAAAATCAATTTGTAAAGCATGTTACCATATTTTCCTTTTTTAGTTAGTGAAATAAGTAACATTTACGTCATAAGTTTCACGTCTAAACATTTTGGAGTTGCCATCAATTCCTTGCAATGGTGGTTTCGATATCATGTACCTTACTGAATTCTTTTCAAGCTACCTATCTATGTTATTATTTACCGTCTTTTACAAAAATAAATGAAACTTAAGTGCATTTCATTACTGTATTAACTCCTATTTTTAAGTTTCTTTGCCTCTACACATTTATAAGGTATAATGCAAATAATAATCTTACTGATATCGTTAACATTAATCGCTGTGACCTCTAGCAGTTGACACATTTGATTTAGCAATTCTGGAAATTTATTTTGTTATGAATTTCGGCCCCTTGAACATGTTTCTTTTATTATGTGTGTATATTTTTAGCAATTTGTAATGGGTGTAAATGAGTTCGTATAATAACAAGTAGTTTTCTTAGCTTTTTTTCCAAAATATGTAACTTCTTTAATGAATTCGCATGCCTTTGTATTATAATAGTTCCCTGTAACAGGCCATGAAGGCCTATGGGGTCGTAACAAGATAGGTCTGCTACAATCTAGAGCCTACGGTACACAAGGGTAGTAACGTGGCTAGCGCTACGTACCGACCGCCTATTATTACCCTAGAGTTTGACCTCCAGGTACTCATTTATTGCAGCCTGAGTCGAGCTGGGCCGTAAAAATGCCAGTGATCGAATTAGCGAGAGCGAGATTCGAAACCGCAACTCTTGGTTTCGTAGTCTAGCGACCTATCCACTAAACCACCACGGCTTTTGTAACAGGTCGGCTGAAAAGTTCGTAGGCTGACACAGATGGTGATACTAGAATTAAATTCATATGATTTTTAGTTAGTACTAACCTTCAAACGATACGTGTATAAATTTGACAGATGTCGGACAATTGGTTCGTGAGATACAGCATTGTGAGAGAAGCAACTTTTGTTATAATAAAAAAATGGATAAAAAAATTTGGTATGTTAATGAAGAGTTGCTTTATCATGAAAACAAAATTCTGTTGAAGCCAAAGCTTGACTTGATAAACATTATTAGGATTCTACACCAGGAAAATCAACCGTTTAAAAGTGGTTTGCTAAATTTAAACATGTCAAAGTGAGCACCGAAGACGATACACGCAGTGGACGCCCGAAAGAGGCTGTAACGGGCGAAAACATTAAAAAAGTTCACAAAATAATTATGAATGACCGCAAATTGAAGTTAATCGAGATAGCTGAGACTTTGAAGATATCAAAAGAGCTCACAATCGCATAAAAGTTTCAACGTGTCGTTGACTAGGAGCAATGTTTAGCGATATTCAACCGTACTAATAACAAATTTTTCCGTCGATATGTGGCAATTGTACGAAACATGGCTTCATCACTACACTCCAGAGTCCAATCGACAATCAGCCGAGTGGACTGCACGCGATGAACCGAATCCAAAGCGTAGAAAGACGCAACAGTCGGCTGGCAGGGTTATGGTATCAGTATTCTGGAATGCGCAAGGTATAATATTCAGTGATTACCTTGAAAAGGGCTAGATGAAATCACAAAAAAACGGCCCCATTTGAAGAAAAAGAAAGTGCTGTTTCATAAAGACAATGCACCGTGTCACAAATCAATAAAAACGATGGCAAAATTACATGAATTAGGTTACGAATTGCTTCCCCATCCACCGTATTTTCCAAATTTGGCCCCAGTGACTTTTTCCTGTTTGCAGACCTCAAAAGAATGCTCGCTGGAAAGAAATTCAGCACTAATGAAGAAGTAATCGCTGAGAGTGAGGCCTATGTTGAGGCTAAAGAGAAAAATTACTATAAAAATGGTATCGAAAAATTGCATGACCGCTATAATCGAAGGCAACTATGTTGAACAATAAAATCGAATTTTACCAAAAAAATGTGATTTACTATGTTAGCCTACGAACTGTTCAGTCCAACTGTTATTATAATCGTTTTATTACAAAAACGATTTTTTAGTAGCTCCTAATCGACAGAGTGATTTTTGTGGCTTGTTGAAAATAAAGGCCTTATAATCATTTGTCTCATATATTTTTGATTGAGATCCTTCAAATGTATCTAAAACGCCATTCAGATATTTTAAACGTAACACAACTTTTCTACTTGTTTTTCAATTTCATTCGTTACAAACAAGTTTTAATTATGAACATCGTAAGTCTTTAAGCATGACCCTTTGCTTTGTTAAAGCGTGCTGCTCTGCCACAATTACAAATTAACAGAGCAAGTGGGTGAACATGAACGAATGTACGATTGAATCTAGCGAGGAGGTAAATGGAATTTAGTGAATCGGGAATTTCACTTTGCTGGCTTTTGCGCTTTTTGATGCTCCGGTTGATGCACGAATACAAAGTTGCTGGCTTGGGTTCCCCTCTGTTGCGCTGTGTCGTTCTACGGTGCCTTGCACTGCTCGATGCTGGACTCCGCTTGACACTTGTCAAATTGGTTGTTGATGCTGATGGGCACGCGTTATTTATTTTACCGAAATTTTGTATTATTGCGACAAAATTTGTAGGCGATTTTAACTAACAGATTTGTACGCAGATTTGTTAATTTTTACAATGTGCGCACAATTCCATGTACGCTGTTTGGATAGAGTAGCAGTAGTTATTTTTATTATACATTTTTTCAATCCTTTCTAGCCTGCCGCTAGTAGTCTAAGTTGCGTTATGGTTTTGTTTATTTGCGTTCAACCGTCCTTCTGTACGTTTCTTTTGCATGGCATCTCTTGCCATTCATTGCCCTTGTGGATTCCACATACTTTCACTCGTTTTTTTATGGTATGACCTAACCATCCGCATTTCCTTGTTGAAATTTCCTTGTTCACATCACTGTATTCCGTTTTTCCCACAACTCATCGTTTATTATTTCCTCTGGTTATCAAATTTTTAAAATTAGGCGATATGCTTACAAAAGTTTTCAAATTGTGTTATATTCCATCTGGTTATCAAATTTTTAAAATTAGGCGATAGGCTTACAAAAGTTTTCAAATTGTGTTATATTATATTCGTGACAAACTACAATTTGGAACTATACAGGGTGTTCCATGAGAAATTTTTTCTAATTCTCAACCGTTTCAGAGATATAAAGGTTGAATATTGTAACTGTAGCCTTGAACACCTTTACTGAAACTTTATTTGTTTCTCACACACTAGATAGCTGTATAAGCACAGTTATCACTGTATTTATTTTAACCACCGTATCTTGCAAACATAACATTTCTTGGTACGTGAATTTATTAAGACTTTCCATTTTACGCTTTTTAAAGTTAATTGCCTTTTTAAGCATATTACTTTTTATGTTTACATTTAGGCCCTTTTGTGTCTCTACTTGTACAGCACTAATTTTTTCTTGCACGTGTTTGGCTTTATGTGAAAGGCGACACATGATGTTCGATAAATTAAGATTTTTTAACATTTCTCTCAATCCCCGCTATATTCTTTTCGTTTATTGAGCAAAAGTTTCATAAAAAATATAATCTAGTACTGTGAAAACAATAAAGATGATAATATACAACACTGGCTTACTCGCACGCTTGAATTGGTCCAATGACTATACTTTATTAACGATAATTTTTTAACACGTGCAGGGTAACTGTAAAAAATATTACTAGATTTGGCGATGTGCTAGGAAAGATTTGGTATTTTTCGGCTATCGATCTAACACTACGGTTAGGGGCAAATGAGACTATTATTTTTGTTGGCATTTTTCTGAGGCGCAAGTGAGCTGAAAATGGCGATAGGCACAAATGGGCCGCGCGCATCTAGACCTATATCTCTGAATGAACATATTCCGTTTGCGGGATTTGTTGATGAGGACTTTATGCTGATGAATGACAATACGCAGTGTCACACCGCACGAGTGACCACTACCTACATGGTTGACGTTGGTATACTGAAAATGGACTGCCCTCCGTGTACTCCAGACTTGAATCCAAAAAGACATGTTTGAGATGAGCTTAACCGAAGAGTCCGGATCAAAAATCATGCACCAGGGCAAGTCATCAAACTGAGAGTGTCGTTGATTATCAGAGTGGGAAGCAATCCTTTAAGACAGCATTAAAAAAATTATCCGATCTACGCGTAATCGCTTAGAAAGTGCAATTAGGAGTAGACGTAGCAACACCATGTATTGAAAAAATCATTAAATTAATTTCAACTGAGGATTTCACTTTTTCCCTTTCATGATCACCGTTTTCCTTTCAACTCTTTTATGTTACACATATTCTTAGGCCCATAACTTTTTGTCAATACAGGTCCGATTCCAATCAAAGTAGTATTATTTGAAATCACAGTTCTTAAGTTTTGAAACAGTACACTAAACTTTACTTGAAATGCTATCGGAGTGAATATACGTTCTATCAAAACTCGAACATGTTGCTGAATCGATTATTTTGCTCTCAAATGTATATATAATCTGTCACTTGTAAATAAATCTTGTCCATTCTTTTTTTGTTTCTCTTTTGTTTAGATTTTCACTATCACACTGTTCCATGTTTTTTTAGCAAACTCAGTTTTCAAATTAAAGACCAGCTCTACTTTTGTCATATCTGTTGCTGTCATGCCTTATAACTTTTGGTCAAGGCGGCTTTCAAACGGGACACCAGCTTTTATTTTTTTCATTTCTGACATTTGTCACGCCTTATAATTTTTGATCTGTAATAGATAGAAAAATAACGTTTCCAGTATTCAACTAAAGACCGTAAGTCAAGTTCAGACGTCAAACATCAGCCTCATCAGACCAGTTTTACCAAAAATGGCCGCAAAGTTTTCGGTCCGGCCGCTAAATTTTTGCCGCTATTCACTGTCATTTAAATATACTTAATTCACTGTCATTTGTTTCAATAAAACTTAGATAAACCCTATAATCTAGTTTCATGCATAAGGCCGGCCGTATTTTGGTTCCCTCTTATATATTTTGGATTTGAGATATCGAGGCAAATTTGCACGATCACGTGGAGCTCTGATATGTAGGCCGCAGGCCATATTCGCCTTTGCTCTACTCTCGACTTCCCGGAGGTCCTTTTGTTTCCCGATTGCATCTCGGGGTTAACATTTATGTCGATAAAACTCGATTCATTTTTTTCTTTGCTCTGACTCGGCAAGGAACAACAAAGGAAAGACGCTACCGTTTGGCTCCGCTGTGAGATCGGGGTAACTTGTCCTACCTTATTTCCTCTTCCTGGATCCCCAGGACCAACAGCACAGAGAACCGATATCTGTGGAAAAGCGCCGTTTCCACAGGTTAGTGTTTTTAGCTTTAAGCTTTTGTTTGAAGTTCCTTTTGTTCAAATTTAAAATTATTTATACATTCCACTTTTTAACCGCAACAATATCTAAGTATGTTTCGTTCTTTGTAGATATTATCAAGTAGTTAGCAACGGCACTCTTTGCTGTTTCTACCATTTTTATGTTTCTATATCTTACTGCGGTTTATTTGTTAATAATTTAATTTTTTTAAAGACATTGTCGAGTTTTATAATATACGTAAAAAGTTTGTAACTTTATATTTTTAATTTTTTCTTTCTTTTTTAAAATCTTGTAGATACCTGAAAGATTAATTACAAAAATATGCACAGTTGAGAAGCTAACAAAAATCATAGAATTGTATTTCGAAAACCAATAATAGCGAGTCAAAAAACTTATCATTACCATTTCAATGTTAGAGATTCGTCTTCCATTTTTATGATTAAATGCTCATTGAGGCGTTTTCGATAAAAGGGTTTGCTAAAAAATTTGCCAAAATTTGGAAATCTACGATAAGCCAGATATGAAGCGAAAATTAAGCGAACACAAGAGAGTGTTGAGGAAAACTCAGGAACACCAACTCTAAGACGTTCTGTTTAGTTAGATATTACCCAGAGATTATTGCAACAAATATTACAAAAAGATTTAAAACTGGTTCCATACAAAATTCAACTTACTCAAAATTGAAGTCGAAAGACTTTTATTAACGCTTAAGTTACGCCGTACAATTTCAAAAATTGGCCCAGGAGAATAAAAATTTTATCCATTATTTGAATAAAGAATAATAAAACTCGTTTTTACCTTAATGGTTTTGTTAATATGCAGAACTGTCGATTATAAAGAAATAAAAATCTCAGGATTATTCATACGCGAGTATTACATTCGCTAAAATGCAGTCTGATGCGGTATAACATCCAAAAGGATAATTGGGTCCTATTTAATGACTAACTGCTGAGCAATACCGGTATGTGATTCAAACTTTTTACTACTTACTATTAATGATAATAAAATGATCTGATTCCATCAAGACAGATATTATGTTTACTATGCATCTTTTAAGAGAGATTTTTGACGAAAGGTTGATTTCAGAAAATTATGGAACTAATTGGCCTGCCCAATCGCCGGATTGAACAGACCCAGACTATTTTCTCTGGAGCTAAATAAAGGATAAGGTTTATGAACCATCCAAAAGTTAAAGATAATTATATATATATATATATATATATATATATATATATATATATATATATATATATGGCAGGCCAATTAGTTCCATAATTTTCTGAAATCAATCTTTCGTCAAAATATATATATTTGCACATCAGCTTGCACCGGTTGCCTCCATTCCACGGATCCTATTGTAATTACTTTCGCACTCGCCACTGTCTTTATGTTGTTTCAATTTCTGTTCACAATTCTTTACATTCTCACATTTTTGACAGTATTTACTTAAGCGTTTAACATCTATGACCTTTCCTGTATCAATACTTGTTACAGAAACTATACCATTACCACTTGCATGTCCTCGCTTCTGCCAAGAATTATCTAGGGCAATAGTCAAATCAGTAGATCCTTTTTCTATTGTACAAAATTATTCAGTACACTTGCCAGTATTTGAATATTAATTATATGGTTTACTGAGTTCAATTGTTTATTGTCACACTCATTATTTTCCTCACAAAAAGTGAGGTTACCCAAACTGTCATAATGACATTTAAATCACATTTAAGATCTTTAAAGACGTTTTTTACAAAAATAAGTAAAGCTATGTCATAAAATAGACTATGTAGAACTATAATACACAAAAAACAAAAAAATATTTTTTTGACCACAAATGGTGTACCACCTTTCTTTAATCCGGTGTTTTTGCTCGAAAGAGAAATTGTAGGTCATTTGTGCGATGTAGTATTTCACGCTTTTCTTCGACTACCTATCCATTCTATTGGATGTTGGTGACTACATTTTTGAATTTTTATTTATCTCTTGCCATGTTGACTAATTTTTCTATTGTTATGAGTCTAGTCCATTATTTTATATTTCTTGCCACGACAGTTATTTCCTATCTCTTCCTCTCTTTTCATTTATTTTTTCTCTAAGATTAATTGAGTAGGGGATATACTTTTCATTTCTAACGATATGTCCCAGGTAAACAGTTTTCCTTCGTTTAATTGTGATAAATAGTTCTCGTTATTTATGCATTCTTCTTAGCACTTCTTCGTTGGTAATTTTTTTAGTCCAGGACACTCTCAATAGGCATTTGTAAGTCCACAACTCGAAAGTTACGATTTTATTGATTATGCTCATTTGTATGGTCCACGACTCCATTCGATATAGCAATACAGACCATATGTAGCACTTTGTATAACGCATGCGACGTGACAGACGAATATCCCCGTTTCTTAAAACAGTTGTTGGATGTCATCTGTGTTAATATTTTGTATTGTTATGTATGCTGTCTGGTGCCAGTATAAATTTTCTATACATTGAATATCTTTTTTGTCTACATGACTTTGTTTAAGTCTCGACAACACCTGTATCACGAAGAGTGTTCTCGATTTTCCGTCCTAAAGCCAAACTGATTGGGGTTTATTTCACAAGTAGCTTAAAAATGTCCATAAATTATAGTTTGTTTTTAGACCCCATTTGTATTTCGTAGAGTAAGGACGCTGTGAACGGTCTGCGAGATAACAAGTGCTGTGCGATAAAGTGCGACCTTTAGTCAACTTGTGATATCAACTTTAAATAGTTAACTAACTGTAAGCGAACTTTTTTATTTAAATTACTTTAAAAGGATTTATTAATAATAACAAAAATCTAATAAGTACCAACTAACAAAATGCTGCCGGCCGGAAACGGCTTTAGCGGCGCATATAACATTAATAACCAACAACATGTGAATGCAAATCATCTACAAATTCCCCAATCACCGTTTTTACCCAACATACAACCCAACTGCTCTTATCAACAAACTCAATATTCATCCTTATCATTCTCTAACCCATCCTATTATTTACCACAGTATCAATCAACGTTAAACCAGCCACAAATTTACTCTAGTCCGCATAACCATACAATAACCAATCAATCACATCAAGATAAAAGTAATATAAGCGAAATTTCTGTAGACGACGAAGAAATGGAAATTAATCCCGCTAATAATTGGCAACGCGTTTCGAATAATAAACAAAAACGTTTACCAAAGATTCACACACAAACTACTAATACTGTAAAGGAGCCAGTAACCACAAATAAAAAAAAAACTCAGTATGAACTGAGGAAGATCAAACAAACAAAAAAACGAAGAACATCAAAACGTAACTGAACATAAACCACCACCAATTTTTGTACACGGTATTTTAGATTATGGTAAGATGATCACAAAATTACAAACAATAGTGGAAGAAGAACAATACACCTCAAAAAGCTTACACAATAATGTAGTTAAAATAAATGCAAATACCCCTGATACGTACCGTAAACTTATTAAGCACATGCAAGATAGTAAGATTATACATCGCACGTATCAAATGAAAGAAAATCGTCCCTACACAGTTGTATTAAAACATCTACACCACACTACCCTAATCGGTGATATCAAAAATGCTCTTAAAAAATTAGGACGCACAGTGCGTAACATTATGAACGTAAAAAACAGACAAAACAAAGATCCTTTGCCAATATTCTTTATAGACCTTTAACTAGCTATAAATAAAGATATATACAACATACATTCACTGAAAAATAAACGTATTATAATTGAACCACCAAAGACAAACAGAGATATTGTACAATGTACTCGCTGCCAGAACTATGGAGATACAAAAAGTTATTGCAGTAGACCTTTTGTTTGCGTGAAATGCGCGGGTCCCCATGATACAAAAATTTGTCAAAAAACCCGAGCAACTTCAGCTGTATGCATTTTATGCGAAGGGCCCCACCCAGCTAACTATAAGTGGTGCTCCATATATCAAGAGCTTCAACGAAAATACCAACCCAACAAGCAACAAATAACCCTCCTAAGACCTCCAAACCTAACAAGAGAAAATTTTCCATTCTTAAAAAGCCAAAACAATCAACCTTACACTAACCCTAGCCAGCCAACACATACACATTTAAATTATGCGGAAGCAGCCCGAAATCAACCCTCATCCTCAGAAGATGTTAGTCTTAAACAGTTTCTTGATGAATTCAAAAATATGTTCAACCAATTACTACAGCAAAATAGTATGATACTAAATATGTTAACTACAGTCATCAATAAACTCAGCCAATAATGGCCAAGTTCTTAAAAATAGTACTGTGGAACGCTAACGGACTACAACACAGAAAGCTAGAAATTGAAAACTACCTACAAGCCACTATGATAGAAGTTGAGAGGTTGCCAGCACCTCTAGTCATAGCAAGTGTTTACTGTCCACCACCTCATAACTTAACTAAACAAATGTTACAACCCTTCTTTGAACTACTAGGACCTAGATTTCTAACGAGAGGAGACTTCACTGGGGCTTACGACTAACAACATCAAAAGGCAGATAACTACTTAAACTAATAATAGATAACAAATATGGTTTTCTATCAACGGGAAGTCCAACATATTGGCCCTCAGATTCCAATAAAATTCCTGATTTACTCGATTTCTTTATTATCCATGGTATGTCAGCAAAGTACATGGATATTATTCCCAACTATGATATTTCATCTGACCACAAGCTTGTAATAGCTACAGTGAGTGCAACTATACTGTACCAAGAACCAAAACCTACTCTTAGCAATGCCAAAACAAACTGGAAAGTGTTCGAAGACTATATTACTGAAAATCTAGATACAAATATAAGCTTAAAAACAAATCAAGACCTGGAGCACGCAACAAACCACTTTACATCAACAATACAGGAAGCAGGATGGAGAGTAACACCACAAACAAACAACTTAAAATGTAATACTCCTAACATCCCCACCGAAATAATGGAGCTAGTAAAAGAAAAAAGAAGAGCAAGAGCAGAATATTCAAGACAAAAATAGATTAAATCAACTAAACAACAAATTGAGTCGTCGGCTGCAACAAATACGGAACGAGACTTTTAAATACTATACAAGTTCACTTTCTGTAAATGACCAAACAATTTGGAGAGCAACCAAAGAAATTAAGCGACCTAAAGAGCATGTTCCACCCTTACAAGATGAAATGGGCAAAGTCGAATAAACAGAAAGCTGAAGCATTCGCCGAAGATTTACAAACACTTTTCAACCAAATTCTAACGAACCTGATCAAGAAATTGAAAACTACCTAACTGCTCCACTACAGCTATCGTTTCCAATACGTAGATTTACACAACAAGAAATCCAAACTCAGATAAAACGGTTAAATAGTAAAAAATCACCAGGTTATGACCTCATAACGGGAACTGTTCTAAAACGTCTTCCCAAGAAAGGAATTCGATTTTTACAAATATTGTTTAACGGAGTTCTGCGACTTGTATATTGGCCTTTGACGTTGAAGTTTGCTCAAATTATTTTAATAGTCAAACCGGGTAAACCTCCTAACCAAATCAAATCATACCGTCCCATCAGCCTCCTCCCGATAGTATTAAAGTTGTTGGAAAAATTAATATTAAAACGCATAAATAAAAGTGAACTCCAAGAAGAATGTCTACCAAACCACCAGTTCGGGTTTCAAACTAGTCACTCAACAACACAACAATGTCATAAACTGGTTAACACAATCCGTACAGCATTCGAAGACAAAATGTATTGTAATGCAGTGTTCTTGGATGTGAGTAATGTATTTAATAAAGTATGGCATAGAGGCCTGCTTTACAAAATTAAAAGTTTATTGTCGCAAAATTACTATCTACTTTTACAATCCTACCTAGCAGATCGATATTTTCAAACAAAAGCAGGCAGCGAAACATCTCAAATAAGAAAAATAAATGCAGGCATCCCCCAAGGCAGCGTCTTAGGGCCAGTAATGTACTTACTATACACGTTCGACCTTCCAACTACACTATATTCAAGCCTAAGCACCTTCGCTGACGATACTGTCATACTATCATGTAACGAGAACACAGTGTTGCTATAAGAACACATAAACTTACTAGAAACATGGATGGGAAAATGGAAAGTGAAAGCAAATGAAAACAAGTCAGCACATATCACTTTTACAACCAAGCACTCAACATGCCCCCCGGTTACACTCAACAACATGCGCATACCCCAAGTAGATGAGGTCAGGTACTTGGGTCTACACCTAGATCGACGACTGACATGGAGGACACACGTTAATAAAAAACGCAAAGAACTATATTGGCTCATTGGCAAAAACTCAGCCCTTACGCTAGATAACAAGTTAATAATTTACAAGTGCATAATTCGTCCTATATGGTCCTATGGATGTGAACTTTGGGGATGTGCCAGTTCATCAACTCTAAATATTATTCAACGTTTCCAATCCAAAACACTTAGAATGTTATCTAATGCCCCGTGGCATGTGTCAAACATAACCTTACATAATGACCTCAACATTCCATATGTAAAGGATGTAATAAAAGCAAGAGCAATAAAACATCACCATACTCTGGAAAACCATCCAAACGTAACAGTAATCCCATTAGCTGACGACCCCCAAACCAGAAGATTGAAAAGAAAGTAGCCAATAGACTTAACGGATTAAAATAGGAGCGACATCACTGAATGTCTTCTCCTCATGACTGTATCAATTTACATAAAATTAGCTCATAGAATATCATGTAAATATTCTGATTGCTAATAAATAAATATAAAAAAAATTGTAGTTTACATTTTCAGTTTTATGTAAATGATGGTACCACAAATGAACATAATAAAAATGTTTAGAAACAGTTCGAATCTTTTTTGCCACCTTTTTTGTGCTGTTCCGACCTTTTAGTTAAAATAACTGCCAAAAACTTATGTTTATGTTTTATTACCACATTAAGTGCTCAATCATTACATGCAGTGCATCTATAACTTTATAGTGTTGTAAACCGAGGTATTAAAAATTATGATTTTATGTCAAAGCAGGAGACTTTACGGTGCACTTTACTTTATATACTGTGCCTAGAAACCGAAAATAGACATACTGAGGCAGACTAAAATAGCCCGTAAAAACATTTGTGACGTACTAATTGATCATTTCTATGCATTAGTACAATCAACAGTTATTTAGCTTTATAATTAGAATTTCATTTAAGTTAATTAATCGTTAATATCACTGCAGTTTTAAAATTTCTTCAGGGTCTACAAAAAGAGTTGAACAGATATCTCTCCCGCAAAGTTCGCAAGTCGCGCATAATCCTTCCGGCTGCACTTTCAAAGTTGTAATTCAGATTGAAAAGGTATAGCTTCTTTATGATCCTATTACAACTTCCGGTAAACTAAAGCGCAGTAATCTTCAGAAGCGCGCCTGGTTGGTTCTGATCTTTTCATATGCGTCACTTAAGCGGCTTTAATTCTAGGTGCCCCTTTCAGATGTTAATGGAGATTATTTAGTCGGCGTGTGGAAATTTCAGCAGCTGTTGACTGCAGTAAATATTATGCATGGAGCGCAAGTGGTAAGCTGCGGACGTTTAATAAATGCGTAGTTCGTTAGCGTCACGGACAAAAGATAAATTTTGCTTTATTTTGTAAGTGTCTAGACATTGAAGAATGTAAACAAGACCCCACGAATATTTATATTTAGCCAGTAGGCGGTTTTAATTTTTATCATAATGTGAGAAATAACTAAAATTAATAGTCATAAAAAATTATTTATGCCTTTAAAATAATAAAAAACAAATCTCTCGATTTGTTAAGTTTTCACTATTCCGTTATCTATCGGTTCTGCACGTTTTTGTCATAACGTAATAGTAATAAAATCTATTTAAAGTTATGGACCACAATCAGTTGTCTAAAGCAAAATCATGCTTAGCGGCGGAATATTGTGGTGATGCGACAAGAGCGTTGATATTCTCATGTGTCCGAACACTACAAAATCTACTGGGTCAATTTCTGTTTTAATGTTGAAGCTATCTCTCGGAAATGGCATACGTAGTTTTTTTGGTAGAAAATTTTTCGTGACGATCAACTACCAACTAGCCGCTGCTTTAAAGTTGGAGAATCTCTATAACAAACGCAGGATGTTCACCACTCCACGCCATAGTTGTCGCTAAAATGGCATGCTTTGTGCTACTACTCCAACCCTGTTTACCAATATGTTGCGAGAGGCGATCAATTAAAAAAATACCTGAATATTCTGCTACATCTTGAATTTCTACAGCCTACAACTATCGTGGTTAATCATTAATATTTTGTAGAAAAGAATAGAACAAAACTATGTATTAAGCAAAATAAAATGTGTTATATTAAAAATAATTAAAATTTTTACAAAATTTGGATACACACATGCAGGTCAAAAGTTTAAAGTTATAGCATGAACTATTATATTATTGAGTGAAGTTATTAAGTTTTATGACACAAGAACCTAAATTTTTAGAACTTTTATAGCGCGCTAATAAATCCAGTGTAGTGAGCCCGGAACTTTTGCAACAAGCCTAAGGACCAGACAAAAGAAATTTTTATTGCTCGCTTAAATGCGTCCAGCTTTAAATTTGTCACGAACCGTAACAGCAGCGCCCTTTTGCAGAAGCTATACATTAGGAAGTTTGGTTAATTTGGTAGCACGAATAAAGTCCTACTTTATGAAGCCAATTATTCCTAATTTTGCCCTTAATGCGCAGGCAAAAATTTAAAGCGCCGTAAAACGTTCAGAATGTCCCAATTTATGTCCATACCTGCAAAATGAGCGGAACTCACTTTATGTGGGTAGTCAGACATCCCATCGATTGCGCTTTTTTGCGTTTCGGAGAGTTGCTCGGTATGGTCATTTTTTATTAACTTAAATAAAATAGGGCAATTTCAATTAGCACTATTTTAAAGTAGTAATGTCAAAAACTGCAAAAACATATATCAAATAAGTGTTTACCTGCATTATTAATTTATTATGAAAATTTTGAATATATTATTAAAAATAAATTTTTGAAATATTCCAAAAGTACTAAAACATATTCTATCGTTTAGATTTAGTTGATTTTTCAGAGGTCCGTTTTTAAACAACATGAAATGTAGAAAAATATTTGATATCAAAAAACAATTTTTTGGAATTTAAAAATAACAATTTTTACTTAGGAACCACCATTGTTGTAAATGAAATGGTTGGTTAGAAAACTATTTATTCGAGAATACGTTAATATACTATACATAAAAAACAAACAAAAATCGTCATAAACACTGGAAAAAATTAACTTAAACATTCAAAAAAAACGCTTTTTGCATTTAATATTATTGTACAATTCTAAGCATCCTTACTGTTAATTTTTTTAATTTCTTGAATGGAAAATCTCTCCTGGCACCGTGAAAAAGACCCCAAAAATCATTTTTAGACATAGGACACTCCTTTCTTACTGTTCTGTTCAGATCATTCCTTAGCAACTATACGTGGATTGAGATCTGGAGTCTGTGGTGGCCATGTCATTTTGAGCATTTCTTGTTCTTTTGGTTTTGTTGACATACTGTAAAGACAAATCATTTAGAGATTTTATTAGATATTTTTGAGATCGCTATCATTGACATTTTCTGGTTATGCTATAAAGTATATTTAAGTTTGTTCAAGTCCTGAATCGACTTTTCAGTCTTAGACAGTCTTTGAATAAGACGGTCTTATTCAAAGAACCGTAAATTTTCTTGGGAGTAGGCAGATTGAGACTCAGAGCAAAGAGTGAAACTCTAAAAACTCTTGAAAAACTCTTCAGATACGCAAACACTTATGTATGTATGGCTAGGGTTTGACGGTTTGCTTTGATGCCATCTTTAAGAGAAATTTAACTTTCTATTCGAGACTTTAATATAACGTTTCTTTCGAGGAGCGTTATAAGTTTGAACAAAACCAATCTTTATGTGGCTTTGTAAATAAATTTTTTGTAGAGAATGCAATTGATCGGGGGTAGTAATGAGGTATTTATATATTTATATTTATATTATAGTAAGCGTTAGCTACCTACTCATGTATTTGAGCATCGAAGGGTATGCTTATATGGGATATAACTGAATCTTATGGACAATTCTATGTTACAGTTCTTATCGGATATGAATATTTCATTTGATCTAATTTTTTGTTACTTTTATAGTTTTTATTAAATTTAAATTAAGTATTATAAGTATGTTTTTTAGTTATAGGCATACCTAGATAACACAAAATTAATAGATTGGATAAGATGGAGAGATATAACTGTACATTTTTATTGTTATGCGTAACAAATTAAATTTCAATTAGACTTACTTATCCACATCACAAAATCCACCTACCTGTTGAGAATGTTGCTATAGAAATTTTATCTATTTTTTTGTCTTGTAATTCTGTTAGATGAGAAATGAGACCAAACTCCATTTGAATGAAAAAACTTATTTTTGTGGCCTCTATCTCTCTATGCTTGTTAACCCATGCCAATCAGTTATCGCCCTTTCTGGCGGCTAAAAAATGCTTTTTGTTTGTCAAAATGCAAAGATATTATCGACCAGTCATATCTAATAGATATATTTAAGGTGAAAAAGGCCTTTGTTTTAAAATCGGCGATGAAAAGGTTTGTTATAACAAGCAAAAGTGGTAAAATCGTGGCAGAACCGTTTGTCTAAGCAACAGGTAATTAAGAAGGGGTATCGTTCTTTATATTGTGAATAGATTTAAATAAATGCAATTCCTTAGGATTTGCCGAAATGGTAAAAGAGACAATATCGCAGTTAACCTGATGTCGCATTTATTTATAACCAAAATTTGGAGTATGGCTAACATGAGAATTGGAGTAAAAGGTTAAAGAATTTTAGTAAAATATTTAGCTAGATTGTGGGCGAGAATCCATTAACTATAAGACATAAAAAAAAATTTTTATACATTTTTGAAAGACCGTATCATTTTGTAATTCTTGAATATTCTTTGCCCATGAAAAATAGGGATGAGAAATTAATTTTCCTAATTGAAAAGCAATTCAATCTCTCATACTTCCAACGGAATTGTTCGTAAGGCAATTAAAAATTTTTTTAGACACCCATATAAAAGGGAGAAACTTTTTAATCATATGAAAACTTATTATTTGACATCATCCAACACATTTTCCCAAGTGTAGTATTTTAGGCCAAACTTTCACTTTTAATAGAAAAAATCAGTCTTCTTCAAACATCTGTAACCTAAAAAAAGCCAAATTACCTTAAAAATGGTTTTAAACCAGATGTCAAAAAGTCAAAAATTTTCTCAAAATTGACGCAGTTGAACCAGTGAACTAAATTTTTTACACATATACATACGTACACTCGCACATATATGTGTGTGCATGAAAGCAACCACTAAATAACGGTATTTTATAAAATATCTTTACTTATAGGAAAATTACCATTTCTTTTGTCAAATATGTTTGATATTTGCCATAAATATAATAATTAGAATTTAGAGCAATCAGTTATAGGACACCCAAGACTTAGTGTAATGTCTTTAACTAAAATTTTTAGGGTAAATATCTAGTATTGTAACTAATAAACATCACTAAAAATATTTGTCCATATCACTGTAATAATAATAATAATTAGAGCCTAAAAATTCCGGTTTCGGGCAAAGGCCTTTCCCATATTCTTCCATTAGGTTTCTCCATTGTTCGCCTCCCTCTTCTATTAGATCTTTCTCCCACCTCGATAGTGGTCTCTTGGTTTGCGCTTTCCTCCCCTCGGTCTGCAGCAGATAGATTTTTTTGTACATCAATCTCCTTGCAGCCTCATTACATGACCTACCCAGTTCTACTTTAGTAACCTGCTAGTACTCAAAGCATCTCGCACGCCTGTCCGTCTCCTCATTTCTTTAAGTGGGATTTTGTCCAGAAGTCTTATGCCAAGCATAGATCATTCCATCTACGTTTGAGTCACCCTTAATTAATCCGAAAACATTTTCACTCTAAATGAATGCGTCTATCAATTTTTTTTCCATGTTGTTGTTAAACGATATATACTGCTCTAAGTCTACAACTTTTTCTACATACTTTATTATATTAGGTCCCATCACTATGTTATCCGCGCTTCTATTTGTTATTGAGTGTGTTTTATCGTAGTTAATTACCAGACTTGCTTCTTTACTTGCCAACTGTAGTTTATTTGCCATGTTAACTGGTTTCTGGATTCTGCTAGCAATACCACATCATCTGCAAAGCGTGAGTTTGTTAGTTTTTTACCTTCAATAGATATTCCATAGTTCTTCCAATGTAGTTTTTGAAATATGGCCTCTAGGGCGCAGTTAAATAGGTTAAGCGAGAACGGATCACCCTAGTTTACTCCTTTATTTATGTTAAATGACTTTCCTGTGCGATCTAGTCGTATTTTCGCCTTCCCCTTTTTATATATACTTTGAATTAGTCTTATATATTTGTGTTCAATGTTTTGATCTTGTAACGCATGTAACCATGGTGTAAGCTGTCGAATGCTTTACTAAAATCAATAAACATTATATGTATTGGAATATAAAACTCGCTACATTTTTCAATTATCTGGTTAATATTATGCAAGTGATCGTTGTTGAGTACCCAGATCTAAATCCTGCTTGTTCAGTAGGTTGATTTGCGTCTAGTTTAATAGCGATTCTTTTCTTGATTATTCTTATAAATGTTTTGTATAAGACAGATGTCAAGCTAATGGGTATATGGTTATTCATGTTATTTACACCGCCCTTTTTATGTAGTAAGGTAACAGTTGATTCTTGTCACGATGTTATGATTGTTTCAGTTTCTAAGATTTTATTAACTAAAATTAAAATTAGTTCTTTTATTTGTGGTATATAACTGAGGTGCTTCGTTATTATTCTGTCTTATCCTGGTGATTTTTTCTTCTTCAAATAACGCATCGTTTTTCTGACTCTTCATTTTTATAGTAGGGTTCGTTTCCTCGTCACAAAATTTTAGCTCTGATAGCTTGTTCTTCTTTTTATCGTCCCCTTATATCAATCTTTCTAAAAATCTGTGGCAATTTCAATTATTTATTTATGGTTTTTTAAGTTTATTGTTTTTCAGTTCTATGATCCATGAGGTACCTTTAGAGAGTTCCTTTACAATTTTTCTTGTAGAACCCGATGTTTCAATAATATTCGTAATTATTTTTTCTTGAAATAATCTTCTGTGTTGTCTAACTGCTTTTTTCAATAATTTATTAAGTTCACAGTATTCTAATTTGAAATTTGCCTCCAAACTTAGTTTCAATTTTTCCTTTTATTGATGAGCTCTTTAGTTTTCTCTGTAAGCGCTTTGTTTTTTTCTTTCTTATAGTTATTCAAATATTTTATATTAGAAGCTATTGTCATAGTACTACATATGAGATTCTTTAGTTGATTAATTCGGTGTTTACTTAACTTTTCAATATTCTAACCATTGCTTATTTAATTTAATTTATTAAAATACGGTTCCTTAATTTGTATGGTATTTTATGAATTTGTGGTTTTTAATTTTCTAGCTTTGTCGTATTTACCATTTATTGTTAAACTAACTCTCAGTATCCTATGATCTACACTAAACTTAAATTTCTTTATTATATCTATATGGGTTATCCATTGTATTCTATTCATAACACTTAGTTAATCTGGTTTTTTACTTGCTTGTTTGGCAAAATCTATATCCATTTAATTCCTTTTCTCTTTTTAAATATCAAGTTGACTATCACTATTTTGTGTTCTTGAGCGAATTCGAACAGCCTCCTCTCACGTTTGTTTTTTTTTCATATCCATAAGAATTCATTATAACGTAGTCCTCTTTTGTTGGTATACCAATTTGACTGTTAATTATAATATTTCTAGTGTTCTTTCTTAAAGATTTGTTCGCGTTATCTTTGAATTATTCTAATTTTTAAATTTGGTTTTAATTCCATAAGCAACGTGACACATCAATATTAATAAACTTTAAATTCCTGAATTCTGCGTACAAGCCTTTCCTTTGTCCGATATGATAGAAGATATGACCTAATTTAGTTTCTAAATTTTTTCTACGATATCCTACTTGATATCCGTCGTGACCAGGGCTAATTCTTCATATCTATCATTTGGCAATAGGGTCTGTACGTTTATAGTACAAATGTTTGAATCTACTGTTTTACCTAAAAATTTAGAACTTAATTTGGTTATTTTATTATTAGTACCATTAGTATTATTAGTGGTACTATTAGTGGTAAATGAATATGAGGAGTAGTGGCCTTCTACTTCCCTAATGGCCAGTGTACTGGGCAGCACATTGTTAATAGTATCATCATTCAATTCCTTGATTGAGAGGTTGCTTGTGTAGTCATCCATAATAGCCGTCCTGCCTTTTCTTAAGAGTTCCATTAGGTTTTTCCTCTAAGTCTCTGAGAAGGTCCCTTTGTTGTTGTTGAAAAAACCCTTCAGTAACGGTTTTCCACATTTTTGGTTTGGCTGCAATTTTATTTGTTTTTTACTCTTTTTTCCGCTCTCAATGAGCTTTGGTGAGTGTTGATGGGTTTTACTTTTAATGGCCTTAGCTGTGTTGTTGTAATTCTTCTTACTTTTTTCCAGTTGGTTCTGGTGTAGTCCTTTTTGTGTGAAGAGATCTTTTGCCGTACATACTTCTGCATTGACAATCAGTTGATCGTACTTAACGTTTGCTCATAATCCCTTAAATTTGGCCTATTTCAGGTATTTTATCACTCTATTAAGTCAAAATTAAAAAAATTTAAACAATCTTGGTGCAATACAAGTTAATTAAATTTGTCCCTTATTTTTTATAAATGCCAAAAAAAACGTTTGCTTATACTAGAATACAGCTTTTTAAAGTAGTCCTATTAATTTTTTTGGTAGTTTGCTTGATCGTTGCAACCAAATTCGTTTTGTTGTATTTTCGTAACTTAAAAAAGTTTAAATCTGGTCTGCACTGATACGTACTCCATTATAAAACACACTAACTTATTAAGTTTTGTGTAAACCATGTTGTTGCCGTATCTATTTCTATTGACCTATCTCTCGTCTGCACCAAGAACAGAAGGTATTGAGAAAATCTAAAATGTAACCATCAGTCTTGTATTTGTCTGAAAATATTTTTAAAAATATAAAATTTTAATATACAAACCCCTATGACAAGCTCAAAAACTTACTTTTACTTGAAAACCCGCTCAAAATCATAACATTGCCATTTCTCATTTGACGTTTTATTTACCCCAATTCTGCACACTATATGAACCCATATTATCTAGTTCATTTCTGTTTTGGCATTAAAGTGTCGATGTGTAAATTTGCTTGTTTTTTGTCATCCGTAATTTTTGGCTCTTTTGTAAAAAATATTTTCACTCCTCAATCCTTTTTGAATTGACCATCTACTAACGATCAAGTTGAAAAGTTTCTTTATCTGTCGTGAAGTAACGAAGTCCGTTTTGACAAAACAATGTTTAATTTGGCATATATATAGCGTTTTTTGAATTTTTGTTTAGCTTTCCCGATTTACATTGATTACGATGTTCTTGTCGACATTTTATCATTCGGAAACTTTGCAATAGCTTTACAAAATAACATATTGCACACAAATTTGAGCTAATTATTTAAAAATGCTGCAGCTAATAAATTCTGCAATAATTTAAAAAGTACGCCATATATAACGATAACCATTATTTAAAATCAGTTTGCGTTGTTCTAAAAATAGTTTTTTGCTAATAAAAATCTTCATGCTAGGTACTTATCTTAAAACTTAGTTAAATTGACTGATAGATTACTAATATTTGGGTGTCTTAACAGCTGCTCCTCTGAACTGTATGTGTGGCTTATTTAATAAATGAAAATACATAGGAATATATTTTAGAAAGTGCATTTTTACAAAGTATATGTAAACCTATCTGAAAATTCATATTTTTCATGATAAATAGCAAGACTCTTTTTCATGTTAGTCCCACGTAAGAATAGCTATCTTAGTTAAGAGGTGTTATAACGGGTGTTTTTTATAGAGGTATATAACTTTAAGTTGGCAACACTTTTTTAACTGGCGGCCATTTTGTCAGCTGTCAAGTGATTTACGTTTAGTTTGGTTTGGAATTTCAACATGAATAGACTGACGCCCGATCAACGCTTCCAAATTGTGCAAATTTATTTTGAAAATCATGGTTCTGTTCGAAATACGTATCGCGCACTAAGTCCATTTTACAGTCAACATAATCGTCCATCAGAGCAATTAATTCGATTAACTATGGAACGTTTTCGCACCACGTTGACTCTAAATGATAATATGCATCCACAGAGACGTCGTACAGTGCGTACAGAAGAAGTCATTGCTGCTGTAGAGCGTAGCGTAGAGGAAGATCCGAATCAGTCTATCCGCCATCGTGCACAGGAATTGGATATGTGTCCATCCACTTTATGGAAGATTTTGCGAAAGCTCTTGGTTTGCGTGCTTACAAAATCCAACTCGTGCAAGAATTGAAGCTACACGATCGCCTAGCAAGGCGTAGATTCGGTGAATGGGCCCAAAACAAGATTGCCGTTGATCCCGATTTTTATAAGCGAATTTTGTGCGATGAAGCTCACTTTTGTTTGAATGGATACGTCCATAAACAAAACTGCCGTATTTGGAGTGATGATAATCCTCAAGTGTATGTAGAGACACCGTTACATCCAGAAAAACTGACTGTTTGGTGTGCTTTATGGGCTGGTTGAATCATTGGTCTGTACTTCTTTAAAAACGATGCTGGTCAGAACGTTACAGTCAATGGTCACCGCTATAGAGCCATGATTATTGACTTTTTCGTTTATCAATTGAACAACCATGATGTGCAGGAGCTGTGGTTTCAACAAGACGGGGCAACATCTAACACAGCTCGTGCCACAATAGATTTATTGAAGGAAACGTTTGGTAACCGCATAGTTTCACGTTTCGGACCCGTGAATTGGCCTCCAAGATCGTGCGATTTAACGCCGCTAGACTATTTTCTGTGGGGATATGTGAAGTCGCTAGTCTACGCCGATAAATCCGAAACGATTGACCACTTGGAGGACAACATTCGCCGCGTTATTACCTATATACGGCCACAAATGTTGGAAAAAGTCATCGAAGATTGGATCTCCAAATTAGACTACGTCCGAGCCAGCCGTGGCGGTCATATACCAGAAGTCATATTTAAATTATAATGCCAGAAGATTATCTTTCGAATAAAGTAAATTTCATGTTAATTTAAAAAATTTATCTTTGCTTTATTCCATTTCAGTTTTATACCTCTATAAAAACACACTTTATATGTATCTTTGCACTTGTAGAATTGCTTTAAAATAAACCTGTGTTATACATATCTGTTAGTGACCTGCTATTTAAGCTGGAAATAAGCAGTTGATTTACACGTATAGGCAAACGTGTATGTACTAATTTTATTATGCATTTTCGAACATATGTTGTAAGAAATTTTTTGTTTTTTTTAACACGAATAATTTTTTGAAGTTTAATCTTATAACTAATATTTACTCAATACATTGGATCTGTCTCTAACAAAATATATGACTATAGATGAGTCTACCTTATTCTTTCAAGTAAATGTGATACAGTTTGTCTATACTTAGAACTACTAGTGAAAAATATTTTTGATTTAGTTTCCATCATATCAGGAAAAACCTCTATATATGTTAAAAACTTTGTTTACATAAGAAGATTCTAATACAATCGGCCTTTTTATATTATTTCAGCTGCAAATGAATATTTTTTTTAGTTTTATGACTATATGAACATGAACTACAGTTGCTGTGAGGATTTATTGTTTTTTAACACTTATTTTACAGAGAAGATACAATTCGATAGTAGTTTTTAACGGATAGAATTTTCTTATAAAAGCTAATCTCTAAATGTTAGTATTTTTTTATCATATCATAAACAGATTCGACAATCTACTAAGATTTCTTCAGAAACCCGAATTTATTAGATTTTTAACACAAAAAAGAACATAATCATACTTATTTACATATAAATTGATAAATATAAGCGCATTAATGCAGCACTAATCAAAGATATAAAAATATGTATGCTTTTAGGTATACAACAGAGTGTTCTGTACCCTCTCCAGTGTCCTTTAAAATATTTATTACACTCTTAATAATAAAAATAGAGTAATTACAGTAGTTACTCTAAATATGTTAATATATTAATAAAATATTAATAAAAGGAGTGTATTGGGTTTAAAGCTAATGTTTTGTTCTTCACTTTTTAGCATCGTTATTTTGTGGTTATTAACAGGTTAAGTAATACTGAATAAAGTATATGTCATTTATTTGACCACGAAAATGATTTGTGTAACTAAATTTTGGCAAAAAAACTATACTATGAATGTAATTTAGACTCTTTTGACAAGTATAATACATATTATTTAAATATCAAAGATGTGTGGACAATCACTATTATTTAAAGATATTACATAATATATTTAAAAATTATAAATTATGTTAATTGTATGTATCACACCAGACAATTTTAGGATTAATGTGTATGTTATAGATATAAAGAAGGATTTAAGTGGTTCGTTAGCCCATGGTCGAAGATCGAAATCTCTTGACGTTTCGTCCACAACTGCGGAGGACATTTTAAAAGAAAATCTCATAAAAATTGAGTAACTGTCCCGTGCATTTTTTCTTTTATACTCGTGCAACTGTAGCAGGGATAGTGTTGGGGAGCCCTTGTTATCGTCACCGGGATAGTAGATAACGTAATCGGGCTAATTGCTGACGTCAATTGGGTCGTTGCAGGTAACATTTCAGCTTTTTCTAACGCGACTCGTTCTTTTATCATATAACAGTCTGTTTTTTGCCCCTTAAGAGCGATAAATCAAGATTCAGGTAGACTTGAATTGTGATCTTTGTTAAAATTCGCAATAACGCACGGAACAGTTCCTTAATTTTTAGAAGATTTTTTTTGAAAATGTTTGCCGCAGTTGTAGACGAAACGTCAAGAATTTCCGAACCCCGACCACGGATTAACAACCGACCCAAAACCAACCATACGATGCACCATAACACCGGCCGTGAAAGTTTCTGCACCTATTTGATACGCCTCTACGAGGAGGAGGTTTACAAGTCTGTCTCCATTACCTCAAGTAACAAAGGTCAAATATCTAGGAATGCACCTTGATAAGGGGCTAACATGGAAGCCACATATTTGAAATAAAAGAAAACAACTTGGCACCAAATTTAGCAAACACTACTGGCTACTTGTCAGAAACTCCAAATTGTCTCTCAGGAATAAATTGTTAGTTTACAACGTCGCGTTCAAAGCAATTTGGACTTATGGTGTCCAACTATGAGGAACTGCAGCCAACACTAACGTAAAATTATCGAAAGATATCAGTTAAAAGTCCTACGTGCTATGTGCGATGCTCCGTATTTTGTGAGGAATGCTGACATAATGAGTGATGTGAAAGTGGACACAGTTAAGGAAACTATTAGAAAGTTTAGTGCAAAATATCTAAATAAACTAGAACATTATAGCAACGTCTTAGTGACCAACCTGTTGGACAATAGTGACAACATCCAAAGACTAAACAGATTAAAACCCCTTGACCATGTCAAATAGACTTTAGTTGTAGTTAATGTTCAACGAACTTAAAAGTTCGTTACTGAATTCTATATGTCTGTCGGTCTGTCGGTCTGTCTGTCGCTGTCACAAAATTATGGATTTTTTAAAATTTTAAAATGGATTCGTATAGGAAATTTTACGCTGATTTCAAAATCGAAATCAAAAAGTTTCTATCTCGAATAGCTTTCGAGATATTCGACTTCGAATTTCGAGAAAACTTTCGACATTACGATTTTAAATGTGATTCTTATAGGACATTTTACGCTAAATTCGAAAATGAAGAAAAAATTCTATGTCGAATAATTTTCCAGATATTCGATTTCGAATTTTCCCGAAATTCGAAATCGAAATCGAACGGTTTTTTTAAGTTCGTTCTGGGATTGCTTACAGATCAATCTCTTCGCCGGCCCCATGTTTTTATTATTATTATAAATATAAGCAACAACTATATTTTAAGATAACACTGAGTTAAGGTCACTGGACCCTAACTCACATGCATACTACTCAACCCACAATTCACACATTAAATTTGCTTATTGTGAGTCTTTATAGATTGCAAATAGTTAATAAATTAATAAAAAAAATAATAATAATACAAGTCTGTCAGATAACCCAAAAACTTACGCAAGAAGAAATTCCAGTTACTGTCCAGTCTTGTCTTCTCACTGTGTTGTCGAAATTAAAAAATCGTTCCGAAGTATTTAAAAGTCAAACACCACTTTTCTCAAGCCTAATGAATTTATCGAAAACAAAAGCTGTCTTTTTCAGAGAACAAGTGCACGCTACAAGAAACCCCCTCGCTTTATATACACTATAACTAATGTAAGTTCATGTTAGCTTCGCTAGCAAAATTCATAAAGAGGACTGGGGTACTGTAGATCGCATCACTTTCTATTCTGCCACCATTAGAAAATTTTCTAAGTTTTAGCATTTACAGGAGGAAAACGCTCTTATAGAGCTGGACTATAAACAAACTGTAATGAACCTTCCCAAACACAAGTTTAGCTAAGAAGCCATCAGTGCTCTCAGCAAAGGTGAAAAGTTTGCGGTAGCACCTACATCAATTCCGGTTGAGGACGTCATAGCTAATGCAAAAGCAGTCATATGTAACCTTCCAACGCATAAAACAGAAAAAATATGAGTCGTGACTTTACTTATCCTGCGCTATGCTAACCCGTATAAGAAGAACTTATCCAGGGCGGAATTAAATTTTTTTATGTGAACTCAAAAATGACGATGCCATCATTATATTATCAGCAGATAAAGGTAACGCTACAATTGTACTATCACAAATAATATGGCCGAATTGCTCAATACGAACACTTATACTGTGCTCAAACGCAATCTCACAACGCGGATACTACGTAACACGAGCAAACTAATAAAGAGTTTTTCTCTAGATGACACTATCAAGAAGAGACTAGTAACATCAAAGTCGTTGCCCCCAAGAATATGTTGGCTCCCCACAAGGACAATATACATAATATTGCTTTCTTAGACGTACAGGTGTTGAGATTAGTAAATGGACATGTCACCGTATGCAAAAAATCCGCGCATACGGACAGATACCTTCATAAGCAGTCAAATCATCACCCAAATAAAAAAAATAATTGTAGAAACATTAATATACTAAGCACGACGTATATGTTGACCGCAGGTTTTGGATAAAGAATTAAAAGATTTAGAACAAACCTTATAAGAGAATAGCTACTCGAGGATGGAGGTAAATACAGCAACTAAACCTAACAAATGCGCGCAAAAAACACAACCAAAATCGGCCACGGTAGTCAAAGCAACATGTTTAATAAGATTTAAGTGTATACCTGGCATAAACAATCAAATACCATGTTCGGAAAAATCATCGAGATCATTCGAGGACTAGCATGATTTAGGAGAATATTCGTATTCTTTGCTGTTTTCTCGAGACATCTGCCAATTAAAATCTGTGGAAAATGCGTCCTTCAACTTTTAAACAAAATGAAACATCGAAAAAAGCAAAACTTTCTAATTCAAGACGTTATCGAACTTCATAGCAACACTGACCCTATGCAGTAGCTTAAATTTAACAAAAAACGGATAATTAATTCTAAAATGTAACCATACATAGTCCGGACTTATCGTCCGGATTTAAACTGCTAAAAGTACTCGGAGAACAAAAATATGACAACCACATTGTTATCATTGCTTCATTTTATAATAAAAAAAATAAAAATATGTTTTTGTATGTTTATATTTATGATGCTTCAGTAAATTAAAATAATTGTGGTTTATATCGAATTACTCATATAACAATGCAAACTGCAAGTTAGCCTGTCTTACGATATTACACTTAAATCAAAATGGTGCCAAAATAGAAACTAAAAGTCAAATTATTGTAACGATATTTAAATTTATTCCCGTTCGCAATCAAAAAACAAATTTAAATTGCATATTAAGCTGTTAAAAGGTTAATTCAATTAGTTTACCGCCGTAGACTGTTTGACAATTTTACTGACTGTATTATATAAAAGTAGACAGTTTTAATTTAATAATTGTCGCCAAATTACAATGTAGTTAGTTTTTTTAGTACCTTAAAACTATTTTATACAAGCAAGGAACACAGTATGACGCAAATTGCATCCTATTTAAAGTCAAAAAATTTATTAACATCACTCATAGTGCGTAACGAAACTCAATTGCTTTAAGGTGATACTTTTTATGGTAAGGGCAGTAATTCTCTGGTCCTGTTAATTATTTTTACTTGGCTAACTTTTTTGTCTTTATTTACCAATTTAGAAAAAGGCTGCAAAGTGGACAACATGCACTTTGCGTTCAGAAACCTAAATTTTCTTAACACACTAAGGTACAATACAATACAATACAATAAATACTTCATAAATTTGTATTTTCATTAAAATATTATATAGTTATTATTAAGACATATCAAGAACCATACTGTTTGCAGAACACCCTAGCCTTAAAGTAAAAGATTTCAAAAAATGTATCTAGATTTTCTATATATTATTGCTTAAACTTATAAAGAGATAAACTGAGATAAAACCATAAAACACTTCAGATAAATACATTTTAGAATGTTTTTTTTATAGTAAAAATAAATACATTAAAAGGACAAGTCCGAACATGGCTTTTATAACTGTCACTCAAATTTATAACAGTTTGGTGTAGCGCTGTGAAAGGCTGCAGACAGCCTATTTGGTACGTGCTTCGTTCAAAATTCGCCGGCTGCAATTTAACTTTTGCGAAATCTCTGCCATGCCCGAAATCAAAGCTGCCAATTTGTCACCAATTCATATACTAATTAAATGTTAAGCTTTCGGTTTGACTTAGCTGTATAAGTTATGTTTCTGTACATGCAAGGCATAATTAAGTGATAAGAGTGCCAATTAAGGACAACCGATTCGACCGCTATTCGAATACAGTAAACTATTCTGGTGTAAAGGAAATGTTTGTACAAAATACTGGTAGTGTATAGGGTTTCAACGCAATTAACCACGTCTATTAAGATACAAATACTGCAACAAACTATTTTGTTGTATTATTTCCACAACAAATGCCTGCACGTACTAATATGTAATACACGCTATCTCAAAAATATGTGTAAAATTTTTTGCTATTGCAATATAATTATGATTACCGAATCAACTTTTGCAAAAACTATCAACGGTTGCTAACTTAACTTACCACAATAAAAACAAATAGCACATTTTGGCGAATAATTACAAAATTCGTCGGCTTTCAAGGATTCTAAAATAGAAAATGTAAAACATCACCAGCCAAAAACAAACTAATAATAGGTTTTGACTAGAATAAAGAATAAAACAAATTTAATAACCTAACAAAGAAGAATGGAAAAGCTCTCGGCTTGATATTGGATTTCCTTTAATATATAGAACCCCTACTTAAACTTATAGAGCAACAGTTTAATAATTAGTAAATTAGTAATACTGCTAACAATGAATCCAGACAAAATAAATTACAAGTTAAAACAAGATCGTACCACTCACGTACGTTTAACCAGAGAAAAAAATGTTCAGGGTTAAAAATTTGCAGTACCGATAAGATTAAAATTAGTCAGGTTTTGGTGGAACTGGACTATACAGTTAAAAACGTTATAAACATAATAAATCCAAAAACAAAAAAAAAAGTGACCTATTTGTCATCTGCTTATTACTCATTAAACCAACAAAGAAAGTTACATTCACTACTCCTGAACGCTGTAAAAAAATTCAAGTCACCACATAGGAAAAATCTGTAGCACCTGTGCAATGCAAACGTTACATGGTAAACCGATATACACTTTTATTTATGCGTCAAAAGCGCTGTGAACCATGACTATAGAACACGCACAAAAAAATCAGTAAACCCGTAAATGTGTGCTATGTGACGGAAACAATTCGGCAAAATACAAAGATCGTCAGCTTTACATACTAAGAAAGTAGCATAACGCTAAAACCTTAAAAATAACAAATACTAGAGAACAAACCACATTCATATCATAACATTAATGAAGACATTCTGCAAATGTCTAAAATAATTTTGACACACAAAATAAGCGCGTATTGTTTACACCAAAACCACAATAATAAGTCCAACTGCCGAAACCTCTACATTTTCAAACATTCAAACTCTAAACCAAATTCTCGATCAATCGATTAATACTTTTGAAGGTTCATTCTTATGAAGGTAATTAATAACAGAAGTTAGTCTGCTTAGAGATAGTATAACAAAAGTCTAGCAAAGGCTCAAGTATACAAAATGGCGTAATTAAAAAAAATAAGAGAAATTAATTACATTTATCAATTTAACATTGAGATAGAAATAAAAGTAGCAACTGAGACAACAAAGAAAGGCCAAGGAATGATTCAATTAAAAGATAATTATATTATGATATACAGCGGAGCCCAAGAAAATCAGAGAGCAAAAGGAGGTGTAGCATGCATTGTCAATCAGAAATGGGCAAAAAGAATTTGTAATTGGACATGCATAAATGAAAGATTAATGTCAGTAGAAATAGGGGAAGACCAACACAAAATAACAATAATAGCAGTCTACGGCCCAAACGAAGACGATAATGTAAACAATAAGGACCAATTTTGGAACGAACTAACATCACTCACAGAAGAAAGTAAAGGGACAGTAATCACAGTAGGTGATTTTAACGGAACAGTAGGAGTAAAAATAAGTCAACGGAAGAATCACTAGGCAAATTTGGAGAACAAGAAAGAAACAATAATGGAAAAAGAATACTCGACTTTTGCAGAGAACCAATTCATCGTCACAAATACGTTTTACGAACATAAGAAAATACATCAGTACACCAGGAAGTTAAAAGTAGAGACGAAAATCAATAATCGACTACATCCTAATAGAAAAGGCCAAAAGGAATATGATTCAAGACATTAGGAAAGAAGAGGTCCCGAAATTTACAGCGATCACTACCTGTTAGTAGGAAAAATAAGACACATGGACAGAAAACAAACAAAGAGAAGGAAAACTTGGAAAAGAAAAAAGTTTATGAAAAGATTAAGACTTACATGCTCAAGGAAGAACAATATCAGACAAAATACCAAGAACTAATACAAAAGAAGTCGAAAAACTGGACGAAAGATTTCTACACGAAGACATAGATAATAAATGGGAAATATTTAAAGAATTTTGAAATCTGCGGCAAAGGCAGTATGTGGGTAGCCAAAATAAATATCCAAAATAAACAAACAGATTGGTGGAATGAAGATATTAAAACGAAATTAAAACAAAGAAACGGAAATGGAAAAATTATTTAAATAAGAAAACTGAAGAAGCATACCAAGAATACAAGGAACAAAGGAAGAAAGTTAAAGAAATAATAAAGACAGCTAAAGAAAAGTCATGGGAGAAGTTCGGACACAGAATGGAACATAACAGCAAAGAAAACCAGAAGCTATTTTATAGGGTGCTCAAAAATTGTAGAACAGAGAAGAAAACAATACTAAACCAAGTCAAGAATAAAAGAGGTAAACTCATAACCGAAGAAAATGAAGTGATAAAGATATGGAAAGAACACTTCCAAGAAATCCTAACAGTAGATGAAACGGTAACACAAAATTCAAGAGAAGATGAAGAAGGAGAACAAAGAGCAGAAAGAATGGAAGTAGTAACGGATGAAGAACCCACAATGAAGGAACTATGTGAAGCAATAAAAAACGTTAAGAATGGGAAAACACCTGGACACGACGGAGTAGAGGCAGAAATGCTGAAAACTATGGGAAAATATGGAGCACAAATATTCTTAGACATTTGCAGAGGCTTGGAGAACCGGTAGAATACCAAAAGAGTGGGAAGTGGGAATCATATTACCACTGTACAAAAAAGGAGATAGACTTAGTTGTCATAACTACCGAGGAATAACACTGTTGAGCATAGCATGCAAGGTTTATGAAAGAATTTTAGAACAGAAACTAAGAAAAGTCCTAGCAAGACAACTAATAGACTCTCAAAGCGGATTCAGAAAGGGACATAGTATACAAGACCACATATTTAGCTTAAAAGAAGTAATAGAAAGAACACTAAAACAAGACAGAAAAGTTTAACTAGCCTTCATTGATTTAGAAAAAGCTTTTGACCGCACACCAAGAAAAAAGATCTGGAAGAGCCTAATTAGAAGGGGTGTAGGAAAACAATTGCTTAATGCCACCAAAAGCATGTACCAAAACTGCAGGAACTATGTAAGAACTAGATACTCACAATCGGAAGAGTTCATAACAAGCAATGGCCTAAGACAAGGTGGTGTACTAAGCCCTCTGCGAAGCTGAACTAAACAAACGAATAGAAAACACTGCCAAGTTGTACTACGCACTAGGAAAGACATTCTTGAACAACAAAGAGATTTCTAGGAAAACAAAACTCACCATATATAAAACAATTTATCTACCGACATTGACATTTGGGGGGGAATCGTGGGTAACAACGAAGAGACAGGAAAGTAAACTACAAAGTATGGAAATGAAATATCTGAGGAAAGTACTAGGAGTAACCAGAAGAGATAAAATACGAAATCAAATAATTCGAGAAGAATTTAAAGTAGAACCGCTGGAAAAAAAAATAGAAACACGACAGCTACAATGGTTAGGACATCTACTTAGAATGGACAAAGATAGACAGGTTAAGAAAATATGGGAATCGAAAGTAGGTACTAGTAGAGCAAGAGGAAGACCACGAAAAACATGGACAAGAACAATAGAAGAAAAACTTCTTCAGAAAGGAATAACATGGCAAGAAGCGAAGGTAATGGCACAGAACAAAAAGGAGTGGACCAGATTAGTACATACGAGTAGAAATCAAGAATAATTTTAGTTTTAAATATTATGTCAAGAATTAGTTTAGTTTTATTTTGTAAATACATACCTTTACACTGTATGGTAGGAAAGGTCTTGATAATATATATATATATATATATATATATATATATATATATATATATATATATATATATATATATATATATATATATATATATATATATCAATTTAACCAAGTACATATTCTACTGATAGCTGAAACTAACTATAATCAAAGACAACAAAAGGGAAAGGCATAATATAATATAATATAAGACTGTAATTTCTTAGAAAGCCAGCCTGGTCCCGTGGTTGAGGGGCGGGCTGCGATGCTGACGGACCCGGGTTCAATTCCCGGTGTTCTCTGATGCCTGGCGGTTGGCCTACTCAGTCACTAAACATAATTGAGTACCTGCGTTCATTCGAACAAGGGGTAATAATGGCGGTCGTCTTAGGCGCGGTGCTTGCCACATCGCCCCGCATCAGAGATGGTGCGCAACAACCAGGCAGAGAGAGCAAACGTATGAGAGCCTTAACCTCTCAGTTCGCAGAGCCTTACCATTATTATTATTAATTTCTTAGAAACACTATAAATAATGTCTAAATTTAAAGCTTTTATTTAAAACACTAGATAATATTGAAAACAAACCGAATTTTTTTGTTATAAACTCATTTTATTAGTAATCAGAATAACTACAGTAGTTCCATGAGCTAATTTTGTGTTATTAAAACGTTTAATAAAAAGTCATGAGGAAAAAGCAACCACTGGTGAATTTTCTACTTTAGTTCACCAAGTCTGTTGGTCACTTTTTTCTTAATCTTCTGGTTTCGGGTTCCCGGACTAGGACGTTGACTGTTATATTCGGGTGATTTTCAACAGTTTAATGATGTTTTTATAAAATCCGCGACTAATGGGATGTTAAAATCATTGTGGATGGTTGCATTTGACACAAACCAGGGTGCATTGGATATCCTCCTCAGGGTCTTGGACTGAAAGCGTCGTATTATTTCTATTGTCGATTTGCTGGCGCATCCCCATAATGCACAGCCGTAGATCCAGATAGGACCAATTATGCTTTTGTAGATTAACAGTTTGTTATTTATTGCAAGTGCTGAGTTTCTTCTAAGGAGCCAATACAATTTTTTTAAGCGTAGACCCATTTCTTTTCATCGAGATGCAGACTTGGATATCTGACTTCGTCTGCCTGAGGGATTGGTGTATTTGTTAGGTAAACTTGCGGACACGCTGAGTGTTTCGTTGTAAACGTGACTTGGACCGATTTACTCCCGTGTTTGGATCTTCATTGCACGACAGGATCAGCAAACGTTCCTGTACATGTTTGCTCTGTGATAGAAGGTCACTTGTATATAACAGGTACAATAGAGGCCCGAGCACGCTAGCCTGAGAGACACCCGCAGTAATTCTATATATTTGGAAGGTGTCGTTACCGAGTTTGGTTTGAAAGAATCGTTTGTCCAGGTAGGAGCGCAAAAGCAGATAGTAACGGCGTGGAAGTAGTTTTTTTATTTTAATAATAAACCTCTGTGCCAAACCTTGTCAAATACACAACTCGCATCTAAGAACACTGCACAACAGTAAGTTTTGTCTTCAAGTGCATCGCGTATTATGTGTGTTAATTGATGGCATCTTTGAATTGTTGACTGCTGCGATCGGAATTTAAACTGGTGATCTGGTAGCCATTCATTTTGAAGTTCACTTTCATTAATGCGTTTTAATATTAATTTTTCAAGCAGCTTAGAGATTATCGGAAGTAAACTAATAGGTCGGTAAGATTTTATTTGGGTGGGAAGTTTACCCGGTTTAAGGATTAAGATAATTTGGGCCAGTTTGAGTAATGATGGCCAGTATATAAGACAGTATTCTATTGAACAGGATTTGAATATAAAGAAGTCCTTTCTCTGGTAAGTGCTTTAATATAATTCCTGTTATAAGGTCATATCCTGGAGATTTTTTGTTAGGAAGGAATTTTATTTGGGCTTTAATTTCGTGGATAGTAAAACTCTTTATTTGGGGTGATAATTGCAATGGAGTTTCTAAATAATGTTCAACCTCCTGGTCTGGTTTATTAAAATTAGATTCAAAGGTAGTTATAAGGTGCAGCGCGAAGGTTTCAGCTTTCTCTTTATCAGTTTTCGCTTATAATCCTGTTGCATCTTATAATGGTGGTATGTGCTCTTTGAGACGTTTCATCTCTCTAAATGCCCTCCATATTGACTGATCTTGTACAGAGAGTGTAGTTGTGTAGAGTTGGAAAGTTTCATTGCAAATCTGTTGAAGTCTTCTTAGTTTGTTATTCAGTTGGTCAAATATAGTTTTGTCTGCAATGTTGCGACTACGTTTCCAAGCTGCGCTTGCTCTTTTTTCCCCCTTACTACTTCCTAAGTAATTGTTATTTAGTAGTTAGTTGCATATTCTAAGTCTTCTTGTTTGTTTTTAATGTCAGGTTCATGTTAAGATTTTTATTTATATGTGATTCAAAAGTTTCCGAGATGGTTTTATATTGCTGAGAGTAGGTATGGGTTCTTTGTAAAGTATAGTTGCACTTACTGAGACTATTACAGGGGTATGGTCAGATAAAATGTCTTAACTGGGAGCGATGTCTATGTAGTTTGAGGACAAACCGTGCGTGACGAAGAAGTCAAGCAGATCTGGTGTTTTATTGGGGTCAGTTGGTCAATATGTTGAGCTGCCCGTTGGTAGAAAACTATAATTGTTAGAGCTGCGTATCTATTTGCATGAATTAGTGTTTCTTTTCCACTGGCAGTTTGTGTATTTGACGTGCCTAATCGTTTTCGCTTAGTGACTGTTTGTCAATCATTAGCAGGATTAGTTTCCATTTCTTCTTTATCATTTTCATAATATTCATTTGAGGTATTGTTATTTTGTATTAGTTGAGATGAAGATTTTGCACTCAATTGAGATGTAGAAAGTTGTGTCTGTGGCATCTGGGGAAATTGTTGGCATTGTGAGGACAATAATGCTGAATTAGGGAGCGGTTGATATGTGTATTGGGTTTGCTGGTGGTAGTTTGGAGGATGGATAATAGGCGGGAATTAGTGATGGTTGTGATAACATAGGATTTCCAATAATTTGCTGCTGGTTATAAGTATTAAATGCGCCGTTATAGCCGTTGCCGGCCGGCAGCATTTTAATTTGTGTAATATAAACTTTATTGTTATTGAAGGTCTTTAAATAATTAATTTAAAAATTACTTACAGTTTATTGAATTTTCACAGTTGATATCACAAGTTGACCTCAAGTCGCTTTATCGCTTGGCACTTGTAATCTCGCAGACCGCTCTCAGACGTCTTTATTCCGCGAATGTGCAATGCGAACTAACAAAACAGGTGAGTTTACAAAACACACTTATCAAGCGACAGTAAAAGACACACGAAAAACTTAAATATTAATAAGGTACCAAAGTTCTAATAATAATAAAGCAAAAGATAGCAGAAAAGTGAACTTAAAAATATTTTTCTGGCAAATTAATAGTAATAATTTAATCAGATATTGATTACCGATTCTAGACAAACTAAAAATCCATATAAACTACAAATACCAATCCTGCCACTTAAAAAGAAAGGTTGTTTTTAGGCAAGCACACATCTAGAGAAAGAATAGTTTTTGCTAGACACCTAAAAACATTATTCAGAAGATGGTCTGTCAAAAAGGAAGATAATATAATAGATAACTTTCTTGAACCCCTCTTTCAGCTATTACTATTTATGAGGTTGTTTACTCTAGAAGAAATTAGACAAATACAAACAAAAAATTATATCCAAACAAAGCCCCTAAATTTGAACCTACCACCAGTCTCGTTCCAAGATAACTTAAAAAATAGTAGTTAAAATAACTTGAATATTTAATGCAATTTTAAAGTTAAACTACTTTACAGCCCAATAAAAAGTCTCACAGATTATACAGAAATTCTTAAGCCAGTCCAACCAGACACATAAGTTATAGGCCGATAAGCCTGCTGTCAATTTTGTCGAAGTTACTTAAAGAATACAGTTAAAAGAACTAATACAAAACGTAATTGAAGATGGGCTGTTCTTTGGTTTTTAATTCTGATTCAAAATGTCACGTTTTACTATATGAAAAAACCACAGATTAACCATCACATACGCCACATTCTAAAAGAGGTATCCCGCCGTGTTCTTGAATGTCAGTTAGAAATTAAAACCAACCATTTTTCTTTATGGTCTTAAAATCCTACTTGGAGGAAAGTTACTTTCAAGTATAATACAATTTGGATGTGATATATTTGTATATTATCAAAGAAATATTACCCGGAGTGCAACTGGGTAGCATTTTAGATCTTCTATTTGTCATTTGCTGTGAAATTATCCACCAAACGATAGAACAATTACATCGACCGTCGTAGAAATTTAATTAAGCTAAAATAAATCGCGTTCCTCTGGAAATACTAGAACTAAAACACGAATGAACGTGAGGAGACTATGCAAAAGTTTTATATTAGACATTACAAAAATGATAAACAGGATAAATGAATCTGCTATCTTCATAAAAATGCTAATAACACAAGCTTCTTAAGGTAAACCTCGATAATGATAATACTAAAAGTACATAATAGCTGACGTTATTTCCATATGACAAAAGTGTTCTAAAAATTCGGGCAAATTAAAAAAAGTTCAATGCTTTTTGATAATTAAATCATTTTCTGATTTTGTCAAACCTTAACTATGCACATTAACAGAAACTTACAGCCTTTTTAATTTTTTTTAATTATCTATATCTAATTACCATATCTGTAAATTCCATGTGAATAATTACTATATTTATCAATCAAAATTAAAAAGTATATTGTGTTATTACGCAGTGTTCGCTTGACTGTTACGGAACGTGGATGTGTTTGAGAGCGTGTTTTAAAACCACAATAGTATCACTTTACACAAGGTGATATCCGAGGTCGCAGCTTCCATTAGGTCGTCATAACTACCACGACAATGTTATGTCATGCCGGTGATAACAATTTATGAAACGATTGATTACCTAACACCAGAAAGCGAGATGACTAAAAATCCACAGTTAAATATACGTGCTCATAAATCAACTAAAGTCTCTGCAAAATTGAATAGACTCTCATAGTCCGATTAATTTGGACGAAACAAGACCTTGGTGCTAGAGAAATAGATCCGTTATCGCAAAAATCTAAAACAACGAAAATAAGAATAAGTCACCAGACAGATTCCCCTGAAAAATAGATAGGTAAATAAAGATAATTTTGAATGTATTAAACCACTATTTGTTCTAGTAAGCACGATGTAAAATTGTAAACATTAAAGCATAAATGTAAATCTGTAAATTTAAATATAATACCAGCATGTTGATTAACAGTCAAATTATAGGAAATATTTGTATTGAAACAGAGTACAGGAAGCATTAATAAATGGCACCATTTTAGAACGATGTACGTATTCGAATGAAGTATCAAACGTGTTCGATTCATGACCAGAAATTTGCATCTATCCTGTTACATGGAGAATATTGATAAAAAACTCAAAGATAAATGCTTTGAGATGAAAAAACTGAAAAATGCCAAACCAAATAAAAAAGTCTCCTCTTATATGTGTCGTATTTAATAATTCTGAGAACATTAATAAAATATTTGGTACTCAAAACCTTATCTTCTTTTATTTTTACTGACACTGCAGCCTCAAGGGCTTATTGTGCTTGCTACCATATACTTAATTCTAGGACAACACACACACCCATGAGTTGAGCGAGACTCAAACTCGCCCGCGCCGGCTCGATGATAGAAGAACGATGATCTTGACCGCCAAGTCAACGCGGCTCTAGCTTCACTCTTATAAAGATTAAAATTAAGTTAGTAAGAAGCAATAAAATCATTTCGTAATACAAACGATATAGAACCCACAGAAATTTTGTGAAAGTACTTCTAACTCCTTTAAATATGCTAGTAGGCTTTAGACAAATAAATGCATTAAACGAATTTCTAGTATATGTATAAATTACTTTGAGGTGCGCCTCGCCAATTACAGAAGATGCTTTATTGCCAAGAAATTGCAAAAAGGAAGGGATAATATTGTTAAAGCTAAAAATTTGACCTCTCAATCTAAAACATTTAATTCTAACAAAGTTAAAATAGGCGTTTCTCATGCACAAACAATTGGAGATAAATAGGCTGCCCCAATAGCTACTACTGTCCAGCCAGAAAAACGTTCAGTGTTACAAACGCTGCAAAATATAATACAGGTGCTAGACTGCGTTAATGCAATACTTGACAGAATGCAAATCAGAAGCATTGTCGCTTTTCTTACAAGAAATGAGTTAATGATCTTAAGACTAGTGATTGTTACATGGAATAAATACCAACGATATTTTATATTTGCAAGAAATTAGTGTCTCTAAACTTCCAACATATTGGTGTATATTCTGCCTTAAAAATAAATTCAATTGCACAGTGTTTTCTCAGGCTCAGATGTTTTAAAATATATCCATTCGAATAATCAGACCAGAGGTAAACGTGTGATCATTATAAAAGAATGAATTAATTCTTTAGAAAAATGTCATTTAAAAGTATTTGATGTTAAATCTGTTGGTAAAGAATTTGGTGGTTGTAACAATATATTGTCTATATAGAAAAAAACCCAATAAAGAAAATTATAAAACGTTTTTGCTACAACTCGGTGAAATATCCATCTTAAGTGACTCTTTTAACTATAGTTGAGAATTTAGAAGAGACAATAAAGTTTATTTTACTGATATGCCTATTTATGAGCTATTGACATGAATAAAATTTCACGCGTGACTACTTTGTATAAAGAAAAGCTTCACCAAATTTTATTTATGTGGAAAACTATTAGAATTAAAAGGATAATTCAGAAAGGCAACCAGCCTGCATTTATTTTATATAGTTACTAATTAGAAGAGGTTTAGAACTAACTTTCAATAGGCCATCAACCTAAACACATTTTTAAGAGAAATCTAGCAATTACAAATAGAAACTGAGGAGTTTAGTAGCCTAATTCTTGTCGCGACGTTCAAATAAACAAAAAAGTTAACCATTTAGGAAATTGATAAAAAAACTAGAAGAGGATAATGGCAGTCAAGAGGTACAACCGATAAAGCTGTAATGAATAATAAGATACAAAGACTTAAAAACGAAATAAAGGTTAAAAACCATGTTCCTGTGCTACGATCCTCCAGCAAAAAAGAGCCAATTTAATGGCGCAGACTAGACAAAAAACAACCAAAAAGGCAAGGGTGGCCCATTCAACAAAAATGGAATGGTAAGGATTTTTCTGATTTGAAAGAGATTTTACCTATTGATTTTACCTATATAGTTTCGTACTCCAAGATACAACAACAGATAAAAAAGTGGAATTCTTAATTTAGAAAGGTACCAAAAAATTAGAAGTTTATTTTTCCAATAAGGATTATGAGCTAAGGACAACAAGCAAAAAACTGAAATTTTTATTAATCATCTTGAAGAGACCTTTGTCCTAATTAAATGCAAGTCTAGACCACACTTTACCTCTTATAAAATAAATGCTCTGGTTATTCCGAAGAGGGTAACAAAAGAAACCAAGACCAGTTTGATTCCACAAAAAGCTCCAGGATATCATTACAAGCACTACAAGAGATTTTAAAGAAACTGCAAAGTAAACGTATGATCAGGCTTACTTACCCTAATAATACGACAACTAAATTTAAGCACTTATTTTTTATTTAAAAAGTACCCGAAGTACTACTACCAAGAAACAGAAAAAACTTCTTATGAGGTGAAATACTATAGATCAAGACTATTGTTCCCGATTATCTCCAAACTTTTAAAAAATTGTTTATTTGGCTGAAAATAATAAAATAAGTACACCTTGATCACATCTTTTCATAATGGCTTGACCTTTAAAAAAATAAAATTTTAGCATCTTGTCTTAAACAAGAAGATAAATATTTATACTTGTTGATATAGACCAATTACACACCTCTTTTATACCAATGGTATTCCAAAGACGTAAGATTCGCAAGATTTGCTTGCAGTAAGTCAAAATACAGCAAATGCCACAGAAAATTTAGAAGAAACTGGCGCCAGAGTTCTTGGCTGCACTAATAAATAGAAAATGAAACTAAATAAGCTTAAATGCAGTCATGTCAATTTCATCAATAAAAGCGTGTCTGTTTTATATTACTTTAGCATCAGTGATACTGTTGCCTCTTTTAAATATTAAGCTAAATATCTATATACGACTATAGATATAAAGTTAAGATAGAAGGAACCGCTATAAAAGAAAATAATTGAATGTGGAATTAAATGTAAACCACACTATTGGCTTATAAATAGAAAGTTTGTCTTGTTGGTGCAATACATAAGTCTTATCTGTAGCCAGATCTTAAAACTCATTTACTTATATCGTATACAACTAAAGGACTGTACCACAAAGCTTAATAAAAGGTCGTCAACAAGAAATTATGCTAGTATATCAATTGACCTTTACTTTTTCCTGACTACTAAAGCTCATTTATTCTCACTGCGTACGTAAATAAGAAAAATTGTTACATCTAAAAATACAGTCAAGGGTTTGAAAATCTAAACTAAATAGCCAAGAAAATTAAAGATCTTTTGGGGATAGAGATGCCCGAGTTACAATTTAGTGCATTTTTTGGAATAGTCTGTAGTTCTTTTGTGAATGAAGTTGGCGAGAGCGTCTCAGTGAATGATGTGCATTATAGTGAACTATAGTGACTTTTTTTGGCCCAAACTAAATGCCCTGCCGTTATTTTCAATACAAAAATTGTGTTAATTTTTTGGACGAGTAATTTTTCGAAACAGAAATTTTAATTGGCCGTCTAGATTATACACTCTGATATAATTAGACTTTTTTCTTTGGAGACGAAATAATGCAAAACATTTTCTCTAAGAAATGACCGTCTGTAAGAGTCGAGGCAGTCACATGAAAGATGTATTCCATAATTAGTAAAAAGCTTTGGCTACGTATTTAAATAAAAATATCTTAATTTTTAACAGATGATGTAATTTAACGTTACACCTATTAATAAAAATTTCTTTATTAGGGCCATATAAACGCCCCAAAACAAAGTACTATGTAACATGGTATTTTCATCGTGACTGGAGAGGCAGGCGTGTAAATAGCCGTTCTCGTGTTGCGGTGTGTGATACGTAGTACGGCCCGTTTTCGAACGTAAACCGATAAGGCTCATAAGGACCAAAAAAGATGGAGAGGCAGGCGTGTAAATAGCCGCTCTCGTGATGCGGTGTGTGATACGTAGTACGGCCCGCTTCTTGGTCCGTAAACCGATAAGGCTCAAATCGTCCATTAAACGGCCAGCGCGAAAGGGGATGGGGGCGGCTACCGATATCCACCGAAAGTAAAGCCAAATCGCTCACCTGAATCGGCTTCGGCTTCGGCTTCGTCGGCGATGGTTCACGGTGGCCACCTTGATGCGCTGTCTTCTTGTATGTTGCGGGATGTTAAATGCGGCCGTACTGGACCTGATGCGGTGTGAATATGAGCGGATTGTTAAAGCACGACCAAATTGGCCGCGCTGCGGAACGTATATATGCGGGGTATTAAGACACGACCGAATTGGCCGAGCTCCGGAGTGAATATTTGTCGGCTGAGCAAAGCCCATATATGTCGTTCTGTGTGTGCGACGGCAAAACCTAGCGGCAGATGTCCAAGCCGCCCCGGCATGTCGCCGCGATATAAAGCGGTTCAAGGGCGAAAAGGCCGCCACACCAGTGACTTTACCATTCTCCTAGTCACGGATGAGATTAGTAAATTTGCAAGGGAGTATCAAACCATCAGAATTTAATACAAAAATTCTTTGACTCTTAGACCATCTCCATTTTATCCGCAAGCTAAAGAAGCCTACGCTATTTAAGCTAATGTAAAAAAGTGTGATTTAACAGAAAAACAGTGCGTGCACGATAATGATTTATATGTATATACCAGTTAACTTTAAATTTAATATGTCACTGGATATATGAGATGCTTCCAAATTTCTTTTTGAAAAAATAGTTATTCGAAAAAATTGAAACTTTGTTAATTTCAACGTAATCTCCATTTAAACGTACTTATTTTCCTACAACATTGCTGCTGAGAACACTTCTTTAGGGGTATATTTTGCCCACTGGCAAATCGCTGAATTAACAGCGGCTCGATTAAAAAATGAGCCGGCACGAGTGTTTTCTGTGCTCGGAAATTTATGGGGGCAACACGTGTCAACATGTCCTAAGACATAGCCACCCGCACAGCCTTTTGTTCGTCGATCAGCATTCGTAAGACCCACGTTAAAAAACTTTTCGCATTTTCAGGTCATCATGCAAAATGTACCTTACAGATCCTACGAAAATGCCAAGTTCAAAAGCAATATCATGCACACCCAACCAATAGTTTTCTATAACAACTTGCTTCACTCGCGCAATAATGGTTTCGGTCCGACTGATTTGTGGCCGAGGCTGCTTAAACTTATAAACTTTAGCATCCACAAATGCACATTTTAACATCTATAACGCCTTTATCGCATATCTCACTCAATTGGCGATTAATGATTACACGTTGTTTTTAAACATTATTTCGAGTATAAAAGCAACACTCACTGCAATGGCGGTAGTGCGACCTGTGCATTATATGGAGCTTCTATTTATATTACAAATTCGTCCATATTTACCACGTCTTCTAAAATTAAACGCATCTTTCTACTTATTTCATTTCTGAGAAAAAATCTTGGAGACCTTAGCACATAAATACACATCTTACTCAAATGTATTTAGCCTTAATTCCAAATTTTTTTGAAATATTTAATGGTTGGTGGTTTTTAACTAGTCTTAGTACATTAAACACAGCACTAACATTATAAAAAAATCTAGTTATGCAACTTTCCTAAATAGCGCAATACTTAATAACATTTCAGAGCGGATGAGATAGTCACTGTAAACGTGTTCAAATTTTGACTTGAAGGCTTAACAAAATAATAGGTGTTTTTGCTATTTCGCTACTAAGCTAATTTGAATTAAAGAGTGTGAAAAGTGTGCAGGCGCGTTAGATACTGTAAATTTTAAAGATTCTACATCACGATTAAAATGTCAGGTGGCAACAAATTTACAAAAATTCGTAATTCTTTGTTTAATATTTGTGACATGCAACAGGTTATCTCAGCCGTTTAGGAAAGCCTCCATAAAATATCAAAGCTTTTAAAGTGTTGCAACAAGGTCATTGGGAAGCAGGAAGTTTGTATAAAAGTATTATAAGGAGATGTAGCAATTGTATGCATTATATAAATATCCTTCCTAATAAGTAATTTTTTCCTTACAAGCGACTGTAAGAAAACCAAAATAAAGAATAAAAAATGTTTTAAGAATCAATTTAAAAATTAATATTAATTTAATATCTATATTTTGCTAGTAAAACGATTAATTTTGAGCTTTAGAAACAAAAATAACACATATTTTTTAATAATATATGTGCTACTGCTTTTTTAGAATTTTACGTTGACATCCACACAAAAATAGAAAGACTACATTGTATATTTAAATTATTTACTGGCAGGACGCGCCGTCGCGTTGTCATTTGCCGGGCTAATTAATAAGGTAAAAGGATTTTCGTGTCAATTTAAATTTTGTTGAACGTACAGGTGCTTGTATATTACGTGCAATGGGAAACTGCTGAGAGCGTGTTATAATTTTCAGCTCATTTTCCGGATATTAATTTACAGGGATATTTTGTGTTTTGATGCTGAATTTTTCATGCGTGCTTTAATTAGCCTGGCTATAACGCAAACGATCCGCGTATTCGGCTGTAAATGCTTTATTCAATTGAATTATTGAATATATTGCTTTATAATTAGCACTTTAATATTTGATTAACGGTTAAATGATCCTAACTCAATTGGCAGATAAACATTTCCTTTGTTAAAGGTTGCTTTAGATTCCAATCGCTGGGTTTGCTTGTTTATGAATATTTCATTTACTTCTTATCACATTTGCCATAATTTGTTATTTTTAGTTACTTAATGTATAAAATTATTATAGAAAGTGTTAAAGTATTTGACCTATGTCTATGTTAAAATCGTAGAAAATTTGTAAGAATAAATAATTTAGACAAAGGTAAGAGTGCAATAAACAGGATACCTTAAAATAATGAAAATACTAAAATGTAAAACATAACGAAAAGTGTATAAGGATAAAAGTTTAGCAATCAAGAAATCAATTACATGTTACATTTTACGGATGACTAAAACTTCAAATAAGTGCATAAGGTACTAGAACATTTTTGAAATGATTTTTTATCAAGACGCTAACGTGCCAACTATCCCAGAACTCTCAATAGTTGCTCTCCAGCGTCAAATACCACTCAAAACTCTATCATTTGTGGTCTCTACGAGTTAGATAAGAGACCCAAAAACATTATGTGTGTGACTAATCATAGGCCAACTACCATACGTGCCAGGTCACTGAAGAAGAAGGTAACCCAGAGACATCCAATAGCGTCAACAAAGTCAACGTCAACAGGTAAGATATAATAATCTTCAATATACTTTACACTACTGTCAGGACGCAAAGCACTTCTAAGAAGCAAAAGAATTAGCCTCATATTGGATCGGAATGTGTTTTCGCGAAGTGAACAAATTAGCGTAATGCCGAGCCTAGAAGCATTCCTAGAAACCGGTGCAAGCCTGCTCAATCGCGCGATCTTTTCTAGGAGGAGCCACCCGTCACGCACAATCCCTTGGGTATAAAAACGTGACTCACGGCAGTCCAAAGCAGTTTGCTCCCGCTACTCGAAAGTCTTTGAACTGCTATCTAAAAGCCTTGTCCTTCAATAAACAGCTTTTTCCGCTATACATAGGGTCTTGCCGAATCGTGAACCATCTTCGACAACTATGTGACCGTGACCTATGGCCCCTAGGAGGACCAGCACCAACATCGTCTAATCGACACCTCCGAAAAAGTACTATCGGAACCAGTAGCGAGCCTACCGCCGGTACCAAAACCGCTGTACCCGTTGCCACCGACACCATAGAAGGAACCCACCCAGGGACGCCGGTCATGGCTCCTGAAACAGCTGTTCGGTGAAGCTCTATACTTGTGAAACCGGCAGTGGCGCCACCGACTGAAAAATGATTGCAACGCGCTCTGCGAATACTGTTGGGGCCACCACCGGATCGCAAGAACCAACCCTTAGCATATGCCTACGCCATGGACACGACCTAACTACTGACCGAGACCTCAGCACTCTCGTAACCACAATAGACTCTTACAACAAGAGTTTTTAATATAAAAAGGCGTTTGTAAAAAAAAAACGATTTGCTAGGAATATTCGTTATACCATCCAACACTACACTCCATACATATCTGAATCTTTCGAAGCCAGTCGACTCTTTCACGCCCTCATCATTCCATGTCTTTAGAACGGCCTTCGTCGTTCAAAAACTTGTTTCTTTAACCGACACACCATAAAAAGAAAGACAGACTTCGTCATCTGTTACCATTCTGTTGACATAGTAATGTGTTCTATTTTCAAAGTGTTTGAAGTGTTGTATCACTTGTTCGTTGGTTACATTCAAAAAGTTTTTTACTTGAAGTCAATTGTGCATAATAGTATGAAGTACTAGTACAGTCTTTTATTTGACCATACGTTTCCTGGCATCACCGATGTCTCTTCCGTGGGTCTTCTAGATTTGAAGTATCTATACTTCTTGAATAGAAACAACCAATTATCACTTAAACCGCATAAAAATTTTTTTTTTTGACGAAGATTACACCACGCTCTATTTTCACTACCATAGTTTGGGAGCATCTAACACTCATATGTTGCAGGTTTAAACTTGCATCAAAATATTTGGACTTGCACCCATCACTTAGGTCATATTGGAAAATTTACTGAAGAATATATCAAAGTTCGCACTTAATACTAAAAATAACATTTTTTGCATGAATGTATTTAAAAATAATAACAACTAGTTTACAAGATGAATGCCGTTATCCTCCACGATCTGTTGCCACCGTTCCGTAAGTTGTCCGATCTGACCATTATGGCTCATTCATACCAAATAATTCTTAATATTTTTCTTCAACTTTGTTTAAAAAAAAAAACTCAAATCGGCGACCACAAATGAAGTCTGGATTGTAGACAGAATGTAGAAAAACTTATATGCCGTTCAGGTACTCACGCTTTTTTTTAGTTAAGCAATTGACGGCTTGTCTCAAATGGGTTGTTGTTCTGCGCATAGGGACTTCTTGTAAACAAAGTCTAGTTGATACAAGTAGTTGAGCACAGTTTGACCGAAGGAAACTTTAAGAACCGATGTCAGATCATAGCTCCTTAATGAAAGCGCATCTTTCAACGATGTCAACAAGTTTTCGTTGTTCAACTTTAATAGCAGATTCAGAATAAGGCTTATCTTCAAGATCAGAATATATTGTAATCAGACTTTTCTTTCAATAATATGGTAAAAAAACCTCAAAATTGACTGTTTGCAATCTCGTAATCAGTGTCAAATATCCTGTAAGGTAAGGGTAATTAAAATAAATTGACTAAAATTCCCATTTACAAAGTCCATTACAAAATAGCCCCAAAAAAACAAACCAAGCATATCATTTTCAATTTTGAATATTTATAACACTTAAATGCAGGAATAGATGTAAATATAGAAATATTGGTACGAAACAAACGAAAAGTTTTAAGGCCGTGAAAAATATTAATATTTAAACGTAGACAGATATAAAAATAATATGGAAAGTAAGAAATTAAAGCAAAACTATAACAAGGAAAAAATAATTGGGGAAGTATATTACAATTTTTGGAATATAAAATATAAATAAAAAGTTAAGTTGTGAATTATTAGTCTGCAATACAGTTCTGTATTATACGGTGTAGAAATGTAAATAATGACAAAAAGATGAGAAAGTCAAGCTCAGAGTTTTAGAAATAAATTAACTGAAGTAGCAACAAAATTTCAAGTAGAAAGAATAAGAAACTAAAAAATAAACAAAGCAATAGAATGGAAACCTAATAAACTATAGGAATATAATTTGTTTATAGAAAACAATATACAAAGAAGTGTACGACTAGAAAAATAGACAAAAAAAAAACATGCGGCCGGCGAAGAAATTGCTCTGTAAGCAATCCCAGAACGAACTTAAAAAGACCTTTCGATTTCGATTTCGAATTTCGGGAAAATTCGAAATCGAATATCTGGAAAATTATTCGACATAGAATGTTATATTACATTTTGGAATTCAGCGTAAAATATCATAAGAATCACATTTAAAATCGTAATTGTCGAAAATTTTCCTGAAATTCGGAAGTAATATGGCGAAAACTATTCGACATAGAACTTTTTATTTCATTAACGAAAGTCAGCGTAAAATTTCATTAAGAATTACTCATAAAATCGCAATGTCGAAATTCCGAAATTCGAAGTGGAATATCTCGAAAACTATAGGAGATATAAACTTTTGATTTCGATTTTGAAAATCATTAAAATTTCCTATAAGAATCCATTTAAAATTTTAAAAAATCCATAATTTTGTGACAGCTACAGACATTTTTTTTTACATAGAATTCAGTAACAAACTTTTAAGTTCGTTGATAAAAAATAAATCTAAAATTTAAACTACTATGAAGTGGGAAAAGAATATTGCTGAATGTATTATTTTCATGAATTGCCACACTATAATTAGCAGTTTATTTTGGGATATTTCTATCCCTACATTTATTTTGGCATCTATAATATTGGGTACAACAGGTGTAAGCTCTACGTATATGTTAAATGTCCTCAGTACCAAATTTTAGCCCTGTTTTTGCAACTTTCTTAAGTAAGGCTTTCATTTTGTAATTATCCAAATGGTTCGCATTATAACCAAAAATACATTAACAGTGATTTTTGCATAATGACTTAAGTTTTATGCCTTAATTTTAATTTATTCATACCCCTTTTGCTCCCCTCCAGATGGATAATTTACGGTCGCTTGCGGTAACAGAAATATTTTACCGGGCTTAGCTTCCGCCGACCAATTGGGTCCTTTCGGAGGCGCTCGGTCGGCACGTTTACGCACTAACGATTTGACTTTGACCTGTGTGACTGTTGTCCAGTCTAATTCTTACTTTATATATGTTTGAATATTGTATAAAAATTAACTAATAGAACAGTTTGGCTAAGCCTTTGTGTTTTACTAACTAATCTGTACAAATTATAATTATTAAATTTTGGCAATAATATCATTTAGTTTTATGCTGTAGGGAAGCACACTGGTATTTGTTAAGAATTGTCGTGCAATTGGGAAAGAAGTATATTGCATTGCAAGTTTCAGATTAAATTAATTATATGTTATATCAAACTTGGAATTGGCTGTTTAGGACTGTTCGAATTTGAGTATCCAACTTAGCTATGAGGTCTGGGGCACGTCAGATATCTAATTGAATTAAGCGCGAACCTGTTCACAACCATTTAAATTTGGCACTTGTAACTTTTACGCTGTGAAGTAGCCTTGTTGTCGACAAAAGGTACATTATGAACAACTTATCGAATTTGATGGCACGTATGTTGGCCTACATAAGGAGTGATTTTTACGAAGAAACAGATTGAAGAATTTGTTAGCAATAATTACTGCGGCGCGAATTCGAGACTGAAGTAAGTCTGAAGCAGGTTAATTCAATCAGGAAATTTGCATATTCAGAATCTTGCAATTAGGACCGTAGCGCGACTTTAAGTGGCCTTTATATAATGGTGGATAATTTTACGGTATTGGTCATCTACTTTTGGGTTCAACGAGGTTATTCGCAATGACCTTTACGTTTACCAACTTGGGTATTGTCGTATGCGGAGTTATTAGTTTTAGGTCAGTTTTAGTCAGAGTTATAGTCAACACTAAAATCAGAACCTAACATCGACGCAGTGTTGCAATCCGTGACCTTCCTTTCCTTCACATTTTGCCACCAACCTTTTCAACAACATAACGCTTAACCACATGTTGCACGAACATTAACTACTTTCAAGTAAAGGAAATAAAATTGTTGTTGCCAGGGTCTATGATCAATTTTTCTGATCTAAAATGTCTGGTAAGGTTCATCATTAGGCGACCTCTAGAAAGTGTCTTAATTATTGGAACGTTTTCATATCATATAGGACCACTCCATTGATATACCATTAAGTTACTGGTTTATTGGGGCCTAGTTTGAATCAATATAAATATTTATAAATTTTTTAATTGAATTTGTTTTTGTCTTATATTGGTAAATAAACTGGAATGTTTTCTTTATTTTTTCATTTTCTTGGTGGTACAATTTCAATAAACAGTAGTATTTCTAGGTAGGTCGATAAAATTTTTGGACTCTTCCTTTAGTTTAGCCTATTAAAACAAATACTAATACCTAATCTACAAGTAACTATTTTGGAATTCTGTGTGGAGGATTAATGTAGCAGTATAGTAGGATGTATTACATGATATACGGACAGAAAGTAGTATCTGATTTTCAGAATTTTATTAATTTATGTTTATATACCTTAATATAACTTTAACATAATTTGTTTTTGCTTATGAAGTCTGGGCGTTGGTTTTTATGAATAGCATATTGACTGATTGTTGCAATTACCGGCGAGTGATCAGAGGAGAGATCGTAGCATGGTGTTACGTTCATATACGCTTGCGAGATCCCATTGGTTACATAAAAGTCCAAAAGATCTGGGATCTTATTGGGGTCTGACGGCCAATAGGTTGGTGTACCCGTTGAAAGGAAGGAGTAATTATTTTCCTGTATGAGATTAGCCAACTGGCTGCCTTTTGTTGTGATTAGTCGAGATCCCCACAGCGTATGCTTACTATTGTAGTCTCCACCTGCAACAAATTTATGCCCTAGTGTCTGGAAGAATTCCTTGAAATTTTCTTTTTTGATATTGTGCTGTGGTGGACAATATACTGCTGCTACTGTTAATTCGTATGGGAGTGTCTTTACTTTAATGGCTGTGGCTTGTAAGTGATTAGTTACATATTTTGGCAGTTCGATGTGGCTTATAGAACTTTTTATTAAAATGGCGGTCCCAGCATGTGCTGTATTATCTGGATGATTGGTTGTGTAGGTTGTGAAGTTAGGTATGCGAAAATATGATCTGTCTGTGAAATGTATTTCGCTGACTAGCATGATGTCCACTGAATTATGATGAAGGAATATTTCAACTTCATTTTTGTGCTGTAGAAGGCCATTGGCATTCTACAGGGCTGTTGTTAGAAATTTAGTGAATTTTACTTATCAGCGTGGTAAGCAGATTCATCACCATGCTGTTCTGTTGTACGAGTTGCTGAAACATAGCCTTAAACTCATCAAGGAATTTGGACGGGCTGATGGAGGGTGTTCCTGTGTGATGTTCGTAGAGCGTAATTTATTTTGTTCGTTGGTTCTGTTATTTTTCACTGCTCCTGCATAGCTTAAATTTTGTTGGATACTATTTGTTTGAAGTTGGTTTTCTGTATAGATGGCTGTTAACGGGTTGTGTTGAATGTTTAGTCTATTGTTAGCATTGTTGGATTTTTTTAGTAAGCCTTGGTAGAATTCGCAGCCTTTATAGCTAGCCGGATGAGGACCATTGCATAATGCACATAGTGCAGGTGTGTCTTTGTTTTTTGTACAATTATTCGTGCTATGAGTCCCTCCGCATTTAACGCAAACATAGGGTTTGTACAATAAGCTTTAGTATGACCATATTGCTGACAGCGCATGCACTGTGATATACCTTTAACTTTTTGGGTGGTTCAATAGTTATTAGTTGGTTTTGTATTTTTGTATTTTATAAATATTTTTATTGCTTTGTGCTGTCTAGGTCAACAAAGAATAGGTTTAAAGGTTCTTTTGTTATTCGTTTTCTTGCGTTCATAATATTTCTGACTTGATGTCCGTCTTTACTAAGTTTTTTTAATGCTTTCTGTGCTAGTAGAAAATGTAAGTGCTTCAGTACTACCCTATAGGCTCGTTCCTCCTTCGGTTGATATGTATGGTGCACAATTTTGTTTTCTTGCATGAAGTGAATCAGTTTTCGGTAAGTATCAGAGGTATTGCAATTGATTTTTATTGTATTGTTAGCTAGAGATTTTGTGCTGTACTGCTCTATTTCTATGATTTCATTTAATTTGTTTATCATTTGTTGGTAATTTATTACGCCATAGACAAAGATTGGCGGGGTCGTGGGACCTTGTTTTCTACTTGTGTTGTGTTAGTTTCTTCTTCCATGGCATCGGTTAAATGGCTATATTTATTTTGTATTAAAATGTTTTGACTGTTGGGTATATTTATTTTTCTTCGCTTGGTTTGTTTTACTTTTTGCCATGGGTTTTCTTTGGAGTTTTCATTGGGGTTTTCTTCTGTTTCATCATCGCTGGTTGAGGTCAGTCTGTAGTACTAACGTTCGTTGTTTGATTGCTGCTGCTGATTGGCATGGGAATGGGCTGGTGGGTTAATGTTCTGTTGCGGTATGAAGAAGTTGCTACTAGTGGGTATTGATTGACTTTGTTGTTGACAGTTATAGTACTGCGGCATTTGTGTGTTAGCTAATGTAACACCCGGTATAACGTTGTTCATTGGGATTACTTGCATGGGATTATTATATGGTACGCCATTTTGGTTATAATTAACTCCTGGGCCATTATATGCTGGTAACATTTTGAATTTGTTTAATGAAGTTTAATAGGTAAACACAGTTACCTTTTTTTTAATTTCCTCGTAGTTTATTGAACACGAAAATATTAAGTTGACCCGGCGGTCACGTTATCGTTCATAACAGCCGCTAGCCGATAAAACGCCCGCACAAGTGATATCACCGCGGTTCGGTTCGCGCACGACCGTTCAACAAAATTAAAATTAAAATTTGTAATGAAAAAATAAAAATTTCCAACAGCGACCCAAGAAAATATAAATTGGAATAAGTAAAATACGGCTGACCTTAAGCAAGGCTACAGTCGCTGCCGTTGATGACGCAGGCTCGGGCTGGCTTGTAGATCCGTTCGTTTTCCTTCAAAGCAGGAGGGTTAGCGTACACATCTACTCACTAGCACGGTCGCAAAGCGAATCAAACTACTATGAATGGGAAAAGGAATATTGCTAAATGTATTATTATTTTTATTAAAATGTGAACACACTATAATTAGCAGTTTATTTTGGGATATTTCTATCCCTACATTTATTTTGGCATCTATAATATTGACTATTTCTAACAAGTGTAAGCTCTACAACGTATAGGTTAAATGTGCACCAGTACCAGAAATTTAGCACTGTTTTTGCAACTTTCTTAAGTAAGGCTTTCATTTTTGTAATTATCCAAATAATTCGCATATATAACCAAAAATACATTAACAGCAGAGTCAAGCATAATGTAAATTAGTTTTATGCCTTCATTTTAATTATTCATATTTTGAAACTTGTATAAAAAATTAACTAATAGAACAGTTTTTGTTGAGCCTTTGTGTTTTACTAACTAATCTGTACAAATTATAATTAACAAAAGTGGCAATAATATAATTTAGTTTTATGCAGTGAAGAGGAAGCACACTACTATTTATTAAAATTGTAGTACAATTAGAAACAAATTATATTGCATTGCAACTTTTAGATTAAATTAATTATATGTACTATAAACAAAAAACCATTCAATTGTATGTTTATGACTGTTCGATATTTGAGTATATCATTTCTTAGATATGAGGTCTGGGGGAAGTAGTGATATCTCAAATAAAATAAGCGCGAAAGTGTTCACAACCATTTAAATTTGGCATATGTAACTTTTACGCTGTAAAATTGCCTTGTTGTCGACAAAAGGTACATTATCAACAACTTATCGAATTTGAAGGAGGACGCATTGTTGGCCTACATAAGGGAGTGATTTTTTACGAGAAACAGATTGAAGAATTGGTAGCAATAACATTACTGCGGCGCGAATGGACTGAAGAAAGTCTGAGCAGGTAAATCAATCAGGAAGATTTTCATATTCAGAAGCTTGCAATTACAGACCGTAGCGCGACTTTAAGTGGCCTTATATAATGGTGGATTATTACACGGTATCGGTCATCTACTTTCTCTGTTCAACGTAGGTTATTCGCAATGAACCTAACAACCATACCAACTTGGGTATCGTCGTATGCGGAGCTATTAGTTTTAGGTCACTTCTAGTCAGAGTTATAGTCAACACTACAAATCAGACCTACATCGACGCAGTGTTACAATCCGTGAGCCTTCCTTTCCTTCACATGTTGCCCCAACCAACCTTTCAACAACATAACGCTTAACCACATGTTGCACGAAGACATTAACTACTTTCAACAAAACAAAATAAAAACTGTTGTAGCCAGACTCTATGATCTGATTTTTCACCGATCTAAAATGTCTGGAACATTACAGCAATAGGACGACCTCTAAAAATCTGTCTTAATTATTGGAACGTGTTAATAAGATATAGGATACACTCCATTGATATACCATTAAGTCACTGCTTTATTGGGGCCACAATATTGAATCAAATAAATATAAATATTTATAAACAAAGCTTTGTTTAATTGATTTGTTTTTTGTCTTATGCTAGTAAATGAAACTGCAAAGTTTTAGTTCTTAGTTTGCATTTTCTTGGTGGTACAATTTCAATGAAACAGTAGTGTGTCTAGGTAGGTCTACGATAAAAGTTTTTTTGACACTTCCTTTAGTTAGGAGCCATTAAAACAAATACTAATACCTAATCTAAAAGTAACTATTTTTTAAGAATTATGCGAAAATATTAATGTAGCAGTATAGTATAATCTATTACATAATATACGGACAGAAAGTAGTGAAGCTAATTCTAAATAAATCGTTTAATTGAAGTTATGTTTATATACACTTAATATACTTTAACATAACTTCTTTGAGCATTATTGCACCGTTAGCGAACTGCCAAATAGATCACCGAACTTACTTGACTTTTCAGTAGTCAGAGGTATTAATCGCAAGGACCTCATTACAGAGCCTAATCTGTTCGCCAGTAGTTATCAATGCAAGCACAAGTGTTATCCATAAGGATTACTCCTCCAAGGCTGTTCTAAATCCTCTAATTTATTTTCAAACCCAACTCGAGCAGACGATTAATCTTAATATTCGTATTAAAACCAAGCATGATCTGAATAAACCAGTTCAGTAATTTACATGATACAGGATACTACACGTCAGGTTACACCAAGTCCAACATCTGTTTTACCCAAAAATTAACATTAAACTATTGCACGGGGGCTCAAAGGGGTAAGGTGCAAAACATACGACAAGTTTCTAGCTGTCGCCGGCTTAACTTCTCCTACTCAATCCCGACTCTCACCTCTCCTTTGGTGAGCCCTGGAAATCTGAGCAACATTGTGGAAGATTGAGTAATCAACCTTGTAAGAGATAAGGTCGGAAGCAAATGAAAGCAGAATACCTGGAAAGGGTGGGCTTCTCTCCCGGAAACAAAAACACTCACTTACACTGCGACTTTGGCTAATAAAATGTACAACAATTTGGAATAATGAAAATACCTTTTGCTAACTGAAAAATCACAACACGAATAATGGATACACAACAACGAATAGCCTGGGATAGGAGGCAACTTACAGATGACAACCAGAAGCGAATTAAAGACAAGAAATACGAAATGAAAGAATATCTATACATAACCATCTAAAATGTACCTGGATTAAATAACAAACTACAAGAATTACAAGAAGAACTAACAAGAAGAAAAATAGCAGAGACAAAAAAGAAACTAAAAGGCACCCAAAACCTAGAAGAATATACAATAATATACAGCGGTGTGAGACAAAACACGAGAGCTGCAGCTAGTGTGGCAATTATAATAAATAAAAAATGGAAATAAAAAATAAAATTATACGAATTAATAAACGAAAGAATCACAAGCATAACATGCGCAATAGAACGAGGACACTTGACCATTTTATGCGTATATGCCTCAGAAGAAGAAAAAGAGAAGAAAGCGCTCTATTGTTCAAAAAGTTACAACAATATTTTAATCGATTAAACAAGAATGACTACATAATAATTAGCGAAAACTTCAACATTCGTATCGGTAGAAAGAAATTTAAAAATATTATTGAAACAAATGGCCAAAACCACCTTAACCAAAATAGAAAAAATTTCTGAAATTTTGCCTGCTACAGCAATATAAGAATTATGAATACCTTTTTAAACATAAACTAGCACATATATCAACCTGGAAATTAAGAGGCCAAAAATCGATAATCAACTACTTTCTAGCAAATGAAAAATTTGTCACAATTTATTGACACACGAGTGTATAGAGGATTAAATGTACATACAGACCACTACTTCTTAAAAGCTAAAGTCAGACTACACGCATTTTAGTAAAAAATGAAAAAACGAACATTATTAGAACAAAAATGGAAAATAGAATTGCCCCAAAAAGAATTGGTTGGAAGACTTTTTCAAAAAAGGCTAACGGAACATAGTGGATGATTCCCAGAATCTTAAAACGTAGAATAAGAATGGACAAACCTCAAAAACGTAATTGAAAAAGCAGCAACATAACTGTTGGAAAGCGAAACACGAAGTATAACAATAAAAAATAAATACCCTGGTCAGAACAACAGCAAAAGGCAGTTGAAGGTAAAAACAAGGCTTACCACAAAATACACCCACCAAATAGTTAAAGTATTATAAAAAAATTATGGTTCCTAGAAGAACTGACAGAAGATGAGCAAGAAGAAGAAAACAAAAAGACAGAAGTAGATCCAATAGAAACTAAAGAACTAAATGACGCGCTGTGATGCACTAAGAATAAAAAAGCCTACGGACTTGATGGAATTAATAGAAAACTTACTAAATATGCTTCGGAAGAACTAAAGTCAAGATACCTTGGCTTAATCAATATGTACCGGACCAACTATACTATCCCTCGTGAATGGAAAGTGGTGATGATCAAATCGATTTTTAAAAAAGGAGACCGATCAAAAGACTATTAAACACTTTGTATAAAATATATACAAAAATATTCACCAAATGACTGCAAAATATAATAGACACTTTAATATTACAAGAGCAGACAAGATTCAGAAAAGGCAGATCTTGTACTGATAATATATTCACAACAAAACAAATAATAAAGGAACATCAAGAATTAACAAAGAAACATACAAGATGTTCGTAGACTACATAAAAGCTTTCGACAAAATCAACGGCAAAAACTTTTGGAAATAATGAACAGACGAGGAATATCCATACATATAATTGAAGTCATTAAAAACATTTATGCGCATACAGAAATAATAATATAATCTAAATTAAAACAAAATATGTTGCTACATTACTATTCGCAGAGAATCAGTTTGTAGTTGCAGATTCAGAACATTCACTGGAACTAGCCGCTTATGAACTACAACAAATAATAGAAACATAAATCCTGAAATTAAAAGTAATAGCTTAGTGCACCTATGAATCGGTCCAATCAAAGATAGTACTAGATGAATAAATAATCAAGCAGGTAAACGTTCCAAATTTCTGGGCTGTTCAATATCCCAGTCCTGAGAAAAAAAATCGAAGGTGTTATAACTTGAATGCACTTCGTACCCTTATATTCACCTGCTGACTCGGACTACAACAAACAATATCTATTTAACAATGACTCTAATCTCTCAAAATAAATTGTATGCCTTACAATCAAGCAACTTCACAATCACAGATAACAAATATTACTACTAATAAAACCAAAATCCCATCAATATTCATTTCTACTAGCACCAATTACCAAACTATAATTGCAGACATCAAAAGAACAGTCGTAGAAGACTTCTGTACAAATTGAAAAGGTAAGGAATTAAAGTTTAATTTAAGCATATGTAGACGACTTTAGAAAATTAACCAAATTTTACGATGAAAAAAATCAACTATTACATATATTAGAATCCCGAAAACAGCAACGTGTCAGCAATAATACGCAACGTCTCCATGTCAATAATTGTAGAAAAAACAATGGCTAAACTAGTATAATTAAAATATCCAGAAACTAAACCAAATATTGCTCTAGGATTGAATAAAACAAAAAATGCTAATAATATGTTTAACCTAAATAGATTACATTATTGTGTGATACACTATAGTGCATCAACTGCCATCTAATAGGCCGCACAAATAACTAGTGTGATTTACCGCCTCGCTGTGTGAAATTCCGAGAAAGTTACCACTACTCTCAATGTGAAAAACAAAGGTTTGGATCCCTAAAATGTGTAAATTGCGGAGGTAAACATACCGCTAACCACAAAGGCTATCTATATATTAAAAATACAACCTACAGATCTACTCCACAGCCAAACCAGCAAACCTCAACTCCAGTTTCTCCAGAAAAATAACCCAACTTACACATGTAACCTATATAATAATAGCCATCCAATCCAAACAACTGATCCTAACTCAAACAAACGTAAATCAACTGACGATAATGTCATCTACCTAATTTCCTTTAAGTTATTATATAATTGCACCCTACATAAAAACAATTAAAAATTTCATCATCTCATTAATTCCCACACATTTCCAAAATGACGATAAATAATCATATCTTTACATATGTTAACTCTACCCAATTAGAACGTTAATAGCTTTAAAAGTCAACGATTTGTATTTATCTCCTTCCTAAATAGACTAAAATTGATACATCGTGTATAACCGAAACACACCTTATTTTGAAGAAAAAATTTACAATGCCAGGATATAATATCTTCAGCAATGATAGAATCGCAATAGTCGGCTGGAGCGGCTCTGTCCTAATTATTTAGCGTAATATAATTACATCAATAATGGAACTAGATAATGTCATAAATCTAAAAGCCGTTGGAGTCAAGATAACTCTGAATAATAACTCTAGACTAAAATTAGTCTCCGCTAATAAACCACCTAATAATCATCAGCTCAATTTTAGTAAGATCCGCCACATCTTTAAAGGTCATCATTCCGCGATGTTAGTAGGAGATTTCAAATGTAAGCATAAAACCTGGGGCTGCAGAGCAACTAACCCAAATAGAGTTAAACTAAATTTCTACACCTCCCAAATAGATGTTGTAATCGCTGTTCCCATGGAGTATACGTACTACCCTTTCAGATGTAATCAGCTTCCGGACATCTTGGATATCTTATTGCACAAAAATGTCAAATTACTGAATTGAATTCTGATCATCTCACTATTATATTTACCCTTATAATTACTCCAAGTCCTAAACTCTAATTGAATGACCAATAGAATGAAAATTTTTAGAACTATTATGATCAAACAACTATCATGCCCAACAAACCTAAATACACCCAAAGAAATAAATAATGAGATTAACACATTTACAGTAGCAACCACGTTACCAAGTACTCATGCCACTAAAAGAATTCAAACTTATCGACCACATAAAGATCAAACCCTTCCATTACACATACAACTGATACAAAAAAAAACACACTACACAAAGATTGTGGCAAACTACCCAAAACTCAGCTCTCGAGGAACATTTAAATAGACTCATAAGGCTAGTAAGATACAAACTATAACAACATCGATTCTTTTCCTACCTTCATTTCATAGAATCTTTTGATCCGGGAGACAAAAATAAGTAGAAAGCTACAAAGAAATCTTGAAGCAACCTATGGATCACCGCAACACTTAGACACGAAGGCCAAATATACACTGAGGACCAAGAGAAATGCGAGCTATTTGCAGTTCACCTGGAAAAAATCTTTACCATCCCATAAATCCACCGCCACAAATGAAGTCCAACTATCAGAAACAAATAAAATCTGTTCTAACGACATAATACTTACTGAGCCGGCTTTTTCAACAGAAATAAAACGCACTAAAAAACAAACCTAAAAAATTGCCGGGACCAATCTAATCTCCAAATTACTTCTTCAAAACCTTCCAGACCAATCTATAGCTTACCTAACAGCAATATTCATTGCTTGTCTGACGATACTTTCCCACTGCTTGCAAAAAAGCAGCAATATTAATAATAATATTTTTAAAACTTGGCAAACATGGCAATCCTGTAAACTGTCGCTCAATCAGCCTTCTCTCTACTGCATCCAAACTATTAAGAGACTAAGGTATAAACGATTTAACAACTATTTAGAAACCAATAACATAACCTATCAATTTTAATTTGGATTTAGGAATTTACACTCTAGGATTCATTAGATCTGCCAATCACAAAATAATTGAAAAAGGCTCTGAAAATTGCACATGCTTGTAGCATTTGTGAATATAGCACAATTGTTTGATCGCATCTGGACAGAAGGATTTATTCATAAATTGGAAATGATAAATATATCCCCCTCTTAATACACACAATCAAATCATTTCTAACAGCTTACGAACTTCTAAGTAAGTTAAAGTAATCAACCCTTCTCGCAGACCCATCATATCCGATGCGAGGTCCCGCAAGGATCAATCTTGGGCCCATCATTGTTTAATATTTACATGTATGACATCTTAGCTCCAGCATGGAAATGTACGCTTATGACACTGCGATTATTAACTATAAATCTACAAAGAGGCTTGGACCAACTTAATCAGTGGTTTCACAAATGGCAAATCATTATTAACGCCAATAAGTGTGAATCAAAATATTTACGCTCCGTCGACCTCCGGATTCCCCAAATTTAACTATCAACAATACCACAATCAAATGGATTCCAAAAGATAGTGCTGCACGATATCTAGACATACACTTAAACAGTCAATTATAATAAAGCCTGGATACCAATAAAAAGTTATCAGAGTCGTATGCAATATTGCATGTTATACGCAATATTAAACAAAAATCATCTAAAAAATTACATATAAAACATTAATTTACACCTCAATAATAACTCTGATATTTACTTATGGTAGTAGTGTTTGGAACGCCACACCCAAAGCAAATATAAATAAACTTCAAGTACAGAAAAACAAAGTCATGTGCATAATTACCAAAGCTAAATAATACATTCGTAATTCGCAACTGCACAGAAAAACTCAAATTCCTACGGTCCAATAAATTATTACAAAAACCGCTAAACAATTTTATGACAATAGATTACAACATTTGGCGCAAATTAATTCACATCAGAATCAAAAGAAAACTTCCAATCGACTTATTAAACAGTGATCATTGACTAACAACTTACACAATCTCCACGTGAAATAACACTACTTGTGTACTCTAACAAGTGATCAATGGTGAACTATAGTACGTAGTGAAGTTATTATAATCAATGTATATATAATAGCTCCCATAGATAGCAGTATATGCTAAGCTGGCATAATATTTGTTATAATATATACATACTATCGTCTATTTTTGAGACTACTTTTATCATGATTCCAATGATAATTGCCAATTTTTAATGCCAAGTTACTTTTCGCTTAGCCTGTAGGTTAGTTTAGTTTATTTTTATTATATTTTGTTTAATGTTAATTGTAAAATCTGACTGAAAGGCGCATGGATACAGATATTGGAAATGCGATATAAAAAACGCTCGAGTGTTTGTACAACCAATTCCGATGTAAATTTATTGAATCTATTTTGCGAGCAAGAACTGGCACTCATCCAATTCTTATCTAGCTCCGAGCGCGTAAAGCTCTTGGTAGTAGGTGACCTCAAATAGTTTATGAACTAATAAATTGAAATCTTCGAAATATGGTGCACTGATTTGTCTCGTGGGAGATACAAAATTTATTTTAGTATTTGTCGCTAAATTTTTGTAAGCAACGAAACCTCCGATAAAGTCCTCGTAGTTGCATCTAAGAAAAAAACAATTTGCTTATTTTGGTTGAACAGAGAAATTTAAAATGCACTTTTGAGTCTGAAGTTTAAATATGCTTTTTGCAGGTTCCAGCAAATTGTAATTGACGATGACTAAAATGAGGTCAGCGAAGGATCGATTTCGTTCTATAAACTTAGCATGAGCTTTTCAGACCTGTCATAAGCTTTGCAACTGATTTTATTATTACTTTCACTACTCAACAATAATAATATGTAAACTTGCAAAATTTCTAGATTAAGTTTTTCATAAAAAACGTATAATACCGCCATTTAACTAATACTATAAATTAAAACACACTCTAATAGAACCAAATTACAAAATGGTAAAATATTTATAATGAAACACATTTCCTGGATATATACGGATATAATACCTAAAGAAACATAATATTTACGTGATTTGTTTGCAATTTCACCAATTAAATTCGTTGAATTAAAAGTAGTTATTAATATTCATGTCGCTAGAATGTTTTAATGGCCAATGGCCATAGTATATGAAAAGCTACCCCGATGCAACCCTTTTAATCTCCGATCGGCTTGCAATTAAATGTACCTAATGCATGCTTCTTCGTGCCGTTTTATATTTTAACTTTAGACTCGTCTATAAAAATTGTATTGTTAATTTTTTTATTGGTTCTTGTTTGTATTATATCTAAGTGTTCAGTTAATAGTCACCTGACTTCCGGTGCTCTACTGCACTTGAAAATTCCGAATGCCATACGCAGATAAGTGTGAATCGAAGGAGTCTCGAGTGATTTCAAATTAAAAATTACACACGCTACATACTTATATTATATATTTAAATTTACGTAAATACCCTAATCTATGTTCCCGGCTGGAAGCGGCTAGCTCTCGGACCGCCCGGCACCGGACCATCACTAATGAATACTCAAACCTCTAGGGAAAACTACGGATATACATTTAACTTTCCTAATATGCAAAATATTTCATACGTAAAACAACAAAATCAATTGAGCACTCAACCAATCTTACAATTCCCCAATTGTAATTGAATTGACATCTATCTCTCATCTAATTAATTCCTCCGCAACTCCATACCCCTAGTCATACCGTCGTCCGCAGCTGCAGTTTTTGTTGAACCCAGTCATTATGGTCGAGTGGCAGACATAATGTCTTCCAGACGGACTGCAGGACTCCAACAATGCGAATACTCCAGACGTTACTAGGCAGGAGTTCTAGGCGTTCCCAGGTTGGTAGACCCCAAACAGGCTTAAATATAACACAGCGAGGCAGCCGACGGCAAGTCAAGTGTCGGAAGTCAAAAAGTTTTGCACGAGTGCAACAAAATGTTATAGATAAATACAGTGTAATTTTACGTTGCTTATCCTATATGTTGGGTACATAAATAGAGTTAAGTAACTTTGATTGCCTGTAAGTAAAATAAATAACTAGTTTAAGTAAATTCACACGTATTGTTTACCATTCTAAAGGGCAAAAATGCTACACATTTCAAGAAATAAAGGGCATAGAGTAACTATTCGTAATTTCTATCACCTCATCCCGAGTTAACTTAATTTAGGTGAACTAGAGCTGCACTAGACTACAAAGTACGTAATGGGTTGAGTAGAAATTTTCAATCGTTTGACTTTTTTGATATGATTTTTGCAATTTATTTCATGCTTTGGTATCGTTAAATTGCGCGTTGTTTTGCGAACATTTTTATATATAACACGTATATACTAATTTCAGGGTGGAGCTTACGCGCAAACAAAAACTTTGCTAATGCTGTATAAGTTGGGTTTGACCACCGCTGAAGCTGTTTGCAGGATAAAAAAGAAGATCTCACAACCAAGGAGCCGGTTGTTCAAAAGAAATTTATTTAAATTCTGATAGAAGAAGGCGATGCTGTGTGTCCTTTGGTCAATTTGGTGCGTCATGCATTATAAACTTTTGAAGCAGGACCAGAACGTAAACTCGGAGATCTACTGTCAGCAACTGATGGTTTGATTAGTTGTTTTAAGAAGTAGAAAAATTTAAATAAACTTACATAAGTCAAACGATGGAGAATGTCTGATTAATTTAAAATAATATAAATATATTTGACGTCAAATATTTAAGTAATATAAATATCTCGTTTAAACCATCTAGGGAAAAATACAATACCGCAATGTACGCGTTGTCAACATTGTTAAATATGGTGAAAAACAGCACTACTATGTAAGAATTATAAAACACCCCAGCTAATTGTGCCTTGTGTCAAGGAAGTCATTCGCGTATACAAAGGGTATAGAACAGTCTTTAGAAATCTAGAAATATACTTTAGACTAGCAAAATGTAAAACGCACGTAAGGCAGACACCTCTAAATATAGTTGATTTCCTTCCTCTCAATAACAAAATTAGCAACATAAATAATGAAGCTGTATGTCTCTCCCAAAGCGTAGTACCCTATCGGCAAGCAATTTTAAAATCTAACAATGTTAACATCAGTTAAATTATTTTTAGTTTGCCAGGAAACATTTATTAATAAGCAAAAACAGTGTGGTAGTAAACATGCTCTCCATAGTTATTAATAAATGGCGGCCTTAATACTACTAGCTATCTGGAATGCCAATAATTACGTTTTTACAACTTAAACAAATTGATATTTTATTAATTTTGGAAACGCAAAAGAACAACTATTTTAGAATACCGCATTTTACAACAAGTGGTGCGCCAAAACATAAGCCTGACGACCCAAATAAAATACCTGATTTACTCAACCCTGGTCAGTGGTTTTACGAATACTTATTATCAAGCTAAATCAAAGTTAGACCTATCTTCTGATCATACTGTAGTCATAACTATCAGTTTGCTAGTCATAAACTGTCCGCCATATATACTGACTGTAACCACGTTTAAATCCCTCTGGAAACCAAAATTAATCTTGCTATCAAAATAAAAATGCTCAAACCTTACTGAAGCATTTCATTACAGATATGCAAAATAGTGCATAGTAAAACATACATTTCAACTGCATCAAACAGCATTTTCCGTTGATACCAAACCTCATCGCGGAAAAACGGAAGGTGAAGAAACAATGACAGAGAACCAGATAGACGGAACAAAACATTCTTCAACGGGGTTACAAAACTAGTCAAAAACTAAAATCAAATTTCTAAACAGCATCACAAATATCTCACCTGATCGTAGCGCTATATAGAAGGCAAACAAATTTAAAAGCCCGATAGAAATTATTTCTCTTATCAGGCTAGATCAGGCACGGATAAAGCAAATAGATTTATTGAACACTAGAAGATGTCTTTAAAACACTACAATCACAAAATAGCAATGACGATAGAGAAATTGAGTGCATCCTTGACGTTGGGTATTAACTGTCACCGCCAGTCAAGCCCTTTACGCCGCTAGAAATTTCTTAGCAAATATAACTAGTAAATCTACGGAAAACCCACGGATATGATTTCATAGCTATTGAAGTGTTGCACAGCTTTCTCAGGGAAGCCCTTGTATAAATCACTACAATATTCAATAGCAATTTACGGCTCCGCTGCTTTTCTATTTTATGAAAACACACTCATCCAGCTATAATCTTCCAGAAAAATAAATCTTTTGTCCTTATTTTCAAAAATTGTATTATACATATTTTACTAGACACCATAACCACCGAATCATCAGTCACATAATGTAGAGCTTAGAAAGCAAAAGTGTTGACTCAGCATTAGACATAAAACAAGCGTTTGATAAAGTATGTCACAGCGGATTGTTATACAAATTTAAATTGCACCACTCCATACTTAGTGACAAAGTCCTACTTTACAGACAGAATCTATGAAGTTAAAATAAATCATGTGTATCAAACTACCAAATCATTACGGAATTACGTCTGGAATTCCGCAGGGCAGCTTTTTAGGTCCACAGCTATATCTACTCTGTACCTCGAAAACATCAACCCAGACTACATTGTATTAGTCACATTTATGGACGACGCAGCTATCCTGTCAAGCAACCGGCCACCTGAAATAACAGTCAAACACCTGCAAAGGCATCTCAACTTATTACAAGACAAACTCCACAAACAGAAATTACGGTTTACATAAATAAATATGCACAAATTAACTTTACCTTAAGCACGTGAAATCTCCGCAAACCATTTTTAACCAAGACCGAATACCAACAAAAGCTTAAGTGAACAGGATGCCTACGACCAAAAGCTCACTTGCACATTAAAGTAAAAAGAAAACTACTGAATTCAAAACTCAAACAAATGACATGGTTACTTGACAGACACTCATTGAGCAAAATCCTACTCTATAGAATTACCTTGAAACTAATTTGGTCCTATAGGATTTAGTCCGATACTCCGCTAAGGTGTCACATACTAAAATCCTTCAGAAATTACAATTTCCCTCAAAGATAATACCCTCCATTACAATCTAGGAGTTCTATATGCCAGTGAGTTCAAGAAATTTTTGACCCGAAATAACAACAATTTCTCAGGTTACCTTAACCATCATCGAATAACTTGCAAACTAATCAGCTATAAGAGACAACTGCAATGACAATGGTCACAAGATCTAGTGCTGCAATCTAAGCCACAACTGATGTAATCTCTACAAAACATTTGGTATTTATTTAACACTTGATTTTTGTTAATTTAAAAATTTAAAAATCCAAATCTGTAACTATAACTTCTAAATAAAAATTAAAAATATTAAAAAATAACGTGTGCTTTTCTGCTAAGTATAAAACAATATTTGCTTTTGTGGGACTCATTTCTTATATATATATATATATATATATATATATATATATATATATATATATATATATAAAATGGTAAGGCTCTACGCCCCGCATACACGGCCATCGAACTGAGAGGTTAAGCTCTCATACGTTCGCTCTCTCTGCCCGGACGTTGCGCACCATCTCTGGTGCGGGTCGGTGTTCAGTGAACGCAAGTACTAAATTGTTTTTAGTTACTGAGTAGGCCACCCGCCAGCCATCAGGAAGCACCGGGAATTGAACCCGGGTCCGTCAGCATTGCATATATATATATATATATATATATATATATATATATATATATATATATATATGAGCCGTCCAATAATTTTCGAAGATACGGTGCGCGCGAGGGTCTCCGATTTCGATCAAATTTTAGGAACTAAAGGTTTTTAGCCCTCCACCCCCTCCGGATCCAGAGATATGAATTTTTTAAAATTGAAAATTACCGTTATTTTGCTGTTTTTAAAAAATCCATATCTCGGGACGTTTGTGTCCAATCGAGCTCAAATAGGACGCATTTTTTTCGTTTGTGAGTCTACTTGCATGCCATCTGGGTCCGGTCTATTTGTATATGCCTCTCTTTTCTTAGCAGCTTGAAATTCGAGAACATAAATACAGCAAATTCTTTCATCTTGAAAATGGATCCAGATTACAGCAACAGCGCGAAAACATTTTAGACGTAATAGGCATGAAAGTAGGCACCTAGGCGAAAAAAATGCGTCCTAGTCCGTCTGCTAAGTTGGGTGAAATTCGAATTCTGAAGTTTTTCAATTATCACGTCGGCTCAGTGTTGCGAGTTCATTCAAACAGTTTCAGAATACTACAATATTCGAATTTCAAATCTAGAATAAGTCTTCTACGGGGAGTGGATGGCCATTTCTCAGTTTTCAGTTTCTCAGTTTCTTGTGTTATCGCCATACAAGGCTAAACACTTGTGAGGTTATATTGTATAAGTGTAACGTCTCTTAGTGGAAAAGTAAGTGGACCATGGCTGTACTTGAAATGATGTGTGCTATCGGGAAATTCCTGAACGACAGTTGTTCTGAACCTTATGATTTTGGTTATTTAAGTAAATTAGATACCGAACAATTGGATATCCTCAATTTGAGATTAAACAGTAATTTGAGTGCTTATGAAAGTGAGTACATATGTAAAAGGCACAAGAACAACTTTGTCGATAATTATACGGCTGAAAGGAGAAAATGTTGCGATCCATACGGAATTCATAAAAAAATTCATAAAAAAACCTGTTCGGGATGATCTGCGCATTATTACCTTAGAATTGAGTCAAAAATGTTGTAAGGCAACGGAAAGGAGATTGATTCCAGGTAATAAAATATGTAAACGGTGTGAACAGAAAGTTACTGAAAGTGCCGCGGAGGGCCACAATAACAATGTTGTGGGAACGGATGATCTAAGGCCAAGAAGAACTGTTGCGAGTGGGGTAGATACTCTAATTAAAGGAATAAGCGATCTTGAGACTTATCCTTCTAGTTCATCGCAAAGTTCAGGTGGTACTGAATTTCTGACTTGTAGCCAGGGACGATCGACACTCAGAAACGTTTGTCGAGAACTTGGAATGCCTGATCTTGAATTATCACGGTTTTCTTTGCCCAGAAAAGAAAAACTAGTGGTCGATTTTTTAACTGATGTTCAGGCAAAATTAATTTGTCAAATAAAAGATGCATTTAATCCCGATCTAAATTCAATTATGCCACTGGTTACTGGCAGTTCCATCCAAGACAGTGTCTCTCTTCATCAACTTTTGACAGAATTGCAAAGAAAATTCGACAGCAGTTCAACAATCTCCGACAAGATATCCCTTCTTTTACTTGTTCCAAGGAACTGGAGTTTCGATTTATGTCAAAAGTACTTTAAATGCACTTCGTATATGTTCAATAAAATACGGAAGCTGCAGAAAAATGGTAAGTTCTTCATGATGAAAGTTGTAAGATTATTGTCTAGAAAATTGGTTTAATTCCACGTTTTCATGTCTACAGGTGAATTAGAAAATCCACCGAGAAAAAAACATTCTAAAATTTCTCAAGCAATGGAAAAAATTATAGAGTTATATTCTGGATCCCAAAATTCATACATATGTCCAGGAAGAAACAGAATTTGATAAGGAAGGCTCGAGATGAAACAGGGTCGATGGTCGAAATAGTAAAACAAAAGCGTTGCTCCTCTACACACTACGAGATTTACACTCTAACTTTCTGCAAGATTATAAAGGGATGAAAAGTACCAAAATTTTCTCACTTTGCAGTTTGGTACCTGAAGAATGTATTTATGCTGGAGATCCAGGCTCCCACAACATTTGTGTCTTGCTCTGAATAAAAGGATCAATTATCGTGATTTGATAGCAGCTGCAACTTGCGATTCAGATAACATAGATTGTATGCTCCATCGATGCGGTGAATGTCCAGGGATTCTCGGAATTACGCAAGTGCTGGATGATTTTGAGATTTCCTGGGACAGAACAGAGATCAAGTACAAATTCTGGGATACCAAACAAGATACACGAGCTTCTCTCATTACAATGTGTGATAAAACAGCCAAATTCAAGACAAATTTGATAGAGGATTTGTGGAATATAACCAGTCACCATTTTATTGCCCAGACCCAAAAAAATTATCTCCTTACCAGCAAGAATGAGTTGCAATAGGACACCTGTATAGTTCTTATGGATTTCTCCGAAAATTATTCTTTTGTGATTCAGAATTCTATCCAGGCATTCTACTATAATACTAATCAAGGGACAATTCATCCCTTTGTAGTGTATTTTAAAAATAAAGATAATAATCAATTGCAAGAAAAGAGCTTTTGTATTATCAGCAACAGCAAGGATCATTGGGTTTATGCAGTGCATGCATTACAAGATGAGTTATTAAAAATTATCAGAGTTGAATACCCATGGATACAGAAGACACGATACTTTTCAGATGGCGCTCCTACACAGTACAAAAATAAGTAACATTCTTCTTATATCAATATATTGTATTTGAAAGTTCTTGCTAATCGATTTCTCTGTTCCAGGAACAACTTTGCCAATATATGCCTGCATGAGAATGACTTCGGAATCAAAATAGAATCCTACAATTTTTTCGCAACCAGCCATGTAAAAAGCCCGTGTGATGCTATAGGGGGTGTGGTTAAGAGGACAATCATGCGCCATTGTCTGAGATCTGGAGCTGAGCATCAAATAGTAAATGCTGAAGAAATGTATAAATTTGCAGAACAAAATATAAAAAGCATAAGGTTAGTAGTAAAAAAATTAAATGGATGTAACAATAATTAAAATTATAATCATTATTCACACAGATGTCTATGGGTCCCAGATGTGAAGGTTCAACAACATAAAAAAATTAAATCAAAGATTTAATAGTGCAAGGCAGTTGAGGGTACAAGAGGTCTTCATTGCATCATCCCAGTCGATGGTGAAAGTATACGTTTAAAACAAACGTCTTTTGATGAGAAAGAAAAATTGTTAAGATTTTGGATAAGACAAATAAAAAAAGAAAACGAGATGAATAATGGACTTATTTTGTTGACATTTGTACGATATTTCAAGATAATGTTAATCAGAATTGTGAGAACTTTCATATGTATGTAATAAAATGTAGGTAAATTTAGGGGAGGAATTTAATAATCTACAGTGTATTTATCGAGCAAAAATAATAAAAAATACGGTTTTATCTTGGAAAATACAACATTTTTTGACTTTGACCATTTTCCCACTTCTTGAGCCCCTGACTCGCCGTATAATTCAGAAATTCCCACAATTTCCGTCTATTTTCCCTTCGAAAAGAACAATCTGCGCAGTGGCGATCGCACATGCTACAAGTTCGGGCCAAGGATAAAACCATTAAGAAATCATTGTATTCTAGTAAAACAACAATTCCCCATTTTCAAAGTATTTGAATCGGTCAGGCGCGATTGGTGACACTTAGAAAACCGGAAAAACGAATTTCGCGAAAATGCCATTTTTAAAAATTCGTATCTGAGGAAGTTGGGGTCCAATCGGGCTCAACTAGGACGCATTTTTTTCGTATATAAGCCTACTTTGGGTCCATTTTCAAGATGAAAGAATTTGCTGTTTTTATGTTCTCGAATTTCAAGCTGCCAAGAAAAGAGACGCACGTACAAATAGACCGGACCCAGATGGCATGAAAGTAGACTCACAGACGAAAAAATGCGTCCTATTTGAGCCCGATTGGACAAACTTCCGAGATATGGATTTTTAAAAACAACAAAATAAGGTAATTTTCAATTTTAAAAATTCATATCTCTGGATCCGGAGGGTGGAGGGCTAAAAATTGGAGATTTTATTTTTCCAATACCTACTTTTAGTTCCTAAAATTTGAACGAAATCGGAGACCCTCGCGCGCACCATATCTTCGAAAATTATTAGACGGGCTCATGTATATATATATATATATATATATATATATATATATATATATATATATATATATATATATATATATATATATATATATTTTCCCCTGTCGCGTTGTCCGCAACTCAGGTTTTTTTACAGAGCCCAATTTTGTTAAGGTGTCCTCTGAGAAAACGATACCCTATGAGGAGACCTATAATAGTTCATAGCTAATTCCTGCTTTGTATTAACCAATCATCGGTTTAAGAGATGGTCCTTTTTTCAATTTCTCCATATCTTCGTCCAGGTACATTTTCCAGTAATTTTTACTTTCCTTATCCTATAATAAGGAAAGTAATGTAATCGGCGGAAATTTGACCTACCCAGTTTTTCACATTTCTGGGCGAAATGTAGCCTCAGGACACCAAAAAAGTTAGTTTGAACCATTGGTTCGTGTGTGTGTGTGTGTGTCTGTCGGTCTGTCAGTAAACAGGATATATCGAGAACCGTAAGAGCTAGAGACATGAAATTTGGTATGCAAGTTACTTGTAGGTAGGGGACGCAGTGTGAAGCTTTCGGTAAAAATCGACCAAGTCACTTGGTCGCAAGGTCGCAAAATCGGTCGCAAAGCGGTCGCCCATCTAAACGGTTGAAGATACAAAAAATTCATGAGAATAAAAATGATTTGTTATCACGAGATAAACATGAATTTAAAATAATAGTTGGTTAAATAGGAACTCGAAAAAAAATTGAAGCTCATGATTTTTAATATACCGGGTGTTCATAAAATGTTTCTGGAAATTTAAATTACCGGATAGATCAGATCGAGACGTAGAAAAAATTATAATGAAATTTTTGATCCGAGGTCAAATAAATAAGTTATAGCCGATTAAAAATTAATTAAACGGACCAATCACAGCGCGCTCAAAGAGCTTCCCGTCCGACAGCGGGAGGACGGGGTGGGAGCGCTTGGCCGCTAGGAGGTAGCACGCAGGCGATAATGGGGAAGGCCGTGCGGCCGAGCTCGTACAGTTACCTTCAGTGACGTAGCAAAATTTTAAGTACGAGTCAATTATTGTCTTGTACTGTTTATTTTAATCAGCTTTCGAGTGTTGGACTCGCGTCTCGTCCTTTTTTAAAATAACAAGTTCCAGGACGAGAGCAGCGCAGGGCCGAGACGATGGATCCTGTATAATCTTATAATATAATTGTCTTATCTCCCTAACTTTCTTTCTTTCTTTCTTTCTAAACTTATAATTCTATCTCCTCCTAGACGCTTCAACCGATTTGCTTGAAACTTACAGACCACATTCACAACTATATTTACTCTAACGTTAACCGTTTTTGAATTATTTAAATATTTTGATTATTTTATTGTATAGATGTCACACCTGTGACAGATAAACACATTTTTTTGAAAAACAGCGTCATCTGTTGGACGTAAAAGCAAAGCCACAAGAACGCGTGGCTGGATACAGCTATTTTAGAATAAAAACAAACATTCTGTTACAGTTGCCAACATTAATCTAGAGAAAAATTAAAAATTACTGCAAATGAACGTAAAACGTAAAAATTACGGGAGTGCATTATGAACGAGCGCATAAGCTTTGCATTAATTCAACTTTACGTATTACGTAATTCCTATGGGCGGCTTATGCTTACATCCACCATGAATTAGAAATTGTTCCACGTTTCTGATCTAGAGAAAAAGCCGGTCTAATTAAAAATTTATACGTTCGTATTTTGCAAAAATTCGAGGGAAGGCGGGTAAAAAATTGTCAGTCTAGGACGCCAAAAATATCTTTTGGCGGGCAACTCCTAGTATATAATAATAGGTTAAGGAAAGTCGTGTGATGTTCACACCAGATTTTTAATGTTATTTTCTGACCCATTCTCTCACTCGGATTTGTATTGTACCTTTAGATACTCCCAGAACCGATTTTGGACCTATATGTGGGAGTAGATAATCCTTTTATGCTAGATCATTAATTTTTTTTTGTTGTCTGCAATTTCACAGTGCCGTGGTACCCACAATAAAATTAACTTGTTGTGTCTGTTGTAACTTGGTCTGCCAAAACACTGAGTGGTATTGTCACACCACCTCAGTGAGGCTATTTATGTTGCTTTTATGGTGCCCGTTATTCCCAGAAAAGCAACTCTTTGTATTATAGTACGGTTATAGTGGTTTTTTTTTGCATTATTATACCAAAATTGCATATAATATCTTAGGTTTGACCATAGTAATGTATATCTATGCACCACTTTTGGTCTTAGACCCCACGTTTTCCATGAGCTTGTCTAGTTAACATTAGTGTTGTCTATTTTAAGTCTAAAATAACTTCAAGACAATTTGCCGCAACTGATAATTTTGTTTCTCCTTGTGATTGCTACTGTGGTAAATTTTGAGCTACTTATGTTTAGTCCCCCTGCATTTATTTAATTTGTAAGCATATTTAGATCTCTTTGCTCTATAAGTAACTTTAATAAATATTTAGGATTTTGATATAAACCTCTGCAACAAAACAGGATAAATGCTGTCAGGTTCGGTGACACTTCGGCACACTTATTTTTCATCATGCCGATGCCCTCTAGGATTCCCATTTTGGGCGTTCCAGTTCTGAATTTTGCCAGTTACTCGGTTATATATTAACAGCCTGCGACCCCGAAAAGTGTACCCTAAATAATCCTCCCATTGTTTTCTTTTCAGTATTAGTGTATTTTCTTGTCTTTGTTTTTGGGGTGGTTATAGTAGATTCTTTGAGAGTATTTTAGGATATCTGGCATTTTTCAAATGGTTTCCTCCTCTTCACAGTACCTCCCGCATAAATCTTTTTTTATATTTTCTTAGAGCTTATTATATTTAGTTAGAACATTTTTGTAATTATACCATACCATCAAATTCCTTGATGCATCAAAAAACTTTCTTATCTTCTTTTTCATCCGAGCAAAGTCTTTGTTCCATCAGGGTACATTCTTGTTGGAATCTCTTTGCACCTGAAAACAGTCATTTATACACTGAAATCACAGCATCCTACCATTATACTGATGTCATATCAGTACTATACCTAATCGTTTTATTCACTTCTCTAAGATTGTGTTCTAGGTCTGCCTGGTAGACTTTAAACTTTGTCTTTTAAAGGTTATGGTAGGTTTCCTGTTTGGTGCTGGTCCCCCCTATTTCAAAGTAGATGTGCCCGTGGTTACAACAGCTTGTCTCTTTAAACACATGCCGATTTTTGACAAAGCTAATAGCAAACGTAGTATCTATTGTTATATGAGTAACCTCTTTCTTACATATATTAATAAAGGCATATTTATTTCCTATATCCAATACGGCTAAATTATTTGACATAATAAAATATAATTTAGACTCATTTCGTTCATTGGCGTTAGCACTTTTCCAGGTAATGTAGTGTGAATTTGCATCATGGTCAATGCATCTCCAGCTCCTCTATTTCTCTGGTTTATTAATAATTAATTTATTCAGTTCATTCTTGTTCTCGTCTTTAGTCTGACCACCGTTAAGTCTCTGGAGCATAAAACATTTAAGAGCAATATTTTAAAAGCTCTTGATTTTTTGGCCTCTAAGGATCGATTGAATATTAGCTTTCCTTTTCTCTCTATCTTTAATTTTGCTCTTGTATACATAAGGTTCTTGAATGAAGGACATGTTAAACATTTTCCGAAAGGCAGTAAAAATAGCCCTACTATGCTTCAGGTTTACCTGGAGCACCCAGATCACCACCTCTACTATCGAGACGCTTTAGGACTCCGAAGGTAACATGTTCGGCTTATAAAATGTCCTGAACTGGGATGCTTCCAAGTAATAAATTTTCTTACAGAGACCTATTTATATCACAAAAAACTTTATACATAAAAATGCTCAGGGTGAAACAATGTGTTGTCTAAAAAGCAACTTGAATATAATTTGCATACAATTTATCTAACTTAGTGGAGTTAGTGACTATTTGCTATGATTTCTTTAAATATACATTAACAATAAAGAATAATAGAGTTTTAGTAGTAGCTTTTTTTTTATTTTAACAAAACACAAATTGCCCACTAGAAAAAAGAAGACAGTCAAATGACTTAAACAAACATAGTTGGAAAGTTTGCCGATTTAAATGATTTCATTTCATTAGGACGAATTGGAAACAGTAATGTACGAAACTTAAATTACATTTTTGTAATAATTCAAATTACCATCATCTAAATTTTTCTAAATTACTTCATTTTCCTATACCATGGCTCATTTACTAAAGTCCAAAGAATGTTTTCCGGAGTCGTTTCAATAATTCTCTTTTAGAGTTGATAACTATTCCTCATAGTTAAATGTCGTAAGTTTCTATTGGTTTAAAAATAACTTTATAATGTAGAAGCTTATTTTCTTATTTTAAGGGGTATGAACATTATAAGATGTTCAAAAAATACTTCATACCCCAAAGAACATGTATCTCAAGTTTCAAATAAAAATTCAAACTCTACGTATTTAACAAGCAAAATGGGAGTTCTCATTAGACCAAATCTATTCCACTTTTGTCAAAAGATCGAGGAAAAATGCATTATAACGCAAATCGTCAGGCACAGGCTAACACGCATGAAGGACGTCCACCATACATTTGCAGTACTTTAGCACTAGTTATTTGCATTTGATAAATGTACGATTAAAACTAATTGATATTTTTTATATTATTGTCTTATTTTCAATGTAGGTAATTTCCTACAACTGAGATACATTTTCCCAGTGATGGTCCAATATTTATCATTCTATCTCAGTAATGATTTTTCTCAAGATTTGCAAAATACCTATGTACGATTACAACTTGAGCAGAAGAAAAACGTTGTCCAAAAAAAAAAGTTTTTAGTGTTCTAACAATTTGTAATGTAGATCTCTGAATTTTTGTATTAAATATTGTTAAAGATTGTATAGTAATTGTAAGTTATTGTTTGAACATATTCAAAGTGGTCAATTAATAAAAGATTAATGCCAAAACATTTTGAAGGATGAAATAAATTTTAGTTGCTTTGAAGCTATTCTTGATTTCACAGTGATGAATCCAGGTTTCATCCGCAGTAGTAAATCGACAAACATAATTAATTTTATTTTCTTTGAAACGATTTAGACATTATTCGAATATTGTCATTCATTCAGGTTTTTGTTCTTCTATAAGCAAGTGAGGACCCATCTTGGATTAAAGTTTTTCCGGTACTTTTCTGTTATATCTGCTCTCCCTTCTTTTGCTTCTGTTATTTTTCATATACAATTATTTATACATAATACAACTTACTTGCTCTTTAGAAATACTTACAGCTTTAGAAATTTCACTAATAATACTTGTTGAATTCGAAAAAAAGTGATGCCATAAATCGTCATAAACTTTGCATGCATTTATTTTGGTATTAAAGCTCATTTCTAAGAGAATTTAATAACCGCCAGATAATGAATTTTTTCCGTTTTAAGAAATAACGAAAATAATATTAATTTAAACAGTTATCAAAATGAAAATATTTGACATATTAAATCGCAATTTCAAACTCATACTCTTGAAAGATGTTCCAACTTGCAAAAAAATCTTGCATATAGTGTTGATCTTTATGATCGAGACTGAGAACTTCTGAGGCCACTCTTGTATGTTTTCTGTCAGTTTGTTGTCTAGACATATAACTAAGTACTTATAATTCTTCGCTTGAGGTATCAAGCATAACAATCAGTATTACTGGGGGACAATATTCCATTTTATGGTAACTACAGTGTGCAGAGTTAGTTTCATTTAAACTTTTTTCTGAACCAAGACTGAAATTTAATCAGATGTAGTTGTAGGTTGCAAGATTATAGTTAATGAATTAATATAAATTGCTATATTAGCAGTATTTTCAGCAAATATAGTCATTTATCTTGTTCTAGTTGTCGGAATACCTGACACACACTCATGTACGCACACAAATAAATTTATTTAAGGAACGCTCATTTGTAATACATGTAATTTGGCTTAAGTTTTTTTATTTCTGATTTAGAAATCGGAAGAACATTTTTTAAATTATTTGTTTACCAGTTTAATAATAAATTATAATATTATTAGTGAAAATGTTAATAACAGTAATATAAAACATGGGGCCGGCGAAGAAGTTGCTCTGTAAGCAATCCCAGAACGAACTTAAAAAGACCTTTCGATCTCGAAAATTATTCGACATAGAAATTCATAAAAGAATCACAATTAAAATCGTAATGTCGAAAATTTTCCCGAAATTCGAAGTCGAATATCTCGAAAATGATTCGCGATAGAAATTTTTTAATTTCGAATTCGAAATCGGCGTAAAATTTCCCATAAAAATCCATTTTCAAATTTTAAAAAATCTCAAATTTTGTGACGGACCGACAGACAAACAGAGAATTCAGTAATGAAATATTTTTTTTAAGTTTGTTGAAAATAGTCAGTCCCGCTACATGTTAGTGTGACATTTGGTTACTTGGTTAATCACTGTCTGATTCGGATGTGTAAATCTTATAGTAGTTTGCGTTTTAGTCTATGATAAATATTTTGTCTGATATTATAGTGAACAGCACCATCGCACTCATGTATGTTGTCTGGATCCAAATGACCAAGATACAGTGAAAGTTAAAAATGGATAATTAGAATTACTGTAAGGTTGAGATTTAGTAAGGATTGAGTGAGCGCAGGTCCAATCAACAAAACACAAAGGATCACGCGAAAGTTACTACTTGCCTAGGCATAAAACCTCCCGCGATTAGAGAGGAAAGCCGGGGCAAGAGTAGGATTTATTGATAGTTGTAAACTTAAGCTAAATACAATTCACACAATGAACAATAGTAAACAACAATACACATCATCGTGTCGCAACGCCGCTAGTGGCGCGAACGCAATTACGCAAGCCGCAAGGTACCTTTCCACACGCAATGAGAGCTCTCTACCTGGGCAGTGTAGCGCCGTCCGTCCCCACGGACACCGCTCCACAGTGAGGGTGACCAGCTGCAACCTGCCCCACGGACACGCTCCTGTGAGGATGACCAGCTAGGCGGACGAGTGCTTGCCTCACAGGGCTCCATGGAAGGGCCACGGCACTCCGTGCTTCCTTCCCCATGGTCACACACAACGCCCTTACAACACAATAGGACGCATACGCAACAAATGTACAGATTTTCCACTGAGCTGTGTCCTTGTCACGCAGGCTCGGCACACAGGGCTGCCGCAAAGCTCTACGCCGCAGAAGGGCCACGGCACTCCGTGACTCCTTCCCAAGGCACATACTGCCCTTACAACACAAGAGGACGCATACATCAATCATCACGATTCCACACTGACCTGTTTCCCTGTCACGCAGTCCTCTTTCCCTTGAAAGCAGCGTACTGGCGCTAACGTCTGGAAGGCCCAACGGACTCGAGTCAAGTCCCTGCGCTGAATGTATGTAGCGCGGCGCCACATGCGAGCGCGTGCACCTCATTCTCGCTAAGGCCCAGTGGCCCGAGAGAGGGGTCCAGCGTCTTCGATACAGCGGCGGCGCCAAGTTAAGTATCTTTTGTAGTCATTTTATTAATGATTTGTGCATCAGGATGTTTGGAAGAATTTTAAAGTAAAGTACAAAGTTTGTGGTAGATACAGCTTGAGTTTATAGAGAGCATTTTAAAACATTTGTAATAAAAATTATTGAGTAGTAGGACTTTTGTGGTAGGCTTACTTTAAATCAAAACTGATGTATTTGGAAATACGTGAATTTGCTTCAAAAGAAATTTTTCAAATGCTCTAAAGCGTATATAGATAATGGAACAGTTAGTCTATAGCGTCTGTAGGGTTTTTGTCTAGTTTTTTAATTATAACAATATGTGTAACTTACCATTTTTTGGAAACTCTCCTATGCACAATTTTATTAAGTAAAATCTCATAATCTTTTGCTAGTCAAGTGTTTATAGAGGCATCATTATAAATAGCGACCGTTTTAACTTTTTAGCAGTTTTCCATAATAAATGGTTTGTGTTTTGTATTGCAGTAAATGTTTCTAACTACTTTTACAGTAACTCATTTTAAAGTTTTTGCAATAATGCTTTTGGTTAATCAGTTAGCTTATTTTTTAGCTTACATATTTATTTATATTCAGGATATTTGGCTAATTTCCATTCTTTTCTTCTTATTATTTAGGAACAAGCATCTGTCTTACAATTTTAGGATAAGTTACCTTAAGTTAATTTTCTGTTTGGTCAGTGTGTTGTCTTGCTGAGATGTGAATGAGTTTTGTTAATTATTAAATAGTTACTTCTATATCAAGGTCAGTTTAAAGTGGTATGTCCAGTCTAATCAAATTTAGATTTAGTATTTTCTAATTAAGTTATAACTTGTGGTTTTGCTATATAGAGATAGTTCTGTCTGCCCTGAACTCTATGATCAGCGTGTGATCAGACGTAAGACCAAGGCATAATGTGGTAGTAAAAAGTCTATTGTTTAGTCTCAACAATTCTGTCTTTACCTGTAGTGAACTAAAAACATCACCAAACACATTTTGCACTGTAGTTTTCTCCAGCAGTGAACTTATTATCTCGATTTTAAAGAACATTTTATAATGTTGTTTATTATTATTATAGTTTAAAGAGATATACACTTTTAAATGTTAGTTCTTATAGGTCATCTTAAACAGTAGTTCTAGTAACTTATGTTTTCTAGAATAAATTCTAGCTTTTTAAAGCATATGATGCTTTATTTAATAAGTACTGCAGTATACCAATCAGTTGTGTCATTTGGATGATTGGAGTCATACTTTGAATCATTAAAAAGTTTAAAATAGTTTCTGCAAATAAACTGTATGTCGTAATTTAATATAACATTCATATTACTAGTAATTAGAAATCATTTGAATCTGTGTGTGTGTTAGCATACACAGTTGGCATTCCATATCTTTCTTTTTGTTCTACTGGGTCATTATTTGGCTGCATCTATGGATGTATGTTTTAGTATTATGTGATTGTAATAGTATGTAATAATTGGGCAGTATATACTGAATTCAGCGGTCTCGTACTAATGATCCTCTGTTAAAGTTCTTGCTGTAGCTGCTTATAGACAGCAAATCCTCGGTAATTAGCCAAATAGTTTTTTTTGTACAAATTACTTAGTAATTTTTTGTTTTTCTAACACAATTACGTATATTTAACAAACGTGATGAATAGACTATATTTCAAAAAGTACGAGGCTTCTGGAAATAAGAGATTTTAAAAGTAGATAGGCAATTAACTAAATCTGGACAAATCAAACGGAAAAAGTCAATATTATTTATTTAAATTAATATATATAAATCGAATTTTGTTAGTGACGTAGTGGAATAAGAGCATGTATTATTATTTGCAATTGCTTATTAACGTTTTATTTAGTGATACTTTACTTTTTCACTCATGAAGGCTATAGCTCTTAATCCTATTACGTAATTTTATTATTTTATAATATTATGAACTGCTAGTAGTTGAACTAATGGAATTCAATTCTTGACTTTAGAACAACTACGAACAACGACTTTGGTTTTCATTTATTTTGTGTTTTTTGAGTTTTCCTTACTAAATACTTTACACCTCTTGCTACTTGATACAGTTTACCAAACTAGTAATCTTATTTCTTTCTTTGTTCAATAAATTCAACGTTTTTGCTTATGTTTTGTCTTATAAACCGGTCAGTTCTCTTAGCTGCACTAATAATGGGTATAACAATTAAAAGTTGTAATTTCGGGTTACTACCTGTAATAAATTTTGTGATAAAGGATTTACTTTTTGAGAAATTGATGGTTATATTAAGAGATATATTCTGATACTTATACATATGATGTAGCAAAACATTAATATGAAGTATGCGCATTTCTGTTATTCAATACAGGATGTACGTAATTTTTTGGGTAATTTATAATTACATTTATTTTTAGTATAATTCATAAATATAAAATTGTTTGTAAGTCAACGAGAAAGAAAAAAAGTACACAGAAATTCTTTATAACTGATATTTGTGGCCAGTATGTTTTCACACAGGCGCTAAATTACAGCTTATATTGTAAAAATTAAACGGTGATCCATTAAAACTAATGGTGAAATATCCAAATTATAGAATTTCTTTAAAAAATATTTTAAATATGACAAGGAAAGTTAAAGTCCTCAAAATCTATCTAGACAGATATAACAGCTAACCATGATAAATTGCGCAACACCACCGAAAGCATATTTTCATTAAGTTGCATGTATGCCCTGTAATGAAAAAGCTAAAGTGCGGATGCAGAGGAGCGGCGCCGCTCTGAACATTTTAATTAGTTGCTGAATGTTTAGGGCTGCCGGCCACTTCATATTGCTGCATAATTGGGAAGTTTATTATTCATCGCGTAAAATTGTTGCTTCACTTCCGGGTTCGTACTAATAACCCTCGGGCTGCTATAAAGGGCTTTTACGGAGTCGTTTCCGCATTTGGCAGTAGTAACTACCATGGTTATCAAAAAAGAAAGGGACTTATGATTATGTTTGATGTAATTGGCTGACATATTAGAAGTGCAAATAAGTAAAATATTGTATAGTTTGATACGCAACAAAATTATTTTGGTAGTATATACGCATTTATTATATACCACTAATCCTTTCATCGCTATTAATACCAGCTGTAAAATTTAGTGTTTTTATTATAAAAAGAATTACAATACTATTTTTGTTTGGTCGTCGTATATAGATAAAGATCATATTATAATGTAAGGGTGACGTGACTTCTATTGCATTAATTAAAAATAAAATAAGAAGCTTAGCCAAATATTATTAGAACTTAAAAAAGCATTTGGCAGGCATATTGTGAATGAACCGCAGCTGCCGAAATTTCATCCACACAGAAGTCACATTACTGTACGCACTTCACATAATGGAGCATAACATTAAGGAAATAGGCATCTTTAAAAAATTAAATATTTTTTAATTAATTATTATCAGTATCGAGTAAATTAAGAAAATTATGCACAATTTACTAATTTAAGTATAATTGTTTTGGAGAGTGGTCATTCATAACCTCACCATTCAGAACCTTGGTAATACCTACTTTCATCTCTGGCAGTAATGTTTAACAAGCGTGGGATTAGTTTTGTTCGTCTGGTATCTTTCAGTTTCTTTATCAGGATGTAAACGGATTATTTTTGTATTTTTCCTAAATCAAAGCATAAAATTTTGTGACGCACATTTCTATTCCATTTCAGCTCTTCTGATATATGCACAGTAACAGCACGGTCTTCTTACATTAACTACCCATGCTTTCCACATTTGCAGCGTATATGATGTTGGCGGACAACCCACTTTGGTATCGTTTTGCATTATTCCATATTTTACTTAACGGAGAACTTAATGTTAACTCTCTGTTGAAAATCTACGTTTAATTCGTTATTCGTGTAACTTTCAATTAAATACGTCACTAAACCGAGCAGTGAGTTGCTAAAAGCAGCCCAGTCACCTAGTGAGTTTACAGTAAAACACTTGCAAGAACATATCTGTTGAGAACGCATAAAAGTGGTTCAATAACACTATTTCTTGTATTTAAATATCACAGGTAAAAATTAAAAAAAAACAGTCGTGAAACTTTTCTGACAAAGATTGTCTAATTATAGTTTTGGATTTTGTATTACTTCTCTTAATGTCAATATATTAGTTGTAACCTTAGCACTTTTATCTTTCTTAATTTATTATTTAATGGGTTGTCGGAAAAGTTAAGACGTATTTTTTGGTAATTTTTAAGACTTATTTATTAATTATGCTGTAAAAGCGTCGACTCCCGTGCCATCTGAATTTTAATATCAAACTATGCGCATCCGTAGACTCTAATAACATACTCCGTTAAAACTTTCAAGTTCCCCGATGGGCATTTTGTTGAAACATAATCTCAAAATTCTATTAGTTGTCGTTAGCCTTTAATTATCTGGAATGACTCATTTTTCTTGGGTCCCCGCGTGACAAGCTGAATGAAATATTTTCGTTTGAAATTCCACTAAACATTTTGTAGAGATCGTTAATCTGTATTAAGTTCACCAAGGACAACATTAACCAAATTTATTTCTATCTTTTCAAAGCTTATTGCATGTATCTTTTTGCAAGATTCTAACTTTTAATTGTTCTACAGCACTTTTTGGTTCAGTTGTTTTTTCCATCTAAATATTGGAATAGTTGACGCAAATGGTAATTCGGTTTATGTAACAAACAAACAAATCATTGTAAAAGTCGTCCTATAGAAAGCTCAAGTTTCCTTATGATACAATTTTTAGAACCTGTACTATGACAACCAACATCATGCAACTTAAAACTTTTTTCTAAAAGAGTTAATATGCTTGTTTTCATGCTTTTCTATTATGGTTTTTCCAGCTACGCTTTCTCCTTCCTTAACCCTTGTAATACCAAGCTTTTTTGTTACGTGTGATACCAAGCGGGGTGCATCTGCACTCCAGCGACTTTTTTTGTGAACATAAGTCCAATTAACTTGCTCGTCTTATTTTTGTGTTAAAAATAAAGATCCATAAGCTGCAACGTATGACGTTTATTTGAATTAAAAATTATTATAACGTAAGATAAATCGAAAAAAAATTAATGTTCATTTTTACAAACCCAGCAAATCACTTGCTTTTGTGAATGTTGAACACATACAAATTTCTTACACTGAAGACAGCATTGTCTTGACTTTCGATCTTTAGTTCTTTTACAGAGGAAACATTTTCCTTGGCTACTCGTCCCAGGTTGGTCCTGGACAATATCATTTTGTGCAATTTCAGGAAAAACTTTTAGAATGTGTCCTTTTATATTCGCATGTAAACCGTTATTATTTTCATAGTGAGGAATGATATTTTCTTTAGGTTACCGTGTTTATAATTGGGATTACGAATCATCTATATTTTATACGCATTTGTTGCAGCAATATCGATCATATGATTGCCACAGGCCATCTAAGAGTTCTTCTTTGTGTGGTGTATTTTTGTGCCATTTGATCTGTTGAATCTACCGCATCTTTAGTTCTGTTATAGTTTAAGATAACGTCTGGTTTGTATCCCACATATTCACTATTGACTTTGTCGCCTTGGTGTTCACTAGAGAACAAAATGACTTCACGACCTTTTCTTTATACGAATAAAACCAAGGTGTGGTTTTATTTGAAAACAAACATAGATGAAAATGTTTTTTTGTTGGCGATGGTAACAGTTCTTTTGGAATAAATATTTTATTTTTCCGAATCGTTTTACAAAGGGTCAGTTTTCTTTCCCACAGTTTATCGGCAAGCTGAAGACTGATAAAAAAATTATCAGGTGTTATGCCGTATTCTTCATTCAAATGGTCAGTAAGTTGAAGAAACACTTGCTTGGCTTGTTATTTATTTTCCTAGAAAAAGATAAACACTTTTTACTCAGAATACAGAAACAAAAGTAATATTACCTAAATAAACTTGCATATTTACTGTGTAGGTTTATACCGTACTTGGCCGGGTTGCTTTTCATATAGACACGAAACGGTGATTTGCCTCTAAAGGAAACTAATTGTTTATTAACACATAAATGTGAATTTGGGTTTAGTGCGAGCTTACAATTCAACACCAAGATATCAAAAATATCCCGTATGGGTGCAGCTTATCAATTTGTTTTCTCTCAGCCGTCTATCAAAATTATCAAAGCATATAAATTTTGCTAGAAACTTGTATCTATTTCGAGAAAGACTTGCACAAATTATAGGCCGACGAAAGGCCGGATCACTATTGAAAAGTATTTCAGTGTGTCCACTGTAATCCACCTAGTAGGATCAATAAACCTATATAGGCCTCAATTTCTGTTCTATTTGTGGGCACATACAGCTTGATATTGTCAGGGTTGGCGGTGTTCCATCCATCAATGAATTGTTTGGCCTTACGGTTGGTTTATTTTATAATTATATTGAGCATAGTAGGAGAAAAGAACAAAAAAATGCTTCTTTAATGCTCGAATAAACGGAAAGAATATTCGCTTGTGACCTCCTTTTAAGTTTATTTTGCAACTTTGACCAGAGGGTACCATATTTTGCCGTATAAAATGGTCCGCCATTCTGGGTTCTGCATTATCGTTATCATCGATACAGATTTCACCATACACCTCCTCTTGTTCATATACATGATTTTCTTCTATATTACTTTCCTCATCTTCTTGTATAATTCTATCATATTCTGGTTTGTCTTTTTCAAGCAACATTATCATCTCATTTTTAGTAGGATTTCTCTTATCACGAATTTCATGTGGAAAATTTTGAACTAAACTGGCACAAAAAAACAATTTACAATCTGAATTTACCCAACTTCTCTGGTTACAATATCCTATGTACCAACAGCAGCAACTATTAATACAGCCTTTTCAGTCACAAGAATCAAGAACACAAGTGTCCTATCAACATATGTCAACAAAAGTCAGAATGGAATCCTGTGATAAACAAAAAACGCCTAAGAGTCGTGAAGTGCTGAATAATATGAAACAAACAAAACTAAGTGATTACTGTCTACAAAACCTATAGAAACAAAAAAAATGTTTATAGTTTATCAGAAAAAAACGATGAAAGCAAAGAAAAAGACCATCAAGGCAATATAAAGAATGTGGCTAAACCGCTTCCTATAACAATCTATATGGTAGGAGTAATTCAACACATACACGACTTATTAAAACAAATCACAAATAGCAAACATAATGTTTAAACTACCAATTATGAAACAATCAAAGTACAAGTCTTTGAGGCCGAACACTTTAATTTAAAGCTTTACTTTAATTAAAGAGCTTGATAACAAAAATACACAATACCACACATTTAGACCAAAAAACGAGAAAACATTTCGATGTGTCTTGAGAGGACTTCACCACGGTACAGATATCGAAGCCATAAACACAAGCTTTGCTGCACAAGGTCACGACGTGGTAAACATACATAATATAAAACATCGCATCACAAAAAAGCCTTTACCAATGTTTTATATTGACATTACGCATAAGGAGAGTAATAAACGAGTATACAATCTAGAGAAAATAGGAAACAGCATTATCAAATATAAACCAACCGCCTCATGTCAAAAAGATAGTCACCCATTGCTCCAGATGTCAGGCTTATGGTCATACTAAAACATATTGCCATAAAACTTATAGATGCATAAAATGCAGAGGCCAACATGAAACGAAGGATTTCACTCGCAAAACACTTGATGACAAGGTAAAATGTGTCAATTGTAGAGGCAACCATCCTGCCAGTTACAGAGGGTGCCTTTGTCCACAAACAACTGCAACAAAAATTGTATCCTGCCCTAAAGAAAAAATCACAGCCACAGTCACAACTTTCACCAACCCAACATATTCAGCCTGGAACGTCCTATCCACAAATAACTAACAACAGCAAGACACAAAATAATCAAGTAATACCAACAATCAACCATCATGTCAACAATATGAGCAAACTCGAAGTGAACTTATGAAACAAATGAGTACAAAGCTTAATTTACTCACCACCGTCATAACCAAACTGGGAGAACATCCAAAATATAAAATAGCTATCTGAAATGCCAATGGCCTCCAGCAACATGCTCAAGAACTTATAACATTCTTATATGACCAAAACATAAACATCATAATGATCTCTGAAACACACTATACTGACAAGCACTATATGCGGATTCCTAAATACAAAATATATCATACAAAACACCCGAGTGACAAAGCACATGGAGGAACTGCCATCGTCATTCGAGATAATATAAAACACTATGAAAGAGAAAAATTTATTAAAGATTATCTACAAGCCAACAGTGTAACCATTGAAAAAGAGCATGGACCAATAACTGTCTGCCATTTACTGTCCACCTAAACACCTCAATAAAAGCAGCATTTTGAAGGATTCTTCAAAACATTAGGCAACAAATTCTTCGCAGAGGGAGACTCTAGGCTAACAACTCCAATAGGCATAGAACCCCTTAAAGCAGTGAAAGACAGCAATCTGCAACAACTATCTACTGGAGAACCAACGTATTGGCCAACTGATAGAAACAAAATTCCAGATGCTATAGATTTCTGCATTACTAAAAAATTGATATCAAAAAATGTAAAGCAAAGACCTGCTTTGATTTATCATCAGACCACTCTATAGTAACGCTAACCGTATACTCGCAGATCTTGAATAAAGAAAAACAACCCTCCTTGCACAATAGTAAAACAGACTGGAATGCATTTAGGGAATAATTGGACTACGTAATCTCGACAGATCAACCGTTAAAGGCTGAACTGGACATTGAAATTGCGGTGGAATATTTAACAAAGAAAATACAGGGGGCTGCCTGATTTGCCACACCCACCTTTGTAACTCCTCTTAGGAAAAGTGATACACCTCCAGCTATTAAAGAAAAAATTACAGTAAAAAGACACCTGCAGAAACAATGGCAGCAAGTAAGAACTGAAGAAAACAAAAGAAAATTGAATAAAGCCACTAAAGAACTAAAAGACTTGATTAAAGAAGAACAGAACCATAGAATTTAGAAATACTTATAAAGTCTTACGCCGACTGAAGCCACGGAGTACTCAATCTGGAAAGCCACAAAAAGGCTAAAAAAATCCCAAAAATACAATCCTCCAATCAAAATAAAGAAAAACCCGGAGCCTTCTCGAAACATCTAGTAAATGTATTCAAGCCTTTCCCTTCAGAGCTATCCACCAAAGAGGAAAACAAGATAACAGAATTCCTAGATGCCCTATTTCAAATGGAATTGCCACATGGAAAGTTCTAAACTAAAGAAATAAAACAGGCCATAATTAAATAAATAAACAGCAAAAAGATTCCAGGGTTTGACCTTATCTCAGGAAAAATATTGCAAGAACTGTCTGTAAAATGTTACAAACTAATAACCTACATATTTAATGCAATTCTGAGATTAAACTACTTTCCCAGCATCTGAGAAGCAAAAATCATATTGATTGTCAAACCGGGTAAAAAGCCTGAAGAAGTTACTTTCTACAATACTATAAGCCTACTACCAATGCTATCCAAACTTCTTGAAGAATTATACGTTAAAAACTCAATATTATAATAGCAGAAAGGGAAATAATCCCGAAACATCAATTTGGGTTCCGCAATAAACACGGAATAATAGAGCAACTACATAGACTAGTCAACCAAATTAATAGAGATCTAAATGCCAAAAGATACTGTTCTGCTGCATTCCTCGATATATCTCAAGCCTTTGATAAAGTATGGCACAGAAGCTTACTAGTCAAACTAAAGAAGCTTCTTCCTTACCCTCACTACCTACTGCTTAAATTATACATAACTGATAGACACTTTCTAGTAAAGCAAAGTAGTGAATACACCATTGACTTATATCCCATTCACTCAGGCGTCCCCAAGGTAGCGTACTGGGCCCTATATTTTTTTTTTGTATACAGCGGATCTACCGACAACAAGAACTACTGTGGTAGCAACATACGCAGATGACACTGCTATTCTGGCATCCCACACTGATCTAGCATCAGCCTCACGAATCCTTCAAGTAAACCTAAATAAAATTTTACATTGGTTAAAAACATGGCGCATTAAGGCTAACGAAACCAAGTCTTTGCATGTGATATTTACTCTACGCAAGGAAACATATCCTCCTGTGAAGATTAACAATTGCCAACTTCCGCAAGTTAAGGAAGCTAAATATTCGTGCAATCATTGCAGACCGACGTCTTACTTGGAAGAAACATTTATTTACCAAAAGAAAACACCTACTAAGTCAAAAGTTCATTGACCGAAAATCGAAATTATCCTTGGATTATAAACTATTGCTATATCAATCTATTCTTAAACCTGCCTGGATTGTATTAGTGAGGAACTGCTAGTGATTCCAACATCGCTATCCTGTAGAGGTTTCAAAACAAGGTCTTGCGTGCCACGTGGATGCCTTACTACGTCTCCAACAAAGTTATTCTACACGACATCCCTCTGGATCCGTTAAGGAAACCGTGCATCGATTCAGTGCGAAATACAGTGAGTGTCAATGCATCCAAATGTGTTGGCTAATCAGTTAAACGTGCGCAAATTTTCAATGAAGTCGAAGGCTAAAACGTCTGCTGCTCAGACATTACTCTTAGGACCTAATAAGTTTAAAGTTAAGACTACACAGACAAATATACTCTAGACTTATGATTTAGATAATTGTATGGACATCACTCGCTGGAGTGAGACTCTACGTGTCCATTACTTACTCAATCAAAACAAACGTTTATTGCCCACGGTCAGATTGCTAATCTCTCATGGAGTTATAAAAAAAATTATACAAAGACAGGATATTTTATAAAATGTGCTATATAAATTCCTTTTTTAAATATCTCATTGTTGTTAAACACTGTAATAAAATCCATAAAGACAATACGCGTTTCAGTATTAAACTCTCCAAATTTTTCAATGATTTTCCGAATAGTAAAGATATCATCTATTGTTTTAGTCGTGAATACAAATTCACGTGCATTAAGTATGCCATAAAATTAAAATCAGTTTTTTAGCAAATAAGAATTATAATTCTGGAAAATCAGAACCTGTATAACTGCATTAACTATGGTTTAACCTAAAAATGTTTGTATAGAAGACGCTAAAGGTTTTGACAGCTGTAGGTTCCTAACAAATATTTATTATACATGTCGGACGCTCCCAACCCACAGTCTCGCCCAATTTGTTTCTTTTTACAGCTCATGAATTACATGCAAAAAAGTAAATAGTCTCTTTAAATTTGCTGTAACACGCATGATTTGTTTTGTCTTGGGCTTGTGTATGATATGTTGAGCAATGTGATCGTTGCATCCAATCATTTATAGGTAGGGATGTCATAAACAAAATTTTATTTTGCATGTAACGAATAAAAACGGATATTTTAATATGTAGGCAGTGCTGGATTTTAATTAAAAACAAACTCATAAGTCACACGACAAAAGGAAACGGCGGAAGGATTACAGTTGTCTCAGCAGCGACAAGACTGATTGAATTTTTATCAAAAACTTGATACCGTGAGCTAAGCTTCAAGCCGGATTTGCCCGCGTCAGCTCGGGGAAATTGCATACTTCTTGCGCGGGTGGCTGACAAAACCCTTCCGGTTGAATCACAGTGTATCATAATTTGCAAGAAAGTCTTAAATCAAGCCGGAAATTCTATGCTTTGCAGAGAAAAGAGATCTAACATCAGTCTCCTGTAAAAGTTGTTTCATTCGGTTTACAGCTCAGCCTTTATGTTACCGTCATAGATTTTAGTATAGAACTTTAGTTCTGATTAACGCTGATACTTCTGGAAGCTTAAAAATATTAAATTTATTATGACGCTCTAAAGTAAATTTGATTTTGAAAAACAGAGTACTTCTAAAAAATAAAAAAGCAAGCATAAAAAGCAAACAATATAAGTTTAATTATCTAAGAGCATAATCTCTACTATAATATCTAATAATTTAATAGTCATTTATTAATTTATCTATTTGTATTTTATTTTTTAATATGGCTGTATGATTTACCATACTAATAAATTACGCAAGTATGTACTATCTTATTATGCTGTTAGTGAACAGATGGGCTAGGCCGTCTTTTACGAGATTGGAGTTGGTATGAGGTGACTCCAGCGCTTTAAGGGCAGCTCGGCTGTCATTTACGACACTAATGCGTCGTTGAGTGTACCCGCGTCTAGTATTTTCTATTATGCATTGCATTATCGCAAATATTTCAGCTTGAAACACTGTGGCGTGCCTACCAAAGAGTACGCTAAGGTTTATCTTTGGTTTTATGCCATGTACATCCTCCCCTATTCCTTGGGCAGTGCGGAATCCGTCTGTATACCAGACCAGCCCATGCCTGAGTTACAATGGATTGCCTTTTGCCCAGTCATGATCGTAACTCACATTGAAAGGTTTTTCAAATGAGTATACCGGTAGTGTGTGGTCAGTAACCATTCTTAGGACGATATTTGCTTTGACCACTTCCTGTATCCGTTTATACCTACATCGTGTATTGTACCTATGCCAGGTATGAGCATATAAATAATATAAATATCTAAGGGGATGAAATTTAGCAGTGCTTCTATAGATGCGTTAAGGAGATTTCTTTACAACTGGCCACTAAAGCCGCTGTACTTCTACAATCAATCTGTAAAATTTGTAAAATTCTTATAAAGAAGATACACTAATGTGCTAAATCATATAAGGTTTGTTGAGGTTAAATTTTCCAAAAAATTATATAAATGACATGCACAACTAAAAATCGAGTTTAATGATAGGGAACAAGACCCTACAAGGAACCAAACTTTTGGCTCAACGCATACGCATATTCTCAATAGCAATGCCAGTGAGTTGAGTACGATAGAGAAGCAGTTGGCAAAAATGGTTGCCAAAACCCAGTATTAAAAGTTGTCAGGTTCCAAATTGGAAAGTGTGTGGCATACGTCTAATAGGAGGAGCAATGTGTCGATAAGTTCTAGCGTTTACGGTAAGCAGCAAATTGATTTGGACGATGACTTGCAAAAATTCAAGCTGCAATACCAGTATGAAGACGCAGTTACAGCAATGCAGAAGAACATCAACTTAGTTACAATTAAGCTGAAGTCGTATCTGGAAACTGGGAAGAAGAAGGACTTGCAAACAGAAGTAGAAATGTTGAAGGTGGAACGCAGTTCGCTTCTGGAAAAGCTTTAAAGTAAAAAAAAAGGAAGTCAACAGACAAACGGAGCTGTGTTAAAGGCAGTAGGAATTGGAAGAGCTTAAGGGTGCAAACGAAGAGGATGACGATTTGTATGAACTATGTAGGACTATTGGGCAGATTTTGTATAAATTCACAGGATCTCAGAAGCAGCAGCAAATTACTGAACACTATGTCCCTATGACCAGTCGAATCCATAACATTCACATGGAAGATGTTCAAGCCCAGTCGTCAGATTAGCAGCAGTTCTTTGGAGAAAATATTCCTCCACCACCACCGTTACAACATGCTCCTCTACTCTAGCCACACCACGGCATTGGAAGTATTTCTGCAGCATACATACAACATAGTCCAGTGCAAAGCCCAACATTAGCCGCTAAGTTTAAGGATAATTTCGTTGTAAAAGTACTTTAGCATCACCTGCAACTTATTTGATTGAAAATATACTAAAGATTTCTACGTTAGAGCAGAATGCACTTAACATTTTTTTCTCTTCAATCTTCATTCACATTCACTCACGTATTCCTCTTTTTTAAAAAGAACTTCTAGTACAATTTGGAGGCGATTTGATGAGTTTAAAGGTCAAGTCCGGTCGACCCAAAGATTTTGAGACAAAAATGAATGATTCCGCGTAGTCTTATTAGCTTCCACTAGATGGCCACACCTTCGGGTGGGCGCTGCCGCCCCAGATAGGTCACGCACGCACTACGTTACTGTACTGTCAACGCACAGTGGACATTTGCGGTGTGGGCGGTTGTTGCGCGCATTGCATTATCGACTCGGCGCTGTGTTTTAGTTAATTTATCCAATTTACTCAATTCTGCCACTCCCATGCCACCCAAAAGCTATCCAACTCGCAAGGGGACCTTGTGTCCGGAAGTATCTACTCGCAGATTCTGGACGTCGTCAAGGTGAAAGTCAAGCGACTGTACAAGCACTATGAGAAACAAGTGGCGCACTGGTTTCATTGGCACACGGAGAAGAAAGAAACAGACGAGTGGAAAGCAAAAATCCAGAAGCACCAAGCCGCATATCGTCCTCTCTTTGACATACCTCTTTGCCAATCCAAGCTGGGAACTGAATGCAGGTGTGCACCAAGCTAATGGAAAAGAGTGACTAGACAACCAGCGCGACAAGCGGTTCGTCTCATATCCCCTTTTGTTAATTCGACTGGATCGCAGAATCTCCAGTGACAAGTTCAATTGTAATCAAGATCGAAAAGGCAAGGTGCGGGAACGTCTACTGAACCAAAATAAAGCTACGCCTCAAATTGATCTATCTGAGATCATCTCCGACGACGATAAAGAGGAAGAAGAGAGCGGAAAGAGTCTTCATCAGATTTGGATGCACTCAAGTTGGAACGTCGCCGACTCACTGTCCCCAAATTATTTCTTGTTATTTATGCACGCAATAAAGTGTTTCACAAAACAGCGTCTAATACATTCAGATTGCTGTACTTCATCAGATCACCAAAGGCACCATCAAAGTGGTATCAGCTCTCTGCGGTCGTTGGCAACTACTCAGCACGAAGACAAGCTGCGACACGACCCACTCAATGCCATTTATTTCGACGGAAATCGATCGATTAGCCAGCGATGTGAACGCAGAAGACGATAGTTTTACTCGGAAACCAGTGACCAACGAACATGTGACGGTGCTCTTGATGACTCAAGTGGACACTGAGTTAGAGTTCTGCACCTTACTCATCATTCCCTAGGCAGACAATGACAAGGAGGTATGTTTGCTACTGTTCATTGCCTAAATTCATTGTGTCTATTTAGTTGCAGGCCGCCAGAGTTTTGGTGGAATATTTTGAAGATCGTGAGATTGACATCGGAACGAGCCTGATGCTCGTGAGTGTGACGGCTCAAGAAGCCACTTCAGCCGGTGGTTTGCCTAATGCATCTCAACGAGCTTCTCTTCTAGTGCTGATGCGCAAACTAGTGGGAAAAACGAAAGACACATTAACCTACAAAGACCCGCTAGGCGAAGAGATCAAAAGAAACGACCTCTCCATTCTTCCTATTACCAACTTTTGGCTCATTTCCTGGAAGAACGAGCAGAGCATTTTCTTTCCTATCTGGTCTGACGGATTTCTCTCGACATCAGAGTGTCACATGTGTCTAGTGGCCAAAACCGGCAAAATCAGCAACATCTCAAGCAAGCACTCACTTAAGATATCCAGCTCCTAACCACTCGCTCTGGCTGGCGACCGCTTCTCGCATCATTCGTCGATTCTTGGCCGAAGAAACCAACTCGGTCCATCAACTTACCTTCATGTCAACGTACATCGTGAAGGTTTCCTGTCCTATCTTTTTTCTCATTCGCAGAAACCCGACTGTTTCTTCTGGATCCTACATCTTCCACCAGCTGGCGATCCGCACCCGAGGAATGCCAAGAGCTGCTCAAGAGGCAGTGGACAAAGTCCTCGTCGATAACGGTTACTTTGCTAGTCCAGAGCGGATCATTACCGCCATGATCCTAGAGGACTTTTCTATGAAAACGAGGGCCATTTTGTTGGTCCGCTAAGCTCAAACCAAATCGGCCACCTCTAGTCGTTCGAAAGCCGCGCCTCCGTCTCCACAGTTCCACAACCCGACAAAGTCTAAGATCAACTTATTGGCCGATCACTACTCCCAGTTGGTTAACATCAATGTGTACCCTGTGAAACCACCTCTTTTCAAAAGGGTTTTGGATTTCTTAACTATTTCATTCGCCTTACCAAATCACTCACAGTTGGTGCAGAAGTGTGTTTAAGATGTCCACCTCGAAGCTAAGCGCATCACTTCTGACTACGTTTACATTGGGAATTTGCTCATCAAGAAGGAGAAGGAGTTCAATATTTAGTGTATGTTATTTATCATAACAATAAAATAAATTATTTGTTATGTACGTTGTTAAGTAGCTTTTTGAGGGCCAAAATCCAATTGGGATTTGAAATGCCAGTAAAACGGGCTTTGCCCTTATGTGTTCCCCCATAGATGTCGTAGTGTGTGCATGACGCCCCTGGGGCGGCAGCGCCCACCTGAAGGTGTGGCCACCTAGTGGCAGCTGATGAGACTACACGAAATTATTAATTTATTTTCCAAAATTTTTGGATCGACCGAACATGACCTTAAACTCAGATCGCCTCCAGATTTTGTCAGAAATTCTTTTCAATTAAATGTTAAGTGCATTCTGCCCTATTCTACGTGTAATAAAGATATTTTAAAAATGTTGACATGTTTTATTACTGGGCGACAGTGTTTCGCAGAGCACACAAGGTAACATTGACAGCCAATACATTTTTTAGTTGCCCGCGAGAGTTCTATTGGCCCGACGTAAAAAAGTACCTGTATGCAGTGACCAAGCATTTATTTTTATTTAATACACCACTTCAGGTTTGTTAGCGTCAGTATAAGTTGTTTTGAGTTTCTAATAAAGTTATTAACAATTAGATTAAATATGCGAACAGTGGCCAACTTTCAATACTATCGCGCAAATCAAGAAACACACTGATAGGAGGGCTATTTTTTCAAGGTCCGATTGGTCGCTAGAGACACTGGGTAACATTGACTAGGTCTTCTAGTTGCCGCGAGTTCTATTGGCCCTGGACGTAGAATTACCTGTATGCAGTGACCAAGCATTAGGATTAATACACCCTTCAGTATAGCCGTCCGCCAAAGTTGTTTTGCGTTTCTAAGTAAGTATTTCATTAGCTTAAATATGCAATCAGTGAAATTCATCAATAGTAAAGTGCAAATCAAGAAACACACTGATAGGAGGCAAATTTGCAAGGTCCGATTGGAACTTTATAAAGCTTCGGGAAAAGTCCATGGTCTGTGCGCAGACGTTTGCGCTGTGTAACGATATCTGTACGCGTCGATTTACAGTTGTCGTTTAAGTACGGTTCACTAATTTTGGCTTCGAGATTTAGTCTCCGCAAATTGTGCGTTCAGTCATTCGATTTCGCATGCCGAAGTACAATGCAGCTGAAGATTCATAGACGAATGAAAAGTGAGCAGAAACGTTGGGCAGAATAACCTTCCTCCAGGCGGACCATTACGACGGACGATAGTTCAAAATGATGCAGGGGAGGACATGGGTCAGTGTCAAACGATAAACTTGATAGCGTCCAAACAGTGGATGCATTCATCCCGAGCGTAAACCATGAAGTTCAAACATTGTCCTTCTTCATGACATACGCGCCGATCTGCGTTGCAACAACGATCCTCTCAGCGTTTTGGATGGGAAGTTTTTGATCACCCACCACACAGTCCTGACTTGGCTCCCTCAGATTTTCATCTCTTTGCCCACATGAAACGCAAACAGGCAACGAGCTGCAGATCAGCGTACAGGCTGCTGAAAATGCAGGCGGCTGCTTTCTATGATGAAGGTATTGGAAAATTGGTACCACGCTACGACAAATGTATGAATCGCAACGGCGGCGATTACGTCGAAAAGTAGCTTAATGTTCCATATAAAATTTTCTTGATTCTGACTGTGATTTTTATTTAGCAACCAATCAGACCTTAAAAAAAATAATCCTCGTATCTTTAGTTTTATTACCCACAAATACCTAGCTAATTCGCCGGATTTGAACGTGACGCACTATTATATACAGTACATTTTGGAGAAAAGGATGACTTTGAAACACAGTAATGTGAACGCTTTTGGAAAAAACATTGCAGGATCTTTGAGACAGAATTTCATTAGATGTCCTACGGGCTGCAATAGAAACTTATCTTAAGGACTTGAAAAACTCAAGAACATGCTTAGTAGCTTTTGCCATTTCAAATCTATTAGCCGTCTCACTGTATGTCTCAGACAGGGTTTTTTGTTATTTGTGGTGGAATTCTGTGTAGTTTTTTTGAGACCTTTTTTCTGCTATCCATATTCCAATCTAGTGTAGTTTTTGAGACAAGCTTCTTCTGCTATCCATATTCCAATCTTTCTAGATTTAACAAGCTTCTTTCGGTAAGCCTCAGGCAGTCACTTCTATTGTTCTTTTTTTAGCCGCTATGGGCTCTAGGTTAATAGCCTGAGCTCCCGTAGTCTCCAAGACAGTAATATTTGTTTGGGTAAGAAAAGCTCCTTAAATATTATTTTAGGTCTGTATGTTTTTTCCTTCATCCATACTGTTTCCCACAAGTATGGGGGAAAAAGTCTCCACTTGCCTATCCACCTACTAAGTATAAGACTAATCACTCTGAGAGATCTCTGGTGTCCCAGAGGCTTTGTTAGCGATACTATATACCCCCTGTGTCATCCATGCCTCGGTAGAAGTATTTATCATAATTCTAGTCAGTTTTAGGGCAAATGCATATACAGGTTGATCCCCAGTTTTGAACCCAGAGTGTAGTATAAGGTTTCCCTAAAATCTGTAGCTGGTCCGCGGAGTGGTTTTTATCTAAATCGTGTTCCGGTTTTTAAGCCACTCTTCGCTATATGCAAGTTTTAAATAATTCATACTTCTCTGTGTTGTTGCAAGCAGTGGGTTTATGGTCACTCTTGACAAAGTAGTTATAGTGTCCAGAACACTAATTAGATACGTTAAGATTTACCTATCTGCCCGATGGGTAGCTAACCCATGGAAACAAAAAGACTCGCATTGAACATCTGTAAGATGAAAAATCTTCTTTAATCACTCTTTCCGCAGATTTTATCTTTTGCATATGATTCTCAGTAAAAATAATTTATGTTATCAAATTAGGAAACATCATTTATAGTAACTATGTATATTTAAAATTGCACCTACACAAACTTAGTGCAGGTTATTAGTTGAAAAAAATAATATAATAAGATTAAAAATTTTTATATCCTTATCAAAGATTTTGTTTAATTTTTTCAATTAATTAAAAATTACAGAAAAATATATCTATTACAAAAGGTCACTACAGTATACTTATAACTGATTCTCAAAAAGGACCCAATGATTGTACTGATTAAATTGCACAATTCATGTATTTTCATAATATGCAAATATATTATAAAAAAATTTATTAAACTACACAAATACCTGATTTATATTCAAAAAAATATATTGTTCTTTACCTCTCATTTGTCAGTCTGCGAGAGTAGCATTTGAAAATAAATTACTACAAATAAAAAAAATAATGACATGTAATTCGAGCGCAAGCTCGGATTACATGTCATTATTTTGCGACTGCAAACTTAGCATTGATGGGGGATGGCATTTCTAGCAAGATTACAGTTTCGGTGAGAACGGCGTGATGAATTAAAGTTTTATCTGAAACTTGGATTTTGAGAGCTAAATTCAAGCAGGATTTTACCCGCGTCAAGCGGAAGACATTGCATGTTTCTTGCCATACGATTAGCCGATAAAACCTTGCAAAGGTTTTTTGAGTTAGGTAGGAAATTCTCGCTAGCAGGTGATGCTAGGTGAAGGATATTTCAGTTAAATACTTCTTTCACGCCTGCTACATTCTACTTGTTTTTAAACTGCTAAATCTATATAAAAATTATAAGCTTCTTACATTTACGAAATATAAATTACACATATAATATACAGTTCAAATCAAAATATTTATTTTAATTTTTCTTTTAATTTTAGGCACTTTGATTATCTCATTGAATTAAAAAAATCTAAACAGAATATCAATTTAATCTGATTTATATTTCCAAGTGTAATAAATTTTAGCTTAGAAAAGTGGTCAATTTGCTTATTGTGTTTTAAATTATTGTTTTTCAAACGTGTGACAATAACGTCTGCTTAAATTTAACCAAACCGACAGAAAAGGAGATTTTTCAAAACAAGTTCTTTTAAACAGTTTTACCAAAAGGCATTTTCCGTAATCACAAGATAATAAAAAACCCTTTTGAGCGTAACTAATTAATACATAGATTAGGAATATAAAAATATAATTTTTTACCTCCAACTACGCATACCACCTCGCAAAAAGAGGAAAATCATATTCTTACGATTGTTGCATAATATATTGCATAATTACTTTGTCTTAATATGTGTGAACAAAGCAATGAAACAAAATAATTATTTATAAACTAAATTTTGTTATTCCAGGTACATGTAAGCAGCCTCTATGCAGATAAACTGAGTGCCATCCACGCACCACGGCAAATAGCGCTAAGCAGCTAACGCCAGCGACAGTAACTTAATTTTCGTCAACGCAACTACCACAGTAATCTATGTCTTAGGCACGCAGTCGGTTCGAATCTAGTCTGGTACCTACAGGAGCTACGAAACGAAATGATAGGTCTTATAAATTTAACTACTCTATCTGGTAATCCGATGGAGCGCCTGAGTTTGGTAGATGACATAAAAACGCTTCTTATTTGACAACGGAGTTTTTAAATTTCTTTAGCCGACAGAATAAACTCCGACAATAATCCGGATAACTGTTTTGTTCATCCAGCGACAGTTATTGTCACAATTTGAAGAAAATTTTAATCTTAATCCAGTCCTTTGAGTATTGAAACGCAGATTACGGGCTATGCCAAATCGCCCATCTTGATCGGCAAGACTCACTGCAACTGCCTTGGGGGAATAGACGATAATTTCTACGGGCATATATCAAAAGCTGGTGGAAAGTTTTCTCAGATGAGTGCTAACTGTGACTGATACTAAAGGGTAACTGATATTTTATTAATATATGCTGTATGAGTTAGTGACTCTACAAGATTGGGTGTCTGAGTACTTTTGGTCATATAATGTAGCAGGAAAAAAACGTAGAAAAATAAATCAGTCAACACAAAATCATTTATCGAATGTAATTCACATTAGCAAATACTCCGTCTTTTTAACCATAATGAAGGTAATAGTAAAAGGATGTTAAACATATAAAAGTAGGGTACCTAAACCATCACTGATATTTAAATGATTACGTTAAAATAAATAGGAGATTTTTAAAAGTTGTTAAAGCAAAACAATGTAAAACAAAAACAATAACTGAGAATGCAATTAGAATAAATGCCAGTACTTAGGAAACATTAAACCTTGATAACATTTATAAAAAAACTCACAATAATTCGAAATCTACGATGCAATATTATTAGAAAAATGTTAAAAAATAAGAGAAATGACAGATATTAAACATATGCTTATTAAACCACCTCTCCTAATGTTCTCGTGGGAATTTTCTGGACTTATTGGGAGCCATCGACCCATCTCATTGGAAGAACCCCAGGTAAGGTTCAACAAATGCAGTTACAAACCGGAGTACCTCACCTTGGAATGTGCAGATAAGGTGAGTACCGACTGGCTGGTGGTTGTCATTTAAAAGTTGAGGCTCTAGAAGAGCGATATCCTTTAAGCTCTGGTGGAGGACGACAGACCTGTTGTTTGTACCATCTTTATCCCAGATGAAGTCAATAAACGACTCACGGTAGAAAAGATTCAACAGATACAAAGAGTGACCAACTGTCAGTTGAATACTCAATTCTAGAAGGCTTGGGGACATGTCCCCATAGAAAAAGATAGATATAAACATTCTCCATAGATTCCGACTCTTTAATAGAGTTCAAGAAAATCAACATGTCCCCATGCTTTGATATTAGTCACCTCAAGTTTAGGCTAAAGATCAAGACTGAAAAGCTTGAGAAAGCTGCCCTCAAAAAGCCAGCTGAGGAAGTACAATGCTTGAGCTGGGTGAGTTTATTAACAAGGATAAAAAACGCCAAAATAATGGATATCCTAGTAGAGGCTTCCCTCAAAGAGAAAAAGCCCCCCCCCCCAGCACGTTTATTATAACGATATCGGTCAACAGTTCAATTAATAAATAACGTCGTGGAATACAGCAGAGCTAAAATTTTAGGCCTAATAATTGAATGCGATGCAAATGCCCACCACACGTTTTGAGCAAATATATTAATAGCAGAGATAAGTCACTTTTGGAATTTATTAATGGTGAAGGTTTAGATAAGCTAATATAGGACCAGAATTCACTTTTGTAATTTGCTCCAGAAGGGAGGTTTTAGACCTAGTACTAACCGATCATAAGTCAAGTGGAACAATTTACAATTGGCATGTGTATGAAGAGTTCTCGTGGTCCGACCACAGGCACTTTTTTTAAATTACAACATAGTGTAACTTTAAGAGAACAAACTAGGAAAGATATAAAAATCTCTTAGGAATTATCAGGAAGTAGGTAATACGATAAAGGACAGGAAAAGTCTTGATGGCGTAGTCAGGGATGTCAACGAAGTAATCTTGCAGGCATACAAGGATAATTGCTTGGAACCTACAAAACAAAGCAATACAAAGGCAATTTTGTGGAATAAGCACCTAGGGACACTGAAGGCTCAGGTGAAAGGGTTGTTCAATAAAGCCAAAAAAACCGAATTGAGATAATTTTAGGAAAGCACTCATACAGTACATTAAAGAAATTCGCAGGGCTAAAACAAACTTTTGGAAGAAGTTCTGCGAAGAGGTCATAGAGGCCTCTGCATGTGCAAAAATCCAGAGAGTTTTATCCGAAAATTGTTCTCGTAGTCAAGTAGCACCCATCAAGAAAACACATGGTATCTACTCGAAAACAGCAAAAATAAGTACTATTGAAAAAACACTTCGCTGGGTCAGTAAGTATGTCAGAAGAAGAGCAATCTCGAAAGCATCGGAAGACTTGATGCAAACCAACTTGAAAAGACTGGAGAGAAGTTGCGGAAATAACTCGTAAAGTTTTCTTCCTAACAAATCGCCTGGTGTCGATAAACTCCTACAAGTTCTTTTGCAGAAGGGTTAGCAATTTTTAATGCTATTTTTTAGTGAGCATCTTTAGGGCTTGTACTGCTTGGAGGCTTATTTTCCAATTATGGCATAAAGCAAAAGTGATATGTATATATACCCAAGGTAGTCAGAAGTATAGATCTCTAACTAAAATCTTACAGACCTATCAGCCTTACGTCTTTTATGCATAAGACTCTTGAGAAACATAGAAAACAAACAAAGCAGGGAAATTAACCGACCTGGCATTGGATAGCCTAAACATACTTTTGTCGAAAGCTATGCAAGACAAGGAGATAGCTTTATCTCTGTTTATAAACATCGAGGAAACGTTCAAGAATGTCTCCATTAGCTCCCTAGTTAAATCACTTAAGGCGAAGAAAATATCCGACTCTCTATGTCAATTGATTGCAGAAAGCATAAGAAAAAAGATTATCAAATCTGCCCTAGGAGAAGCAACTATTGAACTGACAACAATTAGAAGCTGCCCCTAAAGAAGAGTTTTCTCCCTACTGCTGTGGATAGTCCTTATGGATCCACTCCTTAACAAGCTATCCACAGAGGACTTTCATTATCTTAGATATTCAGATAATCTCGTAGTAGTTACGAGAGCGCGAATACTATTGTGAAAAGATCGTAATCTGGCCTCAATATTATGAGCAAACGTTGCACAAAGAAAGGACTTTAACTTAGCCCCCACAAAACTGTGGCAGTTTTGTTCGCTAAAAAGAGTATTGAATGGCATGGAAATGCGTTTTTCCCGGTAAGTTAAATATACAGGAGTAATCTTTGATCAAAAGCTCATGTGAAATAAACATTTAGATATTATCATACAAAAAGCCAAAGTAAAGCTGGGAAGTCGCAAAAGATTATGTGGTAAGAACTGGAAATTAAACCTTAGGATGACTCTAGGGTTATACATAAGAGTTGTAAGATCTATGATAACCTGTAGGTCTGTGGCATGCTGGGTGAGAACACTATATGCAAATGTGAAAGAGCTCCTTTGTGGCGTTTAAGAACATGCTTGCCTTGACATCACAGGAGCTGAAAACGGCGCTGACTGTTGCTTTAATAGTGTTATTAAACTTGTCATTACTTCACATATTTATCCATGAAGAAGCATAGACTATTGCTTACAAACTCATGCAAAGACAAGCTCCAGTCATCTCATACATGTAGGAGAGCATCAAAAACTGAGAGAAAAGTTGGAGGCAAAGGACACACAGAATGCCCACCGACAACCTGGTTCCCAGTTACTATTAAATTTGGTAAAAACTTCAAAATTATAATACCAGATAGATAAGACTGGGGCAAAGGACTCTTAGTCTCTGCAGATTTTATCTGGTATACTGATAGCTCCAACACTGCATTAGGCACAGAAGCAAAAAGCTAGGGTCCAAAAAAGAACATTAAGATTTCAATAGGGCCTGGAAAATTTTCTACAGCCTTTTAGATAGTAATCATAGCTATAGAACACTGTGGAAGGAGATAAAAAGCCTTAACATTAAAGGTATGGGACACTCGAGCAACACTTAAAGCTCTAGCCATACCTGTGATGAAGTTAAAGTTTATTTGGGACTTGATAGGCGCTCTGGCAGAGTTAGGTAAACACAACTGCCTGATCCTTTCCTGGGTACCAGGATATAGAGGCTTCAAGAATAACAAAATGGCAGACTTATTAACCAAGGAAAGTTTAGAAACAAGACGTATCGGATCCGAACTCTACTGCGGCATTTCAAATAGCTTTAAAAAACATCCATTAATGAATGGATACTCAATAGAACTCAAGAAAGATAAAATAATACCAGGAACTTGAGACAATCAAATAATTTCATACATAGATCGCGACAAAAATTGACAGCAGGCCTCCTACGACTAAACAGATTCAAACTTAAAGTCTGGTTGGCCTACTGATAGAACACTGCCGCTTTAGAAGGTATTTAAATTTCCTAAGAATAACAGATAGTATGTTAGCATGTGCAGATTTTAACAGGAAGAAGAAGAGACTACAGACCACATTTTGTGCCATTGGGAAAGCCTTACAAGGCTCAGATTTCTATAACTAGGCGAAGAAAAGCCAAAGCCCAAGAGCTATACAAAAGAGCCTTTCTCTAGACCCTGAGAGCTAGTTAAAGATTAACCCGAGAAAGAGAGAGAGAGAGAGAGAGAGAGATAGAGATCGTTTAGACAAGATTAGAGAGATGCAAACAGACCGTATATTGTATGAGAGCACCAGCAGTATAGTCCAGAGAGAGAGAGAGAGATTGAGAAAAAGATAAATCCAGGGTTTTATCACAAAACAGACATATCAATCAATGGCACCAGCAGTACTATCCCATAAATTACAAAATTGCAAAATAAGATAAATCCAGGGTTTTATTCACAAAACAGACATATCAATCAATGCCAAATATACCATCACTTAATGCATAGTAAAATATGTAATACGATACTTAACGTATACACTTTCCACATTTAGTCAAGTAGTACAAACAATGTTCTACAAATGCAGAACAAGGTATTACGTTATATGAACTTGTAGAAAGATTAAAATAATGTTTACTCAACTAATACAACAAAATAACAAGTTATTTAACTTGATGTTTAATGTTATATATAAATTCAATTTATTATGTGTAAATCCTTACATATACCATCATTATAGAATACAAAAATCATACATCCAAAAATCCAATCACAATATCCGTCATTTCCTGTCGTTATAGACAAAAGATTAGGAAAAAAACCTCAAATTATATTTTAATCCGATGATAGCATTTTTAAGTGGTTAAACATTTAATTATATTCATACTTATTGTTTCCCTAGATCATTTACAATCTGCTCTTGATTACTCAAATTCTGATCATACAATTTTATAGTGAAGTATAGTTTTATTTTATGCGGTGAATAACAATTAAAAGAGCAAGGAGGCTATCAAAAACAATAAAAGAAAGTAAGGGATGTTAATATGACGGAAATAATAATATCCTCAGTTTGTCTTCCTTACGATGTTAACCCACCACCAGGCTGACGGAAGTAATCAGCTTCTGTGAGGCCAACAACTTCCAGTTCCTAGCGAGCTGTGATGGGAATGCTCACAACATTGCATGGGGCAGCATCGACACAAATACACAAGGGACTCTTCTCCTCAAATTCCTGGTAAGTAATAACTTCATCATCGACCTCACTTTCTAACTTCATACCGCAAAAAAGTCATAGATATAACCCTGTTTACGATAAATTTACAAGGAAAGATTAAGCAATGGCATGTATCTAACGAACCATCAGTATCCGAAGGCAGGCACATTGAATACTTGCTGGCAGGTTGCGACAAGGAATCTAATCTAATCTGAGGAAAACAGCAATGAAGCTTTTCAATAGAGCAAAATGTACGGGAAAGTGAGACCAACATACCCAGGCTCTAACTAAACACAACAAAGCTCTAAGGAAAGCTAAAACGAACTTATGCAGGAAGTTTTGCAGGGATATTGAAAACACAACACAAGCAGTTCGCCTCTATAAAGTATTGTCAAAAGCTTCCATTACACCTGTTGGAATATGATGAAACCAACAGGTGACTATACTAATAGTAAAAAGAAACACTGGAAATTTTTCTTGGAACCCATTTTCCGGGCTCAATAATATTACTTCAGACCGAGCCTACTGAGTCGGTGCCTGACAACTTTCCAAGAAGACCTACACGGGACGATTGGTAAATTTACAGAAAAGTAATAAGCTATAATATGGTAGTTTGGGCTATCAAAACCTTCCAACCTTATAAATCTCCCGGACCAGATAAAATATTTCCAGCACTCTTGTAGCAGGAAATAGGAATCTTAACTCCGTTCTTAATCAAAATCTTTCGGCTAAGCTGAGTAAAAATTACCTGACACTGGCATGGAGATTTTACCAAGGTAACCTTTATTTCCAAACTAGGGCGGCTAACGTACAACTAACTTAAGGCTTTTACACCAATTAGCCTAATGACTTTTTGTTTGAAGACTATGGAAAAACTGATAGACACATATCTACAAGACGGGGTACTAAACAACAATCCCCTACATCGAAATCAATATGCTTACCACAAAGTAAATCATGTGGCTCTGCGTTACACAACCTAGTTAGCAGAGTAGAAGTGACACTCAATAACAAAGAAATAGCTTTAGCAGCATTTTTGGACATAGAAGGAGCCTTTGATAATACCTCCTCTAATTCAATAACCAATGCAACGCTAAGACACGGAAGCTGATCACGTCTTGAGTAGTTGAATAAACTCCATGTTGAAGGACCGTTAGGTGCAAACAAACTTGAGAGAGAAATTTCTCAAGGTTTGTACCACAAGCGGCTGTCTGTAAGGGAGAGTTCTTTCTCCCTTATGTGGAATCTAGTGGTAAACGAGTTACTAGTATTACTCAATGTTGAAAGATTCTATGCCCAAGGATACGCGGTTGACATTGCCATACTGATCACGGGTAGGAATACAAACATCATTACAGAGCTGATGCAAAGAGCATTAGATATAACACAAAGATGCTGCGAAAGGGACGATTTCAACGTGAACCCTAAAATAACCTCATTAATACATTCCACGAGAAAAAGAGAAGGAAGGTAAATTTATAATCTCACAAATTTCGGTGAAAGTATACAGGTGGTCTAGCAAGTTAAATATCTGAACATCACCCTTGGTGCAAAGCTAAACTGGAATGTTCACTTGGAAAAAGTAACCAGCAAAGCCAAACTAGCAATTGTTGCGGACAGGCGAATGTTTGGGAGAACATAGGGACTGAAATCTAAAATAGTAATGTGGTTGTTCATCACAATCGTAAGACCCATGCTATCGTTTGGCACACTAGTATGGTGGCCAAAACATGAACAAAAAACGGCAGTCATTAAGCTAACTAGGATACAAAGACTATCATGCTTGTGTACCTGCGGAGTCATGAGCAGCATCTATGAAAGCACTCTTAAATCTCATCCCCTTGGGTATTTATCAAAAAGAGAGTAGCTTTGATTGTTGTACATAGAATGATATCCACTGGTATCTGGCATAGGCACAATGAACGGTGTGGGCTTAAACGGATACAGAAAATGGTTAAAGGTAAAACCATCCTAAGTCTGGGTACTGACCACACCCTACCGGTATACTAATTTGAAAAGTCTTTTAATGTGAATTACGATCATGACTGGGCAAAAGGCAGCCCATTACAACTCAGAAGTGGGCTGGTCTGGTATACAGACGGATTACGCACTGCTCAAGAAACAGGGGCGGGTATACATGGCATAAAACCAAAATTTAGCTTACCCTTAGGCAGGTACGCCACAGTGTTTCAACCTGAAATATTTGCGATAATGCAATAGAAAATATTATACGCGGAAACACTCAACGACGATTTAGCATCCTAACTGACAGCCAAGCTGCCCCTAAAAGCCCTGGAATCAATTCATATCAACTCCAAGCTTGTAAAAGACTGTCTAGTCCATCTGGTCACCCTATTTGAGAATAACAAGGTCCACCTCATTTGGGTACCAGACTACTCTGGAGTGGAAGGGAACGAAGGGGCAGACGCACTTGCAAAAAACGGTGCTAACACTTCTTTTACATAACCATAACCTGTTCTAGACATACGGGATCAGCGATAAAGGAGTGGATGCAAGGACAACACTCATCTCGCTGGGATGCCACACAAGGGCAAAGACTAGGGAAGGAACTAATTAGAAAATTTAGGACGTACTCAAATAAGACGGATAGTAGAACTTATAGCAGGACACTACCACCTGAAAAAGCACCTCCATAGGATAGGAGTAAACAGAGATTATGTGAAGAAGAGGAAGAAACATTCTCACACATAATCTTCGACTGCCCAGCACTATACCGCAAGAGGCAGAAACTCTTTAGGGCAAATCTCCGTGACAATCTACTCAATCATGAAAATCTCATAAAGAACATCATAAAATTAGTTGAAGGAACAGATTTTCCTTAATCAGAAAAAGAAACGCACAAAAGTCCGCACAGTCGCAGTGCTGAAGTAGGCTCGTAACCTACGATTAACCTCTATGATAATCAATCAATCAATCACTAGGGTTTTTATTCAACAATATTAAGAATTATTGCAAAATTCCTTGGTATGTTAGTTAGTTTAAGCTGGGCACCGATTATGGAATACCAACGGTACAAGAAACAACCGAAAATTTGCTTTACAGATAAAGCAGAGCATGAATAAGTAAATTATATTGTGTTAGACATTCATTTTTGGGTTAACCCATAAAATGCCACTGCTAGCACAGCATAGATAGCGCCAAACTAACAGCATAGCTAAAAAATAAGGTTAACGTGTTTTTTATTTTTGTTTAATTGTTTATAAAATTGTTTAAACATTTTTTTGTTTATTGTTTTTTTAAAATCTCACTGCTCCATTCATTTTACGAGGAAAATCATGGAGAAATGACTAGTCCCGGAATTTTTATCGATTTCCTTGTGTAAAAAAATTGTTGAAAGATGCACTTTTTGGTGTTTTTTCGACCTTTACCACATGAAAGGTATCTAAAAAATTTTAAAAACATGTTCGGACGTATTTTTCCCATAGAATTAGATTCTACAATAAAAAATAAAGTTTCCTATTAAAAAAACAAGTTTGATATCACAGAGCCTTTTTTTGGCGCACTTACAGGCACTGCACCCTCAAGGGCTTATTGTACCCACTAACATGCACTTAAATGATAGGACACACCCATGGGTTGAGCGAGACTCGAACTCGCGCGCGCCGACTTGAGAACAGAGTCAACTGGTTGAACCATCTGAGCCACCGCGTCCCCATTACAGGGTGCCGGACTACGTAATTATACATACATACATATATATCAAAAAATAAGCTTTGAAAGTATATTTAGGTCTATGCTGTATTATTGGATTAGTTGTTAAATCATTGTTCTAAATTCTTCTAAATTAGGTCTAAGATAGTAGAATTGTTCCCTATTTCGTTTGTTGGTTCCGTTTCCTTTTAGTGAATCTGCGTGGCTGGTATTTTGCATGTATATGTGCCATTTCTGAGTTAGTTCTAATACAATTCCTTTTATATCAGTTGTGCTATGTAGGTGTTTAATTACCACTCAGTAAGCTGGCGCTTTCTTGGATATTGATGTAACGATTTTCGGAACGCTACTCGTAGCCGCAATTTTTTTGCTGCGCCCCTCGCGCCCCAGCAGCCGACGTAATGCCTTCCAGAAATCCAGCTGCTCTGCATGTACACGTGCGGAGCTCAAACAAGGAAATTGTCAGATATCTACTAAAAACTCCGCATACCTCCTGGAACTGGTTCTGAGCTGCTTATTTTTGCAGCGAGGAATTAAATTGCCGTGCAACATAAATAATGTTACCGAATAATGTTACGTTATCAATTTGTGTTGTGTACATAAATAATGTTAAATAGTTTGACTGTCTGTAAGTAAAATAAACAAGTATTCGTAATAAATTCAGCCATGTTATTTACTACTGTGGATAGTAGAAACGCTACAATAAATATGATAGGTATTTTGCTGTCTCTCATCAAATTTACTAATTTTCTGTAAATTAAACAAATAATCCAGCATATCTGTTGGTTAAAGGTAATGTTTTTTTAAGGGTATCACTTTTACCATGTATTAACATTCACTTATTATTTATCTAAATCTTAATTGTGTTATTTACCATCCGGTTATCAGTGCTGGATGATTTATTTACATATCGTATGTTGAGATTAGTGCATTTATTGTTTTTAGATTATTTTTTATTTTGCTGATTTATTACTTATACCTTACGCTGCCGTTGCGACTAGTAATTAAAATATTTGTAAGATAAGAGTAAAGAGGAGTACTTAGAATTTTTTAGAGATATTTTCATTCTAAATAAAATTTGAATTAAAATTCATGTGATAACGTATACTTACCAAGATTAGCATTTTTTATACATGTACCCACAATGGTGACTTTATTTTATAGAATAAACCAAATATAAAGCAACGACAGAAAATTTTTAAATTTTAAACATTTCTATCGTTTTGAACGCACTTAACATAATGTGACTAGGAAAGAATATACTTACCCATATCATTTTATATAGTTACGCACAAAAACACACTATTCTACATTTTTGTTACAAATATAAAGTTTTGTTGGAATTATATAAAGACAAAATCAGATTTACTATAATGTATAATAAAAGAAAATTTTAAGTTAATTTAATGTGTAAATAAATTTGTTGGTTTTAATTTGAGGTAGTTATGTTTAAAAAGTTATGGCTCAAAAATCATAGGTACACGCACAACTATAAATAGCGACATTTCAAATAGTGTGAAGGTAAGCTCATAATAAATCATTGTGAGAAGCAAAATAAAAACATGGGACCGGCGAAGAGATTGCTCTGTAAGCAGTCCCGGAACGAACTTAAAAAGACCTTTCGATTTCGATTTCGAATTTCGGGAAAATTCGAAATCGAATATCTCGAAAATTATTCGAGACAGAAACTTTTTAGTTTCGATTTTGAAATCAGCGTAAAATTTCCTATAAGAATCCATTTTCAAATTTTAAAAATCTCAAATTTTGTGACGGACCGACAGACCGACCGACAGACATATAGAATTCAGTAACGAATTTTTTAAGTTCGTTGAATATATAAATACTTGGTCTCACAAAAGCATCCGTTTGACTTTAGGAAATATTTTTATTTGAAAAACTAAACAAAATACGTTTCATATATTGCTTATAAAAGTAAAGTGTCTAGTCACTATTATTATCCAGTATCGCCTGGTAAACCCTTAGTTTCTATTTGACCTAGGGATAGACATCTTTGGCAGGAAATTGTGACGGCTAATTCAATCTGTTGATTTGATTTTCTTTTATCCAAACCGTACACAGTTGACTGCAATGTTTGACCTTGTTTTCTGCACTTCATTTTCAAGTAGACTTTAGAAAACCCTTCCTTACATTTCAATCATCTGTTGTAAAATTAAAGTTTTCGTAGAAAAGTATAATGTTTTAAATTGTTGTTTATTAAAATAACTTTTAACGTGGTGTTTAATAGAGTCTTAGAGCAGTTTTTGCTACGTAGAGGCGAGGTCCGTTCAAAGAAGACTAACCGAAAAGAACGCCTTTTTAGTAACTATAACAATGCTCCAGACTCTTTCTAAATTTTTTTTCTACAAATTTCACTTTTTGGCAAGGGTCGTGTTTTATTATGCAGAGTTATAAAATTTTAAATATTGACTAATTGTCATGAGCTTTGACTGAACAACTGTCTTGAAATATTTAAGCGAGCTTTACAAGGTGTTAAGTTTTGATCAAGTTGCTGTGTTATTATTTTATTATTCTTTGTCGTTCTAGACCTTTTCGTCGATTGCGTTATTTGCCGACAGTTTGCGTATTCTAATCTCGCTTTGACAAAATGTATTTGTTTATATTAGATTCTACATGAGGTTTTCTGAAATAACAACAAAACACTTTTATCTTTAAAAGCAACTATAGCAAAAAGTGTTACCTTCCTTACTTTAATAGTACAAACTTTAGTTATTAACAAAACTTAGTGACAGGAATGCAACATTTCAACAAAATTATTCCATTCAAAATTCTTTAAAAAATAAACAAGAATACCAAATTTTGGATATAATACAAAGAAATAAATTAAATTATTTGCAATATTTAATAGAGAATCTATTTATTAATAAAAAAACAACCGTTAATTAATATAATTTTGATCATTATTGAATTTTAGATCATGTAATAGAGCAACTTTGGTGTTTATATATTTTTCAAATCTAACTTTGATTTATTCAAGAGGAAAACGTCTCTTTCTTCTCCATTTAAAGACATACATACACGTCGCTCTCAATTGGGTTAAAGGCTTAAATGCGTTAGCTTTGAATAAGACAACAATCAAGAAACAGCGATAAGGTAAGGAAAATAACCAACAAAAATTTACATATTTTTATTATTAGTGTTTGAAGAATTTCTGTCGTTACTACCAGTTTCTTCTTTTTCAGTTCTAATATAAAGTAATGCTTGTGGGTGCCTGTAATTAACTCAAAGAGTCTGTAATCAAAGAAAATTAATAATTGATTAGCACACATACAAGGGAGAAACAAAGTTTAACTTTAATGCTAATTTGATTTGTTTTTGGTATTCATTATGTAAAACGTTACCTTAAGCCACTCCAAGTTTAATGTTCTTGGCAAATTACTAATATTGACACGTGAAATGCCAAGAAAAACATTATAAAACTAATTGTAAGCCTAACTGCGTGCATGATGAAATATGCTTTACTTAAAGAATCTTTGTATTACTAGAAAATAAAAACAGTTAATTTTATTGCTGCTTTCTAGTTAGATCATAAACTGAATTTATTTATCCCTGCAAATTAATGAAAACTAAGTACTTGTCATTAATGTAAAAAGCGATAGTTGTGCTAAATATCACTTTTTGTAATATTAAGCGTTCATTTGTACAAAAACGCTGAATAAATAAATGCCAAAAATTAAATTTTCTTACACAAGCGCTGCTTATACAACCTTATAATTAAATTGCGAGTCGTTTAAAACTCTCGTTTTACATTAATTAGCTCTCTGTTCGTTAAATCTCAAGTGCGCTGACTGGTTCTTTATTTTAAAAGTGAACATAATTATAACTGTAAGAACAAAAGCGTTTCATGTATTAATAATGGTAGTTGGATAAGTATCGTAATACATAAGCGAAAAGCTACTAATTCTAATTTTAATATAATCAACAGTTTAATGTGCAAAAGTGAAAAGGAAACTGGCCTGCGCTTTGCTAATCCTATTTTCTGTAGGTACTGAACGTAAATTTATTTATATTTGGAATTTTCTGGCTATTACTGTGCTTTTTGTATGGTTAGAATAAACCATACTAACTAATCCTGTTTTATAATTTAGGGTTGGCCAAAAAGCATATGGCTTCCGCGACACTTAATTAAATTTATACATAAAAATTTTTATTTGCCTTATTATTTAGAACTATATAACAACGCAACTAGTTTAATTTATCTCTAGTAACTCACTATACTTAAACGTCTAGGTACATTTATAGGTCTGGAAACAAATATAAAATTGAAGACCATAATCACAGGCATAACGGTCAATAGGTATCAGACTGTATGACTACCAGCAAAATCTAATGTTTTGTGTAAATTAAAATGTTGTCAGCGACAAAATTAAAACAAAAAACGCTAGTACACCATTTTACGTTAAAAATATCATAAAATGCAGTAAAGTATCAAAAAGTACTATTAAAATAATAATTTAAAGAACAAACTAATTGTTTGCAAAAGTAAATAAAAACAATGTTGTAGTATTACAATTTGATACATTTTAAGTTTTAAATAAGCTAAAAGTAACTAAGAAGCTTGAAACGATGGCATTATCTCTTCAAACAATTGCAAATGTTCTACTTATTAATCAATATGTATGCAAAAGCTTAGGCGTTTCAGAAGCGTTATGGAAACACTTTTCATTATGTTCGGACAAAAATACTAACAAAATAGGGAGTTTATGGTTTGATTTCAAACGAGTAAGACGTGTGTGCGGAGCTCCGCGATACCACCCGGAATTCGGGCTGCCGCGAGTTTATTAGTGCACAACGCGGTGAATGGGTGATAAACAAAGTGTTTGGAAGTAAATAAATTATTAATAAAGATAATTTGGTAGTCATCGGTATAAAATTAATGCTCAAGAACTATAAATTATAATTAAGGATATGAAAAAAATGATAAAAAGTGCTCCAAGCATCGATGTTAAAATTAAAATAGCCCAAAAAGGACAGAGCATCTGTCTGTTACAACTAGGAAACGCGAGCGAAAAATAAAACTTATAAAAAATAAAAGTAAACTCAAGACATTTAAGGAGAGGCTCCACTTAAATGATGATTCAACGGCCATTGAGAGAAGAAAGCAAGAAAAGATAAAGAGAAAAGCACAAGAAACAAGAAACAAAGGAAGGGAAATCAAAAGAGGCTTCGCAAATCGACAATAAACGGCAAAGTGTTGAAGTGGAACAAGACCGAGGCGAAACTAGAACAACCAGTGAAGTAGGGATACAGCGGTAACGAAGTGACTAAAGATGAGGTTATGAAAATAAGAGAGCACAAAAAACTGTGTTAAGTAAACGGAAACAGGCAGAGAATGTGATTAGGATAGAAATTTCTAATTTAACAGAAACTTTCGAGAGGGGGTCGTTAAAAAATATAGTAAAAGTTATATAAAATAGAAATATTGTCTATGCAGAAAACTAAACAAAAAGCAGCAAAATTATACAGGTCAACAATTGTATCTTCTTCAATAGCGGAAGAGCAAATAGGAAGCCGGGAACGAGTTGTATAATCAGTAGATCAATGGTGAAATAGGCAGTGGATTTTCAACCCATATCTTAAAGGGCCTGTGAACTACGATTCAAAGGTAAGTTTAAGAAAATAAGCTAGCTCAATTTGCATGCTTCTTTAGAGGACGAGGCTACAACAGTAAAGGATATATTTTATGATGTGGTTGAACACATATACTAGTATACCAAGATAGCGATCTAAAGATGGTTATAGGGGATTTAAATGCGAAAGTAAACAACAAAGACGTACAGAAAAAAAACAGGATGTAAAGGTAAGTACAGGGATAGCAACAAAAATGGGACAAGGGTCACAGGATTCGCACAGAAAAATTTCTAGAGAATAATGTGTACGTACTTCGACCACCAGGTGATACATAAGGGAACGTGGATTTCGCCGGACGGTAAAACAAGGAACCAAATCGACCATGTACTAGTACAGCGGAAACAGGCACAAACCGTGAAAAACGTTAGAAGCTATAGAGGCGCGGACACCAACTCTGATAATATTTTGGTAATTGAAAAATTGAAGGAACCAACAGAGCCGAGGTGTGCAAAATATATCAAGAGGTATGATGTATTGGAATTAAAACATGGACCTGTTGCACAGCAATTTGAATATAAAACGACTTAGAACTTGGTGAATAAACAAAAGCAAAGTAGTATAGATATGGAATGGAAGGAAATAGAAGAAGGGTTAAAAGAGGTAGCACAGGAATGCCTGAAAAGAGTTGTTAAAGAGCGAGGAAAATGCTGGTTTGACAACAGCTGTAAGCAAACAATAAAAGAAGGAACGAGGCAATAAACAAGATAATAAACACACCGACAGAAAATACAAAAATAAAATATAAAGACGAGAGTAGAAAAGTGAAAAAGTTATGCAGACAAAAAAAAAGAGGCAACACATGGAAAACAAACTGCAAAAAATAGAAGAACACTATGTAGAGAAAGAAGTACGAAATTTCTATCAAGAAGTCAAAAAAAAGAAAGCACTCCTCACAGGAAAGAAAATGTTTTACAAGAGTAAAGAAGGTCATTTAATAGGAGACAAGAAACCGAAATGATATAGATGGAGTAAGTACTTTTACGCCTTGTTGCACGACAAAGCGTCCGAAGACGAAAACCGAATGGAAAATGAACACCATAACTGGTTCCAGGAAGGAATGGACATACCAGTACAGGCGATAGAACCGCTGTCCAACGAAAAGATAAAAGAAAGAATAAAAAACATAAGGAACAATAAAAGTTTAGAAATAAACGGGATAACAGCGGAGATAATTAAACAAGGAGATGAGGTGTTAACAAGTCGGATCTGTGCATTAGTGAAAGAGACGCTGTTCGAAATATGGAAAGAAACAGTAAGTCACCCCGTATACACAAAAGATGACAAAATGCAATGTGCTAACTACAGAGGTATCACATTACTGTACGTACTATAGAAAGTAATGGTCAAGAGTATCAGAATTAAAGTGGATTATTTTAAGAAAGGAAGGACCACCATGCATCAAATCAAATTTAAAAATAATTCAAAACAGTACCTATAAACACATATTCATAGACTTCAGATAGGCCTACGAATCGGTTATAAGAGGAGTCGTATTATGCTCTCAGAATGACCCAAGTACCAAATAAGATAATTAATCTGGTAAAAATGACGCTTAGAACAACGGAAAATTGAGTTGCGGTAGAAAGGGCGCTATCTGAAAAATTCAAGGTCAAAAAAGAGCCGAAATAAGGGGATCCCCTAACAACGGTCTTGTTTAACTGTGTACTAGAAGTGATATTTAGAGGGAGCGGAATAAGAACTCAGGGGATGATATATGTTTATATGTTCATAGCTAGATCAAAATACAAACTCATCAGAATGTTCAAGGCTCTTGAACAAAAAGCAAAATAGTATAGTCTTCATATTAATAAGAAGAAAACTAAATACATAAAGATGGGGAACAACACAATTAGAAAACAAATGCAAATCAAGATCGTGATAGAACAACACAAAGAATACATTTTTGAAAAGGTCGAAGATTTTGAGTACCTGGTTATAAAGGGAACGAGATAAAAGAAATAGACAAGAGAATTGCAAGGGGAAGTAGATCGGAGGGACGCTTCACAACTTACTTAGAGCCAAAAACATCTCATAGGCAGCGAAACAGATTATACCAATTAGTAGTACAACCAGCAACCGAACGCCTGGGAACCTAAAGTGTTAAGAAAAATCTTTGAGGGCATTAAAGAACAAAAAAATGTATAGAAAAGAAAAACAAATTTGGAAGTTAAGCAACTATATCGAAATCCAACGATAAACCAGAAAGTTTAGATTACGATAGTTGGGCCATGAATGACGGATAACAGATGGGCATAAAAAGAATTGAGCAGAGGAGGAAGGAGAAAAGGAGAGAACGGCTACCGAAAAAATGGCTGGAGGTATGCGAAGATCTGAGAGCACTGGAGATAGCAAGATGACAGAACCTAACCAGCAACAAGAAGAAATGGAAACAGATAATAAATAAAATAGAAGCTATGGGCTTTTAAGCACTGCAGAGCTGGAATATATATACTAACAAAATAGACACAAGCTAACTTTTGATATTTATTTAAAATATATGGGCAACAAAATTTTACCTGTATTGAAAAAATTTTTAGTTTGATTCTTTTGCATAATCTGTGCTCTAGACTTTTTAAACGACATTAACTGTCCTGATATTCATAATATTGTTCACAAAAATTGCTCTGTGTGTGTGTGTGTGCGCGCGCATGTGTGTGTGTGTGTGTGTGTGTGGCGTGTGTGTGTGTTAGGTAGCCCTTATTTTCTGATGTTTGAATTTTTGGAGCGCGCGCTCGACTGAGGTGTCGCGCGACAGGTGAGCCCTAGATTACTTGACTTGAGTCCGTTGAGCCTTCAAGACGTTTTCGCAAGTATGCTGCTTTCAAGGAAAGAAAAAAGAGGACTGAGTGATAAATAAACAGTTCAGTGGGGGTTCGTGACGACAGTGTGTGTGTGTGCCTTGGGGAAGGTGTCCACGGAGCGATCGTTATCCTTCTGCGGCGAAGCGCTACGCGGCAACCTCGTGTTGCCCGTCGCCCAAACGTTTGGGTGCCCGAGACGTCGGGCCGCGTTTGGGCAATTGGGGTCCTTGACCATTTTGGGGTCCCGGCCCTCAGCGGCATTGACCTACTCGCTGGTCATCCTTGGTCAACTTTGAGTGCAATTATAACTTCAAATTTGAGAAGTGGCCATCGAAATGTTTATTTAATCGGCAATGTGGGTCACCAAATTACCGGAAGCAAACTTTCATCTAACTGACAAGTACCATCGATGCTATTTTGTAATTACGGGAGGTTAAACTTTCTGTAAGTGAAAGTGTCAACTCAGTAGTGCGCGAATGCATCACTGTTCGAGAGAAGGGAAGGATTCCTACAAGAGCGATACCTTTATTTTATAGAAAAAATTATGAAGAATCGTCAGACATGCAGAAATAACATGAACGTTAGTTCGTATCAAATTTAAATAATTTATTTGCCCACAGTAATGCTTTGGAAATTATAAAATTTGAAGACAGAAAATTTTTATTAAGTCAAAGAGAGCCGGGTGAAGGGGATGTCTTAGGAAAGTCGATATGAAGCTAGCAATGAGTGAAAAAACGGCATTATTGATAGTAAGAAAACATTAAAAGAGACGGGCTAAGGCTCATTGTAACTCGAATATCGCTGAAAATTGCATAGATTTACCAGAAAAACCATCAGGTATCAAGGACATTTCTGATCAACTTGGGTCTTTATTAAACATTACCCAGACGTATCTCAAGGAAAATATAAATGCGCAGATATGTTTAAGGATAAAAAATGTACGTGGGAGGAAACGTTTTTTAGCTCCAAAATTAATGGCTGTACTCGGCCTATGTCGTTTTTATTCTCAAAGTTGCAGCTGAGACTTTAGGGCACAACATAGATAAACTGGCAGTCAGTCGAAATACGTTCTAAAGATATTGGGAAGATTTTCGTAAGACGAAGGCTGCTAAAATTAAAGGATGATTTAAAGAAAATGAATCTACTTTTGTATCCGTTCATTGAAATGGTAAATTACTACTTGTATTAAATGTGAGAGATTTAAAAAATAAAAGGCTACCTATTATTGTTATATATAAATATAAAGAGACATTGCTCAGGGTGCAAAATTAGAAAATTCTTCAGGGAAGAAGTAAGCTATGGCTATCTGGAATGTTTTAAAAGATTGGGGTTTTGAAGATAATGCTCAAATCCTCTCTTCTGACAACCAGTTTCCACACTGATCGTATCAACGTGCGATTACATTTCTGGAGCAGTATGCGCATTGGGAGATGACATGTCGGCACCACATGTACGAAGTAGTGCTACGAAGTGTTTTCGAACATGAGTTATCTCAAGTGATTACTAGTCCAAATGTTGTTTTTTTTAAATTCAGAGAAAAATAGAATAAAATAAAATTATATAGGTGGATATAAATGCTTGAACGGAAAATGTGGTGAGAGCGAAAAGCTCGTTGAGTTATGTATAGTTTTTGTTGGACGAAACTCAGACACGACTATTAAAATCAGGCCACCAGAAGTTTTACATCCTGCTCGATGAATGGCAAAGGCAATTTATTCCTTTAACATGTTTTTATTTAGACAGCAATTGGCTTGAAAAGTGTCTGAAGTGAACGGCATAAAGAAAAATTTGTGTGTTCTTGTAATAGTGCAAAGCATAGTTGGAGAGTTTATAGGGAGTCGAAGCTCCATTTAATGAGTTGATGTTTTTAAAAGATTTAAAGAAATATGAAAACATAAATAAGGGCACTTCTTCGGTTGCTTTAAAGATATTTTGTAATCACCTGTGGTATTTAAATAAAAAGCCGAGCATTTTATCAATGTTTGATGAAATATCAAGGGAGGGAGATGCATTGGGCTTAAGATAAACACAGAAATAACAAAGACAATGCAAACACCAACATAATTATATACAACAAACGAATACAACAGGTGTGCCAATTCGAATTCTCAGAATGCTGGAAAACAAGGACTTGAATCCAGAAGTAGAAAACGCAAAACGCAAGAAGCGTATTCCTTAGAATTAAAAGCTTACTAACAAACCCCATATCATCGCTAAATATTAGATACATTTGTGAAAACCTATATACACTTAATTTTATTATATGGAATTGAATATTAGTCGCTGAAAGCCTGTTCGATGCGACGATTAGAGGCCTTTAAGATGTGGGTAATGCATAAATGCTCAAATATCATGGATGGAACACACTACTAATGAAACGGTTCTAAGAGAAATGAACGTAGACAGAGAAATTCTTGAAATTGCCAAAAGACGAAAAACAAGCTACTTAGAACAGAGGCAGAACATGCCAGCTTTTAAGACTGATAATGGAGGTCAAGATTAAAGGTAGAAGAGGGCCAGACAAGAGACAATGCTCATGGTTAAAAAATATGAGAGACGGGACTGGTCTAAATTCACAGTCACTGCTAAGAATAGCACAAGATAGAGAACGATTTGTTGAAGGTGTTGCTAACCTTAAGAAAAACAGAGAGAGTATGAATTTAGTTGTAGAGTCAATGGGTTACCGGATTTTAGGATTAAAGTCGTTTGGGATTATCGGGTTTAACGGTTTTAGTGGATTTTGGAGAGTTTTTTGAGGTTACCGCCAAACTCTGACGTGCTGGAGCTACATGGACCTCGGATTCAGATTCAGCGACCCCAAAAACATATAGTATACATAGTCAGACTCCAAGGCCAAAATTTTTTTTGTTTTGTGTGTGTTGGCAGTGAGTTCTTTGAGCATTTCATTATTTTCTAAGAGCCAAATCGCTAACCTCACCTCTTAACCTTTCTCCTCTGTTCGATCTTGAGACCGGCAATGGCCATCCAGCAATTGTCGCAGGTAGAGTTCAAACGAAGTTATATTCTTCAAATTTCATAAAATTAGCTCATAGCATTTATTTTGCTATTTCTGAGTGCTTATGTCAATAATAATAATAATAATAAATGTTAGTATTTTCGGTTAGCCGTGAATATGCAGTAACACTAGACAGGTCTTTTTTTAGCCAATACATAAAAAAATGTTGAAACAGGAAGTTTTTAATACCTAATATTCTTTGCGATTGAGAGCTTCTACAGCAGTGGTTCCTAAAGCAGTTTCTACAGACTTCCAGCGACCCTTGAGACCGCCGAGGAAGTCTGTGGCAAATTAAAATTAATTTGGGGGTGTGTGAACAACGTCCGCGGGGGATGTGAAAGATTTAATATAAAGTAAAATAGTTGTAACCCATTTTCATTAGTATGAAAGTTAAAATAAATAGCAATAAGTAAATCGGTAACCATTTCTACGTCCTGGGTAAAATATACATGTTGATAGGTACATAAAATACAAAAAATGACAAGCTTTGCACGGTGGTAGTTGGGCCGATCACGACCGTTTATATCTATGCAGGAACGGAATCTCGCCGCTACATGCAATAACTTGTCTAAAATATGGCACTATAAAAGAGTCGTGCATCTAATCAACAATTTAGTTCTGTTTTATGCGTGATGTGGAGCGCATGCAAAAAATTTTCCTAGTTTTGAACAAAAAATAGTATCATTTTTTGTATTGTTACAAAGATAGCGTACGTTACATAGGTAATTTTAAATACAATTGATATCTTCTTGTCTATTAAATTTATTTAAGCAGATTTATACTTTTGTTAAAGTTAATTTATATAATATTGATATTATGTAATATTTATCAATATTATACTTTGTTATTTATTAATAATTGAATAATTTATTTTTCTTAAAAAATAAATAATTGAATTATTAAAAATGCGTACATACACATATTTAAAATTTCATCCTTATACCTTAAATAACTAATTGATGGAACATTACTTTGTAGCATTCATTCTAAAAATAAAATAAAATATAAATAAATAGTAGTTTTTGCAAAAACAATTTGTTTTATTTACTTGTATTTTAAATGTGTGTCCTTTCTTACAGATAGCAGGGCGAGTAAGCCGAAGAAAAAATGTAGACAACATAGTGTTGACTGTTGAAAATATGGTAAGATAAAGAGTTAAGTTCTTTTAAAACTATTAAAAAATATTTGAAAACACCGTCATTGCGATAAATCTCAGCAATAGCGTCTAAGCGAGATGCCAATGGACTGCGTGCTTCTTATAACTCGTTTTTTCACCATTAGTGAATAACTTATTCTACCAGATGTAAGTAAGGTAATACGCATTAGCTGCAGAAACTGACTTTTGATATAAGAATTCCACTGAGTGATAATATACTACAATAAAAAATTGACAAAATTCTTATATATATAAATTCTTTATACAGCTTGACGAGTCAACTTTGCCAGGACACAAAGCTTTACTCTTAGCTTATGTGAGATTTGTAAAAAAGAAAGTTTTTCAAAAATTGTTATTTGCCAAATTTTTGGAAACTGATACGAAAGGTGATACAATATTTAATGTGTTAAAAAGATTTTACGTTGTAAAAGCTGCACCTTTTAGTAATATTCTTTCCGTTGCTACTGACGGTGCTCCAGCAATGGTAGAACGACACCGAAACATAAAATCTTATTGTTAGTGAACGCTTGCATGGTTGACTAGATTATGTCATTAGAGCAGTTAATAAAATCAAAAGAAATGAGAGATTATTTGTTCAACTTTGTTTAAAAATTATGAGGATTATAATCGTTTACCACTTAACTTCCGTGTTAAGTGCATGTTTGGATCAATTTTATGCACTCCTTGATTCAGTGTTAGAATTCCTGAAAAATAAAGACAGCGATTTGCGGCCCCATTTAATTAGACATAGCTTAGATGACTGATTTATATGTTAAATTTATCGAAACCAATTTGAAGCTACAAGGTGACCAACTAAATTCAATCAAAACTAAAATTGTAGTATCTGCTTTTGTTGCAAAACTTTTTCTATACAAACAAAACCTTGGGAGAGGCGAATTCTCCCAGTTTTCAAATCTTTCAAAGTTGCAAAACAAGATAAAGATTTGCTTGCTTGTTGTCAATACTTAATGGCTCTTCATTCTGACCTCAGAAAAACATTTGAAGAAATTCTTTACTTGGTTATCCCTGATTTTCCAATAGACTCACAAACTCAAATAAATCCATACTAATATGGGAGCAACTTATTGAGTTATTCACAAATAAGGAGCCAAAACCAATGTTTGAACAAGGATACCACAGATTCTGCTTATAAAAACAGATATCAATTTATATTCTGCATTATGGGTCACCATAAGCTTTCTCGTCTTTCTATTTAGTATAACGTAGATTTAGTGCAGTTATGAGCCTCATCACAAAAAAATCGATTGAAATTAGTGCTCATGGTGTCCTGAATGTTACTGACATACATAGAGCCGAACATAAATAATCTCATATCATCCATTTCATTGAAAAAATGTAGCTTTGTATTTTAAAACAAAACTTATACTATAAATATAAACATCAAAATGTTTTATTTATATTTTATTTTTACGTCACCATTTACTATTCAGACATCAAAGTTAAATTTGTAATTTTTCTATTATGCAGTTGTGTAGAGTTATTTCACTTGGGGGTTCATGGTCAGGTTTTTGCTATAAGAAGGGGTCAATGGGCATAGCAGGATTTTTGTTATTTTGGCAATATTTTCTATTTGTAATCTGTGTAATACAATAAGCAAGTCTGTGACATGATTGTGTCTGAAGTGTATTGACATGAAAGTTGTAATCCCGTGATTATAACTTAATTAACTTGTTTCTAAGCATATAGAGAAATAAATTGGTATTTTAATCTACCATCTAAATAGCAGATCTAAAATTTTACGCCGTTTAAGTCTGTGTATATCTTCACTATTGTCTAAGATATTGATAGCTAGCTGATTTGGGTAAGCTTCTAACCGCCTGAAATATTTAATACTGCACTATTTCACTTCATCTTTAACCAAATTGATATTTAGATCTGCATGTATTTCACTAATAGGAATATACTACAGAGCATCACATAGGGTACGTATGACTTTTAATTGGGATCTTTAAAGTATGTTTCTATTAGTATTTGACGCAGTACCCCAAAGTTGGATTCCGTATTTCCATACTAGTTCAAAGTAAACTTTGTAAACTAGCAATTTTTTAGATTTAGTGAAGGTTTCCGTCCTAGTAACCAATAATTTATAGCCTAGCTGCTTCTTTTTGTTAAAGTTGTGCGACTTCCATATTAATCCCCTATCTAAATGTTTTGGTGCAGCAGTAATAAGTGGACTGTATAGGTAATTTTGAATAGAGAACTTCAAACAACTCTAAAATTAAAAACCCTAACCTATCGGTTCCCTGCTGTTGGTCCTGGGGCTTCCAGAAGAAAAGGAGAAGGATATGGATAAAAATTAGGACAAGTTGCCCCAATCTTCATAGCAGTCGAAACGGGGGCATCTTCCTGGTATAAAGGTTCCCTCGCCGAGCTGATAATTTGTTGGCGAGAGCACAGCGAAAAAATGCCAAATGCAAAAGCGTGAACAAAGGCAAATGCGTAATGCCGCGAACAAAAATGCGAAATGCAGGCTTTAATAAAGCAAAAGTATAAAGTCGCGTGAACTTAACGTAATTAAAATGGCCAGTTTAAAATTAATAAAACAAAGCCTTAATGTCGGGTGAACTAAACGAAACCAACGTACCAAAGTAAGTGCCAAAAGTCAATTGCAAGAGCGCGGCCTACATCGCGGCCTTAACCGCCACGCGTGCCTGCAGTCAAATTGGACCAATATAACAAATTTCACATATATGAGAAGGAATCAAACTATAGCCGGCCCTAATTTAAAATCTCAAAAAATAAATATAATTAGGAGATTGGCGCGAACATGCATACTCAGGTATTTCATAGAATCTGTTTGTGGTAATCTTTGGCCATTGAGTGTGACAGAAGGCATAATTCCGCAACATTTTGTAAAACTTACGTGAGTAGATTTATCTTGTTTAAATTTGATATGCTATTGTTAGCCCAATCCTGAAGTATATTGAGATATTGCTGAAGTACGTTTTCTGCTGAAGTTGAGTTCTTATGAACTGTCTGAATAGCTTTATCATCAGCAAATGACATGTGTGAGCATGTTGCTGCTGGAAGGTCACCTGTATGGAGAAGGTATAGTGTAGGTCCCAAGACGTCACCTTGCGGCACTCCTTTTCGAATAGTTTATAATTGTGTTATTTCTTGGTCATATCTAACTCTGAAGTATTCCCTTCTAAATACGATTTTATGATTGTAAATAACGCATGGGGCAATATTAATTTAATTTTAAAAAGCAGACTTAGTCAAATTACCGACTTTCATCAAGAAAGCAGTTGAGCAATAAATTTTGTTGAAAAGTTTGTTCTTGAACAACTCTGTGCTCGACAGTACCAAGCTCTCTTCTAAAGTGAAATTTGGTGCTCAGGTATCAGTTTGTTTTCTGTTATGACTTCCATTAATCGCTTATGTAACAAATTTTTCAATAGTTTGCTTAGAATAAGAAGCAGGCTGACTGGTCTGTATGATGTCACTGAATTTGGTTGTTTTTCAGGTTTACGTATAAGAATTACTTCAGCTGTTTTTCACTGGACAGGAAAATGTCCTAGTTTTAAAACGGCATTGAATATAGTTTTCAATAAGAGTATTTCTTTACGTGATAGTTTTTTTAGAAGTTGACCTGTAATTTGATCGTATCCTGGAGCTTTCTTAGGATTTATACTGTTTTGTATTAGGGCTTTTATTTCTGCAACAGTTGGTACGGTGCTTTGAGGTAATCCTCTATTTCACTTACTGTTTTAGCTGTTAGATTGCGTTGACATTCGATATCTGTTCGAGCCGATGTTTTATTTCCCTTTGGTATTGGAGGAATGAGTTTTGAAGTGTTTCTTATTCGTTTAGTGGTTTTTTATAAGAAGTATTCGGTGTCTTCTAAAGCAGAGAGATTTTCTAGGTCATTCTTAAAGAATTTATCTTTAATTTTTTAAAGAAGTTGTTTTATTTCCCGACTTAACATACTTCCTTACAGCGTTCTTTATCCCACGGATATCGACCGCGCTCCCATATTCTCCTGAGTCTCCTTTTCTCCTCAATTTTTTGTTTGACAAGGTTTGGACAATTCTGAGCTTATTTTGTAATTGTTATTTTTGAGGCTGCGTTCCATGCCGATTGCTAAATATATTATAGTAGTTACTTCACCGATAAAATTTTCAATATTTTCCTTGGTTTGTAATGAAATTTTTAGGTTTATTTTGTTGTCAGTTTTCTTGTCCGTATTAGTTCTAGTCTGTACATTTGGTAGATAACATTTCATTTTTAAATTTAATCAGACATGTTGTGCCTGTAATGCCTATATGATCTGAATACAAGACATGACTTGATTCTATTGTCAAATAGTTGCCAGATATTCCTTTCTTGATAAAAAAATGTCAAGTAAATCAGATATTTTGTGCGAATATGTAGCCCAATATGTGGATGAGTGTGTAGAGAAGTGACCAAGTTATTTTTTATCTATTACAGCAAATAAAACTTTTCCTCTGCTAGGTGCAGCGAGTCTACTGCCCCATCTAGTATTTTTAGCGTTATAATCCCTTCTCGGTAGAAATTTTTAGTGAGCCCTGACTAAGTATTTAGAAGTTCTACCTTGCTCTGTAGTTTGAGTCTATGATACTATAGTTCCTATAGTCTAATGTGGCTAGTAACTCGTAGATAATTTTTCTCGAATTTAGAAATGTAATGGTGTTTTATATGATCCTCAATTAATATATTAATTCGTTCCATGAACTGAATATAATTGGAAGTAGTTTTACTAATCGTTTGTGCGATTCGATTTTGCTGTGATACTTTTTAAATGGACTACCAATAGTATTACTAAGTTTTACATTTCTATTGCTCATTGGCATCATTTGTTGTTTTTTCTATTAGGTCTGTAAAAGATTTGCTTGATTGGTGTCTCCATTCTAATTTTTGTGCTATTCGTCCCAGAACTGCTAAATTTCTTAGTATCTTCCAGCATCTTATATTTACCTATGACATAGTACGCATATGAGTAGCCACATTAGTTTGAACAAGTTCTGTAATCGTGATTTTTAATGCATTTGACGCATCTTATGTGGTCTGGTGCATTAATTTCGTGTATGCCTGTAGTTTTTAGCAACATTTAGACCGTACGTGTATCTAATTATCTTGTTAACATTTTAGAATGGTGCAAAATTTTTCTTATAAAATATATATTATAAAATAACATGCCTGAATTATTAAAACATGAAAATTAGATAATCATAATACATAGCATGTTTCAGCAGTTATATTTTTAAATAAACTTGAGTTGAAAAAATTAAAGAAAGTAGATGTTACTACAACCATTTATAAATATCATTTTTTTAAATTTGTTTGTGCTGCAGGTAAGACTATTGAATATTATGATAATGTGTAATCACACTTTATTTTTTTAATCTGATTATACTTTTTTATTATTCTAACAACTTATTATAGAGCGTTTATTTATCTTATAGACACAAAACCTATTAGCCTAGTATTGTTTTTTGATTAAACACAAACATTTGTATGCCCTACAATTTACTCGCATTAGAAGCGATTTAGCTGTTTCGGTTAGTGAGCTATGCAAGCAAGAACTGCGAAACTGGTGGCAAATTTGCACTGCATCATTTTATACCTCGTTTTAAAATCTTAAAGGCAGCAAAGTTGATCGCGTGCTTTTTTGTTCTGTAGTACTAGCAAGCTGAGCACGCTAATGGTTTTAAGTGCAGTAAAACCTCCGGCTCTCTTATAGAGCGAAAGCGCTGGCATATTTTAAGAGCGCATTGTAGTGCATGCAATAAGCGGGCAACCTTTAGTACGGTGCCATTAACTTTATAATTGCGCTTTTGCATAAAAATAACAATACGTCAGGGCAAATTAGACGTGCGGGTAATATTTTCAGCTGTAAAACTGGGATCAGTAAACACTTATGGTGTTTTACAAGTTCGTAATAAAAAGCAGGGGCTCTTTAAAAAAGTCATTAAATAAAACTAGTAGATGCTTAATGGAATTTTGTTATACGAATTCGGCATTTAATGATTTAAAATTTTGTAATATAATAATGTAATTAAATCTGTAACGGTATAAAATTTATTCAAGACTTGCTTAGTTGTAAAATGGATAGGGTAAAAAAATTTTTTTATTGTGCACAGGTAATATTTTGGCAAGATTTTGTTGGTAAATTATAGAGGTAACACATTTCAGTACTATTTAAAATTAAATGCGTAAACGTTAAATGCCTTGGATAGTATAGCAAATAATAATAACAAATACCAACATAACCGAAACAAAAATGTTTAAAATAAACAAAAAGAGCGAAATTAAAGTAGAAAATATAAAACTAGCGTAAAATAGTACAGGAAAGTTATGCTGCCAGAGATAAAGATAGTTATATTATACAAGAAAAACATAAAATAGAAGTTAAATCAGAAAAAAGTAAAAGTAGTATTAGAAAATGATACATATAAAGAAGTAAATATAAAAGAGGACGGGAAAATTCACAATTAGCAATAAAATGACAAAATATAATAAGTTTAAGTAAAATTAGAGATACACTAACTCTAAAGAATAATGACATACTCTATTTTCTTTTTCTTTTTCTTCTTCGTGATCCTTATGCCCTTTACAAAACGTTGGAAAAAACTGTTGTTTAACTATTTGTCCAGTTTTTCAATGCTTGACGGTCCTGGGTCACCTGCTTCATTGCTGTTAAAGGGTTCCCCTTGTTCCTTAGTCTTCCCTTTTTCTTTCCTATTTATTTTTGACTATATTCCTTACTTCCATTACTTTTTTGAGGAGGCTCTCTTCTTTCATTCTCCAGACATGGCCAAACCAATTTTGTTGTTTCTTGTCTATTAAATTTACTAGTGCTTTAATTTGTAAAGTTTTCCTTATTTCCGTATTTTTTATTCTATTTAATTTTATCATTTTCCTAAGTATTTTTATTTTCATTGTTGTGATTGTAGTGTTACGCTGTTTTAGTCTTGTTCATGCTTTACTAAAATATGTATTTTTGTTTTCCTACAGAATTATTTCCTTCCAAATATTGTTTTTTCGGCGCATAGTATATCTTATTTTATTTTTTGTTGTTCTATTGGCAATTTCTTCTTTTGTCTTTCCATCATTTGTAATTCCAGTATCCAGATAATCACAAGTCGTTGCCTCTTCCAGTTGTATTCCTTTATATAAAATCATATTTCCTTCATCCCTTTGTTTCTTATTTATGACCAAGATTTTTATTTTCTCAATATTTGCTCTTCTATCTCTCTATTACATATTTCTATTTTTCTGTTAAGTTTACTCGGTGTTTCTGCCATTAGAATTATGTTATCGGCATATACAAGGTTATCTATGTGTATCGAACGTATTTTCTTACATCCTAGCAGTGTCTTCTCGTTCTGAAGTTTTTTATTTGTGTTTTTAATTATTCTGTTCATTATTATGTTGATGGGCTCTCAATTTTTCTTGTTAGAATTTCTGATATCTGTAATTTTCTTAGGTCTTACCATATTATATTCCTATCTATAGAATCAAAGGCTGATTGTGTACCTATAAATCATACACAAAGTTTTCTGTTTTATTTGATCATTCCTTCGATAACCTTTTTTAGAACAAAGATATTGTCAGCTTGCTTGTCTTTTTTATATGGGGCCTGTTTTTCTTCTAATTTCGGTTCTATCAGTGCTCTTAGTTTTGCTTTTAATATTCTTGTGCAAATTTTTAATGTTGTTGTTGCGAGACAGATAGCTCTATAATTATCGCGTATAGTGTCATTCTTCTTTCCCAGTCTTTTGGTATTCTCTCCGTTCTCCATGCCATTCTTAAAATTTTCAATAGCCATCCCTTTCCACTATTTTCCAGCCATTTTATCAGTTCTGGATCTATCCTATCACAACCTTCTGTTTACCTATTTTCCATCAGTATGTTATGTTCTCTTTCCTCTTCCTTGTTTCCATTCTCCATTTTAATGATTCTCGTCATAAATTTTTTTCTAAATTCTCTATACTTTAACATCTTTTTTCGGTTTTTAACTTATTGTTGTTATCTCTAGTGCTCTTTATTATTTTCCTATTTCTTTCTCTCAATCTTCTTACTTTGTTCCAGAAACTTCTTCTATTTCAACTATATTCTCTTCTAAGATCTTCTCCAAACTCCTACTAACTTTTCTTTTTAGCTTTCCTTATTGCCTTTTTCGTTTGTTTCTTATTATATTCCTTTTTGTCTACCTCTCTTCTCATGCGTATGTATGTGTGCCAGGCTGTTTTCTTCTTCTTTACTAAATGTCTTGGTTCTTTATTCTACCAACGTGTTCGCTTTTGTTTGGGCTTCCTCTTATTAATACCATTTGCTTTTCCTAAGATTGTTTTCTTAAAAATTTTCCATAACTCCACTAGATTCCTAATTAGTGCTGTACTATTTAACTCATAATATATTTTGTCTGTTTCTTTATGGTATTTTTTATATCAGTTTTTTTTCAATTTATTCCTCCGTGTCTTCTATTTTTGATGCCTTAATTTATAGTGTTGCTTTTACTAGTCTGTCCAATATGTCATTTCTCTGATATGTACCATATAATCAATTATGCCTTTTGTTTCTCTTTCCTCAGCCGTGAACGCATATTTCTGCTTAATTCTTGCTTCCAGAAAGTATTTCCAATTATTAGAACATTGATATGACAGAAATTAATAATTTTGTCTTTATTCCTGTTATTAGTTGCTTCCCCATATCTTCCTAAGCAACCCTCTCATGAGCAACTCTTGATTTTCGATCGCCTATAAATAAAATATTATTATTATCTTCTCTTATTAAATCTACTACGTTCTGTAGCTCTTTATAATATTCTGTATAATTTTATCTTACATCCCTTTTATTGGTGCATATAGTGGTATTTTATCTATTAAGTTTTTCTTCTATTCTAATATGTATTATCCTTGCGGAAACCGCGTCAACTTTTGTTGTTGCCTTATGTAATTCTTTTGTCATGATTATTTTCTTTTCTTCTTTTACCTGGCTGTCTCCTTAATAATAATGTATATACTCATCTGATATCCATTGTGTTCCAGCCCTCTCCTTTTTTGTCTCGCTAACTCCAATCAGTTGTATGTCATGTACTTTCATTTCTTCTATAAATTCCTCCTCTTTACTAAAAATAGATGTAATATTCCAAGTTCCTATATGTATAGCTATATTGCACGTTTCTTGCTCATTATCCTTTATTTTTTGCTTATTTCTCATCAGTAGCCGTCCTATATCTTCATTTACTAGTTATTTGAGTACCTACTTGTATTAGTTGTCTTGAGTAGCTTATCCCGTAGTTCTTCATCCTCATTACTCTCTGGGGATCTCTGGCTCATGGTTCTACCTTTTTTGGGCTTTCTTTTTTGGGTTCTTATTTATAAGAAAGTCTTCTTTTTTATCATCTATAACTCACAGGTAGTCCTTAGTTTATTTAAAACGGAATTTTAGTGGACGGCAAGAAGCGGGCGACAACCTTCGCGGAGTTGATTGGCCGTTATCGTGCTGTTTAAAAACACTTGCTTTAAAATACAGGTTAGCTTAATTTGATTTTAGTTTTAACAGTTCTAATATACCTGCTAGAAATGTAGGAAGATAAAGGAAACTTACAAAATATGATAAAACCTCTACAGGATATAAACTGTAAATTAGAAATAAAGAAGACAGAAATCATAGAACGGAAAAAAGATAAATTTCAGGAAGAGATAAATAAATTGGAAAAAGATAGTGCACTACTACACAATAAAAATAAATTACTGAAATAAAAATTTTTATTGCTAGAAAAAAATAGAAAATTTAGATATGGAAATTAGAAAGAAAAAAATAGTTGTATATGGAGTGGAGGAACAAGACATTTAAATAAAGAAAAGCGTAAGAACAAATCTGAAAGATATAGGTATATATACATAAATGTGGAAGAGGATATAACAGAGATAAGAAGACTAGAAAGAGAGCATAAGGAAGGTAGAAGGCCAATAATGACAGAATTAAGAAACTGGAATAAAAATATCGGACTTTAAATTCAACAAAAAAATTAAAGGGTACCAAAACAACAAAGGAAATTCGTAATATTCATGAGACTATATAGCAAAAGTGGCATCAAGCTATCTTAAAATATAATAAGATGGTAATTAATGGAAAGGTGTTTTTTTTTGAATAGCCTAAAGATTGTTGATAGTCTATTTTTTATAAATTCAATTCAACGAAAAACTAAAAAGCTGTTTTTACTTGCTCGTAGTATATAGACAATAGACACTATTATACCCTATGGATGACGTGCCTTTAGATAAGATGTTTTTCTTACACCTGCTACCTTCAAAATTTACCGTAACCTATATTTCGCTTAGTTTTATTTAATATGGTTAGTTAGTCAGTTCCTATTATTGTAGTGTCTATTTAGTCTACGTCTAGTATGTAGCTCTCTACATATAAGCTGTACGTAGCCGTGTGACCGAGTAGGTTTTCGATTAAGGCTAATAAACAAACAAGAAAGCTAATTAGTAACATGGTTGAATACTATATTTGAACAGTCATTGAGTTTCGTTAATATAAAACCAGAGGTGTAAATTACGATAAAGAAAAATAAATGAAACAACAAGGTAAGATGTTAAAATTAAGAAGAATAATGTATACATTAATCAGAAGTACAATGAACGAAAAAGACGTAACGATTGGAAGCAACTTTGATTTCTACAATTCACAAATACTCAACTCATGTACACATAGCTTTTGTGTATTTAATTCTTTTTTTATTGAACTGTTGATTAAATTAGCAAATGACCCATATAAACGTTTATTAACACAATCACTTACACGCGAGAATTAACTATTATTTTAAAAAAAGTTAAAGATAGGTCCAATAACACCAAAATAATCGACTGAAATTAATGCAGTTGTCTGCTCCCGTGCACACATACCGAGCGGCTTTGAGGTGGCAGAGTGAGGAAGAAGTCTCGCTTAGTTTGCTTCTTATTTTACGCCTGTGTTTAGTAGACTAAAACGTTAGTTCTTTCCTTTGATGTACTATTTTTTTAACGTAACGAGTTAATGATTTCTACGGTCTTTCTCTTGTTCTTCTGATGCCTAGTTTTATTTATCATATTTTTGACTTGTGTCCTTATTCCTTTTTATTAAATGTCCTAGCCATTATAATTGTTGTTTAATTTTACCTCGTTTGATAATACCTACTATTTTTCTTAAATATTGTATTTCCAAACTTTGTAGTTTATTATTCTTTTTCTTTAAGATCGACTTGGGTTAATGAGTGCTCTTATATACCACGATTTTTGTTTTCTAGAGATTTCTGTCCTATTTAGTGTGAAAACAAATACATTTTCTATTTTTTTTGTATATTCCTGCTTTATGTCTTTCTTTTCGTTCTATACTTACTTCAAGGTTTACAATTATCAAGTTTTATATTGTATTACACAAACTATGTTACACATTAATTATTAGTTCTTTGTTAGTTATTTCTTTTATTACTTTTAATAGCTTTTTTTTTCCTTTAGTTTAGATTGTCTAATCTACTCTTAAAATATATTAAAAATATTCTTTCCATCACTTGGCACTTTTATATCATCAGTCGTAAGTTTGTCATCTTTATTTTTAATTAGGCCTAGTTCCTGTTTTTTTCGGTTACAAAATTTTTAAGTACTCTATAAAAAAGCTTTTAATATTTTTTAATATTTTCATTTGCGCCCACAACCTTTCCATACTTTTTTGCTACCTTTATTGGCTATTTAACTTTCTTTCTTTGTACCTTGTATTTTCCCTATACTTTGTGTATTTTCTTGTATAAATAACCCCTTCATTTTATTTCCTTTGATTTAATTTTTTAATTTTTATTGCCCGTTCTAAAAACTTTGCAACCCTTATCAGAATTATTTTAAATTTCTACTACATATTTTTTACGGTCGTTGATAGATATCTTACTTAGACCATTTCGACTTATTTCTTAATTATTACTTAGTATCTTCTTGTATATTCCATTTTAATTTTTTCATACTTTCTTTTCTGAACTAAGCTGTTCTTTAACGTGCCTTTTTTACTAGGTATTGCATCCTATTAAAAATAGTAACTACAAATCTTTTCACTCTAACGTCTTTCATATCTGTTTTTTCTATCAACAAGTAATCGATTATTGATTTTTCTTTTAATTTTTACTTTTGTAGTCTACTGGTGTATTTTTTATGTTTGTAAAGTGTATTTGTAATTAGATGTTTTTCTCTGTATAAATATAGAAACTTGATTTTTTATTATTTTTTCTTTGGTCAAAAGCCTTTGATGACGACCGACTCTGTTTTTTGCACTTCTGCTAAAATCACCTAGTATAAAACTACTGCTCTGTTAGTCTTTCCTAAATGTTGTTAAATCTTCTCAAAATTCATCATACACAATTTATGCTGGGTTATCCTAATTCCACTAATATTAAACATTTATTTATGTAAGTCCATTTACAATTTTTCTTCGTCCTTTTTTAGCCTAGAATTACATGCTATAGTTCCTTTTTTCTTATTTAGCAACATTTTACCGTTAGTAACCAAACATTCCAAGTTACCATTTTCTCTCCAAGTTATTTGTTTTATATTTGTGGAATTATATCTTAGAGTCAGTTGTTTAAGTGGTCGTCGATATAATTATAAAATTTTTAAATCTTTCTCCTTCTTGTTATTTATTTAGTAAACACATAAAGTATATTTTTTATTATAAGAATTTTTCTACTCTATTAAGAAAGTTTTGTCTTAGTTTTCTAGCCAATTTAATTTATATTTTTATCCCCTCTTTTTTCTGAACTACTTCGACGTCGCTTACTTTAGTTTTTTGTAATCTACAATATCTAGCATTAATTCTACTATTATTAAATGTTTTATTATTCTAAATGCACCGTACGTTGAACATCCCAGAACCCTGTGAGCATGACTTTGCCTGCTGATAGCATAGTATTGAACTTTTTTGGCGGTGGTGATTTTTTGTGGCAGAACTCCATTGATGTTTTTTTGTTTTCAGGGTCAAAATAGTGAACACAGCTTTTATCACCTCTCACAATGTTGTTATATACAAAGCCTCGTCTTCGCAGATGATATACTACTCATAGCCGATAGCCAAAGGAAACTACAACAAGCAATAAATAATTGGAACAACGAAATTAAAATAAAATGAATGACAATAAATGCGAAGAAAAGCAAAATAATGAGAATAAGTAAGAACACAGATGAAGAACAAAGAAACCTGAACGTAAGATGTGAAGGAGAGCAATTGGAACAAGTGGAGAGCTATGAGTACCTTGGAGTAATAATAAGCCAAGACGGAACAGTAACAGATGAATTAAGGAACCGGACCTCCAAGGCGACTAGAGTATACTATCAGATCAACTCAACATTAATCAACAAGAAAGAGCTGAGCAAAGAGACTAAGCTCCACCTGTATAAAACAATATACTTACCTACATTAACATACGGAATAGAAAGCATACCGCTACAAGACAAGAGCAAAAGTAAATTAACGGCTGCGGAAATGAAGTACCTGCGACGTATAGTCGGAAGAACAAAGGGGGACAGAGTGAGGAACATCACAACAAGAGAGGAGTTAGACCTAGAACCGCTAGTGAAAACACTACAGAAAAGACAACTAATGTGGTTTGGGCACGTGACACGAATGGGCGAAGAAAGGCTGCCAAGAAGGGTATTAGAGGCAAGAAGAGAAGGAAAAAGAGGAAGAGGAAGGCCAAGGCAAACATAGATGGAAACTATCAGAAAGGAAGTGGAAAGGAGGGGGGAAAGCATGGCAGAAGCTAAACAAATCGCTAGGGACAGGAAGAGATTTCGAAAACGGATAGAGGACCCGACACCTTAGGGTATAAGGGATGGACAAAGAAGAAGAACAATGTTGTTAAGGAACCCATCACACTCACGCACAAAATGCAAGAGAATTTGTTGACAGATGTACAATCTCCTTTGTTTCATGTCAGTTTTCTGTACCGCAGTCCTGCAATCATGGCCTGTACACGCTCTTGTGATATGCCATACTTTTCTGAGAGCTGTGTTTGTGTTATCCGACAATTTTTTTCTGACGAGTTCGTCAACCCGATACCGATGAGTCTTGTCGGTTTCCGTACGCGGTTGTCCACTCCGAGCTTTGTCACAGACGTTTAGGTTAGCACCACCGTCTCCTTCATTACGAGCATGAACAACCCAACGTCGCACATTACTGATGTCGATACAATCATTATCATATACAGCTTTCATTCTTCTATCGATTTTAATCTGAAGCACGTTTTCTGCGGTTAGAAACTCTATTTCAGCACGCTGTTTTTCAAGTACGTTACACACCGCCATGTTACACTCTACAATTCGGAGCACTCTAGCGGCAGAGCGTTGCAACTTGCGTCAGCGAAGTGGAAAAGTCGACCGAGTAATATACATGATATACGATACCTCAACCGATATTGAGAACAAAATAAAAAATTTGGAGGCATTACCTTTCGCACGCCTTTGTAGTAGATCATTACGCAACTGCGGTTGAAGCTTTCTTTTGTATATTTCGTGTAGCATTCTATGACTTTGCAATTTCCAGTGCGTTGTCGAAACCTGGTGAAATGAAATTATTTCATTCGGGTTTACTTGCTTTGAAAACCTTTTCAGAAAGAGCTTCTATATGGTTGCATGGATCGATAAAATTTTTAGGTCTATGAACTAGTATGATTTGTACAAGTTACCAGCTAATATGTTAATCTACATATATTATTGGAAATAGTAGTCAAAAGTACTATAAATTATTTAGGTAGCTTCTTAAGGATTAAAGATTAATTCGAAACTAAAAACCATTATTTTTAGACTTAGACGCCTTTTATTTTATTTTCATTGAAGAAAAATGCTCTACTGGCAATTCTATTGGGCAATGACTACCCAAAAAGTATTTAATTTCTCAGGTATCATGGTTAGTTAGACTAAAGTGGACTAGAGATAATAGCTTTGCAAAGATGATTACCTTTTCTTAACCTACTCTTTTCCAACTGTTGTCTCAGTTTTTTATCAAAGGGACATGGGAGAATGATCTTTTGCAGCCTTTACTCATAACAAAACTAGTATATATATACTGTTCGTCCTACAAGAGTTGATATTTCGAACAAATCCGATAGAGTGCGCATATTCCGTAAACGCTTCGTCAAGACTGATTAAAACGTTTAACAAAGTTATTAAAGCGAGGATTGTAATAATCAAATGATATTTATAAGCCTTTTACATTACATAACAAATTGTTTGCCAAAAAATTCTTATGTAGGCAGAGTAAAATTTAGAAATGAACTGAAGTAAATTTTTTTTTGTAGTTGGAAAGAAATTCCTTGTTTAGGTGCACTTTTAGGATTAAGTGAGTTGGAAATTAAAACGTTAAATGCAGGAAAAAAATATATAAAAAATGTTTACAGCGATATGCTTGAAAATTATGAAAAATAACGACTTCAAACATAGCACCCTACTTTATGCGAAAATAAAATTCATATATGTTATTTGTCAGCTACTTCACCTTCAGCATCATTCGCAGGCTGCATTTGTCTGGAAAGACTTTTTATCAGATTTTGATATAAGTGTAAAGAAATTGCCTTTTATTTCTCCATTTGAAGCGGGTCCAGCTATGGAAGATGGGCTATTTAACCTGTTGCGTCGGCTGCGTTCTAATTCTTTTTAGAAATATTTGATGGAATTGAAATAGAGGCTTTGTAAAACCAATTCAGTTTTTTAATATCCATCTCTTTAAACTACACAGATAATCTTTGTTATCTTATCAGGTCACTTATACTGTTGGTACAGAAAATGTCTTTCTCCGAAGTGTTTCAAGAGAATTAGAAGCAAGGTACATCTCGGTGTTTATTTTTCCAGCTACATATATAATATAATCAAAAACCTATTTACCCATAAGGGTGTAAGGGTACACTTAAATTTTTTACAATAGTATTTCACAGTCTTATATTTCACTAAACATTGCTGTCACATAAACACGATAACTCCTTCAGTTCTATATAATTTAATCTGCTGCTAACGTTTTGGCCTCTGTCCACGGTTTTTCCTTCTTCAGTATTTTTTCAAATGCACCATTCCAAGTTTGTTTTGGCCTTCCTCTCTTTTTTGTACCTGTTGCTTTTAATTGCCAGATCATCCGTGTCTGCGCTCTTTCCTCCATCCTTTGTAGGAGTCCCCACCATCCCAGTTGTCTTTTTTCAATAAAGTCTTCTACCGGTTCAATCTTTAGTTCTTCTCTAATTGCTTCATTTCTAATTCTATCACGCTTGGTTATATCTTTTACTCTTCTCAGATATTTCATCTCAACTGCCCTTATCTTACTTCTATCTTGGTCAGCTAGCACCAGTGACTCGCATCCGAAGGTAAGAATTGCTCTGAATACTGCCTGGTACACCTTCATCTTCGTTTCTCTTGATATTTCTTTTTTATTGATAAGGCCTTTACTCAGTGCATGATACACTTTGTTAGCTGACTCTATTCTTCTATTCACCTCTATACTTTGTTTTCCTGTTTCTTCTATAGTTACTCCCACGTATTGGAAGTTGTTAACTTGTTCTATCTTTTCCTCGTCTATTTGGATCTTTACTTTTTTCTTCTCATTTGTTACTACCATTATTTTAGTTTTTGATTTAGTCACCTTCATTCCGTTTTGGCTTAATACTTTGTTCCACACCTGCAAGTAAACAAGTAAAAGAATATAATGCGTTTAAAATAAAAAAAAATGTAACGCACTGCAAATTGGTTAATTTCTTGCATGATTCCATATTTTCTAGTCGCGATATCCATGTAAAAGTTATTTTTGTGCAAGTATATCATGAGTACAAGAATTATAACAAGTATCACCATATTTATGTCAACAAGGAATAAGAACAAAAAGAAATACCTAAGTTGATCTGGTAAAATAAGAGAAACCTAATTTAATCTATTTCTTTTTGCTAACAATATCTCAGTTGCTTACAATAGGCATTTCAATAGTAAAGTTAGTTCATTTAATTAGGCTATTTTATAAATTTAATTGTAAAAATCAAATTACTAAAACCTTTTGTATATAAAGTTTTGTATAATTCAAGTTAGCAAGTATTATAAGCAGCTTTAAAATGATTTGAATAGCGAACTCACAAGAGTGACTAAAATAATGAAGTAGCGGCTGCTTCTAGGTCGATTAATAAGCGCACGTGGCTTACTGTTAAAGTTTTACGATTGTTTCTTTCCTGCATTCTCGTGGTTGCAGCCACAGCAAACTTTCAGCAAGTTTTTATTATGTTGTAGTTCGGCTGCTGACTCGTACAAATGCTGTAAAGAAAGTTAAGGGCTATAAAGTGCCAGTACTAGATATAACTTTAAACTTTTATTATCATTGCTGAAGTTGGTTTTTAAGTGTACTTAAATAATCGATAGCACCAGAAACTTTCTTAAACACCAAATAAACGTGCGGTATTAATGAAGCTACCTAACACACTATTTCATTTTATTTACTATATGTACAGGATATTTTATAACAACAACAATATTTTGTATTACTGTGACCTTACAATAATAGCAAACGTTTTTGGATCATTCCAAAATGGTTGTTTAGGGTTTCTAAAAAATAAAACGATCTAATAATTACAAATATCGAAAACACATTTTAAATATTTGTAAAAAAGTTGTTGTCTCTATTGTTTATTTATAAAACCTTGTATCAACTTAAACAAAATTAATAAGTAAACTAATTTATATATACATGTTTCGTCCAAAAGTGGACTGTATCGTAATTTTAAATTTTTTAAACAAAAGAACATCAATCAAAATCCAACGTAGGAAAACTCATCTTTGGGAATCGGACGCTCTGCTGCAGAAATCGGCTCCCCGTGCTGTACTTCTGAGAAATCAAGGAAAAGGAAAAAATAGTGTGGGTGAAAAAAAGAGCAAATTACCCCAATTTTCGTTGCGGGGCCGATCGGAGCGTCTTTCCTTACGTGAGTCCATCAGCTGGTTGTGTCCGAATTTTGCGCACTAGGTTTTTCTTGGCTCCTCGCCGGGTCAGATACAAGGAAACCGAATCGAGTCTTTCCGCTCGCAAAATTTCAACTCCCGAAATGCAATCGGCCAACAAAATGACCTTCGGGAATAGAAAAATCTGGTCGGCAAAATATCAAATCCCGGAATAAATTCAGCCTTTAACAACCGGCCACTGGGATGTAAACACTCTTGCCACCAAAAAAACAGGCCGCCAAACTCTCGGTAAAAACGGCCTCGGACACGAAAAATTTAAAATCGGTCTCACGCTTTCTAAACCATCGCAACTAAAATTCAAAAACGAAGCGAGCGAAAAAGAGTGCGAGACCGCGGACGAAATTGCTTATATATCGGCGCACAAAGAAAGCGGGCAAATGAGCCGCCGCTGACTGAAATCAAAACTAAAGCGCATGTACAAAGGGAGCCAGAAACAGCTGGCCCTAATTTAAAATTCAAATATACGTAATTGGAGATTAGAGCGAACATTCCCCACCGCTGAAGCCACCGCCTTTAGCACCAACAAGTACCGCAAGGGACGGTCAAACTCCGAAGTCAAATCCAACAAAATTGCAATACAACAGACACAATAGGGTTACACGCACCAACCGTCTCTCCATGATGAAACAAACAACCTGGATAACTATGTACACTATACACAAAATATATTCAAATTATATACAAATGTCGACAAGCCACAGAGTGAGAGCAGCTTTACCGTCGGTCGAGCAGAAACTCCTCCCGAGGTTCGAACTCGAACTACCCGAACCACGGGGCAAATTTCCCATCAAAGGTGACAACTTTTTTTAGGCGAACTCTAAAACACCTATTACAAGCACGGACACAAGCTCATACCATTTTTCGCGCGGAAAGTATACAAAATCTTTCTCTAAGCAATGAGAGTAATAGGTGAGGCCCTGCATTACAATGGTCTCTGTGGAAGTGATCAATTAATGGCTTTACAAATGCGCCCTTCTTCGGCAAAACGATAGAGTGACGGAGGTCAAAAGGCAACTCCAAAATTTTTAACCGCCCTCCGGCGCGGATTACGCCGTGTTCTAGAAACGGGACAAGTCATTGTAATTGATAGGAGCAAATTTTCCCAGTTTTCAACGCGTGTAGCTCTTTGCCGAAATGTAATCGTTGTACGACAAGGCATAAGTATTGTTCTGCTTCATTCAGGTCTTCGCCAGAAAATTCCTGCTTTGGTGCTTTTTACAAATCTTAAAACCAGTACTACGCGTATAATATGAACAACGACAAATCAGCGCTACTATAGGATTTTCGAGGCGGGGGTGTTTGGAAACAAGGAACGCCAACTTTCGGGTTTCTGAAAGCTCGGTTTCGGCGTGACTGGTCACCACTCGATTTATCGACCACGTTCCTTCGGAAGCGCTCAGCCAAGGTAGGCCTTTCCACCACAAGTGATGTTCAAATAATTTCTGTGGTGTCAATTCTCTTGAAAGACAATTCGCAGAATTTTCTACGCCGTCAATGTAAAGCCAAAAATCAACTAGGAAGTTTTCCTGAATGTCGGCTACTCGATTGGCGACAAAGGTTTGCCAACGATCGCCAGGAGCCTTCAACCAGTTCAGGGCAATCTCTGAACCGGAAAACGCGATGAATATGGACACTGTGGTTCGAAATTGCAGGATTGGATAAGTTCTTTTAATCAACTTTGACAACAATGTAGCCGCGCATATTTCAAGTCGTGGAACGGATAACACCTTTGTCGGCAAAACTTTTGACTTAGCACACACCAGATGGACAACCAACTTGTCGCCCATATCAACTCTCACATATATTACTGCTTTATAAGCATTTTGACAGGCGTCGAAAAACCTAATCAGCGCCACTAACCCGCTTTTTCCGATACCCAACCATCTAGGAATTCTTATGTTTAACAAAAACGGTAGTTCCTGTTTGCCTGCCAGCGATCAGCAATTTGGTGGGGAGGGGGTCGTTCTAACTAATCTGAGTCTCCTCCAACTGCTTAATAAATACCTTATATTATAATAAAATAGTCAAAGCCAAAACTTCCAAAATATCAACCATACGTGCAATTGTAGACAACATATGTCGTTTGGTCCATCTTTGATCTTCCGCTGCAATCCGAAACCCAAAACAATTTGACTGGGATTTCCAAAGCAACCCTAGCACCGGATTCAACGTATCTTCATAGTCGAACTCTATGACCAGATCGCCACCCGCCAATTCTGGCTCATCACACGACCATTCCACCATATCGTTTGAACCCGAAACGCGCAAGCCCTATCTACAACTTTCCGCGAAACGACCAGATCGTCCACACACATGTCTCCCGGAACGACCTCGGCCACGACTGCAAAACCCCGGTTTTCGTATCCTCCAGCGAATGGACCGCTCGCAATGCCAAATAGAACAATACGAAAAGACCAAAGAAAACTGCACTCAACTTGAACACCTCTACAGGACTTTCCAGTTCAGACCCCTACAGCAGCTCCCGGAACTTTTGGTCTTCAGTTCGTATCAAAATTTGCCGATACACCCGTCCCAGGACTGCTAAAAAAGCAACCAAAACAGCCGAAAACCCATTAACAAATCAAACATATCGGCTTGTAGCCCTAGCCCTACAGACAGCAAGTCACTAATTGATGTTTCCGAACTCGTTTTTGCATTCGCATCAAATACTACGCGAAGCGGTGTAGAAACGTTCCGTAGTTTGAATACGCTAAAATGGGGGATGATACAGCCAACGTCAGGCCGTCAATGACACGCGGCCCCGCTTCAAACAACCCGAAATGACGCTCTGACAGAAGCTCCCCACATCCGAAAACGTCGGAAGCGCACTTCCAGGCCCAACAACCGTTAAAGAGCCAAATCGTAGAAGTTCTCTAACTTTTGTATATCCTATTTGAAAGATAAAGAAACGATGAATTTTCCAGAACCCGATCTTTTCACGGTCGAAGATTCACAATCGTTGTCAAAGGGATTTCTTTGACTTTCCAGAGTTTTTGATAGAGCGTCTCGACTGGTTTATTTATAGCAATCAAACTTACGGGATTAGTCTCCTCAGAGCCAACCGAGCCCTTCCCATAACAACAAACCTAAGGGGACCTGAAATGGCAACTGGAAATTCCGATGAACTCCTTAATTTCGTGTTTCCCAAGAACTGGCTAACAATTTCGGCATCTAAAATTTCGTAGACTTTCATCGGAATGTGGAAAGACTCATCTATCAAATCCAGATTTTGATGATAGACTAACTTGGAAATATCAACTTTGCCGACGGGAGTTTGTCGACGTTCTTTCTGACAATAAGGGGCAATTGTAAATATAATACTGAAATCAAAACGAGATCAAAAGGTCAAACTGGCTTTCCGAGTCCAACAACAATTTCAGATTTTTAAAATGTTTCGACTTGTTGTAAATTATTCCGACAACCGTCGACTTTTCCACGAGAACGGATATATTCGGGTTTTAGCGAACACAGACTTGTCTCTTTCGCCTTTGACAATCGGTCTAAAGGTTTTGGAGCTCGGTGACCGAGGAGAAACACTGGAAACACCAACTACGACCTTTTGTAAATCTAAACCTTTCCCTAGGAGATAACTTTATAAATTCACCACAATCCTTGAGAGAATGACCCTTCCTTTGCAAGTTCACAATTTTTCCCATTCATACGACAATCTGGATTCACTAAAGAATTGTGTGTGGTACTTGAAATCTTTTTCTGGGTCTTGGGGAAGGTGTTTCTGGAGGTGTTAACGAACGGCATTTGCTTTTGTAAAAATTGTACAAAGTCTTGATAGGTGGGGATATCCTTGTTTCGATGTGCTTCTTCAAACAAATGTTTTGTTATCGGGTCTAAATCTGCTAACCTCGATTCAAAAACACGAAATCTCCAATATCCTCCAGACCTAATTGATTTCATTGGCGCGACAAAAATATCTAAAAGCGCTGTTAATCCTCCTCTAAATTCCGCACGTAAAATTTTAAAGTTAAACACCTGATTAATGTAATTATTTGCCAGCGGCCTTTATTATTTGAACGGTCAAATAAGGCTCCCCATATTATCTTATAATTTCTCGCCGTCGCAGTATGTCCTTGGCAAAGCTTTAACGCTGAACTTTGTAATTTTGACACCAAAAGTGTCACCCTCTCTAAATCTGACAAATTTGGATTATTGTGGACTAAAGTAATAAATAACTCGCTAAAAATCACCATTTTAGGGCATATTATCAAAGCAAGGAAGATTTGTTAAGCAACCCTCACGATAACCTCAAATAAGTCCCTAAATCGCCGTAAATTTTGGAGTAAAGTCCAAATAAATTTCGTTAATTTAAAATACTAATTCGTTAAACTCTTTAACCGTGTCTTTGTGTCGAATTAACTCGGCTGGAACAAACAACAAAATGGCTCAAATCCGGCTCGCTAGGACCAAACGAAGCGAGCGAAACCGCGGCCGAAACCGCTTATATATCGGCATACCTTGCAAGCGGGTAAATTACCCGCCGCTGTCTCTAATCAAAACTAAAGCGCGTATACAGAGGGAGCCAAAACGGCCGGCCCTAATTTAAAATCCAAATAAAAGTAATAGGATATTGGCGCGAACAATAAAGAGCTCAAGAGAACAAACTGATTTAAATAATTTTAACTTCTTCTTCTTCTTTAGACATTGTAGAGGATATCTCGGAGATTAATTATGAAAAGATGCATAGTAGCAAACAAAAATGATAAAATTTTATTTTGAAACCAATCTTCGATAATAGCGGCTCAACGAGTTTGCCATCGCTATTTCAGTGTTAGAGATCCGCCTTTCATTTCCATGATTAGACACTTGGTGGGGCGTTTCTGATAAGAGGGTTCAGTAAAGGATTTTTAAAATCTGGAAGATCACGTTTAACTAGCAGAAAGCGAATATTTAGCGAACATGAGAAAGTGTTGAAGAGAACCCAGAAACATCAACCCAAAGACGTTCTCTCCAGTTATACATTACTTAGAGATTACTTCAGCTGATATTACAAAAATATGTAAAACTGCCCCATACAAAATTCCCCGAGCCACGCTTAAATGACACCGTACAGTTACAGCAATTGGACTAAGAAGGATCATAATGAATGATAAAGCTTTTTTTCCTCAATGGTCTTGTTAACAAGCGTAATTGACGAATATGTTGAAGTAAAAATACCAGGGTCACCCGTGAAAGAACATTATGTCTGCTCACTGTACAACATGGTGCGGTGAGATCCCAAAAATTATTGGCCCCTATTGTTATGAAAAACATGATTGTAACTGCTGAGTGATGCCGGTATATGATGCGTTTCCAACAAGATGTAATTACTACGCACAGAGATTTCCGACAAAAAGTATATTTCAAAAATTTTTGCAATCAACGGGTCTATCCAATCACCAAATATAACAGCCCTAAACTGTTCTCTCTGGAGAGATTTAAAGGATAAGGTTCATATTAATAAGCCAAGAACCATGCAGAAGTTAGAAAACAATATTTGTAAGGACATTGAGACGCTTACTCCCAATACTTGAAATATAACAGAACTTTGGAAGAGAAAAAATGTAGGTCATTTGCGCGACGTATGAGTTCACAAGTAGTTTATATTTTCACTTTTAAATAAATGATGACATCAAAAATGTACATAACAATAATATTTTAAAACTAGGCTCTTTTGCGCCACCCTGTAATTAATTTATTTTTATTACAGTCTTATACTATATATAAAATATATAAATGATAATACAAATAATTTTCTGGTAATACACGTGGATAATAAAAAATTATTGTTGTACAATAGAAGAGAATATGCTTTTCCAATTAATTACCAACACGGCTAATACGACAGCTATATTGTTATTGAATAACGTTGAATTCGAATTTTTCCCAAAAACTGTAAAAATCTGTGCTGCGGGAGGAATGTATTCCGACTCCAAAAGCCGGTTCGTATCGCATATTCATTCATATCAGGTTCCAAGTGAAAAAACAAATCAAATATTGCGGGCCGAAGTCAATAATGCGAATCGGCTGAGACGATAGCCTGTGTATTTTTGGGGTAAATTCTTATTGACAGAGGGAATTGAGTAAGCCCTAACCTGCCTCCGGCGTTCGAATGCAAAATCACGTACTATCCGTTCAGTATACTTTAATATTTCAGCTCTGGGAAGCGGACAATTTCTTCTGACGTTTCAGCTTAGCCACAAGCCGCACGTGTAGCAAAATATAGTCTTGAGCGTTACTTATTTTTAAAAAGTGCACAGGCAATTGTACAACATCCGTGATATTTAAAATCTTAAATAAAATATGCTATATAAAGCAACATAAAAATAATTCTACATTTCAAAGAGATATGCAAATTTAATATACCTTTCCATATTTTTTATTAGTCAAATTGAAATTCGCAATATTTTAAAAATGTATGTGTTAATATTTATAAAAGCTCGTCAGGGTTTACTCTTAGAAAGGCGGAAAATATCTTGCTAGATATGATTTCAGTGCAGTAATAGTTCTTGTGAATGCAACTTTTAAGGTATCTCTATAAAATGCTTGAAGGCTAATTATTGTTACTTATCTTAAATTAACTATATAGTTATAATTAACTACAATATCATAAAACTGGGGGTTTTCTCATTGCAGTCGTAGTAATTTTTAATTTTTTATTGTCTTTTAAAAGTAGAATGGTGCCATTTAAAATACAACATACATATGTTTGTATATGTATAAGTATATAGGTATATATTAATTCGTTAACAATTAACGTCTTTGTTGATTTTTAATTACTGTTTAATATGTTTTATCTTAAAAACTGCAAAGTAATCTGTGATCTTGTGAAAATTCTGGGTAAAACTGAGTTACAAGCAAAATATTTTGTTATACACAAGGAAGGCCACTTAATAAATCGTTCCCATCTGGATTTCTTAGCGTAAAAACGTTCACTATAAAGTTTAAGTACAATAATATCGCCAGTGATAAAAACGAGGTCGTTAACCATTGCGGAATAAAAGTGTACAGCTGTTAAGATGTACAAAATAATATCGTGTAAGCGGAAAACGCAGTGGATTTTTTCCCCTTTTATTTGTACAATCAGTCTCGGTGGAGACTATAAATACAACTGATGTGTGCTTAATCTAAAACTATTCTAGGAATAACATGTCATGCAGAGTAATGTCCCAGTGGACATCCTCTGTAGTATTTTAGAGATATGGCAATTTAGTTCTAGGCAAGTGACTAAAATCTGGTGAGAAAATCAGAAGATTTGAATCGTTTATGTCGTCTTGGCTCGTCTTCTTCTTGCAACTAGCTCATTGGGATGAAAGGTCAGCTTCTTTCTATAATTAGTGCTGAATCGAGTGATTTCTTCACGAACTGTAGGCAGTTTTAAGTCAGCATGGAGTAAGGTATTTGGCACGTACCATGGGGCATTAACAATAGATCTAAGGACTTTATTTTGGAAGCGCTGGAGAATCTCTATATTTGAGGTGCAGGCGGAGCCCCAAATAGGGATCCCGTATGTCCAAATGGGTTTTAGGATAATTTTGTACAATAAGAGTTTATTTTCGATGGATAAGTTCGATTACCTTCAAAGCATCCAGTACATTTGATGAAATTTAGAACTCAGTTGTTTTCTCTTAGTTAAAATGTGAGTACGCCAAGTTAATCTTTGATCTAAATGTAGTCCGAGGTATTTGACTACATCATTTTGGGGTATTGGAGCTTCATTAAGTGTAACTGCAGGGCAGGTTTCTTTGCGAAGGGTGAAGGTGATATTAGTAGATTTACTTGTATTAGCCTCTATTCTCCATTTTTTTAGCCAGTTTTCAAATAGATTCAGATGGCTTTGCAGATTTCTAGATGCAGAAATATTGTCCTGATGTGATGCTAAAAGAGTCGTGTCATCTGCATATGTAGCCGTGATTGTATTATTTGTTTGAGGTAGGTCTGCTGTGTACAGTGAGTGAAGTGTGGGTCCTAAGATACTTCCTTGAGGAACTCCGGATTGCACAGGATAGAGATCCGTGTAGGCTTCTTGATACTTTGCTTGAAATGTTCTGTCGGAAAGGTAGGATGCTAGGAGTGAGTAGTACGGATGTGGGAGTAAGAGTTTAAGTTTGTATTTCAGTCCGAGGTGCCAAATTTTATCAAATGCCTGGCTTATATCAACAAAGGCTGCCGAACAGTACCGGCGGTCTTCCATATCAGTACGGATTTGCCTAGTTATTCGATGGACTTGTTCCGTAGTTCCGTGTTGTGCTCTAAAACCAAACTGGTGTGGGGGTATAAGTTCATGTTCTTCTATGATGTCAGTCAGTCGTTCAAGTATGAGTTTTTCGAGTACTTTGGAGAGGACTGGAAGAAGACTTATTGGTCGCTAGGACGTCGCTTCATGTGGATTTTTGCCAGGTTTAAGAATCATTAAGACTTTTCTTCTCCGGGGGGAACGGTTTTGAATAAAGCTGTAAGAAAGAAGAAATAGATGAAGATAGCTACATGGAATATTCAATCTATATATGAAGCAGGAAAAATCCACAACGTGCTTCAAGAAATGGAACGTCTTAAGGTTAACATAATGGAACTGAGTGAAACCAGGTGGCCAAATTCAGGGGAAATTCAAATTAACAAAGCAAAGATATACTACTCAGGTAACAACGACCCATACCATTGGAACGGAGTAGCAATAGTAGTAGACAAATCCCTGTGTAAATCAGTAATTAGCTTCATGCCTGTCTCAGATAGGGTAATCATGTTAAGAACTCAAACACTCCAAGGAATAATGAATATAATACAGGTATACACCCCTACTGCAGATAAGGATGAGGAAGAAGTAGAAAAATTTTATAACGACGTTCAGCAAGCTATAAATATCACAAAAAACACAGAAATCACGATTGTCATGGGGGATTTCAACTCAAAAATAGGAAAAGGAGAAGTGGAGGATATCATAGGTAATTACGGACTGGGACTAAGAAATGAGAGGGTAGATAGACTGAAACAGTTCTGCCAAGAACAGGAAATGATAGTCTCAAATGCGTTCTTTAAATTGCCAGAAAGAAGGCTATATACGTGGAGAGCACCAGCAGATAATAACAACAACATAATCCAAAACCAAATAGACTATGTATTGATAAATAAACGATATCGCAATTCCATCAAGTCGGCCAAAACATATCCAGGCGCAGATGTAGCAACTGACCATAATCCGGTGATAATAAAAATTGAAACACGATTAAAAAAACTTACATCACAACAGAACAAAAAACAACTACAGATAACACAATTAAAAGACCAAGCAACAAAAGATCAATTAGCGGTAAAAATTAATAAAGAACTAGAAGAAAAAATAGATAGAAACTTGAAGGGAGACCCAAATAACAAATGGGAAGCATTCAAAAAAGCAATCATGACCCCAAGTAGAGAAATATTAGGAGAATCAAAGGTAAATAACACAAATAAAATATGGATGACGGATGAGATACTGGAACTGATGGAAAACAGAAGACAACATAAGAATTAAGACAATAAAATGTATAAAACCTTACATAAAGAAATAAGAAGGAAGATTAGAGAAAGTAAGGAGAAATGGTACACAAATAAATGTGCAGAAATAGAAGAATTGCAAGCAAGACATGATTATTTCAACTTGCACAAGAAAATAAAGGAAATGGCGGGAATAAGAAAATCAAATAAAAATAATATCCTCTTGGACAGAAATAGTAAAATAATACCCGACATCAAAGGTAAATTAGAAAGATGGAAAGAGTATATCCAGGAATTATTCGAAGATGAAAGACAACAAGAAACAATAGAAGAAAATACAGAACGAGACAGTGGACCATATATAACAGAAGAAGAAGTAATACATGCAATAAAGTTGGCAAAATGCAATAAAGCTCCGGGTCCTGATGAAATTCCAGCTGAAATAATAAAATTAATCACGGAAGAATAAATAGGCGTGTTGGTGGATTTATATAATACAGTATATAATACAGGAATAATCCCTACAGAATGGCTCAGATCGACATTCATCGCTTTACCCAAAAAAGCCAACGCAAGAGAATGTAATGATCATAGGACAATTAGTTTAATAAGTCACACTCTTAAAATATTTCTGAAAATATTGCATAAAAGAATTTTCAGAAGCTAGAAAAGACTTTAGTGAAACCCAATTTGGTTTCAGGAAAGCAATGGGCACAAGAGAAGCCCTGTTCGCAGTGAATGTGTTAACTCAGAGATGTATCGATATCAATCAACCAATATATGTCTGCTTCCTCGATTACAACAAAGCATTTGACAAAGTCCGCCATAACTACCTCATTCGACTACTTAAAGATAAAAATATAGATATGAAAGATATTAGAATAATAACTCAGTTATATTTCAACCAGATTGCTAATGTAAAAGTGGAAAATGAGTTAACTGAAGAAGTACAGATACAAAGAGGAGTAAGGCAGGGATGTGTGCTTTCGCCTTTACTCTTCAACGTATATTCTGAGGAAATAATCAAGAACGCACTGGAAGAGGTATCAATTGGGATTAAAGTTAACGGGAAATATATAAACAATATTAGATATGCAGATGACACTATACTCATGGCAATGTCATTAGAAGATTTACAAAGGATATTAGATCTAGTAGTCGAAAGTAGTGAAGAAAAGGGTCTGTCACTAAATATCAAAAAGACTAAATTTATGACAATCATAAAATCACAACAACGACAAGAAAATATATGGATTAGAGGAGAACAAGTGGAGAAGGTACAAAAATACAAATACCTGGGAACTATTGTCAACGAGAACAATGAATACACAAAGGAAATTAGAGCAAGAATTGGCCAGGCCAGGACCATACTTAATAAAATGAGAAATATACTATGCAACAGAGACTTATGTCTACAGCTAAGAATCAGAATGTTGAGATGCTACGTGTTTTCAGTAGCATTTTATGGAATGGAGGCTTGGACGATGAAGAAAAACATCAGTGATCGACTGGAAGCATTCGAGATGTGGACCTATCGAATAATGTTGAAAATCAGCTGGGTGGACAGAGTGACGAATGGTGAGGTACTCAGAAGAATGGGGAAGGAAAAAGAAGTATTGAATACAGTTAAGATATGGAAATTACAGTATCTGGGGCATGTGATGCGGGGAGAAAGATATGAAATCCTACAAAATATCATGCAAGGGAAGATACAGGGTAATAGGAGTAGAGGAAGAAGACGCATCTCCTGGTTGAGTAACCTGAGACAATGGTACAATTGCAGTTCTATTGAATTGTTCAGAGCAGCAACGTCGAGAATACAAACAGCCATAATGATAGCCAATCTTCTAAGAGGAGTCAGCACTTAAGAAGAAGAAGACTTGAGCTGATTTCCAATGGCATGGGAAGTACTCAAGTCTGAGAACAGCATTAAATATTTGTACCAATACTTGCATACATTTTTCGGATAGCTTTTTAATAATTTCACCAGTAATGATAACATACCCGGGTGTCTTTTTAGTGCTAACCTTGTGGTGTATGGTTGCTTCAGCCTCACTATATGAAACTTTAGGAACAGGCAGAGACATCTGAAAGGGAGCATCGAGCGGTGGATTTAGGACAAAACAGATACATGCAATCGTTTCCTTCTATTACGCCAGTGGCGTATCGAAATAATTTTCCACAAATTATACAAAATACCCAACAAGCCATACAACTCCAATAAATGAGCTATATTATGAAACCTCACCAATTAGGTCCTAAAGTACTTTCTCAGTAAACATGGTATAAATTACTGCCTTCTACTTCAACCAATCACAACAGGGATTTCATCCTCAACAAGTAAGAATGTCATTGACTAATGAAGACAAACCAGATAATGTACAGGAAACTAGTAATATTACATAGCAACAAGTACAAAACAAGAGAAGATGACAAGATTTACAAATAATTAGGATAACAATAAAATAACCACAAATAACAAGTTCAGCCCACTGATATGAAAGAAAACACCCGCTAAAAATCACGAAAACTTTCCCTACCTACATACATGATGTAACCGAGTATCCAAAAATAATAAAGCAAATAAGAAACTGCTTAGAGTATAAACTATATAGCACAAAGAGCTTCACTAATAACATCATTAAGATTAAGTATAATATTATAAAAAGCTACCGTAAATTAATTAAATACTTAAAGCAAGAAAATATTATTTACTCTAGTTACCGACTGAAGGAAGATTGAGTGGCAATTAAACATCTACGTAATACCATCCCAATTGCAGAAATAGCTAATAAAATAAGAAAACTAGGGCACCATGTAAGAAAGTTCATAGATGTTAGACAAAACTACAAAGGAACCCTTAAATCTCTTTTTTGTTGATCTCGAGCCAGCAAGCAATAACAAAGAGGTATGCAACATAGAGACTACGAAACATAAACATTAAGATTGAACCACATTACAAAATCGAAAACGATGTTGTGTAGTTCTATGAGATGTCAACTGTACGGACACTCCAAGTCTTATTGCAATAGAACTTATGTGTGCATAAAATGTGAAGGATCACAAAGCACTATAAGCTGTAAAAATATAAGGAAACGCCAGCCATTTATGCTTTGTGGGGAGGTGACAATCGGCCAATTATAAAGGATGCAAATATTACCACAAGTTTATTCAAAGAAATCAGACACAAAAAAGGCTGTTGCTATAAAACTAACGACTCGAATAATGTAAAAATCAAACCCAATTTTTACTAGGACAATTATAAAAATCACAGTAGAACATATAGTCGTGTAGTCAACTATAATCAACCAAGTAATATCAATACACCAACATTATCAAACAAAGTACTGCTACAATTTCTTAATAAATTTACATCTATGTTCAATCAATTAATTCAGCAGAATAGCATTGTTCTTAACATGTTAACAACGATAAATAGTTTTATTATTATAGTTTAATCAGCTCAGCATTGATTTTGCTATACATGATTCGGTTGTGAGTCATAATTCTTAACTTATACTAACATTGTGAGGGTTAGATTCCTCATAGATTACATTGTACATTTATTTGGTTTAATACGTATATTGCTTGTTTATGAAAATTATGTATTTATTAGAAGAAGTCCCGAGGGAGTTTTCTTTTTAGTCTTTTATGTTTACCTTTTGACCAAGGTTATGCGACACTGCACTGTCGCATTCACTTATATTATCAAAGAATTTGTTGCATTGTTTATTTATGCGATCGAGTAGAGGCGGTAAACTTAGTTCTTTGTGCGCATTCACTGAAATTTGAGCAACTTTGTTTTGCAGAACTTGTAATTTTATGTAGTGTGTGTTAGATGCATTTCTCATATGTTAAAATAAGATGTAGTATTATTTTATATATTAGCATAATGCGCTACACGCAAATGTAATTTTCGATTTACCAGCGGTACAGGATACCCAGCATGGCATAGCACTCGCTTAGTTTTTTGTTCACATTTAGGTATCTAGATAGACACCTATATATTTAATTGCTGAATCCCTGTTTTTCCACTCAATCAAAAAAATTTGGTTTAATTTTATGATTGGTAAGTTCTTTATTTACTTTAGGGTAAAGATTTTTGTCTGTGTCTTTGTTACATTGATTTTAATTTTCCAGTTGTTAAATCAGTCATGCATCTCATCTGGGACACTTTGTAGATGGTTTACTTGTTACTTGGAGATTTTCACTTTGTGTTAAGATTGCAGTTTCATCCACGAACATAGCCAAGGTAGTATTGTCAGTTGTTTGCAAGTCGTGCATGTAAATATTGCACAAGAGTGGTCCCAATATACTATCTTGCGGTACTCCCGCCAATATTGGTCTTTTATTTGATACGATAGTATTCACTCTCACTGAGAATGTTCTGTCTTTTAAGGACGAAATTATGTTAATCAGATAGTCTGGGAATCCCAGTCTTATTATTGTGTACCTTAGTCTTTGGTGCCAGACTTTGTCGAAAGCATTTTGTAGGTCGATAAATGGTACTACAGTGTAATTCTTATTCTCAAAGCCTGTCTCTATTAATTCGGTAATTCTCATTAACTGGTGTGTTGTCGAGTGCTTTCTTTTAAATCCCATTCGATGATGAGGTATGATATTACATTCATTCACTATCTTTTAGATCCTCTCATGTACAACTTTTTCCAATAGTTTAGAGAGTGTTGAAAGTAAACTTATGGGACTGTAACTTCCCGGACTGTGTTTTATTTACAATATTTATGGAATGGTAATATGTGAAAATGTTTTCATTCACTAGGAAGTATACTTTTCGAAGGCAGGCGTTAGATGTATTTGAGTTTTTGGTAAACTGTTTTAATATACTATTTGTTATTTGATCTGGATCTGGCAATTTTTTGATGGGTAGTTTTAAAATAAATTTTTGAATTTCTGCTGGCGAAGTTGGTTCTGTCTCTATGGGGTGTTGACTATTAAAACTATTGTTTGTTTTAATTACTTCTTGTTGCTAGTTTTGTACCGTGTTTGCGTCATTAGGTGTAAATACTTTTTAAAAGTGTAATGCTAGAAGATTAGCTTTGTTTTTGTCAGTTGGATATGTTGCCATTGGCTGTTAGTGGGGGAATGATGTTAGGTTGCGTTAATAATTTTTGGTAGCCTGCCACATCGTTGCGTCCCTTGGCTGGAGCTCTTCAATATATTTGTTATATAAATTATACCTGTAGTTGTGGAGCTGATTATAAAACGTTTTAAGATGTGGTCGTCTGGTCCGTTGCCATTCACGTCTGGTTCTGGTCTTTAGTTTAATTAAGTTGGCTATTTCGATTGGAGTATGGATACCACTGCATTTTTTTTACTTCTATGGCGTTAGTGCTGGTTGTACAGTTATATTCACTGCTTGAGTATACTGGTTGACTGCTTCATCAATGTTGCTGTGGAATGAACTGGTCCAAAGTTTTTGATATTTGTGTCAAGCTCTGGTTAAAACGTATTCCAGTTTATTTTCACTTCAATTAATTTTGGTAATAGCGGTGTTTCCAGTGGTTTGCTATAGAAGGAGAATGTTACCGGTACGTGATCTGAATCAAGTTTATTCAAAACTATTTGGTAGATAGGAGTTTGAAATAAAATTTAAATAAACGACATCTAAGATATCAGGTTTATAATCTGTTCTATAGAGGTGGTAAGTATATTCTTTAGGGCTGATATTTGTATGTTGGTTTGTCAGCATTTGGTTTAGCCCGGCACCATTCGGGTTATCAGCTCTACATCCCCAGAATTTTTGTTTGCAATTTAGATCCCAGTTAGCAATGTTGGTTTATTTGCGCAGAAAATTTTTGAAATGTCCTCTTCTAGAATCCGTTTGTTGGGTTGTTTCTAAGATGCGCGAAGTATCATTTTAGTTTTATTTTTAGATATCAGGTTAATAGCTGCTGTTTCTAGGTTTTTAACGTTTAGATCCAGTAACTGGTAGTGAATTAATTTTTGTTTGATTGCAATTGCCACTCCTCCCGATGTTGCTTGCGTTTCTCTATCCTCTTATATACATTGTATCCTGGTAACTTAAAAATTTCTGTATTTATAAGTTGTGTTTTGGTGATTCAAGCCACGTTAACGTTATGTCTAAATAAGAACTCAATAAATATACTGCGTTGTTTCTTTATACTATCAGCGTTCAAATTTAGGACTGTTATATTACTAATTGTGAATTTTTTATTTGGATCCATAAGAGAAAAGTAATGGTATCAGTGTTGTTAGATAAGCCATAATTTTATCCAGGTGTGGTATTAATAACTCAATTACTTTTGATATAATACTGGTTAGAAGGTTCTGTTCTTCATGTTTGGTTTTGTGATTTTCGCTAGGTTTTGTTGGTAGTTTGGGAAAAGATTTGTTTTAGTCTTATTGGAGATTTCGACTTACAGCTACTTTTGTTGTGGCTGGTGAAATCCACACTCGTGCTCTAATTTGACTTAGATTTGAAGGGTTGTATTTACGGCTAACTTTCTGGTATCAAATGCATCCTTTGAAGTTCCCGGGATGAGGTGGATCCGTAGGTTTTTTTGAGCATTTATTATATTAATGATTATTTGTGCACTTTACGAACCGTGGCTTCATTTGGCAATAATTTCGTGTATGTCTGTGCAGTTGACATTTCTTACATTGGGGAATTTCTTTTGATTTTTTTCTTACTTCTACTTCAATAATTCTATACTGGATTTTCTTTAAGTTTATAATTTCATTTCCCGTTGCGGTTTCTTCCAGGTTCACCGCGCATAGCGTATGGGCTTTTTGTCCTTGTTATAAAGACGAGTAATTTTAGTTACAGGTTTATTAATTTGTCTATCACTTCCTTATCAGTGATTGAAACCGGACGGTTTCAGATAATAACTGAAAAATTGTTCTTTTCAGTGTCTTTAAATGTGTGGTAATTTAATTTGTTATCATTATAAAGTTTGATGCTTTCTTCAATAGTACTTTATCCCCTTTGGGCTATATTAAATTCTTCTTTAACGTTTTCCTTAAGATCTTTTATAATTTCTTGGTGTTTTATATGTGAAACGTAGTGTAGAAATATCGGTGGAATTTTTATTATAGTTTCTTGCGTTGAGGTAGAAGGAATATTTTGTTCGTCGATATGCATTTGCCTTACAGCTGCAGCGTATTTACCTTGATGAATTATGTTTGAAGCGCTCTGATTGTTGTCGCTTGATAAGTAATATTTGTTAGCTGCGATTAGTGTGGCGGTATCGAAGTAATACTTTTTATTTAGTATGGCAGGTGTTGAAAGTTCGCTATTACTCCTCTTGCCCATTTTATCGTGATGAGGAAACGCCCCCCTCCCGTGGGGGTTTGTCTGTTGTGCTAAGATATTTACGGGTTGCGGTTAATTAGAGTTTATTTGAAGTGATAACTACAAATATCGATAAGCACTTGATTTCAGCTCAGCTCGCACTCGTTATCAACAGGCACTCCAATGATAAATAGTGAATTGGCTTATTAATGGCTAAATTCTTACAAATTGCACTGCGGACTGCCAATGGCCTTGAACAGCACAAAGAAAAAGTAAAAACTTTTTGATAAGCAATTACATAGATACTCTATTAGATAGTGAAATACATTTTACGGAACAAAAATTTATTTAAAATATCAAATTATGTAAATTATAATACTAACCATCCTAATGGTACTGTGCATGGAAGCACAACAGTTCTTATTAAAAATACAATATACCATTACGAACTACCAAAATACCAAAAAAATCCCTTACAATCCACAGCAATAAAAGAATTAATCTACTTTATGTTCTGATAATTGCAGCTATCTATTGCCCACCTCGTCACAATATAAAAAAGAAACATCGCTAAGAATATTTCCAAACATTAAGCAATACATTTCCAGCTTATGGTAATTACAATAGCAAACACACCAGGCGGGGCTCACGTCTAATAACAACCAAAAGCAGTGAACTGTCTAAAGCAGTAGAAGACCATAGATATTTATTACTCTCAATAAGCACACCAAACTACTGGCGTACTGACTCACAACAAATTCCTGATTTATTAAACTTTTTTGAAATCAACTCGACATACACTAACATTGTACCCAGCTACGATTTGTCATCTGATCACTCTCCAATTATAGCAACAATTGGAACTTTTGTAATATACAAGAAACCCCCTCCTAGATTACACAATGCTCAAACAAATTAGGATACTTTCGTAGTATGTTAAATAATGGCATCGACCTAAAAATTCAATTGAAAGAAAATTAGAATAAACTGCACAAGGGTCTACTCTAAAATTTTACAAAAAAATAACCCGGGATATACCTTTACAAATAAAAAATCCGTATCAGAAAAAAGACAAACCAAATCAAAATGGTAACGTACTCACACTAGCCGATAAACGGTTCTATAACCAAATGAGTCAAAAATTAAAAAACAAGCACAAAGAAGTCAGAAACCAGGAGTTCAAGCAATATATCACTAAACTAAGCATAACAGTTAACTTCATTTTGAAGCCAATTAATAATTCAAAAACCTATCTCCTGCTTTACCAATAAGAAAACGCATCAACGAACCATGGGCAAAAAGTAATGCTGAGAAAGAAAATTTATTTGCAGAACACCTGGTTTCCGTATTTCAACCGTTAAACAATATAGCAGACTAAGAAATAGAACAAAATCTCCCTATTCCACCTGTAATACATACGCCTACCAAAGCACCGACACCAAAAGAAATTGCGAAAGAAATTAAACATCTAAATCCAAAAACTTCACCTGGAATTAATATTGTCACAGCTACAATGATAAAGGAATTGTTTGAAAAGAAGGGACTAAAGCACATCTATAATGCTATTTTACGACTTGGATACTGGCCAAAAAGGACGCAAATTATAATGATAGGTAAACCAGAAAAAGATCCAACAGATGTCTCCTCTTACAGATCTATAAGTTTGCTGTCAGTAGTCCCAAACTACTTGAAAGACTGGTACTTCATAGATTACATGAAGACCTACCTGCAGAGAACTGGATACCAGAACATCAATTTGGGTTTCATCAGAAACATTGGACAGTGCAACAAGTTCATCGAATTACACAAACAATAAATAAAGCATTTGAGAAAAAACAATATTTTAATGGAGTCTTCGTCGACATCAGCCAGGCTTTTGGTAAGGTCTGGCATCTCGGATTAATTTATAAAATTAAGTGTACTTTTCCGCCAGTCTACTTCAACCTTCTAAAATCTTATTTGAATGAGAAAAACTTTCAAACTAAGGTAAATAAAGAGAAATCCCACTACATTCCTATTAATTTAGGAGTGCCTAAAGTCATTGTTCTTGGACCACTGTTGTATATCTTACACACATCAGATGTACCAGTGGCACAAAAAGCGACAACAGGAACTTTTTCCGATGACAAGGCTATTCTCTCTTGCCATGAAGGTCCTTAAAGAACCCCAAACCTTACATAAAGCTTCCTATATAACCTACAACAATGGCTGGAATAATGGCGAGAATAAATCGGCACATATTACATTTACCCTCCGCAAAGAAACATACCCTGCAGTCACAATAAACAACGTACAAATACCACAAATGCAAACGGTAAGATATTTAAGATTACACTTACATATCAAACTGACTTGGAAACAACACATCGCAAAAAAGAGAAAACAAGTAGAGATTAAAACAAGACCACAGTTACTGATAGGAAGAAAATCACGCCTGTCTATGGAAAACAAAATCCTGATATACAAAGCAGTCATCAAACCAATATGGGCTTAGAGACTAGCACTATGGGATGTACCTCCAAATCAAATAAAGAAATTATTGAAAGGGATCAATCCAAGACTCTCCGTCAAATTTCGGACGTTCCCTGGTAATGTGCAAAACCATATACTACATACGGACCTCAAATTTCCGTATTTCTTATCGTTACACTTTTACGTAACCTCTGGAAAAAAACTTAAATTTTTAAAGTTAACGTTTTATAGCAAATTATAAAATTTAGAATTCGTCAATTTTTCTCTGTTGCACACTAAGATTATTTAGGCTATAATATTCTTACGGCAGTCAAACCTACATAAAATTATTATTTTTTATTACATTCCTCACACCCTATTAATTATAAAAAAGTAATATTTCGATGTTTTTGATCATATATAATAAAAGCAGAACATACATTTTACGCAAACGTTTAACCGTGCGATTTTTCAAATGCGCCATACACTTTATATCGCGTGATGCGATAATGCAACGGCAATCAGTAAACATAAAATGTAATAAAAGTGCAATTTGTTTAAGCTTCAGATCGTATCGCGATGAAACATTACCGTATTGTCCTTTAATGTCAAAACCGCCCTAACGCTGTATTAAGCCGTCCGGAATTACCGCATTACAACGCGAAGTAGAAATTAATGTCGAATCCATAAGTTACAGAAAGAACACTAATGCGGTACGTATTGCTGTTATTCCGCGATTATGGGTAATTAATTGCCGTTGAGATGTCTAACTGCCGTATAATAAAGCTAAAAAGCAGAAAGGCGCAGCTAATGATTTCTACCACGATATGTTATTACACGCTCAAGAAAGTTTTATTTTCGTTAATAAGTAAATAAAAATAACAATACAAAATTCCATATTTGAGTAAGACAGTGAAACTATAATGGCGATGTAAAAGTAATTCGAATTACTTCTCTAATCGAAAGAAATAATTATCTAGAGAAGAGTATATTTTAGCGGCTTACGATATCGACAAATTCTCAAAATAAACAAGATACTTCTAATCTTACAGTTTATTACATATGAACCAACAAAGCTGTGAATGATCGGATGGCTAGTTTCGATATAAATATCGGCAATGGTATTGGTGTCTTGAAATTTCTTGTATCTAGTTTTATAGGATTGAAAAAAGCGGAAAGAGTTGTTAGTTAAATAAAATTGGAGTGGAAGAAAACATATTAAATATTAAAACGTCAGGCGTACCGCCGATTAAAGACCAATTATGTTATGATACAGCCAACTAAGATTATACAAGGACATATTTAAAGTTAATATATTTACAATAAATATTTATAATAAATTTATATGAACTTATTTATTTATTTCTGTGATAATTATTGTCAAATTACCTCCCTGTCAATAATTGAGATTGTGGAAATTCCACTTGGAACGTGGGCACATCTTTTTCATCTCGTAGTATCGTGTTGGAAGTATTCAGGTTGAAGCTGCATGGTGGGGATTGCAGCCGGTTACATCACATTGTATTGTTCTAACCCATAATCTTCACTGCACTTTGTTCGCCATTTTACTTTTCGTAGGTTAGCTTCGATCTGTCGATGGACAAGGAGATTACGTCTTATCACGTTTACAACTAAAATTTTGTCTGATCTAACAGTTAAAGTGAATGAACCTTAGTGTGGTTGTTAAAGTGGTCTCTTTGATTCATCTTTTTGAAATGAATACGCAATTTTAAAGACAACTATTGCTTAATTGCCATATATGGTACTATTTACAAACTTCATTCCCTTATGTTTTTGTAAGGTCAACGATAAATGCAAGAGAAAATCCGGGTAAGGTTAACTCACGTTTAGTATATTTAAGTAACAATATACAATTCTAAATATAAATGCTCTAAGTCTACGCTTTATTGTAATATTTAATTTAAAAGGGGTTGCCTGCAAAAAAGTATTTTTTGCGTCCTAGGCTGACAATTCTTCTCCCATCTTCCTTCAAATTTTTGCAAGGTGGTAACGTATTAAACTAGATCGGCTTTTTCCTTGAATCGGAAACGTCGAAAAATTTAACTTACAACCAAAGTTCTGCTCTGCGAGAGCAAATCAAATGGCCGTGGCAGACGCGCTTTTTGCGTTCGGCAATGATTGCGTGTACGTTCCCAATTCGCAGCCCATACGAACCAAAAAAATGTGTACCCAGCTGAGCCCCTCAAATATTTAATACACGTTTCTTATCTAATGGACAACGTTCAAAAACGGCGGCCTAATGACTCAACCGCGGCTACTATTAAATCTACTGACGCAAGTTGAGGACAAAACAATTGATATTACTCCAAAAGAGTGGTATATTGTTAGTTAATTTGACTTATGTATTTAACTACTTTGTATTTCATCTTCTGATTATTCACATAAGTTTGTTATACTTTATTTGAAATTCAAAAATGCCACAACTTTTAAAATACATATAATGCACGTATCTAGTTATCATTTCATTTAGACTAAATATGACATAATTGAAGATTTGTGGTATAAACCTTTAACTACTAGAAATAAATGTTTATTATCATAAAATCTACATCTATCTAGTTTATGAGGTCGTATGAGTGACCGTATAGGCTGTTATTATATGTAGTAGAAAGTTTCTTGATTTAATTTGTTACATAAGATACTCTTAAGTCAGTGTAGAGGGTTTCGTTGGTAACGTACCATGGGGCGTCTGCTAGCATCCGGAGTGTCTTCGATTGGAAGCGCTGAAAAATTTTTTCAGGATGGCTTTGTAGATTAGCACTTTGTTTGCCAAGGCGAGTTGCAAATGTTTTCCTAATAATCAGGTCACTTGTTTGATTTTGAAGTCTAGGCACTTCCTTTTAATATGTGAGCTCTAAATGAGCTTTTGGCCTAAATGCATACCGAGGTATTTTACTTCTGTTTTAAGCGGTACGGGTACGTTACCGATTCTGGTTCAGTACGTTTTGTGGTAAAGTTTACTTGGGCGGATTTGTCTGGGTTGATTTTAATTTTTCATTTGTGGAACCAGTCTTTTAGGGTAGTTAGATAAGTTCTGAAGATTTTCTACTGCCGCTTCAGGTGAGCTATTGAGTGACAGAATAGCAGTGTTATCTGTGACTGTGTTGTGCACGGTTGGTGCGTTTATAGTGTACAGCAGCTATATCATTGGTCCTAATATGCTTCCGTGTGTAACTCCAGCAGTAATTTATCGCAGGTCAGACACTGGACTATTTACTTTAACTTGGTATGTTCTGTCTGCTAGATATGATTTGAGCAATAGATACAATTTACTGAGGATAAGTCGTTTAAGTTTGTATATTAACCCTGTATTCTAGACTTTATCAAACGCCTTTTTTATGTCTAGGAAGACTGCTGCACGTATGTTCTTTGTTTCTAAGCTTTTTACTGTATGGTTGACTATTCTATGGCTTTCGTATATGGTTAAATAGGATTTCCAAAATCCAAACTAGTGTGGAGGAAACAGGCGATCGAGATCTACAATGGTTTTTAATTTGGTTGAGTAGCAGTCTTTCGAAGACTTTGAAAAGTGGGGGTAATGGGTTTATTGGTCGGTATTATTGCGGTTGGGTAGCAGGTTTTCCAGGCTTAAGGATCATTATAATCTGGGCATGTTTCCATAGTAGAGGAAAGTAACAGAGTCGCAGCTTGGTATTATAGATTGTCGTAATCAAAATTATAACTTTTTAGGAAGCTAGTATTTCGCCTACTATGAGATCGTATCCAAGGGCTTTCCGTTTGTTAGTGTATTGAAATTGTAGAGTGACTTCAGCGGATGTGAGTGGTTTAATTTGTGGTGACAGTTTATGTGATATATTTAGGAAAGCTTCTATTTTTTATTATTATTGTTTTCTTGGGGTTGTAATGTACTAAAGACGTTTGTGAGGTGATTGGCAAATGTTCTTGCTTTTTCCATGTCTGATCTTGCCCAATTAGCATTTTTCGTTTTTGATAGAAGGAGTCATTACAATTGGTATTTTGATTTTTTTTGTTGCTTTTAAAATGTAAGCTTAGTTATGTACTATCTAAAAGTTAAGTTTTCGGGCTTCTGTTAGTGTATTGCACAATAGATAAGTAATTCTGTTGTAGTAGTTTTTATTCTGTACGTCTTTTAGAGAAAAAAATATATAAATTTAAAAGGCAGTTTTATTTCGTATGGGATCCATTAAAGTTTTACCTTTTTGCCTAAACCAAGACGTTTAGTCATAAAGGACTAAATAAATGAATTTCTATCAAGCTTAGTACTTTTGTGAAAGTCGTATTAAAATTTTGTAATGAGTGTAAGATAAAAATTTAAGAAAAACATGTCATACTTTTTCATCCCTACAAAGTAAAATAATAGCCTACAGATTAACAGAAGCTTTCAGTAATCCAAGTATATTCTCCAGAAAGAAATTATTCTGCACTCTGCGAAGTTTTAGAAGAAATATTTAAAATAATTAAAAATAATTTACGCAGAACTTAACAAAAATGTGTGGTTATCATGTTCACACGGTTGATTTGATAAATAATTTACGGCGAAAGCAACAAATGTACACCTAGTCATAAAGTTTCTTGCTTCTATCCTCCTATTCCTAAGTGTCGTCTCCATCGAGGTTAGTGGGTATTGTGGTAAATTGTTCTCTGGCAGACCTACATGAAATAATGTCGCTGCATTCTGGTTTGTCCATTCTCTTATGTTCCTCAGCCATAATTTTCTTTTTCTTCCTATAGTCACTTTTTTCTTCGATCTTGCCTTGCAACATTACTTGCAAATGTTTTTAATCTTTGTGTCGTTATTTATTTTAAGGAAGACTTCTAGCTCTTGTGTTTTGGCTTGAAGGCTATTGGAATTCTATAATGCAATTTATAAGAATTTAGCCATTATTTTACTAGTTTAGAAATTATTGTTGTAAGCATGTTAATAATGGTGTTGTTCTGTTGATGTAGCTGATTAGACATTTTTTTGAATTCAGCAAGGAATTGCGTAAGAGTAAGATGTTGGTGATTCATTTACTGTAATATGCCTATAGGTAGTCAATGGAGCTTTAGTGGAGTCATTTGTCGCGGACAGAGAAGAAAAGGTTCTTGTATTCGGTTTACATTGTACAGCTTGTTTTTTTGATTGTTATGAATTTGGATTTGTCTTGTTTTGTAAATCTCGGTAGACTGTGCAATCTCTATAATTAATTTATTTAAGAATCATGGCTTATACTACATTTGAAATATGCATATAGGATTTAGTATGATGGAAGTTGTCGCATCTTGTGCAATGGGCTATACTTGAATTTTTTTGTATGCGGATTTACAGATTATGTTCGTTTTTGCAAATATTGCAATTTATAAATATTTTTGTTCTTGTCAAGGAGTTAGAGGTTTATAAAAATCAAAGGTAGCACTTTTTTAGTTTGCTTATGCTTCGTGTTGCTAATATTCTTAGACGTTGTCTAGAAAATGGGCAATATGTTTCCTATATGAATCGGGCATATGTGCATTGATTTTAACGACATTAATTGCCATTGATTTGGTGGTGTACTTTTCATATTCTAGTATAGATGTGATACTATACATCATTTTCTGGTAGTTTATGACTCCTTGTACAAATATTTGCTACGGTTTTAGTATTTTAACTGTTTGCCCCCTAGTGCCATTGTCTCTGTTGCCACTTATTAAGTCTATTACCATCGATAGCTGCAAATTTGTTTGACTGTGTTAACGTAAATCGTTAATTTAGTGTTTTATTACTTTTTGGCTTTTTTCTTTTAACATCAGGGACTCTTTGCCATGCGTTATTTTCATCGGCCATGTTTTCATCTTCGTCTGTGCTACTAATCTATTTTTGCTGATTTATTTGTGTTGAGGTAGATTATGTTAAAGTTTGTTAAAGTGGATCCACTTGTGTTAATAGGGATAATTGCGTTGCAGGTTTTTGTGTATATTAAAACGACTGTATTGGTTGTATTTGTTTAAACGTTGCATATTGCGTCAGTGGTATTTGTATATAAAGTTTAGATGTTGGTTGTGTGTTGTACTTATAATGTATAGTTGCTGTTGATAAGGAAGCAGATATTCATAGCCTTGGAATTAATTTTTAATGAAATGTGTCCGTTATCAACAAGCAACTTTATTTTTTATGTACATTACTTATATATAGTAAATTACAACCACTCAACAATTGATATCAAAATTTGTAAATCATAAATAAAATCTACACTTTAGAGCAAAACAATCAACTCAGCAACATGTTCGAGATTTGACAGAATGCCTGTCCACTCCGAGAGCATTCCAAGTAAAGCTCACTCCGCTGCTTTAAAGCTTAAAAACTGTGCTTTCAAAGGATACCACTTTGATGGAACCTGTTCTGACAACATTATGGGCCTAAGAATATGTGTAACACGAGAGAGTTGAAAGGAAAAGCTGATTATAAAAGAAAAAATATATAACTCTTAGTTGAAATTTATTTAATAATTTTTTCAATACATGATGTTGCCACCGCTACCCCTAATTGCACTTTCCAAGTGGTTAAACATGGATCGGATAACTTTTCCTGTACTATCTCGAGGGAAACGCTCCCTGGTGCAAGATTTCTAGCCAGAACTATTACCTTAACCTCATTCCACATGCTCAATTGGATTCAAGTTTGGGCTACACGAAATCTAGTTTATTTTCAGCCAGGTAGTGGTAGTGGTGTAGCATCGCGCATTGACGTGCATTAGCATGAAGTCTTTACCAAAAAATCTCGCAAACGGGACATGTTCCTTCAGAATGTTCTTAATGTAGCGGTCTACTGTTAAATATTTTCCGCGTCTTCTACTAGGCACGAAAACCAACTCGGTTTTGAAATGATTGCCCAGAACATGCAAGAGCCTTTCTATATACGACAGTTTCTTCAATACAGCAATGAACAGAAACGTCTCCTGTCGTTGTCATGTAGATACACCCTGAACTAATCGGTGAATAATATCTGACTCTAATGGCCGAGGTCCTAATCGAAATGTTTGTGAGCAAATTCTAATAGTCTTTGCTTTTGGACTGCAGTTAGCTTAAAACTCGCAGCTGACTTTTTTAAAGTTAAGTTGGCTGCCTTCAGTCTTCTTCTCACTGTCCAAGCGTTGAAGACCACACCTCTGACAGCACTTAGCTCTTGCTTGAGGTCAACGCCAGTCATATGTCGATTCTTGAGAGATATTGAGACAAGAAATAAATCGTCTCTCTCCATTTTTACGCGCCTACGTCCGCGGACGTAGCCACCGGTTTCCTGGTACCAACGCCACACTCTCGACACAGCTGATAGTCTCAAATTTAATCGATGTGCTACGGCCCTCTGACTGAGACCCTTTCTCAACAATGCAACTGCCTGGGCTGTTTTGGTGGCTGTGGTATCCATTTTTTACTTTATATATCTAGTCTATCATTAATTTACTGGGATGATCATTAGTTTGGGACTTATATCTGCTGCAGAAGTTTTGGATTACCTCCTTATTATAAAAGATCTATAAGTCATTATGTAATATGCGGTTGTACACATACCAATCGGCATTTTCTAATGCCCGAAGTGTTGTACTTTGAAAGAATGAAAGTATTTTTACGTTCGATAAATTAGTGCACCCTCAAAACTAGATACCGTATATTTATATCGGTTCTATTGTAGCCTTATATGTAGTGATTTATATTGAACTTTAGGAGTTGAATTGCGCGTATTATTTTGCAGAGGGGTAACATCAATTGACTACCGCGGTCTTGCAATTTTATCCAATTAGACTTGTCCTCTGCTACTATTTGAAAGAAAGAGTTTATGTCAACAAATCTGTTGCGATTCCAGGTCTAAAACTGAACACCAGAATTGTAGTTACTAAAGTGGAGCTGCATTTATGAAGAAGCATTATGGAAATCTTCGGTAAAAGACTGATCGCATGTCAATCGAGTAGTGGAGGTCAACATGATATTTAATGCGTAACTGATAAGTTTAACTCCATACTGATACAAATAAAATTCGAATTGTTTCAATATTCTGTATTTTATTAGGGAACGACATCTTGAAGTTCAATTTATATCACACTGTACAGTAACAAATTATTTTTTAAACTAAATTGTGATTTCTATCTGAGGAGTCAGCTAATTTTTATATGGATGTTTAATTTCTTCCTTTAAGTTTTTGTGTGTTTTGTAAGTGAGTTTGTTGTTAAGATGTATCTCAAGATGTTCTTTGTAAAATAAACGTATTTATTGATTGGAGGCTAGTGAACGTGAGTCAATTGATTTGTGTTTGTTGATTTTGATTCACCAAGTTGTTGTTCATTTCTCTAAAGCATCTAGTGCGGTCTATAAATTTGTTGTTGCTTAGCGTGGATCATTGTAGTAAAATGATAAAGCTGCGTTATTCTCAAAGACGGCAATTATAACGTACGGTTTAAATGATAGGTAGAAAAAGTTTTTCTGTTTTTATATGGTAGGCTAGAACTCGATCAGTAGCATGAATTGTCCAGAAGCACAGTTGAACACACAAGTTTTTTGTTTCAAAAACTTTTTTTACACTATCTACTATTTTATGCCCTTGTTCTATCTAAGTTTGAGTACTTTCGACAAAAACCGTATTGGTGCTGATGGAGGTGTTAAATAATAGTGTTCTGTAATAGGACTTGGTTTTCTTAATGGTATTCTTTTAAATATCAGAAAGTACTGCTATTTGAGATGGGTTGCCCAGCTCTTGTAAGACAAATTACTTACACTAATTTTTATTAAATGGAAAATAATTGAGTTTTTATTATAACATTATATATTAGTGCTATGACTACTAATGTTTAATTTGATTGCTAGTCAAAGAACTCTGTTATAGTGAGGTCATAACCTGGCGTTTTGCAAGTTTTAGGTCATTTAATTTTATTTTGTATTTTGTTAGGTAAGCAATGCTAGACGGACAGATTGAGTGAAAGTAATGCTTCAATAAATTTAAAAATTACACATCATTAAGATGAATTATAGTTGTCTCATGTGACCGATAACGTACTTACAGTTCTTTTTTACCGTTTTAGTACCGAGTGCCACCAATTTCGGTTTCCTAGTTGCTTGCTCTAAGAAATAGTATTGTCTGGGAGATAAGTTGCATATGTAGTGGCTGCATATTATGTTTTTATATTTTTATTAGTCCTTTTAGTTGTGCTGTTAGAAAGTTTACTTTATTTTTATCGTTGGAGAATCGTGTTTGTTGTCAAATTTGTCTTGTTATTCTTTTCTCAGTACTCAGTTTCTTAATTGCTGCTGTAATTTTATAGGTGTAGCTACCTAAGATGAGTACTGTAGAATCTGCATTAGTTGCTTTACTGGTACCATTAACTTCTCTTGCAGAGTTAAGTTCCGATTGAACTGATGGGTAGTCGTTAATATATTGTTTAAAAGCACTCCGATTTTTTATTGTTGATATCCTTAATATGTTATAATGAAGTTAACTTAAGTCGTAATAGTCTTTGTTGTCCGTATAGTTTCGTAAGTACTTTTTGTAATAAATAAATCTATAGCACCTGGTAATTTATTTATGTCACTGGGACACTAGGTAACTGTTATATTAAAGTGTCTAAAATCTTAAGGAAGGCGTGTAGAATTAAAATCACCACCTGCTATAAATTTGCTACCCCAAGGTTGGTAATATATCGTTGATATTACCATCTCTTCAACGTGGTCTTTAATTTCCACCATTGTATCTTGTGTATGGTTTGTTTGAGAGTCATCTGTTTTATAATGTACTATTTTATTTTTAATTTTATTGCTGTTCCCACGTAAGTTATATTATCGGAATTACAGGTGTCTATATAGTTATATATGAAGCAACTGCAGTTTGTGAAATGTTTTAGATACTAGAAGTATATGAGTTATCTGGGTTGAAAACAAATTTTATTTCAATGCGGTGTTTGCGTTCTATGCGGCTACTTTTGTATACATTGTTGGTAAATTTTGTTTATCAGGCTTGTAAGTAGAATGAATATCATAAAGTTTTATTGCATAACTGTGTGAACATAACTTCAAATTTTGATAAATGGGCCAGTTATATGTGATTGTTGCTATAATTTTAATTTTGAACGTTATTTTATGAACCTGGTGCTATTGTGGACATTGTTGTCTCGCAGTAACTGCGGTATAGTTTAATTAAGGTCTGTTAGTTTTATTTAGTACTATTGTAGCTGTCGTAGTTCATAGCAATTGCGTTCTAGTTGTAGTTTTATAGGGGCATAAATGCGAGACTACCTTAAAATATTTTATTTTTATATCCTTTTACATATATAAAATGATGTTTTTATATGTTATTTTTTATACAATAAAAATTCAATAAAAAATATCTGTTGATAACATTAAGCTAAGTCGCATATACTTAGCATATAATAATCATAAAAATATATATTCTAATTTCTTGTATAAGAGCTTCTCTAAGTTACATTTAACGAAACCCGGTGTTCGTTTTAAAAGGCATTCACCCAGGTTACGGGTTAGCTCCTTTCTGTTCTATTTATCAATAAAAGTTAAGTTACAGTAGTTGATAATAATTTATTTACACAGTTTCATAATGAAGTCTTATAAATGTACTATTAACTGACAAAAAGAAGAAGCCTGACAGATAATTTTATAGTGTTTTGATAATTTCCAGAATTTTACACGTCTGGCTAGGTTTCTTATCTATACACTAACTAAGCTATAGGAAATCACATCGCACATATAATACAATAGCAACTTTATCTATGTGCGACCATTTTGTAAAAAGAGCTTTGTAATTTCTACACAACAACAAAAAAAACATTGTTAAGCAAACAAACTAACGCAGTTACAAAAGGTGGTTATAATAAAAAAACTTTATTTTGAAAAATAAACAAAAAAAAATCTTAACATAACGTAACAAATGACTTGTATGAATAGACAATCTTAAAACACCATCTAGAGACGACCATCTTTAAGAATTTCATTTATCGTGATAAATTACAGAATTACAGTCCTCGCTGTAGATGATTATTGGACAGCTGTTGTACCAATTCATTGATGTTGTAATCAACAAAAGGAAACATCGAAATCTTCGTGTAAAGTTTGGTTGGAAACAAACATACCATCACCCATCCATCAATGAATAGATTGTCTTACAATTAGATTAGAATTTTTATGTTTTTCCATCGTATTTGCTTGGTACACCCTTTGGCTAAATACCATATACTCAAATTGGCTTTAGTGTAATAATAATTTATTGAGAAATGACGGTTCAGACTTCTCAAACAGAAGATAATACATGCCTCAATATTTTAGACCTCATTAGTTGCGTTTTACTCGTAAGTCAGATATTAGCAAAGATGTAGTTTTAAGTGATTCATTTCAGTTGAATTTATGTTAACTAATAGACAAATACTATGTGCAGTAGTGAATGTTATTTAAATTGATTTCAAGTGATTAATTTCAAGTAACAATTGGTGACATCATATTATAAATTAGTTTAAGTGCTAAAGATTTAAGATGTAGTTTTATAAGTTGTGTTATCAGGAAAAGTGGTAACAATAGTGTTCTAAGTTATTTATGTTAATTATAAATGAGAAATAAAAACGTTTCCTTATTTTACAAAAGACTGAATCTGATAGAGTACCACGAAATAAAACAGCAAAATTGATTTGAGATATGGGATTAAAGGAGGAAGTAATTGGAACTGGGAGTCATCGTTTTGAATTTATAAAGTAAATTAATGTGTCAAACTTTATTAAAAGCAGGAGGAATACATTTTCAGTTAGTCAAAACTGTTTGATACTTTAAGTTTATATTTAAGTTGTGTTGTGAAGATATTTATGTAAGGCTCAGTCTCTTAAAAAAGTTTCTTAAACAATCTACTTATCAAGACCAAAACATTTATGGGTCAGTAAAGTGATACGACTCCTAAATATTTTCTAGGTTTAAACGCCTTTAAAAGTTCTGGAGAAGTTAGGAAAAGCCGTTTGGTCCCATTGTCGATGAACGAAAAACCCCAACCTACACCTCCTCGCGGTAAAAGGCGAGCATCTGTAAGGATTCAGGTGGCTAACGTAAGTGGGAACCGAGTGATGCCGGGATAAGCATAACTCATCAACAATGATTGATGACAGGGCACTTTCTTGTCCTGTAGATGAGAAATCGTCTCCGAAGGTGGAAGAACCAACTAATTATAGTAGGTCAACGGCATAGAATGTGGAAAGCAACAGGAAAACTACCACATTATCAATATTATCCCAAGAAACATAAGATATTGCCCCTAATCCCCGGAAAGCCTTGAGTGGTCAGGGGGTGCTAAGTATCCTCGGGAGAAAAATTGATGGAACGTTAGAAGCTTATTAAAAAGTGAATAACTAGCAAATGTAATACATAAAATGAAAAGACTGCAAGTATATATGTATATATATATATATATATATATATATATATATATATATATATATATATATATATATATATATAAAAGGACTAAGCCAAGTAAGACGGAAGGACAATAGAACAATAGATACTACGGACAACTGTCGTGTGTACTACTCTGGAAATGACATGGATAACCAATATGGTGTAGCCGTTATAATAAGCCAATAGTCAACAAAACATGTCATCAATGGTATACCACTATCAGACAGAATTATGTTAATTCAGTTTAATTCAAAGCCATTTAAATTAAATTTAATGCAAATGTATGCCCTACTAGTGACAAACTTAAATTTTACAAACAAGATTTTATTTCAAAAGTGGGAAAAGGTACAGTTAATGGTACAGTAGAAGAGTGAGAATAAAGAGAAAGAAATGAAAGAGGAACACGACAAATCCTGTGTCTAAGTTTTGTGAAAAAGCTAAAAACTGAAGTTACCCAAGCAAAATATTGCAAGAACAATAGTGGATAACAGAAAAAATATTAAAACTTATGAAAAACCGAAGGTAAGAAAAAACAAAGACATCAATAGATATGAAAAATTAAACACGCTAATAAATGAAACATATTATAGATGCTAAAAAAATGGTTACAAGACGAATATACATGAGAGTTTTACATAAGGCTAAAGAAATATGTCAAAAAATTAAAGAAGCTGCAAGTTTGTTCAAAAGAAAATCTTAAATAAATGTTTTGAATAACAAAAAGAGTATGGAGTTAAATATACAAAACCTATAGAGAAACTTTTCAACGATGAAACTAAAAGCGACGAATATCCACTGATAGAATTAAACGACGGATCATATACTCTCAAAATGGAACTAAAAACACCAATCAAAGCTGTTAAAGAAAATAAAACCCCATGAAATGATATGTTATCTGCAGCACATTTTAAACGGTTTATCTTTGATATAGTTATTAAACTGACGAAACTATAATATAATATATAGTAGTGGAACTATACCAGATAATTGATATGTTTATACCTCTGTCAGAAAAACTTAATCCATTAAATGTAAAGATCATTACACTATAAGCATAATGAGTCATGTTTTGAAAATATATTTGAAAATCATATACAACCGTATAAAAACAGGTGTAAATAGTTTCTTAGTATGGCTTTCGTAAAAAATCAGGCACACGAGAAGCAATTTTTGGGGTAGTAATAACAGCATAAAGATGCTTGGAAGTACAAAAAGAACTCTATGTATGTTACGTGGACTATGAAAAAGCATTTGACCGAATAAGGCACGATAAATTACTGAACATATTATTAGATATAGATTTGGATGGCAAAGACATATGAATAATTCGCAATCCTCAGCATCTCACTAAGAAAGCTCTAGCTCACTTGATGTCAATCTTCAATGCCTGCCTAAGATTAGGTTACTTTCCTCTATCCTGAAAACACGCTCAAATACTAATGTTTGCCAATCAGGTCAAAAACAAAACCATAGTCAACAACTATAGATCTGTTAGACATGCTTTCCAAGCTGCTAAAAAAAGTAACAATTAATCGATTATCCTAATCCACCAGTTTGGACTCAAAAAATTCCATTCTACATGCCATTAACTGCAGAGAATCAGCGAACTTATTGAGCACGGCTTTGAAAACAAGCAATACACCACAGCCTTATTTTTCGACGTAACACAGGCCTTCGACAGAGTCTGGCTTAAAAACCTAAAAAAGAAAATTCTGGTCATCAATCTACTATTCAAAACCATCTTATTTTTGTTTGTGGAAGGCTGAACCTTTGCCGTTCGAGTAAACTCAGCGCTTTGGAAAACTAAGACCATCCACGCTGGTGTCCCTCAAGGCAGCATGCTCGGCCCAACCCTGTTCTGCATTTATATACTGACCTGCCCAATACCAAAGCAACTCTGGCTACCTTTGCTAATGAAACAGCATTTCTCACCCAAGCAACCTCTCTGAATGAGGCCATATTAGCACTGCAACAAGCTACAACTAAATTGACCGATGGTTCTAACAGCGGCACTCCCAAATAAACCCGAAAAGTGTCATGCTTAGAAGAGTTACAAATCCCACCAGCCTATACATTAATAATACTCCGATACCCTAGAAACCATACGATTCCCCAATCAAGTACCTGGATATCTATCTGGACATACAGCTCAATTGGAGCTTTTATATTAACCAAAAACTACTTCAAGGTTATACGAGACTCTAGCAACTATATCCTCTACTTAACCGCAAGTCCCCTTAAAAATGAATGTGCAGTCCTCCCCTACAAAAGCCTCCTACTTCCGTTACTCGTATACGGATCTCCGATATGGTATAATACATCTACAATCAGCATAAACAAATTAAGGAGATTTCAGAACAAAGTGCTGCGGATTGCAGTCAAGGCGCCCTGGTAACTCCGAAATACTCAACTGCACCGCTTATGACTATTAATGACTACATTAAAATGAGTGCCAAAAAATGTATAACCAACTCTACTGTGTGTAGTGGCGGGCGTCATTACGAACTATTTCAAACACAGAGCCACACAAGATTCAAACGGCGCCTACCACAGAATAGAATATCAGTTGACATCGCAAAATAACTGAATCTGCTATTGTAAAGTGTCCACAAACAGCCAGATAGTCTCCTTACCTTAGTCCGCATTAAGTATATCATTATGTAACATCCATGCTATGTATAACAATGTAATTGTTGATCTCTCAATAAACATAATATTAAAAAAAAAAAGTTTTAAATAGATGCGCAGAAGTAAGACTATGTGTCAAATGTTAATTATATAACAAATTTTGTATGTTAAAATTACTATGATTAGATGATCTTTCATCTTTTCTTAGGTATCAAATAATATTTCTGCAACATTCATTTTAACCATGTTGTTTGTTAAGGCTTTACTGTAACATTGTGTATTTTTGGCAACTTAAAACATTATTTAACTTGCTTTTAGACTTGGTGACACCGTTTATGTACAAAGTAAAAATTTTTTAGACTTTTTGGAGCAAAATAATTATTAGTATGTTTCTGATTAGATGAATATGTTCCTTTCTTTGATAACTTACTATAGATACATGTTATCTTTAGTTCTTTGTTGCATATTTTCATTACCATTTTATAATAAAATAATTATTTACAAATATTGTAATAAATGTAAATCAAGTTAAGAGAAAAGGAGGATTTGGAGTAAAGCTTGAATTTAGTTAGGGTTGTGAGATTTGCTGCTTACCGTTTATTAATTGCTTATGCTAATATTATGCTCGGGAGTGGTTATAATCCAGATTTGTTACGTATCTGTAAATGGCGTTAAATTACCCGCTTGCATAAGAGACGTAATGTTCTATTAACGTTAAAATAGAGACAACTCGAAGAAAATATCGGCGCACCTGAGTTTTGGCCAACGCAACGCGCGAAATTATTGACTTTTAGAAGTGTAGATTTTTATTTTTCTATTTATAGAACTGAACTATTTATTTTACTTACAAAGCGCAAAGACTTCAGTAGAACAACAGTTGATACAATTTCTATTTCCGAACGCCCATTACTCTTTTAAGTAACCCTGTGTATTCTCCCTAACTCTGTCAACTCTTCCAGTGTATTTGCATAATTTTTTACATTGTTGTACTGTATTCTTGTTATCTACATAGCAACTTATAATTCTGTTTTTTTCTTCACTATGATTCCAAATTTTATGTTGATATTGATTCAAAATTCCGAAGTATCGAAAGCTTTCGTGTTTAAAACAGCTTGACTATCTTATATGAGATAATTAGCACTTCAAATAATCTGTAATTATAAATAGTATCCGCTGACTCTAATATAGTCACAAATTATTTGTATAATAGGCTATGTGCACTGCCATTTTAAAAATATAATATAATTTTTAATTATAAATTTACTGTAATGTAATTGTAAACTCAAATTGAATACTAAAATTCTAAAGTTTTAATATCCAAGTGTCCAATTTAGTTTTAGTAGAAATAATAGTTTGTATGTATATTAGATTGACAATAAAATTGAAAATGAAATGTCTAACTACGTTTTATTATTTCCTCGTAATACAAACTCAAACATAACAAAGAATTGTAATTTTCTTTTGTCTCTTTAGTTGTACGTAACAAGTCTCTTAGAGACAACTAATACTTCACATCCTTTTCAGAGCAATATTGGTAGTAGATTCAACAGTTTGTCAATAATAATAATCCCTATTTTATGTAGCATATATTATGGACTTTAAATTTTATTTGCACGATGCATTTTCATTTTCACGTGATCGTAGTTCCAATATTATCGCTATATAACAACCAAGTGTTAAATTTAAAAAAAGCACCTGGTTCCGACCAAATCTTAGACAAAGTCTTAAAAACCTACTCAAAAATATGTATCTTTTATATCATTTACCTTCAATGCCTGTTTAATACCAAAATATTTTCCTACAGCATGAAGTCAAGCTCATGTCCTATTGTTCCCAAAACCAGGATAAAAGAAAAATGAATTCACAAGCTATAGACCAATCAGTTTATTGTGCACTTTTTTTAAAATCTCAGAAAATGTAATGTACTCTAGGCTAAACAGTAAGGTCATGCTTAGTAACATACTACCACCATTACACTTCGGCTTTAGTGGAGGATTTTCCACAGTTTATCAACTTCAGCGATTGTCAAATCTCATTGAAGATAGATTCGAAGAATGCCGCTACACAACAACATCTTCTTAGACTTAACTCAAACTTTTGATTTGGCTGTATGGTCTTAATATAAGCTGCTTAAACATATTTATCGACCTATCTGCAAACTACGATTTTCTCCTTTCTTGATAGATGCAGCTTCTTTGTATCAATACATAACACTTTATCGGCAAATATAGAAATAGCGGCTGAAGTACTGCAAGGTAGTATTAGGTCCTCTAGTGTTCAATATGCATAATATTAAAACCAATGCAAGAAGCTTAGAGCTATATTTGCAGATAATACCTTGCTCTAATCCAAGACGAATACTTAAGTTCAGCAATTTCAAAGTTACAAAAAGCTCCAGACTCTACAGTCAAATAGTTAAACACCTACAACCTTCAAATTAACCATAATAAGAGTATGGAAAAAATATTTACTTTATGCAAAATACAAAATCCGTCATCAATCAACATTAACAATACCACCATTTTCTGTAAAAACCACAACAAACCTGTAAAGTATCTTGGCATTTATTTTGATACCAAATTAATATGGAAATTGCATATCCTATAAAAACTAAATCAAGAACACACAAGATTATCCCAACTGTACCATATAATAAACAAAAAGTCGACGTTAAATACAGAATGCACGTCATTAGATACAAATCTCTAATAAAAGCAATGATCATGTATTGCAGTATGATATGAGGAAATATTGAAACATGCCATTTCAGCAAGATTCAAGTGCTTCAAAATAAAGTTCTTTAGATATTTGTGGATGTCTCTTAGTTTATAGCAAATAACTAAGTACTAAAACTATAATAGAATATTTAAAACAACTACCAAAAGATTATATTACAACATCCACACCTGCAATAGTGCTGAATTATATAATTTGGGTCAACGATCCATTCTTACCAGACTAAAACGCAAACTCCCAGAAGAGATCTATTTGGATCAATCTAAAGGAAGCTAAAGTTACAACTGTGTAACATGAGTTGAAGAGGACACTCTATGCCATTATTTTATTGTATTATTATAATTATTGTCGCTTTTCTTTTACTGTTAACTCTGTCATTTATAACACTTTTTGTTGAACTGAAAAACAGATATATAAAACATATCAGGTTAATTTATTCTCTATATAACGTTTCAGATATTTAACAAAAGAGTTAATTAATGTATGTTTTTTGTTTGAGTTTATACTTATAAATTTCAGGATATGCACTTTCAACACTTATTTATTCATACATTTGGTAGAGGTGAACTGCACACTAAATCTATAATACTATATCTTCTCAGATAAGAAACATTTTGATATTTTCCAGCGATTTAAGATTTTATAAAACCGTAAATATTTATTTACAACATTATTTGCTGAGCGTCAGCAATAATAATTTGATCATTTGATGCGTAAAAGTTACCTGAAGTTGACAAAAAAATTAAAATAAAAAATATCAAATTTTGTTATTCTATTTCTAACAAAAATCTTAAATGTTAATGTTTTTTACAATATATAACAGCTATATATAAATAAAAAGTTCTTTACATAATTTTACAGATTATTAAATGGTATTCGTCCTTATTGGTTTAAATTTGTACCACCTAATGCAATAGAACGGCCAACCGTTTTGCAGATTTTCTTGAAGCTCGAAGTTTTCAGCGCAAAATAAAGCAAATGCTCTTTAATAAATCTGTTTGACAAACAGCGCAGCGCATGTGGCGTAAAATTGTGTATTTTCTCACAATGGTTTGGATTTATACAGATGTTTATATGCAAATGAACTAAAATGAAATACAGGCGAGTAGACAATTTCCATAATAAACGGGTCTTATTTCAAGGCGCGCTGGCCGGAATTTTCTGCTCTTCTGAAAAGTGCTTCGGCACTAAATTTAGTTCGTCTTATTTTATTTAGAACTATTATTTTAAATAAGCTGTTTGTCTTGCAGTTGCGTCTTGTTTTAAGTTAACTATATAATCGTATTTATTGTTCTTGCACATGCTAGTTTAAGTAAAGGGAAACGAGCAAAACTTATAAAATAAAAAGCAAACTTCTAACAAAGCGTTGTCTTCTTTGTTCTGTAGATTTTGTCGGTTTATACTGTAAACTTGAATAAACTAGAGATATTTTTATACGAGAAAACTTTATCAATTTTGTTTACATGACTTTGTTTGCTTTATATATAAGCTTAGTAGTTAGACAAATGTTTAAATACTCCTGAGAAATATTTAACTCTTTCAATAAATTAACTTATATTTTACAATTTTTAGATATTACACAAAGCAAATATGTGCACGCATAAATATATAAAATAAGCTGATGTACATAAACTGCATTTGCTTATTGAGAATACAAGAGTCCAGATATATTAAGCTAAGAGTTATAAACTATTGAGATCTATTTTAAGCTAGATTACTTATATAATTAAGATAATTATGCGTATAGCCATTAATGTTATTAGTCGCACTTAATGCTTTAGATAAGTCGCGTTATAATTCTCTGTATGAAGACTTTAAGAACTTAAGCTCAAGTGAAAAATTCCCGGTACTTTCTTCATTTCTATTATATAGAGATAATAATTATGTAAATTACTGGCTAATTAAAGATCTTCTTTAATTATATCAGCAGTAAAAATAGGAATATCTTAATTATTATTATTAACTTTTTCATTGTCGGGGGCCTTAAAAGCAATCCTTACTATTTCGCCTGCACTAACAATTTTTCGATGACTGCCGACGTAAGATCTTCGAATCCTTCTCTACCTTTTCTACATGCCAAATTTATAATATTGGAAAATCGTGCAGGGTGAAAGAAAAATAATTCTCTTTAACTCACGTGGGCCAAATATCTTTGCAGCGTGCATTCATAGACTCTATTTTCAATTCATATAGCAATAATCGAATCTGATAGACAATTTAGACATTTAAAAATGTTTTCCACACTTCCATTACTGATAGTTTCATTATCACTTATCTTGCTCAGGACCTACGGAACTGTTTGTCTGTTTGTTGGTTATCGGTAAGGGATGGAATAAAATCTTCGGTTAATGAAATGCAAGTTTGAAAGTCACATATAGCTTGCCATATATTATTTTGCTTTTACTGAAATAATGTAAATGCAAATACAATAAATCCTGTAACTGTATTTTCTATTTAAACTGCAAATTCACACCGCAAAGAACTGCTTTTTTCATAGTATTCAGTTATGCAATTTGGGAAATAAAAGGTACCTCTTTAAACCACAAAATTTAATAACCAGAAAAAAATTATTTATATCGGTGAAACAACTAGAAAATGCCGGGAAAATAATCTATTAAGGCAAACACACGCAGCAATAAGTGCAATGGATATCTCCGAGGCCACAATACAGCAATTTGTAGATACTGCGAAAAGAAAAATAAAAATTACAATAATTTATCTGCACAATTTAGATAAATTAAAATGTCAAGAAATTATTTCTGATCTCAAGAAAAAAGCCAAATGTGAATTTACCACTGCAATTAAAAATAAACAAATCTTACCAGTATCGAAGATAACCGAGCAATGACTATCCACTACTACGAGAACAAACTAAGCTATCACACATTTAAGGACCCTGAAGTTAACAATATATCTATAATAATCTGAAACGTCCCTATTTCACTTTGTCCAGTACTGAAAATTTTCAGATTCTACAATAAAGACAGATATCTGATTCCACTATGTGCAGTGGACCTTAGTAATGCCCAACAAGACACGGAGATATTTAACCTAACAAAACTAAATTATATCACCGAAGAAGTGGAGATAAGAAGCAAATCCAAAGAAATTCCTCCAGTAAAAAAATCTACGGACACACTTGCAACTACTGTCATTCGCAGGTACGTTGTGTGAAATGTACAAACAAGAATTATATGTCCTAAAGGATCTGGAGCAGAACCTTAGTATATAAATTGTCTGGAAAAGCACCCGACAAACTACAAAGGAAGTAGTTATTATGTTAAGATAAACTAAAACCAAACAAAACGCTCTAGCTCTCGAACACAAAATAGATTATACCCTTAAGCAGTAAACGATAGACAAGAAAGTTTGGCAATCGAGTCATCATCCTCTGGATGCTCTGTACCCAAACCCAACACGGCCACATCTGATGCACAAAAATAATCAGCTGACTACATCTCCAACATACTAAAGAAAATAATCTAACTGCTAATCCCATGATATGACACACCGTAGTTATAACATGTGTTACAGTGAGTCATTTTGTCAACACAGAAAAGTTCAGAACCTTGGATATCACGTGTACAGGAAAGATAAAAAAAAGAAAATCAATCACCACCTCCTTCATATGAGTGATTTCAAAATATAGAAGCTAGTGCATTAAAATACAAAAATAATAGCACCATAATTCACAGATTAGCATACAAACTAACAAATAAAAGGTTTATTGAAAATTAAATTAGCTTTTAATAACGACAACTCTGTGCTACTCTTAGGAGACTTAAATGCAAAAAACACCATATGGGTATGCCGAGCTAGTAACCCCGATCTGTATTCTAATATCAGCCCCAGATAATTTCACTTACCATCCATATAAAGCAGATCATCAACCTGATATTTTAGATGTAATATTACATAAAAACGATACTAATAGAATATACCAAACGGTAATATCTGAACTGGACTTGTACCATTTAATCGAAATCTAGCTTCTACAACACTCTACAAACAACCTTTCCAGCCCCTAAGCTAACCTACAGAAAACAAACTGAAAAAATGTTTAATGGATCCCAGATCAAAAACTGAGAAGGTTAGGATCACCCGAAACACCCTCAAATATAGACGATGCAGTTCAAAAGTACACATTTGCAGTAGAAGAAAGTATACAGGAATTCACCAGACCGTGGAAACAGAAAAGTTGGTAACCATATTAGAATATCCAAACACATATTCTACCCAATAGAACTGAAGAATAGGTACAGAAGGGAATGACAGAAATCTCATTTACCGTACCCCAAAACACTATATAACCAGTTATGTCACTTAGTAAAGTAATAACTAAATAGCTTAAAATTTCCTAAGTACAGTTTCTACCTTAAAGATATACAAATTTGCAATCTATTTATTTGGTTGTTTACCAAAAGATTCTTCTGAAGGCAAAAAAACAAACATATTAGCATCTTGAATAGGTATTTACATTTAATATAGGAGAACATAACAAACAGTTTGAGGATCAGGTAACAAACACAATTGCCAATTTCCCGTTACAAGGTAACGCAGCAATACCCCCGGCATTTGCTCAAGAATTCAAATCCTACATAGTACTACTACCCAAACCTAAGCATCTCGGACATGATTGATAATAGAATATTAAAGTACCTTACCAAAAAGACGGTGACACACTATATAATGCTTCACTCATACTAGGACATTTTCCGATTCTCTAGAAAACTGCAATTGTACTCTCCATTTACAAAGTAGGAAAACCGAAGAATAACCCAGACAGTTACAGAACTATTAGTCTCTCATCAAATTTGGCCAAACTCTTGAAAAAAATGATATTTACTAGACTACAAGATGATCTACTGCAAAATGACACAATTCCTTCTTATTAACTTAGCTTCCGGAGTTCCCACTCAACCTCTCATGAACTACTTAGAATAAATGAAGTAATTGAAAACGGGTTTGAGAATAAAGAATACACTGCGATTGTGTTCATGGATCTGAAAAGAACAATTGACAAAGTCTGACATGGCATACGCCTTTACAAAATGGTACTTTTAAATATTCCAAGTTACTTCATCAAGATCACTCACTCTTTTCTGACTAATAGATTTAAAATTAGAACAAACTTAAAATTATCCAGTACCAGACTCATAAAGGCAGGAATGCCTTAGGGTAGCATACCAGGACCAGTCTATTTAATTTGTACGTTCACGATCTGCCTACAGTTATCAACTCAAAACTAGTCGTGTATGCTAATGACACGCCTGCAATAACACAGAGCTCCAGTGCCAAAACAGAAATTTAACACCTTTAAATATAGGCTGACCCTGAGCCAACGTACATATTTCAAATCTGAATAGTGCGCCGCCGCGATAGTTTGTCGTGGTTGGCGAAAGGTAGAACGAAAAAGGAGGGGATGCCATTTCATAACGTGCTCCGCCTCGGTATGTCAGTCGCAATAGAGCGTTGGAACGTGCCATATCATATTACCTGTGTTTATAGACATTACAAAACAAATTCTGTCACGGAAGTGCAGCGTGTCTATCGACGACAGTTCAATATTGGTCGTCATAGTTACGTACCATCTCGTACTGCCATATTTCGCTTGGGTGAAGAAATTTGAAGAAACTGGCAGCGTGTTAGACGTGAATCATGGAGCTCCACGAACAGTGCGGACGCCAGAGAACTCGCAGACATTGAGGGAGGCTGTTGAACGCAGTCCTTACCATTCGGTGCGCCAGAAATCTCGCATTTTAGGCACCGGTAGAAGAAGTTTAAATCAAATGCTAAAAGAGATAAAATTTCACCCTTACAAACTGCAAGTTGTGCAACAAATTAAAGAAACAGATAGGGAAGCAAGAACTGCTTTCTGTACGATCATGAGTGGTTTGTTAACGAAAACCTCAGATATTCTGAATAATTTGCTAATGAAACACGAAGCACATTTTCATGTTTCTCGCTGGGTAAACAAACAGAACATGCGATACTGGTCATCAGTGAACTATAAGAAACTACATAAAAAGCCCTTTCACTCTCCTAAAGTGATGTTTTGGTGTGGAGTCGGTGCCTTTGGAGTTGTAGGCCCGTTATTTCTTTGAATATGACGATGAATAAACAATGATCGTTGATTCAGAATGTTATGTGATTATGTTGGAAGGCTTTGTTAAACAGAACTTACGACAGTTTGGCATTGACTCTAAAAACCTATATATTAGAATGAAGCAACAGCCCACATCGAGCGAAATAGTATGGCTGTAGTTCGTAAAATGTTCGAAACTGTTATCTCTCGTTTCGGCGAAATTATTAGGCCAGCTCGGTCGCCCGACCTGAGTGTAGCAGACTTTTTCCCGTGGGGGTTCCTAAAAGACCGTGTGTCCCAGAGGCATACCATGAGTATTCAAGAACTTAAGCAAGCCATTATTGATGAAGTTACAACCATTGATGAAGACCTACGGAGATTAAGAAACGTTTGCAAAAATACATTGATGTAAGCGGAGGCTATTTGCTTGATGTAGTTTTTAAAAAATAAACTTGTAATCGGGGGTGAATAAATGGCATACTTGGTCGTCTTTATAGACACTTTTACTTATTTTTTCTCTGCGTTCATATATAATATACAGTACCGCTCAAAAAGATACGAAAAAGTGTTTTTTTGATCATAACTTTGTTCCTCATAGAGCAATCGTCCTAATTTTTGGATATGGTTCTGGAGCTTGTTTCAGATGTGATTACCGTCGCCGGTGGCAGTTATGGCGGGGTCAGTGACCCCGGCGAACCAAAATCCACACCAAACTTTTGACCTTTTTTTAATAATGGGCCTCGTCCCTGAAGGTGATTTTCCGTCCGAAATCATTGTCCACTTCCACTGCTCCAGAGCTCAGTCAGCGAATGCTTGACGGTGCCTATAGTCGTTTACCTTCAGTTCTTGGCTTAATTGAATTTTATAAGACGCAGGCCCAAGTCCCCATAGAAAATTCGTTGAGGTCTGAGAAAAGCCAAGTTCTTAGGCGCGACGAGAAATTGACTGCTACGGGTTATCCTGCACACTTCCGTTCACGTGCAGCATTTTTTCTGCAGATCTTACGTTCAACACGTACGGGTATTACTTTGATCGTTTACTGAACCAGTTGATTTGAATTTGTCCACCAAACGACGAATAGTCGACTCAACAAGACGATTGTATGCACCGTAAAAATCACGGAACGCACAGAACGTAGCTCAAGCTAAGCACTCATTTTTATAGTAAAATTTAATAATTTGTACGCATTGATCAAGACTGTAACTTTCCATGATAAATTGCCCAACATATACAACAACATAGTTACTATAATCTCTAAACTTGACAGCTCTAGCTTCACCAACATGGTCGCTATACACTGTTAAAGTTCGAGCGCCCCTATTGGGAAACCCTTTAACACCAGTCTGTTCTTTTATTAAATAGCTTCAACGGATACTCTTTTTCGATAATAGTAGCGCTTAGTGTAGCTATAACTGGACTATATTCTGAAAATAGATCGAAGCATAACATAATGTCTTAATATCCTTAGGCAGTTCCAGTTTTACTTTCGAGGCGTTAAGACGTACTCGATTCGCTAAACGTAAGAAAGTGCAAGTGTGGTCGCTTATAGGACGCAATAAATGCGGAGCTGCGTGCCTGCATATCTATTTTTAAAGAGGTCAATCTTCAAAACAAGCCTACTATTTAGACTACAATCAAATACTTCATTAATGGGTAAGCATGTATCCTTCTCAATTTCACCCAAATAAAATACCCAGATTTCCGCCTAATTAACTCTCAAAATCCAGTATCATTCCAACAACCAGGCGTACCTTACGGTAATCCTCAATTCATGCCAGCAAATGCAGCACTTCAAAATAATCATGTTCCTTCCAACCTAGCTCTCTGATAAATTCAAATAACTTTAATTCAAATCCTGACGCTACCATAACTTTAGTCAGTGACGACGAATTGAACGACAGCCCAGCGGAAACCTCTAAACATGACTAGCAAACTGTCAATTCCAAAAAACTAACAATACAATCCCCTGCTTTGATTCTTACTCCTGTGCATAATCGATTTAAATCGCTTGAAACTGTAACTGAAAATGATGACTCCTGAATCCATTTTCCACGCCAGCTATACCTAAACTACCACCAATCTTTATACATGGTGTCAAAAATTATCAAAATATGATTACTAACCTAGCGAAAATCACGTAAGATGAAACATACCACACTAAAGCTCTAGCTAATAACACAATAAAAATTAACGCACACACCATTGAAACCTACCGAAAATTAGTAAAGCACCTACGAGAGAAACAAATCATTCATCACACGTACCAAGCGAAAGAAGACCACGCTTACAGAGTAGTGTTCAGGAACTTACACCACTTAGTACCAATCGAAGACATCAAAGACGAATTAACAAAAGCAGGTCACAAAGTGCGCAAGCAGTGAGTGTCAAGCACAGGATCACTAAAGAACCACCTTCCTTGTTCTTCATTGATCTCGAACCACAACTAAATAATAAAGAAATATTTGACCTAAGATACATCAACAATACCAAAATAACAGTAGAAGTACCGAAGTAAAGACGCAATATAGTCCAGTGTATGCGCTGCCAAGAGTATGGTCACTCCAAAACCTACTGCAATCGACCACCCAACTGTGTCAAGTGTGGGAGCCACCACGATTCCAAAATCTGCCAAAAAACTAGAGGTACGCCTGAAAAGTGCGCTTTTTGCTCAGGCGACCACCCGACAAACTATAAGGGATGTAGATTTTACAAAGACTTAATCGCACAGAGACAGGGCATCAGGCGATTCCCTAACTACTCCGCACATATCAATTACCCTACTACGCCAACCCAGCCCACAATCCCAAAATCAACCAACACACTCACAACTCAAAATAAACCTCTGTTCTACGCTCAAGCAGCCAGCAGAAATACACCCTGCCTCCAGCAGCCAGCAGACATAGGAGAACATCTAACTTTATTCTTAAATGAATTTAAGACCATGTTCACCCAGATATTAAACCAAAACAGCATGATTTTGAATCTCCTTACCACTGTCATCAGTAAACTCCCATAATGGTTAACATCCTTAGAATTGCATCGTGGAATGCCAATGGGTTCCTCAATCACAAACAAGAGGTTTTTTACATTCAAACAAAATTGACATTATTCTTATATCCGAAACCCACTTTACCGAGCCTTCCACATACCAGATTACTCATTCTACCACTGTATTCACCCTGATGGCACGGCTCCATGAATTAGCTAACTACCAAACACATGAGATCCAAGCTACCAATGTCCAGGTATAGACTGATAAGTGGGATTTGAATGTGTCAGTTGTGTACTGTTCACCACGCCACACAATTCCTTCTGATAAATACGCAATCTTCTTTCACTTTCTTCGTAATCGTTTTATCTCAGGAGGAGACTGGAACGCAAAGCATACTCATTGGGGCTCTAGACTAGTCACCACCAAGGGCCGTAACCTCCTAAGACTTATAACTGCTAATAACTATACCAACCTTTTTCCACCTACTGGCCGACAGATCCAAGGAAATTCCCAGGCCTCGTAGACTTCTACATAACCAGAGGTATACCAACGCAAAATTGCTTAATTACCTCGAATTACGACCTATCATCAGACCACACATCTGTTATCCTCAGCCTATGCACCATCCTCATAAATAAACCTACGAATCCAACGCTGACTACAAGTCATACCGATTGGGATCAATTCGCAGAATACGTTACTCAAAACATAACTCTTGACATACGAATTAAAGACTCAGCAGATCTAGATGAAGCTGTACAATACTTTACGGCTCTCTTGCAACAAGCCGCGTGGCAACCGACTTCCAGTTTTGAACACCTAAAGGCTTGTACCAAAGACACCCCGCTACATATCCGCCAACTTATTAGCGAAAAAGAAGAGCTAGAAGGCAATGGCAGAGATTACACCATATAGAAGGCTTACACTATTACAGGAAGTTATCTAGGCAGCTTACTGCAGCACTTAAAAAAACTCAAAACTCCATCTTCGAAGCATACATTCAAAATCTATTTTCTGATGATCACAGCCTATAGAAAGCTACTAAAAAATTTAAAAGACCTACTCCGCCTAAGTTCCCGATAAGGAACCACAACGATGAATGGGCCCGCTCCGACCAAGAAAAAGCGGACACTTTTGAAAACCACCTATCCCACGTATTTCAAGCACCAGAACCACCTCCTGGTGCCCCAAATGACGATATTGAAGCATTTCTCGACATCCCATGCCAAATATCGTTGCCAATAAAACCCATTAGCCCGACAGAAGTTAAATCAGAAATAACCAAACTAAAACAATACAAAGCCCCGAGATACGATCTTAGCACCGGCCAAATCTTAAAAATGCTGCCACACAAAGCTGTTGTACTCCTAACAACAATCTATAACCGAATCTTAAGCCGCTGCTACTTCCCTACTGTATGGAAATACGTAGAAATCATTATAGTACATAATCCTGATAAATTTCCGCATGAAACATCTTCATACAGACCCATAAGTATGCTGCCCATCCTGTCTAAACTATTTGAGAACTTCTACTTAAACAAATTCAAGCAGACCATGACCTCCTAACAACCTTGTTGCCTGACTATTAGTTTTCGCGCAAGCATATCAACTATCCCACACCACTGAATAGTGAACCAGATCTCTAAGAGTCTAGAACCTAAACAATACTGTAACAGGGTATTTTTAGACGTTTTCCAAATGTTTGACAAAGTGTGGCACATAGGTCTCCTTTACAAACTTAAAAACATGATTAGTAGTAACTACTACCTCTTTCTGAAATCTTACACTCTGGTATCCCCCAGGGTAGTGTGCTCGGCCCGCTTCTTTACCTAATATACTCTGCCGACTTACCCGACCATGATCCGGTAACTTCCTCCCATAATATGCAAATCCAACTCAACATGATTAGCGAATGCTACTCCAAGTGACAAATCATTATTAATCAAACTAAATCTGTTCATATAACTTTTACCAATCGTAGGAAAATCTGTCCAGCTGTATCAATCAATGGTACTCCTATATCTGTAAAAACCGAAGTAAAATACTTAGGACTGCATGTAGATCAACGATTAAGGTGGCAGAAACACATTCAAACGAAAACGAAGCAGCTGGATCTCAAAGTCAAACAAATGTACTGACTCTTGGGACGCAAATCAAAACTTTCCATCAGAAATAAACTCCTTCTGTACAAAACCATTCTGAAACCCATATGGTCTTATGGCATCCAGCTTTGGTGCTGTGCCAAGCCCACTCGTTTAAAGCTAATTTAAGCGTTCCAAAACAAAACACTATGTGCAATTGTTAACGCTCCATGGTACGTTAGCAGCTTCATGCTCCACCAAGACCTCCAAATTCCACACGTCACGGACGTAATCACTACTGTCTCTGCCAATTACCAACGCCGGATTACAGGAAATCCATACGATCTCATAAATAACCTCTACGGGGATGGACTGCCCATTAGAAGACTCAACAAAACCTAGCCTGCCGACCTACTCCCACACCACTAAGTGCTAGTGAAAAAAGTTACAAAAAAAATATCCTTAGACAATACCTTTAGTTAGAAAAAAAATTCAACAGATCGGGAGTTTTATTTACATCGATGGGCCAGTACGTCGGTTTATAAGTTAGCTGTAAATCCTGTATAACTTGACTGAGTACTCTGACACGTCCTCGTGTAGTAATATGTGAACCTTAGAGGACATTTTCGCATTGTAGCCCGAAAATGTTCAATTAATTCCTCTTGATTAGTAAGGTAGTTTGGGGCACAGTACATTGCTGAGCGGACCGTGCTAATCTTCAATTACTTTGCTTATTCCTAAAAAATTGTTTTGAATTTTAGAAGCTCGTGATGTTTAACACCTTGCCTGATCAGTATTGCCGTGCCACCCCTCGCTTGTCTGTTAGCATCTAGATACTCATTGGAATAGATACAATAATTTTAAATATTTAAGTGCCATATTTATGTAAAATAAATTTCTAGGCGAGTAATATATCTACGTTATGATGTCTAAGAAAATTTCTACTTCCTGCTTATATTTCATTTTTTTAAATCAGTTCTTCTCTTAAGTGTCTTATTCGCAGTGTTAATTTAATTATGGCTGGTTGTTGAGCTTGTATCTTTTGCTGCATTGTAGCAACTACGGTGGTCAGATTACCTATTTGTTGCCCTATCAATTTATTTTCGGCTGTTAGTATTGGGTACTTCTGTAGGATAATATCTAGATAATTTAGTTGAGTGGACTAATTTTTGGGGTATGTATATGTTATTTTGTTCATTGGTTAACTCTTGTATTTGAGAATGATTTGGTTGTTGTGTTTATGATTGTGGTCATTGATGAAATCGGTTCTGTGACAGTGGAGGCTATATTTTTATCTGGGCGGGTTGCTGCTGACTGTTGATAGTTATTATATTTTTAAACTAGATCCGGAAATCTTCTAATCAAGATGTCTTTGTAAACCCTACATTTTGTAATAAGCTAGGAGAGCACCGCCATTCAACACGCATTTTGTTGGTTTTCCATCTTTACGATTTTTGAAAAACGTGCGGTAGTCGTGCACATCGGCAAAGTTGATCCACCTAGCTGTCTGGTGCATCTGTTCATCGTGTGGCCGTAACATTTGCAATTCTTACATTGAAAAATTTATGGTTTCTTTAGTAGTTCTTTAAATTCTACTGTTGCATTTTCGATGTGCTTAATTTTGAAAATTTCTTTGTTATTTAAATTACGTTTGACGCCACTGAAGAAGACATTTTTCTTCTGTCTTGTTTCTCTGTTCACAACATTTACAATGTTTACCACTTTGTGTCCCACATTTCTCAATGTTTCTTTAATCAAATTAACGTCTGTAGAATGATGCATGTGTTTTAATACAACTCTGAAAGTTTTTTCTTCTTCTAGTGAGTATGTATGTCTGGCTACTTTATTTTGATCAAGGACATCCCTAAGTTTTTTGTAATCTTTCACACTTTTGGTTTGTAATTTGTCTGTACTCCTAGATAGAGGTAGTCGTTTTTATCGATGTGACTGTCCACCAGACTTAACAATCGATGCATTGCTGTTATGTAGTGTAAAACGAAGGGAGTAACTTGAAGAGTGTTTTCTTTGTTGATTTGCTTGCTACTTGATTGAGATTTTTCGTTTACATTAACGAAAACCTTATATTTATTTGTAGTTGCTGTTACTAAATTTATATGCCTTGCTTTTGTTAGGGCCGGTCAGTATTTTTTTTATTACGTGATTTAACTTTTTAGAAGTCGCTCAAGGTTATAACTTTTGATTTGCTAATTCTGACCGACATATTGTCTTCATTGGAATTGGTGCTATTAATAAGCGTTTGCAAATTTGTGGTGTTCGACGAAAAATTATTAGAATAAATTATTGTGAGTTACCTATGTTGTATCTGTTATCGGAGCACGAAGCATTTCACTGAAGGTCAAAGGGTCCCACCGGTTAAGATAGGCGAAATGCCCCCAGATTCGGAATTTCTAATGAACCTAATAATGTTTTATCTTGAGGTAAAAATTATACGCGGACATAGTTCATATGGTCCCAACCCCCTTCTCTCTCCCTCCTAGGGTCAAAAGGGTTATTTTTGTTTTAATTTTTTCTATTGATGTGTTTAATGCAAAATTCTGAAAAATTCATCAAGGTAGGTTATGAATAGACCTATCAGTAAAAATTTTTCAATGTCATCCAAGGTCATTTGGTATTTAAAAAATAAAAAGCAAAATTTTTGTTTTTGAGCTAGAAAGCGTTGAGTTGCACGCAGTTTTTTTTCACTATTTTATAAAAGTCCATTAATTTTACCTCTAACAGGAACTTTCAACACATTTCGTGTGGTGCGCCACCCCTAAAAATCCAATTTTTCGCATTTTTTTCGATTTTTTCGATTTTACAGGTAAGGGTTGATATTTAGCAAAGAAATTAATTGAAACTTTTTTATAGCATTTTATAAGACAAAAATTTCGTTTTTTTTAAATTTTTTTCTAGCTCTAATATTAAAAAAGTTATGACTAATTAAAAATTTTTTTTTACTTGATTTCGATATTTTCCAATTATAACGGCGCAGGTGGATATTTAGCAGAAAACTCATAAGACATGTTTCGTAGCATTTTCAAGACGAAAATTTTAGTTTTATTTACATTTTTAGACTTAATACAAAAAAATTATGTGTAAATCTATTTATAAGTTTCTAAAAATTACATAGTTAGTTCTTAATTTGTGATTATAGTAAAGTGAATTATAATAATATATAATATATATGTAAACTACATTGTTAATCTTCATCACTGTTTTCATTAATCACTGGTACAAAGTTATCTATATCGAAAATATTGGACAACATTTCGGCGGGACGTACTATTTTTGATAACCATCGGCCGTAAGAAAGATGATATATCAAACTAGCCACGTGAGAACAACATCTAACAGTGCGTAGTCCATTAGCACAAGTACAACAGTATTGTTGTATCGCATCGATACCTGCGCCTTCTTTGTTGTATTTTACATAGCATTTGTATTCTTTCGATTTTATATGACGTGATCTTACGTCAAACCTTACAATGCCTGGTTCCTCTTTAATGAATTTTAATATCAGTATTCCATCCTCTGTAATCATTTCTCCTAAGTAAGATAATGCTTGAGCGAGTTGGTATGAACCAGTAAATAAGACTTCAAGATCTTCCAAAGTCAATTCAGGAAAATCCATAAGTTCTTCTGAAGTCGTACTTTGGAAAGGAACTGATTTTTTATTCAAGTTTTCTGCAGCAACTTTTTCAGCTAAATCGTTGACCTCTAGTAAAAGCTCTACGATTTCGGAAGAAATAACAAAAACCGCACCTTCGCAACAACCCATTGAATCATTGGAATCTAGTAATTCATACATTCAAGATGTTCCATGTTTTCAAGAATCAGGAAATATTGAAGATCTTGCAACGCAATTATACAGTAGCTCGGAAAGTTCTGAAATGAAGAGTCAAGACAGTTTAACTTCTAATGAAGATTTAACCTCTAACTTCGCGAGGGTCAAGTTTATCATCAGGATTTAGCATACCTATCCAAAAAGTTCCACCAGAAACTGTAACAATGCTGTTTGACCGCGTAATTTCGACTAAAAGATATTGTTTCATTTGTTTTTCAGGATACAATATGTGTGATGTACCTTTTGAAGCAAGAATCCAAGTTTTTGTAAAAAAACGAATTTTTATTCCCAAAAGAAACCGATGTTGTAAAATACATTTATTAGGTTCACGTTTTTATGAGGACGAACTCAACATTAGTGTTTATTCTAACGAATCCGATGTTGAAATTGATGAAGTTAAAAAATATCTGGACAAATTATCAACTTCAGATTTACGTATTATAGACAAATATGCGGATCTAAATATATCAGAAGAAAGAATAAAGTTATTAACTGGTCATTCGTTGAAAGATATTCTTGAGCTATGTGGAATGCTGAGGACAATGCGGGATTCTATTCAATCGAAATCTACTTCAAGCTCTCATCATTTTTTTATTCAAATTAAAATCTGGAAACTCAGATAACCTTATTGGAACTGTAATGGAAGTTGAAGAGCGAGTTGTAAATGATTCTATTCATTCATTATTGGATTGTTTTGAGAAAGAAGTTCTACCAGAATATTTTGGAGTAGATTCTAAGAGCAGAGAGTTTTTTCTTAGTCAAACAGCACCAATAACTCAATTACTACGCGATGTTGGTGACAATAAATTAATACTAATATGTGATGGAACCTATCTTCGACACGAAAAAAGCAGTAACAACATTTATCAAAAAAAAGTCATATTCAGGACAAAAAAGGCACCGTTGTGCAAGCCCTTTACAATTTGCACTTCAAATGGATATGTAGTTGATTTACCTGGACCATTTAACGCAAATATTAACGATGCTCAAATCTTAGAAAGCGTATTAAATAACCCAAATGGTATCAGCAAAATTCTTAAATCTGGAGATATTTTTATCTTGGATAGAAGTTTTCGAGATGTTGTGGACCATTTGAAAAATAAAGGATTCACGGTCCTCATGCCAGTTCTTAAGGGTAAAAGAAATCAACTAACTGCTAAAAAATCAAACTTTTCGAGATTTGTCACTAAACTTCGTTGGGTAATCGAAGCGATTCACGGTATCTTGTGCCAAAAATACCGATTATTGCACAACCAATTTCGAAACAGCATGTTGCCGGTTACTGGGCTGTGATGTCGAATTGCATGTTTTCTACAAAATCAATTCGGAAAACGACTTAACCTTACGGATAATAAGACAAATATTATAGTTAATAGAATGAAATTGACATACCTGGAGGTCAACGATTTAGCTGAAAAGTTGCTGCAGAAAACTTGAATAAAAAATCAGTTCCTTTCCAAAGTACAACTTCAGAAGAACTTATGGATTTTCCTGAATTGACTTTGGAAGATCTTGAAGTCTTATTTACTGGTTCATACCAACTCGCTCAAGCATTATCTTACTTAGGAGAAATGATTACAGAGGATGGAATACTGATATTAAAATTCATTAAAGAGGAACCAGGCATTGTAAGGTTTGACGTAAGATCACGTCATATAAAATCGAAAGAATACAAATGCTATGTAAAATACAACAAAGAAGGCGCAGGTATCGATGCGATACAACAATACTGTTGTACTTGTGCTAATGGACTACGCACTGTTAGATGTTGTTCTCACGTGGCTAGTTTGATATATCATCTTTCTTACGGCCGATGGTTATCAAAAATAGTACGTCCCGCCGAAATGCTGTCCAATATTTTCGATATAGATAACTTTGTACCAGTGATTAATGAAAACAGTGATGAAGATTAACAATGTAGTTTACATATATATTATATATTATTATAATTCAATTTACTATAATCACAAATTAAGAACTATGTAATTTTTAGAAACTTATAAATAGATTTACACATAATTTTTTTGTATTAAGTCTAAAAATGTAAATAAAACTAAAATTTTCGTCTTGAAAAATGCTACAAAACATGTCTTATGAGTTTTCTGCTAAATATCCACCTGCGCCGTTATAATTGGAAAATATCGAAATCAAGTAGAAAAAAATTTTTAATTAGTCATAACTTTTTTAATATTAGAGCTAGAAAAAAATTTAAAAAAACGAAATTTTTGTCTTATAAAATGCTATAAAAAAGTTTCAATTAGTTTCTTTGCTAAATATCAACCCTTACCTGTAAAATCGAAAAAATCGAAAAAAATGCGAAAAATTGGATTTTTAGGGTGGGCACCACACGAAATGTGTTAAAGTTCCTGTTAGAGGTAAAATTAATGGACTTTTATAAAATAGTGAAAAAAACTGCGTGCAACTCAACGCTTTCTAGCTCAAAAACAAAAATTTTGCTTTTTATTTTTTTAAATACCAAATGACCTTGGATGACATTGAAAAATTTTTACTGATAGGTCTATTCATAACCTACCTTGATGAATTTTTCAGAATTTTGCATTAAACACATCAATAGAAAAAAATTAAAACAAAAATAACCCTTTTGACCCTAGGAGGAGAGAGAAGGGGGTTGGGACCATATGAACTATGTCCGCGTATAATTTTTACCTCAAGATAAAACATTATTAGGTTCATTAGAAATTCCGAATCTGGGGGCATTTCGCCTATCTTAACCGGTGGGACCCTTTTGTGGTTGTGTTTGTTACATACTGAGCTGGTGCTTTCTGCTGATAAGGCTGAGGTATGAATTTTTGTTGAGCATTTTGCCACTGAATTATTTGTTGCGGCAGCTGGTATTGCAACTGCCACTGTATCTGAGTTTCTGAGTTATAAAACATGTAAGCATCATTATTATTTGTTGTTCGTTGCGAGTCTTAGGTATTTGAATTAGCAGGAAAGCCGGAATTTATATTGTACATGTTGATTTCTTGGCGTAGCTTTGAAAAAAGCTCCGAGTTTTACCAGATTTACAGCTGGACAAAGATATTTAGCAGCACGGATCTGATACCGAACCTGAATTTTTGTACCTTTTGGCTCGGCGACAGCGCGAGAAACGCGCCCGCTGAAAAAAATGTATAATTTACAATGTATTTGTTATTTCTTGTAAATTCAATATAACTTGCAATACTAAAAAACATAAAATTCAGAAATAGAAAAAAAATTCTTACAAAAACTGTACGAAACGTTTTCATTCTTTCAATTTCGAAGGTAAAAAATCGTCATGAATCGTCTAGAAGATTGTAGCCTTTCACGCATAAGACGTGACCTACCCTTTGTTGTTTTTTGCTTTTTATATTTTCAGGTCTAGTCATAAAAACCTTATTTTACACGGCGTTGCGTGCGGTAAACTCGCTTTATAAGCTATGCACCGACACAAATAATCCAAGAATTTGGTAAATATTCTGTTTAATGGTTACAAAGCAGCTCATATTTGCCAATTAGCAATTGTATATCATTCTTTCTATTTTACGTGTAATCGTTCTCGATTAGGAGACTTTGAGAAATATATCCTTTGAACATGCATTATATTATTTGATAAGCATGATTTCAGTGACCTGGCTTATTTATTGTCACTGCAACAGAACTATTTAATTGTAAAATAAAAAGTAAATGGCGACTGATTATACCAGCAACAGTTCCAGGTAGTTTATAATCAAAACTCTATTGTTTGTAAAAAGTACAAAATGCTCAATTGAGCGGTAATCTAATGCAATTTCAGGACGCACAAATTTACCCTTAGTTAACACAAGTAGAATCAAAATTCTGTACAAATGAACAGACTGCAATGGCACAATCAAGCTTGGGGTCATGTTAAACGTATACACAGATGTATACAATTCTTGCAATTAGCAACACACAAATATATAGCCATCTATCTAACAGGAGGTCTAATGTACGGCGATTTAACATCACCGAATAACATAATTCTCAGTATCTGACAATAATGAAGCTACTGATGTACATTGATGTAGAAAATGTAACAAATAACTATCAAAAATCTGCAGAAAAGCTGTTGTAACGTTTTCTGCTTTTTATAATGGGCAAATAAGACGTGCAAATTTATTAAAATTACTTATTTACTTTAATTACAGGTCGTAAAAATTATTTAACACTACTTATGTATACGACATATTATATATCTGCGATACTATTTACGTTCCTTAAGCAACTTCTGCAATTGAATTCGCCTTACTGTTTCAAATCTCGTTACCGCTCCGTTGTGCGGTATTTATACCTATTTGGCGACATTCTAAAAGAGACTTAAAACATTTCGAAAGGTTAGCATAGTAACGCCTAGAATGTTCGCCTCGCACGTGTGTGGCAGCTGGATTCCTAAAAGTCATTACGTGCAAAAAAAATAGCTCGGCCGCATATGTCTATGCTACGCTATTCATGTAAGGTGCGTTTTGAAATTCGTTACACTATCAAATTAAACAAATTCTAAAAAGTTTGATATAAAAAATAAAAGCGTAGTTTCTTAATCTCTCTCAAAATGGATTCCAACTTTTAGTAATCACTGATAACATAAATTAAAACGCAACGAATGTAAGTAACAAAAATTAGTCTAACGAACCGGAAAAAACCTAGACGCCCAGTCTCGTTTACCATTCATAATTAATTAATATAGCTTTTCTGATGCGATTAATTGGATGTATAATCTCTAAAAATAATTTACTTACTTACTTTACTTAGTCCTAGGTTTTTCTACCTTTAGGTGTAAGGCTGTTGGAGTTGTCCTGTATTGTTATCTCCACTGTTTTCTATCTTGCGTTAGGTATTGTATTCCATCTGATTTTATTATCTTTTTCTCTCTTTCTTCTCTAATTCTGTCAATCCATCTTGTTCTTGGTCATTTTTTCTTATTTTTTCCCGTCATGCACATTTCAAACACTCTTTTAGTAAGTCTTTCGTCCGGAATTCAATACACATGTCCAAACCATTTGAGTTGTCCTCTTATAATCTTTTCATTAATTGGCTCTAATTGTAAATTTTGTCTAAACGTTTTATTTCTTATTTTTCTCTTCCTGTTAGTATTTTCTATTTTTTCAGGAATTGCATTTCTATTGCGTTGATTCTTGATTTTTGTTCTTCTGTTACTGTCCGTGTCTAACTACTGTATATGATATACAATATACTATATGATTGCTTTTTTTACAATTTCGGTTTTTATATTTTTCAGCACTTCTATTTTTCGTAGGAACGTTCACGGTATTGAATATGTTTGCTACTTTTCCCAGACTTATTTATTTTCTTGTCAAACTTCCCGTTTTCTTTTTCTATTGCTCCTAAATATTTGACGTGTTCAACTTGTTCAATGTGTTTGTCGTCCATCTTATTTTGTGGCTTCCCTTTGTACTGTAAATATTATTGTTTTTGTGTTTTCAGCATTAATTTTTGTTTATATTTTTAACTTTTTGTCGATTACTTTAAGGTTGAGTTGTAAATTCTCTTTTGTTGCTACTATCAAGGCTGTGTCATCTGCGATCAGTTTTGTCAGCTGTGTGTGTCTCATTTGCCACTACCCCAATGTTAGTTTTATCTCTTCCTTGGCCTACTTTAGTGCCTCATCTAATATCGCTGAAAATAAAAGTGGACTTAATACACATCGCCGTTTAACTCCTTGTTTAGTTTCAAATTCCTTAGATTCTTCGTTATTTGTTCTTACTATGTTTTATTCCCTTCATGCTATTTTTATTTACTCTTCTTTTCTGTGGCACTTTCCACATATCTTTTCTTTGTATTATATTTAATGTTTTTTCCAAGTTAACAAAGCACATGTATTATTGATAAATTTTTCATTTGCTTGAGGAATTATAAATATCATGTATTTCTATTTTTCTTAAATCCGCGTGTTTTCCAGTATTGTATAAATTTTATTTTTTCTTTTTTCTATAATTTTTTGAATAATTTTCAGGGACACATAACAGCATTATTCTTCTTATATATGGCTAAGGCAATGCCTGTTTTCCAATCTTTCAGTATTTTTACATTTTTAAATACAGTATTTATTACTTCTGTTAGTTTGTTTATTTTTTCTCGTTCCATGTTTCTTATCATTCTCGTAGTGATGTTGTCTTTACCGGATGCTTTACCTACTTTTAACGTCTTGATTTACTCTTCTATTTCTTCTTCTCTTATAGTTTTTATTTCTATCTCTCCATTTCCATATTGTTCTTTTTCTCCCTGTGTTAGCTCTTCGAAATACTCTCGCCATCTGTCCATCATTTTATTTTCTTTGGTTAATATATTATCTTCCTTATCTTTAATATTTAGCATTATTCTTTTTCTTCCTAAGTTGTTTGTACCATAGACAGTTTTCATTTTCTGTATAGTCATTTTATGTGCAAATTTTTCACGCAATTTTTTCTTAGCTTCTTTAATATGCTGTTTTAATTCCTTTTCTTTGTTTAGCTTTCCATTCTTCTTGTAGCTAAATATTTTTTCTATTTGTCTCTTTTGCTCTTTATTTTTGTTCGTATTTCGTGTGCCCAATCGGTTATTCTCTCAACTTTCTTCCGCTGCCGTCAATGTACTGTTCTTAAGGTGCTTTCATTTTCCATCTATGCTTGTTTTCTCCATTACCTTTTAGTTTGACAATTAGTAGCCTTTGGTATTATTTTCAATACTTTTTCTCTATTAGTTTAATTCTTTTTATTTTTTTATTTATTTCCCTGTTTCTTTTAACAATTTTTTTCACTATTGTTTTTTTATTTTTGTTATTACTAGGTAATGATTACTTCCTATATTTGCTACTCTTTTGGATTTTACACTTTTACTTTTTCCATGCGTTCTTAATTACCAGAAAGTAGTCGATAATTGATTTCTCATTCCTGCTTTTGGATACTCTAGTGCATTTGTGTATGTTTTTTTGTTTAAAATTTGTATTTTCAATAATTAGATTGTTTTCGAAACATACTTGTATTACTTTTCCCATTATTGTTTAATGTATTTTTTTCGTTTCTCCCATATGTTCTTCTATTCCTCTATTCTTATTTCTAACTCGATCATTTTGATCATCCATTATTGTTAGCTGTTCTTCTTTGTTATCTATTTGTTGGTCTAGCTCATGATAAAATTTTGTCTTTCTTTCTTTTCTCAAATCCAATTTTTTTCATATGCTGTTATTATTGTCCATATTTGCTCATCTATCAACTTTATTGTGACTGTTAGCAGTCGCTCATTTACGTACTCTTTTTTGTATTACATATTTTAGTTTATTTGGAGCAATTATTAATCCAACTCTTTTCTTTGATCTCTCCTTTATGCCTACTACACACCAAAATATCCAGTATCTTTTGTGTATTTTTTACCCTTTTCCTTTTTTTGTTTTTGTGATTCTAGATATTTAATTGTTTCTTCTACTAGCTCTTCTTCTTTTCCTGTAGTGATTTGTACATTTAATGTTTTTAGTTTTACCTCTTTTTGTTTAATTCTATTTTCTTTAGTTTTCTTTTCTTTGCCTATATTTTCACATGATTTTTTACGTATATCTATTTCATTTTTAAAGTTGTTCTTGTCTATATTGCATTGCCTTTTTCCTTTGCGTTTGTAGATTATTTCCATAATAATTACTCCTCTTCGACCTTTCCCTACTAAATTTTTCTATATTTTCATTGTCGTTTATCGGCGATCTCTGATTTGTAGTTCTACCGTTCCTTAGAATTTCTTCGTTCATATTGTTGTTTGATTTTCTGATTGTTCGTCGATTTGGGTTTGTATTTATTCTATTGTGTATCTTTTATTATTTGTTTTAGTATAAGGTTGCTTTATGTTCTTTCGCTCTAGCTTTTTTCATGTACAGTATTGGTAGTTTTCTTTATTCTTGTACCTGTTTCTTGTAGTTTTCTGATATCCAAATATTTTATAATTTTAGCTTTGTTGCTGCTTTTAAGTTTTTTTTACAGTTTTCTTACTCCATAATTCAAATTTTATTAGAATTGGTCTTGGTGTGGCTTTATTTTGCAATTTCTTTTCTATTATTTGTACTTCACTTATTTCATTTTCTGTATTTATCTTGACATCTATTTTATTTAATAGTTTTCTAATATTATTTTTAAAGTCTATTCCCGATTCTATTTATATTTCCCTAATTCCTTGCACAATGACCAAATTTTTAGGTGTTTCTTTTTCCAAGATGTCTATTATTTTTCCAGTTCCGTGTTTTGCTTTTTTAAGACTTTGTTTTCCCCTTTTTTATGTTATTATTCTCTAGGTTTATTTTCTATATTTTAGTTTAGAATAAATTAATCTTTATTCTATGCGCTAATTACATGGATCCATATTTTTAAGTTTATTTTTAATATACTATAATATTTTTTCTAAGTTCATTAGTTTTTAATTTTTTACTTAATGATGCCGTCAAATTTTTTAGTTTATTTAGTGTGTTTGTGCATTAGCGTAAATTACCTTTTGGCTGTTTAATAGCTTTCTATTTACACTACAATATTTATTTGTTTAGTACGCTCATGTTTTGTTTATTTACTAAAAACGATTATTATTAGTAAACCATCAATGCCAAGAAACTAAAATAAATAATAACTAATAAAAAAATAATAATTAGTGATAGTAAGGCTGTGAGGCATATTTTGAACCTAAAAGAAAGACGTAGCTATAGGTAGAAGTTAGAAATCTTTACACCAAGAAACATTACAAATTGTAAAATTGCGTACAAGAATTTAAATAATTATTTTCATTGAACTTGAATATAAAAACAACGAAGAAATATTCATTACAAAGGTTATCAGGTAAATATCTAAATACGCAATTGGTGAAATCTAAACACGAAATTGAAACAACAAGTGATACAAAAGGTCACTTTAGTACTATTAGATTTTCCACCACCAAAAAATTCTTAGAGGTAAACATAAGCAAATAAGTAGAACCGATCAAAGTAGCATAGTAACACTTAAAATCAAATGCATGTAGTAAAAATATTAAAAATAAAAATAACGTATTAACAGATCTACAACGAGAAATTAGATAAATAAGAAAACCGTAGGCATTCTGTAATGACTCAGACAACTAGTTTTCAAAAAAAAATGGTGCAATATAAGATAGTTACATTAATTGCAAGTTACGTGACAGAACATTTCACTCATTTCCGAGGCACACTTTATTGAGCGCACTTATTTCAGAATACCAGGCTAGAAAATTGATACATAGCGCCCAAATAATCACGCTAATAATCAAGCATCATGAATTAAAGAATAGGTTTCTTGCAAGCTACAGCTCTAAAGACAGAAGAAGACTGGAATGGTTCTTTAACAATATTAGCAGTGTACTGTCACCTCGTCCCCCGACTATAGAACAAATAAAAAAATCTGGAAATACTTCAAATTTCTAAGCCCCATATTTATTTCTTGTAAAAACTACAATTCCGAATATTTACATTTAAAATTTTGATTCCAAAAAGGAAGAGTTTTACAACTGGACATGGGTAAACCTGCCTATTCTCAAATTCTAACAAAAATTCTAGATTACTTAGACTTCCTCATCACTAAGAATTTCGAACAAACATATCTAAACTTTGAATAAAGCTACAACTTTTGTTCAGATGATACTTTTGTAAAACAAACCAGAGGTACATTTATAACTGTTAAAATTAAGCAGCCGAAATTATATAATTGTATAACTAATTGGGACTACTTTCAAGAGACAACTCGAAGAACATAAAATAAATAAATTTAAAACTAAAAACAGTAGATAACATTAAAACTGCAATAGGATATCTTCTGATAATAATACGGAATTTGCTTAAAAATCAATACGAACACTACCAAATACACCCAGAAGAAAAGGCTACCTAGCATAAATTACTAACAAAGTAATAGAGAAGACACCACCCCAAAGAAAAGAAACGTTACAATGCTGCAGTCAGAGAACTAAAGAAAATGCTACAGAATGCAGAATCGAAACTTTTAAAAAACCCAACTAAAAATTAATAAAAAAAAATAAAACATGGTTCGACACTCAGCCTTACGCAATTGTACATAGTGGGCTGAGTACCCAGGCGCAATATTTGTAACTAAACAACTCCGTGTTTTACTATCAAAATATTTACAATTAACACAACAGTTTCCAATATATACACAATTCCGTAGTCAATATCGATATTATTTACCCGGCGAAGCATTTATTATTCACAGCAGTCCAACAAAACTTACAATTTCTATCACTAGTCCATCATAAGAGTCAGTCAGAGCCAACTTTCAGTCAAGAAGAAGAATGGGAACAAGTGGATTACAAAAACGCAACAGAAAAAACAGACAAATATAAAACATTATAAAAAAGTTGTTAAGGAACAGAACTGCAAGATTACTAAAGTAATTAATACCACTAACAGATATGAACAGTTATCAAACCTAGATAAAAATATCAAAAATAAAATTTCTAATTTAAAATATATATAGATGGCGTCAAATTTATCAAATTCTTTGCCGAAATGCTGAAAACTAATAGCAAAGAGTATTCAACAAACAAGTTATGTTATTACTAATGTTTAAATAGTTACTCAAGTATTGTTTAAGCTCTGCCAAAAAAGCACACACAATTCCACGCCTACCAAATTAAAGCGGAACAAATCATTAAGGGCAGTTTTACAACTCGTCGACAGACTAAATATTAATAGAGGAAGATTTAGATGCAGTAAATGTAAACTCTTCTATTTCATATTTAACTAAAACCCTATTCCAATAATAAATAGATATACATGCATAATAACTAATATGTACAATAATAGCTAATAAATACAATAGCTAAATTCAAACTTATGTATTTTAAGAGGAAGGTGCACCAGTGTATTAAATACTAGCGATACCTAAAGCTTCTGCTTGAGATAACCCCAATGCACCTATGAAACAACAGCATACCAAAGGAACGAATGCAGTAACGATGTTAATTGCGTCTTATGCAACGATAACCATCCCGCTAATTATAAGGGTTGCGCAGTTTGCGACACAACCTCGGATAGATACAAACAATTAATAAATAATTAGCAAGAATCATCGTACTTAAAAGAAGGTAAAAAACGTAGCAACAAGTTTTCTCTCGCACAGTAATATTAAACCAACAACGACTTAGAGGATAACATAGCTACAATGATGGGAAAAATAGAAACACTACTAAATCTCCTTATAACTATCCATAGTAAAATAGCTTAACGGACAATCCTCTGCACATTTTACTAGAAAACCCAAAAAGCTAAATACCTCCTTATAAATTGTAACATTGGCATAATGTATACTTCCAAAACTCACTTTACATCCAAAATTTACTTTAAAATATCCTATACTATTATATACGATATGCAACACCATAGTTGAAAAGCAAAACAGTAAGGTCGTCGTATCTGCTGCTAAATTGCTTCTCTGGGTTAAATAATCGATTTATATTAGTCGGAGGTTTTAACGCAAAGCATATCTACTAGAGTTTTCGTCAAAACACTACAAGACGACGACAAATATTGCAGGCCGTGCAAGAAAACTTTTATGTTGTCTAATATGCGAATATATGTACTGCCTTTCGGGTATCCAAAAAACACCCCAAGTTTTAGATTCCTGTGTATTCAAAAAGTTTCCGCCAAATCATGTGTAGACCTTTGCCACCACCATAATTCTATACTAATTACCGTTAATGATAACAAGTAATGAAATTAATCCATTTACATTCAGCAATAAACAACCTGGAAACTATTCAGAAAATCATTAAAATCAAAATTTGCTCAAAATCCCCCATTGAAGAATGAATGCGGTCTAGACGAAGCAGTTCAAAATTTATAGTGTGCCCAGAAAGGGTAGGGGGTATTTGTATCTGCGCCGCCCATGTAACGGTGAGGTTTGGAGAGGAGCGGTAAGGATAGGTTGTTGCACTGCTCTTTGGAGATATAGTAGCCATAGAAGTGTACCCGGGAGACCGTCCCGCTTATTGCATTGGTGATTCGATAGTCACAGCTCAACGTTTATATCGTACAGAATTTAACGTACGGAATACACCGAAAGACGATACCATCAGAAAATGGATTCGAATGTTTGAAAATATCAGTTCGAGCCAACGAACGATTGAAGAAGTGAGAGTTTCAGTGCGTGAAAATCCATTTCAATCAATTCGCAAACTCAGTCGAGAACTTAACATTAAAAAATCGTCGTTGCACAAGATTCTGAAGCAAAATTTACAACTTACAGCCTACGAAATTCAGTTTGTTCAAAACCTGAACGTTACCGACTATCCTCTCCGACTGAATTTTGCAAATGAAATGCTTCAACGTTTCCCACCGTTCGAAAACATTTTGTTTAGTAGAAAACACAACTGCCGCTACTGTGTCAACAAACATCTAAGACAAAACGACCATTGCATAGTCCAAAAGTTGGCTGCCATGTCTAGTGAAAGCATCATTGGGCCTTATTTTTTTGAAGACCGGCGAGAGCGAGCACTTGCCGTAAACAGTGAACGGTATTGCGACATGTTAAAAAACTTTTTAGTTCTACAACTTTAGGAGTTTGTAGGTTTTAATGTGGAAACATGGTTTCAACAAGATGGAGCCACTTGCCACACTTCAAACCAATCACTTGAGGTTGTCAATCAACTTTTTCCGGAAAAATTGATTTCCCGTCGAAGCACCATCAACGGGCCCCCGAGAAGCCTCGACCTTACACGCTTTGATTATTGCTTCTGGGGATACCTTAAAGAGAAATGCAAACAAACCACGTACTATACTGCAATTGAAGCACAATATCCGCACTGAAATAGCCGCCGTTTCTAGAGAAATGTGTAGACTCGTGGCGGTTAATTTCCGTGTTCGGTTAGAGGAGTGGCAGCAGCGCGAGGGTCAACATTTGGACAACATAATTTTTGGCACTTAATTTTCCAAAACTTTGTCTAAAGATTAATTTATGACTTGTAGTGTTTCTTTTTTATTAAATTTACAAATAGCCCCTACCCTTTTTGATCACCCTGTACATTCTTTGTTTCCTTTTTATCTCACTAACAGACAGTTTCTGGTAAAATATAGAGATGCCACCACATTTTTGTTGCTAATTACATCTGTAATTTCCCAGAACAGCGTGCTCTTAATGTGTTTATGCAATATCCTTACTAACAGAATGTGTAATAATTATAAAGAAGTTAAAAGAAATTCGACTACAGAAATAAGTGTCTACTCATTACAGAAAGACCACAAAACTTGTCCCACCAATCCGTAAAGAGAACGCAACTTAAGCGAAAGGTAATGCCGAAAAAGCTGAGTTACAAATTGAATATCTCAGAAAAGTTTTTCAATTACTACCTGGAGCACCTAAAATTAACAAAGAAAAAATAGACAAGTTTTTGGATTTCCCATTACAACTGTCAGCGTCATTACAAATGATTCAAGTAAAAGTGGCAAAAAGTATAATAAAAAACTATCTACAAAAATTCACCCAGGTTAATAACAGTGCTGACATTTATATTTAATAAAATCTTAAAAACTGTTTACCTTTTAGCACAATGAAAAGTTGTAAATACCATCTTAATCTAAAAGCCTAGCAAGCCACTTAACCAAGTAAAGTCATGCAAACTTATAAAAGAATATCACCTAGTATCAGATTATCAATTCTGTTTTATGCCATAGTACTACATATCACTACAAGCGAACAAGTTCATAAGATAGTAAAAATCATTAACGTCACTTTTGAAGCCAAAAATTACTGAAATGCTACCGCGCTAGACTTTAGCTAACTACTTAACAAAGTCTAGAACACAAAGTGCTATGGTATAAGTTAACAAATTGGCTACCTATAACATTTGCCTCATATTACGCTCCTATCCACATGACACATCTTTCCAAATCAAATACGAAGAAGAATTTAGCGGCCTGATTCCCAGAATCAATAGTGTACCTATTATAGATACAATGCTTATCAACCTATGAGAAAGTTTCAATTGCAAACTTTGTAGGCGGCATTGAACTATTAACTACTGATTAAAACCTCAATGTAATACAAAATCGGTTTAAAAGTAATAAAAGCAATAAAACTTTTAGAAAATGAAGAAACATTTGCGTACCCATCATTCTTAATGGGACACTAATACCATAATCTAACAATGCAAGGTACCTTGGTGTTCACTTTGATTGAGGCCTACCCAAACAACCTAACGTAAAGTTTAGTAAACGTTACTGAATGTTATTTTTGTAATGAATGGGGCATATAAAATGCTCTTTATTACACGATCTCATCGAAGCAATTACCTTTTTTTTACCGTTCGTCCAAATGGGTTTTATAATGGTTTTGTATATAGTTAGTTTAGTTTGAAAGAGTAATTGAGATTTTTATCCAGTAAGCAGTAAATTTGTTTCACTTTAAGGTTTAGTTTGTTTTTTGGCCTTTATATGTTCTCTTCAGGTGAGTTTCTGATCTAGATAAAGTTCCAAGTATTTAACAACCGGTTTTTCAGAATTAGAAGTGCCATTGAGGTAGGCCTAGGGACACGTATTTCGCCTCAGGTGGAGGTAATCTGTATCGATTTCTCGGTGTTAACTGTGATTTTCCAACGTCGTAGCCAGTAGTCTAAATAGTTAAGGTGGTTTTGGAGCTTACAAAGAGCTGTGTCTGGATTTGTGTTAGTTGCCATGATTGCTGAATCGTCCACAAATGTGGTCAGTGGGGTAGCGTCAGTCGTAGGTATATCCGCAGTGAAAATGACGTACAGGAGCGGTCCGCGGACATTACCTTGGCGTACTCCTGATTTTATAGGATGGTAGCTGGATAATACATTGTTGACCTTCACTTGCTAGAATCGTTCGCTGAGATAGAATTTTAGAATAAGATACATTTGACTAGACATGCGTTTCTTTAGCTTAAATAATAATCCTTCGTACCACACCATGTCGAATGCCCGCTGTATATCCAGGGGTACTACGGCTCACATTTTCTTCTCTTCTAGGCTCTTTTTGATTTTGTTTACTGTTCATTTCCCTATGCAAGCCAGTAACCAGATACTGCTAAAGTTAATTAAAAGTACCGTAAGGGTGAGCTTTAGTTAAGGATTGAGTGAGAGCAGGTCCAAACAATAAAAACACACAGGATTACGCAAAGTTACTTGCCTAGGCATAAAACCTCTCGCGATTTGAGAGGAAAGCCGGGGCAAGAGTAGGATTTATTGGTAGTTGTAAACTTAAACTAAATACAAAACTTATACTAAAGGAACAATAGTAAATGACAATACAAACCAAAGGTGTCGCAACGCCGCAGAGGCGCGAACGCAATTACGCTAAGCCGCGAGGTACCTATTCACACGCAACGAGAGCTCTCTTACCTGGACGTGCGTGTGCGCCGCACCGCCTATCCCGCACGGTCACCGCACCGCCTGGGGGATGACCAGCGAGACGGTCATGGCCGCTGAGGGCTCGGGAGCGCTGAATGGTCAAGGACCCCAATTGCTCAAATGCGTCCCGACACACGGGCGTCCAACGTTTGGGCCACGGGCAACACGTGGTTGCCGCGAAGCGCTACGCCGCGGAAGGGTTACGATCGCTCCGTGACTCTTTCCCCAAGGCACACACACTTAGCCCTTACAACACAAGAGGACGCATGCACAACAATCGTCACGAATCCGCACAAAACAATGTCCTTGTCATTCAGTCCCCTTTTCCTTGAAAGCAGCGTACTTGTGAAACGTCTTGAAGGCTCGACGGACTCGAGTCAAGTTTGGCGCTGACCCTGTCGCGCGGCACCACCCGCGAGCGCGCGCTCCCAATTCTCGCTAAGGCCCAGAGGCGGCGCATCCGAGAGAGGGGGCCAGCGCCTCCAATTCAGTGGTGGCGCGAAGTTAAGTATCTTTTGTAAAGGCGCACGGGCACCCGGTAGTAAAGCGCCCGAACATTTACTATCCGGCGGAACTCTTGGGTTGTTGAATTTTTTGCCGGAAGCCAAATTGGTGTTCAGGTATTAAGCTGTTTGTATTGATTTTAGACATAAGAAGACTTTCAAATATTTTGGACATTAAGGAAAATATACTTATGTGACAATAAGAAGTGGGTTTTGTGGTAGGTTTGCCAAGTTTTAAAATCAATATAATGTACATATTTCCATTGTACTGGATAGTGACACAGCCGTAGCATACTATTAAAGATTGTGGTTAGGAAAACGATTGCTTTTCTGGGCAGGCGTTTTAACATTTCGCCGACTACCAGATCATATCCAAGGGCTTTAAACGAGTTTGTCGTGTTAATTATTCAACGAACTTTACCTAGTAAAAATGGATTTACAGATAGTGAAAGTTGGCATAGAGCGCCAAGGAAGCTTTCTAATTCTTTGTGTTCAATGTTGTTATTAGGAAATGGAGTAAACACATTTCCCAGGTGTTCAGCAAAGACATTAGTTTTTTTTTGTCTGATCGTGCCCAGTTGCCATCTAGTTTCCTTATTGGTGGTACAGCTACTACGGATCTTTTAAATTACTTAGTGGTCTTTCATCATGAACGATCTTGTAGTGGTAGTTTGGTGTTTGAATGTGTCATTTCTAACCTGTTGGAGGGCTGAATAAAGTTGGTGGGTTAGTTTGTTAAGTTTTGTTTTATCATAGGGATTTCTTGTCCTGTGCTATTTACCAAGCTCCCTTATTTTTTCGGTTACAAGTTCTTTTTATACATAAGAGTATGCTATAGTGGTGCCGTTAAATTTTCTCTTTTAAAGGTATGTTTTATCATGCTGCGTGTTGTATTGTGTTTGTTAGTTGATTAGAAACTTCTTCAATCTTGGATGGTCTCTTTATTCTAAACCTTAGATTAATATTTTCATTAAATGACTCTTGGAAAAGGCCTCGGCTAATTACCTTCGAACAAAATTTGTGTATTTATTCATTATATATTATATTCATACTTAGTGTTATTATTAAACCGCTGTGTCTACCGCTTAGGTCAAGGTCGGACTCTATTGTGGAGTAAATGTCAGATATGCTTTTGGTTGTGGTAAAGTCGAGTAACTTTGGTAGTTTATTTCTGTCTGTAGGCCAATTTATTGGTTCTCCTGTAGATAGGAATTTTAAGTTGTTTTGTTTTGCTAAATAAAGTAGATCACGTTCTTTTGATGTGATGAGTCTGGATTCCCATACTGTGTGTTTGGCATTCCAATCTCCATTTACTGGAAAGTAGGATCCCAAAGTGCGGAGAAAAATATTATATTCGTCAAAAGAGATGTTGTGTCGAGAAAGAAAATATATGGCTGATATACTTAAAGGCATGTTAAGTGCATTTAATTTTATTATCGTTACTTGAATTTTATTTACATTGTAGGATTATGTAACGTAGTGGCCCACTACTGTTCTAACAATGATAGCCCATCCAGCATGCGCAGTTGCATCCGGGTGATGAGCATAAGTTATTAAATAGTATGAAATATTAATATGTGTTCTTTCTGTTAAATGGAATTTGGGGACCAGTAGAACATCTAGTTTGTTGCAATTCAAAAATAAAATGATTTCTTGTGTGTGGTTTGATAGCCCGTTTGCGTCTGCTATAGTGATACGTAAAAATTTGTTTCTATATTTGTATTGCGTTTATTGTTAATATTTGAGTGTAAGAAAGTTTGAGTATATTCGTTGAGCATTTTAATAAGGTTGAAATTTATTCCTCTTGACCCTGATATATTTATGGGAACTGCATGTTTAAAGCAAAATAATTTATTTGATTTAGACGCAAAGTTTGCATTATATTTGTTAGCTGCGTATGTGGTTGATAAATCTAATTGTTGTTATTTGACGCGGGCTGATTGAAGGCTGGCGTCCCCGGCCCATGATAAGTTCCGTAAGGAAACGTATGTTTAATAAAGTTATTTGCACGTACAGTTTTAATGAGATAATCACAGATATTTACAGCATTAACATGTAGTTGAAACAAGTTATTTGACAAATTAAAAACTAATATTAAAAATGTAGGCCTGGCCTTATGCAGCAGGTAGATTCCTGAGCGCTTCAGGCACTTATATGTCGAACCACGGTACACGCCCGCTTGCTCCGAAACACAAGCGCAGGATCAAAACCTGTATTAAAAGAAGAGTTCGTTAAGGGTGTATTTTGTCTCCCCTAATTTAATATTCTAACGTCTTCGCCCTCTACGGTGGTAAGTAATACGTACAAATTTACTAAAACTATTTATTTATTTTCAATATTTTTTCAATTTATTAATTAAGCTTACTTAATGCTGTTTAAGTGCACAACACATACACTTAATAAAGTAAAATTATACTGACTATGTCTGTAGCACTATTTATGTTGCACTCATGTCGCGTCTGTCATATGAATTCCCCGTGGCCGCCACAATGCGTGATATTCATGCCTATTTGGGAAACGACTAGAAAACACCTGAAAGCCCCGGTTTGAAAACATCTGGAATGTTCTACTTGTTTGAATCCTAGCACGTGTGTAAGCGGCGGCTTTCATTTCTGGAAAATATTACGTGCGTAGCTGATGCGTGACTTTCAGGTAGCGCTACGTAGAGAGTTTGGAAATCTGTTACAATATATTCAATCAAGCACTTATTGATGCTAAAGAAAGAATAATCAGTAGTGGAAAAACATTATCAATATTAGATATGCTGAGGACACTCATCTTGACTAGTAACAAAAAAGATCTACAAAACCTAATGACTAAAATATATAATTCATGTAAAGCTCCTGGTTTAAATATTAATACCAATAAGGCGAAGTATATGGTCGTACCAATATTATAATCAATAGTATCACCATCAACAGGATAAGACTGGAAAGGACTAATAACCTCCCTTATCTCGACAGCAATCTCAATGAGAGAAAGCCAGAACGGCTTTTATTCAGATGAAAGAAATCTTATGCAATCACGATTTATCTTTAAAACTAAAAATGAGAATAGTCCGTTGCTATGACCTACCAGTACTGCTTTAAGGAGGAATGGACACCCACTGAAACGATGTTAAAAAGAATAAATACATTTAAGGTGTAGGTATATCATCGATTACTAAGAATTAGCTGGGCAGATAGTCACTAACAAAAATATCCTTGATATATTGAACATACAGCTAAAAGTAGTTAAAACCATGTTATGCGACAATTCTAAAAGTGCGTGCTGTTGAGTTTAATTACAGAAGTTAAAAAGCAAGCACGACCAAGCAGGATAATAACTTCTTAGTTAAAAAAATTAGGGTAATGATACGGTAAACTACAATACAACTATTCCGAGCAGCTGTCGACAAAAATATTATTTTTAATATGGTAGCCAACATAAATATAACCAACAATCGTTAAACGGTACCACAAGTTTTAGTGGATATCTTATAAATTCGCGTACTTGTTTTATAGAGTAAATGTACATAGTAGACGTTCCTATGTTGTAAATCATTGCATTTCAACTTTACATTATTGTCTTTATGTCATATATTTTCTCTCATATTATTTGCTTATTGTAAATCTACAGATTTGCGATTAAAAATTATACATTAATAAAAAAGATTCAAAAACACAAGACTGTAAGGTTGTCAGATGTTATACTGCATCAAAACTACACTTAAGTGAGTGAAATTTCTGTTAAAAAATATTTTTAAATTCGCTGCTGCCTATATTTAATTTAAGATAACATCATCATCAATTTTTATACAATATGAATAATCTCTAAGTTTTAACTCTTGTACTCAGAATTCTTCAAGATAACCCAAGTTGAGTTAAACGTTTTCTTGTTGTTGTTTCAGAATTTTCTTCAAAATCCTCAATTTTTAAAGAAAAGAAACGTTTTCCAAATCTTAAGCAACCACAACTCCATCTTATTACCGAAAATGATTAATCATTAACTTTTAAGTTTACTGTTACGCTTAAAATATCATCAACAAGCTACAAAATAGTTAAGTGCTGATTTTTAAAGCAAAGTATAATAATCTTAAAGCTTTGTTTAATTATCTATCCTTTTTATCTATCATTTTCATCATATCCTTTTCAAAGCTTTATTTATACAATGTAAAAAATAAATAAGCAAGCAATCATATGTGTGGTCCAAACCTTTTTGTTTATTTTGCACTTTTTATTATACACGAGAAACATGTATTTTAATAATAACGGTATAAATTTGGAAGACAGTTTAGCTCATGCATCGAAGCAGATTAAACGTGTGTGAGCCAACTACACCTGTGCTATCGCAACGGCAGAGCCGCAGCCTTGTTTAAGATTAAGTGTATTTATTTATCGTTTTAATTTTAAATTTGTTATTCGAACCTAACTAATACTTATAGTTTCCAAACGGAAACAACATGTTACAAATTGCACTAACATCTAATCTTAGCCGATGTTGACTCTGCAGATATCTTAATTTCACCCGTCGTAAATGTAATAGTTCTCACTTAACCGAGAACAATTTCACACCCATATGCAAATGCAAAATTTATAACAAATGTAAAATTTTCACCAACAAAATTCGCAGCTTGCTGCGGCATACTGATTACACACAGTTATAAAGAATGCTATCAACCAGTGACAAATAAATTGAACATCCGCCCAGTGCAAATCCCTGGAGGTGGTTGGAAGCGTTAAAAGATGAAAAACCTTTTTATATAAAGTACCTGCACCTGTAAATATCCCACTGACCAGCAAGTACAGTTTCTTAACTTTCCCAACAATTGTAAGTCAATCCGAAATTAACATCCCAAGAGCTCCCCCGATAATTGTATACAAGATAGGCAGTTACTCAGAAATAACCTTAAAGTTAACGGTTGTAAAGGAAGAACAGTATACCATTAAAAGTATGTCCAGTTATACTGTTAAAATAAATTGCAATACATCGTATACGTGTAGAAAGTTATCTAAATTCATAAAAGGAAAAATTATTATTTCTCATATCCTACATTCTTACATTATACAATGGATACTCAAGACATCAAAGACGAACTCAAACTTTGGGGCAAAAAATTAGAAATATTGTCACTGTGCTACGTAAAAAGAATAAAACGCCATGTTTTTTGTTGAACTAGAGACAGCTGGTAACAATAGATATTTACAGTATTAGTTCACTACAACATTGCATTATGAATATTGGATCTTCCTAAGAAACAGAAAATGAAGTACAATGCACAAGATGTCAACTATGTCGGCATATTAAAACATACTGTAATAGACCTAGTACGTGTGTTAAATGTAGAGAATCTCACAGTATCGCAAGTTGCAAGAAAAATAAACATACTCTAGCTACGAGCTTTTCGTGTGGGTACCACACGTAGCAAACTGCAAAGGTTACGCTTACTAACATTTATAAAAAAGCAACACAAATACTAAAAACACTCCCAATCTACAAAAGATGCCACTCTATTCCCAAACTTAAGACTTGAACCAATATCAGCATCACTAAATCCATCACTATCTAGAAACAATTATACCAAACCGGTCAATAACGATACGAACCATACATCAGTGCCTTACAACAATAATAGTGAAAATAACACCAGCCATCTTCTCAACAAAATTTTAGTAGAATTTAAAAGTAAGACAAAAATAGTCTTCAAATAGCATTAGGGAATGCGAATAGCATTATCGACATTAAATCAGTTAGTAAAACTCAGCTTATCAACAGATTATACTTTAAGATACCTGCATATAGGTTCATATCACATTAGCAACCCTGATAATACCGGCTATGCAGAAAGTGCAATGTTAGTACAAAAATATACAATAGATTATTTGGAACTAATGGGTTATCCAAAGGACATACCTTTATTTGCTGTCTGTTGTTCACTTCGATATAAGCGGAAAGAAAACCTTCGAATAATTCTTCGAAACCCTTAGTCCAAACTGTAAAAACACGCTCTGGGGCTCTTGGTTTGCTACCACTATGGGCGGAAAACTTCTCAAGGTTCTACATAAGAAACTACAGTTTTTTTATCGGCAGGCTCATCCATAATATCAGATGTACCGGATTTCTTTGTGACATCAGTGATATCTCTAACTTCTATATGGATATAAAACCTTCGACCTATCATCTGCTAATTTACTACTAACACCATAAAGCAACACCACTATCATAAACGTAGACATTGACCTAAGCTACATAACTTTAAAACCAACTAGAATAAATACAGAGATGTAATCAACGAAGCCACACAATTCAAAATAAAATCCACAAATCTTAATAAGCGTGATAAATCTATGCATAATTTAACATAAATCCTCCAACACGCAGCCCATCAATCTGCCCCTCATCTGGAGCCCCAAAACAAAAGCACAAATATTTCAATAGAACTTAAATCAGTAATCACAGATAAAAGAAAATCTCAAACAAGGTGAACTCGAAGTAATGCACCAGTGGATAAAACCGCATATAACCTTCTCACCGAATTAAAGAAAGCACAACACAGTTCATGTTATGATTAAATTCCTAATCTCAATCACTACGATAACTCAATACGGCTACCGAGTAAAACTTTTCGTAAACCAATTCAATCAAACCCCCACTTCGTAATGGACCCATGATTAGTCTATGGACAAGAAGCAATAGAGAAAAGGCAAGTTTTTTTGTCCAATACCTCACTGAAGTATTTATACTTAATGATGACGTTCTACACCAAGATTTTTTCGACAATCCTTTACTAACAACATAACCTGTTTGCATATCTACTTCTAAAGAAATTAGGGGTTAGGTCACTTGTCTAATTAACAGAGAATTGCTTGGTGAAAATTAAATTATGCCAAAAATGTAAAAAGAGATTTTATAGAAAGGTATTGATATTTTCAACGTTGTATTAGGACTATAGTACTGACTTAAGCAACTAAAGTTGGCGGAAATAATTATGATTCCCAAGATCGCAATACTTTAAATGACGCTCTCTCTTATAGATCAATAAGTGTATTATTGCTTATTTTCAGATTATTAGAAAAACTCCTGCTCTATAGAGTCAGTCCATTTTTGGATAAATCAATTCAGATTCAGGAAACAACACTACTATTTAACAGTGTCACCGTATGGTCCATGAAATAAATACTTCACTGGAAAATAAAAAGTACTTTATTTTAGTTTTTCTGGATATATCGTTTGACAACGTATGACAATTAATGAAACTTGTTCTGCTAGCGTATTTTAATTTGTTCAAATCATATTTAAGCGGTCCTCAGTTTAGAACTAAAGTAAATAGCAGTCTCAGATTTCTTGCCAATAAAATTTGCAGTGCCGTAAAGTAGTGAGTTGGGCTTCTTGTTTTATCTATTATACATAGTTTACATACCTATTACAGCAAATACCCTAATCGGAATTTTCACCCACAATGTAGCGATCCTCGGTGCTCATGAAAATCCTATAATCGCAACTTCAAATCAAACCAAATAATTTGTACTTTAAGAAAAAATGTCATTGTCTAACAGTAGTTATGCATAATGCAGTCCTTTCATAGCCTTCTTCACTGTGATATATAGGATTACATCTTGACTAAAACTCAACTGGGTAAAACACATAATAAATAAGAGGAAGCAAATTGATCTGAAATTTAAAGTTATACTGATTACTTGAACGAAAATCAAATTTTCCATTCAAAGACAAGATTCTACTATACAAAACAATTATAATTCCCATATGACCTATAGCATCAAACTATGGGGTTGTGTCAGCAAATTCAATACTGCCATCCTTCAACGAACCCAGTCAAATTTTCCGTGAATTAGTGGATATTTAAGCAATCTACTGATCTACCAGTTCTTTCTTTTTTGAAGTCATCCAAGCATCATAACAAGATTGCAGTTTACAACCCTATATTAAAATCACTTTTATAGCAAGACGGTGACAGAAAACTGAAGCGATATTATAGTCTTGTCCCAAAAAAGATCTAGCTGTGAAGATCTAAATGAGAGATGATTTTTTGTACTCTTATTTTCTGGGCGGGGGCGGAGATAGGGAGAGTGCTGAACATAAATATGAGGTTTGCTAACATAAATTTTTACTGGAAAATCCATATTTTGACGAATATTCGCGTGCGAGCAGTGAAACGATGCGGGCACTACGTGTACGCTCCGTTATCAGTACAACGCAGTAAACCACAAAGCTATCTAATAGCCTACATTCCTTATTCCTCAGGGCCCAGCGAACACATCCTCAAGTGCTGCCAGGAGTGCGCCCGCACGGAGGGTGAACTCTACGGCGGCGACCAGGGCTTCAACGGCAGCTGCCAGCCGGCTCTCTCCGGCCAGCAACTGGGGCCTTCCCCCAGCGAGAGCATCTTCAGGCCGGTCATCCTGGAGGCCTTCAGGACACGGAAGCCATACTGGCAGCTGCTACAGTCGTTTCGGCCCGCTACCTGCTCCTCAAGAGGAATCCTTGCTTTAAGTTTTGAAGAATTCCGCGCCTGTATTTTGAAGGCGGCAGACGTTGTGCGCTCCGAAATATTGGTGCCCGAGGCGTTCGACGCTGCTTGTGCTATATAAGGTCAGGCTTGCACTTTTACTATTGGCATTTGTTTCATCGTTATCGGCGTTATCGGCCAGGCCAATTGTATATATCTGCATTAATCAAACTTAAACCTAAACTTGATTTAAATTATTAAACAATGTAGCATAGCTTACTCACAACCTAATTTTTATTCCTATCCAAGTCAAGCTGGACAACAACACCAATTTTAATATCAGACTTATAATGCACCACTACAATCTTTTCCGCCACATCCTCAATTTACTCAATACCCACCAAATCATTATCTACAGACGACAAATACGTACCCAATAAATCAACAACAACCTACCACCCTTCTAGCCTGTAATGAAGCGGGAAACGAATGGCACGTAGTCAACCATACCAAAAAAAGAACTAGAAGTCCTGAAGACACTACTAATAACCATACACAAGAGAAAAAAACATTATTGGCTAGAGAGCCCTGTGCAAACAAATAATAAATACGACCCACTTGATATAGAAATAGATGAGGAGAATAGCACCACGCAAGACGAAACTACTTCGAAAGTTCCTAAACCCCCACCTATCTACGTATCTGATGTTCAAAACGTCAAACCCCTAATAGGGCTACTTAACGAAATTGCGAAGGATAGTTACACTCTAAACAATGAAGTTAAAGTTCAAAGCAGTAAAAGCGAAATCTATACAGCTATTATAAAAAGCCTCATGAATAAAAATACAAAATTTAATACGTACAAGCTAAAACAGGAGAGAACATTCAGAGTTATAATGAAGAACATTCATCACTCAACAGATACTGAAGAGATCAAACAAAATTTAAAAGCACTTGGCCATGAAGTAGTTAACGTATGGAACATAAAGAAACGTTCAACCAAAAGTCCACTCCCAATGTTTGTAGTTGAAATTAAGATAACAATAAAGAGATCTACAAAACTAAACTTTTTATGAATACGAGCATAACCCCCGCATGCAAAAAGAGCAATCCCACAATGTGCCAAATGCCAAAGATTTGGCCATACAAAAAACTACAGCCAGTAAATGGACCGCTGTGTTAAATGAATAGAATCCCACCCAACTAAAGACTGCCCTATTAAAAACAAGGATGATCAGGTTAAATGTGTAAACTATGGCGGAAATCATCCCGCAAACTATAGAGGGTGCGCAGTGCACAAACAACTACAAGAAAAACTTTTTCCAAAACTAAGACGCGAGATTACTATTCAGGTGCGCAAACCAACACAAACATATCGAATTCCTGAGGATTCGTATGCAGAACAAGTAATGCAAAATAAACAACCTACACAATCAACAGTCAAACGACATGGAAGAGTTGAAATCCATGATGAAAAGTTTAATCACACAAATGGGGACTATGATGAACTTTCTAACCACCTTAATCACCAAAATACAATAATGGCCCAACTCTTAAAAATAGCTGTTTGAAATGCCAATGGCCTTAGCCAACATGCGCAAGAGATTAAACTATTTCTTGAAAATAACCAAATTGATATACTCCTTATATCTGAATCCCATTTTACCAACAAAAGCTATATCAAACTTCCTAACTACTGCATTTACAATACGAACCACCCCGATGGAACTGCTCATGGCGGAGCAGCTGTTATAATCAAATCCAACATAAACCATCATGAACTAGATAAATATGAAAAACCACATTTACAAGCTACTACTATCCAAGTCGAAGACAAAATAGCAACCATGAAGATCTTCGCTGTTTATAGACCTCCAAAACGCTCAACGAAAAAAGATGACTACTCTTATTTCTTCAAAAGTCTAGGGAATAGGTTCATAGCGGCCGGAGATTTCAATGCAAAACACCAAGACTGGGGATCGAGAGTAACAAGAACCGATGTACGAGAACTATTAGCAGCTATACAAGCAAATAATCTGGCCTAAAGATCGCCGGAAAACCCCTGATCTAACCGACTTTTGTGTTATTAAAGGAATAAATACAAATCTTTTTACAATCAAATCGTGTCTAGAACTAGCTGCTGACCATTCGTCTCTTATAATAACATTCCATACAACAAGTCCAATACTATGTAATACTAAAACAAATTGGGACTATTTTCGAACTAGCCTAACGGATAACATAAACTTAAAAATACCACTTAAAACCAAACACGACATAGAAAAAGCTGTAATCGAATGAACCAACACAATTCAACAAGCTGCATGGGCAGCCACGCCCACCAAGAAAAACCTCAGCACCAACAACTGCCGCTTAACTCTAAAGGATAAAATAACCGAAAAAAGACGCCTGAGGAAACGATGGCAAACTATTCGATCAGAAGCAGACAAACGTGCACTGAATCGGTCCTCCAAACGATTAACAAAACTACTGATGCAACACAAAAATCATGGCGTCGAAAACTATCTAACAAATCTCACAGCTACGGAAATCTCTGATTACTCGCTCTGGAAAGCGGTTAAAAAATTAAAAGGCATAAATTAAATGCATAAATCACCCATTATCAAACCAAATGGTCAATGGGCTCGCAGCAGTAAACAGAAAGCCGAAACCTTAGCTGAGCACTTAGCTAATGTTTTCAAACCTTTTCCTAGTCAAAGTCCTGAAGTGGATGCTAAAATGATGAACTTCCTACAACCCCCCTTTCAAATGAGTCTTCCTATCAAACTATTTAAGATCCTAGAAGTACAAAAAGTAATAGATAAGGACACTAATCCTAAAAGGGCACCAGGCTTCGACCTTATCACTGGGAGATTCTCAAACAGTTACCTGACATTGTTGTCCAAGCGATTACCCAAATATTCAACGCCATCCTCACTGTTAGATACTATCCAGTTTCTTGGAAAGTGGCCCAAATAACAATGATACAGAAGCCTGGAAAAACACCTACTGATCCCGCTTCCTATAGACCAATTAGCCTCCTTCCAATCCTCTCTAAGGTTTTTGAAAAGCTACTTCTAAAAAGACTCCAGTCAATACTGGACAAAAAAGAATTAATACCCAATCACCAATTCGGTTTTCGACGACAACACGCAACTGTAGAACAAATCCACCGAATAGTAGATCAAATATACAACGACTTTGATGAATATAGATATTGCTCCGCGGCGTTCCTAGATGTATCCCAGGCCTTTGACAAGGTCTGGCACTTGGGACTATTATATAAACTAAAAAAGCTTCTGCCATACCAATTCTACGAAGTACTAAAATCTTACCTATCAGACCGATATTTCTAAGTGAACCACCATGGCGAATTCACGAATCTACAGCCCGCTGTATCTGGAGTTCCCCAAGGCAGTGTTCTGGGACCTATATTGTACTTACTGTTCACGGCTGACATTCCCACCACGAATACAACAACAATCGCCACCTTTGCTGACGGCACAGCTGTCCTGGCATCACATACTAACCCTGCAACTGCATCCCACAACCTGCAAGTCTCCCTCAACAAAATCCAACAATGGCTAAAAATATGGAGAATTGAGGTAAATGAAAGCAAATCCCAACACATCACTTTCACCATGAACCGTGACAACTGTCCAGCGGTTACGCTCAATGAACAACAAGTAAAACATGGCGATTCCGTAAAATATCTAGGACTCCATTTGGACCTAGGCTTAACCTGGAAAACCCATATATTCAACAAATGAAAACAACTTGGATTACAATACAGGAAAATCTGTTGGATGATCGGAAGGGGGTCTAGACTATCATTGTAGAACAAACTCTTGCTCTATAAAATCACGTTAAAGCCTATCTGGACGTATGGTCTTTCTCTGTGGGAAACAACCAGCAACTCCAACCTAGCCATCGTTGAAAGATTCCAAAATAAAGTGTTGCGTGCTATAGTTAATGCTCCGTAGTATGTGCCAAATAAAGTGATTTGCGTATATTCACTATCAGAGAAGAAATAGAAAAGAGTGCCCAAAGATATAAAGACCGATTACGGACACATCCCAATCAATTAGTGAACACTTTGAGGGACGAACCTCCTAAACCAAAACGTTTAAAACGATTCAAACCTAACGAATTTCTAACACGCATTAACGCATAATCTAAATTGTTGTAAGCTCTACCACTCACTTGTATATTATGCCTAGTGAAATTTATAAAGAGTGGCTTATTGTAGCCTTACTCTACATGCTTAAGCAATTGGCAGTTTCTACTGCTGTTTGCATTCATTATTATTATATGTGTCATGCTAAGTACTTATTGTCCCTTGTAATTAGGACAGATTGTATAACAAAGGAGTTAAATAAAAAAAATATATTTTGACGAAAATAATTAAATTTTTTGACTTTTAGGGAGTTTTTTAACATAACTATTTTTTGGCAGAAGTTACGGAAACATTGATTAGAAATTTGAAAACTAGAAAATTTCTTACAAAATTGATTCGATTAAGTTTTTTTTAGGAGGAACCTGTAACATTCAGAATTAAACGAAAAAAACAGGTATAAAACGTCACCTCCTTATATCATTGAAGTGAAGGACCCTCGCCTCGCTCATGCCATTGTCGTCACGTCCTCGTTCCTTCCCTACAACGAGGTCTTTCTTTTATCTCCACCAATTTCTTTCTTTTGAGGATTTTTTTGCATCCCCTTTCCCTTCCCCCAACTCATTTCCTGTCACCTATACATAGTAACAGTCTACGTGGAGAATCTCTTTACCTTTTTTTCACGCGAACTAGTAATATACATTCTATAGAGTTGCATATGTTTTGTAATCAGAGTAGTTTTCATTTATTATGAAAATAATATGAAGTACAGTTTTAGAATAGTATCTTGTACTTAAAATAGTAGTTGTCAGTCGCCATCATGTCAAAGTGTTTTATGTGTGATAAAACCTTGCAATAAAATGATAATAGAACAATAGTGGTGAAAGAGAAGGGGTTAAAAAGTTTACGCCAGTCACGATTAAAAGGAAGGACGGTAAGAACAAATTCATAGCAGGCTTGATCTGTGTTAAAGTTCATAATCCATGTAGATAAATTATACCAATGAAAGGGTGATAGCAATTTACCTACGCAGGGACAAGCAAAAATCAAAACAAAATGTATTTAACTTTAAAGCTCATTGTTTACTCGGTTTTTAAGAAATAAAATTAAAATTTTTACCAAATATTCTAATGATCAAAAGGAAAAGTGTACTGCACCAGTCAGATCAAAACCAGAGAATAATTTTACAGATCGCTTGCAAAAGAGTTGATAAGTGGAATGCTGCTGTCTTCACTCGTATCTCTAATGTTTCAGATCTTACTTCTAATAATCCACCAATTGTGTGTCTTCATTGCTCAGGAATCAAAACATTCCGGGCTCTTAGTACAACAATTGTAAAAACTCAGCACAAGAAAGGGGCCTTGTAGTTAATGCAACTGGTGCGATTATAGCAGAAAATGTGCGTTTTATGGTCTACGACACCACAAAGTATCCACCTTCAAACAGCTTTTTTCAAGATGTTGAATCATGCACATTTAAATCCCTACGAAGATTATTGGAAATTGTCAAGGCAAGAAACTTGCAACTAAGGACAAATGGATTAAAAAGTGCATTACTATAGCACATTTCATCACTTCTGCAGCAAGGCCTAAGTCATTTCTTTTTCCACTGTTTGTGGGACTAGCAGCACTTGTTTCTAGGAAATGTGCATCTTGAGAGCTGATTAACGTGTTGTATAAATAAAAAATATATAACTGGGTTTCTAAACTATTTTAATATTGTAGTAGCCGCTCACACATTGACGAAAATATAGAAATATAATTTTATTTGTTAAGCCATTTGTCCTACAAGAAACCCAATATAACCAATTTTGTAGAAAATTTTTTCCCTAACTTCTACCAAAAATTAGACAAATTTTGATCGCAAACCGCAAATTCGTGTTCAAAAGCACCCCAGAAAACATAAAAACACAAAAAATAATTTTTTCTTTAGAACTTCACAGCTAAAATTCGCAGGTGCCTGGATTATTAGTAGGTCGACTTCAGGTGATAAGTGGGAAAGCTCTTAGCTAGATGAGTGTTCTGCATATCTTACAAGGACATTTACTATTAAGGTTTTGTTAACTTATAATTTTGATAATTTCTGTGAAAAAAAATAATGAATAGAAACTTGAACAGAAATGTGAAAGTTTTTCTGACATAAGAGCGGTTTATATTTTCTGTATTTTTATAAGTTAGAAAGTTGAGCTTTCTAACTGCTTTTAAATGCTTTTTTTAAATGTGTACTTGCCGAAAAGTTATCCGAGACGACCTTAAGGTATTAGTAATTCCTTAACAATAGAGCGAATTGTAAATAGATATCAAATGAACTTTTCTTGGAAACTATTATAAAGGTATTTTAACTACCGGCTAGAGCTATTTACTTAAAATAAAACTGATTAAAGTATCTCAGAAACTTAATAATACATAACAGAAAATTTAACCACTTTCTGTAAATAAAATCATGAAAATTGATAAAATGAACATCAGCCCCCTTATATACGCAAAATCAATTTCTTGCATGTGCATTTATGACAAACTGTCAAAATAAGGATGTATACAAAAATGCGAATTTTTCATATATTTCAAGCTCTGCGTATTGTTATTATTATTTATTTACTTCAGTAACAAACTCATGGTTTAATATTGCTCATTAACGCAAGTGACAAATTATACCATTCAAATAAAGATATTTAAACTTTTATTACTTTCAGTATTTACATTAAGAATAAATTACATTTAGAAATGTTCTTGGCGAAAATTAACACATGAATAAGTCAAACAATTATATCACAGTCGTCAGTTCTCACTAGCAACGTATAAAATTAATTTTTTAATCAAACCAACTCTTTGTAACACCACGCACTCCTTTGACGTTCTTTCAGTCAACTAGTAACTCTAAGAACGCACTAATATGAATTTTGTGTCGCGATTTACGCATATATAAAAATAAATAAAACGAGTACTCTCACACACATCAGTCGGAGAAATACACAGATAAATCACAAATCACTTTAAATTTAACGTTAGCTTTAGAACGTACTTCACCTCAGCAGCATAGCCGCGATCGTTAGAAAGCTCAAAGCCGCCGTGTATGGCTCGGCGTGGGGCGAATTTGAATAATACCCTTCGTAGTAGCCTTTTTCTCTGCAGTCCTCCACGCCGTAGTCCATGCAGTGAGTCTGTAAAAAATATGATTGCCATGTAGCTTAGCACATCACACAAGACGAAATATGTTGCACATTTAGAAATATATTGATAATTGTTTGTAATTTCGTAAGCTACATAATTGTAAAATAAATAAAGCATAAAACAATGCAATAAATAATTGAAATTTTGTATATGTCTATAAAATGTCTTGCTATGAACTAATATGCAATTACAAAGATAAAAGAATTGGATATACGTAATGAAATATTTATTGGCAATTGGAAATATTGCTTTATTTTGAATAAGAATCCTCCATGCCATACCTTATCAAAGGGTTGGCTAACGTCCAAAAATACTGAAGTACAGTATTCTTTATATTTGAATGTTTCGTTAATAACCGAATATAATCTAAGAGTTTACTGCACTATTGAATGATATTTACCGTAACCAAACTGGTAAAGTAGTATCTATTCTTTAAAGTTGGGTTTGATTATTTGAACCAAATGTCTTTCAAGTATCTTAGCAATTAGAACCAATAAGCTTATTGGAAGTATAATTCTCCTTTATCTGGTTTATGTACCACAATAAATTTAGCATTTTGTAATTGTTTCAGTCAATTTTGTTCTCTAAGGATTGCATTGAATATATATATAATTAACATTACACCTTTCTACAGTAATTTCTTCATTATTTTTTGTGTAACTCTGTCTATACCTGAAGGTTTTTGAAGGTTTAGATAATTAATTTGTTTTTGTACTGCTTTTGGTGTAAATTATTTAATTTTTGATATATTTAAAAGGATGTTTTGTAACTGTTCTGCTTTATTATCTACTTTATACTTGATTGGTGTAAATATCTTACAGTTAGCAAAATGTTAAGCAAACACACGCTTGACTTTTTTTCACCACATCTGGCTCGTTGTGAAATGGATGTTGTTTAATTGAATCTATGATGTACTTGGTGATAGGATTTTCTTCTGTATTTAAATGGCATTCAAATCAAGATATCAAAATTTTTAGACTAGTGATATAATCATGCAATAATCCATTGCATTCTTTTTAAATTTTTACCTTTAACTGATTAGTTGCCTTATTAGATCTGTGTTATCTTATGAAGCGTATGCTCGATGCCATTTTGCAACTTATGCGTGCCTATGTTAGAACGTTAATTAGGTTTGTTAACACCTCGTTTACTTCAGTTAGATTTATGTTTCTTTTTATATCTCATTGCGATATCATATCCAGTTAATTTTCTTTTTATGTAGTAGAAGGAGCATTATTTTGTAAATTATAAGGGTGATGATTATTGCTATTGTTCGTAAACTGCCAGAAGATAGGTCGTTCCATGTATGACGAGAAAATGGCATTTATGATGAAAAAGCCTAGGAGGTCAGGAGTTTTGTTCTAGTCGATTTTCTAGTAGGTTGTGGTACCAGTTGATGCGAAAAATAACTTTTCTCTTGGATGAGCTCTGCTAGTTCTTTGTCTTTCGTTTTGATAATACCTAAATTTCTGGAAAGTGAGTTTGCTGTTGATATCGCATCCTAGCGTGACTTTGGCTCTTAATATCTAAAATATGTCTTTGAAACGTTCTTTCTTTATGTTGTGCTAAAAAAGGCAGCGTACTTAGGCGATAGTCGTATGACACCATCTTGACATGTACTACTGTAGCTTGCAAATGATTTACATTTGGATATTATAACAGTATCAGCACGGGCAATATTCTTTGAATGATTTATTCAATCCGTAGTGTACTGCGATATAGTGATGTAAAATATGTTTGTAGTTTTTAGATATTTAAGATACTTAGGATATTTGCATTGTGATAGAATTAGTAGCCTTCATGTGCACCATTTTATAAGAAACTTCTGGTAGTAGTGTTCATAATTTTTTTACAAGTGGTGGTATTGTGTACTCCGTCAGATTTCACATAAACATGTGGCCTATTTCAGTATGTTCTGCAATGTCTATTCTGTTGGTACCTAGTGCAATAAATAATTTTATAATTTTTTTGGTGGTTTTGAGACAATCGCTTTACCCGAAAATACATATATCAGAAGAAATTAAAAAAAAAGAAAGTGTGTATTCAATTTAAAAGTTTGAATTTAAATTACGTGTTAATAAGACCTAAAACTGCTCTGTATTCCTTATTAGAATTTATGGAACTGATAAAGACAATAGCAAAAATGTTTTAATTTTTGATTCCATTGAATCCAAATCTGTATATTTATTAAAATTCCGACATAATGTACACTGTCAAAGTTTTAAAAACAATATTATTTGACCAGATCGGTAATGTAGAGTAAAAAATTTATTTCTTAGTAGCTTGTTCCAAAAGTAAAGAAGAATTGTGGTACAAAATCATTTTGTTAACTTTCTACAGCGGAGCTTATTGTAGAAAGTTAATGAGATTATCATTCTGTCTGTCTGTCTGTCTGCGTATCTGGAGACAAGATAACTTCCGATCTATCCAACAGATTCACTTCAAATCTAGCATACACACATCTTAGGTCAGTACCTTTCATGGGATTGATTTTCAGCCAAATCGTTACGATTTCGCACCGCTGTAGAAAGTTTCCTTTACGGTATTACACCGTTCTTGTTTTATCCTCTTGGATAACTTCTACATTTTTAGTAATTTAATTTCTTTATTTAGCAACTGTCTTATACAGGATGGCGCTGAGCCAATTTACACATTTTAAATCTGAATAATGCGCCGCCGGGATAGCTTGTCGTGGTTGGAGGAGAGGGAATGGTAGAGAGGGGGGCGCCACCGCGGTATGTCAGTTGCAATAGAGCATTGGAACGAGCAACACCGTGTCGCTTGTGTTCGTAACTATTACAAAACAAATTCTGTCGCGAAAGTGCAGTGTGTCTATCGACTACAATTCAATATTGGTCGACATGGTCACGTACCGTTTCACAATACCATATTGGGTTGTGTGAAGAAATTTGGAGAAACTGGTAGCATGTTAAACGTAAAGCATAAAGCTCCACGAACTATTCGAACGTCAGAGAACCTGCAGACAGTTAGGGAAGGTGTTGAACGCAGCCGTCGCCGTTCGACGCGCTAGCCATCTCGCTTCTAGGCATCAGTAAAAGAAGTTTAAATCAAATGCTAAAAGAGATAAAATTTCATCCTTACAAACTGCAAGTTGTGTAACAAATTAACGATAGAGACAAGGAAGCAAAACTTGCTTTTTGCACCACCATGAGTGATTTCTTACAGGAAAACTCAAGCATTCTGAATAAGTTGCATTTTTATATTTCTGGCCAGTTAAACAAACAGAACATGCGATGCTGGTCATTAGTGGACCCTAAGAAACTGCATGAGAAGCCCTTGCACTCTCCTAAAGTGACGGTTTGGTGTGGAGTAGCTGCTTTTAGAATTGTAGGCCTATATTTTTTTGAAAACGACAATGAATAGGGACCGTTGATTCAGAACGTTACGTTGGAAGGCTTTGTTGAACAAAAGTTACGATAGCTTGGCATTGGCCCTAAAAAACATAGATAGAGCAACAGCCCACACTATGCGATGCAGTATGGTCGTAGTTCGTAAAATGTTCGAAACTGTTATCTCTTGCTTCGGCGATTCGCTTGGCCAGCTCAGTCGCCCGACCTCACACTTTTTAAAAGACCGTGTGTTCCAGAGGCATATCATAAGTATTCAAGAACTCAAGCAAGCCATTGGTGACAAAGTTGCACCCATTGATGAGGACCTGCGGAGGCGCGTGTACGACAACTTTAAGAAACTTTTGCAACGATGCATTGATGTAAACGGAGGCCATCTGTCTGATGTAGTTTTCAAAAAATAAATGGCATACTTGGTCGTATTTATAGACACTTTTACCATTTTTGCCCTACTTCCGTATATAATATATGATTAGTTGAAAAATACCAATTAGCTCTGTGCCACCCTGTTTTAATTTCTGCTTATTCTTGTCTTTGTATTCTGTTCTTGGGTATTCCGCTCTTTAGCTTCAGTGCATTAACTTCATTAATTACAAAATTATATTTTCTTATCTATTCTCTAATTCATTATCTTTTTTTGGGACGCATTTACAAGCACTGCAGCCTCAAGGACATTCACCCACACCCATGGGTTGAGCGAGATTCGAACTCGCGCGCGCCGGTTAGAGGACAGAGCCAACTGGTTGAACCATCTGAGCCACCGCGTCCTCAATTCATTATCTTATTCGTTGTTACTTTTGCCTGTGTTTTTCTTTTTCTATTAATTTTCTATAAGATTCCTTCCCTTACTATTATTGACGTTCTCAAATATATTACAATTTTTTTTAAATTTGTTTACCTTTATTGTAGTTATAGTAGCTTTTATTTGTCGGCATTTATTTTAATAAAATTAAAATTTTTAAAAAGAAAATTTAACAACTCATGATGTATTATTTGTATAAAAGTTTTATTGTTACCTTAATCATAGAAGAAGACATTTTATTCAAGAATCCTCGGCTAAATAAAGCTGCTTCGTCTCCGCAGCTTCTCCTCACGAAGTGGGTGGAGCAATCAACGTACTCGCGAAAGGCACTGTAACCAAATAATACATTCAAATTTTTACATAAGCAGGAATTTTATTTATATGTTTGGTTGTAGCTTTAAATATAAATACTTAATTACAAAATAGCAATACATTCTTCATAATAAACTCAATTCATATGACATATGTAAGCTACGTATTCGAAGATTTGTTTCTAACTGATGTACGGAGGTTGTTATAACCTGACTAACAAGTGTAAAAGAAACAGAGCTATGCGTTGTTTAGTATAAAATAGTATAAAAAAATGAGTAAGTTAAAGAGGTTCAGTGGTTTTAAACGCGAGTTAGCTCTTGGTTGTCATGTGAGTACGAAACTAATCAGATCATTTAAACTCTGTCTAATTTTCCAATGTCAATTGTTTGGTTTAAAAAGAAAATGTGAAGAGCTACTTATATACTTAAATATACGTATAATAACGGAAAGAAACTATTGTGCATTAAAGAATGTATTGTTTTTGTTTTTTTATTATTAAAAATTGAAGAAATTATTATGACACTTATTACAGTTGCACTTTAATCGTTAAATCTATATGTAAATGCACCATCTGATCAAAGATATCCAGATACCTATTTCAAACTGTTATTAGAGTGATTTATTCCACAACATTTACAAAGTGATATTACAATATGGATACAAGAAGTAGTAAAAAAGGATCATCGTACATTGAAAATTGTAATTCAAGAAAAAACTTTAGAGTTTTTCAGTATTACTGATTTTGCAAGCAGCGTTATGATTGCACTCTATCAATTCAAGCAACTGGAATTCCATAATTGAGCAGCCCCATATCAAGTATCGTATGCAGTGGTCTAATAAATGACGCGATTTGGTTAAAATGAGACATCACACTTCACTAAGTGGCAGTCTGATGAGATCGTTTGATTGTGGAAAACATACAACGATACAACGATTTTACCAACTTTGCTCTAGACCCCACGGCCAACATCATTCAATGATCTAGTTATAGTTTTTTAAAAGAATAAGCTACCTTTTCTTCTAACAATAGAAGGTTCCCAGGTATCAATTTTAGAATTGAATAAAAAGTTGTTTTTTGTACTTGGGGTGTGTGTTATTTTGTGTTGGTGCGCTTTTTTCGACATTGAATGTTAAGCCCACTTTCAAACCGGCTCAAAACCCGGTCCCGCTGGCGAGAGGACACAAGGGTCATAGGACGATAGGGATTTACACATTGCACTTTGGGTCCCATTGTTTGGGGTTTGTTAGAATAAATTAGGTTATGCTGGGTTGGATTAGGTTAGATTAAATTAGGTTGTGGGTTAGCTAGCGTATTCTCGTGCTTCTTTCTTTGTAGGTATTCCAAAAATGCTCATTCCAAACATTTGGATCTAATACGTTTTTTTTAGAAATGTGCGACCATCAGCCCCAGAAACAGAAGAGGAGAAGAAAATTGCACGAATGTTATTTGCAACGCTTCAAGAGCAACTAGTTCATCTAGACTACATGAATTCTTGCAACTATTTGGATTAACAACCTGAGGATTCCTAAAACGAAGACAACGAGCTTTCAGATTCTGACGATGACCTTGATAGTAATGAAAAAGTAGAGAACATGAAAGTAAACGGACATAACTTGTGGATTCGGGAGCAAAAAAACAACGCTTTAGATTATTGGACGACATATAGCGCAAAACATAAGAGCTCTAGAAGATCTTTCCGTTCAGTTCAAGCAAAATTTCCGAACCTTACTTTCCAAAGCAGCTTTATCGCTTTCAGCAACAAAGGGACCAGGGAGAAATTCGATATGAAAAGTCAAAATAATTGATGAGACGGTTGCAAATCAGTTTTGAAGTGCTGGTTCACAAAATATGCCAGTGCACGATCGTCATTTGAGAGCGTGGGCATAAAAAGAGCTCAACAGATTCAATTTGAATTTAAGGCTTCCCACAAGTGGTTGCATTGTTTTAAAAGAGAACACAGAATAATGGCTCGTATGATGACGAAAGTGGTTACAACGCGACTTAACATTGACTATGAGAAAATTACGAGATCAGAATGACTTTGTGCTTAACGTTCGCTCAACAATCTTCCAGTACGATCCTGACTATGTCATTATCACAGATCAATCAGATTTTAATTATGAATTCTACTCGAAGCAAACGTTAGAAACATGTGGCAAATAAGAGATGCTGCTTCAAGCAAAAGCAATGAACGTGACAACACACGGCTACACGGTGCAGCCATTGCTGACGATGTCTGGAAAGCTTGTTGGTAAACTATTCGTCGTGTTACAAGGAACAGGTGGTGCTATAGGAAAAACTGCCACAAAAACTTTGCAAAATAACCCAATTCCAAATCTTATTGTAAAATGCATCTCCTCTAGTAAAATTTCAAAAGAGTTGATAATGCAGTTCTACAATGAATGCGGAAACCTGTAGGTTGAAATCAGTCATTCGTGTTAATGTAAGATTCATGGACTGGACAAAAAAACAAACCCTGTCGGATCAATACTTTGATGGGCAATACAAGCAGCTAACTATACCTAGGAAAACTATTGGATGTATACTTCTTCAGACAGCTCAAGATTTTGGTGAAAGTAACGTACGAATTTGTGATGCTCAACAATTTGTCTGATTTGAACATACCCAAAAGATTCAACATACTTGCAATGCACTCATCTGTGTTTAATCAGTTACAGTCACCGGCGTTTTAAGCCCTACGAAAGTATCCTTGAATATAAATTGGATATAGCGATGAAGGGGGTTCATACATATACCTCGGGCATACGCTAAAAATGGGAAAAGAGAACAAAGAGATTGAGATTAAAAGACTTATTAAATTAACTTGGTCAGTATTTGGAAAACTTGCATCTATACTAAAGTCGTCAAAATACAACCTCAAATCCAAAGCTAAAGTTTATAACACCTGTGTACTTCGGGTATTAACATATGGCATTGAGACGATGGTTTTCATAAAAAGAAATATTCGAAAACTACAAATAGCACAGAGAAGTATGGAAATGAGAATTTTAGGCATCACATTGGAAGACAAGATAAGAAACACAGAAATCAGAAAAAGAACAGGAATAAAATATGTGGCTAAAAGAGCAGCAAAATTAAAATGGAGCTGGGCCGGACATGTGCTACGACAGGGAAGAGAAAACCGGAAAACCACTCGACTGGTAACCAAGAATGCACAAGCGTAGTATCGGCCGACCACCTGCTAGGTGGAGCGGCGACATAGCACAAGTAGCAGGAAAACTATGGAGAAAGAGAACCATGGAAAATTAAAGGGGAGGGCTATATCCACAAGTGCGATGCGATGAGCTATTTTTTCAGTCAGCGTGTAACTTTTTATTATGTTTGTATAGAATTAGGCATTAAAAAGCCGTATTTTAAAAAAAGCAAAACGCGCAGTGATCTTCACGCAATATGATGCTATATTACGCAATTTCTAAGTACACAAACCTAACGAACATGGGAATGAACCATTGTGGGTCCAACAAGATGACACTGCCACACATACGGCAAGGATTTCTTAAGAAATTCTAGGATAAATCTTTCCAGGAACGCTAAGGTCTTTTAACGCAGGCCGTGGACTATTGAAGAATTATGCCATTCGCAACGCAATCACAGTGGAAATGACTTGGCCGCGTAGAATTTTGTGAAACTGCAGAAGTGTATCGCTAGTACGGGTAAGCATTTGGACGATATCACCATCAAAACTGGTTGACGAATAATTGGCAAACATTGGTTTGTGTGATAGTACAATAAAACATTTAATAGAATGTATGTTCCTTTTATTGCTGTTTAGAAAAGGGGAGATTATTTTGTCTCACTGTGTTCTTTATTTGTGTATATAATTTTAAAAATGACATTAGTAAAAATAAGCGGAGAAGTTGTATTTGATAACAGCATTTAATAAGGAAAAAATGATATCTTTGATTTTGTAAAGATGATTTGTGGCAATATTTTCACATTTTGTACAAAATAAAAACGACTTTAATATTCATAAGATGGATGCCACATGAACTAATTAAAAAGAGCATTAGTTATTGGCTAAATTTCTTGCCTGTTACTACTTTCAAGGTACTATAAAAAGATGTGGAAGATTGTTACCTGTGATGAAATAAATATTTATAAATATTGTAAGACCGAGCATTTATGACAAAGGGGTCCAATTTTGCACCTAGTAGGATATAAAATGTTTAATTCGCGAAGAGATCTTCAGTTAAGTTAGATTAACTCAGAACTTACAATTACCAGTTACGTGGTTTGGCTGATAAAATCGTGCAACATCAGATAATGCATTTGATATTAAGTGCAACTAGTCGGTTATAACAGAACTAAATAAGGATACAAAAATATTTATTTTTATACTGATTGTTATACAGTGTTCCAGGAGTTTATGAAGAAATTTTATGTGCAGGTTTTATAAGAAAAACATGGGGCCGGCGAAGAGATTGATCTGTAAGCAATCCCAAAACGAACTTAAAAAAACCTTTCGATTTCGATTTCGAATTTCGGGAAAATTCGAAATCGAATATCTGGAAAATTATTCGACATAGAATTTTTTCTTCATTTTCGAATTCAGAGTAAAATTTCCTATAAGAATCCATTTTAAAATTTTAAAAAATCCATAATTTTGTGACAGCGACAGACAGACCGCCAGACAGACCGCCAGACATATAGAATTCAGTAACGAACTTTTTAAGTTCGTTGAAAATATCTTATAATTTTTTTCGACTGCTCAACCGTTACAGAGATATGGAGGTTGAAAGTTGCTATCCCTCAAGGGTAATTTAATATAATTGATAGAATTTCTCATAGAACCCATACATCTTAATTACATAATAGAATCATGAGCAATTCTTAAATAAATTAGTGGTTGGTACTTCTGAGAGAAATGCTGTATTAGTAGCGTAGCTCAGCGACTTGTTTTATCTACTAATTTAATGAATACCTAATTTTTTCAACAATAAAAATATTTAAACGTTGTTTTTTTGAAAAATTTAATAAAGGTTGCACAAACATTGTTAAATATATATTTAGAAGTAGTTTATTATTATAAGCAGCAACCCCAAAACCTTAAATACGTATTGGAAAACCACTAGCAGAATCAATAAAGTAAGAAGCTGCTTCCTTTGGTATTTGAAGAAGTAATGATAAGAAAAATTTTTAAATCTTTCTCTGTGTCTTCAGCTTTTCAGCTGGTTTGTTGCAGCTCTTCGTTCTTTCCTATTTATACATTTATTTTTTATAAATCCATTATTTGTTTAGTATATTCCATCCGTGGTCTACCACAAGCACAATAATTGTGGTTAATAGTCCCCCCTTCCTTATTATATGTCCCATTAGTGTGCTCCTTCGTTTTTGTACGTTTTTCCACAAATACTTTTCTTGTCCGATCCTTCTCAGTACTTCCTCGATTGTTATTCTATCAAGATAGTTGATCTTTAAGGCTCTTTTATAACACCACTGTTTGCACACTTCTAGTCATTTTTGCATGCCAATCCGATAGTCCACGTTCCGGCCTCAAATATGTTTTTATAAAATTTACTCTAGTCGAAATTGGGATTGCGCTTGTTATTAGTAAGCTTTTCTTTTGGTAGAAGACCTTTTCGCTAGTGCACTTCTACTTTTAATTTTCCTGTCGCATCTTCCATCTCTTGTTATTGTGCTGACTAGGTAGGGAAATTTATTAACTTGTAGTCGTGTCCCATTTAGGTCAATGTTTATAATCCCTATATCATGTTTAACACATACCATTACTTTAGTTATCTTTCTGTTCAGTTTCATCTTCTAATTTGTATTTAGTATAGCTTCCAGATGTTTAAACTGCAGTTTAAGTTCTTCATCGTTTTTAGCTAATAACGCTATGTCATCCGCGTACCGTATCATACATATTTTTATGTATTTTTATATCTTTGTCAGTGTGCTCTATAATTTCATTTACAGCTTGTTGTATATATATGTTAAAAAATACCAGCGGGAGAACACATCCTTACCTCACACTTTTTTCTATTTTGGTTTGCTTAATTTCGTCTCCTTGTGTTATTATTGTGATTTGATTATCATATAATTGTTTTAAGATCTTTCGGTTTGTATGTTTTATTCCTATTTTTTTTAGTCAACATGATTTCCTAGTTTACATGGTCAAAGGGCTTTTGTAAATCAATAAAGGCTATGAAGGTGCTTTTAACTTTCCGTATCCTTTTTTTTTATTATTATCGTAGTGCAAGGATTGTCTCTCTAGTCCCTGTATTTTTGCAGAATTCAAATTAGTCTCCAGTCAATTTCTTATAAATATTCCTATATATTCTTCTATAAAATATTTTTGTTAAAATTTTTAATACGTGTGTTGTCAAACTTATCGTACGGTGATCTGCACATTCCGTTGCTGCTGATTTTTTTTGGTATTGGTGATATTTTTGTAGTTGTAAAATTGTAGGAACTATTTCTGTCTCATAAATCTCTGACGTTAGTTTATATAACTTGTACTTCGCGGACTTCTCTTATGGATTTTAAGAATTCGGCGTGAATGTTATCCACCCCAGGACTCTTTTTGGATATCAGTTCTTCTAGTACTTTATCAAATTCTTATCTTAGTATCCTTCTGTAGTTGTTGTCGTTTTGTAATCCAAGGTTTACATGCTGGTAAATTCTATTGCTGTATTATGTCATCGGTTGTTTTAATAATTTCTGCCTGATGTTGTCCTAATTTAACTCTATATCCTCTATCTAATTATCTGGTTTGTTTATTTCTATATCAACTTTTTATGAGTATTCTAACTGATTTTCTATACTCTTAAGCCTATTTATATCCCATCTGTGTGTTTCGTTTTTCTTCAGCTTTTTGTAAGTCAGTTTATGTTTCATTATTATCAGATTGTGATCTATATCTGCATCAGCACTGGGATAGGTTCTGCATTCTTTAACCTTAACCTAGATTTTAAAAAAGTTGTTTCACTAGGATAAACTCTGTCTGATATCTTCTGTTTCTCCAGGCTTTGTCCAGGTATATCGTCTTCTAGGATGATGTTGAAATACTGTATTCATTAGTACCAAGTTATCTTTTTGCAGAACTCGACTAGACTCAATGTTCTTCCGTTTCGTTTTCCTAAACCGAATTTTTCTACTACTTTTTCTTTTGTCCCTTCTCCTACTACAGCTTTAAAGTCTCCCATAGCAATGAGGTTTTCGTTTTCTTTTACTTTATTAGTCATGTTACTTATAGATTCACACATATCTTCCACTGCTTAATCGTTATGTTTACTTGTTGGCATGTATACTTATAAATGGTGGTATCCTTCTGATTTAGTACGTATCTTTATCATTATTGCCCTTTCGTTGTATTGCCAAAAAAAAAGTTAAAGATAATACTAACACCTTCATCTTCTTGATTAGCTTCTGCGTGCACTGTTCTGTAGGCATCACTCTAATTTTTAAATATGAGACCAAAAAGCCGATGGTCTGATTTAATGAGGAAATATAAAGAATGGTTAGCTAGACTCTGTTATTAAATTTTTCCAATTAATGATAGACTTTTTGTGACAATTAAAAGCATTTTACTTTTATTTTTTTAAGAATTCTTGGACAAATAAATAAAACTAGACCATCAAATCATATTGATAATTTAAAAATTGTTAATTATGTGCATTAATCTAAGATATTGATATTGAGTGGAGTTTTAGATGTCGGAAGGCGCGGACGCGAATTTTATAGCAGGTGGCGATATATAAACACCGTATACGGGCTATACCACACCAAATGAAATTCGTAAATTTCAACGCGACGTAAAACGTGCATATAAAACAAAGCGGATTTAGTGGCGAGAAGTCAAGAAAAAAGAGGAAAACAAAGGGTTTGTGTGCAGTGTTCTGAGATTTTACGTGTACAATGCAGTGAATAAACCTAGAGCGGACGACAACGAACGGGCGGCGAAATTGTGATAAGCGAGCGGTGCAAGTGCGGATAGCGATAAAGGTCGCGGTCAACGGAGTTCAGAGAAAAGATAAACAAATAAACAAATAAGCGTAATATAAAACTTTAACAAATTTTAGGGGATCACATTTAAGAGCTAACTGGATGGAAAACACAAACAAAAGGGAACGGGAGTTAAACAGCAGCACAGAATTGGACCAAGAACTCTGTAGAGAAAGCAAGAGAAAAAACACTATCAAATCCCCCCTGTTAAAAATCACAGGATCAGCGAATACCAAAATGTCGGAAATAAGTGAGCTGAAAATAATGTTTGAAGAGATGATGAAGGAAATAAAGGAAAACACGAAAGCTAACAAGGAGCTTAGAGAGGAGTTCAAGAAGAAGGAAGAGAAGTGGGAGCTGGAAAAAGCTACCTAATCAAAAGAATAGAAAATCTTGAAGGAAAACTAGAGACAACAGAAAAGAATAGAAGGAAATGCAATATTGTAATACAAGGGGTTGAATTCAAAGGACAGAATAAGAAACAAGTCGTGATGGAGTTCCTCGAAGAAAAATTACAAGTGGAGGTCAAAGTAAAAAATGTACATACCATAAAACCAGCACTAACAGTTGTGGAGATGGATTCTTGGAATGAAAAACAGGAAGTAATGCAAAACAAGAAATCTTTGAAAGGAACAAGAATATACATTGAAAACGATCAAACACAGGAGGAGAGAAGAATACAATCGGAAATCAGGAAAATAGCAAGAGCGAAAAGAGCAGAAGGAAAAGAGGTAAAAACTGGATACCAGAAGATAATAATAGACGGAATTTGCTACAAGTGGAGCGAAGGAGAACAAAGAGTCATAGAAGAGACTCCCTCCTCAAAAAACTAAGCACCCAGAAAATAAAAAAACAGACACAAAAGATGACGAACAGAGCAAAGGACACGGACACGAGTAGAGAAACGAAACAAAAAAGAGGAAAGCAGGAGTATATAAAAATAGGAACATGGAACATCAGAAGTATAAACGGAAAAGAGGAGGAACTCATAGAAGAAATGGAGAAACAAAAGCTGGATTTTATGGGAATAACAGAGACAAAGAAGAAAGGGCAAGGACATACGAGACTACACAAAGGATATTAGATGCTTTGGTCAGGAATAGAAAAATCTGAAAGGGTACAAGCGGGACTGGGTTTAATGGTACACCCTGGCAAAATGGAATCAATAATAAATGAAAGGTATGTAAATGAAAGAATAATGGCAGTAGAAGTCAAACTAGGGGAAAAAGAAGAAACATGGCAAATGATTGTGGCGTACGGACCTGATGAAGACGAGAAAGTGGAAATAAAAAACCCGTTCTTTGAGGAACTACAAAAAGTAATAGATACGAAAGGAAACAATATTATAATTATGGGGGACCTAAATGGAAGCGTAGGAAAGGATAATAGAGGCATAGGAAGACAAGGAGAGCACAAAGAAATAGAAACGGTACGAAAATTGTAGAATTCTGCGTGGCAAATGATTTAGTAATAACGAACACAAAGTTCGTACATAAAGACATACACAAACACACAAGGGTGCAACACAGCAGAAACGAGAAATCAATTATAGACTATTTTCTAGCGAACGGGGAGAATTGGCGAAAAATCAAAGATGTTAAGGTGAAGAGAGGACCGGAAATAGGCAGCGACCACTACTTACTCCAAATGGATATAAGGGTGAGCCAAAAACAAGCGACAGAGAAACATAGAAAAATAACTAAGGAGAAAATTAAAAGCCACATGTTACAAGAAGAACACATCAGGAAGAAATACCAAGACATTCTAAAAAAGGAGTACGAGACAAAAAATATCAGACCAAATATAGAAGATAAATGGAAAACGATAAAACAATGCATGATAAAAGCAGCGCGAAAATGTTGCGGAGTGACAAAGGTAACTAACACGGACTTTAAAAGAACGGCATGGTGGACAACTGGCATAAAAACACTGGTAAAAAAAAAAAAAGGATGCTGGCGCAAATATCTACAAACAAAATTGGAAGAGGATTACAATCTATACAAGGAGAAAAGAACGCAGGTAAAAAATAAGGTGAAGGAAGCAAAACAGAAAGCGTGGGAAGAATTCGGAAACAAAATGAAAAAAGAATTTGACGACAACCAGAAACTATTTTACGGAACTTTGAAGCAACTGAGAAAAAAGAAAACAACACCCACAAAAAACATCAAGGATAAACAGGGAAATGTACTGACAAATGAAAACGATATTATGGAAAGATGGAAACAATATTTCGAAGATTTGTTGGCAGCAGGGGAAGAACAGAGAGGATTGGAAAAAAGAAGAGGGAGGGAAAATACCGACTTTGCAAAAGATACGAACTCAACAGAGAAAGATAGCGCAGAAGGCAAAATAACAAAACAAGAATTGGATATAGCAATAAGGAAACTCAAACTAGCAAAAGCCCCAGGCATAGATGAAATTACCCTAGAGATGGTAAAATACATAGGAGAGACAGGCAAGGAAAGGTTACTAGAACTATACAACGACATCTTAGTAGCAGGAAAAGTACCGAAGGAATGGAAAATAGGAATCATAATACCCATATATAAGAAGGGAGACCTGATAGAATGCTGTAATTACAGAGGAATATCCTTACTAAGCATCCCAGGGAAGGTATTCGCAAGGATTCTAGAAACTAGACTCAGAGGCAAACTAGATAAGACAATAGAAGACACCCAGAGTGGGTTTAGAGAAGGACGGGGGGTACAAGACCGCATATTTACAATCAGACAGCTATGTGAAAAGGTCATAGAGAAAGGGGAAGAAATACATCTCTGTTTTATAGATCTGGAAAAGGCCTTCGACAGAACAGAAAGAGAGACAATATGGCAGTGTCTAGAAAAAGCAAACATAAATTACAGAGAAGTAGCAGCCATCAAAACACTATACGAAAATAGCGGAAACATAATAAGAACGAGACACGAGCAGTCGGAGGAATTTAAGGCCAATATAGGCCTAAGACAGGGATGTGTACTCAGCCCGCTGCTATTTAATTTAGTATTAGATGAGGCAATAAAAGAAGGCAAGAAAAAAACAAGAAGATACCATGTAGGAAGCTGGAATATGGAAAAAATCTATATATCAGAATTACTTTTTGCTGATGATATGGTTATATTCCGAAAAAGTGAGAAAGATCTACAAGAAAATATCAATGTATACAACTTAGAACTAAAAAAGAAAAACATGAAGATAAACGGAGATAAAACCAAAACAATGGTAATAGCACCAGACAAGAGAAGACATCGTATATATATAGAGGGAAGAAAATTGGAACAAGTAGAGAAGTTCAAATACCTAGGTGTATGGATACAGGAAAATGGAAAACTCGATGACGAGATAAATGAAAGAGTAGGAATTACAGGACGACTATTTAACTCCATAAAGTCCTCTTGACCAAATGACGCAAAAGTAGAAGTATTCAAAAAAGTTGTAACACCAATACTCATCTATGGCAGTGAATCATGGACAACAGTGAATAAACATAGGAGCAGGGTCGAAAGTACGGAGATGAGATTCCTGCGTAAATACAGGGCAAAACAAAGAGAGACCACATCAGGAGCACAACATTTAGAGAAAATTTAAAAACTAAAGCGGTAGCGGTATTAGTGCAAGAGAGACAGTTAGGGTGGTTGGGACATATAATAAGAATGGACAAAAACAGAACAGTGAAAAAAGTGTTTGAAGCAAGACCAAAAGGGAAAAATAGGATAGGAAGACCGAGAAAAACATGGAAGGAGGAACTAAAAGAGGCAGCAGAATCAAGAAACATAAAGTGGGAAGAAATTCGCACAACAGCAAAGGATAGAAAAAAAGTGGAGAGAACTGTGCAAGACAAGCCCGAATCCATAAAGCACAACTCAGCTCAATAGCCTTACACCGAAAGGTAGAAAGGTTTTGGATTAAGTAAGTAATTAAGTAATTTAAGATATTGTCAAAAATCTTCTGTACTAATTCGTGGGTAAGATAAACGTTGAATTCCTAAATAGACTTTCGAACAAGTAGATTTCAACGGTTTCAATCATTTATTGATTGTTAATAAAACAGTTAGCGGGCTTACCCTTAAGTAAAGGTATAAATTAGAATAAAGTAGAAACATTTTAAAACTATTATAGTCTATAGAGTCAAAATATTCAGGCTTTCAAATAATTTCGTTATAAATAATACGGGTATGTAACGAGTAAGCCCGGTAAAGTAATTATTCAAGAGATTAAAATATATTTATATTGTAACTTTCAAAGAACGAAGTAAAATTATTGGAATTACTGCCTGTTGTAATGCCAAAGGAACGTTTTTCCCCGTTCATAATAAAAAAATGAAAACAAGAATTTTAATTTTTCTGGCTGCTTCCAATTAATTCAACTGAATATATATATAAAAATTATTATTATTTATCATCTTTAGCTTACATTACAACAACGTGACATCACTTCCTATAGATCTTTAAAATATTTTGTTAATCAAAAAGCTTAAACACAAAAAATTAATTGTTTAAGAAAACATATCTCTGAGTAACAATCAGGTAAGTTAAAAAGTAAAGTTTAAATATGTGTTTTCTCTCTCAAACAATATCTTAAGTTTTAAAGTAATATGAATTCATCCACCCAACGAGAATGTGATACTTAGTCACTATTTTGCTACAAAAAATTATTCTAACATTACTAAAACAGCCAATAGTGTAATCTTAACATAAAGACTTTGCCCCTATTTGTCTTCCAAATTTTGGATTGACTTAGTCAGTTCAAAAATATCTACTTCTTCCGTCATAAGAAAATTTTAAAACAGAAGTTCAATAAATTTTATTTCATATTGACAAATATTTTTAATTTTTCTCGTGTAATAGATATTATTATATTTCTAACATTTTTTTTGTACAAAAATTTCGCTTTGTTTTTATATTTTGATATCCATAATATAGTAGAATTAATTTTCTTTAAAAATTACCCAAGTCATTTAATGTTCTCATAGCCCCACCTAAATTGGTTGTTATTATGCAAGTATTCTTAAAACATAAAGAACTTATTTACTAATTAAAAGTTTTTTCTTATTCCATTATAGTATTTTATAAGTTAGTTTTACTTTTAACTCGACTCAGCTTAGTTATTTTAAGCTATTGCATTATTTGATCTACTCTTAAAAGTAAAAATCAAAAGTTTCTTTAGAATTCAAACTTTCATTTACTTTTTTTAGATTTTTAAGTTGCAAATCTATTTTTAAAACTAAACCCTATAATGCATAACTCAGCTGTCAACGTTATAGCTATTCCTTCAGTTTGAGTTCTATTTCTTCTTTTGCTATAATATTTGTATTTGATATTTTTTATAAATAAATAATTTAATTTAATTACACAACTTTTGGCATATTTTAATAAAATATATTATTTTTAACTAAATAACTTTTAATAAGCTTGAATTACAACAGCAACATTGATTTAAATTTTTGGGGGTTCTGTCAGCTGTATTTCAAACCAATACTTTCAATTATCCAAGTGCCAACTTACGCAATTAGGAAGTGAGGGCTGGCACAATTTATGGTGATTGCTTTTCGCAGGTTACGTGTATTTGCTGCGTACGAGTATCTATTATCGGCTGCAGAATCGCGTGATCGTTGTTTTTTATTTTTTATGGGGGCGCAAATCCCCGTTTTAGGAAATCAGGACTAATAAAATGATCGTATAGTACAAGAAATCAAATATTTTACATATTTGCTGCGATTTCTATGTTATTCATGATTACGAGTAACTTGTTTTGATATGATTGTGTTAATTTTAATTGAATGTTTAATATTACTTAAATGATTTGATGTGTTTGTAATGAGCAGTTCCTAATTATACACATTAAGTTAATAATAACAAAAGTTTGTAACAAGTGTCTCTTAAATATGTTATTTAGAAATCATTCGATTTTCAAAGAATAAATGCGCTTACTGTGCTCCACTATTTTGAAAAGCTTCGAGTGCCACTGCAGATAAGTAAGTCTAAGGATAACCAGCTCGAGTGATATTAAGTTAAATATTACACGAGCCATACATTTATAAGACTGTACGCACAATTATATATTATAATTCACGTAAATACGCTAATCCATGTTTTCAACCGGAAGCGATTGTGGTCTGAGACCGTCTGGTTCCACAACATCCTCAATAAATATTTAACCTCTTGGAAAAACAACGGATATACATTTAACTTTCATAATATGGAAAATTCAGCAATTAGCCAATTTCATAATTCTCAAATGCAAGCAAAAAATTAAACATTGACACTTACTTTTTATATAATATGTCCCTTCGTAACCTCATACCACAGGCAGAGCAAAGAATTCCAAATCAAATACTTAAAACAGCAAATACTGACAAACATACATAGAGCCATAAAAATAGTCCGATAAACGGCAAACGAATGACGAACGATTAAGAAAAATAAATGAAATTTAAGCTAACCCTCATCATACAAGGGTCTAGTCAAACAATTACTTCACATAGAGATAAAGCACTCTCTCAAACAAAAACCAACAACGGGAACTTTGCACACGCCTGTAGTAGTCAACACTCTAAACCTGCTCAACTCCCGTCAGTGTAAATCTGTGAAGTTAACAGTTTGAATTAGATCATTAACAGTATCATTTAGATTATTGGAGAAAGAACAGTTTATACAACCGCGTTGGCCAATAACACAGTCAAAGTCAACACCCTCACTTTAGGGTCGTACAAAAAACTTACGTCACACGTTAGAAACGAGAACGTATTTCATTGTACGTATCAGCTCAAGAAAGAAATAAAATACAGAGTAGCACTTTGCAATCTCCCATTACACCATTCCGACTCGACTTATCTCAGATGAGCTGGCTACGCTAAGATACAAAGAACGAAATATTATAAAACAACAAAACTACCACTACCGATGTCTATCTTGCTCACCAATAGATCACCAATAGATCGCAATGTACGCGTTGTCTAAACTATAGACATACTAACACATATTGTAATAGGTCTTTTAACTGTGTTAAATATGGCAAAGAACACAGCACTATTGTATGTAAGAAATTATGCAACATTTGAGCTAAATGTGCTCTATACCAAGAAAATTATCTGGATGGCTACAAAGAATGCAGAGTATGCAAAAGCTTTCAAAGATCTAGGAATACGCCATTTAGATTACCAAGCTATAAAACACACATAAATCAGACACCTGCAAATATAGTTGACCTGCAACATAAATATTGAAACTAAACGTTCCCTCAAAGCGCAGTACTCTATCAGCAATCATTCTTAAAACAGAACAACACCAACATAATTAACTCTAGCATTCTTGCCGAATTCAAAGCAATGTTTTCCGAGTTAGAAAATCAAAACAGCCTGGTATTAAACAGGCTCTTGACAGTTAAAAATGGTGGCCTCAATATGAATCGCTATCTAAAACGGCAATGACATCACCTGGCATATTCAGGAAACAATCGCGTTTTTACAACTTCCACAAATTGACGCCCTAGTGACTTTAAAAACTCATCCAACCATAATAGCAGCTCTTAATATACTGAATTTTATATGGCCTACGTTGAGTTGACGGTGATAATCAAAAACACAATATCTGATTATGAACTAGCATCAACAAAATACAGAGTACATAAATAAAAATTGAAACACCATCTTACCACCTGGTAATTGCGTCTGTCTACAGGCCACACCGACATCTCATGTCGACTGAAGAATATAAAGATTTTTTTCCTATTCAAGGCCATTTATTGCTAAAGATAATTGGAATTTCAAGCACACAAATTGGGACTCACAGGTAACAAAAAAAATTTTTCTACATGCCATTCAATGATATAATTACAGCTCTCTCAAGCGGTAAGCCAACTTTGGGTTTTGCGACCTAAATAATATATCTGATTTAATTGACCATACAATCGACAATGGCTTAGCGACTACTTATTACCAAGCTGAATCAAACATAGACTTATCTTTTGATTATACTGCAGTCATTATAACTACCAGATCGACAATCATCAAAAATAAACTTTTAAAACTGTGCGCCAAATATACCAACTGGAACCACTTTCTAAGCCACCTGCAAAGTCAAAATTAATCTTGTTATTAGAACAAAAAGTGCTCAATTACTTAATGAAGCAACTCTACAAGATGCTGTGACAAACCATTTCTAATGCAATATACACTGCAGTTGCATCAAACAGCATTCCTGGTTATACATGAGACCTTATTCTGAAAAATGAAAGGCAAAAAAAACAATGATAAAAGATTAAAGGTAAGCGGGGCAAAATTTTCATCAGTGGCAAACATTGCTCAAAACCTGAAATGAAACCTCCAAATATTATATCACAAAACTCTCATCTGATGATAACCTTATATAAAAGGCAACAAAAAATTTAAGCACCCAGTTGTAATAATCTCTCCTATCAGAATACCTGATCGCATTGGAGATAAATTGAATACAAACACTGCAAATACATTTTACACACAGTTAGCTAATGTTTTTAAAATACCACAATCACAAAAGAAAAATGGCGTCACGAGAAGTTGAATCTTTTTTCGACGTTGCGTGACCTTTTATGCCAACAAAAGTCTCTCAACAAATAAAATTAGCAAATCCACGAAAAGTGCATGTGATCTCATAGTTAGCAAAATATTACACAAACTTACCAGGAGAGCTATTGTATTTATCACTACAATATTCAATAGACTCTGCTACTTTCCTATTTTGCTCAGATTGTAATGATTGCTAAGCTTGGAAAACCACCTATCCTGCTACAATCCTACAGACCAATAAGTCTGCACTTGGTTCCAAACATTTTGTAAATATTTCTACTTACACGCATTAGGAAAGTTGTAGACCCAGACCAATTTATCCCATCACACCAATTGAATTTTACAAATTTCACTCAACTATACATCAAAGCCGCTGAATCATCACTCATATAATAAAATACCTAGAAAACCAAAGCATCTGTCTAATAATCTTTTTAGACATAAAATAAATATTTAATAAAGTATGGCATAGCGGACTGTTACATAAACTCAAACTGCTAGCTCCAACTAGCTATACTTGATGATAAAGTCACACCTCACAGACCGAATCTATAAAGTTCAAATAAACAATGCATTGTCAAACTTCTATTAAATTATTTCTGAACTTCCGCAGGGTAGCTTACTGAGTTCAACATTATACCTGCTTTACACTTCCATTGCACCAACCATAGACCATGTACAAGCCACATTTTGGCGACACAGCAATTCTGTCACTCTGCCACCTGAAATTGTAATCAAAAACTTGCAACGCTATATGAACTAAAAAACTGGTTCCAAAAATCGAAAACTACAATTAACGTGAATAAATCTGTACAAACAAATTTTACTTTAAAACATGTGAAATACGTGTAAACCAGTATTTACAACGTTCAAATCCCGATAAAGACCGAGATAAAATACCTCGGGATGCACAACCAAAAGCTCACTTGAAGTTTGCACATTAAAGGCAAAAGAAAACAATTACATTTAAATCTCAAAAAACAATATGGTCACTTAGAAAAAACTTACAACTATCTTGGTAGAAAAAATTTTACTTCAAACTTATCTTGATATATTTTTGGTTCTATAGGATTCATCTCTGTGGCTGCAGCAAGGCGTCGCATACTAAAATTGTATGATGTGAAGTGCTGCTCAGACAGGCCATATGCCATCGATTGCAACAAGTGATAATCGGAAGGGAAAATGTCTGGTGAATACGGCGAGTGGGGTACGACTTCTTAATTCAGTGTTTCCAAGTAGGATTTGAGCGGCGCCACAACATATAGACGAGCATCATAATGTAGGAAAATAATTTTGTCGTGTCTGGAGTAGTAGTGGGCGCGCTTTTCCTTGGGTGTTCGCTAGAAAGCCGCTGTAATTATTTCGTTCGGTTTAAGCAACTTATAATACACGACACCAAACTGATCCCACCAAATACACAACATGAGTTTTTTCCATAAATATTCGGTTTGGCTGTCGATGTTGAGGCATGGCCACGTGGTCTCCATAATTTTCTCTTCTTTGGGTTATTGTAGTGGATCCATTTTTTATCACCAGTGACTATACGATGCAGAAATCTCTTTCGTTTATGCTTGGAAAGCAGCATTTCGCCTATGCAAAATTGGCGTTTAACGTTTCTCGGCTTCAGTTCATATGAAACCCAATTTTCTTGCTTTTGAATCATTTCCAACGATTTTAAATGATGTAAAATTGCTTATTGAGTCACTTTTAATGTAACTACAGGTTCTTCTTGTATTTGGCAGGAATCTTCCTCCAATAATGCTTCCCATTGCGCGTCTTCGTACACTTTCGGACTTCCGTTCTTTGTCTTCGATGTCAAACTCACCATTCTTAAACTTATGAAACCATTTACAACTTCTCTCGCTTAAAGCAGCCTTGTCATATGCTTCTACAAGCAATCGAGGCGCCTCAGTTGCAGATTTCCTCAAATTAAAGAAGTAAATCGGAAGTTCCCGCAAATGACGGTTATTCGGCTCAAATCTCTACATTTTCGTACGAAAAAAATTATGTAATGCTGATACAAAATTGCTAATATTTGAAGGTTATGATGTTGGCAGATATCCAACCTTACGTTATTACATCTGACAATTTTAACCATAACTTACTGGTAGAGCTATCTTTTGTCAAATGGCGGAGACTTATTTGTACTCCTTTTAGAATCATTTTACATTCTGAAATACCATGATAGACTGCAGCTCTTAATTTGCTAAAATAGAGTCGACATTGTTAGGGTATAGAAGACTATTCTGTTTATTTATTTTCTGTATGGTTTTGTCAGTTTTACTAGATTGAGACCAGTCCAAGTAGTTGCTCGCTGTCTTCTTACATATCCCCATCATTCTCAAAGCAAACTTACGAATTCCGCTTGTAACCAGCGTGCACTTGGAAGGCAAAGCTAATGTTACCAATTGAAGAAAACCTCTAGCTGCGGCAGAGGTAAACCAACACATTGGGTTTCGCTATTGCTCTGGTTATGGTTGCACGTGGTATACTTACATATGTACCGGGTATAGAATCGGCTTCATGACGTACTTCGGGGAATCTTGTGTCAGGTGTTTATACTAAATTTATACATATATTTAAATAATCCCTCATCTATTTTAATAGAAATTAAACGGTGTCAAGCCGACACCCCTAAGATTTGTTTTACGCAAAATATAATAAAGTGCACTGAAAAGTATATACTAGTCAGGCGAAAAGATTGCACAACTTTCAAATAAGTATCGCCATTTTTTATTAGCAGCGAAAACAGTATGAAAAAACTACGAGGTGGTACATTGTTGATTAAAACCTCTAGCGAACAGAAATTAAACAAATTGCTCAAAGCTACACAACTGGTGGATGTGGCAATCTAAGTAGAGCATAAGACACTTATCTCGTCTAAAGATATCGTGTCCGGCTTTGATTTGCTAAACTGTGAAATAGAAGAAATTAGAAAAATATTAGCTCCACAGAGTATAATCGACGCACATAAGATCACTAGAAAGAGAAACGAGAATACTGAAAATACTCCTACACTTATATTAACCTTTGATACTCCCATTGTACTCTCTAGTGTACAGATAGCAATGTACCCTCTTAAAGTAAGACTTTACATTCAGAGTCCATTACGGTGCTTCAACTATCAACGTTCTTGCATTACCACATCAGAACTGTGGTCAGGAAAATTACTTGGGTTTCTCTTCGCAAATTTAAAAATACTATGTAATACTAAATGGAGAGCCAATGCTTCGTGTTTATCAAACTCTTGTTCTATTGAAGTTGATTAGACACCATTTATTATACGGAAATCAGACTGACCACAGCAGTCTTGCGTAACAGTCTCTATTTAAAGTTTGGCACTTATAGTCTAGAAACTAGAAGTCAACGTGCTTTAGTTTCTTACATAGAACAACTTTTTAAATTACCAAAACATCCATGCTTTTACTGTGGGTCATCATACGTACCATTTGGTGCATATAACTCATTAATGATCTAAACATAACGTTGTTATGGTTACAGAATGCAGTTTAAAAAAAAAGCGCTTCTTCCATAGCCATTTGGTTTGCTTCTGCCGAGCAAAGTTTTGATTGCAAGCGCCCATTCATAATAGACGTAAGCATAAGTCGCCCATAAGAAATACGTATAATGCACATAAGCCTTATGTAAACATTACATTATGTAAACACAGTAGCGGCAGCAATATCTTTCCAGGCATTTTGCATAATTATGTTACCGTTCTGCTTGTTATCCCTTTTATGGTGTAGGAATAGATGCATATTTATTAACTTAACTAATAGTTCCTCATCCATTGTAAAAACGAAGCCAATATGTCGACAATACTAACGTTAGGTTATGCAATTTCAGAATCAAAACAAACATTCTGTTACTGCTGCCAACATTAAACTAAGAAAAAATTAAAAGTTACTGCAAATAAACGTAAGAAATCGTAGATGAACCGATTTCAACTTTAGATATTTCTTACGTTTGAACGTAAAACGTAAAAATTATGGGAATGCATTATGAACCAGCGCATAAGCTTTAAACTAATTTAACTTTACCTATTACGTATTTTTTATTGGCGACTTATGCTTACGTCTATTATGAATGGGTGCTAGGTTAAATTGTTCTACATTTTCTATCCAGGAAAAAAGCCGGTCCAATTAAAATTTATACGTTCTCAGCTTGCAAAAAATTTGAGGGAAAGCGGGTGAAAAATTGTCATCCTAGGACCCCGAAAATATGTTTTAACGGACAACTCCTCGTATATTAATAAATTGAAAAACAAACGCAGAGCAACAACGTTTTAAGAAGAGGAAAATGAGTAACAAAGAAAATATACGGCAACGTTGGGGAAATGAAAATTGCAAGGTACTTTGAACTCACCAGCACATATTCTTAAGACCTTCGTTCGCAGCTTGCCTTTCAGCCTCTTGATGCCTATGGGCGGCATCGTAGTCCGTGTTGTTATGACGATGATGGTAATACTGTTGGCTGTTCCGGATGGCAGCTTCCTCCAGTTCCTTTTGCCTGTTGGTAGCGGTTTGAATCTGCGTCATCGCTTCTGAATACTTGATGAAGCACACCTCGGTTTTGCTCGACACTCTTTGTAAACACGGGGCGTGGAACAGGTAGTCTGAAATTAGCAGCGGTGTTGCGTACTTAAGAATGCCCAGCACTGTTTCGCTTACCGTCCTGATAAGTACCGTTGCTGCAAATGTCTCGAATCATCGACCCTGTACCGTGAAATAACTTGCGGAAGTGCTTTCTTTGTTGGAGGTTCATGCATAATCGACTGTAGGCGTAGATGCATGACAGTGATTTATCCAAATCCCTAAAATAAGGAAAATTGCCACTACAGTGTGTTCTTTAAAAACAAAGCAAAATTAATTAATGCTATATTTTTCTACTTTACTAATCTTTTGTGTAAATTTAATATTTCAACAAAAAATTTTTAATATGGTACCAATTTCTTAAATAAAGAAAAGAATGTAAAACAATTCGCTAATTACCAAGAACTTAAGTTGCAATTAAATATGGACGACAAACAACAAATTAGTTAGTTATTGTCAGCGGTAGTTCAAGATCCACTTTATTTTCTATGTTTTTGTAGTCGTTCCGAAAAATTACGAGATAGTCTAATTTTTTTACAAGTGACGAAATATGTGTTACATATAGTCCTAAAATTGCAGTTATCGTCAATGAAAAACCAGTTTTAACTGTTGAATTATTGTATGATTTATAGGCAAAATTATATATGTAGTTTCATATATTGGAAGAAGATTTCTAGTTTACTATATAACAGAAATTACTAATATAGAGTTTTTATTGTAGAGGATCTTCTATTAAGAGGTGACATTTTGAATTATAAAAAAACGCTGATTTTAGAAATATTGTGATATTTTTTATTTTTATTATTAATCATTATTTAAGTGGATGCCTCGGATCTTATTGAAGACGGCCATTTGTTTGAAGAAATTTTTCATAATTCTTTTGCAAAGATACGGCTTAATTTTGTTAATCAGAGCTCTGATATTGACTTCGTATGCTGGAATCACCAATCGAGCATTGATATAGACCTTAACTTTCAGATAGCTTTAACGAATAAAGTTTGATGATGTGAGATTTCATGATCTGCAGAGCTAATTAAAGCTCTCATTTGAAAAAAATTAGTTGTCTAGATACTTTATCAAGCAATAAAACATTTGTTCGCCACTTGTGTGACATGTAGCTCTGTCCTGTTGGAAATAAAGTTCGTTCTGGTCCATATAATTTCCTTCCAGCCAAGACAGTCAACCAGCATTTCATAATAATGCACACCATTCACAGAAAAGCTCTCGCTGGCGTCACTAAAAGAACCAATGACGTCGCCAACTCAAAAGGTCAGCTTCTTGTATCTCCAACATACAATTAATAAATTTACGACATTGTTTATGCTCTACTGATATAACTTTTGCGTCAGTTGGACTTTGTATGCTTTCGGGTCCAGATCGTTGCCTAATATATGGTACAAGCTAATTTGTGAGATGCCCAGTTGTTGCAAAAGTCCTAAAATCGATATATTCGGGTTAGTGCAACACTTTTCGCTATAGCGGCTGATCGAAATCCTTTCGAGTTATTTACATTTGAAACCTAATGGAAGATCAAATTTCTTCTATATCTGTGTGATAAAGAAGTTATTGTTTTGTTAGAACATGTTTTTTAATAATGGTAAAGATTTGCATGATAGAAAATCAGGTTAAAATTGAATTACATAGACCTACAGAACTTTCTACATTATATTAAATATATACGCATGAACTATCAGTAAGGTGCATATAAAAAACTATTTTAAATTAGAATAAAATAAAGTTCATTTAGTTAACCTTATTTGTGAATAAAAATTTATTAGATAACCTAAGAAATACGTGACCTTATGTTCAAACTGTTATAGACCGTCATTTACAATAAGCAAAGTGTGCAACATTTTTTTATGTTGCTGTTGAGTTACGTCAGTTAATTTAAAATTGTACTATTCATTTTCTATAGAAAAGGTATACACTTTTTCGTGGAATTTTTTAAATAAAAGTTGTACGTTAGCTTTTTGGAAAAAAGTATGCTATGTATATAATCAAATTTTGCCATTAAACTTAAACGAAAATGCGTGCAGACAAAATTAATTCATTAAATAAATGAAAACCATATTCACTCAGTGATTCCATCCGCAGAGTTTAAGACACAAAAATTTTGAATCTTGGGATCATTGCGTTCCTAAGGGAAATTTATATGAAATTTTAAATTATTTCAAAATTAAAATAAACGAATTATTTTTTCTGTACCTAAACATTTATTAGATTGAAAAACAAAACGACAAAAGAAAAAAAGTGTTATAAGGATATCTATCAATAAAATGAGGTTATAAACTTAATGTTGCGGCCGAAAAGTGGACTGAATAGTAATTTTCCTTCTCGAGTTAGAGCAAAGAAAAAAATGGACCGAGTTTTACCAGCAAAAATTTCATCCCCGAAATGCAATCGGGAAACAAAAGGACCTCCGGGAGAGGTTAATCTGGTCGGCAAAACATCGAATTTTGCCACAAGAATAGCTTTTAACAGAACGGCCTCTTAGAAATGAAAACTTCTACTGCCAATCAAACACGCCGGCGAACTCTCGGTCAAAATGCTCTCGGCTTACGAAAAATTTAAACTATCACAAAACTAAATTCAAAAACGAAGCCGGGCGGACCGAAAGCAAAGGCAAAGGCCAACGCGAACGTAACAAAAGGCCAAGTGCGGGCCACGACCTAAACCGCGGCCTATATATCAGCGCTCCGCATCTTCGTGGAAATTCGCGGCCCATCAAAACTAAATATACAGGAGGAAACCAAAATATGGCGAGTCCTAATTTAAAAATTAAAATAAAGGCAATTGGAGATTGCCGCGAACACTGAACTACAGTCAACCCTTAAGATGTTAAGTCAAAAGTTTAAATTTGCAACAGTTAAATAATCTCAATAAATACGTTATAAGCGCCACGATCGACGATTACAGTAGTGATGTGGATCTTTAGACTGAAGACAAAGCTGTAGATAAATTTAAAACTGAGCTTCTGGAGACTTATAGCAAGGTTAAAACATTCAATGGTAATAAGGATAGTAAAATAAGCAGTTATATTAATAGAGTTACAAGTACACTTGATATAAAATTATTCAAGCGTTCGCAATGTGATACAGGTAAATTTAATAGAAAAATCCCTGAATTAATCGGATTTTAGGAGGGGCCGAGAAAATCCGCAAAAGATAAGAAACTGCATAATAATGACAAATTTTAGTATTTCATCCAAGATACAGAAATATAAACAAGAACCGACAACATTCAGAAAGAAATTTTGTGATGAGGTGGATACAAAACAGAGAGCATTAGAACGTTCCAAAAAAATCCCGCTGATGGCAATTTTCTGCTTTATTTTCGGTTGAATTAATACATTCAGAAAAAATGGCGACCGCTCGGTAACAAAGTGCTCTTTGTGGTTACGCAGAGAAGAACATGAAACCATAAAGAAACTAGTTATCTTTTATTAAGTTACTTTAGATCAAATTAAGGGCCCAGATAGATTAGCATCTCTGGGGCATCAAGCCTCACAAGTTAATTTAAAAAGACAGCGATACCTACAGTGGGTGAATAAACGATAGTAATGACTAAAGCGTATACTTTCTGTAATAACTATTACCCAAGTCAGAACTGTATCTGTTCAATAGTTCAAATTGAAATAAAAAAACCAGAAGATGCAAAAGCAAAATCCTGTTTAAAATATTTGAAGTAGGCACATAAGTTAATCAGATGCAAAATATTTGTGGAATGCATAATTTGCAAAAGTAAACAATATGTGTTAGTAAGAAGCCGTATCTAACCGTAAAGATTAAACTCTATCTTTGTAGTGCATTATATTACACTATGCAAGATGCAAGATAAATAATATAAAATAAACTGCACAAAAAATACTAAAAAGTAGACAACTGTGCTTAAAGAGACAATCCTGAAAAGGCAGCTAGATCAATTAGATAAAAATAGATAGTCTAGGATAAAACTAGTTATTCTGTATTTAAACTATAGAAACTAGACTAATACAAGAAAATGAATAAAAAGTTTTAATTGGGATTATTCCAGAAAGCACTAGTTAAATATTCGTACATAATAGAAAGAAAGAACTAAAGAGACCATGATTTGATCAGTTGTAGAAAATATATGTGGGGGGACGGTATAACGAATTCCTGACATATAACTTTTATTTACAGACGCTTTTTTACATTATTTACAACAAGAGTTTATTATGGCCACAAGAGTGCTGAGGTCTCGGCCGGCAGTTTGGTCGTTTTCATGGCGTCGGCGTACGCTAAGAGTTGGTTCTTGTGTTCTTCAGTCGGTAACGTCGTTGCCAGTGTAACGGGGGATGGAGATTTACCGAACAGCTCTTTTAGCAGCCGTGTCTGGCGTCCTTCGGTGGGTTTCTTTTGGGGTGTCGGTGGCAGCATGGACAGCGGTTTTGGTACCGGCGTTCCTCGGCGTTAGGCTCGCCACTGGTTCCGATAGTACATTTCGAACGTGTCGACTGGACAGTGTTAGTACTGATCCTCCTGGCGGCGATATGCCACGATCTCGTAGTTGTCGGAGGTGGCTCACGATTCGGAAAGCACGGTTTAATGAGCCAAGGCTTTTAACAGCGGCAAGCCAGCTTGAAGGCTTTCGAGTAGCGGCAACGAACTGTCTTGGACTGGTGTGAGGCACGCTTTTATCCTCCAGGGATTGTGCGTAGGGGGTGGCTCATCCTATAAAAGATCACGTGATCGCTGCAATTGCTGGTTTCTGGGAATGCTTCTGGGGTCGGTATTACACTAATTTTTCGCTTCGCGGAAACACCTTTCGTTCTGATATTAGGCTAATTCTTTTGATTCGTTTAAGTACTTTGCCTCCCGACATATAAATAAAATTTAACTTTGCAGAATAATAACTGATCAAATAGAACGAGTCTTCATAAATTACAGGGAGTTACGCAATTTTACGACTTCTAGGGATATGGGCACACTTGTCATCCCATGTCATCTTCCTCAATGAAAAACTAAGGTGTAATTATGAAGGTTTTTTATTGGCACAATTCAGAACCATTTTGCACTTAACGATAGTTCTGTCGGCTGTAGTGTAGGTTGTCTTAACACTCTTGAATTTATCACAACGTGTAACGTTTAGGTCATATTGCAAAACTTTCCTAATATTCTATGCATGCATATGGATGCATATTAAATTTCATGTTATTTTTTGTACGCTTAGAAAACTAACAAAATATATGGAAGCTAGAAAACTTGGGATAAAGAAATTTTCTAAAAAATAAAATAAATAAATGGAACATCGATATAAAGTATGGCTTCTTTTAAAATACCCATCAGTATAAATTTGGTCATTACGCCATCAAACTCCCGCAGCTTTAGGAGTTTGTTACTTTCTACAAGTGAGAGAATTGATATAAAGAGGTTAAGCTTTATTACCAAACGTTTTCAAATAAATAACATAGTTTCAATTATGAGACCAAAAATATCAAAATTTGAAACGGAAAATAAAAGTACATTTTTTGTTACGCCATCCGCTCTTCAAATCTAAATGTTTAATTGCAAGGGCCATTTTTGACGCATTATGCGAACAGGGAATGCAATTTTTCTCAGTAATTAGCGGAATAATGAGCAATGTATTACACCAGCAATTACAATGGGATGGTCTTTGGTGACATACAGCCTTTGTCTTTTCTTGCACCTAGGTAAGTAATGCAAACTTTTTAAGTAACAGTAACATAACCTTAATCGGCCCTTATAAAGAATGGGTGAAGTACAAAAGAAAAAATTAACTTTAATATTAATTAAGATGTAACAAATTCAATTCCAAGTAGTGTATGTTCGCGCCAATCTCCAATTGTTTTATTTGGACTTTAAATTAGGGCCGGCCGTCTTATGGCTACCTCTGTATACGCGCTTTGGTTCTGATTTGAGACAGCGGCGGCCAATTTGCCCGTTTGTGCAGTACGTCGATATATAAAAGCAGAGCGGCCTTCGGCCGTGACCCTGGCTCTTCTCTATTTCGCTCGCTTCGTTTTGAACTTGAGTTGTGATGGTTTAGAAAGCGGACGACCGGCTTTAAATTTTCCGTGTCCGAGGCCGTTTTGACCGAGATTACGCTGGCCTGTTTTGTTTAGCGCCAAGATTTTCAAAATCCCGGTGGCCGTTTTGTTAAAGGCTATTTTTATTATGCGGGATTTGAATATTTTTCCGACTAGATTTTCCTTTCCCGGAGGTCGTTTTGTTGCCCGATTGCATTTCAGAAGTTAAAATTTTGCCAACAAAAAACGGTCCGATTTTCTTTGTATCTGATCCCGAAGAGGAATCAAGAAGGAACTTTGTTGCACAAGGAAAGACGCTTCCGATCGGCTCCGCTGTGAAGATTGGGTAGCTTGTCCTATCTTTTCTCTTCCTGGATCCTCCAGGAAATCTATTTCTGCAGGAGAGCGCCGTTTCCAAAAAGGTGAGTGTTTCAACTTTGACTTTTGCTTGAAGTTCCTTTCTTAAAATTTAAAATTACGATACAGTCCACTTTTGGCCGTTTTTTTGGAGATACTTTACTTTCACAAAATTTAAAAATAATCAATCTCTAAAACGGGTCTGTCCCAAGCGATTAAGGCCCAACGTTTCAACGCTTGGGCGTAATCTAATCTAACGCAGACACGACCACGCGGAAAAACTCGGGTAGAATTGACCCAGCTAGAAGAAACAACAAAATGGCCCAAATCTGGCGTAAAATGTTACGGCCAAAAGTGGCCGTAACCTTTGGTCCTAGCAAGCCGGATTTGAGCAAAAATGTCTACAACTACTTTAATTTTAAAAGTGCTAATACAAGAGAGGCGCGATAAAAAATTGTAGTAAATAAATTGAAAAAGATTTAAAAATGAAAATTATAAATTAGATTCGTAAAGTTACTCTTTGGAAAATGTATTTACATGCCGCGAAAAGTATAACAAAAAATAAAATAGAGTTGCATGCGTTCTCTACTTGTAATTTTTTATGAAATCAGTTACAAGTAAAGTTGGTGATAGCAAAGTGCAGCATTGCACTCCAATTGATAAGTATTTCAGTTATTACAAGATTACGCGTATTTATTATTGACTTATTGGAAATACAGCATATAACCATATTCTATTTCACAGACTCAAAGATCGTTATTATTTTAATGGCCAAAAATAAAAAGTTAAAAAACGTTATGCTATTTCTGTGAGTGGTGGCATGTATCAAGTTAGGGTAACTTAACAGATTTTCTTTGTTGAAATTTTTTCTAATTCACCTAAAGGAAGAGGAACATACCTGGTTGAATGGCAAAGAAAAAACTTGGCTATGTTTTAAGAATACGATAGAAGAGAAGCTTGTAGGAGGAGAGATCAAAAAACGTAAGCGGGCTGTGATTTTGTTTGAAGTCAACAAATTTGGTAGAATTTTTGAGAATTTTAATGCAGATTTTTATATGTAAGGCCATAGGCTACAGGTACCAACTAAATCAGAGTTTGGCATTTAGCTCAAGCTTTTCAGAAGTTTTTAATTTTAAGTGGGTGAAAAAGCAAAAGATTTGTATTGTTTAATACCAAACGACAGCCTTAAGAAATGAACTTACTTCACACAAATACAGTCTATAGTCATAGATTTTTATCAATTTTTTTCAGATAGTTGTAAGTGTTAGAAAAAAATTATCCAAAACGTAAAAAAACAGTGTATTCGGAAATTTTTTACTACTAAACTATGATAGCTATGATCATAACAATTTTGATCTGAGTAGTACTTGGTCACATGTATCTACCGCAAAAATTTCATGTATGTATGTCTCCCGTAGCGCATAGAAATTTGTTTTAAAAATTAAAATTTTAAAGATTGCGAATTTTGTAAAATTCATTAAAATTACGCCCTTAGCCCAATTGACAGTTGATGGCCATGGTGATAATACATCATGATGACAATAATTATCGGTCAAAACCTTGTCTTGCATGTTTTTATTATTGAAGAAATTAATTTTTTAAAAAGGTATATTTTTGACTGAAAAAATACGATCAGTCAAATATTCTAAAACTGTGACTTGTTTGGACAACTTGGCACAAGTAAATCAAGTCTGTAAACTATACTGTTTAACCAGAAAAAATTAATATAATCTGCAAAAACTTTAATGGAAAATTTTGAATTCGCCTGCAGTAAGTGATTTTCTTGGCCTTTTAATTCTCCGTTTTGCGCAGGTCGTTTTCTGGATTTTTAGAGGATATTTAGTTCTAATGTATGCCAGCGTGGTTCCGGGGTTGAGAAACGGGCTGCGATGCTGACGGACTCGGGTTCAATTCCGGTGGTCTCTGATGCCTGGCGGGTGGCCTACTCAGCCACTAAAAATAATTGAGTACCTGTGTTCATTCGAACGTGGGCTAATAATTGCGGTCGTCTATGGTGCGGTGCTTGCCACATCGCCCCGCATCAGAGATGGTGCGCGACGACCGGGCAGAGAGAGCGAACGTATCAGAGCCTTAACCTCTCAGTTCGCAGGTCGTGTTCCCACGCGGGGCGTAGAGCCTTTCCATTACCATTATTTAGTTCTAATATATTTTTTTTTATATAATTCTAAATGATTCCAAACTCAATTAATCTTCTTTTTAAAGATAAAGCAATCATAAATTACCAAAACTTTACTACTTTGCTGTAAGTTTCGGCACGACAGTATACAAATAGATTTAACTTTCTCAACTTACTTCACCATAAAACTGATTATGGTTTCGATGATGAATAGAATTTCAATTTTTTTGGTATATTTTTTGTAAAGAAACACCTTCTTAATGTGGACTAACAAAACAACATCTTTCAAATTTGCTAAATTGTTGATGATGTACCTTTTGTCGAAGCGTTCTTACCGTCTAAGTTACATACAAATTTGGGTGACTGAAAATACTTATATGTCTATTATGTACTTCCAGAAGGTAATTAAGTGCATATTTAACTAACTTTGGTTGTTAAAAACTGGACGCTCTGAACAGTATACCGTTTCTCTCAACATAGTAATAAACAGGATCACTGTTAACACTACTCCAATATATTATCAATAAAATTTCTAACAGTTAGTGATTATAATTCTAAAAATGTTTTATGGGTATCTGGGTTAATTACAACTAATTAGAACAACGGTTTACATTGCCCATGGATCGACGAGCTACCACTATTAGATTTACTTGACTTTTATGTAGTTAAAAAAATTAATCTTAATTACATGATGACTGAGTTCTGCTTAGATCTGAACATTCACCGTTTATTGCAATACTAGAAACCAGTGCAGTAACTTGTTAAAAGACACCTTCTTCGTGTAATAAACACCTTAATTGAAAGTTACTTAGACAATTGCTAGATGCTACACTCTCGTTGGATATTGTTCTTAAAACTAAAACTAAATTTATAGCAGCAATACGATATTCTACTTACATTGTGTAACAAGCTTTCTGCAAGTATTTACTTGCAAAACACGGCTTATTACAAATTTTGAGTACTTTATATTAGTAAAATAAATCAATTGTTGAAAATCTAAGCTCTGTAAAAGATGTAAAGTTATAAAACATTCAGCTGACAAGCAGAACTTGGAACAAGCTGCATTTGAACTCAACACTCCGCTTTCTAACGTTATAAGCTAATATATACAGAATTCCTGTCACCAAAAGCTGCTATTGAGTATTCGCTCTGGAAAGTGACTGAAAGTTTAAAAATTTACAACCTCAACATAAAACACCTTCTTGCACTGGTAACAATAACTAGTCCCAAATAAACTAAAACAAGAGATTATGGCTTTTGTAAATCATTTGGCTAAGACTTTACAACCCCTTTCTTTTAAAACCACAAATGGAGATTTAATAGTTCCTTGAAGCCTTTGGCTACGAAGAAGTTTACTTTAACCTAAATCGGAAATGAAATTTTCCCCAACTTAAAACTGTGCAAGGTTGAAACAGCTTACTAATCACAGTTTTAGATTTGTAACTTAACTAGTTAACGTAATCTTAAGACTATATTTCACAATGAAAAGTTGCCAATACTGTTATTATCCCTAAAGTATCAAGGTTTGAAAAAAATGTTGCATCTCATAGTCCTATCCGTTTATTGGTGACATTATTTGAAAAACATCTGCTAAGCCGAATTACTGTTATTCTGGACAAAAATTGAATTCCTGATTACCAGATTTAATTTCTCAAAACAACAAACTCCTAGAGTCCTTGACAGAATTATTAAGTGCTTAAAAAAAGCAGATTTTTAGATAAAGTCTGGCATAAAGCATTGCTTTACAAATTCAAAAACTAACTTTCTTCAGACTGCTGTCTGGTTATGAAATCATATTTTGTTGGCAGACATTTCTTAGTCAAATTTGGTAAATAGGCAACTACTCTATTTGAATGCTCTGGGTTCAACATTGTAAATATACATCCTATACACAGTAGATCTTCCTATCCTGGACTGCAGATAGTAACGCAAAACCTTTAATCTCACTTGAATATTCTTTAAAGATGGTATAAGATGGATTAATTCGTGAAAGTTTTACTACTCTCAAAAAACTTGTCTGCTCATTACAATAAATAAGCAAGAAGTTCCCGGTATCTTGGTCTTTATATCTTGACCCAGAAAAAAAAATCAGAGCCAAAAGTAAGCAAACAAGAGAAGCATATTTTAAAATGCTGCTTAGATCCAAATCTCAGTTATCTTTTTAAAACAAAATCTCTACAAAAGTCTCCTTCAACTTTAACATAGTTATCCTAAAACTTTTTCAAGCTTAGATTTTGTGAGCCATAGTTAACACTTTATGGAACGTATCATAATAAGATAATACGGTGCGATATTCACATCCGCACAATTAATGAGAAAATGTAAAAACACATTGTGCGTTATCATAACCACCTTAATTCCAACAGATCTTTTTACTTTTATATTTTTTATTCTCATAATAAAATTATCACAACAAATATTTTCAACAGCTTAAACTTAAAAATGCAATATTAATAAATATAGTTTTCTTAAAATAAAACCTTCGGTTTAGTAATAATAAAATACAAATAAGCAGACTATAACTAAAATACTGTAGTAAAAATATAGACAAATAAAATTTAATATAAGTATTATAATGATAAAAGTCACAAATATTATGTTCTAAAATAAATAACAATTAATAAAAGTCTAAATAAAGTCAAAAACCTCTTATTTGAATAAAAAGCAGTTGTATATCTTAAATTGCAAAAAAATTCTAACTAAATTTGCTAGGTTTGGTAGTAAAACCCGATAAAGTAAAAAATATCAGTGAAGAAAGATATATTAATAAAAAATTAGCACTAGACATTAAAATAAATAATGAAAAAACCTGGGCGATAATAGTAGCGTATGCGCCTAATGACAACGCGACGAAGAAGTAAAAAAAGTAGTTCCACGAATTGATATAAATGGAAATTGATAACGAAGAAAAAAATGTAATTGTTGTGGGGGATATAAATGGCAGAGTAGGCAATATTAACGAAAGCATAGAAAGACATATGGAATCGCATGGAGAAAACACTAAAAATAATAAGGGTATGAGGTTGACAGTCTTATGTGTAGAGAATAAATATACCAGGAAAGCCCACTCCAGGAATTGGAAGTCAATCATCAACTATTTTACTAAAATTACAGAAAATTGAAAGAGAGTGAAGGGTGTACCGGTAAAAAGAAACACCAAAATAGGAAGTGACCATTATTTACTAAAGATGGAACACTGAATAAACACAAAGGGCAAACAAGAAATAAAAAGGAAGAAACTAGTCAAACAACAAATCAAAAGTTATAGACTAAAGTTGAATGAAACGCAAAAAAGTAAAGATTAAAAATGAAATGGAGACATTTTAAAGAAAATATTCTAAAAGCGGCAAGAACCAGCTGTGGAGGAAAGAAAATTGTAAATACATCCAGGAAGGAAAGGTGGTCAACGGAAATTTAACAAAAAGTCAAAGAAAATAAATAAAAAGGAAAAAGTTTGTATTAACTGAAACGGAGGAAGACTATAACACATATCAGAAAGCAAGATTAGAAACAAAAAAGATTATAAACAAAGGAAAGGAAAAATCATGGGAAGAGTTTGGAAACAAGATGAAAGAAAGTATTAAACAAAGTAATAGAGAAGAGACTGAGAGAGAAAATTGAAACTCTGTTAGAAGAGTCGCAACATGAATTCCGTGGAGGTAAAAGCACACAGGACTTAATTTTTACAATCAGACAATTAGGGGAAGAATAATAAGAAAAAAGAAGGAAATACATGTCTGCCTCATAGACCTTAAAAAGGCCTTTGACAAGGTAAGGAGAAAGGATGTCTGGCAAGCTTGGAAAGAAGAGGAGTAGAAAAAGAATTGACAGATGTCATTAAAGCATTATACAGAGATAATATAAATAAAGTAAGGACACATAACAATGAGTCAGATCAATCTGAAACAAAAATAGGATTGAAACAAGAGCGCATTATTAGTCCACTTCTATTTTCAGTACTCATGTATGATATTGTAAAAACTGGTAAACAGAAATGTATTAAAATTGAAGTGGAAAAATGGCGATTGGATAGAATAAAAATACAGAAACTACAAAAAAAGTTAATATTTATCTTCGTGAATTCAGAAAAATAAGTATGGAAATAAACATAGGAAAAACAAAAACTATAATTATTGCAAGTACTAAAACAGGTAACAAATTTCAAATGTTTGGGTACAACAATAGAAAATAATAGAGAAATAGACAGTGCAGTAATAGAAAAGGAGGAAAAAATATATAATACACTTAAAAACAGGTTACTCAAGTAAAAAGAAATTCGGGACAGACAAAGTCGGAAGTATACAAAAAAGTGGTAAGACCTTCTTTAATCTATGGCAGTGAATCTTGTACGATCAATAGACAAAATGAGAGTAAAATCACGGCAATGGAAATGAGATATATTAGAAAAATTAAAGAAATCATAAGATTGGCAGAGTGAAAAATAAAAGTATAACGAAACAACTAAAACTAAAACCTATAAAGACACTGATAGAAGAGAGGCAACTTGGATGGATGGGCCATCTTCTCCGTATGGATGACAATACGATAGCAAAAGAGCATATAAAGCAAGAACAGAGAAAAAAATCAAAGTAGATAGACCAAGAAGGAAATGGGAGGAACAAGTACAAGTACCAGCGGAAAACAGGAGCATACAGTGGAGACAATTAAGGAACCTGACAACATAGAAAGGCATCGAATAAAATGATCAAGAAAAGTTTCAATTAAGTTTTATTAGATTAATATATTATATTATATTATAATTTGGTTATAATCCGACACCTAACGGTAAAACAATTTCAGTTTAAATAAAATAAAAATAAATAAATTTGCTATACTAAATTACATTAATACATTTTTATTGCTAATATTTTTTCTGGTGTAATTTCTCTGTAACACCCCATAAATGTTGATAATACAATTAAATTACATTTTAAGTTGTGCATCTCAATAATGGCCTATACACATCCATTCAATTACAGATCCGTATATATGTACACGTAAATCTAAGGATTAATGTTGATCGACATGCAAATCGAAATACTACTAACAATCACGGAAAATCTGACAGCATTATAGATATCTTCGTCTATAAATAACCGATTGGAAAAGCAGTACAAATCCTGCCAGAGAGCTTTATAAAATCTTTGATATAGGTAACTCAACATTTACAATTATCTGCTTATCTGCTTTTTCCTTTGCTCAGTAGTTACCAGGGTAAGTAAGTAATAAATTCTGTATACTTACGGACACATTGTGTCGAGCTGCTCCTTGTTCTTGACGTGATTCAAACCCATGTCCGTTAGGGTAGAGAGGGACTTGGCGCACTGGGCCAGTTCTTCCGGCCCGCACGTTTGGAAGTTGGCGGTGCGAACTTCTGTTATTGCTAAAACAAAAAATCCTGCTAGTTCTGTTTAATAAATAGATCACGTAGCAGCAAAGCTCGAACATACACGAGTTTCCGTTTAAAAATTCAAAAATTCTTTTTGCAAAATAAAGAATATTAGATAAATTATTTTCTACTAACAAACTGTTTAAAATCAAATACGCAACAATGCAATTGATTGCAATTAGCGACTTTGAAGATAAACCTTATTACTGATCAAGAACCACCTATTTGAAAACTAGGCTAACATTTTTTATATGAGAATTATATTATCGCTAACAGATTAATCAGACAAAAACTCTGCCACTTTAAGAAAATCATTTATACACCTCTGAAAAGACGAAGAGAAAAAAATAGAGGAACTAAATTAAATAAAGTGCCTACCAGAGTAAGTATAGCAAATATTGGTTTCCTTTGTTTTGGAGATTTTATTTATTTATTGACAAGCATTGGCTCTTAATATTGATTTTTAAATTTAAAAAAATAAGTTTTCTTAGAACGCGTTTTATATTAGATAGATTTTAATTATGATGTGGAGTTAATTAATACTTATAGGTATGCCTTTTATAATCTTTGCTTAACAAAGAAAGTACTAAGATTTTGAAAATGAAAGAAACATCTTGGAGACAATTTTTTTATTTTTTCAATGACTGTAACATATTGTTACCTGGCCCCGATTTCGCCGGAGTTGATGTTACCTGGGACGGAATTTTTCGGGCCGTCTGCAACACCAGGGCCCTTGTTTGAAATTTACGATATTAAAAGGAATGTTACCTGGCCCCGATTTTGCTGGGCCGTGCTCAGCCCCGGGGCCCTTGTACTACCGCGTCGTGCCGTGTCCAGGCGTTACAAATCGGCCCGAACGCCGCCGACCAAAGCCGCCACGGCATTTTCCAACCAGCGCAAAGGCGTCCCTGGCGTCCACCAATCCTGGACAAGCCCCGCATCCCCCAGCGGGCTCAGCGTACTTCCACCCTCAAACTCTACACCCCGCCAGCAGAGTGGGATACAAGCTAAGCCCTTAGAACCTGAGCCACCGAAGTATTCGGTATCAGTCGCCAGCCCCAAAAATAGTAAACCATGAAGAGTTCAGGTGAGTCGTTTCCATTTCTTTTGGCGCTCTGCTGTCCGGCTCGCGACTTAGTCCTGCTGCCCGGCCCTGCTGTCTGGTCCCGCCATCCGGCCGCCTGCTCTGCCGCCCGCTGTACCGCCCGCTCCGCCTTTTTTTTTTGTTTAGTAAACAGCAGATTTACGACTAGCCAAGTAGCTAACAAGCAAATGTGATTGGAGAATTACAAAGACATGAGACGGGAAACCGTCCAGTGACGGACCCCGATAAACTAGATATTGAAACTAGTTGGTAAAGTCAAATGTTTTACATCGATTTAGGCGTCTGGTAATATTGGCGTTGTCAAGTAGGTTGCGTGCTAAATAATTGGGATGTTTGGATAATCTGGTAGCATAGTTTGATATGTTTCTGGTGATTTCGTCCTTGACCCAGGGTATTTTAAGGTCGTTATGAAGTGTTAGGTTGGATACAAACCGTTCTGCGTTGGCTAGAGTGCGGAGGGCTTTGTTTTGGAACCGTTGTATAACTGCAGTGTTCGACGGCTTTGCACAGCCCCACAGTTGGATGCCGTAACTCCACACTGGAATTAGCACTGTTTTATACACTAGCACTTTGTTAGTTAAAGATAAATGTGATCTTCGACCACGGAGCCAACTCATTTTCTTCATTTTGATGTCCAATTCCTTTCTCTTTTTTGCTATGTGGGCTTTCCATGTGAGTTTTTTGTCAAAATGCATGCCAAGGTATTTTGTTTCGTCCTGGATTGGGATTTGGATGCCATTTAGAAAGACGGGGGGAGCAGTTCCGTACTTTGTGGCGAAAGTTATGGCGGTCGATTTTTCTTCATTTATTTTTATGCGCCATTTGCAGAGTCATTCCTGCAATGTGGTGGGGTAGCGTTGAAGTATGGCGGAGGCTTGATGTGGATCGCTATGTGATACTAATAATGCCGTATCATCCGCATATGTTGCAATGACAACCTGGTCTTGATGAGGGAGGTCTGCTAATTAAGTATAGGATAGGTCCCATGACGCTGCCCTGGGGAACTCCTGCTTTAATTTGATGGAAACTGGACAAGCTGTCGCTGTGTTTAACCTGAAAGTGCCTTTCACTTAAATATGATCGGATAAGAAGGTAGTATTGGTAGGACAGTACTTTTTTGATTTTATACAATAGGCCAGGATGCCAGACCCTATCGAATACCTGGCTGACATCAAGAAAGGCCGCCACGCAATATCTGTTTTCTTTAATATCTTGCTCAATGACATCTACAACTCTATGTATCTGCTCTGTGGTAGCATGTTGCTGTCTGAATCCGAACTGATGTTGTGGGATAAGTTCATGATCTACAATTATGGGTAACAATCTTTGAAGGATTAGTTTTTCTAGAAATTTTGAGAGTAATGGGAGTAAGGTTATCGGCCGGTAGGGCGCGGCTTCGTGAGCGGGTTTACCCGGTTTAAGGATAAGAATGATTTGCCCAAATTTCCACTGGATTGGAAAATACTGCAATCGTAAAGTTACATTGAATATATGCGTGAGAGCCATTATGGCTCCATGAGGTAATTCTTTAAGGACTTTAGCAGTAATTAAATCGTAGCCCGGTGCTTTAACGTTATGTAAATGTTTAATCACAAGTTTTATTTCAGCAGGTGTAACGTGTTGTATAGGCGGGCTTAATTGACAAGGAGCCTGTAGGTAGTCGAGAATCTCAGTTTCTTCTTCATGAGGGACTGCTATTGGGTGAGGTTGAAAGATACCGGAGAGGTGGTTCGCGAACAGCTCGGCCTTGTCGTCATCTTTTCGAGCCCATGTGCCATCATCTTTACGAATCGGTGGTATATGCACTTTTGGGCGTTTAAATTTGCTAGTAGCTTTCCATAGTGTGTACTCATCATGTACAGATGGAGAAAGGTTGCTTACATACTCTTTAAATGAATCATTTTTCGAATCTTGGAGTCCCTGTTTGAGTTCTCTGGTTAGCCTATTTAGTCTGGTTTTGTCCGCAGGATGTTTGGTTCGTTGCCATACATTACTAGATCTCCTCTTCTCGGCAAGCTTGGATTTAATGCAAAAGGGATAGTTTTCAATAAGCTCTGCTTTGGGATGTTCGGTTGGCGTAGAAATGTGAGCTGCTTGATGTACGATATTGTTAAAGTGCTCCACGGCTAAGTCAACTTCGTCTGGTGTCTTTAGATTAGCTGGAATTTTTATATTGGCAGTGAGGTACTTTTTGTACATGTCCCAGTTCGTGTGTCTATTGTATAATGAGGGTTTCTTTTGTTTGGTTATAACTGATGTGCTCAATGTGACGATTATGGAAGAATGATCAGAGAGAAGATCGTAGCAGGTTTCCACTTTACAGTAATTTGAGGAGATGACTTTGGTGACAAAAAAGTCCACTGTGTCAGAAATCTTGTTTGGATCTGACGGCCAGTATGTGGGCTCACCAGTAGCCAATATGCCATAGTTGTGTGTCTGCAGCGTCTTAAACAGTTCTCGGCCTTTGGTGGTAGTTAGTCTGGATCCCCAAATTGGGTTTTTGGCGTTATAGTCCCCCCCCCCCCTTCCAATAAATTTATTCCCTAATTTTTGAAAGAATGTTTCGTATTGGTGTTGTCGAATATTATGTCTGGGTGGACTATATATGGCTGCAAACACTAACGGACCGGTAATACTCTTGACGTTGAGGATGGTACTTTGTAAGTAGTCAGTGGAGAACTCTTCCATTATGTGGTGAGAGATTTTATTACTAATAATTACTGCTGAGCCAGCGTGAGCTGTACCGTCTGGGTGATTTGTATAGTATGTTGAATAATTATGGATATTTAAGTAACTGTATTCAGTGAAGTGGGTTTCTGAGATCAATAGGATGTCGATTTTATGTTGTTTAAGAAAGAGCTCGACTTCAATGCGATGCTGAGCTATTCCATTTGCATTCCATAATCCTATGCGTAAAGTATCCATTATTGCAATTTGTTGACTAACATGGTGAGCAGATTAAGCATCGTGCTGTTCTGGTTCATAAGCTGCGTTTCAAATTTAGTTAAAAACTGAGATAGTGAGATATTATTGTTGCTGTTATCTTCGAGTTGGCTGTTCGTGCGGTGCTGTGATGCTGCTTGCGCATAACTTGCGTTGTTTAAATTTGAGCTGTATGCTTGCTGTGCAGTTATTGGTGTATGCGATGTCTTTACAATAGATGTTCTTGGAAGACTAGACGATTTACCCCTATTTATTTGTAGTTGCTGATACACTTGACAACCGTTATAGTTGGCGGGGTGTGGGCCTTGACACAGTGCACATCGCGCGGGATTTTCCTTTGATTTCTTGCAGACAGTGATATTGTGTTCTCCTCCACATTTTACACAGAGGAAGGACTTGGTACAGTAAGTTTTGCTATGTCCATATGCCTGGAATCGTGTACACTGTATTATTGTGGTTTTCTTTCTGGGCAGTTCTACGGTTATTAGTTGATAATTAAGGTGCTTCAATTCAAACACTTTTTTATTATTCTGAGCCGGCTCTAAATCAACAAAGAACATAGGCAGAGGCTCTTTAGTTGCTCCGTGTCTGATGGTGAGATTTCGTACAGTGTGACCGTGCTCTTTTAGTTCTTCTTTAATTTCCTTGGTGTCAACAGAGTGATGTAGATTTCGAATTACCACTCTGTATGCTCTTTCATCCTTTAATTGATAGGTATGGCATATAATTCGTTCAGTTTTCAGATGGGTGATTAGTTTTCTATAGGAGTTAGCAATATTAGTATTTATTTTAGTTGTGTTGTTTGAAAGTACTTTAGTGCTGTATTGTTCCCTCTCTAAAACTTTTGTTAGATTTTCGATCATTTGGGCATAATTCGTAACACCGTATAGGTATACAGGCGGGGACTTAGGAATTTTTTGTACGGAACTTTCACTAGAACCTTGTTGTGTCTCTTGTGTGCTACCGCTAGCTAGTACAGTAAATCTATTTTGAGTGTTGATTGAATTTTCTGGTTGTGTTCTTTCAGCTGTAGTTCTACGTTTTTTGTATTGTTGCTATTTGTGTTGGTTTTGATTTTCTGTTATTTCCTCTTCGGAGGAGTCATCGATATCTATTTGTTCTGTTGCTTCTGTTATTAGTTGCGGGTTTGGATTTTGATTAGGGGTTGAGACAGAAGAGACGAATTTTATATTAGTATAATTTTGTGGTAGTGGCAGAGGGTTCTGATGTTGAGACGTCGGCATGACATTACTGGTTTGCGGAGCGCATAATTGAATTGAAGTGGTTGTTGATTTCCAAATTGAGGTTGTTGTGGATTATATAAAATTTGTGACTGGGGTATAAACATATTTGAGCCATTGTTGTACATATTCTGTATTTACAGAATTTGTGATGATGTTTGCGAGTTTTTAATCAGCAAATTTTAAAAATGTGGTAAAAGTCTTTAACTTACACATTTGGTGTAAAACTCGGCAGAATTAAATATAAATCGTTGCAGGGTCAAGAACGGGTACTAGTGATAACTTAATGGGACACGATATAGCACATCCACTCGCGCTCGCTGTCTACAGCGTTCTCCAAAAAAAATTAAGCCATAGATTAAGTTCTTGTACATTAGCTAAGTAGGTTAAGTTAGCTAGAGCTGATAGGTTAACTGAAGGTAGGTTAAGTTCTGTAAGATTGTAAATATATGTTATCCTAATCGTAAATTGGAGCCGACGCTTCTTTTTTAGCCTTCCGTGCCCCACGTGTTGCCGGTTGTAGCGTCCCGACGCCCGATTTACCACCGCCCGGGGCCCGACCTGGTAACAATATGAATATCTGAAACGGATTAAAGAGAATTAAACACAGCGGTACTTATATATACAAATGTTCAGATTTCGTATTCGATGATTATTAATGTTAATATACAACCATTTATTTTAGATTTATAACATATAAATAAAATATATTTCAGAGTCCATCGGTATTTAACGTCGAGCCATGCAACACTTTACGACTTAAATGTGAAAACACATTTGTTATGTCTATATCGAGTAGCGTGTCAACAAGCCATTTATTTATTTATTTTTAATTACAAAACAGTATAAGCATATCTCTGTTTGCAATAAACAAGCGAATGAATCTTTATTCGTAACAAAAACTGGTTGGGTTATTGAATATGTTTATAGTACGATAAGAAAGAATAAAATCATGTTTTACATTTGTTAAATAAATTTTGAAATATTATAACATCTTATGTCAACCACAACACTAAAATGTTTTATCATATAATTTTGAAAAAAAAAGCAAAACAAAAATGCTGTTAGATAAAAACTTATTTTCAACCAATATCAGCAATAAATTGAGCGAATTTTTTTGAAATGACCAAAACTAATTCAAAATATTATTCAGAGGTGTTTGTCAATATAGTAAAGCATTACAGTATTTAGTTAAAATGATGAAAACACATATTTCCATATTTTAAACATCCTCAAACTGCACAAACATACAAGTGGCCTAATAGATACGCTAGATGAGATTTTCATTCTAAATTGTTGTCTCTGCCCCTGACAACGAATCTACAAATAGAAAAATCCTAATCTAACGCGGTTGTTTTTTTCCGCTTCGAAGCTCAAAATTGCGAAATTCAAGATTCCGTGTTTTTGACCGGCCCGATGAGAAGAAAACAGTTTGTAAATAACCATACGCTTTTAAAAGTTAATTTTGTTTATTGTTAGTTCAGTTTCGTTAGATTTCAAAAAATTTACTCTTTTTGTCCTGTTTTTATGTGCAGTAGGAAAATACACCATAGAACACAAAACCTTCATATTAACCAGTCTACGGTTGAAACGGTTCATCAGTTCAAGAAAAAGTTTGGTTAGCACCATTCTTCGGACAATATTATATATAAAGGTAAGGCAATCCTGTAAAGTATGTTTATCTTGTTTCCATATTACCTCTCTGGAGTTCTAGATTGATCAAAATTGTTGATACAAGTTATTTACTACAAGTAATACCTTTTTACCTTATTGCAATTAACTAATCCTGCCAAAATTCCAAATATACTGGACTTTCACCCAAATCTCCGAAATTTCATTGAAGAAAAGTCAAGCTTAATTTAACATCATTCACCCATTATTGTATGTTGTCTCACGTTTTCCTAGACCTTCCTTTCAGTCTCTTCTCGTGTCTTTTTCCTTTCCAAGTTTGTTTCATAGGTCTTTCATTTTCTAACCTGATTAAATGTTCAAACCAACGTGAGTTTTACTTCTAATCGTTTTCTTATTTCCATATTTCTTATTTTGTCCTTTCTGGCGACGCCAGCTACTTTGCAGAAATACTTCATCTCAATCTCCTGTATTTTCTCTTCATGGCTGGCATTAAGGCACACGTTTCGCATCCAAAAGTGAGTGTTGAAACAAACACAGTTTTGTGTACTCTTATTTTGCTCTTCTCTGAGATCTCTCGTTTTCTTATGAATGCATTTCTTAAGCTATGAAATTGTTCAATCTCACGTTTAGTTCTGCATCATGGTATCCTTTGTTGTTGATGTTTATCCTTAGGTATTTAAACCTTTAGACTTGCTCCAGTGTCTTCCTTTTTAATTTTATGTTTGCGTGGAAATTTCTTTTACCTGTTATCATTATTTTTGTTTTTTCTACATCTGTTTCAGGCTTCGAGGTTTTTTGTAGCTCTCCTTCTTTTTTATCGAATATTACCAGGTTGTCTGCAAAGGCACATTAATTCAGGTACACTGGTTTCATGTGTCTATGTTCGATGTATATCTATGACGTTTTTCTTTTGTATCTTTCGTCGTGCCGTCTAGAACCAAGATAAACAGTAAAGGACTCAACTCTGTCTTAGACCACTATTGACTGGGAATTGTTAATTGCATGTTATTCTTTCTTATACTTGTACATTTATACTTGAAGTTAGTGTCTCTATTCCTTTAGTGTCCACATCTTTCAGCATTTTGCCTATTATTTGATCATGCTCCGCTGCTTTTTCCTTTTTGCGTGTTCTTATGGCTTGTATCACGTCATCTACTTGTATTTCTTCCACCATTGGGTTTCCTTCGTGGTTTTTCTCGACTTCTCTCGTGAATAGAAGTTTTCAAAGTACCGTTTTCATCTGTCCATTATTTGGTTTCTTTCTGTAAGTACGATTCCTCTTTTGCTTTTGACTTGTTTGGTTCCAGCTTAGTGGTGCCCGCTCTTGCGTTCTTGAAAATTTTGTAAAAAAGTTTTTGATTTGTATAAAAGTCTTTTTCCATTTTACTGCTAAAGTCTTCCTAGGACTTCTCCTTAGTTTAACTTATGTTGTTTTTGACTTTTTTGTTTTTTGTTCTGTTCGTATCTACTCTATCTTTCTTCTTTTAAGTATTGTTTCAATTTGTTTTTAATTCATCGGTCAACCACGCGGTCTTCTTTGTATGCCTGTTTCTGTTTATTTGGATTGTATTTCCTTAGTTGAGTAAAGTCTTTTTATACCAACCCGACCTGACTTCAGCATCTTCTCCTTATATATGTCTCTGAATTAATGCCATTATTTTTCTACTTTTCTATCTATTTTAGTGCTACTTCGTTATCAGCTAATATCTACAAATTTCTTACTTCATATGTATTATTTTGTATATCTGTTTTACTTCCTTTATTACTTTCTAGTGTAGATGGCATAATGCTTATTTTACTTTATGATAAGTAGTGGTCACTGGCCATTTCTGCCCTCTTCTTACTCTCAAATCTTTTACATTTCTCTTGTAAGTTCTCTGGTTTAATATGTAGTCTATGGTTAATCTTTCCCCTTTACTTTTGACTTCTTTTGTGTACTTGTGGGCGTCCTTCTGTTAGAAGAATCCATTCATTGTCAAAAAATTATTTTGTATGCAGAACTCATTTATCTTTGTTCTATTATTGTTTTGGACTGCTTTTCCATACTTTCCACTGACATCTCTCGAGCTGACATCTTGCCGTTTAAATCTCCAAGGCAGTTATTTTTCCTACTATTATATTATCTACTACCTCTTTCAAAAATTTATTTTCCTTGGCCACTACTTCATCTTCATTTGGTCAATATAGTATCGGTATGTAATTGATTTCCATGTTTTCTATTTGAGTCCTAGTCTCAAGATTGTATGTGCGACACACTCCCAGTTATTTACATATTTACTTAATTTTGACTACCTTTCTTTTTTGGTTTTAGTAGTCGCTAGTATGTCTAAGTTAAAATTCACAAATTTCTGTAATAGTTCATTTTATTTACTACTGATGCTTTTATTGTTCTGTGTTGCCATATAAATATTTTTTTAATGTGTTTTTTTTGTCCTTTTCCATTTTATCTGACATTTTTTCCTTAGTCTTTTTGTAATTATTTTTATTGTTGTCTTTTAATATTTTATTTATTTCTATTTTCTTTGCGTCTTTATTTTCCAGTCTTTTATATTTTCTTATTATTTGTTTTTTGTGACTTTTGAATTGCTTTATTTCGCTCCTTATTATGCATCTCCAATAGTTGGATTTTCCTTATCCAATTTTAAATTGCTTATCAGTTTCCTGCAGCCCATTTTGACTGTACTGACTTTAGCTGATTTCTCTTTCTGTTCTATCTCGTCAAATTATCATTTATGTAAACTTGCTCTCAGTAATTTTGTAGTTTGCTTTTGTTGCTCATTACCATGCTCTTATCTCATTTACTGTTTAGTTCAACCAAACAGATTTTGTCTCCTAATTTTCTTGCTGCTTCTACTTTCAATGTTACACCCAATTTTCGCTCTAAAAAACTTCTATTTTATCTTTTATTGCTTGTGAGTTACTTTATCATTTCTATCCATTAGAGCAATATGTCTTTTCTTCTCTCTTCACCTTTTAGTTTTTCTATTTTCTCATTTGATATTATCACTTTCTGTTTTAGATTATCAATTTTTTTTCATGTTTTTTTATTAACATGCTTTAGCCCTTTTATCTCCTTTTTAAATTCACTTTGCTCGTCTCTTAGTTTTCTTACCTCTTGCTGTAATATTTTTGTTTCTTCTTTGATATTGTGCTGAACAATTTTTTTAATTTTATGTCACCCGTCAGATTTCTCATTAAATTCATTATTTCCTTTAACTGGACTTTCATATTATCCTTGGGATCTTTTTCTTTAGTCGGGATTCTGTGTGTCCTAGATCTCTTGAATAAATCATCAGTATTTTCCTTTTTGCCCTTTCCTTCATCTGTCAGGTACTTATCTAAGTCTATCTTCTTATATGTTTCTCCAATGTATTTTCTATCTAGGGATTTGCTTGGTCTGCGGAAATAAAGCTACCCAAATCGACTTCTCGGAAGTGGGCCTCTTATCAGTTTCACTGTTTTCTCCTGGGTCTGATATACTATTACAATTAACTGTTTTGTGTTTATAGAGCCCTTTATACTTTTCTGTGTATGGTGAGTTGCCGGAGACATGGGGATTGTAGAGCCTTAAAATTTTATTTATCTGCTCTTATCACTATAGCTGCATGCACAATTGCGGCTTTTCCTTAAATTTCCATAACCTATATATTATTAATTGTGAGGGAATTTACTCACAAAATTGTTAATTAAACATTTTATCTTCCCTTCTCTGCTTCCCGCAATAATCTTCGAACCGATCTATCCTTCCTATTGTGACCGCTCGATATAATCTAATTTTGAATTTAAATATCGGAGCACAAGCACAAACAATGATACAACCTACAATATCTAAATTTCAAGTTACATTATAATAATACAACTTGAGACATATTTTGCATCTATATAGAAGACAATATGAAACTCACAACTCAATTAATCACTTTAGATTGTAAGATGCAAACTTAACAATGCCAGTGTATAGCAAAAGTTATAAAAAAGGCGTCAGAGATCAAACATATTGTATGGCAATTCTCTTTGGTAAAACTCAAGGATTTACAAAGTTTAGCATACAGATTTATTAATAAGATTAAAAAAAGCTAAGAAAGACCTACCATAACTTAATAATATCCTATTTATCTAACAAAAAATTTTATGTTATATAAATTTTTCAGTCTATGCTGAAACCATTTAAATAATAATGCATCTAGTGCTTAAACAATATAGAAGTACAAAATAACAATATAATTGTTTGCTATAGAGGTTTGTGTAAATAACTGGATAATTTAACACCATTTTAAAACAAGTTGTGTAAAAAATCACACAACTATGTCATTAAAACAAAAATAGCACAGTACCCTTGGTCCTTACAAGATTGAGAGTTAAAAATGTCATTTAAAAAAAATTGATTTAATACATCACTGTGCTATTTTTAGTTTGCTTGATCACCTGTTATTAGCTTGTAAAGGTGGGTGTAGCACAAATTAGATCAAAGTTATTTATCTTCGTATTAGGTTAATTGCTATTTAATTGCGCTGCGAAATGTTAAGGTAGGACAGATTAATCTAAAACTTTAATTATATTTACACATTCATTACGTATCAGCTGAACTAACGTAATTTATACTGAAGCTATTTACGTCAATAATTATGAAACTTATATTTTGACGCTGCATTTACTGCTTTCACAAATATAAATTAACACAACTTTAGGTTCTACTGCTATTTTAACTGTTTTTCGTTCCACTGAAATTGTTTATGAAGCGTTTGCACTTAAATCTTAAGGGTCTTGTCCTCGACTGTAATTAAATTTTTTATAGTCGCGACGAGTTGTCATTTTATCGGGAAGTTTTTTTTACACATCACACTAAGTATGTTATAATAATAATTTAACAAATATGTGTAATTTCATGCATTTTGTTTATATATAAATAGTCATTTGCTTGCTATAAATAAATCTAAAATTGTTTTACATCTAATTTGGGCGAGCTTAATAATTATGAAAGTGAAAATACAGGACCTTACATTTACAACATTTGCATTAAAAATTGTAAAAAGTACCTTTAGGTAAATTAAATACAATAAAAAATTTAAGAGTCAAATTTTAATTTAGACCATTGTTGCTATATATAAGGATTACATTTAAATATTAGCAGTATTGTAATCTTAATATTATTCTTAATGTAACACTTTATAATGAAACCCTTTCTAATTGTGATATCACTTTTCTTTTTCGTTTGTTAGCATATAGTAAATTGGCTAAAGTGTGACATACATAAATCAATAGTAATTGTAGTAATTTCTTAGTTATCATTAATAAACTGTGCTTATTATTATTCACCGTGACCATTACGTCAGTGTTTGCTCCACATATTGTGGTTATTGGAGAAATCACAGAAAAAGCTCAAGTAAAAAAGTGACAAACGAAGTCGGAATTGTTTAGGTAAGTTTCCAACATGTAAATTATCTATGTTGGTTTAGCTTCCCGCACGCGATGTGTATCAGATGGTTAAAGAATCTGACAAAGGACAAAAGGCGTTCGCGTGTTGCTGTTAACTACACCTATTAAAGTCGCCGAGAGTTTTACAGTTTATTAGAGTGCTCGCGATGTTTAGAAGCAATTGATATTAATCTTCAAACAGCAACTACGTTGAAATCGAACTATAGCGGAGTGTACATCAAGCGAAACATAAACTGTATTTAAGGTCAGTGTGGAAGAAAATAAGTAAACGTAATAATCAAGATGCTTGACTGTTTACCACCTAACTACACAATACTGTTATCGGTGTGGTATAAAAATTCGAAAGATAAATACACATACCATGCTGGAACTTACTATTTGCTTAACAAAATATGAGCTCAAACTCAATACTGGTGTAAACAACACAACACGTCCGTTGGAACTTCAGAAGATAAAGAAAAGTCCCGCGCTTAAAAAAAGTAAGAAGTTCAACGGTAAATTCAAATGTTTTAATTACGGTGAAATCAGACACAAACAGTATAGGTGCCAAAACCCAAAATAGATAAAGACAAAATTTACCAGAGCTGACACAATTGACAAGTAGCTACTCCACAAAGTAATTTATTTAAAACCTTCGCTCCTGCCTTTGCAGAGGCGCAATCAAGAAACAATAACAATAGAATTTAGGCTACCGATCGGAATTATAAAATTAGCCACGATGGGCCTCCTCTATATACCAAAAATAAATATAAAGCTGTCTTCTCATGGAAGACGATTAAACTGAAACGCTATGACTAACCGAAGATACGCGAGATAAGGTGCGAAAACTTTTTATTATTATATTAAATTTTTTATATCATCATCATCATCATTAAGCCGTCCAATTCTTAGAATTATGGGTAACGCCAATAATTCACCACAATATTTATCCTCTTGTTCATGGATCTATCAAAGTTTGCTGTTGGTCTTGGCGGTTTTTTCTTCCATTCCTTCCTATCCCTGCATTTCGATCTTCAATCTTGTATTCCAATTACTTTTATGTCTTCTTCAAGGGCGACTTCCCATATTTTCCCTGGTTTTTCTTGTTTCCTGTGTGATCTTCCTTATCATTTCCATTGGTTTCCTTCTCATGATGCGTCCAGCCCATCGTAGTCGTTGTGTTTTTATAAATCTGAAAATGTTTTTCCTCCAAGTTCTTCTATTTTTTATTTTTTCTTAATCTTATTTCTCGCTCTTGTGTTTTTGGGTCTACTATTATTCTCATTTTCTTTCGTTCTATGATTTTCAGGTTTTCTTCTTTCTTTTTTGTTATTGCTAGTTTCCAATGCATATTTTATGGTGGGACGTATCAAGGTTTTATATATCTTTATTTTTGATGTGCTTTGCTTTTTAGTAGGGTTTTATTTCTGCCATAAGCCTGGTTTCCTTTCAGCAATCTCTCTTTTACTTTATTCTTTCCAGTATGTCCCATTGTGACCCCCAAATAATTAAAACTATTGAATCTCTCAAAAGTGTATTTCTGTGTTTTTAAATGGTCTTGTGTGTATTCTGGTTCTTTTCCTATTTTCATGTATTTTGTTTTGGTTTTGTTTATTTCCATACCAAATTTTTTTGCTTCTTTGTCTAGTTGTTCTACCGCTCTTGCAATATCTTCTTTTTTATTCTGGTTAAGCATGATATTTTTCTTATCCAGATTAGCTTTTCGCATTATGCCTTCTAGTATTAGATTAAATATGGTTGGGGATAAATAGTCCCCTTATTTTACTCCTTTGTTTGTTACGAAGAGTTCTGTTGATGTTTCTCGAACTCTCACTTGCGTATTTGTATTTAGCAGGGTCATTTCTATCAGTGCAGTCAATTTTCTAGGTATTCCCAAGTGTTCCAGTTTTCTTATTAGTTTTTTCCTATTTATTGAGTCAAAAGCCATTTTTAAATCTACAAATATAGTATAAATTTCTATTTTATATTCTCTCATTTTTTGGATGATTTGCTCCAGAATATGTATGGCATTTATGGTTGATCGGCCCGGGCTGAAGCCATTCTAGTAATCCCCAAGTATATTTTCAGCCCGTGTCTTTAACCTTTTGCTCAGTAAGTTTGTCAAGATTTTGTAAGTGGTGTTTAGCAGAGCTATTGGTCTATAAATTTTCCAGTTTTCGTTTCCCCTTTTTTTGTATATTGGTGTTATTATACTAGTGTTCCAGTCCTTTGGCATCTTGTTTTTCTCCATATTTGTTTAATTAAGTGGCATATTCTTGCTTGTAACTGCTGGCCTCTATATTTTAACAGTTCTGTCTCAATCTTGTCTTCTCCCGGTGCTTTGCCGTTTTTTTAATTTTCTTTATGTTTCGGCTGCTGTTTTTCTCTTTGTGTTTTCACTTCTTCTGTATAATATTCTATATATATATATTCTAATATTCTATATAATATTTCCTGGTAGTATTGTTTCCGTTGCTGATTATTTGTGGGTCATTCTCAGTTTTGCCGGTTTTGTCTTTTATTCCCATAGAAATTTTAAATATATTATATATTAAATATTACATACAAATAAAAGTTATCACTGAGATGACAATGCATTGCTATAACACAAAAGACTAAGTTACATTTTTATAAATAAAAAGAAGTCTGTCGCTAGAGTTGTAAATGCTTTATTCAAAAAACTGAAGATTGATGACCTCAAGTCTGAAGACTATCCATTGTGGAAGCACGCACGCGCCAAATTTCAGTGGAAGAAACACAAATCAAATTTGAAAAACTTGTGCATTCAAACTTGTGGGGACCAATAAAAGTGATATCGCCAGTAAAATCGTGATGTTTCATCACATTTAATAAGGACTATAGTGGTCATAAAACAATGTAATCCTTGAGAACAAAAACTCAAGGTAGATGACCTCTTGCGCTGAAAGCACATTGTTAGACTAAAAATTAAAGCAGGAAAAAAACTTCTCTTGTTAAAAACTAAACATGTAAATAGAAATCTAAAACATGGGGCCGGCGAAGAGACTGCTCTGTACTCAATCCCAGAACGAACTTAAAAATTCGAAATCGAATATCTCGAAAATTATTCAACATAGAATTTTTTTGACTACATTTTCGAATTCGGCGTAAAATTTCCTATAAGAATCACATTTAAAATCGTAATGTCGAAAATTTTTCCGAAATTCGAAGTCGAATATCTCGAAAACTATTCGAGATAGAAATTTTTTAATTTCGAATTCGAAATCAGCGTAAAATTTCCTATAAGAATCCATTTGCAAATTTAAAAAATCTCAAATTTTGTTACGGACCGATAGACAGACATAGAATTCAGTAACGAACTTTTAAGTTCGTTGACAAAGTTCCAAAAAGACGTGAGCGTTCTATATTAAACAGGTGCTGCTTTCACCCCACAACAAAGCGGATCCAAAGAGCGTGAAAACCAAACACTAGTAGAAATAGCCAGAACCTGGATACACACACACGGTCTTTTAAATGAGCTTAGCACCAAAGCTATCAACCGTGTGAACTATACATTAAGCATAACTCAGAATTTTGGGTCTCTTACGTTAGTGATAGTGTCAAAGCAAAACAGACTTGAACGTAATGCAAATTCCCACATAAAAGGAGTCGACTGACTGTATCCTAAAGTCAGTCGACTCCTTTTATTATTTACGAAGAGGAATTAATTCCGTTAAGCCCACGCGTCCACCAAATCTTGTATTATAGGATAACAATAGAAACGCAATCAAAAAATCTCAAAAAAATCTTTGTGGGACAAAAAGAAGATTCAAACAAGAATGAAAAACTAATACGAACCGGATCTAATAGGAACGAACGCGTGCCTGCGTTTTCATACTTATTGAGTGTCTAATAATGTGAGAAATATAACATCACAGTGTAAAAATATTTTTTCTTGTAGTATGATAACTAATTTTGGCAAGATCCATAGTCTGAAATAAGCAATGGATTCTATATAAGTAAAGAAGAATGACGCAAAGCGATGAAAGAATAGATTAAATCTTAATAAAATGTCGCCAATAAAAAGTCTAGTATCATACAAATGGTTGTTAAAACTAAAAATAAAACAGATCAATTGAAAGCTTCAAAGTAGCGTGTAAATTTTACTATAGAAAAGGCATCAGTTGTGAGAAAACATTTTCACCAGTGGTTAAATACCTCATTCTAACGCTGTCAGCACTTGCGACACAAATAAAAATGGTATTATATAAATTTGACGTAACAACTGCAATTCTTTAAGCTAAACTCTAGAAAGAGGTATATGTGGTACAACTCGAAGGATATCGTGATGAAACGCACGTTAGCAAACTAAAGAAGATCTAAAACAAGCGTCAAGACAGTGGAAGTTTTATTTATATTTGATGTCATGTGGATTCACGCAAATGTATGCTGGATCCATATGTGTATCATGGGTCGTCTAACGATAAAGTCATTCTGTTGTGTTTATATGTGGATGACGGACTGAAAATATTACTGACTAATTGTTATGTAAGACTTCAGATAAAATAAACTAGTGATACCAAAAAATTATTAAAAAAATTTTAGTGTCAATACTCATAGAATTATAACGATGTCTCAAGAGCACCTCCTATCAATAAAAGAGAAATAATAGATAAAAAACGTATCATATATACTATAGGCTTGTCTAAAAACAAGTGACGACTTATTAGTAGTTTTATGTCTTTTTTAGACTTCAAAGTGGGAGCCATTGGTCGCTCTATTGACTACAGAGGTGTAATATTTGGCAGCTTATCAGGCATCGAAAGACGCGATATGGTTGAGAAGACTGATCAAAGATATGCGCGATATGGATTGGACATCATTGTATTGTGACAATCAGAACATCATGCAATTTGTTCTGAACCTAGAGTTGCAAAAAAAGAGCAAACTTATTAATATTTAACGATATTTCGTCAAAGAAACGTAGAGGAAAGAAATTATCTGAGTCATTTACATAGCAACGAAAACAATTTGACTCCTGACTAAGGACATCACAGATGTGACCTGAATAATGTGTGAAGGATAGAAACAAAGATTGCTTTAACTCTGCTAATTATTGAGCGCTTACATTAGTTCTAATATCATTTCCCTTTTAGGTTCACCAGCCCATAATCAATCGACTAAAGTGTGGCTTACATGCAATCAGTAGTACTTGCAGTCATTCCGTAGTGATTATTGATCAACTTTGCTTATCATCAAACACTTTGATAAACCAGCGTTTAATCTACAATTATAATTGTATTATAGTTAACAAAGGATATAAACAAATACTGAAATTTATATGCCTTGTAATATTAAATATCTCGGGTTGTGTTAACAGAGAATCCAGAATTTTTACTGTGATTTATATATTTAAAAAAAATATTACTGTAATTAGTCCCAATAGTAATCGATTTAAAGTAAAATTATAATCCGCCGCTTGTTACAATTGTCATCAATTTCTCAAAGTATGTAGACTACAGTAGGCGGAGTTCTTTCTTATTTCGTATATATTGCTACGGTTGGTTTTGTAATTGTTGCGATCTTTGCTGTACAGTTCGCATTTGCGTTTATGTAGATTTGTAGCATTTGCGTGTTGATTATTTATTGTAACTGTGTAACATTTGGTAAGGGCATCATTTATTGTAAACTGTTTATAAAACTAGATCCATTTTTCGTGTGAAATATTTACATGACTATTTAATTGTTAGATTTTATTTACATATTAGTCTTTAAGTGAAATATTTGTTCTGGTAGTGGTAAATATTATTACTTTGCTTACACTTGTTATATGAGTACATCTTTACCTTTATCATAGCGTGTAAAAAAATAAAACAGCTTTTCAATAGTTAAGTTTCAGTAGCTAAGCTACTGTTGCAAGAGTGAAAATACACAAAAAAAAAGAAATAACTACTGCAAACTTTTTAATTAATGTATTTTTGTCTTTGCAGCCTGGTAGTTAACCAACATTTTAAGAGTTTATTACAAAAAAATAATAGCAATTCATGTCTTAGATATATTTCATTACATTATGCCAAATTTATAGTAACGTTCCTCAACGCTAAAACGTAGTTTTTGCTGCCAAGAAGCATAATGCGTTCTGTATCTCCATATTTTCTCCAACTGAGCAATACTCAAATTGATGGCCAACAAAGGGCTGTTAAGTAAAGAATCCGCAAAACTTTGATATTCTTATCAAACGAGCGAGTTTTAGCCTTGCATAAAAAGTTAGTTAAAAGTTTACTAAAATATTAAATCTTTATCAACAAATTATAAATATTTAATAATTTTGTTAATTAAATCTGAGTGTATTTAATTACATGATCAATTTTTATAGGAATTTAAACCTAACCAAAAATTTAGGCATCGCCCAACTGTCGGTTTTCAGTTTATTGTACATACTAATTTTTTATATTATCATCAAAGCATACTATCAGGACATTAAAACTAACTTTAAATTACCAACAAAATAAGAAATTAGGTTGCAGACCATCGGTGTCCTTCACAATTTACAATCTACCAAAAATACATACGTTTATTTAACATTTTAACAATTGAAATACTAAGGATAAAGACATATTTATAATCGGAAGCACGATATCAAGTAAACCTTCATAGCTCTGATAACCAACTGCTAACAGTGCTTTCCGGTCTCTATCAAACTATAAATATAACGTAACAGCCTTTTCCCCATTTATCGTTAGCGTGTAATACTCGTAAGCTGAAAACGTTATTTATAATTACCAAAATCAACATATGTAATTAACATAATAAACTTTTGTTTGTAATTTTGTTTTGCAACAATTTTCTATTCATCCACACATGCAAAATATTTTTTTCCTTCCAATTACAACAAACAGCCTATAATAGAAAACATTTCACAACTAAATTTATTGCCAACAAACCAGGATTACGAATTATTGTTTCATAATAAAAAACACTCAAGAAAGAAGAGCCCAGAAACAGCAACTGAATTTAAAAAAAAACAGACAAAATTTGAAGACTACTGACTAAATTCGCCTACTATTAGTATAGGCGACAAATATGATGCGTTCAAAAGAAGTAGAAGAAACCTAAATTGAAAATTTCTCTAAATCACTGCCCATAGTTATTTTAGGGGTTAGATATACTCAGCTACTAATTGAATTATTAGACTAAATCCCTGCATATTTATATGTACTGAAAACCCTAAATAGTAACCGAGTTGATGGTTTAACCAAGAAAGGGACAAAATTCTACACGTATCAATGAAAACAACACAAATCATTTAAGAAATCATCTAGGTAATATTCACCCCCTTCACTAACACAATCAAACTGATAATTGAAATCGAATAACTAGCTCACAGAGATACCAATATTATTAACATAAAAAATAGTAAACAAACGTTCACTGCTATTTTTTAATGTTATGTTAAAAACTAAAGACATGCAATAAATAAATATACAACGTGGACTGCTTAATGAACTACGTAGTTAAATGTAAGCCAACTCCTCCTCCTAAAGAGGCATTTCCATAACGCTTGATGAGCCAAAGATACATTTATATTAGAAAATTCGGTTATCATAGCTTAAGATGTGTTACATTTGATGGTAACCATCTGGCCAGCTTATGTGTGCGCCAAAAAGTAGCAAATATGTCAAATATATAAATCGTAAAGTTAACTGTTCGGCTAACTATAGTGAATAGTTTATAGAGAATGTCAAAAGAAAAAATTTCCACCTCTAAGTGGCAGATTATTCCAAATACCTGTAACACTTAGACCATTAATATACCCTAGTATAAAATATACTAAAGTCATAAAGAAAATCAGATAACCTGCACAAATACCAAACTCTACACCAGGTTAAGTGGTAGCCACACATAAATTACCAAACAATAATATCCAAATTATGATGACCAAACTAATGGAGATGCCATAATGGTTAATACACTTTGTAATACTCTCTGAAACGCTAACGGTATAGAAGAATATGGTCAAGTAATAAAACTATTTTCAATAAGTAGTAATATTGAAATTAACATTAATATTTGAATGAAAGCGATTTGCGGAATGAAGGCGATTTGAGCGTACGGCGGATGCTGCATGTGCTCATTGAATTTTTTATGAATAACAATAAATAAATATAACAGTATAGAACTAATAACTTCTAAAGAGTCAATAGTAAACAGTGATAATGTAAAAACTCTAAAACCATTACACGCATTGGTAAACGTAGCCTCAATGCAACATGACAATATCGGTAGACAAAAAAGAAACATAAGCGAAAGAAGCACAAACAAGCATTAAAATAAATTGCATGGAATATTGAAGGTTTCAACTCAGTAGTAAACATGTTTCCATAATATTTATTTGAAGACTGCAAAGTGGCATGCCTCACCGATACTCTTATGATGCTGCAATATTTATTTGAAGGGATGTTACAGCTGCTTCAAGAATGCAATCAAATGAGGAAAAGGACGATTCACAGAGAAAATTTTAGTAAAACTCTAATTACAATTTCGTATGCTACAAAACCTTGAAAATCGAATGGCAATTAAAACTAACATAAGACGAAAGTATTTACTGGTTTTATTTTAATCCGCTAAACTTATAGACAAACAAGCGAACAACAATTAAAAACTACAATAGAAAGTAAACCAATGGTATAACCAGGTAATTACAGAATAAAAAATTGTAGGAAGATTAATACTTCAAAGAAGCAAAAACAATAGAATTTAGTATTTCTAATGAGCCGATAAAAATCTTTTTTGGCTAACTGATGAATAAATATCTTTAATAAGTTACTAGATAGCGTTCAAATTACAAGAATATAGAAACATCAGAAATAAAGACAAAGGAAAAATAAATATAAATAATCTAAATCTTTTGACACAGTTAAAGTTATTTACGAAAAATTATTAAGAGTAGAGGGTTATTTACCAACACAACAATTTTGCTTTCCCAAAAATAGAAATGATGCAAAGAAGCTCTGTTAAAAATTAGAATGAAGTTGAACGTACTCCTTGTAGACTTTCAAAGGCGTTTGACTTGATTGGTAGAAATACCTTATGTGAAAAACTGGCTCAAGTTAATATCAAAAAAAGTATTTAACATTATACATAAAGCATTATGCATTTATTTTATAAAAGCAGACAATGGAAAAGAGCTTTTTAATGCACTAACTTAAGAAAGAATTCTTTAAGTTTGACAATATTTTTAGTATTTATATACAATTTACCAAATAATATGAAAGATACAGAATCTGAATGTATAAATAAGCCAACTATCTCATAATGTACTCAGAAAACCTACATCAATTACAATAAATTTTAAATTATTTAGATTTATAGTAAGAAAAGAACTTTATATGAATCTATCAAAAAGTAAAATAATCACATTTAAGAAAAAAGGGAGATTAAAAAAAGTGACAAGGCTAGCATGAAATCAAAATAAATAAGCTCCGTTAATAAATATTAATATTTAGAAAGTAAACAGATTTAACATTGATTAACTATGTTTTCACAAAATAAATAACAATTTATAACAAAAAAAACAACTTTAAATTTAAATATCAAATTTAAGTTTTTCAATATTCCGCGCTTGTGCTTCGGAGCGGACGGTCGAGTGCCACGCTCCGATAATAAGTGCCCCAAAACTCTTCACCTGCTGCTAAGGTCAAGCCTACAATTTCTATTATATACATTTTATACATATTCCAAATTACAAATCCTAATTTGTTCGCGCTTGACTTTCGAAGCGTAAAGAACGTCAGCGATAAGTGTCGGCTGTAATACGAGTGTTATCCGTTATCATTGACCGTAAGGTCACTGATACCACAAATATCATTCAATATTTGTTATTTTACAAACAAATTAATTCAAATTGAACGCAAATAACCTCGCAAATATTTAAATTATGAAATATGTCCTATTCACAACCTAACTACAATTCATATCCAAACCAAACCAATTTACAACAGCAATTTCAATATCAAACCTGTAATGTATCACAACAACAAACTTTTCCTATACAATCCTAACCTCCCATGTACCAACCAAATCCTTACCATGGACCGATGACAAATATGTACCCGATAAATCAGCATAAACCCTCTACGAGCCTCTTAGCTAGTAATGTGACAGGCAACGAATGGCACACTATCAATTACAAAAAAAGACCCAGGAGCCCCGAAGGCACTACAAACAATCAAAGGCAAGAGAAAAAAAACATTATTTGTTAGACAACCCAGTTGAAACTTCTAATAGATATGACCCACTAAATATTGAAATAGACGACAACCAAACAAACACCACCAAACCTCCACCTATCTACGTATCCCATGTCAAAAACATTAATCCGCTAACGACACTACTGAATGAAATCGCCAAAAACAATTACACATTAAAAGCACTTGGCAACGAACAAGTCAAAATCCAAAGCAATACAAGTAAAATCTATATAACTATTATTAAACACCATTTAGATAAAAGCACAAAATTTCATACTTACAAACCAAAGCAAGAACGAACATTCAGAGTAGTAATTAAAAATATCCATCACTCAACAGACATCGCAGAAATAAAACAGAACCTAGAAAATCTTGGTCACGAAATAGTTAATATTTGGAATATTAAACAACAATTAAATAAAACCCCTCTCCCCATGTTTATTGTAGAAATGAAACAAAAAGATAACAAAGAAATTTATAAAACCACGCTATTCATGAACACAAGAATCACTGTTGAACCGCAACATGCTAAAAGCACACTGCCACAGTGTGCCAAATGCCAAAGGTTCGGACATACCAAGAACTATTTCCAACAAACATCTCGTTGTGTCAAATGTATAGGAAATCATCCAACCAAAGAATGTCCGAGAGTAACTAAAGATGATCAAGTTAAATGTGTAAACTGTGGCGAGGGTCATCCTAACATGCTAACTATCGTGGATGCATAGTATATAAGCAGCTCCAAGAAAAACTCATCCCAAGATTAAGAAGCGCAGTTACATACACCCGCACGCCTACTCAAAATTATAGAATCCCTGGGGTCACATACGCTGAACAAGCAAGACAAAATACTCAACCTCCACAAAACTTGGCTTCTAATGCAACCCCACAAACACAAGCGATGGCCTTAAATCACCTGTCAAACTACATGGAAGAACTAAAATCTATGATGAAGAATTTAATTACACAAATGGGGACTATTATGAATCTCCTAACCACGCTCATTAGTAAAATGACATAATGGACCAACTATTAACTATAGCAGTTTGGAATGCCAACGGGCTTATCCTGCACGCCCAAGAGGTCAAACTCTTCCTTGAACTTCATCAAATCGACATATTGCTCATAACAGAAACACATTTTACCAGCAAAAGATATATTAAATTTCCAATCTACTGAATATACAACACTAACCATCCCGATGAAACCGCCTACGGTGAAACGGCAGTTATCATAAAATCTAACATAAAACATCATGAATTGGCTAAATTTGAAACAGAACAACTCCAGGCTACTACCATCCAAGTAGAAGACAAAACAGCAATCCTAAAAATTTCTGCCGTCTATAGACCCCCCAAACACTCAACAAAAAAAGACACTTACTCACATTTCTTCCAAAGTCTTGGAAATAGATTCTTCGCATCCGGCGACTTTAATGCGAAATATCAGGACTGGGGATCTCGTATTACAAGAACTGACGGACGCGAGCTACTGGCAGCTATAAATGCAAACAATCTATAATACTTATCAACTGTCGAACCAACCTATTGGTCAACAGATCGCCGAAAGATTCCAGACTTAATTGACTTCTGTATAACTAAAGGACAAATACAAGACAATTTACAATCAAATCTTGCTTTGAACTTGCAGCTGATCACTCCTCCATTCTAATTACACTCCACTCAGAACTAACACAAATACAAACACGACCAGTCCTTCACAACACTAAAACGGACTGGGACCTATTCCAAATAATAATAACTGAACAATTGAACCTGGGAGTTCCGTTGAAAACCAAATATGATATTGAAGAAGCTGTACTACAATTAACTAGTACAATCCAACAAGCAGCATGGAAAGCCACCCCTGTGATGAAAACTACTTATACCATCAGCTGCCAAACACTATTAAAAGACAAGATAACGGAAAAAAGACGTCTCAGAAAACGCTGGCAAATTACCCGTCTAGAAGCAGACAAACAAGCACTAAACCGGGCAACAAAGAAACTAAAGAAACTTCAACAACAACTTAAAAACGAAGGCATACAACACTACCTTTCGAACCTTACAGCCACTGAAACCACCGACTATTCTCTGTGGAAAGCAGTTAGAAAACTCAAAAGGCCAATAGCTCACATACCACGTATCACCAAATCAAACGGCCAATTAGCTCGTACTAGTAAGGATAAAGCTGAAACGTTTGCTGACCACCTAGTCAACGCATTTCAACCATACCCTAGCCAGTATCCGGAGGAAGATACTAAAATAAACAACTTTCTGGAATATCCATTCCAAATGAGCCTACCGATTAAACCATTCAAGCGCTGGGAAGTACAAAAAGTAATTAGAAAAGAAATCAACATCAAGAAAGCACCAGGCTTTGACCTTATCACTGGAAAAATTCTCCAGCAGCTACCTGAAACAGCACTACGAGCAATCACTCAACTATACAATGCTATCCTCTCCAACAGATACTATCCAAGCGCTTGGAAAGTAGCACAAGTCACAATGATTCAGAAACCTGGAAAGCCACCCACTGATCCTGCTTCCTATCGTCCCATCAGCCTCCTACCTATCCTATCAAAAGTCTTTGAAAAATTGTTCTTAAAACGCCTTCAACCAATCCTAGATGATTTAGAATTAATAACCAAGCACCAGTTCGGTTTTCGACACTCACATGCAACTATCGAACAAATACATCGACTTATAGATCAAATTCATACCGACCTAGATGAATATCGATATTGCTCCGCTGCGTTCCTAGATATTTCACAATCGTTCGATAAAGTATGGCACTTGGGCCTCTTCTATAAATTAAAAAAGTATTTACCATACCAATACTATGAAATACTAAAGTCTTACTTAACGGATCGACATTACTTCGTTAATTATCAAAATGAACACACGAACCTCCACCCAATACTATCGGGAGTTCCCCAAGGCAGCGTGCTAGGATCTATCTTCTACTTACTCTTCACAGCTGACTTACCAACTACAAGCCTAACTACAACCGCCACTTTTGCTGACGATACGGCAATTCTAGATTCGCACCTAAATCCGAATACTGCAACTTCCAACCTGCAAACCGCTTTGAATAAATTGCAGCAATGACTCAAGGTATGGAGAATCTCGGTAAATGAAACCAAATCCCAACATGTAACGTTCACCATGAACCGTGATAACTGTCCACCGATCTCACTTAACGGACAACAAATAAAACACGCAGACTCCGCAAAATATTTAGGACTCCATCTAGACCGACGCTTGACCTAGAGAACCCACATATTTAATAAACTCAAACAGCTACGGATACAATACAGGAAACTATACTGGATGATTGGAAGACACTCTGTACTCTCGTTAGAAAATAAGCTATTGCTCTATAAGGTGATTCGGAAACCAATATGGACCTACGGTTTCTCACTTTGGAGAACTGCTAGCAACACCAACCTGGCCATTATTGAGAGGTTCCAGAATAAAGTGCTTCGGGCTGTAGTTAATGCGTCGTGGTATGTGCCGAACAAAGTGATTTTAAGTGACTTAAGTGTTCCAACCATTAAAGAAAAAATAGGGAAAATTGCCTAAAAATACAAAGACCGATTAACAGCACACCCTAACGACCTTGTACATTCTCTAATGAACGAACCAGATCGCCCAAAACCCCTAAAGCGTTTTAAACCAAACTAACTACCAACGCGTTTCATTGCTGTTCTTGAACATTAAGCTATTCCAGTGCCATTCCATTAGATTATAAATTAGTTAATTACTTAAAGTACCTTCAATTCAAATCATTCGCTGGCAGTATAGAATAGTGTATTAATTATAGGGGGGGTTTACTGGAGCCTGACCCTACATGTCCATTAGCATGTTTTTGCTCATTGCTTATAATATATACACACCAACTACTTATTGTCCATAGTATAATTGGGACAGATTGTAAATAAAGGGGTTAAAATAAAAAAAAATGTTTTTCAATTTCCCTGGTGTATTTTAGAAGTGCAAAGTCCAATGCCAATGAAATTAAAATTGGACCGCCCTTGAAGTATTCCCTTTCCAACAAAAAAAGAATGATCTCAATCGGTTCATAAACAAAGAAGTTATGCTCAAACATCCATAAGAAATGTATATATACAGTCGAATCGAGAACCTCCTCCTTTTTTGAAGTTGGTTAAAAAGTAGCTCAAGTTATAAGTTTAAAAAGATGTTTTTATAATTTAAAACTTGACACGACAACCAACGTTTATAATATAAAAAAAATTCAATCTATAATCACGGACTTACAAATATATATCTGTTATGTAATGTAAAACGTCTAATGGAACTAAACATAGTAAGAGCCCGATGTTTTAAGAAAATTCTAGGACTACCGAAAAACGCTACAAATAACTTTGTTTTTTATTTGGCAGACGTTACAACTACTGTAGAAGAAATTATTAAAAATTTTTATGAGAATTTTAACCAGAAAACAAGTACAAAGAAGTAGGAGGAGCAAAAACTATTTATTTTATAGCAAAGGTACGTAAATTATCCTACTCTCTTAACATATACATGGAAAGGACAAAATCAAGAAACTATTATTTCGTCGCAAGACACTGCACAGCTATCATCATCTATTGTATAAAAATATTGCTTATCACTAGCTTTAGAAAAATGTGTTTCTAGCCTTTACAGCTGTAAGGTAGTATACGTAAAGATAAGTCTAACGAAATTATATTTTGATACAGCGGTATATTTAAGTTTTATTTTTCAATAAGCACTTTAACTTTTGATATGAAACAAAATGGAATTGAAATAAACAATAATACCAGTACAATGCTAATCTCACAAACGACAGTTATCCAAAAGCTACTTAAAATGTCAAGATATTCTATATGATAGCCAACATCTGAATAAAACTGCAGCTGGTGAAACGGCCATCACAATGAAAATTATCATTAAACATTATGAGCTAAGAAAGTATAGCGAAATATCATCAGCTAGTTGAATGTTGCAATATACTGTCACCCAAGATCGAAAATCAGCAAAGAATAATATCAAACATTTTACAAAACACTTAATCGCCATTTTAAGTGATTGCAACTATATCAATATTAACGAAACAACCACCCACGCCCTACAACAAGAAAATGAACTGAAAATGGTTAAAAATCAATGAAAGAACATAACATCCAAACCAATCGATACAATATGCTACATGGAGCACTACTACTAACAGCGATGTAGCAAAGAACAAAAAGGGATGTTGTATATTTATCACGAAAAAGGCCAAAGAAAAATGCAAGCGAAATGGTCGTCGGCAAAACATTAAAGTACCTCAACATAAATGGAAGCTGAATAAGATCATAAAAACACTCAATACAATATTAAACAATACAAAAAATAAAGGCACTCAAGATTACCTTAATTAACTTAATCTAATATAAGATGCGTTCAAGTTCTAAGATCTCTAATTTTTTTAAAAGACGCGGGAAATATTTCTGAATTTGTAATATAGATGACAGCACTATACAATGTACACCGCCATTGCAGTGAGTGTTGTTATGTAAACTAAAAATGGCGACATTTTGTGTTCAAAAACAACCTATAATCATCCGTTTTCTCTTCTGGAGTGGTGAAACACATATAAAAATATAGCCAATTAAATGTGACATACTAGATGCGCAACTAAGTTTCCGGGTTTCACACATGGATGGCGCTAACGACATACATGTCTAAAGTTCTGTTTTTTTATAGTTTAGATATCTATTAATAATAACCAGTCGTAATACCAACACATATTGCAACGCAAAATTATTTTTTCTAACAACAAAGATGTCGAGTTTTGTGCCAAATAAACAGCATTTGTCGGAAGCTTTGCTTTTCTGTTTTAACTTGAAAAAAAAATGCAGCTAAAGCACGTCGTTTACTTGAGAAGGCGTACGGCGAACATGCACCATCGAAAGCTACTTATGAAGAAGTGACGATATCGACACTGTGGACAAGGAGCAAAAAACAAATTTAAAACGCCAATTTACAAGTATTATTAGATGACGATTATACACAAACACAAAATCAACTTGCGGAGGCATTAAATCTGACTTTCAAGATAGTATTTCCAAACGTTTACATGCCGTAGTAAAAAAAAGAAGGAAGAAAAATGGGTACCGCATAAGTTGACTGAGAGACAGATGGAAAATCGAAGCCCACTTGCAAGATTTTGCTTTAGCGGCACGAAAGAAGGAGTTTTCTACAACGAATTGTTACAAACGCACAAAATCGTGGCTTCCACCTGGCGAAGTATCAACATCGACGGCACGGCCAAATCGCTTCGGAAAGAAGACAATACCCTGTATTTGGTGGGACCAGAAATAAATCGTGTACTATGAGCTGCTGAAACCGGACAAAACTGTCAATGAGCATCGCCACCGACAGCAACAAATTTAAACAATGCATTTCTCGAAAAACGGCCAGAATCGGACACGCGACACGAACGAGTGATACTGCAGCACAACAACGCTCCGTACCACCGCACTTTTATCGTGCAGGACACCACCAAAACGCTAAAATGGGATCTGCTACCGCACCTGCCGTATTTTCCAGACCTGGACCCTTCCATTATCACTTGTTCCGTCAATGTCGGATGGCTTGGCTGGGCTACACTTTCGAAGAAGTGCAAAATTGGTTGCATGAACGGTTTTGGTTCAAGACGCGTCGTTTTATCGTCGCGGCATTTATGTATTGCCACAGTGACGATACTTTTAACAAACCATTTTTGTGTTTCTCTTAAAATTTTGCATTTTCATTGATCGAGAACACCCGGAAACTTAGTTGTGCACCTAGTAATGTAAAGACGTTATGGGTGTTAAAAATGTGCGTTTGTGGCTATGCCTGTTTAAATAAGGTCGAGAGTTGTGTGGCAACAAACCTAAGTACCCTCAAGACCCAAAATAGTCGGATGAGGCACATTTTTACTTCAATTGCCACGTTAACAGAACTGCCGTTACTGATACGCTACGAATCCACAATGCAAGCATGAGAAACTCCTTCATTCACCAAAAGTGACTATATGGGCTGCAATGTCAGCGCGAGAAATAATCGGCGAGCACTTATTTGAAGATGAAAGGGACCACGCGTTAACAGCGACTTTGGAACGTTATGTGGAGACGCTGAACAATTTCTTGGTATCTGAACTGCAAAATTTTTCTGGCTATAATCAAAGAACATGGTTCCAGCATGACGAAGCAACATCGCCCACTTCTAGCATGTCTCTGCTACGAGTTCGTGAAATTTTTCCCTAAAAATTGATTTTCAGAAAAGGTGATACAAAGTTCTACGCAGCCTTAACTAGATTTATATGAATTTTTCTTGTGGGATATCTTAAATCAAGAGAATCCGGCAGCGACCCGCGCTCTGGTTTAATTGAAAGAAAATATCCCTCGAGAAATAGCAACCATTATGGAGACTACGTATAGAGCAGTGCTCAGAAATTTTGCTTTTTGTTTAAAAGATTAGCGTAAGTATGCAAGTTTACATTTAGATGACATTATTTTTAAAAAATAATTTCTCAAAGTCTGTATTTGAATAACAATTAAAAGTTTTTTAATATACGTCTCCTTTGTTTTTTTATACTTTCTTTTGAGACAAATATCGAACAGTAGTGTTCTGCAATTCTCAAGATTATCTAAATCACATTCAGCTGTACTTTATAAAGTGGTGCAAACAGGAAAAAAATTTGCTTCATAAATCGAATTATTAAACCCGAATCTATGGAGCACTACTATACAATTTATATAACTAAGCAAGGGAATAAATATTTATAAACTAATATTATCAATGTAGTTTAAGTTATTATTTGTTCTATTTAGCATTCATAACCATTTTATCAAAATATCTATTTATAATACACTTGAAAATAGTGTGCACGCTGTATTACATTATGAAAATTCCACGAAACTAAACGTGCAATGCGACAGCACGCAAAATTATATTAATGTGGCCTGTGGGGATACTAGGACAATAAAGTGACCCCCCAGTTAATAACAGAACATTAGTCGGGATATTAAGTCGCAGGCATAAGGCATCGACCGTTTGAGCAGCGAACCGGGCACAGTTAAGCACCGCTGGGCACCTTATCAGTAGAGAATTAAGGTATCAACTGCCGATGTCCACTCCAACTAACTGTAAAGTTTGGCAGTCGCATTTTAAAGGTAAACATATAAATAGAGATCATATCCATTAAATTGAAGACTTCTCCGTTTTAGCAATACACAATAGTGCGAAATAAACTTTAATGAGACAAAAAATTTTATATAACGTATTTATGGTCCTACTGCAGCATTTGCAAAGACTTGGACGAAAATGTACCATTGTTTGCGTAGAAATACGCGAGTCGTTAAATCTATTTAGCCACGCCGCTGGCTTCTGGGGAAAGCTAATGACTGATCTGCTAATCCCGCAGTCCTGACGAGACGAGGATTACGAGCTTTGCAGTAAATTGACGTAGTATAAGGCTTTCAACGGGATTTACTTGTTCAGCAGGAATGACGTGACAAATTGAAATTTTAACACAGAAAGACCGTGCAACATTTAGTAGCTCGATTACTAAAAACCTTGTATTGGGCAGTGCCATAAATCTCCAGCCATCTGGCTAAATAAGTCAAAAAAACACAGCAGTTTCTTGTTATTTTTATCATAATTTATCTTACACTCTATCATTTTTTACGTATAATAACTGATTATATAATACACTTCTAAATAGTCCTTTAAGATAACGCATATATTCTACTTCTAAACTAATATATGTTATTATATAGAAAGTAATTCGTATTTTAAAATAAAAGATATTTGAAATATGTTGTATTTTGCATCAATATTAACAGATTTAAAAATATTTTTATATATTTAACCCTCAACTGGTATCGCTGTTTCACCGAACGTAACTGGTATAGTGGGATATTGCGGCACACCAGATTTTTTAGTAGTTTCAACTACCTTTCATCATCATCAATCATCATTAGCTTTCCTCTACCCATTTACGGATATAAGCCTCTCCCATATTTCTCCATTTAGTGCGGTCCTGTGCCAATCTGTTCCATGTTAGTCCTGCTTGCATTTTTATGTCATCCGCCCACCTCTTGAAGGGTCTTCATCTGTTTCTATGTTCTCTCCATGGTCTCCATTGCATTATTTTCTTGCACCAACTATCTTTACGAATAATTATTTAGTTATAATATTAGTAGAAATTTGCAACTCATACTGTAAAACTAAATAAAAATATATTTTCAAAATATAGCGTAACTATTTATTGTTCATATGTCCAAGAAAATACAGTCTCAGTTCCTGTAATAAAATGTACAACTTATTTGTTGGCAGAAAAAAACCAACAAGTAATTATGACTTGCAAACGCAAGCGTTTTGGCATCATAGTATATCATGATTATATTATATTACTATATAAGACTAATGAATTTTTGTGTTCAAAACGGACTGGTGATTCAAAACTCTTTTTTGCAACATAAAGACTGTCATAAACATACTCGAGATATACCAGGAAAAAATAAAATATTGATAATAGACTAATAATAGATGTTATTGCCGAAGAAGTAAATAGAAAAATCATTTTAACATGTATATAGCGCAGAGCTACCAACAGATCATTATCGACTAGCAGCAATGATGAAAAATGATGAAGGAAAGCAATGTGATTTGACAAGAAGAGAAACTAGTCAAAAAAATAAAAATATTAAAACTACAAGAACAGCAGGTAAGAGACAAGTCTGCAGAATTAACAACAAAGGAGGTACAGTATGCAAAACTGGGAATAATTTAAAGAAGTTATATACAAAAAGAAAAAAAAAGAACGAACTGGTGGAATAAAGAAATTAAAAATGTCATAAGACTGCATAAAATAAATATTTAAAAAAGTAAACTAACGAAACCTACAAAAATTATAAAACAGTAAAAGAGAAGATTAAAATAGCCACAACAAAGGAGTGGAAAGATTTTCGGGCAAAAATGGAAATTGGCAATAAATACAATGAGACATTATTTTACTTCTTCTTCTTCTTCTTTGTCCATCCCTTATACCCTAAGGTGTCGGGTCCTCTATCCATTTTCGAAATCTCTTCCTGTCCCTAGCGATTTGTTTAGCTTCTGCCATGCTTTTCCCCCTCCTTTCCACTTCCTTCCTGATAGTTTCCATCCATGTTTCTGGCCTTCCTCTTCCTTTTTCCTATCTTCTTGCCTCTAATACCTTCTTGGCAGCCTGTCTTTGCCCATTCGTGTCACGTGCCCAAACCACATTAGTTGTCTTTTCTGTAATGTTTCCACTAGCGGTTCTAGGTCTAACTCCTGTCTTGTTGTGATGTTCCTCACTCTGTCCCTCTTTGTTCTTCCGACTATACGTCGCAGGTACTTCATTTCCGCAGCTGCTACTTTACTTTTGCTCTTGTCTTGTAGCGGTATGTTAATGGAGGTAAGTATATTGTTTTATACAGGTGGAGCTTAGTCTCTTTGTTCAGCTCTTTCTTGTTGATTAATGTTGAGTTGATCTGATAGTATACTCTAGTCGCCTTGGAGATCCGGTTCCTTAATTCATCTGTTACTGTTCCGTCTTGGCTTATTATTACTCCAAGGTACTCATAGCTCTCCACTTCTTCCAATTGCTCTCCTTCACATCTTACGTTCAGGTTTCTTTGTTCTTCATCTGTGTTCTTACTTATTCTCATTATTTTGCTTTTCTTCGCATTTATTGTCATTTCTTTTATTTTAATTTCGTTGTTCCAATTATTTATTGCTTGTTGTAGCTTCCTTTGGCTATCGGCTACGAGTAGTATATCATCTGCGAAGACGAGGCTTTGTATATTGATTGCCCCCATGTTCCAGTGTCCTAGTTTAGTGTTCAGGTTTGGGTTCCTGCTGTTCTTAAATATTTCATTCATCATGATAATGAATAGTAGTGGACTGAGAGTCTCCCTGTTTTATCTTCCATCAAGAATTTCAGATTCTTGTCCTTGTATTCTTACTATTCCTTTCGTTCTTCCGTATAGTTGTTTTGTGGCTTACAAGTTTTCTGGGACATCAATTCTTTCATTGAATTCCACCGTGTCGAAGCTCAGAGGTCTATGAATGCCAGGTGTAGCTCTTTGTTATAAGTGTCTTTTCTATTACGTGAAGCGTAAATATGTGGTCTTGAGTCTGTCTGCCTTTTCTGTATGCAGCTTGTTCCTCTAATAGCTTGTCTTCAATGTGATGCCTTATCTTTTTTTTTTACATGGCTTTAAAATTTGAGAAACAAAGGAATATACGGCAAAATGGACAAATTAAGGACAAAGGGAGGCATGTACTTACTGAAGATAGTAAAATAATAAACACATGAAAGAAATGCTTTCCAGATATACTAGGAGTGAAAGGGGTGGACATCGTACAAGACGAAACAGAAACAGAAGAAGTAGAAGAAGACGATAAAATAAAACCCGACAAAATGGATAAAGCTGCAAGCTAGCTGAAGAATGTTAAAGTACCGAGAACAGATTTAAGCTATTACATAGAATTACTAACGACGCATGGAAAGCATTAATAGTTCCAAACAATCGAAGAGCATCAATTATAGTTTCAATTTTTAAAAAGAGCAATAAAAAGATTGAACTAATTATCGAAAATACTCTGCACTATTTGTAAAGTGTATGAAATTATTTCAGAAGACAGACTAAAAATTTATAGAAAAAAAACTCCATAGAGCACAAAGCGGTTTTAGACTTGGACATAGCACTCAAGACCATATATTTACAATTAGAAATATAACAGAGAAATTTCTATTATATACAAGCAAAATCTATGTGTTTTGTCGACTTAGAGAAGGCCTTTGGTAAGATGACAAGACAAGAATTATCGATCACATTGGAAAACAATGGTGTAGCAAAAGAATTGATAGAAGCAATAAAATTATTGTATGAGAAAACGGTTAATATAATTAAAACAAGCAATCTAAGAGTCTAAAATATTCGGTACTACACAGGTTAAATAAAGAAAAACCTCAACCCATTGCTGTTCATTATATTTATAGATGAAATAATAAAAAACATTAGCAACCAAAGCAACAAAATGAATGTTGGTTATTATAAAATGAAGGCTGTGGAAATTAACGATTGTGTGTCTGCGGATTATGTAATATTGGCAAACACAGAGAAAAATTACAATTCAATTTATACCTATGGGTTAAGGAGCTGGAAGATAATATAATAAGAACCAATATTAACAAGACTAAAGCAGCAGTGATAACAAATGATAAAAAAAGAAAGATGAGCTTACAAATTAACCGTCAAGTTGTAGAGCCAGCAAGAAATGTAAACCATTTATTGACAAAGCTGGAAAATTGGATGAAAAATCAACAATAAAATAATGACAACAACAAAATTGTCCGCATAGTATTAAAAGAGGCTTTATTAATAAAAAGGAAATAAGTATTAAAACAAAAATGACAGTTTTGCCAACTTTACTTTATGGCATTAATTAATAAATTGCACAAGACAATTCAGATTACTGAAATAAAATATTTAAGAAGGGTAATAAATGTAACGATAATGAATAAAATAGAAAATGATACTATAAAAGAAACACTGAACATAGATAGCGCTAGGGAGTATATCTAGAAGACACAATTAAGGTAGTGAAGATTAAAAAAAAAAAGTTAAACAAGTGTGGGAAGCAAAGAAAATTGGTAAAAGACAAAAAAATAGACTTTTTAAGACACGGGATAACAAAGAGGCAAAGTTGACTAAAGCTTAGGGATTAACGTAGAAGCAGGCCGAGACTTTAGCAAGCCATAGAAAGAAAAATGGTGAAAAAATCAGACTAAAAAACGAAATAGTTTAGTTGTAATACCTCGACACTAACAGTAGAAGAGGTGCAGGTTATATATAATATTATTATACAGCATTTACTATAAAATTAACGTTAAACAGTTAAACAATTGGAATATAATAACAACAATAATAGTAAATAATAACTAAAGACAGAAGATATTAATACAAAAATATAACTGGTTTTACATTTTACACCTGTTTGCAAATTGCCTTTGGCAAAAGGGTAACATTAATGTTTCCTTACAAGGTCCTGGTGTTCATGATGACTACAATTGTTGTTCTTCACAATTAGTGATTTTCTTATAATACTGCTGGATCAGTATTTCAAATGATTCTCAATTAATCGTTTTTCAAAGTTATAGTGAATTGCAGATGAATTATCTCCATATCTATTTAACGTATTTTTAGTAAAATGTAGCATTTGTTTTGGCTATATCCAACATCTCATTGAAAATAGCCATAGTCTGGTTTTCGTGGAAGAGATTATGGCGAACTTTTGATCCAGTGCATCAGCTCTACCTTTAGTACGATTGCAGAACATTATAATTTCCGAACCATACGGAACTAACACTTTAACTTTTATAAAGCCAAATTCGTTTGAATCTACCTGGCAGCTTTTTGGCCTTATTTTTTCGTAGTGCTTCAACATATGCCAAACTGACTTTTCCTAATTTATCAGCAAGTTCAATAAAAAAGAACCAGTTGTTTTCTGTAATGTTCCTATTTGTATTTATAATAGGGATTGCACTGAGAGTTGGAATTGATAATTTTTTGGAACCCGATTAATTCGATTTTCCACAAACGAATTGAATAAACAATGGGTTTTAGAATCACAAATGCACATGATCTTTAGGACGTATTTTTAAGGCTTGGCAACATTTCGTTAACTAGTTCATAGATCTGAGATACTGATGCTTACTTATCTCAAGCATTTTTCATATCCTCCCTTTTATCAAGATTGTCAAAGCGTAACGTCGTCAAAACAAATAAGAATCTTATTAAGGGCTTAGTTGTTTGGAATATATCTCGTCCTGTGCAGTCTGTATAAAAAAAGGTTTTGCATCTTCATGATTTGAAAACACCGGCTAACATTAGTAATCCCAGAAATATTTGCAACTCTACCTTGTCAACGTGATTTGCAAAAGATACCGTCTTGCCATAGTTAACATTAAGCTCTGTTATTTTTCATTTGTGTGCTCTAAAATAATATCTAGGATTTCCTTAAGAAGTAAAACTGATTAAGCTTCTAAGGAAAAGTTTAGTTGTAATCGCAGAACCTTTTGTTTCAGGACAAGTGCATAATATTTTATATACGTCTGTGATATGGTGCTGGAGGAGTTTTGGACCATTTTTATCTATTACGTCTAACTCTAACTAACCTCTACTACTATTTCCTTTAATATCCATACCATCTTCATTAGAATCTTTCGCTTCCTGTTCCAGCGTAAGATGGTCACTATGTTTATTTTTGTTGTCACTAAAATCACTATTTTCTTTAATAAAACCAGTCTCTTTAGAGTTTCCTAGGATATTATTATCATCACCATCAATGTCAGAAAAATTAGTAACTAAGTTTTCAAGTTTTTGCTTTGGTGAGATAATGTGCCATATTAAATGTTAAGCATAAAAGAAAAAAGCAGCCGTACCGTAAGGTTGCGGACACCCGAAGGTGTTGCAACAATGTTTTAATTTTGTTTATACACTCCTAAGTTAGAAAATACCTGAAACGAGAAAGATGTGAAAAAAGTGCTGGAGTGTTGAAAAAGAGATTTTGTGCTATAGATTATGCAGAAACTTTTAAATATTATAATTCATGATTATTTGCTTCTATGGTTTTAAGCTATATGCACCATTGTACATTCTTTTAAAATTTTAATTATTATTAGCTTCTACACTTACTTGTTCGTATTTTTGTGTATGATATATTTTTCAATACTTATAAGGCATACAGTTGTATATAATTTGCAATTGTCACCAACATTGCTCACCGTTTATTTTATGTAACGAGCATTATCACTTTTAACCTTACTGATACTAATTATATTGTGTTTACATTTTTTAGAACTGTTTGTATTTTACACTGTAACCAGTATGTTCTATTAGCAATAGCAATCGGTGCAAATTAGTATAGACTCCATCCGTGTATTTCTTCTTTTAGTTGTATTTCAAATGACCATTTTTCTTACGGTCCATCTATCTAATGTTTAGTATTTGTCTGAATCATCACACCTCAGAAGCTTTCGTTGCTGTTTAGAAAACCGTGCAGATCTCGCACTTGTACAGTGCTATACTCAATATAAATAGCTTTAAAAATCGTTCTACATTTTTAGTGCAATCCTATTAGATATTATTACAGGGTCGTTGAGATAAATGTGAAATATTTTTAGATTGCATTGCGAAAAAGCCAAATAGTCATTCGAAGGCGCAACTCTCTATTAGGTAGTACAACGAGTTAGCTTAACATAATCTGATTCATCTGACAAAAAAAATGAGTGTGGTACCAGAACCTCCACTACAAGTTTTTCGTTATGAGAAATTGCCAACGGTTGACAGAAAAACAACATGGATAAAATATTAAATGCTCAAACGTTGATTAATAACATCAAGCACATTCTTTTTAAAGGAAATGTATTTCGCCCAGCGCAGAAAATCGAATTGAGAGTTGGATCTGCCAAGATGCATCTGAAGTGTATATCGCCATGCATACAAAGATTCCCGCCTCTATAATGGTGCAGGGGCTTGTGAGCAGCGAATATGTCTTGGTGTCCCACTTATTTAAAGAAGGTCTGACGTTGACCGCCAATAGCTATATCAATTGTATTGGAGACAATTGCCAAGCCCTGGATAGAGCAGGTGGCCACTGCGAAAGTATGTGTTCCAACAAGATACCGCTCCAGCTCAGACATGGTTATACAACAATTTGTATTACCATTGGTACACCGACTTGTAGTACCCCCCCTGTCGTGTCTGTAATTTCCTTAACTACTACATGTGAGGTGTAGTCTAGGCGAAGGGCCAGTAAGGATAGCTTAAGGGCCACCCTTCATGGAAGTAATGACACAGTTGGACAAGAGGAAGTTGTGCCGCCCTGTAGCAGATTTAGATCCCATTTCGAAAAAGTCGTGGTTGCTTGTGGGGTATGTTCAATACTATTTACTTTAATTTTGGCAAGTTTTATATATTTAAATTTTAATAAATTAATTTTTATTGTATTTTAATAATTTACTGCATATTCTTTTTTCTCTAGTTATAGGAAAATTCAGAAGATCCAAATAAAATTTAAATTTGTGAGCCAATACGTCTGCTCTTCAGTGGATGGCTAGTTAAGATTGCATTTATGTAGAATTTGCAGTGAGTTCCGCCTTTCTGAATTAATAAGCTGTAGTCTTCAGCCGTGTATTTTGTATTTTAGTTTTATAGCTACAAGAATATGTATTCCATGTTTGTCAATAAAGTCTTGATCTTCTATGGAGATACAGTGGTAAACCATAGAATCTTGAAGTACTTATAGGTCAAGAAAAAACATATTTTATAAAATTAAGTATGGTTGTCAATTTTTTTAGTACTCAATAATTGTTACATATAAAATTTCAAGATTCGTCATTTTACTTTCAAAGCGTCAAGACGTGCTTTATCGCTGTCCCAAGTATGTGAAAGATTAAAGTGCATTTATCCAACGAAAAGGCCTTATAATATCAACTTTAAAAGCAACATAAATTGTAAGTTACTTTCAATTTATTAAAATAACCGAAAACATTAATAATGATAACCCAATGGAAATTCAAACGCTAAACAAGCGTAAATCTGATTCATTAACACCGCCACTTAATGAAGTGCAAAAACGCTACGCATGGACCCCAAACATTCCAACGCATAACAAATATGATCTACTTGCCAGTCAAGAAGTTGACCCAGTTGATAACCCTTACGATAACCATAATCAGCAAAACACAAACGGAAAAACTGAAACTTCGGCAACTAAACCCAAAATACCGCCTATCTATCTACACAACGCCATAAATCACGCAGCCCTGACTGCAGATATTAAACAACTAACATCAAACGAGTTCACGACCTTTTGTAACACAAACACCTTAAGAATCAACTTAACTGAAGAGAACGACTACAGAATTTTAACAAAACACCTTAAAGATAACAACATCAAATTTCATACCTTCCAAAACCCTATCGGCAAACCCCTCAATGTCGTGATCAAAAACGTACCACCATCCATAACAGAACAAGAAATATTCACCGAACTTAGCAAAACCCTGTCAGTTATCAAAGTCACACGCCTGCTTACAAAAAATAAACAGCCGCTTCCAATTTGCGCAGTCGACCTGAAGGATAACGAAAAGGCTAAGAAAATCTTTACATTAAAAAGCATGTACTACTCAATAGTCACAGTAGAACCGAGAAGAAAGCCATCAAACATTCCACAATGCCACCGCAGTCAAGGCTATGGGCATACCAAAAACTACTGTACATCAGATCCGCGCTGCGTTAAATGTGGTGATAGCAACTTCAACCAATCCAGCACAAGACACAATAGAAGCTATTTTGTCAATCCGAACCGCTCATATGCAAATCAAGCTCGAAACACTGCACCGACCAACTCCACCCTTATTAACCCTAATCAGACAACTGATCCAATGACCTCACCTAACATAAATAATATAGCCAAAATCCTTGTTGATCTCCTTACCCCTTACCTCCCCATAATTAAAAATTTTATCACTAGTACACTCCTTCCTCTACTCTTCAATGAATCCTAAATCGCAAAAAATCATAAAAAAACTATCAATCCTAAACTGGAATGCTAATGGTGTCAAAACTCAAAGATCAATCCTTATAACCTTCCTTGCCAGACATAACATAGACATCGCGTGCATCACAGAAACCCACCTATCTGAAGTAGACAAGTTTAAAATTCCAGGATACCAAATTCACAGAGCAGATAGAAACGCTCAAATAGCTGCTGGTGGAGTAGCTATCCTCATTGGAAAGAAAATTTGCCACAGTCCTGTCCCCGAAACAAAAAACCTAAGCCTTGAAACAATAGGAGTTAAAATAAAAATAAACGATCAAAACCTCACACTAATCAGCACATACAGACAGCCGAACAAGAAATTAATGGAGGACGACATAAAAACCATCTTCAACACAAACGAGCCACTCCTGATGATTGGAGACCTCAACACCAAAAACCAATTATGGAGATGCAGAGCTAACAATCCCGAGGGAATCAAGATGGAAGGCTACGCGACTAAATACTCCTTCCAAATAACAGCCCCCGAGAATTATACCTACTACCCGTATCGCAGTGATCACCAGCCGGACATACTAGACATAGTACTCCAAAAAAACTTCGATAAACCAACTTTTCAAACTGTAGTAGAAGAACTAGATTCTGACCATCTACCAGTTATAATAACATTTATTAGCTCACCTCAGCTGGTACAGCCAGTACCAAAACTAATAAACTGGATAATTAACTGGGAACAATTCCAAGCCATCCTAGATGATCAGCTGATATGCCCAACCGGTCTTATCAACCACGAGGACCTTGATCTAACCATATCCAAACTAACAACATCAATAACTGACAGCGTGCAAAGATCAACACTAGCGCCCAAAACTAACGCGACCTTCGCGGACGACACGGCAATCTTGACCCAACACACTGACCTTACCTTAGCTATTGAAAAGCAGCAGACTGTACTGAACCAACTATACTCGTGTTTCAACCAATGGAATATGCACATCAACTACACCAAATGTCAGGCAAAAATATTTTCCCTCAGAAGAATTAGAAACCCTCCCAGCTTAACAATCAACAACAACACTATTGCCTGGAATCCCGCCGATGCCGCCATCAAGTATCTGGGAGTGCTCCTTGACATTCGACTTACCTGGAAACTTCATATTAACTACAAGTTAAACCAAGGATACGCGCGATTGGCACAACTTTACTCTCTCATTAATAGAAAGTCATCTCTTAAGCCCAAATGCACCATTATGATGTACAAATCTCTAATACGACCGTTGGTGCTATACGCATCAACAATCTGGAGCAACACTGCAAAGTCAAACATAGAAAAAGTCCAAAGACTACAGAACAAAATTCTCCGCATAGCAGTGAATGCTCCTTGGTTCATTCGGAACGAACAACTACATTACGAACTAGACATACCAACAATCCAAAGCTACATCGCCGCGAGTGCCAAAAAATTCTTTGAAAACTTACATAAATGTGAAGGTGGAGTTCTATACAACTTAGGCAAACCAAACATACACCAAAGACTCAAACGAAAATTACCACAAGATTTATATCTAACCGAACTCGACATTGATTAGTTAATATAACAATTAGTTAACATATTTGTAAGGGTACAACCTACCTCATAAACTATAAAAGATCGTACTGTTATTGCTTACTTTACTATTATTATCATTGCCATGTATAACATGTAACTGATTGTTGAGCTGGCAAATAAATAATTAAAAAAAATAAATAAATAAAATTTCAAGACCTGTTACATTATAATCGCTACCAAGATAACCAGCGTAACAAATATGGTAATCAAGTACTTTAATAATAGTACGTAACTTTCTAATATTAATTTATATGTTTTATTAAACTTTTGCTGTGTATTTTGAAATTATTTACTACTATTTTTAAAAACATAACTATTACTGTGTATTTTGTTAACAATTAAAATATCAGGTTGTTTAGATTTAGTAGTTGTAAAGATATGTTTACAAATCAATATAAAAATAATGTTAAATATGTTTGTTATATTTTGTTATTATAGTTTGCACAGATTTAGCAGTATACGTTTAATATTCTGCTTACCCTTGCTACTTGCGTACTAGTAATTAATTATAGATTAGGTTAGAAAATTTGTAATGATCTATTTATTTTACAATTAGCAAATGTTTACTTCCTTCTTTGGAATACTTTATCTACTTGAGTATTTGTTGTTTTTGTTTCAATATAGCGTATACTTTTTGTAGTTTGCTTAGTGGTTTTCTTTATATAAGGTGCAACGTATTGAAGTATATTTGGGTATTTATCGTAGCTTCTTATTATATTATTACTAGAGCATGGCATATTTGATTTTGATACATTGATTTGTATTTGATAGCTGCATAACAAGATAATCTAGTATGAAGCCTATTGAAGTCCTGATCGTCTCCGATTAAAATATACAAACCATGTTCATAAAATTATTCACATACACATATTTTAAGTAAGATTGTCGGCGCTTCCGCCACTTATATCACAGAGCATGTTCCAGTTAGCCTCGAAATAGTGGCATGAACTGAAATGTCCTCTATAATTTTATTTTAATTATCCTGCGCAAACAGCTAGAAACGATATAGACATAGTTTCAGTAATTCGCATTAAAACTTAACTTGCCGCTTAGAGCTGCAGCATTTTTTAAACCAGGCGATTTATAAACATGGAATGTTCGGGATTGGGTGGGCACGGGCTGAATTTTCCGCTTAGCGTAAAACAACACGTCCTAAATAAGCAGGCAAGTATAAAGCGTGTATTTAGAAGGGCGCAACAAAAAGGCCGGAAGTGCTCTCACGGACGTCCGCGCATTCCGTTTAATGATTTAAAAACACATGCTCGGACTGAAAAACTTGAAATTGGATGCTCAAGATGTACACGGCATCACCTGAAGCGTTGTCGCTGCGAATTAAGGTACTTAGAAGGCCAATTACTAAACGTGTGAGTGGGTGCCAACGTTGATGTTCTATTAAAGTGCATTTTATTCGACTGCCGCTACTAATGTTGAGTGTTCTAACATGAAAGTTGTTTAAAAAGTTTTGATGTTTCAAAGATATCGGTGATAAATATTAAGATACATAATTTTTTTGCGTTAATGGCTTTGCCACAAAGTTATATATTATGATTCTCAGATACAGAGCCAAAGATGAAGATTTTAAAAAGATTTAAATGAAAGTGTTTAAAAAACACCTGAAATAACTGAAGAAACCCACAAAACAGCTTTATTAATTTTCAAAAATACTTTATAAAGAATTCCAGTGAAAACAGGAATTGAAGACAAAATTAAATTCTCCATCCACTCCTGGATGTAGGCATCTCCCAAATTCTTCTATCTGTTGATACCATTTCTTTCCACCTATTTTCCTTATACCGTTTATTATTCCTTTACCTCTCATTGTTTATTTGGGTCTCCAATTGGTGCATTTGTTATTAGCGTCCCGAGCGATGTGGCCTACCCAGCTCTACTTCAATTTTGCTATGCGTTTCATAATATCTGTTGTTCCTGTTCTTCTTCTTTATTCTTATAAAGATGTCCAACATGCTCCTTTCCATGGGTCTATGCATTGTTCCTAGCCGATTTGCACTTTTCTTTATTACAACTATGGTTTCCAGACCAATTAAACAGTGTATATTAGCAGTGTTAATTTTAGTTTTATAAAATAAATTTTATTAATATAACTGTATATGGTTATAATAATTATTATTTAAACAGACACATTTTTACACTCGAGTTTTGCGCAGCCTGGTGAATAATTTAATTTATTGCTAAAATCCACTTTTAGTTAAAGTTCCTAAGGTCTTTTAATTTTTGACTAGTGTTTCCCAATCCACTTTTCTTTGAACCTCAATTACTAAAATAGCTAATAACAGATTTACTGAATGTATTTTGTTCTATTTTTTTGTAGCACTCTATTGCAGATTGATTATAATAGGATAATATCAGATACTGCCAGAAATCTGAGAAAATCTAACATCTCATAAAAAGGAAGAGGCGTTTTATGTAAAACTAATCATCATCATCATCAGCTGCATTTGTTACGTCTCATTTGGACTACTGAAATTGTCCAGTACTTCTTGTTTCTAACAATTTTTCCACAATTCAAAAATATTAGTATTTGTATTGCGTTATTTAATGTTTTTTTTTCAACAAAGTACCGTTACTTTCTCTTAATAATATTTTTTTGAACGTTTATAAAACATCTTATACTGATACTACTTTTATAGTTTGATAACCCAACGGACTTTCTAACTAAAGTTTATCAAAATATAAAGAATAAGTTTGACTAATTGAAAGTTAAAAACTCGTGAAATTCTACATGAGACTAGCAATCCATTTATATGTTTACGTTTTACCATGTATAATGTTTATTACATTGATCTCAAAAATGTCAGATTTTTACGACTACCCTAAACTGGGATTATATTGCAAAATTTTAGTCACATGTAATCGATTTCCTACCAGTTTTCACATTTCTGGACAATAGCCCCAGGACAAAGTTTTTGAGCCATTGGTCATGTGTCTGTGTGTCTGTTGTCAAAAATATCTCGAGAACCGTAAGACAAACTTGAGTATAACTTTAATGTAGTGAGTCGTTTTCCAATCCCAAAATCTGTACGTCGCGAATTAAACTTGAAGATACATCTTATGAGAATAAAATGATTTGTTATCATGAGATAAAGATGAATTTAAAATAAGTTTAAATAGAATCTATTGAAGCTTGATTTATATCTGTTCATAATGTTTAAATTTATATTAGATAGATAAAACCGACAACATATTACAATGAAATTTTTGATCCGAGGTCAAATAATAAGTTATAGCCGATTAAAATTAATTAAACGGACCAATACAGTGAACTAATTGAAACTTAAAACTCGTGAAGATCAGCGATAAGAACTAGCAATCCATTTATTGTTTAGTGTTTATTTTAATCAATTTATTACTTGTCGTCCTAAATTAACAAATTTTTACGACTACCTAAACTGGGATTAGACGATGGACCCGAATTTCAGTTTTATATATATTAATAGGTATAAGAAAGTCTGTATGTTAACATTTTTTACATATAAAGCATGAATAGAGAAACAGCTTAAGTAGAAATTTTAAGTTTTCTTGACTATCCAAATTCCCCATACAAATTTTTAAAGATTAGGGACAAAGTTATATGGCGTTGGGGTGACTTTCGCCCACATTTAATTTTATGCTTGAATTACGTGTGAAACGTGTCTTGGGCAAACAACACGTCAAAATATGTAGTGGAAAATTAAAAACGATTAAAATTTTCTCCAAAATCAATAAATTTGTTATAATGTTGTTGCTTTTAGCTTAGACAATGCCAGTAAAGTACTATAGAACATATTCTTTTGTTCATAATCTTACAAAGAAAAATAAGTAGGTGGTGAATTTTATACAGAATTGTTGATCTCAGGCACAAAAAATGATTCCGTTTAAACAGTTTGGAAGGATTTATCTTGCACAATACTTCATTCCAATCATTAAAAATCGAACCGCTCTATTAGGCCACCTTCAAAATTTGAGACCTATTTCCATGCAGTCAACAGTGGGTTCTCTCTCCGAGATCCTGATAATTCTTCCGGGATACTTACTACCATTGACCATAACGACAGCAAAATCATCGACCACATAATCAAGAGTTTGCAGTTCTTAAAAATCACACAAAATTTTGCTAGAATTTGGAAAAAAGTGCATTTGGAAACATAACGAGCATTATTACGAAAAAAAAAAAACGTGAGATTGGGCCAATGTCACCCCAAACCGTAGGCCAAAGTCATACCAACTCATAAAGCGTCCGGCAGATCAAACAAGGGAGAAAAATGTTTACTTTACTTATTATTTACATGTTCTATAGGCATGTAGTTATAAAAAATTACAAGAATTTAGGGTTATCTGTGCACATAAAGGTTGGCAGGGTACGTTTTCTGCGTCAAAACCAAATGTTTGCTTAAGTGGCGCTGTAGGTCGTAGTTGAAATACAAACTTAACTAAAAACCGATCACTTGTAAATATTGTTGCCAAGACTGGTTAAATATAGGTGTCTGCTAAACAGCACCACCAAAACAAACATTTTTAGGACTTAGATCAAAATTACCAGACTTGGGCTTATTTCACCCCAGTTTACGGTATAAAATGTAATTAAATTTAACTTACTGATAAGCTACACTGTTGAACATCTAACCAACTCTCAAACTCAAAGACCAACTTTATTTATACGTGGTGCACCCTGCTGGAAACTTACGAGGCTTTGGCGACACAGTGCTGGTGGGTGTATACCGGCCCCTCGTCCTTAGAGGTTAAATAGGGCTCGTCGTCGGGCTAACCACCCATACGAGTAAAATGGTTCAAAATAATTTAGGAAGTGTCGGACTAGGACGGAACAACTAGACAGACACCACATGTTAAAATACTCAGGCATAACAAAAAGCAGAAAAAGAAAGGAGTCGGAATAGTATTAGAAAAAGCCCTTAACAATAAAGTAAAAAAGTAGGAAGCAGTCAGCAGCGAAATAATAATTATTCAGCTAAAACTCGAAAATCAGGTAAATGTTATACAGATATATGCACCCACTGAAGGTGCAGCAAACGTAGAGAAAGATCAGTTCTACCAAACATTGGAATGCTATATGTTATCGGAGACTGAAACGCATAAACAGGAAACAATGAAAATAGAGTCCATGGAACAATAAGGAGATATTGGGAAGAAGAAACCCTAAACAGAAACGGACAAATAATGATCAATTTCTGCATTGACAACCAACTATCTATAGGAAACTCGTTCTATAATCTTAAACAAATTCACAAAATGGCTGCAATAATTGGAATATCACAACAACATAAAACTGTTTTGAGGAGAATATATGCAAAGCAACAGAAGAAATTTGGGGTAAACAAAGAATAGATCCACAAAAACGGCTTGGTAGAACAAAGAAGTGAAGCAAAAAATTAGAAAAAAAATAGCCTGAAAGGAATACGCAAGGCATTGAAGTGATGAAAAAAGAAACGCCTATATACAAAAAAGAAATGGAGCAAAGGAAACAGTAAAACAGGCGAAACAAAAATTATGAGAAAAATTTGGAAATGATATTGAAACAAAATTTCAGGAAAATAGGAAACACTTTTGGAGCATTATCAAAAGGCTAAGAGGACAATACGGAAAGAAAGCTAAAAACAAAAGAACACAACAGCTTAACAACAGAAATGACAGAAATATTGCAGCTCTGGATGGCATATTATAAGAATAAATTCGAACAACAAGAACAAAGACAGGAACCTGATCAAAAAGAAAATATGGAAAAAGATAAGCAAGGTATTAATGAAAATCGTATTACCATAGACGAAATAATCAAAGCCATAAAAAATACGAAGATTGGCAAAGTAAGTAGGGAAGGCGGAATAAACCCTGAAATGATTAAATATGAAGGCGAAAAAATGAAGAGTGGGATACAAAAACTTTTCTAGCTAGCATGAAAGAGAAGACAAATACTGCAGGATTGGAAAATGAATATAATTAATCCTATACACAAAAGAGAAGTACAATATTATGCAAAAACCACAGAGTTATATGCCTGTCCTCTCTATTGCTCAAAATATATTCTAATTTACTAAAAAAAAGACTAAAACAGGAAATAGAAAAAAACTCAAAAAAGACCAAACAGCTTTCAGACCAAAACACATCCAAGACCACATCTTTACAGTAGTAAATATGATCGAAAAAACAAGAGAACGCAACGGAAAATTATAGATCTTAAAGCCGTTTTCGATACAGTCCCAAGAGAACAACCCTGGAGAGCCCTAGACGAATTAGAAATCATATTAAATCTCAAAACACCCATTAAAAATCTACACAAAGGAGTATATGGGAGAGTACGGATAGATGGAGAATATTCAGAAGTATTTAATATGGGATTGGGCGTAAAACAGGGCGGTAGCTTAAATCCCCTACTTTTTAATATACTGATAAACAACGTTATAAAAAAATGTAAACAACATACAAGAAAGATCATAGTCGGGTACAGGAATTTACTAGCGATTTACATACCAGCACTGATATATGCAGATGATATCCTTATAATAACAGACTCAACAAAAATTACAAGAAGCGTTAAATGTGTTGACACGACAAATAGAAGCGACAGGTGTAGAGATAAATACAACGAAAAGTAAGATAATGAAAATAACAAAGAAAGAATATGAAAAGAATATTAGAATTCGCTGCAAGAAAGCAGTACTAGAAGTAGTAGAAGAGTATGAATACTTAGGTACAATCACCTCAAGTAACAGAATGAAAGACGCGGAGAACAGCAACCAAATTAAGAAAGCAGCCAACGCCTATTTGCAAATGAACACCATAATAGGAAAAAGAGACATTCAAAATAAAAGGTAACTTCAGATATGTAATGCAGTATATGTACCTATTCTGACATATGGAGCAGTAAGGTGGAGAAACACAAAAACCACATACAAGCGGCAGAAATGACATTTTTAAGAAAAATGTCCAACAAAACAAGAAAAGATAGAGTAAGAAACAGTAGAATCAGAGAGCAAGTAGAGCAAATGCCCCTGAATAGAAGAATAAAAACAGGAAGTTGGGTTGGTATGGACACGTGCTTAAAATGGATGCAGAAATAATTTTTGAACAGGCACTTGAAGCAAAACAAGGGGGAACAAGAGGACGAGGCAGGTTAAAAAAAATAGATAGAAGGAATAAACAAAATAGTAAGAAAAAAGGGAATGGAAGAAGGAGAATTGAATGGGCTGGCTTGAGATCAAAAAGTCTGAAAGAAGCGGATCGAGGCAACCAACCCGACGGTTTACGACGCAAGGGTCACAATGTGTTGAATTCATAATTAGATCACTTCAAATGGGCGTGACTAGCATTATTGGGGTACCTTAATTCTAATAAAAAGCGTACATCCATAATATTCGCCATAACTATCCATGTAAAGATCGTTTGCAAATTTAATAAAACTTGAAAGCACCAATTGCAGATAAAACTTAAAAACCTTGATCACCTTTTAGCCATTAAGAATTAAAACACATGTGTATATGAGAAAATTTAATATCTGCCCGTGCCAGCGTGGACGGACCCGGGTTCAATTCCCGGTGCTCTCTGATGCCTGGCGGGTGGCCTACTCAGTCACTAAAAATAATTGAGGGGTAATAATGGTGGTCGTCTTAGGCGCGGTGCTTGCCACACCGCCCCGCACCAGAGATGGTGCGCAACGACCGAGCAGAGAGAGCAAACGTATGAGAGCCTTTACCTCTCAGTTCGCAGGCCGTGCTCCCACGCGGGGCGTAGAGCCTTACCGTTATTATTATTATTAATATCTGAATAATAGATATGTATTTTGTAAATATTAAAAACTACCTAGAGTAGATACAAATCTACCAGTTAATATATTTTTATATATTCATATAACAAAACTATTTACTAGCGAGTCAGCCTTATAAAAAAGCAGCTCTAAAGGTCAACTTGACCTATAGCTTGTATCTTTTTTCTTTCTATCAGTTCTTTGTAAGTCTTCTTCTATCTGCTGTCGCCATGTTTTCTTTAATCGTTTTTTTCCTATTTTTCTTCTAATTCTGTCATTATTTTTTGTATTGCATTATTTTCTTCTTTTATTATTATGCGAAATGAGCACTTTAATCTACTTTGTCGTATCCTTACACTGATGTCTGGTCTTAGTATAACTTCTCTAATTTTTTATTTGATCTTTTATACCATCTTTGTCCTTCTTGTCCTACCACCCCAAAAATATTGTAATATGTTTTTCACTGTAATTAATTTATTTTCTATATATTTAGTTGTGCCAGCGTGGTCCCGTGGTTGAGGGACGGGCTGCGATGCTGACGGACCCGGGTTCAATTCCTGGTGCTCTCTGATGCCTGGCGGGTGGCCTACTCAGTCACTATAAATAATTGAGTACCTGTGTTCATTCGAACAAGGGGTAATAATGGCGGTCGTCTTAGGTGCGGGGCTTGCCACATCGCCCCGCATCAGAGATGGTGCGCGACGACCGGGCAGAGAGAGCGAACGTATGAGAGCCTTAACCTCTCAGTTCGCAGGCCGTGCTCCCATGCGGAGCGTAGATCTTACCATTATTATTATTATATATTTAGTTATATCCGGATTTCACTCACTTGAATGAGAAATGGTAATAGTAAACTTTAATGTATAAAAAAAATTTATACATTATATAACCATGTTAATTAAAGTAAACAAATGCACTGTTAAATAAACTACGAGTATTATTACGTTTTAGGCTGTTATCTAGTTTTTTTTTATTTAATATTTGGTATTACTAAATGATTAACTAAATAACAGGTTGTCTAAAAGCTTCCTCATTTTTTATTTTCGCTTTGTTTTTTAAATGTCTTTGGTTGCGAGATTCTTAAGAACCTGCCCTATAGACCTTTCACCAATCAATTATCATGTCTTTCGACCAATAAATCATTTTTGCTGGGAAAAAAATCCAAGATGCCTTAAAACTAGAAAAAGCCGCGATCAACTTGTACAACTTCAAGGATCCGGATTTGTACCGCATTGATCTGTAGCCCGAGAAGCAGCAGGTTGTGATAGATTTGGTAGGAGACTACTTTGACTATTAATTTGTTTTTTATTTGGAATAAATTGTTATAGTTATAAAAAAAAAAACATTTTGGATAACTTATTAATGTACAAAATAGAGCTTCGGAGCTATATTTCCGTTCTTATTGCTTCACTTCTTGGATCTAAATAGTTGTTAATGTTGAATATGTCTACAGTAGGTATTATTTAACTCTTAAGCACCATTTAGTTAGAAAAACAAGTAAAAAAATTACGCAAAGCAATTTCTTTAGGACATTTAATGGTACTACTATTTATATATGCAAAAAATTTTTTAAAGCTGGCAATTGTAATTAAAAAGTCAATACTTTGAGAAATCAGTTATTAAAATTAATTTTCTGAAAATTCAAATAGTGTTTTATATGACTGTTGTTTCTAAAGTTACTCTAATACTACTATTTATTACAAAACTAAATCATAATTTACTTGTAGCTTAAAAATGATTAAAAAAAGAAAAAAATTATTTTCATTGTATTTTATTTATTCTAGCTTTTAAAAAAGCTTCTAATGAAGCTTTATTAAAGTTTTTTATAAAGAATTTTTTATTAGTTAACTGAAAATATAATTTAATTGGTGTACTCAATAAGGCCAAACAATCTTTATTAAATTTTAAAGCATAAAACTTAAAAAATGTGGTAAATTCATATATTGGACGTCTCAAGATTGAAAATACAGGCTCAAGCTAATAATTTTTCAAAAATTTTTAATTGTTTATATATGAATATGTAACATCTGTATTACGCTTTTTATAATTTATTGAATTAAAGCTTTATTTACTGTAATTTTTTTATAAAATAATTTTGATTGAATAGTTTTTTATTTTCTTCTATATTTATTTCTAATATTACTTTGATAAATGTAGTTTTTATTCTTTGTTTCAGTGCAGGTTTGAATTCCGCAGCGTAAACATCAACGACACACGCGCTGCGAGTTCAAGTCAAGTGCATTATTCGATAACGCGGCTGTGGCCGCCTTATCTGGTATTTCCAACTACGTTTTATTTAAAGTTATCTACAACAAGAAAAAAACACTTTTAACAACAGGAAATTTTACTTACAAACGACAATCCATCAGAAAATAGACTTGGCTTTAACTATTCTTTAAACCAACCCATGTATCAAAATATACAGAGCCAACCTCAAACAAATGTTTAACTTACGCAATTTTCAAACTTCTTACGAAACCAACTCTTTATAAATAGTCAAATATCATTATCTTACACCACTCAAGCAAGTCAACCTCTATCAGGACCAAGTAATTACTTTCCCCAAATCAGAAACAATTCATGGTAATACAGTCTTCAGGGAGCCACCCGCCTCACAACTCCCAGCATCTAATTAGATTGGTCTCAACGACAAATGACGAAATAAAAGTTAATATCCTTTTAGAGAGAACCTCTGGAAAATTACTAAGACCACAAAACGAAGGAAAATTAGAAAAACACAAGACAATAAATCCTCAGTTACCCTACTATTTTCCAACAAATACACAAACCTTCAACAACAAAATACTAGAACCCGATAAATTACCCAAGCCTCATCCAATATTTGTTTACGGAGTCAGAACCTACCAGAAATGAACAAAAACTCGCTAAAGTAACAGAAGAAGAGCAGTCTGTCACCAAAAGTTTGAAACCTCACAATTAAAATCACAACTAGCGCATTTTATGCTTGATAACAACATTATTTATTACACTTATCAACCAAAAGATGAACGGACGTGTAGGGTGGTTATTAAAAATCTCCACCACTCGATTCCATTCGAGGACATACCAAGCACGAACACAAAATTAAAAACATCAACGCAAAAACTGAATCACAAAGAAGCCAATAAATCTTTTCTTCGCAGATCTGAAACAATCTGATAACAATAAAGACATATATACCATTCAACATATACCCCACAATCGCATAACAATAAAGCCGCCAAGAACAAGCAAAATTATAGTACAGTCAATGCCCTGCCAATTGTATAGTCATACCAAAGCATATTGTTTCCGTCCATTCGTGATGCAGCGGTGATCACAGCACAGCCAGTTGCAAGAAAAGAAAAGACTCGCTAGTAACGCTAGCTATGTGGAGGTAACCATCCGGCCAATTATCAAGGATGTGCACACTACCACAACTTATATAAAATCAAAAACACTACCATTAGACCATATACTCTCCACTCCTTGCGCGTAAACAGATAAACTTACATATCCAATCTTCTGCATTCACCTACCTATGCTAGTATTACACGGCACCGCGAACTCCTCCCCGGACACTTCTCTGAACAGTTCCTTAGCCTTACTCTTAACAAATTTCTTGAAGAATTCAAATCCATGTTCTCCCAACTTATCCAACAAAACAGCATGGCTCTAAGCATGCTGACAATACTAATTAGCAAACAAAACAATCTATAAATTTCTCGAATTGCACAGTGGAACGCCTATGACATCGTGACAAAGTAATTCTATTCTTAAAACACAACTTTATCGATGTACTGCTAATTATCAACACAAATTTCACGTAAAAATCGGACCTCACAGTTTCTAAACTACCAACAATACAACATTAACCATCCAGATAAAACTGGACTTGTGGGGACCGCTATATTAATAAAACAAAGCATAAAACACTACGCTCTCCCCAAATATGAGGAGAAATCAATTCAGGCCACCTCCATCAAGGTGTTCACCTTTTCTTATGAAGTAACTGTCGCGGCTATCTACTCCCTCTTGAAGCATAACATCAGAAAAGAAGACTGAACAATTCTTTTGCACCCTGGGTTCCAAATTCATATCAGGTGGCGACTACAACAGCAAGCACACCAAATGAGGCTCCCGCTTAATCACCACAAAAGGCAGAGAGCTGTACAAAGTTATACAAGATAACAAATACGTCTACCTAACAACGGAAACCCCGAAATACTGAACATCGGATTCCAACAAAACCCCTGACCTCCTAGACCTTTTATCATTAACTCCAATCATAGGAACTATCAGCGCAACTGTCCTGCTCAAAGACTCTTCCAAACGGATTCACAACAGACTGGAATAAATATCGCCAAATTCTCCATAAAATTATCGACCTGAAAGTTAGCCTAAAATATCCACTCAAAGTAGGAGCTGCCGTAAACAACTTTAATATCCTGCTAATATCAACAGCTCAGCTAGCTACCCCCTCTAAGGTTTAGAGAAAACTCGGAACATCCACCAATATTCCCCTAGAATTTAAACTCTAGTTGCTCAAAAAAGAAAAGCCATAGCTCAATTGGCAAAAGACCCATCATCCATCAATTAAAACTAAACTCAACAACCTTGGTAATCAGCTGAAGGCAAAACTCAAAACCCTGAGGGATAACTCATTTAATAGCTACATCTCACTCTTCAACAGATTCAACAATTCAATATGAAACCTAAACCCTAAAACCCCAAACTTTATCGCACCAATACGGAAACTCCCTCTAGCACTTGGGTGAGCCAAGAGCAATAAAGAAAAGGGAAAATTGTTTGCACTCCACTTATACGGAGTATTTAAATTGCACGATGATCTACCCGATGTTAAACTCCCGATTTTCAACCACCACCTAAAACACCCCCTCCTCCCATACCACTACTCATACCAAAGTCTGAGATCCAACGATTAAGTCTCAAGAAAGCACCGAGATTGGACCAAATTACACCTAAACTGCTCCTCGAGCTTCCAAGAAAAACAATAGTGATTCTAATATAGATATTTAACGCTATACACTCCGACTTTAGTATTGGCCAAAGAAATTCAAGAAAACGGAAATAATAATCATCCTTAAGCTCGGCAAAGATCTCAGCTATGCGACATCCTACCGCCCTTAAGAAACTATGCTATTAATCATCGACCTTAAATTCACGCTAACTAAGTAGATCCTGGATTACTAATTTGACTTCCGTAGATTTCATGCAACTATACAATAGTGTCACCGCATCACACATGAGATTAATGCGACGTTCGAGCAATCAGCCTACTGCATAGCCGTTCTTCTGGATATTTGCCACACGTTTGACAAAGTTTGGCACAAAAACTCAAACATAAAATATAAGCTCTTCAATTTTACAAGCTTCTACAATACTACCAAACAAACAGACAATTTCAAACTCGAGTTAACGATGAAATCTCAGCAGTGTATCCAATATAATCTGAGGGAAACCTCAACAGAAAAGCATCCTGGGACCTTTTCTCTATACGTTATTCACCACCGACCTCCAAACCACCCCAACCATAACTGTAGGCGCTGACGACACAATCATCCTTGTGAGCCATACAGACTTAAACACCGCATTTAAACACGTCCAAACCCACCTTGAACAATGGCTCAAGAACTGGAAAATAAAGATTAACGAATCTAAATCAATCCAAGTGACTTTCACTTTACGTGAAGAGCTAAGCTCTCCACTTCACTTGAGCAACATTGAGATACCACAATCTTTAACAATGAATTACTTGGGTCTTCATCTCGACAACAAGCTCACCTGGAGGAAACACATTATTAAAAATAAAACATCTAGCTTCGCATTAAAAGTAGTTCGCCATTTCTCTTAAATAACAAAATCTATAAGGCCATTATCAAACCCGTGTGATCGTATGGAATTGAACTTTGGGGCTGTGCCAGCAAATTAAAACTCGCTATTAAGCAAAGTTGCCAATCTAAAATTCTACGATCCACCACTGATCCACCATGGTACATTACCAACCAGATGATACACGACGACTTTGGCATCCCGTTTCTTAACACAGTAATACACGATAGAATTGCAAAACATCTCGACAAATTCTCCATCCATGACAATCCTCTTCTGCATGAACTTCCGCACCAACAAGTCATCAGAAGACTCCCTCCATGGATGGACCCTCATCACATTAGCAATGCTCCCCATAAAGAGGACCCCTCACTGGACGGGCCCTCACGCCACAAGTACCACATTTAGAATATTAGCTTATAGGATCTTATGTATTCTGATTGCCAATTTACTTAACAATACCATAAAAAAATTGTTTGTTTCAAACTATACTTCCTTAGTAAAGAGTAACACTCATATTACTCACTACTGTATGGTAGAACAGAAATTTGTTAAATTTAAATGTGTTTAGAAAAATACTTTTATTCAAAATTATTTCAATTTAAATATTAATTTTTTTTATTTTATCGAGTTGTTTTACATTTAATACTTGCACATTCATCAAAGTAAGTTTATTGACAACATCTTTTAATGTTATAATTAATTAGTGCGACACCAGAGGGTAACTTATTTTATTTGCCCATATTACAAAGTACCCAATTCATTACTACCAAATCTATTTAACCACATTTTTAGCCACATTTGAACTATAAGATGTAGATGTCATACTAAGACAAAAATATATAAAAAACAACCTCGAGCGCTTAAGGCAACTTAAAGCTTTGTACATTATTGGAACGAACATAACCCCTTAAAATCAGTGTTGTTAGGTAATTGATTACAATTACTTGAAAAAGTAATTCATTTACTTCCAGAGTAATTCGGTTGGTATTTAATTACTCTCTCGTTTGTTATAATTTTATAGTAATTCAATTAATTTTTTTGGTTCAATTACAGTTAATCTAATTATATTTTCCAAATGATGGAATAAAATATCTACAAATTTTACATTTCAAACTTATTTAGGGAGTTCAAAGTTTGAATACCATAATACCAGGTAGATACCCATCCAACAGAAAAGTTAATTACGTTTCTCGGTTAAAGATTAGAAAGTTTGTCCCATCTTTGAAATAATAAGCACTTCATTTTAATTTCCTAAAAGTTCGTGAACTGTACAAGTCAGGATGAACAACGGAAAATTGCCGTCGGCTTTAATTTGCGGAATATTTAATGTTGTTTCAAGTAATTCAGACAAAATAGTGGTAAAATGCTAAATATATGTGTAACTGCAAAAGTCGGTTTAATAAGTGCGTCTCCCAAGGCAACATCAAATTTCCTAACGCATGTAAAAGAGCCGCGTTGGCGGGCGAGTTCTTGTCTTGCTCAATCCATAGGTGTATGTGTTTGTCTTAGCATTAAGTGCATGCTAGGCACATTAAGCCCTTGAGGCTAAAAAACACATGTAAAAGTACGTAAACAAAAAATGGACTTATGTTCTCTGCCAAAAAAAGGTGTCCAACAGACATTATCTTCCCGTGATTTCAAGAACGTGGTGATAATAAGCACCCCATTTTCAATAGCTGCAACTGCAGCTAGAAAAACGTTTATGTTTAATGAGAATGTGAGTTTTTAAAACTGCTATTTCAAGGCTTTCTAGCAAATAAATATGATCAATTTTTTAGTACAATCAGCTTGTTGCTGACTATATAACTGAAGAAAGACGTCCGTTGTGTAGAGTCGATAAGCCTTTATTTCGAAATATGTTGAAAGGTGTTTCAACGGTATTTTTTCTCCTATTTGTCGTCAGACTTTGACTAAATAAATATTAGCTCGCATGAAAGAATGTAAGTCTAAAGTTATAGATGGTTTCTCCGAATCAGAATTCATATGTACAACAGCTGATATTAATAAAATTATAAGGTATAACATCTCATATTATTGCTAACGACACTTTATGTAGAACTTCATTTGTGCTAGTATGTAGGCGAATTAAATTTGGACATACGTTCCATTTCGCATTATCAACAAGAAAGTATCAGGGACAGTTACAGTCAGTGCTACTAATTTCGGTAAAGCGTTTAAAATTTTTTCATCTCATCTAAGCGAAAGTGAACAATTGCAACTGGAAAATCAGGAACGCGATGTTGGTATTCCTAATCTATATTTTTGAAATGTAATTTTTCTTCCACCAAAATTCAGATGTTGTTCGCATACACTCAATCTGGTTGCAATAACTAATATTAAAAAGATTGTTGCCGCAAGCAGCACCGTCTTGAAAAAAAATATTTTAGTGTTTCTGAAACACTCACGTCTAGTTGGAACAGCGTCAATGATGTACTAAAGTTTTCCGATGAAGTAGGGTGTCTGCGGTAAAAAATTAAAAGCACGATGAAACTCACTTTTTAATTGTGTCGCAACGATTCTCGCTTAAAAGAACATTTTGATTCAATTTGCGATAAACTTAAAATTTCTGTTAATTTCCTTGTATGTTAATTGCGTAATTTAGTTGTATATTAAATAGTCGTTTAATTATTGTTACGCCCCGGTAGGGCAAGATGGAATCGCTCCCACCCCAGACGTTTGAAAAGCCATATAAGCCTTCACCACTGGAACAGAATCAGATTTGACCCACAAACTGCAGCAAAATGGTTGTATTGTTATAAAAATCCACAACTTGTAACTTGCTTTAAGACGTTTGTTAACTTGGATGTATGAAGGTGTAAATAAAACCAACCAAATTATTTTAAACAGTCCGTCACGCGACGACACCAGAATCAAACCAGTCGGGCGACGACAACAGAATAAAATAAGTTTCTAAATTGAAAACGGCACAACTAGATTTTTTAGAAGAATATTTTATAGTTATGAAACCATTGACAGTAGGTTTAGATCTTTTCAGGAAGAAAAGTAGTTGTACTTAGGATATGTGTTGGCAACAATTTTTCAACTCATCCATAGCGAAAACAAAATTGGAAACTTAAAGTTTTGTTTTGAACTGAGTGGATCTATTGTAGCAAGTGTGCAAAGATGGTTTGCCCATATTTTGCACTCCAGTAGACCATATATTTTTGCAATGTGTTCTTTACTTACTTACTTACTTAGTCCTAGGTCTTTCTACCTTTAGGTGTTTTTTACCTGCATTTAAACTCAATTAGATTAATTTTGAGAAAGGTAAACAAAATTACCTTACAATTAAAGGCCTATTTAAGCATGAAGTTCAAACACAATTCCTTCCTTCTCCCGAAGATAATCAAAATTCTCCGCCTTCGCCTTTGCAAAATGCTAATGACAATCTCAGCGAGAACGCATCTCATATTGAATTTTTGGCTTATTTAAAGTCGTAAGATAACATATTGTTGTCTTTAAAGGACTATCCCACAATTCTCAAAGTTTTCAAAAAATATAATGTTGCTCCTCCTTTATCTGCATCCGTTGAACACATGTTTAGTTCAGGAAGCCAATTTTACCACTTTTATGAAATAACTTGTCTGATCACCAATTTTAAATTTATTATTTTTTAATAATAATTCAAATTGTATTTAGTTTACCTTAATTTAATATTAATATTAGTATAACATATTATTATATAGTATTACGCATTTCGGTTTTGTATTGTAATGTAAGTATCTATTTCTAAGTATTAAATAATAAATATTTACAGTCTACCCAAGGAATACCACACTTGCGAATCTCGTAAAAATATTTTAATTACGTAATTAAATATTTAATCGAGTGTTTTTAATTACACTAAACAAGTAATTGTAATTAATTATAGACAAATATTTTGTATTTCAGGAAGTAATTAATTATATATTTTTTGAGGTAATTGTAATTAATTACTTTTTGAGACGTAATTTTACCAGTGCTGCTTAAAGTATAAGATAATCGTCAAAAATGTTAATACCAACGAGCTAAAGATACTTTTTGAAATCGGACATTTATATAAGACGTACTTAAGCACTCTAGTTGTACTTTAAACCCATTTTGTAAAAACCGTTGTCTGGAGATTTTAAAACCCATCATTCAATTTCTCAAATATTTTAAAAATTTGCCTGCATCAAAAATATTTCTAACTTGTAATATTTTTCCGACGGTTAAACAATAAAACTAACCTTCGCAAAAACGTTTAGCTTCCGTTTGTCATTTATAAATAAGTTTATTAAATAAAATCTGAGAACGAGGCGGTAGACGACACACTAATTGCTTTTGAAAATTAGATCAGTTTGTCAAAAAAGAGCAAAACATCAAGGAGAAAGGCCTATTTTAAAAAATTTAGTCTTATAAAATTAAACAATTAAAATATTAGCAACGTAAGATATTTTTTTTTAAAAAATTAATATTTTTGTAAATAAATATTTTTAAAATTCATAAATACCATGAATTCTAATTACACTATTTATACAGTAAAACGCTTACGAGGTTAGTTAATGCATATATCGGATATCAAAGGCAAAAAGGCATTCAACCCAAGAAACTAAACGCACTCCATGCTCATACTGTGTACCATAATTTAAATTAACTGACTCATAGTGCGCACAGTATGCATGTATTTAGAATAAAAAAATAGCAATACACTACTAGTGTGCAAAACATAGGCTTGTTTGTGGCAAAAATATCGAGTATAAGAAAATTTCTTGTATAACTTAAAATAATAATGACTAAAAATTGGATTGTTCTGTAATAACCACATAACTCATAAGCCCCATACAAAATATTACAAACAATAACACAGCTAAAAGCCAATGCAAAACTTCCTCACTTTAAAAAAACTAAAGGCGTAAGCTGGGTGAGATTTGTAGTTGAGATAAACATAATTTTTTTTTAATAACAATATTCAAAAGTTATTTTATTATAAACAGGTTTTCTATAGATCCAAAACAGTGCTTTTGCTTACTATATCAGAATACACTCTACATTAAAAAAATTTTGAAATTTTTACAATGTAGTGAATAGATAATTAAATCAAATAATTAAAATTAACAATGTGCAAAATACAAATTAGCAAATATTTCTATAATTAACTATTTGTTGAGTTTTAACTAGACACAACTGCAATTTAAATAAGACGCATACACTAACACTAATAGAAAAACTAAATAAATTAAAAACAGCGGCATAGGAACGAATCCAAAATTGTATAAATTGTAACATAAATTAAATAATATAATTATAATTTCATTTCATTCTCTACAAATATTTACTTATTAACTTCAGCTTAGCACAAATAGTAGGTTGGAATTTATTGCAAACATTTTTTTTAATTTTTTATCCGTTACCTCTACTGTAACGGACTAAACCATATACTTTGCATTTTTCCACATATAACTTTTTTAGGACACATTTAAAAAAACTCGACCATCAAAAAGATTTTATTTTAATAATACAATGTTAAAAGACTAAGGAAGCTATTACGTGTATAAATAAGTTCTCAGATTTATATTTCACAGGACGCAAATCACCGTTTACATGTAACGAATTAGTCCGCCCTTTTGCGGTTTTAAAGCAATGACATTTGGTCTTTCGAAACATCATGCGATTTGGCGTTTGATGCACAAAACCTCAATAATCAGCTGTGTCACGATGGCAATTACAAAAGAGCATATTCGATTTTCTATCCACTTCGCGTTTCATCTTAAGAAAAACGCTGCTGCAGCCACCTAAATGATTTGTGCTGCATACGGTGAGAATTCCGTAAGTCATGCAACGTGCAAAAAGCGGTACCAAAGATTTCGCAGAAGAAAGTTTAGTCTTGAAGATCAACCACGCACTGGACGCCCTCAAACGTTTGACACGGATGAGCTGCAGACATTGCTGGACCAAAACAATGCGCAAACTGAAAAAGAGCTTGCAGAACAGCTTGGCGTCACTCAGCCAGCCATTTCCATACGTTTGCATGCAATGGGTAAGATACAAAAGGAAGGCAGATGGGTTCTGAAGACAACATAAATCGACGGCGTGACACCGCACTCCATTTGCTTTCAAGGAACCGAAAAAAGGATTATCTGCATAAAATTATTACGGGCGATGAAAAATGGATCTTGTACGACAATCCCAAGCGCAAAAAATCATGGGTAAACCTTGGAAAACCTTCGACATCGACTCCAAAGCCCAATATCCACGCCAACAAGAATTTTCTCTGTATCTGGTGGGATTAGAAAGGTGTGCTGTACTATGAACTCTTGAAACCAAGTGAAACAGTTACGGCGGATCGCCACCAACAGCAACTCATCAATTTGAGCGACGCAATCGAAGAAAAGAGGCCATTTACTTGACAAGGAAGTCGCAAAGTCATCCTGCTCCATGATAATGCCCGACCACATGTTGCGATGGCGACGCAAGAACACATCTTCGCGATAGGCTGGGAACTTCTTCCACATGCGGCGTATAGCCCCGACATGGCCCCTTCTGATTATCATTTATTCCGGTCGTTACAGCATCACTTGGCTGATACGCACTTCAAAACAGAAGAAGTCCGAAAATGCATCGATAACTTTATCGTCTCGTAGCCGGTGAGCTTCTATCACCAGGGAATTCGCAAGCTACCCGAAAGATGGCAAAAGGTCATCGATGCCAACGGAGAATACTTTGATACTTAAGCTTTTTTTGTTTGTTTTTAAATAAAACTTTAATTTTGCAAAAAAAACTGAGAACTTATTTATACACCTATACATTCGACTTTGAAAAGAGCTGTTAGTCACAAACTGCATAATATATCTGTAATCAGATAACTTTGAAAGGAGTAATCTACAAGCAAAACCCTATATGTGTTGGAAAGCACATAACGCCCTTTCACCCACTTTCAAACTTCAATATGCTCTTTGCATATATCACCATAAAACATATACTAGCGACATAAAATGCCTCTAAAGTATAAACGTTGAAAGGCAGAGAGAAGGAAACAACAATAAAAATTTTTATTAAAACATTACGTTTAAGTATGAGCAAATAAATCTCAATAAGAGTATTGGATGCAACTAGACTTGAATTTGTTAAGGTAAATTATTTATTACCGTATTTAAAAAAATGAAAATTTAACAAAACTTAAAATATATAAGCAATTTTTGCATTTAAATTGTATTAAATTTAAAAATTGATTTATCTGTTTACTCAAGAATTAATGTTACGTACAAAAATTGAAAGGCTTAAATTGTAATAGAAACTTCGTTCAAGCCCAATACATATAGATATTTTTATAGTAGAATTTTTCCACTTACCTATGGTCAACACGGTAAAAACTACACAATAGAGCTGTGCTATTCTGGTCGCCTTATACATGCTAGTGGCCACTCAAGCGAACGCACAACTTTTAAGTCACTTTCACTACAACACGGCAGAGTACGGAGAGCTTACGCGAACCACATGACACGAAAGCTTTGCTATCGGGCTACTACCCGCTTGCACGACACGGCGCACACTGAAACTTGGCCAAAGCTTTCAGAAGTTAGTTGCGCGTACTGCTGCAACCTACGCAAGCGCAGTTACCACCGGCGATTACCCCTACGTACGTGAAAACCATATCAACCAGAATAGGGCACTTTTCATCAGCTTACTTGCTACATAGCGGTCGTGGAACGTCTTATATAATCAATTGCTATTTTTCTTGCGCTTAAAGAAGATTCCTTTTGAATGTGCATCGCTGATTATTTTGTAAAATATGATTTTAGAATTTCTGAATACAACACCATTACTGGATGCTATAAATTTATACTAGTCATGTCTCCTATTCATAAACCAGTAATTTGCCTTAAACTCATAGTTGGGAATTTCTTCCTGCCGTTAGTTTTCTGTCTAACATGCTGTTTCCACTTAAATTTGGCATCTAATTTAAGCCTAAGCATTTAGCTCTTCCTTGTATTCTTATTTAATTTTTCTTTTTACACAATTTACATTATGCACCACTGTTTATTTTATTAATTGAAACTTGGAGGTGGGCGGTTGTTTTTTCTGTATTATTTCCTATAGCTAGTACTGAGGTGTCGTTCACAAATGCAGCTAATATAATGTTTTCTTATTCATGAATGTCGCAGAACCGATATAGTGCTGGTCTAAAGACGCTTCTTTCAGGAATACCTACTTTTATTATCTTGAGTTCAAAAAACTCGCTCGCTTGCTTAATTTTGAAGATTTGTTTTGTTAGGTATGTCAAAAAAAAATTGTGTCGGCAAATATTTTAATTTTATCATCGTTATCTAAAAAGATTGCCGAGCATAGTTTCTTTTTCCCTGGAAATATCTCTATTACATTTATAATTTTATATAATTGATTTACCGTAAAGTATTTACTACGAAACTTTAATTATCTTTATTTTTCTGAATATTTTCTTGGGGTGATTGATGTTATATTTATCATTTCTGCTATTAGTCCTCCTTGAGCTCGTATTTCTATTTGTTGTGCATTCAACTAAAATGCATTTTCTAAATGAATAACGAAACTATCTGCTTTTTGTTTGTTTGTCCTTGTCCAAGATTTGTGTGCTGCGGATCGGTAGAACATGTTTTATTGATTCACTAATTCTTTTTGAGATCTATCCTGAATAGTCAGTGCCTTACTCTTTAACTGTTTCCGTAAGATATTTATTCGTACTACTTTGGATTTCTCTTCTACTATTGTTTTCTATTGCTCTGCATCTCTGTCGCGTCTTTACAGCTCTGTTTTTCTTCTTTACTAAATTTGTAATTTCTTTAGAAAAATTGTTTATCGGCATCTTTCGTTTTTGTGATGTATTATTCTATGCTGCATATTGAATGTCCAATATGTATTTCTACTACTCTTAGCTCTTGTTTGTAGCCCACCAATTTGTAAATCTATTAGTTAAAGTCAGGATCAGTTTTCTTTACTGTCGGTAAAATATGTAAATAGTCAAACATAATGTCTTTAAATTCTTATATTTGCAACATTTTTGATGGTGGTTTTCTAAAATGAATAAACCTATTAGATCTGAATTTTTTTCGTTATCCATTGGTCAATACATAGGTCTACCAATTGAATACCAATCGCCATTAAATTATTCAATGACATAATAAAGATTTTTACCTTTATTTCTCAGTAGTTTGCTCCCTAATGCGTATTTTTTGCATTAAAGTCTTTTTTGCAACAAATATTTCAATTAATCTTCTTTTTCAGGCTATGCTTAATAAAAGTATGGTGTCTGTTGCTAATTTATTTGAACTAATTTTGAGTTTTCATGCTCATACTAGGAGCGTGTATTGCTTCCGTCTTGTATTTTTCTTTTTGATATAGTTCATACCGTTTTTAATTATAATAGCTGCTTTTCTTTTAACTAAGTTTTATGGATATAAAGCATGATACATTTGATAACTTCTCAGTTTTATCGATAGGTATTTGAAGTATTACTGATAATCTTACTAATGTTGCCAAGGTCCGTTACCATTTCATTCAAAAATACTAACATTATTTATTAGCCATGACCAATGTTTACTTTCAAACGTTGAGTTAGTCTTATTAAAATTGACTATTTCTTGTTAGCTAATGTTAATGTATCGGTGATAAAATTATTGTATTGTGTTTTATCCTTCGTTGTTTTAATATAAATTATATTTTATCTACCTGCCTATTACCCAAAGACGCTGCACCGTTAACTCTACATTAATTAATAACCGCCTGCCGCAGACACAGCCAGCTAGCTACACCCCGGACAATACACGCACACCCCAAAGTGCAAACCTAACTTACGCCCAAACTGTACAAAATAACAACAATATGATACCTGCTCAACCTACAACTAGCTTCATTTCAAAGCGAATTCAAAATAGTGTTCGCGCAGTTACTTAATTAAAGCATCATGATCTGAAATCTGCTGACTACTGTCATCAGTAAACCAAATCCATAATGGCTAAAACACTCAGAATCGCAACATAGAATTCCAATGGGCCTCTCAATCATAAACAAGAGGTAATAATATTCTTTCATCTAAACAAAATTGACATTCTCCTAGTATATTCAACGACCGAACCGTTTATCTTATACCATATTATTCAACTTACAGCTGTGTCCATCCTGATGGCACAGCACATAGCAGATCAGCAATTCTAATCAAAGATTTTATCTTACATCACCAATTAGGCAAATATCAAACCAATAAGATCCAAGGTACCAATACTCAGGTAAGCACCGAAATGTGGAACGTGACTGTAACAACTCTTTATTGTCCGTCACGTTACACTATTTCTCGTGAAGAATTTCTTTCAAATCATTGGTAGTCGTTTTATTGCAGGGAGGAACACACTCATTGGGGCTTCAGACTCATCATAACCCAGGGACTCAACCTCCTACGGGCTATAACAGACAACAGCTACCAACATATCTAACGGAGAACGCGGATAGACACGAGAAAGCTGCCGGACCTCTTAGATTTCTTTATAACTAGGAACATACCAATGCAAAACTGCTTAGTAGAATCGCACACCTGTTATTTTAAGTATGTGTATCACAGCCAAAAATAAACTTTCATTCACAAGGTTAGCCACGAAAAACACTGATTGGAAAAAATTTGCAAATTACACAAATGTAAACATAAATTTTAATATACGCATTAAAAATACATAAAAACTTGATGCCCCTTTTAATATTTTACCACCCTTATTCAAGAAGCTGCGTGGGATTCGACACCTGAACTGAACAGCAAACAATAAGTCCTGTCACCACCCATTACACATCCGACAACTCATTAGTGAAAAACGACGATCTAGAACCAGATGGCAAAGCTCACGTAACCTGGATGACCTATACTGTTACAGAAGACTATCAGACAACTTACCATAGCACTCAATAAAGATCATAACTCAACCTTTGAAGCATACATCCAGAATCTATTCTCTGACGACCACAACCTATAAAAAGCTACTACCACCAATAAGGAAATTTAACAATAAGTGGGCCAACCCTTGGCACCTCACTTATCCCACGTTTTCCATGATAACATTAAAAATTACATTGACACACCCTGTCAAATGTTGTCAACAGCAAAAACCGTTTGCCTCTAAGAAGTTAAAAAAAAGAAATAGCCAAGCTAAACCAACACAAAGCTTCGAGGTATGATCTAATGACCGGACAAATACTAAAAAGCTACCCCGGAAAGCTCTGACTGTTTTCACAACAATTTTCAACCACATTCTACGCCTCTGCTATTTTCCTATGATATGAAAATACGCACAAATAATAATGATACATAAAGTGGCAAACACCCCAGAAAAACCTCTTCATACAGGTCTAACAGCTTACTGCCTATTATTTCTAAAATATTTGAGAGGCTGCTATTTAAACGGATCTAGGAAGACAACTAACACATTTGCTGTCTAATTACCAGTTTGGGTTTTGCGAAAACATGTCAACATTACATCAAGCGCACAGGATAGTCAACCAGATACCTAAGAGCATCGAGGAAAACGAATATTGCAACGGGGTATCCCAAGCGTTTGATGAAGTGTGGCATGAGGGCCTCCTGTACAAATTTAAAAATATGGTTAATAAGAATTACTATATCCTTATAAAATCTTACTTCACCGAATAGGAATTTTTCCGTAAAGCATAATGATGCTATCTCTTTCCACTACGCCATGCGATCGGGTATACCGCAGGGAAGCGTAATTAGCACTCTCTTCTATTTTATATGCCTCTCGAATCTTTTTGTTTTTGAGAGTATTTTACTAAATGATATTGCAAAAAAGGATAATGGTGTCATATATTTCCATGTTTCCATAATAATTCTAGTATTTTAAATCGTTTAGTTTTTAAATTCCGAAAAATAGCTCAGCTTTGCTTATTTCATGTATTTCTCTTACCGCAACTTTAATCGCCTTATTTGGCTATTTTCAAATGAATAACATATGAACTCTGTGTGCCTAAATTACCACGTTTCCTGGTTGACATCCACGGAATAGACGTTTCAACCGGCGTACTTCTATTTTAAAGGTCGGCAAAGTGATTACAACTAAGAAAACAAAAATACGTAACTTTTTATTCAGAGAAATATTTCCATATTGGAATAATATCTGGTTAATAAAAGAGCTTTTAATGGCTACAATGTAAGGTCAACCACCGCCGATGACTAACTACGTAAACCAAATAATTGAAATACAGTTAAACCACAACCGCTTCAAACGTGTTAAAATTAAATCCCAATATCCTCAATCTTTCCAAAAATGTTTAACTTAAATGCCATCTTCAAACGCTTCTAATTTTAATAATATTTAACCTGTAGTTTTATCTCAATTAGTCACAATGACTAAAATGATAACGATTAATATAAGTTTGCACCAAGAACATAACTACAATAAACACCTTAGCAAGTTTTTACGGAAAAAATAAACGTATGGTATAATAATAGTCAACTGTAAACATCTTTTCATTTGGCACAACTAACAGATTTAAAATACTCATTGAAAGTGATTGCAACCCCCAAACTGTAAATAATTTAATTGAAATTGACTGAAACAATATCCAGACTCCAACTCTCTGCTTATATACATCTACGGAGTTACAGACTTCAGAGCTATGACGGACAACCTGAATCTTGTTGAAGATAAAATGTTTTATTTTGAATTACTACCTAAGAACATGGTAAAGATAAATACGAAAATAATTGGTGCATACAAGAAGCTAATCTCTCACGCCGAGAAAACATTGTACACCATATTTCTCAGATCAAACTAGAAAGAGCTTACACAATTGTTATACGTAACCTAAATCGCTCAATATATTGACTAAGAGCTATATTGCTTAAGGCACCCTATGAGAAACTTAATAAAGATCTAAGGTAGATTAAGCAAGGAGCCATTGTCTATGTTTTTCAACAGCAAAGAAATTCATAAAGTTTAATTTTTACAAAATAAAAAAGTCAGAATGAAAGCACCCCAAATCAAAAAAAATATGTAATACAATGTACACGTTACCAAATTTGTAGTCATTCCAAAGCCTTCTTCCTCTTCATTTGCGTTATCCGTTCCGGATGTTCGCGATCAATATGACAATCTTAACTTTGTTGACGGTTGTTCAAAAGAGGTCTGCCGTTGTTATTGAGAACCAAGATCTTAAATTCCTTAGTCAGGAGATGCGCTTGCGTCCGGGTCATCTCTTTCCTAGCACTTTAACTTTTAGTATCCATTGAAGTATCCCATAACGTTGTTCATTCCTCATAAAATGTCCGAAATACTGTAACTTTCTGATTTTTATAGTTGTTACGATTTCAGTTGTTTTATTCATTCTGAGTAGAACTTCAACATTTGTCACATGGTCGACCCAAGATATTCTCAGTATTCTCCTGTACGTCCACATCTCAAAGGCCTCAAGTTTCTTCATTGATGCTTCCGTCAGCGTCCAAGTCTCAGCTCCATACAACAGGGCAGAGAACACATACCATTTTAATAGTCTAATTTTTGTATTCAAGTTTAGATCTCGAGACTTAAACACTTTCTGCATGTTTACAAATGTTGATCTGGCTGTCTCAATCCTGCACATCATTTCTTTAGAGGGGTCCCATTGACTATTTATCGACGTACCTAGGTAATTTATTGACGTTACACTTTCAATTGGTTGAGAGTTAACTATTAAAGGTTCGGGTGGAATTGTATTCTTACTGATAACCATGTTTTTTGTATATTTATGTTAAGACCATTTCAATGTTTGACATGAGTTCTTTTACACCTTCGAAGCTGTCCGCAAATATAATCGTATCGTCCGCATATCTAATGTTATTCATTCTAGTTCCGTTTAATAATATACCAGCATCTATACCCTGCAGAGATTCGTTAAATATTTGCTCAGAATAAATGTTGAATAACAGGGGCGACAGAACACATTCTTGTCGCACGCCTCGTCTTATCTCTATCTCGTCTGAATTATTTCCATCTATTGTAATGTATGCAGATTGATTCCAATAGAGGTTTGTTATGATTTGAAGATCTTTGTCATCTATCCCAATTTTTTCCAAAACATTAATAAGTTTATCATGCTTAACTCTATCAAATGCTTTATGATAATCTATAAAGCAAGCGTAAATATCGACATTCACATCTCTGCAACGTTGAAACATAACTTGTACAGCAAAGAGAGCTTCCCTAGTGCCCAAGGCGTTACGGAATCCGAGTTGAGTTTCACTTATTTATTCTTCACAGAGCTTTTATATTCGTCTATGTATTATTTTTAAAAAGATTTTAAGAAGATGTGACTTATTGCTAATAGTCCGGTAATGGGCACAGTATTTCGCGCTTGGTTTTTTTGGTATGGCAATAAAAATTGATTTGAGCCATTCTCTGGGTACTTTTCCTGAGTCATATATTTGATTAAAGATGCTTGTTATCCATGTTATAGCATCATCGTCAAAAGTTTTAAAATTTGGATTGGATTCCATCCGGGCCTGCCATTTTCCATCTTTCATAATATTTATTGTTGCACGTACTTCGTCCTTTGTTATATATGGTCAGTTACACATGCTATTTGTTTCGGATCACCCTCTGTTCGTCCTCGAGAAGTTTTGTAATATAGTCTTTCCATTGTTCTATTTTTGCTTCTTTATCTATAATGATATTTCCTTCCTCGTCCAACTGATTTTCGTTTGACCATACCTGCCGCTTCTTTTACCTTACGATGCATGTTAAAATGGCCGTGTTTCTTTTTTAATTCCTCAATTTCCTTACATTGTTCTTTTAACCACTTTCTCTTGGCTATTCTTATTTCTGTCCGGATATTTCTTTGTATTTCTCTATATTTTTCTGTGTTGGTTCTCTTACATCTTCTTCATCTCTTCATATACAGAATCTCTTCGGTCATCCATTGATGTTTTTTAGGCTTAGTCGGTTTCAAATGTTCTTTGTAAATTTTTTCTATTGTTGTAAATTCTGCCAGCTTTACTTCAATATTGTTACTGGTATCTATGTTCGCAATCCATTTCTTCAATGTAGCTGCTACTTGGATTTTGATGTTGTTGTCTTTTAATTTCGTCTTGTCGTATTGTTGTTTACGATTGTTTTTCTCAACTTTCTTCAGTCTTATGTTTATTTTGGCTACCAGGGCGTTATGGTCAGACCTATGTCAGCACTTGGGTAAGTTTTCACTGATTGTATGCTATTCCTGAATCTTTTATTTATTAGTAGATAGTCAATTTGATTTCTGACCACATTTCCAGGTTTATCTTGAGGCGACGTCCAGGTATACAATCTCCTGGCAGTTAGTTTGAAGAAGGTGTTCATGATAGCCAATTGGTGTTCTTGTGCAAATGCAAATAGTCTATCTCCTCTCTCATTTCGGTCTCCCAAACCATAATCACCAACTAACTCCCCGCTCCCTTTTCCAATTTTGGCGTTATAATCTCCCATTATAATGTTTATATCTTGTTTTGGGAGTTTTCTAACAAGATCGTCTAATATTCTATAGAATGATTCTATTTCGTCTTCGGTTTTTTCTGCTGTTGGAGCATATACTTGAACGGTATTGCATTTAATTGGTGTTGTGCTTAAAGTAACTATTAACATTCTTTGATTAACTGGTACAAAATTCTCGATGAATTGATTCATTTCTTTGGACACTATAATTCCGACGCCGTTTTCATGTTTATTTTCGCTGTTGCTAGAGTAGTAGATTGTATGTTCTTCACCTTGACATTGACCTGTTCCCGGCCACCTCATCTCGTTAATGCCCATGATGTCGATAGATAGTCGTTTCATTTCTCGGATAGCGTTATGAGTTTTTCCAGCCTCAAAAAGTATTCTTACATTCCACGTACTTATTTTGAACGTCCCCCCTTTTTTCTTTTTAGGGGTGCTAAGTTTGCAAGGATTTCGCTGGATGACGACCAAGGGAGCCTTGCATTCTTTCGTGGTTGTTCTCCCCCTGCCGGATCTCGGATTCCAAAGCCTACTGCACGAAATCTTACAACTGTGCCGAATGTAGAAAACTTTATGACAGTAAAATCTGCAAAAAAGCTGTGAATGTTCTTGTCTTATGTGCCTTATGAAACGGCGACCATTCCGCTAATTACAAAAGCTGTGCTTATGTACAGACAAAATCTAAAAATATGACAAAGTGGTCTATATGTACAGACAAAATCTAAAAATATGACAAAGTGGTCAAACATAAAAATATTCAACAGAACAATTAATAACTATGCTCACTAAAGTTATTAATAAATTAGCACAATAATGGTCAACTAAATACAAATATTCATAAAGAAACCCTATTTTTAAACTACAGCAAAATACTTATTTATAAAAGTCAATCTATAATTCACGCAGTAATAACAAATACCACACTATTACACTATTCACATTATTAGAACGGAATAACACATGGAGGCTTGGCAATAATCATCAGATCTGCGACAGATTATTATCAAATACCATCTTGCACAAATAATAAAACCCAAAGAACTTTAGTAAGAGTTAACCTATTTCCCTAGCCAATAATTGTTAGAGCAGTCTACTGTCTATCTAAGTATACCATTACAGTCGATGAATTTTAATAATTTCTACTGGGGGCCTCGCTTTTTAGTAATAGGAGATTGAAACACCAACAATACTGTTTCGGCTTCCAGACTACCCAATGGCAGAGCACGCTAGTTACATGTCAACTGGCGAGCTAACCTACTGACCGACCGACATACGTAAAATCCTTGACCTGCTGGACTTTGTGGTCAAAAAAGTTATTTCTAACATATATAGCCAAACCGAAAACAACTTCGATCTAGAGTCAGATTACTCTTCAATAATAATAACCTTTAGTAGAAATGCAGAAAATTCCACCACTAAAAACTTTGTACCGTTAAAGCGGTCTGGAAACAATTCCAATTGTATATTAAAGACAACATCAATCTATCCCATAAAATATACATTTCTTGCAAAAATCGATGAAACTCTAGAGTACCTCACAAAGCTCAATCAACAGCTAGCTACCTCGCAAGTTACTCTAATTAACCACAAAATTGCGTATGAAATCTACATTATGCTACCACATATAAGACAACTTATAGTAGAAAAAAGCAAACCCTACACTAAATGGTAACATTCCTACAGTAAGTAATCTAATTCACCGACTTTGCAGTGTTATCCAGAAATAGAATATTTAACTATTGTATTTCTACCCTATCAACAAAAACCACACTATCTATAAAACAACTAAAAGAATTAAAAGGCCTAGTACTCATATACCGCAAAGAAAATCAGATGAAAACTAGAAACTGCGAAACACTCTGTATACAATCGTATAATTGTTATTTCTCAATTTTTTACTCAACTTTTTGTAACGCGGATAAGGCTTCCCTTGTGCCAACACCAGCTCTAAATCCAAATTGGTTGTTACTTAGTGTTTCGTCACACTTTTTCCTTATCCTTTTATGAATGGTGTTCAAGAACACTGAATAGTTGGCTCATGAGGCTTATTGTGTGAAATTCTTTATACCTTTTAGCATTAGTATTCTTTGGGAGAGTTATGAAGGTAGACTTTAACTATTCTTTCGGCATTATCCCTGTATCGTATATTTGGTTAAACATTTTCAGCAGAAAGTCCATTTCTACCTTTTACAGAATTTTAAGAATTTCTATGTTTACTTAGTCAGGTCTTAGAGATTTTCTTTTCTTTGCTTTCTTTAACGCTTTCTGAACTTCTTCTTTTAATATTGAGGGTCCTTTTTTTCTAAATTATAGTCTTGTTTCTCCATGCTGTTGTCAAAGAGTTGTTCTATATACTTTCTTCATACGTTCTTCTTTTCGCTTATCTTGGTCACAATATTGTTCCCCAAGATATGTTGTTTTCTTTATTTACTCCTGTTATCTTTTTATTTTCTTATGAAGGTTAAGAAAATTGTGCTTTCTATGTAACTCTTCGATTTCTTTGCATTTTCTAATAAGCCACTTTTTCTTTGCATATTTAATTGTCCTTCCTTATATTTCTATTAATTTTATCATATTCAGTTTTATTACTGTTCTTGTACTTCCTTCTTTCTTCCATCATTTCTAGTAATTTCCCAGTCATCCATTTTTTTGTCTTGTTTTCTACCCCTAATATTTCTCTTCCCATCTGATGTATTATTTATTTTGTGTTTTTCGACTTATCCCCTCCACTGTTGGCATTGTTTTGTGTTTGCTTTTATTTGCCCAGTCGTTTTCAGCTACTTTGTTTCTTATCTCTGGTGTCCTGCGTTTCCTTACTTTTATCTTTTTATTTTTAACCACTTTCATCGTGCATTTAAACTTTACTACTGCTGGATTGTGATCGGAATTTATGTCAGCGCCCGGGTATGTTTTAGCACTTTTAATGCTATTTCGGTAACTTTGGTTAATCAACATATAGTCAATTTGATTTCTCTGAATAGTTTTTCTATGTTAGCTGGAGAGGTTCAAGTATATAGTTTTCTTATAGATAGGCTGTAAAAAGTATTAGTTACCACCAGTTCTTGATCCTGACAAAATTGTACTTTCTCTTTCGTTCCTATTACCTAATCCAAACTTTCCTACTATCCCCGGTACTTTCTATTTTCCAATCTTGGCGTTAAAGTCTCCCATGATTATGATTATATTGTATTTTTCGTTGTTTTCATTAGTTGTTCCAATTCTTCATAAAACTATTCAATCTCTTAAATCGGTTTCTCCGCAGCTGGGGCATATACCTGCATTTTATATTTATCTTTATTTGTCTTGCGTCTATCTGTATCATCATTGTTCTTTCTTTATCAAGTAGAATGATCATTCTATGGTGACCATGTCGTTCGGTATTGCCTGAGTAGTACATAACTTTTTCATTCTCTCTTCTAATCATGTTACTTCCTTCCCATTTTATTTCACTTAGTCTCTTTAACAACATTATCTAATTTGCCAGGTTCTTTTAAACCTCTGACATTCCATGTTCCAATTTGGGTGTTCATCATCTTTGGACATACTCCGGAGATTCTCCGCACCCCTATCCCATTTAAGGGACGCCGGGAACTTGGGGCCATTAATTATTTAGTATTATAATATAACGGTGGTTTCCCGTTGCCTTCCGTTATCGCAGTAGTAACCATTCAACCATTCTGGCCATGCCTATACTATTCTGCCAGTAAGCCAGTCCAAATTCATTATTTGTTTTCCTTGCCCCAGTACTGAAAGGTGCTGGTACCCTCTGTCAGTTCCTCTATTTGGTCCGCCGGTACATTCTGTACCTACTTTACATATCTGCAAAGCTTTTCTTTATCCGCCACCCGGGGACGTGCCGTATGGGAGTTGGGTTCCCTCTGATTTCACACGCACAGTATTTGTCGCCCCCTACATAATTCAGAATATATACTACCTTAATTGCTACTTCTACAAATAATACTGCAATGATGTCATCTGATACTAAAGCAGATTACAACTCTACATATCCTCAAGTCACCGTTTACAATTAGCCCCCCCCATCTCAATACAAAATAAGGTAAAAAACTTAAGCATGTAACTCTCTTGGAAACTTGAAAATTAAAAGACAGTAAGTTAATCTAAAGACAAAAAGTATGCACTGGCTAATTAGATGTAAATCCCAACTGGCTCTAGAAGTTGTTACACAACTCAGTTCTTCAAATGGAATACGCAGCGTATTCTAACTAATACGTCAGCAACTAAACTCTCAATGACGATCTCAAAAGACCACCAAAAACAAAAAGCGCACCTTAACTCACACCAACTAACTCATTTCCGACCTTTATTTCCGTCAGTATGTAGTTAAGATATCAAATAGACAATGGCCAAAAGACCTCAATGAGTAAATCTTGAAGACCCTCCAATTCATGATGCCTTACTCATGTTATATAACAACTATGTTATTTATAAAATATCTTTAAAGCACAATGCGGAGGTACCCGGTCGCCGACCGTGTGAGAAGCATTGGTTTCCAGAGTAACGCGTTTGGGGCCACGGGCAAATAGAGGAACGACCGTTGCTATATATTTCGTAACGTCAACAAAATGTCAACGCCCAATACGGCGATGCACCAGAATGAGACGGAATTCGTGACTGGCACAATCGTTGAAGGGCAACAATAGTAACGATTGCTACCCAAAGTTCATAACACTTGCATTTTCTATAGTGGCCGACTGAATTTACCAGTTACTCTATATTCAAAGTAAATTGATACTTGAATATAAAAAAAAGATTTCTATAACCGTATTTATCTTCTGCGTTGAATTCTAATTAACATCGCCTCCTGAAAGCATAATTGCCGTGTGACTTATTTCGTTTACTGTAAGAGAATTAGATAAAGATAAAGTCGTTTATCTTATCTGTGTAGCTTTATGTATTTAGAATTACTGTAGCCTACTTGTGGCATTTACACCTTCTCATTTAACCCGCCACGTGAATTACACAACACTTACGAACCAGCAAGCATTCCCTGAAGTCCTCCGAGCTTTCATTTCTGATACTATAAATAGTAAAGCAGAGTATATAAAAGATCGATTTTCGTCGAAAACTCATAGCTCTCCTCGGGGAGTAGACGGATTGAGATATCAAGTTAAGAGCTATATTTTTTAAAATCGACATCACAGCAGATTCTAAAATGAAGAATTATTTCAAAAAAGGCAATTGCACGTTTAAAAAACAGGCCTTTTATCATCTTAATGTATTTACACAAAAACATAGTAACATAATTTTCAATGGCCTAATGCAAATGTGGGAATAAGGGAAACCTAAAATAAAAGTCAGCGAAAGGTCATAAAATAGGCAAGAAAAACAAAATGTGATAACGTCAAATAAATTTTCTATTTTTGAATAATACGTGTAGCATAAATATTTTTTTATAAAAAGCCTTCAAGAAATGGGATGCGAAACATTCCAAGTGGATTAATAAAAGTATAATTGATTTCGATAAGCGAAGATTAATTACAATAAAAGATGTATTTGTTTCAGATCAGTTTACGAGAACAATAGCTGTATGCTGATCAACACCAAAATATTTATTAGTCTAAGAAAAGAAAGTGTTAAATAAAGCATAAAATTAAAATGCTTAAAAACAGGGGTGTTACAAATAAAAAGTAGTAAAAAGTGAATAAAACATTAAAAAACAAAGAAAATATAACATTCAATAATCTCAACGACAGAGTAGCAGTCAAATAAGATTTGCAATAAAAGAAACAGGAATAAGTGTAAGCTAAGCAAATAAAGAACTAACCAAATAATTTTTTTTCACGGTTCTAAATCCTCTGTGGGAGCACGACTTGCAAACTAAGAGGTTTAAGGCCCTCATATGTTTTCCTTCTCTGCCCGGTTGTCGTCACGCACCAAGTCTGATGCGGGGCGATGTGGAAAGCACCGCGCCTTAGAAGACCGCCATAATGACCTCTTGCTCGAAGTGAACGAAGGTACTCAATTATTTTCAGTGACTGAGTAGGGCACCTGCCAGGCATCAGAGAGCTCCGAGAATGGAACCCGAGTCCGTCCGCATCGCAGTCCGCGCCTCAATCGCTGAAACCACCCTGGCATAACCAAAGAAATTAAAAGGTGTAAAAACACTGTAATTAATAAACCAATACAAATTAATATAAAAAAAGTTTAAAATGCTGCCACAAAAATTTAGCGAAAATAACATAATGGTCTCCAAAATAAACTTATCAATAGGCAAAGAAAAATATAAAGTCGAGCTGATGTAACACGATAACCGAACACCGCAAAAATGAACAAAAGATGCCCTTGAAATCAAGACATTTATTCAACTACACTACACAGATGCCATGCTAATCTCCGAAGTCCGATTTACTGAAAGAAGTTACTTCAAGATACAAAACTACTCCACATATGTAACACTACATCTTAGTGGAACTGGTCACAATAGTTAAGCTATTATCATAAAAAACACTATAAAGCACTGTGAAATAAACAAATATTGCGAAGAGCATTTGCAAGCGACGTCAGTTGTACAGGGTGGCTCGGAGCCAACTTACACGTTTTAAATCTAAATAGTGCGCCGCCGCAATAGCTTCTCGTAGTTGGCGGGGTGGGGGCAATGGTAGAGGGGTAACGCCATTTCATAAAATGCTCCGCCGCGGTATGTCAGTCACAATAGAGCGTTGAAACCTGCAACACCGTGTTACCTGTGTTCGTAGTTATTGGCAAACAAATTCTATCACGGAAGTGCAGCGCGTCTATGGACGACAGTTCAATATTGGTTGACATGATCACGTACCGTTTCGCAATACCATATTGACTTGGGTGAAGAAATTTGAAGAAACTGATAGCATGTCAGACGTGAAGCATGGAGCACCACGAACAGCGCGGACGCCAGAGAACCTGCAGATAGTGAGGAAAGCTGTTGAACGCAGTCCTCGCCGGTTGGCGCACCAGCCATATCGCATTTTAGGCATCAGTAGAAAAAATTTAAATCGAATTCTAAAAGAGATAAAATTTCACCCTTATAAATTGCAAGGTGTGCCAAAAAATAAACGAAAGAGATAAGGAAGCAAGACTTGCTTTCTGCACCACCATGAGTGGTTTGTTACGGGAAAACCTAAACATTCTGAATAATTTACATTTTTATGTTTCTGGCTGTTTAAACAAACAGAACATGCGACACTGGTCGTCAGTGAACTCTAAGGAACTACATGAAAAGCCCTTGCACTCTCCTAAAGTGACGGTTTGGTGTGGAGTTGGTGCTTTCCAAATTGTAGGCCCATATTCCTTTAAAACTAGCAATGAATAAACAGTGACCGTTGATTCAGAACGTTACGTTGGAAGGCTTTGTTGAACAAAAATTACGATAGGTTGGTATTGACCCTAAAAACCTATATTATTGGCAGGATAGAGCAACAGACCACACCGCGCTATGTAGTATGGTCGTAGTTCTAAAATATTCGGAACTGTTATCTCTGGTTTCGGTGAAATCGCTTGGCCAGCTCAGTTGTCAGACTTTTTCCTGTAGGGGTTTCTGAAAGATCGTGTGTTTCAGAGGCATATCACAAATATTCAAAAACTCAAGCAAGCCATTGGTGACAAAGTTGCAGCCATTGATAAAGATCTAGGGGAGCGCGTGTACAACAACTTTAGGAAACGTTTGCAACAATGCATTGATTACCTGATGTATTTTTTAAAAAATAACCTTTAGTCTGTAGTAAATAACTGGCATACTTGGTCGTATTTATAAACACTTTTACTTATTTTTCCCTGCTTTCGTATATAATATATAACTAGTTGAAGAATCTCAGCTAGTTCCGCGCCCGGTAGTTGAGGATTGGATAGGACCACCAACTCTCTCGGCAGTTTACTGTCCACTACGGCATGCCAATAAACAAGAGCATTTTGAGCACTACTTAGTACACTCAGTAATCGTTTTATTGCTGGCGGTGACTATAATGCCAAGAATATACACTGGGGCTCCAGGATAACGATCACTAAGGACAAACTGATAAAATCTATAACGTCATATAACCTAAATTTTATCTCCACTTACACGACTTACTGGCCCTCTGATGTCGACAGGCTACTAGATCTTCTAGACTTTTTATCATCAAAAACAAGTCTGAATTTCCTTCAAATTAAATCTTGCTTTCAACTATCTTCCGACCATTCCCTAGTTCTAGTAGATCTCAGAACACAAGCATTTCATATAGAAAAACCTCTATTCCTGACTACTAGAAAAATTGATTTGATCTGTTTTTATAACAAGGTTGAAGAATCTTTACTTCTAGAAATCTCGCTGCAAAGGAAGAAAATCTACGAAACTCTATCAAACTTCAATTAAATCGACTCCAAGGGGACTGAACATATACGCACGGATAAATGCCCAACTGTAGTCAAGAGACTAATACCAGAAAAAAGGTTGAGACGACGATGGCAAAATACCAGAACGAACCTCAACCAGCAACAGCCAAACTTAGACAGCTCTTTAAACGATTAAAAAGTGAGGCAATTTAACACTACCTGGAAATACTGCGGCTACTGACTACTCTTTATGGCGAGCCACAAAAAATTGAAACAACCAACCAACACATCCACCGCTTCAAAGAGGATAGAACATGGGCAAAAACTTCTGCTGTAAAAACGACAGTATTTGCAAAACATCTGAAAAAAGTATTCCAGCCACACCCTTCGGAAGCTACTCCTGAAGAAGAAAGTAAAATTGAGCAACTTCTAACAGCGCCATTTTAGATAAGGATTATTAAGCAAACTTTTCAGAGTAAAAAACTAGAGCTGTACTCAGAGGCCTTAAAAATAATAAGTCGCCAGGTTATGACCTTATCATCAGTAGATTAAAAACTACACGAAAAAGGCTAAAAATTCCCAACAAAGCTGTTTACTATAGTACTCAGACTGGGTTTTTTTTCTGATAAGTGAAAGTGGCTACTATAATACTCATACTAAAATCAGGAAGTCACCTGAAAAGGTCATCTCATATAGACTAATAAATTTGCTCCCGCTCCTTTCAAAGGTGATCTAAAAACTTCTGTTATTTAAATTAGGACCTATAATCTTGCAAAATAATTTACTACACAACACTAATTTAGTTTCTGTGTGCAGCACTCCACGATTGAACAAGTTCATAGTGTAGTGCATAAAATAAATAATGCGTTAAAAACAAAAAATACTACTCTGTGGTGTTCCTTGACATTGGCCAGGCCTTTGATAAGGTCTAGCATAAAGGCTTACAGTTCAAAATCAAAAATTTATTACCATCAGATCTCTATCAAATAGTAAAGACATATTTAACTAATATTTTCTAGGCAAAGTACAAAGAGAGTTTACCACCTTATTCCGAGTCAATTCTGGAGTGCCCTAAGGAAGCGTTCTGGGAGCGTTGTTATACTTGCTCTATACGGCAGACCTACCCACAACCAGACTAACAATAATCGCTACTCATGCTGATAACACAGCCATCTTATCATCCCATCAAGATCCCGTCGTAGCATCCTACCAATTGCAAACACACCTCAACAAATTGCAAACTTGGTTAACAAAAGGGCGTGTTAAAGTCAATGAAACGAAATCTGCGCAGGTGACCTTCACGTTGAAGCGAAGAACTTGTCCTCTAGTAATTCTCAGCGGACAAGACAAGCTAAATATCTACGGATGCACTTAGACAAATGTCTCACTTGGAAAAAACGTGGGACAAACGTAAACAATTAGGACTTAAATATAGAAAAATGTATTGGATGCTAGGTAGAAATTCACAGTTATCAAAGTTAACAAATTACTTCTTTACAAAACAATTTTACGACCAATCTGGACGTATAGCTTGCAGTTATGGGGTGCAGCAGACAACTCTTCTGTATACATGATCAGAAGATTTTAAGCTAAAGTGCTACGTCAAATAGTGAATTCCCCGTGTTATGTCAAAAATGAGGTTGTAAATCGCAATCTTGAAACAAGTTCGGTCAGTAAAATAATCACGAAATTAAGTGGTAATTATCGTGTTCGACTCGGTGTACATCCAAGCAATTTAGCCAGTGAAATATTAAATTTAGAAACTATAGATCAATAATGGCTTCACACTTGTATATTTAATTAACGCATCTTTTTTATTTCGTTTTAGTAGAAAAATCATAATTATTAGTAAATTCTATAAATTTGCAAGAAATTAAACTTTTAAGTATAAAATTTTATTGTATGTTTACTTGCTAAAATTCATCTAAAAACGTTTGTGTTTTTTTTGCAAATAATAGATAGCCCAAACGTTCAACTGAAAAGCCTGAAATTTTCTATTAGGGTATTTTAGCAAAACAAAATCTTTTAGGGTAGCCTGAAGCCCCTAGAAAGCTCGTTCCTAGGTGCCGGATAGGAAAAAGCTCAGTAGATATGCCGAGTAGGAGGAAAATAAAATACCTCCCACGCACCAACAGGCAAACAGCTGTAGCGTCGGTTCTCATATTGGGCGGCTATAACCAGCGTCTGTGCCCAGATTCTATGGCTGTTAAAAATCAAGAAAGGCAACGGAAAACCACCTTGACATTATTCCCATAAAAACCCAATGACTACTCTCAAAGCTAAATTATCTCAAGGTGAAAAGTCCCCCAATCAGATTTCTGGGGAGGAGGGACGCATTGAGCACAGTCAAAAATAAATAACTAACTATAAGTACGTAGAATAGAAGAGGTCTATTATAACCGGAATGACCCATATATTAGAACAATAACTTCAAATAAATAAAGTAGAAATCACTGGAATGTGTGAAACCTACCAGAAGGAATCGGGACGCTACACATCTATAACTAACAATAACATGTATTTCTCGGGACATAATACACTGAGTAGAAATTGAGTAGCAACAACTATAACCAAACAAATTTCAAAACATGTTATAGGGTACAATTTCATAAATGATATTGATTATAAACATTAAGCCCGTAATTATGAATATCATACAAACATATGTCCCTACTACTAACGCAGATGAGAAAATCATTGAGGATTTTTGCACAACCCTAGAAGAGGTCATAAACTCTATTCCAAATAGAGAAATGCTTGTCATTATGGGAGACTTCAATGCGAAAATGAAAAAATAAAAGACGACACACATCAAAAACAACATAGAAAAACATGGAGTAGGACAAACAAATGAAAGAGGAACACATCTAATTAATTTCTGTATTAATAATAATTTGATAATAACTAAATACCATATTTAGGCAACACATAAGACGTTTATACACTTGGGAGTCTCCGAACAGCAACTATCGTAATCAGATAGATTACTTGTAATACACGCACGTTAGCGCACTTTAATACACAACATAAAAACATACCTTGAGGTATGCTGTAGAAGTAATCACAGACTACTGGTCGCAAAAGTCGCTACGAAACTAAAAATAGAATTCAAGAAAATCCCCAAAGACAAATTAAAAATATCGAACCCAGATAGATCAGTATTTAAAAAAAGAATTCAATAATTGATAGAAGCTTTAGCTGCTAACCTCACAAAATACACATCTGTAGAAAAACTATGGGCAGAAACAAAAACCACAATATTCAACGCAATCAAAGAAATACTAAATAATTCCAGGGAACAAAAACGGAAACTATGGCTAACGGATCGTGCATGGGAACTAATCATAAAGAGAAGACAATTACGGGAAACTCAAAATACACAGATATAATAGCCTTACACATGAAATACAAAGAGCAAGTAGAGAAGATAAAAACAACTCTATTAAAATATATGTATAGACTTACAAAAAACACGAAAAACACAATCATATTAAAGAACTCTATATGGTAGTTAAAAAGCTAACTCGCAATTTTAAAGCAAAAACGTGGTGCACAAGAAATAAGAAAGGTAAAATAGTTACAAACATAATCAGAAAAACTGTTTAAGAACAATTAAATTGACCTAAGAGAAACATCAATAGGACATAAAATGATAAAAAAAACATATATCCTAAAAGAAGAAATGGAAGGTGCAATAAAGAAACTAAAGAGAAGCAAGGGTGTTGGATACGACGGAATCACAGCTGAAATTATAAAAGAAAACGAGATTAAAATTTTGAAAATTATGTCAAACACTCTAGGACACTGGAATATGGCCACATGAATGGACAACATTCATCCTACTTCCTTTCCATTAGAAAGGGCTAAAAGACATTTGCAGCAATTACAGATTAATCGCACTAATTTCCCATACCAGAAAAATACTACTACATATTATCGAACAACGCCTCAAAACATACTTAAACTAGCAAATAGCTGCAGACCCAGCTGGCTTCAAAGAATGAAGAGGTAGCAAAAAACAGATATTCACAGATTACAATTAATTATCGAAAAGGCAAGAAAATTGAATACCCCTGTATACATTTGCTTTGCCTTTTACGCCAAAACTTTGACAGCATTAACTGCCAGAAACTATGGCAAATATTATCATAGGTGTTCCAAAACACTTGATACATATATAATAAAAGGACTATATTAGCAAAATAATGCAGCAATAAAAATGGATAACCAGATATCAAACTCATGCAAAATAGAAAATGGAACTAGACATGGTTGCATCATATCGCCAATTCTATTCAATAGTTACAACGAATTCATAATCAGAAAGGCCTTAGAAAGTTTGAATGGAGGATTCACAATCAATGAAGTTGGAATAAATAATTTAAGGTATGCCGATGATACGGCTACTTTTGCTAACGATGTTGAAGAACTAACATCAGTAATCGGAAAATTAGAAACAGAAACTTGGATTGAAGATTAACTATGAAAAAAGCAAAGTAATGATAGTTGACAGAAGAAAACAAAATCGACCTGAGATTAAACGTATCCATAACTGCAATATAATGAATAATTACATATATCTGGGATCCCTGATTACCAATGAAAGATATTGTACCTCTGAAATTAAAAAACGTATAGAAATAGCTAGATGCACAAAATTAAATAAAATTTGGACTGATCGCAATATCACTATTAATAATAAGAAAACACTTATGAAAACGATAGTATTTCCTATAAGTACTTTATGCTTTAGAAACGTAGATAACGCAAAAAATGAAGAATAGACTGCTTCGAACTATAATGCAGGCGAAGATTACTCATAGTGTCATGGACGGAAAAAAGAACTAATGTGACCACCATTGAAGAAATTGAGAAACCTACAAGATTATCCAAACTCATATACGAAAGATCTAGACACTCTCGAAAGATTAGTTGTACAGGGTAGAACTCAGGACGATCACCAAAAAGATGGACGGACCAGATCAAAGAGGTCACCGGCCATACTATCGAATAGGCTACAAGAACAGCCCGAAATAGGAGTCGATGGCGAGACATAAAAAGATACATGCAGAACAAGTAGTTCTTGGGTCACTACGTTCCTGGCAAGAAGCCTACGACGGCAGAAGAAGAAGAAGAAGAAGTAAGAAATACCGATCTCCAGGCTCCGGAAACTTTTTTTTCATCTTTTTCTGTTAGCTATAGTTTAGTTCTACTAACGCCATGCTTAAATGTGGAAATAAAATTTGCTTTCAGTACTACTGATAAAAGTCGCAGAGAAGTGTCCCGAGCTTTAACGAGGTTATTTAAATATTTGATGTCATGACCTTTTAAGTCCATACTAATACTTTCAAGTTTAATCTAATCTTTAAATCGCAGAAATAATGTAATGATAATAAGATAGAAATTCTATTATTTAATTTCACACAGAATATAACACAAAAAAAATGATTTTATTAACAATTAACTTTACTACAAATTTAAAATAGCAATAGCAATAAATAATTGCATTTTAGTATATTAAATAATTTATTTTTCCTATATTTACATAGTTAAATTTTAGAAATATACACATTTGTTTAAAATGAGCACTATAAGCTTCTTGTTTTATACACAATTTTTTTTGTTAGATTATAAAATATTTTGAATTATATTATTAAGCATTCGAAGGGGAATAACTACAAAAGTACTTTTTAAAATAAAACAAATCTAAAAAAACTGAAAGAACAAAAAGTACACAACAAACTAAATATGAGCAAATTAAAGAATAAAGGAATTAAGAATAAAATTAAAACGGAAATCAATAATAAAATAGCGAGCATACAGAAAATACAAAAGTAACTATAGAAAAAAATGTGTGACTGTAACATTAACGACAATTTAATTTTAAAGACCAGAAAAAAGAATAGACGAATCACGACATATATTTAATGACAGCTAGACGAAAGATAAGAAACCGCAATGACAAGAAATATAAAAAACTAAACAAACTAATCAAAAATAATATCAAATAAGTAAAAACAAATTGGATAAATAAGCAATGAGCCGAAATAGGACAGCTGGAAAGGAAACACGACTTCATAAATATCTATCGGAAATTAAAACATACCGCAAGCATTACCAAAAAGACCAATGAAACACATCTAACAGATTAAAAAGGAAAGGAAATCTGGGAACGCGAAATGATACTAAAAACCTAGGAAGAATACACCAAATAGACAAACAAGGGGAAGAAATGACAATTCATTATTAAAATAGAAGTGATAATAGCAATATAACATATGACAAATGGAAAAGCCCCTAGCATGGATGAAATTTAGACCGAAATAATAAATCTAATAAACAAAGAGCACCTCAAACCCATAACTGATTTATTCAATCAAATATATAAGACACGAAGGATCCCACAGCATTGGTTAACTTGCACCTCTGTACCTATCCCCAAAAATAACAAACCCAATAAATACAAAGAACACAGATTGATAAGTTTGATGAGCAACTTGCTTAAAATTTTCTTGAAGGTCATACATAAATAAGTAGATAGAAAAATAGAACATATTAGCAATACACATTGTGGATATAGGTGCGGAATGGACCCAAGAAAAGCACTATTTAGGTTACAGGTTTCAATAGAGAGAGCTCGTGACGTGAATATTGACGTATATGAACGTTTTATAGATTTTGGGAGAGTTTTGATATAGTCAGACAACTTCTAACAATTTCAGAAAAAAATGGCATCGACAAAGAACCTATATTAGAATCAAAATGCAATAATTAGAACAGATAAATATACAAAAAGGTGTGAAATAGAGGTGCACACCGCACAATCGCCCCGTAAAAAGAAGACCAGAATGTCGAAATCGAAAGTGAAATCGATGTTGATTGCAATTTTTGACCGTCGTGGCATTGTCCATAAGGAGTTTGTACCTCCTAGACACACGGTTGCGAAATCGGATCACACGCGTGCGACCAGACCTGGTGGGGAAGTCACGGCGCGTGGATTGTGAGGGATCCCCTGGCCAAATTCAAAGTTTGCACGTTACCCCCCCCCCCTACAGCCCTGATGTTGCACCGCCGGACTTCTTCCGCCGGATCAAGAGGCAGCTCAAGGTGCATCGTTTCGACTTGGTAGAAGCAGTCCAAGCGGCAACGACTAGGGCGCTGAACAGCATCCCGGAGGACGACTTCCAGAAGGCCTTCGCGACCTGGAAGGCTCGCTACCAGAAGTGTGTGGATGCCCATGGGGCCTATTTTGAAGAGTATAAAGTCGATGTACCAAAATGTTCAATAATTTAAAAAAAATCAGTCCTACTACATTTAGATACCACCCTGTATAATGAGGAATGAGAAATACAAATTTTTGCAATTAATATTACAAGGGAAAATCAAAGGAAATAGAAGACCTTCATAGCAAAACAACTTGCGACAGTAGACCGGACTACCTTTAGCTGTCCTATTTGCATCAGCAGCTAACATAACAATATAGGCCACGATAATCGCCAACATCTACTGCGGATATGACACCCGAAGAAGAAAAAGTGCTCAGAATGTAAAACGAAATCATACCGTTCTTTAGCAGAACACAGATCTTAAACTAAAGAAAACCAACAATGGTTTCCAATTTTTACGAAGAAAATGTTTTTCGTCTGGTTTTGCTCTTACTGTGTTTTATGAGAAAATGTACTAACAAACAATTTAATATTTTTTTAAGGGCAGTGTCTGAAAAAAATTGAACATTTTAGTTAGTTATTAATTCTATTTTATCTAATGATTTGGAATTAATTGTCTAAATAATAAATTTTAGAATACAAATCATGCTAACATACAGATGTGGGAACAATGCTGGTTGTGATAATATAGTACAATAATAACAAATTTACAGCGTCCGAAAACATGATATTCCCCCCTTTAAAACAGAATTAAAAAAACATATTAGATTACGCCCAATGTTTCATTGCACCATCACACAGAACAATGCTTGTCATTTAGTTGTCAACAAGTTTTAACATTGTCCAAATATTTTCCGAGTCATTTTCACCGGTACTTTTACGATTGCATTGTGAATATCATTCTTTAATTTCTTTTAAAAAGACTTTAGCCTTCAGGCGTTCTCACGGATATAAATCGCATTAGGACAAGACCGATGATCTAGCCGGCTCTATAAATATCACCATGTAATGAAATGAAGCGGCCTGGAAACATTTTTGCGAGACATTTTTGTCATGTGTCCGGTAACGCCATCATATTGGAGCCACTGTGGTGTACTTCTAGGTTCAATGAGTATGGGCTTCAGAAAATTGTGCAATATAACAACATAGAGAGTAGATATGTTAGTTACTGCGCGTTCTTTATTTCATCGGCAATGAACTTCTGCTTCCGTTTACTTTTCGCCTGAAATGTTAAAACATTCTCTCGCCATTTTCAACTTGCACCAAAGCAAAACTCTCTTCCTCATTATGAAGTAATATTATCTGGTCCAAGAGTGGTGTTGCTCTATGTGGCTCTTATTCATTGTCAGCAGACTGCTCAATAGGAGGCGGGGCGTTTGGGCTGCAGAGCCCGCACCCATAGGTGAAGCTGGTCATGAATTTGCCAAATTGTAGCCACCAAATTGGTCCATGTCATCATCACTATCTTGTGGCGATGCTCCTCGTTGGGCAGCTTCTTGCATGCCCGAGTCAACAAAAGGTGATTCCACATCCATTGGTGCATCATCGCACAAACAACCCTCAAATAATTCACTAGACATTATGATTTGATCTAAATTTGTGCCAAACCTATCATCAACATCCATCGGCGAATGGTGAGCAGATTGCGTACCAGAAGTAGAGGGTATGGGTTCATGGTCTTTATCCAAACCTACTCCGTCTAAAGCCGATCTATCGCTGAAGAGCAAATTATTTTATAGAAGGCTCTAAACCAGAAGCAAGGCGCATCAACTCTAATCCAACCGTTTCAAATCCCATATCCCCAAAACTATCGTCATTTGATACCAAGTTAATGTTTCCGTATCCTTCTCTCATGTAATGTCTTTTCCTTGCCTAATTCAAACTAGATTTTTCCTCAATATATACCTCATTAAGTTCATGCATCGTAGTATCAAAATCGTGGAACACTTCCGGCAGTGTGATTGCGTTGACGGCAGCTTTTCGATGTTCTTCGGGCAAGCCATGCCGTTGCAGTCGCTGAGCAAGTATTTTGCTTTACGAGAGTATATCCCGACGACGTCGAGCAACAAATGGTGAGACGTCGGGAAAGGCATGTTCACCTTCGGCTGCAGGATGCCGTCAACAGACTTCTCGATGTTGGCTTCGAAGACCTGGGCCTTCGTGAGACTTTTGTCCCGCTGGGCCGCGAGTCAAATTCGGGCCAGCGGCCCTTCTTAGCCAACACGAAATGCGCGTAGAACATGTTGGCGCTCGCTTATCCGTCGTCCTTAAAAATACGGCTCTATATGCCAAATTCTGTAACAGTAAATCAATCAGTTACAAGGTTTCTTATGAAGTTATAGAGAATTTTGTAAGGCCCAGTATCAAAAAACCTGCTTATTAACGCAGCCCAATAAAAAAATGAGCTTTGTCTCTGTTAAGCATAACATCAGCTGGAATATTTGTCAACATAGCCTTGTAACCATCCTTTCGAGCGTATTAGTCACATTCTTTAAGTTCTTGGAACTATCAGCTTTCATGGTATGGAACGCGAGATTACAGTGTAGAATTTTTCTCACGCTCAGTCAGATATTCTCAAAACGAGAGCATGCTTAGCGGTAGAACGTTGTAGTGACGTGACAACAGCCTGCCATATAGATACAATATTGTCCAAATCTACGTCTTCCGATGGATTTCCGTTTGAATGCTGAACCAACCTGTCGTAAATTTTGTACCCACAACATTATAGTTTTCATGATCGGAACTCTTCCATGACAATCTACACCAAAATGTCTACGAAACAGCCGCTGCGTCACAACCACAGAACGGTCATTTTTAAATAATTCCGCTATGTCCACTACTCAACATCATTCTGATAAAGCACGCGTGACTCAGCACGGCAGTCGATTAAAAAATTGTTCTATTGAACTTGTTAGGGAGGTAAATATATTTTTTAGAAGACCAAATTTTTAAATAATTTGTATAAAAGGAATTAAATTGTGTATTATTTACAGCTCTTGTGCTAATTGATATAATAATATTATAAGTTAATACAAGAGAATACTGAAGTAAATATTTGTACGTTTCTTTTCGATGTTTTGTAGAACTATTCTGTCTAATTTTGTTTTCATTCAATATGTGAATTAACAAACTAAAATATCATTTTTCCTACATCCATTTGGAAAATTGTTAAATATTTAATTAGTTACTGAGATTTATTATTATATATTAATTACTATGTATGAAAATCTCAAGTCAAAGCTGTAATTACGTAATTACACATATATAGTTGCTTGACACAATATTAATGAATATTTATGTATTCATTGCTGTTTCTGTTAGCCTTTTTTTAATTTTTTTAAATAGACAAACAATAAGAATTGTTTGTTTTCCAACCAAATATAATTTGAATTTCAAAATCGACAGTTCCTAATTTAATATTTTAAACACAACTTGATGCCATTTCTATGTTTTTCGTTAATTGAATTTTTTGCTGCAGTCCGCGCCGTCTTATCCTATTTTTTAACGAAACAAAGTGGCTTGGCAGTAGATCTACCGCTAACAAAGAAAATCGCTAAAAACGTCAAGATGTCGCTCATATCGGGCTTATTCTTGCCACGTCCCGGGCGAAATCGAAAAACAAAATCAAATATCGCGGCGTATGGTCAGTAATACTAAGCGTCCGAGGCGATCAACTCTGTATTTTCTAGATAAACCTCCATCGACGCACGGAATTTATTGGACGCTTAACTCGCCGTCGGCGCCCGAATGCGAGATTGCGTATGCCGCGCTCGGTAAACCTCGGGGTTCCTTCTTCTTCAACCCCGGTGTGCCACAACCATTTGTCTTGCACAGTGATTCCTATAAACCCCAAGATTAAGTAGGGCATTAGGGAAAAACTTTTACGGTTTTATACATCATTTTTTGTATTTTCAGGGTGGCGGTGCTCAAAACTTTAATTGACGTTAAAAATTATTCAGTTAGTTTGCAATAACAAAAATAACTATTCTTAGGGTTAGTTTAAAAGCGCCATACTTCTTAAAATATAAAATTTTTACTTTCATTTACAAATAAGTTACTTAAAATGGAAATTTAATAAAAATACCTGTATGAAATATATATTCTACAAAAATTGTTAATTTTAGTAGTAGGAAGAGAATACTTGATACCATAATATAAAAAGATAGTTTTTTGTAAATTACTATTTTACATATTCACTCAAAGTCCGCGTTTGACTTTCATACCGTTAAGACGTGTGCTGAGCGATAATAGTGAAAGTGTGTAACGCGGTTATCGCTGACCTTAGGTCAGCAATACGCTGTTTTAATCTGAGTGAAGTATAATAATTATAAACTCACATTTCGTAAAATAGTTATATGAAACCAATCCACATGCTACTAAAATGGTATGCAACAGCAATAATAATTTCTATATTCCGTCAACGCAATTAACAAGGCAGCTAGCATCTCAATCACATAATAGCTTCGCCCTGATGGATAGCCAGGTAAATCCCCAATTTCCTATTATCAATACTCCTTATTTACATAACAACTTGACATATGTGCCAAATGTGCAGATCCAAAATTTACAATCTCAAATGAATACACAAACTAATCATACTTTTACATCAATGCAACTAAATAACATACCGACAAATAATTTATCAAACAGAATAAATACACCCGATAGTGATAGTGAAGTGGAATTGGATACAATGCCTAATAAAGAATGGCAATGTGTACAAAACAGAAAAAGGAAAAGAATAACAAAACAATCAGCACAAAATAAAGCAGTACATGTCACACAAAATAATAGATATTCTGCCCTTAATAGCCTTAATGAGGATATTACTGATGTCGCACCGGTTGTTCAACAAAATAAGATATCCAGATCACCTCCGATATTTGTACATGGAGTTACAGATTATAATAAAATGATAAATGCGCTAACAGCTGTTACTGAAATAGAACAATATAAAACAAAAACAATGGCTGACAATATAGTTAAGCTAAGTGCAAATACTCCAGACACATACCGTAAGTTAGTAACATTCATGAAGGAAACAGGTATAATTTACCACACATATCAGATGAGAGAAAATAAAGTTTATAGAGTTGTCATTCGTAACCTCCATCCTATTGTACCCTCTACCGAAATAGCAGAATCACTGGAAGAGAAAGGTTTCAAAGTAAGAGCTGTAACAAACATCAAACACAGAATTACAAAATTATCCTTACCAATGTTTTTTGTAGACTTGGAACCTGCTGAAAACAATAAAGACATTTACAACCTTAAATTCTTAAATAATCACGTTATAAAAGTGGAACCGCCACGTAAAAATACATCAATTGTCCAGTGTACGAGGTGTCAACAATATAACCATACCAAAGCCTACTGTAACCGTCCCTATGCTTGCGTTAAATGTGGAGGACCGAATGACACTAAAAAATGCAAGAAATCAAAGGATTTGCCGGCTAAATGTGCTTTATGTGGCGGTGATCACCCCTCCAACTATAGAGGCTGTACAGTATACAAATAATTACAAAACAGACTGAAACTAGACACACAGGTTCAATACAGGTTTATCAATTCAAACCACTCACCACCCAGCAACAATAGACAACACTCAACGTTCACACCCTCAACATACAGCCAAGTAGTACAAGGTGACACTGTACAAGCCAACAGTCAAGACACAATCTTACAGAAGAATTCAAAATGATGTTCACCCAGCTAATGCAACAAAACAACATGATAATAAACATGTTGTCTACTGTCATAAATAAACTTGTCTTTAATGTGTAAGTCCTTACGAATATGTTTATGGAATGCGAATGGCATCCAATCAAAAATTCAAGAAATCGAATTATTTTCAAAACTTCATAATATAGATATATTTCTTATATCAGAAACACATTTTACGGACAGATCTTATCTAAGAGTTCCGCACTATACATGCTATCATACGGAACATCCGGATGGTACCGCCCACGGAGGAACAGCGCTACGCATAAAGAGCTCAATAGTTCATTATGAACTACAAAAATATGAGGATCCATGCCTACAAGCAACAACAATACAAGTTTGTAAATTACCAAACCCAATTATCATATCTGCTGTCTATTGTCCACCAAGACATAATATTACCAAGGAGGACCTCAAGTCGTTTTTCCAATCACTTGGCAGTACATTCATATGCGGTGGAGACTTCAACTGTAAGCACACCTACTGGGGATCTCGGCTAATTACCACTACGGGTAGGGCTCTATATAACCTCCTACGAGAAAAAAATATGGATACCTATCAACTGGGGAGCCAACATACTGGCCCACGGACCATAATAAAACACCTAGACTTTTTTGTCACAAATGGAATTTCTTCTAACTATACGGATATTATCAGCAATCTTGACTTATCTTCAGATCATACACCAGTTATCGCTACAATCAGTACAACGATAATTAAAAAATCACCAAGACCATCACTTTATAACAATAAAACAGATTGGGACTCATACAGAGCCATTCTTCAAGAAACCCTACAATCAAATATTAGTTTAAAAACTCCTCAGGAATTACAGCAAGCTATTTATCACTTTATCACTACTCTGCAAAATGCAGCATGGAAATCCATACCTACGATCACAAACAGCGTTCAAAGAGATGTAAATATTCCTAATGTCATACTTGAATTAGTTCGACAGAAGTGAAGAGTGAGAGCTAGATAGCATAAACACAACATCCAGCTGACAAAACAGTGTATAATAGATTATCAAATACCTTAAAGAACCAACTACACAAGATAAGGCAGAAAACTTTTAACCATTATCTAACTACATTATCAAGAACAGATAATAGCATTTAGAAAATCGCCAAAGCAAACAAACGGCCACAAAAAACAAATCCCCCACTAAGAAAAACAAATAACGAGTGGGCTAGAACAGATCAGGAAAAGGCAGACTTATTTGCACGACACTTTGCTAATGTTTTTACGCCCTACTCAGATGATCCTGATGATACAGTAAACAGCTTCTCGGACATACCATTGCAACTGTCGCTACCTATCAAGAGATTCACCTGTGCAGAGCTGGAAGAAGAAATTCAACATCTTAACCATAAAAAAGCACCAGGGTACGAACTAATATCCGGTAAAGTGCTTGCTGAATTACCTATAGTCGGTCTGGTGTTTCTAAGGAACCTTTTCAATTCTATCTTACGTCTCCATTATTGGCCGTTACCACTTAAATTCACAGATAATTCTCATACCAAAACCAGGTAAACCTGTTGAGGAAATTACATCTTACCGTCCAATAAGCTTACTGCCCCAAGTTTCTAAACTGTTAGAAAAACTTTTAGTCACGAGAATACATGAAACAGATATATTGGAAAACTGCATCCCGGACCACCAGTTTGGGTTCCGAAAGTATCACTCTACCATTCAGCAATGTCATCGCGTCGTAAATATGATAACACAGCACTGGACTCTAAATCTTACTGTCCAGCAGTATTTATTGATATACAACAGGCGTTCGATAAAGTATGGCATAAGGGCTCTTATATAAACTCAAATTACACCTTCCAAGTGAATATTATTTACTTATAAAATCCTATTTATCAAATCGACACTTCCAGATAAAGTATGGCCAAGAATATTCTGCCATTCATTCAATCAACTCCGGAGTACCACAAGGCAGCGTTCTTGGACCTCTTCTATATACATCGTACACGGCAGACATACCTACAACAGTAGCTACAACTATAAGCACCTTCGCTGACGATACAGTCCTTCTCTCTCATCATACCAATCCTCAAACAGCCTCCTTAAACTTGCAACATCATCTGTCCCTCTTACAAACCTGGCTAAACAAATGGAGAATCCAAGTGAACGAAGCCAAATGCACCCAGGTAAATTTTACCCTAAATCGCTTGGAATGCCCGCCGGTGCATCTAAATAATATAGCAATTCCTCAAGCAAATGAAGCCCGCTACCTGGGCCTTCATTTAGACAAAAGACTCACGTGGAAACTGCATATATTAAAGAAACGAAAGGAAGTTGATCTACGACTTAAAAAAATGTACTGGTCACTTGGTAGGAAATCGTGTCTATCTTTAGAAAATAAGATTCTACTTTATAAAATAATAATTAAACCTATCTGGACCTATGGCATCGAGCTGTGGGGATGCTCCTGCAAGTCAAACGTAAACATAATCCAACGCATGCAATCCAAAACACTGAGAATGTTAGCCAATGCTCCCTGGTATGTTAGCAACGACACCCTGCATACCGACCTGGAAATGCCAACAGTAGTAGAAGAACGTACTAAAAGAAGCAACAACCATTTCCTGCGACTTCAAGTTCATCCCAATGTCCTGGCATCCAGCCTGCAACATGATCCACCTCCTAGACGACTACAAAAAACGTGGCCCATTGATCTAAGAAGAAACTAACGGGATAACATCGATGGATGGACTCCCCTCACGTCACTACCGTCATCTCATTAGCTCATAGGACCTTATTATATGTTTATTATGTAAAATGGTTCTGATTGTTAATCTGCAAATAAACTAAAAAAAAAATATTGAAAATGTGAATTCCATTCTATACATGTAAGTTACTATTAAATATAGCATTATAATTGTTTTTTTTTATTATTATTATTCTGGTAACTAGCTCAACACTTAACAAATGTTATACATGGTTTTGAGAGTATATTTTGAAAAGTAACTAGAATGCCATGCGAGGCTACGAGTCCCTCAAATCATCACTGTTTACTCACTATTAGTACTGCCGTCGTCTTCGGGGCTTAGTATGCCTTGGAGTAATCTCTGCTTGAGACAGGTGTGTATTTTTTATACCTAGTTGTTTCAAAATACTATTATTGCTTATGTGAGGTTTAGTTATGTTTTTCGTTATGCTTCGAACAAATTTTTTAGTTGTGCAAATTCCCAATTCCTGGTGGATTTGTTGAATACGTATATACCATTAAGCATTTGTCGAGATGCGAAGGATTTTATTTTGAAATATCTGTAGCTTTCTGTAATTAGTTTTGGATGTCGTACTCCACACTTGGCAAACATACATTATAAGTGATCGAAGAAGCGATTTGTATAGCAGTAAGATGCATTCATTTCTTAATAAAATATTTCCGTTAATTCATAAATATTAAATTTAGTCTATTATATCCATAGTTAAGTTTCATATTAATGTATAACTCCGAGCTAGTATGTTGTCCAAAAAACTCTCATATATTTCACAGCTGTGGTTTTAGGAGTACAGAGAATTAATTTATCCTGTATGCAGATAGTGTGGTGTTCCTCTATTTTTCCGAATGTAAAAATCTTAGTTGTATATTTAGTTGAGTTGAGAGTGATGCACTATTTGTTAAGCCATTTATTAAGTGTGTTAACTGCGGTCTGTAGTCTTTTAGTAGCTGTGTGAATGTTTTAATTTTGGATAAAAATAGCAGTATCGTCAGCAATAGTACAATTTTGCTTTCCTCTAGTTTGGAAATATTGTATATATTGAAGAGTGTAGATCCAAAAACGCTACCTTGTGGAACTCCTGCGTTAGTGTGTTTGGTAGTGGATATTACGTTGTTTATTCTTACCGCAAATGATCTGTTGTGTAGAAAGGAAAAAACGAAGCTATTAAATATTTTGGGAAAAGTAAGTAAAATAATTTATGTTTTAGGATTTTCAGTCATACCTTATCGAATGCCTTAGTAATGTCTATAAAGGCGGCAACAGTATATTTTTTGCTTTCTAAGTCATATTCTATGATATCTACAATTCTGTGGAGTTGTTGAACTGTTGAATGTTCTTGTCGGAATCCAAATTGTATAGCTGGGATTATCTGATGTTCGTCCAGTACTTCATTCATACACTTGAAAATAATTTGTCCTAATAGATAGTTTGGATATGGTAGGAAGAAAGCTTATAGGGTGGTAGGAGTCACAATTAGATTTATTTTTTCCTGGTTTAGGAAACTGAGAATATGAGCATGCTTCCAGGTTGCAGGGAAACAACCATTCTCATCCAGACGTTGAAAAACGTGGCCAAGTAGGCTATTGCCTTCTTTGTTAGGTTTTCAGAATCACATTGGGTATTAGATCGGGTCCTGGTGCTTTTTAAGGGGCAATGATTGTACATAATCTTTCACTTCAGATGGTGAAGTGGATTTGTCAAAGTCGGTAGACATTGGCATGTGATTTTCGATGTATGAGATTGTTCGGATCGTATGAGGTCTATTTTCATCAGAAATTGTAGACATAAATGTGGTTTCGAGGTGTCCATAGAAAAAGTTACATTTGTCTTGATCAGATGTGTGCGTAGCATTAGTGTTTTAATTGTTGATATTACTTCTTGTAATGTTCTTGGTGATTTGCCACAGCTCGGTGAATATTTTAAATTTGTCCAATTCTCGTTTATTTGGTGTGTTAATTTGTTTAGTTTATTATTAACGCAAAATTGTTTAGTTATTTGCCATTGTCTACCTGCTTGTCTCTTTTGTTTGATTAAATCTAGTATGTAGCTTGGTGGGATATTTGGGTTATTAATTTTCTTATCTTTATTAATCTTCTATCTTTAGCTTTAGTTGCATTTTCCACGAGTCCTTTACGGCATTTGTAAAACTTAGAATTGCTGAATCAATTTGGTTGGTGCCGTGTATTTGGGTGGGATTTCTAATTTTCGAGCATAAATTTTTCTGAAATAGTTCCTAGCTAACATGTCCCTTTATCAGACGTAGGGTGAGGCTTTAAAGGATGGTGTAATGGTTACAGAGATTATCTGAGTTTAGTTTTGGTATTACAGTTGAATTGAAATATGCAGATTTTTGGATATAAGTATGTCAAGAATGGTTAATGGTCATGTATGTAGGTATAATAAGTGTATTCATCTGGTGCGTGTATTTCAAACTGATATTTTGCAGCCCAGATGTTCAGTTTGTTACTGTTGGGGTATATCAGCTCGGGAGCTTTAGAATCAACACTTGTATTCAGGTCACCTATAACTAAAGTTAGTATGGTGGTGTTAAATATATTTTGTATGTCTGCTTCTAAGAAACGTTTGTTAAGTTGACTGTAAGCCGTTGTGATTTGAATAGAGTTTATGGTAAGGCTAATAGTTTCAAGGTAGTCTATAATAACTTCATTGGTGCTAGTATGCTCTAATTTTTGTTGGATAAAAACAAAAACTCCTCTCTATGCTATTTTTTTTTTTGCCTATTTCTATAAATTTGGTAGCCGCTAAATATGTTAGTATAATTTCACAGATTGGTATTGAGTGTTTGTTTTTGTTGAGATGTCGGGCGACGCTTACTATTGGAATTTTTTGTTAAGAGTTCCTCTTTGATTTCTGCTTCAGAAAGGGAAAAGGCACATTTTTATAACTACAGAGAGTGGTTTTTCGCTGGGATTACAAAAAGTATAAAATTAAATAGAATTGTTGAGATAAAATTTGATAAGTACACTTAATTGCTATGTGCAGTAATGAACTTCCTATCCTTAGTGATATTTTTTAGGTCCTTAATTATTTTTGGTAGTTCTTTAACGTTATGCATGAATATTGGTGGAATTTTAATTCGTCTGTCATGATGTTCTGCGTTGATAACGGGTAATATGGATTGTTTCTAATCAGATCTTCGGGATTCCAAAAATAATGCTTGATTACCTCATTAATACGACGTGTGAGTTGATCTAATTTTCGCTTTTTATTAATACCTAATGATGTATGAATACTCTATGATAATAATTAGTCAACCCCGAAGGGTTGAAAATTATGGTTATATGAATAATCGTAAGTTAAATATACACTGTAGAAATTATGTTAAATTAAAAAATTAACCATCGAAGATAACTTTTAAATTCATAACAATTAGTTGAACCACCTTATTAGTATTAAAATTATAAATGAATAAATACGCCTGACCTTAAGGCTGCGGTTCGGTCGCACCGATATCTCAGATAACATTGTCTCGCACACGTGCACTATGGTTCAATGCACGGGCCGAACCAATTAAATACTGTTATTTTGTCGAAACGACACCCGTTAAAAAACAATGGATGTAAAAACCTTTTAGAAATTTTTTATTCACAAAAATTAATAAAATACCACTACCGAAAACAATACATAAACTTAATCATATTTTCGACGGAATTTTTTTCTCAGAAGTTTTAATGATGTTTACTTAAGACTAATTAGGATACTTCGAAAAGCAAATCTGTAGTACTTAAATTGCGTTTAGCCACTTTAAACACAGTGCTTACTATCATTAAATTACTAAAAAAACAGTCTGCTAAACTCTTTTGTAAGTATGGAACATTATATTCTTAAATATGTTTTTGTGTACTTGCAAATCCACGCCATATAACATTGGTACTCTGGTTTTTTATTGTTTCAATGTTGTTTTCCACTAACTCTTTCTAATTAGAACTTATCAAGAGTTGCATTTTCCATAAATGAATATCTCTATGAAAAAAGACGTCGTAGTTGAAAATATGTAATCTGCGAGGCAGTTTTATACTCTTTATTACAAAATGCACAAATCAATTTATCATTGTAAACACTCATTGTATGCATATTATTACGTAGATTATACTGACCAGATATCAAACCAGTCTATTTTTTAGATAATTTAGTTCTAAATATATTTTTAATGTTCTTTTATCTAATTTTAGTGATTTTGGTAATATATACGTATCAAATCACTTAAACAACTATGAACTACGATTATACCTACTTCAGATCCACTAAAATAATTTTTTTAAGCTAGTGTACTATTTTGTTTCTTTTTCTGATATACCTTTATGTATCGGGATCCGCGTAAGAGTAGTACATTGCAGTTTACAAGAGTAAACCCAAAAAACAACGTGCCTTTTACAAAGCAATCAGATGCTTTTAGAGCACTCTCGGGAAATCATATAATACCACATCATTAATCTGGTTATTGAAGTCACCGTGCAAGAACAAAACAAATTTATAGAGCACCAGCCAAAATAATCAGACTTCAAGGGCCTATAGTACTATACTGCATATTTTTCAGCGTCAGACAAATCTTTGACAAGGCAACTAATAAAAGTCTTATTGTCAGATATGGCATCAAGCTAACAATCTTTTATCGCGTCAACTCGGAAGTTCTCCAAAGCAGTGTGTTAACCTCAATTCTGTACCTGATACACACGATGGACCTTCCGATAATAGTAGAAAACACAATAACCCAATCCAGCCATTTCGACAACTACAAATCCATCTCCACGATATACAGCAACGGTGCAAGAAGTCATGAATTCAAATAAATACTAAACCCATAAACCTAACATAAACCTTAATAAGAGCTTTCCACCCTCCACTGTTGTTAAATAATCAATATATTTCCTAAGTGCAAAATATCTTAGATAAAAAACTGACTTGAAGAACACATGGTGTTAAAACTATAAAAAATGTATTGGCTAATAGCGAACAGAGTTACAACATTCTTGAAAAAACAAACTACTCTTTTACAAAACCATACTGAAATCCATATCGACTTACGGAATACAGCTGTGAGGTGCAGCAAAAACGTCCAACAAAATTAAAAAAAAATCCAATCAAAGGTACTCAGAACAGGAGGAGCTAAACTCACTAGAAGACTACTTGAAAAGTGAATGGGGAAAAAATCCATCATCCTATTCTCTACAAACACACGACTTCGTGGACGACCAAACCAGACGAGACTAAGAGATACCCAAGAAAGAAGAGGCACGATATTTGGAAACAATTCTAGAAGACATATTTACCTGAAATCCTCACGTTGATCGTGCACGTTAACGAAGGCGAGAGCAACGCGACAGGTGCTTGGATCATACCTGCTTCATTCCGAGAGCCAACTGCCCTTCCGTAATAAATTAACAATTTACAAGATGATCCTCTACCGGAGCATAATGTACACCTGTCTCACTTGCAAATACTGTGCGAAGACGCACATAAACAAGCTCCAGATAATACAGAATGAGGCTCTCTGCTCTAACTTTGGCCCTTGCTGGTATATTAGGAACACAAGTATCTACCAAATGTCGCCATGCCAACCATCCAGGAGTACATCTCCCGGTGCGCTCTTGTTCTCCAGCGTTGAAAGCCACAACAAACCTATAATCCTTAGCCTCTACAAATACGAGCTGACAGGGACGACCGCCATAAAAGCCCGAAGATTCTAATTCCCTCGTAAGATGATACGATATCGACCTACGCAGGACTACCAACATCAACGTCAGATCACCAAAGAAGAAGAAGGGTTAGAGGTTGGACTTGGAGGCGATCAAGTTAACGTCAATCTTGTGTTAATTAGTAGTAAAGCCCGCCGCCGCGAGCATTAGCACCACATATCGTAAATCACTGATTACGGAATCAACAAGTTAGTTAAAGCGGCAGAAACACCGCCTACGGTGCCATATTATTCCGCTCCTCTTCTACCGCGAGCAAATATGCGCCGACCAATGCAAAGTTGCTAACCCCTGTTAGTCTTCCCGAAGCAGTTGGTCTGCATAATTCTGAATCCGTATCTAATCGCGTTCCGAAAGAGGGCCCAGCGCCCTTACCAGCCATAAGTTTTCGCTCAGTGTCGTCAGCCAGCAAGTAGTGCAGGTACAAAAGTGAGGACTCTGCTCTACTACCCGGGATAAACCTACAGACAAGGTTTACGCTGAGAACAAGTTTGAGCCCGTCAGCAAGGAGACGGAGTAATAAGAAGAAACCCTCAAAATTAAAATGCCTCCAATTGTCCTTCGGGACACCCAGGTTTTTTGTTTTATAATATTCAATCTTTTAGTTGTTCAATATTTAATTACTATGTGTTAATTTGTTTAGATTATCCACTACTCTATTGTTTGGTTTCAGCTTTAGTTCCACAAACAACAAAAAAAGATTCAATTGTACATCTTTCCTTAATGTTGGAAATATTAGTGTCCGCATGTCTATAAAATTTTAACTCTTCTTCTAATTCATTTAAATTTACGGATTAAGAAGTATTTCTATAAAGTACTCCATAACTTTGATCTGTTTTGATTTAATGATTGTAATATTCTGTATTCAATTATTTTAACTCCTAACTCTACCAATAGTAAATTGGATTTCTCTTATTTTATAGTTATCATTTTGATTTTGGTTGGCTTCTTTTGACTTAAAGGGTTTAGCCAGTCTTTACGTTGTTTTAGATTTGTTTGGATTGTTTTTGTTTCTGCGACTGTGTTTTGAATGTTTGTGTTTCGTCAGTTGAGTTCAAGAGATAGTATTGTTAAATATGAGAGGATACTTGTTTATTTGACAGCAACCTTTAAATTAAAGTGTAAACTACTTTTCGTTGGATGGCGGCAATTTTGGTCTTAGTACATTTGATAAGTAGAGAAAAAGGCTTGAAAGTGGTAACAACTTAAAGCATAGAGGGAAGAAATGACACCAATGGACTGGAAACAATACTACCTTTATATAAAAAAGAAAATTATAGAGATTGTTCAAACAAGAGAGGGATCACTATATTGAGTCTAATGGTCAAAATATACAAAGGAATAATAGAAAAAAGACTAAAAGCAGTTATAGAAGAAACACAGAGCGAATTCAAGGAGAGGGGAATACAGTGCCACATTTTTGCAATAAAACAGTTAATAAAAGAAAGAATAAAGAAGAAAATACAACTAGAAAAATAGTATAAAGAAGTTTAAAAAAAAATAAACAACGATAAGAATATACAAAAACAAAAAAAAAGTTATGTTCGAACGAACAATATATGTATGCGCGTTTCCAAATGACTTACTTATATATATGCAAGAAATCAATAAGAACCACAGTATATAGGCAAAAGCCTTGAAGAAAAAAAATCTAAAAGTGAATATGAATAAAACAAGGGTAATAGTGATAGAGAAAGAAGGGGGCCGGCGAAGAGATTGCTCTGTAAGCAATCCGAGAACGAACTTAAAAATTCGAAATCGAATATCTCGAAAATTATTTGGCATAGAATTTTTTCCACTTCATTTTCGAATTCAGCGTAAAATTTCCTATAAGCATACGTTTTAAAATTTTAAAAAACTTAAATTTTGTGACGGACCGACAGACAGACAGAATTCAGTAACGAACTTTTTAAGTTCGTTGAATATCAAAGATAAATAGAATAAACGTAGAACAAGTAGAAATATTTCAATACCTGGATGTACAAGTACATAAAATTGTAGAAATAAAGTAGAAATAACATATGTAATAGAAAGAATCTGTTCTATGCATCAAGTAATTCAATCAAAAGAAATAGAGAAGTAACACGAAAGATAAACAATAACTGAATATAAAACCACTTTCAAACCGTATGGAAGTTAAAGCTGAAACATAACAAAGCAGATGAAAAGTAAACTATAGGCTATAGATATGATATGAATCACAAGAAAATAATAACAGTTGGACTTGGAGGCGACAAGTTAACGTCAATTTTGTGTTAATTAGTAGTAAAGACCGCCGCCACGAGCATTAGCACCACATATCGTAAATCACTGATTACGGAATCAACAAGTTAGTTAAAGCGGCAAAAACACCGCCTGTGGTGCCATATTAGTCCGCTCCTCTTTACCTCAAGCAAATATGGGACCAATGAAAGTTACTAACCCCTGTTAGTCTTCCCGCAGTTGGTCTGCATAATTCTGAATCCGTATCTAATCGCGTTCCGAAAGAGGGCCCAACGCCCTTACCAGCCATAAGTTTTCGCTCAGTGTCACCAGTCAGCAAGTAGTGAAGGTACAAAAGTGTGGACCATACTACCCGGGATAAACCTACAGGCAAGGTTTACGTTAAGAACAAGTTTGAACTCGTCAGCGAGGAAACGGAGTAATAAGAAGAAACACTCAAAATTAAAATGCCTCCAATTGTCCTTCGAGACACCCAGGTTTTTTGTTTTTTAATCTTCAATCTATTAGTTGTTCAGTATTTAATTACTACGTGAGTTGCGATTTGACTTTCCTAGCGTTAAGATCGGTGTCCCGTTCCGCTCGCTCGAAAGTACAAGTGCCAACGGCTATCGCGTGTTATCGCCGCCTGCGGCTATTACTAGTGATAGTGCATTTCCTACTACAATTAATATTAGTAAGTACTAAATTCACTATAATAGAACCCCTGCGGAGGGGTTCCTGACCATTATGAGCGCTAACGATAATAAAAGAAACAGTGGCGATTTATCGCCATCGGAATATGAACCGAATAAAAAATATTTGTTCGAGCCAAAAAACTTAATTACAAAAAACAAATTCTATTTAAATGAAAAACAAATCGGAAATGCTGGCAAAATTATCTATCAAGGCAAGCACGCCGCGGCAATCAACTCGATGGATACAGCTAATCTGCAGACGCAAGTCACACCAATACCTGTTGAAAAGAAAATAAAAATTCCACCTTTATATTTGCATAATGCTGATAAACTCAATTACCAGGAAATACTACAGGAACTAGAAGATAAAACCAAAACTGAATTTACAACAGTCCACAAAAACAATCAACTAAGACTAAATATAACAAGCATAGAAGATTATCGATGTATGACAAAACACTACAGTGAAATGAAATTAAGTTATCACACTTTTAAGGACCCATAAACAAATAATCTCTCGGTAATTATCCGGAATATTCCTGTATCACTGACGGAAAAAGAAATAGAAACCGAATTAACAGCCTTAAAATACCCCATTAAAAAGATTGCGCGTTTGTATAACAAGAATAGATATCCAATCCCTCTTTGTGCGGTGGATCTTGAAAATACACAGGAAGGTAGGAAAATCTTTGGCTTAACAAGACTTAATTATTGCGTAATTGACGTTGAACTACGAAGAAAATCTTCAGAAATCCCGCAGTGTAAAAAATGCCCACTATATGGCCACACTACTGCCAATCTCTGCCACGATGTGTGAAATGCACAGGTAACCATCTATATGACAACTGCCCCAAAAAACCAAATGAGGAACCACAGTGTGTTAACTGTTTGGAAAAACACCCCGCAAACTATAGAGGATGCAGCTACTTCCTTAAGATAAAGCAGTCAACAAATAGCAACTACAGAACACCGAATAAGACATTTGCACAAGCAAACTTAAATAAGCAGGAGAGCCATGTAAACCAGCCGCCCTCACCTAGTCAACGCCAAGGACGTGCACCCCAAGCTAATGCCAACCAGGCGGGCGAATCTCAAAACGCAACTGACTTTATCACAACTATATTAACAAAACTTGTTGAATTACTCATTCCACACCTAGAAAAACTAACGCCATTATTAGCATCTATACTTCCTACCTTGCTAACTAATGGACCCAAATAAACAGCAAATAGTTACTAAATTAACCTTGACTAATTGGAATGCCAATGGTCTAAAAATGCAACGCTCCATTTTTATTGATTTTATGACTGGTTATGACATAGATATCGCTTGTGTAACGGAAACGCACTTTATTAACACTGAAGCATTCCGCATCCCAGGATATTTAGTGCACCGAAAGATAGAGTAGCTGATAAGGCCTCCGGGGAGTAGCGATCATAGTAAAGAAAAATTAAAACATCACCTACTTCATCTTGTTGATATAGAAAACTTAGAAGCTGTAGCCATACAAGTACACATGGGTAGTAACCGCCCCCTAAATTAATCTCTGCGTACAAACAACCCAATAAAAGACTATTAGACCTCGATATAGGTAAATTATTCAACAGTACGGAGCCTACGATGCTACTAGGTGATCTAAATGCAAAAAAACCACCTGGGGATGCCGAACTAGCAACCCTGAGGGTATAAGGCTACACAACATTATGGCGAACCATTGCATACTTATATCAGCACCTAATGAATTTACCTACTATCCGTATAGGGCTGAGTATCAGCCTGACATTTTAGACGTTGTGCTACACAAGAACCTTCAAAAACCAACCCAACAAACGGTAACAAACGAACTAGACTCGGACCATCTACCCGTAATCTTGTCGTTCTATGACATACCTCAAATAAAGCCACCTACTCCTAAACTTGTTGATGGAATAACCGACTAGACAACTTTTCAAAAAAAGCTAGACCAAAAACTAATCTGGACGGAACCGCTACAATCTCCTATGTGTATCGATGAAGCAATAACACAATATACGGTTGCAATACAAGAAAGTGCACAAGAATTCAACCTTTATGTACATGACTTGCCCACGGTAAACAATTCAACGCTAGCCATGTTTGCCGACGATACGGTGATACTAACGCAGGGCGCTACAATTGAAACAACAATAGAACGACTACAAAATGCAGTAAACATAACGTGTGACTGGTTTAAAAAGTGGAAAATAAAAATCAATCCTACCAAATTGCAAGCAAAGATATTTGCACTCAAACGTTACACCCATCTCCCAACAGTCAGACTAAACAATGATGATATACCATGGAACCCAAAGGATGCTGCAATAAAGTACCTAGGAGTCCATTTACATACAAAACTCAACTGGAGGTATCACATAAATAAAAAAATTAACGAGTGCCACACAAGAGTCATTCTATTGTACTCGCTGATCAACCGAAAATCCCATCTTAGATCTGAATGCTCATTATTGATCTATAAGGCGATCCTCCGCCCTATATTATCTTATGCATGCCCAGGAGTAACGCACCCAAAACATCATTGAAGAAACTTCAAACTATGCAGAACAAAGTGCTACGTCTTGCAATTAACTGCCCTTGGTTCATACGCAACAGCCAAATAACATACACCATGAGTTAAGTGTTCCACTAATCTCAGACTACATTCATAAGCTAACTAGTAACTTCTTTAAAAAATTAGTGATGTGTACAAGTGCAACTAAATTAAACCTCGGTCAAAAGAACATACACTCTAGGATCAAGCGTAAGCTACCACAGGACCTACTCTAGATTAACTAGCTTTAAGTAATAGTAGAACTCAAATGTTGTAAGTCAGAGGTGTGAATGCACTCACTTAATCCTCTCTCAAAAATTAATGTACTCCTAGTCATAAGTTTATTCATGTAACATAGCCGTGTATTGCATCTTGTTTGCAGAGCCAGCTAATATATATTAAAAATAAATTACTACGTGTTAATTTGTTTAGATTAGCCACTACTCTATTGTTTCGTTTCAGTTTTAGTTCCACAAACAACAAAAATGATTCAATCATACCTCTTTCTTTAATATTGGAAATATTAGTGTTCACATGCCTATAAGATTTTAACTCTTCTTTTAATTCATTTAAATTTACGGATTAACAAGTATTTCTATGAGTACTTCATAACTTTGATCTGTTTTGGTTCAATTATTGTAATATTCTATATTCAATTATTATATTTCCTAACTCCACCAATAGTAAATTGGATTCTCTTATTTTATAGTTATCATTTTGATTTTTGTTGGCTTCTTTTGACTTAAAGGGTTTAGCCAGTCTTTACGTTGTTTTAGATTTGTTTGAATTGTTTTTGTTTCTGCGTCTGTGTTTTGTATGTTTTATGTCTCATCAGTTGGGTTTAGGAAATAGTGTTGTTAAATGAAGAACATGAAAAGTAATTCAATAAAAAAAAGAAAGAAGTAACACGAAAGATAAACAATAACTGTATATAAAACCATATTCAAACCGTATGGAAGTTAAAGCTGAAACATAACTAAGCAGATGGAAAGTAAAATACATGCTATAGATATGAAATAAATCACAAGAAAATAATAACAGAACAATTAAAAGTAAAACCGATTTTAAAAAATATAGAAGAGCAGCTATTAAAATAGTTTGGAAACATGATAAGAATTTAGAAATAGACAGCCAAAAAAATTAGATAGGCAAGAATGCAGCAAAAAAGAATGCGAGGAAGAACAAGGAAAATATGTGCATAAATTATAGTGCATTTTGTGTTAATGTTATTGTATAACGATGATATGCTCTTATGACAGTTTATATTTAGCTTTACACGACAAACTGTTGTTTTGATTTCGTCTTTCTGATTTCAATTTAAGCTCAAGTAAAAATATAAAGTAAAATTTAAAAAAATGTATACACAAACGCGGCTGACCTTAAACAAGATTGAGATCGCTCTCAAGGTGATGCAAGTATAATTGCCTTCAACACGAACTGAAGGTATGTTTAGGCGATGTGCTTTTTCATGCAATAAGATGCATGCAGCAAATTGCAAGAGAAGTCATGCAAAAGTGCACGCTCCAAATTCTGACGTAATACTAAGCGCAAGCATTCTCGTTGAGTCGCTCATGCAACAAGTTATACGATATCGCATTTTTTGTATTATATTAAAGTTTTTCAATTATATCTTTATTGAATGGTATGAGATATGAAAAGGATTTTCAATTTATTGAAGACTTAGTTCAAAATAGTAATGTTATTATACTTTTTATTGTGACAGTTTTACTCGTAAAATCACTATGAAATAAATTTTGTACATGTGTATTAGATAGGATATATGTTATCCAGCCATTAAGTTTCTAAGCGTGCATCATTGTGCTCAACATTGCAAATAACATTTTTTTGCGAACTTACAGGCACTGTAGCCTCAAGGGCTTATTGTGCCTACTAACATGCACCTTAAATTAGGACATCACATACAACCATGGGTTGAGCGAGACTCGAACTCGCGTGCGCCGTCAAGAGGACAAAGTCAACTGGTTGAACCATCTGAGCCACCGCGCCCCTGCAAATAACATTGCATAAAAGATATACATTTAATGTTACTTATGCACTTAAAAATTAAAACAATCCTAACGTAAAAGGGTTTCTTAGCCTATATCTACTATACATGTACAGCAAATCCGTAGATATGTATGACGTGATTCTTTTTGTATCTCTAGAGTCACTATGCACTAGTTATTTTACATTACATTTGAATTACTTTAGAGAAACCTCCTACACAGAAAAATGATTCTATGCCCTCTTAAATAATATTTTGGAATTTAAAACAGCTAACAAAAATACTGATACATTATATAACCTTTTTGGTTAAGGCCATTAGTTACAAATAAACGTGTAGAAATTATCAACAAATCCAAATTCACATTTTTTTTAATTTGCTATATTTAAATTTACATACCAGTAAATTTACAAAGTAAATACCACAGAGGTAAACGCAGTTACCCGTTCGTAGGACTGGTAGTACCAAAGAAAACAAAATATAGATCTTATAATCTAACTTTTTGCGCACTTACAGGCACTGCAGCCTCAAGGGCTCATTATGCCTACTAACATGCACTTAAATGTTAGGACATTTACACACACCCATAGGTTGAGCGAGACTTGAACTCTCGCGCGCCGGCTAAAGGGCAGAGGCAACTGCTTAAACCTTACTTTCTATGAATATTTCCTCAAAATTTAAGGGAAAACAAACAAAATTTTAAATTTTAAATGCCCAAATTTATAACTTTAACCTTTTATCAATGAAACGACTTTACAATCAAATTTTATTAGAAACTTTTTGCTATAATTTATTCTTATTTAATAATGTATTAATAGTATTTAGTATTTAGAAAATATTTTACTTAACTATATATTACAGTGAGATATCTTTTTGCTAATCTGTATATTCATGCATCATATAACTTATCCATTTTTTAAGTTTATATTTGCATGCTTTCATACTCTTGACAATTTTTAGTTTTTTTAGTTCATTTAGAAGCTTCTTAAATAAAGATGTTGCTATTATGAGACTGTTTTTTGCTAACCTCTTTTTTCATTAAAGGTATTTTTAGTTGCTTACTTCTTGTTATGGTAGTATATTCTAGAAATTTAGTCTTATTGCATTATAATGATAACTTAAAGATTCATATGCAAATTTTTGATCAACCCGCAGGGTTGCTAACAATAAATTTGTTTTTATTAAAAATTTTTAACATTCTATTTTAGAGTCTTTGCACCAAACCTAGGTTATTAGCATAAGCACCTCTCCAAGCTATGATTTGCAACGTAGTTTGCAATACTATGAAAAAGGTGTAGTAAATCATTTTTAAAGTCTCAGGTAACATTATCTTTCACAATTTATAAAATATAAAAACCAAACATTTGATTTTATTGATGATATTTCTTATGTGTTTATCCCATTTCATATTGTAGTCAAAATTAGTTCCCAAATATTTGTAATACTTTACCCTGCTTAACTCATTTCTATTAATTTGTATATTAATATTATTTAATACACTTTAACAGTAATTTCCAAAAGTAATGTATACAGTTTTATCAATATTCAGGAAAAGCTTATTTAACACCATCTATGTTGATATTTTGTTAAGTAATTATTCATCTTAGTTTCTACTTCACTCCACTTCTTATCAATTGATATAACTGCTGTATCGTCTGCATATGAAATTACAGAATCATGAGGCACATTTTCTAACATGTCATTTATGTATAATATAAATAAAAGTGGGTCTAATATAGTCCCTTGTGGTACCTCTGTTTTCACTGTTTGATATTTCCCAACAACATTGCTTACTTTCACTCTTTGTAACCTATTGTGCAAATAATTTTCCATAAGTTGTAAAGCAGTACCTCTAATTCCATGATTGTATAATTTGTTGATTAACATTTTATGGTCTACAGTATCAAAAGCTATAGCCAAGTCCAAGAAGGTAATAGCGATTGGCGTACTTTTGTCCAAATTATTGTATATAATACTACTCATATGTTGTAATGCATCTTTTGTTCTTCTGTTTTTCATAAACCCATAATGCATGGTATAAATTATTTTGTGTTTATTTATGAAACCTAATAGTCTATTGTATACTACCTTTTCAAGAATTTTTGCTAAATTAATAGGTGTATAAATAAGTTCCCAGCTTTTTCTGCAAAATTACAGTTTTATTTAAAAACAAACAAAAAAAAGCTTAAGTATCAAAGTATTCTCCGTTGGCGTCGATGACCTTCTGCCATCTTTCGGGTAGCTTGCGAATTCCCTGGTGATAGAAGCTCACCGACTTCGAGACGATAAAGTTATCGATGTATTTTCGAACTTCTTCTTCTGTTTTGAAGTGCGTATCAGCCAAGTGATGCTGTAACGACCGGAATAAATGATAATCGGAAGGGGCCATGTCTGGGCTATACGCCGCATGTGGGAGAAGTTCCCAGCCTAAGGCGTCTGCAGCTCATCCGTGTCAAATGTTTCAGGGCGTCCAGCGCGTGGTTGATCTTCAAGACTAAACTCTCCTCCGCGAAATCTTTGGAACCACTTTTTGCACTTTTCATGACTTACAGCATTCTCACCATATGCAGCACAAATCATTTCGGTGGCTTCAACAGCGTTTTTCTGAAGATGAAACGCGAAGTGGATAGAAAATCGAATAAGTTCTTTTGTGATTGCCATCGTGAACACAGCTGATTATTGAGGTTATGTGCATCCAACGCCAAATCGCATGATGTTTCGAAAGACCAAATGTCCTTGCTTTAAAACCTCAAGAGGGCGGACTTAATACGTTACATGTAAACGGTGATTTGCGTCCTGTGAAATCTAAAGCTAAGAACTTATTTATACACCTACTAGATATTAGTGATATTGGCCTATAATGTGATGCTATACTTTTACATTTTGCTTTGTAGATTGGTTTAACTTTAGCTTTTTTTAGAGCGTCAGGGCAGATAGCTTTCCTATACATAAATTTATTATATATACTAATGGTTCTGAAATCAAGGATTTTAATACTTTCAATGATTTTATATTTATATTGTCTACTCCACCATTTTTTAATTCCATGGCATCTATGATACTGAAGATCTCTTCAGCTGTTGTTGGTAAAAGAAATATAGAATATAGTTTCATTAACTTTAAACTGAACACAACATTAAACTAAAAGCAAGTCTAAAAGCTTCTTAAAATACCAACCACACAATATGTAATCTGTATTTAGTATGCATATGCATGGTATGTAGTAGCAATGGACAAAAGCTCAACTAATTAATAAAACTTATAAAAATATTTTAATACTGATATAATTAATATTTTAATGGAAAATGAAATATGTTAATAATTAAAATCTTGCTCTACATAATAATGAGATAACAATATAAATCTATAAACGACAAACTTTAGGTAACTTTTAGCTTAAAGAAAATTTTTGGGGAACACTATGAAATTAAACGGCTCCAATTACCAAATTATGAAATATTTGTAGATGATAAAAAGACAACATTAGGGGAACTCAATGATGGAATATTTAATTTTGTCTAAGTCTTAGTATACCGTAACATAAAAATAATTTAATTATGGTTTTCCCTAAAATTAATTAGTACAAATACTAAGTACAATATCTTTGTACTAAAATTAAAATGACTTACTGAATGAAGAGTGGCATTTTTGATAGAAAATCAAAATGGACATTGACAATATTATTTGAAATCAAAGGAGATTAATCTTGAAAGAACAAAAATTGTACAGCAAAGATAAAAATTAATATATAACTAATTATAAGACGCTACAAGGAACTATGGTTCTAGAAAATCGGATAAAGTGTTAAGTATTCAGGTTTTCAAAAAACCAACCTTAGGTTCCGAAACTCACATTGTGAAACAAACCTATTTTTACAAATCGGTAATTTCTAAACTCAAATCGTTTATACACGACATAATGTTCGAAATTTAAATCGTCTATAAACGAGTTAGATCCGAGGCTAAACTCGCGTTCCCTACAAGCAAAATGCTTAAATCTAAATTGTAAATTTTTAATCTCGACTGCTCCTCGAGTTTCGTTTATTAGTTACCACATTATTAACAACCACATTACTTGCGGTATTTATGCAATAAAATCTTTTAAAGAGATGCTATGTGACTTTTTTAACACAATAGAATATTTAGTTATCTGTCGCTTACTTTTTATTCCATTCAAACCTTAAAGATATGTGTTCATTAACGTTCAATATCTGCTCTTCCTTATACCCATACAAACGCACATATATACACATATAGATGTGTTTCGAACATAAACCAGAAATGTCTACAAACTGCACAAAGCGGAAACTAGGTATACTGCAGCTAAAGGTTTAAAAAATTTAAGACACCAAGTGAAAGCTCAATCCGTACTTTCTAAAGCTCTTGCAAGATTTGCAGCCGAATGATTACGTTGAGCGATTTAATTTTTTTAAATTTCATGCAGACAGCCTAGGTTCTTCGACCTGGCGCTTTTGACTTATTTTTAGAGAAGGGAACATGTTTACGTGTCACCATTGCTAATACAGTAGATGATCTCCGACACCGCATTGTCGCTGGATTCATGTTCGTTAATGAAAAAATGTTATAAAGAAAGCTTAGACAAATTGATTTGTCGTGCCAGAATAGAAGCACATGGAACATTTATAATGATACAAGACAATATCTGTTTCTTTTTGATTGGCAATTGTTATTTTATGTTCTAGCTCCTAAATATTCGATAAACATACTTTCTTACTCTCACACTAAATCGTAAAGTTCTTTCAGTTGCACACATTATTAATATACTGTAATTAAAGGAGTCTGTAGCTTTTGGGTTAGACTCTTTTCTTTGATTTTAAAAAAGACCAATACGAATGAACATTGTAAGCGTGATTATCAACAGAACCTAAACTAACCTATTAAAGATTTAAGTTTATTGCAAGTTTGTTTCTTTATCCCATTTACTAATTTATGTTTTACAAGTCTAAAAACAGCCGTTGTTTTTCGACATGATCAATTTACCAATTTACTACAATGATTTCCTTTTTTATACAGCTTGTGAGGGAACTAAAACTGCCACGTTTATAGTTTATATTGCGATATTAAGTTATTGATGACGATCCAGTAAGAGCCTCTGAAAAACTACAAAACAACCTTAATATTACTCATGATTCTGTCTGTGCATGTTACATTTACTAAACGATATAGTGTATGGTAAAGCTCTGACGCCCTGCGTAGGAGCACGGCCTGCAAACTGAAAGGTTAAGACTCTCATATGTTTGCTCTTTCTGGCCGGTCGTCGCACTATCTCTGATGATGTGGCAAGTATCGCACCTTAGACGACCACCATTATTACCACTTGTTAGAGTAAACGCAAATACTTAATTTTTTTAGTAACTGAGTAGGGGACCGGCCAAGCATCAGAGAGCACCGGGAATGAACCAGAATCCGTCAGCAATGCATCCCGCCCCTTAACTGCGGGACCTGATATGGTATATTCCCAATAATAATACTCAACAGACAAGTGCCTCTGTCTGCTAAATACTTAGGAATGCATCCTAATAAAAACACATTATTGAAAAACAAATGCAACTAAGTCTAAAATTCTACACTTTCTTTTAACAAGCTACTTATATACAAGGTCCTCTTTAAACCGGTATGGATGTATTGCATCCAATTATCAAAAACGTCATCTTCTGACATTGCGATAATTGAAAAATTACAGTCGAAAAAACTATTACCAACGCAACACAATATATAAATAATAATGCGAAGAAGTGATCTTAACATAAATAGTACGCAAAGTAAGATTATGAAAAATATTGTTTATAAGCTAACATGGCACTGATTTATCGTTTTGTTACCCGACTAAGTCCCTCCCTTCCCTTGGATCGTACGGGGGATAGACAAAATTTTGGTTGGTGTTCTTATCGCTTTCAACCCCTTTCTGTCGAACGCTGTATTTAAACTTCAAAATCTGAAAAACAGGATTCAGGGAAAAGCGTGTTTTGTTCACTCTTGAAAAATAGAAAATGTTAATAATAAAGTATATTTTAAATAAAATTTATAGATCACTTTTAAACATGGTAAAGAAAATTTATTTTTCAAATGTTGGATCAACAATTACGTTATTGATTGATTCGTGGAGTGGTCACTGTCCCAGAGTTGTTCAAGAAGCTACACCACCTGATAGGCAGTACATCTAAAACTAATACCTACAGGAACGACTGGAACTCTCCAACCATTAGATATTAATGATTTTCGTATATGGAAAAACTACATTAAACCTTTTTTGGACAATGTGATCCTCATGGATGAAGACCTGAATTTACATATGAGAGATAATATAATTAAATTACAGTTACCAATTCATAACCAACCTCATTTTCATATTATGTGTGCGTAAGCGATCGCGACTACAGACAATGCTCCAAACATCTCAAGGATGGCAAACTACTCAAATGAGTACTATGTGAGAGTAACCACTCAGCTAATTATAAAGTCTGTAAAGTGTATCTTTAAATTCTAAACAAAAGAAAATTCTCTCTTATAAAGCAAGTTACCTCAACCATGCCAAGCACCAAACTAGGAAGCACAGCGTACAAAATATAAACTCAGAACAAGTCTCAAAGGTGGTGACAGAAAACCAATACCGTATACAAGCCATAATAAGTTCTGCCTCATAAACCAAATATTACAATGGCTAAGTATAAATCCACAATACAGAAATGCTACGAATAATCTTTCACTATACGAAAATTATTTTATAACCAACCTTAAAAATACAATTGAATCAGAGGATGAGTACTAAACTCACAAATCAATTAAAAAATTATAGTGACCATCAAAAGCCTGCAACCAAAATTGATAATGAAATGGTCCAATTATATAAAATTGTCCTATGGAACGCCAACGTATTAGTAAACGACAAACAGGAAGTTCAAATATTTCTAAAATACAATCACAAGCACACTTACAAATTTTAGATTATCAAATATATGACACCAAACACTCACACTGAAAATCAAGCAAGAGGAGACTCCACAATAATCATAAGAAAACATATAAAATATTCCGAATTACCAAAATACAAAAGGAGTTTTCTTTAAGCAGCTAGCATACAAATAGTAGATTGGCTCTCTGGTAGTTTTTGCACTCTATTGTCCTCCTAACTGTCAATACAACTAAGACAGTGTTCTTCAGATACTTTAGAAACCACTTCTTGGCGGGAGGCGACTACAACGCCAAGCACACGCACTGGGGTTCATCACTCTCCCCTCCAAGCAGAGAAAGAACTCTTTATCAAGTGACTCAAGAAGAACATCTAGACTACCTCTCCATATATGAACCAGCTTACTGGTCAACAGAATTTACAAAAATCTCAGAATTTTTGGATTTCCTTGTAGCCAAAGGAATCTCGACTAGGAATTTAAGGATCTGTCGTCTGACCATATCCCTTCGAGACTACACAATTTTAAAACACACTGGGAATATTTCAGATAAACAATCGAGAAAAAATAAAGCTGAAGGCACCTTTCAAAACAAGAGCCGAACTCGAAAACGCAATTAAAAATTTTCTTAAAATAATACGAAGGAAGCGTTGACAAACCTCGTGACCAAACAAGTTAAACAAGAATTACCGATAAATTAAAAAAATAGCCCCAAAACGGCGGTTAAGAAAAATATGGCAACAAAGTAAATACCCAGAGGACAAAAGAAAATTAAATCGCGCCACCAAAGAGCTTAAATATCTGACACAGACTCTCAAAAACGATAACTTTATCACATGCGTAGAAAGGATATTAGCTTCAGATGATACAGACTTCTCGCTCTGGAAGGCAACAAAGTCCTTTCAACAAACAAATTAACAAGTGGGTGACTCATTGGTCGCAATAATTAAGAAAAAGTCAAGTTGTTGCAAAACACCTGCAAAATGTCTTCCAACCAATCCCAACATAACGAATATCCACAGAAGTTAATGACATAAAAGAAGACCTGGAAGCCCTTTATCAACTCTCAATAAAGCGGAAGAAATCATAGAAATGATAAAATCACTGAAGCCGAACAAGAAACAAGGGTGACTAAAGTCGTACTTGGAGGAACGGTACTTCCAGGTTAAGCTCGACGAGAAACAAACTGAGCTGTACCAAGTAAACGCCGGCGTATCACAGGAAAGTGTCTTGGGTCCCTTTCTTTACTTCCAGTCTACCCACCAATAGTAACATAGTCACAGCAACATATGCAGATGACAGTATTCTTCTCAACACACTAAGATCCAGTCGCTGCTTCTCCACAACTCTAAACGAATCCAGACAGAATACAACAATGGCTGAAAAAGTAGAGTATTAATGTAAACGAGAAAATCCGCCCACATAACGTTTACTAAATACTTAGGCCAATTACTTTTATTTGGGCCGTCCGTCTTTTGACTCCTTCTGTATACACGATGACTTTAGACACTGTGACTTTGAAATGCAAAACCGGACAAGCACTTACACAAAATTAGAAAATAACCAGTCTCTAAAACGGGTCTGTTCCAAGCGATTGAGGCCAACGTTTTTACGCTTAGGCGTAATCTAATCTCACGTGGACACGACCACGCGAGAAAACCCTTGTCGAATTGATCCGGCTGGAAAAAACAACAGAATGGCTCAAATCCGGCTCAAACGACCAAATGTTTCGGCCAAAACTGGACTGTATCGTAATTTTAAAATTGTAAACGAAGTAACTTCAATAAAAATTTAAAGCTGGAAAACTTATCCTTGGAATGCTCTACTGCAGCACTCGGTTCCCTGTGCGGAACTTCTGGGGAATCAAGGAAGAGGAATAAGCGTGCGGGTAAAAAAGAACATATTCACCCCAATCTTCTGGGGATCGGAAGCGTGAGATACAACCGAACCGAGGCTTTCAGCCGGCAAAATTTCAACTCCCGAAATGCAATCGGCGAACAAAACAATCTAAGAAAAAAGAAAAATCTGGTCGCCAAAGTATCGAACCCGGAATAAAAATGGCTTCAACAAACGGCCACCGAGATGTGGAAACTCTTACCGCCAAAAACAAAACGCGTCGGAGAACTCTCTGTCAAAAATGGCCTCAGATTCGGAAAATTTAAAGCCGGTCGCCCGCTTTCGAAACAATTAAAATTCAAAACAAAATGAGCCGAGCCCGCGGCCGCCGCTTTCTCAAATTAAAACTAAAACGAGTATACAAAGGGAGTCAAAAGACGGCCGGCCTTAATTTAATATCCAAATAAAAGTAATTGGAGATTTGAGAGAACATTTCCCCGTCCCTGAAGCCACCGCCTTTAGTACCAACGGCTAGCGCGAGGGACGGACAAACTCGGAACTCAAACCCAACAAAACTGCAATACAACAAACGCAATAAGATTATACGTACCAACCGCTTCTCCACGATGAAACAAGTAAACATCCTGGATCACTATATACAAACCATATACAAATGTCGACAAGCCACAAATAATCGTCTTATTGGAAAAGAGTGGTAACAGCTTCATCGCCGTTCGAGCGGAAACTCTTCCTGAGTTTCGAACTTGAACTACCCGAACCACGAGGTAAAACTCCCATCAAAGATGACAAATTTTTAAACGAACTCTAAAACACCTATTACAAGCACAGACACAAGCTCGTATCATTTGTCGCGCGGAAAGAATCCAAAATCTTTTTTTGAGCATGGCAATGGACTCTGTGGAAGTGATCAATTAATAGCTTTACAAATGCATCCTTGTTCGGCATAACGACGGTGGTCAAAGGCAACTCCGAATTTTTCAACCTCCCTCCGACGCGGATTACGCCGTGTTCTAGAAAAAAGACAAGCCGTTATAATTGCCCCCCTCCTCAGCCTCCAACGCAAGAAACTCCCCCCGAAATAGAAGTTGGTGTCCTTCACGAAAGCGTGCTGGGCTCGCTCCTATACATACTGTATACTGCTGACCTACCAACCTCATAAGAAGCTATATTCGCTACTTTCACTGATGGTGCAGCAATTCTGAACCGAATGTGGCATCTGATTATTTATAAACGTGTTTGCACAACTTAGAAATATGTTTTAAAAACTGACGTATCCACATAAACAAAAATAAATCAGTCCACAGAACTTTTACGACAAGAAGAAGTACCTGTCCACCCGTTATATTAAATAACAGACAAACACCGCAAGATGACAGTGTCAAATACTTAGGTATGCATTAGGTAGGCATCTTACATGGCAAAAACATATTTTCACTAAAGAAAAGCAGCTGAGTTTAAAGATTTGGAAAATGTAGTAGCTGACTGGCTGTAAAACACCTGTCTTTGGAAAGTGATATATTACTTTATAAATTGATCATGCGGCCTATTTGGCCCCATGGTATATCACTATAGAGAACTACAAGCAGATCGCACACTGACATTATTAGAAGATTTCAATCAAAGGTGCTGCGGCCCTTGGTAGACACCCAATGGTTCGTTCTGAACGAGATAATACGTTTATAATAAGTATCACAACGATAACCGAGAAAATATAAAAGTGCAGTGTTTGCTATCATAACAGAATAAGTGTTCATCTTAATTTGCTGATCGAGGATCTATAAATTTTGATCCAAGCGACTTAAGCCAACGAATCCACCAAATTATTTTGCATAAGGTGTAAGGTAACGACACCTATAGCGGACACGGCACCAATAGATGACACTTCGTATTAAAACTTGAAAAAATAAGAAATATATTTTAAATTTTGCGCTTTTTTATTTGCTAGGATGGTACCTTGCTATTGACGATAGCAAATGAGCAGCATAAACAAAGCCAACCGTTTTGCTTTGAGTCCAAAAATTTTTTTTAAAGACAACTTGGAAAATAGCTTCCGGTAATTAAGGTTTAATATAAACATGATGTTTTTTTTACTTGTTTTGGTAGCATAGTCGACAAAAACAGATATTGAAGAATAGGTTTATGGAACATTTCACTCAATGCCGTAATTTGGTGTACTCTTTCAGGACACTGTCATCTTGAGGTTCCATAAACCGCAAGTCTCCCCTAAAGTTGACAGATGTGTCCACTATAGGTTATTTTACTCGGATTGAAATTGAATGCTTAAACATCAGTGCTGTAGATTCTTCTGAAATATATTTGGAAACAAATGTGTAATTATGACGGGAACCTTAAGTTGACAGCCAGTGTTATCTTTAGGTTCCAATGTGTCATCCTAAGGGACTATTTTAATTTCAGATGCCTCCGGTTAAAATATTTCAGTATGACGAGGATACAATTCGTTCTGCACTGGAAGACTGCGCTAAAGGACAACCTGTTGGAGGGGTTGCACAAAAGTGGAGGATTTCACGTTCAACACTTCGCTCAAAATTCAAAGGAATAACCCCATTTTCGAGGAAGATGGGTGCTGCAACTGTTTTTAGCGCGGAAGAAGAATAGCGACTTAGGGAGTGGGTGTTGAAGCTCGCCAAGAGAGGATTTGTTTTATGGCCAGGCACCCTGTTATTGTAGAAAGAATTTGTCAGAATTTGACTACGAGTCGGGCTGCTGTGACTCAAGAAAAAATTTGTGCATGGCAAGAAGAAGTTTTTTCGATTTTGGAGAGAGATGGGGTGGGCCACATCCTTGAGGAGTGTGGAACCCGGCGTGTTTTTAACGCCGATGAGACTGCTTTTTTCTTGAATTCGAAGTTTTGGCCGCTAAAGGTGATAAAGCAATATTTCAATGTGCTGGGAAAAAGAAAATTTAACCGTCCTGATAACAGGCAATGCCGCTGGTGAACTTGCACCTCCCATGATTGTGTATCGTTACACGATATACGACACTGCCCCAAAAGACTGGGGTGTAGGAAAGTCAGAAAAAGGGATGGATGACCTGCCTACTATTTTATGAATACATGGCAAACATATTTTTCCCATGATTGCTGAAAAATGAAATTGAGAGGCTCTCTCATTTACCGATGGAATTGAGTCAATTTTGCAAAGAGAAGGGCATTGTGCTTGCTTGTGGCTCTTCTATCAAATGCCGCACATTTACTACAGCCCATGGACGTGGCGGTATTTCGAACCTTGAAAATGGATTGGCAAGAGAAAGTTCGAAATTATCGTATGCACAACGATGAAAACGTCACGAAAACTACGTTTGCGCCCTTATTAAAAGAGTTAATTGAAGAAAAGTTAATAAATCAGCCTTCAATTCTGCAGAATGGATTTAGAAAGTGTGGACTTGTTCCATGCTGTCCAACGGCAGTACAAATCGAACGAAACCCGAGTGCTCCTGTGATAGACAGCTTGCGAGTACGGAAATATAATCGTCTGGACTGGCTGGAGTCAGTCGTGGGTTCCGAAAAAGTGAAGTTATTTCACCAAGGGATTGTTGATGTAGAGAATAGAAGTCTATTCGCAGTGTGGAAGATCGCCTGAATACAAAGACCTGAGACCGGAAAATCCGACACACTGCAAATATACGTCTATCCTCTACATCAACATGTGGGTATTAAAAATCTAGCTGAGGAACCTTGGTGGTTCACAAGTCCAAAAACCTTCGTCCCATCACCAGAAAACCAGGCTGTGGAACCACCAAGCACAAGTCTAAACACACTTGTGCCATCACCTTTCAAAAAGAGTCTCTTTTATCCTAAAGCTAAAGAAAATCAACTCGGTGGTAAGAAGCCAAAAGAAAAAATGCCTAGTCTAATCACGTCAGCAGAGTGGTCGTTGTATATACAAAAAAAGTCTGCTGAGAAGGAAAAGAAGGAGGAAGAAAAGAAAGCACGTTTGGTAGCTCGCCTACAAAAGAGACAAGACAAAGCTAAAGCTGCACAATCAAAAAATGTCAATAGGAAACTGTTTCCTCCAATAAAACGTGCAAGAAAATCGCTTGACTCCCTCGACACAGATTCAGAGCATGAAGCGCTGATAGGCCTAAATTCATCTTCAGGAGGTAGTGACTCGGATGACGATATTTCTGGCGCTGAAAACACTGGACTGTTGCTGCTTCCTGCTAAAAAAGAGAAAGGTGAATTAGTAGCGGTGCGCTACGACGAGAACGTCTTCCCTGGAGTAGTGATAGAAGTTCTCCAAAATGGTGCTAAGGTGAAGGCAGTGAAGAAAAATGGGCGACTGTGGAAATGGCCAGAGAGGGACAACATTTTATTTTATAGCTGGGCGGATGATATTTTAGGCCACATTTCGCTGCCTTCCAAATTTAGTAGTCGAAGGGAAATTTTTTTAGTGCCGGAGTTAGAAGAACTTAATTAGACTAAGTAAATGACATTTATGTACTGAATTTTTTTAATTACTTAAGTAAGTACAAGGTACAAGTTTGATTTGAAGTAATTTCGAATTGTACTTTTTTTTGTTAAATTTTCAATACACAGTTGAGTTAACTAAGTACCTGTAGATAACATGTTTGTACCCAAATAAGTGCCAGGGAATAGCTTAGGAGGGTATTCAGGGATTTCTAGCGCTATAACAATTAGAAAAAGTTCAAAAAGTGGGCTATCATCTTTAGGTTCCAGAAATGTCATCTTTAGGTACCATCATAGTTTTCACTGTCCACTTAAGGTGCCAAAATCATATCCGATATACAATTAAAAAACAAATCCGACGCTTAAGTTAAGGATAAACGTGCATCTTAATCTGTTAGAGGAAGACACAAAGATCGTAAGTAAACATCCATCTTTCTTGTTTGTTTAAAAACTTAGATGTATGAGTAGAAAAAGCAAAAAAAATCCTTAAAATGTCCACTATAGGTGCCGTTACCTTACTGTAGTGTTTAAGTTATTTGTTCAGTACCAAATGTGTTTGTATTAATATAAAGAAATTTTCGAGTGATTATTTTCTACATGTCTTATATAAAATTTCAAACTGAGTGTTACTAAATGTCAGACTGTAAACTTATAAATAAACTAAAAAGATTAACTTGTAACTCTACTAAAATTCAAAAGCTTATCGTTAACTCGAAGAACTAAAAATTCAAGTGCTATATATATTCTCCTGGATTTTGTAACTATAAATTTATCTGTAGCAGCCGCGGTTTTCCAGGCATCTACGGTCAGTGCTCGTGATTCGTTATGAGATATTACATTCAACTGGAAACCTGCATATACGCTTTGCATAAAAAGACGCGCATTTGAATAATGGTGGCAGCGCTCAATGCCGCCTACGTTTTGCGTGCACTGTAATGCGCATATTACAGCGCCGCTATAAAATGTGCCCGCAATTTTTCTTCGTGTAAGCACTGCATTTCGTAATGCATTTAAAACCATTAGCGTGTGCGGCCATATATTACTGTCGAGCGAAAAGGCATCTGACCCTCCTGCTGCCTGCGTTGGAGCTGGTCCAGATTTGAAATTTTGCAGACCGCTGCTTTTAAGGTTTTTCGTTTTACTTATAATGATACCATCAGTTTGTTATATTCCTAGACCAAATGCGAATACTCTTTTTAAAAAGTATGAACATGTTTTCCATTTGCGTTAAAACTCAAGTAGCTTACTGTTTATTTAAGCAATAAAAATCATATTTTCTCTCGTCCTTTTAATTAATTATAATTAAGCAATAGTTTGCCCTTATAACTTATTTTTGTTTCTAATTTGTTATATAAATTTTAAAAATATTTACGGAACATCATTGTTATTAGGTTTTTCAATATTTTCAGGAATATATGGGAACATAGTTTTTCATAATTGGATAAATTTTTTTTTAATCAGTAAAAATGTAATTTCCGTAGTCATAACATGCAGTGTGTCAAATTTATACGTGCATGTTGTATTTCACAATTGTAATAATATATCGAATATGTTCTAATCACAGAATACCACAAATAATTAGTATAAATAAATGTATTATCGTGCGAAACAAGTTTCGGGTTACATTAAATAATGCAGAGATAGTATTTCGTTATTACAATAAAAACATATATACTGATAATAAATTATTATTGTTAATAAATCTTAGCCATTTTAACTGAACCTATCCAAAGATGTCAGATTAGAATTACTTCTGCTGGCATCAAATAAAAAATTACTTTCTATAGGAGGTCTACAAAAAAATAAGCGTACATATGAAACACGTAAAAATAAATGGAAGCCAAAAGTGTTACAACAGTAAGTAACATAAATTAGAGTATACTTATTTACCATTTTTTTATAAAGGCAATTAATTTATTAATAATAAAATACGAGAAAACATGATACAATCAAGAAGAAGAAGAATGCAACACACACTACGTGGAATACCGCCGAATGAAAATACAGTCTTTGTCAGAAAAGTATCAGAACTGGACTCGTAAAAATAATTTATTTAATTTACTAAGTAATAGCCCTATATCTTGTCAAAATAGTTTTCTCTGCCACTGTTTCTAGAAGTCATGGTAGTAAGCAGAAAAAGCTTTAACCAAGATGATTCTCAGCACATCTGTCACAGCCGCTTGGATTATTTATTTATATTTATTTTCAGAGTCATTCTCACATGAAGAAACACAAATTAGGATAATGTCATCGAATTGGTTAACATAAACGTTTCAATATTCATTCAGTGTGAAAGTTTTGGTACATTGCTTATCCTTCAGTAAGACGTTTATTGTCTATCAAGCCTCTTGCATTAAAAAATGCAATTGACATGGTTTTTACTTCAAAAAGCTTTTTCTTTACTTTTTTGGAGGCTGGTGAACAATGACTTTACCATTCAGCACTTTAGCGCTTTGTTTGAAGATCATGTTGGTAGCGCCAATGCTATCTTCGGTAATAATATTTAACACATATGTAAAATCAATTCTGGACATTTTCAGCACTTCAGCAGCAATTGTTTACATAGATTCTTTCTGATCCTCTATAAACGTGTGAGAAACTTTAGATTACGTTTTTGTTTTTCTAAATTGTTGCGTAAATTTGGTGGCGCACATTCCTATCCAATTTCAGTTTGATAGCATGCGCGCAGAAAGACGTCGGTCTTGTAATAACTGAATCTTTGCCTTTCTGAAATCTTTCATTCCATTTAAAAAAAACGGGCTGTTAATGGTACTTTATTACCACATTCTTGTCGTGTTACATTTCCCTAGCTTAACATAGAACTTAATGTTAATTCTCTGTTCGGAACCCTCGTCTACAACCCTGTTGCACAAAGAGTTCGCATGGAAACACTTCCAAAGCCATATCTATCCAGAAAACATATCAGGTGAGTGAGTAACATCCTTTTCTTGTGTTTGCATATCACATGTAAAAAATTAAAAAATCAGTCTTAAACTTTCCAACAATGATTATATTTATCCACCAAACCCAAATCATAACCTTTTGGTTAAAACGATCTTGGCACAAAATCGACGGTGGAGTTCGGAAATTGTGATTAACCAAGAAGACCCACTTCTCGTCAGATATCACAATTCATTTCCAGAATCTGTCATTTAAAGGATTGTTGAGCAGTTGGCAGCAAATCTCGGCTCTTTTGGCGGCTTGTGATTCGGTAAGTTCGTGCGAATTCTATCGGGAATTCTTGTACACAAAGTCGAGCTATTGGAGATGTCAATGGATCGTTGATTTTCCAACACCAAAAACTAATTCCAAATTTAAAATGCTCGGCGAAGGCTCATTTTTCAACGTTTCAAACAAGTCTTCATTGTTTAACTTCTACGACCGACCGGAACGAGACTGAACTTCGAGACTCATATCGTCAAAATCGAAGCGGCTTGTACTATCTGGAAACAGTAGAGTAGTGAAAACTTCCTTCACCTTCAGCATCGCAAATATTCTTTGCAGTATCTCTCGACGAAAGTCCCCGTTTCCAGTAATGGCGCATCTAACCTGGGGTTCAATTATGTCCAAAACCATTGCAAATCCGAAAATGCAAATAATCTACAAATATTGCACAAAAATCAAAACCTAGTACTTTAATATTTTATACGCACAAGCTGCAAAATAACCTTTTGCCTTTCATTGTTGTTTATGTTTTCATCTCAATGATCTTGTTTCAGTTTTAAAAATTAATATTGGTTTTTGAGGGCTAAGTCTAGACTGCAGGTTAGCTGTGAAGCTCCTCGAAGCCACAGTACTCTGCACTTTGCAATTACACCCTTATGGACAGAAGCTTTGTTGTGCAGAAGGCGAACAATTTAACTCATCATACCACTTTGCTTTTATTTGACTACGTCGTACATACTCTACAGTAAGCCAGTATAAAATGTTCCGTTTACCGCTATGTACCTTTCCTTAAAGTCAATTAGCAAGATTTTCTTTAAATCTCAAAAGATTGTTACTTTGACATTTTTGGTCGATTTAGCCATATTTGCCCTTCTTGGTCGCGCGTTCGACCTATGCCAATCCGTTGATTTTCTGTTTTACTAGAAAATTATAATATAAGATCATAACTTTATTTGTTGTAACAATGAAATAAAATACTTCTTTTTATTGTTGCAGTAAGGGTTAAAATATTGTTCAGAACAGTTTTGTGTTGGTGTCTTTACACTGCTAACAGAAGTGTTGGTACACATCTGCGTTAAACCATATTTATATAAAGTTTCTCACATAATTATATCATATAGCCTAACTTTTACCTTTAAACACGTATCTTGCGGCACTTCACACTCGCTGAGGGCGACGCTTAGTTCCGAAAGCACTTAAACTGGCCGATTTGCACGTGGTTTGTCTTAATGCTATTCCGGTACAAATGAAGTTGTTTTGCCTAAACCATTCAAACGTTGTTTAACATTACTGGGACTAAGACCTTCTTTAGCAAAAAATTTAACCTCAGCTTGATAGTCGATTTTCAAAATTGTGCAAAATGATGCGGCATTACTAACTCAAGTAACCGTTGCTATGCGACTAAGACGAATCGGCTGCTGAAATTTTTGCAAATATGTTATTGTGTTTCTGCTATCATTGGAACATGGTCAGGTCAAAAACTCTAACGTTTAATACATATGTAATGCATGTCACAGCCAACTTAAACGTTGCTTAGTATCTGTTAGCAACTTCTACGAGGGCGTGCTAAAAGTAATGCCTCCAAATTTTATATTCTATCCTCAATATCGATTGAGGTATTACATGCATTGCATATTATTCTATCGATTTTCCCACTTCGCTTTGTCGCTGGAGGGCTCCGAATTACAGCCTGTAACATAGTGGTGTGTAACGTAACTACTTGTATGTCGGTGCGTGAGAAATAGAGTGCTCCCATTGAAATCCATAGAAGAATCAAATCTGTGTACGGTGATGATTGTATCGACATCAGTAATGTGCGACGTTGGATTGTTCGTACTCGTGATGAATGAAACTATGGTGCTACCTTAATCTCTGTGACAGAGCTTGGAGTAGACGACCGCATACGGCAACCGACGAGACTAATCGGAATTGGGTTGATTAACTCATCAGAGAAAATCATCGGATAACACAGACATAGCTCTCAGGTAAGTGTGGCATATCACGAGAGCGTGTTCAGGCCATAATTGCAGAACTGCAATACAGAAAACTGTATGCACGGTAGGTGCATCGAATGCTCACTCCTGACATGAAACAGAGAAGATTGGACATCTGTCAACAATTTCTTTTGCGTTTTGAGCATGAGGTTGATGGGTTCCTTAACAACATTGGACAGGTGATAAAAGCTGGGTTCACCATTTTGACCCCTAAAACAAGAGAGTTCCGCCACAAAGGATCACCGACGCCAAGACCATGCCATCAGCCGACAAAGTCATGCTCACAGTGTTCTGGAATGTTCAAGGTGTGATGCATTTGAAATTTATGCTTAAATGCACCACCATAAACTTTGCAAGGTACTGCGAAACTCTTAGAAAATTGAAAACACAAATTTGAAGAGTTCGTCTACACATGGAGCACCCTTTCTTTCAGCATGACAATCCCAGACCACACACGAGCGCTGCAACATCTGCAATAATCCGACGCCTTGGGTTCACTGTCATAGATAATCCTCCATACATTCCCGACTTGGCCCCATCCGATTTTCATCTGTTACCAAAACTTAAAGAACACCTTCGAGGAGTTTACTTTGATAGTGATGAAGCGGTGCAAGCAGAGGTGAGGTTTATAGTGACGATATGAATTAATTGGTCTCTCGTTGGGAGAAATGTGTTCGTCGCCAGGGTGACTATGTTGAAAAATAACTATACAGACAAGAATAAAAATGTAGAATATTAATAAATTTTGTTTTATTTTAAAAGCTTTAAGAGTTTTTACATAAAAAATTCGGAAACATTACTTTTCCATAATATATATGACAACATGTTTGATAATTAAGCGCAGTTAAGTAAATCGATAAGCAAACAGGAAATAAAACAAAACAGAGCTGTGTAAACTATATATTGGGCAAAACTAAATTAACCACAAAGTAACAATTAACCAAACAAAGAAACTGAGGAAAAACAAAAAGCAACTATGATTAAATAACTTCAAATATGTTGGGCGGTAGGTCAGTTGTGCACTCTCCAGACTGCGGGAAAAAAGTGCTGTTGGGAGCAAATGCACGACGGAACAACTAACACGAGACTTACCTCAAGTAATGGTCTCTGGTAACCTGGACGGCAGATTTCGGCGTGCTCTTCGTTGGCGGCTTCAATCCTGTGGCACCACGGACGAGGCAGAACGTACAATAGGCAACGACAGCATGCCAGCACAGCGCAATAGAGCACCTGGGTCGGCTGGCCGGCGGCTTCGTCGCTCACGAGGGTTCGAATAGGAATCCCGTAGATTAGCGGACAGTCAAGGTTACAGGTAGAGATGTGATTCGGGACAAGGGTTTAGAGATGAGCACCAAACACAACAGGTTTAGAGTCCCACGTTTACTGTAGCATAATAACGCAATTTTAATTCTACTGTTGTTTGCTCAACATTTGAGAATATAGGATACAATAACATAACAGAAGCTTAAACCTTAGTTTAGAAATATATTTATTAAAACAGTAAATTTATAAATGTGTTTTTAAAGAATTTCTATCTACTATGCTAATGGAAAAAATTAAAAAACATTTTTGTTCTAAATGAAAGCTTTATATGATATTTGCGTAAAAAGTATTTATACGAAGAAATTGTGATACAAAAACCTTTTAACATATTAAAAGTAAAGTTATAAACGCTCAATTCGCTCCGCAGCAGACGTTTATGAAAGCACTCGGCAACTATTTCAAGCAACATGGAGCTTCATAATAAACAACATTTGAATGCGAAAGCGGTTGGAATTATTGGAAATTTATTAGGCCGGACTTTATTGCAACGTCTGCGCTTTAATACACGCAGAACGATCTATTGGTGCACACTATTTAACTAAATTGCATAACTGTGCAATTGGCGGGTACAGACTGTTTTGCTGCATTTGCCTTATTTAATTTTTAATCAATTTGTAACTATTAATACAGGCATTGGACAAAATAACGGAAACACTTATCAAAAGTAACACATATTTTACCTTGCCTGGTTACCTGGGGCACTGTATAATGGTATAGTAAGGTACAGAGGGTTGTAGATAGGATAAGTGGGCGAATTTAAACTTTAATTATTTATGCATAAATTGTCATATTTTACTAAAAAGGTATTAATCTGTCCAAAACAATGCCCTCTTTAATTATTAATTGAAATTTACTCAAATCAAAACAATGGCACGTCACAAAGTTGATCCAGAACTTAAGGGGCGCGTTCGGCAGTTTTTGGAGCTCAAGTGGTTAGAATTGAGGATAACTTATCAACTCAAAACTCAAGACATCAAGGTAAGTAAAGGATTTATCTATAACATTAAGAATCGAGACAAGAGTAGGCAGAAAAGAAAGATTTTTTAAGACCAAAGTGTCCAACTCTGAAAATTTTTAAATCAAGACCTCAAAAAGTTGGATAATTGCACAACAGAGAAAATACGCCGACACAAGAATAGATGACCGACATTCTAAAGACTAAGCAACCAACCATCAGCTATCATATCAACAACACCCTTAACAAAAAGAAAAGAATTTAGCCAAAAGTTCATGTTTTGACCCGATAAGAAAGGCCAGGTCATATAGTCTTTACAAGATTTTAAACTATCAAAAGTGGAAGAAAGCCATCACAACGGATGAAGCTTAGTTTCGGTTGACTAAAATTAAAGATCACAGAAGAATTCAATATGCCAAGAAAAGCGAAAAGAGTTTGAAATTTGTAAACTTTGTAACTCTATTTTAAAGAAGTTCTTGGCCAGAGATGCTCGGCGACTTTATCCAAATGGTAACTTCATCTTCCATTAGGATTCGGCATCCAAGTTTACCATGAAGTAGATGATACCTCAGATGAAGTTTATCACACCTCATAAGTGTCATTTTGTTTGGGGGTATTTTAAAAGACGTCTTTGAATGTCAAAACTCAAGATACTGTTGTCCTTCACAGGGCACTGAAGAAGGCTTGGAATGAATTGCCTTAAGAACTCATCAAATTGGCCACAGCGTGTCTATAAAATCTACGAAAATAAGGGAGTAGTTTTTTAGAAATAGTTATTAAAATTAGAAATTTGTAAAAGTTTGAATTCATCCACTTATCCCATCTATAACCCTCTGTAGTGTGGTTGTGGACGATGTGCAGGTGTTGCGAATGATCAGTATGTTTGACCTGACAAAGTTTCAAAGAGGTCTAATTGTTGGTGCCCGTCTAGCTGAAGGCAAAACAGCCAGGTTATGCGGTGTAATACAAGACACAACTTGGAAAGTCATGGCCATATACATAATGGATGGTAAAGCAGGTTCAGCGAAGCATAATGGTGACCGAAAGACAAAACTGCAGGATAGGGATCGCCGAAACTTGAAACATGTTGTAACGTCACAGATGAAAACAACAACCAAGAAAGCGACTATAGAACTTAATCAGCACCTAAACACTCCAGTGTCATTTAAAACAGTGAGACAGGAACTGCATAAAGTGGATATCTATGGGCGTGTCGCTATATTTCCAAGTCACGAATGCTCAAAGGCAAAGTGCATGATGCAGTGCAACGTATTTGTTCAAGAGTGGTTTGAAGAGCATGCTGATGAGGTAGATTAAACATATTTCTTGGTCGGTCCAATCCCCAGACCTAAATATCATTGAGCTTCTGTGGGCTGTTTTGGGAACATGGTTTGGCGTCGATTTCCATGTCCTTTGTCTCTAGCTAAGGTGGAGTCTTCAAATTTTATTCGCTACTATTCAGGACTTGTATCGGTTTATTCCGTCTAAAATTCAAGCTGTATTACGTGCTAAACGTGGACCAACACCGTACAATACAAGATATTCCGATTTCCACAAGTGTTTCCATTATTTCGTCAAATACTGTATATATTTTATATGTATTATAGGCTTCTGAGAGTTATATATAGAAATAGTTGAATATCTGAATATTTTACAGCCACCTCTTTAGTCAATGTTACGATGTTAGACAAAAAGTACCAAGCTTTTTACGATAGAGGGCGTAAAGCTGTTTGAAATTTTAAAAAGATTTAAAGCACAATTTGTGGACAATACCCTTAAGCAAGAATTAAGTGTACACATGACAATTTTTGGAGAACGAGTAGTTGAAAATGAAGGTCGTCCGAAGACTAACGTATCTGAAACGAATATTTGTATTGTTCGCTGCATGAGTACCAATTAATGGTTGATAAAATTGATAACAATAGTAATTACAACATATTAACAATTATAAGCATATGGAACAGTTATAAGTGCTTTTAATACTACATATGTAAAAACAGTAAATTTATTGATCGTTTTTACAAGCACATATGGCATTTTGAGGTCAGTCTTCTATTTAACAGATAAAACAGATGCATAAGTGCTCTTATTTAAGTATACATTTTTTATAGAGCTTTATGAACTGATTTAAAATATATAAAACTTTTACTTAAGTACATAAATTATACTTACACATTTTAAAAGAAATAACATTTAAAAGTACATTAACACTCTTATTATTTAATAAATCTTTTAACCAAGAAGTTACTTTCAGAGCTACTTTGAATGTAATTCTAAGACTTTCAGGTCTTCCTTGACACCAGCTGCTTTTTGGGGTTAGTTATGTACTTCACAAGGTTCATTTACTTTCCAAACTGTACAGATTATTATTAGAGTAAGAAAACTTTGGAGTTATTGCTTTATTTTGTTTTAATTTTAAATCGTCATTACGAAATATTTCTAGACTACCAAACTTTGTTTTAACTTTATTTAACAGAACTTTATTACGACTTCCTGAAATAATTACTGTGAAATGATTCACATATATTATTATCTTTTTAGTGAAAGTTATAAGTAAATTATTTATGTAAATTTTAATTAATAGTATTTTACTTTAATAACCATAAAATAAGAAAATGTACAATTTATTGTCTGTTATAGTACAAGATATTTTTTAAATGGAGCTTCTAACACTATATTTTGTTATTTTTATTATAAAATATGAGGGGTTTATCGTAAAAGGTATTTTTGGCGTTCTAGTCTGTCAATTTTTTACCCTCCTCTGCTCAAATTTTTGCAAGTTAGGAATGTGGAACAATTTATTTACAAATGATAATAGTCCGTGGTGCGGTGACCTTACAAAAGTAAGATATGCAAAACGGTCCTGAAGATAAGCAACCAAACGTACGCTCAGAACTCAGCCACGCCACATTTCGATATCAGTTGTCTTTGTTTGTTTTCCGTTCAAATGTATAGCACACATACACCAAAAATTCATCGCTTTAAAAACCTTCGGTTATTGTCTAAAATTTTTATGAAAATAGACTTTGTCAACATTCAACCTGCTTTTCGCAAAACCTATGGTCCATATACTCGCTCTTCTGTGCTTACTATTCGTCGAATTGTTAAAAAATTTGAAACGAATTTTACTCTTTACGATGCAATAATACTAATAAAATGTCGAAATATCAAGAAATGCGAAAAACATTGCTGCTTTTAAAGGATAACGTTGCAAAGCTCCAAATTTATTGATTTCTTATCGTGCTCAAAAATTAGGGCTTAGAAAAACGACAACTTGGCATAGTTTGCGAAACGATTAAGATTTATACCCGTATAAGATTGCGTTGGCCCAAGAACTGAAGCCATTGGAGCTTTAGATCAACTTGAAGCGGATCACAATTTTGCGCGAAAAAATTATCATTTCAAATAAAGCTCATTTCTGGATAAGTGGATATCTTAACAAACAAAATTGTTGTTTTTGGTGTAAAAACAATCCATAGGTGATTCACTAGAAGCCCATGCATCAGCAAAAGATCACTTCATGGTGCATTTTATGACATGGTGGCATTTTCGCCCCACTCTTTCTTCAAAACGAGGTTGGACATGCAGTTACACTGGTTGGTAAGCGGTACCAATTGATAACAAATTTTTCGTAGGCAAATTTAGATGAAATTGATTTAGGGAACATGTGGTTCAAACAAAACGGTGCCACGTGTTACACTACTAGTGCCATTATTGACACATTGCAATGTTTTTTAAAGGAATAACTTTAGAAATGCGATTGTTAGTTGGCTTCCAAGGAGTTGTGGTTTAACTCTTTTAGATTACTTTTCGTGGGGTTACTTGCACAATCTATGCAAATAAACCACAAACATTTTAATGCATTGAAGTTGAACATCGAAAGATTTGTAACATTAGACTAGAACGCAACACTTTTGATTGGAATCTTCTGATAATGTCCATGTTTGATCTGCTTGTAGTTTCTCATAGTTGTATGTCATAGAACCAAAAAGATCACATAATTGATTTATAAAGTAATATATTATTTTCCAAATAAATACAGCTGTGATTTGCAGTCAGTCAGCCAGTATATTTTCTACATCTTCAAATTCAACTGCTTTATTTTAGTGAAAATAGATTTTTTCCACGTAAGACACCTTTCTAATTGACGTTGTCATCTTGGGCTACTTACCTGTTATTTAATATAACGGGTAAATAGACTGATTTAGTTTCGTTTTGTGGGTAGGCTATGCCATGTTCGGGTAGGAATGCCATGAACGAATTGCGTATTATTGATGAAGTGGATAGATTAGCGATATGTAGTGCATATAGAAGTAGGATCAACACGCCTCCTTGGGGAACACCAGATTTTATTGGGAATAAAGAGATAAAAGAATTCTTATACTTTATGAGGAAAATGTTTATTGGTAAGGTAAGATTTAATTACTGTATATTCGTCTGGCGGTAACAGTTTTTTAATTTTGAATGTTTGACATTCGTGCCCGTGCGGGGTTGCTAAATCCCCCATCGGGCGCCTCCCCAGGTGGCGGATAGGGGAAAGCCTTCCAGATATGGATGGTACCGGAGAAATAAAATATCCGGGGCGGACCAAAACTGGCATGACGTAGGGCAGCAGCTACGACATCACTGTGTTGTGACCACTGAAGAATGATTACCCAACAACAGAGACTTAGGCGACAATCACTTCAGATTAATCGGCTAGAAGACTGCGATGGGAAGGCAACGGAAACCACCCCATTATGTTTTCCTAGTACTTAACATGGCACAGACTCAAGATAATAGATTTTGTTACTGATCATGGAGATCGGACTCCAAGATCCGGCAGAGAGGACATCCTTCAAAAGTAGGGCCTCTCAGGTGTCAGCACGCGAAATACCTACATTTTCAATAAAACACACCTGTCTTGAATACCTACAGACGAACTACTAAGATAGGTACATGGAATGTGAAACCATGTACGAAGCTGGTAAAATACACAATACCATCAAGGAAATGACAAGGCTATCCGTAGATATTCTGGGGATCAGTGAGATGCGATGGACTGAATCAGGACAATGCTTAATAAACGAACACAATATTTACTACTCAGGAAACACTAACGGTGAACATATACATGGAGTTGGCATTATCCTTAACAAAAAATTAGCAGATATGTTACAAACTTTGCCCCAATCTCTGAGAGAATACTTCTAATTCAGATTAACACCTTCCCCATCAAAACCAATATAATCCAAATATACGCACCAACGGCTGACAAATCCGACGATATAATTGAAACATTTTATGATGATCTGAATAACGTCATGAAGAAAGTAAAAGAATGAACTGACATTAGTAATGGCGACTTCAATGCCAAGATAGGCCAAGGAAGCTGTGGTGAAATTTAGGACCGTTTGGACTGGGAGAACGTAATGAACGAGGAAATCGATTAAGTATTTTTGCAACAGAACAACAACTAGTCATCACCAACACGTTCTTCAAGTTACCACCAAGACGCCTATACACTTGAGGTCCCCAAGATAACCCAGAACACGTCGTCAGAAATCGATTAATTTACAAATAGTTTTGAATCAATTGATTCCTTATATCGGAAAGCAAATTTTTGAGTTCTGCTTTCTATTATCTTTGGGATGTTTTGATGTTTGGCACTTTTTTTTGTTTGGACCTTTCAGTTATTTTCTTTTTACAATGGAGCAAATTTGGTGCTTGTTATTTAGCATTATTTTGGTGTTGTTTTCTAAGCTGCTTGTTAGATTGCTCTATTGAAGTGTTCCACTGCTAATATTAAATATTTATATTTTTTTAAAGATGTATTGAGTGTTAACGTTTTATTCACTATTTCTTTATAGTTTGTGAATCTGCTGCTGAGAGTAATAAGATTTTCTATATGCAATACGTGAGTTGAAAATGTCACTATTATTGGTGAATAATCAGAACACAGATCTAAACAGGGCTCAACTTTGGCGTAGTTTGGATTGATGTCCTTTATAATACAAAAGTCTAGTAGATCAGGTTATTTCGCCATGTCTGAAGGCTAATACTTTGGCTCACCTGTAGTGTAGTGTAGTTCTCTCTTTGGTGTTGGCCACTCTTGATCCCTAATATTCGTGTTTGTTATTGTAGTTTCTGAGCGAGGTAACTCTGCTTAATGTTTAATGGATCTTTCCAATCTTCAGTGATAATTGTAGATGATTATAGATGTTGGATTACATTTAGGTAGCTCGTAGTGTTGCATGTTTTTTAAATTATAATTACTGAATTACCATGTGCGGTACTATCTGGATGTTGTGTGGCATAAATGGTGTAGGCTGGGATTTTTAGGTAACTCCCGTCTGTGTGGTGAGATTCCGATATTAACATAATGTCAATGAATTGTTTTATAAGGACAGTTGTTAATTCTTCTTTATGGTTTGTCAAGCTAGTAGTACTTCACTTGGCTTAAACTGCGAGCCATGGTTTATTTTTCTAATGACAACTGCTATATTAATGTTCTTAAAAAATTTTAACTCAGCTAAATCACTGGATTTGATAGATTGTTGCTTTTGAGTCATGTTACTATTGTTCTGATGAATGGTATTTTATACTATCTAAGCATAGGCAGGGTTTGTTGATACTATTGCTCTGTGTATTGTTTCGTATTGGGTAGTTGTTTGTTTTGGACACATTTTTTATTGAATTTTTTTGTAAATTTGGCATTTTTTATGATTGGCTTGATGGTTGCGGTTACAGTTAACGCATTAGGCGTTGCTGTCTTTCATTTTTGTGGACATGCATTTTACGCATGGCAGATTACTGCTGCAGAAATTCTTAGAGTGGCCATATCGTTGGCATTTGGCACATTACGGTACTTTGCGTTTAGCAATTGGTACTTCAAAGTTTATTATAGAATGGTCTACTCTAATAAGGTCACACATCTATATTTGTCGCCGCTTTTAGTGTCACAAAAAGTATGGGCAATGGAATTTCGATAATTTTCTGGCGTATGTTTGCAATGCTTGTAACATCGCGTCCCTGGGTTTTAAGCTCTTTATATTATTTGAATTGATTGATGGGCGAAGATTCTTGAGGACTACTCTAAATTTTCGGTTATCTTTTTTTATATGTGTAGAGTTATGTATTTTCTTCTTATATGGACTTAAGTATAATAGTGTAATTTTCGGTAGCTTTTGGTATAATTTTTACCTTGTCATTAGTTTGCATTTTAATTTTTTAAAATGAGCTAACATTTTACGTTTACGGAATATTATTTACTAGCATATTTGGACAGATATTATTTATTGGCAGTTGTTAAAAAAATTGTTAATTTTGTTGTGGACACTGAAACTGACAGTTCTATTCTACTTACATATACACGAACTGTTGTGTGCTTTGCACAGATGCGTCTCGATTGAAATAAGGCATCTCGGCTTATTGTTTATTAAATTAGTTGTCTGAGTTAGCTGAACTAATATTTTATCTCAACCGTAAGGTCACACAATTATTTTTGAAAGCCAAAATAAGTATGAATATTAAAATTGCTAGTCTGACCTTAATCAGCTCTGACAACTGGAAGCGCCTCGGATACTAATACCTCGAATTACACACACCTACGTTCGCCCACTACGTAATATAACAAATTTGAAAAGGCTGAGTGTTACCATGTTATCGCTTTTTGAGTACTTTTCTTTTAAAGTACTATTTAATATAAATATTGCATATATCTTTTATCTTAAAATAAGGCAATGTAATCTAAGTGCTTAGAAGATATAAACTCATTGTTTAAAATAAATAAGTATACATTTTCCCACCAAAGAAAAACTAAATCATTAAATAAATCGCTTCAGTACATGAAATGTATCGATTAAAAAGTGAATACAGCAAAATTGGATACAATTTACACAAAATATTGAAAAATAAATAGGCCTACATAGTCTTTAAACGCAGTTCTAGGCCTTAAATAACAAAATAGTTATTTATGCGAGAACATTGTAGTAGCCACTACGCAAACTTTACAACCAGTCATTAAGTTTTGTACAAACTCCGTTTGAATTTTTCAAAGTCATTTAGATAGAAACGGTTTAATAGTTTGAACTGTTGTGCCTGTTTTCTTTAGTATTCCCTTTGCGATCGATCAATATCTGGACTGTTTATTTTGGTACATGCATACAAGTACAAGTCTTTCGTTGCCTTAGAGTGGCGGCACGTCGTACATCTGGCCAAAAAAGCGGTTTAACATTCTGCTGCTTCAGAAATAGCAAAAACTTATTTATGCAAACACTCTTTTTGATAAATGTTCGAGTTGATAGATCCAGCCGTAATAAAATTTATGCTCTTCAAATCGCAACTGTATATGGCTTGCCAGACAAGGAATTTCGTAGGAAATTTTGCTTTACCCTTTATTTTGCTATCTTCTGGAGTATCTTTCTGGCTGCAAGCAATGCATATAATTGTTTATTAGAGCCCTAAAGTTTCAGACCAACTCTAGTTTTCACTTGCACAAAAGACGGCGACATTTTAATTTTCTCTCACGAATCTATCATTATATGTTTATCAACACTTTCTCGTTTCCTTTTCAAGTCTTTATTTCCTATGCACTCTATCCGTTATTGACGTAGAGGTTTATTCAGAAAGCTTTGAGCACTTTAGTACAATAGGATGGAACTCCGTCCTGTTGGTAAATACAGTTTTTGAATCTTTCCATATTTGACGAATAAAGCTAGTTTCGCAACATCGCGAGATACGTTACTATAGTAACCGTGTACCGTAAAAAAAAATTTATAAATTTGCTCTCGATACAATATAAAACTTTGAGGCAGCCCCTCTCATATTTCAGTATTACATAATGATTTTGTAGTCCTCATACTGTGTTATTTTACTGAACTACTTAGATTGAATGTTGTGTAGTCACGAGATAAAATGTCATCTTTCGTGTTTTCGACTATAACATTAGAAAATTCTTCATTCTTCATCTCGTCTTTTGCCTGAAGAGCCTGTACCAGTTGTAGTTTGCACAGAGTCTTAACACAAACCAAACTATCTAGTTTATGGAAATCTGAGTTATCTACTGCTTAACTTGATTAAGTCTACGTGCTAAACGTATTCGCCCCACATTCTCCTTCGATACACGCGATCGGTCCGTGTTTTTACCTTCACACAAACAGTCAATTTGATAAAATTGATGGTTCTAACGACAAATGTTCTCCTTCGTTGGGGGTTCTATGTTCTAACAACGACGAAATGCACGTTAGTCATCTCTCTCACAAGTAACGGTAGTATGCGAAACTTTAGAAATGCTCTTTGGCATTGAATCATTCATATAGATACAATGTATTATTTAGGAAATATAATCTTATGAAATTTAGTCCATGATTTTGTATCGCACTAACCCTTGCCTAACACCATGATCATTAAGCGAAGCCAGCTTCATAACTTAAAGGTAAATTTCAGTTTTGCCGCAACCAACAATGCTGAATTTCCATAGGGAATGGACTGTATTCGCAATTGCCGTAAGTTCGATCTCTATGTTTTGTCTGCACAAAGCGAACGGGCTGCAGACAAACAATTTAATTTGCCGTTCTGTTACCTAGAATAACAAAGGTTGCAATTATTCACCACGTATAGCCAGGTTTATCCAGCTTGTGTTTCGAAAGGTGGGCGATAATTTTATTTTGCACATTGTGCCCTAATTGCGAAACAACGATTTACGCGGCGTAATCAAAGCAGAATCGTTACGAGTTTTAGATAGCATCGAAATAAAATAACGCTTTCTGCTCACTTACGTCAGAGGCGCTAAAAAATCGTGTAATCTAAAAATAGGGACAGAATAATGTCGCAGCTGCAATAGCAATGCTAATGCCTACGTCAATTGTTGGTCTGTGACCCATTTGCATGTCAATTGGAATGCACCTTTCCATTAAATAGCAATAAATTGTGATTGTTAAAGTACAACACCAAATAAAATTCAAGTAACTACGTTTAGTGGATTTTTTACTAATAGATAACTGTAAATGTAGTATTTGAAGAAATTACTAAATTAGAAAACCAAAAATCTTTCCTTGGAGATCATCATAGCGAGTATTACAGAAATATTTGAGACTGTTTACATACAAATTCAACTCGTTTAAGAATTGAAACCGAGAGACCTTCAGTAACACTCAAATTTCAAGTTTAAAAAATTGATTCTAGAAATAAAGACTCTATTTATTATTTAACAATTAATGATAAAACTTATTTTGCCATGGTTACTTATAAGAAAGAATTACATCTGCTCAAATGCATAGTCAGGTGTGAATGAGAGAAATACAGTCCTCTAACTACAATCGGTATATAAATCAAACGGTTCTGCGATCTACTAATAATGATAATGAATAATAAATAGTAAATTTTTCAAAGCATTGCGGTTACTTTATTTTAATATTACAAAAAAAAACACATTTGAAATTTGTCAGTGATACAAAAGCTTATACAATCAAGGACGATAGAAATTTCTAACTTTTGCTCGAAGATCAGCCATAAGCCTCTGCACATCTTCCACTACAAATCTTCGATTAGCTATACACATTTGTTTGAATTCCTGAAATGTTTCAGCTTCTCGAGCATCTTTTTTAAGTGTTTCTTTACAGCGGCTAAGCAACGTTCAATAAAACGCTCAGGGCAGTTTGGCGGACTGCCCTTTTTTCACAAAATAAATATTTTTAGAATTCCAAAGTGGGCAGATGCTAAATCTGATCAATGGGAAAATATTGTGCTTACGATATAGAGGTGCTAACCTTTTTGTATGAATTATTTTCTGTACACTTTACCTTCAATTGTACCACATGTAGAAATGTGGGGCTTTTATAGCATATAGTCTACCATACGACAGTTTTTTAAACAAATTTATTTATTTTAATTCTTGCATTATCAGGTACATATTATCCTACAACATCAATGTAAAATTAAGGCCCTGGAAACACACTGCAATTTATTTATCCATAAGAACACAACGAGTTTGCTTTTGAATTAAAATGCCATATAATCTTCCACAACTTTTCCTTGGACGAAGTTGTTGCTCCTTGTTCCTCTTTGGTATTTTCTGCTTTTTATAAGTATTGTTGCTTATTTTTTGATATTTTGACCAGTATCTACGCTAACTTCATTATTTTTGGCTATTTACATATTTAAAACAATCTTCTCGGCTTTTGCGTTTATCAAGCCACTTTGACATCGCGTTTTAGACAAACGGGCAAGCTCATGATAAATTGGAAAACTGCCGGCTTTAAAAAAATTGTGATTTTTGCAAGTTCTTGCAAGGACAACTTTTCTGAATAATATTTCTGCAAAGATTAACTTTCTGATCTTAATACTGATTAACTTCATTGCTCCTTATAAGACAGCTGCTACTAAGCAATAGCAACATTTACAAGTCAACACTCTACCGATGCTATTACTGCCTATTACTTAAAAAGAGTTGCAATTTAAAGTTTAGTTTAGAAAAAATGGTATTATTAAATATGGCATATATTTATTTTGAGCATTACACGATATAGGATGGCAATAATATTTCAGTTGGAACAGTCCGCCAATTTTTTCATATCTAAAAGTGCAACATGTTCGGATAAAAAAAGCAAAGAAACAAGTAGAAGCGCTGTTTTTTGAGAACAATGAAAATGTTAATATAAAAGATTGAATAAAGATTATTCAAAAATATTAAAAAATCGTGTAGCAGCAAGTGAACATGAGTTAATACAGGGTCTGGCAGAATGATCTTCCCTTCTCGAATTATTATTGATAGAGGCGTCAAGCCGTACATGGTTGAGCATCACAAAGCATGCCATTTTAGAGCATAGTATGGAGTAGAGTGGTGAAAGTCGTGCGTTTGTATTAGAGGCTTATTTTAAAAATGGCGATTTTGTGATTGGCGCAGTGGCTATTTTAGAGTAGGTTATTACATAAGAGTTTAGACCAAAAGTACCATAATGTTGTGGGTACACAATTTCAGACTGGCTGGTTCAGCATTAAAGCAAATCGGTAAATCCCGTAGTGTTCGGACACCCGAATATATTACAGTAGTGAGGCAGGCTATTGTCATATCGCCACAACATTCCGCCGTTAAACATGCTTTCGCTTTGACAATATCCTAGAATCCAAAAAGTGTTCCACCATGGTTCCAATAAAATGGTACTCCAAGAATTTCTCAAGAAGTTCTAGGAAAACTGTTTCAAGGCCGCCTTCTCTTATTACATAGTGACATTCCATGGCTAGCTAGGAAGAAGACTGCCCCCTTCTTCTGTGGAAACACCTGAAGGATGAGGCATTTCAACGCAGACCTTGGACTATTAAAGAATTAAAGCATGTTATTCGAAATGCGATTGTAGTAGTACTAGTGGAAATAACTCGACTAGCAATGCGTACCTTTAACGTGAGGCTACAAGAGCGTGTACGGGCAATCATTTGTTCTATATCATCTTAAAAACTGGTTGATAACTAAATGGTCAGCATTTTTCTGCGTAATGATACAATAAAACATAGAACAGAATCTATGTTGCTATTTTTGTTACTGTTTTGAAAGGAGAAAATTACTGTATACCTGTATATGAACTGGTTAACGTTCAAATTTTTGAATTTTGAAAAACCATAAAATTTTCTAATAAAATGACATTATTTATACAGTTTGACTAAAAAATAGCAGAATACAAGGAGTGTTCGTGATGACGGCGAAGGTCGAACCCCAAGACCACGATCGATAAGGACAGAAGACATTGACACTTTGAAGAAACTCCAACTTCTTCAATAAGAAACGCTTTAAAAGGGATGCCTATCAAGAGATTATCTTTTCATAACATTCTTAGAGGAGATTTAGAGCTTTTTGCATATTCTCCATCCTTTGAGTAAAAAGGCAATCAAGAGCAGATTTGAATTTGCCACTATTCTCACACAAATGATTGAATCGAAAGAACTTGATTATCGGTTTGGTTCTCTGATGAATGCCACTATGACTTAGCAAGGTTCGTAAACATCCAAAACTACCACATATGGGGGTCCCAAAAGGGTTCGGTTGAGAACCCCGGAGTCTTAAAACAAAGGATATTAGAGACCATTGTATCAATTTCCAACAAAACTCGACAGAAAATTATTGATCACTTTTTGCTCTCCAAGAGCAAGGAAAGACACTTTGAAAACATTACTATTTAGTTTAATATCTATTAAATAGAATACAATTTATCCGATTTAAATATCTTTAATTGTTTTTCTTTGTCATGATTTTTCCCGTGATACATAGACTTTTTGGACATCTAAGTCTTCTTCTTCTTCTTCAGCCTTCTGCCATCCACTCCTGAATGTAGGCCTCACCCATTTCTCTCCATCTGTGTCGATCACTGGTTTGTTTTGTCCAGTTCCTACCAGCTATCTTTCGAATGTCATCCACCCATCGTTTCTGAGGTCGACCTTTTTTTCGCTTAGTTTTACGGGGGCGCCATAATAGTGATTTCGTTGTCCATCTCTCATCCACCTGTCTCGCGATATGTCCGGCTCATCTCCAGTTGAGGCTTGCTATGCGCTCAGTTATGACGTCAGTTATTTTGGTTCTTCGTCGGATTTCTTCATTTCGGATTTTATCTCTTCATGATATCCCCAGCATAGCACGCTTCATAGTTCTCTGCAGCGCTCTCAATCTATTTGCATTCCGTTTTGTAAGAGCCATCGTTTCCATACCGTATGTAGTCACTGATAGCATACAAGTATCGTGAATTTTACGTTTGAGGTTGATCGGTACATCTGGATTCCTTAGAATGAATGACAATTTGCCAAAGGTGGCCCATGTCAGAGATATTCGTCTTGTAATTTGAGTACCTTGGTTTTCTTTTCCTAATTTGATGATGTGTCCTAAGTATATATATTCTGTCACGTTCTCCAGCGTTTGACCGTCTACTGTAATTTGCATATTGTATTGGCTAATGATTTTAGTCTTAGCAGGATTTATCTTCAGGCCTGACTTTTCTGCTGCTTGTTTGAGTTCTTGCATCATGGTTCTTAGTTCCTCTGGGTCTTCAGCCATAATCACCACATCATCAGCAAAGCGTAGGTGACTGAGGAAGCAACCATTAATTTTTAAACCCTTCTCTTGCCATTGAAGTTTCTTAAAAACATCTTCTAAAACTAGCGTGAAAAGTTTTGGGGAGATAACGTCCCCCTGTCGTACGTCTCTCCTGATGTGTATTTTGTCCGTTTTAAGGTCTTGATTTATTTTCACGTGCATTGTTGCCTTTTCGTAGATGTCTTTTATTATAGTAATATATCTACTGTCGATTCTTGCGTTATTCATTGATTCTAATATATGAGCCGTACTTATAGAATCGAATGCCTTGTAGAAATCTATGAAGGCTAGATGTATGGGCACATTATACTCGGTCGTCTTCTCTATGATAGTGCGTAGAATCTGTAGATGGTCAATAGTGCTATATCCTTTGCGTAAGCCCGCCTGCTCCACTGGTTAATAGTAATCGAATTTGTTTGTCAGGCGGTTGGTAATAATTCTCGTCAACAGTTTATATAGTTGTGATAGTAAACTGATTGGGCGGTAGTTCTCCATGTTAGTAATCGCTCATTTTTTGAACAGGAATATTGTTTCCGCATTGTGCCATCTGTTAGGTATTCTTCCTTCTCGTAGGCACTTGTTTAGTAAAATATGTATTGCACGTTCGAGATTTGTTCCTCCAAGTTTTATCATCTCTGTTGTTACGCGATCTTCTCCGGGGCATCTATTGTTTTTCATTTGTTTCAGAGCTAGTCTAATTTCATCAATGGATATCTCTGGAATATCTTCAGAGCCTGCATTGAGTATATTTCTTTGTGTTTGTGATTGCCTATGCGGTGTATACGCTGCATATAATTCGGTATAGAAGTGTTCAATTGCTCTGATGATGTATTCCGGTTTTGTCACTTCTATTCCCTCTTTGTTCTTTATTTTTGTCATGTTCTGCCGCCCGTTGAATATTTTCGATCTTAGTATTCTCATGTTGGCGTTGTCTTCAATAGTCAAGATTGTTCTAGTTCTATGTTCTCTTTTGTCTTTTCTTATTGCTTTCTTTACTTCTTTGTTTATTGATTTTTATTCGTCTTCCTTTTTTCTATATGTTTTATAGTGGTATTATTGAGTTTTTGATATGTTTGGCCCTTCTTTCTTGAGCACAATTTCTTTGTCGTTATTTGGATAGTAGTTGTAATTCTGTCATTTATTTGGTTAATGTCCATGTCTGATAGTATAGTTGTATCAAGTCTCGTTGAGAGTTCTTGTTTATATTCATCTTGCTTTTTCATTATTTCTGTGTTAATGGGAAAACGTTGTTGTCTAACTAATTTATGTCTTTCTTGTTTAATGTTGATGCTTATCAGTGCTCGGACCATCCTGTGGTCGCTCCCAGTATCGAATCTGTTCAGAACTGATACGTCTCTACATATTTTTCGATCTCGGCAGAGGATACAATCTATCTCATTTTTTATCTTGTTGTCGGGGCTTCATCATGTCCATTTTCTCTGTGGTGGTTTCTTAAAGAATGTGTTGAGGCAGTATAACCGTTCGTTTTGAAGAAAGATGGAAAGTGTATCCTCTCTGTTATTTCTAATACCTAGACCATAATTACCTATAAATTCCATATCATTTTGTGTTTTCCTTCCTATTTTTGCATTGAAATCTCCGGTAATGACCAAGTAGTGAGATTTTTCCTGTTGTTTCGCCGTTGATATATCTTCATAAAATTGCATAATTTCCTCGTCTTCCGCTGTACTTGTTGGAGCATATACATTTATGATTTGAAGTGTATAACGTACGTTTAGTCTAATTATTACGTATATGACGCGGTCCGATATGGCCTGGTATTTGATTACTCTATGTTTAATCTTTTTGTTCACTATGAAACCTACACCTGCTATGTAGTCTTTCATATCAGAATTTTTGTTATAAAGTATATGGTCACTTTTCAGTTCAGTGGTTTTTTCTCCCGGTAGTCGTGTTTCTGCCAGTCCGACTACATCCCATTTTATAGATTTTAGTTCGTTTTGTAATTCCTCTATTTTTTCTTCTGATCTCATTGTTTGTATGTTATATGTGGCAATATATAAATTGTTTGTAAACTTCTTTTTTAGTTTTTTCTAATTTTTGCCCCCCCCCCCAGAATCCATGGGGCTGACTGATATTTCAGTGTGAGACTTTGAGTTTTTAACTCTACTCACCTGGGGTCTGTTTCCGTGGTTTTTGAAATTCGATATTTGTTTTGGTTTGGGTGGTTTTGGCAATTAAAACGCCTCGCTTGCCCTGCGTGTTGGCGAGTTTTCCTTCACCGGCCGATCCTCTGGATGCAGACGCCGTTTGCAGCCGCCCAATATGGGTCAGACGCTGCTGCTAGTTTTGGTCCGCCCCGGGTATTTTATTTCCCTGGTACCCACCATATCTGGTGAGCATTCCCCTATCCGCCACCTGGGGAAGCGCCCGATGGGAGACTAGCAACCCCACACGGGTGGACATCTAAGTACTAAACGTAATTATGGTGAGATGGTCTGACAATATGTTTAAACTTAATTTATTTTTAAATGTCTTTTACTGCACCGAAGTCAATGACATCAAATAATTTGTTAATATCTGTGGGTGAGTAGATTGATCGACAAGTTAACAGGACATAAAAATCTTTCTTGTCCATTGTGTTTCGCAGTTATGTTTCTTTGTATATAATTACCTTAGGTTACCAGTGGTAATGTTTGCTGTTGCAATATCCTGCTGTTATAAAACGACTCCCAAGAGTATTAAAATAACAATCAAATTATTCTTGTTTTTATAACCTAAGAGGACGACACACTATATAAAATTTCAAGGTTTCTAACTAATTTTCTATATTTACCTATTGCTTATATATGGCCATATTTGCATTTTGGTAGTGTTTAATAGAGTTTTGTATTGACAGCACTACCCATTTGTGCAATATTAATAGAGCGATGTGTACTGTATTTGGCGTATAAGTATTTAGGTAGGGACGTTTATATATTATATTATAACTTTTTTGGTTTTAAAAGTTGTGAATAACAGACTCAAATTTACTTAAACTACTTACGGAAGACTGAATTACATAATAATATTTATGTATACTACACAAACAATTACTAACATAAAATCACACTAGCACAGTTCACTTTATTGTCGATACTTAATTTTTCTTCTTTTATAGAGACATCATCTGTTCTGAGTCTACAGAAACCCTCTAGGAAAAATCTGAAAATGTTTGCATTGTTCGGTTTCCCACACATGTACAAGCATCCCGGGTACTACGGAATGCGCTTTCATTTAAAGCATTATGTTCATCACTCGACCGTGACGACTCGACGGCAACCCTTATTCAAAAATTCGTTACTATATAAGTATATATAAAATACTATCTAATGTAAATGCTTTTAGTCCTTGTTTAGGTTGACAAAGTCCATTAATGTCCCTTGCTAGATATGGTCTGGTTCTAAAATAACCCCCTGCTCTTCAGTAAATCTTCTACTTCTTTATTCCACGTCATGCTAGATTTGCCTTTCTTTCTTCTGTTAGTAGTCTTCGCTTCCCATATTTGTCTAACTTGATTTTCTTCAGATACTCTTTATATGTCTCCATCACCGAAACTGGGGTTTCTTTATATACTTCCTAGCACTTCTTATTTTCAATTTTTCTCTTACATCATCGTTTTTTGTTTTGTCCATTATTGTTACTCTTTCTACTTTTCCTAGATATTTCATTTATAGGATCTGAATTTTTTGTGTAACTTTTTGATTAAGACCCAAGTTTCGCATCCGTATAGTAACGTCGGAAGGTATACGGTTTTATAGACTGCTATTTTTGTTTTATTGCCGATTTCTTTTGTTGTTGATAAATTTTCTATTGATACCATGAAATATTTTTGTCGTTGTCGTTATTCTATTATTAATTTTCTCATCTAATTTTGCAGCATCATTTGTAGTTGTTCCTAAATACTTTATATGTTTAACTTGCTCCACTATCTGATTGTTGATTTATATGCTTACTCTTCTCTTCTTGTTGTTTGAAATCACTACTGCTTTTGTTTTGTTAATAGTGATTTTTATTTGTTTTCTTTCCAGCTATTCCGCCCATAGGTTAACATTGAATTGCAGACTTCTTTATTTATCAGCCATTATTGCGACGTCTGCAAATACGCAAACGCCCACTTCTACCGGTTTCAATTTGTAATGCTCCACAATCATCTTCTTACTTTTGCTGCTAACATTTCTTAGGATTTTGTCCATAAATATAAAAAAAAGCAATGGGCTAAATTTGCCGCTTTGTCTAACTCCCCGAGTAGTTCTGGATTTTTCGATCTCTCGGTTGTTCTTTCTAACTATATTTTCTGTTTTTTGTACAATAGTTTAATAGCTTCTATCAAATCATTTGCAATACCATTACTCTCTAGAATATCCCATATATTTTGTCTCATTACCTTGTCGATTGCCTTTTTTAGATCAACAAAGCATATATATAAATAACTCTTTATTGTAGGGTAGTGATTTCTCTATTACATTTCTAATTGTAAATATGTGGTCATGGGTGGCACTTTGTGCCTCATGCAATTTACCTTCTACGCCTTTTCTTATTCTTTCTTCTAAAATCATCTCATACTTTACAGGATGATCTAAACAATGATACTCCACGATAATTGGAACATTCCATCTGATTCCTTTTTTTGAAGATTGGAACAATTACCAAAGTTTTCCAGTCTTTGAGTACTGTTAATCTCATCCATGCTTCATTAACAGTTTTGTGTAGTAGCACCATTTCATCTTTTCCCATTATTTGAGAAATTTTGCTTTTAAGCCATCTACTCCTGGCGTTTTCTCATTCTTCAATTTTCCTACCGCTTTCTTTAGTTCTTCAAATTGTATACTGTGTCTACCTTCTTTTGGCTTTAATGCCCTACTCTGTGCTCTTATTTCTATTTCTTCTTCGTTGATATCATCTCCATCTAACATATCTTGAAACTACTGTTTCCATATACCCATAATTATATTATCGTCAGTAATTATCTTTTCCTCTCCATCTATAATTTGTCTCGACCCATTTGTGCTTTCTTTGTTTCTCATATTCTTAAAAACTATAAAATAGCTTTTGGTTTGATCCGCTGTCTTTTTTCATCTTATTCTCAAAGTCCTCCCATTCCTTGGCTTTGGCCATTTTAACCTTCTCTTTTGCCATTCCTCTCGCTGTTTTATAACGTTCATAGGCTTTTTTATTTCTTTGTTTTAAATAAACTTTTCAGGGTGTCTTTTTTTATCGTAATTATGTTTTTAATTTCTTCGCTCCACCAACTTGTTCTCCTATTGGATTTTCCTGCTACTGCTAACCTGGATGCTTTAGTGTCGGCCTTGTATATATATTTTTTTGAATTTCTATGAACCCTTCCATTTCTTTCTTTAACATTCTTGGGTTAGTTGATTCCATTTTTATCCCTTGGATAACTATGTTTCTTCTCCTCTTTTTTCTTCTAATTTTTCTATTTTTGTATTTGATATCGCTACTTTTTTAATTTATCAGTTCCTTTTATAGCCTTTTCATTGATGTACTTTAGTTTTTTTGTCTCGTTTTTAAAATATCTTTGTGTATCCCTTAGCTTCATAATCTCTTCTCTCTATTATTGTGCTGTTCTTTTTTAATTTCCTTTATACCACCCGTCGAATTTCTCATTAAATCTACCATCTCTTTCATTTGATTTTTTATATTGTCCTTGAGATCCAACCTTTTTGTCGGCGTCCTATTTGTATTCTTAGACTTCTTAAATAATTCTTCTGTATGCTGTTTCTTTCTTTTGTCCCCGTCCGTAAGTACTCGTTCGAGTCCATTATATTTTATATTAATGCGCTCCCTCTTTTGTATTGTATGATGGGTTGCCTATCGCAAAATTGGCTAAATGGGAAATTTTGAGTCTTGATATTTATTTATCTGCTTTTATCTCTGTTATTGCATGCAATTCTCCTCCTTATTGTTAATTCTCCTTATCTTAAATATGTTAATTGTGGGAATTATTTACTCACATTTTTAAATGTTATGCACTTTCTCTTCTTTTCTTTGCTCTTTGTAGTGGCTCTCTAATCAATATTTTTATTTTTTATAATTTATCCACTCGATATAGTCCAACTTTGAACTTGCTTGAATTTTTATATAATATTTGAAAGGTTTTAATTTTTTAAACGTTCCCAGCTATTTGATTTCGCAATTATGTAAGCAGTGTAATATATTTTACACATGCTAGAAATATTGTTACAGTTTGGAAACTTTTTCTGTTAAGCTACTTCTATTGGATGTGTAATGAAGTCATTCATTTTCATTTGTTTCACAGCATGATCTGTTCTGTCGCAATTCTTACTTTTCCATGAATATTTTATTGGATACAGGAGGGTTATATTATATGGATGATTTTTTATAAATTATTTAGGTTATTGGATTTACAGCAAATGTTGAGATATGTAATCTAAATTTGGTTCCACTTACGATAATTTGCAGAGGCGCACTGGGCTGAAACATGCATTAAGAGTATCCTTTTTGGCCACAATAAGGCAGACCAGGTAAATTCTACTGGTGAATGGGGTAGTCGTTGCGTAAAAATAACATTTCTTCAGTTTTATAAGTAAACCTTTTATTTCTTAATTTGCATCACTTTATTCCCTAATAAAACGTTGCACTTAATATTTTAAAGGATCTAAACTAAAAAATTTTAAAAGATTTTCTTTTAAAGTGCCTGAAAATCTGTGCATTTAAATGAACTACTTCTTATCTAGACACATATTCTTCTTTTTGTTGCTCATTGTAAAAAATAAATTATAAGAATAGAAAGGGAGCAACGCAAAGTTATAGATTTTTTTACATTATTAGACGTCACTATTTTTATTTTCACAATTTTTAGCGCGCTGGTTATTTAATAACTTAATAATTTTCTTGTATTATTTTTTTGTATTAATTGCAAAAGCCAACAAGGAATAAAATAATTTTTACATACAAACATATTTACATATTAACGCTATTTAATTAGTCTAAACTAATTTTTGAAGATGACAATTACAGAGCATCAAATTCTAGCGGTTTAAAAGAGACAATGTGAGCGAATTTTTTAATATACGAGAAAGTGGATTTTTAAATTCTTTTTTGATAAAATATTAATTATTATAAATTCATGCTTCGAGTTACATTTCACATTAAAGAAAAATGCAAAAATACAACAGTATCCTGGGCGTAATCACTCACATCATTTTTAGAATAGAGAATGTCAAATTGTACTGTTGATCTTCATTTTTATTTGCGTTCTTTTCAATTAGCTTACTTAACAAAAGAAAAAACTAAAGATGGTTAGGAAGCACATCATGTTGTAATGTATTATAAAACTGTCCGTGTGAGACAATTTTCAAAACCATAACTTTATTCAGGACTGCAAGGAACTGTATACGATTTCCTAAGCTTGATCGCAAAAATGTTAAAATTTAAGAGTCAATAGCAAACTTTACGATGCACCTTCATTTTTTGCCAAAGTTGCACGGTAGCACGTTTCTGTCTTAATCTACTTTTTGTATTTCAATTTAACAATTCTTAAAAATGCAACAAATAGCAAATTACCCTTGAATATTAAAAAAAATCAAACGTACAACATTAGTATAAACTTTAAGTATTTCATTATGCTAAAGCTGTACTATCTCTGAGACACCATAATATATACCATTTAAGGTTTTAAAGAATAAAGTTTTATTTTATCTAAAATACGCGACGTTATAGTAATCGCTTTGTATTTGCAATACCAAAAATATGAGTAAACTGTAGCGAACATACGTACATAAATACAAATACTAAATAATATTTTAATCAAAATGCAATTAGTGTTGCCGTTATTTAAAATAACAAAACAGAAAATTCAATTATTTGGCGGCAGCTCCGGTGTTTACACAAACAAAGCAGACAGATTGTAATTACTGCGGTTTGTTGTTTTACACGGTGGTCGGGGACAAGTTTTATGTCATTTACATATCAGTTATAAAGGTTTTGTTCTTTATGCTAATTATAGTGCATAAGTAATATAATCGATTTTTAAATGTTTGCCTTTTCAAACAAAAAGTGTAATAATATTGCAGCTTTATCTATACGATGGATTTGCAGACTAACAAGAAATTGAAAGTTGACAAACGAAATCCATTTATATGATGCCTATAAATTCTTAATTTTATATTTTGTTTGCTGTTTTATTTTATGTTTATGAAATTCAAACATATAATTCAACCAAATACTAAAAAATGACTTTAAGTAGTAGTTCTTATAAAAATGTGCTGTTTTTTAAATGAAGTTTATAATTACAGTTCTAACATGTTATCAAATTATTGTAAAAGAAATAAAGCATTTTGAACCATTTGCTTCAAGCATAGTGTTATTATCAAATTTAGCAATTTTCTTAAAAGAAGCGTTTACTAATATATATATATATATATATATATATATATATATATATATATATATATATATATATATATATAATAAAAGGATATTTAAAGTTCTTAAACAACCAACAGTTATAGTTGTTTGAGATAAAATATCCGAACAGATAATAAGTAAGGGGGCGATACATTTACAAAATTAATTGTACACGTTAAAAGCTTATTCCAGCAAAGATTTAGTAATTTATAATTTATAATTTTCAAAAACGATTGTAAGTAATTAGAACAAAAGTGCTTTTTCCAACAAAGAAAAGTCTTTTTAATATGCAACGTACATACTAAAATAGCTTAGAACTTTCAAGCTACTTTTGCTATCTAATTCGTAGAATATACTAAAATGTATTATATGATTTATATTATAACTCTATCCGGTTTTTAAATAATTATTAGGGCAGCCTTAGTGGAGTTGTAATTATTTTTCTAATCCTCATTGTCATTTAATAGCATCAAATCTCCTAAGAAGTTCAAACTACTTAAACTCCATCCCTTATATTTGTTACCCAATAGTACTAAATTCGTTTTAATTTTTAAATAGTCAAAAGTAGGGCTTTATTAAAAGTTCTAAAACTTTTTAAATATTTTAATTAAAAGAACTGAGAAGAATAAGATTATTAAAAATACTTGTCAAATACAAACCAATTTTTGTTTTAAAATCATTTTGTTTTTATAGTTAATGTTAAATAGTCAGTTTTTCCTCCTTCTAAGTGATTTATCACTATGGCAACTTATATCACAGTTTATTTAAATTTAAAATTCAAGTTGATCTTTGAATACACCCAGGTGCGCAACGGTTTTCGATCTTTTCTTCGCTTTTCTTAAGTAGTTATTTTACAAATACTGTCTAGGATGTTGACTTATCGTATACAGAGGGTCAGTAAGATTTAAAGTGCTGTAGGTCTGAATTGAGACGTTCAGTCTCATTTTTTACCTTATTGCGAGTCGTTTTGACCAGATTTAAGAATATAGGTAATCCTAAACGTTCACACAAAAGTAATCAATGCAATTCAAGGTAACGACCACGTGCAAGGTGGAGGGATGATAGCAGAGAACAGCAGGGAAACAGTGGACGGGACTTACATTCAATAGAATAAAATGGCAACAGCTAGAGGAGACGTTTGTCTAAAAATGGAATAATTTACGCTGAATAATGATGATGATGATGAATGATGATCTTTCCGATGATAAATTTCAAGCTCTATATGCTGAAAGACTGCTCGATTGTAACAGTAAGAGGTGCAAATCCATCCGGCTGGTCAAACGAAATATTGTTTTTGGAATATTTAGAACACTTTAAAAATCATGTGAAACCAATAGTTTAAAATCCCGTCATATTACTTTTGGATAGTCATGTGACCCGACGCAGAGATAAACAATTTCTACACCCAAATAAAACAATTAAAATCACTCATCAAAAAAGATGAGATAACAATAATTATGGGCGATTTCAATGCCAAAATCGGAAAAGGACCACTTCAAGATGTAGTAGGGGAGTATGGACTGGGTGACAGAAACCCAAGAGGTGACATATTAGTACAATTTTGTCAAGAAGAAAATCTTGTAATAAGCAACACATGGTTTAAACTGCCTCCGAGACGCATTTATACCTGGAAATCACCGCAAGACCACCCAAGACATGTGATCAGGAATCAAATAGATTTTATCCTAATAGACAAAAGATATCGAAATGGAGTTCTTGGAGCAAAGACCTACCCAGGAACAGACGTGGGGTCGGATCATAACCCTGTAGTAGCACGTATCAGAATTAGGTTAAAAAAGATAAAGAAGAAGACAAACACAAAACCAAATATGGCAATACTAGAAGACCAGATACAAAAAGATTAAATATCCGCGTCACTAAACAACAAATTCAAAAAAATACGCGAAACCGACCAAGAGCAAATAGAAAATATCTGGAAACAATTTAAAAACACGCTAAACAATATACAAGCCCAAACTGTAAGAGCGTCAAAATACGATCACAAAAAGGAATGGATAACAAAAGAAATTTTAGAACTAATGGACGAGAGACGAATGTATAAAAACTCGGACCAACAGAGGTACAATCAAACCCAAACCAAAATAAGACGAACAATAAGAGAAGCAAAAGAGAAATTGATGAACAATAGATGCCAAGAGCTTGAAGAACTGCAGAACAAACACGATGTCTTCAATTTACATAAAAAAGTAAAGGAAGTTACTGGAAACTTTAAAAAACGACTGCCAACAAGGCTAACAAATGATAACAACCAACTGATATCTACAACAGAAGAACTAAAAAGCGGATGGACAAACTACGTACAACAATTGCTTGACGATGAAGTTAACCTCCCGTACACCGCGAAGGGCGAAACGGGGCCAAACATATTAAAAGCAGAAGTAGTTAAAGTGTTAAATGCAACTAAAAACGGGAAAGCTCCCGGACCAGACGACATTTATGCAGAATTCCTGAAACTCATAAATGAAGATAACATAAACTTAATGACAAACCTGTTCAATAAAATATACCAAACAGGAAACATACCACACGACTGGCTAAAGTCAATTTTCATTCCTATACCAAAGAAAACTAATGCGAACAAATGTGATCAATTCCGATTAATTAGCTTAATGAGCCATGTGCTAAAATTATTTTTAAAAATAATACACAACATAATACGCAAAAAAAGTGAACAAGACCTAAGCGAAGAACAGTTTGGCTTTCGGGGCGGCCTTGGAGCTCGAGAGGCTTTATTTAGATTAACAGTATTACTGCAAAAATGCAGAGATCAAAAAAAGGAGGTATATCTCTGTTTCATTGACTATGTCAAAGCATTTGACAGTATAAAACACGCAGAATTAATAAACGTGCTACAGCATAAAGGACTGGATAAACAAGACATCACAATTATTAGAAACATATACGAAAAACAAACGGCAGCAATAAGATTAGAAAACTCAATCACAACTGAAGTGGCTATTAAACGAGGGGTACGTCAGGGATGAGTCCCATCACCACTTATGTTCAATATATATTCGGAACAAGTATTCCAAAAAGCACTTGAAGGCTCGGAAGATGGTATCAAAGTCAACGGAAGATTACTCAACAATTTGAGGTACGCGGATGGTACCGTAATTATTGCCGACAGCCCTGAGGGTCTACAACGCTTAATGGGCCGTATCACAACCGAAGGAGATACTGTCGGACTCAAAATTAATACAACGAAAACAAAAACAATGGTAGTGAGCAGAATACCAAACACAACAGTCAATATAAATGTATACAATGAACATATAGAACAAGTCCACAAATTTAAATACCTTGGCTGCTGGATAACTGACAATCTAGACCCAGAACTAGAAATACGAACCAGAATAGAGACATCCAGAATGACTTTCCTAAAAATGAGAAACTTGCTATGTAATAAAAGCCTCGCTCTAGATGTAAGATACAGATTTGTGAAATGTTACATTTATTCAATACTGCTATACAGGGTGGAGACTTGGACATTGAAAAAAAAAGAGATTAGCAAGCTGGAAGCATTCGAGATGTGGGTGTTCCGAAGAATGCATAGAATATCGTGGGTTGAACACATAAGAAACGAGGAAGTACTCAGACGTATGAACCGAGACAGAGAACTAGTTAATACGATTAAAAAAAGGAAAACCGCCTATCTTGGTCATATCACAAGAAACCACAAAAACCAACTATTAAAACTCATGATAGAAGGGAAAATAGAAGGAGGACGCGGCCCAGGTCGAAGAAAATGTTCATGGTTGAACAACATAAGAGACTGGACGGGCTTAAACACACACACATTAATTAGAACAGCACAAGACCGAGACGAATTCGCCACAATTGTTGCCAACCTTCATTAATGGAGATGGCACCAGAAGAAGAAGAAGATAGTCATGTGAATGTCAATGCTTTTGATTTCTGTAAGAAAAATGTCATTAACGTTAATTAGTTTTTAATACTTGTAATTTTTTACTTATTTTTTATTGTTTTGATTCTTTTGTGTTCTTCAATAAAAATTTGCAAAATATGTTCTGATTTCGCATTTTTTATCACCGATCCAAGGTACAACAAATGCTGGTCTAAGGTACATTACTAGATTGTACTTTGGGTCAATATGCAAATACTAACTGATTTTTTTTAACTGACTAAGTTTAAAATGTGGATAACCACAAATTTACATAGCAACATAGCTAAAGTATCTAATGTATTGGTTAAACGTTGCAAATATATAATTTTAGAATTTATAATAACAAAAAACTAAAAATTGACCCAAGGTATAACACTCTCCCCTATCAACTCAAGCGACTGGGACGGAGTTGAAAATTTATACAAAATTTTAACTAAAAACTGCGTTAACTAACACATTTCATAGTTTTTTTTATTGTTGTTATTATTGGAATTCAGTCAACCGGAAGCTTATATATCTCGAGAACTATGAATTTTTGCAACTTGGATTATATTTTTCGATAATTAACTTTGCATATCTAATTTTCCAATATTTAGAAGGTTTACCAAGAACCGTCGTAAATTTGTTTGTATTGAATGCATTACCTCTCTTAATTTAACATAATTTATTCAGTCAAAGTATAAATGAAATGTTGCTATACAATTTTACAATTTGTTAAAGAAATTTGACATGATAGTTGTCGATTTTATATGAAGCTTTGTGAATCAATTTACAAACATTAAATAGAAAAACAAATATTGAACCCAACTTACCCGACAGAAGTTGTCGTTCGTATTAAAAATTAAAGTAATATAATTACACCAATATGTAAAATTTTGTTATTTTGAAATGAAAAGATGTATCGGAATAAATTTTTTCCACCGATTCTAAAAATGACCTAAAATTCCGTATCACACAGGTTTTTCTATAAATCATAAAAATGTGAAATTAGAAAAGAACCGTAATTTTTTAATGACAACGTTTGTAACGTGTGAAATGTTCTCTGGGGGGAAGAAATAAATGTGTAAGGAAAATAGATAAACTTCTTCTACTCTTATATATAGGCTGCTATTTATTAGCCTGTTTATAACTATACATTTCATATAGTACTATGAGCCATACTTTGGGCTGGTGGCTAGTCTAACCCATTAGAAGAAGGAGAATACACTTTATGACCGCCAAAGATGTTTGTATGACGGTCGGAGAGCATTTGATGCTTACCGTTGCTTTTGACCTGGGAGTCGAACCCAAGGTTTGCTGCGTGCTAGTGTGGCAGCCCGAGGTCTTTACTTCGTGGCTGTAGTGCTCGACTAGATAAACATAAATGCATATTTAAAAGCAAACATCCTAACATTTACCAGTAGGTTTTCCTTGAAACTTCCTCTTTTTAAGATCTAAAAATAGTCGGCCATCGTATTTATAGTCCACTTTTTTTGGTATCTTTTTTCCATCACTTTAATATCCTGATGGAAATTACCAAGATTGTCAGTAAAGTAATTTAGATAATCATGAAGAATGTGCACTTCAACGCTCATGCTCATTTTGCAACCAAGAATTTTATAGGATTCCAACATCTCCTCAACTGAAGCGGTGTAAATTGCAGCATTCGTGTTTTCCAAATGTTTTGTACCACGTTTCATGCTCACATTTCACACTGATTTATGGTTTTCTCTAATATGTTGTCCGCCATTAATTATTGTATTTATGGGCCTATAAAAGTGCCAGATTTAATTTTTTTAAACGTGATTGATGGAAACAATACAATGTTCTATTAAGCCAAGTTTGATGTGGAAAAATGGTAACAGTATTTTTAAGGGATCAACCAGTAGAAGTGAAATAATGTTTTCTCTCCAAGTGTCAATATATTTCTGACTGGTCACTGCTTTCTAACCCAATGTCTTAGCTCTAAAGTCTCATTCACATAAAAAGTACACAGACCATTTATTAAGCTTGTAATCCACACTTTCCAGTTTTATTTTCGTTATCAGATATATATTTATGTTTATCTATTCTTTACACATTCATTCTGCCTCTCAAAAAAACATTTGTGTAGAAACTTAACGTAGCATGTAATTCTGAAGGTCATTTACAAAATCTGCGGAAAATTCCATTCCGGTACACTTCTTCATTTAAAAACATAAAAAAGTTGTAAAAAGTGCAGATTAGTATTATTAAAATAATTTTTATATTAATCTACGTTACAATATTAAAGCGAAAACAAATATTATTTTATTTGTGCTGACACCTGTTTATTTCAGCATGACTCAAAAGGAAAACCCTAATTGATGCATTAAAAAGTCCAAGTTCATCAAGGTTATAAAAATTAGTGAACATCTGAATTATCACAGTTGATCTATTAATGTGTTAAAATTGTTAGCAAACTAGAAATAAATTTAAATGAATTTACAATTGTTACATCTACACGGTTGACGGTAATATCAAATTTTCTTAAAAAAATAGACAATTGTGCTTAACTTGCAAAATATTGGTAAGGCTTCTAACGCCCCGCGTGGGAGCACGACCTGCGAACTGAGAGATCTCACACCAACCTTGATGCAGAGGCGATGTGGCAGGCACCGCTCTTTCGACAACCGCCATTATTGCCCCTTGTTCGAGTGAACACAGGTACTCAATTATTTCTAGTGACTGAGTGGCCACCCGTCAGGCATCAGATAGCACCTGGAATGAACCCGGTTCCATCGTATTGCAACCCGCCCCCCAACCAGGGGATCACTGGCTTAAAGAAAAATATTAAATTAGTAAAATACAAATATTTTTGCTTTTACACTAAAACGATATCCCTTATATCTCACGTTTTCTTAGTAATACCGATTAAGATGTAAATTTTTTATTTGTTTCTTATTTACAATAACGTAATAAATTAATATAATACGTAGTGAGTACATTTATTTTTCAAATAATTGTCGTTTTCGTGTCATTTTCCTTGCAAACTTGCAAGTTGTTCTCTTTGAAAACCGGGCGCACACATCCCCCAGATTTACTGTAGCTATTAAAATATTGTACGGATACACCCTTGTACAGAAATCCAATTTTAGTTAAATGGTGTGGATCAATGAACCGCCGGCGTAGTTGTCACAATTCCATGCGGATGCTCTCACAAAGCCACGTATGGCGAATTTCAAATAATGCAAACCGTTTTAAGGTAAGCGCATTACTGTATTCTATCATGAGCAAATGCAAATCCTGTGTGAATGCTTGCATTTGGTATGTTTGAAAATAATCCGTCTATTATTTAGTTGTTACAATAACCACATTAAAATGGCAAATTAAAACGATCAGTTTATAATATATTGCATAGTAACGTCAAAAATTATAATTGGCATACAATATATCTTTCAAACTTTTAAGATTCGGATTTAAACAAATTTTCTTCAGAATTGAGCGCATATTAGGAAAAATGTTTGAGAAACTATTCCTTAAACGTCTGCTGAACGACACAGATATCTTGACACATACCTCACCATCAATTCGGATTCCGCGAAGGGCATTCTCCAATCCAGCAAGTGCACAGAATAATAAATTAAATTTCACTGAGCATCGAAGAAAAAAGTACTGTGGAGCTGTATTTTTAGATGTTGAACAGGCGTTCGACAAAGTTTGTCATACCGGATTACTTCATAAACTGAAAAGCTTCTCCCTAGCTATTTTTATCTTCTCCTTAAGTCCTATCTTATTGACAGATATTTCACAGTTAAATACAATAATTAATTGTCCAACTATTCCCTGTCAAATCTGGCGTCCCACAAGGTAGCATCTTCGGACCCCTCCTATACCTAGTGTACACAGCTGACCTACCTGAAGATACAAACACAGTTATCACCACTTTTGTTGATGATACCGCCATCCTATCGACGCACGAAGATCCCTAGCTAGCAGCCGCAAATCTCCAACAACATCTGAACACCACAAACAAATGGCTTGCTAAATGGTGTATTAAAATCAACCCAACTAAATCAGTGCAAATAACATTTACCACTCAATTCAACGTATGTCCGTCAGTCACCTTGGATAATGAAGAAATTCCAACAAAAACAGAAACTAAGTACCTAGGATTACATCTTGATCAGCGTCTTACATGGGAAAAACATTTTCAAACCAAACGCCAGCAATTAAAACTGAAGTTCAGCCAGATGTACTGGTTATTAGGAAGAAAGTCAAAATTGTCAATATCAAATAACCTGCTGCTTTATAAAACTATCCTGAAGCCCGTTTGGACGTACGGAATTTAGCTATGGGGATGTGCCAAACCTACTCGTATTAAAACGATTCAACAATTTCAATCAGAAACGCTTCGTGCCATAGTCAATGCACCATGGTATGTAACAAATCAGACACTACATGAAGATCTCAGCATTCCTTTTATTACCGAAGAAATTCACCGATTTACTCAGAATTATCAAGAAGAAATTAGTAATCATCCTAGTGAACTAGTCCACCAACTGTTTACCAACGTCTTCCCAGTGAGACGACTAAACAGAACCTGGCCTTGCGACCTGAGAACCCCCTAAAGCGGTAGGATTACTGCAAGAGTACCACTGCTGAGTGTTTTCTCTTAACAATGCTTATTTATTGTCATCACATTTACTTAATGCTCCATGTAGGGTAGATTGTAAACTTACAATTGTTAAAAAAAAAGAATTGGTCGTTTATAGTTTTGCATGTTAATTTTACAAAATAATATTTAAAAACGGCGAATAATAAGGATAGTGTACGCCATTTTTGCAAAAGAAAAATACATGCTTTCACTACTTTTGTCTAAAAATAAGGACACAAAAGACTGGACTCTAGCGATGAGCTAACAACAAGCATTCTTCTTTACATGGAATTTTACCGTCGAAAAATAATACATAACTACCTACAATTGCAAGTATTTTAGCTTACCACTTTATAAATGGTACAAATAAATATATTACTTTTACGGGAAAAATTCAAGAGCGATTAGTTTTTACATTATTTTTTATATATGTAGTTGTGTTAAGTTGGTTGTTTTCTCAATGAGAAACAAGACGTACTGTATTACCACAGACTTATAATTTCTTGCTTACCATATATATGTTTCGTCAGTTAAGGTGGCAGCGGCAGTAGTCAGCTCTTGAGCATCAGTGATGGTGAGTCCAATCAAGAAGTTAAATATCTGCAGCACTACAATTAATTAACTAAGAGAAGATCCGAAATTTATTAGTAATGCCACGATTGTGCCGCCACACTATAAATTTTCACTGTGCAAAGGATCTAGAATTCACCATTTGCTGGACAATTAATGACTACAAGATGAAGCAAACTGTTGATGACTTTTCCATGGCGAAAATAACAATAAACAACAATTGCACAATACACTGCTCATTTTATATCAGCAAACGTATTTCAAAAACAATTGATAGTAAACTGAATAGTAAAATAATTGTAAATAAATTTATTTTCTTTATTTCAAAAAGGGGTTTTTTATAAAAATGAATTGGATACTTATGACATCAACAAGGAGCCTAGCATCAGAAGTGAAGTACACAAAGACATAGTCGCAAATACACAATATTTACACGGGTGCAGTCACAATTCTATGTTTGGAATTGGGGACGGTCTCCAAAAAATGATTTAAGTACAACAATATTTGCTACGATAAGAAATGTTTAAATAACTCTTTGGGTCACACTCACTTCAGTTGCATTGGAACACTCACGTATGACTATGACATTAAGTACGCTAACCCAAACTGAATCTTTGTTTACATCACCTTTCGGAGAATACAAGATGAAGTTAGTGTTCAAAATGCTCTATAAAACACTCGCAATTTACAAAGATAAGCTAACTGTAACGAAGGTGACGTCTAAATCAGTATTTAATGCACACATACGGTATTGGAGGGTACGTATATTTCTAATGTTTCGATAAGAAATAGCGAAAACTTTTGCAGTTACTGTACATATAAATTATAAGAAAATTACTGTTATTTTATAAAATCATCGTTTACTATCCATCACAATTTCTCAAGCGTAGTACTTAAAAATTAATAACAATAATAATGAGACTCTATGCCCCAAGGAAATACAACTTAAGTCTGTTTGTTGGTTTTGTAGACTATTATGAGGTTTTTGATAGCGTAAACTGGGAGAAGCTGTGGGACATTCTTAAAGAAATGGGAGTACTACAGCATATTATCACACTGCACTGATCGAAGGGCTATATAACAATGGACATGATGTAATAAAAAATGATAACTAGCAGTCAAAGGGATTTAACATAAGAAAGGGTGTTCGACAGGAGGGCATCCTGTTTCTGCAACTATTCCATTTATACGGCGAATATGTGATGAGAGAAGTACTACAAAACACCATTATCTCGCTTCCACCGAAGATGAGGTAACAGAATTTCTTTTGAAGTTACAACGTTACAATATAAAATATAGCTTAAACTTAAGTAAAACAAAAACAAAAATCTTTATAGTCAATAGAGAAAACAATAACAGACCTGATTTAAAAGCAATTGGACGTTTTAAAGTGGTCAACTGTTACATATACTTGGAAATATATTAATAACATGAGAGACTGGTCAGCAAAAATAATCAGACGAATTCAAATAAGCAAAAATGCTATGACTAACTTACAAAAACTATGGAAAGATCGACAAATTACAAGCAACACAAAAGTATTATTGGTAAGAGCTCTGGTTTTCCCCATATTATTATATGGAGCCAAATCGTTGACAGTAAAAGAAAAAAGAAACGCACAAGAATTAACGCTTTTGAGATATGGTGCTAGAGACGCATGCTGAGGATATCCTAGACACCAAGGAGGACAAACGTGTCTGTACTACAAGAACTCAATATAAACGATCGCCTCTCTACTATAGAGTACAGACAAATCCTAAAATACTAAGTCCACATACCAAGACGTGACAACAATAGCCTTGAAAAACTTGTGGTGGAAGGACATACTGGAGACACCACACCACAAGGAGGAGCGCCGAAAAAATAGCTAGATCAAGTCAAAATGGAAATTGGAAAGCTAATACAACAACTTAACCACGACGCCCAGAACCGACCAAGATAGAAAAACATCGCCAAAAATATAATAAATAATAGACCATAATAAACATGACTTTTTTTAAGAAAAGGATACCACGGAAAATAGAAGAAGAAGAAGATGCCTCACGTAGAAGTCTGGCCTGCAAACTAAGAAGTTAAGGCTCTCTTATATTCGCCTTTGTTATCCGATTATAGCGGACCATCTCTGATGTGGCAAGCACCGCACTTGAGACGGCTCTCTTATTACCCCTTATTCAAAGTAAACAAAGGTATTCAATTATTTTTAGTGGGTGAGTAGGCTACCCATTAGGCATCTGAGCTCGAGATTAAATCCGAGTCCATCTACACCACAACAACGCGACTACATTGGCGGTCTTGAGTATTGCCCAAGTTTCTTAACTGATATAATGTACAAAAGTGCCTATCAGCTTAAAATATCTTTCATCCAAGCAGTATATTTTACATAAAAAAATTTCTACATATAAATCTTTATATAATAATAGGAAATATTTGAATTTCAGTTATTGTTATTTATCCTTTATATTTTGATTTAAATTTTGGGCACAACCTTCAATCTGACTGAATATAATATTCAAATATTTTAACTTACCTTTTATTTGTTAAAATAATAATTTTATTTTGCACTATTTACCTGATTTGTGTTAACTTTACATAGTACATCAAGTTTTATTTTTGGGGTGAGGCCCGTGTTGTATCCTACATTTATAACCGATTTACCGCAACCGCAACTTTCGCTATCTTAGCTTCTCATGTTAATCCTATAACAGCACCCAGAAACCTAAAAGACCATCTAAATACAGTTCAATATAGCTGCTGAATGTAGGGAGGACCGGAGCAAACAAACATAAATGTTAACACGTCACATTTACCATTAACCGTGATACCTGCCCACCGGTGACTTTCAATACTTGGGACTCCACCTATATCGACATCTGATTGGGAGAACTCGTATATTTAACAAATCTTAACAGCTTGGACTTAAATTTAAGAGGTTACACTGCATAATCGGGAAAATGTCTAAATTGTCATAAAATAAGCTATTAATTAAGAAGGTCACCTTAAAACCAGTCTGAACGTACGGAATTTCTTTATGGCGAACTGTTAGCAATTCCAACATAGCCATTATTAAAAGATCGCAACATAAAATGCTTAAAATTATAATTAGTGTACCATGTTACTTTTGGCCAATAAAGTAGTACAAGCAACTAGTGCATATTTTCCGTAAAAGGGGGCATGCAAAACATTAGTGCAAAATAAAATAATGCACACATTAATGGACATACCAAAAAGTTTAGAACGATATAAACCAAATGAACTGCTAACTCGATTTTAACTATTTTTTGCATAGACTTATTCAATCATTCGTTTATAATATAGGCAAAGAAAATTTTTGTAACAGACTTGTTTGTTGGATCTATGCTTCTGAGGTTACAATAAAAAATAATCCTTAACGTTATCTTCTAGATTCCAATAATTTTTATTCGTAAAAAAAGTGTTTTTCAAAACGTTGTATAGTTCAGCTGCACTTGCTAGTCTGTCGTTTATTTCAACGTCTTTCTTTGTATTTCTGTATAACTTTGCTCTAAAGTATTTAAATGTTTTTAGTTCTTCTAAGTCTCTTCCATTTAGTTGTACTGCTATCTTCTGTTGTTTCTATCACAATTACTTTTATTTGATAATATTTATTTTCAGGTTTCTTCCATGTAAAGCTTTCCTTTATATATTTTTTATAGTGTAACTCTTGTTCGTTACTTGCATAAATAATTAGAACGTCAACCAAATCGCCAACCGTTGTTATTACCAGGTCCACATTCATATAACACACTTTTGTTTTTTTTATTATGTCATATAATACAACGTTAAATAGTGCTACACTTTACTTCTTCTTTGCTTTTCTTTTTTGATTCTGTTACAAGACCACTCCTTCAAAGTTCTTCAATTACTACATTTTTCTTTTTACTTTGACTTCTAATATTTAATGTTGTCATTTTCCTTATTTTATCTTTGGTTTTTACTAATTTTTTCTGTTTATTTTTCAGTTTCATGTTATTTTTAAATTTTAACAGTTTTCCCAGTTTCTTCTTTTTTGAGCCTTTATACTTATTTATTTTTGCATATTTTTTTCTTTTATTATTACATGGTTATCTACGTATATGGAAGCTCCCCTTGAAATTTTAGTTTGTTTTTTCCATATTCTTTTTATTTTGTAAGTTGTTCAATTGTATAAAACTTGTTTTCTGGCTATTTTAATCCTATACATGTATTTACCAACAAATTTAGAATTATTGTCAAAAGCTAATCCTTCTAACAATTACATCAAATTTTCTAAAAATTAAAATGTAAAACAAGAAAAGCTCTGAACGAATTCGATCCATTTGCTTGAAAACTAGATACACTAAAAGAGAATAACATCTCATCTCTAAAACAAAATTACTAATCATACTAACATATCAAAAACAATTTTATCTTAGCTCTCATGCGATTCGGAAATTAAAATAAATATATTAATTAATCAACCCTGATACACAATGTACAAAAAATAAATTTTTCTTTTACAAAAATTTATCACTTCAATTACTCTACTATTAAACTATCAATACAAAACCTTTCACCTTTTGTTGATATAATCGCAAATTTACAATCTACTTTGGTATTATAGGAGTATTAGTACATTCTCTATTCAGGGATATAGAAATCTTCATTTACCTATGATTCTCTTGGGGTTTACTGGATAATTTGAATTGCATTCCTCGTCAGTTCAGATCTATAGGCCGTACCTTGCTCAGCCTTCTTGTTGGTAGAGGGCCCATGAGTTATAGGGTGAGGTGGTTTTTATGTCCGTGTAGTTTTGCAAAGCAGTCTAAAGCTGACTTTTCTGTTACATCCGTTACGAACGGTATGTTGAGGTTTTTGTGTAAGGTTCGATTACTTACAAACCAAGGTGAATCTACAAGGACTCGAAGAATTTTGCTTTTTGCTTATTGTATAATATTTATAATTGTTATCTTGTCTCCAGAGTTGGATACCATATCTCAAGATAGGCATAAGGATTGCTTTATATAGCAAAACTTTATTTTCAGTTGAGTGCTTAGATTTAAGTCCAAACAGGCGATACATTTAATTGAATTTTAGATCAATCTCCTTTCTTTTTGTTTTAAGATGTTGGGACCAGATTAGCTATCTATCTAGGTAGAGTCCAATATACTTGGTCTCTTTTAATCGGCAGGAGGATCCTTTTAAATGTTATAAAAGGACATGTATTTTTTCTAGCACATGTATGTTACCTGTAAAGATTTGTTTTTGTTTATCTTGATTCTCCAAAGGTGGGTTCAATTATTGAGTCAGTTCAAGTATGTTTGTAGATATAATGTAGCTTTAGCTGCGCCTTGATGTGTGGAAAGTATCGTGATATTGTCAGGATATGTAGCGATAGAAGTACTTTCGGTTTATAGGATATCAGATGTGTAAAGGCGGTACAGGAAGGGACCAAGGACTCTGCCCTGTAGTATAGCTTCTTTTATTTATTGATATATAGAGAGTTGATTGTTGCGTTTTACGGTATAGTATCGGTCGGTAAGGTATGATTTTATATAAAGATTATAGATGTTCGGTAACCGTTACTTTAATTTATACAATAATTCGACATGCCACACCTTTTCGAAAGCCTGTTTGACGTCCAGGAAGGCTTCGGTGTAAAACTTTTTCACCTAGAGGCATGTAGCTATCAAATTGACAATTTGGTAAGCTTGTTGAACTGTTGAGCCGTGTTCTCTAAATCAAAATTGATGATTTGGTATTAGGCCAGTCATGTCTAAATCGTCGTTTGGTTTACTTAAGAGAGGCTTTTCAAATAGTTTTCTAGGGAGGGGCAACAGACTGATCAGTCTAAATGAGCTAAGTGTGTTGGTTTAACCGGCTTAAGTATCATTAGGACCTGTGCGTATTTTCACTGTATGGGAAAGTAAGTTAGACTGAGCATCCGGTTGAAGATAGTGGTCAGAAGAACATCAGTTTTTTTGGAAGATGCTTCAGGTTTTTGCTGTTATCAAACTGTAACCTGGCGCTTTATGGTTACTTAATTCCTTAATACCATTATTGACTTTATTAAGGATAAACGACTTAACAACTGGTAGTGACAAGTGGCAAGGAATATCCAAGAAGTTAGCTATTTACTCAGAATTTACAGTTGGCACTTCGTTGAATCATGAGAAAACTTTTGATAATAGTGAAAGACTTCTTCGGCTTTTTTAATATTGGACCTTGCCCAGCTGCCGTCTTGTTTTTGTATTGATGGTACGTTAATTTAAGGACGCTTCAACTTTTTTGTGGTACTCCAAATATATATAAATAAAGAAAACCATTCTATGAGTGGCTTTCTTTATTTAGCTTATTAGTTTTCAAAGCTTAAATTTTGATGTTCTTTCAGTAGATTACCGAGTCTTCTGATCAATCTGTTGTAAATTTGTTTATCAGCACTATTACAAAATCTGTTACGTCTTCCTCTGGGCTGTCTTTTTTCAACAATTAGTTTACGGATTTGGAGGGGTACTATGTTAGTTTTTGCTTGTATTGCAATTGGGTGTGGACAACCATGATTGTTTTCTAAATAAATTCATTAAAGTAATGAGCATTGTACAAATAAATATTTAGTTTTTTTATTCTTTATTTTAAGTTATACGGCGATCAGAAACATGGTTTTTACGTTTGTCTTCAATTTTTCCTTGAATACTGATATGAAGTAGTTCGTATTTATCGTTTCTCATAACATGGCCTAGACATGTAAGTTTTTTTGATGGTATTAAGAATTTCACGTTGTTTGTTTATGCGTCGTAGTACTTCCTCATTTGTGACCCTGTTTATTCATGAGATTTTCAAAATATTGCTATAAATCCATATCTCAAAAGCTTCTAGTCTTTTGCACATTGCCCCCTTAAGCTGCTATGCATCTACACCATACAAGAAGATACTGAAGACATAACATCTTAATAATCAAATACGTAAGGGAATGGACAAGGCTCTGCATGTCAAAATTTTCTTTATCTTTTGAAGGGCTTATCTTGATTGTTCTATCCTACATCTAATTTTCTGTGTTAGGTCCCAATTTTCATTGACATAGCAGCCAAGACATTTGTACGATGTTACTCTCTCTATCAACTCCTCCCCCACAAGTATATTATGCTGTATATCGTTATGGTGTTTATTAACGTTTAACCATTTGATTTTTTGACGTTGAGTTTTAGCTCCATTTGTTTACTAAGGTTTGCCACTGCTGATAAGTATTATAGGCTTTGCATGATTTTGGCTAGCAGTACAGTATCATCAGTGTATCTCAAATTGTTTGTTACAACTCCGTTGATTATGACTCTTGTACTAGCTGATAATCCACACTAACAACTGCTGTCTGACCCCAATATAGGTTGGCTATTATATGTATATTTCTGCAGTCTAGATTAATTTCCCTGAGAATGTGGAGTAATTTATCGTGCTAAACGGTATCAAATGTTTTTTCATAGTCCACGAAGCACATATACACATCCACATTAACATCTCGACAGTGTTCAGTAAGCACTTGTATGTTAAATAAGGCCTCTCGTTTTCCAAACCTATTTTTAAAGCCAAATTGAGGGTCACTAATAGTTTTCTCACATTTCTGATATATTCTGGTATGTATAATTTTGAAAAATACTTTTACGACATGACTCATCAAACTGATAGTTCTATACTCTACAGTATTTTGCACTGTTTTTTTATGCAAGGTTATAAAGATAGATTTAAGGCAGTCTTGCGGAGTCATACCAGTTTTATATATATATATATATATATATATATATATATATATATATATATATATATATACAGTTGAAGAGTTTTAGAATAATAACACTGTTCTCCTTTAATACTTTCAAGATATCAACACGTATATTATCTAGCTCCGGTGTTTTTCCACTTTTTGCTCCAGTTAGAGCACGTTCAATTTCTGCTCTGTTAATATCAAAGCCATCGTCTGTATCTACACCGTGAGATAAGTTTCTTGCATCATTGAAAAACATTTTTATATAATTTGACCATTCAACTAGTTTTTCTTGAATACATGGTTTGTATAGAAAGTATCGGAAAAAGTTTCGGAATAATGGATTTATTTGAGATATTGCTACAATACCTCAAAAGTCTTCAAAGTACATCCCTTGTGCGTCGGCATACTTGTGCCAGCGGCTTTTCCACGACTCGAAAGCTCCCTGGTAGGCGGATTTAGAAACGTCCTTAAGGGTACGTGTGCAAACTTTTTTGACGGCAGTTAGGGTCACACGGTGGTGTTCTTTGAGGGAATATTTTACTTTTAGAAATAGGAAATAGTCTTCTAGTGCCAAGACGGAACTTTAAGGGAATTGGGAAATCGTCCAAAAAGCCGGGGTCTTCTTCAACGCGTTGTAGAAGACCTTTGCAAGCAGACAGTGATAATGCTGTGCACTGTCATATTATTAATGCCAATTTTACCTGCGACCATGCGCACACTTATCCGACCGTCTAAATTCAGCACTTCACGCACATGTTGCACGTTGTCGTCGGTTCTTGAGGTTGACGGCAGTCCAGCGCGGAGTTCGTCCTCCACACTCTCTAACCATTTTTTTAGAATTTGTGACACTTAAAAACGGCAGTTTGTGACATGCCTTTATTCTTGAACACAAATCATGCCTAACGTTTTCGTACCCGATTTTCCCAGTCCAACATAAAATTTGATAGCGTACCCCTGTTCAATCGTTTGCTGCATTTTGCGCTTGCACTGAGTCACTCGATAGGGAACCACTAAAAACATTATCTAGCCTGAAGGAACGCTCGCAGGAGAACAGCATTTGGTGCGTTTAAAGATCACATCCCCCACCACCGAGCATAAGCGGTGTAAGCGCGATCAGACGTATAACCACGTCAGGAAGAAATTGTTCCTCATACTTTTTATACAAACCTTGTATTTGTTGATAAATGTTTACTTTTATTCATAAGAATTTTAATTATTTGGGCATATATCTGCTGCACGTTTGACTTTTCTGTAAATGTTAAAAATCATGCTTTGCTTCAAGTTCTTCTATTTCTTCACACTGTTCTTGTCGCCATTTTTCCTTTACCTCTCTTAATTTGCGTCTGATGTTTTTCTGAGTTGTTGATTTTTGTAGGTTTTTCTAAGATCTATCAGTGTTAGTATTTCCTCGGTCGTCCATTTTTGTGTTTGGATTTGTTGGATTGTAATGAATAATTTCTTATCTCTTGTATTACTGTTTTCATTGAATTACAGGTCGCTTCAATATTATTATCTTCTGGACTTATGTTGGGGTCTATATTTTTAAAACGTGCATTAATTTGTTTCCGCATTTTTTTGCTATTTCTGGGTTTTGTAGTTTTAATTGTGGTTGGTTTTTACTGATACTAAGTTTTTAAGCTTAATCTTTATTTTGCTGATAAAAGTATGTGAGAAGAGAAGACGTTAACACCAGGCTAAGTCTTTATAACGTTTCTGATTTTTTTATTGATGCTTATATAATTGATTTAGTTTTCCACGTTTGTGTATGAATTGGATATCCAAGTATAGAAATATCTAGGATGTTGTTTAAAATAGGTATTATTCAGTATCATATCTTCTTGGCAAAACTGTACTAACCTGTAATCTCTGTCATTTGAGTTGCCTAGATCGTAATCACCCACTGCATCCTCTCGACGACTTTTTCCACTTTGGTGTTAAAGTCACTTATAACAATGTTGTGGCTTTGTTATATCCAGTGCCTTTTCATTATAAAACTGTTCTACAGATTCGTCAGAGACAGAACATGTAGGGGCATGTATATATGTATAAAATTACATATAGTAGGTGTTGTGTTGATCTGGAGAAGACATACCTGATACGACAGCGGAACGAAACTATTGACTGCTTTGTATAAATTTTTGCTAATTATGAAATCAACACCGTTAAAATGATTGGGTATATCATTACCTAAGTAATATAGTTGCATGTCCTTCGACTTGACACATTCCTGAATTGCGCCATTTCATTTCACTGATTCCGAGGAGGTCGACCTTTAATATTTTCATCTCCCTTATTGTATTATAAATTTTATCTGTTTCAAAAAAACTACGTGTATTACAGGTTGCTACTTTTTTATTGTTAATTTACAGGAATTCTTTCTCTATTGTTCTCAACCATGTTAAAGACTTTTTTGGGAAAATACGAGCTGGTTTTCCGTTGCCTTTCTCGCGCTGTGTCACAGGCGGTTAAACCATTGTGGTTGTCGCTTGTGAGTGTATGATGTCAAGTCTGTTGAGAAGTCATTCTTCGTCAGCCTAGACTCAGTAATAACGTAACTGCTGCTCATGTCATGTCCTCAGTTGATCCGCGGGTACTTATTTGGTATCAGCTATTGGGACGCGCCGTGTCAATATTGAGACCCCCTCCCCCCATCTAAGTCTGTGGAGTGTTAAGAAACCCTGCTCAATTTAAAGTTGTTCCTCTAAAGAAACTAAAACCAGCACATATTTAAAACGTTATATTCAGCGGTTTGTCACGTTTTTCGTCTTTTTTTTCATAATCTTTTGGTGATGATCTTATTGTATTTTTGTAACTATTAAACGTTTCTTCTTCTTCTTTTTCTTTATAGTTTCTTAGTATTATATTCAATTTTTCTTTAGGGATCGTACTTTTATTCATTTTTTATTAATTTAGTTATATTTATTATTTAATTTATTGTTATTGGTATTGTTAATCTGTACTGAAGTTATAATGCCGCTGTCTGTTAATTTATCCTCACCATATATATAAATTTTAAACTTTTTAGATGTTTAAATTTGTACATTTCTTTTCTTTTCTTTTGCGTTTCTCTTATCAGTACTATTAATACGGATAACCATCGCCCGTATGATAACCCAGCCGCTCTCTTATCATCAGTTCGTAGCACTTGTTTATTCACATTAATTTAAATTTACTTTAATTCTTATTTTTGCACGTTATATAGTTTTACACAATCTATTTTTTAACACGCGTTTATTTTTTCACTTTGATTTATACCTTCCTAAACATTTTTGTCGTTTTTTTCACCGACAATACATTATTTAGAACTGTGTGAACCGATCGTATGAACATTTGCACATTGACATTTATTTGTTAAAATATGTAAATAAAGTGTTCTAATTTCTAAATAGTTGTTGTATTAGTTACATTGAGGGCGTCATATAATTGCAAGAGGGTAATTTAAAACACTGAAAGTACAATAAAAAAATAAGATTTACCCTGATAGATCAAATAATTGTATCAATTCTACGATCAATATTTGAAATTTAAACGACCAATGCTATTATCATGTAAGGGTTGGACATTAAAAATAATCACGTTACCTTCATACGTTTTTAATACTCCTAAATTATAAGTTTTTTTATAATTTAATTGAATATAATGTGGAGTTAATTTGCAACACTTACAAAAACTATTTTATTAGTTTCAAATTTTTAATGACAAATTGGATTTTTTTACATGCCGTACATTTTTACAGTAACAATAAATTAGCAAAATAATTTAAAATAGTTTATTAACATCACAATATTTACCTTACTTATTTTGAACGCAATTACTAGAATGCAAATGTTTCGCATAAACAGCCTCAAGACACATTTTGCGGTTTTCCCAAAGATTGTTAATTAACAAACATCTTTAAATTGTAATTTATTACAAATTAAAATGTACATTGCCAAGACAATACTTTAATGAGATAAAAAGGTAAAAATGTTATACTTTTATTGCGGCTGTGAATATTTGAAAAACAAAATCACCTAGAAAGTATCAGTGTTAACTGTATAAGACATAGTCGATAAAGACTATCATATTTTATTGGAATCAGCAAAAAACTTACTGTAAACAATTCACACCAATTTAGTCACAATTTAAGTGTATACAACGTTATGTTTGTTAGACACGCAATATAACACCATTTAATAAAAATTATGATGTTTTGTGCATAAACAAATCTCAAAAATTGTCTCACTTGTATAACATTGCAACAAGAAATTAAAATGTCTATGATTTTGAAGAAAGTAACAATAAACAAAAAAAAAGTTCTTTTACACCGATAATGCCAACGTACATATTGTTTTCTAATATATTGTCTTCAAACGAGCAAAAATATAAAGTGATGGATCATCCATCATAAAGTTGTGGATTTTTTTACAAACTTCAAAATTAGTTACTACAATGCTAACTATCGTATGTCTGAAAACATGTAAAACATAGAACAGGTTGCTATATTTGTTGATGCTTTCAAATTATAGACAAATTGTGCAACGACTTTTCTCAAGTAAGCAATATTCAATAGCTACTATAAGAAAACATATAATTGAAACAATTTTCAGTCAGGGACGCATTCCACTTGATTGTAATGGAACCTGAAGGTAATTGTTTTGCAGATACGGGTAGTGCCACAAAATCTCCTCAAAAACGTAGGTTTGCAACGGAAAAATTTAAATTGAGACCACTAACTTAGATTTACGGCTTATAATCTTTCGACAAAGTATTTGACTGCCCCGATAACAGGACCAGGGCGCAATAAAAGAGCGAAATGCCGCGGAGCGATAAGCTATAGTTTACTGCGGGCTCTAAAATTGGGAAAACGCTACTCGCAAAAAGAGCAGATCGTGCAGGTTTTGAGTATAAAAATGTGTGGGCATGTATACAACAGCATTTTTGTAATTCTAAATTAGTTTGGTTTTCCATGAAATTTTAAATCTGCGAAAGCTTAAAGTTTATTCACGCAGAACTAGGTTTTATGCCCTTTAGATATATTCTATTTCACGAATATGAATTATGCGAGGGCATTTGACTTTTACGATTTTCTCGCAACACATTACTTAAAATAATGAATTATTAATAGTCGCTTACCATGAACGCCTTACACCATCTCAGCAGGTTCGAATGTATGCCATCTTTTTGATCCTACTAAATCCGAAGCACTGCCTCTATTAAGATTTTACGATCTGTACTATATATCATGTACAATAATTTTATCTATTATTTTTGCATTCAAAGTTATGATGTATTTCTGTAACATTTTAGGACAAAATAATAAAATATTTGGTAGTCCCAATATACATATATACCTATGCATGTATGTTTACACATACAAATTGCCAGAATTGGCAAAACTGAAGTTTTTTACCCGTCACCCACCTTTAATATTTCGTTGTCATTGATAAACGCATTAAGCCTATCTTACTCGTTGATTAAATTGATTCTCTTACTTTAAAGCGTATAATTCTAAAAGAAAAACATAATAACTATTTGCAAATTTTATTTTTGAAAAATTATAAAATATATACAGTGCAAGCCAATTTTATTTATGAGACAAAATTGTAAAAGATTAGGTTTTATATCTTTCAAGAAAACTTTATTCTTTGGTACCTGACATATTGAATTTGGGACACCCGATCACATACAAATTGTACAAATAAAAAAACTGTGACACGTTAATAGAGAACTTGACCTAATTAAGTTAATTAACTCCATACTTGGTATTATTATAGTTATTCATAATCCGACCTTTTTATAGGTTCATTTGAAGTATGTGTGTATGGAGTGAATGTTGGAGGTAGTACATTTACTTCCAATATTGTCAGGCTACACAGATAGTTGTGTAATCGTACTGGGGTCTTGGTCCTCAATAATCACTCAACTCTTATTTGTGACTGATAGAAGCTGTAATAATAATACAGGGGCCACACGCTGATAAACTGCATCAACATACAGGCCAAATTAAATGAGGAGCAATTAAAGACAACTTACAAGTATTAAATTTAATGGTTGCGATTACGGAAGCGGGTTTTTGAAATACTGTAAATAAAGGTGAAAATCAAGGAGATTATATTAGCGATGGACTCTACAACCGGCAGTTAGTACCACGATACATTTGGCAACGAAAACCCTGTATTATTTATTCTAAGAAAATTACATGGCGGTAAAAATTTTACTATGGGCCTTAGTCTTTGTCAGGTTTTAAGTAACCAGGAGATGCTAAATATACCTGAGTAAAAGATATTACTTTAACTATTAAATTAGACACATGAAATGTTTGCCGCTTATATTCAGTTGGAAAATTGGTAAATGCCAACCAAAAGATGAATAGAGTAAATTTACCAGTTTTAGGGGTCAGCAAAGTAAGATAACCGGATTTTAAAATTCCAAAATCAAATGGAAAACCCATATCTTACTCAGAAAAACAAGATGCCGATCACAAAAAAGAAGTAACAATTATAGTGGACATCAAACTCGATCCAGTATGTACCATACTCTGCCAGAATCATACTGTTACAACTGAAATGCAACCTTATCACCATTAATATAATTTTAGTATACGCTCGACAGACGAAAGATCCACTGCTGAACTTAAAGAATTTTACGCGGATTAGAAACATTATAGTTTGACAAAAAAACACAGGGCGTAAATATTATTGGTGCCGGAATAAGTGGACTGTATAGGTAATTTTGAATTTTGAATAGAAAACTTGAAACAGCTCTAAAATTAAAACACTAACCTGTGGAAACGGCGCTTCCCGCAGATATCGGTTCCCTGCTGTTGGTCCTGGGGCTTCTAGAAGAAAAAGGATATAAGGATATGGATAAAAATTATAACCAGTTACCCCAATCTTCACAGCAGACGAAAGGATAGCGTCTTTCCTGGTGTGAAAAGGTTCCCTCGTCGAGCCAGATGAAAGAAAATGGGCCGAGTAAAGCCGCCGGCGAACTCTGGGTTAAAAAGAAAAATGTTCCCGACTTACGGATAATTTTTCGGCGAGAACACAGCCAAAAAGGCCAAATGCAAAACGCGAACAAAGGCAAAAGCGTAATGCCGCGAACGGAATGTGAAATGCAAGTTTTAATGAATAAAGCAAAAGTATAAAGTCCCGCGAACTAAACATAATCGAAATGGCAAGTTTAAAAATGAATAAAGCAAAGGCTTAATGTTGCGCGAACTAAACGAAACCGAAGTGCCAATGCAAGTGCCCCAAAAGCAATCGCACGAGCGGCCCGCGGCCCAGACCGCCGGCCATAATCGCAACGCGTGCTTGTGGTCAATTGGGCCGATAAAACAAATTTCAAATATATATGAGAGGAAATTAAAAATTATAGCCGGCCCTAATTTAAACTTCAAAATAAATATAATTTTGAGATTGGCCCGCTCCTGAAGCCACCGCCTTCAGCACCAACAACTACTGCGAGGGACGGATCAAATTTCGAATTTAAACCTAACAAAATTGCAATACAACAAATGCAATAGGGTAATACGCACCAACCGCTTCTCCAAAATGAAACAAACAAACAAACGTTTACAACTTTATACAAACTATATGCAAACTATATACAAACGTCGATGAACCACAAATAACCGCCTCAATCGGGAAAGAAGTGGGAATAGCTTCACCATCGGAAGAGTAGAAACTCCTAAGGTTCAAACTCGTACTACCCGAACTACGGGGATAAATTCCCATCAAAGGGTGACAAATTTTTAGATCAACTTGTTAGGCACCTAACTTGTAAGTAGGTTCGTATCACATTGTCGTCTGCTCATGCTACACAATACACGAAATTCGTTTACAACTTATCTAAGAAGGCAGTAGACTCCTTAACTGTAACACATCGAACCTAAAAATTAAAACAGCAACAAAATTGTGAACAATTCAGAATAACTCAATGACAAGAAAATCTCTTAAAGCTCACTCTTAGTTCTCAATATCTACTGGACGAAACTGTTCAAATGGCAGTTATCATGTTAGCCAGAACTAGTTAGTAATGCAATACCACTAAGCACGACCAGTAAATGAAAGGATGCTTTAATTTCTGCGATTTGCAGCTGCACACCAAAGGAGCAGCAGTGGGTGTTTTGTCTCTTGCAGAACCAATCTTGACTACTGCTTTGATCGAAACAATTTCAAAATGAAAAAACGTTTTGTTGTTTGAAAACGTTCAAACACTTAAATCGCTATTGATGTCTATTAAAGAGTAAAAGTACGAATACCTGTGAACAAATTCAAATTAGCTTATCGAATTCAGTTTAACTATTTTGAGACAGATAACCATAAACAGACGAAATTATGTACCCAAAAAACATCAAATATCAGTAAATTCAAAATCATTTGTTTTTTTAGTGAAATACAAACTGAACAGAACGTTTCGCAATGTGATTCAAATGTTGGTACAATCACAACTGCAAACTAATCGCAAGGATTTCACTATGAAACTCATATGCAAACAGGCCTAAAAAACAATCTCCCAATTAAATCTGCAAAATTTGCAGATCCTTATCTGCCAAATACTACACTGAAATTATTCCAAAAAACAGTGTGTTATTATTTTACAATTTTGAGGCCTTTAAATGTGAAACTACGAATCAACCAGGAAGTTTTCCTGAATATCGGCAACCCGATTGGCGACAAAGATCTACCAGGGGCTCTCAACCAGCCTAAAATAATCCTCGTATCGGAAAACGTGATGACTGGACACTGAGATCCTGGACTGCAAAACCGGACAAGCACTTTCAATCAACTCTAACAACGACGAAGCCGTGTGTATTTAAAGTCGCGGAACAGACAACACCCCTGTTGGCGAAACCTTGGAGCCGGCACACATGAGATGAACAACCAACTTTGCCCATAACAACCCTCGTATAAACTACCGTTCCACAACTGTCCCGCCTGGCAATGGAAATCCCAATCGTCGAGACGAACCATCCAGGGATTACACTTCCCAACAAAATCGAAACTCAGCAGCCCAACCCTCGGTTCCCGATAGGCCTAAACAACCTCCGGGATAAGAAAACGTGGGTCGGCAGAAAAAACACCCGCCGCCACTTTAACATAACGACGAACAAAATTATCGAAGCCAAAACTCCAACGAAACAAATACACGCAACTGTAAACAACAAAACCTCCCGGTACATCCTCGATCTTCCGTTGCCATCCGAAACTCAAAACAATCCGAATGGGGAAATGAAAAAACGACTATACAAAAGAAATATTCTAATTACTAGAAGTAAGAAACTTATAAATGCTAGACGTGTATGTACACAAAATTGCTTTGCAGGGGAAACGTTAAGAAACACAACTTCTAAATAATTATGAAATCAAATTTCCAACTAGCCCTTGTATAGGAGAGTTAAAAGTTCTACCACACCTTCTCCCGGGAAACATCGAACTACTAAATGATGGTCGCGGACTACGCAAAGCGGCGTAGAAACGCTCCGTCGTTTAAAAACGCTGAAATGGGGGATGAAACATCCAACATCAGGACTGCAATCGTAGGAGTTACCTAACTTTTGTGGATTCTCCCCGAAAGGCAAAGAAACTATGGGTTTCGAGAACCCAATCTTTTCATGATAGAAGAAAACAGTTCCGCACAAATCTTGTTTTCTAGATTTAAAAGTGTTGTTAAAGGAACTTCCTTGCCTTCCCGAAATTTTTGAAGGGGCATCCCAATCGGTTTATTCATAGCAACCAAACTTATGGGATTAGTCTCCTTAGACACAACCGGAGCCTACCCATAACAACAAACCCAAGGGGGATTGAAATAGCAACCGGAAATTTTGGTAAACTTTTGATGGTCGTGTTTCTCAGAATCTGGCTGACAAACTCAGCACCTAAAATTCCGTCTATTCCTCCCGGAATGTGAAAAGATTCATCTGCCAAATCCACATTTCGAAGATAAGCCAACTGAGAAATATCAACTGCCGCTGACGGCAGTTTGTTGACAATCTTCTTTACAATAAGGGGTTCAATTCGTAAACGAAATACTGCAATCAAAACGAGACGAAAAAGTCAAATTGTTTTTTCCATAAATTGTTTGTGGGGCTCCTCCAAGGCTTAAAACCGAAGACTTCAGGCGTTCAATTAGCAAGTTCAAAGGCCGACACGCCTTTGAAGTTAGAAAATGTGACTGGCTTTTGGAATCTAACAAAAATCTCAAATTTTTAAAATGCCCCGACTCGTTGTAAACCCTTCCGACAACCGTTAACAAAACAACTGTCGACTTTTCTGGGATCGCGGACCTTTGAGGATTTTCCAGCGAACACAAAGCCGTGTCTTTAACCTCCGATAACCGGCCTGTGGGTTTACCCTCTTTGGAAAAGATAGAATCCAAGAGGGGGTGATGAGGCAAGTCACATTTATTACAGGAGATGCATTGTCTACATTCTGGAGCTCGGTGACCGGGTGAGAAACACCGGAAACCCCAATGATGACCTTTTATAAATTCAAACTTTTTCCACGGGGATAACTCTAAAAATTTACGACAATCGTTGAGAGAATGACCTTTCCTTTCGCAAAATTTACAAATTTTCCCGTTCATACGGGAATTTGGACTTACTAGAAAATTGTGCGTGGTACGTGAAATTTTTTCTGGGATCTTGGGTTTTGGTGATTCCGAGGTATTAACAAACGGCATAGTTTTTATTTGCTTTTGTAAGAATTGCACAAAATCTTGATAGGTAGGGATATCTTTGTTGCGATGTGCCTCTTCAAAGGAACGTCTTGTTATCGGGTCTAAAATTTCTAACCCTCGATTCAAAAACACAATATCTCCGATATCCTCCAAACCTAATTGTTTAATTGCTGCGATGGCCCACAAAAATTATTATTTAAAACCGCTGTTAAACCTCCTCTGGATTCCGAACGTAAAGTTTTAAAATTAAATAATTTATAGCCGGCCCTAATTTAAACTTCAAAATAAATATAATTTTGAGATTGGAGCGAACAATTATAATGGAATATTTGAACGCAAAAATTGGACACGGCGAAGTTAAAGATTGAGAAAATATAAGAGGAGACAAACTAATCCAATTCTGCCAAGAACATTTAGTTATTGAGGTTTGGAATAAATTTTAAAGTATTCACAACAGATGATGTTACTAGTATTTTTGCTATTAGTACATACTGCAATCAACTTTATGGCAAATTACTATCATTAGGCTTGAATTTTAAGTGTTTGTAATTTTTGTCAAGTGTAAACCATATATACTTTTTAAACTTTAAATATGTGGAGTTTCATGTCAATAAAACGCAATTTGAGGGAAGGATTATTTTTTGGTTTTATTTGATCGTTTGTTGTCCACTTTCAACTTGGGAGTATTGGTTTCGACGATTCAAAAATGATGATTTTGACATGAAAGACAAGAAGCGCCCGGAGCAGCCGAAAAAAGTTTAAAAATTCAGAATTGAAGGCATTACTCAACAAACGCTTGGAAAATTGGTATATTTGTTGAATGTTGATTTACTGACCGTCGGTAAACGTTTGAAGGCAATGGAAATGATTCAACGGCAAGGAAATTGAGTGCCGCACGAATTGAATCCTAAAGACGCCGAAGGACGTTTTTTTCACATACGAAAAGCTACTTTAAAGGCATAAAAGAAAAGAGTTTTTTGCATCGTATCGTGACTGACGAAAAAAAATGAATTTACTACGAGAACTATAAGTGCAGAAAAATCAGATGTATGTCCGGCCAAGCATTACTATCGACCTCAACATCGACGCCAAAAACAAAACACCCATAGTTTGAAGGTAATGTACTGTATTTAGCGGAATCAAAAAAAAGGTAGAGTTTTATAAGCTGCTGAAACAAGGCACCACTATCACTGAAAATTGCTACCGGCAACAAATGATCAAATTGAACCGAGCGTTGAAAGAAAAACGACTGGAATAAATAATAAAAACACGATAAAGTGATTTTTCCAGCACAACATCGCTCAGCCACATGTTTCAAAACAAGTTAAAAATTATTTGACAATACTTAGATGGGATATCTGACTTCTCTCACCGTATTCGCCAGACATTGCCCCTTCCGATTACCATTTGTTACGATCGATGACGCACGGTCTGTCTGAGCAGCGCCTCAACTCTTTTGAAGATATCAAAAAATGGGTCGATTTATAAATTCCATAGAAGGACGAGGAATTCTTTCGCCGAAGAATTCGTTGTCAGAAAAGTGGGAAAAAGTTATAACTGACGATGAATAGTACTTTGAAGAACTTGCTTTATGGTATTTTAAAATAAACATTTAATTTTAATAAAATACTTTAAATTAATATCCAAGTTATAATGTAACTAATTTATTTAAATTGCCAATTTTAAAACTATTCATTAAGATTTGTCTCAAAACAATAGAGAAAATAAATTAAATAAATTATGTGCTTGTAAACAGAAATATTACAAAATATGCTAAAACCAAACGTGTCCTGGCACTAAAATTGAATCAAATATCATAACACAGTAATCAGAAGTTGCTTAAACACATTATTAACAGGAAAACCATAGAAAAAACTGAATGTACGATACTTCAAAATATAGAAACGAAACAGCAACGAGAAGAAAATCTAAATAATGAGATAGCATTTTGATAAACGATGCCTAACTTATAACAGAGAGCATGCAGAGAGACGTCGAAAAAGTAAGACAATATCTAAAAATAAAAATAACAATAGTTTAAAGTGAAAGTTTGAAGTACAAAACAGAAGATAGATTTAAGGGAAATAGAGTTAATTAAACGTAATAGGCGGAGAACCTTTAAAAACAGCAACTAACGAAAACTAATAAATAAAAATATAAAAACCCAATTAGAGAAGCAAAAATAGAGGTGGTTGAATGACAGATGCACAGAAATAAAAAACAACATAAAATGTTTGGACTGTGTAAAAAACAGATAGCAGAAATTAATAGAAAAAAAACATAAATAATAATACGAGATAACAACAATAAAATTATAAATCATTTATCAAAAAAATAATATATACTAATATTTGATGACGAGGAAGCAGAAGCTAATCTTTATCTAAAGATAAAGAGAAAGTAAGACCAATTACTTTGAAACCTAATATTGAGTGTGCTAAAAATAATTGAATATAATAAAAACCCCAAAGCTTGATAATATCCAACAAGATGGAACCACATCTCACACAAAATGTAAAATGCTCTCTTTACTTCAAATCGTATTTCCTAGTTATCTTTCAGAGTGAATTCGATTGACCACAGTCGTCTCGTGATGTAATCCCTTTAGACTTTTTACTCTGGGATTGTTCGAACAAAGGGCTTTATGTTAACAAATTTGCTTCCAGGGCTAAAAGAAAACATCAGATGTGTAATTCCTAAAATAGAGCCGCATTTATGAAAAGCATTGTGAAAAACTTCGCTAAAGGAATAGTCGCACGTCAGCAGAATCGTGAGGGGCCTTTAGCCGATATGGTATTTCTTGCGTAATCACCAAGTCTGTACTTTACACTGATAACAGTAAAATTCCAATATTTTGGTTTATTCAGAAAAAAGATCACCCTATAGTAGCAAGGGACAGAATAGAAATAACTTGCAAACATTTATTAAAATAAAAACACGACTGCCTTTTAAAAATCGAAATCTAGAAATTAGATGGAAAATGGTGAAAGGTTTATATAGCCAATATTATTATATAGAACAAAACACTAAATAAACAAGATATCGACAGACTAGAAGCCTTCGAAATCTCACTAATTAGGCGAGTGCTTAGAATCTCATGGACAGAATCACTAAAAGAGGTGCTACAACGCAAGAATTGTAATTGAGACATGCCAAGCACTATAAAAAGAAAAAAGCAGGTCTACTTAGGATACTTAATAAGAAATAAAAAATACAACTTATAGTCCACGGTAAAGTTTCTGCATAAAAAATATAAGGCTGTAAACAGCCATAAATGAATTGTTGCAAACGTTCCTTAAAGTTGCCGTATACGCGTCTCTGTAAATCCTCTTTCTGTGGGAAGAGAGTGCATAGGACCAAGGACTGCCAAGAAGAGAGCTACTCCACAGCTTGTGAAGAGAAAGAACATACAGCGGGCAGCTCGAAATGTCCAAAATACAGACAAATAATCAGGGAAGAAGCCAGTCGGCGAAAACCAAGAAGAGGAAACAAACCCCCGAAAAATGGAAGAAAACAACAACAAAGATATGAGAGTAATACAAATTAATGTAGAAAGGGGAAGCGCAGCCCATGACGTGGCACAGGCCAGGGAAGAAATATGTGGAGCAGACATAGTATGCATGCAAAAGCCAAACAAGACAAGAGCGAGAAATTAGGGGCAAAAACAGATGTCGCCATATACTTCCGAAACAAAACGCGGGTATAATCGGGCACACGAGCGGTAACGGATACATTAAAATACTGTTTAAGGAATGGACGATCTACAACTGTTACATATCACCGAACACGACCCTGCAAAGCTTTACTGAAGACATCAACAGAATAATGCACGCCGCGAGGCAGCAGAAAGGAAAATACTGATCTTCAGAGAGTTAAACGCAAATTCACTATTATGAGGATCAAAACTGACCGACAAAAGATGCGAACGTCAAAGTCGCGCATAGATATATCTTATGCTACTTCGAAACTTGCAAGAAAGATAAAAAATTGGAAAGTATTGGAGGAGCAATCTCTGAGCCTACACAGATACATCATCTTCGAGGTAGACCGACAGACACGGAAAACAGGAACATAAAGACAAGAATAAAAAAGCTAAAGAAAAATATTTTCAAAGAAATAGCCCACCTAATGAAGCAGGGACAAGATTTAAACAGCGAAAACTTTACCGAGATCATCACGAAAGCGCAACAGTTCGCTATACTGCCAGGAGAAGACGAGAAAAGAGGACAGCAGCCATACTGGTGGAACAAAGAGATCACAGATCTAAGAGGCAGATGCTACCGAACTAGGAAAAAGCTAACCAGGAAAAGAAAAGAAATAAGTCACAAACTCAGAACTAGCGGAAAACACCGAAGAAAAATATAAATACGAGAGGAGGAAGTACAGAAAAGCAATCGAAAAATCAAAACGCGAACATTGACGGGAACTATGCAGAAAACTGTAAGAAGACCTTTGGAGACAAGGCTACCAAATTGCAACCAGATACATGAAGAAAGCACCCCAACCTTATAACCTGAAGGCAAGTGAAAAATTCAAGATAGCAAATCAGTTTTTTTCCCAAAGGCAAGACAATTGGAAGAGAAGAGAGAAATGAGTAATAGCAGGCAAAAGACTCAGGAAAGGAAAAGCTGCGGGACCGAACGAAATAGCTCCCAAAGCAATAAAAGTCATACCTGGGGAAATTCTGGAAATGGTAAACCAACTGCTACAGGAACAAAGCTTACCCGACAACTAGAAGAAGGAAAACGTAGTCTTAATACCGAAGAAGCCAGCTAACAATGCGACGCAAACGTACAGATCAATCTGCTTACTGGACACCATAGGCAAACTGTACGAACATTTGTTCAAGAAAAAACTAGAGGAAGCACTGGATAGGAAAAACGGACTGTCCGAAAGACAGATGAAAGGCAACGGTCTCAAAATAGCGCCAAACAAGACCGAAGCGATTATTTTGAAAGGCCTCATGAAAATAGTTGACATTATCTTTGAGGTCGGAAAACACAAAATTATGCCAGGGAAAGCAGGAAAATATCTCGGAGTATGGATTGACGACAAGTTAATATTTGGAGAACATGTAAGTAAGACTATCAACAAAACAGAAAAATTAGTGGGGCTACTGATAAAACTGATGCCGAACATTTGGGAAATAAGCAGCCACAAACGCAAAATACTCCACGGTGTGGTACAGTCCATACTAACATTGGAAGTTTGATCCAATGGTAAAGAAAATTATGCAAATTTTTCTTTCGCAAATTGTCAATGTTTGGTAAAATAGCTCAGAAACTAATAAAAATTTCACCAAACCTTATGTTCCGTGATTTTTACCAAACTCTCGGAGAATTATGCTTTTCGTATTTTTTGTTGATATCTCCGAATTAATATTTACAGTCTTCCGAAGATTGATTAAAGAATAATACGGATGGCGTAGCAATGAGCGATATACTTACATGTAGACAAAGCAGCTAATACTTGCATGACTTGACGATGGCCCATTTAGCAGTTGACCTGTTAATGAAATAAAATATTTATTTCTTTGTTTCAGCCAATTACTTCTGTCTTTGATTTTCTGCGTTTGGTTGTGTTAAGGATGTGAACATAGAGTGCTTTTATCTCTGGCGGTTACTGAACGCTTAGGTTAGTTGTGATATCACTTTCTTTTGCGTTAACCGTCTAAATTGCCAACATTAATTGTCATTTCTTAATTATCATTAATAAACTGTGCTTATTATCAAACAGCTTGACAAGTTCGCCAACATGTAATCCACTATTACATGGCCGCGTAGAAAAATCCAAATAAGAAGTAGAGCACCAATAATTAAAAAATACAACAGCGAACTAAAAGAAGTTGGAAGTATCTCTTATTTTAGGGGTCAAGTCGGTCAGTTTTCAACGTAGAAATTCTTTGTGTTAGATCGCGCACGTGTTACTAACCAAGTGGGTCAAAGAGTCCGACAAAGAGGCAAACCCAGAGAAGGAAACATAGGCGTTCGCACTGTGCTGCCAGCGATATCTACTGAAATCTCCAGCGGTCTCATTCGATGTCAAAGCGCCAGCGATGTTTGGAGGCTATTAATAGAAAACTTCTAATAGTGATCGTGGATAAGTCTGTGCCTAGAATATGCACCGGGTGAAATAGTCACCGCATTTATGAACAAAGTGGAAGAACTAGTTGCACACATGATGTCTATATTTGCCACTCGAATATGCAACACTGTTATTAACTTAACAAAGCAGGAGCTTCTGAAATTAGCAACTATAGTAGAATTTATAAATAAGCAGTATACTAAGTTCTTATTATATATTATTAACCTTGAACAAAAGAATATACATAATAAAACAAAAAGTGCATTAAAAGTATGTAATTTACGAGGAAATACACTATTATCAACATGCTACTAAAAGACATTGATTAAAAACGTCTAACGCAGTTATGTATAGCATAAACAAATATTGAGCTAGTTTTATTAATAAAAAAAAGGCAGAAGCTCAAACTAGATACTGGTGTGGACAGTGCAACGCATGCATTAGCAGCTCTGAAAATTAAAAATATTAAAAAGTCTGTCGATAAATTTAAAAGTTTTAATCACGGCGTAGTCGGACACAAGTAGCATGACTGTCAAAAGTTATAAGAGATACAGAATAAATTTATCTTCGCTAAAAAGGGATTAGCAGATAAAGACAAAGGTGACGTATGCATAGCTACCAAGTCAACACTCAACAATCAGTAGTTGGGCGATACCGGAACCCATCTAGTTTCGTTCATGGAGAAACATTTAACGCACGCGACAAAGAAACGATAGAATAGAGTTTAGGCTACGGACTAGCGTTATAAAATTGGCCATCATGGATGTCTTTTATATATCAGCAATGGACAAAAATCTGATTTCTTTGCTGTTCGTATGTGATCATCGTCCTGTTGCCACCACAACGAAGAAGGCAATTGACCTGAAACGCAATGGCCAACTGAAGATGCGTGCGATAAAAAGAGAAAACTTCTATTATATGCAAATAAAAGTGATCAAAAGTTCCGCAAGCGTCGTGCGATAACGCTCCGATGCTATGGTGCATTTCGATAGATTAAATAAAGTCTGTCTGGCGCGTTGTCTACGGTTTACTCAAAGACAACGCACACTTCAAATTTAAATCGAACGATCACAAATCAATTAAACTTTTTTATGCGAACCATTGGAGGTATCATCGTCAACAGTATTGCAATATTTTTCATCACATTCAAAGATTATTATAATAGTTATCTAACAAGATATTTTTCGAGTACCAAGACTCAAAAACAAAATGACAGCTTGCGGTAAAGATTTTACGGTTAAATTAAAAATTGAAACAGGACAAAAACCTTTGCGTGCTTAGAACTGACAATAATTTCGAATATTCAAATAGAACTCTAAGCAAGATTCTCAAAGAAGCGAATGTTCTACTACATTTAACAAGTACTGCTTTCACTCTACGACATAATAGATTTACAAAGTGTAAAAACCTGATACTGATAGGGATAATGACAAACTCGATATACGAGCTAGTATTGAGACGAAACTTTAACCCGAATCTAACTGTGCGATCTATACGTTAAACATAATTTCGGAAAAAATCGGAAGTTAGCGTCAGCGGAGATAGTATCAAATCTTAGGTAATACATATTCGTATGTTTGAACCGCTTACGTTAGTGATGGTAGTAAAGCAAAAGCAACTTAAATAAAATACGAAGTTAGCTGTTGTCGGTTACTCCAACACAAAAAAATGTACCGACTTTAGGATCCCCTCACGAATAAAATCACCACTTTAAAGAATGTCATCATTTATAAAAAGAAATCAAACGCTTGCAACACAGAGGAACATGGTGTTACATCAATTTGACGTTAAAACTGCCCTTTTTACGGTAAATTAAAAAAAATATATAGGTAACAACCCAAATTATCCCGTGCATTTGCAAACTAAGGAAGTTGATCAATGCTCTGAACAAATAGAAGTTCTATTTCATTTAGAGTTAGGTAAGCGGATGCTGTTTTATTTATGTATCACTAAATGATAAATACTATTGTGTTTATATGTGTTTATATATAATACTTCAACGTACGAAACTGATCCAATTATTGTTATGTAGGACTTCAGTTAAAATGTCACCGAAAACAAGTTAATGGTATGTCAAAGTCTTTATATTGAAAATAAGATAAACATTTTAAGATATATGCCTGCGTTTTAGTGTTTACTCCAGTAAGCAATGTCCAAAGAAGAGTTACCAACAACAGAAGAATAAAAAGAAGCATTGTAAGCAGACATATTCTTTAGTGTCGAAGTCCTTAATAAGTTCTTAGAAAAACCAAGTCCAGTGTGTTGGTATTAAGCGAAATGAGTATGGAAATATTTGAAAGAAATTACAGATCTGTTGCTTTACTACCAGAAGAATCCTCCAGCGTTCAAACTGAGCCCGTCACTGTAGTATTATAATAACCAGAGCACTGTGCGATTAGTTCGGTATCTGGAGTTCCTCAAAAGAACCAAACAAATCAATATTTAATGTCATTTATTGTCAAAAAAGTGTTGCCGGAAGGAGTTATCTCGGTCCAATACATCACAACGAAGGATCAATTGGCCGATCTCCCAAAATGCCAATGGCACGCTTGTAACTTGATCTTGAATATTATAAAAGCGACTTGGGTAATAGTTTACACCATTCTCTAGGTAGGAGTGAAGGATATAGACATCCTTTTTGTTATTTTGTAATATACGTCTTTGGATTTTCTGTTTAATTTACGTAAATTAGAATTTAGTGTCTGATTTATATATACGTACAACCTTAAAAATGTATTTTACTCTAGTATTTATTCTGACTTGTTAATGGCGTATTCACTTCTGGGCTATCCCCTGATTGACTTATTATTATAATCTCCAAATACACTTGAGAGCAAAACAGTTGACTCACTAACACATGTATGTTCGTTTCCTATTACAATCTAAGAAAAGTGAAAATAAAAACATTAATGTGCAAAGAATATATTTATTATTACATAGCTTTAAAAAACTGTTGCTGTTGCATTAATCGGATGACGCATTCAAAAAATATGCTTTACTAACGGAGTTTTACGAATTGGCCTGCAGTATACTTGCAGTCCAGTAATTTATTTCAGTCACTTAACCGAAGTTGACGTGCTCGAGTGACTTTCAAGAAAATGGATACCACAGCCGCCGAAGCAGCTCAGACAGCTGCATTGTTGAGAGAGGGCCTCAGTCAGAGGGCCGTGGCAAATTGACTAAATCTGAGTCAATCATCTGTATCGAGAATATGACCTCGGTAACGGAAAACGTCCGCCGGCAAGGAGGCGGCCGTAGGTGCTTAACAACGGAGAGATACGATCGATTTCTCGTCTCAATATCCCTCAAAAATCGATATATGACTGGAGTTGATCTCAAGCAAGAGCTGAGTGCGGTCAAAGGTGTGGTCGCCAGCGCTTGGGCAGTGAGAAAAAGACTAAAGGCAGCCAATCTGATCCCACAAAAGGCAGCTGCGGGTCCCAAGCTGACTGTAGTACAAAGGCAAAGGGAACTAGAATTTGCTCGCGAATATCTCGATTGGGACCTCGGCCATTAAAATCAGATATTATTCACCAACAAATGCAGGATATGCCCACATAGCAGTGACAGGAGATGTCGGGTCTATAGAAGGCCAGGGAAGCGGTTTGCTCATTGCTGTATTCAAGAAACTGTTGCGTATGGAGGTGGTTCTTGCATGTTCTGGGCGTGAATTTCCATGCACGCAAAAACTGGGTTGGTTTTTGTGCCTAGTGGAAGACGCAAAGAATGTTTAACAGGATGTTTTACAGCATGGCTGCGTGGTTAAGGCATGTGGTTGCGGTGCGGACGAATCCGGGTAGATTCTTGGAGGTCTCTGATGCCTGTGGGATAACCTACTCAATAATTAAAAATATTAGGGAACAAAAATTTGTCTAGGGCGCGGTGCTTACCACATCGCCCGCATCAGAGATGGTGCACAACGACCGACCAGAGAAGATAAAGATATGAGAGTCTTAATTTCTTAGTTTACAGTGTAGCTCTCTTGCGGAGCGTCAGAGCTATATCATTATTATTAAACACTTTAATTAAGACACCTCTATAAATGCATAATCTTTTTCTTTCTAAATTGTAATTTTTAAGTTAACAAATCTAACGTTTACATCTTTTATTTTAGTAACAAGTAAATACGTAAATACTCTAAACCTTCTTTTGGCTTCTTTAGTATCGCACGTAGCCATTATCAGCGTATAGTTATGCACTGATTCCAACGATCAAATATGATCATTTTATTAAAAATTACTGGCATTTTTCAGTTCACATGCTATAGTATGCTTAATGCTAAAGTTATATTATTTTTACGTTGTTGGAACATTTCAGGTTTTTTTTCTTAGCGAATTCTTAGTTGCTCCTCGCATATTCAATAATTTTCTGTACACACTCTATGCTTATTGTATATTTTTTATATATCCTCCTGTAACAAATTTAAAACTGCCCCACAACAGAATCCCGAAGCGGACAATTATGTCTATTGAATTATTTATTTTTAATCCCCGTTACAAACATGGTTTCTTTGCGCCACATCGTTTCCAGCGTTATTTGAAATGCGCCGGGTAGGAGTTTATTTGCTTAGCTGACCATTTACGCCGCGTGAATAAAATATGCCCCGCCCGCGCGCAGATCGTTGAGGTCTACTGAAATCTTGGGGCAGCTTTGTACATTACGGCCGAGCAGTGAGAGCGCTGTTAAAATCTCCCCCAGGACCTATATATTAATTTAACATTTCTTAGCTAAACTGCTGAAGCTGGCACCCTGCTAATTGTATAAGCGATAGACACTGTCTGGGGAAGAAGTTTGCTTAAACAGCGGCGACAGTGTCAAATTGAGTTTGGTCAATTTTATTGAGTCTGGGAAGCCAAAAATGTAGACATTTAAATGCTTGGGAAACAACTATTCAGCAAATAGTATTTAAAGCGACGAACAGTCGAAAATAATTTTTTCTATCGAAGAACGTACTTTGAAGTTAAATTTTAAAGTACGCAAATTATAGCTGACATTTAATTGAAACAGTTTCCAAAAGATAATTAATATTTCCATCTATTTGGTTTTAAAGTACTAACGTTTAACCTTATTAATACTATATAGCTTAAGATTTACTTGTATATAATCCGTAAGAAATACCTAATAGGTGCTTCCGCCGTTTATTCCAATATTCGAGGGTTATTTAAAAAAACTGGTTATACATTTACGATTCAAAATAGTGTCTATGACTGTCTACTACTTTCTCCCATCTTTCGGGCAGCGTACAAACCCCGCGTCAAAAACTGCTCATCTTTTGAAGCGACGTATCGATCCCATTTTTGTCTTCTTAAGAAAGTAAGTTCTGGTCAGCCAGGCCGTGTGACCATTGATCGAAACAAGTGACAGTCAGAAGGAAAAATGTCTGGAGAATACGGCTAATGGGGTAGGACTTTACATTTCAACGTTTTCAAGTATGTTTTGACCGACTTTGCGACATGGGGTCGAGCATTGTCATGCTGCAAAATCACTTTACCGTTTCTCTCGTTGTATTGCGGCCTTTGTCTTTAAATGTTTGGCTTAAACGCATTAACTGCTTTTGATCAGACAGCCTGTGATTGTTTCAGACGGTTTAGCAGCTCATAATACACTACGCCGAGCTTGGTCCCACCAAATACAGATCATGGCCTTGGAGGTGTAAATATTTGGTTTGGCCGTCGACGTGGAAGCATGGTCACGATTTTGTGCGCTTGGGGTTTATCGTAATGAACCGATTTTCGTCCCCAGTCATAATGCGATATAGAAATTCCTTCCGTCTTTGCCTTTCAAGCAGCTGTTCATAAGCAACCAAACGCCGATTCAACATCTCGCGGTTTAAAATCATGTGGCATCAAATTTTCATGTTTGTGAATCATTCTAATGACTTTGGGGCGTTTTGAAATAGCTAGTTGAGTCACTTTTAATGATCCTTCCAATTGTTTTTGCTTTTGACCTGAGTCTTCATAAAATAATGCATCCAATTTTGCATCTTTAAAAAGCTTCTTTCTTCCAGCGTCATACCGATCTTCGATGCCAAAATCACCGTTCTTGAAGCGTTCAAACCACTCACCACGCGTTCTTTTACTAATAGCGGCCTTGCCATAAGTATTTGAGAGCATCCTTTGAGCCTCAGCCGCAGATTTCTTCATATTGAAGCAGAAAATTAAAACCTTTCGCAAATAACGAAAATTTGGCTCGTAAACTGACATTTTCAATCGAGAATAACTTTACGATACGGACACAAACCGACTTATGTTCCGATGAGGTTATGTTGACAAATGCCCAAGCTTATTGTTTGATGTCTACATTTGTTTATCGCCACTACCACTTACCGCCTAAAGCCATCTATTAGAAAACGGCGGAAACAAAGTTCTACACCTATTATAATAATCCTTATAAGTTATCATTTTACAATGTACAAACAAAATGTTTACCTTTTTAATGCTAATTCAGTACTATGTGTTGTTCATGGTAGTGTGAATGAGTAAATTTGCCACATAAGCAACTAGTTTAACGTTTGCCATTTTTGCTACAAAGTCATATTTGATTGAAGACCGCGTAAGTAATTAAAGAACACTACAAAAATGGTGAAAACACAGAAAACACCTATCGAGCTCTTTGCGATTATTTCAGTCTTTGTAACTGTCCAAATAAGACCACCATCGGTCGTTTGGTGCGAAAATTCAAAGCCACTGGTTCTGTTGGTGATATTCGAAAGAGTGGACTACTTAAAAGTGTCCGCACAGTTACATCTATCGCTGTGGTGAAGGAGGGTGTAAAAGCGGACCCAAAATTATCAAAAACTCTTTGATCTCAAGAAATGGGCACTTTGGAAACCAGTTTAAGCAGTATTATGCACAAAGAATTGAATTTACCCATTTAGACAATTAAATTGGCTTAAGAACTCAAGACAATTGACCATTTCAATGGACTTGTGTTTTTTGATTGGCTCCTCAAACATCGATCTGAATTTTTCATCGAAAATTATCTTCAGCGATGAGGCTGGGACGATAAATAAGCAAAACTGTCGCATTTGGACTTACAGAATTCAAGAGAATATTAAGAATAAACAATGCACCCTCAAAAAGTGACTTGGTGTGCTCTGTGGTCAAAAAATGTCATTGGACTATTTTTTTTCAAAAATGAGACTGGAAATGTGATTACTGTTAATTCTGAACGATAGCATGGCATGATGAATGATTATTTCTTCCCAAAACTTAATTAAACTGAAATAAATAATGTTTATTTTCAACAAGACGGCGCAACCTATCACTTAACACGTTCGAATATCAAATTATTAAGGCAAGCAATCTGATTGCAAGAGTATTGATGAATTTCTCCGCGAATTGGAATAAAAAGTCGATCAGAATCCTGAGCGGATTATAACTAACTTGGAAAAATAAATGGGCATGGTGAGGTCGACAATCACTCCAGCAGTGCACTAATTTTGAGAAACCGTCAACCGTTGACTAACAATAACAAGGTTGGATAGAAATTTAAAGGCCTAAGCACTGCTGAACGACATTAAGCACGACATCGCTGAAATTTTTAGATTTCCAGACGAAAAAACAGGAAAGGAAACCACTAAAATGATTTGTCTAGATATCTCTGAACTACCTACCATCATGCATAAAAAGTTTTTCGTTTCTACGAAGACACCGGAGCTTGTCAGCAGTGGAGGTCTGAAGATAACCGCTGACACTTACGTCAACGTGCTGGAGACAGTTGGTAGGTCTAGCAAAACTCCACTCCAGCCCATAAGACAAGAAAAATCCAGGCATAGCCCTAAAACAATTTATATTAGCATTGGGCTCCTTACTTCTGGCAACCCTTTAGCCCCATCAGCAATTGCCTTGACTACTACGTGTGGGACGTGATCGAGGCGAAGGTCATTGAGAGGCATCCTAACATTAAACCAGCTTAAAAGCCTCCATCTTGAAGGTAATGACAAAGCGACAAGGAGGAAATTGCGTTGGCCTGCAAAAAGTTTAGGCCGTAGCTCGAGAAGGTGGTGGCCACTCATATAACCTACATTGAATAATATGATTTTCAATACTGCCTACTGTAACTGTGCTTAGTTTTATATAAATATATTTAATTTCTTGTTTATTTTAATACTACATCTATTGTTTATTCATTTTCCGGATTTATCTTGACGACTTTGCAAAAATGTGTACTAATACCCTACAGAATAAGTGAAATAGTGGTTTTTTATTTACAATTGGGTAGAACATACTGCATCTGATATTTATATACAAGGGGTTGTCCGCCAAAAAGTGTTTTTGACGTCCTAGGCTGATAATTTTTCACCCCCCTTCTCTCAAATCTTTGCAAGGTGAGAACGTATAAAATTTCAATTGAATCAGATTTTTTTCTGGATCAAAACGTAGAACAATTTAACTTACAATTAGCGCCTATTCATAATAGAAGTAAGCATAATCCGCCAATAAGAAATACGTAATACGTAAAGTTAAACCAACGTAAAGCTTGTTCGCTCGTTTATAATGCACTCCCGTAATTTTTACGTTTTACGTTTATACGTAAGAATCTGTTCAAATTTACCTCTTTCTTACGTTCATTTTGAGTGATTTTTAATTGTTTCCTAGATTAATGTGGACAACAGTAACAGAATGTTTGTTTTGATTCTAAAATTGCATAACCTAACTTTGGTATTATCGACATTTTGGTTTCGGTTTTACAACAAATAGGAAACTATTAACTAAGTTGGTAAATATGCATCTGTTCCTACACCATAGAAGGGACAACAGGTACAAAAACAGCCGCGGCCGCCCGGTAGAGCGAAAGCGGCCCCGACGTGGGTGCACCATCGCACGGACCTCATGTACATTAAGCGCTCAGAGCGCGGCACGCCAAATTTAATGTTAGCCATCTTTGTTTACTTTCCGTTGAAATGTATAGGTTGTCTTTGTTTGCTAGGCACGGATCTCGTCGTGTAAATTAAGGGCGTAATGCAACACCACATTACGTTTTTTTACTTTCTGTTCAAAAGTATTGATAGATTTAATTTAATTTTTTATTTTTGTAATAGGTTTAGGTAAGCTTTTTCTCTAAATAAATCCCAAAATAGTATACAGCAGAGTCTGAAAATTGCATGATATTTGTTTACGCATAAGTTTGGCAGGTCGGCTAGTCGACAGATGGTAAAAATGGTTAACTCACACTATGTACAACTTGTTAAACTAAAATATGAGTTGTTCAAAATTTTTTTGGAACTTGAATACCGCGCGGTTGTAATCTCGCATTCGTTTAGTAGTATCATAGGCGCATATAGCAAGGTCAGCATTAGGAGTATTTGGCATATACAGTCTGTAAATGAGCACTGGCAGCGAGTGATTTCAAAATGCGTCTTTTGATTCTATTGCAGCCTTGCTTGATGATCATTTAAATGGCAATCACTAGGTAGCAATTGCTTGTATAAACAAGTAACTCAGTTTAAAAATAGCGATTGTGTTTAAAGAGTAGTGAGTCTTTCTAAATAAAAATACTCTCTGGAAAAGATATTTAAAAAAGTTCTTTTTGGAAAAAATTATAATAATTGTCCTCAAACATATTTAATGTTTTTAATAAAATCTGACCTGATAATCTATTCACAATGCGAGAATTAATAGTGTGATATTAGTGTGCAAAAAATTGTAACATAGCAATAAAGTAGGGATTTTTCCAGTATAAGTTTGTAGTCTTTAGCTTCTAATTATCTATTTTCCCAGTCTCAGATTTTTAAATAATTGTCTTCGGTGATATTTACGTATTTCCATTTCAGAGGTGGCCTTCCCCTTTGGTGTGTCTAATAGTCTTTCGACATTCTTTTTATTTTATTTTAAGGTGCGAGTTTCCAAATTCCTAGTAATTGACTATTTTCTTCCCATTTCCTGTCATATTTTTTCTGTGTCCCACTTATCTTCTTTGGTAATTTGAGGTTTCTTCTCAAGAAGTGTAATTCTATTCATCTTATCTTGTTCCTAATTTTTATAGTAATTGGCTACTTTTCTCCGTTATATAATACGTTTTTTGCTCCTTTAATTTGTATATTTTTCCATATAATGCTATACAGTGTCTTTGTTGTCAGTTTTCCATTTACATATGTCTGTACCCATATTTCTTATAATTCATCCTAAATATTTGAGACTATTACAGTATTAATTGTGTGGTGTCTTATATTTATGTTTTGTTTTTATTCTATACACACTAGCAAAAATAGTTTAAATTTATCTAAAACTTGTAAAATTATGTATATAAGAGCATTAGTAGCACGCAAATATTTTAATTTAATTGTGATTATGAGTTTAATACTTTTAAATTTAATTTTAATTAAAACTTTATAGAAAATAAATAAGAAGTAAAAGCGTTTTAGGCATATGTGACAGAAGAAGCACATTTAATTCGACATAGCTTTTATTAGATAGCAGAAAGGCTGTTGAAGGCGTAAAAAATAATAAACATAAAAAAGTAACTACAATAAATTATTTAACGTAAATTTGAAAAGAAAATTACTAACATTACATTGTTAAAAGAAGATTATCTTAACTATGTTTTGGAGTTAAGAATAAAAATGATTTTGGAGCTATAAAGCCTGATTAGGACTTTTATATTAGCGCACAAGACTAAACCGGAGAATAAAAAATGAGTGTATTAAAAAAAGGTTATAATTATTTTTATTATCAAATCTAACTTTTATGTATGTGTAATTTGCAAATAACTAGTTGTAAGAATTTTAATTCTTTATTCAAATTTTATGGTAATTGCATTTGTAAAGCCTGTAATGTAAACGTATAATAAATAATGCAACAACAACAGTAAAAGCAGTGGAAGCTTTGCATAATATTTATAAAATACTCGATTATATAAATCACATGTAGTTTAACAATACAATTATTTTATTAATTCAATTTTAGTGGTGCAAGTTAAATCATAATAGATAGTCCATATTAATGCAGCAGAGATTATTAAATGCCTAGGAAAAAATAAAGGAACTGAAAGACATTTAGTTTGATTTTATGAAATATTTAAGGCACAGTGAAACCATTTCAGCCTCAAGAAAAATTCTAAACGACAAACAAAAATTTTTTTTTATTTATTTACTGCATATTTACAACTAGTCTAACTAGACTAACAAGCAAATGAGTTAATGTACATAGCATGTGGGGAGGAACACCAAGAGTGACCTCCTGTCATTACAAGGTATACAAGTCTTATTACTAATTTGTTAGGTCACTAAACTTTGTCCGTTTCAGGCGTCTAACTGCATTTGCATTATTTAATAAGTCTGTCACTAGAACACTAGGGTGATCACTAGTACGATCGTTGTATCTGATGCAGCAAGCTTTGATGACATCTTTAATCCATGGGATCTTTAGATCGTTATGTAATGTGCGGTTGTTCACATACCATTCGGCGTTTGCTATTGCGCGAAGTTTTTTGCTTTGAAATCGCTGTAATATCTCGATGTTCGATGACTTAGCAGATCCCCAAAACTGGATCCCATACGTCCAAATCGGTACTAACGTGGTTTTATATAACAACACCTTGTTTGTTAAACTGAGCTGGGATTTTCGTCCGAGGAGCCAAAACATCTTCGTCACGCGGATATCTAATTCTTTTCGCTTAGCCTGTATATGTTTTTTCCAGTTTAGTTTGCTATCGAGATGGATACCGAGATATTTGATATCTTCTTTGTGTGGTATGTTAGTGCCGTTGAAGATTATAGGAGGTGGAACAACCTTGCGGAGGGTGAAGACCACTGAAGCCGATTTGTTTTCATTGATTGATTGATTGACTTGTGGTACACCTGCCTCGACTGGGTAGATTGGCGAGTGGCTGTCATTGATTTTGACCCGAAAGTATCTGTTTTCTAGATACGACTTGAAGAGCAGATAGTACTGTTGCGGTAGGGTTTGCTTGATCTTATATAGGAGGCCAGGGTGCCAAACTCGATCAAAAGCTTGGCCCACGTCTAAGAATGCTGCTAGGCATAACCGTTTTTCCTCGAAGTCTTTTTCTACCTTATCCACTATCCTATGGACTTGTTCCAAATTGAGTATTTTCTGCGGAAACCGAATTGATGTTCCGGAGCTAAATGCAGTTCTTCTATAATGGGTTCAAGTCTTCTTAGTAAAATTCGCTCAAAGAGCTTAGAGAGGAGTGGTAACAGCGAAATCGGTCTATAAGAAGCTGGTAATTGAGCTGGTTTTCCTGGCTTTTGAATGACAATTACTTCGGCAAATTTCCATTGGATTGGGAAGTACTGAGTTCTTAAGATGGCATACGTGTTATAGCTGCTATCCCTTTTTTTGGCAGTTGACGGAGTAATTCGGACGTAATTAGGTCATATCCCGGTGCTTTGCCAGTTTTTAAACATTTAACTTCTGTTTGGACTTCGTTGGGTGTACAGTGTCGAATGGGTAAATGGAGTTGGAGTGGTGATTTGAGGAATTCGAGAATTTCGTAATCATCTTGTGGAGTTCTGTCTGATTCGTGTGGTTGAAAGGTTGCAGCTAAGTGTTCGCCGAATACCACCGCTTTATCTTTGTCACATCGGGCCCAAGAGCCATCATTTTTACGAATAGGAGGGATAGGGATAATAGGCTTTTTCAAATTCCTAGTTGCGCGCCATAAGGAGTAGTCATGGTGTTGACTGGGGGATAAGTTTCGCACGTAATCATTGAACGTTTCGTTTTTCTGTTCCTTGATTAATCTTTTAGTTGTGTGGTGAGAGTGTTTAGTTTATTTTTGTCTCTTGGGTGTCTTGTTTGTTGCCAGATCCGTCTTGCTTTTCGTTTGTCGCTGATCTTTTGTCTAATTTCTAAGGAGTAGTTGTTAGTGTTTTTGTTACATTTATGTTGTAGTTTTATGGGCGTAGCTGTCCAAGAAGCATATTGTAAGGTTTGTGTTAGTCGTTCTATTGCCGTTTCAATTTCATTTGAAGTGTTAAGTACTGCTGGAATCGATAGATGTTCATCAATATATTGTCGAAAATGTCCCAATCCGTAAGACTGTTGTGTAGGCTGGGCCTTGCAGGCTTGTTGATTATGCAGCTACTCAACGTGCATATTATAGCAGAGTGATCCGAGTTTAGATCGTAGCAGTCAGCAACATCGATGTAGTTGGGCGAGAAATTTTTGTAATAAGGAAATCTAATGCATCCGGCAGTTTATTCAGATCGGTTGGCCAATATGTGGGTTTACCTGTGGCTACTGCATTATAATGATTATTTAAGATGGTTTTATATAGTTGCCTTCCCTTTGGGTTAATTAATCTGGAACCCCATAAGGGGTGTTTAGAGTTAAAATCACCACCTGCTATGAACCGGTCTCCTAGCGTCCTGAAGAAGTCTTCGAACTGGTTCTGCGTTATTGAATGCCGCGGAGGGCAATATACTGATGATACTGTTATGTCTCCAACGTGGTCTTTAATTTTGACATTTGTGGCTTGTATATGATATGTTTCAAATTTCTCCATTTCGTAGTGTGATAATTTGCTGCTGATTATATTGCCGTTCCAGCGTGAGCTGTGTTGTCGGGATGACAGGTGTAATAAGTTCTGTAGTTGTGGATATTGAGGTAGTTGTAATTAGTAAAGTGTGCTTCAGATACCAAGAGCAAGTCGATTTTTGGGTGTTTAGAAACGCTTCTACTTCTAAACGGCGTTGTAGAAGTCCGTTTGCGTTCCATACGGCTATTCTTAGGGTATCCATTATTGGGAGATTTTGGTTATCAGGCTAGTGAGTAGGTTGAGCATCATAGTATTTTGTTGCATTAACTGGCTAAACATGGTTTCAAATTTGGAAAGGAACTGAGACAGGGAGATGTCATTGCTGTTTTGATTTTGATTTTGAGTGTTGTATGAGTCTGACGTTGTTATGAAATTTTGTTGTCCAGCCACGGCTGCGGCATAGCTAGTTGGAAACCTGTTTGCCCTATATGTGTTTGGTTGAATTGTGGCCGCCTTTAGAGCTTGTGGTGCTTGCATCCTAGGGTTGGCGGTGTTGTTTCTTTTAACTGAAGTTGTTGGTAGATAGAGCATCCTTTATAGTTTGCTGGGTGGGCTCCATTGCACAATGCACATGTAGCAGGAGTGTCTTTTGGCTTTGTACACGTCAGGGTATTGTGGTTACCACCACACTTTACGCACGCGAATGGTTTTCTGCAGTAAGTTTTACTGTGTCCGTATGCTTGACAACGAGTACACTGGATGATATTGGTTTTTTCCTTGGTGGCTCAACTGTAATTATCATATTTAATAGAGATCTAAGTTCGTATATCTCTTTGTTGTTACTGGCAGGCTCGAGGTCAACAAAGAATAAAGGAAGTGGTGTTTTGTCTACCCTGTGTCTTATATTCATTAAATTGCGTACAGTATGTCCTTTTCTTTCAATTCTTTTTTATCAACGCGGTATCGACTGTTGGGTGAAGGTTTCTGATTACAACTCTAAATGCCCTTTCTTCTTGAATCTGATAAGTATGAAAATAATTTTCTCGTCATCAAGATGTCTCACAAGTTTTCGATGTGTTTCAGGGTTATTAGTATTTATCTTGACGACGTTGTTTGCTAGTGTTTTTGAGTTGTATTGTTCAGTTTCTAATACTTTTGTCAGATTTGTAATCATTGCGTTATAATTTTCTACCCGTGTATATATACTGGAGGGGTTTTTAACTGCAGCTTGTGGTTCGTCTCTAGTTGTTTCCATTACGTTATCTTCGTGTATGTCATTTAATAAATTAAATCTGTTGTTATCGATGATTTGGCTTTGTAATTCGAGGTTATTATCAGGGGAGCGTGAGCACCTTTTTCTCTTTTTCATTACTTGCCACTCATGAGAGCTCGTTTGGGGTTGGTCATCGTTTGTTGCGGTCATTTCAGGTGCTGAATGCTGGTTATTAGGATTTTGTGGCGGACATGGGGTTGTGGAATCTTAGTAGGATAAGATACATATGGAACATATGTTTGGCTTGATAATAATTGTTGCGTAGGAGGATTAGTGTAGGGCGTTAATGGCTGGTTTTGATATAATAATTTATGTTGAGATATTGGAATTTATTGTTGAGCAATAGGCATTTGTGGTTGAAACGGAAACATATTTAAAATAAATAAAATAAACTCATTGATTAATGCGGGTCACTGGCATTCGAGTGCATGCATAGACAACACGCGCGTCACAGACACATCCACTCATCTACGAGGCCAGCGGCCGAATCCCCAAACAAAATTTGAACTGCGTTTATAGATATTAGAAAGGCTTTCGATAATGTAGATTGACATAAACTATGTAAGGCCATTAAGTGGATTGGAGTACAATACAATCTGAATAAATATGGATAGTAATAATTATATGCGGAGAAAGTCACTCAGAAGTTAACATTAGAAGAGAAGTGAAGCGGGGATGTGCATTAACATATTTATGTTTATATTTTTCAGATTTTAAAAACGTAGGCTTTGGTGACTAATAATAGAAAATTCATCTCAAACGAAAGAGGTGGAATTGCGTGAAAACCAAAAGTCCATCATTCTCACACAACGCACTTATAAAGTGCACTTTAAAGTTAGAAATCCATCTTCAAAATAGGTGTCTGTAGATAACTTGCCACGAAGCAGCAAATTATGTATTGTGTGCATTTAACAAGCTGCAGAAGCCTCGACTTGAAAACGTTTATAAGAGCTTGGATTCTCAAGAACATCACTACATTCGTTAGCAAAGGATATGTATCCTTATAAGGTTCAGTCGGACTGCGCTATGCAGTCGAAGCCAAGAAATGTCCAGAGCTGATAACGGATTTATTCAAAAACTGCTTATAAGTGCAAAAGCTCATTTTTATCTTATGGCGTTGCGATTAAAAAAACACTCAAGTTTTGGGTGTCGAAAACTCACAAATCATATATAAACATAAGCTGAATTCTCTCAGTCAAGTATTTCATGCAGCTTTCAATAAACATTTTTTGCGAAAGAATCAATCAGTTCCCGATTTCCGTGACATTATTTAATAAATCGCGTGTACGCCAATAAAGCCCGCAATATTCAAAAACTCAAGGAGGAAATTCGTGAAGAAATTTGGAAGGTAGACAAGAACATACTGGCAATTGTGATGCAAAATGTTATTGAAAGAGTTTTTGATGACGAAAGCAGAAGATATTTGCACAATATAATTTTCAAAAAAAAAAGTAAAAAACAAACCTCTAATAGTATAGTATAATACTAGAAAATTCAGCCAGCTACGCTTGGCTGCTATATAAAATACATGTGCTATAAACATTTTGTAGCAACCGTTATTATTGCTGCCCTCCAACGATTGTGCCAGTCACGAATTCCGTCTCACTCCGGTGCATCGTTGTAATGGGCGTTGACGTTATGTTGATATTACAAATTATATAGCAACGATCGTTCGTGTACTTCCGCGTCCTTTAAAGATATTTGATATACTACCTTGTCAAAATTTATTTTTTCCATTTTTTCCAAATTTTTCTCTTAGTATTTTAATCATATATTTTATAACCTATATTATTTTTGCCAAGGTTACTTTGTCGTCCTCAAATAATAACAATTTAAGTTTTTTATTTTCTATCTGTATCTCTTTTCCTGTACACCTACGATTTCATTGTTATAGTTTTTTGTCTATATTTCATGTATATAAAATATAATTGTTCCTGTTTGAGTCTGTTCGTAGTCTTGATTTTTTTGTCATTACTGTTCCTATTTTTTGCTTTTATATTTTTGTATATTATTTTTATTCTTGTGACGTTGTGGTGCTTTTTCTAAGTCAACGAATGTCATGCGTATTGATTTTATTTTCCTTATTTTTGCGATCATTTGTTGTATGCAGAAAATATTGCCCGATCATGACGAGCGAGTTCTAAATCGGCATTCTTTAAGTACTCTTTAAATAATCTAGTTCTAGATGAAATAACGCTTGTTCCTAGATAATGTCTACAATCCTTATCATCTTTTTTAAATATCGATGATATAAGGTAGCGCAAAAGTTGCCACCCGATGTTCTTTGGCTGTGATTTTTTCGACTTTGGTTCTGCTTTTGGATTGTGCTTATTTGATGTCTTAATTTTTTTTCTCTTAAATCGAGAAAATGATATCGGCCGCCCCCAGAATTGATGAACCATTCAGGCCCGATTTATGGCATTTTCCATCATTCCTGTCAGAACTTCCGGCGATAGGTTCTCGCATTTTTGACGGATATTCTCTTTGAGGACTTCAAGAGTCTGATAGACTCGTGACTTTAAGAAACCCCACAAAAAGAAGTCTGGAGCGGTTAAATCGGGCGATCTTGTCGCCAGTGCAGATCACCAAAACGAGAGATTAGGCGACCCGGAAATGCAGCTCTCAGAATTTCGGTTGGGGCTCGTGCAGTATGCGTCGTTGCTCCATTCTGTTGGAACCACATGTTCTCCAGTCCCAATTCATTCAATTGAGAAAGGAGAAAGAAAGCATGACCCTGTGGCGCTCGCCATCTATAGTAGTCGTTTGACCCGCGGCTTTTTCGAAAAAATAAAGCCTGAAGACGCCTCCAGCGTAAACAGCACATCATGCAGTACCTTTGAGCGGATGTAATGGCTCTTCGTGGGTTTTACGCAAATTTTCGGTGCCCCATAAGCGATAATTCTGCTTATTCACATATCCACAGAGATGGAAAGGGGCCTTGTCGCTCATGATGATTTTCAATAAAAAGTTGTCTTCCTCGTGGTCGAGATTCAGAATGACTTGAGCGTAGGTTACACGCGCTTGGCGGTCAACGACTAACAGCTGATGCTCTGTCACTTTGTAAAGAAAAATCATCAAGTCATTCACCAAAATTCTCTGAAAAGACCGCCGATTAATGCTCAGTTGCGTGGCACGTCGGGGTCCTCTGCGACATCTTCAGCCACAGCCGCGATATTCTTAGCAGAACAGCTGCTCCGGGGCCGATCAGACCTGGCAGCATTTCGTGTTGTCCCATACTCTTCTAGGTAGACGACTAAACGCCGTAGTGTTTGCCCAGTTGGTGTCGGACGCAAAAAAAATCGAAACACTTATTCAGCGTTCTTGAGGAGTATAGGGATTCATGTCTTGTTGACGTGTATTTTGAATCTGTTTGCTTCACAAATGTCAAAGCAGAACTGACATTTGCCCCCATTTACAAAAATTATAGTATCTTCCGATATGGTGATGACTTTTGCGCCATCTAGTATATGATACATTCCATTCTAATGGCATTTGATTCTATTATTCAATTTTTTTAAATATCTTTCTCACATGTGTTTTGTGTCTTATGTTACTGCGTGTATTGTTAATTATTTGCCATGCTTCTGCAGATTTTTCGTACTCTAGTGTCTTATCTGTATAGTAAATATTTTTTATTATTCTTTTATTGTTTCCTTTAATGCCTGTGGCATTTTGCTTATTCTGTCTTAGTGAGTTATGCTTGATGAGTTAGTCAACTTTCTTACTTCGCTTATTTTGTCTTTGTACCTTTTTATATTATTCTTTCGTCCTAAGGCTTCGTCTACCGTAGTATGTTCACATTGCAGTACGTATTTATATATTTATGTAGGTATAACTTCTAATGACGTGTTGAGTCGTTCTTCAAAGCGGGTCTGATATAATTTTCTTATGCTTTTCTAACGTAGTAATTTAGTCTTACTATATATGTACTTTCTTTGCAGTTCTCCTGTAATTTAGGTTCTATATTTCTTGCTTTTTACCCATACAAGTGAATATTACTACTACCAGATATCATCTTGGTTTTACTTTTGCTGCTTATCTAATTAATATTAAATTATTCACTTCCAACCCTGCAATTATTATACAATTATGTCTTCATGTGTGTTGTTGCTTCTTTCAATATGTCATCAAGCTTGTCGAAAAATCTATTTTCATCAATTTGTTCTCATGATTTTATTTTCTTGATTTATTTATTTTTGTTAATAACAAATATTCCTAACCTTGCTTTTGTTTCTTTACAACACTCCAAATGTGTAGACAATTTTCTATTCTTTCTTTTAATCCTTTTTCCTTTTTTGTTTCTGTTAATCTTCTATGCTAGTTTTTGTCATTTTGTTGTAAAAGTTCATGCGTTCTATGTAGAGATCATTATCTTACGTTTCTTTTGCTATATTTGTTTCTTTGATTTCTTATGTTTGCTTAAATATTTGCCTTGTTATGTAAAAGCAGAATTGCCCCTTTCTCTAGTTAGAAGTATGGTTTTCCATTTGCAAAAATTTGTTTGTAAGAAGTTTTTTCTATTGCTACTATATATTTTTACACTACAAACCCTGCTACAACCCTCCTTTTTTATACGGGTTTGGGATCGAAAACAGCAGACAATAAACTATCTATCGCTTATTGCAAATAAAGATTAGCATAATTTTTAACTATTTAAATTTACAAAAGGTATGTTTACTGCGAGTACACAGGTAAATAATTAAGGAGTGCAAAATAATTTGACTTATTTAAACTATTCTTGCAACTTTTACCTGTTTATTCCTCTAATAACTCGCCCCGAAAGCAAACGTTTACAGATAAGAAAGATGTTAGCCTTATCCTGGATAAGTAACTAAAACATAAACCCTCATGCCACATATTTCAGATTATTGATAAGGTGACAAAATAAGTGTAATGATCTTAATCGATATTATGTTAAAATACAAAAAAACATAATTATTCTTTATGATTTATTTACTGAGTTATTCTAAAACTTATCTCAACTAGTCAGTTATTTATAAAAAGTTCCTTTTATAAAAGTAATAATTAGTATTTTATGAACCGTGACTTAAAGTAGAATTTGAGATCTTACAAGTTATGTCACTATAGTGTGAGCTTTGATAACTGATAGAACCCTTTCATTAACCTCAAAGTAATCGACTATAATGCAAGAATTATCCAAAGAGCACAGATTGATAAATGGCTTGATTTTGCACAGTGGCATTCTTTTAAGTGATGTTTGCATTAGCTGTTAAGATAGTTCATTTTTGTACGTTGCTCTTTTACTATATCAATTTTACTCTCAATAATAAATAATAGGGATAAATTTCCTACTTTGTCCTCTCCACGTCTGCTGTTATATCACTGTATAATGTATCTTCTGCACTGATGTTACCATTAGGTTTCTTATCCTGATACCAAGAGTAATATTCACTTGTATATTGACTTATTAAGTATGAAGCTAAATTCTGGTGCGGTATACAAAACACGTACAGTGTCAAGACTGTCCCGTCACAGGTGTCAAGGTGTGTAAACTCACGTGGCAGATGCTGCCCAATGTTTTTTTTTAAATTATAGTTTTTGGAACACTAAGTTTTACGTCGTATTGATTTATTAGCAACTGAAAAAGAACGATTCAGCATGATTCCCTATATTTCGGGGTTGGACAATGTTGAAGATACTTTTCTTGCTGCACCACTTCCAATTCTCAAAAGACCTTTATTGTTAAGGTAATAGCTCCACTCTTGACTTACTCTCTACTGGTAGAGGAATAAATCTTTGATCATAGCCACTTTTCCTTTTATTTCAACGAAACTTAAAACAAACTGACAAGTTTTTTTTAAATGTAGAACATTGCGCTTTCAAAAAAATTCTGTTTTGTTAGAACATATATTTATAACATAATTTTATTCTAGAGTTCATATTTAGAAAATAATTTATTAACCAATGAAACCGACAATGAAAAGGTTTCCAAACTTAAACAACAATTAACAAATGGCATAGAAACTTAGGCTAAGTAAAGATGCTACATAAATCTTTTGATAATTTAAAAGTACGTTTGGTATTTAAATGATTCGAACTTTCGGCCTTAAAACAGTGTTTTGATTGAATCTGAGGGATTCTGGATACTTTTTTCCACCTTCCATTCAACACTTCTTTAATCTCTTTATTTCGCTTTTGATAATTATCATGCAATTAGTTACTTTAGCTTTGGCGCATTGGTAAAAGTCATACGCACTATTAATTTCCGATTTTCTCGACTTTACATCCATCCACACCAACCTTTTAACTAGACCTATTCCACCTACAGCCCCTTTATCATGGGACGTGGCAAAAAAGTTCCATTCTGCGGAGATGCCGTAATCAATCGGAAAAAGCATAATTTTGAAAGAGTGTATTTATTCTTAAATTGTGCCGCACAACCGTCAGAAAAAAATTTAATCTTGTTAATATCTTTAAATTATTGTGCAGTGCTCTTAAATTTTTTGTTATAAAAACGTAGACGGCATATTTACTATGGGTCAAGTTATCACTAACTATTGCGAATGACTCCGTAGAGTTAGTTAACCAGACAACAAATGTAAAAATTGTTACTTGCTTGTGTGACCAATGAGCAGCTTGTATCTCATCTTGTAAGACCAAAGAGTAATTTTCAGCGAAATCAACATGAATCACAACTTCAATCTGATGGTTTCTTTTGTCGACTGAAAGTACTGTTCTTGGACTCTTTTTACATAAAAATAAATTTTGAATTGATTTAGTCTCAAGAATATTAATCCCAGTTCAAAGTGATGCTTTTGTGTTAACAATTTGAAGACGGCTATCAATATCTTGCCATTGCTTCCATATTAAAATAAGTTTGCCCATAGCGACATATTGAGAAACAGATAATAAGCACAAGCTCAAATCGGTTTCACATCTCATGCAGTCGTTGGTCATACATGTTTCGTTATTTACATTGCAACAGATTGTTTCTAACAGCTTAGCGCAAGATTTAGGAAAATGTACAAATTTATTGTAAATACCATTAATTAAAAAACTAAAGTTTGCATGGTATTTACACATACATACGTTATGTGGCATATCTGATAATATCAAGATAATAACACATGCTTAGGTCTTACGTTATATAATTTAACTCTTCTGGATTAAAGTTCCTGGATGAAGGACAGTAATAAGCAAATGCTTTCTTTAATGTCAATATCATATGTCGATTTTAAAATATTTCTCTCTTTCTTGATAATATATCCTTCAAACCTTTCTTCTCCCATTTTTTCTAGAGCTTGCCTGCTGATATAATTTTTGTTGAAGAATTCGGTTATCGTATTATACTCTGGATTTGACACACTAACTCTTTTAAGCTTATTATTGTATGGTTTCAATAATTCAGGCATCGTTTATAATTCTAAATGGTTATTACGGTTTTTCTTTATTAGGGCTCCCAAGCAGCATCCGTTTTACTTTTTTTAGTGCTTTTCGTAATGTTTGTTTGTATTTCTATCCTGTATTAAAACTACTGTTTCTTTATTTTAGTTTTCTTTGTTTCAGTCTGTATATCCTTTTCCTTTCGCTTTCTTCCTGTCTGGCAGTTTTTGCTAGTATTTTTAGTAAACTTAGTAAAAATTTTAATCATTCCTTTAACTTTCTTTCTGCATCTTTTTTCTTATACTAGTTCCATTTCTCTTTATTTTCTCTAATTTTCGCTCTGCACTTTCGCATTGCGATTTTTATTTTCTCATTTCAAGTTTCCGAAACTTGGGAACTTCGATTGGTAGCATTTATTTTTAAAAATATTACGACATAAATGAAATTAATAATGGACGTTCATTAATTGAAAAAATATATTAATGATTTTCTAATATGAACTATACCTAGGATTTTAGGCAACATTTATTTGAATTAAGTAATAAGAGGGAAAACCAACTCGTGAGTTCCTTACACAAAATTTGACGAGAATTTTTAAGTGTTTTTGTTAGCAAGTGGGACAAAAGAATTAAATTAGTTAACACAGAAATAAAACTATCTACACTTACCTTAATAAAATTGCAAAACTAAAAACGCATTCAATATTACCTCTGTAAAATGACATTCGCTTTTGGCTAAATTCCTGTAGTAACCATGACAAGCACCTACTTCTTCACAAATGAATGTTCTTAAATAAATAAAATACTTCTGCGTGTATGAAAACAATAAGCAATATTGGAATTAAAATTCTGGCAATGATCTTGAAACTTCTTGACACTTAAAGTAGAAGGTTTAATTTCCTTTATTTCACTTAATTGACTTATATTAGATTCTGTTTATTTTTTTCTGTGTGGTTTGCTTTTCTCGTGGAATGGCTGAAGCAAATTATTCGACGAACAAAAACGTAGCAGAAAATATTAAAGAAGAAGAGAAAACTTTTTAAAAGAGTCTGAAACATAAGATCAAAGTGATGAAAAAAAAATATAAAAATAAGTTGAAAATCTCATTAGAACAAAAATTAGAAAAGCTTTATATTATATTAAAAACTTACAGACAATAAAATTTATAAAAAAATATACAAATTATAAAATAGAACGAATTATATCAATATTTATTAGCCCAAAATAAACAAGAATATACAAGACAAGAAACTATACAAAAACCACTTAATAGCATCACACAAAAAATAGAAAGAATAATAAGGAAAAAGTTCAAAAACAATTAAAATTATGAAAAACACTAAGACATCATGTCCTGGAGATATTTTTATTCAATTAATGAAAAATTCTTTTAGTAGACCCACTAAATTATTACAGCAGCTCACTAAAAAATATCTTAAAGGAATAGACTAAACGCTCACAGAATAAATATTGGGGTATATTAATTCAATTCACAAAAAAAGTAATTATATAGTTGTTACAGCAATATGAGTAATAAAAATAATAAAAAAAAATCTGGTGCAAACATCTCACGACTTTCCTTATCCTATTATCCTATTATATGGGCAATTCTGGCAAAAATCCTAGGCTTCCATTTTTTTTGAGTTCCTATTTTACCAACTTTTAATTTAAATTCTTGTTTATCTCGTGATAACAAATCATTTTTATTCTCATGAATTTTGTGTATCTTCAATCGTTTAGATTCGCGACCGCTTTGCGGACGATTTTGCGACCTTGCGACCAAACCGGCTCGCCTGATTTTTACCAAAAGTTTCGCATTGCGTCCCCCACCTACAAGTAATTTACATACAAAATTTCAAATCTCTAGCTCTTGCGGTTCTCGAGATATCCTGTTTACTAACAAACAGACAGACAGTCAAACACACACGCACACGAACCAATGGACCAAACCAACTTTTTTGGTGGCCTGAGGCTATAATTCGTCCAAAAATGTGAAAAACTGGGTACGTCAAATTTCCGCCGATTACATTACCTTCCTTATTATAGGATAAGGAAAGTAATAAAAAAATCATAAAGATAAATAATAAAATAAAATAAAAATTGTTTGAACGAATAATTATACATTCAAAAAACAGAAAATGTTAATGATATTAGAGAAGTAAATGCAGATCCTGTACAAACAATAGCTTGACTCTACACTAAATCTACAGCTTTTTTTCGTGAATCTGAAAAATGCCATAACTGTTCTTTCCCAGCTTTTAAGATTCAGATGCACGAGATTCGCTTTTACTTGTTCTAGCCATATGCATTTGGACTGTCCTCTTCTTTCTTGCTTTCAATATTGTGTTTTATTACTAGTTTTGTGGCGCTCCTATCTTCTAATCTTTTAACATGAGCTTTGATTTTTTGCGTTACACTCGGCTGTATACTGGGTGTTCTATTTTAAAAGTCGCGCAAATAGTTCGTCAGGGAAGCCACCAATCGACAAGTGACCTTAATGAATGTTGTTGGGTTTGAAGGGGGCCATCTTATTATGTAATCCGGCACCCTGGTAAGGCTCTATGATATTCAACTTTGTTTTTTTAAATAGGAACCTCTATTTCTTATTGCAAAATCTGATTCTACAGGTAAAAATACGTTCTAATAAGTTTTTAATTATTTTTTTTAGAAATCTGGCCTTATCCGTGCTTAAGTTGAATATTTTTTCCTAATATCTCGTTAGGGGACAACCAATCGACAAGTCATTTTTACAAAAGATGTCAGCTCGAAAACAGTCATCTAATTATGTAGTTCGGCACCGGTTCCGGCACCCTGATAAGGCCTTAAGACGTCCAACTTGATGCTATTGATCTAAACACATTAATTTTCAGTACATTGTCTGTATCTACGAAGAAAAATACACCCTAACGCGATTTTTCAAAAAAAATTGTTCTTATTTGAAGAGCTTTTACAATGATTATGGGGTTTGTTAAGTTTTAGTTTATTTTTAAAAATATGCTACAATTATTTTGATTAAACTCGTCTTTATTTTGTTAAAAAATTGTAGTAAATTTTTAAAAATAAACGGAAATTTTGTAAGAAAATGTTCTCGTGTGCCACCTTATATGTCTATGCTATGAATGGAACCACCAAAGCCCTTTAGCATCTATAAATTTGATTTACAACTATTCATATAATAAAGGCCGGAAGAACACCAATAAAGTGCATTTTCAACAATATTTTTTATATAGAAGTAAGTCGACAAAAATTCTGTAACTAGTCGTTTCTTCATGATTTTTCCCGTAGAGTCGAATGACGCTATGTTAGTAAACAAAATATGAGAACGTGCCTGAGCCGGTTTTCATTAAAAAACTTTGAGTATTTGTACTGCGCGGTCGTGTGAAAATATTGTATAAAGCATTAGCTTCGCATGTAAACGTTCATTTTTCAAAATTAAATATGCCGGATTATACACGAAATGAGATTGTTGATATTCTCATGATTCTTGGTGGGTGTCGTGGTAGTTACCGAGCAGCAGCACGATTGTATCGTGAGCATTTTGCGGGCAGAAATCAGCACCCAAGTGACAGAGTCATTGCACGTTTCGAAAGACGCAAGAGACAGCAACCTCATTTGCCAAGTCAACGTCGTTGTGTTATGGTGATTAACCGAGACGATCCACGAGTTCTTGCCGTGTTGGCTGTGGTTAACATCAATCCGCATATTTCGCTTTGAGAAATTGAGACTGAATTGGGCATACCAAGATCAACGGCTCAAAGAATTCTAAAGCTCCACAGATTCCACCCTTACCATTTTGCTTTAACCCAAGCATTAACTGCTCGTGACTTCCAGAGAAGATTAGAATTTTGTAACTAGGCTCAAGCTCTTCAAGTACGTTATGTTTTCTGATGAAGCCACCTTTCACAACACAAGACAGCTGAATCGACACAATTGTTATTATTGGTCTGCAGAAAATCCACATTGGTATGTGGTATGATAGACAATAAAATCAAGATCACTAGTCGATTGGTTGCCCCCTAACAAAATATTCGGAAAAACAACCTTCAAATGGGCCCCGGATAAAGCACATAAAAAAATGTTTTACAAACATGCTCGTACGTATTTTTCCCGTAGAATAAAAAAGAGGGGCCCCTATTTAAAAAAAAAACTAAGTTGGATATCACAGGGCTTCACCAGGGTGCCGAACCTGGTGCCGGACTACATAATTAGATGGCCTCCTTCGAACCCAATAACTTTTATTAAAGTCACTTGTCACACTCCATTAATTCATTTTTTGACCTTCTTCCCTCTAATAACCCTCTTTAGCATTTTTCTCTCCCACACCTTCTAGTTGCGTTATGATTTGCGCCGCTAGAGTTTACATATCACTCTCATATGTGTTATTTGTTTTATATACACGCAGTTTCATTCGGGTAGATATTACGTTTAACCTAAACAACTTCAGAACGCTTTTATTTGCTTTAATTAGACGTACACTTCTGTATTATCATCTCTTTGATTTGTTGTTTATTGTTGTGTATGGAAAGAAGCTTACCTCGGGCCATTGAATCGAAAATTCAAAACGGCTCGTAAAAACCCAAGTAAGCGGAACAAGATCCAATGATAAACTGGCGAGCTACAAACAGCGCACATCTAAAACAAAGAATAAGGGCACAAATAAATATTCTAAGTGTTGAGCGACAGTTCAATGATTTAAAAGCATTATAATTTTTATATTCGAGTTTTTGACCCAACAAATGCTTATAAAAAAACCTACAAGTTATTCTCATTCAAAACAATATTTTTTAAGAAGATGATAAAGGGTCAAACAAATCAAAATTGAATACGAAAAGTATAGTTATTTACTGTATAACTGAATTTTAATAGCGTGCCTACACTTTCATGACCGGTAATCTATATCAATAACAGAATATCTTGGAATCGACAAGATTCAGCAGTGAAATACTTAGGAGTCTCGACGCCCGACTAAGTTGGAAATATCACATCAATCACCAGGCAACATAAACCTGCAACAGGCTAAGACAACTGTATCCATTAATAAACTGAAAATCGGCTCTAAAAATCGAATATGTTTTCAAAACAATAGAAAATGAGCTCTAGTTTCTTTTTCATTGCACAATTTGATTTATATATGTAGATGCGTTTCTTTGTGTACCTTCAAAAATTAATTTAGTCAATCCACCTAACGCTTTAAACGTATTAAAATTAAAATTGAGTGTCCGAGAAGATTGGTCAAGTGACCTTACACAAAAGGAAGAGGAAATTACTCAACATATGCTCAACTTTTTCCGCGAACTGTGCCACAATAAATGCGATGTCCAAACTTATATGACCTTGGATTATGATAACCATAGAAGAAGTGGAAGAAATTCTTCAAAATGAACACAGTTCGCAAGAATCTTCTTCGAGTTTAGAGTCCTTCAACGAGACACATACGCAGCGTTTATTGTCATTAGAAGAGATGGAGAAAATTGTCTATTATTGGCGAGACATTAAATCGAAGCCACATAGAACACTCGAGTCAATGCAGAGTAGATTCAAAGGAGCTAATATCACTTCGAATCAACTGCTTTACAATTGGGAACAGATTGTTAAGCGCTATGGATCAATAAAGCACAAGGTAGAGATTTTTTTGACAGTGGTTATTAGTCAATTTGACAAAGCTCGATTAACATTTTATTCATTGTTCAATTCTATCCAAAGATTGTATTACGTACTATTTGACAATACGAAGATGGGCTCTAAAATTTGCAAATGAGGTGTAATTCAATTAATTTTTAGCGTCACATAAATAGCTATCGACATGGAAAGAAAAGTACCAAATAATATCACGCAAGGTCAGGAATGTGGTGACAAAACTGATTATCGAAAATCAAGAAGAAATAGAAAAGCGAACCATGGAACATGTACTAGAAGTAATTGAATTTTGTAGTATGAATCCATCGTATCAACTGTTGAACACTAGCCAGACTGGCATCTAATTGGAACTTCATTCGAGCCGCACACTTGACTTCCAAGGAGCTAAAAAAAATTTTGCCGTGGCGCAAACGATTACTGCTACTTCCCATTTGTATACATATATAATTTATCATTTCATCAGATGGAAAGCTACTCCCCAAAAATGCTGATATGTTTAAAAAAGGTAACTGAGTTGAGCAAGACATTGGAGGAAAAAATGTTTAGGAGGAGCAATATTGTGTATCGTATGATCAAAGAGTGGAAAACCCGATAAATGGAAAGTAGAAAAGTTCCATAAGGAAGTTATACTGCCAAACACAAATGATCTTTTCGTAATAATGCAAGATTCATGGGGTGCACAGAAAAGTAAAGAACCACTCGCTAAGCTTATGCAATCAATGAAATTTCCATAAAAAATTTGAACTGAAAATCATTTCACCAAAGACAACTTCATTGGTTAACCCTTGATTAACTTGATTTGCTGTTCAATCGGCAATACAAATCATTTGTTAGACGATTGACTAATTGGATCTTGTCAGAGTTAATCGAATTTCGAATTTCATCTCGGGACAGTATTCTCAAGCTAAATTGTCTCATTTTCAACCAATTATGCTCTCCTAGTTTTGAAAACATGATTCGACATTCTTTTTATATGGGCAGTTACATAAATGAGTAGCCTGGAAAATATACAGACCTCGTGAGTTTATGCTTCGAATTTGGTGTCAACGAATGTTGTAAAATCGATTGCTCTAACAATGCTATTATGAGATGTGCATATCCTAAATGTAATCAGATCCTGTGCTTCGATCACTTTAATTATAACAAACTTCCAATACCATGAGTCGCATTAATATTAGTTATATATATTTTATAATAATAATCAAACAAAAGAAATAGAAAGGCGAATAAAACTTGGTTGGGTCGCATTCGGTAGATGGAAAGAAATATTTAAAAGTAACATAGACCAAACACTAAAGACTAAGTTATACAACCAGAATATACTCCCTGTTTTAACCTACGCAGCAGAGACATGGACGTTAACGATAAAAAATATGCAAAAACTGAGGGTAGCGCTGAGAGGAATGGAGCGGGAAATGCTAGGAATCAGTCTAAGAGATAGGATGACAAATATATGGATTCGACATAAAACAAAAGTAAAAGATGTAATAGAACATATATTTAAAGGGAAATGGCAGTGGGCCGGATATATTGCCAGACTAGAAGATAAAAGATGGACGAAGAGCATGCTGCAGTGGAGACCAAGAATAGGCAAAAGGCATAGAGGCAGGCCCCCCCTCAGGTGGACTGACGACATCAAAAGAGTAGCAGATTACAGTTGGATGCAGAAGGCGAAAAACAGGGACCAATGGAAGATGCTTGGAGAGGCCTACGTCCAACAAAGGACTGAATTGGGCAGATGATGATGATGATTATATATTATTACTATATATTATTTTATACAGTGGCGTAATTGGGGACGGGGCGATCAGCCCCGGGTGGCACTTTGACAGGGGCGACAAATAGCGCCCTGGTCTCAATCTTTTCAAGTAAAAATTCATTTAAGTACAATGTCCTGCAGGTCCTGATGGAAACCCACGCATTTGGTATTAACAGCCTTTATGGTAATATTAATATTAATATTAGTAATATTAATATTAATGCCGAACGTAGGTATTGAGCGGGATTATCTAGGCGTCGTCGTTCCAATCCGTCTTACTACCGCACGAGGCGGGGGCGACACCTTAATATTTAAACGAATTTAGAGAAGCGAAGGGATGCTGTCTCCAACGCAATCACATTTGCAAAAAATCTTTGCGAAGAAAATAGCTTCGACATCACGGCCCGCCGCAGAAAGAAGCCCAAGCATCATTTTGGTGACAGCAATAATTCTAATTCCGGATTGTCTCCTGAAGAAGAATCGAGCAGGAAAATTTTCGAGTCGCTGGATAGAATATTACAAGTGGGTGCTAAAAATTTGTTACAGTCATATTATTCTCTAACATAAAAACTTTGTTACAGAAAATTAGTACACAGTTCCAGCAATTCCAGAACCTGGATGACAAGTATGGTTTTTTGAAACCATCAAATATTTTGGATCCAGAGTTTAGGTGCGAGGTGGGCATTCAAAGCTTTTTAAAGCCAGCTCCGTATCACTAATTTGCTTCTCCTTTCAATCGAACAAGACTTAATCAATAAAATAGATTTTAACAGTGCAATTAATGAATTTGCAACTCGAAAGGCTCGGAAAGTTCCATTGTTTTAGAGTAAGTAAATAAAATATATTGCAGGCCTAAACCTACCTATTCAGCTTAGTACCTACTTTTCATTTTCACCTATTCCCTATTTAGTTTTTTTTAACACAGGGGTAGGGCGGCACATACGCTAGTTACTGATTTTATACTTCTATATTAGGACGCGCAACAATGTGTAGTTACAAATGAGATAAGCTAATTTCTAATAAACCTGCAAAGCTTGCAACGCATGGCGAAGTAGCGAAGCAGTCTCCCAAATTTGAGAACCCTCTAGTTAGATCACTAACGCTGACCTTTGACCAATCAGTTTCACAATCACTAGCAAACAAGCCTTTTTGGTCACCTGTCGATTGGTGAAAACAAAATTTGGAAATTCCCAGTCGTTCTCGAGTTATTGCTCAGACAGACGGACGGACGGACGGACAAGATGAAGTTGTCGCTTTGCTTCGCCACTTAATAATAGCTGTGAATGCCGCAATTTTTCGAATTTAAACTGTTATATTTAGGGTAAAATTGTTTGCGCGTGCGTCATTTAATTACCTATGATGAAGAGATGTTAGGTGCATATGCTGATGTAATTACTTTTTCCATCCGTATAAAGATAAGGGAAAAAACTACGAAAAACAGATTTTCAGAAATGCCCTTTAGGGCCTACACTAGGAATCGTCAGCCCTTTTGACCATTATTTTTGCAATCTCTGATGCGGGGCGATGTGGCAAGCACCGCGTCTTAGACGACCGCCATTACTACCCCTTGCTCGAGGGAGCACAGATACCCAATTATTTTCAGTAATTGAATAGGCCACTTGCCAGGCATTCGAGAGCTCCGGGAATGGAACCCGAATCCGTCCGCATCGCAGCTCGCGCGCGCCTCAGAGTATAATATTTTTAAAATGTATAATAAACTTTTAAACAGTAAAAATTTATTGAACAGCTCTTAACTAAATATAAAAAAATTACATAGCTAAACATGATACTTTTTGACTATCTATAAATAGAATATAATAAACTTAAAAACTAAACAAAGTTACATGTTCAACTTTTCATGCTAATTATTTGATTGAAAATACAATAATAATTTTAATTAATGTTTACATTTTAAAGTTCAGCTAAATTAAAATGCTATAGTATAATAAAACCCGCAAAAGTATCTTTCGCGCGAGTGTCCTTTTTGTGTTGATAATGCCATATAGAACATTTGTTCAGCACATAAGGATAGTTTTTGTAGAAGCACTTCATAATTTATTTTGTACTGATAGACGAAGAGGGGTCGCACTTGCTTTAAACATTTAGGAACTCGGGATTTTCGGGCGTCCATTTAAAAGATAAATAAATTAAGTGCCGGGGTTTGCTGTATAAGTGAGCTGCCTATATCTGCAGCAATATTTAATTCGAAGGTGTCTGATGTCGCATTATACGTTAATTGGGAACATCGAGCGCTGTGCTGATTGTGTTGGAGACTGGCATGGTTGTGACGTTACCCTTTATACGTCCGTTTGCTAATTTAGGCAAGCTCTAGCTTTATGCCATGTTCTGCACGCGGCTTTCAATTAGACAGCCGGGGAAAAACGGCATCGCACTTCTTGCCTGACGCAGATTCAGAAGGACGTCGTTACCTAAAGGGCTTGAGCTATGTTACAACCGCCAGCGCAAGCTTTTATCTCAGCGTTGTGGATTTGACATAAAAACATGCGCAGCTTGTAGGAGAAAGCTAGCAGTTGACAGATGAAATTGCGCCATGCATGTATCGAAATATAAGTAGTTTTCTTCTATGTGTAACAAACAAGAAGGGAGATTACACATCAGCACGTTAAAAATAAGGTTTAAAATAACAAATTACATTTAGCGTAAAAATTTAAGAGTACATAAAGCACTAAACTTCAATAATCTGCACAAGGTGTAAAACAAAGGTTTTGTTCTATGGACAAAAGGATTTGCGTGTGCTGACCTGTCGAGTACTGTTGGAACGTGTTGCGTCTGAGCCTGACTTTTTGGACACGGTGATAACCGGTCATGAAACATGGATGTTTGAGTATGAACCCGAGACCTAAGCACAGAGTCCTGAGTAGCAAACAACGGGATCTCCCCGCCCGAAAAAGCCCGCATGAGCAAGTCAAAGATGAAATCAATGCTCATTGTCTTCTTTGACACAAAGAGTTTGTACCTACCGGACAAAGAATAAACTCCAAATTTTAGGTCAATGTGCTCGAGCGACTGCGAAACAGGGACATCCACTACGATAATGCACCCAACCACACGTTGTTGCTCGTGGAAATTTTTGCTAAGCCAACTTGGCAACGTTGTCCCAACTACCGTACAGCCCGGACTTGACTCCGACCTCTATGCTCACAAAAACTTAAATCTAGCGTGAAAGATCCATTAACAGTATTTTAGTTTCCGTAGAAAGCCTTCAAGGTATGAAAGGTACGCTGTTTAGATACAGGGAAAAATTGCTTTAAAATAGCTTTTTTAATTGTTAAATAATGCTTATTATATATAATTTTTTAGCGTAATTAAAAATTTTAAAGCGTATTATTAAAGAAATTCTCTTTCAAGTTATATAAAAGGAGGACCAATAAAAATTTTTTTAATTTTAACTATTTTTAACCACAGCCAAACTTATACTTATTCACAGGAACAACTTGTAAATAAACAAACACCCTTAAATCATTTATATGTGAGAAAGTACACGGTAGGTTCGTTGTGACCGCGGTGCCACTAATGCGGACTTAAAAAATAGACGTAGCTATTTTTAGGTTATTTTTTAGTAAATTCATTTAATACGAAAGCTAAATTTTGTATGTTAGTGGAGCTAAATTAGTAAAAAATCTCTAAATTTCTCATTCAATTCGGAAAAGCCTAAGAAAAAAAATGTTACTATATATTTTTTTTATATAATGCAAAAGAGCATTTGTGCACGCAAAAATGCATTTATTTGACGCATTTTTCAGACCCTAAAGGATATTTTGTTGCTGGCTTAATATTGGCCAACATAAGCTCAATACCATTACTTGGGGGGTTGATTAGAAAGTGCCCAGATGCACATGGGGGGGACAGAATCCTGATGCTGGAGGCAATTTTGGAGAACCAGCTCAAATTTGTTTGTTTTTCGAGTTTAACGAATATGATATTTAAAAAGAGTCTCAATGCATTTGGGGGGGGGGGGATATTAGGAAGCATAATCCTGGAAATGTGGCTGATTTTGTGGAATTTACCCTCTATGTACTATTTCGGGTAATAGTTTCTACAATTGGACAAAACTTGGGTTTCGTGGCGGAGATTTTTCAAGATATGTTCACCAACACCTGACTTTTATTCTTTTATTCTGCTAGTAATTGTACGGCTTGCAGTCACAGAGTAGATCTGCTCATGCAAACACGGTATGCTGTATACCCCTGATAAATTCTGTAAATTTCTAATGTCCTTGGTTAGGCCAAACAAATCCCGTATTCATGGTAGTAGTGTAATTAATTTATACCTTTTATTTCTTCAGAATTCTCCTTATCCTATCCGCAATTCTGTTAATATAAGGTAAACAGTTTTTTACCTTATTTTTTTACCTTTATTTTTGTCTTCAAGTAGCCATTCCTTTGGAAGGCAGTTCCAGATGTTTTGGTTACTTATTATCTAAAAACTGATGTTGACATTTTTGTCACACCCATCTACCAATGTTCATTCTTGGTAGTGCCTTCAAGCAGACCGAACGTGCGTGCCGAGCTATACCTGAGTTATCACAACGGCGAAGCCGCAGCCGTAGCCCTACTTAAGGTCAGGCAAATTAATATATTTATTAATTTAATTTCGTGCACCGCACGCTGATAAGTGAACCTGAGGTCAACAATTGATAATAACAGTCGCATATTATTGCAATCCATTAAACTGTACGTAAAAACATACATATTCTAATATACGTAAGCTGTTAACTCATGTTTCCAATTACTGGAAACGGGTGAGGTCCCGGTCCTCCCGGTCCACCCGGTACAACATTCAATGCTCAAACCCCTCGAGAAAATTATGACTACACATTTAACTTTCCCAACATGCACAATTTTCCGCATGTACAACAGCAAGACCTATACAGACATCAAACAACCCCGCAATTTGTAAACGCACCTCAAAAACAAACCTTACTGCCGCCCCCTCCTACACAATAAATCAGTACACAAATACATTCCCCCAGGAGATGCAAACGATTACAAGCCAACAAACATATAATTCTGAAAATACCGGCAATACTGACGAACAAGACGACAAAACAAATTACGAAGACGATGCAAGTTTAACCGACTGCCCTAATTATGACGATCAGAATAACCCAACCCCAAAACACAGCTGGCAAACGACTGCTACGAAAAGGAAAAGAAATTCACAGACAACACTTAACTCACAACAAGCTAGTCAAACCTTGACTTCTAACAGATTTGATATATTCTCGCAAATAAGAAGTGATAACTACCCTGAAACAACTCCCAGTAACTCACCCCCAAAAATCCCCAAACCTCCACCGATATACATTTATGGAGTTAATAACTATGACGACATGATTAACGAATTCAAGAACGTTCTCGAGAAAGAGCAGTACTATACAGTAGCACTGGCCAACAATGAGGTCAAAGTCAATGCCCGAACTATAGATGCTTATCGGAAACTTACGACACACGTTAGAAACGAGAATATAGTGCACCATACTTATCAAATTAAGGAAGAAAGGGCATACAGAATTGCTATTCGCAACCTTCACCACACTATACCAACTAAACTAATAACGGAAGAGCTAGCAGCTCTGGGACATAAAGTACGTAACATCATAAATATAAGACACAGAACAACTAAACTGCGACTGCCGCTATTTATGGTAGATTTGGAGCCAAACGAGAATAATAAAAGATATTTGATGTAGAGTATCTAAGTAACATAAAAGTTATCATTGAACCGCCCAGAACTAAAATACTATACCGCAATGTATGCGCTGTCAGAATTATGGCCATACTAAAACGTACTGCAATAGACCATATAATTGTGTTAAATGCGGTGCAACACATAGCACTTCTGTATGCAAGAAATCTCCAGACACTCCAGCAAATGCGCTCTATGCCAAGAAAGCCACCCGGCCAACTATAAAGGTGTACTGTATATAAAAATCTCCAGAGATCTAGAAATACAACATATAGAGCAGTAACAAATAACCCACGTCAAACCCACCAGGTGCCCCCCACCATGGATAACCTGAACTTCCCACCCCTTAGAAATAGGACCGGTAACGCAAACAACGCAGCTAGCACATATACTCCTCAAAACACTAACGTATCAACAAGCAGTTACAGGACAAAACAACATTAATGATCTACTTTCCAACTTCCTTGCAGAATTTAAAGCAATGTTCGCGCAACTTATAAGCCATAACAGCATGGTGCTCGACATGCTCTCCACAGTAATTAACAAAATAGCATAAAATGGCTAATTACCTACGTATTGGTACCTGGAATGGCAATGGCATTACCCGACACATCCCGGAAATAATTACCTTCCTACAAATGCAACAAATCGATATCCTATTAATTTCCGAAACCCATGCAACAGAAAGAACAATAGTTAAAATCCCGAAATATACTACTTACCTTGCCAATCATCCAGACGGCACAGCTCACGCTGGATCAGCTATAATTGTCAAAACACAATTTCCCACTACGAGATGGAGCCTTTTATAATTAACAAAATACAAAGTGCAACAATTAAAATAGAAGTTCTCCCGTACCCCCTGGTCATTGCGTCCATCTACAGCCCACCACGTCACCCCATCACAATTGAAGAATACGAGGAATTCCTACTAACCCTGGGGCCAAAATTTATTGCAGCGGGTGATTGGAACTCCAAGCATACTGCTTGGGGCTCAAGGATTGCCACCCCGAAAGGACGGAGACTGCTAGCTGGAATCCAACGAAACAACTACAACTACCTATCAACTGGTGAACCAACATACTGGCCCAGTGACATAAACTGCCAGACTTACTTGACCATGCAGTTACCAATGGCATAGCGAATACTTATCAACAAACGGAATCCAACTTCTATCTATCCTCTGACCATACGCCAATCATTATAAGTATCAGCACGACTGTCATTAAGAAAGGCCCTCCTTTAAAATTATGCAACAAGCATACCGACTGGGAATATTTTAGGAACTACCTAGAAAATGAAATTAAACTCGAGATCAGAATAAAAACGCTCAAGACATTGATGAGGCAACCCAGTACTTAACTACCATTATACAAGAAGCTGCATGGCAAGCCACCCCGTTCCAAAACCATCACCTGAAACAGACAACATTCCTCTGAACGTACGGAACCTCATTTCTGAGAAACGAAGGGCACGGAAAAATGGCAGAGAACCAAAGATAGACGAGACAAAACCCACTATAATAGACTAACGCATCAACTGCAAAAGGCGCTAGCGGAAGCTCGCAATGAAACATTCAGTCAATACATCACCCATCTCTCCTGATGACAACTCTATATGGAAGGCAACAAAGAAATTCAAGCGGCCAATAGCAACTATCCCTCCTATCAAAACCCCGACGATACCTGGGCCAGATCTGATACTGATAAAGCCAATTCATTTGCGAAACACCTTGCTAACGTGTTTACAACACCACAAGTACAAGGTCATGTTGACGATAAAGAAATTGAATCCTTCATTGATACTGCGTGCCAATTGTCACCGCCAATCAAGCCCTTTACGCCAGCAGAAGTTTCTCAACAAATACAACTCACAAACGTGAAAAGCGATTGTACTAATTACCACAATATTTAACAGAATACTACAACTCTGCTACTTCCCTATGTTATGGAAACATGCCCAGATAATAATGATTGCGAAACCTGGCAAACCGCCCACCCAAGCACAATCCTACAGACCAATAAGTCTCATGCCTCTCCTTTCCAAACTTCTTGAACGGCTACTACTCAAGCGCATTAAGAAATCTGTAGACCTAGACCAGCTTATCCCACTGCACCAGTTTGGATTCCGTGAAAGCCATTCCACCATTCACCAAAGCCACCGAATCATCACTCATATAATGGAAAGCATGGAGAAGAAGAATGTATGCCCAGCGGTGTTCCTAGACATTAAGCAAGCGTTCGACAAAGTGTGGCATACTGGCTTGTTATACAAACTCAAATTACACCTCCCCAGTCAGCTATACGCACTACTCAAGTCATACCTCACAGACCGAACCTACCAAGTCAAAATGAACAGTGCAGTCTCAGATATCCATCCAATCAAGTCCGAGTCCGCAGGGCAGCGTCTTGGGACCACTGCTATATCTAATTTATACATCAGATGCACCAACCACAGACAACACTATACTTGCGACATTTGCTGACGACACGGCCATCCTTTCAGTCAACCAATCTCCTGAACTTGCTGTGGAACATCTTCAACACCATCTAGACTCACTACAAGCCTGGTTCCATAAGTGGAGAATTACAGTCAATACTGATAAATCGGCTCAAATAACCTTCACTATAAGACGTATCGAATGTGCTCAAACCAGCATAAATAACACCCCAATTCCAATCCATAGGAAGTAAAATACCTCGTCTTGCACCTCGACCAAAAACTCAATTGGATCTCGAATATAAAAGACAAAAAAGGAAGCAATTAGATCTCAAAATCAAACAAATGGCATGGTTACTTGGAAAACATTCCCAACTCTCTCTATCAAACAAGGTTTTGCTGTATAAAGTCATCCTGAAGCCCATATGGTCCTACGGGATTCAACTCTGGGGATGCGCCAAAGCGACACACACTAAAATCCTTCAAAGATTCCAGTCCAAAACCCTCCGTATGCTGGCCAATGCACCATGGTACATAAAGAACGACACCCTTCATAACGACCTAGGAGTTCCCTACGTAGATAGTGAAATCAAAAGGCTGTCAACTAACTATAGCAGTAACTTGGCAGGACACCCTAACCAACTCATTGAACAACTCTCCAATCAACCGGACATCGCAAGAAGGCTCAAACGACAATGGCCGCTGGACCTCGCACAACCTAATCAAAACTGATGTAATCATTAGGGAGACTAGCACTGGCTAGAGCTCCCCGCATGACATTGTATTGTTATATAATTTTACTTAATACTCAAATTAGGAGCAGATTGTAAATACGCTGGTTAAATTAATTAAAAAAAAAAAAATCTACCAATGTCTTCACAGCCATTATTTTTTGACTTGGATACTAATTCGGCTGCTTATAAAGGCATCGGTCCGTATTCATGGGTTTTCTGTACACAGTGTGTTATAAATGATGTTTCATTGCAGCTCCATGGTAAACTGCACAATCGGATATTTTGAATTTAGATGTTTAAAAATCTACGGTAGTGTTTTATTTACGTGTGTTCATAGTACAAACGTGTCATCGATGTATCTTAGCTACATCGTGGGTTTAAATGGTGATGTATTGATAGAAAGCTTTTTAAATTCCTTTATGTAGTGGTTGACGATTACAGGGTTGAGTAATATTTCTATCGTTATTCTGTCTTTTTGTTTTTAATACACGCCCTTCCAAACAAAGTAGCTAGATGTAAGACATTTTGAAAGAGCTGTAAGATGTCATTAGGAAAAACGTACTTCAAGTGACCAAGGTATCTTGGATCGGAACTTTAATAAAATGGGACGTTATATCAAAAATGACCATTAACCTTTCATCTTTATCTAGATGTCTTGAATGTTGTTGACAAAATGTGCGGAGTTTTTGATTTAACTGCTAATAAGTCTAATGTGGGGTTGTAGTAGACAGAACAAGTATTTGGCCAGTTTTGTATGGTAGTGCCCCCGACGGCACCGATATTAGGTTGCATTACTGCACCATCTTTACGAATCTTGTAAATCCCATATATTTTGGGGGGCAGCGCCTCCAAGGGTGTTATTATTTTCTTAATGGCTTCATTTAGAGAAGGGAGTTCGATGCGAGCGGATGCAAATGTGGATAGCCATATCTGTGACCGTAGTTGATTCTTGCAATAACCAAATTAGTTTGTAGTCGCCTATTTGAAATTAAGTAATTTGTAAAGAAGTGCTGATCTTCAAGAGCAAGATGCCAGATGATAGCAATAGTGATTAACAATTATAGTCCAAAAACTTAATAGCAGACTCTTGTATCAACAAAGCAATTTGCAATGCTTATCTATAAATAATTCTACAATTCCACATTCGTTCGCGGCTCTGACATGTAGTCAACAAATGCTCCATAACTATTTGATAGAACTACCTTGATACTAAATAACATGATAAATGTAGATTCTAACAATTACTATCTCCAAAAAATAAACTCCACTAGAAAGGAGGAAGAAGACATCGTATGGTAAGTAATGAGAAACGCAAAAAAAGAGAAAACGTATAAACAAATATAAACAACAACCTTATGGACACATAATAAATTTTAATAATAGATTTTTTGCGTTGTCAAATGAGGGAGAAACACCAACAAAAGTAAGCGAAAAACAGATAAGATACAAATATTAACTGTAATAAAATTAAAAAAGAATTAGAGACAGCTGAAAATAAACAATATATTACAAAAAGCTTAGTCGACAATGTTGTTAAAATAAATTGTAAGAAACGGTATATATATATATATATATTTTTGAAAAATTTTAAAGGGGAAAGTACGTACAGGGTTGTAATTAAAAATCTTTACCATTCCACAGGTACCAAAGAGGTAAAGAAGAAATTACTCGAAAAATCATATTGTCCCAAAGATGCAACAAGCATTTTAACCAACTTTTTAAAAAAGTTCCGAGAGTATTCAATTAACTATTTCAACAAAATATTATTGTCCTCACTACTAACCACATTAATTAATAAACTTAATTAGCAATGAATAAATTTATAATTGGAATGCAACTGATCTGCAGTCATAAAAATAAAAATAAATAGTTCTTCAAATAGTTCTGTAAAATAGGACTACATTGTTGGGAAATCTAACCTTCGGTCTATAGAATATTCGTGGAATAAATTTGAAAGCCGATTGTAGCTTAAAATGATGACAGTTTTACAGGGTGATCTCAATTGAACTATAGCATTTGAATTGTGCGCCGTTTGCGTTTTGTGAACGTTAAGACTAAGGCATTTATACAGATGGTATCTAAACACGGAAAAGTCCACCAAAAACCACCAGAAATGCCATACACCTAAGAACTAAAGAACAGCAGTTGATACTAGTAAAGCTTCGTGAAGCGTCAAAATTATCGCATCTGAGCTAGTGAAAATTAACTTGATATCAACCGAAAACCAATCCATCTACAAAAATGCCCTGTTTGGTATATAGTGGGCTGAATAAATCGTTGGACGTTGTTAGTCAATGGTATAAGTTATTGGAAAATGCTAATCAACTTTTTTTAATAGAACCAACATGTTATTTTAACAAGATGAAGCCGCACGTTACACAGCACATCAAAAACTCACTTTAATTAAAATAAAATTTTCTAACGCGTTATATCGCAGGGGATGATATTAATTTAATTTATATCGTTAAGGAGAAAAAGTAAGTTTATTTTGGTTAAAAAAAAGTCGTAGTTGTAGCGCTACATGCTTCTATTGGTTTTACATTGCTTGTTGTTTATAGCTTCTTGGATTATAGCTAAGGTTAAAGTGTAGAAATGATAAATACCTGAAGACACTTCCGAACCGTTACGCGAAGGCAAAAACAAAATTAACATTGAATGGATAAATACGGTGAATAATTTTCTTTTAAATCTTGATGGGGTTCGCTGCTACGCAATGCCATACGCGAATATTTTTGCAGAAGACTGCTAACACAACCTAAAAGTTTTTTAAGTGACAAGCCTTACAACCCTATCAAAGCATTTTATACGCGGGGGAGATTTCATGCACTTCACCGACTCATGTTTTATTAGCCGTGCACCCTTTGATTGTATTCCACTTCATGGGACGCGTCCTTTTGGAGACGAAAGTGTCGATGACGTGGCCACACGTCCTCTGCTACCGCTCGCTAAACTTTGTAGCAATTATCCGAAGTTACAACGCCATTCCAGAGCGCGTTAAAAAGGCTTATCAATTACTATCGTACTTTATAAATTTCAGTAGAAAATACCAACCATCAATATCATTATTTTCTCCAAGAATCGGGTCATCGTCTTCGCCGTAGCCAGGGGAAAAAGAAAGGAAGTACAGAGATCTCGCTATTTAACTGCAAAGTCAAGACTATGAAAAAGTGTTCCTGGGTGCCTTCGTGGTAGGACCTTTAGGAGTCTAGAATCAAACCAACGTAGTACTTAATAAACTTAAGATAGGAGTGCGCTATTGCGGTCTTATACGTCGACTAATGTGCACTCGGTCGAATCCGGGATATACTATAATTAAGACGGACACTTAAAAAAATTTATTAAAAAAAATTTTATTTTGAAATTACAAAGTGCCGATATTGTACATTTAATATTATAACTAAAGACGGTTGCTACTCACTAACTACTATTCTAAACTTTGGCCACATTTATACATAAATTGTCAGCAACAATTAGGCAGGCAACTTCGTGAGTTAGTGAAGAAAACGAGAGGTCTTGACGGAAAAGGCAAATTTACTGAAAAACTGATTTATTATAGATCCGCTACACGACGCCGCACGAGATCTGTGGAAGATATGAAAAAAGAAATATGGGCTACTTTGTTCCACAAGTTATCGACAAACCAAAAACCGCAACACGAAAAATGTCCAGAAGGCGCAGATTCGTGGTGCTCGTGGCAGAAAGCAAAAGCTTGCAGTGAACTGGCTAAGTATCAACAGAAAGCTGCTCTCCACAAGGAAATTTACAATGTTTTATATTCAATCCACGAGGAACTCAACAGAGACGATTTACTTTAACGTTGCATAGGCGGGTTCGCCCAAAACAACAATGAATGCTTCGTTGCAACGTTGTGGCCGATGGCGCCCAAAACACTACACAGTGGCAAAATAGTACTTGTTACGAATTCTGTATCAAAGCCGACCCCAGACGCATACAGGCAACTGACCTAAAAATGACTGTCGTCGCTAAAGAGGCTCGCAGGGTGGTGTGGCGGCCTTTTCGCCCTTGAACCGCTTATCTCGCGGCGGCATGCTGGCGGCTGTGATGTCTGCCCGTTTTGCCATCGCACGCAAAACGGCATATGGGCTTTTGCTCAGCCGACAAGTCTGCATACGCCGTCGGCGGCACCTTTGATTTGAAAGGTGCTGGCGAATGCAAATTGCCCGCAAAGACCTGCCGCCAAGCCAGGCGCGAAGCCCGCATACATTCACGTTCCGCAACTCGGCCAATTTGGTCGTGTTTAACACCGCATACATTCACGTTCGGCAACTCGGCCAACTTGGTCGTGTCTCAACCCGCAAGAACATTCGCTACCCGCAAAAACCCGATCCGCAACGCAGAAGTGGCTACCTGGGAATCGCCGACGAAGCCGAAGCCGAAGCCGATTCAGGTGAGCGATTTGGCAATATTCGTTGGTGGATATCGGTAGCCGCCCCCATCCGCTTTCGCGACGGCCGTTTAAGGGACGATTTGGCCTTATCGGCTGACCTTCCAAACGGGCCGTACTACGTTTTCACACCGCATCACGAGAGCGGCTATTTACACGCCTGCCTCTCCATTTGTTGGTCCTCACGAGCCGCATCGGTATCGTATCCAACACCGCATCCACGAGAGCGGCTATTTACACGCCTGCCTCTCCATTTTGGTCCTTCGAGTCGGATCGGTATCAGATACAATTTATTACGCTTTATTCAAGTTCCCTTACAATGGATAAGCTTGAATTAAAATTAGTTCAGTTAACTGCCAAAAAAGAGGCGATTTTCGAACGATTTAATCGTTTATACAATACGTCAACGAATATTTCAAATTATGAATTACGCTCAAACGAATTATTTTTATCTCAAACTGAAGCTATTAGTGAATTATACAGCAGGTTTGAAACAATAATTGAAGAAATTAACAATTTGCAGTTTGAAATTGATCAGACTCCTCCAGACTACTCATGTTTAAATTCTATTGAAGATTTATATTCGAGTATTAAATATAAACGCAACCTTATATTGTCAAACAGCAAAACATTTACATTAGATCAAAAAGAGGTATCGTAAAATTACCGCCAATTGAACTACCTTCTTTCGATGGCAAGACTGAGAGCTGGCCAATATTTTACGAAATATTTCGTAGCAATGTGCATTTAAATACAATTTGACTGACGCGCAGCGTGTGCAGTATTTGATTAGTAAATTAACTCATGACGCTTTAAAATTAACCGCAGGTATTATTCCTACAGGGATACTTTATAATATTATATGGGATAGTCTTGTTAAAAGTATCAAGATAAACGTAGTTTAGGCAGTCATTATCTAAATAACATTCTGGACATCAAAGGATGCGTCGGTAATGCTGTTAGTTTGAATACATATATAGAAAAATATTCCGCGTCCATCGCCGCATTAAAACAGTTAGACATTCCCGACCTATTAGATTTTGTCTTGTTACATTGTGGTTTAAGAAAACTTGATCCCCAAACGCTTCAACAATTCGAAAATAGGGTGAGCGGAATAGAATTACCCTCCTGTAAACAATTTATTTCATTTACGCAAGATTATGTCAAAGTACTCGAGCGCTCGCATGTTAATAATTCGCAGACCAAGCCGCGCGCAAATTCCAGTTTATCCTTATCACCGCCTTGGCCGTGGCGCACAAGGTGCCTGCAAGTCGTTTGTGTCGAGTGGACAGATTTTTAATACGCGTTGCCCGCTATGCGACAGAGAACACCAGCTGTTTCGCTGCCTTGAATTTAAAAATATGAAATCACCGCAAGCGCGTTTCGAGTTAATTAAAGCGAAACGCGGCTGTATAAACTGTTTAAGTCTATCTCACTCGTTAACTAAATGTAAATCACGGAACGTTTGTAAATTTGTAAAAACAGCATCATTCTTTACTGCATTTTCGAACTTAAAGAATGATCGCCGAATAAAGCCGTCTGTGGCGGCTGGACCGCAAGCAGGTAACCGTGCGCCCATAATAGCTGAGTCAGCGCATTCAGCAACGCAACCTCACACATCTTCTGTTTCGCTTAGTGCGGCGGCTTCGAGTTCGACTATATTGTTATCGACCGCACAGATCTATGCACATGGTAAAAACGGAAATACGCTCGTCGTCAGGTGTTTAATAGACAACGGGTCGCAAAATAACTTAATTACTATGGATTGTTGTAAACGCTTGAACATTCCCATAATTAAATTACGCAATTCATCTTTACAAGGTGTTGGTATGACCTCGCGACCTGTACACGGTTTTATTAATTTCGCAATAGAATCGCGAATTAATCCTAACAACAAATATTACATTCGTGCTTTAGTAGTTGACTGTATTACAGACAAACTTCCCGCAAACTTCATTACATTAAATGAAGATATGTCATATTTAAATAATTTACCGCTTGCCGATTTATCCTGGAATGTACCGGGAGAAATTGACGTTGTTCTTGGTGCTCAACTGTTTCCTTATATTTATTTGGGAGATAGGGTCGATTCTGGTAATCGCGCACCACCCGCTATATTAACCAGCTTTGGTTACGTACTTATGGGAGATATTGCATGTCATTATGATGCAACCTGCCTACATAGTACATCTTCGTTTACGCGCTTGCTAACGTTGACATTGAGTCAAGTTTACGGAAGTTCTTTGAGTTAGAGGAAATTCCATCTCAACGTTTTATTAGTCCAGATGAATTAGATTGCGAAAATAACTTTAACTCTTCGATTTTATTTAAAGACGGCAGATATTTTGTTGATTTACCCTTTTCTCGAAACCCCTCGGAGCTGGGTAATTCACGCGCTCTGGCTCACCGTCGTCTACTTGCGCTCGAGCGTAAATTCGATTGCGTGCCAACCCTACGCGAAAATTATAATAAAACTATCGCCGATTATATAACGCAGGGGTATTTGTCCCAGGTGCCTGACTCTGAATTGACAGAGGAGGGTTACTACATACCGCATCACGCCGTTGTCAGACCAGATAAGGACAGCATCCGTATCGTTTTAGACGCTAGTGCTAAAACGCACTCAGGGCTGTCACTTAATGACATTTTGCATGTCGGACCTAATTTGCAGGCCGACTTGTTCTCGTTGTTACTCGACTTTCGTACATTCCCAATAGCAATGACCGCTGATATAAAACAAATGTTTTTGCGCATCGGAGTAAACGAGCACCATCGTAAATACTTACGAATTTTATTTCGTTTCAGTAGGAACGAACCTATTCGCACTTACAATTTTGACCGCGTACCCTTCGGGCTAAAGCCTAGCCCTTACCTAGCTATGCGTACGTTACGCAACTTAGCGTGCGAGCATAGTGACCGCTTCCTGAGGCTTCTAAACTGGTAGAAACTCAGTTTTACATGGATGATTATGTCGATTCGGTTCCCGATGAACAGACTGCTATGCGATTGTCTCGCGAATTAATCGATTTATTTAAATTAGGCTCTTTCGACCTTGTCAAATGGGCCACTAATTCACCCGCTTTATTGGAGGTTCTTCCCGAGTCTCACCGCTCACCAGTAAATTTTTCTGGCATGGGTAACGATATTTACAATTTTAAAATCCTTGGTTTAACCTGGGATCCTGCTGACGATTACTTTTCTTTAACAACAGTCGCTGTAGAAGATAAATGCACAAAGCGCACGATTCTATCGCTAGTTGCCCGTTTATTCGACGTACTTGGCGTTGTAGCTCCAGTTGTGCTGTACGCCAAAATTCTTATTAAGGAACTATGGCTAGCTAAAATAGACTGGGATGAGGTTCCTCCGGAATCCATCATCAGTCGCTTTTCAGCTTTTGCACGATTTTTCCGCACTCCTTCTAAAATTCCGCGCCATATTGACATTGTGGGAAAAGCTGTAGTGAACATCGTAGCCTTTTGTGACGCGAGCTTCAGTGGTTACGATTGTTGTGTGTATTTACACATCACTGATCCTGAAGGTAATATCACCGTCCGGCTGTTATGTGCAAAGTCAAAGGTTTCTCCAGTTAAAATAACAACGCTAGCTCGATTAGAACTTGTTGCCGCTTTGCTGTTGTCCAAGCTTGTTCGCGTGGTCCGCGATAAACTTTCCGCTCGTGTACCTATTACAGGTGTTTACGCCTTCTCGGATTCTACAATAGCGCTTTCGTGGATCCACTCATCGCCACATAGGTGGTCTATTTTTGTCAGCAATCGAATTGCTAAAATACAAGATAATTTACCTTCTTCTGAATTGACAGAAGAAAGCTTGAACTTAACAAACCGCAAAAGGCTTTTAGATCAGCTTGTATTGTCTTATTGGAAACCTTTGCCAACCCAATAAACAATATTCTAGCTGACTCATGTATATATAGATAGTGTATTAATAGGGCATTTATATATAGTTTGTTACGATATAAATCTAACCGCAATTTAACGCACCTGAAATATAATAATTAACTTCAGGAATTTAATGACAATATTGTTTCAAACCGCTGTTAATAGCTCCTTGATAAGGTAATAATGTTTTGAAAGCTCAGGACCTTTCAAGGCGGGGAGTATGGTGTGGCGGCCTTTTCGCCCTTGAACCGCTTATCTCGCGGCGGCATGCTGGCGGCTGTGATGTCTGCCCGTTTTGCCATCGCACGCAAAACGGCATATGGGCTTTTGCTCAGCCGACAAGTCTGCATACGCCGTCGGCGGCACCTTTGATTTGAAAGGTGCTGGCGAATGCAAATTGCCCGCAAAGACCTGCCGCCAAGCCAGGCGCGAAGCCCGGCAAGATTCACGTTCCACAACTCGGCCAGCTTGGTCGTGTTTAACACCGCATACATTCACGTCCCGCAACGCGGCCAACTTGGTCGTGTTTAACACCGCATACATTCACGCACCGCACTCGGCCAACTTGGTCGTGTCTCAACCCGCAAGAAACTCGCCATCCGCAGCGCGACCAATTCGGTCGTATCTTCACCCCGCAAGAACATTCGCTACCCGCAAAAACCCGATCCGCAACGCAGAAGTGGCTACCTGGGAATCGCCGACGAAGCCGAAGCCGAAGCCGATTCAGGTGAGCGATTTGGCAATATTCGTTGGTGGATATCGGTAGCCGCCCCCATCCGCTTTCGCGACGGCCGTTTAAGGGACGATTTGGCCTTATCGGCTGACCTTCCAAACGGGCCGTACTACGTTTTCACACCGCATCACGAGAGCGGCTATTTACACGCCTGCCTCTCCATTTGTTGGTCCTCACGAGCCGCATCGGTATCGTATCCAACACCGCATCCACGAGAGCGGCTATTTACACGCCTGCCTCTCCACAGGGCTTTGTTAGCGAATCTGAAGGACTTGGACGAGCTGAACCATGATAAGGAAGGCCAGCTTTACGGTGCTGGTATTGCCGATTAAAGGCTTGTTAATTTTGAATATTAAAAACCACAAGTTTAAAACTTTTGTAACTTGTGAGTCAGCGTTTTTTCTACTGTAGTACGTAGAATTTTTGCGATATATTTTAATTTCGATTTTTCGAGCACGTTTTTATAACGATTTTTTTTTTGTCGAAAAAATTGACTCTCACTTCAGAGGGCTGCCATTTTGTTAAAAACTATTTTTTTATATATCCCTACATACTACGTAAGACAATATTATCAGTCTCAAAGCAGTTTTTGAAATTTTGTTCAAGCTTGACAATTGTGGCATTCAGAGTTCCACCAACCGCCCCCGCACTCCGCAAAGGCCTTTCGTCGATGTCGTGTAGTGTTCTCTAGGGCCAAATTTTTATTTAAAAAATACATAATATAACATTAAGGGTATACAATAAAGGTCTAAAGTCAGTTTTGTAATTTGTTTGTTATTTTATTGAAAAAAATTCATGAATATCGGTTCCAAAATCGAGCTTCACCATGGTCAATCCTTAATGGATCCATGTTTACCGCAGCCTATGGCTTATTGTAATTACCCAAATTAAATAAATTCACAACCAATCTGTAATTGATGTCCCTAAATCAGCAGGTACAGGTCCTTTACAGGGTGTGACTAGGAAATCTTCCGGTTCCAGGATTGGTTTCCCGAATGTATGTTGCCTTTTCCTACACAACGCATCTGCATTCAAGGTCACCATTGAACTTACCAATTTTCCAGAGGTGTTCTTTTACAGTCGCATATCCTGTAAGAAATCCTATGGTTATCCTTAGCTGTGGCCTACTTAGGTTAAGGAGTTCTGCAATTCTCTTTTGGCAAGGTCTCTTATTGAAGGTTTTGCTAAAATAATGTCCTGGACGGTTCTTCCAGTACATTCGATGATGAGTGCGTGTCATCCTTAATAAAGCTTCGGGCAGCACTTTGTGAAATTCCTAAAGCTTGGTCTGGGACGATGTAAACCTCACTAGATCACCGCCTGGTCAATTCATCGGCTTTCTCGTTGCCGTAGATACCGCAATACCCAGGTGCCCATAACAGTTTTACTGTGGTATGTTCTGCCAGTACATTGAGTTTATTGATGCATTCCCATACCAGTCTAGATGTTGCTTGTGTGCTTGATAAAGCCTTTAAAGCTGCTTGGCTGTCTCATATAATATAGATCCGCTTGCTCCTGTAAGCCCTCTTACCGTATTCGCGCGCACACTGTAGTATGGTGTATATTTCTGTCTGAAACACAGGGAAAAGCTTAGCTCTACCCTGGGAGCCTCAGCATATATTCCAGCTCCGTTGCCCAGCTCGGCTTTAGAACCATCTGTGTACCAGATTAGGCTACCAGAGGCAATTGCCTGTCTAAAAGTCTCTCTCCTATTTCTATCCTGCATAATCACCTCAAATAGAGAGTCGACACATATTTTTGATGTCATGTGGTCCGTCCTCATTTCAAGCAGAGGGCCCCCTACACTGTCAATTATTCTTGTATGACCTGTATCCGTGTGTGTCTTATACAGTGATTTATACAGCCTGTAGTGACCTAATCTTGTCCCCCCCACCCCCGAATTACTATGTGCAGAGGTCTAGAAGAGTCTCCATTGCCGTAGTGGGCGTGGTTCTCATCGCCCCTGTAATGCCCAAACAGGCAAGTCTTTGTACCTTGCCTAGTTTTAGTTTGATGGTTTATTCTGTTACTTTGGGCCACCAGACCAAAGCTGAGTATGTAAGAGAGGGTCTAATCACTCTGGTGTACAACCAGTGCACCATTCCCGATTTTAGCTCCCACGACTTGTCGTACATCTGTCTGACAACTGCTAGAGTTGTCACTGATTTGTCGACCACTTTCTCAATATGGTGGTTCCAAGTAAGTTTAGAATCGAAAACGACTCCTAGATACTTTACTTCTCCCAATATGGTGATTTATTTTTCGCCAAGGAAAAGAGGTGTAAGCCGCTCTAATTTTTTCCTTCACCTGAAAGGTATAATTTTGGTTTTTACGGGACTGACCTTGAAGCCTTCCTGTTCAGACCATTCGTTCCCTGATCGTGCCTACAAATTTTCCTTCCACCAAGACAACTAGGTCATCGGCGTAATCTACGGAAGAAAATCCTTTTATCTTTTAAGTCCTTTAAAAGTCAATTCATTACCAGGTTCCATAGCAGAGGGAAAAGAACTCTCCCCTGAGGACCCCTCCCCCCCCTCGCTACCTAGACCATTATAGTTTTGTCATACACAGACGAATAAACCATCCTTCCTTTGAAAATGCAGTCTATCCACCTGCAGCAGGTCTCCTCCAGGCCACGCTCTTTTAGCGCCGAGGTTATAGAGTTGAAAGATGTATTGTCAAAGGTCTCTTCTATGTCCGAGAAGGCACATAAAAGGATCTCTTTGTTGGTCAATCCCCTTAAAACACTGTTTATTTTTACAGCCAACAAGAAGACAAAGTGGCCGTCGTAGATATCAGCTTGTAAAATTACTTGTACATATGTATATTGCATCAGCTATCACAAATTTAAACATCTATTTTTACTAGCTTAATATCTGATACAACCCGCATGCGAGTCCACTGCAGTAGACTCTATAAATCTTATCTTCGCATTGAAGTGTAACATTAAATGAAACTTGCATACTACAAAAAAATGTAAATAAATACTTGAACTTTCATCTAGACAGAAGACTAACATAGATTATATAAAACTAGGTACTGCATACTAAGTGGAAATTCTAAATTATCAATCGAAAATAAATTTTTATTATACCTAACTTTTTTAAAACTTATTTACTATGGGGTATTAATACTATATTAAACATAAAAATAATACAACGATATCAAAATTAGGCACTCGTAAAAATATCCAACGCACTGTGGTATGTAGCCAACATAATAAATTACCAAATTCAGTACCAAATACAAAGACACAATCTCAACACACTCCAATCAACTTGCAACCTTCCTCTATAATGATGAAGATGAACCAAGAAGGCTAACACAGAAATCAAATCCATTACCACCACCCTACTGCAAAATGGGTATTCCAACAAATCCTTAACTAACATAATCAAAAATATAAATAAAAATACTAACTTTCAATCCCAAAAACCTGCTGACCAACAAAAAACATTCCTACCTTACATCAGAGGCATCACCGATAGAATAAGCCGCATATACGAGCATTCTCTGGCTGTAGGGACGGGCGATAATGGTTAGTCACTTGCCAAACATAACAAAGAAACAGGTCACAAAATTAATTTCTCTGAGGCTAAAAGCATTGCCCCTATTTCCCATTTCACCAGCAGAATAGTACGTGAGGCAATTGAAATAGAAAAACGCCCACAGTGCCTCAACACAAGAGATGACAGCCAGGGTTAGCCTGTCATGTGGAAGTCCCTTATTACTGCACCACCAATTACACAATAATCATACAAACTTTCACTTCCAGCCCTATAAAAGATCAAGCACGTCACACGAAAGATCAGTCTTATTCAAAGACTCATAGCTCTCTTTGGGGAGTAGGCAGATTGAGACCCCAGTAAGAGCTAACTTCTTGAAAATGGCATGCATGCCAAACATCAGAAACGTTTCCCAAAATAGATATATATATATATATATATATATATATATATATATATATATATATGATGTGTGTGTGTGTGTGGTGTTCGCCATTGTTTTCTATCTGCGGTCTTTTCTTTCCATCTCATGATTTCCATTCTTTTTATCTTCTTCCGCTTCATCCATCCATCTCATTCTTGGTCTCCCTTATCCTCTTACCAGTATTGGTTGCCATAGTCTTATTCTTTTTATCATTCTGTCATCGTTTGATCTCATTATGTGTCTTATCCATCTTAACCTCTGAGCTTTAATTCCTCTCACAAAGTCTTTTCCCTTTATTTCTTCTAATATTTCGTGGTTCATCTTAGAGCGGTATTCAATATTATTGATTTTCTTTGGTCCTAGTATTAATCTGGGTGTTCTTCTTTCCCATATTCTTAGATGTTCTTCTTCTCTTTTTGTTAGGCATAGTGTTTCGGCTGCATGCATCACAACTGGTCTTATTAGTCCTTTGTATATTTGTAATTTCGTTTTCTTACTGATGCTCTTATGTTTCAAAATATTTTTATTACTGTAGTAGGCTCTGTTTCTATCTTGTATTCTGTGTCTTATGTCTTCTTTTCTATCATTTATATTATTTATATTTTTTCCCAGGTATTTAAAACTTTGCACTTTTTCAAATACAGATTTTCCTAGTCTTGTTTCTTGTTTTTATTTTTCTGTTGTCGCATGTATTTTGTTTTGTTTTCATTTACTTTACTGCTTGCTTCAGTTGTGTGAATGTCTCACATAGCGCTCTTATATTTCTTGTAATAATCACCACATCGTCAGCATAGGCAATGATTTGTATCTGTTTGGTCATTATTGGTCCATGTCCATCTACTTTCCTTACGATGTTTTCTAGTACAGTGTTGAATAGTGTTGCCGATAGCGCGACACCTTGACGTACTCCAGTGTTAATTACAAAGCTATCAGTTGTCCCATCTGCCGTTCTGACCATTGTCGTGGATCCCTATAATGTCATTTGGTTTAGTTTTATCAGTTTGGCTGGTATCTGTAAATTTTTCATATCCTTAAATAACCGTTTCCTGTTGATTTTATCAAACGCTTGTCCGAAGTCAATAAATAATATATATGTGTCTATATTATATTCATGGCATTTTTCTGTATCTGCTGCAATAGATGTATAGCGTTCGTTGTAGATCTTCCAGGCCGAAATCCATATTGGTAGTCCGCCGTGTGCTCTTCGGTATATTCAACTAACCGCCGTTGGATCAGTGTAGTTAGTATTTTGTATACTACATTCAGCAACGTGATTCCTATGTACTTACTACACTCCTCCGGGTTACCCTTCTTTAGTATCGGGACTATAATTTTATTTCTCCATTTCTCGGGCATTTTCTCACTTCTCCATGTCTTCTTTATTAGTCTGTATAATCTTTCATGTAGCTTCTCTCCGCCCAATTTTATCATTTTGCCTTCGATCTTATCGCTACCTGGTTATTTCTTAAGTCGCTGTTTCTACTGTTCTCTCCAATTTCTTTCATTGCATTATTTATCCATTCTCTCTTTCTTTCTCTACATATTCTTGTTGCTTGTTTCTTCAACTCATTATACTTTTCCATATCTTTGTAGTTCTTAGCCATTTTACTCTTGGTTCTCTCTTTTGTTTTACCGCTTCTTCACATTCTTCATTGAACCATTCCTTTCATCTTACTATTCTTTTATGTCCGACTACATTTATCGCCACAGTCTCAATTTCATCTTTTAAATTTTTTCACTCCCGTTCTATGTCGTTACTTCTAGGTTTTTCCCTATTTCTGTGTTTATAGTATTTTTATATTTCTCTCTGATGTGGTCTACTTTGAGTTTTTCGATATCACATTTTTTTTCTTTTTTTTATGTGTATCTTTCTGTGTTGAAATCTTTTGTTTGAATTTCTCTACTACTAGACAGTAGTCGGAGTCTGCGCATGCTCCTCTGAATGTTCTTACGTCTCGTATTGATGATGCTCGTTTCTTCATTATCAGTACATGGTCAATCTGATTTCCCTTCCCCAGGTGGCGCCCATGTCTCTTTGTGCGCTGCCTTGTGTTTAAATTTGGTACTGCTTATTATTAAATTATTTCTGGCTGGGAAGTTACATAGTTTTGTCCCAATATCATTTGTTACATTATGCAACGTATGTTTACCTGCTACCTCTTGGAAGTAGTTCTCTTTCCCAATCTGGACATTAAAGTCGCCTACTACAATCAGGGTATCAAAATTTGGTATTGCTTCATTAATCTTGTCAAATTCACCGTGGAAGGCCAGCTTTTCATTATCGTTTTTTTCCTCCGTGGGTGTATATGCATTTATAATAGATATGTTCCCCGGTTTACCTTTCATTCTTAGGTATGATATTCGTTCGTTAATGGGTTAAAATTGGAGAATTTTATCCTTTATTTTCTTTGATACCACAAACGCTGTACCGTTTTTTACACAACATAGCTGATCGTTTTTTTTTTGTTCCACTAATACGTTTTGTTATTTATTGTGATTTTCTAATATCCTATCCTAATTCTTCTTCATAAATTCGTTTGTTCTTTGGCTATTTCTTCTAATCTTATTATGTATTTGCATTTCTTTCACTGTTAAGTCATTGTCTCCCTTTGAGATTTTTCTTATTTGTCATGATTACCCTGAGAAAAGATCCGTGTCCACCCATATACCTAAACAACATAGTAATACCACAAACTGTGACAGTAAAATACCTGGGAATACACTTAGATTCCAAATTAAACTGGAGAGAACACATCTGCAAAAAAAAGAAAGCAAATGGACTTAAAACAGAGAGAGCTATATTGGTTGATCGGTAGAAAGTCTCCGCTATCTATAGAAAACAAACTATTGTTGTACAAATCAGTAATCAAACCCATATGGACGTATGGAATAGAACTATGGGGCTGTGCCAGCAAGTCCAATATCGAAATAATCCAAAGGTGCCAGTTCAAAATACTAAGAACGATAGTTAATGCCCCATGGTATATTGCAAATGAAATGATCCACAAAGATTTGAAGATACCAACTATAAAAGAAGTTATCCATGAGAGAAGCATCACGTGTACCACCAAAAATTGAAAAGCTCACACAAATCCTTTAATACAGCCCTTAATAGAAGACACAGCAATAAGAAGACTAAAAAGACAGTGGCCAGCTGACCTATAAATAGACTTAGAGAGCTCATCGCTGGATGAGATCTCATCATGTTATTAATCGATCTAAATCCTAAATTTAGATTGTAGGTTAACAAATTAGCTTATAGAATACCTTGTATTTTGATTGCTAATCAAAAAAATTAAAAAAAAAAAATTTGTCATGATGTCCCTTTTTTAATTCCAGTTCTTAATCTTAGCGACTATCACTTTTCTGCTCTCGATTCTTCCAACCTTAAATGATTCCGCCACTTTGACTTGTAGTCCTGCTTCCTTTGCTAAGGAATCATCCATCTTTTCCTTTATATTTGTTTCATCATTTTTATCACCAGTCCTTTTATTATTATATTATTTCTCTTTTCTTTATTTTCCTGCATTTCCATTCTATTTTCCATCTTATTAATTTTATTGCACACTTGTTGTTTTTCGCTCTTCCATTCTTTTTCTTTTTCGGCGAACTCTGCCTTAATTTTAACCATTTATTGGTGAAATAGATCAATTTTTTTCTCGATGCGCTCCGCACTTTCATCCATTGCATCCAATTATTTATTTTTCCCTATAATTCCTCCATTTCCTTATTTCCGCGTTATTTGTTTCGTAGTGTATATAAGTCTCTATAATTAAATTTATAAAATTGCTGTTTGTAATATAAGATTAGCTGGTGCAATACGTTTAACTCAGCACTTTGCCTTGTGTGTTATCATCGACCGCGCGCCTGCCCGCGTGCCTTCACATTGATATTTTACTCCGTTTATTTACGCGGCGTATTAATAAATTTTATATTTACTGTCCTTACAGGGTCTTTTATAAGTATTAATCCGCACTTTGTTCACCTTTTTCACTTTATTTAATTACCACTAGTCTTTAAATTCTTTAATTTTGCTTCAAAACGCTCTAATTTTTATTTCTACGCAGCACACTCTCTCTCCACTTCATATCTAAGCCGTTCATTAGCAATACTTCGTTTATTTTTACTGCCACTTGATTTCGATAAAGAGATACTTTAAAGGGTTAAGATACATGAGTAATTGTGAATATGAAATAATAATCTTACTAGACTCTGAGTAATTATAGAAATCATCAAACAAATCAGTATAAGTCTAACGACGTGACATTGTTTCGTGGTAGTGACTCAATATTTTTTTAATATCTCTAATATTTGTACAATCTACTCAGCTTAAAGAGTAATGAGTACATCGTATGTTTTACGCATTATTACAATGGATATTGACATTAAGAGAACGAATATTCAGTGAATACAGAGCAGAGTCTACTAGCTTAAATAAACTTAGGTAACAGGTCTAATATTTTAAATAGTTTGACTCTTCTGCTTCGTTTGTCAAATAAAGAGGTTGTTAGTTCATTGGGATGAGTTTTTAGTCTCTAGATTTTTAACCCTTGGTTTTGTGATTACTTCACACACTGTTGGAATATTTAGGTTTTTATGGATTACTACATTAGGTATATACCACGGCGCGTTCATTAATGTTCGTAGCACCTTGTTCTAAAATCGTTGCAATATTTCAATGTTCGAGTTCTTGGATACCTTTCATAGAGGGATTCATATATATATTGTTTTATAAAGTAAGAGATTGTTTAGCCAGTATATCTGTAAAAATTATAGGCCCATTTTTTTGCGCTTCGTGAATATATGCCTCTTATCTAGATATATACCTACTATTTAGTGAGGTTCATTTGTGGTATCGGTATTTTTCTCATAGCTACTGGAGAATCTCCTTTCATAGTGAAAGTAACGTGCACTGATTTCGCTTCGTTTGCTTTAATTTTCTGAACCTTCCGAACCAACATTGAAATGTATTCAGGTGCAGCTGTTGGATTGATATGGAATGCCAATATAACTGTATCGTCAACATAAGTGGTCATTTCCATTGTTCTGGTTGTTGGGATACCTGGCATATATGTGAGATGTAATATTAGCACAGGCAATGTATTGAATACAATTTAGTATGTACATCTTAATGTTTGATATAACAATGTCTACCAGGCAAGTGAGAGCTTAGAAAAGAGTATGCACTATATAGTAGATGTAGCTCGAGTTTGTCAAAAGCCTGGGAAAGATCTAAAAATACTACTGAAGAATTACGCTTTTCTTCCAAGTCTTGGTTAGTTTTACTGATTATAAACTTGTTCTATAGTACTATCTCTACGTCTGAATTCAAACTGGTGATTCAGTTTCACACTGTACTTATCTATGGTTGGATTTGCTTTAATAAAGTTTCTCAAATGTTTTGGGGAGTACCGGTAGTGGGCTAATCATCCTGTTGAATCTTTTCTTGCTTTATTGGTCATGATGGAACTGTGCAATTTTCTACTGAAGTATTCTACTCACCGTATGGCGTTGAACATGTGGGTTATTAACGTATTATATTTTTAAGGAAAAATTTCTTCTGTTATTAAATCAAAGCCTGGTGGTTTTTTGGAATGTATTTTTAGTATAGTTTCAATTTTTAAAATAGTGAAATGTTTGACTAGTTGTGCTGCTAATGCTTTGGTTTCGAATTCTTGCTCATCAACTGCTTGCCGTTTGTAGATACAGTATTGCAGATAATTGTGGATTTAATTTCTTAGTAGCCTTCCAAAGTAGATAGTCTGTCTAATGGATTGCATTAAGTTCTTGTTGTGACTTATTTTCGGTTGCTGCAACGATTCCCTTAGTTGATAAGATAGTTTGTTAAAGATTCGCTTATCTACTGGGTATTTTGTTAGTTGTGATTGTTTTTAGCATTCCCTTTATCTGAAATCACCCGCCTGGCAAGTTTCATTAACCTTACTTCCTTGCCGTTCAAGTGTTGAATGCCATGTAGAGTCTTTAATAGCTAGTTCTGTGTCAACTTCAGTTTTAAGTGCTATATTCACTCTGATTAACTAACACAGGTTCTGATGACATGTAATGTGGTCTGATCAGATGGTTAGTATGTAGGTTCACCATTGGATAGAAATCCTAGTTTGTTTTGCTGCGTAGCACACAGCAGCTGTATGTCTTTAGTTGTTGTGATTCTAAAACCCCACATTTTTTTTAATTATAATTATCTCCTACAATAAACTCTTTACCTGATGTTTGTTGTTATACCTTTGAGGGAAATAGACAGCTGAGCATGCTAGTTTTTCTAGGTCATCCTGAATAATTATACTAGTAGCTTGTATGCTTTCTTTGATATATGCTGTTTCTTCATATTGCTTTATATTTTATCTAATAAGCACTGTAGTACCTCCATAAATCGTGCTGTCTGGGTGGTTGGTATGATACATAAAATAGTTATGGAATTTAAGATAGTTTGTATGGGTAGTAAAGTGTGCTTTGAAGAATAACATTACATCTATATTATTTTATTTGTAATTAGGAAAGATCTAAGTTTATGTATTTGTTGGCTTTCCACACTCAACTTTTTAGCGTTTGTGGGTCTTGAGATAAATGCTGTCACAAGATGTGGTCATTTTCATCTTTTTTAATTCTGCCAGATTACCAGTTATTCGTGTCTGTAGAGGTAAGTTTTGATGCTGTGTGTCTGTAACTGGACACTGATTAAGTGCTATAGCTTGATACTCATGCAAATGTTGTTCCTAGTTGTAGCAGTCTAGGAGTGACGATTCTTTGTCTAAAAACTTTTTGTTGTTAATATTTACGAACAACGGATCCACGATAGTTAGCCAGGTGGTTCTCATTACAATTAACATATGTTAATTTGTTGGCTACCTAAAAGCTCAAAATTGCATTGAGAAAACACGGATTCTTGAAGCTCTTCCGGAAGCCATAACTCAAGACGTTCAAGCAACTTTATGCGCTGTGCTTAGAAGGTGCATGGACAATTTTTCCAGCCGCCTACAACGATGCCATAATAAGAACGGTCGCCACTTGTATGGCGTCATTTTTCATATCTGAATTACATTGTTTTTGTTTACAGGAGGTTAATTAGTAAAATTGCTGTAAATATAATTAATGGCTTAGACTGTAAACAATTTGTATTGTTTGTTTGTTTGCCACTTATTATTGCAATAGAATTGAGTCAATAAATGAACTGAAATTTTCCGTATGATTAAAGTTACCTAAAATATATTATATCTCATTTATCTGAATATTGCAAAAAAATAGCAATTTAGATATTTGTAAATTCAAGCAACAATTACCTTAACGATTATTTTGAATGCACCCAACACATTTCCTAATAAATTTGAACAAAAATATCAGAAGCTAATACACGACACACTTTTAATTTAAAATCTACAAAAAATTATATACTGAAATAGTTTATTAATGTTTTTTACCTTCACCTACATTTTCAAATAGTTTTTAAAAATTTGTGAATATTTATTTTTAATTATTTTTATTATTAAAGCAAATTAGAAGTTATGAGGTAATTCATTTGTTGAACTTATTAGCAGTATTATTTTGATGATATTTATAAAATTCATAATCATAATGCAACAAACTTTTGTGTTTAATTCTTACGAAAAGAATTAACAATGGTAGTATTTTACCTCGACATTGTAGATTAAATCAGCTTAATACTAGTCAACGATTTTTGAAGAGGGAAAACAGCGAAACCTTGTTTGTGATTGTGCGAATGTGTTTCCAAAAAAGTGCCATTTTAAATAAATTTTATTAAATTGCATACATGAAGGACTAAAATCATACAAAACGTTATATGTATTGATAAAGCTTTTAAGGCTTATTTAGTATGTCACATTTGCAAAAAATCAACAGAAGATTTAAAAAACGATCGGAATGAATTATTTATGACAATATTTTTTTAAAATATACTCTCATAATTGGTGATTTTTAACAAAAAATTTGTTGCTACAATCTTACCGTTTTTATTTTAAGGTTTGCATTATTTCCATAAATAAACAAAAGCGACACAAATTGATGAAATATTTATTTACTTATATTTGCATATTAATTAAATTAAGTCAGTATCAAATTATTATGCACATACTTCTTTACAATTAGAGCAAACATACTGATAGGTATGTTGGTGTATTGGGATTGCCGTCGTGGTACGCACATATATAATACATAGTAAGATTCTTCGGTAAAGCTTTTATTGACCCTATTATATAGCAAATAGGGATTGGATAATTCATGCAGTGCCTATTTTCCAAAACGTGGTCGCAATATGTGGTTTTAGGATTGTAGCGGCAAACCCTCCCATTGAAGCTCTAAGCAGCCTAAGCGGCGTAGATGCACCAAGTACACAGAAATGGTACTTTTGGCAGTCAGTTGGGTTGGAAAATACTCCGGTTGTGGAGAACTCAAATACAAAGTCTGCTATAGTGAAGCGATATGGAGTAGATAGAGCAGCCACACAGCCCCTTCTACGCATATCTATGGTTCACAGCGCAGGATCCAACATTCATAGGTATTAAGTTAGCGAAGTTACTAGGATTTACTATACAATATTCTACGTTGCGACAGCCATCGTAGTGCAGTACTGCGCCTTCTGTGTCGCAATTAATAGCTCGGCGGGAAAACGCAGATCTCTTTTCTAAGATATTATAGTCCGTGGTTTTTAAGGTAAAAACTCCACTTATCTGGAAAAAACATAACTGATTAAATAAAAATTTGATTTGATATTGTTTACTTACCGAAAGAATTGCTAAGGAAAGCAGCACAGAAATTTATCATGTTGCCGATTTCATTATTATGAGGTTAAGTACAGTAAGAAAAGGTTTTGGTACAATTTAATATATATCTCCAATTATCTTGATTAGACAAAGCACCTTGTAAATTATGGAATATAAGGAAAGTCAACTAAAAATTCTTATTGTGGTGGATAGAAAAATGGCTTTGTTACGTTACCTATGTGATAAAAATTAAAAATATTTTTCAAATTAAAACGCTTTGAAGTATTCTGGAGTTGCCTTACTTTTTCGTCAAACTAATATGGAATAATTATAAAAACATTAGAAATTCTAACTGTAAAATTGAATATTTGTTTGAAATTTGAAAAGAAAGTTTCCTAAAATCTATAAACTTATTAGAAAAACGGTAACAATAACTGCTAGATTACTATTATAATAAAGAAAATATTGGCCTTATTATTATTTCTTTCAACACGGCTATTATGAATTATTTCTTACTATGCTACGAATAAAGCAGAATCTTCTTCATTCAATGCTTTTCTTCAGTCAGTGTAACTTTGACATTGTCCATAGTTGACCTAATTAATGAAATACCTATTACTTTATACAATTCTCTAATATTTTTAATTAAGAGATTCTTCTACGATCCATACTAGACTTCACCTTGAATTATGACTAAAAATTTGGTATCTACAGTTTTGTTCTATTGATATAAAGTAGCATTTCTGTTTTTTCTTTATTCTGCTGAGCACTTCTTTATTTCGCACTCGAAGAGTTTTGTATTCTTGGCTTTCTCCGATATACAACATTTAAAAATATTCTTTTTTATGTCTCTTTAATTAAATGTCCGCACTTCAGCTTCGTATAATGAAATAGAAAATATATAGCAGCGAACAAGTCGTAGTCTTAGGTGCATAAACAAAAGGTTGTTTTAACTGTTCAATTTTCGATCATTTACAATAATTATTATTATATATCGCAAATATTTAATTTTTTATGAATAACTTTCACAGTAGTTACTAATTAAGATATGTAGTTCTGAAAGTTTAAAACCATTATTATTTTTGTTTTTTATGTTTATTGTTAGTCCATATATTTTCACTAATTTATGCCATTTGGTTTACTACTGGTAGAACCTGCTTATCATTAGTTTCTATTAGTAAAATGGATTGTGGACAAGTATTCAATACTTGGCAACCAATGTTAAGATCCCCTTAAGTTAATGCAGAGTTTTTTTTTAATATATATACTTCGAATAAAAAATTGAACAGAGTAGAAGGAATCATACATCCATATTTTACTCATTATTAATGTCAAATGAATCGCAAGGTCTACTTTGACATGTACTTTTTTATTTAATAGATATTTAAGACTTGTGTTTTATGAAATTTAAATTACCTTTAAAAATCTTATATTGTCAAAAGCTTTACTGTACAGATCATGTTTTTGTGTTTTGGTTTTAGTCAGAATTATAAAACTTTAAATAAGACATTTGTTGTATATGTTTTTTGATTGACTCTAAACGTATCTTAACACCTTTGTTATGTCAGATACATCTGAGCTTTGCGCTATATGATGAAATCGTATATATAGTTGTGTATGTAATCATTACTTAGAAATTTTCACGTGTGCAGTCGTTTTTTCATATGAACAAATATATTTAATATAACTAAGTGTTGTTCTTGATAGTTGTATCTATTTGTGGTAATGTTTGCGTAATTAAAGATTGTTAGATTGTACTCTTTGTTTTATAATAATATAGCATTTATAGTAATTGACCAATATAGACCGCTTAGGTGTCATTCCACAAAGATTTCTGAGACATTTACATCCGTAAATCTTAAGTGAAACTGGATTAACTAAAGTTTCTTTTTTAGGTATGATTTTAGAAACTAAAAAAACATTTCACCAAGTGCATAACTGTAGGAGTTTCTATGTTAGAAATTGTATTATTTCGTTTTTGTCACTACAGCAGCTTCTTACACTACCCTTAAAATATTAGGTTCAAAGTATTAAGGAATTTTTGTGTTCTGGCTTAATTTATATAGTGGTAGTAGCTTTAAATGGTTTTATGCCACTATATTATATTCTAGGCAAACCATTAGCAAGTTAATAGATCTAAAGGAACTATACTTTTTGTGCTCTAGTGTGCATCATTTGTCTTTTTTAAATTAAAATTTATTATACTAGCTTTCATAATAAATACATAAAATAACGCCAATAACTTATATATGTATAAGAACGATAAATAGTGGACGCTCTACGTCTGTCTTGTTTTTCAGTACATTTTTAACTACATACCGCCAGAAAACTTTTTTAATGAATAAAGCATAGATACAGACATTTTAAATTATATGGCTTTTCGCATTAGTAACTTGATTATAAATATTACCTCGTCATATGGTCGTGTAGGGGATACTACTTGATGTTTATCTTGTAGGATAATGAAATCGTTTAGTTGTGATGTTAGTATTGTTGTTGGGTATTTTAACATCGTGAATAGCAGGTTTACGCCCTTGTAATTATCTGTAAATGTTGTTATTTCTCTTGGATATTGGAATACGCATGTTACTTGTTCATTCCTTCGGTATGGTATGATTCTCACTGGTTTTGTAAGTTTATTATAGGTTTTATTTTCACTTTGAAATTTGTAATTTTTCAATGGATTTATGGTCCTTTATATACTTATTTTTGCTACTATTATCTATTCAGTGTTATTCGGTGTTATATATTCATTTTGTTATTTCCTTCTTCTCCAAATTTTTTTGAAATATCTCTGTTAATTACTCCATCTAACCTTTATTACCGTATTTACTAGAAAATAAGATTCCCTCTATTATAAAACCCTCCTAATTTGTAACGTATTTTTTATAAAATAATATTTTGTATACAAGTATTAAAATATTAGACCCTTAAGTAAGGAAAAAAAAGAAACAAAATTCTAGAACCGTATTCCAAGTTAAATTAAGTTTTCAGAAATTTCTTGTCAAGTGAATACAACACACGTCTAAGTCAATAAAACCATTAAGCTCTGCTCAAGGATATAGCGTACTTCACTGTCTATCGGTAATTTTTAGCAGAAACAATAAGCTCTCACGAGGATGGAAGCTTGACTTTGGGACCGGTACCTGCTCATGCCTTTCAGCATTACAATTCGATTTCTTAAAATCGGTAATCACTCTTTTGCTTGAATGCTGGGTGGCATAGAATTTAGTGCCTTTTGTGAATCAATATTGCATAAGGAAATAAATTCCCAGAAAAGTTGCACTGCAGCTTTTAAGTTTGATGTTCTTGCATTTTCCGAGAAAAATGAAGTGAGGGCCCCAAGTCGTCAGTTCTTAGTGCAACCGAACATGGTTAGATATCGGAGAAAGCAGACAGAAAAAATTCGAGTCGCAAAGAAAAGAACTCGCGCTTTTCGAGGTCCGAAAAAAGGGCGCCTCTCTATGGTAGACGATGCGGTTAAGGATTGGGTGAAGAGAAAAGAAAAAAAAGGTAGTGCCGTTACATACTAAATTATTCAAATTAAATCCTGAGAAATTGCAAGACAAGACAACTATGCAAGTGACTTCATGGACAGTCGAGGTTGGGTGATAAGACTGATGAGAAGGAAGGGAGTTTGAGAACAACATCATTGTGTGAGCGATTGCCAGCAGACTACACTAATAAAATGTTGCAGTTTCAGCATTCCGTGTTGCGTCAGAAAGAAACACATCAGTACATGTTCTCACAAATTGATAATGATGATAAAACTCCACTGTACTTTGAAATGGCGCGTAACACAATAATAAAGTGAATAAAGTAGGTGAACAAAGAGTACTTATAAAAACAACGGATGCAAAAAAATGAGATGCACAATTATGCTCGCTATCACTGCAGACGGTCGGAAGTTGTCACCATAAGTGATTTTGAAAGAAAACTCTTCCCAATGGATCTTTGCTAAAAGGTATCCATGTCCATATACACGATAAAGGATGGATGGACTTAAACTTATGCACGATTGGTTAGAGGTAGTATGAAAATGTCGCCCTGGTAGATTGTTAAGGAAACGATGTGTACTAGTTCTGGCAGCTTTCGTGGTCATATTAAGGGATCAGTGGAAAACAGAATAAAGAGTTAAATACGCATACAGCAACCATTTGTGGAGGACTCACTTCTATACTATAACTCCTGGATGTGAGCGTAAATAAGCCATTCAATGATCACGTGAAAACACTATACATATTGGATGGCAAACGGCAAACATTCATTTACAAAGACAGATAAAATTCAAAAGCTTTTCATTGTAATTCTGTGCTCCTGGATTGTCAAAGCTTGAGACCAAATTTCATTTGAAATTATCCAGAAAAGCTCCAAGAAACTGCATCTCTAATGCACCAGACAGAACTGAAGATCATCACGTTTACGAGGACAGTAACGATCCAGCTAATGTAAGTGATGATGATGGTGATGACGATAACGATTAGGAATTCAGTAGTAAAAGTAAGCTGATAAATGTGTAAATGGATACATTAGTAAATTATCTATAAATTGGTTGTTTTAATCGAGCGCATTATATAGGCCTTTAGATTTAGTTATGGTTTAAAATCGCGAGATCGAAAATTTGAGTTATTTATAGGCCTAGTATAGTTTCTTGCTTTAAAATACTTGTAACTTGATAAGCCGACTGTTCTTTTGTTTTCAGGAATTCCTGTAAATCAGAATGAGACGTTCTACTTTTAAGCTTACCGATAATGGAAATGATTTTGATTAATTTATTTACATAGTAATCACAAACCTGTAACTTGTTTTTATTAAATAAAAATCTTGTTATGTACAATACAATAATCTTTACATAGTTGCAAACTAGATAATTCCTCAAGTTACATTTTCATACTCGATATTAAGACTGGACGCCCTCCCAATTTTAAAAACAAAAATCTGGTAAAAAAGGGTATTATTTTTGATTAAATACGGCACCTTATATAAATAAACCAATGTAGTTAACAAAAGTTGTTTTATTTTTCATTAAAATCAAAACACGCAGTAAATTATGGGGTGCCTAATTCTTTTTTGCCAAGGCTGTATGTCGTAAGTCAACGGGTGCAATTTTATTATTATCAGAAATTTGCTACATAAAATGTAAATAACAAGCCCTTGACCTTTACATGTTTATGTTTACATGTATATTCCACAAAGCAAAAACTTGCGATTACTGCAGCAGGAAAAAAATAAAAAAAATATTTGAAATTAGCTTGACTTTGCTTCAGTGTTATCTCGAATTAGCTTGCAATAGATAGATATACTTTTTAATTTATTTAGCTTCTTTGAATTGGCTTGGGTTAAATAATTTTTGCACACTTGATCCGTTATACCAATATTTCTTGTATAAAGTTAACTGATTTAAATAAATAAACTTTTTATATAACTAGAAAATCCAGCCAGCTACGCTTGGCTACTATAACGAATGCAAATGTTACGAACTTTCTGTAGCAGTCGTTACTATTGCTGCCCTCCAACGATTGTGCCAGTCACGAATTCCGTCTCATTCCTGTGCATCGCCGTAATGAGCGTTGACGATATATTGACATTACGAAATATATAACAACAATCGTTCATGTATTTCCCCGTAGCCTCAAACTCGTTACTCTGGCAACCAATGCTTCTCACACGGTCGGAACCGAAGACCTCCGCATTGTGCTTTAATGACATATTCTGTAAATATCATATAAAACCTATGTGCAATAATAATATATAACAACACACCTCGTTGTTATTTATCATCGCCCTAAAACAATAAGTTATAAAATTATTTATAGCAAATAAGTAACTTTTTTATTAAACAAAAAATATTCGTTCTTAAATATGTGGACCTAATTTTGGACGAGGACTTAAATGAAGTTCTGTTTGTTAATTATTGCTTATAGAAGATTCAAATGACTAATACCAACGACAAACAACTTCATGATAGTAGTAGGTTCTTCAAAACATATTTTTTATAACCTCAGCAGTTGATCTTGATGTCACTGTAGTAAATATATTCAGACAGTAGTCTGTTAAAGAAATTTTTTAATTTAGTTATTAATCTGTCATTTCTACCAAAAACCTATGTTGACCATTCTATAAGAAACACCATTTGTTTTTTATATTAATCTAATCCATATCGAAAATGATAAAGATATTGTAGATTAAGAAGTAAAGAAAAAGCATGTACAATAATGTCTCAATAAAAGCTAAAGACCTATAGAGGACTAGCTACAGAAATAAAGATTACTAACAGATTAATAATTTGCTTTAAAAGTTGCTCAAAGATCTGGATTATTTAGTTGTCATCACCACTGCCCATGTATGGGAAGAATGATATCGTTAACAAAATGTGCCTTAATTCAGTCATTCTATTACGACAAAATATTTCTGAAATTTAAATTAGTTTAAAAAAAAATAATAAATCAAGTACTTTCATTTAGTTAAATTAGTAGTTTAGATATAGAGTCGTTGAGATAAATCCGGAAATTAAATTAATAATAGGAACAACATAAAAATAAAAAAATTAGTTTTATTTACGACACTTAGCACAATTAAAGTAAATATTCTTCTTGTCTATATGTGTCATTGCTACCATGATAAAGATTCTTAAGCTGTGCTTGGTGTTATAATGCCTCTGGTTGAGCATCGTCTCGACCACGCCCCACACATAGTAATTAGTCGATGCTAGAGGATGGCCACAACTCGGGAAACCAGTGGTAATATAAATTGTTATATAGCTACACCTGGACCTTCTTTGTGATGTGGGCTAAAGCGGGGGAACAAATACTCCTACGCACTCTATCCAGGACGTGGGAACTATCCAGTGTGTTGATATAGGTATCGAAGTTCATCTTCAGATCTTCCTTAATGAAATGTGGCGTCATGACATGCTCTTCTCTGTTCACAAGAATCAACACAATCTCAGAGACGGAAAACTTTGTATGAATGACGAACAGGTACTTCGGAGGCATTTTGGAAGATCCAGGGATCATTTTAGCCATTCACATTCTCGCCCTTGATAAAGTCCTTTTCGTACAAAAAGAATTATAAAAAGCTAGAACTGTCTGGCTTGATGTCGTTCAGTGTTTGGGCCTTTAACTCCCTGTCTATCTTATTTTTTTCAAACAACAGTTTGCGGTTCCTTAGGATAAAATACTTGTAGCTTAACTCCTGATTCAATGCTAAACAAATCATCAGTCTCGCCACGTCCACTTCTTTTTCCGTTTGTATTCAGATTGCTTGCTGTAATTTGTCCTTGTTAGCAGTTATTTGCGCTTGATGGTCATATTTCCTGTACTTCTTGGCTACATAGTAAATATGATCCTTTTGTAGGCAAACCGCGCAATAATTATAGTCGCCGATTTTCCAGCGCAAAGGAATTCGTGTATAGCAACTCTGCGGTCGTATTTTCGGCTCATTTTGTCAACAATCATTATTGATTATGTGAAGCTGACGTGTGTTACCTAATAGCAAATCGCACATGAGCACGAGACTGTCTTTTGGCTTATTTTGGATTTATCTCAACAACTCTGTACACCAAGTAATCAAAAAACAAAAAAAATTGGGAACTCAATCCAGAAATTTTAAATCAAACGATAATTACTATTAGCCTCTCCGGTCTCACGCTTTTGCCTTCCTTAGTCCTGATCTATTCATAAAACCATTAGTTTGAATTAAAATTATAGCAGTGCCATGGCAGCTCCAGCGTTAGTTAACGATTAGGAACAGATCAGTTGTTATGAATTGCACTGTAGATACCTTTTCAAATTCACAGTAACTACATGCTAAAACTTTATTTAAGAAATTGTTAGAATGTTATTTAAGAAAATCACCAAAGAAGGTCAGCAGATTAAAAAAATCATTATACACCTATATTTATGTTATAACAAGAAACAACTGAGAATGAACGAACTGAAGGAAATCAAATCGTGTTAAGTACTATGTCAATACGCTTATTTTTTCCTAGACAATATTATGCCATCTGGCAGTTGTAGTTTTGCTGTTTTAATAAGTACATTATTTTAAAAAAGCTCTACTTTTAAATTTGGCCTTAGTATTGTTTAGGAACTTTATAATATCAATATGTATATTAAAAGCTAATTTAATATCTACGTAAATTTACAGTATTTTTTAATCCTTTTAAATTATTTTGTTTATTGACTAAAAGCGTTATCTAGAAAACGACTAAATATTTAAAATAGAAAAAACAATACATCTATTTTTTTATCGCAACTGAATTACAACAAAGCTACATTTCCATCCATTAATCAGAATTGTTAGCTCAGTTTATTTGTAATCAGCGTTATCTCAAGCTGATGTAAATTTACAGGGTCCTTTTAAGTGTTCATGATCCAAGCAATCTATTGCTGATAACAGTAACTGAAGGTATAAAATGCAATCGTAATAATACCTTCTCTCATTATAGTTAGCGTCACAATAATAAAATCGGCAATATGAAATGCTTTGTATTGTTGTCCTTAACAATTCTGTCAGTAAGTATGCAATATTAAATCATATTCTTGCTCGATCAATTAATTTTTTTCAGATAAGTGGAGTTTTTACTCTAAATGTTACACTGCGCAAACCTATAGATTATCGTCTGCTTCAAAAGAAACTTGAGATTTCCCCTCGGGCTATCGACTGCAACAAATTAGGCGCGGGGTTGCATTGTGATGGCTGTCGCAACTTAGTTCTTTGTAAGGTGGACCCAAACAACCCCAATAACTTAATGTCTGCCAGTGCTGGGTCCTGCCCTAAAAATCAAAGATGCAAAGAAGGTCGCTGTATCACTGCTTCAACTGCCCCCGATTGCTCCCCCATAGCAGATTTTGTATTTGAGTGTTTTACAATCGGAGTATTTCCTGACCCAGCTGACTGTCAAAAATATCATTTCTGTGTCCCTGGTACGCCTACATCGCCTAGACTGCTGCACTACGAAGCAAAATGTGAAGCGGACGCCAATGGAAGGGTTTATCGCTACACTCCCAAAACCACATATTGCGACCGAGTTTTGTCAAATAAGAAGTGCAGCAACTATCCCATCCCTCTTTGTGATAAGATAGGGTCAAAAAAAGCTTTACGAGAGCATCCTACCATATATTATACATGTGCATACCATGACGGCGATCCCACTAGATCAACACTTTACCCCTATCAGTATGCTTGCCCTAATGGTAAAAGATATAATGAAGGAAGTGATACATGTTATTAATAACTTAACAATGACCAAATTTACTTAGCGTATACATAGAAGTAAATAAGTATGTAATGAATTTATTTTTTATAGTAATAAAATCTTTTGTTATTCAAAAAATAATTATAGCGTTATATTTTAACAAAATTATTGTATATTATTTCGTTTTTATAGAAATATTTTGGTTTTACAAATATCACTTTTCTGTCTTACATTAAACAAATCTTAAGAATTTCAGAAATACACAAATAATTGTTTTGCATATTTTTCTTTTTATATACACAATTTTATATATCCAATTGCAACACCCTTATAGCTTCATCTAGAAAATATTGTGCTTAACACTGGTGTAAGACTTTTAAAGCTATCAAGACACCAAACTTACTTAATAAATTTCAGTTTACTAGTTAATATATAACTAACAATGAGACAAAATTGACGCACAATGACACTGCTTTAAAAAATAATTTTGTGATTACAAAGTCTACTAGCCTCACCTTCAATTAAACTACAATGAGCATATAGAACATACTACATCATTTAAATTTTTAAAAAAAGGAGGTACAGAATTCTTTCGCATTATGATTATGATTACGAGTTTTATAAGGATCATCACAATAATACTGTTAATAAGAAATAATCTGATAGGAACCGTAATTTCATTATAAAATAATTGATCCGACAACTCTTTGCCAAAATGTGAGCTGTAATTCTCGTACAAATGTAGTCAAATTAAAATGAATTGTGTATTAAACTTTCACATATTTTAACAATTAAAAATTTAAAATTAAATTTTTAAGTTTAAGTTTAGTTCATGAATTAGAGTTAATTACTTGTCAATTATTACTTGTACTGTAAGTGAGTTGATAAATAAATGTATTTCCTGTACAATTGATAAATATAACTTATGATTGGTTTTATATCAAATATATTTGATCTTTGTTATTTAATTACTTAAAAACATGTTAAGAGAGTGCAAATAAGTCTCCGCTGTTTTTATCAAAAATTGTGCATTTGTTGTGAAAAAACGGAACCTTATGTTTTATTAAAACTATTGTTCAAGTGCTGACATGTCGCGCGCCGCATGAGCGGCAACAAAGCCGAATTTGTTTGAAAATTGCCTACAACTGTAAAATAACAAGGAAATCGTACATTGCAGAAGCCGTACTAGTTTTACTAACTGAGTTCGCGCTTTACTTTCGAACCGCAAGGACGTGCGAGCGTTCACTCCGCGACCCGAAAGTGCGAGTACGAATTATCAACATTTGGTGCCTGCGATAACCAGCAATCGTTTATCTATTTCTGGTAACAAACGTTATTTATATTTAGCAGTAAATTCGTCAGCTTTTAACTATCACCCCCTACGGGGGTTAATTGAGTGTGCTATCATGTCTGTTCACAAAAGAAATTCCGATCACCTTTCTCCGCCTATCACCGATTTACAAAAAAAATACCAATGGAATCCTGAATCATTACTCGAAAGAAATAAATATTACTTACCCGAACATCTCGAGCCGTCTGCCTCAAAAGAAGCAGAGGTCAATGTATCACCTCAAATTAAAATACCACCTATCTTTCTTCACGGCCCAGTCAACCATAAAGAAGTTGTAAATGATATCAAAACTATTATCGAGGGTGAGTTTTTGACGGCTCTCAATTCATCATCACTGAAAATCACATTATCAAGCGACAGCGATTATAGAAAATTAGCGAAACATTACTTAACAAATAAGATCGAATTTCATACTTACCAAAATCCCAACAAACCCCTATCGGTAGTTATAAAGAATGTTCCTCCTTCGCTAACTGAAGAAGACATTCATGCTGAGCTAGCGCCTCTCAACCTCCCTATAACACGAATTACAAGGCTTTTAAATAAAGATAAAACGCCTATGCCCGTTTGTGCAGTACTCCTCACCGCAAATGCAAAGGCAAACGAAATTTTCAACGTCAAAAATCTATATCACACCGTAGTAACTGTAGAGCCACGAACAATTAATCGTAAAACACCCCAGCGTCACAGATGTCAACGCATAGGGCACACCAAAAACTACTGTAGATTATAACCACGATGTGTACGATGCCAAGGAAATCACTTGCACACTAACTGTGATAAACCTCGAAGTGATACCCCAATATGCATTAATTGCGGAGAAACCACCCGCTAATTTCAGGGGATGCAAATACTTCCATGAATCAATAAATCACCAAGGCAAACGACCTCAGAACGCAACTCCTACAACAAGAAAACTAGATAACAAGCCAGCACCTGCTAACAATATGAGAAACTTTCCTCCCCTTTCAAACAATACAAACAACACATCCTTACCTAACCCATCCTGGTTACCAAAAAATAATTCTGCATCACCCGAAACTTCCCCCATAATCAACACTATTCTATCAACCCTCCTAAATCTCATCCAGCCCTACATAGAACAAATCAAACAATTCATATTATCAAATCTCCTTCCTTCCCTTTTCAATGGATAAGAAAACTAAAACTCTCTCTCAATTAAAACTCCTTAACTGGAATGCCAATGGCATTACAAAACAAATAACCTTATTTAAGTCATTCCTTATGAGACATTCCATTGACATAGCGTGCGTTTCAGAAACTCATCTAACTAATTTAGACAAACTCAAAATTTCTGGATATCTGATCTACCGAGCTGAAAAAAAAACTTTTCATAAGAACCTTACCAACTGCAGCGGTGCCACCTCTTACAAAGTAGGTCAAAGAAATATCCATACACGTCTAAAACGCAAGCTACCGCAAGACATATATGAAAGTGATAGTGGTGAAAACTAAGTGCCAAACAACAATCAAACCGAAGTGACTGTGAACTTTTTCTATTTCAAGTGGATATTAATTTCCATTCAAATTATTTCATTCTGTTAAGTATTATTTGTTAGAAATACCTTGTATAACAATGTATATTGTTGAGCAGGTACAAGTTCTATTAAAAAAAAAAAAACTATTGTCCATCGCTAGCCACTACTTTTTTCCATCTTTCTGGCAGCATACGGATACCGCGTCGAAAGAACGCTTCATCTTTGAGGCTATCCACCAATCGACCCAATTTTTGGTATCTTCATATGATATAAAGTGCTACTCAGACGGGCCATGTGCCATCGATCGGAAGGAGCAATGTCTGGTGAATACGGCGGGTAGGGTAGGATTTTCCAATTGAGTGTTTCCAAGTAGGTTTTGACCGGCGCCGCAACATGTGGACGAGCATTATTATGCAGAAGAACAATTTTGTCGTGTCTGGAGTAGTAGTGGGCGCGTTTTCCTTAAGTGGTCGGCTCAATCTCCTTAATTATGTTCGGTAGAGAGCTCCAGTAATGGTTTTGTTCGGTTGAGCAACTCATAATACACGACACCAAGCTCATTTCACCAAATACACTACATGAGTTTTTTTCCACGAATATTCAGCTTGGCTGTCGATGTTGAAGCATCGCTACGTGGTTTCCATGATTTCCTCTTATTTGGGTTATCGTAGTGGATCCATTTTTCATCACTGGTGATTATACGATGCAAAAAACCCTTTCGTTTATGCTTGGTAAGCAGCATTTTACAAGTGCAAAATCGGAATTTAACGTTTCTCGACTTCAGTTCATATGGAACCCAATTTACTTGCTTTTGAATCATTTCCAACAATTTTAAACCATGTGAAATTGCTTGTTTAGTCACTCCTAATGTAATTACAAGTTTTTTTGCGTTTGGCAGAATCTTCCTCCAATAATGCTTCCAATTCCGCGTCTTCGTACACTTTTGGCCTTCCCCTACTTTCTTTGTCTTCGACGTCAAACTCACCGTTCTTAAACTTATGAAACCACTTACGACAACTTCTCTCACTTAAATCAGCCTCATCATATGCTTCTACAAGTAATCGATGCACCTCAGCTGCAGATTTCTTTAAATTAAAGAAGTAAATTAAAAGTTTTCGCTAATGACGCTTATTTAGCTAAAACTCGACATTTTCCCACGAAAAAAAATTATGTGGTGCTGATACAAAATCGCTAATATTTCAAGGTTATGATGTTGCCAGATGTCCAACCTTACGATATGACGTTTTATATCTGACAATCTCTACCACAACTTACTGGTGGGGCCATCTTTTGTCAAACGGGTGTGACTTATTTGCACTCCCTTTAATTTTTTTATTTAATAGCAATGAGCTTTTAACAATTTTATTAATAAATCTAAAGAGAAATGTTAAAAATTGATATACATAAATAGTTTATCATTCTTCTTTACATTAACCAACAGAAATGTAATCCTCAAATATTTTATAAGCGCATTTGAATTGGTATTAGTTTAATCAAAATTTGCTACAAAGATGAAAAGACCAAAGACGAATAAACCTCTCGGTTAACAGTTGAATATTCTCTTTAAGTTTAAATTACATGTTTGGTATTGGATAAACTGGAATATTTAAACGAGGCTTAACCATTGCATAAATTTCTTTTAATGACCAATATTAGTTTAAGAAAACTATACGATACATAATGGATAAACAAAACGTTAAACACCAATTTAATGATTATTTTAGAATTAGTTGTAAGCCATTTTATAAACTAATCTATTATCTAAAAAATCAAGGCAAGGCAATTGTGAAAAGTGTAGTAGACATTCAAGGATACCAAATCATATCATCAATTTTAAGATAAATGATAATATGCCAAAAGCACGTGCTTTAGATTAACGTTATAAATATGAAAAGCTTATTAAACTAAAACTATATTTGATTTGCTCATAATGCCCTTGATAAAGTTGCTTACCATATAATATGTCGACTAGTAGATTTATATACAGAAACTGTTGGAAAATAAAAAGAGTTAAAAAGAAACTCAGCAATAAATTCACTGTAGTTAGCTAAAGTAATAGATGTACTAAGCTCTTAGTGTTTTAGTAATTTTTAATAATATTAAAGGATTATTGCAAACATTTTTTGCCCTAGGAGGTCCAAAAGAGACATTAAATAGTTCTAATCTAAACAGTATAAAGCAAAGAACTTTTTATAGTTGAATGAAAACGCAAAGAATAAACTTTTATATAGAATTTATAATCTCAACATAATTTTGTTAACAAAATCATCAAGCTCCAGAAAAATCTCAAAAAAATAAAACATTGTCGCTTTAAGATTATCCTCAATATGCATTTAACTTTTTGTAGACAAAATAATTATAAGCATATAAATAAAGATTACAGTAAAGAAGCAAAAATATTACCAGCGACCGTAAAGAAATATTTCAAATTATTATTAAAAATTCTTTATTACATAGAAAAAACACTACAGCAAAGTTATTAACATTATCAAAATATATTAAAAATCTTTAACTAAATTAGAAAATACGTATTCAGAAGACGAAAAAGGGCCTAGACCTAAAAAAATGTTGTTATGCTTAAATGAAATACTGTGTTCAATAATATATTTGCATAAATCTCTCATTATTCAGTCCCAAAAATGAATAAAACAGAACTTTGATAACAACTAGTTATCAATGCGATTAAGGTGCAATCGTATGCAAATTTTGATAAAACAGATAAATTTAAAAAGCGTGAAAATGTCGGAAGCAGATTACCAGTTAGCTAAAGCTGCAAACAGACTTGGCTAAAATCACCCACCTATAATTTTGACATACAATCTGTAGTCTACTACCGTTTATTTCAGTGTTTTAAAAACGAAGAAAGGGCAGCTTAACCAAATATGGTTTTTAGATAACAAAAATGCTGAAAATGGTGCAATCTAAACAACCAAAGTCGTATCATTGCTAATATGGACCATTTTGAAGAACAGATTAATTAAAATAATTTAGTTGGATCAGTCATCGTCATAAGTATTATTAATGATAAATCTATGCTAAGGATAATTATCGGGCAATAACATATAATAATATAGTAAGATAGTAATAAAAAATTAATATAGTAATAAAATAAAACTGGAAAAACAACGCAAAATTGAAATACATTTATCACAAGAAAGTCGAAGCGATGTCCTTAAAGATTTAAAGAATTAATAAAACTAAATAATATGTTGTTACTCATCATTAGAAAAGAATTACTTAAAATATGTTCTTCTAAAAATGCTGTTATCAAAGCTTATCAATAATAAGAGCAAATTATAGTAAATTGTTAATGAGAAGGAAATCTGTTGATGATCCACGTAATGTATGTAAACCTACTTTAGCTGTATTATTTAAAAAATGCAGTTTTTATTATTAAGTGAAGAAATATTTTTAAATTATAACACTTGGATCACAATTTATAAGAACAATTTACAATTTACCAACGATGAATATGCTCCTATGCTCACACAGTTCTTGTAAGGTTAAAGATTTCTGAGTAATCACCATGCCTCTAGAAGACAAATATTTTAAACTACAAAGACAATTTGGTTGATCTAACAACATAAAAGTGCTACAACAGAAAGTAGGTGAAGAAAAAATATTTCCAATTATATCTACTTTAAATAAGATTAAATATTGGAAAAGGATTTCTTATGTAATTTAACTTACTTTTGACTAGAAAGTTTAAATAATTTTTTTACAAGCAATGGATATTAAAAATCTAACTAACGTACCTTTAATATTCAATCATGTGATATGCTCTTTGATCAATAAAAGGCAAGTAATTATTTTTCACAGCATTTTAAAAAGCAAAGAACATGCTCTCTCTATGTTTGTCTAATTGAAATTTTGATATTTGCATTCTAAGCCCAATAAATAAAAAATAGAAGATTAATTGTTATTACGTGGATGACTATAATAAATCAACAGAAATGTAACGGACATTAAAGAAGTTTATAGCGTGGAGTTCGGAATTTCTAAATGGTTTTACAATTATAAAAATATAGAGCAATTAGTGATTCTAAAAGAAAATCCAACACCTTAATCAAAATTATACGTTAAAGAACTAGAATATAATATGTAAGGATAATATTGGGGTATTTAAGCAGTACGCAGCATAATTTTTATTTGCATTTTTACAATCTTGTCAATGTTATACAAATTGAGTAATAAGTAAATTTGATCTTATATAGAAATACATGTCATGATCTAGGATCAAGCCATTGTCATCAACCTAGGGGAGATATACTAACATAAATCGTTTACGGAATTAGGTCTTGTGGCCAGTTACGCTTAAGCCTTTTTACAACGGCTGGCCTGTAAGTTGCGGGTGTATGCTTTGCAAGTCTCTGAATTTCGGATGCTACATACGTAATCTTCAGGTCATTATAGATGGTCCCGTTACTTACATACCATGGTGAATCAGTCATTATGTGAAGGGTTTTAGACGGAACCCTTTGGAGTATTTTTGTATGGGATGCTTTCGTGCAGCCCCAAAATTGAACCATAAGTCCAAATGGGCTTTATGATTGACTTATTTTTGATTTATTTGACAGCGATAGCTGCGAACGTCTTCGATTAACCCGTACATTTTCTTCACATTTAAGTCTATTTGTTTCTCTTATTTTCGATATGCATGCTCCAGTTGAGTTTTGCATCAAGGTGCATTTCATTTCAGACTTGATTGAAAATTGAAAATATTGTTGAAAGTAGTTTGAGGGCAATCAAATCGTCTATTAGTGAAGGTTACGTGAGCTGACTTCTCACTGTTTACTGTTATTCTCCACTTGCGAGTCGAATTTTGCAGTAGGTTTAGGTGATGCTGTAAGTGAGCTGCAAATACTGCAGGCTTGTCACTGGTTAATAATATGGCCACGTCATCGGCAAACATGGCAATAGAAGTGTACTGCGTGGTTGGCGTATCATATAAATAGATCAGATAGAGTAAAGGACCCAAAACACTGCCTTGTGGCACTCCTGCTTGGATTTGGTGATAGTCAGAGGTTGAACCATTTATCACGACTTAGAAGAATCTCTCAGCGAGGTAGGATTTTAGAACTGGATAGATCGGACTTGGTAAGTATAATTTTATCTTGTAAAGCAAACCTGTGTGTCAGACCTTGTCGAAAGCTTGCTTTATATCTAGGAATGCAGCTGTAGTTAACTTTTTGGTTTCAAGGCTTTCTATTATTTGATTGACGATTTGGTGGCATTTGGTGTATCGTTGAGTGGGCTTCACGAAAGCCGAACTGATAGAGTGCGATTATCTGATTGAGATTTACTGTTTCTTTTATTCTTTTCAGTAGAAGTCTTTTGAAAATCTTAGACATTAAGTATAAAAAGCTTATAGGTCTATAGGAAGATGGGTGGTTAGGTGATTTGTCAGGCTTTGCAATCATAGTAATCCGAGCATACTTCCATAGTACTGGAAAGTAGCTTACCCTCATTATACTATTAAATATGGTGGTAAGAAGAACCAGTGCTTTCCTTGAAAGATGCTGCAGAACTTCTCCTCCGATCATATCATATCCAGGGGCTTTTTTGGTGTTCGTAAATTTAATTTGCTAAAATAGTTCTGATGGGGTGAAGGGTTTTATTGGTAGCGAAAGCTGGTATGGATCAGTCAGGAAATCTTGAACTTCTGTGTCGTCATTGCTATCATGTGGATTTGAGGTGGTAAATACGTTATTGAGATATTCTGGGAATGTATCCGTTTTATCTTTGTCTATTCTGGCCCACGTGTTATTAGGTTTTCTGATTGGTGGTATTGCTAGTATTGGCCTCTTAAATTTCTTAGTTGCTTTCCAGATTGTATGATCGTTGGGAGATAGTTTTGTAATATATTTTTTAAATGTTTCATTGGGCGCTTCTATAAGGGTATTATGTAGTTGATGAGTAAGCCTATTGTAGATTGTTTTATCTTGCCTGTTCCTTGTTACTTGCCATTTTTTCCAAGCTCTTCGTTTCTCAGTGATTAGGTTTCGTATATGGCGGGAAATATTATCAACTTTGGGACTGAGATTTCCAATAGTTGGTGTGGCTTACTAGGCGGCTGACTGGATCGTTGTCGTTAGATGCATGACTACTTCATCCAGATCTTGATTATCTTTAATTCAAATGGTTAGATTAATAGTTTTCTTCCAACAGGTTTTTAAATTGATCCCAATCCGCATTTTTATTACATAATATAGCAGGCATTTCTTTTGCGATTATTGTTGTACTGACAGTAATGATTACTAGAGAGTGGTTAGTGGAGAGGTCGTAGTTAGATTCCACTTTAGTATATACATTAGCTATTCGATTGAAAATTGCAAAATCTAATAAATCCTGAAGTTTGCGTGGATCACCAGGCCAGTAGATAGATTTTCCGGTTGATAGATAATCATAATTGTTTCTCTGAATTGCTCTTTGGGTTGATATGTCTATATCCCCAGGCTGTATTTTTCGCATTCCAGTCCCCTCCTACTATAAATTTGTTGCCTAGAGATCTGAGAAAATTTTTATATTCATCAGACGAAATGGCATGCCTTGGCGGGCTGTACACGGCTGATATAACAAATGAGTAGGAAAAGGCTTTAACTTTTATGGCTGTACCGTGTATTTTTTTGGTTAGATAAGGTTGTATTTCATGGTGGATAATCGTACTTTTAATTATCACAGCTGATCCGTCATGAGCCGTCCCATCATGGTGATTACCATAAATATACATTATAATACGGTATACATTATAATACGGTATTTTAATTACTGTCCTACTTGTATATCAATTTGTTGTAATTGTAGAAAAGTTATTACTTCAAGAATATGGTTAGAGATCCACAAGGCGATGCGCAGCGAAGTAGCCATTTTTACGCTATTTTGTTAATCACTGTGGAAAGCATGTTAAGTTGGTGTAGGTTTTAAGTTAGAAAATTATTGCTTCTTCTGGGCCATGCTTGAGAATTGTTAACTACATTTTGTGTAAGTCTTTGTGTTTCACCATTGTGCTTATTAGCTAGGTTACGAAGAGGAGGAAATTTATTTAGGTTAGAAGGGGCTTGTTGGAGGCGAGGTGTACTTGCTATTCCTCTAAATGGTGCGTTCCTGGTTCTTTGAAGGGCTTGGTAAATTGTACAGACTTTATAATTGGCAGGATGATCTCCACCACATAGGGCGCACTTAGCTGGAGTACTGCAGTCTTTTGTGCAAATTGTGGTTTTGTGTCCACCACCACATTTTACACAGACAAAAGGTTTATTGCAGTAAAATTTTATGTGACCATAGTCTTGGCATCTTAGGCATTGAGGGATAATGTTCTTTTCTTTAGGAGGTTCTACCGATACAACTATATTGCCGATGTACTTTATATCAAAGATTTTTTTATTGTTTTCATTAGGTTCAAGGTCAATTATGAATAGGGGGAGAGGTTGTTTGGTTACTCTATGGTGCATATTTATTATAATGCGCACTTTATGACCTTGTTTAGCTAGCTCATGCTTTATGATTTCTACTGGTACAGAAACCACAAACAATCCGCCTCACGCTCAGGTCAAGAAGATATCTCCTCATCATAGCTACTACGACTCTGTAGTTGAATACAGAGTATGTTAAGATAAACTACAGAAATGATCATGTGAAATATGATCTTACACAGCATACTAAATCATAGAAACATTAAAATAAATGGTCAATATATAAAGGTACACTTCAAGTACTTACTATATTACTTAATATATTGTCATTGTAAAAAAGAACCTACCAAATGTCATAAAAATAACATGTAAACATAAAAAATTAATCATATTATATCAAAAGTCACTTTGTGGAAGAAATATAAAATCATAAAAGTTCTAGTAACATTTATTCTACCATTTGTAATTTGCTGACTAAGGTAATACACCTTAAAACATCATATATAGCCGAAGAAATAACTATTTACAAAGAAAATAAATTTTTCTAAATGGCACCAAAATAAAATACCGAACACCTAACATCACTAACAGCACAGTAAAGAATTTTTTGACTATTCTATAAGCAACTCGGTCAATCAGACTCTTGCAAAATATTTTGATGTTATTCATAATCGTGTATCCACCAAAAACGTGAGCAGTCTGAAAAGTTTTGGGCCTCAACATAAAAATAGCCGCGTTTGTCAAAACCATTCTGCTACTACAATGGTACATGCTTTGAAAGATACATGTGAAAATTTCAACCGTATTGAACTTTTGGCTGTTTGGCGGTCATTTGTATCACTTGATGTCACTGCTTTTATAAAAATAAAAAGAATCGAATGATGTGTCATAACTAAGTACTTGCGTTTCAAGGGAATTACACCTACTTCAATTAAAGTCAAGTTGAACCCCGTTTAAGGTAACTCTGTCGCATCACTTAATTGGTAATTACCGTTCGAGACGGCTAACAATCGCGACGTCCACCATTACATTCCCGAGACAAAGAAAACGTCAAAATAGTAAACTAAAAAGGGCAAACCTACTCCAAAACAGGCAAAGATGGTTTCGTCGACCGGGAAGATGATGGCGTTTAATACGTGATAAAAATTGGTAGAGGTTTTATTATTCTCGTTTTTGTTATCTGCTTCTGCGCTTTCGTTTGGTTACGAAAGTGTTAGGTTGATCTTTAAAGATTGTTCTATCGAGGTTCTTTGCTGCACTATACAATTACCGTCTTCTTTGGAGTTACGTTTCTTCTTACTTGAGATTACTAAGTTCCATTCCATGGTTTCTTGGTTTGTCCTTTAATAATTAAATTGTTGCCATTGTGCAACACGCGGTGGATATTGTAGCCCTATATTTTGACCTACCGGTTGATTAAATGTGGGGTGTGTATATTGAAGTTGTGGTAATTGGAGTTGGGACTGTGCTACATTGCCCGGAAATGTTGGGTATTACAGATGATATTGCAACATTGAAGGCTGTGCATAGGGCACTGAATATTGCTGATTAGTGCCAGCCATTTAGGCCGACACTAAAAATGGTTAATTTGTTACACGGGACAGGCACGACCGCAGACACGTCCTTGCTTTGCGAAATTCAAATTCTGACACTTTTTAGTACTTAACACAAGATAAAGTTGCTATTCCAGCTTTGCCTTAACAACGAAAAACTCGTTAAAATGCTTCTCCCTTACAAAACAGCAACTATGACGGCAGGAACGGCAACGAGGGCTACAGGCTGGTCGGACTAGGCCATATCGGCGGGGCCCAGCAATACGCCAACAGATTGTAGGTCTCCACTCACGGAAATTGTCTATAATGTTCACAACGTGGTCAGCGTACATTGTTAAATTCCGTCACTCGTAATAAAACGCGAACTAATGGTGAAACATACAATTTGTCCGTACTGTCGAAACTTGCTATCAAAGTTATGTGGTTGGGTTTAAGCTAGCCATTTTACATAATTAATTTCTGACAGATTTCTTTTAATTTCTGCTGCTTTAATGTTATTTTTTTAAATCTTTCTCTGGTAAATTAAAATTTGTATATAATTATACCTCAATGGGGTTGACAAATTGTGATCAGCATAAATTTATATAAACATTATTTTACTCAAATATACGCCATTTTTTAAGTTCCTTTTCGTTTTTTAAACACACATTTTCTAATCCAGTTTATATAATAAAATGATAAATTATTTTCACAATATTTCTAAATGTTAAAAGTGTTTGATATACTTCGACAATTGTAACGCATCTATTGTAGCATATAAATCTTCTGATGCAATGCAAATGCTTAACAATAATCAAAAGTGTTGCTTTATCGTAGCTGGCATATTTCTTGCTTCCTTTAACATAATCTTAATAATTTGTTTTAGACGCCTATAACATTATATTAAAAAACGTTTAATAATATATCTAGGGGATTACGGATAACAGTAGCAAAGCTAATTTTTCCTTTTTCTAAAAATATTTCTGCAGTTTGAAAGAATTTCGTTTTTGCATATAATTTTCATATCTCATATAAAATCTGATTTTTGTGTTTTTATAAAATTATAATGAATTATTTGCTCTAGTTGCCAGGAAATTAAATTACATAATTTTTTTATCACTGCCATTTAAGCAAAATTCTAGGAATTTGGTTTATGGCAACTAACACAAAAATTTGGTACATCTACCGTTTTGGCTGGCTATTTTAGTTAACGTTTTTTGATTTTCCAGTAATTTTTGTTTATAAAACTCTTGATGTTATGCCTAGTTTTCTTACAGATCGTTTGTGTTCATCTTTTTAGAGTATCAATTTTAATTTGCTAGGCTTATTCTCATATTTAAAACGTGTAGCTTAGAAACGTGTTTTAAGTCAAACTGTCGTTGTTCTGATTAATTTTCGTTAACAAAATGTTTTTTTATAATCATACTTCTTACTTTTCTAATTTCGGCAATGGTGAATGCTATATAATAATAGTTCCCCGTAACAGGCCTTGAAAGCCCTTTGGAGTCGTAACAGGATAGATCTGCTACAATCTAGAGACTACGGTTCACAAGGGTAGTAACGTGGCTAGCGCTACGTACCGATCGCCTATTATTACCCCAGGAGTTTGACACCTTCGCGTACTCATTTATTGCAGCCTGAGTCGAGCTGGGCCGTAAAAATGCCAGCAATGAAAATGGCGAGAGCGGGATTCGAACCCGCAACTCTTGATTTCGTAGTCCAGCAATCATCAACCGAACCACCACGGCTCTGAATGCTTTATTTTAACCTTAATAATAATGTCAATATTATGTTGGTTTTTCGGAGCTTTAACAAATTTCATAAATTTTTTGAAGTTAGGTTTATCGGATTCATAGTTGAATACACTTTTAGACGTAGCTGATTTATATTCAGTAGCACTTAATAATTATAAAATTGCATATAACTATGGTTATTAAAATTACCATAATTATAAAATATTAGCGTCTTTTTTATCAGCATCACATAACTTTCTTCGTGCGAAAATGTCGTGTTTTGAGCCGATTAAGCGTCATTTGCGGAACTTTCGAATGACTTCTTTACTTTGAAGAAATCTGCAGCTGAAACGCAATGATTGCTTGTAGAAGCATTTGGTGAGGCTGCTTTAAGTGAGAGAAGTTGTCGTGAGTGGTTTTATATGTTCAAGAACGGTGAGTTTGACGTTGAAGACAAAGAACTTAGCGGAAGGCCGAAAGTGTACGAAGACGCGGAATTGGAACCATTATTGGAAGAAGATTCTTGTCAAACGTAAGAAGAGTTTGCACTTACATTAGGAGTAACTTAACAACCAATTTCACAATGTTTAAAATTGTTGGGAATTATTCAAAAGTAAGGAAATTGAATTGCATATGAACTAAAGCCAAGAAACGAAGAATGGCGATTTTGAACATGTAAAATGCTGCTTTTCAAGCATAAACGAAAAGGTTTTTTGCATCTCATAGTCACTGGTAATGACAAATGGATCCACTACGATAACCCAAAAACAGGAACCACATAGACATGTTTCAGCATCGACAGCTAAGCCGAATATTCATGGAATAAACTCGTGTAGTGTATTTGGTGAAATCAGCTTGAGTCGCGTGTTATGAGTTGCTCTAACCGAACGAAACCATTACTAGGGTTCTCTACCGAACACAATTGATAAACTGAGCCGACCACTTAAGAAAAACGCGCCTACTACTACTCTAGATACGACAAAATTATTCTTCTGCATGCTAATGCTCGTCCACATGTAGCGGCGCTGGTCAAAACCTACTTGGAAACACTCAATTGGAAAGTCCTACCCTACTCACCGTATTCACCACACATTGTCCCTTCCGATTATCACTTGTTCCGACCGATGGCACATGGCCTGTCCGAACAGTACTTACATCGTATGAAGATACCAAAAATTGGGTCGATTTGTAGATAGCCTCAAAAGATGAAGCGTTCTTCCGACGCAGTATCCGTATGTTGCCAGAAAGATGGGAAAAAATAGTGGCTAGCGATGGACAATACCGTGATTAAAACATAAGATTTGGTTGTTTCACAATAAGTGCCCAATTTTTGATAAAAAAACAGCAAGGACTTATTTGTACTTCCTTTATTTTTAGACTAATTGTACAATTTCGGTATTAATTATTAACAAAATATTAATCTTGAAATTTACTTAAGTCATTTTCAAAGTAGAATTTTGTAATTTAAGCTGAAGACAAGCAACATATATTTATTAACCTGGAGATTTAGTGGACCATGATTTTTTTATCTTTGTCTCAAGTTTAGATTGAATAAATAAATATTGAGATGTTCTTATAAAGTATTTAAATATGATGTTTTCTGTAGATTAATATTTCTGTTTGCTATTTTTTTTATTTTATTTGGAATTAAAACTATAAATAAGATATTGCGTTCGAAATCATTACTAAGACGCTTATCTTTTATTTATAAATAATCTAAATCGGTATTTTCTTTAAATATTCAGATAAGAGAGATTACATGTATTTGATGTATGGCCCAAGCATACAGTACATTTATCAGTTCCATAGCAAATATCTTTTTGATTTATCAACTCTTTTATAATACAAATAATAAGCATTAAGTACAAATTAATAGTCTAACTCAAGAACTAAATTTGCAATTATTTTAGTTTTAATTATTGTGTCTGTTAAAACAAACCATAAATTACAAAGTATTCATTTCTATTAAAAAAAAGGTACTATAGCTAACGTTTAAGCGAGTATGAAGTGCATCTATTTCATTGCACTTGAAAAATATACAGTTTCGATCAGATTGTTACTCATTAACAGTATTATTTTGATGATGTTTGTGAAGCTCGAAATCATAACACCACACAGTTTTATATATAATTGTTGTTAAAAAAATTAACAGTTGTGTAAAGTATTCTACCCTAACATGACAGTGGAGCATTTTTTGTGATTGTTAAAATTTGTTTTCAAATAAACTTAGTCATGTATTAGTTTACTGAATAAGTTTGGCACCGTGATAGCTTGAATAGTGTTACACCAAGATCCAGTATAGTAATTTCGACATGGTCGTATAATAGTGCTGTAATATGATATACAAGATAGTATATATGTAGAAGTAAAAACATATAAAATAATAATATGTAGATTTATAAAGCTTTTATGTTTTATTTAGTACAAGTGACATTTGTAAACCCAGATTGTTAGAAGTTTTTAAAATAGCAACAATTGCTTTATGAAAATAATTCTTAAAATTATAACTGTTCGACTTAAGTTTTGCATAATTTCTACTCAGAAACAAAAAGAAAAAAAATTCATTACATATTTATTTACCTCTTAAGTAAACTAAGTCAACGTTGAATGATTAAGCACATACACCTTGTGTGACATCAAATATGTTATCTTTAAAGCACAATGCGGAAGTCCCCGGGCGTGTGAGAAGCATTGCTTACCAGAGTAACGCGTCCGGGGCTACAGAAAAATACACGAACGATCGTTGCTATATATTTCGTACTGCCAACATAACGTTAACGCCCGTTACGACGATGCAACAGAGTGAGACGAAATTCGTGATTGGCACAATCGTTGGAGGGCAGCAATAGTAAAAATTGCTATAGAAGATTTGAAACACTTACATTCTCTATAGTAGCCAACCGTAGCTGGCTGGATTTTCTAGTTTTATCTTATTAGGACAAGCATACTGATAAGAGTAAAGAGTTTGTCAAGTGGAATTTTTTAGGGTAAAAATAAACTTATCTGGAAAAACATAACTGACTAAATAAAAATTTGATTTGATATTGTTTACTTAGCAAAGAATAGTTAAAAAAGCAGCACAAAATTTATCATGTTGCCGATTTTATTATTATGAAGGTAATGAAGCAATTTAATATGTATCTCCAATTGGGTTGATTGGATAAAGCATCTTGCACGAGGGTAAAGTCAGAAGTTCTCGGCCTGACACAGATATGGTGATGCAATCGGTAAACAATTATGTTTCCTGCTTGGGTGCATATGTCATTAGTTCGTATGATTAGTTTCAACTTGTTTGCTCAAGTAATTTGTTTACACGAATTTTTTCAGTAGACCTGTTGCATGTTTTTTGTTAAAATGGATAAACTTGAATATCGTGCGGTTATAAAATTCTTCGTTTTGGATGGATTAACCCCTAAGGAAATTCATCCGAAGTTGACAAAAGTAAACGGGGACTCTGCTCCTTCCATGTCAACTGTTAAAAAGTGAGCAGCTGAATTTAAACGTGATCGCACATCCCTCGAAGACCCACCTGAAGGACGGCCAAAAACCGCAACCGGAAACCATCGAAAAAGTGCATGATATCGTGTTGGACGATAGGCGAGTGAACGTGACCGAGATAGCTGAGGCTGTGGGGATATCGGAAGAAAGGGTGCGAAATATCTTGCACGGAGAATTAGGGATGCGAAAGCTCTGCGCAAGATGGGTGCCGCATTTGCTGAATGCCGATGAAAAGCAAATGCGCAAACGATTTTCGCAGCAATCTTTGGACCGATTCAACAGGGATCCGACCGATTTTGTGCGGCGATTTGTCACCATGGATGAGACATGGGTCCACCACTACACGCCAGAAACAAAACAGTAGTCCAAGCAGTGGGTGGAAGCCAGTGGTTTAGCGCCAAAGAAAGCCATGTAGATCACATCTGCCCGAAAGGTCATGGCCAGCGTGTTTTGGAATGCGAAAGGGATCCTGTTAATTGATTATCTTGCAAAGGCAGAATAATTACAGGCGAACATTACTCCAACCTTCGTGACCAGCTGGATGCCAAATTCGCGAGAAGAGGCGTGGCTTGAAGAAGAAAAGAAATCGTCTTTCACCAGGACAACGCACCTGCGTTGGCGATGGGAAAACTGCGGAATTTAGAGTATTATTTGCTCGGCCATCTCCTCTATTCTCCTGATTTGACACCCTCAGACTTCCATCTGTTTCCAAACTTAAAAAAATTTGTTTCTAGGAAGCGCTTCGCATCCAATGAAGAAGTTGATGAATATTTTCACAATCTTCCAGATTCTCACTTTCGAGAAGGAATACTGATGTTGGAGAGGCGCTGAATCAAGTGTGTTAAAGTGCAGGGAGATTATATAGAAAAATAAAATAATTTTTTAAGTGAAAGTCGCAGTCTTTCATTGTCAGGCCGAGAATTTTTCACATTACCCTCGTAAACTGTCAAATACAAGGAAGGTCAACTTAAAATTCTTATAGGTGAATAGAAAAATGGATCTGTTGTATTACCTGAGATAAAATTAAAAATATTTTTCAAATTAAAACGGTTTGAAGCAATCTGGAATTTTGTTGCTTTTTATTCAAACTAATATGGAATTTTTACAGAAGCATTAAAAATTCTAATTGTAAAATAAAAGATTTGTTTCAAATTTAAAAAGAAAGCTCTCTGAAATCTATAAACTTATTAGAAAAACAGAAACAATAACTGCTGACTACTATTATAATAAAAAAATTGTTAATCATTTATCATGGCGATAATATTTGAAGTCAATGCGGTATATAATTTTATTTCTTTTAATACCTTTATTATGAGTTATTCCTTACTATGCTACGAATGAAGCAGAATCTTCTTCATTCAGTGCTTTTCTTCAGTCAGTGTAACTTTGACTTTGTCCATAGTTGACCTAATTATTGAAATACCTATTACCCGTATAATTCTCTAATATTTTTGAATTAAGAGATTCTTTTACGACCCACATTAGATTTCACCTTGAATTATGACTAAAAATTTGGTATCTCCATTTTTATTTTCTTGGTGTAAAGTAGTATTTCTGTTTTTTCTTTATTCTGCTGAGCACTTCTTTATTTCGTACTCGAAGACTTTTCGTATTCTTGGCTTTCTCCGATATACAACATTTAAAAATATTCTTTTTTATGTCTCTTTAATTAAATGTCCGCACATCAGCTTCGTATAATGAAATAGAAAATATATAGCAGCGAACAAGTCGTAGTCTTAGGTGCATAATTGTATATCTAAATTCCTATTATTCATAAAACCCTTAATTTCAACAAAAGCTTGTTTTAACTCATCAATTTTCGATTATTTAAAATAATTATTATTATGTACTCCAAACATTTAATTATTTATGAATAACTTTGACAGTAGTTACTGATTGAGATATGTAGTTGTGGAAGTTTGTAAAGCATTATTATTTCTGTTTTTTATGTTTATTGTTAGTCCATATATTTTTACTAATTTATGTCATTTGGTTTACTACTAGTAGAATCTGCGTATCTTCAGTTTCTATTAGTAATGTAGTATTGTGGGTATATATCAAATTATTCAAAATTTGGCCGTCTATGTTAAGATCCCCCTTAAGTTAATGCAGAGCTTTTTTGAATATATAATTTGAATAAAAGATTTAACGGAGTGGAAGGAATAATACATCCATATTTTACTCTATATTAATGTCAAATGAATCGCAAGGTCTACTTTGACATGTATTTTTTTATTCAATAGAGATTTAAGTCCTGTGTATTATGAAATTTAAATTACCTTTAAAAATCTTATATTGTCAAAGGCTTTACTGTAATCTAAGTGTTGCTCATTAAACTTATTGTGCTATAATCAGATCATGTTTTTGTGTTTTGGTTTTAGTTAGAATTATAAAAGTTTAAATAAGACATTGGTTGTATATGTTTTATGATTAACTCTGAACGTATTTTTAACACCTTTGCTATGATCAGATCCCACATCTGAGCTTTGCGCTTGGATATGATTTGAAATCGTTTATTTATTAAAATACAGTCTTTTGTGTTCCATGTCTAATTTTGAGGATTATATCGTGAAAATTTGGACGTTACAGTCGTTTTTTCAGTTGAATAAATATATTTAATATAACTAAGTGTTGTTATTGATAGTTGTAACAATCTATGGTAATATTGGCGTAATTAAAGATTGTTAGATTGTACTCTTTGTTTTATAATAATATAACATTTATAATAACTGACTAATATAGACCCATTGGGTGACATCCCACAAAGATTTCCGAGACATTTATATACGCAAATCTTAAGTAAAACTAGATTAACTGAAGTTCCTAAGAATCTAGAAACTAAAAAAACATTTTACCAAGTGTATAGCTGTAAAAGTTTCTATGTCAAAAATTGTATTAGTTTGTTTCTGTCACTACAACAGCAGCTTCTTACACTACCCTTAAAATATTAGGTTCAAAGTATTAAGAACATTTTTGTGTTCTGGCTTAATTTATATAGTGGTAGTAGCTTTAAATGGTTTTATGCCACTATATTATATTCTAGGCAAACCATTAGCAAGATAATAGATATAAAGAAACTATACTTTTCGTGCTCTAGTGTGTATTATTTGTCTTTTTTTGAATTAAAATTGATTATACTAGTCTGCATAATAAATACATAAAATAACGCCAATATCTTATATGTCTATAAAAACGATAAATAGTAGACGCTCTACGTCTATCTCGTTTTTCAGTACATTCTTAACTAGATACCGTCAGAAAACTTTTTTAATGAATAAAGCTTAGATACAGACTTATGTTAAATTCTATGGCTTTTCGCATTAGTAACTTTATTATAAATATTATATCGTTACATGGTCGTGTAGAGCATACTAATTGATGTTTATCTTGTAAGGAGATGAAATCGTTTAGTTGTGATGTTAGTATTGTTGGGAATTTTAACATCGTGAATAGTAGGTTTACGCCCTTGTAATTATCTGTAATTGTTATTTCTCTTGGATATTGGAATACGCATGTAAGTTGTTCATTATTTCGGTATGGTATTATTCTCAACAATTTTATAAGTTTATTATAGGTTTTATTTTCACTTGGAAATTTGTAATTTTTCAATAGATTTATTGTTCTTTATACTGTTACCAGGTCGGGCCCCGGGCGGTGACCAATCCGGCGTCGGGACGCTACGACTGGCAACGCGTAGGGCACGGAAGGCTAAAAAGCGTCGGCTCCAACTTACGAATTAGAATTACATTTACAACCTTACAGAACTTAACGTACCTTACGCTAACCCATCAACCATAGCTAACTTAACCTACTAGTTAATGTACAAAACTTAACCTACGACTTAATTTACGCGCTGAAACGAGCAATGAGCTGGTGCAGCAAAACCAGGCCGCGAGCTAGGTGCAGTTGCGCAAGCAGCGGGGCCGATCGCGGAACCAGGCAGCGAGCAGCAGGAGCGGCAGCAGGTCCGGGCGGCGAGCAGCAAAAAAAAACCAAAAGGGACTCACCTGATGACTCTTGATGATTTCTTTTTAAGGGGTTGGCGACTGAGATTGAGAATGCTTCGGTGGCTCAGGTGCAGAGTTTTAGGATGGAGGCGCGCTGAGCCCGCTGGGGGATGTGGGGCTTGTCCAGGATTGGTAGACGCCGGGGGCACCTTTGCGCTGATTGGAAAATGCGCCGGCGCCCTTGCTCTGGTTGGTAAATGCCGTGGCGGCTATGGTCGGTGGCGTTCGGGCCGATTCGGAACCCTTGGGCATGACACGACGCGATGGGTCCAGGACCCCGGGGTTGCACACGGCTTCACGAAATCGGACTCAGGTAACATTCCTTTCAGGATTATAAATTCCAAACAAGAACCTTGGTGTTTCACGCGGGCTAGATAACACCATTCCTATTTTTGCTACTATTATCTTTTGAGTGTTATTCGGTGTTAGATAATCATTTTTTATTTCCATCTTCTCCATATTTTTCTGAAATGTCTTTGTTTAATTACTCCATCTAACCTTTATTACCGTATTTACTAGAAAATGAGACCCCCCTCTATTATAAGACTCTCCTAATTTTTAACGTATTTTTTATAGAATATTTTGTATGCAAGTATTAAAGTATTAGACCCTTAAGTAAGGAAAAAAAAGAAACAAAATTCTAGAACCGTATTCCAAGTTAAACTAAGTTTTCAGAAATAGCTTATCAAGTGAATACAATAGATGTCTAAGTCAATAAAACCATTAAGCTCTACTTAAGGACATAGCGTACTTTACTCTCTAGCAGTGATTTTTAGCAGAAACAAGATCTCACGAGGATGGAAGCAGGTAGGTCTGCTTGACTTTGGGACCGGTACCTACTCATGCCTTTCAGCATTACAGCTCGATTTCCTAAAATGGGTAGTCAATCTAATGCTTGAATGCTGGGTGGTACAGAGTTTAGTGCCCTTTATGAATCAATACTGCATGAGAAAATGAATTCCCGGAAAAGTTGTACTGCAGCTTTTCACTTGGATGTTCTTGCATTTGCCGAGAAAAATGGAATGAGGGCTGTGAGTGGTCAGTTTTTAGTGCAACCGAACATGGTTAGATATTGGAGAAAACCGACAGAAAAAATTCGAGTCGCGGAGAAAGAAACTCTCTTTTTTCAAGGTCCGAAAAAGGGCGCCTCTCTATAGTAGACAATGCGGTTACAGATTGGGAGGAAGAGAAAAGACAACAATGCAAGTGACTTCAAGGACAGTTGAGATTGGGTGATAAGACTGACGAGAAGGAAGGGTTTCATTTTGAGAAGAACAACATCATTGTGTCAATGGTTGCCAGCAAACTAAACTGATAAAGTGTTGCAGTTTCAGCATTTCGTGTTGCATCAGAAAGGAACACATCAGTACAAGTTCATAAAGTAGGTGAACAAAATGTACTTGCAAAAACAATGGGTGCCGAAAAAATGAGGTGCACAGTTATGCTCTCTATCACTGCAGACTGTCGGTAATTGCCACCATAAGTGATTTATGAAAGAAAAATTCTTCCCAAGAGACCTTTATCAAAAAGTATCCATGTCCTTTTACAAGACAAAGTTTGAATGAAGTCTAAACTTATGCACGATTGGTTAGAGGTAATATGTAAATGCCGCCCTGGTAGCTTGTTAAGGAAACGATGTGTACTAATTCTGGACAGCTTTCGTGGTCATATTAAGGGATTAGTGAAAAACAGAATAAAGGTGTTAAATATGCATCCAAAAATCATTCCTGGAGGACCCACTCCTATACAACAACTGGATGTGATTGTAAATAAGCGATTTAAAGATCACGTGAAAACACTATACACAGATTAGATGGTAAACGGCAAACATTAATTTACGAAGACAAGTAAAATTCATAAGCACTCCATTATAATTCTGTGTTCCTGGATTGTCAAAGCTTGAGACCAAAGTTTATCTGAAATGACCCAGAAAAGCTCCAATAAACTGGCATCTCCAATTGCACCACACGGAACTGAAGATCATCTCGTTTACGATGACAGCAACGATTCAGCTAATGCAAGTGATGATGATGGTAATGACAATAACGATGGCAACAGCAGCGACTCTGATTAGAAATTCAGTGATAAAGGTAAGCTGATAAATGTGAAAATGAATACATTAGTAAATTATCTATAAATTGGTTGTTTTAATCAACCGCATTATATAGGCCTTTAGATTTAGTTTTGGTTTAAAATCGTGAGCTTGAAAATTTGAGTCATTTATAAGCCTAGTGTAGTTTCTTGCTTTAAAATGCCGGTAACTTGGATTAAGGTCGACTGTTCTTTTGTTTTTCAAAACCCGACGTGGATATAAGGCCTTTTCAATTTTAAAGACAAATATCTGATGAAAAAGGGGTCTTATTTTCAAGTAAATACGGTATTTCATATAGCTGTTTTATTTTTCATTAAAATTGAAACACGCAGTAAATTATGGGGTGATACTTTTTTGCCAAGGCTGTATGTCGTTAATCAAAGCGTCCAATTTTATTGTTATCAGAAATTTGCCGCATAAAGGTAAATAACAAGCCCTTGACCTTTACATGTTTATGCTAACATGTATATTCCACAAAACAACAACTTGCGATTACTGCAGCAGCTGAAAATAATAGGTGAAAGGTGAAAAAAACATTTTCGAAATTAGCTCGACTTTGCTTCATTGTTATCTCGCATCAGTTTGCAATAATTGATTTACTTTTTAATTTATTTAACAGCATTGAATTGACTTGGGTAAAGTAAATTTTGCACAGCTTTGTTCATTATACCAATATTTCTGGTATAAAATAACCTGATTTAAATATTTTTTAAACTTTGTATATAACTGGAAAGTCCAGCCAGCTACGCTTGGTTAGTATAGAAAATGATATAAAACCTATGTGTAATAATAACATATAACAACACACCTCGTTATTATTTATCATCGCCCTGGCAAATAATAATAATAATAATAATAATAATAATATATATATATATACATTATATCATAAAATTATTTATAGCAAATAAGTAACTTTTCTATCAAACAACAAATATTCGTTCTCAAATATCGAGACCTAATTTTGGACGAGGACTAATACTAATACCAACGACAAAGAACTTCATGATAGTAGTAGGTTCTTCAAAATATATTTGTTATAACCTCAGCAGTTGATCTTGATGTCACTGTAGTAAATATATTTAGACAGTAGGCGTTAATGTCTGTTAAAGAGATTTTTCAATTTAGTTATAAATCTATTATTTCTACCAAAAACCTATGTTGACCATTTTCTAAAAAAATCCATCTGTTTTTTATATTAATCTAATCCATATCGAAAATAATAAAGATATTGTAGATCAAGAAGTAAAGAAAAAGCATGTACAATAATGTCTCAATAAAAGCTAAAGACCTATAGAGAACTAGCTACAGAAATAAAGATTACTAACAGATTAATAATTTGCTTTAAAAGTTGCTCAAAGACCCGATTATTTAGTTATCACCACTGCCCATGTTTAAAATAGTTTAAAAAAAATAATAATAAATTTAGTACTTTCATTTAGTTAAATTAGTAGTTTAGATATAGAGTCGTTGAGATAAATCCGAAAATTAAATAAATAATAGAAATAACATTAAAATACAAAAAATAATTTTATTACATGACACTTAGCACAATTAAGGTAAATATTAGTGAGAATCATATTGTTCAATGTAGTTTTCATCAGCTACGACAACCTTAAACCGGAAGCTAAACCTGCTGTAGGCAACTTGCTCTCTGTCCATATGTGTCATTGCTTCCATGATAAAGGTCCTTAAGCTGTCCTTGGTATTATAATGCCTCTCGTTGATCTTTGTCTCGACCACGCCCCACACATAGTAATCAGTCGAAGCTAGAGGATGGCCACAAGTCGGGGAACCAGTGGTAATATAAACTGTTGTATAGCTATACCTGGACATTTCTTGCCTTGTGGGTTAAAGCGGGGTCTTGCTGGAACAAGTACTCTTATCCACTCTATCTAGGACATGGGAACTATATCCAGTACGTTGATATAGGTATCGAAGGTCATCTTCAGATCTTCTTTAATAAAGTGATGCGTCATGGCATGCTCTTCTCTGGTCACAAACCACAGCACAATCGCAGAGATGGAAAACTTTGTATGAATGACGAACAGGTATTTCGGAGGCATATTGAACGATCCAGGGATTATTTTAGCTATTCGCATTCCTGCCCTTGATAAAGTTCTTTTCATCCAAATTATTTTTTTCAAACAACAGTTTGCGGTTCCTTAGGACAAAATACATGTAGCTTAACTCCTGATTCAATGCTGACAAATCATCAGTTTCGCCATCGTTCAGCAGTTCTATTTGCCATTCTGATGGCCACATTTCCTATACTTCTTGGCTACATCGTAAATATGGTCTTTTTGTAGGCAAACCACGCAATAATTTCTGTCGCTAATTTTCTAGCGCGATGGAATTCGTGTATACCAACTCTACGGTCGCATTTTTGGCTCATTTTGTCAACAATCATTATTGATTATGTGAAGCTGACTTGTGTTACCTAATAGCGAATCACACATAGGCACGAAACTGTCTTTTGGTTTTTTTTGGATTAATTCCAACAACCCTGTACACCAAGTCATCAAAAAACAAAAAGGTTAATAAGTCAACCCAGAAATTTATATCAAACCATCATTACCATTAGTCTCTCCAGTCTCACGCTTTTGCCCTTCTTATTCCTGATCTATTCATAAAACCAGTAGTTTGAATTAAAATTATAGCAGTACAATGGCAGCTCCGGCGTTAATTTAAAATACCATTAACAATTAGGAACAGATAAGTTGTTATGAATTGCACTGTAGATACATTTTCAAATTCACAGTAACCACATGCTAAAATTTTATTTAAGAAATTGTCAGAATGTTATTTAAGAAAATCACTAAATAAGTTTGGCAGATTAAAGAAATCATTATACACCTATGTTTATGGTATAACAAAAATAACTGAGAATGAACGAACTGAAGGAAATCAAGTCGTGTTAAGTATTATGTCAAAACTCTTACCTTTTCCTTGTCAAACTTATAGCTTTAAAAAGAATTGACAAATAATTAAATTTTCTGTATTTCAACAGCCACCTGGCAGTTCTAGTTTTGCTGTTATAATAAGTACATTATTTCTAAAAAGCTCTACATTTAAATTTAGTATTACTATTGTTTTTTGAACTTTATAATATTAATATGTAAATTATAAACTGATTTAATATCTGTGTTAATTTATAGTGTTTTATAATCCTTTTATATTATTTTGTTAATTGACTGAAAAACATAGCATTATATAGAAAACCCCTAAATATTTAAAATAGAAAAAACAATATTTTTATTTTTTTATCGCAACTGAATTGAAACAAAGCTACTTTTCTATACATTAATCACAAATGTTAGCTCAATTTACTTCTAATAAGCATTATCTCAGGCTGATATAAATTTACAAGGGCCTTTAAGATACATGCAATCTATTGCTGATAACAGTAACTGAAGGTATAAAATGCAATCGTAATAATACCTTCTCTCATTATAGTTAGCGTTACAATAATAATATCGGCAATATGAAATGCTTTGTATTGTTTTTCTTAACAATCCTTCCAGTAAGTATGCAATATCAAATAATATTCTTGCTCAATGAACTAATTTTTTTCAGATAACTGGAGTTTTTACTCTAAATGATACACTGCACAAACCTATAGATTATCGTCTAGTTCAAAAAAGACTTGATATTTCTCCTCGGGCTATCGATTGCAACAAATTAGGCGCAGGTCTGCATTGTGATGGCTGTCGCAACTTAGTTCTTTGCAAGGCAGACCCAAACGACCCCAATAACTTAGTGTCTGCGAATGCTGGGTCCTGCCCTGAAAACCAGAGATGCAAAGAAAATCGCTGTGTCGCTGCTTCACCTACCCCCGAATGCTCCCCCATAGCAGACTTTGTATTTGAGTGTTTTACAATCGGAGTATTTCCTGACCCGGCTGACTGCCAAAAATATCATTTCTGTGTCCCTAGTACGCCTACATCGCCTAGACTACTGCACTACGAAGCAAAATGTGAAGCGGATGCCAATAAAAACGCTTACCGCTACACTCCGAGAACCACATATTGCGACCAACTTTTGTATTATGGACCGTGCACTACTTATCCTGTCCCTATTTGTGACAAGATAGGGTCAACTAAAGCTTTACCAGAGCATCCTACCATATATTATATATGTGCATACCATGACGGCGATCCCACTAGATCAACACTTTACCCCTATCAGTATGCCTGCCCTAATGGTAAAAGATATAATGAAGGAAGTGGTACCTGTTATTAGTAATTTAACAATGTCTAAACTTACTTGATGTGTACATACAATTAAATAAATATATTGAATGAATTTTTTATAGTAATAAAATCTATTGTTATTCAAAAAATAATTATGGCGTTAAAATTTAACAGAATTATTATATATTAATTTGTTTTTTTTTGAAATCTTTAGGTTTTGCGAATATCATTTTTCGGTCTTACAACAAACAAAGCTTAAGAATTTCATAAATACACAGAAAAAAAATCACAGAACTAACATAAAACTAACCTAACATTTGGTGTCCTGCGCTCTGAGCGCTTAATTTTACTCGAAAAGGTCCGTGTGTTCGTGCACGCACGTCGAGGCCACTCTCGTTCCTTGCCGAATGGCCGAGCGGCTGCGGCTATCGGACTGCTGTATTGCCGAACGCAAATAGTGCGTCTGCCATGACGATTTTGTTTGCTCCCGCCGAGCAGAGCTTCAGATTGCAAGTTTAATTGTTCTACGTTCCCGATTTAGGGAGAAAGCCAATCCAGTTAAAAATTTATATGTTCGCACTTTGCAAAAATTTAAGGAAAGTCGTGTGAAAAATTGTGAGCCTAAAACGAAAAAAATACCTTTTGGCGGGCAACTTCTAGCATGTATATAAAATTAGAAATGAAATGGAAAGAAGAAAAACTATGCTTAATATTTGCTAACTTACAAACAGTGTAAGATACAGTAGACAGACGAAAAACATAAAAGACCTTGAGAGGATTAAAAGTAAATAGTTACTTAATAAATGCAATCAGAAGCACGTATGAAACAGTAAGACCAAAGTGCAAATGGCAATACAACGATCAAGCAATTCAAAACAATTAAAGAAATAAAACAAAGGTATTGCCTTAGCTTTAATTATTATTATATATGAGATAAACAATCAAATTAAAAATATACAAACAGAAGTATACAGTAGTTGGATACGCGAATCTAGAGGAAATCAAAGTGAGCAGCTTTTTATATGAAAATGAGGTAATATTAATAGCAAATACCAAGAACAAAAATGCAAAAATTATTTAATGCCCACACAAAAAAATACAAACATAAAAATAAAAATGAATACTAGCAAAACAAAAATTAGGATTGTAGGAAAAACAACTAAAACAACAAATAAATAAAAAAATAAGACACTGGAAAGAGTAACGACATATAAAATCCTGGGAAATATATTAACAGAAAATGGAGAAATAGAGACAGAAATAACAAATAAAATCCACAAAATTGTATTATACCTCGACTTAAAGACATAGACATGGAAGTAAAGAAGAAAATCCTCATGCCTGTGAGATTTGGACATTAATAAATAAAGGAAATATTAAAGTAAATGCTTTGGAAATAAACCGCCTCGGAAAAATTGTAGGAAAAACCAAATGGGACAGACTAAAATTGAGGAGATTAGAAAAATAATAAAACAAGAATTAATAATAGAAAAATAAGGAAGAAGCAATTAAACTAGTACGCGCACATAGTGAGAATAAAACCAAATAAAGTCACAAAGAAAATAATGGAAGTTGGAGAATTAACCAAAAAACAAAATAAGAGAGCAAATTTGAAAAATAAGGTGGAAAATTGTCCGGCAGGACCAAGAACCCCAAAAAAGCAAAATTATTAGATAAAAAGAAGAAAAAGAAGAAGAAGAAGGTAGATCTGCTGTATACATCAAGTTTAAAGTCAGATCCAGAACGGACGCTGTTCGGTTAAAGATTGTTGTTGTTATTCTAAGAATTGTTTTTCAGTTAAATATGAACAATTTATATAACAAATGTGGCAATTTCTTATTAATTATATAATATAGCTCGTAAATGCCAAAATTTAATAAATGTTTGACTCATGTTAAGGAAGGCAACGCAATATTATCACTTTATTTTAGTGCCATTAATTTTCTTGACTACTCGATTCATTTATTTCTCTTTTTCGTGGTTGTTTTGAAAGATAAATTGATGGTCTGGTTCTAACACCTATTTCAGTTTCTTGAATGTTATCTTCTCGAAGATCTTTGAAAATATTAGAAGTAGATTTATTGGCCAATACAATGTTAATCCATTAATATTCTTGCCAGGTTTGATAATTTTCTAGGAAATTGGACAGTATTCTAATCTTAAGGAAAATTTTGTACGCGATATATATTTTATTCCCTTGGTTGGCAGATTTTAAAGTTATTAACTCAAAATAAAGAAACTTTTGCGATTTTCTTTTTCTTTCTGGCGCCTTAAACTTTGGTATACTTTATTTTTTGATCCATTTGATATGATACTTAAGGAATTCCCTTATTCAATTTTGATCATTTTGAATTATTTCTGTTGAAAACAGTTTAAGTACTTCTTTTATGTATACGAAGTGTGGCAGAAAAGTAATGAGACTGGCAACACTGCAAGCGCTCTGGCAACGCTACGCTGTTGTTCTTGATAGAGCACGTGTATAATAAATACCCTCCCATAGCTCACTGCGAGTTTCAACTCGTTCCGTTGACTACGTGATTTTTGTGACTGCTATTAGTGAAGTTGTATTTTGGTTGTGCGTCACGCAAAATGGAATGGCGGAATTTGGAGCAAGGTTGTGCCATTAAATTTTGTGTTAAGCTTCGAGAATCGGCAAGTTTTTCGCTGGCACAAATCATTTTTGGAAGGCATCTTCAACGTGTTCTGTTGAAGATGAACACCGTTCAGGGAGGCCTTCAACTTCGAAAACCGACGAAAACATCGAACATGTGAACACTCTTATAAGATCAGACCGTCGTTTAACATTAAGAATGTTGAGTGAACAATTAAATTTGAACAGAGTTACCGTTCATCAAATTTTGATTGAACATTTGCACATGCGAAAGGTCTGTGCCAAAATGGTACCAAAAAACCTCACAATTAAGCAGGACAAAACAAAAGTCTTGATCTTCTTGACAGGTTCGTTAATGAGCAAGATTTTTTTTGTCATTTTGGGACTTTAGAAAACATCCAAAAAAGTGTAACAGAGATGCTGAAGACCATACCGGTTGAAGACTTCCAGAGCTGCTACCAACAGTGGGAACAACGTCTCGATCGGTGTGTAGCTGCCCAAGGGAACTACTTTGAAGGGGATAACATTGATGTTTGAAAAAAATAAAAACTTTGGTAAATAAAAAATCAGTCTCATTACTTTTCTGCCACATCTCGTATATAAACGCATGACTTTTCGTTTATTATTTCTGTTAATTGATGAAATGCACTTTCTCAGTATTTTCATTATTTCGTAGCCTTTAACAACAAAACCTCTTTCTTTCGTGACTCATAAAATATTCAGGTATCGTTGTATAACGTTGCTTCTCAAACAAAGTAATAATTTTGTAAGTTTCCTTACGATTTTAATATTTTTTTCTTGTCTGCTTTAGATTTTATGTGTGACCATTACTTCAGTTTTCTGAGAAATTTCGTGCAAAAGAGTGACTAACAAAACTGTAGTTTAAATATTTTGCTGACAGTGTGAAATCGTTATTATTATATAATGTGCGGTATTTACACGATAAAAATATTCTACTTGAACCTCCAAGAATAACTTATGTCATTATCTAATGCACTAGATGTCAAAACTACAACCACACCAAAAAACACTGCTTGTGTTAAATGCGGAGGGCAACATGACACCAGAATTTGCAAGAAGACTAGAAACACCGCTGCTACTTGCATACTATGTGGTGGTGTGCATCCGGCAAACTATAAAGAATGTAGAGTATATCAAGACCTTTAGAAAATACCAACAAAACTCTCCTAATAAAACCTCAATCCTCAAAATTCCCCCTCTCCCAACGCAACAAAAATTCAAAGTCCTCTAAAAACCGCACCATCTTACAGATTTTCCATACACTTAAAATGACTTTTCAAAACCTCAAGACATAAATCTTAGCAGTTCCTTAATGAGTTTAAGAATCTTTTCAATCAATTATAATAACAAAATACCATCGCTATTAATAAAGTAATACAATAATGGCTCAGTTTCTGCAAATTGCCTTATAGAATACCAACGGTTAACAACAAAAAAAAGCTAGAACTAGAAACATCTACACAACATAGATATAACGTTACTTTCCGAAACCTATTTTACCGCAAAAATCATTTCAAATAAGGTATTTTGAAATTACTACTCTATATACTGGACGATTCATCCCGACGAAACTGCTCATGGTGGTGCAGCAATGCTAATTAGATCATCTATTGCTCATCATGAACTTCCACAGTATAAAACCAATTTTTTGCAAGTTGCTTCCATTCAAGTAAACAAATTGGCCATGCCGTTAAATGTATCGGCTGTTCATTGTCCTCCAAGGCATAACATAATTAAACAAATGCTGTAACCCTTCTTTAAATCTATGGGACAAAGATTTGTTGTAGGTGCTGAAGAAACTTATTTACAAAAGATGAACTGCAAGTCGATTGGAACCCAAATCATCAATTTGGTTTCGTCAGCATTCTACGGCACAACAGTGTCACTGCATAATAAATACATTACAAACAGCGATCAAAGACAAAAAATACTGTTTAGCGTATTTTTGGACGTCAGCCAGGCCTTCGATAAGGTGTGTTACAGAGGATTGTTATATAAGGTTAAAAAGCAGTTTTCCCATCAATATTTCTTGCTGTTCCAATCCTACCTAGAAAATAGCTTCTTCCAAACAAGAATTGGGCAAAAGACTTCCAACATAAGACCAATCCAAGCAGGGGTGCCGCAAGGAAGCGTTCTGGGTCCGCTCTTGTACTTATACACATATGACCTACCCACTACAAACCATAGTGATGTAGGAACCTTTTCTGACAACACGAAAATTATTTCTCGTAACGAAGATCCAATAATAGCATCTATGAAAACTCAAGAACATATAAATTTAATAGATAAATGGCTTATGAAATAGAGAATCAAAGTTCATGAAGACAAGTCGGTCCACGACGGTTCACAACAAGACCCTCAACATGTCCGCCAATTACATCTGAAACAAAGCGGTTTCCCAAGCAGACGTGGTAAAATACTTGGGATTACATCTCCACAGACAATTGACGTGGAAGGCACATGTCACAAACAAACAAAAATCATATGGACCTAAAAATCAAAAACTTGAACTGGCTCATTGGACGGCGGTCTCAGCTCACATTCCTAACAAATTGCTACTTTATCAGGCTATTATTTGTCCTATCTGGTTATATAGATCAGAACTTTGGGGCTGCACCAGCACATCCACAGTAAATATAATCCAGCGCTGTCAATCCAAGATCCTGAGGAATATCGCAAATGCACCATGGTTTGTATCAATCCAAACGCTCGATATGGACCTAGGCATTGCATTTGTGAAAGCTGCTCTAAAACAAAGGGCAACTAAATATCACGTCAACCTGACAACTCATCAAAATAAAATCATAGATCCACTAAAAAATCTCCCAACAACCGACACTTAAAAAAAATGACCCAAGATTTAATGCAATATTATAGGTATGGCTCCATTGGGTGTCATCTCTTTCACGTCAAAGAATTAAATAAATCATAAAATTAACTCATAGAATGTATTCTAATATTTTGATTGTTAATAAATAATTTAATAAAAAAATAGAATAAGAGGTACCCTCGATGGTGGATATGCTCTTCTGCAGTCTTTTTATTACTTTAATGAGTCTGCCTTGCAGCGGGTTTGTCGTCACGGGAGAGCTGAAATAGCAGCCTTACCCTATGTTCAGTACTAAAAAGCGGTCGCATTTAAATTTCTCAAGCAAGAACATATGTCTACGGTATTACCTGTCCCGTGTGATAAATTAAGTATTTTTAGTGTCAGTTTAAACTGGTGTGACTAATCAACAATATTGAGTGTCCTACGCAAAGCTTTTAATTACCACACTTTTAATATACACATCTCACATTTAATCAACTAGTAGGTCAAAATATAGGGTTACAGTACCCACAGCGTGTTATACAATGCCACAATCAAATTATCAATCAGTAACAATAAACAAAAATACCATAAAATAGAACTTGGCCACTCAAGAAAGAAAAATGTAACTCCCAAGAAGACGGTAATCGGATGCTGCACCAAAAAACCTCCATAGAATAATCTTCAAAAATCATTTTAACAAATCCTTCCTACGCACTTCCGAACCAGACGAAGCAGTAGAAGTAGATAATCCTGATATAACGAAAACGTAAACAATAAAACTTTCAACTTAGATACTATATATTAACCCTCTTTCAGCAAAACTAAATGCCATCATAGGCAAAAGCCAAGTAAAAATCATGGCGAAAAATTCAAATTTCTATAGACTCCTGAATCGGCTTCGGCTCTACGTCGGCGATAAAAGCGCAGTTCCGTATGCGGATCTGGTATGAGGATGTTGAGCAGACCAAATTAGGCGTAGCAACCATTACTATTCCTGTGATGTCAATCATGCGGACTTATCATATCGATCATGAACTTAGCTTTGAGGACGCTGTTCCAGTTCTTACATCTTTGTGTCGACGGCAAAATTCATCAATCGCATCCTCATATGTTGCCGATACTATATCCCTCTTTCAGCAAAACTATGTCGCAGCATTTTCTATAGACTACTAATGTACTGAACTAAGCAGTTCTTACCAGATGAAGGAGAGCTTTCTTCTATTCCTGTGATGTCATCATCATTATCATATCGATCATGAATTAGTTTGAGGACCTGTTCCAGTTTCATCTTTTCTCGCTTTTCTTTCTAGTGTTAGTACTTTAAGGCTTCTTTTGGGATTCATTTATCCTCCTTCTTTCAGGTGATTTGTCCTTATTAGTTAAGAAGTATATATTTAGATCTTCTCTGATTTTTTCGTTTTGAATTCTGTCCTCTTTCGTTACCCCTCGTACATATCTTAGAAACTTCATTTCTGCTGTTTGGACTTCTTTCTTTTTGTTGTCTGTTATTAGCCAGGCTTCGCTTTGATATAGCATTGCAGGAGTAGCTATAGTTTTATATAGTTTCGGTTTTGTTTCTGTTCTTACTTTATTTTTTAATGTAGTTTTTATTGTTCTGCAGATGGTTTTGGAACTTGTTTATTTTGTTTTTTGTGTCTCGGTCTTCGTTATGAGAGATTTTGCAGCCTAAATATTTGAAGTGCAAGACTTGCTCTGAATATAGTCTCATTTATGACAATTTTTGATCTTATCGGAGTCTTTCCGTGGAATGCCATCACCCAGGTTTTGGAAGTTGATATTTTCATGTTATGCTTCATAAATATTGTATTTAGTGTAGTATTCTCTTTGTAGGTCGTTTTCTGTTTCTGCTATGAGTACCTGGTCGTCGGCGAACAATACGGTGTTTATCCATTGTTATTGCCCGGTTTTTATTCCTTTCGGTGCTTTTATTTTCCATTTTCTGATTATTCCGCCATGCGAAAATTGAAACATCCGCAACAACGAATACCTACAAAAAATTTAACGGGACCTGGGCCAAAAGCGAGCAAACAAAGGCATATATTTGCATTTGCAACCCATTTAACATAAATTAATTTTAAAGGAAGAAATAAAAATATTGCTATACCTGGACACACCAGAACAACTAAGCCTGCCAATTAAAAAGATCAAAGTAATGGAAGTCTGAACCACAATTAGATCTAAAATAAAACAAAAATAAGCACCAGGCTATAATGTGATTACAAGGAATATCAAAAAAGGAATAACATTAATAACTGCCATGTTTAACGCTATTTTAAGATGAGTCATTTCCTGGTCCAGTGGAAGGTGGCTCAAATAATACTTATACCTAAACCAGGAAAACCATCAGAAGAAGTAACTTCCTACCGTACAATTATCTAATTATCACTACTAGCTAAAGTGTTTGAAAAGTTATTATTTAAAAAATTAAACCTACATCTGTGTAAAAATATCTTATAACAGAATTTCAATTTGAGTTCAAAGAAGTTCACGGTACCGCCGAGCAAATCCGTAGACTAGTAAGTGAAATCAATCGGGGATTAGAATTAAAGAAATATTCTTATGCTGCGTTCTTGGACACATCTCGGCCATTTGACAAGGTCTGGCACAAAGGACTATTACTCAAAATAAAGAAATGTCTTCTCCACACTTACTATCAACTCATGAAGTCCTACTTAAGTGACAAACAGTTCCAGGTAAAATTTAAAGGCGAATTTACGGACCTGCACCCAATAAAAGTCCGGAGGCACACAAGCAAGCGTATTAGGACCTTCTTTCTACCTGTTGTTTACAGCGGATATTCATGTTTCAAATTGTAAAACTATCGCCACGTTTGCAGATGATACTGCAATACTAGCGTCTGACGAAAACTCCGATGCTGCATCAAGAAACTTACAAACTAATCTCAAACATGTATAAGATTGGATACTAAACTAGCTTATCAAAGTTATTAAAAACCAAGTCTACTCATGTGATATTCACACTTTGATTCACACTCCCGCAACCAGAAGACGTCAGATAAGCGTAAGCAGCTGGACCTGAAGTTTTCCAAGTTAAACTGGCTATTAGGGCTCCAGTAAATTTAAGAATTGACCCTGAGCAACCCAATTATAATAGTCCAGGCAACAAGCAAGCGTATTAGGACCTTCTTTCTACCTGTTGTACAGGCGGATATTCATGTTTCAAATTGTAAAGACTAATTCAAGCCACGTTTGCAGATGATACTTAAGATCACTAGCGTCTGACGAAAACTCCGTACGCTGATCAAGAATACATTTATCGCGATCTTCAAACATGTACAAGAATTAATCTATAGTCAAAATATCTTGTACTTCTCTAAATTCACAGCAACACCCTCACCGTAAACCTATTAGATAACAGCCAGCAAATTGGAAAGACATAACCATCTTGATCTACTGGACTGATTTAGTTAAGTTAAACATTTATATACTTAATTTTTTAAAGAAGCCTTTCTCTGGGAAAGTTTTATACATGTACATTAATTGTAATTGTAATCACATTTTTTACTTATTGTTCAAGCAGAGCAGATTGTAAATATAAATAAAAGTTAATAAAAAAAATTTTATTAGAAAAAAATTTTACATAAGTTTTGACTAACAATGAAAACTGAAATATGTATATAAATATAATAAATTAAGTGTTTTTAATTATTCTTATTTTTGTCGATTAGTATGGCTTGTTACAATTAGTGTCCTATTGGAGTAGTAGATTTCGAAAATCAACAAACAGTTGGTATTAATCTTTCTTAACGCAAATCGATTAACGAGTAAAATAAAGCAATTTCAAAGGTACTTTTATAATCCAAACAATATATTTAATAATGTATATTAGAAAATGTTATCTTACCAAATGTGACTATTAAATATAAAATGAGTTTTTACCATAAATATTGTTAATGTATTATATTAACGTATTATGGCATGTTGCACTCATATCCACGAGAAGGCATAGGATTGTCAAGGTAAATCCGGAATTCTTTTAGGTTGTATTGCGGAAAAACTTAAAGGTCATATGCACAAGCTCAATTATTATGTAACACAACAATTTAGCTTCACATAGTCAATAACTTGCAATGGTCGACAAAATAAGCGGTGAATGTGATTGTAGAGCTACCATATTCGCATCATTTTTACACAAAAATATCGCCAATAAAAATTATTGCGTGGTTAGGCTACAAAATGATCAAATTTACGACGTAGCCAAGAAGTACAGGAAGTCTGAACAGTTGATTGGCAACTTACACCAAGCGATCTGGTCGCAAGAGAAGTAATTAATTCAGCCGAGAATTAAAAAGAAGATCGATCAGTGAGGTGATACATGACTGACCTGACAAAAGAAATCTGACCTGAACAAATGGTGTTTTGGTCTAGTAGAACCGCCAAATGTTGATTGAAAATAAGACAACCAACAAAATAGACTTAATGTTAGACTAAAGAAATGCTGAAAAAATGGTTTCTGAGATTATTTACGGACGAAAATAGTTTTATTTTAGAAGATGTTATATCGTCCTGCTTTTTTTAGGAAAGGCCTAAAAGTGACCTCCAACAGCTGTATCACGTCCTGGACACAGCTGTCAAGCCCTGCATAGAAGGTGGCCGCTGGGCGGGAATACGTAAATACATAAAAGCTCCGTTCTAGTCCACATGACAAGGAAGACCCCAGCATGGCTATGTAACAATTTGTATTATCATTGATCCTTCTACTTGTAGCCACCCTTCAGTCCCGCTACAAACCCTTTCACTATTACGTGTGCGGTGTGGTCGAAGTGAAGATCAATGAGAGGGGTGATAGCACCAAGAACAGCTTCAGGTCTCCATCACAAAGCTAATGACACATATGGAGAAGGAAGAAGTAGATAAAGTTTCTGATTTACAAGGACCGTTGTATATATTTACACCAGATACTCTTTTTCTTCTTCTACTCCTATATGTAGGCTATTAGCCTGTTTTTACTAAACATTTCGTGTAGTACTATGAGCCATGTTAAACGTACCCCGATCAAATGGCTAGTCTAACTCGTTAAAAGAAGGAGAATGTACTTTACGACAGCCAAAGGTGTTTGTATGACGGCTGGAAAGCATTTGATGTTTGCCGTTGCTTTTTGACTTGGGAGTCAATTATTGTCGACTTAATACAAAATATGCTTTAAAAAATTTATTAAATTAAGATATGAAAGCTAAAAGATAGATAAACAAGTAAGACACATTTATAAAAAAAAGAAAACGGTCGATCAAAAAAATGTGAAGCAGCACTTAATACACAAAAAGGATAAAGTAAGAAACAGACATTTTAGAAAGTAGTAGACTGTCTTTTATAAAAATAATAAAATGTATCTCATACCTTTTGGTGCAATAGATTTGCGCTATTAAATTATCACATAAATAATGTTAATTAAGGCACAATTATATTTAACAACATATGTAGAGGGATACCCTGTTAGTGGTGAGAGCTGTAAGGAAGATCAACCAACTCTTATCTAGCCAAAAATGCTCTACTGCCTAAAGCAGATTAATATCCAGTAATGCTGCATTAGTCAACCAGGTATCACAGCTTTACATTCTAAAATTTTTCAGAACGGATTTTATATTTTAATAAAGTGATGTATGCTCCCTGGAAATTTTTTTTATTTCCTCTATGTCTGTATGTTAGTAGTGATTCAAACAACTGCTATTGTTGTAGCAAGATCTATATTTCAAAGTAGCCTTCTTTTAGTTTATAGCATTTAAATAAATTTTTTACCAGTATCTCATAGTTAAAATCATTCTCTTCAGGCAGTGTTTGTTATTTCGGAACATATACGCAATTTTTAGCTAATCTAAAATTTAATTTCTTGACAGTAGGAAATGATAACAACGTCTAGTGGCAAATGTAAAAGAGGAGGTTTCTGAATTTTGTGTAAAATTTAGTTGTATTAAAAAGTAAGTTAAAACATTGCTGTGGGCCAAAAATTACATTAAAATAGATCAAACAAATTCAAAAAAGATTTACTCGATAATTCACTTTAATTTCGAGGATTTTTGAATAATCGTTCAACAAGTAGTAGAATCCATTATCTAACGACAATGATCCTGTCAGCCTACTGGCAAACCACATCAACTATTGAAAATCTCAACCCTAAAGCTAATAATATTCCCCGCCATATACGAAACCTAATCACTGAGAAACGAAGAGCTCGAAAAAAATGGCAAGTAACAAGGAACAGGCAAGATAAAAACAATTTACAATAGGCTTACTCATCAACTACATAATACCCTTATAGAAGCGCGCAATGAAACATTTAAAGAAAACATTACAAAACTCCTAACGATCATATAATCTGGAAAGCAACTAAGAAATTTAAGAGGCCAATACTAGCAATACCACCGATCAGAAAACCTAATGACACGTGGGCCAGAACAGATAACAATAAAGCGGGTACATTCGCAGAATATCTCGATAACGCATTTACCACCCCAAACCCACATGATAACAATGACGACACAGAAGTTCAAGATTTCCTGACTGCCCCATACCAGCTTTCGCTACCAATAAAACCATCAGAAATCCTTCAGCAAATTAAATTTACGAATACCAAAAAAGAACCTGGCTATGATATTATAGGAGGAGAAGTTCTGTAGCAACTTCCAAGGAAAGCACTGGTTCTTCTTACCACCATATTTAATAGTATAATGACATTAAGCCACTTTTCAGTACTATGAAAGTATGCTCGGATTACTATGATTGCAAAGTTTGGCAAACCATCTAACCACCCATCTTCCTATAGACCTATAAGCCTTTTACTCTTAATGTCTAAGATTTTTGAAAAACTTTTAATGAAAAGAATAAAAGAAACAATAAATCTTAACCAGATAATCCCACCCTGTCAGTTCGGCTTTCGTGAAGCCCACTCAACGATACACCAATGCTACCAAATCGTCAATCAAATAATAGAAAACCTTGAAACCAAAAAGTTAACTACAGCTGCATTCCTATATATATATATATATATAAAGCAAGTTTTCAACAAGGTCTGGCACACAGGCTTGCTTTATAAGATAAAATTACACTTCCCAAGTCCTATCTATCCAGTTCTAAAGTCCTACCTCGCCGAGAGATCTTTCCAAGTCGTGATAAATGGCTCTTTCTATCACCAAATCCAAGCAGGAGTGCGACAAGGTAGTGTTTTGGGTCTTTTACTCTATCTGATCCATTTATATGATACGCCAACCACGCACGACACTTCTATTTCCATGTTTGCCGATTACGTGGCCATATTATCAACCAGTGACAAGCCCGCAGTAACTGCAGCTCACTTAAAGCGTCACCTAAACCCACTGCAAGATTGGACTCGCAAGTGGAGAATAACAGTAAACAGTGAGAAGTCAGCTCAAGTAACCTTCACTAATAGACGACTTGATTGCCCTCAAATTACTTTCAACAACATTACAATTCCAATCAAATCTGAAATCAAATACCTAGAAATGCACCTTGATGCAAAACTCAACTGGAGCATGCATATCAAAAATAAGAGAAAACAAATAGACTTAAAGGTGAAGAAAATGTGCTGGTTAATCGGAAGACGTTTGCAACTATCGCTATCAAATAAATTATTACTTTATAAGTCAATCATAAAGCCCATATGGACTTATGGTATTCAACTTTGGGGCTGTGCAAAAGCATCCCATACAAAAATACTCTAAAGGGTACAGTCTAAAACTCTTCGCAGAACGAGTGGTGCGCCATGGTATGTAAGTAACGAGACTATCCGTAATAACCTGAAGATCCCGTATGTAGCATCCGAAATTCAGAGACTTGTGAAAGAATACACCCACAACTTAACAGAACATGAAAGCGACCTCATAGAGCGCCTCGTAAACCAGCCAAACGTTGTAAAAAAGCTCAAGTGTAACTGGCCACAAGACCTAATTCCCTAAGCGATTTATTTAGTATATTCTCCCCTAGGTTGATGTCAATGCACAGTGGGACAGATAACCGGTAAATGCCATTAATTTGGGAGCAAATGCTTCCCGTAGAATTTGGTTTTTCTTCTGTTTGTCCGATCAGAACATTGTTCAAAAGCTGCTTCAGGTCGATCCGCATGAGATGTTGACGAGCTAACTTCATCTCCAGAAATCTTGGTGGGTACAAAAGACAATAAAATTTTTTTATTTAATCAGCTATCGTTCTTTTGAACAAAGATTTTTCAGTCCTTCTAACAGCTTGCTAGCTTTTAGTGAACGAAGTACATAGTTGATAAATTCGATGTTCCGCCTCTTTTAAAATTTTTCCTGAACGCCCTTCAGACATTAAACGATTTTTTATAAAATTTTGAAGATGCTGGCATTTATCTCTTGCATCCTTGTCCGTTTTACTTTGCCAAATTTCAAACAAATCCTTCCGTTTCATAGTAGGTGCTGTAATATGAACATGACGCATTATAGTTACACGAATTTCCTAAAATGGCAGATTTAGGCAGCTAATTTTTTTTTTGATGTATTTCTATAACCATAAACTTTCATTCTGTGCAAAAATTACAACGTTACTAAGCGTGACTAATTTTGTACGCCTGCAAAAAATATACTTTTTAAAGGGCAAAGTTTATTTGAATAGTACGTCTCAAAAAACGGATGCATAGAAAAGTTATCACTTACCCAAGAATCTACGATCCATACTGCATCGAAGTATATTCACAACTTCAGTTGAAACAACAATATTTTCAATTTATCACAGTTAACCTATACACCAAACCTACTGGAAAACTTGAGAACACTAACTTCATCTACCTACCAAAGTACGACCCTTTCAGGTAACATTTATTGCACTTCTTAACAATCCTACTCTTTCTCGTTAAATACCTTTAAATTATAGAGTAATTCTCTGAAATTCATAATTTGCAATTTTGTCCACATTTATATCTGTCCCACTGTGCAAATCCTAACATGCATTTTCTATAAGGTAAATTTACTTAACTTAATTTGTATAACGAAAGATTGTAAATATGTAAATAAAAAAAAAAGTAAAAAGGTTGCATTTGGAAGGCCCACAGTTCTAAGAGAAGTGTTAAATTACGCGATAATAGTGGGCCATATGGAATTGAATGGTAAAAGTAAAAGGGCACTGGCTGAAAAACTAACGTTAAAACTATTAAAAGTAAAAGCAACTTAACACGACGGATTGAAGTTTAAAGTGACTAATAAAATAAATAAAATAAAATGCGTGGCACGTCTAGTCAGTAAGAATACCGCAGGTACGCCCTGAAAATCACTATAAAGATTAATAGACATTAATGTAACTTTGTGCACATCCAAAACTCAATATATAAATTTAAACTACTGCTTTAGAACAACTACAAAATTAACTAAATCAATTATAGAATTTCAAGAGGACGTGCTAAAAATTTTCAGAATTAATTGTAAAAAAAAATTGTATTTAAAATTAATTAAATATTTGTTGATCATAAGTTTAATCGGGAAATTTCTTGCCAAACTTATCGAGAACATGACAAGTTGGTCACAATCGTTTGTTTATGGCTGAACCAGACCATTAGTCCCTCGTTGATAACTGCATTTATTTAGCGCCAGTCATCGCTTTTCGCTCAGTGGATATTCGAGTAAACGGTCAATTAATTGATCCATTGGTTACTACCACTGTAGGTGATACCCATGTCCGAACCTCGTTTTAAATATTGGAAGATGCGCTTGACAGCGTTCCAATGCGCAGGCCATGGCCGCTTCAAAAAGTGCTACAATTGGCTTACTAAATTAGTCGAGTGACGATTGCCAAATACACAAGCGAGTCGACGGTTTGGTAGTGGCCACTTAATAGGCTCCTTCGCCGGTGAGTTTTTGTTCCATGATTGACCACTCGACCACCTTTCTTACTGTTGGTCGCTGAACTATCTCGGCTGATTATTACCCTATTGATGCCAGGTTTCCACAGCCGGTACGCCTTTGATAGGTATTTGTAAGCTGCCAACATTCTTCTACGTTCTTTTAATCAAATTTTCCACGTTTGGCTTTACGGATGAAGATATACGCGTTTTTTCTAATTTTACCTAGACGGATAATAATTTGGTCAGTTCAAAATTTCGTATGGTGCAAAGCCACCAAGTCTCCTGCGTACCATTCGCCATTATAGAGCAAACCATTTCATTTATGTAGTGTGCCATTCAATGCCCGGTAATTGATTTGCAGTATGCACACCAATGGTGAATTAAATTAAAAAGTGCCTTAATTTTCTCGCTGATGTTTTCTACTACGTTTTCGAAGGCATTAGCTAAACTGTATGTAAATAGGGTTTAGTTATAACTAAAACATCCGTTGCTATGTTAACCACTTTGCCTTTTGTCTGTATCGGGACGGGAAATAGCACTCCTGATGAATACCTCCGTGTAGGTAGCACCATCAAACGTCTGACCAAACACTTTGCCGGTCAAATGTGAAAAAATTATTTAATTATTCCAGCCTTAAACTTAATATATTATTTTTCGTCGTTGACGTACAGTAACCATCTTTAAAATTTGTGACCACTTCTTTGGCCACTTTTTTGCCACACTAATTAAAAATATCTGTTTGCTGATTTGTTTATAGCACCACACATTATCCATGTCCTTACAAAGTGCTTGCACACAAGGCCTTGCTCACACACTTCCATTTTGGTCTTATTATCAACTAACATTTTGCGCGGTGGGTTAAACTCTTCAAAATTCAATGGTAAGATGTGTTTAAGTTCGCACTAACTTACATCTAGTTTCTAGTTGTCAGTAAATAAAATTCCATGACCGCGTCCTATGCCGCTGCTTATTGCTGAATTGTCCTAGCCACTGTTATTATTTTGAGCGCTCTTGAACTTATAGCAATCAGCCCTTTCGTATCCTAGCTTTTGACAGAAATGGAATTTGGTGCCAAACTTTTTATTGTTGTGCTGTTGTTTACTTGGCCACTTTGGCCCGTTATTACGGTAGCCTTTGTGTGTCAGTTCGGCTACGTCATCTGAGTTCATCCAACTGCTTCTCCAGCATTTTCACCGCTGTCACATGTGATGGTTGCGCTTGGTTGACGAATTTCTTTTAAAGAAAGGAAATCGACGTTCTGTTCTTCTTTAGACTTATAAAAAGACCTTTACGAGGGACGGGCAATCCAAGTTAAATATTTGGTTCAGAGTTTCGTCGACAATTGAAGAAAAAATGAGCCAATAATTGTATTATTAGCCATATCTAGGCAAAATGATATTCGTTCGACTATATTTGGTTTCACATAAATCAAAGTTTTGCCACTTGTGCCTACTAATAGCGAGAATTGGCCACGTGGTGCATGAAACACCGATAGGCTCCGCAAGCTGTCTAATTACTTTACGATAATTTATGTTTTTGACTTATCAACCGTGATCTAAATAAGAAATCTAAAACCTTTAGTTACATTTTTGCAGTTTTATAGAGTAGATGGTAGGCAACCTTTTTCACATCTCGGTCGCTGATTTCAAGTTTATTCATGCAGGATAGTCGTTTCGTACTCGCTCATAAAATGCACATTATTGTACTTTTATGCTTGGCCTTCTGCTTAGTATTGTTATAAACTCGCCATTTTTCTGACTTCAATTTTAAGAAAATTACAATGTTAAGGTAACTTCCACACCTGGAATTTCGAGACCGTTAAATTTAAAAATTGCGATATTATCCATTGTCATTGCGTTTAAACTTTTGGCCGCAAAACCCTACACTGTTCACTGGTCAACACAAAATCACAAACAAACAGGAGCCACACGGACCTTCAATTACAATTAAATTTGGTCAAACTTGCCAAAGGTACAAAATTGTTATTAATTGTCTTCAGCAAAATTAAATTGAGTAAATTAACTTAATTAAACCGGACAACGTACTGGTCTCATAAATTGTTGAATTGCGTGATGATACTGGGAGGTGTCCACTGGTTGAATTTAAATTTGATGTGACTAATAAAAACAAAATAAATATCCACATCGTTGGACGTGAAATGTCACGTGCAACGATGTGGAAAATAACGATAAAGGTTATTGTGTTCACTGCAGGACGTAATCGCTAAATTGGCCAGAGTAAATACTAATATATTTTTAACATTATAATTGACAATTTCTATTCTGTAAGTATGGATAAATATCAAGAAGCCAAAGGTGCGTTTAACAGAAAATTGGCCTATTGCTCTTACCAGAATGCGATCACTTGACTTTTGTTGCTGTTGGCTTCCCTAAGTGTATAAAAGTTAACTGCTATTGCATAAATCTGTGTGACGCTAGTAAAACATTTATTTACAGTAAATCAGAATTGAAACGCACTATTTTAAACATGAATACATAATTGGGTACCTGTATTGCTAAAACTTTATTTGATACCACGATTTTTACGAATATTTCTGAACTAACGATGACAAAGAAGTGAGGTTAGAGAGATTAATGGTACTGTTGGTGTGATTAAGAATTTTTAGGTTGTACACTTAACTGGAGAATTAAGCTCAGTAATTGTTTAGGGTAAGTCTGGTTCTTTGTTCATACAGGATGGGCCAAAATTTGCTATGTAATTGAAACTTAAAAAATGCAATTCTTATTTCGTAATATTTTTAATATTTATTTTTACTGAAATGTACCTCTTAAAATATAGGTATATTAATTGTGGAAAGTAACATCACGCACATGCCCTCAATTTTTAAGTTTACATACAATTATTTTTTCTAGGGCACTCCCCATAATGTTAATCATGATTTAGCCTAAATTTTAGCTCAGATATTGTCCATCAGTTACTGTAGGGTTTGAAGTTTATTTCAGTACACTTTCTTTTTTATGTAATCCCGCAGATAAAAGTCAAAAGCCGCAAGATCGGGAGAAGATGGTAGGTATTTCATTTCTGACCATTTCAAAATTAATCTTTCTGGAAATATTGCTTTTACCAATTCTGTTCTAGGTCTTGCTAATGATGTATGGCTTTAGATCGATGGAAGTACATCTTTGGTCTATTTTGATTTGCATGAGGGCAATTTCTTATTATTATTCTTCAGTAACATTGACTGTATTACTATCGCCATTTTAGAAAAAATATATACCAATGATGCTGTTAGTTGTTACCCCACACCATACTCTACTTTTAATAATAATAATAATAATATGTATTTGACGCTGCTGAATGGCGTTTGTATTTTGCATACTCTAGATTCTGTATATTTTCGTATTTGCAAATCCGTTTAGATAAAAATTGCCCTTGTCACTCATTACCAGAGAGTTCAAAAAAATTCTCTTCTTTTCTAGCAAATTATTAAAATGATATGGAAAAATTTAACCTCTATTTATAATTCTATAGTGTTAATTGTTTAACAAGCTGGATTTTGTAAGTGAAGCTTGGAGACAGTCGTAATTGCGTTAAAATTCTCCAAGTCCATATTTTGGGGGCTTTCAGTACACTTTCCTCAAACACGTTGTATGTTCGTGTCTTCAAATGGAGAACAAGTTCTCTTAGTTTGAGAAAAATTACAAATAAAGCATTTATTTTAAAAGCGGTGAATTTTGCTGCGTAATATTCATTTGTCAGATAAGTTGAAAGTTTCAATTTACCAATGGTTTTAGATTTTGTCAAAGCAGCCCCCTCGGCTATCTGTACATAGGTGCTATCGTTTTCAGCGATTATGTAAGTAAGCAAAAAAGATTTTCAGTTGCTTGGTTTGCGACAACATCTTTAACGACATTTTCACACAGAGACATAAAAAATTTCGATAAGTATGGAAAATACCGTAGAGCAGGGATTGAATGTTAAGGCAGATATTCCTGTATTGATACAAGAGTGCATTGTCTATCTCCGGCAAAACTTTTAACATAAATGTGGGATCAATTGTGGTCCTTTCCAACAATTCACCAACTGTTCGTTTAGTTTCTTTCTATTTCTCTAACTTTGCATTAAGTTTCGGTGTCCTCAGATCGTTTCGTAAAATACGCACTGTGACACACAACTGTACTATTTCTGTGAGCAAGTATAAATTTTTAAGATTATCAACCTCACTCATGAGTGCTTGATTAGTCAGATTTGAGAGCGGTAGTAATACAGCTATTCAATTCACTCATCCAGTCCACAAGTCAGGTTGTACTTGAATCACTGTTTCAAAAATAAAGTAATAGCATCATGTCGTTTTGTTCTTTATTTTGAAAATTAAAATACATAAAGTTCGACTTAAAGAAATTTACCCATCTATTCTGAGAGGGTAAGCCGTAAATTAGTTGACAATCAGATGTTATCAAACTTTTATTAATAAAGAAGCAAAAAGTGTGTTTTCTACTGTAAAGTTCTCATTTAGACAATCTAAACCATAAAAAATCTTCTAATTCTGTAGAAAAAGATTAGCAGACTCATAAATCTAAAAAATTATAATTTTGAAAGGTAGAAGAAACAAGATTTTTTTTGATAGCATCTACTATTGCTCGCTATTTAGGACAAATAACTTATAATTGCATAGTGAGTAATAATTTCTGTAGTGAAGAATAAGAATTATTAAATCGATTACTAAGTAAGACTAATTATCTTTTTATTTTTAAACGATGATGCATTAATTTTACTGATTTATTTTTTGTTTAAAATTCTTCAACATCAAAGCAGCCTTCAAAAAGTGAGATAGCAGGTTGTCTTAAGGTGAGTTAAGTTTTTAATCTGAATGTTGCAATAATATGCGATTGAAAGGCAGGCCTTATTCTAACGACAAATAGGTAAAACGTGATTTCTTAAGTATAATGTTAATATATTCTCTACTTTGCAACGGTGAATTGAGTTTGGACAAAAAATTTCTAAGTTTTTTAAGTGTGTGTTGAAATGAAAATAGCTCTCCATTATTTACTAAAATGGATAAATACCATTCTTGTATGTAATTTGTGTAAGCAAATTATGCAATGGAGTCTATATATATTGTTAGGGCAAAAAATTGAAAAATACGTGTTATAACTTTCTATTTTTTTTAAATTAGTTTTTCCAGATCAACAAATAATGTTTTGTTATACACAACAGTGATAATGTAATGACTTTCTTCATCTTATCCTATTATGGAGATTATATCAAAAATTGTGATGCATGCAGTTAATTAAAATCCAACACAGACGCCGTAATTCTTACACCACACGCTAATATACTTCTATTTAGAACTTTAATTTATAGTTAACAAAAGACATCAGTCAGAAAATGGATTCCTCTTTTTACAATAATTCTTCACCCGGCCCACCTTGACTGCCGGAAGGTAATACTTCATATATTTTGTCCCAACTTCAAAATTATCTTAAACTGCACAGAACACCAAAAATTTAATTAAGAAAGCGGCGTGGTTTGCGATGACGCCATTGAAGGTAACGACTGGATAGAGATGACGGTACGGGTGTTTTTGATTCCGGTTGAGGCTCTGCATCTGGATCTTTAATTTCCGGTGCTTACTTTGAAACTCCTGGAATGGGGGTTTAAACTTCTACTTGAGTAAATGCGTTTGGGTGTAGCAACGAGTGAGCTTTCAAGATATGGTCGACGTGACGCTTGTACTTGAAGCCGTTACATGCCACATAGTCGAATCAAATGAGTAAAAAAACGCTAAAAGCTCGATTTTTTTCGTGCATGCTATTGAAAATGACTTATAAAACATAAGAAAAATAATGTCCAATATTGATAATTAACAGAGGTATATAACTTTTTAACGCAAAATATGCATACCTATACTCTTTTTAATACAAAAGAGAGGAACGTCAGTTATTCATCGGTAACAGTCGAGCCTGTGTCACTTTCGGAATTGGGATGTCTGGTCACATTTTAGTCGGAAAATGGAATTGTGTGATAACATCGGGCCTTAGCCTCTAAAACTTTGTGGTAGGAGGGGCAGATATCCATATGTTTTTCTTTAGCTTGCTATCTAATAGGCATGTACTGACGATTCGTTAATTTGGCTTCAACAATTAAATTTTTGTGCATCATGCCAGGCTTTACAAATTTTCGTAGCTTCAGTGATTATTTTGGCTTCTGAATCTTTTCCCTTAGATTTTAAAGCTACTTTCGCAGCATAACTGAGCTCTTCCGCTTCAAACTGTGTCGACAAATTCACGGCCCGTTGTCTCTTGGTCTTCGAACTTCCTTTCTCAAACGTTACCTTTGGTCGACCACGACCCGATGACGTGCTTGGTTCAGCACGTGACACAGTTTCATCAAGTTCCTCCGGTTCTTCTTCGTCAACGTCAAAATTGCTGTTAAGCCACTTTCCATGATTCTGACGAAATCTTCTCGATTGCGATTGCATTTGTCCAGTCTTAATAAAACTTAGTTGCAAAAGTTAATTGCAGTGTTCCTTATGCGAACAATTGCTTGCGCATCCCCTGTCTTTACATAGTGATTGACTAGATAATCCACCACGTGAGCCTTCTGTGCTGCACGCATTTCACCAGATTTTTCCGATAAAACATCAAATAGTTTTCTTCTTGGTGGCATTTTAAAATACAAAAATTAAAATTTGGTGGTTGCTTAAGCTAAGGTAGTTTAGGGTAAATATAAGTAGGAACCATAAAGAATATGGACAAGTCAATATTTGAACAAAAAGCATATACTTCCAACTTAAACAATTTATCTTATGCTCAGGTTACATCACCCCACTTCATAAACAACCAAACCCAGAATACAAACACCAATGACATATTATTATCACAATTCCTTGTTCAAATTCGAAACAATGTTTAGTCAATTAATGAACCAGAACAGCACGATGCTAACTCTGCTAACCACGCTAGTAAACAAACCCTACGCATTGGTCTATGGAAAGCAAACGGGCTAACCCAGCATCGTTTCCTAGTCGAGCTATTTCTTAAACAGCAAAAAATTGATATCCTGTTAATTTCTGAAACCCATTTCACCGAATACAGTTACTTCAAAATACCTCACTATTCGACTTATTGTACCAACCACCCGGATGGTACAGCCCATGCCGGTTCAGCTATCATCATTAGTAATCAGATATTACATCACGTAATGGAAAAGTTTTCTACTGAATTTATACAAGGCACCATCGTAAATGTCAAAAGCCTCAACGGCTCCCTAGTGATAGCAGCCCACCCAGACATACAATATATGGAATGTTCTTTCAAAATCTAGGAAATAAATTTATTGCTGGTAGGGATTATAATGCAGAAGATCCAATATGGGGATCTAGAATTACTACTACTAAAGGCCGAGAACTAATCAAGGCCATGCAGGCAAACAACTATGGCCACTTAGCAACAGGTGAGCCCATCTGATTTCAACAAAATTCCAGATGCTATGGACTTCTTCGTCACCAAGGCTATACGTCCTAGGTACTGTAAAGTAGATGCCTGTTTTGATCTCTTCTTTGACCATTCATCTATAATCGTCACAATGAGTACGTCGATCATTACTAAAAAAAGAGACCTTCGCTTTACAATAAACAACAACAAACTGGGAAGCATTCAAAGAGTATCTAACCAGTAATTTAGTTATTCAGGTATCTCTAAAGACAGAAGACGAAATAGACACGGCGGTTCAAAGATTAACGAACATCATACACCACGCAGCCTATTACTCTACACCATCTAGTGGTGATAACTCCGTCATCATCGATAACTATCCACTACACATCAAAAATAAGCTTGCGGAAAAAGAAGAACCAGAAATACTTGGCAACGAACTAAATATCCAGCAGACAAAAACAGATTAAATAGGTTAACACGGGAACTAAAACAAGCACTACAGGATTGGAGAAATGAAACATTCGATGATTATGTCAGAAACCTTTCTCCCTACGCACATGGTGAGTACACTTTGTGGAAGGCCACTAGCAGATTCAAACGCCCAAACAATCCTATTCCTCTATTGCGTAAAAACAACGGCTCGTGGGCAAGATCAGACGATGAAAGGGCCGAATTATTTGCAAATCATCCATCAACCATATTTCAACCTATTAAACCATTCTCGCCCTCAGAAATAAAAAATATGATCAAAAATCTAAAAACTGGCAAAGCACCCGGATATGATCTCATTACCGCTAAAGTCGTGAAAGAACTACCCCACAAGGCTATAATGGCTCTCACTCAAATATGTAATGCAGCCATAAGGCTTCATTATTTTCCTATACAATGGAAGTTTGGTCAAATAATTCTTTTTCCTAAACCGGGCAAACCTGCACATCATACAGACCAATAACTCTATTACCTATTCTATCTAAAGTACTAGAGAAACTAATATTGAAAAGAATGCTACCTATAATCTAAAAAGAAGGACTAATTCCCCAACATCAGTTCGGGTTCCGACAACAACATTCCACCATAGAACAGGTACATAGGGTGGTTGACGTTATAGAACAGGATTTCGAAGAAAAAGGTACTTGTAGGCGTTTTCTGATGTCAGTCAAGCATTTGATAGAGTTTGGCATCCCGGTCTACTCTACAAAATTAAACAATCTCTGCCTCACCAATATTACCATCTCATTAAATCCTACTTAAGTGAAAGATACTATCAGGTCAAACACGCAGAAAGCCTGTCTAACCTCCACATTATTAAAACTAGTGTCCCCCAGGGCAGCATAATGGGACCTGTGCTATATCTAATCTTCACAGCTGACCTTCCTCAAAAAGAACAAGTTGTTACTGCCACGTATGCGGATGATACTGCTCTATTAGTATCTGACACCGATCCTGTGCAAGTATCGTCTATACTTCAAAGCTACCTCAACAATTTGCAAGAATGGCTAAACAAATGGCGCATAAAAATAAATGCAAACATTTACGACCAAACACGGTATCACGCCTCCGCTCTACCTGAAAGGCGCTCAAATACCAACCAAAGGCAAAGTGAGATATCTTAGCATACATTTGGATAAGCGGCTCACATGGAAAGTTCACATCACTAAGAAGAAAAAAGAATTAGATCTCAAAATTAAAAAAATGAACTGGCTCCTAGGACAAAGATCTAAATTATCAATAAACAACAAAGTGTTAGTGTATAAAACAGTGATATTCCAGTGTGGGCTTACGGGATTCAACTGTGGGGATGCTCAAAACCCTCAAATATTGCAATCTTACAGAGATTTCAAAATAAAACTCTACGCACTATAGCCAATGCGGAATGGTTCATCTCAAACCTTACTCTGCCCAATGACTAAAGATAGCATGGACTAGAGATGAAATCGATAGATATAAAACTAACTATGTTACCAGAATTCATTCTCACCCAAATGTGCTAGCACTCAACCTATTAGATAACACAAATGTAATTAGAAGATTAAATAGATGTAAGATTTTAGACTAAGATAACTAGCATTAACAGCATGGGGCCCGCGGGCGGTTTTCATGTCATATATAGTCTTAGATCACATTTGCTTGTTAGCTCCTAGGCTAGTTGTAAATCGGCAATAATGTTAATTAAAAAATGTGGATCTCTAGTTAATTATTAAAATATTGTTATTTCACTAGAGCAGATATTTTCTAAAAGTTGGCAGAACCGAGATTTTGCAATATAACCCTTAAATATAAAATTTTGTTAATTTTCAACAAATAAATTATTGAGTTATTTAGTTACTATATTTTTTTTACTTTGTATAAGAAAGTAAAAATGTGATTGTTTTCTAATGGAACAACTTCAAGCAAAAATCCATTTAACCGCAGCAGACAGGGTACCTAGAGTATATTTTAAAATAAAAATCTCTGTGGCATTTAATGGCAAAGTTTCTTTCGGTCTTATAGAAATGACAAAATGCCAAAGAAAATAAGTTTATGAAAAATAATAAAATCAGGTGCTTTAAAATTAAATTTGTTGAAATATTTTCTATATAAATAAAGTACTTGCCTTAAAGATTTTCTTGTAAAAATTACAAATTAATAGCATAAATATTTAAAGCACAGTTACGTTGAAGTCTGCCAACAAAGTGAAGTAAAATCGTAGTTTAACAATTATTCATATTTGAGGGGTCACCACAGATAGACTTTTAGAATAAATGGGTCAATATTCCGAGAAATATTAATGTACCCTTGGAATGTGGAAGCTTTATAACATATTTACAAAATTTGAATTTTGTCCGCTTTTTTCTGATTTTGGGCCACTGTGCACTGCTGGCCGTTTAACACACAATTTCTGTCACTGTCGATTGTCACAAGCCCACCATGACTGGGACAAGAAAGCTATAAGAATAATAATTATGAAAATAATCTTTTTTGTCCAAAAACAATTTTCTAACATTTTTTATTTTTGTGAAACGTGTTTTGTGCATCTATAATCCCTACATATACTTGTTGATTATTTTATGCTTAGTTTTGGAATAAAAGCTAGCACTTTTATTGGTTTTTATTTTTTAACTTATATTTCCAAAAAAAAGTGAGTTATTGCTTGAATTTAAATTGTAAAATTGGCATGTTGTTTACAGGCTTAAAAAATTAAAAAAAAATCATATTAATCAATTTAGCTATGCAAAAATATGAAACAGTCGGTCTAGGCTGCCATGAACTAATTGTATTAAGAAACATTAGTTCGGTAGGACTGAAAGCGTTGAAAGCAATTTTATTTATTGATACAAAGTACGTTCAAGTACTAAAGACTCCAATTTTTTTTCTAAAAAAGTACTTACCCAAGAAAGTTGACACTTCTCTTACTTTTCGGCGTAATCTCCGTTTAGACGTACACATTTTTTACAACGTCATTGCCATGATTTTACAGCTGCTAAAAACATTTCTTTGGAGGTGTGTTTTGCCCACTGGAAAATCGCTGATGCAACAGCAGATCGACTGAAAGATAGCGGCGTTACGTGTCAACATGTTCTGAGACATTGCCACCCGTACAGTTGTGTGTTCGTCGGTCAGCGTTTATGAGACCCACTTTGAAGAAACTTTCCGCATTTTCCGATCATTATGCAATATGGATTCCACAGGTTCTACGGAAATGCTAAGTTTAGAGAAGATGTCACGCACACCTAACCGGCGGTCTTCCGTAACAACTTTCTTATTCGCGCAATCATGGTTTCGGTCTGACTAGTTCGTGGTCGAGCCTGCTTTCGTCTATTGTCACATACCTGTCGACCTTCTTTAAACTTTCGTACTTACGTACCCGCATTTTTTACATCAATAACGCCTTTACCGCATGCTTCACTCATTTGGCGACCAATTTCTATAGGCGTTTTATTTAAGAGGAGTAAACGGGTAATTACACGTTGTTCCTGAACACTAAACGTTAGCATGTTAAGTACATAAAACTATACTCACTGAAATGGTGGCAATTCGATCTGTGTACATTGTATGGTGTTGCCATCTATATTATAAATTCAGAAATATTTTCCACATCTTTTAAAATTAACCGGAGCGCCCATTTGACTTTCGGAGGGTAAGGCCGTTCCGCGGTTTCCTTATCCGCATTATCAAACGAGTGCGAGCTGATCTGGCGTCAAATACTTATCGATAGTTGTAGTTATCACTTCAAATAAACTCTAAATAACCGCAACCCGTAAATATCTCAGCACAACAAACAAACCCCCACAGGGGTCCTCATCACAACAAAGCAGGCAAGTGGAATAATAACGATCTTTCACTACCTGCCACACTAAGTAAAAAGTGTTACTTCGATACCGCCACACTAATCGCAGCTAACAAATATTTCTTATCAAACGATAACATTCAGAGTGCTTCCAACATAATTCATCAAGGTAAATACGCTGCAGCTGTAGAGCAAATGAATATCGGCCAACAAAATATTCCTTCTACCTCAACGCAAGAAACTAAAATAAAAATTCCACGGATATTCCTACACTACGTTTCACATTTAATACAACAAGAAATTATAAAAGATCTTAAGGAAAACGTTAAAGGAGAATTTGATAAAGCCCAAAAAGGGGATAAACTCAAAATTAATTTAAATACTATTGAGGATTACAGAACAATTACCAAACTTTATAATGATTACAAATTAAATTACAACTCATTTAAAGACACTGAAATGAACGATTTTTCAGTTATTATCCGAAACCTTCCGGTTTCAGTTTCTGATAGGGAAGTATTAGAACAGTTAATAAACCTGAAATACCCTGTAATTAAAGTTATTCATCTTTATAGCAAGGACAGAAAGCCCATACCGCTATGCGCGGTAGACCTGAAAGACACCGCAACGGGAAATGAAATTATAAACTTAAAAAAACCAGTATAGTATTAGTGAAATAAAAGTAAGAAGAAAATCAAAAGAAATTCCTCAATGTAAGAAATGTCAACTGTACGGACATACACGGAATTATTGCCAATGAAGCCACGGTGCATCAAGCGCACAAATAATCATGAATATAATAAATGCTCAAAAAAACCTACTGATCTCCCTTAATGCGTGAATTACAAAGAACTGCATCCCGCAAACTTCAAAGGATACAATTATTACCAGAAAGTTAGCCGTCAATACAACCCTTCAAATCTAAGTCAAATTAGAGCACGAGCGTGAATTTCACCAACCACAACAAAAGTAGCTGTAAGTCGAAATATCCAACAATCGAATTCCTATGAACAAAAAGACTACAACAGGTCTTTTCCAAAACTATCAACGAAACCTAGCGGAAGACTTTCTAATCAGGATTGTGTCAAAAGTAATTGAGCTATTAATACAACACCTGGATAAAATTATGCCCTATTTAACAATACTAATACCATTATTTTCCTCTTATGGATCAAAAAAAAATTTACAATTAGTAATATCACAGTTCTAAATTGTAACGCTGATGGCATAAAGAGACAGCGCAGTATATCTATCGAGTTCTTTAGACATAACGTTGACGTGGCTTGCATCACCGAAACACATCTTATAAATACAGAAATTTTCAAGTTATCAGGGTACAATGTATATAGGAGTGATAGAGAAACGCAGACAGCATCGGGAGGAGTGGCAATTGCAATCAAACAAAAATTAGCTCACTGCTAGTTACTGGACCTAAATCTTGAAAACCCAGAAACAGCAGCTATTAATCTAATATTTATAAGTAAACAACCCAATAAACGGATTCTAAAAGAGGACATTTCAAAAATTTGCTGCGCGAATAAATGAACATTGCTAATTGGGGATCTAAATTGCAAACAAAAATTCTGGGAATATAGAGCTGATAACCCTAACGGTGCCAGGCTAAATCAAATACTAACGAACAACAACATACAAATATCAGCCCCTAAAGAATTACTTACTACCCCTATAGAACAGATTATAAATCGGGTATCTTGGATGTCGTTTTATTTAAAAACTTTCAAACACCTGTCTACCATACAGTTTTAAATAAACTTGATTCAGATCACCTGCCGGTAACACTTTCTTTTCTATAGTGAACCACTGCAAAAACTCCTATTAAAAATAATTAACGAAAAATAAACTGGAATATGTCTTAACGAGAGCTTGACCAAAATATCAAAAACTTTGGACCAATTAATTCCACTAGCGATATTGATGAGGCAGTCAACCAGTATACTCATGCAGTGAAAATAAGTGTACAACCAGCACTAACACCTTGGAAGCAAAAAAACACGCAGTGGTATCCATACTCCAATTGAAACAGCCAACTTAATTAAACTAAAGAACAGAACCAGACGTGAGTGGCAACGGACCAGGAGGACACATCTTAAAACGTTTCATAACCAGCTCACTCATCAAGTCGGGATAAAATTAGACAACTACAGGTATAATTTATATAACAAATATATTTAAGAGCTCCAGCCAAGAGATGCAACGATGTGGCAGGCTGCCAAAAAATTATTAATGCAACCTAACTAACAGCCAATGGCAACACATATCCAACTGACGAAGACAAAGCTAATCTTCTAGCATCACAGTTTGAAAAAGTATTTACACCCTATCACACAAACACCGTACAAAACCAGCAACAAGAAGTAACTGAAACAAACAATAGTTTCAATAGTCAACACCCTATAGAGATAGAACCAGAAATCAGAAATTTATTTTAAAGCTACCCAACAAAAAATCGCCAGGTCCAGATCAAATAACAAATAGTATATTAAAACAGTTCACCAAAAACTCAAATATATTTAACACCTGCTTCGAATAGGATATTTCCCTAGTGAATGAAAACATTCTCACATATTACCATTCCATAAAAGTGGTAAAGAAAAACACAGCCCGGAAGGTTACAGGCCCATGAGTTTAATTTCAACACTCTCTAAACTATTGGAAAAAGTTGTACATGAGAGGATCCAAAAGATAGTGAATGAACGTAATATCATTCCTCAACATCAAATGGGATTTAAAAGAAAGCACTCGACAACACACCAATTAATGAGAATTACCGAATTAATAGAGACAGGCCTTGAGAATAAGAATTACACTGTAGCAGCATTTATCGACCTACAAAATGCCTTCGCCAAAGTCTGGCACCTAGGACTAAGTTACAAAATAATAAGACTGGGATTTCTAAACTATCTGATTAACATAATATCATCCTTCTTAAAAGACAGAACATTCTCGGTGAGAGTGAATACTGTCGTATCAAATAAAAGACCAATATTGGCGGGAGTACCGCAAGGTAGTATATTGGGAACTCTTGTTCAATATTTACATGCACGACTTGCCAACTGACAATACTACCTTGGTATGTTCGGGATGACACTGCTATCTTAACACAAAGTGAAAACCACCATGTAGCGTTGAACTATCTACAAAGTGCCCAAGATAAAATGCACAACTGGTTTAACAACTGGAAAATTAAAATCGACGTAATAAAGACACAGACAAAAATCTTTAACATAAAACAAATAAAGAACTTACCAATAATAAGATTAAACCAAAATAAGGTTGACTGGAACAACAAGGATTCAGCAATTAAATATTTTGGCGTCTACCTAGACACCAGACTAGGATGGGGCTTCCATGTGAACAAAAAACTAAGTGAGTGCTATGCCAGGCTGGGATCCTATACCCGCTGGTAAATCAAAAATCATATTTGCGTGTAAAGTGCATTATGTTAATATATATAACAACACTATGACCTATTTTAACATATGCGTGCTCTGTATGGAGAAATGCATCTAATACACACCACAGAAAAGTTCTGCGCCGGTAGGGCAAGAAGGGACCGCTTCCACCCCAAACGTTGGAGGATGGCTATAAGCCATCTTCACCAGAACGGAATGAGATCTGACCAGCAAACTGCAACAAGACGGTTGCCTTGTATATAAAAATTTATAACTTGTTACATGTTGTAAAACTTTTGTTAACCTGAGTGTACAAAGGTGTAAATAAATAGTGTTAATTTGCAACCGACCGAATTATTTTAAATAGTCCGTCAAGCGACAACACCATAATCAAACCAGTCAGTCGGGCGACGACAACAGAATAAAGCAATCATTTATTCGTTATATACACAAATGAGCTTTAAGTTATGATTTTGGTTTAAACCATGGTGTAATAGACAGTAAGTGATTGTTTCTATTAGAAAACGACAAAAAGCACCTGTTAGAATTGCGCACTTTGCACTTGATGGTAATATTTATAGTCGATTTTTGAAATTCATCGTGTTTATGCAGTAGGAAAATTCATAGAAGGGGCAAATTTTGATTATTATTTCAATGAGCTATAAGAAATTGTAGTTTGATGGTATCTCAAATTTAACAATGCTCATGACAATGCGGTTTTAAATTTATGAGTAGGAAGTCTCTTAAGCAGTTTAAATTAAAAAATAATGTACTTATTCGTGTTATTATTACTTGTAAATTAGATCATTAGAAAAAGTTTTCTTTAATTATCTCTATAACTTTGTTTGTAATTAACTAATGATTATAACAGATTGTGGATAAGATGCTTATTACATTGGTAGTGATTACTGCTTTCGTTTAGTATAACTTAGCCAATGGTCTTTATAAATTGCTACGAATTGTCGTTACATCCATGCTTAAACCTTCAATTTGTTGCTTTAGCGACTAGTTTGATCCATTAATTTTTTAATAATTTAAGTTACTATCAAATATTAGCGTTTCAACTTTGATATTCAGTAGCTACTTTTTAAACCAGCGACTCCGAAAAATAGCATGTTTTCATAGAAACGTAATCTGTTGTGTTTGTCTTGGGGTCATCTTTGTAAACGACTACTCACTTCAATGGATGATTATTTACTAAAACTTTAATTTAGCATTATTTGATAAACGTCACTTTTTTAACATAACATTATTATAATTTTAACCCACTGAACGAAGTTCTTCTAATGCCTTGTTATATGTGTCACTTTCAATGGTAAATAATGTTATTTAATAGTTTGTATGGCTATTTGATGTTTAGCTGTGTGGTGTTTCAGCTTTTTCTGGGATTTTTCCAATTCAGTGGCGGTTACTTTGAGTTTAAGCAAATATGTCTAAATATCACGAATAATTACATGAATAATATATACATAACATTTTTTTCCTCTCTATTTGCAGCTTTTAGAGAAGCCAAAGTCAATGAAGTATATGTTAGATATATAAATATAATAATACATTATAAATACAAGATAAAAATCAATTAACACTACTATAATCAATATACGGGATTTGCTTGGACTAACCAAGGACATTAGAAATTTACAGAATTCATCAGGGGTATACAGCATACCGCGTTCGCATGAGCCGGTCTACCCTGTAACTGCAAGCCATATAATTACTAGCAGAATAAAAGAACGCAACAATACCTACGCCTCAATCAACCGAAAAATCAGGTGTAGGTGAACGTGTCTTGGAAAATTTTCAGAATCAAATGGAGTTTAGGCAACCCAATTGTAGGAACTATTACCCGAAATTATACATAAAGGGGTGAAAATTATAAATATAAAAATAGTTTGCACAGGGCAGAGAGATTTTATTTATTTAAATATTAGTACAAGGCTCTTAAGAGACGTAAAAAGATCGCCATACAGTGAGAAAGCGAACAATGTTACCTACAACGAGCCAATTTACGTGAGAAAATATCTCGGTTACGTCAGCAATAAATAGGCTATAAAATTAAAGAAAGTAAATGCAGTTACATAACATCTATGCTACGCCTACGAGTTTTTATAAATATGATTTTAATATCTCCAATTATTATACAATCTGCCTTATAGAAGTGGGCAATAAGAAGTTTATAGAGATTAAAATGTAAATACAGTATCACTGCTGATAAGGATTAGGCAAGTGAAGTAGAGTTCCATCAAACCCTCCCCTTACATTATATTAATACCATATGGGCAGTTTGAAAAGTTTTAAGCCAAAACATGAAGATAGCCCTACTCGTTAAAGCCATTCTGATACTTCAATCGTACATGCTTTAAAAGATATTTTTAAAAATTTAAACGTGGTAGTACCAGCTTAGCTGATAATGAGCGTTCGGGACGGCCAACAACTACAATTGCCACTGATAACATCGACAAACCGTCGAATTAAGAGAGAATTAGAGAGATGGCATTAGCTGTGGCCATATCAAACAAACGCGTTTGTTTTATATTGACTGGAGAATTGGGCATGAGAAAGCTGTTCTCGCGTTTGGTTCTACGCTTTGAACCCTTAACTAAACCAAAATTCATTTGAACAAACATTTTCGTGGCCCTACTTAAGCGGTTTCAGTGAACCTGATCCAAAAATGTAAAGACGATTTTATCGACGGGGAAGGTGATGGCACCTGTTTTTGGGATATTTTTGAATTCTGTTCATTGACTACTTAGAAAACAGAAACACAATAACGGGATCGTGCTACGCATCGTTATTGGATCAGTTGGAAGCAGCAATTGTTAAAAATGGTCTCATTTGGAACTGAAGAAAACGCTCTTCTATCAAGACAACTCACCGGCTCATAGTTCCACAGTCGGCTTGGCCAAAATTCATAAATTGAAATTTGAATTAATTAACGACCCAGCTTATTCACCAAATCTGGCCTCCAGCGACTAGTTCCTGTTTCTTAAGTTAAAAGTTTGGCTAGGGGGATAGAGATTTTCACCAAACCAGGAGGTCATCACAACTGCAGACGCCTATTTTGCACAGCAAGACGCCAACTACTAGTTGGCTAATGGATATTTGATAATGGATTAATGGATAAATTTGGAAAATGGCTAAAATGGCCATATCATCTGCATAAGTAGTAAGAGGTAGACTCAATTGGAATGGTGAGTCCTAGATAAGAGGATTTCTATTTCTTCGTCTGAAAGTTGACAAGGAAAAGGTGTAAAACCTTTGGTGAGATGTTCGGAAAAGGCATTCGCCTTTTCTTTGTTGCTGGAAATCCATTCGTCATTTTTCTTTTTAACAGGGGGTATGTGTAGAGTTTTCCATAGCGAGAACGTTGTTCGTCCATTTGCTATGAAGTTTTTATGTAGACCTGAATTTCTTGATTTGTATGTTGGCAAAGAAGCTTATTAATTATTTGTTAGCCCTGTTCAGGGCTCATTTATCTAGGTCCGGCCTAAAAAGTTGCCAACGTTTTCTGAGACGGCGTTTTTCAGCTATTTTATCTCTTATAATAATAGGAATGTCTTTAATTTGTTATCAATTTGGGAGTAGCTTTCCATGCTACCTGTTCAATAAGTTCTGTGAGTGAAACTACTGCTTGCTTTGTCATGCTCCTTGTTAGTTGAACATGTAGATTTATTAAGTACTCGAGTCTGCTTCGAAATCATTTCTAATATGTACTTTTGTTATGAAGTGAGGTTTAAGGTTGGATTTTAGTTATGTGCGAATGTATAGTTATTGTAGTGGCCGAATGATCTGCTGCTAGTTCGAAGCAGGATGTGATGGTACACTGACGTACGTTTAAGCCCTTAATGATAGGGAAGTTTAAAAGATTCGGGATTCTCCAACGGTTTGTGAGCCAGTAGGTGGGTTCTCCCGTAGACGGGCAAACAACATTATTTTTTCGAATAGGTGCCAATAATCGTTGTCCGTATTGCATTATGGTCCCCTACTGCTGTGAATCTAATGCCCATAGTCTTGAAAGAACGAGTGTAACCTGCTGGAGTGTTTCAATGTTTAAGTGGGCAGTAAACTGCTGAGATTATAAATGGAACGGTTGAACTTTCTATTAAAATATTTGCGGCTGTTCCGTCGGGAACCGTGCCATCGGGGTGATTTATTATATAAACAGTGGTGAAGTGGGTTTCAAGAAATATTTTGATTTATTTTATGTAATAATAGTCTTCACCTCTTCCATGTCATTAGTTTGTTGATTTTGTTGCATTATTTGGTATTGTATTGTATTTTCTGAAAAGTTGTCTGAAGTTGATAGTATCTGTTCTGCTTTATCTGCATATAATGTCCCTAGTGTTTCAAATAGCAGTTATGGTCTTTTATACGATTTTGTATCATCTGTTCTTAGTGGTGGGTATAGTTTTTCTTGTAATTGTTTATGGACTAAGTAACCGCGCTAATTGGCCGTGTGGTTGCCATTCCAATTCACACATTGTATTTTATTATCTTTGACTGTTCTGGGGCACTTTCTTGTGGGATAAAGTTGTGTACATTTGACACACCTGGAATTATGCTGACAGTAATTCTTCGTGTTTCCGAAGCGTTGGCACTTTATGCATTGTGGAATTGTTTATTTGGCATGTAGAGGTTCTACTACAACACATATGTTCAACAATATTTTTGTTTTGTAGATTTCTTTATTGTTATAGTTTTGCTTTAGCTTTACTACAAACATTGGAGCAGTTTTTTTATATTCCAAATATTAACTACAGTACGTCGTAAATCTTCTAATCCTTTCTTGATTTCGGTCGTATCTGTGTATTTTTAATGATTACTTTAAAGCTCTTGTCTTGTTTGGGCTTATAAATTTATATAAAATTGTATATTTCTTTCAGCAAGCTGTTTGATAATAGTAGAGTATATTTTACTTCTTTGGTTTGTATTTTAATTTGTTCATTACCTAGGCCTTTCAAAATGTAGTTGTCATTTAGAAGTGTTGTTAATGGTTGTGAATTTTTGACCTCTACTATAAAAATTCCTAATTCCTAATTCCCAAACCATATCTTCCAATGTATTGGTCGTCTTCAGACAGCTTGCCTCCTATTATTGAATTGAAGTCTCCTGTGATAACGGTGTAGTATGTTTTTTCTTGTCTCCTAGCGCGTGTAATATCTTCGTATAGTTGCTCCACTTCTTCATCGTCTGAGTTTGTCGTCGGTGCATATACGTGTATGAGTTGCATATTATATCGTTTGTTAATTTTCAGAGTAAGGTATATGACTCTTTTTGACACTGCTTGGAATTTCGTTACTAGATGTTTTATCTTAGGAATCCCAGAGGAGAAATGTTAGCAAACTTCCTCAGTAGCGAAAAACTATACTGTTTAAACACATTCTTCAAAAAACAAAGACAAAGAAAATGGACATGGAGCAGTCCCGACCAAAAAACAAAAAACGAAATAGACTACATCATGTCGAACGACAAAACACTATGTACGGACGTAGCAGTGCTAAATAGATTTAATACAGGCAGTGACCATAGATTAGTCAGGTCGGTGCTAGAAATAAAACCGAAACTGGAAAGGAAAAAGCTACAACACCAACAAAACTTTCCAACCATACAAGAATTGAGCCTCAATCAAGAAAAGTACCAATTACAACTACAGCGAAAACTAGAACCTACAGATAAGCTAAAGAACCTATACATAGATGCGCTAAATGAAAAAATTAAAAATAGTATCCACGAATCAGTTAAAAAAATATATGCCAATAAGAAACCTAGCGGTAGCAAACTAAAACAAGAAACCTTGAATTTAATAGAAGAAAGAAGACGAACAAATAGAAGCTCAAAATTTTCAAGAAATTAACAAGAAGGTCAAAGTGATGATTAGGAAGGACATAAGAGCACATAGAAATAAGCAAATTGAAGAAGCAATAGAGGACAACAGAAATATGAAGGTATTAAGATCGAAACTATCACAGAGTAAACAGAAAATAATAAAAATAAAGAATCAAGAAGGTACTGCAGTAGCAAACAGAAGAGATATAGTACATACAATAGAAAACTTCTACACAAAGCTATATTCATCTAACATATCTATACAGAGTTCGGTTAATAAAACTATTTCTAACGTGGGTTCCGAGGAAATACCGAGATAACTAGACTTGAGGTTAAACAAACCCTCAAGCAACTGAAAAATAGAAAAGCGCCAGGAGAAGACCGGATAACAGCCGAAATGCTGAAAATGGGAGGTGAAATAGTAGAAAATATTGTCACGGTACTACTAAACAAATGTTTGATTGAGGGAAAGATACCAAAGGCGTGGAATAATGCTGAGGTAATTCTTCTCTTCAAAAAGGGACCCATCAAATATTGAAAACTACCGCCCCATAAGCTTACTCTCGTGCATATATAAAGTATTGACTAAAATCATCACAAATCGCCTCACTCAAAATTAGACTTCTACCAGCCAGTAGAGCAGGCGGGCTTTAGAAAAGGGTTCAGTACCATGGATCACATTCAAACCATCAGAACATTAATTGAAAAGACAACGGAATACAACACCCCATTCACTTGGCGTTCGTGGACTATCGAAAGGCGTTTGACTCAATTGAAATACACGCCGTCCTCCAAGCACTAAATAACGCAAGAGTTGACTCCAGATACTCGCAGCTAATTAAACACATCTACGAAGAGGCTACATTTCACGTAAAGGTAGATGAAGACCTTCAAACTAACAAAATAAAGGTTGAAAAGGAGTCCGCCAAAGGAGACACAATGTCTCCAAAATTGTTCACGTCGGCGATGGAGGATGTGTTCAAGCAAATGAATTGGGAAGGATGGGTATTAACATTGACGGATGTCTGCTAAACCACCTGAGATTTGCGGACGACATCGTACTGATTTCTAGCAATATTGACGAACTTGAAGCTATGCTAATACAATTAAATGAGGCATCCAAGACCGTAGGGCTGGAGATAAATATAAATAAAACCAAAATAATGACAAACAGCGATGCAGTTGTTTTTATTGATAATCAACCGGTTGAAAGAGTGGACGAATATATTTATCTGGGTCATTCAATTAGGATTGGAAAGGAAAACCAAACATCTGAAATTAGAAGAAGAATAAGAGCCACCTGGTCAGCCTTTGGGAGGCTACAGCATATTCTCAAAATTCCGATATTCCCAATAGCCTGAAAAGAAAGGTGTATGAAACATGTATACTGCCCGTGGCAACCTATGGTTTAGAGACGGTGACGGTAACCCAGAAGAGCGCCGAGCAGCTAAGAGTTTGCCAAAGAGCGATGGAGCGCAGAATGTTGGGAGTGAGTCTAAGAGATAGACTGAAAACGAGGAAATAAGGCGTAGAACGAAAATACCCGATATAATGCAGAGAGTAGCTCAAGCAAAGTGGCAATGGGCGCGACATATAGCACGGCATGAACCAAACCGCTGGACCTCAAAACTCTTGAGATGGAGGCCCCGTTTAACGAAAAGAGGTGTAGGAAGACCACCAAAAAGATGGAGCGACGATATCCGAGACTTTACGGGAAGAGATTGGATCCAGAAGGCTCAAGACAGAAATGCATGGAAACAAATGAGAGAGGCCTACGTCCAACGATGGACGGTTGCAGGCTAATGATGATGATGATGATGACTATAAAAATGGGTGGTGGTGGCGGGTCCTTAGCAGTGGGTTAATTATGTTCTTGTGTTATGTCGACATCTTCAAATAATGAATTGAATCTATTGTTGGTTTCTATTGTTTCTCCGAACTATTCTAGGTTCTTTTGGGTTGCTTGTTGGTTTTTTTTCCGGGACTTCGATGAGGCTTTTTGCTAGATACAGTTTGCCAGTTATTGTATTGGTTAATAAGACAAAATTTAAATTATTTATAAAAACGAGATTCTAATATACCTATATGGAGTTGTAATATAGAATTATGCAAATGTGCCAGACTATCGTGTATTGTAATCTTACAAAGATCCAAATCATAAGGCCTAAAGGTAATAACAAATGCTGTTTGATATATTTTAAATAGGACTTAAAATGCTAAATAAGTGCAAATAGTTTCCGACAAACAACATTTGCATGGTGTGTACGGTAAATACGGCAATAAAATGGCACCGATCAAAGAAGAAAAAAATCAAGGTAAAGAAATTTGGTTCAATCGACGAAAAGAACATAGTAGTAAATGGAGAGTATTACGCTTATTGCATAGTGTTCGTCTTCTGCACTATGACGTCCCTACCCATAAGGCCTCAATTGTCCAAATGCTGCAAAATATCGTGGCTTAGAAAGCTTCCCTACCTACCCTACAGCCCAGAGCTTAATGCATACTATCTATTTTCATAACTGAAAGAAGCTCTTCAAGGTAGAAAATTTAACATCGATGAAGAATTGTCGGAGCTGTTTTGAAACATTTTGCAAATAAATTATTTCAGGGGTATTCAAATGTTAGTTGCGAGATGTAATAAATGTATTAAAATAAATTAAGACTACATTGAAACTCTGTTGTTTATTTTATTTACACCTGGAATATTGTTGGACCAAATACCTTTGGTGCTTACTTGATTTTCTTAAAAAATAGTCATTTTTGTTGCTTTTGCGTTTTTTTTTAATAGTTGTGTTTGATTGATTCTTGTCTCTTCTTTATACGTTTTAGTGCCGTACTAATTTTTTTTTATTCTATGCTATACTCCTATTACACTGATCAACGCTAATTTTATTGTCAACAATTTGACCTATTTCTAGGTAATTTATTGGTACTGATTACAAATATGAAGTCCATTTTGCTGCATTAGCTCTATTTTTAGAGATAATTAGCTAATTATAATTAATAGCTTAAAAATTCAAAACTAATATAGCAGTGGTGCACATAACCAAGTTTTACTAAAAATGACAATGTTTTCGAAAAACATAAACGTAAAATCAATAAAACCCATAGTGGTGTTTTATTTCGTATAATAACAAAGAAATTCAGTAGTTTATTTAGGAAAATTACAACTAATTCATAAGGAAAAGCGTTGTTTATATGATTTTCTTTTATGTGGTTGTCAGAAAAAACACGCTGAATGCGCCAGCAATAGTCTCCCATCATATGCTTGTCCCATCTGCTGTGATATTTTTCTTCCATTACCTTTACATCCTGGTGGAATTTTTCCCCAAGTTTGTCGGAAAATTTATCCAAGCAGCTATGAAGAAAGTGTACTTTAATGCTCATATTAGAACCCAAGTTTTAAAGTTCATTAATATGCACCAGTTACTCATAATTGTCCGTTTTGTGGTTACCCAAGAAGTTCTTAACTACCGAGACAAAGTTACACCAAGCAGCAGCTTCAATATTCGTCATGTGATTTGTAAAATTAGAGTCCTTAATAAGTTTGCGAATTTGAGGACCATCAAAAATACCCGCTTTCAGCTTTTCCATACTTACGATCTACAAATGTATTTAAAGCAATCGCCATCTTTGTTCAAAGCCTTAACAAATTGCTTCATTATTCCTAACTTGATGTGAAGCGGTGGGAGAATAATTTTTTCCGGTCAACTAATGGCTCGTTTATGACATTCAGCTGTAGCTACAGTCATGTTTTGTGTTATTGGCCAATTAATTCTATTTAAATGACCTTGCTTTGCCCTAGTATCCCACAAGCAAATAAAACAAGGGTGTTTGGTATACCCACTTTGCTGCACAAGCAATAAGCTCACTATTTTCGAATCCACACAAATAGAAAACTGATGTCCATCATAGCAGAGTTTTTGCAATATTAACTCAATGTTTTCATATTCTTCTCTAAGCTTTGTTGAGTGGGCGATAGGAATCTAAACACATCGGTTGCCATTGTGCAGCAAAACTCACTTTAAACTTCTACTGGAACTGTCTATGAACAGTCGCCAATCACTTGGGACAAATTGTATTCCCATTTGACGAAGAAATCCAGAATGTTGTTACAATAAACAAGTTCTTCATCTTGGCTGAACTAAGAAACAAGTTCCACCTCTCGTGTTCTATAAATTGTTATTTTTATATCTGGATTGAGGCAGTTCATTGCTTTTAACTTGGATGTTAGAAGTTCAGATGTTTGCTTTGATAGACCTAGGTCATATCAGGTCATTTAGTCCTTCTTGGGAAAACTGCTGGGATGTTGAAGATATTCTCTCATATTTACTTCCACTGCTACTACTTAAGTCCTGGTCCTCAATTTCTTCTACTTTTGACAGGTAATGTGGTATATACAGAAACCTTTTCATTATGTGGCACAGGTCTTCTTGCTGATTCTAAATCAGAATATTCTCATTTGCGTTTCTGGTATCTATTAAAACCTTTTACATTAACTAAACAAAAATAACAATCGTCGTGGTGGTTTTTCAGTTCTCTCCACACTACTGCCACACCAAATTTTAAATGATTTATCCATTGTTCTAAACATTTAACACAGGTTTTTCACTCTATATGGGGACCTTAATAGGCTTGCTTTACAAAATCTGTGATATTTTTTCTTTGTTTCTGTACAGCTTTCTGTTCCAACAGCTTTCTTCGTGAAGAACACATTTCTGTAAACAACAAGCGTAATTTTTTTAATTAAATATGTACATACCGCGTGCAGCACAAGTCACTTAATTAATTATTTAAGTCATTGCAAGTAAGCAAGATTAGAATTGTCGAGAAAAGTAGATTTTTCGCATGCATTCTCTTACAAAAAGCACCCGTTATGGCTAAATTTCTTAAAAATGATATCCACTATCTCAAAAACTAAAGCCAATTTGGAAAAACTACTTTTATTTTTTAATTTAGCAGACCTGAAGTGCCCTAAATTCATTTAAAAATACTGGCAACAAAAATTTTTTAAAATTTTGTTGGGCAGTGTTATATATTTTGTTAATTATGTTTTTTATATCACAGAAAAAAAGTCGCTAAGTTTTTCAATTATTTTTTATTTTATTTTGTTTAAACAATTTTATACTTTTTGTTTTTATTTCAATATTGCTATTCAATTTTTTTAGAAGAGTTCTCTTACATTTACCGCGCTTTCTAATTAATTGCTAGTTGTTCTAGTAAAATTTGTTATTACTATAATTTTAATTTATTATTTAAATGCTATTTGAACCATGTCTTAGTAAAATAAATTGTTTGGCATAATAACAGCTTTTGTGATTTGACATATATTACCACTTGTGTAAACATTTCCATTGGCTAGCATGCCAAAGTATCTAAATAATTATATTAGCATTTATTATTATGTGTGACGTTAATTAATTATATCTATTTGCTGAATTCCACTAAATTTTTTAGATAATGTACCCGAGTAAACTATCAAATATAATTTTTTCTCTTATCTCAATAACTTTCTATTCCTATTGGAGCCTCCAAGTCTTGGTGCGCCATTTACAAAACAGGAAATATCATAGTTGCCGGGCCATTCCGTTTTACAGAAATTAACAGGCGGGTGAAAGGGTCTTCGAACACTGAAAGTTGACAAACGAGCGGTAAACCCAGAACGCGAGGTCGTCGGTCTTCTAGGATTTTCATCTCGAACTCTCGACTGCCGGCAATTTCAAAGGAACTCCAAAACTCTCGAAGCTCGTGAAGAGGAGCCAATTTATGAAGAGGGCGTTGTTAAAGTTCTTACACATCGTAAATGCATTTAAAAGGCATTGAGCTTTTATGTAAGACTGCGCTTTAGTGCTTCAGCCACTTTTATACATTTTCCATCTTACTAAAGCTCTACAATAAAATAATTTATTTATTTACTTTTTGTCTACCTTTGCGTTAATGTATAAAGCTATAGTCTCGCTTATGGTATTATTCATTCAAATGAAAGAGCATTAGAGTTGCTCCGCTGTAATTTGTTGCAAAATAAAAAGCAGAATTTGTAAATGTACTGGAGCTAACTGCAGCTCTCCATTTTATATGCAATGTATTGTAAACTACGTTGCTTGAATATATAACTAGAACAATACGTTACCGGTTAACGTTGCACACGAATGCACTTTGTCTGCACTGTAAGACTGCGTATTCAAGTTTATTTCAGTTTAAGGCTGGTTTTATTCTTATACGTCTTAGTAACTCTTTAAACAAGTTCTGTAAACTATTGTTAACTCTGTATTAATATTCATACAAAACCTGAGCCATTGTTAAATATAAAAAATAGCTAAAATTAAATCTTGAAATAATACAAAAACCTAGTACTCTCTACTTTATGCTAATTATATTGTCGTAATTTAGAAATAAGTTTTAATATTATAACTAATAAAGTGTAGATATGAATTTTACGTTTCTAAGACTTTAAGTATGTTAAGTGAGAAGTACAACCACCATCAGTACTACATAGCGTGTCTGTAAAGTAAGATTTATTACCACAAAAAGCTAATTAGAGCGCATCGATTGTCTGTTCGCTCATGCTCGTTGAGTTTATTTATATATTCGGAAAAAAATCTGAGTATATGTAAAATAAAGTAGAGGAACATACGAGGACTAAACCACCTGCGTTCTGTAGCTGTGTCAACAAGGTCTCGCCATTGTTTTCTATCTGCGGTCCTTTCTTTCCATCTTGTGTTTTCCAGTCTTTTTATATCTTCTTCTACTTCATCCATTCATCTCATTCTTGGTCTCCCTTTTTGTCTTACTAGTATTGGTTCCCTTAATGATATTCTTTTTATCATTCCGTCATCGTTTGATCTCCATATGGGTCCTATCTATCTTAACATATGCGCTTTAATTACTCTCACAATGTCTTTTCCCTTTATTTCTTCTAATATTTCGTGATTCATCTACGAACGGTATTCAATATTAGTGATTTTCTTTGGTCCTAGAATTAATTTGAGTATTCTTCTCTCCCATATTCTTAGAAGTTCTTCTTTTCTTTTTGTTAGGCGTAGTGTTTCGGTTGCATACATCACAACTGGTCTTATTAGTTTTGTATATTCGTAATTTCTTCTTCTCACTGACGCTCTTATCTTTCAAAATATTTTTATTATTGTAATAGGTTCTGTTTCCACCTTGTATTCTGTCTCTTATATCTTTTCCTCTATTATTCTTCTTATTTATATCTTTGTCCGAGTATTTAAATGTTTGCACTTTTTCAAATACATATTTTCCTATTCTGGGATCTTATTTTCTGTTGTCGCATGTATTTTGTTTTGTTTTCATTTACTTCTAACCCTCTATCTTCTGCTGCTTGTTTCAGTTGTATGAATGTCTCACATAGCACTCTCACATTTCTTGCAATAATCACCACATCGTCAGCATAGGCAATGATTTGTATCTGTTTGGTCATTAGTGATCCATGTCCACCTACTTTTCTCATAATGTTTTCTAGTACAGTGTTGAATAGTGTTGCCAACAGTGTGTCACTTTGACGTACTCCAGTGTTAATTACAAAACTATCGGTTATCCCATCTGCCGTTCTGACCGTTGTCGTGGATCTCTATGTCATTTGGGTTAGTTTTATCAGTTTGGCTGGTATCTGTAAATTTTTCATGTCCTTAAATAAGCGTTTTCTGTTGACTTTATCAAACCCTTGTCTGAAGTCAATAAATAATATATGCATATCTATATTATATTAATCGCATTTTTCTACAATGTGCTACAATACATGTATAGCGTCCGTTGTAGATCTTCCAGACCGAAATTCATATTGGTAATCCCCCGTGTGCTCTTCGGTATATTCAACTAACCGCCGTTGGATTAGTGTAGTTAGTATTTTATATGCCATTCAGCAATGTGATTCCCTGTAATTGCTACACTCCTCCGGGTCACTCTTCTTTATTATCGACACTATAACTCCATTTCTCTATTCCTCGGGCATTTTCTCACTTCTCCATATCTACTTTATTAGTCTGTTAATCTTTCATGTAGCTTCTCTCCGCAAACTTTTATCATTGCGCCTTCGATCTTATCGCTACCTGGTGCTTTGCCATTTCTTATTTTTATCTTATTAACTTCTTCCTCTTGATAGCGTTTTAGCATTTCGTGTTATTCCATGTTCTCCCAGGTGGGTATCTGCCCTTATATACCCTGTTTGTATGATCTGTTCTGCCGTTATTTTCCATCCAGTCTGGCAGGCCAAGCCTTTACGTGAGCTTGCCTCCATCTATTTTAATGGGTAAATTAAATCTTCCTCTGATGGTTTAGGCACTGTTCCTCTTCCTTCATCTGCCTCTATTCCCTCTTCTTTATCCTCCTTATTTCCATCGTTCAGTAATTTTGTATTCCATCAATCGTTTCTTTATCTTGTTATCTCTGTATCCTTGTTTTCCTCTTGTTTACTTTTCCCGTTTGTTTGTTTCTGTTACTGGTTCCATTTCTCCAGGGCTGATGTTACCTGGCCCGGAATTTTTTTGGGCAACACAAGGGAATTTTTATAATCCCAAAAGAATGTTACCTGAGGGCGACTTTGTGGCACCGTGTGCAACAGCGGGTTTATGACCTACCGCGCCACGTCGTGACAAGCGGTTCCGAGTCGGCCCGAACGCCACCGATCATATCCGCCATGGCATTTACCAACCAGGACAAGGGCGCCGGCGCATTTTCCAATTAGCGCAAAGGCGCCCCCGGCGTCCACCAATCCTGGACAAGCCCTGCATTCCCCAGCGGGCTCAGCGTGCTTTCACCCTGAAACTCTGTACCCCAACAGCAGAGTGGGGCACGAGATGAGCCTAAACCTGAGCCAGTGAAGAATTCGCGCTCAGTCCCAGCCCCTTAAGAAGAAATTATCAAGAGTCATCAGGTGAGTCCATTTTGGTTTCTTTTTTTGCTCGCTGTCTGTACCTGCTGCTCGCTTTCCGGACCCGCTGCTCGTTGTCCGGCTCCGCCATCGGCCCCGCTGTTTGGCCCTGCTGCTCGCTGCCTGGTTCCGCCACCGGCCCCGCTGCTGGACCTAGCTCGCTGCCCGTTTCAGCGCGTACATTAAGTCATAGGTTAAGTTCTTGTACATTAGCTGAGTAGGTTAAGTTAGCTAGGGTTGATAGGTTGGCGTAAGGTAGGTTAAGTTCTGTAAGGTTGTAAATATAATTCTAATCGTAAGTTGGAAACGACGCTTCGTTTTTTTAGCCTTCCGTGCCCCACACGTTGCCGGTGGTAGCGTCCCGACGCCCGATTTATGACAGCGCGGGCCCTACCTGGTGACAATACATAGTTCTCAAGTTACTGTTTCTACTGCTCTCTTCAATTTCTTCCATTTCATTATTTATACATTCTCTCTTTCTTTCTCTACATATTCTTGTTGCTTGTTTCTTCAACTCATTATACTTTTCCATATCTTTGTAGTTCGTAGCCATTTTACTCTTGGTTCTCTCTTTTGTTTTACCGCTTCTTCAAATTCTTCATTGAACCATTCCTTTCATCTTACTATTCTCTTATGTCCGACTACATTTATCGCCGCAGTTTCAATTTCATCTTTTAAATTTTTCCACTACCGTTCTATGTCGTTACTTCTAGGTTTTTCCATATTTCTGTGTTTATAGTATTTTTATATTTCTCTCTGATGTATTCTACTTTGAGTTTTTCGATATCACATTTTTTTCTTTTTTTTATTTGTATCTTTCTGTGTTGAAATCTTTTGTTTGAATTTTGCTACTACTAGACAGTGGTCGGAGTCTGCGCATGCTCCTCTGAATGTTCTTACGTCTCGTATTGATGATGCTCGTTTCTTCATTATCAGTACATGGTCAATCTGATTTCCCTTCCCTCCCCCAGGTGGCCCCATGTCTCTTTGTGCGCTGTCTTGTGTTTAAATTTGGTACTGCTTATTATTAAATTATTTCTGGCTGGGAAGTTACATAGTTTTGTCCCAATAGCATTTGTTACATTATGCAACGTATGTTTACCTGCTACCTCTTGGAAGTAGTTCTCTTTCTCAATCTGGACATTAAAGTCGCCTACTACAATCAGGGTATCAAAATTTGGTATTGCTTCACTGATCTTGTCAAGTTCATCGTAGAAGGCCAGCTTTTCATTATCGTTTTTTCCTCCGTGGGTGTATATGCATTTATAATAAATATGTTCGCCGGTTTACCTTTCATTCTTAGGTATGATATTCGTTCGTTAATGGGTTAAAATTGGAGAATTTTATTCTTTCTTTCTTTGCTACCACAAAGACTGTACCGTTTTTCCCTTGTTTTTTTCCCAGAATACAGCATTATAAAATCTTTTTTATTAATTTCTCCCTCTTTTGTTATTTTGTTAGTTACTTTTTACAATTCTGTTGGTTAAGCAACTTATTTAGCTTTACCAGCATTTCGTTTGCCCGTTTGGCGTCGCCAGCACACTAACTTGCGTTTAATTTACTTAGTTCGGTTTAAAACCTAGTCAGGCGCTAGCCTCTCTTGGCCTCCGAAAACTAGATGTCGCTATTATTTAATTTGTAATAACATTTAGTTTACAGTTTCTATGTGCTGTGTTTATAATCTATTGTTCTAACCTTATTGAATCTTACAGTTTTATGCATATTTAACGGTTACCGAACCAAATGCAGCCTTACCTGTTTATCTGCTTGTTTTATGGCTACTCACTTCTCTGAAAACTCGACAATATATGTTTATTTTCCTTTATTTTATTGTAAATCACAAATTTTTTAACAGCTTTGGGTCGACCGCTCAAAACACACCACTACCCAGCACACCGTTGACAGTACCTACATTACTTTTCAACCTAATAGTCGTGCAAAGTAAAACACTTGTCATAACGTCTTGCAAAGTTTCTATAACAAACTCTCTACCTGGAAATGAAACTACCCTGCATAAGCATCTTGAAGTGCAGTGTCGTCGTCGAAGCCCTTGTTTTATGTGCATAACAGAGCCTTTTGTTAGTTTTTCCCCAAATTTAATGTTGATTTTACCTTATCATGCATCTTTAACATGAGATATCGTTAACCTACCACACATATACCAATCACATTTGGTCCGTAAACATTACACAGTCCGCGATAAATCGCAGCTGCCGAAAGTTTTTTCACACACAGAAATCATATTACTGCACGCACTTCACATTTGTCTCAGCGTTCGTTTTAACTGCCCTAGCAGTCGAGTAAACTGTAACTTAATATTTTTCCTGCACTACTAAATACAACGTCACATGAGAAGTGTCGTTAATTAGATTTAGTCCTCGCGCATGCGTAAAAGAAGTGCCCTTATTATATTGTAAGAGTAGTTGTTGTGTATAGTGTTACTTTGAGATTAAAAAGTTCAAGTCCGTTGAAAGGCACACCAACTGAAATATGCTTCCTTATACGTTTATTAAAGGCAAGTAATTTTTAACCGGCATTTATTCATTAACAAATTCGTAAAGTGTACAGTGGAAATGCAATAAATGACTTAATTATTGGGGAGATGGATTAGAAAATTTAATGAAGGTTGAGAAAATGTGCATGATAAGGAACGGAGTGGCAGCCACTTATCGTTACTTATGATTTGCTGCAGATTGTTAACAAAAAGATTGGTAAAAACATCGTTTATAAGTTCAGCTTTTACCAATAAATTTTCAAAAATTATGGATAATTATACATTATCTGTCTTTACAAACAGCATCATTTTATGTTGTGACCGAAAAGTGGACTGTATAGTAATTTTAAATTTTAACAAAGGAACTTCAAACAAAAGTTAAATCTAGAAACACTAACCCGTGAAAACGGCGCTTTCCGGCAGATATTGGTTCCCTGTGCTGTTGATTCTGGATGGTCCAGGAAGAGGAAATAAGTTACCCCAATCTTCATAGCGGAGCCGAACCGTAACGTCTTTCCTGGTGCAAAGGTTCCTTCGTCGTTGCTTACCGATTCAGAGCAAAGAAAAAAATGAATCCAGTTTTACCAACAAAAATTTCAACCCCGAATAGCAATCGGGAAATAAAACGACCTCCGGGAAGAGATTAATCTGGTTGGCAAAATATCGAATTTCGCCGTAAAAGTAGCTTTTAACAAAACGGCCTCGCAGAAAATGAAAACTTCTACTGCCAATCAAACACGCCGGCGAACTCTCGATCAAAAAAAAAAACGCTCTCGGTTTACGAAAAATTTAAAACTATCACAAAACTAAATTCAAAAACGAAACCGAAAGTAGAGCAAAGGCGAACGCAGCCCGCGGCCTATGTATCAGCGCTCCGCGTGGTGGTGGAAATTCTCGTCAATATGTCAAACCCAAAATATACAAGAGGGAACCAAAATACGGCCGGCCCTAAACTAAAAATTAAAATAAAAGCAATTGTATATTGGCGCGAACACAAAAGTTGTACAGAATCTCGCCCTACATTGAAACAAATGTTTTAATGTTCATTAACAATAGTATAAGTATATTTTTAATTTAATAAATAAATTGTTAAAAAATAAACTTTTGCTGTACTTTTCCAGTTGAACTTTCTGAATACACAAGTCAAAATGATGTTAAAATTTAGCTTTGTATTTGATGAGTATCTTCTTACGAGGTTCATTCAAGTTCTAAGGTCTCCACATATTTTCTCACTAATGAAGGTAAGCATCAAGATGCAATAAAATTTAATAGACACAAAAAATATTTCTGAATTTATAATATAGGTGGCAGCACTATGCACTATACGCAGGTCAAATTACCGCCATTGCAGTGAGTGTAGTTTTGTATACTTAAAATATGGCATCGTTTAGCGTTCAAGAACGTATAGACATATGATTGCAGTACCTTTCCTATAGCTTGAGCAGCAGCCAATTTTCTGCTCCAATAGTTTCTGGGTCGTACAATTTTCCGGAATTTCTATATCCAGGCCAGAAAATGTTGTGATTTATCAACGTACAAGTTACTAATAATAACTGAGTACCTGAGTTCGCTTCAAACAAGGGGCAGCAATGGCTGTCACCTAAGGGGAGGTGCTTGCCACATCGCCCCGCATCAGAGATGGTGAGGGACGACCAGGCACAGTGGGCGAACATATGAGAATCTTAACCTTTCAGTTTGTAGTCCGTGCTCTCACGGGGTGCGTTAGAGTCTTACCATTATTATAACAAAAAGAAACGATAAAATCAATGTACTTACATACATATTTAATTGTTAATAACTCTCTACTTAACTTCCTCGTTTAATTCTCGCGCTGACTCTAAAAGTACTTTATCATCTTTTATCCCCTTACATCAATTACCGCTAAAGATACTTCATTTGAATATCGTGCAATGACGATCCACTGAACCTGTATTTTACAGTGTATAAGAAAACCATTTGGTTTGTGACAATACCAGATATGGGTTTCTTGTAAAACAGCACTCAATCGAATAAGTGCTGCTTATTGATACTAATTATATTGTTCGTAATGATCAACAAAAAATTATTATAGGTTTTTTTTATTTAAGGGGGTGCGTATTCACAATCTACTTCTACAAACTTCTACTACAGCGAGCCAAAATAATCACACAGAACCACAATTAAATTTATAAAATCAATTGTCAGCATTTTTAAATGAACTTAAAAGTATGTTTGCACAGCTAATAAACCAGAACAGTATGATTCTAAATCTACTAACCACAGTTATTGGAAAACTACAACCATGAACAATTTAAACATACTTAGAATTGCGACATGGAATGCCAACCGCCTACTAAATCATAAGCAGTAAATTATATCATTTTTAAATATAAATAAGATTAACATTCTGCTCATTTCTGAATCACATTTCACCAACCTGACAACATTTAACATACCTCAATACTTCACATACAGAACTCCCCACCTAGACGGCACTGCCGATGCTGGCTCAGTAATACTTATTCTCAAATCTATTTCGCATGACGAATTACCCAAATTTCAAACAGACAAAATACAAGCGACCAGCGTCAAAACTCATCGTCAGCGCAATATACAGCCCGCCGCGGCACGCAATATCTACAGACGAATACAAAGACATCTTCAACACCCTTGGTACTAGATTAATAGCAGGGGGAGACTGAAACGCTAAACACACCCACTGGGGGTCTTGACTAATTACAACAAAAGGTCGAAATCTACTACGGGCCATAAGCGATAACAACTATGACTTTCTTAGTAGCGGTGAACCCACTCACTGGCCAAGTGATCCTAGAAAACTCCCTGATCTCATGGAAATTTCATAACAAGGAGAATAGCAAGAAATAACTGTATAACAGAATCTAACTACGATCTGGCATATGGCCACACTGCAGTTACGATCAGCATAAGTACTATTGTTATCACAAAATCACCCCCACCTAAACTAACCTCGAAAAACTCCGATTGGTTCTCCTTTCAGCAACACCTAGAAAAAGCTGCGGATCAAATCCGCTACAAACCTTGACAAAGTAGCGCAATACTTCATTCAAGTAGTTCAAGAAGCAACCTGGAAATCAACTCCACAACATGAACAAAATACAACAAATATCACGAATATACCACTACACATTTGTTAGGTGATAGCCGAAAAACGCCGCGCTAGACCAATTTGGCAAAGATCACGAAATGTGCCAGACCAACATATCTACAATCGATTAAGCCGAAAACTGAAAAAACCCTCATGGACGTACAAAATAACACCTTTAAAAATTATATTACTAATCCATCTGCAAATGACTACACGCTATGGAAAGCTACAAAAAGGACCGCAGACACCTGTACCCCCTGTCCGTCAACCAAACGGTGACTGGTCAAACGTTTTTGCCTCACATTTAACCAACGTCTTTAAAATTGAGCCAGAACATACTGACCACGAAATCAAAAGTTTTATCGATACACCTTGCCAAATGTCTTTACCAGTAAAAGTCTTCTCTCCCACGGAAGTACCGGAAGAAATCAAATTCCTAAACATACGCAAAGCCCCAGGATATGATCTCATCACGGGAGAAGTTCTAAAACACCTGCCTAAAAAAGCCTCTGTTCTCCTAACAATCACATTTAATGGCATGCTTCGGCTATCGTATTTCCCTACAATCTGAAAATATGGAGAAATAATAATAATCCATAAACCAGGAAAGCCTCCACAAGAACCGTCGTCTTATAGACCCATTAGCCTGCTACCCATCGCAAGCAAGGTTTTTGAAAGACTGTTGCTAAAAAGACTATATGCGGATCATGATTTCCTAACTATACTCCCCAATCACCAATTCGGGTACCGAGAACACCATTTCACAATCCAACAAGTCCACAGAATCGTTAACACAATATCCCGAAGTTTAGAAGATAAAAAATTCTGCAACGTGGTTTTTCTTGACATCTCACAAGCCTTCGATAAAGTTTGGCAAAGAGGCTTACTCTTTAAACTAAAAAACTCCCTATCCCACAACTACTTCCTCCTCCTTAAATCATATCTAGCTAACAGACACTTTTGTATTCGACATTCAGTACAACACTCGAGCTTCTACCCTATTAACTCCGGAGTCCCCCAAGGTAGCGTATTAGGACCACTGCTTTTCCTTATTTACACCGCAGACATACCTGAAATTGCCGACACACAAATAGCTTCCTTTGCTGATGACGTGGCAGTCATTGCCACTGACGAGATTCCCATAAACGCCTTCGCGAACCTACAAAGAGACCTTAACGTACTTCAACAATGGTACACTAGATGGCGAACAAAAATTAATTCAGCTAAATCAGTGCAAGTTACGTTTACCATGAGACGGGTAGTGTGTCAACCTGTAACAATGAACAATGAGCGAATTCCTGTACCGACAGAGACAAAATACCTCAGCCTTCATCTTGACCAAAGGCTTACATGGAAGAAACACATCCAAGCCAAAAAAAACAACTTGACACAAAATTCCGACAAATGCAATTTCTCATTGGCAGAAAATCAAAACTCTCACTAAATAACAAAATACTGATATATAAAATTATAGTGAAACGCATATGGACATATGGCCTCCAACTCTGGGAATGTGCGAAACCATCATCGAACCACAGTGTACAAAGGTTCCAATCCAAATCACTAAAAGTACTTGCTAACGCTCCATGGTATGTGCGCAACCTAACACCTCATCCCCACCTGAAGATCCCATTTGTCACAAGTGAAATTTCGAGAATGAGTGCCTCCTACAACATGCAGATAGCTCACCAAACAAACGAGCTAATAGACCAGCTCTAAACCAATGGCCCACCAATACGAAGACTGCACGGAACATGGCCCCCGGACTTATTGCCATAATTATATAAAGACAGGAAAGAGAAACATTCAGTAATGCTGAAGCTACTAGCCTATAACATATTTACTTAATACTCTATACAAATGTAGATTGTAAATGAACACATTGTCAAATAAAAAAAAACTTTTAAAACAGTATGGAGTAGTCTTTCCAATCCGAATAATTTAATTTATTTGTTTCTGGAAAACATCAAGCTATGTGTGACCGTCGGACTTAAAATGTCACCTATGTAACTAGTGATCTTAGGAGTGTGGGATGGTTTTTTTATAATTTATTTATTTTATATAGTTACCTAGACAGGTTTTTTTTTTAATTAGGCAAAAATTTATTTTGTCGTCTATCTTTATCTCTGTCTACTATCGTCCATTAAGAGACTTAGGCACCACTATTGGTGTTGCTTACAGAAGACCTTAGAGTTGTCTGTAGCTGTATATACAATGCAATTTTCTCTCTAGAGTAGAATTAGAAAAGGACTGTTTGCTAAAATCTTAACTAGTCTAGATGTTGGCCCTTGTTGGTTATTAGAGTGAAAAAATTGCTGGGCAGACTATCGCATCCAATGCTTTTTTAAAATGATCTCTTTTAACTTTAGGGGCAAATTTTTTTTTATTTCTTAATGCGTATGGAGTTGACAACAAATCAGATAATGTCTCTACCAACTTATCACCAAAAGAGATGATGAGAGTGGGTTACATAGATTTCAAGTATACGGTAAAGGTAGATCTTTAGTACAGTTCCTCAAGGGGTGTTTAGTTGTGCACATAATACTGATTACAAAATTGAAGGTATTTGAAGCTCTTACAATTGTGGTTTTCTTCTTGTGGAACGCCTGGATCACCATTAAGTTTTAGCCACTCTGCAAACGCCCGAAAAGCACACCATCTTTAAAAAGCAGGGATCCCTAAGGAAGAAAGGGTAGGGACTTAGACGCAGGAACCTTATATACCAAAGATATCAACCTCAACATAGCGTTATCCCCAAAAGTTACTATTTGGAGTGGCTCCTCTGAAGATAATGGATAAGTATGGTAAGAGTATCCATAAAACTCTTATAGAGTTTGTATTTGTACATTGTAACCCTCCGTTTTGTTAGCAAAAGGGCTTTGGAGTTAACAGAGCTCTCGTTTTCACTTTTCAATAAGATAACACAAGTTCTCTTCTGAACTAGAGAGGAGACATTACTAGACCCTCTGAGATTTTTTCCTTGCTAAAAGCCGCAGTCGATCACTTGAAGTCACTAATTCTTTAGAAACTAGATATTTCCTAACTTTACTAATAGCAACGAGATCTTTTTACTCCGACCAAGTTTGTCAAGCTTTAAGTGTCTTAATGGAATTATTCTCCAAATTCAGTGGAGATATTAATTATTCTGGTACATCAATTTACGAATATATTGGTTAGTCTATTTTAGTGATAGTGAAAAATGCTTAAACTATTTCTGTATATATCCAACGTCAGTATCCCGTTTGCGGTGATGCATTCCGTCTTAAGGAAAGTCTTTACATCAACCAAAGACAAATCCAAGAAGATCAGAAGCACTTCCACCTCTTTTAATAAACTAATTGAAAATTGGCTTAGATTGACCATCAGGTGCATAAATATGATGTTGTACATAGATAACCTAACCTTTAACTAAGTTAAATTGATAATTAGTCACACTTCATTTGATTTAATTTTAAATAACTCGTTGTTAGCTAGAGATGAAATCTTGCATCTATGAAGTTTATCTACGACCGGCTTGCTGGACGCTAATGCCACCAATGCATTTATTCATCTAAGTTTAGTGTACACCAACCTAAGCCATTGTGTTCAAGAAAGATAAGATAATTTTTTTTATTAGCCTTCATTAATTACTCTGCTTGCACTTACTAAGCTCATTCTTGTATCTATCATTTTCATATAGTTGTTCTTAATTTGAGAGGTTATTTTTTTTACAAATTAATTACTATATTCAATATTTGCTTATTTTTCAAACAAATTTCACTATAATAGTTTTTTCGATGTACTGTAACAAAGTCGCTTTTGGATGTGTATATTTATTTTAAAACTCCAGTACATAGTTACCTGACGTACTAACACCTTCGAATTTATTTTCACACTAATGGAGTCTGGTGTAATGTGCTTACTAGTGGCATACCGACTTAAACTGTTTAGTTTTTACGACCTTTCGTCACACCACCTTCCATAGCCGTCAAAGTGACATTAAATTTTACTGTATACCATTTGTATTTATGCAGAAGTTTAAAGACACTATTAAATATATTTTATCTTATACTAGTATTATATTAGAGTACTAATCGGTACTAATTCTAATAATTCCTCAAAAATGTCCGTATCGCAAGCACGAAGAAACACAACTATTTAAGATACGTCTCCATTGTCTGTAATTTCATCACACCCGATGGAAAAATCTTCGAAGCCAGATGATTTTGTTTTGTTCTGAATACTGAAATCGTCGGTCAAATTAATAGCTCTTTCTGCAAGTGCATTTTGAGACGCTCAGCTTCGGTACGAACGCACACAAGTTTGTCCTTGGACTTTAAATGCCTGATAGGTAAATCAAACAGCCACTAGAAATAAGCGAGTTCTTGCGTTCACTTCGAACAAGGTTTAATAATATGGCAAGTAAAAGGACATATGATAGACTAAATCTTCCAGTTTGCAAACAATTCTTTAGCGTAAAGAATAAAGCGTTGTCTAGAACGTAAAATATATTGCTCAACAACACTCGAATTTTTGATAAAGCGTGATATGAAAATGAAACATTGCTATGTCATATATGTACGTTCAAATTTTATCGAAACAATTTTTCGTGGAATATTGAGGTAAAACCGCACCTTCTGTATTTATAAAATTTGAAATCTTCCAAGAAAGCATATTTTGTTTGAAACTAATTTATATACATTTGAAATAGAAATTAATCAGACATAGAAAATAAATGTCGATACTAAATGTCTCTGACTTCTACAAATTTAAAATCTATTTTGCTACTGCTTAGACTTGCACTGACCTAAATTCCTATAAAATATATCACAAACGCGTTTTAGATATGATTACAAGTATAAATAAATTAAATCAAAGTTTCAAAATATTTTTGCCGAAACACGTTTTGTAACAAGTTTGAGTATTTTAACTACACTCTACGTTAGCTTAGAAATCTCCTCAGAAATCATACCTAAAGGAGAATATCTGCGTCATATCTGGAAAGCATTTGAATTAAACTGCGTCATCTGTAATCTAACTAGTAACAAAATATCTATCTGTAGAAGTTATATGCTGTATAATAAAAAAAACTGCCTCAAAATAGTAAAGCCATATGTCATGACGAAAGACTGGGCAGTTTTTATGCATTTACCCAAATGTAACAATCAATTAAAAATCACTATTTGTTTAACTAAAATGCGTTTATGTCACAAATATTTACAAAATGATAAAATGCAAATTAATAATCTCACAACCATTAAAAGTATCCTTATCGTTATCACCTTGTACCTGGTTATCAATTGTCGCTCGCACAGAAATTTAGGTGCCTGTAGCTCCTATATAAAGGAAATTATTGTAGGGTATGGTTAATTCATCTACCAAACCAAAAATGAACTCCTTTGTAGTGTTTGGAGCATTGTTGTTATTTGTCGTAAGTACAATTTGTGTCTGTATTTCCCTGGCAATATTTATGTTCTACACACGTAATTTAACTGTTTTTACAATAAAATAAAATGTCTCTTTCTGAGTTAAATAGTAGCTTTGCTGGCGGCTAATCCTATCAGATAAATTCCATTTCCAAATGTTTAATAGAAGTTAAATCAAATGTTTTCATTAGGTGGCGCGCATTTAAACGTTCTTTTTATCAATTATTTTGTTACTTAATTTTAAAATAAACCGATTTTTTTAACAGGTAGCTTCAGCAAGTATCCAGAAAGGATGGGTTGACTACAGAAGCGTGCGCGACGAACCAACTACGGTACAGCCCCCTGCTTCGTCAAGCCCTGACGTGAACTGCACGCAGGCAGGCCCGAAATGCGGATCAGATTGCAAAACTTTGTACTTGTGCATTAAAGACGGGGAAAATTGGAAGCCCAAGGAGATCTACAAGTGCGATGATGGCACCAGTTGCAACGTAGACTCTTGCAGCGCCACTCCGTCCTCCCAGTGCTCCCTTAAGGGCAAACAATTCTCTTGCGCGTCAATCGAAGGTGTCTATCCAGATCCTGCTGATTGCAGGAAGTTCCACTACTGCGTGCCAGAAGACGGGAAAACTGAACTTCTGCACAAGCCTAGTAGCTGCACCGACAACTACACCTACAACCCCCGCACAACCTATTGCGATATAGTTCTGCCGAAGAATGGGAGCTGCCCGACCTACGTGCCTCTCTGTAAAGCGCCAGGACAGACGGGAGCACTCTCTCAAAATCCTTCCTTATATTATATCTGCATGTCTTACTCTCCAACAAAGCAAAACTCCCTCAAATCCACCGACCTTCTGTATCCCTATCTATATTTGTGCCCAAACGGTAAAAAATACAATGGCAAGTTTGATTGCCAGTAATTTTTGTCTTACATTTATTTGTGTGAATATTTAATAAACTTATTTAACAAGACATATTTTTTAGTTGGTCACCTTGTAGATACATTAATATATAACTTAAAATTGATAACAACAAATATTAAACAGCCCAAAATCTAAATAATTATTATTATAATCGGTAAAGCGTTGCTAAAAAAAACAATAAACTTTCTTAGTATTATTTCTATACTACAAGTTATCTAACAGTCTTTTTAAGACAAGATAATAGTACCAATGGTTTAATTCTAAATTTGAGATGCTAAAACGATAAAATATTGTGAAAAACTAATATTATTTTAAATTTTATATAACTCTTATTAGCAAAACCAGAACTACTACTCTTTTACCAACTAACCAGTTAAAATTAATCCAATTTCATAAAGTGCAAAGTAAAATTTTCATATAATGTTCTCTAGATATTACAAAAATTTATAAATGAAAACATAAAGTTATATACAATCCTAGACTACACATACCGATGCAATAGTAGCCATTACATTAAAATTAAAAAATTATTTGAACCTTGCAATTAATTTTAAATTACTATGAATAACAGGCTAGTCGCAATAACATTACACTAATATATTTGATATGTCATTCTCTTTTCTGTTTTGTTTTACTTCCTAACTTTATTGATATAAAATTTATTTAGTTAGGAAGTGAATTACAAAAGCGTGTCTTGTCCATGGGGCTAGATAACAACCGTAGCGTCATCGTACTTTATCTAAAAGGTAAGTTTTATTTCAAAATTGGTCATAAAAAGGAAACGAGTGAAAATAGATAACCTTATCATCACTGATTTCTCGGGGAGAATTTTGAAAAATATAGTAACTATGGGATAGCTAATTTTTAATTAATTCGTATTGCTTAGTGGAGTATGGGGAGTTTTCAAGAGTAGCACCACACTACTCAAATTCACCTAGTTGCAAAATCTCTTATTACTAGATTCTTTTGACCAACTGAAACCAAAACAATTATGAGAATCCTAATACAAAGCATATCGTTAAAATATTAACAAAAATATAAATTATAAACGCACAACCTTTACGAACAAATAAATGCGTTCTTACGTTACTGACAAATTAGGTCGTATACTAAAAAAACAAAATGTATAAAAGATTTTTACGACTACCAATAAAATAGCTAACTTCATCCTCTTAACTAAGGACTATTAAAACTTCTAATCCCAAAGGGTTTAAAAAATACATTGTCTTTGCAAAAAGACCTATATAGACCAATAACTAATGTAAGTCTATTATTTGTCTTCATTTAGCCCACATGACTACGTAATTTTCTTGTTTGTTCATTTTCCAAAAATTTTTATTTTTTTAATCGCCATCTCTTATCATCTTTCTGTCATTATCGATTTTAATTAGTTCTTCCATGCTAAGACTAGTGTTCCTTTTTTGCTGTACGAAGATCACTCCGTAACTTTCTTGGCTAACGTTCTGGAATTCTCTTTATGTGTACATACCATTGCAGTGCAATATTTTCTAAGGTTTTGGCAACTGATTGTTCAGTTCCCATCCTTCTCCAGATGTATTTTGTACTCATTTTGTCTCTTCCAGTTAATTACAGGTATCTTTTTACAAAGTTGAGTTTTACTGTCTACTATTTATCTCGAATGATACGAATGTCTGTTTACATTTTTGCTCTGAAAAGGACTGTTGTTTTCAACAATGTTATAAAAATATCTAGTTTTGTTTTGAGCATTTGTTTTCATTTCATAATATTCCATGTAGAGATTTTGTAAGCATTTTCCTTATTGTAACTCTGGAATGAATATCTTTTTTTTTGCACGTGCCTAGGTATTTGGAGTACACAAAATCTATCTAAAAGCAATCTACTAGAGTTTATCCAAAAATACAAAGTAGAAATACGTAAAATCTCTAAACTGTTTTGAAAACCATTTTGCAAATTACAAGGAGTTATATTTTTTATAAACAAATACATTACAAAATTAACCCCAAGTTAAAAAAAGTAATGCACCACATACAACCAGGAATAACATAAGCGCAAACATCAAAGCCAAATATGTAACAGATACAACAGACTTAGACATTAAATACATCGTGTTTTAAACGTGACGGCCCGTATTGAACGTCAACCGATAAGGCCAATATCGTCATTAAATGGGGAAACTACCGATATCAACCAACATATTGCCAATCGCTCACCTGAATCGGCTTCTTTGTGGCGAATTAATTGTTGAATCTGTTCATGATAAGACGCGAAATTGTCGACGTTTCTTTAAAACGAATTCGCGCTGGTACGAATGTTGCCGGGCTTCTTGTCCATCTTTAATAATCATTCGCCAGCACCTTTCATATCAAATCCGCCGATAAATGCCGGCTCAAAAGATGCCGTTTGTTACAAACGTAGCAGATATCAAAGGCCCGCATGCCGCCGCGATATAAAGCGGTTCAAGGGCGAAAAGGCCGCCACACCAGACTAATAATGACAATTACAGAATACACAAATGATTTAACTGACTCAAAGATTATGACGAAAAATATAGTCATTTAGATGGGGATAATTATAAACCTCATTACCGCACTGGTTACTAAAACGTCACAGTTACTAAAAATTGTGGCGTGCAGTGTTAATGGTTGTGTCAACATACACATAAAATCCTGTTCTTTTTTCAAATTAACGAAATTGGTGTAATGTTAGTTCACATAAAAACTTATAATTATACAATTTGCAATACAAACCATTCTAATAGAACTACATATATTAAAACTGCCGTCATAATCAGAAATAATATCAAACACCATGAACATAGTAGAGATAAAGGGCCTGCGAGCTTACACAACATATAACAAAACAAATCAAAACCTTAAAGTTATCAGCAGCGTACTGCCCACAAAATTCGCAAGAACAAAAAATATTACAGATAATTAAACTCTTTATTGGGTATCAAAATTGGCAACAACTATAGGTCAAGAACCATTAAAAACCATAACAACAATTTAGGTTATTTTCCAATCGGACAACCATATTTGCCTACAAACAACAAATTACCAAATCTAATCGATTTCTGCATTACAAAAGGGATTAACAATAAAAAAGCAAATGTTGTATCTGTTTTAAATATGTTTTCTAATTAGCAATAATCAGTACGTATTCTGTTATACAGTATATGACGTAAAAACCAATTTCTTACAAAGTGACAAATAACTAGGAATTGTTTCCGGAAAAGTAGACGAACCCCGTGATCTTAATGTCTCACTGAAAACAGCAATATATATATATATATACACAAATATCAAAATTTCTCATAAAACTGAAAAATTCCCCGTTGCGATAAAACAAGGAGTTGCAGAAAAGCTAAGCAAATAGTGGACACCTACAGGATCTAAAGCAGACAACAAAATATTACTATGGTCACAAAAAAAACTTAGAAAATTATTACTGCATTTGAGAGGCAAAAAGAAAAAAGAAATTGCAACAGTTCTTTATTTTGAGTTAATAATTTTAAAAACTAAGGAAATAAAATACACATCGTATACGTAATGTTAATCAGCATTTTTCTTAAGATTAGAATACTGTTCAATTTCCCTAAAAAATTATTAAACCTGGCAAAAATATTAATGAAGTGCCGTTATATTAACCGATATATCTACTTCAAACACATTCAAAAATATTCGAAAAGACAACATTCAAGAAACTGAAAGCAGTGTTAGAACCAGACCATCAATTTGGCTTTTGCAACAACCACGAAAAAGTAAAACGAATGATTAAGTGGTCAAGGAAATTAATGGCATTGAAACAAACTAGTAATGTTACGTTGCCTTCCTTGACATAAGTCAAACATTTGATAAGATATCGCATTACGAGCTATGTTATATAATTAAAAAGAAATTATCATATAAACTGGTCATACTCAACTGAAAAATGTTTCTTAGAACAACAACAATCTTTAACCGACCAGCATCTTATAACATTTAGACCTCCTCAAGGAAGCGTTCTGGGCCCGATCTTAAACTTGCTGTATACAGCAGATCTACCTTCTTCTGCTTCTTATCATTTTGCCTTTTTTGGGGCTATTGGTCTTGCTAGTCAATTTTTTCATCCTATTTCTCGAATATAGTCTATCCAGTTTTTTATTGATTTCCTTCTTTGTTTTTTGGTTGGTTCTCCAACTTCCATTACTTTTCCTGTGATTCTATTTAGTCCCATTCTTATTATGTGTGCGTATCAGTTTAATTGCTTTTTTTTATTTTCCATTATTGAATCTTGTTTTATTATTTTCTAATCTCCTCGTTTTTTAGCCTGTCCCATTTGTTTTTTTCTGCAATTTTTTGTGTGTTTCATTCGATAGCATTTATTTTAATTTCGCTTTTATTTTTTAATGTCCAGTTTTTTCAGGTATATGTTGTAGTTGGTATTGTCAGCTAACTGAAAATTTCTTCTTTACCTACACGTCTATGTCTTTATGCCCTAGTACTGTTTTATTTATGGTCTAACACATTTTTGTTGGTTTATTTGCTTTATTTATTATTTCTTCCTCTTCTGTTAATATACGATACTTCCCAGGAATTCATGTTTTGTTTTTACATTTAATTTATTTTTAGTCTTAGTCGTTTATCACATCAGCCTCATATAAAAGGCTGCTCACTTTCATTATCTCTAAATTTCCGTATCCAATTACCGTATCCTCTTGTTTGTATTTTTTTTAATTTGCTGATTTATCTTATACATAATGATAATAAATAGTAAGAGACTATTTCTGCCCCTTTGTTTAATTCCTTTAATTATTTTGAATTCTTAGATTGTTGTCCTGCCATTTGCACTTTTGCCTTACTGTTTCGTACGTGCTTCTGATTGCGTTTATTAAGTTACTGTTTACTTTCAATCCTCTCAAGGTCTTCCATTTTTCCCGCCTGTGTACTCTATCGAAGGCTACTTTTAAGATAACAAATATTAAGTATAGTTTCTCTCCTTCCTATTTGTACTTTTAATTTTATATACATATATGTTATTTATCTGTCTATTTGGTATGAATGTTGGTTTCTTTTCTCCTAATTATGTTTAAATTTCTTCTTTTTTTCTAGGAGTTATGCGTATGATTTGTAGATAGTTGGGGTTAGGCATATTGATTTGTAATACTCACAGTGTTTGTATTACTTCTATGTATATCCGTATGATTAGGTTAGTATTCCATTTCCGCGAGATTTTTTGTTCTTCCCATGCTTATTTACAAATAGCCCCTGGTCAGTTTGTTCCTTTTTGGACCAACCATTTAATCATATCTGGTGCTATGCTATCTTCTCTACTTACCTTACCGATTTTTATTAGTTGCATTGCATATTGAACTCCTTCACTCTTAATTTCTTGTTGTATTCTATTTGTTCTTTATTTAAACGGTCTTCTGTTCCTATTGTGTGATATTTATTTGTCTAGTGTTTTTCTACGTTTCCAGAATTCCTTTTGTGTGTTTGTAGTTGGCCCGGTTTATTTTTTATTGCCTTTATCTCTTTTCTTTTATTTGCTCTTTGTCCAAAATTTCTTACTGTCTAGCATATGTAATTCTGTTATCTCTTCTTCAAACTCTCTTTAGAATTTTTGTGTGGCTTCTCTTAATAGGTTTCTCACTCTATTATATCTTATCTATCTGCGTTTTGTTTGAATATATTGATCCCATGTTTTTCTCTTTTCTCTTTTCTCACCAGCTTGTCCTTTTCAGATGATTGTATTTGTTCTTCCCACATATGCACTGTCTCCTTGAATACTTTCTATCTTTCTTCTAGGTTTCATTTTGTTTTTTTTATTCTTTGTAATTATATATCTGTCTATTTCTGTTAATTTTCTTTATTTTCGATAATTTTAAGCTTACGTATGATCACGTTACAATGTTATCTTGACTTTTGATTGTCGTTTATTCTTGCATGATACTTTGTTGTCACTAATCTTTAATTTGTTCCTATTTGTTTGTTTTGACTTCTTGAATGATCTCTGTTCGATTTTGGGTGTACGCATATAGTTTGTTAGGCTTTTAGCGTTTCGTTCTTCTACCACAAGTGTATGTTTACAAGGGCTATTTTTATCTCTCGATAGCACTGCTAAGGTCTCAGCCGAAGCGGATCTGTGTACTGAGCTACTATAATGCTTTCCCCCCATAACATCTGTCGCTGCCGAGTCCAAAACATTAGTTGAAGCTGAGCTGAAGGCTCGTTGGCATGGTCAGCAAAATAATTCTCTCGCTAAATGCGAGTTGCCGCTCCTACAGGCAGAAAAAAATGGAGCAGCAGCTTTGTTCACAGTGCAAACTTTATAAATGATAGTGTCATGCGAGAATTGTGTAAGAAATTTAAAGCAAAGACCTTGTTCAGCGGCTTGACAAAGTAGTTTAACAGAGACGGAGGATTACCATTAGTAAATTGTCTGTGGATTTTCTGGACATTTTAAGGTCAGTTCTGTACACGATCGCAACGGAACACTTAAAATACCAAAAACTTTGTGCACCTTGGTGTGCCCAAAAAGTTGTCCGAGGACCACAAAGCACGGCGTATGGTATCAGTCTTAACCTTTCCCACACGTGGCGCTGATGAGAGGGGAGAGTTCTTAAAATCAATTGTTACAGAAGATAGAACTTGGATACACACAAACTCTTTGAACAAAACTAAAAAATTTAAACAAATGTTCACGAAAAGAAAGGCCATGGCTACTATGGCTACTCATAGAGTATATGAAGCCGGGGATTATGATCAATGCAAACGTGTATTGTCAGACATTAGGTCGACTGCAGAGAGGCATTCAGAACAAAATAAAAGGCATGCTGTTTTCTGAAATTGTTTTAATTTATAACAATGCACGACCGCATACTGCTATGGTAACCAAACAGCTGCTAGTACAATTTAATTGGGAAGTGTTCGATCACCTAGCGCCGATTGACATTCACCTTTTTTAAGCGCTGAAGAGAGATTTGGGAGGATAGTGCTGCGGCACCAACGAAAGGCTTCAGGATACCGTACAGACCTATATGAACACGCTGGTTCTATTTATTCTATTCAAATTTAAATTTTTCTGTATCTTTTCATCTAGGGATTTTTCACTTCTTATCTTTTCTCTAATTTTTTCTTTTAGTATTCTTTTATTCCCTAGTTTTATTTTAGGTTTATTTTCTATTCCCTAGTTTTATTTTAGGTTTATTTTCTATTGCTTGCAATTGTTCTAGGTCGCATTTATTTTTATTTATTATTAGTTTATTGTATCTTATGGTTATATGGTACTTATTGTATTTCTGCATTTTAAGTTCTTTCCTAATTTTTTGTATCTCCTTCGTGTAGTTTTTTATGTAAATTTTTGGTCCTTTTAGTTTTTTAGTTGCTTTAAGAATCTCCATCTTCTTTGGCCTTTTTCTTGTTGCGTTAGAATTGGTCTATTTTGATTATTTGGTTGTTTTCCAATTATTCTGATTTTTATTACCTCTTCCTACATTACTATTATCTCCATGCCCCTAAAAAAAATTTTTTATTTTTTTTAACTCTTCTTATTCTTTAATTCCGTGTATAGTTATATTCCTTATTTTATTTCTCTGCCCATTTCTTTTGCCCTTTTCTCTTACTGTATTATGTTTTGTTATAATTGTTGCTAAGTCAATTTTGTTTTCCATGCGTTCGTTTTATTTTCATTTTATTTAATTTCTTCTAATAATTCATGCACATTACCAAACTTTAATTTATTTTCTTGTGAATGTAAATTTCTTAAAACCGTCTCTGTTTATTGTTTGTACTTGAACGATGTTCGTGGATTACGTATGTATCTTGCACTTCGCTCTAAATTGCCTTAAATTAATTATTAAATCTAATCTTACTTCAGATTTTCTTGCGGTAGATTAATCTTCTTTTTTTCTTTCACTTAATTTTACAGTCACTTCCAGAAATTTTGCCTTCTATTTTATTATTTATTCTGTGTATTTTCACTAACTACTCGTATATATTTTTACTATTCTTGGCCAGTAAATCTACCTAATTCTAAATTAATAACATTTTCAAACTGTACAGCTCTTATGTACTTTCATTCCAATTCTAGAACTGTTGCAAAATTTATGCAAGGCAACCTACATAGACAAAATGCAAATATGACTAAGAAATTGAGAATAAAAGCAAAATAAGATAAGCCAAGTCAAGTAACCTTAATAATAAAGTAAGATAACTGCGCCGGATGACATTAAACGAAATACATTTAAAACATAAAGCACATAAAAAATATCTAGGTTTACATTTAGATTGACGAATAACATATGTATACAAAAAGGGAGCAGTTAGGATTAATGTTAAAACAAATATATTGCATGATAACTAGACAATCGCAACTAACAACAAAAAACAAATTAATAATTTATAAAATAATAGTGAACGTCATTAGGAGCTATGGAGTACAACTTTGAGGATCAGCCAACAATGGCAATATTGTCGCTAGCCAGCGGTTCCAAAAAAGCTCATCATACTGATAAATAATAATTCTGTGTATTTTCAGTCCAAGAAGAAATTAAAAAAATGTTAGATTGAAAAACAGAGTGAAAGTAAACCCAAATAGGCTACTTCACAAAACTATGAAATTAAGACGTTTAAATAATTAAAACCGTCAGGCTTGTCCTAAAGATTTGATTAATAGAAATAATATTAATATTAGAAAGTGCACTCATATTGGTAGTACATATTTATAATTAATTTTAAAGCAGATTCAAAAACCAGGCTCAATCGCAGCTTCCACTACTCCTCTCTAAGCTATTTGAACAAACTCTACTAAGAAGACTAGAACCTACTATGGAAGACCTGCATTTAATCTTGAAACATCAATTCGGTTTTCACAAAAAATATTCAACATTGGGACAACTCAGTAGATAGTGCATAACGTAAAAAAAAACATTGCGAAGAAAGTCATGTCCAGCAATATTTTTGGATGTGGGCCAAGCTTTCAATTAAATCTAGCACCCTGGCCTGTTATATAAAATCAAGAAAACCCTACAACAGTATTATTTGGTTTTCAAGTTGTATCTAGAAAAAAGATACTTTCGAGTTAAAGTAAACGATAGCCACTCACCAATTTACCCAGTCGAGGCAGGTGTACCGCAAAGTAGTGTACAACATTAAACCCGTTGTTTACGACGGACTCACCTGTTAGTGACAATGTTGTAAGTACAACGTTTGCGGACGACATTGCTGTATTATCTTTACATGGAAATCTATTTCATGCATCAATTCATCTACAAAATGCTCTGAAAGCATTAGAGAGCTGGACAAAGATTTAACACATCCAAATTAATTAAAATAACTCGGCATTAATGGTTTTCACTGTCCTAAAAGTTAATCTGTCTTCTATAACCTTTAACGGCACCAATATATCACACAAACAAGACATCAAATACCGCGGTATTCTTCTCAACAACAATCTTACCTGGAGAAGACACATACAGACCAAGCGAAAAAAACTAGATATCTGCGTGAAGATCTGGTTTCTCGGACGGAAATTCCAGCTCAGCTTAACAAACAAGGTGTTGTTATATAAAATGACAATAGTGCCGATATGGACATATGGGATCCTGTTATGGGGATCTGCTATCAAACATCAATATCTGACAAAGATTCCAGAGCAAAACAATTCGCTCAATAGCAAACGCCAAATAGTATGTGAACAAGCGCACATTATATAACGATCTAAAAATCCTATCGATTAAAGATGGCATCAAAGATCGCTGCAGCAAATACAAAGATCGGATTAGTAATTACCTAATATTCTAGTAACAGACATAAATAATGTAATGCAATTAGACACCTGAAACGGACAAAGTTTAATGATCTAACAAATTAATATATAAAACTTGTATATTTTATATGACAGGAGGCCACCCTTGGTGTTTCTCTCCACATGTTATGCACATCAACCAATTTGCTTGTTAGTCTAGTTAGACTAGTTGTAAATATACAGTAAATAAATAAAAAAAAGATACCAAGAAATGTTTTAATATTTTAGTAACATGTGTTCTATATACATTTTGTAAAAAATTCTAAATAGTTTTCAAAATTATTATCGTTAACCCTGGGGCAGTTCAACAAATATATTATCACAAAAAATTTAATACTGTCTAGTTTCTTTTACATATGTTTTAAAAAATAAACTACAAAGCTATTTATGAGATCAAGTAACTGAAACTTTAAAAGTGACTATATATGGAAACGTTACTGTAACAATTTTCTAATATTATATATTTATAGTATATATATATATATATATATATATATATATATATATATATATATATATATATATATATATATATATATATATATTATAGCAATGTTGTCAAAATAAAATAATTGTTTGACACTGTAACTGTAACTGTAACTGACCATATCAGTAAAGCCTGCAATACTAAGAGACTGATCGTAAAATGAAGACGGAGGAATTTTGAACAAATGACTACTTTTTTAATTTATAGAATATAATTACGAAAAAACACTGAAATTATTTTGTAAATATTGAAACGATAAATATGTTCCAAACATGAGTACTACAACAAATAAATGATGATATTAGTTAGAGTACAAGCTCCTTTAGTCTTTCTTCTTAAGGAATCGCCAACTATTGATTGAGAAAAACACGATGGGTAGGAAATTAAAGGCCTAAGCACTGCTGCACAACGTCGAGCACGACAACACTGGCTTTTTGAGATTCTTTGCGGGCGAAAATAACTTCATCCAAAACGGGAAGCTGAATCGCTAAAATGACCGCTGAATCTACCAATATGGCCTTGAAGAGCCCGCCATCATGCGTACGAAGTTTTCCGCCCCTGTAATAATGTTGGAACTTGTGAGCAGTTAAGGGGATGTCAAGGCGTCCCACTTCTTTGAAAAAGGCCTGAAGGTGACTGCTGACAGCGATATAAATGTGCTAAAGACAGTTGTTAACTCATGAATGGGGGGAAATACGTTAAGAGGAAGTTCAAGTAAGACTCTACTCCAGCCTACAAGCCAAGAAAGACCTCAGGCAGAGCCATATAACAATATGTATTATCAATGATTTCCCAACTTGTGGCCACCTTTCAGCTCCGACTGAAATCTTCTTGATTCTTGGGGCGTAGTCAAGGCGAAGGTCAATGAAAGATATAAGACCAAGGACAGCTTAAAAGCCTCCATCGTAGAGATAATGACACATATGGACAAAAAAAAGTTGTATTGGCCTGCAACAGGTTTAGGTCCCGGCTCGAGTAATTCATAGCTGATAGTACCTACATTAAATAATAAGAATTTCAATATTGTTTCCTTTAATTGTGCTAAATGTCATGTAAATAAATTTAATTTTTCTTGAATCTTAATGTTATTTTCATTGTTTATTCATTTCCCGGATTTACGTCAACGACTGTATATCAAAGAGCAATTGTAAGAAAAATCGTCAGCAATTTTAGTAAAAGCATATTAAAATCTAAGGGTTGCAGTGGGTCTTTGCTAATAATCTTACATAAAATAACTACAGAAAAATTTTGACTTAATATCTATTTTGATGGATCATCTTTTAATTTTGACTCTTTAAATTACAAATCTTGTACGTATATTGTGTGAAGCACTTATAAATGTAAAACAATTCCTTAGCTATGCTAAGCAACAGCTAAATTAATCAACCACGAATTACAACCCGCATTTAACCATTGAAACAACTAAATAAAATAATTCTGCGTCATACAGTGATAAAACTTCTTCTTTTTTAGCGTCTAAGCATTTATATCTGAAAAGTTAATTGAAAACGCGTGTATTTACGTTGAATGAGAATGTATGTCGTCAATTAAAGCGGCCCTTTGATTGTTATCGGAAATTTGCCGCATGAAAAGTAAATAACAAGCACTTGACCTTCAGGTTTTTGTGTTTGCGTGAGTGTATTCCACAAACAAAAATTTGCGATTAATGCAGCAGGTGACAATAAAAAAAAACTTTTTTTAGAGTAACTCGGCTATGCTTGCAACAGCTATATTTACTTTTTAATTCATTTAACGTCATGTGTTAAGTAACTTTTGCACAACTTGATCCATCATACCAATATTTCTTGTATAAAATTAACTGATTTAAATATTTTTCAAACTTATCATATAATCCTGTAAATATTTGTCATCTAAACCCTATGTGTAATAATAATATATAACAACACATCTCGTTGTTATTTATCATCGCCCTAAAAAACAATAATGTTATAAAATTAATTATGGCAAATGAGAAAATTTTCTATTAAGTAACAAATATTTGTCCTCAAATATCAGGACCTAATTTTGGACGAGGATTTCAACGAAGCCGAATATAGAAGACATCAGTAGAACTAAATGCGACTTATAAAAAATTCTTATAAAATTCCTTCTTGACAATAGCGTCGATGTAGGTCTCCTCCAGGAAACCCACGTGACCTCAGCAGAAGACCTACATAAGAGAGGAAAAATCCATAAATTTGATCTGATTGGAGCTACCTACCATCAAATGTACAGCATCGCCACATATGATCGAAACAACATCGATCAGGTCCAGCTCCTCACTGCTACCTCAGAGAATGACATCCACAAAGTAGACATTTCATTAGGCGATTTAAAAATTGTAAATGTCTACAAACCCCCTAACCAGGAATGGCCTAACAATGTCCTCCCGTTATTTGAACACTCAACGGTATACGCTGATGATTTCAACAGCCATCACGACATGTGGAGGTATGTCCGAAGCAATAGCTGTGGAGAGGTTTTCGTAGAGTGGGCCGAGATAAACAAACTGTGCCTTATCTTCCACGCTACACAGCAGGGCACATTTCACTCGGCCGCGTGGGATAGGGATTACAACCCAGACCTATATTTTGTAACTACCGACAGCTAGAACAGACCACTACCGACCCAGAAAAAAGTTACAACTAACTTTCCCCACAGCCAACACAAACCAATTATCTTGGAGGTTGGTATCTCCATACCGATGATTAGGTTCACCCCCCGACCCAGGTGAAATTTTCAAAAAGCCGACTGGGAAAGAAATGCCACCGACCTTGACAAGTGCGTCAGGTTCATACCTCCTATGTATAAGAATTACATAGATTTTCAAAATGCCGTAATAACTACAGCTAAAAAGTACATTCCGAGTGGTTTCAGAAAATAATAAATCCCGGGGTGGAGTGAACACTCCGATCAACTATACAAGGATTTTATCGACAGCAGCGAACAAGAGATAGCGGACGACCTTCTGCATAACCTGGATGCTTCTAGAAGACAACGGTGGACAGAGGCGATGGAGTTCTCCAGATAAAGCAAGAAAGCATGTAGTCTCCTGCGAAAACTCGGTGTATCTAGTGCTCATCCGGGAAAAAGAAGTTCACGTACTTCGCCACAGCTGGTAGCAAACAATATTATTAAGACCTCGAGAACTCCAAGCCACAAATATCACACCACTAATATTAAAAAAGAACTAAACGCACTAGGTGAAGACTATCCGATTGAGTCAGACTTCTCAGCCCATTAGACGAAGCGGAGGTCGTTACGGCTATTAAAAATATGAAGCCGGATAAAGCCCCGGAAACCATTGGCATCTATCTAGAGTTCTTAATACATGCTGGGAAAATCATATCAATTGGTTGACACACTTTTTCTCCAGAATATTAACAAGCAGCCATTTTTCCAAAAGAATTAAAATAACACAAGAAAATAGCCATACTAAAACCGAGAAAACCAGCAGATCATCCACAAAGTTATAGGCCTATAGCACTTCTCAGTTGCTCATACAAACTCCTCGAGCGACTCATCTATAACAGAATTAGCGGTGTTATCGAGGATCATCTGACTCCAGAACAAGTAGGATTTAGAACTGGTCGCAGTTGCTGTGACCAGGTACTTGCACTGATATCTTACATAGAGGCTGGCTTCCAACAAAACCTCAAGACGTCTGCAGTGTTCTTTGACTTAACATCAGTCTATGACACAGTCTGGAAAGAGAGAGTAGTGTATAAGCTCTTAAAAATAATTAACTGTCAAACAACGGCACGCTTAATACAAAACATGCTAGGAAATAGAAGCTTTCGAGTTGCGCTTGCTGAAAATATGAGCAGGTCAAGGTTAATTAATAACGGCCTCCCACAAAGCATAGTCCTGGCACCTCTTCTATATATAAAATAGGGACTCGGAATAACATAATTCAGAAACGATGTGATACCACTTGGGGTACAACTGCTACTACTCTGCGTACTTCATCGCTTGCTCTGGTGTTTTCCGCTGCCGAATATTGCTCGCCAGTATGGATTAATAGCTGCCATACCAAACTCATTGACAGACAGCTCGATAATAGAATGAGACTTATTTTTAGTATAATCAGATCAACACCTACACAATGGCTGCCAGTGCTATGAAACGTACTCTCCCAAACTTACGCAGAAATGAGGCCTACTACGAGAGCATAGGAAAGTTGTGGCAAATCCAAAACTACCGATCTACGAGGATATCCCTCAACTGAGACGCGCCCGACTAAAATCTAGAAACCCTCCAATTCGCCTGGTTAAACGGCTCCAAAATAGCAACTACGACTCCAAATCCCAATGGACACGACTATAATCTCAAATTAAACAACCAACTAAAACCTGGTTTGAGAGTTATAATTGTAACATCACTGGGGCAGAACTAAGCAGAAGGAAGTGGACAGCACTGAATCGGATGCGCACTGGACATGACATGTGCGCGGACTCCTTGCATAGGTGGGGGAGGACAGCATCACCTGGATGCGACTGTGGCGCACCGAGGTAAACCACTAAACACATTCACAGTAGGTGTCCTCTGCACTCGTATACAGGGGATTGTCTCGACTTCCTGGAGGGGTCCCCTTCGGCGCTATAATGGATCACAAAACTTGACGTTGACATATAAAGTAACAAACTGTCGTACTATAAACTCAGCCGCCCTCTTTTTTAATATGTTGTTTGTCCAAACTGTACATTATACAGTGTACACTGTCTTTCTATTTTGATTTTTAAGTGTATTTTTGCCAAATGTTTATTTATTTGAGCTAAATAAATAAAATAAAGTACAATAATGTTTTAATAAAGGCTAAAGACGTATAGAGGACTAGCTACAGAAATATAAATATAAAATAAAAATAAAAATAAAAATACAAACTGTTGACCGAGTTCATAATTTGCTTTAAAAGTTACTCAAAGATCTGCTTATTTTCTTACCCTCACCACTGACCATGTATAGGAAGAATGATATCGTTAACAGAATATGCCTTAATTCAGCAATTTTATTGCGACATAATATTTCTGAAACACAAAATAGTTTTAAAAAGTGAAAAATAATAATTCCAGTACTTTAATTTAGTTAAATTAGCGGTAGTTTAGATACAGAGTCTTTGAGATAAACCCGAAAAATAAATACATAATAAAAATAAGAAATAAAAATAATAAAAATAACATTAAAATACAAGAAAAAATAATTTTATTTGCATGTCAAAATTAAAGTAAATATCATTGAGAATCATATTATCCAATGTAGTTCCCATCACCACACCCTCGAACCGGAAGCTAAACTTACTATAAGCAAACACAACTTTCTCCTTGTCCATATGTGTCATTACCTCCATGATAAAGGCCTTTAAGCTATCTTTGGTGTTATAATTCTTCTCGTTAAGCTTTGTTTCGACAATACTCCACACATAATCGAGGCTGGAGGATGGCCACAAGTCGGGGAACCAGTGATAATACAAATTGTTGTATAGCCATATCTGGATCTTCCTTGCGTTGTAGGCTAGAACGGAGTCTTGTTGGAACAAATACTCCTACCCACCTCAACTATCTTGAGTACATGACATGACATCCCCTTCTCTGTTCACAAGTCTCAGCACAATCGCAGACATAAAAAAATGTGTATGCATGACGAACGTACTTCAGAAGCATCTTGGAAGATCCCAGGATCATTTTAGCTATTTACCTTCCCGTCCTAGATTGAACCCAAAGATAATCTCAGAAAACCAGTTAACAGTTGGCATTTTCTTAGAACGAACTACTTGTAGTTTAATTCCTCATGCAATGCTAGACTAATCATCAGTTTCGCCACGTCTATTTCTTTTGCCATGCTCCACTCAAGATTTTGATCGATCTTTTCTTTCAGTTTGCGAACAAATTCATTACCCCACTTGTGTTCGGATTGCTTGCTATGAGTTGTCCAGTTACTTTGTCTTGATGGTCATATTCTTTATACTTTTTGGCTACATTGTAAATTTGGTGTTTTTGTAGGCAGACTAAGCAAAAATTTCGGTCGTCAAATTTCCAGCGCAAAGAAATTTCAGAATAGCAACTTTGCGGTCGTATTTTCGGCTCATTTTGTCGACAATTGTTGTTCATTATGTGAAGCTTACTTCTGTTACCTAAGAGCGGATCACACATGAGCATAAAACGGTCTTTCGGCCTTTTCAGATTTTCGGATACCAAGTCACCAAAAAACAAAGTGGTTAAGAACTCAACCCAGAAAATCTAAATTACACGATCATTACCATTAGTCCTACAGTCTCACTCTTTCGCCCTCCTTAGTCCTGATCTATTCATGAAACCAGTGGTTTCAATTAAAGTTATAGCAGTACAATGGCATCTCCGGCGTTAGCTTAAACTACCATTAACGATTAGAAACAGATAAGTTGTTATAAATTTCACTGTAGATACATTTTAAAATTCAGTAACTTGTTTATTAATAGGGGTTATGCCAGATCAGCATTACATTTGCTATTACATGGCAACGTTAAAAGATTTTAACATTTATATCACTAAAATAGATAGTTCATTGTAATTTTGACAATTAAATTAGTTATTCTCACTATTTAGGACATCAATGGTAACTTTAAGTCTGTGTGTAATTTTTAGTGCCAAGTTGTGGAACCGCACCACTGCATTGATTTATGTTATCATAAAATTGTTGGGCTGTTTTCATGAATTCTTCCACAGTCAGATTCCGTTTCCAGTGGAGCTGAGTTTTACGACCACTGTGCATTTGTTATTATACGGATAATTTTATTTTTAACACTGGAGTTTCAAGATTAGTTTTGATGTCGCACCAGACACTGCACCTATGTAAATTGGTCGAATGATGGTCGTTAGATGAGAACCATTTTATTTTCAATGTTGACTTTGTTGATGATGGGATAGAGATGGCCAGTCTTGCGTATGATTCATCGTTTTATTAGAAACTCCATGTTAATCTACGGTCGAGAAACTAGATATTTCACCGCGCTATCTTTCGATTAAATAGTGTATATTATTGATACATTTTAAAATTCACAGTAACTACGTGCTAAAACTTTCTTTGAGAAATTATCAAAGTTTTATTTAAGAAAATGACTAAAAAAGTTTCGTAGATTAAAACAATCACTACACACCTACATTTATGGTATAACATTATATCAAACCGCTTACCTTTTTCTAGTCCAAATTATAGCTTTAAAAAGAATTGGCAAATAACTAAATTGTCTATATTCCAACAGTCGCCTAGCATTTGTAGTTGATGTTTAAATAAGTGAATTATTTTAAAAAATGTTATTTTTAAATTTAGGATTAATATTGTTTGTTTGAACTTGTTAGAATCAATATAAATATGTATATTATAAACTGATCTATTATGTTAATTTATAGTGTTTTTCTAATTATTTTATATTATTTTGTTAATTAAATAAAAACATAGCACTATCTAGAAAACAACTAAACATTTAAAAGACAAAATTCACATTTTTATTTTTTTTATCGCCACAAAGCTACTTTTCTATCCATTAATAAGAATTGTTAGCTCATTTGTTTGTAATCAGCGTTATCTCAGGCTGATATAAATTTACAAGGTACTCTAAGTTTTCAAGATCCAAGCAATCTATTCCTGATAACAGTCACTGAAGGTATAAATTGAAATCGTAATAATACCTTCTCTCATTACAATTAGCGTCACAATAATAAAATCAGCAATATGAAATGCTTTGTATTGTTTTCCTTAATCATCCTTTCAGTAAGTATGCAATATCAAATCATATCCTTGCTCAATCAATTAATTTTTTTCAGACAAGTGGAGTTTTTACTCTGCGCAAACCCATAGACTATCGCCTACTCCAAAAGAGACTTGAGATTTCCCCTCGGGCTATTGATTGCAACACAGCAGGCACAGGACTGCATTGTGATGGCTGTCGCAATCTAGTTCTTTGTAAGGTAGACCCAAACGACCCTAATAACTTAGTGTCTACAAGTGCCGGATCCTGCCCTATAAACCAGAGATGCATAGAAGGCCGCTGTGTCGTTGCTCCACCTACCCCCGATTGCTCCCCCATAGCGGACTTTACATTTGAGTGTTCTTCAATAGGAGTATTTCCCGATCCAGCTGACTGCCAAAAGTATCACTTCTGTGTCCCTGGTACGTCTACACCGCCGATATTGCTGCACTACGAAGCAAAATGTGAAGTGAACGCCAATGGCAAGGTTTACCGCTACAATCCCAAAACGACGTATTGCGACCAAGTTTTGTCAAATGGGCGGTGCAGTAATTACCCGATCCCTATTTGCGACACGATAGGGTCAACAAAAGCTTTATCAGAGAATCCTACCATATATTATACATGTGCGTACCATGACGGCAATCCTACTACACCAACTCTTTACCCCTATCAGTATGCCTGCCCTAATGGTAAAAGATATAATGCCGCAAGTGGTACATGTGCTTAATAATTTAACATTTACTTAACTTACTTAATGTATACATTGAAATAAATAAATATGTAATAAATTTATTTTTTGTTTTTGTTTCTTTAAATGTATATAACAGAACAGTAAGGTTGTAGTAATAAAAAAAATATTAATAAAAATAATTATGACGTATTTAAAAAAATTATTATATGTTATTTCGTCTTTTTAATCCTATGGCTATTTTGGTTTTGCAAATCTTAATAATTAAATAAATACACATACAATTTTTATGAATATTTTTCTTTTTATATACACAATTTTATATATGCAATTACAACACTCTTATATGACCATCTACAAAATATTGTGCTTGATACTAGTAAGACCCTTAAAACTACCAAGTCGCCAAACTTATTTAGTGAATTTTAGTCTACTAGCTAATACATAACTAAGTTAGACAAAATTTATGCACAATAACACTGTTTTAAAAAATTTTAGAGAATAGTAATCACAAAAAAAATTCACAGCAAAAATCGTCCACTAGTCTCATCATTTATGCTACAATGACTATATAGAACATATCATATCACCTGAATTTAAAAAAAATAGATCAAAACTTTTTCGCATTATAATTATAATTACGAGTTTTATAAAGATCATCAAAACAATACTGTCAACGAGAAATCATCTGATAGGAACTATAATATTATTGTAAAGAAATTGATCCAGCACCTATTTGCAAAATGTTAGCTGTAATGCCTGTAGAAATAATAGCAAATTTAATAAAAATAAATTTTTTAGTATTTTCTACTTGTTTTAATTATCAAAATATTTAAAATAAAAATTTTTGTAAGTTCAGTTTAGTGCAAATAATTTGTACTTGATTGCGTGTCTTGATTGCATTATAAGTGATCTGATACATTAATAAGGCATTTCCTGTACAACTGATAGATATATTGTATGTATAGCCTTATATCAAATTTGATTATTTAAAAAACTTGTTATTTTAATTTTCTTAATAGAAACTAGCCTTCAACAAATTTGCTAATAAATCTAAAGTGAAATGATTGATATACTGAAATAGTTTATCGATCCTATTTATATTAACCAATAGAAATAAAATCCTCAAATACTTTATAAGCGCATTTGTATATTTAGTTTAATTAAAATTTGCTACAGAGATGAAAAGACCAAGAACGAATAAACCGCTCAGTTAATAATTGCACGTTCTCTTTAAGCTTAAATTACACTTTAGGTATTGAGTAGATTGGAATACTTAAAGATGTTTTAAAAATTGCATTAATATTTTTACTGATCAATATTAGTTTAAAAAACTATGTGATGCATGATAGGCAAACTAAACGTTAAACACTACTTTAATGGTTTTTTGAGACGGATAAAATGGTATTTTAGAATTAGTTATACGCCATTTTATAAACTAATCCATTATCCAAAAAATCCTGGCAAGGCAAGTATAAAAAGTCTAGTAGATATTCAAGGATACCAAATCATGTCAGCAATTTTAAAATAAAAAATATATATGCCAAAAGCACATGCTTTAGCTAAACGTCATAAATATGAGAAGCTTATCAAACTAAAACTGAATCTGATTTTCTCATAATGCCCTTGATAAAGCTACTTATAATATGTCGAGTAATCAATTTATATTTAGAAACTGTTTGGAAATGGAAAGAATTAAAAAGAAACTCAGAAATAAATTTACTGCAGCCGACTTAAGCAACAGCTGTACCAAGCTTTTAGTTTTTTAGTAATTTTTAATATGAGAGGATATTGCAAACATTTTGTACTATAGAAGATCCAAAAGAGACATTAAATACTTGAAATCAAGACAGTATAAAACAAGGAACTTTTTGTAGTTCAGTGAAGATACAAAGAATAAACTTTTACATAGAATTTACAAACTTAAAAAACACCAAACTGCAGAAAAATATCAAAAAGACAAAATAATTGTAGCTTTTATTGTTATTCTTAATCTGCACTTAACTTTTTGTGAAAAAAATTATACGCATGTAAATAAAGATTAAAATTATGTTAAAAGAAGCAAAACGATTACCAGCTACCGTAAAGAAGCATTTCGAATTATTATTAAAGCTTCTCCACTACATCGAAAAATGAATATACTACAGCAGAGTCATTAACATTATCAAAATATATTAAAAACCTTTAACCAGATTAAAAAATACGTGTTCAGAAAACGAAAATCTATAATATATTTGCATGACTCTCTCATTATTCAGTCCTAACAAAATAAAGTAAAACAGAACATGGTAATAACAAGTGATCAATACGATTAAAGTACAATCGTATGCAAATTTTGATAAAAAGAAAAATTAAAAGTGTGAAAGTGGCGGAAAACAGACTACCAATAAACTAAAGGTGCAAACTGACTTCGCTAAAATCACCCATCTATAATTTTGATAGACACTGCAGTCTACTACCGTTATCTCAGTGTGTAAAAAAACGAAAAGAAGCCAGCTTAACCAAATACGGTTTTCAAAATAACAAAAGTGCTAAAATTATAGAATCTGACACAAAGTCGTATCATTACTAATATGCACGATTTTAAAGAACAGGCTAATTATAATAATTAATTTGTATCAATTAAGTTACGGTCATAATTTTTATTAACGATAAATCTATGCGAAGGATAATTGTTAGAGACTAAAGTATAATAATATAGCAAGAAAAAATTAAGATAGTAATAAAACGAAACTGGAAAAACAACACAAAAAGTAAAATACAGTCACTACAACAAGAACAAGTCGATGTCTTTAAAGATTTAAAGAATTAGTAGAATCAAAGAGCAGAAACAGTATAAAACTAAAACAAAGGTAAATATAAACTATACATAAAATGCATTGTTACTAATTATTAAAGTAAATTATTTAAAAAATGTTCTACTTCTGAAAGTGCTATCAAAGCTTATCATCACAAAAACAAATTATAGTAATTTTTTATTGAGGTGGAAATACTCAGATGATCCATGTAATGTATGTAAACCTATTTTAGCCGCATTCTTTATAAAAAAATAAATGTAGTTTTTATTATTAAGTGAAGAAATATTTTTAAATTATAACAGTCAGATCACAACTTACAAGAATAATTAATATATAAAAATAAATATTACAAATTGTTCGCAAATGACTATCGAACACCTAACTATCATTAGCAGCACCCTCAAAAAACTTTTTCGACTATCCTATAAGCAATTTGGTTATGCAGGCTCTTGTAAAATATTTTATTGTTACCCGTAATCGTGTATCCATCACATACGTGGGCAATCTAAAGACTTTTGAGCCTCAACATGAAGATAGCTCTATTTGTCAAAACTATTCTACTGCTACAATTGTAAATCCTTTAAAAAATACTTGTAAAAATTTCAGCCATTTTAGACGCTTAGCTGTCCTTTGACAGTCGTTTATAAAAATGGAAAAAATTGAATACCTTGCCGTAATTAAGTACTTGCATTTGAAAGTCAATACGCCTGCGCAAATTATAGTCGAGTTAGACCCCGTTTAAGGAGACTCTGTTCCATCACTTGCCACCGTGAAAAGATGGGCAGCTGAATTTGAACGTGGTCATACCAGCTTGGCTGATAGTGGACTGCAAAATGCGAATCTGCTCCAAAATAGGCAAATACGGTTTTATCGGCTGGGAAGGTAATGGCGACTGTTTTCTGAGATAGTCAGGGAATTCTGTTTATCGACTACTTGAAAAACGGCGTCATACTACGCATCGTAATTGGATCAGTGGATCATCTAACACTGCTAGCTTTTAGATCAAAACTAAGCATGACATAATTAACAAATATATGTGGGCATTATAGATGCATAAAACATTTCACAAAAATACAATTGCCAGAAAGTTAATTTTTGACAAAATAGATTATATTTATGATTATTATTTTCATAGCATCCCCTTGCCCCAATCATGGTAGGCTTGTGTCACTTGAAAGTAACATAGAAATTGTGTGTAAAACGGGTCAGCAGTTCTGGGAAAATCAAAACAATCCACCATCTGCTCCACTTCATCCACGGGAGTGCCCTGGCCAATTATAACAACAGATTCATATGGACTTTGCTGGTCTTATTTATGGAAATATGTAGCTTATTATCCTATTTCAAGTGGCCTGAAGTGTTTAATGTTTAACTTAAGATGGGCACCACAGCAGTAACAGTCGTTCGTCGAAGTTATGTATCGTTTTATAATTTCGGACCAGATTGTTACAGGTAATGTTAGGCAGTTTGATTCCAGGGAGTCCCAAATGTTTTACAGGAACAATGATAATCGCCATATTAGTAATTCCGCGTACCATCTCCGGTCCAACGGCAACGCTGAAAATTCCCGCAAACCTTTAAGAACGCCATGAGGCACGTTGCCGGAATGTGTGTACGGTACCGGGGTACGCCTCATGCTATAACAGGAGTCTTACCAGTTAAACTTGTGCAAGGCAGGTCCAGTCCCACGCCAGCAAAGCTTAATAGCACCAGATCAGGTATTGTGACAAACTTGTCAAATTTTGGATTCTAGTTGTTAACCAAAAAGTGTGGGTGTAAACATTCTCTAAGCACCAGCCAACGCGGTCATTGGGCAGCAAAATAAAAGCCCTGGGTGCTGTTACTTACCGTGTGGCATGTAACGGCTTCAAGTACGAGCTTTACATCAACCATATCTTAAAATCTCACTAATTACTACACCCACACGCATTTACTCAAGTGGAAGTTAAAGTTCCCGTTCCATAGTTTCTAGAGAAAGTACCGGAAATTGAAGATTCAGACGCACAGCCTCAACCAAAGTTAAAAACGTCCGTACCATCACCTCCATCCAAATGGTACGCTCAACAACCATTGCGAACGATGCTGTTTTTCTAATTGAATTTTGTGGTGTTCTGTGTAGTTTAAAATAGATTTGAAATGAAGGAAAAGTAAATGTAGTATAAGTGTGAGCCGAGTCAAGAGTCATTTTAAAGCAGGAGAATTCATTTTGTAACTGACATGTTTGGTTAACTAAAAATTAAAATTGTAAATAGAAGTACATTATAATAGAAAATAAACTTTTTGTTTCTTTATTAATAAAAGTTTGGTAACATCTGATTTTCCAGCAATTTACGGCTTGCTCCCTCAGAGTAGATGATATGCAAATGTATTCTTGTTGAGCCAAACTTAGGTACTTTTATTTTTCAAAATGAAGTACAAGACAACAGGACGCTATGACTTTACTTTGAAAGAATGATTGAAAATATAATTTCGTTTGTGGTGCAGGATGAGTGAATTAAGTAGCTGTACTACTACCGCCCTTAAGTAATAATCTAGGGTAAAAATTTATACCTGGTCACAGAAATGATACTCAGGTTCGGAATTAAACATATTTTTTGACGAAGGGTGCAGTTAAATTTTAAATACGAATAAAAAAAAGTAAATGCAGTCCGTATACATAATATTAAACCACTAAGATCAATAAATAATAATAAGCTGAAAAAGACCAATTGTAAGATAGATATTTATATAACTAGCTAAACAAAACTAACAAAAAGTATAAAACAACGTATACAGTTGCCTGTAGCCCACAAGAATACTAATAATACAAATGCACCTGGAGTCAAAACCTATAAATATTAGCAGGATATACACCTCTAAATAATAAATCGAGCCATAAAAAAATTCTATGAAAACAAACTTTTTCATGCAAACTCAATAGTTTGCAGGGTTGCTCAGCAATTCACTATTCGGCTTGTTGGAACATTTAACTAGCTACCTGAGTGACGTGGATTTTTAACAGAGAATTAACCTCAATTTTGTTAAGCTAAAAGCTCTGGTGAAACCGGAATATGATACAGTAAGCATGTAGTGAATAGGCACTATCAAAAGTGTTTTTAAATTACGTAAAGTCGGTCGCCCGTAAATCTTACGTATCGCTGCAAATATAAAAGTGTGAGGCAGTTGTGTATCACTATGCGCATTTTGCGCAACTATTTAGGGAAACCGAAACTTAATGCAAAAATAGTCCCTCTACTAGAGAAATAGAAATAAACTAAACGAACAGTTGTTGGTGAACTGTTGGAAATGGCCACAATTGATCCCACATTTGTGCTCAAAGTTTTGCCGCAGATGATGATAATGCATTATTGTATCAATACCGAAATATCTGGATAAACATTAAATTCTTACTCTACCATGTTTCCCATACTTATCAAACTTGTCGCTATATGAATTTTTGATTTATCTGTTGAAGATGTTGCCGCAAACCAAGCAACTGAGGTTCATCCCAAAAACACTTTTTTGCTGACTCACTTAATCTCTGGAAACGATGGCAGCTGTGCATCGATAGCCGAGGGGGGTATTTTAACAAAATTCAAAACCACTGGTAAATTAAAGTCTGCAACTTATCTGACAAATGAATATTACGCAACAATATTCACCGTTTTTAAGATCAATGCTTTACTTGTAATTTTCCTCAAACCAAGAGACCACGTTTTGCATTTACAAATACAAACATACAACGTGTTGAGGAAAGTGTACTGAAAGACCCCGAAACATTGACTTAGAGAAGCTTCACTTACAAAGGCCAGCTTGTTCGACAATCACTGCCATAGAATTATAAATAGAGGTTAGATTTTCCATACCGTTTTAATAACTTGCTAGAGAAGAACAAATTTTTTTTAACTTTCTAGTAATGGTAGTGATAAGAGCCATTTTTATCTAAACGGTCTTGTAAATACGAAAATTTACAGAATCTAAGGTATGCAAAATACAAGCACCATTCAGCAGCGTCAAATACATATTATTAAATGTGCAGTATGGTGTGGAGTAACAACTAATAGGATCATTGGTATTTCTTTTTCCCAAAATGCCGACAGCAATACATCCAATGTTACTGGAGAAGATTGGCCTTCATGCTTCATCAAACTAAAGCTATATCTCATCAGCAAGACCTATAATGGAATTGGTAAAACCAATATTTCGAGAAAGATTAATTTTAAAATGGTCAGAAATAGAAGGCCTGCCACTTTCTCTCGATCTCATGGCTTCTGACATATCTATTGGATTACATAAAAGAGAAAGTGTACTGAAATAAACCTTAAACCTTACAGTAACAGATGGACAATATCTGAGCTGAAATTCAGGCGACACCACGCTCAACACTTAGAGCTGTTATGAGGAGGGCTCTAAAAAGAGCAATTTTATGTAAACCTAAAAATGGAGGACATATGTTTGATGTTACTTTCCACAATTAATATATCAATATTTCACAACTTGAGCTACATTTCAGTAAAAATAAAAATAAAAAATATTACAAAATAAGAATTTTGGACCACTTCGTATAAACAAAAAACCAGATTTACCCTAAAGAATTATTAAACTTAATTATTTAGTTAAAAGTACAATCTAAAATTCTTAATCACACCAACAGTACCAGTACTCTTCTAATCTCACTTTTTTGTCCTTTTCAGTTCAGATTTATTCATAAAAATATAGTATCAAATTGAGTTATAACAATACAGTAACGATTTTAGCGTCAATTTACCTTACTATTAACAATTAGAAAAGAGGTAAGTTGTCATTAATTACCTCGAAATACGTCTTTAAATTAACAATACAGAAATGCAAAAGCTTTACTCGAGAAACTGCTACATAATAATTTTATATCATATAACAAGATATCTAATTGTGGTAAAATATTGAAAAAGCCATATTTAAAAAAATCATTACTTGACCTGTGAGCCTTTTGTCTCCCATTAGGTGCATCTCCAAGTATCAAAGCGAGGAATACCGTGTAGATGCAGAAGTGGAAAATCAAATATTGCAAGAACCTAAACAATTCTAGTTGAAATATTAGTTTTTTTATGGCATCCATCTGTAGGAAAAAGCTGTAGCACAATGTAGTAAGTCAATGGGAAACCAATACATCGTAACCTATATTGTAAATATATTCCTAGTATAGTCAAAATGTAATCAAGAAATCAAAATATGACCCTGAGTCCCCAACATATCTCAGAATGCAAATAATCCCGTAGGAAAAAATATGAAAATGGTGACATAGGTTATAAAAGTATGGATAAAGATGTCAAATTGGCCAACACTATAATAGAGAAGAACAGACTTAGTGTTGGCATATCTTGGAATACTATGTGGTGTACTGTACAGGAAACAACGACACTTGCCATTATAATGAAATATAATAAGTATTATCTCAAAACATATGGATGGCGCTATAAAGAATTTTACCCCAATATCCATTAAAGTAGCAATATTGCAAATATCAGGGAAATCAATAGATATAAAAGTAATAAAGAAGGTATTTGCACCAACATTAGACAAAAATAATCTGGCACCTTTATAAAAAAATTACGGCAGGCACTAAAACCTTTAGTTTAAGAAAATTAGTGCACAGTTAAGAATTTTTTATTAAACAACTTTGTATTTACAATAATAATAAAATCAATAAAGGTATTGAATAATTCCACTCTTCCTTTCTAATACCACTATTTTTGTATCATAAATGCATGTGTCTATCAATCAAAATGAGACTAAACTACACAGAAGTCTATATTTCTGCCCCTCTTATTTAGGTACTTATAATCCTAGTCCTACCAATGCACAATTAAAATGCTAACTAACACTAGTATATACATTTATGAGCTATGAATCTTAAATATCTCTATTTTGGTCTTAAGAAAATGGACCGGGTTTCGAGAACAAGCTGATCATCCGAACATCCTACATTTTTGAGTCAAATTTTGTTATTGTTGGAGATTAAGGAGAGCACAATTACATATTTTGTAATCCGACAGTTGCAAAATAAAATGTAGGAGACTCCAGTCGTATTTGTATAACATCTAAAACACAAATAAACGTGAATGGATAAGATATAATTGAATTTTTAAAGGATGTAGATTATCATACTATTGCTGTTCGAAAGACAACGGTTATTTTTGAAAGAGAGGCCTTAAAAGCATGGTCGCGTTTGCTTACTACCTTAAGTACTATGGAAATCTTAGAAAGTATAAAAATGTCCTAGAAAAGCGCAACTACAGTTAACCGCATAAAAGTGTCCACTTGATATGCTTCGACACTGACACCAAAAACAGTAATAATTGTCAAATAGACTAAGAAAAATTTTCTTAAAATTTATTTTAATATGCTTTGCAATTTACAAAGACTTTCTCTACTTCAGGAGAAACTAGTAGTATGTTTTACGAGTGCTGTTTCTGCAAAGATATTAGAAGCGGATCCCTGTTTTACTACTCCAAACGAGTATTGTAGCGGCAGCGCGATACATGTTTTCTAATTTGGATACAGGTAAATAAAGCGGAAACAAAAAATTTGAGTAGACAGACCAAAGAAAAGATACAAGTAAGTTCGCCAGAAGACGAAACAGCAGTAATACAATTATTTAAAAACGTCTAATTTTAACACTGAGTTAGTTTGTCTAAAACTTGTCAAAATAGTATTAAAAGCTCATGATAAGTAAATGATGTTTAGAAACCCAAAGCATTCCCAGGCATAGTACGATTGCTAACTCTTTGCTAGCCAAAAATATGTACTGGTCTAAACAACTAAAATTTACACAAACAATCTTGACTTCTACCATTCTATGTTTTTACCTATAATGTCAAAACTGTTGAAAAACAAATAGTTGGCTGCCTTTGCATCAGTTTCAGTTTAGGGCACATCATTCCATAGTACAACAGTGCCATCAAATAGTCGACAACATAAAAACTGCCCTAGCACAGAATAAATACTGTACAGTAGCATTTCTGAAGTTAGCGAGGCTTAGATAAAGTATGGTATAAATGCTTCCTATATAAGATCAAATTAAACCCTGCCACATTAGTACTATTAACTTTTTGGTCTTACCTAACAGAATCTTATTTTCAAGTCAAATACAGTAAAAAAATAAAAAGTTTACGCCATAACCTCAGCAGTGCCAGAAGAAGATTGCTATACTTATTTTGTGCATATTTTTCCCCACTACTCAACAAACTCAAACAGAAACTTTTGCTGATGACGTAGTAGGTCTAGCTGTCAATACAAATCCAGTAATAGCAAGTCGTCTCCTGCATATCCCTTTATACATGATCGAAAAATGGTTGCATGAATAAAGAATTGGAGTAAATGTAATATATAATATCATAACAGAACACTCTACATGTTCTGGAAATAAATATGCGCTTAGGCTTCAAACAAACATGGAAGAAACACATCCAGAAAAAGTGCAAAGAAATGGATCTCAATTTTAAGAAAATGTTATGGCTCACAAAAAAAGCATTACCATTGTCCTTAGAAAATAGAGTTTTGACCAATAGTTAAGTCAATCTACAAATATAGCATAGAATTATGGAAGTGTTGCAATCAAGAGTCTTAAAGGCATTTACCGGTGTTCCCAAGTATTTATCGCACAGAACTTTATATAACGACCTCAAAATTACCCTTGTACATAAAATTATAACTAAAATATCTATAAAAAACATAAAGGAAAATAAACTTAAATAAAGTGATCAAGTCAATAACAAAAAATTTACAAAACAGATATCTCGATCGTAAATGACCAGAAGGTCTAGGAAAATGTAAACGATGGATTTTCCTGGTATTTAGTGTTTTCAGAATTAGTAAGAAAAAAAGCTTCTAATTTTAATAGAAGTATCTAACATATGATAGCAGCATTGCAAGCTTCTGTATCACGACATTTAAACATAAGATTAACCATATTTACTGATAAAGCGTTATTTTGAGCTTGGACTTCTTCGAAATGGCCTCGAAAAAAAAACTATTCTATCCTTCTATTAAGAATTTTATTAATCTGTATTTTGTGTTATTTCAGTAAATAAAAAATTAAAATATTACTCTTCTCTACATAAATGTTAAAGAAAGCAAAAAATATAATTAAATATATGAGAAATATATGTTGTGGTCTACTCAAAAAATAATATGGAGCCTACAATAAAGACGACAATACTACTAATCATTGCAGTCGATTGTATGGGATTCAAAAAAAGAATATGTTTAATTCTACATTAAGTTCGGGCTAAAAAAACGCTTATTAACAATTAGAAAATTATGCCAATGGATTCGAGAAATATAGTACTTATTTCACTCTTCTTACTCAGTAAACTTAGTCGATAATATAAAAAATCATAGGCATGCAATGCTGGATAATAATTGTAACTGGATACCATACTAAGTAAGGCCATAAGAATCTCTTGTAAGTACTTATGGCTTGTTTCAAATTTTATAACTTTGCCTAGAACCAGTAATATACTCCTAAAAATTGTTCATGAGCAAATATACAAACAGTGCCGCGAATATGGATCAGATATTCGAATTGGGTTTAGAAGCAAACTAGGAACCCGCAAATCTTTATTCAACTTACAAAAATATACAGATGTAAATAAAACTGTATACGTATGCTTCTTGGATTGCAATAAAATCCTTGGTAATCTAAAACATTCCAAGCCAATTCATTTAGTCTTGACTCTAAGAACATCAGATTTTTTGTAAGTTCTACTAAAGCTAAAAAGCATACGTTAAGGTAAACAATGGACGTTCCGATTAATTCAACATTAATAAAAGAACAAGTCAGGGATGTATACTTTTTCCCATCCTCTCAATCTCTATTCGGTGTATACATTCAAAAAACTATGTAAAAATTCGAGGCATAGCTGACCATATTTTAAATAATTTGAGATATATGGACCATGCCGTATTAATCACCAAAGCTGAAGAAGACGAGTAGGTCTTAGTAAACCAAGTGACAAAAACTAATAAAAACATGTAAACTAACAATAAACAAAAATAATGCAAAAATGAGGATAAATTCCAAACCACTTTTATAACCACATATCTCACTTTCCAAAATGTTCATAAAATTAAATATGTAGAATGCATAGTAAAGATCAATATAACTGTTCAGTAGAAACAAAATCAAGAACTAAACAGTCAAGTTGAATACTAGGAAAATGCTGATAGTTACGTGAGTACATCGCAGGCTCAACAGAATGAGCAAAGAACTAGGGGTACTACAGTACATTAAAGCAACAAAACTGGAATTTTTGAGCCATTTACCACAAATTAAAATATACCAAATTCCCAAAATATTAGAAAATGATACTTTCAGCATTTAATCTTTTAGATAACCAATCCTGATCAAGAAAAGCACTAAAAAATATATTCTGCTTCATTTATAGCAAGAAAAAAATTTTTAACGATCAAACTGAAAGAAATAAAATTATATACCACATTATACCAAAATATTCAATAACACCGTGTTAATCCAAATTACAGATTTTAAAACAACGTGATAAATAATTAACATTTTTCTATTTCAACGACCATTTAGCATTTATTGTTATTCTTTTTCTAATACATTGATAGCACTTAGAAAGCTTTTCTTTCAAATTAAAAACAAATCTCGTGTTTATGTTTATATATATTTATAATACTTTTGTAATATTTTTATATCAACTTGTTTAGTTTGACTAAAAATTAGGAAATACTTCCAAAAGCACAAATTTGAAAAATATTTTTAATTTTTTATCATATCTGTAATACAGGGTTGATTCCAGAAGTATTAGGACTGTTTTTTTCGCGCGCGATGGAGGGGGGTCTGCAAGGCCGGATGTTATGGAGGGGAGCCTTGGGAACAGGTTTCGACCTGCGGCAGTCGCCTGGGTGCGTTAGTTGAGTATGGACCACTGTTTTAGTGGCCTCCTGTTGTATGTTGCTATGGAGCGAAATTTGGAGCAGCGGTACGCCATCAAGTTTTGCTACAAACTTGGAAAATCAGCAAACGAAACCAAGGACATGCTTACGCAGGCCTACAAGAAGGATATCATGAGCCGTTCCTCGATATTTGAGTGGCACAAGTTGTTTCGGGAGGGAGGGAACTCGTTGAGGACGACCAACGCGCCGGGCGCCCGTCAACCTCGCGAACGGACGACAATGTGCTGAAAGTTAAGCAACTTTTGAACTCTGACCGACGGTTGGGCATTACATTAATTAGTAATGAGCTGAATCTTTCGTACGGGACAGTCCAACGCATCATCATAGAGGATTTGTCGATGAGAAAAGTGTGCGAGAAAATGGCGCCGAAAGTGTTGAGTGACGAGCAAAAAGAACTGCGTGTTGAGATAAAGATTTGTTGCATTATAGTATTGGATTTTATAATAATTATTAAAATAATAATGTTATTGAGTAATGATCTGATAAAGCCGTAGATTTCAACTGAAAAGGAAGTGATGCAACCCATATTTGCCAAAATATTAGCTATAGTGTCGGTACAAATAACGACAATTTTAATGCAAATGAACTATTCATAACTTCTTTGTTTTAACAATCAAAATATTTCATTTCAAATTGTTAGTTTATGGGTTAGACTGTAAATAATTTGCACTTGATCGCTTGTCACTTATTATTTGTATTATAAGTGAGTCGATAAATGGACAAGGCATTTCCTGCGCAACTGATAAATATACGGATGACTGGATTTACATCAAATATATTTGATTTGTTATCTGAGAATTTACAAAAAATGTCAATTTAGATTATTTGTAAATTAAATACAACCAACACCTTAATGGTTGTTATTTGAAATGCACCCTAATAAATCTAAAATCAAATATGAGAAACTGAACACCTTAATGGTTGTTATTTGAAATGCACCCTAATAAATCTAAAATCAAATATGAGAAACAATACTGTATTTAAAATGTTAACTACGAATAAGGAAGTAATATACAGGCTGTTTTATCTTCTATCTCTGTAGAAGATAAAACACAACCAGAACCAACTGCACTAAATGCAAAAATTCCACCAATCTACTTACCAAATTCCATAAATCACAATAATTCTCCAGTTGAAGACATAAAACACAAACCAACAGGAAATTTTACTACAATATACAATACAACATTGCGCATCAACCTAACAAAAAAAGAATATTTTCGAACATTAACCAAATGCTTCACAGAAAACAATATTCAATATCATATCCACCAAAATCCCAAAAACAAACTAATAACTGTAGTTAATAAAAATGTTCCACTATCACTCACTGACAAAGAAATTAAAAAGAAACTAACCGGCCAACTACCAATAATTAAAGTAACACGTCTGTACACCAAAAATAGAAAGCCTCTGCCAGTTTGTGCACTAGAACTAACCAACAACGAGCAAGCAAAACGGATATACTCGCTAAAACCAAAATTTCACTCCATAGTTACAGGAAAGTTTAGAAGAAAATCCAAAAACAGTCCTCTGTGTCATAGGTGCCAGCAGTACGACCAAATAAAGAACTGCTGCAGTTTAACACTATTATGAGTAAAATGCACAGGGAACCAATTACATACTGACCATCAAAAAAACCCAACGATCCACCTAAATGCGCCAACTGTAGACCCAATCATAGCGCAAATTACGACGGTTGTCTCCACCACATTGAGTTGCTAGAATAACTCAAAAGAACTCAATCAACAAACTTGTACGTAGGCAACATGCGGACAAGTGGCCTAACTCCGAACAATACTGCTACCTCACTAAACATATTTTCAATACCAAATAACATTATCCAAACTCTACTTGACCTTATTACGCCATAGCTCAGTCAAATCAAAACCTTCTTTATCAATACTCTCCTACCAATGCTTATCAATGGACCATAATCGAATAAAAGCGATACAAAATTTAATCATCTTCAATTGGAATGCTAATGGCATTGCCAACCAATGCTCACTATTTATTTGCGTTCTAGCAAGATAGGACATAGCTTGCATAACAGAACCACACCTAGACCAAACCATCAAACTCCGAATAGCAGGTTATAACATACACCTTAAAGATCGAAACTCCTGAGTAGCAGCCGGTGGAATAGCGATACTCATAAAAAAAATACGTACATCCACTACTCCCCAAAATCCCCAATTTAAAAAGCAAGCTGATAGCGAACTCGATTATCAAAGCAGCATCACAATAACCAGTTGAGGAAGGCATCATTAAAGGTTTGACACGTCCGAACTAACGCTAGTCCTTGGCGGCCTAAATTCCAAAAATACCCTATAGTGTTGTAGAACTTCAAACCCCGAAGGCAACAATCTAGAAAATCTGGCCACAAATAATTCATTCCAAATCCAGCATCTAATGACTACACCGATTTTCCGTATTGGGCTGATCATCGGCCTGATATACTTGACATAGTCCTCCAGAAAACCTTCAATAAACAAATTTTCCAAATAGTCATAACCAAACTGAATTCGGCCAACTTCCCTGTTTTGGTATCATTGCATTAACCATCAAGCAACCCATTCCAAAACTAATCAATAGCAAAATAAACTGGAACATCTTCGAAGCCCAGATGAACAGCAAACTTCACTGTCCAACAAGTTTTCAAACAAAGGGAGACATCGACGTAGCCATAAATTATCTCATCTCAACAATAACGAAAAGTGTTAAACTCGCAATTACAACAATCTCCAGGTAAATTTTCCAGACTGATCATAGCTCTTCAAAATACGCCATTGACATAATTAAAACAAAAAACCAACTTTGACAAAAATGACAAAAAGCAGGAATCCCCCACTCAAAAAAAGATTAAACAACATAACCCATCGAATCAAACTAGAACTAGATACCTTGATAATTAACGTATACCAAAAGCACATAGCCAACTTTAGCACAAGATACTAGGGCCTATGGGAAACCCACAAGGAAAATATTGAATCACAAAGGACTCCCTACATTACCCTCCAAATCAATAATGTAATCTACACCTTCGACCTTGAAAAAGCAGCTGCATTTGCCAGTTATATTGAAAATTCAAATTTTACCCCTGCAATTACTTGTACGCCTGTTCACAAATTACAAATTACCAATGAAATAGAAAAAAGAGCGCCTATCCTAGACTGTATTCAACCAACCTCGCCTAACAAACTCACTAGCATCTCTCGGCCATTAATTAATCACCAATAAAATTCTCAAACACTTTAAAAAGAAGACAATTGCCTATCTAAGCTCTACATTCTAAGTCTGCATGATACAGGGCTACTTTCCACCAAATTACAAAGCAAAACAAACAAACTTCTAATATGGTCCAAAACCTGGAAAATCAGAATAAATCCTGATACATGCCAAACCAAAATTTTTACGCTAAGAAGGATCAACAAACCTCCCTGTATACAAATAGAGAACAATGAAATACTTTGAAAACCTAAAGACAACGATGTCAAATATCTAGAATATACCTCAACACTCGCTTAAGCTGGGGTATTACATAAATCAGAAACTTACCCAAAGCTGCATTAGTATAAGGTAACTATACCCACTGATTTACTGCAAATAGATACTAAAAATAGATTGCGCAACTCTACTCTACAAAACCCTAATTCGACCTTTTGTCTTATATGGATAGTCGATTTGGTGCAATATCTCAAACACCAACATACTAAAAATACAACCACTCCAAAACACGAATCTAAGACTTACAGTCAATGTACCGTGGTAAGTTAGAAATACCCAGCTGTTCGAAAAACTAGACATCTTACCCATTGATAATATATCAAGAACTATGCGTAAAAATTATTTTTAAACGCAAGAGTATATAATGGTGCTGAATTCTATGAACTCTTTAAAACAAACTTACACTCTGGGCTCAGACGAAAACTATCCCAGGACCTAGTTGTAGCAAACCAAAGGCATAATTAAACAAAATATAAACTCACTGCGCCTATTACTTCGTCGCACAATGTTATAATGTATAGTCTAAGTTATTAATATGTCACAAAATCTTTTATGTATAACAAATGATTGTTTATCTGGCAATCAATGATACTTAAAAAAAGAATTAATCATACGCCATTTTGTAAATCAACCCACTATCTAAAAAATATGTATAGGATCTTGACATGATTGTACAAAAAAACATCAGCAAATCGCAGAACAGCCTCAATAAAAAGGCAAAAAAGAGTGCTTTTATTGTTACACCTAATCTGAAACATTCATTTTGCTATCTCTTTCCACTCTCTAACACCTTTTTCATTCAGGTTTTCCCACACAGCTTCTCTTCATGTTTTTCTCGGCCGGCCTTTTCTTCTTTTCCCGCCAGGTATTTTCCAAGCAATGCTTTTTACAATTCTGTTATTGACCAACCTCTCCATGTGTCCCAGCTACTTTAACCTTCTACCCTTTATTACTTGTATTATGGGGGCTTATTTGTACAGCTCATACACTTCCGTATTCGTTCGTCTCGCCCATAAATCTTCCACTTCTTTTCCACCAAAAATCTTTTGTAGAACTACCCTCTCCCACCTTTCTATTTTCTGTCGATTTTTCTTTGTCAGGGTCCATGTCTCACAGCCATACGTTAGTATCGATCTGATTATGCTTTTGTATAACCGTATCTTTGCTTTACGTGAAATGTTGGACCCGAGTAAAGTATTTAGACCACCTACGCTTCTGTTACTTTTAGCAATTCTTAGATTAATTTCTATTTCTTCATCGCACCTGTTATCTATCAGCACCCCCAGGTACATATATTCTTCCATTTCTTCAAAGACTACTTCTCTTCTACTTTTTGTTTCAATCGTTAAGTTTTCTATTCTTTCTGGTCCTTGTTAGTTTTTAATTTCCATATATGTGCTTTTGTTTTCATTAATTTGGAGGCCTACTTGGTTTGCTGCACTGATAAATCTGCCAGTTCTTTTAATTTTTTTACTTCTAGCTATTAACATCGTCAGCATACACCAGGCATTGGTGGCTTTTGGTAAAAATCGTCCCTCTTGTGCTTATTCTGCTTTTTCTTATTGCTTTATCCAATATTAGATTAAATAAAACTGTAGACAGAGGCTCTCGTTGACAAACTTCTCTTTTCACTGTGAACTCTTTCGACATATCGTCGTTTACCGAGCTTATCGTTTGCTTTAAAGTCATTTGTACAAGATTAATTATTTTTGCGGTAGCTTGAGTGCTCATAGAGCTTTTGCCAATTTTTTCCTGTTTATCGAATCATAGGCCGCTTTGAAATCTATAAATAAGATATGGGTTGAATTTCGTACTCGTAGCATCCTGTAAGTATGTTTCAGCAGGAATGTCTGGTTAGTTGCTGATCTGTTTTGTCGTAAACCCGCTTAGTATTCGCCTAATAGATTTTCTGCACACTTTTCTAGTTCTTTCTTTATTAGTGTTGCCAGGACTTTGTAAACAGTGTCTAATAAAGCAATGCCTCTATAGTTACAACGTTTAGTTCTGTTACCTTTTTTAAATATATGTACTATTATCGCTTTATTCCATTCGTGGGGCATTAATTCCGCTTTCCAAATTTCTTTTATGAACTCACATGCCTCCTTTCTTAAGCATTCCACACCGTATTTTAGGTTTTCGGTCATAATAGCACTTCCTCATGAACTTTTGTTATTTTTCATGTTATTTATGACTTCCTCTATTTCCTGCATTGTTGGTTCTTTAATGCTACCTTCGTTTTCTGCCACTTCTTGGTAATGCATTTTCTTTACTTTTTCTGTAAATTTTTGTTTAATAACCCATTAAAATGTTTATTTCTAGACTTGACTACTTTCCTCTTGGTCTCTCACCAAATCGCCAATTTCATTTTTAATATAAATAGTTTTTTCTTGGTTTCCTTTTCTGATATTCTTCATATCCTTATAAATTTTTTTGACTTTCTTCCTATTGAACTTGTTTTCTATTTCTTTTATATTTTTCTCTAAGGCTTCTAGTTTTCGGGTTCTGCACATTTGTTTTAATTTTTCTTTGTCTTTGTGTTTATTGATGTCTTCTTTCCTTTGTGTTCGTACCATCTGTTGCCATAATTTTGATTTTTCTTTAAGTTCTGCCTTGCATTCTTCACCCATCTAGTGTTTCCTCTTGCGTCCTCTAATTTTCGATATATATTTTTTCGTTGCTTCTTGTATTATGTTTGCAATCTTTCCCCAGTTTTCTTCTATTTTCTTTCCTCTTTTCTCGTTATTTCTGTTATAAAAATGCTTGGTGTCTTTTTGGTACTTTTCGATTACTTTTTTTTGAAAGTCGTCCATGCTATGTTTAGCTTTTTTCCTTTTCGTTAGCTTCTATTTTCTTTTGCACATTTGTCTAATTTTTGGCTATAATCAGGAAGTGATCGGAATCTGCCATAGTGCCCCTAAACGTTCTTACACTTTTTTATCATTTCTGCGGCATCCTCGTCTATTAAATTATGGTCTATTTGGTTTGCATATGGCCTTCCTGGTATTTTCTATCTCTTTATATATGTCTTTTCGTTTGAAGTGTGTACTCATTATTTTCGCGTTGTGTCATTACTAACTTTGTGTTTACTTCCCTCCTGTTAGTTTTTTATATATGTTTTCTCTTCCGATTTTTGCATTTGCATCACCTACTATAATTTTTGTATCTTGTTTTGGGATTCTTTCTCTATAATTGTTTCGAGCTCTTCAAAGAATTCGTCTTTTACATCTTCTTCCTTTTTTCGGTTGACGCATAGATGTTCACTATGGTAATAGTTTATTTTCCCTTGATTCTAATCGAGCACAGCCTATCTGATTTTGAGTCAAAATTTTTCACTTCATCTTCTAACGTATTTCTTATTTAAAAACCTACTCCAAACCTTCTGCTGTTACTTCTACTTGTAAATAGAATGTAATTTCCTACTCTTTAAATATTGTTTCCTTTTAGATGCGTTTCTTGTAAGGCTCCTATTTCTATATTGTATTTGTTCATTTCCGCTACTAAATTTATTATTCTCCCTCTTCATATACATCTTGCAGATTTCACGTACCCAATTTGGTACAGCTTCTTATTTTTTCTGGTTTGTATTCATTCCGTTAGTATTCTGTTTTTCCCATTTCATTCTTTATTATGTCCATGTTCATTGCCTGATTTTTCTCGTATTTGACGTTTCATCTAGTTTCAGCTTTTTCTAGCTCTCTTTTATTCTTGTCCCATTTCCACCATAACCCATCTACTACCACTTTACTATAACCGCTTTTTAATCCTTTTTTATCTTTTCTTGTGCAAATGATCTTATTTTCCATTGCTTTTTCTTTTTAGCTATTGTTAGGTCGTTTTTATGTATACTTTCTCGATTTTAATTTTCTTTAGTTTTGATTTATTCTCCATTATTTTCTTTTTATCAATTTTATTTTCTAGTTCTGTTACACATTTTTTCCTATTTTGACTGCTTTTTAATTGTAACCGTGCTCTCTGAATGCTGTTGTATAAAATTTCCTACTGCGTCCTTCGGCGTGTCTGAGTTGTTTGTGTCAATTTTTATTTCGCTCATGGCCACATTGTTTTTCCATTTTCTTTCTCTAGTCATTCCAAATCATTCTTCATTTCCTTAATATGTTTTTTAATCCCTTCATTTCCTTTTTTTATCTTTTCATTCTCTTCCTTAAGCTGTTTGTTTTCTTCTTTGATTTTTTCATTTTCTTTATGAAAGTCTTCTGGCCATCTAGTTTTTATTTTTTATACCTTCTATTTTATCTTTCATTTCCTTACTTAGATTAAATATCATTTTTAGTATTGCATCTAATTTACCATCAATGACTTTATAGGTTTTGATTGAGGTCCTTGGTGTTTTCTTACTTTTGGTAAATATCTCTTTATCGATTGGTCCATGATCTGTTTTTCCTCTTTTCGAATCATCAGTTGAATAGTCGTTACTATCCATTTTCCCCTAATTTCTATTATTTTTGTCCTTTTGCTATTCTATTTATTGATTAAGCTGCAAAATAGGTTCACCCGAATTCACTTCTTTGAGGTTGGCTTACTATCAGCTCGGATTATTATTTTCAAATTCCTACACTTCTCGTTGTTTTATTTCAGTTTATACTATCCTTATAGGTTACGATGGGTTGCTTACTAACCGATCGTCGAAGAGTGAGTGGGTACAACCTTTAAAACTCTTGTTTATCTCCCTTATCGGTTAGTTTAAAGCATGTAATTTTTATCCTTAATGCTAAATTTCCTAATCTCTAAAGTTTCTATTTAATAGTTAATTAACTTACAGTTTAGATCCAGATTCATCCCCTTTTTAATCATCTGCTATGTACAGTTGCTTTCTTCACAATATGCCACCATTCTTGTAATTATTTCAGCTCGATATGGTTCAAAATGGGCTTAAATATCAGAGTAGTACAACACACATGCAGTCACATATTAGCAGCAACTCAATGAATCTGCAACATAATATCATGTAAAAAATGATATAATCACGTAAACAATGATTAAGTTAGGCTTTAAAGAATGCTAAAAATGTACTAGCAACTATAAAGTAATATTTCCAATTATTTTAATCTTCACCAAATAAATGGAATAATTTATACACAGGGTATTTAAAAAAATCATACAATAAAAAAATTGTAAGTATTTAGCTTTTAATCCACGTACTGTTAGAAAAGCTTTGTCGATAGGTAGGACCAGCGCGCTTTGTTTATCTGTAACATCGATGTTTGTCAAGATGACGACTAAATAACAAAAATCATTTTGTGTTCTACGCTTCGCAAAATATGAGTCTGTAACAACTGCTCAGCCTGATTTTCAGCGACAATATGGTGTTGAACCACCTACCGCTCAGAAAATTAGACGGTGGTATAGACGAAGATATGGAGCACTTGCGGATAAGTTTTGCACGTAACTTTCAAAAATCCGCCAATAGAGAACTAAACATTTTCTCAACTGGCATATTTTGCGGCGACGTTTGATAATGAAACCGTACAGGATTTAATTAATACAAGCTTTTTATGCAGGTTACAAACAACGATGTGTGGAATTGTGTGAATTTATCCTCAGAAAAATGACAGAAATAACAATTCTGTAACAAGCTTGGTGTTTTCTTGGGACGCTACTTTTTATTTAAGTGGCAAGATAAACCTCCATAATGACTTCATCTTCCACCACACTGGACCCTGGAAGTTCGAGAATTTCCGAATAATCAAATTTCACAGCAATGGATTGGCAGTATGGAATTTAATGGTTTAGTTTTACATCACTAGCCTCCAAGATCGCCAGGCTTCACTGCGTGCAATTTTTTCTTGTGGGGATTTATAAAAGGCTGTGTTCATCTGCCTCCTCTTTCAGCTATAGTAGTCAAACTGCGGGACCGCACAACAACAGTCATGGCATCAGTGGATCCAGATATGTTCGCAAAAGTTTGAAACAAATTTGACTACCGTATGGACATACACCGTGCATCCCAACAGGGACATATTAAGCATTTATGATTTAGTATGTAAAAAAAAACTTTAATATTAGCCCTATAATATAAAATTAATTTTAAGTGTCTATGTTCATTATTTTTCACAATATAAATATTTTAAATCAGATTATTCTTTTTAAAACGCTCTGTACTACAACATAGTCAATAAATATAACTATCAAAAATATTTAAAAAAAATTAACTATTAAAAAAAATTAAAAATAGCTATCCTTTCATGTTTAACTAAATTGTAGAGGACGTGTGCACAAGACGGAAAAGGACGTAAAAATAGAATTAGGGGGTGAACATCAGTACCATTACAAATTTAGTGAAAGTATAAAAAAAATTAAAGCTGCAAGTTGACTAACCCAAAAACTAGCCAGCTGTAATGGTTATAGATACACAAAGAGCAGCGTTACCAAAGGCAGTTTTAAGATAATACAAAAAACATGCTCAACCCGATGCACTAATTAAAATAGTTTAGTTGAGTCAATTAAGTCGTTGTCAAAACTTTTGATAACCATGGAGCTATACCAACAATTATTAAAAGGAAAACTACACTTGACAAAAAAAGCAAAGAAAAAATAAAGTTGTTATAAACAGTCAAAATGATATCCTTAAATATTTAAAAATAAAAAAAATTAAATATTAAATACAAAAAAAAACAGGAAATGGACGTGGAAAAGCCCTACTAGGATCACAAAAAAACGAGATCGATTTGATTATCTCAAATCGTAAGAACATTATACAAGATGTATCCGGCTCCAACCTAATAAACATCAGCGACCATAGAATGATAAGAACACGAGCAGAAATAAATATATAAGATTAGAGAGAAGAAAATTAATTTAAAAAAAGCTAGAAACATAGACCACATAGACGTATGGAACAAAGAGGATACCTACAAAAATGTACAGAAATGTACAGAAAACATTTTCAAACAACCCGATTAGAGAAACCTTAAATGTTAAAAATCTTTATCATTACATCATCAATAACAAGCTACAAACAGTACTTAAAAAGACAAACAAAAACAAAAGACCAACTAAACTTAACGAAAAAACAAAAAAACATACTTAGGACAAATACTTAATTTTAGCACAAATACCCAGGCGGCAGAAATTGGAAAGAGGATAAAGTTAATTTCGGCTGCTTATGTAAATCTAAGGAATGTGTTCAAAACAATAACATACCCGAAACACCTTAACCCTAGAGTGTTTAAGCAAGGCATTCTTCCAATACTTACAGATGCCTCGGCAACATGGTCACTTACAGAAACCATGTTGAAAAAAACTAAAAGTTACACAAAGAAGAATGGAAAGATCAATGTTGGGAGTGCGACTGCAGGATAGAAAGTCAATCGAATGGATTAGAGATAAAGCCAAAATTTAGGACGTGGCACGACCCATTGCAAACTTAAAATGGCAGGTCATCCACAGCAGAATGTATTATATCATATAATAATTTGAAATTATTTTTCAGGACGAAAATATGCAATGGGGAAGACAGGGAGGCAATTAAAACGCTTTTATAGACAAAAAGTTTATAGGCAAAACTAAAAGTTAGATATAGACAAATACCTTAATATGCAATTATATTCCATATGCAAGTATTTTTCAATATTTAACTCAGAGATGCCCAACCCGTAGCTCAGAGCCACACGTGGCTTGCGCTACCGTATAACGATGCAATATTTGTAATAAAGTTACTAATCCAAAAGCCATAGAATTTAACATAAGTCTGTATCTAAGCTTTATTCATTCATAAAAAGCTTTCTGGCAGTATCTAATTAAAAATATACTGCAAAATTGCTGCCCAAATCAAAAACAAGAAAAGACAAATATAAGGACAACAAACCGAAGATAAGAAGTTATCAAACAATCTCGGACTCGATAACTGTGGAGAAGAGCGTTGGATAATTTATTTTACTAAGCTTCCTGCTATTTAATCTAATAATATAAATATTAGCATTTAAACTAAAAGTAACATAAACCCGGAATTAATAAATTTCCTGAAACACGACTTCTCTAATTTTAATTATAGATTATTCCTGCCAAATATCTTTAATAAATATATAGATAGAGCATATCACTCTGCTTAGAGAAATTAAATAATTATAGAAGTCAAGAGATGACATGTCACGACTTAGAAGGTTACAACAAACACAGATACTGCCATCTAGTTCTTTTTGAAAGTGAATAGCAAAAATGTAGCGGCCGGAACCGAAAACTTTGCGGCCACTTCCGCTCAAACCAGTCTCTAGATTTTCCGATAAAGCTGACTTTTGGACTCGACTTATGGTCCTTAGCTGAATACTGAAAACGTTATGTCTCTATCTATCACAGAACAAAAATTATAAAGCGTGGCAAAAATAGAAGCTTAAATTTTGGCCCTAAGTTTAGCCCCTGTGGGGGGCGAATCAAAAATTCCCGAAACATGAGTCCTTTCAATTTGGCTGAAGATCATTCCTGCCAAGTTTCACGTTTCTAACACAAGCCGCTTTCGAAAAAAGCTTAAAACTTTGGACCCCCATTAGACCCCCTTGGGGGGCGAATTTCGAAAAATCCTTTCTTGGTGCGTCCCTAGAGAGAATAAAACCTTAAAGCTTCAAGGTTTTAGGTTAGGCGGTTTAAGCTGGGCGTTGATGAATCAGTCAGTGAGGGCTTTTTCTTTTATACGTATAGATTATGAAGGCTGCTATAATAAATTTTATTTCAAAAAAGACAAATAATACACACTAGAACACAAAAAGTATAGTTTCTGTATATCTACTAACTTGCTAATGGTTTGCCTAAAATATAATGTAATAGGGTAAAACTATTTATAGCTACTACCATTAAGTATATAATATGCTTATATAAATTATACCAGAACACAAATTTTTTCTTGATACTTTAAAACTAATATTTGAAGGATAGTGTAAGAAGCTGCTGCTGTAGTAACCAAAACAAAATAATACAATACTTGAAATAGAACTCTTACCACTATACAGTTCCAGCTTGATCAAATTTTACTTAAGATTTACGGATCTAAAAATCCCAGAAACTTTTGTGGGATGATACTTAGGCGGTCTATATTGGTTATCGTTATTAGAAAACGAAAAGTACAAACTAACAATCCTCAATCACGTTAACATTACCACAAATTGCTACAACTATATCAAGAATAACACTTAGTTATAGTAAATATATTTGTTCAATTGAAAAAACGACATATGCAAATGTTTACGATAAAACTCTCAAAATGAAATATGGAACACAATAAGCTGTATTCTAATAAACAAACGATTTCAAATCATATCAAAGCGCAAAGCTCAGATGTGGGATCTGATCATAGTAAATCAAGAAACATATACAACACATGGCTTACTCTAACTTTTATAACTCTGTCTAAAACAAACACAAAAACATGATCTAATTACAGCACAATAAGTTTAATAAGACACTCTTTAAAAATATTATTGAAAATTGTTAACTAGCAAATATACAAACGGTATAGATAGCCAAGGATTGGAAAAACATAGGAACAAGCGAAACACCGTTCACTCTTCTCACCGTTCTCTTGCAAAAATGTAAACAAGCGGATAACATTAAAGCTTTTAACAATATAAAATATTCAAAGATGATTCAAATCTTAAAATAATTAGTCCTTATATTTCTACTTGAATAAAAAACATCTTCGTTGCTATATGTTTTATATTTTATTATACGTAGCTAAAGTGCGGACACTTAATAAAACAGGCATAAAGAAAAAATATTTTTAAATGTAGATATAGCTTAGGAAGCTAAGAACACCAAAAGTCTTAGAGTGCGAAATGGATAACAGAAAAAAGAAAAAACAGAAATACTACTTTACATCAAGAGAATAAAACTGGAGATACCAAGTTTTCCGTCATAAGTCAAAGTTAAATCGAGTGTGGGTTGTACAAGAATCTCTTAATTAAGAAATATAGAGAATTATACGAAGAAATATGTATTTCAATAATTAGGTCAACTATATACAAAATGAAAGTTACGTTAACAATCAACCTCGGCCAAGAAAAGCACTGAATAAAGAAGATTTTACTTCATTTATAGCATATACTCATAATAACAATACTGAAAAAATAAAACCATAGACTGCATTATACTCAAATATTAAGGACGTAATAAATAGTTGACCTTTTCTTTATTCTAACAGAAATTTATATGTTATTGTCACTGTTTTTCTAATAATTGTTTTACAAATTTGTTTTACAACTAGAGTTTCCTAATGCTTTTGTAGTAATAATTCCATATTAGCTTGACTAAAAGTAAAAAAAAAAACCAGAATACTTTAAGGCGTTTTAATTTAAAAACTTGATCACATAACAAAACCATTTTTCTATCCACCAATAAGAATTATTAGCTGACTTTCCTTGTATTCCAGATTATCTTATGCTGATATATGTTTACAAGATGCTTTATATAGTCAAGGTCCAAGCAACGTATTATTGATAACGGTAATTAAAGATATATATTAAATTGTACCAAAACCTTTTCTTACTGCACATATACACTTACTGCCTCATAATAATGAAATCGGCAACATGATAAATTCTGTACTGCTTTCCTTAACAATTTTTTCGGCCAGTAAGCAATATCAAACAAATTTTTATTTAATCAGTTATGTTTTTTTTTCATATAAGTGGAGTTTTTAGTCTAAATAATACACTGCGCAAACCCCTGAACTATAATCTCTTAGAGAAGAGATCTATATTTTCCTCGAGCTATTAATTGCAACGCAGAAGGCGTAGGGTTGCACTGCGATGGCTGTCACAACCTAGTATATTGTAAAGTAGATCCCAGTAATTCCACTAACTTAATACCTACGAATATTGAATCCTGCCCTGTAAACCAAAGATGCGTAGAAGGCCGCTGTGTCGTTGCTCCATCTACTCCCGATTGCTCCCCCATAGCAGACTTTGTATTTAAGTGTTAAGCAATCGGAGTATTTCCCGACCCAATCGACTGCCAAAAATACCATTTCTGTGTACCTGGTACTTCCATGCCACTCAGACTGCTGCATTTCGAAGCGGACTCCAACAGAAGGGTTTACCGCTACAATCCTAAAACTACCTACTGCGACCAAGTATTGACAAATGGGAAATGCGGAAATTATCCAATCCTATCTGTGACACAATAGGGTCAACAAAAGTTTTAGCAGATAATCCTACTATATATATACTTGTGCGTATCACGAACGCAATCCCACTTTACAAACTCTTTACCCCTGTCAGTATGCTTGCCCTAATGGTAAAAGATACAATGTCGCACGAGGTGAATGTGCTTAATCATGCAACGTTCACTTAGTTTACTTAACAGGTAAATAAATAGGTAATGGATGTTTTGTTCTTTTTGTTTCTGTATAGAAATTACTCAGAACTTAAATCAAACAGTTACAATTTTAAAAAGTATTTTCATAAAGCAATTGTTGCAATTTTTAAAAAATTTTTGACAATCTGGGTTTGCAAATGTCACTTGTACTAAATAAAACATAAGAGCTTTATTAACATACATATTATTATTTTATATGTTTTTACTTTCGCATATATACAATCTTGTATATCATATTACAGCATTATTATATAGCCAGCTAAAACGGTAAAAGTACCAAATTTTTGTGTATCAGTTGTCTTAAATCAAATTTTAAGGAATTTGCTTAAATGGAAGGGAAAAAATATATAATTTAATTTCTTGCAACTAGAGCAAATAATTCATTATAATTTTATATGACCTATGAAAATTATATGCAAAAACAGAATTCTGCAGAAATATTTCTAGAAAAATGAAAAAACATCTGTAATTTTCCTGACTATATTGTTGAAAGTTTTATAAATATAATGTTGTAGGTATTTAAAACAACATTTTTGATTATTGGTAAGCATAGAGTCGTTACGGGAGTCGAGTACGAGCCGTGAGCCGGTGCGGATGCCTTGGATGCGCTCCCATAGCAATGAGATACGCTTGACCTCAACGCTATTTATATTAAATCGTAAGTTATTCATACTTCTAATAAACATTTAACAATCGCTAACCATAATTTAAAAATAGATTATCAATTACAAAATGAACGTAAATTTGATAAATTATTACCACCCATTAGCGAGGTGCAAAACGCTACGCATGGTCCACTCAATATCTCTTGACTAGTAACAAATACTACCTACCACTACATCTGGAAGCAGAAACATAGCCCTCAGTTAATGAACACTCGCAAAAAAGTCAATCAAGGGAAACACACAAAAACAGTACAAATTAAAGTTCTACATAACGCAGTCAACGACAAAGCTCTAAACGAAGATATACAAAAATATTGAACCGGATCATTTACAACTTCATATAATACAACTACACTTCGTATCAATCTATTCAAAGACGAAGATTACCGTACCTTAACAAACACTTCACAACGAATGAAATTCCGTATTACACCTATCAAAACCCCAACGATTTCAGTTGTAATCAAAAACGTTCCACTTTCTCTCACAGACCAAGAAATAAAAGATAAACTAAGCAAAACTATACACGAAAGACGAAACTCCGCTACCTGTTTGCGCAGTGGATCTCACTAAAAATAAACAAGCTAAGCATGTTTTCTCACTCACCTCGATCTACCACTCGATTGTAACAGTGGAAGTCAGGAAAAATCGAAAAATATACCTCAATATCATCGTTGTCAAAAATATGGACACACGAAAAATTATTGCAGACTGGAATCAGTATGCGTGAAATGCGCAGGCAACCATCACCACACTGAATGCAAAAAGAGTACCAACGATCTACCCAAATGCGCAAATTGCAAAGGGAGCCACAATGCTAACTACCGCGGATGGTCACACCATATTGAACTCCTAAAACAGCGAACTAGAGCACAAACAGCAACTACGAGAGGACTTTTGCCGAAATACTTAAGAATACGACAAAGACAAATACAAACAACAACGTAACTACCTCCACAAACTCAACAACCTTACCTAATGACCTCATATAACTACTTCTTGATCTATTAACTCCATACTTACCCCATATTAAATTTTTTATCACAAGCACCCTGTTGCCTTTGCTCCTTAATGGATCCTAAACGCACAAACGTCTTACAAAACTTAACAATCCTCAATTGGAATGAGAACGGAATTAAAACTCAGCGCTCAGTACTCATCACCTTCCTGGCTCGATACAATGTAAACATTGCCTGTATAACAGATACTCATCTAGATGATACTATCAAATTTAATCTTCCACTAATCTTCCGTAATGATCGAATAACACCAGTAGCTGCTGGAGGAGTGGCGATCTTTATCAAAACAAAGTACGTGCACACACGACTACCCGAAATTAAAGACCTAAAAATTGAAACAACAGCAATAAAAGTTACTCTAAATGACCAGATTCACGTAACAAGAATAACTGCCTAACAAAGTTATACAAAGAAAACATTAAAAAAATCTTCGATATCAATGGTCCACTACTAATCATAGGTGACATAAACACCTTATGGGGATGCAGAGCAACGAATTCAGAGGGCATTAAACTGGAAAATCTTGCAATATCCAACACATTCCAAGTCATAACACCCGACGAATATACCTATTATCCCTACCGACTCGACCATCAGTCCGATATCCTCGACATCGTGCTCAAAAAAAACTTCAACAAACCAATATTTCAAAACGTCATTACAGAACTGAATTCAGATCACCTTCCTGTGTTCGTATCCTTTGATCACACCCGCGAATGGCAGAGGACAAGGAATCCCATAACAAAAAAATCGACTGAATAATATCTCTCATTTAATCAAAAGGGAGCTCGATAACCTGAGAATTAACTCCTACAAACAACAGATTGCTTATCACGGCCCAAAAGACATGGGATTGTGGAGAACAACAAGAAACATACTTCATCAAAGAACCAAACTTCTCACATTAACTACCGAATCCGATACCGAACAATACAGCTCAGACGCCGAAAAAGTCGCTACGTTTGCTCATCACCTAGAAAGCACATTCATACCAACAATCACCTGCACGCCAATCCACTTTGCCCACGTAATCAGAGACATTGAAAGCAACGTACTAATACCAGATCGCATTAATCCAACCTCTCCCAACGAACTTAAAAGCATAATCACCACCTTACCCAAGAAAAAAACTCCAGGTCACAACTTCATCACAAACACCATCTTCCAACACTTAACTATCAAAGCACTTGCTTACCTAAGCGCAACCTTTAAGGCCTGCATGAGACATGGCTATTTTCCCCAGTCATGGAAACATGCACAAATAATCAAGTTCGCCAAACCAGGCAGAGATAAAAGAAAGTAAACAATTACAGAACAATAAGTCTCCTAATTCTATTCAACATATACATGTCAGATCTTTCAGAAACTAACGGTATTCCAGCCAATTCGCCGACGACACAGCCATCTTTACTCAAGCACTCAAACTCGAGAAGGCTGTGACGGCATTACAACAAACAACAGACTTACTCCCTGACTCAAGCAATGGAATCTGACAATTAATGCCGACAAGTGCCAAGCCAAGATATTTACGCTGCGACAAATCAACAATCCCCCAAATATATTCATCAACAACAGCTTTCGAGCGGTGTGCGTTGAGGTGCTTCGCACCTTGTATGAATTGCAAGCCCTACCTTCTCCTCCACTTAAATGTAGCCACTGCCATATAAATGTAAAAGAGACTATTTGTTAGGCCAGTTGTACTGGTTTCTTAAATTTCTGTTCATGGATTCGGTTTCTACGTCAAATTTGGCTGTCCCTTTTGTATTTTCTTTAGAGGGAACTGGCAGCTAGAGGATTTTATGTGCTACCTTATTGTTTATATATATATATATATATATATATATATATATATATATATATATATACACATATATATATATATAAAAGGAAACATAAAATCAGCAGAAATTAAAAACAATATGTCAGATGTTAATTATTTAAAAGGGCTAGCCTAAACCCATACCCTTAAAATTTTGATAGCGGGTTTCTGCGTATTGGTGGGATCCCGCTAATATGGTCTACTACCCCTCACCGCCGTTTCTGACACCGTTCCTACCGTCATAGTTGCTGTCTTTAAAGAGAGAAATGTTGCAGCGGGTTCTTCGTTGTCAAGTCAGATCTGGAATAGCAGCTTTATTCTGTGTCAAGTACTAAAAGGTAATCGCATTTTAATTTTGCGAAGCAAGAACGTGTCTACAGCCATGCCTGTTCCGTGTAAAAAATTAACTATTTTTACTGTCGGCCTAAATGGCTGACACTAATTAATAATATTCAGTGCCTTAAGAATAGCTTTCAATGTTACAGTACCAGCTGCAATACCCACCACTTCCGGGAAATATGACACAGTCCCAGCTCCAACTACCACAACTTCAATATACACACCCCAAATTTAATTAACCGATAAGTCAAACTATAGGCCTACAGTACTCACCACGTGTTACACAAAGGCAACAATCTAATTATCAAACGACAAACTAAGAAACTATAAAATGGAACTTGGTCACCTCAAGAAAGAAAAAACGTAACTTCCAAAAATACGTCAATCGTATAGTGCAGCAAGCAACTTCGATAAAACAATCTCTAAATATCTAACTGACAAATTGTTTCCAAACACTTTCAGAACCAGATGAAAGCATAGAAGTTGATAACTCCGATATAACAAAAACGAGAATAATAAAACCTTTACCAGTTTTTATCACGGACGTGTTAAACTTAACCCTCTCGCAGCAAAACTAAATGCCTCGCTAATAAAAATGTACTTAAAAATCAGAGACAAAAGCCAAGTAAAAATGATGGTAGAAAATACATATAGCTCTAGAACCCTAATAGCGAGACTACTAGAACTAAAAGTACAGTTCCATACTTACTATATGAAGGAAAAACCTAGCTTCAAGGTAGTAATCAAAAAGCTTCATTATTCCAGTAATGTAAATGAATTAAAAGCCAAAGTAAAAGGTCAAGGACACAAAGTTACAAACATGTACAATGCCAAGCATAAAGTTAACGTTATGTTTTTCCTGGATTTGGTTTCTTGCGGAAATAACAAGAAAATGCATGAAATAAATGACTTACTACACAAAAAAATTGTAATAGAGCCACTACACAAAAAAAAAATAAAATCCTACTATAAGCAACTTGCCAAAGACATGGTTTCACAAAAAGTGAAATGCGGAGCAAACCACCTAATAAAAACGTGTATTAAAACAAAAGAGACTAAACCCAAATGCGTTCTATGTAACGGTTTGTACCTCGCAATCTATAAAAGGCGTTAAGTATATCAGGATTTAAAAAGAAAAAAAATTCACACACAACCAAGTTTTACCCAGGCACAACTACCAATTAACAACAGAAGAACACTGTCACAAATTGTATAAAATTCTCAAGAAAACATACCAGAAACATTAAACATCGAGAAGTTAGAAAAAATAATAACAGAACTAGCTGAAAATATCAAAACTATACAATTTTCTCACAGCTATCATCGCTAAACTAAAATGATTGGACAACTACTTAATATTGCGGAATAGAACGTCTATGGCTTGTAAAGCCACATCCAATAACTACAAACCTCTATTATCAATTATGAGTTAGACGTAGTTCTAATTTCTGAAACCCATTTTATGGACAATACCAAATTTTAGTACTTACGATACGCAACACCCTGACGGAGAGGCGCACGGAGGAGCAGCAGTAATTATAAACAGCTCAAACAAGCAGATAAATAAATCCAAGAGCACATTCAGGCTACAAGTATAATACAGTTACATCACAGTTACATCACTATCACTACCAAGGCATAATATTAAAGTAGAACACTATACCCAGTTTTGTAGAACACTCCAAGCACGATTCATCGCAGACTTAGACTACACCAAAATTAGGGTGCTAAAGTAACAACCACTAAAGGTCGGAAATTATTAAAGTCGCTGGCCGCAAATATTCTCAACTATCTCACCACTAGACCACTAGACAGCCTACGTACTGGCCTATAGATAGAAGAGATAATACAGACTTTCTAAATTTTTGCATTACAAAAAACATAGCACAAAATTATCTGATTATTAAAAAATGTCTAGAAATATCATCAGATAATTCTCCGATCATAGCCACCCTAAGTTCACAAATAATCTACAGACAAAGACCTGTAAGACTTTATAATAAAAAGACCAACTGAAATACGTTTAGAGAACTAGGTAACAAAAACATTAACTTGGAAATATCTGTTAGGACCATAGATGAAATCCATGAAGCGGTAGAGCACCTAAATCGCAGCATAGAAAGCGCAGCATGCAATTCAACACCCCTATTGCAAACTAGCGTAATAAAACTAGTATAATAAAAAAAAGCAATAGCTGAAAAAAGAAATTTCTGAATTTGGCAAAAAACAAAAACAGATTTAACGATGCAACACAAAGTTTAAACTTACTGCTTTATGATTACAGAAACCAAATTATACAAGATTATCTCTGTACTCTAAATGATAAGAAAACATCGGATTATTCACTGTGGAAAGCCACACAAAAATTAAAGTAACCACAATAGGAAATACCCCCAGTTCAGAAATCTAACGGAACCTGAGCCAAAACCATTTAACAAATGTTTTTAAACCACAATTTTTTGAATTAACTGCAAAAGAAGAAATCGAAATATTGCGAAATCTAGACACATCAGACCAACTGAGCCCATCAATTAAAAAGATTAAAGTATCGAAAGTCACGTCCATAATTAGCTCCGAAATAAAAGCCAGAATTGCACCAGGCTATGATCTGATTACTGGAAAAATCAAAATAACTGCAAAAAGGAATAACACTAATAACTACCATATGTAACGCTATTTTAAGATTGAGTCATTTTCCGGCCCAGTAGAAGGTGGCTCAAATACTACTCATACCTAAACCAGAAAACCCACTAGATGAAGTAACTTTCCACCGTCCAATTATCTTATCACCACAGCTAAAGTGTTTGAAAAGTTGTTACTAGGTTACTAGCTGTTACTACGGCGAAATTCATGACTGGCACAATCGTTGGAGGGCAGCAATAGTAACGATTGCTACAGAAAATTCGTAACACTTGCATTCTCTATAATAGCCAAGCGTAGCTGGCTGGATTTTCTAGTTATACAATACTTAACATATTGTAATTTTAAGTAAATATGTTAGGCAAATGCAAGATAAAGAAATAAATGTATCAAACAAACAAATCTTACTTGATTAAGTTAAATAAATACATATAAAAGTGCCACCAAACATTTTCTATTCACTTAAGCAGTTTTTGACCGTACAATCATTCTCAAAGTGTTAACAATAAATTTATTGTTGCTTAGCAATTATCTATGTTTTGGTTTTGATTTACTTAGCATTTAAAATGATATTCTAAGACAAATAAATTTATAAATGCGAGTGCTTTATTACCCGCTCTCAAACGAAAATTTTCTATCGCTTGCCGTTCCGGAAATATAATACCTCGGCCGCGCCTGCCGCCAAGCCAGAATTTGTCATTCGGGGGCGTTCGGGTCGGCACGGAAAGGCACGAACAATTGTGTGACAGAAATAGTTGAACTTTGACCTGTGTGACAGCAGCAGCACTCATAATTTTTTTTATATATATAATTAAGTGTAGGTGCAACAATAAATTAAAATCAGAATTTTAAAAATAGTTTGTTGGCTAATTGTTTTGCGGCTACACTTAGTACCAATAAATTTGTCTTACTAGATCATTTTCAATGCTGAGCAAAGCCAGGGAGGAGTTTATACATCCACCTATCTTGACTGATGGCTTTTTCATTTTCCTCATTATTTTCTGAAACCCGTGGTAAAGAGGCTTGAACTGAATCAATCCATTTTCAAGTTGATCATCTAAATCGTTATTATATGTTTCTACTAAGTTTTGAGCTGCTGCAATTATCTCTTTATTAGTGAGTGTATCCAACTTGTTGAAAAACTCAAAACGGGTATCTACTAATTTGTGTGCCTCAAGCCTCCGCTATAATGAAGATTTTAATTGATCTGCAACAGGAAAAAACTCTGAGTTCGTAATTTTTTGACGGGGTCAGCTCAACTTTCGATACTTGAATAGTCAAGAAATGCCAAACACAACCATCATGACATTAGTATTAAAATTGCATAAATATTAGCTCATGTGCGGAACCGAATAAAACCCAAAAGAACACGCAATTAAAGTTCTACAAGATAACGGCACTTCCTGTGTTGCTATATTGGTGAAATATGAGTTTTATAAAGAAAAGATTCCTCTCGTAATCAAGCTAGCAAAATAAAATTTTTAAGAACACTCAGAGCTTCTAATAGAGCAGATAAGGTTAGAAATGATAACATTAGAGGAATTCTAGAATACAGTTTTTGCTTTCAACAATGGTGAATAACACATTTAAATTTACTTAACTACAATCAACACATGTTTTGAAGCCTACAGCAAGCATCTGGTAAAATCTGGAAATTATCGCATGGTTCAAGTTACCGCAGTTATTGCGGTTGTCTGTAAGAAAAGCAATGTGTTCGCCGCTTGGCCGTAACGACTCAGAGGCAACAAAAACGGCGACAATAATATTAGCCATGAGCATCTAACTCTGTGGTGTCTCTATGAGTAGCTTTCGAAAATTCATTATAGTATGGAAAGAAGTCGATTTCCAGAAAGTTGCATTGAAGCATCAACCTCGGAATAAACGAGACCCTGGCCGACCTAGGAGATGGTAATTATCAAAGCGAAGTAGGACATATGGTATAATCTCTGATATAAATAAAAAAAAAGAAGCAACAATATGTGTATGAATATTATACGTAGAGAGCCTACTATAAATCACTGTTGTTTTATTATGGGTTTATTATTGAGTCTATTAAAAACATTTTAAATCTAAAAAACAAAAATAACACACCAGAATGCAAAAAAGTATAGTTTCTTTGTATAAAATGTCTTGCTAATGGTGTGTCTAAAAAATAATATAGCAGTACTAATCCGTTTGACTGATGATGGTAAGTATTATCATATAAATTAGCCAGAGTTTTCTAAGCGGTTGAGGCGTGAACTGGGATGAGGACGGACTCGGGTGCCGTTTCTTGATGCCTGGCGGGTGGCCCACTTGGTCGCTGAAATTAATTGAGTACATGCGCTCTCTCGAGTAATGAGTAATAATGGCAGTCGTCTAAGGTGCGGTGCTTGCCACATCGCTCTGCATCAGGCTTGGTGACCGACGATCGGGCAATAAAGTCGCCCGACTTTTGAGAGAGCCTTAACCTCTCAGTTTGTAGGCCGTACTTCCAGTACCAAGTGCAACACTTTAAACCTAATATTTCATGAAACGCTTGTGAAGCTTCCACAGTAACAATAAAAACAAATATAGTTTTTGATTTAATGTTTTTAAAGCCATACCCTTGCTCCAATTTATCTTCAGTTTCTTGAGTTTTATCTAAAAATGGGTTTCCTCAAATTATGCTCTACTTCAGGCCACTCAATTAAGTTTTACTAACGGCCTTTAATTCATATTGTATGCAATTAAAATGCACGATAAACACGGTCATATAAATATTCACGTAGTGAGCGTTTCTTATGCAACATGACCGTACTATTTAGGATTAGTAAAATTTTATATCTACGAGTTTATTTTGATTCTCTTGTAAAACGATACGGAGGTGATCAATATTGGTCAATTACTATCTATACTAGGTCATCATAGAACACAGAGGTTCACACTTCAAATCAAAATTTTTAATTATACTAACATTATCATGTCTTTATCCTCTTAAGTCTAGATTTATTTGTAAATATAGTAGCATTAGTTCCAATTGATGATTGAAACTTATACAACAAACAAAAAAATACAACATTGACGTATTAGAAATGAGTGAGTGCAGGTAGAACGGCAGTGGTAAAACATCAAGGAAGGGGTATACTTTCATTTACTGTGGGCTAAAAGGAGGTGTGGAACATCACTACAGAATAACCATATTAATTAATGCAGTTAGTTAACATGTTGATACAGTGGAAACTAATCTCAGAAATATAAGTTATGGCGGAGCATGATTTGGATAAGCAACACCTAGCTGTATTGTATTGTTACATGCCCATGAAAGCAGCACCACTTAAGACAAAAGTAAACTTCTATAACTTGTTAAGTAAAACCATGACCTCAATACAAGAAGTCGAAAGTAGTATTGTGATAGGTGATCTAAATGCTAAGGTAGAAATAGAAAATTGAGTTTTAGGAAATGTTGTGGGACACATGGTGTGGGAAATAAACGAAAATGGTGATCTACTGTTCGAATTTTGTGCCACGCACGAGTTAAAGATAAGAAATATATTATTCGAGTACAAGAATATCCACAAAATTACATAGGTCTCGCGTAATTAAGAAGTGTGAAATAAAAACAATTATATACTCATAAATGACACACCAAGTTGTAAACTGATAAACACTCGGAATCGGAAGAGTGCAGATATGGAAACAGAGCATTACTTATTAATCGCTAAAATTATGATAAGAATTGACAAGAGGAGAAGCAGTTATAACATTAGGCGTTATTATAGCATAAAAACAACTTAAAATTCTAATACATAGAATAAATTTATCCAACAACTTTAAACAGAATGTAAAAAGATTTTACTATAATATAGAAATGAAAGATATGTGAAAATATTGTAGAAGCACCTTCACTAATGAGTGCTTAAGGGTTATAAAGCATAAAGCAAGCTCGAAGAAAAAATAGATGTGCAAAATACTTGAAAATTAGTAGAAAAAAGGAAAGACATAAAAAAATTAAATTCTCAAAATAACGAAGAGAAAAAACTTTTACATAAGGAATATAGAAAACCAAGCAAAAAAGTTAAGAAAACGTGAAAACGAATATAGTAGACAGCACAAAATGGGGAGCCATAAAAGAGATTTGACAGGGCTGTACACATATGTAAAAAAATTGTCATAAAAAAAGGACAAAAGATACCATAAGGGATAAGAACGGGAAAATACTATATACAACAAAACGACAAATTACAAAATAAAGAAAATATTTAAAAAAACAATGAATAGAGACGATAGAGCCCAAAGGAAACAAAACTAATGAGAAAGAAGAAAACAAAATAATTCAAGTAAATGTTGATTCGCCGTCAAAAGAAGAAATAAGCCATTCAGAAAGCAAAAAAAAATTTCGGCGACCAAATTACAGTCGACATATTAAAGGTAGATATTTAGACAAACAGAAATTCTCATACCAATTATGGAAACAGTATGAAAAAAGAAAAATCCCTACAAGATTGGAAGAAAGAGCTGATATACAAATATGCAAATAATGCAAAGAAAGGAGACCAGAAGAAATGCGAAAACTGAAGGGCAATTACTGAACCAAGTGCCGTAAACAAGATATTCTACAGGACTATTTTGAGCAGAGTCTGGTGGAAATAGATAAGAACTTACGTAAAGATCATTTTAGTTTTAGATCCGCAAAGTCATGTATATACCAAATAAGCATGCTAAGAACAACTGTGGAACAATCTACAAAATTAAAGTCACCTTTGCATATAATTTTTGTAGATTTTGAGAAGGACTTTTACTCCTTGATAAGAGAATATACATGGTTTAGTCTTTAAAAAAATTAAATTATCCAAAAGAATAATTATTTTTATTAAGAAGGCTATTCAAGCAAAAAAATTTACGGTGGGATGCTATCGCAAAAGTTCCATTCAAACATGGGAGTACACCAGGGTTGTATATTATCGCTTTTATTTTTTTCCATAATACTAAATAATGTCTTACATAAAATCTTTGCAAAATACAAGAGAAAAATCCAGTGAGGCATGGAAGAAACCTTGGAAGATCTTAACTGCGTAGATGATATATGTTTTCTTTCACGTAAGGTTAAGCACGCACAAAAAAAATTAGTGATTCAAAGAAAAGGTAGCAAAAGTGGCTCTACAAAGAAATGTGAAAGCACCAAGGCTTTAAGAAGTAAAACAATAGAATTGATTTTACGTACCTAGAAAATGTGCCCACAAAAAACGGAGGGGGTAGAATAAATAATATAAGGAGTGTCTAGTTTGTTTAGTGTTATAGTTAAAACAGTGCTATTGTGTGGTTTGAAATCGTGGCTGGTCACGTATACAATAAAGTACAAATTGCAAACGTTAAACATGTGGTAGCTAGCTAAAGGCCACAATAAACGATGATTTGTGGGAAAAAATGTATGTAGGAAGTATGTAGGAGAGCGCTGAAACAGGATACACAAAGAAAACAAAAAAAATATATATCCAAAAAAGACGTAAAATATAACGGTGGAACGTGAAACAAACAAAATTGTGTCGCAACTTAAAAATTTAGCAGCAGATAAGAAAGAATAAAAAGAATATACAATTTTCCTACGTCCTACAAAGCAAAAACTATTAATTCTCTTCTTCTTCTTTAACTCCTTTCTTTTACCCTCTCGAGTGTCGGATTTGGGTTAGTTGTCCTTCCTTTTATTCACTTAATTCTTTCACTCCTTTCTGGATGCTGCCATTACCTTCAACTACTCTAGTATTTTGTCCTTTTTTCCTGCGTCTATTATTTGCTGTATCCATTTTTCCTTGTACGTCCTCTTCAGCTTTTTTGTGATTTCTGCTCTCTATGTTCTTTTCACTAGATTTAATCTAATTTCTTTTCCAGAGTCATTATCTTTGCTATTCATTCTTTTTTTTTAGTTTTTGGTTATAGTAGTTTTTGTTATTTTTCTCGACTGCTTTTCAACAGAGTTTAATTCCAGGCACCACATGTTTATTTTTCTTTTATTATATTTTCCTGTTTATTCTTTCTCTTCATCTTTGCTGATTTCTTCTGTATATGCAGTTCCTGTTTTATATATTTTGTATTTTATTATTAGTTTATTGTGTGTTAGGTATGCTTTTTAAACTTTTTTCCTTGCCGCATTCATTATTAGTATTAATTTTTTTGGTTATCTTGTATTTCTTTTGAGTAATACTCATCTATCCATACAATTGTTCATTCTTCTTATTGTATCTCAACAGTTATATTATTAGTAGTTTTACTCTTTCTTTATTATATTTCACAACTCTCTTAAAATATTCCAGTTCATTCTTTATGTCTGTCTTTATTCCTATTTCGTTCAGTACTCTTTGTACCCTTTCCTTTGTTTGCTGTTGTTTTTTATCTTTTCTTTCAGTTCTTTATTTTAAAAACTTATTGTTGCCATTTCTGAAGCAACTCGTTCCATTTTGTTATTCAGTTCTGTTAATTTATTTTTGATTTAGTTTAGTATCTCCTCTAATTTTAACTCCTCGGAGGCTCGACCCTTCTCGTGTCGGCTCGTCCGTAAATTTACTTTTCTCCCACTGTAGGTTTATTTTCTGGTTTGCAATCTTTCTTTTATGAATGGTTATATCTTTAAATGAACAGTGATAACATTTTTAGGAAAAGATTATTAAAATTGATACTTTTTAAAATTTTATCTTTTACGACTTTGCATATTATTTGAATTTAACACTAATATTTATTTTGATTATCTTTTTGATGCATACAAAACTGACCTTGACTTTTATAATTTATAAATAAGATATGTTTGTATTAATTTTAACTTAAATCTAACCCTAGTTTACTTTTAGTTGTTATAGCGGTTAATTACTCTTCTATAGGTTTTCCCACTATCTCTTTTATTTTATTAGACACTATCTATTTTTAATCATATTTGTTTGAAATGAATTTCACATGTCCTTTTACTTTAGGCTAGAACCGTACCCCCTTATTATAATTAAAAACAATTAAAATGTTTTTAGGTGTATTATGCATTATAACAAAATGACTATGTAATTGTAGAAAATGGCTGAAAATATTCAGATTTAATTTATTAGCAGTATAATAAAGAATTGCTGATAATTTTATATTAACATATATTTATAAAGCTTTTGTAATTTTTTCATAATATCTTCTCTCTATAAACTATAAAAATAGCACATAAAATACCATGGCCGCCTGTTTCCTCTGGAAAAAAACAAAAGAGAAAGCCAATTTAACGTAGAATCCAAATCCGTAATCATAAACTCAAGAAAATCAGTGCAAGTGGCACCTTTAAAAATTATAAGTCTTGACAGATGTCAAAAATGACAGAAGAACGGACCGAACAAACCAGGACACAAAGCGCACTTTCTCGTAGTGCCAATTGGTCAAGTTGGTAGCGGGTTTGGTTCGAGATGCGAGGTTTGTGCGTTCAATCTCTTTAGTGGTTGCCATCTTTTTGCAGTCTTTTGCAACATTGGCTACATTTAAATGGGGAAAGAGGTAGGACTCGCATTTCTTACAAGGCGCGAGGCGCCTCAACACGCACCGTTCGAAAGCTTTACTATCTCATGCATAGAAGTATACTTCTGTTACCTGGCCCCGATTTCGCCGGGGCTGATGTTACCTGGCCCGGAATTTTTCGGACCGCTGCAACACAAAGGCCCATCTTTGGAATTTATAATCCCAAAAGGAATGTTACCTGAGTCCAATTTTGTGGCGTCCTGTGCAACACCGGGTTAGTTGACCTACCGCGCCGCGTCGTGCCAAGCAGTTCCGAATCGGCCCGAACGCCACCGACTATAGCCGCCACAGCATTTATCAACCAGAGCAAGGGCGCCGGCGCATTTTCCAATTAGCGCAAAAGCGCCCCCCGACGTCCACCAATCCTGGACAAGCCCCGCGTGCCCCAGCGGGCCCAGCGTGTTTCCACCCTAAAACTCTGCACCCCACCAGCAGAGTAGGGCACGAGCTGAGCCCTTAAAACCTGAGCCACCGAAGCATTCGGTCTCAGTCCAGACCCTTAAGAAGAAATCATCAAGAGTCATCAGGTGAGTCCCTTTTGGTTTCTTTTGCTGCTCGCCGCCCGAACGTGCTGCTCGCTTGTCGGTCCCGCTGCCCGGACCTGCTGCTCGCTTTTCGGCTCCGCCATCGGCCCTGCTGTACGCTGCCCAGCTGCGCTACCGCCCCTGATATTCGCTGCCTGGTTCCCCCACCGGCCCTGCTGCTAGCGCTGCTGCACCTAGTTCGCGGCCCGGCTTTGCTGCGCCAGCTCGCTGCCCGTTTCAGCGCGTACATTAAGTCGTAGGTTAAGTTAGCTAGTGTTGATAGGTTAGCGTAAGGTAGGTTAAGTTCTGTAAGGTTGTAAATATAATTGTAATCGTAAGTTGGAGCCGACGCTTCGTTTTTTTTAGCATTCTGTGCCCCACGCGTGTGGGTCGTAGCGTCCCGACGCCCGATTTATCACCGCCCGGGGCCGACTAGGTAACACTTCAACAACGCCGCGAAGCGGCCTTTATTGATATCTACCTTGTTAGTTTATCTAAATAATAAAAGATAGTAAGTTATATTTTAAATATAATATTTTCAATTTTATCCATCAAAACAATCTATTTACCAACCAATAAGAATTTTAGCTCAGTTTCTTTGTAATTCGCGTTATCATAGGCTGATATACTTTTACAAGGTATTTTAAGCAATCAATATCCAAGCAACATATTCTTGATAACAGTAATTGAACGTATAAATTGAAACGTAACAAAACCTGTTTTCATTACAACTAGCCTCAACAATAAAATTGCCAACATGAAGAATTTTCTGCTGTTTTCCTTAACAATTTTTGCAGTAAGTAAATATTATCTGATCACATTTTATTTAATCGATTTATTTTTCAGATAAGTGGAGTTTTTAATCTAAATGTCATACCACACAAACCCATGAGATGCGTAGAAAGCCACTGTATCGCTACCCCCAACTGCTCCCTAATAGCAAACTTTTCATTTATGTGTTCCACAATCGGAGTATTTCCCGACCCAGCTGACTGCCAAAAGTACCATTTCTGTGTACCTGGTACTTCCACGCCGCTTAGACTGCTGCACTTCGAAGCAAATTGTAAAGCGGACTCCAATGGGAGGGTTTACAGCTACAATCCTAGAACCACATATTGCGACCAAGTTTTGGAAAATGGGCACTGCATGAATTATCCAATCCCGGTTTGCGATACAATAGGGTCAACAAAAGCTTTACCGGAAAATCCTACTATATATTATACATGTGCGTACCACGACGGCAATCCCAATACGCCAACTCTTTATCCCTATCAGTATGCTTGCTCCAATGGTAAAAAATATAATGCCACAAGTGGAGTATGTGTTTAATAATTTGACATTGACTTTAATTAATGTGTAGACACAAGTAAATAAATTGTTCATTAGTTTATTTGTTGTTTTTGTTTATTTATGGAAATAATGCAAAACTTAAAATATGGTAACACAAAAGTTTTTTTATTTAATACCCAACAATTATGAGAGTACATTTTAACAGAATTATTGTCATAAATAGTTCATTTCGATCGTTTTTTTTATAAATAGTTATTTGTATATTCGGTTAACTTTGGTGCTCATGATGCGATAACAGATTTTTTGGTATCTTCGTGTTTCTCTTGATGAGACCTATCCGTAGACACCTTAAAAGTAAACCTACTCATACAAATAAAAAAGATACGCTTCACAGTCGAATTCCCAAACGCTACAATGTAAAAGTTCGCAACCGATTACGTGTAGTTTCAATACGTTTTGCAGTTGCGAACTTCTTGATTTCGTTAAAGCATATAAGAACATGCACATACACATACACATGCACACAGTAGAACATTCGACACACATGCCCGCGTCTAACGTTCTAGAACATTCTGTGTGTGTGTGTGTGTGTGTGTGTGTGTGTGTGTGTGTGTGTGTGTGTGTGTGTGTGTGTGTGTGTGTGCGAGTGTGTGCGTGCGTGCTTGCGTGTGTGTGCGTTTTTCCTACGGCCGCCGAAGCCAGAGTACATACACACATGCTGTGTATGTGACTGTATATGTGTGTGTATTTAGAAGTACGTGTTCTAGAAGTTTCTTTCGTGATAACCACAACATTCGACACACATGCGCGCGTCGAATGTTCTAGAACATTCTCTCTCTCTCCCTCTCTCTCTCCCTCCCTCTCCCCTCTCCCTCACCCCTCTCTCTCTTGCTGTGTGTATGTGTGTGCGTTTTTCCTACGGCCGCCGAAGCCAGAGTACATACACACATGCTGTGTATGTGACTGTAGATGTGTGTGTATTTAGAAGCACGTGTTCTAGAACTTTCTTTTTATTATTATTATTATAAATAGTTATTTGTATATTCGGTTAACTTTGGTGCTCATGATGCGATAAGAGATTATTTGGTATCTCCGTGTTCCTCTCGATGAGATCTATCCGTAGACACCTTAAAAGTAAACCTACTCCTACAAATAAAAAAGATACGCTTCACAGTCGAATTCCCAAACGCTACAATGTAAAAGTTCGCAACTGATTACGTCTAGTTTCAATACGTTTTGCATTTACGAACTTTTTCATTTCGTTAAAGAATATATATAAGAACATACACATACACATGCACACAGTAGAACATTCGACGCACATGCCCGCGTCGAACGCTCTAGAACATTCTCTCTCTCTCTGTGTGTGTGTGTGTGTTTTCTACGGCCGCCGAAGCCAGAGTACATACACACATGCTGTGTATGTGACTGTATATGTGTGTGTATTTAGAAGCAGGTGTTCTAGAACTTTCTTTCGCGACAACCACTTGTATAAATAAGCATTATACATACTGATTTTCTTTCAGATCTTATTTAAATCATTATGTTCAAGCTAATTTTAATTTTCTGTAGTGCTCTTATTCTTTACAAATCCACAGTTGACTGATTATTAAAACTATTAATTTTATATTGCAGGCAGATTATGTTGTTCTTTTGCATTTGTGTATTGAGGACCATTATTTTCACTAATAGTAATTTTGGCTTAAACTAAAAAGGGATCTGATCCGTTCTGAGCTCTTACATCCACTATTCTTTCCTTACTATAATTAATTTTACTATATTATTTTACCACAAGGTTCGCAAATAAACTGTAAAACCATTATTGGGGAGAACCAATATCGATGCATGAGATTCCGAAAACAGTCAACAGCGAAATATATAATTGTAAATGTACAGGAATGCCGTTAAGGCTTAGTTGGAATCATTGAAAACGCTTTCTTACCGTACTAAAGAATCTCATGTTAAATTGTTGTGTTTCATTTCATTTAGGTTGGTGTTATTTACATCTATTGGGCATTCAGAGTTAGTACGAGATTATCTAAAAATCAACTTCAGTTATTAAACAGTATAACACATTCTGGACGAACAATTGCCATGCGCCGAATTTACTATAATCTCGCAAGTAGGGAAATGTTACTAGCTCACGGTAGTTGGTCTACATCTGTTAAAAAAAAAACACACTAAAGAAGATGCATTTCTAGGAAGGCTTCGCTGACAATACAGTCCTTCTCTCCTATCATGCCAATCCTCAAACAGCCTCCTTAAACTTGTCCCTCTTACAAACCTGGCTAAACAAATGGAGAATCCAAGTGAACGAAGCCAAATGCACCCAGGTAAATTTTACCCTAAATCGCTTGGAATGCCTGCAGGTGCATCTAAATAATATAGCAATTTCTCAAGCAAATGCCTACCTGGGCCTTCATTTAGACAAAAGACTCACGTGGAAACTGCATATATTAAAGAAACGAAAGGAAGTTGATCTACGACTTAAAAAAATGTACTGGTCACTTGGTAGGAAATCGTGTCTATCTTTAGAAAATAAGATTCTACTTTATAAAATAATAATTAAACCTATCTGGATCTATGGCATCGAGCTGTGGGGATGCTCCTGCTAGTCAAACGTAAACATAATCCAACGCATGCAATCCAAAACCCTGAGAATGTTAGCCAATGCTCCCTGGTATGTTAGCAACGACACCCTGCATACTGAGCTGGAAATGCCAACAGTAGTACAAGAACGTACTAAAAGAAGCAACAACCATTTCCTGCAACTTCAAGTTCATCCCAATGTCCTGGCATCCAGCCTGCAACATGATCCACCTCCTAGACGACTACAAAAAACGTGGCCCATTGATCTAAGAAGAAACTAAGGGATAACATCGATGGGTGGACTCCCCTCACGTCACTATCGTCATCTCATTAGCTCATAGAACCTTAGTATATGTTTATTATGTAAAATGGTTCTGATTGTTAATCTGCAAATAAACTATAAAAAAATTTCTAGGAAGGCTAATTCCGAAAATAAGGTCTTCTAGTTTTTAGAAATAGAACAAAAGTTTATTTTTAATAATTGACACATTATTTTAAAGCTTAAACATTCCTCTATTCTTCTACACAATCGCCATTTCGGCCGATGCTTTTTTGTAGGCGTTGTGGCAGTTTTTGTATGCTTATGTTATACCAGCTCACCGCCACGTCGTTGAGAAAGCGGTGGACCGCTCTTTTACCTTGCAAATATTCTGTTAATTTTTTGTAAATGTGACATACTAAATAAACCTTAAAAGCTTTATCAATACATATAACTATTTTGTATGTTTTTAGTTCTTTATTTGTGCAATGTACGTATTACATTACTATTTCACTACATTAATTAACACGTAAAGTTAACTAAATTTATTTAAAAGGGCACTTTTTTTAAAACACAGTCTCACAGTCACAAATAAGGCTTCACTGTTTTTCCTCTACAAAAATCGCCGATTAGTACTAGACTGATTTAATCTACAATGTCCAAGTACAATACTCTATATCGATAATAATTTTTTCGTGAGATTCAAACACAAAATTAGTTTTATTATAATTATGAGTTTTATAAATATTATCAAAATATTGTTACTAATAAGTTCAGCTGCAAAGAAATTGATCCAATCCATATTTTGCGAAGTGTTGCCTGTAGTGCCTTTATAGGTAAAGCAAATAAATCACAATTTCTAATTTGTTTTAATAATAAAAATAATTAAAACTAAATATTTATAAATTTTTACAAAGTATTCGAAGATATAAGTGAACGTATAAGATATTAATAAACTATTTTTGTATATATTTTTTTTAAATGTGCAATTAAAATTTTGTCAGGTATTAGCTTCTAATATTTTACTTTATATTTGTTAGGAAATGTTTAAATAATAGAAATTACTATATTTTGTCAATATTTAGATAATATAGATAAAATATATTTTATGTAACTTTAATCATACGAAAAATTTATCAGTTACACAGGAAATGCCTTGTTCATTTAATAACTCAATTATATTGCAAATAATAAGTGATAAACAAACAATATAAATTGTTTACGGTCTAACCCATGAATTATACTTATAACCTTGTAATGAAATAAGGCGCACTGGAAAATGTTCCTTTAAAAAAGCCATGGATTCTCTCAGAGTTGGCAATTAGCCCCATCTCGTTGAAAACAAACCCTGTCGCGTGCAATCCAATGTTTTCGCAATTCAGGCATCAAAAATTCTCGCAACATCGTAAGGTAACGCTGTTGTCTATTGCAATAGGTTTGTTTTTAGGTTTTTATACCTGAAAGAGAAGCCTAATGAAATCGGTGCGGACGTCTGTCTGTCCGTCGCTACTTTCAACTCGAGATCTACCGAACCTATAAACATAAGGGGTGTATCATTCGAAAACCTATGGTGTACCCGGTCCACATCCAGAGCCTCTATTGGTAAGATGTCCTACAACTATACAATAAGGGTTTTTAGCGGTTTCAGCTTCAAATATGTTATTCCTTATAACTTTTGATCAAGGCAGCTTCTAAGAAGGAAATTATATTTTACTTCTGTCATTTCTGACATCTATCACCCCTTATAATTTTTGATCTGTGATAGATGGAGACATAACGTTTTCAGTATTTAACCCTTAACAAAAAGTCAAGTCCAGATGCCAAAAATCAGTCTGATCGAAAATCTCGAGACCGGTTTGACCGAAAGTGACCGCAAATTTTTGTTTGTGTACTTGTCTTAAAAAAAGTAGGGTTTGTAATACCAAATCAGACTATTATGTACTACACAGTTATTCTCTCATCTTTGATTGACTTTCGGTAGATTATTTTTTGACCAGCACCGGAAATTTTGTTTGTTTGCAGCACCCGATAAGTAAAAATGAGCCTTATAAATCAAAACCGGAAAAAGGTTTTAGGTTTGTTTTAAAAAACGTGCACCATGCAATTAATCCAGCTGAAACAAAAAGAAGCATAAATACACATCATTGGCTAATACATTTTCGTCGAGAGCATCTTTCATGTGCTAATGACTTAGCGCAATCATTTGCAATATACCGGCAATTAGTTGAAGACGCTCAAGTGAAAAACCACGTTTTGCTGCTGATGCAAGGTAGTCAGTAGCTTCTTCTTTGGTATCTATAATCTCTCGAAGTAAAAATTTTTCCATGTCAGTTTTACTTTCATTCTCTTTAGAAATTATGGTTGCAATAGCCAAATTCTTCAAAAGTTTCTCCAAAAAATAGTTTTCTTACGTTGGACCAAATGGCGCATAGTGATAGGACCTAAGTACAGCTTCTCGGCTTTGTCGCTGTTTGTAGTGAGGCTGTTTTTGTCTCCTTCAGAATCAGAATCACGATGATTAGCTTGAGTACGCTTAATAGAAAAACGGCTGACAAAATGCGGGTATGTCCAACATAGACCGTAGCCGATCCAAGTATTTATCAAGAAGGTTAGAGTAATAAATATCTGTTGGGTTGGGATATTTTGGCATGTTAGCTTTTTGTTTGATCATTTTCGGAGCGTCCAATTCAGTAGGGCAATAGACGGCTGTGCGCGATGAATATATATGAGGTTTGCCTAATAGAAGTGCCACACATTCTAGAGATAAAACCATTCTTTACTTCTGTTACTTCCTGGACATTTACATGCCTCATCCGAAACATGAGCAGTGGTAAGTTGTAGTGAGAAATGTTTCGATCTTCTTTTTGTTCGCGTTCGTAGATGTAACGCAGGCCTGACTTGTCCAATTGCATCTTATCGCATAAGTCAAACGGGAAGCCGTACCTTATTGAAAAAAAGATTAGTAAATTGTACGAATTTTGAGTTTTGTCTTCTACTTACTTGCAAGACTTCAACTTTTTGCTATTTTTGACTCTAAGGCAGCGGTTCGCTCGACACGACCGGACCTGGAAAGACGGAACGTACTTTCTGAAAATGTTACTATCAGGATGGTCGAAACGTGGCATCTTGCCAGAAATTACGTCTTCTGGATTCATTTTGCCATCAGTCCATAGAACCAAGTGGAAATGTACTTCACTAAACATTTGATCTTCTAAAAATCAAGTTCTATTAGAAACTTGATCTAATCATTAATCTAATAGAACTCTTACCAATTCTACCCCACCAATCTTTAATGGTTCTCAATGGACCATCAGAAGAGTGAACAAATCGCGCCATAAAATCTTGTAGTCGACGATAAAATGCCACAACTTTGACAAGATTGTCCAGAGAAAACCGATCGCGCTCTAAGACATTAAATAGTTCTTTTGGTATCAGTTTTGACAAACTTTAAATTGTTGTTGAACGTCGATAACTCTGGCCAAAAATCATTCTGTGTGAGCGTGATGAAGTAGCTCGCGTTTTGTACTTTGACAGTGCCAATAAGTCAGTCAATTTGCCATTCCAAAAGTTTAAGGAATTAGATATTGATCTAGCTACATATAAACATTTCCTTCAATAATATCTGCAACTGTGAGTGGCTTTTGAAGGTTACACTGCTTTACTTTTTGTAGATGATTGAAAGATTGAAGTCGCATCTTGGTAACTGCATCTAGCATCATGAAAGGGTAAGATATCATTCTAAAGTTAGACCATGTAGTTCATAGTCGCCACTTAACGTATTTCGAGTAAATATAGAACCTTCACACCACCCACTCTCACCATTACAGTAAACGCAAGACCATGTATTAGCCTTGAGAAACGCATTACGGTAGCCTGCATAAGTTTGTAGGATGAGTTCGAGTTCAGCCTTTTTGGGATAATCCTTAGAAAACTGCTCTGCGCATATATCGGACGCTGGAATCAACATTTCTGTTTTCTCAAGTTGTAATAATTCTTCGGCGGGTCTATTAATATCGCCAGGCTTAAACTTGGTGCCATAAACTGCAATAAATTGTGGGCCTCCTTTTCCTTGTTCAACAAATCTAAACAGCGTCTCGTAGGTGGAGTAAATATCTGATACAGATGGTTGTTCCTCTTCAAAACTTTAAGGACAGCAACAATCTTCTGATGACTTTTGGTCGCAGGCATGTTAACATTGATGATCATAGCAAACATCTTGTCATCATAATGTAAAGCATTTACTTCGTCAAGATGATGCTGGTAGCAGCCTCCGAGGCAATTCTTAGTCTTGACTATGCGTGAGAATAAATCTAAAAGTGCCACTTGCGACTGTTTCACAACATGCGAGTTCTGGTGGTTTACTTAGTCTTCCATTCTTTGAGCCAGTGTGGTAGATAATCAGAGAATTGATCTTGTACTTCATCTGTTTTTCGCAATAACACGAATTGCAGATGTAATAGACTCCAGGTGATTTCTGATAGCTTACAATGCTGACTGGGTCATAGAACTATTCAATCGGGACAGAAGTAGCAGTTCAGTCTTAATTGTCGATTTCAATTCTTTGATGATAAGACGGCTGCAGACGTAACAGTAGCAAGTAAAGATAGAGTAGTAGCAAGTTTGTAACCGAAACTCCAGTAGCGGATGACTTGAGCATTTTATTGTAATATTATCTCCTTTTGGTGTTTCTTCATGTTTTGAACTTGCTATAACTTTTCTTAATTCAATTCTGTAGGTTTTAACTATTCCACATTTCTTTTTGCCTTCTACTATGTAATTGCTGCGTTTGTTTGCTGTTTTAGTAAGAAACTTTCATTTTATGTATTCATTGTCCCTCCTCTCTAGTTATTTGTAAACTTTCCTAACTGATACTCGGTTATTTAGAATGTTATTGATTTATAATGTTTTCTACTTCCCGATTTGTTGGACCCAATATGGGAAAGCGACGATTGACAGTAATAAAATTGTTAACCACAAATATATCGCATTTCATCGAGAAAGAGTGCAAACATATTCATAAAATGAATAGTCATCAAGAGACGCAAAATTTAAAGAAAGCAGCAATTAATGTAGAAGAAGGATACAAATAGATCAACTACAAATAATTCAGTAAGGAGCAAGAATCACCTGCGCCCCTGATAAGAGCGAGGTCGCGACGAGTCGACTGGGGCCACGCGACTAAGTAAACAAATACGGGACCTACTTGAAATTTTTGAAATTATTAAATTTTTGAGACGCGACTGGAGAGAAATTGTCGTGGCATGATACAGATGGAAAGGAAAATAGATGAAAAACAAAAGCATGTTTCAACAAGAAATAAAATAAAAAATTTAGAAGAATCCTATAAATTACCAAACAACCAAGTTAGAAAAGTTAAAAAACAAATTAAGAAAAAGAAATTTAGTAATATTTGAACTCCTGAAGATAACAGGGAAGACGGGACAAGCCTAAAAACCATTTTAAACGAAATTTGGAAATAAGTGGGGGTATCAATGACAGACAACGGGATAGATTTCATAAATAGACTAGAAGTGCGGGAGGAAACAAAAACAAGCCAACATAAGTCAAAGTTACATCAAAATTGAAGAAACTGGAAATTTTACGACACTCCAATAAACTTAAAGGGATAAAATTATGAGTGACTGAGAATCTGGATAAAAAAAACAATAGAAATAAAGAAACAATTACTCCCTCATATGACACAAGCCAGACAAAGAGAAATGGGAACAATAATTATAAGGGGCAAATTAAAAGTAAACGGAAAAGCGTGGAAGATCAAAAATATTGCAGAACATAGAAGAGCAGAGAATAAAACAACAAAAACCACGGAATAGAAGAAAATGGAAAAAGAAAAAGATTTGCATATGCGGAATGAGATAACTCTCCTCGAGGAGCATTACCTGAAAAGAAAAATTGGGCACAGACCAAATTAACACTCACTAAAAGGAAAATACCAGAATTAAAAGAGGATGAAATAAATAAAACACTCAGAAACATCACAAAGACAACACAGCAACAACATTCCAAAAAACTAACAGAAATTACGTACCGGACGGGACTATTTATAACAAAAAACGATCATATAGCAAATTATAGACAATACCAGGAAAATAGAGAATACAGCAAAACGCCAACAAAATAAGAATGGGGATATAGAAACATAAACACTTGGCCGGCAAAGACATAAAGTTATCAGAGGAGATAAATGCCCATAAAAGAAAACAAAGAAAAAAGGAACTAAATAGTAAAAATCACAAATAATCACATATCGTACTACTCAGGAGTGAAGATTGAAAGCAGGGCAAAAGAAGGAGTAAAAAAATACTAATGACAGAAGGTATACACAAACATATACTAAGAGCGGTCAACTTAAGAATCTTGTTATTAATAAAACTGGAACAAATAATTAACATAATGCAAATCTACTGACCAGTAGAAGGCACATCTGAGGAGGAAATAGTGAAATTCTATAGAACACTCCAAGTACTAGATGAAGCAAGAAAGAAAACATCTACCATAAGGGGTAACTGGAATGCAAGAGTCGGAAAGGATCACAATAGAGGACTGGCTTTTATGGAAAATCAAGAAAAAGAAACATTAAACAGAAACGTAACAAAAATGATATAATTCTGCCAAAGCAACGACCTAATGAGAGGTAATACGGTATGGAGCCTAGAAGCACGCAATGCAAAAAGTCTAATAGACTATATAGTGCATACACAAAATTCTCAACAAGATAATAAAAAATATAGAAAAACAAGAAGCTGAACTAGGCACAAATCACAGATTGGTTGTGGTTTTGCCCATAATAAACAAAATGGAAGAAAAATTTTAGACCAAATATAAACTTACAAGTTAAAAATGGCAGTTATTCAGAGAAAGTACCTAGAAAAAACTAACATACTATTCAGCAAACAAATACACGAGGGACAAGAAAATGGAAAACATTTAAGGAAATTACTTTATAGGCGACAGACGAAACATGCAGAAGAAAAAGAATGTATCAAACATTTAAAAAATAACAAAGTGGTGAAATAAAGAAATAAAAGAATTAGTAAAGAAAAAAACAAGCAAGAAAGAAATACATTCAATCAAAATCAAAAGAAGACAGGGATAACTACACAGAAAAAACATAGTAAAGAATACAATCAAAGCAGCAAAAAAAGAAATCTGTCTGAAGTTTGAAACAGAAATTAACGACAACTACAAAGTAGATACCTAGATATTCTGGACAGTCGTAAAAAAATTAAGAGGACCGAACCAAAAAGAATTAAAGCAATATACAATCAACATAATGAACCCACATTGAAAATAACGAAAACACTGAAAACATGGAAAGAGTTCTACGAAAAAAAGAACAAGGAGAAGAATAAAGATACAAAAAGATCCAAGTACAGGAAGCAATCCAACAAATAAAAATAGGAAAAGCAAGCGGAGAAATGAGATAGCTCCAGAAATGATTAAATAGATGGTTATAGAATCTACTCAAAGAAATCTGAAATCAGAAAAACATTCTTATACTGGAAAGCTAATTTAATCATTCCAATACACAAAAAAAGGTGAAACATAAAAATGCAAGAATTATAGAGCTGTCTGCCTTGTTCAAACTACACACATAAACTATGCGCAAAATCCTAGAGGAAAGAAAAGGACACAAGCTAGAAGAAAAGTAAATGGCATTCAGATTAAGAAGACAAACCAACGAAAACATTTTCATACTAAGAACCCTAATACATAAGACAACAGAAGAACTAAAAGAGCTATATATAACCTTCATCGAACTAAAATCGGCATTTGACACAGTGAATAGACAAGCACTATGGAACACTTCAGCTGAATTAGAAGTATCAAATCAGCTTATACGAATAATAAAAATCACGATTAATAAAGTGACGGGTAAAGTACAAATAGCAAAACAAAGATCGGAGAAATTCGAGACAAAAAGAGGGATAAAGCGGAACAATTTAAGCACACTACTATTTGCGATCCTGATGTATAAAATACTAAAGCTAATCAAGGTCAAAACAGAGCTAAACACCTTGGTAGCATAGAAGAACCTAAAAAATGGACAGTAAAGGTTACCAAAAGAATAATGGAAATGGGAGAGGTAGACCAAGAAGAAGATGATTTAACCAGATAGAGGACATAGGCAGATCAAAGGGGACATCATTAACAGAGATTTTCAGCAGGGGGCAGAAAAGCATGAAAAAACTGCATAAAAGAACTTGACCCACAATACAACGCCTGAAAGAGCAGAAGGAACTGTGAAAGAAATTCTACAGCTTCTATGATTTTTCTTTTGTTTCATAAGTTTTCTTATCTTTTCTGAGAGTGTGCCAAATTGTTGCTATTTATGCGTGTTTTTCCGAATAGATTTATGTTTCTTCTAAAGTCCTTTCTAGGTTTGTAAATGTGTTCTTTATTGATTTAAGACACTCGAATTTGTTAGTTGTAGGTTATGTATCAAGTCATTTTTTAAGAAAATTTGTTTCGATGTAGTTTTTTCATTTTTTGTCATTTACTGTTTATGGAAATGTAATTTATTAGAAGGTCCATTGCCTTTCTGGTCTAGTAATTTCAAATTTCATTAATTTAAACCCTTTATATTCCCTTTTCATATGTATAGGGGCCACATATTTGTTCTTCTCCTTTTGTGCATTTTTCTATTTTATCTATAAAATCCCTCTACGACTATTAAATACTTGATGTTGTTTTGTTTACTTATTCCTATGAGATTTTATATAATAATTTATAAAATGAAAATTTCCTTCAAAGCTATATTTTGTTAACATCTCTTTTAAGTATGGTTGTGTGTAGTTTGTTTTCTGTTTCTTATGTTAATACTGTTATTTTGTTTAATATGCTGCGAAACCATTTCATGTTGCTTAATAAATTTTTACTACCTTTTTCCTACCATTTATTCTTCTATTTTTTTACTAATTCTTTTCAACCATCTTCAGTACATCCCAATTGTTCTTAATGCTTCTTTGAATTTTTGAATATTGTTTTGTTTAATCGGCACGTACTTAACTTATTTATCGTCATTTGAAGTTTGTCTATATCGCTTCCCTTAACCAAACCTCACTTTTTAAATTTTTTTTGTTATTCTTCAAGTTGTTCCAACTAATCCCCTCTCTACTTCCTATCTATCTACAAAAGAGAAAACAACGAAGAATCTTGTCAATACCAACCGTTCACCTGTGAAACATTATTTGCACAGAAGAAATATTTGCTTTATTTTGCATGGATAGCTATCGATTAAAAAGCTGCTGATCTGCGAGAGGAATGAGAAGCACTAATATAATGGAAGATTCATCTAAAGCAGAAGATATTTTGGGGAAATAGACTGAATTCGATGTTTCAAAAATACTAAATTAGATCCTAACTACCAACTGCTTTCCATAAAGTATAAAAATATGTTGGTGATTTGGAAGTGTGTGTTCTCACACGGCAACGACCCTATTCATTATACATCAAACATTACGGACTGAGGCGGCTACAAAGACACCTTGGAATGTGCCCCTCCATTGTCCATTCCATTTGATAAGTACATTATTATCGACTTTATGTTAACATCTTCCACGATATCTGAGAAAACCTTAAGCCTTACCAATATGTAAAGAATACGAATAAAATACTATAGTCAATGATAGAACCATTTATCAACTCTATACTTAGTTTTTTCACTAGCATTTTTTTCTTTTTGGGTGGTCTATGGAGAATTCATTTATATCTACTTTCAAACCATTTATTTCATTACTATTAAAATTTCTAAATTCTAAAAAAAACTTAGTTTGCGTATGTGCAATAAATAGGCAAATATAGAAACGTCCGCCCTGTGAAACTGCATGCAATATTTAGTGGGTAGTGTGGAGTAGAAGAAAAAGCGTGCGTTGCAGTTTATTCGTTCGCTAAATTAATTTAAAATTTGTCCGCCATATAAAATTCCGCCAAATGTGAAGTGCGTGCAGCAATACAATGTCTGTGTGAAAAAGTACGTTTAGCAACTGCAATGCGTCGCGAAGTGTTTAGTTTACTTACTAAGCGTAATGAGTGTAGCTGTCATATGTCAATGGTGTCGCATGTATAAAGATGGACGCGCTAACGTACACGATGAGGCAAGAACTGATCGGCTATCCGTAATCAGTGATGAACTTATGCAGGAAACTGACAAAAAGGTCCATTATGTACATAAAACAGTGGCCTGCGTCACACTGTTTTGACGATGACTGAACTTCAAGATGTCACAGGGTGGTTTCGTTCCCAAGCAAGAATTTTTTTTTTTGCAAAAAAAAAACTTCAAATTTTGTAACACGTCATGACAAATGCCCCAACTTGTATGGAAATTACGTCAAAAAGTAATGTACTGTTTTAGATTTCTAATGAGTATAACAAAGATTTTGAATCTGCGTATGTCCGTCACTGGTAACTAAAAAGAGGTTTCTTTGCGAATCGTCCTCGTACTTTATTCTCCAAAAATGCAGGATTTGTTTATACAAACATATATGTAATTCAGAACTCAGTAGTCTACCGCTTTGCATACAATTGCTTCTTAGTTTGGGGTAAATATGAGAACGTGAACAAACTACTCGAGAACTATTCTCATACCTAGTTTAACCCTGAAACACTACCTGGGGTATAGGTGTGCCCCAGCCTTGCTCAAAACTTCTGTTATTTTTCGACAGATGACGGCACAAAATTGTGGTGCTTGCTAATTTCTTATATGCACACATCAATCGATTTGCTGCAGGCGTTGCAGTGACACGTGTTTTTGTTTGGGGTACAGGTGTGCCCCTGGATAATATTAGTTTATAATTTTATGTAATCAGGTAGGGTTATTATTTATTATTATATTACATTTTATATAGTTAAGGTGTTGTTTATTCCAGACCACTTACTCAAAAAGAAATTGAGGAGATCATTGAAAATTTGTCTTATTTAGAAGCAGGCAATGAATCAGATATTTTAGAAAAAGATATAGTAATAGAAGACTTTAGAAATAATTTTGAAAGCGATTATGATGGCGAAGAATATTGTAATTTGCCCCTGTCCTGTCTTCAAGAAAAATTAAAAGCAAAATGTCTAAGTGATACAGCTGGAAATTTTATACAAGAATATATCATGAGTAGAGTAGTCGACCCTCGGGGGAACCTGTAACTCCTAGAGGGCGCGTCCCCAGGTGGCGGATAGGGGAATGCCCGGTAGATATACCAGGTAGGAGGGAAATCAAATACCTCCCGCGGACCAACAGGTAAAAGCAGCGTCTGATCCAGATTGGGCGGCTGCAAACAGCGTCTGTTCCCCATGTGAGGGGCGGCTGATTACACACTCGCCAACACGCAGTAGGATAGCGCGGCGTTTTAAATCCTATACCTCACACCCAAATGGCGAATTACAAAACATACGGAAATATACCCCAGGTGGGCATGGATAAACCAAAATCCCACACCCTCAGAGCGAAGGTCAGCCTCATGGATTCTGGGGGAGGCAAAAATTCGCAAATATACTCAAGAAACAGATCTGGACCAAAAACACGACGTTTAAACATTACTACCTATAATACACAAACACTCTCATCCGAAGAAAAACTAGCATAATTAGAAGAACTAGAACACATAAAATGGGACGTAGTAGGAATGAGTGAATTAAGAAGGAAACATGAAGGCCAAATAAACCTGACATCAGGGAACATACTTTACTACAAAGGAGAAGAGGAATCCCTATTAAGAGGAGTTGGGTTTATAATACACAAAAGCCATGCAAAGAACATAATAGATATAGGAAGTATAAGCTCAAGAGTTATATATTTAATTTTAAAACTGAACAACAGATACAACATCAAAATAATACAAGCCTATGCACCTACATCGCAAAGATCTGACGAAGAAGTAGACACCTTCAATGATGATATCACAAAGGCAAACGAAAATACCCCAACACACTATACACTCCTCATAGGAGACTTCAACGCAAAGATAGGACAAAAGGAGGACGAAATGGAAACATCAATGGGGCAATATGGAGTAGGAGACCGGAACGAGAGAGGTAGAACTCTATTAGGATTCTGTCTGCAAAACAACATTTTTATAATGAACAGTTTCTTTAAAAAGAACGAAAACAGAAAATGGACCTGGAAGAGTCCAGATGGCATCACCAAGAACGAAGTAGACTTTATAATTTCAAATAAACGGCAAATTATAAAAACGTTGAAGTTTTAAACAAATTTTCCATTGGAAGCGATCACCGTCTGGTGAGAACTACTATAAATATCAATTTAAAACACGAAAGAGGTAACCTTGTAAAAAAGCAAGCTAAAGGTAAAGGTAATAATGGAAAATGGACAAATGTCGAAAACCGGCAAGAATACACAGACATGATAGAAGAACGACTAAATCAGATAAAAGATGAAGATAGCATCGAAGAAAGAAACGACGTTATTGTAAAACACTAAAGGAAGCAACCCAGAAATACTGTAGCAAAGGAAACCTACGCACTAGCAAGATCAGTGCCAACACAAAATCCCTAATAAAAGAAAGGAGAGAAATGGGAGACAAAAACTCAGAGGAATTCAGAAAATCAATAAGGAAATATCAAAAGAAGTTAGAAAAGATATTCGAAAGTATAACACCACAAAAATCATCGAAACAATCGAACAAAATAAAAACTGAAAGTTCTGAAACGTCAAATAAATATTGGAACAAAAAGTATAATGAAACTAAAAGATGAAAATGGAAATACGATTACAAACAAATCCATATTGTGAAAATTACAGAAAACTTCTATCGCAAACTATACAAAATGAAAATCCTGCAGAAGTAGAAGACATAAAATATATCAGAAACCAGGGATCGGAAGATATACCTGAAATTAGTCTGGAAGAAATAAAAGCAGCAATTGGAGAGATGAAGAATAACAGATCACCAGGAGACGATGGAATAGTTATTGAGGCGATCAAGGAAGGCGGACTAGCTGTCTTAAAACCTTGAAATCTCTATTTAACGAATGTCTCATAGAGCAAAACACCCACTCGATGGGACAAGGCCATCATCACTCTGATACATAAAAAGGAGACGCACAAATCTGATCAACTACAGACCTATTAGCTTGCTACAACACATATATAAGCTCTTTACGAGAATACTATCAAAACGTATAAGTGTAAAACTTGACCTATACCAACCAAGAGAACAGGCTGGATTTAGAGTAGGGTTTAGTACGAATGATCACCTAACAGTACTTAAACTACTAATTGAAAATGCGTAGAATATAACAAGCCTCTTATGCTGATATTTGTAGATTATGAAAAGGCATTTGATTCGACAAATCAGCAACAACTCTTCCATGCTCTTTCGCAATGCCGAATAGACTCCAGATACACGGGTTTACTAAAATACATATATAACCACGCAACCGCATCAGTAAGATTACACGAAGACACCAACACATTTCAAATAGAAAAAGGGGTAAGACAGGGAGATGTCATATCCCCTAAATTATTCACGACACTCTTAGAATATATGTACAGAAACCTAGATTGGGAACAGTGTGGAATTAACATCAATGGTGAACTACTAAACCATCTAAGATTTGCCGATGATCTAGTCCTAATCACAGATAAGATAGACGAAGCAAATAAAATGCTACAAGAACTCAGAGCTGCCTCAAAGGAAGTCGGGCTTGACATAAACTATACAAAGACAAAATATATGACAAACCTGGTCCTGAGCGATAACATTTCGGCAGATGATATAAAAATCGAACAAGTATACTCATACAAATACCTGGGACACGAGTTAACCATTGGGAGAGATAATCAAACCCACGAACTGAAGAGGAGGATCAATTTAACATGGGCAGCCTACGGTAAGCTCAGCAACATCTTTAAATCAGATATCCCAATATGCCTGAAGAGGAAAACGTTCGATCAGTACATACTCCCTGTTCTCACTTATGGGGCTGAAACACTAACATTGACCAAGAAAACCATAAAGAAAATAAGAGTAACACAGACGGCAATGGAAAGGTCAATGCTAGGAATAACACTTAGGGACAAAATACCAAACACCACAATTAGGCAGCGAACAAAGGTGAAGGATGCTGTTTTGAGGTTAGCTGAGCTGAAGTGGAACTGGGCGGGACACGTGGCAAGACTGAAAGATGAGAGATGGACAAGACGAATGATTGAATGGAGACCCAGACAAGACGCATTCAGAAGCAGAGTTAGACCACCAACAAGATGGGCCGATGATGTAAAAATAGTTGCAGGAAATTTGATCCAGATCGCACAGGACAGAAACAAATGGAAGGGTTTGAGGGAGGCCTATGTCCAGCAGTGGACGACTTAGGCTGGGGAAGAAGAAGAGGGTAATCGTCCACTGACTATTCTCTAAAATACCTCGAATAAGTTAGGTTTGACTAATTTACGTCGTGCATTTCTTGCCTCAGGTCTTCTGAGTCTTCTCTCTATCGTTGGAGGATTTATTATTTCTACAACTAGGTGATTTTCGTGTCCTTCAGTTCTTTCAAAGTATATCGTCGAAAGTCTCTCGATTTCCTCGGTGACAAATAGTATGTTCAGGTCATTGTGTAGGGTAAAGGTCGATACATACCATGGTGCATTGGCGAGAGAACGTAGAATCTTAGACTGGATCCTTTGAATTATTTTTTGGTTTGAAGGTATAGTGCCTCCCCATTATTGGATCCTATAACTCCATAGGGTTTAAGGATACATTTATATAATAATAATTTGTTATCTAGTGATAGCTTCGTCCTACTTCCCATTATCCATGACATCGTTATAAATTTTAAGTGGATTTGTTGACGTTTTGTTTTGACATGTTTTTTCCAAGTAATTTTTTGGTCCAGATATAGCCCTAAGTATTTAACTTCATTTGTTACAGGAATTTGAGTATTGTTTAGGAAAACTGGCGGGTATATCATACGTCTTGTAGTAAATGTGACTTGCGATTTTATCCCATTTATCCTAATTTTCCATTTATCAGTCAAGTTTTGTAATAGATCCAAGTGATTTTAAAGGTACCGTGTTGCAACTGCTTTGTCCCTGTTAACTGACTGCAAGGCGGTATCATCCGCAAATGTAGCTATGATAGTGTTGGGTGTTGTTGTAGGTCTGAAGTATAGATCAAAAAAGCAGAGGTCCCAACACAAGAAAGATTAGTAGAAGATAATGAAGAACAATCTGCAAATGATTATGACATACAAAAAGACATTATATATATTGCAAATTAAAGATGTACCGACTAAACTGAGTAAAAAACGGGTTTAAGTGGAGTGGTAAACCAGGAAAAAAGACATTTCGAACTACTGCTCTAAATTTACTTTCAAATCTTCCTGTAAATAAAGGATTTGCTCGTGATGTGTCCAGTGGATCTAAAGCATGGTCTTTGTTTTTCACGGAAAGTATTTTGAATTCCAAGTTTACAAATTAGAAAATATCGGCTTAACGAAAGAAATATGCGAGCGATCGCCCCAATGATGATAATGATGAAGATGTAGCAAATACAAGCGTGCGTCCATCCTGGACCAGAGATACTAATTTAATCGAAATTAGATATTTGTGTGGTCTGTTCTACTATGCTGGTGTAATGAATATGAACGCTGTTTCCCTTTTTTTGTGCTACCATGAGTGAGGCTGGCTTCAGTTTTTTTAATAAATTGTCTCCGATTTGATAACAGGGACACCAGGGCAGAACGGCGAAATAATGATCGTTTTGCACCATTCCGTGATCTACTTGAGTTTATTATTTCTAATTGCTCTGAACTTTACACGCCATCTGAGTATTGTAGTTTAGATGAACAATTAGGAAGTTTCAGGGGACGGTGTCCATTCAAAATGCACATACCTTCAAACCCAGATAAATATGGTATGAAAATTGTTACATTTTGTCATGCGAAACTTTTTACCTTTTAAATGCTGAGATATATGTTGGTAAAGGCTCAACTCCAGAAAGAGTTCCTGTTGCTGAATGTTATTCATTAAATCTTACTAAACCATTTCATGGTACTAACCGCAATGTTACTATGGATAATTCGTTCACATCAACTGATGCTGCTAGAAAGCTTCACGGTCATCCTTCTGTAACCATAGTTGGAACTCTAAAGAAACATAAAATTGAAATATCACAGTCATTTGTGCAGGTTAAAGGAAGAAAAAAGAATTCAGCTATATTTGCTTTCAGCGATTTTATTACTATACTTTTTTATTAGCCCCCAAAATCAAAGCAAAAGAAAGTTGTACTTCTGTTGTCTACGATGCACCCTAAAGGTGATAAACCAAATTATACCGTTGCAAGGAAAACAAGGCGCTGGCCACTGAGAATGTTTTACAACCTTTAGATTCAGTTGGAATTAATTCACATATTCTTTGTAGGGCTTCTGGTGCTGAAGAAAACGAAAACAAATCCAACAGAAGAATGTATTTGACAAAACTGGCCATAGATCTGATAACAGTGTTATGAAACAACGCCTACAAATACCTACTTTTTCCGCAGAACTCCGAGAGGTTATTGAAAAAATATTAAACTTGGATCCAGAACCCAATATTCCAATACCTAAACTGCCATCGTCTGGCAGATGTCCATTCTATCACAGAAAAAAATATCGCAAATCGCGGATTTCATGTAAATAGTGTAATAGGTTCCTATGTTTAGATCATCAAACTAAAGTTTACCCTGAGTGCTCAAAGTGACTCAAAATTAGTAATATTCGTTTACGTAGAACCTAAGTTTGTCACGATAAATGTTTTTAGTATGTAATAAAAATGAAAAGTTTATTTTCTATGACTTTTTTATTGGGGTACACCTATACCCCAGGGTAGTAAAATAAATATTTTTTAATGGGTAGCGTTCCAGAGTTAACTTAATATAAATGTTAGGGGTATTATTTTATGCGATGTGTATTAAATAATTAACTAAATATTTTTAACATCTTATACTAAAATCATAAGCAGCAAGCTAGAATTTAAAATAATTTTCTTAAAAATTAAAACTATAAGTTCTTTGAAATTGCATTACAATAACAAAACAAATCAAAAATGTTTGTAGCCACTTTGTATTTCGAACAACATCCAAAGAAGCACATCAATGCCGATTATGAAGATTTACAGCCATGATTTGGAGTTCCTAAATGAAACCTACATGAAAGCCATTGTGGGACTGTGATCGGGTTAGCATTTATTATAGAGAACGGGGCGTGAGAAGAATTTATGGCTTTTAAAGGTCATTGAGCGGAAAATTTTACATACAATGAGACAAACATCAACGTCTACATTTCTGTACGAATGAATACATGAACAGCTTTTCGTCACTTAAAAATGAATAAAGGAAACTAATGTAATATTATTCATCTCAGCATGTAGCTCCCTTTAATTGTACGTTTACCCTTAACTAGGTGCGTAACTATGTCAGTTTAACTATCGTTCTACAGATGGCCAAGCTGCCCAGCTATAAAATTATGGTGTTATAAAGTATTTTCTTAATAATATAACGAAAAAGGTATAAATGTAATTTGATTAAAATTAAAATTTTTGCTTATACATACAACATAATGGAAGAAAATTTAAGTAACACTGACTTAAATACATTTTGAACTAACGTATTGCAGTAGCATCGGTGGTTCAGTGGTAGAATGCTCGCCTGCCACGCGGGCGGCCCGGGTTCGATTCCCGGCCGATGCAACTTTTTAATTTTTTTCATTATGATAAGTGTTAATTATTTTAAATGCTCTACTCAACAAACTTAATATCAACTGGTCTACTAACAAGAGAATTAAACAGTGTAGTACATTTTAGTAAATAGACTACAATTTCAAGTCTAGACTTTTTATATTTTATAAGGTATGGTAACATTTTAATCTAAATTAACTTTTCAGCAGCTTTCACATAAAACATGTCCTAACTATAATATATTTACTGTCAAAATTTAAACGTACAAAAATTTCTGAACAAACAATCAGAAGCAAAATGTTGTGATAAAAAAAGATTAGCAAAGCAAAAGATGAAAATTGACAATCCTCACCTCGATTTTACAATGCAAACAAAAAAATTATATATTAATTATATCAAGAATTAACATTATATTAATTAGCTCTCAAAATGTCTGTTCGTCTGTTACTATATGTATGTGTTTATATGTATGGCTGTGTCTCTTAGTGTGTTTGTGTGCGGGTCGTGTTTATTTCTGCTACTGTGTGTATGTGTTAATTACATAGATTAAAAACTTATTATCTTACAATATCTCCTTTATTAATTTTAATTTTTGATCAGTGTAAAGTTTAATTAGATAAAGTTTTGACTGTTCAACCGCCAATATAAAAATATTGTTCTTAACTTTCCATATATCTTTAGTAGTTGTTGGACTTTATTTGTAATATTAGATACAAATCCTTGGTATTTATTAAAAAACTTTCGTTTTTACTACCCGGTGTCTATTCAGTGTTTACTCTCTTATGGATATGTGCTATAAAAAATAAGTAAATAGTCAAGAACAAATAATGAAGTCTTTTATTAATTTTAGTTGTTATCGTCGTCTGACTCGGATGCGAAGACCTCATTCTCCTCGAGCTCTTTGAGGTTTTCTGGCATTGTTCCTTCCTCTTTTAAAAGACATTTCCTTATTTTCCTTAGCGCACCATTTTTCGACTGTGCACTGTAGACTGATTCTCTTTGAAACAATAAACCAATTGATTTTCGCTACCATTGATTACATTTGGGACTACATATTTTGAAAGATTCTAAAATTACTTCTTTGCCTAAAATTGTCCCATTTAAAACTCCTCATCTATAAAACCACATGGACATTTTGTCCATTGCAATAATATTGTGATCCTTAATGTTGATTACTTTTCTATTTTAATGCAAAAATAGAAAAAGAAGATTTCGTAAAAGATGTAACTGGAATGAAAACAATCCATGAAACAAGAACAGATAACGGCATGGGACTATGCCACCTAGCAACACAAGCAGACCTATATATTATAAGCACTAAATTTGAACACAAAAAAACATAAAATTACATGAAATGTACCAGGAAGAAATAAAGGCAACCAAATAAACCATGTTTTAATTAAAAAGAAAAGGGAGCACATGATAAATAATGTAAGATCATACAGAGGGTCAAGCGTAGAAACCAATCATAACCTAGTAACAGCGAAAATAAAATTAAGAATGATCAAAGAAAAACATAAAAGGCAAACAAAAAAGAAATAAAATCTAGGAAATTTAGAGAAATAAGAAGGAAAGGAGAGATACAACAATCAGATAAATAGCTTATTACAAAATGAAAACGAAAAAGAAAATATAGAAGAAGAATGGAGAACAATTAAAACAATTATTATAAAATTAGCAGAGAAAGTAGAAGATATAAAACGAGAATAAAATAAAAAGGGTGGTTTGCTAGAGAATGTAAAGAGCTAATAAAAAGAACACGGAAATCAAGAATAAAGTGAATAGGAACCAACATTCAAGAATATCACGAGAATTATAAGAAAAGGAGAAATCAAACGAAAATATATAGATGAAGTAATGAAAAGATTAGAGAAAGACAACAAGAATAATACCGAATTAAACCGACACCTAAAGAGACAAAATAAGAAAGAACATAAGGGCAAATATAGATAAGAAAACGTGGCAAAAGCATTTATTATACGAAACAAGAAAATAAAAGAAGAATAAAATGAAGACTTATAGGAGCAAAATGAGAAAGTCAATAGTAAGTTAAGAAAACCACATATAGAAGAAATAAGAAAATTGAAAAATCAGAAAGCGACCGGAACAGATAATATATGCAACGAAATGTTAAGATATGGAGGAAAAGAACCGAGAGAAAGAATATACAAAGGAATAAGTAAAGTATGGGAGAAAGAAACAATTGCAGAAGCATGGAAAGTAGGAATTATACTATCAATACTCAAAAAAGGAAATTTAACAATCTGCTATAATTGTAGGAAAATAATGTTACTGAACACAATGCACAAGATACTCACAATTATACAAGCAAGACTAAAAGAGTACACGGAACGGATCATCGGTAAGTACCAAAGCGGATTTCAACCAGGAAAATCAAAAATAGATGCTATTCATATACTTAACCGAATTATCGAAAAAACAGACGAAAAAGGTAACGAATTACACATAGCTTTATTGACTTCAAACAAGCTTTCGATAGCATAAAGAGAAAAACTTTAATTAAATATGCAAAGAACCAAAGTATCCCCAATAACTAAAAAACTTAATTAAAATAACTATGGATAATCTAAAGCAGTCGTACAAACCGGTGAAGAAATAACAAAAAAAAAAATATATATATAAAACACAGTGTAAGACAGGAGCCCAGCGGGGTTGCTAGATTCCCAACTGGGAGCCTCCCCGGGTGGCGGATAGGGGAATGCCCACCAGATATGGTGGGTACCAGGGAAATAAAATACCCGGGGCGGACCAAAACTAGCATAGGTGACACAGGTGGCAACTTCCAAATAATGAATTTAATGGCTCCTAGATAACCATGAGGGGAACCAGAGATGGTGATAACCGATCGGCTGCCGGTATAAGTGGTCACACTCTTGCATGGTCAACAGCTTCGGGTGGAAGGACCAGCAGAGATAGGGCACTCTTTTGCCCTCAACGGCGTAAGAATGCAGAAGGCAAGTGGAAACCACTGCATTAAAGATCTAAAAAGATATCCTTAGTAAAATTATCATCATTATCATTATCAATATGACAACGTTCAGAGCTAAATCTAAATCCGGAGTTTCAAGTTCCCCAATCGGATCTCCGGGGGGAACAGTTGTGAGCAGAGTTATAAAGTTATCAACAAATAATATAAAGATCGGGACGTGGAATGTAAACAGTTTACTGGCACCAGGCAAACTGCACAATACTGTAATCGAAATGGATAGACTGAAGATAGACATCCTTGGTCTAAGTGATGTTAGATGGTCAGGAAATGGTAAATGTACAACAAGCAATGGTATAATGTACTACTCGGGAAATGATGGCCCTCAGCACAGATACGGAGTTGGAATAATATTAAACAAGAAAGCAGCAACGGCAGTCACAACCTTCATACCACTCTCAGACAGAGTAATGATGTTACAGTTGAAAACAAACAACGGTAATATAAATATCATCCAAATTTACGCGCCAACTGCCGACAAGGAAGACGAAGAATGCGAAGAATTTTATGCACGAATAGAAGAAATCTACAGAAGCATTAAGCGAAAAGATATTACAATCGTGTTGGGTGATTTTAATGCGAAAGTTGGAAATGCGAAAGTAGAAAGATGTACCGGTGGTTTTGGGCTAGGAGATCGCAATGATAGAGACCGTATGATACAATTCTGCCAGGACAAAGATCTAATAGTCGCAAACACGCTTTTTAAACTTCCATCTCGCAGGCTGTATACGTGGAAGTCTCCAGCTGATAAGCCAGGGAAAACGGTAAGAAATCAAATAGACTACATTCTTTGTAATAATCGCTATAGAAATTCCATTAAGTATGCGAAAACATATCCTGGTGCGGACATTCACAGTGACCACAATCCAGTTGTAGCAAAAATTACAGTTAGGATGAAGAAGATAATAAGACCCCAGAATGACTGTATAGATACAAGACGTTTAAGGGAACCCAAAATATATAATATAGTTCAACAGAAAATAACAAATGAGATAAAAATATAAATATGCAAATAGACGAAGTCAATATTGATGAAAATGGAACAAAATACAAAATGTACTAACATCTGTAACCAAAGAACACCTAGTAAGTAAGATAATAAAAAATAAACATTGGATGACACAGGATATTTTAGATCTCATGGATCTGAGAAGAAGGAATAAGCTAAATGTACAAAAATATAAAAAAATCCATAAAACAATACAAAGTAAAATAAAAATAGCGAAAGAAAAACACCTGTCTGAACAATGTGAAGTAATTGAACTACTACAAAGTAAGCATGACAACTTCCATATGTACAAAAAGATCAAAGAAGTAACAGGATATAAAAAGAAAAGTGGCGCCAATAATGTCATCAAAGATGCTGATGGACATATACTAACAGATATAAAAGATCAAATAAACAGATGGAAGATATATATCCAAGAACAGGCAAAGTTGCTGGCCCGGACGAGATACCAATAGAAATTGTTAAACTTTGTAACGATGAAACATTAGATGTTATTTTAGACCTTTTTAACACTATTTATGACACTGGGCAAATTTCCAAACAATGGTTGCTATCTACCTTTATTTTAATTCCCAAGAAAATTAACACAAGTGATTGCTCAGATTACCGAACTATTGCACTTATGGGACATATTTTAAAACTATTCTTGAAAATAATTCATAAAAGAATTTACAAAACTTTGGAAGAAGGAATAAGTAACTCCCAGTTTGGTTTCCGCGCAGGTCTTGGAACGCGAGAAGCTCTCTTTGGGGTTAATGTGCTATACCAGCGATGCATGGATATGAACCAAGATGTGTTTACCCGCTTCATCGATTTCGAAAAGGCGTTTGATAAAGTGAAACATGGTAAACTACAAGAACTTTTATTTAAGAAAGGCATAGATAGGAGAGATGTGAGGATAATTAGTAACCTATATTGGGGACAGAGTGCTAACATAAAAGTTGGAACAGAAATAACCGAGGAAATTGAGATACGCCGTGGAGTGAGACAGGGATGCATCCTATCTCCACTTCTGTTTAACATCTACAGCGAAGCCATCTTTAGAGAAGCCTTAGATGAGGAATCTGTGGGAATTATTATAAATGGAGAAATAGTTAACAACATGAGATACGCAGATGACACAATCCTCTTAGCAAGCAACCTTACTGACATACAACATCTGCTTGAAAAAGTAAATGATCGCTGTAACCACTACGGCTTAAAAATAAATTTTAATAAAACCAAATGTATGGTAGTTACAAAAACTCCACACATTCAAGGAAACTTAAGAGTTGCAAACATATTAATAGAACGGGTAAGGAAATACAAATACCTCGGGACGTGGATAGAACAAACAGCTGATCAAACAACGGAGATAAGAACTCGTATAGAAATAGCTAGATCCTGCTTTGCAAAATTAAAGAAAGTACTTTGCAACAGAAACATAAACATTGGGCTCAGAATACGAATGCTTCGCTGTTATGTATTTAATATCATGCTCTATGGCGTAGAAGCTTGGACACTTAAGAAAGAGCAAACAAACAAAATACAAGCCTGTGAAATGTGGTGTTACCGCAGAATGTTGCGTATAGCCTGGACTGAAAGAATAACTAACAGAGAAGTTTTGACAAGGATGAACAAGGAATGTGAAATAATAAATACAATAAAAAAGAGGAAACTAGAGTACTTAGGCCATGTAATGAGAAATCCCAAATACGCAATGCTCCAACTCATCGTGCAAGGGAAGATAAAGGGTAAAAGAAATGTTGGTAGGCGTAAAATGTCTTGGCTAAAAAATCTCAGAGATTGGATTAATTGCAGCAGCATTGAACTATTTCGATCGGCCGTCGACAAAATCCGTATAAGAATGATGATAACCAACCTCCGTGAAGGAGAAGGACCATAAGAAGAAGAAGAAGACAGGGAGACGGGCTGTCTGGCGTTTCATTGAATATAGCAATAGAAGGAAGAATAATCGATAGTAAAATCTCGGGATCAATTATTTGAAAAATGGTGCAAATAATGGCGTATACTGACGATCTAGAGGTAGTAGCCAGAGAAAAAAAGGAGGAGAAATTATAGATAAAATAGACAAAATATCAAAGAGAATAGGACTGGAAATAAACTAGAAAAAGCAAAATATATTAAAATAACAGTAAAAAGGAAACAAATAAAAGAATAAAAAGATATTAAAGTAGAGAATCATAAATACGAGGTAGTACAAAACTTCAAATACTTAGGGGTAATGATAAACAATAGAAATAAGAGAGACGCAAAAAATAAAAACAGGACACAACGCATTTCATAAATACAAAGAAATAATGAAAAGTAAAAAGATAAGTAAGAAGACAAAACTTATTCTATACAAATTAGCTATAAGACTCGTAGTAACATAAGCAAGAAAGACAATCTGCTTAATAAATAAAGGGGAACAAAAAATGGAATTATTCGAAAGAGGAATAATCAAAAAATAAGTATAATAAAAGGACCCAAGAAAATAAACGGATAATATAGAAGGTTTATGAGTTCTAAAATAAACGATATAATTTTAAATGAGGTCATAACAAAACTAATGACCAAGAGAATGAAGGGACACACACAAAGGAAAGCAAATGAAGCGATAATAAAGAAAATCATAGAATGGAACCCACCTGCAGGACAGCAAGGAAGACCTAAACTCCGTTGGGAAGATCAGATCACAAACGACATAAAAAATGAGAATAACTGAGTGAAAAAAAGATCAAAGAACAAAAAAAATTTTAAAAAATCACAGAGAATGCAAAATGTACCCTTAGTAATGCGACGATCCTTATATGTATCTCAGTAGACAAAAAGTAGTCATAAAAAAATTCAAAGGGTTTAAAAACAAATTTGCTTACAGATTGAAGCATGTGCGTGGTGTGGATGGACAAGCAGTACAAAATCACATCATGTTTATCGGCAGCTTCCAAAATATTTAGATCGAAATGCAAAGAAGCGAGATCAAAATTTAGTAGGGATCTACCCAGGGTTTTGTATTTTAAGCCATGCCTCACTTCCAAATCAGATTTGTTAGCCAATCTTGGTTAAGTCGTTGCTCTTTAAAAATAATCACAGAGAGAATAGCCTGGCCGATGACTTTGACGCAAGGCGCATGCTTCGGGGCGACCAACTGCACTGATCAACTACCTTTTTCTGCAAACACACTTTGCTGGTGGTGAAGAGTAAGTCGAAAACATTTTTCATTCATACTGTAAATGGACTGAGGCTTATCCACAACATTGGCAGTAAGTGAAAACTGCGCTTGTGATGAATTTAGGAGTAACATGCATTCTCACCTTACTCAATCAAACGATATGAGCACTCAATTATCCTTCTTGATCTTTGGTGAGGTAGGTCCCACGGCCCAGTTTCCTTGCCTCAGAACCTGTTTTTCAAATGGTTTCTCAGAGTTTGTCTCGGAATCCCGTATTGTTTAGACGCAGACTTCACACTCATTCCATTTTTCACCTCAGACATAGCTCGTTGAAGTTGGCCTTGAGACCAGACAGCTCTCCGTCTTGGTATATTCTTGACACCAACTATTTAGCTCAGGTACTCAGGTAGCTCAATATAAATTTAAGATGTTATTTTGTAAAGTATATATATATATATATATATATATATATATATATATATATATATATATATATATATATATATATATATATATATATATAACGGTGTTTTTATAGAGGTATAAAACTTTAAGTTTTTTAAGTTGGCAACACTTTTTTAACTGGCGGCCATTTTGTCAGCTGTCAAGTGATTTATGTTTAGTTTGGTTTGGCATTTCAACATGAATTGACTGATACCTGAATTGTGCAAATTTATTTTGAAAATCATGGTTCTGTTCGAAATACGTATCGCGCACTACGTCTATTTTACGATCAACATAATCGTCCATCAGAGCAATTAATTCCATTAACTATGGAACGCTTTTGCACCACGTTTACTCTAAATGATAATACGCATCCACAGAGACGTCGTACAGTGCGTACAGAAGAAGTCATTGCTGCTGTAGAGCGTAGCGTAAAGGAAGACCCGAATCAGTTTATCCGCCATCGTGCACAGGAATTGGATATGTGTCCATCCACTTTATGGAAGATTTTGCGGAAAGATCTTGGTTTGTGTACTTACAAAATCCAACTCGTGCAAGAATTGAAGCCACACGATCACCTAGCAAGGCATAGATTCGGTGAATGGGCCCAAAACAAGATTGCCGTTGATCTCGATTTTCATAAACGAATTTTTTTTAGCGATGAAGCTCACTTTTGTTTGAATGGATACGTCCTTAAACAAAACTGCCGTATTTTGAGTGATCGTAATCCTCAAGTGTATGTTGAGACACCGTTACATCCAGAAAAACTGACTGTTTGGTGTGCTTTATGGGCTGGTGGAATCATTGGTCCGTACTTCTTTAAAAACGATGGTGATCAGAACGTTACAGTCAATGGTGATGGCTATAGAGCCATGATTACTGACTTTTTTGTTCATCAATTGAACAACCATGATGTGCAGGAGCTGTGGTTTCAACAAGACGGCGCAACATGTCACACAGCTCGTGCCACAATTGATTTATTGAAGGAAACGTTTGGTAACCGCATAGTTTCACGTTTCGGACCCCAAGATCGTGCGATTTAACGCCGCTAGACTACTTTCTGTGGGGATATGTGAAGTCGCTAGTCTACGCCGATAAGCCCGAAACGATTGACCACTTGGAGGACAACATTCGCCCCATTATTGCCGATATACGGCTACAAATGTTGGACAAGGTCATCGAAAATTGGATCTCCAGATTAGACTACGTCCGAGCCAGCCGTGGGGATCATATTCCAGAAGTCATATTTAAATTCAGGAAAACTTTTTGCTCCATACCAACATTACTTTTATCACTTTTTTAACGCTTTGTGATATTTTTAAGCCTTTTCTGCCTTTCTTTTGTTATAAATTATAATTACTACAATGGTCCAATTTAAAACATCAAATGCGAAAAGGAAGATCCCACATGTGTTAAATGTTAGAGATTTGGTCACACCAACCACATCAATTTGTCAAACATTTAGGAAGTCACACAGCAGAAGACTGCGAAAGGAAAGAAAGGGACGATCATGTGAGGTGCGTAAAGCGCAATGGCAACCACCCTGTTAACTACAGAGGATGCTGGGTTTATAAACAAATGCAACATAAGCTCTACCCGGCGCTGAAACATAGGATCAACCTGACCCCCAACTAGATTTGTTCAACTTAGAGCAACCTTTGCTCAATAAGCATTAAACAAGCCACAATATTTAGGCTACAATAATAACACTACTAAAAGTACCACAAGTAATATACCACAATAAGTAAACGAACTCTCCAAACTAAAAGCAATGATGAAGAAATTAATGGAACAAATGAACACAATGCTAAACCAATCTCCCGCTTTTTAAAATTAAATAAAATAGATGTCATGTTAATATTGGAAGCACATGTTTCAAATAAATTTATACTCAAACACCTTATTACTGTATTTATTATACAATGCATTTTAGCGGAAACGCTCATGGGGGGGGGGGGGCAGCAGTGATTATTAGATAAAACATTAACCACTATAAATTAGAAGAGCAGCAATGTGACTACTTATAAGCTACAAGCATCGCCGTAGTAGATCACATAGGCTCACTAGTTATATTTGCTCTACACTGTCCGCCCAAGCATAACAACAAAAACATCACTATGAACAATATTTTAAAACTTTAGGAAACAGATTTTTTGCCGGGGTAATTTTAACGCCAAAAGCGCACTGTGGGGATCAAGGCTTACTAAAACAAAAGGCAGGGAACTAGTAGCTGCAATAAAGAATGTTAATATACAATGTCTTGCAACGGACGAGAATGCATACTGGCCAACACACCCACGAAAGATACCTGATGCCATGGATTTTGAACTAACAAAAGGAATCGACACTAAACAATGTAAGATTTAATCATCATTTGATCTTTCCTTTGACCATTCAGCTGTCATAAAAAAATCATCACACAGGAATTCAACAAAGACAAGCAACGTTATACTTCAAGAATACTGACTGTGATGTATTCAAAATGAGGCTAAACAAATTAGTTGACTTGAACATACCGTCAAAAACTAAAGAAAACATAAATTAAGCAGTCAATGAAATAACAAAACCCATACAAGACGCTGCTTTGAAAGTAATCCCTGATGTACAAGAAACTAAAATCCAAGAAGAATGTCCAGTAACAGTAAAGGCAAAAATTGCAGAGAAACGCAAATTATGCAAACAATGGCAATTAATCAGATCAGCGGTAAGTAAAAGAAAGTCTAATAAGGCTACGCAAAATCTCAAACAACTATTACTAGATATTAAAAACCAAAATACCCAGGACTACTTCACTAACCATACAACGCGGGAAGCCTCAGATTACCCCTTATGGAAAGCCATTCAAAAAATGAAAAGAACACCGCAAACAGTACTACCCTTAAAAGATAGAAACGGAAAATATACAGAAAATGACAAGGAAAAAGCTATTAGATTTGACAAACATCTTGAAAAAGTTTTTACATTCTTCCCCCCACAAGTAACTCGAGACAAAAAGTGAGAAATCTGTAGTTTTCTAGAAGTGCCCTTCCAAATAGAATTTCCTATTAAGAAATTCCTACTTTTGGAAGTTGAAAGTATCACACTAAAGAAAATCAACCCAAAAAAGCACCAGGATAGAACTTAATTCTTGCAAAATTTTACAAGAAACAACATAATAACAACAGCATAATGTCTAGAAGCAATATCATTCATATTTAATACCACAATGAGACTGAAATAATTCCCTAACGAGTAGAAAATAACGGAAATAATAGTAATTCCAAAGTACGGGAAAAAATATAAATAGCGTAGAATCGGATCGACCCATACGCTTGTTGTCAGTGCTACCAAAGATATTCGAAAAGTTATTAATAAAAAGACTTAAGCCAGTACTGAAAAAAAACTTACATCCAACCACCAATTCGGGTTTAGAAGCCAACACAACACGACGAAGCAAATACAGGGTGGTGATGGGATTTGGCATTTAGGTAGCGGTTAGTGTGAGTGGGTTTTCTGTAGACAGTGTAATAAAAGCTGTCATTAGAAGGATTTTTTGTTATGAGAGTATCTAGGAAAAGAAGGGAATTGTTATGTTCAGTTTCCATAGTAAATTTGATATTGGTGTGGATTTAGTTGAGGTGGGAAAGGAATTCTGGAAGGGTATCATCTTCATGAGGCCAGATAACAAATGTGTCATCGACATATCGTATCCAGCAGGTAGGTTTAAGATGAAAGGAGACGAGGACTTTTGTTTCAAAATCGGTCATAAATAGGTTAACAATGACAGGTGAAAGTGGGGGACCCATGGGAGCACCATTAGTTTGTCGGTAAAATTTATTCTGGAAGCTAAAGTAAGTATTGGATAGGCAATGGTTCATCCCGTGAATTAAGTTGTTTAAACATAGTTAATCGCGGAAACCTATCCAAACATTATATATATATATATATATATATATATATATATATATATATATATATATATATATATATATATATTATATATATAATTTTATTTAAACTAAAAATCCTTGTACCGTTAGGTGTCGGATTATAACCCAGTTTACAGTACTTATAATATAATATCTAATATAACTTATAAAACTTATTAAACTTAATTAACATTTCTTAATTAATTTATTCCAAGCCTTTCTGTCTCTTGTCAGGTTCCTTACTTCTCTCCATTGTATGTTCCTATTTTCCGCTGCTGATTTTACCTGTTCCTCCTACTTCCTTCTTGGTCTACCAACTGCGTTCTTCCCCTCTGTTCTTGCTTCGTATACTCTCTTCGCTATCCTATTATCATCCATTCGGAGCAGATGTCCCATCCAACCTAATTGCCTCTCTTCTACCAGTGGCAATATAGATTTCACTTTCAGTTGTTCCGTTATATTTTCATTTCTCACTCTGTTCAGTCTTGTTATTCCTTTAATTTTCCTCAAATATCTCATCTCCATTGCTCTAATTTTACTCTCGTTTCTTCTGTTGATCGTCCAGGATTAGCTGCCATAGATTAACGAAGGTCTTACTACTTTTTTGTATACTTCCGATTTTATTTGTTCCGGAATTTCTTTTTTCCTGAGGAACGTGTTTTTCAGTGTGTTAAATATTTTCCCCACCTTACCTAATCTTTCCATTATTTCATTATCTATTTCTCCCTTGTTATCTATTATTATACATAAATATTTGAAATTTGTTACTTGTTCTAGTGTTTGTCCTTCTATATTGATATTGTGTTGAAGGTCTGTCTTGGCAATAATCATAGTTTTAGTTTTTTCTATATTCATTTCCATGTTTATTTTTCTGAGCTCGCGATGATAGATATTGATATTTTCCTGAAGTTTTCCCGCTGATTCTGCTAGTAGCACCATATCATCAGCAAATAGTAATTATTGTATTGTTATTCTTTTTAATCTCTAACTTCCCACTTCCATATTATAGCATTTCTTTTTACAGATCTTCACTACATCGTCCATGAGTACTGAGAATAGGAGTGGACTAAGCACGCATCCCTGTTTCAATCCTATTTTTGTTTCGAATTGTTCTGACTCGTTGTTGTGTGTCCTTACTTTATTTCTATTGTCTTTATATAGTGTTTTGATGGCATCTATCATGTCTTTACTAACTCCTCTTCTTTCTAGACTTTCCCAAACATCCTTTCTCTTTACCCTGTCGAAGGCTTTTATTAGGTCAATAAAGCAAATATGAATTTCTTTCTTCTTCCTTATCATTTTTTTCCCTAATTGTCTGATTGTAAAAATTAAGTCCTGTGTGCTTCTACCTCTACGGAACCTATGTTGTGCCTCCAGCGAGTTTCCAATTTCTTCTCTCAGTCGCTTCTCTAAAATTCTACTTAATACTTTGCCGGGTATACTCGTTAGTGTAATACCCCTATAATTTGAGCATTCTTTTATGTCTCCTTTTTTGTATAGGGGTAGTATTATTCCTATATTCCAGTCTGTGGGTATTATTTTTTGTACTATTATTTCATTAATTAACTCGTGGACTTCCTCTACAGCGATCTCTCCCATATATCTCAACATCTCAGCTGTGATTTCATCTTTCCCTGGTGCTTTCCCTAGTTTGAGTTTCCTGACTGCTTCCATGATTTCTTCTTTTGAGATTCTTCTGTGTATCCCCGTGTCCTGCCCTTATTTCCTCTATCTCTTGTTCTCTTGTTCCTGCTTCTGTTAATTCTTCGAAGCATTCCTTCCATCTTTGCATTATTTCCTTCTCTTCACTTATCACTTTCCCGTTTTTGTCTTTTATATTCCTTAGTTTGGGTGGTTTCTTTTGTTTTAAATGCTTTAATGTATTATAGAATAGTTTTTGGTTCTCTAAATAGTTTTCTTTCATCCTGGTTCCGAACTCTTCCCATGCCTTTTTCTTCGTTCCTTTTATACTTTTCTTTGCTTCGGTTCTTGCTTTCTTATATATGCTATATTCTTCTTCCAATCCAGTTATTATATACTTTTTCCATTTTTCCTTGTTTTCTTTGACTTTTTGTTGTATCTCGGTTGACCACCATCTACTTCCCTTCCTGTATGTATTCACAATTTTCTTTACTCCACAGCGAGTTCTTGCTGCTTCTAGAATATTTTCTTTAAAATGTCTCCATTTCCTTTCTATATCTTTACTCTCAATTTTATTTTGGGCAATTTTCTTATCTAGAATTTCTTGGAAATTTTTTTGTATTTCACTCTTCTTTAGTCTATAACTTTTGATTTTTTGTTTTATTATTATCTTCCTTTTTATCTCTTGTTTATCTTTCACGTTTATCCAGAATTCCATTTTTAGTAAATAATGGTCGCTTCCTATTTCAGCATTTCTTTTCACTCTCACATCCTTCACTCTCTTCCAATTTTCTGTATTTACAATAAAGTAGTCAATAATTAACTTCTCGTTCCTGGAGCGGGCTTCCCTGGTGTATTTGTGTATATCCTTGTGCATGGATTTCGTGTTTGTAATCACCAAATCATTTCCTACACATAGGTCTATTAGCCTTAAACCATTGTCATTTTTAGTGTTTTCGCCCTGCTGCCCCATGTGTCTTTTTATGCCTTCATTGTTATTGCCTACTCTGCCATTCATATCTCCCGTTACAATTACATTTTTTCTCCTTTATCAATTTCCATTTGTAGTAATTCATAAAAATTTTCTTTCACTTCCTTCCTCTCATTATCATTAGGCGCATATGCTACTATTATCGTCCACATTTCCTCATTGTCTATTTTAATGTCTAGTGCCAGCAATCTTTCATTAATATATCTTTCTTCCCTAATATTATTTACTTTATCGGATTTTACTATTAACCCTAGCCCTTTTGCTCCCCATTCTTCTTGCTCTACTCCTGACCAATATAGCCAGTATCCTTCGTTCAGTTCCATTTCTCCTTTCCCTTTCTTTTTGGTTTCCGTTATGCCTAAATAGTCGATATTTTGCATTTTCATCTCATCAATTATTTCTTCTTCTTTTAATATAGTACTTTTCACATTCCAGGTGCCAATTTTTATCTAGTCTTTTTTTTGTTTTATTTTCTTCGGTTCTTCTTTGTTATATTGTTTGTTTCTTTTCCTATTTTTATGTTTTTGATTTATTACCATTTGCGCATTTCCTTGTTCATTGCCTTTTTTGTCATCACTTCCCTCTATCCTATCTTTGTCTCCCAATTTTTTCTCCCGGTACTCTCCCGGGTTACTTTCCTCAATTGATCATCCAGAGTGCTTTCCTCCGGAGACCTTTCCGTTACTATCCTCTTTAGGGTATTTGATTCTGAACTATCTTTCTTTGTCCGTTTTTCTTCCCTTTTTATATCATCGACCTTGTATATTTGATCGTTCACAATTAGCATATTGAATTTTAACTGTGCCATAAATCCTTTTTTCCGCACTTCTTTCAGGTGTGGTATTAATGTCTTTCTTTCTTCTCGTATTTCCTTGGTGTAGTCTTGATCGATCCATATATCGGATCCTTTAAGTTTTTTCGCATTCTGAAGGATTGCTAGTTTCGTACTATCTTTAATTAATTTAACGTGTATTGGTCTTTTCTTTTCCTTACTGTAACCCCCAATTCTTCTGACTTGGTCGGTTTCGGCTTTTATGTCTAAGTTCATACCTATTTTTTGAATAATTCTTAGTAATTTGGCACTTAACTCGCTTTTATTTTCGTTTTCTTCATCTGCTATCCTTTTATTACAATATTCTTTTTTCTTACTTCTCTTTCTAAATTGGTTATATTTCCTTCTTGCGCTAATATTTGTGGTTTCAATTTTACATTTTCTTCCTTTATTTGTTTCATTACTTTTACTAATGTATCTAATTTTGCATTCATTTGGCTCATGTTCCCCTCTATTATTTGAAACATTTTCTCAATTTTGTCAAACTCACTCATCCTTAGTTTTGTTTGATAACTTTGATTGAATTTTACTTTAATTCATTTCTCTGTTCATAAATTTATACCTGGCTTTTAAACTTTTAAATTTTTAATTCTTATGCATTCATGAATATAATTCCTTTTAAATATTTGATTTGCTATTTGGGTTGCCTATTTAGACGTCGTGTAGTGTGAATTGTTATCACCCAAGTCGTCCTTTCGGAGGTGATATCACTTATCTCCCGACGTTGTGAATTTATTTGTATATTTAATATTCAATATTTGCAAATTAGTACTTAATTATCTCATTTAACGTCTATTTTTCCTTCTTAGATATTATTTATATAATTTTATACTATTGATTCTCTTTATAGTTAACAACTTACGTGTAAATTCAACTCGTAAACGCTCAAATTCTGAGTTTGTTTACGGAGCGATTGACACGCGTGCACTCACATCAAATATCTATCTATCTATCTATCTATCTATCTATATATATATATATATATATATATATATATATATATATATATATATATATATATATATACATATATATATAAATAATAAAAATTCGAAAATCACCCTAATTGTAAGCCCTCACACTGGTATAGCCCCTTAAATTACTATCATATCGAATCTAGACAGACGTAGTTTCATCACACTGTTGTATTTTAACAATTTGATAGGTAATGGTTCTTGCTTTTTATAAGCAATAAACGAACAATATTATAATACCACGTTTTAACCTCTTCTAACATTTATCCCATTTGGTCATTCTTTTTTCTAAATATTTCAGTACTATTGTTCCTTTATTAAGCACACTAATCAAATTTTCTTTTACTATCAATTTACTTATGCTTTCCACTTCTTATCTAGTGCTTTATAAATTCTTTTTCACCACTGTACTTGTCTATATACTTTATTTTTTCTTATTCTTCAATTAATTTCTCCTCAAACTTGTATTTTCATAGTTGATATATACATCAATAGCATATCTAGATGCATATCGTCTTTAAGTTTTCTTGTTAAGTTCTATTAACATTGATTTAAATATTTTCCCAGATTTTTGCTACTCCTTGCATATTATGCATTCTTAGTTTAAAAATGTTTTTATTATTTTACGCTTTGAATGTTTTTTATGTTCTTAGTTGATTTTCACAATTGAATTGCACAGAATAACTCTCAAAATTCTAAAAGTAATATTATGTGAGGTTCTGTAAGTCCAATGGCCTATGTAACAGCATGTTAACGTTATATTCATATTGCACAAAATTTTTCCAAAACTCGGTATAGCAATTGCATTGAACTATTACTAAGTCAGTTAAACCCAATATACTATGATCAAAATGCACCCAATTTCAACCAAATGTCAAAACATGTATTACTATGTACAACAAATGTCACAACCCCAACACACATAAGTCAATTCTATTTATTACACAAAAAGTTTAACACCACTTAAAATGCCTCGTACTGATAATGAACAGCAGATATTACAAATTAATAAAAGACTCCATGCCAAGTAATCAAAAACAAAATGTAAAATTACTGATTATTAGTTGCTTAATGCGATTATATCAAATAATTAATACCCTAGTTTAGAAAACGAAAATGTATAATATGATATAACAGACGCAGAAGTAATTACAGAAAAAAAATCAAAGAGCCAAAATTAACACCAAATTTTGACTACACTACTGGACAACATTTTCAAAAAAACGTCATAAAACATTAAACAGTGAGCAAATAATGATAGAGATTTTCGAAGGCAGAATGTATATACATCATAAAAGCAATAAATGAGAAAAACACACAATATCACATACAAAATAAAATTTTCTATGTGGTCTGCAAAAGCATGAATGCCAGCCGACCTAGAAGCTATAAAATAAAATTTACAGTGTGTGAATAATGAGGCGACCAATATTTGAAACATCAAAGCATACAAACACAAAGAGAATTATAAATGTTCTCTGTAGCTCTTAAATAATATAAAAATAAATGTATAAAGTTAAGTCATTTCTAAACAATGTAGTACAGTTTAAACCGCCTCGCCTTAGCAAAAAATACCGCAATGTATGATTGTGAAGCAATATCGGACAAACAAAAAATGTTTGCTACAAAGAACCACGATGCGTTATATGTATCGAAACGTTACTAAAAATTGTACGTCAATAGTTTGTATTAACATGCACAACAAGTTCAGTTCATTTTGCAAATGAGCGAAATTGATATAATGTTAATTCTAGAACCCACGTTTTATTAATTAGAATTATATAAAAAATTATAATTGTACAATCTACAATACCAACCATCCTGATAAAATTGCACATGGTAGAACATTCAACATAATCAGAAATAACATAAAACATCACGAGCATAGTTAATATATTCAAAAGCGCCTTTAAGCTACCACAACAAAATTAACAGAACAAATTAATACCTTAAAATTATCATCAGTATACTAAAAAGATGATTATAAGTAAATCGTTGTGACTCTTGGAAATAAAGTTATAGCTGCTGGGAATTATCATTCTATAAGCATTTATTGAAGATGAAGGTTGATACAAATTAAAGCTCGCAAACTAATAAAATCCACAAAAGAAAATAGTTTAGGCAATTTATCACCTAGAAAAATAACATGTTAGCTTACAGACCCCGGAAAAGCCGGGTTTACTATACTTTTACCCCATGAAAAGGGTAAACAATAGACAAAACTAAAATCAAATTTATTTTTAATCCGTCTTTTGATCATTCACCAGTAATAATTACTATATCCTGACTTGCAATAGAAGACTCGACAACCAATTTTTTTAAAACTAGACATTCTTTCGTGAAGAACAGATAAACCCTTTAATCTTAATGTTTTATTCAAAAGTGAAGGTGATGTAGACGAATCAAAATAAATTCAAATAATTATCGTACCTTATTAAATTGATATGCTCATTAAAAAAACAAGGTATGCTGGAATTGAAAGCACTATAAAAAAATAAATAATTATCAAAAAATCGTCAGGTTTTATTATTGAAAAATTAGTTTTTTGTCTTCTTCATTTGTTTGGTTTTTGGTTTCTCTTTCTCTTAGGGCGATCGTAATAGAGTCTAATGAGGACGGTTACTTAATCCGACTAGGGGGTAGGTGACCAGCCGCAAGATCCTTTCCCTTTTACCTTGTCCATCATCATCGACTTGTCAAGGTTTTCTGATTCTCAACGGGCAACAGATCATGTATAGTTTAGTTCTTATGCGTAGTTGGTCGTGGATAGAGTTGTTCGTTCTCTTGGCGGTTCATGGTAAGCGGAGCATTCTTCTATATTTTTCCGTTCTATTGCTCGAATTCTCTATGATTTTGAACCATAAAGGAACATCGAGAAAACCACTGTCTGGATTAGTCTCATCTTGGTGATATAGGAGACGTTTCTGTCTCACTAAATACGTGTCAGCTTGCTCATTGCAGCTTTGGCCATTTGATTCCTTCTCTTGATTTCCCGTTCTTTTCTCGCTGGTCAGTAAGTAACGATCCGAGGTATATAAACTCGCCAACAAATTCTAAATTCGAGAGTTGTCCCGTCCTAGAAAGTTAACAGTTTCTGTCGATGAGCATGACTTTTGTCGACTTATTGATAATAAGTCCAACCATTTTACTCTCATACTCTAGTCTACGAAACAAATCGGCTAATTTGTTCTTCGTAGGTACAAAGAGTGTAGTGTCGCCCGCATATCTCAAGTTGCTCCACCTACTAAGACGCCTTCCCTATTCTTCTATGGCTTTTCGCATTATGTATTTACCATATATATATTAGAGGAATGGAGGAGAGAATACACCCTTGTCTTATCCCCTTTTTTGGTTTGAAAGGGCCGGAGACGATGTCATTAACCCTAACCATGGACACCCCGTTTTGGTACAGATTAACAATCAGCGAAATCAGCCCATCTCTTGTAGTATAGTCTACAGGAATTCCCATCTAACACAATCAAATTCGAGTAATCGACAAAACATATTAGTATCGGCGTATTGAACTCTCGGCTTTTCTCAATTATTTGCCTCATATTCACAATCTGTTCTCTTGTGCCCCGACCTTTCAAGAAATCCGCCTGTTCACTGGGTACCCGCCACTGAAGGTAAAATTATAGTCGGCCGTTGATTAAAGCATTAAGTTCCGCATGTTCTTGTTGAACCTTTCTTGTGCAGTAAAATTAGTAAGGGTTCTTTCCGGTCGGTGCACCATCTGCCTGTTTTTCAGGTTTGATTGCTTAAGTTAAGCACTATTTGTACCCCTTAATCCCCTAGGTGTTTAAGCTCTTCAGCAAAAATGTTGTCTCTATCTGCTGATTTGTTTATTTTGAATTTGCGCAGTGCAACTCTGATTTCATATTCGAGGATATCAGGTTCCATACAATGCTTGTCTATATTCGCGGTACTTGCAGCTTGTGTTGCAGAGTCGACGTATAGGTTTTCACAGTATCTTCGCTATCTTAATCTATCTCGGTAAACAGTCTTCTCTCATCATTTTCTATGGCCCATGTTCTCGGTTTGAATTCTTGACTGATGGTCCTAATTTTCAGGAAGAGATCCCTTGTTTCAAATTTTTGCGCATGACCTTCTATGACCTGACAGGTTGAATTCAGGTATTCATTATACTCCCTGCGGCACAGACGTTGAATCTTTGCCGAAGCTACCCTGTAGAGAAGAGTCAATATTGCCTTTGAGTATTTCCTTTCGTTCTCCGATTGCCTTCCATGTTTATTCCGTTATCCATACTTTTCTCGGGGCATCGACTGCCTTTTTCTGGCTGTTCTTGCGTGATGGATTATAACATTTTTCACTCTGTTTCAGTTGTCGTCGATGTCGTCGTGGTAATTTATGACAAAGTTGGCTAATTTGGTCTTAAAGCACTCACTGAAGATTGCTATTTCTCCACGTTAAGGCCTCTTTTGTGCCGATTGAATTAATTGCTGGCATCTTTTTAATTTAAGACACATCTTTGCTACTAGGAGTTTGTGGTTACTCCCACAAAATCAGCTCCAGGATATGTTTTAATGTTGCTTATACACGATCTCCATCTTTTGTTAATAGCGATGTAGTCTATTTGATTACATGCTCGGTCATCTGGCATTATCCACGTATCCAGTCTCCTTGGGTGCTTTTTAAAGCAGGTGTTCATAATCGTAAGAAAGTTTTCGGCGCAGAACTGTAACCATTTTTCGCCCCTATCATTTTTAGTACCAAGTCTATATTTGCTGACTACTTCCTTTAGGTGGTCAGCTTTCGACGTCCCAGTAGAACTGTAATATTTTGTTTTCTCAAACTTTTTAGAGTATCGTCGACTTGGTAGTAGAATGCCTCAATATCAGATTCTGTTAAGGTGGACGTTGGTGCATACACCACTACCACATTAACAAGACATGGTTTTGTTTTAATCCTTAGTATTAATATTAGATCACTTACTGGGATATATCCTAGAGCCGATTTCTTAATTTTGGGCAATATAGATAGAGTTACACCATTCTTACTTTCGCTTTCTGAACCTGAAAAGTATACAGTGTGGCTCTTCGGGGTTATATAGTATCCTGATCCTCTCATGTGTTTTCAGGTCGTAGTGTGCTTACTCTTTGTCTACGATTTCCTTTTCTCCTGGTTAAATCATTCTTCGAACATTTTAGGTTCCCATACTTATCTTTTTGCGAAGCTGTGTATGATGACCAGTTGTTTTGTCACATACTGTCCGCATTGTACATGACACCGGGTGGTAGCGATATCGTATCCTATCATTCTCTTTTCTAGGTCCACTTTCATAGGATGTCTGGGGAAGACAGTGCAGTGGTTTTTCCTTGCCTTTTGCACCGCAGTGGTGTTATGTAAGTAGTTGGTACATCCTGCTGCCAATGCCTAACATCCAATTTAAGTAGAGAAAATGACCGGACCCCTTTCTGCTTTACGTTATGTCCTACTTAAATTACTTTAAGAACTTTCAAATAAAAAGAATAAAATACACATTGTATATATACAGTTGATCTTTTTTTAATATTGGAACACTATCCAACTTCGTGGAAATTTGATCAAATAATTATTCTGCCAAAACTTGGTAAAAATATCAGTGAAGTGACAACACATCAACCGATAGGTCTACTTCCGGTGCTTTCAACGGTCATATTCGCGACGCTACAGCTCACCTGTCTTGATACCATAATCCTGCAAATACTATAAAAAAAACAGGCAAGGCAACCTGGATAAAATAGAAACATTACTAATAAAATGGAAAATAAAATCAAATAAAGCTAAATCAATACAAGTGACCTTCACGTTAAAGAAAGATAATTGTCATCATAAAGAACATGCCTGGCGGAGATTACAATGCCAAAAGTCCACTATGGGGATCGAGATTATATACCCCAAGAGGCAGAGCCCTAGAAACCAGTATCCAAACGAATAACTTAGATTTTGCATCTACCGGCAAACCAACCTATTGGCCGACTGACTTGACAAAAATCCCTGATTGCCTAGATTTCTTCGTCACCAAAGGAATTAGTCAAGCACACGTAAAAGTCGAAGACCTGCAAGATCTCTCATCTGATCACTCCCCTGTACTTCTAACCCTAAGTGCAAATATAACTGCCAAACATAGACCGCCACAACTACACAATTGCAGAACGGACTGGAACTATTTCAGAGAGATAGTGGATAGAAACATAACTGATAGCGTTCCGCTGAAAACTGCTGAAGACATTGAACAGGCAGTAGAGAATTTTCAGACCTTAGTGCAGAATGCTGCCTGGGAGTCCACCTCTAACCCGCCCTACCCAATCAAACGAGGATATCCTGGCGAAATTACTAATAAGATAAGGGAGAAAAGAAGGCTGAGAAGAGAGTGGCACACTAGACGATATGCTGAAGAAAAGCGAAGATTAAACAATTGTACCAGAGAACTTAAAAAGCTACTGCAAGACTATAGGAACGACTCCCTTCAAGAGTATCTGAAGGAACTATCTGCAACAGAACAAAGCGACTACTCCTTATGGAAAGCCACGAAAAGGCTTAAACAGCCTCAGAAGCCAGTACCCCCACTCCGTAAAGTAGATGGGACATGGGCTAAAAGTGATGCCGAGAAAGCTGAAGTTTATGCAAACCACCTCAAAAAAGTTTTTCAACCTGAACCTGGCATCCCTGTAATAGATGAAGACGAAATAGAACGCTACCTAGAGGCCCCGTTACAATTAACGCCACCAATTAAAAACTTCAAAATGAAGGAAGTAAAATCACCGGGATACGAACTTATAACAGGGCGTATACTAAAAGAATTATCGATTAAAGGACTTAAGTTGTTAACACTTATATTTAATCCCATACTACGAACTGGACACTTTCCTGCACAGTGGAAAGTTGCAAAAATCATCTTAATTCCAAAACCCGGTAAACCCCAAACATTGCAGAGTCCTATAGGCCTATAAGTCTACTACCTGTTACCTCTAAACTGTTTGAAAGACTACTACTCAAAAGATTAATGCCCATTGTAGAAGATGAACACCTTATACCGGATCACCAGTTCGGGTTTAGGACTGAACATTCAACCGTAGTCAGGTCCATCGTGTGGTAGATATTATAAATGCATCCTTCGAAGCAAACAGGTACTGTAATGCAGTATTTATCGACGTCAGTCAAGCGTTCGACAAAATCTGGCATAAGGGGCTGCACTATAAACTAAAGAAATGGCTACCGGATAACTACTATCGCATTCTAAAATCCTATTTACACGATAGACTATTCCAAGTTAAATACGAAAATGAACTCACTAATCTTATGCCCATAAATTCTGGTTGCCACAGGGTAGTGTCCTGGGACCGCTCTTATACCTCCTCTACACGGCTGACTTACCGACTTGTGAAACTACCACAACCGCCACGTTCGCGGATGATACTGCGCTGCTAGCTACCGACTGTGACCCAATTAGAGCATCAGCAAAACTGCAGAACAGGCTCAATACTGTTCACGATTGGTTTAAAAGTGGCGCATTAAAATAAACGAAGCGAAATCTGTGCACGTCACATTCACTAAACGACGTGGTATATGCCCGCCAATAATGCTCAATGGACAGCAAATTCCGCAGGCCGATTCGGCTAAATATCTGGGAATACATCTCGATAAGGGCCTTACGTGGAAAACACACTTGTGGAAGAAAAGACTACAATTAAATTTAAAATTCAGCAAGCATTACTGGCTACTGGGTAGAAACTCGAAACTTTCTCTCGACAACAAGCTGTTAATATATAAGGTCTTATTCAAGCCCGTGTGGATGTATGGTATCCAGATATGGGGAACTGCTTCATCTTCCAATATCTCGATAATTGAAAGATTCCAGTCAAAAACACTCAGAACCATCACTAATGCACCATACTACATAACCAATGCGGACATTTACAGTAACCTAAAAATAAGTTTAGTGAAAAGTGAAATAGTTAAAAATAGTGAAAGATCTATCAATAAACTAGAATTGCACCCCAATCATTTAGCTTTAAACCTACTAGATAGCAGTGAACACAACCGCAGACTTAAAAGACACTACACCTTGGACTTACCCTTCCGGATTTAGTACTAGTATTCTTACATTAAGTTACAGCAGAAGTGACGTTAATGAACGTCAACTTCCACCTAAACCCACACTTACGTAAATTATTTACTTATTGCTTTGCAGCAGATTGTAAATAGTTATGTATCTGATCAATAAAAAAAAAATAATAAAGAACATGCAAAATATCTATGTATGCATCAACGAATGACTTGACAAAAATATATATTCATGAAAAGAAAGCAGTTAGGACTAAAACTAAAAAAATACATTAGACAATCGCAACTAACAACGTAAAATAAATTAATAATTTTTAAAGTAATAACAATAAAACCCATCTAGAACTATGGGATACAAATCAGTTAACAACAGCAATAATGCATTATCCAATAGTTCCAAAACAAAATGATACGAGGTATACTGAATGCAACATAGTGACACATAGTGATTTGTGCACACCTTTGGTTCAAGAAAATAAAAACACAAGGGTTAGGTATAAGAACATAGTGAAATCTGATGAATTAAGATTGAAAATTATTTAAACTTTGAAACTTGCCCCAGATATTTAATTAGTAGTAGTAAAAAATAAAAGTTTGTCTAACTGATTTTCCTGTCGTAATACATCCAAAGTCTTTTAATGTAGCATCTGCCAAGTTCCAATTTTCGAAGATCTTTCAATTTCTAGATACAAGGTCAAAATGTACAAAATATTAATTATTTCTTAAACATTTCAGTGTTCTGGGATTATTAGGACATAAAAACGAAAACCATAATTTTTTGAACTGATACGATTCTGTCTCCTTTAATCCATTCTACCTCGGTCGAAAAACGAAAACTAGCCCGTGCATTACCTGGCAATTTTCAATAATTTGCTGCTTTGCAATTGGCAGCAGCCGCCCTAGCGCCAACTAACCAATTGGCGAAATTGCGAAGTAGCGCAGGGCAGATTATTTTCGTCTACCGAACGCAGCGGAAGTGCGGGTCGGTGGAAGTACGCGGGGTAATGCATCCGGCCGGTCATTGTACCATCCGTACATTTGTAGCGGCCGCCCACGCCCGGTCATTCATCCACATTCGACAAGTCGCTTTATCAGTCGCCGCTGCCCGGCCGAGAATTGCGGGAAATGGCCAAATCCTTTCTCTGAAGCGCGTGGCCTTGAAACAATTAGGCGCACGACGCAAAAGACGGCCGATTAGATCGTTCTGGCATTTTTCCAGCTCACTGAGAAATGCAATCGGAACAAAATTAGACTACTGAACCGTCCAATAAATAGGGGGCTAGCTGTTCGTTAGCATACTCACAACCACCTTATATAGTTAATCTAATAATCTTGGTTTACTATATAAATAACGCTTTTCTTTACTCATACAAATACAAATCACTTTCATATTAATGGATTAGTTAGTTTTTAAAAAAATAAGACATCAATTTTTGAATTTTTCCGAAATAATTATCATATCAACACTAACTCATTTTATTTTAATTTAAACCAATTTAGTTAATTACCTATATATAACTAAAAGTAGTTATATCCAAAACTTTTTATTGTTTGTGAAATAGTCCAATCGTTATTTGACAACTAGTTAAACAGAAGCGTTAAAATTGGAATTTCTTAAGCGATTAAACTTGTTTTTGGGTTTGAAAGAAAAAAAGTCAAACAGAATTTTTGAAAAGGTGTTTGCTTACTTTAAATGTCTCATGTTTAACGTATTACGTTTTGAAGGTATAAAACACCTACCACATCAGAAGCCTTAAAATAGCTACTACAGAAACAAATATTGTTGGAACAAAATACAACAGACGATAAATTAAAGTAAAATTAAAAAAGGCTTTCCTCTCGAAATTATTCTAAACAAAATTTGATAACAAATGATACTTGGAAAAATTTTTTTCCAAATTTACAATGAAAGATACAACATACAAAGACTAAAATCAATAGATAAAAAACATTTGCGTTATAAACGAAAACCTCTAAAACACTCAAAATATAACCTGAAACTCAAGGGCTGCAGAGGCGTACAACATTAAAATTAATAATATTTGATTGCATAATTTTTATAATTTTTGTATAAAAATATTTTTGGCGCACTGCGTAGGCTATTCTAACTTACTACAATTACTGCGTTTCCTTTACAGGTTAAGCTCGTCCTAGACGAGTGCCCTATCTCTGCATTTCCGCTTTACGTTTCCTTTTTAGATAAAGTTTTATAGTCACCTACTATTATGTCTTAAACATTTTAACGACAGCTACCCACTTATATTTGAATAAATGTATTTCTAGTTACTTATACAACAAAATTTAAAAAAATTTAATTTTTTTAGTCTTATTATTAAAAAAAATCTTTTATTACACAATGCGGCACTGTAAGTTCCTAGAGCCGGGTGCTAGGGTTGCTGAATCACCTTCCTGTTTGCGGTATACGCTTCTCACTTCGCATTTTGATCATTTAGTTTGCCTTCAGTTGAGCTGCGGCTAAATTTAGTTCTACTTTTCCAATGTCCATTTGCTGCAACCGATTGTTGGCTTACAATTTCTAGACCCCACATTGCTTTGTTTCGGTAGGAATATATCTAAAATATTATATAAACTAATGATCAGATGGGTTATTGCTAACCGTAACATTAAAAGAGTTGTTATTTTCTTTATAGCATAAAAGCTGATTGTTTAATACTTGCTTTTTGACCCTCGTTATGTTTAATTATTCGTCCCCTGTCTTGCCTAACTCAGAGACAACCAGAAATTTTAAAATTCTATTTATAATAATGGAACCCTTCTTTCAAACAGAACATTTAGATATTAGTCTATTGCGCCTTTTTGATTAAATATTAGACAAAAATTTATCAACCAAAAAATAATTAAAAAACTTTAACATACGGAAGCTTTTACAATTATCATTATTTCTTTTTGATGTCTTGTTTTTCACTTTATTTTGCAAGAAATATTTAACAGAAAATAATAAACGTCTCCAACGTCTCATAAAATTTTTAAAGAGAAAAGGTAAATTTGAGAACCAACGCTGAGCTGGAACTAATTGCAACAATCGAAATTTAAGCAAAGCTTTTAAATGTCAGTTGTTGATAATAATGCAATAATTCCAAGCATTGCTTTACGTCAATCTTTGACGGAATGTTGACCTGCTGACATTAATTTAAAATACAATTCCAACTCTTAAAAATTTCTATAAAAAATAGTGTACTACGCGCGTGTTTACTTTGCGAATCTAAAATTGGGACTAGGGACAAAATTCATGAAGTGGGCCACTCAAAGATCAGTGGTTGGGATAACTTAAAATAATTCACATATCTTGTTAGTACTTTAAAAACTAAAAAAACACGCATTTTTCTTTTTTTTGAAATTCTAATTTTCTTAAAAGTTATTACAAATAACATTTTTTCACAACATTTCACAAAAAAATCGTTTTATTTTGTTTGGTTTAACAAATCTTTATGATTTTTGATAAGTACATCGATAAACAATAGTACTTTTTTGTAAATACAGTTTTAGAATTCATCTAAGGTGTAATTTGTTTAAACAAATCGATAATTTATATTTTATATAATATACAGGGTGTCCCAAAAATCAACGTCAAGCCGGAAACGGGTAATAGACCAGGTAGTGACAGTTATCAGAAAAATAATTAAAAAAATCTTAGTCATTTATTTTTAAAATTATAGGCATTCAAAAAAAAATTGAAAATATTCACACCCTGCGGTGATCTTTCATGTACTGTGACTACAAATCTTTATTGTTCTTCATTTTTTTGTATGTGATGTAACCCCGAATAACCCTTCTGTAATTACAGTCTAAAATTAAAACACAACTGCCTCAGCTTTAAAGAAAATATCACTTTGTTACCCAATCGTGCACTCAAAATTATTTAATCGTCCAAATTTAACTAATTGTACTGAAAGGAAATCTACAACGCTATTTTGGCAACTGATTTTAAAAGATCACGCATTTAGTCCTGATTCAAAAATGATATAACACTTGCTAAATTAATTCTTAAATAAGGAAACATTATTTTTTTTCTAAAGAAACCCGATCTCAAGCTAATTCTTCTTACTCAGTTAACATGCTTCTAATGCACGCTAGGTGGAGAGGCAGGCGTATAAATAGCCGTGCCCTCGTGGTGCGGTGTGGGGAACCAAGTACGGCCCGTTTTGAAAAGTAAAACGTTGAGGCCCAAATCGACCCTTAAACGGCCGGCGCAAAAGCGGATGGGGGCGGCTACCGACATCAACCGATGAGTAATTGCCAAATCGCTCACCTGTAATCGGCTTTGACTTCGGCGGCGTTGGCTTCGCGGTGGCCATCTCATTGCGATGTCTTCGTACCTGGAACACGACCGCACTGGCCGGGATGCGATGCGAAAGTCTTACGGGGTGGTTAAATGTGGATAAAATAAACACGACCGAATTGGCCGCGATGCGGATCGAGTATCTCTTGCGGGGTAGTTATCTGCGGGTTGGTTAAGCACGACCGAATTGGGCGCGTTGCGGATCGAGTATTTCGCCGGGCTTCGCGCCTGGCTTAGCGGTAGATCATTTGCGGGAAATCTTAATTCGACAGCACTTTTCGTCTCAAAAGGGTGCCGCCGACGTCGTATGCAGACTCGCCGGCTGAGCAAAAACCCATATGCCGTTTTGTGTGCGATAGCAAAACGTGGCGGCAGATATCAAAGCCCCAGCATGCCGCCACGATACACAGGCGGTTCAAGCGCGAAAAGGCCGCCACACCACTAGGCTTTCTCTACACCCCTAGTTCTAAGGTATACGTTTTAATTAATAAAAGAGCCACTACCAGGATAAGGATACTATGGGTCATCAAGTAGTGATTCATTTTTCCTTTTAAGTTTTATATAAAATTCAATTACTGGAATCGAAATTTAATTTAATTCATAACAAATGTTCAAATTGTTTGTCTTCAGCCAATTCAAATCCTACATCTTCTGTAAAATTCAGTGTGCCGTACTTTTAGGCACTCTTATCCTTGCTTCAATTCCACGTACTAAAGTTCTCGGGTTTTGTATGACTCCTTGTAAGATTTCGTCCTCGTAGGGCATGATGGGGTCTTTCCTCATTAGTCATTTGATTTGGAAATCGACCCTCTGAGAGTGACCGGTGCACATTTGTAAACACTCGGTGATCTGGATAACTCCCAGCATTCTGATATCTCTCATGATTTAGTCCAGCTGCAGCACTACCATTGCATTTGCTTTCTTCATAAATGAGGTGCATGTTAGCATATTTCTGTGCAATGTACCGAGATGGCATGGTGGTATTCAGAGTACACAATAACGTAATCAATGATTGTCACTTTAGTTCAGAAGAAAGTTAGGCTCGTCAAAAATAGTCAAATAACAAATCCAAGTTACACCGCAATTAAGTTCAATAAACAAAGCCAACGGCGTAAGCATAAATTCAACACGAATACAAAAAGATGCTCAGTAAACGAAGAATCGTAACGTACTGCAGTATTGCACATTGTGCCTATACGTCACTATTTGGCTAGGATGGCGTCGCTATCCGTTTCACTCACACTAGTCGAAATGGCGTGTCTATCCGTCTCACCCGTCTTGGTGAAAGTGGTGTCGCTATCTATCTCGCTTACACTTGGCAAAATAGCATCACTATCCGTCAAATTTTTACTTTAAAACTGGGGACTTAGAGGAAGCCTAGCGTGCATTAGGAACATGTTAACTGAGTAAAAAGCTTGAGATCTGGTTTCTTTATAAAAAAAATATTTTCTCGTTATTTAAGAATTAATTTAGCAAGTGTTATGCCATTTTGCAATCTGGACTAAATGCGCCATCTTTTAAAATCACTTGCCAAAATAGCGTTGTACATTTTCTTTCAGTACACTCAGTTAAAGTTGGGCGATTTAAAAATTTTTGAGTGCACGGTTGGCTAACAAAGTGATATTTTCTTTAAACTTGAGGCAGTTGTATTTTAATTTTAGACTGTAATTACAGAAGGGTTATTCGGGGTTACATCACACACAAAGAAATGAAGAACAATAAAGATTTGTAGTCACAGTACATGAAAGATCACCACAAAGTGTCAATATTTTCATTTTTTTTTGAATGTCCATAATTTTAAAAGTACGCGACCAAGATTTTTTCTGATAACTGTCACTACCTAGTCTATTACCCGTTTCCGGCTTGACGTTAATTTTTGGGACACCCTGTATATATTTGATTTTTGGATCTACGTTCAGCTTCTGCTCTAAAAAATTGGTCATTGCTTGCTTTAAGATTATTACATCGTTTGTATCTATAGGTAATCCACTGAGGGTTATATTATTCTATTTTGCTTTATTTTTCAGTTGCTCTACCTTTTTTAATGAATTTGAACTCTCTTTTAGTGTCAGCTTGTTCTTTCATTATTTTTAAATTCTCCTGCTTCAACTGATCATTTTCAAGTTTTAGCTCCATAATCTCATCTTTAAGTTCTTGCTCTTTCCTTATTTCTTTTTAGATCCGCCTTCATGTCTATCATTTTCGCTTTTATCTCCGTTTTTATTTACAATAATAATTTTAATATTTTATCTTATTATCAATATTTCCTTGTTTCTTTTCAGGGGATGCCCGATTTTCCTTTTTTTTCCTCGGAGCTCTTCTGATTTTCTTGCTCTTACCAAACACGTCACCATATTCTTTTTCTCCCTTTTTATCACTTGTGTACGAGCTTCCTTCCGAATTCGACATATTTATCTAACGTTAAATACCTACTAGTTTATGTAAATTAATGCGCTCTCACTATTTGTACATCCCCGGTAACTCTCGCACTTCAAATTCACATGAACATGCAGCGTTTAATCACATAGGGCCGTGACCTTCCGACCTCCGCGATAAAGCACTTAATTTATTTATTTCAGTTAATACGTTTTCGCACTATATTTAGACCTAATGTAATTATAAAAACCGAGCCTACACCTCACTAATTTTAATATTTGAAAATATGTTTAATTAACTTAGCAATAGTAAATTTACAAATAATAAGCACTGAAAGTGGCGGAGCTGTATATACGGTTACAAATTGATAAACTGCATAAACAATGGAATTTTGAATGATTTGCTCACCTAACATGTTTTTGAATGTTTATATCAAAGAATCTCGCTAGTGGTAAGAACTGTTAGCATTCAACAAGAGTGTATCTTATACAAAGAGATTCAAATGTGCATAATGATTACTAAAAATATTAGTATTTATCGAACACAATTTGATTTTTGTGACGTAATAATATAACAAGATTTGTTATTAGTTGGTGATAATTACTTATTTCATTTATTTCTTTACTTATGGTACGGCCCGCACGGTAGGGGAGAAAAAATGTGTCTCTTAATCCCATTAAAAACTTTTATTTAGAACACCATGAGTGTTTTTTTTCAAAACTTGTTTATTATTAAAATTTTATTTATTTAATGTAAAATGTTCTATTTTATTATATTTTTAATTAGAATACGATTATAAAATTTTTATGATATCTAGTAAAAAATCTCCTAAAAAACATAACGCCAAATTTCTGTCCAAAAACTTTCAGCTCATAAAAGTTGTGTTCTACACCAATTGAGGCCAAGTGATTTGTTCACAAGGACAGGTATAGAGACGAACTAAACATCCTTGTAAATGTAACCCGGCTCCTGGTTTTTCCTGGATCTACCCCGCCGTCTTTGTTATTCAACTCAAATTTCTGCATCATTTCTACAGTCCTTTATCCCAGCAATTGTTTTCTAGTCTGTAACTTGTCTATTTGATATTTATATTTTTTCATGTCACTGTGTAAATACATTAGATGGACAAAGAAGTTTTATAGAGGAGATTCCCTTTGATCTAAATCATGCACTCATATGTAATTAGGAGATTAGGACTTAAAGTTATGACTTGCAGTGATGGAAAAAATTTATTGGGCATGAGGATTGTCCTCAAAATATAAATTATTTTTATGTAGGGTTTTGGTTTTGTGACGTATAACTAAGATGTTTACAGGTTAAAAAAGTTAAGAAAGTGTGTGTAAAAGATATGTGTATCTGATAATGATAAATCACAAATCAGCAATATTTTCAAATCGATGCAAGAAAGAATTTGTAAACTAAGACAAAAGTTTATTTAGGTAGAGTGTTTGTTTGAGTTTATTTAAAGATAAGCAAGAACTAAACGCTAGACCTGATGTTATTATAATTACCTGTTTTAACTTAGTCACTGGCGTAGTGTAAAGAGGTCCCGATTTTGAGCCTTTAGAATAAAAAGTTGGAGGTTTTCCTTTGTTTGTATAATAAAACCATCATCACGTTAAATTTCAAGTGTTTACCCTCACGAAAAGTGCCTCATAATTTTGATGAATGAGTGAGTCAGTGAGCAGTAAAATTTACAACATTTAATACCCTGTACCTTTGTCACAGTTTATTATATAACTTTAAAATTTCCTATAAAATATCGTATGATAATTCATAAACTACGCTTCAAATTCCTTAATTTTATCATAAAGAAAAGCAAACCTATCATGAGCTTAAGATTGGGACGAGTGACTTCGTGTAATATACACACTTCATAGGTTAGACCGAAATTGGCCTGGCGCACTATCGTGCACTTTGATTATAAATAGCTAATTGTACATTAAGGGAACAAATCAGATCTCCCTCTTGTTGTTAATATATAGAAATTATAACGTTTATGTTTAGCTTATCAGGCACTCTCACGTACTGGCCAATAGACACGAACAAAATACCGGATCTCTTAAATTTATATGTTTTAAATGAAAATATTTCTTCCTACATAGATGTAAAATCAAGTTATAATTTGTTCTCTGATCATAACCTAAAATAGTTAGCACGTATCTCATCATTATACCGTCATTTCTCAAGCTCCATAGCCAAAAACTGACTGGGATCAATATTGCAAGAACCTAAATAAAGATATTGATCTACAACTAAGTTTGAAACATTCAAACGAAATTGAGGTAACGACAAATAATATAATACAATTTACCAGATGCAGTGCAACAAGATGTCCCAAAGGTAATGAACAAAAGTAAACAGTTAAACTAGAAATTGAAAAACTAGCGAGACAAAATGGTAAAGAATTTATGCTCCGTCCTACAAAACTACATCTAATCACTTAAGCAAAAAACAGAAAACAAAATTAAAATCCTTGAATGAAGGATCGTTTGAGAGGTATATTACAAGTTGAAGCCTATTAAATCTTTCGTAAGCTAATAATGGCAATGAGTTTAATATATCAACAAACAAGTCAGGGACAATGGGCCAATAATCAAAAAAAGGCTGAAGTATTTGGGAATTATCTTGGTAACGCTTTCCTATCATCACACTAATACAAACATCAATACCAATTACTAAATTAGTAGCACCTGTTACACCAAAAAACTAAGGAGGAGATACAATATCTAAACTTTCAGAAAAATTGTTATTTAAATAATCGATCTCGATTTTACATCTAACGACTGGATTCAAAGTTATTCTACAACTCAACAGTGCCATCGTGTTACACATTTGATTAATAGTCTTGAAAAGCAATATTCTTAGATGTAAGTCAGGACTTTGACAAGGTCTGGCATCTTGGGATGTTATATAAAATAAAAAGTTAGTTATCTACGTTCTTTAAATTACTCGAATAGTATAACCAATCGCAAATTCCGTACAACGGTAAATTGCGATGTCTCAACTGTACCTCTCATTAATTTAGAGGTTCCTCAAGGCAGCGTCCTAGGACCACTGTCATATTTGTTGTTCACTTTTAATCTTCTAACAACTAACAGTATTTTACGGGGAACGTTTGCAGATGATACGGTTATCCTTACTTCAACAGAAATATCATCCAGGCCTCATCACTCATTAAACCAAATTTGAACAGGCTCCAAGTATGATTTTAAAAATGTAGAATTAAAATAAATAAACAAAAGTCGTTCCGTAAGGAACTGTGCCTATCGATTAATATAAACAACACAGAAATTTCTTAGACAGCCTCGGTTAAATATTTGAATGTCTACCTAGATAATAAATTAATCTGGAAACAACACATTACCAAGAAAAGAAAATAAATAATAAAAAAAATGTATTAATTATTAGGGCGAACGCCCTATTTGTCGTTGGAAAATAAGTTTATGCTTTATAAAACCTTAATTATTTCCCACTATAGACTTACGGAATTGAAATATGGGATGTGCCATAAGTCCAATACTGCAAAAATCCAAAATCTTAGAAGTCGTTTGGTATATCACAAATAAGCGGATCCACAACGACTTATAAATCCCCCTGTAAGCGACGTCATCCACGACAGAAGCGTTAAGTTACCACTAGAAGTTTGAAACTCACAAATCATCTACTAGAAAATGACGTATTCAAATACTGAAACCGAAATGGATAACAGACCTATGATTTGGTTTCTTCAAAAACAAAACAATAAAAAACTAAAAATACAAGAAACGTAAAATGTTTGTATATTTAACAATTTATTGATGTTTAAACTATAAATGACCGTTCCAAGTAATAAAAGACTGACAATTATAGAGATAATGTTAAGTTATATATCTAGCCAGTGCATAATTTTCTAGTTTTAGTATCACTTATTAGGAAGTAACATGGGATGTAAAAGTTACTTTTTTACAACCACATGAAACAGTAAAAAAACAATAAAAGCAAAGAAAAAATATTGTGTGCAGACAAAAAGCTATTATATGGCGTATAAAACGGCAATTCCTTCTTTGTCGGCGCCTTTCAAATGAATTCAACACGTGCTTGTATAGCTGAAATAACTCGAGAGTGATTTAAAGTAAACATATCAGGCTTTTTAACTATAATGTAATAAATTACAAATTGCGGAAAAGTTTTTTTTTTATAAAGTCCCATTTTTTTGCAAACTGTAAGAATACATTTAGCAAATTAATTGACAATTACATCTATGACATGCAAAAGAGTGCTCGGTAGCACTCTTCCATATATAAAAGGTTTTTAGACCTAGTGTGACTGATGGGAAAATAAGTTAGAAGCTAAACTTACATCTAAACTAAAACTAACTTACTTAAATGCAATTAAAATCTATTTGGTAAATCATTGGGCGTAAACCTTCTAAGCCTTCATAAGATTTTTTACCAAATCGTTTTGGTGCACACTGTCGAGATTTGTATTTTGTGCTATAATTGCGAATTTCTTTCTTGGCCGTTAGGATCTACAGATCGTGCGTAATTGTTGCGTTTGTCACATACCACGGTGCGTCAACTATCCTGCGGAGCACTTAGGATTGGAAACGTTCTAGAATCTCTCTGTTTGATGTTGAAGCAGTTCCCAAAGCTGAATGCCGTACGACCAGATTGGTTTAATAATAGCTTTGTAGATGAGGAGCTTATTTTCGATGTTAAGTTTTGAATATCGCCCTATTAGCCAGTACATTTTGGTGAGAATTAAACCTAGTTGTTTTCGCTTTGTAAGAATGTGCTTCCTCCAGATGAGTCTTCTATCCAAGTACAAACCAAGGTACTTTACGTCGTCTTGTTGCGGTAATTGTTTGTTGTATAGATTTACGGGGGACAAGTTTCTCGTCTCGTAGTAAAAGTTACATGTACGGATTTTGTATCATTTGCTTTAATTCTCCATTTCTGTAACCATGATTGTATTGAATTCAGAGAAGTTTGTAGTTTTTGTGAGGCAACAGCTGGATCGCCGTCAATGGCTAGGACTGCCGTATCATCAGCAAACGTCGCTATTAAAACTTGTGCTGTAGTCGGAAGATCAGCCGTATATATTACATAGAGCAATGGCCCAAGTATGCTGCCTTGTGGTACCCCAGCATTTATCGGATAGTTTCGTGAGAACAGTGCCAACTTTGACGAGGAAATGTCTATTGTGGAGATAGGATTTTAGAAGAAGGAAATAATTTAATGGAAAGATTGATCGCAGTTTGTATAACAGTCCAATATGCCTCACTTTGTCAAAATCCTGTGTTATATCCAAAAAGGCTGCCGAGCAATATTGTTTATTTTCAAACGCGTCATTGATTTTGTTGACAACACGATGTACTTGCTCTGTTTTAGAATGCATTTGTCTGAAGCCAAACTGATGGTTGGGGATTGCATCGTTATTGTCAAGTATTTGCGAGTCTTCTTTGTATTATTGGTTGCTACCGATAGTAAACTTATTGGACGGTATGACTGTATCTCGTTGAGAGGCTTTCCTGGTTTGGGGATTAGGACAATCTGTGCTGCTTTCCATTGATTTGGGGAGTATCCTATGCGCAATATTGCATTGAACAATTGCGTAAGATATTTGACACCATGGCAGGGCAGGCGGAAAAGTTAAACTGTCAATGTTGGCAGTCTGAAACGGCTTGTTATCAAAGTAGGTGATAACCAAATATGTTTTTTGCTCTTTTTAATGAATGGTTTAAACTGTCAGCAATTAAATAAAAGTGCAAATAGTAATTATCTGTTTTAAAAATAGTATATTTCTTTAACCTCGCCAATCAGATTCTTCATAAATAAAAAGAAAAAACTTAAATTTTTCTAAAGTAAGTTATATTTTTAAAAATCAGTTTATAAAATAATCAAAGTTTTTTTGTGAAACTCAGGCGTATTGATCTTTTACTTCTGTAATGGAAAATAATTCTTAATAGTTGTATATTCGGTCTACATCTACACATCTACAATAAATTACTAAATGAATAGTTCCCGGTTTTTGCTTTAACGCCATTTTTAAGAGAAATTAGCTCGTGTACTTCCTAATGAGAACTATGAGACTTTGAAGAAGACTGGTTTTTTTACTTGATTTACTTCACTATTTGTAGGATTAAAAGTGAAAGCTGGCTGGAATGTTGTGAGGCGAAAGGGGCACTGAACCTAGGAAAGTTTGTTGTTTTGAAGGTGTTGCGTAACTAATGATACGGGGTAATTAGGAGTTTCCGCATTTAGGATTTTTTGTATTTCAATTGCTTCAAGAATAATTCTGCTAATGAGATGGAAAATGGGAACATTTTTTTGACCTGCTTCTTTATAATGTTATCGTCTTCTCGTACAGCTAGATACTTGGCGTTTTGCTTGACCAATACAGGTTCCTTAGCAATTTCCACAATCTGCAAACTGTTGATCTAACAAACATATGTACCCAAATCTTACTTTACAAAAGACTAAACTTTTGTGTAATCTTGTTACAGAGGTCGCTGTGTGGTCCTTAGTAGATCACGATCAAAACATCACAAAAATCAAATTCCATGTCCTGTATTCTTAATAAGATAGAGTTATCTCTACTTATTCACTCATCTCCATCTCGATTAAACCAATTCAAATCTTTATGGTATTTTCTAAAAGTTAAGCTTCCCCAATATTTATCCTATTAATTAGAATTTTATCTAGGATAATACATGATAAGCATGATACATAAATGAAAAGGAAACCAATACCCAAAAATGCAAATTTATCGAAATTGTGCCAAAAGCAACTGATCAATTGTTAACCATCAATAAGTAATATTACCGTACATAAGCTTTTCGACCACCCTATAAGCGATTCGGCTTTTAAGCTCTTGAAAAAAGTTTTAATTTACCATAAATCGTGTACCTACCGAACACATATTCTAAATAGTTCTCAATTTTCACTTTTTCTGAAAACTAGTCAAAATATACTTAAAGTACTACGTAATAATACATAAAAGTCTTTGAATTACGTCCATAAAAATTTTAAAACGAAATAATAATATTACAATTTCCAGTAATCAGACTACATTGCCAAGATAGAAAATTTATTAATGTCAGTTCACTACCGATATTTATTTATTATTTCCACCATCTACTTAAAAAACAAGACCTTCATTACTAAATGAAACCTACTGTCCAAAAAAATTTTTCTAAACTTGCAAAATATATGGTCCCTCAGGAACTCATAAGGGAAACGTATTTTGACGTCTTATAGAACAAGACCACCAACGTAAAAAACTCCTACCTTTTCCTTTAAACACCGCAATCTGTCCATACGCAAAGATAATATCATAGTTTTGGTGTAAAAAACAATATTCTCTTTTAATTAACTATTATCTATTCAGTACTTACTATACTTTTCAGAATAAATTTTACTGCTAAATGAACAATCTTTCCATGGGTTCCCCATTTTTACCCGTCACAGCAAATCTTTTCATGACCGATTTTTTTACGATGGAAACTAAACAAATGAATGTTCTTCCTTTTCCAAACATTCTTATATCAAAAAAATACTTTTATTACATCGTTTGTAGAAAATCTGCAAATAATACATAACTGCTACCTAAATGTAAATCTCATTCGTAGCTTGCCAAAATCCACTTGATTATAAAATCCCTCTTTACCAGATTTATGAGATTTTCCAACATAAAGAACCCAAAATATAACAAAACCATCTCCACGACCCTGCTACAAAATGTGTGCTCTAATACATCTTTGTATATAATCAGAAATATCATCCAATATACCAACTTTCAATCTCAAGACCTTTTCGACAAACAAAAGACGTTTTTGCCTTAACATCAGAGACATTACCAGAAATTCCTTAATCATTCTCTAAACGTCATTTATCAACCGTGTAGACCATCGTGTCCCACAATAAAACCTTTTATATTTGAGAAATGTGGAAAGCTAAAGTCGAGATTGCAGAAAAAAACATGTTATTTGGGATGATCAGCGTTAAAAAATTTCTATGTGCATTTGTTATGTAAAAGTAGTGGAATATATTATGTTACAAAGATAACCAGCTCATTTTCAAATATCAGCCATCTAGGGTTAAGCACGGAGGAAGAAGTGTGATTTATGGGGTTGCTTCTAAGGCTAAAGGAGGCAATTCATTGCACAGAAGAGTCATGTATTTGTGAATGCTGCCATTTGTGAATGAGAAAATTGGAAGAAGGAAGATAACGTCTCCAACCATACTTCAAAATTATATTTGAAAGTGTCTTAGCCAAGTCCAAATAAGCATCTGTGGAAAGATAAAATGTTGACTGAAAAATAAGCAAACTAAAATTTAAAAAATGCAAATAAAAAATTTACACAATTACAAGAAAATTGTTATTAATGGATTTCTTGAGAGCGTTTCCCCCATCGTCAAGCAATGATCAATTCCAAAAAGCTTTCCATAAACGTAGTTTAATTATAAATTACGTAATTTAATTATAAAGTACGTTTTCGTAAATAACGAATAATTACAGAAAATTGTGAATATAAACCAAATGTGTCTTTTTACAATATTTAGTTTTTCTGCATATCAATATAATGTGTTGATAAGAAATAGTGCCATTTAAATAGAAATCTAGTTACAGTATTTGCGGTAAAATTGCATGTATTTGAGGTTCAATGTAATATAATTTATTATTATTCGGTATAATCAAATCTTCCAGTTTTAATTGCTTTAATTTATTGTGTCTTATTTATTAGCTAGCTTTTCAATATATCAAAAAGCACTTATTTTATTTGTTAGATTTAATTCTAAAACTATAACTTTATATAACAACTATTATGCAATGTACAAATAAATAATAGGCATTTGCTTTCATCTACCATTTAATTACCTTATAATTGCTACGTCTTTGCTTTCTATTTATTGGCTATAAAATGTTTTAGCTCCTATGTAAATCAACTCGATTATGTTCACCTGACATTAATAACGAGGACAATCGTAAAACAGCCCGACAGTATCCATGCAAAAATATGTTTATTGTACTACTTATACGAGTCTTAACCATTAAATATAAAAATACTACAGCTTAAAATAAAAATTAATTTTGAAAATGTAGTTTAGTAAACTAAAATAATTTTATTTAAAACAGATATAAATATAAAAATATAAAAAACCAATACCAACTTTTAATGGTACAGATTTGTTGTCCAAAATTTGAAAAACATGTTTATTGAGAAGCGTTTTCAAACCACTGTCTTTATATTGTAACATACTGTTACTAATATTTTAGTATACACGAGGTCTGGCAGCGGTCCCCCGGAGAGCTTGTCCAACTCCGGCATGCTTGAGCCCCTTCACATAGTAGTTTTTAAAAATAAATAAAAACACGATTAAAAAGCTCTGTTTGACATAATTGACGTGCGCCGTTGCCATGACAACGCATTTACGTAAACCCAGTTAAAGTTGAACTTTGACCTTTGATCTTTGACCTGTGTGACAGCACTCATAATTTTTTTTATGTGTAAGTGCTTTATTATCCGCTCTTAAACGAAAATTTTCCATCGCTTGCGGTTCCGGAAATATATTACCTCGGTCGCGCCTGCCGCCGGGCCGAAATTTGTCCTTCGGAGGCGCTCGGGTCGGCACGGAAAGGCACGAACGATTTGACCTTTGACCTGTGTGACAGCAGCAGCAACAGCAGCAGCAGCACTCATAATTTTTTTTATATATATAATTACGAAAGGATTAAAATAACATTTTATGGTAAATTTTTTGTACAATTTATTCTAGTTTCATTAGTCTCACATAAGAGATAGAACTTCTCAGAATAATGTCGAAATGTTCGCTAAATATAGAAAAGTAACTAATATTGGCTTGACGCACCGTCATCTTCAAATCACTTTTCACTCCTAGAAAACGAAGTCCCTGATGAACAACAAGACACTAACCCACAAACGCGAGCTCCAAAACCTTCTCCAAATTTTGTAACTGGGGTAAAATTTAACACCTGTCGTTTATTTATTTAGAGAAATTGCAAAACAGCAATAAGAAATCAAAACTTTCACGGATAATCAGATAAAAATGTAGTTCAAAACAGCTGAGAGTTATGGTATAATCATAAAAGCGTTGAACAAAAAATAAACGGAATTTCACACATTCAAATTAAAAGAGGAAAGAAGCTATAAAGTTGTTTTAAAAAATATGCACTATTCCATCGATTGCAACGACATTAAAACTGAAATAGAAAAGGTCACACAGTCACAAACATTTAGAATGTCAAGCAATATAGAACAAAAATACCGCGTCCCATGTTCTTTGTGGAACTAAAGGCCGCACCTAACAATCAAGACATCTATAACGTAAAACACTTGCAATAGTGTAAAATAAAATTTGATCCCTCGAATAACAAAAAAGAAATTGTGCAATGCGCAAAGTGTCAAAGATACGGGCACATCTAAAATGCGTTAAATGCACCGGTGACCACAATACAGACCAGTGCTCTAGAAAAACAAGATATAGGGATGTTTGCTGTGTATTATGCGGAGAAAATCACCCAGAAAATTATAAAGTTGTAATATCTGTACAGAGTTGCAGATAAAGCAATTTTCATCGCTTTACCCGAAAATATACTCCACTCCAACAAATCAAAGGTTACCAACAAATCAAACTCCACAGTAACCAAATAATAAAACCAACAAAATTAAACTCTCACTACTACGCTGCAAATGCAAACCCCACAACCTCGCCAACAATTCAGCGATATGCAAGCGCTAAAGAATATAATGAAGGCCTTAATGAAAGAAATATGTACCATGTTAAACCGTACAAAAACTTAATTAATGGATAATTTGCTGCAAATGGCTCTGTGGAATATCAAAGGCTTGTTGCAACACATAGACGAATTAAATGCATTTTTTATTTTAAAACCCACTTTAGAACTAAAAACGACCTAAAAATTCCTAAATATTCAATTTACTTTACAAATCACCCAGATGGTACTGCTAGAGGAGAATCAGCTATTATCATTAGAAACACAATTAGACATCATCAAATAAATAGCTACTGTGGAAATTACCTGCAAGAAACCAATGTTGCTATAAAGAATCTCACTGGCCCCTTAATTATTTCAGTCCTCTACTTCCCTCCCAAATAAAGAGTCAAACAAAACTATACTCTGATTTTTACAACATCTTGAAACATTGATTTCTTGCTGGAGGAGAGTACAATGCCAAACACACGTTATGGAGGTCCAGCCAAGTGGCTGGAACAAACTACCGGATTTGGTAAACTATTGCCTCAAAAAAGGTATCCCGCAAAATTTTGCTGTCGCCACTTCTTGTTTTGATTTGTTTTCAGATCATTCTCCAGTTCTTGCCATATTATCAACAAGAGCGATAAGCGTACAAAAACAACCAAATCTCAACAATAGGCATACAGACTGGGACAACTAGTTAACAGCAAGCTGACCTTGAGTATTTCCCTTAAAACTGAAGAACACAATACAATAGACTTTATAATCCTTTAGTTGTCCTGTATCAATTAAGCAGGAAATTCTGAAAAAACGAAACGTTCGTATACATTCGCATAAGTTAAGAACGCCTGAAAGCAAACGTTTATTCAATGCTATTAAACAACAATAAAAATTAATGCATACAAACTTTCCTACAAGGTCTCATACCCACTGCCACCACTGGGTATTCTCTCTGGCAAACAATTAAAAAATAAAGCTAACCACAAAAACCTCTCCGCCTATTAGAACGAGCTATGGAACCTGGGCAAGAAGTAAACAAAAATAAGCTCGCACCTTTGCAGAACATCTACCACAAATATTCTAACCGCATCCCTTAGAAAACCGACCTAAAGATAAAAATGAATTAACCCAATTCCTAAAAACCCTCTTCTAACTGGAACCACCAGAACAACGCTTTAAAGCAGATTAAAGAGGTTATTACAACCTTGCACACGCTGAAAGCACCGGGATATTAACTACTTACTGAAAGTGCTCAAAGAATTGCTCTCTATCGCAATAAAGTATCTCACGCAGTTCTTTAAAGCTATTATGCACATTGGGTCCAGGCCCAGTAAAAAGTATCTAAAATTAATGTAATTCCAAGACCAGATAAACCACCAAATAAATTAAATTGCTCCCTACTAATCAGTCTACTAGTATCCAAGGTGTTCAAAAAGTTGCTACTAAAATGACTTCTGCTAATAATTGAGACCAACGAATCAATACCTGCTCATCAATATAGCTTTAGAAAAATGCATGCCGCAACTGAACAAATGCATCATGCCGTTCGGAAGATTATCGAAAACTACTAAAACAAACAATACTGCTCTGCAGCGTTCCGTACCCTCCTCCTAAATTACTTCATTATCCTCAAATCCTACTTCCAAAACCGACACTTCCTTGTTAAGCTCAAAACTGAGCATTTGGGGCTCTACCTCATAAATGTTGGTGTACCTCAGGGCAGTATGCTTAGACCACCATTATACCTATTACAAACCGCAGATCTTCCTATTACACCAAATGTAGTAACAGCAACCTTTACAGATGACACCACGATCCTAGATTCTGATAGTGACCCAGAAACCAATCTAATAAAGATCCAAAACTGGCAAAAAATGGAGAATACAATAAATGAAACCAAGTGACTTTAATTGCGAGAAAAGATAACTGTCCTCCGGTTCACATAAATAACCATCCGCTACCCCAACAGGATGAAGTTATAATACCTAGAACTGCATCTCGATAAGAGATTAACTTGGAGAAAACTTATTTTTACTAAACGCAAACAGTTAGAGCTAATCTTCAAAATGCATTGAATACTAGAACACAACTCCAAACTCAGTACTGTTAATAAACTCCTGATACACAAAGTGATAATTAGCACCACTGCATATGAAACTGGGACTTATAAAGGCATTTGTGAAGGCCGTTAACAAAAACAAACGTGCATTTGAATACTTCACAAAAGTTTCTATATTTAAGTACGAAAAAGACAAAACAGGGGGTATAATATAGGATTTTAAATATAAACAGCACTTTGAGACACTAAATTTCTAATAAATAACAAAAAAAGTAGGACAGTACAATTTCAATGTGTAGTTAAAATGAGAAATGTAAACTATAAATAGATATACTTAAGAAACTAAAAGTGAAGTACTTAAAAGGATATTCCGTACAAATAAAATATAATTGTGGAAAAAAGAAACAAAAATTAATAAACAATAGTACAAATACAAGTAATCGTTAAATCTTTAAATTTCAAAGGTAAATAAATTACATGGCATAAAATTAATATAAATTAAAGAAATTAAAATTTTTTAAAAATGTTTTGTGAAAATTACTTGAAAGAAGATAATTTTTGTGAATATCAGAAAAAATTATTGTAATTTCAACCACAGTGTCAAACTAAATAACTAAAACTAAAATCACAGCTAAGACGTAGAAGGTGATACATATAGTAACGGAAAATCAAGTGCTGTCACCAGAAGAAAGTTCAACTATAACTGAAGGCATCTAAAATTATGTAATGTGCATATAGAATAAAAGAAGACTTTAATTGTTATTTATTTAAAAACACTATAATAACATGTAGTTGACAGAAGCTATGAAGCCAATAGAAGAAAAGATTAAAAGAAATTTTTAAAATAATCCTTTTTAAAATTACTAAGAACAAAATAGTTAGACGTGAATATCAGATCAAATGAGTTAATTTCAAAGCAGTGTCAAACTAAATTAAACTAAAAGCTAAAATCACAGCTAAGACGTAGAATGCTGATTTCAGTATAACGGAAATCAGAAAACGACTTAGTGTTTCATAGCGTAATTTATTTTGAGCTGCTCAGAACAAACAAGCAATCATAGTTAAAGTTTACTATTAGCAAAATAAACCATTCGAAGACTAATAGAAAGCTTTGAGCTTTAATCAATCACAGATTTCAAGTCCGTTTACACACAGATCTTACCAACCTAGAAAAAATTAAAAAACTTTACTAGAGAAAAATGCCTTTCGACAGCGGAACGCTATAGGCGAAAGTTAATGATTTTAACATGGTGTCTGTCTGTCTGTCTGTGTGTCTGTCTGGAAACACGATAACTTCCGTTATAATCATCGGATTAACTTGAAACTTGGCATACATATATATAGCTTAGGTCAATACTTTTTTCTCCATAGAATTTCAGCTAAATCGGCCAAAGGTCAAGGGGTCAACGGTGAGGTGAAAACTTTTTTCCATCACATTACATATGTCATGTGATATCTCATTCGAAAGCAGACGTCATAAGAAACATAAGTTTATTTCACCTCTCGCTAATTCGCCACACTGCTGTCGAAAGTTTTATTTATGGTTTTACACCATTCTCATTTATCTTCTTCTTTAGATATTGATACATCAGTTTACTATCTGTTTAGATGCTTAAAAAATTAATTTGATAATAACGGGTGTTTTTTATAGAGGTATAAAACTTTAAGTTGGCAACACTTTTTTAACTGGCTGCCATTTTGTCAGATGTCAAGTGATTTATGTTTAGTTTGGTTTGGCATTTCAACATAAATAGACTGACGCCTGAACAACGCTTCCAAATTGTACAAATTTATTTTAAATATCATGGTTCTGTTCGAAATACGTATCGCGCACTACGTCTATTTTACGGTCAACATAATCGTCCATCAGAGCAATTAATGCCATTAACTATGAAACGTTTTCGCACCACGTTTACTCTAAATGATAATACGCATCCACAGAGACGTCGTACAGTGGGTATAGAAGAAGTCATTGCTGCTGTAGAGCGTAGCGTAGAGGAAGACCCAAATCAGTCTATTCGCCATCGTGCACAGGAATTGGATATGTGTCTATCCACTTTATAGAAGATTTTGCGGAAATATCTTGGTTTGCGTGCTTACAAAATCCAACTCGTGCAAGAATTGAAGCCACACGATCACCTAGTAAGGCGTAGATTCGGTGAATGGGCCCAAAACAAGATTGCCGTTGATCCCGATTTTCATAAGCGAATTTTGTTTAGCGATGAAGCTCACTTTTGAATGGATATGCCCATAAACAAAACTGCCGTATTTGGAGTGCTGGTAATCCTCAAGTGTATGTTGAGACACCGTTACATCCAGAAAAATTGACTGTTTGGTGTGCTTTATGGGCTGGTGGAATCATTGGTCCGTACTTCTTTAAAAACGATGCTGGTCAAAACGTTACAGTCAATGGTGACCGCTATAGAGCCATGATTACTGACTTTTTCGTTTATCAATTGAACAACCATGATGTGCAGGAGCTGTGGTTTCAACAAGACGGCGCAACATGCCACACAGCTCGTGCCACAATTGATTTATTGAAGAAAACGTTTGGTAATCGCATAGTTTCACGTTTCGGACCTGTGAATTGGCCTCCAAGATCGTGCGATTTAACGCCGCTAGACTATTTTATGTGGGGATATGTGAAGTCGCTAGTCTACGCCGATAAGCGCGAAACGATTGACCACTTGGAGGACAACATTCGCCGCATTATTGCCGATATACGGCCACAAATGTTGGAAAAAGTCATCGAAAATTGGACTTCCAGATTAGACTACGTCCGAGCCAGCCGTGGCGGTCATATGCCAGAAGTCATATTTAAATTATAATGCCAGAAGATTATATTTCGAATAAAGTAAATTTCATGTCAATTTAAAAATTCATCTTTGTTTTATTCCATTTCAAAGTTCTATACCTCTATAAAAAACACTTTAAAAGCACTGCTTTCCAAAAATACATTGCATAAAATTAACATCATTTTTAAATTTAAACCAAAAAATAATTAACAGAATAAAACGGGAAAACAATCACAAGGAGTAAAATCCTGACTGTAAGCCGGCTGCAGTAAAACGTTGTAGATATTCGAGCGTTACAATGCTTTATATCTTTGTCAATCACAGTGAGAACAATCATTGTCTTGTTGAAGATTGTGTCTTAATTTAATGTAAACTATGTCATTTTAGACCCAAAAAGCAGTCATCGGCAAAAACTTTAAATTTTTGAGATTAAAAGAGTCTTATGTCTGTGTTTTATTGACTTTTACTTGTTACCGATGTTGTAATTATGTACTGAATGGCAATCCCGACGAAAATATTGTTTTATTCGTATGTAACCGTATGTTTATGCTTCATTTCGAGATTTAACATACGTGGAACCCGTCTTGCACGCATACAGTTATGTGATGCATTCGCTGTAAGAGAAACGCAAATGTTCTAGGGACATTATTTTACTTCACGTAACAATTAGTATGAATCAGTATGCTAGTGCTTAACTGTCAAAAACCAACCAAATCAAAGCAGATCATTTGTGGGAATCTTTTTTTTGCACTTCTTGTCCATCATCTAGGCATCCACAGACAGCACTGCTTTATCGATAAATAATAATAGCCACGCGACTTTTATTTTTTAGAAATATATTGTTATTTGTGCTTTTAGGGTTCTATACCTGAAAGGGAAATATAATGAAATCGGTGCCGATGTCTGTTTGTCCGTTGCGACTTTCAACTCGAGAACTACCAAACCTAAAGAGATAAGGAGGGTATCATCCGAAAGCCTATGGCCTACCGGGTTCATATCCGCGAGCTGACATAGGTGAGAGAAATAACGTTTTCAGTATATACATATATATATATATATATATATATATATATATATATATATATATATATATATATATATATATATATAAATAACGTTTTCAGTATATACATATATATAGATATATGTATATACTGAAAACGTTATTTTCTCACCTATGTCTATATATATATATATATATATATATATATATATATATATATATATAAAAAATAAGACAAAAGTACGAAAGATCTGCTCCCAATATTCTTCATTGACCTCGAACCGGCCAAGAATAACAAAGAAATATACAATATTCGATACCTGAGTAACATAGTTATCAACTTTGAGCATCCCAAGAAAAAATGCAGAAATAGTGCAATGCACACGTTGTCAGAACTATGGACATACACGAACATATTGTAATAGACCATATGGGTGTGTTAAGTGCGGTAGACTGCATAACACCAGAATATGTCGCAAAACCAGGGAAACTTAGGCCACGTGTATTATGCGAAGGTTCGCACCCGGCCAATTACAAGGGATGCTCAGTATATTAAGAATTACAAAAAAAAAATACCAATCTAATCACCAACCAGCGGTCAGAAAACCTATTCAGCTAACAGCACAAAAATTTCCAATCCTAACAACAACATAATCAGCAACTCTCTACAAATCTACCACATCCATCTAACCTTACCGATTCCCAAATAGTCTCAAATCAGTTAAACCACAATCACGACCTAACCCTCTAACAATTTCTATACGAATTCAAAGCCTTATTCAATCAATTACTCCAACAAAACAGCATAATTCTAAATATTCTAAGTAGAGTCATTAATAAAATAGCCCACTAATTGCTAAGTTTCTTTGACTAGCTTTATGGAACTCCAATTTCATTACAAAAGCCTGGAAATTGAAAACTTCTTAAATATAAATAATATCAACATTTTGCTTGTGTCAAAAACACACTTTACTGATAGAACGCACATAAAAATACCACACTATTCTGTCTATTATACGGAACGCCCAGACGGTACGGCACACGGTGGATCAGCAATACTCATCCGCAGTTCTATTACTCATTACCAGCAACCAGAATATAGAACTGACTATTTGCAAGCTACAACAATTCAAGTAACTGAAAAACTCACAACTTCACTCAATTCTCGGCTGTTTACTGTCCTCCCAGACACAATCTAGCTCAACAACTTCTCCAACTGTTTTATGAGAGTCTAGGACAAAAATTTATAGCCGGCAGGGACTTCAACGCTAAGAACACGCACTGGGGCTCGCGATTGACTACAACTAAAGGCAGAACATTACTTAAACTCATTAGATAATAACTATGACTTCCTATCAACCGGTAGCCCAAAATATTGGCCATCAGACCTTAACAAAATTCCAGACGTTCTGGACTTCTTCGTAGCAAACGGCTTTTCATCCAACTATATGAATGTAATCTCCAACGATTATCGCCACCATAAGCAGTACTGTTATCTACAAAACACTTAGTCCCTCTCTCGATAACAAGAAAACTAACTGGGAAATCTTCAAGGCTCATATTAAACAGCATCTTACTACAAGTATTAATCTAAATCCGCATAAGGAATAGAATTAGCGACGAATCACTTTATAACTACAATTCAGGAAGCGCGACGGAAAGCCACACAGTAGCCAGATAATATAAAAATAATTAGTCCCAACATACCAAATGAAGTCATGAAAATACTGAAAGAAAGAGACGAGCGAGAGCTGGATGACAACGCACCCACAACGTTGAAGACTAAAGAATTTAGATCAACTTAATAACTAACTCAAACACAAATTAAAATCTATCAAAAATGAATCCTTTCAAACCTACATGTAGTCTTTAAATGTCCATGACAATTCAATTCGGAAAGCCGCTAAAGGTATCAAAAACCACAAACTAATATTCCTCCATTAAGAGACCACAGCGGATCATGGTTAGGATCAGACAAAAGGAGGCAGAATCGTTTGCATACCATCTAGCTAAAATATTTCAACCAAACTCTCTTGAGGTAGATCTTGAAATAGAAAAAGAATTACAATCTCCAATACAAATGTCCTTACCAATAAGAAAATTTACAGCTAACGAAATAAAGAAGGAGATAAAATGGTTAAAAAATGGAAAAACACCAGTTTAAGATCTGATTACAGTAATCGTAAGACTTACGTACTGGCCGCTGTATTTCAAATTCGCGCAGGTGACTCTGATTCCAAAAGACGGTAAATCTCCCAACGAAATCAATTCCTACCGCCCCATTAGCCTGCTTCCTATATTATCCAAGTTGCTTGAAAAAGTAGTTCTAAAGCGTATTAATGAAAACTCATTGCAAGAAGAATGGTTGCCCTATTCACTCTAGGCACTCTACTATTCAACAATGCCACCGACTTACCAACATCATACAAACTACATTACAAAATAAAGGATTCTGTACTGCTGCTTTTCTAGATGTTAGACAGGCGTTCGATCAAGTATGGCACAGAGGATTATTACACAAAATTAAAAAACCTAAGAACCTTTCAAACAAGGGTTGGTCAAAATGTCTCTCAAATTAAAGAAATAAAGGCAGGTGTACCGCAGGGGAGTGTCCGGGGACCTTTGTTACACCTGCTATTTACATCTGGCCTACCCATATCGGAATTCACTGAAATAGGCATATTTACAGACAATACGGTGGTGCTCGCGTGTAACGAAGACTCGACAGCAGCATCAGTTGCACTGCAAATTAATTTAAATCAAATCGAAGAATAGTTACTTAAGTAGAAAATTAAAGTAAACTAAACTATGTCGGTACATGTCACATTTACAACAAAACACCAAGAATATCCACCAGTAACCCTTAATGGTACTACTCTCCCACAGTCCACTGAAGTTAAATATCTGGGGCTCCATCTTGACAAAAGATTAACCTGGAAAACGCATATTAATAAAAAGCGGAAACAAATGGATTTAAAATGAAGCAGATGCACTGGCTCATTCGGAAAAAATCCATATTATCCTTAGAGAATAAACTGCTGTTATACAAGGCAGTTATCAGACCAATCCGGAGCTATGGATGCCAGCTCTAGGGTTGTGCAAGTCGATCCAACGTCAAAATTATTCAACGTTTCCAGTCGAAAACCATCCGCAGCATGGTAGCCGCACCCTGGTATGTGACCAACCAGACACTACACGCAGACCTTGACATCCCCTATGTGAAAGATCTAATCAAAGAATATGCCATCAAACATCAAACTACACTGGAACATCACCCAAACGAAACCCTAGCACCATTGACAGTAAATTGGGAAAATCGACTACTTCAAAAGAAATGGCCAAAAACTTAACCGTCTAAAGAAGGGATGACTCCAATGGGAGTCTACCCATCAAGTCTCGTAAACACGTACTATATATTAGCTCATAGGATGTACATATATTTTGTTTGCTGATTATAAATAAATTTAAAAAAACTTTAAAAAATTAATAAAAATCTTTATCAATATTTTAGATAGAATTTACGTTACAACCTAATAAATAAAGAAAGAATGAAAAAATACAAAAACTAGAGCTACAGAAGATGGATAAATAGAAGAATTAGGAAATGTATTATTTATTACAAGACAAAACGATGACTTATCTGTATAAAAGAAGACTGTGTCAAACACTTGCAGAATAATTGCAACAATTTTTAAGAAATTATTAGCATGCTTAAGAAAACACTAAACAAACCACTTTAAAATTTTAACAAAGAAAATAACGAGATAAGACTCTTAATTATATATAATAATTTTACATATGTATAATAATTATATGTATAATAATTAAAATAATCAAAAATACTACAAAGGATATTTTTTTAAACTTCTGATAGCGCTGCTAAGGAACCACTGGAGTAATACGAGGCGGATCTGTGTAGTGCGCTACCGCGCAACTTCCCGCCATAGCATTCTACGTTAAGATGGCTGGCATGATTGATTCTCTCACCAAATGCGTGTTGGACAGCGCAACACAGGATCGTATACTGCTGTAAAGAGAGGTTCGGAAGGACGGCGCTTCCACACCAACGAAGAGCTCAAGACGCCGTGGAGATCTATCTCAACACGCTGGCAGTAACCTTCTATGAAGAGACTATTGGAAAACGAGTCCACAGGTATGACAAATGTCTCAATGTTCACGACGACTGTTTGGAAAAGTAACATTGATTGTACTTGACTCCTGGTAATAAAACCATTTTGTTATTCACGCTTGTCTTTATTTGATGTCCCATCGAAGGTTAAAAAAATAGCACTCATAATTGGATAAAATAAAAGAAACAAAATAAAAATAAAAGTATACACAACAACTATTTTCATAAGTAAAATAAAAAGGAACAAACTACAAGGTCATGGACATAATTTGATACATACGACAGTTACATGACAACAATCAAAATAAGATAGAAAACATTGAAAAGAAGGAAAGAAGCATGATCTCGCACTGGAAAATGATGATAAACGTGGGTTTTAGAAAGTAATGACAATGTATGATAAATGAAATCTTAACCACATAGCGAAAGAGCTAAAAGAAGGATACACCAAAAGAAAATGACAAAACAAATGCCTAACAACAAAAAGGTAACCTAGTAAAACCAAAAGCAAGTAAATATTTAGCAAAATAAAACACTTGGGTAAGTAGTAGGTTAATACTAATGCTAAAGATAGCATTAGGTGAATATTAAAAAAATACCATTAAAAGCAAAATAAAACAAAAAAAAACTTTTACTGAGAAGTAGCGATAACAAATGAAAAAAGTAGTTGCAAGTCGTATAAAAATGACATAGAGTGAGATCTGAGAGAACAAAAACAGACTGAAAAGCTGAGGAGCACATTATTAGACAATTGCAGAAATAACAAAACGAAAGCTTCAATTCTGTAACTTGCTGTAGCAGCCCAGTACGCCGATTCTTGAAACGCCGCGGCCGGCCCGCAAAGGCGTTATTAGACCTTCGCGAGGCACGTCGAGCGTGCTGCGGGTAGAAATAAATCGTAATTACCCGCTCATAGGGCAAAAAATGCAAGCCTGGCGTAACGAATGGAGGATGCGTTAATGCGATGGGCGCGGCGGCTGCAGGGCGGCAACTTGGCGGCGCAACGCTGGCCGGATAGCGCTAACCCTTCGGTGACAGCCCGGCGCCGCCAACATGACAGTGAGGGATCGCCGTTCGCTCGTAAATTACCTCGATTGCTGCTTATGCGCTTGATCCTCCATTAATGGCTCTGGTTTTGACATCTGTTGGAGAGAAATGCGGACAGGGATTAAGACGATATGTTACTGTAGCGCGCAACTGGCCTGGCTTCACTTCTTGCAGTGCTCCAGTTTGCTGCCTTCTCTCAGCTAGATGGGCAGCAAAACACATGTAATCTCAGTAACACATAATTTGGTTTTTGTCACATAACGAAGAGCAGACATGACAATTTTAACGTAAGTTGAATTGCCATCAGCACAAATATGCACAGAGTTAAATTATCAGTACTAACATTTCATAATATGAGATACGCCTTTCTTTTACTAAGATATTTAATTTTCAATTACTACCTTTTCATAATTTATTATCAGTGACAATACATTGCTATATAAGCTAAAGATATCGTATGTCCATAGCTTGATAAGTACGGCATCCACTAAATCTTAAATTCTAATCCTACATAATTACTTCTCCGTCAATGGTTACAAGTAAATTATTTGAATGTCTTTAGTAATATTTATATATACCCCTTTTACGATCATATTACTCACATTAGCTTTTTTAGGTCACCATATAAAGTTTCATTGCTAACATATGTATATTTCGTTGTACTATATTTAACTTCCTCACATAATCTTGCAATTTAATGTCCAAAATAGTTTGGGAGTTATTTTTTTAAGTGAAAAAGACAATTTTTTTTCTTTTGAATGTACAGTTCAAAGTTTCTTTCTACTGAAATAAATTTTTAAATATCCAAGTTCTTCTACTCGATGTGGATTTATATATTTATTTATATAAATGAATTTAAGTTTGTTACTTCAAGGTGAATTTATTTTCCTTCGCTGATTTTAATATGCCATTTGTTCATTTACTATTATATTAACTTATATGATTTTTAAATGATTTGATACTATATAACTAATTCTTTATGATAAATAATTATTGTAGCACCACCAAGAAAATTTATTCGACATTCTTGCTGGGCATGTACATAGGAACATTGTCTAAAATAAGCCCAAAAACGCTACTCTGAGCATACCTAATTTAATGGCATAGTAGTTCCAAAAAGCGTTTATTTTAAAGGCCATTTAAATATAACTAGAAAATCCAGCCAGCTACGCTTGGCTGCTATAGAGAATGCAAGTGTTACGAACTTTCTGTAGCAATCGTTACTATTCTGCAGCTACTTCTTCCGATTTTCTTTGAGAATGTCGCAGTCTTTTTGCTTGGTTTCTTGCTGATATTTCTTCCGGCGTTCTTCGTAAACTTCACAGTCGCCTTGCTTTGTTATCAGCAGCTATTTATTCCGGTGTTCTTTAAGAACGTCGTTCTCGTCTTGCTTGGTTTTCTACTTCAACTTCCTCCGGAGTTTTTTCGGCACATATACGTAGCCTCGCTTCATTTATTGCTGCCCTTTCATCCGTAGTCTGCTCACTTCTTCGTTTTCTCATGTAATTTCTGTGGTGCTCAGCTGTTTGTACCCGTTCCATACCAAAGAATGCTCATTTGCAAAAAAGAAGAGAAATTCTAAAACAGTAGAATAAATCATTTAATTTTAAAATAGGTTTTCAAATTGCAGTGTGCATTAAAGATACAATCGTTCGTTTATTTCTGTGGCCCCGAACGGGTTACTCTAGCAACCAATGCTTTTCTCACTGCCGGGGGACCTTCGCATTGCGCTTTAAAGATATTAGATTTTCTTAATTCCTTAATCTTCTTTTAAATATCTCTTTTGTGTTTATAGCGTCTGCTAATATTTCATCTATCCAACAACTCCATTTTTCGATTTATTTCCGCTATAACTGTTTTTCCATGTTCTTCTATTTCTTCTATTATATTCTCTACAATTTTTCTCGGTTTACCTACCCTTTTCTTCCCCCAGTTCGTTGTTTGTAAGTAATGTTTTGTTTTCCTATCGTTAGAATTCTTGTGACATATCTAATCCAGTTTAATTGTTTATTCTTGATTTTTTTGTTTTTTAATTTATTTGTTTTTTGCCATTATTAATCCAATTTTTTGCTTCTATCTTCAGTGCATGAGTAGTATAATGCGTATACCTATTAAAACTCTTCCTCTTTTTATTTCACTAATGTCAAGTAATTAGGCTTTCCTGTTACTTATTTTTATTACCCTTTCTTCTTGTTTGCACCCAAGCGGTTTGTTGTACTTAACATTTTTGTTTGGTTTTTTTATTCGATTTAGATTTATCGTTTTCAGTTTTCTATATGTTTTCTTAAATTACTGTTGGTTTTGTGTATTTTATGTTTTTGTTTTTTGCATTTTCCCCCTCCATCTTATTACTGAAACTGAAAGTTGCTGAAGTGTTGATTTTTTTGTCGTTAAGTCGATTATCTAAAGTTTTTTGTTGGTACCTTGCTAGGTTTTAATTGATTTTCTTCCAAATCATCAGGTCCTAATTAGTTTCATTTTTCTTTCTTGTCTTATTCCACTTTGTTTCTTTTAGTTTATTTTTGCGATAATTTCTGTATTTTTGTAGCGTTCGTCCTGTTCTAGATCTTTCCCTACCATCTATTTCTTCTTCTATGTTTTTCTTCTTGTATTCTATAAACTTGTCGCTACATAATTGGCTTATTATGTGAACATTTTCGACTATTCTATAAGCAATTGGTTATCTAGGCCACATACGTGGGCAGTCTGAAAAGCCTTGAACCTCAACATAAAGATGGCTTTACTCGTCAAAACCATTCTGCTGCTGTAATTGAACATATTTTGAAAGATGCCTTTAAAAATTTCAGTCATTTTGGGCGTTTAGTTATTGTTTGACAGTTCTTTGTATCAGTCGATGTCAATGCTTAAAAAATTGAATAAATTAAATACTGTGCCGTAATTAAGTAATTGCATTTAAAAACAATACGTCTATGCAAATTAAAGCCGAGTTAGGCGCCACTTACGGAAACTCTACCCCATAATTTTCCACCGTAAAAAAATGGTCAGCTAAATTGGTTGTTGGACATAACAAAGCTGTCCACGCGTTGGGTTTTGCGCTTGCTCACTTTGAAACAAAATTTCATTTGCATTGCAGTTTGAATTGATTGACCATTCAGCATTTTCGCTAAATCTTGCCTCCAGCGACTATTTTTTTGTTTTCTAATCTCAAAATTTGGCTCTAAAAGCAAAGACTTTTATCATACAAGACAACTACTATTTGGACATGTTAAAAGAGGATTGCTGGAAAAGGTGTATCAACTTAAAAGGAGACTATGTTAAAAAATAAAATTGAATTTTACAGAAAAATTACTTACTTTTAAGTCAAGCTCTAAACTGTTCAGACTGCCCACGTATATTTTAATAAACTTTTCTTTCTTGCTTCTCCGTTTCTATTTATTTTGATTTTACCTTCTTCATTTCTTCTAAAGCTTCTTATTTTTATATATTTATTTTCTGTAAGCTTTTCCTGTTTGCAACTTTTTTCCATAGTGTTACTCCTGTAACTCTCTTCTTTATAAAATCTCTTCTTTTTAATTTCTATTTTTATTTAAATTATTCTTATTATCTTCTTATCTATATCCCAATACTTATATACATACATTTTTATTACAAACAAAACGTAGTTTTTTATGCATTTTAATTTTCCTTTGCACTTCTTCCTTAAATTGGTTTTGCTCTATGAATTGTTGGTTAACGTTACTATTTATTATGTTAACTTCTTTCTTAAATATTTTTCTCATTTCCTGTAAAGTAATGCTTAAGAGTGCTTTATTTCCTTTCTTTATTTTCTTTATTTATTAATTCTTTAGTATAACGACTTTTAGTATAAGCGGAAAGCTATTTATATTTTATTGTGGTGATAAATTTGTAATTTTAATTTTAAATAATAATTGTTGCCATCACGTTGCTTAATATTTAAAAGTAATAATAAAAAATAAGTAATGATGAGACTACGCCCCGGGTCGGGAATATTTGAGAACTGAAAGATTAATGCTTTTATATGAACGCCACGTATAAATTGTTATACTTGCTATAGTTATTACCCCCACCACAACCAAGCGCCTCAAACACACTGATGCTAACATCTAAAAATATAGGAGAATAACACTTATTTTCTTCATAACTATGCTGACAGCGTTTGCTAATTTGCGATACTCCTATACAATAAAAAATTCATATCGAAAGCCAAACTGATTATTGTAAATATTTGTAAATTTTTTATGTACATAATAAAGTTTCTTCAGGATATTTGTACCGAAAATATTAAACCGATATTAATATAACAAAAACAATTAACGTAATTACGATGTAACATGAGAGGCAATAATAGTAAATTGTAGTGTTCATCACTGAATGAGAACATATGTAAAACGTAATAGTTGCATTTGCAATATTTGAACTACTAGTTCAACATTTGTCAACAGAAACTACTTGGATAATTCAAGCGGCCTTAAAAAACGATACAATAAATGCAGCAGAAATAACGGCAAGGTAAAAATAAATCAAAATTGTCAGAAATCTTTTTAAAGTGACTCAAATTCTAAAAAACCACCAACGAGTAGAACACCAGGACGTGTCTGGCCACTGACAATCGGAAAAGTAGAAAATAAATTGGAGATTTCAAAATTAAAGTGAATAAAACTCTGACGAATATTACCGGAAAGTCTTTACCGGTTTTTTCCAATAGGTGTCGCTAAGCTTAATATACAATATTATGATTTGACACGTGTTCATTTTATTCTACAAACATCAAGCTTCACCGTCGTAGGTTATATTTTGTGAAAGTATCACCGTCATACATTTATATCTCTTCAAAAATGTCAAGTTATGTGCCTGAAAAGGTGCATTTGTGGCATGCATTACTTTTTTTATTTAATCAAAAGAAAAAAGCCGCTGAAAGTCATCGTTTGCTAGTTAAAACATACGGTAAGCATGCTCCAACCATAAAAACATATGAGGCGTGGTTTCGACAATTCAAAAGTGGTGTTTTCGATGTGCAAGACAAAGAACGTTCTGGCAGACCAAAAAAGTTTGAACATACGAAACTGCAGGAGTTATTGGATGAAGGCCCAACACAAACTCAAAAACAATTGACAAAAGCGTTAAATGTGGCCCAAGAAACTATTAGCGACCAGAATGAGCCCGAAGACACGGTAAAGTGATTTTACAGCACGATAACCCGCCGCCTCATACTGCAAAACCGGTCAAAAAAGCATTGAAAGCGCTTGGGTGGGAAATATTATTGCACCCGCCATACTATCACCTTTTCGTATCAATGGGCTCTGCATTAGCAGAGCAGCATTTCGCCAATTTCGAAGAAGTTAAAAAATGGTTCAATGAATGGTTTCGCTCAAAGGAAAAACAATTTTTTTGGAACGGGATTCATAAATTTCCTGAAAGATGGGCAAGATGTGCAGAATTAAATGGTCAATATTTTGAATAAATAAATTTCTCCATTATATCGAAAATTATGCATTTTTTTCAAAAAAAAAAATCGGTAAAGACTTTCCGGTACACCTAGATGGTACGAAACATATCGCAGTAAAATTAATTTGGTGGCTAATAACCCCAAAACAGTACTTAGGTTGCTATTTATACGTCAGACTCTTATTACAAAACAAAGTTTTGAAGAGGTGGGTATTATACCAGGTGTACAAGTATGAAGAGAGGATTTGAGACTACAGATGGTGCGCCAATGCAGTGTGCAGTATAAAAATTTGATGTATATGCCATTTTGTTGTGCCATCGACAAAAGTCAACGCGCACAAGTGATAAGTTGAAAAAGTGTTTGCTTAGTATTGTTTTGCTGTGTTCAATATGTCGAAATTTGTGTTAAATAAAGAGCATTCGCAGGCAGCATTAATTTTTTGTTTTCATTTGAAGAAAACTGCTGCTCAATTATACTGATTACTTCGAAAAGCTTATGATAAACTTGCTCTACCGCAAGAAACGTGTGAACCACGATTTCGGCGTTTTAAAAATGATAATTTCGATGTTGCAGACAAGAAACATGGAAAAGCGCCAAAAAGTACGAAGATGTGGAATTACAAGCAATGTTGGGCGAAGACGATTAAAAAAACAACTCGCAGAGCAATTGAACGTTAGTCAACAAACTGTTTCCAATCACCTATGAGAGATGGGAAAGATTTAGAAACTCAGCAGATGGATACTACATGAGTTGAACGAGAGGCAGATGCAAAGGTGCAAAAACACATCTAAAATTTTTGCTTGAACAATACAAAAGAAAGTTGTTTTGCATCGTATCGTTACTGGGGATGAACAGTGGATATATTTTGAGAAACCCAAGTTCAAAAAATCATGTGTAAATCCAGGCACACCATCCACATCAACCGCAAAACCGAATCGCTTTGGCAGGAAAATGATGCTCTGTATTTGGTGGGACCAGAAAGGTGTGATCTGTTATAGCTGTTAAAGCCTAGTGAAATGGTTAATACCAAACGCTGCCAACAATAATTGATCGATTTGAATGGTTCACTGCTCGCAAAACGACCCGAATATCGAAAAAGGCAATGCAAGATCATGTTCCTCCAAGACAATGCTTTATCACATATGGCAAAACCGGTTCGTAACACGTATATATATATATATATATATATATATATATATATATATATATATATATATATATATATATATATATATTTTTATTGAAAAGTTAAGTGTCTTCTTGTATTATTTTAGAAGCAGGTCTCTGGAACGGGTATATTAGTAAAAAAGCAGCCAATATCGAAACTGACTATTATGTCATCTTCACAAATAGGAAATGATTTTAGAATTTCTAAGAAATGGTAGGAGCTTCAGACGTATGATGAGACTTGTTGTGTAAGGGGTTGAAGAATTTTCAACAAGTATTTGGCTAAGTTGTGGGTGAGTGAATCAAAGCATATCAAGTAAACAAAATATACGAGCTGTCTTTATGACTAACAATAAAATAGTTGACATCAACAAGAAAACCAGACATTCGATTAATTTTTCTAAAACACTCGCTTCAATTTCCCATTCTACCAGCAGAATTCTTTGAGAGGCCATTGACATTGAACAACATCCTCGATGCCTCAATACTCAAAACAATGGCCAACGCTTACCCACCATTTGAAAACCGTTTATTACACACGTCATCACTTACGTAACTCCTTACAGCACTCAAACTTTTTCCAACCCAGTGCACTTCTGACACAAACATGTCCCCGTCAAACTTTCACTTCTGTTTCTACAAATAATGAAGTAGAGCACACAAAAAGTCAGTTTTCTTCTTTGACTCTAGGTACTCCTTGGGGAGTAGGCCGATTGAGACCCCGAATAAGAACTAAACTTTTTGAAAATAGCATCAAAGTGGACACAATTATAGTGTTTAAAAAAAGACTCCAAATATATTAATTTGCAAGTTGAGGAATAAACAAATATTTATGTGACGTAATTTAAAAGACATCTTTAGAATGTTTTATTAAGTGAGATTTGGTTCGGCACATTATTACACTAATAAAATAACTTCTAGAAAATTGAAAAATACAAAAAATTAAAAAATAATGTGATAAGTAAAACATGTAAACAATGTTATTGCCGATTCCAAGCCAAAATAAAAAACAAAAAAGAATATAGAAGTAATAACTTTCCTGCAAAAACTGAAATCAACAGGTCCTATCGACAGAACACATTAAGGCTTCCCACCTAGCAATAAAAGTAAAAATTGGCTAATAGTCTCAAGAGCAGAAAAAACATGAAGTCAAGAGAACAAAAAACTCACAAACTACAGCGTCTGGCCCATAATAAGCAGGTGGGGACAGTAACAAACCCAGAATTGGCAGCTGATTCAAAAGCCTTCAGTGATGTTTAGTGTCAGGCATTAACAATATAACATATAGAAAAACAACTAAGAAAGGAAATGATGGAAAACTGGAAATATATGTTTTAATAAGATTGGTTTGGAAGACCAGCCGTTACTCCCTAAGATATGCTTAAAACTGCATTTAGAATCTTAAGCGAAAGGCACAGAAACAAAACAAAAAGAAAAATTACTCTAAGAAATACCCAGGGCTGAAAAAGCAAAAAACAAATGTTCGCATAATAAAAATTAGTGAAACAAAAAATAGAACGGAACGGAGAACCTAGAAGAACCATTGCACTACTACAATGGAGTACGTAAGGAACACAGAAGCAAAAGAAGAGCAAAAACTTTTGTTAAGGATTAAATTCATAAAACGAATACAATTCTGGTAACCAATAAACGAAAAAATACTGAAATAGAAGCTAAGCAAACATGATCGAGGCATTATGATACTAGGCGTGTATGTTTTTATCGATAAAGGTAACAAAAAAGCATAAATACAACAAAAGAAATAGAAAAAGCAAAAACGGCAAAACAATTATAATAAAAAAATACAAATAAAAATAGAAATGCGCAAATTACGTAACATTAAAGTCACGAACGGATTATTTCAAAATAAAGATATCTATAAAGACACAAAATCTCAAATTAATCATAGACTACATAATAGTAAGAACGAACACTACAATAACAAATATATAAGGGTAAAAAGAGGGGCAAAGTGTGAGACTAGCTATAGTGTCCTAGTAGCATACAAGAAATGTAGAAGAAAGAAAATAAGGTGAGAGAAGACGACATAATGATAAATGGAAAACAGTAATAACAGCGTGCGTGTGTGCGCACGCGTGTGCATATTAAATACCATCTAATTAATGAAGGATTACGATACGGTACCAAAAGAAAAACTATGAAAAACCATCTTAGAAATCAGAGTACGCGCCACGTAATTTGAAAAATCTATATAAAAACAAGAGAGCTGTAAAAGTTGAACAAAAAATTACGGATAACTTTAAAACTACTGAAGGCTTTTTTGGCACACTTACAGGCATTGCAGCCTCAATGGCTTATTGTACCGACTAACATGCACTTATTCTAGGAAATTCACACACACCCATGGGTTGAGCAAGACTCAAACTCGCGCGGGCCGGCTAGAGGACAGAGTCAACTGGTTGAACCATCTGAGCCACCGCGTCCCCTACTGAAGGCTTATTTGAAGGCTACTGCGCAACACTATATCTGACTATATTGAAAATATTGTTTAAGAACACCCTAAAGCTAAAAATAAATACAAAATAATGGATAATAATAATAATAATAATAATAAGAGATAAATACCTAAATACATTTATTTGGACGACCAAGTGATTATTCCTTAAGAAGTAAAAGGTCTTAATTTTATATTATAAAATCTAAAGAAACAATACACAAAAGAAAAATTAAAAATTAGCTTTACAAGACAGAGTAAACGCTAACAATAGGAAAAATTTTGGAAACAAGAAATAGGCAAAATTAGTAGAGTGGAGAAAACAAACAAAATTTAAATATTTAGGGTACGTCATAATAAAGTATGGACGAAAAGATAAAAAACTGTAACAGATAAGACAGTGTACAAGATAACTCCACGTGGTCTTAAAGAACAAAAACATCAGTAGAAATGTAGAAGTAAAAACATACAATGTTATGTAAGAAGTATCATGACTTACAGTGCAGAGTACTAAGCCATAAATGAACCGAATGACAGTAAAATATGAAAGCACACAAGCACTGGTTTGAGGTTAACTTTCCTGACGAAATCAAAGGATCCTAACGTTAGTCCTCCTGATATAACCTGGTGTAGATGGTGAATGGCTGTATAAGTCTCCTCCGTGCTGTCTGACGAAGAATTCAAGATCTTAAGGCGTTTGCGACGAGTGTCTCTATCGATCTTACAATTGTATAGACTACGGGCGATGGAGTTGTCATTTGACACTGTTGTGTAGATTCTTGAGTAGTTTCTAAGATGTACTTTCAAGTCGAGAACCATAGGGCGTAAAAGGAGCCATAGAGCCTCATTCTTGATGATATGGAGCTTGTTAATGTACAATTTTGCGACTTAGCCCCAAAGCAGCGCTGCATAAGCCATTATAGGGCGGATTTGTATATATCAGCAGTTAGTTATTGGTGGATAATAGGCTTCGGGAATGCTAGACGAAGTCGAGTGCTGCTCTCGCTGCCTTTGATTTGTTACCACCCTGTAATCTTTAAGTCAGTTTTCTGTCCAGATTTAGGAGAGATAGGTTGTCTTTTCCTTCTATGGTGTATTTTTTCGAATATCCATAGATTTGCTATGTCATCGCTCCCGTGAAGTGATCTTATGTAGAAGACATAGAGTTAATATCCATTCTCTGCCTGCTGTATCATTCTTTTATTAATCCTTGAGCTGTCGAGTTGCGAAGGATGAACTCAGCGATCTAGATATCAGCGACGTATCCTCTGCGCACTGAGTCATTGTGGACGGAGCCTTAAAAGAGGCCGGCTCGATTCTCCTCTCCAATGATACCACGCTACCGAACTTGACATGAAACTTCCTTCTGGAGAGAGAGAATCAGCCAAGCTCGGTTATCGACAACAAAATTTTTGTGAAAGCCATCTTGTACGCTAATCCGTTGTGGCATACCTTGCCGAAAGCCTTGCTTATGCCCAAGAAAACTACACAGGTGATCCGGTCTACTACTCTGGAATGAAGTGGAGTGTTCGGAGTGGAATCCGAGCTGGCTCTCTGTAACTTCTTTACAAGCTTCCTCACAGTTAATATGAGTCTTATCCGCTAATAATCCTAAGGAAAGGTGCCTAACTTTAGAGACTTGAGAAACATGATGACCGCCACTGTTAAAGAGTTTGGGAAGCGGTGGAGAAGAACGTTGGTGGTTTGACAAATGCAGTAAAATGAAAGCTAAACCAATTTATGATCCTGTCTTTGCCAGGTTTGCCACTTTCATTTGAATTTTCGTGCGTTTGTTTGTTGATTAAGAAAATTATTAAATAGTTGAAAAAATTAATTACATTAATTAAAAAGGTTTTCATTTGGTGAAACGAACTTAATCCCATTTCAGCGTCTATGCTGAAGTATAGGGTGAACCCTATATTATTTTAGTAGGCTCATTCTAAAAAAATTAAATTTTACTTCTTTGCAAATGGCAGTTAAATCAACTATTGCAAATTTAAAATTTTTCATCATCCTTAAATTTCAAGAAATTTTGAAATTAAAAGATTTTTTAGATATTTACAACTATGTGTTGTTATTTTCACATTTTATATGTTTTGAAGATATAAATCATACTGTCCTACTTGTCCTACAAAATATTAAATGGTATAAGAAAACATTCTTGTTATGTGCAATAAAATCAATACAACGCATATATGGTGCAGAAGCAAAAATAAAAACATTAAGACTGTAAATATATGAACAGGTCTTGGTACATATACAATTACTATGTTCGAAGCTTCAATGCGGCCAGTTTATTTCACTTCTCCAATGGCACTAATACGTGCTTTATGTTCTTTGAGAGCAATTCAGGCATTATTTGTTTTCGTTTGAGCGCTTCAGCGTGCATACTGCTTAAAACTCACACACCTTTTACTAACGCCATAAACGTCAGCTTAAGTTGGGTGTGCTGAAATGGGAGTGTTAATGCAACAGTGAAGAGTAACATATAGCTCTCCGGGCGCGCGCTAAGCTTGTTTGTATGTTATGGCACATTGCTTTTATATAAACAAAGCGCCGATGACGTACTAGTAGTGCCACGACCGAACATTTATGAGGACAAGCACAGCAAATGTATAATTACATACTCAGGTGCTGAAAAGCTGCGAGTTTTCTGAAACGCCGATAGATTGCCGATTGTTTGTTCCATGAAACGCTTTTCAACGGCCAGAATATGGGGTAGGGTAACAGATGTTGGCGTAAAATTTTATAAAGATTCGTAATTTCGTGAAATCGTGTTTTTTTATTATATAATAAAGCACAAGCACTTTCTTCAGATTTTCCTTTATTCAAAATGTCAAAATGCTATAATTAAATTAATTTTGTTACTTATATATTTCATCTAATCACAGGCGTAATATAAAAGAAAGGTAATTCTAAACTTTACCATACATTCAAAGATTTGACAGTTTCAGATTTGTGATTAAATGAAAAATGAATTTGTTCTAACACTGAAATAACACAGGTGACTAAAGTTAAAACAATTTTTAAAAAGTATTTTTTGCAGGCCTGTATAATACATAGAGTTGTCGAGATAAATTTAGGAATTTTTAGGTTGCATTGCAGAAAAACTGAGAGACTGAATTATGCAAACGCGCAATCCTCTACCAGGTAACACAAGTTAACTTCACATAATCAACAACTTACCGTAGTCGACATAATGAGCCGAAAATATGACCGCAATGCTACTATACTCAAATCCCTTCCCTCTGGAAAATTGCCGACAGAAATTATTGTGCGATTTTGCTATAAAAAGACACAGTCTTACGACAGCTAAGAACTACAAGAAATTTGATCATCAAGAGAATATAACTACTGACAGGATAACTCACAGCAAGCGGTCTGATTGCAAAAAGAAAACTAATTTATTTGTTCGCAAATTGAAAAAGAAGATCCTTTAAGATCCTGGATGGAGCATGATTGATCTAGTAAAAGAAATGGGCGTGGTAAAATCTACGGACAGTCTGGCAATGTTCTAGAATTTGAAGAACCACAAACTATTGACTGAGAAAGATAAGGTAGACAGGCCCACGCATTTCTGAACGATATCAAGCACGACAGCGCTGGTTTCCTGAGATTCTTTCAGAACGAAAAAAACTTCATCCGGGACAAAAATGTGAATCGCCACTTTTTTTTAAAGACTTGGATAGAGGAGATGGGCACTAGAAGAGAGTACGTGTTACATCAAGACTCCGCTCCAGCCCACAAGGCAAGGAAGAATCGAAACATGGCTATACAACAATTTTATTACTATTAGTCCCCCGACTTGTGACCACCCTGCAACCCCGAGTGCAATTCGTCTATGTGCGAGGCGTGGTCGAGGTGAAGGCAATAAAATGCATCATAACACTAAGAACAGCTTACCTTATGTAGATAGTTACAAACATAGAGAAGAAGGAAGTTGTGTTGGCCTGCAACAGGTTTAAGGTTGTGGCCGCTGATTGGACCTACTTGAATAATATGATCCTTAATACCATTTACTTTAATTGTGATAAGTTTTTATGTTAATAAATTTAATTTTCTTTGTATTTTAATGTTATTTTGGTTGTTTATTTATTTGCCTAATTTACCTCTACCATTTTGTATGTACATAGATGTTGTATTCTACCTATAGCATAAAGTAATTGACAAATAGTGTTCACTAGTGTTACTGCTAGCATTAAATGGTGATGCACCATCAAATTCTTCATCAGTAAAAACTCCAAATTGCAGTCTGTTGTTGTAGTTTTATAAGTTAGCTCTCGCATTTTTAAATAGCTGCCATTAACTTTTTATTGACAATTTTACTTTCAATCTACATCTATAAGGGAATTAACTAAATGTCCTATAAGTTATTAGTTTTCAAAGAATAAATTCAATTATGTTTCCTCTTTGCCGTTGTCATTTGATTGGTGACGTAACTCTTGGAGTCATATTTTCTTTGTTTTCTATGTGGTTGATGTAGATTCAATCGTTCTCCACATTTTATTTGCGACAAACGAAGTTTAAGCCATTATATAGTGTTTGGTTGTTAATATACCGTGGAGAGCTTGTAAACAACTTTAGTACTTTGTATTGAAATTATATTGTTTCATAATGGCTTCGCACATCCTCATTAATTAGAGTTACTCATAGACCATAAGCATGAGGTAAGTTTTGCATTTTTTTAAATTTTAGATCAGTTATCTTCATTTAGATTAAATATATTTTTTCCAAGTGGTCTTTGATTAAGATGAAGGCTGAGAGGCATTTTTCTAGTACTTCGGTAATTCCGTCATTGTTAATCTGAACAATTATAGTTGAATCAACTTTTGGTCAGTTTCAGATATATTGACTGTACAAATAAAGAATAACAGTGGTTTTAATACACACCTTTGGAGACTCCAATTGTAATAGGGTAAAAATTGCAATTTGGAATAAGAAAAGAAAGAACAAATAAATATCTTTTGGATAAATATGACCCTGGTAGTTGTGGGACAATAAGTTTTTTAATTGAAAGCGTAAAACTCTTTGCAATACCTTACCAAAGTTTTAAAAAATGTCGGGAATACTGCGTTGCAAAATTTCTTATCTCCAAGGTTTCTAAAAATTGTTGTAACAATTTTGTGAACTTATTAGATTATAGAATAGTATTCTCAAACCTGATTAATAATTAAAAAATAGTGGTATTAAATGTTGTTGTTAAGAGGACAATAGTTTTTTAGTCACAATCTATAACCACAAATCCATTTGGTGACCTCAAGAGGGAAATCTAGCCTATTGTTGATAAAACTAATAAGAATATGTAGATGTTTGAGTATTTCTCTAGTGATTAGATCACAATCTGCATCTTGCGTATGTTTAGTTGTTTTATTTTTTTCTTTCCTTCTGTAGGAGAGAAATCTTTTATAAGTGGGGACATTTAGCAGAGTGCAGTAATGATGCCTTATATTTTTCTATTAATATGGTTTGGTTAGGTCTCAAAAATTTGGTTAAATGTGAAGCGAAGGTATCTGCGTTTCCTTTGTCAGGACGAGTCCAATCACTATTGAGATGATTGCGATCTATTTAATTTTTTTGTTTATTTATTTACAGATACATTGGTAATGTACTATTCAAGTTGTTATTTTCGAGTTCCTTATAAACCTGTTGATCTAAGACGTTTCGTGGCCTTCACCAAATCAGTTAATAAATGTGTAGTACCATATATATTCATGGTATCTATTGTATTTTGTTTATTTTATAGGGTTAATATCCAGGGTATTTTTAGTACTGCTTGGGATGCTTCGTTGAGGTCTTTTAGCAATTTGAGTCGCATATTAAGGTTTACATTTTTTAAGTAATGCTGGAAAGGAGTATTTTGATGCTTGTGATTAGTTTAGGAAAAAATGACTTTCAATGTGGAGTCATAGTAGGATTCTATTCTACAGTTGTTTCTTGTCACTCCACGTGTAACTAATTTTGACCTTTTATTATAATTATGCTCAATACATAGTATCAAGAGTCCAAAAGAAATATTTATGTTAATATGTAAATATTTTATGTCACGGCGGACTACCTACAGAAGATCAATGGATTGGTTTGGATGGAAAGTACTGCAAGTAACATATTGTGAGAGTGATAAAGTGTAACTTAAATATAAGCAGAATATCAGGTTTTTAGGTAGATTTTATAGAAATATTACCTATTGCAGACGATGCCATGTTAGAACTTCCACAAAATTCCACTGTAGTTTTTTGTTTTGTTTACCAGATCTCAAAATTACCCCTGATGAGTATGGCAAATGGTGTTTTCTTTGTTTAGGTGTCTTGTTTTCTGTACTTATCAACTGTGTGTGCATTAATTTTTATAGTATCATTGGAAAAGGTTTGGGTACAGTATGATAGCACTTTAAAGCGGTAAGTATACAACTGATAGCGCGAGTATAATTCTTTACCGTTGACATATTAAGTTTAATAAAACTCAAAGACAATTACTAGTTTTTCTTGCGCTAACAACAAACCAAAAAAATTGAAATGTTATATTCATTGAGTTCTTGTCGTATATTATTATTATTCTCAATGTACAATACCACAACTCTTTACTAGAAAAAGTGCACGTTATCATTTGTAAAAGCAAACCTATACAAAATAAGAAGTAAGTTAACACTTATAACATTCCAAACATAGCTCATAATGACTTTAAACTATTTTTTATGTACTTCAAATAAAAATGTGTAATTTTGTCTTTAAGCTATTTAAATATATTATTCTTTCAATAGAATAAATGCTTTTACTGATATTTGCATTGCTAAAAAACAGTGGTTATCTTTTAACTATCCTTATATATAACTACATGAATGTATATTTTCCAGTTAATTGTTTAGGAGCTAACTTCTGTTTATTCAAATAACTACAAATATTCTATTTTAATGTGATAATCTTTTCTAGATGATCAAATCATTTCCGTTCAACACAGCATGCGATTTTTTCTCTGTCAGTTAGGATCTTCCCATAGTTATTAGTTTTCGCTTTGATTATCTTACAGTTTTTTAATTTTAAGCCATAAATAATACTTTTTAAATAATCGATTTTTTGTTTTTCTATTTATTTACTAAATTTGTTGAATTTGTTTAATTAAAACTTCTCTGCAAGTAGTTGGTGTTTCGTTTAATAAAAACTGTAAGGGTTTTCTCAAGTTGCACTTTACGTGCACTGGCGAAGATTTGGTTAATTTTTCTTACGAATTATATTTTAGTAACACAAAAATTAGAAATGAGGTTATTATTAAATATATTTTTACTATAGGCAAATAACCTACTTATACAACGAACCATTGTTGCTTTGTATCGTGTTTTGCTTCGTTTTGTTTCCACTTTGTTACAGAACATTTAAAAGTTACTAATCCCTAATTAGAAAATAATATTGTGTACAATAAATTTGCATTTGCTTAGATATAGCTTAGAGACTTATACTTTGCTCATGGTATAATTATTAAAGTAATGGCCAGTTTCTGTTTGTTACCAATTTTCAACCAACCTAAGCTTTGTAAAAAGTAAGCTAATATAATTTCTCAAAATAGTCATAAACTACTATTATTTACAGGCAAATATTGAGCATTCTATAGATTAGCATATATATGCAGCCCTTTAATTAGATACTAAGGTAATTTTTGGTTGTTATAGCATTTATGGAATTTTTTTATGTACTTCAAATAAAAAAGTGTAATTTGTCTTTAAGCTATTTAAATATATCTACACTTTCAAGTAAGTAAGTTTATAAAACAAACTGTGGTTCTTATTTCATCATTTCTAAATATTAACTCAGAATTCTAGAGAACTACTTTACACCTATTATTAATAGTACGCATTTGAATTTCACGGAGTAAGGTAGCATGAGTATGCTCTGTGCGATTACAAGTGATAAGTGAATATGCGCGCTGAAAGGCGAATTATAAATCGAACTATTAACCTCGAGCGATTGAATATTTGAAAACATCTAATCGGTTATTGTTATTACAACTGAATTATCAAAGAAACAAATAGTTTATTTTTTTAAACAAAGAGCATGTTTTCGCAAATGCAATTAAGGTACGGAAGTGGGCATGGCCCCCAACTTCAACGGAAAAAATCAAATAACTCAACAACCAATGTGGCAGAAACAAATGATGCAACAACCAATGATGACGCAACAAACAATAATTTCAAATAAACAACCCTAAACTAATATGGTACATATGCAACAACCCTATCGTAACGTAAATTTAATTAATTATCAGCAACCCTACTTAAAACCTAGTCAAGCAACAAATAATCCAATACAAGATAGAAATTACATAAACAAAGCCGGATTCCTATCGAAAACTTATCAAGAAATTGCAAGAAGATAAGATAATTGACCACACTTATCAAATCCGACAAGAGAGAGAATATAGGGTAGTAATCAGACACTTACACCACTCCATACGGAGCAAGAAATAAAAGATGAACTGCACGAAAGAGGACACAAAGTCAGAAACATATTAAACATCAGACACCGCCAAACTAAAGAGCCATTATCATTATTCTTTATAGACTTGGAACCTAATGATAACAATAAAAGCATATATGATATCAAATACCTAAGCAACATGAGAATCACAGTAGAAACCCCAAGAAAGAAAAACACAATAGTGCAATGCAGCAGATGTCAGATGTACGGGCACATTAAATCTTATTGTACAAGGTCATACGCTTGTGTTAAATGTGGAAATAGCCATAATAAAAAGACTGTAAGAAAGTAGCGAGTGCTCCTGCTAGATGTGCCCTCTGTCAGGGAAATCATCCGGCAAGTTATAAAGAATGTGACATTTACCAAAACCTACAAAAACTAATGGAAAAACAACTAACCAACCTCCCAATCTAAACATAAACGACAACAACCAGCTTCCGCCATTACATTCAAACTATCAACACGCTAAAAATCTAACTAACGGATGGCCAAAAAAAAACTCCAGTAAATATCCAAAATCAGAACCCTCCAAATACTATGGAGCAATTCATAGTATTCTTAAACAAATTCAAAGCAATGTTCAATCAACTGATTAACTAAAATGGCACAACATTAAACATGCTCAGTACAGTAATAACTAAATTGGCACAGTAATGGCGTACTCACTAAGAATAGTTTCATGGAACAGTAATGCCTTTTTAAATCATAAACTAGAATTAGAAAACTTTCTCCAATTACACAAAATAGATATCGTACTAATCTCAGAAACACATTTTACCTCTAGAACAATGCTCAAAAGATCACATTATAAGGTGTACCACGTAACTCAATATCTCATTATGAGTTAATTCATCAACAGACAAATAAAATACAATTAGCTAACGTTAAGGTAGATACCAAATCAAGGCCCTTAACAATCTGAGCCATCTACTGCCCATCTAGACATGTCATTTCTAAGAATATGTCGAGTTTCTTAAATCGCTGGGGCCTAAATTCCTTATAGGAGGAAATAGGAATGCCAAAAATACAATTTGCGGAGCTAGATTAATAACAATCAAAGGCAGAAACCTACTACAAGCTATAAATGAAACTAACTGTAATTACTTATCAACAGGTGAACCAACTTATTGGCCAACAGATCCCAATAATACACTCGATCTCTCAGACTTCTTCATACATAAAGGTATCTCAAAAAGCTGTCTACATGTCGAATGTAATTATGAAATATCTTCAGATCATACTCGTGTACTTGCAACAATAAGTACGTATATTACAAATAAAAACATACACCAACTCTAACTAATAAGGCAATGGACTGGATTGAGTTTCAAACCTATATCGAAAATCATATTAATTTAAAACTTAGAATTAAATCGGCCGGCGAACTGGATGAGGCTGTCAATTACCTGACCACAGTAACACAAGAGGCTGCCTGGCATGCAACTCCAAAGCAATCGCATGAAGCAACGAAATATAATAATGTACCTCTCTATATTCGAGAATTGGTGTGTGAAAAGAGAAGAGCAAGAAGCAGATAGCAAAGATCGCGAAGCAATGAAGACAAAACAATATCCAACAGACTAAAACGAAAATTACATGAAACTCTTTATAAAACCAAAAATGCAACATTGGAACACTATATAAACTCTTTCTCCAAAGATAATCATACAATATGGAAAGCGACAAAACACTTCAAGAAACCTAAGATTGCGGTACCCCCAATCAGAAAACCAGACCGCAGTTTTGCCAAAAGTGACGCAGAAAATGCGGAAATGTTTGCAACACATCTCACCCAAGTCTTTACACCACCCACAGCCGACATTAACAACGATGATAATGATACTGAAGAGTTTTTCAATATAACTTGCCACATTTCACTCTAATTAAAGCTTTCTTACCCCGAGAAACACTTGAAGAAATCAAAAAAATTAATGCACATAAAGCACCCGTGCACGATATCAACACGGGTAAAATTATTAAACACCAACCAAGAAAGGCGGTAGTACTACTAACAACATATACAATAGTATGCTAAGACTATCATATTATCCCATAAGCTGGAAATTTGCATAAATCATAATGGTGCCCAAATCAGGAAAGCCTGCTAATGAAACCAACTCATATCAGCCAATTAGCCTACTCCCTAGTTTATCTAAGATTTTTGAAAAACTGCTGATGAAAAGAATTAATTCTGATTTAGACCTATCAACAATTATACCAGACTACCAATTTGGCTTCCGCAAAAGTCACTCAACCGTACAGCAAATACATAGAACTGTAAACAATATAATCAAAAGCCTCGAGGAAAAGACATTATACACTGCTGTTTTTCTACATGTTGCCCAGGCTTTTGACAAAGTCTTGCACATCGGCCTCTTATATAAAATCAAAAGAGTATTTCTACCCCGTATTACCATCTGTTAAAATCCTACATATCAGAAAGATACTTTCAAATAAAACACAACTCCAGTTACGCCAGCTATCAGCAAGTTCAATCGGGGGTGCCTCAAGGCAGTGTGTTGGGACCGCTGTTTCTCTTGATCTATACTTTGGACTTACCAACAACACCCAACACAACCATAGCTACATTCGCGGATGATATCGCCTTGCTGTCAGTTAACAGGGGCGAAGTAGTTGCAACACGGAACCTTCAAAATCACTTGGATTTATTACAAAACTGGATTGATAAATGGGACAAAATCAGCGCAAGTCACATTTACTAAAAGACGAATGGTAAGCCCGCCAGTTTTCCTAAACAATACTCAAATTACTGTAACAAATGAAGTTAAAGACTTAGGGTTATATCTAGACTAAAAACTTACTTAAAAAAACAAATCCACTTAAAATTTAAAACGATGTCATGGTCAATAGGAAATAGGTCCAAACTATCACTAAATAAAAATTATTATTATATAATGTATCCTTAAACCCATATGAACTAATGGGATCCAATTATGGGGATGCACTAAAATCTTCAAACCAAAAGGATCCAGTCTAAGATTCTACGTTCTATCACCAATGCACTATGGTACGTATCGAACTTTACCCTACACAATATCCTGAACATGCCATTTATCACCGACGATATACTTTGAAAGAACTGAAGGACACGAAAATGACCTAGTAGTAGAAATAATAAATTCTCCAGCAATAGAGAGAAGGCTCAGAAAAACATAGCCAACAGACCTGAGGCAAGAAATGCACGACGTAAATTAGTCAAACCTAACTTATTCGAGGTATTTTAGAGAATAGTCAGTGGACGATTACTCTACTCATGATATATTCTTGTATCAAATTTACTTACTACAATGTTGACAGTCGTAGATTGTAAAGAAGCAATAAATTTATATAAAAAAAACTTCTATTATAACACAATTTACTCTCAACAGTTGTATAAACTCACTACTAAAACTAATAACCCATAGTTGGATTGTATCAACCTGTTATTTTAGCACTCTTTGATAACTAATTCAATGTTCAACAAAATCTTTCGATTGCCAATTAATTCTTAGATCTAATGATTTGGTAAGTATCTTTCTAAATCTATAATTTAATTATTTTAGAGCTTTATATAGTAAGAAAAAATTTATTATTTATTTTCTATGTGGATTTTTCTTATGATTGTAAAAATATGTAAAATTATAAAATACATAAATTCTATTTCTAATTTTGTTTCTTATAAATTTTTAAAATTTGATTATTTTACTTAAAAAATTTGCCCCGAACATATCGAAGCAATATTAATACATGGTGGAGCCAAATCGCAACACCCTATTTTCGGTTGAATAAATAAAAATGCTAGAAACTACAAAAAATTATTTTTATAGAGTAAAACTACAAAGCCTAAAGTTTTATTTTAATGTGTTTTAAAAAGAATAGTGTCCATCATTTTCTATGCACTATCAAAGTAGCATTGTAAGTTCTTTGTTATTTTTTGAGATATCACCATTAAAAATAGTCCACGGGGTCACCTCAGTGAGAGATTAAGCGCCCAGAAATATCTCAAACAGCATTTGGAGCAAAGCTCTTACTATGTGAGCTGTCGCTCCATCATGTTGGAATCAAACGTTTTCCAATCGGAATGCATCAAGATTTGATGCAATAAATTATTTAATTATTTTTACATATCGATTGCAAGTGATAGTAATATGCCAGCTCTTCTCTTCAAATAATAGGGGCCAATAACCCCTATTTTATGCACACCAAACAGAGACGCGTTTGTTATGTAAAAGCTTTTCATAGATGTCCTAGATTGTAATAATCCCAATAACAAAAGAAGCGCTTATGAATGCATTTCGACAAGTTGAAATGCATTTTATCGGCGAAGAAAACAACTATGTTACGTGGCACGCTTTTTGCTGTACAACAACCATCTTGTACAGATGAAAACAAAAGTTTTGACGCATAATTTTTCACGCTGTACCCAAGTAAGAAGCAACGGCATGTTTGTACGCAAATCATTTCGAAAACTGCATAATGGAATATCAAGGTGTTAGCACACGTTGTGGTTTTTCTTTTGCTTTCTCTACCGAATCAACACTTTTGAAGTTTTCTGACCGCAACAAAATCAATTTTTGATCAGAATCGAGACGGTAAGCGCAAGCTGCAATCGCACCCGAAGGCAGGTTGAGCAGCCACAAGAAAACCATTCTCTGCACTCTTCGACAGCTAAAGCTCTTTGTTCATCCACATCATGTTGTCCACTAAACGCCCTTATAAGCAAAACCTGAGTCTAATGAAATCTCGTTTCCCACCTTTAAACTAACAAGGTCAATTTAGAGTTAGACCCCAGTGACTAAACACATGTAGTGTAATATTTGTGGGACATCTTGGCATAAAATTGTGGCAAATTTCTTTTTGCGGCTTATGTTACTAGAGCAAAAAAGACATCGTGATATAACTTCTAAACCAATTTCGAACTAATACGACAAAGCAGTTATTTGTCATTCAAACACAGGCTTTTGTGTAATATTTTGAAGAGTGGAAACGATACTAGTAGAAGTACGTGATATTTATAGATGCTTACTTTAAAAAGTACTAAGATTATTGCAGGCGAAATTTGGGTTCTTAACCATCAAGAAAAAAGTAAGATTTAAGTCCTACAAATGAAAAACGAAGGGTTAAGAACGTCACTAGAAAAACTAGAGAAGAACTACAAATTGCTTAAAACTTATATTAGACAAAGACATGGTGGAGACACCTACAAAGCATAAGCAGCTCAATGTCGATTAAACAGATTTGGAAAGCAAAAATCGCGAAATAAAAGAAGCAGAAGGAGGCCGAAAATAAGTTAAACTACAAAAATTGCAACAATTTTAAATAAAAATAGTAAAACATTGGAAGAACCTAAGCGAATCGCATACTACAGAAAAGACTGACATAAATTTGTAAAAAGTTAGAAGGGAAAACTAAACCCAAATAATATCCGCAAGGGTTAAATGGAATTTCATTATTATATTATCAGGAAAAAAGACAATCGTATTAGAAAAACTTCTCTTGTAAAGAAACAAAAGCATTAATTAAAATAAAACTGGAAAACTGAGTGCTACATTATTAACAGTATTGTAGCGACATCGGAAAGCCGCGACTCCCTAGAAAGCCTGCGAGCCAGACGCAGGCACATTCCGCGAAGAAACAGATTTAGAAGATTTAGGATGACACGTCGGCTTGCGTCTGACCAAAAACGCGTAGGTCGGAAGAATTCCAGAAATTAGGACAACTATTTAAACGCGTTTACAAAGCAGTTGTAATATAATAGAGTTCAAATTGTAAATCGAGTGTAGATATAATAGTAATAGTGTAAACGTAGTAGTTAAGTAATTGTCAATCGATTGTAAAATAAATAATACATGTATATTGTTAATTAGTTAATAACTTAAAATAAATAATGCAATAAACCGAGTTTGTTAGATGTGGGAAAGAAATTTTGTAGAGAATTCTAGAAGATAAAATTAAAAAACAAATGAAAAAAGATCACAAGAAACAAAGGTAAATACGAAAAGCAAACAGAAGTTTCAGAGCAAAATTACAGACAAAAGCAATGTTTTAGAAGTTTGATTGAAGAATTAATAAGAAAGTTGAAAGAAATAAAGATAAGCAGGAAATTGCAATAAATGCAAACGTTCCAAAAATTTAAGGAAAATTCTAAAGATGTAAATGCAAAGTCTTTATTGATAAACTTATATAGGAAGGCATATAGCAATAATTTGCAACTAAAAGAAAAAGTTTTTGGATACCGCACAACTTCTTCTCCAGTAGTTCATTTCCAACGATTTTAGTCTTCTTTCGCATTTTTTATTTATCGTCCATACTTCCGAACCGTATGTGGACATGCTCTGTACAATGTTTCAAATAACATTTTCTTTGTTGTTTTTGTTATCTTTTTATTCCATAGCATTAGGTTAAGTAACTGAGCTACTTTATTTAAGATATCTTCATTCCTTGTAATGACACTTAAGTGCTTATACTGTGTGCAAGCTTTTATAGTGCCTTTGTCTGTATAGATATCTTTGCTTTGATCACCTACTACCATACATTTCGTTTTATCCAGGTTAATTTGTAAACTCCATTTGTTATACTAGTCTATCAATATGCGTATCATATATTCACTGTTTTCTTTGTCCCCATTCCCTGACATTTTTTAGTCTAATTTTATAGTGCTTGTTGTGTATATATGTATCAAATATCCAACGAGCTATCGACCAGTTAGCCTGCTCTCGACTTTATCGAAAATGTTACTTCAAAACCTACACTTGCTTAAGATACTCCCTCCGTTTCAATTTGGATTAAGATCCAAACACTCAACGACCCATCAGCTACAACAAACTGTGGAATACATAGAAAAAGGCTACGAAAATAAAGCTTATACTACAGCAGCATTCCTGGATATAGCTAAGGCTTTCGACAGGGTCTGGATAGAAGGTCTACTTTATAAACTACAGCGCCTCCACATACCAGATTATTTGATACATATTATACAATCATTTCTCACACACCGCACCTTCTCCATTAGAATCAATTCCACATACTCAACAGTTAGACCTATCAATGCAGGCGTCCCACAGGGATCCATATTGGGCCCAACACTATTTAATATCTACGTCCATGATATACCTCAAATAGACAATGCAGCCATTGCTATGTACGCAGATGATACTGCGCTACTTACCCAGAACAACAAACTATTGGAAGCATCAAATGAACTACAATCCAGCCTAAATACCAAATGTCAAGCCCAAATGTTTACCTTACGCCTCAGAGATATACCCAACATTCAAATAAATAACGAAGAAATTCCATGGAACACGCAAAATAGCCCAGTTAAGTATCTAGGGGTATACTTAGACCAACGACTAACCTGGGGTTTCCATATTAACCACAAATTGAAAGAAAGCTATGCTAGATTAGCCCTACTATACCCACTGATAAACAGAAAAAGTTCTCTACACGTAGACTGTACAATGCTAATCTATAAATCAATAATTAGACCAGTGGTAATGTATGCATGCTGAGTATGGGGATCTGCTTCACCGACTCACATCCGCAAAATACAAACACACTACAAAATAAGATTCTTCGAATAGCCACAAATATATAAGGAACAACTACACGCTGAACTAAATATCCCAACCATAGAAGAACACATTAAAAAATTAGCGACAACCTTCTTTAAAAATTTAAACAACTGTGCAGGAGCAGCCCATTACGCACTACGAATGAGACACATACATCAACGTTTGAAACGTAAACTGACACAAGATCTCCTTTCAACCGATGATAGTAGTGATAATGAAGTGTAGTGTAGTAACAAAACCAAAATAATACAACAATAAAACTAATCAGTGAATGGGTAAGCCAATAGGCAATCCCTAAGCGACAATAGTGTTACATGTAATCAATAGTTAACAGAAACCATGTATAGCACGACGTTGCTGATCTGGTTAAATAAATTTAAAAAAAAAGAGAGTGGACGATGTAAAACACTCTTGTCTTAGACTTTTGGGACAAACAAGTTCTTGTGAAAGTCTATTACTCAATTTTGCCCTACTCGTATTGCTTTTATAAAGTTGTTTCAATGCATTATCTATACTCCCTTTATTTTACTTCCTTCAAGTGCTTCTCATAACTTGTTAATTGGTACACTGTCGTAGACTTTCATAGCGTCTATAACTATCAAATCTATTTTTCTATTATATACTATTATATTATCTTTTCTAACAATTGCGCTAAACAAAAGATATCCAGGCAGGATCTCCTCGCACAGAATCCGCTTTGTTCTTTATTTGTTCTATTTTAATTTCTAATTTTGTTTTTATTATGCGTCCGTACAGTCGCCTTATAAAACTAGTTACACTTATTTAATTAATTTTTATTTTTAATTTAATTTTACTTAACAGTTAATTTGTTGCAATATTTTACGTTCTTTTTATGTATTGAACTTGTAAATAACTCTCTCCATTCTGAAGGAATTTCTTCTTCCTGCATACAGTTATTGAATATTTCTTTTAAAACCTCCAGTGCTACTATAGTGGCGAATTTCATCAATTCTATTGGACAGCCTCCAGGACCTGGTGATCTTCTGCTTCTCATTTCCAGTAGCGCTTTTCTGATCTCTTCGAGAGTTATTTCCCCATAGTATTAACCAATAGTACCCAAAGGTCGGTATTGTACATTCTTGCATTCGTCTCAATTTTCAGATAAAAGAATTTCATAATATTGTTTACAAGTGTCCACGGTAATTGGGTGTAGTGCATTTCTTTCATTTGTTCTTAGTTGTTTAATCATTTTCCATGCTTCATTCGACCGTGTACTACCCATCAGTAGATCTACTACAGCGCATTTACCTTGCCACATTCCATTATTTGGCTTTGTTACTTCCTTTTTAATCTGCCTATTGTACCGCTGATACTGTTTCCTGTCCTCTTCATTTTGTGTAGAAAGCTAATTTTTGTAGAGTAGTTTTTACTGTTTTCTCCCAATGCATCCTTGGCTGCTTTAAATAGGCATTCTTTTAATTTATTGTACAAGAATTCTGTGCTGCTTTCTAGTTCTGTTCTGATATAATTTGATATTCTCATTTTATAGAGAAACGCGCCCCAAAACTTATTAGTATTGTACTTAGTATGTTCTACTTTTCCCTTTGTTCCAATATTGCCTTGGTTGGATCATTGTTTTTATACTTAAAGTACATTTTGCCTTTTACAAGGAAACGGTCAAAACCGCATTCAGCACCTCAATGCACGCAAACGTCAAATGCTTTCATGTTTGACTGTTGTTTGATAATAATGTAGTCGATTTTTGATTCTCATTTTGTAGTTGCATGCCTTTAAATTATTTTGTGTATCCTTTTATGTATAAAGAATCCGTTTAATACAGATCACATATTTTTATTATTCTTCGACCGTGGTCATCTAATTTTGTTTCTGCTTGTCCATATCTTCCCACAACTGGATCGTGCAATTTAGATCCTATTCTGCCGTTAAAATCTATTTAAAACTATTTTGTGTTTGGGGATTTACTGCACTTAATATATTCGTAAGATGGATTAAACACATACTCCTATTATTTTGATTTTATTACTTAATAACTTTATTTGAACTGTGACAAAGCGCTCTTTGTTTTGTTCCCAGTTTTTTATATAATTCTCTAATCTTTTGTGTACAACTATCGAAACTCTACCTTTTGCTCTCTTATTCTTGTATACACCGCTGTAAATATGTACATAATCTTCTTTTTCCTCTACACCCTTACCTTTATTTTTTGTTTGGGTAAGTACTCTTATATCTATTTGTTGTTTCTTAATCTCATCAAGACTTCCGTATTTTAGGTTGCAATTGCTTGTACGTTTCAAGTGGGAAAATTCAGAAATCTTTTTCTTGCGCATAGTCGTCTTTTATCAGGTCTATTCAACTGCTTCCAAGGCATCTATCCAAGACTTTTTTTTGGTTTACAAATTATTCCGGTCATTGGAATACAGGGCCAACCTGGGCGACCAGGTAATTTGTAACTGAAGTGTTCTTTTCCTAGACTAATTGTCTTACTGGACTATAGAGATTATCCTTCCCTATTTATGTAAGCTCTTCCGCCCTCGAAATTCAAAAATCCGTATTTCCTAATTTAGACCGTTCACCAGTTTTCATTCAGTAACCCTAGTTAGGGCTGCTTACTGGGTGGTATTAACCAGGCTAGTTAGACCCAGTTTTTTTAACAAGGTTGTTACTCCTCTCTTTCTTTGTTTCTCAAGCCAGCTTGGGATCACCTATGGCAGAGTTATAGCATAATTTCGTTTTACAATCTGCGAGGATATTGTGACCCTTCAATAAAACTTCAGAAAGTCAAAGAGTTCAACAGCAGTATAATCTACATCAAAAAATTGCCCAATAGTAAACCTAGGGTGGTGCAAATAAATTGTCTTATGGTTTATATAAGAACAGTAAACATCCAAATAAAATAATAAGATTTTTATTTAGAATATCCAAAGCTCTTCATAACCATATGAGCTTTAATCAACTGGAAATGCAAATGATGGAATGTGGTTTAGACGGATTCGAAGAAACAAAAACACAAACACTGCTAATTCCATTACTAAAATACATACAATTTCCAGAAAGCATGTCTGTTCCTTACTAACCCATTTTATAGCTGCCAGAGATTGCTGCAGTTCAGCAACTTTATAGAATGAAAAATATTAAAATTAAATAACGCCTGTGTATTGCTAATTAGTTATTAAGTTAAAGTGTACTGTCAAGCTTAGAAATCGAGTTTGTTACAATATAAAATCACATTATATATTTTGAAAAGACTAGTGAAACGGAACGGGGCAAAAATATTAAAATTTAAAATTATTTTTTATTGAGTTTGTTCTCCAACCACCCCAAACTCTAGTACCATATTTATGTACTTATTATGTATTTAGAGACTTTATTATATACTACATTATGATAATTTGTATTTAATGGACAACAAATTTTAATATTTTCTTTTGATCTAACTCTCGACAAAGCAACATAAAGTTGTCCATGAGTAAAAACACGATTTGGCAAATAAATGCCAACTTTCTCAAGAGTCTGTCCTTGCGCTTTATTAATTGTCATTGCAAATGACGGTATTACAGAAAATTACCTTCTTTGAAATTTAAATTTATAATCTGTATCAGAAGGCTTTAATTTGATTTGTGAAATAAATACACGATTGCCAGTACGAGTTCCAGTAATTATGTCAGCTTCAATAGATCTATTCTTTAAAGCTTTTACGATTAGTTGGATTCCATTATATAAGCTCAAAGAAGGATTAATATTTTTCATAAGCATTATAGGCCCTCAAATTTTCAGTCGAAGCACATGTGGTAGCAACTCGCTAGACTTTAAAGTATTTAAATATTCGATTGGAACAGCCATTGCTTGATTTTCATTGACAACAGAATCTGCACAATAATAAGTGCGTTGATGTCCTTCAAATCCATCAATTATCAAATCGTTTATTTTATCAACGTCATCATTTAAAGGTTAAAATACACCGTTTTGCTGAAACAAAATGTTCAGGTTGGTCAAATGGATAAATATGTTGAATCAATGTATTCAAATCATTTGGCTGAATAATAAACTTTACAATATCAGCAGATTTGCTTTCCCCAATTTGAAGCAAGTATTCTGAAAAATTGCCTTTTCTTTGCTGAACTCGCATATTAACTCTTAATTGTCTTATGTTAACAAACGGCCAAAAATTAACATATTTTATAGTAGATAAGACAATATCTGCTTTATTTCTATGTTTTTTAACAGGCAATATTTGTCTGAAATTGCCTCCAAATAAAACATTTCCTTCAAAAGGCAAGTTATTTTGCATTTTAAATATTCGATCCACACATTCATATACCAATTTTCCCATCATTGGTGCTTCATCTCAGACAATAATAACTGTTTGCTTAATCAACTCCGCTAAATCCGATTGTTTACTAATTGGGCATGTTGACGTTTCATTATGATCCAAAGGAATTTTAAATCTGGAATGCGCTGTTCCAATAACAAAATAGCTATTCCAGATAAAGCGACTGATAACGCAATTATATTATTTGCGCGCACCTTTTAAAAGGTATTAACTAAAAGGGCTTTCCAGTTCCTTCTGATGCATCAATGAAGTAAATTTTATACTGATTTGTAAAACTGTTGTTGTTATAAATAACTTGTTTAGTATTTAATGTTTATTTCCAAAACTTTGCCTAAAATTTTCTTTGCTAAGAACACCTTATTTTGAATCATTAAAAGTCCTGATGATAAATCATCAATTGCTGGCATATTTGGAAAATCGTTTAAAAATTTATTATTTTGTCGTAAAAGTCTTTCAATTTCTTTTAAAAATTTTTCATAAGTAAACTCTTGGGACACATTCTGTCCACGTCATTGAACATAATAATAATGATGGTAATGGTAAGGCTCTACGCCCCGCGTGGGAGCACGGCCTGCGAACTGAGAGGTTAAGGTTCTGATACGTTCGCTCTCTCTGCCCGGTCGTCGCGCACCATCTCTGATGCGGGGCGATGTGACAAGCACCGCGCCTAAGACGACTGCCATTATTACCCCTTGTTCGAATGAACGGAGGTACTCAATTATTTTTAGTGACTGAGTAGGCCATCCGCCAGTCATCAGAGAGCACCGGGAATTGAACCCGGGTCCGTCAGCATCGCAGCCCGTCCCTCAACTACAGGACCACGCTGGCACGTCGTTGAACATGGGCTTTATAAATATCTTCAAAATAATCATTTTTAAACTGTTCCCACAATTTTGCAAAGTTTAGGAGATCGAAAGAGAGCAAAATTGCTAGAAATAACTCTCTTAACTGTTGTAGACTTTGTAAATTTCGAGCCTCTTCAAGCGTAAATCTCCACTCATCATCATTTTCACTTAAACCTCTAAAAAAAGCTGCATCTTGAAATGTTTTATTAACCTGGCCATCTATAGTTGTTAGATCTACAACGCATTTTGCTCCTGGAACGTAATAGAAAAGCAATATGAGGTAAAACAACTCCTTATTTCTAATAGGAACAGTATATATTGCAACAATCCTTCTTCGCTTATTTCACTTTTTAGTTGATTGATTTTAGGTATAATATTGTGGAATATCAACAACATCGTATAACTCATTTGTTGTTGGATCAATTTGATTTAATTTAAACCAAGCAGTTAATTTGATTTCAGAATTTCTTTGATAAATTTATTGAGTTTTTTTTGTTTTCTCTGATTTATTGATTTATCACTCATTGAATATTTGCCATAAAGCCTCTAAAGTTGATATATATTTACCATCAACATATGACTTTTCTTCGTTCATGTTAAAGTCACCTGAAGTAGTTATTTGCATAACTGCTCTGTCAGATCCTTTGTAGACATACTTGTAAAGATACTTCACAAGTGTTATTGTGCTGCAAAACTCCACGTTAACATGATCATTATATTTTTGCCCAAATTTGCATTGTATGGCACAACATAACGATTTTCTAATCTTGTTGATCCAATTTCTACGCATTTTCCATAATTTCGTCTTCGATATAACGGAAATCTATCAGGTGAAAAAATTTAAATTCTTTAGAAAAGTGCTTTTTATATAATTTGGTTTCTTGGTCCATATATACCACTTTCAAAAATCCAACACCACATATACCATGTATTAAGTTTTGTTTAACTATTTCATGTAGATCAGCATGAGTTTGATTTGGTATTTCTGCAGAAAATACTAAATCAATATCATTCACTTCAATGTGAACATTAGAATTAAATGGTAATATACGCTTTTGAAATTCAATAACAATAGCAATAATTTTCTCAAACATTTGTTTTTTAACAATAATTTCTAATTAATGCAATTTACTAATGTGTTAAACAATTCAAACATTTAATGTAATTGCAATATCTCTTTGATTGGTTTCGCTTCTATCGCCTGGTAATATTATTACTTCATCATAAGATAGTAGCAGACAGTATTTCCGCAAATTTACATTGTTAACATTTCCTTTTAAAACGATTTTTATATTTATATTTTAAAAATCGGTAATTCCCATTCAATTAATTTGATCTAAGTGTGTTTTGAAAAAGGAATAATAAGGATTATGATTGTGCATAATTGTTTGTAATAATTTAATCATATTTATTAAAGACATTTATTCAATTGTTAATTTCATAATCAGTGTCATAAAAGTAAAGTTGACCACGTTATGGTTGACCATCAGCGGGAAATAAGGAAAGAATTGCATGAAAAACAGTTTTTGAATCTTATAATTTGCAATTTAACCATTAAATTCTTCTTCTTTAGCTCCTAAAGAAGCAAAATTCATAACTGAGTTGTATGCTCTAATGTTTTTTCTAAATGGTTTGCCTTGCTTGTCTGGCGAAATCAGTCAATTTTTAAGCAATTCTGGTAGTTCTGAAAGTGGTGAAAATTTTACTTTCCCTTTTTGACAACACCGAGAAAATTGTGGATTTGAAAGTGTAGAATTAGTTAGCTTTTTTTACTTCCAAAATATAGCATTACAAAAGTTATATTTGAAGTTCATTACGCCCAAATAATTCACATTAGTTTGTTGTCTTGCAATTTTACAACGAGTGGGACAATTTCCTCTGTTTTGATGGCGTAGTGCTTGTTCCATTGCTAAACGATTTCTTTCTCTTTATGTATCTTCTTGACTTAATTGTTTTCGTCTACGTCTTTGTCGTTCCCTATTTGCAGCTCTTTGATGCTCAATTTTCTTTAAATTGTCTGTTTGTAGTAACAAATAATAAGGCCTGTATAATGGCTATTTTTATTTAATTTTCGAAAATTATCCAAACATTTAATTTTTTATTTATTAAAATGCTTAAAAGAGTTTATTAATTTTTTCTTCAGCTGCTGGTAGCTGGGTTGGATTAGGTTGGAAAACTGTGCTTAAATTTTTAGCTGTTCCGACTCATGTGTTGTGACTTTTCCGTATTGGTTGTATTTTTTGTTTAGTTTGTTTTATTTTACAAGACGCTTTGCACAATGGGGAATCCGCAGTTTTAGTTAGAGTTAACTCTCTGAGGTATTCTTGTACTGAGTCATTTTATAATTTATGTAATATATTTTTAAGTTCTTTTTCCAGTTTTTTCATTGTTTGGACTCTTCTTCTTCTTAAAGTGCTATCTCCTATCGGAGGTTAGCAATCATCATAGCTATTCTAATTTTTGATGTAGCTGCTCTGAATAGATCTATTGATGAACATCCAAACCATTCCCGGAGGTTCCTCATCCACGACATCCTTCTTCTGCCTCTCGATCTTTGTCCTGAGATCTTGCCCTGTATGAGCAATTGCAGCAAGCAGTATCTTTCACCTCGCATGACATGTCCGAAATATTCCAATTTGCGGTTTTCTCAATGTCAGTAGTAACTCTCGTTCTTTGTTCATGCGATGGAGGACTTCTTCATTGGAAACGTGTTCTGTCCATGATATTTTAAGTATGCGTCTGTATATCCAGAGCTCAAAGGCTTCGAGTTTTTTTATTTGCTGTTGTTTAAGGGTCCAAGCCTCCATTCCGTACAACAGAATCGAGAAGACGTAGCATCGTACCATGCGCATTCTCAGATCTAGCGAGAGATTGCGATTAGAGAAGAATTGCCTCATTTTTACAAACGCTGCCCTCGCCATTTCGATTCTTCTATTGATTTCAGTAGCTTGGTCATTACAACTGTTTCTTATGGTCCCTAAATATTGGTATTTGTGCACTCTTTCGATTTCGGTGTTTTCGATTTTTATTTTTATATTGTTAATGTTATTATTTCCCATTTTCTTGATGACCATGAATTTAGTTTTCTTACAGTTCATTTTGAGACCATACTCTTTGCTAACTCTGTTGATATTTTCTAGCATGTTTTGTAGGTCGTCGGGATTGCAAGCTATTATTACAGTGTCATCCGCATATCGCAAATTGTTGATCACTTGCCCATTCACTTTTATCCCTCCTTGTTGGTCCTCTAAAGCCTCCCGGAATATACACTCAGAGTACATGTTAAAGAGGGCAGGTGATAGTACACATCCCTGTCTAACGCCCCTAAGGATCTCAATATTTTCGGACTGGCCATTAACATTGATCGCCTCATGTTGTTTCCAATAAAGATTACGAATGATGCGGATATCACAAAGATCCAAGCCTTTTTGTCTCAAAATTGCTATTAACCTATCGTGTTTTACCTTATCAAAGGCTTTTTCATAATCTATGAATCCTATATACAATTCCACATTCATGTCGAGACATCGCTGTATTAGAACATTTATCCCAAAGAGTGCTTCTCTTGTCCCCATGTTGTTTCGGAATCCGAATTGTGTGTCGCTAATATCTGCCTCTAATTTTCTGTAGATCCTTTTATGTATGATTTTCAAAAACACCTTTAGACTATGGCTCATAATGCTTATTGTTCTAAATTCTGAGCAGTCTTTGGGGTTGTTCTTTTTGGGTAGAGGTACAAACACCGATCGTAACCAATCGTTTGGAATACTCCCTTTTTTATATATATTATTGTATAGATCTACAAGTAAGTGTAGATTTTCGTCCTCTATTAGCTTAGAAATTCTACAGGTACGTTATCTGGGCCTACGGCTTTATTGTCTTTGGAGTTGTATATAGCATGTTTAACCTCCTCTAGCGTTATAGCCGGGCTATCCGAGCTGATTTGGTTATTTTCCATTTCTATTTCTGACGTCCTGTCGTTGTCAAAGATTTCTTTTATGTATCCCTTCCATATTTCTATTTGCTTGGTTATGTCTATAATTATGTTGCCATTCTTGTCTTTCATAATACTTCTCTGTCTCTTCTTTGCTACTCCCGTCATCTCCTTAACTTTTTTATGCAAATTGAATGTATCATGTTTCTCAAGCTCCTCTATTTCGTTACATCTGTCGGTCATTTATTTTTCTTTGGCTTTCATAATTTCTTTTTTAATAACCTTATGTATTTCTTTATACTTGTTGTCATCTATGTTTTTATATTTCCTTCTCGTCTCCATTAATTTAAGGATTTCAGATGTCATCCATTCCTGTTTTAGTATATTGGGTTATTTCTGAAGAATTTTGATTGGCTGCATCTATTATTACTGTTTTGATATTTAGCCACTTTGAATTCTTTAGTGTTTCTAATTTTATATTAATATCTTTCGTTATATCAGTTTTTACCGTAGAATTTTCTAAAATTCTGGCATCGACTTTTGGATCCAGACGTTTTCTTTTTATTATTTTCAATTTTAGTTTAAAAGTAGCCACCACTGGATTGTGGTCTGATCCCACGTCTGCACCAGGGTATGTTTTGGCGGACAGAGGCGCATTTCTATATCTTTTATTTATTAAAATGAAATCGATTTGGTTTCGTACCACGTGGTCGTTGGTGTGTGCTGGTGAGGTCCAAGAATATAACCGTCTATTAGGGAGCTTAAACCATGTGTTAGATATTACCATCTGTTTGTTCTGGCAGAATTCAATGAGTTTTTCTCCACGTTCGTTCCTCTGACCTAGTCCATGTGGGCCAACATAATCGTGTACACTTCCTTCTCCTATTTTTGCATTAAAATCACCAAGCACGATTGTCACGTCATTTTTAGCGATGGACTTCATCAGTATATCCAGGTGATTATAAAACTCCTCTATTTCATTGTCGCTTTTGTCTGCTGTTGGGGCATAGATCAGAATAATATTGATGTTATTGGTGTGAGAGTGTTGTTGTATCAACATTATTCTATTTGAATAATTTATCACGCTTTTAACTTGCGGTTTCAGTCTATCTGACAGTATTGTAGCAACTCCATATCTGTGGTTGGGTTCATCTCCACCAGAGTAATAAACGATGTAGTTGTTGTTTATAGTGCATTCTCCGTTCCCTGGCCATTGAGTATCGCTGATTCCAAGAATATCTATGTCCATCCGTTTCATTTCAGCAATAACATTTTGTACCTTTCCTGCTTGATACATGCTTTTGACATTCCATGTTGCTATTTTCACCGGTGACTTATTTATCTTCAAGAATGTATTTCTATTTGTGTTTGTGTTCGTTCTGCCGGGATTTCGCTTGATGACGACCTGGGAGGCCCAAGATTCTTCTCCCCTGCCGGATCTTGGGGTCCGATACCCATGATCAGTAACATTTAGATTGTCAGTCTTCACCACCATGATGATTTTACTAGGAAAAGTAATGAGGTGGTTTTCCGTTGCCTTCCTCATCGCAATATCTTAACCACTTCAATATCATTTATTCCGTGCTTAAGGTTATCTGTTCTTATAGTCGTTCCTGTCTTCCTGACATCCGCCTATACGAACTAATATCCACGTTGCTGCCCGTTGATGTGCTAGTTTTGGTCCACCCCGGGTATTTAATTTCCCCGGTACTACCCATATCTGAGAGGTGTTCCCCTATCCGCCACCTGGGGAGGCGCCCGATGGGGGACTAGCAACCCCACACGGGACTCATTGTTTGCCATTTTTATCTAGCTCTTCTTTATTCTTTTAATCATATAGGCAATTTGGCTGAAATATATATAATTTATATCTGGTGTTTTTGCCATGCCGCTGCTTGGATGGTTTTCGTCACATTTTCTACGCTTTCTTCTATATCTTGGTTTTTAATGTTTCTTGTGATGTTAAGAGCTCTTCGAGTTTTCCTCTGAAGAAATTCCAATCCGTCTTGCGGCCGAAAATGTTTTTTGGTTTTCTAAATGCCAAGATTAGGATGGGCACTACTAGTATAAGTGTATTATAGGAGCTAAGTAGCCGAGTTCTAAATATAACTCGACTAATTTTTATCGAATCCCTTTAGATCGCAAAAATTAAAAAGATCCGGTGTTTTCTTGGAATTGTACGACCAAACATTGGTTACCTTGTTATTAAATTGATTCAGTTATTACTTCTAATAGCCTTTTGTAGTTATTGAGACCCAAATTTTATTTTTTATGTTGAAGTCTTCGCTTATCAGAAAACAGTTTCTTAAATTCTTGGAAAATTCTGCGACGTGAGTGTCTATTGTTATATTTGACGGAATATTGCTGATATTGTAAATTGTCCTGGGCTGTCCTCAATGCTATCACTGATGGCTTATTGTTACCAAGTTTATATTTAGCTCCTTCGTGATGTTTAATTGTTTGTCTAATTATTATTGAAATACTTTAGTGAGCCGTATCGTCAAGATGATTTGTAGTATATATGTTATATTTAGGTATTTTTCTATAACTTCCACTAGAAAAGCGAGTTTTTAAGATTTAAAGTATGTATTCAAAGGATGTATTACATAAATGCCTGTATTTTTTATGTGGCACAAACTGTTGGCATTCCTTTCTGTGATTTTTAATAAATAAATCATTATTCAGCTTTATTGAAAATCGTTAACATGAGATTTATGATACCTATTTGGCCTATTAAAGTATTTCTCACGTGTTAATGTGGTTTGGATTGAATTTTTCGCTCAACATAACGTCGAATAGAATTTTCGTTGCAATCGCTTATAGATATTCTTCATTACAGTTCACACATTTGGCGTTTGAATCTTTAATTTTTCTTTTGTCTCACATTTAATGCATTTTGGGTTGTTTCTACAGAAACTTTTCGTATGTTCAAATATTTGGCAGCGCTTATATTGCGGAATTAAACATTTGACAAGCGGGGCTTCAAATTTTAATTTTGTGTTTAGTATCTTATGTACGTCTTATATCTTTTGGTTTTATATCTACGAAGTACAATGAGAATCTTAGTTTTATTGCTTCTTGTTTAATATTCCAAATGCTACTTCGTGTACTTTTGCATTACTTGATATCGTTTAATTCAGTTGCTGAAATTTTTAAGTACAACTCTTTATCCTCTTTCAGCTTTAGGTTTATAAGAATGAAATTCTGTTTCCTTTTCTATAAATATTTCTATAATTTAATTGTAGATCGTGTTTTTTGGACTGTGCTTTTACTTGATCATTGCATAACGTTTCTAATATATATTCATCCTTGACAGTTGTATTTAGAAGTTCCACTAATAGTTTGATATTCTTGATGCCTGATATGAATATAGACGGAGTCTTTGGTTCGGTGTCTTTTGAAGTATCTTCTTTTATATTTTCTTCTTATGTTAATGCAATACATCTGTTGTTCATGTTTATTGTATTTTATAGCCAATATTTTTGCTTCTTTGTAGATTTATATTTTTCGGTATCCCGGATTCGTTTTTGCTATGTATGACTTGTTCTCATTGATATTTTTGCAGTGGGTTTGTTTTGGTTTGCGGCACTATTTGATTTGTAGTGATGCTATTCTGCGGCTAACTGGTGCATACTAGCACATTTTGTGAGTACTCTTGCTGTAATGCCACTAGGTGAAGGAATGCCGTGTTTGTTTGAATTTGAACGAAATACAGTTGCTGGTTTTATTCTTGATAAAAGTTTGTATTCGCTTGAGAAGATCTATAAATAGACGTGTGAGCAAGTTCTATTACTGTTTCAGTTAGGTATGCGTAGAATATTAAACTTGACGTTAAAGACCAAGTAAAAATTTCTTGATAATACGAGAGCATAGCTGTTTACAACTTTTTCTTAGAGCTCGCTTTCAGATGGACGTAGATACTTCTTGCACTTATCAGCAAATAAAATTTAGGTAGTTTCTGGTACTGATAAATCAAAGCACGGCACACATCTGCATAATTCAAAATACAAGCGCGGGATTGTAAAAGAATTTTATAAGCTAAAGGTAATAAACTAATAGAAATAATATAAAAAGCAAGAAATACATAACATAAAAAATGATATAATAAAAAGAATATGAAACTTTTGTTTAACAAAAACTGGTAGCTTGTTTTTTCGTTAAAGCGCACTTATTGATACTGTAACCTGAAAGACTTATAGTGCCTACAATTTACACAGCTTAACTTATTGTTAGTATTACGTCACAAACACATACACGAGACTCAAACTCACCTGCGCCAGCTCGCAAACAGAGAAACAATAATTTTGTCAACTGACTAAAGCGGTAGCCTAACTAGCAGCTTACAATGAAAAAAATTCGAAGGAAAGAACAGCTAATAGAGAGAAAAGTTATAAAAAACAAAACTAGTCTATCAAAAAATTATATTTATAAAATAACTATTTTAAATTCGTATTAAACTCATAATACTTCCTACGGATTTTACAACCACAAAAATAATAGCAATACCAAAAAAATCAGCAGCAACGGAATGTGGAGATCACCGAACGATAAGTTTGACAACACATGTATCAGAAGGTTTAACAAAAATTTTTTACGGAAAAATAAATAGGAATACTGAAGACCAATTTGGATTCCGCAAAAATACAGGGACACGAGTGGCAATCCTTGTACTACGACAAATAATTAATTAAGAAACGAATACAAAAAGATAAAAACGTCTTCACAGCCTTTATTAATTTACAAAAGCTCTTTGATCCTGTAAACTGAAAAATGATGTTTACAGCACTATAAAAGATAGGAATAAAACATAAAGACCGAAGGATTATGAAACAACTATATGATAATCAAATTACAACAATAACACAAGGGGATGAAATTAGACAAACCGAAATAGAAAAAAGTGTGAGGCAAGGATGTGTTCTCTCGCCGGTACTTTTTAACACATACATATGTATACAACAAACTGTTAATAAATTTTTAGAGCAGACTAACGAAAGTATAAAAATACATAAAGAAAAATGTATAGGATACGGTACGCGGATGACATAGAGTTATTAGCTCAAAACGAAGGGAAACTTAAACTGCAGCTTGAACAACTGGAAGTTACACTAAATACGAATTACAAGATAAAACTAAACAGAGAGAAAATTAATGTAATAGTATGTAGCAAACACCTTATAAGGATTATAAACATTGACCTGAACGGGACACGATTACAACAAGTTAATGAATTTCCTACTTAGGCAGCATAATAACAATAGATGGAAGATGTGAAAGGAAAATTAGAACTAGAATTGTTCTAGCAAAAAGGGTTTTCTACCAAAAGGATAGCTTACTAATAACAATCGCAATCCCCATTTCGACTAGAATAAACTTCATAAAAATGTTTGGAGTGTACTATTGTATGGGGCCGAAACGTGGACTATTGGATTGGCATGCAAAAAGAGACTAGAAGCGTGCGAACATTAGTGTTATAAAAGAGTTTTAAAAATCAACTATCTCAATAGAATAAAAAAAGAGGAGGTACTGAGAAGGATCGAACAAGAGAAGTGATTATGGAAGAACATACAAAAACAAAAAAGCACACTAATGGGATACATAATACGAAAGAGAAGACTATTAACGACAATTATTGAAGGGCGTATAGAAGGAAAGGATAGCTCGTAGTAGACCACGGATGAAATATACTAAAAAAAATAATGGAATACACAGAATGTGCTACATAGATCTACGAAAAATAAATGTATGAATAGGAAGGAATGGAGAGCCGAGACAAACCAGCTGAAGACACAAAGACAGAGAAATTTATATTAACACTTTTTTAGATAGTTGTATGATTATCACATTTTATTTTGATAACCATAAAAAGGAAAAAAACCAAACGGTTGAAACTTTAAAATAACATTGTAAAAAAAGCATTTGGGTTACTGATGCAATTTCAACTGTAGGTTACCTCAAACAGCAACTCCTGGCATATTCTACATTCAAAAATTAAATGGTGGCAATGAATGATGCTAATTTACTGTTTGTTGCCTGTACTTCTCGTGGCCATTGAGGCGTAGACGTCACATGGCCAATTAATCATTGCAAAGTCGTTTATCACGCAAAATCATTCGAAGACTCGGCGCAATTGAGACGTACTGCAAAGACTAATAAGATGATTGATCGCGCCGTAGGAATTTCCCTTCTCCTGCGTCCCCGGATTCCTTTCATTCGCCAAATTCCCGACGAATGTACGCCTCAACCATGGTTTCTTTGCAAGGCGGAATCGAGTGTTGGCGGAAGCAGCTCTCGTTCTGCCGCCTGGACAAGGGGGGCAATTAATAAGCCGATTTCCTATCGCGCCGTGTGCCTAATATGCAAATGCGATGAAAGTGACCTTTCGTCCCGCCGTATAAGGCAGAATTGCTCGGCGCGGTGCCGGCATTGCGCATTCTTCCAGGTGTGTGCGGAATTATTAAGTTGTGCAAGCGCATTTTTGCCGGGTCTCTGGTTGTGGGGCGTGATTCAACGTTCGGCTAATTATAAAGTGAAGACAGCAGCTTTCCTCAAAACCAGGCATTGGAGGTTGACTTCCACAGCTATAAACCAGATAAATAGTTCGTGTTCTGCCATATTTTCGGACTTAAATCATGAAGATCTTATGCCTACACGAGCCACGAATTTATTATTTTTGATGTTAGCATAAAACAACACATTTTTACATGCCCTTATAAGCATTCTAATCAAAAACATTTAAAACAGGCTACTTATAAAATAGCTTTCCTCTGATTTAACGCGGTAAACCACATGATTCAGAGGAACTGTGTTTTAAAATAACAATTCTAAGAATTCATACCATATTTGCAATTTAGCCTTTTTTATTCTTTGAATGCGTCGCTAATAATTTACAATTACGTTATACCTTATTGTATATCCTTAACTATAAGACTTTCTTATTGAACATTACATTACAACATATAAAGGTCACTTAGAATGAAATGTATATAATTTCTCTTCTTGCATTTGACACAGTTGCATTACTCTATTAAGATAATCGCTGTTAATAAATATGCATTTGACAAATGATATCAATAGAAACGTTTATGAAAGATTAAAGATGTATGCAGGTTCATATAGAAAGCACAAAGACTAACATCATAGAACGCGTGAAAAACATGATATATACACGCGTTGCTGTGTTAAAAATAGCGCTTAGTTCGTTATTGAGAATGTATAATACGCACAATAACAACACAGTTCTTGAATAAAGTTTACGTAATGTGTGTTCTGAAGAAACTGCAGATGTTCACAAAAAACAAGAATAATTATGTCTATCAAGCAGTTGAAAGGTCAAAAACAAAATTTAGAAATGACACCCCTTTTTTAATAGACACTAAAGGTAACTCAATGATTTGTAGCTTTAGTAAAAATGTTCTAAAGCTGCATGGCAAAAATGTAGAGTAGAAATCAATGACTAACCTCATTGTAATATAGCTCTGAATAGTTTTGATTCTTTTGGACATCTACAGGCAGCTAATACATAAGAAAGCTTAGACAGCATGCGCCTTGAAATATCAGAAATATTTCAAATGGCAAGGGGTTTTAAGCAAGAAGCTCACTCCCGATTTGTATATATTTATCTTACCAATGAATTAGTTAAGGAGAGTAGTAAGCAAGGCGAGAACGGACAAGATAAGAAATAAAAGTATACAGCAAAAAGTAGAACTTGCAGCTTTAATAGAAGATATAAAAGTAAAATAACTGATCTGAATGAACAATGAACGATACCCATAAAAGATATTCAAAGTAAAATATGAAAGAAAAAATGATAGATTTCAGTAAAAAGATAACATCCAAGAAGTAGCTAGAGAGAAAGCACCTTAGCACAGATACAGACCCTTGCAAGGATAGAAAGAAATAAAAACAATTACTCAAATTTCCAACACTGTCAAGTAAAATTGATAAACAGGAAGTAAATAGTTTGTTTTCTTTGCATTATATTAAGAGTTTGCGCGTCAATAAGTAGTTCAGGATTCTTATTGAATTCTTCAACATCAAATTTCTCAAATGAATTGTCTGGATACGTCATTTACATATGTCCCTGGTTATCTTCTAATTACTTCAAAATTACTATTTAATACAAAACCATAAAATCTTAGTTATTCTATCCGTCGTATAGTAATCTGTTCCTTAATATTTTTTATTATTTTTTGCTTTTTGTGTAACCATTTGAATTATAATTATAATACTATTATTGCCTCAGAAAACTAATTTTAAACCAGAAACATTCTCTTCCGCTACACAGAAGAGGTTAAAATAACACATGTATTAGTATATAAACATATAAAATTTCTATCTAATTAGCAATATAGAGATTCTAAAATAACAGAGATTCAAAAACCTTTATGCTGCAATAATACAGGGTTCGATAGAATAATCTCCCTTTTATAAATTGACCTCTACACTCAGTGTATTAGTAGAAGGCGGGCAGTACAAGGCATATCATTTTAGTGCCCATCATAGTAATAAACACCGTGCGTTTATATTAAAGACAAGAAAATTATGATACTGTGGGTACTCAAATTCCAACATCCGTGTAGGGTTGCCTCCCCAGCTGACGCATCGGAGAATACCTCTCAGATATGGAAGGTACCGGAAAAATCAAATATCCGGGGCTAACCAAAACTAACAAACGAAAAGTCCTATATCGACATAATGGTGGGTAGCCGTACCATTACTACTAGGTTGAAACTACTGAATCATAAATTTCTTAAGGGCTCAACTATAGGTACCTAAAAGCGCAATTGTAGCAATGAAAACGGTTTTAGGTCTGCAATGAGAAAGTCAACGAAAAACCACCTCTTTACTTTTCCTAGTCAAATTATCATGTTTGAAAATTATACAGAAACGGCCCTCAGTCTCGAGCAGATCCTAAACGATCAGAGAGTGCTAAAAATCCCTGGTTAACATTTAAAATTGCGACTTGGAACGTAAAAATATGCAGCGAAAAAATTAGAAAACGCAGCGATAGAGATGGACAGACTAAACATAAATATACTGAAAATGAACGATGTGCAATGGCCAAAATTTAGAAAATGCGATACAAGAAAGGGAAGTACTATATACTACTCTGAAAATGACGATAACAGGCGGAGTAGCTATAATAACTACTCAAAAAATAAGTAAATCTGTAGTCAATTTTATACCCTACTCAGATAGAATAATGATACTACAACTCCAAACAAAGTAAAGAAAATTAAATTTGATACAAGTGTATGCTCTGAAATTTTATACGGGATCAGAAAAGACAATAAACTCCATAAAAAAACATGAAGTGACAATCGTTATGGGTGACTTTAATGCCAAAGTAGGAGAAGAACCAGTAGAGGGATATGTGGGTAGATATAGCTTAGGTGACCATAATAAACGTAGAGATCGCGTTGTTCAATTTTGTCAAAACAATGAAATTATTATTATAAACACTTTCTACCGTTTGTCAAAATGAAGACTCTATACGTGCAAATCTCCTGCAGATAATCAAGATCAAATAGTTAGAAATGCCGTCACGTCGGCTTTATCCGATATAGGTTCCGACAACAATCCAGTTGTCGTAACTAATGTTAATTAAACTTAAAAAAACAAAAAATCGAGTAAAACAAAAGTAAATTACAGAAGGTTAAATAATAAAGAAATAAAAGAATAAAGCAACGACAGCGATAAAAATAGCAATAAAAAATTCATGTGCACAAAATATTAATCAACAATGGAAAAAATATCAGAAGGTATATAACAGCAGCTAATAAATATCTTAAACCTGAAAAAACAACATAACATAAAAGGTGGATAACAGAGGAAATAATAACACTTATAGACAAAAGAAAAACATATAAGACAACTAATCATAAGAAAATTTCAAGAGATAAACAAAATCATTAAACAGAAAATAAGAAAAGCTAAAGAGTTATAATTGAATGAGCAATGCAAATAAATAGAGGAATAGTAAACGAAATACGACTCCTTTAATACACAGAAAAATATAAAAAAAATAAAAGGCCTAAACCACAGAAAAACAACAAGAATGCTAAGAGATACGGATGGTACATTGTATATTATGTATTATAGTGGATATTAAACAAAAACTCAGAAGATGGACAGAATATGTAAAAGATCTATTTAAAAATAAAGACAGACGAGAAAATATTGAAGAAACTTTAAAAATGGGAACAGGCATAAGACCAAAAATATTTCAACGAGAATTGGAATACGCTTTATAGAAAACAAGTGGACCGGATAAAATACCAACTACTGAACCTAATGAATGAAGAAGCAACAGATATACTCCTAGAGTTATTTAATAATTATTAATATTATACAGGGTAATCGAAAAGTGTCTGACCAAAATTTGAAGGATAGAAAGGACGAATATAAAAGATTCGCAGTACAATGCGTGTCCGGAAAAAAAGGATTGAGCTCAACCTCGCGTCAGACATCTTCTTCCAGTCGCACTGTTCTCGTCAAGCGAGGCCTGCTCACATCATGTCTGCTGGCATTGGAGGGCCCGCTTTCGTGAAGCTGTCTGTGCACTTGCTCAAAAGTTTGACGATTTGATATTTCTCTGTTGGAAAATTGTTCCCTGTACAACCTCTGCGCAGCTCTCCCATTTCCATTCAAGCTCCATACGCCAGATGGATATCTGCTAGTTCAGCATTCGTAAAGCGCTGCCTGTTGTACGAAATTATAGCGGCGAGTGACAGCTTCCCGCATTGTCGGCTTGTTCCGACTGCCCTACACGGCGCCCTCTACCACCTTCACGCGGCGTTTTTGAAATCGCATTGTACTGCGAATCATTTTGTATTTTTCCTCTCCCTTTAAATTTTGGCCAGACATTTTCCGATCACTATATATATATATATATATATATATATATATATATATATATATATATATATATATATATATATAAGCGGTGTAACACCTAAACAATTGGTAGTGTCGACTTTTGTCGCTATACTAAAGAAAGTAATACTAAAGAATGTAGTGAATATAGCTAAAGATATTTCTTAAAATAATACATAACCGATTTTTTTAGTAAACTTAAAGAAGAAATTAGTAACACACAGATAGAATTTAAAAAGGGACTAGGTACTAGAGAAGCCTTATTTGCAATGAATATCCTAATGCAGAGATGTTTAGACATGAATCAAGACTTATATGCCTGTTTCATTGATTTTGAGAAAGCCTTTCACATGGTTAATCACAAACAATTAAAACAAATCTTAGTAAACAAAAACCTAGACAGTAAGGATATCAGTATTATTCTCAATCTGTAGTGGAAACAGAAAACAAGAACTAAAATTGATGGGAAGCTAACAGAAGAAATCCAAATATATCGAGGAGTACACCAGGGCTGTATTTTGGCATCTTTGTTTTTTAATTTGTACAGCAAAGCTATTTGTGATGAAGCTCTAAGGAAAGCAGCAGAGAGTATGCTAGTCAATTGTAAAAATGCGAATAATATCAGATATACAGATAATACTGTTATAATGGCCGAAAATCTAGAAGATTTACAGGCCCTAATAGAAAATATAAACCACCACTGCAACAATTACAGACTAAAAATAAATCCAAAGAAAACAGAACTTATGGTAATAACAAAAAATAAAAATGCTACAGGCAGTCTAATTCTTGACAATGTACAAATAGAGAGAGTGTCAGAGTACAAATATTTAAGAACATGGTTAAAAGACGATGGCAACCAAACGAGAGATAAAGTGTCGTATTGAAATAGCAAGAACAATTTTTAACAAGATGAGAAAATTTCTCTGCAACCGTGACGTGACTTTTAATTTACGACTCAGAATGCTCCGCTGTTATGTCTTCTCCACATTACTTTACGACGTTGAACCCTGGATATTAAAACAAAACAATATAAAAACATAGAAGCCTTTAAATGTGGTGCTATCGACAATTCATGAAAATATCATGAACAGAACATAAAACAAATACCGAAGTGCTAAATCAAATAAAGAAAAAAAACAAAAGTTATAAAGACAATCAAAAAACGAAAACTGAAATATTTGGGCCACATTACGAGAGGAGACAAATACTCATTGCTGAAAAATATAATGTAAGGCAAGATTAGAGGGAAACATAGCGTGGGTAGAAGAAGAATGTCTTGGTTGTAGAACCTGCCTGAGTGGTATAATTGCAGCTTAAGTAAACTATTCAGAAAAATAGTAGACAAAGTCAAAATAACCATCATGATTGGCAATCTCTGGTAGCAGTAAAACAGGAAGAAGAAGAAGAAGAAATTCCGACAGACTGATTTATCATTAAAATAAAAATCATCCATAGACCTCGTAGCGTTTGGACACTTAAGGATATCGCAGCAGTGAGGCAGGCTATCGGCACATTACCACAACGTTCCGCCACTAATCATATTCTCATCTTTTGAATATCTTATCAAAGCTTGTGGAGAATTCTACACTGGGAACTACTACTGATGGGTCGTGAAGACCTTTTTATATCCTCTGTAAAATTTTTCGTTCTGAGCGTTGACGCTTGGGTGCTCTTATACTCTCTTAATATTGAGGTTATTTATAGTGGTGCATAACAAATCTATGGTTAGTTCTGAGGTTGTCGTTGTAGAGTGTTAAGTCCCCAGAACCCATCAATAGTAAACACGTGACAAGTTTTATTTGTTAACTGTATTAAAAGTGTGATAATGTGACTCAATTTTTGTATCTTTAGTGAGTCATATTCCTTATTTCTTTACGTAATTACTTATATACTGGTTTTAGTAAAAAACGGAGTCTTGCTCAACTATTTATCAGACCAACAGCTACAGCAAATACTGAGGTCCGACAAATTTTGGGAACATAATGAAACCAGTGAATCAATGAAAAACAAAGCTGGTGAAGAAAGAGAAACTTTATCAGAGGGCAGAACTGATTAAATAAAATTTTGAGTATTGTTGAACAAACTGATAACAAAGATGAAGATAATAAACTACTTAATGATCAAAAAACATCAACTGAACAGTAATACTATAATTCTGAGGAACAGCAAGTGGGAGAGACCCTGTCGCTTGAAACGCGTAGTATGGAAAGGATAATACTAACTGGGCGAAAACACAAGTGCTTAGGGGACGAACTCCAGCGCATAATTTGGTAACTGTATTACCTTCTCTAAAAGATTTTGCTCAAGATCATTCTCCAAGGACACCTCTTGAGGCCTGGAATTAGCTGTTTAATAACGAAATGTTAGAAACAATTGTTGACTGTACAAATAAAAAAATATTGTTGTGTAAAGAAAAATATGCAAAATTTCGAAGATTTCCTTATTCCAAAGTAACGCGCAGACCTATCTTTGTAGACAACAAAATTTAGCTGAAATTAAAGCCTTTTTAGGGCTTTATATTTACAAGGCATTTTAAATCTAGCCAAGAAGATATTCAGTTCTGTGGGCCACTAATGGTACAGGTAGTACGATGAGCCTCGCCCAATTTTCTTTTTTGCTTAGTTGTATTCGGTTTGACGATATTAGTACTCGAAAAGACAGAGTCAAAACTAATAAGCTTGTCGCCATCTCAAATATGTTTGACGCGTTTGTTTTCCGATCCAAATCTTGCTATTCTCCTGCAGGTTATAGAACAATTGACAAAATGCTAATTTCGTTTCGGGGAAGATGTGCATTTAGTATGTACATTCCCAATAAGCTGGCTAAGTACGGCAGATTATGTCCCATGCGAAAACTCGGTGAATGCGGACATCTATGCTGGTGCCGAGATAAATGTCCTTCGTTCTAAAATAAATTATTGAACCCAACAAAATTTGTATTGCGATTAGCCGATTATATACAAGGGTCCAGGAGAAACATAACGGGGGATAACTGGTACACCTCCATAAAACTCCTCGATTAATTAATAATGTTGGAACTGTAAAAAAAAATAAAAGTAAGTTTCTGAGTTTCTTTCAAACAAAAAACGACTAGCCAGTCGTCGATTTTTGGATTTACTTCTACTAATACATAGTATTCTGTGTCCAAAAAGAAAAAAGTATCATATTGGTATCCAGTATACATCACAGCCCATCAATTGACAATAGCAACAAAAAAAAAACAGAAATTATTATGAAGTCTAACAACTCAAAAGCAGGTGTGGATGCTTTGGATGCAAAATGTGTATTATACTCAACATCTAGGCGTACAAATAGCTAGCCGATGGCAATTTTCCATGCTATTTTAAATATTGCAAGTGTTAATTCCCCCGTTATCTATCAATTTGCTTTGGAAAGTACAATAATTTGACGGTTCGATTTTCTCAGAAAGTTGGGAATTCAATTGATAGAAGAATGTCCAATAATAAGGGGGCTTTGATAATCCGCAACATATTAGGAGACATCTTGGGAATACCTGTTCCTACTTTAGAAGTACCTACTCAACCTATGCCGAAAAGCAAACGAAAGAGGTGTGCCATCTATCCTACTAGCAAGAAACGAAAAACAGCTACAACATGGAGTGCTTGCAAAATACCCATTTGCAATAAATGTTGTAAGAAACTGTGTCCAAAATGTTTTGTACCACTAACAATGTGTTAAATAAGTTTTATAACAACATTAAACTCTAATGTTTTTTGTTTCAACTGAATATAGATAAATATAAGGGTCTCAGGCCCATCAGTAGTAAATGTTAAACGGTAACTGCTCGACAGTAGCAACGGGTTAAAGAATGTGACTGGTACATCCAAAAATTGCTTGCGAGTACATATTGACAAATGTTCCACCTGATGCCATTGTACTCAGTAGTGACAAAACTCATTTTTATTTATCGGGCTGTGTCAGTAAGCCAGATTGTAGGTATTGGGTTCACAAAATCCTCGACAATTCAATGAACGACCTCTCTACAATCAGCGTGCAAGTGTTCGGTGTTCTGTTGCGAAATTTGGCATCATAGGACTGTATTTTTTGAGGAAGCAGGACGTGCGGTGACTATGAGATCTACCCACTATCTTGCGATGTTACTCAAGTTCCTGGAGTCTAGGCTCAATGAATATGGAAATTCACACACGGCGAGAATTTCTCGAGAAGTTCTGATACAAGTGTTTCCAGGTCGCCTCCTCTCATTACATGGCGACATCCTCTACATATATGCATATAAAACAGCTAAAAGCATATAATTATAATTTGTATGTAAAAAGCCCAAAGTATTTTTAAATTTCATTTACAAAACATTGGAAAAAGGAATAAGTAACTCCCAGTTTGGTTTCCGCGCAGGTCTTGGAACGCGTGAAGCTCTCTTTGGGGTTAATGTGCTATACCAGCGATGCATGGATATGAACCAAGATGTGTTTACCTGCTTCATCGATTTCGAAAAGGCGTTTGATAAAGTGAAACATGGTAAACTGCAAGAACTTTTACTTAAGAAAGGCATAGATAGGAGAGATGTGAGGATAATTAGTAACCTATATTGGGGACAGAGTGCTAACATAAAAGTTGGAACAGAAATAACCGAGGAAATTGAGATACGCCGTGGAGTGAGACAGGGATGCATCCTATCTCCACTTCTGTTTAACATCTACAGCGAAGCCATCTTTAGAGAAGCCTTAGATGAGGAATCTGCGGGAATTATTATAAATGGAGCAATAGTTAGCAACATGAGATACGCAGATGACACAATCCTCTTAGCAAGCAACCTTACTGACATACAACATCTGCTTGAAAAAGTAAATTTTAATAAAACCAAATGGATGGTAGTTACAAAAACTCCACACATTCAAGGAAACTTAAGAGTTGCAAACATATTAATAGAACGGGTAAGGAAATACAAATACCTCGGGACGTGGATAGAACAAAAAGCTGATCAAACAACGGAGATAAGAACTCGTATAGAAATAGCTAGATCCTGCTTTGCAAAATTAAAGAAAGTACTTTGCAACCGAAACATAAACATTGGGCTCAGAATACGAATGCTTCGCTGTTATATTTAATATCATGCTCTATGGCGTAGAAGCTTGGACACTTAAGAAAAGCAAACAAACAAAATACAAGCCTTTGAAATGTGGTGTTACCGCAGAATGTTGCGTATAGCCTGGATTGAGAGAATAACTAACAGAGAAGTTTTGACAAGGATGAGCAAGGAATGTGAAATAATAAATACAATAAAAAAGAGGAAACTAGAGTACTTAGGCCATGTAATGAGAAATCCCAAATACGCACTGCTCCAACTCATCATGCAAGGGAAGATAAAGGGAAAAAGAAATGTTGGTAGGCCTAAAATGTCTTGGCTAAAAAATCTCAGAGATTGGTTTAATTGCAGCAGCATTGAACTATTTCGATCGGCCGTCGACAAAATCCGTATAAGAATGATGATAACCAACCTCCGTGAAGGAGAAGGACCATAAGAAGAAAGAAGATTTTTAAATTTCACAAAAAAAAGTAGAAAAAAATTTTAATAGTTGTAAAACAAAGTCTATTTTAATTTAATACTTTCTCTTGTGTGATTCAGCAAATTCATGCCGCGCATTATAGAAAGAGAAAATAAGAAATCACTAAATGTAACAACAGGAAGAAATACAAAATCATTCTTTAAAAGTGCGGTTTAAATTCGACCACCCCCTGTAGACAGCAGGACCAAATCGGGCGTCTGCAAAAAATGCTGCGGTTCGATCCCCGCCGCCCGAATGCAAAACACTGCGCTACTCTTCGGCATCCCAAGGCCGCGGAGGCAAGGCGCTAACTTTAGCGCGGCTGTTTACAGTTTGATTACACCTCGCGTTTTTAAATCGCGCCGCGGGCGCAGGCCGGATTTTTACCGGCGCGCGCCCGAAGCTTACGTGACCTGAAATTTCAGCCGCTCGCGACAGGCGCTAACTGCCCTAAATTATGGCTGCTGCCCGCGCTATCTACCTGCAATTTCGCTAGTTAACAGATGTAAGCTGAAATTATACAGGTCGGCGCGGATGATTGAGTGCGACGAGAGGGAACGCTGGGAACGCTGTTGCAGAGCGTATGCTTGGGACGGTGCAGATATTTATCGGGGCGCTAATTGCAGGTAAGATGGAGAACAAGGTCACTCGGGTTCTCGTAATATCGAAAACAGCGGCTGCGGGCTCCAGTCACACTTTGTTTTGCAGCTTGCTCGCCGCAGAATAACACTGCGATACCTTTTTTGTAAATGGTGCGTGCCAATAAGTGTTGTCACATGAAAAATGCAGACGGTGACGTTTTAATAGTTTTTATTTACTGCACGGAATGGTTTAGAGTGGTAAATAACAAGAGAGCTGTTTACTTCTTTTTCAGTTAGTAATTTATGTCGCCCCGGAGAAGTTTTCAAACTTTTTTACTGGGTAACATGTACTTGAAAAAGGTAAAATTTGCTACAATTCTTTGTAGCAGCCAGGCTACAAGATACTGCGGTCACAGAGATTTCTATTATTAATTTAGCTTAGTTTCATTACATCGGCAAGTTATAACTGAGGCCGGTATCATATAAACCAAATCACAGCAATGTCGGCGGTTCAACAATTTATTCCGGTACAGACAGAACAAGCTCAACCGATACAATTTGTCCAACAAAGCTATCAATATACTCACAGTTTCCCAAATTTAAATCAAACAACCGCAGATTGCCCTGCTCTAGACACATCTGTAACTTCTAATGTCGCATCTTATCAGCCTCAATTGTCTATCAGCAGCAACAAATTCCTACAGTTTCTTACAACACAGAATGGCAAACAGCTAATAATAAAAAAACGTAAAACTAGGAGCTACTGGCTAAACCCTAAAACCGTCGTAGTGCGCTCACCGATGTAAATTTACAGGAGAACAGGGTAGACTTTATTCAAAAAAAGTGATTTTAAACCGCCAGCGATATTCGACTCGGGTCGTTTACTCAACTTCTTAGAAGCTACAGCTAAATACGGTACATATTAAGGTCTCTATCAAACGATAATATCAAAATACCTGAAAAATACTCATTAATAACCACAGGTGTAGCAGAAAAAAAATAGAATTCCACATTTATTAAATTAAGCAGGAACGCAACTTTACAGTTTTTCTAAGGAATTTACAACCATCCACGAGCGTTAATGAAATCTAAGAAGAACTACAAACACTTGGGCACAAAGCAACCAACGTATGGAATGTTAAGCAGGCTAGCACGAGAAAAGAATTACCCGTCTTTATTGTAGATTTAAAACTCTCCGATAATAATTAAAATATATACAATATATTCTCTTGTCAAATTTGAATCTCCACGAGCCAAGCGAAGAATGATCCAAGTGTCAGAAACATGGGCATACCAAGAACTTTTGCAACAGAACTCCTTAATGTGTAAAACGCACAGTTATGCATGTGAACACAAAGAAAAATATAAAAATGGGACGTTTGGCAATTGTAACGGGAAGTTATAAAGGATGCCCTGTCTATAAGAAACTCCAGCAAAGAATCTTCCCACCTCTACGACAAAGAACTGTCCCAAGTGCAAGACCCTATCGACTAAGCCTCTCATTTGCTCAACCACTAATCAACAACACTCAACCCTTCAACAGTACAACTTTACAGCAACAGAATACTGGCCCAACACCTCAACCTAACGACATGACTAGATTAAAACAGATGTTAAAACAACTGATAGAACAGATGAGCACAATGTTAAACCTTTTAAAAATCATGTGATTTGTAGGTTGGTACATCTGTCAGTTGTTTACATGTTAGTTTTCAGCGCAATCTGTCAAATAGTTTGTGTGTAACAGCTTTGTAAACAAGTCATTGTTTGGTGTATTCTGTGAATGTCAAATTTAGTTGAGCAAAGAGTCTGCTGAAATTTTGTGTCTGTAACAAAATATCACGTTCGAAAGCGTTGAAAATGTTAACGATAACCTACGGGGACTCGACAAAGTCGAAAACACAAGAATATGGGTGGTACAAAGAGTTTAAAGCGAGCCGTACTGTAGTTGATGATTTGCCGCGTTCCAGTCGTCCTTCCACCTCTGTGACTAACGAAAACACCAAAAAAGTTAAGAAAATTGTGCTCGAAGCAGCTGATCTTGGTGTTTCGTTCGGATTGGTGTAGAGCGTTATGCACGATGTTTTGGACATGAGACGAGTTGAAGTGCGGCTTTGCCAAGGGCGTTGAATTTTTTCCAGAACAGTATCGCATTGATGTCGCTAAGATAATGCTTTCTTTGGGCCAAAATGTTATCGAAGGGATTATTGCTCGTGACGAGACATGGGTCTATGAATATGACATCGAAGCGAACCAACAATCATCAAAATGGCGCTTCTCAGATGAGCCAAAAGCTAAAAAACCCCGACAAAGTCGATCCAAAATCAAGGTTTTGTTGACAGATTTCTTTGATTGCCGTGATGTGGTCCACTCCGAATTCCTTCCGCCAGGCCAATCAGTAAATAAGAAGTATTATGTTAGTTTACTAAACCGTTTGAAGGGGAATGTTCGTCGCAAGAAGCCGAAATTGTAGAGAAACAACTCGTGGTTTCTCCACCACGACAATGCATCGGTTCACACATCACATCTTGTATGCGACTATTTGACCAAAAACAAGGTTAATGCCGTTTCGCAAACTCCATATTCACCTGACATGGCCCCGTGTAACTTTTTTCTGTTCCCACTTCGCGGAAAGCATTTGAGATGATTGAAGCAGTAAAGGAGAATTCGCAAAAGAAGCTAAAGGTAATTCCAAAATCGGCCTATGAAAAGTGCTTTGAGGATTGGAAGAAGCGTTGCAATATGTGTATTGCTTGAGATGGAGATTATTTTAAAGGGAATAAAATAAATATCGATGAATAATTGAACCGTTTTCGTTTTACAAATTCCGGGCACTTTTTGATCAAAAAGTATAATAGAAAGTCACCTTAAAATAAAGGTATGGAACGCCAGTGGGCTCTCACAACACAAAAATGAGCTTTTATTACGAACCATTCTTTCGACATTACGCAACGCAACATCCTGGTGGTACGGCACACGCTGGCACAGCCATGCTCGTCAAGTATTCAGTTAAGCATTATGTTCTTTTTAAATACAGTCTCCCTCAACTACAAGCTACGTCAATAGTAGTCGAAGTAGGCCCACTCACAGTATCAGCGGTTTATTGTCCATCAAGGCATAATAACAAACAAAATACCTACAAAATTATTTCCCTACACTAGATAACTCAGCCCCACAAATAAAAAAAGGTTTCTGACCTGGGGTCTCACTATGCTTACTATATGTTTTTGGGGTCGCTGAATCCGAATCCGAGGTCCATGTAGCTCGATCGGGTCTGGATTTAGCCATAACCTCAAAAAATCTCCTAATGTAGGCTAATAACAGCGTTAAAAAAATTTCTTTGGTCTAGGGATCAAAATATGTTGACTATATGTTTTTGGGTTCGCTGAATCTAAAACTAAAGTCTATTCAACCCAGTAACGTTAGGGTTCAACCATAACCTTTAAAAAAACGGCAAATGTTTCCAATATTTGCAAATAAAATTCCCTAAATATTCTGAGGCTAAAATAAAAGAGGGAGTTTTTGATGGACCTCAAATTGTTTAAGGCTAGTGACCTTACCAATTACATGAATAAACTTGAGAAAGCAGCATGGCTGAGTTTTCGATCAGTAGTAAAGTCTAGAATACAGAGATATCGTTGTTGGTTTGATAAAGGACTACGAAAAGCTGGGCTGTTCAATGAACTTGAAACACCATTTTCTCGACTCCTATATAGACGAATTTCCCAACAATCATGGTCATTTCAGCAAATAGTAGGGGGAACGTTTCCATCAAAACCTTAAAGTAATGGAAATTCGTTATCAGAGTCAATGGGACGTGAACATGCTGGCAGATTTCTGTTGGATGCTCAAAATGAAAACGCAGGACAATAGAAAACCTAAAAAAATCCCTTGCACTGCTCATTTGAAGAAAAAAGAATGCGTTACAGTTTAAAGAAAATAGTTAAAACAATAATACCACTTATATTTATTACAGTAGCTCGAATCACATCAAACAGCCCTTTTAAGGGCTACATGATATACAAATTCGATAGTGCAACCTCCTCGTGGGGTATATTGGGTAACGCTAATGCCGACGGTAAGGCAGTTTTATAATAAGAAACAACATGAGATAAATAAACATATTAGGGTACAATAGCTTTAGGGTACTCCTCATAAGACAACAATGGCGTAAGGAAAACTTTAATGAAATTAGGACATTAGAATATTCAGGATTCGGGTTATGCGGTTATGGAATTGAGGAAATATCAAGTTCAATGGTTTCGAGATCGCCTGGATTATGTGCTTACTATCTTATGGGTTCATTTGAATTAAAAATTGTTTTTGGGTTTGGATTTTTGTTTTTTTGAGGTTATGTCATAATTCTAGAGTAATGGGGTTAAATATACGTTGATTTTAATGTCAGCAACCCCAAAAACATATAGTCAACATATTTTGATCCCCAGACGAAAGAAAATTTTTTTAACGCTGTTATTAGCCACAATTAGGAGATTTTTTGAGGTTATGGCTAAAGCCAGACCCGATGGAGCTACATGGACCTCGGATTCGGATTCGGCGACTCCAACAACATATAGTAAGCATAGTGAAACCCCATGTCAGAAACTTTTTTTTATTTGTGGAGCTATGTAATAGATTTATGTCGGGTGGTGATTTTAACGCTAAGCACACCCACTAGGGTTCTAGGCTTAGTACTACCAAAGGCAAAAAAATGTTGAAAGCTGTAACCAACCAGGGACTATTATCTTTACATAATGTCCCACGGGGCCTAGAAAAAAATCTGTTCTGCTTGACCTGTGCTTTGTAAAAGCAATAAACATAAACCTTCTTAATGTCAATTCGTGCCTTGATCTCTACAGATCACACCCCGGTTATAGTAAACTTGGACACTACTGTAATATTAAAAAAAAACACATTCAGTTACAAACAGAGATTACGAAGAATCTGGCAGATAACACGACATCCAAACGACAGAAGAGTCTTAAATCAGGCAACTACTGAGCTCAAAAACTTACTTTCTACTATTAGAAGTCAAAATGTGTAAAACTACTTAAGACATCTCTCTCCATTGGATGCAAATGATTATTCGCTATGAAGAGCTACAAGATACCTCAAGCAACCTCAGCAGCATAAAAGACCAATCCGCATTACCAACACCTGGGCCAGAAACGACCCAGAAAATATTTTAACGTTCGCTGATCATTTAACCAATGTTTTTAAACCATTCCCGGTCAGTCTAGATAATGAGAATGAGATCCGCAACATACTAGAAGTGCCACATCAAATGAGTTTGCCAATTAAAAATTTTAAGGTTTATCAGGTAGGAAACACGATTTACATACAAGTAAACTCACACAAACCCTCTGGCCACAATGTCATTATCGCCCGTATCTTCAAAAAGCTGCGTCAGGAAGGATATCAATATATAACTAACCTCTTTAACGGAGTTTTACGACTTCGACACTTTCCTAAATAGTGGAGAACAGCAGTAATAATTATAATACCAAATCCAGGCAAACTTACTGACCAACCAGCCTTCGACAGGCTAATCAGTCTGCTGCCGACTCTGTCAAAAGTGTTTGAAACACTGCTCCTACAGAGGTTATACCCAATACTCTTAGAAAATCATTTGATACCTAGTCATCAATATGGTTTCCAGAAAAAAACATGCGCTAGTTGAACAAGTTCATAGGGTTGTAGACAAAATCATGAAAGACTTTGAGGAACGTAAATACTACACAGCTTTGACAAGGTCTGGTTTGAAGGTCTCTGCAAAATTAAGAAAACCCTACCTAAGGATTATTTCGAACTGTTGAAGTCATACTTAATCACTCGACGCTTTTTCTACATAAACATGGCAGCGAGTTAACACCTCTATATACCATTAACTCGGGCGTACCTCAGGGTAGCGTGTTGGGAACAATTCTCTACTTGCTGTTTACAGCGAATCTGTCCACAACATCCAGAACCATGTTCGCTAACTAGACAAAATACAGAGTTGGTGCACCAACTGGCGCGTTTCCATAAATGAAAGCAAATCAGTTCATGTAATGTTCATGCTAAAGAGAGACACCTGTCCGCCACTGACGCTAAACAGTCAGCAAATTTCGCAAGCTGATAGGTATCCACCTGCATAAAAATCTGACTTGGAGAACGAACATATGGACAAAACGCAAACAAATGGAGCTAAAATTACCAAAAATTCACTGGCTATTAGGGCGACAATCCCAGCTATCCTTAGAAAATAAGTTGCCCCTACACAAAACCAAAATCAAGTCCATATGGACATATGGAATGCAACTCTGGGGTACTGCCAAAACATTCAATATCTAAATTCTTAGAAGATTTTAATTCAAAGTACTCAGAATGATTGTAAACGCACTATGGTATGTCCCCAATAAAACTATAAAACGCGACCTTAAAATAGCTTTAGTTAATGAAGAAATACTACGGTTCAATGTGCGTTATCGAGACCGTACTAGTGGTCGTCCAAATACACTAGACGAATGCTTAATCGAAAGTGACGACAAAGTTCAACGGCGCCTAAAAAGATTCAAACCCTTAAATCTCATAAAGAGATTTGAGTAACTACGTAGTGCAGTGTCGCAAAACTCATAGATTAGCCAGATTTGTTAAACTAATTTTAATTACGTGCTTAAACTTTATGTTCTCATCAATTTGCAATTGTTAAATTAACTACTGAATATCTTTGTATGACAGCTTGTAGTGCAATATTTTAAATAAATAAAAAATATTACAAACTATACTATTTTTTAATTTTTACAATCTGTCTATCAGAAACGTACAGTAGGCGATTTGACAATAATATTCATACAAAAATAACATAAACAAGTGGAAGCAAACTAATGAGAGTTCCCATTAAGTAACTTAGTAATTTTGTATTGCTAAGTTTCCACTATACATATTATTTACACAATACGCATTATATACTGTCACGCAAAGCGGTATAAAAGTTTGGAAATTTTTATCCGTTTCAGTCTAGGCTGACCATCGTCTTCCTCTAGGAGGGGCTATAAACTAAGATCAAACGAAGTCACACTTAAAATAGTTACAACAAGAATTCAAGGACTGCAAGCGATTTACAGAAGGTAGAATGTGTTTCTGAGTCATAATGAACATTTTGGTTCTAAAATTATTTCTATAAAGTAACCTTTCAAAACTATTAAGGTGCTAAACAAATATCAACTTGTCCTTTGCTTTTTTAGGATTCTTCAATGGGGACGTTATAATCTGGTACTCTTTTTGGATTTATTTTTAATGTAATTTAAAAATTTTTAATAAAGGGTTGACATCAGGTATTAAATTATATAATCCTTTTCTAGCATTACTTAAGAGCAAAATAAAAATGCATTTCTTAAATATGTAACAAATGTTTAAGTTTCTTATTTTTTATTTTAGTTTCTATCACATTTTTGAAGTGGGAATACATATAAATACTCCTTGTAATTGTTTTATTTTTGTGCAGGTTTTTGTAATAAATAATCTGATGATTCAGTACCAGGAATGATTGGTAAGTAATGTTGTATGGCCTGTTTATTATTTGAAAATATGATGTTTGCCAAATTCAGCAGAACATTATTTTTTCTGGCTATTGCTTCTTTTAATATATAACCGTTGGTAGACAATATTGCACGTCACTAACTTTTTATTAGATGGTTGAATTGTATGCTATGCTCTGTATTATTTACCTAAGAGCTCCACTTTATTATTAATTTCATCTGTTGTTATCAGAGATATTTCTGAGTTTATATCCTCTCTAAATAACTCTTTAAATAAGAATATTTTTGTTCTTCGCCAGATCAGTTGCGTTAAAGGTCAAAAAACCAAAAAACAGAAGTGATAACAGCGTTAAAACCAAAGAAAGCGCCAAGCCTTAATGGCATCCCTAAGAAAGCCATCAAAGCATTGTCCCAAGGAAGCAATCATCTGCGTGACCACCACACTATCTTGAGATTACGGTACTTACTCCACAAGTAGAAGAACGGATGTCGTAATGCTTCTCAAACGGGGAGATGGGTACTTTTTCCTAGATTACCGACCCAGTAGACTGTCGCCCAGTCCGGAAAAGGGAATGGAAAGGAATCCATCAGTATCTGAAAAGAGAGGTTGAAAGCCTATTTTCCACAGAGATGCAGAAATCCCCATCAAGAAATGTTTGAAAACGAAGTGACAAAACTCTACACCGACATCTAAGGCCAGCCTAACCCAAATATCAAGCGTTTCAAAAACTACGATGCAGAAGAACATAACCGTCACAGACGCCCAAAAATTGTGATTCTTTCGTAAAGCGGCAACGGAGCCGCCAAAACGGCCTACCACACTTTCCACAACGGACTGAAACCCAGATACCTCAAAAAAGTAAATAAATAATATGTGAGTGATGTGAGTGAGAATGAGCTTTGCAAGTGAATGAATGAACAACAGATACGCTTATAAACCACACCCGGAATCGAATCGGGTAGAGAAAATTTTAAACAAATAAGTACATAGTGAAAACCTACGCCACTACAACTATAGTACATTATTTGCTATTATGCATCAGAAGTATATTTCCACACATTCGTGGAAGCAGATCTACAATTAACACCAGCTTAACTGAACCAAAGAATAAACCGTTGCTAAACATGTCTTATATAATCTTTACCATAAGATTACTTTCCTAAAAAAAGTTTTGTCCAATTGTAGAAACTGTTCTCCAAAGTAATACAAAAAAGGGGAGAAAACTATTAAATTTAAAATAATTTTTATAGAGACGCCTGATTTTATTTATCTATGTACATTATGCTGTTTTTAAGAAGTAAAAAGGATTTGCCGTGCAATACAAAATATCAGAACAATTACTAACATCAGCAGGTATAACGCTGTATAACAAGTACAGTAAAGTAAACATTAATCACTACAACCGGTTTCCATTAAAAACAAAATGATTTTTTATAACATCAGTATTAATTTATTACAAACTAAATTTAAGAAGTTTGATCATTATTATGCTCTATGGGCGACGTGGCTTTCGCTGCAGCTTGAAGGGTTTATTGTACCTACTAATGTACACTAACTTAATATCAGTACGTCAAATAAACTCATGGGTTGAGCGATACTCAAACTCTTCTCCAGGTCACGGACAGTGCCAACTCTTAACCGCGAAGTCGTGGAGACGGCCTTTCTGCTACATTACTTAGTTTTTAGATAAGACGCCTTACCAGGCGTGTAACCTTAAAAAAATTATCTATATGTATAAAAGCTGTTAGAATGCTTCAATTATTGTTAGTTTGGTATAATTCGTCTTCTATGTTTAAATTACTACTATTAGTCTCTATAGTTAATTTCATACAGTTAATTATGTTGATGTGTGGGCATAAATATCTGCTACAAAGCTTTAATTTCCTTGAAATAAGGGTTACCTACAGTGTCACTTAATAAAATACAGATCAAATAAAAAACGTCTTTGTTGTTATTTACTTGATTATCTTTAGTACATACACAACTAGACAATCTTAATTTAGTCACTGTACTCTCATTGACTCTCATTATTCTGAAAAATTTGGCTGAAAAATGATTTATCAACTATCCTACTGACCAACGCTACATGTTCAATAACTTATATTTTTACATAACCCACACTTTTTTATAATAAATAAATTTGGATATTCAAATATGTTATCAAAACCATCAAATATCATTTTTCTGGTTCATTATAAATTTGTCAGCATGGAAAATTTGCACACAAAACTATTTAAAAAAGTTAGAGAATGTTTGTTATCACCAAATCTTTTCTTTTGGTTGATACAAAAGTTTTTATGTTAAGGAAAGTTACCACCAGTTGTGTTAGTGCAAAAAAGATATTGACCTAGAACAGGAATAGAACAAGTGCAGACATGCACAAATAAAAATTTGCGGCCACTCCGGTCAAATCGGTATCGAGATTTTCCGATCAGACCGATTTTTGGCGTCTAGACTTGACTTATGGTCCTTAGTTGAAAACTGAAAACGTTATGTTTCTATCTATCACAGATCAAAAATTATAAGGCGTGACAAGTGTCAGAAATGACAGATATAGAAACTTGTCTCTAGCTGCCTTGATCAAGAGTTGAAAAATAAAAGAACGGACAGACAGACGACATGACTCTATACATAAGGCTTTTCATTTTAATGTATAGAAGCCTAAATAGAACTTTCGAAACGTTACTTAATGTGAGCAGGTTTCTTTTTCACAACAAATTTGACCTGCCGTAGAAAAAATTCTTTCGCGCAGAACTGAAATTGCGGGAATGCAATGTCGTTTCAACACCAAGCCGTGTAAAATTGGTTAAACATACTTTCTTGATTCCCACCAAACCAAGGGGTCGCTGGTTTTACGAGGTACCTTCTACTAAATATTTATCCAATTCTATGATAGCTGTTGCAGATGGATCGTGGCTACCTTGCAATTTGTTGACGCCTTCGTCAAATTCATCCCGAATGGATGGCTCCTGAAGAGCGATGGACCTAGAGGACGAAGGTTGATAATCATGGGTATGTGAATTATCATTGACCTGCAAGGATTGCTAAATGGCCTCTTACTTTTCCAATAAGCTCCTGATAGGCAACTTTATATTTACACTCATCAGCAAAACCCTGCCTCTTAAACATGGGGTCTAGCAGGATGGCTTGAGGAACCAGCTCTTGGGGCTCCTTTACCCCAAATCGATCTGTTAAACCGCTAAGGAGTTCAGATGTTAAAAACAATATCCTATTCCCGGGATTTATACCATGTTCAAAGACCTTAACCCGTCGTGCCATTAACCTAGCTAAAATTGTTGTTTTCGACAGTGTCACGTTTTTTTTTCTCCAAAATTACCTTAATACCTCATCAAAATCTTTCAAATGCCAGTCAGCATCATCTATTTCAATTTTAACCCCTAAAAGTGCCAGCGTAGAAATGATAGCATCTTTATTTTTAAAAAATCGTTCTAGCATATCAACGATGGAATTCCACCTGGTTGGCACGTCTTGTTTTAGCTTCAGACGGTTTAGTTTCAAGCTGCCTTGCATTTCTTGCAATTCTGAAAGTGCATGAGAACATTTTTTTAAATATTGCACAACGGTTTTAACTTTTTCTACCGTTCTACAGATTCAGAAATCGCGTTTTGGGCCACCAGATTCAAAGTATGGGGAAAATGGCCTAAATTTTGTAGTGGCTATCAAAGTTTTTATTTTGAATTTGTTGAGTCTATAAAATGAGCAGATGGGCATAAAAACTTACGTTGTCAATAGTTGTCCAACCGTCAGAAGTAAGACAAATCGCCTTAGCATGGGACAACTCCAATTATAATTTATTGAAATGTTCTGTATAAATACTGAGTAACGAAGAATTTGCTAATGTCTTTCGGCTAGGTAGATTATACGAAGGTCAAAGCATTTTAACAAAATTATTGAATTTTTCATCTTCGACAATCGAAAGTAGGTGGTATTCTAAACAAAACATTTTCAAAAGTTCAATACCTAGCAACCTACATTTATAACTAGGGATTGGCTTAATTATTTCAATAAATCTATTCATTAATAATTGAAGAGCAGGAGGGGGGGGGGCACAAAACTGTGCTCAAAGTCAGGTGTGCTAATGCTATTGCTACAGGATCTTGTGGACGTTCCAGATAATGAAAAAGTTTCTGCCGTTGGAGTTGATGTAGATTCTGAAGGAGTTGAACTTGAAAAGACGATGCAGTAATGTGTGAAACCTCACCAGACTCAAATTCTGTCGATGACGATCTATCGAGGCATAGCCTAACCGCACGATGTTTAAGCTTCAAATGTCTTGTCAGATTTGAAGTGAAACCAGCAGACATCATTATTTTCCCCTGATAATAGCGGCATTTCTATTTTCCTTCTTCTTTGGTAAAATAGTACCAAATATCACTCGACAATATACTAACTCTCACTGATATTTTATTTTACAATAACAACAAAATATTATAAACAACGTAAATATTTTAAATATTATATTATAGATGTTATGATAATATACATACCAAGCTGTATAAAGGCAAAGACTGATAGAGAGAATAAGCAAGGTCTCAACGAACTGAGGAGTTACCGAAATCAAAAACAAATCGAGATCAAGTTTCGGGAGTGAATCAGAACAGTGAGTCAAATCGAGACGGGAGAACCAAGACCTGCTCGCTCACGCTCAGACCGCACGACAGGGAGAGGGCGAGATTCGAGTGAGAGATCGAAGAGCTACTGCTCTTATTTTGTGAGTCATAACTCACTCACTCCCCACCAAGGGCTGGTTCTTTTGAGTAACTCGTGAGCGGATCGCCCACCCCTGATTCCGACAGCAATTTGTCGCAAATACGTTTAGGCTTGGGAATAATTTTAAAGGCGTTCCAAGGTATCGAGGTAGCATCTTAGCCCTAAGGCGATAGTTGCTAAATAACAAAGTGTTACAAACTCCCTTCAAATTTTTGTTTTTATTCGACTCCATTCTTACAATATGTTGATTTTTATTCTAACAGAAAAATTTATCGTATCTATTTGTATGGTGATGTATTAAACTTTCTATCGTTCTGTAAACTATTTTGTACCACTAAAAAAAATTGTTACCGCTATCTTAAAATACGTGTAACTTATATAGGCAATGTTCTATTAAAACGTTAAAATAAATTTAATATTTATAAAACTTATACAATAATAGAAACTTAAATAATATTCTAAAGACTTTTAAGCATATGTCTTTGGTAACTTTTGTAATACCAGTAGGAAGCTGATAATGGACCGGTAAAATGTCGGTTTCTTTGATTTGCGGAGATATCGTATAAATTCAGCACAACAGTGCGATTATTTCGTTTACCTTAGCGAAACTAGAGTTTATTGTCTGACGTATACAATTTGTCCGCGCAACCATATGTGATTGGCACGGATGACGGTTGGCAGTAGTCTCCAATGAGGAATAAAGTTATAGCGAATATTTAGAGCGGATTAGCTTAGAGAAGAACTTTTGCCGAAGTCTAAAGGCGAAAATAAAAGAATCGTCTGCTCCAAAGGCGCCCTGTATCTGTGCAGATAGACTAACCAGACAGAAAAAACTTCCAACAAGATTCTAGCCAAATAAAGTTTGAAATGATACATTTAAATTTTATAAAAACAAAACATCTTAAGTGTTTTGGAAAATTTATTTTTTCATGCTTTATATAGCAATGAATCACGTTGTATATAGAAATGATGGCTCTTTATTATACTCAAAAAAGCTTTTCCACATACCATAGTGGTATAAGTATTGGTAATATTCAGTAATAACTTGGCTGAAGAAAACCTTTTGTTTACAAAATTCTAGTTAAAATTTTGCCTAATATGTTACATATTTATGCGTGCGACAGTTTTATAAAATCCATTCCTATTATTTTTTATGCAAACACTAACCCGGCCCGTGGCTGTGGATGAGTTAACTGAGGCGGTCATTTCAGTATATAATGAAAACTGTTATCTGGTTGTAAAGGCCTCCAGCAGGAATGTACCCTGGTGGAATGAAGTCCTTGCAACCATGAGAAGGCAAGTAAGAAAACTGTTTAACAGGAGACTGGGATACCTATAGGGCACCCCTAACTGAATATAATAAAGCATTGAGAGATGCCAAGAGAGAATCATGGAGGAGGTACTGTGAGGAGATTGAAAATACTCCAGCATGTGCCAGACTCCGTAAAGTACTCTCAAAAGACTCTCATTTCAATTCGATTAGTACTCTGGAATCTGAATCCGGAGAGTACACCAAAACAGGGAAGAAATATTGACCGAACTTATTCCGATACATTTTCCTGGATTTGCAATTATACAACAGTTGCCCTCAAACTGAAGAAACTAGGTATCTCTTGATCTTGGCGACACGGCATCAAGAAAAGACTGGGAGACTGGAAGAAGAGTGGTAACTTTCAGTAAACTCAAATGGGCTAAAAAACTCATTTGAAGCCTATAAATCTCCGGGACCAACGGAATTATTCCTGCAATGTTACTTCCAATGACTAAGATCTGCATAATATTCAGAGCCAGTTTGTCCCTAAACTACTTGCCAAAATTATGGAGACTTACCAGAGTGGTATTTACACCAAAGCCTGGTCGGGCCCACTATTTGCAGGCAAAAAGTTACAGACCAATTAGTCTTATGTCTTTTTTGCTTAAGACGTTGGAAAAACTGCTTAATGAGCACATTAGGGAAGGTATACTGGTACACCAACCACTGTATGAAAACCAATTTGCCTATCAAGCTGGTCCCTCAACTAAAACAGCACTTCACTACCTCACCTGGAGAGTAGAGGAAACACTGGACAACAAAAGATTCTTCTATGTGCTGTTTTGGACATAGAAGAATCTTTGACAATACATCTTTCAACTCTATAACCTCGGCCCTGAAAGGGTGTGGCTTGGAGGAGACCTGCTGCAGGTGGATAGACTGCATCCTCAAAAAAAGGATTGTTTATTCGTCTATTTATGACAAAACTATAATGGTCTAGGTAGCGGGGGGGAGTTCTTCCCCCCTGCTATGGGACCTGGTAATGGATGGACTTTTAAAGAACTTAAAAGGCAAAGGATTCTCTTCTGTAGGGCACGCCGATGAGCTAGTTGTCTTGGTGGAAGGGAAAGTTGTAGGCACGTTCATGGGACGGATGCAGAGGGCGCTGAACGTAGTCTTTTCCTTGGCGAAAAAGAAATCACCATATCGGGAGAAGTAAAGTATCTAGGAGTCGTTTTTGATTCTAAACTTACTTGGAACCATCATATTGAGAAAATAGTCGACAAATCGGTGACAACTCTAGCAGTTGTTAGACGGATATAAAAGTCGTGTGGGCTAAAACCAGGACTAGTGCACTGGTTGTACATCAGAGTGGTTAGACCCTCTATTACATACTCAGTTTTGGTCTGGTGGCCCAAAGTTACACAAGAAACCACCAAACTAAAACTAGGCAAGGTACATAGACTTGCCTGTTTGGACAATACAGGGCGATGAGACCACGTTCACTGCAGCAATGGAGAGTCTTCTAGACCTCCCACTTCTGCACATTGCGATTCAGGGGGAGGCAAGATTGGATCACTATAGGCTGCATCATTCACTGTACAAGACACATACGGGTACAGAAAGTACAAGAATATTTGATAGTCTGGAGGGACCTTTGCTTAAAATAAGGACGGACCACATGACTTCAAAAATATGTGACGACTCTCTATTCGAGGTGATCATGCAGGTTCGAGGTAGGAGCGAGACTTTTAGACAGGCAATTGCACCTAGTAGCGTAATCTGGTACACAGATGGTTCTAAAACCGAGATTGATACTGAAGCTGAAATATATTCTGAGGTTCCCAGGGTAGAGCTAAGCTTTCTCCTGGGTCAGTGCGTTTCTGTCTTTCAGACAGAAATATACGCCATTCTACAATGTGCGCGAAAATGGTAAAAAGGCTTACAGGGGGAAGCGGATCTATATTATATCAGACAGCCAGGCAACTTTAAAGGCTTTATCAAGCACAAAAGCATCATCTGGACTGGTATGGAAATGCATCAACGAACTCAATGCATTGGAGAACACAACATGGTGAAACTGTTATGGGCACCTGGGCATTGGGGTATCTACGGCAATGAGAATGCCGATGAATAGGCTAGGCAGGAATCTAGTGAGGCTTATATCGGTCCAGAATCTGCTTTAGGAATTTCACAAAGTCCTGCCCGAAGCTTTATTAAGGAGAGGACACGCACTCAACATCAAATGTACTGGAAGAATTAACCAGGGCATAATTTTAGCAAAACATAAATAAGGGACCTTGCCAAAAGAGAGTTGCAGAACTCCTTAACCCAAGCAGGCCACAGCTAAACATAACCATAGGGTTTCTTACAGGACATGCGACTGTAAATAACACCTCTGGAAAATTGGTAAATTCAATGAGTGACGTTGCATGCAGACTTTCTAGCAAGGAACCAGAAACAGCCTTAGATATCCCATGCAAGTGCGATGCGCTGTACAGCAAATGAGAACATACATTCGGAGACCAATCCTGAAAACGGAAGATTTCCAGACACACCCTGTAAAGACCTGTATCTGCTGATTCAGGGAACATCACTTATAGATTGGTTGTGAATTTACTTTATTAGAGTAATCACAATAAGCCATAGGTTGCAGTAAACATGGATCCATTAAGGAAGACATACCCTAAGCGCAAAAGAAAACCCGCCCGTACTGAAAAAGGAAGAAATTTATCTAAAAAATTAAAAGAGCTAATGCAAGAATTTATAAGTAACTCTTTTAATCTGGAACGCCAAAAATACAAAAAATTGGTTGGAACAATTACTACTATCATAAAAGCATGGGAGCAATTTTATTCGAAGTTTATTGAAAGTCTTAACAAACAGGTTCTTCTCTACCTTATCCATTCACGGACCTGACTTCCTCACTGGCGCTGTTATCTAGGCAACAAAAAAATATCCTGGGCTAACATCGGCTCGAAATAAAATTAATAGAGTTTGAGAGGTAGATAGAGATAAAAGTAGACAGTAACACAATTTTAGAAACGATTTTATCACATTTACATTATTAGAAAAGAAATGGCCAAATAAAAACAAAGAGAAGTACAGAAAATTAATTTTAAGATAAAAATTGAGTAAAATTTAATGTAATTTAAGATTACCTAGTGACAAGTATATATAGTACTTTAAGTGGTAGTTAAAAAATTGTGAATAATCAAACCAATAGATATAACAAATATGTAGATTTTCTGTAAATTAACCCTCCTATGACTTATTTTTTCACAGTGATAATTTAACAGTTTAATTGCGTGGATGTTTTTCACCTTTCCAATATACGTTTGGCAAATTCCTGGCGGGCTGTTTAAGTTCAATTTATATGCAAGCCTTTGAAGCCCACAAGTCGCCAATACCTTTGTTTCCCTGCAAGGAACGGGTTGTCCGACCGCGAAGGGGCAGTGGCGGCCCCCAGCAGCGATTCCCGTCCAGCGTCGGCCGCCAGGTGGCAACGGCCGGTTAATATAAAACACAAAGCATTGTTTTTAGTTTTTGTTCGAATTGATGCCACTTTTTAGCATTCCGCGGCTGTCCCGCTCGGGATTGCCTTCACGTGCGCCTCGTACGCCTGACCCACACGTACTCCGATCGGTCTCGAGTGACGACGCTAAGTGCATAATGGCGGCTATTAATTTCCAGCGACCGCTGGCGCAATTTTAAATTGTATTATTAGCCCGAACTGATAGTAACCAGATTAAAGGCCCAATTAGGAATAATTGTACAGGCGGCTGGTGAAGAGTGGCTGGAGCAGAATGGAAATTCAATTACCCTTAAATGGTATGTTGCGGTGGAGGCTGCTGGATGTCGGATGCATGCCTTCAAAATGAGAAGTATGCGGTTAATAATGCAATTAGAAAAATGAAGACTGTCTACGTAGCAACACACAATTCAATTTGTTCGGGAAATTGCATTCCCGCTCGGGCACCCAGACACTGAACTAACAAATGTAACTTATTCTCTTTTTCTTAAATTTTTAATCAACAGAATCTCATGACTGCGATATAACTTTTTTAGTTTAAATTTTTCTTTTCAGTTGCTATTACAAATAAGTTAAACAATTTTAAAATTTTTAAAGTTAACTATCAACAAGCTAAACACATTAAAACGCTTGCAGTAAATAAGTACTCCCTTAAAACAGTATACTATTCATTCAGAAGGAAACACCAAAAATTAACTTATTCTAAAAAAGTTATGCAGCTGAATAGTATCTTTAACACATTGCTGTACTGTTCCTAGTAAAGTTTGCCACACATAGAACAATATGGGAATCTATGGAAAATAGCTATGTAATTATTCAACAGTTGATGGTTTAAACTGCCCTTGGCCTAACTGGATTAACTATTAGGACAAAGTACAATATATATGATATATCAATACATATGGGTTTTTTAAGCTGATGTAATGACAAAATGACAGGAAGAGATCAGTCAACTGGATAGCAGGTCCCGAGCCCATTTCTTTTTAAATCTTCCGAACACAGTTACTTTAACTCAGGTTTCTACAAATGGGTTGGGATAGGCCTCTAGACGATTGTGATGTACTATTGCGCGTTGGTGAATCATCTCCTTTACGAAGAGGAATTGTAGGTCTATATGAAGCGTCTGGTTATTTACGTACCAAGGTGCATTGGCTATTTGCCTAAGAACTTCCGACTGAAATGCTTGAATGCTTCTTAGATTTGACATATTAGAACAGCCCCACAGTTCTAGTCCATACCTCCAAATTAGTTTGATTATAACTTTATACAGGGGAACATTGTTTTCTAAAGAGAGGGAAATTTTCTTCCAAGTAGCCACCATAACTTTGCTATTTTAAGGTCCATTTTTTACTTTTTTTTGTGTTATATGTAATTTCTACATAAATTTGTTATTTAGGTATAGTCCGAGGTATCTGACTTACGGGGCATGTCATATGTTAACATTGTTGAGCTGGACAGATGGGCACCGTTGTCTTCTAAAAGCAAATGACATGTGCGTAGACTTGCTCTCGTTCACCTTAATTTCCCACTTAGTAAACCATTGTTGCGGTAGGTTAAGGTAGTTCTGGAAAGCAGTAACCGGATTTTTATTTGTAACTAAAATTGACGTATTATCAGCGAATGTTCCATTTTATGTAAATGGGGTGATTTGGTAGATCAGATGTGTAGATTAAGTAGAACATTGGTTCCAACATACTGTCCTGTAGAACTCTTGATATAATAAAGTAGTTTTGAAGTTTCTTCACCATATTTGACTTGAAAAAAGCGAGATGATAATAGGGAAGAAAAAGCTTGTTGCATATTGAGATAGAGGCTACCTTAAGAGAGTCATAGTTACGACCGCAACAGGGGGGTCTGGGGGGGCTGTTAAGCCCCCCCAGTACACCCATATCCTGCTGGTGCGGGATGCAGTACCAAGTACTCTTATTGCCGAGTCTCCAAGCACGAACCGGGAGGTTCTACCCTCCTTACAGTACGATCCATTAAAGGTTCCGCACACCAAAGCATGCACCCGGACAAACGTGCAAGTCGAGGCTGGGAAGCTCAGATACTGAACCATGCTCTTTGTTTCACCAGGTCAGAGTACCGGAGGTGTTACGGTTCCGCCCGTCAGACCGACATTGGGCCGGTATAGTTGACGGGCAGTGGGGGCAGGCCGAAGCCTCTCCCGCATAAGGGCATGCTCACACAAAGGTCAACAAGTCCCACCTGTTCCTAAAGCGGTGCCACCACCCCTAAGAGTCCAACACCAATGAGGGGGAACTGGGAAGCCGCCCCAGTTGGCTACCCTCCCTTAGTCCTCGTGTCAGTAAGGTTCCCTTACCACGTTTGACGAGTACCCGTCGAGGTCACTCTCGTGATACCTCTACCCCTCTGTTACCGACTAGCGGCATCCGTTGCCCACAGTTGTGGGATTGGGTAGCTCCACTAGCAGTTTTACGGGTATCTCGCGCCACGGGTGAGACGCACTACCCACTCGTGTCGGTAAAGTTTCCTTTACCACGTTGGACGAGCGGCCGTCGAGGTCACTTGCGTGAGCCTCTACTCTACATCAGTTGATACTTGTTGCGCCCGTTACCCACACTATTGTGGGATAGGGTGGCTCGAAGCACCTTTACGAGTCTGCGTCGTAGAGTGAAACGCAGCCCCACTCGTGTCGGTAGAGTTTCCTCCACCACGTTGGACGAGCAGCCGTCGAGGTCGCTTGGGCGAACCTCTACCACATATCGCTACTGCTACCGGCGTCCTTTGCCCACAAGTGTGGGATCGGATGGCCTGCATAACAGTTTTAACGGGATAACGTCATGTGGTCTAACGTCTCCGTAGGCCTGGGGCCTAATCGATGTAGCAAATACTCCGTCGATAGTACTCATGTTGGCAGGATTTCTCCTGCCTCGTTTGACGAGTTGCCGGCGAGGTCACTTACGTGAACCTCTACCCCACATCATTACTACAGGCGGCATCTGTTACCCACGGATGTGGGATAGGGTAGCTCCACCGCAGTTTTATGGGTAAACGGTGTGGGGTCTCCCGTTTACCCGCCAAACAGAATTTTATTCTTTTAAAAACATTATAAATGAAATTTTGTAAGGGTTTAGAAATTACTAAAAGCAAGCTTATAAGCTGGTAGAAGGTCCCATCTGTTGGCGGTTTCCCTAGTTTTAATATTCAGTTGGATAAGTTAACCCGAGGATGGAATTGAATAATGTATGTAGAAACCACAAACCGTGTCCTGGGGGTTCAGATAATATTTTCCCGATACTTAAATCATATCCTAGTGGTTTCTTCTTGTTTAAATGTTTTATCTTATCTTCAATTTTATTTGCAATAAAATCGGCAATCGGAATAAAGAGTTGGGAGGGAGCATCTAAAAACTATTTAATGTCAGCATTTATATCATCCGTATGTGGTTGAAAAACTTAAGCAAAGTGCTGCGCAAATGTTTCTGTTTTTTTACTGTCGGACCTTGTCCAACTTAAAAATAGGGGAATTTGCAGCTACTGGTCGTTTGAACCCTTTAGCGGATTTTCAGGTGGAAAAATCTCTATTTTAGAGATTACTAAGATATGCAGCAAAAGTTTTATTGCGGACCCCTCGCAGTTTTGATTTTAATTTATTCGCTAGTCTGTTGTAAGCGGTTTGATCCTAAGCAGATTATTCCAATGTTGTAATGAAGTAAATATCTCTTTTGACTTATCTTTGATAAAATATTTTCTCTGATTTTTTCATGCATGTTTATGTAGGGTGGCGCAAAAGTTTCATTTTTTCTGGGTTGACAACTTTAACTGTAAATAAATTGTTAAAATGATTGAAATTACTTAAATTTTGAATTTAAAAAATTGGGTAACAATTTTAATGTGCAAGTTAAAATTTTGGCTGGTCTTTAGCATTGCTGGAAGTTAAGGCAAAGTTGAAGGTGAAGATGCAATATTAGATTGTATGGTCTAAAATTGTTTAAAAAACTTCTGATCACCCAACAATTGCAACAGAAGCTCGCACTATTTGATTTACAATAAACGTGGTCAGTTGTATGAGCTAGAAAAAGTCAACAGATGCTGCAGAGAAACCGCCGCATGCTTTAACGCAAGAACAAGTTGAATAAGAGGTTAATGTTGGAAAAAGATATTTAGTACTCTTAGAATCTCCTATTCTTTGCCATATTGTTACAAGTGACGAAAAACCGATCTATCTCAGATTGATCTAATAGTTAAGTAGAGGCCAAGTAGTAGAAGCTGTAGTAAAACAAGAAACGAGCGTTGGGACAGATGTATAACGCCAGGCCACGTACGGCCCAAAGAACCTAGCAGAAAGTGAACTGTTTTGGCACCATTGGATTACCGTGTTCCGATCAATGGATCACATTTTGGGCGTTGCTTTGGTAGCTTTCAGAAAGTACAAGAAAGATGTTGATTATTTGATTTAAAACACCAAGAGGCAGAGGAAACTTGATCGATAGGTGTATTCTATACATACAACATAATGGCATATATTTTTATTTTTAATTTTGTATTTTCTTTAAAATACTAAATAAATAATTTTATATTAAAAACGGAAAGACTTTTGCACGACTTTTAATATCATGGTTTTTATCTTTCCTTTTAGGACTTTTTATCAACTTCCTATACTATTCCAGTAATTTTTTTTTATTTTTTTTTCTAATTGCCTACTTCGTACAAAGAACTTTAAATGTAACAAATGTTGTAATTAGTTTTTAATTTTTTTTAATATTTGCTCACTGCAGTAAAGAGTTACAGACGAATACTTTAACATGAGCAGATTTTTAGTACTCCTTTTTATTATCCTTGAATTAAAATTAATACAAATTTAACCACTTGTAAGCATATCTTGAATACAATATAAAAGAATCATACCATGAATGAATAGTAGCTTAAAAAATCACTAATTTTTAATAATTACACAAAAAAATATTATTTTTGGCTGATTTAATCCTCATTGTATTTATATTAAAAATAAGATAACCGATATGGCCCAATTTCTGTACTTCTATGAAAATTGCAATAGAGAATTGGTTAAAATAACAATGATGTATTATCAGAGAACCAATCTCTTCTAATTGCAAATAGAAACATGAAATCAACAAAAGCGCTTCTATTCTGTCAAACCACGATTTACATTTCAACAACTGAAAGACTTAAATGTGACGGTTAATTACTTTTGATCAATAGCTCATTAATAACGGAAAGAGTAGTTTATTGGTCAATTCAATTGCAAATAGAACTTTTATAACAAAGCGATTCTAGTTCTGTCAAACAAGTTTAATTTCAACAACTGAAAGACTTAAATGTGACAGTTAATTATTTTTGATCAATAGCTCCATTGTACGGAAAGAGTTAATTGGTTCGAATCAATAGTGAGGCTTGAATAAGTGCTTTTTTTATATAATATCGCGATTCAGTCGATAACAAGCTAATAAAAATCAACTAACTGTAAAAGATCCATAGAAAGTTTAGACTCAAAACAGAGCTTTAAAGTAATTCGACTTTTTCACAAACCTGATCGATAAGAAACTACTTCACAACTACGGAGATGATTCATAAATAATTTTTCCATTGTAAACATATTTAAACTAAAATTTTTATAATGACTTACTAATTAAAACAAAAATCTTGGCTTTTCAAAATAAAACTGATATCCTTTAACAAATCATAGAAAAAAGACTCGTGCCCAGAAACTCAAATTTATAGAAACTAAAGACAACCAATCATAGTATCGTCCTTCTAAAAATGATCTCATGAGACACTCAGTTGCTTTCAAATGTATTTAGCCAAATTCATCAAAATCAACAATATTTTTCGCTCTTCTTATTAAGTAAGCTGTCCAAAAGCAATTAATTTATATTATCACAAAATGATTAGTTCTTGAACCTTACTACATGGTGAATTACAATCAATAATTTGTGTGTTGTAGGTTAAAATAATTTATGACAGTATATTATTCATTTAAATTTATTTTATAAATATAAATGTGTAAACCCTTTGAGACAACTTGGTTCGTCACTTTGCACAACACCCGATTAGCAAACACATTAGGAGGCATTAAATAACCACTTGCTTGATTAAAGTAATTGACATATTTCTTTGAAGCATGGAATTGGACAAATGTTAGAGAGCGTTGCCAAAATTAGCAAATAAGATAACATTACGTTTATTAATACAAGTTCTAAAGAAATCAACGCACAATTACTAAAAGAAAAGGTTTGATACAACGTTCTAAGAACAAGAAACATTTCTTTTTTATTTTGTAAGAACAATTTTACAAGAACATTTAATGTGTGTGCTAGTTTAACTGTGCTGATATGAATAACAAAACTACAAAGAAAAAGCAAAGGATGCAGAAAAAATCATTAACATATATTTACTTTAAGAATTGAAAGTGCTAATGTGAAATAATATAAATGTTTATTTTAACAATGAAAATTACATGATACATAGAGTGATCCAAATTGGACTTCAGAGTGTTTATCTGAATAAAGAAAAATATTTAAATAATCTGTATTTTATTGGTATCAGTATAAAGTACAGACATGGCAATTATGTATGAAAAATGATGTCGGCCAAATGCCTTTAGCGGAATTTTTCATAATATTTTTCTATAAATGAAGCTATGTTTCAGAAATTACACGTCTTGTATATCTAATATTTGTTTTTAACTCTGAAACTGTAGTAAATTTATTTACATAAATTCCCTTATTCACACTTGTCTTAGAGGAAAAAATGTAATGGTGTTAGTTCAAAATCGATTTGGTTTGAGTTAATGTAAATATCAGGCGCTATATGACATGTGGCTCCATCTTGTTGAAATCATATGTCATGTTTAATTAAAAAGTGCTGTTTAGCATCTCCCAACAACGTACACCACTGACATCCTTCAGCGCATCATACTATATTTGTGGCTACATTGACTTTTCCTGAATGGCATGTGCATTTTCACTGCCATTTCAGATGGGACAATTTTGACGATTCACAAGTCCATTTAAAGAAAAATGAGCTTTGTTACTTCATATCAAAATTTTGCAAGAATTATCATCAAATGCCATATTCTCTGAAACTCAGTTCACAAACCTACGGAGCTTTTAATAGACTTGGATGGACTACTAACTATAGAAGTACCAACTCCCAACATTTACAGAACCGGATCGGAGTGCAATTCAAATCCTAAAATTTAAGTTTGATTATCCTATATTGCAGAATATAAAACAAATACATGATATAGTCCAAAGTATCTGGGCACCCTTATAGAGAAGTAGATATGACTGTTACGCTTAGTAAATGTCATAGAACGAAATAAAAGTCTAGGCAGTAATGTATGTAAGTCATACAGGTTAAGTGATTCTGAACGCAGCATGATCATTGGATGACATCATTATCACAAATCTGTTAATGAAATCTTGACTTTTCTACAGATCCTTAAATCAAGGTAAGTAATGTCATTATAAAATGAAAAGGTCTGAGATGTAAAATAGCTTCTAAATAAACTGGCTTAATTATCGTAGCCACAACATTTTACAAAGGGTAGTGACGAAAAATTGAATGCAACGGTGACAACGATGGCTGGTAATTATTAAGATATTTTCAATATTATCGTTAGTACCAAAACGTTGACGTCTGGAAAGCATATATTTCCACAGTCATACAACCACTCATAGGCCCAATATGTCCAACAATGTCAAACATCGTTTGTAATTATGCAAAGCTTACAAACAAGTTCTGTAGAATAATAAATCTCGCTACAGGGGCTAGCAATCCGGTGGATGCCTTTGAGTTTTGGGGATACCAGCAGAACGCTTCTTATAAGAGTGTATTGTTCCAATATTTAAGTTTGGTGATGGAATCCTGGGTCTTTAGTTTCTGTAACCAAAAGGATAAACACTAAAATATATCTTAATGTTCTTGGTACCTGTGTGCTTCTAACGCTCCAACAATAGTTCAAAAAAAAGATTCTTCCTGTACTAAAAGGATAATTATGCTATCTACACAGCGAAAGTTAAAAACTGGACTGGTTTTTACGTAATCCCTATCTCGATTCAATCTTCATTGATTCGACTCGCTCCAGCTTTCATACAAGATGTGATTAATACTAAAGGTGAATCAACACCCGACGTGTCAAATAGGTCTCTGATTCTACTACAGTGATTGTTCGGATATTTTTGGCAGTACAGTGTAGAAATTGAATTACTTATTCTCTCAATTCATATAAGTATCATTAGTATCAAAATATAGAATAACAATATCGTGCAACACAGCACCGTATAATTATATAATAAATAAATTATTTGAGTAAATTAAAAAAAACAATGAATTCTTTAACTATTATTTAAAAATAAAAAGTTAGTATAATCTGTGCTTCAAAATTAAAATGTAAGATGTATTTTACCTAAAGAACTCTTACAATAAAACATCCACCCCTGCAACTAGGCTTGTTAGCCAAATTTTGTATCTAAAATTATGAACGTTGCAAGAATTCGAAAGTTATGGTACCAAGAAAATTTTTAGGAAAAAGTTATTTAAAACGCCCGTGCTTTTCAGTAAAGACGATATACTCATCATTAGCCAATAATCTTAAATTCAATTTTTAAAAATTCAGCAACCAATTTAAGATTTGTAGTAGAATGCGGTATTTTAAATAAGAAGAAATTAAAACAGTAAATTAAATGAAGTTTCTAAACAACAAACTAAATGAATTTAGTAATAGAAAGGTAGAGTTAACTTTTACCCCATAAATTCCGATAAATTGACATCATTCTAATACATACACGTTTGTTATTGAATATGATTTTAAAAACCTGATTTAATATACAAGGAAATTACATATTTTTAATCATTTCATTACAATATTCTTACAATAAATTTGTTTATTGACATTTTATTCTGTTCCCAGTAACTGTAATTTAAATTTTACATCCATTTTTATTTAAACTGCCTTTCTCTGGCAGTTTCTCTTTAATACATTTTACTAAAATATGTTTACAATTTAGAACCCCATATATTGAGATTTATTACTTTAACAAATTTTCGAACATTTAGTCAAAAGACCTAAAAATAACTTCATAAATTTTTTGGATTTGTAACAGTTCCACTCGCTACTTCAATTGTATAGAAAGTGTGCAGCAAGATTAGATTTTTTGATGTAAATAAACTATTTAATTGCATCATTTATATGCCACGTAAGAATAGTAAATTATAATATAAAAAAACCTACAAACTGAATATTTCATCCACGAAAGGAAAATTTGGAATAGATTTTCTAGCTACGCTTTCATGTTACATGCCAAGGGAGGTTTTTGGTAAAATGTTTATCTCGTTATTATTTAGTATTTTAATTTCACAGTTATTTTTCGCTATTATTTCCAAAAGTTGAATTAATGGCTGTATAACCTTCACCCCCGATATGTAGTTTGGGGGAGGTTTAGGTTCTTTTCTACTGCCGTCTGCTTCTTCCTGTAATGTATCTTCACTCCATATCTTTTAAAGGGGTTTAACCAGTACGTTGCATTTTTGCTTTGCTAGGCTTGGCTTTAGGATGTTTCAAAATGATGCCTTCGTTTTTTACTTTTAACTACTCGTCATTCAACGTCCGGAGATAACCGGGTTGTGCGCGTCTGATGATAAGCTAGATTGTTTTGATAAAATAAACTTGTATTTTGTGTTTGCGGGATATTATTTAGTTGCATATTTGGATATATAGTTCCCATTTGGCTTTCGCAGCGTAAAGATGTTTGGGTCACCGCTCGGACCGCTAGAAAGTTCAAGTGCTAACATTATCGCGCGTGATAAACGAAGGCAATACATAAATAAACTAAAGTGATTTCCATTCATTTATTTATAAGGTTAATAAATTTAAATTTAATTCAATACAACAAAAAATTATCTTGAGTGCGCAGAATAAAATACAACAAAACAATATATTAAGCATTTGTAAATAGCCCGGAAGCTCAATTTATAAACGTTATGAAACATGAAAACACCAGGAGTTCGGGAACAAAACTTAGTGATTAAGATAAAACAATGTTACCGACACCACAACCCACATACAGTATTAACTGTAACATGACTCCACCGCAACTGATGCAACAACCGCTACAACAAAAATGCAACAACCAGCACAACAAACAACGCAACAACCATTCGTAAATCCAATCCCCACGCAGCAAGCACAGCAAATTAACCACCACATGATGCCAATGCAACAATACAACTACCCAGCATGTTCAACTAATATCCATCAAATACACCAACAAACAAAACAGCAACTAGCACAACAATCAACAAGTACAGCCTACTTAAGTAACAACATTGAAATCGATACCAAAGAAGATTCTGTAGAAATAACTGAAAATGAACCGGAAATAGCAAACAATCAGCCTTGGCAGGTTACAAAGAAAAGGAAAAGAAATAAGCGCTCACCAGACCTAACACAGGTGAGAAACCCTTTTAAATTTAAGACCCAAAACAGATTTGAAAAGCTAGCACATCACCCAGAAAATAATTCAGTAACCAATGAAAACGATAAAACAGTGACAGATTATGAAGATAAAACAAGAAACCACAAACCACCACCCATTTTTATCTACGGGGTTACTAACTATAAACAAATGGTAAACTATTTAACAGCAGCAGTAGAGGAAAAACAGTACTACTGCAAGACACAATCAAATGGTACAATAAAAATCAATGTAACCACAGCAGACTATTATCGAAGACAAATCAGACTCCTCAAACAAGATAACATCGTACATCACACTTACCAGCTGAAAGAAGAAAGAGCCTACAGAGTGGTGATTCGAAACCTGCATCCCTCAATACCAACAGAAGATATAAAACTTGAAATAGAAAAATACGAAATACAGTACGTAATGTGATAAATATAAGACATCATGCCACCAAAGAGCCACTTCCTCTGCATTTCGTGGATTTAGAACCAAAAGAAAATAATAAAAACATTTACAACCTTGAATTTATATGCAACACTATAATAGCAGTAGAAGCTCCAAGGAAAAAGAACATCATTGCTCAATGTACCAAAAATGGACAACCACAACGTCGAAATAATGCTCAGTACCAACAAAACACTAATATTAACATAAATGATAACAAACATTTCCCTCAACTAAACCAAAACCATCTTCCGATACAGGCGCTCCCCAATCAACAAATGCCATACTCAAGCGCACACAAAATCAACAATCAGCAAATACCAATATCACAGAACAACTAACAATGTTTTGAGCGAGTTCAAAGCTATGTTTAGTCAGTTAATCAACCAAAACAGCATGATATTAAACATGCTGAGTACTGTCATCCAAAAAATTAATTAAATTCAAACTACAATCATTGCGTATCGCCCTTTGGAATGCCAATGGGCTACTAAACCACAAATTAGAACTAGAAAACTTCCTAAAAATACATAAGATAGACATAGCACTGATATCAGAAACACACTTCACTACAAGAACAATGTTTAAAATTCCCTCGTACAAAATCTACCACACCTCCCACCCTGACAACACTGCACACGGTGGGACTGCTGTCATAATTAGAAGTACAATACCGCATCATGAGCTAGTACATCACCAAACTGCAACAATACAAGCTGCCAGTATCCAAGTTGATGCAAGCCCGTGGTCCTTCAGAATTACTGCGATCTACTGCCCTCCAAGACATGCCATATCTCCTGAAGAGTACAAAGAATTCTTTCAATCTCAAGGCAATAGATTTATAATTGGCGGAGACTGGAATGCAAAAAACAGTATGGGGCGCGAGACTGACGACACCAAAAGGAAGAAACCTCCTAAATGCGTTAACTACACAGAATTGTAATTATCTTAGCACTGGCGAACCGACATATTGACCGACCGACACCAACAAGTCACCAGACCTCTTAGATTTCTTCATTCTGATGGGTGTATCGCCAAACTATATGCAAATTGAATCAAACTTTGAACTTTCGTCGGACCACACACCAGTCATTGCAACACTAAGCTCGCACATAATCAATGTCTCACCTATTCCTAACCTTACAACAACAAAAAAAAAACAAATTGGGAAGAATTCAAAGCTTTCATAGAAGAAAACATAAGTCTGGAAATAAGAATCAAAAATACCGACCAACTAGATGAAGCAGCACAAACTCTCGTTAGCCTAATACAACAAGCTGCCTGGCACTCAACACCAATGCCAATAGAAATACCCACAAAAACGGAAAACATACCGCTCCATATTAGAGAATTAGTAATAGAAAAACGAAGAGCAAGGGCTAGATGGCACAGGACAAGAAATAACGAAGATAGATTGATTTACAACAGACTAAGGAGGAAATTACATAATACCCTCAACAAAGTAAGAAACACTACGTCACCTCACTGTCCAAAGACGATCATACTATTTGGAAGGCCACCAAAAAATTCAAAAGACCGCAAGTAACAATACCGCTAATAAGGAAACCAGACAGAAGCTGGGCAAAAAGTGATATCAAAAAAGCCACAGCATTCGCTGAACACCTCGAAAAAGTATTCATTCTACCTCCATACAGAAACTCTGACGAAGAAATCGAAGATTTTCTGAACATACTTTGCCAAATATCATTACCTATAAAACCATTTTCTCCTACAGAGATAAAACAGGAGATCAAAAACTTAAATCCACGCAAAGCACCAGGTTATGATTTAATAACAGGAGCAACACTAAAGCACCTCCCACGAAAAGCAGTAGTTCTATTGACAACAATCTTCAATAGTATGCTGAGATTATCGTATATCCCAGTGATATGGAAATTTGCTCATATCATCATGATACCCAAACCTGGAAAACCAGTCAATGAAATCAGCTCACACCGACCACTTAGCATGTTACCCACGCTATCAAAACTATTTGAAAAACTGCTACTCGCCAGAATTAGAGCTGACATAGACTTATCAACTATAATACCTGACTACCAATTTGGATTCAGGGAACGCCACTCCACTATTCAACAAACACATAGAATAGTAAATACAATTGCAACTAGCCTAGAGGAGAAAACATCGGACTATTACATAAAATTATAACCACATTACCCAGTCCATACTACTTGCTACTAAAATCATACATCTCTGAAAGATACTTCCAAGTTAGATTCAACAACTCTTACTCACAATATCATCTAGTGCAAGCCGGGGTGCCACAAGGAAATGTTCTCGGCCCACTACTATACCTAGTATACACTGCCGATGCACCAACCACAAACGATACCACCATCGCAACATTTGCTGATGACACGGCCTTACTTGCAACGAATGCAGACCCACTTTTAGCTACACGATGCCTACAACGGCACCTAGACCTTTTTGAATAATGGTGCAGTGCATGGAAGATCAAGGTTAACTAGGAAAAATCAATACAAGTTACTTTCACCACAAGAAGATCAACCTGTCCACACGTTACAGTTAACAACACACAAATACCAGCTAAAACGGAAGCTAAATACTTGGGATTACACCTCGATCAAAAATTAACATGGCAAAAGCACATCAAAAGTAAACGACAACAAATGAATTTTAAACTAAGAAAAATTCACTGGGTCGTAAGTCCAAGTTAACACTAAATAACAAACTATTGCTATATAAAACTATAATAAAACCAATATGGACATATGGTGTTCGACTCTGGGGTTGCGCTAAGCCAACCCACACGAAGATAATACAGCGACTTCAGTCAAAAGTACTGCGTACCATAACCAATGCACCGTGGTACGTCTCCAATCAAACTCTGCCCAATGACCTGCAAATACCATATGTTAATGACGAAATACAACGACTAGCCACACTCTGTAACCAAAGACTCCAAGGACACAAAAACAGACTAATTGAAAACATAAGCACTCCACTCAATGTCAGAAGAAGACTGAAAAGACAATGGCCAAGCGACTTAGCTTAGTAACCACAACACAAGAGAAGCAGCCATCACTCATCTATAGAAACTAAGAGAATCAACAGTGGTTGAAAACTCTACTCATGCCTAGACACATATCAAATTTACTTATTGCTCTAAATTGGATAAAGAGTAGATTATAAATAAGCTGCAAAACCAATAAAACAAAATATTTGGATATATATTATTTATTGGCAATTGCTGCTAGAACTGATAATTTTGTTGTGGCCACTGGAATTGATAATTCTCTTGTGCGACATGTATAGGTGAGTGAGTCTGGATTAATATAAGTCATATATATATTATTTAAATTAGCCTTGATTGTAGGGTCGCTCGATTATCTTTTATCCGTAATGATAACGCAGGTAATACGCCTACTACACTTGGAGGCACAGCTCTGACACTTAGTAACTAACACTTAATATCTAATTTCTACAGCTCACTTATGTAGTTTCGTATAGCAATTTCTAGTCTTGGTGCTGGGTAAATTTTGTTATACCAGCTTTGCTGCGACGGCAAGAAACCCGCTTCTTTCCCTCAAAATAGCGACTGTGGCGGCAGGAACGGTGGCACATTGGTTTTCTTGACACGGGCGGTGCACACTGACAAATATTACTACGTACTACACAGCACGCTAACTATTGACGCAACACGTCCGTTCACTTTGAATGCGTGAGTTGAACTCCTATTGTTTAAGCCGTCATATGTGATTGGCAGAATAGCTTAGTTAACTTTCTTCTTCGATTTGAAATTCTATATATATGTAGAAACTCTAATGTGATACACTCAATGTATTTGTAAAGCTAAACATAAGAAAAACGGCAATTAAGTATGATATAATATTGTTATAGATATCTAAATGTTTTATGTGGATCGGGGACAAGTTTAAAAAGCATAAAGTTGATTTCTTGTACTTGAATGTATTCAGAAACGTTTTTTTTAACGGTACCAACTTATTGATTTAACTGATTAATAAAATTGCCCCCTTTAACATCAAAATCATCAATTTTTATCTTGATCCGTTTAAGTATTGCTGTTAGATTTGATTTAGAATGACATAGATTTTAGATTAAAACGTATCACATTGTTTTTGTTTTTATATGTTGGAAATTTAACGCAAGAACTGTCGCTATTAAATAAATTGCAGGCATAAAGTAATAACGTTTTACAAAACTCCAAATACATTTATTAGCATTAGTTTGCCTTTAGCAAAAAAATGAACTCTTTTTAGAGTACGTCTAAAAAATCATACCAAGTGCACACTTACACAAGTATGTCTATTGAAAATCTATTTGAAATAATGTGGTAATTATTCCTTAAATGTGTGCAAAAACAATCCTTATTCTTTAGGAGCTTAAAGGAAAAGTACCAAAAAATTTAAATAGAAATAAACCATAATGGCAGAGCAGATTATATATTAGACTATCATGCAACTCCTTAACTGTTTACTGTATGAAAATAAAAAAGCTAAATATACACCGAATAAAACCGTTGATTGTATGCTTGCAGGTAGAGTAGATTGTTTTAGTATAGATATAAATATAATTTTTGTGCCAGTACGTTAAACATTCAATGCAGAAATGTTAAAACAAGTAAATAAAATAGGGTACAACTATTACAACACGAACCATCGCCTTCGTTTTACATGCTAGTAAAGTAATACTCACAATTATACTAACTGAATTACTTATACTACTGAATCTTGACTGTTCTTGTGAAATGTGGATAATGCACTAGAACACAAATTTAAAATATTTTACAAATAATAATTTAAAAAACAAAAGAGTTTGGAACGCTTATATAAATATACATTTTGAAATATAGTAAAACCTTTGACTGCGGGGCCTGACCAACACTGTAGATAGTGCTAACTGAAATGAGAATGTCGCACCTTATCTTATAATTGTATAAAAGTTGTTCAGCAACAGTAAAGTTCGGCGGCAGATATTTCAAAAACTTCGAAATACAAAACTGAGTACAGTAAAGTCGTAGTCAAGTGACAAGAATAAATTAATACTATAAAAAAAGAATAAATAATTTACACTTTGTCGATGATACAACGTCTTTCGCCAATGGTGAAAACTAAATTACTAAACTGCTTAAAAATTGTAAGGTTCAAATATAGACTATAATTAAAACGCTAAAGAACCAATAATGATAATAAATAGAACAGGCATAATAGACAATAGAACTAACATACAAAAAATTACATTATCTATTTCAGCTGGCACGTTAATAAATATAACATCTACTCAACTGAGTTTTTTAGAATGGCAATAACTAACCTGAACAATACATTCAAAGATTATATTTCAAGAGAATAGTTACTCCATTAATTTTCCCCATAGTGCCATATGGTGCAAATGACATAAGCAAAGTGATGTGGTGCTATAAGAAACTACTGTGGATTCTATGGGCAGAACTAGAATAACTAAACATAAAAACTTGTCTATTTACAGTAGTTGAACGTTGTATCTTAAAATATTTGGACTAAATCACCAGCAATAACGATAATCTGGAGAGCCTTTTTCTACAGGAAAATATTGTACGTTTACAAAAACGCGCTACTGAAAAATAAATAAATCAAGTGAAAACATTTTACAGGAGCATTATTACAAGAAATATACAAATAGCAACAGAATCACGTAAAGTTATCCAATCATGTCATTGCAGTCAGGAAACAGACGATTAAAGTGTCTTAAACAATTTTTTTTTTAATAAAAGTGTTAAATGTCTAGCTTTCTTTCATTTTACTACCTCGATAAATGATTAATTTTCTTATTTTGCTAACATCAAAGAAAAAATAAAATAATTTATCCTTTTTTGAATAAAAACCTTTATTAAATGATTATATAAATCACGCTTTGTTACAAATAATAAAATCTAAATGAAAGTATTAATAAAAATTATGTTTGACACGATATTTCTCAAAACAAAAAAATTTATTATAAATTATTCCCATTACTTTAATTTTTAAAAAGGCGAGTTTGTTATACTATTTTAATTATGCGCCATAATAAGCAAATTTTGTAAAAATTATGTGTAGGAATTTTTTTAAATTTTAATAATTTTATAGCTTTTCTAATTATATTTTACTTTTTATAATAATTTTGATATAATATCCTCTCAGCAAAAAAATATAACATATTATTTCAATATTTGTTCAAATAAACGTACCGAGACCCAATATTAAAAATTAGTAATATTTTTTTGATAGTAACACAATAATGTGATATAAAAAGCCATATAATTCTGACAACTATCAAATATCCTCAGAATTGTTTATTATGTCCCGTTTAATGATAATTTATTATAAATTTTCAAAAAAACATAGAACGCAGAAATGTGCACTGATCCCAGTTATTCCTGTATGTACGCATTCTTAAAATAACTAAGCTACTTGTTTAAAAATTCAGCGTTATTTTTTCGAATAAATAAACATTTTAAAGAATTCCTCGCCCAAAGATGCCTTCTGCCCGCCCTTGCAGTTATTTCTGGCTACGGCCTTGCCATAGAAGGTCACTGTTTTCCACGCACAGATTTTTAGGATTGTTATTGAATCGCTCGTGTTATTTTCTTAATGCATCTCATAGAGCTGACAATGAATGACAGCATCAAACCTTTTCCATCAAAAAACAAAAAAAAAAGCCGGTAGACTACTCTTTAATATTTTAAACACACAAGACAATGCGTTATACTGCGTCGTAAACACAGCTTGCATGCAGAAACCATTTAAACGTACAAAGCAAAGAAAATGCAACAGACTAACATAAAAAACATTTTGCACGTCTTAATTTAAAAAGTATCATTTTAAAAGACAGAAAATCAAAAGAACTTTGTTTACATGTTTAAATTTTTTTTTATCTTTTGACCAGAGTAAAAATTTAAAAAATGTATTGTATATTTCATATTTAAATTAGAAATTGTAACAAACTTCCCCAAGCGCCACCAAAGTAGCGCCCTAACCGTACCACCCTTTCAGACCAATCCCTCCAGGCTGATGCGGTACCGCCCTGCACTAGTCGATGCACCCTTCGAACCACCCTCTTTAAAAGCTGGAAGCGCACCGAAAATTCTCCAGAGTATGACTTCAGCTCTACTGAACCAGCACCCTGCTAGCGTACTGGTTTCGGTCCTTGTGGTGGTGTAACTGAGCATTTAGAGTCCCAGCGCGGAAGCTCCATGTTATTGTGTAGTGCCTATATACTTTCACTTATTATAAAAACGCAGTAACTAAAGACTATATTTGTAAAACAGTCTAACGAAATGATTTTTAAGACAATGGCGCTTTAACTAAAATATAAAAATTGTTTAAAACATGAAGACTTCAAGAAGTCCCATTTACACTATTTACTAAATTACAAAAAGAAGTTTCTTAACACTTGAAGAGAGTTAGTCTTTATGCTTGCATTAATGTCAAAAACAACATTAACTGTTTTTCAAAATACGCCCAACAATATTTTTTGATAAAATCGCAAATGTTAAATCAACTCCGATATTATAAGAGTAATAAGTAAGTATGTTGTCTGTTAAGGCATGTAAAGTCTTCATCCAGCAATGATTCCCTTGGAGTTTAGTGGGATGACTTTAATTGCATTTTTCATCAGTTTATATCTATAGGCCATTGTTTGTTCAACCTTCTCGTTAGTAAAGGGTCCATGAGTTGTAAGATGAGGTAGTTTTCATGTCCGGGTAGTCTTTCAAAATAATCTAAAGCTGACTTTTTTTATTACATCCGTCACGAACTGTATGTTCAAGTCCTCGTGTAGGGTTCGGTTACTTAAAACCAAAGTGCATTTACAAGAGCTCAAAGAATTTTGCTTTGTGCTCGTTGCATAATATTTATGTTTGTTTTCTTGGCGCACTCTCAGAGTTAAATATCATACCTCCAGATAAGCATAAAGATTGTTTTATATAGCAGGGCTTTATTTTCAGTTGAAATCTTAAATTTAGGTCCAAGAAGCCAATATATTTGCTTGAATTTTAGATCAATATGCTTCCTTTTTGTTTTAAGGTGTAAGGACCAGGTTAGCTGTTTGCCTAGGTGAAGACGTCTGTTTTAATGGGGGGGGGGGGTCCTTAAATATAATAGTAGAACGTGTGCGTTTCCTAATTGTAAATGTTACTTGTAGAGATTTGTTTTCGTTTATCTTAATTCTCGAAAGGTCGGTCTAATCACTCAGTCGGTTCAAATGTGTCTGTAGGTGTAGTGTAACTTGAACTGCGTCTTGATATGTAGAAAATATCTCGGTATCTTCAGCGTATGTAGCGATAGAAGTATTTTTGGTTTCTGGAATATCAGATGTGTAGAGAAAGTACAGAAAGGGACCAAAAGCGTTGCCCTGTGGTACGCCTGCTTGATTGTTGTGTTTTACGGTATAGTAGCGGTCGGTAAGGTATGATTTTATTAAAAGATAGTAGGTGCTCGGTAATCGTTGCTTTAATTTATCTAATAATCCGACAAGGTGTGGCATACCTTGTCGAAAACCTGTTTGACGTCCAGGAAGGCTACGGTCCAAAACTTTTTCTCCTTAATGCTTATAGCTATCAGATTTATGATTTGGTAGGTTTGCTGGATTCTCAAGTGGTGTTTCCTAAATCTGATTTGATGACTTGGTCTCAAGGCGGTCATGTCTAAATCGTCGTGTAGTTTATTTAGAAGAAGCTTTTCAAATAGTTTTCCCCTGGGGGGCAATAGGCTGACCGGTCTATATGAGCTAGTTAAGTGTATTGGTTTACCCGGCTTAAGTATCATTAGGGCCTGTGCGTATTTCAATTGTAGGGAAAGTAAGTCAAAGTGAGCATCCAATTGAAGATAGTGGTCAAAAAAACGACAGCTTTTTTGGAAAATGCTTTAGGATTTGTGTTATTAAATCGTAACTTGCGCTTTATGCTTACTTAATTTTTTAATACCATTACTGACTTAATTAGGGGTAAACTACTTGATTGGTGGTGACAACTGAAAAGGAATATCCAAGAAGTTAGCTTTTTCCTCAGAGTTTAGAGTTGGCACTTCGTCGAATGGTGAGATAGCAAGAGAATTCTTCGGCTTTTTCTATATCGGATCTCACCCAGATGCCATCTTGTTTATGAACTGGTGGCACGTTGGGTTGAGGACACTTAAACTGTTTTGTGGCCCTCAAAATAGGCTGGTTTTCTTGTTTTAGCTTCGTAATGTAGTTTTCAAAGCTGAAATTTTGATGTTCTTTCAGTAGGTTACTGAGTTTTTGGTCATTATGTTGTAAATTCGTTTACCTGCAGGATTACGTGATATGTTCTATCTTTCTATGGCTGTCTTTTGTCAGCAATTAATTTACGATTTTGGGGTACTATATTAGTTTTTGCTTGTATTACATTGGATTCAGGAGTAGACAACCATGCTGCTTTCTGAATAAAGACTTTAAGTTCTTTTATTCTCTGTTTTAAGTTAATATTATCTTAAATATAGTTTTGGATTTGCTCCCAGTTTGTTAGTCGAGTGGACAGGGTAGGATTTATTAGTTTGAGTATCACTTCTATGTCAAGGGTTATAATGATAGGATGAGAGGTCGGATAAGAGGTCAGATGAGAGGTCATAGTTATCTTCGACTTAAAAGTAACTTCCAGAGATTTCTGCAGCTATGAGAAAGTCCAGCAGGTTAGCAATTTTTTGCTTATCTTAGGACCAGTAGGTGGGTTTACCAGTTGAAAGATGTACGTAGTCGTTATCATTCATTGCTTGAAACAAATTACGGCTTTTTGGTGGTAAATAATCTAGATCCCCAGTGCGTATGTTTTGCATTCCAGTCACCCTCAATAATGCATTTTTGGTTTAGGGTTTGGAAACAGGTTTTAAATTGACCTGTCGATATTTTATGGCGAGATGGGCAATAAATGGTTGTTGCAGTGTAGTTCCAATGTGAGGCATTAATTTTTACAGTAGTAGCTTGTATGTGTGCTGTTTGACACTTGCGAGTGAGGATTGCGAAACCGCCATACGCATCACCATCAGGATGACAGGTGCTGTACACGCTATAGTTAGGAATCTAAATTTTAGTTCTGACAGTAAAATGAGCCTCCAAAACAAACATAAATTCAAGTATACTTAGCCATTGTTAGTGTTTATTGGCGTGATTTGTTAGTAAATTTAGCATAATAGAGTTCTGCTGCATGATCTGGGCGAAATAGTTTTAAATTCGCATAAAAAGAAAGTCAATTGCTAAGTAATCATGGAGAATATGTCTTTTCTTGTATCGGCTCCTATTGTACCAGAAGTTTCCTGCGCATAAGACATATTCTGATTGTTCATGTATTTGTTTATGGTCTCAGGGGTATCAGAGATGAAACTGTTTTTAGAAAGGGTGTTAGGGCGTGATCTTGTGGCATTATAATTATGTGCGGCTTAATTTATTTTTTAAGTGCAAGAGCTCTTAATAGGCCGTGCAGTTTTTATAGTTGGTCGGGTGTTTGCCGCCAGAGAGTACACATTTTGGTGGGGTACCTCTTGTCTTAATACATGTAGAAGTGTTGTACGGCTCACCACATTTTACGCAGTTGAATAATTTAGTGTAATATGTCTTAGTGTGTCTATAGTACTGGCATCTAGTAAACTGTATTATTCCACTTTTCTTCCTAGAAGGTTCGACGGTTAATATCGTACCACAGATGACTTTTAGTTCAAAGATTGTATGATTATTTTCTTTAGGTCCTAGATTGACATAGAACATCGAAAGAGGTTCTTTACTTATTCGGTACTTTATACTTAATATATTGCGGACTTTGTGACCAGCTCTTTCCATTTCCGTTTTTATATCATCAATTGGGATTGAATGGTGAAGGTTCTTTATGACAATTCTCTTGCTTTAGTTGATAGGTGTGGTAAATTATCTTTTCATCTCTTAGGTAGGTGATTAGCTTTCTATATGTATCAATGTTGAGAGCTTTGATTTTAACCGTATTATCTCTAGGGCTTTGTTATGGTATGTTTCACCATCGATAACCTTGAGACTGTCTACCATGCCTTTAAAATTAGTTACGCCGTATATAAATACTGACGGTGGTTTTAGTTCATTTGTTTGAATTTTAGTTGCGGTAGTTGACTCGTTTTTCTGCATATTAACGTCATTGTTGATAAATGCTAAAAATCTGTTGTGTGTATTTAGATAAGATTGATTTAAGTTCTTTTGTAAAATTTGTAGGATTGGGTTTTTCTTTTTTTGACTATTGCCAGTCGTGAGTATTTTCCTGTGTTACTTTTTGATTATCGTTAGAAGTTTGCTGTGTTGATTGCATTTAGAGTAGTGTAACTACTGGTGCAGCAAATTTATTAAATGCAGAAATAAAACCTGGTGTATTTGGGAAAGCAATTGATGATTGTAAGTTATCAGGGTCAAAAGTAAAAGAATTTTACTGTAGTGAATAAGTAAATTAATAACGAGAACGGTAATACCGTAAAGGAAACTTTCTACAGCGGTGCGATGAAATTAGGATAAAAACTTTTAAAAGGAATTAAGATGTTTCCGTTTAACCGACTTGGCTGAAAATCAATTCCATGAAAGGCACTGACCTAAGATGTGTGCATACCAAGTTTGAATAGAACGTTGAAGTTATAGTGTCTCCAGACACACAGACAGACACACAGATGATAATCTCATTAACTTTCTATAAGCTCCGCTGTAAAAAGTTAATAATTGTAACTACTGTTAAAAATTTGTGTCTGCTTAAGAGGGCATCCGAACGCTATATTGGTTGTGGGCTGCGTTAAATTTATTCCACGCGATAATAAAAGTGGTTGTCCACCTACCGGTGAAGTCACCTAGGCCAAATGAGTCTAAAGTGACCTGCCGACATCTCACTATCACTTATCTGTGGCAGCACTTGAACCGAAGCGACGACATGCACGTCTTTATTCTTTTAGAATTAAAATATTCCAACAATATAAATGATTTTGTGGGCGCTTTTAAGACATATAAAGGTTCAATGCTATAGACATAGGATTCTCAAAACGTGTTTAAAATCTCCACGAAAAAAACTTTTAGTTAAAACGTCAAAGAAAAATTAATCCAAAAGGATATCTAAAGCACAATTCTGTCCTGGTGGCTTGTAAAGAGTAAATGTTTAATTCTTAAAATAAAATTACTTTACAACTCCGCAAATTTTTATTTTAAGGTCCAATCGAACTATTATGTTGTGAAGTATTCAAGAAACTTACTAACCTAAATTGTTATTTTTTTATAACTTAATTTAAAAAATACACTTTTCATGCTTCCTTAAAAATGCGATCTCCCCTATAACTGAAGAGTGACTAGAGAGAATTTGTGAACTGTAGATATAGAAGCAAAATATAAACACTTTTTTAATGATAAACATTTTGTGCAAAAAACGTAATAGGGTTTTTTGTTATTTTATTATAAGATTTTTGACAGTATTTACCAGGAAATAACATAAAATTGCATAAATAGCCAAAAAACACGAACTTTAGTTTTTTGTTAGTTCAAAAGAGACAGATCTAACATTGTATCCAATCTCTATGCTCATTTTAAAGTAAAGGGCTCTATGTTCTGACTTAATAAAATATATTTTAAAATTCTCTGAATTATAATGAACCCAACTGTACTTTTTTAACAAATGAAATTTTAGCTTTCAGTATTTCGATAGAATACTCATGACACAAACGGAAATTATCTTCTTTCGATATTATGTGCATTGTCTGTCTGCATCTTAATGGTAATATTTTTAATACTCATAGTATTTATAAAACATGTTACAGAAAAGTTAATAGTATTGTTGTGTAGAATTCCTGTGTTTAAGAATGCTTTCCAGTTACTGTGGTTAGTAGTAGCAGTATAGAACTGCACCTGAAACAATTTTACTCTTTACCTAGTCCATTGGGATGACATTCTGTATTTCAGTAGGTAATAACTAGATCTTTTTTAACTTTCAGTAAATGTTTAGCATTAAAAGTAGTGATAATTTTGTTATTTTAGTTCGTTTACTATTGACACCTGCAATTTTGCTTTACGACGAATGTAGGAATTGTATTGTTAGTACAAAAATCATATATGTTACTATGGTTTTATTGATCAAGTATTATTTTTTTAAATTTTTTGTATATTTTAAACACAAATATAGATGTGAAGTGCTTGTACAATCTTGACCTAATTGATAAAAATGAAGCGCGTTTGCTACATGATTTTAACAGGTCAGATACGTTGACCCTCCAGATGAGGACGAAGATCTAAATTTCTGCCAAACAGAAACTAAAATATTCTTCGTGGTTGAAATGGAACAACTAATTTGTTATTGTTGATGCTGTAACCAAATGTTAGAACGCGCCAACATATAACACATTTTATTTGAGTTAGAAGTCTTGTGAAAGAGACTAAATTTGTGCTTGCCTGCTGAAAGCTCTACCAACAAAGAAATTAAATCCGTCACAATTAAATACGCGAATAATCGGATACATAATTCCCCAGATATACTATACTTAACCTCGTTTTACAGATCTGGTAAGATCAATACATCCGATTTGTGGAGAATAAATGAATTTGGAGCTAACATATTTGTATCAGTTGTGCCTCCTAAAATATTTCATATTCTACTAACAATAAAATATATTTTATTCAATGATAAATTTACCAGAAGTGAAGGACAAATTAGCTCCAATTCGAGAAGTGTGAAGGATTTGTAAGCAATTGTCAACGATATTATTCTGAATGTTACAATTGGTGAGAAGCTTAGAAAATTTAAAGCGATATATGCTTTTATGTAAAAAATACCTAATATGCTAGGTAAACGTATGACATTAAGGCGTTTTCTTTAATTAATTTAAAAATACAGAGTCCCACAAAACAAATTATTTTTAGACATTTTTAGGTTTCTGGTGCCTAAAAGGGAAGCCTAATTAAATCGGTGCGGACGTCTGTCTGTCCGTCGTGACTTTCAAACGGAGAACTACTGAACCTAAAGACATAAGGGGGTATCATTCAAAAGCCTTTGCCCTACCGGGTTCACATTCGCGAGCTGGCATAGGTGGAATGTCCTACAACAATGCAATAAGGGTTTTTAGAGGTCCCAGCTTCCAATAGGTCATTCCGTATAACTTTTGACCAAAGCAGGTTCCAAGCTGGAGATCAACTTCTATTTCTATCATTTCTGACATCTGTCGCGCCTTATAATTTTTGATCTGCGATAGATAGAGACATAACGTTTTCAGTATTCAACTAAGGACCATAAGTCAAGTCCAGACGCCAAAAATCAGCCTGATCGGAAAATCTGGAGACCGCTGTGACCGGAAGTGGCCGCAAATTTTTGTTTATGTATAGAAGCCCCGGACATCTGTGCAATCGGTGTTCCACGTCCTTGTTATCTTGTTATCCTTTAAGTAACTCTTGAGAAAATAGTCTAAAGCTGTTAAATCCAGCGATTGGACAAGCCAGTTGATTTCAGAATTTCTTAAAATCAACCTTTTGCTAATAGTTTCCTTAAAATGCCTACAGTTGCTCGGGTGGTGTGCAGTAGCTCAGTCTTGTTTTGAATGATATGCCGATATTTTTCAGCAATTATAGTTGCGGAATTTCTCTTATGGTCTTTGCAAAAATAAGTTCTAATAATCCTTTGGGATTTTACACCGCACCAGACTGTGTATTTGAGCGGATGTACTGAGTAATTCTGGGATTTTTACTTCCTCATATTCTCCAGTTCTGCTTATTAACAGAGCCATTAAGGTAAAAATTAACCTCAACTTAAATCTTTCTTTGTAATGTCCTCTACAGTTATTTCTGAGTAATATTTAACTAGAAGGAACGTCTTCGAATTGATGTTTCTGGGTTATCTCAACATCTCTTCTGTTCGCTGAATATTTGCTTTATTTTTGGCTGAATATAACCTTTTGTCTTTTAGCAAATTTGTTACTAAATTATCTTTCTAAAAACGTCCCACTAAGCGTCTAATTATGAGCATGGAAGCATGTTGAGTCGCTGCTATCGAACGTTTGTCAAAATACAATTCTATTATTTTCCTTAGCTACACAACTTTATATCTTTTCATACTTAATTTGCTAATTCTTCTCTACAAGGTCTGTGTTGCGGCTGAAAAGTGGACTGTACTCGTAATTTTAAATTTAAACAAAGGAACTTCAAACAAAAGCCAAAGCTAAAAACACTAACCTGTTTAAAACGGCGCTTTTCCGCAGACATCGGCTCCCTGTGCTGGTCCTGCTGGTCCCGAGGAATCCAGGAAGAGGATATAAGGGTGTGGGTGAAAGATGGGACAAATTTCCCAATCTTCACAGCAAAGCCGGTTGGTAGCGTCTTTTCTGGTGCAAAAATTCCTTCTTCGTTCCTCGCCGAGTCAGAAGCAAAGAAAAATTGGACCGAGTTTTACCGGAAAAATTTCAACTCCCGAAATGCAATTGAGAAACAAAACGACCTCCGAGAAGAAGTTAATCTGGTCTTCAAAATATTAAATTTCGCCACAAAATTAGCTTTCAACAAAACGGCCTCGCAGAATGGAACACGCCGAAACTTTCGGTCAAAAACGCTCTCGGCTTGAAAAAGGATCCACAGCAGAAGAAAATTAACTGTAAGACGATATAAGGTAAATTGTAATGTAAATTCAATTTATATTTAGTTCACTTTATAAAATTATAATTTTTTTTATTTGCATTTTTATGATCTCCTACAACAACAAAATTTTAGAAATACATATATATTTTTGAATTTAAATTTTTATTTATTATTTAACATACAAAAAAAATTTCAATTGGAGATATATAAAAAATAAACTATTCGGTGCCCAAAAGACGCCACGTCGTATTTCAATTTAAGAAAAATGATAAATTTTTACAAGTTACGCTTGTTATTTATTTTTTTATATCAACTCTTTCTGATCATATCTTGTACATGTATTTACAAAGTCACGGATAGAATGTGCAGCGAAAGAAACTACGTGTAAGAATGCGACTCGCAAGTATGTAGGTTTTCTATGAATGGATTTGAATAAAGCACTCGCTTGCCCATTACAACGCTCAAATGCAACATAAATGGATAAAACAAAAGAGACAAACGCGGAAGCACCAAACACCTGCTGCTTTGCTACAAATTCCTAATAATTTCTATAGTGAATACCATCAGTACCATAAGAGCAGCTACAGCTACACGAACGGTAGCGTCGCATTTTAGGACTTTGCGGATTATAAGCAGAGCAGGTTTTATTGTTACAGTTAAACAACAACTGGCAGATTTTGTGATACTTTGGTAATAGTATTTACTTTAAATTTCTTTGTATTCAAGCAAAACGATTTATAATTTTAATATCATAGGAAACGCAGGATTTAAGTCGTGGGCTACGTTTTTCAACGTTGAAAACGTTGCGCTTGTTGAGATTTTGTAGTAAACACATTGCAGTTAGTCACTTTGAAGTGCTACTCAACCGAAGAGCGAGTGATAATTGTTAAAATTCATTACAAGTACAGAGAACGTTTCGCCAGGATTGCAAGCAACTTAAAACCAAAAGAAATAATTGTGAAAGTCAAATTAAAACATTTATACAAAAACAGGTTCTGTTGCAGACAAAAAAAGACTGGCCGACCTTGTACCAGCCGTTCAGTTGAAAGCATTGCCGCTTCAAACGATGGTGTGACGAAGTGTCGAGAAACACCAGTGCTCCGTTGGTTACTGAAATTTAACAATTTAAAAAGCATCATGTAACGTATTGTAACAAAAGGTCTACATTTGTACCTATTCAAGATTCAGCTAACGCAGGAATTAAAGCCAAATGCAGAAAACAGTTCAATTTTTAGAATAAAAATTTAATGGAAAACTTATTTCCGAAAACAGCGAAGTGAACCGACCACCAAGTCTCTGGGGGTTCATGAACATCAAAGTTTATGCTATACGAGGTGTGGCAGAAAAGTAATGAGACTGGCAACACTGAAAGCGATCTGGTAACGCTACGCTATTGTCCTTGATAGAGCACATGTATAAATACCCTCCCATAGCTCGATGCGAGTTTCAACTCGTCGCATTAACTACGTGATTTTTGTGACTGCTATTAGTGAAGTTGTATTTTGGTTGTGCGTCACACAAAATAGCGGAAATTTTTTTTTATAAAGACGTCCTTGAAAGGCTCAAAAAAGGGGTCATTCGCGTGAGACCAGACATTGCAGACAAATGGATGCCCCATCATGACAATGCCCCATGTCACACTGCCCTTTCTATAACAGAATTTTTCACCTCAAAAGGCATTCCTGTGGTTCCCCATTCCCCTATTCAGCTGACCTCAGTCCCTGTGACTTTTTCCATTTTCCTAAACTGAAATATGTCCTCAAAGGACGTCATTTTGGGACTTTAGAAAACATCCAAAATAGTGTAATGGACATGCTGAAGACCATACCGGTTGAAAACTTCCATCGCTGCTACCAACAGTAGGAACAACGTCTCGAACGGTGTGTAGCTGCCCAAGGAAACTACTTTAAAGGGGATAACATTGATGTTAGAAAAAATAAAAACTTTGGTAAATAAAAAGTCAGTCTCATTACTTTTATGCCACACCTCGTATAATAATGAATTAATCGCATAAATTCAAAAAATTTTGTTAGAAGAAACCGAGAGTGGCACATGAGCCGCGGAGGTCATACTTAATGCAATGTTTACTCTAAAATAAGGTCATCTTTTCCAACTAGTAAATAAATAAAAAGTTTTTATGAAATCAAATCCTGCACTTCTTGTACCACAATTAGAATAAATACACTTAGTTTTAAATTTCGTATTTATTTGCAGTCATAACATATTTAAATACAAGTTTCATGGGCTAATTTGTTGTCTATGTACAAGCCATTCTAAAAAAGCCCAATGGCGTTATTTAAAGCATAATAAATTAGATATACATTCTTTAAGTATAAGAATTTAATTTTAAATATACCAGTTATTTTTTGCAACCTCCGATAGCGCTACTAAGTGACCAGCTGAGGAATACAAGGTGAATCTGCGCTTTGCGCTACTGCGCAACTTTTTCATCGTAACATTTGACACTGCTGCGTTCAAAGTCCGTGAATATGGCGGCAAGACTGATTATTCTGCCAAGTGCAAATTACACAGTGAGGAAAATTGTGAAACTTGCAAAGTAAAGGTTATACCCTGGTGGTGAATTTTTAACAGATTTTTAGGTTTAAGCGGACTATATCATATTTTTTAATTTCAAAAAAGAATTTTAATCATAGGCAAAAGCTGGAAGGCACTCACCGTGGAAGCGGACGCTCTGCTGCAGGAATCAGCTTGCCCGGGGCTGTAATTAGGGGGGATCGAGAAAGAGTAAGAAGAGTGTGGGCGGAAAAAAGACAAGTTACCCGAATCTTCGCTGCAGGGCGGATCAGAAACGTCTTTCCTTGCCGGGTCAAAATACAAAAGAAAAAAGTCCGAGTTGCTCCGTCGGAAAATATCGACTCCCGTACACGCAATCGGCCTACAACATACGAGTTCCAAGAAAACGTGAAAACTCCTGCCACCAATCAAACACGCCGGCGAACTCTCGATTCAAACGGTTTCGTACACACGGAAAAATTAAAGTTGGTCGAACGTTTCCAAAACCACCTTGGTTACACCAAAAACGGGCGTAGCAGCTCAGCTTTTATAGCGACGTCGCCACGCAGGCCAACCAAACTGCCGCGGTTATTTCTAATCAAACAAAACGCGTACAAAGGGTGCCACAAAACGGCCGATTCTATGAACTGATTATTTTAAAACCCAAATAAGAGGAATTGGTAATTGCAGAAGCAAATAGCGCAGTAGAAATTTATCATAAAGTAAGCTGCGTTTACGATGCAAACTATATGAATGGTAGTGTTGTGCGAGAGTGGTGTATGAAATTTAAAGTTTGCCGAACTGATGTTCATGTTGAAGGTGGACAAAAAGGCAAGTCTGTTGGTAATGAAGACCTTGTTCAATGTTGTTCGACAGAGACCAAGGTTTACGATTAGTAAATTGTCTGTGGATTTTCCGGACATTTTAAGGTCAGCTCTCTATACGATCGTAACGGAACACCTACACTATCGAAAACTTTGTGCACGTTAGGTTCCCAAAATGTTGTCTGAGGACCACAAATCATGGCGTATAGCATCAGTCTTAATCTTTCAACACACGTTACGCTGATAAATAAAAAGAGTTTTTAAAATCAATCATCACAGCAGATGAAATTGGATTCTTTATGACAATTCAGAATCGAAAGAACGACGGAAACAATAGATACACAAAAACTTTCGGAACAAATCAGAAAGGTTTAAACAAACGTTTACAAAAATAAAAACTATGGCTACCAAAATCTGGGACAGGAAGGTGTGCTGCCCGTTAAATTTATGGAGCCGGGGACTACGAACAATGCAAACGTGTATTTTCAGATTTTACGTCAATTTGGAAGAGCCATTCAGAACAAAATGAGAGGCATGCTGCCTTCTGGAATTATTTTGATCTATGACAACGCAGGGCCGCATACTGCTGTGATAACTAAACAGCTTCTTGCACCATTCAATGGGAAGTGATCGAACGATCACCCGGAGTACAGTTCAGATCGGGTGCCAAGTGACTTATATTTTTTGAGAGCTGAAGAGAGGTTTGGGAGGACAGCGCTTCCGCACCAACGAAGAGCTTTAAAACTTCAAGACTTATCTCCACACGCTGGCGGCAACCTTTTATAAAGATGTTTATAATGTCTATGTGAAAAAGTACTTGTACTTTACTCTTAGTAATAAAACTTATTTAACAAATATTGGATCTTTGGGTTTGGAGAAGTTTAAAGTTTGCCTACATAATTGGTCTTATATTGGTTTATAATCTTGTTTATATACTTCTTAGGACCCCATGTATAGAACAATTTGACAGATTACAGGTTACTTGTTATAAAATGCAAAGTTTTGACTAAAACATCTGGAAGAAACCTGAAGTACCACCATATATATGTATGAATGGATTTTGATAATCGTTTTACATGACAAACGATAATAGTTTAGCTTTAAAAAAACAAAAATAGTTAAAAAATCTTTAAACGAGTCATTTTATTTACTGGAAATATTCTCATTTAGAAAAAAAATTGCACGTTTAAAAGTGCATCAAAAGACTTTTGTGTGGCTGATTGGAATTGTCTTGAGATTGTTTGTCGTTAACCAATGAATGTTTTTACTTGATGTAAAGCGGTTTTCTTTTATCGACAAATGCAGTTTGAGAAATAGAAAATAGTCGCAAGGATCCAAATCGGCTAAATACTAAAATTGCTAAACCAGAAAAAGTTGATATTGAGTAAAAAATCAGCGACAATTTTCGAACTATAAGAAGGTAATTATCGTTCAACAATCGCTAACTGTCTCGATATTCAGAGCGAACACGACGAATGCAGCCTATTAAAGTTTCCATATACTAAGATAATACTCAAGATTAAACGTTGTGGTACTTGAAACAAATTATTTGTGGATAGCCTCTTTCGAATTGTAAAAAGCATAAACATTGTTTTAATTTCTTACTTCTCCAAATTAGATTTTTTAAATTTCTTTAATCTGGTGACCGCCATTTTTTATAGCATATTTGTAGCATTCAAAACATTTTGCGGCTTTTCAAAGCGATCGGTCGTATCAACGTGCCAAAATATATTGTAAATTGTTTTGGTTTAAAATTTCTTTAGATGATTATACCATACCGAGAGTGTATTTGTATATGGCTTTAACTTCGAGCTGAATATTTACTGCACACATTTAAGAGTTAGAGCAGCATGCTACCTTGGTTCTTATAACGTTTTAATAAAATGATTTGTAGCTATCTGTAATTCTTTTACGCAAAAGAATCTTAAAAAACTGGTAGATAACTATGTTAGAGGCATAACATTGAGGAGGTCTCCACTAAATCATTGTTAATACACATACCAAGCAGGAAAATCAACAGACCTGGTATTTTATGGCTTAAACAGACTTTCATCAAAGGAAATAGCCTTAGCCTTGTTCATAGACACCGAGGAAGCTTTTAACAATTTCTCCATTGGCTCCTTAATCAAATCACTTAAGGAATACCAGACTCCCTATGTCAATGGATTGCAGAAACCGGAAGGAAAGGTATTATTATATCCACCCTAGGCAAAGCAACTATTGAAATGAGAACAACCCAACAAGGAATTTTCTCTTCACTGTTATACATGCACTCTTTAACAAGCTATCTGCAGGGAGCTTTTATTGTTTAGGATATGTAGATAATCTCGTAATAGTAACGAGAGGTTACTATTGTGGAAAGATCTCAATCTGCTCTTAATATTACGAACAAGTAATGCTCAAAGGAAGGACTTTAAATTAACCCCCACAAAGTAGTGTCAGTTTTGTTCGCCAAAAAAAGAGTGTTAGAAGAGATAAAACCATTTATGTTGAATAGCATGGAAATCTCTTTTTCTCCAGAGGTTAAATATTTAGGAACGAAGAACTTCCAGTCTCCCCAAATCTTATCTAATATACTGCTGGCTCCAAGACTGTATTAAGCACAGGAGCAGAAATCTACAGTCCAAAAAGAAACATTAAGGCAGAAATCATAGCTATAGAATACTGAGAAAAGGTGATCAACAGGCTTAACATTAGTGGTAAAAGGATAGCCGTGTTTCCGGATAGTCAGCAACACTTATAGCTCTTTCTACACTTGTGGTAAAGTTAAATGTTGTTTGGGACTACATAAGTGCTCTGACAGAGATCTGAAAAGACAATTGCCTGATCCTTTTCTGGGCACCGAGACATAGGGGCTTTAGGGGTAATAAAATGGCAGACTTATTACCCAATAAAGAATCTGAAATAAGACCCACAGAACTCGAACTCTACTGTGGCATTGAAATAGACTCAAAAAAGCACCGATTAACAAATAGATACTCAATAAAATTCAAAGAAGGTGGAACAATACCAGCCACTTAAAACAATCGAAGAAATTTATATAGGGACCATTACAAAAATTTACAGCAGGCCTCTTACGACTAAACTACTGATAGGACACTGCCGTTTTAGGAGGCAGCCTCCGCAGTTTTCTCCAGGAAGAAGAAAAGATTGCAAACCACATTTTGTGCTACTGTAAAGGCCTTACCAGGCTCAGATTCATACGACTAGGCGAAAAAAGCTATACAAAAGAGCCTCTCTCTAGACTCTGCGGACTAGTCAAAAATTTAGGCCTAAAGAGTGTTCGTAATTGAAATCATTTTAATTATATGAAGTAAAACTGGTAACTAAGGAACCAAACAGGTCAAGGATTTCGTTTAGATCGTTTGATCAGTCTGAAAAAGTTATTTGATTAATAACGTTATATGGTTTCTTAGCTCTTTTAATTATAAATTTAAATCCCCAATTCTTATTAGTCTTCTCAGTCAAGAAATATAAATCCTAGTACTTTAAAAAACAGTTCGCAAATGGATACTTTAGATAACAATAAATTATAGAAACAACTAAAGAGGTAACGTTTTAACTTAACTTGCAAATTTTACTTATATCTAAAAAAAGTTGTATTTCATCTTTATATTCAATGAAACCATTAATTTTTTATAAAATTTAACCATACGATATTATTTTATTACTTACATTAATTACACAATAGGTAAAGTTGAACCAATGCAAAGCTTATGCGCTCGTTTATAATGCACTCCCGTAATTTTTACGTAAGAAATCGGTTCAACTTTACAGATTCTTACGTACATTTGCAATAATTTTAATTTTCCTAGATTAATGTTGGAAGTATTAACAAATGGTTTGTTTTGATTCTAAAATTGCATAACCTAACTTTAATATTTTGGCTTCGTTTTTACAACAGAGAAAACTTTAAATTAGTAAGTATGCATCTGTTCTTACACCATAAAAGGGGAGCCGCGTTGGCTCGGCGGTCAAGATTATCGTGCCACTGTCCTTGAGCCGGCGCGGGTGATTTCGAGTCTCCCTCAACCCATGGGTGTGTGTGTTGTCCTAGAATTAAGTGCATGTTAGTAGACACAATAAGCCTTTGAGGCTTTAATGCCGTTAAGTGCGCAAAAAAACATAAAAGGGATAACAGATACAAGGCAGCCGCGGCCGTCCGAAGGAGCGAGAACGGCCCCGTCGTGCGTATACAAACGCACGGATCTCGTGTAAATTAAGCACTTAGAGTGCGGCCGCTAACTTTTATTTCAGCCGACTTTGTTTACTTTCTGTTTAAATGTATAGGCTGTCTTTGTTTACTGCTCACGGATCTCCTCGTGTAAATCAAGGGCGTAGGGATCACCACATTACGTTGATTACTTTCTGTTCAAATGTGTAGATAGATTTAGTAGGCTTTTTTGCATATTTGAGAGTCGCGTGTCCTTCCACATTTCACACATGCAAACGTGCGATGACAATACGCTCTTGCGTTGATTGTATGATTGACTCCTTGTGCGTTGTACAAGTTTGACTTTTTAAATGGTGTTCAATCTAATGGTTTCAAGTATTTTAATGTACAGATTTTATTATTATTTCTTTAATAGTCTATTTTTTATATTACGAATATTTCTAATTATGAATTTGTAAACATGTATTTAATTTTTATTTTTTCCAGTGGTAATTCGAGATATAAGTCCTTTCTACTCTAAAATTTTCTCCATCTACTGATTCCAAGATTGCTTAGTTCTACCTGTATATTGGTTTTCGGCGAACAAGCTCTCTAAATCTGCTTAGCTATTTTATCTTCTGCCATAATCTGAAGTGTATTCACTTATTTCAGTAATTCTTGTTATATCTTTTTTACTTACATTTTTAATAGTCCCCGAAATTTTTATTTTTCAAGTTTGTAATTTATTATTGACTTTTTTTTATTTAATATCCAAGACTCGCTTTTATAGGTTAGGAAACTATTATTGGTTTATATATTTTGACTCTAAATCTCGAGATTTCTCCTTTTTTGAAAGGTGAGTAATGTGATGTTCTATATATTTTTCTGATTCTCTTAATTCTACTGTTCATTTGCTCTTTATATTTATTTTGTTATAATAAACCCCTATTTATTTGGTTTAGGGTTTCGTTTCCTACTGATATGATAGCTAGACATTAGCATAATTTCAGATTTAAATATATTTACCTTCATTCCCGCTTCTGTTACTATTGCGTTCCATATGCTTAATTTTTTCTGTATAGTGGTTTATTTGTTTACAAAAATGATAAGATTGTCAACACATATAATATCTCTAATATTGATTGGCAAAGTGTATTCCATGTTTTCATGCGCCTTTTTCTGAAAAAAAAACATCTATCATTATAATACAAGGTCTGTCCGGAAAATAATGCGCCCTATTTTTTCTGTCGCGACTATCCGTCGCACAAAGTTACCGCTTACACGGAAGGGTAGACGGACTCTTTAAACATAGCGCAACCCGCTATCTCTGAGCTCCTGGAGCGTCACAGTGCCTGTTTCAGTGAACCCTTGTGTGAGTGCTCTGTCGAAATTAAGATGGAACAAACTCTCGAGCAGCGATACGCGATAAAGTTTTGTTTCAAACTTGAGAAGATGCCGTCGAAGACTTTTTAGTTGCTTCAGAAGGCTTTTGATGAGGACTGCAAAAGGTGGCATAAAATGTTCAAGGAGGTCGCCGACGAACAACGATCAGGTCGCCCCTCAACGTCGCGAGATGCAAGTTCGGTTGACAAAGTGCGCGAATTGTTGAACTCTGATCGCAGAATGAGTGTCCGACTAATGTCAGAAATACTTGACATTCCGAAAACCAATGTGCACGAGATTGTGGCGAAAAACTTTCAAATGCGGAAGGTGAGCGCCAAATTTGTCCTTAGAGTGCTCACCGATGACCAAAAGAACAATCGAGTAGAAGTTTGTCAAGAATTGTTGCAGTTCTGATGTGGCCCGGCCGACTTCTTTTTGTTCCCGAAGATTAAAAAATCCCCCAAAGGACTGCATTTGGGGACCCTGGAGAACATCAAGGCGGCTATGACGAGGTTACTAAAGTACATTCCAGCAAAGGACTGCCAGGACGCATATAAAGCATGGAAATCTCATTGGAACAAGTGTGTTGAAGCAGGAGGGATGTATTTCGAAAAATATTAAGTAACTGTACGAATCGGTTCAATAAATTTCTTAAAACAAAAATGGGCGTATTACTTTCCGGACAGACCTTGTAAATAACGCACTTAGTATCCCTCTTTATTTTATTCATCTGTTATCGTTCCATTTATTCTTACTACTCTATTTGTCTCTTCATAAATACTAACAATTAATTCTGTTGTTAAGTTTTCTTGCGTAGTGCTCTCCATATCACTCCTCGCGGTAAAGGCCTTTTATAAATCGATTATTTCTAGATATGTCTTCCCGTTGAACTCAAGGGTTTTTTCTGCAATTTGCCTGAATCCGAATATTCTTTCCAGAACAAAATTCAGTTTAGTTTTTGTTTAAGTGAGCTTTTATCGGGGTTTGTAACTCGCGCTCTAAAATCCTTTCATAAAGTTTGTATGCAATAGATAATAAGGCGATACCTCCATAATTATTATAATTTGTAAACTCACCTTTCTTGTAAATTTTTGTAATAGTTGCTGTTTTTCAATCTATTAGTATTACTTTGGTATTTTATATCCTGTTAAATCATTTATGTAATCGTTTAATTCCTGCATCTCCTAAATATTTATTAACTCTTGTTTCATGCTATCAATATCAGGACCCTTACCTATTTTTTTAAGCGGCTCTTGTGTTTCTTCCATTGAGATTCCTTAGATATTTACATTGTACACTTCTTGTTATATCTATATAGGGACTGGTCTGGAAGTGTATCTTCCCCAACCCATAAGTCTGAAAAGTACTGTTTTCATCTTTTTTTCCTTCTTCTTCGCCTAATAATACTTACTCATCTTTTACTTTAATTTCTCTAAAATGACTGTTATTTTTTCAGTTCTTTAAGTGTACCAAATAATACTTTTCTATTTCCTTTATCTTGAGGGTTTTTTTTGTACAAAATTCTCCCAAGATCTCATTCAGCTTCTTTTATCATGTTTTTAGTATGCCTTCTCTTTATGAAATTAGTATATATAATTAATTATTGTCATCTTGTAAGTATTTACTTAATTCATAATCATTTTCTGGTGGTTTTACATTAATGTTTACTTTATTGTAATAGTAAAGTAGTTACTACTCATTGTTTTTGTTGTATTTAATTAGTTTGATTATGAAATTTAAACCATATCAAAGCAATCTATAACTGCTTGGATAGTATTGGAAAATATTTTGAAATATTGTCAGTGAAACTTTCGTCAATTTGACTTCTGTCGTTTGACTAGACAAAGCTAAAAAATTATTTATTAGCTGGAATTTTTTTATATTACACTTTCTTTAATGTTGCACGTTAAACCTTAATTTTACATTTTAAGGTTTTATCATCTGAATCAGAAAATACTATCATGTCTGTATATTTTTGACTTTACCAAATTTCTAAGAATGCTGGGATTACTGCCACCGGTAATCAATTATTAAGGAGTTCGATTTATGAATAACTGCAAATTATTTCTTCTTCTTCTTTCTCTTTGTCCCCATTTATACCTCACGGTGTTGGGTCTTTTATCCATCTCTTGAAGGTGTTCCTTTCTCTTGCCATTCTCCGTATTTCAGTGATGTTTTTTCCTATTTTCCTTGCCATTTCCTCTATTGATTCTTCTCACTGGATCCTTGGTCTTCCGCTTTTTCTTCTTCCTTCGAGTCTCATATTTAATATTTTCTTGGGTATCCTTTCCTCCCCCATACGAACCAGGTGTCCATACCAGCTTAGTTGTTTTTCCTCTATTTCTTCTTCTAGGGGTTTTACTTCTAGTTGGTCCCTTACGCTTCTGTTACGTACCTATCTCTTCTGATTTTGCCTATTATCTTCCGGAGGTACCTCATTTCTGCAGCTGTTATTCTGGATTTATGCTTATCCAGCATCGTTCACGTTTCTGATCCATAATTGAGTGTCGGTGTATAGATGGTTTTGTATATGTGTAGCTTTGTTTTAGTGCTTAATTCCTTCTTTCCTACTAGAGTGTTGTTTATTTGGTAGTAGACTCTACTTGCTTTGGCTATTCTGTTTCGTATTTCTTGGTCGATCTTCCCGTCTTTATTTATCATTGTTCCTAAATATTCGTATGTTTCTACTATCTCTAGTTGTTGTCGATCTATTCTTACGTCTATGTTTTCTTCTCTTTCTTCTTTTGCGATGTGTAGAATCTTACTCTTGTTCTTGTTTATTTCCATTCCTTTTTCTTGCAGGCATGCATTCCATATTTGGATGTTTCTTTGTAAGACATTTACCTTGTCGGATATTAGAACAATATCGTCTGCGTAAATCAGGTCTTGTGTGTAAACTGGAATTAGGTTGTGGTACCCTAATCTTGTCGGTCTAGTTTGATTCTTGGTTCTTTTTATTATTGTATGCATGTAGGCTACGAAAAGAAGTGGACTTAAGCTGTCACCTTGTTTAACTCCCTTTTTTATTCTAAACTCTTCTGATGTCTTTCCGTTTAGTCTAACTGTTCCCGTCACATTATTGTATATGCTGCTAATTACTCTTTGTAATTTTGAATTTGTTCCTAGTTCCTCTAATGCGTTCCATATATGTTTTCTTGGTACTTGATCAAACGCTGCTTTTAGGTCCAGGAAAGCTAAGTATATGTTCTTGTTCCTGTCTAGTGATTTCTCTATTATAGATCTAAGAGTGTATATGTGATCTTGCGTTTGTCTGTTTGGTCGGAAAGCTGTTTGCTCTTCTTCGAGTTTATTTTCAATCTGAGCTCTTACACGCTTTTCTAAAAATTTTGAGTATACTTTGAGCGCGACAGGTGCTAAGCAGATCGCCCTGTAGTTATCGCAGTTTCTTATGAATTGGTATGATTACATTTTTTCCCATTCTTGGGGTATTGATTCTGTTGTCCATGCTTGTTTGAATATTTTCTGTAGCCATCTTTCTACTACGAATCCCCCCTTTTTTAATAATTCCGGTGGTATGTTATCTTCACCTGCTGCTTTTCCATTTCGGGTTTCTCTCAGGGCTCTTCTTACTTCTTCTACACTTATTTCTTCCTCTGCATTTTCCTCGCTGTCTTCTCGGTTTGTTTGGTTTTATAACGGTCTTTCTATATCTTCCTCATCTTCTGTTATTTTAAATTTTGCTGCAAAGTGGTCCTTCCATGTTTTCAGGATGTTTTCACTGGTCGTTTGCAAATCTCCGTTTTGGTTCCTTATGTTTCGTACTTGTTTTGCACTGTTTCCTTTTAGCTTCTTGACTACATTCCAAAATTGTTTTTGGTTTTCCATATAATTCTCGTTTAACTTATTTCCGAATTCTTCCCAGGAGTCCTGTTTTGCTCTTTTTACGGCTTTCTTTGCCTCTTGTGTTTTCCTTCGGTATGTTTCTTGATCGTCGGCACTATTTGTTCTTTTGAACCTGCACCAGGCTTCTTTTTTCTGTTTGATCTTGTTCTTAACCGTTTCGTTCCACCATTTGGTTCTTTTTTGGTTCTGGCCTGTTTTCACTCTTATTTTACCGCATATCTCGTTTGCTGTCAGGATTATTGTTTCTTTGAACTTTTTCCATCTATCGTTGAGATTCCAATGTTCTTCTGTCTCTACTTCTTGCTCTTCTAATCTATTTAATTTCCTGTTAAGTTCTCTTTCATATTCCTCCCTTTTTTCTTGGTTTTCCAGTTCTTCTAGTTTTAATCTTTCGTATACTATTGGTGTTTCTTTGGGAGGTGTTTTCAGAATGGTGTCGGTTATCAGTAGTCGGTGGTCGGAGTTCTGCTCCTCTTATTACTTTTACGTCTTGGATTGCATATCTCGTAGTTCTAGAGTATGTTATATAATCTATTATGCTTTTTTGTCCTCTTTCTTCTGCTTCGTACGTAATCTTGTGGATTGTTTTATGTTTGAACAACGTATTTCCTATTAGTAATTGATTGTTTATGCAGAAATCCAGCATTCTTTCTCCATTGTTGTTTAGAGTTTCTTCTCCTCCATGTTCTCCCATAGTTCCGTATCCTTGATCTTTGTCTTTTCCTATGCGGGCCTTCCAATCACCGATTATCATTACGTGTCTGTTTTTGTTTTGCATTTTCTCTAATACTCTTTGAAGATCATCGTAGAATTGATCCTTGTCTCTTACATCCGCGTCTTCCGTTGGTGCATATATTTGTATTATACCGACCTTTTCTTCTAACTCAAGGCTAACTGTTATGATCCTTGAGTTTATCGGCTCCCAGTCAATTAATTTGGTTTCTAGTGCTTCACTTGTTATGATCCCCACTCCTTCTTTCGCTCTTTCTCCGGGGGGTTTCCTATATATCTCATTGTGTATCCCTTGTCCAGTGTCTTGAGTCCTTGACCCTTCTTCTTCACTTCACTTATTCCCAGTATCTGTAACTTATACTTTTCCATCTTCTCTACTACTTCTATCTCTTTCCCAGTTAGTGTTTTTATATTCCATGTCCCTATTCGTATCCGTTGTCTTTCCGGTCGTCTCCTATTAAGCAGTCCTGTTCCAAGGCGTTCGTTTTTTCTCTCAATCGATTATACCTCGTGTGGGTGATTGGCCCAACGACGAGGGCCCCGTTACCTCGGGACAACTGGAATCCAGTTATACCCCTGGATACTGGGTCGCCAGAGCCTCGTTAGTTATCTAGCGGAGGGTACCGCGTGCAGGTGAGGTTGACATTTGGGTGACTAGATGTTGGCGTCACCCCTTACCCTCCTGCAAATTATTTAAAAATTGCAATTGTTGGGCTAGTTCCAGTTACAGCAATTTGTTATTAGTAATAGGCACTGGTTTAGTAGTGATTGAGCATTGAACTAATAGTAAAACCCAATGTTATGCTTTCATATCCGCTACCGGCGCTAAGGTTGGGACCGGAACAGAGACCGAAACCGAGGCCAGGACCGGAGTTACGGCTGCAGCCGGGGCTAGAGACCGGGTCGGAACCGGAGCTAGCATGCTACAAACTATTTAGTGTCTAGCCTCGATCTTACGATTAGAATAATTGAAATAATAAGTAATAAATACTATATTATTCGCCATCTATTTAGTATGCCAGCTGATCGTCGGCCTTACTGAAATTGTCAGCTGCACTTGGGAATTCAGCGAGTGTGGCCAACACAACCTTGCGATATGAACTGAAGCGCATACCAAATTAGTATTTCGGTAATAATTCAGCATGAGTTTTCAACGTAGTTTCAGTCAACATATGCAAATCTGCTGAAATCTTTAGAGGTGCCAGAGCTACTATTGAGCGTATGCTACGAGTTTAAAACGTTGGAAGGCAATGTATATATAACTTTGGATTAACTAAATAAAAGTGCCAACATTATAATTTTTACTTTTTTCTTTAAAACATTCACCAGGAACGTGTCAATTTGAAAATAATTTATTTGATATAACTTATGAACTACTGCTTTATATCTATTTCCTCAAAATATACTTTACAAAGGTTTTTATTTAATACACTTTAAATTATGCATGATAATATCAAACTCTCCTTGGAAAATCTTTAACAGTTTACGTCTAACTGATGATAAATACTGATTTATATAAAATCTGCAGCAATTGTAGTAGAATTAGATACAAAATTTACAATAATATTGGTTTGTATGTATGTACGCCTACAATTAAACAATGCTGAGTGTTCAAGTAAATTAAACTGAACATTTAAAATAGATAAACGTACGTTATTTTTCATACGAAGGGCACGATGCTCTTACTGTTGTCTTATTTTCTCGCTCTACCCACGTTTTTTCCCACCAACGAGATACTTGTATGCCATCTCTGGCAACCGGTGACCTTCCGTATTTTCAATGTGCAGTTTCCGGTTTTGTTTGTAGCTTCAATTGTTGCTCCTAGATTTTCTTTTATATTGTTGTTTCTTACTCTGTCGGTTCTCAAGAATTTTATTTTCCAAGCTTGGATGTGCGAACAGGCTTTTTAATTTAACACCCAAATTTCACTACCATATCGCAATACAGGGATTGTCATAGTCAAGATTTTTTAATGGTTTTAAACATAGCCTGCTTGTTCGACTGGTTGCTCTTTTATAGATATCATTCTTTGAATTGCTACTTTCCCGTGGATCGCCATAGTATTTGCCTTCTGGTATGAGATGATCAAATCGCATTCTTTATCTATCAAGTAAAGTTAATAGCAAACTCTTTGGGGGGCCTTTTTATTGACTTCACATATAGGCACAGTCAGTTAAGTAAGAGCGTATTCGACATAATTAGCAGTTGGTAAAAGGTATCGCCCTAATTCTTTCTTTTGTTCTCGATGCTTTGTCACAAAATATTCAGTTAGCATTGAATTCTTGCTAGATAAACGTAAAGGTCCGTGAGCCTCCGCGTACGTGTCGCGCTACGAGGCTGCGTTCCTCTGTACCCACCCAAAAAGTCCGAAAATATCTTATGTAACGGCTGCTAAGTACATGAACAAGTCGAAAATATTTGTACAGCGATATAAGGAGACAAAAACGGTTGAAACGTGGCTCAATAGGCAAAGTGTACACTAAAGTCTAAAAACAGATCGTGAACTTGTTTTTGCAGAACCCGAGCTTAACATTGAGTCCAGGAGCAGCAAAATTGAAACAGAAATGTGTAGATATCGTACGTGGCTATCCAAGCCCCGCCTTCGTGCACATTTTATCAAATTCCGTAGTTTAGTGAAGAAATCTTTGTAATGTGAAAATTATGTAACGAAGTAACTTTCTTGTGCAAAACACAATATCGACCGAGATTGGAACAATGTAATTTTTACGGATGAAGCTTTTGTTTGGGGATATGTTATCGTCCCATATCCCTGGTCAACCTCAACTAACAGGTTGGTACAACAGACTGTTAAACACCCAGTAAAAATACACCTTTGGGGCTGCCTCTCAAAACCGGGTTCCGGAACGTTGCATCTGTTTAAGTACAACCTATATGCTTTGAAAATGCTAGAGATTTATAAGAAATATTTGTTAGCGACTGCGGAATATTGGTTCATCACCAAAAATAAGGACTGGGCCCTGCAGAAGAACAACAACCCCAAATACCACAGCAAGCTTTGCATCGAGTGGAAAGAGCAGTTGTCCGACGCAAATTTGATTGAGAATGTGTGGGCATACATCAAGCACAAGCTTTGTGGAAAAAATGTTTACTTCAAAGCAGTTGCCATGAGAAAATTATCGCAATTGAAAGCCCTTGCCGGATGAATATGCTATTAATTTGGGTTGAAAGCATGCCTTAAAGATGCCAGACAATTTCTCCACGTTAACCCGAACAAGCTCTTACTTAACTGACTGTAAATCTTCAGCGAAAAGTAAACAGTTTATATATTGTCCCCTATCTATCTGTATACCTTTGAGGCTAATATCTTTCAATTTACAAGAGATATCAATATATATGGTATGTTCAAAAATATGGACGAAGTGTTACACCGTTGTACATCCTTGTAATTAAGGCAAGGTTATTACAGCAACCTCATAAGTTTATTACAACTTCTATGCTATTGTACATGAACTTAAAATATTTTATGTTATGGATAACTTTGGTTTTTCCTAATGTCCCATAGTTTTCATGATTTATTTAGTCAACGCTATGGCAAAGTTTATATAGCCAATATATGTTTCAAGATTCAACTCTCTACGTTTTTCAATGGTTTGATAAATACTAAAATTGTCATCTATAAAGGAGGCCTTTGCAAAATCCGTGTTGTTTCCCAGAGAACAAATTTTCGCGTATTTTTTTGGCACTCAAATTTAAAATTTTTGTGTATATATTGCCTGTATGTGGAATTCAACATACTGATAACTCTGAAGCTTTGGTATCCCTTTTCAAAATTGGTGTTACTTTAGCTTTTATCTAACTACATTGCATCTAGCACATGTTAAGCAGATGTAGAAATTGGTGTTTCAGTAAAAGTCCGCCGTATTTTATTAATTCCACAACTATTCTTTCTAATCTCAGAAATCTTTTATTTTTGCTTTTTTATAATGTGTCCTTTGGTTCTTTTATCGTTAACAGGTCATCCGTAGAACTATCTTACCTACATTATTTATTATTATTTATACGATTAAAACAATGTTTTGGAGTACAGGAAGAAATAATTAAATTTTTGTTTAATTAATTTCATACTTTTTAATGTTTTCAAGATGTTTATAAATTTTTGTCAATTAGTTCTACATTTTTCTTGTCACTTGTATAGCATTTAGTGTTTCGTCTTTTTATTTTCTAACATAAAGCTATGTGAAATAATTTATTCATAGTCCTTGTCGATCTTTGTGGGTTTAATATACTCTTGTATTTTCTTTTTTTGACTTCTTGTTAATCGTCAAATTGGTTTTTGTATTTATTTTTGGTAGATCTTTTATTTCTTCGCAGAACTATGAAGTTCTTTTTTCTGTTTGCTGTCCTTTGTTTACTCTTCTTTTTCCCAATGCGTCGATTGCTGCTTTTATAATATTTGTTATAAGTTTTTCAGTTTATATCTATATTACTGTTGGTGTCAATGTTATTGTCTTCTATGGGTGCTTTGGTAAAGATTTAAATTTGTTTGTTCTTTATGTATAGATTTGCTTTTTTAGATCTTTGCATTTGTATTTGCAATTTACCCAGCAATAGACTATGGTCCGATCCTATATCTGCTGAATTCAGGGCTTTTACATTTAGTATTTGTGGAAGGTGTAAATGTTGGTTTGATGTTTTACAATCGATGACAGATTTTTATCCCCTTATATTTTGATAAGTATATTCCTGTTGAATTTTATGTCAAAGTAAGTATTTATTATCCTGAAATTGTTATTAGTACAGAAGTGAACAATTATTATTTTCAATTTCTTTATTGAATTTTTTCTTTATTACGTGAATAACTTAATTTCCAATGCATGCATTAAAATTTCTTAAACCAAGAAGAGGCTGATGGTATTTTGGTTATAGCATCGCTTAAGTTTCTATAATACTGATTTTTTTCTCGGTTTATTCTTCTCTAGAACGTACGTGCTAGTTATATTCGAGTGTAAATGTGTTATTCATAAGGGGACTAGCAGTATTTGTTCAGATATATACTTTATTTTTGTATACTTTTTTATTTTTTTGATTAAAATCCTTACTCCTGTCTTCTCATTTTTTTATTAGCTTTATTGCATATAAAGACAAATATAAGGCACTACTCCTTTTCCTTTGGTATTGGAATCTATTTCTGGAAAACCGTCCCCGACTGATACAAGTAATCACACTTGCAGAAAGCAAAAATTAAGAATTAAAAAGCATTCCGTCAAAAGACCAATGGTTGTCACTAAACTTCTAAACCGACTCCAAGAATGTGAGCTGTAAGAACTGTATTTTTTATTTACTTGGTCTCCTCTATCCCTTTATGCTTCTAGAACGTCAAGTGTTCTATCCATTTTCTGCATGCTTTTCTATCTCTAGCTATTCTTTTCATTTCTGCTATTGTTTTACCTTCTTACTTTATTCTGTACATTCATTCCCAGTTTTTTCTTGCCTTTTTCTTGATCCTGTCCGTCTATCCCTGAAAAGTTTTTATTATTTTCCCTTCTTATATATGTTCTATTTTTTTTAATTACTGTTTTCTATCTTTGTCACGACTGGTTCTTGTTTTCGTCTCTTCTTTGCTGTTTTATTTTGCATTCGATTCCTTCGTGCGTTACGAGTTTCCTTTCTCGGATATTTTATTTCTCTTGATGTTATTGTCGATTGTTCTTGTCTATCCTTGTCTAACTCTCTGCACTGTACATTAGAGTTAGAAGGTATACTGTTTTATATATTTTTAATTGATGACTTATGTCCCGTTTTTCATCTAAAATGTTATGTATCACTGCTTTACCCACTGTTTTTTTGCATCCTCTTGTCTATTTAAAAATACATACAGCTCTTTATTTCTTTTAGCATTTTTTTAGTAGCATGTCATCTACATAATCAACTTTTATATTAATACTTGCTGAATTTGTTCATTCATCATCATCATCTGCCCAATTCAGTCCTTTGTTGGACGTAGGCCTCTCCAAGCATCTTCCATTGGTCCCTGTTTTTCGCCTTCTGCATCCAATTGTAATCTGCTACTCTTTTGATGTCGTCAGTCCACCTGAGAGGGGCCTGCCTCTATGCCTTTTGCCTATTCTTGGTCTCCACTGCAGCATGCTCTTCGTCCATCTTTTATCTTCTAGTCTGGCAATATGTCCGGCCCACTGCCATTTCCCTTTAAATATATGTTCTATTACATCTTTTACTTTTGTTTTATTTCGAATCCATATATTTGTCATCCTATCTCTTAGACTGATTCCCAGCATTGCCCGCTCCATTCCTCTCTGCGCTACCCTCAGTTTTTGCATATTTTTATCGTTAACGTCCATGTCTCTGCTGCGTAGGTTAAAACAGGAGTATATTCTGGTTGTATAACTTAGTCTTTAGTGTTTGGTCTATGTTACTTTTAAATATTTCTTTCCATCTACCGAATGCGGCCCAACCAAGTTTTATTCGCCTTTCTATTTCTTTTGTTTGATTATCCGATTGTAGTGAGATGTATTGTCCAAGGTATATATAACTTCCTACTTGTTCTAAAGTTTCCCCGTCAATCTGTATATCAACTATCTCATCTACTAGATCGTTTATCATTATTTTAGTTTTCCCTCTGTTCATTTTAATCCTATGTCTTTGGCCTTTTCGTTTAGGTCTGTTATCATTTCTTCTAATTCTTCTACATTGTCCGATATGAGCACGACGTCATCAGCAAATCGTAGATGGTTCAATCTTTTCCCATCTACTCTTATTCCTTTATTTTCCCAAGCGCATTTTTAAACACATCTTCTAAACATAGGGTAAATAATTTTGGAGAGATAGTGTCTCCTGTCTTACTCCTCGTTCTACATTTATCGGATTGGTAGTACTTTGCAATTTGATTGTACAGGTAGCGTTTTTATATATATATTTTATTAATTCCGTGTATCTGTAATCTACGCGGCTGCTCTGTAGAGATTGTATTATGGCCCAGTGTTCAACCGAATCGAATGCCTTTTCAAAATCTATGAAGGCAAGACATAATGGTAAGTTATATTCTTTTGATTTTTCTATTAAATTTCGCATAACTTGTAGATGGTCTTGGGTACTATACGCTACGAAATCCTGCTTGTTCTGGTGGTTGGTAGTTGTCTAATTTGTTAACCAGTCTATTCGTAATGATCTTTGTCAGCAATTTATACATTTGTGGTAATAGACTGATTGGTCTATAATTTTCCAATCTATGTTTGTCGCCTTTTTTGAATAGTAATATTACAACTGTGTTATCCCATTCTTTAGGTATTTTCCTTCTTGCAGGCATTGGTTTAATAGTACTTTTAGTTCTTGTAATATCGGCTGTCCCCCTTCTTTTAGCATTTCTGGGAGTATCTCATCTTCGCCTGGTGCCTTATTTCTTTTTGTCTGTCTTAAAGCTTTTTCTATTTCGTATATTTCAATATCAGGAATGTCTTCTGAATTTACATTTAGTATTTTCCTTTCTATATCTTTTATATTTGTATCAGTTTTTGTGCTATATAGACATTTGTAGAACTGTTCCGTTTTTTGCGTTATTTTATTTTGGTCTACAATTAAGGCTCCATTTGCGTCTCTTAGCGATGTCATGATTGTATCCCCCAGTCTTCTTTCTTTCTGCCATTGTTTTGTTTTTCCTCCATTAATCAGTGCTTCTTCAATTTTTAGTTCATGCCATGCTTTTAAATCTTTTTCATCTCTCTTCTTATTTTGCTTTTATTTCTTTTAGAGGCTCTATATTTTCTTCCGGTTGATTGCCAATTTCTTCTTTCTTCCATTAGCTTCTTTGTATTATCGCTTATTTTGCTGTCTCTTGGTTTTGATGTTTTATTCTAGACGAGGCTTCTTTAAGTGCCGTTGTTATTTTCTTATTTCTTTCTTCTAAGTTGTCTTCCGCTACTATACTTACTTCTTTTAATTTTTTGTTTAATTCGTTTTCGTATATTTCCTTGTTTGCTACTATATTTTTCCCTCTGTCCAGTTTTTAGATTTCTGTATAGCTTTATATCTATCGTTTTTGTTATTGATAACAATCTTACTTCTTATTAACCTATGATCACTTCCGGTATTTATTTTTTTCACTACCGATACGTCTTGCACTATGTTTTTGTGTGAGGATAAGATGAAATCTATTTCGTTCTTGGTTTGTCCATCCGGACTAATCCACGTCCATTTATTTTGTAATTTCTTCTTAAAGAAGGTATTCATTGCATAAATTTGCTGTTGTCCCATATAGTTTATTAACATATCCCCCCTTTCATTTCGTACTCCTATCCCGTAGTCTCCTATATATTCTTCTCCTTCTTCTTGTTTTGGTCCTAACTTGGCGTTGAAATCCCTATTATTAGTAAGTGTTTTGTATGGTTTTCAGCAATACAGGTATTTATTTCCTCATAAAGTTGTTCTACCTCTTCGTCCTCATGGTCGCTAGTGGGTGCGTACACTTGTATTATTTTTAAGTTGCACTTCTCTGATATCTTTAGTATTATGTATATTATTCGAGGACTAATCGCCTTAAAATGTGTTACTATTCCTATTATTTTCTTGTTTATAAGGAACCCTACGCCTCCTTGACTTATGTCTTCGTGTCCTTTATAGAATAGTATGTGTCCCGATTTAAGTTTCAAACATTGTTCACCTTTCCTTCTTATTTCACTTATTCCAATTATGTCCCATTTTATTTCTTTTAACTGTTCTTCTAATTCTGTTAGTCTAACTTCTCCTAATAGTGATCTTGTATTATATGTGCATACAAATAAGGCTTTTTTCTTTTTCGTCTTGTGGCAGCCTATCCGAACCCAGGGATTCTTAGCACCCTCTATCTCCTCCCTGCTCTGCCCGCTGCCTTGGGCAGGAGCTTGGAGACGGCTGGGGACTAAGGGCCTTCTTCTTCTACGTCTTATTGTCATGATGTTGGAGGAATCTAGCCTAATACACCTTGCTGGCCAGGCATCTTGGTGTATGCATTTTATACCTTCTGCCAGGATTATGTTCAGCCGCTCCTTTGGAGTACAGACGCTGTTTTGTAACCGCCTACTATAGGTCAGACGTTACTCCTCGTTTGGTCCGCGGGTGCATTCTGCACCTACTCTATATATCTGTAGAGCCTTCCCCTATCCGCCACCCGGAGACGCGCCATGTTGGAGTCGAGGTCCTCCATCCGGCTTCACACACACAGTATGTGTCAACCCCTACTCGATTCAGAGACGACCTGTATGTGATTTACACCGGACATGGACATTTTAGTTCATTATCCACTTTTATGTTTGTTGTGCGCTCACTACACTTTTCCACAACTTCGTTCATAGCTATAGTAAATAACTGTAGGCTCAAATTGTCCCATTGTTCCACTTCTATACTTCTAATAAAAGTATTTGATACTTTCCCGTTAATTCTTGCGTTACCCTCTACATTTTTTTGTTTACTTTAGCTTGCTTAGAAAAGGCGCTTGTTTAAGCTAATTTTCTGTTCCACTTTTTTAAATTCTTTTTAATTATCATTCTTATATTCTATATATATAGAACGTATGTTACCTTGTACCCGTCATTCTGGTTTGAAAATTGTTTATTCTTATTTTAATATCCTGTCGGCTTCTGATCTTAATTTATTTTACCATTTTCTTTTTTTACATTTCTAGCGCAGCTGGCATTAAACATAAAGTTCCTTAATATTCACATTTATTGATGCTTTCTTTTTAATATAATATTATTTTTTCCGATTTCATCAAGACCATTTATCTCCCCACTTTATTATATATTTCTTTTATGCTTTTCTTACTTGTTTTCCTTAACTTTATTAATTTAAAAATTCCAGTAGCTTTTTCATTTTTAAACTAGCAATGACTGTTTTTACTTCTTTTTGTAACTATTTTTGTGTCTCTTTTTTGTGTAATTCTGTTGTTTCCTACTTCTTTATTTGACTACTCTTTCTTCTCCTGTTTCAGTTTCTCCGTTATTAGTTCTATATCTCTTTCAATTTTCTACATCATTCAATTTCTTAAAATTTAACCATTCGATCGTTTTTATTACTTCTTTTATAGGTTTTCTAATGCGAACTTTTCTTCAATAGTTTATGGTTCATATTTAACTCTTCTCCTTGGCATACTATTATGTATTTTACCTTCAGTTTTGTATTGTTAGTAAAAGTTATATAGTTTATTATATTTTCAATATTTCTGTCTCCTCATATGTATATTTGTCTATGTCTTTGTATCAAATATTAAGTTTTATATTATCAGCTGATTTTCTATACGAAGTTGCCATTTTTCTTCCATTATTGTTTATAGTTTTCTCTCCGCTATATCTTTCTATTATACCATATTGTCCTTTATTTTCTTCAGTTTCTCAGTGTTAGCATATGTTCTATTTTCTTTCTAGGAACTTCTCATAATTACTTTTTAGATACATGTGTTGCTCTTGTGTTATTTGCCACACATTATTTCTCAATTTATTGCTTTACCTACTGTAACAGTATTTTCTATTTCATTCTTTGTCTTTTGCTTGGTTCCCGTGTATATTATTTATAAATAGTTTTTCACTTATATTTACTGTTATTATTTTAATTATTTACGTTATTTGCATTTTATATCTTATTATTTTTTCTACTTCATGTTTTTTGCCACATGGTTTCTTTTCGTTTTAATGTTAATTTACCGTCCGCTGCTTTTTACGTCATAGTAGTTATTTTACTTTTTTCTTTATCTAGTTTTTATATGTTGGAGCGGTCTGCCTCTACTCTTAGCAGACTGGCATTCTAATAGTAACTTATCCCCTATATATATACGTTTTGGTACGATGTATTGGTTTCGCCTCCTTTTATTGGTTTTTGTAATATTTCTTAATTCCATATAAATTTTCCTTCCTGCTATCGTTAGTTCATAATGTACATATTACCATCCTTTAATACTCTCTTCTTAATCATTATTTCTTTTTTTTATTTTCCCTGATTTGTCGTTTATTAATTTTATTGTGTAACTATTTCTTAATTGCATCTCAATTCTCACTTAAGCACTGATGGATTGTTTTAATTCTTCAATTAATTAGCCTCTGTATTTTATTACCAATAAATAACGATAGTACTTTGAGACGTAGCGATTGATTTTCAGGTACATGATAACTAAAGGATCATCTTAGGAAATAGTATGTGACCACAAAATTGACATGAAAGTCCATTTACATTTGCACAGTTTAGATTCGTTCAGTATTGCAACTTACATATGTTCCAGTTTTTAGTCCTTTATTATTTGCATGTTTGAATTGCAAGTATTCAAATTTTTAATCATAACATATTAGAATATTAATTATTCAAGTTATTCAAATTTCACATTAGAAAGTTATATGTTGCATTTTGGTACACATAAAAACATCAAATTGCCCAACTTAAACAAAAAAGGTAAAGCGAATGTAGAATGATGTAATTATTTAAATAATCCAACGTTTTTATAGCTTAAAGGCATTTAAAAAATTCATAAAAATTACAGTCTATCAGTTCGACAATAAAAACCGGAAAATACTCTTATCAAATAATGTCGGCGCTGACAGACGTACTACTGTAACGTCACTCTCTGCCCGTCCAAGTCCATCGACGACCTGGCGCCACTCGCGCATAATGCACGTCCAAATTGGAACCCAGTCCGATCACATATCGATTACTCACTGGAATTTGCATGCCCCCGCGAATTTTTCTCAAGGCTCTACACTTTTACGAGGCACCTCCGCCCACCTGCTCAGTTTGCGAGGTTATGGCTTTGTTTTTCGAGTCCGGTGCTTTACGGCCGACCGGGGGCTTTAAAGAAGGTGTGAAAAAACGGGAAGCAGCGCGATCACGACATCTAAGCGAACGCGTCCTGATAGAAATTCAAATGAGTTAACACACCGGTTGACACCTACTACATAAACATGGAGGTCGCAGGTTATATCCAATCTTGCGCGGTTTGTGGGCACTGCTCGAATACATTTACTTGTGCTATCTGGAGCAGAAGGGTTTGTCTTTCGGCTGGAGATGGGGCAGATTGGAACGAGACAAGTAAGATAGCTTCTAGTTCTCTTGACATGGTAATTGGGGCAAGGGAACTGATTTATTATGATTGCTGTTAAATGCCGCAATTGTAATTTTGAAATAAGTTAAATTTGCACAACAACGACCAAGTACTTAATGTGCTCTTTTTATATTTCTTTATCATTTATCTGTACAATAGTAAGAAATTATTTTCAGGCGCTTTATGAATAAATATCTTTAACTAAATTAACTTAAAAGTCAAATAAATGCAAAAAATATTATACTAAACCTATTTTTTTTCTTAATAATCTTAATATGCTTTTCTATATATGATTCCTATACCAACTAAACAAATAAAATATTCAACATATCCAAAACTTAATGCATATTGTTTAACAAACATAAATAACTATATATAAATAATTTGGTATTTTATATATAAGAAACTTAATTCCAAAAATTGCTATTTTGGTTTTTATACATTAATGGTATCATTATGTATGTGGTTACAGTTAGAGACTCTTTTTTGTTCTTAAGTTTGCTTTTGATCAATGCCACGCGTGCGGTGGAAGAATGTCATTTTAAATAACTCTAAAAACGGTTTGTTGGGATTAAATACAGATAATTGGAAGCAATTTCTTAAATTTGAGATCAATTTCCACTGACAATAGAAATGACAGTGACCCACATCCTGGTACTTGAAGAAATTATAGCAAACTTCTTACTAATAGCGTACCTACATTTTTAGATATACAATGTTTCAAATTCTTTTCTTTATATTTGCCCATGTTTTTCAAATAGTTGGCTCTACAATTATAATGCAAGACACGGCTAGGATATAACATACAAATTTATGACTAAAGAGTAATATCTAAGATATTATCGGTTTTAGATAGTTTGGAAAGAGTATTAAGTAAGTACATTCACACATCTGGCTAACAACATTATGGTTCAATATTCGCTAAGGCTAAATTACATCAAGCAAGTTTTGGGAAACCTTACGCTTTAATTTTATGTTTAAGTTTTTTTTACTGAGATTTAGTTTTGTTGCATTTGTACACAGTACAAGTTTGTTAAAGAAATTACTACTTAATTCTTGTATTATATGTAGAGCCACATTTAACTCTTGGTGTATTTGTCTGTTTTGTACGAATCAGGGGCTGTTAATTGCAACACATATCACTTTGTTCTGCATGGTTTACAATTTTTTGAGTGATGCTTTGGGTGCACTACTCCATACTGGGCATACATAAGTTAGTATTGGTCGGAAAATATGAACAATGAGCATTTTGATCTGAGTTGAGATCTACATTTGACCAATAGATACAATATAATGAGTCTAGTATAGCATTCATTAAGTTTTCTATTAAATGATGTCCCCAGTTGAGCCTTGCGTCCAAGTATACCCCCACACTTCACTGCGGAATCCCGTGAAATCCATAGTATGTGAATTTTGTTTATTTTAATCAATGCAACGCTTAAGTGTGAAAATCTTTGCTTAAAATTTGGTTAAATTTATTTCTGTTTTTTATTTCTAGAACTAATCACAAGTGAAGTTTTTGATTTTTGCAAATATGCTATTGCTTTCTCAATTGTAGTACTCTAAGTGATGATTGCGGAATTATCGGTAGGCATCGCTAGAGTTGAATTGATAGAAGCGGTTAGATCGTGAACATATAGATTAGACAAGATTGGTCCCGGAATCTTGTGTATGGTTTCTCGTCTCCCGTTGGAAGCTTTCCCAGGCGGCGGATGCATATCAGATATGATGGGTACCGGAAAAATTAAATACCCGCGGTGATCCAAAACTAACATAGCAGCATCTGACTCTAGTGAGGCGGCTGTAAACAATGTCTGTTCTTCAGTTGCTCTCAGAGAAAGAAAATGGTGTAGCAGTATTTGTGGAATCCGATTATACTATATAGACTTATGTTACTTCAGTTACGAGGTTAGCCTTTGAATATAAACATTTTAAAAGTGTACATTCTGACGACAGATAAAATATATGATAAGGTAGTAGAACAGTTGTACGACAATATGGAGAAGGCATTAAGAGCAAGGAAAAGTCATGATATAATTTTTATTATGGGTGATTTTAATGCTAAAATTAAACAAGGACGGCGAGAAGACTTAGTTGGCAACTATAACTTAAAAAAGAGTAATGAGAGAAGGGAGAGTTTTTATTTATTTTGCCGGGAACAACAAATGGTAATTGCAAATGCTTGGTATGAACAAGGAGAGATTGTACACGTGGATATTGCCTCAAGATAATGAAAGAAACGGGCAATCCGCAAGAAGTCAAATCGATTATATTCTCATTAACAAACGCTACAGGAACTGCATCAGACGAATATCAACATACTCAAATGGAGACATAAGATCGGATTATAACGAATCGAAGCCCATAGAGAATAAAAAGAAAGCAGATCATGGATAAAAAATATAAGAGACTGCAGAGGTTTAAGAACTACAGAGCAAATTTGTCGCAAGGCAGAGGAACCGTGAAAATGGATCGCCAACGTCTAGAAAATTGCACATGCCACTTAAAAGAAAAAGAGGTCTCAGAATGCTTTCTTGGGCGACCCTAGTTTTTATTATTTTCACACTAGATAAGGTAATGTTGATTCTTACTCTGAATGTTCCGGTGCTTAAAAATGAGTCTATGATTTTTATTATTTATGTCGGGATATTTAACTCAATTATCTTATATAAGTCCTTCCAGCTATATCTTCCCAAAGGCCTTATCTAGATTTAAAAATATTACTGCTGTATATGCCTTTCTTCATACCCATTCTCATTTAATTTCATTATTCTCAAAATTTGGCAGGCAGTTGAGAGTGACTGTGTAAATACGAGCTGGTAAAGTGTAGTGATTTTGTTTTCTAGAAAAAAGAAAATAATATTTTCTATGAGTTTGGCTACAGTGTATAATAAGCTAATGGGCATAAATGGGCTAAAAGAACGAGGTGCTAAAATCGCAGTTTTGTGCCCAACTATCACACTATAATTACACGGATAGGAACATGTAATGTTAGAGGAATGTCAAATGCCAAAATATGCGACTTAGAAAACGAACTGACATAAATCAAATATGACATAGTTCTATTAAGCGAATTGTGAAGAAAAAGTGAAAGTACATAATCTTGAAAATCGGAAACCATCTAATGTATAAAGAAGCCACTTATAGTGGAGTGCCATTAATAGTAAAAAAATATATTATCATGTCTAGAAACATACAAAGGAGTCTCAGATAGCATATATAGCTATCAGAGTTAATGACAATATAAAAGTGAAAGTAATACAGGTTTATGCACTTACTAGTCAGCATACAGATGAAGAAACAAATATGTTTTACATAAAAAGAAAGACGACAGTTACATAAACGAAATAAAATTATAAAACACAAAAAACTAAAAAGAATTAAAAATGCCTACCAACAAGTGACTAAAATAATATTAATAATATGATAAACAAATAGTAGAAACCTGAGAACTAGAAAATGCAATGCAAAGTATGAAAACAAATAAAGCTATAGGGGATAACGAGATAACAATTGACATAATAAGAGAGGGAGAAGAAACTAGTTAAAGGTAACCAAATTATTAAATAAATTTATTCAAGGCAAAATCCCGAAAAAATAGAACTGAAAAGTGATCATAATACATAAAAAGTAACAAGAGAAAACTAGAAAATTACAGACCGACGAGTATTTTGTCCTCCATGTACAATCCTCTGATTAAGATAATAACCAAGTCTAACAAAGAAATTACTCATAAAAAAGACGAAAGAATATAACATACCAATCCATTTGGCATCCGTAGATTATAAAAAGGCGTTTGATAGCTGGTGTGGCGGCCTTTTCGCCCTTGAACCGCTTTATATCGCGGCGGCATGCGAGCCTTTGATATCTGCACGTTTTGCCATCGCACACAAAACGGCATATGGGCTTTTGCTCAGCCGACAAGTCTGCATACGCCGTCGGCGGCACCTTTTGATATGAAAGGTGCTGGCGAATGCAAATTGCCCGAAAAGACCTACCGCCAAGCCAGACGCGAAGCCCGGCAACATTCGCAATCCGAAACGCGGCCAATTTGGTCGTGTTTTAACACCGCACATTTACGCACCGCAACTCGGCCAATTTGGTCGTGTCTCAACCCGCAAGAAACTCGCCATCCTCAGCGCGACCAATTCGGTCGTGTCTTCACCCCGCAAGAACATTCGCTACCCGCAGAAACCCGATCCGCAGCGCAGGGTGGCTATGGAATTGCCGACGAAGCCGAAGCCGAAGCCGATTCAGGTGAGCGATTTGGCAATATTCGTTGGTGGATATCGGTAGCCGCCCCCATCCGCTTACGCGACGGCCGTTTAAGGGACGATTTGGGCCTTCTCGGTTGACGTTCCAAACGGGCCCTACTACGTTTCCACACCGCATCACGAGAGCGGCTATTTACACGCCTGCCTCTCCAATAGCATAGAAACATAATCAGTCAAACAAGCCCTAAAAAGATGTAGAATAAACAGCTGATACATACAACTTTGCAAGAAATTGACAATGAAGTAACTGTAAGGTACCATCTAAAAGAAATAAAAATTTAGTCCAACTTAAGAGAGGTATTAGACAAGGAGGCTGTCACCAAAACTATTCATGCTTCTCTTAGAACACAAAAAAGTAGACTCGTCAAATATGGGGATTAATATAAACGGCAAAAATATTAACCACGTCGTATTAATAGTAAAAAATATATAAGAATTTCAACAAATTCATTGGACTTATTAAACATAAATCTAGAAATGTGGGTTTAAAAATGAATATAAATAAAACGAAAATTATGATCAAAGACGATACAATCGTAAAAATAAACATACCTATACCGGGACAAGAAATAACTGCAGGAAAAGAAAATCAGACTTAAGGAATAAAAAGAAGAATTAAACAATCTTGGATCGCTTTAGAGAAAGTAATTTTTATAATGCAAAATAAAACTGTCCCGTTGTATCTAAAAACAAAGATATTTAATACATGCATTATACCAATGTTATGGGACGAAAACCTGGACAATAACAAAAAGTAAATAAATTTTAAACAACACAAAGAGCCATGAAAAAGTTAATAATTAGAATTTCCTTAAAGAACAGAAAACCAACACCTATATATAAAAACAAACAAAATTAATGGGTGTTGCCATACATGTCACAAAGCTAAAATGGTCATTTGTCGGTCACATCGCTAGAGAAAATAAAGGAAAATAGCATAAACAAATCATATCATGGAAACTACATGACTATCGAAGATCAAAAGATATACCAATATAAGATGGGTCGATGACAACAGCGGGCTTGAAATAGATGGAAAGAGCAAACAATGGACAAACATGGAAAGCAAATTTCGAAGAGGCATACATTTAAAAATGAATACAAAACTAACGAAAAAGAAGAAGAGTCCACAACACAAGATGACTATGATATTCTGTAATTGCACAGACAGCAATGTTGAATTAGTTTTCAGTTAACAGCCGTGCAGCATGGATATGACCCGAAAAGACAGCGTTTGTATAGCCGTTCTCCGCACCAGAAATGGCAGAGAATGCCACAGAAAGTTGATAGAAGCTGCCAAGAATAATGCTCTTTTATATTAAGTAGTTGCGAGTAAGTAGCAGAATTTCAGCAAGGACGCGAAGCAACCAACTACTGGTAACGGGAGGTCAACCTGTGAGTATGCGGAACGATATGTGCAGTAATCGATTACCTGGTGGAGACCGACAGACGATGACCGCTACGTTCCGACAACTTCTACCAACACTTTGTAGTATTTTTAGCATTTTTGGACGGAAAACGGCTATTTTGATATAAGAACACTATTCTGTTCGGGTCATATCCACCCTGTGCGGTTGACTGACAACTGATTTAACATTGCTCCCTGCGCAATTACATGACATTACAGAGCCATTATACATTATGGACACACACTATAATACACGGATTTCTTGAGACATACGACATTTTGTGATGCCATCCCTTGCCTTTAAGTAAAAATGGTTACCATGACTTATGCCCTAACATTCTCTCCGGTAACGTTTTATTTCTTGTTTTGCCAAGAATTTATATGTGGTTACCGAATTTACAATATATGTCGCAAAACCTTCTCGTTCTCCAGACGTTTAGCTGTTGGTGGTCTCACAAGCAAAATAACTTGTAAATCATTCGCAAAAAGGCCAAACCGAACAACATCGAAGAATCTGCGAGCGCAGGATTCTCTTTTACTGCGAGTTATGACAGCTAGTTGCACAGTCGGACAAACCAACCTGCCCGTCTTTAATCACCGCCACCCTCGCGAGCCCCGGCATCCTCCGGCGTGCGAGGCGCCTGGAACTGGCTGGTGGGCACAAAGGGCCTTGTTCGGGGCGAAATATGCGCGCCCATTCAGCCGCGAAGGAAACGGGCTATAAAAATTCGAATATTGCTCCCAATAAAAGTTGGCTACAAGTTTGGGCCGACACGTGTGGGGCTGCCCGTTGAGCGACTCAACAAAAGCATGCCTGTGTCGTGACTACGGCATTTATCTTTACGACGCGGCGGCTACGCGCTGCACGGCCCAAGTGCAGTGGGTTACTGTGCATAATGCACATTCATCTCGCGCTGCAGCCGCTCATTACTGCCGGCTTAGGGCTGCTGCAGGACAAAGCAGAGCGCGAGACAGGTTAATCTAATAGTTGATTATTAAGTCGATGTGTATGAACAAGGCCGGAATGGCAGTTCCAATATGCTTCCTATGCGCATAAATCAACAGAACAAAGCGGCAACGTGACAAATCCATTTGGAAAGCTATTACTAATCCCGTGCCATATACAGTGCCATGTACTCCACTTAATGTATAGAAAGGAAACAATTCAGCCATATATTTGTCGGCACTACTGATCCATGTAAGTCATACATGCAATCGAAACTACAACTTGTTAATTTTACTCTTCTCATTCTTTTATGCATTATCTTTTTGTTGTACAGTTTCGAGTTTACAATTTTGAAATAATACTTGACATTTACAATCTCTTGGACAACCTCTACCTTAAGTTGGTGCACTAACTATATAATAAATGAATTGACAATTGTGCTTGTTGACGGATGCTACATTAAAGCGCGGCCGTTAGAGCGCGAAGACATTAGAACGCGAGGACATTGAAGCGCGAGGATACTAAAGTGCTGGAACATTGGAGCGCAGAATATAAAATTACATGAAAGAGCCATATTAAGCATGATAATGCAAAATTTAAAGCTTTTAAGCATTGGTAACGTGCGATCAAAAATAAAATATTTCTAGTTACTTGTTTAATAAATTTTAAATTTAATTACTAAATAGGTGGAAAGAAAATACGTATTTCCAATGAACAAAATTTATTATAAACATAAAATGGAATATTTTTTTATAAACAAGAAACACGGTATGACGCAAATTGCGTCCTATTGAGAGTCAAACAATTTAGTAACTTACGCATGGCGCCATTTTGCGGACGCTTCCCTCGCAATACAATTTTCGGTCAAAAGATCACTGCTATTATCTGACCATGGTTAATTCAGATCATATTCAAAACTATACCTCGCACCCTGGCTCTTCAAGATGAAACTAAAAATCCTCAACCATTATAATCGGTTGCTTCTTCGATTCACAGCCTGTGTTTTTCTTTGGCGCTTTTTTTAATACTTATAGGTACACAATTAAAACATTTTTTAGTTATGCTGCCATTTCTTAATTGTGACCAATTGCATTCAAATATTCTACAAAAGTATGGATAGTGGTATATTCATTTATAATGTTTTTAATCCGAATATCTGCTTGATCATACTTTTTAAGTTTATGGGAAGGTTCAAATCCTGTCCTTAATTTTTTATAAAATACATTGCAACCACATTTATGTTTTTTAAGGTATTGATAAACTTCCATATTGTAAGATGATCCATCGATAATTCACACTGTAGTCTTTGGTGCGCGACTTCTGCATGATTATTGGTACGACCAGTCATAGACTGACCATATCTCGGGATAAAATAAAGGAGGCTGCTGTCCATTCCCCCTGCAATTGAGACATCCGATATTATTGCAGAAGTACTTGTAATTTGTTTGGGAGCGCCGCGGAAAGTTCGTCAACAGCTTTGTCCAAATAAGTGATTCGCACAAAAGCCAATACCGATACCATCTTGACATTTACGGAGAATTCTGCGTCGTTGTTATATCTCTCCAACAGAAGGTAATCTCAAAGTTGTTTTTTTATATTTTTCGTTAAATGGAAGAAGCATCCCAATATTTTGGCGCCTGAGAAAGCTTCTTTGAATGAATATATTGCTGCCAGCTCACAATCTACCGATAGCCTCTTTGGCTGCAGTCCAAAGCCTAAATATTTTATTGTGTCGACCATGGATTTATATGTTGCTTGTTATTTCTTCGAAATAAGAACATGCAGTGTAGAATGGATACCATCAATTTTTTGCCAATATGGTGTACACTTGGTAGGATAATTTGGGTGTTAATTTGAAAGTTCCGTGGATGCCCACATTCACCCAGAATCTGAAAAAACGCGATTATTTAAAACATTATACATAAAGAACAAGTTATAGTAAAAACTTTATTTGAAATGCAATAAATATGTATGAGCAAATCAATCAAGGAAAAGTAATTGAGCTTTGAAAATTATTACAGTGTTGAGGTAAATTAATTAGATACCCTATATTAGGTACCACATACCTTCAAATTGTTTTCCGACCAAATATTAATATTCGGCTTGATACTTCATTGTCAGCCAGTAAAAATTTGTTTATTTGTCTTTCAGGGCATTTTTACATTTTATAAGACTTCGGAATTATTATATCATCCCATCCTAGAGGTACTGTGGGAGCGGCATTAATTTGGTTTATCTTCTTTCTTACCATTTTCTTGATGGAACCATTGATTAGCAACGTCACTTGGACACTGAGTAGCATACCATCATTTTAACTGATACAGTAATTGATAATTTGCAAAGTTGTCTCCATAATCTCTACAGCTTGAATTTTAATCTCATTTACTACAACATGTATCGATTCAATCAACAGTTGTTGAACGAATCGATACATGTTACCATCTAAACGAAGTTTTTTTTTACTCTTTCAGGATAAAACATTCTACCTCCACGAGAAAAACAGCATACAAATAAAGCTTGGGTAACAAGTTAACTATCACAAAGATAAATTAAAACTTAAACTTAAGAACGGTATAATACCGTAAAGGAAACTTTCTACAGCGGTGCGAAATCGTAACGGTCACTTCCGGTTGAAAGGTACTGACTAAGATGTGTGTATGCCAAGTTTGAAGTGAATCCGTTGAATAGAACGGAAGTTATAGTAGCTCCAGACACACAGATAGTCAGACAGGATGATAATCTCATTAACTTTCTACTATAAGCTCCGCTGTAGAAAGTTAATAAACATATTGCACCTTAAAAGAATTTTACAAGAAAGGGCATTTCCATATTATGACAAATTTATTAGTTAGTCGTTAAGTAGCGGGGAGTTCAGGGGATTGTTTTCACAATAACTGTAACCTTCCACGTACCCTTCTTAAGCGACTTTACAAAAACCCGGCACATTGTAGATAAATAATGGCTTTTAAATTACACATTAATGCACATTACTTTGGAGAAGGACTTTACATGATGTAATTACCTAACAAAACATTCATTGTGGAGTTTCCCGACTAATGAACAAACAGTAAACAGTTTTCAATTGAATTAAACAAAGAAATAAAAATTAATAAACAAATAAAGACCGCAAGGCTAAGAACGCTTTAAAACACTATGTATACATGACATACATACATATGTACATATAAACTAATGGTTAAAAGCTTTAAATTTTGCTTTTATCATACTTAGTAAGTATTACTCCTAATGTTCTTGCGCTCCAATGTTTCCGTGCTCTAGTCTCCTCGCGAAAATACTCCTTCCTTTATTTACAAATTTTGCTATATCAAATTATAAGTTAAGTTCTAATTTTTTTATTACATATAATTAGGAAATCTGCAATTTCTTACGGAGCTTAATATTTCATTATTGCTATAAATTGGCAGTCCAAGGGATGCTAAAAACTTCACATTTCGCCAACACAGCTTTTTCCTTATACTGTTTTGCTATTTTACAACCCATTTTTTGAAGTGAACCTTCTGTGTCAAAATTTGTTATCGTAATCGTTTATTCAGTTATCTTTAATCATCAAACCATTTAGTTGTTAGGGACGTCGTTTTTCCATAAAGTTTGCGAGGCACACAATACTCGTCTATTTGATTTTAAATAATACCAATCAATTTCGCTTGATGCGTTCCCCATTTACTAAATTTCTATAAAAGAGTTGATAGGCATACTGTGTTCCAAATTTTTTAAAGTCACCGTTTTATTGAATGTTTGTGTGTAGGTCATGGAATCACAATGCTAGATTATCGAATGATATAAGAAGATCTACTTCTTTAATAGTAATTTCAAAGCTCTGTGAGCTTGAAACCTCTTGCAGCTATACATTTGATGTACTACATTTTGGGTTTAAAGTCATTGAAGTCGACGGCGATGATTGTGATTGCCACACACTACGTGAGAAAAAGTGTCTAGTTTTGATACTTTTTTGATCACAAAATCCTGTCGTTCAAAATGCTCTTTGGGGTGTTATCTAAATTCTGCTCCAATTTGTCACTCGTTTTTTTTTACATTTCTATGATACATAAAATGTTAATTTGAACGACGCTTTTAATTCAAATTAAACTTTATTTACCTACACTGCTGTACAATAATTATAAATTATAATATTTATAATGCAACGACCAACGATTACTATAACGACATTAATAAAATTGTTCCACCACTGTTATTAATTATATAATTTCTTCTATTTGACTACAGCAAATCGCATCCATTATTCTGGAAAGTTTCTGGATAACTTATTTGTGATATTTATTTGTTACAATATAAATGTTTTTAAAAATTTATCAAATGTATACCAAGAAACGATGAATGTAACTTATTCGAAAGTTTCTCACTTTTTCGTTTACTCAACTCATTTTCCCGCGAGGGGTTGCTAGATCCCCCATCGGGCGCCTCCCCAGGTGGCGGATAGGGGAATGCCCGCCAGATTAGGAGGGTACCGGGTAAATAAAATACCCGAGGCGGACCAAAACTAGCAAGGGGCACACTACAGCTATTTACTAATGAAGTACCTAAAGACTAGTGAACCGGATACCCTAGAGCTGGGAGGTATCGACAGGAACGGTGGCGGAAGAATCTATATAGATCAACGACAGCGACCAAAGCCCGAGAAAGATGCGACACAGCTCACTCACCAAGACGCCCGGCGAGCGCGGTGTTTTATCGCCAAATTTCCCCCCGCTCATCGAAAGAAATGAAACGTTAGTTAACAAAACACAAATACCCCAAGCCCAGAATCCCTCGCTGAATTAGCAGCCTGCCTCAAGGATTCTGGGGAGGCAAAAAACTGACGAGAACCCAGTTAAACCGAAATATATCACACTTTGACATCTGCACATACAATATAAGATCTATGCTACAAGATGAAAAACTATACGAATTACAGGAAGAACTAAAAAGAATAAAATGGGATATTTTAGGTATAAGCGAAGTCAGAAGAAAAGGTGAAAAATTGATAGACTTACCATTTGGAGAAACCCTATACTACAAAGGAGACGACAACATAACAGAAGGAGGCATTGGTTTTATAGTGAAAAAAATCGCCAACAACATCAAAAAATTTATAGGAATACCGAATAGAGTAGGATATCTAATACTTAAAATTAATAACAAACAACCTGAAAATTATACAGATATATGTCCCAACATCTACATGTCCAGATGAAACAATAGAACTATTTTATGAACATATCACGCAGGCGATAAGAGACGACAATACCCGATACAGTTTAATCATAGCAGATTTTAACGCTAAAATAGGAAAAAAGCTAGAAATAAAAGAAGAGAAAATTGGAAAATTTGGACTAGGGAATATAAATAAAGGAGGATACACGTTAATACAATACCTAGAACAAAATAAATTGATCGCAATGAACACTTTCTTTAACAAAAAGCCAGAGAGAAAATGGACTTGGTTGTCCCCAAACGGGGCGACCAAAAATGAAACTGATTACATTCTATCCTCTCATAAAGAAATAGTAACAGATGTGTGATAAACACATTTTCTACTGGAAGCGACCATCGACTAGTAAGGGGACACATAAAAATAAACACAAAATGGGACGAGTTAAGATGGTAGCAAAAAACACCATAAAAATAGATACTTTCCAACTACAGGAAAGGAGCCATAAGTATCAACAAAAGTTATCTTATAAATTACAACAAAAAATATGTCAGAAGATAAAAGTATTGAAGAAATAAATACAATCATAACAACATCACTAATAGAAGCAGGAAAAGAAGTGGCGGAAAAACAACGAACTAAAACAAACTGGATAAGTGACTACACAAAAAACTATTTGAAAAAAGAAGAAAACAAATTAGGGAAAATAAACGTGGAATCGTGCAATTTGCAGAGCTAAACAAACTGATAAGAAAAAGGGTAAAAGAAGACAAGTACAAGAAAACCCAAGAAAAAATTATAAAATTTGTGGAGCGTAACAAAGGTATAAGATGTTTAAGAGGGAAAATAGACGCGCACAAATAACATCAGTTAAACACAATGGAAAAGAAATAAAAGACAGAGATGAAATTATTTCAGCAACTGAAGAATTCTATACAATTTTATATAGATTAACAAAACATCAAACGACAGAAATAAGGCAACAATTAAAAAAGAAAATTATGAATTTTAATTCAGAAGAACTACGAGATATTCAAGAAGATGAAATTGAAGAAGCAATAAGAAGAGGCAAAAATAACAAGGCACCAGAAAAAGATAATATAATAATCGAAATTCTAAAAACAGGAGAAAAAACATTAACAACATCTCTCAAGATACTGTTTAATAAATGCCTACATCAAACACAGATACCATCAGAATGGGACACAGCAAAGATTATACTACTTTTCAAAAAAGGCGACTGAAAGCTATTAGAAAATTATCGCCCAATAACACTTTTATTACAGCTATATAAACTCCTGACAAAAATAATAACAAACAGGTTGGAGAACAAACTAGACCAATACAAAACAATAGAACAAGCGGGATTTCGCAGTGGGTATTCAACTAACGACCATCTATTAACCATTAGAACATTAATTGAAAAAGCTAATGAGTACAATTTACCACTCTATCTCATACCCGTCAACTATGAAAAAGCTTTCGACACGGTAGAACAGTTTCCAATAATTTTGCCTGGCTCAAGTGCAACCAAATGCCGTCATAATTAAAAGCCCAGCCTATGACTTGGTCTAGCGACCGGGCGACCTGAAACATCGGGACCATTTCCATTCTTAAACAATCAACTATATAGAAGGGCTAGAGCGTCTAGACGGTCCATCGTTTACGTGTGCCTAACTGCCCAACGTTTCAAGCAAGTCTTCACTGTCTAACTTTAACGACAAACCGGAACAAGACTGATCTTTAAGACACATGTTGCCGGAATCAAAGCGTTTGTACAATTTGGAGACAGTAGAGCATGGGCACTTTCCTCATCTTTGGCATCGCAAGTTTCCTTTGCAGTATCCCTTGATGAAACTCCCCGCATCTAGCAAAACCCGGAATCCAAAGATGCAACTTATTACCACGCTACAAAAATCCACAAAAATTGCACAAAAAGTTGCAGAACTTTTGGGACAACCTGACATTGCTCAACTTTTTTATTCTGAGAACGACTATTATTTGCTCTCCTTTCAGTCAATGCAAACGCAGAAATATGGTCAACAGTGAAAAGTCCGCTCAAATCATGTCTACTACCAGTCGAATTGTATACCCGCAAAATAGAATGAATAATATTCTAATATATCAGAAGACTAAAATTAAATATATTGGCCTGCATTTTCACCAAAAGCTAATTTGAACAGATGGGTCCAGCTCTGGGGCTGTGCAAAGGTTTCTTACACGAAAATTCTATAGAAATGGTAGATTCTCCGCATAATAACAAATACGCCTTGGTATATCCACAAATCGGACTCTTCATATAGATTTAGAAATTCTTCACGTGGTCTCCGAAATTTAGAGGCTTTCTTGTGGGTACACAAACAACTTGGGAGAACATCAAAACCAACTTACATAGCAGTTGTCCAAACAACCGACCGTCGCCAAAAGTCTAAAAGGACAATGGCCACAAGATCTACAATACAACCATTCAGAACTAATGACTAGGTCCCTACATGTCATGTAAACCCAATTCAACTAAACTTTAGGTTTTGAATTTCCCGCTGTTTGCGTTCTACGAACGTTGAAAGTTTGCATTTGTAGATTTGGCATCTAAACAAACGAAAAAAAGCGTTTCCGATTCGTGATTTAGTGCAAAAATTTGAAACAAGTAAAATGCTTATTGAAAAAACAGAAAGTCGAAATTAACGCAAATTCAGATGATAATATTGCTCGAATAAGTACGTCAATTAGTCGCCATTTACAGCAATTGAATATTTCATACGGTACTACGCAACGCATTTTAACACAGGATCTGCATTTACATACGTATAAAAATTAATTAACTCAAAAAATTAAAAAACGCTGTACATTTGTGAACTAGCTTTTAGAGAACACAAAAACTGATTTTTGCAAAAATTGATATTTAAACTCATTCTTTGTAAATCATTAAAATTGTCGCATCTGGGGTAATCAAAACCCACGTACCATTCACAAAAAACCAATGCATCTACAAAAACGCACTGTTTCGTGTGCATCGTGAAAGGAGAAACCATTGGCCCGTACTTTTTTGAAGACGAAGCTAGTAACCCTATCAATGATGTGCACTATCGGCAGATGCTATTTTTTTTCAATTGAAACCAACGATTTGAACTTTGAACCATTTTTTTTGTGGTGTTATCTCACAGGGGGTGACATCAATTAACTACCGTGGTCTTGTGATCTAGCCCCATTAAATTGTTTTTTTTTTGAAAATTGAAAAAAGTTTGTGAACAAAATCGTTGCCATTCTAAGGTTAAAATAGAACATCAAACATGTAATTTCTGAAATAGAGTCGCGTTTATGGGAAAGTATTATGGAAAACGTCGCTAAGGAATTGTAACATGTCAGCGGAGTCGTAGAGGACATTCCGATGGACATCATATTTTACAGATAACTGCTAAGTCTGTACTTTACACTGATAGCAATAAAATTCGGATTGTTCCAATATTTTTTATTTTATTAAAGAAAAACTTCGTAAAGTGCAATTGGGATTTGCTTCTGCTTCTTTAAGTGCAGTGCTCTCCGAGAACATTGGTGCTCAATAAGATTGTTTTTACTTTATCAACTGCTGTTTTAAATAGTACCATGATGTTAAATCCATACCACTGACGTAAAATTTTGGGCCACGATATTTAGAATCTTTCTTGACCGCGTTTACTTTGTTTTTTTTTTTTGAATATTAATATAAAGTAATTTGTATTTATCATATTCCTTGTAACATTGCCTAGATATATGTTTTCTTTTTTTTTACGTTGTTTATAGGTCGTAGTACTTTCTCTTTTATGGTCCTATCCATCCATGAAATCTTAAAAATTCTGCGATCCATATCTAAAAAGCTTCCAGTCTTTTTCACATTGCTTCCGCAAGCGTCCATGCTTTAACGCTTCACAAAAGGATAGTGAAGACATAAAGACTTAATAATCGAATATATAAGGGAATAGACAAGGCTCTACAGGCCAAAATTTTCTTCATCTTTGGAACGCTTGGTTTGACTGCTCTATCCTACATCGAATTTCCTGTATTAAGTTTCAATTTTCGTTGCCATAGCAACCAAAATATTTATACCATGTTACTTTTTCTATCAACTCCTCTCCACAAGTATATTATCCTGTATGTCATTATGTTGTTTACTAACAATTAGCCATTTTTTTATGTTGAGTTTTAGCCCCATTTGTTCACTATGGTTTGCCGCTACTGATAAGAGTATTTGTAGATCTTGCATGATTGTGAGTAGCAGGTCAGTGTCATCAGCGTATCTCGATTGTTTATTACAACTCTGTTGATTATGAGCCCTTCTGCTCTTTCTTGGAGACCCTCACGAAATATTTTTTTAGAGAACACACCCCTGTCTTACTTCCTTTACTAGAGGCATGTCTTGTGATAGCTACGCTAACAACCGCTTTGGATGAAGGAGTTGACAAGTAAAAAGGAGCTTTCTTGTCCTAGGGCCGATAAACTGCCCCTAAATGATCTTTTATAGAGGTTAATGACATGAGAATGCAGAAGACACCGAGAAACCACTGCAGTAAAGATCCACATGGATATCTCTAGTATAGACATCATGACAAAGGTTAGCACAATAGAACTTCAAGCTTCCTATTCGGATCTCCGGAGGAGACGGTTGTGGACAATGTTATAAGAAAGTATTTTATGGAGCCAATTAAAATTGCAACTTGGAATGTAAAGAGCTTGTATGCATTAGGAAAATTAGCGAATGCTACAGCAGAAATGAATAGACTTAAACTCAGTAGATCAGGAAGAAGTATAACCGATGAAGTTGTTTTATATTATGTAAGTAGTGACGATCAAACCCATACATATAGTGTTGGAATTATCATAGAAGACCAAATAAATAAATCAGTAGTAAGTTTTACTCCCTATTTTGAATGTACGAGGCGCATTCAAGTTATAACACCTCCAATTTTTTTTCTTGCAAACTAATCACACGAAAACTGTGAAACTTGTGTCACTTATTTACGTTATCTACCTGCAGCCGTATACATTTTTTCCAATGTCGAGTCATGATTCTTTAGAGGTGTGTTTTGCAATGGAAAATTGCTGATGCAATAACGGCACTACTAGTGAATTTCCGACCACGGACAGTATCTTTCATCGTAGAAAATAGCCAAAATTCACTAGAAGCCAGGTCAGGTGAAGAGAAGCGTGAGAAATTAATTCAAAGTTGTCAGAATTTGTGGCACCCACTTGAATGGTACTTTTCAGACTTTCAGGACTTTATGCAGGATTGTATGCACAGATCCCACGGAAATGCCAACTTTAGAGGCGATGTGTTCCACACTCCCCCAAAACAAGTTTCTCCACTTGCTGGATCATGTCGTCAGACCGGCTGGTTTGTTGTCACGCGACGTTCTACCTTCTTTGAACTGTTGCATCCACAAACGCACATTAGACACATCCATAACACCATCACCACATGTGTCACTCAACTAACGATAAATTTTAATCGGTGTCATACCACACAAATGAAAAACCAATAATTACAGCTGTTATTGTAATGAAAACGAAGCCAGTTTAAGTATCAAAAACAGCATTCACACTCGCTGTTGCCGCTAGAGTTCTGTGTACCGTGTAGTGATGCCATCTCTGTCACGCATTCACAAAAAGTGTGCACGTATTTTGAAACAAACCGCATATTTCTATCTGTTCCCAGTCCCGAGGAAAAAAATTGCATGTGTTATAACTTCAAAGTACCTCAAATAATAATAATACAATTGAACTTTCACAAAGAAAAATCAACATAATCCAAGTCAGTTACAAGAGATGGAGAGATTGGAACCTTCTATGAACAATTACAATCTATCTTAAAATCTACTAAAAATATGGCTTAACCCTAATAATGGGTGATGTCAGTGCTAAAGTGGACAAAATAGAAACTGAAAGATGTACTGGAGAACATGGGTTGTAAAAGACAATTGATAGAGGAGGGCGACTTATAGAATTTTATGAAAGTGAAGAATTATCAAAAATGAATATGATGTTTAAGCGCCAAATAGAAGATTGTACACATAAAGGTAGCTTAGGGACAACAAAGAGAGAACTATCAGAAATCAAATAGGTTATATAATAATTAGAAACAGATTTTAAAACGCCATTACATCAGCAAAAACATACTTCTTAAATATTAAATTGAATAAGTTAAAATGTCGTTGTAACAGGCAAATAATAAATGTAAAACAGGACAATACATAAAATAATGCAATAGAAAAAGTTAAAGATAATCTCAGAAATGCTGAACAACGTAAATGAAAAGTAGAAAAAGATAAAGGCTTCTTTTAGCTTCTATACCTGCAGGGGAAGCCTCATGAAATCGGTGCGGACGTCTGTCCGCCCGTCGCGACTTTCAACTCGAGAACTACTAAACCTAAAGACATAATTTGAAAGCCCATGTCTTAATGTTTACATCCGCGAGCTGGCATAGGTGGGATGTCCTACAATAATTCAATAAGAGTTTTTAGCGGACCCAGCTTCCAAGCTGTCACGTCTTATAACTTTTGATCAAGGCAGCTTCCAAGCTGAATACCAGCTTATATTTTTGTCATTTCTGACAACTATCAGTAGCCTTAAATTTTTTGTCTATTAATAGAAGCCCCGGAAATGTGTGGAACCGGAGTTCCACGTCTGTACTTACCTTCGATGACAGAAAAAAATTGAGACTTGATGAAGGAAAGGCAGAACAGCAAAGCTAAAAATGAACAAAAATATAAACAAATTAATCAAATACTTAAAATAAAAATTAAGAAAGCAAAAGAAACAAAATTGATTGAAAAGTGCAAAGAAATTGAAAAATAGGAGCGAAAACATGATAGATTTAATATGCACAGGAAGATTAAAGAAGTAGCAGGTATTTAGAAGGCAAAACAATCCAATATATTAACAGACGAGGATGGCAGAATAATCATTGATATAAAACAAAAATTACAGACATGGAGAAATACATAGAAGAACTGTTTCAGTACGACAGATCTGAGCTGATAGAAAACGAAACGGTAAAGAAAGTGCCAAAAATGTTAAGAAGTGAGATAGAAAAAGCTGTGGAGCAAAAAGAATTCCTGTAGAATTGCAAACTTATAAACTATGATACGAGTCCGGTCCGTACATTGAAGCAGAGTGGACGTGTGCGGGCCAATTTTACCTGCGATATCGCCGCGCCGAGCCTCAGTCTTTAAGGTTAGGTGTATTTATTTATTTATTTAACAATTTAATACCTTTAACGCATAAATCTACTATTGAAAACTTTACCAATAATCTTTATTCAAGATGAGCAATCCTAATCTTAAACGAACCAGCTCTACCTTATCGCCACCTGTATCCGAACCGAATAGAAAATATTTATTTATACCCGAAAATCTAATAACCAAAAATAAATTTTACGTTACGGAGAAACAAATCGAGAATGCCGGTAAAACCATTTATCAAGGTAAACTCGCTGCAGCTATAAAATACATGGATACCTCTGTTACCGCTCCGTCCCAATCTGTTAATACTAAGGAGAATAAAATAAAGATCCCGCCAATTTATCTGCATAATGCAGACAAATTAAAATTTCAAGAAATAATTACTGATCTTAAGGAAAAGGAGTGAATTTACCACTGTAGTTAGAAACAAACAATTAAGAATAAATCTCACCAGTATAAAGGATTACCGAGTAATGACTAAGCATTACAGCGAGAACAATCTAGCCTACCACATTTAAAACCCAGAAGTTCGCAACTTATCTGTAATAATCCGAAACGTCCCTGTCTCCCTTGCGGAAGATGAAATCAAAAATGAATTAACAACTCTAAAATATCCGGTACAAAAAGTAGTCAGATTATACAACAAAGACAGATGTCTGATCCCACTATGCGCGGAAATTTTCAAACTAACAAAACTAAACCACAGCATAGTAGAAGTAGAGATACGAAGAAAGTCGAAGGAAATTCCTCAGTGCAAAAAATTCCGACTGTACGGCCACACACGTAACTATTGCCACTCGCAAGCACGCTGTGTGAAGTGCACTGGCAATCACTTATTTACCGAATGCGACCTGGAGATGATCCTCAGTGTGTAAACTGCTTGGAAAAGCACCCAGCGAACTACAAAGGTTGTAGTTATTACGCTAAGGTAACCTTGAACCAAACAAGAAACTCTACCTTTAGAACACAAAACAGATCATACACCCAAGCAGTAATAGACAAACAAAATACTACGCCTAATGAGTCATCGCCCCCAAGACGTTTTGTATCCAAACCCAACGTTTCCACTCCCGACGAACAGCAATCATCAACCGACCTTATCTCCTCAGTACTTAAGAAATTTATAGAACTGCTAATCCCTCATTTAGACAAAATGATGCCATTCCTAACAACGTTATTACCAACATTGCTAGGCAATGGATCAAAATAATTCTCCGTTAATAAATAATATAACAGTGACAAATTGGAATGCCAATGGTCTTAAATCTCAACGTTCAACTCGCGTGTATCACAGAGACACACTTTGTAAGCACCGAAAAATTCAAAATTCCTGGGTATCACGTATATCGGAAAGACCGAGAAGCTATAATAGCATCAGGCGGAGTTGCAATTATAATTAAAAAGAAATTCAGCCACCACCTCGTCCATATGGGTGTTCTTCAAAACATAGAAGCCATTTCTATCAAAATACACATGAAAACTAGTGGCTCTTTAACCCTTACATCTGCATACAAACCCCCCAAAAAACGGCTTGTTGAAGACGAAGTCGGTGAATTGTTCAGCAGCAACGGGCCCACGTTAGTTATAGGAGACTTAAATGCAAAAAGTACCATATGGGAATGCCGTGCTAGTAATCCAGACGGGATTAAGTTGCGTAACATTATGGCCAAACACAGTATATTAATATCAGCCCTGACGACTACACTTACCATCAATACCGAACAGACCATTAACCTGACATCTTAGATGTTATACTGCAGAAAAATGTCACTTATCCAGTGTATAAAACAGTGGCATCTGAACTGGACTCTGATCATCTTCCTGTCATCATCAGCCTCCACAACACCCCTCAAATAATACCTCCACCGCCTAGCTTAGCGCATGGTAAAACTGATTGGAACAATTTTCAGTCGACCCTTGATCATAAACTCCGTTGGGTGGGACCACCTGAACTTCTCCCGGATATAGACAATGCCGTCCTATAATACACATCAGCCTTACAAGCAAGTATACAAGAAACAACCACTTCGTGAAAGCAAAGGAAAGTTTCCGAGCATATTAGAACTCCCAACTACATACTTGATCTAATTAAGCGAAAGAATAGATGTAGAAGGGATTGGCAAAGACACCGGTTACCATACCTTAAAACACTGTACAACCAACTATGTCACTTAGTAAAGAATGAACTTGACAGTCTAAGAATCCAAAGATACAATTCTTACCTTGAAGACACTAAACCCGGTGACCCATCTATGTGGTTAGCTACCAAACGATTATTAAGACAACCGAGTATAATCTATCCTATGATATCAAATAACGCCAGATACTCCTCCGATGATGAAAAAGCCAACTTATTAGCAACTCATCTTGAACAGGCATTTACGCCCAATTTTGAAGAACAAGACGAACACTTCGAAAGGCAGGTAACAAGCGCAATCGCAAATATGCAGTTACAGGATAACCACGAAATAGCTCCTACATCTGTCCAAGAAATTAAATCTTATATAACAATATTACCTAAGCGTAAGACCCCTGGGCCCGACCTTATAACAAATGAAATGCTAAAGCACCTATCAAAAAAGGCTCTGGCTTACTTAACCTCAATATACAACGCCTGTCTCAGACTAGGATACTTTCCGACAGCATGGAAAACTGCAAATGAGCTCCCCATCTATAAAGTAGGAAAAACGAAGAAAAACCCTGACAGCTATCGACCTATCAGTCTCCTGTCAACCCTGGCCAAGCTCTTAGAAAAAGTGATACTTTCCAGATTACAAGATTACCTCCACCAAAATGATATTATTCCTCCTCTTCAATTTGGCTTCCGAACCCATCACTCGACCTCTCACCAGCTTCTCAGAATAAGTGAATCAATTGAAAGAGGGTTTGAAAAGAAAGAATACACTGCGGTTGTATTTATAGACTTGGAAAGAGCTGACAAGGTCTGGCATGATGGACTTCTATATAAAATGGGCCTTTTAAACATTCCAAATTACCTAACCAAAATCATTCACTCATTTCTCACTAACAGAACTTTTAGAGTCCGGATCAGCTCAACCTTATCTAGTTCTAAACCTATTCGGGCCGGAGTACCCCAGGGCAGTATTCTGGGACCCACCTTATTCAACCTGTTCGTTCACGACGTACCTACAGATCTCAACTCAACGCTGGCCATGTATGCTGACGATACTGCAATTATTACACAGAGCCTCAGTCTTGATACAGCAATTGTACTCCTACAAAACTCTATAAATACGTTATGTGCATGGTTTCAGAAATGGAAAATTAAAATAAATTCTGATAAATGTCAAACAAAATTTTTACCCTCAAGAGATATGAGCAAATTACAAAAATAAAAATAAATAATAACGAAATAGATTGGAATCCAAAGGACTCAGCTGTTAAATATTTAGGCGTGCACTTAGACGCGAAACTGAACTGGGGGTTTCATATCAATAAAAAACTCAACGAGTGCCACAACAGACTGGGTGCATTATATCCCCTTATAAACCGCAAATCTCACCTTAGACCTGAGTGTGCTGTACTTATCTACAAAGGAATCCTCAGACCAATTCTTACGTATGCATGTCCAATATGGTGCAACACATCAAAGACAAACATGAAGAAACTCCAAACAATCCAGAACAAAGTGCTCAGAATCGCCATCAACTGCCCTTGGTTTGTGCGTAATAATCAAGTTCACAGTGAATTAAGTGTTCCATTAATTACAGAGTTTATTAATAAATCCACTGTAAAGTTTTTCCAAAATCTAACCTTCTGTTCAAGTGCTACCAAATTAAATCTAGGGCTAAAAAATATTCACAGGCGTCTTAAACGTAAACTACAACAGGACTTAATTTAAATGTGGTATATAAACCCAACTCAATGTCAAATTAAGATAGAAATATAATTTATCAGTTAATCCCCACTGGATTAAACCTCAATGTATGTAGTTTAGTTCTTATTTAATTGTACTATAACAACCAAGCCGTGTATTGCATTGTATATTGCAGAGCCAGCTATAATAAAATATAAAAAAAAACTATGATACAATGCACATAATTGTAAACACTTTTAATTTAATTTATAGAAGAGATGTTATCCCAAAAGAATGGCTGCCGTTAACTTTTACACTAATACCAGAGAAATATAGTGCAATGAATTGTATGAAACATAGAACTATAGCAGTTATAAGTCGTACATTAAAAGTCTTTCTTAAAGTCATTCATAAGAGAGTATACAAGAAACGTAAAGAAAGCACCAACGATACACAAATGGAATTAAGGAAGGGATTAGAAACAAGAGAGGCCGTATTTGAAATAAATGTATGCAGCGATGTTCAGACATAAAGCAAGACTTTACGCATGTTTATCGCTGTTTGAGAAAATATTCGATAATATTTAAATAAAAAAAAAGCTACATGAAATATTTAAAAAGAAAAATATTGATAAACGTGACATAAGAATAATAGCCAAATTGTACTGGCACCAAACAGCTAAAGTAAAATTAAAATGAAATAACAGAAAAAATTAAAATATGCTAAGGTGTGTGTTAGGGATATATTCTTTCTCCGATTTTGTTCAATATACACGCCTCCAAATGCTATTAAAGGCGACCAATATTTTGCAGTTTGAAACTCTAGATATGAAATTTTCCATTATAACTGTTTTTATATGGTAGAAAACAGTATAAAACTGCATCCTATAACAAAAATTTAGATTAAAAACAATTTAAAATTTTTTTAACAAATTCTTAAAATGTCCAATAGCGAACTCAAGTCCTTTTAAAGGCACTTAGTTTTTTTTACTTGGCGCAAGCTTTTGTGTTATTTATATCAATTTAATTATATTTATTATTACCTTTTTAGAACAATGACTGCAGGTTCAAAGCTAATCGAATATGAAAAAGGTCAAATTTTAGCTTATAAGGCATAGGGAAAAGGTAACAGGAAAATCGGACGTATTATCAACAGATTGCCGCCGTTATTAATAATTTTGTCAAAACCCCAATAATTATGGTCAGAAGAAGGTTCGAGGCATCACCAGAAAGCTTTCTGACCGCGATAAACGCCGAATATGTCGCGAAGCATCAAATTCTACTAAGCATTACAGTCGAATCAAGTGTGAATTAAACTTGAATGTGACAGCAGAAACAATTCGCCAGACAATTTTGAAAAAGCTTTAACTGCTGATCGCAAGATTCATCGACTCGAATTTATCCGTCAAAACTTTCGCAGAAATTGGTCAAAGGTTAGTAATTTTTTGGAAAGATTATTAAATTTTTACTGTTTTTTAAAAATAAATTTAAATATTTCAGATAAAAGTTTAATTTGGATAGTCCTGATGGATCAAAGCATTACTGGCATGAACTACGCAAGAAAAAGCATTATTTCTCGAAGCGTAACTTTTGTGGTGATAACGTGATTGTATGGGCGGCTTTCAACTCTAGAGGAAAGCTTCAGTAAAATTCATATCAAATCGCATGGATTTAGCTAAATAGTAAAGTATTCTTGAAGAATGGTTGATCCAATTTTATCGCAGAAGTGACATTTTTGTTCAATACAATGCACCAATACAAATTAGTCGTACTGGAAGACCTGTTTTCTGTGGAACTCTCAATTGGTTAGAGGACCATTACATTGACATATTGGCCTGGCCTTCATGTTCTCCAAATTTAAATCCAATTGAAAGTCACTGGGGAGTAATTGTATGAAAAGTTTATGCCAATAATGGGTAGTAGTCGAACATAAATGACCTCAAAAATGCAATAAGTCAAGCTTGGGACGACATCAATTGATAAGTCTGTTTTCTTCTTCTTCTTTCTCGATTCCTTCTGCCCTCTCAGGCGTCGGATGATAACTTTGTTTTAAGCATGGAAAAAAAACGAATTCGATCAGTCACCCCCACACTAAAATACAATGGCCAAACAATATCGGAAGATAAAGACAAACCTGAAATATTCGCACAACATCTCGAAGCCACATTTACCACCGCATATTTTAACAATGATCCCAATCATATCAGACAGGTTGAAATTGAATCTCAAAATATTACACCCCAAGAACAAATGCTAGATAACCCTATCTCCCCAACAGAAATTAAAGAATGCATAAAAACTTAAAACCAAAAAGCACCAGGAATCGACATGATCCCCAACATAATTCTGAAAATCTACCGCAAAAAAGTATATGTTTACTAACAGCCATATTTAATTCCTGCTTAAGATTGGGTTACTTCCCTACCGAATGGAAGCGAGCACTAATTCAAATGATTCCCAAACCAAATAAACCGCATGACAACCCTAACAACTACCGACCCATCAGCCTGCTGTCCACAATTTCTAAAGTTTTTGAACGAACCATTCAAAGCCGATTAAACCAGTTTTTAGAAGATAATGCAGTCCTGCCTAAATTCCAATTTGGTTTTAGAAGCGCGCACTCTACTGGTCATCAAATCTTACGACTCACTGAGATAATTGAAAAGGATTACGAAAACAAAATGCACACGATAATGACACTTGTAGATATAGCGCAAGCCTTTGATCGTGTATGGATAAACGGCTTATTATACAAAATGAAAGATTTGGCAATCCCCGTTTACCTATTAAACATAGTTAAATCATTTTTAACTGACAAAACGTCCCAGACCAGAATAAAAGGATATACCTCATCTGTATGTAAAATCAATGCGGGAGTACCGAAGGGATCCCTTGTTATTCAATATTTTCATGCACGATGCTCCTACAACACGAAACTCTGACATCGCAATGTATGCCGACGATACAGCAATCATAACTCAAGACTACGACATTAACCTAGCCGCAAACAATCTGCAACAAAGTCTGAATCATCTCAACTCATGGTTTAACAAATGGTTTATACGAATTAATCCCAGCAAATGTGATGCCAAAATCTTTACCTTGCGTCAACCACAAGACCCACCTAACATCGTTATCAATAATATACCTATTCCTTGGAATCCGAAAGATAGCGCGGTGAAATATCTAGGGGTCTTTCTCGACCGTAGATTAACATGGAGTTTCCACACCAATAAAAAACTGCCTGAATCATACGCAAGACTGGCCATGCTCTATCCCATCATCAACAAGAAGTCAACATTGAAAATAAAATGTGGGGTTCTCATCTACATGACCATCATTCGACCAATTTTTTCATACGGGTGGAGTGTCTGGTGCGCGACATCAAAAACTAATCTTTGCAAACTCCAAGCGTTACAAAATAAAATTATCCGTATAATAACAAATGCACAGTGGTACGCAAGAAACTCGCAGCTCCACCGAGAAACAGGAATCCTGACAGTGGAAGAATTCATAAAGAAAACAGCCCAAAAATTTTATGATAACATAAATCAATGCAGTGGTGCGGTTCACTACAACTTGGGCACTAAAAACTTACACACCAGACTTAAAAGGAAGTTACCTATTGATGTCCTAAATAGTGAGAATAACTAATTTAATTGTCAAAATCACAATGAACTATCTATTTTAGTGATGTAAATGTTAAAAATCTTTTAACCTTGCCATGTAATAGCAAATGTAATGCTGATCTGGTATAACCCCTATTAATTAAAAAAAAGCATGGAAAATCAAATTTGTCAAGTGATTACTAGCAATATTTTAATTGTTATTTTATAATTGAATAAAATGTTTTAGTGGTGTCTTTAAAAGGACTTGGAGTTCGCTATTGCACGTTTTAAGAGTTTGAGTAAAAAATTTTTTTAAATTTTTTCTAAATCTAAATTTTTGTTATAGGATGCAGTGTTATACTGTTTTCTGCCATATAAAAACAGTTATAATGGAAAATTCCATATCTAGAGTCTTAAATCATAGGTAATTACGGACTGGGACTAAGAAATGAGAGGGGAGATAGACTGAAACAGTTCTGCCAAGAACAGGAAATGATAATCTCAAATACGTTCTTTAAATTGCCAGAAAGAAGGCTATATACGTCGAGAGCACCAGCAGATAATAACAACAACATAGTCCGAAACCAAATAGACTATGTATTGATAAATAAACGATATCGCAATTCCATCAAGTCGGCCAAAACATATCCAGGCGCAGATGCAGCAACTGACCACAATCCGGTGACAATAAAAATCGAAACACGATTAAAAAAACTTACATCACAACAGAACAAAAAACAATTACAGATATCACAATTAAAAGACCAAACAACAAAAGATCAATTAGCGGTAAAAATTAATAAAGAACTAGAAGAAAAAATAGATAGAAACTTGAAGGGAGACCCAAATAACAAATGGAAAGCATTCAAAAAAGCAATAATGACCCCAAGTAGAGAAATATTAGGAGAAAGGTAAATAACACAAATAAAATATGGATGACGGATGAGATACTGGAACTGATGAAAAACAGAAGACAACATAAGAATAGAGACAATGAAATGTATAAAACCTTACATAAAGAAATAAGAAGGAAAATTAGAGAAGCTAAGGAGAAATGGTACACAAACAAATGTGCAGAAATAGAAGAATTGCAAGCAAGACATGATTATTTCAACTTGCACAAGAAAATAAAGGAAATGGCGGGAATAAGAAAATCAAATAAAAATAATATCCTCTTGGACAGAAATGGTAAAATAATACCCGACATCAAAGGTAAATTAGAAAGATGGAAAGAGTATATCCAGGAATTATTCGAAGATGAAAGACAACAAGAAACAATAGAAGAAAATACAGAACGAGACAGTGGACCATATATAACAGAAGAAGAAGTAATACATGCAATAAAGTTGGCAAAATGCAATAAAGCTCCGGGTCCTGATGAAATTCCAGCTGAAATAATAAAATTAATCACGGAAGAACAAATAGGCGTGTTGGTGGATTTATATAATACAGTATATAATACAGGAATAATCCCTACAGAATGGCTCAGACCGACATTCATCGCTTTACCCAAAAAAAGCCAACCAAGAGAATGTAATGATCATAGGACAATTAGTTTAATAAGTCACACTCTTAAAATATTTCTGAAAATATTGCATAAAAGAATTTTCAGAAAGCTAGAACAAGACTTTAGTGAAACCCAATTTGGTTTCAGGAAAGCAATGGGCACAAGAGAAGCCCTGTTCGCAGTGAATGTGTTAACTCAAAGATGTATGGATATCAATCAACCAATATATGTCTGCTTCCTCGATTACAACAAAGCATTTGACAAAGTCCGCCATAACTACCTCATTCGACTACTTAAAGATAAAAATATAGATATGAAAGATATTAGAATAATAATTCAGTTATATTTCAACCAGATTGCTAATGTAAAAGTGGATAATGAGTTAACTGGAGAAGTACAGATACAAAGAGGAGTAAGGCAGGGATGTGTGCTTTCGCCTTTACTCTTCAACGTATATTCGGAGGAAATAATCAAGAACGCACTGGAAGAGGTATCAATTGGGATTAAAGTTAACGAAAAATATATAAACAATATTAGATATGCATATGACACTATACTCATGGCAGAGTCATTAGAAGATTTACAAAGGATGTTAGATCTAGTAGTTGAAAGCAGTGAAGAAAAGGGTCTGTCACTAAATATCAAAAAGACTAAATTTAAGACAATCACAAAATCACAACAACGACAAGAAAATATATGGATTAGAGGAGAACAAGTGGAGAAGGTACAAAAATACAAATACCTGGGAACTATTATCAACGAGAACAATGAATACACAGAGGAAATTAGAGCAAGAATTGGCCAGGCCAGGACCATATTTAATAAAATGAGAAATATACTATGCAACAGAGACTTATGTCTACAGCTAAGAATCAGAATGTTGGGATGCTACGTGTTTTCAGTAGCATTTTATGGAATGGAGGCTTGGACGATGAAGAAAAACATCAGTGATCGACTGGAAGCATTCGAGATGTGGACCTATCGAAGAATGTTGAAAATCAGCTGGGTGGACAGAATGGTGAGGTACTCAGAAGAATGGGGAAGGAAAAAGAAGTATTGAATACAGTTAAGATACGGAAATTACAGTATCTGGGGCATGTGATGCGGGGAGAAAGATATGAAATCCTACAAAATATCATGCAAGGGAAGATACAGGGTAAAAGGAATAGAGGAAGAAGACGCATCTCCTGGTTGAGTAACCTGAGACAATGGTACAATTGTAGTTCTATTGAATTGTTCAGAGCAGCAACGTCGAGAATACAAACAGCCATAATGATAACCAATCTTCTAAGAGGAGACGGCACTTAAGAAGAAGAAGAGTCTTAAACTTGCAAAATATGGGGTCCGTTTAATAGCATTTGAAGGAGTGCATATATAGTGAAGCAATATATCAGAAACCTTTAGAAGAAGAAGAAATGGGAATAATTATAAACAATAAAATTATAAACAATGTGCGATGTGCTAACGACACGCTAGTAATATCAGATAATTTGGAAGACCTCCAGTGTTTACTTCCAAACATAAACTTGCACAATAATAACTGTGGCCTGAAACTAAACCTTAACAAGACAAAGCTAGTGATTATATCAAAGAAACTAAAGGTTAGTCACAATTTGACAATTTCTAATACACGAATTGAGAAGGTCAGCTGCTATAAATATCTAGGAGCGTAGATTACAGAAACGAGCGATTAAACTAGAAATAAAACTAGAATAGAGATGACAAGACAAATGCTTATAAAGTTGAAAAAGTTTCTGTGCTGCCGAGATATTGACTTAGACTTTCGAATACGTAAATGAAGCTGCTATGTTTTCCACATTACTATAGGGTTCAAATAAGTAGATATTACAGCAAATAAATATTAAGAATCTTCAAACTTTTACAATGTGTTGCTATAGAAAAATATGGAGAACAAGTCGGAACTTAAAAGAGTGATATGTCAACTAAATACATATCGCCTTCATGATTGCTAACCTCCTATAAAAGACAGTATTCTAATACGAACTCTTTGCCGAATTGCAATGTCCTACATCGTTTCAATTAGTAGTAAAACAAAAACTGTTGAAAGCCATTTACCTGTAAAATCATAGAATCTAAATCATCGTAAGGCCCTTGTAATAATTATAATTTACAAAAAAGTTAAATATTGTTTAATATTACTTCAAAAATTAATATGTTTGTCACATTTCTTGTACTTAACGCGATGCAAAAAGCTTTTTAATTCCACTTAAGTAGTACTAAGCAGAAAAACAACTCTTAAGGTCACAAGTCAGCGTAAAATCCTTGTAATGAGTGTTTATCTAACAATTTGTATATGCCATAGCCTTTATTAAATAAAACAAGATAAATAAAGGCTATTTTCTGCGGGCGTGACTGAAACGCCCAACAAGTCAATTAACTGCGACTCTGGGAAAATATTTGCAAAGCGAGTAAGCCGGCGAGCAGCCGTCGCGCATTTTAGTGCCGCCCCGCTTTATAAATTCGCCGATAATAATCGATTAAGCGTTTTTTCGTCGACTAAATCACGCGCGGTACGGCCGGCCGGAGGCCTACATATAAACAATCGGCGATGGAGGCAATGATATGCACGCTACAATTAGCATACGTGTACCTATTTGTACTTGCAGCCACTGAGATAACGCGGTGCGTTTCCGCGTTGCTCTGCATGTACCAGGAAAGTTTCGCAGCACATGAAGGACCAAATCCGGGAAACGATGACGGACTATAAACGGGTGCCGGACAAAGGGACTCTGCACGTATAATTGCATGTAAATGCGGCCTATTAACACAGAATTTTTCTTGTGCAATTATTTCCTGTTCTCACACAAAACGCGTTTGAAATCAGTCAAGAGAAGTTCAAGGCTGGCTCCATTTTCTTCCTAGTTTTATGCGATCCCGCGAAGGCTTTATTACATTTTTGCGGGCTTGGTTATTGCAGAATTCTAGTGCTCCATTGAGTTTTGCATAAAACTGCGAAAATTAGTTTTCATTGCAGCGATAAATAACAGCATACATTTTCAGAATTGTACACCCATAATTTACTTTTTTTATTTATTTGCATCTTAAATTTAATTTTTTTTTTTCATATTTTCGTGCATTTTAATTTTCTTATTATTTGTGAAACACTTCTCAATTTTTTTTAAACTTCCTCACCTATTCTAATAACCATTTTTTACTAGAAAACATTTTTTATTTAATTATTACTAACCGATCATGAATTAGTGCAAAAAAATCAATTCCAAGTGTATATATAAGAATTTTTGTAAAAAAATAAACATAAGGACGCTTTATGATGCTGTATTGCACCCTTTTTTGTTGAAAGACAACATGCTGCCACTAAAACAAAACATTACCAAATTCCAAAAGCAATATTGTTAGCTTTGTAGACTTGTTAGTTTGATTTGCCCTTTACAAAACCAACTACCTTAGCTCTAGTGTAACTCCAAACCTATGAAAATAAATACAAACAATTTTAGACTGTTTTGACTCAAATTTAACCTACTACAATCTTCAAACTAGGATGAATCGATATATAATCTCCCAAAGGAGCTTTCTTCATTTTGATTTAATATTGCTAAGGTCACATTACAAACTTTCAATAATTCTTATTAATTTATTACTACAGATCTATAGTAAATTCGATGTGTAGACTTTTTCCCTCAAATTTTTGCATGCTTGAAATATTATCAAAACCTTACAAGGATGTTGACTGTGCAACTGAAAGAAAAAATTTGAAAAACAAGGAGAAAAGATTGAATTGCTAGAAAAAGAGATCAGAAAGAGCAACTTAGTGGTAATGGGAGTGGTAGACGAAAAAGAGGGAGAAGAAAATGTTACACTGGAAAAAATAACAACGGTTTTAAATAACATACGAGTCGAATTAGACAAAAGAAAGATCTAGAAGACTTTCAAATAATAGGGAGACATAAAGAAATGGAAACAAGACCAATATTAATTTAACTTAAATTTAGTAAAAAAAATAGAAATAATTAAGAAGGCAAAGATAAAATATAATAAATTAATAGAAGACAAAGAACGTATAAAACAACTTTGACAGAGATGGAGAAAGAAAATAAGAGAAACACTAATTATAAAAAGCCAGTCAGCAATAAATCACCAAAAGAAGGCTCCCTAGTAGCACAGTTACGCAAAATAACAATAACAAATAATAAAAAATAGCCAATAAAGAAAAATAGGGAAGAAAATAAAGAAAACGACAGATGCAATACACAAGGCTATGGAAAACTGCAAAAATAAAAATAGAACATGGAACATTAGGTGTCTGAGCGGAAAATCAATAGAAGTGATTAACGAATTTGAAGAATGGAGATCGTAATGTTAAAAGTACTAAAGACTAAAAAAAGGGCGTGGAATGGCAGAATTGGACAAGAGGAAAAGCAGAATCAGGAATCGGCTCCATTCTATACAAAAACATTAGAAGTAACGTAAATAAATGAATTAAAATTGAATTAAAAAATTCAACACAAGAAAAAACTATAAAAACAACATATGGACCAAGTGAAGACAATAAAGTACAATATAAAAATAAATTCTGAGAGCAATTAAATTTAACGATATAAGCAGTAAAGGGAATGATTGTGATAGCTGGAGAGCTAAATACCAAAGTAGGAAAAATAGATAACATATATAAAGTGAAGCAAATTTGAAGAAGAACTACAAAATAACAATAGAAGAAAGCTGCTATATTTTTGCATAGTACAGAACTTAGTGATTACAAACACCTTATTTAAACATAAAGACATCCACAAATATACGAGAGCAGTACATAGCGGAGAAGCATACTCAATTATTGACTACATAATTATAGAAAAGAAAAACCTAGCAGAAATAAAGGATATACGAGTTAAAAGGAGATTTGAATTAGACCGTGACCATTACTTGGTAGCGGTAAAAATAAGAAAAGAATGCAGAAAGGAGAACTTACAGGAAGTAAAGAAAATAACCAAGAAAAGTAGAAAAACAATTAGAAGTTATAAATTGATGAACGAAGTAACAGCAAAAGAATATGAAGAATACATTGAAAGAGAAATAGAAAAAGTCAAAGGTGAAATAGATAAAATAACATGGTAGAATTATGGGAATTATTTAAAAACATAGTAGTGGAGACTGCCAACAAGGAATGCGAAACATATAAGGAAAATAGAATAAAAATAAACAACCTGGTAGTGAGAAGAAATTAGAAATCTACATATGGAAAATCTACATAAACAGCAAAAAGAATATAATTATAAATAATATTAAGAACAAAGGACTAAAATAAAAAGTTAGTAAGAACATTCAGACAACAGACATGGAATGTGTTCAGAGAGAAACTAAAAAGAGGCAGTAAAGAAAACCAAAAACTATTTTTCAAAGTTCTAAAAGACCTAAGTAGGAAAAAGTATACAGATATTATTGCATTTAAAAATAAAAAGGGAAAGATAATAAGAAGTAATACAGAAGTTATGCAACGTAGTAAAGAATACTTCTAAGAACTGCTAGAAATAGAGACATAACATGAAAAGATAAAACGAAAGAAACTAAAAATAAAAACAAAACAACAAATCAAACAGAACGAAGAACAAGAAAGGAAGAGAACGGAATTACCAGAGAAAAACTAGCAAAAGCGATAAAAGAAATGAAAAATAGGAAGGCACCTGGCAATGACAGAATCACAACAGAAATAATTAAGAACATAGGAAGAAGTGGACTACAAATATTACTGGAAATTCTTAATAAAATCTGTAAAGAAGAGAAAATACCTAGAGAATGGGAAATTGGATTAATACTACAGATCTATAAAAGGAGATACAATGGAATGCCAAAACTACAGAGGTATAACCTTACTAAGTACCCCAATAAAGATTTTTAAAAATTATACAAATGAGGCTAAGAAATGAAGTGGAATCAACGCTATTACAAGTTCAAAGTGGATTTAGGAAAGGAAAAAGTATACCGAATTACGTTTTTGCCGAGAGCTAAAATATGAAAGCGCTTAAGGGAAAAAAATATAAACGAGGAAATAATCGAGGTCACCAAATGCCTATTCCAGGAGACGAGAAATAAGATAATAAGCAAAAATGTAGAGTTTGAGATATTCCACACAAACGAAGGAGTTATACAGGGAGGCTGTCATAGCCACTGCTGTTCATTATCTTTATGGACCATTTAATACAAACTGCAAATAACAAACAAAAGCTTTGATTAGGGGGTACAAGAAAATGAAGAAAGTGGTCATTTTTGTATGCACTTTCCAGACAATGTAGCGATAATAGCAGAAAATAAGAATGACCTTAAGAAAAATTTGCGAGTGTGAAACAAAGTACGAAGCTAAAATTGAATGAGAATGAATAAGTCCAAAACGAAAATAATGATAACTGCAAATAAAAAGAAAGAAATGGAGGTCAAAATAAATGAAGAAAAAATAGAACAAATAAAAGCTTTCAATATCTGGAAGTAACTGTAGAAGAAACAGGAAACTTAAGTATAGAGGTGAACAAAAGAATAGGTTCAGCTAATAAAGTGTATTGTGGACTGAGCAAAAGCCTGTTCAACAAAAAATAAATATCAAGAAATACAAAGTTGAAGGTGTACAAGGCAATATATGGACCAATTCTTGCCTTTGGATGCAGTCTTGGGTGCTATCTGAACAAGATATAAGCAAGAACAGAACAGTAGAGATCATATATTTAAGAAAAATGTAAGGTATAACAAAAAGAGACAGAATTAGAAATGAAGTTATTAGAGAAGAACTGAAGATTAAACATGTAGAAGATTTTATTGAAAGAAAAAGATTCGCCTAGTGGGGACATCTACTAAGGACAGAAGAAAATGCACAAACAAGATGATTTAGGAATTGAAAATGACAGGCAAAAGGGAGAAGAAGAAGACTAAAACAAACGTGGAATAAAACTATCGAGAAAGAACTAAAAAAGAAAAAAATCGTGGATAGAGGCCATAAGATTAGTAGTGGACAGAAAAAACTGGAAAAAATTTATATCGAACTGAGTGCGTTATTGTGTTTAGAAATACTTAGTAGAATACAATACTTTAAAATGGTATTGTTAAAATTAACGCAACCCTTACACCCTCATGGGTATGTAGGTATATAACTGGAAACTCTAGAGCAGTTAGTAACTGACATACTTAGAAACATTCTCAGACAGTACTGGAAAAATTAGATTTCATCTCCTATGACGTCATTAATGCTGTCTTTGTAGTTCTGATTCTGTTTTTGATTTGGTTTTCTTATCCTCTTTGGCTATACCTCTATTAATCCTCAAATTCTTTAGGGAATATTTTCTCTAGATCAAAAATGTACTTTTCTTATAGCTGATTTGCTCTCTACTGTATTCTGTCACTTTCTATTTGAGTGATTTCCCATATAAATCCAAATTTTTTTTATGTATTTCTGTGTAAATTGTTCTTTTTCGTAACAAGTTAAGCTTCAGATAATCAGTTTCACCATAATATATTTCTATATCAAAAGTCTGTGGTACAGAAAATTTGTAATTTTTAACTTTCTTTTTACCAAAAGGAACTTTAGACATTCTCGTTCTTGTCATGTCTGTTTTCTGAACGCCAGTTTCACACATCATTTTTCCTTTGGTTTGTGGCCTTGAAAATTTCGTTTCGAAGAGTATTTGTGAAACAGTCTAGAGTACTGTGTGGAGTAATAACCTTTATTTTGTCTGTATATTCTCTTTGAAGCGTTTCACTTACTTTTTGAGACTTTACGAAACCAGAACGTTATCTTTAATGTCTTTTTCAATATTACATTTGCTTTATACTGCGCTTTCTAAGTCTGGTCACTATTATAGGTAATGTATGTTAGACCATCAATAACCGCCTGATATGATTCGTATAATGCTTGACTGTCATCAGTACTCCATCGGTTGTCGACAAAGTTAAGATAAGAAGTCCTTTTTAAGATGAGGTCACAAGATCCCATCTTTTGATTGAAAAACTGAAAAACTTATAGATTTGTTGTTTAAGGAAATTTAACAGAGTACTTGCTACTCTCTGTAGCCCTGGAGCCAACTAATTGTAAAGAATAACTCGCGCAAGGCCAGAGGATTTACTACTTAGTCTATTCTCTACAGTCATTTAGATCAATACTTACAAAATATACATTCCACATTACAACATTCGCCATCACTTCACCTAAATGACTACAGTTTTAATAAAGACCGTAGGTATCGCATAACGCACCACAAGATCTAGTTTGGTCTGTGTACGACATATGTGGCGTTGAGTCCACGATTACGAAATAATATTTGATATTTACAATCTCTTGGACAATCTCCGCCTCAACTTGTTTCTTCAACTATATAATAAATTTATTGACATGGGGATCAAGGAATAACTCTTCCTCTATTTTCAAATTTTAATTCATATTTGGTCATAGAGAGATTAAATTTTGAAATCAGTTTTCCACAGCCAAGAGAGTTATCATTTCTTACATTATCACTATGAATTGGTTGTCCACGTAAGCCCAAACGCTCCACAACTTCAACAACTTTTAAAAAAACATTTCGCAAATACAAAGCATTTTCCTTGTACTGTTCTGCTGTTTTACAATCCACTGTTTGTGAAATTTGACTTCTATTAATAAAATTTGAAATACCCTCTCTATGTTTAGAGTTGTTGTCATGATCGTTTATTATAAGATTATGTTTCCAGTCATCTAACACTTAGTTGCTAGGAACCGCGTTCTTTAATAGACATTCCATGGCGCACAAAATACTGCTCCGTTTGTTTTTGAATAAACCAATCAATTTCGCTTGATGTTTTCACCATTTTTAACTTTTTGTAAAAGAACTATTAAGTACAAAATATTTTTTGAGTCACATCGATCGTTTTGTTAACTGCTACCAACTCAAGAAATCCATTATTTATGCACCACAATGTGACTCAGGTCATAAAGTATTTATCACTTTGACAATATTTTCAGAACTCTGTGAGCTCGCAGCCCCTTGCATCTGTAGATTCAATGTACTACAATTTGAGCTTGAAGTCACTAAAGTCAATGGTGATGGATGTGATTATTGTGTTGCATATTACGTAAGAAAAAAGTGTCTAGATTTAGTATTTTTTGCCACTCACTGTTCAGCTTTTATAATAAATTAAACGTGAATCGAACGGTGGTTTAATTTTGTTAACAAAAGCTGCTCTGCTGTACAATAAAGTATAATGCTATTAACGCAACTGCTAACAGTTACTATAACAACACTAATTTATTTGCACCACTGTTGTTCGCTGTGTGATTTCTCCTATTCGACTGTTGCGGATGTCCATCTGTTCCGCTTTATATTCAAACATACCGTTCTGGAACCAATCAGAAGATTCCGGAATTCAAACTCAAAAGCGCCGTTAGAATTCTAGAAAGTTCCTGAATAATTTCTTTATGATGTTATTTCTGCTACAACATATATGTTATTAAAAATTTACTATACCTCAACAAACAATAAGTATACTATTTCAAAGTTTAATAGTTATAACTGATTCAAGATTTTTCCGATTGTTAACTCAACTCAAAATTTTGCACCCACCGAAATTTTGATCCCGTAGGTTTCAGCTTACTCAGACTATAGGTTAATCAGAGCCTGCGTTTATCAACTGATATTAAAAATACAAAATTATCAATTACTGTCCAAAGTTATCTACCGCGATGTTCATATCATAACTTACCTCTTATTGCAACCGAACGACTTTTAATGGAAGGAGTAACCTTAATAGCATTAACTTTATTCAATTACTACCTGCGAGCAACTGAAGGATCGATAGCAAACTGTAGTTTTAAATAATAACAAACTATTCACTCTAACTAACAAGTCATTTAATAATTAAAATCAATTTTAAAATCAACTTTGTAACAGTAGATTTAAACTTTCATATAATGAAATAAGTTTCACTAGCACTACGACATGTACAAATAGACTACAACGAAAAATCAATAGTTGTAATTGTTCACTGTATTCCTTATCAGAATTTTATTGAGGGAAAAACAAGTAAATGGGCAAAACTAACTTTAAAACTATCATAAATAGATAGAAACAAACATAGCTATAAAACTAACTTTACTGATAAGATAACTGTTAACTCAACTAGTTAAACATTTGATTTAGTATAAAGAGGTGTGTAGCGTTACAAATTATACGTGAAATTATTATTCTATTCGGCTGAAGAAATATTGTTTCTAAATTTAAAATATTAAATGACAGCAATGAGCTCTTGCTTGATCATTAAAATTACATTAGTAGCTAGAAAAATTGACGATTACAAATATATTAATGGCAGAAATGCCTGTGGTGTAAGAAAACTTGTGCAACGATATTGCAACATAAATAAAGGCAATAAAAAAAGGCAAATTTATGTGTCGCACCCATTCTGTTTAATATAGCATTGCAATTAAAATATTCCCTATATTCTTGTTAACAATAAATTGAATTATTACTCAATTTTAAACAAATAATAAACAATCATTAATAGCACCATTTAACGCTATTTCTGAAAAGTGGGGCTATACGCATCTCCAAAAAGAAGCCTTTGGTGTCACTCTCCCGGAAAAGGCGTCAGTAGAATTAAGAAACGTTCTAGACCGCCTAACTTTGCATTTTTGACAAAAATTGATTCTCAATATATAGTGATTGAGCGACAACCGACAAGTGAAACGTATATATTATATATAAACATTTTGTCTTTTGCTATCAATATTAAATTTAAAAAAATAAATTATCGGCAAATCTTAGATGATTAACTTTCTCGCCATCGATATTTACTCTTTTTATTTTCCATTCTAGAGTCTTGAACATATCTTCCATTGCCAATGTAAACAATTTGGGAGAGATGGAGTCACCTTGTTGTATTCCACAATGTGTCTTGAACTTGTTTGTTTGTATATCCGTCTTTATCTGCATTATTGCGTTCTCATATGTATTTAATAAGAATTGTGTACCTGTCTTCTATTCTATAGTTAGTTAGAGCATTTAGAATTGTCCATATCTCTATTGAGTCCAATGCTTTTTTATAATCTATCATTGCTCCCTATAATTTTATGTTTCTATAGCCTCCGTTATTTCTTTGGTTTCTATTATTTCTTTATTTTTTTATTTATTAGCTTTGTTATTCGATGTTTCTCCTAACTCATTTTTGATCGTAGGCCTTTTAAACTTTTCCGCTTCTCCAGAGTTTCTTTTATTTTCATATTCATAAATTTTCTCTTGTCGTCTCTTACTTTTTTCTGCTAGTTTTATTAATTTCTGCTAATTGAATTTTGTTAGTTCTATCTATAAACATAAACAAAACAAAGTATTTAACAAATGACATGTGCGAGGGGATTAGGCTAAAAGAAAAAACAATAAAAGAAAAAGGACGCGTTTGCATATCTAGGACAAAAAATACAACTTTCAAAGAACAATCTGGCAGCAGATCTACATAGAAGAATATCGCTGGCCTGGCATGCGTTTGGTAAACTACAAGATGTATTCCAGTCGAAAATACCAAATACACTGAAAGCAAATATTTTTGATCAACACGTGTTGCCGGTTCTAACATATAGCACAGAGACTTGGGCCCTCAATAAGAATATTGTGCACAAGATCCAAGAATCACAAATCTCCGTGGAGAGAAAGATACTGTACGTTAAGCTATGTGATCGTATGTAGAACACCGAAATACAAAGAAGATCCAAACTAATCGATGTAATAGAAAGACTGTGTACTGGACTAGGAATACAGGAATAATGCAAGATATCCAATGGACGCTTAGGATTATAGAATGGCAATCTTGGAAAAGTAAAAGAGGCAGAGGAAAACGGCAGACTAGGTAGAAAGACAACATAAAAAGAGTGACAGGGTACGATTGGGTGAAGAAAACACGTTCGACGATGGACTGCATAAGTAGCTACTGCTGCTGATACTGCTGCTGGCGATGATAAAGACATGTGTAGAATCAATGGATAATAAATTTCTCAACTAGACTAAAATGTAAGGAGGTCACCATAATAGTTTAGATCTTATTTGGTGATATTGTATGATTACACCATAAATACTATTAATACATTGAAACTTTGAGTGATAGACTTTAATAATAACATCTCTTTTTCTATTAATTATCTACAGTTGGTCGAATTTTTATAAAGGAAAGTACTTGTCTGGCTAAATTATTATAAATATTTTGTTTAAATTAATAAAAGAAAATGTGGTTAAAAAGTTCATTTTCAAATTGGTATATTTCTGAATTCTTAGAAGATATAAAATTAAAAAACCTGCCAACTTTTTCATGAAAGAACGAACTCTTTATTAGTTTATATGAAATGTGGTAATTGTGAAAATAATTGTAAAAAATTGTTATATTAACACATTAAACACTAATTTGGCATTTCATACTATGCACTAAAATAATAACATATTCAACAATTAGACTGGCATCGCGAATTAATTTGCTCTACAATTTTTAGTAGATCTTATTCATATTTTCTTTATGTTTTCATATTTACCTTGTTTAACATATCCCTATTTTTTGAAAAAATTTTAACGGAGGAATATATACTCTCCCACGAAGGGTATATATTTCAATATTATGCCTATTTTTAAAAGTTTATATTGCAACAGTGTTTAACATAAGTTTAAGTTTGAGATGTCTAAATTTAAAACCTTGTTTTTGCTTGCTTAAAATTTTACTGGTATGGACTGCAGCTGATTGTTAAGTCATTTTTTTAAAATTCTTTTTCTATGTTATCAGGGATTTCACAGAGTTCAAATTTATAACCACTCTTTTTTCTCATTTTTATTAATAATGGAGATAAGTAAATACTTTTTAAATAAAAGACGTTTCTGTTTATTTGCTGACAGATAGTCTTATTTTGTACATATTTTTATATATAAATGATTATCTTTATCTCCAAGAGAACGACAGTTATCATCGTGGACTAGAATTAATATTTTTAAATGCTTTTATTAACTTCCTTGACGGCTGTTCGAAAGAGGTCTGCCATTGTAATTGAGAACCAAGATTTTAAATTCCTTAACCAGGAGATGCACCTGCGTCCGGGTCCTCTCTTTGCTAGCACTTTACCTTGTAGTATCCGTTGAAGTATCCCATAACGTTGTTTATTCCTCATAATATGTCCGAAATACTGTAACTTTCTGATTTTTATAGTTTTTACGATTTCAGTTGTTTTATTCATTCTTAGTAGTACTTCAACATTCGTCTCATGGTCGACCCAAGATATTCTCAATATTCTCCTGTACGTCCACATCTCAAAGGCCTCAAGTTTCTTCATTGATGCTTCCGTCAGCGTCCAAGGCTCAGCTCCATACAACAGGACAGAGAACACATAAGATTTTAATAGTCTGATTTTTGTATTCAAGTTTAGATCTCGAGACTTAAACACTTTCTGCATGTTTACAAATGTTGATCTGGCTTTCTCAATCCTGCACTTTATTTCTTTAGAGTGGTCCCATTCACTATTTATCTACGTACCTAGGTAATTTATTGATGTTACTCTTTCAATTGGTTGAGAGTTAACTATTAAGGGTTCGGGTGGAATTGTATTCTTACTGATAACCATGTATTTTGTTTTTTGTATATTCATTTCAAGTCCGTATCGTCGTCTGACCATTTCAATGTTTGACATGAGTTCTTTTAAACCTTCGAAGCTGTCCGCAAATATAATCGCGTCGTCCGCATATCTAATGTTATTCGTTCTAGTTCCGTTTAATAATATACCAGCATCTATACCTTGCAGAAATTCGTTAAATATTTGCTCAGAACGTGGAAACCCGTGGAGATCCCTCACTTTCAGCACCATTTTCGCGCACCTTTTTCTCATCGACAAATCCTCTGTCATGATCCGTTGGACTGTCCCGTACGAAAGATTCAGCTCATCACTAATTAATTTAATGCCCAACCGTCGGTCAGAGTTCAAAAGTTGCGTAACTTTCAGCACATTGTCGTCCGTTCGCGAGGTTGACGGACGCCCTGCGCGTTGGTCGTCCTCAACAAACTCCCTCCCCTCCCGAAACAACTTGTGCCACTCAAATACCGAGGAACGGCTCATGGTATCCTTCTTGTAGGCCTCCATCGCAACTGACGACGAGGCGTCACAACAGGAGGTCACTAAAACAGTGGTCCACACTCAACTAACGCACGCAGACGACTGCCGCATGTCGAAACCTGTTCCCAAAGCTCCCCTCCATAACATCCGGCCTTGCAGACCCCGTCCATCGCTCCGCGCGCCTGAAAAAACAGTCCTACTACTTCTGAATACAACCCTGTATTAAGTGTTTAGTTTCAGAATTTAATATTATTAATTTGTTTATGGTTTCTGCGGTCAATGATAAATAAACAATTAGGTTCACGGGTTGAACCGCGTCGATTATTCGAAAATTTTCGAGATTTTAACATCCACTTTGATGTTATTTTTAAGGGGTTTTAGTTCTTTACCAGGGATCTCAATCTGCCTACTCCCCAAAAAGAACTACGAGTAAAAAAAGTCTTTTTCTTTGACTTAGAGTTGTAATATATATTTATTCTAATGTACATTATAACCTGTTTGCCCCGTTTGAGGGTTGCTAGAGCAATGAGCGAACAGAAACTACAGTGGAGCGTCGAATATCGCATTGGAGAAAACATCCGATCCGCTGAATTCACCGCGGACTCCAACAACAGTATGGCAAAGAGTGTCTCTCACGGACCCCTGTATTTGAGTAGTGTAAGTGCTTTAAAGATAGTAGAGAGCGCTTGGAAAATGAACCGCATGATGATTAGCCTAAAACATCCGTCACCGAGCCAAAATTGATCATGCAAACGCGCTTATTCGTGAGAATAATTATAGCATTACCAAGGAACTTAATATAGACTTTCTGACGGATGCCAGAACAGTTAATGCAACTTATTACTCAGACTTCCTGGCAACAGACGTAAAGGAAAAAATCCGATCCAAGCGGAAGACAGGTGGAAAGCAGCCTTCTTTCCAGACAATGCACGCCCCCATACGGAAAAAAATAACAATAAAAACTCTCCGTGAATTGAAAATTAATTTTTGTCTGTTAGGAAGGCTCAAATTAGACTTGCAAGACATGCGGTTTGCAAACAACGACATCCTCATACAGACTATTAGGGAGTGGATACACCACCAACCAAAAGCCTTTTTGAGACCGGCATAAGGATGTTTACAAAACGTTAAAAAATGTGTTGACTCTGGCAGGCAGTACGTTGAAAACTGATGTGTGCAAGTAAATGTTTAAAAATTTGTTTTTTTATAAAAAAATCAGTTTCTGTCATTTTTGGACCACTTTGTAGAACAAAAAATGTTTTTATCATAACAACAACACTGGTATTTTTGACACAATTTACTAACTTAAATAACCAAATATAAATTACAACGTTGTTCAAATCCTTGTATGAATAATAGAATACCATAACAGACATACTAATTTTAAAATGTAGGAGAATGCCAAGCAACAAATAATAAAAAACAAATTTAATTAATGTATGGTAACTGACATAATTATAAAAACTACGTCAATAATAACTACTCGTTACAAAACTGGTAGTTATTACAATATGGCATACAAATGAATTACAATTTTCTAGAATAGTACACCCATTAACCCATATCATTCTTAACATGCCGTTAAAGTTTATCTCCTACTTCAATTATACTGCTCATTAACCTTTTGTGTAAATAAGCTTGTGTATAAAAGACAATGTTGCATTAACAATAAATAGCACGCGCTAAGTTATTCTCTGCAATAACCCTTCTACTCTCCAGACAAGAACCTACAGAACAGCGTAGCTTGACAATTAAACTGCCACCGTAACCAAGAGAAAATGATTTCAGTAAGCATTAATATTTAATTATGTACTTCGTGCTAATACTTTTTATTGCAGTTTTTCTTAGAGGTCTGTCTTTTATTTTTCTTGGAAGTTTTACTCAAAAACAATTCCGGGAAAGCTTAAAAATTTTAAATGTTGCTCATATGACATTATTTTTTAAAATAGATACCTACTAATATTATTTGGGTTTTGTTTTTATAAATAAAAGCAAATTATTAAATTAACCCTAGTAGACTAATTATTTGTATAGTAGAAACCTTTAAAAATAGTCTAGACATCTTGTTGTTGACAAATCACAAATGCAATAATTTCACCTATAATTAGTATAACTACAATGTATTTTTTAAAAATACTTAGATAAGTTGATATGTTTGTATTATTAATTAAAAATTATTATTAGGAGAGTGTCATGACAAAAAATTCAAACCAATGAAAGAGCCGGTTCCCTCACTTCAGCTACAATTTTGTTAAGAGTAAGGAGTTTTGCATAAATCAGCAGTACAGTTTTGCAAAACGGTGAGATCTAAGTCTCTGATCGAACATTGAGAAAAAGTTTGATTACAGTATACCCAGCAAAAGAACAAACTTCGGCGGCCATGAAGAAGAAGCTAATAGATTGTATTCCAAGGGTAGGGTTATTTTTTAATGTATTTCTTAGAGATATTGAACAAAATAATTAAAACATTTTTTTAAACTGGTACATATTTTCACTGTGCCTGATGACACTGCGCACTGTATAATTCAACCGTTTCTTGTTTGATGCAAGTAGTATGGACTGTGCACTAATAGTAGAGTGGAGCAGTGTGGTTGTAGACGTTGTGCAGGTGTGGTGGTCTAATTGTTGCTACCCGTCTAACTGGAGCATTTGTGAGCAAAACAGCAAAGTTATGTGTTGTAACACAAGGCATGGTTTCGATAGTTATGGCCGCATACGCAGTGTACGATAAAACAGAGTCAGTGAAGCATAACAGTGGTCAAAAGATAAAGCTGCAGGATAGGCACCACCGAGACTTGAAGCGTATTGGGACGTCACAGAAGAAAACAACGACCGAGAAAGTGACTACAGAACTTAATCAGCACCTAAACACCTCAGTGTCATCCAAAATAGTGAGGCGAAAACTGCATAAAATGGGTATCCACAAGCCTGTTGCTATTACCAAGCCCCTAATAACAGACATGAATACTCAAAGAGCAGGTGCATGGTGTAATGCCCACATGAATTAGCGTTGGAACACTGACAACGTGTCATTTGGTCGGACGAGTCAACTTTTACCCTTTTCCTCATCACTGCATGCGTGTTTGTTTGGGCGATCACCCTCTCAAGCATACGATATAGATTGTCGCCGGCCGACTTCCAAACATTGCAGCGGCTCTAATATGCTCTAGGGCGCTATATCTTGGTATTCAAGAGCCCCGATTCTTACATTAAACGGATGGGTCACAGCAGCAGTGTAGAAAAATCTTAGGTAACCAATGGTGCAATGATAATGCTCCCATTCACACCGCTAGCTCCGTCTATCTTGTAAAACCTCATACTCAACAAGGATAACGTTTTCTTCCAAAAACATTTTGACTAGACGACTTACACTTAGTTTGTCTTCGATGCTTTTTCGGCCCAAACGAAATTGTTTTCCCATTCTTTAAAGTGGAATATAAAGGCGGAGATTCACCTTACACACCGTCCAAACGTTACTTAATATTAGTGGAATTAAAACTGCTTCAGAGATTCCACAGGTGAGTGGGGAGTAGCGAAGGCCTTTCTTTCTAATTTTGTGCAGACAGAACCATTTATTGGCAGCAATCAAGTCGAAAGTGTAGGTGCGTGGTCTTGGCGCGATGTTCGGAAATCTTATCCTGATGCCAGACCTAGTGGCGATATCTAAGGCCCAGTGAAGGCAGATGGGTTTTAGGATGTCCTTCTTGTACACTCCAGAAATGACCTTGACACCCTGATAGATAAAAAACAAGGGTTTTTATATCAGTCATAATGCTTCCGAAAACTATGACATATGCAAAATGAGAAAAGCGCTCAATGTTTCTCCTTTTGGCTTTGACATCCTCAGGGGATCGGGCAAGTACCTTGGTGTTTTTACTATCCGCTACCGCCTCGACAGTGAAAATCTTTTCATTTGTACAGACGATGTCGTGCCGGCGTGCCGGATGTAAACAGGTCAGCAAATTCTTGACCACTTTCCTCCTGGTTGCTTTCTGCTTTCATAGTTCAGTAAGGGTAAAGCTCCAGGCGTGATTTGACAATGTATCTAACGATAAAGTCACTCACACTAAAGTCCTAGATGAGTTGGCGCGTGGATCGTTGAGAGCTCCTCTTAACTCTCTCTCGGGTGGCTTTGGCAACGACCACCGTCCTTGGTCGACCTTGGTCAAACATATTTTTGTCCGTCTTCAGAATCTTATATCGCTCGACGGTGTCGTGGATGATTAATCGCTAGGCACCGAGGTGTTTCTTGATGTCTACAGGACAGACGGTCGACTCGAACAGCTCAAGAATCGGAAATCTCAATTTACTAGACTGTACCATTAGCTCAAAAACAAGATGAACATAAAAAAAGTAAACAGCAGAGAAAAAGACGGTGAAAGCCCCTGTTGCATCAACATTACCAATTGATAATGTTTAGGGTTTCTAAATGTGCCCGAAACGAACACGTTTGTCCGGGTAATTATATCGCACCCTGTATATTGCTATACTGAAAACAGTTCTAAACCCACCTTCTTTTAGATGACAGTAATATGGACCTACATCAAATTTTAGCAAAATAATGCAATCTGCCACAAATGTGCAAACAACATACGGTAGTTTCAAAGCAAACAAATGCAGCTGTTAGATTGGTCAACTCAACTGCCAGATCTAAACTCCATTGAGTATTACTGAAACACCCTAAAGCAAAAAAAGCATAACATGTCGCCGAAAAAAAAACAACTTAAAGAAATTATAAGGAAATAATAGAATGCTCTTACTTTTGAGGAGTTTCGGAAGCTAGTTAAAGGTTCGCCCAAAAGAACAGCTGGCGTTATTACATCTGAAAGTAAACCAATTAAACATATATATTTAACAGCAGTTAAAATTCAGAGTAGTGAAAGCAAACTTGTGTACTTTTTCTCCAACACGCACAAATAAATTCTAGAGAACGATTTTTACAGAGGGCCTTATACATTTGCCCACGATTACATTTAGTAGAAACGCTACAAGATACAAGAAACATTATATCTAGCCGTAGTTTTTATCAAAGTAACTAAATACATTCAGATCTCATACACTTTTTCTAGCGTCATTTTTACTGTATATAACATTTTGCAAAATCCTGTATTAAAATTACTAATAACTGCCTCTTCGTATTGACTTGAGCCTTATTCAACAGCTGGTACCTCTTCTGTTTCTAAAATATTTTAAGTTTTGGAAACAGTAAAAAGTTGCAAGGCAACAAATCTGGGTTGGCTTCCATTCTGCGGCGTTTTTTTCCACCACTAATTAAAGTGGAAAAATATTTAGTATTATTTCCATCGAAGCTGTAAGCGTAGGTGACAACGCTCCATTTATCCCTGCGCAAGCAAGCCTTTATATATTAGTTTACTCAATTTGTTGATTAACACTCCGTCTTTGGTTTTATACTACTAGAGGATAGAGGTATATGTAATTGTTGATAAAACCACTATCGTGTATATCTAAAAACCGTCCTTGATTTCAGATCCAAATTTCTGTCTACTGTTCTTCTACAAGCTCATGCGATCTTTGTGACTTTGTTAGTAATATTTTTCAGACGAGGGGTGACGCCAAAATCTTTGACTTTTTCCCCATAAATATTGCTGATCGGAGACACTAATCGAGTCAAATTAGTAAGAAAAACGCTAACGGCTCGAAATTTTTAGCGGGTACTCATATCGAGACGTTCCAAGGCGCATTCGATTCGTAAAAGCATCAGAAAAAAATGTTATCACATATTTTTTTTTTGTTATAATGCGACTAAAAATTATTTTTTGTGTCTGCAAAAAGCTCATCAAATAAATGCATTTCTCGTTAAATATTAGCCAAAATAAGGTCATTCCCGTTACTCGGAGGTTTTTGGGGTTGCTAATCACGAATACGATGCTTAGAAAGTGCCTCGATACACTTGGGGGGCATAATTCTGGGGATGGGTGTGATTTTATAAAATTTCCTCAAATTTGTTTGTTTTACAAGTTTAAACTGTCTAAATAAAAGTTTTTGGGGTCGCTGATAACGAATATGATGTTTAAAAAATGCCCCAATGCACTTGTAGAGGAGCATAATCCTAGGAATGGGGGCGGTTTTGGGAAAAACCTCAAATTTGTTTGTTTTCCGAGTTTAAACTGTCTATATAAGGGTTTTTGGGTTTGCTGATAACAAATCTGATGCTTAGAAAGTGCTCCGATGCACTTGGGGGGCATAAATCTGGAGATGGGGGTAATTTTAGAAAAGCAGTTCAAATTTGTTTGTTTTTCGCGTTTAAACTGCCTATATAAGAGTTTTTGGGGTAGATGATTACAAATATGATGTTTAGAAAGTACCCCGATGCATTTGAGGGGGAGGCATAATTCTGGGAATGGAGGCGATCAAAAAACAAACAACTTTAAGCTGGTTTTCCAAAATAGTCCTCATCCTTAGGATTATGCTTCCTTCTATGTGCATTAGGGCACTTTTTAAACATCATATTCGTTATCAGCGACCCCAAAAACGTTTATTCAGACAGTTTAAACTCGGAAAACAAACAAATTTTAGATAATTTTATAAAATCACACCCATCCCCAAGGCACTATCTAACCATCGTATTTGTGATCAGCGATCTCAAAAACTCCCGAGTAACGGGATTGAACTTATTTTGGCCAATATTTAGCGCGAAATAAATTTTTTGGGGTCTGCAAAAAGCTCATCAAATAAATGCATTTTTTGCGTGCACAGGTGCACTTTCGCATTATAACAAAAACAATATGTGGTAACATTTTTTTCTGATGCTCTTACGAATCGAATGCGCCTTGGAAGGTCTCGATACGTGTACTCGCTAAAAATTTTGAGCTTTTAGCGTTTTTCTTACTAATTCGTCTCGATTAAAATGCACTTTCGCATTATAACAAAAAAAATATGTGGTAACATTTTTTTCTGATGCTCTTACGAATCGCATGTGCCTTGGAACGTCTCGATACGTGCACCCGCTAAAAATTTCGAGCTTTTTTACTAATTTACCTCGACTACACAATATCATAATAGAGACGCTTACCATGCTTTGTAAATAATCTTAATTTAATCGTGAAAAGTTCTACAATCAAATATTCTCAGTTGGATTAATGCTATAAAAATATAAAACAATAACAAAATAAGTAAAACAGCATAAGAAAAACTAACTTACCTTCAAAAATTCTTAAATTTAAGAAAATGGAAAAGCACATTTATGATAAAGAAAATTACGCTCAACTTTAAAAAACATCCATTTAAATTTATCAGTATAGGGTGCACCGGATTAATTCACATTGCAAAACATTACTCAGGCAAGTTTGTTACAGAATATTTATTCTAAATACAAATAAAAACTTGTATGCACGGTCGTCGAAATAAATAGAACGAATAAATAATGAAAATAACATTGAAATGTAACAACAATTAAAATTATTTACATGAAACTTAGCTCAATTAAATAAATAATATTGAGAAGCATATTATTCTATATAGCATTCATTAGCGATCACGATTTTCTCAAAGAGGAACCTACACCTGCTGCAGACGAACACAACATCCTTTTTGTCCACATATGTAATTACTTCCATAATGAAGACCCCTAAACTATCATTGATGTTATGATGCTTCTCATTGATCTTCTCCTCAACCACGCCCTATATATAGTAGTCAAGAAAATTGTAGTCGGAGCTGGAAGGTTGCCACAAGTCGGGGGACCGGTGGTAATACAAATTGTTGTATATTCATTTCTGGATCTTTCTTGCCTTATTGGCTAGAGTGACATCTTTTTGGACCACATACTCCTCCTCAGCGACCAATTCCTCTATCCAGAGATTGACAATTGTCCCCAACGTTGATATAGCTGTCGGTGGTTACTTTCAAGTCTTCCTCAAGGAAGTGAGGGGCTATGTCATTCCCTTCGATACTCACAAGCCCCAGCACTATCACTGTGGAAGAAACTGCTTGCATGGCATTTTGACAGATTTAACGATCATCTTGGAAGTTCACCTTTTCTACCCTGAATAAAGTTCTTTTTGTACAAAAATAATCTCAGAAAGCCAGAGCTGTGCTGTTTGATGTCGTGCAGCAGTGCTTGAGCCTTTAACTTCCTGTCCATCTAGTTTTTCTCAGTCAACAATTGGCGGTTTTTCAGGACGAAAAACTTATAGTGCAGGTCCTGATGTACTGATTGATTGATCATGGACTTCGCCACGCCCATTTTTTTGCCAGATCAATCATGCTTCTCCCAGAACCTTGATAGACATTCTCTTTCAATTCGCGGACGAATTCAGCATCAGATCGCTTGCTATAAGTTTCTCTGCGAGTAGTTTTTTCTTCTGATGGTCAAATTCGCTTTACTTCTTGTCTACGTCGCAATCTTTAATCTTTTTGTGACCAAACGGTGCAATCATTTCTGTCAGAGATTTGTTAACTCAAAGAGAGTCGGGTATAGTAGTTCTGCGGTTTTACTTTAGGCTCATTTTGTTGACAATCGTAGGTTATAGATTATGTAAAGCTAACTTGTGTTACTTAATAAGAGATTATGCATGTGCTTAAAATGGTTTTTCGGCTTTCTCACAATACAACCTTAAAAATTTCAGATTTACCTCAACTACCTTGTACATGCAAACAAGTTTAGCTAATTTTATTTATTTTTTAATCATGCTTAGACTTTCTAATTGATATTTAAAAACAATAGTATGTAATTTTCCAAACTATGTTGGGCTAAAATTCAATAACAATTTATATATCTAAGCGTACTATAATAATATAAGCTATAAATAAAACCACCAAATGATTTTTTTTATATTTATAACCAGATAACACAACAATCAAAGAATAAAAACTATGATAAAAACAGTTATAAGAGAATTGAGAACATTAGTAAATCTGCAGCTCTAAGGACAAATACAAGTACATCAATAAGATATTCTAAAGTTAATCCATTATTCTTGTATTTTCAAAATTCTTTTACTTTTTGCTTCTTTAGCAGTATTTTAATCTTTGAGAGGAGCAGATCCATATGTTGCGAATCACTACACCAGATAATATTGCTATATATTATTACACTAATCACAATATAGTTGTTGGTAGTCAACAAATGATTTACAAAGTAACGCAATATAAGAAACAACAATAAAAGTTACCTCTTTTAAGAATAACCCCATTATATTAATTACAAAAATATAATTACATCACATTGTATCTATTAAAGTTCATATTTAAGCTACCATATAATTTTTGTCAAATACTACTTTGTGTTTGATTCATATTTATTTAACTTTTCTCTGTTTAATCGAAATACGTGTTTTTATAGCTACAGTAAATACCATTATAAATTTAACATGAAATATATGCAACAAGAAAGACAGGCAAGCAATAAAAAAATCATAAAAGCAAACTTTTCATTTGAACATTCAATTAAAGCGCGGCGTCTCGCTTGGTTCGTGATTAATGCATGAATCACCCCGCTAATAAACATCTGCTTTAATAAAAATTGCCGGTTCATACGTTTGCGGTTATTCGGTGTCAATTTCTAGAAGAATATTTGCTTTCTGTGACACAGCTACGAGACTTTTTAATACAGAAATGGTTCAATAAATTAGGTGATTCAATAAATTTGATGACATCGAACTGGCAGATGCTTCAGACCGCATCTGCAGTCGAATTCTACGTGTACAATTGAATCATTTGCATTCAGGCTTGCTAATGAGAGAAGAATTTGATGTAATTTGCGCCGATTGCAAATGTCACGTTTCGACCACGATGAGAGTAAAGCAACAGTGTAATCAATTCTAAAAATTGGGTGTTTTAAGCGCAAATAGAAAGAAGTGCAGCTACCGTTAAATTAATCCAGTTTAGTGTCAATATAGGAGCCATAAAATCAAGCAAGCAGAAAAGAAGCCCGAATAAAAATTCCTCTGTATTTTATTACCCTAATATCACGGCTCTGTGTAGCTTTATAGTACGCCACAGCCACGTTGTTGCCTTAAAATTTCTATATAGCCGAATTATTGCATCCTTGACAAACAAATTACTAATAGGCGGTTATGTCCATGATAGATTTAAAAATTATAATAAATCTAAAATTATGTATAAGAAACTAAAAACTAAATCTAAGCCAGTAGCAAAAGAGATATACTTAAAAGAAACACAGATAGAATAGAGTGATTATTTTGTAAACATTAGTGACTAAACAGTTTGCATATTTTCCACTATCTTTAGTAAACCTCGATATAATTTATTTAACAACATTTTATTGCAGTTGATTTTAAAGAAATACGACAAACGTATCAAAAACCACCTTAATAAACTTTTTAAATTACTAGAAAAAAAATAAAGCATTGCGAAAATAAAATTACTAAAAGTTAGAGAAGCTTTTCTACATTTAAGTTAACCCACTAATAAAGTGACCACACAAAATGTTCATATAAAAATTTTAAAAAAATGTTTCTTCTTCTTTTTTTCTTCTTCTTCTGCTTTCTTTTTTATTGTAGAAATACTCTTGTTTTTCCTCACTATTATAGTGACTCTTTTCGTCTTCTTGCTAGTCTTCCAAGTGGTCGTTTATCCATACTAATCAGTCTCTATTCATTATTTGAATGTGATTATTAGTACTTTTTTTTCTAACCACAATCCATTCATTTACTGGTTATATATTGCACTGGTTTCTTATATCCTCGCTTCTCACTCTATCTCTTCGTATTTTTCCTACTATCTTTCTTACAGTCTTCATCTCGGCTACTTCCATCATTTGTCTGGTTCTTTAAGTATCACCCCTTGTTCCTGCATCATATATTAATATTGGTCGTATCATAAACTTGTAAATCGGACTCATTAAGCAATAGTGGGCTTGGCGAGTCTCTTTGTCGAATTCCAGCTGTAGCTTTTACAGGTCCCAAAAACGTTCCATTTACCTTAATTGTTACTTTATTGTCGGTATATATGTGTTCGACTAATTTTGTAGTTTCATTTGCCATTTGTCTTTATAACACGTCTTTTAATAGTATTGTACCAAAAGTCTTCTACAGATCTATTATACGCATAAACACTGGTCTATTGTATTCCAACGATTTTTCTATTATCTGTTGTATTACAAAGTTGGCGTCAGTACAGGTACTTTCTTTTTTAAAACTTTGTATTCGTCTGTGAAAGTTATGGTATTTTTTATTCTTTCTTTTATAATTCTTGTTGTTAGCTTAAGTGAGATGTAATTCCACGGTAGTTACCTAGTATCTGCTAATTGCCCATTTTGAATATTGGTATAATTATGCTATGTTTCAGATCTCTTCTTTTCGTAAAATATCTTTTGTATAAGTTGCAATAATTCACTTCCTAAAGCCTCAGCTCCATATTTTATAAGTTTTATTGTCTTTTAATTTTTTTATTTGTGGTTTTATTTCTTCTACGCTTATATCTCGTTTTTCATTTACAATTATTATCCCTTGTTCTTCGTTCTATCCTGTCTGGTCCTTTGTATAATTCTTTAAAGAAGTTTCCCCATACTTCCGAGTTAATATTATCTATTACTACATGTTCGTTCATATCAGCCTTACTACTCCTTATTACTCTCCCTATTTTCTTTTGAGTACTATAAAAATCACTTTATAATTTATTTGAAAATTTTTCCAAATAATCTTCATTAATTTTTCTAATCTCGCTATTGACTTTATTTCTTCTTCTTCTTCTCCTTCTTCTTCTTCTTCTTCTTCGGAGGCCTATCTGTTCCAGATGTTAGCTAATCTGACACTATTTACAGCTGCTCGATTTAGTTCAATGGCTGTCATGGAGAAACATGTCTTTAAATTTTTCAACCATTATATTCTTCTTTTTATAAATCGATTATTTCCTTTCACTTTTCCCCGTAGTACGCAATACAAGAGATTATATTTGTTTTCGTTTCGCATGACGCGACCTAGGTATTGTAATTTTTTTGTTGTATTGTATCCATGATTTCCATTTTCCTTTGACATTCTTCTAAGGATTTCAATGTTTGTTACATGGTCTATCCATTATACCCTAACACTTGTTTTATAAAGCCACATATCGAATGCTTCGATCTTTTTCTTCGTTACTTATGTCAGTGTGCATGCTTTCGCTCCGTATAATAATACTAAAAATACATAGCAGCTCAGCATTCTAAGTTTTGTATTTATGGTTAGTTTTTGACTTTTAAATACTGCTGACAATTTAATGATTACCCTTATCCTCTTTTCTATTCGACATTTAACTTTTAGAGAATGGTCCCAGTGATCATTAATAATACTGTCAAGATATGTGTATTTGTCGACTCTTTTAATTGTTCCACTATCTAATCTTGATTGTCGGGTACGAACGTTGTTCTTGATTATGATCATATATATATACTTTTTTCGATGTTGATATCCAGTTCATATTGGCGACTACTATCTGTTAATCTATTCATTAGTTCTTTCAGATTTTGCATATTATCGGTAAATATTACTGTGTTATCATGTTATTTAAGCGCTGTCCGTTTATTAGTATTCCTTCTTGTAAATGTAGAGATGTAGAGATATGAACTTTGAACTAGACTATAAAAAAGCGTTTGCTAGGGTCCAGAATCACATATCTTGGTTAACTATTTGATTTCCTTGTCGTTAATTAGATTGAAAAGTTTGGCTTCGCCTGGAGTCTTACCTCCTTTCATTTGTTTTATTATAGTTCTTACTTCTGCAGCTAATACAGTTTCTGCTTCTATTTCAGGTGTATCTGGTCTTTCATCTTGAAAAAGCTGTTCAATATATATTTCCCAAATGTTCTTTATTTCTTCTTTGTTAATTACTATGTTTCCTTCATTGTTTATAATTTTGTTTGCTGTTTTTTTTATATTACTTCCTTTATTTTTCTGGGTAAATTGAAGTTATCGTGTTTCTTTTGGAAAGGGTTCATCTTCATATTTCTCTCTTATGCCTTTTTCTTACGTTTCTTGTATCTTTTGTCTTACAGTTTTCTGTATTCTATAATATTGTTCAATATCTACGTTCTTACAGTTTTTTCTCTTTTCCCTCAGTTGTAAGATTTCATTAGCTATCCAAGGTTTTGTATGTTTTACCGTTCTTTAACTTTTTTTAGCGGGCCCAGCTTCTAAACTGAAGACCAACTTTACTTTTGTTATGTCCGTCATCTGTCATGCCTTTTGATCAAGCCAGCTTTCTTAACGCCTTATAATTTTTGATCTATGATAGATAGAGACATAACGTTTTGGTTATTCAGGACTATAAGTCAAGTCCAGACGCTAAAAATCAGAAAATTTCGAGACCGGTTTGACCGGAAGTGCCCATAGCTTAGTTTCATGCATAGGGTCCGCTCTGCTTTACCTGTAAAGCAAATTTTCGTTGTTTGATTTTTCCATTCTATAGGTATCTTCTTATGCTATAAATTTTCCCGATAACTCATGCTCTATTTGTGTTTTTACGTTTTATTTTGCTCATATCACATCTTGTACTGTTATTCTTCTTTTTTACTTTTTTTTATTCTAACATTTATTTTCCTACTATCGGGTTCATCAAGATGGTATCTAAATATCAGTATCTTGAATATTTAAAAAAAATAAAAATCAAAAGCAAAAAGTTATTGTTACATAATCATATTAGAACTTTATATGATGCCTTAGTATTTTTTAACCTTTTTGTTCACGCCAATTTCGAATTACTTTTATTTTTAGTTTTAAATTAGGGCCGGTCGTATTTTGGTTCCCTACTCTATATTTTTGATTTGAGATATCGCCGCGAATTTGTACAATCACGCGGAGCGCTGATATATAATACAGCGGACTTGCTGGCCTGGCCTTTCTTTTCGCACGCATCGTTTTTGAATTTAGTTTGTGACAGTTTAGAAAGCGGGCGACCGGCTTTAAATTTTCCGCAAGCCAGGGCGTTTTTGACCAAGACTTCGCCGGCGTGTTTGATTGGCAGCAGAAGTTTTTATTTCTGCGAGGCCGTTTTGTTAAAAGCTAATTTTGTGGCGAAATTCGATATTTTGCCGACCAGATTAACCTCCTCCTGGAAGTGGTCCTTTTGTTTCCCGATTGCATTTCGAGTTAAAATTTTTGCTGGTAAAAGTCGGTCCATTTTTGTTGCTATGACTCAGCAAGGAACGACGAAGGAACCTTTGCACCAGAAAAGACGCTACCGTTCAGCTCCGTGTAAAGATTGGGGTAACTTGTCCATCTTTTTACCCACTATATCCTTTTCATGGAATCCCCAGGACCAACAGCACAGGGAACCCATTTCTGCGGGAAAGCGTGGTTTCCACAGGTTAGTGTTTTTAGCTTTAGATTTGTTTGAACTTCCTTTTGTTTAAATTTAAAATTACTATACAATCCACTTTTCGGTCACGACATTTGGACCTAGCGAGTTGTCTTTGAGCCATTTTGTTGTTTGTTCCAGCCGAGTCAGTCGCGTGGCGCGTTAGATTAAATATCGTCCTAAGCGTTGGAACGTTAGGCCCTAATCGCTTGACACAGGCCCGTTTTAGCAGTGAATTAAATTGCTTGTTTAAATTTAAAATTACTATACAGTCCACTTTTCGGCTGCACACTTGTATTGTAGGATAATAGGAAATACTTGACCACAAAGTACGCTTCAATCATCAGCCACTTACTGTTTGAATCTTGGTAGTAACACTGCAGACTACAAGACCACTAGCCCTTAACAGAACAAGGCAAATTGTTGTTAATATTAGTATTTGTAACACCAAAAATAGTTAGCTTAAGCTATTAGCTATTAACTTTAAGAAAAACTATGTGTCGAAGCAGAGGACTCGCCTTTGGTATGCTCTATCTAGCAAATTTATCGCATCTGAAGTAAAAGTTTCCCTTAAAAAATTACCTGTAAATAAGGTAGATTGACGATACGTTTGTTATTTAGCTACATAATACGCTTTCTAAATATCTTCCCCACCTAAATAAACTTAGCATCAATATCAAGTTCAAGGTGGAAGCAGAATGAAACAATTTTTTCTCTTTGTTAGACATTGTCACAACAAGAAATCCTTCCAAGGACAGTTTCTATCAAACTGTATACAGGAAACGTACCCATACTAATCGTTATTTATATGCAAAATTACACTATTACTTCACATCAATTCACTCAGTTGTAAAATCTCTGGATACCAGATTCTTCAGATTTTCTGACTAAGAATCAACGAACTGAAATTAATACCATATCAAAACTCTAATACAAAACGGATATTGCCAAAAATCCCTAACCAATATCATTAAAAATATTAGCAAAAGCCACCTACAAAACTCACGATCTTTCCGATGAAACAAAAACGTTTTTGCCTTACATCAGTAGCATTACCTACAAAATAAAAAAGACAAGGGATGGTAAGTGACTCAAGGAAGCCATGAATTTGTAATGTGTGTCCACAACACAAGTTAGCTCTGTGATGTTCTGTAAGTGTATAGACAGCAATGTTAAATCAGTCCACCGCCGTGCAGGATAAATGTTAGCCAAATAAAATAGCGTTTTTATGTAAAAATAGCCGTTTTCCGTGGAAAAATACCATAGGATACCACAGAGACTTGATAGGATCTGTCGAGAATAATGCTATTCCATACCGCAAAGTGGGAAGCACATCGGTGGGCACATTCACAGGTCATCCGATCCGTAACAACGGAATTTTGTAGAAAAGATAACTGTTGTAATTCTTATTAAATTTAAATAAAATTTTTCACAGATTTATTAAGTCAATATTACAACTAGTTCATTAAAGGGCAAAATCGATCAAAGGGGTGGAGAAAAAATGTTCTTAAATTATTTGTAACTTTTAAAGCTTTCACCAGATTTTGGGTGATATTTGGAACATACAGGTATATTCCTTAATCATATATTCCAAAAAAAAGGAGACGAATGAGGGGTTAGAAAGATATAAGTATAAATATTTTTACATCAAATTATGACATTGCGATATCCACAAACGTTTTTTTGTGTCTATCTTCTTCAGTAATTATCTCTCTTTTTTTATTACATATATAGTTTGTTTCCAGACAAATTTGGTATATTGCACTAATTCGTATCCTTAGAACAAAATATTTTTAATTATAATTTAAAATAAATTATAAATAACGTTTTGTAATAAACAAAATTTAATCATTGTAGATATTTTATATAAAACTTTACAAACTTATTTGATATATAAATATAAATTATGTGGGTTTATATACAAAAGAAATAGTTGCAATATCAAAGGCGGCTACCACAAAATCTTTAGTGTCATTTAATAGCTTTTGCTACTTATTTCACTATTATTTTTACTATAATACTTATTTCGTTAACGGCTCTGTCCTTTAGAATTTGAACTATATGGAATAAACTAATTAATGCTATGCCTGCGGCAGCGAATAAGTGGAATAAGTACTCCAGAAGCTGTAGTTGCCGGTCCCAAGCCTGAGTAAAGGAAGAGGGTTGTGTGACTGTAACTAACCAATCAGCAGGTAGAAAAAAATACGGCTCTAGTGATTCCAAAATTCCAATAATACTTAAAACAAAAATACCCTAGGTGATTAGAGCAAACAGCTTAGAACCGCACACTAGCATTCTAGCCAGCCCTATGTATTCTGGGGAGGACAAAAATTTACACCTAAACAAAATACAACAAAAGAAAAATTAGAAAAACAACAAGAAGAAGAAAATGGAAATTTAAAAAAACAGCTACAGTCGGAATATTCAAAAGCTGTCTACCGAACAAAAAGAAGTAGTCTCAGAAATAGAAAAAATAAAAACAGATATTATTGTACTAACGAAGGCCAAAAAAGGAGTTGGATAAGAAATACTGGATAATTACTACTACATATGGAGTGGAGTCCTAAAACATAAACGAGCTAAAAATAGAGTATCCATATTAATTAAACAAAAATGGTCAAAATACATTACCTCATTCGAACAAATAGATGAGAGAATAATTAAATTACAAATAAATATATACGAACAACCAACAAAATTCTGGAAACCTACGCGACACACAACAATGCTTTACAGGAAGAGGAAGATACCTTCTTTAACAAGTTGGCAGAATTAGTAAAAAACACACCAAATAGAAAAGAATTAATAGTTATAGGAAATCTAAATAGCCGAGTTGAAAGAAAAGACGAAGACGTAGTGGGTCAATTTGGAGAAGGCACTATCAACGACAACGGGCGAAGATTTATTCGTTTATGTGGAGAACAGAAATGTATTGTGGCCAATACTTTTAAGCAAAGACTGTAACACAAAAACATTATGGAAACAACGAAATCTAAAATCGATAATGGATCTACTGCTCATAAAACAAAAAATAGGAAAATACATATAAAAGGCGTAAGAGCTTACAGACAACCAGAATACGCAAGCAATTATTACATGCTTATAAGTCACCTCACATACAAAAACACACAAAGAAAAAACGAATCAGGCGAAATATCAGAATTAGAAGAAGAAATCAGAGAAACCACATATAAAACAGACCTACTGAAACAATAAATAGCATTAAAATGATTATTACAATAGAATAAATAACAAACTAAACGAAAACAAAAAGGGGTCTGTTGAAGAAATGTACACTCACTTAGAGAAGGTAATAAAGAAATCCGCGGAAGTAGCTTTAAGAGTAGAAAAAAAACCATATAGAACAATTCTCAGAAGAATTAGAGGGGTTAATCAAAGAAGAAAAGAAAGCATACATAAAATGGTTATCTGAAAAAACACCAATATTAAGACAAGACCATGTAAATTTAAGAAAGCGAATAAAAATTGAAAAAAATAAATATTGGAAAAGATTATGTACAGATAACACAATAGCATATTGTAATCAAAAAGATATTAAGATATTTTAATAGAATATAGAGACAAATACCAACAAGATCACACAATCAAGCTGACAGATCGATACCCAACATTAAAGGAGACAAAGTGCAAGAAGCTCTAAAAAAAAGCAAAAAACAAGTCACTAGGTCCAGGAAACATACGAATGAAACTCTTCAGATATGGAGGAAAGAAAGTTATAACATTCATAACTAAGATCTTCAACAAAATAGAGGAAGAACAAAAGATTCCATCAAAAGGGCAAGAATCATTTATAAATTTTCTATATAAAAAAGGGGACAAAAATTATGCACTAATTATAGAGGAATAACAGCTATCCCTATCTACTCTCAACAGTATTAAAAAATAAAATGGAAAAAAAGGAATAGATTTAAAAAGAGCAAAGCGGATGTAGAAGGAAAAGCTCATTCCTTGATAACATACACTGCGTAAGACAGTTAATAGAAAGAAACAGAGGAAAATGATAAACACTCATATGACCTGTGTAGATCTAGAAAAAAACCTATGATAATGTATCTAGATGTAAGATATTGCAGGCGGTCAGAGAAATAAGTATAAGAGAAAAATGGATAAACCTGATGAAATATGAAGAATATACAAAATAACCAAACATCAAAATTGGAAATAAAGTGACAAAGACAATCACAACAACAAAGGGGTTGAAACACGGGTGTAGTCTGTCCCGCTATTATTATTATTATCTCGACAAAACGATAGAAACATGATATCGAAAATGAGCAGGAATGGGTTTTGAAATAAATAACGACACATTATACTCACTACTTTTCGGATAACCAAATTGTATTTGCACAGAATGAGGAAGATATGGAATTTATGTTAATAAAACTTAAAGAAGAATTTCAAGAAGGGGGATTAAAGATTAATTTCAAAAAACAGAATTCATGTATGTGGAAAGAGCGACAGGAAACTTAAACGTTGACGAACAAGATATTAAACCTTGTAACAATTTCACTTACCTACGGCCAAAAGTATACTGTATCGTAATTTTAAATTTGAACAAAGGAACTTCAAACAAAAGTCAAAGCTAAAACACTAACCTTTGGAAACGGCGCTCTCCTGCAGAAATCGGTTTCCCATGCTGTTCTCCTGAGGGATCGAGAAAGAGGAAAATGGTGTGGGTGGAAAAAGAACAAGTTACCCGAATCTTCGCTGCAGGGCCGATCGGAAGCGCCTTTCCTGATGCAACAAGGTTCTTTCTTGGTTCCTTGCCGAGTCAGATACAAAAGAAATCGGACCGAGTTTTCTCACTGGCAAAATTTCAACTCCCGAAATGCAATCGGACAACAAAACAACTTCTGGGAAGAGGTTAATCTGGTTGGCAAAATATCGAATTCTGCATTATATAACACATTATAAAACACCCGGCGAACTCTCGGTCAAAACGGCCTCGTACACGGAAAATTTAAAGCCGGTCGCCCGCTTTCTAAACTGTCACAAAACTAAGCGATCGAAAGAGTGAAGAGCAAGCCGCGGTCGAAAGCCGCTCTGCTTTATATTTTGGGGACCGCTTACGTGGGCAAATTGGCCGCCGCTATCTCAAATCAAAACTAAAGCGCGTATACAGGAGGGAACCATAAAACGGCCGGCCTTAATTTAAAATTCAAATAAAGTAATTGGAAATTGGCGCGAACACTTAGGAACGACTCTAAGCTCAGATGGTAGGTATGAGAATATCTCCAAAAGAATAACGGTGGGAAAAACGACAACAAAAAATCTACACAAACTACTATGGAGTGACAACTTAAGTAAAGACACAAAGAAAATGATCTTTCATAGTATAGTTTAGAATCTCGTACTCTATGGTGCAAAACTGTGTCCAATGACAAAGTATGTTCGAGATAGAATTAGAGCAGTAGAATTGGATTACTTAAGAAGATGCCTAAAAACTACCAAAAGAGATGGGATGAGAACAAAAGTAATATGGGAACAGATGAAACTAAGAGTTTAGAAAATCGAGCACTACTTTGGTATGGTCACGTAAAACAAATGTCTGAAGATAGATGCCCAAGAAAGATTACAGAATGGTCTCCAAGAAGTAAAAGAGGAAGAGGACGACCAGTCTTTAAATTGGGAAACATATACAAAAAATAAAATGGAAGAAAAAGATCTGAAAGAAGAAAACTGGTTGAATAGGAACATACGGAAACAAAAAACGGAAAACCAGAAGAATAATAAACCGAAGAATAAAAAGAATACCATGTGGTATGTCTTAAAAATACCAAAGCGATATTAATATAATGAAAACAGTTTACGCAGCCCCATGTAACTTACCAGATAAGTAAGAATTTTACTTGCAGTGTGTGATCATTGCATTTGCAATGGCTAAGGGAGTAAAGCAGCAAATTTTGTGCAAGGTTGAAACATTCGTCCGCAGAAACTATTGGGATGATTCATAAGGCTCTCGAAAAACATGCAATGAGTGCACCACGAATGTAATGATACTACAAATAATTTACAGATAGAGAGAAATCTATTCAATGTAATCCACGTTCTAGAAGACAAAAAATTTTTTTGTGTAACATTAAATGGCCTACTTTGCAGCCCATAGTTTTTTCTGCTACTTTTGGAACTTAAATAATCTTTAAAAGAATATAATATTCCGTGCCATCAACTAAATTTAGCCCAATACGACAAAATAATTATTTGCGATTACAACACAAGATTTTACAGAATGTTTTAAACATTGGAAAAAAGTGCTTACTATGAAAAACCAAGGCCACATACAACGTTTCTTGTGTTATGTAGCTGGATACTTTTGGGACAAAGCATGTAATTGGACCTTATAGAGCCAAAGATCAGCATGTGTCTTGAAGTGCAGCGTCATGTATATCCGTCCCATGACAGTTTGACTGAAAAAAAGAAAAAACAAAATTTTCTACACGTGCACATATTACTTTTGATAATCTGGTTTACTTGCTTCTATAATATTCTTAAAAGCTTTCTTACAGAATAACCCTTTTAGGATTTATTTAAGTTGGTAATGTTTTTCTCTTCTATAAGTAAGAAGCTTTCTTAATTTGGAATATCATTACTGTTATCATAACGTTGCAATTCTTATTTGCTCAGTTTACTATTCGACTTTGTATTTTTTCGCACAACTTGCACGAGAAGTTTTTTCTACAATGTGTTTTTCTTTTCTTTTTTCTTCTATCTACAAAATGTAAAACCTCATTCACCAAAAATATTGCATAAAAACTGATATTGAGCGATGATGCCCATTTTTTAAATAGAATAACTTTTTAAATCGTCGCATCTGTTATAGTACTACTCACTTGAAACTAATGCATCCACAAAAATGTACTGTTTGGTGTTCATTGTAGGCTAGAAGTATTATTGATCCCTGCCTTTTTGAGAACGAAGCTGGTAGCGCAGTTATCAATAGTATCAAGAAATGCTAAACAACTTTTTTTTCAATGGAACATTTGGTTGCAATAAGATAAAGCTACAATAAATCTAAGCTATAAAAATTTCAAAATTCGAAACATTAAAGCACCGATCTAATTCTTCATGTGAGCATTTATTTAAAAAAAATAAGAAAAACATGCCTAACCAGATATTAACTTCCTGCAAGGAAATACCCAAGAAAACAGCCAAAACTTAACCCTTCCGGTCGACGCCACTTTCCACGAAAATTTTAGTAATGCCGACAGTATCAAACAATTTCATTAATATCCGGCTGCAGTGATGATAAAGTACGCAGTATGCTGCGCACATGGGTTTTCTGCGGTCAAATCGTCATTACTGGCGAGTGATTAACCAAAATCTATCATTCTCAATTAAAAAACGTAATTTATTGCAAAGGACTCATTGGCGCACGTGCTGCTGTTCGGCCCAAATCCAAAAAACGCCAAAACGCAGCATCACGGCCCCGTTAAGAATTCCATGCGTCACCAGTGCACGATTTTTGTGCGCATTCCTGCCGCCTCATCTGGCGTGAAACCGCACAAGTGGTGGTTGAATCACCTGCCAAAGCTTGTTACGAAATAATTGCGGGGTTTCGCCGCTAAACCGCCTGCTCATCCATTCATTGCACTCTGGCGATCCCCCGCCGACATCCGCATTCGCAATCACCTGTTGAGGTTAGGAGGCGAGTCATGAAGGAGGAAGGCCTGGCTGGAGCAGCGAGCGAAAGGAATTGAGGTGCAGCCCTCCAGTAAATAAATTAATTACGATAATATTGCATACTCCTGTTTCCCTGTTGCGCAGAAGAAACAATGAAATTTGTGTTATTTTGAATGCAATATGCGTTACGTAGTAAATAAAATTAGCACCTTAAAAACAATTTTTAGTAAACAAAAGTCGAAAGTAGAAACAAATTTTATTTAAAAAACATTTTTTCTGACTTTAAAATTAACAAATCTCCGGACTGCGTGGTCAAAGAGAGACTTTCTTAAGAGTTAAAAAAGATTGTTTCCACTGCATAATAAAACATAATAAAACAATACTAAGAGTCTTTGTGGTTGTAAGTGTTTTTGGTTTCGTATTTTTAACTTCTTTATCATGCTCATAATAATTTTGAAAAATGCTGCTAAATGCACGCATTCCTCTTCGGGAAATCAAAAACGTACTTTTCTAATAGCTAATTTTCCTTCAGCAGCATTCTGTCACTTCTCATTTGAGTAATTTCTCTTAGAAATCCAAAATTCCTATGTATTTTCTTTTTATAAGTTGAGCTTCAAAGAATCAATTGCGACATATGTTTTTATCGCAAAAGACTGTCGTCCAGAAAACCCGTAATTTCTACTTCTTTTTCCCAAAAAGAACTTATGTATTCCTCTTTCTTGTAATGTCGGTTTTGTAGACTTTAATTTCACATTTCAAGTTTGTCTTATTTTTTATCCTTGAAAACTCATCTTTGTATTGAAAATTGTTTATAAAAGCTTCTAAATTTCTGCATAGAATAACCTATGTTATATCTATTCTGTTCTTTTTTCTTGAAGAAACATACTTTGAGAAACATACCATTAATGCTATTTCAAGATATTTTCCAATACCCATTTACATTATAGTATATATATGCCCTTAATCTGATCACTATCACGCGTAATGTGCGCCAAGGCATTAAGTACCTCCTGGTGAGATTTGTATAATGCTTGACTGGCATTAGCTTGGGCACTCCATAGGAATGTTGACAAAGTTTTTTAATATAAGAAGTTCATCTTAAGGTGAGACTACAAAATATTACTTCTTTTAGTTGAAAAACTAAAAAGTTATAAATTTACTGTTCTAAGGGGAAAAAATTTAACAGAGATCTTTAAAGCTGTAGAGTGGGTCACGCATGGCATATTTGCTGGCCAACGATTTACTTCTTTTACTATGGCCTATCCTCATCGGGCGCTTCTCCAAGTGACGAATAGGGAAATGTCTATCGGATATGGTGAATATCAAGAAAGTCAAACATCCGGGTTGGACCAAAACTAGCATTTCAGCGTCTGACTCTAGTGGGGCGGCTGCAAACAACGTCTATTTTTAGCTATATTACTCAGAAAGCATAAAAAATGGTCGATATCATCGAAATGGTGTAGCAATATTTATAAAATTGAAATATACTAAATTTGTTAAAAATTTTATTCCAATTTCAGATGGACTTATGTTACTACAGCTACGAGGTCAGCCCATTAATATAAACATTTTACAGGTACAATATTTTAAGGGTACGCTCCGCGGCAGATAAAAGATATGATGAAGTACAACAGTAGTACAACAATATGGAGAAGGCATTAAAACCATTGAAAAGCCATGCTATACATAACGTTTACTATGGGTGATTTCCATGTCAAAATTGGGAGAGAGTAATGGGAGGGGGGAAAGGCCTTATCAGTTTTGCCAGGAACAACAGATGGTAAATGCAAATATTTGGTATAAATTTTATAAGAGTATAATATACACATGAATGTCCCTAAAGATAATAAAAGAAACGGACAATCCATAAAGAATTAGATCAACTATTTTCTCATTAACAAACGCTACAGGAACTGCATCAAACCAATATCAACATACCCAAGTAGAGACATATGATCGGATCACAACCCTCTTATATTAAATGCATCACTTAAGCTAAAAAGAATTATTAAAAAGAAACGAGATCTACCAATATATGTAAACAAACTGAAAAATAATAACGTCAAAAAGAAAACTACAAATGAGATCAACGAAGAACTAGACCAGTATAACACCTATTACAAAGAAGTAGAGCCAATATGTTTGTAATAAAAATCTTAAACCAGATAGAAGAATCAAAAGAAAGAACTGGATGAACGAGCATATTCTGAAATGCAGGGAATTTAAACATAGTGATATTGAATATAAAAGGAAACAGCGAAAATAAAGAGAGAAACAAGGATAGCAAAGGAGAAATGGATAAAAGAAGAATGTGAAAATGAAAGAACTCGAATAAAAGCACGGCACAAGCGGAATGTACAAAAGTTGGAAGAAATAGCAGGAGAGTACAAAAAACGGACACAATGCTATTTAACACACGGTGATAACAACAGTGCTGGAAGTAACGGATAAACAGAACATTTGGTTCAATTACATCCAAAGACTATTTCAAGACCAAGGTACTGACATTCATATAGAAGCAGAAAAATTGGAAAGGTTACATATATTACAAATAAAGTTTGAGCATGCAGTAAAGATTTGAAGTAATAACAGGCCACCAAGACCAGACGAAATTCCTACGGAAATTCTAAAGCTTATGTATGAAGAAAGTTTGAATGTAGTAGTAGAATTATTTAATAAGATGTAAACTTTGGAGAACTGCAAGAAGTCCAGTTAAAGACAGTATTTATTACTATGCAAAAAATGATTGCCTGATTAATTAGCGTAATGAACTGCTTCTTGAAAGCCTTTCTGCTAGTAATACACGCACTAATTAAACGAAAATGCGAAGTATATTTAGACAACACCCAGTTTGGCTTTAGGAATGGTTTCAGTACACATCAAGCAGTTACAGTTCTTTTACAAAAAGACGTGTTCACTTGTTTCATTGATTATGATAAAGGGTTTAACAAAGTGAGATATACATAGCTGATATAATTTTCAAAAATAGCTGGAGTAAACGGAAAAGATCTTCGAATGATCAAAAACCTTTATTGAGAACAAAGAGAATCAACTAAACTAGAAGAAGAATTGACAAATCACCTGAAAACTGGTAGACGAGTGCGACAGGGCTGCATTATTTTCACGTTGCTGTTTAATTCATATTCTAATGCTAAATTGAAGGCGCATTAGGCGGTAAATAATCGGGCATGAAGATTAAAGGTATACTGATTAACAACATTAGATATGTGGATGATGCTGTATTTATTTACAAAGACTCCTAAAAAAAGTTTATACACAAGATCTACCAACGTACAATTAAGCATTAATATTGACAAAATTAAATTTATAGTGTTCAGTAGACAACAGCATTTGAACATCAATTTACACATAAATAATAACCAAATAGAACGAGTTAGAGCTTTTAAATATTTAGGCTATAATCCTTCAGATGACTTCAATCCAGATTGGAAAATTAAAATAAGAATAAAAATAGCTCACTACCTTTAATTCTATGAAAAGACATTACTTAATAACGTACTGAGTCTGAAACTTTAACAACGCATGACAAAATACTAGATGTGTTCAGCATTGTTATACATAATGGAATGTTCGACATTGAAAATAAACACAATAAATAGAATAGAGGCGTTTAAAACATGGCTACACATAAGAATGCTAAATATTCCATGGACCGATCACGTATCAAATGAACCTGGGTTATAATAGGTATGCAAGTAAAAACTCGGCTCTGAAGTTCGTTGCATTAGAAAAAAAAATCGCCCGCCATTTTGGATGTATTTAGCTTAGTCATTGCTGTGTTTATAACATAAGTTTTAGTCATTTACAAACTGTCATTCCGTGGGTATCAACATTTACGCCATTGCATTCTATTCTGTTAAAAAAAATGCTGTTCGAGCTATGGAATTGATTAATTCGACTTTGGGTAAACATTTTGTAAAACATTCAACAGTAAAAAAGTGGTTCGCAAGATTTTGTGTTAGAAATTTTAGTCTTGAGGGCGAGCCACGTGCAGATGCAGTAAAAAATTTAAGACAAAGAACTTCAAGTTTTCCTAAATGAAAATCTATGTCAAACTCAAAAGGAGCTTCCAGAACAGTTAGGAGTTACTCACCAAGCAATATCATTTCGATTGCATGCAATGGAAAAGATACAGAAGGAAGAAAAATGGTTTCTCATAAACTGACGGAAGAAAACAAAAACCGAAGAGTTGACATCTGCATGAATTTGCTTTCTCGGTGCAAAAGAAAGAATTTTTGCACAAAATCACTATGGGTGATGAAAAGTGGATTTTGTTAGACAATCCTAAACACGAAAAAGCATGGGTTGATCCAGGCCAGCCATCAACATCAGTTGCAAAAACGAATATTCATGCCAAGAAAGTGTTACTGTGTGTCTGATGGGATTGGGAAGGATTCATTTGCTACGAGCTTCTGAAAATTAAACAAACTGTTGCATCTGAACGTTACTAGGCCCAATTGATCAATTTAAGTAATTCTCTGAAGGAAAAAGACCATTTACGGGTCAAGGAAGGCCGAAAGTGATATTGCTGCATGACAACGCTCGTCCACATACAGCAAAACCAATCCTGGAATTCATCTTCTCCTTAGGCTGGGAAGTTGTCCAGCATGCGGCGTATTCTCCAGACTTGGCTCCTTCTGATTACCACTTATTCAGATCGATGTCGTCATATTTGAAAGACCAGCGGTTCATGAAAGTTGAAGATGTGCGAAAATGGTTAGATGACTATTTTGCTTCGAAACCACCAAGTTTCTATCACAAAGGCATTCATCATCTATCCGAAAAATGGCAAAAACCATAAATAGTAATAGCGAATATTTTGGTTATTAAACTTTGTAACTCATATATTTTCAATAAATAAAAAATCAAGTGCTACAACTAATTATAAAAGAAAAATCGAAGCCCGTAGAGAAATTGGAAGAAAGCAGATGTCATTGATGAAAAATATAAGAGACTAGTCAGATTTAAGAACTATAGAGCAAATTTGTCGCATTTGTCACATTTAGAAAACTGGGTATGGTACTTAAAGAAGAAGATTCTAGCTTAAAAATCTTTCTAGCACCGAGACATGTTACTGGCATTATCGTAGCTTTGTTCTTCTACAGTTATTTAGACCAAACCTACAAAATCTACAGTCGACATTACAGCATTTGAAATCTTTTAACCTTTATGACCACAATTAGGAATAAACGTCAAAAATCGTTTAACAAGAGTTTCCGTGGGCACTACATAATGTAACACAAAAACTAGTTTATCTGTGTACATTTGGCGTTGGATCCACAATTATAAAACAACACTTGTCATTTACAATATTTTAGACAATCTCTGCCTTAACTTGGTCTACTAACTGTAATAAATTCATTAGCAGTTGTACTTAATAAATATAAGAGAATACTTCTACTAAAGCAGCTGTTTGGTACAAAACCTTTTTGGGTGTGAAATACTGTCTTTTAACTTTTTTAAAATCAAAGTCATAGTTATCGTTTTCTTGAATGCCATTATAGGCCACCAATTCACGAAGTTCATCGTTTATGCACCACAATGCCGAATCATAGAGTGATATAATGGGGACTACTTCTTTGAGGGTATTTTCAGACCTCCGTGATCTTGAAATCTTCCTTTTGCGACTGTACATTTAATGCACTGCACTGTTGGCTTGAAGTCATTAAAGTTGAGAGCTACGATCATGACTGCTATAAACTATGTGAGAACAAAATGTCTAGTTTTGGTATTAAATACGCTCTTTGAAACATTTGCTAAATTTTACTCCAGTTGGGTTTTTTAACAAATTTCGACCATCTCTGTCACTCAAAAATGAAATATGAGTAATGTTAAATCAGTTGTCAGTCAACCGCCGTTCAGGATGGATGTGACCCGAGTAGAACAGTGTTTATATATTAAAATAGCCGTTCTCCGTGGCAGATATGCCAGAGCATACCACAGAGAGTTGGTAGAAGCTGTCGGGAATAATGCTCTTCTACATCAAACAGTCACGAACTGGGTAGTAGAGTGTCAGCAAGGACGCAAAGCAACCAGCAACCGACAACGACCAGGATAACTGACAACTGGTTTAACATTGCTCTCTGTGCAATTACAGAAAATTACAGAGCCCTCTTTTATTATGGATACTATGAATGTACGGCTTCCTTGAGACGTATGACTATTTTTGAAAGAAGTGGTTGCCGTGATTTATACCAGAACCTTTATCATACACTTATACACCGGAAGAATACAAACCAAAAAAGATACAAAACACTTTTTCAAAATATCACAATATCCAGATGCAATTTTAAAAAAAGGCGCATATTTTTAGTTAAAGATCTAAACGCACGTGTTAGGCGTGATATGATACAGGGTGTAAAACAGCTCTTTAATAAGAAATTCAGGAATACCACTGGAAATACTGATGCTTTAAACATAAAATACAGTACGAATACACATAGATTAATAGTAGAGGTAGTAAATTCATTACAGATTACATAATATTAAACAAGCACGCACATGGTGTCTCAGATTAGGTCGGGTTTGTACCAAATGACTTTCTTCAAAAAAATGACTAACTAGATTTTTCCTATTTTCTACGGAAATGTAACCCTCAAATTTCACCAAATCTGATACACCCTGCACAGTCATTCGAAATTTGAATATCCAAACACTGAACTCTGTAAAAACGTGCAATAATCACAAACGATTCTTCTTCTTCTTCTTCTTAGCCCGTTTCGGCCCATAACTAGACGAAGGCCTCCTTCATTGACTTCCACTTGGTCCTATTTTGAGCTTCCTGTATCCATTTCAATCCGGCCACTTTTTTTAATATTGTTGTACCATCTATTGGGTGGTCTTCCTCTGTTTCTTCTATATTCCCACGGCCGCCACTGAAGCATTGTTTTTGTCCATCTAGTTTCTTGTGTTCTGGCAAAGTGTCCGGCCCAACTCCATTTCAGATTTGCTATTGCTTCAATAACATTTGTCACTTTTGTTTTCTCCCTAATCCATACATTAGTTTTTCTGTCACGTAGTGATATGCCTAGCATTTTTCGTTCCATTGCTCTTTGAGTGGTTGTTAATTTGTGCAAGTGGGTTTTTGTTAGGGTCCAGTTTTCGCTTCCGTAGGTCATTACAGGTAAGATGCATTTATCAAAAACTTTCGTCTTAAGATGTTGGGCAATATTTTTGGAGTTCAAAATAAAACTAAGGTTTACCATAGGCTATCCATGCTAATCGAGATCTTCTTTTGATTTCTGTTATTTGGCTGTCACGGTCAATCCTGAGTGTTTGTCCTAAGTATATGTATTCACTAACATTTTCAATCGTTACATTTCCAACTTTTAATGTTTCGTCTATGTCCTGATGTTCTGGCATCATTGTTTTTGTTTTGTTTAAATTCATTTTCAGACCGATCTTTTCTGCTTGTTGTTTTAAGTCTTGTACCATATACTGTAGGTCGTTTTGGTTCGTAGCAATGATAACGATATCATCTGCATACAGTAGGTGGTTTATTTTTCTGCCATTTATGTTTACCCCATAGTTTTCCCATTTAATTTTTCGAAACATATCTTCTAACACTAGTGTGAACAGTTTAGGAGACAGACAATCGCCTTGCCGAACCCCGCGTTTTAACTCAACCGGTTTTGTTTCATCGTGTAATTTGTAGGTAGCAGTAGTTTTATTGCTGATGTTGTTCAAAAGATTTATGTATCTTTGGTCAATTCTACCGTTTTTAAGTGCTTCTGTAATTGCCCATGTTTCTACCGAGTCGAAGGCCTTTTCAAAGTCTATAAAAGCCAGGTAAAGAGGTATGTTATATTCATTGGTTTTTTCAATTAATAGTTTCATTGTAAATAGGTGATCTCTGGTTCCATAGCCTTTTCTAAATCCGGCTTGAGTTTCTGATTGGTATGCGTCCAGTTTGATGGTTAATCGATTTGTTATTATTTTTGTCATTAGCTTGTATAATACTGATAACAAACTTATCGGTCTGTAATTCTCTAATCGCGTGTGATCTCCTTTTTTGTGTAGAAGGATGACAATGGAATCGTTCCAATCTTGCGGTATAGCTGCTTGGATCAGACATTTGTTTAGCATATTTACTATTTTTCGTTTTAATTTTTGTCCCCCCCATTTGATCAGTTCTATTACGACGCCGTCTTTCCCAGGTGATTTATTTGCTTTCATTTGCTTTAGTGCGTTCTCTAGTTCGTATTCTTCTATATCAGGCAATTATTCAGAACCAACATTTTGGGTTTTGGCAGTTTCTTTACGGGTTTCTTGGGTGTTTTCGATTCTTATTACTTTCGATTCATACTTGTATAGTTCTTTATAGAATTCCTGTACTATTTATAGTATTTCATCTTTATCTCTTATTATGTCCCCATTTCTGTTTCGTAATGCACATATTTGTTTTTTCCGAATGTTGGTCGTAGTACCTTCATTGCTCCATTTTGCTGAATTATTTTATTTATTTTCTCTTCTTGTCTTTTGATTCTATTTTCTTTGATTTTTCGTCTAATAGTCTTACATAAGTTGCCGTATTCTGTTGTATTTCTTTTATTTTCACTAACTAGTTGTCTTCTTTCTCTTAAAAGTTGTTGTATTTCGTTTTGAGTTGGGGATTTTCCATTTACTTTCTTTGTTATTTTTGTTATTTTGGTCCCATGGGAGATAGCATCTAAGATTTCCTTGTGCAATGTTTCAATTTTATTATCATTATTTCGTTGTTCGAGATCGTTTAGTTTATTTTCGACTGCTTGTTGATATTCCTCCTTCTTGTTTTCTATGTCCTGTATTTTAATATCGGTGTCATTCTTTTTAAATATTTTTAGGCGTTCCATCTTTGTGTTAATTATTACTTTCGCTCTTACGAGTCGATGGTCGCTTCCTACATCGAAACGATTTAAGGTAGATACGCCATGAATGATGTTTTTATTGTTACTTAGGATGAAATCAATTTCACTTTTTACTTTGCCATTCGGACTTATCCAGGTCCATCGACTATTTGGTTTTTTCTTAAAGAATGTATTCATTGCATATAATTTATTTTCATTTAAGAATTCAATTAATTTGTCCCCTCTTTCGTTTCGATGTCTTAATCCATGTTTTTCCCAATATTCCTCTTCTGTTTTCTCTACACCTAATTTTGCATTAAAATCTCCCACGAGTATACTGTATTGTTTTTTTCCTTTGACAGGTTCGTTTAAGGCGATTCTAATGTGGTCGTAAAACTCTTCTATTTCTTCTTCTTCATGAGATGTTGTAGGAGGATATATTTGAATTATTTTTAATACACTTGTTTTGTTCAGTTGGAATATTATATATGCTACACGATCTGATATGGCTGTAAAGTTTTATATGCGATGTGCATGTATCTTCCGAATTATAAAGCCTACTCCATTCAAACTTTCGACGTCTTTTCCTTTGTTTAGTAGTATATTGCCGGAATTTAGTGTTAACCATGTTTCTCCTTTTCTTTTTGTTTCACTGAGACCTATTATATCCCAGTTAATTGTTTCCAATTCGTTTTCTAGTTCTGTTATGCGGTCTTGTACTCGTAATGTTCTTATGTTTTGAGTTCCTATCCATAGTTTTGTGGTTTTTGTGGTTTTCTGGTGATGGCTTTCGTTTAGACTCCGGGGATTCTTAGCACCCTCTTTGCCGTTCCATCGATGGTCGCCACCTTTTTGCTGTTTAATCCCATCGGTTTTCCGGCTGCCGGAGACTGAGGGCCGGTGCTTGTTTTGCATTTCTTCATGAAGGGTTTTTTAGCCTTTAGAACCCCACGTTGGCAAGACGGGTTGGGTAGCGTTCAGTAGTCTAACTTACTAAGACTTTGGTAGCCGCCGTTGACTATGTTAGTTCATCCGCCGCCTTTCCATAAGGAGAAAGCCTGTTCCTGCTTTCCCAAAATTGAGCCATTAGGTCCGTCATTCGGAAATTGCCTTCTGTGTGGTTTTGGTCCGCCCCGGGTATTTTATTTCCCCGGTACCCACTATATCTAGTGAGCGTTCCCCTATGCGCCACCTGGGGAGGCGCCCAGATGAGGATCCACCAACCCCGCTGGGGTTTACTGCCTTAAAAATGCAGAAGGTAAAAAAGACTCCATCAATATAAAAGAAACAGCCAGAAATACAGCGTATAAAAGATTTGAGTATACTGGACCTACATCAGAGTCGGTTAAAACAACTTATTTAAACTAAATATATGAAGAAAAAAATAATATATATGAATTACAGATCGACATCTACTGTTCAAAAATATGAAGAATAAAGAAAAGTTACTGGAAAAACTACAGCAACAACCTATAACAAGATGTCTACGCTCAACAAAAATAGATATGAAAAATGATACGGGATTAAAGTAAATAAATAAAAGAATATACATAAAACAATAAAATAAAATAATAAATCTAGTTGGAGCATTTTAGAAATGTTTATTCAGAAAACCAACGACAAAGAACATAAGCATGAATGGAATATGAAAAAATACAAACTAAGTTAAGAATAAACGAAAATGTACAAAAAGTACTATTAACCTTTAAAAATAAGAAATCCTTTGGAAAGAACGAATCACCAATAAGATTACAGGAAAAATGATAAAATTAATGACACATTTTTCAAATATTTAAAATACCGCATTTGTGGAAAAAAATTACAGAAAAATAATAGGCAAATCTAAGAAAGTAAAAGTAGCCAAAAATAGCATTCCACGAGGATAAGGCAGTCCAGAAAATCCAAATAAGAATAAAACAGGTTGAAACCTTAATTTTTAAAAATAATAAGATACCAATTTTTGTAAAAACGTTTAGCTTGTAGATGGCTGCTTAAGCATAAAACCCCATTTATCTTAATTTTCGACACAGTCACGATTATTATATACGTTTCTCAGAAACCATGTTTTTTAACGCACAGCGGCCTTTTTATCTCTTCCATTTTACGTTGGTCTATTTAGAATTTATTATACGCTGCTAAGTAATATAAATTTTGCTATATTTTCTATATCTCTATAAAACTGCAAAAATGTATATATGTGTTTGTAACTAACATTGCAACCTCATTCGAACAGGTTTGTTACCAAACCTCGCATTAACGGTTGACCCGTTATAGGTCAAAACATAAATTATCGTAAGATAATCTGACAGTTTGCGTCAACTTTCAATTCTTGCTGTTAGTAGGCACACGCGGTACAACTTTAATCTTTGGGATTATAAAAAGGAGTATAAAGAAAAAACTTCAAATTTGACAGAATAAGATATGTTTAGGAACTAATTGCTTAATGTATTTATTATTTGTTACAAATAAAAGCCAAAAAACAATTTTTTTAGTAAGAAACTCTATACACAAAAAACTTTAACATTTCTTAGACCATTTATTTTAAAAAACTCAAAATAACTACGATTTTTATTCCCAAAATTTCTAGAAAACATAAAAAATATAAAAAGGCAATTAAACAAAGTAGACGACTTTAAAACGACATTTTTATACTTAAAATAGTGACGTTTAGTATTTAAAACAACGTGTAATCATCCGATATCTCCTCTTGCGTAGTAAAAGACCCATCGAAATTCATCACCAATTGAGTGAGACATGCGGTGAAGTTGTTATGGATTTTAAAAATGTGCATTTGTGGGTACAAAAGTTTAAAAAAAGCTCGAAAGTTGTGTGACAATGAACCGAAACAGCCTTGGCCACGTACCAGCTGAACCGAAACCATGACTGACACTTAGGTGTACATGGTATCGCCTCTAAAGACATTTCTGTAAAGTCTATTTTGCATGATTACCTGAAAATGCGGAAAGTTTCTTCAAAGTGGGTTCCACAAAAGTTGCCCCACAAACACAAGGCTGCGCGGGTGACAATATTTCAGAATATGTTGATACGTGATGGCGTCATGAATTTCCGACTATGAAGATCACTTTCCGTGGCCACTCATTTTCCAATCGAGCCACTGTTGCGTCAGCAATTTTTCAGTGGGAAAAACACACTCCTAAGGCAGTGTCCTCAGCAGCCATGGAATCATGGCGTTATGAAAAATGTGTACGTCTAGACAGATATTACGCAACAGAAGTTTCGACTTTCTTGGATAAGTACTGTTTCAGAAAAAAATTTGGAGACTTTCGAACTTGAACGCGTCTCCTAATTATAAAACAGTAAATGTCATCTGTTAAGCTCCAGAACAAATATTTTGTTTTTCCTTCCTTTCTTGGAAAATCTTTACACACTACAGACTGTCTTATTTTCCCAACTCTTTATTCGAATAGAACAATCTAACAAGAAATATGTAAAATTCTGCAGGCTAGCTAATAACTAATGTGTAAAATTTGCTTAAAATGACCGTCTTTTGCTTTAACATGGGTATTTAAACGTTAAACGCACACCAAACTCAGAATAACTTAACCCCCTATTGATAACAAAAACCTGTTTTACGTTATAACGTAAACGATGCGCTTCATAAATGAATGTTATTACCATATAGTAACACAGACATCCGTTTCGTTGGTATAAACAGTTAAAAATCGACTATCCACTAGCTACAGTATGAGCATATGTGAAAGCCATTGTTTTGGGGAGCATTGTATACTACATTTCCGAATTATTTTTATAAAGTAAATATAAATGCAATATACTGTTTTTATGTGTTAATAGTTTAATAAACTTGTTTAGGTATTTGGTGTTTGGTATTTATTATTTTATGTACGAGGACAGTTTAATAAGTCGGTGACCTTTTGAATTTTTTGCGTAATAACTTTAAATGCAACAATGCTTCTGTCAACTACCATCTGTTAATAGACTACTGTCAAATTGTGAGCAAGTTTGTGTTTGACAGCCATTAAAATCAGACAACCTCGTGAATTTCGACGAAAATGGAAAAAAGCGAATTTCGTGTGCTCATTAAACAGTATTTTTTGCGTTAAAAAACCACCACCAAAACCAAGCAAAGTCTTGATAAATACTGTGGGGATTCTGCACCACCAATTTCAATGGTTAAAAAGTGTCATACCACAAGCGACGTCGGACGATCAGATTGCCCAAAAGACGTCGTCACGCCAGAAATCGTCGATAAAATCCATGAAATGATATTGGACAATCGTAGAATGAAAGTGCGTGAGGTGGCTGAGACTGTAGGCATCTCAACTAAACGGGTATTTTACATGAATATTTGCACATGAAAATGCTATCCGCGCGATGGGTGCCGCGATTGTTGACATTCGACCATAAGCACAACCGTGTGACCACTTTAAAGGAATGTTTGGTGATGTTAAACCGCAGTTCGAACAATTTTTTGCCCCATTTTGTAACCATCGACGAACATGCATGCATCACAACACACCAGAGACCAAGGAACAGTCAAAGCATTGGACTTCTTTGGGTGAACGTGCACCAAAGAAGAGCAAGGTGGGTCTGTTGGCCAACAAGATCATGGCGACAGTTTTTTGGGATGCACGCGGAGCCACTCACATCGATTACCTTGAAGAGGATAAAACAATCACTGGCAAATATTATTCAGAGCTGTTGGAGCGCATTTGGTGAAGAAAAAAGTGCTGTTCCACCCAGCCAATGCACAGGTATACACGTGTGTAGTCGCCATGGCAAAAATCCATAAAATAGGCTACGAACTGCTACCCCATCCAGCATATTCTTCAGATTTAGCCCTTTGCGACTATCTCCTGTTTCCAAACTTGAAGAAATGGTTCGGAAGTAAGAGATTTGGGTCGAATGAAAAGGTCATCACTGAGAAAAACGCTATGTTGAGAAATAAAACACTTATTTTCCGAAAAAATATTTTTTATTTAAAAAGTCACTGACTTACCAAGCTATCTTTGTATATATGAGTTTGTGACTAGTATAGCACAAAATTACAAAATATTGTTCAGTGTAAGATGACAAGCCTTATGTAGACTTTTAGGTTATACACAGCTAAAGAGTTAAATTACGAATTGCTTGATAACGAAGTGAGTGAAAATGTTGCACAACAACCTGTCTCAGAATCCAGAAAATAAAAAATATTTTTAACGATTAATGTTGCAATATTGACTTGCAACTAAAAAAATATTTCTTTAAATAACAATAAAAAATAGAATAATCATATAGAGGAGCAACAAATAAATAACAATATGTACCAAATAATGAACAGCATTCTGCCATAAAATGAAGTGATAATCAACAATTTTGTAGGTGAAAAGCTAATTAGTAAAATCCAACAAGTTAACAATAAATTGAGAAAATGAAAGTAAAATCAGTAAAATCACAATTCTTTTTAAATAAAATCCTACACCTAGATAAATTTTCAAGATAAGTTATGCAATAGAAGGTTAAGCTAGATATGACCATAATGATAATTTGCAACACTTAAATCCAAGCTTAAGGCAAGCCAGTCCATTCACGCTGTAAACTCAATATTTTTAAGTTTAAACCTGTTTTGAATAAATTTAGCTTTAACGCCCAAATACTAAAATACACAAGCTTTATCATTAATGAGCATTATAATTAGAGTTGCTAAATTGCCTCATCTCACTAACTGTAAATTTAAAATTATTTACTACTCTCTTTAAAGATCCCAGATTTAAACACCTTTGCAGCAGAAATATAAATCCAGAGAATAAATATGTCTATAGGTAAATTTAATATAAACAAAAATTTAATTTTTACGCACTGAGAGATAAAGGGAGAAGCACACTGTCTTTGAACTTTGTAGATAGGGATGTCTGACAAGATTTTCCCTCCATGGTAATGCGCACTACTTCTTCTTTACTCAATATCGCAGTGTAAGTGCAAGAGGTACTCTCATCTGTTAAGTAACTGGTTGTTAAAAAGTTTCTTATGACAAATAGCATAAAATCGCCTAAAATCTTTAAAAAAACTTACGACACAGTTTGCTGACAGCCTCTTAAGAAGACTCAAGTGTATGCGTGCCATAAACAATTTTTGGGATAACAAAAAGAAGTTGCCCAAGGACCAATGTTACTGATGAGAATGTTTGCATAGTTTGTCGCCTTCTTAAAGATGGCCGTCGATTAATAGTTGGTAAATTGCATCTGAGGTCGAAATAATTTATGCCAACGCTCAGACAATCCAAGAAGTTATCTGCTTTATGACAGCGCCCGGTTCTATACAGCTGCTCGAATTCGAAAAAATTAAGGATTTGTTCTAAACTAGAATGAAACGCCCCACAGTACCTATAATCAGGACTTTATTTGGAGGACAGATTAGACATACGAAGGCGAGATCAAGAAACTATCTATTCATTGAAAAATGTGTTTTTAGGACAAGCGATTATGTAAAGGAAACAGCTTTGTACGTTTATACATTTACAAGCAATAATATACATTAGAGAATTGCAGTTTATAATTAATTTATATGCGTTTTAAAAAAAGTAAAAATGTACTTGGAATACGGTTTAAATGAAAAATTATAGCGGGACGCCGATTATCGTATTTCTTCGTCATAAAAAGATGCCGCCTGTAATACAAATCACGTTTAATACTGACCTTGTCGTCGTCGTGGAATCGGCGGCCACAAAAAAGAATTTCAGATACCGGAACAGATAAAAAGTACTGGATGCAACATCCGGACTATGGGGAGGATGATCATATTGTAAGTTACCGCCGCCTACGCTGTTAATCGTTGTGCACATTAAAATGTCTTACTCGACTTTATAACATTGAATCACCCTTTTACTATAAATTTCCATATTATTCCTTGCACTGAAAAAACAAGTTGTAGATCAAAGTTGCACACAACGAGCTTTTCAATGTTCTTAACACCCCTATGAAGATACTGAACAACTACATGAAAATAACGTCAGTGAATTGCCACCCAATTAGCATTTCCAGCATTGCAGCAGCATACATTTAAAATAAAATTTACTTTTTGTTTATTTTTCAAACATTATTTTAGAAAATGATTGTTGCATAAAATAAAGCCTCACTAATTACTTCGAACCCTTCAATTACCTCATAAATTATATACAAAATTTCATTGATTGATTTCCTGTTCCGCGTTCCATTTCTGTAAAAAAGCTAATGTATGCCAAAAAACAGTCTTAGAAACTTTATTAAAAAATTTTGGTAGTACCTTCTTTCATAAAAACTAGAATCTACAAGAGGTTTTTTCTTATGTTTGAGCAGCTTTACTTTTTTTATATATATATATATATAACTCTTTTATTTGTAAAATCAGCCTTTGTGAAGCTATAAGTACAACTTGTGTGTGCTTAACCTAGGACTTAAATTATTAACAACATAACATGTAGAGTAATGTCCCGGTGGACATCCTCCATTAAGAATATTTTTACATCATTATTTGTTTGCTAAGTTAACACACTAAAATCTAGCAGGTAGGTCAGAGGGTTTGAATCTCTTTAATCCTCTTGGTTCTTCTTCATTCAGTAGCAGTGAGGTAGCCACTTCGTTTGGATGTGCTGTATTTTGTGATTTCTTCGCAGATGGTGGGTATCTTTAGATCGACATGTAGTGTTGCGTTGGTTATGTACCATGGGGCATTTACTATTGCTCTTAAAACCTTATTCTGAAATCTTTGCAGAATCTCTATGTTTGAATTGCACGCAGAACCTCATAGGGGCACGCCGTATGTCCAGATTGGTTTCAAAATGGTTTTATATAATAACAATTTGTTTTCCATTGACAGTTCCGATTTTCTACTGGTTAACCAGTAGAATTGTTCGAATTTAGCTCCTAGCTGTTTTCTCTTAGTGAAGATGTGAGTGCGCCAAGTTAGTCTTCTGTCCAAGTGTATACCTAGATATTTCACTACGTCCGCTTGAGGTATTTGGTTTCCATTTAAGATGACCGGAGAACAGGTTTCTCTTTTCAGGGTAAAAGTAACTTGTGTCGATTTTGTTTCACTAGTTTTCATTCTCCATTTCTTTAGCCAAAGCTCCAGGTGTTTTACGTGATCCTGAAGATTTCTGGTTGCGCATATGGGGTCATTGTGTGAAGCTAAGATCACTGTATTGTCAGCATATATTGCTATTATAGTTGTATCAGTTTCAGGTAGGTCCGCCGTATAGAGTGAGTATAATGTGGGGCCGAAAATGCTTCCTTGTGGGACACCAGATTCGATAGGATAGAGTTCGGTATATGCTTCTTGGTATTTTACATGGAATGTTCTGTTAGAGAGGAAGGATTTAATGAGAGAGTAGAAAGATTTTGCGTGTCATCCTTGTGCAGGGGCCATGCTAATCTTCTCTCTATCGTTCCAATTTTAATATATGTACCGCCGAGGCGAGTACAACAGCTTTACTTGACATTAATGTGTTAGATTTTAGCTCTCATCAATTTTCTTGACTGTAAATTATGATCTGATCTTCAGAAAGTAATCTGCAGAATAAAACTGCGATGTTTACTAATCAGAATACTCTTTTGATAAGCTAATGACTCATACTTCAAGTTAACTCTATTGTGGGCAACAAGACACCGTGAAGTTGCAGTAAACGGGAAAACTGGTGAGGTAGATAGCACAAGAAGGATTATTAACTCTATATATAGGTCCCGAACCGGCTCTCGAAGTACCTTAAGATGCAATGCGAAAACCGAACGAGAAAATGGGTCAAGACAACCACATAAGAAATACTGAAAAACTATACTCGCCCAAAGACATAAAAAAACCTTCATAAAGAAGCCATTTTGTAAACGAGCTGTTAGTACAAGAACAGGAATCTATTACGAACTATTGTAGGAAAATTGTTTTCTTAGAGGACACCTTAACAAAATATAGTTGTACAAGAACGAGGGGATCTAAAAAAATACAACGGATTTGCACGAACTAGTAGAAGAAACAAGGATACTGAAAAAAAATCTGTGCCGTATGAGGCGGCAACAACCGGAGACAGAGGTCAAACGGCTCTCAACAAAAAAGGTAGTGTCTGCCAAGACACTACTTCATACATTAATGTAGGTCTCCAAGGTGTGAAGAATCATTCGATGAGGATTTACACTCCAAAGGCAATAATCGAAAACATACAATTCAATCTTGCACAAATCATATTAAGCAAAAACAAATATAAAATGCTTTAAAAATAATGACTTGACCTCTTTAGTCGTCAAATGACTCCTATATAATTACTTTGGGAAAACTCTATCATTAACAAAACATTTATTAATAGACATAAAATTCATTGCTGCAATAAAGAGTTAACTATAATTTTATAAAAAAATGAATTTGTTTTCTGTTGCAATTATCACTCGTAACATAAAATTTATGCTAGAAATCTTAGAGTTACTGCTGGTAGTGCAAATATAGATAAGCACTAAGTATATAAAAATACAACAACTTTTAAAAAACGTTGATTGAATCTTAATCTACAAAATGTGCTAAACATTGTAAATTTTAATATAATTTTTCAATTATACATTTTTATTTTAAATGTCGCTCTTTTCTAATAGCACGCTAATTCCGCCAATAACTTGCTAAATGGACCCTAATTGCAGCAGTTTTCGAACACGCATGGCACATGTTAAACCCGCACGAAATGCTTGTTTCATTTACAGCTCCATAGAGCGCAATTTTTCGTTTCCAGGCAGCAGCTGCTTCACTGCAAAAATCATTTTACGAACGTGAAAGCTGTTTAAGAGCTCCATCATTGCGCACTTGCTGCACGGCTTGTAATGCCTTGCTGTATTTTTCCCAGCCTACACACGAAATTGATGTTGTTGCTTTGCCCAAGGCTTGACTGGTCTTACTCAACGCTCAGTAAACCACAGGATGCAATTATTCTTACAGTTGTAATTACATATAATCTTACAAAAAATACTTTTTGTTTAGTAATGTAAGCAGTACGACAAAAAGTTGTTAATAACACATAAGGGATTTTTTTTAAAAAACAACAAACGCAGGGTATCGATTGTTTTTAAATCACATTGCGGAAAAGTTAAAAGGTCATATTTATATGCACAGTTTTCTATCAGGTAGGTCAAGTTTACGACGTAGAAAAAAATACTGAAAATCCGACCACCAGGAGGGAGCAACTGTTGTCAGGACAACTAACAACAAGCAATCTGCTCAGAGGGGAAGTGATAATGAATTGAAAGAGAAGATGGATCAGGATCCTGGGCGAAACATGATTGACCTAGCAAAAGAAATAAGCGTGGTGAGGTCGACGGTCAGTTCACCAACACACCAGGACCTCCACTGTTGATTGAGAAAAACGAAGTGGAAAGGAAATTAAAGGCCCGAGTCTGGCTTCCTACAGTCCTATTCAGACCACAAAAATTTCATCGAAGACAGGAAGATGAATCACCATCTTCCAAGATACTTCTGAAATGCTTACTGTCATGCAGACAAATTTTTTTGCCTCTCTTGTGGTATTGGGGCTAGTGAGCAGGGAAGGAGATGTCAAGGACCCACTTCTTAAAGAAACCTGAATGTGAGCACCAACAAATATATTAACGAGCTATGGAAATTTATCAAACCCTCAATAGAGGAGGTGGTCTCTAGGTGGAAGTATGTGTTCTAGCAAAATTTCGTTCAAACTCACAAAGCAAAGAAAACTTAGGTATAGTTGTATTACAATTTGTATTACCTCTGGTGCCTCGGCTTGTGCTTCTCTCCAACTACTACTACAATTCCTTTAACTACTCGTGTAGGGCGTAGTCAAGGCGAAGGTTAATAAAATGCATCATAACACCAAGAATAACTTAAGAACCTCTATAATGGAGGTAATGACATCCAGATATTATATAAAAGTAAAAAAAACAGGATTATTAAAGTATAAGAACTATTTATTTTGTGTGAAAATTAGAGGACTAACAATAAAAATAAAAAATAAAAACCGAGCTAGCAAAAATAATTTTAAATGCAGATTAAAGCGAATAGTAACACGTAATTATTAGATGTATTAAGTTTTTATATAGTAGACTAACGAAGCAATTTTAAATAATCAAAATTTAAAAGCAATTATTTCTTTTGAGGCAATAGCCAAATTATAATATAATGAAGAATAACGCTAAGAATGATACAATAAAATTTTAAAAATGCAAAGATTTAATAACACAAAATATATAAACAACATCGACAAGATAAAATAAAATGCAGCAAACAATAAACGACAAGTTTTGTTGCAAATTGGGAAATGCGACAAATATTGGTGTAAATGTGCGGGGTGCAAGCTGTAAGCAAAAGGTATGTTGATGACTAAAGCTGAGCCACATTTCGGTTGATCATCGCCCGATGGCATAGGAATTAGGCTTTAGACACATTGAACACTATCTCACAGTATCTTACACAGGAGATTTCTCCCCGGTTTCTGCCCTATAAGCCAACAGACGAACAAAAGCGTATTTGCGGTTTTAAGATCGATTTCTAAACAAAGCTTTGCTAGTAGTTTCTTGAAACTTTATGAAAGTTTTCGAAGCATATTGTAGAAAATAACAATTACCTTGGCCTTGGTCGGATTTAAATTTTAAATAAAAAAAACATTTTAAATCGATTTTATAATTAAATTTCTATCAAATACCTGAGTATACAATCTCCTATTATTTATAAAAAATTATGTCTGAGAGATAGCCACTTCGGCTGCAAATTTGCGTTTTTTTACATCTTCTACTACAATTTCGCACAGGTACTGATTAATTTCATCGACAGCACATCAGATTTTCTGGTTAAAAGCGTCAATTGTTTGTCGATTGCTGGTGTATACCTTCGACTTTAGGTAATTTCACAAAAAGAAGTCATTCGATGTTAAATCACAAGATTTTGCTAGTCAATTAATGCCGAAATTGCGTAAAATTACGAAACTAAAAAAATTGTTGATGCACTACACTGACCGTTGTTCCATTATATAGTAAGTCTTGCTAGAATCATATTTGTTCCAGATTTATGTTGTCCAGCTGATGCCAAAAGACTATGTCATCATGTAACTGTAACGATTGCCATTCATAGTTGTGGCATTTTTAGCATAATTTTCAAAAAAATGTGGACTAATTACCTACGCCATCAAAATCCACATTAAAAAATGACTCAATAGGAATGCATTTGTTTTTCAAATATAACAATTTTATTTGTTTACGAACGCGTTGAGTTTAAAATGCACTTCGTCGCTAAAATGGTTTTTAGACTGGATTAAAAATCCACTTCATGACGCTCTAAAACCAGTTGTCAACAATGAGAATCAAATCCTCAATTTTTGATCATTAGGAACGACCCCAGCGCTAAGAAGATCTCTCTGGATCAGTTCATCATCACGTGCGTGCAGATCCAAAGGTTTTCTGAGGAGTTCAAAGCTAGGGACGAGAAATCTTCGAGGTCGATCACGTTGAAATACGAGAACTTTTTAGAAATGATCTTAAAATGCCTTTAGACTTCTAAACATATTAAGCTAAAAAATAAAAATAGCAAAACCGCCCGTTAAAATGTAAAAGGCACCACAAACTATGGAAATTAAATCATAATATAGTTTGGAGGAAGGCAACGGATTATTTTCATAAGAGAACCACACTGTGGTCGCCAACATCCAATAAACTGAATAGTCAATCGAAGCAGGAGAACGATGAGAATAATCAGCAAGCGTAAGCTCCTGAATCAGCTACATTTTGTACACATAAAGGTAAAGGTCTTTGGTGAGTATTTGTTTTCGGATACTTTTTAAAATCTTCATTTGTTGTACTGTATCAAGTCGACGTTTTCAGATTTGTGGCGACACTTTGAGTGATAGTAACAACATACATCCTCACGGAATTTTACCTCACAATGATAAGATCTTGCATCTATTACCGATCTAATTTTATCAAATTTGTAATCAATCTTTAGACAGTGATTTGTTTGATATACTCTTTTGACCAAAAATTTTAGGAAATTTTATACAGTGTGATTTCAGGGACGAAAAATTACAGTAAATTTTTTCAGAATGCGTGATGAAAAGACTTCTGCAATAAATAATCCTTCTACAAAATCTACTTAAAAACTCTCTAAAATAACATCTATAACAACTTAATCTATATGAATAAAATAGTTCTGATATAACATATTTACCTTTAAATTTCAATTCTTTTAGTTTTTTTAGTTCTTTCGATTAAAGTGATTATTTAACAATTTTATAAATTGCAATAAAATTATTTAAACAATTGCTTTTGATTAAATGATTATATAAACTATGAATAGATTTGAAATATGTTTGTTTCTTAAATATCAAAAAGACGTGTCCACTCTTTTTCCACTTAACCGTAAATTGTTACAATGTGTACATGTAATCGCAATCTATATATAAATTACGTTTTTAAATAAATAAAATTTAAATATTTTCTGTACAAAAACTGGACGAAAAACCAACAGGCAAACACTTTTGCAACAAATCTTGTCTAAGTCTTTACACTTTAATTACAGCAATAAAGTTATCAAAACATTTTTTCACCGAGGAGCATTACTCTGAAAAAAAGAAAACCACGTAAAGCACCCGGGCATGACCAGATTACAGATAAATTCTGAAACATCTATGAGCTAAAAATGTATGCGCATTATTATGGTGCCCAAGCCAGGAAGACCTGCTAATGAAACAAGTTCATATCGTCCAACCAATTTTCTTTCTATTTTATCTAAAATTTTTAAAAATTGCTGATGAGAAGAATTAAAACTGACTTGGAACTATCGACAATTCTCCCAGTCTATTACTTTGATCAAATCTCGCACAATGGTATTTTCTATAAAATTCATAGCATTCTTTCTGGCCCGTATTACCATCTGCTAAGATCATACATATCAGAACGATACTTTGAATAATTTCAAACTCCAGTTACTCCAGCTAGTAAGTAGAATCAGGAGTGCATCAAGAGAGCTTGTCGGGTCCACTACTCTTCTTGATTTATACCTCAGGTTTACCAATAGCAAACAACAACACAAGTGAAATACTTAGGATTACATTTTGACCAAAAACTCAATGGTAGAAATACTTTAAAATGACATATCAGCAGATTAAGTTGAAATTCCGAGAAATGTTATGGGTTAATGAGAAAAACATCCAAATTATTAATAAATAGTAAACTATTGTTATACAAATGTATCCTGAAGTCTGTTTGGACTTACGGCAAATCCTTCACATACAAAAATTACTCAAAACCTTACGTTCTATTACCAATGCCTCCTGGAACTGTACCCTACACAACAATCTGAACTTTCTATTTATCACCAAGGAAATCAAAAACGTGCCGACACATTACTACAAACGAACCTAAAACAAGATATGTATGGTGTAAATCAAATACGATCTATTAGTGGAATTTTTACAGAATAGCCAATGGACTCTTGTTATATTCTTTATGTACAAGAATTTTTATTAATTATTGCTTTCTACTTCGAAACAGATTGTAAATATGCAATTAACTAAACAAAAAAATAAATGCCTTTTAATTTACCTTAAAATGGTCTTTTTTAGTATTTTTTAAGGTTGTTAACAGTACTTAATAAATATTTAGGGACTATTATTTCTAAGAAGGTTATGAAAACTTGGAAAGAATTCTTTAAAATATAACGTTTGCAAAATGTACCAACAGTGAAGTTTTGTGAGTGACGTCCCCAAAAAACTTAGTGTTACTAACTTAGACATTTGTGCTAGGTCCTAGAAATAACAGCAATTTTTTTCCAAAAATTACTCACTTTGCAGCAATAATTTAATATCTTCTGTACCCAAATATAAATTGTTTATCAAAAATTTTAAAAATAATAATAATCTACATTTTTGATGCCCGTCTAATTTAGCGTAAGTTGAATTAAAGTTTATTTCAATAATGAACTGGTCGATTTTTATTCACTTTAGAGTGTTTCTTTAAGCCATGGAATCCTAATATTAAACAAACTAATAAAATTCAGCTAGTAGACCGTAAAAAATATTTTGCTGTTATGAGCGATCAACTTTGGACCAAAATATCTGCGGTGGCTAACGTTAACGCTAACAAATAGCAATAACAAACACGATGAGAAATCGCTCAGCTATGCAAGAGGCAGCTTTGTAAGCAGATCAATGAACTGATGTATAAATCTATTGAATGGATTAAATTATAGAAAGTTAGCCGTGGAATGCCTTAAATCACACCTACGGCGAACACGGGCGATCAATTAGTCTTTTCGTTGCGGAATGCAGTACAAGGTACATTCGGAAATATTGCGTGTTTATAAACATTTTATTATCGATCTATTAGAACATATATATAATTTTTATTATTTGCCTTTATTGTTTTTCATAGAAATCAAATTAGTTTTATAATTTCTACAATTTGCTAGGAGGATGAAGAAGACCTATCTATCGTCTTACTTTTTTTTTAAATTTATTTAACCAGATGAGCAACGTCGTCCTATACATGGTTCTGTTAACTATTAATTACATAACACTATTGTCGCTTAGGGATTGCCTATTGGCTTACCCATTCATTGATTAGCTTTATTGTTGTATTATTTTGGTTTTGTTACTACACTACACTTCATTATCACTACTATCATCGGTTGAAAGGAGATCTTGTGTCAGTTTACGTTTCAAACGTTGATGTATGTGTCTCATTCCTAGTGCGTAATGGGTTGCTCCTGCACAGTTGTTTAAATTTTTAAAGAAGGTTGTCGCTAATTTTTTAATGTGCTCTTCTATGGTTGGGATATTTAGTTCAGTGTGTAGTTGGTGGTTCCTTATATACCATGGAGAATTTGTGGCTATTCGAAGAATCTTATTTTGTAGTGTTTGTATTTTGCGGATGTGAGTCGGTGAAGCAGATCCCCATACACAGCATGCATACATTACCACTGGTCTAATTATTGATTTATAGATTAGCATTGTACAGTCTATGTGTAGAAAACTTTTTCTGTTTATCAGTGGGTATAGTAGGGCTAATCTAGCGTAGCTTTCATTCAATTTGTGGTTAATATGGAACCCCCAAGTTAGTCGTTGGTCTAAGTATACCCCTAGATACTTAACTGGGCTATTTTGTGTGTTCCATGGAATTTCTTCGTTATTTATTTGAATGTTGGGTATATCTCTGAGGCCTCGTAAGGTAAACACTTGGGCTTGACATTTGGTTGAGTTAAGGTTTATGTGCCATTTTGCCATCCAGCTTGATATTGTATTTAGGCTGGATTGTAGTTCATTTGATGCTTCCAATAGTTCGTTGTTCTAGGTAAGTAGCGCAGTATCATCTGCGTACATAGCAATGGCTGCATTGTCTATTTGAGGTATATCATGGACGTAGATATTAAATAGTGTTGGGCCCAATATGGATCCCTGTGGGACGCCTGCATTGATAGGTCTAACTGTTAAGTATGTGGAATTGATTCTAATGGAGAAGGTGCGGTGTGTGAGAAATGATCGTATAATATGTATCAAATAATCTGGTATGTGGATGCGCTGTAATTTATAAAGTAGACCTTATATCCAGACCCTCTCGAAAGCTTTAGCTATATCCAGGAATGCTGCTTTAGTATTTTTCGTAGCCTTTTTCTATGTATTCCACAATTCGTTGTAGCTGATGGGCCGTTGAGTGTTTGGATCTAAATCCAAATTGGAATGGAGAGAGCATGTTAAGCAAGTGTAGGTTTTGAAGTAGCCGCCTGTTCATTATTTTTTCTAACAATTTGGATAAAGTCGAGAGCAGGCTAATTGGTCGATAGTTCGTTGGAGAGTGGCGATTTTTTCCAGGTTTGAGAAATACAAGTGTGGTTGCATGCTTCCAGGCAGCAGGGAAGTAACCAAGTCGCATGCAGGCATTGAAAACTGTGGCTAAGTAGGCATGTACTTTAGTTGTGTAGTTTTTAATTATTATGTTTGGTATGAGGTCGCTTCCTGGGGATTTTTTTATTTTAAGTTTTTTAGCTAATCTTTTAACCTCTCTGGGCGATGTTGGTTTGAATTCACGCCTTGTATTTGATTCGTATTGTTGGAGATATTGTCTTACTTCTTCATCAAAAGCATTATCATTATTTGGTGCTGGAGTAAACACAGCTTCAAAATGGTCCGCAAATATATTGAAGATTTCTTCATCTGTTGTAAAGGTTGTGTTTCCATCTTTTAGTGGTCCAATTATCTGGGGCTGTCGAAGAATTTTCTTTGTAGCTTGCCACATTGTAGGGTCATTAGGTTGTAACTCCTGGATGTAGCGTTGGTATGAGTTAAATCTGTATTCCTCTAGTTCTGTTTTTACTCTGCGTATTAGTCTATTTAATTGCATTTTGTATTGCTGCTGTCGAGTATTTTGCCAAAGTCTTCAAATTATATGCTTTTCTTTTATTAATTGTAGAATTTCCAGTGGTGGGTGCTGGTAGTTATTTGGTCTTCTTGTGTTAGTGCTGATTGTCGCTGCCTTAATGGATTCTTTTGTTGCTTGTAGGAGGTTGCTTATTACTTCATCAATTTGTTGTGTTGTGTGGATTTGGCTAGGACATTTGATGTGGTCGCTCAATAGGTTTTGGAAGGTTTGCCAATCTACTTTACCATTGATGAGTTTCGGTAATGGGACTTCATGTCGTATGGTAATATTGAAAGACATTACAACTGGCAGGTGATCGGAATCCAAGTCTGTCATTACATTTTGATAGATTGGTCTCGTAACATTCTTAAGTAGCACAATATCTAGTATATCTAATTCCCAAAAAAAAATTCCATCTTTCTTTGCTTATGTACTTTCTTTTCCTTGGCCCTTTTTTATTATTTCTTCTATTCCTTTTCTCTACATTTTCATTAACTTTCCTTGTCATCTAGGTTCTCAGGAGATCCATTAGATTGCTTTCCATATACCACAGACATTAAATTTGTTTACATCTTCTACAATACCTTCCCTGCCTCATAGTATGTTTCATTGCTTAGTTTCAAATTCTATCAAATCTTGAGATTTTTGGTGAACCCCTGCAGTAATCCATTTTCCGTTTTTTCTTTCTTTTTGTTTCCTTTAACCACTATGATTCGCTCCGTTATGTTTCCTACATTTCTTATAATTAATTGATTTAAAGCTTTGAGTGGCTAAGTCATTTTTTCGACACAAATAAATTTCAGTTGACACACTTAAAACTCTTTAGTACGAACCATTCTCAGTTTTTCACCCAATGATCTAAAATATAATTAATAAACTACAATTATTTGCAAGCATGTTTTTAGATTTTTGTTACCGAAATATATATTTTAATATTTTAAAGAAAATTGGTATCTACATCAGGATAATTCTACTAGTTTAAGTAATATTAGTAAAGGTTGTTCCATAAAGGCTGCTGAATTTAAATCGAGTGGCATTTTTTGTTTTGAAGTTGGTAGGCTTGCTTTCATAATTTTGTTATCTATTATCGCGTTGTTTAATTTAGGATTTGGTAATTTTTCTAGTACATAAATTTGTTTTGGTTTGTTTTTATCGGGAGAAATTTACAACGGTGTAATGTGCTATTTTTGTTAAATATTGTAATAAAGCTGTGAAAGTGCCACGCAGACACTGCAAAAACATCGTGCGATTCTCGGGACAAACGAAGTACTCAACAAATCTACAAGTGGAAAACTAATGAGGAAGTTTAAGACGATTGTTCAATGTGAACGGTAAAATCATCTGGCGAAATCGATTGAACATTCTAACAACTTCGTTACATCGAATTTTGCATAAAAATCTCCATATACACATATATAAAATCCAACTAATGCAACACCTTAAACCTGCTGAGCTTGAAAACGGAAGCGATTTGCTAAATTGGTTACGAAAAAACGGACAGTAGACAAAAATTTCTCGAAAAAAAAAATTTTTAGTAAAGGTCCACTTTTACTTGAGTGGGTTCGTCAACAAACAGAACTGCCGGATTTAAGAAAGCTTGAAATGCATCCACTAAGAACGACTGTGTGGCGTAACTTTTGGGCAGGTGGAGTGGTAGGGATATTTTTCTTTAAAGATCATAGGGGGACTGTAGTTTAACAATATAAGAGTGACAATCTCTGGTTTCAGCAAAATGGGTGGCAAAGTCCCAATACCCTACACCCTGTAATTTTTCTTATGGGGGTTTCTGAAATCACAGGTGTACGCTAACAAACCACGATTTTGTTATGTTAATTATACAAAAATCAAAAATTACATACTTATGTTAAAACTCTCTAGAACTAAAAATGCAAATAATAGCACTGCTTATCTCGTTCATAGAGTTTCAGTTTTATAATTTAGCAAAACTTACAATTAAAATAATAAATGCTTCAAACTGTTGCGCCACATTACGACGATGGCTTACTTGTTTTTAATGTTCGTTTCTGTAAAATCATAAGAATATTGGTATCTAGATAGCATCTATACACCAAAATGCTGTAATTTTTTTATTTAAACTGCATATTTACAATCTACTCTTAACATAAATGAGTATTAAGTAAATTTTATAGTAATATAACTGTCATAGGGGGAGCTCTAGCTATAGCTAGTCTCTCTAAAAATTACTTTAGCTTTGGTTGGGTTGTAGTACGAGGTCCAGTGGCTATTGTCGTTTGAACTTTCTTGTAATGTCTGGTTGGTCAACGAGCTGATCAATAAGCTGATTAGGAAATCCCGCCAATTTACCTTGATTTCGCTATTTACATAAGGGACTTCTAGGTCGTTATACGTTCTTACATATTCTTACGTACCATAGAGCAATGGTTAGCGTGCAAAAGATCTTGAATTAAAATTTTTGAAGAATTTTTGTATGCCACGCTTTGGCACATTTCCAGACTTGAACTCGTAGTATTGTCTTCAGAATGGCTTTATACGGTCAGATTTTGTTTGATAAAGAGAGTTGTGAGTGCCATCTAAGTAAACATGTTATTTGTTTGATTTTTAGGTCTATCTGCTTTCTTTTAGTCTTAATATGCGAGCTCTAAGTGAGCTTTTGGTCGAGGTGCATGCTAAGGTATTTAAATTCATTTTTAATTAATATTGTGGCACTATTAATGCCAATTTGTGCACATTCAGCACGTCTCATGGTGAAAGTTACTTGTGCTGATTTTTTAACAAGTCAAGATGTTGTTGAAGATGTACTGCTAGTTCAGAAGACTTACTGACAGGATGCCCGTGTCGTCCGCAAATGTCGCAAGTATACAGTGATCTGTGATTGGAACATCTGATATGTAAAGTAAGTATACCAACGAGCTTAGAACGCTGCCATGGTAATCTCCAGACATGATTTGACGCATATTTGGTATGTTCATTTTGACTTGATAGGTTTTGTCTGAGAGATATGACTTGAGTAATAAGACTGGGGAAGTGCAATTTCAATTTTTATAACAAGCCGCTATAGACACACTTTATCAAAGGCTGGTATTATGGACAGGAAGACCGCTGTGCACACACTCTTGTTCTCCATGCTTTCCATTATGTGTGTAATAATTCGGTGACTTTAATGTATGATGGAGTAGGTCTACTGCTTCCTTAAGGCCCTTGAGTAAAAGTCGTTGAAAGATTTTGGAAAGGAGGGGTAGAAACTTATTGATTTGTAGGATTGTGGCAGGCGGTTTACCAGGCTTAGCAATCATTACTATCTAGGCATATTTCCATAGTATAGAGAAGTAATAGAATCGAAGTATGCTATTATATATGTGGCGAGTAGTACCATAGCTTTCCTAGAAAGATTTTTCAACACTTCACCAGCAATTAGGTTATATCCGGGCGCTTTTCGCACTTTCCTATTTTTTTTTTGCAGATACTTCTATTAGTGTAAAGGGTTTGATTGGCAGTGACAGTTGGCACGCACACAAAAGAAGGTTTCAAATTTTCTATCGTCAACATTATCTCGTGGTTGTGGTGTTGTAACGACGTCAGTTAGGTGTTTCGTAAAGGTGTTGGCTTTATTGGTGTCGGGTCTACCCCAGGTATTATTGGACTTTTTAATAGGAGGGATCATTACAATTGGCTTGTAGATTTTGTTGCTTTCCATATGCTATTGGCATCAGAAAAAAGCTTAATAATGTATTGCCTGAATGTTTTATTGCAAACTTCCGCTAGCGTATTTTCTAGTTGATGCGTTAGTCTGTTGTAATAGGTTTTGTCCCGTCCATTTTTATTTCTCTGCCATTGTTTACGTGCCTTTCGTTTTCCAGCAATGAGATTTTGTAAGTGCTGGGGAATGTTGTTTGTTGCAGTGATTCTTTATTTAGAGGTGGCTTGCCATGCAGCTTCTTATATAATTGTAGTCAAGTGCTGAGTTGCCGTCAATGTCTTGGGCATCTTTTATTCTGATACTAAGATTAATGTCTTTTTCTAGGTGGTTTACAAAATTACTACAATCAGTGCGTTTATTGCATAATTTTAAGAAGGGGTCTATCTTGATAACCACCATGCTGATGCTTGTAATGATTTGTGTATGATCAGAGAAAATATCAAAGTTGGATTCAGCTTGTTGATAAGTATTTGCTATGCCGTTGGTAATTGCATGGTCGAGCAAATCAGTATGATGAGATAAGATGTGGTGGATTGTAAACAGACCCAATAACCAGGGATAAGGGAGAACTTCTATTTTTATTTTTGCACTTTGAATTTTGTTGGTGTGGAAATGAGGAGTTTGACAATTTCAGCTTACAAGAACTGGCGTGAGCTGTGCCGTTCGGATGACTAACAAGGTAGGTAGTATATTTCGGTACTTTAACTGTTGTTTTGCGGTTGCATGGGTTTTCGATCAGTAAGATATCAATTTGTTGGTATTGTAAAAAGGTGATTATTTCCGGGATGTGTCGGTAATGCCATTGGCATTCCAGGTGGCGATACGTAGGTAAGTCGCTATTTTTATGCTATTTTATTAATTACTGTGGACAGTATGTTAAGTACCATTGTATTTTGACTTATAAATTGCGCAAACATTGTTTTAAATTCTGCAAGGAAGTTGGAGAGTAGTTCGATAATATTGTTTTGTGCTGTGACTACTTGTTGATGTTTTAATGTGTTATGAGGATTACATGTACTAGTTTCATTATTTGCAATGCTGGTTATGTTATTAAGGTGGGAGGGTAAGTTGTCCATAGTGGGAGGTGTCTGTTTTTGGTGCAGGTTATTTGTGAGTGTTCTATATGTTACATTTGTGAATCCCTGGAAATCTTTATATACAGTGCACCCTTTATAGTTGTGCTGTGTGTTGTAACGCATATAACGCACTTATAGGGTCTATTACAATGTCTTTTAGTATGCCCATATCAAAATAATGTACTTATGCACAACATTAATTAGGATTAAATAGAGACTGTACAAAAACTCCTTTTGCAGATGAAAATTGAATATAATATTTTGTGATGACTGATAAGTAGTGTTCCAGATGATTAGTTTTGAACTAGCGTAAGATTATTAAGAAGATGCAAATTAAATAAATCCGAAAATTTCCACAGCTGGTGTTTTAATGCATTGTGCAATTGGTTCTCGGGTTGTTCAAATCTTCTTTTTCAGACATCCGCCACAGTTGTGGACAAAACGACCTAACAATACGAGAACCAACTTCACAATGCATCATGATGCAAATTATATAAAAATGACATTTTTATATTCACATATGTATCAATAGTAGTAGTAACCGAATAATGTCACGATCTACGTATGTTATCGTTCTGGCTCTTTGTCACGTTGTCTAAGACTTTAGAAGCAAATAATAAATAAATGGGGTGCACCTCTAGAACAACCTGCTCTTAATTTTATAAGAAGTAGTTAATCATAATTGATATTTACAAGAACTAGTGGGTTTCTTGCGTGGCACGGCTCCAGCGAAGCAGGCTAGGCTGTGAATGCAATAATTACCATGTGACCAATACATGGCCTGCGTGAAAGGTAAAAGTAAACAAGTTTACTATAACTTTAGATTTTTATAAAGAAAGGCTTTGATAAAAGCCTGTTCATTTTGATGCAGTAAGGTACTATTTATACATCAAGTATAACTCCATATTTCACTCAGAGGCCACCATCTACATTATTGCAAACTTAGTTCGAATATAACGAATATTCCAGACCAAAAATGGGATCAATTAATGAAAATAGCTTCAATAATCCTATCGAAATCAGAAGTCAGATATTTTCGTATCGACCATGGTCATTATTCATGCGTCTTTCTTTTTGGATTATACGTGTTTTCAAAATCCAACCCATTATCGAATCACCAAGATAATTTTGCAACTTTTGTCATACAAAAAAATAACAAAAAAAATGAAAACTTGACCCTGGACGGTTTATTGTTCGAGATAGAACAAAAGTGTCAATGAAGAGATTGTAGACCACACGACATAAGTTAGATTTAATATAATCCCGCCGTTTTCAAAAGAGTCTGTGGGAGTTCCGTTCGTTTTTTCTAATGAACCCCTAGGTGTTTCATAAAATGCATGAGATTTCCTTCATATTAACATCCTTATAACATATTTGGTAATTTGTTTGGTAGTTATTGTATAAATTTACCAGACTCGGGGCTTACCATTTCTCCTAATACAATTTTGTTTTGAGTTTTATTAGCTATCGATATTAGTTTGTTCTGTTTTTTATAGCTTCCCATATGTGTGTGTATACGTGAGCGCGTGCGTGCTTGTGTTTGTATGTGTACGATTGTATATGTATAAGTAAAAGGTGTCCCAAAATTAACGCAAAATTTGAATTAAATAGAAAACACAGTTTTTAGTCTTTTGATTGTAATTTTTTTATTGAATCATAAAGTATATTGGATAGGGTTATTTATGAAATAACACATCGGGAAAATGGCCTCCACGGCTTTGCATACACATACGCATTCGTTTGTCGAAATTTTCCATGACCATTCTGCATAAATGTGGCTGAATTTCGTTGATGCAACGTTGAATCTCCTCCTTTAATGCACGCGTGGTTGTGGGCTTGTTGACATAGACCTGTGATTTTAAATAACCCCATAAAAAGAAATCTAATGGTGTTAAATCACACGATCTAGGGGGCCAATTCTGATCACCGAAACGAGAGAGTACACGACCTGGAAATGTCTCATGCAGTAATTGAAGTGTTTCACGGCATGTGGCACCGTCTTGTTGAAACCACATATTGGCCACATCAATATCATCCAATTTCGGCAAAAAGAACTGTGTTATCATTTCGCGATATCGAGCACCAGTAACAGTCACTGCTTGACCAGCCTCATTTTCAAAAAAGTATGGTCCAATTATGCCTCCAGCCCAAAATCCACACCAAACAGTGACACGTTGTGGATGCATTTGTTTTTCGATAATCACATGTGGGTTCTCAGAACCCCAAAAGCGGTAATTTTGGCGATTAACAAACACATCAAGGTGAAATGTGCTTCGTCGCTTAGGATGATTTTGCTCAAAAATCAGCATCCATTTGTTGATGCCTAATAATCCATTCAACAAACTCTCTTCGCTGTGCATGGTCATTAGGCTTCAGTTGTTGTGTTAATTGAATTTTGTAAGCATGGAGACACAGATTTTTAGTGAGTATACGCTGTAGAGAGCTTCTTGAAATCTGCAATTCTTGTCCACGACGCCGAATTGAGGTTCCTGGATTGTCACCGACCCTCTCACGCACTGCTTTGATGTTGACATTTGAACGGCTTGTTTTTGGACGACCAGTGTGTTTGGCGTCTCCAACGGATCCTGTCTCTCGAAATTTTTCAATTAATCTCGTCACAATTGACGAAATTAAAACACTATTCCGACCATATTTTGTATGAAATTTTCGAACAGCGGCCGCCAAGCTTTCATTATTTTTGAAATATTATTCAATAAGGAAGACACGTTGTTCTATCGTGTAACGCTCCATTTTTACTAACCCTAAACTATCAGCTGTCGATTTGTTTTTGTTTTAGGGTTGTCAACACTTTACTGCATAAATGGCGGCAAATTTAAATATTGCGTTAATTCTGGGACACCCTTTATATGTGTATAATTCTTTTCTTGTAGTGTTATACTCATTTCATATAAACTTTCTTTACTTTTTCTTCTTCTTCCTTCTTTCGAAGATAGAATGGCTTGTTAGTTCTGCTCATCTTACCTTTAAGGACGTAGAAGTCCAGCTTTCATACCACCGCTTAGAAGTTTATTTAATGGTCTTCTAGTATCCAGTCTTTGTGCTTTAATCCACTTTGCCAAACTGCGTCCATTCTGTCGACGTGTATTGTCGTTGCGATCTCGTCCATTTTACTACATCCTGTTCTTCTCTTATTGCATCACTTTTACCTTATCCCTGAGGGTAACTACTTTAATAGGTCTTAGTACTTTCTACTTGTGTTTTTTTTACATTTGTTTCTACGGCATAGGCAAGTACTGGTCTGACGCAAGTTTTATATATTTTAATTTTGCTTTTTGCACTCATATGTTTGTTTCTCCATATTATGTCTCTGAGCCTATTATTCTTGTTGCTTTATTGTTTTGTATTCTAACTTTTTTGTTAGATGTCCTTCGTTTTATATGTCTACTCCCAGATAGTTAGATTTTATTACTTTTTGGATAATTTTGGTTTCCACTGCTAGTTTGCACCTTGATAGAGTGTTTAAAGATCACCATCGACTGTTTTTTTTTTCAGAAAGTATGAGCCTATTGAATTTCTCCTATATTATTTTAAACTTATATAATTTCTGTCAAAAGGATGACGTTGTCTGCATAGCACAATATTTTTATTGATCGATTACCCATACTATATTCAGCATTGGTCTGGTTTACGCTTTTGATAATTTTTTTATAATGATGTTGAATAGCCGGGCTTAGACTGTCTCCCTATCTAATACCCGTAACTATTTTCACTTATTGGGTAAGTCTCCTATCAGTCTGTATCCTAAGCTTGTAATTGCTATTGAGCTCCTTGGTTATTATTAAGTGTTTAGTGCTCAAATAGTTTTGTCTTGAGATTGTTATTACATCATTTAATGAAACCTGTAAACATCGGTTTGTTAAACTCTAATGACTTTTCAGTTAATTGTCGTAGAATGAATATTGCGTCTACTGCCGATCTGTTTGGTCTGAATCCTTGTTGTTTTTCGTATGTAACTACCTTATCGTTAATTTTTTGTTCTAAAATTTTAGTTAGTAGTTAGAGTATAGAACACAATCAACACCGTTATTCTTCGATAGTTAGTGGGTCATTTTTTTAACATTTTGTGTATCGGTATAAATAACTCGTTCTCCGTTCCGTTCTGTTTTTTTTTAACCTCCAAGTAGATCATGTTTCATATCGACTGAGAACTTTTTCCAATAGTATTACTACTTTTATTGATTGTCCTCGTTCCCATTACTTCTGTAACGCTGCCGATGATGTATTCTTTGATTTTGTTTTAAGCTTCTTCGGCGTTTTCTTTTCGTATGATGTTATTATAATCAATTTTTTTCTAAAAGTCTTCACTGATAAACAATCCATGTGCTTTTGTTTTGTAAGGATTTTATATTAAATTTAGAAACATACCTTTTTTGTCTTTTTTGATATGCTTAATGCACAATATTTACAGAGAACTAATTTATGCTGATGTTAACGTACGTACATTCAGTATGCAGCTGTTGTATGTTGCTATATTAGTGATCACGCAGTCAATAATAAACTTCTGTTCTCTTGTATTGTTACACGTATATTTGTGTTGTTTCTTATGATAATATTATGTGTTGTTAATACGTAATTAATTATAGGAATATAACAATATTAACATATTTATCTTTATTGTCGTTTCTGGTTTCATCATTTAACTGCTTCGTGACTCCGGTAATTGCACTAATAGCGATTCTAGAATTAAAATCACCCATCACAAAGATTTTATCATGGGAAGCTGCCCCATTGTTTCTTGCAGGTTATCCTAAAGTAATTCTCTTTCTGTTTTAGTCTTGTTTATGTGCTTATAAAATAGACTTTCTCATTTGTGAATTTTACCGTTATATACATGCTATTACAGATATTTTACTTCTATTAGATGTTCGAATCTTTTATCGATCAGTATACCCACAACCTCCTGAGCTCTGTCATCCTGATCAACAGTGCTGTAGAACAATATTTAATTTAAGTATCTTGTGTCTCCTTTACCTTTTTTCTTTGTCTCTGCTAGCAAATAGGTGTCTATTTTGTGTTTGGTGATTTCTAAAATAATTTCCTGGTTTTTAGTGTTACAAATGTGATGTTCTAGCAGGCTAGACGTAATTTATTTTTCTCTAGGTTTACTTATTTCATTTTCTCGCCATGCCGCCATTTGTTAAGATCCGTTCCGTATCCAAGGCTGGTTCAGTTCTTTTTATTTTATTTTTTACCAAGCTCAGGCTGCTAGCATCATGTTTAATATACTACAACCCATCGACCTATTATTGTATTGTTAATTTTTTAAATTTTTTTACTTCTTTGCTGGTTTTCATATTCCCATTATTCTAATCAATATTTTTACTATGCAATTTTTAAATGCGTTATAATAATAGCGTAAAATTTGTTTTTTTTTAATCGTGTGAGAATTCAAATGTACATTTTTTCCTAAAAAGCTTCAAAAATGTTACATATCTGACATAGCTTCAACTTGCCGAGTTAAGCTAGAACAGGGGTCGGCAACCTTTTGAAACGGAAGAGCCAAAAGTTAAAATTTTCGAAATTTCTTAGTTTTTAAAGAGCCAGTAAAAATTTTCGTTTTAATATTATAGTATTTGCTTATATATATTTGATTTTTGATTTAAAATAAACGGCTTAAATACGAAATAATATAATAATATAATATAAATAATAATATAAATAATATAATATATAAAACAATATAGTAACACAAATGTACGAGTACACATCAATGTGAGCATTGGCTTTGCATGTCTTTTGAAAGTTTTATTAAATCTGGCTTATAACTTGTTGTCTTAAGTTTCAATCAGGACTCTCGATTTAGATTTGTTAGTTGACTTCTAACTTTACTTTTTATTATATTCATGCAAGAGAACGCTTGCTCGCACGAATATGTCGACCCGAAGATCGTGAGCACTCCTATACCAACTTCTTCATCTCACTGTAGCATTCTAGAAGACTATTCCATGCGCCGAATATAAGGGCCTCAACTCGCTGCATTTCTTTTAAAGCTGTCCACTTGTCTTCCATCTCTTCCAACTTGCTTTTGAGTTCTGTGAACTTGCCACTCCACAAGTCATTGGTTTTCAAATCCAGCAATTGCATATGAAGTGATCCAGCATCAACTTGAAATGGCTCAATGTTGATTTCATTTGTATTTGTGTTGAGAGGATTTACTATGAACGCGAGAGTACTTTTGTTTGTTTTGAATTGCTCGAATCTTTCAGCAAATCCATCCTTCATTTTTTTTACAGCTATGCTGAAGTAATTCGTGTCAATAGATACATTTGTCTCATCGCGATATTGCTTCAAATGTTTAAAATGAAGTAATTTACCGCTCTCGATGTCTTCAACAAAAAGAAGTAATTTCTTTTCGAAACAAACTACTTCTTCAAGCAAGGCGTAGGCTGGGTTGCCCTTTCCTTGCAGTTTTAGACTTAGTTCATTTAGTTTCATTGTGGTATCTACCATGAAGTAGAATTTTTGCAGCCATTTGTCTTCTTCCAATTCGGGATGGTAAATACTTTTTTCATTTAGGAATGTTTTTATGTCACTCAAACACAAAGCAAAACGTTGCAATACGTTACCTCTGGACAGCCATCGAACTTTATTGTGCATAAGTAGCTCAGAATACTGGCTATCTATTTCTGCAAGGAAATCTTTAAACTGGCGATGGTAGAGTGCTTTTGAAAAAATGCTGTTAATAATCTTAATTACCAAGTTCATGATCTCAACTATTTCGGCCGGAAATGTTTGGGCTCAAAGCGCTTCTCGATGAATTATGCAGTGAAATGTTAGAATTTCGTGGTTTATTTTTTTCTGAAGAATTGATGTTACCCCTCTATGTATTCCTGTCATACTTCTGGCTCCATCAATTGCTATAGAAACGATTTTATTTATATCTATTCCATTGTCTTCCAATCGTTTTTGCACAGCATTTGCTATATCTTCTCCACGAGTCTGCCCTGAGAGCAGTAGCAATCCTAGCAGTTCTTCTTTTGGACCTTGGGACGACATATACCTGACAAAAAGGGTAACTTGTGCCGTGTCTTTTATGTCGCAAGACTCATCTATAGCAAGTGATATGGCAGAAGCCAGTTGAATGTCTTCCACTTGCATATGTGTTACATTTGAAGACATTTTAGAAGTTTTATCTTGTACTGTTTTAGCAGATAATGGCAAATCAGTGATTTTTTTCATGATTTCTGCTTTGTTTTTACAATCACGAAACAGTTCTTCAGATGCACGTATAAAACAATCTTTCACGTACTCACCATCTGTAAATCGTTTCCTCTTTTCGCAATTTCTAATGATACTGCAAAGCTTGTCAGATTTACATTATTGGAAGGTTGTAACCACTTCCTTAACATGGGACTTGACTGTGTTTGATTTTTTTGGAGTTCTTTAACAGCTTTTTTTCGTACGTCACCGGCTGGATATTTACCAGCAAACTGGGTATGTTTTGTAGTGAAGCGTCTCTCCAAATTTGACTTCTTATTGTGTGCGAGTTTTTCATGGCAAATGAGACAAGTCCGAAGGCCATCTGTGTTGCATATGAACGCAAACGACTCCGTCCAAACCTGATTGAATTCTCGGTTTTCTTCTTCACTTTTCTCTTTTTTTTGCTGGATGCCATGCTGGCAGCGGAACTGAAAAAATGATTTTTTAAAATTTCGCTTAACTGTCTAAAACGGCCAATTTATTAACCATTATTACTACGTTAACACGATCCTCAGATATATAATTCAATTCTGTTACTGACTTACATACCTTTGAGAAGATAATACGCTTCTAAATCGAATTCTTCTTGAAACAACAAGCGAATAAACCTGCAAAAACCACAAGAGATTAAATTAACACACATGCAACGCATTGGCGGATTTAGGCCAGTTGAGGCCCCGGAAGCAGAAAAAATATTGGGCCCCAATAAAACGAGAGAGACAAGGAAAATAAAAATACGTGTTAACCATATTATTAAATAAATAAAAAATATTAAGTACTATTAATGTTAAGTGTAAAGTCAGGTTTTTGCGGAGCTCCGTGGAGGTCGGGGCCCCGGGCGCGCGCTCGCTGCGCCCGCCCTTATATCCGCCTCAGAGTATTTCGATGTGGCGGAAAACCGTCCTCTGTGCCAGCGTTCCAAAATTCCCTTTTCCAATATATTTCTATTCCTTATCAAAACTCAAGGTCTTAAAACTTTAAAACGTAAAAATGGGATAATATTTACAGTATAGAACGTGTAATGTGTGGACGTTGTCATGTCATTCCGCGTGTTTACTCGTGCAGTTTTACCCGACGTAAAACTGCCAGAAAAGAACGATGTGTGTATTGGGCCTACATTGTAACTTAAAAACAAATAATAAAAATAATTACCTTATGTTTCCTTCAAAATTTTACAGTGAGAAATAAATAAAATTAAAGCACTTAAACGACATACACAAACGATAAAACACTATGATACAGACTACCCTTACACAGTTTACACTTTGTACTAATACTGATTCTATTGGCGACGTACCTGAATATTAACACAAAGTGGCCAATTCCAGGAAATACATTATAATAGAGCTACCAGAGAAATTTCAGCAACCCCATTCAAAGAATTTAAGTTATAAATGGGGGGCAATAAGTGTGTCAAAATGTATAACTGACCAGCCAAACGAACAAAAGACAGACCAGACCCATCCTGATCAATAGAAGAAATGAATGAATGAACAATCCAGTACCAACACGACGCCAGCCTGTCTTAAAAATATATTTTCTTATTTTTTAAGGGTTTTGATAATAAATTATTAATTTTTTGCGTATGGAACTGAAGAGCCGCAACTTTATATCAAAAGAGCCGCATGCGGCTCGCGAGCCGCAGGTTGCCGACCCCTGAGCTAGAATTATGTCACATTAAGAGATAAAAAATGTTACTTAAAAATTAACTTTTATATATAAAAAATCAACAATTATTAATTAGTAATTATCAATATAAACAGATTTAATTTTAAATAGTTTCAACAATTAATAATAAATTATAAACTACACCTATATAAAACATGTCTTATTTATTATTACTACAGTAAATAGTAATGTTGACAGAGATGATATCAAAATACACAAATATGCCGGAAATGCGGATTTGATTGAAATGTATGGTTTGTAATCTTTATTTGTGCGAATGTAAACAATTTTGAGCACTTTTTAAACTACACATTAAAGTAGTACGGAAAGGTTAGTCATCAATTAGGACTATGACTCAAATACAACCAAGCACGTTTTTCCCGAAAGTTGGTTGGTTTAGTCTACGTAAAAGAAATTGTGGAAGGTTCAGCTCATTTCCAGCTAAGAATTGCAGATTAGCATGTAACCTAAATTAAACGTTTGCTTGATATCTGAATATGAGCAAAACAAGTTGGCAAGATCCGAAATTTCTCAGAAAATATATAAAATAATAATATTTAATGATATTGTAGATGACATGTTTAAATGCGGTATATAAATCAAAAATGCAACTTAAATTTTTGCAAGTAATAAAACTTTCTTAAATTTTTGTTTGAGGTTTTCAATAATATTTCTTTGGATTTTCTGTAGCTCTTAATTTTAAAGTTGCTGAATGAATAATGCTGTTAAATAAGAAACATCAATATTATTAAATTACAGTGAGTGTCATTTAACTTGGTAATAATAAGTCAAAGTAATAAAATAAAAAATGTAATTTGTAAATAGCCTTATAAACACAGAACAATACTTTTAAGCAAAAAAATAAAGAAGACAAGGAAATATTTGTTTTTTAGATTCTGTCAACTAAATGTGAGTCTAGTTATAATCGACAAAAGTCAAAATGAATTATAAATTTAGAAAGAAGTAACTAGTTTCACATTAAAATTAGAACTCCTAAAAAAATTAAAATTTTTTAAAAATAAAGGTGCATAGCACAGAAATATTTAAGGATCACTTCCGAAAAGGAGCGGCAGCAAAATTTAGAATAAAAGCTTTAAAGCTGGAGTTAGGCTAAGATGAAAACCATCGAAAACTATTTAATACATATTAAGGAGCAGTATTGATTAGCGGGACAAAAATAAAAATATATCAACATTGATACATAAAATAAACTTTTGCATACTGAAAAACAATAAAAAAAAGAATATAGAAGAGGAAAATCCACGTAAAACCTAGGAACTAGGCTATATCCAGATAAACTTAAAATGTGCAAAACTGGCAGATCATATCTTAAGGTGCTTAATTACTTAATTTGAAATATTGAAGAATATTGAGCAAATAACAGTTACATAAAAGAAATAGTCAAAATATCAATGAATACGATAGCAAATCAATTTTATTGGTATAAAATACAATATACTAAATGGGGAGGATACAAAAGAAAAAACTTCACATTGAATTTTACATCAGAGTACTAAGGCAACATAAATATTAGACTGTTAAATATAAACAATACTCGTCTTTTTCCACCCCTATTCTGGGCCCTTTTGAGTGTCGGATTTGGGTTAAGTTTTCTTTATCCGTCCACCAATTTTTTCAATGCTCTCTATTTAATACCATTTTCTGCATCTCTTCTATTATTTTTGCTCTTTCTTTTTCCACATCTACTATTTGCTATAACCATATTTTCCTTGGTCTTCCTCTTCTCCTTTTCTTGTGATTTTTGCTCCCTAAACCCTTCTGGTCAATCTGTTTGGGTTCATCCTAGCCATGTGGCCGAACGAGTTTAGTTGTTTTCTCTTTGTACTTGGCTCATTATTGGTTTTTGTTTAGTCATATCTCTAATTGTTTTATTAGTAATTCTATCCCATTTTGTCTTTCATTCCCCTTTCATTTCCAATGCGCTGTTTTTTCATGTGTGCGTCTTCTGCAATGCCTAATTTTTATTTGGGTATATCAGTGTTGAATTCTCAATTTTATTTCTTGTATTGCATTTAGTGCATAGTAGAGCCTTATGTGTTGTTTTTGTTTATTTAGTTGCTTCCCATTTATTATTATTATTTTATTTTTCTATGTATTTATTTTCCTTTTTATCTATTCAACTTCTTTTCCTAGAATTCTTAATCAGTTTATATATTACTATTATAAATAGTAGGGAGCTGAGACTTAATTTCTTTCTTCCAGGCAAACTCATCCGATGTTACTTGTGCGATCTGAAACTTTCCTTTCACTTTATTGTAAGTGTTACTATCTATATAGGTGTTCTAAAAATATTGGTTTTCTACATCACCCTTTCTATTAAACCGAACATCGCTCTGAAGTCTATAAACACCAGAACAAGTTTTTCACTATTTTCTAAGCTACTTTTTGTTAGATTTCTTATTATAAAAATTTATATAAATGCTACTTATTCCTTTGTAACCCCTTTTCTACATTTTTATAAATTTTTGTATAAATCTTAAAACTTATGGATAATAGACGTATAGCTATGTAGTTAACGCATTTCACTTGTTTACTATATATAGATAAATTTTCCCAGTCCATTAGTATTACTCTTGTTTTCCATGCTTTTTTGCATATTTTCCAGAGCTATTTTTATGGCTTCTTTTCCTATGTATTTAATTATTTTTTATTCTATTTTGTTTTCTATAAACAATACAAATGTCGTAAAAAGAAAAATTGACATTTGTGGCTAAAAGTGGATCTTACTCCAGCTAGTCCGTTTAGAAGCTGTAAAAGAGTCGCCTGCCTTTTAACAAACTAAAATAAGGAGACTAATAGAAATATAAATTGTACATAAAGCATACAAAAAGCTCTGGATAAACTTATGGTCGTTTGCACTATACGTATTTTATAATGTAAAACTAAAAATACAAGTATCATTTTACAAAATAATTTATTTACAATAAACTTAAATGAATAAGCCATCGTGGTCTCGTGATTGAGGGGTGAGCTGCTATGCTGACGGATCCAGGTTCATTCCCGGTGCTTTCTGATGCCTGATGGATGGACTGCTTAGTCACTAAAAATAAATTAGTGTACCTGCATTCTCCTCGAACAAGAGGTAAAGACGGTGGTCTAAGGCGCGGTGCTTGCCACGTCGCCCTAACCTCTTAGTTTTCAGGCCGTGCTTTTACGCGGGGCGTTAGAGCCTTACCATTAAACTCGAATAAACCATTAATTTATTTAGACGTTAGAACTGGACCGTTTTTGTATGTGCTTTCATCACAAAGCGCAAATGTTTTAACTCCAGTGTTCTTAAATACTCTTACAACTAATTATATTGTAACTTACATCCTGAAAATACGAAAGAAATACCCAAAAATTCAAAGTTTAGAAGTTATAAAAATTCAGCATTTTGCAAAAAAATTCTCCCATAATTAATAACATGGTCATTCAAATATTATATCTAGTTAAACTGACCCAAAAGTCTAATAATTTCTTGTTGCTTATTAGGGCAAAATGCAAATTTTTTCCTACGATCTGCCACATTCACCCACGTATGATGCCTCCTTATTAAAAAGAATTTCTGGCAAAATCTGAAGGCGATCTAATGAGTTTAATGTCAAGTCCGGTCGATCCAAAAATTTTGGGAAAAAATTAATGATTTCGCGTAGTCTCATCAGCTGCCACTAGGTGGCCACACCAGAGGGGTTATGCACCCACTACGTTACTGTACTGACAACGCACAGTGGACATTTACGGGGGGCCACATGAGGGCAAAACCCGTTTTGCTGGATACAATGAATTTAAGTAATGTACAATAGCAAACATACTTTCTTGTTATCGTCTGCCTCGGGAATGATGAGTAAGGTGCAGAACTCCAGCTCAGTGTCCACCTGAGTCATCAGAGCACATGTTCGTTGGTCACTGGTTACCGAGTGAAACTATTGTCTTCCCCCCGTTCACATCGCTAGCTAATCGATCGCTTATCCATCGAAATAAATGGCATTGGGTGGTTTGTGTCGCAGCTTGTCTTCGTGCTGTACAGTTGCCAACGATTGCAAAGAACTGATGCCACTTTGGATGTCGCCTTTGGTGATCTGGTGAGGTAGAGCAAACTGGGAAGCCAGCGAGTTGAATGTCTCAGACGCTGTTTTGTAACACTTTATGAAATGCTTTAGGGACAATGAGCCGGCGATATTCCAACTTGGGTGCATCCAGTGATGAGTCTTTGCCGCTCTCTTCTTCCTCCTCATCGTCATCGGAAATGATCTCAGATAAATCAATTTAAGGCGTAGGTTCATTTCGGTTCAGCAGATGTTCCAGCGCCTTGCGTTTTCGATCTTGGTTGCGATTAAACTTGTCTCTCTTCGCTTGGAGACTGGAAACTGTAATCCAGTCGAATCAACGAAAGGGGATATGTGGCGAAGCCGCTTACTGCGCTGGTCGTCTAGAAATTAACGTAATTCTTTTCCATTAGCTTGGTGCACACCACACACCTGCAGTTAGTTCCCAGCTTAGATTGACAAAGAGCAATGTAAAAGAGAGAACTATATGCGGCCTGATGCTCCCGGATCTTCACTTTTTACTCGTCTGTCTCCTTCGCCGCAGGTCGATGAAACCAGTGCGCCACTTGTTTCTCGTAGTGCTCGTATAGTCGCTTGACTTTCACCATGACGGCGTCCATATTCTGTGCGTAGATATCTTCGCCCATTTTCCAATGATGGACGACTTCTTTAGCCACTGTATCGGCCAGTTCGTTGATCGTCTTCGAGTTGGCACAAGGTTGCTGATAATAGTAGAACTTGTAGAAGCGCAGAATGTCGCCTTTTGGAGGTAGCTGAATGGGTGGAAGCTCTGCAAAGTAGCCCAGAACCGGACACAAGGTCCCTTTGCGAGTTGTATAGGTTTTGGTGGCATGGGAGTGGCAGAATTGAATAAACAGCTATAGAAATTGGGTAAATTGGCTAAAACACAGCGCCGAGCCGATAATGCAATGCGTACAATAACCGCCCGCATCGCAAATATCCACTTTGCGTAGGCAATACAGTAACGTAGTGAGTGCCCACCTAAAGGTGTGACCATCTAGTGCCAGCTGATGAGACTACGCGGAATCATTAATTTTTTTCAAAAAACAATATTTGGATCGGCCGGACTTGACTCATCAGATCGACTCCAGATTTTGCTAGAAATTCTTTTTAATAAAGAGTCATTCATGGGTGAATTTGGGTGAAGATCGGAGAAAAAAAATGTTAAGTGCATTCTGACCTATTGCGTACTAGTCATGGGGGATACTTTAAGTGTACTCAACTTTTAATTTTGTGATATTTCTAGGATAATATTCTAATATCTACTTAACCTTTTACAATATATGTAAACTTTAATTATAAATTGATTTACAATTTACAACTGTAGAGAAAAAAAATCGTTGATATATAAATTGATTTCGGACTATTGTTTATACCCTCAAAGTACATTGAATATTTAAAAAAAATTATAATTGCAATGATTATTTATATACTTAATAAACTTTTTGTTAGATGATTATAATATTCTTATTTCACTTGATACTAATAAAAATCATCTCACAAACATTTCTCAAGTTTTTTATTCAATAAATTTGCAGCTACATAAATGGGGTTAAAGTTAAAGTAAGCAACTTATCTTTTAATTAGCAACACAACGAAATTAAGGCAACATCTTTACAACTCTGCTGCTGGTAGATAAATTGCTACCTCTTCGTATTATATGTTATTATGATTATTTATAAATAATAATAAAAGATCGAAAAATTTATATTACATTTAAACACAAAATGTTCTTAAGTAAATATGGTCTAAGAAAGTAGGTTTAAGTGTAAATAAAACAATTATAACGCATTTTACAAATAATAGAAACAAGCAGTTAAGTTCTGTTAAAGAAATTTAAACTGAAGTCATATACTACAAGAGCTAAGTTTAAGATAGTTATGGGTATGTATTTAATGAAGCAAAGGCACTTAAATTTTTGAATGTATCCATCAATAATGGATAACAAGTTACTTATGAAGCTTTATGGAACATTAACCCGCATAGAACTACTATTGTTTACAAACGTATAAAAGAGTGTTGAATAAAAAATTGGGAAAATAACAAGTTAAAGAAAATCTGAATTTGTAAACCGCTATCCTTGTATTACTAAAGTAATTTTAGTAAAGCAATTATAAATTCTAAATTGTTAGCGAAAAGACTATTAGAAAATTGCTTAAATTCTTAAAGAAAATCACTTTCTTCTAGTTGTAGTTTATATAGGGGCAAGCCGCAATAGATTCTATATGATTTTTGTTTTTGTTGTGAGATATAGGTGCATCTACTTCATAGACTGGTTTGCAGCCAAACCCATTAACTATAACGGTGTGACTCACAATAGCGTGCGATGGAAATTAATGCGCTGATAAACCGCCTCTGTTTGCTTCTTGATAAGCAAATGTAGCACACAGTGGGTACACATATAAAAATCCATACTTTCATTTGATGCAGTTTTGCAAAGAAGTCATCGTAAAATCTGTCTCTTAGATTTTACACACCAAATTATTATTGAACCACTTTTGTCGTATTCCTCATTTACAAAATTATAATAAACGTTTGCTAAATCTACATTTTTGGTATTCAAAAGAAAGTTTGTTAATAGATGTAGGTAGTACACCGTTCGATTATCTTGAGTATTTTGGACATACGAGGATTATTTGGTGCTCATTTCTAAACCCCCTTACCATAATCCCATCTCTACCTGTAACTTTGATTGTACGCTAACCCACCTTAGTCACAACTAAACGGGATTTTTACCGCCGCCCGGCATTTCGATTCGAACCCTCGTGAGTGACGGAGCCGCCAGCCAGCCAGCCGACCAGGTGCTGCATTATTGCGCTGTGCTTGCACGCTGTCGCTGCCTTTTGTACGTTACGCCCCGTCCGTGGTGCTGCAGTACATCTGGCCAAGGAAAACCCACACCCGGGTTGAAGCCGCCAACGAAGACCACGCCGATATCGGCCGTCGAGGCTACTAGAGACCATTACTTGCGGTAAGTCTCGTTTTAGTTGTTACGTCGTGCATTTGTTCCCAACAGCACTTTCTTCCCGCAGTCTGGAGAGTGCACAACCGACCTGCCGCCCACCATATTTGAAGTTATTTAATCATAGTTGTATTGTTTTTTTTCTCAATTTCTTTGTTTGCTTAATCGTCACTTTGTTATTAATTCTTTTGTGTCCAATACATACAGTTTACACAGCTCTGTTTCATTTTATTTCCTGTTTTGTTTATTGAGTAACCTTAACTGTCATTAATTATCAAACAAGGATTAAATATTACGTTATATATCATCTACATTTTGTATTAAATGAGATAAAATAATTTTTCCTCTATTTTCCAAGCAGTATATCCGTTTAGAATGTGAATAATTACTGTGTGAGAAATGTCATACAAAGGTGTCGCCTAATATTTAAATGCGCTCTGTTCTTTGATTATTGAGGAAACTTTGTCTGATTTTTGTGATTAAGAAAATAAAGGGATAAAAACATTTTTAAAAGGTGTAGCTGCAGTTTTGGAAGGTACACAGCGTTGTACGGTATATAAAATAGAGTAGACAAGCGGCGTACTATTAAGACATACATGTAATACAAGAAAAGTGACAGTATGAAAACCATGGGTAAAAAAATTGACATTGTTTCAGTTTAAAACGATATGGTTGTTCCATTACTACAGGCATTAACACAAGGGCGTGGAGTCTTCAATAAACAGGATTTTTAGTGGGCTCAGTTATATTCATTAATCTTTGTTGTATGGCAACTGCGCTACCATAGATTGTGATAATCTTCTGCTTTTAAAAGAAACAGTAATAGTTCATGACCATTATCCTGTACCTTTAAGTGACTTGTGGAAATTTTAGCACTTGAGGTGTGTATGTATTACACAACCACACAAAATAATATTTTGAGTGTGGGGGTCAGATTATGTTTACTATATGTTTTTGGGGTCGTTAAATCCGAATCCGATCACAAAAATAAAACAGCACGTCAGGGTTTCGGCATAACCTCAAAAAAACCCCATTATCTAAGCTATTTAATACTGTAACGTTTTGACTCAAATTGTAAACCAAAAAAAAACAATCAGTTAAACCCCATAACCCAATAACCCTAAACCCCATTTCCCCGTAACCTTATAACCCAATAACCCAATAACTTCAAGAAACCCCGTAATCTAATCTGTAACGTTTTGACTCAAGCTGCAAACTAAAAAACCAATCAGTTTAACCCCATAAATTTTTAGCACATAATTCCGTAAGCCCGTAACCCTATAAACCTAATAATCCCATTAACCATATAAAACCAAGGTGGAACGTTTGGCATCAGCGTTGCCCGATGTACACCGCGAGGAAGTTGCACGATCGGATTTTATACATCATATAATCCTTACGCTTTGGCAAAAAATTTAAATTTGTGGAATGCTTACCAAGAATAAATAAATGATTGGATAAATAAATTTTATATACATAAAAAATAATGACTAGAATCCTTAACGCCTAGAATAAATGACTAGAGTAAATGACTAAAATGGAAATTGAATGACTAGAGTAAAAGAACTTAAAAATGAAATGAATAGAATGAAAATTTCTGAGACACAACTACAAATGGTGGGTGAATAGAGCGAGAAAGCAAACTTACAAAAGCCTTACTGCCAGGATTATAGGACCATAGGGTTATAGGGTTATGGGGTTATAAGATTTAATAGAATGGGTTTAAGGAGTCGCCAGTCCTTGTGACATATTGCGATAATACAAATTTACCGTAATAATTTCTTTTCTCGATTACGAGGTTATGGGATTATAGAATTATCCACAGCATTCTTATTTCACATACTATTAGGTGTATAAATAAGTTCTCAGCTTTAGATTTCACAAGATGCAAATCACCGTTTACATGTAACGTATTAGTCCACCCGCTTGCGGTTTTAAAGCAATGACATTTGGTTTTTCGAAACATCATGCGATTTGGCGTTTAATGCACATAACTTCAATAATCAGCTGTGTTCACGACGGCAATCACAAAAGAGCATATTCGATTTTCTATCCACTTCGCGTTTCATCTTAAGAAAAACACTGCTGAAGCCACCGGAATGATTTGTGCTGCATATGGTGAGAATGCTGTAATGCAACGTGCAAAAAGTGGTACCAAAGATTTCGCGGAGGAGAGTCTTGAAGATCAACCACGCGCTGAACGCCCTCAAACATTTGACACGGATGAGCTGCAGACATTGCTGGATCAAAATAATGCGCAAACTGAAAAAGAGCTTGTAGAACAGCTTGGCGTCACTCAGCCAGCCATTTCCATACGTTTGCATGCAATGGATAAGATACAAAAGGAAGGTAGATGGGTTCCGCATAAACTGTCCGAAGACAACAAAAATTGACGGCGTGACACCGCACTCCATTTGCTTTCAAGGAACCGAAAAAAGGATTTTCTGCATAAAATTGTTACGGGCGATAAAAAATGGATCTTGTACGACAATCCCAAGCGCAAAAAATTATGGGTAGACCCTGGCAAACCTTTGACATCGACTCCAAAGCTCAATATCCATGCCAAAAAGAATGTACTCTGTATGTGGTGGGATTGGAAAGGTGTGCTATACTATGAACTGTTTAAACCAGGTGAAACAGTTACGGCGGATTGCTACCAACAGCAATTCATCAATTTAAGCGACGCAATCGAAGAAAAGAGGCCATTTACTGGACAAGGAAGTCGCAAAGTCAATCTGCTCCATGATAATGCCCGAGCACATGTTGCGAAGGCGACGCAAGAACACATATTCGCGTTAGGCTGGGAACTTTTCCCACATACGGCGTATAGCCCAGATATGACCCCTTCCGATTATCATTTATTCCGGTCGTTACAGTATCATTTGGCTGATATGCACTTCAAAACAGAAGAAGAAGTCCGAAAATGCATCGATAACTTTATCGTCTCGAAGCCGGTGAGCTTCTATCACCAGGGAATTCGCAAGTTACCCGAAAGATTGCAAAAGGTAATCGATGCCAACGGAGAATACTTTGATACTTAAGCTTTTTTTGTTTGTTTTTAAATAAAACTTTAATTTTGCAGAAAAAAGCTGAGAACATATTTATACACTTAATATCAGTGGCAGCAGAATTAAATTTTGATTTATGTTCAGACTACTTACCAATAATAGAAACCATCAGCGAAAACATAATAAATGTAAAGAAAGTACTTCAGTTGCACTCCTCCAAAATAAACTGACAGAAATATAGAAATATTATTAACAAAAATATAAACTTAAACGTAAGTCTCAAGAGCCCATTCAAACTAGAAAAAGGTACAGTAAAACTCATTACAATTCTACAAGAAGCAGTAAAACAAACTACAGCACCAAGAAAACCATAAACAACGAATATTTCTCTAGAAATTAAAAATTTAATAAAAAAAAGAAATTTTAACAGAAATAACAGGGTCATAATCCAACAGATAAAACAATACTCAATCAGTTAACGAACAAACTTAAAATAAAACTTGAGGACACACAACCATACCTTTTCTGACTATTAGCTAATCTCAATCGATTCTATAATTCTATTTGGCGACCAGTAAAAGCAAATTCTAAGCTATTGTAGCTGAGCCATTCACTTAGAAAAGAATCACCTACATCAGCATTCTAGACAAGAAGTAATAAAAAAGACAACTTATTCGCTGAACATCTCTCCAAAGTTTTTACACTAAATGATAATGGAACTGATTAAAAATTAAAGAATTTTTAGATCAGAGACGAAATAGCTCAATCAGACAACAAAAAATCGTTTCGATTCGATCAAATAACTCCTAAAATGCTAAAGAAACTCTTAAAAAAGCTATTGTCAGCTTGGGTTTCGTCGGTCATGTTCAACCACACAACACTGTCACTAAATAATTTATATAAGAAATAAAACACTAAGAGACAAGTAATATTATCCCTCAGTATTCCTTGATGTAAGCCAAGCTTTTGACAAGGTTTGACATGAGAGCTTCCTTTACCAAGTTAAACATTCGCTATTATTAATTTTTAACCATCTTAAGTTATATCTAAACGACCGTCAATTTAGAACCAGAATTAAAGGTGGAACGTCAACCCAAAACAGTGTATAAGACCCAATACTTTATCTCCTGTATACGTTAGACCTACCAACTCCTAATACCATAATTCATACTATCGCCGACAATTTGAATATAATTCCAAGTCATAAAAACCCAAATATTGCATCCAATAATCTATAGCATTACCTGAACCCACTACAGAATTGGGCAAAAAAGTGAAAAATAAAAATAAACGAATCATAGTTTACACAACTAACTTTTACTTAAAAAAGATTGTTGTTCCTTAGTTTCCAGCAATAACAAAATAATATTTAAATCTACAACAATCAGGTATCTCGAACTACACTTAGATAACAAACTTACCTGGAAGTAACACATATTAAAAAGGAGAAGAAACTATTCTGAGATTTAAAGAATTATACTGGCTTCTTGGAAGAAGATCCCACTTATCCTTAGAGCACAAGCTGTTAGGGTACAAAATTGCAATAAAATTTATATTAAAGCCAGTAAGTCAAGCGTTGCTATCCTTCAGAAAGCTTAATCAAAAACCATAAGGAAAATCACAGATGTGGCGAAAAACACACTCCATAACAATCTTAGTATGAGATTCATTTAAGAGGTAATAGAAAAGCGAAGTGACAATACCACTAAAGACTACAAGGATATCCTGATTCTCTCTTACAACCACTTCTACAGTAACCAGACAGTATAAAGCTAAAAAGAATATTACCAATCGACTTCGAGTCAAGTGCCGGAGGTCGCGTTATTTTTTGGAATAAAGTACTGTTATCACTGTTCATGGGATTATTTATTCTAATTACTAATAAAAATGCAAATAAAAAAATACTATCAAAAGTATCTCCCGCCTTTCCTAAATATTCTGCTAGACATTAGAGCATATGATATTAAACCCCTGTTACTTCAACATTTTTTTATCACCATTACTAAACCTTGAAGGAAAACATTTAATAAATTTAATAAATTACCTTTTACAGTTGCACGTTTGATTTGTGTAAATTAGAAATGTATTTTGAATTAACAGACTCTTCCACACCCTGCATTAGCATCGTTTACTGCGAGATTATTCACTCTCGGAGAGAGCTGCATGCTCGAGCAGTAATCGCCGCCGGCGCGCCGGCTGACCTTTCACTTTAATTGCACAAAACTCCCAAATCGCTTCATCAGAATTTCAGCAGCCTCTAAACCCTCTTCCCACTCAGCCAAAGAAAGCCTTAATCCGGCGACCCAGCGCGGGCTGCAGGAAGCGCAGGGCACTTGAACCTTCATTAACTCGAAGCCTCTCGAAATCCGCCGGCCATTCCTCGAATCTCGCAGCTTCCGCTCTTTAATTCGGACGACTTTTATGTAGGCACGGGTAAGAGGTTCGTGAGGCTACACGGCTGCAGCCGCGTTGTCTTTGTCCGCGCGGAACAGAATGTGGGAGGGTTTGAAAACCCGCGGATGTGCCTTCGGGGCTAAAACTGCGGGCTTCGGCGCCGAGACCTGCGGCTTTGACTTTAATTGAATTTGGGCTGGAATGATGGTTTCTTTCGAAAAACAGCTAATGTAACATCCATTTTGATTTAAAACTTCCACAAGTCAACTAATGGTACAGGATCTACTAAATTTGACACCAATATGTATGTTTCGAAGATAGCATCCGGCAGATAATTACCACCTTGAAAAACATTCTATTAAGTAGATGTTGCGTGGCTCAAAATAAAATTTTAAGGAGAATTTTGGCGATTTCTTCTCGAATTCTTACTACCATACCGTACACCTTGTTTTTAAGACAAACCACAAGACCATAAAATGTCACTATTTCTCAAAATTACATAGTTTTTAAATAACTATCGTCCAGGTGGCGTTTATATTTTATTTTGCTATAACCAAGCGTTGTAAATGTTTTGGAAAATTCTGTATATCGTACAAAAATATTTTCATCATGACGTTACAGTGGTTGTGGTTGTGAACTATTATCATTCCTTTATAAACTAGGGGATCACGACAACAAATAATGGCTTAGTTGCCATATAACGAAGATAGGTGTAACTGAGCCCATCAGAAGGAGTTTTGTTTATTGACAAGTCCCTTTAGAAGAAAAACACTTCGTCAAACATCTACATTGTATCAATATTTATTGATTTCCATCATTTGTTTGGAACATTGATTTTATGTTATATTCTTTCTTCTTCTTCTTGCGGTTCCTATCCGTTCCGGATGTTGGCAACCATTTGGGCTATTATAATTTTGTTGACTGCTGTCTTGAATAACTGTGTTGTGGTCATAGAAAACCATGTTCGCAGGTTTTGAAGCCATGATATCCTTCTTCTACCCGGACCTCTTTTGCCTTGTACTTTTCCCTGCAGTATAACTTGAAGTAGTTGGAATCTGTTTTCGTTCCGCATAATGTGTCCTAGGTACTGGAGCTTTCTTGTTTTTATTGTAGTCAGTATTTCTTTTCTTTTTCATTCTTTGCAGAATTTCGTCATTCCTGACTCTCTCTATCCATGACACTCTTAACATTTTGCGATAAGCCACATTTCAAATGCCTCCAGCCTTTTTCTGTTGTTTTGTCAGGGTCCATGACTCTACTCCATAAAGGAGGATAGGAAGACGTAGCATCTCAGAAATCTCATCTTTGAATTAATTGTTAAATTGTGGCTTTTGAAGATGGTACTCATTTTGTTGAACACGGCTCTAGCCTTTTCAATGCGGATCTTTATTTCCTGTGAGTTATCCCACTGGTCATTAATGGTGCTACCAAGGTAAGTATACTTTTCCACTTGTTCTATAGGTATATGGTTTATCATGAGTTGACATCTGGGGATATTATTTTTACTGATGATCATTAATTTCGTTTTGTTTATATTGATGTCTATGCCCTGTCTCTGACTACATTCTGTTACTCTGTTTAATAGTACTTGTAAGTCCTCTAACTTTTCAGCAAAAATGACTGTGTCGTCTGCGTACCTGATGTTATTTAATCTTTCTCCATTTACGAGAATCCCTATATTTGTGTTTTCTAACGCTTCTCTGAAGATATATTCTGAATAAAGGTTGAACAATAGCGGAGACAGTACACAGCCCTGTCTCACCCCTCTCTGGATTTCTATAACAACGATGTTTTCTTCTAATTTCATTGATGCCGTCTGATTCCAATATAGATTTATAATAATTCTTATGTTATATGATCTATTAAATCCAGCGACTTGCAATTAAACAGTGCGCCTTTACAGCATCTGTTAATCATAAAGTTAAACTGAACGCTGCAGATTTTTTATGAAATCAGCTTGAATAGTCTCGATGTTATTTGGAATATGAGCGGTTCGAGGTCTTTCTATAAATTTCCTTTTTAGGCTTTATTAAAGTTACGTATCCTGGGTTAATGCTTACAATTCTTTTATCTTAAATTAAAAATATGTCAAAATTTCTTACACGTCATTTTTCTCATGAAGTGGTTCAGTGACACACTGGTCTATATTAGCAAAATAACAAATGTCAGTAAAATTTCCTGTCATTTAATGCTGTGTCTTTTTAAGCTGACTCTACACATTTTAAAGTTTTCTATTTATTATACTTTATATCCTTAATTACAAAAACGACGACACCTTTATATGACATTCCATCCTAACACAGTAACTGTTCACATACTGAACCGGCTGCAGCACTACTGTTTAAAAGGAGCACATCTTACAGTATCACCCCAAGGAAAATCATTTATCTCTTTTGGTACAAGAATGTAAATAGGGTATAACAATATATTTCCGATCTGCCCGAGACTTGATTATTTTATTTGTTAGATATGCAATGGGGAGAGCAATACTATTACGTGTAAAATAGGCATAAAAATGTTCTCAACTATTCAGACTTGGATTGTGTAATTTACACTGTGCAAAAAAGCCTCATCATCGATAAAAGGTACATTATCAACAAATTAGCGAATTTGTTGGCCTAAATAAGGAGATGGTTCCTTCGCGAAAACCAATGGGTCAAAGAAGATACTTATCCGCCAAGACCGGAGTTTGGAGCACTACTCAGAATAATCAACAGGAAAGATCGTCATCATCAGAGACTTGCGATTGCAGACCATATCGCGACTTTGAGTTTCCTGTAACAGTAGATCGCTGCACAGATTGCCTACCTCCTATTTAACATTAATTGCTCGCAATGAGGCTAATACTACGACATCCTTTCTTGCGACTACCACTGATTTTTCTGCACCGACAACGAATAGACAAACTGAAAAGCGTCTGCAAACACACGAGTGGTATAGAATCGTCTTTTTATATTATTAATCGAGTATTAATACTTTGTAGATGCTGAAAAAAAGAACAATTGGTAAAGTTATCAGTTATTATAGCAGATCACGTTTAGTCAAAGTTAGAGGCAACATTTCCAATTAAACCTACATCGACGTGGTGTTACAGGGCGTGGTACTTTATTTTTTTTAGGGTGCTCCAAGCAACACTCGGCTGCATACAGCACGTAACGTAGTAGGCTTCCTTCAACAAAATAAGGTGGCCGGGCCGATTACTTGATGTTTCACCGGTCAAAAATATCTGGAATATCATTGCCCAAAGGGTACAACAATATCCACGACCTTTAAAATACAATAAACCTATAGCATAAAAAATGTGATTAACAATATTTTTGTTCTAGAAGATTGTCGTTTCAGTTTTTTAAGGCTGGTGAATTATAATCTCTTCGCTCTATACATAGGCAGATTGTGACTCAGAGTAAAAAAACTAAACCCCTTGAAAATAGCATCAAAGTGGATGCTAAAACATCGGAAATTTCTCAAACATCGACGCGGTTTAACCCGTGAATCTAATTGTTCACTCATCATTGACCGCGGGAACCTTTCCGAATATTTTATACGCCTTACGAGGAGGAAACCTTAAATATGAGCGTAAGTAAGCTGTATTTCAAGCTTATTCTACCTAAGACTAGACTTTTATGTGACCTTTTCTAAAATCCTACAGAGACAAATAAGTTATCCTTTTCAGTTTACGACTAAACTATTATCAAACATTTTTTCCTACGACCCTACGTCACCGTGCATAATCTTTCCTATTATTCCTTAAGCGAACCGGTTATCCAAGCTTTCGAAAGAGGTTTCAACTTTGCTATCACTCCTACCAAACATATCAAATCCCAGACAGAATCATCTGTTATCAAATTTTCCGAAAACATAGCCAATGAAATCATACAAAACGTGTCCAAAGTTCTGCGTACAGCTGTTACCCAAACAAAATATCAAACCTTCCAAACTACAAGCCCTCAAAATCTAACTATTACCTTACCAGCAGACAAAGGTAATACCACAAAATAACATTGCCAAAATGGACGACTTACTAAAATCATCAGACTATCGCCAAGTACTCAACAATCCTACAACCAAATCAAAAAAACTAAGACCCTTATTAACAACTCGAATTTATCTCTTAATACTAAACTAAAAAAAAGAATACCCAAATTGGACGGCCTTCCAAAAATCCATAAGAAAAACACGCACTTACGACCCGTTGTCAGTAGTTTGGTTCACCCACCAATAACTTAGCCAAATACTTTGCAAAATTTTTCAGCCCCTTACAGAACAAGCCTCCTCATACGTCCGAAACTCCTACCACTTCTTAGAAATTCTCAAATCCTTTGCCATTCGTGAAGATGACACAATGATCAGTTTTGATGTTGTCTCTCTCTTTACTAATATATCATTCCAGAGACGTTGCAGCTTCTAAGTACTAATTACAATTTGAAAGACGCCACCGTCAAATTAATTAACCATTGCCTATTTTACTTTCCGAAACAAATTCTACCGCCAAACCAATGGTCCTTCTATGGATTCCCCACTTTCACCTGACGTAGCTAACTTATTCATGACCGATTTTAAAATAAAAGCTTTCCGAATAGATTTCCCACCTTAATAAACTTTATACCAATATCAAGTTTACAATGGAAGTCAAACATAAAAATTCCTTCCTTTTTTGGCGCTCTCATAACCAAAACTCTTTCCAACAGCAATTTCTATCATACACAAAATCCCAACGTCACCCTGCTCAAAAATTCACTCAGTTGCAAAATTCTTAATTACCAGATCTCTCAGACTTTCCAACAGTGAGAACCGACAAACTGAAATCAATGCCGTTATCAAAACTTTAATCAAAAATCTCTAACCCACATTGTTAGCAATATTAATAAAAATACCAATTCCAAAATCTATGACCTTTCCGACCCAACAAAAGCATTCTACCTCATATCAAAGGCATTACTGGTAGAATAAGCCGCATAATGATTAAAAAAGATATAGGAACTGTCTTCTTGACCAACAATAAAATAGCTGACTTTATCCGCTCAGCTAAGGACCATTGCCCTCATGAATCTCAAGGTGTCTACGAAATACGTTATGGTAACTTTCTTTTAGCTGTACGGAAGGGTAATGTTTTTTCCGCTTTGGCCAAACATAACAAGAAACCGGACATATAATTAATTTTTCCAATTCCAAAACCATTTTTGATTATAGCTCCAAGATATTGTAATTTGAATGCCAAAATTTTCTGCTGTATTGCCTGCTAAATATTCGGTCTTCTTAAGACTAATCTGTAATTCTCATTTCTTATAGTTCACATACACTTTTCTGATCATATATTCAAGGTCAAAAGAGTTTTACATCAAAACCACCTGCTTATCCGCAAAATTTAAGGTGTACAGACGTTCGTTATGAATGGATATTCCCATCCCAGCATAATTTCTTTTCCAGTTTTGCGATACCACTTCAATATAGATGATAAAAATAGTGCTGAAACAGAGCCTTGTCGTAGTCCTCTTGTGGGTTTTATTGGACCAGAAATTTGTCGATTAATTTTTTTGTAGAACATTATTTTCGTATGGTTTTTTAATTATTTTTATTGGCTTCCAGTAATTCAGGGCTTTCTAAAGTTTACATCCCAGTACCAATTTACTGAATTATAAGCTTTCTCGAGATCTATAAAAGCCAAGTGCGTTTCTTCTCCCACTGCTATTTTGTTTTTTGTTATAAACAAATTATCTACACTTGATCTGCCAAGTGTAAACCCACTTTGCTCTCTAATTCTTCCTTTTGCAAGACTTTACGAAAGAACTGTTAACACTTACACCTCCTATCCATTTGGGTTTTGCTTATTTTCTCGTATATGAATATATATGATGTCTTCCACTTTTGTGAAATTTTATATTTTTCCAGCACTTTTGAAATAGATGTTCAATTCTTAGAAGCATTTATCTTTCATATTTTATCGATTCAGCTGGAATTGTTCTTGATCCTGTCGATCTTTAATTTTTCATTGTTGTAACACATTTTCTTATGTCATCTATAGTTATTTGTACGGAAGCTGAATTTGTTTCATCTTGAATAGGTTCCATATTTTTAACAAATTTTGAGCGATTTTCTACTAATAATTCTTTATAAAGTTTTTTCCACTGATTTACAATATATGAGTTTATTTGTGGTGTTGGTTTTCATTTGCTTAATAGTTCCCCATACTTCTGTCAATTTGGTTCCACCTATATAACTGTTAATCTAATTACATTTTTTCCCAATATTTGTTCTTTTCTTGTTTTACTGTGTATTATTGCCTGGTTTTGTATCTCTTTTCTTTAACCACTTATTATATAATTTGGTTTTTTTATTAATGTTTGTACTTCTCTTAACCAAAGTTGTGGTTGTTTGTTATTGGTTCTGCTAATTTTGCCTACTCCTAGAGCCTCTAAGGCTGTTTCAGTTAAACATTCTTTAATGGTATTGTGTTTAGTTTCAATATTTTTAGTTATTTCTTATTTCTTTAACTTTGCTTCTAATATATTCTCGTACAGATTTCTAATGTGCTCTTTCGGTAATGGTTGCAACTTAAACTTTTGTTTGCTTTCTATGTTTAGATTTTGTTCTGGGGATTCCGTTCTTTTACGTAATGCATTTCTATAGGGCCATACTATTTTAGTTATTAGCATAAAATGATCTGTTCCACAATTTACACTGCGTTAACACGGCAATCATAAGACTTCATACTTGTAAGTCTTATCATAAAATAATCTAAGGTAGATTTTTGATTTAAAGAAGTTCTTTCCCGTGTATATTGTGCTGCTTTGTGATTAAAGAAACCATTTAAGTTGTTTAGTTTATTTTGTTTACACAAGTCTACAAGCAGTTTTCCAAAATTATTCACAATTTGTTCACCGAAATGTTCTACTACTTCATCAACTTGGCAAAAGTACCTAGTCTTGCATTAAAATCTCCGGCAATGATAAATTATATACTTATCCCATCTTTATCTACAGTTCCCTGGAGATCTTGCTAGAAGAGTTCTTTTATTCTTCCATCTGCATCATTCGTGGTCACATATACATGAATAATATTTGTAATTCTCCCATATAATGACATATTTAGTAATATAATTCGTTCCGAATACATGTGTAGTTTTAATATATCGATTGAATTGCATCTTAACGAGAATAGAGACTCCTGCTCGAGCCCCGGAATATTTCTCTACGTCAGACCAGGATCAAAATGCACATATTCCCCTAAGACTTTGTTACCCTATTTTTTCTTTTTTGTTTCAGTTAATAAAGCGATGTCATCTTTTAATCTTTTTAAATCGCTAACTATTTCGATTGTTTCATTAGTCATACTCTGCACATTTCATTTTGTCCATATCATTGGCCGTTTTCTTGCCAATTTTCCTCTTAGTATATTTTCGCTTATTGCGAATAATGTCAGCTTACTACAAATTATGTTCTGATGGGCGGGCTGCTAACTTAAACATCAACCCCCACCTTAAAGAACCAGGAATTTCTACCGGGGTGTATTGTCTTATCCGAAACGTGCCAGTTTTTAGGCGCCGGCAACTTGTCCTTCGCCCTATCCTGTGAGCTAAAGTTTATTACAACTACAGTCAGAGAGCACAACATAGACGTGGGAAATAGGGTTTGCTAATAGAGTTGCTAAGAAAATTCGCGGAGGCATTTCTCGAGATTTATGAAGCATGCGTATTCGACATTAACATCTTCTTCGAAACCATATTACCCTTTGCTGTCCTCTCGTCATTTTACATTTTGGTTTTTTTTCTGTACTTTTATTAGTGTGTGAAGAACTATTTTTGCATTAAGTTTTGGTTTCCCTAAATCGTTGCGAATTCGAGGTCTATCACGTCAATCGTGTAACTTCTAAATGCGCCACCAAGTCGAATAGTAGGTTACCCAGCACAACTCTGCCACCTAATGAGTTCACACGGAAACCTATTCAAGGACATCTTTATTCAGAACACGTATCAAGTGACTGAATAACGCCTATTTCTTGTGTTTAAATATCACAGAAATAGAATTAAGAAATCAAATATAAAACTTTTCTGGGAAAGGTTGTATATTGCTATTAAGTGTTTTGTTTATTTTACTGTTCATATGGGTTACATTTAAACTTTGAATGATTTTTACCCTTGCGACGTAAAAATTGTGGTTTGTCCTTATATATACATCTTGCTAAAAACATGATTTTCTTTAAAAACTTAAGCAATTTTCTAGGGTATTTTTATTAATACTTCGGAGCTTATAACATAACAGAACGGGAGCTTTAGAACCGCAGATCCTCTCAAACTTCTTCTTTTCTTAATTTTCTCTTTAATGATTTTTTATCTACTAGCAATATTAGTTCTACGCAATAACGACCAGTTTTTTCTATTCGCTTCTTTCATGACAGCCTATACATTTCTTTTTGTAATATTTTTGTCAACTACACTGAAGCTTTGCAAGCAACTACTAATCCATTATTCATGAATATATCCAAAAGGCAGTAGTTTAAATCCGTTTGCTTTGTTAAATACATATCCACGACTATCTTAACTTTTGTAGCATTCGCTTAATATAAAAATGTTTGGCTGAAATTTTAATTAAAGTGATTACTAAATAAAATTCATCAACAGAAACTTTAATTACATATTTCTTTTATTTGTAAAAGACACAATTATTGTTTTATCTATATTGAAACCCTTTTTCTTATGCCATATTACTACTTAAAAATAGTTTTGACTTATTATTGATAAATATGGTATATCTACTAAAATATCTCACGTACAATAGAAGTGCTATAAATTCAACTAGCAGCAGCTCCGTACCAGAAGCAAGTTATAAAAATGTTGCCTAAAGCACCTAGTATTGCTAATTGTAGAAGCTTCCTACTTAAAATTTTAAACCTACTTAAATGGCTACTACGAAATATTTTCTTTGTTCTAGAAAAGAACTTAATATATAAATTGTAAATTTCGTTAAAAAATTAAGAAAATTGTTTTATAACTTTTATCCATATAAAATAATATTATAATCATCTAACAGAAAGTTTATTAACTAAGTGGACAAGTAATAATTACAATTATAAACTGGCCTAAAATAAATTGGTAAAGTTAATATTTTTTTAAACCACTTGTTTGTAAATAATTATGCCTGAGGCCTAAATTAATTTACACATGAATTATTTTGTTTTTTACAGTTGCAACTGCACTAAAAAATATTTGTTATTTAACAGTTTTATATAAACTACACATATGGAAATCATTTTGTGATTTTTCGTTTGTTTCACTTGTATAGCTTTGTAAAGAATCAATTTAAAATATTGAAAACGTTGTTAAAAGATTAGATAAAAATAACGAAATCCTATAAAATTTACATTACTGTAGAGATACTACAAAAGAAAAAGTTGGTTACATTAAAAGCAGCCCATATGTTTAGTAAGCAACACAAATTGCCAGCTATTTAGGTCAGTTTAAATAGCCGGGCCATTTAAATAACCACGATGCTTGATTTTTATGGTTTCCAGCCTTTGAGATGAGCAGGATCTTTGTGTTCTTTAGTGGCTTTAGGATACTAATGTGTACTACAATATAATTTGTTCTAAAAATATTTACGAAATTGAAATTAAAACATTTATACTTTGTAATAGAGGAAGTTCTTCCGTTTAATAAAATTTTAATAAACAAGTAGTTTATTTAATTTTCCAGTTTTTTTATAAACTACTACTATAGTCTCTATTAGAAGTCTTTTTGTGTCAGTTCTCAGTCTAATTAGCTAATTAGGTACTTAAGGCCTCTTTACTACTCCTTATATATTTATGCAATAAATAACTATATTCACTTGGTTTAATCAAGTTTTTTGTTCTTAAAATTAATTAAAACGTCATATACCTATAGCCGCAAGTAAACTTTGATAAGGGATATGCCACCCTTTGAATAGATTGGCTGGCATAAAACATAAAATTTTTCACTCAGATTTGCCTTTTTACGTCATTTATATTAATAATAATAATGGTAAGGCTCTACGCCCCGCGTGGGAGCACGGCCTGCGAACTGAGAAGTTAAGGCTCTCATACGTTTGCTCTCTCTGCCCGGTCGTCGCGCACCATCTCTGATGCGGGGCGATGTGGCAAGCACCACGCCTAAGACGACCGCCATTATTACTCCTTGTTCGAATGAACGCAGGTACACAATTATTTTTGGTGACTGAGTAGGCCACCCGCCAGGCATCAGAGAGCACCGGGAATTGAACCCGGGTCCGTCAGCATCGCAGCCCGTCCCTCAATCACGGGACCGAACTGGCACGCGTCATTTATATTATTTGTAGTTAATAGTCTGATATTCATGTTCCTTTAGCTAGTGTGATGCACACTTCTTGTTAAGCACAATGCAAGCTCTCTTGCAGCGCTTCACCAGATGTTTCACCCTTTCTGGGCTAATATATTGAAACTCATGGTGAACTCAAAATGTACTTTATAATAATAGAATTGGCTTGCTATTTTATTTATTAGTGCTTTTAAATATTTTTTTATATCTAATATTCCTAGATTAATAAGATGTATGTCTCTTTTTAGCCAAATAAACAATTTAAAACATTAACCATCATTTTTGCATATTTTAAATTCATCTAGATATAGTTCACTCCTTAAGATATCTTGCGAATACTTCTCTTTTCCGTTGTTTTCTCATTTTCCATATTTTTTTGTGTTTGGGTATACTACTTCCCTAACTTTCCTACTACAACAGTTAAAGTTATTATTCTAACCTCTGTTGCTACTCTTTTTTTGAAATGTTTTTGAATGTGTCTAAGGAAATAATTTAAATGAAACATGTAATGAGTACTTTAATTCTCCTTTAAACTTATCAAAATAAATAAATTACTTAAAAGTATGGACTCCGCTAAAAAGACGCCAAAAATTCCAGTTTGACTTACATACAATTTTAAGAAGTTCTGTAGTAGATTATTAATATTTTCGAGTACTTACTTAATCCCTCCTATTCTATCTGTAATTGGAGGTTTCAGAATTTTTTCCATTCTGCTCTATTCCTTGCTTTCCTCCTTTCCGGGTAATCGCTTTATGATTTTACTATTTCTTCATTCTTACATAGTTGAATACCTCTCTTCTTTTTTGTTGGCTTCCAATTTACATGTTAGCCATTCTACTCAGGGTCACACTAATTTAGTTGTCTTTTTTGTATGGTATCTAATAAAGGTTCTACTCATAAGCAGTCGCTTATTTCGATATTTCTTATCCTGTTCTTTTAATGTTTGGTACTAAGTGTAGTGGACTTTGGTAGACTATAAACAGACCCATATAGAATTAGCAAGGTCAAATAGAGAAATGTATTTCTGGCTTCTTTACTTATCTACTCAAAAATATTCTCATTATTTTTGTTTGAATTCATATTACCAAGTTTATTGTGGCTTAATAACACTAATACCTCTCACTTAAAAGCATTATTTGAGCAAACTTTAATATTAAAAGCTGCAAGGAACTGCAAGAAATATTATTGCTATTAAAGTTATAATAAACAGATTTCCAAAAAATTGATAAAGGCAGATTTTCCATTACCTTGTGCTAATTCTTAAGGCCGGAATTTTTAGTTGTAAGCCTTATCGATAAAATGTATCTTTAACTAGTTATTTGAGATAAATATTTTCAATTCTTCTTCTTCTTCCAAGCCGTTATATCCCATTTATTTTAAGGTCGGCCCTACTGGTCCTTTTTCGCCATTCTAGGCGTATTTGAGTCATCTCAGGTTTTAAACCTTTTTATCTTCATATCTTTTTTAATGGTCCAAATCTAGGTCGTCACCGGGCGACCTGGTTTTCTTTTTGGTTGTTGTATCTCCTTGACTGTTCGAGTCATATGGTCCGTACCGAAGCAGGCGATTTTCTGATATTTTATCTACCATATTCGCAACTTTAAATGTCCTTCGGATATATTCGTTTCGAACTCTATCTTCACGAGTTACTCTCCCCGACCATCACAGCATCTTCATTTCCGCCACGTGGAACTTCTGTGCATCTGTTTTGCGCATTGCCCAGCATTCTGATCCGTATAGTAAAGCTGGTCTAATTGCTGTTTTACACACATTTATATATACATATATTTATATACAGATAAAAATCTCAATTTAAGCCATCCCGTTGTTATCCGGTTCTTTTTGTCTTTACGCGTTGTAGCGTTGATGTTACTACTGATAAAAGGTATTTAAAGTAGTCTACTGTGACGAGGAATATGTCCCCGAGATACAGCGAGCGGGTTCCGTTGCTTTAACCAGAAAAGTTGCAGTGCATATATTGTTTTGGTTCTGTTTACTCTTACTCCTCTTCGTTTTAGCGCAGTGCACCATGTATTTAGGTCAGCTTGTATTTCTTCTCCTGTGATTCAGTTACAAGTACTATATGGTCGGCGTATAACAGAGACCAAGGTGTTGGCTTTTGAAGTTCAGTCGTAACGTAGTTTACAACAAGATTAAACAGCAAAGGACTCAAAGTAGACTCTTGGTGCACTCCAACCTTTACCTATAAATTTTTACCGGTACCGGTCGGGCTTACAACTCTGGTTTTGATATTGTTATACATACATTCTTGGAGAATGTGGATATAATATTCCCGTACTAGCTGTGCACAAAGCGGTTGCCATATAAGTTGTCTTGGTACTCGGTTAAAACTTTTGGGGTTATAAAAACAAAATGCAGTTTTTTTCTGAAAGCTTTATACTTTTCCATTAAAATTTTGATTTTATGAATAGCATCTATTGTTCCAACTCCACTTGTAAATCCACATTGGTTAGGTGTATTATTAGTATATTTATTTATTCTTTTAGCTATTACACTTTCGAATATTTTTAAAACATGGGAAGTGAGTTTAATGGCGTGATAATTGTCGCATGCAGCCACGTCACTTTTATTTTTGTAGAACAGGATAAGATCACTGAGTCTCCAGGTCTCCGAACTTCTATCTCCCTTCAAGATAACGTTAAAAAGGTTGGCGACCCATAAAATGCTTACCTTTCCACTTCTTTTAGGAGTTCCGAAGGTATTTGATCAGGCCCAGTACTTTGCCGTTTTTGGCTAGTTTTATGGCAGTTTTTACCTTTCTGGTGTCATCTCCACGGGAAGGGCCTTGAACAGGTCATAGGCAAAGAAGTAGCTCTTGACGAAACACTTCATTCAAAAGATTTTTATAATGTTCGTATCAACTTTCTTTTACGTCGTCATTAGATAAGTGTACCGTGGCGTTTTTTATATATTTATTATGTTTAATATCTTTAGAATTGGTTATTTCTATATTTGACGACTTTGAAAATTTCTTTATTGGTTTTTGCCTGTATTGTATATATATTCGGATAGGTTTCCGCGGTTAACTATGTTTAAACAACTTACTTCACGGAATGAACCGCGTCTATTTTGAGAAAATTCTCGACGTTTCGGCATCGGCTTTGATGCCATTTTCAAGAGGTTAGCTCTTCACTCGGGGTGTCAATCTGCCTACTCCCCAAGAAGAGCTATGAGTCTTTGAATAAAACTGAGCTTTCGTGTGACCTGCTTGATCTTTTATAGGGCTGGAAGTGAAAGTTGGTTTGGCGGGAGATGCGTTGGGTTGGGGAAAGTTTGTAGGATTAAGGGTGTTGCGTAATTGGCGGTGCGGAGCAATAAGGGACTTCCACATGACAGGCAAACACTGGCTGTCATCTCTTGTGTTGAAGCACTGTAGGCGTTTTTCTATTTCAATTGCCTCACGTACTATTCTGCTGGTAAAATGGGAAATGGGGGCAATGGTTTTACCCCAGAGAAATTAATTTTGTGGCCTGTTTCTTTGGTGTGTTTGGCAAGTGACGAACCATTATCGCCTTTCCGTACAGCCAGAGAATGCTCGTATATTCGGCTAGATATTTGCCGATTTGTTTGACCTATGTAGGTCCTTTGGCAGTCTCCACAAGGTATTTCATACACTTCTTGGGATTCATTAGGGCAGTGATCATTTGCTGAGCGAATAAGCCCAGATATTTGGTTGTTGGTCGTAAAGACCGTGCGGATATTTTGCCGCATTAGTATGCGACTTATTCTATCGGTAATGCCGCTGATGTAAGGTAGGAATGCTTTTTGTTGGTCTGGAGAGTTTTGGGATTGAGAGTTAGTGTTTTTATTTATATTTTTGATTATATTGGTTAAGGATTTGTTGGAATATCCATTTTGCAGTAGGGTGGTAGTAATGGATTTAATTTCTGTTTGGCAATTTTTCGTATCGGAAAGTCTGATGGGTCTGGTTATGAGGGATTTTGCAACCGAATGGATTTGGGCAGGGTGGTGATGGGATTTGGCATTTAGGTAACGGTTAGTGTGAGTGGGTTTTCTGTAGACAGTGTAATAAAAACTGTCATTACAAGGATTTCTTGTTATGAGAGTATCTAGGAAGGGGGGGAATTGTTATGTTCAGTTTCCATGACAAATTTGACATTGGTGTGGATTTGGTTGAGGTGGGAAAGTAATTCTGGAATAACAGATAACAAAAGTGTCATCGACATATAGTATCCAGCAAGTAGGCTTAAGGTGAAAGGAGGCAAGGGCTTTTGTTTCAAAATCGGTCATATAAAGTTAGCAATGACAGGTGAAAGTGGGGAACCCACGGGAGCACCATTAGTTTGGCGGTAAAATTTATTTTGGAAGATACAGTAAGTATTGGATAGGCAATGGTTTATTAGGAGTAGGGAGTAGGCAGATTGAGACCCCGCGTGAAGAGCTAACCTCTTGAAAATCGCATCAAAGCCGATGCCGAAACGTCGAGAATTTTCTCAAAATAGACGCGGTTCATCCCGTAAACTAAGTTGTTTAAATATATATCTTTTATTAGCTGTAGATTTTGGTTCTGCGACTGACTTTCGTGCAACTTTTATAGCTTCTTTGTATTTTAAGTAATCCTCTTCTGTTTTTGATTCCTGGCATGTTTTAAGTATTATTTTCTTTTCACCAAGTCTCAATTTAACTTCTTCATTCTACAAGGTTGGATATTTAGCAGATTTTAATTTATATTTTGTAACCTCAAGTATTTCTCTTGCCTTTTCATTCCATATAACATTTACATCTTTATTTTTATTACATGTTTCCAGATATTTATTTACCTCAAAAACCAGTGTTGATCCTTCGTTTTTTATAGGTTATACTATTTGATACGTTCTATGGATTTTAATTTGCAAGTTTTATTGTTTAAGAAGGGTATTTTTAGGCATGCTGTAAGCAATCAGTGCTGTGCAGTAAGTGGTTCGGGATTACTTTGCAGTCTGTGAAACTTTCTCGCATAGATCTGTTACACACAATGTAATCTATTTGAGTGGCTGATACATCGCTTTTATATGTAATAAAATGTTTATCTTTTTTCTTAAAATACGTGTTAATAATTAGCATATTAAAGATGTTAACTATTTTTAGGATATCTTCTCCTTGGCTATATAGACACCCTTATCCGTGGTTCCCATGGATTATTAAATCTGTCAGTGCATAGCGGCCGACATGGCCGTTTATATCTTTAGCTATAATGTTATTTTTGGATAACGGTATACTTTTAGGACATTTTGTAAATCCCCCAAAAGTTTTTCTTTTCATCTGTGGTGTATCCAGATTGCGGGGCGTATGTAGATATTATATTTAAGCAAGATTGTTTATCAAGTGCAAGTTTAACAGACATTATCCTATTGCTTTGTCTTTCCACGGATATGATATGTTGTTTAAGTTTTTCGTCTAAGACTATTACTACGCCATTGCGAGAATTTGTTGAACCATGGTACAGTAGTTGGTAACTCATACCGACAACCCTGGATTTAGACCCTTTCCATTTTAGTTCTAGTAAACATATGTTGACTTTGAACGCCACCGTTGACTTATTGGAGTCCCTCCGCCGCCATTCCATCCATGTGCTCCAGCCTAAGCCTACAGCTCTGTTCGCAGCCTCTGATGACGGCGGACCTCCGGGTGTTTTTGGTTCGTGTCGGCTATTTTATTTTCCCGGTACCACTCATATCTGGGAGGCGTTCCCCAATCTACCACTCCACATGGGAAATAAATATTTTAATTAACTTAGATATTTCCTAATGAACAACACAATCTTTATCAAAGTTTTAAAAGTAATGAAATTGCTTTCAATATCTGCTTTTTACTTTACTTATTTTTAATCAAAAATTTAAAATTTATTGAAATTGATAAACTATTATTCAAAAAAAGAAATTTATCCTTTATAACAAATATCGCATTTTAGTGATTATCATTTAAGTCAGATACCTAAAAAAAAGATATAACTATGAATGTAATTTTCTTTTAATATTTAAAGGAGACATTTTTTTATGATAATGTCAAGATATATTAAGTATTTTACTGACTCTCGCTTCAGCAAAAAGTTGCACCCGCTACTAAGTTTAAGATAACAGATCTTTTATAAAGAGATGCTCTATAAATAAATAGTCATTATCCATCAAATTATAGTTATTTATTTTGCAGCCTGGTTAAAATAATTATTCATAACAAAACCAAGAATTCATCATCTTTAATAAATTCAGTACTCATCCTTTAGGCCATGCAAGTATGTATTAGGAAATATATTTTTAGACAATTATCTACATAGACAATGCAATTTTTAAGACATTTAGTTTGTAACTTGCTATGATTTTGTTTGTTACTAACACATAAAAAGTTATTCCCTATAAATTTAACTGAAACCAAAGATTTGCAACCATCATTAAAAATATACATTGTAATAAATACGGGATTAATTCGGGCCCTAAAATTTTATATTTTATTTAAAAAAAATATTTAGGTGTTACATTTTCCCCGTCAGAACGTTTTAATTTCAACAGAAACACCAAACTCGCGTCTACAATGTACATATATTCTAAAAAATAAATAATAAAACAGCAATATCTATAACTCCACATACAGAATCTGCTCTTAATTATGAGCAGTTTGTCGCGTGATTAATTAACTCGAGGATTAAATAAAAGATTTGTCAAGTTTACGGAACATATTCGAATTATAATCTTAAAAAATAAAGATTTCTTGACGCAAAAGGAAAAATATTGTATTAAATTTGTTAGTTTGACCTTGACAGCAGTTAGATACTACAAGAAAAATCCGACTTATCAAATCGTTTACCATATTCTATATATGATTATATTTTATATATTATTTAAATCACCTTTCTGTTTGCATTTTTAATAAATATATGATGAATATATGTAGAAGGTTTTCCACACTAACAGTAAATATTGTTATTTTACTTAATTTATGAAAAAATCCTTATATGCACAACTTGCTACACTTATATTCAGACTTCAAATGAACGTATAATTTGGGTTACCGTGTTTCGTGCTAAATTACAATTCTCGGCTGGAAATGAGCTGAACCTCCCGCAATTTCTTTTACGTGGGCATGCACCAACAAACTTTCGGAAAAAACATGCTTGGTTGTATTTGAGTCACAGCGCTCAATTGCTGACTAACCTTTCCGTACTACGTTCGTCAGTAGTGAAAAAGTGCAAACATTGCTTACATTTGCACAAATAAAGATTACAAACCATAAATTTCAATCAAATCCGCATTTCCGCTATATTTGTATATCTTGACGTCATGTCTACATCAACATTACTTAATGTAGTAATAATTAATAATACGTGTTCCGCGTGGCTTTCAGTTTGGCTTATAGTGAATTGTTTAAACTATTTAAAAATCGTGTTATTTGAATTGAGAATAAACGAATAATTTTTAACTGTTTTTGCTGTAAGTAATTCTTTAAATATACAAAGAAACTGGTCAAGACGTTTCCGCATTATACCGTTTTTTCATAAAAATTATTTTTGCCAAAGGTAATTGTTGTTTCACCATTACAATTATTATTATTGCTTTTATCATCTCCATCAATTTTAATAAACTTAATTTGGTTAGCACATAGAATTTTGATATTAGATAAATACATAAATTAAATCTCTAAACTACAGGTTCTGAAGCATCGATTGAACATAGTATAATACTTTTCTCCCCAGACATGTATTTTACAAACTTATAACATGGCCACTATCCTCACTTAGTACATTATAGCACAGATGTCCTGCATTGTTAACTAATATATAGTTTTCAACAAGTTTGGCAAGTTTTCTTCAAAAACATATACAATTGTGATAAAACTGTTAATTAATGTACAAAACTCAAGAAATATTTCAACTAAACAAAAAAGTAGTCAAGGAAGCGACTTTACAGTAACATATTGACGTTTTACAATTCTCCACATTCCCTACTGTCAACTTCAAATACTGCATTCTTGCAAACATTGTATTTAATTAGATTGATGATTGTAATCTATCTGCATGAATAAGCAAAGACCTTAATCGGATTATACAAAAAAATCGTTAAAGAACAAAAAGTATACATATTCTTAGCACAAATCGAATAATTTGATCTTTTAAAAGTTTCAAGTTATTTCTAATTTGTTTAAATCATCATACTGCAAGGTTATATTTGTTTGAGAGAATCATTGCTTTGTATAATATGACACACGGAAAATAACCTAATGTCTGAAAAATTGCATATAAATCCCGTTAGCTAATTTGTATTTAAATATAAAAATAAATATTTTAAAAATGTAATACCTCGAAAAAATTACCCTATCTAGTATGTAAGCACTACCTTCGATACAATGTACTTAGATAGTTCGCATTTGGGTTTCGGTGAATAAGGTTGTGCCTGAACGCTCGAAATATCAAGTGCTGTGATAACCTATAAGTGTGAAGGCCGCAAGGCCGCTGCAATCAACGTTTAACTCAAGTGATAAACAACTGTTTCACCTTTAAAAACCGTAAGAATTTATAATTTTTAAAACACATTATACCTCGCAAAGATGTTCCCAACCGGAAATGGGCCCGGTTTAAACACCAATATGTATAATTACACCCTTATGCAGCCACCTACATTACTTCAAAATCAAATACCAGCACAAATGCCGCATGCACACAATTACCAATTAAATCCAGCAGATATAAATGTGCAACTCCCACAATTTTACCAAAATCAAGTAACAAACAACAAACAGATTTAAATCACTCGCCGAAGCAGATACTAATGCCATTCAAACTCATACTAACAATTCGAACAATATGAAGAACAATACTCAGTCGCAATACCCGAAACCACCCCCAATTTACGTTTATGGAGTTACCAACTACAAAGCTATGACCGAAAATCTATCCCTTGTCACAGATAACGAAACTTACTACACTAAAACCTTCCCAGATAATACAGTAAAAATAAATGCACGGACACCCGACACCTACAGAAAATTAATCCAGCACATGAAGGACGAAAAAATAGTATATCATACTTACCAACTAAAACAATGCACCCGATGCCAGGCCTATGGACACTCCAAATCGTATTGTATGAAAGCATACAACTGCGTTAAATGCGGCAAACCACACGATTCAAAAAGCTGTAATAAAACCAAAGAAACGCCGGCTACCTGTGCACTATGTGGCGGAGGGCACCCTGCCAACTACAAGGGCTGCACAACTTACAGAGATCTATTAAGTCCAGAAATAAACACAATCCAAACCTCACAAATAAACCAATCCTCGAATTACATTCAAGTACAAATCCAGCTTTTCAACAGATAACACAACAGTCTCCTCAAACTAGAGGTAGTTATGCCCATGTAGCCGCCGGAGCAACAAGTAATCAAAATAAAAATAATAATAATAATGACAACCTTACTAGTACAATGCAAAACTTTTTATACGAATTTAAAAACCTATTCAACCAGCTACTAAACCAAAACAGCATGATTCTCACCATGCTTACCACGGTCATAAGCAATTTGACCAAACAATGACCTCCTCAATTCGAATAGCTGCCTGGAATGCAAACGGGCTATCAAATCACGTTCCAGAAATCACCCTATATTTAAACTACAATAAAATTGATATTCTCCTAATATCTGAAAGCCACTCAACTGAAAGAACGTTTATCAAAATCCCATACTACACCATTTACTATACCCATCACCCTGACGGTACGGCGCATGCAGGCTCAGCCATCATAATTAGATCGACTATTAACCACCATGTCCTCCAACCCTTTAAAACAGCCAAAATCCAAGCGACGTTATTAAAACTAGAATCACTTCCTAGACCAACTACTATTGCGGCTGTTTACTCCCCGCCACGACACAATATCACGACAGAAGAATATAATGACTTTTTCAACTATCTTGGAACACAATTTATAGCAATCGGAGACTGGAACTCCAAACATACAACATGGAGGTCCAGATTAATCACACCTAAAGGTATCTGTTCCGTTCACTGCAACTAAACAACCTAACTTATATTTCTACGGGAGAGCCAACCTACTGGCCCACGGACAGGAATAAAATTCCGGACCTACTTGATTTCGCTACATCAAAAGGCATATCAAATACTTACATTGATATTAAGTCTAGTTTAGATCTATGCCATGACCATAGCGCCATAATATTAACCCTCAGTACCAATGTTATCTACAGAGAGCCAATGCCTACCTTGTGCACAAAAGATACCAATTGGCAAACGTTCCAAAACTTAATAAATGAAGAAATCAGACTGGATCATCGTATCAAAGAGCAATTCGAAATCGAAGAGGTGGTACAGCATCTGACGAATACAATACAAACCGCAGCATGGAAAGCCACTCCTCTAAGGAACAAAGCAAACCAGGGAAATGATAATATTCCTCTGCATATTAAAAATTGATCACAAAAGAAGAAGAGCACGTGGAAAATGGCAAAGGTCAAGAAACCCTCAGGACAAAACTGACCTTAACAGGATAACACACCAACTCCACTCTGTTTTAAACCAAGCCCGCAACGACACCTTCAAACACTACATCACGAATCTATCCCCAAGACCATTCGTTGTGGAAAGCAACAAAAAAATTAAGAGGCCAGTAAACAACCCCCATAAGAAAACCTGATCGAAACTGGACGCAGTCAGAGATAGAAAAGAGCAATGTATTCGCGGATCATCTTTCAAAAATGTTCTCTCCAGTCTCAGACAATGACAACCAAGATGAAGAAATTGAAGACCCCCTGTCAACTATCACTGCCCGTTAAGCCTTTTACACCAGCAGAAATTCGAAAACAAATCAACAATACAAATTCGTACAAGACCCGTGCGTATGACCTCATAGTCGGGGAGATTTTAAAACATCTACCGAGAAAGGCAATCGTGCTATTAACTACCATATTCAACAGCATCCTTCGATTATGCTATTTCCCAGTTCAGTGGAAACACGCGCAAATAATTATGATTGGAAAACCAGGTAAACCACCTACCGAACCTTCATCGTACCGTCCAATAAGCCTGCTGCCACAAATGTCAAAAATATTTGAAAAACTTCTTCTCGACAGAATAACCCAATCAACACTCACAGACGACATAATCCCTGAACACCAATTTGGATTCAGACAAAAGTATTCCACAACACAGCAATGCCACCGAATTGTGAACAAAATTAAAGAAAGTCTCGAAGAGAAGAAGATGTGTGCTTCGGTGTTCCTTGACGTACAGCAGGCCTTTGATAAGGTTTGGACCAACGGATTATTATATAAACTAAAAAGGCATTTTCCCAGTCCCATATACCTACTCCTAAAATCTTACCTTAATGAAAGATCCTACCAAGTAAAAGTAAACAACTCACTCTCCGACTACCACCCAATTAAAGCTGGAGTGTCGCAAGGCAGCGTCCTTGGGCCACTACTCTACTTAATATACATATGCTGACATTCCCGTCACAGAGAGCATTATGATGGCCACATTTGCTGACGACACAGCAATCTTGTCGTCCGATATCGATCCAACAAGAGCTTCTAATAAACTGCAAGATCACCTAAACGAACTACAAGACTGGCTAAAACTATGGAAGATCCAGGTCAACACCGAAAAGTCCGCCCAGATCACGTTCACCACAAAACGAAGCAACTGTCCACAAGTTAACATAAATAACACTCTGATCCCACAGAAAGCCACAGTCAAATATTTGGGCCTACATTTAGACCAGAGACTCACATGGAAAGAGCACATTAAGGCAAAAAGGACAAAATTGGACCTAAAAGTGAAGAAAATGAACTGGCTACTAGGCAGGAAATCTCAACTATCTCTGGAGAACAAACTGATAATCTACAAAATAATTCTAACACCAGTCTGGACCTACGGTATCGAACTGTGGGGATGCAGTAAGCCCTCCAACACAAAAATCCTACAAACCTTTCAGTCAAAGACACTTCGCATGATAGCCGACGCTCCCTGGTACGTGTCCAATCAAACCCTCCACAACGATTTTGGAATATAAAAGAAGTAATCAACCACCACGCCAACAAATCCAAACAACGCAGCACCAACCACAGCAACCAACTCATAAGTGAACTATACACCCAACCACAAATTGAAAGAAGACTTAAAAGACAATGGCCAGTTAACTAGGAGAAAGTGGAGAACCGTCAAGGGACGGTACCCAACTCAACTTAGATAGCGTAACGCTGCTAGCGATTAGCTTAGTTTCCTACATCTACTTACTTTCTTGATTCTTGTTTAGAATGTCACTACTATAAGTATTATTTATGCTTGACATAACCATATTATTCAATGCACAGTATTAACTTTCACATATAGCCTGTTCCAAATAAAGGCATTAAAATTAAATTTCTCATTTACACGAAACAAAAATTCAATAACGGCACTTTCTTTTCTGCCCGATACAAGTGTGCCATTTACGAGAACAGACTGAATAAATTTAAAAAAAGAAAATTATCAGTTTTGTTTGTACTATATGAATGGCAAAAAATAGAACAAATATTTATTAAAAATAATTTTCATTAATTTTGAACAAACCCTCGCAGTCAAAGAGCATTTAAAACATTGTTTGTTGGACAGCCAAAGTTGTTTGCTTCACTTCCGCCAATCACTACTAATTTTATGTTAATATCGCCTCAAAATAGTCAGCTTTCAAACTACCGTCTCACTTAGGCTAATGTTTTCCAAAGCGACCAATATCGTTTCTTGGAGGACGCAAAAATAGTTTTGGGTAACGATAGTAACCTCGGTTTTCTTGTTTGTTTATTAAAAAACATAGATTTTTTAAAAAAGGGCCAAGTAAATTTCTATAGAAAGAATATTTAAACAATTCTAATATATATGATAGCCCCGGCAATTGACAAATGATAAGATTTAAAAGATATAAATTACCATCTAGTTTTGACTAATTTAATTTTTTTTACGTTTTTTTATCCAACATTTAGACTAGAACCATAATAAGTTGTGGTAAAATCTGTTTTAGGAGAGTAGATGTGATTTCCGATTTCTGTTTGTAAGCTATTTCGTTTTGGTTATTATTTTTGCATTATTTGCGTATTTAACTATTACGGTGGTAAGTTACTGGAATATCCTAGAGATAAATATTATAACATCTTGAGAACAGGATGGACTCTTAAAATAAAGGGAGTACAAATAAGTCTCCGCCGTTTGACAAAATGTGGCCCCACCAGTAATTTGTGGTTGAAATTGTAAAATTTAAAACATCATATGGTAAGGTTGGGCATCTGGCAACACCATAACCTTAAAATATTAGCAATTTTGTATCAGCATCACATAATTTTTCGTGTGAAAATGTCGAGTTTTGAGCCGAATAAGCGTCATCTGCGGAACTTTCGATTTATTTCTTTAATTTGAAGAAATCTGCAGCTGAGGGTCATCTATTACTTGTAGAAGCATATGGTGAGACTGCTTTAAGTGAAAACAGTTTTCGTGAATGGTTTCATAAGTTTAAGAACCAAACCAAGAACGTAGCGAAAGGCCGAAAATGTACGAAGATGCGTAATTGGAAGTATTATTGGAGGAAAATTCTTGTTAAACTCAAGAAAAACTTGCACTTACATTAGGAGTGGCTCAACAAGCAACTTCACATTGTTCCACATTAACTAAAGCCGAGAAACGTTGAATCCGATTTTGCACATGTGAAATGATGCTTGACAAGTATACACTAAAGGTTTTTTTGCATCATAAATGTCACTGGTAATGAAAAATGGATCCACTACAATAAACCAAAAAAAAAGAAAAGAAAATCATGGGGATCACGTGGCCATGTTTCAATATCAACAGCCAAGCCGAATATTCATGGAAAAAACTCATGTTGTATATTTGGTAGGATCAGCTTGGTGTCCTGTATTATAAGTTGCTCAAACCGAACGAAACAATACTGGGGTTCTCTGCCAAACAAATTGATGAAATTTAGCCAAGCACTCAAGAAAAACGCGCCCACTATTTTTTTTTATTATTCTCCTGCATGATAATGCTCGTCCACATGTTGCGGCGCCGGTCAAAATCTACTTGGAGAAACTCAATTTATCAAAGATTGTCCCTTTCGATTATCACTTGTTTCGATCGATGGCACATGTCTAAGCAGCATTTCACATCATATGAAGATACCAAAAATTGGGTCGATTCGTGGATAGCCTCAAAAGATGAAGCGTTCTTTCGACGCGGTATCTGTATGCTGCCACAAAGATGTAAAAAAGCAGTAGCTAGTGATGAACAATACTTTGAATAAAACATAAGGTTCCGTTCTTTCACAATAAATGCCCAATATTTAATAAAAAAAAAACATCGGGAAGCCCAAGTCGTCCCCGTAAACGCTGGAAAGATAATCTGTATGAAACAGGCTAATAGCCTAATAATAAGACAAACAAGAAGAGTCATTTTTAATAGGTTTAGTGCCATAGCGGACACCGGTGTCGGCCCGGTTTCCATTATTTTGTCACTATGCCAGGGCCAAGCAGACAAGTTTTTACAAGATACAACATATGCACGTGTCCGCTGTGGGCCTGCAATTATCAACACTGGCACCAGGACATTTCTAAGTAGCAAAAATATTTTCTTAATAAGACAATACGAAATAACATAAACATTCATTTTTCGAAAACTTGTTTGTTTTAACAACTGTTATGTCTTACGTTGAAACAATCTAAATAATATCTTGGTTGCTCCTCACACTAGGCGCAATACGTAGTTACTTTCTTAGCCCGACTCTTAAGGATTATTTTGTCCTGATTTTTCTTGTGACAACCACGATAATATTTACGATTTTCTCGGGACTGCAATCTAGCTTACTAAACATGTGGCTTCTCAAAGATGTATTTTCGGGAGCCGGAATCTCCTGTTCTTTATTCTATTACATCAGAAATTGAAATGTTGCTGTTCTTAATTTCTTTGTACACAAAGTGGGCGTTTACGACAAACATGCCCATCAGCATTTTAATTACTTACTTCCTTATACTAGCGGATTGTTCTGCGTAAAGTCATACTGTAATTGGTCATTTGGTCACTGAGGCCGATTGAACTCTTTCCTAAATTGTAACCTACAACGGGTTTTGGTTTTGTACCGCACTTCCACGACGTTGAGTTCGAACGGATTCGGCAGAATGATATGTTATCGCGCCATTTCAAAACACAAGTCTCTCTTTCATTCTCTTTCGCTGCAACCTCTCCTTTTTTTAGCTTTTTTCCTATAACGTCAAATAGATTTACTTTTCAATTGTCGTGCAAAGTTTCAAGACAGTGCGTTTTACAGTTTAACAGGATATGTGCGAGTTGGAGGCTTGTATATCAATTGTCGGTAACGCAAATCCGACCACACGCAATAGATGTTTCGTCAAATTGAGAACAATTTTTGCGTACGCAGCCAGTGAACTGTCTCCTCCTCCTTCTCTTTTCCAGCATATGTGCTCAAATTCCATGTATATTCATTCCCACAGTCTAAAATTTTTATATCGTATATTTGCAATTTTTGGGGGTTATGCAACTGGATAGCAACTTTCCCTGGAACGACACCATGGTCTCGTGGACGCAAAACATTTTGTCGGGTGTGTAAATTTTCTGACAATTTTTTACAAGTTTGTCCAGAAGAAGCTGCACTTTGTGCAATCGATCGCTGGAGCGTTATCCAAAAGTGTAACATTTTGAGCAAAATTTGAAATCTATTATGGATAATTATGTTGCGTGCGACATCATTTTTGAATAGCCTCTTGGTTGACCAATAATCTCGGATAAAATATAACCCAGATAATGCATCATCTCTATCAGGGTGGTAGACTGCCATGATTGCGCGCAAGAATTATTGAAAATAGTTTCGTTTTCGATAAGAAACACAGTTGCATAATGGTTTGTGTAGTCTGCTATACTATCAGTTACGTCCAAATCAACGAATCTCAGGTAAAATTCAACTGACCTACAACCTTCTAGTGCAGTTCACCACTCAGGTCTGATTTAATTTTCAAACTCTTCTGCAAATTGCAGATGATTTCCTGAGGGCGCTCCCCACATTGAGTCTGATAAATCTCAAATTTGATACTAACCAAGATTTCCAATGGTATGTTGTGTTTCATTGAGTTCTCTTTCTGCGTCAGATGGAATGTCATCATTATGATGTTCCAAATTAGTGACATAACTTTCTTCTTCCTAGGACGTTTACTTGAAGCTTCGCAAAAAAATCGGCTACTTCAAACACGCGTTATTATTCTGTTTATTTACGAACGGCTATGTCGCCATCCAAAGATTGAAGAGTTTCGTGCTGAGAAAAGTAAATTTCACTATTGCTGTCACTACTTTCTGATGGCAGAAATTCAGGATCATCCATCAAATTATCCGAATAAAGATCACTGGAATCATCTCCTTAAAAAAAGGTACAATGATGCAGAATATTTTATGTAAGCCACAGGTTTAAGAACTTACTCTCGTGGGGCTGCTTTTCTATCAACGCCAATTTTACTAATTGCTTAGGTCTCTTAGTCATGACGGAAATGCATGAGCACAAGCAAGCGCTTACGCTAAATAATGCAACACTAATCTTACAACTTACAAGTTTCAAAACGCATGATACCGGTGTCTGCCACGCTTCCTATAAGGCCAAGGCGAACACCGGCGTCTGTTCATATTTTTATTATTACTTTCAATAATAAAAATTGCACAACTATAAAATAACGTGTTAAGACACACCAATATTAAAATGAAACAAAAAATAGCTTGGCCCAAGCGCAGAATTTAGGTAAAAAAACTCTTGGTGCTCAACCTGCTAAGGTGAGACTGTAAGGTATCTCATCTTTTAGTGAAGATTTAAAAATGTTATAGATTTATTATTCTAAAGAAGAAAAAAAATTCAACCGAGTACTTGCTACTCTCTGCAGCTAGTTGTTAGAGGGGCCGCGAAAGATATATATGTGGCTAAAGGATTTACTTCTTTTCTTTTAGTCTGAAAGTCTTTGTAGCACTCAAACATGTTTTGGCATTGTCGTAGATCTATCCTCTACAATTAGTTACATCAAAACATGTATAAACTATGGCCTTCATTACGCCATTCCCCACCTCTTTACCTTTTTTATGACCACAGTCAGAAATAAACGTCAAAAATCGTTCAGCAGAAGCAGGACATAGCGTACCACAAAAACTAATTCGTCTATGTGCGTCGTACTTGGCGTTAAGTCTACAAGTACGGAATATACTTAAAATTTCAAATCTCGTGGGCAACCTCTGCTTTAACTTGGCTTGCTAACTGCATAATGAATTGTGTACAGAATTGTTGTCATGGTCGTTGATTTTATGGTTATTTTTCACTGTTCCTTGATAGAGTTTGCATGATGCACAAAATACTCGTCCGGTTGATTTTAAATAAAACAACTAATTTGCCTTAACGAGTTTTCCATTTATTAACTTTTTTATAAAACTACTGATCAATACAATTATTTTTTAAATTACATGCCATACTAATAGGTGTATAAATAAGTTCTCAGCTTTAGATTTCACAGGACGTAAATCACCATTTACATGTAACGCATTAGTCCGCCCTCTTGCGGTTTATAGCAATGACATGATCTTTAGAAACATCATGCGATTTGGCTTTTGATGCACATAACTTCAATAATCAGCTGTGTTCACGATGGCAATCACAAAAGAGCACATTCGATTTTCTATCCACTTCGTGTTTCATCTTAAGAAAAACGCTGCTGAAGCCACCGAAATGATTTGTGCTGCATATGGTGAGAATGCTGTAAGTCATGCAACGTACAAAAAGTGGTACCAAAGATTTCGCGGAGGAGAGTTTAGTTTTGAAGATCAACCACGCGCTGGACGCCTCAAACATTTGACACGGATGAGCTGCAGACAATGCGCAAACTGAAAAAGAGCTTGCAGAACAGCTTGGCGTCACTCAGCCAGCCATTTCCATACGTTTGCATGCAATGAGTAAGATACAAAAGGAAGGTAGATGGGTTCCGCATATAATGTCCGAAAACAACAAAAATCGACAGCGTGACACCACACTCTATTTCCTTTCAAGGAACCAAAAAAAGGATTTTCTGCATAAAACTATTACGGGCGATAAAAAATGGTGAGAATGCTGTAAGTCATGCAACGTACAAAAAGTGGTACCAAAGATTTCGCGGAGGAGAGTTTAGTCTTGAAGATCAACCACGCGCTGAGCGCCCTCAAATATTTGACACGGATGAGCTGCAGACGCGTTAGGTTGGGAACTTCTCCCATATGCGGCCCAGACATGGCCCCTTTCATTTATTCTGGTCGTTACAGCATCGCTTGGCTGATATGCACTTCAAAATAGAAGAAGAAGTCCGAAAGTACATCGATAACTTTATCGTCTCGAAGCCGGTGAGCTTCTGTCACCAGGGAATTCGCAAGCTACCCGAAAGATGGGAAAAGGTCATCGATGCCAACGGAGAATACTTTGATACTTAAGCTTTTTTTGTTTGTTTTTAAAAAAAACTTTAATTTTACAGAAAAAAGCTGGGAACTTATTTAGACACCTATTATCTTTCAGATTTTTTAACATTAGAGCCAACTCACCAAGTTATGATTTACGTGCCACAATGCCGGCTCACCCGATAATATAATTGGGCCTACCTTTTCAAGAGTATTATTGTAGTTCTGTAAACTCGAAATATCTTGAAACTACACATTTAATGCACTACAATTTGGACTTAAAGTTACTGATGTTGATGGCAATGATTGTGATTGCTACACATTATATAAAGGAATATATAGTTTTGCTTTAGAACATTTTCTGAAATCTACTTCACTTGATGTTTTTAAACAAATCTTGATCACCTTTGCTACTCATTGTTCAGCCTTTGTGATAAATGAAATGTGAATTAAAAAAGATTTAATTCAAAACTAAACTTTATACATAGTACAGCACTGTTTTTCAATAATTATAAATTATAACGACCAACGTTTACTATAACAACATTATTGTTCGCTGTATGACTTCTCCTATCCGACTGATGCAAATACCCATCTACTCCGACTGAAATTCAAACGAGCGGTTCTAGAACAAATTGTAACTCAAAGAAATTTAGATTCAGAGGCACCGTTAGAAAGTCCCTAATTATTTCTGTTACAATGAAAATTTTTTTAAAAATATATTATACGTCGATGAACAATGAGTGTACGATTTTAAAGTTTAATAGCTACAACCTATTCGAGGATTCTTTGACTGAACTCAGTTCTTTGATTACTCAACTCAAAATCTTGCGCTTCCCAATCCTGGTGCTAAAGGTGACAGCTTACACAGCCTATGGGTTAAACAAGCTCTGCGTGTCTACTTTTAGGTTCGCCATTTTAGAATTACACAATACATTCAATCAAAGTTATCTGAAATAACTACTTTAAAGGAGGTAATATTTTGTTCGTTGGTATTTTTACATTTTAGCCACACTTATCAATTTATATAAAATAGTGTTTTTTTTATTAAAAACGATTTATAAAAATAATTCTTCAGTGAGTTCTTTTACAAAGGATAAGTTAAACATTAAAGGTCGAATTCCTTCTTCTTAATGAACTACAATTTTGTTTATAATGCCATTTGTTGGCCCTCCACCGCAATACTCCGAATTTTTGTTGGTCCCATCCCATTGTCTAGCGACCGAAAACTGCGTCTGCCCGCCGCGAACGGCGCATTCTTTCCTGAGAACGGCCCAGCTGCGGCGCCAGAGTTTGCAGGGTCAGCTTTCCACAGCGCCGGCCGGGACTGGATTAATAGAGCGGAGGTTCCAGGAGTACAAAGCTTTGCAATTATATGTAAATGCAGCAGCGAGCTCTTTCCGTGAGAAACAACTATCCATCTCTGTAATGGCTGCCGCCGGCTGGGAGCGCCACTGGAGCTTTGGGGCGCCCGCGGTTTTTTACCTTTTGCGTGCGTGCCGCGATGCCGAGGCGATTATTTAGTCTTTGTACCCGCTTAGTAGCTTCATTACAATGTCGGTAGATAAGATGCGGAGGAGCTGCTTCTGATGTACTGAACATGTGCTGTATTTCAGGCATCCGAACCTGCATAAAGGACTTCTCTAATCCCAGTATTATGTTACCCCTTTAAGGTACTCCTATTCAACATATGAAAAGACATATTATGTACATGTTTGTCTCCTCCCCCTCCTCCCCACACACACATATCTTTCTTAGTTGTATATTAAATTGATGTTAGAAGGTTTTACTGTTTAAAACAAAACTCTATTCAGAATTTATCTTAATAACGGTCAAATAATAAAACCACTTCTCTTATCTATTGTTTGGAAAAACACTTTTAATCATAACTGTTGTATAATTTAGCAAAGATCCAACTTATAGCAGCGTATGTGAAACTATACACATATGTATGCCATAGTCGTAATAAACTCAACCATGTGGATACACCGTGTTGACATGGAGATTTGACGAGCTCTATGGCTGATATATTTTTTAATTTATTTCGCTGGTTTTGCATTTATTGTTACATATATGGTTTAGTTATACTATACAAGCTTACATCTAAGAGTTATATTATATATAGAGGCAGGGTTAAGTAAATATATTTACACCACTGTGTAGCAGTTTAATTCTAATGCTATAAAGCTAAGATATATCCAGTAGGTCTTGGGGAAGCTTTTTCTTCTCTGACCGAAATTTAGTTGAGTTGCACTAACACAAAGTACAAGATTATCAAAGAAGTTACTACTTAACTGCCACTTATAAGAGGAGCATTTAATGCTTGTGAGTTTTGTACTAACCAGGGGCAGTTAATTGCAACACGTAGTGCTTTGTTGTGTATGGCTTGCAATTTGTTAAGTGTTGTTTTGGGTACGTTGGTGTATACCGGGCTATTGCTTTATAAATTAATAACGAGCTGGGATCTTCGGTTGATTAATGGGTATAATACGTTAAGCCAAGTATGACATTCGTTAAATTTTGTGTTGATATGATATCCCTAGTTGAGTTTTGCATCGAGGTAGACACCTAAGTATTTTAGTGCATTATCCTTGTAATCGCATTGAACGATGGCATTATTTATTCTAATCGATGGAAAATGTATGTGACGCTTAAGTCTGAATATCTTAGTTTCGTGCAGTTTATTCGTATTTACCATTTCTGGAACTATTTGGAACCAGATTATGTTTATTACGTTTTATAGATGTTCGATTGCGGTTTCAATTGTTGTACTCTGAGTAAATATTGCAGTGTCATCTGCATACATTGCCAGTGTTGAATTAATAACTACAGGCAGATTATTGACATGCATGTTAAATGAGGTAGGTCTGACTATGCTCCCTTGGAGAACTCTCACTTTTATTATTTTCATACTGGATAACGTAACGTTGATCCTCACTTTGAAGGTTCTGTTACTCAAGAACGAGTATATGATTTTAATTATGAAGATCGGAATATGTAACTCTATCATCTTATACAGAAGTCCTTCCAATCAGACCTTGTCGAAAGCCCTTTCGAGACGCAAAAATATTGCTTCAGTTTATGCCTTAAGACATCTTCGTACCTTTTCCCCATTAAAGACGTTGTATGTACTGCTTAAACTCTTGGAATGATGCAGGAACTATGTTTCTAATCTCGTGTTGGTAGAGGTCTTGTATGGAATTTGTTATTTGGACCTTGAAGTTCAGATTAGTTTCAACTTGGTTTGGCGTAAAGACCTGCTTCTTCAGAAGTGTATGTTACTTTATTATCAATTATAGGGCAAATAACGCTAGGCTGTATTAACATTCTTTTAGTGGCTTGCTACATAGTTGAGCCTCCAGGATGAATAGTTTCAAGGCAACCGTTGTATCTTGATATTCTGAGGCTATCCAGCTTTAGTTTGACTAAATTATTTAATTTATTATATAACGTTTTGAAATATGAGAGTCGAGTCTTTTGCCATTCCTTTCTGTATTTATTTTTTGATTTTGTTGATGTTGTTATATAGGCAGGTGTCTAACTGTGTAAGCTAGAACTACGTTTATACGGCGATGTAGATTGTTGTGCGCTCTTTCATATAACCGTAGTGTATTTTGTTAATGCTCCATCAATGGTTTGGAGCAGTCCAGTTCTTTTAAGGTTTTTGGTCCAAAATATTTTGGACAGTAGTTTAGACAGTTATTTCGTCTGTCCGTTTAAGGATAGGTGGCCTGATTGTTGATATATATAATCCGATTCCATTTTATCTGCCACTATCTGTTATAATGGTTTTTGTAGGTTCCTATAAAAACAATGTCTACTATGTCAGGCTGGTGATCTGGTCTATACGGAAAATATATATTCTGGTTTGAGACAGCGATTAAAATACCATGGTCCTTGGTAATGTGTAGTCTCGGTGCTATGAAATAAAATGGCAACGTCACTTTCAAGTAGCTTTTTGTTGAGTTGTTTGTATGCGCGGATCAGGTTTAGTAGGCGGTTATTTTTAGTATATACTTGTATAGCAATCGTTTCAATGTTTGTTAAATCGCTGAGGTGTAGTAGGTAGTGTTTTATTTTTTATTAATAAGGATACCGACATCTCCCGAGCCTTATCAGCTTCTCAGTCTTTACAATATATTAGGAATCCTAAAATGCAAAACGCTTTTGTGTCAATAAAATGAGTCTGGGTGACGCATGCGATGTCCATGTTGTATCTAGCAAAAAAATTATAAAAGTTAAGCGTTTTGTTTAAGACTATTTGCGTTCCAATAGGCCAAAGTTAATTTCGTAAATTTTTGTTTGCTATTTGGATCCGTTAGTTAACAAGGTTAGAAGTAAAGTTACTAAAAGATACTTTATCTAAATGTGGGACACACAATTACATGACTTTCCTTAGGATAGTTGTGATTAGATAAGTTGTACTTCGAAGGAGTTTTCAGTAGTTTGGTATGATCAACCTTGGCATTGACCAAAGGTAGGTAATTGATTTATGGTAGTAATTTGACTAGTCTTTGCAGATACTTGGCCATAAAATTTATTGCGTAATCTGTGACTGTTCCTTGTTAATTGCTTAATTTTAAGGAAGCATCCTCTATAATTTGCTGAATCCTTTTCTAAGCATTTAGCGCATTGGAGGTCTTTGTTTGATTTTTTGGGATAATTAACGTAGAGGTGTTTTATTTGCACTTTACATAGCGAGATTGTGACTGACAGTAATTGCGTATTTAGCTGTACAATAAGAAACCTTTGGGAAATCTTCGCAGTTTGACTTCGATCGTGCTACCTGCAAGCTTATTCAGACTGAGTATTTTTTTATCTTATAAATTTTCTAGTTTCACTGCACATAGGCAGATTGGGCACCTTTTTTGTTATAAAGCTTTGCGATCTTTTTAACTAGGTACTTTAGTGTTGTTAGTTCGATTTTAATTATTTTTTTTTGTTAGCCAAACAGGATTATATAGCTTAGAGTATCATCACTGTAAATTTTTGTCATGCAACTTTCTATGATTTATTTTTATTAACTGTTGTGACCTCGTTTTTGAATTTTACTCTAAGTGTAGTGATTAATTCTTGGTAGTTCAATTGTGTTTAGTTGTGCAAATATATCGGTAGGATTTTTATTTTCTTTTCTGCCGATGTCGATAGGGACTCCGCCTAATTTGAGATATTCATTGCTGTAATTGCTGCAATTGCCTTGATTGATAATATTACCAATATTTGTATTTTGTTTTTTGGAATCAATTTTTGTGGCTCGAACAAGTATTTTTGCCATGCTTCTTTTATTTTTGTTGGTGGTCATAGTTAATCAGGATTGAATAAGATAAACCATCTAATATTTATAAGCATTCAAAATTTGTGTGCACAATCTGAATATATAAAAGGCAGGAACTTAAGAAATAGATGCAATAATCAGCACACTGGTAGCTAATGTCTGTCTCGCATTATTAATTGTTATTCATTCTTTCAACTTTGTGTTTCGATTTTATAAATTGTCAGTCAGAAAATTTAAAAATCATTCTTATCAAAAAGAGAGCTGCAAAAATTTATTTTATACAAAATCATTCTAGAAGTGACACCAAAATTTAATTAATCCTTGTCAAAAACATTCCCCCTTGGGCTTTGAAACTAAAACATGGAAAGATAACTTGCAAAGCTAAAAGAAAATATCTGTAATGTGCACCATCAAAGTCCGGCGAGTTAACATAAAATGATCAAAGCAATTTGGGTTGGCCCAAAAACTGTCCTTATGGGCATCCCCAAAAATTTGAGGAAGATTGGCTCAAAATGGACTATTGCAAAGGAAATCGTAAGATTTGTTAAGTCAAAAATGGTGACACAAATCTGTAAAACAAATTGGCGATTTAGTTTCCAACTCGGAATCATTTTGGGAAAAAATTCTTGAGATTTACCCTAAAGTCACTAATAGTAAAAATTAATCTACGGCACAGCAATATGTCAAAAAATGCTGAAAAATGGAATTTCAGAATTTTATTCTCAATAGTAAGAAAAAGTATTCATTTATTATAGTGCAGCATAAACTCATAAATCAAGATTAATTTAGATATATAGTGCAAATGTCTAAAAAAGTGACAGTTCAGAGCTTACAGGCAATAGTACAATTTTTATCAAGTCTTCTGATGATCATATTTGGCTTTGACTAACTGAAACAGGTTATGTGTTAGCATTACACAACCACATTGTAAGACCATTAAAAAAATTTACAAGAAAAGTGGAATGTCTTTCTCCTTATATAAAAGTTTTTTATAGCTGGAAGTACTGGAAAATGAAAGTCACCAAGAAGGATACGATTATTATCAAAAATTCTTTTAACTAATAAGAAGTATTCGTTCCTTAAGTCCCAAATCTCTATATTAAGTTTTCTTAGTACAAAGCGTTATTTCAGTATTTTAATATATTTTTTGTTAAATCGTTACCAATTTTTGCTCTCCACCAAAAATAAAATATGTGTTTTTTTCTCAGTGGGACCATAACTGTACTATCTTCTTCATGTATGTACAACATTTAAATTATAACTTAAATATTACTTTCCAAATATGCTTAAAACGCTATCGTACAATAACTCAAACAAACGTTTTTTTGGACACCCTATTCTTATTATTCATTTTAGCTCTGTTAATTAATATTTATTTAATAAATTTCCAAACTCTTTCTACTTTTCGTATTTTTACTGTGTAAGAAAACAAATGATTAAATTTGAAAATAAATTTCCTATAAATATTTACATGTATTCAATAATATCAGGCCCCATCTCAGGTTCCTGTGGCCTTCTCTAATCTTTTTAGAACCCAGTTAAACAATAAATGAGTAGTGTCTTGATGAAGTTCATTCCATTCGTTAGATCAGATTTCTTGGAAGTCGTGGATATCCCTGTACTCGTTGCGCAATGGTATTCCGGGAATTTGCAATCAATAAAAAGTCGGGTGAAGAAATATGAATGTGTTACGTGCCACATGTGGTTTAGCGTTACCTTGTTGAAAGAAATAATATACATCAGGCTGATAATGTTGCCTTTAACTCTGACGGGAAGTAAGCTGCTATCATAAACTGAGAGCTCTCGATATCATAATACCCATACTTAGAGTTGTACGCCTTGTACGAATGCAATCTTCTTGCCCTTTTCTTCGCTTTTACAGCGTATTAATATACAAGCGTCGTTTTGGTTTAAACAAAATCTGAATTTATTATATTATATTATATCTGAGTTTACGCCTTTACCATGCCTGTTATCTTACATAATTCTGTATCCTACAAAATTAATAATAATATGTGTATTATAAGTTCAACTTTAATATCTTAAAGGCAATTTCCAGTAGCAACAGAAAAGAAAACTTGCGCTGCCACATGTATATTATATTAAACATTTGTATGGTGCTACCGTGTTATTAATTGTGGTATATACACACACCGTACATTTTTTATTATTTCTAGATATTTCAAACTTAAACTGATTTTTCCATTCAGTTTATGATAACGATACATGAAACGTAAAAACAATTTTAAAGAAAATATGTAGTACAGACCTAGCAGTATATGCTTTTCTCATTTACAGGTGGTATCCAAAAGTAACAGGACTGTTTTTTTTTTTAATTTATTGAACATTTTGGTACATCGACTTAATATAAATTCTTCAAAATAGGCCCTTTTGGTATCCACACACTTCTGGTAGCGAGCCTTCCAGGTCGCGAAGGCCTTCTGGAAGTCCTCCGGGATGCTATTCAGTGCTCTCGTCGTTGCTGCTTGGACTGCTTCCACCGAGTCGAAACGATGCCCCTTGAGCTGCCTCTTAATCCAGGAGAACAGGAAAAAGTCCGGCGGTGCCACACCAGGGCTGTAGGGGGGGGGGGGTGAGGCAACGTGGAAACGCCGAATTTAGTCCAGTCTGCGCCATTCCATTAACTCTTTATATAGAATCATGGTTTTATCGCTTCTAATAATAGATTGAAAAATTTCTTTATTATTATTAAAACAGAGGTTTACAAATTGTTCAAACAGTTTTCACGTTGTTGTTTTTGAAACACTGACAGGGTATTCATCTGGCAATAACCTTCATAAGAAAATGCTCATGGAAAATGTTTCGTAAGTTTGACACACTGAGGTAATCCAGGGTTTAAAACTGTTATTTATTTTTGATAAGTTGTAACATTATTTAAAACCCTCTTGATTATTACATTATTAAATTGTAATTTAATGTTGGTCTTCCTACATAATTTAAATCTTTTTGTCGTGTTCTTTACAGTTGTTATCTATTTTTTATTGTTAATATTTTTATTTATTATTTTTAGTAAATATTACTATATATTTTTGAGATATATAATTTTGCTCTTTGCAATAAACAATACCTCACATGCTATACAACTTATACGCTAACTAAACGCAAACATCGGCTAATATTGACGGTTCCTCGTCTATGATTCAAAAGAGGCCCTTACCCTCGCTAATCGAATGACACCATTTTCCCAAAACAGTTCAGCCGGATCTTATGTAATTTGTTATTGAGCTCACCTTCCGGGTTTAAAGGGTAAGATCACGTCTGTGCCGCCTCAAACTAATATCCCTGCGCGTGTTGTGTGCTGACAGAATTTTCTAACTTTGTCCTTATTTATTTTCAAAAAAAAAACCGGAGTCGTCGTATGTCTTAGATGAATTATTGTCCTCTTCAGCTAAAACAAACATGACCTTAAGTCTGTCGATTAAAGTCCTGCGTTGTTCCCCCAAATCTCAATTACCTTGTTTCGCTACTCTCGGCAATCTTATGAGGTGATTATATAATAACTGAAATAATTTGTCTACGGAATCGTTTTGTAGAAAAACGGAAACTGTTGTCGTGAATTATTTGAAAACAAACCTCTTCTTGATTTCACATTGCGTGATCAGACATATACAATCATTTTAGAAACGCCAAATTTGTATTTCGTTGTTCAGTTACAAAGAAACCTATAGGTAAGTATATGCTTAAACTGTAAATTGTTTTAAGGTTTTCAGATCGTCGAAACGAGAATACCAATGTAGATATTATAGCCAAGGCCGCTCTACGAGCATCTATGTATATTAGAAATAGAAATGCCTCGGTTTACACTCACTCTAACTCCTTAACGTTTTTGGGGGTCTCTAGGTTTTCTATCCGCTAACCGCCAACGCTTCGGTGACATCTTATGGATTGTGAATGGCCTGCTTCACAGGTCACCCCCGCGGGAAAATTAAGATCTTCAGGCGTTTGTGGCGGGCGCCCCTATCAACTTCATAGTTGTAAAGACCACGAACTGCTGGATTTCCGTAGCCTTGGACGCTCGCATGAAGCTGCTTGGTGCACTGTGAGATATACTCCTGGATGGTTGGCAGATGTTTCTAACATACCACGGAGCGCCAAGGATGTTCCGAAAAGCCCGGTTCTGGACCACCTGGAGTTTATTCGCGTGGGTCTTGGCTGCATTACCCCAAACAGCACAAACGTACATCATTGTTAATCTTATAACAGTTTTGTATAAGAGTAGCTTGTTGTTGGCTAACATCTTGCTGTTGGGGTGCAACAAGCTGTCCAAGGCTTGGTGGGCTGCCTTACGCGTGACCATATTTTCCACGTCAAATCTCCAGTTAAGTTATTTATCAAGGTTCACTCAGAGATATCGTGCCTTTTCTCTCCAGGGTATATCTCGTCTGAAGATCTTGATGTTCTTTATGTCACCGCGCCATGTGATTTTCTTCTTGGTGGAGAACAAGATCGCCGCACTCTTTTCAGGGTTGATCCTGATCCTCCACAGGTCGCACAAGTCTTTCACCTGGTCGAGCTCTTCATTGACATGCTGTACTACCAGAGAAGGCCTCAGCGAGCTTGACAAAACCGCCATGTCGTCTGTAAACTATGCTATCGACGTGGAGGACGTCGTTGGAATGTCCCACGTACAGGTTGAAAAGTACGGAGGGCAGCACCGAGCCTTGGGGAACTCCGGCTCGGAGACGCCTCTCCGATGACTTTACGCCGCCGAACTTGATTCGGAACCTTCGGCCACACAGGAAGAACCGGGCCAATTGGATCATCGGCAGCGGGATGTTGTCGGAAGCGCACCGATAAGCTGTTGGTGCTTCTCCAGCTGCTGCAGGTGGTCGTTGCAGCGCTGGTCTCGTAGACGTCTCACCATGCGATCGATTGTGGCGAAATGGTCAAGATCAACATCTTCATAGTCGATGTCGCACTCGTCCGATGGTCTCCTTCAGGTGGACTGTAAAGCAGGCCACGAAACGCAGGGACAGAACGAGACGTCATCCATTCCGTTTGGAATCCCCAGGGGAGGAGAATCGGTTGTGCTCGCTTTCAAACTCGCTGACATTCTCGAGGGTATGCTGCATGCAGTCGCCCTTAAATATGACGATGTCAAGGACGTCCGGGCAAGGCGTACCCATGCAGCGTACTGCCGTTGATGTTCGTAAACTGGCTGTTCTACTAGGGATGCTTGGCATTCAAGTTGCCAGCCAAGATGGTAGGGACGTCCTCACCCAAGATAGAGTCTAATTCCTCGGGGAGAAGCGCTCGGCTATGTATAGGCGAGTTGTAGGCGGCTATGAGCCTCACAACTCCGTGATCTCTCATTTGGAGATATACAGCTGTTGCCTCCAGATGGTCGATTGCCGTGGGCGGGGTTGGCTGATGCTCCAAGCAGGTCTTCACAAACACGGGAGTACCCCTTTTGGCTGCTAGAAGTCAATCTGTGCAGTAGCACATATAATTTGGAAGCCTGACCACATCTCCGCCTTTGAAATGGGCCTCATTGACCAGTATGGCATCCAAATTATAGCGATGCGTGAACTCCAGCAGCTGGAGCGGGGAGATGGGGGCGGCAGCTCCTTTAACCATCTGGTCGTACGTCTGTCCGGAGGCAAGAGCACGCCATGCAGGAGAAAGACAAATCAAACAATATCTAAAACCACCATGGGGGCGCCGTCACCTTGAGAAATTCGCAGCTAATACCAAGGTCTCCGCCGTGCTTGGCTGCGAATGTAATATCTTCAATGTGCAAGCAGCTGCCGTTGAGACCCCCTCACTGCTTGTGCACGCAAAGACTAGAATAGAAAGTCTCAGAACAGATGCTGAAGGTATAAATAGCATCCAGCGGGTAGCTGGAGAGTGTCCAACTACCAAAATTAAAGTGAACTGTTCTAGTTGCGAAATAAATTATTATATGGTGTGATTTTACATTAGTAAATGCTCGCGTTAAATTAAAAAATAAATAAATTTAAGCGTTTTATTCACAATAGTTACGAGGAAAAAACATAAGAATTGGCGTCAACTGTGGGGTTTTGCATTCATAATGTGAATGGTAAATAAATTAAAATAAATAAAACAAATTTTGATCTTAAAGTTAACGACCTTAAAGGTGCGTTGGAGAAAAGAGATTTAAAAATTTCTGAAGATAAGGCGACATTACAGTTGCCACTTAAGCAAGTCTTACTGAACTCTAGTGGAAATTCAGAAAGTTTTGATTTTAAAATTATAAAGAGATTGTTTGATTTGAACGCTATATTAAGGGATAAAAGCCTATTTAAACTCAAGCGTGAATAATATAAAAGCAGAAGCCCGATTGGACCATGTAGGCGAGGTATCAGACTGCGAGCATATTGATAAAAATATTGAATGATGCGCTTCCAGCTGATGTCCCTGATAGTTTGGAGCGTAAACTGAAAGTTGGCGAAACATCTATATAAACAGTGGAAAGTGATGATGGGTCTACTAAAAAAAAGTAAAGACTGCTATTACTTCTAAATGGCTAAAGAAATAAGCACCTTATAGCAGTAATAAGCCACAAGAAACCGAATCAAAGAAAAGGAATTTGGTAACATACCTAAAGGGTAAGAAGGTAGTTGAAGTATTCGGGGAATTATACGGTGAGGCATTGATGAGCATGATCATCAGAGAAATTGTTCCATATGCCACTTAGTAGGAGGTTTCTATTGAATGTCTTTAGAAGTACATTGAAATATTTCTTTTTAGTAGATATTATGCACTTCCTCAAGAACAAGTGTATGAGTCACAACAGATATTTAGAAATCAAGCGCCATCTACAATTTAATAAGAATGCACACCTTAGCAACATTCCAATGGACGAAAGAGATAACATTTTCAAAATTCACCCATTGATAAACAACCACAATAAAAATTTCTTGAAATTTGGAGTTTTCTCTGAAAATCTGAGCATTGACGAGCAAATGGTTAGGTTCTATAGGCATCATTATATATAATAGTTTATCCTATAAAACTCTGGTTTAAGTGGTCGGTCTTATGCTGTTCCCAAAGTACTGTTATCAAATGTGCTTTTATGAAGGGAAAAGGTAAGAATTAAAATGATATTTTACTTGTTGATTTTGGTTATTTAGTAGTACTAAAGATAATTTCTTTTATAGATACTCCACAGCTTCACAAAATCTAATTTGATAACCTCTTTAAAAGTTTCAACTTGATGAATATGCTCAAAAAATAAAAATAAAGGCAACAGGTACTGCCAGAATGAACAGGACAAACAACTGTTTTATAAAAAGAATATATATATGAATAAAAAGAAAAAAAAGCTACATCAACAAGCTGAGCTGGAATGTGCCGAAGTACCGTATCAAAATTCGAGAAAAAAATTATTCTTGTCAATGGTAAGCAATGTACACATTCTTCACTGCCTCGCCTATAAAAAATTGCATTTCAACTAGATAAAAGCAAGGGGATATCTTGGTGAGTCGTCCTTTTCAAACCCAAGATAAGCTGGACGTCCATCGTACCCAAAAAAAGATTGGGACTTCTAACATCAGGCACATGATCGAACGCACGGCCATGAGAAAACAAAAAAAAATGTGCAGTTTACAAGAAGAACTCAAGGAAACAGTGTTGTGTCTACATTGTAGAACTATAATGTTATTTGGCATAATAAACAAAAAATGTAACATGATCCCTAATTGGGAATTATTTTAGAAATATTCATCTACATATATGTGCTATTAGTTATCTTTTACTTTTTTAAACATCTTATTTTACAGTTTTTATTACAAGAAAATGGCAGTTATTAAAATGGTTAATTATTAATCACTGGATCCAGCTGGATAGATTCCTGTTTGATTTTAAAAACGATAAATTTAAAATTGTACACTACCCTGTACATACAAAATGATAGTTACATGACAGCGCTTCCTGTTAACTTGTTTCGTGTTTCTCTTTTAATTAATTTCTAGTTTTTAACATTTAACTGCACTCATTTTTGACTATTTTCTAAGCTATTTGTTTTGTTTTTTATTATATTAAAATATTTTGTATTTTTAGTTTAGTTATTTATATATTCAACATTTAGAATTTATCCTGTATACACTAACATACTTTCGTACGCATTAATTAGAGATAAAAATAAAAGAACTACACAGCTTTCAAACCAAATGCAGATACCCAGCCTTCTAAGCTGCCACGTTCATTTAAATGCGTTAAACAAATTGTAGCAACTGACGTTAATAAATGTGGATGGACACCTCTAGCTTTCGTCGCAGCGCAGCCACAAATAAACGAGCCTCCGTACAGACCGCAGGTTGTATGTACGACGCGCAGACATAAAAAGAGCGTGCATCGAGCGCCAAATAAAGAAACCCGCATTTGCCATTTACTGCAAATTGTATGGATCGTGAGTTATTGAGCAAGTGAGACAATAGTAAATTGCCACACACACGCCGATGTCGTTCACTCCTGACACACTTCGAATTAACGCAGCCTAGCTCCTGGACGTCCTTGGCCGCTCCGAATTGGTATCAGGATCATTTTGGTCGTCGACACAATGGTGCTTTAGGTAATGTGTGTGTTTCAATAGCAATTATTGATACTTACACAAAAATAACTATCATACCTTACACTTACATGCAAAGCCGACATATATTTTTTGAAGATCGTGTTCTAACATACAATTATAATTCGTTAATACACATATAAATCGATTATCATTGGTTTTTTAGTATTATTATTACAAAAATATAAAAATGCAATGAAAGTACGACGAACAAAATTAAGCAGTTACATATAAAGCACTCTAAATAGAAGGAAAAAAACGCTCAGTGTAACTAAAATTTTTATTGCAATTATATTATGTAGGAGATCAAAACTAAACTTTAGAATTTTGAATTGCGCACTATTTGCGTTATGTGAACGTTGAAAGTTTGCACTTGCACATTGGTATCTAAACGCATGGCAAAGCTCACTAAAGATCGCAAGAAACGTCGTACATTTGTAAAATGGGTTTGGAGAACACATCAGTTAATATTAATTTTTGTAAAAAAACTTATATTGAGCGGTAAAGCTCATTTTTCTTTAAATAGCTCTGTAAATCTTCATAATTGTCACATCTGTGGTAGTAAAAATCCACTTATTATTGACGAAAAACCAATGGATCCTAAAAATATACTGTTTGCTGCACGTTGTGGTCTGGAGAAGTGATTAACCCGTACTTTTTTGAGGACAAAGCTGGCAAAGCTATTAGGAGATACTAAACTTTTTTCAATAAAACCAATTTGAACTTGAATGGCATGTGGTTTCAACAAGATGTAGTCACGTTTCACACCACGTAAAACACTGGCTTTTCCTAGTCGTGTCATCTCTCAGGGGGTGATATCGTTTGACCACCGCGATCTTCCGATCTAATCCCTTTTTTCTTTGGGCTATTTGAAAGAAAGGATTTGTGGTAACAAACTTGCTAAGATTTTAGATCCAAATTTACACCAGGCGAGTAATTTCTGAAGTAGAACCTAATTTACCAGAAAGAATTATAGAAATCTTTGCCAAAAGATTAATCGCATGTCAGCAGAGTCATGAACGATATTTGGCCGACATCATATTTCATACGCAAAAAAATAAAAAAATCTATAAATCACACTGATAGCAGTAAAATTTGGATTGTTCCAATATTTGTACTTCATTCAGAAACAACACCATAAAGTGCAATTAGGATCACACTATATTTAGAGTAGTAAACTAAATAATTATTTAATAATGTAAAATATAATAACGTTTCTTATTTATAGCACTATCTTTTTATATAAAATTATATATGGCATATTACTACCTTCACATCCGCATTTTTGCATTATATTTTTTTTCTTTAACAATAACATTTTACTGAAAATTTTTAATAGACTTTAGTGTTGTCTTTAATGTACGTTTTGATACCATTTAGTTTAAAATGTGGAATATATTCTCCACTTTACAATCGCGATCACTATGAGTCTTTTTTTCATTGTTGGGCGTGAGCCTTCCCCAAAATTTTCCACCTTTCTCTGTCCGTAGCTAACGCCATCCTTAGTATTTCTGTAACATCTTGAATGTCATCTCGTCATCTTCTACTTGGTTTTCCTTTTTCTCTTTTGTAACTTTGCGGTCTCCACTACATTATAGATTTTCCACAGGGATTCTCTCATTTCAAAAGGTATACCAACCGAACTATAAGTGTAATACTTTATCGGTCTTAGAATAAGGTACCAACAACTACTTCTCAAATCAATCTCTATTTGCACGGATAAGAGAACAAAGTCTCTTCGCAACGGTTTCGACGGTGGCACGCAAGTACCCTATGAAAAGTTCGTCCTGAGAAGGGATCAAAGATTCCAGAGATGAATGGGGAGTAGCGCAGATCTTCCTCTCCAACTCCGCCCAGACAGAGAAGTCGGGGGAGCAAGGCGACTACTCCTTGTCGGCGATGTGGGTGCGCAGCCAGTCTTGCGTGGCCTTGGTGCGATATCCGAAAACCCCATCCTGGTGCCAGACCTAGTGGCCAAACGCAAAGTCTTTAAAATCTTATTCAAAGCAGATGGGCTCTAAGATGTTCTTCTGTACACTTCCGTATTAATCTCGACGCCCTGAACGATGAAAAGAAGAGGGTGTTTTCCATCAACCGTGATGCTTTCTAACGCAATGACGTATGCAGAATTTAAAAAACGGTCATCGGGTCAGCAAATCCTTAGTCAATTTCTTCCTAGCTGCTTTCTGCTTGTCAGTTAGCTTCTGGATTTTGATCGTAAAGTAAGGGTAAAGCCCCAGGCATGATTTGACAATGAATCAAATGATAAAATCGCTCATACCGAATTCTTGGCGAGTTGGCGCTTAAATCGTTGATTCTCTCTCAAATGGCTTGGACAACAGCAGGCATGGAAACCGTAACTCATCGGCATCGGCCAATTCTTATCCTTCTTCAGATTTTTGCATCGTTTGATGGTGTGATAGATGATTGATCGCAGGGCACCGAGGCACTCGCTGGCACACAGCTGGAGAATTTCAAATCCCCATTTACTAGTCGAAACCCCCTGGTGCATCATTATTACAAATCAATGTTTACGTACTGAAACGTACACGTAATAAATCTCGTAAGTCCCTGAGATGTCCTACTTTTGGGAAAATGTTGAAATGTTTCTTCCTAAACTCCACCAATACATCAATGGCACATGTGTTAGTAGATGATAAGCACAACATTCATAGAAGCACTTGCACATAGTAATACTCGGCTTTTATAATTTCAAACGACTTCACAAAAGTTTGGCAACGTTATCCTTTTCATCATTTAACAGTAAAATTCGTAACCAAAATAATTTGCATCTCTGTTGGGATATTCTTCTCTACCAGAAAATAAAGAGAAATTTACCATTAGAAACAAATTCTTAATTTAAATAATTTTAGTAAAAATAATTAAGTATTTTCTTGATAGTACCGTTATCACAATTATTCGGTAATATATTCACACATACAGAAAATGCTGAAATAGCTGTAAAATGTTTAAACATAACCCCACGATTTTGCTGCTCTCACGCAACATTCGTATTATAGCGCAAAGACTAAGTCAATAAACACCTTTCCCATAAAATTAGCAGCATTTCGGTAGAAATAAAAAAATAGCAAAAATAAAATCATTTTAATTGCACTATCAATAACAATTTTGTGAGTTTAGCAACATTTACCAAATTTTAATTGTGGTTAAAGATGCATATATAACTTCCATTTGTTTGTGATTTTATATTGGTAGTTATCAGTTTTCTCTACTAAAAGTTTAAACACTACAAAATTGAAAAGATTGCGATTCTAAATTTAACTGGATTTTTGCTCTGATAATTGAAAATTGAAAAGAAAACGACTACATTGATAACGGCAACAACAATATTGTCCCGGTCAAGCAGCAGATCTGGTCGCCTTTTATGGTCGAGTAGATGCTCGAAATGACTATGGTAATAAGTGATCAACATGAAGCAGCAGCCGAGATAAGGGAACAGCTGTCCACCATCTATGAACAGAAGAACAAGACGTCAATTTTCCTGCTTTACAAGAAATTCAGCAGCTACTATCATGGAGCATGTGACGGAGGCAGAATAACTCCAGAAACAGTCGGCTGACCTTAGTCAACTGCTCAAAATCAAGTCATCCACAAGATGCTTTACACGTAGCCGTCAGCTATATACAAAAGTACCAGAATTACTTTTGGTAGCAAGATCGACTCGAGGAAGACAATGGACATGCTGCTGCCAACGCTATTAAAAAGAGATTCTAAACAGGGACAGTTAGTCATCAATGATAAAATCAATGAAAAGAATGATGACAACAACGTAGCCTTACTAACACACAGAAGTTAACGTAATGGTAAGTCTAAATGGTAGTAACAAAGGACAAAGCGACCAACAGCACAGAAAAATTTTGACGACAAATCCCATTTTTGTCAGAAGTCAGGCCTATTGTTATAAATTCAAGAGCAAGCAAAGGATATCAATGGCCAGACCAATCCAGCAATAGAGAGTAGTGCAAGTCAAGTGCATGGTGTTTTATTTATCAGTTTGATGTCAGACGTGAGTAAGCGCGACAAATAGTATGTGGACTACTATTTAAATAATTTTTGAAGAGTCTCGCCTACAACTCAAAATATTAGTAGACAATAAGGCCAAAATAGAAGCGCGTACATCAACTTGAATTTAGATCTCAAAGTAATTTTCACGGATACGGACAATATATTGTACTGTTCTCAAATTGATAAAAACTTATTTTCGGTTAGTGAGTCAATGAGCAAAGAAATAGCCACTAATTTTAAAGGCAGTGGATATACGTTAACGACTAAGAATATGTTGGTTGACACAGGTTAAAAAATGAAAGCAACATTTTTAACTACATTTTTGTATACGCGGAGAGCGAGAAACGCCGTGGCCACCACTGGCGCGGTTAATTTAGTTGATTAACACAAGCTACTTGGCTACACACCATATAACGTTGTGAAAAACGTGATAAAACCTATATGCGTTTTGAGTATTTGCGTAAAAATTCTGAGCTGTGTTCTGAATCTGGGAAAGACTTTTGTAAATATTATAACTTTGACCGACCTGTGAGCGTGTCATTCAAGAACGAGATTCGTGGGCGGAAGAACCAGGTGTATTAATTTACTTCAACATTATGCCAACCGACAAGGTGTTTGATCAAACGCTTGGTTGTGCGACTTAAACGGCGGTACTACTGTACGCTGTTATCGATGACGATGCAGACGACGCCCAAAGTAATAGATGAGACGGTAGATGTTTTGGCTTTGGTTAAAGTATACAAGCATATCGTTGAGTGCGTGCGTTCGGATAAGGCATCAAAAAATATCAATGAGAAAATGAAGGTGTTTCTAGAATAAAATTTAGTTCATTAAGAGGTAACAATGTTGTACCTACCGCAAATCACTAGATAGTCTGAACGACCAAATCCCACACTAAATATTATATACAATAAGGGGTGTCCGCATGGTCAATCATAAAAGAAAAAGTAACAAGCAAAAGGCCGAAGAAGTGATCACAGCTGATAATGCGAGGAAGCCAATGAAAAGGCCAGAAGTCATAAGGCCAAGAAAGTCATTGAAATTGTATCAGACGAAACTGCGCAAAATACTCGTGGCAAATGAAGAAAAGGCCTTAGGAAGTGTGAGCATTTATTGCAGAAATGTTGGTTTTCGTAACCAAAAACGGTCGAGGCCAAATCACTTCCGACTTGAAAAGAGTAGACAAGATCATGATATTCAGGCGTTAATTGATTTAAAAACGTAGATTTTGTTACCCTGCCAGCGGGACAAAAAACAATCAAGATGCACGTGGATCTTTGCCCTCAAAACAGATCCTGATGACAGAATGGTCAGACATAAATGTTTCATGATCAAAGGCTGCTTGTAAGAAGCAAATATTAACTACAAAGAAATTTTTTATTCAGATACTCGCTTTGCTTCTGCGCACATGTTGTTAGCCACTGGCGCAAACAACGACTGAGAAATAAATCAGGTGGACGTAAAGGTCTTTCTCCCTAGTTACTTAGAGAAAAAAATCCGCATGGAACAATTAGAGGAATTTAACGGAGGCAGTGGTCACGTGAGCAAACTCCAGAAAAGTTCCGCTCATGTTCGACAAGAAGATTGATGACGTGTTAAATAAATTCTGGGTAAAGCTGTGGAGCGTTCATCCGTGTGTGTAAGCCAGCGAAAACAAAGAACTGTATATGGCCTTGTATGTGATTCAGCGCTCTTGTCAAAATTAATTAAACTGCTAAAAGGTGAATTCGAGGTCACCAGCAGTTTGGCTATCTGTTGTCTTAATCTCTAAAGTGTCGCCAGCATAAATTGTAAATTCATCTATGCTCAAAATATCTTGGACTAATATGGTATTAGCGGTTGCAACAACGTCGCGATGCTGGTCGACCCAAATGTTAACAAAAATGGCCAGCCCGGAGAAGTGCTCAACGTGCCTTACTGTCAGAGAATCATTTCGCCTATGTATTTGGCCATTTGCAAGCGTCCTAACTTGGCTTATTCGGTTAGCCAATTGTCGCAGTTTTGAAGCCATCGCCTGCAAATTGGCACACTATCAAGCGCGTCTTCTAATATTTAAAAGAGAGTTCAGATATCGGTAACCTGTTGTCCAAAGTTGAATGGAAACAGCGCGAAACAAGGTCGTTCTACATCAATAATGCAGTGGCAGAAAATCTGACCACCAACCCCGTATATAACCATCACATAAATATTAAGTAGGAGTATTATTTTACCAAGGATCGCTTCGTGGTGATAATGCAGCACGTCGCGGGTAAAGAACAGTTGGCTGATATATAAGCTGGCCAACAAGAAAAATCCAGAGCTAACAAAAATTTAATTAATTTGAATTTTTATTTTGTTTTGCTGTTTTTTCTTGTTTTTCCTTGTTGTTTAATTTTAAAAGTTTTATAATACATGTCTCTAAAATATTTCAATCGATTTGGTTAATTTTATATTTACAAATTGGAGTGTTAAATATATGTAAATATTCGCTCTATTTCTACGAGGCGAGATTGACGACCACTAACCTTTGCAGTTATTTTTAGCATCAATGTGATCGCTACACTTTTATTAGCCGGGCGTAAACAAACATATGCGTATGCACTAGACAAGCATTTATTTTAATTTCATGTAATAATTCAGGTTTGTCACCTATCGGTCTTGAGTTTTCAATAGTTTTTAACCGTTATATTAATTTTTTATTCAAACAGCCACTGTTTCAGGACTATCGCGCAGCTCAACACTTAATATATTTATAAATGTTTTAAATAAGTTCAAATTATTTGTCTTGACAAAGAGCTATCATTTAAGCAAGGATGTGCAGATCCTGTACTAGTTGATATTATCAACGGTGAAATACCTTGCAGTTATTGCAGGTACTGCGCCATCAAATGGTTTGCGCTGTTCTTCCACAATTTTAAATTAAATCACGTTGTGCTTCGTTATCTAAGCACTATTAGCACTGCTACTGATTGGCTCAATAAAATTGTATCCATCGAGTCTCACTCAAATAAAGTACCAGTCAGTTTTTCTTTGCTGTGTTTTCTTTTTAATGTTAAATATCTGGCTTCCTCATAATTGATGAATAATAAATTAAACTCAAGTACCAAGTATGATACAAAGATGCATTCATGACAACTAATTTAAATTTTTACAACATTGGAAATATTTCCATAATTTAGAAATCTGAACCAAAAACGATAAAACCGCCACTCCTTGTTATAATAATAATATCCCACATACTCTAGCAAACCAAAAATTAGCAGACTAATATTACTATATTTGTCATACTCCTACAAATTTCGGGTGAATTTCCTCGTTCTTTTTTCATTTAAATTTTATTACACCTTTACGCTTCCGCGCTAACAGAAAACAAATTTATTAAAGTCAAATGTTAGTAAAGGTTTTGTGCTGACATAATCGGTATAAAAATGTTATACACTTAGTTCTAGATTTATCCCACTGTTATAATATAGCATGACCAAACGGTCTAGGCACTTGACGACAGAGCGAATGGAATTGGGATTAATCCTGTGTCTAGATGCTTATTGGGTGGCCTACTTAGTTACTAAAAATAATTAAATACCTGCGTTTACTATGAACAAAGGATAATAATGCCGTCGTTTAATGGACAAAGCTTACCACATCGCCCCGTTTCAGAGATAGTGCGCAACGAACAGGCAGTAAAGGCAAACATACGAAAGCCTAAACCTCTCAGTTCGCAGGCGATGCTCTCACGAAGGGCATAAAGCTGCGTAAGTATTTTACATTTTTCTTGCAGTATTTATATACCGTTCTTTTTACCCATAAATGTCCTTAAGGGAATATTCTAATGCTTTATCTTTTTCTATTAAAAAATAAATTAAAAGTAGCAACAGCGACAAGAAAGACTAATCAAATGTTGGGTGACAATACGTATGACTAACGAACGATATAAAATATGCATAAAAAATTTTTAAATAGAAGTTTTGAATTAGAAAGCAAAGCTCTTAAATAAAAAGCAGCCATAAATCATTATTTTTATATTGGGGTTGAAATTAATTTTAAACGATTCAGAACAGGTGTCGTTACTAGTATTTTTGCTATCAATACACAATGTAATCAACTTCACGGCAAAGCAGCATCATTAGAATTTTAACTGTATGTAATTTTGTCAAATGTAAGCCATATAATTTTTTTAACTTTGAATGTGTTGGGGAAAACATTACTTTTTTGTTTCCATTTGAAGAAATCGGCAGCTGAGAGTCTTCGTTTGCTATATAAAGCTTATGGTGAACATGCTTCATCGATTTTGATAATTCAAAAGTGGTGATTTTGACACGGGGGACAAGCAGTGCCCGGGACAGCCAAAAAAATTTTAAAATATAGAATTGGACACATTACTCGATGACAATCTATTCCAAACGCTTAAATAATTGGTAGATTTCTTGAATGTTGATTTATCGACTATCGGCAATCGTTTGAAGGCAACTAAAATGATTCACAAACTAGGAAATTGGATGCTACACGAAATGAAGCCGAAAAACGTCAAAAGGCGTTTTTCCACCTAAGAACAGCTGCTTCAAATTTTGGTAATGAAAAAAGATTCATTACCTAATGCGGAAAGTCCGACGAACCATTACCATCGACCTTAATATCGACGCCAAAACGAAACATCTACGGTTCGAAGGTACTGCTTTATATGTAGTGGGATCAAAAGGGCTGCTGAAACAAATAAGTGGGGATCACTACCGACAACTGTTGATCAAATTGAACCCAACGTTGAAAGAAAAATGACCGAATATGCCAAAACAATATGATAAAGTTATTTTCCAGCACGCCAACGCTCTTTGCAAAACAAGTCAAAAACTATTTAAAACGCTTTGATGATATGTCCTATCCGCCGTATTCACCAGACATTGCCCCTTATAATCGTTTTTTGATCAATAATGTATAGCCTGTCCGAGTATAAGTTCAACTCTTTCGAAGATTTAAAAAAATGGGTCGATTCATAGATTGCATCGAAGAAAGAGGAATTCTTTCACTCGAGAAATCACGTGAAGGCTCCAGCAACAGTCTACCATCATATGGTTGTCCCATCTGCTTTAATATCGTTTTTCCGTCACCTTTACACATCCTCATGGAATATTTCCCCTTGTTCCTCACTTAAGGCCCTAAGATTATTGGTACAATTATCCAAGTGGCTATGAAGAAAGTGTACTTTAATGCTCATATTAAAACCCAAGTTTTTAAGTTTATTAATATCTGTTGCACCAGTTTCTCACAATTGTCCGTTTTGTGGTTACCCAAAAAGATCTTAACCGCCGAGACAAAGCTACATCAAGCAGCAGCTTCAAGAATCGTCATGTGATTTGTAAAATTAGAGTCCTTAATAAGTTTGCGAATTTGAGGACCATCAAGATACCTTCTTTTAGTTTTTCTATACTTAGCCTAGGAAACGAATGTAGTTGAAGTAATCGCCATCTTTGTTTAGAGCTTTAACAAATTGCTTTATTAGTCTTAACTTGATGTAGAGCGGTGGGAGAAAGATTTTTTCCCGGTCCACTAATGGTTTGTTTACGACATTCGCTGTTCCTACAGTCATATTTTGCTTTATTGGCCAATTTTTTTGATGCTCATCTCTAAACCCTTGTCCCGAATCCCATCTCTACCGGTAACCTTGACTGTCCGCCAACCTACCCTAGTCGCAACTAAACGGGATTTTTACCCGCCGCCCAGCATTCCGATTCGAACCCTCGTGAGCGACGAAGCAGAGCCAGCCGACCCAGGTGATCTATTGCGCTGTGCTTGCACGCTGTCGCTGCCTTTTGTATTTTCCGCCCCGTCCGTGGTGCCCCAGTACATTTGGCCAAGGAAAACCCACCCCGGGGTTGAAGCCGCCAACAAAGAGCACGCCGAAATCCGCCGTCCAGGCTACCAGAGACCATTATTTGTAGTAAGTCTCGTTTTAGTTGTTCCGTCGTGCATTTGTTCCCAACAGCACTTTTTTCCCGCAGTCTGGAGAGTGCGACTGAGCTGCCGCCCACCATATTTGAAGTTATTTAATCATAGTTGTTTTTTTTTCTCTCAATTTCTTTGTTTGCTTAATTGTTACTTTGTGATTAATTTCGTTTTGCCCAATACATATAGTTTACACAGCTCTGTTTTGTTTTATTTCCTGTTTTGTTTATTGAGTTACTTTAACTGTGCTTAATTATCAAACAAAAATTAATCCTATTCCAATGATCTTGCTTCTCCCTACTATCCCGCAAGCAGATAAAACAAGGGTGTTTGGTATACCCATTTTGCTGCCTAAGCAAGAAGTTCGCCATTTTCAGATCTACACAAATAGAAAACTGATGTTGATCATAGCAGAGTTTCTGCAATACTAACTAAACGTTTTCATATTCTTCTTTAAGTTTTGTTGAGTCGGCGATAGGAATCGAAGCATATCGGTTGCCAGTGTACAGCAAAACACATTTTAAACTTTTACTGAAACTGTCTATGAAGAGTCGCCAATCATCTGGAACAAATTGTATTCCCATTTGACGAAGAAGTCTGGGAATATATAATAAACAAGTTCTTTAACTTGGCTAAAGTAAGGAACAAGTTTCACTTCGCGTGTTCTATAAATTGTTATTTTTATATCTTTTTATATCAGACAGTTCTTTGCTTTTAACCTGGATGCTAGAAGTTCAGATGCTTACTTTGATAGGCCAAGGTCCCGTATCAGGTCATTCAGTTCTTCTTGGAAGAACTGCTGTGGTGTTGAAGTCTACTTAAGTCCTGGTTCTTAATTTCTTCTACTTCTGACAGCGGAACATTAGGCAATGTGGTATATACTGGTACGGGAACACAGGTCTCCTTGCTGATTCCAAATCAGGATATTTCTATTTTCGTTTCTTGTATCTATTAAAACCTTTTACATTAACTAAATAAAAATAACAATCGTCGTAGTGGTTTTTCGTTTCTCCCCACACTATTGGCACAACAAGTTTTACACTTTTTCTCTCTTGATTTGTCCATTGTCGTAAACATTCGACACAGGTTTTGCACACTATATGGGGAGCCCAGAGCTTGTCTTGATTTTCAAGCACTACGCTAAAATAAGCTTGTTAGGCTTGTCTTACAAAATCTGTGATATTTTTCCTTGTTTCTGTACAGTATATTCACCACAAAAGTAGCAGAAATGATTGGGACTGTTCGAACGGCTTCTTCGTGAAGAGCTCATTTCTGTAAACAACGAGAGTAATTTTTTTATCAAATATGTACATACCACGAAAGGCAAAATTCAGTTAATTAGTTATTCTAGACATTGCAAGTAAACAAGACTAGAATTGACGAGAAAAGTAGAGTTTTTGCATATATCCTCTTATAAAAAGCATTCGTTATGGCTAAATTTCTTAAAAATTGTGGTATCCGGTATCTCAAAAACTAGAGCCAATTTGGAAAAACTACTTTTATTTTTTAATTCAGCAGACCTGAAATAAATACCCTAAATTTGTCTACAAATATTTGGCAACAAAAACTTTGTAAAATTTTGTTAAGCGGTATAATCGAAGTGATCAGTGATTTAACAGCAAAGAAACCTTTGTACAGCATACAAGAGCGAGTCTTCATCTCATGATAATCACAGCATGGTTCTGTTGCAAAAAATTAAATATTAATCATGGGAAATTGCGTTTAAAATAGCCGAGACTAGATTTACAAACATGGGCCGATTCTTGTCCACAAAGACGCGAAAGCTCACGTAACAAAATCGATGCTGCGTAAATTAATAGAATTGAATTACAAATTCTTATTTTACTCATCTGACCTTTCGACAACAGATTTCCAAATATTTTCAAGAGCTTGAGCAACTATATGCAAAACCAGCAATATGTTAATCGAATATAATTTCCACCTTCAAAAACTCCCTTAACAATAAAAATTCAGATTTTCTTAAACAAAAATTTTTGTTTTATCTTGAGAGTAATCGATGTAATCGACAATTATTTTGCCGAATATAAGCTTTTCGGTTAAAAATTGCAGGTTTTTTTGTGCCCTCCAAGAAATTGGTAAAAACTGCATTAAACATTAATAGACATTACAAAATTTAATAATAAAACTGTATTAGTTAATAAAAACTTTGGTGGAAGATAAAACAAAGAACTGAATCTCCTTAAATTACACGGCCATCTTTGTAGACCACTATTGGACCGATTACGACGTCGAGCCTCTGGCCACTACTGGAAGCTGAAAAACGAAATTAAGCCCACGGTAACCTTGCGCGATAAGTGGCCGAAAACGCGAACTTGTGGCACCAGGCCGGAGTAATGACATCGTGCAACAAACAAGAAGCGCGGGTGGTAATCACAGTGTAATCATAATAACACTCACTTCATTCATGACCACGCTACTCCCACAGGCGACTCCTATCTCCATGTCTAGCAGCCGCGGCCCCGCTGTAGGTTTGGCCGCTGTGTATTTATGCGATTGCGCCCATTTATCGCGGCTGAAAGCGAGAGCGATTGCTCGCTCCTTATCCAGCCGAAACGGAGACGAACTAATGTCGAGATGGGCAGACGTGATTAAGTGGGTTTTCTGGAGCACCCGGTCTTGCCTGAGCCTCTTTAGATAAGCCAACTGTATTGAGTGTAATCAAATAGAATGTATATTTACCTTCAGATATTGCAGCTAATTTTTTCCATTTGTATGATTACCAAAGATATTAAAAATAATTAATCTAGTGCATACAAGAGATTAGACTATTTAACACAAATAAATAATCTCGAGCCAAGACCTAAACTTGCTGCAGGCTAACACAAGTTCCTCCTTGTCCATATGTGTGATTACCTCCCTGATGGAGGGCCTCAAGCTGTTCTTGGTATTATGACGCTTCGACCACTCCTCACATGTATTAATCAAGGGGACTCCGATTAAGGCTGAAGATTGGCTACAAGTCGAAGGACCAGTGGTAATACAAATTGTATAGCCATGTCTGGGTCTTCCTTACCTTGTGGACCGAAGCGGAGTCTTACTAGAACAGTTCACCTCCGGGTATTCCGCGAAAAAGTGGGGTGCCATCACAAAAGGAGAACATTTTGTATGCATGACGGTAGACACTTCAGAAACATCTTGGTAAATTCAACAATCATTTTAGCTATTCAACTTCCTGTCCTGGTTGAAGTTGTTTTCGTCAAAAAAGAATCTGCGGAAGTCGGCGTTGTCGTGCTTGATGTTATGTGCCTTTAACTTTCAGTCTATCCTGTTTTTCTCAGTTAACAGTTGGTGGTTCCTCAAAACGAAAACCTTGTAGTGCAGGTCTTCATGCATTGCTAGACAAACCATCAACCTCGCCACGCCCATTTCTTTTCCCAGATCAGCCATGCTCCGTCCAGGATCCTGATCGATCTTTTTTTTCAATTCGCAAACGAATTTATAATTTCTCTTGCGATCCGATCGCTTCTTGGCTTTTGAAGCTAAACTACGCAATAATTTCTGTCGGCAATTTCCCAGCACCAAGGGATTGGAGTACTGCAGCTCTGCTGTCGTATTATTGCTTTATTTTGTCGACTATCGTAGATTGTTGGTTACGTGCAGCTAACTTGGGTTACCCATAGAAGATCGCTCAAACTCATAAAACGGCTTTTTAGCTTTCCAGCAATACAATCTAGAAAAATTTCGAATTTACCTAGACGACACTGTATTTGAATGACCATTGGAAACAATTATATAAATAAGGAATAGAAAAAGAATGCATTGCTCCTTGTGGTTTCAAAATATTCTCTGAAGTTGGAAACGTTCACTTTCAAAATTACTAAAAAATAGATTTTCCGCAACTTACCAAATAGTAGCATCTTGAATTTAAATAACAACTAGAAACCACAGGAGGAAATGACTGTAAAGTGTATTAAATCTAAGAAATCTTGCATTGGTGTAAGAAATTTAACTAAATTGTGACGAACATGATAAGACTTTACTGGATTACAACTATCAGTCAAGTAAATTTCACATATCTGGTGTTTTAGTTACGCTATTATAAAAATAATAATTGTAATTAAAACACTACAAATCCCGTAAACTTCAAGTTTTTTTATTGTAATTTTCTCTTATCTGTTAACTCCAGCTGCCGGTTCTTGATGTTTAATTTCTTCAAGTCTTTTTTCACCTAGTTTCTAATTATCTGCTTTTTGAGATTTCCATTTTTTCTTTTCTTTTTAACCTTGTTTCAACATTTACTTTATTTTCTTTATTATCGCCCTTTTTTCTACTTGTCCCGACTTCCGTATTGCATAATCAGTAATATTCAAGTTTTCGTATTGTTGCATTATTTCTGCATTTAGTTTTCGCTGCGATTGCCCTTGCTTTTCACAATTCTTCTTTAAAAATCCTTTACAAAATCTCCATTTCTCGAACTTCTAGTCTTTTTCGGTTACATTGATCACCACTGCTCGAATAATAGTTTTATATATTTTCAATTTTGCCCAATTCAAATAATTGCAAAAAAAACGACTTCGCGCTTCCGTTCTTTTTCATCACTCGCACTCTCACCTCTTGTATTTAGAAAAATAACAAAATTTAGTCACTTTTGCAAACGCATGTTTAGTTTTTGAATTATAGATTTTAATGGTCTCATATATCATATATTTGGCATTTTCTTAATTAAATAGTGTTTTTTAGTATTCTTTTCTACTCTTCTTAGTTCTTTCTATAGTTTCCATAGTTTGTTGTTCTTGCGATGAATGCTAATCAGCATAAGTAACATATTGTGTTTGTAGTCGCATATTGTGCCTCCGGTGTGGATCTGGCTAGCTCGTAGTATTTTCTCTAGAAGTAACTTGAATAATTAATTTTCCGATATATTTCTATCAATTCTATCCTTGTACAAGTGCCATCTTTATTAAACCAATTAATTTAGCTGGCATGCCTAACTCTTCTGTAACCATATACGGTTTGTTCTCAATTATTGAGGGATAGTTTCCTTAAGGTTAATGAACATTACAATGTGCGTAATTAGACGTTTCATAATAAAACTCGTATCAATGACTTATTTACGGTTCCTAATGGTTCTCCTTGTCTCCTATATTATATCTAGTAAAACAACTTTCGTGTAATTTTTGCATATTGGACAAAATAATGGAAACAGTTGTGAAAGTCGAAACATCTTGTATTAATATGGTGTTGGTTCACCTTTGAATTCTGGAAGGAGTAAACCGATACAAGTTATAAATAGTGGTGAGTGGAATTTAAAGCCATTCTTCATACAGCACAACTTCCAGCCCAAGTATAGACGAAACAGGTAGAAATCTACGTCAAACTCTGCTTTCCAAAACAGCCTACAAAGGCCTGATGATATTCAGGTCTGGGGACTGGGAGAGCCAGAAAATATGTCGAACCTTATATTAGCATGCTCCTAAATCCACTCTTGAACAGAACCAGCGGAAGCATTATCATCCTGGAATATGGCATATCCATCTGGAAATAAAGTTTTCACCATTAAGTGGACCTAGTTACCCAAAAGTTTTCTATATACTGCTGTTGTAACCTGACCGTGTAATGTAATAAGGGGAGCTGCCATATACCATGATATAACGCCCCAGACCATAATAGACCCGCCACCTTGTTTGACATTTAGGTGGCGACGATCTGTATCGTATGCTTCAGAGGCTGTTCGCCAGACAAACACGCGTTCAATGGTGGGGAAGAGGATAAAGAATGACTGGTCTGACCAAACGACACGTTGTCAGTCCTCCAACGTTCAGTTTTTGTGGGCATTGCACCATACACGTCGCTTTTGAGCATTCGTGTCTGTTATTATAGACTTAGCAATAACAACACCCCCATAAATACCCATATTATGCAGTTTTCGCGCCTTTGTTTTGGATGTCACTGAGGTATTTAGATGCTGATTAAGTTCTGTAGTCAACTGGTACATCGTGTGCTTGGTTCATGAGTTGTTAGGCTGTAGTCGGAGTTTGGAAACTCTTGACAGGCTCCTCAAAATACGCAAGAATTATGTACCATTGACACCCATTATCAGTGCTGTCGGTGGCCCTATCTACAAGCTAGCCAAATACTTATCCAGCCTGTTACAACCGTACATTGGACTTACCAGCAGTTACATCAAGAACTCCGCATATTTTGTCAACCACTTTCAAGACATTCAGCTACAGGAGAGAAATCTAATGGTCAGTTTCGATATAACATCCCTGTGCCGATTCAAGATGATCCAATACACCTGAAGAAAAATTTTCCTAAAATATCTTACAGCTATTTTGACAGTGCCTTACATCCAGTCACTTTGCTTGGCAAGGCATATATTACGATCAAAAAGACAAAGTAGCACTGGGTAGCCTACTTACCCCTGTAATAGCCATTGGCTGCATAAAGAAATTTGAAGAGATCGTCATCAATACAGCACCATTAAAACTCGTGATATAACTAAGATATGTGGATGACACTTTTGTGATATGGAAACACGGAAAAGAGACTCTAACACAATTTCTTAAACACTTGAATTTTATACACCCAACCATAAAGCTTACCATGAAACTGAAATCGAACGAAATAATTCTTTCCTTAGGCGTACAGGTGTTGAGATCGGAGAATTCACATTTACAACACATCGTGTACAGAAAACCCACCAATACAGACCAATTCTTCTGTTCATTCTTTCGATTTATCTTCATCCTCTTCTTTAGTTCCTTCTATCACCTCGTCAAAAGGTTGGAGTAATTCAATCACATTTTGTGGCAGATTCTTTTGTTTCCTTGTGGTAGTTTTCTCAAAGAGCTTATGACCGGGTCTGATGTCACCAGAAGCCGCAAGAACATGTCCTTATTTGTCTTTTCTCTTAAAGATCGCCTTGAATGGTGCGGTCTATACGACTTCAGGTGTTTATTTTGCACTTTCTGGGCTTTTTCCGACATCTGGCCGATTGGCAGTAATGCACTCTGGATAATATCTGTTCCATGGATTAATACCTTATGCACCGAAGTCGGCATGTAATATCATTATGGATACAGATGTATGTATAAAATAGCGGTCTCTTCCGCGTATTTTTCAAAAGCAGCCACGTTTATCGGCTAATTTTCTTAATATAGTTCCAAATCTATAGATCAAATTCTGATCTATGGTTGTTAGTTTGGCGGATTCTTCTTCTTTATCAAAAAATCGACAAGCTATGTTGCCACTTCTACCCGGCTTTGGCACATCAGCCAAAAGTCCAAGTCTTTGTTTGAATTGTTTTTGGATTTTTTCTTTTTTTTTCAATTTTATCCTCCTGTCTATGTGCTTTCCATATTGTGAAGGTTAGGCGGTAAGACACATGAATCAAGCATTCAAAAAATCTCAGCCAAGCATGTAGCGTGCTTAAACCGAGCCAAAACGTGCTTAGATCAGCATTCTTTCTCCTAACTTCTATCAAATCTTTCATTTGTAGTCCCACAAATATAACATCTAAGCTCTGAGGCTTCGGTAAGCGTATTACATATTTTTCCATTCATTATTGTGAGACAAAATTCATGCCTTACGGTAAATGATTGTTTTTTGGTTAAATTAAGTTGTTCGCAACAATAATTTTATATACTCTTCCACTTCCTTAACTTCTTCTTCGGTGGATTCTTTAGTTTCTCAATCAAATGTTGTTGACCTACAAAATCGAATCGATAATGCATTTTCATTCGTCGATATATGATAATTTAAGCGGAACGGCGGATGTTAAAAATATATTACGATCCCTGAGATTGTGATCGTCAAATTTTTGTTTATACAGTGACTGCCCGCTACTTCTGTCACACCCCCACTTTCAGATGAAGCTTAGCTAATTGTGATTCAATGTTTGTACAACGGACCTTTGAACGTCAAGAAGGCGCACGCATGAATGATCAGCAAGAGACTGATGTATCACCTACCGTAGTCGGATAGCAATAACTTTTGGCTTCGCATATCCTTTGATAGGAGTGGTATATATTTGCACCCCTTTCTTTCGCGCCCAATCTGGTTAATAAATATTGATCTTCGACGAGGTCCGCGTCGACGAAAGACGTCAAAGCTTCATCACTGTAACTCTGGATAGTTTGTAAACTTGATTTCCACGCCTTTTGAATTTTGAATGCCCTAGTTGAACTTTATTTCACCTCTAATACCAATTTCAACGCATGTAGCCACCTTTCTTTTTTTAATTTTATTTGAGCAGCAAAGGTCAGTTCAGAGGTTATAGTACACTGCCTCAGTTCTTCAGTTTTTCTACGTGTTGTTATTATGCTACCTTCCGCAAATGTCACAGAAGGTCTACCACCACCGTCCGATATTAAAGGCTTTGTTGACATGCTAATTTGCGCAACAGTCATAGATGATTTTTGAACACTACCTCCAGAAGGGTGGGAGTAATCGAGCATAAAAAATCTGTCGAGCCATATCTCACTATTATTTACAAACTGTTCATAAGTACTCCTTGATTTTACATATTGCTGAAAAATTCCTGAATCAGATTTCCTTTAGCAGGTCTTCTCTCGGTATAGATGTTTCGTAGGTGTTTAAATGTTTTTTTTTATATTCCCTAGGATTTTGCGTATTTTAATATTTAAATATAAATCCAGTCGTGAAACAAACTTTAAAGTTATATTTAAAATTTAAAACAAGCTTTAATTTGGGCCACGCTTTACCATTTTTTCGCAAAGTTTCTCAGATATAACTGTATTCAACTTTAACTTTAATACACAATGCACCTAAACCTAAGATTAATAAATATGTTTTGTTTGGCCTAAGTTACTACATTACTTGAGTCTGGGTTTTTCTATCTTGCTCAGCAAACTCATGTGGCTACATTGTTTTGTGCTCTGCTCTACACTATTATATAAGCTCAAAATGTTTAGTTCTCTTAAGCCGTCGCACTAGATGTTAATTATCTAGAACTTTAGACACTATAACGTCTGGATATTTACGGAACCTCTCCTCATGTTCTTGGCAACCTTTTAATTTCTTCTTTGATTGTTCTTACATAGAATCTTCTGTGGGTAACGTTATTCCAAGTATAATAAAAAGTATTTATAAAAGTTCTGCGCACTCGGTTTTGGAATACTTGAACACAATCACAGTTGCTTTTCTTGGCACAGCCCTATAGCTGCAGACCATGTGTCTATACTGAATTAAATATTTGCTGGTAAACCAGTATTTTGTTTTTGACAGATAGCTAGGAGTTGCTTCCCAATATACTTCAGTTTTAATTCCACAGTTTTTTTTCAGGTGTTCTTTCTATTTAAGCTTGGCATCCAGATTAAGACCCAAGTATATGGTTCTTTCTTTACATAGAATTGTGTTGTTATCTACTAGATAATAATTTATTATTTTTATTTGATAAGCCAATATAAACAGATTTGCTCTCATTTATCTTTATGCGCCACTTCTTGATCCGTGCGTTTATGTTATCTACCACACACAGATTAACTATTGTTTCCTCTGTGGTGTTCCCTACCGTTAAAGCTGCAGTATTTTCAACAAATGTGGTTAGTTTTATGTTATTTGCTACTGTAATGTCACATCTGTATAACAGGTAAAACACAGGTCCCAGCATGCTCTCTTGAGGCACTCCTGCATTTATTGTCTTAATTTCACAAAGCATTCGTTTTCTTGCTAAGCTATGAAACTTTATCCAACTATTTGATTCCAAGAGATGCACATGCTATACTGCCATACTTTGTCAAATGTCACAACCAGAAAGATGGTTGGGCATATTTTTTTAGGTCAAATGTTGTTTCTCTTCGATTATTCTTTTTATCCCTCTTAAAAACAATTTTCAAATAATTTTGATATCATAGGCAATAATTAAATTGGCTCATATAATTTTACTTTATTTATTAATTTTTCTGGCTTTTTGTAATTATTATTGTTACGTTGGCCATTTTCCTTAAATTATGATGTTTTAATCTAAATGTCGCATATATTAAATACGTAATTTTAACTATACCTTCTTGGCAGTTGTTTTAGTATTTCCCCGACAGATTGAATTCTAAGACTTTTTTGAGTTTATTATTTTCTTTAAATTATTCAGCTATTTTTTAAGTTTCTTGTATTATATTTGGTTGATCAATTAATTCAAGTTTCTTGTTGGGTTAGATGATGGTTTTTAGGTATGTGAAAAACAAATCTGCTTTTGTCTTTTTCCTCTAGTATCGATAGGATTTGTTCAATTGGTCGGTTTACTCTTGTGTAGCTTTTTCTGTAATTTAATCAGTCCATAGTTGATTTATGTAATTATTAATCGACTTATTTTTGATTTCCTTGATTTCTCTTTTCAATTATTGGGTCGGGATATTCAACTTATTTTTGTTTACTTTCGTTTTAGAACTTTGCCGATCTTTCCTAATCTTTCTTTTTCTTTCAATAAATCACGTAATCTTTGACATAAGTAACGCTATTCGTTTTTCGTTTCTTTTTTGTGGTGTTATTTCAATGCTGCTTTCTGGATATCTATCATACTTTTTTGAATTTACGTTTTAGCTGCTCTACTGTTTTAATAATTACCTTCAATTCTATTGTTTAGTCGAGTTCTTTCCCAGTTAGTACCTCTGTTTGGTAGTGCGGAATTTGATTGCTTACTTATTATGTTTTCACTAAGGATTTTTAGAATTGGAAAATTATCTAACGTTTTTCCCTCTTCTACTTTCATGTAAATTACGTCTATATTTATTGAAATAAATAAATATAGAAGATCAAAAAATTTACTAATGTCAGTTGATCACTAAGTGGGTTTTTATGTTTTTTAATATTTTTTTGTTGTTAAACAAGAACCCCAATGAATATGTTTGGCATTGGAGTCGCTTCCGATGATATATTCAACGAACTTAAAAAGTTCGTTACTGAATTCTATATGTCTGTCGGTCTGTCTGTCGCTGTCACAAAATTATGGATTTTTTAAAATTTTAAAATGGATTCTTATAGGAAATTTTACGCTGATTTCAAAATCGAAATCAAAAATTCTATGTCGAATAGTTTTCGAGATATTCGACTTCGAATTTCGGGAAAATTTTCGACATTACGATTTTAATTGTGATTATTATTGGAAATTTTACGGTGAATTCGAAACTGAAGTCGAAAAAATTTTATGTCAAATAATTTTCCAGATATTCGATTTCGAATTTTCCCGAAATTCGAAATCGAAATCGAAAGGTTTTTTTAAGTTCGTTCTGGGATTGCTTACAGAGCAATCTCTTCGCCGGCCCCATGTTTTTCTTCTGTTTTATAGAATTTTCGTCTTTTTGTATTTCGTGTTTGGGTGTAAAATACCTGGATGCTACAGTTATTTTATTATTTTTTGATACGCTAGCAGTCTGAATTTTCTCCGTTTCATATTTTTCTCTTTTATAATGTGTTACGTTATTTCTAACTATAATTTGCCACTCCTCTTGTTGTCAGCTTTTCTGGGTACAACGCATGATAGACCTGGTATCCCTTAAACCTCACAAACGTTTGATTTGTGTAATGTGTTTCCAATACTAAACATTTATTAATCTTTTGTAATGGTACTTGTAACTAACTGGGGGTCCAGTCCAGACTTGTGTTGTGATAATGAAAGTGAACATAAGCTCCGCAGTAAAACCCAGATAACCGGATGATTAAAGGCAATAAAAACCAAAGTGAGAGTGTAGCAATAGAGTAGAGAGAATAATAATGAAATACAGACAGCAATCAAGGTAGAATTAGGGAATTAAGCAGCAAATAAGATGAAACAAGTGCAAATGCCGATAAGAGCGCATTCTCCGACGGGTAGACTGGAATCAGCTCTTTCCGCGGTAACGCGAGCAGCGAACAAGATATGACCGAATTGAGAATATCGCAAATATAATAACGAGATAAATAAGTTAAAGGAACGCGAAACCGAAATTAACTAAAAGCATTAACATCAAGCTGGAACAGAAAGAAGCACGTAAACTAGCACAATGGGAGAAAATGAGGGGAACCTAATGGCCGTGGATATTATGAACAAATTAATACAAATGGATAACAAAATAAATGGCATGAACAACAACATAAAACAACAGAGAGAAGAAACCAATAAATTAAAAGGCACAATAAAACAACAATAAGCAAGAATTCAAGTACTAGAAAAAGAACTGAGGAAAAGAAACCTAATAATTTATGGATTACCAGAAGAAGTCAATGAAACTACAGAAAAACATAAAAAAAAAATTTCTGAAATAACCGGAAAGCTAGAAGTTAGAATAGCCGAATATGAAATAGACATAATAAATTGAATAGGAGCCCCGACAATGAATGGAAACAGACCAGTCAAGGTGGAGCTAACAACAAAAATAAGAAAATCAAAATCATGAAAAATCTAAAAAAGCTAAAAGGAACCGAAATATGGATAAAAGATAACTTAGACAAAAAGACCAGAGACATAAGAAAAAACTAATCCCACACAGATTGGAATCCAAAAAGAAATGTAGCAGAGCAATCATAATAAATGACAAAGTAATTCTAGACGGAGAGGGATGGAAAATAGAGGAGCTGGAGGGAGAAGCAGAGAGAGATGGAAGAGTAGGGCAGGAAGAAGACATAGTAAATAATGAAGGAGGTAAACAAGAGAGAAAAAGGAGAAGATCTACAGGTGAAGAGAACGAAACCACCAAAAAAGAAAAGACTAATAAAGGATCAGTTCAAAAAAGAACAGATATTGGACACAGAGCTTACTAACGCCACATATTAAAGAAAGAAGCGCGGCGAAAACAAAAACTAGTAAAAGTGGCAAGAACCACAAAAGACAATCAAGTAAAGAAGAATGTAGGAAGAGATCGATATGTGGAAAACGTGGAATTAAATCGACGAATGTGTGAAATTACTAATACCAATTCAAAAAACTAAGAAGCGAACAAGATGAGGGAACGGATGAGGGCAATGACAATTTTAAGAGAAACTAGAAGAAGAAATTGTAATAATTCCAAAAATAAGATCTGACAATTTTATTGGAAGACTTCAATGCACAAATAGGAAAAGAGAGCATCATAAAGCAAGTTGCAGGGAAACACGCAATACACGAAAACACAAATCACAATGGACTCAGATTATGCTACCTAACATCCGAAATGAACATGGTCATAAGTAGTACCAAATACAAGCACCCGCACAAATACACAAAGTAACATGGACGTCACCGGACAAAAAGACAGATAGACCACGTATTAATATTAACAAGACGGCAATCATTAATAAATGACGTAAGAACATATAGAGGAGCATGCGCTGACACTGATCACTTCATGGTAACTGCAGTAATAAGACAAAAACAAAGAAAAGTAGCGAAACAGGAAGTAATAAAAGAGAAATGGAATATAGGAAGACTAAAGGAGGAAAAACTAAAGAAGCGATACGAAGAAGAACTGGAAAAAATCTCAAAAATAAAACAAATAACGGATCAATAGAAGAAAAATGGAACAACGTAAAATAATCAATAAGCAAATGAGCAGAAATAATAATATGAAAAGAAGGAAAAAAAAAGAGGAAAAAATGGTTCAATGAGTCATGTAAAAGAGCGCAGGAAGTAAAAGTGGAAACGAGACTAAAATGGTTAAGACACAATATAGAAGAGTATGGAGTAAAACACGAAGAAAAGAAAAAGGAGTGCAATAAAATAATAAGAAAAGTAAAAGAGAATGGATAGAAAAGAAGCTACGTGAAGTAGAAGAAGAGAGTAAGAAAGCAAATACAAAAAATTTTACCAGAAGATCAACAAACAAAACAAAGCGTATAAGCATAGACTAACAGGAATAAAAAATAAACAAGGCAGGTAACAGAAGAAGAGAAAGAATTTAAAGAGGTATATAAAGGGACACTTTAAAGAGTTATTAAATACAAATCAAAAACAGGAAGAAGTAACGAGCGAAGAAGAAGAAGAAGGAATAGTTGAAGGCATGATAAAGAAGCTTACGCTAGAAGAAATGAATCAAATCATAAACAGCAGCCGCAACGCAAAAGGACCGGGTAAAGATGAAATAAATATGGAGCTAATAAAACACGGAGGGACACACTACAGGAAAATATATTTAGACTAATACAAAGAATATGGAGAAAAGAAGAGATGCCACAATACTTCGAAGTGTGTCAAATAATAACTATATATAAGAAAGGTGACCAGCAGAAATGCAGGAATGTAGGAACTACCAAGGAATTACACTACTAAACACGACCTATAAGACACTTACTACATTAATACACAAAAGGCTAAGAGACGTGACAAAAAATACATTAGGACAACATCAATTTGGCTTTGTAAAAGGAAAATGACAGTAGATGCAATGTATATACTGAAACAATACATGGAGAAGATGCAAGAATATGATATAGAAATAGAAATATTATTTATTGACTTCGAGCAAGCTTTTGATTCTCTGGACAGAAGTAAACTCATGTCAGCGATGAAAGATCTGAGTATACCAGTAAAATTAAGGAGACTTATAAAGATGACACTGAAAACAACGAGAGGAAAAACAAGGGAACAATAAGATCAAGAGGAGGGCAAATATTAGCATACGAGGACGACATAGCAATTATAGCAAAGGGGCGTGACATACTTGCTAAAATGTTGAAAAAATAATAACGGAAGGACAAAAGATTGGCCTTAAAATAAATAAAAATAAAACAAAAATAATGAGAGTGGAGAAATAGATGCATAGAGGAAAGGTTAAATTATGTAACCAGGAATATAAAGAGATAGATAAATTTAAGTACCTGGGGGTTATAATTTCCAGTGATGGGGACAGAGGAATAGAAATAAAAGATAAGATGTTATCTGCAAACCGGGCGTTCTATGTCAATAAGAAATTACTAAGGAGCAAAATTATTTCAAAGAAAACCAAACTAAGAATTTATAGAACACTAATAAGGCCAATATTAATTTATGGAGCAGAGACGATGACAATGGAGAAAAAGGAAGTTTAAGAGTGATCGAGCGAAGAATCCTAAGAGTTATATTTGGAGCAGTAAAAATTTTGGAGAATGAATACAGAATAAGAACAAACTAAGAGCTAATACAAGAAATAGAGGAAGACATTGTGAAGAAAATAAAGCAGCAGAGATCGAAATGGTTAGGGCACGTACTGAGGTCAAACAACCAGGAAACGACGAAATTAATAACGAAGTGGACACTGGCTGGAAGACAAAGGAAAGGCAGACCAAAATTAAGATGGATCGACGAAGTGAAAAAGGATCTAAGAGCAATGGAATTGAAAACGTAGAGGAGTTAGTCGAAGATAGGAAATTATGGAGTAGAATATGTAGAGAAGTTGGGAACGGACTGGATGGGGACTGATCTACCCAGAATCGATCTAGAAAACTTCACCAGAAGCAGCACTACCTATACATGGGATGTTAAGCCATTCATACATACTTGTAACTAACTCCTGCTGATGGTGCAGAAGTTTATTTGCATTCCATTCTTAGATGTCTAACCATTAAGATTTACTCGACGGTTCAGATATTTTTTTGAATTTTTGGTTAGCTTATCAGGGATAGTTTTGTTAAACTCTTCCTGTCTTTTATCTTGCTGTTCCATTTGATTCATCATATTTGTAGTACAAAAGTTGTAGGGCCAGTGCTACTTTTAGTTCTTTGCTGTGATGTATCTGACACTTAAGGATACGATACGTCGACTTCAAGTTGCCTATTGTATATAATTTCAGTATTAGTTGTTTCAGTATTTTGCTTTTTGATACTTTTTTATTAGCAGATTTATTTATTAATTTTAAATTAAATACTCACTTGCATCTTTTGTTACTTGCAGTATATGCTTCTCCACAATAGATACACCTATCTTATATATTTCTTAGATTTCTACAATTATCTACTACACCACATTTTCTTTTACAATAGCTTCGTGCTCATATTCTTGAGAATTCTTACATTGTAGAAGGAGTTCAGGTTTTCAAAAAGGCTCTATTTCTACATCCATGTGTAGGATTACTCTGATCTTTTTGACGTCTTCTTTTTTACTAAAAGTTAGCACGAATAAGGCCGATGGAGTTCTATTTTTTTCTTCCAAGAAGCTTATGTACTTCTAACATCTGGAATTTCTTATTTTTTAGATTAGCAGTGATAAGTTGCGGTTTACAGTAAATTTCTGACGACTACTATTATTAGTCTAGATTTCTTATCTCCAAGTTTTTTCATAAATGCCATTTAATTTAATGTTGCCTTCCGCAAGCATAATTGTCTGAAACCCGATTTCTTTTTCAGTAGATCATCTATTGGGTTTCGTAAGATACTTATAAAGCGATTTTAGTTTTAGGGCTGCTGTTAATTGTTAAATAAGAGACTACATTTGTTTGCATCTATGAAAAGAGTAAAATATTTTTTCTAACTAAAAAGTTAATTACTACTATTTTTAGAAATGTCACAGACAGCAACATAAAATGAGACGGATTTATGTTTTAACACAATCCTATATCGTGGAACTTAAGGAAAATTTTTTATCATAAATTAATAAAAAAACTTTTCGTAAATCCTGTACTTTATTTTTCATTTTTCCTCTTGAATTAGTAAATATTTTGTTAACTCTTCAATTTTTCACATTAAAAAATTGTAAAACACACAACGTTTATCTTTTCCTCGTTATTTCTTGAAAATTAGTAAATAAAAATACAAGTCCTCCGAATGTATGTACGAAAAAGAGACTGATATTAATACAAAAGTTTCTAATCATACAATCATAATTCCAAATAAAATATAAAAAATACATTTGAAGCAAATTTACTCCAGTTTTCTAAATAATTAAAACTATTTGCTCTTTCCTTTTAAGTCTGCATAAAACCAAAATTTGGTTTACCACATCAACTGTGTACAAAATAAATTTATATCTAATCTTTTGTTTAAAACAGTTTTTGTTAATGTAATCAAACATCTTATATACATATCTAATATCGACAGTTTTTGCTGAGAGTTAATAAAGGATTGTGAGACCGACAATCTAGTATGCAAAATTGGAGCGAAAGCAGCTGACCTAAAAAGCTTAATTATCACACAAATTGTGTCTGTGGTAGCAAGAACAAAGCGGCACGTGGCCGTAGTTCGTGCCTAGTTGAAGAGATAGAGGCCCCGATACATCAGGAGGTCAGTTGTAGTCCGGATTTATGTTATCATTCTTATCAGCACACTTTTGATGTTGGCCGACTTCTGCTATACATACATGATACGGTTCAAATGTAATGTAGTTGCTTTCAGAATATTTACTAAAAATATGGGAAAACACTTTGCATTAACGTAAATAGAGATTTTCAGTTATTTATCACCTCATTTATTTGTTGCAACGTTTTCATTTTTATAATAATATATTTTCCTTTTTAATTATAAAAAAATTAAATCGACATCTTTGACTTATACCAAAAATAATACATTAATTAAGAAAGTTAATAATATCAAAACAGGTATTTACTCATCAAACCAGTAGACAGTTAATGACTTAATTTGAGCAGGTGGAAAGAATCGATCAAGCGAAGCTTTAAAAAAAATTGCCCCTAAGAAGACGATCTACATAATTCGTTACTAAACATTGTTCTTGCACAAAATACTCCAAAGCAATTTATATTTGATTCCTTATAGATGGTTCAAGAACTGACTATATCAGGCTCACAAAAGATGCAGCTTTAACAGAATATCACTATAGTTCATATGATTTGTACATCTATAAGTTATACTTGTAAGCTTTCTTTAAACACAATGCTTTAAATTTAACAGATATTCGCTTGGTTTTACACGACCATAAGCAAAATATGTAAGATAAAATAGCCGTTTTACTACAACAACATAGATAGAATCAAAACTTTTTGTAGAAAGGTTTGAATCTATCAGCATGTTTACATAGACTCTTAGTTGATGCTAGATAATAAACTAGTTATTGAATTAAATTAGCCTTTGTTATTTTTTTATAGTTGAAAAATTTATATAAAAAAATTAAAATCTATAGACAGTTATATTTATGGTTAAAAATATCTCCTTTTTCAAACTAAAAAGCATGACAAATTAATATACTAAAAATCACAGCATTTTTTTATTGTAGCTGTAGTGTTACATATTCATACATTTTAATGTACATCTAAAATCGCCAGTACGGCATTATTAAATTCCACGTCAAATTAAACTGTGACTGCAACTGATCATAAATCTGATATACCAATATGAATTACAAATAAGTTGAACATATCCTTGTAAACTGAATAATGACTACTTTACTATTCCAATAGTGTTTTCAAAGCACCTTTTGTTATTCCCGATAAAATATCCGCGCTTTTAATTCTTTTTTTCCACTCATAGTGGATGCTTGGAAATTTTTCTAATTACACAAATACTAAATTTTCCGCCCGTTTTCAGCTTTCTACCATCTTCCAACAATGTTGTGTTATGGCTGATGCTGCTTAAAATCATTGCCTCATAAGTGAGTGAATATATTATAATCCAAAATAAGTATTTTTAAATTTATCAAAACATCACGGGCAACGCACAAACAGAGGAGTTTACAAATAAGAAAGGTTTTTGACAAATAGGTGTACTAAGCCCAGCCCTATTTAACTAGTGATTGACAACACAACCAAGGAAGTTAAGAGAAAAGAAAAGAAACTAAAGGTGGGATACAAAATTATGTAAATAGTAGAAATATCAAAAAGTGCCTTCGCAAATGATTGGTGATCTACGCTAATACAACAAATGCAAACACAAGTACTTGGGAGTAAATATTCAAAAAAATAGGTCAATTGCCAGCGGAAATAAATGATCTGTACTACTCATTAAGTAACTCCTTTGTAATAAAAAAAGAATAGTGCAAGAAGTGGAAAAAAAACCAATAAGAAATTATATGTTAAGAGAAGAGCTAGCGATACTTTACCCATTAGTACAAAGTATTAAGAGTCACTAGTAAAAGTGACTCCCACGAATGGGCAAGGGAAGATCAACAGAAAAGATATGACAGGCAAGGTCACAATAAAAAGATCGAGGAGGTTAACGAAGACACAAATAATAGAAAACCTAAAAGAAAAGAGATTCACATATAAAAATAATGGGTCAAAACAATCTACATTAGTTAGAAAACAAATTTTAATTATTTATTTTGTATATTATGGGAGACACTTATTTTATATTATAGAGGAGAGGAGAATAATTGAGAAATATGGAATACCGAGGTTTCGGCTCTGTTTTATACTGCTATCACGTGGGAATGAAATGGAAACAAAACATAATTTTTCTGTTATTTGAAAATTAGTCTATAATATAGACCTCAGTTGCAACAGTTTTAAATAGTCTGTGTTTTTTCAGATGTACCTAGAAAAAAAAATGAGGGAAAATAGCGACGATACAGAAGCTGTTCGTAAGAAGAAGATGGAGTACCTTAAAATGTCCAAGAAATTCTAGGTTCCCAGAGAGTCTTTCTTCCGCCTTGCCAACAGTAAGGAGAAAAATCCAAACTAAAAGACGAGTTACAAAAATATTTAGTTGAGATGAAGGCCATGTTCTATAGGCTCACAAAAAGATGTTTGCAGTATTGCCTGTCAACTTGCGGTTTGCAGTAACATACCCCATCCATTTAAGGACGAAACTGCTCGCAAAGACTGGTTCTACGTTTTTATGAAAAGGAACCCAAAACTTTCAGTTCATAAACCCATGGGTACATATTTTGCCAAAGCCAGAAGATTTAATAAAGAAGGAGTAGTGTATGTGGTTTGAAGTAAAGTTTCTCATGTAGTAGGCCTAAAGGAAACAGACAAATTGGGTTCCTTACTTTAGCTGAAAGAGGTTCTCTCATTACCATCAATCCCTGTATGAGTGCAGAAGACGATTTTTTCTCACCTCTTGTAATATTCCCAAGAAGAACATGAATAAACAATTTGTTAGAGGTGCTCCACCAGGGACCATCCCATCGTGCCACCTGTCTGGTTAGATATAGACAAACATTTTTACTAAATAGTTTAAACATTTCATTGCTGTATCAAAACTCTTAACTGAGTCACATGTCCTGCTTTTCCTTGACAGCCACACACCCCACAAGGGTAACATTGACGTAATTAATTTAGCAAGGGAAAGTCATGTCGCGGTTTTGTGTCTACATCCTCACTGTTCGCATAAAATCCAACCCTTGGACAAAACCATTAAAGTCTCACTATAGTAAAGAAGTGAGATCTTTTTTAAGGTATAGCTCAAAGCCCTTGAGTATTTTTGATATAATGGAACTGTTTGACAGGGCCTACCTTAAATTACAACGTGGCGACATAGCAGTAAGCGGCTTCAAAGGGACTGGTATTTATCCTGTCAATAGAAATGATTTTAGCAGTAAATATTTTATTGCTTCTACACTCACTGTTCCTAGGCCTCGGCCTATGAGACCAACAAATGACCCTCTTCCATGTTTTGCCTACAAGCTCTAATTTACCACAACCTTGTTTTTCTAAAAGCCCTGATGCGCTTGTTCCTGATACATCTAAGTCAACAAATTTTGTTCTACACATAGAGATATGACCACCTCCAAAAAAGCAGAAGTAAAATAGAGGCAGGAAAGCTAGATCTTTCTCTATAATAACCTACTCCCCGTATATAAAGAGAGGATAAACTGAAAAAAATGACAAAAAAGGAGAACCAGAAGCTTCAAAACAAAAGAAACCGAACATTCAAAGACCCTCTGGTAAGAAATTAAACTGAGACCGACCTTCTAGACCTGAACCTACTAGGGATGACTCCACTGTCAGCAGCGATGAATCGTTTCATTCTGATGTATCTATCATTTGTAATGGACTTTATGCCATAAACTAAAGAACAGGAAAACAAAAACGCTGAATGTATCTTCTGCAACGGATCATTTTCCAAAGATCAACGAGAGGAAATTTGGATTCAATGCTTCAGCTTTTCTTTGTGAGCTCACCTTGACTGTATTGAAGCAGAGAAAGAAGATTATATTTGTGACTTTTGTAAGTAGACTCGAAGCAGAAATGACTTGCGCATAGTCTTAAAAATATTTTTTTTATAGATAGAATAAGGTTAAGATTATATTATTATGTAAAGCATTCTAAATATATAATCACACAAATTCATTTTTCTACCTGATCTTCAGTTTTAGAGACATTTTTTTTTCAACTGATAAGTAGTTTTTTGACACTCTATCGTAAAATGAAGGTGGTTTAGCCAATCGCCCACAAATGTTTCGACAGCAACATCATCGTTATATATCTTTTTTTAGTAGTCCAAACTAATGGTACTCCCAGAACAATAAATCCGTACTGTAAAGTATATTTTAGTGTAGTCCTCCAGGGAGGACAGTAACCATTATTTTCAACTGCTTCTCGTCTTCCCAAAAATTGTTGATATCTTCTTAAGGCTGTTCTTTCCGAACTGTCTTAAATCTTCTAAAAAGTGTGAACGACAATAAACATCGTAGGAGAGTACCTCTTGGTCTGACTAAAAAGTAGTAGTGTGAGATACCCTATGGAGGATATTTTCTACAAGTACTACTACCTTCAACACTCAAAAACCACATTCCTCTCCGTTCACCTCATAGTGTGTAAACTAGTAATTTAGGTTTATAGATGGTTAGCCTACGTTAAACAACCATTTAGTTTCTTAGCCGTTATAACCGATACATCTTAGTGAGGGCCTAGTATTTCTTTATAACAGTATAAGCATCGTCTTTAAATAAATTAACGGCTACAATAAAAACTTTTAACTTGCTTTTTTCATTATTTAAGTAAATAACATTTCTATCACATTTTCACTAAAATAGAAGATAAAGTTGGTCAGATAAATTTCTTCAAACAGAAGATACAGGTTAATCCTGAGCATAGTCTTCTAAGTGGTCACGATCCGCGCTTTTAACACAGTGTTAGTCAACATGACATAAAAATGAGGATACCAAATACCCTAGCAAATATGAAAATGTTCAACGGTCATCGTATGAGGTTGTTATAAACATAGGAATCCTTATAGCAAACAGTTAAGTTTATCTCCAAAAACATATGTGTACGAAACTAATATTTTTAAGTTAAGAAAACCTCTTTTAATAAGATCGGTACCAAAAATTACTAATACTACTTATATTATCCTTTGAAGAGGTTTCTCTAAGGCTAATGGATAGATATGGTAAAGAAATACGTTTCCTATTACGTAAAACTCTAAATATCTGCCCCACTTTTATAGCTGCAAAGTGTTTCTGCAAAAGGACCTTAAGGGCGTCGATGCTCTCGATTTTGTTCTCCAAGGACAGTAAAATTCTCTTCAAACTGGGGAAGTTTTGCCACATTATCTAAAATTTGTTTAGTTGTTAGGCTTGCGTTACTTTCTATACCCAAACAGTATATTACTTAATTGGGAATGCAAGCGTCTCAAACAAAGAATGTTCGCTAATAACAGTACCTTTTAGTTTGAGTAAAAATTGTAAAATAAAGAACACGACTGCACTGGTTTGTTATATTCACGCAGCGTATCTATTACACTACCCTAATTAAGTCAATAGGCAGCTTTTTCTAGTAATGGAAAAACTATTGTTATCATAAATATTTACTCAATTACTTGAGAAGTTTAATGTTTGTGGTACTATAAAACATAATTATAATGGCAATTTTGCTTACTACCTTTAAGAATATATAATTTTAAATGAGTGTACTCCAAGTCTATGTTAGTGCTTAAACATCGAATCTTTAGGCTGCAACATTTAGAAGAGGATTCGCAAGTCTTAAAACTTTATCCATTGGTATTAATCAGAATACTTAGTGTTTCAGCTCTAATTATTACATTGCCGTCATCGTTAAACAGTTTGTAGCAAAAATTGCTTTTTAAACTCTTACTCGCTACTTGCAGCGATTATTAATGCCATAAACCAACATAAAAGTAATAAAAGTTTGGTAAGACAAAAATTAGCTTTCACTGTCATTAATATACTGCCGTAATGATCAACTCCAGGAAGCCAAGTCTCCTTAAAAGAATTGTGAATAAGCGCGGCGAAAAAACGGATTCCGGTAGGCTATGGAAATAAATAATTAATGCGCTGCGTAATTAGCTGCTAACATACTGTAAAGATAATTAGTATCTGTACATTATTAAATAATTACTAAGTGAAAAAAAAATCCAAATTACACATTTAATTTATTACAATTGATCTCAAAAGTGGGATTTGTAGCAACACAAAAATTACTTAAGTAAGCTATTAAGGTTGAGCGAGCCAAGTTGCACTATATGAAAGCGGCAGGCTAGTGAGTTATTAGACCGATGTATAATTATCTGGGTTTTTTAGAAACAATTTCGAATAGAAATGGTAAAACAACAATGGCCCATTTTAATCGTCTTTATACTTCCATTTAAGCCAAAACACCCTGCGAGAAGAACCACACCGTGTAGTCGAATCTATCACCAACAAGAGATGGGATCTGCTGTCTTATCTATCTTGCTTTTCTACCGAGGTTTCTATAGAGTACCACGTCAATCGCTCGCTGAAAAATTGCAAATGAACAAAGTCTATAGCAGCTTACATGAATTGATGAATTGCATAAATAGCCCTCAAAAACCATAGATTTTTTCTCCGTAAAATTAATCGTATGCCAAGAAATGTGATTTATGGTCATTATTTTTCAGAATGACTTGTAAATTGTTTGTAGAATTTAAAAAAAAATGTCTTTACAAAACGCCATGTAATTATGCATCAACCAACAAAAGATTTAGATACAACGCTACAGGAAATATTTCGATGAAGGTGAGAATCTAAACACGTGTCTGTATAAAACCAAGAATTTACAATTAGTGCAGAACACGAAAGAATACTTGGAAAAAATCAAAAATATGACAGAATTAACAATAAATAAAGCATTTTTAAATTTTGAGAGAAAAAGTAAAAATAAGAGCAGAAGAAAATTCTGGAAATTTTGGTAAAGAGTTGAAGAGTGAATGCCAAAGAACATTCAATAAATTTAAAGAAAGACCTAAAAGTAAAAGTGAAAGAACACGTTAAACGAGAAAATGGAATAGTATTTGGAAATTATAAAACATATACTAAAAGAGCACCTTGCACTTCAGGGTAAAAGGTTTTTAGATTATATATATACTAAAAGAGTTAGAGACAAAAAAACAGATGCCTTGTTAATTAATTCGTGCAAAAATTATTAAGAAACTCTTCTGGTTTATTAACTGAAGGAACAATCAGTGGTTACCACAATACCTCAACTCGAAATTAAGAATTGTACTGGAATGGAAGTGTTAAGAGACAAGACCACAACGAAATAAATCAGTACATTCAAGCCTGTGACAAAGAGTACCATGAGGTTCATTAAAGTTAAAAAGGTTATCTACTGAAGAAAATTGTAGGAAACATCCAGATTGAGGTTATTATTACCAAGAAGCCAAATGTCGAAAGTCGTACCTCAGCTGCATAATGAAGTGCTGAGAGAAGACATTGCGGTTTAGTGGATAGATCGCTAGACTACGAAACCAAGAGTTGCGGGTTCGAATCCCGCTCTCGCCAATTCGATCGCTGGCATTTTTAAGGCCCAGCTCGACTCAGGCTGCAATAAATGAGTACCTAGAGGTCAAACTCTGGGGTAATAATAGGCGGTCAGTACGTAGCGCTAGCCACGTTAGTACCCTTGTGTACCGTAGGCTCTAGATTGTAGCAGATCTATCCTGTTACGACCCCAAAGGGCCCTCAAGGCCTGTTACGGGGAACTATTATTATATTGAGTGAACTGCAAAAAAAAACAATATAAAAGTAATAATGCCGAAATTATTAATCGCGTGCATCGAGTATAGGCACTTTGAAAAAAGGAAAACGTCTGTAAATAACCCAATATAGAATCATCAAAGGCAGATAATAGCACCAAGAATATCCTTGTTACTGTGGTGCATTTGCTCTGAAGCGTACACGATAGCAAATCGAGAGTCATCGACGGTTTACTACTGCTTCTATCAGCAGAACATATGCATCTCAGTGACAACACTTTAAAACTTTTTTTTACAAATAGCGAAGGTCATTGCGTTTCTGGGACAGTACAACCTTAAACAAGAAGTAATACAACTATAGACCCTAGAAAGCCAGGCCTTCTTGGAAGAACTGCGTGCAGGTATAGTTAAAAAACAACTACCAGATAATTCGCAACAATTCTTACGAAGCCGTAACGGTTACAAAAAAATTAAGCATGTGGGTATTTAAATGTGTACGAAAAACGCTCGAGGGGCAGTTGCAGGCATTTGCGAGGCAATTACAATTAGACACAATTTGCGTAGTGATTCAAAAGTGCCTAAGAGTAGATCACACTATCGAAATAAATAGCTATTTAGCCTAATTATGGTTAATAACAATTGTTTGTTGCTTCATTTATATACTTTTAAGTAAGGAAAATGTAAGATTAAAGTTTTTAAAGACATGTTCCCTTTAATTAATTTGGATAAAGAGCTTCTCAAATATGTGTTTCAATGATACGAAGGTTTCCTTTAGAAGTAAGATTATGGTTATTTCCAAGCAACTTTTTTAACTTAAATTGCTACATACTCACTGATACCTAGCATATAGCTAATACACTACAAGGTGTAATTACGCTAAACTAAAGCTTATGTCAAGACAATTTGTTATAACAATTCAACAGCCAATTAACCAAGCCTAACAGAACAACTACAAAAAGAACCAAAACTAGATAAAATACTTGAGTATAAACTTAACATTAGAAACGCATAAGCTTAGGATAAACTAACAAGTTAGATTTGAAATATTAACTACAAATTGGCCAATTTGCTACGCCTCAGTGGTGGTGGTTTCCTAAACGAATCAAAATTTAACAACAGTATTTTTCTATATTATGCATATTAAATTCAAATAAACGTCTTTTTGAGCCACTACTCGCATGGAATTATTAAATATTAAATAAAATATTAAAATAGAGCAAGTGTTTTAATACCAATAGAAAAATTACAATGTGATTGTATGTTATGACAACAATTACACGTTTCCACATTTGACAAAGAAGCTAAACAAACAATGATATATTGCTATCTTCAAAAGTAAAGTGACTAATTGAATAAAACACATCATCAAATATCTTTAAAGCAGAAGGCGGAGGTCCCCGGCCATGTAAAAAGCATTGGTTGCCAGAGTAATGCATTCGGGGCCACGCGGAAATACACGAACGATCGTTGTTATATATTTCGTAATGTCAACATAACATCAACGCCCATTGCGGCGATGCACTAGAGTGTAACGGAATTTGTGAGTGGCATAATCTTTGGAGGGCAGCAATAGTAACGGTTGCTACCAAAAGTTCGTAACACTTGCATTCTCTATAGTAGCCAAGAGTATCTGGCTGGATTTTCTACTATTTCATATATTTATCCAAATTTATTTTATCACCTTCAACGTAATCTCCTCCCGCTGAGATACACAAACGTCAACGCTGAATCCAGTCTTGGAAAAACTTTTCGTATACAATTTTTAAAATGTGCATCAGCACCTTCTTCAATGTTTGTTTTATTGATTCAACTGAGTCAAATTAGGTTCCTCAGGGTGGTTTTTCTAATTGACTCGGCAGGAAAAAAGTCGTTTAGTGAGATGTGTAGAGAATACGGTGTTTCTAGAGCACATGATGAATTTTTCTTTAAAAACTCGCAAGTAATAATTGCTGAGTGTCGCTGAAAAACGTTTCAAGATCAACACATCACTTAAAATTGCATCAACTGATATTATTGATATGCCAACACTTTTGAAAGCTGTCTTACATTCCCATGATAATTTCCTATTAGATTGTTTCTAATTGCTTTGACATTTTCTTTGGCTATGGTTATGGTGATGGACAACCAGAACAAAGTTTGTCTTTTATAGATTCACGACCTTCTTTGAGAAGAGTACAAGCAACTGGAATACAGTTTTTCTCGATAAAGATTGACCAAATGCTTTCTGCGCTACTTTAAGGGGTTACACTACCCAAAAGCACTAAAAAATACACCTTTCGGGGAATTTTCTAGGAAACTAATAAATGAATTAAAATAAAATTTGAGAACTTATGTTTAAGGTATACAAAAATATTTTTATATTAAAGGTCTGCTATAATTCCAACTCCGACATGCTTGAGCCTTCGCATATTAGTTTTAAATCAAATAAACACGATTCAAAAAGCTCTGTTTGAATCTTGCAATGTCCGTGCATGCAACGCATTTTCGTAAACCCAGTTAGATCTACATTGACTTTTGACCTTGTGAAGTACACAAGATTTTATTTAATTTTTTTACCCGCTATCAATACGAAAATTTTCATCGTTGCGGTTCCGAAATATATTTCGGTCGCCTGTCGCCGGACCGAAATTTGTCCTTCAAGGCGCTCGGGTCGAGACAACGGAAAGGCAGAACGATTTGACCTTTGACGTTGAGCAGCATCTTCACTAAATTTTTTTATATATTAATATATACTAAAATGGCGTCGTGGTCAAGTAAATCAAATAACTGTTTTCCTGAGACAGAAATTCGGGCATTGTCGTGCTAGCAATGTCCGTGGACCATGGACAATAATTTTTTTTGCCATATAGTTCTATCTTGTTTGAAGTACACAGATCCATTAATTTTAAAACATGCACAGTTGGCATCAATTGAAATTTGTCCTTCATTCTTGGAACAATCAATCGACTTTTATTGTTTATTGCAAATGTAACTTATATCAATTTTAACTTTGATAGATAATCTAAGAAGTTGCAGTTAAAATTTCAAGTAAATGCAATAAAAATTGGACGAGTTATAAACAACGCTAACTTGAAAAACAGTTTCGAGAAAAGCGCGTTTAAAGTTTCAAAACGCATTTACAACATGAAATATTCCAAATATAGGCTTGATAATTTTTGTACCTTTGCTTTGCTATCCTATCACCGTATAATTGCCCTTCCAAGCATATATTTCGCGCTTCAGTCTCTTTTCTATGCGATATAAGGTCTTTCGTGCGCTTTTTTGATGATTCCATGCTGAGCGGTTTGCGGCTTTAAGTCAACGTTCGTCCACTTCCATTGAAAAATTGTGCAATTCTGGATTAATCTTTAATTGAAGTGTGCTCATAACATGTAATAGTCCTTGAAACCCAGAATTGTACGTTATTACAGTGATATTAGCCGCAATATCAACCACGCTTTTATCGCTGGATACCGTTTTCGGCGCTATCATCGACACGACGGCATTCAAACTTTTGTTTGCATTTTGAGTAAATCCTCCGAGACAACGGGAAAGAGGATCTTCTTTCGTTAGATCTTCATAAATTTTTTTAAGCTACTTCGAATATATGCATTGGCATTGCTGGTCTGTGTGTATAAACTTCAAGAGTATGCGATGATTCGCTTTCTGCCACGAACACCAAAATTCTTCTGCGGGGCATCTGTCGTGTTGAGGCTTTTCATCCGTGAAAAATGGTATAATGTAGCATATATTTTTTTGCGCATATATTCTACTGAGTCTGTGTTTCGACGTACAGCCAGTCCATAATACATGCACAGTTCATCAATCAATTTTCCCACCAACTTACCTCGACCATCAAGATTTTTCACTTATTTTTTCAAATTACACTTCAAAATACACTTATAATGTTATGCGCAGCAGAGCGGCCTTTTCAAACGTTTCGAAGCATTCAGAGGTATATCGAAAAATGATGTAAATAAAATGTTTATCGAAGTTTGCCCCCCAAAATCGGTTAGAAAACAAAAAATTTGCTGAGTAGTGTAACCCCTTAAATGTTCCAGTAGCATTAAAAAAATTACAATGCAAAATATTTGTTCATTAGGATTTTTACCATTCTTTTTTACACTTTCAACCACTACCAGCTAATAATTACAAAATTTAAAAATTTGAGGTACGTTTTTTTATTAATAGTAGACAGATTTTAAATGAGAAATTTAGAGATGATTTATTGCACTTCCTTTTTGTTACTCAGCCGGTTTCAAATCAAATCTTAAAACAAATTGTTAGAAAATGCTAAAATTTTAGATATGCAAATTTCTTGTTTATTTAATTCGTTTAATTGGCTTACTGTTAAAAATTGCGAGATATGGTCTTTTTGTTTTTGACGTATCTATTTACTCTAATTTAATGAAATAAAAACTATTATTTTCCTACTTACATAGCATTATAATTTTAATTTAAATTTATCATGCGTTATAAAGAAATAAGAATATTAGATAGAGCAATGTGTTTTTAGCTGATGCGTCAAATTTCCTTAATTTGAATATTCATTAATTCTAAGTTTTTCTAACTCTCTTGGAATTCCAATTAATAGTATTTTACTGCATCTATATTGTTAAAAGATGCAACTGTGCTTCTAACAATTATAATAAAAAATTTATCAGACTTCTTCTAACCAGCAGAACTTTGGTTTATACACATTATCTGCATTACAATCTATTTATTAAATTTTGTAATCATTCAAATTTAATTTTATTCTACTGTATTACATATGATTATAATTAGATAAAAAGCGACTTAATCCAAACAGAGTAATAGTAAGAGAAGAGGGAGAGATATGTTACATACGAATTACAGCCATCTAAATTAAAACAAACGTTTCGCCCAAAAATTAATTGTTTAGTATATCAAAAGGCAATGTGCTACAAAAGTAACTGATAACCTATTAAAATAATTATAAAAAAAGTTTTTACTGCTAACTCTAAGAGCCAACTCAATAAAAATATATAAAACTGGAACTTGTAATTAACAAAAATAATATACCGTAAATGTAACACACCTAATAACAAACGAACTAAATTTGGCGAAAGCATATTATGGAAATACGATAGAATGGAGAACGTTTGCCACCCTTCCGTAGAGCCAAAGAATATTCGTATATGAAGCGTTTTCATTTGCCTACTCGTTCACCTTTGTATGTTCTTTCGGGATTACCACGTTATATATCGTACCCTCCTTGGAATTTTTAAAGATACAGATTTTTATCTCAGTGGATAAAATCAGCTATTTTTAATATTCTTAATGACAGGTCAAAATTTCTTAAACCATCTGCTTGGTATTCCAATTTTAGTGATTTTAATATTTTGGTTTTTAGTTTAAGAAAGTAAATTTGAGAAGAGTGATTAAAACTGTAATCGAGAAGATTTTTTTATTAAAAGGAGGTTGTTATGTTTTACTTCTATTATAAACTTGACATTGATGTGAGGTTTATTTAGATGGCAAAAAACGGAAAAGCAAAAAGTATTGTTTATGTATATTTTCGTACCGGTAGGCTTCAAGGAATAGCAAATGAAAGTTTTTATTTGAAAATTGCTCATGCAAAAATTTATTGTAGCTGAAAGTGGAAAACACATAGAAGCATCACTGGTTTAGTAATAAAATTTGTTTTGAAATGTAAATACATATTGAAATAAGAACAGTTAATTAATTTGAGGGTGTTCTTTTTGCCTTGTAAGTAGATTTTAAATAAAAGTCTTAGAAATGGAAATATTGGTAAACAAAAAGACAAGAAATCTCACCATTAAGTAGTTTTTATGTACAGAAAAGGAACATACCATATCTTAAATAGAATATTTGGTAACCAAAATACAGGGTGGTGCACGACAGACGCATGGATTTGAAAATGGAATAAAACGCAGACTGTTACAAAATGACCAAATTTTTTATATTTCCTGATTCATTAACATGGAAAATTTAAGTTTACACGGTTTTGAATAAAATATGCCCAAACGGCGCCCCTCACACTCCAAACAATAATAAGTAAGCCTTTACCTGAAATAGATGCGAAGGCTTTCACGGTCGGTGTAACGGTTCATCGTGTGGTTGGTTCTCGGGTCAATTTTTAGAAGATTTTCTTCTGAAGATGTCTGCCGCAGTTGTGGACGAAACGTCAAGAATTTCTGAACTCCGACCACGGCCTTATAACCCGAGAACCAATCACACGATGCACCTTTTTCTGAAGTTTTCGTGCACCCTTTGAAGCATTGCCACAGGAATTTCGTCTATTTGAACTCGAATGTTATTTTTAAGGGCTTTTAGGGTCCTGGGACGATTGTTTTAAACAAGGAATTTTAGGTACCCCACAGGAAAAAATCACAAAGAGCAAAATCAGCCGAGCGCGCCGGCCAGTTCGAATCGCCTCTTAGGGAGATGAGGCGCCCATGCAAACTCTTGCTGTGTGAGCTGTGGCCCCGTCCTGTTGAAACCAAATGTCTTCCAGCTCTATCCCTTTCAATTCAGGCAAGAAGAAATCCTGGATCATGGTCAGGTAACGTGCAGAAATGACTGTAGTCGCTCGATAATTTTCTTCAAAAAAGGGCCGATGATCCCAATTCTTAAAATTCCACATTATACTGTAACCCTATCGGAGTGCAGGGGTCTTTGCTGGAGCTCCCTGGGATTTGTATCACTCCAATAGCGCATATTCTATTTATTGACACATCCACAGAGATGAAAATGTGCCTCGTCAGAAAAGAAAACGGTACTGTCTCAAGGCAATGCAGCAAGTATGTCTTCACTAGCTAGTTGTCTGGCTTCAAAATCACGCGGCTTTAATTCTTGGACGTTAACCATGTTATAAGGGTAAAGGGTAAAGGTTTTCATTAACAATTCGATGAATGGAACGTCTCAAAATGCCAAGGGCACCTGCTTGTTTCCAAATTGAACACTTGAGAGATTGTTGAATTGCAACTCAAACCCTCTCGATGTTTTCTGGGGGCGCGACATTATGAGGCCCTCTTCTTATCGTGGATACATTTTTGATATCCTGCAATGCATTAACCCACGTTAGAATTCAATTTCCATCGGGAATTCGGCCGTGGGGGGCAATATTGAACTTAAAACGCAAAACACGCGGACGATCGAAATGGCGTTCAACAAATAGGTCTGCACACAAAAAACACATTGATGAACGGACCACTCCATTATAACAAGTGAAACCGCGTGGAACATAAACTTCCCATCCCCCTCTTTTGAATCACCTCAATTTCAACCTTCTAGAACCGTTAGGAAGGGAGCAATGACTTTTTCAAATCCATGCGTCTGCCGCGAGCCACCTTGTATATAGGATATAAAGCGTATAGTATCACTGAAGTCATAATGTAAACTCTCGAAACAGACGATAGTAAATAGGATTTCATATTTTCCGCGTCGATAGTATAAGTATCAGCCACAAGAGGCAACCCAAAGATGGTCGACTACTTAATTATTTAGGTGAGCTAAAATCGTAGCTATAAAGTGTAAAACTTTATTATTCTTGTACAGGGATTCTGGGATAAACTGAAAAGGAAAAGTGCAACACTACATCCGGGGACATTTAAAAAATATCAGGCATAGCCGATGAGTGATTTGGTGAATTAAACAAGAAGACGTAGCCGCTCATCCACATTCGATGGAGTCGTCACGGATGTTTAACATCACAATCACGTGTAGTAGTTGACATAAAAATACTGAATTTTTGCCCTGGACACCTCATTAAGTTCAGCAGCTAAAACCAGAACTGCAACCGCAGAATGAAATACGGAGAGTTAATAATTGGTTGGCATGAAAATTTGGTTGGGTTGTTTGAAAACATCTGGAATAACGAAACCGTATTTCACGTCGGCAATTTTGTCAATCGCCATAACTATCATGACTGGGCGTCACCTGACAGTGATCCCGAAATTGTGGTTATGCGAATGTAAACCCAATAAAAAGTGACTGTATGGTACAGAATCTTGTGTGGAACTAAGTTCCAGATTTTTTCAATCAATGAAAAATGGAAAATTTCAAGAGAAATACAAAAAATGTTTATTCAAAGTATAGTTCCTTGCTAGCTACACATTTTTGCTATCTCTGTAGCAATACATGAATACCGTGACGATAAAACTACACGTATTTGGACCGAAACCAATCATCCAACCAATTTTGCACTTCTTCGAAATTGGCCAAGTGTAACCCAGCCAAAACATGCGCCATCGATTGGGACAAGTAGTAATTGGAAAGGATCAGGTCTAGCAAATACGGCGGGTGCGGTAGCAGATCCAATTTCAGCGTTTTGAGGGTGTCCTGGACGATGAAAGTACGATGGTACGAAGCGTTGTCGCGCGGCAATACCACTCGTTCGTCTCTCGGGTCTCATTTTGGGCGTTTTTCGATCAATGCACGGTTCAACCTTATTGTTGGTATCGGTAGCGATGCCCATTGACAATTTCGTCCGATTTCAGCAGCTCATAGTACGCTATTCCTATCTGGTCCCACCAAACGCAGAGCATTGTGTTCTGTCCGAAGCGATTTGGCCGTGCCGTCGATGCTGATGCTTCGCCAAGTAAAATCCATGATTTTTTGCGTTTGAGATTCTTGAAATATATTCAATTTTATTACCAGTAACAATTTGATAAAGAAAACTCTTTCTCTCATGCACAAAAGCAAAATTTTGGAAGTGGCTCTTTAACTTTCCATCTATCTCTCGTCAACTCATGCGGCACCCATTTTCCTTCCTTTTGAATTTTTCCGATGACATGTAAATGTTTCAAAATACCTTGCCAAGTCATGTTTAATGCCTCCGTAAGTTGATCTTATGTTTGCGTATCATCTTCATCTAATAACGCTTGCATCGGCGTCCTCAATTGTTTTTCGTCTTCCGGAGCGCTCCTTGTCCGCAGTATGGAAATCGCCACTTCTGAAGCGTATAAACCAATCTTTACGGGTAGTTTTTGATGGTGCATGTGTGCCGTACGCCTCCTCAAGCAAACGAACGTGCTTCAGCTAGATTTTTTTCAAGTTAAAACAGATAACTGCAAAGCTTCCCGCAAATGCTGTTTATTTGGCACAAAACTCGACATTTTCATTGTTAAAGAAAATATTTTTGCGTTGCGATACGTGTTGGTATTACGTCTGGTTATTGTTAACAGATGTCCAAGCTATAAAGAAAAACACAACTTCAGTTATGTATGTCGACTACATATGTCATTATCGCCATCCATACATGAAACCCGGAAGTTTAGTTGCGCACCTAGTATTTAGAAGCGGTGTAAGGGTAGTACAATGCCCTATTACAACCAAATGTCACTCTGACCTGCAAGAGTGGCGATTGCAATTACCCGGTGCACCCTGTTAGAGAACTAACGAGACTCTGTCGACCGAATACCAGCAGGATAACTAAAAGAACTAAAATTAAGGAAATGTAATTCTATGAATAAAAAATCGAAAGTAACGGAAAACTACAACTTGCACTCTATTTATCTACCCAGCAAATTTAAACTACCTAAACTTTTTATCTTTTATTATCTTTTACTGTTATGTCAGGAAGTTCATAACACTTGCATTCTCTATAGCAGCCAAGCGTAGCTGTCTGAATTTTGTAATACATATATATATTAATATCCAAAATTATACCTTTTTACCGATAACACTCAAAAGATAGTAAAATGTATAAATGCTGCTGGAGATTACTTTATCGGCTAAATTATGTTTATGTAAATAAATGTTAATTGGTATTTAAAAACTTAAAATTGATTTACACTTAATACATAATAACGCTAAAATATGTAATGTCAGTTAATAACTACTTATTTTAAGAGTATGAACCCCAGAACTACTGATATCTACCCAATGTCACAGCTCAGAAATGTTAGATACGGGATATCAGCTTGGCGCCAGTGCGACGCTGACAGTATATTTCACTTCTTAATAGCATATATTACAAGGGTGGTTTAAAATTTGCAATAATTACTGTACATAAAACCTTAACAATGTAGTATAATCCTTCTTGAGTATTTCTTGGCTACTATCAAATCAATTCTGGAGCTAGCGACTAGACCATATCTCAAAAAGTAACGCTTCGTCGAATTAGTCCTATCATAAAGAGGCTGCACATATTTGTCTAGCCGAGAAGTCTTTTTAGACCGAATTGAGATGGAATGTATATTATCTGGTTAGACACAATAAAATGTTATTACATCTATTTATCATATAACTTCTAGGGTACTACGAAAGTATTGCAATACGGTACAAGCTATGGTCGCACTTTGTAATAAATTTAACCATCTTGAGATAAATTTAGACCTATGCAATAGCAAGCAAGACGACCAATTAGTATTAGTTATTGGCACCGCTAATTTGTACCATTCTACCGAAACACCTTTAAGTGAGAAAGGTTTATTTCATTTAAATGCTCCATTCTTTAACCCACTAACAGATGACACATACGTTTCGTGCTGCTTCGAAATACTTGCGCAATTTGAAAATAGAACATCTCGCTGCGGCAACGGCATTATAATTTTTTTATGTAGCCCAACGTAAAATCTGGATTTTTAAAAATATAAACACGTCCATGTCTAATGCCGTAAAATGAATGTACCTAGATTTTTTAAGAGAAAGTGGAAAAGTTAGTTTAACTACTGATTTCGAAAGACCCAAAAGTCATTGAATATGACAAAAAGTACTCCTATTTTGAAAAATAATGAAAATTGGTGGTACACTGCAAAACTTTGTTAATATCCCATGTCTTTGAAAGAAAGCATTTGTCGAAAAGGAAACTCACAGTTTTAGATGATATAAATACGCTTATATAGGGTAATCCAAATCAAACTTTAGGATTTTCGTTGTGCGCCGTTTGCGTTCTTTAAACATTAAAAGTTTTCATTTGCACAGTTGGTATTTAAACACATAGCAAATTTATTATGACGCCGTATACTTTGCAGCAACGCATCAATATCGTCCAATATTATCATAAAACCAGGTAACCAGTTAGGACAGCGCGAAGTAAACGTTAATCATTGTTCGGACACAATAATGTGCAAAGTGAGCCAAGTCATCTAATGCAAAAGCTTGAAACAAATGGTATGCTTATTGACAAAGCAAGGGTTTTCTATCAACGCAACGATCGTTTAGGTGACAATATTTTTCAAGAAAAACTATGTCAATTCATCACCATTCATAGCAACTGAATTTTGGATCTGCATTTACAAGCGTATAAAATTAAATTGACTCATAAACTTAAAGAAACGTGGCACATTTACGAATTGGACTTTAGATAACATTGTAGCTGATGCTATTTTTTTCAAAAAAACTTATATTGAACGATGAAGATCATTTCTCTTTAAACGGCTTTGTGAATTGTCGAAATTGTAGCATCTGAGTTAGTAAATATCCAAGTATCATACTATTCACAAAAAACCAATACACAAAACGCACTGTTTAGTATATAATTTCGGCAGGAGGAATCGTCGGCCTGCAGTTTTTTGAGGACAAAATTGATAATGGTATACGTTATCGAAAGATGTTACACAACTTTTTTTAATAAAGTCAATTATTTTAACTTGAATGGCGTATTTCAACAATATGGGGCCATATGTCACACAACACGTAAAACACTCACTTCAAACCAAATTTTCTGGTCATATTAATGTCACAGAAAAGATTATATCAATTTGCCACCGCGATCTTGCGATCTAACGCCATTAGACTTTTTCCTCTGGAACTCTTTGAAATCAATAAACTTGCTACGATTACAGGACTAAACAGAACATCAGACGTGTAATTGCTGAAATAGGACTGCATTTGGTGCGTCTGAGCGTTAGTCCGCTGTGTTATGCTTATTTACTTCTTATATCAGTAAATTTGACTATTTTGCGCAGATGATTTGTAGCCGAGAAAACCTAAATATATGATTGCCATAAATCAGCCATAAGTGCTTTTATCATCGCGTTTATGAAAAACTGTCCAGAAAGTATGCGGTGGACTAGTCGACGGCATCATCGCACTATGTCAAAACGCCTAACCGTACGAATAACATAAAGTAAGTGCGTCGCATTTCCAGAAAAGCAATAACGTTAAAATGTATTGCTGTAAATATGTCCATATGCCTATCAACACAAAAGAAAATTTTACTGTGAACAAAGGAATTTCCTTTTGTTTGGAATAGAATTGAATCATCGTCGAAGAACTGATTGCATCTTTAGAACTGTAAAAAGAAATAATCCAAGTAAACCAACAGCCACTAGAAACTCCTATAAATATCTCATTTATCGATTGTAAGAATGTACAGTATTTAACAAAGCTCTTGGTAAAATTTGAAAAAAAAATTGATTCTGACATGGGCTATATTTTTAGCACACTTCACTACTACCTTCAGAAAAGCTTCTCAGGACTTTTAATTCAAGAACGGTAGTAACTTCTAATCGCAAAATGCAAAGAATATTTCTGGAAGTGAATTAAGCTGAGGAAGAAAGAATTTACTTCTTACGTATTAGGTAGATTTTTAACAATATACAACAATATTATAAGAAAGTGTTCATTAAACAACATCACGGTGGAGATTAGTGCCTCTGCTAGTCTAAGTAAGTGATCTTAATTACCTTTCTCGTCTAAAATTCCATCTTGGAAAGTTTTTCTCTTAGTTTTTTATGAATATTACGCTGGTCAATATTGTAGTATTGCTCCTTCTCATTTGTTGATATTTGTAATAAAGTTTTTGGATAGTTTGTGGACAAACCATGGATCATTCACTAGACCTTGTTTAGAAGTTTTTAGAGTTTAAAGATATATATTTTGGTTGTAGGGGTAGGGGGTGGGCCAAAATCTAGTCACCTAAACCGGAGCCAAGTTGTCCCGAGGTAATGTCAGGCTAATCACCCACTGGAGGTACGCTGATTCAAAGAAGTTTGCCTTAGAAGAAGAAGATATTTTGGTTGTATTACTCCAGACAAGATAGGCATAGAGGTTGCATTAGGGATTTTTATAGGATACTGTGTTATAGAGGATAAAATTTCCTTAGTCTACTATGGAATTGTTAGTATGGAGCTCCGATTTAGTCTTGTATCTAGATGTGCTACAAGATATTTGATTGCAGAGTCTCTGAGGTTCCAGGGTATCGCGATCCCACTGAAGTTAATAGAAGGTTAATCGACTATTCTTCTTACGCTAAAGATCTTACGTTAGTGTTTAAAGAAATTTATTTTGAAATTTGAGTTTTTGAGCCACTTGCCGAACTTATCCATTGCAATTTGCAATTGGTGGGTTGCTGTTTTCAAGTTTGTGCTTTGTATTACAATAGTTGCGTCGTCGACATACATTGCTACTGACTCAAGGATTTCATATTAAAGAGAAATGAAATTGGGACTCCTGCCCGTATGTTTTTGCTTTAGTGATTGCAGCGTTGACTTTAACAGTGAATGTTCATTCTTCTAAGAATAAGACAGCGCTAATTAGGAGATAATTGGATATGTCACCATCTAGAATTTTTTTTGAGACTTTCTACCCAAATCTTGTCAAATGCTTAGACGTTGTCTAGGAAGATCGCGGTGTAACATTTGTTTTCGAAACTTGTTTCAATTAGTTCGCTGATTCTTTGTAGTCAATAACAGGTCGAGTGTCCTTTTCTAAAGCCAAATTGGAAGGGTGGAAGCATATGAAATGCATCAGCTACTTTAGCTAGGCGAGCGTAGATAACTTTTTTGATGAACTTAGAGAGGGTGGTTAATAGGCGAATAGGTCGATATATTGTCATATGTTCTTTGTTCTTTCCAGCCTTACCAAACATGAGGACATGTGCATGCTTCCAGCTACGAGGAAAATAACCTATTTTTAGGCACGTGTTTATTATGGTAGCCAGGTGATTTGCGTTTAGGTAGTGCCATTATAAGTTTATTTAATTCTTTTAGAAATGTGGGTTAGAAGTTTCCACTGCTGACAAAGTGGTTGATTACATGTACTGTTTAAGTAGGGTGTAAGTGGTTTCCGATGTAAAGGTTAGTTCGAAGTGATTTTCAAATGTTTCAGCTTTTTTTGATGTGGAAAGTATATTTTCTGATTTAAGTATTGGTATTTATTAGAGGAGTTTTAAGATTTTTTTGGTAGTTTTCTACATCCTCGGGTCGTCACTATTGATGTTAGCGATAGAATTGGATTCTACAATTGTTCAGTTCTCGTTTAGTTGATACGTAAAGTTCTTCAAAAATCTTTTAGATTCAAGACTTCTCATTTGTTGCCAAACGCTTCTAGTTTGACAACAATGCTTAATCAGATTGATTATGGAACGAGGAAATAGGTTATAGTCAGAGCTGTAGTGTCTAGGTTTGTTTAAGGTTGCCACTTTTGCAGTATCAACTATTGATGCAGTGATGTTAAAAACGGTTATGTCGATATCTTTTTTGTTTTTGATGACTCTCGCCTCTGCGAGGTTGCGGTTAAAATTTCTTAGAAGAGGTCCCAATTAATTGGTTCATTGGTTAATCAAACAGTGCAGATAGTCAGAGTTTAATTCGGAAATTATCCTTTGTGTGATAGGCTTAATAAAGTTTTTTTGAAAAACAAAATCCAATATGCCCCGTTGATAATCGGCTCTATATGAAAAGTAGGTACCTTCGTCTGGTGTTAAAACTTACTATCCGTGTGTTGTTGAGTTTTGTTCGTCTTAAACTTGGGAGATTAGTTGCTTTGCAACCCCATGTTCTAAGCTGGCTGTTTAGGTCTCCTACCACCGGTATTGATTCAAATGTGTTAAATAATGTTTTAAAATCGTTTTTATTTAATTGTTTGTTAGGTCGCTTGTAAGCAGTTACGATTATTACATTACTCATCTCACTTAATTTAACTCGCGTAATTTCTAACTTGACGTTAAAAAGGTTTGGAATTTGATTACGATCGAACTTTTGTTTGGTGATGATAGCCACTCCGCGAAAAAGCTATTTGAGCGTTCTTATCTTTAAGGTGTACACGATATCCTGGAACTTTAAAGGTTTCGTCTTCAATTAAACGGGTTTCCATGATGCGGGCTCTATCAACTCCGTATTTGTCTAAGAAGGCTAATTGATTGTTGAGAGACTATGCCATTAGCATTCCAGTTAAAGATTGTTGAGTTTTCGATTGTTTGTTGCAGGTGAAAATCCATTTGGAAATATGGGCAGAATGGTGTTGACTAGGAACGTTTAAATTTGAGGAAGGTAGGAAGTTGTCAAGACGATTAAGGTTTTGATGGGTTCAGATAGTTGATGTAATGTACTTTTGAAGTGTTTCTTTAGAAGGTTTTGCACTGGGTTGGTCTTTCTCAGTTCCACTGTGACAATGAAATGGTATAATTGTTTAAAGCTGAATATTGGTCTGGCTATATCATTATTTGTTAGTTCGATTGCACATATCCGTAATATTTTTTCATTGTCTTTTTGCAGCACCCAACTTGTTCTATCAGAACCATGAAACTTCAACATTTCTAGTAGGAGGTGGATATTTCTTCAGAGTTTAAATTGTTCATAAACAGAAAGAGACAACCAAAACCGAGTTTGCAGAGACATTTCCAAACATGCACTTCTACAGGGTGTTTTACTGTCCACTATTACTCTTCGTTGACCATGCTTTCGATAAAAAAGACCATGTCTGGAAAGAAGACTCGTTCGTAAAGATAACATTATCCCAATCTCATGTTTATGTCAGTTGTTTTTCCATGTACTTTTCTGATAATAAAGGTTTTCTTCAAAGTTGATCAAAAAGAAACGTTTTTTTTTCACGTAGGTGACTTTATACATATTTAGGGAGGCCTAATTTTTTGCGGAGTTTCACTTGAGCACAGCGTAGTGAAGGACTTGGTTTGTCTTCAAAGAGGTGCAAGATCTCTTTATCTCCATCTTTGTGACGCGAACTATTCCACTTTTGATAGATTGTACATTTCACAACCTCCAAATATTCCTTTATCCACTTTTAAATAAATAGCTCCGACTTCCACATATATTTTAAAGCCACTTTATACGTCAGTTTTGGTCCTTTCGTACGACTCACTAAAAACACTGCCTTATTGTAAAAACAACAAATTCACTAACATCAGTAGTTCCGACAAACTATACGCTGCGCTAAAGAGCATAAACTAAAGATTCAAACCAATTAATATAGATGGCGTTGTAGTGACTCCTTACCAAATTATGACAGTCACTTTCTTGTCATACACACTATATATTACGATCATTATCAAGTCAAAGATGATGAAACTTTGCAAAAATACGAAAGGTAAAGTACAGACATTTGCCAGTAAGACCTTGGAACGCTGTGTTTTGGTATACGTATGGTATTCTTTAAAAAAAAACTGTCCATAAATAATCTTTTCTAAACAATTGCATAACGCTTATCCTGTTGTATTCCATTTCCTAAATTCGAATCCATACTCTAGAGTCGAGTATCTCGACCAAAGCTTTATTCACTGTCATCAGGACCTTTGCTGTTTTGTTTCGAAATAGCTGTCGCTGTGGAATCGATCCTCATTTGTTTTGGTAGGCCCTTCCGCGAGCACATCCTGCGGCGGCCGCGAGCTGTGCGCGTCTGGGCCGCATTGAACGAAATTGTCACATGTTTATCCTTGGTGATGGCGCACAGGCCGCCGAGACCCACGCCGAGAGGTTAGTGGATGGTGGATAAATAAAACAGACCATTCGTTCGCAGACCGCGCCGCGCGTTGGTCGCAGAAGGCTGCGCGAGAAGCGACCGCCGACTCGCCGCTGTAGCCTACTTTCGACGGCCAACTCTCCACCTGGCGACTCCTCGCGCGCGAAAGAAGACACCGCGATGCCGCGGCTGGCGACTGCATCAATGAGACCGCGGCCGATGAGTTCCCGATGCCGCCGTGCCCGCTATTGGCAGCGATAAGCGGATAACGCCCCGGCCGGTTCCCCGAACCCGGTGCGCCGAAAATCGTGAATGACAGTTCCGCGGGTTTCCCTCGGCTTGCGGCGACGCTTCTTCCGGCCGCCTGGACGTCCGTACGCGTGCTGAATCAGCCGCCGCAGTAACACCCGGTCCCTCACACAGAGCGAACCGCCGCCGCGGACAAAAGACGATCGCTCGCCAAACAAAAGACGTGCGGAACAAAAGCGCTATGTGTGAGTGCGTTGTCAGTGCGAAGGGCGCGGGTGCGCCCCTGGCGCGCTCGCGGAAGCCCTCCGGGGGCTGGCTCGCTGTGCTCCTCGTACTGTGTTGTGCTTTCCAGCTGGCGCTTTCCCAGCCGGCGCGGCCGACGAGGGAGCTGGTGGACGACAATGTGGTGAGTTGGCTTTTCTTTCGAATGGAGCGCGAACCGGTCGGGAAACCGGGGCGTTTGTGGGACAAACGCCGAATGGGTTTTAGCCGTCAGAAACCTCTTGAACTGCATCGGTAAACACGCGAACAGCTGATGGTGGCATTAGCCTTCCCCACTAGCTACGCCACTGTAACAGAATCTGTTGATTCCAATTTTCTGAAGTTCTCAATGAATTGGTATCTCACATTTAAAATAGCAAAAATAGAATTTTAGATTTTGATATCAAATAAACAGTTAACTACAAGGACTAGTCAATTATTAGTGGGATAACACATTAACATTTAAGATTTAAAAATATATACGAGGAACAAGCAAAAAGTGTGTTGGACAAAATTAGTGGGATTTAATAATTAATAACTTTATTACAAGTCAGACAATTTTAGTTACTTTTAAATATAAATAATATACATATCGCACTGCACATCTTTTAAATAGCCTTTATTAGTTCCGCTTCACACACGCAAGCTTCTAATGTATGCACCACTACAGCTGTTAAGTCTCAGGCTATAGTCTAATTTGTACACGAATGTTGTTGTACCAGAATTCGAGGCCTATTTAAGATAATAAGAAAAAAGAAGTCTGGGACAGTCAGATCAAGCGACCGTGGTGACCAAATAATTTCAGTTTTTTGCCAAACATATTAACAAACGCATTGTGGCTTCAGCAGTATGACAAGTGACTCCATCTTGTTGAAACCACATATCAGGTCTGTCCTAAACGGCAGGCCGTAGAAAATTATTGAGTATTTGACGATAGTGTTTTTTCATTTACCGTTATTTCATTACGGATATTATTTTCGAAAGTCTAAAAATTAACTGTGAAGAAACATCAGATCACACTATACACTTAAGTGAGCGAGGTTTATGTTGGTGAACAGCTCTTGGATTTTTCGTAGCCCAAAAGCTGCAGTTTTATTTATTAACATAAGCATTAAGATGAAAATAAATTCGCTTTGTTTTCTGACTAATTCTTGAAGTTGAATAAAATAATAAGGCATAACTAGAAATCTACTGGTCTCAGTTTTGGACGAACTGCATTTTATAGGAATATAACTAACGATTATAAAATGCGTTGATGGACGTTTGGGCAGATCTCTCCGGAATCGATGTCTCTGGCTCTTCATTCACATTTTCTTCCACCCGATCGATGCTATCCTGTTTCCTAGCAAAACAGAGACAATAATGTATACCACCCTGTTCTATAATCATTCAACTAAACGGCGAATAGGTCCATTTCTAACATTGATCTTATGTTGTGTAGCAATAGACTGCAAATTAGACAATTTTTAATTAAGATTTTTGTAAGACAATTGTTAAAACGGCTATAAACATTTGAAATCCTGGCTTGAGTTTTAGTATAATTAGAACCACAATTAGAAATTTTGGCTAGATGGTCGTTTTAAGAGTTATCTTTTCAAGATCAGTTTGAACTTATTTAAACCCGTGCAAAATAATCTTCTGCAATTTTATTATTGATAAAAATGTGTATTCGACTTTAGGTAAAATTTGTAAATTGGACACCAGGGGCTCTATCGCTTCACTGGGTTTTAATTCTGAGAGATCATTTGAACTAACTGAAAAAGTTTTGTTTTTCACATTTTCTAGAATTTTGATTTTGCAGTCTCTAGCTTTTCTTGTATGTTGCAGAGATACTTTCAAATTCTGGAAGAAAGTTGGAAAAATTGTGTTTACCAAGATTTGTTTCAAGTGATCCACAATAATAAAAGTTGAGCGGCAGATATTTCATTGTGTCGTTAGGTACTCTTTAAATACTTCTGCGCTCTAGAAATTGAAAAAAGAACGACACCGGCTTTCTGCTACTGCACTTCCTCTTTTGTTTTATGTTGGTAAATCGCTGTCTGTTTTTGATCAAGTCCTCGTACAATATCTCGGCAATGTCTTCACAGACCTACTTTGTCCAATACTTCACAACAAAACCATTCAGATTATTTTTGACCAGTGGACACAACCATCTTAGCCTCTTATCTTAATTTTGAATACAATTACAATCAACTGTGCTTTAATCTTCCCACATGTATTTTCAGATATCTCTCTACGCACTTTAATGATTAAAATCCTAAATGACATCTTTGGCAAGTAAAAAAATAGAATTAGATAGATCGAATAATATCATCATGGACCATTGCGTAAAGAACTGAATTAATAATTCCCAATAAATCTAAATTATCGAAATGCATTGCCAAAAAAACGTCACTGTTTTTTCTTATTATTAATAGCAATGCCAAATTGTGTGGAGTAGGTTAGGCAACTAGCAGAAGAATGTGAGAAAATTGGGATGTATGGTTTGAACTTTGCCGCTGACGTTTTTCAACGCGTTTTTACCGATCAGTTATCTTGAGGCAAACTCTATCGTCGCTCAAAACTCTGTACTAGATAAGGAGATTTCTTGAGAAAAAGCAGTTTTAGCGTCTCGATTGCAGAATTTTGTCACAGCCACAAGACTGCTTAGCTCATTATATATCCAAGTGCACTTGTTGCATCTATGGGTCACTATACATCCAGCGACTTTACATATTCGTCTCGTACAATTCGTTTCAATAACTTTACGTAACTTTATTGGTTTTTAATTAGGCTAAATGGTCATAAGCATTTGCATCAGCTTTGAACTTCTACTTTTTGGATATTTATTGCATATGCTATAGAATTTTCAAAAACTATAAATCCTATCTGCTCGAAAAAGGTATTTGTAGATATTTATATACGTAAAAATAAAAAAAAATTGATCCTGTATTTTTAAAAACAAATTGAAAAGCCCATAAAATTTTACTATTACACCTAACATGCGACATTAGCTCAATACTACCCAAAAGAACGGCCTAAAAATTTTCTTTGACGAGTAAGAAATGATACAAATATGTAACTACCAATATCTTAGTGGTTCCATATATCTTTCGTTTGGGTACTGCAACAGTTTCGGGTTGTTTCATGTTTATATCCACATTTTTTTTGGAAACTCATAGCTCGATTTATTCATTAAGTTTTATTAGATCCTGTTCCATATTCTTTAGAGTATTTTTTCGGCTTAAGGGTATAGTACTAGTAAGATAATACAAAAGAAAGTAAAAAAAAGCATCACAGTGTTTGTAACAGTTTAAAATAGACCTAAATTGGTCTGATTGATACAGCATCATATAATTTTTCTTAATCGTGTAAGTAAAATATTGAAGAATATCATTAGAGCAAGTCATAATGCTTGTGATGATTTTGAAAGACTAAACAATAAAGCTATCATTTCAATTAGGTATTTTGATGCACTTCAAACAGTTGTGTATGGCTTTTACAGACCATGGTGGCCCAAGGTCAAAACTTTTTTCTACACTTTTTAATGTGCGGCTGTTTTTCCCCAGTCTCTTATTGTTATTTATATTATATCTTGTCCTTCTTCTGAAACTTACTCCTATTGGGTGTATCTTCAGTACTATCTTGGTTCATTTCATACGTTGTACGTGCTCTAACCATCTGATTCACTGAAGCATTGCATTGTTGGTTCGTTGTATAGTTATTTTAGATCTTTATATCCTTTGTGTATCTTTTATTTTGGTCCCAAATTACCAGTGTTGCTTCTTTTACTGTTTCCAGCTTCCACGTTTCTCATTCATATGTTACTGTCGTTTTGTGCACTGTTTTATAAATCCGTATTTTTGTGTTACATGGAATACATTTTGATTTCAATATAGGTGTTAAAGACTCTTTTGCTTTACCACCTGTTGTCGATATCATTTTTGTTTCTTCCTCTTCTCTTCTATTATCTGAACATCCATATAAGTAAATATTTTTACTCTATTCATTCCCAGTTCTTTTTTGTCCTGTTACTCTGTTATGCTAGCTTAATACTTTGTTACCATATATTTTGATATCTTGTCATTGGCGTGTAGTTTTACTTCCCTTTCTCTTCGACTTAACTTAAAACAGTTATTATATAGAAATAGTTGCAAAAATTTGTTATCACCCAAGAAACGCATTTCACCAACCCACTCCTCCTCTACAAATACAAGTGCGACTTTGATGTTTATGCAGACTCGGGAATTATTTTACAGCCATGATTTTATCGTCAATTTGTGCAATGCGTACTAATTTACTTATCTTCTAGTTCTTTCTTATAATCATTTCACACTTTATGCTTTGGAATGTATTTTGATAGGCGACAATCTAGAAAACTGCAAGATAGGGCTGTAAAAGGGTGACTAGAAAAGTACATGAATTGTCAGAGTAAATAGAAGAAGTTTTACCCCAAAATCGTTTCTATGAAACAACTCGCAAGCTTGCTAAGCTCATTCAAAAATGCTAAACATTCTTTTCATATGCCTTAAAAGCGAGTCATCTTAAGTTGCTTTCTTTTGATTAAAACCCGACCTCTTCACGGATTACCAAATAGATTATATGATAATTTACTTTAGTATTTTGACATAAAATAAAATTGATTATTATTCAAGTCAAAAAATTATTATATACATTTAGAAAACTAATTTTAACGACACCTATATTTGGCTTAAAGTCATGTCATGCTTGCGATCTCGTTAGATTTCGATCACCCCAGTATAAATTGTTGAAATTATTTATATGACATCCTTTATAGTGATTGTATATGCATAAGAAAAATATTAGTTTAAGAAACTTTAAGAATCATTTAAAATTCTGCTAGTGTTCATTTGATTATTAAAATGCGAATAACTAAAGATCTGGACAACATCGCGATTCTAGACAAATGCTGCATACATACAACTGCGAGCTGCAAAAAATCTAAATGTTAGCTGTTCAAGCACTACTGCATTTTAATTGCATTAGTTACTGCTAAACAGGGCCACTGTAAGCGTGTCAATAGGTAAACTGCATCATTAACTGTAACTCTCAGGTAACATTGGCAAATGCCATTCTCAGTCACGTTAGTGTTACATAAAGAAATTTTCTTAATAAACATTATATGACTTTAATTTATTAGCTTTTTTAATTTTTCTAACAGATTATTTGTAAATTTAATATATCTGTATAGATGCTAGGAATAGACATTCGCTTACAACCAGTAGAATTCAAACATTTCTGACCGATTCTAAAGTAGACAAGAGAATGGCCTTCCGCTCCAACAGACACAGACAAACCAAGGTATTCAAAGAATAAGCAAAATACTGAATAAAATTTGTTTATCAGTCTTGCTATTGCTTTCTTGTAGAGAATGTCCCAAATTGAAGGCCAAATTTAACCAACCCTATACGAAAGAATAGTGAGTTAATATTGCTAAATGCATTGCAAAATACAAATAAAACATTTTTCTAAAAAATATTTGGTTGAAATAATGCACTAAATAAATCACCCGTTCAAAGATTGCAAAATTTGATAAAATTGTCGCTTGTTAGGGTTCGAAAAATCCTTACGTAACTCATGAAAAGCAAATGCATCTCCAATGAACCACCTATACTTCTTCGAAAATGATGCTAGAAGTGTTGTACTATGAAAAGTGATATTACTGTTGCATGATAATCCAGTTTTTGAGCAACATGGATCGTGGTTACATCAGGACGGCGCTTGCTGCCATGTAGCTCGAGAAACAGACTATTTACTGTACCAACAATTTCCTGGCCTCCTAATTTTACTAAATGTTGACATCAGCTGAATAGTGGAATCTTCTGATTTGACACCGTGCGACATCTTTTTGTGAGGTTTCAAGGTCAACTTCACCAATCCACAAACAGTTAAAGACTTCAAGAATAAAACCCAACGTGTTATTCATGAAACTGGTCAGAACATGCGCGAAATTGTAATCGAAAATCAATTCAAAAGTCATGTTATTTAAGTCCGGCTTTCAGTTTGGGCCACCCTTTATGAAATTAATTTGTTGTGGTTTGTATCTATTATTTTTCATAGAAATAATTATTATAAAGACATATAATCTTCTAATTGTGACGCCACAAATAAAAATTTACAGTAAACAGGAAATTATCGTCTAACGGCTAATTACGGCTACATAAACCAGCTGACCTTTGCTCGTCGCGTCTTGATTCGGTTGCGGCACTTTGAATCTGCGCTTCACACCCCATAGACTATGTCGAGACGTGCACGAAGAACTGATGGCCATATGGTGGCGCAGACCGTTAAATAAACAAACACGCCAACCATGCTAGTGAGGGAGTAAACAAGAGCACAATCGCTTTTATACCACGTTTCTTCATTACTGTAAACGTTCAGAAAGTTTGTTAACTCTGCTTTGCAGTCTTTAAACTTCGAATTATAAATTAATTTGAGCGCTGTAAAAATCTTAGTAAATACGTCTGCACGTCACTGCCTCAGAAACAACTTTGATAAACACATATTTAGGGGCACGCCCTAATGAGAGGCCTCGTAATGAAATCACCATTCTCATGGGGTACCAAACAAACCCTAATTTCTACCTGAAAGGCCGTGAATTTGTTTTCGTGTTGCAAAAAGTCAGCTCAAGGTAGACATTATGCAGTTTAACTTATAATAGAGATGTGCCATTAAGCTTGGGTGTAATTTTGAGTTTGTGTTCTGGTTGTACTGCTAGCAGTGGCGTGCCTTCTGGACATGTCTATGGTAAAAATCATGGTATTTTGAATGCAAGGATGCTTTAGCAAAAATGTCACTAACTTCGGTTTTGAAGAATACTTGGGGATTCCAACTATTTTATTGCGCGTCCCTACAATTAATTACGCATTTACAACCTTTCACTTCCACTAAATCAATTATCTAATTAGGATTAATTGCCCCATTACTTACTCCCAACAAAACTGACCTGTCAAAACAGAATTAATCGAGTTAACGCACTGCGATGTTGCGATCGAGTACATAAAACAAACATCGGAGACTAATGCGCGTACTTGAGTAATTTATATTACGAGAAGATGCCGGCGAACAGGCGTGCTCTTGGTCTAGTCAGCGGTGTTGATAACAGGTTAATAGCCTCTTTGCTCTGGAAATAAATACATAAACAAAGCTAGATAAATAGCCCCTATGTAGTTCACAGCATGGAACGTTCCCAGAGGATCGGTTACTCGATGACCCAGTTCTGATTTAAATTTGTTTGTGATGCTCTAATCGGGGATTATACTAAGTGAGACTTCTGTTTATCCAACAAATGCCGTTTAATCGGGGCGCCAATCAGCGCAGAACTGTCTTTACATATTTACTGTAATTTGTAATAGTCGTTTAGATGCAATACGCATTAATTTAACAATTTTTTAAAGTAACTTTAAAAAGGAATTATAAGGATTTCTTCCCATTGCAAAACATTTTTTTGGCAAATTCAGCCTACATCTAGTCAGAGCGGGCGTGCCACAAGGCAGCGTACTAGGGCTAACGCTATCACAAATTTAAAAAAAGTAGTGATAAAAATAGTAAGTAGACACTTCATTACTAATTTCTCATGCAGATCCTACCCTTGCAGTATTTAAACTACAAGGTTGTCCTGACAAATTACAAAAATGGACACAATAGTGGCGTAACAAACTCAGCGAGCAGAAATATCCGTTTTCTCTGAACAACATTCAAATTCCTGTTAAAAAAGAAGCGAAATACCTTGGTATGCATTTAGACAGAAGGTTAACTGAAGCATCCTACCTGCCAAAACGAAAAGAACTCGACATTAATCTGAAGGGAATGTATGGGCTGTTGAGGCGAAAATCTAAATGAACGCTTGAAAACAAAATGCTAAAGTGCAAACCAGTATTACTTCCTGTGGACATATGGAATCCAGTTCTGGCATTGTCCTTTAAAGACAAATATTGAAATTATACTATAACAAACCCAAAGTAGTATATTAGTAATAAAAATGTACACGAAGATTTCAAAGTTCGGTAGGCGCGGGAAAAAATTAAAAGGCATGCGACCAATTACCCAGACAGACTACACCACCATCTCAATAAATTAGTTTATAATTTCTTGGACAATGTATACAATACTAGACGATTAAAAAGACAACAAACATGAGACTTGATTGATTAGGCTTATGTAATTCAGAGAATCGTTACTGGACAACTCTCTTCTCTCATGTTATCTCTTTTTATGTCGTCACATTTGCTTCTTAGCCTTATGGCTAGTTGTAAATATTACATTTGATATTTTAACCGTGATAATATAATCCTTATTTTTCAAAGAGTGAACTCTTATTCACGCGAAGGAAACCTAAAGGGCCATTAACTTGGCCTAAACAAGCATATAACATCAATGAAAAAGAAAAATAAAAGGAAGGAAGAACAGTTAAAGTACTGAGGAAAAAATTACTAAAAAATTGTGAAAAATAATAATAATATGAAGTAAAACATAAAAAATAACAAATGAATTTTAAAAACATAATAAAGAAATGAAATACACAACTATAAAATTATTTGAACGGAAGCAAAAAACCTACTAGTAACTTATTTTCGAATTACCTCTCTTAAAAATTAAATTAATTTTTCTCTGCGAACTTAAAGTGTTTAACGTAAGAGATCCAAAGACAATCGCTATGGTCACCTCATTTAATTTCTGCGCTTAGAAAGTTATAAGTAAGTCGTGCTTACAACCCTGAAAAAGGTTATGGAGTAGATATTTAACAACTGTCTAGAGCAAACTCCTCCAAATGATGGAAAAATTAAAACAAAAAATTTCCTAAAACAAGAAATTACCGAAACGTTCTCATAAGGTCTGGCTTAAATAATTTACTTGAAAAATAACATCTATTTCTTTCCATGCATGGCTTAACTTATCCAGCTCTTCATGTTGGGTCAATGGTTCTGAATTAAGTTCGGTCGCATAGAATGATCAGAAGGCGTCTCCAAGCCTCCGTCCTCCAATATTTATCTTTGTACCAAGAGTTACTCAACAATATGTCCAAGAGATACTGCTTACGCTCTCCATAATAATGGTCATATTTGTAGACTAAGCGGCTGTGCCATCAAACTTACTGCAACTCCACCAGATCTGCAGGGACACTTCAGAAGTAACTAAAATGTATGGAACACATTAATTGTTGCAAAGAACAGCATGGCTTATTCTCAATAAAACAGTTTTGTTGACTTGACGATCTTATGTTGCTTTGACTAAGCGATATTTTCAAACGAAACGATAAAATCCCAGAAATCACAGAACTAACTTGGAAAAACAAAGTAAATATACAAATTGCAATAAATTCCGTTTTTCGCGAAACATGCAGTTTTTTGTAATAAGACTACTGAGGTTAAGCTGCAAAAATTAATTCATAGATTCTTAAGATTGTCTACATTTGAATCTGAGGACTAAATTTTGCAATTCGTGACAAGTACAAAACTTTGTCTAACATCGCAATGCAAAGTTTCCAACAATTCAAAAGTTTATTTTTCGATATTTTCTGTATCTCCTTACCAGTACATAATGTAAAATTCCCATAATGGAGAAGTCTACACCAATACATACAATCAAAATGGTTATATATTAAAGCGTAATTAATAAAGACTACGATCTCATAAACGGCATAGAGTTTTTTACTCATAAAATCATCAGAAAAAGTTCTGCTTAACTAAAAAAATGTTTGATGTGAAAAATACTTCCATCATAACACATGCTATTCTCTGTATTAAGAAGATACGTTATGACATCACTAAGATCGATTTTAGCGAAAAAAGGGTAAAAATATATACAGCTGCAATACACATCTAAAGAAATTGATCAGAATTTCCAATACTACTCTATTCTAAATTTTAGAATGACAGATTTCAAGAGCACCGGCTTATAAAACTCCAACAACCTACTGCTCTGTTAGACACAATGTGCTAGACTTTTTGTTATTTTAATTGGACGTATGCCGCAGAAGATTTTCTGCTTTGATACGCCTTACGAGCGGAAATTGTGTATCTTTTTTAAATTATTGTTGAATTACTATTTATCATAGAAGCCAAAAATACTTGTAAAACATGACCACAATAGATCGTCGATCATTCAGATAAATTAGAAGGTTGATTTTGATAGTAACGATATTGAATGTAGAAATTTAACAAATTTAAAAAACTTAATTATCTACTCAGACAACTGTAAAAAAAACATCAAACGGATATTAAATATACTGATCCAGATACAAATAAAAAATACCGCTAAAACGGGAGTAGCATTCGTAATTAGAACCGAAAAAATAAAATACGTAATAAATAAAAACTTTGTAAATGAAAGGTAATATCTGTAGACGTACAAGAAGGGGAAGAAGATAAAATTACATTAAAAGTGGGATACGAGGCCAAACGAAGACACAAATAAGGAAAAAAATTTTTTAAGGAACTACAAGGTGAGATTGCCAGAAGTGACAACAGAGTAATGGTGCTAGGAGACCTCAATGGAGGAGTCAGAAATAGAAACCAAGGAATTTTGGTGCTTAAATAAAAACGGAGATAATGAGAAAAATAATAACAATGAAAATTATTGATCTACGCATGAAAAACGAACTTAAAATTGGAAACCTATTTTATAAAAAAGGGCATTCACAAAATAACAAGGCAAGTAATAAGCAGAAATAAAAAATCAATATTTTATCATTTTCTAATAAATAAAGACACATGGGGAAAAGTTATAAAGATATAACAGTAAAAGGAGGACCCAAAATAAGGAGCCATCACTTTTTGTTAGAAACGAAAGGGAAAAAGAGGCAAAAACACTAAAACCAAATCCTATAAGCTAAGAAACAAAGAAATTAGGGACAAGTTTCAGAGAGATTGAGCAAGAAAAACAAAAACAGACAAAAAGTACAGAAAACAATTGGAAAAGAAATTTTAGCAGCAGCAGCAGAGAGCAGTTGTGGTGTAACTAAAATAGTTAATAGAAATGTGAAAAGAACAAATTAGTATATAGAAAGAGTAAAGTTAGCAGGAAAAGAAACAAAAATGTAGAAACGAAGAGACCAGAGGGCTACCAAGAATACAAAAACCAAAGATCAGCTTAAAAGATACTAAAAGGAGAAAAGATCATAGACGGAGTTTAGAGAAAAAAAAAGACATCGAAATCGAAAATTCGGCATCTTGAGACAAATTCACCAGAAAAACATTATAACAATTAAAAATATGAAAGATAAAGATAAAAAACATCATAGAACATGAGGACAAAATTATGGAAAGATTGAGACTTTCTGAAGTTGTTAGATAAAAGAGAAATAAACCATGAAATGCAACCAGATACACAATGCAATAACCTAGAAATGGAAATATCGCATGAAGAAGAAATAAACATGGAAGAATTAAGAGAGCAATCAGAAAACTAAACAAAGAAAAGAATAACTACAAATTTGTGGAAGCACTACTGGAAACCGCACTAGAAGAAGTAAGACAAATAATAAATGAAGCACTGAAAAACTTTACATCAAGGGATAGGTAGATAGATGGACTAAGGATTAAGTCGGTGTGTTTCTGTGAATTTTCATCTAATTTGAGTTTAATAAAATTTATCGATACCGCCAACTTTAAGGGTAGTCTTATGAAATGAATAACAAATTTATCTAAAGATAACTTTAAAGTTTGTTGGCCACTCACTTTGATTGGCTACCTTTATAACTACAATTTTCACGTTATCTAATTATAAGTTTAATTGAAATTTTGATCGTTCCTTCTTTCACTAAGTCTTGGTAGTAAAGAGTCTTTGTGAAAGATTGCATTTCTAACGAACCACATACGACTTAAATATATCTCAGGGCTCGGTTCTGAATCACCTGGTGCATTTAGAAGAGTTATAGCGACATACACTTAAACAAGTGCCAAGTATATCATCATTATAGTCTAAACCTTATAACCATTTTTTGGTAGAAGTACTAGAACGACAATGAAGAATGAGCCAAAGCAATCTTCTCTACCAAAGTGCTAATATCTAAACCGACCTCGTCTGCTCTTTGGGCCTTTTATTTTCCTCGAAAGATAAGAGGAAGGCCCGAGAATAAACGATTTGTTTTCCATCGCCCCTTATCACTATTCCTGTTATAGATTATGCAACGAGAGCGCGCAAGCCCAACAATAACAGGCCGCGTGATTGATGGGCGCCCGCGCTTTGTTTTCGCGCCGATAACCCCGGCCGGGCCCAGCGGAAAAATCGCCAAGGTGCGGCCGCGGCGCCCGACCGAGTTTGATAACCCGCCTCAGCTGCATTACCTGCGTTAGCGGCCCGATCGACCGCATAAGCGCGCATTTTTAGGCGCCCTAATTTATGCAGCCGCGCTAATTAATCGGCGTTGTTGGCATTCCCGGGCGGCCTGCCCCGGCCGACAATCCGCCGGCTTTCGCGCGCCCCTGTCGATTTTGATTTTGTTGCGGCGACGCTATCGGAAAGGTGGTTGCGCTGAGGACAGCCCGCACAAGGTGATTTGTTTGGATGGACGCGAAGGCGACACCACGGCTCCGCCTGGCAGATGACAAATGTTGTTTGTTTCAACCGAAGCATCGCTTTGCTCTTATCTTTACCACGTCATTTTGCCCTTGTCTTAATTAATATTTCTGCATCTAGTGATGTTTTTAGTGGCCAGTCATGCTATGGGTAGCCATAGAGAAAACTTTTTAACTTTAAAAAAATTAGTTGTCTGTTACTATGAGGGCTTGGGTCATAAGTCGTGAAAACGATTTTTTTTCAAACATATGGATGGTGTCTTAAGGGACCGTGCATTCATAGCATGTATCCACAATACAAGATGGCTCTGTGACGTTTTATAATTGCACACAGAGCAATTTTAAATCAGTTGTCAGTCAACCGCCATGCAGGATGAATATGATCCGAGTAGAATAGCATTTGTATATAAAAATAACAGGAATGCCAAACAATGCTACAGAGAATTGGTAGAAACTGTCGGAAATAGGCGAGGACGCGAAGCAACCAACGACCGACAACGAACAGGGCGAACTGTGAATGTGCTGACTGATGTGTCACGTGCAGTAATCGATCACCTGATAGAGACCGACAGACAATGAACGCTGTTTGAGCTAAGAGAGAAAATGACAACGAGAAACTCACTACCCACAGTATTTTACGGAACGGTGGGAACCATATGTAATCACGGAAGTTCAAAAGTGGATGCAATATGCAACATGCTGCAACCACATACTGTCAGCAGGAAGAAAACTATTTTCTTTCAAGGATCATCTCTATCGATAAATTTTGGGTCAAGGCATATGATTCACAGCTGAATCGTTAGTCCACAAAGTGGCGACATGCAGGATCGCCAAGAAGGCATATGTTCCGCCAGAATCCTTACCCCGTAAAGTTGATGGTGATTGTCGCGTATGACAGCAGTGGCAGAAGCTTAGGACAGGAACTTTTTGTTGAGACATGTACGCCTTGTCATTAGGAAGAAATGCCCTGATATCTATGACAACCCAAGACCACAAAGTAGAATGTATTGGAGCACCCACCATACCTGATACGGAAAATAAAGAAACCATCGCGTGGTAGACGATTTCGGACACAAATGGACATTGCAAATGGCAATTGCAGCAGCAAACGAGCAGATTCACATATGATGACCATGATATTTGGCGCCTTCACGTCGATGGCAGGGTGTTGTAAACGTTGAAGGAGACTACTTTGAGGGCCTTTAGAACAGATATGTGTTTTAATGATTCTTTAACATGAACCATGTAATGTTATGTCAACTATCTTAATAAATATAAGCACAATGTAGGCGTGTTGTTAAATGCCCGTACAATTTTCTATTCCTTGTCCTTTAACTTGTATATTTTAAGTTTCTACCCGCGCTTGTGTTCTCCCAAAAATTGTCATGACTTATGCCCCAATCTTCGTATAATATTTAAGCTCTTTGATGTACTATGTTTGTATCTTTAAGACTACAATTTAAAAACATTTTTGTTCTTTGCCTCCATGTGTACAATCTATTTGTAGTTACAGGCTGTAAGTACATCTTATAAAGATACTTAACCTAATACTTAAATAACTATTTCATGTCATCTAGATTAATGCTCCTATGAACATCCTCTAGACAACTATAGAATGCCAATACTATTTTGGTAAACCGATTTGTAAAGTCTGCTGGGTTACCTTCTCAAATTGGCTCATTTTCATCAAAAAGAGTGGTTGCAACTTAGTTAGGATGTACTGATATTATGTCTCTTTACATTAGGCGTTGAATTTTGCTATCCTCGTCATACTGTGTATATATTGTTTTGGGTACATAGAATAGCGCATTGACTATTGCTCTGAGTACCTCATTGTGATATCTGTGTGTTATTTATATGTTTGGTATACTATAAATACGCCTTGAGTGAATTCCGTACGTCCAAAGAGGTTTTAAGTTTATTTTCGATTAATAGTTTAGAGTTTTTGCCTAGTACTCAGTGTATTTGGCTAAATTTCGTACCTAGTTGTTTTCTGTCAGTAAGAATATGTGTAGGCCACATCACTCTTCTATCTAGTTGAAGGCGTAAGTATATAATTACATCTTTTATGGTGTGTGAATTCCATTTAATTACGCTGAGACAGTTTCTACATTTCAGCAGGACGGTAGTATGCGTGGACTTTTCTCGGGTTTTGTTCTCCATCTCTGTAGCAATTCTTTAAAATGGTTAAAATATACTTGTGCATTTCCCTAAGCAAAAATAACATTTTTATGTGACGATAATATTGTTGTCTAGTTCGCATATATGGCCATCATCGCTTGAGTGGTTTCTTGTAAATCTGCGATGTATATTGAATATAACATAGGACCAAAGATACTTCTCTGTGGCACTTCTGGTAAAATTGAGAATAGTTCAGCGTAAGCTTCATGAATATTCTGTTTGTGAGATAGGATTTTAATGATAATAAAAATGTATATTTTCATTTTATAGAACAAGCTAATACACTAAATTTGATCGAAAGCCGGACTTATATTTGTACAAATAATTAAGCCATATTTTTATTATCAAAGTTTCGATTTACTTTACTTACCAGACAATGTATTTGCTCCAAATCCGAATTGATGTGTGGGTATGAGTTGATGATCATCAATTATTGTTCTTAAAATTATTTCTAATGCTTACAAGATTATAAGCTGATGTGACATTGTTTGGGTTTTTTATCTGATTTCAAAATGATTTTTGTGAGTTTCTATTGACAACGTTAATATTCAAGTTGTAATATTACGTTGAAGATATATGTTAACAATTTGTAGTTTGCTTAAGCAGTTCTTTTAAAAGACTAATAAGTTCATATCCCGGTGCCTTGTGTAGTTGTTTCAATTTTTTTAATCGGTTTTCTTGAATGGCATAGCCATCTGACATGAAATATCTGGTAGTTTATTGATTTCTTCTTTTGGTGTTGATAATTAAGAAGAACTAGGTTGAAATGCTGCTACTAAATGTTAGCTTTCTGCTAATAAATTCTTGCCCGGGTATTATCGCGTTTTCTTATAGGCGATAGGTGCTGTTGCGGATACTTTATTTTCCAATGAGAGTAAGCGACAGCTCCAATCGGGGTTAATTTTTTAGTATGTTCATGTATTAAAATATTTTTAAACTCATGGAGCAACTTTTTAACTTTTGTAGATGCAGCGCATGTTACTTGCCATCGTTTCCTTGCAATTGTCTTTTAAAACTGTCGTATTTCTATAATATATTTCGCTTCTATGTTCAGTGTTGCTTGCCATGCTGCCATTTGTATGGTTTTAGTTAAGTCTTCTATCACTTCTTCTACATCAAGTGTAGTTTTAGTGGTATTCCTAAATTAAATATTTGGTTCAGGTTTTCCCTAAAGGGATTTCAGTTTGTCTTGCTATTCTGTAGTGATTTTTTCCAAGTAGGAAAGTTACTGAGATTTTATTAGTGGTGTGTGATCAAAGGAAACTTAAGACAAGATACAACTAAGAATTTTCTTAAGTTAAACGTCTTTGCAGTACCGAAATGTAACAGTTTAGGTATTCTATTAAAATCAGATGGCTAATATATGGGTTGTCTTGTTAGATAGATTAAGTTTTTTTAATAGTGTTAAAGAGTTCTGTCCCTTGGTTGTGGTGGTCCTTGAACTTTAAAACAAAACCTATTTTTCAATGTTTTAAACATTTCCAAAGAGTCAGTTGGTTTATTGTTATATGTAGGTGGACAATAAATTGCTGATCTTGTGATTTCCTCTATGGCATCTTCGGCAGCTAGCAGCTTGTATGTTGGCAAGATTATAACTAGCTCGTGCCTCCTACCATCAGGATAATTTGTACTGTGTATATTTATATAGCTTTTATTAGTCATGTTAGTTTCAGATATTTAAAGTATAACTGTATTTGCATTTGGTGTACATACTTTTATTTCTTGTGCATGTATGCACAAGCCAGTGGTACTCCACACTATGATTTTTAATAAGGGAGCCATTATTTACTTCACATGAGGTTTATAAGTGTACCCATTTAATCAAATTTTGAGTTTAGATGAGTCGGTAGATGGTTTTGCTATGGCAATAGATTTAGTTTGACTATCTTGAGTTGCTGGTATACTAGATTGTTCTTTTGCTGAATGATTATTTCTATTTAAAGAGGAATTTTACGCTGTTATAGCGTTGGATAGAATTTTTATTGCATTTTTTTTTGTGTACTATACAACCTTTATAATTAGTCGAATGGTGTTCATTACAATTGACGCATTTAACGTTCGAATTCTTTATTCTTCTAGGGCGTCTGTTTGTTGTATGTTTTGCTGTGCTTTTAACGCATCTTGAGTTATCTCTGCAAAAAATGTTGTATGTTCAAATCTCTGACAGCATTTGAATTGAGGCATTTCTCGTTGTTGTATGGGGCTTCAAGTTTACCATTTAGAAGCATGTCTATTTTACAGATATCCTTATTATTATCATTTGATTTTAAGTCTAGATTAAAACTTCTACCAAATTCTATCAGAATTTGCATTATATCTTATATTTTAGTTGTTGGATGGATACTTGTGAGAGCTACTCTGAAACATATTTTGGTTTTAAGCTTATAGGCGGGAAATTTTGTTTTGTTTTCTATTAGTGTAGTTTTACTTAATGGTTATACATTATATTTATCAGTCTTTATCAGTTCCATTTAACTTCTCCAAGCAAAAGTTACTAATATATTCCACGGGTGGTAGCTTTGGTTCGGTGGTTTTTGTAATTCCTTTTTTGTAGTCTATATCTGTTATCTTACGTCTTTGTGGTTTAAGATTTTTGCTCTTTAACGTTCCTACTTCGTTATGTACTATATAAAAGTTGTTTCTATTGATTTATTCTATTTGAGACAAGCTTTGCGGCAGTACTGGAATCATTATATGTACTTGGGTATTACTTTGCAGTTGGCCGCTGTATGCACATATCCTTTCTGTATTCTCGTCAGTTGTTTATAAAATAAGTTCATTAGCATTTGTCAGATTCGATTCTTCATAATTGTTTATATTTGGCTGATTTGTTGATACTCCTTCTAAATGAACATATAAGCCATTTGCAATGATTGTTTGTACACTTGTCTGCACAGCCGCCAGTGACTGCTCGCACGCATTTCACATAATCGTCACGCAAAAATGTAAAATAAAATAAATAAATAGGTGCAGCTGACCTTTTGTTTGTAGCGATACAAGAAAAATTAAAAAAGCAAAATCTACATTTTTTTTGCATGTAAGTACAATTCTTAAACCATTGATTGTACTGAAATTCAACGTTTCAAAGTAGTTACTTTAGAAACACCTTGCATTATTTATCATTATAATTATCTGTACTACTATTTTTTTAAATAACAAAGGAACTTTTGAACTTATCCACATTTCTAGATTTTGAAAATTTTTAATAAAGAAATCAGGCCTCCACTGCATATTTTCTTACTTAGTCGCCCAGAATTTGTTTACGTAAAGTTGGCTGTTTAATTTAATAGCAATACGCCGAGCTGGCATGTTTAGTGATGCTTAATAAACTTCGACGGCTGCTAAAATTAATTATCGTTGTTTAAGTTCAGTGCAGTTCAAGCATTTGAGCTCGTCGAATGCTAATTTTAGCAATTATTTAGCTGCATTCGAAGCCGAAGCGAGCGCAAGTTTCGCTGGTTTTCGTAACTGACTCGATTATTTATTATTTTCAAGGGGCTGGGCCGAACAAATAAGAACTGTTTATTTGAATTTGATTTTAATTGATTGCTTGTTCGTCTTTTGGCGCATTTGGTGTTTCCCTCGATTTCACTAAAGATTTGAATTACATTAATTATCGCTTGGCGATCATCATTGCTACGGTTTGTCAAAAGTTGCTTCCAAACCATTCTCTAAGATTTTTGAGCCACTGTATAGGTCTTTTCTCATAAAACTAGTTAAACTATGTAGTTTTTATTTTTATTATTTTCACGGTTTTTAATACTTTTCTTTTGGTTTTTATTTTGCGTTCTTTATTCGTTATAGAATATGTCCGTTTTACATGTTGTATTGTAATTTCCACTTATTTATATAATCTTTCGACCAGTCGCCTGAATATTGAATATTTGTATCATGTTTATCTTAAATGGTTTAAAATTCATTGTAACTCGATCTGATAGTGGCCAAAAGCTTAAGGTTCTTTTCGCCACAGCTAGGCTTAGTATGAATTCAACTCCGTTGTAGTGGTTTGCAGATTCCTCTTTTGAATAATATAAGTATGCTCATTGATTCGGCACTTCCTCGAGTTAGGCCATTTCTTTTTATTAATTCCGAGTGGGTCTACATAAATCCTTTTTATTTCTTGTATAACGTTAATAGTTTTTCCAGCCCCAAATAAATTTGGCACGTTCCACGTGCCGATTCTCACCTTCATGACTAGCCGGGTGATTCTACGCACTCTGTATCTAAGAGGGTCCCGACACTAAGGGGGCATTATTCCTTTTCCAGCTATAGTGATTTCTTCAGAAATATAGTATGGTAGTATTCTGTTATTTTCGTTAAGCAGTATCACAACTGTTTGATCAATATGTGCATGTTTCTTATGACTATCTGGTATTAAACCTCTAGGGAAGTTATTCTTCGATAGCTTTGACTCCGTAATGGCATAGCTGTTACCCTTCCATACCAGTTTTAGTCTGCCCCCCGGTATTTCATCCATATCTGCGAGGCATTTAACGAACCGACACCTGAAAGTAATCTAAATAAAAAAAATTTCAGAAAATAAAATATAGTCGCTTTTAGAAAAATAAAACGCTAAAAAGTCACTTGCTGATAATTATTAATAAGTATGTATAATCTGAAGATGGGTGGCTGCTCTCAATACAGCCTAAATGCAATTTAACCACCAACCTCTTAGCAATCTTTAGATTTTTTTAATAAGTTAAACGGTGTTTTTTTTTTAATTTCTTAATAATTATACCAAAAGCTTATTCAAGTTTTACACTTATTGTGTATGAACAATTAATGTTCAGAGCACGAAAGGGCATCGTTTATTTACGCGTTTGGGTCAAAGTGGGTGAAGTCACTGAAAATTACTAATATCTAGAAAACGAATATATCTACTATAACTCAATTGATCTTAGATGTTGGGCCAGTGGGTGGTAGGGTAAAGCTGGAACTCCTATTCAACAAGAACAGCGGGGTGTTAGAGGACTTATCCTAAAATTATTATTCATGTTGACCATAAATTACATTATATGGTTGGAGTTATTTTAACATAAACACTTATTTTGTTTATAAGGATGTTCGCAAACAAACTACCATTAGTACAAGCATCTATATTCAGATCAGCAGTATCTTACCACATCAAAAATTTTAATAATATTTTGAACATGATCAACATGATAAACGAGGCTGACAACCAAATCCTCAGACATATCTAGTGGTCATCGGCATTTCCCATAGAAAATTAATGGAAAATAAGAAAATTAAAAAAGATAAATGAAGATGATTGCCTACTAATTGATTTCAAAACAATGTATAATCTTCTAATAAGTGTATAAATGAGTTCTCAGCTTTTTTCTGCATAATTAAAGTTTTATTTAAAAACAAACAAAAAAAGCTTAAGTATCAAATTATTCTCCGTTGGCATCGATGACCTTTTGCCATCTTTCGGGTAGTTTGCGAATTCCCTGGTGATAGAAGCTCATCGGCTTCGAGACGATAAAGTTATCGATGCATTTTCGGGCTTCTCCTTCTGTTTTAAAGTGCGCATTAGCCAAGTGATGCTGTAACGACCGGAATAAATGATAATCGGAAGGGGTCATGTCTGGGCTATACGCCGCATGTGGGAAAAGTTCCCAGCCTAACGCGTCTGCAGCTCATCCGTGTCAAATGTTTGAGGGCGTCCAGCGCGTGGTTGATCTTCAAGACTAAACTCTTCTCCGCGAAATCTTTGGTACCACTTTTTACACGTTGCATGACTTACAGCATTCTCACCATATGCAGCACAAATCATTTCGGTGACTTCAGCAGCGTTTTTCTTAAGATGAAACGCGAAGTGGATAGAAAATCGAATATGCTCTTTTGTGATTGCCATGGTGAACACAGCTGATTATTGAAGTTGTGTGCGTCAAACGCCAAATCGCATGATGTTTCGAAAGATCAAATGCCATTGCTTTAAAACCGCAAGAGGGCGGACTAATACGTTACATGTAAACGATGATTTGCGTCCTGTGAAATCTAAAGCTGAAAACTTATTTATACACCTATTAATTGACCAAACCATTTTACTTCTTCCCTAAATTTTCTTGCAGTGAACACTCAATTGCCTGCCCTCCCTATTAAATCCCATTTGAGTCCCAATTCTCCAAAGCCGATTACATCTGCAATTCGAGCCAATCTTAATTTCATTACGTCTTATCTTACGTCTGTGGAAATAATAATCCCCAAGACGGGGCGGCGGCAGCTCCGCTGTCGAATTTGAGTTGACGCACGCTGACGAGCCGGCTTTTCAAGCGACTGCCGACTTTCCCGAATTTCCATTTAAATTGCCAAAGTTCGCAGGCTGCGGCGCTCGTCTTGGCGGCCCAAAGCGGGCGCCTCCCGGGGCTGCCGCGCACCAAACTCAGGAAGCCGAGGAGGCGGATGAGCGCCGTGCCAGATGAAGGTGTTGCGACGTTCGGCCTTTTGCCGCCCCGGGCGGCCGCTCTCCGCGGACCCACTTTCTAATTACATAATCGCGCCGTGGGCAGGGCTCCGCGGAGGATCGCTAATCGGCACCTCAAGCAGAATCCCCGGGAGAGTCGCTCGGCCGGGAAGTGTTTAAAAACTGCTCTCGTATCCAATTTGCATGCCATTTAAATGGAATTACGAAAGAATGGAGCGCCGCCGGCCGGAGGCGCCATTTAAAATTCAGATTTTTGCAGATGTTCCGGGAGGGCGCGCGCTGGAACTCGAAAATCGCGCGCGGCAATTTTCCGCACGGCAGGTTTTTATTATCTCCGGGAACAGCCGGGGATTATTTTAAACCGAGCATTATAACTCGATACAACCGTAAAATTATGCGCGGCTTGGCCGGAGCGTTCCGCTGAGCGCTCGCGTGAGCTTTTCGTACAAAGGAGGCAGCGCTTCTGCGTCGTACAAGGACGATTGCTGAACCAGAAATTCAATATTTATTTTGAATTAGAAAATTTCTCAAAGGGAAAAAAGTTGAAAGAACAAAAATTGTTGATCACATTTTCCAAAATATGTCCTGGTCTGCAGAAACAGAAGACATTATGTGACGTTGATATAAATAGATAAGTACATAAGTAAAAGAAATATTTTTAGAAAATGAATAATCAGCAGCATCCCTACTAGTATCCACCAGATGGTCATCATAACTTTTAATGCTCCGACATATATTTTAAGCATTTCGACAAATTACCTTTTTTTATTACCATGTAATCATCAAATCATAATAATTTAACACTTTTTAATCACCTTTTCAATCTCACCTACGAGGTATCATGCAATTGCGCAATTTTTGTCTATTATACCTACAATACTTATTATACAAAGATTTATTTACCATCAAGGAACGATATCCCTCAACTATTTCAAGGCAATGTAAAAAAGGAAAAGTTGTCTTGTTGCCAAATAAACTCGTGAAGTTGATCTTTAAATGGAAGGAAGAACTATTTTGGCAACTTATCTATTATTATTTCTATAAAGATGAAATATTAATCCCCCTCTTTGATCCATCTCATAAATGTAACTTTAAGCAGTATTTTGTATTACCTGCTGTTAAGTTATGTTTTAATTTAAATGAATGTTCCTAGCACATATACAACTTTTGTCAAAAAAGTTTCAAGACTAATTTTTTTCTTCGCCCGTAATATTCAAACACAAGAAACGAGTGTTTTTGAGTCATCTGATATGTGTTTCAAACAGGCGCGTCCTTAAACATGTTTTCTTTTAAACTCACTAGTTGGTGGGGCTATACCAAACAACCCACCATTCAACTTGTTAACACATTTAGTTGAAAGTTACACGATCAACCTGATAGATGCGTATGCCGACCAGAGTTAACATTAAGTGTAATTAGTAATACAAGAAAGCACCTTGTGGCGACATTTTTTAGAAGCCGTGTCTTTAAATAACACAAAAAGTTTCGGGATGGCAGAGGTTTGATGCAACGTGTAAAACGGAAACTTAATCCAAAAATAGTTCCTCACACTGAAATTATAAAATGAATTTATCCCACATTATTGCAAGAGACGAAAGTTGATGTTACCAATATAACCCTCAAACGAAGCGCAAAAGTGCCAAATGACGAAGTCATGGTTCACCAGCCTCCAAAAGCGAAGCGACAACCTTCGAAGACTAAGACAATGATAATCACGTGTTCTTGGAACTGGAGGTACACTATAAATAGTTGCCTAAAAGACAAGCAATGAACTAGTCGAAGACTAATAAGTAGCTTATTTCTAATCATCTTCTTCTTAAAGTGCCTTATTCATTATTGAATGTTGGCAACAATCGAGGCAAAATTTTGTCTATCTTTAGTGTCTCTTATCAACTCATGTGTACTCATGTGGGTCCAATCTCTAATGTTCTTAAGCCAGGAGCATCTCCTGCGACCTCGCCCTCTTTTGCCTTCAACTTTTCCTTCCATAATGAGCTGCAAAGTATTGTATTTGTCATTCCGATATAAATGTCCAAGATAAGCTGTTTTCTTTTTAATAGTTAATAGGAGTTCATTTCTTCTATTCATTCGTCTCAGGACCTCTTCGTTTGTGATATGCTCTGTCCAAGATATACGTAGCATTCTTCTAAACACCCAGTACTCAAAAGCTTGTATTCTCTTTTCTGTATTAGCCTTGAGGGTCCACGCTTCAGCACCATATAATAGTATTGAGTATATGTAGCACTGTACAAATCTGTATCTGGTTGTAAGACGAAGACTGCGGTTGGTAAGTAGTTTTTTGAGTTTTTGGAATGCTGATCTTGCTATTTCTATTCTTATTTTTATTTCCGTTTCTGGGTCTCCATTTTTGTCAGCCAGCTTCCCAGGTATTTGAATTTTTGTACTTTCGTCTTTTTAGTATTTATCTTTAACCCTATTGCGTCTCCTTCACGGCTTACTGCATCCATCAGCCGTTCTAATCTTACTATACTAAATAGACTAACAGAATCATCCATTGATGTCTTTTTAACTTGTTCTAACCATTGAGGCAATATTTTTTGCACGTTACACTACCTTATTATGCTTTTACACTAAATCACTACACTAACTCGTGATCTTTAATCCTCTTAAAGTCTCCTTACCTGATTAAAAGTCTCGAGAAGCTTTGCTCGACGTTTTCGAGTTGCAAAAGTCTTTCCTCGCAGTTTCTTGCAAATTTTTGGATTTCCTTTCCCACTTTAAGTTCCTTATGAATGTCTGCATTTATAATATCCACTATGCTCCATAATATTTTATTTTGAAATGTTTATATAATTTTAATATTTGACTTTCTAGCACAACCCCGAAGTTGTATTCCATACGTCAACAACGATTATAATATTTGTTTGTTCAGAAGGAGCTTATTATGTATTGAAAAGGCTGTTCCTTCCCAGGAGATTTTTTTTATATTATAACACTTATGTATTAGTGGCGTTTTGAAATTTGTTCGCTATTTCTCAAAGGTCCGCAAAGGTAGATACAGTGGTATTTTCTGACTCTGGAAGATCAAGGGTATAAAGGAGATTACCAGGCACAAAACATTACTTTGTGGTACTCCAGCTTCAACTTCTTTAAGGTCAGGGGATAAATTATTTTGCTTGATCCCAAAAAGTCTTTGACATTGACGTATTAAAACGTGTGCGTCAAGCAAATCGACTGCACCATTCTGATTTGTACATCTCGGCAGTGAATCTTATTGCGTGAAAATGTAAGACCCTAAGCTGCTGTATCGGTCCAGGAATACCTGACTAAATATTGTATCTCTATTTTGTCACATTTTTCATGTTTACCCAACCTGTCGCCACGTCCTGGACATATTGCAGCAATCCAAACAGCAGCTTCCATGATCTTCCAAAACGGTAGCCCTTGTGTGTAGCTAGCTGAGGGGATTACCACGATAAGGCCTAAGGCCATTAGTTTCCAAGTTAAATATGTTATTTTGTACAAATCCAGTTCGGGGAACTATTCTGGCGAAGATTGTACGTAGTATTTTTAGAAACACCTGATCGATTACCCATAGAATGAGACAATCTGCGACAATGTATTTAATGCTACTTGATTTCTGTTTTTGTGAAACTCTACACCAAATGAGATGTATCAGAGCAATAAAACACCAAATGACGATTTTAATTAGATGCAAATGGAGTACCATCACAAGCCGCTAAAATGTTTATTTATTTAATTGTTACGAGTTTCTTTTAACCTAGTAAGTGTCATAGAAGCAAATCCTGAACAGAAATTTTAGGTGACAAAGGAAAGAAGTTAAATATACGTTAATCCTGACTTTTTGACTTAGTAGCTTACAAAGAGCCATAGCCTTCCACGCCTGTTTACCAAATACACTTTTTATAGGGAGTAGTAATCATCTATGCCCTAACTTTCTCGAAATCAACTCGGTCTTCTTTATTGGCTTCGTTTGTGGCTCCTTAGTATTTTATAATTGCTTCTTTGCTTTCTTTATTATTTATACCATTCTGAGCTCCCTCAAATCTTTTCCATCTTCCTCAATCCAGTCGACCTTACAAGGAATTTTTTTCTGTGAAGCTTTTTCCAAAAAAGTTTCTTTGGTACATTCATTTTTAGAATAAATTTTGATTTCTTTTCTCTTTTGCAAAGCAAATGTATAATTTACGCATAAGTTACCTTACAATTTGGTCAAGTTTTGTATTTTGGATCGAAAGAACTTCTAAGAAGTGCGTAACAATACTATCATATTGTCATTAAGATAACGAAATTGAATTGTACACGCATGCGACGTACTTTTCTTTTGCTGTCCTTTATGAGATAATCCATTAAAAATGGATTATGCTTTGAACTGGATTTTATTATGGATTATAGTGTCAGCACTTTCAGATAGGTACTAAGAAGAGAAACTACAGTTTAGTAAATCCATTATAACTCATAGTTAGATTGTTCAAGTACATAATGTGGCATTAAGTTTTCTCATTTTGAGTTTAAGAAAAGTTTTACCAAAAACCTTAACCGGTTTCTCTATGGTCAATAAACTTTGGCTAATGTTTGTATTCGTTTTTTAAAAAATGAAACTTGGTGGTCATAAGTTTTCCTTCCCTATATATTATGATTTTTGACTTTCTTAATCTTTTTGTTGCTTTAAAACTATTATACCATTGTTGAGCAAAAAGCGATACTTATAAGTATTTAATCTTAAATTACTTATCTGCGGAGAAAATTTTTTGCCTATATTTAATTCACATGCCATCACAATATTCCCACCCATACAGATTATTACTTAAGTTCTACGTAAGAGACGACGTAAATGAACCAATTTGTGTGCAAACGTCCATTTATTTACATTGTATTTGCTTGGAGTTGAAGCCGGCGCCGATTTTATCGATGCGTGTATTTATACAAACAGCTTACTCTACATTAATGGCTGTTTTATTTAATCGGTTTAAAATTGTGCAATTTGATGTTTAGCATTAATTATTATGAAGAAATTTGCAACTTGGCCATCCATCCATAATATACATATGAACAGGAAAATGTTCATAAACCTAAATTTGACCAAATTATGCATGCAACTCCAGATCGAGTCGGTTTAGCCCAAACCATAGCGCTGCGACCGTGAAAATCATCAACTCTAACTGCAAGACAGCTGTTACATAATCATACTAATAAAATAAATTGGGCCGTCTGCCCTGTGACTAACCGTAGGTGAGTAATTTCGCAATTTGTTGCTCGTAAACTCTTGGATCATTTTCAGCTGTTCAGCCGGCCATATTTTCTCACAATTATTTTAGTTTCTCACCTTTTAAAAACTCACTATAGATATGGTGCTTAATTGAATCCGCATTTTGGGTTAAAAATAGCGACAAAGTTGAATTTATTTTTGGTTATTTGGTAACGAAGGCAAAACAACGCAAGCGTATAATACGCTTCGTTACCTAACAGATGTAGCTGTAATATCATCCCTTTTCCTTAACCATCTATTATTAGAGTGCAGATTATAACACATCTGTTGGGCGTTAAGTATACATTGTAGATGTTCAGTTCTTTGTTTAAACAGAGGTGAAGTTTATAGTTGCTATCGTTAAGAAAGTTTAGTTAAAAAAATGAGATTATAATGGCCAAAATTATAGTAATCATTTAATGAGAGAACATTTCAAGGTGTAAAATAGAAAAAACAGAATATTTGTTGTTGGCAGAAACAAGCTAAGCAAAATGCAATTGAAACATAAACAGGCTAAAGTCATTTTTCGAAGAAGCCTGCAAAATGCGGCTGCAACCTTTGCACTTATCTCGACTAGAAGCTTCCCCGAACCGAAAAACCCCAGCAAGCCTCTGCCCCGACTAGATAATTTGGAAACCACATCCTACGTCCGAACCTGGAAGCGCGCGTCAAGGAGCTCCTCCGGATGTGGCTGGACGTCCGGACTAAGGAGAACGGCTTCAGCGCGCCGGCATTTCAGGAACGCCGGCCGGCGCCGGAAAGAAAGAACCCCGAGGAGAGAAATTAAACCTAAAATTCCACTGCGCCTCGTTTCCTCCTCCGGATGAGCTGTAAACACGTTAATCCTTAATATCCGGAACTCCGCTCCGGAAAGCAGCTCGACGTTTGTGATGCAGCCTATTTGCAGCATTTATGGCTTTTGGCATCTTAATTTACTGCCCAACTTAGCGCTGCGTTTGTCAAAATTATGTATCAGCAACTGATTCTACTTTGTTAGCATATATAGATATATACAGGGCTACTAAAAAAGAATAATCGAGATGTATTTCACAAAGTATTACAAATATAAGTTTTAATGGAGCATGAAAAAGCAGGAAAATGGCCAAGATGAGCTTAAAAGCTTCGTTTTAAAAGTCCACCAATGGCAGCACGGTCCAGTTTGCAAAATAGGGACGGTGCAGCAGAAAGTGTTTGATGTTCTCGAGTATGCAAAGAGTTTATTGCTTATTACAATTAGACCTAAGGATACAAGTTCTGTAAAAATGTAGAAATACAGAAAGAGCAGGGTTTTTCTGACGACACAGTGGATAAAGTTGTGAACTTGGTATTCCGTAATAAATTGTATAGAAGGTTTTACGACAGTGATTGCGATTCAGACTCAAAATTTACAGCCCAGCAACCATGTAAAAGGAACTGATTTTTATATGGCAATGCAGGAAGCCATGGAGGACGATGAATATGCTAACCGTCTAGTGTTCAGCAACGAGACAACATTTCATGTAACTGGAAAGGTGAACCTTCACGATCTTACGGAAAATCCTCAGACCGTTGTGGATCAAGGAAGGGATTCGCCAAAACTTAATGCCTTGTGTGCAGTCTCCAAAATAAAAGTGTAAAACCCTTTCTCTTCGGTGAAAAGGCTGTGACGAGCACAGCACACCTAGATATGTTGCAGTTTCCGCAACTGACAGAGGATTCCAACAAGATGGCGCTCCACATCATTGGTATAATAAAGCGCGAGGCTATCTAAATGAGGAACTCTTCTATCGCTGGATTAGGCGATGTGCTAGAAGGGATTTGTTGTTTGGTTTACTCCTCAGACGTCCTGATCTTACGGTTTGCGATTTTTTCGTTGGAGGTACGTTAAAGCGCCACCAGTAGCAACAGCATTGGATGAATTTCAAGACCATATTACTGTTGCTGTAAGGAGTATCAACGGTGTCCTTACAGCGTGTGTGGATCAAACTGGACTATCGTTTAGACATATCTGGTGTGAGGAAATCACATCAACATTTGTAATGGTGTAAATAAGAACTTTTCTTTTCTTTTCATATACAATTTAACATGATATATGTAATATTTTCTGAAATATCTTTTAAAATCCGATCATTCTTTTGTACAACCAGTGTTTCTTTTAGCACTAGACTCCAGTTGCCTAATTCATAAATAGCTCCTAATACACTTGAGATATATGTACCTCAAGGTTCCTCTTCAATTTTTGTGGATTGAGATCTCCCAGCTTTTCGAAATAAAAAACGGGCAGAGGCAAGGCTTGGTAATTATATAAATTAACAGATAACCTTTGATTAACAACGCTAACAGACCCCCTGTTTATGGCAAGAAGCAATCAGAAGTGTTATGACTGTACTTTACCACTACCGGCGGCGATAATTATAATCACTGGTAGTATTTTTTGCTATTTATATAGCCTTTATTATTACAACAATCACGTAGCAGATACACCGCGCTGACTTGCAGGAACAGCCTATATTTTAAGCAAATTAAATTTCAAGGCGAGCCTCAATTAGCTAAATTGATATAGCAAGGCGGTTCAGGCAAACGAAAAAAATTAACCGACAGGTCCTTGGGAGATCAACAGGAATCGCACACTGTCCATTCAATTTGTACTTGTTTACGTTTACTTTTTAATTGCTTATTGCCTCGCGTACCTTCTAAGAAATCGCTAAACTGACCAAGGTAGCCTGCCTTATGTAATCTGTCTGGTCAGTCAACGTAATTTAGCTTTTATTGACGGGTTGCTTTGAGCAGCTCGTCGATCATTGCATTTTATAAATACAAGCATTTATTTTTAGCAGCAAATCTAGAACACTATTACGCTATCTTTATAATAAACATTCAAGTTGGATGCACTATGATGTCACTTGTGATGATCGAAACACATAACTGTACCTATTACGCAAGTTAAGTCTGCACTTTAAATCATGTCATTACACTTAGGTCATTTTTATTGTACAAGGGGGGAACAAAATTTTGACTGTGTTCAGCTTTAAGTTTGAACGCCTGACTAGAGGTAACGCACGCCTGGTAACAGATAGATAGCAGGGAGTCTTTCCATCACGTTGCTGCGCGCTTCGCCGCCTGCATGCAAGAATGAATCGAATGCAGCGACGACAGACATACAAACGTGCCGGGCTTCGCTTTTGCCATTAGAATTTCAAACGCACGCGTACGTCCGCCGCAATTGTGCACTTGCTGCGCCAGCCAAATATAGCCGTCTTCCTTTTGGGGAATGGACGCAGCGCTGAGATATCAATCACCAGGAAATTAAGGCCGCGTTGCAGCGGTAGCAGCGACCTTTGAGCGATGACGAACGCCGCCGGCTTGGCTGTTGATTGCTCTTTGTCGCAGCAAAAGATTTGCCAAGAGAAGGTACCGCGATCTTGGGGCTTTGGTCACTTCATGACTGCTTCTTCTTTTAACCCTGAACTTTGGAATGCTTGCCCCATGTTAGCTTTTCTACATTCAGTAAACGTCTGAAACATTAAATCAACTAAAAATATCTCTCACTCTCCATATCATAAAAACTTGAACTATCTTTGTTCTGACAAATTTTATAGAAGCTTCGTTAGTTAGACTAAACAAAAACCACAATCCAACATTAAAAACAGTCATCTGTAAAAAAATGTTATTAATTTACTGATTGGCATTCCATGAAATTGAATTTTTATTCCATCAAAATTTCAAAGTATTTTACAAGCTTAACAAAAATTTTATGGGGGTATGCCAAATAACTCACTTATTATTCTGCTCATTGAAAAGGAGATATATGTTTTAACAAACAAAAGAACATATAAAGAACTGCTTCGATAGAAGGGACATCTCTGTGGAACACCTAAGTGTAATACTGATAATAGTAAAGAGAAAAGAAAGACCTCTAGGACTAACATTTTATTCTGTATTATTTAAATTTAATATATGTGCAAATACTATAGTTAGAAACAGAACCAGCGTTAGTTTCCAGATGACAATACACGTTTTATATAGAATTAAAACTGATAAAAAACACCATGCACTTATGAACCGATTAGAATAAAATTTGCTATACGATTTATATCAGTAAGTGATGGCTTTTTGTTGTATACCTTCTGCTAATAACGCATATGAAAGATATAATTCATGTTAATCTAGCGAAAGAAAGGCACCGCATTGCTTTTCTCACCTTCTATGTCATTTTGGCTATTTTCAGAATTTCGCGAGAAACATTGGCATGTGTTTCAAATCGAGGTCTTTCTAGAATGTATCCTGTCTTAAAGAAGAAATATTTGATTATATCTACAAAACAGTCTTCTTAAGTTTGATATACTATCGATAAGTACAGCTTTAATAAATTGTCTTTTTTGTAGAGGCGAATTTGGTCGCAGGTTCTTAAAAAATATAAATAACTTTGGTAATAATAGTATTGTTAGGCTTAACAGATTACTTCATTTTATTATCCTTGAACAGTTTCGTTGAATTACAAATAAGCAGAAAGTTGTTCAGTGCATTTGGAAAGAAGACACCACACAAGTACTCCATGGTTCTAGCCTTATTGATGTTGATTACTCGTTGTGGCAGAAAGACATTTGAATGAGTGACTGGACTTTCAAGACAAACTAGACAACATTGTTCTCGATCTTCTTCTCCTCGTCAGCAAACCGGGGGAACAAACTTCGTCTTCCTTCCAGTTATAAATAAACAATCGAGACTCAAAGAATGGACTCAAGGATGGAAAAGGGCAAGTATGGTTAAGCACCATTATTCCATTGATCTTATAATTTTCTGGTTTCCACTTCCCTTTTGTGCTTTTTGTCTATGGGAAAGAAATTGATCACATTTGCCAATTAATGATAATTAAAATATTGTTTTCCGATTTTCTATTGGTATGCTGTTGGATGTCTCCAAATATTTAAGGACACTTTCCAACGGAATGAGATGACAATTGTTCTGTGTTGTTTTTTCACTTACTTCGTATTCTTCTTCTTCATGCTTTCAAAAATATGAATTGTTAATTATATGCAAATTATAGTGACGATTATTACTCACCTTAGATTATTGAAGTCAAGATCGTCATCATTCAATGCACACAGATCCTACAGTTTTCAAAGACTTCAAAGAGTTGCATTGCAAAATTTTTTCTTTAAAAGATAATAAAGATTAAAGTGACCTTCACATCGATATCTTTGCTGAAAAGTCGCAAAACATTTGTGGGGTTAGAAACCATAGTGGGGAATACAATAGTGATATTGACAATATATACATAACACAATTTGTGAATGATAATGCATTATTACAGTTTAACACATTATATATCAAGTTTCTTGGGTCACACAGCAAAAAAAAACATGACAAGTATTTATCACTTACTCATATTCAAATACCAAATTTTATCGTAATGAGTGTACATTTCTTGTAAGACTTGACAAGTTAACAAATTAAGTTTTTAAAAATTTATATCAAAACATAAAAAAGCACTTTGCTAAATTCTTCAACTTTATATCGTATAAATTAAAATAAAGTGGTCGGCTTGAGAGCAGCTTCTGCAAGGTGCACATGTCTGGTACAACATTTACGCAACGGTTTATTTTAATTTTTTTCGAGAAAATGACTATTAAGAAACAAAGTATCGATCATCATGACATTTATATTTTACATTTTGGTATGTGTAACCGATGTGATGAAAATTAATTTGCTCAAAACGACTTTACGACCTCCTAGAATTAGCAACGATCCGTAAACACCAAAAAAGAAATTTTGCAGCACGCTTCCAAGGGTTGCATTCTTAAAATCTACTGTAATTTAAGGCTCTGTACAACGATAATAAATAATACTACTAACAATACACTGTTCAAAATGTCTTATTGACTCACCGATATTTGTATTGGCAACAGACTTTCACAGCTCTGATGCTAAAAACAAAAAATAAGAAAGCTACGCTAAGGTTCAACAATTTCTGATATCTCAAGTTCAATTTGGCCTTTAAATAAACTGTAAAGCAAATATATTTTTGGTACTATTGTTAACCATAAGTACTCAAAGTTTTGGATGAAATATAAAAACCGAAAGGTTTTTACGCAATACCTTTGATGATAAGTGAAGTACAAAAATAAACCTAAACTGATTCTCTATGCTTCAATTAAGTTTTCTGCAAGAAATACAGGTCGCTCATAGCTTTAGTTCAAAGAGTATATAACATTGTGAATGTTTTATGCGAAAAGGATAATTAGTTACTACAACATATTACAATAAATACGATAATTGGTGCACAAATTTCAGAAAAACACATAAAATGTAGACATATAAACATTAATTTTTTCCATTTACAGATTTAGGATATACTCCAACCAATGTTTTCCAATCAAATAAAAATACAACCAAACGCATTATTACACATTTCAACAGCATATTTGCGCATTATAATATCAAGCATTTTATATTTTACCGACAGAACAGAAAGAAAGCATTAGGTGATAAATCAGAGCTATAGGGGCTGTAGACTATATCAGACAATAAGCTATTGGTTTGTGCAATTTTCCTCTGTTCAATTTTTATTCATCGGTTAACTTATATAGAATCTAGTAAATACAAAGCTCTTTTACATGTATACGTTTATACTACCTTTGTCTAAGAATCTCGAGGACAGGGGTAGTAAAAGATAATCTATTCAACTTATTAACTAATCGTTCAGTACTCGTCAAAGTAATCTCCTCGGCTCTATATGCACAGCTGCTACTGTTTTGAGAAGTCTAGCAGAGAAATCTTCACTCTCTTACAACCGACTGGATTGCTGCAATATCTTTAAAACGCGTCCTTCTCAGCCGCTTGGATAAATATGGAGGCAGTTGGGCCAAATATTTCTAAACTGATACAGCAGTACGAGATTTGGTATTGCCGTACAATAAGAGCCACTGCCCAGATGACCAAAAATGGGATCAGCGTCGTCTTCGTTTTCGATGGTTCTCAATTCAATTTTTGAAAGTTACTGAATCATAATCTCGCTGTTCGACACGTTGGTGCCTCATTTGAGGGTCATACTGGTAACACTAACATTCATCTCTGTCAGTAATGTTTAACATAAATGTGAGATCAGTTGTAGCCTTTCCAACAGTTCAACAATTATGTATCTGCTTTCTTTCTATTTTTTCTTCAGTGCGTAGGGGTCTTTTTTGCATTAAGTTTCCATTTTCCTAAATCTTTTCGTAAAATTTAGTGACACAAATTTCTATTCAATTTTATGTCTTCTGATATTATGCCTAATAGTAACACGACGATAGGAGACTACACCAGCTATTTATAGATATCACCAAGGCATACAATAGTGCACTGATAACGAAATTATGGAAACCAATGAAAGGAACAAACATAAGCCACGTTTTAATTAAAGCTACAAAATGAATTATACTACAAGACAAATATAAAAATAAACACTGAAAATAAATTAACGAAAGGGTTTCATACAACTGAAAGTTTAAACAAAAATCCTCTTTGTCCTCAATATCTATGTAGAACACATAGTAATACTTTGAAAAAAGAAATGTTCCAGAATAGATACATATCCAAAGATAAATACTCTACAATGATTAGCACATCTTAGCATAAGACAAGGAATGATCTGGAATATATGATAAGAAAAATAAGAGATAAGTATGAGAAAGAATTAAAATTAAACCTTACGAAACCGAAATATTTATGTATAGGAAAAGAAAAGAGTGACTTGGATTTGGGTGAAGGAAACGAAATAAAAAGATGTAGAAGTTATAAATACGTTTAAACTCGAATAGACAAGGATGGTAGTGCTAAACTATAAATCAAGGAAAAAATAACCCAAGGAAGAAGAATAATAAGTAGACTAAATAGTGTTTGGGAGCCGTGGTGGTTTAGTGGATAGGTCGCTAACTACGAAACCAAGAGTTGGGGGTTCGAATCCCGCTCTCGCCAATTGAATCACTGGCATTTTTACGGCCCAGCTCGACTCAGACTGTAATAAATGAATACCTGGAAGTCAAACTCTAGGGTAATAATAGGCGGTCCGTAGAAATTGTAGCAGACCTATCCTGTTACGACCCCAAAGGGCCTTCAAGGCCTGTTATGGGGATCTATTATTATAAATAGTGTTTGGTGACATAAAGACAAAAGCAAAGGAATTAACCGCTATGGAAATGTACATATTTCGTAGATCCTGCAGAATTTCTAGACGAAATAAAATCGGAAATGAACAAACAAAAAATATATCGGAATACAGCAAACAATTACGGACGAAGCGAAAAAGAAAGAAAGCAATCTAAAACTGAATGGAACTGGACCACCCTCTCCCAAGTGAAGAACTAGAAAGACCAATAACAAAGAATTGTAATGTTGTTGTGATAAAGATGGAGGGGAAGTCTAGAAGATAAACAGCGACAACAAATGCTCAACGATTTTTTGTAGTAACTGTCTTACACGTTCTATATTTACAGTGGTATATGATATTGCCCTGCGGTTGACTTTGGGGTCATCTTACACTGGACCTTTAGCCTTCTGACATCTTGTGTGCCATTCAAATACACGGCTTTTCTATAATACCTCATTACTATATGTTTTCCATGTTTCGCTAGGGGTTTTCTAGTTTAACGCAGAACTTAATATTAACCTTCTACTACGAATCCATATCCATCGCGTTACTTCCTATAACTTCCAACTAAATGAGTCAACAATTTGAATAGTATGTTGCTAAGCATAACCCAGTCACTTAGTAAGTTTACGTAGAAATACTTCCAAGGTCATGTACATTCAGAGCCAATATCAGGTGACCCGTTTCTTGTGTTTGAATATCATAGGCAAAGAATTAAAAAATCATCCCTGGAACTCTTCCCACAAAGATTTTACTTAATAGACTCTTACTGTACGTCACCATTTTGGTTATTTCAAGTACAGCATCGGGATTTTCAAAGGTAACAGTACTTATAGGACCACCTAAACGATAAAATAAAATAAAGTGTATTATTTTGCGCTTAAAAGTGTAAAATCATACATGGCAGGTACTACAACCGGCTGGGAGGAAAGTGAAAAGGGGGTGTAGCAGACAACTAAAATGATATTTTATACAGTAAGCAGAAAATTTCAATTCCAACGTCTTGCAACAAAAGGCTGCAATTTGCCTGCTCGAGCTGAGGAGCCTCCGGGAGCGGCCGACCCCACATGCCACGTGTTACCGGGCAACCACCGTTGCTTACATTTCCTCTTCCCCTTGGCGCCGGCTGGGAGGCCCGGCGTGAGTAAGCCCAAATCGATCCCCTGGACGCAGAAATGTGGAACATGCAATTGAATATCCCCGGCGCCTCGCGGTGCATTAAACGGCTGCATGCCGCTTGTAGTGCTGTCTATAATTAAACGAGCGTTCGCGTCGGTTTGCAATAAGGCTTTTAACCCAATCTCGACTGAGAGGCTTAAACTATCAATACGCCAATAACGCATAAGCGTTTTCCCATTTTTTCCGATGCATTTCATCAACGTGTTTATCTGCTGTTTTCACAACTTCATCAAACTTAATGGAACGACACACAAAAACAGTAAACAAAAGAAAAGGGCAAGTTTAAGTAAAATAAAATTAGTCCCTCTAGTAGGATAAGGAAGAAGGATATCGGTTTTCTCTTTCAAATTCAAATAAACCAATTAAGCTAGTAAAAGAATCAAACCTGCCGCGCCGCACTGGATTTATTTCTAATTTACAATTTATATTAACTGCCTGTCTAATTCGCCGTTGCCTAACAAATTACGCTTAATTAATGCCTATTATTGAGCTCGTTTATCACTATTTTCGCCGAGCAAAACGCATATTGCTTGCGTTACTGATGCAATGGCGGCACAGCTGCAGCGACAGGAAACGTTGCCTAATGCATCGGTGGCTTCAAGCAGCACCGCGTCTGCCGGCTCGTGCCAGTTCGTCTTTGTTGTGGGCACACAACGCATGACTTTCAGATTCAGTTTGTGGGAATTGACCAATAATGTAGTCATTTCTCTGATCGAAACGCCGACGGAGTTACGCGAGTGGCCTCCAGCGGACTTTCACAGCTTATTTGCATCTTTTAATCCTTTCAAGGCCCTTCCCGCGAGGAAAAGCGTGTGTGCTGTGGATGCAGTACATGGCTTTTGGTTTTTTGCTCGCTTGCGACCTTGTCTCCGCAAGACACTCTTTCTGGTTCTGTGATGTATCTCCATAGTATATTCGGTAGTGGGGCAATTAGATGTGTTCCTTAGCTAAAACAATTGAATTCATTTAAAACATTTATAATATTTTTAATTTTACTACAACATATAGACTTTTTAATCCTTGGTAGTTTTATAAACTCTCTCTTTGTGCTAAAAATAAAACTAAACTAAAGGGCGATCCAAATTGAACTGAATAAAACATAATATTAGAACATAATTTTTTTTTTAAATAAACTCTTATGTCGTTTAAACTAATAAAACTAATCTGATATAATAGGTGTATAAATAAATTCTCAGCTTTAGATTTCACAGGACGCAAATCACCGTTTACATGTAACGTATTAGTCCGCCCTCTAGCGGTTTTAAAGCAATGACATTTGGTCTTTCGAAACATCATGCGATTTGGCGTTTGATGCACATAATCTCAATAATCAGCTGTGTTCACGATGGCAATCACAAAAGAGCATGTTCGATTTTCTATCCGCTTCGCGTTTCATCTTAAGAAAAACGCTGCTGAAGCCACCGAAATGATTTGTGCTGCATATGGTGAGAATGCTGTAAGTCATGCAACGTGCAAAAAGTGGTACCAAAGATTTCGCGGAGGAGAGTTTAGTCTTGAAGGTCAACCACGCGCTGGACGCCTTCAAACATTTGACATGGATGAGCTGCAGACGCGTTGGGCTGGGAACTTCTCCCACATGCGGCGTATAGCCCAGACATGGCCCCTTCCTATTATCATTTATTCCGGTCGTTACAGTATCACTTGGCTGATACGCACTTTAAAACAGAAAAAGAAGCCCGAAAATGCATCGATAACTTTATCGTCTCGAAGCCGATGAGCTTCTATCACCAGGGAATTCGCAAACTACCCGAAAGATGGCAAAAGGTCGTCGATGCCAACGGAGAATACTTTGATACTTAAGCTTTTTTGTTTGTTTTTAAATAAAACTTTAATTTTGCAGAAAAAAGCTGAGAACTTATTTATACACCTATTAGTAACCATGCATTTTTTTCTAATAATCTTAAAGCTAAAGTTTAATCAACGATGTTCTTTAGATTTATTTAACTAATATATACACCCTTATCCGAACATTATGTTCAGCTTTTACACACAACCCCACACAAGCTTGAATGGTTTGGTCCTCTTTAGTTATTGGGCAAGATGTTGGTTGTCCGGCAGCTGAAAAACTTCATTCTTATAAAGGTGAAGTCTGACTTCATGTTTACGAGCAAATTTTTTGATCTCATCTTTAACCATGGGAGTGCCAATATATCGATATAAGTCAGAGTTTCTTGCATACCATGAAGCGTTTACCATGTTACGCAACACTTTATTTTGGAAAGTATTTATGGTTTTAATTTTGTCATATCTGGCATAGTTTCAAAACTGAATACGATATACTTACACCAATTTCATGATCTGATTATATATGAAGATCTTCTTGTGTATTGATAGCTCAGAGTTTCTTCCAAAAAGCCAATAATACTGTTTGTATTTCAACCCAAATTCGGTTCTTTTCTTCTTCACATATCATTAACATCCGGGTTTACTAACTTTTTGTTGATAAACATGAACAGATTTAAGCTCATTTAGCTTAATCTTCCATTGTTTGGTCCATGTTACCAAATGCTTGTAATCTTCTAATGGATCTTGATCTTTATCTAAGATTTAGTAGTCTTTTCCAATACTAGTACGTTACTCGCATATAACAGATGTAGGATAAGGCCAAGGATACTCCCCTGAGGCACACTCGCACTTATTTCTCTTAGGTCAGAATATTCATCTTCCTGTTTAATTCTGAAAATTCTGTATCAAATATACAATGTTAATATTTCTACATATTTTTTTGCTTAATTTGTGTATTAGGTCTTCGCAGCACACTATCGAAGCGCTGATCAACATTCGGAAAGACTGCAAAGCAGATTTTCTTTTCTTCAAAAGCACGCTCTATTATATCAACAATACCATGCACTTGATAAATTAAAAATCCGGAATTAGGTTACCGCTTTCTATTAGTAGTCTTAATCTCTTCAACAGTGATTTTTCAAATAACTTTGAAACGACTAAAAAAGGCAGAGGGGCATGGCCGTACCTTTCCTAGGCAATTGCTTCAAAATTCCCCGGAGATCGAGTCAAATCCTGGTGCAATTTTCCGGTTTAGATTTATTTTTATTTTCTCAGTTCTTTTAGTTCTCGAATTACTAAAAGTTGTCAAAGTATTATCCACTCATATTTGATTAGGTATAAAATATCAACCAAATATTCAGCAAATAAATCTGCTTTTTGTGTATTATCTCTAGCCCATAAGCCATGGCCCTTTCTGATTAGAGGAAATGCAGACCTAGCAGTTACGTATAATGTCCAAATCTCCTTCACGACTCTGCTGACATGCTACTATTCTTTTAGCGAAGTAAATGCGACTCTGTTTAAGAAATTTTACACGCCTAATGTTTTATTTTAACCCTGGAATTACAGCAGGCTTGTTGGCATAAACCTTGTCCTTCCAATGGCTCTAGAGAAAGAAATCTAATGGGGTTATACAGTAGAACCAAGCGATGTCACCCCTCATCTAACACAACGCATATTGTATAACGTGTAGCTCCATCTCGTTGAATCCACATGTTATTCAAGTTTAAATCGTTGGATTCATTGTAAACAGTGGTTTATCGTTTCCCGATAGCATATACTATTGACAATAACAACGTTGCCAGCTTCGTCCTTAAAAATAACGGACCAATGATTCCTCCAATCAACAATGCACACCAAACAGTGAATTTTGTGGATGTATTGGTATTTCGTGAATAGGACGATGAGCCAATTTCGACGGTTTACAAATTTACGGTTTATAGAGTCTTCGCTTAATATGAGTTTATTTGTAAATGTTCTATGTAAATGCATTGCGCAGCACCGTATAAAATATTCAATTGCTGCGAACAGCGACGAATTGATGTCCTTGGTTCTTCAAGAACATCCTTGGTTTGTCAATAAAGGTACCATTTGTTTCAACCTTTTCCACTGATTTACGAACTGCACGTTCTCTTGCTTCAGTATTGCGTCCAAACAATAGTGGAAGTTTTCTTCGCTTAATGCTAATTGCCTGTTTTCATAATAAATTTGAATGATATTGATGACTTTCGCCATGTGTGTAGCTACCAACTGTGCAAATGCACACTTCTAACGTTCGCAGAACGCAAACGCCGCGTAATTCAAATCCTGAAGTTCAATTTGGATTACCCTTTATTAGTGAAAATGATAAGATTATTTCCGTTATTAAACTCTTCCATTCGCTGTATCAATTTAACCAAGTTAGTCATCCTCTGAGAGGGTCATGAGAATTAGCCGCGATTCGACTTTATTGAGGATAATACAAAAATAACAGCCGTCTGCGTAAAATACATACTGTAATTGTAAACCCAAACAATTAGGGTTTGGAACGGAGGGTGAGTCAGCCTAAATGGCCTGCCCACGGCAGGCCCGGCACGCGAATTTTGGGCGACACCAAATGAAGCGTTTCGCAGAACAGGACGGCGCGGTTCCACTTTGTTTGCAACGACTGTGCGGCCGCATTTGCAGTTTTCAGCTGCTATTCGCTTAATTAGTTCGCGTCAACCGCGCCCTTTGTTTAGAGTCGGCTGGAATCGAAGTGCGTTCATCTTGGGGCAATTTTCTCTACTGAAAGACTCGACTCATGTTAATTTAGGTGAAGTCGTGATTTCGAACACCTACGTGACTAATGCGTTTAGCTCCGCCAAGATCGACTCGAACCACAAAAACTGACACAAAACCTTCTGATTCATTTCCTGGATGCACTCGTGCGGTTCTCTTCAGGCACATTGACTACCATCTATAGAGAATAAAAACTGCAAAATCATTTGGGCGCGTGTTGCAGGCGAAACTATCAATTTTTAATCCAAAATTTTTCGGGGTGTAACGAGATCTGAACTGAAAGAACGATTAAAAAACTCCGCGCACAGCAGAAAAGTTCGAGCCATTTGGCCGAAATGAAGTCGCCGTTTTTGCCCGACGGTTTCAGCTTGATGGATGCAATCCAATTTGAGCAGAGCACCGCCGCTACGCATCGCCGTAATATGCAAATGGTGCTTTCGCAACCGCCAACGCTCCCGAGAGCCTAACTGTAGTCCTCCAATCCATTAATGCGGCAAAAAGGCCAGCCAGTAGTAAATATTTATTTCCCACATGCCGGGTATGAAATCAAACCCGGAGGCATTGAACTGCTCATAAAGTGCGCATTCATAACTGTACAATGGTCGCAATCGCTGGCCATTAATTCGCACTATAAATTAATTGTGATACCAATTGGATTCTTTATCGATAGACAGGGAAAAGGCACGCTATGAACGGTTTTATAATCGTGGAAAGCAGCAATTGCTTGGATGCCATTAAAATTGCGCTGATGTTTATCGCTGCAGCAAAGGATATGAGCTATAGGTTGATCCGTTTGTTTATTTAATTTATAAGAATTACCGTGATTACTCAATTTTATTAAGTGGCGAAGCGAAGCGGAGTCACTTACTAACTTCATGTTGTCCGTCCGTCCGTCCGTCCGAGCAAAAACTCGAGAACGGCTGGGAATTTCCAAATTCTGTTTTGACCAATCGACAGGTGACCAAAAAGGCTTATTTGCTAGTGATTTTGAAACTGATTGGTCAAAGGTCAGCGGGGTCAGACTGCTTCGCCACTTACAAGCTTTGCAGGTTTATTATTCACAGTTTTAGAATAGAAAAATAAAAAAACTATTTGTACTCAATCGCAAAACAACTTCGTTTACCGAACTTTTGTTATTCCTGTATCAGCAATCATTGGCAAAATTTAGATCTACGTCAAATACTATCAATTCCCAGTATAGGACGTTTTTTATTGGTCAAGAGAATTTTAAAAGTAAATTTTGAATTTCCAAAGAAAATGGTGGTATTGCAACTTTTTGAGTTAGAGATACTTCTCCACAGCTTCATCGTTCTCTATTTGCTCGGCATGCTGGCTCCAGCATCTGCAATTCATAGGTGCTTGGCATGATTTAGCCGCCGGCATTCATACATCGGCCAGGAATAAAGTGCGCGCCAAAAATACCAGCATTGACTTATTTCGACCGAGCGCATACGAATCCGGCCCGCGCGCTCGCCTTGGTTTAATAACCTTGGCAGGAGCGCTTTGTTCCAACAAAAACGGCGTGGAAATGTTAAAAATAAACAAATAATGGCGCGAACGGCGACCTTTGGCGGAGCCGCCGCGGACCAGTTGCGGTGCAGAAGGGGCCCGTTAGCTTTCGCCGGAAAACTCGCGTCACAGATCGATTAGAAGAAAAGCCGCCACAAATTCCGCGCTGCAGCCGACTGCAGCGACATGGCGAAGTCGGGATAATCCGAGGTCAGCGGTTTATTGTTCGTCGGGACAATTAATACAAATTGGCTTGTGTAATTAACAGCAACTGACCGCAGAAGGTTTTTGTTATCTGCTGTGTTTGTGCCTGCAGCTCGCTGCCGCCGGTTTTCCTTTGTTGGGTTGCACACAGCAGATAACTCGCAAACTGTGCTTCTAATTCCGAATTACGAATTAAATTTTATTTTAAACTTCCATCTACGTCATAAGGCGAAACACTTCTTGTATGCTACTATTCTGCAGTTTTGCTATTTGGGAAAGTAAATACTAACAGCAAACAGAACAGTTGACAGAACAAACTCTTAGTCCATCTATCCTTCTTTTTTATTTAAATAATTGTCTAAAATACTTGGAAAACTTTTGTATAGACCCTGTATGTCAGCACTTAAAACGACGATAATTAAATTAACTCGCACATAAAGATAAGTTGTGTCGACTAAACTTAAGGTTACGTTTATCTCAAGCCATCGTTTCAACGGAGTGTTTTCAATCGACCATCACATTGAGCGACCGCAAGGAAATTAATCTTGCGATAACCAAACTTGGCAATTTGACGACTTGCAAAATTCCTCGAAGTGAATCAGCATTCCTAAAACGCGAGGTGGCCTTCCCTATTTTATCCAAAGGTGGAATCGGGGCTCAATAGAATTAATTAAGCTGTTGACGTTGTAAATGTCTACAAATATATAGTAGTTTCGGTAAGAATATACGTGGTCTTCTTCAAAAATCCCGTTGGTTCTTTCTCTCACAATTTTTTTCTCTTTTCTCTCTTCTCTCCCTCTCCGTTCCCCCCTCTCTCCACAATGCATTCTCCAAAATCTTTTGTCATGTCATTTTTTTACTTTTAGTAACAAATAGGTTACAGTAAAAGTATGGTAGTAGCAAAAGTAGATAAATTTATGAACCATTTGGTAACATTTACGGCATGATGCCAACTGAAATGCTCCCCGAATATGCATCATAAGCAATGGCATATATATTTGTCTGGTATTTCGCCTTACAGTACTAAACCAACACTACCACAGATACATTTATCCTTATAACTCTCCAAGTCTAAATTTCACAATGATCAAATTTCTTAAAATCCATCTTGGCTGCAAAATTACCTGTCCCAGCATTCTACTTAGTGCTGAACTTGGAAAAACTACAAAAATTCTAGTCAGAACAGGTGACTTGAAACCACTCATGGCCCAAATCTTCCTAACATTTACAATTATATACAAAGAAACATACTAATCTACCTCAATCTAAAACATAGTATCTTGCCTCCGAGTTCGCATCGCGCACTAGTACTTTTTTTTTTTTTGTAAGTTAGCAACCACTCGTAACCTCGCACATCGTTCCGCGAATACCGCAAGAACCGCCTACAAATCTAGTCTAGTACGCGTTGCAGGTTAACAGAACGTGCACGACCTCGTCTGTTTTGGTGCTCATCAACTTTCGAATTTTACGAGGTAGTATCGGTGGGCTGGGCTATGTTTACTGTGAGGATAGATATTCGCTCGTCTTCGCTGCTTATCATCTTTATTCTCGTTCTAAATCCTAAGCGGTTTTTATGAGTTCTATTGGAACCGTCCCAAAAATTAGCAGTCTTGGTCCTACTGTTGTTTCTTGCTATCAGATGTTACAGCTCTTCTATCGATGTATCTAAGGCACCCTCGGATGGTGTCGGCTCATCCTGGAGGATGGTGCTCCAGTCTGCGAGTTTGACTCATCTTAGGTGGATCTCCTCTTCTCCTCACATGATCATGAACATAGCTCTCGTATAGTTGTCGTTGTTTAGACTCTCTTCGCTGAATTAAATGTCATATCATTCAGGTGTGCGCTCTATGGATCGCTTGTGTTCAATCTCGCTTGCCTGCAGCCCTAATTCCTCTCAAAAGTGTTGTTCCGATCAGGTTGTCAACCGCCTCCGGTCTGCCGCCTCCTGGAAAACAAAATGAAAATGCGTTAACTGGCTCAATATCAATGCCGCATCGGCAGGTACGGTGTTGTAAGCACCTATCACCTTCACCGCGAGTATTCTTTTTTACGCTTAGCAGTTCCTTACTCTCTTTAAGTTTGCACCTTTTTCCCATACTTCGGTTGCGTACAATATCGCCGCCTATACTACTTTTTACAAACAGTAATTGTGTGCGATAATGGTAAGCTGGATTGTGTATCAGTTAAAGACCTTCGCAATCTGTTGCGTCGTGTCTACAATAGGAATGAATATCGTTGCAAGTCGTCCTATCTCCGCTACTTGCCGTCTCTACTCTATCCTTATCTCGTCCTAGCTCGTAATCGGTTCTTTACGAGCCCCATTGGAACCATTTCGACCATAGGCAGTTCTGGTTATGCCACTACCTATTTGGCTAGTTGTCTACACGCTTATTCCCCGAAATTCCAACATGCACTTTGGTTCAATATAATCGAATCTTGATCTTGAGCTTGATCTTGGTCTTTCCAAGGCTCCAAAACTTGACTTGCAAATATGTAGGCACTCTCATGCTTCTAAGTGGCTATCAGCTCACACTGAGAGTATGCAACCATGGCTTGCCCTTGATCTTCTCTTCTCTTCGCACAACCTCGAACGTAGCTCCTTCTTTCTCGTCATCCACCCGCGATTCGTCCGCGTAGCAGTACATTTGACTCGCTTCAGACTTCTCACTAAGTGGAATGACATCTCCACTTTCGCTCGAGTTACGCCTGGCCGCAGCTCCAGCTCCTCTCAAGCTGCCTCTCAGCTGCTGCTCCGGCTCGGTTATCAGCCACCTCTTGCAAAATGAAATGCGGAAGTGAGAATTACCCCCTGCCTGCGCCTCTCTCTTTTTCTCTCTGAGTTTGCATCATCGTATCTTGGTTGTATACCACTAGGCGGATTGTACTGCCTCTGCATAATTGTCAATACAATTTCTTGACTGATACAGTCATGCCTTACGAAACTACATCAACGTTTTCGTAGCCTTTACATTATGTTTATTTTACAATTCTCTTTTCTTGTTACCCTGGTCGGTGCAACCTGCACCGGCATTAACCTTAGCGCAGGACTCGAGAAAAACCCCGAATCAAGGCAGGTGACCTTGAACAGCAAGTTACTCTCGATCGTTATCGCTTACAATTCTACTTTATGTTACTTAACCTTGTCTTAAATGTAACGTGCGCTTAAAATTCAAAATTTTTGGTTTCCGTCTCTTACACGATCTCTACAAAACGCGCCACAGTTACCGAACACATCTTGCCAGTCTGCACTTCTTAGTCCTTATCTGTTGCGATTAGTAATCCAGATTGTTAGGCTTGCTACATCAATTTTTAGCCCGATCTATTATGCACATAGCTGCAGTTCTTAATTCTTACTCTTTTATGTGTTGTCATTAAAGCTTGTCACACTTACACTTCCCCATCAGCTCTACCTCGAGTTCAGTTTTACCATGAGTGAGCAAAACTGATTCAAAGCTTCCCACCTGCTGATCTCTATAGCAACCGCCGTGGCCTCTTCGGGTTCTTTCCGCGTGAGCCCTGGCTTGTCTTCGACAGGACAGTTGCATAACGGTATCTTCGACTGCATTTGCAGATATCTTGTCCCAGTTGCAGCTTTCTAAACCTCGTCTAATAGACCGGAAGTTTTTATGTCCTGTGATGATTTGGATAGTTTGCTGGTTCAAGTGGACTGACACGATCTTTACTATCTCGAGGGTTGGCAAAAACTTTCTCGCGCGTTTCCCTTACTAGTCACGCTCGTATTTGAGCTTTATCTATGCTTCTTGTAATGGTGCAAAAAAGCGAACCCGTCTTTTGTCAACTGCTTCTTTGGCTAACTTGCCCACTTGCTCGTTACTGGTGATGCTAATGTGGGTCTTGGTCCATTGGAACATCATCTTCGTTCTTCCTGCGGATTTCCTTGCCAGCTTCCATGTTTCAAGTTGGAGTTCGGTTGGTTCCCTCGTTGTGTTCAGTACTTTTAGTACCAGTTGATTATCAGAGACGATCGAGCAACTGGTGTCAACGTGGTTGTGCTCAGAATCTGATAGCTTAAACTTCTCATGATGAATTTCTTCTTCGTCGACCTAGTCCACGAACGCCGCTACCATCTTCCAGTTGGGACCGATTCATTTAGTACTTTAGGCGATGTGTTCCTCCCACTCCTGCGGCATGTCTTGCTTCCATATTGATTCTGCGTTCTCCTCTCGTAGGGGCTCGTCGCCGTTCTCGATGTACCTCTTCTCTGCTTTATACTGAAACATGTAATCAGCGGGCGGTAAATTTCTCAAGGTTAAGGGGTCTCAGTGGTAACTCTTAATAGCTGCCTAATCTGTAACGTTTTGCCTACTCTTCACCGGTATACAGCATCGCGGTTTGTACCGCACCTAAATATATTTGTGCCGCTGCCTTACCCCTAAAACCTAACCTCAACTGCACCGCCACGCCGATTTTATACTAAATTGGTTTTCCGTTTTTGCTAGGCTCTTTAACGTATTGGTGCCTAGAGTTTCTTATTGAGCTCTGCGCCTAAATAATGAATGTGATCCTTGCGGTACACGTGGGATCCGCTCAGCATGAACGTGGGTCTTTATTATCCCGGTTATTTTTTAAAAAACCTAACTATTGTTTTACTGGCGGTTACTTTAAGTTTTTTGCTTCTCGCTCATTCTTGGAATACGGCTAGGGTTTTCGTTTCCTCTGGTCTTTAATATTTTATATTGTCGAAAGCGTGCTATTAGTATTGTTTCATAAAAAATCCCTCTGGTAATTTTTTATGCATAATTGTCAATAGATGTTCTGTCACCTTTGAAACACTTAAACCAATCAAAGATCGGAGTCTCATTTATAACTACTTTGGTATTTAATGATGCTAGCTTTTAAACATATCTGAATAGCACCTCGAATGTCAATTTATAAATACCAATACAACATTTAAGTGGTTGTAATTATCTTACTTTAATTCTATTTGCGTGCTATAATGTATCAGAACATATGCATTTATTATTTTATTGCACAAGAAAAAAGATTTGGCAAGCCAACACTAATTGCTGGTAATCAGCAGCGCCAGGAATGTACAGGACTTTGAAAAATACGTAGTCCCAAAAACCAACTGCATGATTGATCCACCTCATTTCTCTCCGCTATTCGCGCATTTTTCGCAACTCTTTTTAGACCAGCCAAGAGCATCTGCGTTTCGCGGCGCGGGCATGCATTAGGCAAAGATCCGTCAGACAACAAAGCGCCAGGGACGGGCCCGGCCCGGCGAGCAACAAAAAGGCAGATTTATGCCGGCTCTCTCGCGAACACGCATTTCGCATCTTGTACACCTTAGCAGCTCGAGCAATTTTTAGGCTCATTTTGCTGCAATAAATGAACTTGTTGGTATTCGAGCTGGAGAACACACGCAGGCGGCCCACACTCCGACGGCCATCTGGGCCCGAGCGAGGATTCGAGCATTCACAGGAAACATCGGCGCCTGAATACAAATGGCCCGGATTAGGTTCAGTGGAAGCTGGGGCTGCGTTTGAAGAAAAAAGGCGCCGCTGCGTTTACAAAGGGGATGCTGCAATGGGTTTATCCACTACAACAGAAACCTGATGTATTTCATCTAATGAACAGAATACCCATCAATTTGTTGTAGAAAAATTTAATAAAAAGATTCCTATTATTCTTGTCCGTATTACGGTCTAAATGATTGGGAAAGCAATAAGCTAAATTGTACTACGTAACGAACTCAATTTTAATTTCTAATTTAAAATAATCTGAAATGCAAAAAAACATTTAAGCTTACAAAGCATTACACAATTAAAAGAAAATAATTGAATAATTATGTTTAATGGCCAAAATTAGTTTCCTTAAGTTTATGAGATAAAAGTATGAGGGAAATTCGGAAAGTAATCTTTGTTTAGAAATAGACACGCATAGGTACAGAAACTTTATTATATACATTAGAACAATACTTTTCTCCATGCAAATTGAGGCACTCTAATGTTTTATGGTTATAATGGATCTTTTTATCGCTGACTACAGATGTATGGTTGCCTGGTGCACCTTCACTCACCACGTTTAATTCGTAAACATTACACAGTTCGTGATGAATTGCAACACAGAAATCGTTTATTGCACCCGCTTCACATTGGCGGGATTTTTAAGGCGGTGTTTATTTTCAATTAATCTAAGGGATGAGTAAATTGCAAAACAACCTCCTTCTTCCACTTCGCACTACCTACTGATCTACTGCGTATAGCGCCACGAGATGGGCGTTGCTACCCCCGCTCCCCCAAACACCTATTTCTCGCGCATGCGTAAACGGAGGTTTTTCCGAATGCCCTTGTATTTGTCTGAGATTTACAATAACACCTAATGTAATTTGTAATAATTAAGTTAACTAACCTAAGAGGATGAATTAAAGAAAGGCAAATTAATTTATCCAAAATCTAGTCTTCTAAAAGGTCCCATATTGTTAAATATTGAATTTGATGTAATGTACACGATATTGCAGCACGATGACAACAAATTATGTTGCATAAAAAGCTTATATTAAATTAAGCATACTAAAATCAGAAAACGATTAAAATTTGAGAAGTAATAGTTGATATCGTTTTTTATATATTCATTTTTACCAAGTTAATGAATTTGAAAGAGGATGTATTGTTGACCTACAAGAAGGAGGTGTTTCTTTACGAGAAATAGGTCAGGGAATTGGCATAGTGGTAGCGTGGTACAAATATGAAACCCGTAAGTCAACCTGCAGGATCATAATCTTCATAAACTTGCGATTATAGATCAGAGTGAGACTTCAAGTGGCTTAGGGCAACAGTACTGCATCGTTATATGATACCGATTGTTTAGCTCTCTCTTTTCGTGAGACTAATATTGACCTCTACAGCAGCAACTAAGGTTATTATGAGCAACGAAAATGCGTCTGCGACCACACAAGTAGCATAGATTTGTTTCTTCTGATGTATCTAGATTTTGTTTAAACCTAAACGGTGGTGAGATAGTAACACGCTATAGACGTGGAACAAGATGATTGTATTCCTATAAGGCATACAACACCAACTACGAATATTATGGTATGGGGAGCTATCAGTTATGATAACAAATCACCTTTAGTCAGAGAGGCAGCACTATCAATCAGACCTACATAAACTCAATCTTACAACCCGTGGTACTTTTTTTCCCTTCAGAAAGTTTCTTAAGCAATCTTTTAATAAGGTAACGCTCGACCTCATGTGGCACGTAACACATTAAATTTCCTTCAACAAAATGTAGTGTAAACTATCCCGTGACGTGTCCGATTATCTGATCTTTTGCAAATCCAAAATGTTTGTAATACCATTGTGCGAAAGGTACGGTGGTGTCCATGACATTTAAGAAATCTGACTGAATTATGAGAACGTGTCAATAAGACGCAGTCCGTGAAGACATTATTCCTCTATTGTTTGTCTTGATGCCAAATAGAATGAAGACGATTAGAAAAGTCTGAGGTGGGCCCATACAATATCGAACAAGAACGGTGTAATACCGTAAAGGAATCTTCCTATAGCGGTGCGAAATCGTAACGGTTACTTCCGGTTGTCGTTAATCGAATTGGCTGAAAATCAATCCCATGAAAACTACTGACCTAAGATGTGTAGTCCAAGTTTGAAGTGAATCCGTTGAATAAGAACGGAAGTTAAGTGTCTCCAGGCACACAGACAGAGTGACAGTTGATAATCTGATTAACCTTTTTACTATAAGCTCCGTGAGACTAATATTGACCTTAAATAATAGACAAATTTTTTGTAAATAAGTCGTCTGACATCCAGTTGTGTGAAATAATGGCAAATGCGTCAGTTTATTAATTTGTTAAACCTAACGGGCGGCGTATAAATGACTGTTAACAGAACTTTTGATTGATTCCTAAAGGAAATAAACCACCTATGAATATTATAGTATTTTGTATATTTTAGTTATATACAAAACCTCTAGATTATTAGAGCACTTTTATAATCTAATTAACTCGGTGTAGAAAATTAATTTAAGGATTACTTCCGCTTGCTAGTTCTTGTATAAATGGATTTTGCATCAATTTGCTTAGGTTCAATTCTGGGCTCAGATGCTTGGCGGGTGGCCTACTCAGTCACTAAAAATAATTGAGGGTTGCGTTCGAACAAGAGGCAATCATGGCGGTCGTCTAAAGCTGCGGTGCTTGCCACATCGTCCCTTATCAGAGATGGCGCTCGACGACTGGGCAATCAGGGTGAACATATGAGAATATTATTATCATCGATGATATTGTACACCAAACTTGACATTACCATACTTCTTCTTCTTCTTCTTCTTCTTCTCTCTCTTACCTCTTTGCTTAAACTCGTTGTTTCTAGCTCCTGTCAATTTGTTTACTTCCCCTACCGGTTTTCCTTTCTTTTCTGCCATTTCCTGTCCACATTCTCCTCGATCTACCGCTTGGTCATCTGCCTTCCGTTCTTACTTCTAGAATTCGTCTTGGGATACGGTGTTCTGCCATTTTTTTATATGCCCATATCATTTTAACTGTTTATTTTCTATTGTAATTACTTGCGGTATTTGTTGATGATTATCTCTAATCGTTGTATTTCTTATTCTATCTTTTTTCGTTTTCCCAGCTATTTTCCTTAGGTACTTCATTTTCCCCAAAGTAATCTTGAATTTATTTTTGCCTAGCACAGTCTAGCTCTCCGCCCATAGGTCAAAATTGGACCATATACTGTTTTATATATTGTTTTTGTCTTTATCTCTTTTTTCCTACTTCTGTTTATAGTGTAGTATAATTGACTTGCTTTATTCATCTTATTTAATATTTTGCTGTCTATTCTTTCATCATTTGAAATTATTATTCCTAGATACTCATATTTTTGTATTTCTTCTATGTTTATGTTGTCTATTTTAATTATTTGTACTAGTTGGTGTTCTTGCTTCGATATGTGCATTGTTTTTGTTTTGCTGATGTTGAGTTTCTAACTGTTGCTATTTCTTCTTTTCACACGTTTATTGCTGCCTGTAGTTGTTCTCTACTTCTTGCTAAGACCACAATATCATCTACGTAGACCATATTTTGGATTCCACCGACTCCCATGTTCCAATTACTTATCTTTAGCTTTCTGGTTCTCTGCTTTCTATTTTTAATCACCCTGTTCTTAACTAGGTTGAATAGCAGTGGGCTGAGACTTGCTTGATCCTTACTGGAGAATGAGAAATAATCTCAACATATTCAGGTTTAAGAGAACCAGACTATGCATGCACCTTCTACAAGTTTATCTTAGAGCTTTTTTTTGTTTTTTACAATTTTATGGTAATTTTTGATCCTTGTACATAGTATAGATAATTTTTTTAATTATTCAAAAGAATTGATTTAAGATGGAACCGCAGTTTTTCTAAAAACCAAAACGCGGTACTTCGTTTGCATCGATCAGCCGAATGAGATAACCAAAAGACCCACCAAACAAGCCAGCCAGTAAATTATCGGGAAACCCCAAGGCATAAACTCCGTTAAGTATCCAATTTCGGCGGAAAGAGCGCCATTTAATATAAAGTGCATCCAGGGCTTGCTCGTTTGATTTAGTGGCTGTAAAAGAGTTACGAGCCCGCTCGTTCCGAGCGACGCCTTTTTACAGCGGCGGCGGAAATTAACGCGCGGTTGCTTGTAAATAGCGCAAATTAATTGGCCCAAAATAGGCGATTTTTAATTGCGTGTATGATGGGGCGCGAGCGCCGCTTTGTCCTGGGCCCTGGAAGCCTTCCAACTTTGTTCGGCGCAGGCTGCCCACACTTTGTTGCATTCGCCGGAAAAAGAGCTCGACAGGAAACGCGGCGTTAACATCTCCCACGATAGATAACGTTCCGAGTATAAACTTGTCCACTGAGTCCGCGACCTGCGGGACCGGTCGCGTAAGCAATAGGGCGGGAGATCGCGATCGCGCGTGTGGCCTTCTGATTCCTCTTTTAATTAATGCGGGCACAAAAACGCCGTTTCTTATCTGGAAAGTGTTCGTAATGTTTGATGCATCGCCAGAGCAGGTCGAGGGTAATCATCTTCGTCTGCGGCGGACCGGATTTACCGGCGCTTTTGCTCCTTTTACTATGAAAACCTGCAGTATAGATTAAATCAGATTTCCATATGCTACAGGAAATTCATGACAAATTTTAAATTAAAAGAATTAAAGAAAGTAGCGGAAAATATTGAAAATTTTGCGGGACATTTGAATATTTTTACACAAGCTTTCGTGGGTTTATTGGGGTATCCAATTCCTTCAAGTCGTCGATTTAAACTTGCGTAGCTGCAATGGCATTTTTTGCCCCTATATAGCAAGAGACTCATAAATAAAGCGGCGCATAATAGCACCCCAGCACTTGCACTCTTCAACTGGTACTTGAGCTGCTCCGGATTTATTTATGCAAAATAGATCGGCGCAGTTTATGTCCAAGGGGAGATTTACATCGAATTAATTCTCGGGATTAATGGGCTATTGAAGGCAATAGATAAGATGTGGAAATTGAACGTATGGGAATCGGCGGACGTATATCAAAATGCAATTTGATGGCAGCACAGATACGGTTAATGCGTACAAATGCTCTGTACGAGGGGTTTCTGTTATGTTGTCGGACAAACTTATTGAGAGTCTTGCAAAAAGCATTGAATTTTGTAAATTAATAAAATAAGTTTACAATTTTTAGAATGCCCGAAACCTTAAAGTTGCACAAGGTCAACTAACAGCGTTTCTTTCCTTTTTACATAAATTAAAGCAACTGTTCCAATTAGCAAAAGGAAGTGGTATTAGACATTCAGATATGTTTATTAACATATTTTTTAAAATGGCTGCTTTGTATTATAAATTATGTGCTTCTGTTACAATCTCTATGGCAAAAAATTTCTTTTGCACAGTATATAGTTTGCGGAGCTCATTGTGTTGTTGGTAAATTCGTTATCTTTACAATCAGTGCTAAATTCCTGAAGCAATACGAGTCATTGCTTTTAGTGAATCATGCGAAAAGACCGAAATTGACTACAAAATATATGCGGAAATCAAGGGCATTCGTTAAGATGTGAATAAAGCGATATTTGGAAATTGGGAATGCAGACGATTTGTTGAAATGAAACTCCGCAAAAAAGAAATTTAAATTCAAAGAAACGTTTAGTATTAGAAAAGCTCGTGGAAAAACGACTTGGCATGGCTAAAGGAAAATTTGATTTGAGATTTGGCAAAGTTGCCGTCACCGATGGGGTCTTCCTTATCAAAAGCGTGGTCAGCGAAAAACAATAGGATTCTGCAGCGCACGATGAAAACGCGGTTTTGGTTAGCTCTTTCTGTTTACTGATAATTTAAACGCCGAGAAAATATGCCCCGTCTAACAGAAATGCAATCCGAAGTCTGCTGAAAGGTGTTGTCCGCTGCACAAAAACATTGACCCTCAACACCGCACGAAACTGTGCAGTGCGTGGGAACAACAAAAGAACATCGCTACGATGTCCTCAGATGTTAATCCCCTTGCAAATATGGAAAGCCAATGTACACAGTAAAACAACTGTCTCTTCAAATTAAGAAGATATGACAATACTTTTTGCCAAATGATTATACAGAAAACTTCTTCGAAAGAGTGAAGCTATAATCATTAGTATAGGTGTTTGGACTAGATATTAGGTAATTTAATAATAGCTTTTTGATGTGTTTGTATTAATTCATGTTTGATAGTTTTTTATTCTTTTGAAGCCTTTGAAATTTCCTACGGAAGTCTGAAATGTAGTCTTTGCACTCCTTACGGACGACCCTGTGCATTTCGATTAAATGCAGCAGATTGCTAGAAAACACGGGGCGGGATTATTGCATAATCACCCGGCTCCGTAACGAAATTACAGTTCCGACTGGGGTATGCCGGCGTCAGGTAATTACAGCCCGAACGCGCGGCTGCACGCTGTAAGCCGTTTCCGGCGGCTGCCGCGCAAGCCTCCGTAATGGCTCGTAATCGAGCACTTCCAGCGGTAATCCCCTGTATTTTCGTTTATCCCGCGCGGCCTGGGGTTGCGAATCCGAAAATAGACGGCGCAGGAGCAACAAGCGCGCCGGCCTGCAGCTCTGGGCGTCTAGACGTTTCCGTGTTATTTCGAAGCTGAAAGTAAATACTTCAGCTGCGCCGCGCCTTTCAGCGGGCGGATCTTCGGGCTCGAGCGGCTCGTTACGGCTCCAGCTTGACGTTTGGTGGAGGCGCCGATGAGTGACGGCCTTAAAATAATGTTTTCGCAGCCGCGTCACTGGCGAATGCTCGGCGTCGTGGCTATAGAGGGAAAGGTCATTTCTGTTGGTTTTCGCTTTGTTTTCGTCATTGCGACCGACTTTCTTTGTAAACGCCTATTTTTAAAAGTATTTCTTTGTCAAGAGACGCCCGTTAACACTTAATTACAATTCTTTGCCATAACTACATTATTCAGCCAGTGTAACTTTGTAAAATAGCTAATAAAGTTCGCACTGCATACATAATTCAAGTCGAAGAGAAATACAAAATCTTGTGTGTATTACTTTACTCTTTCGAAGCTGTATAAACTAGGCGTTGCCAGCCAAAAGGTATTTTTGGCGTCCCAGGCTGACAATTTTTCACCCGCCTTCCCTCAAATTTTTGCTAAGATTGGCTCTTTCCCTGGATCGGGAACGTGTAACAATTTAACTTAGTGCGCATTCATAATGAACGTAAACATAAGCCGCCCATGAGAAATACGTAATACGTAAAGTTGTATCAATGCAAAGCTTATGCGCTCGTTCATAATGCATTTCCTTAATTTTTACGTTTTACGTTCATACGTAAGGAATCGTAAGTTAAAATCGGTGCAATTTTACGTATTTCTTACATTCATTTGCAGTAATTTTTAATTTTTCTTAGATTAATGTTGGCACCAATAACAGAATGTTTGTATTGATTCTGGAATTGCATAATCTAACTTTAGTATTGTCGACATTTTGGCTCCGTTTTCACAATGGATAGGGAACTATAAATTAAGTTAGTAAATATGCATCTGTTTCTGCACCATAAAAGAAATAACAGGTACAAAGGCAACATAATTATGCAAAATTCCTGGAAGGACATTGCTGCCGCTATTTTGTTTGGGCATGCGCAATTTTAAAATGTTTGCATGAGGCTTCCGTGCATTATACGTATTTCTTAGGGGTGCATATGCTTATGTCCATTACAATCAAAGATCAGCTTGGCGGAAGTAAATCAAATTGTCCTGACAGACGCATTTTTTGCATTCGGCAATGACAATCGCCGCCTGGGCATTCAGCGAGGAGGAGAGCGGCCCCGACGTGCATGCGCGAACGCACAGACCTTATGTAAATTAAGCGCTCAGAGCACAGCACGCCAAATTCCATGTCAGCTGTCTTTGTTTATTTTTCGTTCAAATGTACAGGCTGTTTTTCTTTACAACGCACGGACCTCCTCGTGTAAATCAAGGGCCTAAAATTACGCCACATTTCTTTATTTACTTTCTGTTTAAATGAATAGATAGATTACGAAAAAGTATAAGATCGTGTATCTTTATTCGTTCTATTTTAAGAGGTAAGTAAAGTTTTTAAGATCAGTTGAAACCGACACCTTCGTGAAGCCCTAAGTTGTGTTATTTACAAACGTAAAATTAAATCGTTTGTTAATCTGGATGTCCTTTACAATTAATGAAAAGTAACTTATAATTTCAAAAAATATTCCGCTTTTTGCTGACTTATTTCCACTTAAAAAAATTTAAGGAAAATTGTTAAAATTTATATTTTCGCGATTGTTACACACGATAGTTAGTAAAATGGAAAATTACGCGTAGTGGTTTGTAACAGACGGCAAAATTAAACTAAAAATAATTTAGTGATAGGATAAAAAAAACAAGAAAAACAATTAGAGTAAGAGAAATAACAGCGAGTATTAACTTTGCCTTTAAAAGTTAGAATTGTGAGTCAAAATTGAAGTATTTGCATCAAAAGCTTTCTTTATTGAATATGATTAATTACAACTAACTCAAGGAAGCGGAAAATTACATCAAAATGGAGAACGCGAGAAAATAACGGGACAACAGCATAAAGAAAATAATTTAAGAACATTGAAACGAAGTCGACCAGAAGGAACAACTGAGTATCAGAACACAAAAATAACAAAATCAAAGCAGATAATTAAAAAAACTAATTTAAATGGGAAAATTAGAAAAGAAAAAAGATATTTGGTTTGACTTAACTATAACTAAAAATAAAATTACAGAAAAGTCAAGAGATTTTATTATCCTTCATTAAATACACCAAATAATATAAATTACTTAAAAAAACGAATTTGTAAATAAAGAATTAATTAAGCATATAAAAGGGGAATGGATAAAAAATACAAAGCAACACTAAAGAAACATAAAATAAATAAACCAAAAACAAATAAGAAAAAGAATAAAGCAGGAATAAAAAATCTAAATCAAATAATGATAAAACTAAATATCAAACATAAATTATCTAAAACTTAGCAAAATATGTATAACAGATATACAAAAAGTGAGCAAGAAAACTCGAAAATCCAAAAGAAGCAACAAAAACAGGAAAATATCTAAATAAATTGCCATAACAATTTACAGGAAAAGATTACCACCAGTAAGTTATGGAAATTATCAGTTGTAAGACATCTTATCGTAAGGCTGGACATCTGGCAACACCATAACCTTACAGTATTAACTATTTTGTATCAGCATCACACAATTTTTTTCGTGCGAAAATGTCGAGTTTTGAGAGGAATAAGCGTCATTTGCGGGAACTTTTGATTTACTTATTTAAGATGAAGTAATCTGCAGCTGAGGCGCATCGATTGCTTGTAGAAGCATATGGTAAAACTGCTTTAAGTGAGAGAAGTTGTCGTGAGTGGTTTCATAAATTTAAGAACGGTGAGTTTGACGCCCAAGGCAAAAAACGTAGCGGAAGGCCAAAAGTGTACAAAGACGCGGAATTGGAAGCATTTTTGGAGGAAGATTCCTGCCAAACGCAAGAAGAACTTGTACTTACATTAGGAGTGACTCAACAAGCAATTTCACATTGCTTAAAATCGTTGGAAATGATTCAAAAGCAATGAAATTGGGTTCTATATAAACTGAAGCCGATAAACGTTAAACGCTATTTTGCACATGTGAAATGCTGCTTGTCAAGCACAAACAAAGTTTTTGCATCGTATAGTCACTGGTGAAGAAAAATGGATCTACTACGATAACCTAAAGAAGAGGAAATCATGGGGACCATGTGGCCATGCTTCAACATAGACAGTCAAGCCGAATATTCATGGAAAAAAACTCATGTTGCGTATTTGGTGGGATCAGCTTGGTGACGTGTATTATGTGTTGCTCAAACCGAACGAAATCAATTACTGGGGCTCTCTGCTGAATACACTTGATGAGATTGAGTGGATCACTCGAGGAAGAACGCATTCACTAGTACTCCAGACATGACAAAATTATTCCCCTGCATGATAACGCTCGACCACATATTGCGGCGCTGGTCAAAACCTACTTGGAAACACTCAATTGGGAAGTCTTACCCCACCCGCCGTATTCACCAGACATTGCCCTTTCCGATTATCACTTGTTGCTATCGATGGCACATGGCCAGTCTGAGCAGCAATTCCATATGAAGATACCAAAAATTGGGTCGAATCGTGGGTAGCCTCAAAAGATGAAGCGTTCTTCCTACACGGTATCCGTATGCTGCCAGAAAGATGGGAAAAGTAGTGGCTAGCGATGGGCAATACTTTATATAAAACGTAAGGTTCCGTTCTTTCACAATGAATGCTGAATTTTTGGTAAAAAATGGTGGAGACTTATTTGTACACTTCTATTAAAAATATAACTGCAGAAATAGCTAAGAATCTATGTAGAAAGTAAAAAATAATGAATGTCTGAACAAAAAATTTTAAGAAATAATTGAGCAACAATAAGAAAATGAAATGCAGCAACTGGAAAGCATTAAGTAAATACTGCAAAAAGTGATAGGACATAAGGCAGACCCTAGCAAATATAAAGGTGTAAATATCTTATAAAAATAAAAGAATTTTTAACTCTTTCAAAACTACTAACACACCACAAGTTAATGGAAACAAGAAGCCAGAAAACAAAAAGAGAAGAAAGAACTGATATTGGGGTTATTACATACGCAACAAAAATAAAGATCCCTAAAATATATTAGAGGTACAAAAAATGGAATGCCACATAACTATAACACCAAATAGAATAAAAAGAACTATTTCCTCATTGTTCAAAAGGCAAACAACCGCTTGAGTAAGTAGACAATAATCCATAAAAGAATAAAATAGCTAAAGAAGAATATGATCAAGAGGGTGTTTCAGAAAAATCAAAAAGTGTCGCATTTTCCAATTTTACAAACAAAAATATTAAAATAAACGCAGTATATATAATTTTAGGAATATGAAGAAAAATCTGTAGTTCATATTTTGGCCCTACAATAAAATTTATTGCATTATTTTGTGCTATACAGAAAAATAAATGTTCTAAGTGTTAAAATGTTTTATTTTTTAAGACCCTGAAAACTAATGTGCGCACAACTGTTTTGATATTTGCGCAAATCTAGAATAGAATAAAATAAATTGGATTTGTCACTACCCGATTCCGGCAGAATCTTAATTGAAAAATTACATTTAAAGAAAGGGAAAAGAACTTACACGATTTGAGAAAAGCAGTTTTTAACAAATGTGTCTATTTACGTTGAATTATAAAATCTGTTTATTTTTTGTAAAAAATTTAGGAAGACGTAAGTAAGATTCTTGGACAAACTGTTCCTTTTGTTGAAGTTTTTAAACCGATTCCCGTTTCTTTAATGTTGAGTCAAGTAGTTTAATTTATTGATTTCTTAAATTATGCATTTTTGTTAATAACCCCCAAATTGGGGACGATATTTAAATATATAAATGATTGGCCTCTCTAACAACATCGCAATAAATAAAACTAAGCATTTGCATAAGAATTCAGTCTTTCAATTTGACTTTTTTATCCGTATCCTTATTTAACAGTATTATATAAATAAGCCTTAAATTAATAAAAGTTAATAGGAGTTATAAGGATTTCTGGATTCAGCATACTAGTAAAATGAATAAATTAGATTTTCTGTCTTATATTTGCCGTTAGTCATTTAAAATTCCGCCAGCTCTTTGTTACTTGTTAGCATATCGCGAGGACAAAATCTTTCAGTTAATGCTTTTTAGTACTAATGCACGGTTAAGTCGCAGAAGTTGCTTTACCGTTAAGAATTTCAACGAATTCATTTAAAGTCAGATAGAGATTAACTGTTCTCAAAATAAAAATTTTTATTTGTTGTTTTACTCGCGTAAAAAATAATTACTTACAAAAACCATTGTATTAAGAAGCGCGCCGAAAACCTTACACTAGAAAGAGTTAAAATCAATTGAAAGGGAGCGAAATTGAAAAGTAAACATTATGACTGCAACAACTTTTAAAACCAGGGGAAAATTATTTAGATTTCAATGAGGTGGTTGAAAATACTTAATTGAAGTGACACAAAATGTAAACAAATTTTGCAAAAATTTTAAAAAGTTAAAACGCATTTCAGCTGTATGCACACGTTTTATTGACATTTAGATACAAAATCCCTGCCTTGAAATTGATAAGGTGGAGTATTTGTGATTTCGAAAGATCTTATCGCCTACGCATACGTTTAGGAAAGTGATAATTAATAGATAAGAGTATTGTAAATACACACGACGGCGCACGGTTTGCAACTGATTAGCTGGTAACTTTTAACGGATGATCTAATTATAGGTCACGCAATTTTGATGACTACTCATATTTGGCCTTTTCAATTATATTACCAATTATGAAACAAATTTTACTTGTAAGACTTTATAAATATATTTGAAAATTTTTTATTTTGTTTGATTTTAATGGACATTAACCTGCTCTTCTGTGGTTTTGAAAGATCTTTATTATAATGATAAACTGCACAAGCAGCTTCTAGTCTTTCATAGAACAACGTGTCTTCGAAAAAATTTCTTGTGTGCACTACTAACATACAAATCTTTTTGGTAACTTAAAATGTTTTACTCATAAATCATACAATTACCTAATAATTTAAAAAACTCTGTAAAAATATATACTGCTGCAAATTTTCATTTTGATCTACTCTATATCTTGAGAATTATCAACCTATCAGCCGGGTACCCTATATGTACACATAATTTAATAATAATTAAGAAAAAAGAATGCTCGATAATATTAACCCTTAAAACTACATGTAGTTCCGTTTAATTGCTTTTTATAAATTACTAGGAACCTTTTGACAACATTTAATATTGGGAAACTTGCAAAGCATCACAAATTTCCGTAGTTACTCATACAAAGCTACTATATAAGCAAACAACCTATACGTTACATAAAAAACCTGTCTCGCTTAGATTTTTTCATTGAGATCGTAAGATACATTTTAGAAATCTGGGACAAAAAGAAGAATAAATACTGACGGAGAACAATTAACTAATTTACAATACGCCGGAGATAAAAAAGAAATTATAAAAAATTTGAATAGAAAATTACAGAAAATGAAGTTAGAAATGAATTGAACCAAAACCAAGGTAACATCCACCTTATCAGGAAATGTAAAATAAAAAATTAAAATATACCCCTAACCGAAACACATAACTGAATTAAAAACAAGAAGCAAAAAAGTTAAAGAACAGGAAAATGAATGGATAACAATAAAATAACTCAACGCTTAGACTAAAGTGATTGGTCGATGTACGTACAGAACAGAAGACTGGGCAATAAAACATAATATTGAAACCATAAAACCTTTAAAAAGCAATGAAAATAACTACGCTAACTACCAGGAGAAAAATAAGGTGAGTAGCAAAAGCATAAAACCAATAAGAAGAAAGTAACAGCTATTTGTATCAAAATAATTGAAGTGATACGCAACGTGTGGCCAAACTCAACACAAAGAAATGTAATTGTAAGATTATAGAACAGAAATTAGGGTGATGGTTATAAATTAACAAAAATTTTGTGAAGATACAAAAGAAATTCCATTCTGCATAATTTGAAAATTTTATAATGACATTTAGGGGTCGCTTATAACGCCTTATATGCTACGTATGTATTCAAATGTACGCCATTCAATTCTTGTTTTACAGTCAAGCAGTGATAATGAAATGATAATTAAAACTAAGAAAGCTGACAAATCCGTTGGAAACATACTGGCGACACACGTGAAAAAAGAGAGACGAGACACATGGCAAACGTAGATAATGCCGTTGCGCTCGATAGTCAATAGTAGCGATCAAACGGCTGCAATAGTCTTAACTGGTGCAGTTAAAGTTATCGGCTACAAGAGTCTCACTTCAAAACAAATGGTGAACAATTATATCGTCCAATCTTGAAATAATTGCGAATTTTAAAATTAAATAAAGGTACGGGCTTGGCACAAGTTTCTATTGCATTGAAATTAACTTCCAAAAATGTAAAATATGCTACTAAAATAAGAGAAATGCTTTTCGATACTGTGCAACTTGTACTTTTTGAAAAGAAGATACCTTAAAGAACCCTTGTGTAAATTGTATAATTGAATTCGTAGCCGTACAGTTTGAAAGAAAAAATGTTCTCCAAGATACAAGACTACACTGACTACAAAGAGCTGCTAAAATCAATATTGATCCTTCTCAGTTCTAAACCAAAGCGAGGAGTACCCTTTTTTGATCTCGGGACTTTTCACAATACTTACTGCATGACAAAACCCATATACTATTTAACAAGCTAATTGTTTTAGTGTAGTTTGTGTTTCGATATGTTTACACCATTGGTAAAATGCACTTTAAATCTTGGTCTGGCGCTTTTGCAGAATTTATAGAATGACAAGTCGGTAAGAACGAAAGTCTTAAAGGATTTGCTGGAAAAATTTTGCAATAATTATGGTACCTCAGCAAAACACTAATCGTCTTGGTGTTTTAAATCCGATCCATCCAGTCACATCAAACAGCAACTAGCAAATGTCATTAAGCAAAATGGGCGAGCAGTAGTACCTCCCAAATGAATCATAATTAAGCTGAATGAGAATCTGCTTACCGTACAACGAAAAAATTTGTCGCCAAAAATAAAGCGAGTTCTGAACAGTAATGCAGAAACTTTAAATTACCAAGAAGTTTGCTGGGAGTTGACATATCAATCAAGAAACCAAAAGTGACAAATGACATTGAGGAAAGAAAATCGGAGCTTCTGCCACAATTCAACAAGTTCATCATAAAAGACGGGGATTGATTGTTATTGAGATTAATCGTAGGTTACAATCCCACCTTAGCACTTCGACTCTGCGGTCTTTTGTGCGCCCCTTTTCCTAAATTAAGGAAGATCTGTGCCTTCAATTAATTTTAGGATGTTCTTTATGAGGTTCTCGTGTTTGGGTAGATTACCATGAGATTTACCCTAAAGAGTTCCTATCTTTTGCGGTGTAGTGCTGGGTAGTCAAAGATTATGTGCGAGGAAGTTTCTTCCTTTTCTTCACATAATCTGCAGAGTGTATCACCTCTGTTTACTCCTATTCTATGGAGGTGCTTTTCCAGGTGGCAGTGTCCTACTACCCGTCTTATCTGAGTACGTCCTAAATTGAGTACGCCATCACTTAGCATATTGGAAGGTTGTCTTGTGTGGCATCCCAGTGAGATGAGTGTTGTCCTTGCATCCACTCTTTTATTGCCGATCGTATGCTACATTTAGGTATACCTAGAATAGGTTCCGGTCCTGTAAAAGGAGTGTTAGCACCGCTTTTTGCGAGTGCGTCTGCCCTTTCGTTCCCCCTCCACTCCAGAGTGGCCTGGTACCCAGTTGAGGTTGACCTTGTTATTCTCATATAGGGTGACCAGATGGTCTAGGCAGTCTTTTACGAGCTTGGAGTTGAAATGAGGTGACTCCAGCGCTTTAAGGGCAGCGTGGCTGTCAATTAGGATACTAATACCGAAGGACGACGAGGAACAGAAGGCGGCTTCTTTGCATGAAAAAGTTCCCAAACACAAAAAAGCTGTTTTGTATTTATTGTTTCATTTTATTGTTAATAAAAATAAAATTAGTTAGAAGAATGCCACCAATACAATGATTATTATAAATACAAATAGCACAATGTCATGAACGTTGAAAAGAATTAGGGAAAGCTCATATACAAAAATGCATCTAAATTAGCTGAGCAGAAGAAGAAGAATATATTGCATCCGTTACGTTTACAAATTGCGCATTTATGCGGTTATTTCTAATTAAATTAAAATTTTATTTGCATACAGGTTTTCGTATAACTGTAAATCGCTCGAAGTTAACGGCTGCCAACTTACGCCTGCAAACGGCCACTTCTTGAATAAACGACGCTGGTCTTCCGGTTCAGATAACTTCAAAGCTACTCGTTATTGTTTTGTGAGCGGTGGCGTACGTGACGTTAATGTTTTAGAGGATGTCACGTTGATATCAAAACGATTTGATTATTGTAGCCTCCGTCGGCTTTATTTTGACACTTGGCGTGTTTGAAAGAGCAAAACTGCTTCTAGATTTTTTTATATTGATGTTGCCATTTTCCACCTTTAATTTACATAAATATGCATAATACTTCCGAACAAAACATCAAATGGTTTAAATTAATTAGCTTATTATTACCGAAGCCTATTTTTGATGAAGTGCAAGCATTTTTATTAATTTATTAATCTTTGGTCAAATTATAATAATCTTTTTAAATTACAAAATTAAAAAATATATCTACATAATAGTAAAAAGAAATAGTTATAAATCTAAAATTTGGAAAAATAACAACACGCTTTATTCGAAAGCGTTGTATCAGAAAAAGGAAAAACGAAAAGTGAGAATCGCGACTGAATAGCAAACAACTAAAAGTGGTTAGATGCATAATAGGGTTAAAAAGAACTTTAGATGTGGGGAAATTTGAAAACTTGGTGAAAACTAAGAGTGTATATAAACAAAAAGAAATATACTGCTATATTAATATAGGCAAATGCTGAGTGTCTTCCTCCAAACTGCATAAGTATGCACACGCCGTCCATTTTATTGTCCGTTCCCCCATCACACTAATGCAACTGCATTAGAAGGAGCTCGTCGGAAATTCAGCTCAGGCTGCTTCTAACCGCCACATAATTTGACACACATCCACTTCCTGCGCTTCCGCGGGATGCCTGATTCCGGGAACTTCTCTGGGACAACAATGGTGGGTGCCAGGCGCGCCACCATTTCGCCGAAGGGCTGCTTAGTATGCACAGGCGACCGAGATTTCCATGGTTTGGAGAGTTCCGGCCCTATGCATTTCCGGCGGGAGCCGGCCCTGCGTCATTTGATTCGTCACTTGTGGATGTTTAGAACATCGGTTTTCATTGAGGAATAATTCATCTAAAACTAAGCGAAGTAAACAACTACACAAGGAATAAAAAATATTTTAAACTTTTTTGCAGAAGAGCAGCGCGTACAATAGAAACCTTCTGACACTACCACGTACATGCCGGGTAACTAGAATAACATCATTAACATTTATTATTAACGTTTCAAATCGTTTTCACAATAACAAAAAAAATATCCACTTAGAAGTCACAGCTAAAGATAAAATATAAATATTTATTGTTGCCTTTTATGAACTAAAAGAATGACATAACTTTTACCAACTTTGGTTTTTCTGTTTACCAACAAAATAAAGTAATCTACTGACGCATGGTCTTATCTATTACGATATATGTAAGAATAACTGTTTCCTAGGTGTAATAAGAAATTGCTGGTAGCTGAAACCGCAAACGACAAAACCAGTTCGCCTAAGATAAGTCTGTCGTGGTAAGCAAATATTTGTATATATTTTTTTGTTACTGCGTTTCGCAGTTTTAGTTACACGTGAGTTTAAACATCCCCATGTGACCAAAGACCACTATTTTAAGGTTAAATGATGGTAATAAAAAATAATTCATGAAATTTTCAAGTATAGATACCAGATGTGAAAAAAATTTTCTAAACAAAATAATTGTTGCGCAGTAGTGTTTACCATGTTTACTGTTTTATTTTAAATTCTTCCCGCTATAATTTTTGAAAAAACTAGAAATTTATCTTTCCTTAAAAACCAAACATTACCTAAAATAGATATAAAGATTATATTAACATCAGCTATAAATCAGCTCTAAATAGAAAATGATAGTATAGTTTGAATTAACCAATAGCAGTCCTCTTCTCTCTCATAGAAAATATCTAGTAACATATCAATAAACTATAGAATCTACAGTCTTTTGCAAAAAGTGTTATAGTTTAACTCGGAGTAATTGAACAAGAGGAGTACAAAAACCAGATCAAATGGCCACCCTTAACAAGTTTCTACGCCTGTCCAGAGCCGTAGTTTTCAACGTAGGGTACACGCCCCACAAACGGACAATTTGATTTTTAATGGGGGCACTTCAAAAATGAGTTATTAAAAGTTAATTGCCCTTGAGCTTCTTCTACATAAATGCGATCTTATTCTTATAATAAGGATTATATGTCACGGAAGGGATCAGCATTTAGAAATGCTTAGATGGGGCTTGGCCAAAAAAAATTAGCGCCCACTGGTCTAGAGCAAGTTTCCTATCATCCGAATGGTTGTTCTATAATTTGTACAGCTTCTCTAGCATGTGGATTTATTTTTATTTTAGTATTTATTTATGTATCTAAAGAAGCGCTATGGAAATCTTACCTAGGATACCACTAATTTTGAAATCATTATTGTGTGAACTACAAAATTCTAAAAGCTCATATACTAACTGACATACTATATGCAATTCTTAACATATAAATTATTAACACAAACAAATAATCTATATTACTTTCTATAGTTTGTCAAGTATTAAGAACCATTCACAAAGCTTGCAGATTTTTACTTTTAATACACGTATTGCTATTTTATCTTTTATGTATTTATTTTTTTTCTGTTTCGTTATCCTAGTTTTCCTCAAAATACAAAATCCGTCGTTTTCCCTAACTGCTGCTTTCGAATCATACTTTGCTTATAGATTAATGTATTTTGATTTATTGTTACATAAATTAATATGATTATTTTAATTTTGTTGTTTTGCCACAAAAAAAAATTTAGTTGTAATTTTAGTTGAAAATATAAGATTTGTTTCATTGGAATATATTTTTAAGCTATTTAAATGTTAGAATATCTAGTATGGATTTCAAAAGCCATCTCTGTCGTTTATGTTATATGGCACGTCTTATAAAATCCAAAAACCTTAAGTACATTTTTCCCTCTTCATCACACGATTCTTTGGTTCTGTACCTCTCTATCGCCAATATCGTTCCATAAACAACATAGATTACATTACTCTATAAATTTTCCAGCAATTTGCCTGGCCAACGTACTTAAATGTATGTACAGAATTATTATCCAGTACGACACCTCTTCCAATATTTTGATATATCATGTTGATCTTCAATTTTACCAGGTTTTCCAGAATAACATCAAACTCTGGCGCATAACTGTGCTAGTCACTTTTTCGGTAGTATAAAATATTCGTTATATCTTATCCCAAAAAGGCTTAACGTGAAGGATTAATGCAAAATACACTTATAAGTAAAAATGACACCGTTACAACTTTTTACAGGATTTTTGCACCACAATGCTGTTGTTATAGTCGATAATGTTTATTAATTTTATTTTAACTGCCACATACCGATATGTTAAATGTTTAAATGTCATAGACTTTCGCCTTCATCCGGGTCTATGTAGAGTATTCAAGAAATCCACCACTGGTAGTAAAATATCCAATTTATTTTTGCACTAAGCAAATTATAAATAATAAATTTAATTAAACTCTAAAAAAACATTAAAAATTTATTTTACTGCATACTGAGATAATTGTTGCATTCCCATTAATTGTCCTGTTTTTCATAGTTAGGCTAGAAGGTTAATAAAACAAGCGAAAATTTGCTTGACAGGTAAAGCAGAGCGGACCCTATGCATGAAACTAAACTAGGGTTTAACGAAATTTTATTGTAGCGAATGACAGTGAATTATATTCAAATGAAAGTGAATTTAGCGGCCACTTCCGGTCAAACCGGTCTCGAGATTTTCCGATCAGGTTGATTTTTGGCATCTGGACGTGACTTATGGTCTTTAGTTGAATACTGAAAACGTTCTTTCTCTATCTATCACAGAACAAAAATTATAAGGCGTGACAGATGACAGAAATAGAAGCTGGTCTCCAGCTTGGAAGCTGCCTTAATCAAAAGTTATAAGGCATGACAGACGACGAACGTGACAAAAGTAAAGCTGGTCTCCAGCTTGGAAGCTGGGCCCATTAATGAAAACAAAGCGAACTACAAGGTAGGTTAAAACTTCTTCTCTACGTTCACAGGAAGGTTTTAAGAGAAGGGTAGGCAAAGTAATATCGTTAGACGCAGGTAGTTGGAAGGTTTTGCCTGGAGAACTTCTTTGTAGCCAACATGTCGTGGACGAATTAACAGAAAGATTTTGCTGTAGAAGTGTACATTCGGGCGTGCTTTCAACTTGCGCCTCGAGCGTCCGTTTTCTATGGGAAATCGATTTTTGGTAGGTTATTCTGTAGTAAAAAAGAGAGAAGAAAGACCTCGAGTGCGCAAACACTGGAAAATATTTGTGTATTACAATGTTCCATTTTGCAATCTCCGATTGCGCGCAAACATCCGTTGCTCTTCGCTTGTCTAGTCGTACGAATTTTGCACCTTTGTTTTCATCCTTACAAGATCGCTGTATTTCGAACATGGTTGACCAAGTCACGAGATAATAAAGTGTTTTTACACTTTGCCTACTTTAGTGCAGACTAAGATAAAACTATCAAAATACACAAATCTATCGTCACATTTTTACTCTTGGCAACGGTGAATAAAACGTACTAATTTACTTAAAACTACTTATCTATTGTACTTATAATTATATAATTCTATAACACGATTTACGCATACACGCACAATATACAATTAACTGCATATTACTTTTATAAAACAGCTCCCCTGGATTCGCCGCTTGCTCCACTTATAACCGGAATCGGTGTCTGAATTCAGAATTTCGCCGGCTCCGTCGTGCGCTTTATTTCTATTTTCCCGATATATCCAAATAACCTCGAACCTTCGAGAAATTAGGCACTTGCACCTCGCAGAAGGTTCGCGAACCCGGTCGGTCCAGTTGCATTGCTAGAAGTGCCGGGGGGACCGAGCGTGACGCAAGCAGATGTCAATCAACCGTGCTATGGGGAGCATTTAAAAATTTGTTAGGGTATGAAAAGCCCAATAAAAATTAACACAGGAGATTCAGAAAGAATTACACTATATTACAATCAATAATATTGATGTATGCGAGATAATAAAACAAAAACTTTAAAATAGTGGTTAACAGTAAATTGAAAACCTTATGGATCTCTTGCATCAGCACTAACGTTGAGTTACAGTTTAGAACAGGAGTAGACCTGCTAATAAATTCTAACGTACCAAGCAATTTCAGACCCGTTTTGGGAAAATCCTTGCCGGGAAATTAAAAAGTAAGAGTAAGAATATAAAAGCATTCTGCTAAAAATATTTAATCTCTGTTTGTCTCTCTCTTTTATTTTCTTTGAGCTGGTAGAAGTCGTTCCTATGTTTTCAAACTGATGCCAGTAATTTAAACACGTGTGCACCGAGCACCTCAAAACTATGATATACATAAGCAGTATCTTAAAAGTGCATCTATATCAACGACATCACATATCTATAAAAATAAATAGGAAATATGTAAAACACAGATATATTGGTGGAAATTTATTCGATATTTTAACTGTAATTTATCAAACTGCTCTCTATCAGCTTCTTCTGCACAACTTTATTTGTCCAAAACAAAATATAAAGTTTCCACGAAAGTATTCCTTGATGACGTCGTTTAGAACAGACACAAATCATTTTGTGTGTCTTCAGGACATTGAAACAAGTCCTATAACGTTGAAACTTAATTTTTGAAAAGAGAAAAACTACGTAAAGTCTAAATTATAAAATGGTCATGGTAATGCTAAATTTTTATGGTTTTTAAAGAATCTATAGCAAAAATGGCTTGGTAAAACGACGCATTATTAGTGCCCCTTTAATTTAGAATAGGGATGCCGTTTTTTTTTTGAATAATCAGTCAGCAATGGCAGATTTTGCTAAATAAGTTAGCATTGAGTACTTTTTCAAATTTAAATATTGTAACATGTCAATAATAATTCTTTGCCAACATTGAGTCCATAATTGATTTTCTCGAAAATGTTTCATCCTAAAGCAACTAAAATGTCGTTTATATTGTTACACCCTTCGTATTTCGAATATGATATCAAAAAAATTGTTCTCCCTATTTTCAAACAAATTTAGATTAACGTCTTTCTTTAACCTTTGGCGTTCTTTATAGTAATTGAAATCGCAAGAATTTTGCACCAAGACTTTTGTTTTCATGTGTACAATATGGCTGTTGTACATGAACTTTTTGAACGTAACTGACAAAATCGCATAAAAATATGTGGAAACATTTGAAAAAGCGTGCATAACGCAGTTTCGACTTATCGGAATTTGTTAATAATTAAAACTTTTCTTATTGGAGTGATAATAACGCACAAAATATGCATATAAGAATTCATCATTGCAAACGTTTTACTGCTTGGTGTATGGTTAGTAAAATTAGGGTTATTGACTCTTAGTTTTTGAGGAAGGCCAATGTGTTACTGTCACTCCAATGATTCAACCATTTTTTCCTCCGAATTTCTATGCAGCCCAACTGGAAAAGATTTGACCGCAATAGGATGAAGCCGCAACTTGCACACTAAGAGTTTTGCTTCATAGGCAGTGTAATACGTTTCCTGAGAGCCTAATCTTTCAACTCAGTGACGTTGCTTGGCCAGTTCGCTCACCGAATTCCGCTCCGTGTGACTTCTTACTGTAGAAAGGTCTGACAGACTAAGGTTTACAAGCATTGCCCTAGAATCCTCCAAGCTCTACTAAATGCAATACGTTAATAAATCAAGCACATGCCTCAACACATTGGATATTGTAATCAAGAACTTCAAGATACTCTTTAAAGCACATTGAAATAAAACTTTCGGTTCTGTATTTTACTCCGTAAAAATGAAAGTTATATGCCTTTTAACCTTCTATTGTTTTTTTTAATTTGATCTGGAAAAGAGGAAAGAATTTTTCCTTACCCTGTACAAAGTAAAACGATCTTACTTCACTTGAATTAGCAAAATTATACCGTCTGTGGTTGTAAAAAAATAGACGCAAATATTATCTGCTTGCCTGTTGAATAAAAGTGGACTCTTAGATATTTTATTAACCCTCAATGAAAAATCGGTCGTGAAGTTAATTTGCCTTGGCATGGTACGATAGGCCAATTTCTTTTAGAATTTTGACAATGGTACACTGAGCAAAATTATCACAGCGGCTCTTCAAATATGAAAAAAAAGATTAAGATAAAAATTATTTCAGTACTATAAATTTCAATGTATGCTACAGTTTCAATTGAAAATTATTCAAAACAAAAATTTTATTAGACCAAAACATAGATAATATGTTACCATTTAATCAAAAATGCTGTTTTGAATATTACGTCGGCAATCACGTCTCGCGCATTCTTGCAATCACTCCCTGCAGCTTTGAAGCAGGCCACTGTTGCTTGCGATAGTTTCTATGGGAATTGAGTCCTTTAATTATTTTAGTGTGCGAATTTTACTAATGTCCCCTTAGATACCCTCTAATAAATAAATCGCAAATATCAAGGTCGTAGAAACGAAGCGACCATGCAAGATTCTTTGATGCAGCTGCTGTGTGAGCTGTTGCTTCGATATAGGCCTACTTGCGCCCGGCCTATTCCACCCACCGCCATTTTCGGCTCACTTGCGCCTCAGAAAAATACCAACAAAAATAATGGGCTCATTTGCGCCCAACGTTGTAGCTCATTAGTCATTAGGACTAATTACACAAAATTTTATAATTTTCCGCTGGGTTCCCCTAGCTTCAATGTGTTTTTATAAGTACGATAAGCAATACTTAATCTTCGAAGGCAAAATAAAAAAAAAGAAGTACGTAAAATTGGATAAAAGAATAGAGAAGGCGCTTGCGGAATTTGAAAATACAGGCGATTTAGGGAAATGTTTGCGCACTTTATCCTATATACAAAAAGTTTATTAACTATATATTACTCGACTATGCATGTGTGTATATATTGTGAATATTAATCTAAAATGCTAAAAACAAAAAATATAAAAAAAAAAAATATGACAAGAATCATAAAATGAACCTCTATAAAACACAAAAATCAATCCCCAATAAATACAAAAATTAAAGTACTTATAAAAACACATTGAAGCTAGGGGAACCCAGCGGAAAATTATAAGATTTTGTGTAATTAATCCTAATGACTAAGGAACTGCAACGATGGGCGCAATGAGACCATTATTTCTCTTGACATTTTTCTGAGGCGCAAGTGAGCCGAAAATGGCGGTGGGCACAAATGAGCCGGGCGCAAGTAGGCCGACACTGTTGTTTCATCTTGTTTGAGCCAAATGTGCCGCATATTGATTCTATGATGTCGAAGTCCAGGTTGCAGGCAATCATTGAACATTGTCACATATCGCTCGGAATTTACTGTAACTGTGTTTGCTACTATTTCAAAAAATAAGGCCCAACAACATCTCTTTCGCTTACTTCACACCAAGTGGTCATTTTAGAACTATCCAATTGATGTCCGTGGATTTCTCGTGAATTTCGCCACTCATCATAAGCAGAGAGTATTCTTCAACGATTTCAGGTACTTTTTCAACAAACAGTCTCTGAGTGTAATCTCGTACTCGAAGTTGATGAACCACCATTAACTTATACGGGTAAAACTTTAATTCTTCATGTAAAATGAGACGAATAGATGGATCTGAGTAGAACGCTGTAGACTTTTCTGCATAATAAACTATACTATTGGGGTTGGTTTCTTTATACTTTGAAAATTACAATGTGCAAGTAGCCTCCTTTTTTTCTCCACAAGCACTGACCCTCTTGATAACATTTTGCATCACACTGGCCAGTATGTTTTCGTCTGTGTCGAATTTCCGTATAAACCTTCTCCTTGAGCTATTGAAAATTGCGAGTTTATTGGCATAGCACGATCTTTTAAATAACTCAACAGAAAGAAAGCAGGTGCCGTTAAATCAAGCGAACATGTGGCTATTCAAAATCGCCATTGCATGAAATTATTCTTTTGTCAAAAATGTCTCTTAAAAAATGCTATATAAGCAGTTGCTCCATATTGTTGCCATCACAAGTTAGGTGTGGTCTCAACAGCTGGACAAATAAAAGTTTCTTGCATTTCTTGATAACCAGCTCCGGTAACTGTCACAGCATTCTTATAATTGCCCTCAGGTCTAATTACCTTTTATAATGTCACCTCACACCCAACAGTGACTATGAGAGGATTTAGTTCACGTTGATGTACAACTCTTGAGTTTTCGGTATCCCAAAATCAATTGTTTTTGTTTGTTTTTAAAGCCATTATGATGAAGTGTGGGCCTCATAGCCCATCAGCAGTTTTTGAATAAATCCATTATCAGCTCTGGTTATTTCTTGGATTCGAACTGCATAGCGCGGTCTCTGTTGAAAGTCTGCCGGCTTTGTCTGTTGGACTAATTGAACCTTATGGGATACACGTATAAATCCGTTTGTAATCGTCGTAGTGATGTTTTTGAGATTCCAAGTTCTTGTGAGCGTCTTCGATTAGAAATTTCTGCATATTGTCTTGTACCCGTCCCCTATTTTTCAAAGTGTGCACAGTAAGTGATCTGCCGCTTTGTGGCAGGTGACCCACAGACCCCTGTTTCTGAAAACGGCTAGTATAGCAGTTTTTATGATGGACTCCTAACTTGAAAATGGCGCATGTAAGGGCGTTGTGTGAGAACGATTGACCTCTGGTATTTAACAATTTTAACTCTTTTGTTTGAGGTGATTTTTTCCATAATTAGCCATAAAGCCTAAATAGTATCGCGACTTATGACCAAAAATTAAAAAAAATTATAGTAAGAATGCGGAAAAGCTTAAAACACACCGAAACATTTCGGCTGAGGGGAAAAGCCTCATAAAACACGTATAATCTTTTTATAATTTTCGAAACAGGTCAACTGCTTACAAAAGGCTTCCAAACGACGTACGAATCAGTTCTTAAGTATAGCCAATATAATTAATCCGGTGTGTTGATGAAATTATACAATTATAGTCAGAGCTATAAGTGGGTGATGATAATTACAAAACAACAGTGCAAATTTTGATTTAAATGATTAACTTTTGAACTTTTGCTTAAGTGACCATTTTACTTTTTACTAAATGAAGTGTTAAAATCCTTGAAAAGCGAGAAATGATTTATGCATCACCTTTTTGGAATATTTCGAAGATGTCGACAAATAAGTAGAAACCCACGCGGCACCTTAGAAAAAAGTAATAAATGATTTTCTGTCGTCGTCATTAATAGACTTCACCTTGCAAATTTGGTCAAAAATGGACTATAAATATAAACTGAAAAACAAGTTGGTTTTTTCGTTTTATTGACATCTGTACTAGTAGAAATTGGAGAGTTTCCTGTTCGCTTAAATAAAGGTTACGGCTCATAATCCAGAAAAGGTTCACTTTTACGATTACTGGACCATTGAACTTGACTGCGTTCAACGAAATCAAAGCCGAGCTTTATACGTATTATCGGTTGAATACAATGTTTCGATTCCTGACCTCTTAACCCATTAGATTACGACCTCCGGGAAAAATTAGAAACGCCAGCTCGAAACTTTATTAGTGCGTTTTATTCCTTAACTTTAGATCTAATTTTTCCTCGTAACCTCTACGCAGCTGCCCGCAACCCTAGTGCAACTCGGTTTTCGGTGTCATGCAGGCTTAAAACGGCGTTCATAAATCACGCTAAGTAGTGCGGCTCATTAATACCCGACCTTCCACACCCCGGCTGTATAGGCATAAATCGCTCGTCTTCGCCGCCGGCCGAAATCCTCCCCCGCCTGAATAATTGCCGGCGCGTCCGCGGCCAGGTTCATCGCCCGAAATTCGACGTTGACGGACGGCAATGGCGGTGAGTCACGGGCGCGGCGGGAGCCTAATTCCTGCGAGCTTCCGAGCAGCCGTCCCCTTAATTTTGCGGCAATTTGTTTGGAAAGTGCCGCAATTACGCAGGTCGGGTATGGCAGAACATCGAGGCTCAAAAAATCGTTGTAATTTTACTCTTAGCAATCCGGTGATTATTGAACGTTTCCCGTGGGCGTTCGGGTTGCGTCGGTTATAATCGGCGTGACGCCAGCATGACGAACAGAAGCTTCTCAAATTAAAATAATTAAGTTTTCAGTTTAACCCTGTTACGTACGTTGGAAATTTAAACCATACATTGCTCTTTTCGTATTAAAAAAATTCAAATAAGATTTATTTAAAAATTGTCTATACTAGCGTTATGTATAAGTAATAGAAAAGATATATGAAGTTCCAATATTTTTCTAAATTTACCATAACTTGCATTATGAAATTATCTTTTAAAAAACACGGTTATAAGGTACCACAAAAGTTAATGGATTGGTAATGTCTTTATCCTCGACAATCATAACCCTGAAGGATCAAAGCACACATATGGTAGTAATATCAAAATATGATTATGTAACAGCTTCGCGTTTATTGCGCCCTCGAGTTGACGTAACACACTTCCATTAAATGTTACCTTACGATGCTCGACTCACACATAACTAACGTGACGAGCATCAACCTAGCGGTCTCAATGGTTCCACGTACTCATAGCCCGGTATTCAACTCGCTGCATATGTAACTAAGAAGCTCTTCAGTTGCTTTTAATTTTAATTATTGGCAAAGCAGCACCAATTATTATCGATCAGTTTTGGTCCAATCATTGAGTTTATTGATTCCCTAAACCTGAGATTGTAAATCAATTATTATATGCTTTACTCGGAACATCTGAAGTTCTTTTTATTTTGAAGGATTCTGGTAAAAGAGTAAAAGAAGATGCTTTTGAAGTAATAATTGGAATTTAAATACTGGTTACCGATTTTTGATAAAACCTACAATACTTTTTTTATTAACTTCTAGTTTTTATGAGAAGAGAATGAATGATATGTAGTGTCACTCCAGTGAGTGATCTTTAGAATCTGATCTAAATCTAAATCTAGAGTTTATTTATCTAACTGAGTTTATATGCATTGTCTTAACCTATCTGTGGTCAAGTCGGATAACAGCAGACGTTTCAGTCTATGCACTTCGTTTTAGCCAATTAGCTGGCGTACTGGGGCGCACCGATATTTTTGCACTGCACATGACACTTTCTTGATGGATTCTAGTTTGTTGGAAACATAGCACGATGTATCAACGATAGCACGTAGCACTTTATTTTGGAATGCCTACAGGATAGAAATAATGGAGTTGTTAGCTGTTCCATAGCTCTATCCGACTTTCAGAATGATTCTGTAACAATTTATTATCTAGGGCTAGTTTTGATCTTCTGCCATTTAACTCATTTCGAGTCCTAAGTGCTTCCTTTTTGTGAATATGTGTTTTTCCATTTAGGCATTAGAGTAATGGCTACCGAGGCATTTGGCATCATTTTCTTGAGGAAGTTGATAGTTGTTGATTTTTATTTCGCTGCGCAGTGTAATGTCACTTGGGAAGATTTTGTTTCATTAACCTTTACGACACTTTTTAACCAGTATTCAATTGAGTTCCTTGAGGTGAGTGCTAGATCAGTGTGGTACAATGAAGATAAAGTTTATGTTTACTCTCTGTAACTGAAGGTGGCGATTGCCACAACTGTATAGCAAAATAGACTTTCCTAAGATAGGAACATCAGTGGAAGAGATTTTTAAGGTTTCCCGTTTTTACTCTCAACAATGATGAATAACACACTTAAATTTATTTAAACTACTTATTCACTTTGTTTACATTGAACTGAATTACTCACTAATATTTATGTTCACTACACAAAGAATTACCAACGTAAAATTACAGTCTGTAACTGTGTCAATATTTATATTGTACTAACAAAGGCATTTGCTTCCGATACTTTCTGGACCGTTGCATATTCTTTAAACAATCATTACCGATTCTAGAGTCTACAGAAACCATCTGGTAAACATCTGGAAATTTCCGCATTGTTCCTCACACGTGCACAGACACTCCGGATCCCACGGTAGCAACTCGCATTGAAAGCATAATGTTCGCCGCTCGACCATGACGGCTCGGCGGCAATAAAAGCTACGGCCGCGGATGTCTAACGTAATAGTGCGCCTACAAGGGATGTTTAAAAATATCGTTGAGACTATGATTAAGACTGGTGACGAAGCAACAATGTGTGATGAAATCAGTGATAGTTCAATGTCTTGGACGTAATAACAATTTTATTTTTCAAAATGTGTAGACTAAAGTTTAATAAAGTATTAAGAAGGCTTTAGTAGTCCACAGTAGCCAACACTTTTTTTCTTGTCTAACATAAAGTTTCCAATTTGTGACGAACATAATAGATATAAAATGTTTTCTTTTAACCGACCCTTTGGTAATTTGGACTACAATCCTTAAGAAAAATTATATAAATTATATCCAGCGGAAAAAACAACAAAAAAAAGTTTCTTTGTAGATTACTCTAGATAGGTCGTTTCATTGTATTACTTATGTATTTCATGTCTAAGTCATAGTTCACTATTTTTCTAATCGATCGTTGTGTGCTAAATTGCTTTAAAATTTAACTTGCGTTTTTTTAATTTTCTGCTCTATTAATTATCCTTTCGGTCTACGCACTTCGTTAACACTGCGTACATTTAGCTGATTGGGTAATATGCTGGGGTACATTGACATTCTTGCACTGTAGTTAACACTAAACTGATGAATGACTTCCTTGATGTTGGATGATTTCATTAGAAACGTAGTATGGTGCATATATGATACCACGTAGCACTTTGTTTTGGAGTTTCTGCAGGCTAATAATGTGGGAGTTGCTAGCGGTTCCCCATAGTTGAATACCATAATTTCATACGGATTTCAGAATGGCTTTGTAGCAAAATACTTTTGATCTTCTGTCAATGACCTGTTTCCTTTTGGTAAATGTGTTTTTTCCAAGTCAGACATAGGTCTAAATGCGTGCCAAGATATTTGTCATCGTCTTCTTGTACAAGTTGATGGATGTTGAATATATTTCTTTGCAGAGTAAATAACACTTGGATTTCAGCACGTTTCTAACCAGTATTAAATTTTGGTTAGGTTAATTTGTTAGGTCCGTATGGAAGACCAAGACAGCAGTATCATCTGCATATGGTGCTACCGTAGTGATTCTTGTTGCTAACAGGTCAGTTGTACATACGGGGTATGATATAGGTCCAATGATGCTACCTTGCGAAACGCCTGAATGTATGTATGATGTAAATCGTAATATTCATTATCTTGTCCCACTAAGAAGTACCAAATCTGTTAGATGCGGTTTGAGATTAAGATAGAAAAGATATTTCTTTACTTTGATTTACAAACCGCTGTGCCACACTCTATCAAAATCTTGATTTGCAAGGAAGGCTACAGCGCAATATCTTTTAGCATAGTAATAGTAACAATAGAAACAATTTTCATTAATTCTTCTTTAACAATACAGAAATAGCTTATTATAATTAGTAATAGCATAGTTGTGATAAAGAACTTAATTTTGTAAAACTAACAACAAATTTCACTTATGTATCCTACTGTAAACATTATAAGGAAAAAACAATTAAAGACAAACATTACACCTTGAAATATTTTGTTATTGAGCTAAATTAGAAGTTCTATATAATAATAACATATTTATAACCAAGCATACTATTTCATATAATAATAGAGCATAAACTGTAATTTCCGACTTTAATAAGCAGTTTATGTACGAGGTATAATCAAAAACAAAATTCCAATAGCCCGATGTCGTGACTCATTTGTGACTATACGATACCTCTATTATCACTCAATTAATCAAGCTCAAAGTAGTCCAAACACTCCCGCAAAAACGAAGATCAACACCATCTTGCGTAACCACGCCTTGGGAGTCTAAATAACTTCCCGCACTTGTGGCAACAATGTGGCGCGTATTTTTAACGCGCCCGCGCTCCTCCAAATATTTTGCCGCCGACCTATTTAGAGCGCCGTTCTGATGGGCAAAATGGCCCATTTTCCGGGGCTATTAATAGCCAGCCGCTAACGCTGTCTCTTGTTGCAGGTAAGGCCGCCTTTCTGGTCCGCCCCAGCAGCCCCCAGCCTTGATCCTGCGGTGAGTTATCGCGGCCGCGGCGCAGATAATCGCAACGGCCTTGTCAGCAGCAAGCACGGCGCCCTCGCCGCAGCCGCCGAGGAGCAATTCGTCCTTTGTTCGCTCGAAATTAATCCTGCGCTTCTCGGAACGCGCGGATTTCGTGATCTCACGACCTGCGGGCCTCAATTTTGCGGAGCCCACGTGCAGCATCGCGCCGGGATTCCTCGCAAGTGCATCACCTGCGCATGATTGATGGTGATGTGGGCCGCTAGGCATTTCCTTGAGGCCCGTGATCCTCGCGACGGGATAATAAAATCTTTTTATACTTTGTCTACTTCTGTGTGGATTAACATAAAACTGCCAGAAGCTACCAATATATGGAACGTCAAAAACCACTGGAGATGGAAGATTCAGAACGAATTACGCTACTGGAATATTATATTGATGCACATGTAGCGGCACAAACGTGCTCTTACTCACATCACAAATTTAGGATTAGCAACAGGTTCACTAATAAATCAAGCCACACATCGGGTAACAGTCCGCTCCTTTCGAGAAAACCGTCACTGGCTTATTAGAAAACAGGAGTAAGAATACAAAAAAACATTTGGCCGAAAACACGTGGTCTCTCTCTTTCTCTTTTTCTTCAAGGCCAGCAATAGCTGCTACTGAGTTTTCAAAACAACGGCGGCAGTTTAGGTTCGTTTGAATTAAAAGTATTTGACAGACACATCTATATTAGTAATATTAAATAACAAAAAGTTAATAGGAAAGAAGTCAGACACAGATAATTTTATAGAAATTTATTGTATATTTTAACTATAACTTATCATACTACTTTCCATCAGCTTCTGTACATACAAAACAATGCATTATTAGTATACAAAACCCAGAGTATGGTGCCATTCTTTGAACGATCAGTCACCAATGATAGATTGCACTGTTAGTATTGCCACTTTTCAAAGTTTAAAGTCATAAAAACTTGCTGAGAAAATATCATTGATCATTTTTGACTGTTTTTGGAAGTTTTTTATCTGAAAATCGTCTTTACCACTGATCTCCCCATAACACTATCAAATATTTTTGATCTTTATTATCAAACTTAGCAAACAATTATTTATACCATGTCATATGGGTCTGAAGTTCCTTCTGTTTGTAGATAATGCTTAAAATTTCAATTAACAACTTACTCTAAGCTTTTATATTGTCTGCACTAACTGAAATTGCAATATCTTCAAATTCCCCCTCACATTTTAACAAAAAGTGTTGCACTTGAAGCAATAAAGTCCTAAAATTTCAAGGCCAATTAGATTTATTCAGGCCGAGTTAAAATCGTACAACATGATTGCTCAAAAGGATTTACGTCTAATCAACACGTGCACAAATTGTACAATTATCTACAAACGTTTAAGAAATTTGACATACAATCTTAAAAGTAAAGATTTTGTTGAATTGTATGTCTACATCCACCACTGTATTAATATGAAGATGTCCGATCTCTGTGATTTTGCTTCAAACAAAAGAAACAGAATAAAACTTAATGAAAGTTACGAACGAATAAATTTGTATTAACTACAGAGAACTGTCTCTTTAGAAAATACATTAAATTACGTGAAGAATTCTAAACGACTAGTTTATAGAGCCTGTTACAGTAATTGGAAGCTTTATGATTATTGTGATAATCAGATGCATAAATGCATTATTTAAGGTCTATGTAAACTAGGTAAAAGAAAATCCACGCATTGAATTATGAAGGACTGTAAGTGATACAGTGATTTAAGTAAAAATACGAAACCTGTAGAGATCAAAATTGGTATAAGAGAAGGCGATTCTTCAAACCCATTTCTGGTCAATCGAGTAATAGATAAAAGAAGAAGAAGAAGAAAACAAAAATGATGGTGGTTTTTGAGAATCCTTCTTCCTCTTCTTCTTCTTCTTTGTCCATCCCTTATACCCTAAGGTGTCGGGTCCTCTATCCATTTTCGAAATCTCTTCCTGTCCCTAGCGATTTGTTTAGCTTCTGCCATGCTTCCCCCCCCCCTTTCCACTTCCTTTCTGATAGTTTCCCATCCATGGAGGCCTTGGCCTTCCTCTTCCTCTTTTTCCTTCTCTTCTTGCCTCTAATACCCTTCTTGGCAGCCTTTCTTCGCCCATTCGTGTCACGTGCCCAAACCACATTAGTTATCTTTTCTGTAGTGTTTCCACTAGCGGTTCTAGGTCTAACTCCTCTCTTGTTGTGATGTTCCTCACTCTGTCCCTCTTTGTTCTTCCGACTATACGTCGCAGGTACTTCATTTCCGCAGCCGTTAATTTACTTTTGCTCTTGTCTTGTAGCGGTATGCTTTCTATTCCGTATGTTAATGTAGGTAAGTATATTGTTTTATACAGGTGGAGCTTAGTCTCTTTGCTCAGCTCTTTCTTGTTGATTAATGTTGAGTTGATCTGATAGTATACTCTAGTCGCCTTGGAGGTCCGGTTCCTTAATTCATCTGTTACTGTTCCGTCTTGGCTTATTATTACTCCAAGGTACTCATAGCTCTCCACTTGTTCCAATTGCTCTCCTTTACATCTTACGTTCAGGTTTCTTTGTTCTTCATCTGTGTTCTTACTTATTCTCATTATTTTGCTTTTCTTCGCATTTATTGTCATTCCTTTTATTTTAATTTCGTTGTTCCAATTATTTATTGCTTGTTGTAGTTTCCTTTGGCTATCGGCTATGAGTAGTATATCATCTGCGAAGACGAGGCTTTGTATATTGATTGCCCCCATGTTCCAGTGTCCTAGTTTAGTGTTCAGGTTTGGGTTCCTGCTGTTCTTAACTATTTCATTCATCATGATAATGAATAGTAGTGGACTGAGGGAGTCTCCTGTTTTATCCCCCTCTCCATCAAGAATTTCCCCGATTCTTGTCCTTGTATTCTTACTATTCCTTTCGTTCTTCCGTATAGTCGTTTTGTGGCTTCTACAAGTTTTCTCGGGACGTCAATTCTTTCCATTGAATTCCACAGGGTTGCTCTTGGTATCGTGTCAAAGGCTGCTAGGAGGTCTATGAATGCCAGGTGTAGCTCTTTGTTTCCTTCAAGTGTCTTTTCTATTACTGTGGGAAGCGTAAATATGTGGTCTTGAGTCTGTCTGCCTTTTCTGTATGCAGCTTGTTCCTCTAATAGCTCGTCTTCTATGTGATGCCTTATCTCTTTTTCTAGTATCCTGGTGTAGATCTTTTGTACGCAGGATGCCAGGGATATTGCTCTGTAGTTTCCACAGTCGTTTGTGTTACCTTTTTGTGGATTGGTACTATTATGTTTTCTTCCCAATCCCTCGGTATTCCTTCTCCTTCGTATACTTGCTGGCATATCTTGTGTGTCCATTTCTTTATACATTCCTCCGTATTTGATTAGTTCAGGGCTTATTCCGTCTTTTCCTGCAGATTTTCCTACTTTCATGTGTGCTATTGCTTCTTCTGTTTCTTCCAAAGTTATTGTTTCGTTTTCTGTCTCTTCTTGTTCTTCTTGTTCTACTCTGATGGGTTGTATTGTTCTTGCATGTTTGGTGCTTTGAATTTTGTGCTGTAATGTCTCTTCCATGTTTCTAATATTTGTGGCAGTTCTGTAACGACTTCTCCTTCTTCGTTCCTAATGCTCCACACCTTTTGTTTGTGCATTCCCTTAGGCCTTTAACTGTTTTCCAGAAATCCTTTTTGTTGTTTTGTTGTCTTTGAATTTCTGCTCCATCTCTCTACCAAACTCTTCCCAAGCTTCCTCTTTGGCCCTCTTCACTACCTCTTTTGCCTCATTTCTCCTTGTTATATAATGTTGCCTGCTTCTTCTCTCTTGGTCTGTAGGTATCTCTTCCAAGCTGTTTTATTTTCCATTACTATCCTTTTACTTCCCATTCCACCATTTCGTGCGTTGGTATCGAGGTGATATTTTGCTTTTCCCACAGATTGTTGTTGCTGTCTCAAGTATTACTTCCTTAAGTCTTGTCCATCTCTCTTCCACGTTCCATTCTACCTCCTGATGGTGCTCTTGTTGTTCGTGTTCTAGTAGTCTGCGCTCTACTTCTTGTGCGTATTCTGTTTTGTTCTCGAACTTTCTTAGTTCAGTTATTTTTATTTTCTCGTAGCCTTTCTTCGCTACTTCCTTTCTTACATAGAATATCGTGTCCGCTATTACTAGTTTGTGATTTGAGTGGATTTCTGCCCCTCGGATGACCTTCACGTCTAGTACTGCGTACTTTGCTCCCTTTGTGTATGTGAAGTCTATTTCACTTTTGGCCTCTCTGTTTTCTGCAATGAAAGTTATTTTATGTATTAATTTGTGATTGAAGAAACTATTTCCTATTAGCATTTCGTTACTTATGCAGAAGTCAATCATTCTATTGACATTGTCGTTTAACACTCTGTCTGTACAGTATCTTCCTAGAACTCCATATCCTTTGTCTGGGTTCTTTCCCACTCGGGCGTTCCAGTCTCCAAGTATAAATGTGTGTCTGCTTCTGTCTCTAGCTTTGTCGAGCACTTGTTGTAGGCTTGTGTAGAACTCTTCTTTTTCCAGTATGTTGTCATTTTCTGTTGGTGCATAAATCTGTATGAATGTAGTTCTCTCTTCTAGCTTGACATCTATTGTCATTATTCTTGAACTGATACCTTCCCATCCTATCACCTTTCCGGTTAGGTCTTCGTAATTATCACTCTACTCCCTCCTTTGCTCTTGTTCCTAACTGAACCCAGAGTAGAACAATTTGTATCCTTTTTCGAGTGTTTGTTATTTCATTCCTTTCTTTTTGATTTCTGAAAGTCCTAGGATTTTAACTTTATATCTCTCCAATTCTTCAACTAACTCTATCTCTTTCCCATTTAGTCCTGTCACGTTCCATATTCCAATTCTTGTCCTTTGTGCACGCTTAGTTCGTTTTCCATCTTTCCGTCCATGTCCGAGGCTTTCTGTGTTTCTCTGAATCTATATACCTCGTATGGGTGATTAGCCCGACGACGAGGGCCCCGTTACCTCGGGACAACTGGTATCAGGTTATACCCCCCGATGCTGGGTCGTCAGAGCCCCGTTCGTTTTCTAGCAGAGGGTACCACGTGCAGGTGGGGTTGACATTTGGGTGACTGGATGTTGGCGCCACCCCTTACCCTCCTTTTGAGAATCCACTAGGTGAAAAATTAGAGATCGCAGAAATAGTCATGAAACGGATAATGCTATTTAAATACCTTAGGACGGTAATAAACATTAGAAAATCCCAAACAAGCAACATAAATAGTATGAGGTTTAAGATATGTGGTGTAGAACAATACACCAAAATTATATAAAACAACAGTACGACCAGTTCTTACATGCAGAAATGTAACAAGAGGGGAAACGAAGATAACGAAACAAAAATAAAAACAACTCAAATGAAGGTGTTAAGAACAATCGCTAAGAGAAATAATAAAATAAAATTTAAATGGATAATAAAGAATTTTAAAAATATGAAAGATAAGATACAGACTTTCTGGATACCCATCATAACGATGGAGATAAAGTTGGTTCTTGTCATCAAGTGAATACAGACCAGATAAACAGGGCAAAGAGTCGCATTAGAATAAAAACATAAAGAAAAGAAGTTTTTATGACAATATTGTTTATATGATTTTAGTTTCCCTTTCCTAGATTCTTCCTAAATATTTTCCCGCTGTTTTATATTTACATTGTATATTACTTTAGTAGTCTCCCTGATCTTATGTCTTCTTTTTGTACTACTTTTCTCTTCAATGTTGAGTTCTCTGCTTCGTTTCTTTCTGAATCTCATTGCATTTTTTTTATAATTATTGTCCTTAACAATTAAGAAATATTGAACTGTTTTTTTTTTATATTTTTATTTTCTAAACAATTTTTGTTGCTGATAGTAGAATTTTTTATTTTTGCATTCAAGTCTTTTTTCTATCTCTTCTAAATTTTATATTTTTAAAGTTTTTGTTTTTATTATTATTTAGGCTTTTTATTTATCCTATTTTATTGATTATTTTGTTTTTTTCTCGTTTAAATTAAATTATAACTTTTAATCTCCGTCTTTATTAAACAAAAAACTAGCTACTTTCTTATGTCATCTATATTCTTTTGGCTTTTTCTTCAATTCTATACTTATCACGTTTTTTCTGTTTCTTATTATCTTGCTACTTATTATTCTGCTCATATGAGTATATTTTAATTTTGTATCTATTATATCAAGTAATATAAGATCAACACACTTTAGTAGTTTTTAACTGTAATTTAACATCATTATTTTACTACACTAAATTTACTGTTTAAAGATATTTTAATTTTTAAATTACTACAATCTCACACAAATATATAGCTAGTTCTAATGTACAATAAAGAATCTAAATGATATATTGATATGATATAGTAATTTTGAATCTTTCAAGAATGTAGTTCTACATAGCAACAAATATAAGACCAGTAAAAAAGCATTGAGATGCGTATCTGCTATGTGTGGGGAAATAGCCTTGATGTGATGATAGCTTACTGATTTCAGTGATAGTGAAGCAAATTGTTCTTTTTCTTCTTCTTCGAGTGTGACACACCACTTCAAGAAGATGGCGTCTCGCAGTTTGCTGTGATTGTATTACTTATGTCATCCATCGGGGGGCGTTGGGCGCAATCAAAGCTGCACTCGTTCTCGCGTCGCCCCACACGCAGCTTCCAACTGCCCGGCTATTTTTAGGCGCGCGCTCGGCGCCTCCGCCAAAAAATTCGCGTTTCCTGTTTATGCACCGCATGGCCGCCGGTTTCTGAAAACTGCAAACAAAAAGCCGTCATCTGCGCGCTGCACGGAATGATAAATAGCGATCAGCTGTGGCGATGTGAGTGACCACGGGGGCTATTTTAAGCGCGCCGCGCGGTGCGCTGAAGGCCGTTTTGGGCCTCGTGGCCGGCGCTACGTAAGGGTACACCGGAAGCTGGACGGCAGACGCCGCTGAAAGAGGCCCGATAAGTCTATCGGTGACACAATTAACAAGCGCGCCCACGCCGACTTCCTCTGGCTCAGCTTTCTGCGATTTATCTCTGCACAGCTTTCTTCATGCCTATGATTAGCTGAAATGGCCACCAAAATGTAATTTTACTTCCATACTACAATGGTGAAAAATACTCCATACAATCCAAGAAATATAATTTACTTGTTCACTTCATTCATATAGTTTTAAAATCAATTTTTTATCAATTACAATTCATGACCATTTTATAATTTTCATAACTAAACAACTGTAATCGTAAATAAACAAATTAACATTTTAGTTGCAAATTTAGCTTATTAACTGCTAAATGTTCAAATTTAAATTGGCAATTATCAAAAAATAAATTCAAATTATTTTTAGTTTAGCTTTTATTTAAATCGATAAGAGTATTTTTAACTTGACTGGTCACTAACGTTTTATTGTTAGTTTATAATGTATAAACAAATACTTTCAGGAGTTTACTAGACGTTTCCTTCCTCCTTTTGTTGAGATATCATTTAAAATTGCAATTAACAAGTTAGGAATGAAATAAAGTTCATACCTAAAAGCATTACTATTAAGTCACCATCAACAAAGTTGTAAATTTTTGAACAGATTTTTATCTACTTATCGTTGGGATTAACTATTTGTAAGATTATTAATTGAACAAATTAGCTTAACAAATTAGGGATACTATTAGATGGCATATGACACTCCAAAATATTATAACAAAGATCAGTAGAAAAATGTAACTTATCATTAAGATCGGAATCTGAAGATAGCATTTCGATAGGTGTGGATATGATAATCTACTCCATTCTAGACAACAAATAAGAATGTCCGAAATGACAATAGGCATCCAAAATATCGCTTTTAGCATTAAAAGCTGAGAAACGATAAACTAATTATGAGGTCTATCAAAACTGTCTTGCTTTTGAGGAACACGATTTGAACAAGTATCATCGAAAAAGTATTGAATAGAACAAAAACAGTTTAGCAATCTTCTTAGATGTTGCGCAGGGTTCTTATAAAGTTTGGCATCAAAGATTGAACCAACAAGTTAGAAAAGTACTGCTTAGATATTTCCCGAACTACCAAAGCCTTATATTGTAGATAGACTATTCGAGATTAAACAAATTGAGGTGGCAGGAGTATCACAAGGCGGTGTATTGGGGCCAGTACAATACTAACAACAGCAAAAGGCACTATAGAAAGAACAGAAGTGCTATAGCAAGCCTTGAATGTTTGTACAAAAGATGGAGAAAAAAATTAAATTACATTAATTTCATGAATAGTTATCAGTAACGCTAAACGTCATCTCACCTGCTAATGCATCAAAAACAGCTGGAAATCAAGCTGGATGCTGAATTACGATGGAAGAGCACATTAAGAAGAAAAAATGAGCTAAATATGAAAATAAAAAATGTATTTGCTGCTGAGAAGAAAGTCCCAGTTAGCAATCCACAATAAAATAATTTTGTATAATCAGATAATAAAACCAGTATGCACATACTGTTTTCAATTGTAGGGCCGTGTCAGTAAAAGTATCATTAATAAGATTCAAATATTTCAAAACAAAGTACCAAGGAACATCCTAAGTGCACCCTGGTATGTCAGAGACAGCGAGGGCCTAGGAGTAAAAACTGTAAAATAAAAAACACTGTCCGACATAAACATGTAAACATTGAGGTTCTACAACTCCTAAAAATTCAGAATGGGAAAGAAGACTTAATAGGTTCATCGTGTGGTTGTTTCTCGAGTTATTAGACCGTTGTCAGAGTTCGGAAATTCTTAACATTTCGTCCACAACTGTGGCGGACATCTTCAGAAAAATTTAATTTTTCTTCTGAAGAAGTTTCCGAACTCCGATCACAGCCTAACAACCCTAGAAACAACCACACGATGCACCGGCCGTGAAAACATTCGAGTTTATTTAAGACTCCAGAGGATAAACCCATTTGAGTTAGTGTGAAGTGACAGAAGCGTCAGTATAAAAGTAGAGTAAAAATGTTAACACATAAAGAGTGTATTTCAGAATACCAGAACTGAGAAGACAACCGATGGGTGACACCTCTTATAAACAACGGATAACTTAAGTTAGAATTTCTGGTTAGTCTTGACGAGATTCAAAATATTATTAAATTAAAAAAATTATTAAGGTACTCAATATTTGGCGTCCACGTTTAGATTTAATAACAGCTGGTATTCCTATAAGCGAACCCCTAAATAATTTCCGGTACTCTTCAGAACTAATAGCAGTCCATTCTTCCTGTAACATTTCTTCGAAATGTCACGTTATACTCCTTTAGCGTGTCCTAAAGACACTAAGTGGTTGAGGTCTGGCAATTGAGCTGGCCAATCTAACAGCTGCGCTTGATTACCTTAATCCATTGCTTGCTGTTTGCAGATTTGTGATAAGACACTTAACTTGCTGAAATTTGATATTATCCATATTGGTGCCATCAAAAATCTTTATATAGCTTTAGAACCGTTTCCAGCACAGGAATATATTGGCCAGCATTCATGCCTTCTTCGAAAATAACTATTTCTACTACGCCGTCGGTCGTCATGCAACCCCAGATCATCACACTACTCCCTCCGTGTTTGATTATAGCCATCACATACCAAGGAAGATCCACTTGTCGCTTCATGTAAGTAATGTTAGTACCTGAATAACTGACAAAATTAAATTATTTTATTACACTTGTATGTGGAATTGTCACACCTATCCTTATGATTTAATCGTTGAGAAAAAGAACCTCAAAGTTAGATCAGTCTAACTATAGAACATTTGTTTAATCTTCCTTTGCTCCCTATATACAAACTTTTTTGTTCTTCTCCAAGAGCTATGGTTTCTTCTTTGATTTGCAACCTTTGGGCCTTCTTTTTCCATCCTTCTTCTCTGGGTTCGAGGCCGTCCAATTTTTGTAAACATGATGGTAACGAGCTCTAAAAAAGTTTTTTCGGTTTACAACCATTCCCCAAGACACTTTTTCGCCTCGTTCTCTTCCGATCTACCTGAGATCCAGTGTTCTTAATATGTTATACTTTTAACAGCCCAAGGAGAACATTTCAAACTGAGACTTACTCTGTTCATATAAAAAGTTTCCTTCTTTTAGATAATATCGCTGTATTATAGCTGGTACTTTAGTCTCCGTTTGCCTACCGACAATAACAAGATACGTGCTTTCACTAAAATTAATTTGATTTTCCAGTTTTGTCGATCAAAGCTTTTATTGGCCTTGAGTGAAAGCATTCGCCACTTATATATTGGTTTGTTATTAGCAACATAATAATTTTACTGTCTATAGGCGAATCTATAATTTAATTGCATTATAATAAGACAAAAATGCTATTTCTTCCTAGCCTTCCTTTCTCATTTGGTTTCACAAAGCCCGAACGTCTACATCCTAAGATATTTGCCGCCAGCGCATCTTTGCGTAGCTCCTTTATTTGCTTCCGCCGCTCACACGCTTCCGCGTACATCAAGCTGCTTGCGCAAATAAAAGCTGCAAGGATGCCGACACTTTCCGCTGCAAATCCTTCTGACATGTCGCGAATGGAAGCGCGGCTGCATTGTGCGCTGCTCGACATATCGGTACATCGCCTCGCGATGATAAATTGCTCTTTCCGCGACTTTCCTCCGCTTTTATTCGCGCTCGGGCCGCTTTTTGCGGCGTGCACGCCAACAATGATCGCGACCAATTAGTTACCCTGCACGACTGCCAAGATGGCGAGTGATGAATGGACCGGCGAGGATTCACGCGCGGCCGCTGATGAAGGGGAAATTAATAAACCGCAAACGAAAGCGTACATGAGTCGCGCCTATCTATTTCCGCATATGATCCGCCACTATATTAGCCGGTTGCGCGCCGCTTCCCTAACGAGACTGATAAATCACTTCTAAAAGCAGCTGGCGCCTGCAGGATGAGCAGGAGCAACATGCAGGAGGTTCAATGGCAATTATATTGTGTTAGTCATCGCGGCAACTATTCAAAACAGTGTTCTGTACCACAAAATTGTGTGCCGCAATCTTCACTACTTTTGATCTTTCTCTTTTCTCTCCTTGTGTAACTTTACAATAAAGTCGTCGCTTTCAATTTAAATTTAAAATAAAAAGTTCTAACTTTCTGGTACAACCTGTCGTATAGCTATTTAATGCAAAGGTAAAACCACTATATTTGCATTAAACAAATCTTAGGGCAATTCTGAACGCATGGTTAAGCTAAAAGTTTTCTGGTTCATTCTATCTAATTTCCAATTTTTTTCTTTCAGATTTATCTGATTTTTTAAGTGTTCTTTTGGAATTATAATAAATCATCCATTCACGGGGGAGGGTTTAATTTGATAATGTGTTTTTAACAGTTACTGGGCTTTTAGATTTCCTCCACGTGAATAGAAATGAATAAATAAGAATTATATGTCGCAGGAGATAAATCAGGATTTTAGAGATGCTTAGGTGGGGTACAGTCAAAGAAAGTTGAAAACCAACGTTTAAGAAATATTGTATGTTACTGTGTGGTTGATAATTTAATTGGATCTGTATTATCTACTGCTTTTCAAAATGATATAAAATTAAATGCGTACGTAATAGATTTAATTACTGATTTCTTGATTTTATTGTCGTGTTCACCACACGAACTCGTTTTAACTACCCAACAAAATATTTTAGCTGCTCAACTGTGTATTTTACCTTCTAAATTATAATAGTTCCAGCTTCCCACAAAATATGATGCAAATTTGCTGCTTTATGCGCTTAGTCATTATAAATCCAACGATTATGGCCTACGTGTACTTGCTCACCGGCGTCTTAACTAACAGCTGACCTGGCGAGTAAAATCCACCTTATGCGCGCAAGCGCATTCCAATCTACTCTCATCGGCTGTCAGGTTACATCGTGGCTTCACAAACTGTTTTCATTATATTGGCTGGATATTTTCAGGATTGAATTTGTTTTAAACGAACTGAATTATGCATAGAAATTATACACAAACAAGAAACAAACACTGCAATGTACGAAGAAAAGTCCAAAATGATCCTCATTTTATTTTTTCAACTAATTTACACAAAGGTGGGGTTTGAACCTCATTTTCCCTCCTTTTCAATGCGCTTGGTCTAGCAATTCAGAAGCTTGAATATTTCCTTCAAGAAGGTGATTTCTGCATGCTTTTCTCCATAGCAATCCTAAGAGATGATAGTCAGAAGGAACGAGAGTTGGGCTGTAGGCAGGGTGTTGCAGCACCTTGAAATCCAAATTTCTTAAGCTCTAAGGTAAGTTCAAGTTTCGCACAAACTTTATGGAAGCCGAAGTGGTCATGAATGGTTTGGTAGGCAAAAATATGACTAATTCGCAGAGATCACGCTATATTGTCGATGGTAAATTCCCAGTTTGTCAGTACCACGAGAGGTTGCTCGCGAAAATGTATTTTTGGCGCCCCAGACTGCAATTTTCCTCAATTTCTTGCATGATGGGAATTTATAAATGATAACAGTGGGATAAGTCGGTGCGGTGACTTTATGAAAGTAAGATATACAAAACGATCCTGAAGATAGGCAACCAAACGCGCTCAGAGCTACGCCACGCCACGTTTCATATAAGGTGTCTTATTTACTTTCTGTTCAAATGTACAGTAGATTTCTCGAGCTTGCTGCTCCCTCTTCATACATCATGCTTATCTGGACACTTTTTAAACTTTTCGAACCACTCCTACACACTTCCACGTGGTAGAGCGCTGTTCCCGTATTGTATTATAAGCCCCCGATTCATTTCAAAAATTGAGTTACTGCTCTTTGTTCCTCCTTAGCGTACATTGTTAGCGAAATGCCCTATTTACACTGAAACAGAAGCAGGAAAATGACGCTATTAGTCAAATTTCGTTAACGTAATTACAGCAGTATCAACTTTGAGAATTGCATATATAAAAGACGATGTGACAAACGTATACATGTATAATGATAAAAGTGCAGATAATTTTTGACTTTTTACATATTTTAGACGTAACAAATTATAGTTTATTTTTAAATATTCAAATAAAAAAATACAGACAATGCTCTATTTTATATATAAAGGAGAAGAACAAATTCTCACAGTAATATATTGCATATCGAATGAAATTATATTTTGCTTTTTTTAAGTATCTTACCTTCAATATATACGTGCCTTCTATGTTATTTTCAGAAATATACGTTTTGTTGATTGCAGTTGATAGCAGTTGTCATAAGCCGGTTCTTTTTTACTTTCGGGTTTGAAATACGACTAAAGCGGTTGGAAGTGCTTTAGAGCGATTCGAAACGCTTTTGAAGCAATCTAAAACGGTTTAAATATTTAATTAAGTCTTCCTCCAATTGTAATGTTTTTTTGTTTCCTCATAGATTCTTCCACCTTCTGCCATATGGATGCTAAATTTTTAACTTTTTGTTTTTATTTTAATTGTTTTTGTAGTTCTTTTCTGTAGTTATAGTCTTTCTTTTTCCTTATTTAGTTTTGTATTCAATTATTCAAGTACTTGTCTGTATACTTCTAAGTTCTTGTTTAAGATTCTTTTATCCTTCGCTATGATAACTGTCATCTGCATAGCACATTTGGCTTATTTTAATTTATCTCATCTTCCAGTAATCCACTTCTTATGGTTTGATTTTTTTAAGGTCAGTGTAAACAGCAATAGGCGCAGTGTATACTATTGTCTTAGCCCTGACGTTCTTTCAAATAGACTCGATTTTTCTTGTCCTATTTTTGTGTATTATCATGTAGATTTTGTATTGTTCTAATTATTGCATGTGATACTTTTCTTTTTCGTGGTATCTCCCAAATGATACACGGATGTGCCTTATTTAATTACCTATTCTCCTATTTGTGAATGTTGAATTGTTTGCCTTTGTATTTGGCCTAAATCCAAATTGCGCTTCTTCAAACGTTTTTTCCATAATTTGTGTCAAACCTTTTTTATTATTCTAGCATATATTTTGGCTACAGTACTCAAAACGGTTAATTCTTTATAGTAGTGGTAGTTTTTCTGTATTATTGGGGTTATAATGCTCATTTTTTATTTCCTGGTGCTTCATTCATTATTTGTTTTGATAGTCCTAACACTATTTATGGTAGTGCTTTTAAAAATCTATTGTATTTATGTCTTGCCAGGATGCTTTTTCTTGTTTTTTATTTTTGTGTTCTTTATGATGGTCTTAAAGCGCTGAAAAATGGTTTTGATTTTGGTCGTATTTTTTTTGTTTTTTAAAACTCTGCCCTTTTCTTCTTTTACTATTTTTTTAAATTATTTTCACGGTTTTTGTATTTTAGGTAGTCAAATCCTTCCTTTATTTTTGTTCCTTTTGCTGTACTGCTAACTTTATTCTTTCCGCCTACCAATTTGATCTTTTCACATTTGTATTAACTATTTTAATTGTAGCACAATTGTTGCTGCTTTTGCTGATAATTCCCTCATAAAATGTTCCATTTGTTTTCTATACTTCTTTGTCTATTTTCTTTTTACTGTCTTGGTCAATGTACTCTGAAAATTGTCTCTTATTTCTTTGTTTGTTAGCTTATAGCATTTAACTTTCTTATCAGTGGTCTTCTTTTTGTCTCTTTTTCGTCATTTCGTTTCGTGCTTATTTGCATTTCTAACAAAAAGTTCCTGCTCTATTTTGGGGCTCCTACCTCTTACACCTTTAAGTTTTTTCTATGTGTTTTTATTTATCAGGAAATTATCACTTACTGATTTTTCGTTCCTACCTATAACTTTTCTTGTTACTTTGTAGACGTTCTTTTTTACAAGTTTAAGTTCGTTTTCCAGACAAAGCAAACAATTTTCTCGTTTTTTCTTAAACATCATTCGAGCCTTTGATTTCTGTTCCTGACTTCGCCATTGAGATCTTTTGAGACTATTACTTTGTTGTCACTTTTGTCAATCTCGTCTTGTAGTTTTTTGAAAAACTTTTTATATCTTCTCTGCGTCTTCGTTTGGTCCTATATCCCACATTTACAAAGTTTTTATTTTTACGTATCTTCTCACCTTTAATTATGAATGCTACTCGGACATTAGCAGTATCTATTATATGATAACTCATGACCAGTATATACAATATCTGTTTCATAGTTTTTCAATTCCTCTACCTTTTCTTTTTGTTTAATTTAATCATTAGTTGTTTTTTTGTTATTACAGTATTCTCATTATCGTTATAAATATATTTTCCGTTCCTACTTTTATTATCCTCACGTTTATAGTATTCTTTAATATGTTTCTTATCAGCTACTCATTTTCCTTGTTATCGCCTGGTCTGAATTGCAATTATTAATACAAAGTTAATTTGGTACACTTTAATTTTTGTTTATATTTTTGTGTTTTAGTCTTTATATTCTTAATTTAACCTAAATGTAATTTATTGGAAGTCATTTTCATCTGAATTTCAAGAATATAGTTTTAAAAAAGGGACTATGGTTAAACCAGCAACATTAGGCAGAGATATCCGATCTGGCCTAATGACCTCTTTTCAGTAACTTAAAACGCTTGAGAACAAACAATCCTAATGTCCACATCGCACTGTCTGTACTCCAGCAATTAATCACCTTGGCCAATGTTTAAAAAACGATTGCTTTCGAAGACAGCCCAAGATAATCCTAAAATTAAACGCCCAGATGTCCCTGACTGATGAATGCAAGTACACGCAACGGGTGACATTTGTTACTTAATCCGGCGCATACTTGTAACCCAATCTCCGTCACCGAGCTTTTTGTGTTCGCCACCAACTGCCATTCATAGCTGAAACTATGCGCGACATTAAAACGCGCGCACGGGCGATTAGCTCGCCATTAAAATTCGCAAGGGCGCGGCGAGCGAGCAACAAAATTGCGGGCCGCCCGGAGCACTTCATTATCTGGATGGCATCGAACGGCGTTCGGCGGGCCTCTAAATAAGCCACCAAGCGGTGGTGTCATATATTGGACAGCTTAACAGTAACCAGCGGTCTTCGGCCCGTCCCACACGCCGTCTGGCCCTCGTCTGCTGCAGATTGGGCGCCCTGCACCGAAGCGGCGCGCTTGCATTCTTTGGGACGCTTTTAAAGATTTTATGGCCCGATAATCTTTTCAGGTACATAAATAACCCGAGTTCCAGCTGAAGATGTGACTCCTATAACTTAGATCAATCATTTTATTATCTGGAAGCCCTCGAACAACTTTAAAGTAAGCGCGCAGCTCTCCCACTAACTTTGGGAAAAGTACATTTCCAGTTTTTTCTATGGAATTGGCTTCGCTACGTTTATTAAATGCGCCTTTCAGTTAAAAAAGCTTTCATCTTGTTAGGCGGCCCTTTTTGAACTTTTGTTAGGAGCCAGACTCTGTGTTAGCAAGAAGTTGCGCGAAGGTTTTCTTACTCTGCCAAAACTGATGGATCGATGCTGCCGAATTTTATAATCAAATTTGTTTGTCTAACATTTCACTTCTGTTATCAACTAGTACTCCTAGTTGAATATTATAATTTTTGTTTGTGCGTTGTTAGTGTTGAAAAACAAACAACAGGCTGCGTGTTATTATACAAATAAACAAAACATTACAAGTTAATTACCTATAATGGCCTATCATGCAACATAATTTGTTTTAGCAAGAGTGGGGCCGAATTAAGAGAGCGGCCTTCTTTAATTCCCTGCATCAGCAGAGATTAAATAATTAGCCACAGCTTGCGTAATGAGACGTTATGCAAGGAATTGAGCGCTTGTTTCGGCTGTTGAAATTACAACAATCAACTCGGCGAAGACGACTTAGCCGCTGGAAACGAGGCTTTTCCATTAGATTTAGCAACGGCAATTATTTCACTTTGTCACAATGAAGGATGTCGCTTGCCGCATGCGATTTCACAGCGCAAGGCTAAACCTACTGAAAACCCTACAAATTATAGGAAACATTGTTTTACCGTAGAAACGACATTTTGAGAGACACATCGACCATTTAGCTTATTATCTTTATAAACTATTTACAGTAATTATTATAAATAAAACATACGGTATTTTGTGAAAATTACAGATCTATCAGTGATATGTTAACAATAAAAAATACTTATTAAAAAAGGTAGTTGAATACAACCTTGACCTCTGTATGCCTTTGTGAATTATGAAAAATTGTTCAGCTGCAGCCATGCAAGAATATAATTATGTAAACCTAATAAGAAATATACACCGACAGGCAACATAATCTGTGCAGGTGTAGGATAGTACGGGTAAATTTTCTGTTACCAGAGGTATGGGACAAAAAGATGCGATATCACCAAGATTATTTACATTGGTTCTGAAAGAAGTATTTGAACTAGACTGGTCAGAAAATTTATATACGGGGAGGACGTCCAAACAACTGCATTTGCAACAAGCAAAAAGACTTAAAAAGCTATTGTTACTAGAATTAGACGTGAAAACAAGGCCGAAAGATTATTTTAAATTTGTCAAAAAAAAGTCGAGCGGTGTTTAACACAAGTCCTTGCTAGCCATGATGTCGACTTTGCTCGAGCTGTATGGCAGGTGGCACCGTCTTGCAGGAACCACATCTTTTCCAAAGCCATGTTACCCAGTTGGTACCAAAAAATGGGTTATCATGCAACGGTAACGATCGCCATTCAGGGTTATAGCATAATCGAATAAATATAGGCCACCTGTTCAAAATTTACAGTTATGCGAGAATTTTTCAAACCCCAAAATGCTACAATTTGATTTGTTTACGAACTTGTTGACTTGAAAAAGCGTCTCGTCGTTAAAGATGATTTTCAGCTAAACTGAAAATCCACCTGGTGATGCTCTAAAAACCAATTGACGAATTGTCGATTATGAAAATGGTCTGCAAGATTAAGCTCTTGTGTCATTTGAATATTGTATGAGGTGCAGGTCTTTAGTGAGTTTACTTGAAGGAAACTTCTCGTAATACCCGACTGTTGTGCACGACGCCGAGCCGATGTTTTCGGCTTTGTAACGACACTGACCAATCATGGCAATATTTTAATGAAGCTTTATCTTATATTGATACTTACTGGGTCTTACATCTGTTCCGATTCAATTTCATCAAATTTTATAATCAATCTTTAGACAGTTGATTCATTTTTTGCGCTCACTGAATTTGAAATTTATTCCGTATTTACAAATCAGAACAATTGTAAATGACATATGTTAAAGTGTGTATATAGACACTTATGAATAAGATTTTCACTATGTACTTGTTCTGTCCCGATATATTAAGTAGAAATATTGACCAACACCAAACAACAAAGTTACAATTTACGCAAAGAGCCATGGAAAGGTCGATGTTAGATTCAGCAAAAGACAAGAACGATAAACGTCGTCAAAAGAGTAACACAATTAAACCAGGGTTATAAGACACATAGTAAAGTCTAAGGCAACAAGGCAAACAGTAAAATAATGCAATGAAGACCAGTCGGGAAATAGAAAGAGGGGACGACCATCAGCGAGATGGTATGATGGTATCAAAAAACATTAGGATCCCAATGGGCAAGGGTTGTCCACAACAGAGAAAGATATAAATATTTTAGGGAAGCTATAGAGAAGACTAGAGAGACTGCAAATATAAACTTTAATCTTATAAAGCGGTTAATTTTGTAAATCCTCGGTTTTTGTTCCAATAGATATCGATTGAACTTTTTAAAAATTAAATACGGGTAATTAGCTACCACGATGTTATTTTGTCTTTTTGCAATGGGAAGCGGAAATAATTTTAGTGAATTACAGTTGCAGCCGTCTCCCAGCATGCGCAAGGCTAATACGCTGAAGCCTTGCTGTTTTTGCGAAATGAAAGCAGTAATTTAACTTAATTGTTTAAATTGTAGGAAGGACTGCCTATGAGCATTAATAGGCGGTTGAGCAGTTACGCCGAAACAAAATTATAAAATTTCAGTAGTGCATTTCAGGAAACAATTTGAAGGTCACTTTTAACCCTAGGATACTTAACCAATAAAATATCGGCATTTACACAATCCGCGCTTCTGAGGCTCGGTATGTAAATTTGTGTATAGTCATAACAAAAACACATATATTAAAGTAGAACTTTATTTATATATACACATACATTACAAACGTGAGATTAAATATAAAAGTAAACATTGTTTCAAAAAAATAAAAATGAAAATCTTAGAGTAGATTTCCGGTTTCTTCTTCTTCTTCTTCTTTAACCAGCTTTATTCCGTCCATCCTTGGTCATAAGCATCCCCCGTGTGCAAGAAATTTCCGGTTTACTTGGATTATATTAAACGAATCTGCATCTACCTCTAAACTCAACAAGTTAGTTGTTCATCTATAGTTACATAAGTATTTGGTATGACGCAGGTTTTGCATTGTTGAATGAATAAATTCCAAACATAGGATATAATTACTAATTTAGGGGTTAGCAAACGCGTATTTCGAGTTCTTTTATCGTCAAATCTAATGATCCCAGCTTCTGTCAGCTCCCGCATGAATAAGTAAAGAAGTTTATCAACGGCCACATCTTTCCACGGTTTTCCTTTTGCTCCGTGACCACTTTTCCCCTCTAAATTAGTACAGTTCACAATTTGTTGTATCATAACTGGAGCTACAAATAATTGAAACGCATCTTTTGGTGTTGCAGCCATATTGTTTCTTGTCAGTTCTGGTCCACGCCGAATAATGTTACGTGATTGAATTTTATTTTTTGCTGGAGGTTGCAAACTCAAATCCAGACCACTTGGAGAAATGTAACCACTCGTTGAAGCAAAGATCGGATTACCAATATCGTCAGCATCATCCTCTGAATTATCGTCCCCATCATCAGTACTGGATGCAGAATACTCACGAAAAGACAATTCGAAATTTGTATCATTATTTGCTACTTCTGAAACATCACTTTCCCCGGAAGGCATCATCTTCAGCTGCCCACTGCAACAGTATTTCTTCATAGCTGACACTACCAACTCTCACACTCTTCTTTGATGCCATTATCATATGTGTCTCACAAGTTCACTCAATGCAACTTTTATTTCAACCGAATGACAATATCAGCTAACTTAGCCGGCAATGACCAAGTCTATACTTGTTTTATTGAAACTATAAGTAGACGGGCTTCGGAGACCCGGTTTATGTAAATACGGGGTGCTAACGGCAAAATTTTTTCTCAATTTATAAATACACTTGAATGTTTTTGAATCAAGTGCGTGTTAAATAAAGACCTGCTTAGAGCATATCTAAATGCTCAAGCCAATTGAAATTATTTCAAGCAAATTATAAGTTACTGAAATTTTTCCGGGCCTGAAAAGCCCGGTTTATGCATCCTAGGATTAAAGTAACTGTTTGTATAACGAAATATAACAATATATATATAACAAAAAAAAATAGGAAATAACAGTTTTTAAATAAAACAGAAAAGTTAGTATTATTTATTTATTTCAAGTTTATAATTTGAATTTTGCTAGTCACATAATAAAATAGGAGCGTGTATTTTTGCTTAAAAATTTTTAATTTTTAATTTTTTCCTGAAATTGACGATTCCTTCAGAAAATGCAAAAATACTCTTATTTTTTAAAAACCTATCTAATGCAAATATTTTATAAGTGGAAGTAAATTGTTTCACGAATTTCAGTGACACAGAAGTAAAGCAATTACAAAAAAATGAAACTAATTATCAGCAGAGGAAATTATATGGTAAGTGAAAATAAACTGAATATTAATGTAGAATGGATTTTTTACAAACGTTGGTGGCAAGTTTATTTAAAAAATTTATCAATATCTACTTTTTGAAGGCAGCAAACGAAAATTATAACCGACATTTAAAAAATTAACTTGAAGAAATCATTTAGTTGTAGTAGAATCCACTCAAGGCCATTTACAGCAACATAATTTTGCTTTAATTCTGAAAACGAGAACATTGTTGCTGCCAACTATATTAATTTAGCGCGAACTCCGCTTTTATAAAATTAGTAAAGTTGATAATTAACTATTCAAAGATTCTGGGATTAATCAGGAGTTTGCAGAATTTCATTAAAGAAGTCGTCATAAAAGTTTTGGTAATATAATTGGAGAGTAGCAATAAATTAACTTGACGCCAGTGTGGCCAACCGACTGAGGGGTTCCTGGGCTTCAGATGCCTGATGGGTGACCTATTCAGTTACTGAAAACAATTGCGTATCTGCATTCATTTTGAACAAGGGATGATAATGGCGGTCGTCTAAGACGCCGTGCTTGTCCCATCGCCCTGTATCAGAGATGGTGTGCGACTACCGGGCAGTAAAAGCAAACATATGAGAGCCTCAACTTCCTAATTCGCATATTATATTCGTCACCATAAAAAGTTAACTCGGTAAATAATTTGTACCATGTACATATACCAAAGCAATTATTATGTCGTGATCGTTTTCGTTACCATATTCTTGATTACGTTCATTTGTATATACAGTCGAACTTCCGTAAGTTGAACCTTCATTATCCACCAAAAAAAATCGTTTTTTGATAAATTCGAAATACGGAAGTCCGTATTCGATATTGAAGGAACGACTTACGGAAATTCGACTGTATTAGGAAACTTCAATTCAAATTTTTCCATTATATTCAAACTGCGTAAATTTCAAATTCGAACTTTTCGTTAAATATATCAGGTATTCATAAACGACGCATTTCAAACTTATTGGGCCGTTGCAGATTAATCCAAATTTGCCAAATACAAAAATGATGTTCACATAAACTAGCGATCTCACACCGGTGTTGTCTTTCGCATTCCAAGAATTAAAACACACAGTTTGCGGCCCGATAACGATCTAAGAGCGAAGTGGAGTCAGCAAACACAACTTGGGAGGTAGAAAGGTATCCCCTTATCGCCGAAGGCCGGGCGCATTTTCAGAGATAAAGTAGCCAGCAGGCTCGAGCCGTTGTTACAAGAGGCGCAAACGCGATATTGATTTGGTTTTGAAAACCTCTCGGGATGTTCCTACTTCGTTCCTCCTGACAGCTAAGTGGGAAGCTGTAGCACTGCGCGAATGCAAATTTGCAAGAAATTTTTTATTGCACTTTTACCGAAGGTACCAACACCGTAACGTTTTTCGTGTAATGCTGGAATTTATTGGGTTGTCCGGAAAGTCCGTGTGTACAAATTCTTAAAGGTCACGTTTCAACATATCTTTCGAAAAAAAAGTTTCTTGCAATGAATTGATTTGTCTCATTCTTGTACCCTTTTTGGCGCATTTACAGGCACTGAAGCCGCAAGGGGTTATTGTGCCCACTAACATGCACTTAATGCTAGGACATTCACACACACCCATGGGTTGAGCGAGACTCGAACTCGCGCGCGCCGGCCGGAGGACAGAGCCAACTGGTTGAACCATCTGAGCCACCGCGTACCCTTTTGAAAATGGGAGAAAGTAAAGTGCATTTTAGATACTTGATGATTTACTATTACCGGAAATACCACATAAACAACGAAAAGATAAGCGCTATGTATAGAAAAAGTTCTTTAGTCAAAAGAGCTGTTCGAAAGTCGTTATTAACATTGGCTGTGAATTAAGAAATGTGCACCATCTCATGTGACTAAATGATTGTGTACGAAAATTTTCAGGAAACAAGTTTCACATTTGTCTGTAGGAAAAATAACCCACATGATCGTTGCGGCTTAAATTTATTACTTTAATTTATGATTCCATTGCATAAATTGCTGCTTCGATTTAAGAGTTATATAATAATGCCTTTTAAAGCTCATTGCGTCGTGTAAGAAAGATTAACGTGCAGCCTGTTTTTATCATTCACCACAAACCACAGCCGCTTACCTAATCGTTTGTGGTATATTGTGCATTCATATATCTAACAAAATTGATAATAAAGCTTGCATTTATCGTATTTTACAAAAATTTTAAATACACAGTATTTGTATGTATGCTTTAATACAACTTATTGCTTCGAAGATGTGCATGCACAAGGTTTCCTAGATTCGATGAGATTTCGGGGTTACACCCATTTCCATGAGCATTAGAAAAAAAAACAGTTACGCACTCCTGGGCCCGTTCTTAAGAAGAAATCGATTGGCGCAAACCCCATCCCAATTTTTCTAATTGTTTTGGAGATACAAGCCAAAAGTTATTTTGGTCGATTTCTGTAAAGTGCCATAAAATCGTTGTTTATGAATATTTTTTTAAAACTGTAAGCAGATTCTTACAGGGATTCCCATACTGTTACAATTATTTTTGTACCTCCTAAGAGTTTTCAGACATGAGACAAACATGTATTTTTTAAATGGGAACCATAATTGAATGTGAAAGACTGTTAACAATTAAAAAAATTACGAGTATTTTGAAAAATCAGACATGAAGCGAGAAAAACTCATGAATGGCTGCAAATTCATATTTAAATTTATATCCTAAAAAGTAAAAGCTAGGTGTAACTCTCAGAGCCAGCGTGGTCCCGTGGTTGAGGGGCGGGCTGCGATGCTGACGGACCCGGGTTCAATTCCTGGTGCTCTCTGATGCCTGGCGGGTGGCCTACTCAGTCACTAAAAATAATTGAGTACCTGCGTACATTTGAACAAGGAGTAATAATGGTGGTCGTCTAAGGTGCGGTGCTTACCACATCGCCCCGCATCAGAGATGGTGTGCGACAACCGGGCAGAGAGAGCGAACGTATGAGAGCCTTAACCTCTCAGTTCGCAGGCCGTGCTCCCACGCGGGACATTGAGCCTTACCATTATTATTATTAGATGTAACTCCCAAATCCCAACGAACCTGGGACACCCTGTACAACAGTTAGAAGAATTTAACGTACGTCTGAATCTTAGTGAACTGAACCTACACTTCATATATTACATAAGTTTATTTGGCGACTATAACTGTTGATCAATTTAACAAAAAACCCTTTATCGGAGAAAAAACGTAAATATTATGATAATTTCAATTTTTAGTAAGCAAATTGCAGCAGTTGTTCTAATTTACATAATGCAGCATACCATCATTCGTAAATGTTTGCTTCACATGATGAAAATCTTGAGTTCTAATTTTATCTATTCTAAAGCTTTGCATCTAGCAATTACAAAATTTTTACATAATACCATGAGATTGCTGAATGACACAATGAAAAGTGACTTGGAAAAACTTGGATTTCAGTCTAAAATTGTGCTTCTGTTTGTATAAAATCATAAAGTAATAAATTGTTTAACACTGTGCACTGCACCATTGTATAGTAATTTTGTTTGTAAATAAGAATTGGTTTTGTTTGTTCCTTATGTTTATTTAAACGTTTAAAATTTTCCCATTAACTCGCTAAGATAATATTGGCCAAAATACCAAAGTTTGTGGCTTGTTCGTATAGACCCGGGACTTAAAAATATTTTGCGGGCCAATGCAAATGGCCAAAACGAAAAATTAAGTTTGCTTTATAATGTCCACTGTCGCTCATGCGGTTTCACCGTTCTGTTGGAACCATATGTTCTCCAAACCCAATTCGTCAATTTGCGGCAGCAAGACGTCGTTGGTCATGATTTTGCAGTGTCTGTCACTCACAGTAATAGCGTTGCTGACGCCGTCCTCGAAAAAATATGGGCCAATCACCTTTCTTTCGGAACTCCAGAATTGATTGGACAAAGATGTATTAGGTGTTGTCCAAATTTTTCTTGGAAATATCTTTCCAAAATATAAGACTCTAAGCTAATAAATACAGAGTGAGAGAGTCATTTTTAGTTTGAAAAGCAAGGTCGCATGTTACACTTTGTCAAACGTCTAACTATCGCCGTAAAAACAACTGTACGTTATTTTCTTCCTTTAAAGGCTCAGTTTATAGCATCTACAACTCTATGAAAATGTTTAATAGTCTAATGATTTTTTATAAAGCCAAACTGGTGATCTAGTATAACATCTTTTTCTTCTATAATTGGCATACTTTTTTGATTAATGATCTTTTAAGTAGATTGCTTAAGGCGAGCAATTAACTAATTGTTCTGTAAGAGTTGACTTCATATGGGGATGTTCCAGGCTTGAAAAAGATAATTATTTGAGCGACTTTCCACTATGTTGACAAGTAAGAATAGCACAGTTATCATGACAAGTCATTTTCGCAACAGTTTTTAATTAGCTGACCTGTGACTAAATCATATTTAGGAGCTTTTTTGTATTTAAATTATATCTTATTACATTTTTAGGTTATTTATGGTGAAGAGTTTTCATGTTCACAGTTAGTTTTTGTGAACGATACGTTACTGGCTTTAAATCAGAATTAACCTCATGTAAGTCTTTTCATTTATCGACTGTCTAAAACTGCCTTATTCTAGTGAATTATATTCCTCATTGTTTTTACATATAGCCTAATTTAATAAAAACGAGGATTAACACAAAATTAATTTTAAATTTGTTCATTTATTTGATTAACTATAGTTAGTGGAAGAACGGTCTGCGAACTGAGAAGGTTGAGGCTATCATGTGTTTGCCCCCTCTCTGCGCGATCGTCGCGCACCATGTCTGATGCTGGGCGATGTGGCAAGCACCTTTATTCGAAGTGATTTTTAGTGATTAAGCAGGCCACCACAACCTGCGCCTCAACTGCTAAACCACGCTGGCAATTTTTGACTAACTATAATGCTACAAAATATTCGCTATTTTTGGGTCAAAAGTATCAAAAGTACATTGAGGGTTCAAATATAGACTGGGATATATATTTTTAATTTATTGAAGTATCATAAGTACAATTATACAAACTTATTTCTTTTACATAATCCCGTGACTTAGAAACATATTTTTCTAAACGGATAAGTAGTTTTTTGTTTCCGCTATCGTAAAATGAAGGTGACTGTGACACCGATCACTTATGCACGAGAGTTTTTCTCAATAGCATCGTCGTTAAACTTTTGTTTTTTCTTTAGTGGTCCAAACGAATAATAATCGCAAGGTGATAAGTCCCGACTGTAAGAATGCTGCTCCAGTGCGGTTCAGAACAAATCCTCCACTTATTGTCAAGTGTGGGCAGCTGTATGGGGCCGAGCGTTATCATGGAGCAGGATAACTTCTCAGATTGGAAATTCGCATTTTTAACGATATACAAGTTTTATGTTGTTCAAAAGTTGGCAGTGGTACTCGGTATTTGCATTTTCACGTTCGTGGAGAAAGTCAGTGGATAGAACTTCCGTGAAATAAAAATATATAATTTAATCCTGAGTACTCACTTTCATTTCCTTGTGTAAAGTTCTGTATTCCAGTAGACCAATTTACAGAATAATTTCGCTGGGAGACGTAGACTTTAATTTTCGGCTAATTTTCGTTCTTCCAAATATCCGTAAGTCAGGTCCGTTGAAAAGGAAGGAAAGAAAGGGTACAATTCCTTCAGCCCGTGGTTTCTTTATATTAATAAAAGTTTTATTTTTTTAAAGCCTCATGAGCGAGCAACTCGATTACGTGCAATTTCAAAGAGATGGTTCGTATGGATACACAATTGCATTGTTTTCTTTTACATTTGCACATATGAGAAAATTTCCTGAAACGATATTCAAGTCAAAATACACGGTCTATTCCGAAAATATCGAGGCACGTTCATCATCTTTGCATTATATGCATTATACTTTAAAGCAGTCACAGTTTTATATTAATGATATTAGTAACACGCGAATATATCAAAAAACGTCCTCTTGACGCTGGTACTCGGATGATGTCCACGATCTTTATTTTCAACTGCTTCACATCCTACCAAAAATTGTTTATGCCACAGGTACACTTGAGTTTCTTAAAGATGTTTTAAATTTTCTCATATTTTTTGGTACTTTTACGCCTTCTGTTGAGAAAAGTTAGTAATATTCTAATGAGTAACAAACGAGAGCATCTCTTGCCCTGTAATCGTGATACTAAATGAAAAATGTTGGTATTGTCTTCATTCACTTCAAATTCAATTTCTAGCAGTTGTCATACTTTCATCCATAATTTCAGAGACATCATCTCCGTTTCCCTAAAAGCAGAATGGACACAACTTTCGCCAAGCAGAATTCAATTGTAGTTCTAAAAGAGCCAGGCAGCTTTAAGAAACCTTTTTAATGAGGAGAAATGGCATTTTTCGAAACAGCACACCAGTGTACAATTCTTGGAACTCCAAATAAACTTTTGATTTATTATCTGAATCAATGAATTGGTATTTGGGGGCAGAAATTACACTGTCAACCAAAGAAAACAAGCAAATTAAGATCTTCAAGATCTTTTGGGTGTCCTGGTACATTCCCCAATAGCAGCAGTGCTTTCAATGGCAATTGATTGACCTTTTTTCGATCTTCATCTCGCTAGCAGCCTTTCTTTAATTATAGATGTATTCGATTATTCTAGAGCTCTCAGAGTTATAGTCAAAAGAGGCTTAAATTTCATATTACCACTAGCGTTAACTCCCAAAAGTAACGTCAATCGTCTTCATAAGTTTGTCAAGAAATATTTTTCTTATCTTTCGTGCTGTGGTACGGTTCAGCAACCGCTTTCAAAGTAAACCAGTTTTATAACAACTACAAATTTGTTTAGAACAATAGCCTCCTTTTTAATGACCTTGAAATTTGAGACAGAACTTCTCAGCTTCTTCAGTATCTGCACTAGCAGGTAGCTTTGAATTCTTCCTCCTAATGTAACGATTGTTCTCCAGTTCTTCAAAAATGTCTCTAGCTTTCTCTTGAATGCTAGTCATCTCTTTATCTGTCCAAGGCAAACTACCTAGCAACATTAGACATTTTCTGCTCACTCTCTACCTTTGTTTCCATGGTAAAAAAAAATATATCTTAACAAACTCTATTTTTTAGAACCCATAATATCAGTTTTTTTTATAAAAAGTTCAGCAAAATTACTTTCAAAAATTCATAGAACAGAAATCAATACCACACAAAAAGGTTATGTAGCCAACTGTTAAGTCTTGTTCCAGAAACCATTCCTAGATGACAGTAAAATATAATTCTACAAGACGTTTGTTATCTAAATATAAAAATTGTTCACAAAGTGTTCCGTTGCTCAATTTGTTCGCCACCTGAACTGTTCGTTGATCGGTTACCCGCTGTGCGCATTAGAATTAATTGTCGCTTGGATGTTGATTTTCCAAAAAGGAAGCAAAACCCACTTCCAAGCTGAATTAAGTCATTCTCCCATCTGTAGTAACCTTGCCGGAGACTTTCGCTCTGTTATTTTGGAAAACCATTGCACCAGCCGCCTCGTTCTACAATCGCCTTTCTCGCGCGCATTAATCGCGACAATTAATAAATAAAAACGCTTTCGCAACGAGCCGCGCGCGGAGGTGTTGCTTAATTATCCGCACTTTGTCGGCGCGTGAGCGAGTCGCCGGCGCGTTGGCCCGAAAATGCAACAAGACCACTGGAGACGGAATCAACAGCTGCGTGTCAAAAGGCTTCTGCGGTTCGGCGAGAGATGAAAAGCGGGCTGCCATCCGGAATGGATTAGCGGCGAAGGACGCCGGATTTCGCCACTCGGCTCTGTCGGCGACGAGCAAAAGGAGCGGGCCTTCAGCGGCGCGAACGCCTCTTGAGGGTAGGAACCTTCCAGCAGACGGTAGGTGGGTCAACTAAAAATAAGTGGCTCCAGCGCTGCCGGCGGTAGGACACCGACCTGTCCATTGTTAGCACCACATAAATACGCAAATAGGACTCGGCGTCACGCAGCAGAACTGCAACTATACGTTTCACTGGCCTGGAACCTCAAATAGCGTCGGGCATTAGGCTCGGGGGCGGAAATGACCTCTGCGTGCGCGGACAATTGTATGCACAATTATGCTTTTCGAGGGGAACGGGACGTGGCGCAGACAACATTCAATGTACGATCTGGTTGCAATTGAACGCTGCAATAAATTGGTTTTGTCCTTCACCGAACTTCGACCGGGGTTTTTCAAACATTGTAATAATCCTGTCAAACTTGAAACTCCAACTGCTTTTTGTTTTTATTCGTTTTATTCTTTTCATCTGCACATCTCCGCCTCATCCCGAAGAAAGAGTTGTTTAGAACACCAAAAATGGTTAAGTTAATTTGTCAGTAACTTTCAGTAATTGTTAATAAATAGTTCTGATTGATATTAAAATATGTTTTATTAAAACATGTGGATCAAATTCGACGTAATTGAACTTCTTCTTCATTTCGACTAAGACTTCGTCCTGTTTGTCTTGTTTTATTTTATTCACCTGATGACACGAGCTCATCGTTTGCGTGGGCGCTCAGGACGTCTCTTTTCTGCAGGTCTTTTATCTTTACATATTTTTATAATTCTCTCATCTTCCATTCATTGCACGCGTTCATTCCAGTCTCCTTTTCTTCATTTCATCTTCGACATCACATTTTGTTCTTATTTCTCTTTCCATCTCTTAGCGCTATTCTTAACACCTTCACCTTCGTTGTTCTCATTTTCTGTTTCGTTATCTTTGTTTCCGCTTTTATTTCATTCGCATATGTAAGGACTGGTCATATCGTTGTCATTTTATTATTTTATTACATTTTATAATTTATTTACGAGTCCCTAGGGCTAAGTCTCTGTTACTGGTAACTTCAGTACCAAGGTATTTAAATTGCATTACTTGTTCCACACTTTTCCTTCGATCTTTAGTTTACATTTTACTGAGCTCTTAAAAATTACCATTAACATTAACATTTTCATATTAAATTGTGTTAATCTTTATAAATAATTTTTATTGCCTGCTATTAGGACAGCGTCATCCGCGTAACACAAAATATTTATGTTGCTGTCTCCCATTCTATATCCTTGCAGCTCTTTCACTAATTTTATTCATTGCTAAATTGAAAAAAATCGGGCTTTAGGCGTCGCCTTGTCTTATACCAGTTTTGATCTCCACGTGCTTTGTGTTTCCGTTTGCGGTGATTATTTCTGCTGTGCACTCTGTATTTAAATCGTCAATGAGATATTTACATACTTGTTTCTTGTTCGAAGAATATGTCTTTTCATTCTCAGTCGAATGTTTTTTGAAAGTCTCCATAACATAAGAACAACGGGTATATTCTATAGATTTTTCAATTAACTAGACGTAGTATAAAGATTGTACTGCTGGTTTTTCTATATCCTTGCTGTTTCTCTGCTATAGGTATACTGTTTTGATTTAAAACGATTGATATGAATAATTTAAGGGTTGCACTTAACTGTCTTTCTTATAAAATGGTATCGTGAAGCTTTCTTTCTGTTAATGTAATACTTTTTTATACAGTACAGTTATTTGAATAAACTATGTATACGATTTGAGCCAGCGTGATCTCATGGTTGAGGGGCGGGCTGCGATACTGACGGACCCGGCTTCAATTCCCGGTGCTTTCTGATGCCTGGCGGGTGGCCCACTCAGTGACTAAAAATAAATGAGTACCTGCGTTCACTCGAACAAGGGGTAATCATGGCAGACGTCTAAAGCGCGGTGCTTGCTACATCGCCCTGCATCAGAGATGGTGCGCGATGACCGGACAGAGAAAGCGAACATATGAGTTCGCAGGCCATGCTCCCATGTCTTACCATTATTATGATTTTTATTATTATGTATACGATTTATGAGGATAGTTCCCCTACACTTCAGGAATTCGTTTTATATTCCATCGGATTCTGGATTTTTTTTTAAATTTAGTAATCGCTTTCTTAATTTTTTCAACTGTTATACTTGGTAGTTTCATCAGTAATGTTATTATTTTTATATTATGCTATTACGGAATCATCTTCTTCGCTCTCATCTGATTCTTGAAAATGCTTTATCAACTGATTTTTATGTATGCTATTGATTTCTACGTTCTCCCTTACTTCTGTTTTTTTTTGTAGCATTTTCCATACTTTCCATTATGTATTATGCAAATCATGTTTTATAATAATAATAATATTAGTGGAGCTCAAATGCTCCGTGTGGAAGCATGACCTACGAACTGAGAGGTTAGGATTTTTATATGTTTATTTTCACTGCCCAGTCGTCGCGTACGATCTCATACGATGTGGCAAGCACCGCACCTTATGTAGTGACATTATTACCCCTTTTTTGAAGCGAACATAGGTACTCAACTATTTTAATGACTAAGTAGGCCACCCGCCAGGCATCTGTGTCTCAGGAATGTATCCGGCTCCGTCCGCACCACAGTCACGCGCTTCAATCGCGCGGCCGCATTGGCGCTGCATGTTCTATATTTTTTGAATATTCTTCTCAGTAATTTTGTTTGTTGATTTTTATTTATGCATAATTTTCTCGATTCTATTATGTGCTCCTATTTTGGTACTTTAAAAAGTTTTTCTTTGTTTCTGTTAATATCTTTAACCATTCGCTACATCATACTACTTTCACTTTAGTTTTGTTTTTGTTATCTTTTCTCTCCCCTAAAATTTCTACAACAGCGTCCGTTATTTTTGTCTTAAATTCTGTCCACATTTTGTTAGTAGAGTGACTTAGTTATTCTTCATCTTTCTCTAAATTTTGCTTTAATCTATTTTGATATAACAATTGTACACTTGGTTGTTTTATGCGTTTGATATTTATTTTTTCTATAAATAACTGTCTCGTTCTCTCAACTTTTATCTTTAAATTTAGTTTACATAGTACCAGTTTGTGATTTAAGTCAAATTTGCTAATGTCTAGAATCTGTTTAGGTTGTATTGCTTTGTTGATTATAACATAATAAATTATAGATTACTGCCCTCTCGGATTTGAGCATGTGTTATTCATTCTATCAAATCTCCCCCACTGTAATTAATTGTTGCTTCATTAAACCGTTATTTTATGCCTGACAATACATCATTCTCTATAAGACCATTATAGTCCATTAATAAAATAGTATTTTCACGTTTTTCCTATGTCAGAAGCGTAAATTGATATAATGTTCCTTTTTGTTCTTCATATTTAGAAGTTACTAGTAGAATATCTGTTATGCCTTCATATAATAATAATAAACCTGCAAAGCTTGCAACGAATAGCGAAGAGGCGAAGCACTAACGCTGACCTTTGACCAATGAGTTTCAAAATCACTAGCAAACAAGCCTTTTTGGTCACCTGTCGATTGGTGGAAACAGAATTTGGAAATTCCCAGCCGTTCTCTAGTTATTGCTCGGACGGACGGATGGACGGATGGACGGACAGACGGACAGACGGACAACATGAAGTTAGTAAGTGACGCAGGTACCCAATTATTTTTAGTGACTGAGTAGGCCACTCGCCAGGCATCAGAAAACTCCGGGAAATAAAGTCGAGTCCGTTAGAATCGCATCCCGCGCCTCAACCACGGGTCCACGCTGGCTTACTATGCTGTTCACATACTTGCTATTAATTAATATACTCACCCCTTCATGCTGATTGTTTATTTACACCTCTGTACACCAATAAGTTATTTTTTCTTCATCGTTTTTTTTAATTCTTAACGGTTTCACTAATAACCCATATGTGAATGTCATGATCTTTCAGTTCTGTTATTATTTGCTGCTCTTTTAGCATTTCAAGAATCTATGTTTCGGTTTCATGTTCTTGAAGTTATTAATTAATATATATATATATATATAATGTATAATATAATTAATGTTCTTGCTCTTATGTAACTTTTTCTTTGTTTGCTTCTTTTAGTATAGCATATTATTAGCTTTTTTGCTGGATGATTTATACTATTTTTTTGTCTTTTAAGCATAATGAAGACGTATTTCCTCTCAAGGTCCGGGAATGTAATGCACGCTTTTCTGGAAAAAGTCATTTGAGTCCTCTATTGCGCAAGGTTTTGTCCTTTAAACCTCCTACTTTGTGTAGCCCCAGTTAAAAAATAGGGTGAAATCTAAACTTCTTGAAGGCTTCATCCTAACCATCGTCTTAAAAATTCTAGTCTAACTCTGCACGCACAGTAAGACTAAAATGGAGAGGTGCACCATCTTGCATGGCAATAAAGTCGGATACCATAGGCCACACGTAATTTACAAGTATGTAAATGTAGTGATATGGTGGCACGCACAAAATGTAGGACGATAAGTCTTGTTTCCCTCATTCCGTACCATACAGTCACAGCTTATAACTCCTCAACTATTATGTCGCTATCACGTAACGTGTGATTGTAATCAGTTATAGACTCTGTTATCCTATCATCTTCTGTTTCAACATCATACCATTATTACTAACTTTTTCTCTTGGTTTTTATTAAACAATAATATATTCTTCCAAAGAATACTAAAATACGTAAACTTCTAATAATACTTAGCAGTTATATTCCATTTAATGTGTTTTTTGAATTATTAAATTTATGTACTTTCTAGTTGAGTTTTAATGTAAGTTTTAAAATTGAACATGTAAGGTATTTTTGAGTTGCTCACATAATATGTACTGTTTGGAACTACACCAGTCTGTATTTTATTATATTTAGTATTAGGAACTCATTGATAATAAGGTTATTTTTGAAATTGTCAAAAATATTTAAATACTATTCTGGTAGGTGTCTACTTATTAGTTTCTAGCTTGCAGATTATCAAATTTCAACTGTTTTAAAATAAATCGAATCTTAGTTTGTGGATAAGCGGTTAAGGCACTTGGCTGCAGTGTAGATGGACTTGGATTTGGTTCTGGGTTCCAGATGCCTGTCTAAAGCGCAGTGCTTTACATATCAGTTAGGCAATGAGAGCAAATATATGGGAGCTTTAACTTTCCAATTCGCCCTCATGGCGCCTCTATTATGTACTTCTTTTGTACGAGTTTTGATTCCCATAGCGGGAAATAGTTTCTAAAAATTTTACCTGAAGTTAGTCGTAATGGTAGTTATGGCGGTTGACAAAACCCCCGTCTCTTTAAAAGATGTTTTGAACAATTCAAGCCAATCTTCTTGCCAACTCAGCATCAACTCCAAATATTCCACAGTGCAGTCACAATCTTCAGGTTTTAGTTCCTGAACGTCATGGGTTTTCTACAAGTGGAAATTCAATTCTTTATACAAAGCCCTACATATTGTGTATTTTGTTAGTTCACAAGCTGGCTGACGTGTTGGTTTTTGTAGGCCGCAGGTAAAGATTTCTTGGACGGCTACTTTTTCTTGCATTGTTCAGCAAGCCTGTGGACATCAGCTTTGCATGACACTTTTTTTTGTCTCCGGAGTGTTGCATATCTACCTTTTACTGTATGCCACCATCTTTGCACAAAAACAATGGAATTCTACACTTCATAGCTCGCTTCTAAACAAGCAGCAGTCGGCCATTTTTGTTTAAGTTTCCTGTACTACTGACTAGGGAAATATGAAGTACTAAGAGGGCTGAGAGGGTGAGGAGTGGTGCTGTCCACGACAAATTAGAAATATTGTTATATTAATCTGAACAGCCAAATTTCTTTTATTTCTTTAATTTTCTATGTTTTTATTTATGACTTTTTCTGAATTCCAACAGTCTAGAAACATATTCTGCAGTTTCGTATACCATTCTTTTCTTGATGACATAGTTCATGAAATATTTAATTGTGCTCTAATATTACGTTTACCTAACTTTTATTTCCCACGTATAATCGTTTACGTAATGAATTTTTGTCTGCTTCGGTGGGAACACGTGTACTTGTGCCTTATTTGTTCGTTTTATTGTGCATTCTAAAAATGCACCACAAACACTGACTCAGTTGTACACATTAAATTGGAACAATTGTTGTAATTTGAACACATTGTTTAGGCTATAGTGCTTTTAATGCAATTGAGGCAAATTAGAACAACGAATAAGTGGCAGGACGTGCTCGGCTTCTTAACATTGTACGGAGTCTTTGCAACATTATTTTGTATTTCCGCTCAAATGTTCTGTTCTGTGCATCGTGATTTAGTTTGAGTGTAGTTTCTGACAATTTGCGATTGATTTTTAGCGTGGACTAACAGGTAATTGTGAGGTATAATAAAGAGTGTCGTGATTATTTCATAAGCAATGGAAGCAACAATTTACAATACGATAAAAAATAAGGAGCTGCAATTTGTACTTGAATGTATTTTTCGAAATTTACGCATATTTTGCTGTAGAATGTTCGTTAGAGAACCAGGATTTGAACTCGGTGCATTCACCGGGGCTACTAAGGTCGTTCATCCATAGAGGAAACCAAAGTATGCAATCAATTTTGCAACTGGTCGTAATATGTTACATTTAAAAGTAATACTCCCCGAAATTACTCATTGACTGGGGCGATTACCACTATTTTCAAGTGAAAACCGATCGCGCACAATCAAATCGTTGTTTTTTTTTTGTATTTACTTTCAACTATCACGATTATTGTAAAAAAAACAAACAAAATTCCATCTTTTCTTTTTTCGAGTTTTTAAATAAAAACACCTGCTAACGGCATCCTTATTTGACGTATTATTATTGTAGGAATTTGTTAATAAGAGGTTTTCTTGGTGAACAAAGTTGCACGCTATCAATTGCGTGCGATCAGTTGTCAACGACCGGTCGCCCTTTTTCAGTTTCCTTGGTGGATGAACGTCCTGTGTTACACTTCCTACACGTATAGCTAAAGACACTTCTATCTATAGTTATAATTATTGTAGTAGTATACAGGAAGACAATTATTATGCTCGTCTGAACCATAATAAATGTGTGACTGAAACACCACATGATGATAAAAAAATAAGAAACTATTAGTGATCGATCACAAACAATTTTTACAAATTTTCTTTGTGGGGCACACCTACAGGAGAATGTCCCAGACTCATTCATCTAAATTTTGTTGTTTTTATCATAATTTAAATAGTAATCAAAAGCCTAAGGTTTCATTTTTCAGTTTTACAATCCTCCTGTATTCCTACGCATGTTTTGCTACAACTTGCGCTTTGATATTTTACAGTCTCATTGACTGTACCCGCCTGCTTCGGCTTTTCATGCGTAGACACCTAAGATTAATTACCGTCGACGTTTAGGGAAAGTCGCCTTAATTCCAAATACGCCGCTTTATTGTTGGGCTTTAATGGAGTTTTGTCATTAATTAATCGATTTCATGTGCGTGGAACACGTGCAGCATGCTCCAAGGAAATCACTCTCGCGGTGCGTGCTGTTTGCCATTTAAAAGAATCTCGTTTTTAACCGAAATGCGGCGCTTTTAAAGCGATTACAAAACATGCATGCGAGAGATGTTCCGCTTTAACTGGAATTTCCCTTTAAAAACGTTTGGCTGGGTCAATCAATTCTTACAGTTACAGTTACAGTTAATGCAAACAAACAGTAAATAAATTATACTAGCGCTCAGTCCTATCTAACGATGGGGTTGAGGAAATTTAGAAAGTAGAAATAATGAGAATAGGTCCTGTATATACATTTATTGTGAAAGCTTTTGAATTTTTTAAAGTTAAAAACTAACAGATTTTGAAAATTTCTTTACACACAATTAAATGTATATTTTTAGTTTTGTCAAATTAATTAAGGATCTCTGAGACACCGCTTATGTGCTCTTTTCATTTTTTTTTTTTTTAAAGTTCAAAGCAATTATTTTTAAGTTGAAAACGGACAACCAGGTGTTGCGCTGCTTATTTTGACATGCAATGTTGCCATGTTTACTTTGTAATTTTGGCATATAATCAATCACCGCAGAATTTTATAAATAAAAGGACGGACACATAGAAACTTATTACTATTCTATTTTTTTTTGATCTTCTTTCATATTTATAATGGTGTGATTAATGTTGCTAAGATGTCATCAACATTAGTCCAGCTGTTTATTTTTCTGTCTGAAATCTTCTATTTGTCGACTGTTTCCGTGCTGTTAGCATTTACCACAAGGTAAGCAAAGACACTAGGTTGTGGAAGGGGAAAAATCAAACATCTACATTATCCCCAGCGCTTTAAACTTTTTTTAGCCTAAATATTAACGCAAATAATCTATACGCATCTAAGCAAGCTGCAGAATTATTTTTAAAATTTATTTTTCCATTTTTGCTTGCCAAATAAATTAAAATTCTAAGCAGCAGCGCTACTTTATATAATTTAATAGACTATTAATAGTAAAGTTGCATACTAACTGATAGCTATAACCGTTATTCCGTTTAGTAAGCGATAACCACTCTAGAATACTAAATGAACTCTATTACGTATCTGCAATTCACTATTAAGCTTGTTAAATAGGGTGTGGCTGTCCGCTGACGACAAGCGCTTCTATGAACTCCTAAACATTGCCGCTCTGCGTTGTCAAATCAAGCCTGATATCTTAAACTTTCCACAGCACAATACGGCTGCTCTGGGGCGCCTGTAATATACATATTTCAACCCTCGAGTCCACTTGGAACGGCGTCAGCACGCCATTTCACGCCCTGGTACACCTTTCTGTCATGCACGACGTAAAAAACTATGAATAAGCCATTGCATCGCCTATCGACACGGGAACCAGCCGCTTCCATAAATAAATGCAAACGTAGGGAGAACGAGCACGCCTTGGAGGGTAGGAAGGCCCGCGTGTCGCGCTCTGACTCTTAGAAAACCCGCGGCTTGGGACTGCAAACGTGCGAAGTTGCTTAATGTCGAACGGCAAAACGGCCTTTAATTAAGTCTGCGAATGGAGCTCGTTAGATGTGTCAGTAAAGATGGTTATAAAGCGGCTAATAAGGAAACTCCCCTTAGAGCAGCCGCGGCAATGGGGTCAGAGGCGTAGCTTTGCACCGCTGGCCTCGTTGGGCGCAATTGGCTTGCTGATGGATGTGTCAGAGAGCGGAAGATTTTTAGATTTAAGAGGCAGCTTCTTTGGCATTTAGATCAGCCAGGTCTTCTTAATACGGTAATGCTGAGTCTCGTTCCCAAAAACCTGTTGAAATACGTTTTTATCGTCGTTAAAATGTTGGAGTTGCAAAAATATTAATTTATTATTGCAAAAAGCAAGACATAAAATTAACACATACTTCCTTTACGTAGTATTTAAATATAAATGATTGCCATATCGTAATGCTGCCTTTTGAAATTTGTTGTACAAGAACAGCGTTTTCAAGATACTGTTAACTCCTTCTTCATGAATCTAGACTTTCATCATTCTAAAAAAACAATAACTGCCACTCACAAAGTGTGTGCTGTGGGTGAGGGAGGGGGGCATTTTTTTCATTAAAATATTTGTATAAATAGTTTAGATGATTGACAGTGTAGAGCCTAGTGCTCATATAGAGAAGTGGGTACCCCACTTGAAGTTATTATTCTATAAGAATGGTTGTGCTACAAGAATTTTTGTTGTCACTTAAAGAACATCCCCCTCTATCCTTGTTTATAACGCTCCTTCAGACCCAAAAGTTAAAAAGGGAGTCGGAATAAATAAGTTCAACCCAAAGTAACATTCAAGATTGCTAAGGCCATTCAAAAATGTACTTCAAAAGATTGTAATGATTTTGTAGGATAACGGCTGTTTCATGTGCTCTAAGGTAAACCATTACCAGAAAATGTAATACCATCAATGGGTATTCTATTTCTCGTAGTTTAGTTAGAGCTTGAAAGCTCATTTATAGTTTTGCGATGTATTTCTGATGTTGTTGTAAACCTTTTTCTTCTTCTTCTTTGACGGCACTACAGCCCGAACGGAGCCCTGGCCTTCTTCAGCTTTTGTCTCCATTCCTGCCTGTCTGCAGTTGTTTTTCTCGAGCTTCTAACACCAAGTGTTATTTCGTTTTTTTAAAGTCTTTTCGGATATTTCCATCCTATGTTCCGAGACAAAAATTTAGATTATTTGACGGTTTTTTTACGAGTAGTAAAAGGGCGATTTTTTCCGCTCTCGTCAGCCCTGACCTCACCTTCCACTGAGGTTGGTTACCCGGTCTACGGTGAAGTTGCTCAGGTTTTCTAGGTTCACCAACTTTAACTTCATATAAAGGCTACTTGGAGAATCGGGATATGGTAGGAGAGGCTATGCGACGCTAACTAAAAACAGAGTCGTGTACTGCGCAAGCACTACACCTTCGAACCCCAGTTATGAACCTTGATACCATGAATTTTGTCAAATGACTGCAATTAAAAAACTCTACTATTCATTTCAAGTGTACCATTAAGTTTCTTTAGATAATATGTATCCAACTATTGATGGAATTATTTCGTCTTTACATTTTTTAATGTATTGCACCAGACTGAATTCCATTTGTCAACAATTTTATCTTACCTTAAAATAGCTAAAAACTAAGATATCACCTATTATTATCTCTCAGATTGTAACTATTTGTGTTAACTTAAACTCTTTTACGCTGTGCTCTGCTTTTGTGACACCTTCACTTTTAATTTGCACAAGATCTGAGCTTTAGTCCTCTTCAATCTTCTTTCTATTTCGTGCTAATCGAGGAGCTGCAACATCTCAATGTCGATAGGCGTTCGGTTTTTGGGCAAATCTCTGGATTTCTTCTTTAACGGTCTCTGTGTAAATCTGTATTTTGAATATGTATCAGGAAGCTTGCATTTGCTCCTTTTGTGAAAAAAGCAGTATTATTGGTGAATGTAGAGATTTTGATAGTAATCATTTCTGGTTAAAATATACTTTCTTCAAGATGAATCTATAAGGCAGCTGTATCAAAACAGACTGGACAAGAAATTAACCGAATTTGGGTTTAGTAACGTAACGGATACATACTTACACAATAAGTAAACCATTAAACAGGCAGCATTTGAAGCACTTGGAGAAAATGAAATCAGAATCGGACTACGAATTATATAGATAAAAAAATAGAAAAGTTAGAAGGCTCACAACTAAAGAAAAAAAATCACTCAGAAAGTATGCCAAAATATAGACCAACATGTAGGAGGAGCACAGAATTCAGAGGCATGGAACATTATTAAATCAACAAAGACAAATAAGAAAGAAAAAGTTACACACCCTTCATAGAAGATGGGAAGTGGCTGAAACGCTACGAATATGAGCAAAACAGAGCAAACCTGGAAGACGATCAAGTTACAATTATTCTGATAGAAGGCACTTAAGTTCACTACATACAGGAAGGCAGCAGGACCTGGAGGTAGTACCAGAACTGATTAAATACGGATCAGAAAAACTAAAACGCATGATCCAAAGAATGTTTCAAGCCATAATAAACAGAAAAGGTATACCGTCAGAATGTAAAATGGCATAAATAATTTCAATCTTTAAGAAGGGTGATCGACAAGTCTGTGAAAATTACAGAGGTATAGTGTAATAGCCACAATACGAAAAATTTATTTAGTAAAGAATAGTAAAGAACAAAATTGAAGATCAAGTACTAGGAAAGATAGAAGAAGACCAAGCCGGATTTACGGGCGGAAGATCCACTATAGACCTTGTATACACAATACAACAACTTATCGAAAAGAAGAAAGCAAAGATCAAAACAGTCCACTTGGCTTTCATAGATTTGAAAAAGGCATACGACGCCAAAAAGTCAGTTATAGAAGGCGATGCAGAAGATAGAAATACACCAGAAAATGATAACGACAGTGAGAAATCTCTAAAAGGGCAGTACGATACACGTAACGTAACTGATAGCTTTAAAACATCCAAAGGTCCACTACAGGGATACTCTACATCACCTATCCTGTTTAAGGTATTTCTAGAGTACGCATTAAAGAACTTGAAGAGAAAATGCGAAGGAATGGGGATCCAGATTAGAAAGTAACATCTTTATATACTCAGTTTTGCTGATAACCTGGATGAAGACAACTTAACCTATATGGTCTAAAAGTTAAAAGAAGAATATACGAAGGTAGGATAGGAAATAAATTTTAGCAAAACTGAATACCTGGTAACAGAAGACCAATTGAATAATTTAAAATAGAAGAGAACATAGAGATAGCTGCAGTCCGCAAATTCAAGTATCTTGGGTCATTCAGCACGAAAAACGCAAACAAAGAAGACGATATAAAAAGTAGGCTAGGGCAAACATAACCCTGTATAAAACAACGGCATCCAATTATCTGAAATACGCACATTACCAAGAAAACCAAAACAATGATTTACAACACAATGGTGCGAAGTATTTTGACGTATGGCGCCGAAAATTTGGTCATAAATAAGAACAAGGGGAAAATAACAGCAGTAGAGATGCAGTACTGACAGAGATATTATGAAATGACAAGACTAGACAAAATAACGAATGACGAAGTACAGAGAAGAATGAAAGTACATCAATATATAATCAAATATATGGAAGAAAGAAGACTATCATTGTATAGGCATGTAAGGTACATCGTAGGTAAGCAATAAATTCAAAACAGTGCGCAGGACGCTGCTCCCTTGTAGCACTTCTGCATTGGTTTGTTTTCATTCGGAGTATTCCTTTTCTTGTTTCACTCTGTAAAATCTGTCTGTTGTGTATGATTCTAGGAATTGCACATACTGCTTTTGAAAAAATTTGTCCCTGTTTGTCCTTTATGTCAGACTTTATCAAACGCCTGCGAGATATCGAAGAATCATGCAAAGCAGACTTTTTCTTTTCATAAACATTCTCTATTAAGTTTTTAACTGTTGTGGAGTGTTGCGTTCTAAATCTAAACTGATAATTTTTTTTTTCTCTATGATGACTTTAAGTTGCTTTAATAGCAGCTTTTCAAAGAATTTTAATATCACTGTCAATGGAAAAATGGGCTTGCATTATATGGTAAGTTTCTAGGTTTTAGGATCACAATGACTTCCACAATCTTTCACATACCAGCTGTACCGGAAAGTCTTTACCGTTTTTTTTTTTTTGGAAAAAATGCATAATTTTCGATATAATGGAAAAATTTATTTATTCAAAATATTGACCATTTAATTTTGCACATCTTGCCATCTTTCAGGCAATTTATGAATCCTATTCCAAAAAAATTGTTTTTCCTTTGAGCGAAACCATTTACCGATCTATTTTTTAACTTCTTCGAAATTGGTGAAGTAATGCTCTGCTAATGCAGGGCCCATTGATGCGAAAAGGTGATAGTTGGACTGAGCAAGGTCTGGAGAGTATAGCGGGTGCAATATTTCCCACCCAAGCGCTTTCAATGCTTTTTTGACCAGTTTTTCTGAATGAGGTGGCGTGTTATCGTGCTGTAAAATCACTTTACCGTGTCTTCGGGTCCATTCTGGACGTTTTTCGATCAATGCATAGTTCAAGTTGATCATTTGTTGTCGGTAGCGATCACTATTAACTGTTTCACCAGGTTTCAACAGTTCATAATACACCACGCCACTCTGGTCCCACCAAACACAGAGTATTGTCTTGCGACCAAAACGATTTGGCCTTGAAGTTGATGGGCCAGCTTCTCCAGGTGATAACCATAATTTTTGCGCTTAGGTTTACGAAATAAATCCACTTTCATCACCCGTCACTATTTGATGCAGAAATGACTTTCGATCAAACCTTTGAAGCAGCATTTAACTCCTGCAGTTTCGCATCTTCAAACCTTTTCGGTCCGCCAGAACGTTCTTTGTCTGCACATCGAAAACACCACTTTTGAATTGTCGAAACCACGCCTCACATGTTTTTATGGTTGGAGCATGCTCGCCGTCAACTAGCAAACGATGACTTTCAGCGGCTTTTGATTAAATAAAAAAAATAATGCACGTTTTCAGGCACATAACTTGACATTTTTGAAGAGGTATAAATATATGACGATGATACTTTCATAAAATATAGTCTACGACGTTGAAGCTTGATGTCTGCAGAATAAAATGAACACGTGTCAAATCATAATATTGTATATAAAGCCTAACGACATCTATTGGAAAAAAAACCGGTAAAGACTTTCCGGTACACCTGGTACTTGGTCTTGAGGATGCATTTAACAAATTTGTAAGTTTGACAATGCCTTTCCTTGGAAGATCTCTGTAATGAGATCGTATTCAGAGGGTTTTTACATTGTCTGGTCAAATTTGAAATACATCATCTTGAAATAACATTAGAAATAATGCTTTTTGTTGGTTAACATTTTATTATTCTTTTGACTTGTGCACAAAGGAAAAATCTTAGATTATTTCTCTATGCTTGTAAATTATTAAAGCTCTAAATTTTCTAAAATGATAAGATTTGGAAGCTTTAGAATGATTGGAAGGAAAAAATCTTTAATAAAAAACAATACAAAAATCAGCAGTACATAGCAAATTAAACTCTCTGTAGTTGAAACGACAGTTACTGGTTTAGTAAACCCTCAAGACTTTCCACTACAGCTATACACCATTAGAATGTATTACCTGCGATGGTTTGGACTATTCCTGTTTATCTTAGATTTTAACAGACTTTGGTTTATTACAGTCCTTGGAGATATTTTACTAATTTCGATAATTATCTATTATAGGTTTAGGGTATTTAAGCATGACAACAAGGGCACGGTCACTAGAACACAGTTGACAGGACGTAGAGACGTTAGAACGCAAGTCGTACTAAGACACAGATTAATAGAAAGAGCGGCTTTGTGCCTAAACATCTCTGCGCCCTAATAGTCTACGTCTTAGCAAGTTTGTATGCTAATATCTGTATATCATAATGGAAGTTTCCTTATGGCCGCGCCTAAATGCCCGATCCGTTCTGTTATAACTGTCAGCATCTTAGGCTACTCATTAAATTTATAGATCTGGGAACTATTACTATTTTGTCATTACACCAAGCGACCACCACTAGTCAAAATAAAATTCCAATTTTTTATGGTAAGCCCTTGTAGCTATTAATCTTACTCCATCTCTAATAGGCTAAACTGAACGTGTGAACATTTTTGTGGCCACGCTTAATGAGCTTACAATGGGCCCAATTAAAGAAGACACCGCTGCGGCCCAGCGGCGTCGAAATTGTCAAAGGGCGCCGCTGAGCAGATGTTAACGCAAAATTCGCTAATTGCAGAATTTAAAGCGGAAATCAACGGCCGTTCGCAGGCCGGCAGCAGCTTGCCGCTCCGCCGTGCAGCAATTTTAAATTGTCTGCGCGGCTAAGTGACAATTTGATGGACATTTGCACTTTAGCATGATGGGCGGATAGGCTGTGGGATTTGACCTTGTCCCCGACCTTGAGCTGTGCTTGCGAAATTCGGGCTAAATCTCGGAGCAAGTGACACATCTCGCAACTTGGTTCAGTTGCTGGATAAAAATATTGCGACGTTAAATGCCGTTATCATATCAATGTAATAACATCAAGCTGTAGAGGCTGCAATTAATGAACGATTGGTCCAGATTTTAGAAAATTTTGGAGAATCACTATCACTATACGTCAGTTTGCTCACCGATTGCCACTTTTGAACTTTATTTTCGATAAAAAAATGCATGATTTATTACGCTCATATACACTTCAATTGTTACTGGTCCAAAGGATCTACAGTCTTAAATTAGTGTCTAGTAAAACATAAATTCAACATTCAACTGACAGTGTAGAGCCTTTACTTTCCACGACCATGGATGGCTTTTTCGTTGCCAGCGCAATAATTGTACTTACAAAATATTCGCCACTGGCGTCGCAATTCACCAAATAAATTAGAAAACGTTGCTCCCCCAGGACGCTTATGGGAGACTTCTCGGTGACTCATCTGCATGAAACAGTCTCGGGTTGTTTATTTTTATATAGTCGCACCACGGCGTCTAAAACAACAAATCAATTTCTTGCTTTCAGCGCCTGCATTTTTTGATGGGAGCACTTAAGATAGCGATTAAAATTACACCATTTTAAGAGACCCAAAGCGCTTCATGAATCAAAATTACACTCGGCTTGGTTGTGAGAATTACCCAATGCCACACGAACTTTTTATGCGGCCATTAAATTGTCATTAATCGTTCATCGACATAAGACAAAGCGGTCAGGCTTAATTGAGCTTGACATTGAAGAACTCATTCAGTTCGGCAACTCGGTTCTAAAATAACTTGCGGTGGAATGGATGTTTTGCACTATTGTTGTAGTAACAAACAATAAAGTTTTTTTAGTTGTTGTTCCGGCGGCTTAATTACTTTTTACCAGGCATCATTTACATTACTACTACTGATAGAAGTATTAAGTCCGATATTACTAATCTTAAAGTTGAAGGTGACGAAACAGTCAGACACGAAATTAAATTTCTAATCAAGCCAGTGCATTAATTTTTTTCTAGTTAAATGATCACTAATTTTTCCACCTACATCCACATCTCTTTGAAAAAAGTTTACTTATTCGCTCAAATATTAGAAGATCTTAATAATGCGGCAAGAAAAGAACAACTTTACCATTGTTAACCAACCCCAAAAGTTATTGTAGTGAAAGATTTTGCACTAAAATTTTCCAGAGAGTCTCTGTTAAGTTTACTGTACAATAAAATGCAGTTGATGGGATTTTCCAAGAATTGAGAAGAATCTTTTTAGAAAAAAAGCTTCTTCTATTTGGTTTACTCAATTGACCCCAAATATAAGAACATAAGCTACATACAATCACCGAAGCCTTCCTATGCTTTAAAACAGTGTTACAAGTTAATACTATAACATATTTGCTTTTTAAAATAGTCAATAAAACGCTTAAATTTATTTAAACCACTTATTTAATTTACTGGTGGTTTAGTGGATAGGTCGCTAGACTACGAAACCAAGAGTTGCGGGTTCGAACTCGCTCTCGCCAATTTAATCGCTGGCATTTTTACGGCCCAGTTCGACTCGGGCTGCAATAAATGAGTACCTGAAGGTCAAACTCTGGGGTAATTAATAGGCGGTCGGTACGTAGCGCTACCACGTTACTACCCTTGTGTACCGTAGGCTCTAGATTGTAGCCTTCAAGGACCTTCGTGGCCTGTTACGGGGAACTATTTAATTTATTTATAGCAATTTAATTGTGAAATAACATTTATGTACACTAACACAAGTATTTACTAATTTAAAATTGCACTCTGTAACTCAATTTGTCTACAACACAATTTATTTCGCACTAGAACAGTTCACTCCTTTTCCGATGACTTAGCTTCTCTTTGCTGTTCTGCTGCGTGCTTATTTATACATTCAGCTAGGCCGCTGGGTCCTTCTGTAGTATTCCACTTTACAAGTACTGCGGGGATCTCAACAGCAGCTATCCGCCCATTGAAGGCATTAAGTTCGCCGCTCAACCGTGACGGCACGGCGGCAACAAAACAGCAACCCCGGTATTAGGCAAGAACTTTGCAAACCGTTCGTTACAATATCTACATTTGTATTAGAAAACTCAAGTTCAGACATGCATATATTTATACAAATTAATACTTTATTTGGCAAGCATAATTTTGTGTAAAATTTAGCAGACGTTCCTGTTTCAATATTTTGATCATTAAAAAAAAGTTACGCTGTACCGTTCTCGGTAGACTTCAAAACAAAAAATTCTTCAACTTGATCAAACGACTCAAAACGACAACCACACACATAGTGCACCATAGATGGGAACAGGCTGTAATTAGAAAGCGCAAGATGAGGTTGTGTGCCGGACGCATCAACACCTCAATTCCACCCAGTTTAGCAATTTTGTCCGTGGTCTTTGTGGTAAGATGAGCGGTCGCGTTGTCTTGTTAAAGAAGAGCTCATTTGAGGTTACATTTGATACGTTCCTGCTGCAAGTGTCAAGGAATTTTTTTACAACCTGTTAAAAAGATAGCAAATCAAATACTCTAATTTGTGACTATTCAATTGGCAGTCCAGATTAATGCAGAATTTTTTATTTTTATGCTATTAGTGCATTACGTTTATTTAAAAAAAAATGTCAAAACAATTACAATGAGTAGTAAAAATGCTCTAATGCCTGAAAAGAGCACAAATCGGTTTTCTGTGGCAATTTCTATAAAACAGAAATTGTAGGAGGCGTGCGTTATTAATTCTATAAATAATAGAACTGAAATCTTCACTTAACACGAAGCTTATCTAAACTACTAGGCGTATAAATATACTTCGAGGGATGATAAATATAATAGGACAAACTGGAAACTTACAAAGCTTGGAGGCGCCTGAAATCAATCAAACCGATTACTTGTTTGATTTATGATTTCCAACGAGTGGTTAGTAGTTTTTAACACCTATAATGATAAATGAAAGGAAAAGCAACGCCAATACATCATTTGCTTGACATGAGAAAGCTTTTCGGAGATAACTAAAGAATAGCAACAATCGCAAATGCACCAGAAGGAAATATGTGAAACGTAGTAATTAACACAAAACGCTTTTATTATATAAATCAGTTTGAACTGTAAATATTTTTTTAAATAAAATATTATTTGTGCGTAGCAAATAAGTACTTTTTTACTTATTTTTGGTTCAATAACAACGCATTTTTAGTTTTTTAATTATTTTGTGTATTTGTAATTTTTTTTTCGTAGAAGATTTACATTGTATCTTTTAAATTTTGCCGCGCAAGAGAGCTTTAATCCAACATCAAGCATATAATTATTTTTGTAACCCAGCAAATTCACTCTTTCCTTTTTTCGTCTTGGCAGAATCGAACCGTTGAAACTTTTTCAAACCTCTTTGGATTTGAAATGTGATGCTTTTAGAGAAGTTCCAAGCTCAACGTGAATATTCTATGTAGTTGTATCTTACTAAAGAGCAGGACCATTTTGCGACTTCTAGTTGTTAGTAGCAGTCTACTTTAATTGTTCGCCTGATTTCAACACCTTGTAATATACGATAGCAGAGGCTAGGCAAATAATATTTGGACTAACCCTACCTATCCATAATTTTTGACTCTTTATCGCTCATGATGATTTGGGGGAGAAAATTACCCCCAAAGAAATATTTTTGCTCATGAAAAAACCACATGTGTTCTTTCAGAGCTTTTACAACTTTGGATTAATTATTGTAATAACAAAAAACATTGTTAGTGATTTTCTCCGAACATTTAGAAACTTTCGGTGTTGAGTTTGAGATATCCCTTTCATTCCTTCCTATCAGTGGTTTATTTTCTTGCTTTGCTCCAGGTGGTACTCCTTTCTTCTAGAATTTTCCCAATCTTCTGATTTTAAAATTCATTTACGTCTATCTATGCATGTCTTTCCTAGCGGAGACCCCCCCCCCTCCCAAAATGTTTGGCTATTGCGTCTTCTTTCGTTCTAACCACAATGCCCAGACATATTTTCTATGTAATTCTGAGGTGTATTTACTTGCATTCTCTGTCTTATTTCCGTATTCCTCATCCTAACCATTTTACTCACATTTGCAATAGTTCTAAAAATTTTCATTTCGTCAACTTGTAACTTGCTTGTGAGTTTTGTGTTTAGACGGAACTATTACAGCCTTGATTTTTGTTTTTGCGGTAATTTTTTTTTAAATATTCTATACATTTGTAGGGCATTGTTAATTCTTCTGCTTAGTTCGTTCTCGATATCTTCTTTTTTTGAGTTTCGTTTCTTATTCTCTTTTTATTTCTTCTTTCTCCCCCTCTCTCTCCTTCCCTTTCCTTTTCCCTCTTTCCCTTTACCGACTTAACGATTAATAATGGTACGGATCTAACTCCCCTCGTGGGAACATAGCCTGCGAACTAAGAAGTTAAAGCTTTCATATGTTTGCTCTCTCTGCCCAGTCATCGCGACCATTCCTGATGCGGAACGATGTGTCAAGCACCTCCCCTTAGAAGACCGCCATTATTATTCCTTATTTGAGTGAACGCAGGTACTCAAATATTTTTAGTGGCGGAGTAGACCACCCGCCAGGCATCGGAGAGCTCCAAGAATAGAACTCGGGTCCGCCAGCTTCGCAGTTCGCTTCTCAACCACAAAATCACGCTGACTGTTCGTTTCTTATTGCTATAGTTATATTGTCATTGTCTATACATAGATATTAGAAACTTCAAATTTAAGAATACTTCATTCTCGCTTCTGTTAGTATTGCGTTCCATATACTTAATGTTCTCTGTAGAATGGTTTGCTTTCTTTCAAAAAGATCGTTAGCATGTAAAAAATATCTTATTATTCTTGTTTTAGAGTCCACGTAGCAACGTAGCATTCTTATCCTAAGTCCTGTAACGATATCCCGACTGATGAATAGCTTTTTTATTTTTATAAATGTTGATCTGCCTATTTCTGTTCTCGTTCTTATCTCTTTCGTTTGTTTACCCGACTATTCTATCCAGGTTCCTAGCTATCTATCTGATTGTACATTTTCTATGACGGTGTTTGTTATTGTCAGGTATATATGGTTTTAATTTCGATTTTGTGGGAACATTGTAATTACCATTAGTTTGGTTATATTAAAATTTATTTTGAGACCATGTTTCTAATCTAAAAAAATCTAAATTACCATATTTTTCATATCATCATACGTTGTTATAATAAATAACAATGCACTTTATTTTCTAACAATTCGTTCTATCGGCACGGTTTTCTTGTGTAGTGCTCTCCGTATCACTTACCGCGGTAAGGCACCAAAGGCCTTTTCCAGATCGAACCATTTTTGTGTACTTCTCCAGGATGGAATGGAACTTGGTTTTTGTTTAAGTAAAATTTATTTTGATGAATCATTTATTATTGTTTATCATTTTATAGTTATTAACCATTCTTGAGCAACATTGCAAATTACAATCCTACATTACGTTGTCTCACTCATGCTATCTATATAATGATAATTATTAGTGTGATAAAGTCTCTCAAGGTTTTTTGAACTATGCTACCGCTTATAATTACTCAAACGGTGGTTGTATTGGTCATTACAAAACATCAGAGTGTGTGAATCGGCAACCCTGATATAAGTGTGCACTTAGCGTTGAGAGATTGTACACCTCCAAGTCAGTCCATTCATACAGGAATGTAATTACAACCCAACCATGTATGACATTATAAGGTGTTGAACTTAGATTAACTGTTGATAAAAAAACTCATTGTAATTACAAAAACTACGTGCTAACTTTAGTAGCAGTAAAAAACGTGCAGAACAAGAGTTGCTAAATTATTGTAGATTCATTTTACTTGAATCTACCAATATTTTTGGCAAAATGTGATAGTAAAGGATTCAAATAAACCGAAACAAACCTCGGGTTATTTATAGCTGCCGTCCGGATGTTATAAATTCTAAATTTTATTGTGGTTGTTTGAGACAGAGGGTGCAATGTACCGGTTTATGTTTGTTTACTTTGTCAAACAGAGCTTCTAGAATCTAACAAAGAAATATTTTGAAGGATGTGACAATGTTAAATTCAGAAATGTTATTAGTTGCACTTAAACACTGTAGTGTGAATGTTGGTCGCCTGAAAGGCGAAATAAGAGCTGAATTAATTTAAAATTGCTCCGTCAACGGCATGGAATATTATTAAGAGAAAAAAAATAAACCGAATATGTTTGCTTATGTGAAGCAAAGTAGTGGAAGACGTTATACAATAACACAAGGAAACAAATATATTACAAAAATTAGTAGACGAAACGAATGGCTAACACCACGTGAAATTACAAGAATGGTACTTACAGTAAGGCAAGTCCCAGTGTTAACAGAGCTCAAAGAAAACAGGACTACGAGGAAAAATTATTGTGAAAAACATTTTTTGGAATGGGCAAAATAACATCAAAACCAGAAGCCACTCTAATGGAAGTTTTATGGACTGACAAATCCAAATTTGAAGTTTTAGTGTCAAGGGGGAGAATATAATGGTTTTGGCAATGGCCAGACTGAATATTTAGTGTAAAGAGAAAAAATGCATACCGACGTTCTAAAAACCAACGTCATACCACCTGGTAGAAAGATAATTAAGCTGTTTTCGTATTTCAAGAAAATGATGAACCTAAACGTTCCTCTAAAATGTTTAGCAATTATTTACACTGCCCCTGCAGCCCCAAGTTTGTCCCCTATAGGAATTACTGTAAAATGAATTTGACAGAAATACCCAAAACTAACGCTAACAAACCAAACTGACCTTATAACAAATTAATAATGGCAGCGTATTGGAGCAGATACATTAGACATATGGTGATATGGGCCAATTGGGGATATGTTGATGGAATGTAATTTAATAAATAAATACATAGTTATTATCAATACTGTATTGGTTTTAATAAATTATATAGGGTGATCCAAATTGGACTTGGGGATTTTTTCAGAATAAAGCACAAAATATTGGAATACTTTCAATGTTACTGCTATCAGTCTAAACTACAGTAGTTAAGTGTGAAATATAATATTAGCCAAATGTTCTCCATGACATCCTCTTAGGGAAAATTTTCATAATACTTTTAACAATTACATGTTTGATGTTCTCGTTTAGTCCTGGTATTGTAGAAGATTTGTTGACATAAAACCTTTCCTTCACATAGCCCTAAAGAAAAAAGTCTAATGGGGTTAGATTGTAAGGCCGCAGTGGCCAATCCATCTCACCCCTCTGCGAGGTAACACTAGGAAATTTGGTTTAAAGTAAATGGAGTGTTACACGTGCTGCGTGACATGTGGCTCCATCTTGTTGGAACCACGTGTCATTCAAGTTAAAATCGTTGGTTTCATTGAAAAAATGTTGTTTAGCATTTTCTTATAGCATATACCATTGACAATAACAGCGTTACCAGTTTCGTTCTCAAAGAAGTACAGACGAATGATTCCGTTAACCCACATTATACACCAAGCAGTGCATTTTTGTGGGCGCATTTACAAAGCCATTTAATGAGTTATTTTGCAAATTGTGCTACGTTTCTGGTGATCTTCGATAAATTTTCTCATGTGTTTAACAGATATAAATTGTATAAATTCAAACTCCCAAGTCCACCAAATGCAAACGACTTGTAATTCAAATCCTAAAGTTCAATTTGGATCACCCTACCTTTTTCACGTGATAATAGCTAGTATTTTTAAATTTTAGTTTGGAAAATTCATAAAGATAAATAACGAATGTGTCTGAATAATAAAGAGCGGCTGTGTATATTAAACATCCAGTTTGCTAAAATTAAAGTACATTGCGTGACACTCCTGCTGGGCTTCCGGTGCAGTGTTTTTCCCAACACAGCAGCTCAATAGCCGGTACAAAAACGGCCGCCTCTCTCCCAGACTTTCGGTTAGAATTTCGCAGAGACGCTTAATTCGGTTAATCATCTCCATGAGCATCTCTGCTGGGGCTCCCAGCTGGGCAGGGTGCTGGGGCAGCGGGGCAGGCGCCAACGGCCGGGCTGATTAGAGCTCCTAGACGGCCGCTTCCATATGCCACGGCGCGGCTCCTGTTTGGGCGAATGACACAGGCCGCAAAAAAGCCGATAAAAACCGTAATGAATCAGTTCAGCCGTTCGACTGACTAGTCTTGTTTACTATGCGGCCGGGCATCCTAATTGAATAGAGCGACTGTTGATTCAGGAGCGTCGCGGGCGCAGCGCTCTTTCCCACTCGCGCCCGCGGTTCGTTCGCGCCGTCAAAGATAGATTAAGCGAAGTCCAAGCCTTCGGGCGCCAATTTGCGTGCGATGTTACGGCGGAGGTCCTCAACGCCCAGCGTGTTTCGAATTTGTCTCGCGACAGGAGCCCGCATCTGGACAGGCGGCGGTGCTACCTTGGAGTTGGAGCGGCAGTCGCGTTGCTCCTATCAGCTCATCATCGCGGCCGCCCGGTTTTGGGTGTGTCAATTTAAACCGGGAAATGTTTATGTTTTACTCTGGGGGCAAATGAAGCATGTTCTATTACGAGAATGCTCCGGATGACGACATACCTTTCAAGCTGCCGCACCGCAGCTCAGATGCAGACTTACGTAGTTCTGAAGCACTCCGCCAGAGCTTTCCAACGTGTTGACTACTTAATTGCCTTGTTTGCACAACTACCCGTTTTATTTTATTTTGGTGTGCTGTGGATTTTAGACATTTGGGGCCTAACTAGAAAATGACCATTACTTTTTGATTGCTAAAGTATATCATATCAAACAAAGACAGTAACCTAAGCTAGCGACATGATTCAAATATCTATCAGAAAATAAACAAAGAAATTTGGCGTGGTTCTCGCCCCTTGATTTACACGAGAAGGTCCGTGCGTAGCAAACAAAGACAGTTTATACATTTGAACGGAAAGTAAATAAAAACGGCTAATATGAAATTTGGCGTGCCGCGCTCTGAAGGCTTAATTTACACGAGAAGGTCCATGCGTTTGTGCACACACGTCGGGGTTACTTTCACTTCTTGCCGAATGGCCAGGCGGCCGCAGCAATCGGGCCGCTGCATTGCCGAACGCAAAAAGCGCGTCTGGCACGGCCATTGGGTTTGTTTCCGCCGAGCGTCATTTCGATTGTAAGCGCCCATTCATAATGGACGTAAGCATAAGCCGCCCAAAATAAATACGTATAATGTACGTCAGTCTTATGTAAAAATTAGAAATTTGCGCATGCAATGTCCTTTCATGCATTTTGAATAATTATGTTGCCTTTGTATCTGTTATCCCTTTTATCGTGTAGCAACAGATGCATATTTACTAAATTAATTAATAGTTCCATATCCGTTGTAAAAACGATACCAAAATGTCGACAATACTAAAGTTAGGGTTTGCAATTTCAGATTTAAAACAAACATTCTGTTACTGCTACGAACATTAAAAATTACTGCAAATGAACTTAAGAAATACGTAAAGTTGAACCGATTTAGCTATTTCTTACGTTTAAAGGTAAAACTTAAAAATTACGGCAATGTATTATGAACGAGCGCATAAGCTTTGCATTGATTAATTGCTTAGTCTATTATAATGGGCGTTAAATTTATACAACATTTTTAAATGCAAATTTTAATTTATGCAAAAATTTGAGGGAAGGCGGGTGGGTGAAAAATTGTCAACCTAGGACTCCAAAAATACCTTTTGCGGACAACCCCTAGTTGAAGAAATATTTGAACACAGCTATATGATCGTGTCCTAAAATGAGTCTGCTAATTTTAAAGTAATTATCAAAGCATAAATCTTAACTTCTATCTTAAATCTCAAAATATCTAGATAGATGCGGCTAAGAAACTGAATTACCAACTTTGATAAGAAGTAATAAAGGTTTCAAGTGGACGTATCATGGGACTGAGTTTTATTGCAAAACAAATTGTGTGGCAAAGAATCTGTACGAGTTATTTTTCAAAACGTTAATAACTAATCTATTTGTGAAATTCGCTTTACAACTCTTCTAAGGCAAGTCTAATAGAAAATGTATATACAATCGTCCAGGCAAATCCGGAAAATAAATATGAAAAAGAAAATAATATTAAAATACAGGAAAGCATTAATTTTATTTACATGAAACAATTAAAGTAAATAATATTGAGAATGATATTATTCAATGGAATCCCCCATCAGCAACCACGATCTTCTCTACGCGGGGTCTAAACCTGCTGCAGGCAAACACAACTTTCTCCTTGTCTATAATGTCATTACCTCCATAATGGAAGCTTATAAGTTGTCCTTGGTGTTATAATCTTTTTTATTGATCTTCACTTATACCGCACTAGCAGTTGGAGTTGAAGGATAGGGGGACCAGTAGCAACACACATTGTTGTATAGCCATGCTTAAGTCTTCTTTGCTTTCTGCGTACTCTAGCCCAACAACCACCTCCTCAATCTAGCGCTTCACAACTGTCTCCAGTACGTTGATATAAATATCGACGGTTATCTTCAGGCATTCCTCAAACAAGTAGAATGCCATAACATTCCTTGCTGCTCAAAAGTTTCAGCACTGTCACAGAGGCGGGAAACTTTGTAGGCACGACGGTAGGCCTTTTAGGGGCATCTTGGCAGATCCAACGGTCATTTTAGAGATCCGCCATCTAAGACAGGATAAAGTTTTTTTCGTTCGGAACAATCTCAGGAAACCAACGTTGTCTTGGTTGTTGTCGTTTCGCAGTGCGTGGCCTTTCACTTCTTGTCGATTTTGTTTTTCTTAGTCAACATTTTGAAGATTTATTAGGACGAAACACATAGTGTAAGTCCTGGCGCACTGTTGGTCTGAGCGCCGGACCATGCCACGCTCATTTCTTTTAGCAAGTCAATCATACCTCGTCTAGAATCCTGATCGATCTTCTCTTTCAATTCATCACTTCTCTTGCGATCACGTCGCTTATTGTGAGTTACCCCCTCTTGGTAGTCAGATTCTTTGTATTTCTTGTCTACGTCATAAACTTGGTCTTTTTGTAGCTTAAATTCTGTCGGCGATTCGAGTCCAGCAGCTCTGCAGTGATACTCTCAGATGATTTTGGCAATAATCGTAGGTTGTTATGTAAAGCTAAATTGTTTAGGGGATTGCGTATATACCAGATTTATCTCTACCACCCTTTGCATATGATTATAAAACGAAAATTTGTAAGCCACATAAGAAATCCGAAAATTTCATATAGATTTAAGTTTTATTCAAAATTGTTAAGAATTATACACTTTAAGGTAATAATCTTTAAGTAATATTTGTCTTATCTTTCTAACTGTCTTTCTAAACTTATAATTCTATCTCCTCCTAGACGCTTTAACCGATTTCCTTGAAACTTACACACCACATTCACAACTATATTTGCTAATTCGGCGCAAAAAATCTGCCTTCTAACTTTAACCGTTTTTGAATTATTTAAATATTTTGATTATTGTCGCAGAAAACCAAATGATGACTGTTGTTATGCTGTTTGGTTTGTATTGTGTTTACTCCTCTCTTTAATAAACACCGTGACATCAATGCTAAATTACATTGGTGGCATTTGTAATGCTCAAATATGAAAGTTTTCATGCACGCAAAACGTGGAATTTTCTACACGACTACCTGGTGTCTAGATTCGTCGACGAAGCCTGCGGGGTTCTCCTGTGATACTAATAATAATGGTAAGGCTCTACGCCCCGCGTGGTAGCACGGCCTGCAAACTGAGAGGTTAAAGCTCTCATATGTTCACTCTCTCTGCCCGGTCGTTGCGTACCATCTCTGATGTGGGTCGATGTAGTAAGCACCGCGCCTAAGACGAGCGCCTTGCTCGAGTGAACACAGATACTCAATTATATTTAGTGACTGAGTAGACCACCCGCCAGACATCGGAGAGCACCGGGAATTGAACCCGGTTCTTCAACATACATGCAGAAGAAATTAACTAAAAATAAATACAATCATGCAATGATAAAGAAAAATAAATAGTAGTAATCGTAGCTGGTACAAAGTTGCCTCTTGCAAAAAACTAAAACGGTTTTAAGCTTTAACTAAAATTATTGTTATACGGACAAAATTATTAGTTTATAATTATTTCACGTTAACACTTAAAGAAGTACTGGTTACGATTTTTTTCTTTTCTATATCATGGTAGTGACTGTTAGGTGTAATTTTGACCTTTCTAATTATTTATTACCTTTTATTCACGTTTTTCTTTTATTTATGTTCTTTAGTACACAACTGGTTTTGGGGCTTCATTCACTAGAAATATTAATTATGGAAACTTATTCTATTGTTTATCTTTTTCAGTAGAGCAAGTCTGATGAAGCGATTAAGGCTCAATGTTAGTCTCAAATGCTTCTAATTGAGTACCTACGTTAACTTCAAACAAGGAATAATAATGCAATCGTCTAAGGCGCGATAACCGGACAGTGAGAGCGAACATAAAAAAACCCTTAATTTTAATTAATGGCCATTTGTTGGTACTAAATTTATTTATGAAGTTAAGTTCTATGTTAAAAACCGTAAAAGTAATAAGAATACGCTTCAAAGGCTTAAATTTGTTTATATAGATAATTGTTTATCAGAAACACAAGTTTTGAAAAGGTAGAGAAGATAAAGTGATATTCAATCAGACTAATCATTTAGAATGCTGATTAAATAAAAAGTCGGAAAAGTGTGTTTTCGTAAAAATTGCGAAAAAATCTTCAGTAGGACTTATGGAAACGGAACTCTAAATACTCAAGCCAATAATTCATCGCATTTTAATTGAAAAACTTAGTCTGTTGAAGCTAAATGCAAAGTTTGCTCCACATCGATTCACGAATTATCAGAAATTGTACGGAATTAAGCATTGTAAAGATATTAGATATTAAGAACGATTGTAACTGGCTGAGACGTGAAGTATATACGATTCAGAAACCTGAATGGAGAAAATCCAAAAGCATCTGGTTTCGGAGAGAAGCCAAAAACCAAAACTGTGGCCATTGTTTTCCACAATTGGTACAACGGTTAATTCTCAGTATCAAACTGATGTATCAAAGCGTTTAATCGACCGTATTCGCTTTGAATATCGAGAACCACACAGTTGGCGATTGTTGCACGATAATCCACCTTCTCATCGTTCGTCAATTGCAAACAAATGTTTGTGCTTTATTTCCCGTATTTAGCTGATATGCTTCCTGCTTGTATTTTATATTCTTTAAACTGCATTTGGAGATGAAAGAAAACTGTTTTGCATCAATTAGTGAACGACAAGTAAAAAACCATTCAAATCAACGACACCAAATAAGTAATTTGATGCACTTCTTGAACATACAAATCGTTATATTTCTAGTGCGGGAGAATATTTTGAACAAATTTTTTGTCAAACTTTTTTCTTCTTCTTCTTCTTTGACACGACAGCCCTTTAAAGGGCATTGGCCCGTTCCACAACAGTTCGCCATTCCTGCCTATTCTGTTTTTAATTTTGTTAAGCCATTTCGGTTATTTTTTTAAATCAGAGTTACCTTCTGCTTCCAAAAGGTTTTTTATTTTTATACAAATTCAGTTCTTTATGTATGATTAGGTTTTAAATAGCTTTTGTTTGTTTAAGTTGTTAAAATTTTTGCTGCATGAGCAATAACATCGAAATTTAAAATTTGTTATAAATAAAGAGTTTCTTTAACAATTAATTTTTTTTAATTATAATTTATAACATTGAAATATTTAAATGGCCCCAGAATAAACTTTAATTTAATTAAAATCAAATTAGTCATTAAGCTTTAAGCGAAGGCTTCGCTATAATTAAACTTGATAACATGTTGCAAACAAACAGGAAGCATCATCGTTCTAAAGATAGACAGACGTCGAAATGATGCAAGTAAACTCGAGTACCACTTATATAAATTGAATTCTTCATATACAGAGGGTAGATAAAATGAAATCCACTGAGAATTGAGCATTTTATCTATTTAAAACATTTATTTGAGTACAGAGCATCTGGCTGGAATTTCCTCTACGTAAAAAATAGTGGAGATTTACCGGGCAGAATACTAGCTTTAATTTAAACAACTTATAAAGTGTTAGGTACATTTACTTAGAAAAATTAATTGGAAAATTATTAAAATCAATCTGACAGTTTCTTTTGGATTCTATTAGACTATCATGATTTTAAGCCAAACAATCCCCTTTGAAGAATAAACATGCTAAGAAAAGATTTAATTTAGAGTGTAAAGGAAATTAATTAAATCAATGTAACCACCAAAAAATCTAAGGCAAAGGTTTAACTACACGTTATCTTTCAGTAGAAGATTACTATCAGGAACCTTCTTTTACAAAAACGTCCTGCGAGAGGCATCCTTTAATTCGTCAATACTTCGCGACCTGCGTTGAAAAACTTCAGCCTTCAGGTGTCCCCACAGAAAGAAATCGCAAGAGGACAGGTCTGGTGACTAGCCGGCTATGAGGTGTCACCATGTAATGAGATGAGGTAGTCTGGAAACATTTGTCCCAGAACTTCGCGAGAAATTCTCGCCGTGTATGCGGTAGCGCCATCTTGTTGAAACCACAGTGGGTGCATTTCCACGTTCGTTGAATTTGGGGTCCACAAAATTGCGTAACATCGCAATATAGCGACTAGATGTAACAGTCACCGCGCGTCCTCAAAGAATTACGTCCCTATGATGCTAAATTCCATAACAACACACCAATTAGTTATACGCTGACTGTAAAGAAGTTACCTATGGAGTTGCCGACTGTCCAATATCAAAAATTCTGCTAATTGACGTACTTTAATAAATGAAAATAACTCTCTCTACTACTAAGCACAACGGCATCAGCTTGAATATTTGTCAGCATGTCCTCGCAAGCAGATTTCTGGGCGTGTTAACATTGTTTAAGGATCACTATCTATTTGTATTGATAGTATTGTAGTATTCTCCGCACTTTCCAGTCAGATATTTCCAAGACGAGAGCACTCTTAGCAGCAGAACGTTGCAACTCTGTGACAACCATGAGTTTCACTACTGTGATATTCTCAGGTGTCCAAACGCTACGACGTCTACCGGAGATTTTCGTTTGAATGCTATACCTGTCTGCCAGAAATTGAGTACACACAACATTATTGTTTTCTTGGTCGGAACTCTTCCGCAACAATCACAGAATCATCATTTTTAAAATAAGTCTTCAACACAACCACATGGTATTTACCACTCCACGTCATGACGGGCAATAAAATTGTGCTGCTCAAGGATGTACGACGGGAAGATTTTTCTGCCGGATCCAGTATTTTGTGTACATTGGCTTTAAGATGTTTCGTTATAGAATCGGTTGCGGATATTTGGAAAATAAAGCAACTGGGTGTATTAGACGCACCTCTATGAAGATGTTAATTACTATGTGGATCAGCCAGTTATCGGACGATCATGATTGCTAAGTTAAAGCGAAAATGAAAACAAACTCATTAAGATTAAAAATTTTCTAATATTTAATAAGAAATCAGACCAATGTTGGCTTTAAATATTAACTCTGAAACAAGGAGATACATAAAAAACTTTTAAATAGACGTAGGGTTAAATTATTTACATAAAAACAAGATAAGCCAAAAGTAATATTTTTGTTGCTGCTGCATGCATTCAGAGATTGAATCGGGTGTGGGCGTTTTTACTTTTAATTGTCTGGTATTATTCTCCTAATAACACTTTGATGGTGTTAATCCTCAATCCGAACAAATTTATTAGTTGCATATGACCCAGGAGACACTTATTGCCATTAAAAGGCTGTTGTTTTGAAATTTGATGCTCTGAATTGGACTGGCGTACCTTATAACTGCCTCTAGAAGCGATCTATACAAGATAATTGTACAGTCTGTGCGCAGGGGAATACTTCTGTTTATCGGGGGATACAGTAGCCTTGGGCGATTTGTTATATATTGATATCATATGTCCGGATGGGCTAGTCTCCAAATGCAGGCCTAAATATTTTATTATTTCAGTAGCAGAATTCTATGAGATGGTTGAGTTATTGTATTCTGAGAGACATATTTGAATAGAGAAACAAACCAACTGGGTGAATGTTCAAATTTTGGAGGAAACGTTTTAATTCAACCGGTAAATTTTGAACCCTTAAATCATTACATATTTTTTGGTATCACATCAATCAGATAAATCTAAATAAACTAAATGATAGTTGCGAATAGTTATAAGAAAGAAAAGGTTTACAGAACACGACTCTATTTTTGATGCAACATTTAAAAAATGTGGTTAGCCATATTTTCCTCATTTGAACGGGTTTGGGTTGATTGATCAACAGCCGTTTGATCGACAGCTATTTGAGCGACAGCCGTTTCATCGACAAGGCCATTTGATCGATACGGCCTTTTGATAGACAGCCGGTTAATTAACAATAAATAATTCTCAAGGAGTTATTGAGATATCGCCGATAAAAAGTCCCATAGAAAATACATTAGACTGTTCGACTTCATTGTTGGACATTTAAACCTAATTAATTAACTAATTAAATTATATCAAGTGAATAGATACAATTGTACCATTTAAAAACGAATTTATTTGTTTGTTATGAAAAAAAAGATATTTAATAACGGAAATTTAAATAAATACTAATAATAAAATATAATAAATAATTACAATTTTAAGTGATAGGCTATTCCTCTAAGAAAATTAGTGATTGGAACACTATTTTCTAGTCTATTTTGTATCACTGTCTGGAGACTCTTTTCTGTATTCAAGTCATCCTTTATCAATGCAGGCAGTGGTATCCCACGAGTGTGCTTCTCAATATCTGCTTCAATGTTGTTTTTTATTTCTCTTGCAATATTGAAGATATCAGTATGAACATTACCGACTAGAAATTTGAAGTGCCAAGGCTCACCCTAAAAGTGAAATAGATGTCAAAATATTTAATCAAATTATACTGTATTACTTTGTTTTGAGTTCTTGGAAGCCTACTTCATTGTTGTCAAAAACAGACCACATTTAAGAATTCAGTCTTCAATTCATCGAAAGAATGGGTATTTCAAAATTAGAAGACTGAAGTAAACATCGGTCACATTTATTTTTAAGGCCAAGTCTTTGCCTTTTACGATAAATGGTTTGACAAATGAAAAGACAACCCTTATTTTGTGCAGTGAGAGCGATTTCAGATGCATCGATGGCTGCTAGTTCGAAGTCGGTAATAATGAAATCGGGTTTAAGAACAACATCAATTTTTTTGATAACCCTTTTGACGTTTTGATGTTATTAGTGCGTACACTAATGGAAAGATGTGCTTGTTATCGTCTGCTCTGATTTGGCCATGGATAGCATACATTTTGTGAAATAGTCTTGGAGTTGTCTTAAAAGTACCGTCCATTGAACCATGTTTTGGCTTCATCTAATAATTTCAGGTTTTGAAATGCAACATCTGCAAACTCGCTACCAACTAATTGAAAATTCGATAATGATTCTGGTTTAGTTGGGACATTTTCACGTCTAATGCGTTAATATTTTGGCCAATGTGTAAGGGTTTGTCAATGCAAATCAGAATCTTTCGCGTCAACAAATATTCGTCCACATTGATCTTATCTTTATTGCGCTTTAAAGCAACAACTTCCATTTAATTTACCATTTTTAAATGCAACTAGGAAATGTGGCAAACATATAAAAGAGTTGAAATTCGACCTTTTGGTAAAAGCCAACAAGAAAGTACAGCAACACCAGCAACAGCAAACCTACCTTAAGAGGTTTTGATTGTCAGTGCAAGCCTTTATACTGAATTACACTGACGATACTCACTTGCTGTTCATTAACAATCAATAGCGTGCAAGTGTGCTCACAATGTTTTACTTGTCGATTAACAGACCTGTTGATTAAACTATTCTGTTAATTAAATGACCGCCCATCAAATAGCCGTATCGATCAATAGGTTGTCGATGAAACAGCTGTCGACGAACCGTCCCGGACCGAGTTTAAACACAGATCCGTTATATACACAAAAGTATCTGGACACCTACTATTGTAGATTCAGAAACTCATGTGACATATACTAATAAGATGTTGGTTCATTTTTAACATCAATCACATCCCGCACTCTTTTTGAAAGATTTTCTACCAGCGTTTGATACATGTCGGTATTGCCTTCCATTCCTCCGTAAGAATTGCAGTGTGTCTTGTTGCATCTGGCCTGATGCGAATCTGCTTTCCAATTCTTCCCAGAAGTGATGGATAGGAGTGGGTCGTGCCTCTATAAAAACCAATTTTTTCAGTTTTCAACACTTATCTCTTCATAAAAAACAGTTATTTCGTTGGTAGAAGTACAGAGTTATCAATAATACCAAGACACATCTCAGCGTTCATATTTTCGCCTACATTAACTAAGAGATCTAGGCGGAATCACGGAAGAGTCCCAAACTATAATGTCTCCGCCACTAAACTTGATTATTGGCCCAGATAAAAAGCGTTTTTCTGACATCCACCTACCTAAATACGTCCATCGAATTGCCAAATCGTAAAGAACTATTTTACATTATTCTACACTCCAATGGTGTTAAACTTGACGCCATTGCAAGCAATTGCAACGTATGTTGGGTTTAGGCGACCGCACGACTTTAAAAGCCCATATTTTTCAGCTTCTGACCAACTTGGCACTACGACGACGCCAAAGGCACTTTGAAATTCACGAATAACGTTGCCACCGATTTTTTATCACTACCTCTTCAGAGTTTAACAGCTACGACCATTAAGTTTACCTACCACTTCATTTCACATCCCAAACGTTTCCATTTTATAGTGACATTATTTACAGTTGAATTAGGCACCTATGGTAAAGTCAATAGCAAAATCACTTAAGTTTGGCTACTTATTCATTGTTTGTCCAACCTGTGTGACTTACCTGCACTTTTATTTCTTTCTATCTACTTCTCCATAGGGATATTTTCCCCCATATGGTTTAGATTAGTTGGGTGGCAAAAGAAAAATAGCGTGTCTATTGTTGTGTTACAAAATATTGGATCTACAGCAAGTATGTCATACTAGTCTTTCTCTTGTCTGCGCATCTTCTTACTGAATTATTTAATCATATTTATGTCATACGGATCTGACTTTTAGAGAAGACATTGTTTATTATAATTTACTATACTTATTGATTAAACCATATCGATAGCAATTTCTGGGAAGGTTTACCGAGCAAGTCTATCATTTGGGTACTGTCAAAGAAAATGTGAACCAAGAAAACTTTATTGGACCACCATTGCCCTCAAATGTTAAATTTCTATTGAGGACCAATAATTGGTTTCTCCGAAGAAATTACTGCGCTTATTTTATAGGAATTCGGGTTGATCAGAAGCACTTGTCGACATATGAAAAACGAAGCTTCACGCGTATCACATCTTCTTAGTCTACATTTTAAATCAGCTTGGCCAAGTGAAAAAGTGAACATGTTAAACTTTACGTGGGTTTCTATCCCAAGGTAATCAAACAAAAATTAACAATTTCGAAACTTACTAGCTATACCTCATAGGGCATAGAGGATGACTAATTCTGAAGGCCAAGTATAATGGCTTGCGAACTTACAAAAAAGACTTTTGTGGTAGTCTGGACTCCCATCCTTCCATTTTAGCCGCGTGCTGCTCCGGCGCCGCGGCCGCTCTTTTAAGGCCGTCTATTAAAATATGTTAATGCGACATGGTCTCGGTCTTTGTACATTCTGTATATCCATTATTGACGACAGACTCCTCCAAGACTCCGGCGAGCCGCTTCAATTTAAACGCCAAACGCACGGCTGTTTATGCGAAAGGTTAACGCTCCTCGAACCCGCCGCTCCATTAACCCGTTAAATCCCCCATAAAGACGGAATCGCGAGCGCGCTGCGCGCTGGACGCGGCGCTACAGACGCCGCGCGCCGGCGCGGCGCCGCGCGCCGCCGCGGCGCCTCGCTTGCGACGCATCCGGTACAAAGGGCGAGCCTGCAGCTGCAATTATGCAAATTGCTAATCTCGGCACAAAGACGGCTCGCTCGTGCGCGCTGATACCAGATGCCGGGCCCGGATTTTTCTGGGCTTCTTTTCAGTTTCCTGCCGGTCGCTGCCTACGCCGTAGGGGCGTGTGGGAGTATTTATATTCAAAGTTGGCCTATCTCCGACTTCGGTTGCTGTTTGCAAGTTTATGCTGGAACTATCTGGCATGAATGATAATAAATTGAATGGAGATAGAACGCAGATTTCTGCCTCTTTGTCTGCACTTTGCTTTGTTTGTGTTCGCCTCCCACTCTGCTGCTGTGTTTTGATTTCGAACGCGATTTGGGCTGTAATACAGGATGTTTAGCAATTTTCGCGGTTGTAATATGTCAGTTTAAATCACCTGGTATCTATATCTCATTCTAGTTATGTCGACAGCTAATACCTGATTATGTTTTTATGTTGTAAGACGCTTTGTTCATGTACTTATTTAATTTTAAATTAGCATGAATTAACTGTTAGGATTTGATTTGTATACTTTCCAATATAATTCATGAGGTCATGTCTCCAGGAACTTTCGAAAAAGCGTCTTGAACGGCAAGATGCTGTGATTAAGAAAATACCAAAACTAAACCTTTTTTCTCTTCTGTGAAACAATCACAATCGTCGCCATGGACTTTAACGACTTCAAGATCAATTGTAGTGCATCAAATGAACGGCTGCAAGATGCTTCGAGTTCATAGAGCTTTAAAAATACTCTCAAACAGGTAGCCCCATTACACCAATGGAGGTTTCATTGTAAAATAGCAGAATATAATACGGAAGAACGTTTGCATTGTTGCTCTTTTAAGAGGTATTAAAGTTGTAAAGGTTTTTTTACCAATTCATGGTGATAGTGAAACATTAGATTCTATAAGAAATGGCGAGGTTTGCGGAGTTTCCAAGATAAATAATTGTAATAAACAAACATATTGGTGGAACGAAGAAATTAAGAATAAAATTTAAAATAAAGAAAATGAGATCGAAAGAGTACCTAAGCAAGAAACAGAAGATACGTAGAGAAAATACAAGGAACAAAGAAGTAAAGTCAAACAGTTAATAAAAGCAGCAAAAGAAAGGTCATGTGGTAGCTTTGAACGCAATATGGAAACTAATGATACAGGAAATCAAAAACTGTTTTATAGATTATTTAGAAACTTCAGATTGTGAAGTAAAAATGATAAGCTTATAACTGATAAAATGGAAGTTCTAAGGAGATGGGAAGAATATTTTCAAAAAATCCTGACAATAAAGAAGGGAATAATTCAAGCGAAAAAGAAGGAAAAAAGTATTGGAAAGAACTGAAGAAATAACTAATGATTAACCAACAATAGGTGAACTGTGGAAAGCTATAAAAAAAAAAATTTAAAAGCGGCAGGACCCGACGGGATAGAAGCAAAAAGACAAGACTATTCCTTAAAATTTAAAAAAAGCTCAACATACAACAACAATACCTAAAGATTAGAAAGTAGAGATAGCTGCCAAAACTACCATGTAAGGTTTACGAGCGACTGCTAGAACAAAAATTAAGAAAGAAGATAGAACCACAGCTACCAAACTCGCAGAGAGGTTATAGAAAGGGCCACGGTATACAAGATTCTGAGGCAAGGCATATTTAGCATTTATTGATTTGGAAAAGGCTTTTGATCGGGTACCCAGAAAGATAATATGAAAATATGACAAGAAGAGGAGTAGGAAAACAACTAATTAGGACAATAAAAAGTGTATATAAAAATAGCAGAAATTATGTCAGAACAGTTAATAATAATAGAAAGGTTCTAACGCCCCGCATAAAGTCACGGCCTGCAAACTGAGAGGTTAAGGCTCTCATATGTTCGCTTTCTCTGCGCGGTCGTTGCGCACCATATCTGATGCGGAGCAATGTGGCAAGCAGCAGGTCTTAGACGACCGCTATTATTACCCCTTGTTCGAGTGAACGCAGATACTCAATTGCTTTTAGTGACTTTAGAGAGCACTGGTAATGAACCCGGATCGGAAAGCATTGCAGCCCGCCCCTCAACCACGAGACCACGCTGGCTCGGGTGGACTATTAATCCCCCTACTATTCATTAAACTGTGTGAACCTAAAGTAACTAAGTAATAAAAATTTCTGAATGTGCATGTTGTAATATTTGCATCTAAGAATTCTAGGGTAACCTAGAAAATTGAAAAGAAACGGAAGAACATAACATGATAATAAACATAACAAGAACTATGGTCATGATTATATCTAAAAGGGAAGTAAGTACAAGTGAATGTAAAACTAGACAATTGTAAGTTGGAACAAGTTAAACAAAGTGCAGCAAAGTTTTACTACTCAATGTCAAATACAATCCTGAAGATTAAAAAATCACAAGGAAAACAAAAAGTACGGTATATAAAACAGTTTTCTAACCAACTTTGATATTTGGAAGAGAATCTTAGGTGTTAGCAAACAGATAAAAGAATAAATTACAAGCAATGGAAATGAAATATCTAAGAATATTGGCAGGGGTTACCAGAAGAAATAAGGAACCAAATAATTCGAGAAGAATTAGAAGTTAAAATGCGACAGCTGCAATGGTTAAGACACATAATAAGGACGAACAAAGATAGACATGCTAAGAGAATATGGGAATCGAAAACAGGCACAAATTAACCAAAAGAAAATCGCGAAAATATGGACTAAGGCTGTGGGAAATTAGTTTATCAGAGGGGATAACGTGACAAAAAGCAAAGACATTAGCGCAAAACAAAAAACAATGGACCGGATTCCTCCATCCAAATAAGAATATGTATTTAAGTTTGATATGGTTTTACACTATTTGGTAGCCAAACATGTTGCAAAATTTGGAAATAAAGAAAGAGATATTTTCTTATAGCTAACAAATACAAATATCAAAGAATTTATTATACAGTTAGTCTAACAAGTTAAGGCAAAGATTGTCCAAGAGGCTGTAAATTCCAAGTATTATGCCATAATTATGGACTCAACGCCAGATGTCTTGCGTCCAGGACAACCAACTCTTGTGTTTCGCTATATGCTATTTTAGGGAACGATTTTTAACCAACTGTGCTTATAAAGGTGAAGAGACAATAAATTATATAGGTCTTGACTTAAATAACTCTAACTAGGATAATGCCAGCAACATATTTGGGTACTAACAAAGGTCTTTAGAATAGATTGATAGAAGTAAATTTTCTGCCCACATAGATCTCTTGCGCGGGTCACCATATATAACTATCTTTTGAAAGTTTGTTAACCAAAAAAATGGGATATCTTACAGATTTGCCTTAAAAAGAAATCGTTATCGTTAAAATCTTTGTCAACATACCAATGGAATACCCGTACCGATGCCAATCAATTATTATACAAATTGTGTCAGGCGATGTTTGATCCTCTGACATGATAGTGATAAGACTAAGAATGTACAGTTTAAAGCAAACGTAATATTGGAAAAACTTGACAATGTTCTTGTTAAGTTTCAAGAAATAAGTGAAAGGCTTCAAGGGCAAAAGAAAAGGACAGAAAAAGGTCGTTACTCTATACAGTAGTTTAGAAGCATTTATAAACACTCTTCCAGACTAAGATGCGTTTTCAAGGCTAGAAAAAGAAAGCAAAACTGAGATGCCTAACTGCGGTCTACAAAACAAACATTACAAGAAAGAGAAAGCCAAAAGTTCCTTTTAGTGAAAACAAAAATAGAAATTACAAGTTTTCTGGACGACAGTCTATCATGATAGAAACATGTTATACGGCAATTGAGTCTCTGAAGCTTAACTTAGTACGAATAAGAACAATCTATATTTCTATAGGAAATAGGGCAGATATTGAAAAAGTATGCTCCTGATTTAGACAAAACATTTAGGCCTTTATCTACGATTTTCTTTTCTTCACTCAGTTCGACATACATTTTTTCCATTTCTTTCAGTCCACTGCTAACCTTTTGGCCTCTATCCAGAATTTCCCTTTTGTCTTTAGTTCTTTCTCGATAGTTTCATCACACGTTTGTTTTGGTCTTTCTCTTCTTCCTTTGCATATCATTTTCGATTTCCAAATCATCCTTGTCTGTGCATTTTATTCTATCCTTTTATTAAAATCTTCTACAGGTTCAATCTTTTAGTTTATTTTTAAATCTTTCTCTTTTTGTTATACCTTTTACTCTTCTTAACTAGTTCATCACTACTGCCCCGATGTTGCTTATATCTTGTTCAGATAGCACCCAAGATTCGCATCCAAAAGTAAGAATTGGTCTGTGTATTGCCTTGTACACCTTCAACTTTGTATCTCTTGATATTTCTTTTTCGTTGATAAGGCCTTTACTCAGTGCATAATACACTTTATTAGCCGGCTATTCTTCTGTTTACCTCTATAATTTGGTATCCTGTTTCTTCTACAGTTACTCTCAGGTATTGAAAGCTATTTACTTGTTCTATTTTTTCTTTGTTTATTTTAACCTGCATTTCTTTCTTTTCATTTGCTATTACCATTATTTTCGTTTTTGGACTTGTTCATCTTCATTCCATTTTGGATTAGTACTTCGTTCCACAATTGCAAAAGAAAATAAGAATACCAAACCAAAAACATAATTAGAACTACAGGACTTCTAGCATTAATGAAGTCATAGGACGTAAAGTCTACTTTTCCCAATACTGCCGTCATTCTCAAAATTTTCCTAATTATGGGAGTTACTAACTGCACTGGAGAACGATACTTTCAGTTTTAAGGGAGTAAAAATATTTTTGAGATCAACCTTAACACAAAAACAATGACGAACTATGTCATTGTATTTATTGATAATGAATTTCTTTTATCTAATCTTTTCTTCATGACATAGTCTAGAGGTTTGCTTATTATCAAGCTAAGAAAAAATGTTTTCTAAATTAAAATTTTAAGATAATAAAATTTGTTTTTATTTATCCTCATTGATGTGTAATGTAAGTATGCAACGAAAATTGAAAATCAAATATTTTGTCTAAACCATAAATTTCTTTGTTATTTTTGGTAACGTCCCAAATATGTATCTAAAATTTGAGGGAAGGGGAGGGGGGTAAAAATAGTCAGTCTAGGGCGCCAAAAACCTTAATCAGGCCCTGACGGGCAATCACTTCTACTACAGTAGAGCTTCTGTAAAACAGCTATTATACAAATAAAGTAATGGTGCCCCTATCCACCAAATTAAAAGCGGGAAATTTTGTAATTTTTTCATAAAAATACTCTCCTGCTCTTCGGGGACTGGATTGAAAAACTGCTTGCACCGATCTGGCATCACCGGAGGACGGAGTTCCTCTCCAACATGTGACATCAATTTGAAATTGCAATCGTACTCTAAGACACACAAAGGACAACTTTTTAAGGATATAAATAAACGTTATGGCCGCCGAGACGGACTCTAATGCTCCCTTGATATTCATGTCGTCGTTGTTTATCGCGACAGGAACGATGCGAATGGCACACATTCCCTGCCTTTTTATTAAATTCATATCACAGATACCAGACACAATGAATAATGGCCGCACATGCACCGCGCTGCATCGGGCCGATGTATAAAACATGGGCGCCTTGCATGCGGCGCGATAGCGCGCCGTCCAATTTTTCAAACGCGCTGTTTATGGGCGCCAGCGTCCAGGTGATGGCCAAGGGCCGGCGCCCATAACAATGCAGCAATAAAGCCCGTTTTGGAATGCGCGGCCCGTGACATATTAATATTTGCGTTTATTTGCCCGCGGCCCCGGCCCCGCGCCAGGGCCGGAAATACCGCGCGGTCTGGGCGCCACTTCGCATTCATTTATGCGAGCGTCTGCGAGGTTAACAGCTTCCAGCACAATGCGCTTCGACAGGACCAGACTCTTGGGCGGTTCGCACCTCCAGGAGTGATTTGCGTCTTTTGGCCGGAAGGAGGGGGAGCAGTGATGCAACAATTTGCAAATTGATTTCTGAGGCTTTGCTCATACATGGATATATTCAATAGATTGCGTCCTGACGTACAAAGAAAATTTTGCGTAATCGAAAAGAGGAACCATTCAAGATAAGGAGCAGATATTACAAGATGGTTCCAATAGTTTCTATTAATATTTGTTAACATTAATATGGTAATGGAGGGTAATTGTGCGCACTTAATTTTTATTTATCGGTAAGATGATTATAAGTGAATATTTTTGTTATCTAAATGGATATTTTGATAGAAGGGAAGTTAAAGAATGACATCACACTATAAAAATAAACCTAAAACTTGATAATTTATTATGGCACCCAATATTTTTGTTTCAGTAAGACACCATTTATTAAAACTCATCAACAATGGTTACAAACAAAGTTCCTATGTCTTTCATAAGATTCATCACAACCTGGACAGATGTAGATTTTCTCCTTGGACGTTTGTTCATCATTAGATGTGCTTGGAACAAATGTTAATTGTTATGTAATGAAAGACACTGATGGGGTTCCTTTATGGTTTATGCCACTTCATGTAGCTTTGGATGTTTTATTTGTTTTTGCAACTTTTTTTGGGCTCTTGATTTCATCCGTTCTTCTTTATTCCTTTTTTCCTGCTCTCTTAAGGTGTTCTTAACCACAAGAATGTTTTTATAAGGAAACGATTTCAGATTTTTGACATTCTCTTTATCTCTTCTTTTGGTTTTGACATTTCCGCAAAAAAAGATAAATATTTGTGATAGGAACTTCAGGCAAATTAGTGGGACTGGTCCGTTTAGCTGAGGGCCCTTCACTTATTTCTTGAACATCGGCTTCTCCTTCTTCTCCTTTCTGCTGTCCATTTTCATGTCTCTCTTGTTGATCACTAGCTATAGACTCATCGAGTTCTGTAACTCTTGGTAACTCAATTCGATATTGTTAAGTTCAGTCGCTCATAGATGAAACTAGTGATACTACTTTCAAGCAGAAGTAGCGTAATCCTCACCACAAACAACTGAATTCTCAATAAAATTTAACACAATCTAATCCATTCATTCTGGAGGGCTCAAGGGCTTATCTTATTTACACTAACAATTATACAATATATTTACTGAAAATTGATATATTACCTATTTCAACATAATAATCTTACAGATTGAACAACAAAGCTGACGCTCAGTAGTGCAAACAGCTGAAAAAGCAACTGCGTTTACTTAGCCACATGCACACGGTTACCCTCCATTACCTTAAATAAAAAAGTAATTTTTAATGGATCTTCATTGGAAGAGAAAAAGCAATTTTTCAATTTAAAAATTTAAATTACGTTAACTAAATCAACTCCGTTATAACAACATTGTTTTCTTATTACTGGAAATTTTTGCCATATCCTTATTAATATATCTCGCTCAGTTTTGTACAGATGGGCTTGAAGGGACTTTCATGTCGCTTGTAGTTTGACATGGAATCGAGAGATAGGAGATCTGCCATGTACAATACATTAATATCCTAAAGACTCAATTATTACTCACTCTGAAAGCAACAAAGACGCTTAAGAAGCTCATTCCACCAATCAGAAAACCTCTTTAGTCTAACTTTATTAATACAGAAGAAGCTAGAGACTGGGAGAAAACTACACTTAATCTTCTTAGACGTAGCAAAAGCATACGATAATGTACCACAATTAAAGCTATGGGAAGTGTTGAAGGACAGCAACATCAATAAAAACATTAGTTAAAGCCGTACAAAGCCTATATAAAGATCAAAAAGCAAAAGTAAAGATAGGAGCGGATCTGACAGCATTTCAAATAACAAAAGAGCTGAGACAGAGCTGCTGTATTTCTCCAACATTATTTAAAATATATATATATATATATATATATATATATAGATAAAATACTAGAAAGATGGAGGACAAAATGTAAAGAAATGGGAATACCGATAGAAGAAAACTCTACACTTTACACGTTACAATTCCAGGACGACCAGGTTATCGTAGCGCAAAACGCAGAAGACTTAGAATATATGATAAGAAAAGCCGAAGAAGAATATGCAAGATGCGGATTGACAATTAACCCAAAAAAATCAAAGTATTTACGTATAAGAAAAGAAAATAACATGATAAATTTGAAAACATATATAAATATAAATATAAAAATATAAAAGCGTGCTCAGAAGTGAAATACCTGAGAGCTGCGATAGGTAAGCAAGGGCTATATGAAATAGAAGTTAAAGAAAGAGTAAAACAAAGACGACGAGCAATTGGCGCTTTTAATGGAATATTGTATGGACCATAAGTATGGCAGTTAAACAGAAGACGCAAGATCCAGTTAAAAGCACTAGAAATGGCTTATTAGAGAAGGGCAGCAGGAATATTCAGGTTAGAAAGGAAAAGGAACAACTATGTAAAAGAAGTAATGGGAATTAATAACGACATAAAAGAAGAAATAGAAAAACGCGAATTATTATGGTATGGACACGCAAATAGGATGAAAGAAGATCGAATACCAAAGAAAGCAATGAGGTGACAACCAAAAGAAAGACGTAAAGTGGTAGACCACGAAAGGGCTGGAAGGAAAATATACACCATTTATTACTAAAATGGATGCGTGGGAAAATAGACAACAGTAGAAGGAGATACTGGACGCCGGAAGACCCGGATAAAGGTCGTAAAGCAGCGAAAAGAAACGATACGTGGGCTAAAATAGACAAACACAAAAAGCTACTTTTCAAAAAATCTGTCTACCGTTTTCACAACTCCAAACCTGCAAAGTACCTATGACGACTCCGAAATCAATTTTATGAATGCCGCCCAATGCCAGATTTCAGTGCCATAAGATCATTTTTACCATCTGAAGTTCTCAGCAAATCATTTATAAACATTGAAAAAGCTCCAGGGTATAATATGATTATGAGAAAATTGTTGCAACATCTTCTAAGAAAGGCTAGATTTCCGCTCACCACTATTTATAGATAAAATGCCCGGATCATCATGATGGCAAAGCCTAATACACCACCTAACCAATCATCCATATTTATATATATTACCTCTAATGTTAAAAATATTCGAAAGACTTTGCCCATTGCCCATTGCCCATTGTACGATATACCGAATAATGAAATGTCTTGATTCCAAAAACCTGAGTGCAGATGCATTTCTAGATATAAAACATACCTTTGCCAAAATATGGCATAATGATGTATTGAAGATTAAATTACAAGTCATATTTATCTGATGTTGAAATCCTACCGAATTGAGAGGTTCTTCCAAGTAGCAAAAAAAATAATGCAATTTTGAATTACCGGCTAATCAAGTCAGATGTATCACAAAGTAGTATTTTGAGGCCACTGCTATACCTGATTTACCCCTCCGTCATGCTAAGCTCAGAAAACACTTATATAGCCATGTCCGCAGACGGTGTGGCGATGCTATTAACCATTTAAGTAATAGCAGAATATTTACATCATCTCGATCTACTGCGAGACCGAATCACCATTTGGAGAATTATTGTTAAAAGCGATAAATCAGCACAAATAACCTCCACAAACAGACGATTAGACTGCCTACAAACTAACAATATCCAAATTCCAATAGAATCTGAGCAAAAACGTCTAAGGATGCACCTTGATGCAAAACTTATCTGGAGCACACACATCAAAATTAGAAGAAAGCAGCTGGATCAATTATTACTACCAAACAAGCTACTCCTTTATAGAATAATCTTAAAGCCCATATAGACCAACCGGATCCATAAATGGGGCTGTGCAAAGTGACCCCACTCCAAAATTTTGTAGTGGTTTCCAGTCCAAGACCGGTCGCATGATGACGGATGCGCCATGGTGTATAACTAACGAGATTCTTCACATAGACCTGACGATCTAGTATGTAGCTGCCAAAATTCACAAAATTTACAAGATCATACAACAACAAATTAGTAGAACATGAAAAGGACATTAGAATAATTTGCAAACCAGCCAGCAGTACCAAGAAGATTTAAGTGTAAATGATCACGAGATTTAGCTCGCAAACTGGTCAAAATTAATGTATACCCTCTGGGAGAATAGGAATGGCTTAATCCTAGCTCGTGACATGTATGATAAAATTTACTTATTACTCATTTTGTAAGAGTAGATTATAAATATGCAAATAGATTATAAAAAAATCTTAAGGCATTACCTTGAAAAATTGGAGATTTAGGTTGGATATTCGTAGTTTTTTCTTTGCTTTTTTGATACATAAGATCTCATGCATTTACGTATCTAGTAGAGTAAGTATTTTTTTTAGTTGTATCATAAACCTAGTGCCATACCTTGACGAAGGCCTGAGTTACATTAGAAATACTTCAGAGCAGTATCTCTTTTATTGGTGTATTGCCTTATGCTGAAAGAACGTATTACATACTCTCATATCATTCATGATACAAAAATCAATTATTCTTTTCCCATTTGTGTTCTTTGTGCTTTCCCCAAATGGTCCTATTTGATCATCTTTTTCTTTTTTTGTTTCAACCCTTCCATTAAAATCTCCGACAATTATTACATTATCTGTTGCACTGTCCATCTCATCCTGTATCTGTTCCCAAAATATATCTTTCACATCTTTAGCCTCATTTTCCGATGGTTCATAAGCTACTAATATTGTCCTTACCTCATTCTCTTCCTTCTCTACATCAATTCTTAACAATCTTTCAGATATAATTTTCCAATTTTTAACATGATGGAACCAGTTTTTATGTATTAGAGCTGCCACCCCTACTTTAGCTCGTTCAGTCTCATCGACTCCTCCATAAATTAAATAATGCCCATTTTTAAAGGTAATACATCTCTTCCCTTTTTTCTTAGTTTCTGTGACACCCAATACAGTCATATTTGCCCTTTCAAACTCATCAACAAGTTCCTCTTCCTTCCCATTTATACTTTGTACATTCCATAGTCCCATCTTCCATTTTCCTTCCTTTTCTACATCATTCCTTATCCTTAAATCATTACCTTTTTCATTGCCATGTTCGTCATCCTTATAACCTCCTGTCCATCTATTAACTAGTTTTTTCTCCAGCTCGTTCGGGTTATTTTTCGTAACTGTTCTTCTTCAAGGGAGTCCCCGTCAGGTGATCTCTCCAGGACTGTACGCTTCGCACTGTTAGATTCTCCTCTTTGCTCACTCATCTATTATGAGTTTGTTGTACTTAATAAACGCCCGTAATCCGTTTCTTCCTCAATCCATATGTCCGTTCCTTTCAGCAATTTCGTGTTCATAAATATCTTCGTTCTGGTTCCTTCTTTTATACCTTTAATAAGAATTGGTCTCGTTCCCATCTCGTTCTCCTTTCCGATCCTTATAACCTCCCCCACATCTTCCTTAGCATTTATTTCAACTCCAATTTTTTGCATTATTAATTCAACTTTTTTCATTATTTGCTCCTCTTTTTCATTCTCAACTTTTTTCACCCCTTTTATTACAAGGTTCGTCTTTCTTATCTCCCTCTCTAATATCTCCAATCTTTTTTCTTGCTCTGTTACCTGCTTTTTCAGCACAGTATTTTCGGTTTTAATTTTTTCCATATCTTGTAATATTTGATCCATTTTATTATTCATATTTTCCTGACTCTTTTGTATTTTTTCAAACATTTCTTCCACTCTCGTCATCTCCATCGTCGTTATTATAATTTTACGCACCTGCAACACCTTATGCTCAAATGTATAACTGGTTGCCTATACCACTTCAAATTGAAATTTGGTTGAATATTATCTTTCTTTATCTTTAACCTTTCATTAGCTGCACACTTTAATTATATCAGGCTTATACTACTCAGTATCTTACGCTCTAAATTTTATTCAGCGCCAGAAACACCGCGATTAACTTCACTTCCAGCACCTTACTGCTTTTTAATTTCTCACAGCACCGCCCTAATCCAATTTTAGATGTTGGTGAAAAATCAAACGCACTATCAACCTTCGGTGTTCCCAATCTTACCCCTCAGTTGAACTATGAAGTATTCAAAATAGTTTAACTAATCAGGTTTTATATTTGTGTAGACATTTTCTAATAAAAGGGCGAAGTTTTGAAGAGACACCTCAAAATGTTTCAGATTGTCTCTCTCGATAGCATTGTGCTGCTTTATAACAGTAATTTTGACTTTGGTGGCGATTCTTCGGCATTTCCATCTATTCTAAAGATTTAGAAATAGCTGCGTGCACTATAGATTCTTATTTTTTTTCTTTTTGAATTCTGGAGACAAAAATTCTTTTCGGTGTAGAGCGAGAACGAAGACATTAGTTCAAATTTTATCATAGACGATAGAAAAATTGTTAGAATGAGAAACGTAAAATTTATTCTTATTTACAAATTTAACATTGCAAATTTTATGTTTTTATCCTTTCCCTTAAAAAGTGACAGAATCATTTAGTGTACATGCAATAATACATTTTATTTGTGGCTTTAATTGCATATATATTTTTATTATTAGTTACAACCCATTTATAGTACCAATAGGACAATAACAAAGAAAAGGGCATTTACTAATAAGCTCTACTGTATACTTCATAGCATCAGTTAATGTGTTGTTCTTTCATTTTGTAGTATTTTTTATATTCTTAATATAGTAAAATAACTAATAGAATTAATTTTTCGCCTGTCTATCTTAATAGAAAAATAAATTTTACACAGGAATTAAATTAAAACCATCAGAACTGAGTGCAGGGCTAGATATTTGTATCTTACAAGCAAGGCCTTTTGAAATCTGCGTTTAATGGGCAACCTTTTTACGGTGGAGCGCGCCAATTTGACATCAAACAGTCGCAGCTGCGACAAAGTGAGAGTTCACGCTACAGCCGAGAGTAGCGTGTCAGCCTTAAACTTGTTTACGATTCACAATGGGTTCGACTATTATCTTTATTAAAATAATGTTATTTGTAGGCACAGCCCATTGTCATGGTGATCCCGACACAAACAGAGCGTCGCAGTAATTTTAAGTGCTCGTAAAGGAAAAACAAGGCGGGCGGTAATAAAGTGCAACTGGATATGCTGGATATGAGCGACTGCCTTTGCTTTAATATTATCATTAAAAGGAAACTGCTCTTTTATGGCCGCTCTAAAGGATTTAATGGTCTCATGATAGCCCGAAAGATATCGGGTGATGCGCCAGTGTCAGCTTCGAATTTTGTTCGTTAAGATTTAATGATTTTTATGACCAGGGAGACCCGTAGAATTGTTAGTCTAATGAAAGGATATTGTACAAATACGTTAACAATTCTATTACTAATAACTAAAAAGTGCCTGAAGCACGCCCTGATATTTGGACTTTAAAATCAATTCTAGCACACAAATATTGTATATTGTTTTGGGATCTGTACCAATTCTTTGATTGTTAGTTCTACTGAAAATGACCAAATAGACAAAACCATAATTAATTTATGTGTGATTTACAATTGCATCAATAATAACTTGTTTGTCCAATGGAACTATATTATATCGTAAAAGAATGCCGTTGTCCATCTCTCTTTTCATGGGCGACTCTTGTATCTAGTCATATATTCTCTACACTTGCAAAACATTGTTCTCGTATTGGTTTATCAACTTTAAGTCATTAATGCTTTTTCAGACGATAGAAATAGACAATTGTATTTCTTTTATAAAAAAAGATGGATAAGTCACAGCAAGAACACCTAAATTGACCTACCCATGATATAATCTTAATTCTGAGGAAAATTCACTTGAAAAGTACAGTGCTGCCTACAAAAATATAAATATCATTTTCAAACATTATCACAACGGTAGTACACATAAATCCCATATACAAATTGAAATTGCACTTGATATGTCACCTTTACATGTTTTTTACATATTCTTAATGGTGCCACTTCATTGCTTCTTTAGGAAAAAAGTTCCTTGCAATAAATAGATTTGTGTCATTCTTGTGCCCCTTTAAAGATAAGGAAATGCAAAGTGCGTTTTAGACACTTAATCAATATAAGGAATAAGAAATATATGTGCTGTTTAGCAAGAAACTTTAGTTGTTTGCATATTCACTAGACATTGCACCTTCAGATTTTCATTTATTTAAGTCCTTACAAAATTCTCTTTGAAAGTCATAAAAAACCACCGCTAAAAGTTTTTCACTCGGAAGCCTAAGTTTTGGGAGGACCAAAGTTGCATGGAAATGGAGAAAGGCTGTTGAACAAAACGGTGAATACATAGTTGAATAAACATCGACAAAAAAAATTTTGCCTTTGAATTAAGCCTAACATGACTCATAGTACTACACCAAATGTGTAATTAGAAACAGGATAATATCCTCTATAAGAATAGAAGGAGAAGAATCAAAAAATACTCTCCGAACAACCTAATAAAAGTCAAATAAAAAAAAAACTGCAAAATTTATTACAACAGAACCTTTACAGACGTTGAGATTACTGAGATTGCAACTTTTTTATTATTAGAAGTTTGAATTTTTGTGATAAAATATGATCAACCCTTTTTTACTTCAAAGTCAGTAACAGAATTTGTGGGTGGGGCCCATTTTATTATCCGAAAAACTTTTTAGGTAGCTCCTACGCTCCCGGCGTCGTCCTGCAATTTGAATAATGGAGACGGACGTGGCGGCCCAGGCGGGCGTGAAACGCGCCGGAAAAATCCCGAGGAGCCAAATTCGCCGGAAAAAGCAGCAGACACGCGCTGGAGAGCTCTCCTATCGCGAATTTCTGCTTATTGCGCCGCCTTAATTTAGGTGTCTGCGTGCCTCGGCTTCCCCGAATTTCTGGAGAGGCGCTGAAGAGGGCTAGATCGGCCGTAATGTAAAAATTGTGAGGGTTATTGCTCGGCTTCGTCGAATTTATTAGGACGCGCGTTCCCGGCGGTTCTCGTGCGTCCGGTGAAAGATGGCATTCGCGTGCCTTCTGCTAAGCGAAATTGTCTACCCAATTTGATGTAGCACTTCATCAGAAGGGGGAGTTTTACTGTTTATTGTTAGAAAAATCTCTGTTCTTGCAGTTAATACTTTTTCGCCTTATAGCTTTATCGTTTCATTAATTACGATAATGATGAAGGAGCAAAAGCTTAGAATTATTACCAAGTTTCTCACGACAGAACGCGTAAACCATCGGAAATTTTAAAATAGCAATAAAATCACCAACATCGACCGAAGGTCAGCGTGACTAAGGAGACTATTTGCGTTGTACGCCTTCTTTTCGAGATTGAACTCAAATTAACGGCTGCCGAAATTTCTTTTTAGTCAGAATGAATTACGACAGGATTTAGAGAATTAAAGGCATTCTACTTTACGGCAACTCCTAACCGCATACAGTTGCTTGAACTCGGCAAAAATAAGAATTTTGTTCATAACTATACTGGAATACCTTTCCTACATTTTGGAATTACCATCCAGCGTTTATAATTTATTTGGACCACTAAGAGGAACGTTTGAAGGACAGACGAAAATATTGCTGTCGAAGCGTCCGTTTGCGATCGGTTGATATCACAAAACTTCAATTTTCAGTTGCATTTCTAAGTCAGATCAATATAACCTGGTAGTCGCTGAGAGTAAACTGTAACGCGTATGCCTGAATAAGGACGGCTTTAGACGTTAGTGGGTGAGCTTTTCCAATGCACAAACAGAGAAGCGAATCTACATTAAGTTTAAACAATTTGTGCGGCGGCGGTGCAACCTGGCAGCCGGTGAAATTGAATTGTAATACGCAAGCGTGATTAATTTGGATTAGATGTTAATGGGTCAGCAGCTGCAATGAACACACAAAGAAGCAAAAATACATTAAATTTTGATCGAAGACGAAATATTTGCCCGCAGAAATTATTCGAATGATTTGGGAGGTATTCAAAACGGTAAGATGAGTGCAGCAAAAATAGACCCGGTACAAACAATTCAGGGATTGCTGGGAACCTGTTAAAAGAGATCCGCGTTCTGAAAGACGGCAACTAGCAAAACACCGGAAAATTTTAAACTTGTCCAAGAACTGGATTATTTGCTGTTTCCAATTGTAAATCACACTTGAACAGTCGAAATTGGATTACGAAAAGGAAGGACGATTAACAAAATGAAGAACGCGACTAGAAACCGGAAGGAATAGAAGAAACGGATTGCTGAATCGCCAATGAAGAACCCGACACCCGAATAAGGTACGGGAATGGGAAAAAATGCAAATGACTCATTTATGGAAACTTACCTTATAGTAATAAACCTTTTCACAAAAGACGGTCAAAAAGTGAAGAAACAAACTTTTATATACTAGAATAACATTAAGCAACTTACGGTAATGAAATAATAAATTAAAAAGAGCGTAACTAACGCAGATACGTTTGTTATACTGAGAGTGTTCCTACCTTCGTATTTAACGATAAAAAAATTGGGATTTATTTTTTAACATAGTCGTGAATGGTAGAAGATTACCGTCACACTGAAATACCATCAAAGAAATGATCACCAAAGTCTTTTGGGATCGTCATTTTTTCATAAGAACCAAACTTTATTATCGACCCTTAGCTTATATTTTAAGCTTCTTTTCTGCATTTAACGTATCCGTAAAGAAGTGTAATGTTCGAAATCCCAATTTATTGAAAAAATCTCAAATATACAGTTTAACGAGATGTTTAACAGAGCGTTGGAGTAGTTTCTTCTCACAGAGCCGCTTCAAAGGAGACCAAGCCCAAAACGATAATTTATCAACAAATATGGCGTCACTCAAATTTCTTTATCCTTCACAAGAATTTTTCTATATGCTTTTGAGTAAGTAATGCTTTGAGGTTATTAACGTTATTGGTGGTACTGAAGTAATCGATTTCGATGAAAATATTTTCGGTGGTGGGGGGCAGGTAGGTCTACGTGTGAACTGTGTTTCGAACCATGGTTCGCTAAGGGGGCGAAGTTTCCTTTTTACGAAAATTGAAGATTGTCCAATGGCCTAGATGACTCTTACCTAGGTAATGGGATTTCCTTCTGGTTAGTAAGCAACGGTTTTATAGTCCTACTTTGCCATGTAGTGTCTTTAGATGTTTGACAAAATTTTGGCAATAATCGTATTATCACTTGAGCGGTTTTATCGGGGTTCTTTATCCCTTCCCCGATTGGTCAATTTATTTACTGCGTTTTTTTATCTTGTGTAAGTGTTTGAAAAATCTTCTATAACTGTTATGTTAAAATATTCGAAAAAGAGAAACCACAATCACAAAAAAAAGCTTTTCTACAAGTTGGCAATTATGACAAAACTGATACTTAATCAGCAGATTTTGGTTTTAACCTTTTGTTAGCTAGGGTTCAAAGCTTTCAAACAACGCTTGTGTTTACGGGCTCAAAATTTACGGTGAGACTACCAAGATCCTTATCTAACATTTGGTTAAAAATATACCAAGGCGAGTTAGGATTTTAGATTGACATCTTTACATGATAGCGACGTTAGTTTTACTGCCGCAGTCCAGCAATTCCATTCCGTAAGTCTAATGGCCTTTGTATATCAGTTATCTATTGATAAGTCCAAGCTCTATGTGGTTCTTTTTTTTTATACGTTTTCGCCAAGCCTGTTTATTATCGAGAGGTAGTCCCAAGTATTTTGTTATGGTGAACTGAGGTACTTCGATATTGTTTAGGTAAATTGATGGGCACTGCACTTTTCGCAAGGTGAATATCACATGGCTTGGTTTTGATTAATCAACTTTTGCTTTGCATTTCTTGAGCTAGTCTTCGAGTTATTTAAGATGGTTTGGACTTGGTGTGGTGCGATATTTACATCGTTGTGACTTGTGAGTATAATGTTGTCAGCGAAGGTACCTATAGTTGCGGCAATTGTGGTTAGGAGGCCAGAGCTGAATAATATTAGATTAGGAAAGGTCCCAAGACGCTTTGCTGAAGTACTCCTGATTGAATTGGGTACAGTGGTGAGACTTTATCTTTAATTTTTTTTTCTAGATTGTCAGTTCCTTAAGTACGATTGTAGTAGCTTGTAAAATTGAGGTGGTCAAGTTTGTTAAATATTGTATATACGAGTTCTTTGTGCCAGAAGTTATCAAACTAACATTGGATAGAATGGCTGTACAGTAAACTTTTCCTCTAAAGCAGTGATTATTAGATGTGTGATTTGGTGACACTGTTGTATTATTGAGTGGGATGTGCCAAAGCCAAATTGGTAGCCTAGAATCCAATTTATTGCTGACAATTCAGGGTCGATAATTCGTAACTCTAGCATCTCAAGGAGCGTGTAAATAATTAATAACAAGCTTATAGGGCATATGATATCGCGTAACCGAGGTCTTTTCCCGACTCGGGGGTGAGTATATATTTCAGCCTTTTTTAATTCTATAAGTATAGAGTTCAAGATGTTAGCAGCCCGATTTCTTTTTTGGGAATTCACGTAGTATTCTGGATGCGATTCGATTCAAGTCCTGATGATTTCTTAAGATTAGTCGTTGTATCCCAAATGAGGTGTCCTTTGGAGTAACTAGTGGTATGGTCATAGGAGGTGTTAGGGTTTCTGGATTGGATTGTCGATTGTCTTCGTGTGGTTGGAATACATCGGAGAGATGGTTAACAAAGAGGTCACTTTCAGCCCACCCTAATACTACAGGTAGTTTTCGTAGAGGCAAAGACAGGTTTTAAGAAGAATTTAATGAGTTTCTAAAGTTGAGTTATCGCATCTATTTAAGTTTGATACATAACTTCTAAATGAGTCGTCCCTTAGGTTCTTGAGTTTTGATTTCAGTTGGTTGTCAAGTTTGTTTTGCTTGACGGATGGTGATTTCTTTGCCATTGAGCTTTGGCTCTCCGTTTTTGAACGATTAGTTGTTTAACTTCTGGACGGATATTACTGTTAATTTTCCTGTGGTCTACGGGAGGGAAAATATGGAACGTTTCGTTATTTTGCGTGAGTGCAACTAAAATATTTATGTTAAATTACTGCAACTCGAGGAGTAAATAATTGAAAATTTTTAGCCAGTTCCTAAAAGTTAATATTTTTCTGAAAAAGTTCTTAAATCTACCGTGAATATATTCTTAAGAAACTATATTTTTAGTCTTAAATTAACTTTGATATAGAACTACTTTGAAACTGCTACCGACGTAAATCGAATTATATTTTCATCTATCTCTTTAGACACTGCGCAGCAGCACAGAGGGGCATTTATTTGTAGTTGTAAGTCGGTTCAAAGGCATCTCCCGGATCGTAATAAACATCTCCGCCTTATCTCCATCTCCAATTAACGCACATAAAAAGCAGATCAGTACGTGGAACGGAAGTGCCTGAATTGGGTCAACGACAGCGCCGGGCCGCCCCAAGAGCCCCGGAGGCGCCGAAGGCCCGGGAGCGGGCGCGCTCCGGCCGCCTCCGGATGAGTCAGGCAATTACAATCAAGGGACAATTACGTTGTAATAAATTAATGGCGTCCACTTTTAATGCGTCTGCCTTGGGGTCTTCGTGGCTGGAGGTTAAGTGGTGCAGTTGAACCCGCCGGGGGCGACTTGCTCGCCTTATTTCGCGAATGCACGGATGCACGAGGCGTCGCCCGTGTTTACTTGTGCAGCCGCCGTTTGGCTGGCGACACCCCCGTCCAGTGAATGCACCCATGACGCAGTTTACGAGCGGCCTCTAACTGGATCAACAACTCCTCTGCGTTTTCATCTGATACGAGCCTGATGTACAAGTAGAATTTATTTTAACAAGATGGGCTAATTAAAGTAATGTACAACAAACTTAAAAAACCTATCTGGATAACTGTATATCTCAGAGACTTAATGTGCTTTTTGTTTATTTATTTTTATTACGTTTAAATTTTATCTATTTGCTACACAAATTAAAATACATCATACAATTTTTTTTTTAGAAGTTTTCTTTTAGAAATTAAAGACCAGCCTGCACTTCCTTAAATAACATTTTTATTATGTCTTTTTCAGACTTTGTCTCTTACTCATTTCAAATGACATCAATTAACTGGTTTTTAATTTAAAAATTGCAATGATTATTGAATTTTAGAGCAGTTCTCATACTGTATTGATGAAAACTTTCCAATTTCCAATTAATTTGACTTAAAATTTGTCGAAATTAACGGTGCTATCGTGTATATAATGTTAAACGAGCTAATTGTTAAGACCTTTAGTATTGATCGAAGATTTTACTCAAGTGCATAAAAAATTATTCCTTAACTGCACATAACGTACAAGGTGCTTCATCTAGAGATACAATGTTAGTAACATAAAAATAGAAAAGGTTACTCAATTCTATTATAATCTTTAGCGTAATGGTCTTGTGCCTGTGTTTACAGTTTGTAGGCAGCTTGTTCTACCATCAGTAATTCTTGAATCTCTTCCCTTAGTCTTCTTTCTAGAATCCTTGAATATATTTTCTGTATGGTGAAGGATAGGCATAATGCTTGGTAATTGTTGCAATCATTTCAGTCTCCTTTCTTGTATATTGGGACTATTATGTTCACTTCCCAATCATCTGGTATTGTGTTTCCTTCCCAAGATAATTGGAATCAATTTTTTATCCTCCATATCTGAAAATTTCAGGTGTTATGACGTCTTTCCCGGCAGCTTCGCCTGGTTTTATCTGGTTTATTACTTCTTTTACTTCTTCTATTTCAATGTTGTATTTTCAGCTTCAATTCCATATTCTAATTTTTCTTTATTTTGTTACGTTTTTATTCTCAGTCTTCTTTTATCTTCTCGTACTGGATTGTCTTTCTAAAAATTTTGTTTGTAATGCTCCTTACATGCCTGTAGAATTTTCTTTTATTCAGTTTCTATTACCTCTTGGTTATTTCTTGTGTTTCTCATTAAGTTCCAAAATTTACCTCGCAAACCTTTAATAACCTTCCAGAAACCTCTCCCATTCTACTCTTTGTATTTTCTCTGTAGGTCCTTTCCGAATTCTTTTCAGGTTTTCTACTTTGCTTTAAGCACAGCTTCTTTGGCCTAATTTCTTTTTTTGTACATATTTTTGTCGGTTAGTTTCGGTCCTCCTCTAGATGTAGTTCTTCTATGCTTTCTTCTTTGCTTTTACTTTGTTCTGGTCTTTGGTATTCCACCATTTTGTTTTCTTGGGGTTTTCTTTTATCTTTTTACATGCTTTTTCCGACTGTTATAATATTTCTTTATTTCGGTGCATTTCTGTTCCAAGCTCCAATTTTCTTTTTCTAAACGCTCCTCTCTTCCTTTTTCTTGCTTTCCTGCGCTACTTCGGGCTTTCTTAGTTCATTTGCTTCGGTTTTCTCGTACTTTCGAGATTTCTTGTTGTAGAATCGAGCGTCGGGTATAAGAAGTTTGTGATCCCTGTTTAATTCTACCCCTCGAATTACTTTGATGTCTATAAAAACGTATTTTTCTTCGGCATTGTAAGTTATATATTCTATTATGCTCTTGCTTTGTCAACCCGGAAATGTGATCGTGTGTATTTTTGTATGATTGAAGAAACTGTTTCCTATGTATAGTTGATTTCTGTCCCAGAATTCTGTCATCCTTCTTCCATTTCTATTAAGAGTGGCTTCTCCTTTCTATTTATCAATAATGTTATGTCCTTGTTGTTATAATCTTCATTTATCAGCATATGCTTATATCTTTCCCTTGCACTGTCTACTTGTTTCTGTAATTTATCGTAGAATTCATTCAGTTCTTATACGTTTTAGCCTTCTGTAGAAGAATATATTTGTATTATTGTTATTTCTTCATTTAGGCATAGGTTAATATACATTATCCTTGGATTTATTAGTTACCATTTTATTAATTGTTGGGTCAACCTGGCATTTAGTGTTCTCTACTCCTTTGTTTTCTCCAAATTTCCCAACCTGAGTAGAAGAGTTGGAATCCTCTCGTTAACATTTGTGTTCCATTTTCTTTCTTTTTTGTTGCACTTAGGCCTAGTGCTTTTATTTTGTATTTTTGATCTCTTCCATAGCTTCTATCTCTTTTCCGTTCAGTTATTATTTTACGTTTCTATTCTTCTCCTAGTTTCTCTCCGTTTTCATCGTCCAGTGATCCGTCCATTTCCAAAGCCGTTCTTTTGTCTCTCAATCATTACATCCGCCTTGTGGGTGATTAGCCCATCAAAGGTGGGCCCCGTAGCCATGGAACAACTGGGCCAGATTATATACCCCCTGGTGTTTGTTGGGAACTAAAAAATATGAATTTTTACGGTTGCGCTGCCTCTTACAAGCTCAGCATAAGCAAACGTTGCTTACAGCGATGTGAAACTCCCCGCCATTAGACTGTAGAATGACGGAAACAAGTTTTGTGGAATACGATGGACGGAACTGGGTTCGGCAAGCGCCAGTAAAACGCTTCTTATTTGGATATATTACGCCAACAGTCAAGTTGGTTTGGATTTCTTAGTTCCCGAAATATATTTTGATATTCTTGACATATCTGTGTTTTCAATTTCTCTGACAAGAGTTCAGGAGAGTCCTTTCCTATACCAACAGGATCACTGTTCTGTCCACGCGACGAAAATTGTATCGTGGTTTAAACAGATAGGTGTTGAAAAACTGAATCTTAACCCCATCGAATACCTCTAGGAAGAATTATAACGCAGATTCAGGAGCGTTAAGAGCCAACGCTCAACCTGGGCAAAAGTTTTTTTGCCGGCTCCTAAAATATATTTTTTTATATCTTCACGAGTCATTAATACCAAAAACAATTTTTGCATAACACTATAGTGGGAATCAGTTACTTCTTAAATTTTACAGCTCACATAATACACCGATTTAAGTTACTGTCGTCTTATGCTTTGCTGCATGCAAATGCACAGGTGGTGAACATACGCAATCTGCCCAATGTTAGTGTAATAAAAACAGGCAGCCGTTGGACGTGGACTGTTACGCGCACGCGTTAATAACGAATTTGCGACTTTGGGCTGTCCCCAAAACTTTTCTGAAGCACATTTGAAAAGAAAGAGACCTTCTAAGAAACTCGGTTCTAATGCGGAATTTTGCAGAATGGTTTGACCAGTGGCAACATCTGCCCCAAAAATGTGCAGCTATGCGCGGTTGCGATATAACCTGGCAGCTAGTGAAATTGCACTGTAATGCGCATGCGTGAATAAAGACGGTCAGTTGAGAGTTAAGCGTCTGTGACTTCATAAAACTTTGTTGGCAAAGCTGGAATATTCGTTCACAGAAACTATTCGGATGATTCAGAAGGCTTTCATATTCGATGCAGTGAGTGCAGCATAAATACAGAAATATTACAAACCATTCAAAGATGGTCAGTAATCTACTGAAAGTATCCCACGTTGGGTAGTGCAATGAGTAGAACATCGGAAGAGGTTAAACATGTACGGGCTACAATCAATGAGACTCGGTGAGTGACACTCCGAGAACTAAAAGATGGACTGGAGATTCGAAAGACTAAAATGTGTGAATGTTTGATAGAATGTGGGCGAGCCTACGGTTACGATCAGAAGACCAATGTTCGATTGTTCCACTGCAAGTTTCCTGACTCTCCAGGTCCGAAGAAGTATGTGGGATGATAAGGTGCTTTCTTTGAAAATCATTCAAGCTACGTACAATGTTTTTAGTAACTTATACCACTTTTTGTATTAATTGGCTTGCTATTCGGAATAGTTTGCGTATTTCACCTCTAGTATTAATTCGGATTGCTATTCCTTAAAACTATAAGGGGAAAATGGAACTGTACATCGATAACAACCAACAATTATGGGTTTCTGGGGCATTATTTAAGAAAACAGCAATTTTATTAATATAAAAACAATATATTAAAATGCACCCACCCTCCTAAGTACCATGGGCCCAAGAAATTTTACCCACTTTTTCCAGCTGCGCAGATTACGCAGGCCAAATCGCTCAGTGGCTGTACTTACGGTAGCTCTTATGGAAGAATGGAAGACAATTCCTATAGACATTGTTCAGATTTATCCAATCAAAATTCCAAAAGGCTGAAAGACACTCGCCGTGGAAGCGGACGCTCTGCTGCAGGAATCGGCTCGCCTGGGGCTCTAATAAGTGGGAATCGAGGAAGAGGAAAGAAGGGTGTGGGCAGAAAAAAGAACAAGTTACCCCAATCTTCGCTGCGGGGTCGATCGGAAGTGTCTTTCCTGATGTGGGTTCTTCAGCTGGTCGTGTCCGAGGTTTACAACGGACCGAGTTTCTCCGTTGGCAAATATCGATTATCGTACACGCAATCGGCCTACAACAAACAACCTCCGGGATGTGGAAACTCCTATCACTAATCAAACACGCCGGCGAACTCTCGGTCAAAACGGTTTCATACACACGGAAAAATTGAAGCCGGTCGAACGTTTCTCTAACCATCATGGCTACACCAAAAACGGCCGTAACAGCTCAGTGACGTCGCCGCGCAGGCGAACAAGCCGCGGTGGCTCTTTCTAAACAAACAAAACGCGTACAGATGATGCCACAAGACGGAAAATAGTAATTGGTCCGAACAGACATATACCAAAAGTTAGTGAAAAGTCTTCTTAGATGAGTGCAGACTGTGATTTATGCTAAATGTGGACCGATATCTTATGAATACATGATGCCATATGAGTCTCTGATTCTACAAGGTGTCCGGGTACATTTGGCCACGTAGTGTATTAAAAAGCGTTATATCTAAAGGAAAAACTGACAAAAGTAAATCAAAACTGAACTAGACGAACGGACCATCAAAATAATTTAATAAAAAATGTGGATAAGCATATGCTTATGGAATATTTTTTAAAAACACTCCTAAATATTCAACAATGAGCAAAAAAGTTATAAATGCAAAGTGAAATTTTTTTATTTTATAACACACATCTTCATATTTTCTTTGGCAATCAAAATTTTGTACTTGATTAGTTCCAAAAGTATCGAACCATACAATATAAAAAATTAAAATATCAAGAAAGGTATATATTTACTAAGAACACAAGATAGAAGAAAAATTGTACATAGTCTTCAGTCCCTTTTAAAGTAAGCATCCGAGATCTTGACCTTACTACGACTTTTGCGCATATTACTTAAACGTGGTGAACCATGAAACTTCTATTGAGCTGATATTTTTAAATTGTGGTTGTAGACTTATCTTTCACCTCCGACTATGTCCTTTTCGAGGATATTTGGTTGTTTGGTAACAGTCTGAATCAAATCAACTTTAACAGGATGTTTCTTTTGCTCTGGTAGTAGCAAACAATTACACCACAATATACGTTATGCTAATTTTGTACCAACATTTCACACACTTTATTTTCTAGTTCTCCAACTGATGGTAGCTCATACTTGTTGATTGTAATCCATTAAGTTCAACATATTTCGATATCAGTTGTTGGTCTTCCAAAACGCAAACCATCTTTAACAGATTTTTTGCCATATACAAGTCATTACTCAGGCTGCAGTTATTGCATATTTTCCGAGAGCCTTTTGAATCATCGGAATAATTTCTACGTTCCGGACTTGCGCAAAATTTGATGTAAATGCGTCGATTACACTACATATGCTCACTCACCGCATCTAACTCGTAATCTGATTAGTTAAGTCGTTCTCATTCACGCATGCGCGTTACAGTCTACTCTCATTGACTTCCAGGTTACACCACTTCTTTCTTTTTTCTTTATCATCCTTTTAGCATCACAGATGTCTGCTAAATTTTTACTTTAAATATTAAATCTTGTATATCAAAAACAGTGAGGATCAAAAGGGTTCAGATACCTGTATAACAGCCTACTAGAATAATTGTATACCTGCGTTCATTTCGAACAAGGGGTAATAATGCGGTCTTCCAAAGCTTTTTTACGTATGAGAAATGGATGCGCGACGACTGGGCAGAGAAGGCGAGCATACGAGAGCCTCAATCTTTCAGTTCACAGGCAGCTATGACCCCATGCGGGGCATTAGAGCCTCATCATTAAAAAATGATCTGTCATATTTCACTGTTATGGTAAAAATGCTCAATTTATATTTCTTTAGAAGCAAAACGCAGTATCTAGTGATGAGAGCGGTCTATCACAAAAAGCCTGGTCATATCAGAGAGCACATCTATTATACACTTCTTATCTTTTCTAAATGTCTAAACAATCTTGTATAGAGATATCTGATTTGTATCATTCGTAACACTAGAAACAACTGTTTTCAGCATTTTTTAGCGTAGAGATTTTTATTTTTTCAAAAATGTTACTTCATTAATGCGTATGCCCTTAGGAAATTCTTCTATATATTCAAGAATAATATGTAAGCAATATATGTGATGCAGCTAACATTGTTTGTATTATCCAAACGCTGGGATGTAATTCATTTATTTACTTACACATTACGCATTAGATAATACATCTTAACACCTACTCAGGAATAGCAGTGTAAACTATAAATTTCGACAGATCTTGCGTCACAAACAGCGTTGGCGATACCCCTACGCATAGTACTACAAATTTGATCTATCTTGGCACTTTTATAACGCTTTACGTGCAATCATGCAATTGCGAAGTTCAATTGCGAAGGCATTTGTCGCCCATTTGGATCTTCTACAGGGGCGTTCTGAAAACTCTTTCAAGGCGCATTTTATTATGGAATTATATATATAATGCACAGCTGAGCTATATAATTACAGATATCTAGACACAATTATCACTTTAAATAAAGTTGCGGTGAAATCAATTTATCTAACCTTCGGCCAGCACCTTGCCTACTTTATGACATAACTAATGCTTATCTACATATAAAATTGTAATTTATAATCTAAACTGAATGCTATTAATTTTTTGTTGGCCTTACACAACTGGAACTTTCACATAATTACGTTTTAGAAACTTCCCTGGGAGTGCTTAATTTTATGGCCAACAATTTCTGAAGTGAAGTTTTTGATAACCCGATGCTAAGGCAGATCGCTTAACGTTCCTCGAGTTTTTGTTTTTGCTCTACTTTTGCCTTGGTTTTTAGTGGGAAGTCGCTTAAACGAAAGTGGGTCAAATGATATAACTAGGACATTTTTAACAGCTTCTGTAAATTCTATTTTATTTATTGAGGAGTAGTTAATTTTTTCTCTATGTGCACTTTAAAATTGCCGACACAGCATCGCAAAAATATTCGGCTGTACTAATAGACTGATATGTTAAACCTTTTAAAACATTTCCAGCAACGACTTACCTTATTATTTATATGATGATGTCTGTTTTTAAATTTGTACCTTTAGAATGTTCGTTACATTTGCAACTTGAAAAGTAGATTTCCCTAATGTGCAGAATGCTTTTTTTTTCTAAATAAATACCTGTCTAAAATATAAGCTAAAATTAATTAAAGGGTTAAGGCTTATTGGGCTTGAGGTGTCTTTAGCATGATCTGGCACTTTTGCTTGTGTATGAACGAAGGTATGATTACCTGTAGTTGATAACGAAATATGTTAAAAAGGGTGGAGTACAGATGCGTTTTGAAAACTTCTATCCAATATCGCTTTGAGGCACATGAATTAGGTATAACATTTACTGACTCCATTAAATATGGAGACACGCTTTAGCCTTCTGATGCGATATCAGGCGTCCCTATCGCAGTGACTAAAATGACATGTGACATGGGTGTTCAGTTGAAGCAGCGTCTTATTATTGAGTCCCTAATGGCCGAGGATTGTGCGCCTATAACATCCATCGACTAATGGGTGCTGTTTCTGACAACGTTTCTATGAATGTCAGTGCTGTCAGTGTGGGAAGAAATCTAAAAAGGAAAAATTTAGACACAACAAATTTTTGTACGATATGGTCGGTTCTTTATTAACAAAGTGGTCGCAAGAGGAAAGACTTTGTATAAAAAATATTTCAGTTGATTGAAAATATCAATTTACTGTTAAATTTTTAAATATTAATCGATGTCGATGAAAGGGTCGTAAAGGTTACCCTAAGTCATAAACTTTTTTGTTTACGTTACTTCATCTTTTTCTAGTTTACCATTATGATGTTGGTTTTTTTGTTTAATTTATGTAAATTAAACGATGACAGCCAAGCCACAGTTTCTGAACAATGTTCGATTCGCGACTCAACCATAAAATTTTCTTTTCACAATTGCAAAAGACGTATTTCTAATTTTTAAATTTTAACTTCAATACAGCAGTGGTAAGTTTTATTGCAGAAGGCTAGATTTTGGTTCTGATTCTTTTATGTCAAAAGGAAGAGATCTGGAGGTATGACTATATATTTTCATGAAACGTGTTTTGATTGAACGCAAAGGATACTTTAATTTACGTGGCTTAACTTTATATCACTCTGTAATGGCCGACCTCAGAAAGCTGGGCCTCCCTGAAACTGTTGGAGGCAAGCGTGACAGAAGGATATATGCGGAAGGCATATAAGCCCATTGCAAAGGAAGGTTCCAGTAATCTGTTGCTTGGATTTTAGGTTCAAGTGAAATAAATAATTAGTGATAGTATTAGTGTGTTCTCTTTTTTTGCCTCGTAAGCCCTTATCCAGCCTAGTGATCAGAGTATAATCTTTTGCTGAAAGCTGACTTGTTATGAATGTTGCCACTTATCGGAGGAAAGAACGAATTTTTGGAATAGAACAAGGAAACGTTGAGAGCAAATAAACAATCACTTGATATTTATTTTTACAAGAATTACAAAAAATCGTATCACTCAATCCTTCTTACATAATTGCACTTAGAAATTTAGACCATAGGATTTGTTTAATCGAAAGGGTTGGTGATTCAAAAAGGCTGGAAAGCATTATAGCATTAGAGTACAAAATAAACGAGGAAAGCACATAAAGCCCCTAGTAAAGAAATACTGAACCAATCAATGAAAAAGCGGAAATAAGAGAGTGAAACAGTATTATGTTACCTAAGATTCGGAGATGTCACATGAAGATGATTTAAAAAGATTCCACTCGCACTGTTAAAAATAATAAAGTAATGGTTCTACTTATATAATTTAGGCAAAACGTAAAACGAGTATGGGAAACCACGGCAAACAATTATAAAAAAAAACTAAAGGTAAAAATGACGATCGTTATTTATAAACAAACGAAAATACTTTCTATGTTATAAATACATATAAATAGGTTTTTGATCCTGCTAGCGTAAAATGAAGGTAGTTGTGATACCAGTCAATCGAGGAGTAGCAAATAATAATTACAGTCCAGACTGCAAGACTGTTTCAGTGTAGTCCAAAACAAATCTTCAATTTTCGTCGAGTTTGGGCAGTTGTACAGAGCCAGGCGTTGTCGTAAAATAAGATAATATATCGGATTATCTGAACATTTCCGTAGCTTATTCAGACCTTAGAAGCAATTTCAGCAGGCGTTAGCCGGCGATAATTCTCGTGAAGGTGACGAATAGAATTATTCTCTTCAGTTACCGAGGTCATCAGGCGACAAGGGTGACCTTCATTTTCAATTGCTGCTCGTCTTTTGAAAACATGTTTATGCCACAATAACAGTTGAGTTTGGTAAAGGTGTTGCCCCTGAATTGTGTATGTTTTACGTCCTCTTTCGTGACAAACTTAATAATAATTCATGTGCAGCGAGAGCACATCTTGTCCTGACTTTGTGAAACCGGCTAAAGGAGATTCATTTTCTTCCGAGCATCACTACCTACAACGTTAAAAAACCACGCCCCTCTCCGTTTAGTTCTTGGCGAGTATAAAAAATTCCGGCTTACATTTGATTCACCCTTGTATTATCAGAAAGGTAGCAATAATCAAAATATAATCAATATTTGAAAATAAAAATAATTTGAATTTAGAGATAAACCAATAGCCATTAACAAATAAGGGTATACGATGTACATTATTTAACTTATCGCTAGTACATCCGTTTTAGTATGACAAAATTCTGTACTACATTAGTTCGTTATTTGATAGATAGCGCTATTTATTATACACCATTTACATTTTAAAGAAACGTTTAATACTCATATGGTTTTACTTTGATAACTACTAAATGTCAACAAATAAAGCAATTACTGCGGATAACAATAAACAAACACACGTTAGGATGCAGAAAAAACTCTATTTAATGGAAAGTGCATTTTGTGCTTTATTATTTAGGTCATCCTACAGAAAATAAAGAATATATTCCTTTGTAACACTTATTGAAGAAGAATGGATCACAAAATAAAGAAGCAAATAATAGATGTTAGCAACATTTTGAAATAATACCGCAGTGTGCACTCTTATACTGTGTTAGTAGATGTCACTAAATTTATCATTATAAGACTATTAAATTACACGGTCGTTATTCGAATAGCCAAACGTTCTATTATACGGGAAATTTGAATTCAACAACGTATATGAAGTACATATTTACTAGCAGAACCTCTTAAGAGCTTCCACAGTAAATTTGAAACTAACAGCTTTATCAATCGACCAATAGTCAACAGATCAAGTATAAGTATTGTAAGGAACTTGATTTATTGCTTCGATTGTTTATTTACACTTAACAATTATTTTTGCTTTAGAGGTATTTATTTTTACAACTAACTAACGCATTAATTCTAGTTATTTATTTTTACGGGCTAATATAATCCCCGATGTTCTTAGATCACCATATTTAGTCTCATATGACTTTTTGATAGTTTCTCATGCATTTCATTCGCACGGCTTCTAGAATGTTTAGGGCTCCTCGTAGGTGCGCTGAGCAGATTATTGGAACCTTCCTTCGCGATGCATCTCGAACTTTTTTTATATGTACGCTCTGTTTCTGTATGGCTTAAAAAATTACATTTCAACATTTTAACATGGCATAAACGAAAACGAATTAGTTAGTTTAAACGCATCATACGTGGACACAAAAAGTTAGTAAAACATTACTTTGTTGGGTAAACCACAATTATACATCATCGGACAAAAATCATGATCGTATTTAGTGGACCCCAAAGAACCCACGCATTTGTTAATTTTCTCTCATCACCTCGGTACAGGAAGGGATGATAAAGTGTTTACACATTCATAAAAGGGGTACAGTTCGAAACGGAATGGTTCAGATTTTAACTTATGCAGACAATATTATCAAAATATCAAGGACGGTAGATAGTTTTTATTTTAAATGCAAAATTACAATATCCTCTTAACATTATTGAGTATTTAGTATTGTGATATCAATGAAAATGTCACAAGAGGAGCATTAGCCAGCGCCAATCTCCCGGTGGGGATTCTTCGCTCCTGATTAGGAGTAAATATGTGGCTATTTGCAACAGAGTGCAACAAATACAAAACTTAATTAATAAAACGAAATTCGAGTATATAATTGCGCCAAGAAATAAATCTACTTAACATCTCTTTGCGGTAAATCTATCTATATATTTGAACAGAAAGTAAATACAGAAATATGGCGTGGTCTTAGCTCTTGATTTACACGAGGAGGTCCGTGAGTAGTAAACAAAGACAGCCCATAAATTTGAACGGAAAGTAAACAAGGACAGCTGATATGAACGACGGTATGGCCGAGCTCTGAGCTCCTGATTTACACGAGGAGGTCCGTGCGTTCGTGCGCGCACGCCGGGGCTGCTCTCGTTCTTTGTCGGGTGGCCGATTCAGTAAAAATTTATACGTTCCCGCCTTGCAAAAATTTGAGAAAAGGAGGATAAATAATTGTCAGCCTAAGACGCAAAAACTCATTTTTACGGGCAACCCCTCATCTGTGTACATTAGAAAAAATAGCACATTTGAAGTTTCTTAGTACATAGATAATACGGCAACAAGATTAACACCAACAAATAATTGTTATTTTGCTTTGAGGCGTGCATTTAAGTGTAAGGATACCTCCATTAATTTAAAGTTAATTATTTATAAAAATATTCTACAAGCGATAGCTGCACACAAAATAGAAACGCAGCTAATGAATAAAAAACAAATTAATCTATTGCATACCTATAAGCTGAAAATACGGAAGAACCATTTTGGGTGATAAATGAAAAAAGTAAAGGTAAGGAAAAATAAAAGAAGCTAATGTTTCGACAAGGAAGTGAACGATTAATAGAAAAACAAAATGGGGTAAAATCAGAGATGAGAAAAGATGCTTCGCAAAAGAAAATGTAATATTTTATAAATAAAAGAAAATTAGAGCACGAAAAATGTATGGAAATGAAAAGAAAAATAACAAAAGGATTGCATAAAATAGAAGTTGCGAGAGCTGCAAAGAATACCAAGGTATTTTGTAAATAAATAAAAAGACAAAAAATGGTTCTCAACCAAGTTCGAAATTATACAAGAATGAGAAAAGAAAGTTAATAGGGGGTTGGCTGAAAACGACGAAAAGATGGAAACTTAAATTATTAAAACCGGATGGGGACGTCAACCACACTGATTAACTTTGCGTTGGAAAGGTTATGCGAGAACTACCTATCAATTCTAGATGATGAATTTGTAAGATTTTATAAGTAAGACAACAAATGACTTAAAAGATGATCCAGTAAAGTATTTGTAATAAGTAGAAGCTATATAAAAGCTCGGGATAAACGTCGTAAAAAACGTGTAAAAATCACGACAAAAAATTTGGGAAAACATAGAAATGTGAAGGAAATAATGGTAAACCAACAAAGATATGAAAGAACTAACAACTTTTAGTATCTAGGATCGATCATTAATGAAAAAAATAGCATAGCAAAATAAATAAAAGCTAGGACTATGGCGGGTAACAGGTGCTATTGCGAATTGAAAGATATAATAAAATGAAAGGTACTGTCACTGTCAGTAAACAGTAAAATTAAAGTGTACAAGCGAATGTTAAGAACTATAGTGACACGTATGCTACAGAAACGTGGTGCTTAACCAAAAGTAAAAAGAAAAAACCAAATCTACGAAAACGGAAAATCATCAGAAAGATGTATGGTTCAGTAAATGAAAATGGAATATGACGACTATTAACTAATCAAAAAATAAGAAATTGATATGCAGAGTAATCATACACGCTAACACTAAAGGTAAAAGAGTCAGGTAGCTGGGGCAGGTAGAGTGGTCACAACCTACAACGGAAATTAAAAATATTTTTAATAGTAAGACTAACACTGAGATGATTGAAAGAAAATAAAAGTTCTAGGAGTCCGTAGGAATAATAAGATGAAAAAAGAAGGCGTCAAATAGAAAAGAATGGAGGAATACCGTAACGGACGTTAAGAAGAAGGAAGGATACTAAAATAGCCGGTCATCCGCGCAAAGTAAAATGTGATAGGAAGTATCTTCTTTGGGGTACGATCCTAGAAAATTGGACTGCCGGTGCTGAACGCAATTTTGTAAAAACGGAAAGCTGTTGTGAGGCCAAAACTCTTTATGGTTCATAGGACTAATGTAGGATAATGAGCGCAGAATGAGATATAATTACGAGCTAAAAGAAGAAGTAACACAGTGGGTTGCTTAGGTCACATATAAAGGATAAAAAATATGTTAAAAGAACCATGTGAGGAAACGTTGAAGGAAAGAGAGGAAAATGGATACCAAGGACATGTTGGTTGGACATGGATGAAAATGGTTTGAAAGTGGTAAGTTAGCAAAAAAAATAGAGTAGGGAAAGTCTTAGAGAAAAGGCAAAGTTACAAAATGAACACCAAAAGATAGAAAGTTCCAAACAGAAACAATGGTCCTTAACACACACAAAAATCAGAATTGTATTTAGTGAGGTCCCACGTAAACTACAAATTTTTTGAATTTGTTCTCACCATCATCAATCTAATTTTTGTAGATTAACAGTAGATTTACAGTAGATTAAATGGCGTAATTTTTTTCCCGTATTTATATCTTGCTGCTTCTGTTTTTTCGGAGCAACTTTCTGAAGTAATTACATGCGGCTGTGAAAATTTTAAATTCTATTTAAGTTCTCCAAGTTAAGAGCATCCTGCATCAAACACCTGCTCCGCATCCTCACGCGGCGGCGCTCCCGCCCCCAGAAGCGGCTCCTTATTAATTTTACGAGGCCTCGTAAAATTAAACACGAGCCGAGCTTGATGCAACAACTTTCGGCTCTTAACGTCTTAATGCCCGATAACGCGCATCGGCCCTGGGCTTTCACTCGGGAGCTGGCGGGCGCCCGGGCTACGGCATTTTTTAGCGTTTCGAGCCTAATCGGCCATGTCATGACAGCTGAGAGGATCAAGACATGACGGAGGCTGCGGAGCGGGCAGGCGCCGAAGCAGATTGCGGCAGCGCGCGGAATTTACAATGGTAATTTGAGAGATTAAAAATCGCGCGATTAGCATAACCATGGAATGGACAACTTGATAACTGCATTTAAATGCGGGCTAAATATAACTTTCTAGCGCTGTCGCGGCTTTGACATCCTTGAATAATGACTTAACTGTAAACATTTGCGTAAACAAAGTCCATTTGCGGAGCGGTAATTGCAGTTCTGTGTAGGATTGCACAAGCAAAACAATTAGCCGACACTCAAACGCTTTACGCGTCAGTCAAACTTTTCTTCCGAAACTGATAGGTAATTAAACACCGCGGATAATTCATTTGTTCATATATTTCCTTTTCATATTTGTACTATTGAAGGTTCGCAAAGTTCTTTTTCAAAAGCAGTCAAAGAAACCATTGGCATTGGTCTCTCTTTACAATTTATTCTAAATTAAACTTAAAAACTGTTTATATATTAATTTTCGACTGGTAATTAAGAGCTTTTTATTTATAAATATTGTTTATTCAAAAAATACCTTTGCATCTTTGAATCCTCCATTTCAATCATTTAGACTAATCAGAACGCAAACCTTTTGCAATTAATAGTTTTTAAAAACCACGTATTAAATAAATGACGTTTGCACTCTCCTTTTGATCTCAAACAACAAAGAAGTTATTAACATTTTAGAAACCCTTAAAGTGAAGAAATTGTTTTTATTAGAACTATAGCGTGATCCAAACTGAGCTTTCATATTGTGAACGTTGACCATTTGCAGTTGTACAGTTGGTATCTAAACAAATGGAAAAGTCATTAGGTCACCATATATTCTCTAGAAACACGTCAATATCGTTAAAGTATATTGTGAAAACATGTTATTTAACATTACATTATTTCTTTAAATGACTCTATGAATCGTCAAAATTATCGCATCTGGAGTAGTGAAAATCCACGTGCTATTCATTAAACCCAAACGTCAAGCAATTAGAAAAATAATTATGAAATTCTAAAAACTTTTAGATAATTTCAAACATATCAACAGTCCTAAACGAAACTTTCAACTAAAATAAAATGTTATTTTATCTGATATTATTGTGAAAAAATTTAAGTGTAGCCTTACATCCTTATGGGTAGATAGGTTTTTGATTTTATATATATATATATATATATTCTCCCTTTCAGAGAGAAGTTCTTTATATTCCGCTTCTATGATGGTGTAGTGAATTTCAAAATGTTTAAAAACATTGAATCATCTCCAATGTTTGTGTATCATATTATCCAATAATTCATAAAAAAATCATAAAAAATTACTTTGAACTGAAAATTTATAAACAAAGCCACAATAATTTTCTTACAATATTGTTACAGCATCGAAGTGCACTAAAAACACCTAGCAAAACGTTATATTAAAAATTGGTCTAGGAGAATGACCTTTTCAGAAAACCCGATATGTTCTATTGTTTTAGGAAAGACTGTTGAAAAGTTTGTGAGAGTTCAATTACATCGTTGTCCTATTTTAATGGACTGTTTTTTCAAAAAGTAAAATATCTTTATGAGTAAGGTTTTTAGAAAATAAACACATTTTGCATTTTTTGAAAGATTTTTCATTTTCAAGAAAAAAAAGCAAAAAGCAGTTTTTCACTTAAAGTAACTTGATAGGATGAACTACCCAGTTACCTTTCGGTGTAGAGTGTTGTACATATAGGGTTTGTATAAAAAGTATCAGAAAAATAGTTTTATTTGAGATTTTGCTACAATACCTCAAAAATTTTCAAAGTACATCCCTTGAGCGTCAACATTCTTTTTCCAGCGGCTTTTCCACGACTCGAAGGCTCCCTGGTAAGCGGATTCCGAAACGTCTTTAAGAGTACGCGGGCAAGCTTCTTCTAAGGCACTTAGCGTCCCATGGTGGTGTTCTTTGAAGGAGGACTTCACTTTTTGAAATAGGAAATAGTCTGCTGGTGCCGACTCGGAACTCTAAGGGGGTTGGAAAATCGTCCAAAAAGCCGGGGTCTTCTTCAACCTGTTGCAGAAGGTCTTCGCCAAATTTTCAGTGATAATGCTGTGCACTGCCATCTTATCAATGCCAATTTCATCTGCGACCATGCACACAGTTAACCGACGCACACGTTGCAGATTGTCGTCGGTTCTTGAGGTCAACGGCCGTCCGGCGCGGGGCTCGTCCTCCACACTCTCAGCCACCTTTGAAGAGCGTGTGCCACTTAAAAACTGCAATTTGTGACACGCTTTCATCCTTGAACACTTGGTGAATCATGTCCATCGTCTCCGTACCCGATTTCTCCAGTCCAACACAAAATTTGATGGCGTACCGCTATTCAATCGTTCGCTGCATTTTGCACTTGCACCGAGTCACTCGACAAGGGTCCACTAAAAACACGATCTAGCCTGAACGAACGCTCGCAAGCAACTGGCGCTTGGCGCGTCTTGAAGGTCACATCCCCCACCACCGAGCATGCGCGGTGCGAATGCACTCCGACGTCAGGAAAAAATTGTTTCCGATACTTTTTATATGAGCCTTGTATCTGCTATAACCGTTAACTCTCCACTTAACAATATTCAGTTATAACTAAATTGTACTAAATCAATATACACTCTAATAAAATTTCAACCTAAATTAACATATATATTAACATCGTGTTTCAACCAGTTTCTGGTTGTCTACGCAGTCTTACTATTTTTTTGCCAAATTGCTCACAAGACATTTGCTTTGCCCCCTTTATCAATTACTTGATTCTTGTTCTCTGTTCTTTATATTCTGCATAATGATCGTTGGTTTTGCACGTTAGGTATGTTTCCCATTTTGTTTTCTTTATTTCCATTGTTATCTCCTCATTCCACGAGTGCGTATTCTTTTTGTTTTTGTCAGTATTTGCTACTCCGCAAGTTATCTTGGCTGTGTTTACTATAGTTTACTTAAATTGTGTCCAAAAACCTTATAGTTTGTACTTTCCTTTTTTTTTTTTCATTTATTTTTCCATGTTTTTTCTGTCTCCTCTGTATATTTACTTGCTGTTTTATTTTCGCCTTCTTCGATATTTTCTTTTTTTGTACTTTCGTTATTATTTGTCCCCACTTCTATTTTTATTTTTGAAACAACTAAATAATGGTCAGTACACAGTTCAGTTTCTCTTCTTGCTATTGTATCTTCTATTTTATTTTGTAACTTTTATTTATTATTACGTAATTAATAATCGATTTCTCCTTTCTTCTTACTACTTCTCTGGTGTATTTGTGTATATATTTGTGTTCGAGGAATGAATTTATTACGACCAAGTTGTTAAGTAAACAAAAATCGATTAGTCTTCTTCTGTTATTGTTTCTTGTTTCCTCTTGGTGTGCTCCTATTGTCTCTTTTTTCTTATTCTTCCGTTTAAGCCGCCCACTATGAATAATCTTCCAGTTATATTTTCTTCTAATTCTGATAGTTTTTCAAAATTGGTCTTTTAGTTGTGTTTTTGGCGGATCCAGCTTCCAAGGTGGGGACCAGTTCTATTTTTGTCATGTCTGTCGTTTGTATGACATAACTTTTGATCGAGGAAACTTCCAAGATGGAGACCAGCTTTTATTTCTGTCATTTTGGACATTTGTCACGCCTTATAATTTTTTATCTGTGATAGATAGAGACATAACGTCTTCAGTATTCAACTAAGGGCCATAAGTCAAGTCCAGGCGCCAAAATCAGCCTGATTGGAAAATATCGAGACCGGGTTGACCGGAAGTGGCCGCAAAGTGAATATAATTCACTGTCATTTGTTTAAATAAAATTTTGTTAAACCCTATAGTTAGTTTCATGCATAGGGTCCGCTCTGCTTTACCTGTAAAGCAAATTTTCGCTTGTTTTTATCTTCTCCCGGGGCGTAAGCTACTACAATAGTTGTTTTGATTGGTTTTTCTATTTGTAATTCTATCTTAAGTATTCTTCCTGTAATAGCTATCCAGTTTTAAGGTATTTATGGATATTTTTTGCCTTGTTAAATTCGTGTTCCAGTTTATATGCATTTCCTGCTAGACTTTTTAAGTTCCATGTCTCTATCTTCCATATCCTACATTTCCGTCTGATTTGTTTGCTTTTTTTTACCAATTCAAGTTCTTTATCTTTGCCTAAGTCGTCTTTATTAATGTTTTTGTTGTGTCTGTATCTATTAATTTGTTGTTGCACGTGTTATTTTCCTTAATTGTTCCTCCAACCCGCTATTAAGTGATGTCTCACTCACAGTTGTTTTGTTACTGCTGCTTGTCTCCATCTACATACTTTTTCTTTCTTTTCCTAGTTTGCGTTCTCCTATATCTTTTATCCAAAATACTTTGTTTTTTATAACTAGCTTGTTATATTTTAGATAGGCTCTATGTCCTCTTTTCCTGGATTCATTCATTGTTGATAACAGCATTTTTCTTTCTTCCATCGTTTCTTTAGTGTAATCTTCATCCAGCCAAATGCTTGTCCCCTTCAGCTTGTTGGTATTGCAGAGTATTTCCGCTTTTTTGTTTCCAGCAATTAATTTTGGGTGTCTCTGCCTGTCCATTTTATATCCTCTAATTCTTTTCACTTCATCAGTATCGTCATTGTTTACCTGAACTTTCCATTTTCTTTTTACTTATCAGCCAGTCCTCGGATTACACTGTTTTTTCTTCTAACTTTACCTTTCAGCGATTCAATTTTACGTTTTTGTGTCGTTACTTGCTTTTTTAACTTAGGATTTTTCTTGTTTTATCTCTTCATTTTCTTTTAATATGTGCTCTAATTTTTTATTTATTGTTACCAGTTTTTCGTTTATAATCTCGAACATATTTTCTATTTTCCTCATCTCCTTGTTCTCTATTTCCATTTTTAATTCTTGTCTTAAGCTCTTACAGCTTTACACAACGATAGGCGCCAACCCCGGTTCAACACCTCGGAGGGATAACCCGCCTTTGTTTATTTCGGACTGCTTTTGCCCTGGTGGCAGATCCCTTGCAAACTACGGTGTATAGTGTGTTGCCCATCCTCAAAATTTTGGCGTGGCTCTAGTCTGTGTTGTTGGTTTTCCTTATCTGTTAGTTGCCGCCTTATTTACATTCTTCTAACCTTAAAATTACTTTTATATATAACACTTTTACTAACTTTTCCAATCCCTCCGACTTTTTACCTTGCTTCCTCTATTTTGCCATCTTCTGTGCTTTAGATATCTCAATTTGGCCCAATATGGATCTTCCAAAACGCATGCAGTTGAACCGCTACACCTCTACCTCCTCTTACCAGACTAATTACAGAACGTTGACTATCTACACTACAGTTATAGTCAAAACAAGACTTGCAAGAAAATATACACTAGTAATTTTAATCCACTGTACAATTTTACTCAGGCAATCGCTTTTCTGGTGACATAGCCTTTCTTTTAATTCCAAACATGTTAACTAATATTTAAGGGGTATGAAATACAAACTGCTTTTGGATTTTCAGATCGAACACGTGGCTATAAAACATATTTTAAACCGCCGATGGGCTAAGAGGGGAAGAAATGCCTAATATATATATCTGCGGCAAGAACGTGCTATTTTTTATTATTCTAAAATAAAATAGTTACTCTACAATGTTATTCATTACTTGCTTTTTTTATTTTGCTTATCTTACCATTTTTGGTCTTTAAATCGATTTCTTCCTATTTGTTGATAGAACACGTTTTAATTATTTCATTGTTTGTAGTTTTCTTTCTTTATTTCTTATTTTTTGTGAAAATTAAATTTTTATTATTCTATCGCTTGATTTATTTTTTTCTTCTTTTTGGATACTCCATCTTTTGGTGCTTCCTTTTTTATTGTACTATACTACGTACAGGTAATCTAACGAATATTTAAAATTTCTCTGCTCTTATACACATTATGCAACCTCTTTTTAACCACCAATGATTTATATTTTTTATTGCAATAACATTTATTATTCATATTTTCTGTTACTCCACTTTTTAGGTATTTAATCTTAGATTATTGCTTTGTTACTGTTTACTTTAATGTATCTTTCTTTATACTATAATTGTTACTTACTTTTATTATTTTTATTGCAAAACCTGCAGTGACCCTTTCTTATAGTTTTTCTGTTTGTCTAATTTATCAAGATTTATTTATACTGCAGTTTTAATTGCTTTTCTTGCATCTCAAGAAACCAGCTATTGCAAAAAAAAATTGTAAATCTACTATGAGTAAGAATGAAAGCACAATAGCACAATAATGCCTACAGGTATAGAACATTCGAAAAAAGTAAAATAACCTCACTTGTGGCAAAACTCTTAAGAAACAGATAGATTTTGTAAGTAGCAATGTATTGTAAATGTAACTAAGAAACACAAAATTTGGTCTAAATCTGCTAACAACTGTAGTCGGTGCGTCTAAAAGTTTAATAGATGTTTTTATAAAACAAAGAAAATAAATAATATAAACAAATTATCTTTATTGGTACGAGGTCTGGCAGCGGCCCCCCGGAGAGCTTGTCCAACTCCGACATGCTTGAGCCCCTTCGCATAGTAGTTTTTAAAAATAAATAAAAACACGATTAAAAAGCTCTGTTTGACATAATTGACATACGCCGTTGCCATGACAACGCATTTACGTATACCCAATTAGAGTTGAACTTTGACCTTTGACCTTTGACCTGTGTGACAGCACTCATAATTTTTTTTTATGTATAAGTTCTTTATTACCCGCTCTCAAACGAAAATTTTCCATCGCTTGCGGTTCCGGAAATATATTACCTCGGTCGCGCCTGCCGCCGGACCGAAATTTGTCCTTCGGAGGCGCTCGGGTCGACACGGAAAGGCAAGAACGATTTGACCTTTGACCTGTGTGACAGCAGCAGCAGCAGCACTCATAATTTTTTTTATATATATAATTCAAAATAATTGTTATTATATAAAAATTTCTTTGAAAATGTTCATAAAGCTTCCAAAAATGCTAGCTTTTTGGATTACCACTACGTCGGCAAAATGAAGCTTTTATGACGCTTGAGTTCGGGTCTCATTCCCTTTGAAAATGGTTTATAGAAAGGAGAAATTTTGTTGTTTTGGTTACACATGGTAATGAAATCTCCAGAGGTTTTCTCCGGTTTTATTTCTGTTCGTCAACTTGTGCGGCAGAAATTTGGAACAGATTTTCGCACCGTGCTCACCATTCGTAGTCAGTCACCAATCTTGTGCCAGAATTTGTCGCACTCGCTCGATTATGTTTGAGGTTCTGCTTCTCGATGACCGACTCGAACGTTACTCATCCTCATCCATTTCCTTCTCATTGCAAAAGTGTTTGAACCTGTCGTAAACACGTTGTTTGCTTTTAATTTTCGCCCCAAAAATTTGCAAAACATTTGATGCGTCTCCGTCGCCGTTTTTCCCAACTTGTAGTAAAACTTGACGTTTTCCCATTGCTGATTACGTTCGACGGCCCACAACGGGTTTACCCATATAGATACGCGTACACTTGATCTATGTTATCGTTCGGATATCGAATAATCCACCGAACTTTTTAGCCCCATCGTATGTGTGTGTTTTGAACGGGGAGGGGGGTTTTTAGAGACTACGGTAAAATTGTCCGGGAGTTCTAACACGAAGACTTTCACAATAAGAAGTATTTCTACGAAATCTACCTACCCAAAAACAAAACAATAAAAAATGTAATATCTATCACAACAGAGGAAAAAACAAGGAAATTTTATAAAATTGCGGCTAATACAGGTTGGGGAAATAGAAAGTTTGAAAGAAAAATAATCAGTTAAATTATAAAAAAAAATCATCAAAGATAATTAGAAACTATTTAAATTTTGGCAGCTTATTTGATAAATAAGAGCTCAAACGATGATAAACACCCGCATCTTACAATTTGGAGCTGTTAATCTAAAAAAAGACGACGACTCTTCGTGAATATTTCAGCACTGACAATCATAAAATTCAAACCCGCCATAAAACTAATCACCCTCGAGAAGTTGATAACCAGAGACTAAAGTTATTGAAGAAGTTTAACTACAAACAAACTTGAGTAAGAATTTGAATGAACTTTGAGAACGGTTGACAATTGTTTGTCAGTTAAGAAAGTTTTACTGTGCCAATCGTTTTAATTCCGACTCTCCATCTGGATCGGATCCGTTAATGACAAAATAACTTTTTATAAGAAATGGATCCTACATCTCAACGATGACTCAATTCTGACCAAGAAACTATTCTGATCTCTAGGAAAAGGCAACTAAAAGCTTCTTACTGAAACTACTTTTTTTCTCTTTGGTTTTTAGGTTTACATCTATCCTTCTTTATATTTTTGGGTATGGAATTTTATCTCCAAAGCATTGAATTTTAAGTACAGAGAATTTAAGTTTGAAATATTCAACAAATTTCACTGCTACATTGCGATGTACTTTATTTAGTATAGTCATTAGAAGAACACCAATTTGACACTTGCAATTTGGATTTCTAATAGTAAAGAGAGATAAAACAGTTGATAAACTTCTTCTTCTTTGCGTACCTATTTGTTCCAGATGTTGACTATTATGTTGGCTAATCTGACTTCATTTGCAGCTGCTCGGATTAGTTGAATGGTTGTCATGGAGAATCAGGTCCTTAAATTTTTCAACCATGAGATTCTTCTTCTTCCAGCACTTCCTCTTTCTTTTCATTTTCCCTGTAATATGCACTGCAAGAGATTAGATCTGTTTTTGTTTCGCATGATGGGGCCTAGGTATTGTAACATTTTTTGTTTTAATTGTATTCAAGATTTCCTTTTCTTTTGACATTTTTCTAAGGATTTACAATGTTCGTTACATGGTCTATCTATGATACCCTTAGCGTCCTTCTATAAAGTCACATCTCGAATGCTTAGATCTTTTTCGTCGTTGCTTCTGTCGGTGTCCATGCTTCCGCTCCGTATAATAATACTGAAAGCATATAGCAGCGCAGCATTCTGAGTTTTGTATTCATCGTTAGTTCTCGACTTTTAAATACTGTTCGCATTTTAATGTATACACTTCTGCTCTTTTCTATTCGATGTTTAACTTCTAGAAAGTGGTCCCATTGATCATCAATAATATTGCCGAGATATGTGTATTTGTCGATTTTTTAATTGTTCCACTGTCTAATCTTAGTTGTCGGATAGGAACGTTGTTCTTGCTTATGATCATATATTTAGTTTTTTCGATGTTGATATCCAGTCCATATCGGTGGCTACTATCTGTTAATCTATATATTAGTTGTTTCAGATCTTGCATATTATCGGTAAATATTACTGTGTCATGTGTCTAATGTTATTTAAGCGCTGTCCGTTTAATAGTATTTCTTCTTGTGAATTTTCCAAGGCTTTTCTAAATATATGTTCTGAATAAATGTTGAAAAACAGTGGCGACACATCCTTGTCTTACTCCACGCAAAATCTTAACCGCATCTATCTGGTGTTATTCCACTTTATTGATTCCAATATAAGTTTATTATTATTTTTAGGTCTTTGTCATCTATGCCCCTATTTTTCAGAATTTCTATTAGTTTGTGGTGCTGGATCCTATCAAACGCTTTTCTATAGTCTACAAAACAGACATGGACCTCACAGTTCATATTATCACTGAGTAAAGCTTCTTTGGTCCCGACTGCGTCTTTAAATCCAAATTGCATGGGCGCTATCTGTTCTTCGCACGTTTTGTAAATTTTTCTATGTAGGATTTTTAAAAATATTTTTAATATATGGCTCATAAGGCTTATTGTTCTATATTCCTTGGATATTTTTTTTTTGTTCTCGACTTCCTTGTTATAGTTATGAACTCCGACTTAAGCAATTGTCGTGAGATAAAACCCGTATTGTATATAAGATTGAATATCTTGGTTAACCATTTGATTCCCTTGTCGTCCATTAGTTTTAAGAGTTCGGCTTGGAAATTATCTGGACCTGGAGCTTTGCCATCTTTCATTTGTTTTGTTATAGTTCGTATTTCTACAACTAAGATATTTGGTCCAGTTTCTGCTTCTGTTTCAGTTGATTCTGGTCTTTCATCTTGAAAAAGTTGTTTAATATATGGTTTCCAGATGTTCTTGATTTCTTCCTTGTCAATTACTATTTTTCCTTCATTGTTTATAGTTTTGTTTGCTGTTTTGGTTTTATATTATCCACTGGCTTCCTTTATTTTTCGGTGTACATTAAAGTAGTTGTGTTTCTTTTGGAGAGAGTCTCTCTGATGTCTTTTTCGCTTCTCGTACTTTCGTCTTATAATCTTCTGTGTCCTATTATATTGTTCGATATTTATGTTCTTACAGTTTCTTCTCTTTTTCATCAGATGTAAGATTTCATTAGTCATCCACGGTTTTCTTTTGTTTATTTCACCTTTTTTTGAAGTTTATTTTTTAATTTTTCTATTGTGTTGTTTAATTACTTTATCTCATTTTTTATATTAGTGATATCTTCTGATGCTATACATATTTTCCCGATAACTCATGCCCTATTTGTGTTTTTACATTTTTCTTTTTTATATTTTGCATGTCACATCTTGTGTTAATATTTTTTTTAAATTTTTTCATTCATTTTCCCTACTACCGGGTTATGATCAGATTGTATATCTGCTCCAGGATACGTTTTTACAGACGCGAAGCTGTTTCTATATTTTTGATTTACATGGATTTCTAACATTCGTGTCTGAGGTGTCTGCCGGTGATCTTCAGGTATACAGCCTTCTTGGTAGGAGATCAAAGAAGGTATTTCGTTCTGCTGCAAAGATACTTAGTCTTTCTCCCCTTTCATTTCTTTCACTTAGCCATGTGCTTCAAAATGTTCTCCAGTTCCTCACTTTCGCATTTAAGTTTCCCATTATTGTGGTAAGATTTTGTTTGTGGAGTTTATTCATTATTTTGGATGTCTGTGAGTAAAATTGTTCTACTTCCTCGCCAGTATAGTCAGTAGTCGGGGCATATATAATTGGATTATGTCTACTGGGACGGGGTTACTTGATATTTGGAGTAACAATATCCTCTTCGATATGGGCACAAAATTTGTTGCATATCTTGCAATGTTTTTTTCTACAATCACTCCCACTCCAAGCTGATATTCTCCGTTGGTTGTTCTCGAGTAGTATACTTTATAATCGTTGATGTTTAATTGTCCTGAGCCGGTCCATCTCATTTCGCTTACTCCCATAAGTTTGATATTCATTCTTTTTGTTTCTTCTATTGCATTGTATATTTTTTCTGCTTGGGCCATTGTTTTTACGTTCCACGTGCATATCTTACTTTTGGATGTCAGATTTTATTTGTCAGCTCTTTTCAATGCATCTCCCCTTTTCCCCGCAGATCCGTTTGCGGTATTGAAACTCAGGAATGTTTTGTATTAAAACGAACCATTTTGATATACTAGGGATATCCATAAGGTTCTTTAATATTATCGTTTTGTTGCGATTTCTCACATCCGTGGGCAAGAGAGTGTTCTATCTGTATCTGCTCGTGGACTCTATTGTATATAGACTGTTGGGGGGTTACAAGGAGCCACTTATCTCGGAGGCCATTCGGGTGCTAGTTTTAGTCCACCCCGGGTATTATTTCCCCGGTGCCCAGCATATCTGGTGGACTTTCTCCTATCCGCCACCTGAAGAGGCGCCCGATGGAGGACTAGCAACCCCACACGGAAATTGATAAACGGTTCCGTACTATTAATATTAACATTAAGCAATGACCTCTTTAAGTACCACCACCCTCTCGGTCTCGGAAACATCCAGCTCTGGATATTTGAATTTCTGTTACTCATCCGCTCAAAAGCGGGTCAGAAATGCGCCACACGCGCTCGGCTTCTGCATTTAAATGAAAGGAGTTTCGAAACGCGCCCAATTACCATTATCCAATCCATCTTGGACCGACGTATTGTGTCCGTAATGCCCAAACGAGCGAGTCGAAGTTTAAGGCTGTTGCTCCGATTCGACCTCGCTTAGAAATTTTAATTTTTCTTGTCAGGAGATAAGGCGCTTGCGTCACGCCGCGAAGTAGATCACAGCGGACCAGGTAGCCGCCATTCGATCCGTCGCGCTGTCACCGCACCTCGAAAGCTCGTCCGAAAATAAGCTCCGGCGTCCTCTCCGCCTGACTCATAAATCCGAATTGGAGCTGCGGGGGAAATTGGGCTCCGCGTTTCAAAATTCGGTGATGAAACGAAGCCCGCGGCCGCGCTGCGAAGGGAAGATGGGGGGGTAATAACTCATGGGCTTGACGTTTAAGGCTCCGTGTAGTTTTTTATGCCGTTAATTATGTTGCCACGTCAAATTAAGCAGTGATTAGTCCAAGCCGTCGATTATTTATGATCATCTCGTGTCTTCCTCTTTCTCATTATCCTTTCCTTCTGCATTTATAGTTCTTTAGTTTCTTCTTGCAATTAGTGTCTTTTTGAATGTTGTATCCTTTTATATTTTATTTTCGATGCAGGTTTACTTAATGCTAATTGTTATATGATAATAGGCTAAGTAATGTTAAACTTCTTTTTGTGTTTATTATTTATTATCAACAAGTACTTCACCTTCCTGTTCTACTTTTTGGCAAAATTTAGTTTACTTTATATCTTTGTTATTGTTTGTTTATTTCATTTCTATTTTATAGTTTTTTATGATATTTCAATGCTGGTTTCAAATCTAACTTAAATTTTCTTTTTGATTGCCCATAACATACTTTTATTGTTCTAGCTTTTACCAATTAACTTTAAAAATATGTGTCCTTTTTGTTTTATTGTATTTTATTGTATTTTGTATTATTGTGATTTGATATTATGTTTGTACGTAATTTCATGTCTTAATTTGGTGTATTTATATATGTATATATAATTTTTGACACTAGCAGTTTGGTGTTTTTACTTTTATTTGCATTCATATAAATGCTGTTTTATTTGTTTAAATGTTAAACGTATTATTTTCATAATTTCTTTTCTTTAAAATTATTTTGTTGAGTTTGTTGTAAAAATGGGTTCTTTCTGGGTTAATTTGGTTTTCTATATTTCATGTAGATTAGAGCTTGTCAAAGTCGAGTGTTATATATATTTTTTTCACGTTCTATTTTTAATCCTTTTTCTGTTTTTTTTTTAATACTTTCTTGTTATTTTAGTGTTGGTTTACTTTTCCACCTTAAAAAAATATAAAATTCGAAAGGGTAAGCCTTGTGCTGGCCTATCACACCTCTAGTGACGAAAGAGAAAGAGAAATAGAAATTGTTTCAGATTTGAAGTCAGCTTTTTTCCAACTTTTTCCGACCATGGAAGAAAAGACCGAGACTCCCATTAGAGACATAAAAGTGACGTTAATTAACGTGTCTAACCTTATGCGTAGAAGACTTTCCAATCCAACAAATAGCATAATAGGAGATAATGAAAACAAAATCACTACAAATTTCTCAATCTTATTATTGCGTTAGGGCTGGCACCCTTTATTAACTTTTGAAAGCCTGTAAGGTGTGTGTATCTGTCTGTGTGTGTCTGTAAACACGATGTCTCCGGAAATACTTGACCGATTCACTTCATATTTGGTCATATGGTCGGTAGACACCTTGCGTCGGTATTTTCCTCGGTAGTGAATTTCAGACCTGTAGCTCTCATTTGGCCCGAGATACGGGGGTCACAAGCTTTCATGCATGGCTTACTTCGCTTTCGAAAGTTGCCTTTTTAGATTGTACATCCGTCTTGTTATTTGTTTTACTTTTTAAACGTACCAAAATTTTTCACCATTTAAAAATAAAGGCATAAAATTCACGCACGTCGTAAATCTTTTTCCGTGTTAATTCGCTACATGGATACGGTACATGACATACTTGGGTCACTTCAAAAAGTTCTTACCGTTTTCAATGTAATAAATTTTGAAAGTAAAGCTTTTTGTAAACAAATAATTAAAACTTTGTTTAAATTGTAAATAGTGTCTCTTATGTCTTGTTACGACGTGTTTCTGCTTTAAGTATCTGGCGTGCGAAGTTTTTATACATTTAAAAATGAGTCTACAAACTAAAAATTTGAGTAGATAAAGTGGACACTCAACATTATGATTATGAAGATCGGTTCCAACAATATGGAACAAAGCCTCAAACAGAAAAAGAGACGGTACATATTAAGAACCTTGACTAAAAATGTCTGCTGGTGATTATTATCTTTTCAACTCACGCAAGAGAATAAGTTTAAGGCATTGTAGAGGTTTTTTGATGACAGATGAGTAATACAGAAGGTAAAATGAAGAATTACCTAATTCGTGGCAACACTGTATTACAAAACTTTTTGTACAACCCAAGTACAACTAATTTTGAGTTTTCTTATTCTTCTAAAAAATATTTTTTCTCAACCGTACTCTCTACCTTCTCTATCTTTCAATTTTTCCTCCTCAAGGTTTCTCTTCTCCATCGCTTCATCCGCTTCGTTTCGCCACGATCGTCTAGGCCTTTCCTTTTCCCTTCTCCCTATGGGACTCCAGTCGGTGACTCATTTTATGTATCTGGTGCTCTTTTTACATGCCCATACCATGATAGTCTTCTTTCTTCTGTATATGTGATTGTATCTTGATGTACTTCCGTTTTTCTCCGTATCTTGTCATTTGTTATTTTGTCTAGTTTTGTCACTCTGCAACACTTCCGCCAGTACTCCACCTCTACTGCTGTTAGTTTTCTCTTGTTCTTTTTATTTATGACACAAACTTCAGCGCCTTACGTCAAAATACTTCGAACCATTGTATTGTAAGTCATTATTTTGGTCTTGCTAGTTATGTGCGTATTCCAGATAATTGGATCCATTGGTTTTATGCACATTTGTGTTTATTTTTCCCTACTTCTTATATCGCCTTCTGTGTTTGCCTTTTTCGTAATGAATGACCCAAGATACTTGAATTTGCTGGCTGCAGCTATCTCTGAGTTCTCAACTACTTCCAAATTATTCAGTTGGTCTTCCGTTGTTAGGTATTTCATTTTGCTGAAATTTATTTCCAACCCCACCTTCGTATATTTTTCTCTTAGCTTTCAGATTATACAGGTTGTCTTCTTCATCCTGGCCATCAGCAAAACTGATTATGTTTCTATTCTGGATCCTCATTCCTCCTGCCGTTTCTTTAGTGCATATTCTAGAAGTACCTTAAACAGAATAGGTGATGTAGAATATCACTGCAGTAGAGCTTTGGATATTTCAAAGCTATCGGTTAGTTTTTTCTCTTACGTATGGTATATATTGCCATTGTAGAGATTTCTTACTGTCGCTATCGCTTTCTGGTGTATTCCTATCTCCTACATTGCCTTCCATAACTGACTCCTTGGGACCATGTCGTATTCTTTTTCATATGTGTAAAAGCCAGGTGGACTGCTTGGATCTTTGCTTTCTTCTTTTCGATAATTTGTTGTGTTGTGTGTACAAGGTCTATAGTGAATAATCCGGCCGTAAATCCGGCTTAGTCTTTTCCTACCTTTTCTAGTATTTGATCTTGAATTTTGTTCCTTTCATAACTTTTGCCCATTGTGGCTATTACACATATATCTCTGTAATTTTCACAAACTTGTCGATAACCCTTCTTAAAGATTGAAGTCATTTATGCCATTTTACATTATGCGGGTATACCTTCTTTGTTTATTATGGCTTGAAACATTTTTGGATTATGAGCTTTAGTTTTTCTGGTCCGTATTTAATCAGTTCCGGTACTAGTCCTCCAGGTCCCGCTGCTTTCCTGTTCTTGGTGGCCTTAAATGTCTTTGGTACATCTATCAGAATAATTGTAACTTCCAGATTTGCGCTGTTTTGCTCTTTCTTGGAACTTTTCTCTGTTCTCAGTCAGTAGCTTGATAGTATTTCATCCATTTCCCTTCTTCTATGTATGGTATGTAACTTTTTCTTTATTATTTGTCTTTGTTGATTTGATGATGTCCAGTGCCTCTGAATTCCGTGCTTCCTGCCATTGATCGTTTTTCTCTTTAGTTGTAATCCTTTTAACTTCCCTGCTTTTTACCTGTATAATTCATAGTTCTATTCTGATTTGGTAGTCAACCATCTTGCATATACCTTTTTTTATTACTTCTGTTGTGTTTTCTGAGAAATTCCATTTGTATTTCATTGCGTTATCTTTATTTTCTCCAATTGCCTCAAATTCTGCCTGTTTAATGCTTTCCTTTATGTGTAAGTATGTATTTTCTCAAACTCAAACTCTGTTAATTTCTTGTCCAGTCTGTTTTGATACAGCTGCCTTATGGATTCATCTTTATTTCATTGTTAGTAATTTTTGGTTTCTTCTAGATTTTGTTTTTATTTTTAACTGTTTTGTTCTTTTTCTGTCCCACTCACATCTTATTTAGGCTATCAGCAGTTTGTGGTAAATGCCACGTTCTGCCCCTCTCTTAACTCGGACATCATTTATTGTCAAAATAGTATTTTTTTTGACAATGATACAATTAATAACGGTGAAGATATTTCTCTTTGGTTGCACTCAGGTTTATTTACGGATACATTTGTGTTGATAAAACCTGTTCATTATATTGAGGTTCATTGTTTCTTCTTCGAACTGGCCTACTGTCGCATCATTCTTCCTTTTTCCCGTTCTTCCGTTTATGTCCCTAGCAATTATAATTTCTTGGGTCGTTTTAATCTTTTCCAGCTCTCTCTTTAAATTATTCATGAACTTCTTTTTTTCTAACTTCGGGCTTTCGTCATTTAATCCATATACCCTCAGGATAACTATGCATCTTCCATAAATCTTGATAATTAGTTTGAATATTCTTTCATTTATTGGCTTCCAGTTCTTAATCGTTCACTCCCTGCTTAAGCTGTACTTTTTTTCTCCACTCCGCTCTAGCAATGTATTATGCCCTCTATACTTTCTGTGCCATTGCCTTATTTTTTGTTTCATTAATTACTACTATATTTAGCTTAAATCGTTTAAATTCTGCCACTACTGCTCTACCCTTGGTGTTCCATCCTTGAACATTCCATGTTTTCATTACAATTTCTCTTCTTCTGCTTTTTCTTCTTTTGGTTGAGATTTAAACTTGGTTTTTGAGAATGTCTTACAGAACTACACCCTCCCCCGTATCCATTGCGGCTTCCTCGATTTGAGATATGGCTTACCACTCTAGGAGAATTTTTCTTCTTTTTTAGTCTGCCATCCTTTCTCTTCTTTCATGTGTTAGATTATTTAAGCCTAACGCCTTATACTCCTTCTTGGAAAACCTATTACTTGAGCCGCCTATTCTAGGACCGACACTATTTGTGGCCGCCCATTATGGAACAGACGACACTTGCCCTATTCCCACTTGTCCTATATATCTATACGTACATTTACTATCAGCTATTGGGACGCGCCGTGTTGGGATTGAAGTTCCCCTCCCAGTGTGTTCCTACCAGAGTTATGATAGTATTTGGCTGATAACTATGTCATCGGTTTTGGAAAAGAATGGAAAAAATATAAATTTGCAAATTATTAATAAAAACGGAGTTTTAAAATAGTAGAAGCGTTGAATAAAATAAAGAATGTCAAAATTAAAACTGTTTTCTCAGTTGGTTTAATCCAGAAGTGATTTAATAGTCTTCAAGATCAAGTATAATCAAGTCATCAAGTTATAATGAAATCTGGAGCTCTTCGCCAAGCAATTAAAACAAATCTATTGAGCCACTTCTAAAGCATATTATCCGAGTCCTTCACCTTCACGTGTTGGTAATTATTAAATGGAGTTTCACATTAATTAATACCCACGCTCAACGACGTGTAGACACCTATCAAAAGCTACTTCAAGATATTCATAGTGAGCGTTTTATTTGTCGAATCGTAAACTCTAATAAAAAGTGGTTTCAATTTCCTGAGTTCAGTAGAAAAAACAACGGTTCGATACTGTATCCAACTGAGATATTCTTCAGGAAAGTAACACTTTGTGTTTGGTAGAACTTGGAAGAGAATTTTAATCAAAGAAAAAGCTGCATTATTTCCAATTTCGCGAATTTATGTGAAATTTGGTGTGAAAACCCCGATTTTAATTAAGATGAAAATAATTTTTCTTCCATCAAGTTACTTTAAGTATGATGATGGAAGACAAAAAGGAAACCGAAAACTTGATGCTATTTACACATTATATTCTACGTGTAGACCGAGCTTTCATCTTTTCGAGTATTTTTATGAGCGTAGACGTATTACCCTTTCACTCCCCACCCCCGCGCGCGACAAGATACAATATCACCGCGGAACTAAGCGACTCTAAAAGAGCGGTTTGGAACATAGAATCCACTGATAGTTACCATTACGAAATTTTCATTTATATTCTTATCGTTACAATTAAAATTTTTTTTGAAAACGCAAGAACTTATCTTTTATGAAAGTTTAAATGTGTTTCAAAGAAGTTAGACATCCCTAGTTGTAGTTCAATTTTCTATATTTTTTTACTTTTCGTCTACTTTTCTAATGTCGATTTCGTTTCAGCAAAGCTACCTAATGAAGTTCGGCTACCTAAGCCCTTCCCCGCAGAGCGCTGGCGCCCTGCGGACGGAAGAGTCGGTGCGGCAGGCGATCAAGGAGCTACAAGAGTTCAGCGGACTTCCTGTTACGGGGCAGCTTGACAAGGCCACCCTAAGCCTCCTCCGGAGACCCCGCTGCGGACTGCCCGACATAGAGCCTCATCCTATGCGGCGAAAGCGCTTCATGCTGCAGGGGCAGCGATGGCCCTACAGCAACTTGACGTGGAGGTAATTTTTTCGCCACACGTATTGCAGAAACCAAATAATGCTTTATAAACCTTCTGCAAGAACTTAATTTGGTGCTTTTATTATTTTTAATTCAAAATCAAAAATTTAACTAACAAATGAATGAAAAATTTAGCCGAATAATCAATTAGTTAATGGAGATGTTTTCCAAGCAAATCCATTTGATCAATGATGTTACTTATGCAGCGCCATCTAGTATTAGGTAGCTAAACCGAGCATCAGAATTTCCATGATCGCTCTGCTAAATATTACACACGTGGTACTTGGCCAGTTTTTAGATGGCACAAGAGTGAAAAATTATTACCATTTTGGTTTTAACCTAATGGGCCAACTAACGTTGTTATCTTCATGAAAGGGAATACTAGAGCCAGCTTCTCAGCAAGTTCCCAAAGAACCACCTCCGGCAAGGGGCCGCGCCTTTATTGAAAATTAGATTGTCGCCGGCATTTAAACAGCGGTGGCGGCGCTATTGCCAGCACTTAGAGCAAACCACAGCTCTCTTTGACGCAGTATTGCACCTCTTGCACCTTTTCAAAGCCTTAATCGGATTTAGCACCGTCTCAGCAAAGGCCCTTTGCCTGTGCTCAATTTCGGCGAGGTCCTACACAGACTTACTCTTGCTTTTAAGCCGTTCCTTGGTGCGCAACTTGAACTATGGCCTAATTTGCAGTAGCAATTTTCGCGGCGCGTCCTGACTCACTCGTTTCAATAAAAGTGCAAGGCAGGATGATGAACAATGCAATTTGAAAGGAATTTTCTTAAATAAGACCTATTGTGTACATTTTGTTGTATAGGCAACCCATCATACTCGCTGCATTTTATCTTAATCTGAATATTAATTTTACTTTATATGCCACCATTATTTAGACTAAAATTCGATTTATAATAACTCACATGTAATTCAAATTGCGTTGTACCTATATATTATTTAAATAAAAAATATATAGAAATAAATTATTTAATATGATTGATATAATTCATTTACTTGAATTAAGAATTGGAAAAATGTGAAATTGATATTCAAATTAATATTAAAAAAAAATTAACGGGTTGGCCCGGGTAGCTCAGTCGGTAGAGCATTGAACTTTTAACCCAAAGGGTCCAGGCTTCAAGTCCCTACTCGGGAGTTCCTTTTTATTTACAAATGTAATGCTACTTAAACTATATATGAGGCATTTTTAATCTTGTAAACATAAAACTTTACCGAAATTTAATCAGATTTGCCCGAACAAAAAAATTTATGCTAATGAGTTAGGGCTTATGATTAAAAAACTTAAAACTTCTCCGAAATTATTATAGGACTCGTCCTTTTGAAGACGATACCCAATGACTAGAAGCTCAATTTGAATTGCTAATGTTTCAGCGTGTTCATACTACCTATAGTTGCTTTCATCACCGGTACCTTCCAATTGTCGAGCCCGGATAGTTCAGTCGGTAGACCAAGTGTCCAGGGTTCAAGTCCCTGCTTGGGCGTTGTTTTTCTGCAGATGGGCTGTAGTTAATACCTTATATAAACGAATTTCAGTAAACCGCATGTAATTGTTTTTGTACCTCCAATCTAATATGTTATTTAGAGTATTTAAACGACCTTTACCATTTCTGACTTTGAATTTTTTCAGAGTTGTGAAAACTCTCCCTCCGCTCCTCTTGGTCTCTTTATTTTCCTTCCAATACTCAAATTTTGTATATATTCAGACTTCTATCTTCTTTAGCATAGTATTTAGGGTGTTCAAAAATAATACTCATTGCAGTTGTTTTTTCCTCGCAAATATTTTATTACGAAAAAGCATTAAAGGTGTCTATCTTTATTGTCTATGTATCTTTTTGATCACTTCACCAGTTTCCCCAAAGCTGCTGCACACTATTCATTGGGTGTAAAATGACACCACTTGGGTCAGCCGACTGGAACTCGTTACTGGAGAAAAATTTTCACCGTACATTTTTTCTCTCTAACTCAAGCAGAGCGTAGTTGCTCAGTGAAAAAACTAACGATTATGAAGCGCGAGGCAGCATGGTGTACTAGAGAACTTGCAGGGTGACAACGGTATGGTCGCGCATTGTCATGTTAAGCACTCCATCTCTACTTCCCGTAGCGGCATCGCTTCAGTGGCTTGTAGTATCACTCATTTGTAATGCTCTCACGAGGGAGCAGCAGTAACCCAAGAGATAATCACCTTCTGTTATTGAATAAACAACCTTGCCCATAGCTTCTTAAGACTAAAGCTTCTAAATGTGCTGCCACGCTACAGAATGATGTGACCAGACAGTCAAAAAACGTGTCCGGGTCCACGCTGTACTACAACTGCAGTAATTGTGATGTTCTTATGGATAATAGTAGCTGACGGTCCGCTACACAGATGCATCGAATGTGATTCGCCTGTTCGCCATTATCACAATCCTTGCTGCCTTTGTACTCCGATCTCCAGCGAAACAGTCTCACACACGGCTAGTAATCTCATATGGATCTCTGAAACAGTCATTTTCCTTTCCTCTATCCAAAGAACGGCTGACGATTGTTTGTTGCATTGGTTTTTCGTTTTGCCCACAACTGTATTCTCAGCACTGCACGAATGACTTCTTTCCTGTTGTGCGCTCTAGTAACACCATTTAGTCGTATTATAATCTATTTTTATATCCTAGGCGCGAATTTCAATATCTGATGCAACTTGTGGGGAAAGAGGTACGAATCATTTTTGAACGACTTAAATATATATTTCGATATTCTTCAATACAAATCTTCCATAATAATTCAATTTTCTTCTTTTTTTCACCAAAGCGTTAGACCAATATCTTTCTCAAGTCCAGACTATCGAATCTGGTTGTGGGGTATAAGATGCATAAAGCATTTTTTTCCGTTACTACCACAATCAGCAATAAACTTAATGATACCCAACGATTTCCGCTGAATAACTCAGTCATTCTCTTTTGTCATTTTGCAAATGATTATTTTATATTATCTTTACCAAAACATCTTTCTAAGTTTCTTTAACTTAATTTGTTATTAGGAACTCAATAACCCTTTTCTTGGTTGTAGATATGAATTATGCTACATTTGTGATAAATGGATTACCTCTTATTTTGGCGATGTAGATTTTTTTTCCCAGAATGTATGAGATAACTTATTAAGGCGGGAAAAAAGTTGTTCTGGTACTTCTTTGGGACAATTTGTTATTTTGTTCCGTATTGCGCCAATTTCACTTTATCCGGTTTAATATTTTCTGCTAAGTAAAGAAAAATAAACATAAAATAGTGTCCATAACTGAATATTATTATGCTTCAATTTAGAAAAAAGGTTAGCCAAAAAGGGATCGAACTCAATGCAATCCGGCTAAGGCAATTCAAAACCAAGCTCTATATTCATAAAGTGACTCTACTCTTAAGTAACTTCATCGGAAGATCGGTACAATGCTGTTAGTTCACGAGTAGAATGTAGGAGCGTTTCTATTCAATGTTTTCAAGCCGATATATCAAAACTGGATTTATTACCTGTCTCTATTTTCACAAGTCTGCGTAGCTCATGCAGTAGAACAGTATATTTTTAATCCAAGGACCAAAGTTATATAACACATCGCTCAATAAGTTCGTAGGATGTACTAACCATCAAATTATACGTGTCAAAATTTCATGACAATCTGACGTTTAGTTTACAAGTTAAAGTGGTATTAGTGACGCTACTTTTGTAATTTTCAAAACAATGGAAAAATCTGAATTTTTTAATGGGAAAAATACCGTTCAAGCAAAACAATGGCTTGACAAGTATTATTCGGACTCTGCTCTATCGAGACAAATGGTAGAGAAGTGGTTCACTGATTTTAAACGCGACCGTAGAAACACCGATGATGATGAACGCTCTGGTTCGTCAGTTGTTCCAGAAAACATAAAAATAGTTATGGTCCATTGTAAATTAAAGTTGCTTGAGATGGCTGACACCCTAAAGATATCGGAAGGCAGTGTTTTCACCGTTTTGCATGAACATTTGTCCATGAGAAAGCTCTGTTCGAAATGAGTACCGCGTATGCTCACAGTCGATCAAAAACAACATCGTGCCTACGATTCACAGCGCTGTGTGGAGCTCTTTCAGTGCAATGAAAAGGATTTTTTCATACGGTATGTGACAATGGATAAAACATGGATCCATTAGTATACTCCTGAGTCACATCGGCAGTTACCTGAGTGATCAAAAACGCAAATGTCAACTGGTAAGGGTTTGACCTCCATATTTTGGGATGCGCAGGGTATTTTATTTATCAATTATCATCAATACCAAATATTATATGGCCTTATTAGTGTGTTTAAAAACTAATTGTGAAAAAACGACCTCAAACGAAGAAGGAAAAAGTGCTCTTTCACCAAGACCATGCAACGTCACAAGACGATCGCAACAATGGTAAAATTGCACGAATCGCACTTTGAATTGCTTCTACATCCACCGCATACTCCGGATCTGGCTCCCAGAGACTATACCTGTTTGCAAACCTAAAAAGAATGCCCCAGGGACAGAGATTTGTCTCCAATAAAGAACTGATTGCCAAAACTGAAGCCTATTTTGAGGCCAAAGATAAATCGTTCTACAAAAAAGGCTTCGAAATGTTAGAGAGGCGTTGGAATTAATGTATTACTCTTGAAGAAGACCATCTTAGTGAATAAAGTCGAATTTTGCCTAACAGTTCTGTTTTATTAGTTATCCTACGAACATATTGAGTGATGTGTTGCTTCGTTTTTCCAATATTTATGCAATCTTCTATCTATGTGACTTCTCTTATATTTTCACTTTTCTAGTAGTTTGATCAATATTTCTGTGAACCCCTTGGTGGTCTGTTTTTTCTTTTTGTTACTTGATTTGTGTGCTTCCATTACTTGTTTATTATTGATGCTGTAATATTAATGTTCTTTTATTAAAATAAAAATTGTTATCCCATTTATTATTCTGTTTTATGATTGGTCGCTACTTTTCTTTATTATCATCTTTATTATTTAATTACCTTTCCTTTCCTTTACCATATTTACACTTTTTTCTCTGCTATTATCTAGAATGATACACCATAATCTATCAAGTCATAATGTTATTTACGTCCTTTGATTATACCCTACCTAACTTTAAAGATTCTTAATAATTTCTTCTTTTTTATTGATATAGCGCAATTATTTTTCTTTATATTATTGTTGTCAAAGTGTTTTGTTAACCCGAGCCTTCATTTTTAGGGTATTTTAATCTATGCTTAAAATTAATTATTGCTTTAATCTTGTTTTTCAGCTTATCGTTTTATTTAAGTATCGTCCTTGTTTAGTTTCTTTTATATTTTTTCCTAGTGTTATCCAATAACATCCTTCGAAATGGTATGGGCCATTTTATTTCAATATTTTATTTGTTGTTTAGAATAATGCACTCAAATCTGCTATATTAAAATCTTCTTTTGAGTTTTTCTTAGATCAATACTGGATAACTAAATAAGTAAGTTTACTTTGTTATTTTTGTGTAATTACCATTCTTTGTTACAAAATTATTTGGGCACTCTACATATTTCTTCGCCTATGGCTTTACCAAGCGTTTCTGTATTGCCATTTCGAACTGAGATGTATTTCTATAGTTTCTAAAATTTATAGTTTTTGTTATATTTTCTTATCTACTTTGACTAATATACGTTTATAAAAAAATTTTCTTTAACTAGCTTGGTTACATGGTCTCTCACTTTAAAATTTGTCGAAATTATCGCTTATTTCACTTTTTGGTTTTTATTTGTTATCGATTTCTTTTAGGGTAAAGTTTTGAATTGTATTGAGTTTTTAAAAATGAGTTTTATGTTATCTTTTTTTCGTAGGGTTTTCTTTGGGTTCTGTTTTCTTCTCTATTATTACCAAAGTTTCTGCCAAGTCTTTTTGATTTTTCCTCTTTAACAGGTTTATTTACAATTAGTAGCCTAACAGTCTGAATCACAAGCGATATGGTATACTGTCCATTATAGCCTCCAAAATATCGAAAGACACTGTTTTGCGCTACTGGTGGATATTTAAGCTGACTATTTTTACGCGAATGAAAATGTACCTTCCGGTTTCTTATACAAGTCGTTTCCCTACAAAATGCTCTTCAAAGAGTCTCGCAACCTGCAGTTGTGTAAATTTAACTTTGTCTTAGTGTAATGATGATCGCGTTGAGTGAACTAGCGATTCGTTAAGCTGCTCCATGAGTTTCACGTATTTTCAAAGCGTTACAGGTACTGCCTCTTGAGAAGTTACATAAAAGTCTGTCTTATCTTGAAACGAGAATCTTTGTTGTTGGTCGCCTCTACTAGCAACAATAATAAAATAAAATAAACTATGGCACGGCAGATAACGAACCCAATGACACTAGTCGAAAAGATTGGTAAATAGCTTTTGGTTTAAAATTTAGACGCTCTACTGGCGAAGTTCATGAAGGAAAGATTCAAAATGTTTAGAAACATATTGTGACAAAGGTTTATGACTTAGTAACGCATGTTTCGTTTAAATTATTGATCATTAAATTTGTACTTTATCTAAGTTACATCACCCTTGCATCTTTTATTGTTGATTGCTAAATAAGTTAATGTAAATTTTATTTAAATTTTTTGTACTGGCATATTCTCTTTAAAACTTACAAGACAGCTTCTCGCACTTTGAGCGAATTTTATTATTATATTTGGTACTTCTGAGTATTGTAATGTATGGCGTTACAAGAATTTAACTTATTTGTTACATATTATATATGGGTGGTTCCGTGGTTAAGGGGCGGGATGCGGTACGGGCGGACCCGGGTTCATTTCCCGGGGCTCTTTGATACCTGGCGGGTAGCCTACTAAAAATAATTGACTACCTGCTTTGATCAAGAGGTTAAAGGCTCGGTGCTTGCCACATCGCCCAGCATCAGAGATGGTGCGTGAACGACACATGAGAGCCTTAACCTCTCAGTTCGCAGGCCTGCTCCCGCGCAGGGCGTTAGAGTCTTACCATTATTACTAAGAAGACTGTGAATGAAAAAATAGTACCTTTTTTGATTAATATTTGTTTGCTGTGTATTCTTTTTAATTTGCACACAGCCTATTTCTCATACACCTGTAAAAACATGTCATTTAGGTTCTGTTTGAAAGGCCTATTCTACTAATACTTTGCTGCAATTGCAACATCTAATAACAATAGCTTATCATGAAAATATTAATTCATAATTTAGTAAGACTGACTTCATTGTTTTTCATAAAACATTAAACCGATACGTCCAAATTGACGCCATCGTTTGCCTACACGATCAACGAGCCCGGGTAGCTCAGTCGGTAGAGCATTGGACTTTTAATCCAAGGGTCCAGGGTTCAAGTCCCTGCTCGGGCGTCATTTTTCTACAGATATGCTGCATTTCAGTAAATCGATGTTCTTTAGCGGCACCAATTCCCCTAAGGTCCTTTTTATATTTTTGTGTAGCAAACATATAATTTTTTTTTTACATTAAAGCCTGTTCTTTTACATTCTGCATTACCTTCTAATATTTAGAACATGACTTTAAATTTCTTTACAGTTGTGAAAACCCCCCCTCTGCTCCTGATTTCTTCATTTTTGTCTAATATTTAATTTTTGTACATACTATTGTCTTAGGGCATTCAAAATTAATGGCATTACAATTGTTTTCTTCTCATACATGTATGTTTACCATCCTAGAGTTTCCGTAAAGCTTCTATAAAACATTCTTTGGGTGTAGAATGCCACCACTTGTGGACAGCCGACTAAGGCTTACCATTGGAAGAGAATTACTCATATTGCACTTCTTTTTACATTTCAAAAACCTATTGAATACACCCAGATACTAGAAATCTATATAAATTAGGATAGGTAAAAAACTGTTAAATTGAAATTGAACTTTTAATCTAAGAGTCCAGGGTTCAAGTCCCTGCTCGGATGTAACTTTTACGTTAAAATTAAATTGTTTAACAGTTTCTATAAACATTGTTTTATAGTACACACTCGTTTAAAATGTGACCAATTGCGTGTTTTGGTTAGTTAGGTTGTTACTTTTACTGTTTTGCTGTCCTAGACCTTGGATTTCAGATAACCCTACAAAAAGTCACGCAGTGTTAAATACAAAATCCTGCTGGCCACTTGATGAAATTAAATGGCCAGGAATTTGTTGGTGTAGTAAATCGACTGATGCTTAAGCTGTATGCCAGATGGCGCCGTCTTGATGAAAACGCATTTGTTACCTAGTTAGTGCCAAAACACTGAGTTATTATGTAACACTAACGATCGACATTTACAGAAACAGCATTTCCTACATTATTTTCGTAAGAAGTGGGGGTCTATCATGCACTCCCCCAAAATCGATACTGACTCAGAGGTACATTTACTTTTCCTGAGTTACGCGAGTATTTTCTTAACACCAAATGCGACAACTCCGTTTGGAAATCCGTAAAATTGAAAATGCGGTTTATCGCTAAAATGATATTTCGACCAGTTGTTGACGATAAGCATGGTCAGTAAGCTCGTAAGTTGAATTTTATACGTATAAAGGTACAGGTTTTTAATGAGCATTCGCTAAAGGGGGCATCTGAAAATATGCAATTGTGCTCGAGTCAGTGTTTTAGATCTACAGCAACACATTGATTAATTACACAGGATTTTATCTTTCCCTCCAATGTTGATACTCACAAGGGTTTGCACCCATTACCGATCCAGTTTTATCATAGTTTGTAATCAGTTTCGTAATTATTTGATAAAAAGATACTTATTTCTAAGTTGTCTGTGTTTCAAAATTTTCTCTTTTGTTCGGACATCGAGTCAAGGAAGGTGAATCACCCAAATAACCTTCAGGTTTACCCAGGGTTTCTGGGCACCTCCTACTGTTTATTTTAAATTTCTCGTCTATGTAATTATACCGGCACTTGTAAACAGTAAACGAAATATCATGACACTTCTTTCTTTCGAGATACATTTGAAGGTGATCGCCAATAGCTACATTAATATGACGACAAAAATTGTTAATCTCTAGGTAGAAGAGATGACCTCTAGGAAGAAATCCTCCTACTCACAAAGTGTGACTTTACAACCTATACTATAAATAGATTTGGTCAATTTTGGTTCTGGAATCTACATATCTGGTCCGAGATGCACTAGAACTTATATAATGCCGCAACTTATTATTCTTTGATATAAAATAAATTTATATAAATAAAAAAAAATTAAATTCGGCTCCCAAGCGTCTGCATTTCTTGGCCCCGAGAGGACTAACGCTATTACTATAATTCCGGAAATATAATAATTTTATTTTCTTGCAACTCCGTATTTGAAGCAGAAGTCCATTAACCCCATATCAGTAATTAATCGAATTTCATTCGAACGGAAGCTGAAGCCGCCTGAATAATTGGAATAACGCGCCTCCGATCTGCATTAATTAGCTCAATTCCGGTAATGCAATTGGAACTAAGTGCTTTTAAATTCAATAACACGGATCATCCCTGTCTCGGCGCGGCCCCCAGCTCGCCGCCCGCGGCACATGCGGGCAGCGAATCCGGACCCGGAATCTTCGCCGGCGCTCGACGAAAGTAATGGTGCGTGCGGTGCATATGCGAACCGGGCGGCGGGGGCAGCGGGGGCGCCGCCGCTTGCCGCCCCCGCTCGAGAGGGCTCTGCCTAGATGATTAATTTCAAGATCTCATTAAGTCGGTTCGATTACTCCGCGCCCGCGTCATTTACACCTTGCTAAATACACTTTCCGGGCGGTCGCGGTTTCTTACACCTTCGCTGGCGCGGCTGGCATTTTTCCGGGTTTGCTCACTTAATCAATATTGCACTATTCTATAATTAAGGGGGAATAAAAAGTCGCTCGAGAATTGTTCTTCTAGTAGCTTTCATTCGTACTTGAGTCTTTTTCCTATATTTTGTATGAGAGGGGGAGGGGATAAAGAATTCTTGCCGAGTCACTTCCAGTGATATTGCTGTGATCGCATCACGAATGGTATCCTTTAATTCCTCGATAGTCCGCGGCTAGCATTGAAAGACTTTAACCTCTAGATGCCCCCATAGAAATAAATCGCAAGGGGACAGGCAGCTATAGATCACTGGGTGTACGGTAGCGCCGTCTTGTTAGAACCACAATAGTGCATATCCATGTTCGTTGAGTTTGGGCTCCAGGAAATTGCGTAACATTGCAACGTAGTAGGTAGATATGTTAGTTACCGCGCGTTTTGCTTCCTCAAAAAACACGATTCTGTAATGCTAAATTCCGTAACAGCACACTTACTGTAGAAAGATCGCTCACAGAGTTGTCGATGACTTTGTACGGTCTTATATCGAAAATTTTGCTTATTATCGCAGCCCGACAAATATAAATGAGCTTCGTCACCACTGAATACAACAACATAAGCTGAAATATTTGCAACGAAGAGGATGTCATAGCTGACACCCACCTTCTTTAAGCCTGAAGATGACCCATAGCTATATTATAATTTGTGTTACCACTGGTTTTCCGACTTGTGCCTACCCTTCACCCTTGAGTGCAATCCCCTCGACTGTTATGTGTGGGACGTAGATAAAGTGAAGGTCAATGAGAGATACCATAACAGCAAGGACAGCACACCAAACACTTACACTGACTGTGGAAAAATCGCTCATGCAGTGTTCATCATTCTACGCCATGGTGGGCACTAAAATGGTATGCCTTGCGCTGCTCAAGAATACACAACTCGATAGCCATATAGCAATACATTACTCGCAGCGATCAATTCAAAAAGAGGAGATTATTTTTATGGACTCTGTATAACCATAATTTAACACCCCTCATCTCTTGTAGTTGTTTTGAAAAATATTAAATGAATGATACTCGTTATACCTACACCACAAGTTCTGGTAGAAGAATTACTTCACATCACACTTATACAAGATACAAATTGATTAAAAACTTAAAAGAAGTAATAAGCTTAAACGTTGTATGGTCATCTTGATCTAAATCAATGCTGATTAAAAGGTTTTATCAATTATTACAGTTGTGGTATTGAGTGTTCGCTCGTTGCCCTTTAATAATTTTATTACCAACTAAAATATTGCAACGCACTTTAAAACAGGCTTACCTCATTCTGTGAGAAATGTAATGACGTTATAACATACACCACCATTTGCCTCTAGATAGAATGGAACCCGATATTCCCTATTTTGCAGCGGGCGTACCACTGTCACTACATAATTTATTGTAGTAAATTCTTCAAGCGCGATCAAATTAAAGAAACACGATTACCAAAATCTTAAAAATAACGCGATAGCTGGAAATGACTTAATTTTAACCATATTGACGTGTAATATATAGGATTTCGCTTCATTCTGCTGAAAATATCCAATGAAAGTTCTTTTCTTTATAAAGGTACAGAAAAAAAAGTATATCTGGTACAATTGGACACGAGTTCTATTATTGTACAATTGATTAATGTTTTTCTTAGTATAAAGAAGACTCATCAGGAATATCAGCACTATCTTCTTGCCATATGATAATAATTAAAGATCATCAAAATATTTTCAGTAGCTTCGTATACACCTCTAACAAAAATCCTATTATTTTTCCATATAACACTGCGGCAAACATTTTCGCTTTATTTTCCTCTGATGTTTTAGCTGAAGTATGAAGAAGCGACTTCTATAATATTAGTAACTATTCCCATATGAGCTTTTTACAGAAACAAGTCACAAATGGTAAGTTACCATTCAGGCACAGCTTAATTATTAAAACTATCGGTGTCAATAACCTTCTATAAGGTTTTGTCATAAAAACTCTTCTCACTTCTTAAGCATTTCTCTTTCTTACTAGAGAAAATTGTACCAAATAATTTACATTACCCCACAATGATTGAAATAATAAAAATGCTAATCTTAGAAAGGAAAATTTTTACCTAATTTTGAAGGCGAATTAAAAAAAGAGATTAAAAAATTATTTTTACATCCAAAACTTACAACATTGCAAGTCTCATGTGATTTTGAAAATAACATAGGCCAAGTTGTGTCCATCCTTGTCCAAACATTTTTTTTTGCATAACTCTTTCGAGCATTTCTTGGAATATATGGAGCGGATTGCTTTCTCTAGGGTTTGAAACTTACTTAAGCAATATTTATAAGTATGGGTTTCAGATAACCCCACAGAAAAAAATCGGACACATTCAAGTCTACATTGATGCTCGCGTTGTGTGGCCCGTGGCCCCGTCCTAATATAACCAGACTTTCTTTAGACCGAGTTCTTTCAGGCTGAGGCAAAAAATGCTCGACAGTGTGTCCGATTTTTCTCATCAAAAAAAAAAAAAACAAGGTCCGATGATCCCCATTCGAGACACTACTCATCACCTTCCAATATCGAAAGTTTCGTTTACTGACACAGCCAAAAAGATGGAAATGTGGTGCCCCATTGCTGAAGAAAACAACCGCGTCATGTCATAAAGTTTCAAAGCAGTCCGATTGTGCCAATTATGTTCTGATAATGCTTAAACAGTAATCTTGTACTTATGAAGATAAAGAAACTGAAGAATTCACAGTGCGATCATAGAACCAAACTGCGGCCTTATGTTTCCAAACAAAGCGTTTAGATAAGAGCGTGACTGCGTCGATATTTCCGGGTATTCGACCAATTTGAAGTCGTCCACCTCGGTTCATGACATCTTGTTTCCCAAAATTTTTTACTCAACAAATTTACAACCAAGTATCGTAGTATTTGCATATTAAACTGGAATAAAACAATTTTATAATAAATACTAACAACTTCTTGCGATGTGCACTATTACATTGACAATTACAACTAATGAATTATATAAGGTGGTCCAAATTGAACTTTATAATTTGAATTGCACGCCGTTTGCGTTCTGTTAACATTGGAAGTATCGATTTGTACAGTTGGTATCCAAACAAAGTCGTTATGGCACCATACAATGTGCATCAACGCATCAAGTTTATTTTTCTCTAAATAGCTTTGTGAATCGTCAAAATTGTCGCATTTGGGATAATAAAAATGCGCGTACTATTCAGGAAAAACCAGTGGTTCCACAAAAAAGCACTATTTGGTGTGCATTGTGGGCTAAAGCAATTATTGGCCCTTATTTTTTAAAAGATCATTGGCAACGCTGTTGCTATCAATAATGTACGTTACTGAGAGAAGATAAACAACTTTTTCAATGAAACCAACGATATGAAGATGAATGACATGTGGTTTCAACTAGATGGACCCACATGTCGCACAGCATATGAAACGCTCATTTTAAACCAACTTTCCTGTTCCTAGTACTTTGCAGAGTGTGACATCGATTGACCACGGCGGTCTTGCAATCTAACCCCATTAGACTTTCACTTTAGGATTATTTTAAGAAAAAGGTTTATGTCAACAGACCTACTACTATTCGTGGGCTAAAAGAGAACATCAAATGCGTAATTGCTGAAATAGAGCCGCATGTACGGGAAAGCATTATTGAAAATTTCGCTAAAAGTATGGTCGTAAAGGGCATTTAGCCACCAACATATTTCATACGCAACTGTCAAGCCTATACTTTACACCGAAAGCAACAAAATTCGAATTATTCCAGTATTTTATGTTTCATTTGGGAAAAACCTAAAGTTCAATAAAAAATTGACAAATAATGAAACTTTCATGACTATGGAAGGAGCTCTACAAATCACCAATTGAAAGATTCTTTTAATTCCATAGATAACCAATCATCAAACTTGAATAGAATTGAATATAAATGTAATTTAACAAATAAGTAAAAATGTATAAAATTTATTCCATAGCTGTCAGGACACTTTCGTTAAGTAAGAGAGATGGTCTTCCGGAATTTCCCCATTTTCCGATTTGATTAATCCCACATTAGCAGGCGAATCGATAGCAACGCAATAACCTCTTCCGTCCAGCAGTTGACATTTGGAAATACCAGAGCGGCGCCATTTTTACCCGCATCCAAAGGGCAAAAAGGTCTCAAGAGACTGCGCAAGCCGGCGACGTCGCGGGGCCCTTTTTGCGATCGCGACACAAGCGCGAGAAATGAGCGGACGGCGCACAATTTGCGAAGTTGCGCGGCGCGGTCTTTTTGCGGTGGCATGCTCGCTGCGAATGTTATCTCAGGCGAAGTTTAAATTCATGTCGGATTTGGAATTTAATTTGAAGCTCACTTCCAGTTGCATGACCGGCTAAAAGGGCTCGCGGAGTCTTGCGGAAGTATGCCCTGTACCAACGGTTCAAAAGTCGTCGCGACTAACATGCGACTCATCTTGGAGATTCATTACGCCTTATCACGACTGAAGGTTGCCTGCAGGCAGCGCAGTCTATAACCCAAAAATTTGGTGAAGGAACAGAATGGATTAAAAGTATGTAAGATTCTTCTACAACAAAATCGCGAAAGCCTAAAGGCATTGCTTTCAAATAAAATATTTCGTTTATTGGACCACTAAGCTTAGAAGGATCACGAACATTATCCAAAAGGTTCTGATTCCAGAACATTCGTTTAATTGAAGAAATGTTTTATATACACTTTATATTATAATATTTTCGCTCTCTATTTATTTATTTTACTTACAGGTAATCATAATTACTTAACATTATTTATGTACATAACACAAATAATTAATAACATCAAATTACATTGTATTTATCTGTAAAATTATTTATGTTGAACTCGCACAGATTTAGGAACTTCAGTTACTTCAACATACGGGAAACTTCTAGTATACATCTGGCAATTTCCCATTGTTCAAGACCCACACGTGTACAAGCAGCGCGACTAAATTCCTGGAACGCATAGTGTGTATTGATGTCTGAGTAGCCGCTACGAGAGGGAGGAAAATTGAAAATCCCTTACAATATTCTTGAAAACAACATCATTGAGCATCAGTTCACCCTTGCTAGTAGTTTTGTTTCGCACCGTAGCTCACTTGGAAGTCTTGAACTGGAATCTCTTTCAAAGCACTCGCCAAAACAAAAAAAAAGTCAAACAGAACCAGATCCGGGCTGTAGAAAGATTGAAGCAGTGTTGCCATGGTTTGTTTCACTAAAATCAAACTTTCCACATCTGCTGAGCATTTTGGAAGTCCCACTTTACATGCTATCAATCTAACATTTAGACGTGAAAATTTCAGAATTACTTTCACCTAGCCGCTTGTGCTTTTCAGTTTTGGAATTTTTCGATTACAAGGCAAAATTTTAACGCACTGATTGATTGACATTGTACTGCATATTCACCCGTGATGCTCGAACAACTGTCCACTTCGACAGCGGTCCGCACTCTGTAAAAGCTTGGTCAGACCATTTACTTGGCTTCCCTCACTAAATCTCAGATTCAAAGAATCCAACCCTTAATCCTTCTATTCAGTCTTCTTACTTTCCGGACGTACTTTGTAAGAACGATAAAAGTTAACACACGAAATAACTCATCAGTATACGTATCTACCTCTAAGAACACTCAAATGTTCAACTGACGTACTATAATATTTCAAACAAACTAAATTTTTAGGCTTCTGGCAAAACATCAAATTTAAGGAAAGTGTCATCCTTAAAAACTGTAAAATAAATTGTATTAAATTTTTAACGCAATTAACATACATACCCCAAATGAAAGATCTATGGAAGGTAATTGTTACTAAAGGTACTGCTGGATGTTATCCAGAAGACTATCGCATAGTAAAATAACAGCAAATATACGCTATCCCCCATTTGCGTGCATTAAAGTGTTTCAGAATCAAATATATCAACTTTAAGAATAAAATCCAAATGAACAGTATTTTTTTAAACCTAAGAAGGACGTTATCTATAATAAGGATTTTAGAATGTTAAAACTTCAATGCAAATATGAGTCAACATATCCAAGTCGAGAGAAAGATCCATGGAATATAGTAAAAAGAGAATAAATATTATTAAAAAGTAACAAATGTTAGATATACCACTCTAGAATAAGCAAAAAGAAAACAAAAATAAAGAAAACAATCAAAGAAGATCGTTAACAATTAATGTAATAAGCAAACCAAAATCAAAAAGAAACTTTTTTACGGATTTTACTGAAGTGAATAACATGTTATACAATTCTTTTAAAATTTATTAAAGCATTATGAAATTATAAACATACAATATTTTTACATAATCTTCTGACTTAGAAATCCATCGTTTCAACATATAGCTAATTCTTTTAGAATGGATGTGACACCATCCTACTGCACACGCCCAAACAAATGATAAATATAGGGCGATATGCTACACCGTAGGTAGAGGTGTTCCAGAATAGCCCAAAACGAATCCCTTTTTTCGCGTTTAGAGAGCTCGATAGAATCGGGCGCTGCCGTAACAAAATAAGGCACTGCTGTAGATTATTGCGACCTCAAAAGCAATTTTACCAACCGATAATCGGTAGTTATCCCCTAGAAGACTGCGAAAATGCAAATATTCTCTTTGTTTACGCTGTTCCTCAATTGGCGTCAGTGATCTTCATTTTCAACTGTTTCCCGTCTTCTCAAAAATTGTTTAAGCCACACATGTTAAGCTTGAGTCTTGTTAAGAAAGTTGTCCTCAAACTGTGTTCTAAGTCTTCCTAACATTTCAGACGATTCTATGCCCTTAGTCGTGAGAAATTCGATCCGTTGCGCCACAGACCTTAGTGTAAGATACTCCACGGGGAGAATTTTTTGAGGCGTTTCTGCTTCTCTTTCCGTTCATCTCACGGCACGTAAAAAATCAGTTAATGTCTGATTCGCCCCCTAGATTGAATCAGATAGGATTTATAATTTTAGAACATCGTAAAAAAAATACTCCATGCAAATTAATAAGAATTGAAAGAAAATAGGATAATAAAAATGACAATAGTTTTTAGGTTTTTGGATGTAATATAATCAAACAATAAAGTAAAAAAAATAAATCAAATGACATAAGAGTTGTGGAATTTGGAGAATAAAATAAGAAATACTAGGCACACAGAAGAAGAAATAACAAGACAAATGTGCCTTGAGCAAAAAATGAAACTACAAACTGTACGATTTAAAATACGAACAGAAAGCGTAGTACAATAGAAAACATAAAAACCAAAATAAAACGTCATATTATAAAATAACAACATAAAGATAAGAAGCTACTAAAAGAAACTGATGTAAGTTTAAACAAAATACAGAAATAGGAAAACCCGGAAAACAAACTGCATATACGACGAATAAATGTCAACATAAAAGGAAACCAAGCTTTAGAAAATACCTTCAAAGAACATAAAATAAATTGTAATATCGAAATATTAAACATTCAATTTTAAAATCCAATATTAAAAAAAATTAATTCCAGACAATGCAATGATCACAACAGTATTATTCTGAAAGTAGAGATTAAAAAAATTAAGATAAATACTTTTTAGATTATATTTTAACTAAGGAAAAATTAATTAAGAAGAAGTCTTAGATACGCAAAAAAGATTCGCATAAAAATGTGCTTGGAGAAGGCAGAAAGTGATGATAAACAGATGAAAAATAAAAAGAATTGAGGAAAGTGCAAATGTTAGATATTAGGCACGACGATATTATAGTATGAAAAATAGATGGCGAATTAAAAGAGCAAATACTCATATTGTTAAATGAAAAAACAATTGATTCTGGCTTTAACACAGAACAGTTCTTTAAGTGTTTTTCAGCACAAGGAACTTTTAAAGGTGTAAATTTAATTGCATTCTATGTATAGAAAAAGAAACAATATATTTCTAAGACAAAAAAGTAAAAAATAGTAACAAGAAAAACCAATTAAGATAAACAAACACTCCACCCCTTTACTTCTTCAACCTTTCTCACACATATCTATCTTTCTTTCTTTCTGTTTCTATCGCCCTTTTACTCTCATGGATGTTGGATTTTCACACATATAAAAAGTAAGTTAAGTAGATTTTTCTGGAATTTCGAGAACTTTATACTTCAGATTTTGTTATGAAAGTAGAAGTAGTAAAAATATAGAAAGTTTAAAATAATATATAATAGATAAAAAACATCTCAGATATAACTTGACTGCATTTTGTATCATATTTCCATTTTCAGAGAAGTTTCGGCAGTTCCCGATTTTCCGGCGACAAATTAAAATTTCCGCTGCGCGGCGCAGCGATCCCGATTAGGCGGCCGAGAACTCCGCCAAGTTCGGCAACAATGGGCTCGCAGACGCGTGCTTAATTTCGGCGCAAGTGAAGTGAAAAATGGGATCAATTATCGGGATTCAAAATACCTTCGTTTTAATCTCGCGCGCCGGCTTATCGCGCCCTGCAGCGCGCCGGGAAACCTCTTAATTAAAATATTTTTCGCCGCGCCCCGCGCGCCGCCGCGCAAGCCGCTCCCGGGGGCGCCGGGGCGGCTGATTTGGCGGCCGCACGCTCACCTTGCGGGCTCTCCGCCGCCCCATCGCCAATCTGCATATATCCGCGGAACAAAACCCCATCGAGCCAGCCCTATAATTCCCATATACATGCAGTTGACAAGAGCGGAGGATTGGTCAGGGGCGCACTCGTGTCGCGTTGAGGGGCGCCGAGGGCCCTCCAAACTCGTGACGTCAGCCGCAGCACCGCCGGAAGTGAGGTGGCGCCAACATAAAACCCGACATTTCGAGGGCACTCCACCGCTGCCCACCCTCGCGCAGCCAAAGGAGCTTAATTTGCCTTGCGCCGCTTCAACCCGACTCACCTTTGTTTCACTGTTACTTGCATTTACAACGAAACCACTATCAATGTTGCCTTTGATCCCTTTATTACCCCACCCCTCTTTCCTTGAGACCTCTCCTTTTTACTTCAAGCTGCGCAATTTTTCTATCGTTCCCCAAAATTTGACTTTGTAATTTATAATCCAGTCACCAGCAAAATGTATCCATCCTTTGGTTACACCAACTTCAATTTTACTATCTTATCAGAATCACTTTCGTTATTTCTATTTACTAAGATAAGGTGAAAAGTTCTCGCCTGACAATGAAAGACTGCGACTTTCAGTTAAAAAATGATTTTATTTTTCTACATAATCTCCCTTGACTTCATCACACTTGATCCAGCGCCTCTCCAACATCAGTATTCCTCCTCAAATGTGAGAATCTGGAAGATTGTGAAAATATTCATCAACTTCTTCATTGGATGCGAAGCGCTTTCCAGAAACAAATTTTTTTAAGTTTGGGAACAGATGGAAGTCTGAGGGTGCCAAATCAGGAGAATAGGGGAGATGGCCGATCAAATCATACCCCAAATCTCGCAGTTTTCTCATCGCCAACGCAGGTGCGTTGTCCTGGTGAAAGATGAGTTTTTTCTTCTTCAAGCCAGGCCTCTTCTCGCGAATTTTGGCATCCAGCTGGTCAAGAAAGTTGGAGTAATATTCACCTGTAATTGTTCTGCCTTTTGCAAGATAATCAATTAACAGGATCGCTTTCGCATCCCAAAACACGCTGGCCACCTTTCCGGCAGATGTGATCGACTTCGCTTTCTTTGGCGCTGAACCACCGGCTTCCACCCACTGCGTGGACTACTGTTTCGTTTCTGGCGTGCAGTGGTGGACCCATGTCTCATCCATGGTGACAAATCGCCCCACAAAATCGGTCGAATCCCTGTTGAATCGGTCCAAAGATTGCTGCGAAAATCATTTGCGCATTTGCTTTTGATCGGCATTCAGCAACTGCGGCACCCATCTTGCGCAGAGCTTTCGCATCCCTAATTCTTCGTGCAAGATATTTCGCACCCTTTCTTCCGATATCCCCACAGCCTCAGCTATCTCACTCACCTTCACTCGCCTATCGTCCAACACGATATCATGCACTTTTTCGATGGTTTCCGTGTGATTGCGGTTTTTGGCCGTCCTTCACGTGGGTCATCTTCGAGGGATGTACGACCACATTTAAATTGAACTGCCCACTTTTTAATAATTGACATGGAAGGAGCAGAGTCCCCATAAACTTTTGTCAACTTCGGATGAATTTCCTTAGGAGTTAATCCATCCAAAACGAAGAATTTTATAACCGCACGATATTCAAGTTTATCCATTTTAACAAAAAACATGCAACATATCTACTTAAGCGAACAAATTGAAACTAGTCATATGAACTAATGACACGTGCACCCAAGCAGGAAGCATAATTATTTGCCTATTGCAGCACCATCTCTGTGTCAGGTCGAGAACTTTTCACCTTACCCTCGTACAATGTACTATAATAACTATTTCGAAACAGAAATAGAAAAAAAAACTTACATAGTCGTCAGCTAAATTCAGACTCTTGTACCATGAAATCACCTTAAAGTACTATTCTAGTCATTAGTAACTCATGGAGTTTCTCGTTTTAGAAGTGTTGAGTAACCAAAATAGAGAATCAGTGATCACCAAGCTCCATTGTCTCTAAGAAGGGAAATTAAAATGTTCGTAATTAAATTCCTCTTTTACTTTTTTAATCTTTGGCAGACAACTTCTGGCATTACTGTAACCCTTGGTACTAAAATTTGATTACCAAAACTTTTTACTGCTCAGAACATTATGGTAATGAGTTTTGTAAGTTGTTATTCTTCCATTTTTGTGTTTTCACAACGACTTTACGTTTCATGTTAATAGAATATTAAAAAGTTAAACTCATCTTTTGAGTTTTACAAATAGCAGACAATTGTTTTATCAGCTGTCACACATACATCTTTGATAACAAATTAGGACGGAGTAACCATTAAAATTTTGATAAATACATGTCAAGTTTTTGAAATCGTGAGATTACCAAAGAATATTGGCAACACTGTGTCTCTTTACAAATACCGAATCACAATGTAGACTTTAAAAGGGGATGAAAGCTCATCTCTAACTGTTACTGCATTTTATTCACTTAATAAATGTCCACAAATTTTCTGCTGATTGGAATTCAATGAAACTACAGTTTATCGATTTCTGCAAACATACAATGTCCCTATGATAACTAACATTTTTCACAGCCGATCGAAAGATGAACTCAGCTCCATGTACTACTCGTTGGGTTATTCATGATTTGAAAAATCGGCAGCAAATCCTGCTCACAATGCAGAATTTGAAAAACGAGTTTGAAGCGCTGGCTCATTAGTGGATGTAATAATAAAAGGTCTAGTTTTTGGACAGCGAAAAAAGCACAGAGAATAAATTATTGCCTAGATCAAGGCTATCATTTGGGCTACGGGCGATTTTCCATGTTAATGTATGCGGGCCGCTAAAAGTTTTTGTTATCGACCTACAATATTTAAATAGCTACAGTAGAGCGTCCAGTCACCAGAATATTTAAATTAACCCAGATAATCATTATTTTATAATTGATTGTTAATGAAAATTAAAAAATAATGCATTCGAGAGCAAAACAATCGAGTCACTAGCTGCACGTGCATTTTCGTCTGCTGTTTCAGTCTAAGGAAAATAAAAATAAAAACATTAACATGCAAGGAGTATCTTTATTATTAAGCTATTGCATTAATCGGACGATGCATTAAAAAAATATGCATCACAAACGGGGTTTTACGAATCTTGCTAATTGGAACGCACGTGCGCGACGCCTACGATTAGCTTACAGTACGCTTGCAATCCGGTAATTTATCTAAGTCACTTATCCGAAGTTGGCGTAAGCACGTAAGTGCTCGAGTGATTTACACGACAATAGATACCATAGCCGCCAAAGCAGTTCAGGAATTGTTGAGAGAGTGCCTCAGTCAGAGGGCCGTGGCAAATCGACTAAATCTGAGTCAATTAGCTGTGTCGAGAATGTGGCGTCGGCACCGGAAAACCGGTGGCTACGTCCGCCGGCAAGGAGGCGGCCGAATGCGCGTAACAACGGAGAGAGCAAGAGCTGAGTGTGGTCAGAAGTGTGGTCGCTAGCACTTTAACAGTGAAAAGAGGACTGAAGGCAACCAACGTGACCCAAAGAAAGGCAGCTACGTCTCCCAAGCTGACTGCAGTCCAAAAGCAAAGGCGACTGGAATTTACTCGCAAACATCTCGATTGGGACCTCGACAATTGCAGTCAAGTATTATTCACCGACTAGTCCAGGATGTGCCTACATGGCAACGACAGGAGACGTCGGGTGTATAGAAGGCCAGTGGAACGATTTGCTCATTGCCGTATTCAAGAAACTGTCGCATATAGTGGTGGATTTTGCATATTCTGGGCGGGCATTTCCATATACTGAAAAACTGAATTGGTTTTCGTGCCTAGTTTTTTAGAGAACGCGGAGAAGGTTTAACGGTTTAACACCGAACTGCTACATTACAGACATTCTGGACGAACATGTACCGTTTGCAGGATTTGTTGGTAAGGACTTTATGCTAATGCACGATGTTACAGCGCACGAGTGACCACTACCTGGCTGGCTGACGTCGGTATACCGAAGATAGATTGGCCTCCATGTAGCCCAGGCAATTTGAGCATGTTTGGGATGAGCTTAAACGAAGAGTCCGGACCAGAAATCTTGCACCATGGAGCATGATGGAACTGAGAACGGAGTTGATTGAAGTGGGAAGCAATTCCTTAAAACAGCATAGGAAAAGTTATCCGATCCACGCGTAATTGCTTGGAAAGTGCGATTAGGAGCAGAGGTGGCAACACCATGTATTGAAAAATTCCTTAAATTAATTTCAACTGGGGATTTCATTTTTTCCCTTTCAACTCTTTTGTATTACACATATTCTTAGACCCATAACTTTGTCAGAACAGGTCCGATTCCAATGTGAAACCACAGTTTTTAAGCACTAGGCAAGTTTTAGCTTGCAAATGGGAAGATGGGTGGAAAACAAATTTTTAATTCGAAGCGTTTATTATCTTCTTAGATTACAATTTTACTACTGGTGACAAATTTAAACCTTTTAGTTAGTCATTTAAATAAACACAACTCAGGTAGTCAACGTCTCATTGTAGTTAGGTGTAAATAAACGTGTTCCAACTAAAAGTCCGAAAAATTTTTATCACGTAATTACTGTGTAAGCTCAATACTTTGAGAAAACAATCGCGGTTATGTTTTACGTTTAATTTAATAATGTTAAGACACATTGCTACGCTAGTAGCGTTTGTGTGTGTGCCAATATAAATTCATCAAAAGAGAACACTCACAGAAAGCTTATTGCCGAGTTTTATAGAAAACAAGGAGGGCAAGCTACAACATTACCAAATTTATAGAGAGTAGATAGAAGAATGTTGAATCGGGTCCAAGAGATAGGAGAGATGGCAACGACAGTACCCAAGAAGAAGAAAAACTTTATGTTCAAGAAACAGTGGGTCACGAATATGCAAGGAAAATATTAAAAAAAAGAAAATTTTATAAATAAGAGAACAATAACTCTAAGACATTGTAAAACTCAAAAAAAAACGTAAAGTTTTATTTTGAAACCTACGCGAAAGGTATCTCAACCTATCAAATCAAACTTTTGTGATAATGGGCGATGAGTCCTACTTCACATGAGATAATACTAATGTAGAAGATGTTAATTATAAGTAATTACAAAAATCTTCTTTTTCTTATTCTTCATTTTAGTAGACTACTAGCCATGTTGGGCGTACCCCGAGCAGGTTGCTAGCCTAACTCGTTAATGTAGAAGAAGGAGAGTTTGTACTTCACAACCGCCAAAGGTGTTTGCATGATGAACGGAGAGCATTTGATGTTTGCCATTGTTATTGACCAGGGAGTCGAACCCGAAACCGCCACGCGCCTGTGTGACAGGTCAAAGCTTTTGCCTCGAGGTTATCGTGCTCTCCTTTAGAAAAGTGTCAATTATAAATCACTTAAGAGTTATACCATTTATTCAGAAACATCACAATGATGGAAATTGTATCTTCTGGTCAGATATGGCAACGTCTTATTACGCACACGACACTTTAACCATATATGAGAAGTACCATGTCAAATGTTCCTCTGTTGAGGTCAACTGAACGCCTTTGGTATCATCTCAATCAAAAAGCTTACCAAGATGTCTGGAAAGCAAAAACTAGTAAGGAATTAACACCCCAAATCAAGAAAAATTTCACACAATTCTAGTCTACACACTTTTAAAAGTTGGTGTTCCATGTGAACACCCAAGTGTGACAAGTGATAGACTATGCATTTACATATACATTAAATTTATTGTTATTATATATGTCATAACATTTTCTCTTTAAATATCAATATATTTTTAGTATTTAAATTTTATTATTTTGAGTTTGACTTTTAACTGCTAACTCGTAGATAAGCGAACCAAATCATCTCTTTTTGAATGGTTTTTGTAAACCATTGTGCATCGTAGGTTGATATTTAATTATTCAAAATAATCTTAAAATTTTTATTTATTAAAAATGCTAAAATTTCATTCTTGTTTGATTATTTAGAAGCAGCATGTTCTCACCATTCATTTTTTGAAAAAATATTTTCTCCAATGACGTTCTAAGATAACGATAAATTCATCTATAAACACTAATATTTATATAATAATAATAATAATAATAATAATAATAATACTAAATAATTTCCATGAATTTTACTGAGAATTTTATTATCGTTTAATTGTACCACTAAAAGAAGCGCTTAGGGGACAAAGATTTGATTGCCTGATTGGTTGGTGCCACAACCATCTTCATTTTGCGATAATAGAATCAGAAAACCACCTAACCGTTGGGGAAGAATGTCAGGAGACTATGTAGCAAAATAACTATATTTATTTTTTTATCTATGATTCTTCAATAAATTTAAAAATATAATTTCTGTTATCAAAAGTATAATCCTATTTTTAAATTAACAAAAACACTAAATTTTGCGGCAATCCACTCTCCGCTAAAATGCAATATTGAGGATAAAGTTTGGTAATAACTAAATGTAGAGGATTTCTAAAACAAAAGAAAGCAATTTTAATCTGTCAACAGCACAATTAACTTGTTGGTTTACTGGTTTAAGGAAAATACTAGATTTTTGTCTTACAAAAGGAATTAATTACAGGACAACTGAAGTTGAATCAGGAAATCACTCTTTAGTTATCATCATCATGTACGCTAATACGAAACATATGATTAAACAAATGCACGTATGCAACAAAAAGACTGAAGAATTATATATATAAAAAAAATTATGAGTGCTGCTGCTGCTGTCACACAGGTCAAAGGTCAAATCGTTCGTGCCTTTCCGTGCCGACCCGAGCGCCTCCGAAGGACAAATTTCGACCCGGCGACAGGCGCGACCGAGGTAATATATTTCCGGAATCGCAAGCGATTGAAAATTTTCGTTTGAGAGCGGGTAATAAAGCACTTATACATAAAAAAAATTATGAGTGTTGTTACACAGGTCAAAGGTCAAAGGTCAAAGTTCAACTCTAACTGGGTATACGTAAATGCGTTGTCATGGCAACGTCAATTATGTCAAACAGAGCTTTTTAATCGTGTTTTTATTTTTAAAAACTACCATGCGAAGGGGCTCAAGCATGTCGGAGTTGGACAAGCTCTCCGGGGGGCCGCTGCCAGACCTCGTCTAGGTAACATTAATATTAATGTTAATATTCTGACCTTTAACGATCTTAGTGACCTTTATTTTTAACTCTTTTATCTCAACCGTCTAAAAATTGTTTTTGCGTTTTGTTTTCTCAAGAGTGTTGTCCCGAACTGCGCTTTAAGTTGTCTCAAAATTTCGGGCGATTTTACTCCCTCTGTCGTGAAAAACTTGATATAGTCCGATACGCAACATACGAGGATACGTCTTTTTTTGACTAATGAGGTAACACAAATTTCTCTTCTTTTTCTATAACTCCTTGAGGAGTAAAGAGCGCCTTAAGGGCGTTTTACAATCTGAGCAGACGGCAGAGTTGCTAGTCTTGCACACTATGGGTTGTTATAATTTTGTTTATGATTTCTTTGTCAGTTTTCTCCAAATGTTCTTCTCGAGCTATATAACTGGCTAGTCTCTTTAATAGATTTTGCAGCTGTTGGTCTTTTAAAACATTTCTTTTCCATCTGTTTATCAGTCTTCCTATTTTATGCTTTCCTTGTGTATTAAAATCTAAAGCTTGTCTTATAATGTTGTTGTTTGGTTTCTCATTATATGAGCTATCCGTTCCCTTCTTCTTTTTCTAACTATGATTTCAATCCTTTCGAGTTTAAAATGTGCGGTATATATGTTTATGGTATTTAACGTTTTATTTATTGGTAATCCACATCTATGCAAGTAACACAAGTTAGCTTCACGTAATCCACAACCTACCATTGTCGACAAAATGATCCGAAAGTAAGACCGCAGAGTTGATATACTCGAATTCTTTCACGCTGACAAATCGCTTACAGAAATTATTGCATCAGAAGGGAGTAACTACTGACAGGACAACTCACAGAGAGCAATATGATCGCAAAAGAAGTGATGAATTCGTCCGCAAATTGAAAGAAAAGATCGATCAGAATCCTGGACATAGACACGAGTGAACTGGCAAAAGAAATGAGCGTGGTGAGGTTAACGGTCAGACTAGCAGTGCACCAGGATCTGTACTACAAGTCTGAACAACCACTAAGGGTTAACTAAGGAAAACAAAATCGACAGGAAGTTAAAGGCCCAACCATTTCTGAACGATGTCAAGCAAAACAGCGCTGGCTTCCTGAAATTCTTTTTAGACCAAAAGAACTTAATCTAAAACTTGAAGTTGAATTTTCAAATGACCATTGGATTTGCCAAAAGGCCTACCATCATGTATACAAAGTTTCTTGCTTCTGTGATGGTGCTGGGGCTTGTAAACAACTTAGGGGATGTCATGGCGTACCGCTTATTTAAGATTAAGACTTGAAGGTACCCATTGACAGCTATATTAAGTGGTGGAGGTAGTTGTCAAACCCTGAAGAGAAGAGTTAGTCATTGGGTGAGAGTACATCTTCCAGCACGATTCCGCTTCAACCCACAAGACAAGGAAGATCCATACATGGCCATATAATAATTTGTCTTACCAACTTGGGGTCACCCTCCACCTTTGTATGCAAACCCCTTGACGTGTGGGGCGTGGTCAAGACAAAGGTCAATGAAAGGCATCATAACACCAAGCACAACTTAAGAAACTCCATCATGGACAAAGAAGAAGTTGTGTTGGGCTGCAGCAGGTTTAGGTACCAGCTCAAGAATGTAGTGGCTACTAATGGGGATTACAGTGAATAACATGATTCTCAATACGATTTACTTTAATTGTGCTGTCTCTTGTAAATAAATTTATTTTTATTCGTACATAAATATTATTTTCAGCGTTTATTTATTTTCCGGATTTACCTCAATAACCATGTAGTTGGCAAAACCAAAGAACTACAGACCATACAGATTACCATAAATCCGAGTGAACCCATAAAAGCATGTGAATTCTTAATTGAAGCTTGGATGTTAATAGTGTTTTAGCTGAAAATGTTAAATCACTTCTTCAATGAAAAGCAGAGTAGATAAACAGCGATGAAGGATAAAGACCGCGAAAAGCTAAAATATGCAAAGGGTCGCAGATGACAAAGCGCGGCAAAAACTTCGGCTCGGCGCCAAAAGCGCGTGTGTCGGCAGTGATTTATGTATTTATATTTTCTGCACTCCGGATTATTTCAATCTGGCGAGCTTGAGGGGAGCGCCGGAGGGGCAGCGGCCGGATGAAAAATAGCCCGCGGAATCGGCCGGCCGCGCGTAATGGAAACAAATCGCGGCCGGAAAACAACTCGCACACGAGAAACCGCCGCGGTGGTCGGGAAGTGTAGGTGCAACGTGATCGTCTGCGGCGTGGAGCAACCACCTAGCGCCAGGACACGTGCGCCTCGCTTATTATTGCAATTTACGCGGTGCATTATTGCCCGCCGCGGAAATGCACCGTCTTTACGATGTGATAAGTTGGAGGCTGATGCACGGGGAACGCTGCCCCGTGCATTTTGCTTTGACCAGAGAGGTTGAGTTCGCCAACCCTGTTGGCGTCAGTCGAGCTTACAGCTTACAAATCCAACGTGGCTTTAGTTTCTTAGTTCTTGGCAGTTGATGGAAATACAGACTCGATTGTCTTTTGAAACATTAGATATCGCTTGTTTATCAAGAAAAATACTTACGTACACTAAATTTCATACTTAATATTTTCTTTATCTTGCTAATTGGAACGCACGTGCGCGACGACTGTGATTGGCCTACAGTGCGACTGCAATCCGGCAATTCAACTCAGTCACTCATTCGCAGTTGAAGTAAGTGCTCGAGTGATTTGCAAGAAAATGGATACCACAGTCGTCGAAACAGCCCAGGCAGTTGCACGGTTGAGAGAGGACCGTGGCAAGTCGACTAAATCTGAGTTAATCAGGTGTGTCGAGAGTGTGGCGTCGGTACCGGTAACCGGTGACTACGTCCGCCAGCAAGGAGTCGACCGTAGGCGCGTGCCAACGGAGAGAGACGTTCAATTTCTTGTCTCAATATCCCTCAGAAATCGACATATGACTGGCGTTGACCTCAAGCAACAGCTGAGTGCGGTCAAACGTGCGGTCGCCAGCATTTGAACAGTCAGAAGAAGACTGAAGACATCCAACTTGATCTCAAAAAAGCAGCTACGGCTCCCAATCGTGAGTGCAGTTCAAAAGCAAAGGCGCCTGAAATTTACTCGCGAATATCTCTATTGGGACCGCGACCATTGGGGTCAGATATTATTCACCGACGAGTCCAAGATGTGCCTGCATGGCAACAACAGGAGACGTCAGGGTAGCGATTTGCTCATTGCAGTATTCAAGAAACTGTCGCATATGGAGGTGGCTCTTGCATGTTCTGTGCGGGAATTTCTATGCACGGAAAAACTGAGTTGGTTTTCGTGCCTAATGGAGGACGTGGAGGAGATTTAACAGCGGGCCGCTACATCAGAGACATTCTGGATGAACATATTCCGTTTGCGATATCTTTGGTGAGGACTTCATGCTAATGCATGACAATACGCAATGCCACACCGTGCGAGTGACCACTACCTACCTGGCTGACATCGATATACCGAAAGTGAACTGGCCTCCGTGTAGCCCAGACTTGAATCCAATTTAGCTTGATAGAACTGAGAGCGATGTTGATTGAAGATTGGGAAGCAATCCGTCAAGACAGCATACGTAATCGCTTAGAAAATGCAATTAGAAGTAGAGGTGGCAACACCATGCATTGAAAAAATCATTAAATTAATTTCAACTGGGATTTCATTTTTTCCTTTCATAATCACCTTTTCCCTTTCAACTCTTTTGTATTACACATATTCTTAGACCCATAACTTTGTCAGAACAAGTCCTATTCCATTGTGAAGCTTTCAAACAATACACTGAACTTTATTTTCAATGCTACCGGAGTGGGTATACATTTTCTCAAAAAAGCAGGTTGCTAAGTCGATAGTTTTGCTCTCAAGTGTAGTGTTCCGACACATTGTGTTGCTGATGTTTGTGAATTCGTTATCTTTACAATTAGTGCAAAATCCCTGAAGCGATATGAGGCAGTGTTTTTATAAATTGTGCAAAAGGACCGAAACTGATGTATAAAGCGACTGAAAACATATACGAAAGTCGGAGACATACGTTAAGAAGTGGGTAAAGCGATATTTGAAAGTTGGGAATGTAAACAATCTGCGAGAGGGGGACAGCCCAAATCTCAACAACAACAAAAAATAAATAAAGCGATCTTACATCTCTTTGAAGACAAACCATGCCTTGAAACTACACAAGAAAGGAATTCGGGCCTTTTTAAATACGATTTCTCTTCTGACAAAACAAGTTGAGTGCTGCAAGAAGGCAATTATTTTAATTATCGCAGCAAACTGTGCAGTGCGTTGAAATTGCAAAGTAACGTTACTACAATAAAATGGTCTCGAATACCCCGATATGTTAATCTAAATGAAAATGTATTTTCGTACATGAAAATAAAGTTCAAAGTAAAGACGGTGCATACGGTAAAGCAGCTGTCATTTCAAATTTAAAATATATGGCGCCCCTTGCCAAATGAGTATGCAGAAAATCTCGCCGAAAACATAGAAAAAAGATGTAATGGAGGAGATTAGACCAGATATTGTGTTTATTTATTTATTTTTTGGTTACAGCAGTCACTTCATTATTGAACAGACTATAATAATTTTTATACTAAAGAAAAATTTCGGATTTTAGCAAACGTTAGTCTGATTATTTTGTTGTCTGGCTTCATAGTTGGAACTTTCAGTAGAATGTATAAGGTAAATTCAATAAAAGCTATTTTTTTATCAAAGATTGAAGCTAGCCGTGCAAGCCATATATAGGCTTCAGGCTCAGATGGTTCAACCAGTCGGCTCGAGTCTCGCCCAATCCATGGGTGTATGTGAATGTCCTAGCATTTAAGTACATGTTAGTGGGCACAATAAGCCCTTGAGGCTGCAGAGCCTGTAAGTGCGCCTAAAAAAATGCCATATGTTAAAGCTATTTTTTGTTTCTAGTTATTTGTTGACCCTTTTGCATTCTTACAACTACTTCAAAAGAGGCATGTTGATAGTTAGATATCATCATCCCACTTGTCAGTAAACATATGCTTTTGATGCTTTTTGTTTTTATTTTCGTAATTCACTTGCATAGATCCAACTTATAATTTTTATAAATTTCCGTTTCAAACTTTTTCTTTTAAGGAAATTTTAAGTAATTTGTATTGTTGAGGCTGTATTATCAGTCAGGACATTTTCCGATATTACCACGCGTTGGTCTTAAATGAGCAGACGTTGCTTTGTGTTGGACAGTTGGATGGAGCAACTCCACGTTTAGCATTCAATCGCTTTCGTTCTGCTCTCAATTGTATCACAGTAAATGTTTTTGCCCCGCGCAATTTATTTCTTGTTCAATTAAAACATTTTTTAGATTAATTCCGAGAATTATTTAAAGATGATGCAGTCTGATCGGAAATCGCGTTATTTTCGGCCCGGCAAGCTTGAGGGGAGCGCCGGAAATTAAGATTCGAACGAATGGCGGAGGAAAGAAGTTTTTACAGGTGGAAACACGGCCTCAAACTTAAAGTCATTTGCTGTAATGAAGGCCGGGGTTTGTATGCAAGTGCACAATTTCCTTGCGTCAGTGCTTCAAAGCTGATTTCAAATGTTTACGCCCATTTTATTTTAGATACAAGAAATACTTATTTTTATGAATAACTTAGGCAAACAGCTTAATTTATGTCTTTTGTTTAATAATTATTTCAAAAATTCAAACCAAATGCATGAATGAACCGAAAAAGAAAATTTAAAAATAATTTTTTGGCAAACTGAAAAAGAAAATTGTTTTCACATTGTAAAACTTTGTCAGATTGAAAATAAAAAAACTCACTTGAAACCAGAAAGATTTCATTAGTAATTATTGTTAAGTTGTTCCATGTTTCCGGTCCAGGGAAAAGCCGATCCAATTAAAAATTTATACGTTTGCACCTTAGAAAAATTCGTGGGAAGACGGGTGAAAAGTTGCCAGCCTAGGACGCCAACCTTTTGGTGGACAACTTCTTGTTGAATGATACATTTGAACAGTTTGAAACCTACAATATGACCTAAGTAAAAATCTAGCTACAGATTATCATGCTGCGGCTAAGGGCTTGCACAGAGATAAACGGTGCTGGTTATTACTCCTGTTGTAGGCAAGTGTAGCCATTATACTGTTATTTTTCTTCCTCTTAACTGTGATCGTGTCTCACTAACATGAGGGTAAATGTATATTGTGAAAGCCGGGTTTTAGGATACTAACTAAAAGATAAACCCTTACCTTATTGAGCCACTAGATGCGCCCTATATAGTCGTGTATTTTACTTTTATTAACTGAAGAAGTTAGCACATTTAAGTCAAAACATCGACTTCTCATATGGAGACTTGGGTGTACCTTGTTTTTATTGACAGATGATAGTAATAATTAAGCCCAATATGGAACTCTAGATGCTCACGAGAAAAAGTTTAATCACCCCTTTAAAGTGAGCACCTTGTAAACTCACACATCTCTGCTTAAAGAATTTGCGAAATCTTCTATTGCAATCGCCAACAATTGCTTTTCAAAGATGATGTAGATTTGCTGCTCTATTTGCTCAGTTATTCCAAATACAACGATCGCATACTCCTAACTCCTAACTGAGCCATCCAATGAAAACGTTCTCATTTGCGCATGCGCATTATAGTCCAGATTGCATGGTGGCCGCACAAACTGTATTTAGGGGAAATTACGTATAATAGAATTGTCTAATTATGATTGATTAGGCTTACTATCATTTAGGCGGTTCTGTTAATCAACAAAACTGAACATTTCTGACTAATGGTAGTCCCAAGGCAATACAATGGATGTTTTGAAAACGCTTGCTTCCTAGCCGATAGATAATATTACTTCGAAGCGCATAATATTCTCTTATTCATTGATTGTCAACACGCCGAGTACTCTTTCCCTGCAATATCATATGATTCTCCTGTAGCGACCAAAATGACAAGTGACTTACACACTCTGTTGAATTAACGTGGTATTATTGAGTTGACATTAATTCGACAAATGAGTACAGTCTATGACAATACCTATGTGGATTTCAGATGTGTTGGACAATGGACAAAAAGAGCAAAAGAAAAAATTTAGCCACCACAAATTTGTACGATTAGCTAATTCGTACTAAACACCGCCTGATTCCTTTTCCAACGGAATGAAGAAACTTATATGTGCGTGAGCAGGAATGGTAATTTTCTAGAAAAATAATGACACCCTTGATATACGACGCTCCAAGCTTACAAGAGATATACAGCTCATTTGTATACCTTATGCAGTAATAAAGAAGACAAAACTGTTTTATATATAATCTACAGAATGTGGAGTTTGGCTTGCAATAGAGTTATTAGTCCTTTTTTTCAAAATGATAATAGTAATCCGACAACTGTTAACGGAAAAATTTAGAATTTTCTACAGCCTGGTATTTAAAAAAATCCTTATGGTCCTTAGTGTAAGTTAAGCAAGAATAAATAATTAATAAAAAATATTTATAGTCATATGCCTCCACCCCTTTATACAATCCTTTCCATTTTTGGAATGTACTCAGCTAAATGTCTAAATAATATACTTGCTAAATGTGATCTAAATATAAGATAGAGCCTTCAATGGGGACTAGTTTTAAGATCTGGAGACACTAAATCGAAAAACTACAGTCACATTTTCTTGAAGTCGTGATATGAAGGCTTCTATGATATCTGACTAATAGATCTCGTATTTAGTTTCAACGAAAGGAACTACAGTTCACGCAGCAAAGTCAGCAATAGTAAGGTAAGGCATTTTTTTTCGGTGAACAATGAACTCCAAAGTAAACCAAAATTGAATTTTCAATAAGCTGTTCAAACTTAATGACTCTTGATAGTACACATTATGAGATTGTCTGAAAGAGTCACTCTACTAAAATATATTTTAGTAGTTATCAGATAATAAATACTCAAGGTAATTATAAAAAATGCCCTACATTAGCAGAGTTATCTAAGACTAAAACAAAGAGCTTTATTTTTTACACTTTATGTTAAAAAAGTTTTGTTTTTTGCGTAATTAAAGGATCAAAAATTGTTATACCACCTCACCTAGGAATGGTTAGGGTATCCTTTATTTTCTTTATTTTATATATACAGAGCTACCCAAAAACCTCACTCTTTAAATGACAATAAATGCAGTGTTTATTGAGCTAACATAATGGACTAATGGTTTAGACTAAAAAAAATTAAACGAAATTAAAGGCATGTTTACAAATATTTAAACTGTCGACCATCTCTTTCTAAACACAAATGATAACTCAAACCAATTGGTTCGACAGCGTTTTTTCCTCTATTAAACCAACCAATTTCTGCAGCATATTTACATGAACAGCACTAGTGTCAATTTGGTTAAAAAATCGGTCTAAAAATGCTTAATGCTGATGTTCTATACCACATTATAACCCCTAGTAAGTTCAAATATTGCTCCATGGTGATATGAGTCCAGTTGATGCAATTGCGTCGATTAATTGAGCCATTTAGCCTTAAAAGCCATCGCTCCAGAGAACATTTGATAGAAACGTTGCATTTTCCACCCATTTGTCTAGGCACCACTTACAAAATTCTCTTTAGCCAGAGCAATGTTAGAATATAGCATCTCCAATAAACTCGCTTGAAAATGCGGTGGGTACTCGATTTTGGAATTCCTGTCTCATGAGCTTACTTGTCGTATATACTTCTGTGGGAATCGAAAAGGTTTCTTTTTTAACAGAATTGGTAGATGACCGTAGTCTTACTAAATGTTGCTAACGAGAGTTCTAAACAGTCCTATCCGTTTTAAACTTATCTCTGATGTGAACAATAGTACGTCGAAGTGATGAATCTTCTAAATTATCTTCGCACTTTGTTTTCGTGCTTCTAATACCACCTCATGACAAATTTTGTTTTTCAAAACCTAGTCGTACTTCTGCCATGATTATGGATCCGGAGAAAATGAATCAATCATGAAACTATTGTTTCTAAGTTAATAATCAACGCATTATTGTTTTTATTGTGTCTTGATGTACGTATATAATAATTGTGTAATAGAGATGATTTTTGGCTTTTTTATTTGTGAACAAAATATTGTTATAAACCTACTTTAGATCCATTTTGACTGCATATTATCTACTCTATAAAACAGCAATTAACATTGCAACTCTCTTACAGATATGAACCGATTTCAAAGGTCAATACCTCATTCGAACCGGTTTGTTGCCAGACCTCACACAAAGGCTTTAGATTTTCGATTTAGGTTAAAACATAAATTATCCTGAAGTAATTAGACAGTTTGCGCTACCTATCTGTGTTTCATGTACTACGTGGCCAATTCTTGCCGTTAGTAGGCGCATGCAGCACAACTTAATTTATGTGGCCCGTCCTTGGGACGGACCTTTTTACTAGCATTACATATTTTTGTACCTATTATGGCATATCGTTGGCATATTTTGACTATTTTTTGTAGCGTGTAAATCCGAATCATAATAATAATATTCAGATATTTTCTATAATCTAAACAACGTCACAGGAGCAGTCTTTTAATAAAATGTAAAAATAGTGTTATTGAAGAAAAAATAAAATTTCAACTTAAATTGTAAAATACAAAGAAATCTCAAACTCACCAGACAAACCAAAACTTCCCAAAGTTGTAGAGTTAACCCTTAACTGCCATCCTTCATAAGAATTGCATAACTGACATACTGCGTCTGATACCCAATCCATTAAAATCACTTTTAAGGTAAAATAGTTAGTCATCATTCTTGCAAAAAAATTGGCCTAATCCACCATTCCTTAGAAAATTCGCATTAGCCATCTATTCGTTCTTTTTGTAACCGTACAAGAAGGGCAAAGCTCACCGAAACAGTCCGTATCTCTTTTGACATCCATTATAGTAAGTAATAATATTTGGATTTCTAGTAGTTGTTTCTGTAGTGTGTATATTTGAAGAAATAACGAATCCTATCTTTTTTTTTCGGTAATACCGAACACATGATAGAACTTTATATTCGGTGGTTCCTTGGCAGTGACTTTTAGTTCAGCGGGAACTTTCTTCGTGGATTTTCTTATTATCCCAGTAATGGGACCCAAATTATATATTTCGTGTATATAGAAAATGTAAATAAATTTTTGGATATTAAAATATGTTTATTTCTGCATCAGTGTAATTAATTTAAATCCATATTTATTGAGCCTATTTTTTATGTACGTACGGCGACAGTTTCTGATGAAAATTTTCCATATTTAAAAGATCGATACAAATCTATCTTCATCTCTCACATGCGCTTTGAAAACACACATTTATGCAACATTATTTTGCCGTTTATTTTGCCCCATAATTTATTATCGTCGACATCAGATAACTTCGAAAGACCAGTGTAATAAAAAACTCTAATGGAAGCGTTAATTTAGAATGATAATTTTCCACTTGGTCTGTATTAGCTTCAATTGTCCCGTCCTATTGAAAAGAAGCTCCCAAAGCTTCACACTCCTTTAAAGCATTGGTTACCTCATTTGATGGATTAGAAATTAATTCGGGACAAAAAAATCTTCGAAATGCACTGAATCGCTCTTAAGTAACGGAGAGACTTCATCAGGATCATTTTACTATATTTCGATCAGTTCAAGGCTTATAAGCTGAGAGCGTAAATGATACGTCATCTAATAATATCGAAAAATTAGTATACGCTCTTGAAAAAATTAAACATAATGTGTTGTAAAGTACTTATTTTTCCTTTACAATAACGTAGAAAAATTATGAAACAATTACAGAAAGGTTTTTGAAATACTCCCATCTGGCACGCTGGGGTCGCTGGCGACCCCGTGTGAATTTCACTCGACTATCAAAACTACACTATCGCTTTTGAACTCAAGTTTGGTGCTTTAACCGGAAAAAAGTTCCTTGGCTAACAACAGATGACGTCACATACCCCATTAAATTCAAGCTGAATCCCATTGGGGCATCTTTTACTTCCACATTGGCACTACGCGTTAAACTGATTTTTGATGTGATTCAGTACATGAATTGAATAATTATCGATTATTACTTATTATAATAAACATTTAGTTTTTTCAGATGTTTTTGGTTCTGTCCCCCTATGTCACACACATTACCACACTATGAGAAAAGTTGTTAGGTTTGTATTATATAACAGTTTAAATTACACAGCAAAAATCTTTGTTTTTAAGGCTGTTGTTATTACTGAAATTACAGAACACAGCAAGATGAACAACGTAAACCGACATTTACATTAGTTTCTTGGCTAAAAATATCAAACATATGAACTGAACAAAAGAAAATATTGAAAACCGGTGGGAAATCGCAGTGTAATGAAGTGCAGAAAGCAAAAAAATATTTATATAACATGTTACAGTAACAAAGCTAAATGAATTTGAAAGTATTAGAACTGCGCTATCCACAGTGGAGTGTCAATTATTTGAATTAACTAGAGTTTGACTCCATCCGAATCACTGACATCCGAATTTTCAAATGCTATAATAATGTTAATAAATGGTAAGGCTCTAACGCCTCGCATAGGAGCACAGCCTACGAACTGAGAAGGTTAAGGCTTTCATATATCCGCCACTGTGCCCAGTCGTCGCACACCATCTTTGATGCGAGGCCATGAAGCAAGCATCGCGCCGTAGACTACCGCCATTATTACCCCTTGCTCGAGTGAGCGCAGGTGCTCAATTATTTTTACTGACTGAGTAGGCCACCCGCCAGGCATCAGAAAATTCCAAGAATGAGCCTGGACCCATCCGCACCGCAGCCTGCGCCTCGACGGCGCGACCACGCTGGTGACTTTCAAGACCAGTAAACCTATAGTTCTATTGTAGGCAACTCAAAGTTGGAAATAAAACTTGATGGTATACTTCCAAAGCAGAGCTTTATCTTTCACATCACCCTGCTGATATTTTAAATAAAAACTGTGAAAAATGGAAAACTGCGACAATGTAGCTGTATGTTTCATACTGCGCTTAAATTAATGCAAATCACATACAGTACTGTAATTATTTACAAAAAAACTCTGGTTATACTTTGAACAAAATTCGTGTTTCAGTTTTTGACAAAGCAAGTTTTGTATAGGAAACATTTTTTATCTAGAAAATTGTTTTTAACGCTCCAATTTTTGATGTCCGAATTGTGGATGTTTTACCGTACTAATAAACTAGTAACGAAATTAAAGATAAGAAAATTGCACTCAGTGCAGCGAGTGTCTTAAAGTACAAGGTGTGGCAGAAAAGTAATGAGACTGATTTTTTATTTACTAAAGTTTTTATTTTTTTCAAACGTCAATGTTCCCCTTCAAAGTAGATCCCTTGGGCAGCTACACACCGATCCAGACGTTGTTCCCACTGTTGGTAGCAGCGCTGCAAGTCTTCAACCGGTATGGTCTTCAGCATGTCCGTTACACTTTTGTGTTTTCTAAAGTCCCAAAATGACAAAAAGAAATCTTGCTCATTAACGATTCTATCAAGATCAAGACACTTGTTTTTTCGAATGTCCTTCTGCTCAATTGTGAGGTTTTTTGGCACCATTTTGGCACAGACCTTTCGCAAATGTTCAGTCAAAATTTTAAGTTCCCCATAGGCCTGTTTTAACTTTTTAACGTCATACTTGCCGATTCTCCAAGCTTAACACAAAATTTAATGGCACAGAGTTGCTCCCAATTCCGCTATTCCATTTTGCGTGACATACAACCAAAATACAACTTCACTAATAGCAGTCACAAAATTCACGTAGTTAACGGAACGAGTTGAAACTCGCACTGAGCTATGGGGCGCCGCGCTGTCAGATCGCTTGTAGTGTTGCCAGTCTCATTACTTTTCTGCCGCACCTCGTATATATGAAAATTTAATTATAAGGAACCCGAGATGCAAAATCCTGTATTTTTGAGCATATCGTTAACTATCTTAGTGTATTTTTTTTTAATTGCTTCACTTACCAAATTTTAGCCGGTAGGAAAATAAAACTGAAGCAAGATAAAAATGTAGCAAATGAAAGACACCTACCAAAGAATATGTAGGCAAAGAAAGAGGTGAAAATTACTTTCAAATATAAGAACTGTAAAATATGATAGTCTGCTTAATACATATGCCGAACTTTAGTCTATATCTTTTGATTATGATTCCACCACACTTTTTGCTTCTAGATCATTCTCATTTATAATTCTAACGACACTTTATTGCTAGATAGTGTGAACATTTTTGATATATTAAACTTAAAAAAACTTAACATATATCCCACCGATTTTTCTATCTCAGGAAAGATTAGGACTTCCATATAGTTTTTGATAATCTTTCCGCTGTATTATAGAATATAAACATAAATGTTATCTTACTTTTACCACACTGTCTCACATTGACATTTAGGAAGTGCTAACCAACCTGAACAAAATTCAGCACCGGTTAAAAACGTGACATTGCAAGATTAATGAAACAAAATCCACCCAAATGGCATTTACATTGCAAAGAAACATTTCCTCCTGTAAGAATCAACGATTGCCAATAATCCTGGCATACATACAGGGTTACACACATTTTAAGCCAAAAAGTTCCAATAAGCATGGGTCGAATTCTCAACCGTTTTTTGAGATATCAATGAAGCAAATTAGAGGTCCTTGGAGGTACTTCACCGTTCTAGCTCTTCCCGCTTTCTCTTTTGGTGTCATGTGAAGTCACTTGTGTATGGTAGAAGCAAGCCTGATTCAAAGAAAATACTTATTGCGATAATTCGGGAAGCTTTCGATACGATTCGTGGATCGAAGAAAAATATCAACTGGCAATGGGGATGTACTACGTCGCATTTCTTTATGTTCAGAAATTGGGGGAGGCCATTTTGCACAGCTTTAGTTTATTCTAATTTTAATTTATCCTGAACAATTTTAAGTTGTTTTAAATAATTTAATCGTTTGTTCATAAATTTATTATTTTAGGCCGGTAATAGCAACGTCTCTAAATACTAATCTTCTAAGTACATATCATCTTTGTCTACATCTAGTTTCTTTAGTAATGAAAGTTACAATGATAATGGTTGGAGGAAGAATAAAATGTTAGAGAGCACCATCAAAGACCTCTAACTTGTTTCATCGATATCTCAAAAACCATTGAGAATTTGGCCCACTTTTTACTTAAAATGTTCAAAGATCCTCGTAGGACACCCTGTAGACCGATCCCTGACGGAAAGAACACAACTTCACCAAAAGGAAACATTTAGGTCTCTAAGTCAAATGTACTAGCTTATTGCAGAAGAGCAAAACTATCCCTAGATAATAAATTTCTACTATACAAAGCCCTCTTAAAACCCGTATGGACCTTTGGTATCCATCGTTGGGAAACCGCTACTAACTCAAATATTGCTATCCTGAAGAGGTTCCAAAACAAGGTGCTACGAGCTATCGTACTACGTTTCCAATGAAGTCATCCAACATGATATCTCATTAGAATCCATCAAGGAAACCATCCATCCTTTTAGTGTCGAGTGTAGTGCAAGAGTGTCAATTCACTCAAACATACTAGCCAATGGGCTAAATGTGCGCGATGTTAACTAAGTGCCTAGACCGAAACGTCTGCTGAAATCCAACCTGACATTCAGACAATTAAACTCTAGGTTTACATTCTGATTAAATTTTAAAGTCATTCAATATCTTCTCATAACAACTCTTCATTGCTCTACGACCAGATTGCAGATCTCACTGTAGGTTATTAAAAAAAGCTCAAGTTGAACAAAATTTGATGGATAGACACAACAAAATAATTGCATTCGTCTTTATGTACAGTTCGAATAGTCTTGTTCTAGGTCGATTTGTCACAATTTGGCCTCCAGAAGCTCGCAAACTGCCTCGCTATCGGGCTGCTGAAGTATGTATATGCCTTCGCTTCACTCGTTACCACAAATTGACACTGGATGTCGGTTTAAATTAAACTATAAATCCTGGGACGGCTCTCAACCGGCTGTTAAGAGGAACAAGACGTTTCCGAAGATGTTCGAGGAGAACCTCCGCGCGCAGTGTCGCTAGGTGGAGGAACGCATTAAGGCAGGCTGCTGGATCGCGGCGCAGTCCGGGCGGTTTATTGGGGGAAATGAACCCCGCAAATTGCCACATATCACGTCGCGCTCGGGCGCAGGCCGGTTTGCACGGCACCTCGCGCCGCGTTTAATAAACAATTGCCATAATTAATACGGATTGTGATGTCTGGGCATGCCGGCGTGACGCCATCGCAGGGCAGCGCTGAAAACGGCGCGCCCCGGCGGCCTGCACAGCCCCATACTTTATTTACCATTCCGGCATTGTTCGCAGCCAGCGCAGAGTTCAAAGTTACGAGGGCAAAATATGCGCCTGCATATATGTGTGCGGAGGTTTCGGGGACTTCGCAAGTCTGGAGAATGAATGGTTTTATACGATAACCTGTTCATGCAACAGCATAATTTAACGAAAAATATCTTTTCTTGAGAGCCATTTGCAGAGGTGCAGCCTCATGGGCTTATTGTACTTTTCTTATTTCCTTTACAATACTTTTTCTAGTATCCTCTATCTATATGTTCCTTATTGGATAGTTGGTTTTTCTTAAATAGCTTGCCTCCTGTTAACTAGAATCTCACACTGGCACAAACTGTGGGTGGCTGTCTATAGATCCCTGTCGCATTGCCTGTAGCTCAGGTTTCCATTGTGCAATCCTAATTTGTTGAGGTGTGCTTTGAGAAAATAATGCCAATAATAATTCGTAACTGATTCTTTCAATTAACAATTCTTTAATTTGTTTACGAGATAATCATTTTATGGAGGTTTTTCCATGTCTTCATCTTGCTACATTTTTCCAGTACTTTTTATGTTGTTTTCCGTCCCATTTTCTCATCTGGATTCGTACTGCGCCTTTAGGTACTCCTAGAACCCGTTCGGGGAGTTCCTGGTACTTCTTGTGGTAGTTCATCAACTTTCTTGTTGCTAGCAATTCCGCAAAACACTTATACCCATAACAGAGTTAACTTGTTGTGGCCTGCCAGAGAGGCATTCACATACTAACCTGGGTCTTCAGGATTTTTAATGCTTTCAGTATTGCTTGTTTATATTGATTCACCTATTTCGATAGCCCTCAAATTTTCCCTAACGTATGATAAATACCTCCGTTTAAAAGACGGATGTATATATATTTTCCTGGTGAAAAGCTTAACTGCAAGTTTCTCTTCACAATATATGGCTGCTCTCGTTCCAGACTCGATCTTCAACCCATCTTTGACATAAGATTTATCTGAGTCTGTTCCTGTTACTTATTTCACTTCGATCCATGATGTTAATTATAAATTCCTGTTGTATCCGAGTTTTGGCATTATATGGTCTGTTCGCATGCCCCTCTTACTTCCAATTTTCAGATGCCCCGCTTTTATACTACCTTTGTGGAAAAGTACGTTGTGAAGTCTATAAAAAAGCTACTCTACCCTTCCTATGATTTTAAAATAAAGAGGAAGGAGGGTTAACTGTGCTTTAATTGCCGCTGTCGGTGATATTTTTATAGCACCTGTTATTCTCGGACCAACCAGTCTTTATATGGTTCTTTACGTCACCTTTGTCCACCATACCAAAGCTGCATATGTTATCAACCACCACTTCGGTCTATATTCAATACATTACTTTCGGTTTTAAGCCCCATGTTCTTCCGCGAGCTCGCTTGACTAATTGTTGTTGCCTCCTCCTCTATAGTTATTTGGATATGTTGATTCCAGGTGAGTTTTGAGTCTAAAATCAGTCTAGATACTTTACCTTGCCTGAAAACTTTATTTCTACACTTCGCAGCTTAAGAGGTCCCAGTCCCTCTAAGTTGTCCTTATAAAAGCTACTATAGTAGACTTGAGGAACATATATTTAGTCTCTCTGCATCTGTTCAGTTTGCAACTAGATTTTTGATAAATGTATTGTTAAATGATCCCCGAGACAGTATGACCAAGTCATTGCATATCTTTAACAGCTTGTCCATTACAAGGTTACAAAGCAGAGAAGACAAAATTTCTCCTCGAGTCATAGAAGGAGTGAAAGTAAGAGCGGGACACCTACGTCTTGACAGAGTTTATGCTCACGGTATGTATTTATCCAAAGCAAATTAGGTTTAGATGTAGAAGTAGCTATGCGACAACTGCATTCCTGCACATTAATTCTACCATCAATGGTATTGAATAACACATCAAAAGACTCGGAGTATTAACCGCCTGTTTCCTTAATTTTCAAGGTTCTCCACCCTTGAAACGCGTTTTCATCCTTGAACTCGTATAACTATCTAATCATGCATCACACTGAAACAAAACTGGGCTCAATTGAAAGGTAATAAAAACAAGGAATTGTTGCGTTACTAGGTTGAAGGTCAGTTGAATTCCGATCATGTGATTTCAGTAAAAAAAAATGGAAATTGGCTACATCCAGCAAGTAGCGGCGAACAAAGTTTCTAGCACGTTGATCTAAGTAAAAGTGATAGAAGAGCTTTAACTCGATGTGTTACATGCACATACTATCGAAAATGTCTGAGTTGTATCGGAAAATTCTACCAACGCGCAGTTATGAGGGATATTTATCTGTGAAACTCCCCATTGAAGTTTTCAAAAACCTTCCGGGCTGGCATTTCATATGATTGGGTAGTTGGACAGGACGCAATACAGATTTCAAGAGGTTTAACACATAACAGAGGACTAACAAAGCACTCTAACTCGCTACATTTACTAAGATACCTTGTATTCCATATTATTCTATTTCAGTAATAAGAAAGTTTGATTAGGTTTCATAGTTCAACAGAGAATTTTACTTAATTACTGAAATTTTTCCCATATCTATGAAAGGCTATGTGTTGTCAAAATTTCTTTTTGCTTTTTGTTTCTTGGCCAGCACTGCAGCTATTAAAAGCAACCTTACAAATAGGATATCAATTTTTCTTGTACTTCTCGTTCCAATCAGACCCTTTGAAAGGCAAACAACAGCGCGAAGTAAGAAAACCGTAGATCTTACACAAGATTTGGAAATGCAGGTCATTAACCTCATCTAAAGTCTATTTAAAGAGTTCATAAAAAAGGATGGTCGAAAAGCTACTTAGAATTAGTGGAACTTTTTTTTATATAGTTATAAAGGGTGGTATCATTTGTTCCAGCAGTGCTACTACTCATTACATTGAGATTGACAGTTTTAGAGTTTTAAAATATTTTATTTACCCCATTCTTGCTTTTCTGCGCTAAAGAAGTTTACCTTCTCATCGCCATCAACTTCAGTTTAAAAGAGAATGTAAGGTATCGAAGATTGCGAAAGGAGTTGCCCTGAGTTCTGTGGTCGACAAGATTTCTTTAGTTTAAAGTGCTAAAAGCAGCGATGCATTTAAAAATTATTTCGAACTTTTTCTTATAAAAGATCTTGGCACTTATTTGACCAGATCTAACACATCTAACGTTACAAACTCTTCCACGGTTACAAATCTTCAAACACATGAGAAATTAGTGTAATTAGCGAGCATGCTTTTTATTAAGTCCTCCGCCATGTGTTAAGCTTCACGCACTCTTGAAAGGTTTCTTACACCCTATTCAACTACCTTGCCAAAGGAAATGTCGGATCAAAATTCATGGTTACGTCGAATAGAAAGATAACATAGCCTTAAGAACTTTTTGAAATCTTCAACAGAAATTTTCAGTCATAGACATGATACACACATCAAATTAAAACTGTTCTAGCACACTTATTTAGGCCGTTTTTGTGTCGCTACAGACCCCAACTTGCTAAAAGCTCCGTTCACCGCTGCGCGCGTGACCGAAAGCCAATGAATCTCAAATGACATGTATCGATTCCTCGTTTTATTGCCTTTCACTTGAGCCCAGTTTCGTTTCGTGGTTAGCTAGCTGCACGAATTCAAGGACGAAAGCGCACTTCGAGCCTTCGGAGCCTTTAAATTTAAAAAAACGGCTGGGTAACACTCTAGATCTTTGATACGTTATTCTATACTCTTAATAAAACTAATATACAGCATACATTAATTCGAACTTGGCCAATTTCTACTCTATCCTGTACGGGCCAATTCAATTAATTGAAATCGAAGAAAAAATACATTGCAATAGTTTACAAACTGGGAAATTTAGAAATTTAAAATAGGTCCAGCACCATTAATCGTGCGTGCTAACAAAGGATTGCATGACAACTCGTGTCTGATTCACACTGACCACCCTTTTGTAAACCGCTCAGGTATAGCGATAAGTAGCAATGCAACAACTCTCCTTGCGTGATATGTCATACCATTAAGCTCATCTAGCGTGGTGCTAAATTTGTTTTTTTTTTTGATAATTCTCTTTGCAACTTTGTAATTGATACTAACAGCTGCATTTATATATGTTGACGACATGAAACACGTTATCAGATTTCAATATACGGAGAGAGATATAGCATTTGTCCACTGGATTGTAATATGGAAAGCCATCAGTTATAAAGAGTACTAGATACGTCTACTAAAAATTTATGGAGCCTTCAGTTACGTCCGTTATATTGCTGAAATAATAAGGGTAGAAATACAAAAGGAAAGGCAAAGCAACACCCGTCCACATATCGTTGGCCTTCTAAAGAATAAAACATACGAATTCTTCTATGATCTACACGAGCTTTAGGTTTTTCTCTCATTAAACTCGTCTGGGATATGGTAGGATCGTTATTCATACGCAAAGGGGGCACATTTAATGTTAATTTTTCTTACTTACGGGTTGTTTAGGTTTTTGACTTTACAATTCTGACGCATCTTAATTTTTCTGTCAATCATTTAAACTTAAAGCGGCGTTAAGTGTTGCAATCTAAAACTTGCCCAGCAGAAAACCATTTTAGATTAATCCTTTATATTTCTTTAAGATTACAGATAATAGTGATTATATAATACATTCGTACTTCGTGTTTCATAATTTTTACTATAACATCACAGAGATGCCAAGTTACACCACAACAAACTAAAAAACAACTTCAGCTTTGTAAGCAAAAATCTTGAGCACATCATGGTGCCCCTACTTTTTCAGCTTTTCGAAAAACCAGCCTTCTTTCTATTTTTCCTCTGCCCTCCCGCTAAATAAAATTATCTGCAGTTTGGCGAAATTTTTTCAAAACATGCATTTGTATATTTACACATTTCTAACGTCTTTTAATATATTTGAATTTAAGAATCCCACCCTATTTAAATTTAGAAACCATTGCAACACAAGTGATGTGTCTGTCTTTATTCCTTCTTCCACATAATACTCTTTTGTTTTAAGTTGAAGTTTATTTTTTACTTGTTCAATTTGATAAGATTATTGTTTTATGAGAATTTGAAGTACCAGCAACTGACAATTTTAAACTTATTTTCCAGTTTAAATAAATGAATCAGTGATTGCAGAAGTTTTCTTGATTTCTTCTAGAACTTCTTAGACTCTTTCTAAATGTTGGAAATAAATGTTTGGTTTAAAGTGAACACTTAGGATACAAGTAATTAAAACATATTGTTATTAAAGTGTTTGCCCTCTCACATAATTATCTTTATTTAATCAGATGTCTTTTTTATCGACTTTACAAAATTCCATTATTTTTCAGTTCAATTAAAATAAGCCATAATTAACAAATCTAGTTTTGATATAGTTGCAGCGTTTAATTAGACCATTTTTGAAATAATGATGATTTTCCTTCAAACATTTCATTAAAAAAAAACAACGTTTAGAACTATCAGTAAATTTTCGATATTTTTAACATTAAAGCGGTTCAGCTTTGTGCTTCATTTTAGGTATCTTCAGATGGTTGGCATATACATGTAATTTTTGTTATTTCAAAATCTTGGGGTTGTAAATACGAACAAAAATTAAGAAGAAACAAGCTGTGGGTCTACTAAACAAATTCAAAAAGTTATCTATGTGACCATTTCAAAGAAGATGTCGATAGAGATAATAATCTTAGTTTTTTGTTTAACTTTTATGTTGTATGCATAGGCTTTTTATTTATATGATTTGAATTATTTAATTGCGAATTCTTTTTCATAGCCGTGTTGAGCATTTGTCCGTTATTTGTTATTTTTTTACCAGTGTAATAGTAATTATTTCTTGCTAATTTTTTTAATCCTTATTTTTTTTATCGATTTTGAAGGTTTTTATATCATTTTACTTTATATCACTAGTACATCAAATTTTTACTTAAGTTTCACGTCACCAAAGTGCCAAATCAATTAAATAAACGCGATCCTTAAAAATATTTTCGCTTCTTAAATCGATCCTAAAACATATCAAGTATAAGATAGGTAATCCAAAAATACAATAAAATTATTTCAGCTTGATAAACTTTCTCAATTCCTGATAAGTTAATATTAAGGACAGCCTTTACCAAATACTTCTTTGCTAGGTGTTTTTTACAATTAACATCTAATTTGGAGGGAAAATGGCAAGATCAACCGATGAAATTATTTATTAAATACATTTTTGGTTGTCAGTGAGTTTGTACTTCTGAAATTACCAAGTTATATGGATTAATATATTTTGTGCGTATTTTAGATCTATGTAATCGACCGATACTATAAAAAATTGGTTAAGCACCACCTGGATTTACCTGGTTTTACATTTATTTCAGATGATATAGTCCGACTTTTGAGTTTTAGCGGTTTTTTTGTCACCATCTACAGGTAATTAAACAAATTATTGAAGTCTCATTATCTTGCCTTGTCAAAATTGAATAAGGACTGTTTGAAGACAACAATCTACTTAGTATTAAATTTTTCTAATTTATATCTTCTCTGATGAAGTTTAAAAAATAAAGATTACAAGTTCCTTTATTTATTATTCTTTCTGGCTGTCGGTGCTTCTAGAAGCATTTTTTAAAATAATCTGTCATGAGGGTAAAAGGAGATGCATGCCAAATTAAACTAAAGGTCACAGATCTAACAGATGAATTCAAAGATCGAGATTTAGAAACGAAAAAGATTGTGCTACAGGAAAGATTGCAACGGGCCCTGAATTAAACAGTCCAGTATTTCGGAAGTACTAACATTAAACATTGAAGAACAGTTCAGAAACTTGCAAGAAGTAAAGCTGAGAGAAATAAAATAAAACAAAACTTTTAAAGCCTCAGAAAATAATTACAAACAAACAAAAGAAGAATATCTTAGAAATTTGATCTAAAAGTTAAAAGGAGGTTGACGGAAAGTAAAGGTAGAGGAGAAGAACCACCCAAAAGCTTGAATAGAACATTAGAAGGGACATTAAGGGAAATAAAAGTAAATACGGAAGAACACTAATGGGAAGAAATTAAAGTAAGCGGAAAAAATAGTGTTAAAAGAGAACACGGAAGAACATTTCAAAAATCTGAGTAAGAAATTGAAGGAACGCGGAAGAACACTGCATACTTTAAAAAAATGCTGGATAATATTGAAGAGTATTTCAATAGTCTGAAAAAAGTTAGAATAATTAGAGATAATTTGAGATTTGTTGATCAAGTCGTGCCTGGAGGCTTGTGGTAATTATTTGCAACTAGAGAAACTATGAGTTGCGGAGAAGTTTGTGTTTAACGACCGATAGTTGCTACAGAAGCTAAGGAGAAAGGATACCCTTGACTCGGAATTAGATATGGTGCTGAAATAGAAGTCCCAAGGGATAAGATCACAAAGGAAAGAAATCACGGCACTGAATCCAGCTTCTTGAGCACAATAGGATTCTTCGAAAAGATTTTTTTGTAAGAAGAACCTTAAAGAACCTCACCGGTGCTGAATCCATTTCACAGTCATTAATCCTAAGTGTGAAAAGTCATATCATCTGCAGGATGGTGCAAGGAAACTTTAAAACTGAGAAGACTTTTTAGAAGGTTTGAGGGCAGTTCTATTAGGTGAACTACAAAAAAGACATGAAGGAATGATGCGGTAAACGTAAATTTTGTGCGTCGGAAAATACTCCCTTTGAAAAGAAAAAAGCACCCATTAGGTTAGGTAACATAGTGTAAGAAGTCTAAAGAAAACGGGGATAGTTGACATTTTTTGTTCATTGCTAGAATCCGGCAAGGGCAAGACAAGACACTCTTGTTGCAATAGATTATTTTACCAATTGGTTCGAAGTAAACCAAGAGTCATCTATGTTCACTGCTACTTATACCATCAGAACCCATACAACTTTGAAAAATATGAAGAGTTTTCCATAACCCAGCCACAAGTGGCAGAAATCATTGCAGTTGCAGAAAAGAATGTTCTTAAGGAAGAGCAATGTAACGACCGATCCAGGAAGATGAATTTTCTTAGAAAGGTGGCGGACAAGAGCGGCGCAAAGACAGGTGCCAACGTAATTACTTAAATATGTACAAGGTATGGTCTAAAAAGCAGGTAGATACGGTTAGTCACAGTTTGCACCGGAAAATAGATCAGCCTATGAAATTAAATACTGTAAATAACTGTTCAAGTGAAAATAAATATTCGAATTCATAAATCGAGTTCGTTATCGCACATTTTGCGACTTTTGCCTACTATTGTTTTAACACCAAGCCGACAGTGTTCTTCTTCTTTACAGACTTCACTATTTTAGTCAATTTTTATTAAAACTCTTTGGGTTTCTAAAACGTAACATTGTTATTTATAGACCATTTCAATTTGCTATATGACTAGCTGTTACAGTGCCAAGCAATTTAAAATGATACGAAGAGAGAATCACAATGTGCTTCAATATAAAGAGTTAACGCATTCTTGATTGTAAAACATTTTTTATTTAAGATCTAACACACAGTTTTTTGTTCAACTAAAAACAAGGAAACTTTATAATGATATTCAAGTGTAGTATTTGGTAGAAAATACTTGACCCATCAGAAATGCTGTAAGCCCTTCATTACGCGGGTACACCCCAGAACAAGCGCCTACGCGTGGGGCTTAATGGGAGCACGAATTCGATGACATCTATTTTGCACGAGATCAGCCGGCCGCCCTCGATATGGCCGGCAATTAATTTTTCTATCTGGTATTGACAACTATGGACAATTATTAATTGAACGACTTTAATTAAAATTAATTGTGCGCCCCGCTGTAGTGGCCGCTTCGGTGTTAACATCCATCAAACACGCGAGGACAGCCGCCATGGCGCTGCGCGTCCCGGTGCTCGACGTTTCAAATGCGTCCCCGCCGCCCGGTGCTTTGTCCGCACATCAATTTTTACGAGGCTCGCGGGCCTTTGTGGACGCGGCATCCGCCAAGTAGGACTCAAAAAATAACTCGGAACAATTTTGTGCGACCACTGGCAGACAGTGTATATACATCGGATCCCCAGCACCCCTTTGTTTGTCGTTCTTATTTTATATTACAATCAGCATTCCTTACAAACACTTAAGGAAGGAATATAGAAATCACATTCACATCACAATCACTACCACATTATTTTTAAATTTCAACTGTACTGCGAATTTGTTTTCTCTACACTTTGATGATTAAATGGCTCATATTGATGACATTTTATATCACACAGTGTGTTTTCGTCTATGTCCCGAGTTTTTGCATTAAACTGTTGAATATTGGAGAACTTATTGACATAAACACGATCTTCCAAACAACCCCCCAGGAAGAAATTGGGGCGCGTCAAATCAGGCGAACCTGTGGGCGATTCCAAATCGCTATTGCGTGAAATTATTCTTTCCCCAAAAAGATCTTTTAAAGCTACATGGACTCTTGCTGCTCAATCTTGTTGCCACGAAAAGTTAATTGTGTTTCGAAAAAATAAGGCACGATTTCCTTTTATGATGTCACCCCCCACCAAACAATGACTTTGTGGGGATTCAGCTCACGTTGATGTATGACTTGGGTTGTCGGTAATCCAAAAGTGAGTGTTTTCTTTATTTACAAAGACATTAAGATAAGCATGGGCGTCATCGCCCATCAACAATTTTTGAATAAATCCGTTATCAACTGCATGTTGGGCCTGATAGGGATACAAGTATAAATTCTTTTGTAGTCGTTGCAGTGATGGTCTTAAGATTCCAAGTTTCCCAGTCGAAGTTTCTGCATCTCGTTGAGTGCTTTCCTGCACCGCTCCCATATTTTCTAACGTACGCACAGCACGTGGTTCGCCGTTTCGTGGCAGGTCACACACAGACTCATATTGCCGAAAACAACTAATTAGTCTTAGTATAACAATTTTTAAGGATATAAAATGGCGCATATAAGCACGTTGTGTAAGAACGATGGACCTTTAAATTTCAAAATTTCAAATTTTCCTATGAAATGAATGTTTTCGTCATTGAACTCCAATTGCCTAAACTTAAAATCTGGGGGTAAACAAAAAAACGGAATTATAAATTTGTTATTTTAGCCTACTCAGTACTTTAAACATGCAAACAATAGTTTAATTTGCGCAACAATAATATTAATTATTATTAATAAAACTGAGTGGTACCAGCGGAAACTATTATTTATTGCTACATGTATTACAATAGTGAACAACGCATTGTTTCAAATATAATTATATACATTTCTATAACAAATTTTATTGAAAAAGTTACTGATCAACACATAATTAATTAGAACAATGGATAAATACATTCAATGCAGATTTAAAATCAAGCAAAAGGATTTTGATTGTTCTATTATTTCATTTAATGTTGTATTTTTTATAATTGTACAAGAGAAATAATTTGAAACTTAGCGGAAAATTATTTGCGTTGCAAGTAAAAAGGAGAGAAAACCGAATATTCGAAACCTTCCACATTAAGAATTTATTATGAAGTCAAAAATGTATGCAGCCAATTTACACTTTTATGCTTTCTTACTATTATCTATGTCCTCGATATCAGTTGACTTTGTTGATTTTATTACTTTTGCTATTATTTTGAATTTTACTATTCCAAGATTTTAAAAAGATAAAATACATATGCAAAAGAAACTCTACGTTCCACTCTTTCGAAGTATATGTACTTGATGATTGAGTATCGTTAATCGTTGACCGTCCACGTTTCAAATTCATGGGGCATTTGATTTAAATAATCTAAAGTTTTTCTATTTATGTTTTATGTAGTTGCAATTAACTTGTAGATTTGTACTAAAAACCTTTGATGGTGTGATTTCTTTAAATAAGGAAAAGAGGGGAATGTTGCACACTTAACTTTAAATAATTAATATTGACTATACATTGTGCTTTACTTTTGTTAAAAATGACAATCGAAAATTTCTTCAGATCAACAAAAATGTTAGAGGCAAAAGCCACAAATAAATTTGTTGACAGCACTGGTTGCTGCATGATCAGAACAAAACGAAACCAGTTCGCTTTAATTTCCGAATTCGACACATAGAGCATATTTAGTTCCGTCTCCTTGCTCTCCGGAATCAGCAAGATCAAATAAATCTTCAGTTTCAGGATCTGAAGAGCTGGTTTCAGGAAAAGTTGTTCTTTTGAACCTTCTTCCTTTTCGTCGGACCTTTGTTATTGTTTTGATTTCTAGTTTTCCTCTCTAGTATTTTTAGTTTTTCTTTTTCTTTTTTACATTCTTTCTTCTCGTTCATTTTTTTTGCCCGCGTTTGTCCTTTTTTTGTTATTCTTTTTCCATGGTGTATGAGTCAAAATTGTAGAGGGTCGCTTTGGCCTTCCTCAGGGAGAAGTAGCAATGACAGTGTAGCTTGCAAAATTTCCGGTTAATTTCTTTGTATTGTTAGCAGCAAAGAAATTATTTTGAAATTGAAGGTATAGATCTCAGTCTTGGAGAAGCGAGAGAGATTAAAAACTTTCATGATTGCAAAGTTGATGATGTTGGGTACATCTTCCTTTAAGATTCTTCCGTATGGATATCTTTTCGCAAAAAAGTCGCACTCTTCAGAATATGCTCGTTTGAAGGGCCCAAAAAATGTAACATTTCATGTTTCGGCAGAAAGGATAGGAACACTACCTGTTCTCTTTCGCAAAGGTACAAGCCACAAGGGAAATGTGACTGTTGTTATAGTGTAAGAGTAGTTGAATTTTATTTTTGTTTGTAAATTGTCATCCAACTCTTCCTGGAGGACCCCCTCAAGTTTGAACCTTTTTCGAACAGTTTGAACATTTTTTTGGGTTAGAAAAATAAAGATTGGAAAAATAAAGCTGTCGACTGCCTTCATTGCGCAACACAGTGTGATGTTACTGCCTTCCCTTGGGAGCAACAACTGTCGGAACCTTTTGCCGTCACTCCCATTTAATCGTTGTAAATGATCGGTGGATGAAATTTGACTTTATCCATCACTATTGATAAAATTTTAAAAAAATTTTAATTTGTCTTTGTGAAACCTCGACTCCAAATGAGGCTCGTTGTTTCTGGCTTACGAAAACATACCAGCCAATCTCCGCATGAATCAAAGCCTTGTAATTGTGCAACAGCTCGTATCCACCCTCAAATACAAAAGCTACGCGACGAATCTCTACGATTGTCATTCTGTAATACATTTTGCACAATACTATGGCACGTTCAGCAAGTTATTCCTCTTGTTCGGAGACTGAAAGTGGCTTTTCCCCATTTCGGTCTTTTAAAAATCCGATCTGTTGAAGCTTCCTCAATGTTGCTTCAGGAATTTTGAAGCGTCGAGATGTTGCCCTTATACCGTTGCCATTCTCAATACGTTTACAGGCTTATTAAAAGATCTCAACGACAATTTTGCCTTCTCAGTTTGACGTGTGTACTTGCGTGGCATCTGCAATCCAGAAACTTGCGATTAGTCAGTCAGCAGTGTAAAAACTGCGGCTAATAGCACGCAGCTGCGCACCGTTCCCTGTATTCACATATTTGCTCTTCATTCCTCAGATTTATATGGAAGAATCAGTCATAAAGCAAAAGAAGGAAAATTGTAGCTAACCTTTGTCTTGAAAGTAGAAAAGAAAGCGCACGTGTCTACAAATTCCTTTTGCATTAAACGTAGATTAATAAAACGACAACAATAATACGTGACCTACTCTCACTCTGTTGAAACTGAACCATTCTTTGCACACTTATATATGATTTGAAACCGCTGCTACTCATTTTAGCTAGTTAGAAGCCCATTAGAGTGCAGATTTCTTCGGTAACCGAGTGCGCACTATTACCCGCTGCCAGATACGTCGAGAGGGAGGAAGGGAGGAGGCAGAATCCCTCAGCCTCATTTCAATATGTTGTTCTTTATATTAATAAACTTTCTATTTTCTTAAATAATGCCCCAGGAGTCCGTAATTCTATTTTATACAAATTCAAAGGACTGGTTAGTTTCAATACGCAATTGCTTTTTTTATATTTTTATAGAAGAACACCAATCCGAAATTATAATTAAAATAATAAATAATTTATATGGTCAGTAAAAATGGTACAAGTTACAAGAAACATTAGAAATAGTTTCAGTCCCTTTTAAAGAATGCACCTTGACATTCCACATACTTCTTCAGGCGTAGCCAGTCAGGAAACTGCCACTGGGACAACTGAGCTTTTGGCTCCTAATCGTAGTCGTAGACCCTTCCACATTTTACATTCGCCTATGGCTCTTTTGAGGAAGTCTGATTCATTGATAGCAATCTCAAGCTAATCATTATTAATTGTAACACGATGTTTTTTCTATTCTGATAGCAATAGGCGAGAAATAAATTTTGATAAAATCTTCTATCAAAAGTTCTCACACTTAAGTCTTTAAATCCTCAATCCATGAAGTCGTCCTTATTTACGCATGTGTGTTACAGCCCAATTTCATCGACTGCCAGCTTATAGCGCGACCGCGCATTGTTCCATATTTTGGTTAAAACATTCTGCAAATTCTGTGCTGAAGCTAAATCTCTTGGGCGCTCTGGAATCTATTTCTTTTCAAATATAATTTAAGCTTTGCGAACATCCCGAAGTTGCATCTTCTAGTTCTTGGACTGCCAATCGCCGATCCTTGTTGATTGTAACCTGTACATGTCCAACATTTTCCGCTTTTCTGCTAGTTTCTGGTCTTATAGAATGTGGATTACTATTAAAAGATGCTCCTCAATCGGTGAATCTTTTATAACGTGCCTTTGTCTGCACTGCACTCATTGCGTCGTTTCCAAAACTCTTCCGAGTCAGACAACTAGTTTTTGGATTGAATGTTCCAGCTTTGCATAAAATTTGATTACAAATACAACGATCACACACTACATGTACTCGCTCATCGCCGTCTAACTCCCAACTGCCCCGGTCAGTGAAATCGTCCTCATTAAGGCCTGCGCAATACAGTCACCAAATCAGTGATTTATTACATGAGTTGCAACTTGAAAAGTGACTTTTATTTCTAGTATAGTATTACGTAAGAATTGTTCTGACATTAATAACACATAAAGAAAAAATTCATTTTAGGGGCCCAGTAACTTTTCCCCGGGTCACGCGTTTGCTTTCAACATTCCTATCCCTCACTCTCTCCAACTTTTTGGATGTTCTTCCTGACATTTTCGAGATGCATCTTCACTGCTTTCGTTTTATTCCATTTGGATATTTCTTAGTGAATTAGATGTTTAGTCACTAAGTTTTCGAATTCAACACAAGCCATACAGAAAGTGCAGACGTTTAAGTCATTAGATCATTGCCCATTGAAAACCTTAATTTTTCTCCAGCGACTCTCTTCATTACTTTACCCATTAGACTAAAGAAGATTAGCAATTTAACAGATAAACTTATTGTGTCATTTCTGTATGATAAAATAACTTTTGAACTTTTAGAAAAAGGATAATAAAAATAGAATTTTTGGAAATCATGTTAACAGTGTTGCCTTTATTAGTTTGAATCTTAGAATGCTGTTAATAATCAACTGAAGTTCGTAAGATTTTTCATGCCGAAGAAATGTAAAATAAACCTTATTTGACGATAAAATGTAGAGAGAACTTTGGATCATTTTGTGGGGCAATAGACTAAATCTAAATGGTCATGTAGACTCACTTGACAATTTAAAACTGAAGAAAAAGCAGCTAATGATAGTCTTAACTAAAAAGAGAATAAGGATAAAATCGTCAAAAACCAAGGAGAATTTGAGAAATTCTAATGAAAACAAAAATTGAAATATGAGAAATAAAAGATACGCGGTTTTCTTATAGAAACGGATTGAAAATAGAACTGTCGAAAGCTCTCCGCAAAATTTATCTGCTTAGCTGAAGGCGTAGCGGTTGTTGATATATTTGCGAGCATTCCCGTGGTGCCACGGGCCTTGAAGACGCTCGTAACAGTTGCCGTTGCGAGTCGATAGCGTTTATGTTCTATCGAGCGCCATTTGCGCACACACCGGGCAGACCGTTCAATTTTTTATCAGATCGTTAAGGTGCATTATTGAAAAGCCGCCTCTTGTACGAATCAACTGGTGCACGCGGGCGCGCCGCGTAATAACTAGCAAGGGAGGGCGCCAAATCTAATCGAAGACGTTAGCTGCGCTTCCTGGGGGCGTGCGCCCGCTCCCGGAGGACTGGGCGGCGGGCCTATCGCTCGCAGAATGGGCGTCCGAGCGGCATCGGGTTGCAGTCCGGCACCGACGCGTGCCTGGAGCCACGGCCGCGGAGCCGAACAATGCGCGGTTATCAGGACCACGGGGCTGATTAGCGCTATTGAAGCGGCCCGTCGTTGTGGTGATGGGACAGCGCGACGCCGCTGGCGACGTGTAAACAACTTGTCGCCGCTCCTGGGCGCCGAAATTTTTGAGTTGCGAACGCAAGACCCCCGGCGCGCTTCGGATGCCGCGCAGATTCCTGCAATGCCGGCCGGGCCGCGTGCCTGGGGAGTTTGCCGGCGAGAGTGAATCCCCGGGCACCCAAAGATGCTGTGCGATGATATGAAATTCTTGGAGTGTAATAATCCAAACAGGAGACTTTGTTGCTTACAATTTATTTAGAACTTACTTGCAAAATGAATTAAAGAAACTATTTCATTGTTTTAAACTTTTAACAAATTACAACCCTTTGCAAGCCTAATAATTTTTTATAGTCAATCAAAAACTTTAAATACTGCACTCGACTAATTCAGTTTTCTTCTTCTCCTACATCCTTTGGATTTTATCAGTTGCGTTGCTACCTTCGTTTTCTTTATACACTTTAGAGCAAGACAATAGATTCGCTAACTACACGTGCATTTTCGTCTCCTGTTTCAGTCTAAGGAAAATGAAAATGAAACACGCAAGGAGTATTTTTATTACCGAGCTTTAGGAAACTATTGCTATGCAATAATCGAATGACGCATTCAAAAAAATATGCATCACGAACGGGGTTTCACGAATCTTACTAATTGAAACGCACGTGCACAACTGTGATTGGCCTACAAGTACGCTTGCAATCTCATCACTTATCTGAAGTTGACTTAAATAAGTGACGCAAGTGCTCGAGTGATTCACAAGAAAATGGATACTACAATCGCCGAACCAGTCCAGACAGTTGCATTGTTCAGAAAGGGCCTCAGTCAGAGGGCCGTGGCAAATCTACTAAATCTGAGTCAATGAGCTGTGTCGAGAGTGTGGCATCGGTACCTGGAAACCGGTGACTACGTCCGCCGGCAAAGAATCGGGTGTAAGCGCGTCTCAATATTCCTTAGAAATCGACATATGACTGGCGATCACCTCAAGCAAGAACGGTGAGATGTGTGGTTAACAATGCTTCGACAGTGAGAAGAAGACTGAAGAAAGCCAACCTGGCCCAAAAAAAGGCAGCTACGAGTCCCAAGCTGACTGCAGTCCAGAAGCAAAGGCGGCTAGAATTTGCTCGCGAACATCTCGATTGGGACCTCGGCCATTGAAATCAGATATTATTCACCGACTAGTCCAGGATGTGCCTGCAGGTCAACCACAGGGGACGTCAGGTCTATAGAAGGTCAGAGGAGCGATTTGCTCATTGCTGTATTAAAGAAACTGTCTCATATGGAGATGGTTGTTACATGTTCTAGAAAGAGGCATTTCCATGCACGGAAAAATTGAGTTTTCGTGCCCAGTGGAGGACGCGGGGGAGGTTTAACAATGGACCGCTACATCAGAAACTTTCTGGAGGAACATATTGTTGCGTGTGGGGGATTTGTTGGTGAAGACTTCATACTAATGCACAACCATGCGCAATACCACATCATGCGAGTGACCACTACCTACCTGGCTGACGTCGGTATACCGAAAGTGGGCTGGCCTCCCTGTAACCCGGATTTGAATTCAATTGAGCGTGTTTGAGCTGAGCGAAGAGTCCGGGTCAGAAATCTTGCACCAGAGAGCGTGTTGGAAGTAAGAGCGGCGTTTATTAAAGAATGGAAAGCAATCTATCAAGACAACATAACAAAAGTCATCCGATCCATGCGTAATCGCTTGGAAAGTGCAATTAGGAGTAGAGGTAGTAACACCATGTATTGAAAAATTCTTCCTTAAATTATTTTCGACTAAGGATTTCATTTTTTTTTTTGTAATTATCCTTTCATTTTCAACTCTTTTGTGTTACACATATTCGTAGGCCCATAACTTCGTCAGAATCAAAGTGGTATAATTTGAAATCATAGTTTTTAAACTTTCAAACACTGCACTGAACTTTACTTGGAATGCTGTCGGAGTGGATTCACATTTTCTCAAAACTCGAGTATGTTTCTGAGTCGATTGTGTAGCTGTTCAATCGTCTCCTCGGTTTGCCTATATATCTTCTTCCTCTTCCTCTGTATCAAGATTATTTTCAGTAGTCTGTCATTCTCTAGTCTTTGATGGTTTCATTCTTGTTAAATATGTAAAATTTCATTAGTGTGTCTGAACAAATTTCGTTTTTATGTATCTTTTTCTTCTATGTAATTTATGGTACACCCTAGACATTTGAAGTTCTTCAGTCTGTTCGAGTGTTTTATCACCCAATACGATTTTTCAACTATAGGATGATTTAAGTTATATATTTTTATACTTCATTATTGTAATTTGTATGCTTTTGAACTGACTATAATAATCTGATCGTCTGCAAAGAGAAATATAGCCAGATATTTATCTTTATTCATATCCTATGTATAGCTTTGTCTATGTACAAATTAAAAAGAATTGGTAACATACTGCATCTTTAGCTTAAACCTAGACTAGTTTTTTCAGTTTGTTGATGTTGTCATATATGCATATTTCAGATCATTTGTTCCTCCTTTGTGTACTATTTTCCACGACCTATTCCTGTATATTTTGCCAAAAGCTTTTATGCAATGTAAAGTACAAATAACACGTAAGTTATTTTGTTATTTTTTCATAATTTTCTACTACTTGCTTCACATTTAATATGTCTATTGTCTATGTGCAAATTAAAGAATTGGTGACATATTAGGCTGCATTTTAAACTTATCCTAGACTAGTTTTCGTAATGAGATCTGTTTCTCTTCTTTAAAATTGAATTTAGCATCGCAGTCTACTGATCTATTAATCGGTTATAGTGCATCATCTTCTAAATAGTATTAATTTGCGGTTAATGTTGTCTGTTCTGCTATATGATTTTTAGGGTGTTTTATAATAGAAGATAGTTCTTTCATTCTTTTTTTCATAATTTTCTTCCATTTGCAAGTACATTTATATATGTCTATTATGTTTTGCAATCATTTTTTACTAAATGATTTAGCTGTCTTTTCATATGCTGAGTAATGGTCAGGCTCTGATTAATATCTGTAAAAGTGTGCGCTGTTTTATGTTTATAAAAGCTGTTCGTTATTGTAGCACACAAAATCTCGAAATGGTTTTTCATTTTCATTTAAAATATCTTCCCCGTTTATGCCTATTATATTTTCTAATTTTGGTGTGCCTATTCTGGCATTGAAATCTCTACCAATTATTATGTGATTATGTTTATTAACGCTCCGTAATATGTTTTGCAGTTTAGAATAAAAATCTCCATTTTCTTGTTTCTTGCCATTTTCTAGGGGGTTTCCTCTTTCTATTTGATATTTTATTATTCTTTCGTAAATTTGTATATGTTTTTATTTTTCCGCCGATTTTTTTATTATTTATACAGCTATTGCAACAATCGCGGCAGCTCTAGTACTTTGTCCTCCACTATTATAGATTAAAGAGTGTTTTTCTATATATTTGGTTTCTCTTAGTTCTTCTTTTGTTTCAGTTATGCAAGCTGTTCGTTTTTCGTTTTTCTAAGTTATTTTGCAGTTTTTATTTCCTAGACCACGCACACTTCGTGTTCCCAAACCTAAATAGTTCTTTATTTGCAATTTTTTGTCATTTTTTCGTTTGCGGTTGTTGCCAATTGTATTCATCATACTCGAGGCTACATTTTCTTATGTATCCATTATTCAAAATGTATAATTTGTATCTTATTTGTATCAGGGGGAGGTTTTTTATTTATCTACCTTTGTTTGCGATGGTAGTATTTGAGTACGAGCAGCTAAATCGTAGTAGTAAGACATCTACCGTGATTTATGCTTCAGTACCCTTTAGGCCCCCACATTTATCGCTATAATTTTTCCAAAAATTAATTATTTTTACGGAGTGCAGAATTGATTTACAAAATGATAAAACTAACGCTTCTGTTGCTCCAACTTGCATGTGAATAGTCACAAAAACCAATTATATCTTTACCCGCTAGTCTAAAACTACATTTTAAACTTAAAACGTATCACCAGGAAATGCAACATTGCAAATTTTAGAAACTAAGTGTTTAGTATGAACTTAACGCTCAATCGGATTGAACTATTCACTCGAATTAATCTTTACAAACCATTTGGGCGGTCATTCCTCTTTGTTTGATCGCCACAATCGGTAATCCAGGCTGTTATAATTTGTTACGTTAAATTTTTCTACCGCCACCAGGTTAGCATTAGATACTTTATTAAAAAAATATTTTAGAAAAAGCGAGATTGCAGCATGTGACTACAATGCAGACAGACCCAGGTTTATTCCTGAAGCTCTCTGATGAGTACCTGCGTTCACTCGAACAAGGGGTAATAATGACGGTCTAAGACGCGGTGCTTGCCGCATCGCCCCGCATCAGAGATGCGACGATCGAGCGAACATATGGGAGGCTCAACCTGCAGTTCGCAAACCATGCTCTTACGGAGGTGTTAGAGCCTCGCCATACGTATCTTGTACTTATCTTACAAATAGATGAGCTCTTATTGATTTTTTAAGCCTCACGCACGTCGACTTCTATCTTTAGCAATCAATTGAGATTGCATAATTCGGACAGTCATCATAATCGATTCTCATATATAATTTACACAATAAAGCTACGGAGCACCAGTAAATTGTGAAGGGTAGAAACAGCGCGTATTTCTTCTTAAAGAACCACAGCTTGTGGCATTTTAATACGATGCAAGCTGAACACCTTTGTGATCAATATATGTCGTTGCAAGTTGATACTAATCGCTTCGATCGTGACTGCGGTCGAGAAATGTCAGCTAATTTATAAAAAACTTTTTAGTATCTAGGAATGAGGAAAAAATTTAGTGTCGTTGGATGTCAAAGTTTTGTTTAACCTTGCTATTATTTTAGCAGTCAGAGGTGGCTGTTTTAGTTTTATCAGGAACTGACAAATATTGTTCTAAAGAAACTTTTTACACCAAATGTGTTGATGAAGGCAGAGTTATTAACACCTGCGCTAGGAAGAAGCTTTTATGTTTGTATGATATTTAATTTCAATTGTTACCGCTTTGTGCTAAACTGAATGCAACTGCCCAGAAAGTGAACAAACGATGTCTTGCAGCCAATATTTATGTAATAAAAACAGATTGCGCGGCTGCAATGAGAATGAACTATAATGCTTATGCGTGAATAAGGACGACTTCACTGCTCTGGCCAGTTGAAATGAAAGGCCGGTGGTTGAGCACATGTAGTGTGTGATTTGCAATGACAAAGAGTAGAGTAATTTGCATCATATTATTGGCAAAGCTGAAACATTGGTTCATAGAACTGATGCAATTAATTCAGAAGTCTTTCGAAAACAATGCAATGAATGAAGCATCAATAAAGGGTTGGTACAAACCATATAGAAATGGTAAGGAAGTTGTTGAAAGTAAACTACGTTCTGGAATATTAGCAATAACGTGAAAACGTATGGACTACAATCTGGAAATGATCTAGTGATCCAAAAATTAGAATGTGTGAAATTTTGACAAAAGAACAAGAAATGTATTGGGACAAAAATCGTTGCCTGGCTACTGCTATCAGAGCAGAAGGAACACCGTGCTGCAGCTGTCAGTAACAGGCTTCGAACTGCTACCGATGAATCGGGTTTCCTCAAAAAGGTTTGTCATTCCAATAGACCAAAGTATTTTGAACAGTAGAAATGATGCTCGAAAAGATGTATGGGATCCCAAGGTACTTATTTCTATTATCTTGTACAATTTTTACCGATTATATAAAATTTTTGTTATTGTAACTGTAATTTTTTGTTGTGATTTAATATTTTTGGAATAGGCCGCGTATTTTATCTCCAGTGTTATTAGACTTTTTTCTTCCGCGAAAATGTAAGGAAGGGGATGCAATTGCGTATTGAAACCAACCATAGAATTACGGATTTCTGCGATAAATATCTTAATATAAAAAATAACATATTGAGCTGGTTATTAATTCGGCACACTACATCTAGTCCTTTCTGTTGAATTTTCTATCTTCTGCGTTATTACAAAAAAGTTTAAATATTCCACTTTTTTGTCTACATTGCTTTCTAAATTATTGTATAAATATTTATAGTGTTGCTTAACTTTGTTCCGATATTTTTTTATTGACTTCGTCTGTTTTATATACTTTTTTAATTACTGCCACAAACTAGTAATCTAATAATCTTGACAATAGGCAGGCTACAAAATGCTGATTAACTCCTGAAAATGCGCATTAGTTCTGAATAGATGGCGATAAGCTGCTCGCGTTGATTATTGCACAGCGTTACCGCAACGGCATTCGGCGGCAATTTGTGACATCGATCATGCAGGACATCACACCCACATGCCTGCGATTTCCGAATTCCCAATTTCGGCGTTATTAGGGTACAGGTGCATGTCCGGATCGAAATCGATTCGAATCCAGTGGCTTTCGTAATTTATTTAGCAGCAGCTATTTTTCCTTCCACATTTCCACCGCCACTCAAACCGCTGTAATGAAAACTAATAATGCGAACGCTCGTTTCGGACATAAAACCCGACTCAGGAGCACAAGCAGAAAAATTTTGTGAACAAAATTTTAATCGGGCTTAACTTTCTAATTTACCTTAAAAACCCTGAATTCTCAATGTTAAATGCCTTAGTTTATGACATTATAGTACTTAACCCAAGTTTATTATCTTTTCCTGGTTTAGGTCTTATTGAGTTTCTTATTATTCCATCTTTACAGATAATCGTTATATTTCAAAAACTCTGTGGTTCGGGGGAGTTGGTGTATCGGGGTTGTGAAATGAACGGGGGGTTGTAGGCGAATTAGGGGGCCTTAGTTTTGCTTGTAGGCGGGGTATAAATTTTTAAAAACAAATTCAATATTCATGAACAATTAAAGATCCATACCAGCTAGGGGGTCCCTACTTGGGCCATATGTTTTATCTCTGACATTCGAAGTATAAACTGCCCCCCCCCCCCCAAAGGCCTCCTAACCCCTCCGGCAACATAGAAAAATTGGGTTCAAAAATATATCAATTTGGAACAAAACTCAATATAGGAAAAACTAAGCTTTCGTCCGGAGCTTCCCGGCGGCTGGGCATATCTACGTCAAATTCGTACTTTTCAAATTTCAAAATTTTGAATTTTTTCTCGGTAACTATAAGTAGTAGTTGCAGGAAATAATTTACAAATGTTTGAAAAATAGCATTGCTAGGTATGCATACAAGAGAATAAATAAAAATTTATTAGAAACTATAGCGACTTCATAGATTTGTGCTAATATATTCCCTGATGTTTCTACGCTTTCTAGGTATGTGAAGTCTTCAATCTGCTCAATATTTTCCCTTTTCACTTTTAGTGACCTCAACGTTAAGTTTAGTGTACCAGAATGTGCTTTAGTGGTATTTTTGCTGTTGTGTTGTTTGTTGTCAATGCCAAAAAGGAATAAAATGGACACCCTGTATATCATTTCATTTTAATTTTATTTATCGGCAAACAGAATGTGCATCTTAGGGCAAACGCCTCCCGGAGCACCCCGAAGCAGCGCCGCTCATGGGCACTTCCGGCGCGGGCTCTACAGTTTATCAATTCTGTAGTTGGGTGTAGATCTTGCGCGCGCACAGGGCTTTTCCCTACATAAACGACTCATCTGTCAAGCTCGGGCAGTAACGCTCCTGGTGTGTTAGAGAAGGTTTGGTGCAGTTGCAGGCGCCGCGTGCCCATTCACGCCGCTCCGGTGTTCCGGCCGGATTTCTGCGCGCTCCGGAACGATGGTATGTGCTTACAGCCTAAAAATTCTGCCTACAGGCGCCGGTTTCCGGTTTTTGGGAACTGGCTCGGCTCCTCGGGCCGGCCGAAACTTGCAGAAACGAGGGGTCACTCCAATTAGGCGGGCGCGAATTACGCGAGTTCTGCGCGCAGAGCTCGTCCTTGATCTCTCCAGAGCATCGCTTTTATTTTTATTACTTCTGCGGCCGCTGGCGGTTTTATTTCGGCTTGATACCAAGTTAGTTTATGGCGGTTTGACGGATGATGTAACGCAGCTTTCCAGAATTGCTCTTCAAATTACGACGCTTAAAGCGCGCCGGCATTTGGGTCTTGCAAACCCCAAAAAACTTTTAGAAAAGACATGGAGAGCACTTTGTATATTACTTTTAATACTTTGCTGTACAAGTCGCACATGTAAAGTACAAAAAAATGAGCAAAAAATAATATCAAGGTGCCAAATATGTAAATACTATAGTTTCACGTAATTTCAAAGATTTTCTTTACAAGCCTGTGATTTTTGTAAAATTGTATGATACTTTTGCAAATTTATTTAATTTTGTGCTCTGTAAGGCAACAAAAAAACAAACAAATTTTACTTATAATCGAATCCACCATAATTAAATTCTTATATACTTTTTTTTCACAGTACCTCAGACGAATACCTCAAAAAAGAACAAAAACTAATCTTGAAACAATATTTGAAATATATTACCTTTTTTGGGAGTCAATTAAGATCCCATGTAGATTTAAAATTGTTAAAAACATTAAAAAATCCAGTGCTTACGAAGATATTTTTGTTATATTCATATTGTCTTACTGAAACGTTAAAAAATTGAGTAACTATATAAAAAAGTTTTGATTACACTAAACATTTGTTATTTTTTTAAATTGCCAAATTTCCTTTGTTCTTGAATCATTAATTAGTAATTTACTATATATAAACATTTGTTAAGTTCTACTAATTTTAATTTTTACAATTTTTATACATGAACATCCTGTATACAATATAAAAGATTTTGTCCAAACCACGCAAATCGACTTTTATTTTTTTAGCACTGAGCTACAACTCTTTCAGTGCCACGCACTATAGCATTTCAGCCAACTAACCCAATTTAATCGTCGTTCTTCGCCCCAGTTGAGCAAAAATGCAACAAAATAAACTCGGCAATCCTGGAGGGGCGGCGCGCGCCCGCGATAATTAAAACCGCATTCGAAATCGGGGCGGCGGCGGGCGGCCTGTGCCGGGCGCGGCCGCGAATAGTTGGAATTCAATAGCCTGGCGATGCCGCAAGACAACTCTTCAGCGGCATTAGCGCAGCGGGTGAAACGCTGAAAGACGGCTTTCCGCGGCTGAAAAATTCATTGAGCGCTCGCGCCGCCCGCCCGCCGCGCTGCATCGTAAATTCAGATTACGGATTTGCGCAAATGAGTCGGGGGGTGTTTGGATTGACTCGCGTCTGTGTTGCTGTAGCCTGTGGCGGAAGATAACGAAAGGAAGATACGTTGGGTAATTTTTTGTAATCTTCGCCACAGACTAGAACTTTGTAATTTATATGCTGTGTAGGGGAAAAGGAAATGGAAAAGATGGGACGAGAAAAAAAGAGCATCTACCCAGAAAGTTTTTCATTTCATGTACTTTTTTGCTGTACATAATAGAACTATGATTAATATTATCAGTTACTTCATCCTATTTTCCCTTAAAATATGCCATACCTTTGATCTTATTTTTTCCAAATTGTTATGATGAGGCTAAAACGAGAATAGACATCTGTTTTGACTTTTTTTCTATGGTCTGGCGAATCCGTTACAACAAAAAATTAATCTTAATAAAAATCTTGGTTTGCAATTGGACAAAGTTTAACCCTGTTAAGGCTTGAGAACGATGTCTTGAATGGTGTAGCTGCCAGATTTTGGCCCCTTCCACATGATCGAACATTTGTTAAACCTTCTAATAATATCTATAACTGTTCAAGTAGCATAGTCCAATTTTTTGCCGATCACCTGATATGGCGAAACTTAGATTTTCAAATTTATTGTGACACGCGCATTTGGGGAATCTGAAGCAATTTTCAATCCTCGTTTTTTCCTGTTACGCCTGTTAAGGTTAAGAAATAAAAACCGGCGGCGTTCTTAAAAAAGAGGGTTGCGCATGATCCCCAAGAAATAAACGACTTAGTACAGGTGTTTAAAATCAAAAGAAGAATATGATAATTTAGTTTAATAACCTCGCTTATCAAAAACGTCATGAGAAGGCAGAAAAAAGTGAGAAAACGAAATACAATACAATGGGATACGAGCAAAAAATTGTACCATACACCAGAAACATCTTTTGCACGCGACCAAGAATTGAGGATTATTTTAACTGTTTTGACTGTGGAGATCTAAATATAGTATTTAAAAACATGGGGGAATATAGCATATAATAGCAACAATAAGAGAAAAGCTAAAAATCAAGTACACACAAAAATTTGAACAATTTTCTTTGCAATACCAACACCAAAGTGCCCAAAACACGTATCTATTGAAGGTATATTTTGTAACTGCACTTGTTTAAATTGCAAAGGGAAAAAATAGTGACGACTCAACCAAATGTTATTTTGGACAGAAAACACTTATATGATGCTTTGACTTACTACCAAAGAATTTTGTGGATTAGGGGAAAATATCCACGTTGCTAACCATAATAAACTTTCTCCAATTTTCGTTTTGTTACTTTTTCGCTTTGATACTATTAAAGTCTCAAACTGCAAATGTTTCTAGACTGTCTTCAGTCTCTGAAGTAGAATCTACATGTTCTACGGGATTTTAGAGCTTGAAGTGCTCTTAAGTCATGAAAAGATTATTTATAGGCCAATTGCAAGTTTGGCAAAAAATAAAATCTTGCAAACATGATTTTTAAAATAATTGCCATCTTTTATACATAGAAGTATCATAAATTCTATTTAGAATGGAGGAAGAATACTGTAACCTCTAAAGATCCCAAAATTGTACTTCCACCGTGTGTTGAGACATCTAGAGTTATACAATATTCTACATCTGGCATAGCTTGCGCAATTTGGAGAAAATTAAATTTGAGAAGACAAACTTGAAACCACTTTAAAGCAATAAACAGATATTAAGAAGAAATTAGGAAGAAAAATTAAATGTTATTACCGTAATTTTTCATCTGCTGTATTCTCCAGGGACTTTTAACATTTTTAGGGCCCCTGTTCCAGAATTTTAGAAAGGCTCGGGCATTTTTCTGAAGCCATTTACATGCAAAAGCTGCATTTGATCACATATAATGGTGCTATGATAGTTCACTCTTTTTAACTTACTTTTTGTAAAAGTGCAGCTTTGCCAATCCCCCCCCCCTTAACGAGATTAGCCATTCATTGGTAAATGTCAATTACCATTTTCCATCATCAAGGCTTTCTACGCAGTTTTGTCCCATCCCCTCCCTATTGTTAATGATATTAACCACCCGTTCAGTTATCTCTTTGTATCAGCAAGACTTTCTACATGAAACAGTTTCTTGACTAAAATGAGTGAGCAAGTATTCCAGTGCTTTGTGAGGTAAAATCTTTTGGATGGTCATTAAAAAGGTATTCGCTCTTATGTGCATAATTTTATTATTGTTTTATTAAAAGAGTCATTATAAAGTTACAAACTTTATTCAAAACTTGTTTTGATATTTTGAATTTTTCTGGTAAACTAATGTGACAGAAGGTTTGAGCAATGTTGTTTTAGAAGCTTAAAAGATTTTATGCTCCCATTTTTCGTCTGACAGCCTTTACTTAGGATGCTAGTTAGACAGAAAACCTACTTCTGTCCAGGCTTGCTATTCTCTATCTTTTAGCTGAAAGCTGCCCCCTTTCCGCCAGCAAACTTTGCCGTGTAATCTACAACAGTCTTAAAGTGATCGATCACGAGCTCTGTTTATGCTGTCGCGGAATACCTTCAGGCTGAAGCCCCCTGAAAGGTCAGTGACATCCGAATCGCTCCTCTTGGCTTCCTCTGCGTTATTATTGTGGCATGAAAAACAGATGCAACTTTTCCAATTATTGCAGCTTTCGGCACATTAACTCCCTAGCCGCCGGGGCCGCCGGAGCTTCGAATTTTCGAATTCGCCAAAAAGGTGAAGCGGAAGACCCGCCGCTGACTCCGGTCGCGCGCAGAGCTGCTGGAAAACCCGACGTGGCGTATCAGATGCACATGGTGGTTCAGCTGGCTAATTAGCCTTATTGTTTTGTTGATGACATCGGCGTTCGGCCGCAATTGAAACACTTGTTCAGCTGTGTCGCAAGTACAGTGCCATCGAAAGTTGCTGGTGACGCCACAAGCGCCGGGACACTTTTGAATGAAATCAGAACGAGATTTAATTTTTTGTTCTTATAAATTTGTAAATCCAATTATGACAGCTATTTTGAGTTTTTTCTATAATTCTCTTTTATCTTTTGGATTTAACAGTCCAAACTGAAGTGGTTTATTTGTTTTTCTGTTTAAGAATCTGGTACTTCTTCATTTTTTTCCTTTTGAAAGTAGTATTTTCATTGAGGATTGCACTTCCAACCCTTCAGAAAGTTGTTAAAAACACCAACCCCCCAATTTGAATAGAAGCACATCCACTGCGTGGTTTATGCTTCGCCTCGGCCCGTTTCTTTATTTCCTCCAAAGGGCCCTGCGAATCACTAAAAGCTTCGCTCCCAATTTAAAAACCTGCATTCGTGCTTGGCGGTGTTTCCTTTTCCCATTAATTCCGCCCCCCTCGAACCGGCATCGATTTAATAACAACGCTGGCGGGCGATGCTGCAAATGTAAATGAGAACCGCATTAGCGGCAGAAAAGCAATTTAACTATGCCGGCGAGGGATGACACCGCGTCAGGACGTGGCAAAAACAACGCACTCGCATCCGGCTAATCTGGCGCCTCGTTAAGACTGGCCGCCGAGTGCCGGAAAATGCGCGGCCGGGCGGCGCTTTCTTGCACCGGCCGCTTTTCGCCGCGGGCCGTGCAAACACGCGGCATAGCGGACGGCCAAACTTAATTATGACGCGCGCGGCGGCGGGTTTAATTTGAAGTTGAGCTGAAGGCTTAATTTGTTGTTTTCATTAACGGCGGCTTTGTTGCTACTGGTGTGGTAGTTGGTGCCTCCGGATGGCCACTCCTCATACAGAAGCCATCCGTTCATATGTTAAGACAGCTTTTTCGATGAAATAGTAGCTTTCAGGTCTACAAAATCTATTTTCATGTCCAAATGCAAAGTATGCAGTTGCCATGTGAAATTCTTTTTGGGAAAAATCGTTTAAAAGATCCAATATACTGTCTAGGTGACCCGACGGTCGGACAGAATCAGGTAGGTTTTCGGTCTCGCCGCCAAATGGCGGCACGCGGCGACGGACCATCTAGACGTTTGAGTCCCTTCGAAGTAGTTGGTTGCTGAAGAATGGAAATAGTTCACATGTTCAAGATAGCCCGGTTCCAAACGGAATCATGGACTGGGCTTTGGGTTCCGACGGCAGTTGGTCGCACGTGGGTGATGCAGTCTGGGCTTAAGAATAGTTTTAACGACGTCTCAAGAAAACCTGAAAACAACATACATTGTCTTAGGTACCTATTGGAAAAATGTGTACAAATAGGCACACATAAATAGTTCAAAAGGTGTATTATAAGGTGAAGGCCTTTATAAAAACAGACAATAAAATTAAAAGAATAACAAGAGGTTTTAAGCAAGGGTGTGGTTTATCACCATTATTGTTTATATATATATATATATATATATATATATATATATATATATATATATGTGAACAAGCACTGAACGTGTGGCACAGGAAGTAGATAACTCAGTCTTACAGTCTCTACTGTTGGTGAATGATCAAATTCTGTTCGCGCAAGATGAGAAAGATACGAAATATATGCTAAAAAATTAAGGCAAGAATTTGAAGAGGGTTTGAAACTCAATTACAAAAAAATGTATGTGTGTATGCATGCAGAAAGGCACATTATATCAAAATAGAAGAAAAAGGGATGAAAACCTGTAGAAGACTCAAAGTTCAGTAATTGGATATGATAAGAGCTACCAACAAAAGAATTATCGTGGGGAAAAAAACGACAGGCATTATACGGGGTAGTACAAAATAAGAATAGAATATCAGACAAGACGCCAAAAAGAAAATATTCCATAGTGAAGTAGAAAATATAGCATTGCCCACTTAGGAAGACTAAAGTTAGAACAGAATTAGATTTTATGAGAAACTGCCTAGAAGTTACAGGACGAAACAGATCCAGAACCGAGGAAGTTTGGAGAACATTAGAAAAAAGTTTTTCAGTGCTATTGACATATGACAGGGATGCTAGTTCATATCTGGCCAAAGAAATTGACACAGTGGCTTTCAAGGAGAAAGAGAACAGCTGTGTAAAAACGCCTATGGTGCAGGAAGCACTGAAGAAGAAGAATAAACATTATATACAGAGAAGCCTTTAATTAACGGTGTCGCCCTAACAAAATTATACAATGTAGAAAAAGTGGAAATAAAGGGGCGAAATGGATGGTAAGGGAACACACGATAAAACGTCTTCCATCATCTCATTACAACTTCTTCCTTTGGGAAAAGGATCTTTCCAAACAACATTTTTTGTTGTTCATATTGATATTAATTGTCATGTTACCAAAATTTAATTTTCTTATGGGCTTACGAAATTTGTCAGCTATTCTATTTAGTAGTACATTTAGAGTTTCATTCACCAACTTTACTTTTTTTATTATTTTTATTAGAATATATGTTGTGACGTAACGAATCAGTATTGATATTTTATCAATGTAATTAATTACTCAAATCAATTTAACTTTTATAAAAATAATATTCTATGAAGGAGGCATTATTTAGTTGCTCTACCGAACTACACCAACTTCAAAACTAGTTGCACTTTTTCCCTGCACTATCGAAAATTTTATAAAGAACGCATTTTCTAAATAATCCTCTTAGTGCAAGCAACTTCTTTTCTATATCTGTAATTCCATAGCATTCAACAGACAAAATTTTGTCTAGATGGGCATTGTTTATGAAATGACTTCGCATTTCAAAATTTCACTCCAAGCAGCTGTAAACTTCTATTAATCGGATATCAAATTCATTTCAAGCTCCGCAGATGATGTTTCTTCGCCGCAGAGCATAATTGAAACGCCGCCCCACCCCTTCGCTGCCTGCTAATCTCCCCCGTTCCTCGTCAACTCGCGCGGACAGGACTCTTCGTTCAGTAATTTAAAGTTGGCATTGAAGCCCCGTTAGGCGAGACACTAAACATATTTTTAATCAGCTCTTGAGTGGCTTCCCATTTATTACGTTTCTGTCTTGGGCCGCCTACCCTCTACAATGGAATGGAAATGTTTTAATGGGGCTGTAAACCAGAGAAGCAAAAATGAAAAAGAAAATCGTCCTTTGCTCTTATAAACTTCGGATCTGTTTGTTCAAAATTTGAATTTCTTTATATGAGAACATTCTGTTCTGGAGGAAATAATTTGGTGATCAGCAACTCTAGATCTAGAAGTAGGTGCAGAAATCTGCAGCAACATCTGTGCGTTCCCATTTTCCCCACGGCCACATTTTCGGACGGTGTCGCTTTCGCCCGTGCAAACACGAACTTTCTAACGCGCCGTTCTGAAATTTCACACCTCAAAGAAACCCCGCGATTGTTGGTGTTGCAAATAACCGGCCAGCCAGGTGAAATTAGCACGCCGAGCGCATGGAAGCCTTGAAGGTCTTCTGGTCGACCGGCCAGGACGTCTGCTGCAGTCTTTCATAAAACCTCCTCGGGGGCGCGCGAATTCGCTTCTTGCAGCGACTCTGTAATGGGGGAATAAATTTCCACCCCGATTTTTCCGTCAGCTTCTTCTTGCTGAGTTTACCGCGCAGCTGCTCCGGGGACAGCTTTTTCTGACTCGCTGGCATCCTGTTTGCAGCCGCTTGTTTAACTATGGGCGCCTTTTTATTTTTGGAAGCAGCCTATGTGCGCTGATTGGCGTACGAGTCAGTTTTTATTGGCGTGGTGGCCCTGCTCGGAATTGGACGCGTTATACCGGCATTAAATCGATCGCCCAAACTTCCTACGTGTAATTAAAGAGCTTTTGTGTAGTTTGATTAGGCGGCAGTAAAACAATCCGAGGCTGCAATTAATCCACGTCTCCCGTCACGAGCGCCTGACGTCTACATAGCCCGGCCAAGTTCGAGTCTTCAAAGATCATCCTTCATTTATCTACTCTGGCTTGAACTCTCACATGACCGGTGAAGTATATACTTGGTTCGACCTTTGTACAAATTTAGCGCGTTCGCGATGAATTAGCAATAGCCTAAAACATCGATTATGAAAGAAGTTGCTGGTAACGGATCAGAGGCCCTTTTTTCATTAGTTTTGCTAAACGTATGTTGGATATATTAGAGCAGCATTATCATCATAGAAGCATAGAGCGCCTTTCGGCGATTCTTTGGCATTTAAGATTTGACTTTTCCGCCTTTGTTGTTATAGAGTTGCTACCTCTATAGCTGTTTACTTCATGTCTTTTATTGTTTTTATTTTTTTAGATTGTCTTTTATGTTTGATTGTCTCTAACACTCTTGTTTTGTTATCAGTGCATTTTCTTGGTCTACCAAATTTTTTAAATTACGCTAAACGTTCCAAGGGCTATTTGATTTTTGTTCTTATGGCTATTTTACTATCTTCTCATTTATTTATACTTCCTAAGTGAAGTTTTCTATTTCTTCCAATATTCCTCTATCATTAAGGTTACTTACTACTTCCGTTTTCTCCTATTTTCAAGATTTCTGTACTTTTTCGGTCTCATTCTTCAGTTTTCCGTTAATAGACAAATATCTGCAAATTTTATATCCTCAAGTGTTTCATCAAACGTGCAACTAATTCCTGTCTTTCCGTCTTGTGTTTTCTTCATGACCAAATCGATTATAGTCAAGATAATATGGGTGAGAGAATACATCGTTGCCTTACCTCGCTTTCGATCCTAATGTTTCCTATTAATTTATTTTTATTATTTAATCTGTGTCAAAGAGTTTTTTAAATATAAACATTTGAAGTTCTTTTTGCCATTCATTTGCTTGTTTGATGATGTTACGTAGAACGAATATACTACCGATATATGTCCGTCTCTGTCTAAATCCCACGTGATTATTTTTTAATGTTTTGTTCAATTTATCTTTTATTCGACTAAGAAGAATTCTTGCATTTTGCTTACTGTGTTTAATAACGTTATTCCTCTTTTTTCCTTCCATAAAACGTTTAAAGATTTATGCATCATTTCTTCTATTACTTCATCTCCTTCTTTTATCAATTCTGCTAGCAGCTTTATGGTTTTTAATGTTTTTATAGCACTCTTGGTTTCTTCTGTTTCCTCACCCATTTGTCGTATTTTCTGTATTTGATAAAATTTCTTCTTGCTGCTATCTCTAGCCTTTTTAATGTATCTTCTGTATATATTCATTTATCATTTTTACTTGTCAATATCTGTTCTTTAATTTTTAATATCCATATTTTTTGGTTTTGTTCTTTATATCCTAGAATTATCTGTACTGTTGGTTTAACAGTTGCTTTCTACTCCTTCGTTTCTTTTCTCTTTTTCATCTTGTTTCATTCCTTAGTTAATTATTCTTTATATCGATTTTTAGTTTCTTCTTTTTTTAACAACTGCACATTGTATTTCTCCCGTTTTTTTGTCTGTTTGCTCTGAGTAGTGTATAATCTGAAGGTTTATCTGTTCCTTTCATTGCCTTATATCAGATCATATTTCTCCTTTTTATTAGAACAGTGTACTTGGATGTATTACTTAACGTTCAACCCTCGTATGCGCGAAAGAAGCCGATTGTACAAAATAAAAACCCATCGAAATATATCAATCAAGCCACTTGAAGGCAGCTAGCATGTGTGCTGGCTAAAAGCAATAGCTCGAAGATCACGCTGTGTTCCAGCCGAGGGAGAATGAAAATTGCCCCTAAACGGAACGAAAATCGAAGGAAAGTGGTTTTCTTATGAAGGCCCAAATTGGACAAGTGACAAGAAGTTCTGCTAGACAAGCGACGCGGCGTTGCTTTAACTTTTTCCTACTGGCTTTTCTCTTTGAGGCATAAAAAATAGAACGCCGCTCAGATTGTTGCAGGCGGAAGAGACTGCCGCCCCGCCGCCCGCCGGAAGGCGCGCGAGCAGGTGAATATTGTTCGCAAGGAGGCCCAAATATGTAATTTTCTTGCAATTTCCCGCCGGGGCGGGCGCAAGAAAGCTGCCACGCTTAATTTCCGCCCGATAAGCGGCGGCTAAACGCGCATTAGGAACGAAAACATTTCGGACGGCGCGTCGCCCATCTCGGGCTTATCGAAGCCGATGAATTATTCCGCGGAGAGGGCGCTTAATTGCTCGCTGCAAGGAAAAGTCGGCTTGCGAAGAAAACACCACTCAATCGATGACGGAGGTTAGCAGCACGTTTGTTAACCCGCAGCTGAATGGGGTGGAAGTTATTCATGAGGCTCGAATTTCCCGGCTGAAAAGTGACATGGATGGTTAATGAGGAACAACGGGCTCGCGAGCTGATGTCACTGGGGGAGAGATTTGGCGTTCATTTTTAACGAGGCTCTGCACAAGGATAAGATGTAAAGTGCATACCTGTTAAGAATGTTATGAGGGATTTAAAAAGACATTGTGCAATGTCTTGATCAGGTGAACCTTTTGTGTACTCCCAAGGTGAGCCTTGTGTTCTGCTGCTGCCACCAATTATTGCCCTTGCCGATTTCAACGAGCTTCTGCAACCGGCCGAAGCTGTGATAGCGCCCTCGGCGACGGCGGCAAACAACGACGCCCCGGCCGGCTCTAAATAAACAGATGACAATGGATCTTCATTATCGAGTAACCTCACTGATTACCAATTGACCAAGTCAGCTAACCCGCATTGTTGCCCATGATGCGCACTTGAGCACAATGAGCACACCGAAGTTCTCAATTTACGATCGTTGGCAATTACATGTCAGCGCTTTCGGTTTTGTTGTCCTAGCGGTTGATTTGCGGCGAGCGTCAGCGTCTCCCAAAAGCTTTCTGAAGCTTGCACGCGTTTCCACTTGGATTTCATAAAGTTCTTAATACATTTACTACTTTCATCTCTTTTGTACGCTCGTCTCATTATTCTTATGTCTTAAGATGATGAACGATCATAAAAGAAAAATAAAGAACAATGATGATCTAGAATCATAGTTTTGTGAATAAAGAAAGTTTGAAAATCTACTTTAAGTGACATAGTGACTAACCATAACAAGTTTTGTTACTTATATGTTCTCAAGAAGGTTCTTGAAAAAGACGTCAGCATTCTAGTAGCATAATTAATTTTAAAACTATTTATTCAGCTAACGCTGTTTTGGCACTGCAGTGGCAGTTTACGTAAATTTTCGACGTTGTCCGTCCTTATCGTTGCCAGAAATTTTAATTGAAATCGGTTTTGGCGTTCGCAGTGTACGTTGGCAGCCTATCAAAGCCTAAAAATTGCGAGCGCTTCTAGAGCGGCGGAGAAGTTTGAAAATAGCCGGCGTATCGCTTCCCAATACTTCGTCTAGCTGAAGAGCCCGGGGCGCAAATTTCAGACATCCCTCGGAGCCCCGATTCAATTTCGCCGCGCATCCTTGGAATTCGCCAATCAATCAGATTGCCATCGGGCCATTAGGAATGTATTAGTAGCTGGTCATGAGAGCCCAGCGCCCCGGCTGCCTTTCATTTATGTATCGATCTATTTTGGGGACACTTCGGCAGCTGGGGAGGCTCTCGTCGACAACGCCCTTGACGACCTTCTGAATTGCAAATTAATTTTAGAAAAATTCAGCGAGAGCAAGCGCCGTTCCTGTCTGCCCCGGTGACTCACTCAACCTGGGTGTGATGTGATCTTAATGTCGTCACAACCTCCTTGAGTGAGCGACCGGGCGGACATCGCCAACCCTGCTACCAGAAGGAAATTGCGCGCCTGCCGCAATTCACCGTCGATGCGTTAATTTCGTCGAAACGAATTTGTTCAAATTGCATATGGAGCTGCGCTTTTATTGGCAGGAAATGGAGTTCATGGTGAAACATTTAAATTTGTTTGTGACGGAAGCTGGCGACAGCCAGGGAAGAGAGTTGCTGGGATAATGAGGTTGCGCCAATATTTTTGAGTTAGATCTTGTGTTTTTTGAACATATTTTTTACTTAATTACGTTTGTGCTGTAACAGTTGCGTAATTTTCTCGCTGCCGAATATTCTTTTTTCGTAAGTTCCAAAACATCTGGCGGCGGTCTAAATAAGACCTGGCATAACCTAAACAGCCAGATCGTTGCACGAGGGAGTTATTTCGAATGGCGCCAGCGTAATAAGCGCGTAATTACCAGTGTCTGTCGTCATGTAAGAATGGTATTGTGCGTTCGTAAGGCATCAAAAATTCAGCCGATCGATACCAGTACTCATATTAAATTAGCAATCATTTACTTTTATTGTTGCTTTTGAATGGGGGCTTATCCTTGAACAACTTCTTGACTCTACAACGCCACCATTTAGAGGTGCAATACAACTGAACCAAAAATGTTCTGCGAGTCATCAAGATGGTCCCCAAAGTGAAAACTAACAGAGCGTAGCACACGGGTTTATAATTGGAATTTTTCGGGGACGGGCGCTGTAATTAAGTGACGTTCAACAGAAATTCCCTATCTCGCCATCTGCTCTAGAAGGGGCCTGCCTTGCGTCTGGCGAGCAATCCATTAACTCCCGATATACAGCATAGCGAAGGCCGGTTTTCTTCGCGCAGGCCAGGAACATGCGTGGGAATGTAAACAAAAAACCCCATGGGCGGCAAATGCTGCAGCCCTGCAGCCCTTTCGCCTAAAGGCGAGGTAGATTTGTCTTCCGCCCGCTCTTCGGGGATGGGCCGATTGAATCAAGTTTTGGAGTGCTTGGGCGCACGAAGAGCAAATGCGCTGTCCAATTTCGCGGATGACGTTGAAGGAGGGAGAAAACAGGGACGTCAAAGTTCAAAAGTTTAATTTACGACAGCCATCAAATAAAAATGTCTCGGGGCATATGGGGAACGTTTTTATTAAGTCCTTGGGTGAAGGCTAACGCCACCGAGCAACTTAACTTCGTTAGAAGACTCTCTCATAAATATCATCTTTATTGCATGTTTGTATGTTATTTAGAAGTACAAATCGGGAGAATTCTAAACAATTGAAAATTTTAAAAATAACTAACTATAGAGTAAAACACTAAGCATAAATTTAAATGGTAAGGCTTCTCGGTCTGGCGCTGGAAAGCTCCAAAACACAAGCCTGTGCTGTGGATGCGTCCCTGAACAAAAACGAAAATGTCAATAGCATGGCAGCCGGAATAATGGGCCGGCAACAATGCGCGATTCGATAAAATCACACAATGATAGTCCATCACCCGTCCTGGCTCCATGCGCGGCGTGGAACTGCTCATTAATAATAATCGTAAACAATGATAATTCTCAGTTTATGCGCCCGTTTCATGTAGACAAATAACGCCCGCACTAAAATATCAATAACCACCGGGGCGGCGCAACTTGACGGGGCCGTAAAGTCTTCGGATTATTGGAAAATGGCTACCGTGCATTCTAGAATATCTCGGCATCGATTCATGCGGGTAACTACAAGATGAAAGGGCGAATTTGGCGACCCACTTTTCTAAAAACAAGTTATTTTTTATTTTGTTGTAAAATTACCTTGGCTGTTTAATTTTTACAATGCATGACATGGTGACAGTACGTAAATAGAATATAAATAAAGGGAAAGGATATGTGAGATACGAAAATAAAAAAACAGAGGATACCGGAAAACATCAAATAAATATTAAAGTGCGATTGGCCCGTAGCAGACTAAGAAGAAACATCTTTACACTCCATAAACTTTAAACGCCACAAGGTAGTGTTTTAGGGTCGATCTACTGACTAGTAAATTTACAACAGTTACACGACCGTATTGGCACCGTATGGTGATCAAAACATGGCAACCTGCAAAAACACCCGACAATATCCAATGTTGATTGAAAAGATGGTGAGTTTAGGAGAATAGAGCAAAATCGATCTACATTTACCTTGTGTAAGAAAATTTGCTCAACGTTTACATGAAATCAGCAAATACTACAGGCGAGGGATACAAAGTTCAGAATACACCTTGATCAGCGACTGATCTGTAAAAAACACATTTGGACCAAGCAAGATAGTTAGGTCCAGAAACTAAAAAGAAAATAAGCTGTTATAAAGTCATCTTAAAATCGATGTGGAATCCAACTGTAGAGAACAACGAGCAACTTTAATTAGCAACCTAGCAACGTTTTCTGTCAAAGATGCTAAGTACTTTTACAAATGCTCCGTGATACGACCCAAAATGAGATTTACCACGACTTATAAATCACTTGAATATATCGCTATAGACTGAGTGTTCATCCAAACAATTGTGAATCTACTGGATAATGACTCAAGTGATTCAAAACTTTGGGCCTAATAGACAAATTCAGTTGATTAAACTAAAATATTGTCACAAAACAGCTTAGTTAAAAGTCTAAATTAAAAGGCGATGTGCCTCACATGTTAGGGTGTCCACGACAAACAATTTTCTGAATATCTATCTAAATAAATATTAAACTTTCGATAATAAAAAAAAACTAATACAAATAGCTTGGTCTTCTTGAGTCCTCTTTCGTCAGATTTGGATGGCATGCACGTGTTAGTACAGTTCTTTTCTGTAATTTCGGTATAATTTAGCCCAAACTTTGTCTTTGATGTAGCATGAGGCCTCAATTATGTTCCTAAGTACTTGGATTTGGAAGCGTTGAATGATTCTTTCTTCTTCTTTATCGGCCTGTATCCATCCACTGCTGGATTAGGCCTCTCTCAGTTTCTTCCATGTCTCTTTGCCCTTTGCTTTCGAAACTAGTCTTTTTAAATCATCCAGCCATCTTCTTTTGATGTTCTTACCGACAAGAAGAAATTTCTTTTAATTATCCAGTGTATTTTCTTATATCTAATTTTAAGCTCTTTTTTTAATGGCTTCTCCAGCGTAGCTTTGCATCTATAGTGACACACAAATACTTAGGTGTTTTGCGCAAAAGGCAGCTGGGCATTATTTCTATGGTACATAATGATGTCTTGTTTGTGTAGTTAACGTGCACCGACCCAGCCTCATACAGCTTAATTCATCACTTGTTTATCCAGCTTCCATTTTATTAATCCATGCTTGTAGATTTTTTGCAATTTCTTCTACAAAAGTAGCAGTAGTATCTTAGAAATCAGGAAAAATATACGATAAAGGATAAAAATATCTTCTACTTTACGATGTAGAGGTGGTAAAAAATATAAAAAATTTAAATAAGAAAGTATGAACAAAAATATGAATCCACCAAAGTAGAAAGAATAATGGAGGAGGGTCGCCAACTGTGCGGCAATTAACCTGAATAGAATTAATGAACTACATGAACACAAAGAAATCACAAAATAAGAAAAAAGTCAAAATTAATGACGGAAAGAGTTGATAAAATATAAATAAAAAATATTAATTCAGGCAATTTTAATGTTGATGTCTGTTGTGCTAAAGAGATAAATAGAAACAATATGGAGGAAGTTAAAGATGATATACAATACAAAAACATATAAAAGCAACTAGGAGAAATAAAAGAAATAGCAAGCTAAAACACTACGGCGGCCATATTTTAATATTACAAGGCATTATAAAGGAAGTTTCCGTTGGTCACACATACCCGCGTTCAACGACAAAGACGGGCAAATTAATTTAAATTAGATAGACGACGGGAAAGAAGAATATCATAAATAACGAGAAGATAAATGCAACCACACAACAAAATAAGTTTTCGCCATTGTTGTATCTATGGGTAACCAGCACATTCATCTTAGAAATGAGAAAATTTCTGTAAATAGATTTTCCAACAAAAAGAGCAGGTAATTAGAACCACATACTATCAGAGAAGTTTAAAATACAGCAATATGGTGGACAAAGAAAATATGTAAATGGGCAAGAGCGAACAATGCAAAAAGAGAAAATCGAGAAGGCGAAAAATAGCCCAAGCAGATGAATTAATGAAAAATGAAAATGCTGTCTTAGAAATAATCTCACATATTTCCTGTAGCCTTAATAATAATGTGAAGCACACCATCATCTGCCATATAGAGATATCTGCATTTTTATCCCTTATTTGAAATAAACTATTTTTAGTTGCCGAGTGGGCCACCCGCCAAGCATCTGGATGGAACCCGGATCAGCCGCTCAGTTATAAACTGATTATAAACTTATAATCTGCAGATGAAGTGGAAATCTCTGAACAAAAAATGGTTAGAGGATGCAACAGAACATATGGCACAATTAAACCAATCAACTTTGTACACAAAGATGTCAGAATAAAATAGATATTATTTGAAAGTTGGTAATTAAAAGTAGTAAATAAGATTGTTTGAACAATGCCTGGCTTATCCGGATGCAAAGAACTAGATGATATCATCAATAACGGGCTGATCCATGTAGGTGCGTGTTAGTACTCAATTTTAAAAGGCAATAAACAATTGGCACTGCTAAGGCTCAAACTCTCAGGATCTTTAAAACGATCAGTGATAAGAGCGGACAAGGTTTTCCGAAAAACAGTGGTCGAAATAGCCCAAGTATCAGAAAAAATCAGGAATACAATCAACACTATTTGAATGACGTTTGGTCACGCCTTATTTTTTCTAACGAAAGCCATTTTGGTAGCAGTGGCCAAATCAAAGTATGAAGGCGCTGGTCCGATCATTAAATTGATGAATTCCTGCATCTGACTGTAAATTATGGGGAAGATAGTGTAATTGTGTTGGGTTTTATTTGGTATGGTGATAGATAACGTTTAATTTTTTGTGATGGCACCATAAATGCTTCAAAATATGTTAAAATTTTGAGTAGTAGAGTTTATCTGTCTTCTCGTTGAGAAAAATATTGATTTCATGGAGCACGTGGAAAAAGAAGCAATAAATTTTACTTTTACAATAACCAATATAATCCTCAGATATAAACCCAATTAACTGCCTGGCGCATATTGTTCAACAAAACATGGCCAAAAGACCAGACTAGCAAAAAGGCCCAGCTAATGGCAGTGGTGAAAAAATGTGACACCAAACACCCGAAAATTATAGACAATTTAATCAGTACGCAAAAATTGAGATTTTTAAATTTTGTATCCCTGGTTTTTATTATGACATCATCAAGAAGAAATAACGGAGAACCCAAGTTCTTTTATAGCTTTTAAATACAAGACCACATATTTGGTGATACTTAATTCTCTTTCAAGATTTTTCACGTCTCTTTTTCAATTAACCTTCTTAAATGTATTTATGGATATAAACAATTTACATATATATAATTTAAAGAATGAATAATTCGAACTGTTTATTATTATATGTACTAAAAAAATTAATTGACTATTGATTTTGACTATAGAATTTTATTATCTGCATTGGTTTCGGAAATTAAAATATTGGTTTTGGATATATAATGTATATATACACAAATTTTCAAATTGTCAATGTTGAAAACATAATAAACAATATTATCTAATAATAAGAGCTGTGAATAAAATTCTATTTGACGGATAAGAGAAAAATCTATGAAAATACAAATTTGTTTTTGTTTGTGAAAATGTGCTCCTCTAAACTTGTTACTTCAATTTAGTCCTCCATTAACGCCCAAATGTTAATGCGTAAGAACTAGAATTGGCGGCTAGTTTTATTAAAAGCGGAGGCCGGCGCATTATTGCTGCGGCTGCGAACCAATTAGTAAATGCAATTTGGAACTTGGCGACTCTGACCGCTTGTCGCGGATCGTACACATCGTGCGAACTTCCCTCTTAACGCCGCCCTTGTTCCAGCTTGCGGAGCACGAACCTGAAGGAGCTGAACGTCTACGAGACCCGCTATGTCTTCTCCAAAGCCCTGGACGTGTGGGCGCGGCACTCCAAGCTGACGTTCACCGAAGTGGACAGCGACAGAGCCGACATCCTCGTCTACTTCCACAGGTAAGTTTTCCAACTGACGAGTGCATGCGTTCGGTGATTAAGGACAGCTCTGGCCGGCTTAATGATTTAATTGGCCAGAGCTATCTGCCGCCGGCTGCTAATATCCGTAATAGCCGAGTCGATACTCGCCCGGATCTTAATCTGGCGAGGATGCAGCTAATGAATAAACATCTTCGGCGCGCTATTAGCACCTCCAGGTTAATGAGCGCCTAATCGCGGCTAGAGGTCCTTGTCAACTAGGCCTTCGTCCGCTCGGAATGCGTTCATTGAGTAACACTTTACTAGAAAACATGACACTGCATGTTTCATTATGATGAAATTTTTTACCACCTTAAGACATTTAGTTACCGCCTGGCGACGATCTTGATTTCAACCAAAGCCAGATCAACAACTTAGATGATACTTTAGAATTAATTGTAGTCGTATTGTTCAAAGAAAGTTTCTTGTTTCTGTAGAAGAGAATAATCTAGTGGCTATATGCAAATATGGCTATTTATATAAAAAAAATCACTTCGTATGGGTACATCTACTAACTTCAGAGGAAGCAGCATGTATACCACAATTTCAATTTGGATGCAAGTCTGGTAGCATGACACTGCTTAGAAAGTAACCGAAATTGGGTTTGGAGAATTTGCTAATTCCAACTTTGCCGTTTGCGGCTAAGTAAACTTTTCTTTCTTCTCGGTTTGTTTTACCCCTATAAAAACTTTGAGCGCGTTAAGGAAACGTAACGCTCATCTAATAGAGTATGTTGTGCTGGAGGAGAGAGAGAGAATACTTTATTTACTTCTAGATTTTATGGAGTTCATCTAAAACAAATATTATAATAACTTAGAAGTACTTCTACCAAAATTCAACCCGTTCTTCCCTTCACGAGCGACACAATCTCTCAATGTGATCTCGACAGTTTTATGCTCAGATGTTGTATGACTCTTTCTTTAGAAACTAAATGTACCAAGTATCTGTAGCCTATTTAAAAATGATCATCCTACCCTGCTTTCTTTACGATTGGGAGGTTTATTTTGTTCAAATGAGAACCATTTTTATGAATAGGAGCTTTACCTTCAAGTATAATTGGGTAGTAAACATATAATTCTTCTTTTAAATTTTTTGTTTCCTATTAGCATTTTAATGTCTTGGTTTCAATTGCAATATGACTTCTATTCAAATAATTTCAGCATGAATGGGGTTACGCTGTCCAAATCTAACCGAAGAGCTCAACTATTGGCCTTGGCGAGAACTGTAATAAACTAATGATGCTGAAAAGACTAAATAAACTGACATTGAATAGATAGAAAAATCTATGGATGCAAAATAAAAGGAAACGCCAGCCGGGGCTTATTATCGTCCACCACTGTAAGAACCTACGGAAGACCATTCGTAGATAAATACTCTGCAAAAGGTAGATAATTAAAGTAACGATTACATCAGTTGAGTAAAGCGGCTTGTCTTTATTTCAAGAAATTGAGGAGGGGGGTGAGTGTACACTATCTAATGAGGAATCCACATGTTACCAATCCATAGAGTGTTATTTGGCTTTGCGATTGTAACACTGTCTTTTACCTCGGTACAAAATTCTGTAATTTATGTAACTGATCCAGTGTTCTCTATTTTTAAAGTAGTGTAGCTGTCTTTCATTTGGTCTCTGAATGTAGGGAACGTCGATGAATATTAATTTTTTCTGCATGGGTGATGCATAACGTCTCTGCTAGTACTCAAATTTTCATAATATCGGTGAAGATGTTTTAAACTTCACCAAACTTGTTAGGCGTTGTGGGCCATTATAATAAAATAAGACAAATTGGATTTAAATTGCCATTTGTAAAACTTCAGTAGCAATTTAACAGAAAAGAACCTTTGATGCGGAGAAAGGAAGGAACTGTACAAGATTTAGAAGAGATGATGTTAATATTGTAGTGGTTGCTTTTTTAACTTAAGATTTTATTTTTAAAATTCTCTTGAGTGTTTGTTACATTATTTGATTAGACATGAATGGTGGTAGGGCGGAAGAGAGTCTTTTCATCTTTTATGTTTGTTCTTATCCGTTACTGATCGTAATTTGAAAAGCAAATAAGTGCTGTCGTTTTGTGATCACGGGAACCATAACTGCCACGCACGTGACGAACGAAATGGTCATCACTCGAGCTACGTGACCACCGCATCGCCCTATCAGTCCCCAATCTGTCAGCTCACAGCAGTCAAATGGCCAAAGTATATTGAGGCAGCAATCCATCCTATTGAAATAAACAAACAGCGGCGTTTAATGGCTGAGTCTGGCGCTGGCGGGCAGCCTTGGTTCGCCATTACATTGATGTACCGGGCACAGCCAAGGCCGCCGCTTAATTTAGTGTTAAATATGTAGCACGCCAGTTTGGAATTATTGGGGTTCAAAGTCAACAGCTCTTAAAAGGCTCATTCCCCGAAAAATGACTTGATTTTAGCTGGAATCCGAAAATGGCAAATATTTATTTTGACACTACTATTACGTCAGTTGTACGTATATAAATCATTTCTATTCTTCGAAATTCTACCGAAAATTATAAGGCTAAAAAAACAATCAAAAAGCTACCTCTTCACTTATCACGAGTGTGTTTCGTACTGTGATATCGCCACGATGCTTTCCATTTATAATAATCAAGGGGTGTTGGCAAATTGCAGACGTGATCGTAAGACAACATACTTCCTATTGGGTTTCAATACACTTTTGTGGAAGTTGAGACCTGGTCTTTGATTCCATGCTTTTATGTGTGTGATTAACACATGCAATGGAGGGATGAGTCTCCTTTAAACAAACATGGATCAGTTCAAGTTAATTCAAGTTCCAATTGATGCCTCCGCCGTTTCCCGAACCCCTGGAAAGTAGCGGATGTCGTCTTGCTCCCCAAGCCTGGGAATTCAGGGATCTGCCTCCAGGACTATCGACTGATAACTCTCCTATTGTCTGCGGAGAAGTATTTCACAAGCGAAGACTTCCAACTGATTCCCGAGAGTCATTTTGGCTTCCGCTCTGACCGACCATTCCACTCATCGAGGAAGGTTACACCAAGAAGCAAACCACTAACGTGGTCTTCCTCAATATAGCCAAACCCTTCGACAAGGTGTGGCATCACGGGCTAGTATATCCCGCTGCCGGTGGTCCAGCTTGTCCGATTCTTCCTTTCTGGAAGGAAGTTTCACATCAAGTTAGGTGACGTAAGGTCATCGGAGAGGCGACTTCGAGACGGCGCCCCCCAAGGCTTTGCAACGTCTACTCCGGCGTTCGTGACCCGACGGCTCTAGAAGGAATTGGACCTTCTGGAAGACTGATGCAACATGTGAAGAATAAGCATCAACGCAGAGAAGAATTTGGCAGTCCTATTTTCTACTACTTCACTAGCGAAGCTCAGGATCTTTGAAAGAAGAACCATCCTACCGCGGAGTAATTCTGGGCAGAAAATTGATCTGCAGATCCCACATTCACAGTCACAAGAGCAAAAACATCAAGATCAGTAGAGAGTCAACTATTGATCAACAAGCTGCTTTTGTATAAGAGCATTATACGCCCTACTATCACATGCGGCCCTGATTTGGAACTGGGCCACACACGTCAACTCCAGGTCTTTCAGAATCGGACATTAGGGTTCGTTTGCAGTACACCATGATTCGTGAGAAACTACGACTTTCATCGTGACAATCCACGAATTTATCTACCAATCCGTTCAAGACCTGCAATCAAAAATCCAAGGCCCCGAAAACTCCGTCGTTCGTGGCATCTACAACTATGAGGTCGATAGAGGAGCCCGTTACAAGCAACCTTCCTTACGACCATCTACTAGGCACGCCAGGTCATATCAAGAACACTAAAATTAAGGGCTGGACTCAGGAACCTCCGATTTCGTCAGTGAAATCAACATAAACGCAAAGAATACTCAAAATGCATATGTGATCGACACAATCGTCAGGACATTGGAATGCTGTCTCCCAGCCAGATGGTGTACCAACTGCCGAAAATTAAATTGGCACCCACGCACCTGCAGGGAAAGCGGCAAATGATACCCAAATCCTGCATGCTTGCGTCGTTTGACATTTTATAAATTGCCGCATCTCACTTTCGAGCGAGCTGAAGGGAAGATTATTTCCGCGCCACTATCGTTAGGGGCAATATATCGTTTTCAAAGCTTCCGGAGCTTTGTCATCTAATCCCAGCTACAGACGGCGCGGCAACACCAGAACCGCCCGGTTTTATTTGCCTCCTGCAGAATTATTCCATTAGCCCCGCAAAAATGCCGACGTGTCTCCTCCGGCCCGGAATGTCAAGTGCAGCTTGCCGGGCCTAATGCCTGCCGTCGCTCTTGGGGCGGAGGCGCGGAGCGTTGTTTTCCCTTAATAAGCCGGTCCCGGCTCAAATCTCCAGCGTATTTGCGAACACAAGTTAGCAATTCTCGGCGCTGTCGGGCCGTCGCTCTGTTTGCCCAATCCATTTGGACGCTCGATGCCGTCATTCTTCGTCTCCGTCCATCGGCAGCGGGATCAATTGTCCTCCGGCTGCAGCGCGAATCTGGGTTAACGCCGAGCTTGATGGACGATCAAAAATTTGATAGCGCCGTTTCGGCGCGATGGCGGCTGTCAGAGTCCGTCGCTGCATTAATGATGAATCGATAAGCAAATAACGCCGGAATGTTTGCGCTCGGATCCTGTTCCTCCGTGCTGTCTCACGCCTCCGCTCGGAAGCGCGGATTGATTGGCGCCCCGAAAACCGAGCGGCCGGAGGAAATTCGGGGTGGACGAGCAGTCGATCGCATCTCGACCCATACCTGCATATTCACATTCAAGTATTCAATATCAGACATGTTGTCCTTTATGCCCTCCATTCAGATCTTCATCATTTAGTCAGCGTTTTCCCTTTCAGGGACTTTCCTCGCCGGTCTAGGCTCCGAGATTTCACCCCGGCACACAAATTGTACTTTTTTCAAAGCCGACATGTTTCATGTATTGTAACTTGCGCAGAATAAAACGCCTCCAGAAAGAAAAGATGCAAGGGAACTATCTGAAAGGGAAAGGAACTTTTATTTGCTGACCTTCTTTTTTCTTAAATACGTATCTACCTGACCATTCGTTCTAACCAAGGAAATCTATGGAAGTATTTCATTTAGAATATAAAACAGGCGCAACTTTTTAAAATTCTTCTAAAAGTAGGGTTTAGAATTTCTGTCAAGGTCATTGCATGTGGAGAGAAACTTTTATACAAACCTTATCAAATCATTCAAATGATGTTGCTTTTGAAGGGAGATTTTGATGCCTTTGACATTTTGTTGAAGTTAAGCTCTTGAGAAATGTTCTTTCTTTTTGGTTGTGAGTATGTCGCAGTTCTTATTTATCTCCAACTGATTCTGAAAGGGAGCTTTAACTTCTAAATCAGTTGTTGATCGCCCTGGAACTTTGTCCTATTTGTTTAGGATTTTCTAAAGACGTTTACGCCATTTCGCTAGTTTTTTTTGTCTTACCGCCGGTTGCTTTTGAAATTTTAGCTTCTAAATTTCTTCCATGTCAGAAACGTTTATGCTGTTTTTGATTTTTTTTAAGAATGTCTTCTTTATTAGTGGATTTTTGTCTTACAAAACAGTTGTACTAGTAAAAAATATGATTTAAATTACTATAGATTGTCCTCATATTTATGTTCAATGTGTCCCCTCCGATTGCATGGTTGACGTCTAGACGGTAGCAGAATTTACCCCACACCCGATGAAGAATGTCTTGTATCACCGAGTTCCTCGCAACTACAATATGGTTTCTTAGGTCATCCAAAGTTCTTGGTAGAGGTGGTGCATAAACTGCCTCTTTTACAAACTCCCACAATCGCAAGGTGCGAGATCAGAATATAAGTGCCAAATTCTGATTCCTCGTGCGACCTATCCATCGTTGAGATAGAGATTCGTTCGGAAAACATCGAACACCTCGGTGTCAATGGGGTGGAGCTCCGCTCTGTTTCAAAATGAAGTTCTCTGAATCTTCATTTATTTCAGAAAGAAACCGGTTTGGCAACATCGCGAGATACGTTACCGTGGTGAGTGTGTTATCATAAAAAACACAGAACACATTAACTTTAGGGGAATCTCATGTTCAACGTTTCAATGTTGCATGGGGATTTTGTAGCCTCCAGATCCGAATGTGTCGGTTCACTTTCTTACTTACTTGGAACGTTACCTTGTCACTAAAAATTAAATGCGGCAGAAAAGTGTTATCTTTTATATTTTGGAATATACCTACTATTAGAAAATCTTAGCCGTTTTAGCTTTAGTATAGTGTATATATAGTATAGTTCGATGACCAGACAATTGTTTGTTCTTTGCTCACTTCACAAGTTGACACCGTTGGACTACGCTCTAAACTCTCTCAAATTTGTCCTACATTCTCCCCAGACACACCGCGGCCTCCAATTTTATTTTACTGAACTAACGCTACTGCATGACTGCGCCAGGCGCGAGCAGTCTAGTGGTAGTATTTAAAGCTTTAAGGCATCCTCTTTGAAATATTACGTGAATCATTCAAATATAATGTATATTTCAGGAAATATAGCCATATAAATTTGAATCACACTATTTTGGAATTCAAAAAGCGTTTGCGCTAGTTTTTACATTGTTCGTGAGATTCGAATAATTTCGAATGCAAAATTTTGACTTCTGAGTTGATAAATTTAAAACTTTGTTCAAATGGGGTATTCTATTGCACTTATTTGCGACTTCTGAGACTCCTCGTCGTTTGTCATGTCGGTCATAGGAACGTTTCCGTTCTTCATCATCGACTCATTTTAAAGGGAAATTTGGTTTTGTTTTAACCTCAAGATATCGTTTATTTGGCTAAATCTTATACCATAGAACTACACAGTTAGTGTATCTGAAGCTTCTCCCAAAAATATTTTGCCAGAAAAGATAAGAACGAATGTTGCACGATTCCGTAAATGCGCACTTAAACAGGTGAAAATTGAGCATGCAAACTGCAAGCGCTGACGTCACCTACACACAATCGCTAATCTTAACCATGTAAATGAATTGATAAAACGCTCATGCATAAACAAAAATGCACTTTATGAAGAAATTGGAGTTCAAATTCACCCCTAATTATTAAAAACTATTTGTTTTATGATTTTTTTGAAATGCGAAACAATATAAAGTTTGAGCTACAGCTGAATTTTCCAAATGCAATAGCAATGCAACAGTTTCAAGTCTTTTCTTGATAAAGCATCGACGCAGCCTCGTTCTCCATACAACCCCGACCCTCGCGGCATCAAAGCGTCGCCGGCAACGTGACTGCCATGCCGAGCGCCTCTCAGACGCGTTTTTCTGTTGCAGGGGCGACCATGGCGACAACTTCGCCTTCGACGGCCAGGGGCAGATCCTCGCTCACGCCTTCTTCCCCGGCACCGGCCGCGGCGGCGACGCACACTTCGACCTGGACGAGAACTGGCTGACACGTGAGGACGACAACAACGCGGACGGTACGTCACTTTTTGCGCTGTCTAGGATAAGGCTGCTCGTTAGCGCGGGGCTTCCAGGGCACGTGTCCTGGCCGCGCCGAGGGAGAGTTACTGGAGCGTGCGCGCGTAATTTGCAACTGATAATTGGGCGCGGGGCGATGCAAATTAGCGCAAAGGCCAGCGCCGAACAAGACGAGTCGGAATCCGAGTTGTTTACTGAATGTAAATAATGAACTGTCTATCGTCCCAGTTTCTATATTTGGAGCACATTTAACTATGTATAATGATTCCTGTAATTAGAAAGAAGTTAATTTCATATCGAAATTATTGTTTGTTTTAATTGTGTACTCGTCTAAAAGTAGCGGTCTATTTGCTATTTTCTTAATATTAAAACCAAAACAATACCACCGTTCCTATCTATCAGCATCCAACGTCGTTAAAACAAATCCTGCGCCACCACTCTTTAAATACACGACAAAACTTATCCACAGGACCAGAAACATTTGTAACCAACGTCCTAGATGAATTTAAAAACCTATTTAATCAACTGGTTCTTTAAAATGGTGTGATATTGTCTATATCCACTTCTGGCGTTAACATATTAACCTTTTTAAACTTAAACAACATCGATGTCATACTCATTCCACTGAGAGAACATACTTTAGAATATGGAGTCTATCATACGGAGCATCCGGATGGCACAGCTCGTAGTGGTCCAACTATCATTAGAAGAAAAACGATCATTCATCATGAATTTGCAAGCTTCAACAATACAGGTTAGAAAGTTACTTGTTCCATTAGTAGTCTTTCCAATTTACTGTCCCCCAATACATCACTGGTATCTCGATTTCTTGGAGAAGAGACTTCAATGCGAAACCTGCCGACTGGTAATCCTGGCCAATAAGGACAAGAGATAGAGAACTATATAATATTATTCTTGAAAGAAGTTACTCCCTACTTACTGGCCTAGTGATTCAAATAAAATTCCAGATTTGTTAGATTGCTTTGTAACAAATGGCATTTCAAAGTACTACGTTAATGTTGAACTCAGTTGTGATTTATCCACCAGATACAGTCGGCGTACAGATGGGATGCATTTTGAGACTATGTTGTACGCAATTTGGTTTTAAATGTTAGCTTAAAATAGCGAAAAATACAAACCACCCTTATTAAAACGTTACAAGAAGGAGAGCATGCTACTCCACCCAATGAGCGTGCGAAGCAAACTTCAATAAATATTTCACTTGAAATTAAAAGACTGGTAGCCAGAAGCGTAAAGCACGAGTGATAAATCATCACACTCGAGATCCTTCGGATAAGAGTGTCGTCTATATAATTAGTTAAAAAGGAAACTAAAGGAAGTAAAAAATCAACTGTTTGAAACATACCGTGGCACGTTGTCAAGATACGACCACTACCTCTGCAAAGCTACAAAAAACATAAAAGGGATGCTAGGCACGCTCAGACGTCGATAAAGCAACTGCCTTTGCTGAACATTTAGCGGAACTTATTAATCCCTATTTAAGTGAAACAGATCTAGAAGTGGAAGACTACTTAACCACATCATTTCAAATATACCAATTTGACCCTTTTTATCTATATACATAAGAAAAGGAATCAAATACTTAAACAGTCAACAAGCTCTTATTATCTTATAACTGATCAAGTCTTGAAAGAACTGCCCAAACGTTCTCTAACAATACTATTTAATCAAATGCTTCGCCTGACGTACTGGCCTTCAAAGCTCAAATTTTTATTGTAGCAAAACCAGAAAAACTACCAAATGCTGTAACTTCCTACAGACCCATTGGTTTACTCTCCCTAATATCTAAACTCTTGGAAAAATTAATTACAAAAATATTTTTATGAAAATGAACTTTTAGAAAAATTGGAACCCTAACACTAACAGTACAATGAAGCTATGAAAGACATGGATGGTCTACTATTCAAAATCCGAAAATCCTTTTCCCGCCAGTATTTTCCTCTTTTTAAACCCTACGTTACAGATTGCTAGTGCCAGGTAAAGACCGGTAGTGAAGTGGCTAAAATTAGAAAACTGAACTCTGGTGTTCCACAAGGTCGGGTCTTGGGCCTCTACTCTACTTGGTGTGCACTGCAGATTTGCCTACTTCAGATAATAGCGTGCTAGGAACTCTCCTGAACGATACTGCCGTTCTCTCTTGTCACGAAAACCCACAAATAGCTAGGCACTAGGCTCAATGAGCAACGAGATGATCAAATGGCATATAAAGGTCAATGAAACTAAATCTACTCAAATCACGTTTACACTATGAAGGCAAAATTGTCCATCAATTACATCGAAATACCACAATCAAAGCACATCCAAAGAAAAGAAAGGAAATGAACCTGGAAGTCAAAAAATTATTGGATTTTAGAAGGAAAATCTTGTTTTTCGCTGGAAAATGAGCTCTTACTCTACAAAACGATCATCAAAGCTATTTTGAACGAATGGGATTCATTTTTGGGGCTGTTATAGTTCCTCCGATGTTCACATTCTGCAAAAGTTCCACTCTAAAACCTTACGTGTCATAGGAGTTGCTCCGTGGTACCCCATATGAGGATCTCAAGATACCATATATCAAAGAAGTTATAAACCAATGTATGTCCAATCACGTACGGAAACTTCAATGTTATCTAAACCTAAGTATCTGACCTTTATTAGATACTACTCACCAACAACGCCTGGGTGGAAAGTGACCTACAGATATTGAAGCACAAGTTCAGTTCTACTTACAACTAGGACTTACATTAATCATATACGTGTTCCGTTTCTGTTATCAATTAAAATTTTTAATATTTTTAGCATAACATGTATATAAACACTAAATTAGCTCATCTAACTGATACTACGTATGTAAAGATATTCCGATTGATAATAAAAATTAAATTAAAAAAATTAGATGTTACTATATAAGAGCATGAGGATTGAAGAAAAAAAGATGCCAAATGTTGATAGAGTTGTTAAAGGCCATTGTCAACGATATTTGTATCCACTATCTACTTTTTTCCGGATTATGCTCTCAATTCTCATACAATAACTTAACCTTCGAAATGTATTTTTATCTCATAATTTCAGCAATGTTTCCTGTGATCATAAAATTTGAAGTTTACTTTATTGCGTCAGATTCAGAAGAAAAATCGTTTCTGTTATCTTTTGAATGTATGTCATTGCCATTTTTTCACAATTACACCCCATTCTTCTCTCTCTAAATATCGGGTCGGTGTAATTTCGCATATTACTTTGACGGTCGTGTCGACTTTCAGATTTTTGTTCGTTAAATAATACAATTAGCTGGGGAAACGCCGAAAACACTTCCACTAACTGAGTTTGTTGGAGGAAAATGTACGCGCAATGAGAACGCCTGGCATTTAGCAAACGAATTAGCGAGCATTCGCAGCAGGCGACGTGCAAAATGTCAATCCAGCTCTCTGTAAATATTTACAAGGTAAATATACCAATTTTTGCAGATATTAGGCTGCGCAAACAACGTTTTCCCGTTATTTCTGACTTTTTGCGCCAACGGCGCGCCATTAACATTTAACGTTGTTTCTGGTTCAGTGATTTGGACTTGTGCGGATCTCGCCAATTTCGCTGTCAAAGCCGCTCGCCTAAATCACAAATGTGAAGCACCGTTTGTTAATTGTTAGACATTTTGTATTAATTTTTATCATTAACAAAGCAGTGCTAAATAGAAAAATGTAAATATATAAAGAAAACAGATGAGAAAATATTATTCAAAACACCGTAAATATTAGGAAAAAAAATAACGTTAAATTACCAGCGTGGTCCTGTGGTTCATTCCCGGAGCTCTCTGATGCCTGGCGGGTGGCCTACTCAGTCACTAAAAATAATTGAGTACCTGCGTTCACTCGAACAAGGGGTAATAATGGCGGTCATCTAAGGCGCGGTGCTTGCCACATCGCCCCGCATCAGAGATGGTGCGCGACAACCGGGCAGTGAGAGCAAATATATGAGACCTTTACCATTATTATAACGTTAAAGCATTATGTTGTAGAAGTGAAACAAGTTTAGTTTCCTTAATGAAATTTAAAATCTTTCAGAAAATTAAAATAAAAAAACCCAGCGGTCAAAAATCTACCATCTCTATTTATACAATTGAACAGAAAGTAAACAAAGAAATGTGGCGTGTCCTAGGCTCTTAATTTACACGAGAAGGTTCGTGCGTAGCAGATAAAGACAGCCTATACATTTAAACGGAAAGTAAACAAAGGCGACTGATATGAAATTTGGCGTGCCGCACGTCGGGGCTGCTCTCGCTTCGTGCTGAATAGCCGGGCGGCCGCTGCATTGCCGAACGCAAAAAGCGCGTCTGCCACGGCCATTTTGTTTGCTTCCGCAGAGTGGAGCTTCGATTGTAAGTTAAATTGTTCTACGTTCCCAATCAAGTTAAAAATGTATACTTTGCAAAAATTTGAGGGAAGGCGGGTGAGAAATTGTCAGCCGAGGGCGACAAAAATACCTTTTGGTGGGCAATCCCTAGTTTATTTACATTAGAGTTAAAGGAAAGCTTTACGTAGTAATTTGACACATAATGTATCTGGAAAAGGGAAGCTTTCAATTTACGAAATGACTTAAGACACAGACGTAATATGCTATTTCAAATGTGATATGATGAAAATGGATTGTAATGTAATCCAGTATCAAATCTGCCTCGAAACGGTAAAAATAACATCTAAGATGAACTTTGGGATTTGGATTGTGCGTCGTTTTCGTTCTGTGAACATTCGAAGTTTACCTTTGTCTAGTTGATATCTAAACACATGAAAAAGTCAACCGTATACTGTGCAACAACGCATCAATACTAGACGATTAGGCGAAAGAAACGTTGACCATTATTTGGACATAATAATATGCCAAATGATCGTACAATTTGTGATCTGGTGTAACAGTTTGAAACAAATTACATGCTTATTAACAATGCAAAGGTTCGCGATCAACACAACAGTCGTTCAGTTGGCAATATTATGCAAATAAGTGATAGTGTGCATGAAGAACCAAGACGTCAACTCGTCACCATTCACAGCAAGTGAATCTTTCGTACCACAGTACGCATCGCATTTTAACAGAGTATCTGCATATACCGGCATACAAAATTCAATTGATGACTTTTGTAAACTCTAACCGCATATTTGTGAGATTTAGTGCCGTTTCGTGCATACCCGTTTCGTGCGTCATCCAAAGCCTCTACCTGGTTCGAGTGCCGTTTCGTGTGCTGACCTGCGGGAAACCACTAATTCGGTCCTACGCACTTACTAGCAATTAGATTGTTTAGTTAACGTAACAGAAATATTTTTAAATCAACACGGTTGAGAGCAGAAAATTTTATAAACAATAATAATTTATTGACATATTGAAAGTTTGACCGCCACAGGTTGAGGCGCGGGCTGCGATGCGGACGGACCCAGGTTCCATTCCCGGTGCTCTCTGATGCCTGGCGGGTGGCCTACTCGATCACTAAAAATAATTGAGTACCTGGGTTCACTCGAACAAGAGGTAATAATGGCGATCATCTAAGGTGCGGTGCTTGCCACATCGTCCCACACCAGAGATGGTGCGCGACGACCGGGCGCAGTGAGCGAACGAAAGCCTTAACCTCTCAGTTTACAGGCCGTGCATCCACGCGGGCGTTAGAACCATACCATTACCCATTGAAAGTTCGATAAAGTGTTTGAGTGTACAATAAGGTCCAATGCGTTTCAGGCGCAATTCAGTTGCACCGCAAAAGACCTATTTGTTTATATTAGGAGAGTAAGTAGATTTTATTTTGCATGTCCTCGGTAGCAGAGATAGGATTAAGACTCCATTTCTAAGAAGGTCGAGACAGTTATGACAGTTTAATGACAACGCACAAACTGACACTACTTAATCAAGATGCAAAATCTCGGCGCACGAAACAGCATTAAAATAGGTAGAAACCTAAAAACGCACGCAATCGGAAGATACTATTTGTGAACTGGGTTGTAGAGAACATAGAAGTTGATGCTGATTTTACGAACAAACTCACATTGAGCGAAGAAACTTATCTTTCCTTAAATAGCTTTGTGAAAATCTGCGCAATATTCCCTAGAAACTAATGCATCCATAAAAACGCAAGGTTTGGTGCGCATTGTGGGATGGGGGGATTATTGGCTCGTACGTTTTGAGAACGAAGTTACGGTGTTGGTCCAACTTTAGCACGCAATATATTTTGAATTCTGGACGAAGTAGACCCATACAAGTGCTGAATGGTGGTGAATTTGAAGCCATCCTTCATGCAGCACATCCTCCAGCTCAGGTAGAGACGAAGGAGGTGGAAATCGACACCGAACCCTGTTTCCCAAAATAGCCCACAAACGCTGGATGATATTCAGGTGTGGGGACTAGACGGGCCAGGAAGAAGTTAAGCTTCATCAGGATGCTCTTAAAACCACTCTTGAACAGAACCAGCGGTGAGAGTGAGGGGCGTATATCATCCTGGAATATGGCATTCCCGTCTGGAAATAAAGTTTGCAGTGTACCTGGTTACCCAACGGTTTTCTATACACTGTTGCTGTGACAACCGTGTAATGTAACAAGGTGGACTGCCGACTACCATCATATAGCGCTCCAAACCATTATAGAGCCACCATGTTTGACAGTCCATATCGTATGCTTCAAAAGGTGTTCGCCAGACAAACATGCGTCCATTGGTGAGGAAGAGAGTAAAGGGTGACTCGTCGGACCAACCGACACGTTGTTATTTCTTCAACGTCCAGTTTTTGTGAGCATTTTATGCAGCTTCAGTCTCACCGTTTTCTTTTGGGACGTCACAATACGCTTCAAGGCCCAGCGGTTTCAATCCTGCAGTTTTGTCTTTTGACCACGATTATGCTTTACCGACCCTGTTTTATCATGAGCGGTGTATGTGGTCATTTAAGACCTTGGATTACACCGCATAACGTCGTTGTTTTGTTCACAAGCTCCAGCTAGACGGGTACCGACTTTGAAAACTTTGAAAAGGTCGGGCATACTGGTCACTCACCACACCTGCACAACGTCCACAACCACACGGCCTCACTCTACTATTAATGCACAGTCCACACTACCTGCAACAAACAAGAGATGGTTGTAACCCAGCAATGAAAATATGTCCTAATTTTGACAAGTGTTTCCATTATTTTGTCCAATATCTGTACGTATGCTAAACAACTGTTTGAACTTGAGTGACATGTGGTTTCAACAAGGTGAAGCTACGTCACACAGCGCGTGAAACACTCACTTTACTTCAAACCAAATTTCCTGGTCGTGTTATCTCGCAGAGAGGTGACATCAATTGGCCACCAAGGTCTTGCAATTTAACCCCATTATACTTTTTCCTGTGGGGCTATTTGAAGAAAGGTTTTGTGTCAGCACATCTGCTACTATTTCGAAAATAAAAGAGAATATCAGACGTATAACTGCTGAAATAAAGTATTATGTAAAACTTCGCCAAAAGAATGGTCATATGTCAACGGAATCATGGAGGACATTTGGCCGACATCATATGTCATACGTTACTTTACACTGATTTTAACAATATTTTGTGTTTTAATCAGGAAAATCAGCCTGAAGTTCAATTTGGATCACCCTTTATTTGCAGGCGCAATTATCCATCTACAGATGTTTAACGGCGGCCGAAAATAAAATAAAACAAACGCTTTCTTCTACAAATCCCGCTACCGACTTGGTCGTTGCATTTTTGTGCGGACCGCGAGTCCGCACTCCATAAAATAAATAAACGCCGCTGCGCCGAGCGAGCCAGCGTCACAAAGGCACAAAAACGCGCCTAAAAATAGAAGAGCCGAACATCAGCGCTCGAGCCGGATGTGGCCCTATCACCGACAGAGGAAGGCATCTGCCATACATCGAGGGCCGATACCTTATCTCCGCGATATGCAGCGCGTACTGCGCCTCGTTCCTCCGGAAAGCTCCATCAGCTCTGCGGCTGCTTCCCGCAGCTCGCGGAATGAACTGCGGGGTTGCGCTGGCCCGTTCGAGGGAGGTCAGACACGCCGAAGTGCCGGGGGGGCGCTCTATTTCTTCAGCGCTGAAAGTTTGATGCTAACAACTCCCTTGCGGCCAGAGGGAATTGAACGTTTTGAGTTGGAATTGTTTTTGCGGACTCGCCGCTAATCTCGCGCCCGCATCTTATGCGGCAGGCATTATTTTTGCAACAGTTGCCAGAACAGCTTTAACACAATAAAGGAAAATGTATTGTCGGCTTCACTTTCTGGAGGCCACGACGGCTGGCACTAATCAACAATTCCCCGTGCCTTGCGCACAGCCATCAATTATGCAGTACCAGGTTGAGCATCCCCAACAGCGCAGCCTCAATGGACACATCAGCAGGTAGATCAAAATTTAGCAATATCCTGCACCTGTCGTGCAATGGCAACAACCCAGTTATCTATTATCTACGTCAAGTAAACAAATCGCGGAATGAATTATATCCACTTCAAAGAAAAACGAATGTTAACAGCAAAAAGAAGTAAATTGAGTTGTAAAACAAAAAAAATAAATTTGTCAAATCTTCAGATAATGATAATGCAATGGAAGTTAACTAGTCCATAGCAACGAAAGATATAAAATCAACCCCAATATTTATCACAGACGTTTTAAACATCAGCCCGCTGATAGAAGAACTGAATACTTTAATATATCTACAGGACTCTAATAGCTACATTAATAGAGCTAAAAGTACAATTCGATACTTATCAAATGAAGGAAGAATGTAGCTTTTGAGTAGTAATTAAGAACATTTGCCACTCTGTTAACGGTAATGAATTAAAAGCTGGTATAGTCTAGAACGACCTCTTCAGAACAGTGAAATTCTACAATGTGTACATCTGTCGAAAATAAAATAAAAATCCAGATCTGATCGGTTTTTGCATCACTAAAAATATAGTTCAAAATTACTTAAAAATTTGGCCATGTCTCAACACATCAGATCATTCTTCGATCACCAATTCGACTCAGTAACAAGAAAACTGAAAAATAGTGGCAAACTTCTTAAGACTCCTGATGAAGTTGATGATGTAGCAAATCACTTACATCGCTCTATGCAAAGCGCTGTCCAAATGAAAATTTAATTCCTGAATGATAAAAATAGAATTAACTAATTTTGAAAGTAATCTATAAAACCAAAAAACTGCAAACTATACAAAACTATTTTCAATCCTTTCTGCTACCGAAGAAACGGACTACTTATGCAAGGCCACGGAAGTCAAAAACACAGCAGGCAATTCTTTCAATACAGAAATGCGATCAAAATTAAGCCAGAAACAGTAAAAAAGTCGATACATCTGCAACACATCTAGAAAACGTATTTCAATCATTCTGTTGTGAATTTCAAAAGAAGGCGAAATGCAGCAATACATAGGAACACCAGGCCACCTGTTAAGTCTATCAATAAAAAAATCGCACCATCGGAAAGCAAATCTTTAATAATGTCCTAACTAATCCCAAAGAAATCACCAAGCTACTACATGATTGCAGGTGCAATCTTAAAAGAGTCGCCAAAAAACTAACAGCGGACATATTTAATATTATTGTAAGATTGAATTATTTCCTGGCTCAGTAAAAGGTATCCCAAATAGTCCTCATACCTAAACCAAGGAAAATTATAGAAGGGACCGCCATCTTACGGTCCAGTCAGTCTACCACCAATAGTATCCAAAACATTTGCGAAAATCTTACTTAGAGGAATTAAACAGATCTCAAAAGGATTTGATCTCATGGCAGAAGATCAGTTCGAGTTTAGAGAAGAACATTCCATCACAACTAGTTCACAGGATAACAATGAACTAGGCCTGTGAAGAGAAATACTACTTTGCTGCGTTATTGGGCATATCTATCGGCAGACTATCGCTCAGGATTAAAAAATCTTCTACACACTTGTTCTCAACTGATGAAATCCTACCTGACAGACAATTTTTAGGAAAAATTGTAAAGCGAAAATTACACACTATAAACTCCAGTGTGGTGCACACTAGGGCCCATTCCGTACTTACTGCATAGAGCAGGTATACTATACAAACCGTTGCAATGATACTACAATTCTTTCAGCCCACGAAAGTTGTACTATTGCATCACAAAACTTTTTCCAACGAAATATGGCTAGAATATGACTTGGAAGGCAACCGTGCCTCTAGTAACCCAGAATAATACATCACTCCGCAAGCAGAAGACGTCAGATATCTTAGCATGTACCTTGATCGCGGACTAACGTAGAGGTAACATATGTTCAGCAGAAGAAAACAACTGGACTTGAGGTTCACCAAATTAAACTGGATGTTAGGACACAAATCTAAGCTATTGCTACAAAACAGGCTTTGTCGTACAAAACCATATTGAAGCCCATATGGGCATACGAATTGTAACTATGGGGAGGCCATAAAGAACTAATCTGGAGATTTTATAACGATTTCAATCCAAAACTGAGAAACTTTGAGAACAATAAAACTTTTTGTACATAAAAAATGAAATCATCTATCGTGCCCTTCCTGTTAAATTCCTAAAAGAAGCAGTGAAGTACGCGAGTGAAAAATAACTCATACGTCTTGAAAGCTATGTAAATCTACTGGATAACGCTAACAGACCGCACAGGCTGAGAAGACACAACCCTCTAGACCTACGCGACCGATATGATTCTGTGGTCAGTATTGCCTGTATATAACATTATTTCGTTGGGAAAGCATCCTATTTGTTGTAATTCTGTAAATTCATCATTACATATTGCGCACCAGGGCAGATTGTAAGAAACATGAATAAAGTTATACAAAAGAAAAGAGAAATTACTAATCTAAGGAGAAATAGCTTATAAATTTATTTGGAATAGCGGAATTTAGAGTCTAATTTTTATAATTTATTTAATTTAAATAGAAGCAACACAAACATACCTAAGTCCCTAATTATCAAACATTAGTAAAACAATCAACATCTGCAGATCAACAAAGACCTAAACAGTGATTGTGAAATTTTCAAAAAATTCTAAATATAGAAATAAGAAACTTCGACAAAACTCCCAAATGTGTAACAGGAAGTATTACAAAATGAAACTACCAAAGTAAAAGATCCAAACAAAAACAAAACAAAGTAAATCAAAACTCATACCACAACATAATTGAAAATAGAAAGAAAAAGAAAAGCTGAAGAAAACGTAAAGATGCAAGGGAGATATAACAAATAGGATTTAGTCTAATTTCTGCCCAGAAATTATCTTTTTTTCTTCCTTCTCCTAGGTAATTGTGATGTTATGGATATAGCGAAGATAAATTAATTATTGGGAAGAACAAATAATACAGCATTTTATGAGGAGAAGAAACTAAAAAATATTACAAAACATCATACTTCAGAAAGGTATTACTATTGATTGTACATCTTCTAGAATTACAGTTGAAGATTTTTTCAAATTCAAACTGGTGACAAAAAGGTCAAACCTACAGTTTTGAAGGTTATTCCACTTAAACCCAAGTATTGAAGGAAAATATCAATATTGGCACAAGTGTACGAGGTGCATTCAAGTTATAACACCTTCAAATTTTTTTTCATGACTGGGAACAGATAGAAACGCGCGCACTCTTTGTGAATGCGTGACAGAGACTACACGGCATATAGGACTCTAGCGGCAGCGGCGAGAGTGAGGACTGTTTTTGATACTTAAAATGGCGACCTTTTTATTATAAGAACAACATGTAATCATTTATTTTCTCCATTTCTATCTCCGATTAAAATGCATCGCAGTTGAGTGAGACATGTGCTGATGGTGTTATGGATATGTCTAATGTGCGTTTGTGAGTGCTACAGTTCAAAGAAGGCACAACGTCGGGTGACAACAAACCAAGACAATCTCGACCTAACACCAGCCGGTCTGACAACATGATCAAGCCAGTGGAGAAACTTGTTTTTGGAGGATCGCTGAATAAGTGTAGAACACATCGCCTCCAAAGTTGGCATTTCCGTGGGATCTGTGCACACAATCCTGCATGAAGACCTGAAAATGCGAAAAGTGTCCTCCAGGTGGGTGCCACGAATTCTGACAACTTCGAAGTGACTTCTTATGCTTCCTATTCACCTGACCTGGTTGGTAGCGATTTTGGCTGTTTCCAACGATGAAAGACACTGTCCGTAGTCGCAAATTCACCAGCCGCTATTGCACCAGTGTTCGCAGCGGCTATAAATCCGAATAGTATTTTATTTGCAAATGTTTGAATACCAAAATTTGTTAGTTGCCTAATTTTTGCAAAACCTCTTGAATTTGCAAAATATAAAAGCAAAACACGAAAAAAGAAACAAAAAAGCCACCTATATTAATTATTGTTCCAAAAATCTGCCGAAAATGCTTTTTTGATCTTCAACCAAGAATTCAAACAACGCGGTTTTTCAGAGAAACAGACGAGAAATAATAACATTTCAAAATATCGAAATTTTCAAGCCACACTGCTCATAATAAAACCCAAACAACTACACGAAATTGATAAGCAAAAAATAGGTATTAAAATATGCAACGTATAAATTTCAGAACTGCGAAAAAACAAAACGATATTCAATCTGTTATTGATATGGATAGTCATAGCAATGTAAAAAGTCAAAACATGTCATCGATTGGATTCAAAAATAAACTTAAAAGAAATCGTAAACTCTACATATGTTAAGAGCGAACCTACCAACATTTCAAAATCACAAAGGTTAAACCGACTGCTGAGGTTCATTTTTGTATGATATCCAATTTAAAACACCCAGCGTGAGAGCTTGACCTGTAAACTGAGAGGTTAAGGCTCTCATATGTTCAGCTTTACTGCCCGGTCGTCGCACACCATCTCTGATACGGGGAGATGTGGCAAGCACCGCGCTTTAGATGACCGCATTGTTACCCCTTGTTCACAGTGACCATAGATAAGTACTCGGTTACTTTTAATGACTGCGTAGGCCACCCGCCGGGCATCTGAGCCCAGGATCGAACCCTTATCCGTCCGCAGCGCAACAAAACACTTCAAACCGCTTCGAATTGAACTGGTGAATTATAAACTGCCCTTACACTGTTTTGTTTTGCAATCTTAATTTATAGTTGTTTGCAGGTATTTTTTACTCGTAACTTTTTTTTGTTTCTATTGGTTTATAGATAACATTTGATACCAAATTAACATTCTATTTCCTTATTACTTAAAAAATATTTTAAATTTCAAAATGTCGTCATGATGGTCACGGTTGAATGCCACAAGTAATAAACAGCAGTATAAATTACCAAAAGTATGCTCAACAGCACCTATTCGCGCCCTTTCAGAATATTCAAGACAAGTCACGATAATATGAATGTCGAATATAAATCAAGTTGTGGAGGGGGCTTACAGAGATGAAATGAGATTTCTTCGTGAGGTACATATTTACCAAGCTAAATGATGAGAGTATATTTAGATATTAAAGTCTACAATAGGAGTCATACATAAGAAATACTTGGATGCTAATAAAAAGAAAAAATCCCTATTTTTTAATTATGCTGGGGGAGGGGAGAATCGAATAACTAAATAAATTGTGAAAATTAAGTAAGCCGGACACTTCATTCTATCAATTTCTTTGGAAAACGATTATAATTGTAATTTAGAGCTGCTTCGTGACCGAGTTTCTTAAACAACTAACATTTTTAAAATTAATAACCTTATTATTATTATTTTTCCCGTAAATAACAGGCATTAATGATTTGCCTTCTTATTAAACTGTACCTACGTTATTTTATAGGAAACCGTTGAAATTGCTGACCAAATTTTCCCTTGCGTTTCTTAATCTATAGATTTTCAGGCAGTTTTCTTCAACTTCACTGTTTTTTTATGTACTATGCCCTTATATTAGCAATACCTTTGTTTTTCACATTAAGAAAAATTACACCACCATTTCCTTTTATCTACCAGATTTTTGAAATACTAACAACACCATTAATCATTTGAGGGATCGGGGTTGACCATTTAAAATATTACACCGTCTTGATGGTGGGTATAATTTCATCGTTAAACCAAAGTTTTCTTTATGTTTATTACGCACCATATTGCCGTTTCACGCACTGGATAAAGATTGGGAAAAGAATTAGCCAAACGTTTTAACCAGTCCGAAATTTTTGACCAGAACTCATCAAACGTTTGTAAATGACTGACGCTAAAATTCAGCCAAATAGTCCCCAACCCTGCCGCTTTGTTCTGTATCAGGTGTTGATTTGTAATCTGCTCTTTGATTCAATGAATCAGCCCTTCCTTTGTTTATTTCAGTGCATCAATACTCTAACTCTTCTTAGCGTAACCATGATGGAGCCATTTCATAACCACATTATGAATTTTCCGAACAAGCAGTCCTTCGATTGTCATAGTTTTTATAAATCCATGCCATTCTTCGCCAGTTTCTGAAAAAATCGACGACTCTTGATGACCAACAGAAGGCATCCGTTGACAACGGTATTTACATATACAACTTCCAACTGATGTGTGCAATACACGAAGGTAATCCCAAAAATAAGGTCCTCTAGTTTTTAGAAATAGAAAGAAAATTTATTTTTAATAATCGATACATCATTTTCGAGCTTGAATATTTCCTCATTTCGGTCGATGAATTTTTGTAGGCGTTGCGGCAGTTTTTGTATGTCTATGTCATACCAGCTCGCCGCCATGTCGTTGAGGAAGCGTTGGACCGCTTCTTTCACCTAGCCATCGTCGCTGAAGCGCATTCCGGCCAAATGTTCTTTCAAATTAGCGAAAAAGTGGTAGTCACTAAGTGCCAAGTCCGGACTATAGGGTGGATGGGTGATTATGTCTCATCCAAGCTGTTGCAGGAAAGCGGCGATGATACGGGGGACGTGGAGAAGGCATACGCTCTTGGTCAACATTCCTCTTCTCCAGTCTAAGTTTTTTGAGTGTCAGTTTTTGCCTGTCAAATTTTATTGTGGTTCCACTAGCCTTGAAGTCGACCAAAAATACTCTCTTGATCCAAAAATAGTTTTGCGACAGACTGTGCTTGTTTGAATTTTGGCGGCTTGAGAGAAGAGAATACCGCCACTCACGTAATTGTTGTTTGGTCTTAGGTGTGAAGTGGAACGCCCAGGTTTCATCATCCGTGACAATCGAATCCAAAAAGTTGTCCTTTTCGTTTGCATAGCGTCGAAGAAATTCGTGCGAAGAGTCAACACGTTGCCGTTATTGGGCTTCTGTAAGCATTCACGGGATCTTACGCCCACCTTTCGTTATTTCAACTTTTCAAAGTCCTATAAATGGTGCTTCAAAAACGTCAAGAACCAAAATACAGAGATCATTGAGTGATCCTCTGATCTTTAAGCATGATTTGTTCAACCTTCACGACTATCTCGTCGAGAATTACCGGTCTTTTTTCTTCGTCGTAAATTTTCATGCGACCACCTGTAAACTCTCTACTCCACTTACGGGTGTTTTTGACCTCCATACACTTTCGTCAATTGGGGATGAATTTCATATAGTTACCAGCGTTGAACACCGCGGAAACCCAATCATGCGTGGTCTCTACAACTATGGGCTAGATGGAACGCTTTCCAAAAGAGCACCCAAGATTGAAATTCTCCCATAAACTAGTTCGCAACCATTATAAGACGAGTTACTACAGATAATGAGGTTAGAGGCTGAAGGGCCCCTAACAATGCCAGTGAAAGTCAAGGTCGATACGAAATTTTTGTAAATACTCTTAAAATTGTTGGAATTGTGTCATTTGGTATAGAAATTTTATTTTTTGGGTGGAATTGTTAAAATCAATTACTAACAATGCACATGTTCTATTTTTCTCATTTATTTATATTGAAGATAAAACCAACAGGAACATTTTCAACTCCAAAAGGAAAACAGCCCATGTCGATGCCATTATCATTTTTTGAGCCGAGATAATATTCCCCATTTATTTATACTTTGCCTCGTTAACCATAAAATAAAAAGAGCGGCGATCCCCGCTCGCCCCTCCCCCGAGGCCGTTCGTGCCTGCATCCGCGCCAGCTTCCGGTGCATATTAATTCCGCCGGAACGTGGAAATCTGGCATTCCGCGGGATTTGGGCCGCCATGGACGCGGTTATTAGTTTCCAGCAAAGCCCGATTGAGCCCACCTGGCCGCGATCGGCCGCGTTTTTCGTTCCGTGCGCCGCGTTATTTTTATTTATTTTTTTTATTTAGTTTATTACTATTTACAATCTGCATAACATGCAATAAGTAAATACAAGGTCACTTGAATAATAACAATAGGGCGTGACTAATGGCATGTGAGAGTATTCCAACGAATACCTCTCTGTTTTGACTTGCTAAGGCACAGCGGTTTTAAGTTGCAACAAGACAAAGTCATTAAAATCTGTGAGGCAAATCTAAAGGTTTAGCCGTTTTAACCTATGTGTTTGTTCACTATTGACTGCATAGGCGTTTGGATGGTTGGATAGTCTAATTAAATATTTAGCACTACACTTACTTATTTCTTCGCGCACTGTGTTTACTTTTAAGTCACTTAGGATGTCGATGTTTCTGACAAAATAGGGCGCATCACATATAACACGAAGCACTTTGTTTTGAAATCTTTCTATAGATTGTAACGAGGAAGAGGCGGCAGTTCCCCAGAGCTGAAGTCCGTAAGACCATATAGGTTTAAGAACAGTTTTATAAACTAGCAGTTTGTTTGTTGTTGATAGTTTGGACTGGCGGCCTAGCAACCAGTACTGCTTACGGAATTTGAGGCCCAGTTGTTTCCGTTTTATCCATATATGACTTTTCCACGTTAATCCTCTGTCCAGATGTAGTCCTAGGTATTTAACTTCTTGAACCTGCTGGAGTGGAGCGTTATTTATAAAAACTGGTGAGGTGATCCCTCTACGTTTGGTGAATGTGATATGTTCGGATTTTTCGTTGTTGATTTGGACTCTCCATTTTTGCGCCCATTTTTCTATTTCGTATAAGTCCCGCTGGAGGAGCGTAGCTGCGATTGTTGGGTCCTCATGTTTAACTAAGATTGCTTTGTCGTCGGCAAAAGTAGCGGTGGTAGAATGGTTAAACCTCGGAAAATCCGCTGTAACTAGCAGGTAGAGCATGGGACTTAATATGCTTCCTTGGAGAACGCCTGATTTTATTGGGTGCCGGTCTATAATTTCTTGACCACGTTTGACTTGGAAGAACCTGTCTGATAAAAAGGATTTGAGAGTGACAAATTAGCTGTGTGGAAGTGATTTCTTTAATTTGAATAGGAGCTCGTCATGCCATACTCTATCGAAGGCTTGGCTGTCGTCTAAAAATGCGGCAGTGCAATACTGCTTGTCTTCGAAAGCTTGATTTATGACGTCAACAATCCTGCGGACTTGTTCTATCGTAGAGTGACCCTTGCGAAAACCAAATTTGTGATCCGGAATAAGTCCCATGTCTTCAATAATCGGCTCTAGCCTCTTAGCAAGTAATTTCTCAAATAGTTTGCCTAATTGTGACAATAAACTTATATTCTATAAGAGGAAAAAGCATTTTCTGGCTTTCCGGGTTTAGGTATTAATATCACTTGTGCTACTTTCCATTGAGTCGGTATGTGGCCTAACCTTAATATTGCGTTGTAGATCATAGTTAACATAACTAGGCGAGGAGATTGCTTGATAAGGTATCCGGTTATAAGGTCAATTCCTGGTGATTTTTTGGGTTTAAGTTATAATTAATTACTTCCTTTATTTCAGATACTGTAGCTAGTTTTGGTAGGGGTGACATCTGGTATGGTGCATCGAGTGTTGTCTTTATCTCTGCTACCTCTTCAGTGGTTTCAGTTGAAGGTAAAGGTTGAAAGACTGATTCAAGGTACGCAGCAAATAGTTCTGCCTTTTGTTTATCAGATCTTGCCCAAGTTCCGTCTTCTTTTTGAGTGGGTTGGTGTTGACACTTGATATTTTTGGTTGCTGTCCATAGCGAGTAATCTGAAACAGGTGTGGCGTCCAGGTTAGCAAGGTAATCTTGAAATGAATTGTTCTTAAGGCTTCTGATTTGTTCTTTTAGCTCGTTGGACGCTTGGTTGTAACGACTTTTATCTGAAGGTAATTGTGAAGACTGCCATATTCTTCTCAACCTTTTCTTTTTGGCTATTTTTTTCTTTATTGCTATGGGACATTGTTCCTTGACTCTTTTGATGGGAATTTCTGGAGTGGCTTCCCTTGCAGATTTCTGTGCTAGTGTGGTGAAATTTGCTACAGCTGATTCTAAATCCTCAATGGTTTTTAGTGGTATCTTTAGATCTATTTGGTTTTTCATTAATGCCCTGAAGTAATCCCAATCAGTGTTTTTATTATGGAGCTTTGGCGAGGGAGTTTTGTTGGTTATGAAAATATTTACTGTAGCAATAACAGGTGAGTGATATGAGGATAGATCCCAGCAGGATGCAATTGTGAGGTACCCTGAGGCTATGCCTTTCGTTACGAAGAAGTCGAGTAGGTCCGGTTTTTTCTTCGGATCAGTGCGCCAGTATGTCGGTTCGTAGGTTGAAAGGTGTCCTAATCGGAGTTTTTGTACAACATTGTATAGGACTTTACCTCTACCTGGAGGTGAGATTCGAGAGCCCAAGAGCGTGTGTTTTGCATTATAATCGGTACCTGCCATGAACCTGTTGCCCAGTGAACGAAAATAATTGAGAAAACCTTCTTTATTTGTGGGGTAGTTCGGCGGACAGTAGGCAGCAGAGATCGTCAGTGGTCCGTTCCAGTCTTCTATCATGACGCTTGTTGCTTGTAGGAAATCTTCTCTGAATTCTGATAGTTGGTAGTGCTTAATTTGTTTTCTAATTAGAATTGCTGAGCCACCTCTTGCATGTCTTTCCGCGTCAGGATGATGGGTCGTATAGATGAAGAAGTTTGGTATTTTAAAATATGTTTTGCTAGAAAAGTGTGTTTCAGATATGAGCATTATATCTATGTTGTTGTGTTTGAGAAATATTTCAATCTCCTGTTTATGGTTCGAGAGACCATTGGCGTTCCATTGAGCAATTTTATACGTTGGAGCCATTTTTAGAACTTAGTTCTTCCCTAAGGAGTTTAATTTGATTAGTCAGCTCATTTATGGTCTGCTGCTGGGCTTGGATGGTTTACTGCATTGCTGTTATGACTGCAGTTAGATCGTTTGTTTGTTGAGTTATTGGTTGTCCAAGGGTGCAGTGCTGAGGTACGGTACTGGATGGAGGGGTGATGTTTCGCTTATTGGCAGTTATGGCTGCATAGTTTAAGGATTGTTGTGTTTGATGTGTTAGTATTAATTGGTTATGTTGGCTTGCTTGATATGTTGGCTGCGTGCGTAGTAAATTGATAGGTTGGGGGTGGTTTGGGTGCCGTCGGGATATTATGTCAAGGTATACTTTGCATCCTTTGTAATTCGCTGGGTGTTGTCCTTTACATAAAACGCACCTCGCTGGGTTGCCATCCTTTTTATTTTTTGAACAGGTACGGTAATCATGTAAGCCAGCGCATTTGACACACCGTGCAGGGCGCGTACATCTGTTTCTTATGTGGCCATAACATTGGCAGTTTTTGCATTGCGGGATTTGTGGCTTTTTCTTAGGTTCTTCGAACTGAATCACAGCATTTCCTAAATACTTAATTTTGAAAATATCTTTATTATTCTCTTTACGTTTTATGTCGATGAAGAATAAATTTTGCTTTTGTTTGTTTTCTTTGTTTATTACATTCATGATGTTAGTAACTTCGTGACCTTCGTTTTTTAATAAATCGGTAATAGTTTGAAAGTCGGTGGAGTGATGGAAGTTTCTTAATACCACTCTGTATTTCTTTTCCTCTTCTAAACTGCACGTATGTCTTGCTACTTTATTAGCATCGAGTACGTCACGTATTTTTTTGTAGTCATCGACATTGTTTATTTGGAGTTTTAGTTTGTTTTCTTGTAATAACTGATATTTATAATTTTCTTTTTTTATGTGTGTTTCGATTAGTTTAATTAGAGGATCTACTGCTGAGATGTAATGTAGGATAAAGGGAGGAACTTGAATTTTAGTTTCCCTTGTTTGATTTTTATTATTGGAATTATCCGCATCGTTTCCCTTAGCAAGTGGGAGGTATCTGTTTTGAATTAATGTAGGTTTTTTATTAATTTGTACTGTGTGATTTTCGCTTGTATTTTTTTCCTCTTTTTCTGTGATCTTACTTGCTGAAATTCGTTAAGAATAATCACATCTTCTTCGTTGCTTTTGGTGGACAAGCTATCATCTTCATCAGTGACACAATGGGACTGATGTACTGTTGGATTAGATGATGTGTTGACCGTCATTTGCAAAGTGGACGGGGCCGTTTGATAAAGCGAGGCGGTCGATATTGTCGGGTTTGGATAAATTGGGAGCCAAGGGTTGATACTGCGTGAACATTTTATTTGGGTTTTGTAAATTTTGGATTGGTGATAACGTTTGTAGCTGTGAATTCATGAATGGCATTAGGTAATTCGGTTGTTGGGGACGTAATGTGTGAATATTGGGGTTGAGCCGCTTGCGGGTACGTATTATTATGTTGATTAAAATGAGGGAGGCTATTTGAGCTCCCTGAACAGCCATCGCTGTTACCTTGCATTTTAATGCTTGAAAGAAAGGTAACTTGCTGTGCAGTACGAATTAAATTATTAAATAAATAAATTTGCCTGACCTTAAGCAAGGCTGCGGCCCCGCTGCTGCGATAACACAGGTATAGCCACGCACGTCTGCTCTGCTTGAAGGCACTGGCTTAAGCCGCGTTATTGGCGGGTGATTTATTCAAATGTCGGGATGGCCTTTTTGCCCCGTGCTCAATATTTCACCGCCTTTACTTTTTAAGCGCGCCCGTCTAATTCTGGCATCTGTTTTTCGGGAGAACGAAACTCCAAATCCGGGCGTAACGTAACGTATAGCTTGGGCTGCGTTTGGCGGGCCGAACGATCGCAACATAACGATTAGGACCACGTAGTTTATTAGGTTTATATAAAAGAGCTTCCATTTCGGGAAGGAATCAAAGGATCGCCCATAAACCGGAAATTAAACGTAGTTGGATTGCAACTTTGCCTTATTGCCGGAACGAGTGGTTGTGGACGAAAGGTTGCCCTTTCAATATTATAAATACAAAACTTGTCACTGGTATTTTGAGGACACTAAGAAATTTATTTCAAAGCACCCGTGTCTGCAATATTATAAATAAATCAAAATTCAAGAAATTTATATTGACATGAATGGGAGAAATTCTTGCAGATAGGCAACTCAGTTTACGCCAAATCCGAAATCGTTACTTGCAGTTCGAACACTTTATTGTCGCTTCCCATTCATAATTTTCTTTTCATAAATTCAAGCTGAGGACTTTATCCTTTCAGCTTTATTATGCCAAAGAAATCCTTAAATCGATCAATTATGCGGAAAAATATTCGCTTTGTGGCCTAATACGCGCGTTTCTTCCCCCGGAGCTGCCAAATAAAAATCAAGCCGCCGGAACGGCAACCGCGAAATTTCGAATCGCCAACTTTATTTATTAAGCCGGAAAACGAGGTAGCGCCGAAAACAAAGCTCGAACTCGACCGCAGCGCGCGAGCAAAGAGCTTTTAGGCCCACGTTAGCGGTTCCGCGCCTGCAGAATCAATTATTGCTGTCGGATTTCCGCAGAGAAATTTGCTTGCTCTGCGAATTCGCCGTTTGTTTAATTCGGGCTTAATTTGGCGTCGGCTTTGTGCGGCGGAAAATAGTTGGTGAAATCGCTGCAGCGTCAAAGCTGTTCAACAAAGCGCACTCCACCTAAGTGGCTTAATTTGTAGCTGAAAAAGCGTTTATTGAATTTGGCGGCAATAAAACCCTCGATATTGAGTAGTTGGGCAGCGCAGGTTCTAGCGCATTACCCCCGTAGTAATTAAAAAGCAACTTTCTGGCACTTTTTTGTTGAGAGCCGTTTGATCTGTCCCCGGTAGCAATGCAGCCTCATAGACTTATCGTGCTTCTCTCATGTGCTTTCCAGTATCCTTGTCTGTAGATAGTCTGGGTAGTTGCCGTGTTCTTTCAGAATCCATTGTTGGTTTTCCATAAATAGCTTGTTTCTTGTAAAGTAAAGCCTTGCGCTCGTAAAAGATGTGGATGGCTGTCTCTGGTGTTTCCTGTTGGAATGCTTTCAATTCAGCTTTCCATTGTTCAATCCTATTTTGATTAGATACCCTGTGAGGAGCCCTATGATAGTTTGTAACTGAATTTTGCTTTGTACTAACAGTTCTTCATTTTGTTTACGAGATGGTCCTTTTATGAAGGTTTCTCTGTCTTTGTACCTGTACATTTTTCCAAAATTTTTTATGTTGTTTCCTAGCTCATTTTGTCACTTGGCTTCGTATTGTACCTTTCACTACTCTCAGAGTCGGTTCGGGGCCTATATATAGAGTTGGTAATCTTTTTTGTAGTAGCTCATCACCCTTCTCGTTGCCTGCGATTCCACAGCGTTCTGGTATCCACAACAGAGTTAACTTGTCATGATCTGCAAAACACCGAGTTCTTCGCGGCATTCCCATACCACTCCTGGGTTCTTCAATGCCTTCAGGCATACCTGACTGTGAATACATTGATTCACCAATTTCGATAAACTCTCAAATTATTTTGCACTGCAGAATAGCAAATATCTTCGTTTGAAAAATAAATTTAAATTTTCCTAGTGAAAAGCTTAACAACAAATTTTCCTTTTCACATTATCTACTTGGTGTTTGAACCGCCTGTATACCAGAGAAATTTTCCCGAGTTTGTTACTATTGCTTATTTCGTTCCATAATACTAAGCTTAAAATTCATGTTTGGTGCGAATTTTGGTGTTGTATGGTCTGTTCTCAAACCTAATATACCTCCAACCATATGTCCTATTTACAGATGTTCCACTTCCATACACTCTTTGTGGATGGGTGCATTGCGCAGTCTATTAAAAGTCAATGCTGCCTCTTCCATATGTCTCCATTGCCGCTATCGGCGTTGTTTTATAGCATCCGTTAATCCCAAACAAGTAATACTTTGTATCTGTTAAAGCGGTTCTATGCGTCATCTTTGTCCACCATACCAAAGCTGTAATATGTTATCATAGGTTTGACCACCGTGATGTATATCCAGTACATCATTTTTGTCTTTAGGCCCCATGTTTTTCCATGCGCTCATCTGGCTAACACTAGTGTCGTCTCCGCCTTCCTTTTGATTTTTTAAATTTGTGTTTTTAGTCTAAAATCACTCCAAGATACTTTTCTTTACATGATAACTATATTTCTACACCTCGGAGCTTATAAGATCTCAGTCCCTCTAAGTTTCTCCTTTAGAAACTTGGTAGCGTTTTTCCTTTTTTAGGTACATCCTGTGTTCTTAAGACTTTAGCTTCTGTTTATTGAATTTTTTATCACAGTTTAATTTATTTTTTGTGGTTTGGTTGTCTGCGCTACAGCGTTTTGGTTTTGTATGAACGTCTCATTGCTGGTGATGACAAAAAACGAAACGTTGCGTTAACATCAGGGCGGCCCGCCGCCCGGCCCCATCAATCTGCAAATTTGATGAATTAGAAGCCAATTCCGCAGCTGACGTTGATTGCAGCCGCCGGCACAGCGACGTTAGGTGAAATGTTCCGAGTCGAGTGGCTTGCGACTGCTCCTGACGTTTACATTGTTACACTGGCGGATAAACAGCTTTGTTTCCGCGACTAACCCCGCTGTAGCTACCGTTCGAGCTCTTGACCTCACGTCTGGATCGTGACGGGAGAAAATGCGGCTCGGCGCGCCAAGAGCCGCAGCACCCCTCGCTTTCCTTTGCATCTCTGGCAGATTTCAGCGGCTTTGTATGATGGAGTGGTCGATTCCGAGTCCTGCAGCGTCGCTGCCTTCGCAATCGAAGACAACTGTTCAGTTATTTTCATTTGCTGACGCAAATCTTGTCGCATCCACGAAAGGTCACATTTTTTGTCTCTCTCAAATACTTCAAACAATTGTTTTGTCTAAAATCTCCGTCGATGATCACCTAAATTGGGTTCATGACTCCGCAGAAACTCCGATGCAACTTTACAGGGACTTAAAATGACCCCTAAAGTCGCTTTAATTATTCTAAACGACGATGATATCAAAGAAAGCGACACTGCAACTTAAAATTGACTTAGACAACTACGAAATGATTTAGTTAACTCCCGCAACATAAAATGATTTATACAGGGTCTTCATTATGTGGCGCAAACGATAAAAAATCCATTATAAAAAAAACTACGCAGGATAAAATTCTAATTCTTTTCTTATTATAAAGAATAAATGGAATTCAGTGCATTATGTTTTTAAAATGACTGCTTTAACGAGAGATGGTTATTTTAACCATTTTCCCAAAACTCTTGGTGTGGCTTTTCCGATGTCCGCAGAAATGGCTAGAACCTCTTCTGTGGTGCGATTGTTGAGTTTGTCGATTGATTGGGGTTTGTTCCGATTAACCCTATCCTTAAGATAACCCTATAAGAAGATATCACATGGGTTTAAGTCGGGGGAATTTGGGGGTCACCTTCTATCTTACGAGGGATGTCCAGACTTGTTATCCTCTTTTCAAGGACTTCGGTAAGGATGTCAAAGATGCCCAGAGTCCGATGGGCGGTGGCTTCATCTTGCCAACCAGTATTGGTTGGCTTGTCTTTTGTCTCTCACAATTAGAATGAATTTATCGAGATCTTCTGTGGGATAAATAGTGAACCGAACCATGAACTAACTTTTTTTGGGTCCAATCGACGAATTCGGTCAAATGTGGGTTTTTAGTATCCCAATGTCTATAATTTTGTTTGTTGACATAACTATCTAGTTGAAAATAGACCTCATCCGTGAATGAATCCATGATCACTTTTCAAAAGTGACCTTCGTCAAAGAAGTTTGCAATTTATTCTTATACGGAAATAGATTCAATTTCTTGGTGAGGACGGTGCGCATAGAGCCCACACTCACGCCGAGTCGAGTTGCGTTTTTAGAGAAAAAATTATTTATTTATTAGATTTAGTCGTTTACATTCCATCTGTTTTTTTTATTATTAACTATTAATTTGAAGATGCTAAATAAATTCACCGTGACAAGTGATCTAAAATCAAATCATACATTCCATGAAAACTCATCTGACTCCAAAAGAACCTGAGATAACTCTTAAATCAATTTTGACAACTAAAATGCACCTAAATCGCCTCAAAGAACTGCAAAGATATCTAAAATGACTTCCATGTCTAACGATGCAACTCAACATCACAGTTTCATCACAATCCCGAGTTTGGAAGATCATGAAAAAATATAGGTGCCTTCTGGGTGTTAATAAACTTCAATTATTAGTCAATTAGTATTAGATAGAATATCTTTTTTTACTTATATGTTGTTGGAATTTTTATATTCCTCCATAGGAACCCAAAATGGTTTTGGTAACTCCAAAAGGACCTAAAAAAACTCCAAGGGGTAACTTATATAACTCAACGCTACAAACCAATTGTTCCAAAATACCTAACATATAACTCATTCAAAAATTATATTGTCTGTTGTCACAAGGCGTTCTTTTAAATAAATAAATAAATATATATATATATAAAGCGACTCCAGTAACCTTAAGGAAACTTCACCAAAGTTATTTTGAGATTTTTTTATGCAGCTTTTTATTATTTCTGTTTATATTATTTTCTCCTGTATTTTTATAAGTGTGAGGAATGTAATTTTTGTTATCCCAATAACCCCATAATAAAGCTAAGATCACTTTCCGTTTATTCCAAAGGGACTTGGATTGTCCAAAAAGGTCTAAACTATCAGTGCTCCAAAATTAACTCGTAAAGACTTGTGAGCATCTAAACCACTCAAATGATTCTAAATGGCCTTAAAAGACTATAGCGGTTCCAAAAAGATCTAAAACTGACTCAATAAGTCAATAACATTTTCATTTTTGAACTAAACATTGGTTGTTCTTGTTTTTTCTCTTTTTTGTTTATTTTCGCTTTCTCTTTCTTTTTATTTGAAATAAACATTACCAACGGAAGCTCAGATTATAACTTGTAACGAATACCAAGACAGAAAAGAACAAATATGCATAAAAACAAGAATGTTGTAAACTAGAAACTAAAAGTAAGGTAGAAAAGAAAAGACCATATTCAATTTTTTATCGTTTCGTTTGTGGTCTCTTCTCTACATCTAGGAGTTTCTTCTTTACTTAGTTGTTGTTTTCCTGATGACATTATGAATTAAAAGTCGCACAAATAAATTTGCAACTGCCACAAAACTGGGAAGAAATGAAACATGAAAATAAAAATTTGTACACAGAAGGCTTTTTTGTTTTTCTTCCATTGTTGTTTTATTACTTCCTTATTGTTCTTGTATTGTCTTTTATAAATGCAAGTTTATATATAAACGCTTTTCATTGATTCTTCTGTTTCTCTTCTTAATACATGCTTCTATTTTTAGTATTTTCCTTTTCTTCTGGTTCCTCCATATCATTGTTTTGGCTTATATTACTGTTCTTAAAAATCTATGAAGAGAGAACTTGAATAAGAATTGGAATGAACAAAAATAGAAAGGAAGGTTTGGACTCCCTTCTTTTTTTATTTCTTATTTTCTTCTTTTTATTTTTCTTGAAGTAAGTTATTTCCGCCATTTTAATCATACTCAAGTTTCTTCTGAAGAAGGTATGAATGTAGTTTAAAGGAAATCTCAACATATCACACTTATAGTTTTGCCCAAGATGCTGGTTTATTAGCACAGTTCGGCGATTTATCTTTGTTCGTTATTTTTAACGAAGTATACAAATGAAACAATGTAAATTGGGAATTGGTTGAAAAAATACCGAAAGGTATACATTGTATGTCCAAAGCACCAGTAATTCAAAATAAGCGCAGTTGCGGAAGTTTTTTACATCCGTCATAGGAAGTAGACTCCATATAATTGCCACAGCAAACTGCCGCGTCTCTCCAACTAACGAATTGAAGTGGCTATGTGCACAGACATTCAAACGGCACTCTTGACAAGATAATTAAGATTGATGGCATTATTAATTGGTTCGACATAAAAATGTGAAATAAACGGCTCTACTCCTTGACTTATGAAGTGTTCATACGCACGCATTCATGAATTTATTTTATTAATTATACAGGGCGCTTCGACACTCGAGTGTGATGAGTGTTGCCTAGTAATAAAAAATACTGGGGCTACAGGCATCCTGTATATACCGCTAAAGAAGCACCTCTTCGCAGCCTGCCAAGACTGGAGGTTTCAGCCCATTATTGAGTTCCGGAATTTATTTGCACGCCATTTTACAACGCAGAAAACTATCAGCCAGGTGATATATTGTCCCCGCACATTCCGCGGGGATTGCTCGTGAGGCACGGAGCAAATCACGTTACATCGATATCCCATTCCGCGAAGTTCCGAGCTATTTGCAGATTGCTGGGTGTTGCTGTTGTGTGCCCCGCTCGGGCGCGACGGGCCTTCTGCCCAATCATCTAATTACGGCGGGATGACACTGGTGACGCTGCGTTTTCTTTCAGGCACCAGCTTATTCCATGTGGCCGCGCACGAGTTCGGCCACTCCTTGGGCCTGTCCCACTCCTCCGTGGAGGGCGCCCTCATGTTTCCATGGTACCAGGGGATGCAGAACGGCTTCAATTACGAGCTGCCCGAAGACGACCGCCTGGGCATCCAGTCACTATACGGTGGGTCCGCTGGCGGGCTCCGATACGGCCGCATTAATCCCGCATCCGGTGTTTACCTATAAATGAACGGGACCCGAAGGGCACTTGGGAGTCACGGCAGGCGCTCGTTAAAACGCTATTTCGGGCGATATCAGTTTAAGTTGTTCGCTTAGGGGTGCAGGCCCTAATGAGATTTAATGTGCGTGTAATGGACTAATGCGCCTACTGTCACTGAATTTGGAAGTTCTGGCGGTTCCCGACTCGATCGTAATTTTACAGCTCAGTTGGGGAAACGCAAATGAAGCAATAACAGAGACAAATTTGATGCAATAATCCGCTTTCCCTTTCGTTTAGATTTTATATTACGTAGTTTTCAAAGATCAAAATTTTTTTTACGGGTTACAACCAGGAAATTGATTTTCAAGGTATTCTATCTTTAATTTTTTATAAAGGTGCCCATGAAGATCAACTATGGGGTCAAAAGGTACCGTACAATCCGCCTGCGCCGACTCCAGCACCGCGCCCAACGCCGCCATCCACGCGCCCCACTCGTCCTCCAGAAAGACCGCGCTATCCTAGTTATCCGGGGTACCCGAACAATCCGCGAGAACCCCAAAAACCACACTATCCCGAGAAAAAGCCTCCTTACACGGACAAGCCCTACCCTCGAAAGCCGATGCATCCTGACCGGAAGAAGACCCACCCCCACTATCCCCACAATCCGTACTACCCCGACAAGGTCCATCCTCCTAAACATCCCGATTACAACAATCCCGATAGAAGGTACCCGCAGAGGTACCCGTCCTACCCCGAACGTACCCCCGAAACCACCACTTACGCCTATCCGCGTCCCGGATACCCCGAGCGGAACAACCCTCCCCGCGAGAGGCCTGAGCAACCGAGGCAGCCAGTAGACAACTATCCCAGGAAGGGGGCTCCGCCAGACACCTGCGACACGAGCTACGACGCCATCTCAGTTATCCGGAGAGAAGTCTTCATCTTCAAAGATAGGGTAAGCGCAGCACGAAACTAATTGGTGTCGAATTTCAATCGTGTTTTCGTGACAATGTAGTATTTCTGGCGAATCAGCGACAGCGGATTGCTACCTGGATACCCGGCGGAAATAACGCGGATGTGGCGGGACTTGCCGAGGAACCTGACGCGCATCGACGCGGTATACGAAAGGCCTGATAATAAAATTGTTTTCTTTATCGGAAAGCAGTACTATGTTTATTCCGGGAATAGGATAGAGAGGGGCTATCCGAGATCATTGTCGCATTTGGGATTGCCGAGCTCGCTGGAAAAAATCGACGGTGCTATGGTTTGGGGTCACAACGGGAAGACTTACTTCTACAGCGGCAGCATGTATTGGAGGTAAAAGCGGCGAACATTTGGATAGGTGGCGTTCTAATGCATAGTTTATCATTAGATTTGATGAGGAGCTGATGAAGGTCGAGTTGGACTACCCACGGGACATGTCCATGTGGAGAGGGGTCGGAACGGACATTGACGCAGTTTTTCAATGGAAAGACGGTGAGTAAAAGTACCTTTTTTTAACACTTCTATGCAGGATGATACTCAAAATATAAATTACTTTTTTCCGAGTCTGTATTCATTGGGACAATACAAACTAAAGAAAGCATGGTCTGGACATATATTAAACCTTCTAGTCTGTTTAGATTTCTTAAATTAATAACTTTGACTTTGACTGTCGCTCATTTTTTATTTACATAAAAACTATATGCAATAAAAAATTATTGGTTTGGTGCTTTTAGATTTTAAAAGCAGGACATCAATGAAAATGAGCGATTACAAAAATAATAAATAAGAAAAACCAAACACCAACGACAAGGTAAGGTCTACTAGAAAAATTGGGAATCGTTGAAGTTCAACAAATTTTTACACCTGAAATAAGTAACACAATTAAAAAATATCCAAAAATGAGTTTCTTTGAAAAGTAAACTTAACAATTTACTTCTAATTGACAAATTAAACGATTCTTTTTCTTTAAAAAATCATTGTGTTTTCTTACTGCATTTGTTTTGGCCATCCATTACTGCACCACTTTTCATACATTCGAATAAATAATGTTTCATGTTATCTAAGCTTTGGGAATCTTTTTCTGGTGAAGTGAAATCTATTGCCTTTTTCCTCTTTCGAATTAACTGTTGTTTTCTCTTATTCGGTTATAATCTAAAGCCTCTGAAACTCCGTCGCTCAGATTTTCCCAAATGTTTAAGTAATTTTCAGAGTCACTAATGATACATATTATAGTTTCGTTTTTGTTCTCCAAATCAGAATCGACCTTGTCCTGAATTTCTTTCTGCTTGTTTTAATATTGAATTTCACCTTTCACTTTTTTATTTTTCTTTTTATTGTCTCCTTTTTCTTCTTTTTTTTGCTGTTGTGCTTCTGCTTTGCTCCTAGTTTTCTTCTACTTTTTGTTTTCACCGTTGCCTCTTGTTCTTTGCCCTATTAAGTTCTTTCATTCTAATCTTCCGTTATAATTCGAACTTTATCTTCAACGTATTTTTTGTCTTTCCTTTTTAACGTCGCTTGTTTTTTAAGTTAAAATGAATTTCGTCTACGCGAATTACTATTAAAATTACGGCACATTTTGATTTACCTCTCCTGCTTCTGAAGTATTTTTTTGCTCTTTCTCCTATTTTTTGTTGGAGATGTAGATTTAAAATCTGGACTAATTCCGTCGATTACTTTTTGAAGAAATTACGCCGATTTCATCCTTCTTGTCATATTATATTTTATCTTCAAAGCTTTTTGATATTGTATTTCTATTTCGTATACAAAAATTTTTCTTTCGCTTTTCGTTGATATTCTATTTTACATCGGCTCTATTTTGCTGTTGTAGTTTTTCAAAATCGAGACAAAGCTTCATTTTATAACAGAAGTGCACTTAATTTCATGGGCCTATTTTTCAGATCTTTAATATTGAATTTTGCTTTCTCACTTACATATTTCTTTTTTTCTATTGTTTACTGTATAGGAATATGTATTTTCTTCTTTAATTTGAAGAAATTTGCAGCTGAAGCGCATCGATTTCTTGTAGAAGCATATGGTGAGGCTGTTTTAAGTGAGAAAAGTTGTCGTAGTGGAAGCATAAACGAAAGGGTTTTTTGCATCTTATAGTCACTGGTGATGAAAAATGGATCCACTACGATAACCCAAAGAAGAGCAAATCATGGGGACCACGTGGCCATGCTTCAACATCGACAGCCAAGCCGAATATTCATGGAAAAAAACTCATGTTGTGTATTTGGTGGGATCAGCTTGGTGTCGTGTATTATGAGTTGCTCAAACCGAACGAAACCATTACTGGGGCTCTCTACCGAACACAGTTTTGAAATAAATACAAATCTGTCTAATTTAGATCCAAACAGATTACCAGAAGATTAAAATCCTTTGGTCTCAGATTTGTGTGGCTCAAATAAGTTTAGCGTTCATTTCTTGGAATACTTAAGATCCTTTGCTTTTCTATCTTAGTACTGATTGATTTGTTGTAATCGTTTTGATCATATTGTCTTTTTCTATTTTGTGCCTTTCCCATTACAATTTACGTATAGTTCTTTCATTCTGTTGGAAATTTCCATTATTTGCTACAAAATACTTAACGGGAAAAGAATTGCAAAGTTAGCTTAAAAGAAATTTAAAATATTCTCTTCTGTACTAGCTCTCTTTTTAAAAACAATGTTAAGTTGCAGTCGTGTAGAGAGTGAATTATAAAAAAAAAACAATAGAAATACTTAGATGAGTAAAAAAATATTATAGGTTGTTCCAGTTTGCTGTTGAACATTCTGAAAACATTCAAAAAAGCACTCTTGAAGAACAATTATGGAATTCTTGTTAACGGACAACTAGTAATTAACATCAGTCGTGCCGATGTTACTGCTATTATTATATGCAATTGAGAAGATTTACAAGATGTTATGAATAGAATGACAAAACCCAGTATGGAAGACGACTTAAATCTTAAATGTTGGCAAAACTAAATATATTTGATTACCAAAAACCAGATCCTAAATGGAAACCTCCTAATGAATAACAAAACAATAGAGAGAGGGTACATGTATACATACCTGAGTACAAAACTGAATAGCCAATAGAATCGGCCACAGAAGATACGATGTTATATTGAAAAGTAAGAGCTGTCTTTTTAAAATGTCGTTAGTCTTCAAAAGTCATTCTCTCGCTACATCAAACAAAGAAAGATTCTTCCGATGCTATGTTTTCTTGGTTTTTCTTTAGAGTGTCGAGTCCAGGACTCTATCAGAAGTAACCGCCAAGAAGTTAAGACTTTGAAAGCTGGACATCTTTGTCGAAGAATATTAAAAATCTTATGGATGGACAAGATAACTAATGAAGATATTCTTTAAAGTTTGAAGAAAAACACTGAAATGATGATAACAGTAGATATACGAAAGCTAGAAAATCTTGAAACATAGTTTTTCACATCAACAGTTGTATTTTTCTGAGTCGCAGCAAATAAACTAATGATAGCCAAAATAATGGCCGACATTTGGAAGAAATAGACACTCTTTAAGAAGAACATGTTCCATATATGGTTTTTTGTAAAGATTTCCTGGCCTAATTAATATGAACTTCGTTACAGGACCTGTTAGGTCACTATCACTCGCAGTTTGATATTTTAAATAAAATCTTCAGCTTTACGAACCGTTCAAAAACCTGTATGAAGTTGAAATATTGCTAGTGAAGTCTGCATAGGACCATGGGACCCATCCCCAGAATCAGCTCTGGCGAAGACCTGGAGGAGGCCGTATCTAAAAATCCATCAAATTTGTCAGCAACCCGGTACCGGTTGGCGACAGTAAAAACCTAATTTCAGCAGAGCTAAAAGAGAAAATCCATAAGAAGAACCACTAAAGACGGCACGCGCAGCGAAGACTAGCTGGAATACAAGAGACTCGTTGCCGAAGTGAAAACTGTCGTCAAGGAACACTGCCACTGGAGGCCCTCAAAATAACCAATACTCTCTTTGGATAATGGTCAAGGTTCTGCGAAATCGCCCCTTTCATTTACCCTCAGGGAGAATGGGGTCATTTACACCATTAGCAACAAAGTTAAGGCTTTCGCTGACTGCTTGACACAAACGCCGGCCTTGACCACGTGACCGTCGTCGATAAGAGCTCCAAAACTACCTACGACGAAGTCCTCCAGTCAATTTAAGCCCTTCCGCACCTGATGGCATTCCGAACCATAACCAATACTGTCCTCCACGTTCGTCATTTTCTGAGTCTTTGGAAGGTGGCGGAAGCTTGTGGAGCATATCATCCCAAGGACAGCAGCCAAAAAGCTAAGTCTGATTCAGAACAACCAGTTCGGCTCTGTCAATTCCACGATCCGCCAACTACTCCGAGTGGTGGAAAAGATCACACAAGGCTTCGCAAAGAAAAAAATCACCGGCGCAGTCTTCCTTAGTATAACCAAGGCTTTCGACATGGTTTGGCATAATGGACTCATCTTCAAGATGGCTTCAGCGACCTTCTCGCTTCCGATGGTACAACTGATCCGGTCTTACTTGTCAGGTCGCAAGTTCAGAATCAAGATCAGCGGCGTGAAGTCATCGATAAAGCGTCCCACAAGGCTCCTTTTTGTCCCCAATACTCTTCAACAACTACGCGGGAACAAGTTCAGGACGCCCTCCACGACGATGGCCCAATACCCAAACCAACACACAACTAGCACGACCCTACTTGGCGATACGGCGACTTCAGGGCCACCTGTATGAGATAGGAAAATGATGCCACCGGTGAAGCATAGAAGTCAACGCAGATAAGATTCGGCGATGCTATTCTAAAAAAGCAAAGTACGTCGATGTGACTGTGGACAAGAAATTGATCTTGAAAGTTTACGTAGAACAGGCTACAAATAAATCCAAGGCAGCTCGACAAGTCCTGAACTCCATCTTTAATCCTGAGAGCCGGTTATCTTTCCGAAACAAACTGACAATTTATAAGACTATTCTGACCCATCATGATATACGTAGCACTGTGGGGCTATGGTGCAAAATCCCACATAGATAAGCTCGTTGCACTCTGCATAGAGACGTCGACATGTCTGCAATACGTTGAACAACTATACTCCAGCGTTCAAGGCCACGGAAACCCAACCAAGTTCAAAAAGGCGCCCGTCACAAGCGCCCAAAAATCCCGATTCCCCCATAAAATTGGTATGGCCAAATAAGGCCAACCAACTTCTTTGAGAAGCCACCAAGAAGAACTAAAAGTTAGAAGCTTGTCTCAGGAACTTTCAATTACGTCAATGACGCTGATGAAGCGCGTTGGTTGCGATCTTTTTAATCATCACACAGACGTTGGAGTCCACTGCAGAACACCTCCCTTGAATTCAAGGGGGATTTGGCAATTAAACGCCACGCTTACCGGGCGGGTTGGCGAGTGGATAGGGTGTTGGAGGATAAGAGTATGTAGATTGTGGGTAGGATTAAGGTTGAGACACGACTTTTCCCCAATGTTAGGAAATGGAGAAGAGTCGAGGCACGCGTGGGCCGGGTCGCTTCCCTGAAGTAGATCTATCCTCTATTGGGATCACAGAGGAGTATCTACCCGCTTCCCATCTTTTTACGTTTCACATAAAATTTGTTATAAATACGTTGTTTGGATTTATCGGTCATCTGAATTGCCGCAGAACGGCTCTAACAATCGCATGACTTTGTGTATCTAAATAGGGAATTATTGTTGCAGGAAAAACGTACTTCTTCAAAGGCAAGGGCTTCTGGAAGTTCAACGACCTCCGCATGCGGGTGGAGAACGAGCAGCAGACCCTCTCGGCCCCCTTCTGGATGGGCTGTTCGCGAAACCTGAAGGACGCCGTGCCGGGCAGCAAAGCACCCTACACGGTCGCCCTCTCGTCGAGCACCCAGCCGCGCGGCCTCCCCGCGCTCGCAGCGCTCGCTCTTCTCGCCGCAACCCTGAAGCTGTACGCCTTGATCACCTAGTAGATCTGCGGCGACCGCACGACCGCCTAAATTGTCTTAGGCTAGATTAAGTAGCTAGGTTTAAACTAAGTGCCGAGGACTGAAGTTGAGTGATGGTGCTACTCGCCTGCCATGAAGTTCTCCGTTCGAGTGTCTAGTTTAGTCAGTCACAGTAAGGTAGAACACTACTGTACCAAAGCGTCGGGCGCGCCGCGCGGCGCGCTGCTGCAGACAATCTTCTCCCCCAAATTACTCCCTCCGGTCAGCAAGCCCCGGCGGTTTCGGCGGCCGCCTCAGCACCAGGCAGCGCCGGAGCCGCGGCCGGCCACCGCTTTGAGCGCGTTGTGATGTGTGAATGTGATAACAGACTGCTCCGAATGCGTATCTGAAAGTATCGCCGACTTTTGCCTTCAAAAGACCACTTCAGGTTCAGAGTGAATGCCGTCTCTTGGAATTCTCACCGTTTTGTGATATATTGATGAGATAACGTAGTCGCCCGTCTATGCTCGACAAGATAGATGGCGAAGCATTCGACTTCTATTTCGATAAGTTTTCTACTCGTGGTAGTTGCATTTCAGAGAAATTAATAGCTTCGCACGCTAATTGTGGCCCACAGCTTTCACTGGCTTGTCTGTGATTGTTGCTTCAAATTTTCCACCCGAACTCGAACTGAATATCGAGACTTGTTCCTGCAGCGTAAAGACTGACCGAAGTGGCGCCTCGCGCCGCTGCCTCGTAACCCAGTTGGTACTCTTTCTCTGCCATGTGCAACACAGCATGTGATACGGCCATACGTAAAGTTCTTCGCGCGTTTGCTCCTTTTCCGACGACAGTCAGCCACTTCTGATGACGACGATGCCTTAGAGTTGTAACTTTTTCAAATTGATTATGGAAAGTAAGAACCTGTGATATTACTTTTTTAATATTGTAATAATTTTCTTATCTGTATGTTGTATGATTCTGTTTTATTTTAGGTGTTAGATGATTATAAATGTGTTGGTCTCTTAGTATGTTTATGTATATTATTTCCTTGTACATTTCCACTTGTCCTCGGACAAGGCGTACCTACTGCCACAGATGCGGACATAATTTAGCATGTACTCTGATAAGCTCACCTCCGTCACGTCCTCTATTTATTCAGTTTGGATTTCGATGTCTCATAATGTAGCCATACTGTTTATGTATTCTACTTGCAACTATTGTTTTATATTAGCTATCTATATTATTTCAATAAAGAGAATATTGTAAAGTTGTAGCTTTTACTGAATTAGTGGCGCCCGTACATTACAACTGTGCAAGACGGATGACGCAAACCTGCGTTTTTAACGCGCTTGGTTTCCATGCACTACACTTAACTACGCAGTACATGGAGCCTTTCTCTGAATGGTCCTGCTAACGAATGTTTATACAAACGCGACCTCACTCTGAGTTAATGATCTGTGGTAAATATAGAGCACGAAACAGCTCTGTACTTTCCTCTGTTGCTCTGCTCTGCATTTGGTCCGCGTTCAGATTTTAATCAGTTTACACCCATGACAGAAAGACGTAGTTATTACGGGAAAATACCCTGCAAAAGATGAAATTTCAGCGGAATTATTGGCGGACACATTATCTGATGTTCCTGACAATACTGATAGTGACTGTAACTCTTCCGTTATTGGAACTAGGCAAAACAAAATTGAGCGTCCTTTACCGAGCTACGGTGACAGTGAACAAAGCACAAATGATAGTAATGATGACACTAGAAAAACAGATAAAACACCAAATTTAGGGACATTTAACAAACCCAGAGGTTAAGCAAATTTCCTCTGACGCAACTAAAGTGCCACATTAGAGACAGATTCTTTCATATGTTGTGTGAAGAAACGAATCTATATTACTTACATCAGGAAAGAAAAGTATGTTACTGTTGATTGAAATGGACAGATAGCAGAAATGTTTTTTTTTAATAATAGGACAAGGCAAAACGAATAAACTAAAGGATTATTGATCTACAGATCCATTTTAGATGTTCTATTTTTAAAAAACTTATAAGCTGTAATAAATTTGAACAAAGGGTCTCCTCAGTTAAGATAGGCAAAATGCCCCCCATCGCGAATAACCAAACTAACCGATTGGATATCTTTCTTTGGTCAAAAAAACATGTTTGGCAGGGTTGGCAGATCACGTACCTCCCCCCCTTCTGGCTAGGGGCCAAAAAAGTGATTTTTTCGATTTTTTTTCAAGTTTTGTCGTGAACGAAAAATTCCGAAAAAATTCATGAGTATAGGTGACAGGAATGCCTTTCAAAAAAATTAAAATTCTCCAGATTTTTTCTGTGATTTTGTACACCAAATTTTCTTTATTCTTATATCAAAATACACATCATGAATTTTTTTAGATTTTTTGGTTGAGGGCCGACTCTAAAAATCGATTTTTCGCCGTTTTATCAACTTTCAGAGCAGATGCGTTTTTAAGGGCATTTGACCTCAAAATCAGATTCTACGGGAAATTTTACATATCTATAGGCACCAAGCATGCATAATTTCGCTGCTTTTTAGCGTTTTTTAGTCAATTTTAATATTTTAAGGCATTTTTTCGACATATTTGGCGTTTTTAGGGCTGTTAAGGCGTGGTGTGCATTTTTACGGGTATCTTTTTTTTTTTTTTAAATTTTTATTGACACTAGTCATTTCTGACTAACCTTCAATTTTTCTCTACAGTGGCTTAAAACTAAATACTTGTCTAAAAAGTCCCTTCGGTCTTAACTTAGTCTCTTAAGAGGATTACACAATTTTCACGTGTTTTTAGCACTTTACTCTGCTTTTGCACTATTTTCACTTCACTGCACGAGCTCGAAGGGCTTGGTTCTTCTAAGCCTTCGTTCCAGATCAGCATTGTTCAGAAGTTGCAGTACTTCGGTGTTCACGTGTGAGTGGAGTCTCTCTTCATGTTTTCCTGCAAACTTTTTGATCTCATCCATGACTGTAGGGATTTGTAAGTCCCTATGTAGATGGTCATTCCGGAAGTACCATGGTGCATCCACGATGCTTCTGAGAACTTTGTTCTGAAAAACTTGTATTTTATTTATATGATTTTTTGCGGCACATCCCCAAAGCTCGATCCCGTAGGTCCATATGGGCTTTAATACTTGTTTATACAGTAGTATCTTGTTATGTATGGATAGTTGGGATTTTCTTCCAATTAACCAATACATTTTCCTGTATTTTAGGTCAAGCTCTATTCTTTTCTTTTCACGTGTTCCTTCCACCGGAGTTGTGCGTCCAGGGTCATCCCAAGGTACTTTGCATTATTGCTGTATGGTATATTGGTATTGTTTATTGTTATTGGTATATGTTCACGGTGCTTATAAGCAAAATCAACATGTACCGATTTACTTTCATTGATTGTTATTCGCCACTTTTTAGTCCAAGTATTTATGCTGTTACTTGCTTGCTGTATTTTCCTAGCTGCCTCTTCACTGTTGTCGCCGATAGCTAATATCGCCGTATCGTCCGCAAATGTGGCGATGGTGACGTCTTCTGTTTGTGGGATGTCGTAGGTATATAGCAGGTAGAGAATTGGTCCCAATACGCTACCTTGGGGTACCCTGCTTTGATTTCTCTCATGCTGGAATATTCGTCTTCTTGTTTAACCCGAAACATTCTTCCTGAAATATAGGATTCTAGTATTTCCGCGAATTTTTAGGTAATAACTTTTTAAGTTTATATATTAAGCCTTCATACCAAACTTTGTCGAATGCTTGGGCTATGTCTAAAAATATGGCCGAGCATATCTTTTTCCTTCATAGGCTTTCTCGATTATGTCGGTAATTCTGTGGACTTGATCGATCGTTGAATGGTTGTTCCTAAACCCGAATTGATGTGTAGGTATTAGGTTTTACTTTCAATTATTGGCTTTAGTCTTTTAATATCAGTTTTCAAATAGTTTAGAAATTACCGGCAACAGTGAGATTGGTCGGTATGATTTCACTTCATTTGGTGGTTTTCCCGGTTTTGGAATCATAATGACTTCAGCCATTTTCCAAGCGTCCGGTACATGCTTTAATCTAATCGCTGCGTTGATCAAGTTGGTGAGCTTAACAATTCCTTTTCTAGGAAGATGTTTGAGAATTTCCCCAGTAATCAGGTCATAGCCTGGAGCTTTCTTTGGGTTGATGTCAGTCTTGATTGTCTTCGTAGTTTCCTGGGTGTTACCAAATCTATCATGCTATCTTCGCCTTCATTTTCTGGCAAATCTTGGTTAATCTGAGTTTCGTTTGATTGAAAGGTTTGTTCAAGGTGGTTGGCGAACGCTTCAGCTTTTGTTGGTTATCGCGTGCCCAGCTACCATTTGCAGTTCTTATTGGCGGACTATGTATACATGGTCGTTTCAGTTTTAGTGGACTTCCAAAGAGAATAGTCCGTTTCTTTGTTATTGGTTAGCTCTCGTAAATAATGGTTTATGGATTCGTTCTTGATTTCCAAAATTTCTCTTCTCAGTCTTTGAGTTATATTGTTTAGTCTATTTTTGTTGGCAGGTGTTCTAGTCTGTTGCCACTTTTTCTAAGTTTTCGTTTTCAGCTACCAACTCCTTGATTTCTCTAGGGTAGTTAATTCCCTGTGTTTTCTCTTGATTTCTGGGGTATTATTCCAGGCAGACTGTTGTATGTTAGTGACAAATCTTTCAGCTTCCTGTTCCAGTTGATTTATTGTTCTGAGTGGTACATTTAACTGAATGCGATTGCTCAGTTCTTCCTTAAATCCATTCCAGTCTGTTCTTTTATTGACCAGTGTTGGATTATGTTCTTTTCTAATTATGTTTTCACTCAGAGTTAGAACTACTGGCGAATGGTCAGAGTCCAAGTCAAAATTTTCTTCTATTGTTACGTAGTTGATCGATACTTTCCTTGATATAAAGAAATCCAGCAAGTCTGGAATCTTATCTGGATCGGCAGGCCAATATGTTGGTTTACCTGTTGTCAAGTAGTTGCACCCCAGTTCAGCAGCTGCTTCGTGTAACTCCTTGCCTTTGGTAGTGGTCAATCTCGATCCCCATCTTGTGTTTTTGGCGTTAAAATCGCCACCTATTATAAACCTTTCCCCTAGACTGTTTAACACGTTGAGGTAGCTTTCTTTTTCTGATTATGTCTCGGAGGACAATATATTGCAGCTAGGGTAATCTTTTGCCCTCTAGGGTTAATTATTACAGCTGTTACTTGGTTTTCTTCTAGTTCAAGACCCATTTCTTCATAGTGAGTAATGTTATCCCTAATTATTACGGCACTCCCACCCCTAGCTGTGTTCGATGGATGGATAGTGTGATAAAACTTGTATCCTCTGAAATTAATAAAAAATCTCTAACAAGGTGGGTTTCAGATATGAGGCACACATCTATTTTTGTTGTTCTAAGAATGCTTGCAGGTCAGGTTGCTGCTGCCTGATTCCATTAGCATTCCAAGTTGCAATCCTAATATCTTTGTTGGTCATTTTTGCTGGTTGAGGCAGCTGCTCTGTTGCTATTCTCTAGCTTCTGAAGTCTTCCGAAAACGATTCAAGCATCTTTTCTTGCCGGTCTAGTTTTGCTATGAGCGTGAGGAGCAATTGGTTAGTGGAGGCTTCTGGAGTTCTCGGTTCGGTCTGTTGTTCGGGTTTTTAACGCTTTGGGCGTATGTTTTCTCACTGTTGACTTGTGGGTAGGATTTAACAGGTTTCGTTATATTCGGCTCCTTATGTTTTCCTTGTGTTGTTTTATTTCTTCGTTCTTGGAACGTTTTCCTTCGACACATCCTCGATAGCTAGCCGGGTGCTCCTCGCTGCAATTTGCACATTTTGGCTTTGTTTCTTTTAGTTTACTACATTCTGCAGTTATGTGTTTTCCTGCGCATTTCACGCATCTCGGCTCTCTGCGGCAGAACTTTTGCGTATGTCCGTGTAATTGACACCGCTTACATTGTGGTACCAGTTTCGTTTTTTGAGGGGTTCAATTCTCACTTTTGCTCCTAATATGCTTTTGATTCCGTATATAACTTTGATATCTGCTTCGTGGTGGAAGGATAGCATGAATAGTGGGAGCGCTTCTTCCTCACTTCATTTTCGCCATTTTGTTCTCAAATTTTTCTTTTTTTAGTATGTTTGTGGCGCTAACACACTTTAGTTTGCAGTTATTCAGCTCTGCAATAATTTTTTCTGGGGGAGAACTTGCTGGTAGTCCTCTTGCCATTACTTTTATGTCTCTGCTTTGTTTGTCCTCGTATGAATGCCACTGTAGGTTCAAATCTACAAGACATTGTATTGTTTTGCTAAACTCTTCACGATTTTCAGCATTGATTTTTATTTGATCATTATTCAGAGCTGTTACCTTGAACAGTATTTTATTACTTTGTAATTGGTTGTAAAGTAAGTCATAATTTGTGACATTGCTTACAATAATTGGTGGTGGGTTGGGTGTTTTCTTTTCTTTATTTTGTTGTATCGGTTTGCTGGTTGTTGGCTGGTCTTGAGTAGAACCTGGTGAGTCGCTTGCTTTTCTTTTCTTGTTTTTCTTTTAGTGGCTGTTATCCAGCCAACTTCTTTGGCTAATTCCTCTTCATCAGTTTCGTAATTTATTGAGACAGATGGCTTATTCTTGCTGGCGTTGTTTTCGTCGCCCTGGTTAAATACTTCTTGTTGCTTATTATTTTGTCTGCTCTGCATTGATAATTGCTCCCGGAGCATGTTTATCTGGCCTTGCATATTATTTAAGGCAGCTGAAAGTTTTTCTCTTTCTGTACGTTCACAAATCCAGGCATTGTATAATGCTTGTTCATTCTGACTTCTAAATTGATTTTCCTGAAATAAGGCTTGATTTTGTTGTGCCAGTAGTGCTTCTCCTGGTGTCGCTGGTCGCGTATACGGATCCATGTCGATTATTTCTCGGGTTTCGTATTTACAATTTAATATTTAATATTTTAATTTTATTTTACCTTGTCTTATCACAACTGGCCTCGCATGTTCGCGACGACCGGTTATCACGTTTGGCTTGTGCACTTTCTTATTTACGAGCTCGATCGGAACACGTCTTTACTCCGCAAAAATCAAACACACACTACGGGTATCTGACCACAAAATCTGATTCTACGGAAAATTTTACATAGGTATGAACCTAAGAAGCAACGCGACAACCTTATTTTTTCACGATTCTTAAGCTTTTTCAAGTCCTGGCTAGATTTACTTTTTTGAATAAAAAGCATTCACCTCCTCCTCTGTTTCAGAGGCCAACCATGTCCGATTTTCGCCAGTCTCCGCCTAGAAAAAAAGCACGAGATGAATCGAAGTGCGTAAAATGCACAAAGCGACTGCGAAGTCAAAGTCGTAAGTCAACAAGGGAAAAAAATTGGTTCTCGGGCGAAAGCAGTCAATTTCTCTGCCACGTACGATTTACACGTTCAAGGAGGCGACGTCGTGTGCAAACGCTGTTATGCAAGTCTCAGAGTTAGTAGGTCTAGAAGAAAAAAAGCAGAATCAAAGTGTTGGGTTGATACAATACAATGCCAGGCATTGTTCCAAACGATTCTGAGCAACCATCTAGCGACTTTCAAAACTCTGCAGATTGCAGATTGATGACGAGCTTCGGATGCCAAGAGAATCAGTATCCCAGTCTAATAGCCAAACTACATTGAATAATGGTGAACCAGAAACGGAAACTGAATCTCAGTCGTCTTCATCCCAATCCCAGTCTCAAACATCGAGTGGAACGGAAACTGTAATTATGCAATTCAACCGAGTGGTCGCAAGTAAAAAATATCGTTTTATTTGTCATTCAGTTCAAGATCTTCGTGACGTGCCTTTTGACGCTAGAATGCAAGTTTTTGTGAAGAGAAGAATCGATGTTGCAAGCAGCACCTGTTAGATAAACGTTTTTATGAAAACGAATTCGATAGAACGGTTGTTTATTCCAACGATTCTGATATTGAGGTAGAAGTACAAAATTCATGGAAAAGCTGTCAATAAGCGCAGAGTCACGAGTCATTGATAATATTGGAAACTTTGACATGTCAGATGAAAGAGTAAACTCTTTGAGCGGATTTGCCTGGAGTAATGTCCTCGAGTTACACAAAATACTTACGATGCGAGATTAAGATAGTAGAAATGTTCTCCAAGCTCTTGTTTAAATTTCGATTTGGAAATTCGGACAATATAATAGCAGCTGTGATGCAACTGAACGAGCGGATTGTAAACGACTCGATTCACTCAGTCTTGAATTGTTTTGAGAAAGAAGTTCTTCCAAAGTACTTTGGCATTGATGCAAAAAGATTTTTTCTTAGCCAAACTGCTCCAATAGCCCAGTTATTGCACGATAACTGATAAATTAGTCGTAATTTGCGACGGCATTTACTTGAGACATGAAAAGAGCGGCAACAACATTTGCCAGAGAAAATCGTATCCGGGTCAAAAAAAAAACATCAATGTGTAAGCCCTTCACAATTTGTACATCAAACGCATACATAATTGATGTCGCGAGATCATTTAACGCCACCCAAAATGATGCTCAAATATTGGAGCAAATATTGGCAGATCCAAATGGAATTACCAATATACTAAGACCAGGAGATGTTTTCATCTTGAATAGAGGATTCTGTGACGTTGTGAAACTATTTAAAAGTAAAGGCTACATGGTTCTTATGGCGTCTCTAAAAGGGAAAAGGAATCAACTCACAGCCGAGAAATCTAATTTTTCGCGATTCGCCACCAAACTTCGCTGGGTTGTAGAGTCCATTCACGGCATCTTAACCCAAAAATGTAGATTGCTGCACAATCAATTTCGTAATTCAATGTTACACGATGCTCGCGTGTACTGCAAAACTGCTAATTTCTTGCAAAATTTCTTTGGCAAAAGACTGAATGTTTTGGACGATAAAACAAGATTATCATGGATCGAATGTCTAGAAACTTGAATGTAAATTCTTTAGCTGGAAAGATAAGTAAGGATAATTTGAACAGGAAGGCGGTCCCATTTGAAACCACAACTTCAGAGGAAATTGAAGACTTTTCGGAATTGACCTTGGTCGATCTAGAAATTATATTCACCGGTTTGTACCAACTTGCACAAGCAATATACTACTTGAGAGAAATGCTCGGGAAGACGGATTGCTTCATCTGAAATATCTTAAAGAGGAACCAGGCACTATACGGTTTGAAGTGAGATCGCGCCACATTAACGTCAGAACCTATAAATGCTACATTCAGTATGACAAAGAAGAAGTCAGAATTGATGCTATAACGGGTTACTGCTGCACCTGTGCAAACGGTTTGCGGACGGTCGGTTGCTGCTCCCATGTGGCCAGTTTAATTTGCCATCTATCTTACGGCCGATATTTATCAAGAATTGTAAGGCCTGCAGAAATGCTTACCAAGATCTTTGATACGGAAAATATGTATCCAGTGATCGACGAAGATAGCGATGAAGATTAATCGAAAAGGATATGAAATTTTAATTTCAAATATTTTTCATCCACTCGTAATTAGTACAATTAACGTACATAGACTTCCCAGATTATAATTTATTCTGTTATCGCGGTGTAACGTAAGGTATTATATTTTGTCAATTATAATTACTAGAGTAGTTTGACACTACATACTTTTTAAAAAAAAATTTAAATCAATAAATATTTGTTTATTTTCCACCATTAACAACGTTATTCCACGTGATTTTTAATACCTGTACCTATTTAAAATTTTCCATAGAATCCAATTTTGGGGACAGATATTCGTAGAAATCGATCCCTGCACTTTAAAAACCGTCACAACGGCAAAAATGCGGAAAAACGATTTTTTTGTAAAAAAAAAGTCTTAGTCAAAATAGCCTAAAAAAACTGAAAAAGAGTAAAATTATGTTTCCGGTGTCAATATCTATGTAAAAATTTTCCGTAGAATCCGATTGTGTTAGACGTCCTTAAAAATGCATCGCGGTGCTCTGAATGTTGATAAAACGGCGAAAAATGGCCAAAATGGAAAAAAATCGATTTTTAGAGTCGGCCCCAGCTCCAAAAAATCTGAAAAAATTTATTAAGGTGTATTTTAACATAACTTTTCATAAAAATAAAGAAAATTTGGTGTACAAAAACAGAAAAAAATCTAAAGTAATTTAATTTTTTTATGGGGGTATATCGGGAGTGCCGGCGGACAAAAAAAAATTTTTTTGAAAGGCATTCGTATCACCTATACTTATACATTTTTTCGGAATTTTTATTCACGAAAAAATTTGAAAAAAATTCCTAAAAATTACTTTTTTGATCCCTAGCCAGGAGGGGGGGGGCACGTAATCTGTCAACCCTAGCAAACGTGTTTTTTTGACCCAAGAAAGATATCCAATAGGTTAGTTTGGATATTCGCGATGGGGGCATTTTGTCTATCTTAACCAAGGAGACCCTTTTTTGATGGTACTTGTGTTTCAAGAACAATGAACTGCAACAATCAACTAATAGGTTTTTTGAAGTTCAACTGTCCATTTATAAGCCAAATAAACAACTTTCCTTAGATGAAGCAATGATTTCCTGGAGGTGTAGACTTAGTATACGAACATATAACTCGGAGAAACTTATAAAGTATGGCGTACTTGTTGGTTTGTAGACTTGCATTTAGGAATTTATGCTGGTGAAAGAAAAAAAATCAGGAAACTATTTTTATACTTTTAAAACCTTACTTGAATGAACATGTCTACTATTAGAATCATATGACAATTGTTTAAAGTCACCTTTTAACACAAGTTAGAGTATATGGAACAATTAGAGTGAAAGGGGATCTTTCTCCAGAAATGAAAAACGAATTACAGTATCTGAAACCACATTCAGGAGAAAGGATGAAATTCCTGGAAAAATAGTGGTGTTATTAATTTAATTTCCATAAATCATAATTCAACAATGGTAGATGAAGAAAAAACCTATTTGTATTTTACAGTATGCATATTCATGAGCTTGTTTATTATTCTCCCTTGAGAAGAAAGTTGCATTTTGACTTATAAACTGCACTTTTCAATTCTTTTCAAATCGAAAACTAAACTCCACATCAAAAATGAGATACAAAAAATTATTGCCCAAACCTCTTGAGGGCTCTGGGAAACTTTCGGGTTATATGCGCCCGTGCTATTTGAGATAAAAGGTCAGCTATAAATTTTATTTACATTTAATAATACTTCACGGAAATAAGGCCGCCATGCTAGACGTGCCGAATTACGGGTATCAGTACTGCAAAATCAACAACCTGTGACGTACGACCAATAAAATCAATCAAGGCACATTTCAACAAAATTTACCGATACGGCAATTACAACAGCCATACTTAGCCTCACAATCGCAACTGCAGGCACAACTTCAAGTAACGCCGCATTATTTCTTAAAGTATTCATCGCAAGACACAAATCAACATTCAGCAATTACTCCAATGCAAACAAATAATGACGATTCCTGGCAAACGCCAACTCCAAAAAAGACAAAACGCTCTGATAATGACTTACATCGCCATTAGAAACAAAAAAACAGACAATTACTGGTTAAACGCTACAGAAACCTCAAACCGATATCAGCCTCTCGCAGAAGAGCGGATCGAAAATACCAGCACGGAAGAAGTACAACCACCACCAATATTTGTTTACGAGGTTAATAATACCAAACCCCTTATCGACATGTTAAAAGAAAGAGTAAAAGATCAATACACACTCAAACTGATAGGAAACACGCAAATCAAAATACAGCTCCATAAAGCCGAATATTACAACACCATTGTTAAAATATTAAAAGACAAACATACAGAATTCCACTCGATTCAAAATAAAACCGATAGAAAAAATAAAGCGGCACTGCGAGACATGCATCCCTCAACCGACCTCAAAGAACTAACGGCAGAAATTACAAGTCACGGACATCAAGTATTGAACATTCATAACATAAAACACAGAATTACAAAACTTCCGCTCCCCTCTTTGTAGAACTTCAGCAACACAATAATAACAAAGACATCTACAAAATTGATTTATTAATGTACTCTGAAATACGATTTGAACCTCCACACGTCAAGAGAGAGGTTATTCAATGCCAAAAATGTCAAAGATACGGACATTCAAAAAATTACTTCCGGCGAACACCTAACCAAGGACTGTACGCGTAAAACTAAAAGTACAGACGTAAAATGCGTTAATTGCCAGGGCAACCACCCAGCTATTTATAGAGGATGTACGGTAGCCAAGAAAATACAAAAACGAAAATTTCCCTCCTTACGCTCAAGGCAATCTAAAACTACACCTCCTTCAAACTCATTAGTACAACAGGGACTGACGTACTCACAAAGAACGCAGGGAATCAGCCCAGAACCGCCTATTACCACACCACAACTACCCAACAAAAATTCACCTACATCAGATAACAATCTAGAAGAAATGATGGTCAAACTGATGGAAAGAATGGACACTATGCTCAATCTTTTAACAGCCCTGGTCAGCAAATTTCAATCATAATGGACAACGCCTTAAAAATCGTAATCTGGAACGCCAACGGATTAGCACAATACAATTTAGAAGTCAAACAATTCCTCATAAACAACAACATTGATATTATGATGATATCGGAAACACATTTTACACATAAAATATACATGAAAATACCCAAATATTCAATCTACGCAACCAATCATCCAGACAACACTGCTCACGCAGGAACTGCACTTATAGTTAAAAATACTTTAAAGCACTATGAACTTCCCACCAGGAACACTTATAAGCTACCACCATCGTTGTACAAGAACAGAACAAGGAAATGGTATTCTCTGCAATTTACTGCCCGCCCAAGCACAACATATTCAAACAGCAGTTCACCGACTTCTTCCAAACGCTCGGACCCCACTTTATAGCAGGAGGAGACTATAATGCAAAACACCAAACTTGGGGATCTAGGTTACGGTCACCAGAGGCAGAGAGCTATTGAAATCCATTGAAGATAACAATCTTCAATACCTATCAACAGGTCAACTGGCCCACCGATCGACGAAAACTTCCTGATCTCCTGGATTTTTGTGTGATCAAAGGAATATCTGGTAGATACACCAAAGCTAAATCCAATCTAGACTTTTCATCTGACCACTTCCCGATAATCGTAACATACATACAGCGCAAAAATACTAACAAGAAGTACCCCTCCCACTCTGTATAATAAGCGAAGAAACTGGGAGTATTTTCGAGAGATCATCCAAGAAAAGGTGAAATTAAACATTCCTTTGAAAACGGACATTTACCTATTCAATGCAGTGGAACATCTCAACCAAACTTTACATGATGCTGTCTGGGGAGCAACTCCTGACAACGAAGAACAGGGTACACTTGACCGTTGCCCTCTGTTTATTAAACAAAAAATAGCTGAAAACGAAGACTTCGACGAATTTGCCAAAACAGTAGATCCCCACGAGACAAAACTAATTTTAACCATGCTACCCAAAATTTAAAAACTCTCCTGAAACAGCACAAAAATCAGGAAATACAAAATTACCTATCTAACACCTTACGAAGCCACAGATGCCTCACTCTGGAGAGCAACAAAGAAATTAAAAAGACCAACTACATTTATACCTCCAATCAGACTCCCAGATGGTAGTTGGGCTCGAAGCGACGAAAAAAGCAGCAGCATTTGCAAAACACATGTCTACAGTGTTCCAGCCAATACCCAGAACCTGCACAGTGGAAGAAGAACAAACAATTCATTACACATTAGCGGAACCTCCTCTAAAGCCTGTAAAAGTCAAACAAATAATAACTGCTGTCAAAAGTCTTAATCAGCATAAAGCACCAGGATGTTTTACTCACGACAGGTCTATTAAAACAATTGCCAGAAAATGGCAGAAAATGGCAATGCAGCTTTAAGACTTAAAATATTCCCCGAACAGTGAAAAGTTGGGCAAATATTAATGATTCCAAAGCCCGGAAAAAACCCAGAGGACATTACCTCTCACCACCAATTAGTCTGCTACCTAGAATCTCTAAACTATTTTAAAAACTGTTTCTACAAAAAATACAATCCATGCTTGCAGACAGAAATATACTCCCACATCAGTTTGGTTACAGGGAAGGACACGGTACAATAGAACAAGTTCATTGAATAGTGACAAAAATAAACCACGACTTAAATCTTAAAATATACTTCTTCTTCTTCTTCTTCTTTCTCGTTTCCCATTTATGCCTCACAGCGTTAGGTCCCTTATCCATTTCCTATAGGGTTTCCTCTCTCTTGCCATTCTTTTTACCTCCTCCATATTTTTTCCTCTTTTCCTAGCCGATAGCCTTACATTGTCTTCCCATTGTATTCGGGGTCTGCCTTTAGTTCTTCTTCCCTCCATTCTTGTCTCCATTATCAGTTTTGGGTATATTTCGATGTCCATGCGGTGCACGTGTCCGTACCACTGTAATTGTTTGTTCTCAATTTCGTGGACAATTGGGTATTGGTTCAGTTCCTCCCTTATGCTGTTGTTTCTTATCTTGTCCCTTCTAGTCTTTCCCAGAACTCTTCTGAAGTATTTCCTCTCCGATGCAGTTATTTTTGACCTATATTTATCGGTTATTGCCCATGTTTCTGCTCCGTATATCAGAGTCGGGGTGAATATTGTTTTAAATTGGTGCATTTTCGCTTTGGTGCTTATTTCTTCCTTTCCTACGATGATGTTGTTTATCTGATAATAAATATTATTTGCTTTGTTTATTCTATTGTTTATTTCGTCATCTATTCTTCCATCATTTTTTATATATGCGCCTAAATATTCATATTTTTCAACATATTGTAGCTGAGTTTCATCCAGGAAAATGGGTTCTTCTATTTCTTCTCTGTTGTTTTCTTGATATTAGTATTTTACTTTTTTGTGTGTTTATTTCCATTCCCCTTTCCTCGAGGTTTCGTTTCCATATATTTATGTTGTGTTGTAGCTGTCTTGTGTTTGTTGCCATTACCAGGATGTCGTCCGCATAAATTAGGTCTTGTGTGTTTGTAGGATTCATATTGTAATACCCTAATCTTGATTTTCTAGTTTCATTTTTGTTTTCCTTATTATACTGTTCATGTATACTATGAACAGTAAAGGGCTTAGCTATCCTTGTTTATACCTTTCCCATGTTAAATTCCTTTGACTTTTCCCCATTTATTCTGACTATTCCTATTGTTCTTTTATTCATGCTCTTTATTATTCTTGTCAATTTGGGGCTTGCTTGTAATTCTTCCAGGGCTTTCCACATTTGTTCCCTCGGCACCTGGTCGAAAGCGGCTTTTAGATCCAGAAATGCTAGAAACAGGTTTCTGTTCTTGTCTATCATTTTGCTGATGATTAGCCTAATAGTGTGTATGTGGTCTTGCGTCTGTTTACCTGGGCGAAAAGCGGCTTGTTCGTCTTCTAGTTTGCGGGACTTAAAAGATACTTCACTGCTGTATTCCTCGACATTAACCAAGCCTTCGATAAGATTTGGCACACGGTACTAATATATAAAATTAGAAGGGATCTTCCAGAAATGTATGAACTTATCCGGTCATACCTAGAAGGAGTGCCACAGGGAAGTATATTAGGACCAGTTCTCTACCTTATATATATACAGCAGATTTGCCCACAATTCCTCAAACACTCACAGCCACCTACGCCGATGATACAGCAGTGCTAGCATCACATTCAAACCCTCGTGTAGCTTCTAACTACCTCCAAATCATCCTTAATAAAATACATACCTGGTTACAACTATGACGTATACAGGTTAACGAAACAAAATCCGTACAAACAACCTTCACACTACGAACAGAAACCTGCCCATCAGTGACACTTAATGGTGAACCTATTCCTCAACAAGATAACGTCAAATACTTGGAAATTCATCTGGACAGACGCCTCACATGGAAAACACACATAATGAAAAAACGAATTCAATTAGGGCTCAAATTCCGACAAATGTATTGGTTAATTGGAAAAACATCCTCATTATCCCTAGAAAATAAGTTGCTACTGTATAAAACGATCATGTAACCGATATGGACATACGGACTCCAACTCTGGGGATCGGCCAGCAATTCCAACTTAGAAATCCTCCAACGCTTTCAAAATAAAGTCATAAGGACGATAGCTAACGCCCCACCTTATGTCCCCAATTGGGTTCTTCAACAGGATCTTCCTCTCCCAACCATACACGAGGGAATTGGCAGAGCTAGTGCAACATATTTAAGAAAACTTGGTGTTCACCCCAACATCCTAGCAGCAAATTTACTTGAAAATCAGTGTATTCAACGTTTAAAAAGATACGATCCATTAGACTTAGAGCCGCGATTTCAGTGATCAGTGTAATTTGTGATCTCTTCAGCACCGACGCAGTTCAATCTTACTAGGCAAGAATGAAGTCAGTGGATTTTATTTTTACAGGATATTGCATGTCTATTAGCCAAACTATTCACTTATTGTTGATGTCCAACAGATTGTAAATGTGCAGTAATTAAAAAGAATATATGCGCAAACGTGCTAGAGGAAGTTGTTAGAAGTGAACGAAGTACAAGAACATATCTTACTACATTCTGCTTAACCCTTTGAAGCACAAATTTCGATTTTATTTCCGATTTTAATGGCATTTGGTATGGGCCGTCTTTATGTGTAGAAAAATGATGGGGTATATTCCCTTTTGCAAAAAATTTTTATTTTAACTTTTGTAAGTGGTTACGTTATGAAACCACAATGCAAGTATCAGTGAACACAAATGACATACCTAATCAAATTTTTTCTGCATAAAAAATTGCACTTTGTTTCAGGTCATACAAAATCGAAAGATTACATAGATTATTTATGATATGTTAGAAAACAGTTTCTTTCTGCCAGTAAACACAACCCGATTTTGCACTGTATGCAACTCCATTTGGTTCGATGAGGTTTTTTGGCCGTACTACACTGAGCACGACGTCTCGACATTCCGTGCACAGATAGATGTTTTGCTTAATCACGTCGTTGATCTATTGGCACATAGGGCTTGAATCTGGATACAACTTTTTCAGTAGAAGATCGCCTTCCACAAGAGCCTCTTGAAACGGAAGCCTTAATAAAACTAAGTTTTACTTCACATCGGAAAATCTTGGGGCTCTTAGCACTATTAGGGCAGTTGACTTCAGTCATACTTCCATCTTTCTCCCTTTTATTTACTTTAGTTTGATCTATAGGAGAATCTAGTAGAGAGTAGCTGAATAGTTATTTTGTCTTTCCATTTGATACAAGATACTTTGCCTCTATAAACTACCCAATCAAAATCTCCTCGATTCATTTGCTCATCGCCTTTCAATCCAGTGGAAGATTCGTTCTGTTTGCGCGTACAGTAAAAGGTCAGTTGTAAAATAATTGTCAAAGTAAGCGTGATGTCTTTTCCTTCGAGACCTTAAGTCATGTCAAGCACTACCCGTTCACCTAAAACTTTCTCAGCTTTCTTGTATATATTTCAAAATTACTTAGATAACCTTTTTTATAGGCGCATGCCCAAATTTTGAACCCCCTTTTCACGGGTTTCATTGACATATACTGCTTGAACGCAATTCGGCCTTTGAACTTCACCATGCTCTCATCGATTGACACTTTTTTTGATGGGAAATAATATTTCTGGACCTCTTTCTTCAGTAGTTCAATGTAGGATCTGATTTTGAACAATTGATCAAAACCGGGCTCACCTTTTTTTGCCATTGTTGGATTGTCATTGTAATAGAAGCTAGTTAGCAGGGAGCCAAACCGATTTACGGCTATTTTTGATGCTATGAAATCATCACGCAGTTCTGGACGCGAAAACCAATAATCGCGAAAAGAGAGAGACTTTTTTATACCCATGAGTAAATTTACCCCAATAAAAATTGTCATTTCCTCCTCAGTTGTTGGAATAAAGTTTTTTTCCTGGGTGGCATACAAGTTTGTTTGTTCTGCAACCAGCCGAATAGCATCGCCCAAAAGAAGCAAGAAGAAATCTATAGGTTTTGTGATATCAGGTGGTACTTCAGAGCTGGTACCAGTTAGTTGCTGAAAATGATTAGGTTTTGGATCAATTTCTTGTTTTTTCCAGTTCGCAAAGTGGATAAGTGGTATATTGTCTTCTCGATCGTCTGGATCTTCATCAATACGGCTCCCAAATCATCGTCACTCAAAATAGTTTCCTGAGCAATCGCTTCGATAGTTTCATTATTTTCAACGATGTTTTCAATTATTTCTTCCTCGTTTTCGCTTATTATTGACTCTCCATCAGAAGGAATTTCATCAAGCAAAGCGTAAGCTTCATCGTAGGTCAGTTTCGAAAAATCATTTCGTTTTTCCATCTTAACCTAAAACAAATTTTTAACTTTAGTACACGCACACTGGTTCCGCCGCAAAACCATATCCGGTTGACAAAGTAAACAATAAACTATGTAAAACAAATATACTCACCTCTCTGCTAGTACTTGAGTACACATTCGTCCAAAAAACGGAGTAGTTATCTAACTTTTTACAAAAAATGTAGATAAAAAACGAAATCACTCACAGAACGTGGTTTTTGTGATAATATTGAATCTATACTAGCAACGCAGTTTTCACCAATTGCAAATTTGCGATGGAGATCGATAGATGGCGCACTAATACTTATGTAGCAAGTGTGGTTTTGCTGTAAAACCTGTCTGCGTATAGAAATAAAAATTAAGTAAGTGGTTTCTGTGTGGAACCACTATGCTTCAAAGGGTTTTAAGTCGTCTACAAAAAAATGTTTCAGAGGTATCACACCCTCAAGCACTACTAGGGTCTTTGATGAGTATTTCCTGAAAATTGCAGTTCGACTTAATAATCAGGGATTTGTTATGGATTTTTAAGAAAATACAGTATAAAATTTGATTTAAATGGTTTAGAACCCGGAAAATAAATTTAAGTGCCTCATGCCCAATGAGTTAACAAATGAAAACTTAAAACTTTGGGGAAACTCAAATGCGTTAAATAATTTGACCACTCTAATTTCAAAAACGATGATTTCCACATCAAACTGACAAATATTTAATGTTAAAGGTCCCTTCAACTAATTTTTAAGCGGAGATTTAGTGTTCTACTCTTATTAAAGCTGAAGAAACAAAGAAATTACAAATTTAATAACTTGGAAACGTTAAACGAAAAATCAAGAGGTGTGTGGAAGAAGAATTGCAAAAAAATTGATTAAACCATCAAAATGAAGTGCACACTGAAAAACTCTGTTGCATGATAATTAACAATATAATTGCGTCAACTATAAGGCGAAAGCATTCATAAATTCTCAATTAAAAGTCATCTTCAAGTCAAAAAACTTTTAACAATCTTAAACGAATCGATTACTCGAAAAATCTTGAATACAGCGACTATCAACATACAATAAAGATTGCAAATTAAAATCAAAACCTAATTATAGCTGCTTAATTATTATTACAATCTGTACTGAACAGTAATCACCTTACTTTAGCAATATAAAAGCACGAATTATTTGCTACCCCCACAAGGTGCATTGAACCAAAGATTAAGAAACAAAATTGGAATTAAATTGCTCATTTTTATTGTTTAATAGTGGTGACCTTGAAAAATAAATCAATTAGGAGATTTCGAAAAGCCTAACACCGGTTTTATCTGAACGATTTTGTGACTTCTTCACTTGCAAAAGTTGTTTTTGGTAATCCAAATGAAATTAAATTACAGAAGGCGAAAATTTAAATATTCACACAAATAAACATCGTGACTATAAAGAACAATCAAGTGAACAGTGAGGAAAACCCAACGTGCCGAAAATATTGACGAAGCTTTTGTGGAAAAAATCAAAACCAGTACAAACAAAGAAGAAGAAACACAAGACCATCAAAAAATAAAAATGGAGCGTTTTTTTGAAATGAGAAATTCAAAATTAGAAACAGATGAAATCAAGAATTGATTGTTCATAGACATAAATTGTCTGAAAAAACGTAACACCATTTACAAGTATAACTAAGCACTTTCACTAATAGGCGTATTGATACAAAACAGAGAGAAAGAATATCGGCTATGGGGCCTACAAAGGCTCTCCAAGACCACTCAAAGATCTCAAAATAGTCATAGAAAATGCAGTTTCGGCTTTTGAAAGTAGGCTGGGCCATCTTGCTGCTAGTCAAGGTTCACATTTGGAAATTCGGTTAGCTAAGTGAGAAGAAAAAATAATTATTGATCACCCTGTATATAATAAATGGGATATAGAAAACCATTTTGCAAAATCGGTACCGCATTTGCTCAATTTAGGCCAAAAATAAGAACTATTGTTGCGAAGTATTAAGCTGAAATGTGAATTCATTTCGAAACACAATTTATGAGCATGGATGAGACTTAAATTGGCCGTTATAAATTAAAAACTAAAATATAACCGAAACAGCAGATTCATTTCAAAAAACACAAGTCTATTCAGTCAACTGAAACGGTGTTAGTAGTATCAGTACTTTGAGACTTCAAAGGAATTCTTCTGATCGATTATCTTAAGAGAAAAACGGTTATTATAATATTACATAGCGCTTCTCAATAGTCTAAATACAGCAGTTTAGAAAGATGCAATAGTATAATCAAGAGAAAAGTGTTATTCCGCTGAAACAATGAAAAAAATCCTTGAGCAAAAAGATTATAGTAAGCTCAGTCCTTCACATCTGTTGCCAAGTCTGAGTAATAAGCTGCATTGACTGTTCTGGCATCTGTCAGAAAGTCTACACGGATAACCCCCTGCCAGTCCCAAAAGAACGTTACCATCACTTTTCCTGCCGAACGGCTCAGCGCTCTCTTGAGTTTTGGAGAATTGGTATGCTGCTACTCGCGTGATGACTGCTGGGATTCAGGAATGAAGTAGTGCATTCACATTTCATCGGTGACCAAAAATGTATCACCTTCGTCTTCAAACTGCTGTAGGGGACGACTGGCAGCTTGTATTCACCTTGCGATAGTGCAGGTATTTTTTCACAATATCTTCTGCACTACCAACACTGATGGCAGCATTGCTCAAAGTTCTTTGATAGTATTGCGTCTATACGATCAATATTTGGCTGGATGACGAATGTTCGCAACCGACGATCATGCGGTTTATTCCCCACGCGCTCTCTGTCCCCTTTGAAGCACTTACACCACTCAAACACACGGGTTCGTGAGTGACACTCTTCCCCATGCTGTTGTTGGGAGCCTGTGGTGAATTCCGCGGACGGGACGTTTTCTCCATCAAGAAATTTGATTACAATGTGTTGTTCCACGCTGCGTGGTACCTTCTGTGCATTGCCACTCCTAACCGTGCCGTAACACAACATGAGTACGCAAAAATGAGTCAGTGTGTACCTGACTGTTGAATACCCGCACTTTTCAAACCGGCCAATAAGGAACAGTTACTTAAAATAAGCGGGAAATTTTGATAGTTTTATTACTACATATTTTAGTTTTAATATATTAAACCCCTAGAAGAGGAAATGGAGTATTGGGGAAGTTCTGTACAGATAGAATAATAAACGACAACGGCAACAGAATGATAGACTTTTGTATCACTAATAGGATGTTAATCGGAAACAGTTGGTTCAACCACAAGGACATACATAAGATCACTTTCACAGCAGACAATCGAAATGCCAGGAGTACAATAGACTACTACACCTACACCCCAGAAACTAAATATGCTATATTAGATGTAAAAGCTATAAGAGGAGCGGAAATAAATTCCGACCACAAATTAGTCGCAGTAGATACAAGATTCTATGCCAGAGTACCGAAACCACCAGAAAAGGAGTACCAGAGGATAAAGACGGAAGAACTAAGGACAGAACAGAAAAAAATAGAATACTAGCATAAAATCAACGAATTGTTAAGACAACATGAAAGAGAGGAAGAGCAAAGAGGTCAATGGACGATAGACGAAAGATGGGAGAGACTCAAAACCACAATAATAAAAGCAGCCATAGAGGTATGTGGGGAAAAGAGAATTAGCCCAAAACAAAAAAGAACAAAATGGTGGAATGAAGAGATAAAACAGAAAGTCAAAGAAAAGAAGAGGGCATGGAAGAAATATCTGCAGACGAAAAGAGAAGAAGACAGGCAAAGCTATATAACATGGGAGGACTTTGGAAAGGAAATTGAGGAGAAATTCCGAGATAACACCAATAACAAGAAAGAGTTTTGGACGACAGTTAAACAACTAAGGGGAAAATATGGCAAAACAACATGGTGTATAAAAGATAAAAACGGAGTCATGGTCACAGAAGAAAGCAAAATCCTAGATACATGGAGTGAATATTACAAAGATAAATTTAAGGCAGAAGGAATAGAACCTGACAGGAGAAACATAAGGCAAACCCCAGCAGAAATGGAGGGTGAACAAATAATAACCACAGAAGAAGGAATAGAAGCAATTAACAGACTGAAATTAGGAAAATCGGCCGGAAAAGACGAAATCAGCCCCGAGATGGTCAAATACGGAGGTGAAAAATTGGGAGAGTGGATTCAAAGAGTATGCCAACAAGCCTGGGATGAAGAAGTCATACCTAAAGAATGGGAGGAGAATATAATCGTCCCAATACACAAAAAGGGAAATACTAATGATTGTGATAACTACCGAACCATCTGCCTGTCATCATGTATACAGAAGATATTCTCGAGAATAATTGAGACACGGATCAGAAATTACGTGGGCAATAAATTACAAGAGGAACAAGCGGCATTTCGGAAAAATAGACAAACACAAGATCACATATACACTATAAGAGCGGCGACGGAAAAGAGATTAGAAGAAGGAAAACCATTATACCTGGCATTTTTAGACATAAGTGCAGCCTTCGACAGTATACCAAAGAGGATTATATGGAAGGCCATGGAAGAGACAGGAGTACCCGACAAACTGACCAAAGTCACAAAAGCGTTATACAAAAAAGTAATAGGAACAGTCAGAATAAAGGGGAAGGAGTCGAAGAGCTTCAACATAGAAAAAGGAATCAAACAACAAGACTCCCTTAGTCCTCTCCTATTCATTATAGTTATGGACCAAATTCTAAAGAAGAGTAAACAGAGATCACTAAATTTAAAATTGGGGCACTGGAGAATGGAAGAAGTAAACCTCCAAAGCCTGGTTATGCAGACGATATTGTGCTACTGGCGGACACAGCCAGGAAATTACAAGCCGCAGTCAATAAGTGGAACAACAGTATACAAAATGCAGGAATGAAAATTAATGCAAAAAGCAAAATCATGAAAATTAGCAAACAAACAGGCAATGAGGATGAAGTCATGAATATTAGATGCGGACAGAACACCCTAGAAGTAGTAAAACAATATGAGTACCTGGGAGTAATATTAAGCAATGATGGGACATTAGAACAGGAAATAAGAAACAGAACATCAAAAGCAGCAAAAGTATACTACCAGATAAACACAACACTGGTAAATAAAAAAGAATTGAGAAAAGAAACAAAGTTACACCTATACAAAACAATATATGTACCAACACTGATATACGGAGCGGAAACTTGGCCCATGCAAGACAAACACAAAAGCAAAATCACTGCCGCAGAAACGAGGTATTTAAGGCGAATAATGGACAGGACCAGAAGAGATAGAGTGAGAAACATAATTACAAGAGAAGAGCTAAGTGTAGATCCGCTGATAGAAACCATACAAAATAGACAGCTGCAGTGGTATGGACATGTGGTACGTATGGACAGCAAGAGGCTCCCAAGGAGGATCATGGAAGCAAGAGGAGATGGGAAGAGAGGAAGGGGCAGGCCCAGAATGAAATGGATAGACAGTATTAAAACTGTGGTACAGCAGAGGGGAAGGAACATCGAGGAAGTAAAGAGGATGGTGCTCAACAGAAAGGAGTACCAAAAGTGGATCGAGGACCCTACACACAAGGGAAAGGACAAAGAAGAAAAAGAAGTATATTAAACACTGCACGTGCCTTATAAAAAAATTTACACTCTAGTGCAAATCACAATCAGTTCTTTCTTCAGAACCATCAGTTTCTTTACGAGGCGTAAACAAACAGCACGTAGACAACAAGAAATAGTGTAAATTAAGATGTGCGGTGATTTTTTTTTAGTTAATTTGGCAGAAATGTCGACAACAGTAAGACGAGCATTAGACCTCAAGTAGTCGAGCCAAATTAGTAAGAAAAACGCTAAAAGCGCGAAATTTTTAGTGGGTACACGTATCGAGACGTTCCAAGGCGCATTCGATTCTTGAGAGCATCAGAAAAAATGTTACCACATATTTTTTCGTTATAATGCGAAAGTGCATTTGTGCACCCAAAAAATGCATTTATTTAACGAGTTTTGCAGAAGAATATTTTATTTCTTGCTTAATATTGGCCAAAATAACTCGGATTTTTAAAAGATCATATTAGTTATCAGAAATCCCAAAAACCCTTATATAGACAGTTTAAACTTTGAGCTTGTTTTCCAAAATCGCCCCCCTTTCCAAGTGCATCGGGGCACTTTCTAAACATCATATTTGTAATTAGCGACCCCAAAAACCCTTATTCAGACAGTTTAAACTCGGAAAACAAACAAATTAGAGGTAATTCTCTAAAATCACCCCCATCCCCAGAATTATGTCCCCGAGTGCATCGGGACACTTTCTAAGCATCGTATTCGTGATCAGCGATCTTAAAAACCTCCGAGTAAGGGGAATGAGCTTATTTGTATCTACACACTGTGCACTGTTCGTAATGATTAATGAATTCTTTAACAATGACCGCATTTCCATCCCTAGTCTCATTATCCGAATAGATTGTGCGATATTGCACGTAGAAATCATCAAGTCGGCCCATACGTATTTCCACGTACAAAAAGAGCCAGTACTTCTAGCTACTAGTATATCAATCTTAAAAATTTTGCATCATTTGCAACATTAAAGTTCCCTGTGCTTGGGAATTAGCAACTGCTAGAGTAGATTGTTTATTCATAGGCATTTGCGCATAAGAAATTAATTATTCCTTCTCTTTTACAATTTTTTGTAGATAATGCAACTCTTGTAATTAGGAGGGTATGCATCAGATCAATTTATGCATGAAAGAAAAGTAGTTCTAGATTTGGCACATTCCTTTGTCAGTAGGCTACGGACGCAATTCGGAGTGCGCTTACAGAATTCTGTCAGAATGTGTCCCTATCTCTGCCATTTTGGAATTTATTTGACTAGAAGAAAGTACTCTGGTCAAACGATTCACACTTTATGCTCTTTGGAACAGATCTCAAAATTTGTGTGCAAAATTTTTAATTTTTCTCTAGATTAATGTTGGAGCAGTAACAGAATGTTTCTTTTGATTCTGAAATTGCTTAATCTAACTTTAGTATTTCGACTTCGTTTCTACAACGGATAGGGAACTATTAATTAAGTTAGTAAATATGCATCTGTTTCTACACCATAAAAGGAATAGCAGGTACAAGGGCAACGTAATTATGCAAAATTCCTGGAAGGACATTGTTGCTACTACTGTTTTTGGGCATACGCCACTTTTAAATGTTTACATAAGGCTCACGTGCATTATACGTTTTACGTCTTATGAACGGCTTATGCTTCCGTCCATTATGAATGGGCGCTTACAATCGAATCTCTGCTCGGCGGAAGCAAACCAAATGGCCGTGGCAGACGCGCCTTTTGCGTTCGGTAATGCAGCGGCCCGATAGCCGCGGCCACTCGGCCATTCGGCAAGGAGAGAGCCCCAACGAGCGTGCACGATCGCACAGACCTCCTTGTGTAAATTAAGCGCTCAGAGCGCCTTCTTTGTTTACCTTCCGTTCAAATGTATAGGCTGTCTTTGTTTACTATGTGGGGAACTCCACGTGTAAATCAAGGGCCGAGAATCACGCCACATTTCTTTGTTTACTTTCTGTTCAAATGTATAGATAAATATACAAATGTGGCGTGATATATATATATATATATATATATATATATATATATATATGACCATTTAGATCTTGAGCCGTGTAATTTTTTTTCACTTGTTCCTGTCTCGCTAGTTCTCATCAGTTTTCACTTTTTTGCCTTCATTTCCTCTTTTTTATCCTGGTTCTATCTAGGCCACATCTTTAACGTTCCTTCTGCTGCCCATTCTTTCCAGATGATCTAGCTATTGCAATCTCTTTCTCTTAAGAAATTTCCTTACCAAATTTTCTCCAAATAGTTCATATAGTTCTATGTCCATTATTTCTCTCATCAAGTATCCTTAATATTTTCCTCTCTCACGCTTCTGTCTCTAGTTAATGTTGGCCTTAGCAATGACCTGTAAATCCTAAGTTTTGTGTTTCTAGATACTTTTTTTGATCTAATATTACATTTAACCCCCTGTATAATTGTTACTCTTTGCTATCCTTGTATCAATTTCACTATCTTTTTTGCATTTATTAGTCACCAAGGCCTCTGGTACATGTGGTTCTTTACTATTCATTTTGTTTATTAATTCTGAGATTTTGCTTTCTGATGTTGCTATTCTTTGTCTTATCTATATTGAATTGCAGGCCCACTTTTTCTGCTGGTCTCATTAGTTGTTTCAGTACTTTCTGTAGTTCCCATCTACTTCTTGCCAATAACACCAAATTACCGACGTATGTGAGACACTGGTGGTTTCTAGGTTCCTTTTCTATTTATTCTGTTATCTCGACTTATCAGCTCAAGAGCTAGATTGAATAAAACACATAATAGTAGCTTGCCTTGCCTTAGTCCTTTTCGTCATTTTCAAATTTCAGTTATCAGTTTAAAATTTGCGTTTGTATAATGTCTCCACCATACTTCTCAGCAGTTATTTCATTTTTTTCTGGCGTTTTATTGTTTTTCATTTTGCTTATTGTATCTTTTATTTCTTCTATGTTGGGTTTTGTGACTGCTTCTTCATTAGGCGCATTTTCTTGATCTGTTTGGTTTCATTCAGATCTTACATTTAACATTTCTTCAAAGTATAGTACTGTACCACTAAATGCGAAGGCTTTCACGGCCGGTGTTTTAATGCATCGTGTGGTTGGTTCTCGGGTTATAAGGCCGTGGTGGGAGTTTGGAAACCCTTCGTCTACAAAAACATCAAGAACTGTTCTTCACATCCAAACTGTTCTTCACCTCCTAATAAATTGCTTTCTTTGTTTTTGATAAATGCCATATTATTTTGATATCCTTTCCGAATATCCTTTACATCTTTGTAGAAATAACTAATTTCTTTTAGTTGGTTTTTTCTACATCTTTTTTGTTTGGTTTTTCTTTAGTATCGCTTACATCCTTTTTCTCTGCCTGGTATATTTTCGAAACTTCCTTCTGGCGCTTTAACATTCTTTGACTTAATATTTTCTTTAATTGTAATTCTTCTTCGCACTATTCATCCCATCATTTTCTCTTCCTTCGCGGTTTTCGTTTTGAGATATTTCCTTATGTTGCAGATTACAGTTGCTTCCATTCTTCCCCATTTCTTGTCAATTATTTTTTCTTTGTTGGGCATTAATTTTATATCCATATTATATTTTCGTGCTATCTTTTTGCTTTTTTCTTTTTTCTCTATTTTTTCTGTCTTTTGCAGTTTCATTTTTACTTCCACAAGAGAGTGATAAAAATCAGCTTCAGCCTCTAGGTATGATTTAACTTTGGTTATTATTTTTGCGTATTTACCTTGGATTGGCACATGTTAGATCTGATATGTGTCATTTGTTTCCGGTATACTCCACATTCTTTTATGTATCTCATTTTTTTTCTTCTAGATATGTGTGCTGGTTATTTTTAATTTTTTTCTATTGCTAACGAAATCAGTGTTACACCATTATCATTACTTTCTGTGTGCTTGCTTTATCCTCCTGCTATCTTTTTGTAAATATTGTAATGTTTCTGCTCTTTTGCTGCACCGATCATAAGGTCCTCTGCAAAGGCACATACCGATACATTCACAGGTGATAGTTTATTGAAACCTATGTATACCTTTTTAGTCTTATTTGCTGTTGCCTTAATAACGTCATCCATTATTAATATAAACAACGTTGGACTCATTACACCCACTAGTCTTAGTTCCTCATATTCTGAATACTGTCGACTGTAAATTGTCTTTTCTTATGTAGCTTTTGTTGTTATTGTACAGACTCTGTATTCCTTCTATTAACTTCGGACCCACATTTCTTTGTGGTAGACTTTTCCATATTTCTTTCTGCATCTATCGAAGGCTTCTTCGAAGTCCAGGAAAGCCATACATATTTCTGAGTTTTTTATTCTGTTTTCTTCTATCATTTGTTTTATACTGAAGATATGGTCTTGTACACTTCCCCCTTCCCTAAAACCGCTCTGCGCTTCTTCTAATTACTCTTCTTAGTCTTTTTTCTAATATATGTTCTTGAATATCGGACGCTTTCCCCCTTTTCAAGTGTTTTACAGCTGTTATCACTTCTTCTATTTGTATATTGTTTCCTTCTTCATATATACATTTTATTTCTTCATCGTCTGCTTTACTGTCACGTTCATCTGGATTGAGTAGTTCTCGGCAGTATTCCTTCCATCTTTCTATAATTTCATCTTCTTCAGTTATTATACTGCCCTTTTGCTCTTACTTGCCTTAGTGTGCAGTGTTTATCTTTTCTTAAATTTTTCAATACTTTGTAATATAGCTTTAGGTTTACTAGGCTGTCTGATACTAATTTCCTTCCAAATTCTTCCCATGTTTGCTGTTTAGCCTGTATTATCATTTCTTTTATTTTAGTTCGTTGTTGTTTATATGTTGCGTAGCTATCCTTTGTCTTACGATTTAGGTAAAATTTCCATTTTTGTTTTTTGCTTTTTACTTCCTCTTTTATTTCTTAATTCCACCATTTAGTTTCCTTCTTGTTTTTATTTACTGTTGTTGTTCCACATGCTTCTTTCGCTGCTGTTAGTACTACTTCTTTGAAATACTGCCACAGTTGTTCTAAATTCATAGTTTCCCAGTGTCCCAGTGTCTCTATCTTACTTTGTATATCTTCACTAAACTTGTTCACTATCTCAATTTCCTGTAATTTGTATGTCTTAATGGTTTCATTAACTTTTTGTGGTAAATTTTCCTGTTACGATTTTCTTTACTTCTACGTCTAGACGTATTTTCGCTACCACTAAATAGTGATCACTGTAAATGTCTGGTCCCCTTCTTACTTTGACGTCTATAATTTCGTTCCTATATGTTCTATTAATGAGGAAATAGTCTATTATAGATTTTTCATTCCTACTCTTAACCTATCTCGCAAAACTTATGTATGTCCTTGTGTTTCTAAGACGTGTTTGTTACTATTATATTATTGTTAATACAGAAACTGTTGTTTCCCCTTGGTTACCATTTACATCTAATGGGTCGTTATTTCTTTTCCCAACTATTCCATTAAATTTTCCTAGCATTAGTGCTCTGCCATTTATATTTTCTGTTATTTCTGAAATTTTTTCCCAGAATTCGTCTTTTTTTCTTGCTACTTCGTCTTCACTGGGGCCATAGACAACCACTAAGGTTATTTTGTTTTGCTTGCCCAGGTTGTAGTTCTACTTTTGGTATCTTTCCTGTTATAAATTCCCAATTCAGTATATTTCTTCTAAGTTCTTCTTTTATTATACACCTACTCCTTCTGCTGCTCTTTCTTGCTGATTTACTCCACTGTATATTAGAGTGTGACCTCTTTCTAGTTCTATTATACCTTTTCCTTTCTTCTTCGTTTCGGTAATTGCTAATATATCTAGCTTTGTTCTTTCAAATTCCTCTATAAGTTCTTCTTCTTTATCTCTTAAGCTTCTTATGTTCCACGTGCCTATTCTTAAGTTATCTTCTTTGACTTTTCTATCGTATTTACATATTTTACTATCCTTTTGCATGTCCTTATTCTTTGCCATTTCTGTAGTTTTATTATGCCCATCTTAGGCCCTATTTTATAAGCAGTTTTAATTGAAACGCTCATTTCTAGTTTTTGTTGTATAAAATTCTCCATCCCTTGCTTTAAGTCAATCGAGTTGCTGTTGTCTAGTGTCAATCCCGATATTACCACATTATTCCTTCTCTTTTCTCTTTCTAGTTGTTCCAACTTTATATTTGATTCTCTCAGCTCTTTTTTAATCTCATCGCATTCCCTTGTTAAGACGGCCCAATTTTCCCTTCAAATCGCCCTGAAGGTCGTTCTAGTTACGTGTATGTTTGAAGATGGCGCAATTGGTTTTGTATTTGTATTTTTGATTCGAAAAACTTAGTCTTAGTCGGGACGCACTCCCATCACTTGTACCTTACCATTTCAGCCCTTTGCGAATAGATGACGCAAATAATGGGCAACCGATGAAAATGCTTGATAGAATAAATTTATTTATAGTCCAGGCGAGGTAGCAAAAAATGAGTGATTTTTTAAAATAATTAGTTGCGGCACTTTCTCAACGTAATAATTACGAGAAAAATCGTACGAATCGAATGAAAATGTTTTGGACAAAATCCGATTGTAGGATCATTGCGAAAAAAATTCAAAAAGGTGCGAAAAAAAGGTTTTTTCGGCTTTTAGACACGAAAAAAACATTGAGTAAAAAACAAAAAATATAACGTGAAAAGACGAATAAAATTATTTTTGGATCATTAAAATTGGTTGATAACTTTTTCCACAAAAAAATAACCGCGAAAAAAGGCGATTTTTCGATGTTCAATTACTCACTTTGTAATTATCCTAGAAATGTCTTCCGGGGCTCAAATTATAGGGTTTTCCAACACCTTTTTAAAATTAAATATTTGTCAAAAAATATTCATAAGTTTTCGCGCAAATTTCGAAAAAGTAAAAACAGCTACTTTAGTAAAACGACCCCTATTTACTTGTCGAAAACAATGTGTAGAGCGCCCGTCCGAAAGCGCAAGCGAGCGCCGCCAACGCGGCCCGAAATTATCCTGCGAACGCTCGGAACAAAGCGCGGCGCGGGTATACTATATATACAGCCAGAACACTGCCAGCGAACGCTCGCGCTCACCACAGCCGAGTGCTTACAGGCAAATCAGGTGTACTTTCGCTCACCATAGCCAAGTCACCCCGAAAGAGACACCAGGAAACGCTCGCGATTACCACAGCCGAGTTCCCCGGTCAAACGGGCCGTTATCACAGCCAGGAAAAAGGCACTCCCAATGTCCACTAGGAATTACCATCGAAGGCCCTCCGGAACGCGCTGAGAAAAGCTCTCCGCCGCTCGCCACTACCGAAGCCTGTATCACCGCTTCCGCGGTTCTCGATTAAAGACTCGCCGGGAAACGCCCACCGGCGAAGGCAAGGTCCCCGGAAGGCGCTCCGATTTCCTTCGACCAAGAAGCAGCGTCTATTCTTCTAGGCCTGATCTCGCCTGATAGGTGCAACCTTAGACGTGGTGGCAAGTTTGGCAGACGTCACCATGGTAACCGTACCATCAACAGAACACGAGGTACGTAGCGCAAGTCAGGATGATGCCATCAAGACGCTAATCAACGAGGTAGCGCAACTAAAACCCCAAATAAATAACCGTTCTCACGAAAAAAACATGGGATAGACCACAGAGACGCAACCGTTCACGATCCAGAAACACTAAACACGACATCTGTTAGTACCATTACCGCTGGGGCAACAAAGCACAAGAATCCTCATTGCCATGCAAGGCAGCCAAGAACTAGGGAAACGAGACGAGCAGTCGACACGCTGGGAAGCAATCGCCGCCTATACGTAACTGATAAGAAATCGAGGACCGAATTCCTCGTGGATACCGGTGCCGACGTGTGCGTTTTCCCAAGAACCTTGTATCGTGAAAAACAAACGCCGTCCGCCTACAAGCTATACGCAGCTAACGGATTAGCAATCGAGACATAAGGAATGACGACCCTGGACCTCGATCTCGGTCTCAGACGAAGCTTCCCTTGGAGGTTCATAATCGCCGATGTCCAAGAACTAATCATCGGAGCCGATTTCTTATCATTTTATGGACTATTGGTGGACATGCGCAGTCAACGAATATTCGACAAATGCACAACTCTGACGACGACGGAACGCCAAGCGGACGTTGCAGGCCAAATCAACATCAACGAACCATCCATTTACGGCACCCTACTCCAGGAATTTTCAGATATCACTTGACCAGCTAGAGTTCTAACAGATTCCCGACACAACACCCTGCACCACATCCTAACGACGGAAGGGCAGTCGGTTAGGTCCCGACCCAGGCGTCTTGCCCCAGACAAACTCAAAACAGCCAAGGACGAGTTCTGCCTAATGATACAGCAAGGCATCGCACGACCTTCCAAAAGCCCGTGGTCATCGCCGCTTCATCTAGTACCCAAGAAGAACACAAAGTGGAGACCATGCGGCGACTATCGCGCACTAAAGACTCGCCCAGTGCCAGATAAATACCCGGTTCCACACGTGGAGGACTTCTCACAGCAACTTCATGGCAAAATATTTTCAACAATCGACCTGGTGAGAGCTTACCACCAGATCCTCGTAGCAGAGGAGGACGTACCGAAGACGGCCATAACAACACCCTTCGGGTTGTTCGAGTTTCCCTGCAGGAGTTTCGGAACACAGCCCAAAATCGATCGATTTCGTCACTTTCGCTAAAGCGAAACGTTAGCCAAACTTTGTTGTTGATTTATTTTGTTTTTAAATTTATTTTTAGTAATCCTTTGTGGTGTAAAAATAAATATGATGCTAAATTATTCCAACTAAAAAGACCTTCACGTGGTGAAGGCCTTATGTCAATTGAGGAATATGAAAAGATCATCAACTATCCACTAGAAATTGAAGTAGAACCAAAGCCAACATCACCCATCAGTGGCTATCGTATTGTGGAGCTTAGTTATGTCTTAGAGTGGGCAGTAACTCTACAATATGAGCATTCAAAATCATGTACTCTAGGAAAACTGAATATCAAAGAAGAAAGGCGCAGAACTTTGGGTTTAGTCAGCCAAGTGGTTTTTGAATGTACGATGTGTTCAAAACAATTCAAATTTGCGACAGAAAATCCAAACAAGCCACCCATTTTAAATAAAGCAGCTGTTTGGGGTGTTATGGCAACTGGAAGTTGTTATAGTCATCTTGATGAACAACTTAGCTGTATGGATATTCCCAATATGTCAGAAAAAATGTTTTATAATATTGAAAATGAACTGGGGGAAGTAAGTAATCCATAGTTTTAGCGTTTTAGCCTGATTGTTAATTATAATAATATGCAGGAATGGAAAAAGTGTCTCTGGAAATCGATGATCGCAGCTGGTGAAAAAGAGCGAGAATATGCCATATCAATTGGAAGTCTTAGTGAAGATAATATCCCGTGCATAACAGTATATATTGATGGATCTTGGAGCAAGAGATCTTATGGCAATAATTATAATGCCCTTTCGGGGATGGTTGGCATAATTGGACGACACACTGGCGAGTTACTGTTTGTAGCTGTTAGAAACAGATACTGTTCAATTTGTGCTCTTGCTGCTAACAAAATGGTCCTCCAAAATCTCATCACTGCCATAAAACTGGACGCATTCAGCTCCTGCAATGGAGGCAGATATGGCTGTGGAGGGTTTTGGGATAAGTGAAGAAATGCATGGTGTCCGATACACCAAATTCGTGAGTGATGGAAATTCCTCAGTTTTCGCTAAGTTGAAAGAAAATGTTCCATATGGAAGCAAAATTAAGAAAGTTGAATGCACTAACCACGCTTTAAAAACTATGGCAAAAGACTACATCAAATAAAAAGATACCCATATCAATTTCGAAGGACGAAAATTGCTGACTGTAAAAATTGGTTTGCTGCAGAAACGAGCAAAGTGTTCTATATATGAACATGCAAACAAAGGTCCAGAGGAATTGCAGCTCTTGCGAATGAGTTACAGACAATTTTAGAAGTAAGGTGTATTTTTGCAGCTTCTAAACTGAATAGTAATACATGTTCAACTATGGACGATGTTTTGGATGAAATGAAAAAATGAAAAGCCCATCTGCTTAAGAAAAAAATAACAAAATACAACTCAAGCGGAATCACGTGTACTACTACCAGGTAAACCTACATTATTACGCTAAATTCAAAAATGACTATATATTTTAAGATCCAAGGTCAACTAAATATAACAGGTTTAAATACGTGTTATTTAGTTGTCTATGTAAACGACTACGTTCCTATTTATATAGAGGAAATAAAAAAAGACCCAACATTTTGGAGCAAGGAAATGCTACCTATTTTAAAACTTGTCTATGAGGAATGTGTGGCACCTGAACTTGCCCGAGATAATTTAGGCAAGGGGCTGCGTTGCCCGGACCCTCCATTTATATTGGAAGCGCAGAAACTTCAGGAAGAAAAACAGGCAAAGGAAACAAAAGGAAAGTGAAACAGTCAATGTTCCTTTTCAATAAAATTTCTATTTCACCATCACAGTTAATGTAAATAATATTCCCAAGTTCATGAAAATAAACATTACCTGATTATTTAATTTATTCGCCCTGTGGTTTTTCTTTTTCCGAATTACGGAAACACAATTGTAGCCATGCCCAAATTGGCAATATCAATGACCAATTGAATATTCCGTCATTCTTATTTGTTCTGAGATAGATATTTGACCTTACCAAGTAAAAGTCTGCTTATTTTAAAAAATAAGGTTTCAAATCTTAACAAAAATAAGTATAATTATACAAAAAATAATAAAAACTACAATCGAATGTCAAATCGTAAAATTCAACTCGGAAAACTTTCCTAAGAATCCTAATCAAATGAAGTTCGGAACAGGCAGAATGGCCTAAGTCTTGACGACAGAAGAAGAAGAAGAATCGCAAAACTGATAAATCCAAAAATTTTAATAATCTGAAACGTAAATTCGGAACGAGACTAAATCAAAAAATTACTATCTAATACTTTAATCGTTCTATCGAGAAAACTGCAAAAATTATGAATTTATCGTACATTCAGTTTTGTTGTGAGCCATCTTTACTATAGTGCCTGAACTTGAGCTAAAGTCTGAAAGGTGTTGCTCCATGATATACATGAGCAACAATGGCGACCACGAACCAAATAACTGTCAAAGCCATCAGTTTTAACAACCTCCTGTTTTAAATGTTATTAATTTCTTGTTTTTGACCACAGGGTCTTTTAATGTAACTTTTAAAGTACGGGTTAACATTTTAAAATTTTAATTGTAAATAATTTTTTTAAATTGATGCAAATTTTAATGATTAAATTTAAAAATAATTTCACAATATTTGATTGTTTAAACCATATCACCCCGAAGTCCGTGACTTTATTACTGACTACAATTTTTCCATTTGTCAATTTGATGTGCCAAATTAAAAGGACGTTGTTTATAAAATAGTAGGCTGAATTCATTGTGGCGCCCTCTGGTGATTCTCATGAATGGATGGCCCCTCTTAATGCGCTGTTCTCTTGCTTTCTCATCTCATTTTCGAGCTTCAATTTCCTTATTTCCTCATTGTATTCTCGTTGATCTTGACTTACTTGGTTCACCTCTATTGTTAGGTTTTGTAACAATATTTGGTCTAATTTGGCATCTTCCTTTTCTTGGGACTTACTTGCTGTTCCAATTAACCTCTTCTTGTCTAGGGTGCTGCTTGATTTTTCACTTTTTTTGTTGAATCTTTTCCTTTTTCGTTCCCCGTTGAAGATTCTTCACTATCATATTTCGTTGGAGTGCGGGGCAACAGCTTTTTTATCAGTCACGTGCTCTCCTCTATTTTCTGCGTCCCGCGCTGGCCTCTAACGCTCTAGCTCACGTCGCGTCGATCACTCGCGCTGCTCAGCTGTTTGGTTCCTACACTCGCGTAAGCGGCACTTTGTTTAATTTCATTAATTTTGCACAGTTATATGCTTAGGTATCTCCTCCTCCTCCTCCTCCTTTGGCGCTACAGCCCAAATCGGGGCATGGCCTCCTTCAGTTTGCTTAGGTCTCTAATGCTTTTATTTACTTATAGTCATCAATTCTTTTACTTCCTTTTGAATTCACTTTTATACTTTCAAAGTCGATTTTACTTGTTTAATAACACTTTAAATTAGCACTGCGTGACGGAATCGTGTACACGATCACTCACGTCGCCCCCATTTCATATTTTCATCCGCACATCTTAGTACTACATTCAAATAATTACAATATGATAAGTTCGAATGATTAATCAAAGCTGATCCTTGAGAGGCGCGAACAATGCGAATATTCTCTTCAGTCACGCTGCTCCTCGGGCGACGTTAATGGCCTTCATTTTCAACTTTTTCCCGTTCCCCCAAAAATTATTTATGCCGTGCATATACTTGAGTCTTCTTAACGGTATTAGCTTCGAACTGTACCTTGTCTTCTCAAAATTTCAAACGGTTTTACGCTTTCTGTCAAAAACTTGATGATAATCTGTTGCGCAAGAGATGAAAGTACCTCTTACTCTGACATAGCGATACTGTGTGGTTACGTTTCGGAGTGAATTATCTTGAGGAATTCTTACCTGCAACGCTCAGAAACCGAGCCTCTCTCTGTTTATTTTATCGCGCGTAAAATGTTTGTTTTGCTCTGGTGAACATTAACATTTTCCCTGAATTTCTGAGTTGTTAAAATCATTATTCCTTTAGTATTTTTGGGCTCTATGAACTAAACATAAATAATAGTATTCTATGCTCGCTACTGTGTATTCCAATCAAAAACTTTTCCTAAATCTACAAATATACAAGGTGCGTTCAAGTTCTAAGGTCTCCAATTTTTTTTCTCAGCAGTGAGAGTAAGTAGAAAGATGCAGTAAACTTTAACAGCGGTAAATATTTTTGAATTTGTAATACAGATGGCAGCACCATACAATGTTCACAGGTCGAATTACCGCCATTGCAGCGAGTGTTGTTTAGTATAATTTAAATGGGTCCCACAAATGCTAACCGACTAACAAAAGGATGGGCGAGCAAGAATGTCTCGGGGCACGTTGACACGTAACGTCGCCATGAATTTCCGACCATGAAGGATATTCTCCGTGGCCGCTCATTTTACAATCGAGCCGATTTTCCAGTGGGCAGAACACCCTCAAAGAAATGTTCTCGGCGGCCATGGGATCATGGTGACGGCGTTGTGAAAAATTTGTTGGTCTAGACGGAGATTACGTTGAGAAGTAACAGAAGTTTCAACATTCTTGGGTAAACACTTTTTCAGAAAAAAATTTGGAGACCTTAGAACTTGAACGCACCTCGTACCTCCTTTCATTATTGCTCGTCCTTGATTAGACCTAAATCCGAATTAGCTTCCAGCTGGGCTCTTAAATCTTCTCTTTAGAATTCTCAAGTACAATTTAAAAATATTAATATTACAAGTAATCCTTGCAACACTGTTTCCAATAGTTCTTTAAAATATTGTTGGTATTTCCTTAATGCTTTCCTTTTCCATTCTAGTTTTTTCTTCCTGGTCTTTAAAGTTCTCTAATATAACTATTTTCTTCTTTTTCGTATTTCTTAATACTCTGAAAAAAATTGGTTTCTCTTACACGCGTCTTTCATTTTCTGTCCAATACCATACTTTTGCCTTTCTATTCATATTCTTTCAACTTTCCCTATCTTTTTTTTTATGGTAAAATGCGTCTTTAATTTTTAGTTTGTTTTCTAAATGAGATCTTACCACATTATCAATTTTACTGGTTCTTTATTTCTACAAAGACACTATTCAATCCCATAATTTTCGTATTATTCCTTTTCTTCACTGTCGCCTATTTTTCTCTCTAACTCTACAAAAAAAACATTCATACCTTTTTTTCTACTGAAGGTTCTAGATTACCGCTCTCCTTATCCCAACAATATGTTTTGTTGTCTATTTTTAGCTTCTGCCTTTCTTCCTTAGTAATTGCTATAGTTTAGCTTAAAACTATATTTCATGTATCATTAAATTGGCATACGTTATACTTAACCCCTTTATAATTCATTATCATTTTATTATTTTACTATTATTGCATGTTTGCTTCACATTTCCCTATTATACAAAGATCTTGTGGGCCTGGTTACACTGCCATTTTATTGTTTAGAAACTCTTTACATCCGACGCTTGAAAGGACATGAGGGATTAAAGAAGAAGAAGAATAAGAAACTCTTTAAAAACTATTCTTCTTTCCGCATTTTCTTTGATCTCCAATTTTTTTCTATTTTACAACTAACTTCATTATTTCTTCTTTCTGGGCACTCTTAAACTTCTTATTACTTTGTTTCTTCAATGCTTTTAACATTTCTGACATTCTTTTTTAATTTTATTATACATTTTTGCTTATAATTTATGTCCACAATTTATTTTATTTTCCTTCTCTTTGTTATTCTCTTTTTGTATCTTTTTATATATTACAAACTAATTTTTCTTTCAATACATTCTAATATCTCTGGTAACTGCAGGCCTTCCTTTTTTCTTTGTTTACTCATTTAAATTTTATAACCTACCATCGTGCTATGTTATCTATTTGTTGTCACAATATACCATTCACATTCATAGTTCCATGCTTACTTTATCTTTGTAGCAGCAGTTATCACAAGCATGGTCGCATGATTTAAATTCGGACGGACCCGGGTTCATTCCTGAAGCTCTCCGATTCCTGGCATGTGGCCTACTTGGTCACTAAAAATAATTGACTACCTGTGTTTACTTTGAGCAAGGGGTAATAATGGCGGTCGTCCAAGGAGCGGGGCTTGCCACATTGCCCCGCATTAGAGATAGTGTGCGACGACCGGGCATACAGGGTGAACATACGGGAGCCTTAACCTATCAGTTCGTAAGCTGAACTCTCACTTAGATGGGCTGGCCCTCACCATTATTATTTTAGCAGTTACTTACCAGATTGTTATTTGCACTTATTCACTTTACTCAAGATTAGAACTTTTATGACTACTTCTTATCAATTACCATTATCATTTTAGCTCTGCATCACTTGTCCATTCGCAATTTCTCACCATTAAAACATCTTACCTTGTGTGAATAGAGCCATCAAAAAATGATTATGTCACGTTCATTAGAAAGCGTCAGTTAGGCATCTCTGTTTTAAGAGATTACTATTAATCCAACTATTCACCACTACTGTGGTGATAAATAAATGGAAACATACCAAATTCCCTTATTTCTCATCTCAAGACAAAACAAGTAAGCAGTGCAAGATCAAAAAATTATACATAGTGACATTGCCCTACAAGCACACTAATTTTTTGTAGCACTCATCGAGTGAGTGTTTTTTATTAGTTTTCTTACTCCAAGATTGAACAGACTAAAAAATAAGTATCAGTTTATAATCTAAAATTTACCAATTAGCAATAAAATTTTCGTAAACGCAAAAAGTATGCTATTAAAAAGAAGAGAATTTATTCCTTTACACAATTATAGCAAAAAAAATTCTAAAATATGGGCAATTACATACAATAACTAATCGAAGTGCACGAGTTATTTGCTTAGCACTCCCTAAACTAACATCAATTTTTAAACAGAAAACATTTTAAACAGAGTCAATTCCGTTCAAGAAAACCATTTAATGCAAGTGGCCACTAGCATGACAATGAAAAGTGAACAAATGTTTTAAGAATTTTAACATCTCCAATTTATTTGGAATCCAATAGGAAATTATTCTCACGAATAACTATACAATGTAACAAGTTTCAGAAATCAATGAAAAATTACTTTAACAAAAGTCTAGAGACATTGAAAGCTAGGTGGGTTGGTTTGCATCTACAATATAAAAGCAAGCAGCAAATACACTTACAAATACAGAGGCTATAAATGCAACAAAAAGTATGTTCAGTTTTTTGACACCAATAACAGTATTCAGCATAAATTTGTTTTACATTTGAAAATAATTGTTTCTAATTAAGAATTTAATTCTTTCTATTTCTTTTATACTCATCTAAAGTAACACCCCCCCCTTCTATTTTGTAAATGAAACTAAAGTTGTAAGAAAAGCCATTTTGAAGAAAAAAAGGAATTTCAAATGTAATCATAAGTGATGTTAAAAGATCTGCCGTCTTTTAAAATGAAATAAAAAAAGCATGCACTTATTTAGTGAAATTCATTCTTACCTTTTATTATAAATAACAAACAACACATTTCACAATCCTTCCTAGCTAGCTGATCTACAGTTATCTCTGGTTTTGTCACTTTACACACATATGAATGAATAAATCACTGAAAACATGCATGAGGAGATAGAAGGGATGAAAAGAAAAACGCGACGGCCGATTGGACAAATACATTTTATTTTACCAACACAAAAGAAAAAGACGTACAATACAAAAGAAGTGAAAACAAACATACAATTAAACTTATGCAACAATAAAAAACACTTACTTATGTCTTAATTTTAACCAACATTGAGACCAGGTCTCCTCGACATCGAGTGCAACTTGGAGCGCGCACCTCTGACTACCGGCCGCCGCACGCGCTGGTCCACCCGAGCGCGCCTCCTCGAGTGCCAGAGTGAGAGATGGGGGCGCGGAGGGTGCGCCGGCGCGCCCGGCATCATATAATTAAATAAATCTATCTATTTATACTATACAAACGCTAACTAATAAATACACTTCCAAGTCCCACTCGAGCGCCCGCGTTTACCTTACCTTACGGCTATCCTATAACTACAGTTTCTCTTAATTAAAATAGCTTACCTACAAATCTTAGCGCTATACCTACAACTAAACATGCTACGCTACATCTACAAGCTAACCTAGTCTAAGCGCGGCTTGTTCCGCCTCTCTCAATTTTATATTACATGGTGCGGCCGCACTCGGCGGCCGCACCTGACTAATAAATAGGTAGTCGTTTGACTGCTTCGACAACATGGTCTAAAAAATAGCTTTATACCATCAAATGTATGGTTAATACCAAAATAAACTGAATCTATCAGTTAACAGTGTAAAAATCTTCATAGTTTTGCACGTCTGCTCGATACTAACAATTTGATATAAATACTTTTTATTGGTTGCGGCAATGCGTACCAATCGTGCGCTACCTAATACAGTTAAATTACATGTGTCAAGTCAGTTGCGGCCCGATTCCCGCCGGGGGCGAGGCCAGGAGCCGCCCGTATCTCCCCGTAACACTAAAGAGGTTCATTAATTTTCTGACAGCTATACATACAACAGACAAAGGAGGGAGAGGGGCGTGGCGCGACCGTGGCCGCAATAGCGGCAGCTCTGTGTAGACCACGCCCTCTCCGCTGCCCACTGACAAATTCTAAAGAAACAACGGAACTAAGTCATGACTGCCTACACATACAGAAACAACTAGAAGTTAAAAATTTGGTTTGTCGGTTACGAAAACACCGAGTTAAAAAAATATATTCAAAATATTTTTCAGTAAATCCCTGTCAATGGACTATCTGAAAAAGGCACGATTTCTATAACGCGAAGTGCTTTTCACCTGGTTATTCGGTTGCTTGTTTTGCTTCATCTACATGAACTTATATGCAAGATCGCTTCGCTGCCGGCGATCGTCCGTCACCAACCTTCTTGACAATTCAAAAGTCCAAACAAAGAAGAGTGAAAGTGTGTGTATATTATGTTCATTGTGTAGGTGCTGCAAAAGAGGTATCACGGGGTGTCCGATTTGATCCAACTAAACAGAGCCAATGACGGAAGGTCGCAAGCAAACGGTGCAAACCAGGTCAGCCAAATTCATTCTGATCGTCAAGGCTTATTTGAGTCGATTTCAATGAACAACCAATACGATAAACTAGTGATGAGTCGTTCGGCGCGAGCGGCCACCGCCGCGAAGGGGCGCCGCTGGCCAATTACCGCGAACGCACTGTACAGAGTTGGACAGAATGTCATAAGGAAGGCCACTTCGCCGCGGAGCGCCGCACAGGAAAACAGCGTTACAACGTTATCTAGTCAGTCCATTTATAAAGATCCCCATAACAAACTAAAGTGTCGTCAGTAAATTGCACTAAAGTGATATCATCAACAGGAACTGCGCTCAACTCAGTCGATCGCAAAGAAAGAAAAGAAACATGGGCACCTTAATAAATGAAACGCAAATAAATAGTATAAATCATATATTTTTCTTAACGCCTGGCATTCTGGAATGTCAACAACGTACTAGTTAAATTTGTAATGATTTAATAATAATAAACTAATAAACAATAATTTATAATAATGCACAAAGTCTTTCTGGTGCAGTTCAAAAACTATCCTTGCAGTATAGGGAACATCCAAATCGGAAAACAAAACATTCACAAGGTGTCATTATGAACTTTCTCTACTCGAACAAAATTGTACAGCTCAGCCATCGCGGCGCGACGTTGTACACGTAAAACGACATGATTGGAAGTCAGTTCATTTGAATACATGGCTTCTTATGTATTAGGAAGATGCGTTTGATTTTCAATGAGCAGTTTTTAATACCTGCGTTGCAAACATAACTACCTATGTATGTAGACTATCATCAAAAATAAAATCGCTAATTTCACCTAACCTATGCCTTTTGGCTTGGGAAGATCATTTCATCTACATGTTTTTTGTTTTTTAAAATGTGCTGCTGCCTTTTCAGTCTGCACAGTTACTTGAGGACCTCATAAGAATTTCGGAACGTCAAACGCCACACACAAAACTAAACCGTAAGCCCGACTCTACGCACATACTACAATTATTTATTTCTACGCTTTAAAAAGGCTTCTTTTTAAACAAGAAAATAGCAGCAATTAGACTACATTATCGTCATTATCATCATCAGTGAGTTTTCAATAGCTGAACGGCGTGGTTTCGTTTGTACCACAGACGGCACTTACTAAATAGTAGCGCACATAAAGTTCGCCCGTTCTCTTTCTGCAAAACAAAGAGAAAAACCATTAATGAGTTGCGTGATGTGTGCTGTAGTAGCAAGTGAGGTTATGTCATGACCCCGCAGGCTCAGAACTTTGCCGCTTAACTTTCCCACACATCCGGACGACTACTTGAAGCTGACTGCAAATCTAGAGCAGGATGAGTCAACAAGAGAGTGCTGCATCTTCCCAAGCACAACCTCCTCAACATGTGTACGTCTTTCAGTCTATCATTAAAATAACTGTAGCAAACGCAAAAAGCAGCAGAAGAGCTCGAAAATTCATCATGCAGTTCTCAACTTGCGCACTTAACTTTATACAGTACTACTACGAAGGCAGAGAATTTATAGAGTCCGAAAATATTAACTCTCAGTCCGCATCAAAAACAAAGTACGACGGCGGATACAGTTCGTCCTTCGTTTAATTTAGGCAAGCCAAATAAACATTTTAGAAAACTAAAGAAAACAGTGGGACTCAGTGAACATCCAACAGATCCACCACAATAATTTCTAACAATAAATAATGAACAATAAGCAGCAAAGTAACCGTTCAAATAGACCGTACAATATTTAAGAAGTCTATAAATTCTTCGGAATTCTACTTATCGTAACTCTCTACTTAGGAGGTGGTTGGTACGCCTGGTAAGGCTCCTCTGGGCTGGCAGCATTGGAGGTATGCTCCGATTCAGCCACAGGCACCGCCTGAATTATCGGCGGGTAGTATGGGTACGAGGGTGATATATACGAGCCGGTCGACAGGTGCATTGCGCCCATCTGCGCGGTCAACTGCAAACAGAACAGACTTGAGGCTCAGATAGACTGGGCCCGTGCAAGCGACTCACTTGGGGAATCATGTGATTATAGGGCACGGCTGTGGGTTCAGGCGAGGGCAGCATCACCGAAACGCCTCGTGGGGGCTGGCCATCGCCCTTGTAGGCTGCTCCCATGTGCCCAGCGGCGGCTAAGTTGTAGCTATCATCAACTTGGGGCAGCGGAGCAGCTGGCATCACATACTGGGGCACCCATTGTGTACCGGGAACAGCGTAAGCCGGCATCTGTAAAACGTATTAGAACCAACTATTATGTGCCCAAAAATTAAACAAAAAAATAAAAATTCGTTAATACTCAAAGTAGACTTGAGCGTATTTAAAGATGACCTAGATTTGAAGGGAAGGAAGTAATGTAAGAATCGTCAAAAAGACGAGTCAATTACCTTTATTACATCGGCCGATAAAAAAAAATAGATGTGAAAGTGAACTTTAAAACGAATATTTTTCTAACTAGACAAACTATAATTGGTGGTATATTTATAATTCCTACGTTTCTTTTAAGTTGAGAAGCTATACATTAGTTATCAAAGATCAAATATTGTATTGATTGAATATTCACAGAAATAATCGTCTCTGGGGCATCTTGTCCAACATTGGTATTGGTAAATTTAAAGTGTAGCCTCCATTTATTTTTGTTATTAAAATAACCTCATTTTTATGAATTCAATAAAATGTGAAAACACCCTGTTATTATAAATGATCACTTTTAATACACAATAAAGCATTCTGTAAGCAGTTTGCAAAATTAGTGTGACTATATGGCTAACATCACTTTTATACAATAAATGCGACATCATGTTTTTTTATATAACACAATTGAAGATTAATACCGGACAATTATATTTGCTGATATGATGTAAAAAATGATAAAAGGGTGTAAATTCATAAAATGCGTTTAAGAAATATATAACAGAAAAAAGTTATCAAATATGCTTCAATACTATTTGGGAAAAGAGGAGAGGGTAAGTTAATATAAAGATATCAGTGAATCTGATTTCTGCAAAGAAACCTACAGAAACACCAATTCTAAAGAAAATGATCAACATATTGCTCTTTTATCATCAAACGAATGTTACAAAAATGTGCCAACCAACGACGTCAGTAATAATTAGATACCCATTACCTGTAGCAATCTAAGTGACAACAGTTGTAGTTCCCCACTATCATACCTACCATACAAATGAATATAAAGTATAGTGCACATGGCAGCATCTTACTTAGACACATCCTAAACTAAACAAATCACATACTGTACTAATAAAGTCAAGGCAGCTTAGAATGCTTTCTACTAGCTGACAGTACACCATAACAGACTTTTCTTGAAGTCAAACTCTACACCATAACACACATACTATTCTTAAACGTCATCATATAGTACAAACAAAAATTCCTAGCCAGATGACTCTACTCAAAGAAAGACGTTAACATAAAAGCAGTGGCTCAAAAATTAAAAAACCTCAAAAAAGATGTACCACTGTAACGCATCGTCAGTGTCACAGATGGCTCTATCTGCAAAATATTTTTCCAATTTGATGTAACTACTCATTGTGCATACCACTATTGAAGATCACATGTTTTGTTAGCCACCTTTAGACAAGTGTTACAGAAGAGAGACTTGATCTCATCCAATCCATATTATAGTTCAATCTCACTCCACTTGTTTTGCAATGCATTCATATAATCCACCCAATCTCCAGCCTTAATACCCTTCAAAAACAAACATAAAACCATCAAAATAAAGTTCATTCAAAGAATACCGAGTACAGATAACTATAATTTACCCTTATTTTAGTCTAAATATACTAAAATAAGAGACTGTCCAATAAATAACAAAGATAATTTTTCATAAACATAATAGTAGTATTTCTTTTTATTTGTTTCTAGGCAATCTACCTATTTTATGCAGATTATTACATAGATTCTCTCCATCTCCACATCAGTTTGCTCTGGATCTTTTCACTATTGGTAACTTGTTTCTAATGACCCTGATGACCATTCTATTTCCCTCAATTTTGGAAACGTGTTGGTCCAGCTCTTTTATTCTTTTTTGGTCCATTTATGGGTTGAATTTGGCACTGGTGTCTTTTGTTTTGATTACGTACTCGACTTCAATTTGTTTACCACATATTCTTAATAATGTCTTCTTCTGTTTCTAGCATTTGCATTGTTTTTTATGTTTGGTCCCAAGGAACTATAGGGAATTAGTGGCGTTTCAAGACAGTTTATTAATTAGTTTAAGGTTGTCAACGTTAGACTAATTACAGACTGAAACAGCTTTTAATTTCGATATTTAAGTATTTATTTTTCCATATTCTAGGCATTTAGGAATGTGAAAACTCAACAAACTTTGGTTACTTGAATATGTACTTGATTTGTCAATAAACCATATTTTGGCATGTTTGTACCAAGTTAAAAATCATTTCACCATTTAGTTCTTTATTGGTAGTTACGCATTTAGTATTATATTTTTGACATTCTTTCACTGTCTTTATAAATAGTCTCTGTAATTGATCCTCCTGTTTCCGCAATTAATATTCTATCAGTGTAGTAGGTGATTTTTATTTCAACATTGCATCCATCTTCAGTTTTTACCTCTTTAATAATCATAACATAAATTGGAAAACATTACTTTTGTGCAAGTGAAATCTGCATAAATTAAAAAATCAAAATGTAGAAAGATACAGACATTTTTTTTAAACTATGAGAAAGATAAAGGTCAACTTGAGAATTGGCTTGTACTAGTAAAAATGTACAATACAAGATTATGATCTAAGCTACCAAAGAGCCAATAATATATGCCTTGTTCGGTGAAGTCTGAATTGTATTTGCTTTTTTGGATTGATGCAGTTTTAATGGAAGGTCCAAAGTTTACCTCAGAAAAGCGTGTAATTCAAAAATTTCAACACACCTTCACCTTCTAAATCTTCTAGAAGATGAAACTTTATAACAAACTCCCCCACATTACAGATGCTGGATGGGTACAGTAAAGTAAGAGTTCCCAAAGTTTAAGAGTTGTTCTTCTCCGTTTTCTTCCTTCATTAATACTGTTCTACCTCGACTGATCAATGTTTATATAATGCTATTTCATTGAGATATTTACATGGTACAAATAAGCTTTGGATTTGTGAATTAACAATTTTAACCACAACCATTTAATCAGCGAAACTGCAACAACTTTATATATTAAAAAAATTATTGGCTATTTGAAACTGTGAACAGGTGCCGGTAATGAAGAAAGAGTCAAATGCTTGGTAATACGTTGCTCCTCCTTAATCTATTTGAACATTACCTAAAAACAACAGATCCAGGATTGATCTATCTTCTTTAAAAACAGCTTTACATAGATAAAAAAACAGGTTTGGAACATGGAATAAACCCACCATCTCTCATACATGTCGCCACTTTCAACATTATTCATTAAATGAAACAATTAGAAAAAGCCTTTACAACATCGAAATTTCAAGATGTTCTTCAATTTACCAGAATATATAGAGATGACAGTCGTCGCCCTATAATTTCACAAAAGAATGGTCAATGTCTAGTTCGGAAAGCAACAAGTTCTACATATCTTCCATTCATTGAAAAGAAGTAGGCTCTGTTGCTGAATATGAAGCACCTCACAAACAACACAACTATAAAATAACAATGTAAAATTGTGTGCCCTGTTATAAATCATAGTTTTTGCAAAGAATCAAAATTGCTATTCAAAAAGAAAATGCCTCTTATACAATAGTAACTATTCTTCCCTTTGCTTCAATAAAGAAAATATTTATTTATTATAGCTATTTTGAGTAAAGTACACTAAGAAATAAATAATTGGATTTATAAAGAACGCATTTCTATGCTAAATTATAGCAACAATTATAATACTAGTCGTTAATTGTCAAAATGAGACATCCATAAAACAAATTATCAATCGTTATAAATCATGACAAGTTCAAGACTTTGTTAAGATTCAAAAAGTCGAGGTATGCAAACATAAAAAAAGACAACTTCAAAACAAATTTCTGTACTATGCACGTAAAGAAAGGGATGACTAGAAAAATAAAAGAAGTAACTAAAAGCATGTTAATTAAAGATTAAAGCATATGCTGCGCAAAGAACACCAAGATACCAAAAAAAATAAAATGTCACAAGCAAAAACAAAAAACAGTAAAATTTATGAAAAAACATCGTTCAGAACACTGAAGACTGACGAAAGCTATGTACTATTGTATCTTCAGGAAGTAGACAATAAGCTAGTTTGACCTTCAGAAAATAGAACATAATACAAAGGTCATTCTAAAGAAATAAATTTTCAAAAAATTTTTAATATGATTTACTTCTGATCAAATTATGGATAAAACTATAGCTGATGTAAATTTGAAAAGTTTTTATTTGTCTAAAAAAAATACTGCCTCCATATCAAAATAATTGTTCCATTTCAGATTTGTCTTGTATTAAAAAAATAACAACAAATTAATACTATAAACCAAGTAATACGCATTACTTCACTCTGTCAACACTATATGTGATGCGAGTTAATTCATACAAACTTTTACAATTAAAATTAACCAAATTTTAGTTAAACCAGGAAGTTGATGTAGTGGTAACCATTGGCATCAGTCCTGTCCCATATCCTGGTCTTGTCAATATTACTGCTTGGACGATAAAGTGTTCTGACAGATTCTGAGTTGACATAATTCTAACTTTAAGCTATTATGTAGCATTTTCATATAGCAATCCAATATAATGTAACCTGATGTTTGCATTGTTTTGATTGATTTCCAATGATAGTACTTTCTTTACAAGCTGAATTGGACTTGTGGATTTCCAACAATGCATATCAAAAATTCTGTCTGTTGATAAAACTCAAAATGGCCCTCGCCCAAAATAATCAGAAATGTTGACAAAGTTTTTGTTTTATAATTTGCAAAACTCACAAGAATAACCATATAAAAATCATTTAACTGGACAACAAAAGTTAATAAAACGACGAAAATTAGCAACCTTGTGCAAAAATGATGATTTGTATTTGAAATTTTTAAAACACTGGCGTTTCTTTGCTGATCAGTATAGATCTTGTAGATCATATTTGCAGCATCCCACAGAGTTCTTACTAAATGAACAATACTCGGTGGTTGTTTTTTTAAACTTATAAATATTTTATGGCTATCAAACGAGCCATGACGATAAATTACAAAATGTATACCAAATAATTGCCAAATATGAGTAATTGATTCTCATCAAATAACTATCCTCCCCTTCATCAACCTCCCATCTCCACTCTACAGTTCATATACTTATCCAAAAAAGCTGTAGCTTACTTAACCTCAATTTGTAATGGCTGTATGAAGCTAGATATTTTCCACTACCTTGGCGAACTGCAAACGTACTACCAATTTACAAAACTGGAAAAGACAAGCACAACCCTGATAGCTACCGACCTATTAGCTTATTATCTACCTTAGCCAAACTCCTAGAAAAGGTAATACTCACTCAACAGCTCACAAACTTATTAGATTAACAGAATTAATTGAGAAGGGGTTTGAAGAAAAGAAGTACACCGCAACAATCTTCCTAGATTTGGAAAGAGCCTTTGATAAAGTCTGGCTTGAAGGACTCTTGTACAAAATGATAAAGCTACGCATCCCAGCTTATATAATAAAAATTATAAACTCCTTTTTGAACAACAGAACGTTCAGAGTTAGAATCAACACAACACTTTCTAGCATCAAAACAACAAAAGCAGGAGTCCCTCAGGGTAGCCTTTTGGGACCAACCTTATTTAATCTTTATATACATGACTTGCTCACAGTAAACAATTCAACGCTAGCCATGTTTGCCGACGATACAGCGGTTCTAATGCAGGGCACTACAATTGAAACAACAACAGAACGACTACAAAACGCAGTAAACGTAACATGTGACTGCTATCGAAAGTGGAAAGTAAAAAATCAATCCTACCAAATCACAAGCAAAGATGTTTACACTCAAACCCCATCTCCCAACAATCAGACTAAACAACGATGATGTACCATGGAACCCAAAAGATGCTGCAGTAAAGTACCTAGGAGTCCACTTACAAAACTCAACTGGGGATATCACCTAAATAAAAAAATTAATGAGTGCCACACAAGACTCATTCTATTGTACCCTTTGATCAACCGAAAATCGCATCTTAGATCTGAATGCTCATTATTAATTTATAAGGCGATTCTCCGGCCTATATTAACTTATGCATGCCCAGTTTGGAGTAACGCAACCAAATCCTCATTGAAGAAACTTCAAACCATGCAGAACAAAGTTCCACGTCTTGCAATTAACTGCCCTTGGTTCATACGCAACAGTCAAATACACCAAGAGTTAAGTGTTCCACTAATTACAGACTACATTCATAAACTAACTAGTAACTTCTTTAAAAAATTAGTGATGCGCTCAAGTGCAACTAAATTAAACCTCGGTCAAAAGAACGTACACTCAAGGATTAAGCGTAAGCTACCACAAGACCTACTATAGATTAACTAACCCTAAGTAATATTATAAACCAAATGTTGTAAGTCAGAGGTGTCAATACGTTCACTTAATCCTCTCTCAAAAATTAATGTACTCCTAGTTATAAGTTGTCCTTATACCAAAGCCGTGTATTGCATTTTGTTTGCAGATCCAGCTAATCTATAATAATAATAAAAAAAATAATATTTTTTTTATTTCTGAAGAGAGAATATTATGAATTAAGTAGATAGATGCCAGTGTAATTTCCAAAGCAATTTCTCCAAAATGTTTATTCCTCTATTATCCTCTGATAAGAATATTAGTGTTGTTTACGGTAGTGTTTGGCAATCTATTATAAATATTACTTGCAGCTGAAAACAAATTAATCCAATAATCAGTACTTTCAGATTCTGTACACATTCCAATTATTGCGTACAATCATTGAGCAAATTCAAATATAACAACCACTCTCCATAGAACAAAATAACAAAATTTTGAGAATCAATAGCGTTTGGTCTTCTAAAGTTACATAATTAACACTTAATAAACCTGTCTGTGTATGACATGTAGTTAAACCATACTGAATAGTACTGATTAACATTGGTCATAAAAATTATCACGACTTATTTGTACTTAAAAAAAACAGCCATTAAACCTGCATTATTGAACCGGACCAACAAATCTTAGAACTACAGAAACAAGTATTAAATATGATGCACTTGTAACAAACTTAAATAATGTGAAGTTTACTTTTAATTATTTACAAGGTAAAAAATAGGAAACTTTCAAAAATTATAAAATCCTTAGTAATCTTTTTATTCCTCTTACTATCTTCAATATATATTGATAACAATATGACACAGATATAATAAATAAGGTGACTATGATCAAGTTATTTCTCTTAAAAGGCTAAAATAATTCAGGAATGAAGTGTATGTTGGTCGTTGTTTATCCAGTTTGTGAAGTAGAAATTAATTAGTCGAACTAATTCTCTATAGCTCTAAGAGCTACTAACAAAGATAAAATTCATTCACAAAAATTGCTGTTTGGTTACGTTCTCGATTCATCATTGCTTCTTATATAAATTGCAACTGGCTACCCACACCGTTAATTCATAAATTTGCACTCAACTGTCATCGATGGCCAAGTTATCTTTCAACTTTTTTGTGCAGTTGTAGACTATCGCAAAAATCTAGGGTAAAGATGCCAAATACATTTCAATAACAACCTGTTTCAGTTTGTTTTAGATAACCTTGTGATGAAATTCAGTAAGGAAATTTTAAATTGTACGTTTTAATCTCTTCTCTCTTAAAGTGATACTTGAATGCACTGGCCTTAAATGTTACTTAATAATAATAATAATATAATCTGTACCTCTTCTACCCTTAGGTGTAGAGAATTAAATGTTACTTGTAGTCTTTAAAAACTGAAGCATATAAATATACCAGAATACAAATAAAGATAGATTAATATATTTTTAAAATCAATATGCTCTTCTATCATCATATAAGCACAAATAAAAAGAATAGATTAACAAATACCAAAAGCAACACCAATTAAACCTGAGAGCTGAGTTTGTTACATGATTAAAAATTGATCTATAGCAAAGTTAGGGAGAAAAATATTATAACAGCTATCAAACTAAAAGTTCTGATAATATTATTCAAAAATTAGATGGTTTGGAGTACATGATTTACCAAAAACGTCTATAAAAAAAGCAACATCATAGAGTTTCTAAAAATACAGACACTAACCTGTCCATAATGCCGGCCATAATTTGAGATTGCAGCCGGCATCATGTGCTGTGCGGCAACCCCGTTCTGGGCGAGGGCGTTGGGATCGTAAGTGACGGGAGCGATGGCTTCGGCGCCGTCCCGCCACATCCTCGAGTTATCGTTATTCTTATATTGGTTCTTTTTTTTGTTACCGCCGTCGGCAAACTTGACCAGCAGCGGCTCCTTGCAGCCAGGCAGCGGCGATCCATTGAAGATCTGAATAATTTGCTCACACTTCTCCTTCGACTCCATCCGAGCGAAGCCGACGCCCTTCGAGATGCCGAGCGAGTCCCGTAGGATCCGGGTGGAGATGACCTGACCGTACTTGGCCAGCATGTTGTCCACATCCGTCTCCTTAAAGTGCAGTGGCAAGTTCGCTATGTACAAATTCGTCGGGTCCTGCTCTTGTTGCTGTACAAGAACGCGATTTTTAGTGTTTGTTCGAGGCGCACATCACAATCAATTAGTTCATATTTAATCAGCTTTTTAAGTAAAATTGTAATTCTATCATTCATGGAAACAAAAAATATTCCTGTGTGCCACAAGTTACAAACCACGTCACAAAACATGCATCAACGGCATCCATGCGAGACTGCACTGGACACTGCTTTATCTACATTAGTCTCAACTACGACCACTGTATAAGTTTACAACAGCATGCAAGGTGTGCACCTCCACTCTACAAATGCACCGCGGCAACTCAAGCCGGACCTGTGCGCCCGAACTGTCTAATAATTACAATTTTGTTATGCATGTAAAAGTAGTAACAATCACTAAAAGCAGCCATCAATGATATTAATAACTGAACGTCTGAATGGGAATTATGAAGCTCATCTCGGCGCAGGTGGCATCTCCTTGTACACGTACATGCTCTAACGACTACAAACGATGTACAATTGGGTTTAAGTCTAAAGCAGCATCCCACTGATGCTGCTCCAGCCTTGACCAACCATGCTTCTGCCAATACTCAAACAAAATAATAGAGCAAGATATGAGACAAGGGAACAATTCAACTGAAAACTTATCCAGTGAACGAAACCATTAACATTTAATAAAGTGCAAACTGCTTGTGTATTAGTTTTATGTACATAACTATATAAATGCAAACACCAAGAATAAGCTTTCAGTTACTGGACAGTTAAGAACAGCCTCTCACCAATACAGTTGTTCTCAACAGATACATACCAGCAGCACCGCAGTATGTTCAGCAAATCAAAATCGTCTCTATTTACAGTGTGTGAAACAAACATTGCAATACTTTTTGAGTAGTGACAGAGGGGGAGTTAAATAAAGCTAGGTATTACTTGCATGCAAACGTACAGTGTGTTGTCTACGGGTAAACCAAATACCCACTTTCGCCATCTGTGCCTGGATGTTTTTGGCCACGAGAGCCTTCACCGCACCCTCTGCTGCCGCCGGGGATTCGAAGTCTACAAAACCATAACCTAGAAGAAGAGATTGAATCATTCAGGAAAAATCTTACAGAACTATTCGAAGAACTCACCTTTACATTTATTAGTATTCTTATCTAAAATGGCTTTGGTAGAAATAATGGTACCGAACCTGCAAGCAAACAAATGCAATCACAGACTTGTCTTACAGAAAAAGGTATGCGGTAACTCACTGTGAGCACATGGTTACGAGGTCCTTGTCGGTGGTTGACGGGTTCAAGCCGCGAATATATAAGTTGGTCTTGGACAGCTGCTCACCACTCGATGACTGTGAACTCGAGTGCGAGTTCGAATGCGAGTGGGAGTTGGACTGCGACTGGGAACTTTGAGTTTGCGACGGCATGTTGTTACTAAGAGAGGTAGAGACGGCGCCGCTCTGGCTGCCCGTGTGACTGCTGGAGCTGCTCGTGTTGCTCGGGGATGCTGCTGTTGGCACTCTATGGTTTCCGTACTGGAAATGACACGACAGTGTTAGCAAAACACGCCTCCCACAAAATGAAATCACGTCATCTATCACAGATGACTAATTGAAACCCCAACATTATCTTTGCTGATAATGAAATATACCTCTAATATTATAAGTCTGATAAAATGAAAATTGTATGGCGCTAATTATTAATGAGGAAAGTTGGAAGCACAGACCCTCATGATTTCTTATCAACTACATTAAAAGTGTCTTGCAAAGGTACTCTGAAAATTCTAAAATTAAGCACAGGTAAATTATATTGCCGCAGCTTTGGTTGAAAGTATATTCAAGATGACAAACGTTCAATCAGTCCTTTAACAAAGTTGGATTTTGACCTGTGGCTTTTGGTATGCCATTAAAACAACACTATCTTGATGTGTGTAGTGAGCTTTACGAGATGACAAATGTTGACCTAATAGAATGAAACTGTAGTTAAAACTACAGTTGCACCAGCCCGATATAAATAAAATTCAATCCGAGTTCAAGGAGACTGTCGTTAGATTTCTAGTTGTAGTTAGGGGTGTTAAAATTGCTGATGGACAGTTTTGAAAATGTTAATAATCACATTTTAAAAAGTCAAACCTGTACTTAATTTAAACTTAATTCGAAAATTGTTTCACACAATAGTACTGTAACAAATTTGAAATATAAAATAAATTTTGAATTCATGACTATCTAAATTGGTGTGCGCTGTGATTTTGAAAGGATTTTTCCATTTATAATCAGATGAAAGTAGTTAAAAGAGTGGTAAAAGAAAAATTAAGAACAAAAACATAACAGAGAATCTTACTTTACACCTGTACCCTCCACTCAACTAACAAAAATTAAAAGGGACTTCTACAGACCGACTGTTTACAACTTCATTATTATCTTCATTTTTAACTGACTTCAAAAAAGGAGGAGGTTCTCAATTCGACTGTATATATTTTTTTATGGATGTTCGGGCATAACTTCTTTGCTTATACACCGATTTAGATGATTCTTTTTTTGTTGGAAAGGGGATACCTTAAGGGTGGTCCCATTTTAATTTCATTGGCATTGGACCTTACATTTCGAAAACCAAATAGGAAATGTATAGTGATTGAGATATTAGTAGGTTTATGACAACAAGGTAGGTACCTAACTATGGTCAAGGATGATATGGACTAGACTTGAACTGCGAAGGCACGACGGAACTCTTTAAGAACAAACAGCACGAATGTGGAAATTGAAATTTGAAGTTGTTTTCTTTTTTGTTAAAAATTGTGCTTATAAATAATCTTTTTTAAACCAAATTCTGTGTTAAATATTTTCCCCCGAGAGATATCAGATTCAATTTAAACATAAGTTAGAAGAGTATAAACTTAGCAACAAGTTTGCTTATTGATTAAATGCCTCAAAATATTTAAAGTAAACCAGATATTCTATCTTGATATATAAAATAAACAAAAATTTGTTTTAGATTTCTAAATTAATATACGAACACAACTAGATCAAGTTCATGCTCTGTTTGAAGTACTAAATTATGGTAAACATTTTATGACACTAATTAGTGAAATTGTTTCCAATTTTAACACTTAAGGATACAGCGAAAAAATGTTGAAAGGAAGTTAAATGATGGGATGGGTAGGTACCGTGCGAAGCTGAAACAGCCGCCAAGCTTGCCAGGGCTAGCAGCGATATCAAGGGCCGCGCCGCCAGTTGCCGCCTCCGGTTTGCCGCTTACCGAATTATTAGGAGTGTAGGTGGCGGAGGTGGTGTTCGTGGGGTTGTAGGAATTGACCTGCGCTTGTGGGTACCGCTGGTAGTAGGAACTGCCTCCTCCGGGATGGCTGCCCCACTGACCGCGGAAGCCGGTCTGGTGTTGCGTGGCCATGGGAGGCTTCACGCCGCCCGGGAACGGCGCCCTTGTGCCTCCTCCGTTACTGCCCTGCAATGAATAACTTCCATTAATCCATCTCGATTATGTTAAAAGTACCAAAGTGGCCAGTTGGATCGATTATCCGGATTAATTAAAAACAACGTTAGTCCGGATAATGGATTATAAAATTCATTAAAATAAAAGGGGCAACTGGCTAACCTATCAAAAACACGTTTTGCATTTAGATTGCAAATTAATGATAAATTCCAAAAATACAGCCCGCAACACGACTCTATTATTTATTAGAATTTCAAGTTACCACTACCAACAAAGTGTTTCTACACAATTTGTCACCTAAAAAACCAAGATTCTACTACATCAAAACTATTTTTTCCTAACTTTATATTAAAAAATCATTTGTTTTTTTAAACAAAAAACTTGAAAAATAAAAAATCAAAGTCAAAACAAAGAAGTGAAAGGGTTTGCTCTTTTCTAGTCCATGAACAGTATCCGAAATGTGAAGCAATACACATGTTCATTTTCATTTTACATCTACAAACTATTGGAACAGTTGAAAGTCTCATGTATCTTCAACAATCTGCCCTTCCAAAAATACAAATTGACAAGCTTCTTACATCAACTCACATTGTTATGATTATACTTGATATTGGATCATTGGTGAGTGAAACTAGAAAACAGATGATACTAAACTTAATACACATAGAAAGTTTTTCTGCTGTTATATAAAATTTTATGAATTGCAATCGTATTTTCCAGACATGACAGTTACATGTTTTCATTTCTTGTAAGTTCGCTATAAAATGGAAAATATAAACTAAAAAAAGAGGCGGTTTTTCTAGTTCCCAACTTAAAAGTATATTGGAAATTTGTCAATCGTTTCTGTTACCGTTAAATATTAACTATTTTGACGCAATTATTAATTTATCTTGCTTTCCTCCCACGAACTATCAAAACACAAACAATTGAATGTATTACAATTTTGTTTAATTTTTTTGTAGACAACCTAACACTAACCAAATAGTACTCGTGTAATATTCATACAATGAATAATTTCTTAATTCTGTTAACGAACGAGGAAATTATAATTCTAGGAAGAACCAGCACCTGCCACCCACCATTAAAAAGTGAATGTTTATCGATGATAAAGCCAATTTCAGGAACTGCAATCGATATTGATAAACTGGAGCACGAGTTGTCGAAACTGAGCGATGACATAGAGCGACAGACAAGAATACAAAACCACCCGGAATATTGCGCCTTAGAATTGCGAGTTTCTTCAACCCCAAGAGCTTCAACGCGCACTTGAATGGCTAATGCGCCGCCGGGTTAATAATAGAGGCATGATTGACTGCTCTAAATTTTTAACGCCCTCGCCGGAGCACCTGCTACGTGTCGGCGTTTTTCTTCCCAATTACTCCATTTGTATTCCCAGGTCGTGCAACGAACTCAAGAAGCGTTCAGTTTTCTAGGAAGTCCAAATAACAAAATGATATACTCATTTGTGCTTTTTTGTTCTTTTACTGCAGTATATTAAATATGGTCATATTTCAATTTTTCCCAACTGGCTTTTTGGCCTGTTTTCATTGGCTTTTCGAGTATGGTTTTAAAATGTCTATTCATTCTAATTACTTTTTCTCAGAATATTGGTATTTTAAATCTTTTCCCTACCTTTTTATACTTTACGATGGTATTTCATTTTTGCTGTTGTACAACATAGCATTAGCCTTAATATACATATTGTACCACACACTTCGCCTTAATGTATAAAATCTACATTTTTCTATTTATTATTCTTCATTATTCCAATCTTTGGAGATTTTATTTCCTTTCTTCAAAAAGCAGATCAACATTTTTGTTAAAATTAAGTTTTTTCTATGATTTATCTGTCCTATGTTATGAAGACTTTTATCTACTATTCTTTCTACACTTCTGTCTAAATGTTAAATAAGGATATACCATTATTGTCGGTTTTGAATTTTTGGGGGGCTTCTTTTTGTAAATTAGAACAATTACAAACATCAACATTTTCTGGTAATTAATTTTTGCTATTGTCAGCAATCGAGAACTGAAAACAACGAATAAGCTGGCTTAGACACGTCGAAGGGATGAAGCCCTCCAGATGAGTTAGAAACTCAAAATTCTAACCCAGAAGGTAAATGAAACAGAGGATGACCAAGACTTAGATGGATGAAGTGTAGGACGGTTTGAAAAAGATGGGCATCCACTAGATGGAGGGAAAAGGCAATGAATCCAGGGAATGAAAAAATATTACAAAGCAAGTCAAGTCTCTAGAAGATGACTGAGAAGCAAACACTAAGGGTGCGAATGCAGCTGCTTAATACTAATCATAAAGATGGAGAAAAAACGAGTCCCTAAAAACAGGACAGGTCCTTGGGAGAATCGGGACGCAAGTAACCATCGCGAATCACAAGGCGCTAAAAGAACCTAAAAGAGGAAGTCCAAGATCCTTGCGACCTGTTGCACCGTGGAGTAAGTAATGATATGACCAGCTATTTTTCAAAGTTTTCTACGGTTGTCTGTTATTTTTCTTGTCTTGTGCTTTTCTTATTTCTCTTTTTTAGTTTTCATAACTCACATACTAAATTGTTATATTTATGTCTTCTTTAAATAGTCATTTTTTGTGTAGTCTATTTCTTGAATACACCATCATCTAGTTGCTATGTTACTTATTTTACCTAACTTAATGTATCATTTTCTTTGTTTTTAATTAGTATACCTCTATAATTCAGAATTTGCAAAACAAAGGATATAAAGATACTAACCAAAAGAAAAGAAAATAATAGATCTGTCTTGTTCCAAAATTAATTCAGCACTTTTTTATTACCTTGTACCATATCGTAGCGCGACTTAATTATCAGCAAAGAAAATCGTCTACCGAACGAATTTATAGTCGACACAATTAAATGATACTTCAGTTATGAGCAGCGACGACGAAATAAACCTACAAAGAAATGAATACATTTACTGCGAGCCCGAACAAAAGCTCGCGGACTAACCTGGCAAGGTCTGAAACGGGGGGTTTCCCCCCCACAATAACCTTGCAACATCTCCAACAACAAGCACAAATCCGAGTTGCGCCGTGCGGGGAAGCGACAAAGCGTCGCGCTCGCCATGGCCACTTATCGGCCTGCACTTTGAACCCGATAAGGCTTATCGGCGGCGGCTCCGGACCGCGTGGAAAATTTGAAACTTCCTCCCCAGTCACGGCGAACCATGTTCGCGGCGGCGCCGCCTCCGGGTATAGAAACGTTGAAATTTAGCTAATTGAATTAGCGGTGTCAGGGCCGGAGTGAGCGCCGCGACGCACGGCGAGGGGTCAGGGCCGGTCCGACCGTAAAACGCGCGGCCTTGCCGATATTTTATTTGCAGAGATTGCAGTTCTGGAAAAGCACGCGACACACAAGTAAAATAGAAAATAATAACAACGAAAATAGAAGGCGTTCTAATTCCTCTAAGTTATCAGCCCACTGTTTGCGATAAGACAAAGTCGAGCTTGGTGCAAAGGGGAGGACGGCGTGATAAGATGTCTAAATAAAGTTACAACAAATGAAAATAACTCAAGTGTGTTACTACATGAATACTTCATACTTTTTGCGATAAATGAAACAAAAATTATTGATCACAAAGAAATTTGAAGAAAAAATTTGACTAGAGCTTGGTATTATTCCTATTACTATGTGTTTCTTCTTCATCTTCTACTTTTTATGGGCTACTAGTCTCTTTCTAAGTACACTATGAGACATGTTGAACGTATGTCTAACAGGTGGCTAGCCTAACCCATTTGAAGAATGAGAATGTACTTAACGACCATCAAGCCATTTGTTTCACGACCGGAGAAGCATTTTAACATTCGCCCGGGAGTCGAACCCAAGAGCGCCGCACGCCAGTATGCCAGACAAAGACCTTTACTTCGCAGCTGTCGTGCTTTCATCTCTTTTTTCTCATTCTTTTCTTTTCAAGATCGCGGAAAAAGAATTCTAATAAAACAAATGCATTTTTTTCTCTAAGCCTCTAATATTAGCCCTAAAATGTTCGTACCCTTAGAGAAGATAAAGTTTTTCTATATATCACAATTGATTTTGATGACGTTCATAAATCAAAAATATAAACGCAAGTTATTCCCAATAGTTCTATTTTTCCTTGAATTTGGATCTTATTTCACCTAAAACAAGAAGTTATGAAAATTTTTTCAATCACCTGACTGGTTCCAGAAGGAAATTGTATTTGATCAGATTTAAGCAACATTACCAAAATGAGCTTTCGTAACGTAGTTGAGATATAAATAATTCAATTAAAAGAACTTGATGGCCGTGGTGGTTTAGTGGATAGGTCGCTAGACTACGAAGCAAAGAATTGCGGGTTCGAATCCTGGTCTCGCCAATTCGATCGCTGGCATTTTTACGGCCCAGCTCGACTCCGGCTGCAATAAATGAGTACCTGGAGGTCAAACTCTAGGGTAATAATAGGCGGTCGGTACGTAGCGCTAGCCACGTTTACTACCCTTGTAGGCTCTAGATTGTAGCAGACATATCCTGTTACAACCCCATGGGCCTTCGTGGCCTGTTATGGGAAACTATTATTATAATTAAAAGAACTTAGTCTGAAATTGTTCTTTGCGCAAAATTTTCATTGGCCTAAACCCAAACGCGTTGGAGAAGAAAGCTAACCAGCACAACAACAAATTTTGTATCTCAATAACTAACCAAAGCAATAAAAAAATTAATTTTCCCACTACAATAAGCGCCACAGAACATAATCGAATACTAAAACGGTGGAAACGAACCAGCGACGGCGTTTTCGGGATATTCCGCGCTTCTGTATTTCATAGGTTATTTCAGGCAACGCGAAGGTCATTGCTAATGAATAATACTTCTGCTTTGGATACAAGACTCGGCCCTAATCTCGCGTTATCGAGGAACAGCGACGCACACCATATAAATTCGCCAAACGCTGACGCACGGCAACATACTGATACTGCATTCCGAAAAAGTTGTTGATCAGGCCAAAACAAAAACAGGAAACTGCCCCAAAGAAACAAAATAAACGAGTTGTAGGTTACAATCGGAGCGTTATTTAAAAAGCCAGACCAATCAATTTTAATAAAATTGAAGAGGAAAAAGGAACGAAACCATTGGAGATGATATAATCGCTCAATCACATCAGGAATAATGCAAAACTAAGTCAAAGCAATAAAAACATAAAGGAACGGACAATATTGATCTGTAGCAAATGAGACCACACATATTAATCGAAGGTACGGTACGCAAAATAGAAACACGAAGGAGGCACCAAAAATTTTATTTTTCACTTGCACATCGTGTTTACTTTATCGGCTGCTTTAGAAGGTAACAAACGATAACCGTGTTGACACAATTTTTATGGCCTTACGTCATGTCAGTTTACATTTGGAGACCCGACTTATCTACTGCCTCCTCAAGTCCCGCTACTTCAGAAACCAACAATACGTGAGCGTCGATTTCCCAATAATTCCCGGTATGCACTAGATCTGTGCGAATTTAAAGCAATTGTCGAACGTTGAACAAATTAAACGCCACTGACGCAAACACGTCCGATATGACGCCAATATTTAACTGCCGTCTTATCGATACTCCGATAAGAACAAGAATGTAGGCAGCTAATCCCTTATCGCCAAATCAAAAATAACAGCAATAAACGGCCGGCCTTCCCTTTAACGAGAATTGTTCCTCTTATTTTGAATGCAGAATTAGAAAGTGGAATAACGACAACGAATTCGTTTACAAATGAGTTCGAGGAACTGTTTGGAACGTTTTTCAGAGAGCCCATATCTAATGCATGAATCATTAGTCATTATCCTAATCATTCGTCTCCTGAACACAAACAACTCTAATTTCGCGGGTCTCTAATGGAAAACAACAATTTCAGATTTAAAGTTAGCAGAGCTTAGGAAACAGAAAGGGCGAAAAACCATTTATACAGCGACGCGAAGCAACAACCTGTTGAGTCTAAATAGCCGGCATTTCCACTTATGAGATGGATTTTCCTGCGGGAAGTCATGCGATTCATCAATAAATCCTTCATAAAACCGTCTGCAAGCAATGCGGATGTTTTATAACCTCACTTATATTTGAAGGAATATTTGGGGGGGGAAGTTTTTTTCTCGGTTTTATTTGCCTCAAATAGTCGTAACGTTTTGAGCAAACTTTAAATACCTTCACTTTTATGATACATTATTATATCATAAGAATAACAGAAGGATTTGCCCAAGGACGTTTGACATCGCTTTAAAAAGCTTCAAGCGATGTTATGTTGTGGTAGGTCGAGTTAGGTCATGATACATTACAGTAGACTAGAGTACTTGGTTAAAAATAACAAAAATGAATTGTTAACAACAATTTGATAGATAAACCTGACATTGTTCCGTTTTAGTTTTGTTCACATTTTAGAATTACATAATCAAAAAATGCGGAAATGTTTGCTAATTATACTTTTCCTGGTAAATATGCACATGAGAAATAAGCATATTAATGTATTCATAATTAGCCTGACTAATGACCTTTTGGTAAAACTGTGCTATGGTTAAGAATGGAATTTCCTATGACATAACAATAATCTGGGAAAAGCTGTGGCGAATAGTTCTTTAAAAAGTAAAAAAGGTGTACCTCGAAAAAACCGAACATATCCCAGCGTGACTGCACTATCGACTCCATGGCGCCGCACGAACAAAGGGACACAAAACAAATAGATCTGACCGAACTATCGGGCGCACTCCATGTCACGTCGCACGTATTCCCGAGCAAAATGACTAACGCACTTTCCAACAAAGAAATCGCAAAAATGAGTGGCGCGGCCGCAGCGCACGAGGACGGCAGCTCACAAAGGATGCGGTAACGCGCGCCGAGGTGCGCTCTGATAAGGAGAAAGCGGGAGGGGGCGCTGTTTGCAGTGATTCAATACACAAATGCGGAGCTCGATAAGGAGGTTGTTTGGACGATAATTGCGGCCTTATCTGGCGGATAGGGAAAGGTACGCGGAGATGTTTGCGCCGCTCAGCTGATTGCGAGGATAACGCGCACGTATCGAGTGACGACAGCGCGCAATGGCCGCCGAGATAACGTCGTCGTGCAGAGGACACGTAAATGGCCGTCGTTATCGAATGATTCACCACACTCCAACTAATATTCTTGATGCCACAACATTAATTGGATACAGGGGGCAAATAAAATGTTAATGACACTTAACCAACAATTGAATATCGAACACATCTGTTACAATTGATCTCCAAAAAAACATCAATTTTTTTAAGTGAAAACTTTGTGCCAAACTTGACATTTTGCAAGCCACAAAATGCTTTATTCAACGTATGTCCATAAAAGGGCTGCCAACATTAAAAACAATGATATTTCTAAATGTTCTGAATGGAAGATCATTTCTATTTTTCCCATACCATAATATCCACAAATGGCGTTGTATACCGGAAAGGATCTTCCCGGATCTTTTCTTCGGATAGTCCAGACAAAATTGAGATTCATTAGAAAAAATAATTCTCCAAAATCGTTTCCGATTCAATTGCGATTGGCGCATAGTCGTCAAAGAGGAAAGAGAGACAATCCATACGGTGTAATGATCCATTCTTGTTGAAATAGGGTACTCAAAATCGTACCAAGGCTAGCAATCATAAGCCTCTAAAGATGACTATCCTTTCGGTTAGTTATTCTGCAAAACGATCAAGAATTAGTACCTTTTCAACCAATCACTAGTAATTTTTCGTATAGCTATGTTTGTTTTTTACCTTATTGTTTTAATGCTCTTGCTAGGTTTTTACTAGGAGCAAAAATATTGTCAGTTTTATAAAATAATCATTGATTTGATGAAAAGGTGTTCGGGAAAGATTAAAAATATCTATGTGTACTTTTTGCCCATACTAAACAGCAGAACGACCGTTCATCAACTTTCGTATAGAGATCGGAGAAAGCTAACAAGGAATGTAATGGAGTTGTTCTGCTCCGATCGTTATCAAATTTGGTATACAGTATGATATGAGTGAGGGATGAATACATGTTATTGCTTTTTGCTGTGTGACTCAAAACTTTAGAGATATGAAGTATGAAAATTTACCGCTTAACAATAATGCATATGAGAGATATCATTAGTGTTAACTGCAAAAAATTGTTGAACACAAAGATAGATTTGACAACGAGCACATCTGATGAAAAATAATGCATTGCATCGCTCGCCCTCCATGTCCTTCTGACCATTTTCGAAGGTTCTTGGGAAACAAACAGTGGCAGGAGTTTCAAATCGGGGAGGTCTCTCTCGTATGTATCCTGTCTTAAAGAAGGAATATTTGATCATGTCTACAAAACATTCTGCTGGAAACTGATGCATTGAACATTTATGGGGTTGGTCATCTTGATGAGAATAGAAGAACACTTGTTGATGACACGAGAGAAAAACTAGTGATATGGACAATATACACACAACACAATGTATACCTGATGTTTCGTCATTTTGACCTTTCTTATCTCGTCTGTCTTGGGTCACACAGCAAAAAGCAATAACATGTATTCATCCCTCAGTCATATCATACTGTATACCAAATTTGATAACGATCAGAGCAGAACAACTCCATGACATTCCTTGTAAATATCATTGTGCATTACTGTGTGCCAATACGTTCCCCCCATGATGGGAAAACTTCGAGCAGATGGAGAAAATATCACTGGGTGCAATCACTAGCTTCCATAAATTTGGTTAGATTTACGGTAATTTATTCTGTGACTATATAACGCATTCCATTAAACCTACAGGGGAAGTTCATGCGGTGCTTATACTAGACAGGCATTATTTTCATACTCAAAACTTGACCACGGTCAAATACACAATATTAAAAAAAAACTATTTTACTAGTCTGCCTTTCACCTCCCAACACGCATCGGATCCAAGGTAGCTTTTATGAAGCTTCTTACGTCCAAGAAGTGGAACAATAGTTCACCTTGCATATATACCCTTACAGTGACATTTTCACTGAGCAAGACTTTCTTCCTTCTCAAGTCGCAAAAGGAGGGCAACGGAAGAGCAGAGTGGCTCCATTATTTAGTTTCAACAAATGAAAACGACTAAATACTGATGATCGCACCCTTCCACTTAAAAAAAAGTACGACAAAACTGTTATATTGGCGAACTCACCACATATAGGCATCAGAAATGTTATAAAAACAAGAAGTAATTTTCTAATAAGCCGGATCCATTTACCCCAAAACTTAAAAAAACAAGTAAAAGTAAAAGAACAATAGAAAAAATTAAAAATCGCTTGTTAGATTTTTTGTCCCACTTTTGAGGCCACAGAAAGCAAAAATAGCTAGAGTAGGCCGAATTTGGCGTTATTGCTTTAAATATATGGTTTGCAAACTTTTTCTAATTATATTACGCTTCATTTAATTCCGTGGTTCCCAACATGGGGTAATACAAGAATGAAATATTAACATTTAACCGTCTTTTAGATTTCGTCAACAAAAATAGGAGTTAATGAATAATAAGAATTATACGTCACGAAAGAGAGAGAACAGGATTTTTAAAGATGCTTAAATAAAACATAATCAATAAAGGTTGGGTCACTGTTTTAATTTAAAATTTTCAGTTCAATATAAATAGTAGTATAGTTTAACTTGTATCTCTTATTTTTTTTTTGTGTGTGGTGAAGCGTAAATGCGATGGCTTTAAATATTTTGCCTTGTTTCTATTACAGCAACCCCTCCCTAGCGGCTGCCGAATGCAGATGGTTCCCGTAGGCCCCAGAATCAGTGCTGATTGCTTCACAAAAAGGAAACGGGTTTTATGTCAACACTCTAATAAAAAATATAAAGTAACCTAGGTAAAAGTAAATATAATTTATTTGGACTTTTGCATATAACAATTATTTGAGATTTATAAAATATCAATAGATGTAGACTTGGGCTTGGTAATAGTGTAATACTAAATACTGTTGTTCCAATAATTTTTGAAAACTAAATTTTGTATCTTCACCAATTCAAAATTGATATTCAGTTAATTTACTATGACTTGAGAACATCGTCTAATGACATTAAAAGTTACGTGTTATCTTTTTAGTATACTATTCACAAAAATATCAATACTAAACCATATAAGTAAATACCCAATACATTTTATTACTTATATGAACCTAGGTTAGACATAGAATGAGTTAATTAGCAACATGCTTGCTCAGTAATTCAAGTTAAAGCAATTTAGGGGGCTTAAATCAGTGATCAAAAGTTTTAAGAAGTATATATTACTGCATAATTGTAACTTTTTAGTAAAAAATAAATTATTTATGATATCGTAAAAAAAAATCCCGTATGGAAAAGCCCCCTACAGTCAAGTAGATTTTATAATATAGCGATATGATATAAATCTAATCAGAATTTGATGAGAGTTAAGCGTAAGAATCATTTATACTCATACCTCCTCACTTCCTTAATAATTTTTCCATTTTTTGAATCTACTTAGGTATAGCTAAGAGACATGTTCCAAATTTGACCTAAATCTAGGTGGGTGAAACCGACACTGAAATATTTTTACCAAATTTAGAATTAGATCAAATTTGGCGCACGTTTCTTAGATATACAACTGGTACAGTTGAGAAAATCGGACAAGAGGTGTAAAGATGTGACTAAATATTTTTGATTCCTACCTTTAACCCACATTAAATTTTTTATTTGTGATCCTCTTCTTGGTCTTTTAAAATATAATCTGAAAAATAAACCTCTTCAAAAAAAGTACGTGGATGTTTCCTTCATTAAGTAACTTGCTTCGCATACTCACAAAGGTCCCCGACAACAATTGTAAATGTGAGTGTAAAATTTCCTTCTTATAGATGAATGATTTCAAATCAATCTCATGCTAATTCGTTGTTTGGAAGTTGCTTAAATAAAAAAAACATTTCGAGTCACCGTGTAAAATGAATGTAATTGATTTTTCGATGTAATTATTTTTTTAAAGAAAAACGACGAAAGAGATTCATAAAAACTATTTTGCCTACGTTGATTGGCGCATGTTCCTCTTGCGAAATCATTAGAGTTTGGGTAAACGAATCCAAGAGAAGCAGAACACGCATTGACGACAGAGCATGCAAGTTCAACTTCAAAAACAGTTGTACCTTAGAAATCATCGACAATGTTCAGGATATGATTTTAGCCCGTAGATGAGTAAAAGTGAGCGGGTTAGCAAGCGACCGAGTTCACTTCATTTAAAATATGAAACAATTTTACACAAGATCGGTACCGCATCTGCTTATTTTAGATCAAAACCGAATTCGTATGCGCAAATCATCCAATTGTTTGCAAGTGTCTAAGAAGAATTTTTTGTGATCAAGGACGAAAGTTATATTTACCACTATACACCGGAAGTGAAACAGTAACCCAAAAATTGGACTGGCTACACGTGATGAACTAACTTTTAAAAAAGACGATGACGTCAAGACACAAAAGGGATTCTCCTAACCGACTACCTTAAAAAGAAACAAAAATTTGAATCAAATAATACAGTGAAAGCCATTTTTGGTTGTGGTCACATTTTAGAATAAGTGTTCATTTTTTTATGCAAGTTAAATATCTGATGCAAACATTTTCCATAATTATTTTTCAAATACTATATGTAGACTCTTGACAATACATTCCTGGATGACCACTGTATTAAAAATGACAGCATCGGTTTCGCTGTTATGAACATTTATTGGTTACGGAGAAATACGCACTCGGTTACGAAATCAAACGATTCCAAGAAAAACTATTAAAACTTCATCGTAACTTATTACTGAATTTGAATGTGAAAACCCATTAAAACTAATAGCCTTAGAAATACTTGCAATATTTCATGTCCCCATTCAGCTTACTGAATATTAGATACAAATGCTCTGTAACGATGCCTTTTTAAGAATTAAGACTAATACCAAAAAATTGTGAGGTACTCGGTAGCTAATGAATGTAGGATGATAAAGCTTGACATTGGGAACGTTCTTAATACAAAATGGATTAATACATTAATTGCATGCGGGACAGCAACCCTGTAATTCTTAAAGCTATCTAATTTAGTAGGGTGAATAAACGAACTTTAAGGAAACCCTATCCGTCATGCAACTGCCGAAACCTACCTTCCAAGATTTCGGCATTCCGCGGGATTAGGGTTAATCTGCCATAATGGCGGCCCGCGCGCGTGCTAATCCGGACGGCCCCGGATTTCTTCCGGGCTTCCGCGCTTCGACAGCGGCGGTCGGCGTTAGGGGCACGCACTACTAAGGATTTCCCTTAATCCACCCGGTCCCACGCCCGCCCACACCCTGCAGGCTCCAGAGGACGATAAACGACGAGTCCGATTCCGGAACAGGCGCGAGATCAAAGCGCCGGAATGTGGGTCACATTACGTGCGTACAGGTGAGACGTGGGAGAACAATGCAGGGGTGCGGGGGCGCCGCAAGGTGAAGTGCATGATGTTAATGTGTCGGTGATAATGATGTTGCGCTGGTCACGTGATGCTAGAAAGGAGCTCCGCGGCGGCCCCGTTCACCGCCCGTGCCGTCGGTTCCGGGAGCACCGGACTTTTCTCTGCGACGTACCTTCCTTTCGCGGATTCAGTCTGTCTCTTTTCATTTCGCCGGACGAGCAACTACCGCCTTGGCAACAGTACCGATGGTCCTCAACAATACGAAATCGTTATATTTGCTAATTTCTATTTCCACTATTTCCACTATTTTAAAAATAACACATTGGTCATCATTTCTTGTACTCTTAAAATATGAACAAAAAGTAATTATTTGAAGTTTTTAACTTTCAAAATTCTAAAAATGCCATACGTTGTGCAAAAAATTTTTTAATTAAAAATATGCCAATGAAATAAAGTTAATATTCCACTACAAATGAAGATTTATTAAAACCATTCCGAAGTCGATGGATTCTAGCTAAGTAACCAATAGGATATTATTAGTGGTAATCTGTGCTATTTTAAACATTCAATAGAGTAAAGAAACAAAACGGAAATAATCAAATAATAACGGAAGTTCATACAACTGACATTAAAAGGAGCAGCTCATCAAAGATAGCAATATATAATACATTAAAAAGAAAAAGATATGTTGCGTCTGTATCAGAAGATGAACTTGTAACAGAAACGAGTATCAGATCTTAGATAATAAGGTAATGCTTGCTTACAATTCAATTCCTTACTTGTTATTTTATTCAATCTTCTTGTAGAAACAATACAGCAACGATGGATAGGATACCCCTACTATTAAATAAGCTAGTTATATAAAAAAAATAAAAAAACAGCATGAAAAAATGATATAATTATATCTATAAGACTACAAAAGACCCTGTTCAAAAAATAACGCACTATTTTAATTTGCTTTTTAGACTACCACATAAAATTAGCAAACTTTTATGAATACACAAAAGAATCTTTCAAAGATCTACTATGATGTTTTCAAGACTTTTCTGCAACCGGTTGCAATATCCCGATAAAAAATTCCACTTATTACTTGACATTTTTTATTTAAGTTAACGAAAAATAAAAGTTCAAAGAAGGACATATAGAAAATCAGTACAACAAAGAGAAGTAGTAAAAATAAATGAGTCATATAATTAGCAAAAGAAAAACAACAAGAAATTGTCCTATAGCCGCCATATATTATCCTTTGTACATATAAAAAGATTTAAAATAGTGAAGGTCTAAAATCTATTGATATATGATGACTATATGAATTAATTTTGAATATAAGCCTCTCCCAATGAATTCGATTCTTGTTTATTTTGCGCTTCTTGTATCTATCTAGTTGAAGTTGCTCACTCGTTTAATGTCGTTTGACCTCTCATAGAGGTTTTCCTCTAAATCTTTTTCCTTATCTATGTCTCCTCTGCATTACCTTTTCGCCCATTTATCGTCTTCCAACCTCGGCAAGGGCCTGTCCGTCGCCATTTAACTTTCAATATTTTCTCCACGTCTTCCACTTTTTTTGTTGACTTTATCCACCCATTTGTTTATTGATCTCTCAAAGATATTCATAGCTCCCTGTACTTTACTTAATTTTTTTATGCGTCCTTGTAAGTGCCTAGAGACTGCGCCATAAGTCAATACAGATAAAATATTCTAATTAAACAATTTTGCTTTTACTTTTTGATCCTCTTTGTTCTTGATAATTTTTTGCCAGTTACTAAATGCTGCTCGACTTATATAATTCTTCAGTTTATTTCTTCTTCGTGATTGCATTTTGTGAAGACATTCTTTGGCCTGCTGCTTTGTTGTTTTTTGGTTTTTAATTTTCTATTTCTGGGATTTCTTCTGAATTTAAATTTGTAAATTATATAGTCATATAGTTGTTCAAAAAATTCTTCTGTTCTTTCTAAAATTTTATTCCAGTTGATAATTGGTATTTCTTAATAATGTCAAATGTCTTTATCGAATATCTTTTGCTTTTAGCTTCCTTTAGTTCTACCATCATGATTTAGTTGTTTTTCTTTTTTTGTCATCTCTTTATCTTTTTTCGCTGATCTAATTTGTTAATTAACGATATAGAACACTTTCTAAATGCGTAAGTAGTACATAAAATAAAAAACATAACATAAACTCAAAGTAAAAGAATATAATTAAAAAAAAAACTTACAAAAATGAACTGCATGGCCACGTAATGCAGAAATAACACTAGAATTAAGTTGACTAAACAAAAGCAAAAACCTCGAAAAGAAATATAATGGGACAACGCAATAAGAAAAGGATGAAGAGCGGTAAAAAATTTTGAATGCCTTATAACCTACTCGTGTTATTTCTTTTGTAACCCCAATTCGATTCCGGGCGATTACGGACTTAATTGGATGAAAGAATATGTTTAGTGCTTAATATCTTCCGGACGCTATACATCACCTGTAAATGGACTTCGGCTGGTGCAATTATGTAAAGCGACCTTCTGTGCCAAACGCGAGAATTTGCAATAAAAGTAATCTGCGCCGCCGAAGCGGATTTGTCCCACATAGAGGCAATTAGACGCGGCGGAAGAGAGCAGTAGGTCAAGAATTCTGAATTTGTATCTCGGTGCTCACTTTCATTCCCGTTTAACCTGTCTCCGTGGATTCCGACACTAAAAGATGTCTGAGCGAACTTTCGTGCTGAGACGACCGTCAAAAATTGCAGAGAAATGCTTTCACTCCTCTTTCAGTTTTGGTTATCTTATTTATTTCAATGATACTGTTTTATCCAAATAAATTCATTATCGTACTACAATGGCTTTTAGCTATCAATTAATTAATTAATCTCTTCATATGCCATAACCATGATAAACATCGTTAGTTATCAAAATAGTACACAGCAGCTGCCCTGTTAAAATATCTTAAATCACTTTAGTCTTATCCGTTTTGAGTATATGAATGCTAGAAAATACAAACACTTTGTATGGATAAATGAAGAAGAATGTTTTCCGATATGAAAAAGAGTAATGGAAAATAATATCTGTTAATCTAGTCTTTATGGCAATAAAATGTTTTACTTCCATCATTAGACTTTGAGATAAAACCTTCCATAGCAATCTGCTAAAGTAACTGGGATCAATATCGAAAGCGGCCTTTTCCCATCGTCAATTAGGTCAAGCAGTCTCTCTCATAGTCCAAGTCAGATGATTTCGTGGCAAAAAGTCCGTTCCTTTTCATTCGGCGGCCAGATTTATGTTTAGCCCCAGAGAGGAGCTGGCAGCCGCCGAAGAAAGGGAGCACGAGGCGGCTGCCAGCGGCGTGCGACGATCTTGGTTAACGGGGATAAGGTCGCGGCACCATCGCCAACGTCACCAGCAAAAGCAGCAGGATGTAGCGGAGCGGCCGCATGCCGGCCGGCAAAAGAAGTTCGCAGTCGGCTTATGACACGACGGGCTGGTGCGGTGACCTCAACTGACCTACATCAGAAGGTGATCCGCGGACATGGCATTGAGCGCATTCCTGCACGACGATCACGAGCGGTGCCTCTGGCCGGTGCTCTAGCCGCTGGTCGTCCGCGTGCAATTGTCCCAAAGAATTCCAAGAGTCATTGTACCCGCACGCCGCTGTCCAATTCATTTCCTTTGGACCACTAAGGTAGCACCAAGGCCCCACCAATGCCCTACTCTAGTAGGAGCATCTCAAAAACTGTCTGTTGTATTTTTTAAACCTTGATCTTGAAAAAACTTTTAGATTAACCCATACATACAAAAGTATTAAATAAATTGTTTAGATCAGATTAATTCCTCAAGTTTCATTCCTCGGGAAAGGTAGCTATTAAAACATCCAGAGGAAGAATTGCGTTTTATGCAAAAAAGTGCCTACCGACGCCCCCCTAATCCGCGCATTCGCATCCAGACCTGTACTACTAAAAATATTTGTTTGAAATCACCTGCGGTCTGCGAGCCGCGCACCTACTTACGGAGCAACGACCTCCCAAGGCCACGGAAAGTCTGATGGGACTGAATAGAAATTAGCGGCCGGCCGTGCGTTCCTCTTTCTGAACTTGATCCACATTCGCGCTCCGCTCAGACGGAAAGAACGGTCGCATCCGGAAGAAAATGGCCGCCGGCTCGTTTTGCGGGGCCTTTGTTGCCGGCGTCACCGTTATCGCCGCTTATCGGCCCTGCTAATTAAGACGGCGCCGATTTGCATGGTAACGGCAGGGCTCCGTTATCGCCGCGGCCCCTCAAAAATTGCCTCCTGCTTAATTGGAGAGTGCAAGAAAGCGGGCGATCCGCATATCTGAGTCACCGTCGTTACCTTGATTTGATGGCCTGCTTGTATTCGAGCAGGGGCGGCCTCACTCCACTTCGACATTATAACGCAATCTGCAATCGCATTAGCCACAAACGACATAATTTAGATTCTCTAGAACTGCTCTGATATCGTACACGGCCAGCCGAATAAGATAATATTTGTTTGTAATGTAACTCAAACAATTCCCTCAAATATTTGCACAAGTGTTAAATATATGGGGTTACTGCAAAAAATCTTCTGGTTTTAAAAGATATTTCACAAAGTATTACAGATATATTAAATGATACATGAAAAGGAAGAAAAAACGCCCACACTTTTAAATACACTCTGTAGTGTGTCCCCAATGATGCTCCTTACAGTAGCAGTAATACGGTCTCGAAAGTTCATCTAATGTTGCCACTGGTAGCACGTAAGCAAGATTTTTAATTTACCCAACGCAAATCCTCCGCCCCCCAACCATTTTGCAATTCTTAAAATCGGGAGATCTAGAGACAGCCGAAGAATACTAAATCGGACTTAAGGGAGTTCCTTATTTAGATGGTCACATAGAGGTAGAGCCCCATCTAGTTGGATTATGAAGTTGCTGAAATCCTCTGTCAGTTGCGGAAATAGCCATACCCGTCTGTCTTTTCACTGAAGAAAAACAATTAGTATACTTTTATTTTGGAGATTGTATAAATGACATTAAGTTTTGGCGAACCCCTTTCATGTTCCACAACGGTCTGAGAATTTTCCGTACCCCATACCGGAAGATTATGACGATTCATTTTTTCAGTTACATAAAAATATCGCTTCCTAGCTGAATACCAAATGGCTGGAAAACTCCTACATTACCATAGAAAAATCTTGTGGATTGGTTTGTCTGAGCACTGCTTCTCTTTAATTTTTTTTTCTATCTTCAATCGGTGTTTTTATTTTTCTTTAACTTGAGCAATCCAGGTCTTTTATTATTTGGAGTATATAATGTAATTCAGATCTGCCTTGCGTATTCTTCCTATCTGCCATACTTTCTATTATTATTTGTAGTAGACCCGAATTTCGTATATTCTTCTCATTATCTCTCTCATTAATCTTCTTTCTTCTTCTATTCTTTCTAATATTTCATTATTTAATTTCTGTCAAACCATCTTGTCTTTAACATTCTTCTATAGCACCATAACTCGCATTCTTTTTTCTTCGCTCTTTGCAATTACCAAAGTTTTAGATCCGTATAACACGATAATCAATGCGAAGGTGTGAAACATTGTTTTTCCGGTACAAAAAAACTTTACTCGATGTTAGTAATTGCTTTTTTTTTCGAGTAATACTACTTCAGCTTGCCGTAATCTATATACGATTTCTTTTCTCTTAATTACTTTTTCCGTCTTTAGTTATGATACTACCTAAATAATAAAACTCTTCAACCTCCTTTATTATTTTCTCATTCAGTGTCCTCGTGTCTCATATTTCCGCAAATAATTGTTTTTGTTTTATGGACGTTTATTTTCATATTGTATTTTGTCACAATCAAGTCCATTTAATTCAACGATTGTTGTAGATCTATCTTCTTCACTTTCAGTTATAATTTTATACATCATCAGCGTCGTCTGTCATATCTATTTTTTCTGCGTTTATGGATTATCTGAGATTGTATCTAGTTGAATAAGAGTGGCGACAACGCACATCTCTTTGTCTTATCACTGCTTCCTGTCAATGATATGAAATTCCCATTCTTCTGTCACTGTGTTTTATTCCTGTTTTCCGTAGAATGTCAAGTATAGACCATTTTACCTTAACAAGAGCTATAAATGTAGGCTGACCTTTTCGTATTCTTCTTTCAATTATGATTCTTCTTAAGAATGTTTCTCTCGTTCCTGAGCTTTTTTAAAGTCAAATTCATTGTCTGTTAGATGGTCTTCTATTACTTTTTCTATTCTTTTATATATGATTTTAATCCATATTTTGATGTATGTCGGATCAGACTAGTTGTACGGTAGTTTTCGCATCTAACTGTTTCCCTTTCTTTGGAATTAGCACTATCATGTTGTAGTATTATTTCTGTTTTGTACATTTTATTTATTAATTGATATAGTTTCTTTGGCGTTGTCCGAGTGACGTTTTTTATTATTTCTGTCGCCAATTTGTTTATTTTCACGAATTTGCTTGTTTTAAGTTCTTAAATTATCGTACTCCGATTAGATTATATATTCTCCGCATTGACAAGTTCTTCTAGTTCTACTTCGTCTACCTCTATATCACCATATTCACGCCATTGGCGAGTTTTTTTGGTTCTCGAAAAAAATTTTGATAATCTTATAGTGGAATCAACCCACCTTCCTGGATTTAAATAATAGTTCCATTTTTGATATTTATTTTACATGCATTATTTCTTCACTCTTTTATTTTCTATTGTATTTGTTGTTCGCTTATAGTGCCGTAGCCCATTTTAAATCTCTGTCTTTAATTAATTCTATTATTTGTTTTGCAATCTAGGGTTTTCGTATTTCAATCTCTTTTTTTTTTGTATGATTTCTTCTGCAGATGAGCTTATTTTTAACATATTTACTCTGTAACATCATCAGTTGCCAAAATTCCCTTTTTCTTTTTAGTTCTTTAAATTTTAGATCGCACGTCATTATAACCATGTTGTGGTCGCTGTCACAATCGGTACCTGGATAACATCTACAATTTTTAATTTGGTTCCTGAACCTCTGTTTTGCCACTTTGAAATTGTGGCGTCGTCTTATGCTACCTGGCGTCGTCCATGTGTATCTTCTGTGTAGGTTGTGTAATAATAAACCTGCAAAGCTTGCAACGCATAGCGAAGTGGCGAAGCACTAACGCTGACCTTTGACCAATCAGTTTCAAAATCACTAGCAAACAAGCCTTTTTGGTCACTTGTCGATTGGTGAAAACAGAATTTGGAAATTCCCAGCCGTTCTCGAGTTTTTGCTCGGACGGACGGACAGACGGACAGACAGACGGACAACATGAAGTTAGTAAGTGACTCCGCTTCGCTTCGCTACTTAACAATAACGTATTTGTAATGACCAAGTCGTGCGCAAAACTCGGACCAGTTGATCTACCTTTACGTTTTTTCCCCATGATCGTATCTACCGACAATTTTCTCTTCTTCACCTTCCCCTACAATTGCGTCCCAATCCTAGGATAATAAGATTTTCTTCTCCTCTCGCATATTTTACATGATCGTCGAGCCATAAACTTTGCACCATTTGTAATCGGCACGGTTTGAATCGCAATCGTAAAATTTTCTATGCATTTCGCTACGTAATACCAAGCTCGCGGCTTACTCTGCTAGTAGACTGTTGCGAACTACGAATGAAGTTTTAGCTAACTGCCTTTACTGTGTCGTTAGAACGTCTGGGCTTCCGCATACTCGAGAACATAATACTCTTCCTATTGCACCATCGTGATTTTCCAAACTGAGCCCGTGCTGCCACCTGGACTAAGTATGTAAGTCTACATTTTAAACTTGAACGTTCTTCTTTCCTTCCATTTATCATTTTATATTATATCTGTAATACCTTAAAACTTAATAATTCTTTTGTAGTAACCCCGTATAAGTATTAACTATCATTTCTGAATGTGACTTAGCTCAGATAATTAAATCCTTTGGTTTGCTCTTGTAAACACAAATTCTATTAAATTTTAGGGTAGCACAAGATTTCGAAGAGGCAACAACAAAATTTCAATTTCAAATAACCATGAGTTGATTGTTTGCCTCGGCGAATCCATTATATTTTTTGATAAACTTTCATCTCGGGTTTCCCATCTGCTCCCCATCATGTTACCCCGATGACGACAGCCTATTGCGTTTACAATTCCCTATAAAAGGAAAAATATCGGCATCAGCGCGCGTCATGCAGGAGAATATTAAGTTTGCCACAAAAAGAGTAGCATGCATCGCAAATCAAGAAAAACGCCGATCAGCTAATTTAAATCGCCGTCGTCATTCATAGCTCCGTAACAAAAAGCATTATATTCCACTATAAATTATTTAACGTATGAAATCAAAATTTTAGTTGATAATCCAATGATTATACAAAAAGTATAAAAAATAAATACAATAATGTAAACTAGAATCTTATTTTGATTGCCACTGACAGAATTTTAGTTACCAATGACTAATTCGTCAAAAAAATGAAGCTACTTCTAAAATCCCAAGAGAAAAATATGCAAGTGAATAATCTTTACACTAATTTGGTTGTATGATTGTCATCCGGAGTTCTATTACAACAGTTTTGTTTCTACTTCAACTTCTCAAAATCGATTAATTGAATTGCTAAAAACATACGATACAAGTGTTTGCTTTGATTGTTTGTATATGAAGCAAATATACATATAGCATGACCTGATAAAAGTAACACAAAAAAGATTTTTCTTTCAGTCATATAAGCTATATGGATAAACTTTTCTTATTAAATCTTACTTTTGCTTCTACAAACCCATACGATAAAAATTAATATAAAAGAAATTAATGATACTACATAAAATTTAACAATAAACAAAATAAAAAGAGTGAAAACCTAAAAAATATTTGCCAAAATTCTGCATATCCCAATCTGTTCCAAACTTCAAGTCCCATACTTTTAATTAAGACTAATCCACTTATAGTTAAGAACTAGATAACGAAAGTTGAATGTAAAACAAATTTACTTAAAAATGTAGAGTTTAATTTTTTTCCTTTTCCATGCTATGACCTACTATCGTTTCTTTCATGATATCTGGGATTACCCTTTACCTTCCTTCTCCTTCTTAGTTTAATTTCTATAATTATTAATCTGTTTATATGTTTTTCACTATAACCTCAATTTCCCAGTAGAAGCGACTTTCTTTGACGTTTGCAATATTATTGTTTAGTCTCGATTGCTGCTTTATTAGACTATAAATCAACTCCTAGTGTTTATATATATATATATATATATATATATATATATATATATATATATATATATATATATAAAACGTATGAGTCATGATAGATAGCTATAATGGTCCATTGATGAAAACCATCTTTCCTTGATTCTAACATGAACAACCATTTTAATATAAAGTCCTATTCACCAAGTTAAAAATTTATAATTACAGCGTAACCTAAGCTCTATATCTATGTTTTTAATGGATATCATCCAAGTGACGCCTATCATTTTCGATCCGCTATTGAACTCGTATTCTCAAGATTTTTATTGCTCTTTCTAACATTTATAGAGGAGTACGTTTGATTTCTTGATGTATTGAATTATGTACAGTTTGGAAGGACAATGTTTGTAAACCTCAGACTTAATATAAACCTATCTAAAGAAGTCACACGGAGCTATATCAATTGCGCGGGTTGGCTAAGTGACCCTGGAAATATCTAACGCAGCACTTGAAACAAACAAAACTCTTACTGTATGGGCTGTAGTTCCATCCTGTTGGAATCAAATGCTTTCCAGTCAAATCATTTGCACACATCAACCAGAAATGACAGTAACACATTGACCTCGCTCCTCAACAGAGTAAAAACCAATTACCCTAAATTTTACTTAACACATTTTTTCGTAAAAAGGCATATCATGGATATATATCTCGTCGTTAAAGAAAACAACTGCGTCACATGAAAAGGTTTTGAAAATGTTTCCACACATTTCCAAACTATTTTGACAATGACGTTCAAAAAGTTTTTGTACAACAATCATCTTGTGTAGATGATAAAAACAACGGTCTTAGTCTTAGTACAGTATGAGTACACAAGTCAAACGCAACATCATACTTGTGCACAGATCGCCTCGGAGAGTGCAAAATTAGTTCCTTTCTCACTAAAATACGGGAACAAAAGCCCGAGACGCAAGCCAACAAAGTAATTGTTCCGAATGTACGTTCCGACACCAAAAGCTCTTCGTTCGTTTGTTTACATGTTGGCTACTAGGGACCCCTCTGGACAAAATTGCCCGACTACCTGTGTAATAAAATCACTTTCGGACCACCCTTCGTTTTATAACTTTCCTTTGAAATTAGGGATGGAGTTTTGCGCCACCCTGAGATACTTTGCAACTCACATCCATTTGCAAGCAGATCTGTGAGTGAAAAAACATACCATTACTGAGATGAGTATCCTTATGGAGAAGCAACACCATAAAGAACAATATTGATACTTATCATGGACACACAAGTTTTAGGATGTATGTGCACATACATTTTATTGTTCTTTTTTCTATGGTATTAAACGTCACCCACTAAATTTGGTCCCTATAGTTAACCTATGTTAACCCCGTATTTCACCGAGATGGGTTATTTTAATATTCTGTATAATATTCTTAATAGTCAAAAAGAGAAATGAATATATTTTTTTATTAAATGACGGAACAAAAAAAAGTTCAAAAGACGAAAACAATGTGGCTCTTGTTTCAAGCAACTTTTTTCGGTACGTCTAATGGATAATATTAAATTTGCTGAAAGTAAACCAAAACATGGAAAATTTAAAATAAAAAATTTAATTCTGCAATGACCAGCTACAAAAAATTATATTATCTGCCACAAAGTCGAAGTAATATTAATGAAACACTAATAAATGTCTATATTTATAGAATTCTACAAATGTTTTAAAAATACATTTTTATTGATATTACATGATTTATTTCAGTTTTTATAAAATAATTATTTCAGTAAAAAAATAATTAGAAGTTAAAATATGAAACAATTGTGAATTTATTAAGTTGGGCAAATGCAATATTTATCTTATACTAGGTGCTAGAAAATAAACACAAAATTTAATTTTGGTACCATCTGTAGGATTTTTGATAAATTTTTATTTTGTTTTATGTTTTGATTAATAAGTGTAGGACATTTTGTTTTTCATCGTTTTTAGCATACAAAATAGCGTCCTTTAAGACATCCTACACCATCGAAGATCCGTATGTTTATTGTGAAAGCCTACTATTACAATAACAATTTTTTTGCGGCGGCAGTGAGAAAATGTAAGGGCAAATTCAATAACAAAAGCACATTGAAAATAAATCGGCAGACTCAGCGGTACATATACATAATTTTTTTAAAAATTTTAATTTTGAAAAAAAAATATTCTTTTGTTTCAATCAGTTTGATCGTAAAATTCAAAAGCATTAGGATAGTGGCTGATGAGAATGACTATGTCACTGTGACCAATTCCGAAGTGCAAGAACTGCATGAAAACAAGCCCACCGATTCCTCCCGAAAACGAACAGTTCATCTCAATGAGCGATTCGTCAAGTCAGGAGAATTCTAAAAGTGGATTTGTAAATGTTTCCCTATAAGATTGACTTTGCTAATGAGATGTTAGAGAGATTCCGAGAAGCAATCGATTTGAAACTCATTCATTTCAGTGACGAGTGATATTTCCAGTTGGATAGTCAATAAGCATAAGTAAAGAAAATCCTCATCTGATTGAAGTTAGAAGACTCTATCCAAGAAAAGTCAGTGTGTAGAGGCATCATTCTTCTTCCTCTGAAAATACGTGGATGAGACTGTTTTATCGAGAAAAGATTCTTCCATGAAATTCGATACCAGAGAAGAATGGTTGCAGTCTATTGGTTCCAGTAAGATAGAGCCACACCTCACCGCATTGAGAACAATTTTGAATTGATTTCCAGTGTATTTGAAGTCGGTATTCTCGGATTGGATGGGCCTAGGAGGCACAATGCAGCATTAGTTGACCGAGTTATTCACCCAATCTCAATCCCTGCGAGTTATTTATAAGATCGAGTGTATAAAACCCCAATCAATAGGTAGCATCAAGGAACTCAAAAATACGATCACATGTAAAATCCAATGCATCTCAGATTCTTCATTCGGTATAGAGCTGCACGTGGTTATTAGTGAAAATGCCGCCCAACCTATCATAACATCAAAGAATAAAATTTTTGCGTCTACTATTTTTCCCGAAATATTTTATGAGCATCCGGTATATTAAAAATCCCGAGCTTCAATTTTTTTCGAGTTCCTATTTTACCAACTTTTATTTTAATTCATGTTTATCTCGTGATAACAAATCATTTTTTCTCGCATGAATTTTTTGTATCTTCAACCGTTTAGATGCGCGACCGCTTTGCGATCAAACGACTCGGCCGATTTTTATCAAAATCTTCACACTGCGTCCCCTAGCTACAACTAACTTGCATACCAAATTTCAAGTCTCTAGCTCTTACGGTTCTTGAGATATCCTGTTTACTGACAGACCGACAGACAGACACACACACACACGCACACACGAACCAATGGCCCAAATGAACTTTTTTTGTGTCCTGAGGCTAAAATTCGTCCAGAAATGTGAAAAACTGGGTAGGTCAAATTTCCGCCGATTACATTACTTTCCTTATTATAGGATAAGGAAAGTAATAATTCTGTGAAAAGATGATACGCAATATAAATTCAGAATTGTACAAACTAAAAAACAAATTTTGTTCAAGGCTTTATTAAGTAGGATACTGAGAAGAAATTTAAGGATAACGCTTATATTTCTTGTAAAAGTTTTGTAGTCACAATTGCAGATTTTTAGTTTCAGTTCCGAGTCGCAAAATAAGTAATAAAACCCGTCAAGGTCCTCATTTTTCATGACTCGCCAAAATACGTGCACGACCTAGTTATTAAATCATTTCTTTGAAATTCGCTTTATTTCGATACCTACATAGATAGTGGGCCTGTCAACGACTATTTTCAAAATTCCAAGCAAATGTAAAAAAGGATCAGAGGTACTACATAATAAAAAAAAAATGTATTTATGACAATTCGAACTCTTTATTATTTGTCCAGTTTATTCCGATACCTGATAAAATGGGCAATTTATTTTATATACTAAAAAAATTAAGATACTGCAACATACCTAAAATGCATTTTTTTCTTTTAGTGTGCTGTAGATAATCAAAACGTTACTTTTTGAGCATTAATATGGCAAAATCTACGGATCATAAGCAGTTGCATAAAATAAAAGCTGTCAACTAGAATTGTACATGAAAATGTTAAAAAGGATGTTCGTCAGCATTGTGATTAGCTAACGCGAGAAAGAGAGAACTGAAAAATTAAGAGAGGACAGCATAAGAGGCGTACATTTATTTGTCGAGTTGTATTATTACATATAATTACATTTTTTCTTAAAAAATTAAACACGAATGTAAGCAACCTCATGCACATGTAATATTTTCAACGCAGGTAACGATCGCGTTTTGTATATGAATCGATCGGCTACTTTTTAATTAGCCAATTCTAACTTAAAATTCGGTACAGTATAAAAAAGTGGTGAACGAAAATGCCTTTCGCCTTTTGATATTTCATCACGACATCACTATACATCGTTCTATTTTAAATAAGTACAGTCTTAGGCGATGACTAAGATATTTCTCATATTGTAGGTTCACAAGGTATTGTGAAACATCTCATTTTCAACACATTTATTAATTAGCACCAGATACTCAATTTTCTTTTTGTTCATCATCAAATAAATCTGAAGTAATTCTGGGAAAAGTAGAATTGTTGGAATGACATCCTAGATATGAAAATATCAACCCCAGTATCATCTGTATGTCACAGATCGTTGACGTTACGTCTATATATGCTTATACCCGCTATATATAAAAGTTCCATAAATTACTTCAATTCATCCAGAGTTGCTTCTTCCTCAATTCGACACAATTCCCATTTGTTCGAATCTGATTATTTGTATGTATAAATATATCACTCAAGATATCACTCATAAAGAGATTTCAAGATTCATACTCTGTTTTGGCACATCCCGCAGTACCCTTATTATATTTTCAGACTGGATACGAATGCTTGATTTGGAACAATATTTTTATCATTTTGTTCTGCCTTTGTAGGTACAAAAGGAACACCTACTTTAGATAATGCACTGGAAACTAACTTTAGGATTACCATCACACAATGGTCTATTGCACTGGTTTCCTCTAAATAATCCAGGTCGGCCCCTGTTTCGAATCACTTTCTTCAGTGCGCCAAGAACAATGATTTACTCCCAGAGTTATTACAACTGTTGCTTGAGTACTCATCTGCGAGGACCTGAAGATGTTATTCTGTCTTCTAAGACTTACATTTGAAAAACTACAAAAACAACATAAAATAACAGGTTCCCGCATTTGTAGCTCCTATCGATTGTGGCAACACTGGCTTCAGCGCTGTAAATCCCTCTACGCATTCTTTTCTCCAGCTACCGAAAAAGAAAATTTACGAAAAGTACACCAATAAAATATTTATTTAATTGAAATCTATAATTAGAGTTTTGCTAGTGACGTAATAGTATAAGAGTGTGTATTGTTCATTGAAGCCGTTTGCTTATTTTTTTGTTTAGTACTGCTTTCCTTTTTCCACTTATGGGATATACAGTTTTTAACTTATTGTTCTTATTATTTTTGAAAATGATAATTTAGAATAATCATTTTTGAGTGGAATTGTCCATTATGTAATAAGATAACTATGCTGAAATATATGACTCGGAAAGTGTCTTCTGTTATATAGTTCAGCATAACACAACAGTCAGTGCCCAAGCAATAGGAAAGACGTAAAATACTTGCAAAGCAAGGCTTGGTAACGTCATTCCCAGACACATTTCCAAGAAATCCTACGATGAGAAGCAAACGTGCCTAAAGACTTTAAAGAGTGTAGTGTTGACATCATCTGCTACTTTTCGAGGAAAGAGTGTGAGGGGTTTATAAAAGGCGGCATCACGTCACCTTGCAAACTTTCTAGACAAGATAGTCAGCTGTATTTAAAGAGCTACTACCGGGAAAGAAAGAATAATTAATAAAAAAGAGTACCGCGAGCAGATAAAACTTTTATAAAGACAATATTGTAGTGCAAATGTTTATTTAAGTATCACTTAAATAACTGAATTGGAAACCCGAATTAGTAATATTAATATTGCAAAGGGTTTAATAGTTTTTTTTTCATTCTTGTATAAAATCGGAGCTAAGATATCCTAACAATTTTATTCATTTTAAATTTCTGACGTAGCAAGCTGTTAATAGTAAAAATCACATTTTATGCAATTCCTGATCAGAATATAAATAATTCTTAGAATAATTCAAAAAACATATTTTTTGTTAATTATCCAAAAATCAAGAAACAACTGTTTGATAAACATTTCGTAAAAGTCAACTCTCTTTTTTTTATAAAGTTTGATGAAAAATAAATGAATGATATTGGGGGGAGATGATGAAAACATTTTTCGCAATTTGAGTTTTTAATACTTTCTTCTGAGAACATATATCGCGGCGTTCTTCATTACATTTCACGAAGAAAATACTATGAACATCAGGATTAATAAAACAGCGTTTAACTTTTAGCACAAGCATAATGTAGTACCAATTATGTATAGATTAAACGAAAAAATTTTTATTCCAGACCTTGTTCGAATTATATAAATTAAATTTACCGCTGCAGGATGATTTTTCCACCTAATCTCGAAACCGAAAATTTCTACTCGGAAAATCTTTTTAGCAAACAAATAGGGCCATTTAAAGATCTTCTAGCAAGTCGTTTCCAGAAGGAAACTATTTATTAATGGGATAGCAAAGTCATTCCAAATCAATACCAAACAAATACAGTCCGGCGCCTATATCTCATAAATTATAAGAACTATGGATACATTTTTTAAATCAATATATCATAGTGTTAGAACCGCAGATTTATTTGCGACTATATCAGATTTATTAAACATGAGTTTTTGTTGAACATCAGTTTTTAAAATTAACTAGAAATAATTTGTTTTTAATTATATTTTAATTTTGTTGTAACAAATTAAATTAAAATTTATTTTCCTACAATTGAAAAAATCGTATTCAGCACTACTTTTAAGAATAAAATATACGAAAATCCTTTTTAGGGCGGTATTTTGGAAAGACATCTCCTTTGCGATCCATCTATTAATAATTAAGGCATACATATACGTTATATATTTCCAATAACCTTAGAAGGTCCTTTCTTTGTCAAATTATACCCTTACTTTCTTAAGGAAATCACCTTCTCCCAACGCTGGAGAAGAAATCAGGCATCTGCTGCCGGCACCAGTGACGTACGGTTACTTATATCGTCAAGATAACGCTGTCTCTTCCTGTCTGAAGGAAAAAAAACTAAAGGAGCGAGAATCGAGCTGTCCAGTTGATGCGATAAAAACGTCGTGAAAATTCCGACGTTTGTCAACTGCAATAAGCATGAGCATTGTCATGTTCAATATTTACTTCTATGCGAGGTCTAATTCGCTGCAACTGAATTTGGAGTTTTTTAAAGTGTTCACATATTAGTTGGAGTTCATAATATTGCCTTATTTCAAAAATGCAATGTAGAGGACTATGTCGTTCCAGCCCAAAAAAAAACAATTTCCTGGTGAAGTGAAAACTTTGGGTTTCTTATGCCTGTACTCCACTGACTGCTGCTTCTTCTCCGTGTCGTAATGGTGTCCCCAGAACTAGGCACTAATGGCAATCCAGTGAAGGAAAGCATTACCTTCTTGTTTATATGCAGCCAAAATATTCTGGCAAATCTCATTTGATTGTGTTACATTTCGCGAGTTAACATGCGTATAACTTATTTTGAGCACACTTTGCAATCGAAACAAAGCACGAATGATGTATGTGGTAGACTCGTTCAAGACAAATATCAACAGTTCCACCGATATTCCTCTGTTTGTCTACATATGCTTGATACTGTTTATTGGTGTCTGTCCAAGACCAACCTAAACAAGCAGATTTGTTATGGTTGAATTTTTTCCTTTTACACTTCTTGCCCACCCATTGCCTAACTAATAATACTGATATCTACACAGGCGTTTCCATAGACAGCAGCCATTCGTTGACGAATGTCTTCTTCTTCTTCTTCTTTTCCTTATACCCCTTCAGGGTGTCGGATAGTTGACGAATGTCAATAGAACAAAATGCCAAAATTACTTATTTTTTAGTAAGAATAATACTGTCGTCTGATATTGTATAGAAATGCTACTACGTGTCTTGATAGTTGATACGTTAAAAAACATCATGATACCTATTTTATTTGCTATGAATCAATATTATATCTATCCTTTAGGAGAACTTTAAAATATTTTGAACTTACAATTTTCACTAGAAATTAATTAGACTGTTTATGTCACCAGAGAAGGTCGATTATATTACAAGATATTTAATATTCTACAAAATAACATCCTCCGGCTACAATGTACCTCATATTTGTGCTTTTAATAATCACCTACCTCCCCCCCCCCAAAGTCTCTTTAAATCATAACAAGTGTCTTGATTGCGGATATTTCGAGTTCAGCGCACAATTTTATCACGTATGGCTGATCAACACTACATTTAGACTCGTAACGCGACAATTGTCCACTTTGTAAGCAATCTGCAGTACGTAAAAGCTTAAAGATAAATAAAGGTGAGTTGGTCCGTTTACTCGACATTCCTCACCGATCGTCAGGCCCGAAGACTACGCCCGTGGCCCTTCCGCTTGGATAAAAAAATCTCATTACTTTCCCAATATCAAAACCACCCTATATTTAAATAAAAAATTAGTATAAAACTGCCTTAGTTCTTATTGGGCTGTAATAAAATTTTACACACACATTTGTTGCATTAATATGCGGCTACGTTCGTTAATGGATAACCATCGATTAAAACGTTCGAGCGAGAAATTACCTTCAATTATTTTATATCTGAACATCCACAGCTTCCAGATATGGAATCAAATTGTTCGTCTTAACCATTTCTCTACGGTACTTTTCAACCACTGGATGGCATCATCGGACGACGTAGTGGGTAGATACGATTATAAATATTTTGATCCCTAGCACCAATTTTGAGGAGAATCACTTTTGAGATTGCATATTATACCTTGAAAATAAATTATAGCTACAATTAAAATTATTTCGTTTATGGTTGTGATTTCAGGTACATTTTCAGATATCTTCTATAGATTAATCACGATTAGTATAACTAAAGAACAACGTTACTATTGTTGAATAAGCATTACACCACTGCGGTAAAAATGTTCTCATTGATGCCTCACGAAAAATTCAATTGGAATTTTTAATGATAAAATGCCAATTAACACATCCTGATAGACTAGAATAGAAATGAAAACTCAGATCGGCTTATGGTAGATTTCAAAATCTAATTTATCGTTTTTAATATCAAAACCACCCTATATTTAACACACAATCACAACAAAAACTTATAGATATAATAACTGCCTTAGTTCTTATTGGGCTGTAATAAAATTTTACACACACATTTGTTGCATTAATATCGCGGCTACGTTCGTTAATGGATAAATCGATTAAAACGTTCGGGAGAAATTACCTTCAAATTTTTATATCGAACATCCACAGTTCCCGCCAGATATTAATCAAATTTTGCACATGCTTCTTAACCATTTCTCTAGGTACTTTTTAAAAATGGATGGCATCATCGGACGACGTAGTGGGGAGATACGATTATAAATATTTTGATCCCTACATAAATTATGAGGAGAATCACATCAAATTGCTATACCTTGAGGGTTTTGCTACAAGGGAGTTTTTGTTTTATGGTTAGCGATTTAGGTACTTCAGATATCTTCTACGATTCTTCCGATTAGTAAACTAAAGAACAACGGGTTACTATTGTTGAAAAGCATTACAAATGCGGTAAAAATGTTGTGAGGATGGTACGAAAAATCCTTGGAATTTTTAATTCAAATGAATTAACCATCCGAAGACTGATTAGAAATTTGTTGAAACTGGATCGGTAATGAATGTAAAACCTCGTAACCATTAGCGTGTCGTAGTTAGTCAAAGTGTTTGCTGAAAATTTGATATTATGCATAACAATTGGATATTTCGAGATGGTCTTTTTGGCAAACATTCACTAGAAACCTTTATACGTAAAAATTTTAACAAATACAATAACTTAGACTTGCTGATTATTCTCACCGTCTACAATTTCTCAATTGGATTTAGAGCATCATAAGTGGATTTTCGGTTTAGTCGAAAAATCATCTTTAACGATGAGACGTATTTTCAACTCGGTAAGTTCATAAACTACAAACTTGTTTTATAATTCATAAAAAGCAAATGCACTCGTCCCCTCCCCAACGAGTCACTGTTTGGTGGGGATTTTAGGGAGATGGCGTGATAGGGCCATATTTCTTCGAAAGTTATGCTGGAAGTGCTGTAGCGGCGATCACTCCCGTTACATGATAACCTAGTTTTTTGGCACCAACTAGGCATCATGAGTCTTGAACAAATGTACTCCTCCCAGCAGGATGGCGCCACCTGCCATATAGCTCGAGAAGCAACCGATTTACCGAATCAATAATTTTCTGATCGCGTAATTTTACGAAATACCGATATCAACTGGTCAAGCAAGATCTCGTGATTTAACATAGTGCGACTTTTATTTGTTGGATTACTTAAAATTCAAGATCTATGCCAACAAAATCCGACGTGTTACCGATGAAATTGATCAGAACACATGTGAAAATTATAGTTGAAAATTTTGTGAAAAGAACAAGACATAGTCGAATTCGAAGTTCCATATTTAATCGGAGACTGTGTACTTTAACACTTAACAGAAATCAGACTTTTAATTTGGGCCACCCTTTATAATGTTTTCAATTTTTGATGAAATCTGGCAACCCAACATCGATGTATGTTGGTTGGTTTTAGAAAAACACGAACATTCGATAAGGTAGATATTGTTCGTTCTCCGCAAGTCGTGAAACTACGGTTATTGGCCCACCCTCCCCATGAATACAAAGTTAATTCGATTCCTCCAGCAGACCCGTCCCCATCTACATGCAAGTGGCGCGACGAATTGACGGAGAAGGCCGCGATGGAAAAATCGTTCCCGATTCGAATTCCGGCCGCCCGGGCATGACAACTCCACGGCAACGCCCTGTCGGTGATCAGACCGGAGCGAGCATCTGGCCGCCACCGTTTTCGAGCAATTAGCGCGGCGACGGGAGCGAACCGGCGGTGCATCCGAGACGACAATTAAAGATAATACCTGGCCATCGCTGAAATCGCTTAATTACGCACAGCCCTACGTGCCTCCCAGCCGGCTAACGACGCGCCATGGCCCGCGCATACCAATAGACGGGGCATTCTTAACCAGTGATATCAGCTGCATGCTCAAACACCTCACTTCATTTCGCACACAACTAACTTATCGAGCTCGCGAGAAGCAAGGGCGCCATTTTGAAAGCGCATCCTTCGGAATTCAGGGCAGAGTGCTCCGCTGAAGTCATCCTTCCGCCATTTTGAATCGAGCGCGACGACCTTTGGGGGAAATGCAGTCGCTTGTGCCATTATCAGACAGAAAAGTGGACGAAGCAGGGGGCAGCAGCGGCAGATCCATACCGAGCTGTTTACCAAGTCAAAATATCGACGACCTTCAGAAAGCATTCGAGTGCATAATCGTGTTTATCAAATCCCACTCGCCGATAAGGCGGCTTCGTCGCATCGGGCTCCTAAAACTACTACACAACTAATGGCTCTATTGCGTGTTCAAGTTTTTACATTAGGAATCTCGTTCCAAAACGATATTTACCCAAGTTTTTCAACAAGAGGCTTGTCTCCTTAATGTGGATAATTATAGTTTTATTTAAATACTTAAATTGCTTTTAATGAGGTACTTGACACGAAATTATTCAAATGTTTCTATTACTATGGTTACGTCGCCGATACCAATTTTAAAAAAGTCGCGAGTAATTTGATAATGATTTATCTACGTGCTAGAGTATAAGAAGGTCTCTATTAAACATGCAACCGCCGCCACAACGGTAATTTCGCTTAATTCAAGCACCTTTTTATCTCTTTGGATGGGCAAGTCAATAATTGTTTAGACTGGGGGACAGTATCGCTGGTCGGCCAAGGTCTCAAAAAAAAGATTAGAATAATCACCAACAGCACGATTTTGGTTAACGACACCTCGCACTAAATATTTTTGGAAAGATTGTACATTAATCAGGTCACCTTGAAGAAAAACATAGCTGTTAATTGTTAAACGTCGGAAAGTTTAATTTCTATTTTTAGTATGTTACGAATGCTTTTCTCTGGAGGTAGAGGAGGAAAATTCAATAAGCTATTAGGGTGGGTGTAAAGAAACAACAAAACGCCAGGAGTCGCCAAATTACCTTCAGAACTATACAAATCAAAAGATGAACATCTAACAATCTACAAATGAACAAGATATGGAATGAAGAAAGCATCCCTAGCAATTGGAAAACGGGAATTATCTACCCAATTCATAAAAAAGGGAACGCACTGATATGTAGACACTATCACAGCATAACACTTATGTACAGCCTACAAAACCTTTATATCAATTACTAACAAACGACTCCAAACAATCACTGAGCGGATTATCGGCGAACACCAAGCTGATTTTCGACAGAGGTCCTCCACAGCTCTTCGCGATCAAGCAAATGCTAAGCAAAGCCGGGAAATATGACATCGACATTTGCAGCATTTAGGTCGATTTTAAACAAAGATCCAGATTCTACATAGTCTCAACATCCCACCTTAGACTAATAAAGGCAACAATGGGCTCAACGATGGTAATAATATGCATACAACATAAAACTACAACCTTATTCGAGACAAACAAAAATTAAAATAGAGAGACAGACTGGTTTTAGCACGTTATACGTCAAATAGAAGTCAGGAGATCAAATTTATTAACAAATAAATCTGTGTAACTTGCCAGATACGCAGACGATACTAGCATTATCGCCCGCAGAGGAAGAGATAGCAGAAACATACATACGATTGAAAAGAGAAGTCAAAAACATCGGACTTGAAATAAATACCCAAAAGACAAAGGCACAAAAACAATCAAGAACAAGAAGAACTGGAAACCATCTCATATATCATATCTGCATATCTAGAAGGGAAGTTAAACACCGAAGCATAATTTGCGCTGTCATGCATGTTTCGAGCGTCTACTAAACTAATAGTGTGTTATAGATGCGAGGCATCGATCATGACAGAGAACTTGAAGAAAAAACTGTTGGTGATTGAAAGAAAAATATTAAGAACAATCTACGAATCGTGTCAACGAAAATGGAATATGGAGAATCATAAACTCTACCTACTGTTCCAGGAGTATATATCTCGGAATTCGTTACAGACACTACCATGGGTTGGTTATACAATATGAATGGAAGATTACAGACTGCCAAAAAGAGCGCTCGCGAACAAACCAAGACGGTGAGAAGATGAAGTGACACAAGACGCAAAAAACCTGATGGGTGTTAGAGCTTGGAAAAGTGTTCCTTGACCGGCAGTCTTGGAAGGAAAGATAACGGAGATCAAGGACCCAATTTTGGCTCTAGCTCTATAGGAAAGAGAAAGAGAGATAAATGCCTTTCTTGTTACTCTCAACCTATCCTTCACAAAGGCATCACGTTTTTTCGACAGCAAAATAAAACAAGCGTTGTAATAGTGATGTCTAGTGTATGTGGAAAATATAATATCAAAGACTTTTCAAATACACTTAGAAAAATAATGAGATGGCTTAATGTCGCTAAGCAAAGCTGTACTTCTACTGCATACTATAGATGTAGAGCTGCAGAATGTTCGCCTACGCGGGCACAAGAAGACATCAGTCACAATGTTAAAGATTATCTTCTGATACCTTTAGATATTAAATATTATTAATATTAAAAATTCGTACTCCGTTTGAATATAACAAAAATAAACCATGATTTTGTACAATGGCTGGCTTCCCAATGTTTAGCTAACTTGTGGATTTCTTATTTATAGAAACTGCATGATTTTCGTCCAAAAAAGGCAAGATAATTTTCAATGGTTTCCATGGAACCAAACTTCTTGCCATTGAAGCTATTCAACAGATATCGGAACAGATGAATAAGCAAAGTATGTATAGTCGCTGGGTGTTGTAGTATCACAAAGTTTAATGTTCAGAGTGCAAATATAATTTTAATGAAGGAACCTAAAAAAACACCAAATTACTAACACTAAATAAACGGAACGGAATACATCAATAAACTAAACTTTTGTTTGTGTGCATTATTTATTCATGTTCGTTAATGTTCATAAGGTGTAACTGTACCCTAAGATTAAGGGCACATTAAATCTACACTTGATCGGTTAGTAGTCTTTCAGATAGTGCATTTACTCTCAACAGAAACAAATTTGTTATGTTTTTATATTTGTTTAAACCTGATGTATGGTTTGGTCTCATATTGTTGCATTTTCATTTAATATTGAAGAGTTTATTACATTGGTTTACCATAAAAAATAATTAAATCCCAATGCCGTTTGAAAGATGTTCGGAGCCTTCAAAATTGATATTGAACAAATCATCATTTCCATAATAACATAATCATAGTACATATTAGAGTGCGAACACAGCTAGCCATCATATATCATATAGCTTCAAGCTGGAGCAATAGCATGTAAGCATGTTTGTGGCGAGGTTGCTAGTCTCGAAGGCATTTGTTTACAAATGTCTGTTTTTTAACCAATCTTTCTAGGTATACTTCTCATATTGCTGCAAAATAGCCGAAATTTTGTTTTAAAGTGTGTTGATTTAAAGACATTCTGCCCTAATCTTGTACGTCTACAGTCAACCCTCCTACAACGACAGTTGGTTCGTACCGCGTCAAGGTAAACTCAGAAGTACAGGATGAGATTTTCATTTTAATTGGTTATGCCTAACCGCCTGATCATAAATCCACCGAAAATTTTTTCCCATCTATCGCGGTACTTTTTCCCGCTTTTTTATCGGTGGATTCGTGACCAGGAAGTTAGGCACGATAATTTAAAATGATTATCTCGTCTAGCATACCCATTGGACCACTCTGTGTGTATGTATCTAGGTATACATTTTACACTTTTTCTTCACTGAAAATCATTTGCACGCAAACTTTTACAACATTTAAAACAGGAAATACGGTATGGTGTGGTATTCATTATATGGATTAGTTTATGATAAGGTTAATTAATCTGGATAATAAATTTTCCGGATAATCGACCATTGATAAAGTGACATTGTGGGTATACCTAATAAAGCACATGGTAGCTAACCAAAAAAGTTTCAGTTTTAATATATTTGAATTATATAAGTCAAATTCCTAGAAATATAATCTGAAATAAAACGTTATATACTATTTTTTAAGAATTATATATGGTGATCTGCATAATTGACGTTCTGATAAACGGTGTTCCATTGAATTATCTTTCTAAAAGTGCCAATGCAAAATTTCTAATATACATCTTAAATATTCCATAAACGGTCCTGTATAGAAAATTGATGTGATAATTTCTAAAATTATTTACAATCTGTAGCATTTCAATCTACAAATTTATTAAAAAAATTCCCGATATTCATTTTATTGCGAATGTACGCTTACTGTTCATCAGAGTAGACTTATGCAATACCTACTACTTCAGCTAGAGTGGCATTCAAGGAAGGTAAGGTGGTATTTCAACTGTTTTTACATTTCAAGACATCTAGTTAATTTCCACTGCGCCATTTCAATAACGGGTAGCTTTCGCTTACAACCATCTGTAATAATATCTACATTTACAAAATAGTCTAGTTTTGTTTTTGTTTGCAACATACAGAATGCATCACAATTTGACATTATATTTATCTATCATACTAAAATAAACTTGAAACCTCCTGAATACACATAGAATTGACTTTCTTAGAAAACAAAAAATCTATATTACATCTTATAAGAGAAATTTAGAGTAGTGTTGCATGTGTTGCTGTGAATAAACGGTAGAGAACAGAAAAAGTGTAACTTGAATAAGAACTTAGTAAACTGGTCATTGCAAATTTTACCTGGAAGATGATTAATGCAAATACTGCTGTTACCATTAAGCGAATAAATTATTTTAATTAAAAACTTTATTAACTTGCTTTGGAATTTATGAAGTGGTAGTATTTACTTACTTCCAAGAAGACGTTTAGTATAGTCTTGTAGTTATTTACAACAATCAAGATAAACATTTATAAAAATGAACAGTTTTATGAAATAAAAACTTAAGTCTAGATTTAAGAATTCAACTTGTACGATGCTACCCTCTTGTATGGGGTACAAACCTATAATATTAAGAAAAAATCACAGCTTCAAACTAAATTTCTTACAATTTTTTTAAAAGAGGGAAAAGCAGTGAAAGGGGATCCACTTTTTGCCAGCAACAAACATATCTTGATCAATGACGTTTGTGTCTTGAAAATTGTTATTGGATGTATCGATTTAGTTCCATGGTAAAATATGGGGAATAATCTTTTACGGGTCTTTTGGCGAGCTTAAAATCCTATACACAGAAGTCGAAATGTTTACAATAACAAGAATTCTTCTAGTCGTATTAAATTAGAACTTAATTTTGGAAATGTTTTCATATTTTTCTGGGTGCTTAATTTGACTACATTCTACTTTAATTTTTGACCAACAGAAAAAAAGCGTTAGCTTAAAACAAAAAAAAATTCTTAAAAAAATTCTTTTCAAACTTTTGAGGGCCTACCCAAAGTCACATGAATTCATATCTTGGATTTGTTTTAAAAGTCGAAACTACCGAAAGGGTACGGTAAATCTAAAAGGCACAATAGAGGTCTTCATCTTTGAAGTCAGTTTTAAAAACAATAATCACCTTCCTTCATTTTCTACAATTAAAAGTTAAAAGATACGCCATGTCTTCTAATAATTGAAAATGGTTGCCATTTGCTTGGAACTTAAAAGAAGACCAAATTTAATAAGACTCTTTTAGCCTGGCAAAATTAGTTGCTTAATTATTCTTATTGAATTATACTAACATTTACCAATAACTATGGCAAAGAATTTAAATAAACTGAAACGAACCTTGACTGATAGCTGCCATTTGGAAGCATTATGGAATTTTATTGTAGTTATTCAAACCAACGATTCAATGTGCTAGTTTGTGTTTGACAGTATCAAATAGAACCTATAGAATCTAATAGAATTATTTTGAAGGATAAAATAAACTTAAATTCAGAAATATCGTTAGTTCCATTTGAATCCCGCAGTACAAAATTCAGTCTTTTGTAAAATTAGGTTTAACCTCTTGTAAAATGACTATAAGAAAAAAATGCCAGTTAATTGTGAAAATGCGGAGTACTATTCACACTCTGTATCAACAGAAAGAATTACTAGAAACTTGAACATTCTTCCGTCAACTGCATAGAAAAGAAAAGAAGCAGAATCTGTTGCTAACAAGAGCTGCAGTGAAAGAAGGCGTAAAACAGAAACACAAATATATTACAATCGTAAACGAAATCGATTACTTACAGTATTTAACCTCAACGGTAAAATAGCGATCAAATGAACTAGGGTTACATAAAAGAATTATGGAAAAAAAATTCAAAAACAAAAAACAAAATGAAAATGAAAATGGACAAAATTACATCAGCACCGGACGCCACTGTAATAGAATCAAATCGGATGAATCCAACTTTAAACTTTTTGATTCTACAAGAAAACAATTTATTCGTCGACAAGGAACAGAATGTATATGAAAAGAATGAATTGCTTCCACTATATGGTGGAGGTAAAGTGATGGTTTTGAGATGTTTTGACAGCGTACAAATTAAAGATCCTATAAACAAATGCTACACCAACGGGTAAAAGGATTATTTGTAATGGTTTAATCTTTCAAGATAATGAACCCAAACATTGAAACAGTGTAAGAATTATTTACATTCCTGAAAAGAATGATTTTGTCTCCACAGACCCCGATTTGAACGTTATAACAATGCTGTCAGATGAATTGGACAGAAGTGTCCCAAAAACGAATGCTAACAAGCCAAATTGAACTTTTTACGAAAACATAACAATAATAGTATCGTACTGGAACATACTCTACAAAGACTTCCCCAAATATGCAAGACGATTATACGAGCCAAAAGAGGACATGTCGATAAAGTGGTAATTTTATACTTACTTAAATCCTTTCTATCCTTTTGGGTGTAAGATGTGTAGAGATCGAGTTACTGGTTAGGTTTTCCATATCTCTCTTCATTATTTTCTGTCTTCTCTTTCACTTTTCGAAAATGTACCCCTCCTTTCTCTGCTGTTGCTTTTACATCTTTCTCTTTATTAGTTTTTCTTTTTGTCCTTGGTTCATATACTTTCATTATTGATCTGTTGTCCATCCCAGCTATGTAACCATTTTAATTTTCCCTGTCCTGTGATTGTTTCTACTAGCTTCGTTCCCAGTTTATCTCGAGAGGCGTTGTTGTTAATTTTTACTTTCCTTATTTATCTCCTATCCTTCTCAGAAATCTCATTTCTGTACTTGTATCTTATTTTTTGGAATGGCTACCTTTTATAAAGTAACCAATAAAGTTCTAAAGTTCTTGTTTTTGCTTTGCCACTGAATGAAGGGAGAATAAGTGCAAATAGTGTATCACGGGGTTTAAAAACCGGTCGATCGAGAGTAAGAATATCAGTCGTTATAAAAGCAAGTCTATTGCGCACTCTCATCATTCGTATTTTGTACAGTAGCGAAGACAAATGGAAGTGTGCAAGGATCTCTCGTTCGGTGTTGTTTACTTTACGATTTCAAAGTGGGCTTAGCAGCTGCATCAAGTCGCCGAATATGTCAAGCGTTTGGGTCGAAAGATTTGTCCCTCTGTGATGAACCTTGCAGTGGACGACCACAAGTCTTGGATGACGAAGCCCTGCAGGCGGCCATTGAAGAGGACAGTAGTCTAACGTGTGGTGAACTTGCAAGGCAGTTTAACATTTCTAATGAAACAGTTAGACTTCATCTGTACCGCTTAGGTAAGACGTACAAGGCTGAGTAAGTGCGTTCCGCGCACGCTGTTGGAAGTCCACAAGAGACAACGAGTGGCATCCATATTCAATCGAGTGCTTACCAGTGACAAAAAGTGGGTCCTGTATGACACTCCCAAGCGTTCCAAACATTGGTTGTCAGCCCAGGATACTGTCCCTCACAACGCAAGACCACCTATGCACCCACGCAAGATTATGCTTTGTGTATGGTGGACAGGTCATCAAGTGGTTCACTATGAGCTGCTACCAATGGAACAAACGGTCACTGCGGACCTGTACTCGCAGCAAATGGAATGTACGCAATAGGCATAGCAACAGAAGGAGCTAGTACTGATAAATCCCAAAGGTGTACTCTTCCTTCATGACAACGCCAGACCGCATGTCGCGCGGATGGTCCCGGATACCATACAGCGACTTGGTAGGGAGAATTTGTGCCATCCTCCTTACTCACCTGACCTTGCGCCATCCGATTACCACCTCTTCCACTCCCTGGACAATTATCTTCGTGAAAAATCCTTCACCAATGAAGCAGACTTGCGCCAAGAACTCTCGGACTTCTTTGCGTCCAAAACCCCCCGAGTTTTACCGCAAGAGGATTGCACAGACACGTTGGCAGAAGGTGCTGGATGCCGATGGCGATTACTTCGAGGGCTAACAATAGGATACACTTTAGGCAAATCATTTTCTTTTTGGTCAATAAAAACGGCAAGAACTTTATTGGTTACTTTGTAAAATATTTCCAGCTTTGTTCATTTAGGAATTTCTTTTTTTTTGCTAGAAACAAGGTTGTGATTGCATTAAATAATCTTTTAGGTCGGTCCTGTTCTTTTTTTAATTTCTTGATTCAGTTTTCCATTTTGAGGTGCTATCGAACCTAGATAGTTGAAACTTTTTACTTTTATCTAACTTTATCTAGTAGGTTTTTTAATTTTTAACTATTATAATTGTTTCTGTTTTCTGTTTGTTTAGTCTCATGATGTTTCTCTCGAAGCTGTTATTGAATGCTTCTTGGTTCTCATTCAGAGTTTTATCATTTCTTGCGATATGACCATGCCGTTTGCGTAAGTTATTTTTGGGAACTTGACATCGCCCTTCTTCCAGTGTCGAACTTTATACGTTTATTTATAGCTTCTTTAATTCCTTCATCCAAAATAATTAACAAGGGACTAAATAGTATGCATGCCTGACGGGCCTCTTGTGTAGTCTCGAACATGTACGACATTTCTTATTTGACTCATAAAATTATTTGTTTTCTTGTACAATGCTTTTACCTTTTCTATCGGTTTCTCTACTATACCTCGTTCTAGGATTGTCCATATAATCTCTACATTTACCCCATCGAAGACTTTCTTCAGGTTTATGAAGCAAAGTTATATTTCACCATCTTCTTTGATTGCTTTTTCTCAGATACTTGCCTTAGAACAACAATTGCATCTGTCGTTCCTCTACTTGTTCTGAATTCCTGTTGTAAGTCTTCAATTATTTTTCTAGGATTCTTGTATAAAATTTTCCTACTGTACTTAATAGTGTAATGGTGCTATAACTATTATAATTCTCTTTGCCCCCCTTTTTTGTATTTTGTATATCATCCAATCTTCTGGTGGTTCTCTTGGATTTAGTACTGTGTTAAATATCACTTTGAATTTCTCGGTAATCTGTTTCTTTTCAGCTTTTAGTAGGTCTATTATAATTTGATTGTACCCTGGTGCTTTATTCACTTTATTTCTTAAATACTTCTTGTAATTAGTTATTATATTGTTGTCTTTTGTGGTCCTTATTTTATTGTCATTTTCTTCTTTTGTTGTTATATCTGCACCTTCCAGTAAATTTATAAAATAATGTCTACTTTTCGATTATTTCTTATTCGCCTCTATTTCATCGTTTTAATATTTTATATTATTGAGCATCATCATATTATTTTTATTTTTATTCGCATTTTGGGTTCGAAGAATGGGTATAAATTATTTTGGTAAGCGTTTTTTCCTTCAAATTCTGCCCACGACTTCTCTTTTCTTTCTTTGATTAATTTTTACTTATTTTCTAATACATAATATCAATAGCGTACCTTAATTTGATAAATTATGTTTTCTATGTGCATTTAATTAATAAATAGATTGTAGTAGTTTTAGACTTTTATTTAGGAAGCTCAGAAAGATAAATAAATAAAATGTTTGAATAGCCCTGCATGGTAGCATATATTAAATTTTTCCAACGTTTTGTGTTAAAAGTTATTTTAATTGTATTATTCGGACATTCGTAACCATTTCTCTCATATTTAACACCACTACATCTAATGAAGTTATACCTGATGTGTTATATATATATATATATATATATATATATATATATATATATATATATATATATATATATTTATAACGCTCATAACTTTCGTGGGACTCTAATTCATATAGTATAGAATTCAAAAAATCACAAGTTATATGTTTCAACATTTTTTTGTTTCTGGATAATTTTAAGTTCTATAGATACAATCCAGTTCAATTATCTGCATGATTAGTATTTTTCAGTAAACAATACCGATAAAATGATTCAACTACTTAAGATTGTCGTATCTTTCATCAAACTTATAACGTTTGAGATAAACCGGAAACACTATATTAAGATTAAAAAGTAGAAGAGCTAGAATAAAATAGTAATAAATTCGAATGAAGCTAGTTGGAAGTTAATATAATAGATAAGAAAGAAGTCCAATTATACAGCAAAATAAAAACCCATTTGTGTTATAAGCAGTCATGGTAATAAAATTATAAGTGTATGTTTTGTGTTTATGCGTGTTTTCTCTATAGTAAGTGAGGGTGGTGAGTATTGTAAAGGTGTACATAAAAAAATAAACAATAATTTTCATTGTCTATTCGTCTCTGAGAATCGCAGAATATTTTTTGACGTATTGTTAATATAACTAATCTGATATAGTTATACTGAAAAAAAAATACTTTGAAAAAAATTGAAAAAACAGAACTGTGCTACACGATCAATATTGCGCATTTTTTTTTATTTTTAATTAGCAATTGCTAATGTAAGCACACTAACCGATTTAACTTTAATTGTCAACACCAGCCGCAGTGGGCGGCTGCATTCGGAATTCCGTCACAAAGAGCTACTGCCAACCTGCTGGCCCCGACCGGCGCAGTTTATTGTGTTATGACCAATACACCTCATGTGATCTTGGCATTTCAATGAATTCCCAGTGACTCACTAAGGCCGCTCTGCATTGAATTAGTCACGATTAACACTTTGCGCGTACTTCTCCAGATAGCAGCGCTGTTCGGCGACCGCTCTTCCGGTAGTCGCCGCCCTTTCACCACGAGACGGTGTTGCGAAGCATTTCGTCGCGGCCATTTTCCAGTTTCGCCCAACGGAACCGAGTCGAATTATTCGGGATGCTATCGACAGTTCGACGCGCTAAATTGGGCTAAATTTAGAGAGGTCGCGATGACGTGCGCCCCAAGGATCCGTGGCGGGCTGAAAGCGCCGCTCCGAATTGGAAAGGAGCTGCTTTCCGTGCCGTTAGAATGGCGGCATCGGAACTGACACAGACCAGCGCGCATTTGGGGCAGTGCTGTCGATAAGGCTGCTGTTTGCTGCCGAACAATAAGGAGACTATAGAATCGCTTCATTTTGTTTTTACTTTACGTTGAATTAGCATCTAGTGAGCAGATCACAAAGGAACTGCCTGGAAAGGAACAACAATAACAGATGATACTCTGATTATGCCTCGCATTCGTTTGTAAGTCAACCATTCACTTTCTAAGAGTTACTAGCTCATTTTTCCTTAAATGGTTATGTGAATCGTCAAAATTTTCTCATCTGAGGTAGTGAAAATCCACGTGCTATTCATGAAAAACTAATGCATCCACAAAAATATACTGATGTGCATTGTGGGCTGGATGAATCATTAACTCCCCTTCCCTCCGTACTTTTTTGAGAACGAAGCTAACAATGCTGTTACTGTCAATAGTGTACAATATTAGGTGAGATGCTAATTAACTGTTTTCAATCAAACAAAAGATTTGAACTTAAATGATATATGGTTTAAAAAAGTGAAATTTCCTGGTTTGATATTTCGCAGAGGAGTGACATCGCGGTCTTACGATCTCAACCAATTAGACTTTTTCCTCTGGCGCAATTTGAAGGAAATGATTTATGTCAATAATACCAGGGTTAAAAGAGAATATTACATAAAATAGTAGCATTCGTGGAAAACTTCGCTAAAATAGTGGTCGCATGTCAGCGGAGTCGTGGAGGTCATTTGGCCATCACATTTCATACATAACTGTCAAGTCTATACAATAATTTTGTGTTTTATTCAGGAAAAACTCCACGTTCAATTTGGATTGTTCTATATTATTAATACAGAATTAAAACGTCAGCAGTTTCAAATAAAATGACAAAATTTCATAAAATGCAAAGCAGATCGGTTATTTTATAAGGCTCTCGTAAAAAACGTGTAAACGCAGAATGCTAATTAATTAAATGAATAGCGTAAGCACAGTCGTGTTTAAATTTATCTTTGTAATTAAGCGATAATGCAGCTGTGCACGCCATAAAAAGTTAATTGCAAGTATGTTTTCGAGTAGATTATGTCAAAGCGAGTTAGTTCTTCCCATCACGGTCTTTAGAATACCAAAGCAGTCCAGTACTTTACATACAAAGAACCTTCCATGGAATTAAAATATACAAAATCCTTTAAGTAAACAAACATTACAAAAACTAACAAGGAGTTTTTTCTAATCATTTCTTGGTACGGATAATATTCAAGTGATTGTAATTTATGACTATAGTCGCAGAAAATCACAATCGAGAATTTTTATTTCCTAAAGCATCATTTTATTGCTTCATACTGTAACGGGGAAGAACAAAAGCTAACGTTATAATTGTAGAGCCTTAGCCACAAGTAACGAGCTCTGTTTTTCTAAACAGCAATTAATTTGTGCATCAATTTATTACAATTGCAATTATTCTTTAAATACTCAATAAATTAAGCTTTATAAAATCGCAAACTCCCAACAATACAATCTTATTTGTTACTACACGAGTATAATTTAACCGAATAAGCGAACCGCTCATAAAAACAATATAAATATGCAACACTTCTCGGAACTAATGATAATATTTAAATACTTTGAACTAATTTGCATATTAAGAAAGTTATTGCGCTAAACAGATCTTCCGCCTCATAAGTAGAGATTTAAGTTACTCATCATAAAAACAAACTAAGGAGGTAATACGTGCCCTCGGACTCTGTAAAATATGGACCCATAGAAGTATAGCAATGCGCAATATATTTTCTTAGCTTTATCAACAATAGAGTTATAACTTAAAATTTTTACTTTTATGTAATAGAAACTGTTATCCCCCCCCCCCGGATTTTTTATTTCAAGAAACATAATCATAAACTACCTGGATGCAGAAGAGGACTATTAAACATTACCAAATCTTAATGAAAATATAAAAAGTAAGCAACCAAAACCGCCACTAACAAACTGGGAAAGTTTTTATTTAGAACTCAGCGACAGATTAAAGTTGAACGTACCTATCGAAACACTAGAACAGCTAGAAAGTGAATAAAAAAATGCACAATAGTTATTCGTAAAGTAGAAATTAAAAAAAAAGCAAATTATGTTAATTATCTACAAATACATTATTTGGTAAAAAAAGATCAAGAAAGAGTAGAAATATCTAGAACCTAAATCAACCAGAGTATAATGATTCACATTAAAAAGTTACAAAGAGATCGAACATCTATGACAAAGAAAAAATGTGCCTGGGCAAGAGATAGTAAGCAAAAAGCAGATTTGTTAGCCGCAGTAATATAAACCCCTAAAAAGTATAGTTACACTTACTCATTGGATAAATGCGACATTTCCATTAAAACATATTCCTGCTTTATAAAAAATGGCATATGTAATAGTGATTCCAAATGCAGGAAAATCAATTCAAATTTCATTATCGCCCCACCATCAGTTTTGATCCTGGAATAAACAAGTCAAGGTCAATAAAATACATTGAATAGCAGATGCAGAAAAATATCTTGAGAAAAGAAAATATGCTCAGCCATCTTTTGGGTTGTGGCTCAAGAATTTGTTAAAATTTGGCATGAAAGCCTAATCATGAAATTAAAGCGATGACCAGTACGGTATGTGCATCTCTTGGAATCAAATATGCAAATTATGCAATTCTTCGGGTCTAATGTCACGAATACAGCGTTCTATGTTCAATATTAATGCATCAAGGGTTGGTGGTTTGTTTGCATAGGTTATAGTTTTCAAATAACCCCACAAAAAGTAACCCAAAGGAGACGCTGTTCACTTTCATTTGAATATAATTCAGCCATTCGTTTCAATAAAATTTCGTTAAATCATACAGTTTAGTTTCATGCATAGGATGATCCGCTCTGCTTTACCTGTGAAGCAAATTTTCTCTTGTTTTGTTAAAAAAATTTGACTGAAAGAGATGATTTTTATTGGAGATAACTAGCATATTTAACAATTTGAGAAGCAGTGAACAGTCGGTTTGAAAAATCAGATTTTGTTTAGTTATTTCACCGTTGTACTTTTCCTTGCATTATTACATAGTGTGTACTATTATATTTAAAAATTCCTTCAAAATTGATAACAATACTAAATTACACACATTAAAATTCCAATATAAATTATTATAAAATAATTAGCTAGTTTCAGTCAATTTATATAAGTACGCCTAGACGATCTTGAGCACAAGAGGTTCAAAAGTAACCAACATTTTTCCAAAGGTACCGTTAGACGTTTTTATTAACGCTAATAAAATTGGCTCGCCAAATGCCATTGCCGGCCACCATTCATCGAAATAGGAGGAACGTTAATTGGCAATTCACATTGTTTATTTAGGTAAAACTGCGGTGAATCGCCCCCAGCTACGCTAAATTGGCGCGCTTATCTACTAGAATTTTAACAACACGCTAATTAAAGAATTTAAATAAGCAAGCAAAATGACTGTAGGGATGTCAAAGTTGTTTAATGTTATGAAAGAAGATTCAAGATTTCTCAAAATTACTGCTGTATTTACAAGTTTTATTTATGCGAATGACAATTCGGAGAAGATCGTGTATTTTTAATTACTGAGAATTGGAACAGTCAAAAACAAACAACAAATATTCATTAGGGGGGGGGGGGCTTTACTTGAGATGCACCAAAAATCATTCATTTTTCTGTAATTTTTTTTCAAAGGCGGATGTGAATATCAATTTCAAAATTGGTACACATATTTATTAAGTATAGAAGTATATAAAAAAAAAATTTTTTTAAGGAAATTTATAGAAAATTGTCCATTGTATAGACAGCGCAGTGAGACCATCCGAAACTTGTATCTTGTTGGCGACCATCATAGCGCCGGTAATAATACACTGAAATCAAAAAACAAAAAAGATTATATATAAGTATACATGGTATATATACCTACAATATCAATAAAGTGCCGAAAATAAAAAAAATGGCGGGCGTTTGAACCTTTTGTAACTATTTTTGACCCCTTTTTCGCTCTTTATAGTACAATAAAAAAAATCGCAAAAATGCATCGGACTTAGGTATAGGTGACGAAGAATTTAATTATCTTCAAAATAATAATAATAAAAAAAAAAGATCCATCGAGTAGCTTTTTTGTAATCGTGGTCGCTAATTTGAAAAATGTGGTTTCGCGAAAAACGCGTTAGTTATTTCTCAATAGTTGACAAGATGTGTCAGACCACAGGACATGTTCTTTCCAGGGTGATATAACGGTTTCTAAGACTTCATAATATAAGATAATTTCTTATAAGAATTACCAATGTTATTGAAAAGCAAAATAATATTTGTCGCTGTTCAAAGTTTCACCGAATAGAACATAATAGGAACTGCGTGCCAAAATCATCTTCAGTTAAATTATATAAATTTAAAACCCCAACAACTAAAAAAAAAGCCATTGCAATTTCCTTTTTCTCATAAATGCACTAAAATGATATGTGTTTGGGGCGTTCAAAAGTCATTTGTGCTACAACTGTTTTATCTTCATAAATCTTTTATAAAGAAAGATTGAGTATACATTTCATTAGAGGTACTTCCCTTTGCAGTCGCTCAGGCAGTTCCTGTAAAGCTGTTACAAACCATTCTTAGGGTGTAGCATGGCACCGCTTGTAGACACTGACTGAAGCTAATTGGAGGAGAACTTCTCAACTCGCATTTCTCTTTTCATTACATCAAATAGGGCGTAGTTGTGCTCAGCGCAAATTCGGGTTAATATAAACGTGCTCAAGTCTGAAGGATAGCAATAATGCAGCAACTAACATGTGGTCGTGCATTGTCATGTTAAACAAAGGCACTGCGTTTGCACTTGTCGTGGTGGCGTTAACACGTCGCCAAAGTCGTTCTAGTAACTCCGAGGCATCACCCACTGGTGATTCTCTCACAATATCTTCTGAACCCAAAACAATAATCGCCATCTATTTTGGAATAAGCAACCTTCACCATGGCTCTTGGAATGAGAGCTTCAAATGCACCACCTTTCCACAGATTGATGTTTCTTTTGTGATGTGCGTCTCATGCCAGAACCACTATTCGTCTGCCATGACTAGATAGCCAAAGAACATCTCCGGGTCTACGCTTTACTCAACACAAGTATGAAAATCCAATATGCACAGACCTTTGTCACCTTCAAGTCATCACGGATGATGCTTTGCCAAGTTCCGCAAGATGGAATTGTTGTATCCGCCTGTGGATTGAATATGATTCACTTGTTTGTCATTATTAATATTCTTAATAATCTGCCGGATGCTTGGTGTTTTTGTCTTTATCAGCACAATTTTTGACTTATTTGAATTCCAATATCAAGAAAAACAGTTTTACCATTCATTGCTGCATTGCTACAGAAGGCTTACAACTACGTATGTAGATGTTCCACTTTCTCTACAATGGTGCACGAATAACTCAGCATCTTTCCTTCTCTGTATTCCTGCCATTTGGTGGCACCGCATGGTACTATAGTTTATCCGGCAATGGGCACACATTTTAGTCTATAACCAACCGCAGTTTTGAAGGGGAGTGCCAACAATTTTTGAACGTCCTAATTATGTTTCCACCAAAAAAAAACACGAATACAAGTGTCTGGTATTAATCAAGCTTAGTTCTTTATAACAGCAATCATAATTGTACGGGAATATGTTGCAAAGCTACAAGAAACATTGTAATATATACCTTATCATACAGCAGTAGGATAGGTGGCTTCAGATAAGAACGTCAACTGCTGATTTGTCACAATGTACCGGTAGCTATAAAAATGAGGTATTTTTCTGTGAATAATATAACACTAACTTAAAATGTTTTTCTTTTTCTATTCCTTTAACAAATTCAAGCATTCATACCCCATCCGAGCAGGTGACCACATTAAAAAGTATGCCACACACAAATATTGGTTAGTAAACTGATAGCATTTGTATTCGAAATGGTCAACTTCCACATAATCTCGAAAACATCGTGGCGACCTTCAAATTTACCAATGATTGAAAAGGTGATGTTTCCAAATAGTCTAAATTTTAAATTTTCCTGTAGATGTATCAACCCAAATTTTGTAATATAAAGACTTCAGGTTTGAGTCTGATGAAGTTAATTTTGTTAATATCTTCTTGGACAAATAATTCTTAAACAGAGCAGCTTAGTGTTGAGTTTTAGAAAATCTACGATAAGTTTGTGAACGTCGTCGTTATTGGCAACGCCTTACAAGGCTGTTTTGCACAAAAATGCATCTTTGTCGCACCCATACAGAATACTCTAAGCCAAATCATGACATAAGATGATCGATGATTATGCTGATCTCAAGGTATTTTTTTACATACTTCTTTTAATTCACGTGGAAACCTTTACCTTAAAAGTTATCTACCATGTTTCTGTTTGCAGACAGAGAGTTTGAATCCACGACCTAACTGCAATGAAGAAATATATCCGAATGGTACGAGGTTTTGGTAAAGAATACCTCACTGACATTTTTATGGTGTAGCATATAAACTCAAATTCGAGTCATCACGACCTAACTGAGTATATCAATTATTAGTGTTGAAGCGTTTTAAAAAGAATAAAAATAATTACCATGACTTACGAGAAAATCTTTGCTTTTAGGCAGAATGCGGAAAACGTCAACCTCATTCATATAACACATCTTACATTTCCCCAAATTGAAAGATAATTAGAACCATGCCGCCCGCGGCGGCAATTTCCTCCATCGCCATGGACTCTTCTCTTCACGTAAAGAAAAAAGTGGTCTCGTGCGAGTCGAACTCTATGCATCCGCAAAATTACCGGACGCGCCTTTGATCCCGCGCCGCTATAGGAGCCGAGGCGTTAATTAAGTTCGGAAACCGAATTCTGCTTGCATTTGCATTTCCATAACCGAAACCGGAAGGAGGAGAAATCCGACGTGGTTGGAAGATAAAGTTTGTCGGACTGCGGTTTCCACGAAATTCGGCTCTAATTTTCAGTCCGATTACGACAAGATGCCCGCGTTAAATTAAACCCGCATTTACACTGAAAAGACTGTTATTTAAAAATAATTGATATATAAAAGTCTCAGAATATTAACCAACCGTTAACAAGCACTTAATTAAACACAAATTCCGTTTTGAAATGCAAATGCCATACTTTAGCTGTACCTTAATTCGAACGCTTTGATAATCTCATTGTCTTGTAACAAGTTGGTACGTAATTAATTAATAACTGTTTAGGATGTTCTACTTTTACGAGCGATAGAAAAATATTTTCAATTCTCTAAGGTTTTTAAAATTAAAAATACAGATTGATATCGTCCAAATAATTAGATATGGCCAATATAATTAGAAAATGGCTGTAATTTTGTGCGAATTTTAACTTGCAAAAATAAGTCTCTCTTACCTAGTGTTACAACAAAGTTACATCATCCAACATAGTTTAGTGGAATAGCCAAAATGACACAATTATTATCGTCAGATTTTTGAACTTTAAGACGTAAAACACGTACATGTATTTTACAATTTTAAGACTGCTCGTAATAATTTTAGATGTTTCATTGTAATTGTTATTTATGGAATATGATCATAAATTAACGGAACTGACAACAAATGAAAACAATTTAGATATATAGTACATTATAAACATATTTTATTAATTAATAAAGTAATTACAAAAATGATTTATAAATGTAAGGTGTAAGTCGAACGCCTGTATAACAGACAGAGAAGATATTACCAAAGAGTTAAATCTGCACTCCTATACACCTCTACTTTCCCTATAAAATAAGTAATACTTTCACCATATTGTATTTTATATTGGCAAATTTCAAGCGTCATGAAATTTTAACGTTTTAATTGATCTTTAAGAATGAAAGAATGTTGCTGGAGTAGAAAGCATCCGTTGACTAATATTCTCGGAATGCCCAAAGCTCGCAGTGACACTATTCTTTGGTGACCTTTGGCTTCCCCATTTTGCAACGGTCTTGCTTCGTCGAACAATGGTACGGAGATCACCCCCCAAAACCTCCTAACCTCAAATTCCGGCTTGATCCGTAAAGCCCCTAGGCAAACACCGACTCCAGCTTGTCATTCAAAGCACATTCGTTGAAGGGTTTTCCAGATTTCCATCTAAATCCTCCCGGACCCAGTTTCCTCGGGCTTTTGATCTACGCGAAAATTGGGAAAATGCGGATGATGAAATCGCGAAATAATCGCAGAGTAGTAGCCTTGTACAGCTGGCTATGTGGCAGCCGAGCGGCATTTTCACCAACCTGGTTCTACACCAGCAGGTCCGGCGGCAGGTATCCGAAAAATGTCGGCCCTTTTGGCATCGGGGGCTGGCTAGTGCACGGGCGAGGCCTATCACTGCATGAACAATTCACTGACACACAAACAAATGACAAGCACATGCGACGATCACATGGTTAACGCGAAGGTTACGGAGCAACTGACCGCAAAAGAGATACCAGCCAGCACCGCCAGCGCTGCTCATCGACGGGGAGTTTCAGTCGCGGTCAGCTGTACACACGATAAATGAAGTATTGAATAACTCATTTAGCGGTTCGCGATACGGTAAACGCCTGGTTAGCACGCTTCGGTGTCGGGCATTTGCATGGATTCCGACGCCGCTTGTTTTGGACTCGGTGGACGCCATCTTGAAAATACTGTACCATATGGCCCACCTAGGAATGCATAATAGAACTTCATTCTCAAAACCAAACTTTCACGTAAATCATCTTGAGATGCACTTTAAGTTTTATTAAGAAGAAAGAAGGATTTAAAGAAAATAACGAGTTAATAAGTACATAACAAAATTGGACAAACAACACCTATCTACAATATCACCAAAGGTTTCTCAACAGCATTTCTTGTTAATTTTTCCCTTCCAAAGTGAGGTGGTAAAGTTTATGTTGCTTGAAGTGTTGTGGTGTGAAACTTGCTCTGAAAATGTAACTATTTCTGTCAAATTTAGAAAAACAAGGTTATATCGAATCTGATGTAAGAATGTTTATAGATGTAAAAATGTATTTTGACAAAGTTTAGTTTTCAAAAAAAAATAATCTAAATGTAAGCAAATATTAGACTCTTCTAATTCGATGTATAAGGCTTCATCATTATTACATTTACCTTCGGCCTTTATCCTCTGTTTTTCTAGCACCGACAGTTCAATTCTTCAATGCAAAGTTCCATATATTTCAAAAAAAAAACAAATAAAAGATTATTAAATTTTTTTATTAGTGTATACTCCATTTTATAATATAACTTTATGATAAATAAAAATAGAACAACCAATATCAAAAATTTTTTTGTATTTTGTTTGTTTTGCTAGCCCAATAAATTATTTGTATAGTCCAAGTAAGTAAAACTATTAACTGTTCCCCTGTCTAAATATACAATTCCAGTAAATTAGGAGTATTATATATCGGCTAAAATAAACATAATAGGTCATTTCCAAACAAGGTCACAATGAATTACTATGAGGCTTGGTTTTAATCAGCTCCCCGTTCGTTACTATTTATTGTACAGAATAATCGGTTAACGAATAATTCGGACTGAGATCAAATCGAACAAGGAACGGGAAAAATTTTTATGTTCGAACAACAAACGAACAATACAATACATTTGTAGAATTGTATTTACTGCCATCTACCAACGGTTGGGGGAGGGGGTCAAGAAATATGGTTACCACAGAAACCAAGTAAAAGATAATAGGCAAAGTAGAGAGTGGGCGGGGCGGAAGATGTCTGACGTTACTGGGCAGTATGGCTTGAACAGGTTTACAGTAGGCTAAAAAAGATATAAACAAGAAAACTCAAACAGATAAAAGAAAAACAAATCACTTCTGAAAAACGAAGATAAAAAAATGGATAAATTCTTTTTAATTTGAATAAAAGAGGGAAGCAAAAAGAGATGTAACTAAGTAATATGGTTACCATTCGAGAGAAAGCTAGAAGAAATTTTTGAAGAACTGAAGAAACATTCGTCATACGAGGAGGTAGAAATGAAGACTGGATATTTTGATAAATTTAAAAGGAAATTTAGCATAATAAACAGAAGAACTTTAAGAACTCTTGAATGAAGAGCACCAAGAAACCCAGCGAAGATCAATGTCGACATCTGCTATTAAAGATCTTTTGAAAAAGAGAAAGGATGTCAGAAGTTATCTAGTTTTTTTTTATTTCTTTTTAGATCTCCAGAACGAATTAATCAAATATCCATAAAAATCTAAGGTAAATCAATGATCGGTTAACCAACAATCCGTTAGCGAACATCGTCTATGAACGGATTATGTGCGTTATCCAATATTTGGATAGTTTAAAACTTTTGAAATATAGAAAAAATCAAGTCCGACACATGCAGGGAACATGGAGATAGTAACTCCAAATAGGCAATATATCCTTCATATTTGCACGAAAGTGTAATTGGGGCCACTATTTTCTGTTTCAACAAGAACTTCTCAGAATCTGTTACTTTTACAAACATTCTAAGGATAGTTTTTCACTTTTGTGATTTATCTATTAGAAATGTTGATGCCTATTTGTCATAAGTGTTATGAAAAGAACAACATTTAATTTTTAGAATAATACGCATTTTCAAAATATTTATACTACATTCTTTTATTTATACATTCAACAAATAATTGTTCCCAATTTAAATTTTCTACGTAAAAATTTTAATACAATCAATATTGAACATAAATAATTTAATATATCTTAATTATTCCTTTTGGCTCATCCTGTGGGCCTTCAAAAATCAAATTCAAGTAGCAAATAATAAATTCTTAAAACAACTCGCAGAGAAACTTCAGATATTTAACAAGTTTAGCGAAAACAAAGTTGTCTGAAGTGAAGGAACGTAATACCGAAAAGCTAAAAAAGTTTTTTGAATAAATATTTTCGTGTGTAGCAAACTGTACACAATTTTATTCATTCGGTGTATTTTATTAGAAGGCAATTCACAAACAAATGATTATACTATTTCGTTTGATAAATTTTCTTGAAGTTATTTCATCAGAAACTTGAAGAAGTTATTTGTTAATGAATATCTCTAGCTTAAAGGAAATACAAGACATGTCTGGAAAGCAATAAGACTGATTTTCTTTGGACCTAACTCTTGATGGGGAATGTAAATGGTTCGATCCAGTTCGTTTGCTTTTCAGCCTTTATTCAGTGCGAATCGTTTACGAAGTGGGCAGTTAGTAAAGCTTCGTGTCTAGGATCAAAATTAAGCACAGTCGATTGCTAGGATATAGGAAGCTTACAGAATAAATGCTTTATCAAGAGCACAAGTGTTTAGGTGGCACAAACAGTTCAGAGATGAGAGGACCTTGAGGTTGAACAGTCCATCGTCTTACACTTCGGACAAATTAGTTAAGGTGAAAACGATGGACTCTGAGTTTTAGTGTTAGATTGATAGCAGATAAAGTGGAATATTGGACATGAAATCGCCATGACGAAGATGCAGAGAGTTTGTGCTAAATTGGTTCCCAAGGTTTTGATCGACGGATAGAAGAAAAAGCTAGTAACAATTTTTGTTTTGTTTGACAATTTCTTGTGACGAGTTATTTGAAAGATATTCCAATTTAAGACTTCCAGGCGACATATGACACGGTGAATTGATGCTCAAGAATGTTGATATTGAAGATTATTAAGTGAATATAAACATATCTTCATTTAAACGAACTAGTATCATTACTCATTACAATTCAGACCTACATTATACTTAATATATTAGTAATATTCAAAAATTCCCACCTTCTATCGACAAATAGCTATAGCTTGATCAGATGTAAATTCTAATAGTTGTGCCAGCCACAATTTCGTACTTTTAATATCTGCCACCAATATTGCATTTGATACCATAACATAATTTTTTGCTCTGTCGAAAAAAACGTTACTTGTGGGAAGTGTTACTTTTTCACCTCAATATAAGAAAAACTGCTACTTAATCTCATCGAATACTTTCAGAAGCTTTTTGTAAACGTGTTGCATCAGAAAAAACATACAAAGAGTCGTTTCAACACTCGAAATACCTGAAAAATTTGAAGACAAAGAATCTCATGAATTAACGGATGCAGATTCGTGTCATACGCAAAAACAATTCGGAACAAGCATTAAATGTTACTCAATCAACAAAAATCCAAGCGTTCAGAATATGGCCAAGAGCACGCCGCAATGATCTTTTGACAAGGCAACACAAAGTGCTTGGCTTACTAGCACCCCCCTCCAATTCCCACACCATTCAATAAACATTGGTCGCCGCTATTATCACTTGTTTAGATTGACGACATACATCAATCCAGAGCAGCACTTCCAACCATATAATGATGTCCAAAAATTGGAACAAATTGTCCTTTTGAATCACAATCCATAAATTACCATAAAGATGGGAGAAAGTTATGGCTAACGGTAGTCAATACTTTTGTCGATGTGCTTTTTTATTTAATTTGTAGAATAAAAGTTTATTTATTTTAACAAAAAAGCAAAAGCTTTTGAATACTATCATTACAAAACGCATAGGTAGGCAATATAGACTTTGCGTATCCTCTCTACAATACTAATTTTCTCTTTGAGCTTACCAAATCAACAGAAAATTCCTCTTCATTTCTACGGAAAGATGCAAGTTTCAAACCGTTTGGTACTTTGCACATTTCGACACAAACAATAATAAATGTCTATCATGCCTTGCTAATGATTTTCAAATAAAAAAATATATGAATAACTTACTTACCACCTCGTTAATATTACGATCAAAAGGACAACTCACCTGAAAAGAAAAAAACATAAATTTACATACATAAATTAAAATTTAGTACTAATAAGATTACTGCACGTTTCGAAATAACATCCACAATGAAACATATCACGGTATTTTAATATTAAAGTGCGCATACAACGGACTATGAAATTTACAACGAGCACCTTTTTATCAAAGAACCGTTCCCAAACCGAATATTCCAGTATTGCCATTGCTTTACTCTAGGTATGGCATAATTAAAAATAATAATTTGCTCTTTTAGAGAGAACAAGAAAAAAAATAAATGATGTAATCTCATGTTTGATATATTGATCGAATCGTAGAATGAACAAAAATTAATTGAATAGTTAGAACTTCAACTCTTTTTTCGTTAGAACAAATTAAAAAAAAACATGAAAAAATAAAACTATTATAAATGACCAATGCATTATACTTATTAACCAGAATAAGAAAACTAAATATTTTATAATTATCAGATTAATTAATGAGGAAAAACTAATATGTTGTTCAAAAATTCCAACGAAAAAATGAAGATAACGAAATTCAAAAATATGTCAAGATAAACAAATATTTCTATGGTGTGTTCTATAACTAAAAGGCCCATAGCAAACACGTACCTGTGAATAAAGCAAAGCATGTATTAAAATAACCAATTAATTTCTAAAACAGTGGAGTTTCAAGCAGTGGTGAAGCGCAATAATAATATAATAATAATAATAATAATAATAATAATAATGGTAAGGCTCTACGCCCCGCGTGGGAGCACGGCTGCGAACTGAGAGGTTAAGGCTCTCATACGTTCGCTCTCTCTGCCCGGTCGTCGCGCACCATCTCTGATGCGGGGCGATGTGGCAAGCACCGCGCCTAAGACGACCGCCATTATTACGCCTTGTTCGAATGAACGCAGGTACTCAATTTTTTTTAGTGACTGAGTAGGCCACCCGCCAGGCATCAGAGAGCTCCGGGAATAAAACCTGGGTTCGTCAGTATCGCAGTCCGTGCCTCAACCCCACTCTGGCGTAATTTTAAATTACTCGCCAATGATTGCAACTGTCAGCATCTTTGCTAGTTAACACACATAGCCTTTCCTACTCAATTCTGACTCTCACTTCCAAGTAGATGAATCCCGGGAATCTGAGCAAACTCGTCAAAGATCTAGTAACCAACTAGGGTGGCTAGCGGTTTCAGGGCTGATTTCAAGAGAAATTATCCTCCGGAAAGGGTGCTGGTTGGGGCCAGTAACCCTATTCCATAAAAAACCTACTATCAAGACAACACACCAACACGAAGACGAACCTAGCAAATAAATTTTAATAGATTGATTAGGTGGTGGAATATATTAAATCTATACCACTCCGATAGATTTAACTACCCTTAGAAGAAATAACAAAATTCAACTATTAAAAATCAGGTGACCTGGCAGAAACGCAATACAAAGAAAAACTTATACCTTCTTCTATAGTGGATTACAACAGGGAAAACATGAACTACGAACTGGATTCATAGTTATCAAAAAAGTATTGCTCAAAATAATGGACTTTGAAGCGATTAATGACCGATAGAGTAAGAGGACGTTTCTACAATATAATATTACTATGCGCCCACCCACCCGCAAAAGATAAGGACTGATATTAAAGAAGAGTTCTATACAAAACTAAAAAGTCTTTCAAAGATGTAACACACACGATTTGTGAATTGTAATTGGAAACATGTATGCAAAGATAGAAAGAGAACAGTGCTTCAAACCAGTAATAAGCAACCACAGTCTGCATGAAACGTCAAGTGATGATGGTATCAAATTAATAGATTTCGCGTTTATAAATAATATGAGAATAGGAAACGAAAGAAGCTTAAGAGAGCTTAATTAGAACAAAGATAAGAAAAAGAATTTTCAGAAATTACAAAACTAGAGGAGACAGAAAAAATAAATTGAACATTAACAAACTCAAAGGCGAATAAATAAAAAGAAAATGCAAGAAAACCATCTACAGACAGATAGCAGAAGAAGAAGACGACAAACAATAGTATAGTAGACAAGATATGTTAAAAACATTGTGGGAAAAAATAAAAATTATGATAATTAAATTAACCAAAAGTATTATAGAAGAAGAAAGAACACAACCTAAACAAGAGTGGTTTGATTTTAAATATAGACGCGCAATAGCACAAATACAAGCAGTTAGACCAAAAATGTCCCAACAATGAACAAAGGCAGAACGTAAACACCCAAGGAAGAAGAAAAGTAAATAAAAAAATGGAAGGTAGAAAAAAGACTTCATGTGTCAAAACTGAAAACATTGAACAATACAAAAAAATATTAGACACATGTATAAAACAGTTAACAAAAGCATAAAACGATTTCAATCAAGAAATAGACTACGCACAAATAAAGAAGGCAGACTAATACGTGATAAAAAAGAAATGATAAAAGAATGAGAAAAACACTTTATACACAGACTTTTTATAACAATTCAAAGTGATTGGAAAATTGGCATTATTGTAACGTTTTCAAAAAAGGAGATCAATTCAAATGCAATAACTATGGGAGTATTAATTACTTTATTAATGGTAATATATCTAGCTCTTGCACAGATTATCCACAAAAACTTAACGTCTCTTCCAGAAAATATAATAAGACGAATATCAAGCGGGTTTTCGCAGATCTACTATCGATCACTTATTTACCATGTGTCAAATTACAGAAAAACGTTAGGATTTAATGCAGATATACATCAACTAACTACACATTGCCTTTAGAAAGGCATATGATAACATCAAACAAAATGCAATATATAAAACATTAAAGTACTTTAAAATCCCAATTAAACTAAGAGGAATCGTCAAAATGATAATAAACGGGACAAGTGTAGAATAGGAGAACAATTAACTTCAAGATTTTTGAATAAAAAAAGGAAGTAAAACAGGACGACGTACTATTGCCATCGAAACATTACCCTCAATACAGATGGATCAGTATACAATAGACAAATACAATTACTAGCTTTTGTAGACGATGTCTTCATAATAAGAAGAAACAAAACTGCAATTAGTGAAGCATTAATACAATTGACAAATCGCATACAAGAGGTTGGATTATAAATAAAGAAAAAAATAAATGCTTCACTACAATGAGAAAATCACCTAAACACAATGAAGGAATACCGTACTGATAAACAAACAAAAAATAATCATAAAATAAAACAAAATAAAAAATTAGAAAAACAAGCAAACACCTTGGAACATATACAACGAAAACGGATAGCATTGACAATGAGGGAAGGTCAAGAATGTCAGGGAACAGGGCAACAGACCATCTACTTCGATTTAAGCTTTTCAATGAACATTGTAAAAGAAACTAATAAGACCAATTTTCTGTCTTGGTTATAAAATGTGGACCTTACGCACTAAAAACGAACAATTATTATATCGATTTCAAATAAAAGTCTTGAGAAGGTCAAAGCCCACAGATTAAGGTGGTTCAGTCATGTGTGACGCATGGGAGAGGATAGATATCAAAAAAAGGCAGTAAAAGGGACACCAGAAGAAAAAAGACCGTTAGGAAGATGGACTGACAATATTACACGCGACCTAAGAAAACTTCGGAAATTGAATTGGAAAGGCTTCTTTACTCAAGATAGGAGATATGGAGGCATGTTGTGGACGAGGACAAGGCCCACGACGGGTTGAACTGCAACTGTGTGTGGTTAATGCGTGAGTGAGTACGCATGCGCGCTTGTGTGTGTATGTGTAAATAAAAACTTTAAAACGCGCATACATGTTGAGTCCTTTTATTGGTTGCTAGGCTGCAGACACCACTCCAAAGCAATCAAACCATGTTAATGTAGCATTCCCCTTAAAGTGTTTACAACAATTAGGCGGCCTGCTACCTGTCTATTGAATTTAAGAAATGAAAAAGCAAAAGTTTGTAAGGTGTACGGGTGGATGCATGATTCAAACGATAAGGAGGAGTTAACACCTAATCGATGCCATATTTTGTAAAAAAAATAATCAAAACAGCATTATCAAAATTTAAATTGCACAGAAAAATATTATAAATTAATATTGTTAAAATAATTAAATCGAGAGATATTACAAAATAATATAATACTAAAATTTAGAGGGGCAGACGAGTCGAAAATCTTAAGTTTGATGAATTTAATTATAAATCAATTACGTGGTATCCAAAATCCTTTAATTATAAATAATCAATTTTTTCATCATAAATCATAAAATTCTGTTTAAGTCTGATTTTATTATATTTCTTTTACTGAAATAATAATTATTTTCTCGTTATTTATACGGTCGTTTGTAATTTCAATCTTCAGCATGGTCATCAATACCCGAATTTTGTTAGCTCTGATGTTTGGTCATTATTTTTGGAATAGTAAAGCAGTGTTAGGACCCGGGTTCCATTCTCGAAGCGCTCCAATCCCTGGCGGGTGGCCTACTCAGTCACTAAAAATAATCGAGTACCCGCGTTTACTGAAAGAAGGAGTAACAATGGCGGTCGTCTAAGGCGCGGTGCTTGCCATATCACCCTGCATCAGAGATGGTACGTGACGACCGAGCAGTAAAGTCCGACATATGAGCACTTTAACCTTTCAGTTCGCAGGTCGTGCTCCTACGTGGGGTCCAGAGCCAAAAAAAGCAACGTTATTGTAGGAAATTATCTTTCACTCTTAATTTCATATGCTATTATATTTTGGTATTATATGGTTTTTTATTACTGCTAAATTTGGACTCCTTCATAAAAATTGTTATATTAAGAAGCAAACAGAAAGCACACAGCTCACTATCTATTAGCTATGTTATACATATATTTAGAAATAAAGTTACAGATACAAAAATCTGACGAGCGTCAGACGAAACGTACATATAATAAAGCAAACTTAGAAGTAATGGCCAGTCTATCTAGCTTCTAAATATACATGCCTCGTATATTATGAATCAATAAAAGTTCAACGTCCATAAAAATGTAGCCGATCCCTAGAACTCGGTATAGATAAAAATGGCCAACAATGGCAGCAAAAGTCAATGAAGTTTACGACAAAAAACAATAAGAAATGCGTTCGGTTCTTTAATTAATACTTAATGCAAGATAAAAATAGATATGGGCAACATGCCCGAATTTACTACATAATTCCTTTGCTGTAAATGAAAATCGTCTAGTTTAGATCTAAACGGAGATTTACTATGTAACGATGAACAAAGGAAGAGAATTTTTCTGTTTTTCTCACATTTCATACAGTTATCTTAGATGTCTAATGATTAATTTTTAATTTAGTTTTTAAATATCCTCGGTTAGGTCGTACAGCATCATAAAGTTGTAGTTGTGGCACCGCATTTATTTTCTTCACTATCTCGTTTTTAACCTCCGACTTTTACGTAATCTTTGTTGTAGAATGTAATTAGATTATTCACAGAGGAAGTTTTACATTTACTTTAAGTTTGTCGAAATCAAGAGTAATATCACATGGCATGTTAACAGAGAGCTGCAACCGCAAACATTACCACTGCAGCGCTATGATAACGTTTTGCGCATGCTCGTTGGGTTTATCCGTTGCCAAGTCATGGGCGCCATTTTGAATCAATTCAATCGCCTTAAAGATGATTCTGTGCAATTAGAGCGTTCAAAATAATCAACCGACCCGTTATTCACTTATGTAAGGCGTGTAGTCAGAGTATAACGGATGAAATAATAAAAAGAGGTGCATTTCCCTTGGAATCGGACGATATGCCCAACAGGGACGTCAAATTAGAGAACACCAAAATTTACGCCAAATAAGTATTGGGGCAGTTAATTTATCAAAAAAATGTCGACTGAAACATGAACGTAAATGCTTGTTCCTATAGTCTAAAGTAATATGTAAATAATTTTAGGCAACTATTGCATAATTTTCTGTAGGAACGTATTGGTAACGTCTGTTCTACGAATTTTTTGAAATACGAGGGTGAATCAAATTTAAACGAGACTTATTTTTTTAAAAAATATTTTATTTGAACTTGAAACAAAAGAAGAGCAGATTATTTTTCTACATAATCTCCTATTTAGAAACACATTTTTCCCAACGTGTAGCTAATTTTGAAATGCCTTCCTCGTAGAATGAAGTTGGCCGTGTTTTCAGCCAATTGCGCACATAGACCTCAACCTCCTCATCGCTGTCGAATCTATGCCCTCCCATGGCTTTCGAATAGGTGATAGTCGCAGGGCGATACGTCAGGGCTGTAGGGAGGGTGTTAAACTGTCTCCCAGCCCAGTTTCTTCAATTTTTCTCTTGTCAGGGCTGCTGTATGGGACGAGCATTGTCATGGAGAAGTTTCACCTCTCATCGGTAGGTCACGTCGTTTGCGACGATATGCAAGTTTAACCTCGCTTAAAATGTCGCAGTAGTACGCCACATTAATGGTCCTGCGATCATGCAAAAAATCAAGGTGCATCAAGCAGACGATGTTTTCGTTGGTGATGCTGGTGCGAGATCGGCGATCATGGCTCTCATTTTCAACATTCTCACGACCCTCCACGAACTTTTTGTGCCATGCGAATACTAGCTCGTGACAGTCTCTTCCTTGAACTGCGCAGTCAATCTCCTCAGGATTTCAGCCGGTTTTACACCTTCCGTGGGGAGAAATTTAATGATAATACGCTGCGGAATTGACGACGGCACCTCCTGCTCCTTGTCACAACTGGTGCTGACAGGAACGAACGAAATCGCCCGCCTGCTTCCTCCACTCCTGACATCCCTACCCAACGAAGCGAGAACTCTCGCGCGCCCAAGACCAAAAGTCTCGTTTATATTTGATTCACCCTCGTACTACTCTGTTAAAAATTTTATTTGGAACTTGCGCGAAAGTTGTACTTCAAAAAACTTTTTTCTTATGTTGGCACACCCTTCGATGACATTCGCTCCTAATTTCAGTTTGATATGTCGAATAGTTTATAACTTACAGCAGTTTATGTAGATCAACTTTTTGCGTCTTTTCAATTTTTAAAATATCTAATGTAGAATAAATAAGTTTCATTAAATGTTGTGTTACAGATAAAACGAATACCACCGAAAATTAAAAACGGCGCAGAAAGCATTCGGCGATCAATCTTTATTGAAAAAAAAACTAATTTCTAGTGGCAGAAGCTGTTCAAAGAAGTTTGTGAATTTTTAAAAGATGAACCACGTACTGGTGTTCCACCAACATTAATAACCGAAGAAGACATCGAAAAAATTAGAAACAAAGTAGTATGTAATGTAATGTCGTAATGAAAAGTCGTCATTTCACTGTAAGAAAGCTTGATGAGAAGGTTGATAAAGCAATAGATTAGGTGCATTTTTAAGTGATGTTTTGTGCTTGAAACGTTTGTCAGCAAAAATTATTCGCGAGTTCTTCGCTAAAAATTCAACAAATATTGCCCAACAAACATCGTATCCTCCAAATATATCACCACGCTACTACTTCTTGTTCCATCGATTAAAAAAATCATTTCGATGAACCCGATTTGACTCAGTTGAATCGATAAAATAAAAATCAGAAGTGCTAATGGAAATTCAATAAAGTGAAAATGAAAAGTCTTTTCAAGATTAGATTAAACGTTGGCGTATGTCTATTGGAACGGGAAGAATTACTCTGACGGAGACAAAATAAATTTGGATGAATAAATAAATACTATGTGTGTTTTATTCAAACAGTCATCTTACTTTTTAAAGAGTAGTATTCTTTTCCATTCTTGTTGTCCTTTAAGGTTACCCAACCATTAGCATAAGCTATTCCAGTGCTGGGTTCAAAATTTTTCAATAAGATGCATATCATCTTTCTTAGATACAATATTAACGTTATTTTCACTTAAGAGGTATTTTTCGCTCATATTTTACTTCATTAGGGCAGTTTTCGGAATTGGAAGTGTAAAAACTATTGTTGGACAAGGTAATATACTTTTCGTTATCGTAATGTTCCCACACTCCGATAAAAAAAATAGACCGGGTGTATATATTTATATATAGAGGATTCATCGACTTTGAAAAGGCCTTCGATACAATCGAAACGTGGGCCGTACAACTGGCATTAAAACATTGCAGAATCCATAGTAGATATAATCAACTACTGCAAGAAATAGCAAATACAACAACGGCAACATATCATCTGCATACAAAAAACAACCACATACTGTTAAGAAGAGGCGTTAGGCAGGGAGAAATCAAAATTATTTACACTAGCCTTAGAAGATGTGTTTAAAAGATTAGAATGGTCAGAAAGAGATATTAGTATCAACGGAAAATATCTTAATAACCTTAGGTATGCATATGATATAGTAGTTATAGCGAAAACTAGAGAAGAACTACAGCAAATTATGACAGAATTAAATGAAGAATCAAAAAAGATAAGATTAAAGATTAACCTAGACAAGGCCAAAGTAATGTTTAAAGAGGGAGATAGCATACATTTAGAATACAAAGAAACAGACATAGAGGAAGAATACATTTATTTAGGTTAAAAAATCGTGCTAACAAGAGAAAATCAAATCGTTGAGATAAAAAGAAGGGCGAACCAGATATGAACGGCAGTTGAAAAGTTAAACTTTATAATGAAAAATAAAAAGATCCCATAGATTTAGAAGCAAAAGTATTCAATACGTGTATTTTACCTACGATGTGCTATAGAAAAGAAAATTGGACAATGACGCAACGAAATACGAACATCTTAAGAACAACACAACACGTAGTAGAAACAACAATGCTGAGAACAACATTACAAGATACTAATAACTGGATAAGACAAGTAAGCCATGTAACAGATGTGGCAGAAAAAGTCGCAAAACTGAAATGGACATATAGAGGACATGTGACAAGAAGCGATTCAGATAGACGGCACAAAACTACATTAACATGGAGACCGTATACTTTTAAAAGACCCAGGAGTAGACCACCTATGCGTTGGGTAGATGACCTCAAATTAACAGCAGGCCTTAAATGGATTCAACAAGCAAGCAACCGAAAACGATGGAGAGAGACTGAAGAGGCGTATTTTCAAAAATGGACGGGAAGCGCTATGAAAGAAAAAGAAGAAGAAGAATCTTACAGCTACCAAAATATGACTATTCATTGTGAAAAGCGGCTAATAAAATAAAAAGACCTACAGTGCATATACCAACTTTTAAAATCCAAACGATTAGTGCGCTTGCAGTTGGCGGATGCCTTCAAATCTTTCTCAACTCAGTGTCCCGAAGAAAATGATAATAAAATAGTAGATAGCTTACCCTGATCAATTAACTAAAATTTTCAGAAGTATAGAAAAAACTAACAAAGAGACTAATACACTAGGTTTCGTCTTTATTCCTGGAGAAATCTCAAAAGATACGTACCAAATAGTACGCAAATATACAATACCATTTTTATAACTAGACATTTTCAGAGTGTTTGGAAAATGGACTAGACAAGAATAGTGCATAAATCAGGAGATATGTTAAAGGGACAGAAACAACATCGTATAGACCTATTAATTAATTTATTGTCAATTCTATCTAAAATATTCGAAAAGTTGTTGTTAAAAAGAACAAAACAAGTTTTGGAAGATCAAAAGTTAATTCCAAAGCACCAGTTTGGATTTAAAACATGGCACGATAGTTCAGATCCATCGAATAGTAAACACAATTCACAATGATCTAGAAGAACGTAGATACTGTTCTGCAGCTTTTTTAAATATATCTAAATCATTTGATAAATGTGGCATAAATTAAAAAAGTGTTTACATTACCAATTATATAAAAATTTTGAAATTGTCAATTATAAAGAAGAAATCACACCTTTCCAACCTGTTCTTTCTTTCTATAGACCTCCAAGGTAATATGTTAGAACTCCAGTTGTATCTTCTCTTTACTGCTGCTCTACTAACTATAAGGCTAACTTGAACAGCAACTTTCACAGACGATACGGCTATAAAAGATCTCATGTTAATCCTATACCTGCATTCAGAAACCTTCTTCTTCTTCTTCTTCCGGTGCTTTATCCTCTGAAGACGTTAGCGATCATATTGGCCCATTTAACTCTGTTCGAAATATGTTGATATTGTTCGTTCCAGCAAAATGTCTGAGGTTTTTCATTCATGATGTAGGTATTCGTTTCGGTCTTCTTTTCCCTTCAATTTTGCCTTGTATAATCACTTCTAGAAGTTTGTACTTTTCATGTTGCATTACGTGGCCAAGATAGTTAAATTAATTTTGTTTCATAATGTTTATTAGCTATTTTTCCTTCCATGCGCTGTAATACTGCAATATTAGGTGTATGGTGTATCCATGGTATTCGGAGCATCCTTCTCTAACAGCAGTATTTGAAGAATTCTGAACGCTTTGCAGTATTCTCCTCTCGGAAGATGTAATATTGTGTTCTTACTACAGATCGTTTTCCATTTGTTAAACATAGTTCTTGCTTTTTCAATACGTATCTTTATTTCAGCTGAAGGATTCCATCTTTTATTTAATGTACATCGTAAATAAACGATTTTGTCTATTCTTTGTAGGAGCATTCCATTAGCGTATAAATTGAGTAGTTTTTTTTTTTTACTAATAACCATTATTTTTGTTTTCTAGGCATTTGGCTTCACATCATATTTTGTACTGCAATAGACTATTCTGCCTATTAATCTTTGCAGACCTTGTTCTGAGCTTGCTATATGCACGTCATCATCCATATACATAAGACTATTGATGAGTTGGCCATTAACTTTGAATTTCCTTCATCCAAGTTCACCAGGGCTTCTTCAAAAAGTTCCCCCGAGTAAGTGTTAAACAGGGGTGGTGATAGTACACATCCTTGTCTTAATCGTCGTTTCATTTCAATTTTATCGGATGTTTGACCATCTACTTTTACTGTTGTTTTTTAATTACAATATAAATTGTATATAATCTTTGCCATCAAAGTTTCCTTATTGTATGATAGTCATTAGCTTTTCGTGTTGGACTTTGTCAAAAGCGTTTGCCTAGTCTACAAAACACAAATAGGCCTCTTGATTGACATCACAACATCCCTCAATAACCACCTCTTTGCTAAATAGAGCTTCTCTTGGACCTAGATTGGTACAAAAATAAAACTGTGTCTTGCTAAGTTTTTTTCTAGTTTTGTACTAGCCCATGGATTATACGAAGGACCTTTAGTATGTGACTCATTAAGGTTATCGTGGTCTTCACGTATACAACTATCTAAACCAGGCTAAACAATGACTGAAAGTATGGAGAATCAAAGCGAATGAAAATAAATCTCAACACGTTATATTTACAATGAAGCAAGTAACTGCCTCCTGGTGAATCTCAAGAAATAGGAACTAAAACATGCAAATTTTGCAAAATACCTGAGATTCCATTTAGATCAACGTTTGGCATGGTAAATTAGCTTTAAAATACATAAAAAGCATGAACTTTAGTAGATTATTCTGAATGATAGGAAGAGAGTCTAAATTATCATTGGAAAATAAGCTATTAATTAAGAAGGTCACCTTAAAACCAGTCTGAACGTACGGAATTCCTTTATGAGGAACTGCCAACAATTCCATTAAAAGGTTCAAAAATAAAGTGCTTCGAACCACAGTACATAATTCAAAAGTGAATTGTGTGTACCTTCAGTGAAAGAAGAGAAAAAACTTTAGCACAAAATACAGGCAAGTTAACTGTACATCCCAATTGACTAGTGCATAAATTAAAACGAAACTGACAAATCAAAAAGTTTAGAACGGTTCAAACCAAATAAACTTAAAACTCGGTTTTAACAATTTCCTGCATATACTTGTTCTATCATTCCACTTGTAAATATAGATTAGTGAATTTTTGTAATTATTGGCATATGAAAGTTCACACGCCTGAGAACATTTGGCAGCAATTGCACTGACTTCGTAATATAAAAAATACTATATACAAACTATATGTTAGTGGAGTTTAAAAAAAGATGTAATGCTGACACCTGCAACATCTGGAAGTTGTCTGAATTTGGACCGCTGCATATTTAGGACACACCCTTCTCTTTTGGCAATTTAACCGATTTCAGGTTAAAATCTACTAAATAGTTAAATTCTAAACCGGGCAGCTGACTTATACGGCAATGTTCCAATTCAGCATATTGGATGTCTTTTTTGATTTTTTTAGTGTCAAAGATTTGGATCTGTCACTTTTTGGCGAAATCATGCATCTTCTTGACATTTCTTTGTTTCAGAAAAAGTAAAAAGTCCAACATTTTGATTTTTAAAAATTTCTCGGCTCGACATCCGCCCAACTTGTGTATTTCAACTTTATAAATCTTGCAAAAACCTTTAACTTGTCGTATTAATAATGAACTGTTCCATATTTATTATGGTTAATGCTAACATGACACATGGGAGTTGATTATCGTGTGTTGAAACCAACCCCATACATCTTAAAAGAAAAGTGCGTAATATCTACTTTGACCTATTGTGCAACAAGATAAAATTTACAGACATAAGAAAGAAATTAGGAACGAGAGACATGTTGAAAACGTCTAAAATTGAATTGGACAGGACATCTAGGAAAGTTGAAAGGCGGAAAGTAGACATAGTTAAAACGAAATGGGTAGCACAAGATGGAAATGGAAGAAGAGGACGTCCAAGATTGGGAAGGGAAGACGAGAAGAAGAAATTGTGTAATTAGCTGGACCAACATGTTGGATGGAAATAAAAAACAAGAAAAGATGAAAGGAGGATGACCTTGTCATCAAGGCTCCCAGCTTATCAGTACATTTTTGAATAAGAAAAGTCGTGAGCTCTAACGACAAGAACCGTTTACGCAGTTCGAATTAGCTTTGGCTTTATAAGTTCTTTATATATAAAACACTATGTATTTAATTAAAGCAAAAATGTCCTAAGTTTCAGAAAAAAGAAATCAAGTAAATGTATAAGCGTAGAGAGCAACTGGAAATGTTTTGCGGCTAACCAGATGATTACATAAAATTGCGAGACGTGGAATGTTCCCTAAAGCTCCCTGTTGACCCCAATTGAGAAACGGCCGCGGTCATTCTTTCACCAACTGGTCCTTGAGGGGAGCCAGCCTCACAATTAAAAAGTGGATAAAAATGGAAGCAATCAGAAGAGTTGGTGAACCCCCATTTATCTTTTGTGCTCCTGAATAATATAGGGCGCAGAAAGATAAGCAATCTGTTGCGCCCTGGAGACGGAGCACAAACGAGGCCGGCCTCGCCGCCCTCCGCCGTTGCTCCCAGACACCCCGGAAAAGTAGTGCACGATCACTCCGCGCCGCACTCACCTTTAATTAAAGCGGTGAAATCGCGAGCATGGATTACAGCGGGCTTTCCCCTCACAGCCGAAGGTGAAAAAGAGCGAGAGACCGCGCCGGAAACGCACTAAAACGAATCAAAACCATATCGCCGACGTATAATACTGCCGTGCCGTCGTCACCTGTGCGAAACGATCTCGGCGCGGCGGATTGCAGCGAGCGTAACCCCAACATCTGTGCCGGCGTACTGTACCTGACATTCCATACATTCTCTTCCCGGAGCGGGTAACCGTAACCTACTTTGGCCGCGCTCTCGCTAATTTCGGGCCGCGATACGGCGGCCGGCCAGACGGACGGACGCGCGGCGAGCTGCCCGGGCATGGCAACGGTGCCGTTAGCGAATCAAGCGAGAGCGCGGCTGCCTGCCGGCCTGTCCCAATATCCCATTTCGGGGGCCGGCAGCGATTTCACCGCGCGAAGTGCACTCGAATCCGCCGGCGATCGCGCCGTCACGATTAAAACCGGTCGGCAGAAGCGGACCCACGCACGCCACTGGACAGCGGGCGCCGCCGGCGAGTTTCTAAACATGCATCCGGGTCGCACTTGACGTCTCGCGGATATGCAGCAGCCGTCCGCGGCTGGCAAGCCCAAGGTAAGCCAGCCGACCGCAGACGAGCCATTTTTTGCGAACTCTCCGTTTTAGGCAAATTTTGCAGTCACACGGAGTGCGGCTGTTCGATCTAGGTAAGGGGGACTTGGCCGTTCGAAAGAGAAGGCTGGAGAACATGAATGGACCGGCGTAACCAGAGTGTTTCTGAAAGGCGCGACTTAAAAAAAATGTCAAAACCGATCCTGGCGCGACTTAAAAGTATTACACTCACGAAAGAAAAAACGATAAATTTGTACAGTGGCCAAAAATTATTGAAGAGATTCGATATATTTGTTACGAGGATTGTTTAAAAATCTTCTCGATTTATTTAATATTTTAACATAATTCTCTATTTCACCCATTAAAGTCAAAATTCTTCATTCTTGAATGAGGATATAAAAGAATTCAAAATTAAAAAAGGAAATACCAAATAAAAAAGAGTACAAATTTTCAAAAAAGTTGTTACTCTGATACTTACATTTTAGTGCAGAAATGTGGACATTAACTAATCGACAAAGAATGAAAATGACAGCTGGCATTTAAGAAAAATTTAGGGTATAACCAAAATGTAAGATAAAGAAACTAAAAGTAAAACCAAAAGAGAAAAAATAGAGAAACGTTGATTACGACAGTATGGACAGATAATAAACTAGTTAGACAAGTACATTAAGCAAAAACGGCCAAAAAGATGTCAAGAAGAAAATCAAGAAGAACTTGGATCGAAGAAGGGGCATCCACTGAAAACAAACAAGAAAAGCAACACAAAACAAAACACTCAGAAACAAGTATGGAAGAAACCAACAAATACAGCCTTATATCCGAAAGGTTAGATAGGTTAAGGATTATGTTTGTATGTATCTGATTTATTATGTGTCACAGAACTTTCTTGAACATGCTAGCATAAAATTTAGGCAAAGTGTAGGTGCTATTGCAAGTTGTGGATTTACAATGGTTATTAAAAATCTAAGGTGGAGTTGGAGTTATATCCAAATATAGTCAGTTTATTAAAGGCTCCATAGATGTTGTTGCTTTAGATAAATGTAGAAAAATAACATATATTATTTTTCTAATCTCTCGAATTGCCTTTTATAAAACGAAAATTCACTATATCTATACTTCAATGTTTTGGTGGGTCCACATCTCATTTGTCGTCATGAATCGTCCCTTGAAATCGGATAGATTCTTTTTAACCAAACGCGATTCATTATTTGTATGTTGATAAGTGAATACATGCCAAATTCAGTTTACATAGGTCCGTCAAAACCTTATTCGATATTTTTGAACATCCGTATGAAAAGACCCTCTCCTATCAATAATTACCAAAACTTCTCAATATATTATCTTCGCAATTTAAATAAATAAAACATAGCAGGAAGAGAAGATTCCTAAAGAGTGGGAAGTGGAATACTATTACCAATATACAAAAAAGGTGGTAGATGAGACTGCACTAACTACAGAGGAATTACATTGGTATCGATAGTAGCCACGATATATGAAAGGATTTTAGAAAGCAGATTAAAGAAGGAAATAGAATAACAGTTAGAGAAGCATAGTGTGGCTTCAAAAATGATGGAGGTGTGCAGATCATACATTTATAGTTAAACAATTAATAGAAAAATTTACATCAGATAAAATATTTGTAGTATTTATTTACCTTAAAAGGATCTAAAAAGAAACTAGTGTGGAACAGTCTAAAATGGAGTAAAATAAATGGTGTACTAATCTAATGAATACAGAGTCTATGCGAAAAGACATGAACTTACGTGAGATCCGGAAACTGACAATCTACAGAATTTAGAATGGTGGAGACACCAAGACAAGGAGAAGTTATTAGCACCACTCTATTGAACATAGTAATAGACATCTTAGAGCCGTGGTGGTTTAGTGGATAGATCGCTAGACTACGAAACCAAGAGTTGCGGGTTCGAATCCCGCTCTCGCCAATTCAATCGCTGGCATTTTTACGACCCAGCTCGACTCAGGCTGCAATAAATGAGTACCTGGAGGTCTAACTCTGTGGTAATAATAGGTGGTTGGTAGGCTCTAGATTATAACAGGCCTATCCTGTTTCGACCCCATAGGACTTCGTGGCCTGTTACGGAGAACTATTATTATTATTAATAGACTTTTTAAAGATATAAAAGAAAAAGTTAAAAAGTGTATTCACCGATGACTTACTGATAAACGCAAAGAACAAGGAAGACCTACAACACAATTTGGAGATATGAAAGAAAACACTACTCGTAAAAAACTTAAAAACAGACGTAGGGAAAAGTAAGGGGATGGTAATGAGAAGCTAGATATACATATCAACAAAACGAAACGATATCAAGATTGAAAAAATCGAAAAATTTTTAATATTTGGGAGAAACAGAAAAATTGATGAGGAAGTAAACGATAGAGAGCGCAGTCAAGGTCTACCATGCATTAAAAAACACATTAATTATGTAAAAAGAGATCTATAAAAAACGAAAAGTACAGTGGTCAAACCAATACAGATACACAAATGTGAACGTTCGGTTCTAATAAAGCAGATAAAAAGTAAAATTCAAACCATGAAAATGAAATTCCTATGAGGTATAAAAGGAGCCACGAGACGCGATAAAACCTGAAACGACCACATGAAAAAGGAATTGGAAGTAGAATCGATTTCGAAGAGCATCAAAAGGACAACCAAAAGAATATGGAAGACCACGACAAAAAAGAGGAAGAGGTAAACCAAGGAAAACATGGAACAAGGAAGTAGTGGACATCTAGAGACAGAAAAGACCGACTTGGAATGAATGAGGAAAATTGGGAAAGTCCAAAAAATAATGGACCTAGAAAATTCATAGTAAATTGTGACATGATGTTAACTAATAGGTTTACTTAATTTAATAAACTTATATAGTTATATTGTAATACCTCCATGTTGTATCTAATATTGTGATCTATCTTAACACCTAACGGTATATTATGATTGCTGATTATATTATAATTTAGATAAAATCACCTTGTCACTCAACATTTCAGTGATTTGATTATAAAGCGCATTATATAGCGTCCATTTCGTTGAGCTTCACAACCTGTAAATAATTAAAAGACCATATTGTTTTAGTTAAAATGTTTTATTGACGGCATTAATGCGACTGCTTCGTCTATTCCTAAACACGTTGGCTACCATTTTCTTTTAAATTTAAATTACAACATACTGATAATAATAATAACGTAAGTCTTAATATATTTTCATATTGAAGTTTTCAACGTAAAAAATCAATTAGTGGGAATTGAACAAAAAGTGAAGCACATTCATAGAGCATTTGATAGAGTAGAAAAAAATATCGGAAAATTTAAAGAAAAATGCCTAATACAAACCGCAGGACAAATATCAGAAGAATTAGAATGACCAAAAAAGAATAAACAAACTAAACCCACTACTACATATAATTTTAGTAGCTCAATAACAAAGAATAAAATGCAGAAGATAGTAAACGTATGCATCAGAGAAATAGAACATTTAAAGATGGAAGTGCATTCCAAAAAACCCAAAATGATAATAAATGAATAACACAGGAATCATCCAATAATAAAGAAAAACTACTCGAAACATTAATAACATATGAATATTTAGGTAGTACTCTGACGAAAGATGGAAAAATAAAAGCTGAAACTAAGAACATACCCAAACATATCAACAAAAATCTACCAAGCATTAAACCAAACAAAATAACGTTATAGGCGATACAGAAAAAAAAACACGAAACTAAAGTAAACTCTGGATAGAGAGAAACATCTGAAAAGTAAAGAAAACTAAATTTAATAGAATAAGCAAGGAAGATATAAATAATAGGACATAACCCAATAATAGAATTTAAAATAATCAATTAAACTCATATGATCATGTTATAAAATTGAAACATGATAGAATAACCAAAATTACAATAGAAGCAGATAAGTTAAAAATAAACAAAAGAAACCAAGAAGAAAATAGACAGACCAAATAGAATAAGTGGAAAAAATCAATTGATATGGTAAAACTTCTAGCAGAAAATAGGAAGGCTTGGAAGAAATGGGTATAAGATGACCTGGAATTGAATCTCGCGTTCGGAAAAGCATAAGGATCATAAGAGAAAAAGCTTATAACGAAGTCTTCTTAAAAAAAATAATTGTTTCGGAGTTTGTATATTCTATGAAAATTTTCCCAATGTCTAAGTCAAATTAAATTAAGTCAAATAATGATTATGATTTGTTACTACGAAGATTTTCCAAGTTAATAAACATATATACCATGTTTTATTATTATTTTTCTAAACCGTGGTTGTGACAACCTACCAACTCCAAGTCTTCATTTGATTGTTGTTTTTGACTCTACTTTTTCTAGTCTTTTCTCACTAAATTTCACTCTACCTCTGCTGCAAAACTTTCTTCACCCTTGCTGTCCTTTATTCCTACTCTATTATTTTCCTCTAAACTTGCTTCAAATGTCTGTTTTGCCGTTTTGTCATTTTTCTTGTAACATTTATTTCACTGCCTTTACTCTGAACTGCTCTCTGGATGTTGTGTTAGTAGTAATCTTGTCTTATTTTGTTTTCCCGTCTATTTTTCTCTAAAACCCCATTTCTGTGCTTATCAATTTGCTTGTTTTTCTGTGACCGCCTACTTTCAGAAGTCATGCTCTGGTACACTTTTTTTGTACTTTCTCTTTTTGTAGTATTAAAAGTTCTTACAAAAACGGCCGTAAATCCGTTTCATTCCTCATCTATCTTCTCATTGATATTGATACGTGTTTCAAAACGTATAAATTTGTTTGCTTGTTCTACTTTTTTCTCTTCTATTGTGTTATCTATTATTTTATCTGCTTCTAAAATCATGGTCTTCTTTTCTGTATTACTTTTCATTGCTTTTTCTGTTTCTTTATAATTATAATAAATTCAAGTTAGGTTGTTCTTCTCTGTTTTTGCTAAGATCACAATTTCATCCGCGTATATAGTTATTTATAATTAAGTAAAAATTCCGACCTTTAAAAATTTGAACTAAAGACGTTCCACCATTACAATATGGGGCGCCCTAATTACAATTTGCTACAACGTAATTTTGTTTTTTTACCATCAACTGAAAAATTTGGTTAATTGTAGAAGGCCAATTTTAGTTCAAATACTAATTTTGACAATTTCTAACCATCATATCGCATTTCAAGATACACAGTAAAATTCCATTACATCACAAGTGACACAATTCTGAAATAAAAATATTTTCCAAGTGCGAGAAAACAGGGACCGGAAAATTACAAAACATCAAGCAGCAATACATGTTTTTTCTTCTGTGCTATTTTGAGTAATTCTGGAAGTTTGAAACGGTGATCATAAATATCCAGCGTGCTGAATTCGAAACCAGGCGCAATTCAAAATTTTCAATCGGGAAATATCTTGCTTAATCCTAGATATAAATCTTATATGAATCGTGGTGAGGCTCTTAACACCCCGCATGGAAACAAGCCCTGTGAATCAAAAGGTTGATGTTCCTTCCTTCAAAATGAATGCAGGTACCTAAAATTATACTGTAACAGATTCCACATTTTTCAAATTCGCGAGTTTAAGACCGCCTCTGCCCACCACAATTCGTCCATTTGCGACTTTTATAATTAAAATAGGTAATCAAGGACGCCCGCTAAATGATTTAAAAAAAAGATCGCAAATTAGCAAAGCTCCCAAGAGGTATATGGAATTGGCATTGTAGCAATTTGATGTAAATATAATCAGAATTTAATGTCAGTTACGCGTAGGAATCAAAAATAAGTAGTCAGATCTCCCAAACTCCTCGTCTGATTTCTTCTTAAGAAAGCTAAGGAACATATCTGCCAAATTTAATTTTAATCTGTCGAGAACTGTAAAAGTTAAAAAAAATAATTAAAAAATATTTGAAGGTCGTTTCTCCCAAACGCTTTGACCAATTTTGTCTATTAATGAACTTGGGCTAGACATACATGCAATAGGTATTTCTACGAAATGTACTCAATGCACTTATTCTTCTATATTAAATTTAATTTCAAATTTAACAATTTTGGCATTACACAACATTAATTCAACTTTTCCCTTATCCATATTTTTTGCATAAATGTCCAAGTTATTTAGAGACTACGTAAATAGAAGAAACATTTGCTGTTATCATAGTCAGTTCGTAATAACTAAAAAACACTATATAATATCCCCTGAAATAATAAGGGCAATATAAACAGCAAAAAAGGATGCGCATCTACGTCTTCAAATATTCATAATATTTAAATTCATAGGTTCACGCGATGGTTTGAGTCTCTTGACCTCATTTGTACCAATCTGAATATTTATGTCGAGGAAGATACAGCAAAATTCTTGTTTACTTTTAGAACAGAAGTATCCCAAAGCAACAATTACAATGTTGTACTATTACAAGTAATACACTTGTACTTGCATTTTAGTTATTTACATATAAAAAATTGATTTTTGCCATTTTTTACACTAGATTTCGCTAAAAGGTGCTTCGTTAATCATTGTTAAAATGTGATATTTTCATTCAACAATTCTCAAACTTCTTTCAGTGGCCTCAAAACTTAGCTAGTACCTACAATTTTTGATGTTTTACAATTGCTCATTATTCTTCTATATAGGGTGTTCTAAAAAAACTTATGATGTAAATCGTGCCCCATTTTTTCCCTGGAAGATTAACATCATTCTGCTTGCTAACATTTTGTAGTAAAAACATTGCGATTAGTCAATAGAGAGCGCTATTCGCCGAAGGAGAGCGAGTGACGATTATTAAAATTCATTACAACCATGGAAAATGTATTGCCGAGATTGTAGGCAAATTACGTGGCATTTTTGGAAGGAGTTATGCATCAAATAAAACAACTGTGAAAAGACTAATAAAAAATTTGGTTCAGACAACAAAAGATAGAAACAGGCCGATCTGGTACCGAGTGTTCAGTTAAAACATTGTCGTTCCGAACGGTAGTGTGACTGGGCGTCCAAAAACCTCAGTACGCCATCGGTACTACAAATGAATATTTCGAAAAATACCACATAGCGGATTTTAACAAAATATCTGCATCCATTCAAGAATCAGCTAATCCAGAAACTAAAGCCAGAGGATCATTTGATATGCTGACGACGTATTTCCCAAAATTGCGAAGTGAACTGGCCACCAAGATTTTGTGACCTCACATTGTGCAATTTTTTCACACGGGGACCAAATTTTATCCAACGAAAATAAGAACGATTCTTGAATTAAAAGCAAAAATTCGAAAATTTATCAATGAAATTGGCCCGTAGTTATGCGAAAGAGTGATCAGAATTTGGCAGAAGAATTTGAGAGTGTCAAATGAGTCGAAGACATTTGTCCCATTCCACATGTAATGTTAATGTTTACCCTTTAAAATAACTTTGTCAACTAATACAAAAATACAATGATTTTCCTAAAATTAAATCTCGCGATTCTTTTGGGATACCCTTTAGAATATTCGGACAAATGCACCCCTTTATGGGTTTCCAAATTAAATAGAATATTTTTTCCAATTAAAGGACCAAGCCGGTCAAATTAATATCACCCCTTTCTCTAGAAATTTGCTGGTCATTTTGACATATCTAACCCTTATATGTCATCATCCATCTTGCACCAACGATAATCCTGTAATTCTTTTAAACAGAGACAGGTGTGCAAGAGATAAACTTTTAATTTTCTTTAAAATTTATTTTAATTATTAAATATAACATTGAATAATTTTAATTATGACAAGTGATAGTGGTCTTCCTATTATTTTGATGTTGCGTATTTTTAAATACTTCACAGACTTCAATAATTTTAAGAACTAAAACTAAATTTGTTTAATTTTCTGCTAAAAAATCAGTTATTCCAAATTAGTTAAAAGAATAATAATGTAAGTTAATCTAAAACTATTAGTTTAATGTTTTGTGCATATATACTTCTGGTTTCTGCGGAGTCTGTTGGCATGTTAATAGAAGACAATCCGATTCATGTACGACAGAGTTTTCGACTTCGTTGAACGGGTATGTATTTATTAAAATAGACGAGCGACACCATCGCCACTATATTGTGTTACAGGTCCGTCTTTGAAGACTTCTGAAACCGAACGCGCCGACAAATAAATCGAACACTTCCGTGACGGGAACCGCAGCAAGCGCCGGCGCTCGAATTACACGAGATTTTTCAATAAGCACGACCGCAGCGGCCTTGCGATGGATATCAAAGTACCCTAACGAAAAAACCTCGGGCTCTTGGCAAAGGGCACGCGAAACGGAGACCGGCAGCAGCCTTGTTTCTCATATGTTTTGAATTACAGGGCGTAATGACGACAAATTGCAGTAGGTAACGAGAGCATGAGGCCGTCAATGCCAGCTCGCATCAATGGGTCCCAACAGCTGGACGCGAAGAGTCAAGGTCTCGTGTGGATGGGCGCACGGTCCGCTAACCACAAAAAGCGATGGGGACCTGGCAGTTTTATCCAGATTAGCGGCTTAGAACAAACAAAATCTGACATATTCAAAAAAGGAAATTTTCCCCATTTCTTCAAAATCGGTTTTTATTACACTCAAACTTTTTTAAATTTTACAGACCACTCACAAGCAAACTACCCATTCATTTGGTAATCTGTCCTAGTTATCCCTTTATTATGGTGTTAGTTGTTCCCTTCTCATTCAATTTTCCCCTGTTATTATAATTTTCTTCTTATTTACTTATCTCTATTTTATTATACAGATTCGTCAAAATTGTGCCTTGCAGCAAACATATTTTGCAAATGTTAGTGACATTCAGATGGTTCTTGTCCTAATCTATTTAATACAAATAGATTACTATACTTCTTTTATGAATCTTGCGAAAAGAATGACATCGTCCATTAATGACACTGACAAACCTCCACAAGAATTACTTTCAAAAATGAAATTTTTCGTTTAAATCTTCACATGCTAAAAATTTAACATGTAGCTTATTATAATATTACCATTAATTTCAATTCTGAACAAGTGCACAATGAAACATTCGAAGATAAACAGCGCTGCTCAGCAACATGCCTTCGACAAGGTATGCCACAATAGTCTTTTGCACAAACTCAAAACATCAATACCATACGACTACTTCAGTATCCTTCAATCATTTTTAAAAGATAGATACTTCTAAGTAAAATAAGGCAAAGAAATATCCTAACTATTTCCAATAAAATCTGGAAGTCCCCCAAGGGAGCATACTGACGCCAATGTTAAATCTATTAATTATAGTAAATTTTCTCACAAGTGTACACTCTATTACTGCTACCTTTGCCGATGGTAATGTTGTATCATTAAAAAAACAAGATCCTACAGTAGCGGCCACACTTCTACAACTAAATTTAGATAAAGTTAAAAATGCACCAAAAAAGAGGATTGAAGCTAAATCTGCCAATATAACAATGCACCATTGATTCAAGTCAAGAGTAAAATACATAAAAATGCACCTCGATAAGAGATTGACTTGGAGAAGCTATGTCTGGAAGAAACATAAATAGCTAGGCCTCAAATTCAGCAAACCTATACCACTTCCCACTAAGTTGTTAATATATAAAGTAACATTCAAACCAATATGAACGTATGGATTCAACTATGGGGATATGACTATACAAGTAATAGAGCGATTTCAGAACGAAGTGCTTCGCACAATATATTAGGCCTATACTTTTAAGAAACATGGACATCTTAGACGTCCTAAAAGTGAAAATAGGAGTGGCAATTAATAAATTCATCTTCTCACCCAAACGTCTACGCAGTGAATTTGTTTAATAACAGTAAATAAACTTATAGACTAAAACGATGTATACCTTTATATTTGCCACATAGATTTTTGTAGAACTGTTATAATTAATTCATACCTCATACGTCTTAGCAAGTAACCAATAAGTTGTATTCATAGAAATGCTACTCTCATACCATTATCATGTGATTTGGATTACACTTTACCATAAATTATAGATTGCAAATAGATATTTAATTGTTTCCTCTTAAAGCTTTGGCTATTACCAACACCATAACAATAATAGTAATAATGTGTAAAAAAAATGTGAATACAAAACAGCTACGAAAAAATTAATGAAAACCTTCGGAAAGATCTATAAATACATGATTTGTTGACAAACGCTAACCTCATTTTAGATTCCCTCATTCGTGCTGGAGGACGACGTCGGTTGAAATTCAAAACTAACGCGATTTGGTTCGGCTTATCAAACCTCTAGTCGGTACCGAGTCAAACGCGCTCGAGCGGGTTTTTTAGCCACAGCGGCTGCCATAAAATCGATTGCTAATGGCCAGTTCAGAACCGATGGCGTTCTCGCCGAAAGCGAGGATTTGGGAGTTCGGAGGTCGCGCGTAATGGCCGCCGATAAAGTAATCTCGGAGTCGTGTGATCAAGAATCCTGTATTGTGGATGGATTACGCAATGCCGGCTCATTCATCATCCCAAGAGGCCTAAGATTTGGGGCGCACGCGGCGAAGCTCCCACAACCCATCGGAATTTTGAAAAATTACTGTTACGGAATATATGGTTCACCTGTGGAATATATATACAATATAGTGGATCATTCAAATTACGCAAACCTGTAATCAAGGCAAAAAAGTGAAAAAAATATTTAACTTAATGCCCCTCCCAAATGGGTTAATCTATGAGATTGGCTACGAGTAAAGTTAGTTTGTTTGCAAATACATTTAATTAGCACAATACCAGTATTGCTGACGCACCTTCACTGCATAGTTTTGGTAAATTCATTATGTGAACAATAACAACACGGCAGGAACTAACATCAAACGAATAATATAAACGGAGGGCGTCTTGGAAAATGTAGGATACGTTGAAAACGTATACAAATAAGTTCTGGATTAAACAATTCTAGCACATAAAAACAAGTTTGGTAAATAATCACAAAGAGTATCTACTTATCATTGATCTTCATTTTTTTTATATCCTACCCGTCTAGTTTTGTATATATCAATCTTATAGGGACATTTAAAATTTCGAAACACTCTCATCCAAAAATGATTGCAACCAAAATTTACTTAAAAGTGGAAATTGAAAAAATTCAAATGTTGTCAATTTTAATCTCACATAGGATTCTATCCACTATCTACAATATATATTTGGACTGATCCATCAGAGTTAGTTATTTATTTAAAGAAAAGTGCATCAGTTGCATATAGTGGACGACTCGATAGTTTTCCTTTTAAAATCGTTATAAAAGCATATAAATTCACAAACTTTCTATGGGCATTAAGTATGAAGTTTCTTTTTCTAGGAACTTATGGTAAATCTGCTCAGTTTCAAGGTTTCAAATAATAAGAAAAAAGGCCAAAGTACGCATTACTGGAAATGACTCACCATATACAAGTTAAAGCTTAGCTGAGGTTTTGTAGTATATGAGAAGAAAAGTGACTACCTTGTAGTATCATTGGAATCATGATAAAAACACTCTAAACAGACAATAGAAAATAGAATTTCATATGAAGATTGGCTTAAATCGTTTAACAACATCTTCGAGAGTGATGAATCCGTTTTCTATGACGGCGGTTTCGTCAATCTTCATAACTGCCAATACTGGGCGTCACGTGATAGCGATTTAGAAATAATTGTTAAAAGGATGTAAACTTTACCAAAAGTGGCATCATGAATGCAAACCGCTATGCTTAAATGCTTAAAGATGTGGCCAACGGTATATCTGGCTGAGATAACATTGGCGACCTTATTTTCATGCAGAATGGTGCACCATCTCATTTTTTTTACTCTTACTGTGCGTGCGTGATTAGACTAGCATTTTTAGAACTGACTGGCTGGCACGACACGGACTTCATGAATGGCTTCCAAGAAGTCCTGATCTCGCTTAATGTGATTTTACATGTAGGACTACGCAAAGAAGGTATGTAGGAAAAAGTCTCGTACTGGAATATTTGAAAGCAGGGATTTAGGAGGTTCTAGGTAATATCGTAAATGACGTCAGAATACTTCATTCCATCCGCAGTTTGAGGAGACTGGTTGAAGCCACCGGTGCCTACCATGAAATTTAAAGATTTGCTTTCGTTTTCCTGTATAATAAACCACAGGCATAATTTGTTCTAATAAATTTGTATTATAAATATAAACTTTTATCACCAATTTTCACATTTCATCAAACCTGTATAAGCCCTTACTACTGAGGAAACATAGATACTTCATATTTACTAAGCGCGGGCATTCTGTAACATTCGACAAAGCCCGTATTTTATTATAATATACTTATGGTTTTTGGAATGTTAGCAACAATTTTCTGATTGTGTCCAGTTGAACTTTATTTCTGGCTGTTAACGATTTTCAAGGAGTTTATTGTGCACTTCTCTTCCTTCAATGCAATGAAACGTTGATCTTGAATCCAAAAAGAATACCAAATGCCATAATTCATGGAAGAAAGTTATCGTACTTGAAAATTATAACATAATTTACTATTTTGAAGATTTGTGTCCTCACCAGACCTAACAAAAATGAAGAAAGTGGAGCTATGATCTTTGAAACATTTCTTCAGATAACTAAAGTTATATTAAATCAAATCGGACTCTGTGACTCAAACTGAAACGTATTTCATAAACTTCAATTGTAGATAGACTTATACGTGATCGGTCCAGAAAGTATCGAGTTATACAATACAAAGAAATTGCGAATACAATAACAAAAAATTCAATTTAGTAAAAATTGCATAGGATACAAGAAAGAGTGTTTTGGAATGGTATTCATATCTTCTGTCGAAATTTCAGTCACTTTAGTTTTTGCAAACACCAGTTCGCCTTCTAGTTCTCCGATTGTCATTGTTGAGTGTACAGGGTCTCCCATTAAAATGTGTCATTTTAAATTATAAAAATGCTGTTTTTAAGAATCATTGAGATATTTTTACTTAAATGCAGAGCACAAATGCAACATCCTCCAAGTGGTCGCTTGAGCTCTTTCGTTTAAGAAAATGTTTTATAATGTTATTGCACAAATTCAGCCGAATTTCACGAATTAGTTTTAATATTATATTTCAGTCCTTGAATTGTTGTCGAATCATATACGTAGGCCTCTTCGTTTACGCTACCCCAAAAAATAGTCAAATAGCTAAAGATTGCATGATCTGGGTGGTCAATCGAAATTTCAATTTTCAGCAATTACTGGCCTACGAAAGTTTTCGTGCAATAACGCATTTATTTCACGACTATGGCATCTATTTCCGGCCAAAAAAGTGAAGTCAGCATTTTACAATAATGCACATTCACTGAAACAGTATCGCCAACTTTTTTCCTGAAAAAATATCGACCAATTACGTTACTAACTAACAGACAATCAATTCTACAATTCTCATCTAATGACATATTTACTTTTAAAAACTGACCTAAACGGCATCATAATGAAAAAGCTATTCTCTTTAGGAGAAACAGAGAACAAGAGTTGATATCGGAGTATTTAGTTGAACCCTCACTTAGATCTCGTGATCTTACGCAAATAAATAATCATTTCTGGTATAAACTTTTTGTTTGGCACTTTACTGTATTAATATTATATGCTAATCTTACACCATCTCAGTTATGAATGGTAGGAAATTATATGCTTTAATTTACTGGGACCATAAATTAAATAAATAATTTATTAATAAAGTTAACACTCGAGATGAAAACTAATTTTGTCAATACAATTTTCAGACAAACCACAGATGCTGGAATTTAAAATTATATTTCAGTGATCTTTAACAACAAAATAAATCAGTTTCAAGAGATAATAAATTAAAACAAAAACTGTATTTTTCAACAAAACAATATTATTTTTAATGTAGCATTTAAAATTAAATATCATTTCTAATCTGCCGCGCCACATCTTCCCATTGGACCGACCACATTACAGTAATTTTTATTATTTGCTAGGTTCACATTTCCAGTAAAAGGGAGCCATTTTCATTTCGCTTTGCAACATTTCCTATTTAGAATTCACATTAGCTAGACAAAGTCGAGCCGCCTTTATTGCGTCCAGCTGCTAATTATTCTACGATTTCGTATTCCGTTCACGCATTGCACATCCTTCAAGCTGGCTTCCACTATTTTTCACACTTCCGGCCTATCCTGATACGAAATATAACACGATGACTAACCGGCGACAAATTATCGCGCTGAGCCGTCGCCGTGCTAGCCTCATAACGAAAATCAGCTTATGTAATGGATTATAAAAATCAAAATAAATATTTACTAGCATTACAGAAGCAATAAAATCGGCGGTGCTAGCGTTACTAAACGCTTAATTAAACATCTGCAGGGACGCACACTTTCCGCTATAAATAAACAGGTGGTTATTTGCAAAACAATACGCCCTTGTTTGAAATGCGCTTCTTGTTACCAGAGTCGACGAGCCAATAAACAACGCCTCCAATTTTTTATTGCCTTTTAATATCATTTTTTCTTATTAATGACGCCTGATAGCGCTGTGCGATTTATTAGCGCTCCAATTAACGGCTAAATACAACTAGTAAACAGCGCTGCCCGAACGATATAAAGAACTATTATTTCTGACAATAAGTATTATGAAGACGAAGCATTCATCCCATTAAATTTTTGATTTGGTTTTAGAACAACGTTGTACCTTTACAGACGCAGAGCTAGACTATGAGCTATTAAAATTGTAAATGAACCTGACACCTGCTTAACTCTATAAATAGAACAGCCAAAATTTTACATATCTAAAATCCTCACAGATTACATGTTTTATCCTAAACAAGGCCCATCACAAATATTAATTATATTCTACAGAATACAATGACCGTTTTGTTGACCGTAGAGCATACAATAAACAAATATTATAATTGACAGACAAGAAAGGGGAAAAAAAAGAGACAGAAACTGAAGAAGTAAATAGTCATTGAAAAACTAAAATCAGAAAAAGTGTGTGGAGAAGTTAAAATTAATCCAGAGATGTTAGAATTTTTAGGACCAGAAGGGATAAGATGGCTTCTGGAGATAGAGGTCCACAGAATAAACCAAATACCTACAGACTGACAAAATAGTATAATTTTGTCAATTTATAAAAAAGGAGATGCAACAGAATACGATAATTACAGATATACGCCTGGCACCAGTGGCGAGTACAATTACACAAGCATAATAGAAGAAAGGATAAGACGACAAATAAAAAACAATTTGGAAGAACAAGTTGGAATTAGAAAACATAGACAAAACAATGCATTTGTTACAAGAAAGGTAATAGAAAGACATAAACAAACGGGGACGCAATTAATTTTAGCATTTATAGATCTCAAAGCAGTTCTCGATACAGTTAAGAAAAAAACAATACACAGAGCAATGGAAATATTAGAAATACCTCAATTAATACGTAAAAAATACGGAAACGCACAGATAAATGGAGAAGTCAGAGAAATTTTATTTAAAGTATAGGATCAAGCAAGAGTCCTTTGCTATTACAATAGTAATGGGTAGATTACTAAAAACAAAAATATAAGATATAGATCGTCAAAACTATAAACTCTTGTAGGTCATAGAAATCTACACCCCATAAAAATAATGTATACGGACGATGCAGTATTGATGGCAGATAGCTGCTACTCCAAAATGCAAAAATTAATGAGCATATGGGAGGAAAACATAAACAAAATGAAAATAGAAATCAACACAGATAAAACAAAAATAATGGTAATAAACAGTAAACAACAAACCGAAAACACATCTATCATTGAACAGAAAGTAAACAAAGAAATGTGGCGTGATTTTAGGCCCTTGATTTACACGAGGAGGTCCGTGTGTAGTAAACAAAGACAGCCTATACATTTGAAAGGAAGGTAAATAAAAATGGCTGACATTAAATTCCCCGTGCTCTGCTTTGAGCGCCTAATTTACACGAAGAGGTCTGTACGTACGTGCATGCACGTTGGACCCGCTAATCGTTCCTTGCCGAATGACCGGGCGGCGATTATCATTGCCGAACGCAAAAAGCGCACCTGCCACGGCAATTTGATTTATTTATATATATATATATATATATATATATATATATACACGCCGCTCCTAGTGGAGCTTTCTAGATCATTATACGGGTATGATCGGTACCCATCTACTACTCTATCTTCTCGCAAATTTCTTTCCCCTGTCTTCTATTATTCACTTTAGTCGTCCAATCATTTATTCCAATCTTTCTAAGGTCTTCTGTCACTTCCTATATCCATTTTGATCTTGGTCTCCCCTTTCGTCTCTTGCTGCCTGGGTTCCATTCTAACATTGTGAAAATTGTTTTATCTGTGCCAGCTCTCCATACGTGACCTAGCCATCTCACCCTTTGCTGTTTAATTTTCTTGACTATGTCTTCCTTAATTTCTTGTTTTAGCTCAAAATTCATCCTACTCCTATATTCATTTTCCGCTATTCTTACAGGTCCTAGTATCGTTCTTAATATTTTCCTCTCCAATATCCTGAAGTCCTCTTCATGTTTTTTCGCCACTGTAATTGTTTCCATTCCATACAATATTGCTGGTCTTATTATTGTTTTGTATATATTTATATTTGTTTCCCTTCCAAGTATTTTACTTTTTATCAAATTTTTGTTTGCTTGAAATGCTCTATTACCTGTCATTAGTCTTTCCTTGATTTCTATTTCTCTGTTCCCATCGCTCGATAACATTATTCCTAAGTATTTAAATTTATTCAATATTTCAAAATTCATATCCTCCATCTTGACATATTTTTTTCCTGTTTGTACTTGTTTGCCAATTTTCATTATTTTTGTTTTTTCACCATTAATTCTTAGTCCCATTTTTTCTCCCTCCTGTACTATTTCTTTTAACATCTCTTTCATTATTGAACGGTTTTTTACCACCAACACTGTCGTCAAATTTGGTTTCCACCTGTCCTTACTGTACTCTTGTTAATCTTTCTCAACGTGTATTCCAATGCTAAGTTAAATAATGTCGTGGACAGTGAGTCGCCTTGTCTCACCCCTTTATTTATTTCGAATTCTTCCGTTTCTCCTTTTTGCGTTTTCACGCTTATTGTTGTTCGCATCATTGTCATCTGTATTAGTCTTCTCAGTTTAGCATATATTTTCATTTCTTTGAATGCACTCATTAATTTGCTTCTGTAGATGGAGTCGAAGGCTTGTTTAAAATCTATAAACAGAAGTTCCATTTCTATTTAATATTGGTAGGCTTTTTCTTTTACTATATGTATTGCATCTGTTGTGGACCTTCCTTTAGTAAAGCCGCATTGGTATTGGCCCATTAAATTTCTTGTATTATTCGTTAGTCTTTTTTGTATTAATGATGTCGTGATTTCGTACGTGGTATTCAGTAATGTTAATCCTCTATAGTTCATGCATACTTATTGATCTCCTTTCTTGTGTATTGTAACAATTTGTCCAGCTTCCCATTCCACAGGTATCTTTTCTTCTGTCCATATTTTTTGTATTCGCATATATAGTTTTTTGTGTAATTCTTCTCCACCATACTTTATCAGCTCTGCACATATGCCATCTTTCCCTGGAGCTTTGCCATTGTTGCTTTTTATAATGATTTCTTTTATTTCTTCTTTCGATGGTACTTCACTTATCATATCTTGTTCTGGTGTTTCAATTTCTCTATTTTCTAACTCGTCTATCTTTATGTCTATTAGTTATCCTTTAAAATATTTCTTCCACGTCTCCATGTATTGGTTATCGTTTTCAACCAGTTTCCCATCTTGATCTTTAATTCCAGTGGTCTTTCCATTATATACTTTGTTTTGTTCATTGATTCTTTTATAAGTTTTTTGTATTTTTATTCTTGTTGTCCTCTTCAATCTGCTTTATTTTATTTTCCATCCATTCTCTTTTTGTTTTGCAATTAATTATCTTGGCCTCCTTTCTAAACTTTTCATATTCAATGTTATCTTCTTCTTTATTTGTTATAATCCATCTTAATCTTGCTTCCATTTTCCTTTTGCCTATATCTTTACATTTATCGTTGTACAATTCTGAATCAATTCTGCTTACTGCCTTTCCTATTTGGGCTTCCGCTACATTATTTATACATTCTTTTAATTGCAGCCATTGCGTTTCTATATCATTGTCACTTATGTTATATCCTTTTAGTTGTTCTTCCATTTTTTCAGCGTATTTATTTTTAGTATTATCATACTTTAGTTTTTCTACATCCCACTTACGACTTACATTTTTGTTCCTGTTCTGTTTTTTCACTTTTTGTTTACCATATAATGGTCCGTGTCTGCCCATGCTCCCTTCTTACTGTCGATTGTTTTCTTTTGTTAATTAGTACATGATCTATTTGTGTGTTCGTTTTCTGATCCGGTGATTTCCATGTTATTTTATGTCTATCTGGGTGTTTGTGTTTAGTACTACTTATAATCATATTTGTCCTTGTTGCCAAAGTACAGTCTTCGCCCATTTTTATTGGTTTTTTCATGGATTGTGTATTTGCCTGCTACTTGTTTAATATATTCCTCCTTGCCTATTTATGCATTAAAGTCTCCTAAAGTTATTATTATGTCTTCCTTTGGTATTTTGTCTGTTTCTTCTTCTATTTTCTCATACAATTTTTCTTTTTCTTCATCGTCTGCTACTTCAGTTACTGCATATACATTTAATAGTGATATGTTGAAAGGCTTTGATTCTATTCTCAAATAGGCCATCCTCTAATTTATTGGTTTAAAATCAATTGCACGGTATTTTAGTCCTTCCATTAATATAAATACTACCGCATATAATCCTCGTTTGTCACCTCCCGAGTACAGTAGTGTGATTTTTTTTTTGTTTATCCTACCATGTCCTTTCCATCTTAGTTCTTGTAACGCCACTATATTTATTTTATATCTTTCCAGCTCCATTACTACTGTCTCCATTTTGCCAGGTTCCAACATTGTTTTTATATTCCACGTGCTAATTTTAATTATGTTCTTTTTAATTGTAGTTTTACTTATAGTTTTCTTTTTTTGCGTTTTGTTATTTTCAAATTAATACTTTGCCCGCTTGGTGTTACCAGACCAGTTTCCCGTTCTCAACTTACTTGATTCTGTTAAGAACCCGGACAAGCGCTAACCTCACTTAGCTTCCGAAAAATAGATGTCGCTAATATTTAATATTAAGAAAACTTTCTTGATTTACTATTATTCTAACCTTACTTGTACTTATCAGTTTTAATAATGTTTACCTTTTTCTACTACTATTAAATAAATTATGGGCTTACCTACTTTTATACTGGTTTTAGGGTTTCTAACCTTCGTGTATATATGGCCCCTTACATTTATTTCTTAATAATCTTGTCTATAAACCACAAAATTTTAAGCACCTTTGGATTGACCTTCACTTCCATCAAACAACCCCGTTACTAGCTTCACATAATCATGTGGCGCCCATAAAAAATATGTATGATGCACGTAAGCCTTATGTAAACATTTGAAAGTTGCGCATGCTCAATCAAAGTAGCGGCAGAAATGTTCTTCCAGGACATGCATTTTGCATAATTATGTTGTCTTTGTACCTGTTATCCCTTTTATGGTATGGAACAGATGCATATTTACTAACTTAATTGATAGTTCTCTATCCGTTGTAGAAACAAAATGTCAACATTACTAAAGTTAGGTTATGAAATTTCAGAATCAAAACAAACATTCTGTTACTGCTTCCAACAATAATCTAGGAAAAATTAAAAATTACTGCAAATGAATGTAAGAAATACATAAAGTTGAACTGATTTCAACTTAGGCATGCATTATGAGCAAGCGCATAAGCTTTGCATTGATTCAACTTTATGTATTTCTCATGAGCGGCTTATGCTTACGTTCATTATGAATGGACAGTAAGTTAAATTGTTCCACGTTCCCGGTCCAAGGAAAAAGCCGATTCAGTTAATAATGCATGTTCCCACCTTGCAAAAATTTGAGGGAAGGCGGGTGAAAAATTGTCAGCGGGTATACCTATATATATATGTGACAGACAAATCTTAGAAGAAGTCGCCGTTTTTGAATCTTGGCAATATTATTACAGATGACGGAATCTGGAACTGGACCATAAAATAGGAAAAGCAACGAAGCTGTATTATGCATTCTCCATAATAAAAGGAAATAGAGAACAAAACTAAATCGACAGTATAGAATAGAGTAACACAATCGAAAAGTAAAATACATGTAGTAGAAATGAGATACCTGAGAAAAATAAAACTAGATAGAGTAAGAAATGAAGACATAAGAAATAACTTTTATTCAGAGAATTGAAAGAAGATAAACAGAAATGTACAGTCACCTAACAAGAATTGAACCGAATAGACTACAAAGAAAATTCTAGATCTAAAAAGTAATAAAAAATGAAAAAGTGCAGGCCACCAAAAACAAATATACATAATAATAGAGATAGGTGAATGAAAAGAGAGAAAATAGAAGAAATGAAAATACTAACAAGAAACAGTAAGGGATGGAAAATGGTTACGAATTTACCCGAGTTTACAGGAGAACTAGGACTTTAAACAGTTAAGACGAAAAGGGTCCAGAATTTTTATTGGACACCTCTACCCTAGAATATCCATTTTGAAAATAAGATTTAAAACAAAATCTTTTTGTGCTGTTGGATTACCTACTAAAGTATAATGGAGAATACGAAAGCCGTTTCACGGATAGTATCTCGGAACATCGTGTTGGCTGTTCTCAGTCATAGCAGACACCTTCAGAAGAGAATTGTTCTCGTCTGCCACGGCTATGGACAAAATCTCAAAAATTCCGAAAATGGCTAAACAGTTCGGGAACATTCACTACGACGTTTTACGAAGATCCCTAATTCGAGTACTATTGAAGAAAATTATGAAAACGACGTCAGAGACAAAAAGATAACTTTTAAATGATCTAATAACTAGATAACGTAAGAAAATTATCCATACTCCATTACAAGCTATACACAAATTCTGTAGTCAGAGAAAAGGGAGAGAGGGGGGGGAGGGGAGGAAGGGAGTAAGGTAGAAAGAGGGAGATATTTTTTAATTGAAAATTGCCACTGAATTAACGACAATCCTGCTCTAATACGAAGCACAAAGTCAAAATTTCTGTTTTCCCTCATTAATATTTTTTAATTTCAAACCCCTCTTTCGTTTAAACAATTTACAACAATTTGCTTGAAGTAAAGAAAGAGACAAGGGAGAAAAGAAAGAAGACAATTAAATATTAGCCGTGGAAGTGCTTAGAAATCATATGAAACGATCGCGGCTATATGTTACCGATATTTTAGTGACAATGTAATAGGAAAAGAAACAATTATTTCACAGCTGACACTAAATGAGAGTGACAGAGATTGGATGCAATAAAAGCATAAGTCAACGAGCATACTATTGAGTTAACCAACAAATAAGCAAAACATATTACAATAAAACCTTGACATCCACAGATGATAGTTTAAACTAGCATATGTTACAACAAAATTTTGAGGTTACTTTAGTATTGAATAATTATCGCCGGTAATTTTACCTATAGAGCTGCAGTGCAGACGAACCCAGGTTCAACCCTGGCATCAGATGCCTTGTGGGTGGCCGATTCAGTCACTAAAATAATTGCCTACCTGCTTTCGCTTCAAACAGGGGGTAATAATGCGGTTGTCTAAGGCGTGATGCTGGCCACGTCGCTCAGTATCAAAGATGATGCGCGACAACCAGGCATTAACATCTCATTTTGCAGACCATGTTCCCACAAGAGATATTAAGAGCTTTAGTAAAGATGGCCTTACGTCTTAAACAGAATAATGCATTACCTTAAATCAAAGTATTGTCATCTCAATAATCAAACCCACCCTTGAAAAAAAAGCGAACGTCGTTTGACAACCTAGGCAATATCCAGATACTCTTACCTGGGTCTCGTATTTGATTTTTAAAAAAATAACTTATATTGGATATTCCAGCATTCATTTAAAACTTAAAACTGATACTAGTGGACCTATTTAACTGCATGCAGTTCACTTCTTTATTGAATTATTTTTGTATGAGTCTATATCAATCTTAAGTATAAGCAATTAAAAATGAGATAAGTGTAAAACAAAACTTGTCCGAGATTAAATCAAGATTGAAGTTGTTCTTGGAAAACCATTACTTTCATCTTTTTGAATAGTATATTTTAATTTAGCTGTAGCTTTACCACGGTTGGGGTTTCAAAAAATTCTCACCGAAGCAGGTATAAGTAATAAAATAATGATTTTGGTAGACCATGGAATGACACATTGACGAAGTCGTGCGTGATTAATAAATACTATACAATGTGCAAATTTTAACCAACCGAAATAAATCCTGTAACTTGGATGATTTTTTTTATAATTCTAGAAACGCATTACTGGCTACATTTTAGAGGAAACGTTATTAGCTTATCTTCTTCCGCGAACAAGCAATCACTGCTCCAACTTTTTTCTTCAAATATAAGAGTAGGGCAGCGTTGAAAGCTTATTTTATTTTAGAAATACAATGTCATTTTTAATTTACTAATATATTTCTAAGGTTTAAAAAATAAAAACATTTCAGATCAACCTTTTCTAATTATGTCCCACCTAACCATCTCTAAAACCCTATAAACCAACGTGGCACAATTTTTATTATTCAAAAAGTAAATTCCTATTCAAGTGGGGAAAGCCGAAAAGACCATTAACTCTTAACAATTCATTCTCAAATTGCCTTCCTGTAAGCAATTTTAGATAAAACATTGATTGCAACAGAACTACACACTCACCATTTAGTTCTACACAAGGTGCAATTCTGTAGTAACAACCATCTCTTAGATTTTGCAACACTTCCCTTGTGATTTCCCTTATTCTATGGCTAAAACTTTCTTTGTTTTGTTACATAAACCTCACTCTAGAGACGTCTTCATGAAAAGGAAATTAGCTAAGAAAGATATGATGTTCTTTCGTTAGTTTAAAAACCTGATTTATTTGTTGATAAAATTGTCTAACCAATGCGTCTTCTTCCTCTCCTGCTAGAGCATATACCTATATTAAATTGATAATTACAGATTTATCTGATATTTGTAGATACGCTGACCTATCAGATATTGGAAGAAATCCTTTTAGGTCATTATTAAAACTTTTTGAGGGGATAATGTCCTCAGCATTATAACATTCCTTACCCCTGACGTAACCATCATCTGAGTGAATTTTTTCTGAATTTGGCCATCTTATCTCGCCGATGCCTGATAAATCTAGTTTCAGTCTTTTCATTTCTGTTATATCACTGGCCAAGTTTCTTGATTTGTACATACTTCTGATATTCTATAGTGCAACTTCCATTTTTTCCAGGAGATTCTTCACACCCTGTCACCACTGAAGGTGTGACGGGGACTCGGAGCCGTTTCTTCATTACCTTGTTGCACAATTATACCAGAAAAATATTGTTTTACAAAGTAGTGATTTCTCGCTTCAAGTACCTTAAATTGAGTCCGTTAAAGTATAATTTATCAGCAGTCTCGATTGAGTAATGGAATAGCTGCAGAACCATTCTATATCTTCAGTCTACTCTCGGACGTTATTCTATATCTACAGGATGTTCCCTAGTACTCATTGGGATGCGCCATGTCGGAATTGAGGACTCCCTCTTCCTGTCCACTTTCCATGAAGTGCTGAAGAGCCCCCAAATATTTCAGAATTCCTCCCTCAAGAAAACTGGGATTGGCCACGTCCCTATTGCTCGATCGCCAATTATCCCAATTTATACATTTGCTTTTTGCGAAAACCAAGTATAAATTTTCTGCGTTCAGTAAAGAGAATTGCGTCAATTAAATTCTCTATTTAAGGTAAAAATGCTTTTGCTCGAGAAAATTATCAATTCTAAAAGTGACCTTATCTAACGGTGGCCGGCCATTTTAATCAAATTTGAGATCCGGGTCATCAATTAATTTAAGAATCTTAATATAAAAGTTTTCTGTTGAAACTCACATATTTGGATGAATTCTAAAGCTTAACCGTTCACAAATAAAAAACGATCAGGTTAAGTGAATACCATGTTCAAATATTCTCAATAAATATCTAAATGACTACCCTCTGGTGATTTAGTTCAACTCCTACAATGTCTTTCAAAAAATCTGATGGGTACTAATTTGAAGTTCAGTTGCCAAAGTCCGATTTTGGAATACAGGATATAGAAAAACAAAATACTATCGGCCAATATTATAGACACGTTTTCAGTAAGAAAAAAGTCGAGAAAAACGTGTTTAATCTATCATTCAACAACAATTAAGAGTTGAAGTTTGAAATTTTTTTGCAGTTACTGCAATTCCACCTCAAAGAAGAAGCGTTGAGGGGTGTAAATTACTATTTTAATTACCGAGAAGAAAACAACTTCTAGAAGAAAACCGAGAAGCGTGAAAAATATGATATGTATTCCTTTTTATTGCCGTTGAAAACTTTTCAATCATCCTTGTACCTGTATATGATAATGTTGTTACGATAATCAATACTGATTTCATTAACGAAGTGTAAAGTGTCAGATTAAATTGACAGATGATGATCTACATACGTATGAAAACTGAGAATCAGTTAAATATGTGACCCGGTACAGAACTTGATCAGCAAATGAAAACTTCTTACTTATTTTTTTGTATAAACAACAATCAATTCTGTAAGAACATTAATAAAAAAAATTAGTTACAAGAACCACTTTACACGAAATAATTCGACTAAATACAGCTATTCCTATATTTAGCCTTCTATTTTCTGGAATCACCTTTGTTACCTATCGTAGTGTTTTTTCTTTTTGGTATTGGTATTGTATCTAATTCCCTCCGTTTTTCCTTTGGTGAAGTTCTTCTTTTATTTTTGTTGGTTGCTGACTTAAATTTTTCTTCATCTTTCACCGCAAAGTTTTTAGAGGTGAGAAGTCGGAACTATTGGTTGTCCTTGCTGTATGACAAGAGACTTCGTCTGGTTGAATTATATCGCCTCTGGTGTTTGTAATAAGGGAATGGATAGCAGCAAGCACTCCTCTAAAAAAAGACTGATATATAAAAGCGTCCCATCTACGATTTTAAAATGACCAACACCATAAACGGATCTACACAGCCCTATGGACTGAGGCAATTTGACAGTACGTTTTAAACAATCGGTGTTGAACGCTTCTCGCGGAGTACGGATAACTTTTTTCCAAACATCGGCTGTGAGCACCTCAAATCTCCTCCAATCTCTGTGCCGTTTTTTCTTTTGAGATTTAATTAGTAGCGACTTTACCTTTGTCTGTTAGGATAAGCGTTAAATACCATTGTAAGTTACATTGTAAAAGCCATATGCCATTTATTTTGTAAGTATTCACGGAAACTTTTTTACTTATAGATTTACAATAAATTTTCCAATTCGGTAGCGATATGCTTGGCATCAATACTTTTTTTCACATTTTGTAGTATTCAATGATATCCTACACGCTCGATCGATGTACTTCCGACTATTTTAAAATTTTGAGAAATAATCTCCCCTCTTTAGTGCTTTTAATAATACATTCGCCAATGTTTATATGTATTGGTTTAACAATTAAAACGATTTTCTCTGGTTAGACTACACTCACAGAGTTAAAATACTTCTTGTACAACCTATGTATACGTGCATAAACGAAACGATAATAGCATAATCAATAGCGCGATCTAGCCAAAGAATGCATAAACTAGATAGTCGAAGAACTCGTTTTGTACCGGATTTACTAGAATTTTAGTTATCCAAGATCAGTGACTTGTAGACGCGATGTTATCGTACAAACTAAACGTCCTTCACTTTCAGAAACTGTCCAGATGCATTACTTCAATGTTCTTGTTTATGTACGTTTTATGACTAATCTTATGAAATTTATTCATCATTTTACATATAATACTAGAGCGAGATAAGTGGTACAAACTTGTACTGAAACATCGTACCAGTGAAGATTACATTCTATAATTAATTCCCAATATACTGGTGGCAACATTTTTACAAGTAGATTATTTGATAAAAGAAAATTCAGAATATTCAGCTTTGTCAACGTACCTTTAAAAAGGCAATAAAAACATACATAAGGGGAAAGATCACCCTTTTATGCGAAAGTTCAAAAGAGGAAAAAACTTGCATCGAAGGTTGTTTTTGAAGTGAACGGCCGAAACGGTCTCAACTCCTGAAATGATCGATAAGAGTCCATGGCACTGTTTTAAGTGACAGACAATTGAGGTTGTAAGAGGCAGTAGAGATTATTATTTAAAAAACAGGAATTTACCATTAACAAGTCATCTGCAAATGGACGCATTTGCGAGGAATAAAGCATTAAAAATTAACTTTTTGAAGCTGGTTTGAATAAGTTTAACAATAGTCTGGTAGACTATAGCATAGTTTTTGTGGCCAGGGTTAAAATCTCTGATTGCAGATAAAAAAGTAACGACGCCCGTAAACAAAATGCTTTGAAGCTTCAACGTAAATTAACCAACGTATTATATTAAGAAAAAACTATACTTACAATTTTATTTTTTGGATTACAAAACGCACGACTTACCCCCGCCCACCTAAAATGACTAAAACAATCAAATGCAGTGTTACGAAGTGCAAACGACATTATTATTGCACAAAAATTAAAATTAATGTGTAAATTTTGACGAAGGTTAATACTACAAATATAAAGAATAATAAAGCAATCAGGAATTGTGTGATCATTTATTAATAATAATAAATAGCTTCAATTACTTTTGGAACATCCCATAACTGTCAGAATTCTTGCATACTATTGAACGCAAATTATACGCGTTTCTTAACACTGAGTGCCGAATCTTCTTACCTTCGGTAACTTTTAGTCGGACCATAAAGTTATACTACGCGAAGCCAGGGATATAAGGTGAACGACGTAACCAAAAGCTTACTATCCAAGTACTTAATTAACTACCGACATCCTGCATCGCTAATTATTGCAAATCAAGCTTTTTTATCGTGAGAAGGAATGATCCACTATCGATGGAATTCAAAGAACTTCATACAAATTTGGAGTGACAACATTGGAATTCCGTAGTGACTCATTCAAGCCACCCAAGTTGCATTCGAATAAGCGTTGCAATGTCGGCGTTTAATTGAATTTAAATTCAATTAACAATTATTGTTTTAGGATGAATCTGCTGTAGCACGGTCGACCATACCTAGTTCTCATTTGGGAAAAACTTCGGGATGTCACCTTGAAAAAGCACAAAACCAACTAAACCGCCGCGAGGGTTGAAGTTCGGGTTCCGAAAAACCAAAAACCGAAAAAATGGCAGAGGTGGGCCCAGGGCGACAGAACCGGCACTCGACTTCCGCGAGAGGCGAGTGGCGACTGAGCCCGCTACGTCACGGACTTCCGGCTTTAAGGGGCGGATCTGTCTGCCCTCTTCGATTTCCGATATACTACACCCACGCGCGACCATATGGCTTATCAAGGAGGCGTCGAGTCCGCGCCACGGAAGACGGCCGCGCCGCGGTGGCAGGCGCTTCAGATGCGGGGCGGGGGCGGCCGCCGAATTCTGGGCGCCGGCGACAAGGGCGGAAAGCGGCGACGAAAATAGCGACGGAGGCAGTCGCGCGGTCGGTGCCGCGGGCGCGCGACCTTGACGGGACAAAGCGCGACGAGCAGGGCCGCGGCTCCGCGCGAGGGCCCCCGACGGCCCCTGGCCCGGGATTCGGAAGTTAAAGGGCCGGCCGATTACGCAATCACCTGTTCGCAAGGGCACAAAAACCGGGCGGGGTCGTCGAACCGGGCCAGACCGGGCCGCCGACCGGCTGGCCCGCGCCCCAGAGCATGCTCGCGTCCCACCTACCATAATCTTGCAGTTAACCTTTCTATTAGGTGCAGTGCTTTCCATGCGAACGGCCATAGTAAAATTATCACAGATAGTTGCACGATAGGGGTGTGTCTAAGCTAACGTCATGGCACTAGTGTGAATGTCATTTCACGGCACTGCGGCGGTTGGCGGGGCTCCTCTACTGCGAGCCCGGGCTGCGGGGGCACCAGACGACGTGATATACCGAGCTAGCGACTTTGCGAAGCGCCACTCCCCGCACTAAGCGGACACCATCTTGCCCGACGGTCGGTTCGCCGAAGCGCCGCGAGAGGCGCGACCTGCGGCCGCGCCGGCGGACGGCGACGCGCGCCTTTTGCTTTGTGCGCCGCGCACAAACGACGCAGCCTCGGCATCGCTTTTTGCTCTGCCGTCGCGGAAGCGGCGAACTAGACGCGCACTTTTCATCAAAAAGGGACGAAATAATAAAAATAGAATTATGAAAAATCAACTACAGCGACTCTTATTGCATTTCACAAAATACAACAGAAAATCAATAGGGAAGACCTTAAACATAGTTTTCTACTCAATTAAGAAAAACCACATCACCATAAATGGCCATGAAAAATGTGAGCACAAAACGATAGTGTATAGGATGTTTCAAAATTGCATTTTAGTTTTGTACAGCTTGTTTGTTGTTTGGGCGTTAGTCTGATATACACCCTGCCCCCTTTTTTTCTATACAACAAAACATACTATTTACTTATTTATTTTGAATTTACAGGAAAGTAGTTAAAAATTAGGGGGGTGGTATTCAAAGACATCGAGATCAATTTGGGCAATTCCACGAAAGATTGACCAAATTTGTAAAAATTGTTAGCAATTTTTTGTCGCTATCCTGTAGGTCAAAATATGAATAATGTTTTTTCCAATACATGTCAATGGGGAAAGCTTTGGCTATATTTTTTAAACCGTTGTAAATAAATGAATGTGATCAGACTTTTTTGTAGCCTTTGACACGATTACTGCAGCGTACAACGTAAACAAATTATAAGGATTTGAATGTTAAAAATTAGCCAAATTAAAAATGTATTTACCCAAAAAGCAACACAATCGAAAACGCGTTTGACACGAGAAAACAAACTCCCAGCACAGTACTTAGTATTGGTACCATAGGGTGTACAATTACGCTGTTCTCCGCTTCTGCCCCTTTCCAAGCCCTTTAAAAGTGACAGACGTCATTATACTCCCCAAGCCTGGGAAATCAGCCAGCAAGTGTCTAGAGGGCAGCTGTCGAAGACATTCACCTGATTCCGAAGAGTCAGTATGGATTCGCTGCCGACCACTCCACTATCTTCCAACTCCTCCGGGTAGTGAAACGTATCACAGGGGGCCACACAAAAACAAACTACTGGTGTAGTCTTCCTCAATGTGACCAAGGCCTTCGACAAGGTGTGGCACAGCGGCCTGGTGTGCAAGATGGCCTCAACTCCAATACTGCTACTGATGGTCCAGTTCATCTGGTCCTTCCTCTTCGGAAGGAGGTTAAGTTAGGTGGCATGAGAGGCGACTTCGAGCTTCCGTCCCCCAATGCTCCGTCCTATCCCGGACGCTATACAAAATATACGCCCAGGACATGCCAACAATCTCCTCCGCTTCACTGACCTTGTACGCAGACAGGAAGTGCTTTCAAGTTCACTAAGGATCTTTTTTGTAACCCACAGGTTCCAGGCGGTGTTCAATCAACTTGAAGATTGGTGCGTAGCTAAAGAATGGGAATCAACCCAAAAAAGAGCTCGGTGGTCTTGTTTTCCACAAAAAAAAGCTTTACTGGCAAGATAAACTGGCAAAGCTCAAGATTCTCGGAAGGGAGATACCCTGAAGGAAAGAGGGGACTATCTCGGAGTGATTCTAAACCGCAAGTTGACCTGAAGATCGCACATAGGTGGGGCGGTCACCAAAGTTAAGTCGGCAAGATCAGCGCTCGGCTCCCCCATTCATTTCAGGAGCCGTTTGTCAAGCTGCAACAAGCTGATTATTTACAAAACGATCATACGCCCTATTATAATGTATGTTGCTCTAGTTTGGGACTGGCCCGCAAAAACTCACATAAATAAGCTCCAGACCGTCCAGAATCGGTTTTTACCAGCCATCTTTAATTCCTTATGGTTTGCGCGAAACTATGACCTCCATAGATATGTTGAAATACCGACAATTCATGCGTTTATTTCCCAGAGCGCTCAAGACTTTTACAATTCCATCCAAGGCCACAGAAATTTCACTGTTCGCGACCTACCAGTGAAGTCAACGTTGAAGAAAAACATCGACCTTGAGAATTCGATATCGATTAGTAGATTCTTTCGACTAGTATTTAAAGGCTGACATCTTTCTAATACCTCACGTCATTGTAAAAGTTTGTTTATCGTTTATTCTTCAGTCAGACATTAATTGTGCGCCAAAAATCTTTAGTATCAAAAATATAACCAACATTGCCTTTGTTTTAGAAGGTTGTCGTTTTATTTTTTTGTAGATTAGTGAATCATAACCTCGCCATTTGACACTTTGCCGCTTCGTTTGAGGCTCATACTGATAGCACTACTTTTCATTTTTGACAATAATGTTTAACATAAATGTGGGATCAATTCTGGCCCTTTCTAACAGTACAGTAGTAATTGTTCATCTAATTTCTTCTTGTTCCTCTGTCAGTTCTTCGTCACTATATGCTTGCTGTATCGTATTCTATGTTTCACTATTAGTTTTCCACAGCTTAACGCAAAAATTAATATTAAATATCTGCTCGGAATCAGCGTCCATCATGTCACTTGCAGAACTTCCAACTAAATGCGCTAAGCCTAGCGCAGTAGGTTACTAAGTAGAGCTCTACCACTTAGTGAGTTTACATAGAAACACATCCAAGGTCATGTCTATTCCTAAGACATATCAATTAACTGAATAACATCTATTTCTTGTAAAAGTTCTGATAAAAGTTGTATTTGAGAATATATCCTGTAAAAGCTCTTATTGTTAGTAACATATATATACTCAGATCTAAGTTCGTATCTAAAATGTCATAAAAATTCAAGTTTATGTTATCAAAATGCATTTTATTGAACAGAATATCATCGGCTTCATCATATATCTATCGGAGTCTCCATAGAAAAAATAATTCAATGATTTGATCCAACTACGCATCTATTCGCGAGTTACACGTTATGCTAACAATACAAAAACCTTGGGAAACTCGTTAATTGTAGTCTCCACCGCTAAATTTTATGATCAATCTATTCGAGTTTTTGATATTTTTATTTTTTATTTTTAACTTTTCTATTGGGTCATTTTTGGCGGTTCAAACATTTCTGAAATAACCCTATTGATGTAGCGAAGTTCAAATTTTATCTGTAAAACTAACAAAAAACCTGATTTGTACGATTTTGTTGATATTAGTGTACTTAATTTGTTGTACAACTTTCCGGTTGCTAGAGATGAAAAGTTAACTAGTTCACTAACATGAACAAAAGATTTAAATAGTTCACAACAGCTCCTACGTGAATACAATAGGTGTTTAGATAATTTTCCAAATTATTCGAAACATTGAGCAACCTTAAAATTCTTTTCCTAATATTTCTAGATTGGCAAGGACATTGACGAAGAGCGACTTCAATCCAGATTTTGATATCCATATATACATATAAAAAAAAACCTACAATAATATAAGACATTGAGAAGACGTAAACAAATGGTATAAAAACCTATACATATGTGTATAAATAAATAATGTTCAGGGTTTTCCCAATCTTGATGGTTATATGATCAGAAGTTTATATCTAACTCTTATTTCCTCTGGAGGATGATAATCAAATTATACATACGCCAATGTTCTAACGTTGTAATAAATTTGAAAATAAGAAAAAGTACATAGTATAAATTATTACAGTTTGTTTAATGCAACCTTCAATTGGATTATTTATTACTTCTCCATAGGTCGTTAACCATTCGAGTCTCATAGATCACCAAACACAATTTTGAATTTCACGGGCCAGTAGTACCTTTTTAAGGTGCAAACATTCTTAAAATATTAATATAAAATTTCCGTTTTGGTATTACGGAGTGATATTTGTTTAATTTTCACAAAATCATTAAAGTTTAGGTAATTTTTTAATACCTTGACGCACTTGAACCAATTATCTTATAGAAGTTGTTGGGATATAAAAATGTTCGTTATCACCCAGAGAATGCATTACCTTTCTCCTCTCCAGTTCGTCTACAACTCATGCGCCTCTTATTATAACTTTTTGAAACACGACTTTATTGGATGCAATTGTACGCTCTCAAGTTATTTTATAACAATAGTGTAAATTTCTAGAAAAAGGGTTTTCAATGCATTAAAACAGGGAATCCGTTGTTAGAGTAAACAAAGAAATTTGCCCCAAAATAAGACCTCTAAAAGAATTTGCTAGGGGCATTTAAAAAGGCCACATTTGAAAGGGTTGTAACGAGGTATATAAGATTTGCAGGCAAGAAATGGTGAATAGAATGCGTTTTTTCAGAGATAACAAACACTTTTATAAAATACGTCGAGATATTAAACAATTACCAATAACTTGTTTATTTATAACAGAAATATTTAGTGTGATGTTTGTTGGTGTTTGTTTGATAAAGGCCTTTTAATGTATTTATGTAGTGCTTCTTGGTACAAGTTAGTAATCGGTTGGTGTTTTGCCTCTTTTTACAGCCATTTCACCTGCTGGTGAATAGTAAGATATTAAGAATATTTTTCTTCGCAAAGTACTTCAATTATCAAAGAATTGAACAATTTATGTTAGGTATCGTTGAGTTTTACTTCTATGCAGTTCAAAGATAATTTTTCGCCGCAAGTTACTCGCCATCTATAATATAACGAGTAAGCAAGTTGTCTGGATGTATACAATCTTTCTCTTTTTTAACGATATAAATATTTCCATTTGATACCCTATCAAAAGAAATAGTCATTAGGAGGATTAACAACCAGCGATTTTACTCAGTAAGTTGAGCAAACAAAGAAATTGTCACCTTAGTTATGTCTGTTAATTTATCAAATGAAATTTAGTCAATCTTGAATTTTTTATCATTCCAATCACTGGATTTTTAATATCTTTAGCCCTGTCCTTCTGAATCTTCTTCTTTTGATCCTTAAACCTTTTCAGGCGTCAAATTCGGATTTCAGGTTATCCTGTACTCGTTTATTGTTTATATCCCTTCCTAGAAGTTTAATCTCATTAATTGTTTATCTCTTTAATATATTTTTTTTTGAATTTTCCCTCTAATATTTTTGTATACAATAAAACTGGTTTGGGTTGAATATGTTGCTCTATAGTTTTCATAGTGTGTTCGTTCTTCTATCTTGTATATGGGTATTAAGTTATTTTCCTATTTTTTAAGTGTCTTTTGTGTGTTACATGACTTTTATTATCTATCATCATAGAACTATACTAAATAATGAATGAAAATTGAGTTGAACATGCGTAGAAGCTAAATAGTGTGGATTTTGCTTGAACTGTAATTAGTATAAAAAGTTGGAACTTTATTTCTTATAAAGTAAAATTCAACTGCAACTACCCTCGACTCGCCAATAAAATTAGTGCGATATCTCATCATCTATCATTATTATTATATCAGTTATATGTAACGTTATATGTAAAATACGTCTAATAACATAACAATATTTTAGTATCTGGTTTAATATTGAGAATTAGTGTAGATATATTATAACTGAACAGTACCAAATGTTTCAATGTTTGCAGTTCTTCAGTATTTGTCAGTTTTGACATGTCTTTTTCTAACAAGGAAACAGTATAATTATTTTAGAAAGTTTTACGACCATACACACCTACAAACAAGTTAAAAATCGGAAATAAAAAATATTAGAATCTCGAATAGCGAGTTACACAATGCTCATTTCCTTGATCGCTAAATAAAAAATCTGGTGTGAACATCACACGACTTTCCTTATCCCATTATTATATATTATACCGTGTCCATCGTCTCGGCCCTGCGCTGCTCTCGTCCCGGAACTTGTTATTTTAAAAAAGGACGAGGCGCGAGTCCAACACTCAAAAGCTGATTAAATAAACAGTACAATACAATAATTGGCTCGTACTTAAAATTTTGTTACGTCACTGAAGGTAACCGTGCGAGCTCGGCGGCACGGTCTTCCCCATTATCGCCTGCGTGCTCCCTCCTAGCGATCAAGCCCCGTCCTCACGCGTTGCGATTGGTCCGTTTAATTAATTTTTAATCGGCTATAACTTATTTATTTGACCTCGGATGAAAAAATTTTATTGTAATTTTTTGTTCGTCTCTGTCTGATCTACCCGGCAATATAAATTTCCCGAAACATTTTATGAACACCCGGTATATTAAAAATCGTGAGCTTCAATTTTTTTTCGAGTTTCTATTTTACCAACTTTTATTTTAAATTCATGTTTATCTCATGATAACAAATCATTTTTATTCTCATTCATTTTTTGTATCTTCAACCGTTTAGATTCGCGACCGCTTTGCAACCGATTTTGCGACCTTGCGACCAAACGGCTCGGCCGATTTTTACCAAAAGCTTCGCACTGCGTCCTCTACATACAAGTAACTTGCATACCAAATTTCAAGTTTCTAGCTCTTACGGTTCTCAAGATATTCTGTTTACTGACAGACCGACAGACACAGACACAGACACACGCACACGCACACGCACGCGCACCCACACGCACACGCACGTGAATCCAAAGTCAACAATCACTAAAAACAGATTATCACCTGTTAATATTAACAAGTGTAGTATAAAATCGATACTGCTGCGGTGATTATTGAAAACTAACAAACTGCACTAATGATTAGATGTTTTAGCTTCAAAGGATTTATAAATATCACTTGCTAATTATGTCAGGTCGACATGGCTTAACCTTTTAGACAAAATCTACCCAGCAGAAACAACACTATTTTCGCAGAAATTAACCGAGTTCTTGGCTTTGAAAATGAGTTTTTCACACTTATTTGAAAATTAATTAGAAATTCAGGATGAAAAAGATTTTAATATAAAATAAATATGTGAAAAGATCAAATATTTAATTGGCTTTATTGGTTCATATATGCCACAGAGCTTTGTTTTATTTTTGCATTGTCCTATAAATGTCATCAACAACATAATATGGATGTACACAAAGAATATTGCAGTCTTGTGTGGTTGTGCAAACAACTACAAGCATTTATATTTTACAAGCGATAAAAGAGCACTCGTGGAAATTTTGCATTTTATTATTTCCTCACATTACCGCATAGCTGTCCCATCATAAAGATGGCAACTGCTAAGCACAAAGCTTTCTATGTTCTGTAGGTTTAGAAAATAAAATCTGTAATTATAGTCGCGAGATGTGAATTTTTACAAGACACCACGCAGTGGTGATATAATCGGTTGTCTGTGTGAAGGAGAGAGAACGATCGTTTGGGCCAAAGGGAAGAGTCGAAGGTGACAGGGTATCTTACACACACAAATTTTGAAAAAGCTAAAAATGCATAGAAAGTAGCAAACTATTTACAGCTGCTAAAAATTTCTTTCGTTGTGTTACTTTCTACAAATCAACATATCACATTAGTGTAAGTAAACACGTAGAGGGGTCGGCAGAATAATCTCCCCTTTTTAAATTGACCGCCTCGCATTATGTACTGGTAGATGGCGTTCTAATCATACATCCTCGATTAGCACAAGGTATGTCATCATGACATGGAGTACTGAACATCGACTGTTTGAATGATTTATTTCAAAAATAGTAATTCTGTGCTCGTGCCTCAGAGACTATTTCGTAGGCATATCAGAGTACATCGTCACGGAAGAGTTTTGATCAAGAAAACCATAATATTGAGAGTACTTATTTCCGACAGACTGGTTCAATTTTAAAATGGAAATCACCCAGTAGATCTCGTAGCGTTCGGACACCTGAGAATATCGCGGCAACGAAGCAAGCTACTGTCACATAGCCACAAGATTCGTTACAGAATTTGACATCATAAAGCGGGATTTTTTTCTGAAGCAGGATGCGCGATAACCTCACATTTATTCGCTATCTTCCAATGTTACGCAATTTCCTGGAGCCCAGATTAAATGAACACGGAAATGCACCACCAAAATGTTGCTACCGCACATATGGCTAGAATTTCTTGAGAAATTCTGGAAATCTACAGGAGTGTATGGCTCGTGCGGGTAAACATTTGGACGATATCATCTTCAAATGTGGTTGATGACTAAATGGCAAGCATTGTCCTGTGTGATGGCGTGCTTTTGTAAAACTTACAAAACTTAGTTCTGCATTACAAGTGCATCAGATTATTTTTTATATCGCATGTGAAATAAATTTTAAAACTACGACAGTTCCTTACGTGCGCATTATATAATTCATGCAATGTAGTTATAGCTGAAAAGGTTTCTCAAAGACATCTATATTTAAAATAAATTGTTCTACACGAAATTGCCACGATATTTTTTCATAATAATCATCATATTTGTATATGTATTTTAATAACAAGCCATACATTAAATATATGAATAGAAATAAGTAGGTAATTAAATATTTAGTGATTTTTATAACATGAATAATGCAAATCGTGATAATGACTAATACATGTTTTACGTGACAAACCGCATTCGAATATACATGTTACTTATTATACTGCTTAATATTTTATATTAAATCCAATTATAGTTTTCGCAATTACATAATTCCTAGAACATTATTAACCGTATTGATGTGATTCATAATGAATGATGTACAACATTTATCAGATTTACACAAAATTTAAAATTTTAATTGAAATTAAAATAAAAGCTAGTCTTCATCATGTACAAAATGCCTTATAAATGTATCTACTAAGAAATTAGAGTTTTAAAAATTCACGACAATTTGAACATGCGATCTGCAAGAATTCTATTGTTTTTTGGATTACAAATAACGCATTAATTATTTATTGTTTAGAACGGGTAGCACCATGGCGACGTTACAATAGAAAACAATATGTAATTTTGTCTACTGGAACTATCAACTGACAGTTACAACGTTGTAAAGTAATAAAAAAATTGAGATAGACATACACTAAAAGGCCAAAAGAATCTGGACAACTCCTTTAGAGATCTGTTACGCGTACTGAAACGACATCGAATGACATAAGTATAAGCATCAACATATACAGCCTCGAGACAAAGTAATGGGCTACATAGTCGTGGACATCTATCGAACTCTGAATAAGGTAGGGATGAAAAGTCGGATGTCCTAGACGACAATGATGAAAAACATAGGTTTTTCCTATCGAGCGGCTGCTCACAAGTTCAACATGAGCACGGTCAATACCAACGTCATTTGCAATACGGTAAAGCTCACCGCCATTAGATTGTGGAGTGATAAATCTCGCTATACGATTTGGCAATCTTATGGATTTATCTGGGTTTTACTGAATGCCAGAATGCTTTTTTTCCGAGTATATTGTGCCAATAGTCAAGTGATGGCGGAGGAATCATAGATTGGGACTATTTTTCGTGACCCGGCCTGGGTCCCTTAATTCCTGTAGTCGGAAGAATGGATGCTGAGATGTAACAGGTGGCACAAAAATCATCAAAATCGCCAAAACGAAAGATTAAGTGGCCAGGAAACGCTTGCTTTAGAATGTCCACTGTCGCTCGTGCAGCGTGTGCGGTTATGCCTTCCTGCTAGAACCACATGTTTCAAAACCTAATTCGTCAATTTTCGACAGCAACACGTCGTTGATCATGGTTCTGTAACGTTCACCACTTACAATAACAGTGTTACCGACGCCGTCCTCGAAAAAATATGGGCCAATCACCTTTCCTTCGTAAACGGGGCACCAAACAGTGACTTTGAGAAGAAATAATAGCTTTTCGTGCATTACATGCGGATTTTCAGTGCCCCAGAAGCGATTATTGTGCTTATTCACGTATCCAGATAAGTAGAAATGCGTCTCGTCGCTCAAGATAATTTTCAATAGAAAATTATTCTCATCGCGTCAGAGATTCATGGTTTGACTACGTGGATTCTGCTTTTGTTTACTTCGCAAATGTCAAAATCGCAATGACATGAGACACCATTTGCAAAGATGAGAATATCTTCCGTAAGGGTGATAATTTTTGCGCCATCTGTTATTTTGATATTTTTGACAACTCTATGCTTCCAACTCCCCGGCAACAGCTGGGAAAATGACTCTTCCTGTACAAACAGAATAACTGTTCTGTTCACACAATGAAAATGATTCTGCCATGGTTCGAAAAAATGGGTGCTGAAAAATTGATACAGAGCTCCGATCTCAATCCCATCGAATACCTCTGAGAAGAATTGGAACGCAGATTACATGACAAACCAAATCACCTATATTCAGAGGCTAGACTCACTGCAGCAATCATAGAGAAATGGAAGGTAATTCCCACGACGTGTCTTAAAAGATGATAAAAAGTCTTCCCAGACGAGTGCAAGCTGCGATTAACGCTAAAGGTGGATCGGTATCTTATTAATACATGCCGAATACATCTCTGATTCTAGCGGGTATCCAAATATTTTTACCTTACCCAGAATCCTCTTTTTTTACTATAAATTTAAGTTAGCAAAACGACGCAGTTCAACGTCGCCGTTCTCTATTACACTTTTAAAATAAATACTTAATATAATACACAAAATGAAAATTGTTCAAAAATAACAAGTAGTAAGTTTACAGTACGGTGTAACTAAAGCTGAAAAAAGTAAAAGTATATTGACAAGTGATCAGGTTACATTCTAATCACACAATTACGCAAGACAATTCAATAATTGTGCTATTCCTCAAAAATAAATATTTGGTATGGATTGATACATAAACGTTTGTCGTTTGTCGTTTGTCGCGAACGGACCTTTATTTTTTCTTATTGCTGTCGTCCCTTATGTAAATATATTTATGTGTAACCTCTTCAATCTTTTTGATTGTCTTTACTTTTTCCAGTAACGTAAAGTTTCTTATACCAATATCACTCATCTAAATAAGAGTACAACGACAAACATATATATATATATATATATATATATATATATATATATATATATATATACATATATAAGAGTCAGCGCAAATCAGACCCATATAACTATTTAATGTACACTAAGTGGGTCATACTAAAAAAAGATAAAAACACAAGAGTATCAGCATGGTTTTGTACGATGGGGTAATTCCAAGCTTTACAAAAATAAACCGTATAAATGATGCGACACTACAGACTACTGGAAAGCATTCGTCTTCCGAATATGTCCCAAACATGTCCAGTACTGCTTACATTAGTCTAATATACCGGATATGCTGTTTTTATAGAAAAATCCGTCCAATAACAAATATATAAAATAAAGCCCTATATGCACCTAAAACAATAAACGTACTGTTGAATAAATGCATCCCAGTATATTTTACTAGCAATTATACTTCCATCAAAGACATGGGGAGATGCACGAGAGTCGTACATAATGTCATCTCACATGATACCAACACCTCCAAAATTATCTCATTTACAAATGTTTTCTTGATTGTATCGACTTCCATATCTCCGCCAGGTATACTGTCAGTCAACGTTTCATGTTGCAGTAATTATCGAATAAGAAACCTTAAATTTCTTAAAATATTTCTCGGTATGCATATACAATCCTACTTAAAGATCACTAATTAAGGTACATTTTAAGGTGTTCAAAAATACACTCTATGCCTCCAGTGCGTATCTAAAGCAGGCTATAGTGATGACGCCAGGTGACGTCGCAAGTCAATAGTGCAGTGCTGAGAGTGTTACTATGAATAATGCGAAAAACCATGAAAATAGACAATCATAAACAACCATGGATGGCGTGTTTTTTTGAGGGAGAAAATGACTGTACCCGGACATCTATATGTAATTAATAGCTTGTGTTGCAACGCAGAACTGTTTTTCGCTGGATATCGGAGTTCAGACTGCACAGAAAAGAGGGAGAAATAGCAGGCATACGATAAATAATCGCACATATTACCAAGATTATATCTAACTTCATAATAGCAAACAGGTAATTATATTCGATGCACTGGCTAATGCAAGGTCTGACTCGTAAAACTTTGCATACCCCCTCCCCCCATGAGAACTCAAAGATAACAAAGGTCTTACGCGGAACGATTATTTTGTGTAACGCAATGAAAATTCGCGCTAAGTTCTCTAATGAGCTTCAGTCCCCAAGTGGTTCCATTATACATCTAAAGAATGGTTTGCAGTAACTTTACGAAAACTGCCGAAGCAATGAAAAAAGTGCATAGACATTGAAGGGGAATACTTCTAATAAAATGTGTACTTATTTCTTCCTAATAAAAGATTAAGTGAGGAGAAATAATTGCAATGCCAAATATTTTTGAACGCCTTAAGTATAAGCACATTCAAAACGATCCCGTTGTGTCACCATCTAAACCATCAAGTTCCTAATATGCTACCAAAAGACAAGTTGTTACACTCCCATTTTCAAATTTACTACAAATTTGCTCAGAATTTTCAATTCCTATCTTCCTAAAATGAGAGTGAATTAAACTAGTAACACTTTGATTAGATAAAAACGTATAACGCATAGTTACAATGTGTATGTAAGTTTAGAAAACCTTGAAGAAATCCACTCTCATCCTCGAAGGAATCACAAATCTGTAGAAACGTTGGGAAAAGTGTATTAAACTTAGACGAGACCACTGGATGCGAGGAAATAAACGCAAAATTTAATTTTGGTACCACCTGTAGCACTGTACATAAATTTTTCTTTTGTTTATGTTTTTTTTAAGTGTATAACATTTTATTTTTCACCGTTTCCAGAAATGAAAATTTATCAAACATCGTGTTTAGTGAAAGCCTACTATCAGAATGGCGAATACAGAGGCAAATTCGATAAGATAGGCACTTGAATGCGTTGATTTTTTAAAAAATAAAACTTTCTTTTCAATTTGATAAAAAAAATTGAAAGTATTAGGGCAACGGCAGGTGATAATCAGTCGAAAACAGGACGACCGGTCACTGTCCCCAGAGGTTGTTGCGACAGTGCAAGAGCTGTATGAAAATATGGCTACGATTTCCTCATGAAGAGGAGCAGCTGATCCTAAAAGTGGGTTTAGAAATGTTTTCCAGTCATTAACACAGGTCGATTTCGAACAAAAATTAACTTTTTCTAAGGAGATGTTGGAAGGGATTCCGAAAAGAAGCAATAGATTTGAAACGCATGCATTTCAGTGACGAGTGCTGTTTCTAAGTGGATGGATACGTTACAAAAGCAGAACTATCACTATTTAGATAAGCAAAATTTTCATCTGACTTGAAGTTAGAAAACTCTATCCAAAAAAAGTCAGTATGTGGTGCTGAATTACCTACAGATTTACCCGACTTCAACCCCAGTGATTTTGTTCTCCGAGATTATTTGAATGATTGAGTGTATCAAGCCCCCTATTAATAGCATTGAAGAACTCAAAAACTGGATCACATGTGAAATCCAAGGAATCCCAGACTATCTTCCACACAGCTGCAGCACGTGTTTACTAGTGAAAGTGCCCATTTCGAAAACCTTCATTAAATGTCAATTATTACTCTATCATAACATCCAAGAATACAATTTTTGTGTGTAACAGTTTTTTATAATTAATTTTTCAAAAATTGAGCTTATCATTTCGCACCCAGTATATCAAAAATTAATTCTTGGATATTGAGTCTTATAATTTGTCATTTATTACCTTACGTTTAATCAACATTTTTCGTTCTTCTAGTTGATTATCTTAGGAATTCTGTAATTATTTAATTTAAAAAATAACGGATAAATCCACTAGCGTTTCTTTTAAATGTTTCTCAATTGATGCAAACAATACAAAATGGCTTGATAGTTTTGTTAATGTTTGTGCATTATTATCATCACCTTCGCTAGAATTTTTTCTACTTTTCGTATATTGGTTAAATAACCTAATTTTCAGTACGAGCACCACATAATAATTTTAACAACTTCCCAGCGTTTTTCTAGAGAATAGGATTCATAAAAGAGCATAAGTGATTAAATTTAACTGAAAACTGACTGAAAAATCAATTTATAGGTATATTTTACAAATTACAAGTTATGAAGTGAAATTAAAGCTTACCAGAAAATTGAACGGTGGAAAATTCTTAAAGACTTAAAGTAACGGTTACGGTTCCCTTTCGAGGCACATTACTCTTTTTCGGTGCATTCCTCAACAGCGCATTCCTACCCCAATGTATACCTTAACAGTCCCTAATTTAGGGCAATTTATTTTCGCCTCAGACGCTAGCTTCCCGTAATTGTTACACGCGTCCCTGTAAAGTTTATCATTTCTATTTTTAGAGCACTTACTAATAGATACGTGGCCAATGACTTTTCCTTGTTGCTGCGATGTCCGTATTTACTTAATACGGTGCTTTTGCACAACGATGCCAGTCGCAAGCAAACGTGATCAAACTACAATTATACTTATAAACTAAAACTAACTTTGAAACGTGTCCGCAAATTTTAAATTATTTAATGTACTTTTTTACAGCGAGATTGCAATTAAAATGCTACAACACTCTCTTCAGCGAGATTCGAACCCGCCCTACTCGTGGTGTGTTGATTTTGAGTCAACCCTCACTCCAACTACGCGAGCGAGCAGCTACTTGTACGGTGATTGGAACAAATAAAAATTGGGCTTCCATGCTGTCTTCATTTACGAAGCTCAGGTTACACAAACAAAACAGAGCGAAAAGCGCAGATTACACTTGGAACTAATCTGTAATTGGAGCAACTGCAAAAACAAGCGATCCAAAAACGCCGGCAAAAGCAGAGACACCGCGGTGCAAATAGCAGTTAAAAACAACAGCAAAAAGCGAATGTTAAAGACTTCGTCTGTTTATGAAACTCTGATGCGACAGCGCCGACTGACTAAGCCGATTACAAGTATATTGACTCAATATTTTGGGTGTAATAGCGTGCTTAATGTTGCATGTTTACTGGCCGCTTCTGTAGCCGCCTCACCAGAGGGCGGCCAAACGAGAATTTCTGGCAGATTACAAATAATAAAGTGGGCAAAGTTTGGGAAAGTTACGTATATGAGTAATTACATGGCTACAACGTATCCATTTAGTAAAAGTATCAAAACATTGTCATAACTCATCATATTTTCATATGCCACTGAGAACATACAAGCACGAATTCGATTAGTTTTAAGCGGACAGGCGCTTCTAACAGGATGAATATTTTATTATGGTAATTTTAGATTGGTTACCTACTATTGCATGACAATGACTCATATATGATACATCTTATATTCAAATAAAATTAAAACACACTAGACACCAACAAAAAACAGGGTGCCATAAAAATGTACTTACACACTATTCTAGGGCCCACAACTCACTTAAATATCCTGTATAAAGTTCTTCATCAGTATTTGAGTATTCTCTTTCTGTAACGACAATTTCTTAGAAACCTTTGCATGCGTCTTCATTGTCATATCATTCATAATACAATAGTTCGTCAACGTGTGTGCTCAACAGACCTAATTCCTTTTTGGGAATGATGACATCTCTTAAAGTGATAATCTTCCTTGCGAACGGATTTCATAGTCGGTATGCTTTTTGTATGAGTCGACAAATAGATGTTTGGTTGACTTCCAGTGCCATTTAAGTTTCTTTTGCTTCAGCAGCATCACTAACGCAAGCGACCCAAATATACGGAGATGTCTCACTCACACGCTGACGTTAATTTCCGATTTCCTTTAGCAATTCTGTTTGGTGTTTAGGTCGCACAATTGATGGTCTCGACCCAAACCTTCTTTGAAAGACCGCGTGTGTGGACGCAGGTTCTTGCTATCTCTACCAGTGTTCGGTTTTCACCCTGTGCAGATTCATTATGCTCAGGAGTGGAAGAAACACTTGTTTGATGTAGAACGCGCGCATCTTTGAGTCTTGCTCAGATTTCTATTCACACATTCAAAACCATTGCCTGTTCTGAGAATGCGCAAATTTTGTTTTTCAGTTTCCAATTTAACCATGTAATCTTTAACGTGAGCGGTCACTTCTGCAGTCTTGGTTCTGAAGAAGTACACTGTTAGATGACCACAGCCGTCTTTGAATGTGATGAAGCATCGCGATCCCGCTAGCAATGTGACCTTAATTTGTTCCACACAAATGATCCGTATTTGATGTCATAGATCCTCACACATCTGCAGGTATTTTATTCGTCAAAATATAATCTACTCTTCTGTGCCATAGCATTATATTGCCATCGCGCGCGACGCTTGAGGAACCTTTGATTGATCTTTCTGTTCTGTATTCCACGCATCTTCAGGTCAATTGCTTTTTCGTTGTGGTGGCAACATAAAACAGGTTTCTGTTTGTTCCTGGTCATAAAGGACGTTCATCATGATCATTTTTATAATGCAGGTCGGTAGCTTAGACTATATTTCTATCATTCCTTTGGCGCGCGCGTCCAATGCTTCTGCATTACCGAACCCAATTGGTTGCGCGCTTACAGTGGCAGGTGTGAACGTTTTGAAGAAATCACTTTCGTCTGCCATATATGCTCTAGTGCCAGTGTCGGTTAACCACTGACTACGTGTTTATTTAGTATCCATGCATACGTTACTGTTATCTTCATTTTCGCGATCTACTTCCAGTGCTAGTGATTTTCTTCGTTCTTTTTGGCTTCCGACACATATAAAGTGTGTGTTCGACATTTGAATGTATCGTTGAATTTATTGTTCTTTCCACGCGCGGGACTCTTCATTTTTATGAGTCATCGTTATCTTCACCTTCTGATCTATTTCCAGCGCTAGTGATTTTCTTCTTTATCGTTTTGGCGTCCGACATATATCAAGTTTGTGTTCGACATTTGAATGTATCATTAAATTTTTTGTTTTTCCGAGCTGCTAACACACACGTCACGCTGTCCATACAAGTATTTAGTCTGAGTTAATAATTTGTTAAGTTATGGGTAAGATTCACCAATATATATTCTTCCTGCGGCTTATCATCCTACGCCGGTAACACTGTCGTGTATTTGGTTGGTTATTTCTTCTATCCTGACGCCGATGAAGTTCTTTTGGATGATCAGTCCCCCACTTCACCCGGTGTATTATACTTCGAGCCATAATTTTCTATAACAGCATAGTTCGAATTATGCATGATTGTTGTTCAAAGATTGTCAATAATCGCTTCCAAACATCGCGAGTGCTTTGACACTTTATGACACCGCTGCCGAGTTCAACAGATATTGCCGACAACTTGGTTTACCTCTTTATCGGTCTCTTCGACCATTTCATCTACCCCTATTGCGGTGAAAACTCATCAACTTGACCACTAAAAAGAGGGACACTTACGACTTCTTTTGAGTCCATTGTCGCACTTCTCAGTGGCTGTCGCTCTTCATTTCTTATTGAACTCTTTCTGTGACTTGTTCAGTAGCCGCGCTTTGCTCCCACATAATTATGGATCAAACGCTGGTGTAATTATTAAGGTATTTTGATAATAAGCATAGTTTATTAATGATAATTAAGGAATTATTATATATATCGCACTTTAGGCGATTGATTCCATGTTGGCGAACGGAAAAAAGAAGTTATATTACAACTAACGCACGTGATCAATAAATGCCAGGGTTAGAGCATTCTATCTCTCTATCCTTAAATATCCTTTAAAAGTAAAAGCTAAAAAACAAAACTATTTCACTACTTTGCGAAGAAGTAGTTGTGAACTTTTTCTTGTATTTTGTCAGATTACTTATTTTGATATATAAAGTGTCTTTTTGTATAAAATATTAACGATGAATGTGATAATGTACCTAAAAGCTGCGAAAGGGAGGATGGGCAAAACCCTATGGACGCTGCGCCCCTCGCGTAAAAAAACTGTAAAAAGTTCTAACTGGAATATAACAGTTGGGCTGAAAAGTTCGTAGGCTGACACATAAGCGGCGCTAGTAGTATTAAATCCATGTGCTTTTTAGTTAACCCTAACCTTCAAAAGACTCGTGTATAAATTTGACAACTGTCGGACTATTAGTTTAGGAGATATCGTATTTTGAGTGAAGCAACTATTGTTAATTTTAAAAAAATGGATAAAAAGGAATTTCGTGTGTTAATAAAACACTGCTTTTTGGCAAAAAAATACCGTTGAAACCAAGGCTTGGCTTGATAAGCATTATTTAGACTGTGCACCAGGAAAATCAACCGTTGAGAAGTGGTTTTCCAAGTTTAAACGAGGCGAGATGACCACTGATGACGATGCACGCAGTGGACGCCCGAAAGAGGCTGTAACGGACGAAAATATAAAAAGTTCACAATATAATTATGAATGACCGTAAATTGAAGTTAATCGAGATATCTGAGACTCTGAAGATATCAGAAGAGCGGTTGGACATATCGTGCATGAATATTTGGACATGCAAAGCTGTGTGCAAAGTGGGTGCCGCGCGAACTCACAATCGAGCAAAAGCTTCAACGTGTCGATGACTCGGAGCAATGTTTAGCGATATTCAACCGTAATAAGAACGAATTTTTCGTCAATATGTGACAATGGATGAAACATAGCTTCATCACTACACTGCAGAGTCCAATCGACAGTCAGTCGAGTGGACTGCACGCGATGAACCGAATCCAAAGCGTGGAAAGGCGCAACAGTCGGCTGGCAATATTATAGCACCAGTATTCTGGGATACGCAAGATATAATATTCATTGCTTATCTTGAAAAGGGCCAGACCATCAACAGCGATTATTACATAGGGTTGTTGGAGCGTTTGAAGGATGAAATCACGAAAAAACGGCCCCATTTGAAGAAGAAAAAAGTGCTGTTTCATCAAGACAATGCACCGTGCAACAAGTCAATGAAAACGATGGCAAAATTGCATGAATCAGGCTACGAATTGCTTCCCCATCCACCGTATTCTCCAGATCTGGCTCCCAGTGACTTTTTCCTGTTTGCAGACCTCAAAATAATGCTCGCTGGAAAAAAATTCAGCACTAATTAAGAAGTAATCGCTGAGAATGAGTCCTATTTTGAGGCTAAAGACAAATCATACTATAAAAATGGTATCGAAAAATTGCATGACTGCTATAATTGTTGTGTCGCCCTCGAAGGCAACTATGTTGAATAATAAAATCGAATTTTATCAAAAAAAAATTTTTTTCTATGTTAGCCTACGAACTTTTCAGCCCAACTGTTAAGACGAGACTGAAGGTTCGAACCAAGTGGAATAAGAAGCCCTGGTGACAATGAGTCCTAAAAGTCCTAATGCCTATATCTTAGATCGCTTTCTTGGTACCCTCGGAAACCCACCGAATTTGATGTCGCGAGGTTCTAGGCTGTTGTTTAAATCCTCATTTGTCATCGTGCGGGACTTCGTAGTCCCACTCTGTCAGGTCAAGTTCTAAGGCCAGATTCAGTTTTAGGTTGTAATCGTAATACATTCTATTAGAGCAGAGTGTTTCCTATCATTAGATACCGAGATCGTTTTTGTACGACTCTCCGTACCGGCGCTGTGGCCTATTTTTTCGAAGTTCTAAGGCCTATATCTTTGTTCAGAAAGATCGTACCGGGTTGGTTCCTTAGACTATATTGCTCAGGACACTTAGGGTTTCGCCTGGGCATCCAAATTTTTGATATGGGGCCATCCTTTAAAAGTTGATTCGCTAATGTGACTTACAATTTCTAACAAGAAGTCAGATGGAATTGCCTTATATAAGTATAATTCATCAAGTATGATACATATACATACTTGTAACATGTTCGCAGATATGCGTTGTATAAAATATGGGTAAGTCAAAGATGCATAGTTTTAAATTAATACGGAAATTATCGTAAAATTGTTTCAAAACAGCAGGCATTTAAGAATGTGAATTAAATGACATCACCAACAAAAAGTGCGATTTCAATAATTAACGTTTTAGTGATTACCGCAGAACAACACAACGTTGGTCACTTTTTACGAGTTTATCATTATTTTTGTCTGCAATTCGACTCGAGTTCGGACGGCGGTGAAAGTTGAAAAACGATGCGTTTTCGTTTCGCAAGGTGACCGACATGGCACGAGGCTGTTCGCGGAACGGCCTGCACCTTTACGCGAACTATGCAGTTTTCGGGTCACGGGTAGTGTGAAGATGAACGTGGAAATAAATTGATTAGTTGAGAAAGGCAGGTATTGTAGCCTCCTCCTTTTTCGAATTTCAATTTATTTGGGTAGGGCCACACCAAACAATTAGTGCATACAACTTCCATGAATACTGGCTGATGATGGAAAATGTGACCATCTAACATTTAGCTCCATTGAACTTCCTCAAATATTTTTAGATACATTTGGTGGGCTGTGGAGTACCATACGTTGTAAATTAGCTGAACCCTCATTGATATGCAAGAAAATCTAAAAGGTAAGCGGTTCTTTACGCAGGGAGCTCAAAATCAAGGGTTAATCACATTTTGAAGCAAGCTTAATGGAAAAATGTTACTTCACCAGTAGCTCTAGTGAAGGTGTTGAATTTTGTAAGTTGGTAAAATATGTAAAGCATTCGAAGTTTAGCCAGCTTAGTTAACCGTTACAATTATATCTATTAATCGCTAGAGGATCTGCGTAAATATTCCATAGTTTACGGTGCATTGTAGAGTGCAATGTTTGGAATAATTAGACTGTTCGTTTTCAAATCCATCACGACACATAATCGAGTGCCATTCAGCGATGAGGAGATCTGTTTCCAACCAAATGAAACATTAACATCATGATGTGACCAAAATATGTCGAACAGAAAAATGTATGAATAGGTGGCACGCACATGCTGATTAAATTGCACATTACATATTTTTTTGTAAAATAATGTAATAATTAACAAAAAGCAGTAAGCGAAACACAATGCATCCAAATGCCAATTGGGGTTTTCACATTTTTTTAAATACGTAAATCCCAACCAGTCACACACGTACCAAGTTCATTTTTTTTGCAACTGGCACTTTAAGAAGTTACCAGTGTAGCCGATCGGTTGAGGCGCTGGGCTACGATGCCAACGGACCCGGGTTCAATCCTAGGTTCAAGATGGCTGGCGAGTGGCCTACTCAGTCACTAAAAAATAAATAAAATATCTGCTTTTACTTGAAATAAGGAGTAATAATGCGGGCGACTAAGTTGCGGTGCTTGCCACATCGCCTTTTATCAGAAATGGCCGGGCAGTGAGGACGAACATATAAGAGCCTCAACCTTTCAATTCGCAGGCGTTGTCCCTATGCGGGGCATAGAATCTTACCATTATTTTGATACTTTAAGCAAATTAAGATCCAAGTTCAAATTTATAAAGATATATCATCATGCTCTGTAATTAGTTTCAGAATGTAAGATTATGAGTATTGGGCTAAAAGAACTGTTTTCGCTTGTTCAAAGTAATGGTGAAAAATAAATGTTAATATCTGATTAAATTATTAAATATTGTTCGTCTTGTTCCTTTAACGTCACTAAATTTCAGGGCATCGAAACAGTCGTATTTTTCGACAAATTCTGACAAATTATATTCACACAACGCGAACTAATAAAGGGTGTTTCATAAAAGGTGCCGAATTTTTTTGTTTTAAAGTTGGCAGATCTGTTATTATTTTTGTTATCTATTGTTATTCCGATTAATTTAGTATTGGTTGTTTTTCCAGTGAATTAGTTTGTTTTCGTTATAGAACAAGTGACTGCAGTTATCGTTAATTGAGAACGTTACCATACCACGATATCCTATTGGTTTTGGTCTACTTTTCAGATTAGGAGATTGATGATTGGTTTTAGGAGGATGGGGCGACCGGCCTTACTCCACGAAAAAATCCTGCAACGAGTGATTTCTTTGCATGGTAACTAGGAATGGTCGGCAAGGTCATGGAATCTTACGCCCTGTGATTTCGTCTTATGAGGGTTTGTCAAATCACAGGTATACGCTAATAAACCACACACAACTCTGGAACAGAAATGGAAATTATACGTGATTGGAGGCATCGGATAAGATTTTGAAAAACGCATACATGCATGCAGACTCAGTGTGACTGAGCATATGCCTGACATCGTATATGATACGTAAATGGGGAGATATTACTTATTACAGTATATTAACAAGATCAGGAGGCGAAACGGTAATATATACAAATGTTGAAACTCATAAACACCTTGGAAACTCAAACTTAGACCAACCAATCAACTATGAAGGTCTCAGCACTCTATATGTTATCGTTCATGAGATATGTCACTTTAAAATAAATAAAGCGGGAAAACCCCCCTTAGGGGTGTTTCAATGGGTCGGGTTTATGAGACATTCCTATTCTACTTTTTAATGAGGAGTTCAAAAAAGGTGGTCAGAAGTTTCGACCTAATTGTACAATTGATCACTATACTCAATTGTATATCTAATTACCTCTAAATATAACCACCGTTACGAAAATTTTATTGATTTATTGAATTTGGCCCCTTTATGCAACACCCGATAGAGACGACTTCATAAATCCATCCAAAGATATTTTTTTCGACTACCCGTTAGGCCCCAAAGAGAAAATTCGATAATTAAAAACAAATGTAAATGTTTACCTGAAATTCGGTCAACGCTGGTTACAAGAGACATTACGTGCCCGGGAATGCTGAGCGTGTCTAAAACTGTGTAGATTAGTTTGCACTGTGTGTAAAAAGTGACAGCAGACTCGTTCTCAAATGTTCTTTTCTTATCGTTGATTTTCAAAATTCTATTTCGGCATAGACGATGTTAAAAAGGCATTTTAATGATAAATAAAACTTACGACACTGAAAAATGCCCAACCGAAATGATTCTTTATATTTCTCAATGAAGAGACCAAATCGGATAGAAAACTCATTTCAAGATTTGTTCAAAATTGAAGACAATAACATCCAGAATGAGAATTTGCCAAACAATGTAATATTTTTTAACCAAGAGAAATTACCATCCCCTCTTATATATTCAACAGTATCGAGTCATCATTCAAAGACATGTCTGATGCGACTCCCTTTGTTTATTTCAAACAACTATTCAATGACACGATTTCAGACTTAATCGTAGAAGAATCAAAATTTATATTCTTCTCGGTCACACAATAATTTAGAAGCTTTTTTGGATATTATAGTTATAATGAGGCTTCTTTATCCAACCCAAATTTTTATGTTAAGAGAATTGCTAAAATCTGTAAATCAAGAAAACAATTCGAAAATACCACTACCCGGAAATCAAGATTTTAATAAACTTTACAAAATTCCGCCACCGGTAAGTCACTTGAAGGAGAAGTTTTTGACATTCTTTGCGTCAAGACATTAATCAATCGATGAAATTGGAGAGAATTCAATGGAATAACACCCTTAAAGTGTAGTATAAAATCTACTCAAAACTTTTTGAAGGAAAGGATTATTATGTTTACATTGACAATATTTTTGCTACAATGGTTTTTTGGAAATTACTGGAAAATTGCCTATGGAACCAGACACGAAAGTTTATTTATGTGCTGATGAACAAACTAAAAATGACTGAACATTTCTGAACACAAATGAAAAGACAGGGACGTTCAATGTGTGAGGATTGTAAACAATATATATTATATGTATATATATATATATAAAATGCTCATAAAAAAACTCAAGTACTTCGTACTAATAAAAATGAAACAGGACAAAGTTATCCTATTGCAATTGCTTATTACAACGAATTTATGAGAGGGGTTTATTTATTTAACCGACATCACTCAGTTTATTTGAGTAGCTGGAAATCAAGAAGATGATGGATTAAAATATTTTTCTATTTATTGGATAACTATAACCAACACGTATCTTATGCATAAGAGATGTTAAATAAAATTAATATTTTTTTCTTGGTGTATATACATTATAAAACAACTTATTTTAATGTATTGGGTTGTCGGAAAAGTCATGACGTATTTTTGGGTAATTTTCAAGACTTATTTATTAATAATATAACAATGTACAATCAATAATGTATTGGCCACTTTGACTGACGACCTTTGCCATCTTTCTGGGAGTTGCATGATTCCGTGCTCGTAGAAGGACCAGCGAAAAAGTGGGTGATGTACTGTTTGATGGCCTCATCAGAATCAACAGACCTACCATTCAAATTATTTTGCAAAGAACGAAAATATGATGGGACAAGGTTCGGTGAGTAATGGGCCAAAACTTCCCATCTAAACTGCAGCAATTTCTGGCGAGTCACCAAACTTGATGTGGATCTCGTATTGTCAGGGTGGAACATCATGCCTTTGCGATTGACAACTTCCGGTCGTTTCTCCGTGATAGATGTATTCCAATCATCCACTTGACGACGGTATAGAACAGAACCGATCATTTGGTTCCGCAGTAGAAACTCAAAAAATACCACACCCTTGTAGTCCTACCATATTGAGAGCATAACTTTTATTTGGCGAATATCGGTTTTGGATGCTGTTTTGGTTTGCTCTTTTTCTCAGCACCACGATCGTTGACGTTGAATATTGTTGTAAACAATTCATTTTTCATCGTCGGTTACGAAGCGCTTCAAAAACGGGTCGATTTTGTTGAGATTGAGATGAGTATCGGCGATATTGATGCGGTTGGTGAAATGAACTTCTTTAAGTTCGTGCGAAACCCATATATCGAGCTTCCTGATGAATCCCAGCTTCCTGGGATGGTCATGGACAGTTGAATGATGAAAGCTCAGTGTCTCTGCGATGTTGACACGAGTGGTCGAACGTGGATTTGCTTCAGTCAGTGCCCGTATTTGATCGTCATCAACTTTAACGGGTCTTCCGCTGCGAGGACCATCGTTGATGTCAAAATCACCAGCACTCTGATACTGACGCTTTTGTAGGAATTTGTCCCCGTAAACGCAATTTTCATAACCCTGTCTTGCGTTCTTTCTTGTGTGAAAATAAAAAAGCAAAATATGCCGAAAATGCACAGTCTATTTGTTTCAAATAATGTTTAAATTGTCATTTGTTAAAATATGTAACATTTGTGCCGATTGCGATGAGGTTTCTGACCTAAAAATACGTGTAATTCCATCTATTGCAAAATCTGTCATGACTTTTCCGACAACCCTATAGAATAAGAAAAGATAATTTTGATACTAAAGGGTTAAAAAGACTCAAGCGTACACGTGGCATTAACAAGTTTTGGGGGGACAGAAGGCAGTTGAAAATAAAATTCACCGACGTTGGCAAAGGCCTAGATTCACTGGGGAGGATATTTTTGAGGATGACTGGCGATCAACAATTATTTAAATTTATTCTAAGGTCGGAATAAGCTACGGCAATGGTCGAGTAATATGAGACAATGCCCGACTCCATACAGTTGACCAAACTCGACAAAAAATGTTTGAACCACTAAAAGGAGCTTGTGCCAGAGATTTAACGATGATATTGCTGCCAAATCGCTTGTGCCCAACTACTTCAATTTTACAATAGTCGGATTAAAAAACTACATAACCATTAGGGAAAGTACGTTCCTAAGTCTCGAAATTACCTCGAAACAACTCCCTATGGTTGTATTTGTATGATGCTTCAATAAAGTAAAAAATAATTTCGGTTTATATTTGATTCACCCATGTACATATGAAAAAATTCGTATTATCATGTATACCAACAAAGTGTAGACAATTACATCAAAATACAGAAAAAGATAATAAAAAAATACTTCAAGTGCAGTGTGCTTTATGAAAACAATTGGGACAAGTTATTACCTAAATAAAAGGCCAAGAATTCGCACGAATAAGATTTTCACCATTTTGGAATAATTTCCCAATATTTGCAAAGAAAAATATATACACATAACTTCAAAGCACTAAATGCAGCACACGAAATATTAAAAACAAATCAAAACCTTTCAAAGAAAAGTTTCTAAAAATTAGAAATTCGCTAATTTCTGCCCCTACAAAAAAGAAAAAAAAAGTATTTTCGTGTCTTATAATCGCCATTGTTACTATCAAATAAAGAGTCTGAACATTACAAAGAAGCAAAATATTTTTAAATTTGCAACACTTACCCAATTTCCATAGTACAGTATCATGTGAAGAGGAAGTAGATAATGACAATTTCAATTTACCTGCAACACAACAGAAAAAAAATTAGAATTGCATTGATATTAATTAAATTTTTCACAATTAATACAAGTAATACAAGAAAAAATGCACAAATGTAATTGTACTTTCGAATACTCATTGTTTTTTTTTGTAATTAAAGTCCTTGAACTCACAAATTTTTAAATAGTACAAAACGGATACACAAACTTACTCTCCCTAATCTGTATTTAATTGTGCAGATTAAAACGACTATAAATAAATAAAAATGGCTATACTTCAAAAATCCCAAAATGATCCATAAAGCAAAACAAAAGCGTAGACCAAAAGACGACAAACAAAACCATCATAAAGATTTTGGCTTCATCGTTTAGGCTACGCAGACGAACTCGTTAAAAAAGTTTTCAATTCCTTAAGCCTTAAGGGATTAATCTCAAAAAATCGCATTTACTGTTGTTGTCTTAAACTTTTTATATAGAGAATGGGTATGGAAAGCGTTTTCCCAAAATCAAAATATAAATACAGAAGTCGCCAGTATGTATCTACAAATACGTAATGGTCAAAATTAGCAAATAGCCTTTGCGATGAAAATTTCTAGACTACTTTTTACCAATTTTATTTATACTAAACCAGTTTTTGGAAGAATATTTGGTTTTTTACGAAAGTGTTTTGGAAAGGTATACAAGTAAGCTATATATTTCTTACAAGCTTAGAATTTCCTCAATTTGTTATGGGTCATTATTTTTCTACGAACTCACTATCCTGTCCACATACACACGCCAACGCTGAACAAGTTTCCTAGTCCGTTGGAGAAAAATTCAGGCGTCTGCTACCAGCACCAGTGACGCACAGCTACTTACACATCCTAATAGTATTGACATCCATTCTCACAGGCGTTGTCATAGAGAGGCACCCACTCGTTGATAAATGGTAATGGGCGCACAACCCTCCGTTGTTAAAGACCTTATGAAAGCCAGTTGCTTCAATCAAATGCCTGTGTTTCTTATCATTTTGTGGTGATTACAAAAGGACTACCTGATTATCTTGATGGTTAATGAGTCACACGGTCAATAAGATATATGTTATCGATTTCATACATCTCAAACCAGTATTATTATAATTATCAGCTATAAGACAAAATTTTTCAAAACACCCCCGTATACTTCTATTCAAGTGCTCATCAGTGTAGTAGTAAAATATTGAGAAAAACTAATAATTATATTCTCAAAACAAAAAACTTAAAATCAATTAAGGGAATGCATTTTCAATTGACGGTAATCACAACCAAGTTTTGGCCTGAAGTGAAGTATTGACTGTTATAACACTTAACAACGCATACTTAGGTCAAAAACATTTTAAAAAATCGGTTATGTATTACACGGGCAACAATTTCTGAACATATGGTTCACTTACTAATAGACAATCACCTTATTGCCCAATAAGAGTATTGATTAAATGCGGAAGTACCTCCATAACACACCGAACTCAACAACTACAGATACTACGCCTTAATGTGTCGAATGTATTGTATAAAGATTCGCATCTACATCCATACCAAATACTATTGATGAAAGAAGGAAAGCCACCGGAAATAGAATGAAAGTGTTTGAAACTCTCATCGTCCTAAATATAATGGTAATAAAGCTTATTTTAATTTAAGCGACTTTATTAATAGACAATACAGGCACGAAAATCTTCAGGTGAGACTTCTAACCCCCCGTAGAATGGTACGCTGTAAGGGCTGGAAGTTTATCGGGCCTTATTTTTATGAACACGCTGAATGTTGTTATTGTAACTGAATAGCGGTACAAAAACACAGCAGAACTCATTAACGACCAAAATTAAGTTTCAACAAAACGACGCTACATCGTATACTACACGTTCTACAATGGAACTTCTGCAACAAATGTTTCCTGACTAAATAATGTCAAAAAGTGGAGATACCGATTAGCTCTCTTGTTCATCAGATTTAACTGCCATGATTATATTATGTGCCAATATGCCTGACAGGAATGCACAATTTAAAAATATCATTCGCAACGAAACTGACGAGATTACTCCAAAAATGTGATAAAAAATATGTTTTTTTTTATTCCAATAAAACATTATTTAAAAATTAGTATAATTTCTTCTAAGACACCATGTACAATTACAGAATTAAAGAAAAATTATTAAGTTTAAAATTTTTAAAGAAAATCGCATTAATCATATGTAAAAAAAATTCCATGAAAAAATAGAAAACACAAGCTAAAATTAACAACTAACCAATACTTTGAAGAAAAATCAGATTAAGAGTTATGAGTTAATTAAAAAAGGAAGAAAATCAAAAATATTAAAAAACATTAAACGGTGTCATGAAATGAAGTTTGGACAGAATTAAATAAAAGGAAAAACGCAGATAAATATAATCCAGAGTTTCATAGAAATATTAAAGAATGTGATATAATGTGAATTCAAAAATCCTTTATTCGGAAAAGAAATTAGTAATTGTTTAAGCATATTCATTACTGAAGCTTGTAAACAACGTCACCCGGTATTACCCAGCGTACATCCGTCTACGTAATTTAATTTGTAATAGTTGTATTTCCTAACAAAACTGTAGAAGGCTCCGCAATAGTATATAAATAAAAAAATAATATCAAGTACGTGAGTTGCACGATATCTATCACGGAAACCTAACAAAAACAAATCTTGAAAACTGTTTTTATTGATTTTCAAAATCTTCTCCCTAACACAATGGAACCAATTTTAATAACATTTTTTAAACGCATCAACGCTTCTTCCTGTGTCGAAAATCGTTATCCACATAGTTTGTTGTTTACGTGTGCGAACAAGGAGCCAAATCAGGACTATACGGCAGATGACCCATCAATTCGAGGGTTTAAGTGCTCAAAATGTCAGTTGTTTGCGTCGATGTGTGTGGGCTCGCATTGCCATGATGGAGAATGATTTAGCGTCGCGCATTGTTTTTTTTAGTTCACTTATAGCAAACAAATCGTTGTGTACCGTTCAGAATTGAATGTTTTACGATCCTCTAAAACCATATATCCCGTTTTTCCAAAACAGGCGACCAGTTGCTTCAAAGTGCTTCGAACGCGAAGTCGACTACTGTTTACTTTCGGCTCATACGCTTAAACCCACGATTCGTTAGCTGTGACGATGTAAACGATTTCTGAAGCATTGCAATAGTATTTCTTGAATAATTCTTTCAATCAATCGACACGAACCTTTTTTTGAGCGTTTGTTAACGTATCCAACGCGCACACAGCTTTTTCACAATTAAATGTTCATGCAATATCGAATGTATGCTAGTCGTACTAATGCGTACGGATGCCTGAATTTCACGATAAGTCATCTGACGATCTTTTATCTTTAATAAATTTTTATGGCTGCTAATACCTTTTTATCTGATCGAATATACTTTGATTTCTTAGGAACCAATTTATAATGTCAAATCCAATTGCATTATAACGGTGAATTTAAATCTCATCTATGGTCACGCATTTTTTCTTCAAATCCATTGGATTTCTCTAAAAATACTTCCACACAATTAGCTAAAGTTTGTGTTCGAAGGTGGAATGAACAAAAGCAAATAGTTTTAGACCCAAATTATGTAGAGTATGAATTACACGCTCCCTAGAGATATTTACATCTTTCTCAATTTCACGCACCTTTATTGGTGATCTGCCAAAACCATTTAATGGACAATACTCACAATCTCTGTGAGTGCCGTTTTTAGATATCCTGAATACGGGTTAACGTTTGTGTGCATGCGGGCACGTTTGAATTCGAAACCTAATAACTCACGGTGAAAAATGAAGGCAATGAATTGATGATCACCTTGATTTCCGTAAATAAAAATGTTTTATTTGAATGCTCGCCACGAAGTATTTAGCGAATCGATATGATACCAACAGTTAAATAATATTAAAAATTTGCCTATCCAACTACATCAAAAATTTAAAGAAACCTTAAGCTATCGTCGTAACAGTAACGGATCCTCCTTCACGATGACCTCACCCTTTCGTCAACCAGAGTAGTGGAGAAGCTGGTGAGAGGATACAGAGAAAATAGTTCGCAACTTATCATCGGCTGTGATACAAACTCACACCACATAAACTGGGGAAGCACTTACACCAATGAACGAGGTGAGTCTTTACCGCAACTCATTACGCCAAATAATTTAGAGATACTAAGGCCTACCTTCATTATTCGATGAAGGAAAAAGCTTTGTCAGAAATTGGCATGTGTGTGAAAAGGTAAGTTGTTCTGACCACAGACACATCACTTTGAAATAAGGAGTTATCAGGCCCATACAAGAAACCTATCGTAATCCTCGAAACATAAATTGAGAAACCTACCAGACTTGGAATACATTCTTAGAGGAGTGAATAGAACAATGGCAGGATGCTGTCCTCAGATGAAAACGGATTCTAAGACAAATATACCTTAGTGGAACGAAGACCTTTCTTAAATAAGAAAGCAATTCAATACAAACAATAGAGAGAACGGGACAATTATAAATAGCCCTAACTGAATGTAAGAAAGCTCTAATGAAATTCAAGAAAGATGCGCGGAGAAGGCACTGTGAAGAGGGGGAAACTGAAGAACGTGCCAACTCAAAATGATATTCTTAAAGAATTCTCAGAGCCCAATAATTATTCTAAAACGAAGACAGAGGAATGCAGCAACTCTGGGAAGAGAACAAAGAGTACACTTTCCAAGATTACAAGTTGCTAATATATCACCAAGTGCCCATGCCCATGCCCATGTGGGCATCTACGGAGAATTATCAGGGCGCAAAAAAGATGTAATTAAATGAAATTCAACCTTATAAATAAATATATATCGCCGGAACTTACTGGGATTTATCCTATTTGGTTGTAGAAGGAAAGTGGCTTATTATGCCACCGTATGTGCGATATACTTAGTGGGCAAGTCATACTCTAGAGTATATACCGAGATCTTTTTTTTTATTTTTATACCAAAACTTGAAAAAAATACGATCAGGATAAGGCTAAGGCTTTAAGACAAATTAGTTTGATCTCTTTTGTACTGAAAACTCGACATCCAGACCAGTATGCGTATAAAGCAGGAGTATCTACAGAGCATCTACTTGTTACTAAAGTGGAAAATGCTATAAAAAAGAGGTATTGTTAGCTGCCTTTTTGGATATCGAAGGAGCATATGATAATATATTTCTAAATTCAATTACTACAGAGTTGAGGAATAAAGGATTAAAAGTAAGTTGCAGGTGGATATACTGTATGCTTGAAGAAAAACTAGCATATGTATCCCTGGTGGGTGAAAAAATAACGATTTGGGTCGCAGTAAAGAATTTTGTCTCCTCTGCTATGTAATAGACGAGCTGCTAAAGACACTCGAAGGGATGGGATACAGATCACACAACACCTTCAAAAAGTCAAAAAAGTCAGAGCCGATGTCAGTGTCAGTCAGACGGGTTCATGGAAAAACATGGAGTCTAAAACCGAAAGTGATGTACTGGATATACACCCATGATACCAAATGCGTTGGTATGGTAAACAAAGATAACGCAAAGAACCGCCATAACCGTACTTCATTTTGAAATCATGGGAGGGGCAGGTGTGACTCTTTATAAATAATGCAACGCATTCATTTGCAAAGATAGTATGGAAGTGGAATGTCTGAAAATTGGACATATGAGTGAAGGCATGCTGGATATTGCCAGAGGCCATATGACACCAAAATCTGCATTTAACATAAATTTCCAGGTTAATATTATAGATTTAAATGAATGTACAAACGAAATAAGCAACACGGGTGACTTGGAAAAATTATTTGTTATACAGATGGATCAAAAACCAAGTCTGAAACGAGAGCAGGTATATACCGTGAAAAGGAAAACTTGCAGTTAAGCTTTTCAATAGGAAAATATAAATATGTTTTTCCAGCACAGATATATACTAAACTACAGTGCGCTAGGTAAAATAATTTAAAAGATTATGGAAATAAGCGACTTAATATACTTCTAGATAGTATGAGATTCTTGAAAGCGTTTAACTACCCGAAAATAACTTCTAGGGTGGTGTGGATTGCCGCGAAAAACTTAGAGCTCTGACAGACCACAATAAGTTAACTCTGATGTGGGTACTAGAGCACTTCAGAATTGCAGGCAACGAGAAAGCTGATAAGCTAGCACAAGGAAGGATCATCAATTCTACATATATGTTTTGAACCGGCTCTGGGAATACGTAAAGGTACAATACAAAACCGGGTAGGAGAATTAGACAGGAAACAACATAAAAAATTAGGGGAAAATGTACCGGGGCAAAGACATAGAAAAACCTTCATAAGGGACTATCTCGTAAAACAACTGAAAAACTGTTAGTACAAAGCAGGGATCCGTTACTATTACAGGTCTCCTCATAGGACCTTATTTTCTTAAATAACCTTAACAAAATAGTGTTGTACAATAGCGACCTGAGCTGCAGGTAATGAGACAAGAAACTAGAGACAGTCATTGATATTTTCTGCGCGTATGAGTCTTTAACTCATAGGAGCCAAAGTATTTATGGAAAATCAACAATGAATCCAGAAGAATACAAGGGACTTGTAGAGACTGGAAACAAAGAACAATGATACTGGAAAAAGTGCTGTAAAGAAAATATTACTTAATAAATTATTTTTTACATTTTCTAATTTATCATTGAAGTTGTATAACTTATTTAGAAAATGAAACTTTAATCTTTGAAATCATCTTTAGTGACGGATCAGTGTCATAAAAAATTGTTCGTTGGATGTGTCATATTCACTCTAATGGTCTAAGAAAAATTTTTTGTAACAGAAAAACAACCAAAAATTTTTAGATACTTGAAGGCTTAGTAATACGTCATCTCGCCAGACGGATACGCACGTGAGATGCCATTGAGCAGTACACGCTTAAAACGTGTAGGCTTCTTACAGATTTCAGCGACGCAACTACACGTGGCCAGCCCCAAAGACTCCTGCGTTCACGCTTCAGCACTTCTTCAAAAATCACCTTAACGAATGACGTCAAAGCGTAGTACAACCGTGCAACGTGATGGAGGAGTCGCCCATTAACCACCACGTAGACCACGTGCGGGGCTGTCCGCCGCAGGCTCGTCGTGGCCCTGCCTTGTCAAGAGCGGAAGCGTCGCGACGTCCAGCGCGGCGCGATGCACGAGACTGAAACCGCGCCTAATGAGGTGCTAATGTCCCGCCGTGCAAAAGAAAACGAAAGCGCCGCCGGCCCGTCAATACGGGCGCATTGCGCGCGACGTGGTCTGCGGGAGGCCATTTTATTGCAGTTTCCTGCGGGATTACGGGCGGAGATCGCGGATTTGCCGGGTTCTGGATGAATAATGCCGGAGAGACGCCGAGGAGGCGCTGGCGCGTGAGAGAATCGGAGAGTGCTTTAAAACCGTTTCGCGAATTACGAAATCGACAAGCGCGATAAAACCAACGTCTTGAAGTCATGAAACACGGCCGAAATGGAACAGAAAACTACTAAATAATTCAATTTGAAAAACACGAATACAAATTGTAAAACTTCCAAAAACTATAAACGAACATGTATTACATAAAATGTTCCAAAATGTTGAGTAAAAATGTACAAAATTTCAAGCGATAAACTGAATATTCAAAATATGATTTTATTAATATTTTTCAAAACTTTAACTAAACAATACTCGATTTAAAAAGGCTAACATCCGTGCTAAACGTGCAAATGATTCCTGTGCACCGTTTCGATAATAGGAGATTCAAATTTGTGAATGTTTCTTCCAATTTACAAGGTCTCCCGTAAGTCTATGGCAACACTTTTCTATCAAGCTCTTCAATATTCACATGTTTTATTAACTTGTATTTGATAAACCAAACACATGTTTTATATTTCGTAAAATGTCTTCACTAAAGGTAAATATTCGATTTGCAAAAGGGTACAAATGATCCCTTTCAAAAATAAGAATCAGCAACCTCCTAGAAAGAAGCTGACACCAAGATTAAGATAGAATTTTGGTATCGGCGTGGCAAAGACGCCACCGAAACCGTCAAACTGTGGAAATAGAGGTGGACTGAAAGTTATCATTAGATCAATAATTTGGTAAGCCTTGATATTTTTGACTTTATGAAATTTTTTCAAAATTTGATAATTTGAATTTAATCTTTAAAGAAGAAATTATTTGAAATTTTATAGTTTGACCGAAAAATGGGCGAGTACTGGACACGTTCAGAACGATGACGAAGACAGAATTAGTACACCATGTACAGAGAACATCGAAAGAGTTCAAAAACATTACCAACAAACTCCATCAATGAGACCTCAAAATCAAGACAACATCTCTTCAACGTATCAGACACAAATTAGAACTTATCCCTGACAAAATTCATCAGCCGTTGGGTGACAAAGCAACTGAAAATCAATATCAAAAACAAAAAATATGATTAATAGAAGAAAATCGATTATAGAAAAACATATTTCGCCAAAGCCGTGAAATATAGCAGTGCACCCTCCATACTCGAAATGAATTACAGTTTGGTGTGTCATCAGTTACCTTAGCAATATTGGAGGATATATTTTGACACAATCATTAGTCAGATATACAAAAAAAATATTGGACCAAATTTTCGCCATATCAGTCGAAATTTAATGAAGCGTAGTTTGTGGTTTATGCAAGATGTAACAAAGTGCATCAAAATCAAGAAAATACGGACGTCATATCAAGAGTCTTTGGGCTAAATATCATAACTCTAGAAGCAATGGCAAAACCGTTCGATTTGAATTCCTACGATTGTTCATTATGGGGTCTAACCAAAGATATTGTGTATCGCCCGAGTCAAGAATGTTCGGAGAATCTCGAAGTCTTGAAAGAAAGAAATTACTAAGGCAGTGAATTCACTTTTCGGAGAAATCCAAAAAACAAACTATTGATCACTTTTTGATTGGGCGCGGTCACCAAGAGTAAAGGAGAACATTTTGAGAATATTATCTATTCCCACCTTTTGTTAAATAAGTCGAAATTTGAACAATTCTAATATCTGTAGTTTTTTAAATATTTTCCTTATAAACGCGCTGCATTTTATTTCTTCAAGAGGCGAATTGTCGTTTACTTAACTGCACAATTTGTCATCATATTTGGAAATTCTCCTCTATTACACATGAATACTCGCTCCAGGGGCCTGTCTCACCAATTTAAGGCAAATGGCTTTTGTTACGCTTAATTTGAAGTCAACGTTATTTCAGTTGATTTTCTATTGCTGTTTATCCTGTTACAGTATGTTATGTCTATTCGAATACTCGTAAGATACCCAAATAGTAACATGGCTACATATACTGAGCATGTAATTAAAACATGTTATCTGCTTGAAATAGGTAACAATCAAATTAACCTACTCGACAATACATTTTAATGTTCCAATTCTGATGTTTAACAAATATTGGAGTGCTACTTTTGTTTATCTGTAAGTCCAGAGCAGTAAACTTCAAAACATTTCAAGAATGTTTAGGTATTTGTCAATATAACGCAATAATTAATTTTCTAAGTCATAGACTAGAGAAGTACAGTCTGCCAAGGAACATCCACGCCCAAGTGTCATAAAAATCGTTAGCAAACAAATTCTCAGAAATTTACTCCTCAATATTGTATTACCGCATTCCAATTTAAGAACTACTAGTAAATTATGTCCTTGCTCATGAATCACTTGATTCTGCAAAGTGAAACTTGGCACATGTAAGCTCGCATTCCCTGGCAAGTAAACACAATCGAAGTGATCAAAATGTCTGGTACTTTTGACAAGAATTTATTGATATATTTGATGAGTGACCAAGATTAGCGATCTTTCATCAAAATCAGATGGTCATCAGGATACAATCATAATTTGCTGCAAAAAGTATGCCATCAAGTGCATTCCCTAACCACACCCTGAATAAATGAGTGACAGAGATAAACAAAAAACGTACTGTATTTAAAAGGACCAAAGGAAGGGCTTATTACGTGACTGCCCATAAAGACTAAAGATAGGGGGAATGAAAGCGTCATATACGTTGATGTTCCCAAAACTAGCCTTTGGAGGATTTTGATTGACGGTTTGTGTCTGGTCAAGAAATTTGGAAAATGTCCCTCACCATCTGACAGAAGATCAAAGACAAGCTCGCATAGACATATGCCATGATAAACTCCTTTAGTACAACCGTCGACTTTTCGTATTGGGTACCGCTCTACCTATCCCTACCTAAAAACAAGTTGGCTCAATGGCTAGGAAAGGATGAGATTTCTCAACGAAAGCCAATGCAAGAGTTCAGTGAGAGGAAGTTTATGGAAATGATTATGGCAATTGATTTCGATGGAATAGCTTTTTGGCATCTTTGGGAAGAGAAGACTGCCATCACTAAAGAAGTCTGTCTCTAAGTCATTTCTCAAGATTATATCCCGGAATGGATAAAAGGAAGGTTGTGAAGTCCTCTATCATCTGTTCACAAAGCAAAGCTTGTTACAGAGTATTTGATAGGGAAAATTTGGAGGACTTGGGATCACCCCCCAAATTGACCTCAACTGTTTTGCGCATTTCTAAAAGCTCCTTTATCTGGGATTCGCTGTAAAAATTAGGATTCATCAAAAAAGCATAAATAATAAAATAAAAGAATATATGCTCACAGTTCTTTTAAAGCAAATTAAGTTTCAATAATGCGAAAAGAGTCAGCATTGGAAGAGAAGGAGAAAGATGAATTAATTATTATGTGGTGATAAAACCGTATTACTGCATTTAGTTTGCTGCTTTTTAATATTAACGACCCAAATTTTGCCAGCAAAATAGAAAATTCAGAAATAGCTACAAAACAATATTTCGATCTTCATTGTTGATTAAAATCGCTTATAAGAACATAAAAAAGTAACGGAACAAAATTACAAAAAAAATCGCTACTAAAACCATTTTAATATTTCAAATGTTTCGAATTAGGATAATCAAAAACCAAATTACTAGAGCATTGGTTCCTTGACTTATAGAACCCACCGATGGACTGCATAATACAACGAAATTTAAGTATCAGGTAATTACCGATTAGTAAATGTTTGTAATTATAAAAATTAGATCCGACTAAATTGAAAAAATCGTTAATTCACCTACAAGAACTGTCATTAGTAAAGCAGCGATAGTTCGTTAGAATTATTAGTGAGCTGTAAGGGTATCGATTAGAAAAGAGACAACGCTCAAGGATTTCATTTCACTGTCAGGATTAGTGCTGTCAGCAGGATTCAGCACTAGTTCATAAGATTCGAATAATCCAGCAGTGATTTGAGATAAATGTGTCAGCCGTTTGATAAACTGATTCTCCCAACTATTCACAATGACGAATTTACTTGTAGGTGTATTAGTGACCACAGAAAGAACCCACTAGTTTCACAAATGGTCATTCTGAACAACAATTGGTATTGTTTACCACTAACTAATATACCTGTATAACAACACATTCAGCACAATCTATTATTTCAATGAAAACGTTACTATATGAAGGTTAGATCGTGTATTTTATGGGGGCTACAAAATTTACTAGTCCACAATTAAGGTTGTTGTGTGTTAAAATGGACATGTATGTAAATCTAAAATGTTTCCAGTTAATTATTTTTAAAAATATTCTATAAACGATGGCAATATAAAAAAAAAATGTTATCATTAAATATAAAATAAAGACCACACCAATAAAAAGGCAATTAGAAAAATAAGTGGCCGATATATGATACAATCAATAGAAGGTAATTATTTAAAATTTGAAAAGCTTACAAATACTATAAATGTTGCGAGGCTAATAATAAAATGACATAAAAACATACTAAAAGTAGAATCAGATACAACGAGGAAATATTGGAAAGCTGAGGAGAGAAGTGAAATAGGGTGATTCAATGTAACCCATCATGTTCATCCTGATGCTGGAAAAGTTAATAAGAGATAAATAGCAGCTTATAACCAAAGTAACGATAATCAACAGAAGTCAACAGTGTTTAGCATATGCCGACGATCTAACTCTGATGGTAAGATCAGCATTGGAACTGAAAAACATGAAAGAAGATGTAGAATACCAACCGAGGAAAAGAGGATTGCGCTTTAACGTGACAAAAACCAAGTTGATGGTAACAGGAAAGAAGATTAACACAACGAAAGCACTAACAATAAAATTAGAGAAAGGAGGTAAAATAAAAATAAAGAAAGTATATAATTTCTATATTTAAATCAACACATAATAGAATACATTGAAGAAAGTGCTAAAATTGAAGCAAAATCAGTTAAAAGTGAAAAGTGGGCGGGCGCGTTACATATATTATCGTATAAAAGTAGTGTTACGTATATAAGATAGTGTTAAAACCCATAGTTACTTATGCATGTGAAACGTAGGTATACAAAAAGAAATGTTACGAAGAATATTTGGCTAAAAAATGGGAGATCCGGTGAAAGAGAAGGGTACACGAGGAAGTAATGCATCTATATATATAATCAATCTCACATAACCCAAATCATAGAGGCACAAAGAATAAGATGGCTAGATCATATATAAAGACAAACACAGGACAGAATAATAAAACAGCCAATGACAGGAGTGTACAAGAAGACCAGGAACTATAGAAGATTCGTGTATTTTTGTGTGTCATTTTCTTATTTTTGATAGTACAGTTATTTCTTGATACCGAAAAGGTATTTCCTAAAAAATTTCAGAATAAAAATAATTACCTACAAAGCACTACAGCAATTAAAGAATCACACATCAGTTTGTAGATGAAGCAGCATTGGTAGATAATTGGTCTGATCTACCAAAAAATACACCTTCGGTCTAATATATTCAAGATATACAGTAACGTTCAAAAAATTTCAAGTTGATTCGTCTATCCAAAATCATATCATGCGCATCATAATGTTCTCACGATTTCTTCGCCACTTTAACATTTTTCTTCCACATTTAAAATCAAAATTTTGAATTTTGAATGGTAGCATACATGGGATGTTGATCTAATGTTGCTAACATTATACATTTCTTTAACAGATAATCCCTTCAGAAATAGATACTTGCTGAATGAATGGTAACAGATTCGATAAAGTTCAAATCTTTACATAATCTGTTTTTTAATCTCAATTTAAAATCAGATATTTTGTAAAGCAAAGAAAAGATGGAGTGAAATAGTAGAAAATGTGTTGTCACTTTTTATTTTTAAGCAAACCATTTTTCAATGACTAAAAAGAACAAACACCCGAAGACCACAAGGTCTGGTAATTTGCATGAAGATTGTCTTGAATTGTAAGCAGAAGGCTGTTTTTATGGTTAAGTAATTCGTAACGTTGCGGACTGATTTTATACTTTATCCGAACTCTAGGGAACTTAGTAGGCGTCATGCGATAATTGACAAAAAAACATCTTATGTAACTTCACGTGTGTGCTACAATACATTAAATTTTAATTGTGATTTAAAAATTTCAGGCGATGCCTGTAGTAAGGTAGTTTAGCAGACTAGGGTCTTCGGCCTAAACTAGGCTTCGTAGACACTATAATGCGTTACACTCAACATTAAACTCGGTATACAGACTTCAGCCGAGGCTATAGTAAGCAGCTCTGACACCAGACCACGATGCAGTAGCCCAATAATCTGCTCATCTGAAAGATGATTCCAAAAAGTCATACCAAGAAGTAACCGGATTGATCTTTTGGCAACGATCAATGGCAAATGCCACGAGACTCGATTTCACAACCGGAACGTCACGACGATGACGGTAAGTTTCCGGCTGGCCCAAATGCTAAAGAAATGCGGAAATATAAACTTCAATTTTTGGAGCTAAGAAGGAGAACTCTTGATCTACTCTGGCAGACCAATAAATAAAGAACACGAAAGTGGCATAAGCATGATAATTGATAAATTAACAAAAAAACCTAATAAGATGGCACGTTTACTAACTAAAGTATGGAGAATAACAGTAATCAAATGCTATGCACCTACGGAAGAAAAGCAAAACTTCTACGATGTGGACCAAGTTCTACCAAAATCAGAAATTGTCATCATGATGGCCGACTTTAACAGTAAAGTGGGAAGTGAAAACACTAATACACATGACAAAGTACGGAATAGGTCACAGGAATGAAAATAGAAAACTTTTCATTGACGCATGTTGTAACCACAAATTAGGGGACGCGGTGGCTCAGTAGGTTCAAGCAGTTGCCTCTGTCTTTTACCTGGCGCGCGTGAGTTAGAGTCTCGCTCAACACAATAAGCCCTTGAGACTGCAGTGCATGTAAGTGCGCAAAAAAAACAAGTACGGGCGTGAAACTCCGGTTCCACAGATGTCCGGGGCTTCTACACATAAACAAACATTTGCGGCCACTTCCGGTCAAACCGGTCTTGAGATTTTCCGATCAGGCTGATTTTTTGGCGTCTGGACTTGACTTATGGTCCTTAGTTGAATACTGACAACGTTATTTCTATCTACCACAGATCAAAAATTATAAGGCTTGACAGGTGTCAGAAATGACAGATATAGAAACTTGTCTCCAGCATGAAATCTGCCTTGATCAAAAATTGAAAAATAAAAGGACGGACAGACAGACGACATTACTCTCTACATAAAGCTTCTCATTTAAATGTATAAAGCCTAAAACCCCGAATTAAGTATAGATGGCACTTTGTTTCTTCACAAACGCATTCATAAAGTAACGTGGGCCTCTCCAGATAATTCTATCGAAAACCAAATAAACTACATAGCAATACACAAAAAGTGGAGAAGGTTTTTTCTAGACACAAGAAGCTTCAGAGAAACAGACGTGATTATTTAATAATCGAGCAAATAAGATTGAAAACCATGCTTTGCAAGATACATAATAGAACTAACAGGGAAAGTGCATAAGTTTTTTGAGCAAATGATTATGACAAAACCAACACAAGATCCTACAAAAAATGACTGGGCTCTTATTGAAAAGATCCCGATAGAGGTAGTCGAGAACGTTTTAGGTATCAAAAAATGCTTCTGGAAAGAATGGTAAAATGGAAAATCCTATCTACAAATTGAGAAAAGAAAAGAAATGAAAGAAAAACTCATTAACACATCAATTACATAAAGAATACAGAGAAGCCATTATTGCTGTTAAAAGAACTGTAAGACGAGACAAAAGAAACTAGGTAGACAATTTAACGCAAGAAGCCGAAACTGCTTCCGAGAATAATATTTCATGGACACTTTATAGAATAACGAAACAGCTTGCTGAGGAATATGGAAAAATGAAAACACTCAAAGAGAATAGAACACAAGCCTAATTGTGAAACTTCCCAAGAAAGACGACATACCAATAAACAATGGAGTCAAACCAGACTACGCCCTTTCTCGTTTCTGTTTGACATCGCGGTGGATTACGCCATAAGAAAGGCAAATAATGTACAATGTACCAACGGACGCTTAGAAGACTTAGTCTACGTCAACGACATTTGCTGACTGTCCCATTCCTTGGCAGAAATGGGAGAAAAGATAGATCAACTGCAACAATAAACAAAAAATCGATCTTAAAATAAATATAAATAAATAAATACACAAAACATCCAACCAATCTGCATAGACAATTAGCTAATAGAAACCGTTATGGAATTTGTATACTTAGGCTACATCATAGATAATACCAGAGACACTGAAGGACGTTAAAGAAAAAATAAAAAACCAGGATATCCTTTGGAATCTTAAAAAACATTTAGAAATCAAGAACAGACTCCAATAAAACTAAAATTTGTATCTACAACTCCTGGTGGAAATACTATGCGTCTTCTGGCCCAGACAGATTTCAAATGCAGAGCTCTAGAAAAAAAACTATACAGAAGCCGGTGGACAAAAAATTGAAAAAAGAAAATGGGGATGGTTGGGACATACTTTTCGGGAGCCAATATATGACATTGTACGGCAATCCATTCAATAAACTCGCAGCAAAGAGAGCCCAAAAATCGATTGGAAGAGAACAATCATTGGAGAGACAAAAGGGATAGAAAAATCCTGGAGAGAAGTCTAGCAAATCGTCAACACCAGGGTCATCTAAAAACAACTTGTAAACTCCCTGCGTTGCCTAATGGAATAATGAACATATAACTATATATACACCTTTTCCTGCTTGTAGTACGTCGATTTGGGCCAATTAAGGTTCCCTTTATTTCGCTATACATAAATAGGCTTGTCTTCTAAATGTTTCTTATCAATGTGGCAACACACGTTTTGTTAAACATCCGTCAATAGATATAAATAGAAACTTAATTTTCTTACTCGCTTTCTGAAAGTAGATTATAGAGTACTTCGTTATACTCAAATACAAGATAAAAATAGCAAATATTCGTTTATTTTTGAGAATTAATAACTATTGGAAGCATTTACATTGTGAAAGGTATCGCTTTTGCTAAGTTATCAGTCTGTCGGTTTGAAAGGTCGGTGTCTCTCATACAAGTTGACTGATTCTCACTAAATTTGGTATAAAGATTCCGTAGACAAAGAGAAAAAACTTAATTAACTGACATCAAAATTTGAGGAGTCAAAGGTCGAATTTGGACCTTTTATAGAACAGTTCCTTAAACCAAAGCAAGAGCCCACATTATTAATCAGATTCCAGTCAACTCGAGTCAGAGCTATGAAAGGTTTAGCTTTTACGCATCTCCATATCTTCGCGATAAAAGTATTAAAAAATGCACCTTCTCCATTAATGTATCATTGACTTTTTGTTATTTTCAAGTCCATAATGTTTTCATTGGTAATATTTATACTTGAAATTTTTAACCCTGACCTGTTACATATGCCAAGGTCGATAATATTTGGCGAGAGCAGCAAGGTTTACTACTTGGTGAACTTGTATCAGTGCTATATTTAGCACTTCAAAAATTCCTACTTGGGATTGACACTTTCAAATGTGCCAGAATTTTGATGAATCGGTACTTATCTGTTTAAAGGTTTGATAATGTTAGTCAGGTATTCCAAAAATATTAAAAACCACCAACATATTACTGGAAGACAAATTTTGAACACTAGTTCATGCCTAAAACATATGAGAAGTGCGACTATTAAAAAGAAAACTGACTTCCATAATTAAAATTTTACTATGCGATTTGGGCAACCTGATTCTTAGACGTTTAATAAATTCGGAGACAATTTAAAAGAGAAATTAAAATATATAATAGAGAAGTTTTAGGAATAATTTTTTTACAATTCTGGTAGGAGACCCGAATAATATCTACTGCAAACGGTGATTTGGTCAATTAATCTCGAGCAAATGTTTTAAGTCAAAGAAGACTATGTAATATAGTTGGTATAGATACTTTATGTTTGCACGTTGAGATTGTTGAATTCGAAAAAGGCATCTGAACATCAGGTGAATCCGGCCGATAAATTATTGAAATTATTATCCAAACCAAATCTGATGCTGTCACAGCGAGTGCAGGGGCGCCCTCTCGCCGCCTTCAATAGTCATTAGGTGGTGACTATTCCCCAAATTGCAGCCGCGATTCGCGTCCATCCAACTACGATGGTCAGCGTGAAGGTGTAGTAAAATGGAATGGGGCTAAGCTACGTAACGTGACCTAGCATATTTCATTGAGCTTTCTCTCAATGACAAGATCAGGGTAGGCCGAGGTCGACGACCGCGACATCGAGCATTAGCAGACACCGCTGGACGGAGAGAGGCCAATGCGGGGTCGCGCGCGCGACAAAGACAGCCGAGCGGTGCAGTCGGGCCGCAGAACGCAACAAAACCAGAAAACGGGTTAGAAATAGGCGCACCGCGAAATCGCGCAGCGATACGGTGCACCGCAAAGCGAGACGGGCGAGCGGGCCGCGCCGACGTGCGCGGCCCGTTTTGGGGACAAGGACGCGGCGTGCAGACGGCATGGGCAAAAAGGCGAGCGCGCGCGGCCGCCGCCGCAGGAAGCGGACGACGTGGGTACGAAGCTTGGCGGGATGGACCGGCGTCGTTCCTATAGGAACGCCGGTCGCTCGGGATGCGACGGAGTTCGGCGGGACGTCTCCGTCTCGCTCCCGCCGAGCGTCTTTTTCGATCGGCGAGATTTAGGAGTCTACTCGGAAAAACGTTCGAGACGGAGACCGGAAGAAAACTGGACTATTGATTGTCTTGGGCGGGATGAAAGGTCGGAGAGGGCAGAGCAGACGGGCGGCCATCGAGGGACTTAACATGGAATCTTTTCGAACGGGATTGGCTGCAATACCTCGCCGTCACGGTCAGAAGCACGACCTTGCTGATTAATTGTTGATTTTATTACGGTGCGTTGTACGTCCTCCATTTTAATATTATAGCAAAACATCATTGCGAAAACCATGTCTAACCGTTCCCAATTACCGTACTCCAAAAGAGTGGGAAAGTAATAATTGAGCAAACAAGTGAATGCTATTACTACAAATAAATTTTAACATACAATCTCTCTCTCTCTCTCTCCCTCCCTCTCTCTCAAATATCGACTTTACCGAGCTGTTGATATGGATATATTGGAGGAGCCAAAATAGTAGCAGATAGGCAGTGAGTTTCAGTGGACAACAAGAAAATAATGAATTAAAGTTGGAAAGATAGGTAGGGTGCGACAAAAAGCACTTGACACTATTGCATCAATATGGGTAACATATTTAAGTTTTAACTATTATACAATATATAAGGTGTCCCAAAAGAAACATACGATTTATATTGTGTGCTATTTTTTTCTGCAAGGTTAAGATTCTGTTTGGTGACATTTTGTAGTAAACACATTGCGGTTAGTGGAGTGATTTGGTCGTTCTTTTTTTAAAATGAAACCGGAAACGCATTGATCATCAATCGTGAACATTATTGTGAGATGATAGTGCATTTTCTATAGCACCATTTGAACGGAATGGATTTAGATGATTTGTGGTTTCAACAGAACGGCGCCATCTGTTATAAGACGCGTGAAACAGTCCAATTGTTTGAGAAAAAATTTAATGGGTAACTGATTTCCAAAAACAGCAAATTGAACTGGCTACTAAGTTCCTGCGAACTCACATCGTGTGATTTTTTGTTCGTGAAAAATAAAGATGACGTTACAAAAACAAAAGCAAAAATTCGAAGTTATCGACAAAATTTAGCCACAAGAAAAAATGATCGAAAATTTTGTCAGAAGAATTCGAGTGCCAAATGAACCGTGGAAGACATTTGTCAAATATCCTATTCCACATTCAATGACAATATTTAGCCTGTAAAATAACTTGGCCAACTAAATAATAAATAAAATGTTTTTTTTTTTAATTAAACCCTGAGTTCCTTTTGGGACACCCTTTATATAGATATGATATGTCCGGCAGTTAATGTATCGAACTTATGACAACCTAATATTCATTTCAGAAGTATGCTCGAGATATGGAATACATATTCGAACCCGCAGAGTCCAATATTCTTGTAAGGTGTTTTAAAATATTTAATTATCAGTTGCAATTCAATGAAATAATAAGCAGATCCGGATGGGAATTTATTGAAAGTGATTCACGTTTTAGAAAACTAGCAATTTTATGTTAAAACATTAAATTGCGCATGTGACAAAGTCATCCTACAGTCTCAACTGCAGAACTCAGACCAGATTCAAAACAATATAACGAGGTACTTATTCATGATTTTAATATAGGACTTTGCAGAATGTTTTGCATAGTGTACATAATTAGGAAGACGTCTGTAACATTCCAAATACAACTTTGTAACGTATTCATATCTATTTCCCACTTTCAATGAGCACACCCTTTACCTCAATTTATTAAATAATATTTGCTCTCTACGCGCAAACTTAAAACACTGTAAAATAAATAGCTTTGTATTTAATTGTTCTTATAAAATAACTATAACTATATGAAACAAACCTTTATACACTAGAAAAATTACACAAGCAACAAAAATATGAAGAAACGCTAAAAAGGAAACTAAGAATATTAGAACAAGAACAACAGGAAGAAAATCCATTGATATTAAATAAAATATGGAATACATTACAATACTTAAAGTAGCAACAGAAGTATGCGGGCTAAAAAGAATATAAGGAAATACAAAGAAAAAAAACCAAATGATGGAATGAAAACCTAAAGATAAAAAAAAAATGGAGGCATGGAAGACCCATCTAAGAAAAAGAGCAGATCAAAGAAGAAAAACATATACCATTAAAAGAATTAAGCAAAAGAAGCAGTGAAAAAATCCAAGAAAACGACATGGGAAAACTTTGGTAAGAAATTTGAAGAAAACTACATCAAAAATCAAAACAATTTGGAATGTAAGCAACTAATTAAAGAAAAACCGTCCATCAAAAATTTTATAACATCACAAACTCTGAAGGAAATACAGAAGAAATACTACGAACCTAAAAGGAATACTACACAAATAAGTTTAAAGAACCAAACAAAAGAAAAATATAATGAAGAAGAAGAAGAAAACAACAAAACAAATATCAGAGGAAAAAAATTGAAGAAGCCCTAAAGAAAATCACAAAGAGAAGACAATCTATATTTGGAACTAATAAAAAAGGGGAAACAGCAGTGACTCAATGATCAAGACTCATATTCCAAGAAGTATGAAAAGAGGAATAAATCCCAGAAAAACGGACGAAGAATATTATAGAACCCATCTACAAAAAAAAAGCAATATGTCTATCTCTTGTAGCACAGAAATTCTATGCCACGATAATAGAAAAAAGACTCGGAAGAGAAATAGAAGATAAAGTAGAAGAAAAACAAGCGGCATTCCAACTAGGGCGACAAACACAAAACCACTTATATACGCTACGAGCCATAATAGGTAAGACACTAAATAAAAACAAAAAACTATACATAAAATTCCTCAATCTCAAGGTAGCATTCGAGCTAGTCTCACTACAACCATTAAAGAACTGCAAATAAGCAAAATACTCGAAAGAAAAGTCAAAGCACTATAGGACAGTAACAGGAAAAATAAGATTAAACGAAAAAGTTTCAGAGGAGTTCCATATGAAGAGGTATCAAACAAAGTGAAAGCTTAAATCTCCTTCTATTCATTCACAGGAAATCTGGTACTAAGATACCACAATCTAAACCCAGTGAAGTCAAAATATGTATTATATGCAGATGATATACTGCTAATGGCAAGAAATCCTGAACAACTAGAAAAAACATCAGCATATGGAAGAAACACCTAGAGAAAATGGAGATGGAAATAAATATACCAAAAAGCAAGATTATGTGCATATAAAAAAACAACAATAAATAGAGCGCCATTACAAATAAACCAGTAAGCAACCAATTGTACTATCAAATAAAGAAAAATTAATAAACAAAAAAGAACTAAGTAAAAAAGCAAGACGACACCTATATAAAACCTACACATCCACTCTACTATATGGATCCGAAACCTGGATAATGCTAGACAAACATAGGTCCGAGTGTAACTGCGGCAGAAATGAAATACCTTAGACGCGTCATAGGTAAAACAGACGAGATAGTTAGACATAGAGGTGTAAGAGAAGAACTAGAACCAAGACCGATAGTAGAGAAAATAAAACACAAGTAACTTACAGTGGTTCGGACACCTGAACTGTGTATTTAAGTTAAAAATCCATCTATAGATAGGGATAACTAATTTTTATGTTACAAAAATATATAAAAAAGATCAGCTCTAACTTGATTATGTTCTTTTAAATAAATATGAGGACATCATGTTTATGGAGTATGTAGGTATATTTGCAATGGAAAATTAAACTATTCCCTCATATTTTTGTTTGTTAGTTGAAAGTCGCTTGACCTCTTTCTGTGTTGCATCGACTTATTTGTGCTTCTATCATTTTCTTTGTAGCAAATTTTGTAGTATCCTCGTTCCTTATACCATCGTGTATCAAGTCCCTTATTTGATAATTCCTGTATTCTTTTGGATTGATTTTTCATAAATATCTTGCCTCTTGTGAAATAAAGCCTCGCAGCACTCGCAGAAATATGGACGACTGCCTGTCCTTCTCTATCACCTTACTTTCATTGTACACCCTATTTTGATGAGGTATCCTCTGAGATTACAATGCCCTGTGAGAAGACCTATAATAAATAGTTTGTAACCGATTCCTGCTTTGTACAGTTCTTCAGTTTGTTTGCAAAATAGTCATTTTATGAGGGTGTTTCCACATCTTTGTCCCGGTACATTCCCTTTGTTGTTTCCTGACCAATTTTCTCAACTGGCTTCGTATTGTACCTGTAGGTACTCCTATAGTTAGTTTGGGTCCTACGTATGAAGTTGATGATTCTTTTTGTGATAGTTCATCAATAGAATTAACTTGTGGTCTGCCAGAACCCTGAAGTCTTCATATTATTTCCGTACTAATTTCACCATATACCCTAAGCTGATTATTGTCATCGGTTAGTGGAACTAAAAAAAATCATTACTCAAATTTTGAGTAATAGTTGATCCTAGAGATTCTAAAATTGATAATTGATTCACAAGTTTGTTGTAATTTTTGACAAAATCAGAACCGATATATTCACCAGTTGCAAATACATTTTGAAATTTGTTTCTACAAAAATATAATATTGGAGAAAGTCCTTTCGGACTCAACAGAGTACATGACAAGCACACACAAAATTACAAAAGCTCCGAATCAAAATCATCTTTGTAATGCTCTGCCTTGCTTAGATTATAAGCTGTTTTTAATAGACGTTACACTAAATACAAACGAAAAGTCAAACAAACTTGATAACAATAAGAAGCTCAGCAACAATTCTTGAGTACACAGAAAATGAAAGCACATAATATTAAACGCATTGTCTATTCAAGTAAAAACAGAAGCAACATTCCGATTAGTGTTCCTGAAAATTACAGATGTAACCCTGATCATTTAGCTAATTTTAAACTCATTTTCACAAATCTAAAAGCAAAAAGACCAACGATTACATTACTTTGAACGTTTATTATTGAGACTATTAATTTTGCTTTTAACCAACCAACCAAACTTGCACTCGAAATCGTAATCAATATACTGACTGGACTGGGAAAGAATTATTTCTAATCGATTTTTGTTAAATATTGTAATGAATTCAGTTTATGATTCAATTATTTATTTGCACTTAACAATTATTTATTTTCCATTTCCACTGAGTGATTTGACCTTGACACCTAACCGTAACTGTTTTCTTAGCCGTTCCTCGTACACGCTTAAATATCCTCACGCATGATTCCAGAATTCTCCCGGCTCCCCGTCGGCACGCCAAGCAGATTACTGGAACCTTCCTTCGCGATCGTGTCGATAATTTTCTAGATGCTTATAGATTATTCTGCAGTTGCAGCTCGATTGATACAATATATGTATAATTACATTAGTAACTAAAAAAATAGCATGTCATAAAACTTCTCATGGGTTGGATGAAACACCACACAGAAATGAGTGACTAACAAGTTCCCTACCCTATTCGACTGATGGAATAAACAAGTTGTCAGTTTAGCCATAAATTTCACAAAAAATGTTCTGTTTAGTAAGTTTTTTTGAAATAAGTTTCTGATGAGTCATATAGTGTACCGAAAAGAAAATATTTCATTAAATAAATGATTAGCTACGTAATTGATGTTTCGTCATTACTCTGGGTGAGCTTAATAAATGTAATTAAAACTATTGAAGTCAGGAGTAAATAACTTTAGCGAGGAAAAAATAAAACATGTTTTAATCGCATATTCAATGCAAATGGCGGTTAGAAGTTGCATTTAAAATTAATTCGTTGACAAGACTAGTTATCACTCATCTTTGGTGCGATATTCGGTGGGTGGTAAACACGTGTTGTCAGTTATTATACCATCTCAATTTTCAAAAATTAAGGCGGTTGAACTATAAAACGTATTTCTTATCCAAATATGTGTGGTGTAATAATAAAGATGCATCAGGCAGATCAGAATGTTGCTTCAAAATTTTCGGTTCAGCATCTAATGGAACAAGACCTTTTACAGTTGAATAATCAATTAACTGTAGTTGATTTAGAAAACAGGGTCCCACATCACATCCTCATATACATACTTAGTGTAACGAATATAAAGAGATATCATATTGAAAGATTTAGAATGTACAGGCTACTTAAAACAAACACTTTAATTTATGTTTCTTAAAGGATGGACACTCAAGATCACTTAAGGTAGGTCGTAAATAGTAAGAAAAACAAATAATCTGCAAAAAAAGTTTTCAAGGTGAAGTCGGCGAGTCAGTTATAATAATCAATTAATTGACGATCTAAGGGACCTGTTAGCTGAAAATCTATAGGTAAATTATAAAAAAGCAATCCAAAAGGTCACCTAGAGACTCTTGGATGTAAAATAAGAATAAATAAACCCTTGATAAATCCAGATATAATAAACGCAATCGAAGAAAGACGAGAAATAAAAATGAAATTATTAAACATGAGAAACCAAAAAAAGGAAGGAACTTCAAAAAAATACAGAGACAAGAACAAAGAAGTAAATAGAAAAGTTGGACAAGGTAAACAAATGTAAATAGAAAATTTAGCAGAAAAAGCGGAAATAGCTCACAATAAAGATATGGGAACCCTATATAATAACAAATCAATGGAAGAAAAAACAAAGCATTAACGAAACTCAAAGGAAAGAACGGAGAAATATACAGAACCGACAAAGAAATGATGGAAAGATGGGCGAGACCCTTCACTGAGATCTACAAAACAAAGGAAAACACACAGGAAGTGAGCAGCAATATGATAATCTAAAACTAGATATAACCGAAGAGAAGTTCAATAAGAATGGAATTGAACAAGCAGTGAACGAAATACATAGCGGAAAAACGCCAGACGGGATTCCTGCTGAATTATTAAAGGCAGACAAAGACCATACAATTAAGATAATGCACATTCTAATAAACACAGTGTGAGACGGCGAAAACATCTCAGAAGACTGGCAGTCTGCAGAAAAAGGGTTACCTTACTCGTTGCGAAAACTTCAGACCTATAATGCTACTATCAATAGCAAGCAAAATAATGAGTAAGATAATATCAAAACGTATGAAATCGGCTATAGATACTAAACTTAGAGGAAACCAAGCGGGGTTCAGGGAGAGACGTTCATGCATCGACCACATCTGTACACTGAGGATTATTTTAGAACAAACAACTGAGTACGACCAGAACATATGGGTAAATTTTATTAACTTTGAATGAGAGTTCGATTCAGTCTAAAGAGAAATGATGTGGAAGATATTACGATACTACGGGCTACCGGATAAATCCATAAAAATAATCAAATTACTGTATACTGATTTCGCCGCAAGAGTCGAACACAATGGCAGACTGTCAAAGTATAAAGACAGGATTCCGGCAATTATGTATATTATCTCCAACACTTTTCCTTACTATAGTGTACTGGGTTATACGGAATTCACTGGGGCATGTTCACTATAATAGAAGACTTAGAATTCGCATATACATTTGCTTACTCACAACAAATGAAAAAGCAATGAAAGGGAAACTCGACGAAGTAAAATCTGAAGTAGAAAAGGTCGGACTAAAAACAAATAAGAAGAAAACAAAAATACTTACAACAAGGCGCTAAGAAGAAACATATATCGCACTTGGTGAACTTAAGATTAAAAAAGTCATCGATTTCTGTTACCTAGGCAGCATACGGCACGCTAAGGGGGGTACACAGAAAGATATTAAGAGAAGAATAGCTTTGGCACAATATGTTAAAGAGAATTTGGAATATGAAAAACATCAGAACAACAACTAAGCTACGTCTTTTTAATACAAATGTTAAAAGTGTGCTGTTAGAAGGTGTGGAATCGTGGTACATTAATAAAGAAATAGTGAATAAATTACAAGTGTTTATAAACTAATGCCTTAGGCATATACATCGCATAGTCTGTCCAGAAAGAATAACAAACCAGCAACTATGGTCAATCTCATAAGAGAAAAACATTGAAAAAAAATTTAAAAAAAGATGGGAATACAGTGAGAAAAACAAACAGTAACATTACAAAACAAACCCTGAATTTTAATACACAAGGAAAACCAAAGAAGGCTAGACTGAAAGATACAAAGAAAAGAACTGTTTTAAAGGATTTACAACCACAAAACATATCATGGGAACAAGCTAAATATATAGCGCAGGACAAAAATAAATGGAAGAATCTGGTGCAGAAAACAACGGACCCAATAAACAATGCGCAGGCCTAGCAACCCTGCGAATCACTCTGCTTTAGAAACGCCTTGAGCGCCATTCGCTCCTCAGGAGCTACAGGAAGAAGAAGACAAAGAAGAAAAGAATACAATAATAAATAGGATAATACATAAAAAGCTATTAGAAAATTGTATCTTCTGACTTTGATATAGTGAGATATAACCGATTCTTCCATTAATTATTCAACAAGCAATGTCAAAACTGCGCATAAAATAAAAACTAGAAGAAAAGTTGAACAAGATCAGGTGGAACATCCTAGGACTGTGTGAAGTAAGAACTAAAATTTGGCCCTACTTTTATCATAATGAAAGTCTAAAAAGAATTGTGGGAGTAGATCTTATTATTAACCAAAGATTTATAACTAATGCATTACACGGCGAATAAACAACATACAGAAAAAAGTTAAAGTTTAACAAATAAGATCACTCAGAGATACAGTGTGAAAATTGTACAGGTTTACGTATTTAACAAATATAGTGAAGATGAATTAGGACAAATATAGGAATAAATAATTTAAGCATTGACAATCAAAAACCATAATCCAATAATCGGCAACTTCAATACACAGATAGAAAAACAACAAAAACACAAAGTCAATATGGGTAAAAAAAATAAAAATGGGATGCAATGTTAACTATCTAGAATAACAAGTTTTATGTCATAAATATGTACAATAAGCCAGAAAGGAAATAGATATGGATTAGTCCAGAAAAAAGGATTGAAAACGAGAGTGATTTCCTAATATCATTCAGAAGAGAAATTATACAAAACATACTGGTGATAATATGGAAGCGATAAACAACAAGCTACCAAAGATTAGTTAAAACAAAAGTCGTAGTAAATTATAAAATTTGAAACTTACAAAGCCAGGAAAACCACAAGTGAATAGTGAAAAACTAAAAAGGAAAGAAACACAACAGAAAGAACTTAACTGTGGTACAGCAAAATAAGAAAGAAAATAAGTAGTACCATGTAAGACGCCTATTTAAAAATTGCTGAAAACAATGTTTATGGAAAAGTGGTAACACAAGTGCATAAACATTTTTGTAGTCACGAGCATATATATAAAGATCTTTTGTTTAAAAAATAGAGATAGAACTTTAGAAAAGTAAAGAGAAACATAAAAAAATAAAAGAAAATATAGAAGTTATAATGTTTAATTACTTAAAACAAAATTAGAAAAAAAACAGCATTTTAGAAGTGCCAAGAAAAAATGTAGAAATTGTAGGAGAAATATATATCTCTCTTCATGGCGCTACAGTCCCATCTGGACCTGGGCCTCCCGTATTTTTTGCCTCCAATCTTCCCTGTTTTGTGCACTAATCCTCCAGTTTTGGATGTCAAGTATTTGCTGTGCATCCTCTTCTATGTTATCGGACCATCTTTGTCTTGGACGGCCCCTACCTCTTCTGCCTTCAATTCGCCCTTGGAATATTCTCTTTGGTATTCTTTGTGCTTCCATTCGTTCTACATGTCCTGCCCATTTCAGTCTTAGTAGTTTTGCAAATTCTACTATATTTGCCTACTTATGTAGTTGTCTCAGTTCAATATTGTACCTTATTCTCCATATGCCATCTTCTTGTTCTGGGCCGAAAATTCTTCTTAATATTCGCCTTTCAAAACGCAATAGTGTTTCTTCTGCTTCTTTGGTCATTGTCCATGACTGACATCCATATGTGACTACCGGTCTGATCATACTTTTATAAATCTTTAATTTTGTTGCTCTTGTTATGTATGATGCTTTAAAGATTGATGTTAATGAGAAATATGTTCTATTCCCTGCTGTTACGCGTAGTTGAATTTCTTGTGTTATCTTGTTTTCACTATTTATTTGGGTTCCCAGGTATTTGAACTGCTGTACCACTTCAAAATTTTTGTCCTCTATTGTATAGTTTGGACCTAATCTTCTTGGGGGTTTTACTGCTAGCATTTTTGTCTGGAGAAATATATATAATTAAAGATAAAATCGGTATTATTACAACAGATTTTATTACTACAATTATTCTGTAATATAACTTATAAGTTGCAGCATGTATTCTTATGAAATTACACCATATCTTGCATAATTAAAATAAATTTATAAATTGCTCGTAGTTGCATTTGTAGATTACACTATTATAGAAAGCAATGTCAAAATATACAGATAAAATTACAAGGAACTATTAAAAGTTATACAAATTGTTAAAAAAAATTCAGTTTCAAAGCTAGCAAAGAATTGTGTGCAATTTTGATGGATGATTTTGGCATAAACGCAAATTAGTTGATTACTTTTATTTCTCATTCAATGATTTCGAAACATAACATTAAACTCTGATTAGAATAATGTGAGCACGAACTAAAACAAAAGCGTGAGCACAAAAATAAAAATAGAGTGACATACACCAGTCAGTAGATAAGTTTTATGACCAAACAAATTGCCCGGACAAGCGAGCACTATTGCGTTGATCGTGCAGTTCTGGTGCAAACTAGTAGTAGGTATTTGAAGCGTTTAGTAAATATTCCTTTTTTAATATAAATTTGTTTACTTTTTCTTTTTGGTTTCATAATTGATGCTGGATGGTTACAGACACAGTAAAGTAACAAACAAGAAGTAAGAAACTGCTATAAAAAGATATGATTGTTTGAATTGAGAGGCCTCCACAATAGTCTTGACAAAGGTCACAAAGTGGAATTTTCGTTCTAGTGTGTACTTGCGTTCGCGTTTGCAATCTCTTTGGTCTACGCATGCCTGTTCATCAATAGATCTGGTAGAGCTTTATATGATAATTATGAACTACCGATAAAGATTCAAAAATACAAATAAATTAAGTTTAAGTTTGAAAAAAGTACGACGAATCCTGTGCGTACATTTCTTTATTTTGATATACACATCATATTTCAGTTCCTTTTTCTTCTTAAGGCACTAAATAAATGTTTTACAGTTATAAATCTTGGGCAATGACTACGCGTTTATGCGGACCAAATTTCTTTGATGATGTACCCCTACACGGATAAAACAGGTAGACTGACTCAAACCACGATGACTCATATCAAACAAATGCAATTAAGAAATGCATCGAAATAATAATTTCAATTATTATTCCACCCACTGTTCCTCACGTGTGCCATTATTGGGTATTATGAATAGCTAATTTGAATCTCAGTAAAAGTAGTTGCACCTCTTTAAAAATGTAGGGAAAATTTGGTTTTAACTATTATATCACATTGTAGATAATTATAGATAAATGAAAATAATAGAAAGGTTCTCTAAAAATATATCTCTATACATTCTTATTTAAACGGATGAAGTTTACAAATCTCCTTAATATCATTATTACAATTTTTAATAAATCCAGATTTGTACATCTATAAACACACACCAAAAATTTTTTTAAAAACTTTGTTTTTTGTGCTTTTTCCACGAAACTAATAAAATGCAAATAAAAAATAAAATACATTTTAAAGGTGCGTTAAGTTTGAGAATACCGCCAGAGTGGTCCAGTGGTTGAGACGCGGGCTGCGTTGCGGACGGACCCGGGTTCAATTCCCGGTATTCTCTGAAGCCTGGCGGGTGGCCTTCTCAGTTACTAAAAATAATTGAGTACCTGCGTTCACTCGAACAAGGGGTAATAATGGCGGTCGTCTAAAACGCGGTGCTTGCCACATCGCCCCGCGCCAGAAATGGTGCGCGACGACCGGGAACATTGAGCGAACATATGAGAGCCTTAACCTCTCAGTCTGCAGGCCGTGCCCCCACGCGGAGCGTTAGAGCCATACCATTACAGCTTGAGAATAATTATATTACCTAATTATATTTCTAATGCAAAGGTCTTGCTGGCACGTTAATAAAATTTTCTATTTGTATATATAAAAGTTGTATGAAAATTTAAAATACAAATGTTCTATAGGTATTTGTCTTTCATACATTTTCGAAGTGTTGTACTATTAGATAGATAGTAATTAAATATATATATATATATATATAAAAAAAAAAAATTCCGCCTAAAATTTAAAAACGATGTAGGGATGGACATAATTTTGGAAACGCAATAGCTTCAAAATAAGCAAATTTAATAATTCGAATGTAAAAAAACAAGATAAAAGATAAAACAAGAGATGACCCAAAGACAACATAGTAGCTAAATTTTAATAATTTACTTTGAAAACCAATCAAAAATAAAAACATTGTTTTTGGATATTACATCAGACCACGTCTAGGAAATAATAATTTTAGATATTTAAAACCTCTAAATTTAATTTCAAATAGATTGTCGTCGCAAAAGTTATACTGGAAGATGAAACCATATTAGCGCGGGAAACTGACTGAAAGAATTCAGATCTCTAAGTTTTTTCAATGTTATGTTCTACTATAAACTTAGACCATAAGCTCTCAAAATACAACAACAAAAAAAATAACAAAAATATTTCAAATATTTTATAATTATAAATTATAAATTAAAATGACACCGAATACTTCAAAATTAACTAGAAGCATATACTTATCAATGCACGAACGAGACAACCGAATACGTTGATGTACAGGGTGGAATAATTTCGACGTTTTCATAGAATATTGCGATAACTACGAGATATATATAGGAAAAATAGATCTACAACATTCTTCTAAGGTTCTTCGTAAACTTCGCTGTCGCCTTGCTTCTTCTCTGCAACTATTTTTCCGGTGTTCTTTGAGAACGTCGTTGTCGTCTTGCTTGGTTTTCTACTTCAACTTCCTTTCTTTCGGTATATATACGTCGCTTCGCTTCATTTATTGCTGCCCTTTCATCCGCAGTCTGCTCACTTCTTCGTTTTCTCATGTAATTTCTGTGGTGCTCAGCTGTTTGCACCCGTTCCATACCAAAGAATGCTTATTTTCAAAAAAGAACAGAAAAACTAAAACAGTAGGATATAAATAATTTAATTTTCATTTAAGTTTTTAAAATTGCAGTGTGCTTTAAAGATACGACGATCGTTCGTGTATTTCCGCGTGGCTCCGAACGTGTTACTCTGGCAACCAAAGACTTTTGCGCACGGCCGCGCAAGCGTGACGAACCAACACATCACCTTTTATATACAAGTATGATGATGATAAAAAATGATAAAAAAAAGTCGTCGTTTCTATGAACTGGAAAGATATTTGACAGGATTGGAAAAATGCGAATCAAAAATAAAAGGAAAATTTCATTGCTCACTTTTTCTTGCTATACCATTATGTACCTTCACTAATAGAAGACTGGTTTGTATGTTTGTTTAAATTTTATTATTTCTTAAGTTTCTTTGTTTTCCCAAAAGTTTAATACAGATAATGAACATAGGATTGAGACGGGATCTACGATTTTAACCATTTGAAAGAAAATTTAAAAAAATCTTATTGATTAAATGGAATCAAACCCGTGCTAGGCAAAGTAAGTTAATCAGATCCTGTAAAAGGATCAAAATGACATAATTAGAGCTTCCTGCAATAACTTAAACCGCAATTCATTTGAGCAAATTTCATAAACTCAGTTGCTGCTTTTGTACAAATAAGAATTTGTCGGCAGCAGGAAGGCGTTCGCTGGTTATCTGCCTCGGGTCGTCCTCCATTCCGGCTTATCGGCAGCAATATCCGCCCCGGCCGCCGGCGTCACGGCGAGAACGTTGGCATTATCGTCGGCGATCCTAGCGCCCGTCGCCAGCGCGCGCCATGCAAATGCCTCGGATTCCTCCGGAAGAAAGGTGTCCTCGAACGCTGGCCCGGCTTTGACCAAGTATGCCAGCAGTCTCTGGACATTCTTCGAATAATTCCGCCCCGGGCTCTCGGGCACCGCTTCGTGATTTTATGCCGGTCGTTCGGGCGGCGTATGCCCCGAATTGTTGCACTCTATCGGCCGAATGCTCGTCGCGCGGGCCTTTCGATTTTAAATTTCAGAACTAACAGTCGACACGTCGCCGTACATATAAAGTAAACCGAAATATTTGAAAAATGTTCAAGTACCTTGTGAAAACGAGAAGCAGATAAATCAGACGAAAATGGCATTTATTGCAGATAATAACAATTATAATAACAAATTACGGAAAATTTGACAATGATAATAATATTGCATTAGCAGTCATATTGTAAATGGTATTGCTTACACAATAATTTATTATTCTTTTTCCAACTCGCATTTTGAATGTATTCAAATTCCTTAGATTAGCACCAAATTTGGCACGATGTTAAAAGCGATGTCAGGTAATCTATTGAAGGATTATTACCGAAAAACTGCTTCCTCCTGAACGTAATAAAAAATTCAACGCACGTTTAATATACCTTCACTGTTAAACTGACACCTAAATATTCACTTTTTTGAGTTTCACAAGTTTGATATAAGCTGAGCAATCTTTACAACAAAAAGTAACTTAATAACTTGTGATAGCTACAATTCTACATATTCCGGACTATACAAGAAACTACAATGCAAAATAGACTAACTTAGAAACCTAGCTGACCACATTCCTCGGTAAATTTAAATCAATATTTTCCCAACTAATCAACCGAAATAGTATGATCCTCACCATGCTAACTGCCGTCATTCGCAAAATAACCAAATAATGGATCCTTCTTCATTGCGTATTGTTTCTTGGAATGCTAATTATAAAACGAAATAATCAATTTTCTATAATTTAACGAAGTAGGAAACCCATCATCGATAATCCATATCGGGACACAACCATAGTCCATTGATATAGGTGCGTTGTACAGCTCATCCAGACATACTATCTCTACAGAAGAATATAAACCATTTCTAGCCTTTAGGAAATATATTTATAATAGGTGGCGATTGGAATTTGGCTGGGAATCAAGGCTAATCACCAAGGATAAAAATCTATTAAGAGCCATCAATAATAGTAATTATTCATTTCTTTCTACCGGAGAACCAACATACTGGCCATTCGACCTCAACAAACTGCCAGACCTTATTGATTTTTCGTACTCAAAGGTCTTTCACTAAACAACAAATTGGAATCTCTGATCTGATCGCACTCCTATAATAGCTACACTAAGTACCCATGCCATCTGCAGACCTGACATGCTTAAGCTCATCTTATTTAAAACAAACTGGAAGTCCATATATCGATAAACATCTGAACCTTCACCACGATCTAAAACATCCCGGCGATTTCGATGCTGCTACAAACTACTATAACTTGTGTAATACAAGAAACTGCTTGATTATCCACTTCAAAAACCGATAGAAACATAAAAACCGCGATAAATGTATCATTACACATGAGAGAACTTGTTGCAATAAAAAAATAAAAGCCGGACAATAAGCTGACGAGGCAACTAAAAATGGAATTACAAGAAATTAGAACTTACATAACCACATTATGAAGAAAAGACTAATCGATATGGAAAACTAATAAAAATTTCAAAAGATCTTCCATTGAGAAAAAGGGGAAAGGCGGATTAGAGTAAGACAGCCATTTTTGCAGAATATCCATAAATCTTTAATCCGCCCCTAAATAATAATAATAATAATAATAGCCCAGAATGTGAGGATCTTATCGAATGATATTGCCAATAGCGCATTTCTTCTCCGCTGAAATAAAACACGAAATGCCCAAATACAAAACAGAGTTCCTGGTTTCGACCTAATCACAACGCAAATTCTCAAAATAGTACTATTGACAACAATCTACAATAGTATATTTAAGTTAACCTACTAACCAGTAAGTTCGCTCAAATAATAATTCTACTGAAAACCGAAAAGCTATCACAGCACATAATTTCCTACCAGATTATCAGCTTACTTCTATGTTCAAAATATTTGAGAAACTTTTATTACAAAGGCTTAAAAAGTCAATTAACCGGGATGAAATACTACCGCCTCACTAGTTTGGCTTCCAAGCAACTCACTTAATAACCCAACAAAGCTATATAATAATAAAATTCTTCTACATAAAACAAGCCTTTCATCGTGTGAGGTACAACATATTACTATTTAAATTAAAACTTACTGCCTCCAATTAAAGTCCTACCTGAATGACCGCTATTTTTAAACTAAATACAATCTGGAAACATCCATCTACTACCCAAGGTAGTGTGGGGGCCATTTATCTACCTAATTTTTATTGCCGACATCCTCACAACAGCCAACACCAGAATTGTTATCTTTACTGACGATACCGCATTAATTGTTACTAATAAAAACCGCTCTAATCATCTTCAGAATCACTTTAATCTCCTTGTAATCTGGCTCACCAAATGGAAAATAACTGTCGATCAACATAAGTCTGTGCATGTCACATTTATAACTCGAAAGGCTGAATGTCTCAAAGTAACAATAAATGGATTCGTCCTCCTATGAAAGACGAGATAAAATACCTAGGTTTAACACTTGATTGAAAACTACATGGAAAGCTCACATTACAAATAAGAAAAAATCCAAACTTAAGTTAGACAATAAGATTTTCTTATATAAATAAATGTATAATTTGGACTGATGGGGTACAGCTTTGGGACTGTGCTAAACCTTCTAAAAATATTAAGAACAATGTTCAATGCTCCCTGATACCTCATCAATAAAACCATACACATGATGATTCAGGCATCCCCTTCGTCGACGATGAAATCTGCAAGCTAATCAAAAGATACTTATATAATACCCCTGGATATCATAACGAAGAAGCAAGTACTCTTAGGATTCCACTAGAAGTAAGAAGACTAAACAGAAGATATAGACCATATATATAGATCCGAAGTTGTAATTAAGTTATCAGTCCAACCAGTCACTTAAAAGCTGTTAATGCGGAGTGTAGCCACTTAGCTATTTATCCCTCATTGTACAATTCCTTAATTATATTCACTTATTTGCTCCTTTAGAGCAGATTGTAAATCTTGACATAATAAAAAAAATGTGATAGTAAAATTTAGTTGGCTAAACTTTTAAAAAATAGAATAAGAAATTCTGGTAAAGTAAGACATTCCAATATTCTAAAAAGTGTCTTTATCCTTTATAAAGGCAAATAGAGATGATTTTGTAAAAGTCAGAGACATTAGAATCTGTGTGGCAATCTGGTGGTTTAAACCTTTTAAGTCTATTAGATTGCGCACGATTGACTAGCAGGTTCACAGCGTAAGCATTTGAATGACATTTTTAATATAATAGGAAGCATCACATATTGCACGAAACACTTTGCTTTGGAACCTTTCAGTTTGAATGATTAAGTTGGCTGCTATACTCCATAGTTTGAGACCATATGTCCAAAGAGGTTCGATTTGTAGATTAGCAACTTGCTGGAAAGCGATAACTTTGATGTATAATCTCTCAGTCAGTAATACTTTCTGAATTGGAGACCAAGCTGTTTTTATTTTTTCAAACATGATTTTTCCACATCAGCTATTTGTCCAGACTTAACTTCTTGTAGCTATGTAAGTTTTTTTTTATTTCATACAAGTTCAGTTGCAGAGACCGTTGGATCTTTGTGTTTCACCGATACTACCCTATAGTCTGCGAAAGTTGTGATAGTAGAGACATTTGCTGTAATGAATGTGTAAAGCATTTGACTTAAAATAGTCTCTTGGGGAACGCCTGATTTAATAAGGTGTAGTACTGTAATTTTTTTGTCCGTATTTGACTTAAAAGTAGTTTTCTTCCAGGAATAATATAAGTATAACAAAGTAACAGTAAGGGAGGGGGTAACGTTGCAAAAATAGCCCCTTTAACCGTGGTCGCACATACCAAATATGTAGTAGGAGATTGGTTCATGGTGACTGGTCCTCAACTATGGGTCCAAGTGCTACGTCCTTGAAAACTAGGTTGACTTACAGGTTAAACTAAGTGAGAGTAGTCAGATATGGTAAAGTGTAGCATCTGATCCAGAGTAGGTGGCTACAGACAGTGTCTGTTCTCCAGTTTAAGGCGGATGATTTCAAATCTAAAAAGGCAACAGAATACCACTCGGGTATATGATATCTAGAAAAAATACTACGGCAAGAAACCCATTACAAATAGCCCCTAATTCCGGGAAGCTCTTAAGGGTGCGAAAAATCTCCCGGATCAAAATAGTGAAGTCCACAACTCTAATAGGAACGTGAAATGTGAGAGAAATCTATTTGGACCCGAAAATTGGATAACTTAATTAAAGAGATATAAAAGATAGAAATAAAAATATTGTACTACTCTGCGAGCAACGTTGATGCTCCAACGAAAATACTACGATTCTACAATACAATTGAGAACGTCCTTAGATCAATAAATAAAGCATTACCTTAGAAATTGGGGACTATAATGGAAAAGTTATGCAAGGTCGCCGTGCCGGTATAATAGCTGACCACGACTTGAGCGAAAGTAACAATACAAGCTGTGTCAATTCTATCAAGAAAGAAATATGGTTTATGCTACTAAAACGTCATCTATACACGTAAAATTAAAGACCAGTGTAGAATTGGTAGGAAGCTAATGTCCTGGATGGGGAACATCTACGAATGGACTGTTATCAAAGGTGCAAAACAGCTATTCAGAACGGCAATGAAAGTGGACGCTAACCTCAGGGATACCCGACACAAAACGCGAAAAAAGAAAATGCCCGTCGTGTCACATTTTTATATTCTTTTGCTTCAAAGATTTAATTGACGGTATCTATCATCCTGTGTCTTTGTTCTAATGTTGAATGTACTTTTCTAAATCTGAATTGGTTGAGATTAATTTAAATCTTTCAACAATGGAATTGAGTTTTTTGCAAGCAATTCCTCTAATAGCATGCCTAATTGTGATAACAGTCTTATGGTCCTGTATGAAAAATCTTGCTTTGTGGTTCGCCAAGTTTTGCTATTAGAATCACTTGGGTAACTTTCCGGCAGCCGTTAAGTACGATAAATTTAATATTGCATTGTATATCGGCCTCTCATGGGGAAGTTCTTTGCTCAGTTGTCCGATGATAAGGTCAAAGCTTGGAGCCATTCTGGAGTTAAATTGTGTTTGATCATTTCCTTTATTTCTGTAACTGTGAATAGGTCAGGGCATAAAAATAAATGTCTATGACAACGGTTAAAATATTGTTTGAAGATAAACAGCGAAAACATAAGCTTTTTGTTGGTTTGATTTCGCCCAAGAGCTATCTTCTTTTCTATTGGACAAAGTATGAGTTGGAGTTCTGCCATTGATGATGTTACTTCTTTTCTGCAGAGTATAATCTAAGTCTAGGTAGCAAGGTAGTCTTGAAAAATTAGTTTTTTGCCTTTTGATTAATTCTTTAAGTTCTGCTAAGCTTTTATTGTAGGGTCTTTTGTGTGAATGTCATTGAATAGACTGCCAGATTCTTCTTAATTTTATTTTTTTCGGCAATGTTTTCTTGATTACCACATGACATTGTATTGAATGTTCCAAACTATTTTCATTCAAGTTTTGAAATATTTTTTTAAATCAAATTTTTTAAGTCCATGTCTCACTTTTGTTTAAGATTAGAGGATAATAAGTCCACTTAATATTGAGCTGTGGCAAAAGTGATTTTAGTTCAGTAGCTTTATACAAAATATATACATTTCGATGGTGGGGATACTTAACTTCATTAGTTAGCTTCACAATCATATGCTCATCTATCGACCACAACTCCTGCAGTGTAAGGAGTTGTTTATTATCAATGAGATCTCATTTGCCAAAGGTATTATTGTATATATGACAACAACTTTCGTTCAGTCCTCGAAGATTAGCTCAATTTAAAATTTTTTTTTGATCTTTCGATCACGGATTAGGATCAGTTGCAAGAGCTAATCTTAGAGAAATCAAATCTGTCTGTAGCGTTAGATCACGAACAGGTACTGTAGCAAAATGCACAAATACATGCATGCTTTATCTTATGCGTCAAAGCTGAACTAATAGGTAACACACCCTCTGCTGATTAACAACCACAGATGTTGTTCAGAAGCTGCTATTTTACTACTATCCTATTCCCATACTTGGTTCGATTACACCAAAATGGGTAATGAGAAGTGATGCTTCTATATCAATATTGTGCCTACAAGATGGGATACAATACCAGCCAAAATAAAAACGCCACCTACAAATCAAGCTCTGTGTCTGTTAAATTTTTTTAAGCATTATGCACTTAAGCTGCCACCGCAAATCATATGGTCGTTAAGCTGTACAGCGAGCAATTTCAACGTGTCTGCAAAAAAAATTTACAGAAAGGCTCGAAAAATCATGTGATATTGTGTGAAGGTCAGTACGATGTAGTATCATATATCATAGTATATGTAAGTATTCAATTTTTTGGAATCTAACATTTATAATTTTCAAATATATTTAAAAATAATTACAAAATTAATTACAAACAGCGTGGGGAATATTTTCCAAAATTAAAACTAGTCATTTTATTATCGCACTATGCATATTGTATAATTATTCCAATACTATATATAAAATAATAAAAAAAAGTACGCAAATATTTGGTTGCCTGCCATTTTAGTTATTTAGAAAACAAAAATCTACTCGATTTACAGAACTGTTTAATATTTGTGAAACACACAGAGCACAGTGCAAAGTCAATAATTTTCATTTTTCATTTATTGGACTCAAATTCCAAAATGACGCCCAAGCTATATTCCACGTCATAGCATTTGAAATTCCACTGCAAACATTAAAGTTACAAATACAAAATACTAAACGATGCCAGTTAGCAACAACGTGATGATAAGAGAATCAGAAAAATCATAGACCTTAATGTGATTGGAATTTAGTGTGATCTGTAAGTTATCTGTAGAATTTTTTGGAATACGAATTGCCAATATGTTTACTTAATACATCAAAACTGAATTTTATTAAACATTTCAATAAAAATAAATGATGCCTGTAAAAACTTATCTTTATTTAGAGAATAGTAGATAATCAAAGTCCAATACTCAACCCTCAATCGACAGATGAAAAAGAGCGTTTATAAATATTTCTTTGTAAATTTTTCCTACGTTTATTTTATAGAGATTAATAAAAAAAAATGAAAACATTGGAACTATCTAGTATAATGTAAAAAGAAACAGATAATACTTGTTTATGATGTCTTGATTAATAAAAGGTCACTAAGTGTATCAGATGAAATTCCCATGATAACATAACAAAAGTTAATTTTTAATACTCAAAGCCAGCCACATCTTGTCAAATTCCGGACAATTTCGATATCATTTCGAGTACATTAAAAAAATTAAATATAAAAAGGAAACTAGAAACTGAATTAATTCTGTTAGTAGTTCATCGGGTCTCGAAGATCGAGTTTATTTAAAGCGAATTCAGTCAGTGGAAGACAAAAAATAATTGAAGTATCTAAGCCATACCGCATGAGATTAAAGATTACAATTGTCATTCTTTATACGTATGTCATTCGTAACAACCTTTCGAAAATATTGTACTTTAGGTCTCATCGTATTAAAATAATTTAATTTATATGTTCAATAGAGGTTTTATCATAGTTATTTTTATCAAACGATTTTTAATACTCAGCCAAAATAACATATAAGAAATAGAATCGCTGTCCAACTTTTCAAACAACCGTAAGATGGTGTAACTGCTCCAAGGCAACAATGTAAATCAACTTATTTACGCCGCAGTCATTAAGACTTCAAAAGCTACTAAATGAGTGTACTTGTAAAAAGAAGTTCTATCGTTCCACGTTAGCATAGAAATCATACAAAAAAGAATTTTTTGCGTTCGGCTCTTTGATGTAGACTATTTTTACAGTTTTCTATATTGTAGTCGGACGTTTATGGCCACTTAACATTGCGTGAATAATGCGAGGTGTCCTCCAAAAATCTGCTTATTGAATGAGGTACGCGCTTTTTTACAACTTACCAATTAGGTATTTTAATACCTCGTCTATATCTAATCTAAGAATGCAAACTAGTGACTTTTAAAGCAGTGAAAAAGTATTGCTCTAATTATATATAATACTCCCCCCCCCCAAGGGGAAAGGCCAAAAACTGAAAATTAATAGACTTCTTTATTTCCTACGGCTTTCATGTACTCTAGAATCTTGACTCCTATCAGACTAGGATAAATAAAATGTTATAACAAACAATCAACATTCAAATATATAGAGCAAGCAAGTTACAAATAGCAGTAAAACAAAAAATTACTAAAAAAAACAAATATAAAAATGTACAATTAAAAGTATGGGTAGAATGGTAAAAACTGAACGGGCCAAAATTTAGAGTAAGTTTTGGCAGATAACTTATTATGCTACCCTTATAACTAATTTTTGAAAGGCTGTAATTTGGCTAAATGCATGATTACCTGGTAATCAAACGTAATAATCCGGTCAATGATGAATTAGTGCTGCTATAAACTCGAGTATTGCAGCGCGATTCGTCCGTGCATTTATTTTATTTAATTCGCCTAACATCTGAGAACCGCACGGCTGTCTTAGCAGCTCCCGCTACTACTCTCGGCTGCGGTAAATCCCGCCTTTTCCAAACGCACCGCGAGCAGTAATTCATCATTGGCCAGGTTACCTATTACCTGTGATTACCAAGTAATTAAGCATTTGCCCAAATTATAGCACTAGCCTTTTTATTCAAGATTTTCCATTTAACATGGTGGTATGGCTTTCCTGAGACAATTATCAAACACCATGTGTATTGGCCAACTACGTTCAATTCGCAAGCAATGACTTTAAACAATTTAAATTAGTATAGAAAAAGACCTATACGAATAGATAAGTAACAGTAAAATGTGCATGCGCTAACATAATCATGTAATATGCGTTTGAGAAACGCGTAAATTTTTTTGTTTTCGTTATTTCAATCATTCAACCATTAGTTCGACTGTAAAGTGTTCCTTAAGAATATTTTTAAATAAGTAATTGGTGCGACTTTTGTGACTTCGAAGAAAAATTTAGAAACAAGTGGCAAAAGTTCCACTCCAAGATTAATCATTTTGGAGTGGAAAGTTGATGAGTTTAAATCTAAAAAATGCATTGTCCCGTTTAAACCGTGTGATTGCTGTGGGTGTGATGGCAATCAAAAAGAAAACTCAATTAATCTAGTCATTCTTAAATGTTTTCCTTTTCGATTGGAAAATTCTCACTATCGTTAGCTAATAATAAGCTGTTCTGAGAAATTAGGATTTCACAATAGTATCTTTAAATTAGAATACAACAAAAATAAAAAATATTGCGTACAAAATGAGGGAAGTGAAACTCATGGTATCCATAGATTAGCCAAAGATATATAAATTAATTAATTATTAGGCAAACTTTATGTTCATTTAAATGTCTTCATCAATAAGTACGTAAGAGAAGAATAAACAATCGCTTTCATGTTGTATCAGAATTTTCCCGACAAAAATGACCTGTACACATATGCTCTCTGCCAGACCGGAAGTGGTCAACAAAAAAGAAGGCAATGAGCATCAACATGACGTTAGTGCCATTTCAGTAGAAGAATACGATTAGTATTGATATAATGGAAACCTGTTAATAAAAAGATTATCAAAGACAGATTTTGGTAAAAAAACAGTGAAGCAACTAATATATTACTGATTAAAATAGTTTTTACAGTGTACCACTTAAAATAATGAGTAACTTATACGACGGTATCGCCAGAGTGGTCCAAGCGGTTGAGGCGCGGGCTGCAATGCAGCTCTCTGATGATTGCCTACTCAGTCACTATAAATAATTGAGTACCTGCGTTCACTCGAACAAGGGGTAATAATGACGGTCGTCTAAGGCGTTGTGCTTGCCACATCGCTCCGTATCAGAGATGGTACGCGAAGACCGGGCAAAAGAAAGCAAACATATGAGAGCCTTAACCTCCCAGTTTGCAGGCTATAAGTTCGATGGGCCTAAGCTTGCCATTATTATTATTATACGATGGTGTTACAATATATATTGATGGAAGGTTTTAACGCAAAGGTAGGAACTAATAATAAAAGAATGGAGGTAATTATGAGCAAATAAAAAGTAGGAGATAGAGATATACACGGGGACATAAAATACATAAAACGAGGATAAGATGCTCAGTATTTAAACGCAAAACATACTATAAAATGGCTTAAATTGTGACAAATCAGAGCGTAGGATACTAATCATATAAGTATAAATCAGAAATTCAGTAGGCTATTGCTAAATACGAGAAATGGGAGGGTCGCTGATGTTGGAAGTGATCATTACTTACTGATAGAAAATATTGAAATAAACATGATGAAAACTAAAAGAAGAAAGTTGAATGAAGACAAAACAAGTAAAGTATGTCGCAAAAAAATAAAATAACAGTTTGGCAAGACTCTATTAGACAAAAACAAACGAACAGATTTAAAATTTTAAGAAAACAAGGTAAAATAAGATAGAATATGATACAATTATTACATCATTTTCATTTTGCTGATGATATTTGCATTTATCACAAGCAACAGCAAGCACGTGCAAGAAAGATTAAATAGTCAGTAACAGGATCAGAAAAAATTGATCCAAGGATAAATATCAGAAAGCAAAGTGTATGGGGTTAAATGTAAGTTGACCAGAAACTTAGTAATAAATAGTATCGTAATAATACTTATGGCGTGTGGTAGGATATTTAAAAACATTCAGAGTCTAACAAATAAAGTAAAAAATGTAAAATTGAGTACCCTATAAAACATAAACAATTTAAATATTGAAGTGAAACTACATATATTTAATACAATAGTGACATTGGTTAGTGCCAGCGTGGTCCCGTGGTTAAGGGACGGGCTGCTATGCTGACCGACCCGGGTTCAATTCCCGGTGCTCTCTGATGTCTGGCGGGTGGCCTACTTAGTGACTAAAAATAATAGAGTAGCTGCGTTCATTCGAACAAGGGGTAATAATGGCGGTCGTCTTTGTCGCGGTGCTTGACACATCGCCTCGCATCAGAGATGGTGCGCGACGACCGAGCAGAGAGAGCGAACGTATGAGAGCCTTAACCTTTCAGTTCGCAGACCGTGCTCCCACGCGGAGCGTATAGCCTTACCATTATTATTATTATTATAGTGACATTGGTTTTGCTGTATGGGTTGGAATTATAATTGGTTACGGGATCAATAAAACAAAAACTATAAATGCTTGTAAATCGGCTTTTTGAAAGGAATACTAGAGGTGTAGTGGTCGGACAATTTTTGTCAGAAAGTTACAAGAATGATTTTTAAATTTTTTACTTGTGATATTCGAACACAAAAAATGGACGTTATTAATTCATCTGATATATGTTCTAAATAGATATGGCATTGGAAGTGTATTTATGTAAACTCACTAGGTGGCTGAGCATCTAACAACCCACTATTCTGTTTGTTGGCGTATTTAGTTGGAAGTTACATAAGCCACGTCACGGATGCGGATTTAGAGTAGAGTTAATATTAACTTTAAGTCAAACTAAGGAGAACCCCTAGTGAAACATGGAATATGATACAGCAAGCATATGGTGACAAGACATCAAAAAGCCTTATTTTTGAATGCCACAAAAGGTTTCGGGAAGGCAAAGATTCAGTACAACAACACATACAACTGCAAATGTGGAACCTGTGCAGCAGTTAGTGCAAGAAGACAGTCGTGTTATTGTGCACATGATATTAGTGCCGAATGGTGAGGTCATAGTTCTCCAACTTCTAAAAAAGTGAAGGGATAAACCTCGAAAATAAAGACAATGTTGATCGCATTTTTTGATGTTAGAGGGTTGGTGCACCATAAATCTATCTGAAGGACAAACCTTAACCCAAAATTTTTATGTTGACGTACTGAAACGATTACATCAAGTAATACATGATTCCATACTGCTGTATTAGTCCAGGAATATCTGGCAAAACATCATAGCCCTGCTCATTTCCCCCCGTATGAAAATGCCGCTAAAAAGGAAATATCGTGACGATATTTCAATAATCCAAACGGCTGTGATAGATATGTTGTAAAGCCTTCCGGATAAAGCTTTCTCCATTTGTTTCTATAACCTCCACAAATGGTAGCAGCTATGTATAGATATGCGAGGACACTACTTTAATAAGATCTAGGACCATTAGTGGATAAGTTAAATATTTTTTTTATGAAATTAGTTCTGAAACTCTCTAAAAAAGTTGTATAAATAGATAACAATAAAATTTGCAAAACAATTTGATACCAATTGTATACAGTAATGACCTCTGTTGTGCATGTATTTTCTCCGAGGAGATCATTTCAAGACTTTTAAGTTTTTCCAATTTGCTTCATACTGTACGTCCTTAGTCTAATCACTCTGATGGATAATGTATGTCAGAGCATCAAGAATATCCTGATATCATTTGTATAATGCTTGAGTGGTAGCAAGATGAGCACTTCATCAAGTTGTGGACAAAGTTTTTTAAAGATAAGGAGTCGTTTTAAAGTGAGACTGCAGAATATACTGACTTTCGACTGAAGAACTAAAAAATGTATTGATTTTTTTTTCTAACGGATGTATGTGGCCAAAGGATTTACTTCTTTTCTTCTAGCCTTTGTAGCACCCAGGCATGTTGCTGGCATTATCGTAGCTCTGTCCTCCACGGCTGTTTCGATTAAAACCTACAAAATCTATGGTCGACATTACAGTACTCACCATCTTCACCTTTATGGCCACAATTGTAAATAAACGTCAAAAATCATTAAACAGGAGTTCCTGTACATAACGTACGTCAAAAGTTAGTTGAATTGTATGAGACACATCTGGCAATTAGCCTTCAAATATGGAATAATATTTGAAATTCACAATCTCTAGGGCATTCTGCCTTAACGCAGTCCGCTAATTGTACAATGAATTTTTCCAATCAGCGAACGAACCCTTAATGGCTAAGAACGTTCTTCCTCCATAGAGTTCGTTCGGCGCACAAAATACTCGTCCAGTTGATATTAGATAGACCAACCAGATTAGCTTGATGCGTTTTCCATTGTTTAACTTAGAAAATAACTGATAAGACAAAATATTTTTTGAGCGGCATACTGTCCTTCAGATTATTTAAAGTCAGAGTTGTCGTTCTGTTAAATGCCATTCTAACCTACTCAAGAAGTTCATGATTTACGCACCATAATGTCTGTTCATCAAGTGATATAATTGTGAGCTCAAAGTTTCTTGCAGGTACACTACAATTTGGGCTCGAAATCGCTATAGCCGATGGCGATGATTGTGTTTGCTGCACATTACGAAAAGAAAAAAGTGTCCAGTTTTGGTATTTTCTTGATCACAACTTCTTGCCGTTCAAGACGCTCTTTGGCGTTTTCTAAATTCTGCTCCACTTGTTTTTTAAATAAATCTTGACCATTTTTGCCGCTCATTGTTCAGCCCTTTTGATAAATGAAATGTGCACTGCTGTTGTTCACTGTATGACTTCTTCTGTTCGACTGTCGCGAATGCCCATCTGCTCCTGCTTATATTCAAACACGCGGTTGTAGGACAAATCAAAAATCTGAATTTTGAACTTAAAGTCGTCGATGAATGTACGATGTCAAAGTTTAATAGTTCTAACCTATGCAGTTTCTCTGATTGAGCCCACTTTTTCCTTTAGTCAACACAAACTTCTGCGCTCTCCAAATCCTGACATTTTAGGCTACAGCTTATTCAGCCTATGGGTTAATCAACCCCTGGTAATAAGTCCAGAATTTCTGTTGAGATTTTATGAATAATAGTTCAGATTAAAGAAAATTTTCTATTTTTGAATTAATGTAATTTTTTTGTAGTTTAAATGTTTACTCATATATAAAAAATACACATAATAATAAGTATTTTACTGCTTCCAATTGTATGTACTTAATTATAGAAAATAAACGATACAAGGTTGCATAAAATTTATTTAAAAAAAAAATAACGCAAAGGGACCTATCCATTTTTTAACAAGAAGTCAACATCGTTTCCTCCTTCCTAGTGCAAGACTGAAGTCAGATTTAAATCGGATCGCATTACGGATGTTAACGCCATTGAGATTCATTACTGCATGATTTGCAGCACCTAATCGCCCTGACAATAATCCATCCCATCAGTAAAACCAGCAGGCGTAATTACGCGTGCATGAGGGTATGGATAGACGTGTTATTTATTAGATCGAGGGCAAGGGCGCTCCGAGAATGGAAAAACAGAACATCTACATGCATAGGGGCTCGCCGACTTGTCGATACAACCCAAACCTCGTATTACAAATAATCTTTTCCAGCTTGGAGCGACCGCTTTCATACATACAAATAAACATTCTGTGGATTGTTTTACTCGTATTGCTCGTAGATGTCACCCTTGGCGACCATCAAGGCGCAGCCGCCACTTGGCGTCGCGTTTCCCGAAGTTCATGCAAATCGGCGGCGCCGCGAGTGCAAAAGCGCTTCGGCTAAAAATACCGGCCGCACAAAGCGGCCCTCTGATTTTTGGGGCGACGAGCACGTGAGGAAAGTGTTTGGTCACGTGCCCGCGTATTTATACAGGGGGTGTCCCACATGGTGATGTTGGGGTTATTTATAGATTGCGCAAGGGTGAGCGAGGGCCCATCTAGTATTCAGTCTAGACGGGCAGGGCAGACGCTCCTGCATGGGGCCCTGTCGTCTACCTGTGAGGGGAGAGGTAACACGAGCTCCAGGTGGCACAAAGCTGCCACTGTTTAATCTCTCGACTGTGGAGTGATGCGAAATGGTTGAGCCAAGTCAAAATCTACGATCGCGCTGCTGGCGCACATTGGAGTCGCCGGCTAAAATTCATTTCGATTGGAGCTTTGATAGTGACAAATTGACGAGTGCAACTCTGATAAAGATGGATTGGTTGGAAAAATTATGTCACGTAATACCAGATGCAATACAACATTTAGCATACAGACACTGCAATAATCTTTGTAATGAATATCTAATTAATTCTTTAAAAATGGATAGTATATACGATCGAAACAACTTTTCTTCATTTTTTCAAGTTTCCATTAAGTTCTGATTTTTCTAAAATACTAAAATTCATTATTAAGTGGCGAAGCGAAGCGGAGTCACTTACTAACTTCATGTTGTCCGTCCGTCCGAGCAAAAACTCGAAAACGGCTGGGAATTTCCAAATTCTGTTTTCACCAATCGACAGGTGACCAAAAGGCTTGTTTGCTAGTGATTTTTAAACTGATTGGTCAAAGGTCAGCTAGACTAAAGGGTTCTCAAACTTGGGAGACTGCTTCGCCACTTCGCTATGCGTTGCAAGCTTTTCAGGTTTATTTAAACCTTTATCCAATACCATACCACTGAATATACGAAGATTTTGTAAATTGCTAGACTGTAAAAAAATTCCCTAATATTATTTGCTGTTTTTCGTATTTACGTTGTAGTAAAAGTTTTTATATTTGAATTCCAGATGGAAACTGACAAAACTGAATTTTTGATCTATTATTGCTGGAAAAAAGAACTGTCAATAAGATATGCTGCAAACATTTGCGATGTCGAGTGACTTTAGTCTTGAAAATCAACCACGACTGTATGTTTCGGATAAAGCAGACTACAATAAGCTGCTTTGGATGCTGAACCTTCACCAAGCACTTGCTCAACTCCAAGAAGCCAAGAAAGCACACACCGACAAGCGAGTTGAGATTTGTTGCCAAAACTAAAAATTCGCTAGTCGATCGGTTTTGGAAGATCACTGGACTGGCAAATGGGTTTACCTTGTTAATTGTGATTGTTACAAGCGCTGGGTTTCTCGGGTCTAAAATCCGCTCCCAGCTGCACGATAGGGTCGTTTTGGCAAGAACATTGCGATCTTAGATCTGGAGAAAATTAACAGTACTGATTCCAAATGGAAAAATCGCAAATGTGGAACTGTACAACGAGCAACTGGGACGTGTTCATGAAGTCTGAAAGCAAATATATCTGACTTTGATCAACCACAAAGCGTGCTCTTCAACAAGATAACGCACTTGCCCATTGTGTCACAGAGAACAGACAAAATTGCTGGACTTACTATAATTCAAGTGTTGTTACATCCAGTTTACGACCCCTATCTTGCACCTTTTGATTATGGTCTGTTTCAATCTACGACGCACTTTTTGCGTTGTTGTCGTTTTGAATCGTTTGATCAATTTGAAAAAGCATTTCAAGAATTTTTAACTTAGAAGTCGGCAGATTGGTACCGTGGACAGAATCGACAACTTATAAAGTGTTGGTAAAAAGTCACTGATAATGATGGGTTGTATTTTGAAAAACAGTGCTGTCTTTGACATTAAGTCGTATATAAAAACCAGTATTGGTTCTATGATACACAATTTAATGAGATTATAAACGTAAATTTTTTTTATTTTGAATAACTTTATATTTAACAATATATCTGTAATATCTGTATTATCAGTTATAAAGCATTTACGTTATTTCTAATTGCTTGTTGGCAAGTTTCTTATTATTTATAGCAGTATCATACTAAAGATCATATGCACTGATAATAGGGCATATTATCTTAATTCTCATTTGATATAATAATAAGTACGGCCTACGAAATAAGGAGATTGAAACTCGCATATGTTTGTTCTCTTGTTGGGGTGGGGATAGGGGGGGCTTGAAGTGCCAAGCACCGCGCCTTAGACGTCATTATTACCCCTTGTTTGAACGAACGCAGGTACCTAATTATTGTTAATGACCGAGTAGGCCACCCGTTAGGCGTCAGAAAGCTCCAGGCATAAACCCGGGTCTGTTCGCACCGTCAACCACGCAACTACACTGGCGCTAAACTTTTGATATTTTTTTAATTTAAATTTAAATTTTAAATTATTTAAGCACACTTTTACTTGGGTTTACTATACAACACTATACAAGCAGAAGTGGCGAGAAGGGGAGGGGACAGTCTTTTGGACTGACAGTTGGTGGGAGATGTTACATAAATAATACGACCTAGCTTTATTTGACCTTAAGCTTCTACAGATTGTGGATCACTTGCGGATAGTTATTTGAGCGCCATATCGCGGGTCAAAATGCATCGCAGTGTCGAGTAGTAAAATGTGTTAATATTTTGCGTTCAATTAAAAAAAAACGAGCCGCTTGTTGTGATACAGAAAGCCTATGGAAAGGGTGGTTTATCGAAAGCACAAGTGTTTAGGTAGTACAAACCCTTCAGAGAAAGAAAAGAAAACGTCTTACACCTCAGACAATGTGGCTAAGGTGAACACGGTTTTGAACATTGACTTACATCCGAGTGTTAGATTGACAGGAGATGAAGCGGACCAAAATCCAGTGTGCATGAAATCATCACGACCGAATTGCAGATGTGGAAAGTTTGTGCTAAATTAGTTCCCAAGGTTTTAATTAACGAACAGAAGAAAAACCGCGAGCTTTAAGACCATGTGAGAAGCGGAATGGACTTTTTGGAAAAAGTAATAATAATAGTTCCTCGTAACAGGCCTTGAAGGCCCTTTGGGGTCGTAACAGGATAGGTCTGCTACAATCTAGAGCCTGCGGTACACAAGGGTAGTAATGTGGCTAGCACTACGTATCGACCGCCTATTATTACCTCAGAGTTTGACCTCCAGGTACTCATTTATTGCAGCCTGAGTAGAGCTGGGCCGTAAAAATGCCAGCGATTGAATTGGCGAGAGCGGGATTCGAACCCGCAATTCTTGGTTTCGTAGTCTAGGTACCTATCCACTAAACCACCACGGCTCCTGGAAAAAGTAATAAATGGTGATAAAATGTGAATTTTTTTGAATACGATATTGAAACAAAAATCAGGGCTCTACGTACTACACTACCGAGTCTCATCGGCCAAAGAATGCTCGAATAAGCAAATAAAACTCTAAATGTGTTGTTCATATTATTATGTTCGTATCACCCGGGTAGTCGGTCAACGTTATCCCAACTACCCTACAGTACGAATCTGGCCTCTCTATTATTGTTTCTTTGTTTCGAATCCATGCCCAAAGGACACCATTTTGGGACTGTCAAAATATACAAACTGCTCTGAAAAGTGATCCAAAAATATCTCATTATTTTTCGGAAATACCTTGCCGTTCATGTATTTTTATTGATATTTCAAGTTTGATTTAACAACAAATTAAAATTCTTGGAAGTATTGTTTACAAAATTATTTTTCGGAAGTTTACCCTGCATATATTGTTCTTCCCTTTTTGGGGTTGTAAGGTCAATCATGGCCTTGTAGGATTGGTTTTTTATGGATCAAAATCGAGTGTTTTTGGTTAGTAAAAAAACCAATTCACCGCGGATTATGCCTTTGCAATTTCATCAAAGAGATACTATTTTTTCCTAAAGAATTTATTTTGCCTGACTACTTCTTTAATATCCAACCATTAGTTTCTTCTAGAAGTTAGAAAAATAAGTCCATTATGTTATCGCCCACTGCAGTTTGTTGGTGTTAGAACATTTTACCAAGTGTCTGTAAGTAAGCTTCAAAGGTCAATTCGTGTGCCACTCAAGATAACGCTTATTAATCTAGTCTAAATATCGAGTTTACCAGATAATACTGAAGATATAATATTTCTATTAAATTCATAATATAATAGGTTTCAAATATATAACAAATAAAATGATATTTTCTCCATTGGTATTGTTAAATAACGTATCTAATTACTTTGATTTATTTTAACCTACAATTGTTAATATCAGCATTTAGCCTCAGATCTCAAATTGCAAATACGAGTAAACGTGCTGACTAATGACATTTCTACTAATATTTTCATAGATTTTCTCGCTATTCGAAACGCAACACCGTTATGCTAATATATGTGAATTATACAAAATAAATACGAGTCTATTACTCCAGGATCCGCATTAAAAAAATAGTAGTTGATTGTGGAAAGTCTGTAATTGTCCTTTCCGATGCCAAAAATTCTGCTTGGTTACACGGTCTAATAAATGCAAGCGAGTTCTGTAATTCGAGAGTTTAACAATCTAATTATTATAACATATATATTACTTTTCTGTATAAATATTACTTTGTACAAGCGGAGCTGAATCTAAAGTTTTTCTTAAGTTTCTTATCAGGTATTCCCATTGTGGTAGCAATCTCTTATTATTTGAACGTTTGGTAGCGTTTGAGATTTGTTACGTTCTATTTATGAATTTGAAAGTGCGCATAAAATAATTTTCGAGTTATCATGATAGTAGAGATGTTTACAAAATTTCAATCATAAATTCTTGAGATTAACTATATCATGACAGTCGACTGAAATTGTACGGTAGCTAGTATATAAATATAATTTCTATTTATTATGCACCATAAGCAGCGGGGGTGGCTTAACTGAAATGCGTTTTGCAGCACATTCTTTATTCCACTCATTTTATTATTCTTTATAACAGTATTTGTCCATCATCGGTGATTATCGCAAGCAAATGTGTATGAATTATTATTACTATATGGTGTGATTTTTTTTCTGCACTATCAGAGTTTCTAAGTATATAAATGGCGAGAGCTTTTTATTCCTCTTAATGCGTGATTGCCATATTTAGCATTTGCTTTTGTTCTTCTCAATACTTTTTAATTATACTTTCATTAGATTCTAAAAAAAAAAATTAAGACCATAATGATTTTTGTTAAACGGCTTTTTAAAGATACATAGTGTTAGTGCAGATTAACTTTATATTATTTTTCTAAATGCCTAATTATTCTAAGAACTTTGTTACGTGAAAATGGTAAATACCACAGAATATCCCAGCTAAAATGCAATATTCTTTTTAGAAATAATAAAGCCTGATAATAAAAGACATCTTTTATCATGACAAAACGTAGTCATCTTATCAATTCTTATCTTCAATCAATCCACGAGTAAGAAAACCTCATAGTATTCTATTCAATTCCTTTAAAACTATCTTAACACATTAGTATATTTCGCAACCAGGAATCCGCTGGTAACTAATAGCAATAATTAAAAACATCTTTAAATATAATCACATGTTGTCGCATGGCTTTTTATAAATATTTTCTTTGTATGTACATAAAAAGTAGAGCAATCTGGACATATCCAAATTAAGATCTTAAAATTTGAAAATACTAAATCTAAAAGTGAATTTATTTTCCTCACCCTTCGTCCTCACTTCTAAAAGTAAAATCAAGCATCAATCTGAGTCATATCTTTAGTAGAAGGATAAGGTATATATGGCATAGAGTGTAATAGGTTCACATGTACATAGTATTAAAAATGGGTAGTCAAAGTTGTATAGTTTTTATAAAACATAAATTTAAAATTTTTCATACTACGAGGGTGAATCAAATATAAACCAGACTGTTGATCTCGGGCGCGCAATATTAACGCGTGAGAGTTCTGGCTTCGTCAGGTGTTGGGTAGGGATGTCAGGAGTGGGGGAAACAGGAGGACGATTTCGTTCCTGTCAGTACCCGTCGTAACAATGTCTGAGCAGGAGGTACCGTCGTCAATTGCGCAGAGTATTATCATTAAATTTCTCGCCACAGAAGGTGTAAACCCGGCTGAAATCCTGAGGAGATTGACTGCGCAATTCAAGGAAGAGACACTGTCACGAGCTAGAGTGTTCACATGGCACAAAAAGTTCGTGGAGGGTCGTGAGAATGTTGAAAATGAGAGCCATGATCGCCGACCTCGCACCAGCATCACCAACGAAAACATCGTCCGCGTTCAACAATTTATTGAGGTGATAGGCGTCTGACCATCGATGAGATTGCATCTGAGATTGGAGTAAGTTATGGTAGCACTTTTTCGATCATCACAGAGGAGCTAGGGTTTCGTAAGGTGTGCGCAAGGTGGGTGCCTCGCCTTCTGACAACTGAGCAGAAATTGCATCGTTCACAGTTGAACACCCTCCCTACAGCCCTGACCTATCGCCCTTCGACTATCACCTATTCGGTCCTCTCAAGGAAGCCGTGGGAGGGCATAGATTCGACAGCGATGAGGAAGTTGAGGTCTATGTGCGCAATTGGCTGGAAACACGACCAACTTCATTTTACTAGGAAAGGATTTCAAAATTAGCTACAAGAAAAATGTGTTTCTAAATCAGGAGATTATGTAGAAAAATAATCTGCTATTCTTTTGTTTCAAGTTCAAATAAAATATTTTTTAAAAAATAAGTCTCCTTTATATTTGTTTCACCCTCGTACTTCTAGCAGGTATTAAATAACTACTGCAAATTAAATGTTCCTGGTCAGCGAATCGTTAAATGTTTGAAGCATGGATAACGTGAAGATAACACGTTTGGGTGTGTAATAGATAAATCATGTTTATTATGTTTAATGACAGTTAATGCATTTTTTGCGCCCAGCCAGCATAATTTCGTGTGTACCGAGTTTATCTTAGTTATCGACCTATACACTTCTAATAATCATTAAACGGTTTATAGTGGGTCGAATGTGGTAAGAAGTCCCATTTCTCATTAATCACCCTGTATATGTAATTGAGTTCTGACAAAATGACTATAAACACAAAATTAATAGAGTGGATGAAAAGCAACAAATATTTTTACTAATATAATACGCTGTTGTTAGTCAAACTTATAAGAATTCAATCCAGATGGTCCATGAGAATCTTTGACGGGTGGGGTATAAACCTACAGGTTTAAGATTTAGGTTGGACAGGAATATTTTTGTTTTCCAAAACAAAAATTGCTATATATATATATATTCAACAAACTTTTTTATTAATTTGAAATAACAGATCAACAAAAAATAAAAAATACTCTAAGAGAATGCTGATATCGAGTGCAAGAAAATAAAAGCAAAATTTAATTTTGGTGCCATCGATAAGATTGTTGATAAAAATTTCTTTTATTTATGTTTTAATTAACAAGTATAAAATAGATATTGTGTTTTTGAGGAATCACGATGGTATCCTCATCAGAATGGCGAATCTTTAGTGGTGACAGTGAGAAAATTCAAAGGAAAATTCGATAAGAAGAGCACTTTGAATCAGTTAACATACAAAAATTTTTATAACAAAAATTTTAATCAATAATTTGATCAAAAAATTCTTTAGTTTTGGGACAGTGGCTAATAATGAGTTGAAGACAGGACGATCGGTCAATGTGACCACTTTCGAGGCCGTTGCAGCAGTGCAAGAGATCTACGAAAATCAGCCCACTACTTTCTACAGAACAGGAGCAGCTCGTCTCAATATGAGCGATTGGTCAGTCAGCAAAATATCGAAAGCGGATTTGGCAGTGTTCGCCAATAAGATCCAATTGCACCAGCCACTACACAAGATCAATTTCGACCAAAGATTTGACTTGCTGACATGTTGGAGAAACCCGAGAGGAAGCAAAAGATTTGAAGCACATTCAATTTAGTGATGAGTGCTATTTTCAGTTGGATGAATACGTAAATAAGCATTTGAGTAAGGAAAATTCTCATCTGACTTAAACTTAGAAGAATCCACCCAAGAAAAGTTAGTGCGTGATGTTGAATCATCTATAGATGCATAATTGGGCCATTCTTCTTCTCGAAATATGTGGATAAAACTGTTTATAGAGAAGGAAATTCAAAGAAATTCTTCCCCGAAATTCAAGAGAATGGTTGCTGAGTATTGGTTCCAGTAAGACAGAGCCACACCCCATCGCACTGAGAACAATTTTGAGTTGAGTTTCCAGTGCAATTGAAAACAAAATTCTCGGGTTGGATGCTCCTAGAAAGCCACAAGGCGGCGTTGATTGGATGAGTAATTTACCCAATTTCAACCCCTATCACATTTTCTCTGGCGTTATTTGAATGATCGAGTGCACCAACCCTCATCAATAACATCGAGAAACTCAAAAATTAGATTGCATGTGAAATCCAAGGTATAATGGCTTTTGAAACTCGACTGCAACATGTGGTTATTAGTGAAAGAGCCCACTTCTAAAACCTTCTCCATTAAATGTCAATTATCACTCTTTCGGTTGTTTTACAGAGAAATGTAAAGGTAATGGAAACAAGTAAAAAACAGTATTGAAAAGTTATAATCGTATCTTACATGTGAAATTAAAAATAAATTTTGTTAATAAAAATAGCTCTTTTTTTCTGTTTCCCTTAAACGTACTGTAATAGAAAGTTTGTTTTTTTTAAATACACCAATCGCTTTGATAATTATCAGATGAACATTACAAGTCAGGAAGAAGAATAAATGTAAGGCTAGCAAGAACAGAAAATTAAAAAAATTGCCGTTTCAGAACGAGCACGTTTATTATTAATTTAATAGTTCCATTTATACACCTATAAGCAAATTTTGCGATTCAAATTAATGCCACATGTTTTCCAACTAACTGTATTTAATTCACGCACACCAACGCTAAACTAATCTGGCTTATTACAAAAGATACATACAATTAATACCTGTAAATGCTGCTACGCGAATTAATAGCACTGTCCTCTATTTACAGTTGCTGCAGTTTCCACTTTAATTGTGCCGCGGCCATGCATCAAAACGAGCCTGTTAATTAACATAAGTAAATTGCCTAATTAATTTCAGCTAATGCCTGGCCCTAGCACAGTTCGATTTATTTTGAACACCAATTTAAAGCAGAAATTACCTTTATCGCAACTTTGCATATTTCTAGAATTAGCGCAAGAACTTTAATATCCCAGTAAAAGGCCAATTTTTCATTTATGTAAAATGAGCGCCTGGAAAATGCAAAATGAAAGATACGAGTGTAGTGCCTTTCCTCTAGAGCCATTTAATACAAGAACTATATATGGTGCCCCACGAGAACATCCCAAAACTTCGTGTAGAGGTTCTTTGAAACAATTTAAGCATAAAAGTTCGAATAAACGTGGGTCAAATTCTCAACCATTTTCGAGGCATCAATGAAGCAAGTTAGGTGTCGTTCGAGGTGCTTGGTCGTTCTAACATTTTATTCTCCCTCCAAGTATTATCATTGTAACTTTCGTTGCTAAGGAAGCTAGGCAAAAATGATACGTATTTAAAAGATTAGTTCTTAGTGACATTGCTCAAGAAGTTTGCGCCTAATAACGGAATCGGTGCCGTTGTTGCCGCCGTAATGAAAAGCCTTCAATGTGCGAGCCGCTGCTGTTGAGACCCCCGTATTGCCCGTAAATGTGCGACTAAAACAGAGTGGAATATTCTGCCAGAAACGCGACCGGTCCAGCGCTACGAAAATACTCCAGAACAAATGCTGGATGTCCAATTACCGAAAGCAAAGTGAAATATTCTAGAGTAAAATAAATTGTGCTATAAATAAACACAGTTATAAAGTGTGATTTTAAATTAACATGTGATAGTACGCATAAATATTATTAAATATTTGAATTTCCGGAAATAATAAAATAGATAGATTTAAATAAACTTAAATGTTTTTTAATCACTTTTACGAGTAAAAAAATTACAATACGATTACCTCAGTTGCTTATCTAGCATAATTTTTATGATCATACAACCTTATGTTTTAGAGGCTGATGTCATCCTTTTCAATCGATGTGCAGCTATGGTGTATAACACTCAACCTTAAGAATCAGGCTTCCCTGGAAAAGCAAAAAATTGGAAACTTCTGTAGATTTTCAGGAACTTGGCGAAGGTTCCGATAATTTATTCGACGCGCCGATGCCGAGCCACGAGCATTCCCGAATCAAGTGGGTAGATACTTAAGCGTGCACGAGAAACAGTCAAGAGGAGACAGTTGCGAGCAGTTGCACACAGTTCACGTGATTTAAAGATAAATTGCATATTTTTTATAAGAAGTGGATGAACGGTGATGTTCGTCAAAATGTATGAGAAAATAAGAAAAATACTTGGACATCATCTTAGACATCAAACTGACCTTCAATCTTCATTTGGAAAAGATTACTAACGACAGCCTTATAAAGCTTGTAGAAGAATAGTAAGCAAACTTTGGGGTCTAAAATCAAGGATGGTTTTGTGGGTATGCAAGAGAGTTATATACGCTTCTATCCTCTGGTCACATAAAACCTTAAACAGAGAAGTAATAAAACAAATTAAATAAACTACAAAGGTTTGCACACTTTACTTAGTGGTGGAATCCAATATGTGTACTATAGAACAGGAACCAACAATGGAATTTTCAACTACATACTTAACGTGAATTTCGATAAAGTTATTACTATTTGAGATTTCCGAAAACCTTTCATGGTACTAATAATTGAGCGGTGTAATGAAGACTGAAAACAGGGGCTGATTCAAAGACAAAGATCTATATAATATATAAATGTTTATTGTTAATGGTCCAACTTGTAGGCTAAGGAAAAAAGAAGAGACAGCAGTACACGTCCTTTGTGAATGTCTATTCCTCGGGATCCAAAGGTTCAAGCACTTCGGAATTCAATATGTAGAACCAAATAAAATGGTGATTGCACTCTTCAACTGTATTTTAAATTTTTAGAGATATAGATCCGATAATGTAAATTATTTCATGGGGCAGAATAGGCCTAGAGTTTCAGTGCAGCGAGTGAAAACCACACCCATAAAAAAGTAAAAAAATACTGATGGTGACAAATAATACTCTTAAAACCCCGTCACGATGTCTGGACATATCCTGTATGCTTGATGCTAGCGAAGATCATTTGATTCATTGTTTTAAGGACAACCAGTTGTGTTTTGCAAAAAAAAGTGTTGTTAGCCAGTAAAAACTAGTTTTTTGAAACAGGTATAACAGTAGAGGGAGAAGAAGAATCAGAATTTCTCTAAGAGTTCAATCAGAATAAGGCAATCGTATCCACATTGGACGATGATAGCGATCAAAATTAATGAGAGGTAAAGTACGTTTGCCCGTATTTTTTATCCACGCTTTATCCGGGTTTCTAATAAATGACGATCGTGCTATCTAGTTTTGCAAATAAAAGCCAAAGACTACTATTGTAAAATCTGCGATAGTGGATCTTTGGTATGAAGCTGGAGAAAGAGAAAAAGGGAGAAACAAAAAATCACACAAAAGTATAAAATTATAAATAAATGTAACAATTGATCGTTGCATTTCGTTATGTTAACTTTTCAAATGCTAAATTAAAACAAATTAATAAACACAGCAGAAAAGTTCGCATTTGCATATAAAGCACCTGTGAGTGCTCAAAGTGGCATGGGCAACCAGTTGCCGCCAAAGAGATGATTAGATAATTAAACAACTTAATTTAGTTTGCAAACGAGAAATCGCAGATTTGATCTTTCAGCAGCATTTATAGAAAATGCTTTATTAACCAAAATATAAAAAACCAGCGACTATTGAATTTTTTTATACTCGCCGAAGTCCAGTAGACGGTGTCTTTATAACATTTTCTACGTCTAGTCTAAAGAAGTTTATTATACGTAAATTCATTTGACAAAAAATTATACAAACAGTAGAAACCTTACGCTACAAAGATTATACAAGGTGTTTCAAATATGACCAGGACTGATTGGTGTGCAAACAAGCCCCACTGCGTAGCAGCTGTGCGAAAAAGTTAGAATCTATTCAGTTCTGTTTTAGAGTTGCTAGTGTTATGAGCGAATAGAAAATACCGCGGAGAGTGGAATAACAAATTGTGATCACATTCCTCGTTGGAGAAAACGTTCGGTTTGCTGAAATTCACCATAGACCCAGAACAGTATGGGAAAAGCGTCTCTCACGTTGGAAAAAATGTGTTGACTCCTGAGAGGAGTTCGTTGAAAAATTACGTATCAAGTGTTTCCAAATTTGGTTTTTTCTTGTAAAAAAAATCAGTCCCGCTCATATTTGAACGTGTATATCTTTGAGATGAAGAAACTAAAAATTTTGTATATATTTTTTTTGTTTAGTGTGGTAATGGCAACAGCTTCGAAATGTTTTAAAGAAATATATTATTTCAAAGAAAAGGATTAAGAAAAAAATTGAAATTGTTTAAAGTAATTAATGCAGAACTGATTAAAAAATTGTATTCACTAATTACAGAAATATGGCGAAAGAAGAATATGCCAGCTGATTGGTTACTGGCAATAATAACTGTGCATAAAAAAGGAAGCAAATATGTAATAGAAAATACAGACGAACATCATTGCTTAATGTGATTTACAAAGTTTTGGTAAATTTAATTAAAGTGAGATTACAAAAAGAAAGTGAACGAGAGATACGTGAATATCAGGTTGGATTTCTTCTTCTTCTTCTTTATCATATGCCCTTCTGTCTTAAAGCGTCGGGGCGGTTGCCTCGATCCACTTCTTCCAGTCTTTTCGATCTCGAACTAGCCTATTCATTTTTCCTTCCTCCCTTCCCCTTTCTCTAACCATTCTGTTTATTCCTTCTATCCATTTTATTCTGGGCCTGCCTCGTCCTGTTGTTCCCCCTGATCTTGTTTGGGAATTCTTTCTGCGTGCATTCTAAGCAGGCTGCATTTAAAAAAGGAAAGTCAGTGGTTGGTCACATATTTGTTACAAAAAATCGAAAAAGAATCCAAATACTGTCTTTCCGACTTACAACAGATTAAATAGAGAAGCAATATTCGAAGCGATGAGATGCCTCAAATTATCAGAAGAATTAATAATTTTAGTAAGAATGGCGTTAAAAAATACTGTTAATAAAATACGATTCAACAGTCTTCTTCTACTCTTATATAGGCTATAAGCCTGTTTCTAACTACACATTTCGTGTAGTACTATGAGCCATGTTGGGCGTACCCGGGCAGATGGCTAGTCTGACCCGCTAGAAGAAGGAGAATGTACTTTACCACCGCCAAAGGTGTTTGTATGATGGCCGGAGGGCACTCGATGTTTGCCGTTATTTTGACCTGGGAGTCGAACCCAGGGCCCGCCGCGCGTTAGTTTGGCAGGCTGAAGCCTTTACGTCGCGGCTGTCGCGCTCTCAACAGTAGTTTATCAAATAAATTTATCAGTAATGTAGACTTGAAATAGGGCGAGAATCTGACATCTACGTCCCTATTTAACGTTATACTTGAGATGGTTCTAAGAAGTGGAATAAAGTTAAAAAATAATATGCTACCACATTCGTATTAGTGCTTATCGTACGTGGATGGTCTGGTTTTAATGTCAAGAACAAGAGAGGAACTAAAAACAATTTTGGAAAACGTGGCAAGATAATTATATGCTGCAGTACTAGAAATCAACATGGAACAATCAAAATATCTAATATTGGAAAAAGAAAAACAAGATGTATTACATAGAAGTATGATAGAGAAAATAAAACTAAAATGGCAGAAAATTAGGATGTTAACAAAAGAGTTGGTAAATAAACTAGAGATTTGGAAAAGGAAAATACGGCGAATTATATTTAAAGCAGTCAAGGAAGGGGACGAACTCAAAAGAAAATAAATACGGAATTGGCAGAAGTTTATAAAGAAGGTGGAATAAAAACGAAATCCAACAAAATTGATTACGGTTGGCTATAACAATGCTACCAAATGTCTAATCAACAAAAAATATGTATAAGCTGTAATTAAAAAATCTAAATAGACTAAAGAAAACTTAAAGAAAAATGGTCAAAAAAATTTGCGTAATTACGAAATAATAAATTGGAAAATGCTGACACTCAATAGGAAAAACTGGAGGAAAAGACTATTAGCCACAAGCTTTCAAGCCTGAAGTATTGATATAATGAGTGGCCCACCGGGTACGCCGGATTCAATTTTAAAATTAAACACACTAAATTATTACTTCATTGAGCACTCGCTCCTTGCCGAATGGCCGGGCGGCCGCTACATTGCCAAACACAAAAAGAGCGTCTGCCACGTCCATTTAGTTTGCTTCCGCCGAACGGAACTTCGATTGTAAGTTAAATTGTTCCACGTTCCCGATTCAGAAAAGCCAATTCATTACATACACACACTGGCGACCTTTACTCGTACACGCACACTTTTCATAGAGTTGACAATAAGCGAATCCATAAAAATCTACATCTAACGACCTCCTTTCGCCGTATTGATGTTTTGAAGTACAAGGATGGTTCTTCATCTTATTTCAACCAGGACATAAGTTCGTATCTGGTCGAGTGCATATAAGGCTAAATTAAAGCTTTACCAACTGGTACCGGCCTTTTCATATTTTTTTTTTATTCTCGAAAATTAATTCGACATGCGATGATCTGGCCAATCGAGTCTTTTAACACAAGATAAAAGCTCTTCGTCTGTCATTTGTTATTGCTCCGTTACCCATGTAATCCATGAGCGTATAAAATTTAATAAAACCACGTTAATTTTCATCACTGATTGAGGCAATTAACTGTTGTTTGGCTCCATCTTTGTGCTAATGTGCAAAATACTCGAAGCTTTGCACCTTTTGAAACAGATGCCGCCCCTTTTACTTGGATGCTTATTCTAAAATAGATGTGACAGAATTCATCCTCCTGTTTTGCTGGAAGACCCTATTACGAATGCTGGACGAAACGACGTCTGATAATAAAGTTTGTCGATAAAATCAAACATTTTAGGTATATAGATTAATCTTTGGTGGCATTACTTTATCGTAAAATTTATGCCAAATTAAACTCATAAATTAGTAATATTGTTTATAAGTTTTATGAAGGTGCAGTAATGCTTACAATTAAATTTTTCAGACACTCGATTGTGTCCAACTTTTCCCTTATTAAGAAAAAATGTATGTATTCGATTCATTCGTTATTAATTAGTGTGTATACATCAAGTTCAGCTCATTCTCTCGGCAACAAAAAGCGCTGTACTGTTAACTAATGCTGGTTCTTTTTATAGCACGCAGATGACTATCTGGCCATTACTCATTTCCCACCGTCACGCTCTTGAACCCAATTTCCAGATCGCATCGTGTATAAGCAAATTCCTTGCCATTTCGCGATGGCGGAGAGGGTTCGGCAGCTTCGCACTTGGCTTCAGGATGGCGCGGATCACTCTCGGCCGCCGCCGAGCAGCTGCTAGCCGCCGCAATCTTCCTAAAATAGAAGGGGGAGCCGAGGACCAGCCCGAGCTTTTTGCCGCTCGCCGCCAGGTCGTGCGCCGCATTTCGAGGCGGAAAACCGAAGACGGCAACGGCCTCACGCATGCGGTCGCTTTCCCGAATCAATACATCAACCCGCAGGATTTATCTATTCCGTCTAGCCGCCCTGACGAGTCATAGTCAAAATATCCTCGAATCGTCCCTCGCTGCGGTAATTTGCTTCGGCAGCTTGATCGGGGAGTGGGAAAATGCCCGTATTGTAGCAAACGTAAATATGCTTTAACTAAACATTTATTGTTATCAAATAATAATACTGTTAACCATTAGAACAAAAATCTATAAGATGTCAAAATTGTACATATTGAAAGCGCAACGAAAAAAATGGTATAGAACTTTACCTAAAAGCAAACCTCTAGAGATATCGAAAATTTTTTCCTTGATAATAACTATTGTACACATGACAATGTGAGCAATAGAAAACTTTTAATAAATGAAAAATATACTGGTAATCACACGGGTGCTAGAAAGTGTTAAGTGGTTCAGTATCCAGTATTGTATAACATCATGAACATTCTTAAATATCTACCAAGATATGGCATTCGCACTGAATACCTACATGATGTAGCTTTGATTAGTGACAGTAAAAAAACATGGTATAATTGGTAAAGTTGTCAAATAATGAGTGAAGACAAAAATTATAGTTATGATAAAGAGTAATACAAAGGTGAATCAAATATAAACGAGACTTATTTTTTAAAAAATATTTTATTTGAACTTGATACAAAAGAATAGCAGATTATTTTTCTACATAATCTCCTGATTTAGAAATACATTTTCCCAACGTGTAGCTAATTTTGAAATGCCTTCCTCGTAGAATGAAGTTGGTCGTGTTTCCAGCCAATTGCGCACATAGACCTCAACCTCCTCATCGCTGTCGAATCCATGCCCTCCCATGGCTTCCTTGAGAGGACCGAATAGGTGATAGTCGAAGGCCGATAGGACAGGGCTGTAGGGAGGGTGTTCAACTGTAAACGATGCAATTTCTGCTCAGTTGTCAGAAGACGAGGCACCCACCTTGCGCACACCTTACGAAACCCTAGCTCCTCTGTGATGATCGAAAAAGTGCTAACATAACTTATTCCAATCTCACATGCAATCTCATCGATGGTCAGACACCTGTCACCCTCAATAAATTGTTGAACCGCGGACGATGTTTTCGTTGGTGATGCTGGTGCGAGGTCGGCGATCATGGCTCTCATTTTCAACATTCTCACGACCCTCCACGAACTTTTTGTGGCATATGAACACTAGCTCGTGACAGTGTCTCTTCCTTGAACGGCACAGTCAATCTCCTCAGGATTTCAGCCGGTTTTACACCTTCCGTGGCGAGAAATTTATTGATAATACGCTGCGCAATTGACGACGGCACCTCCTGCTCAGACATTGTCACGACGGGTACTGACAAGCACGAACGAAATCGCCCGCCTGCTTCCCCCACTCCTGACATCCCTACTCAACACCTGACGAAGCGAGAACTATCGCGCGTTAATATTGCGCGCCCGAGATCAAAAGTCTCGTTTATATTTGATTCACCCTCGTAGATAATAATGTAGACTAAAATAGAATTGAATAAATAATCAAACCTACAAAATATTTTAAATGTCTAGGATTAATGTTGATCATAGGTAATCTTTTTGATTTCATGTACAGTGAACCATGTGATAATGGCCTGAAAAACGACTGAAAGAAAATACGTCTATTACGTATCATGGTGCTATTAATAATGCCGTAGGGAGCATTAATATGTTTAAAGTATACAAAATACAGGCAGCAGGTTAGAATACCTTCAAGATTATTTCCTGGTAAGTGGTAAAAACAATTGTGGGGTACTAATTAGCGAAAGAAGAACAAAATGGCAAGGAAGAGACGAAAAAGGTCTAGGAGTAAAAACTGGCGATGGCACAATAATGTTAGTAAAGAATTTGTCTGCGTATGTAAACAAAAAGCAAAAGAAAAGTAATCGTTCCTATATTCTGTTATAGAGTACACTATATCATTAACAAGATAATATGGCGAAGTATCTATCAAAGTTAGCAGAGAAGCAAATAATGAGAATATATTAGAGTAATTCGTTTTTTAATATAAAAATATTTTAAAGTAGATACAAAATTAAAATTTTCTTGCAGCTACAAGCCAAGTTTTCTATGTTTGGTTGGTAGCACTTTTGGTTGGAACTCACAAGAACCTTTTTCTACTTCCTAAAATGGGGACAGTGACTAAGTGAGCGATTAACAAACATATACTAATTTAATGGTGCCAAATCAGGACTATCGGCAGAGTAAGGTAACAGTTCGATATCATCGAGTTCTTTGGACCATATGTGGTTTGGCTTATCCATCTGTAGTAACACTCGTCCTCGATTAACCATACCAGGGTATCCTTGGTTCGAGACAACAAACGTTGTGTTAAGCTATTGACAGTAAAGCCGGAACCAGCTCAAAGTAAATCACACTCTGTTATTCTAGAAGATGTAAAACATAACTTAAAACTTTTACGTTTTTCAAAAGGTTACGCGATTTAATCTCTACTTAACTATTAATTCGATTTGCTTGGGTTACGAAGGCAGATTTATATTTAGCCAGTGGTAACTATTAAGCGAATAAAAATCCTCGGGATCGTCAAACTACTGTCTGTATCATATATCCGGTGTTCATCTTGCTCTTGTGTTAAACAGTCTATTCATCATCATCACCCAGTCGTTTATTTCGCCCATCGTTGAACATAAGCCTCCTCTAAAATTTTTCATGTTATTAGATTTTGTGTTTCATTCATTCAATTACTTGTTAATATTTTGATATCGTCTGCCCAGCGCATGAGTTGTCTTCCTACACTTCGTTTAATAGCTCTTAGTTTCCATTCCAGCATCTTCGTGTCCCCATTTTTCATCCCTCATCTTAGCTATATGCTCTGCCAAATTCCATTTTAGGTTACTTATTCTTTCAGTACCGTTGTGTTCTTCTTAATTCTTCATTTTTAATTATATACCAAAGTATTACTTCAATCATTGATCTTTCCATTTTTCTGTTGTTTTTTGAGTCAGTGTCAAGATTTCCGTTCCATATGTGACTGGGGACGTTACCTTTAAACACGTTTCTTGGATGAACACATTTGCATTGGTGATATTGCTAGTCACTGTTTTGAACAAATTCTGGGCCGTACGATTGCGGATTATTCGAGCGCATCAGCAATACTTTCCCCTAACTTTCAGTAATGCTGAAAAATAATCAATATTACATATATACATCCATATTGGGTATGTTGCATGCTTTTTTAAGTTCTAGTTCCAAGAGATGAAGTTCAATACAATAAAGGATAATCTACAAACTACTCTTCCTCCCCCCTCTCTCTCTCTCTAATGTGAAGTACAGCTTATCAAATAAAATGTGGCTCTAATTGAAAGCCGTAGTTATATTGCTTTTTTGTTTTATGGTTAGCAATTATAATACTTGAACATAATGTTAAATATAGAATGTTATAAAAAGAACAACGAGTTATTATTAAAATACATTGCAAATTCAACGAAAATTTTGAGGAAACGCTAAGAAAACTCCGTGGGATTGTTGGTCGAGATTGTGCACCGAATGAAGCAAGTATTGATAAAACGATGAATAATGAATAAATCTTCCTGAATATTAGCGTAGATTAAGCTCCTGTGAGAATACAGCCATAGTTAGTCAAGGTACTGATGCTAATTTGAAAACATAAGACTCGGAAGCGTGCACAACAATTGGATATTTCGAAAAGCTCCCTTCAGTGAATACTCACTAAAGATCTGCACCTTCATACGTACAAAATTCAACTAACGCTAGAGAGCTTAAGCTTGATGATCATTCTTATTGTCAACATTTCATCAATTGAGAACTTGAGAAGTTCGTAAATAAATATTCTCGCATTTAGAGTCCAGATAATATTCGCTTAACTCATGAAAGGTAAATGCAATCCCAGCGAGTCAATATTTGGTGTGGATTTTGAGCAAATGGCATAATCGGCCTATACTTTTGCAAAGATGATGAAAATGCTGCAACTGTGGCGATTGTTGCCCTTACATGGTAATCCGTTGGTTTTTTTTGGTACCAACCGGGCAATATGAATCTGGAATAATGTGGATGTGGTTCCAGCAAGAAAAAGATTTTTAAGGGATCCCCAATTTTTTTTAAAATATTTTTACTTGCTATTAATGTCAAAATGGTTGTTAAATAATACTATGCTAAAAAGTTTTACAGTTCACTTAATAAACTAATATAAATTGTTACGGTCTTAAACTAAACTGCATGCAAATGCACAGGTAATGAACACGCAAGGTTTGCCTCGAAAGTAAGAAGCCAAAATTAATATAGTGAAAACAGTTTCTGCAACCACAATATAAACTGCCATATGCGAAAGGGAGCAACTTGGATCAGTGAATCTGCATCAAATTTTGTGTGAAACTGGAACATTTGTTTGCAGAACAATTAAATCAATAAAAGTATGGTATAACCAATACAGAGATGGATGGGAATCTGTTATAAGTGGTCCATGTTTTAAAAGACCAGTAACAAGAAGATCATCAAAAAATCTTAATCTTGTACGGACTATAATCGACAAGGATCAGCGACTGACTGTCCGAAAACTACATTATATATATATATATATTATATAATATTGGCCCGAAGAAATGTGTTATGATAAAATTTGTTTTGCGGTTACTGTTACAAGAGCAGAGTGCTGAAAATACTAATGGCTTACTTGAATATTATAACCAGAGATGAAATTGGGATATACAGCTACAATTCGGAAACAATAGCTCAGTCGCCCAATAGAGAGAAGACTCTAAGCTGTTTACTTTACGGTGACTGAGGTTACGTACAATGTTCTTGTATCTTGTACCATATTTTTTGTTGAGGTGCATTTAGCGGAACCCACCTAAATATTCAAAAAACAAAAATATTTTCGTACCACTATAATTAATTTTTTTTATAACGCCAATATTTATACAATCTGCCAATTAATATTAGGCTATAAGTATTCTATAGGACTAAATATAGGTAAATGAGTACAATAAGACATGTGGGGTAGAATTCAGCGAAAACTCCCCTTATGTACCACTATAATAAAATAAAATCAGTGTGAATTCTTTTTGCGCACTTACAGGCACTGCAGCCGCAAGGGCTTATTGTGCCCACTAACATGCACTTAAATGCTAGGACATTCACACACACACCCATGGGTTGAGCGAGACTCGAACTCGCGCGCGCCGGCTAGAAGACAGAGGCAACTGCTTGAACCTGCTGAGCCACCACGTCCCCTCCGTTTGGATATACAGAAATGGGTAGTTATACAGAAAAAATCACAAAAAAAATTCGACAAAGACAAGATAAAGGTGTTAAAAAAGAACGGAGAATGGTGACAATTTTATTATTTAGGGCAAAAAAATTAGTTTTTAGATCATTCTATCTATCTCTTTTGAAAGAGAATCTTCGTCGTAAAAAAGGGTCAACTTGTTAACATGACTGTGGCATTTACGAGAATCGCATCACTATAACTGCTTCTTCTAAATAAATTCATTATTAATTTACAACTCATATGCTGTTCAACAGGCGAACCTACGCATTGGCCTGCAGATAGTCAAAAATACTCGACCCGTTGGATTTATGTGTATTCAAAATTTTTGTGTCGAATCGTTTAACAGACAAAGTCCTGTCTAGACCTCTCCCACGACCACAGCTCTATTCTAATTACAGTTAATGTAAATGCAATTAATCTACCTACGCTGCATAATAAACAAACGAAAAATTATTCATATGATTTCTAAAATTAAAACTCCTTGCCTAATTGAATAGTAAATACGACCTAGATGTAGCAGTTCAAAATTTAACAGTAAATTTAAGAAGCTGCCTGGGAATCAACTCCGGATACGGCAAATTCGGATGGCTCTACTGTTTAACTATAATAAAATATAAGATTAGAGAAAAAAGAATTCTGAAAAGAATTGGCAAGTGTCACATGGCTCCCTTCGTATAAAATGCAGTACAACAGTGCTATTTAAAAGTTAAAAGAATTATTTGATGGTTATGAAAATCATGATATTCAAAACCATCTAAACAACTTATCGGTCACGGAAGTTACTAAATCAACCGACGACAAATACAGATCTCGCCTATCAGGGTTGAAAATAGCGAATAGGTAAGACACAATAATGCAGCATCGGAAGTTACGCCTGCTGAGGAAACCCACATTCACAAATTTTTTAACATACTATTTCAGATAAAGCCACCTATTGTCATTTAAAAAAATCAAAGTTAATACAATCCAGATTAAACTTGAACCATTTTCCTGTATTTGATCTAATTACCAAGAAATCTCGAAAGAACTTCTAGATGAACGACTCAAAGATAATAACAATGATTTTTAATACTTAGGGCATGGATCCTTTCCTGCTCAGTGGGAAGTAGCACAAACAATCTTAACACCTAAACCAGGCAAACTACCAACTGAAGTACAATCGTACAAATTTATCAGCCTACTGCCAATAATATAAAAAATATTTGAAACAACTTCTGTTGCAAATAATGTTCCCTCTCTCCCAACGGTCAAAATAAATTAATACCAAGAAGTCAATTTCACATTGAGTTGCCATTAAAATAAAACATGATCTAAACAGCAAAACATAGTACCTCAGAATTTATAAATTTAACTCTGGTATTTGATAAAGTGCGACGCTTAAACCTTTTAATAAAATCGGCCTTCCACATACATTCTTATAACAATAATAGACACTTTTTGGCGAATTATGGAGATGCTGCCATATCTTTGTCGCCCAGTACATCTAGAGTTATCCAGGACAGTATGTCCGGCCTAGTATTATACTTTCTATATACAGTCGACTTATCAACAACCAGAAATACGTACGATACTTTCCATCTTTGCCGACAACACGGTATGAATAGCTTCACACGATGTAGTCTCGAGATACTTACAGAATCAACTTAGCAAAATATAAATATGAATCATTCGAGTTAATGTGCAAAAATCTGTCCAGATAAAATTTACGACCCAAAGAGAAATATGCCTCTTGTCCGACTAAATGGAAATCTCTTTTCATAAAAAGAGGAGAAACCAAATACTTCGGTATCCATTTGGATCGACGACTATTATGTGGACTACATATACAGCATGAGACTTCAGCTAGGTCTCACCTTTAGAAAATACTGGCTTATGGAGGTATTTAACAACAGTATCTTTAGAACAAGCTGCTCTTGTACAAGGTTGCCACCTATTGGAGCTAGCGACTCCACCCTAGCAAAACTACAGCGCTATCAGTCTAAAGTATTATGAATAATAATCGACTCCCAAATCGGGCACTGTACACAGACCTCCAAGTAAATACGGTTCCAGAGACAAAAAATTGGTCATAGAATACTAGGAAAGAATTAGAAATTAGCCAAATTCTTTAACAGTCAAACTCTTGACGATTCAATCGGAAAGAAGATTAAAACTGCACGATCAGCTGGATTTACCAAAACACTTCTAAGTTGCAATTTAATTCCCAAGTTGTCACAACTAATATATTTTGAATTTTACATATTATTTCTTACATACATGTGGAGTACGTCAACATAAACCTACATTGTAACATGTCCTTTGTAATTCTTTTACTTAATGTCTTGCGGATAGAATGTAAAATTACTAATATATAAATCTTAACGCTATTCATGTATCGGTTAATTAAATATTGGAGATTTGGAGTAGAATTAAACATGTATGTATGTATGAACCCTAAATGACCCCAATTATGTTTATATATATATATATATATATATATATATATATATATATATATATATATATATAAATACATTTACTTTAATAACAATAATAGGTTCTGTATCACGGAAACTGAGACTTACTTTGAAAAGCAAAAATGATTTTCAAATAAAAGTTAGTCTTACCCCCTAAAAAAATTACACAAGTAGCAAAATGCTATAGTCTGCGATTACTTATCTTATTACGTACATAAAAAGTTTTAAGCGTGTAACACTTAATACTGGTAAGATGTGAGTTACCAGTATTAACCAATAATTAGTCGCAGCAGAATTCGGCTATGAATATATTTGAGAGGGGTAGACAAAGTTTTATGTTGATGTTATAGAAGTATGCATTAAATAAACCTAACGCTAGTATAAACGCCTCCCATTTTTTTCATAAGTGTAAAAAGGATCAGTTACGTTAACGACATTTGGTAAAAAGGGAGAGCGTACAGCAATTTAGGGATGTCTATAAATATAACAAAAAAGGGGATAGGGGTCGCCAAATTTATAAGCCCAGGCAAAAGTGATGAGTATTTTAATGGCTGAATTCTCGTCCAATAGGTATTGTAGAATAATTTTATTCAAAATTTGTCACTTTTCCTCCGCAATTTCCAACAAACGTTCACGTCTCTATTATTATAATTAATTAGATGTCTAATTCATCTAATATGAATATTAAAAAAGGAAACTAACGAAGTGCTGATACATCAAAAATGTTGGGAGCTTACACGGGCCTATCAATTGCGCCTAATTAGGGACAAAAATGTTTTATGGCTTCGCGCCGAAATTCCGCCTTTGTGCAGCAGGAGCATTCACACAGCATAAAGGTAATTTTCACGTTGCATCCCAGCGATTTTTATCTAAGACGTAATAAGTAATTACAAGCGTTGTCCGTCCGTCTAAATCAGCTCTGCTAATTTAATTTGCTGCCTGTTCGGCCAGTACTAACTACCGCTGGGCCAAATTAGCCGAAAGCCGACCAAATCTGGGTGGATTCTAAAAATAGGCCTCGAAATGTGAATTAATGAACGAAACCAAAATTAATTGGCCCGATATCTTAATAGCATTGCGAATTGATTCATTGCGGTAATTATCTATAATTATCAATTGTTATAATTAGTAATCAACTAATAACAATCAAGAAACAGTTAAAAAATTGTCCCACCGAACAACAGAAGATACACCTTTTTATTTAGTGGGTACAAGGAATAGTTCTATTCCGTAATCCAGGAATTTGATTGACTAATATCAGGACAAGACTATGCAAATATTCGCTACGATTGCAATAAAAGAGTTGATGCACATGTATCGTAGATTCAGTATTATTAACATGCCGTTTTCGGCGCAACAACTCTGCGTTGCAAATTTATTCAAACAACTAATAAAATGCAAGATTAACAGGTTGACCAAATTATAAATTAGGAACGATGCTTAAGCGTGAACTAAATAGGGTAATGCTCCGTTGAGTCGGCAACTTCAAGGTGAGTGACCCTCGTTTCATACCAACGCTGACACAATTATTCCAGTCTAAGGAGTGGCCAGTCACGTTTTTAAATAGAGTTGCCTTGTATGTCTTTCCAGCATTTCACTGTAAGCCGCTGAAACAAAATAAAACTGGAAGTTTAAAAGTTTAAATAATTTAACCGGATTGCTTCTTCAAAAATTCCATTCTACGTTTTAAAATTCATTAAAACTGTTTCCGACTATTTTATTGCTTTTTAATTTTGAGAAAGAGAGTTTAAAGCACACACATTCATAATTTATCGCTAAATTAAAATTCGTTAAATATAAAGTTTTTAAAGTAAAGTGTCTGCTTGAATAAAACACATACTCATACTATGTATTTATTCATCCAAATTAATTATCTCTCTTTTTTATTGCGACATACATATGCCAACGTTTAATCCAATCTTGGAAACATTTTCCATATTCAGTTTTGGAATTCCCATCACCACTTCCTCCGATTTTTGTTTTATCGATTCAACAGAATAAGATCTGGTTGCTCGAAATAGTTTTTATTTAATAGACTAAAATGAAAAAAGTCATATGGTGCCATATCTAGAGAATACGGTGCTTGTGGAGAAACATTTGTCGAATTTTTGGAGAAAAACTCATGAGTAATGATTGTTGAGTTTTGTCGACTTACAGATTGCGTCTACTGAATCTTTTTATATGTCAAGGTCTTCAGCAAGCTCTCTTATAGTCAAATGACTATTTCTCATTACTTTATCTTTAATTTTCTTCAGTTATTGATGTTGACGGCCGCACAGAACGAGATTTACCTTCTACGAATTTATGACCTTCGAAGAGCTTATACCCTATTTCTTGATAAAGATGTCACTGAATGCTTTCTATAGTATTTTATCCGTTTTAGTAACATTAATTCCTTTTTTGGCCTAACTAGCTTGTCCAGGTATCAAAAGTTGGGAAGAAGGACCGTCAGGGCCAACGAGTAAATAAATAATTCCTTTTTTAACACAAAATGTAATGCGTTTTTTTCTCAATAATATTAGACATTTTAAAAATCAAAAAACAACAACAATGGGTTGATATAAATGAATTTCTATAATTTATAAAGCCAGTGAAAATTTGACGATACAAACTAAACATGAAAGTATAATAACGGCCATAGCAATGAAACACTTAAAAAGGATAACGGACAAGGCAATGTTTCATAGAATACGAAATGAGGAAATAAGAGAAACTTTACGACAGGAATCAATAGTGAAGAAAATCAAAAAGAAACAGTTAACATGGTACGTTCATATGCAACGAATGAAACCAGAGATAATATGCAAAAGTGTTCGAAGCAAGAAGTGCAAAGAAAAGAAGAAAAGAGACTCAAAAAGAAATGCATAAGTCAAATCATGGATGTGGAAAAACAAGACGAAAGACTGTAAACGAAATGAAAAGTTTAGCAAGAGACAGAAAAAAATGGAAGAAATGAGTTAAGGAGGACTGGGAAGTATAAATACGACGCTAGAAGGCATAATAATAAGAGCGAAGAAGTAGAAGAATAACTTCTAAACTAATAGGTGTATAAATAAGTACTCAGCTTTTTTCTGCAAAATTAAAGTTTTATTTAAAAACAAACAAAAAAACCTTAAGTATCAAAGTATTCTCCGTTGGCATCGATGACCTTTTGCCATCTTTCGAGTAGCTTGCGAATTCCCTGGTGATAGAAGCTCACCGGCTTCGAGACGATAAAGTTATCGATGCATTTTCGGACTTCTTCTTCTGTTTTGAAGTGCCAAGTGATGCTGTAACGACCGGAATAAATGATAATCGGAAGGGCCCATGTATGGGCTATACGCCGCATTAGGGAGAAGTTCCCAGTCTAACGCGTCTGCAGCTCATCCGTGTCAAATGTTTGAGGACGTTCAGCGCGTGGTTGATCTTCAAGACTAAACTCTCCTCCGCGAAATCTTTGGTACCACTTTTTGCACGTTGCATGACTTACAGCATTCTCACCAAATGCAGCACAAATCATTTCGGTGGCTTCAGCAGCGTTTTTCTTAAGATGAAACGCGAAGTGGATAGAAAATCGAATATGCTCTTTTGTGATTGCCATCGTGAACAGAGCTGATTATTGAAGTTATGTGCATCAAACGCCAAATCGCATGATGTTTCGAAAGACCAAATGTCATTGCTTTAAAATCGCAAGAGGGCGGACTAATACGTTACATGTAATCGGTGATTTGCGTCCTGTGAAATCTAAATCTGAGAACTTATTTATACACCTACTATTTCACATGTTAAACTGAAATTGGAAGCAACTGTCTCTGAAGGTTGTGCTAACATAAGAAAAAGTGTTTGCTTTAACATTAAAAAGTCTCCTTATTTTTTGAACAGAATAGTATATGTTATCAACTATACGAGTTTTAGAAGCTATACTATTGATGTATCGTAAAAAGTTACATACGATTTTTTTTTTACATTCCGTATGGTTTAAGGGACCTTACAGTGGTGTTTGTAAACCTTAGCTTTGAAATATCACTATAGGAAGAAGTCATGCGAGGCGAGAATCGGTGAACGGGTTAGTCAAGCGACATACCCGCGCTGAGAGATTAAGTACCCAGGAAACCTCTCATGCAGCGAATTTCTTACTATGTGAGTTGTAGTTCCATCCTGTTGCAACCAAACGTTTTCTTAGCGCATCGAGATTCGGCGCTAAAAATTGTAGAATCATTTCCATATAACGATTAGAAGTGACAGTAACACATTGGCCTTTCCCCTCAAAAAGTAAGAGTTAATGACCCCAACTTCACACACTGTATACCAAATAGTAACATGTTTACTGTGGAGATTCCTTTCGTAGATATCTCACGGATTATTATCACTTTAATAACATTTTGTTTATTAACGCGTCCCGGAAAGTGGAAATCCGCTTCGTCGGTGCAGAAAACAAATGAGCCATGTGACACGCTTTCCAAGACGTTTTTATATATTTCCAGAAGATTCTCCCAACTATGTTCTGAAAGTTTCTGTACAACAACCACCTTGTAAAGACAAAAGCGAAAGTCATGGTGCAAAATTTCCTAAAGGGGCATGGTCTTACGTAAGAAAGATCATTCACGAGCGTCATATCGGCTTAGTTAAGGCCAAGAATGTAACGGATGGAGTATCCATCCAGAACGCTACATTTGATGACTACTAGTACTTGACTCGCTTCCTGCAGGAAGCAAAAATCTTGCATCACTTCTACCTCTTAAAGGTAGCTAGGTCTCGCCGCGCCGTCATACGCGGTGTTCTCGAGGACGATGGGGAGGTGAAGAAAGAACTCAAAGACAATAAGTTCCCCATACTCACCGCGAGGCGCATGAGTCAGAGCCCCCAGAGATGACTAATGTCGTTCATGATCATCGGGCCAACAAGGGAGGCAATATTTGACCTAAGAGGCACCCTTGATTTGGCTGTCACCATGGAGTAGGCAAGAAAGGGCCCACACCCAGCCAGTTTAAGGAGATATTCTGCATTCCCAACCGGAACTCCACCAGGCGTCACAGGGTCACAGTTATGACGCCACAGAGACGAGGATGACTAGTGACTTCACCCAGCTCCTCGACGTCAGCATCCCTCACAGCAGCTCAAACACTGGAGCTGGATAACTCCAAAATATGCACCCCTCCAAGTGCCTAAGAGTCATGCAGAACACCGTGGCGGTAACGTCTTTAAGATCGTTGCGGGCCTTATGACCTGCATTGAAGACATCCAACTCACCCTTGGCATGTTCAGGAAACACTGAACGTCTGGGTCACCATTAAACTTCCGTTACTCCGGAAGCGCCTGCAATGGCACACCATCTCTCATTGCCAAAGTTTTCCAGAGAGAAAGGTTAGGGGTTTAGGTCCATGTACCCTGAATTCCAAGGATATCAGCGTTAAAATTCACTCCATAGTATGATTAGATAAGTGAAAAGCAACGGTATGCCTGTATGTACATCGTCTCGGCTATTGTAAAATGGAACACACTACGTACGTTGTTCGGAATGTGTGCTTCTACAGTAAAAGCTCGATGTTCGTTCATTTACGGCAAATTTACTACTAAGACCTTCTCTAAACAAAATTTCCCGATTACCTGCGTTTAATAAAACCATTTCCCCCACTCCCGGACCATCTTTTGCGTTATAATCTTTTGAAATTAGAGAGGGAGTTTTGCTCTACCCTGTACAAGGCACATCTCATTAGTAATTATACAATATTCTTCTACTTAATAACATCATGCATTATAAGGTTGAAAAGGTCACAAAGACAGACCAAATATGAAAATTAAGATTAGACTAGGAGTAGTGCCTACAAAGGAAAAAATTGAAAACAGTCAGATGAGTTGGTGGGAGCACTTAAACAAAAGCACAAGAAAAATTTCAAATCACGGTATAGTCAATTTTTTAGGAACATAGTTTGAATGCACGACTGCGTTGTCGTGGTGGAATAAAATTTTTTCTCTTTTGTTTAAGATGTTATTTCGGCGGTGCAGTCCACCGTTTGGATTGTTGATTCATTTCTGCTGCGTAATGGTGAATCAAACTTTCGCAAAACGCCGCAAAAATTCGTTATATTCTCCTTAATTACCTGTAAATACTTAACTGATGTTGGGGTAACAATTAATTTTTTTTACAGAATGTACAGGGGCGACACAAGTTGAATTACATATAAACTAGAATTAGTTTTTTACATGCCGTGAGATGAACGGAGAAGGATACGGCTTCTAAGCGTTATAAATAGGGATGTTTGAAAGGAATTCATTCTGTAGGTATGTGCTAGTTGGTATGATGTCAGAGCAAGAAGTATCTTCATCCGTTACGCAACGAGTCATTACCAAGTTTCTTATGAGAGCATAAAATTTTACAAAATTTTGAGAAGATTAAAGCCGCAAATCAGAAACAGCATCCTCATAAAAACTTCAGCGTAGGTGTTGCATACTTTTTTTTTGGTAAACAAGCAGTTAAAAGTGAAGTTACCAATTATTCGAGAATCAGATAAAAATTATGACAACGCATCCAGTTAGTAAGTTAGTTAGTAAGAGAAATTGAGAGATTTTTCTGCAGAAAATTCTTACCAACTCTAAAAGCTAAAGACATTTTTTTTGGCAATAATTTGCAATTTCTTTTCGTAGAAAAATATAAATATTAGGTTAACAAAGTTCCAATTTTCACTCTTGCGAGACCTCGGAGAGTGATAAGTAATTTTTTTTGCGTGGTTTCCTTAATAGACCTAATCTCTGAAGATTTTTGTATTATGAATAAAAGAAATTAAGCTTCTACTTTTATTCTTGGCTAACTTGGTATCTATCAATTGGTATGTCTTCCACAAAAAAATCTTCATTTTCATCATATTGCTATGTCGTTCTATCATAAGTTATATATTCAGACAATTATTATGCACTCCTGAACAACGCAAAACAATTTTCTTACATTTGTATTGGAACATTCATTGAAGCGTCAAAGAGAACTTAGTTGAAGTTTGATGAATTTAAAGCTTTCTATAATTTTTATATTTTGCAGTTGCAACCATAACTGCTAAAAGGATTGTAGTAGTATGAGACTTCAATACAATAAAAACCCGGTTTATATTTGATTTGCCCACGTAATTCACTATGCAAAATGAAGCCAACTCGCTTAGTTAAATTTCCTATGGCTTCTGTTAATGCGCGCATTTTCATTCATCTACTGGTTATATCACGGACACTGTCGATGATTTCTGGTGTGACCGATTGTTTTCGAACTTTCACAAGATGAAGCATTGTGGCGCTTGTTATGCTACGCTTGAATTCGTTTACCCAAAGATGAAAGGTTTTATAGGAAGGATATGAGTCACTCAATGTAGGCAAAATCTTTTCGCAATTTTGTTGCCTGTTTTTCTATCAAAAAAACTGCACCATGAATTTCAATTTTACCCATTTTGCACTGTCACGACATGCTCGAGTTTAAGCAACTGTCAAACAAGAAACCATAGAATTATTCTTTTACTAAAAAGAAACTTTAATAATTGTTTAATGGTACTACTTAGTGCTACTAAACTGTGCGTTATCATTCAAAGAATAAATCCCATCTCCAGAAGCTCGACTACAATTCTTGTACCCCTTGCTCAACATTTTCGAATGTCCTTAGCAAATTTTCGAACTGTTTTATAGATATAATTCGAGGATGAGCTTGTATCTAATGTACTCTAATGACCTATGCACCTCCTTTACAATGAGTTTAAAACCCTCGTAGCCTCCTTTTTAACCACTTTGGAGCTGCATACTTTGCAGTGTATTTTGACAGACAATATGAAGCTTCAAAGAACAAAAAAATCGTAGACGAGTGTTATAAAGAAAATAAGGCGCATTGCACAAATATATACCAGCATCATTGTTATAAAATAACTTGCGAGCATGCAAATTTATCCAAGGGTGTCGCGTTTCAAACGGAGTTGCAATAAAAGGTACAGTGGTTGTAGCCGAGTCGTAAGGAGTAAAGTACATTCCTTGAATGATAACGAGCATGTTCATACCGCCTTCAGTGTTTCACGTTATTGAGGTATTAAACGACTACTAAATTTTTTTGATCACGTTTACAAATGCTACTGTTTCTTTCTATGTGTATGCGAATCAAGTCACTCATCAAAATCACCTATCTAATACCATATGTACCAAGGTACGGCGCTTAAATTGGGACAAATTCAAATTTGAATATTCCGTCGTAGGTCGTTGTTGACGTTGGTGAAAGCCATATTTTCCTATTAAACAGTAATAATCTCAAAGTGGACGAGGTACCAGAGATAAACTGTGTCGATATATATATATATATATATATATATATATATATATATATATATATATATATATATATATATATGTACACACACACACACACAACACACACACACACACACACACACAGCGCCGCACACACACACACACACACACCAGGTGTACCGGAAAGTCTTTACCGGTTTTTTCCAATAGATGTCACTAGGCTTAATATACAATATTATGATTTGAGACGTGTTCATTTTATTCTACAGACATCAAGCTTCAACGTCGTAGGTTATATTTTGTGAAAGTATCACCGTCATATATTTATACCTCTTCAAAAATGTCAAGTTATGTGTCTAAAAACGTACATTTGCGGAATGCATTACTTTTTTTATTTAATCAAAAGAAAAAAGCCGCTGAAAGTCATCGTTTGCTAGTTGAAACATACGGTGAGCACGCTCCAACCATAAAAACATGTGAGGCGTGGTTTCGACAATTCAAAAGTGGCGTTTTCAATGTGAAAGACAAAGAACGTTCTAGCAGACCGAAAAAGTTTGAAGATGCGAAATTGCAGAAGTTATTGAATGAAGACCCAACAGAAACTCAAAAACAATTGGCAGAAGCGTTAAATGTGGCCCAGAAACTTCGGCAGTCGTAGAAAGGTTCAGGCGTTGTTGGGTGTCAGTGAGCGAACCATGTTCTAGATTGTAAAAGAGGGCCTCGGAGAAGCGATATGTATTTCAGCAGGATGGTGCACCGGCACATATGAGCCATTTAATCCAAAACTGGTTGTCGTGTAACGTAGACATGTTTTGGTTTAAAGAATTCTCTAATAGCCCTGAATTGAACCCCCTCGACTACTATGTTTGCAGCATAGTGGAAAGTGTACTAACAAGTTCAGATACTCTAACGTGGCATCTTTACGCACCGCTATCGAAGCAGCATTTGTTAATATGAACAGCGCTGCTTTACAGAGAGCATGCGAGCGATTCATGCTAAGGATGCAGGCGGTCATTGCGGCTGAAGGGGGTTATATCAAATAATTTTATTTTTTGTAATTTTAATTGTCTGTAAAATAAAATTTAAAGAATATTTAATTTGTCCGGATTATGCGAACATACTAAAATGTTGTTTCGTTTTAACTTAGGTTTTTTGGGAAACACTTCTAAGGGAAAGTTTAGAAAGACTAATAGCAATCATTATGATTGCCTACAAGAGAGATATTGCATTTTTAGAGTTTTTGGCTAGACAAATATGTTGTAATGATAATATTCAATAAATGGTTTCTTTTAATTACTTAACAGACCTTAAGTAACATTTCTACATAACTAGCCAAGTACGGCATACAAAATTTATTATCACAACCGGTTTTAAATATTAGCTTTACATTCCGATACTCTTAGAAAAAGCAAGTCGGATGCAATTCTTATTAAGACAAAAATGCAAGATTTTTAAATAAATAATGATACAGATATTGTAAATTGCCAAATTTAATTGACGTAAAGTAATCTCGTGGTTTTATATTCTCCCCAATGTAAATCTCTACGCATGCATAATACAACACAGTAATTGATTGCTACAATATCAGGTTCGGATAAAATCGGTAGTTATTTGTGTAATAGATAAGGTATACTCTAAACAAGAATCATGTAGTTGTTGAAGACCACACTCCTTTTCTTTGACAAAGTAGAAAAAAATATGGAGTAAATAGTATCATCATACTAATTATCGATATGAATTTTAATCAAACCTCATCATGTAATATCAATGTGATTCAATCTAGCGGCTTGATATTGCATTGGATATTCAATTTTGCGACATCCGGCCTCATAGTCACTTTGACCTTTTATATTGTCCCTATATTCAAGTGCCCCACTGTATAGTACCTATAAGACAACCCAAGACAACTTAATATAAATTCTTTTCACTTTTGGTAACTCCTAAAAATGATTGTTTATGCAACAAATGGTGGCAAAAGCCACACCGACTAATTTAATCAAACAGTTCTCACGTGTCAATCATTAGTGTGCCGCTAAGATTATGTTCTTTTAGCGGTTTATTTATAAGCAGATAGTTTTCTACTACAATTTGTGGCTTGGACTGTAGCTGGTCCTATTTGGTAGCTGTCTTCTATTGTTACTTTAGATAGCAATGGATCTTATCGACATTATTTGCTTCTAGAAAGACTACTGATAGTCTCGAATGCATTAATTGCTTCGTCTATATCTTCGAGAAAAGGAGGCGTCGATGAGAAAAAACTTCCAGGTAATAATAATATTAAAATCATGTAATGTTCCGAAATCTGAAGACATTCTAAACCAAAGCTCTCTTTGTATAATTACTAACGCCGACAGTGTTCTAAGATTACAGAAATGGAAATTGGGAAACCTTTCAATCTTCTGAGAACGAAAATAGGTATATTTCGTCAGGATTGTTAGGTCGTTACCCAACTATATGCATTAATTAGGAAAGTTGGTATAAACAGTCACTTATTAACGCTTAAAGACAAATAATAAAGGCTTGGTACTGATATAGCATCAGAATTGATTCTTTCCGGGTTAGTTAACCTTCGAGAAATTTAGCAAATCTTTTTCAAACGTGACCAGTGCCTTCAACAAGGTATGGTAACATAATTGAAGCTCAGGAGTGTAAAAGGAATGTTAAAACTTTATATTCTTATTTGATACCATAAAACAATTGCTGATAAAAATTTTTAGATTAAAAGGGCCCACAGTTCAAAAATATGCCCATGGAATAAGCAAAAATATATTATAAAATGAATCAAACAAGAAACAGATAAAACAAACAAGAAGAAATTGTACTCTAAAAGTACATCTAACAAAATTAAATTATTACTTATGTCATAAATACATGATGTACCAAAACTTTGTCATCATATTTTGTGGCGCCATCTTTATACCGTTCATTCAATTACAGCCAAATTCTCGGGATTTTTTTACATACAATGATAACCAAAACACGTGTTTTCGATTTCTCGAAATATCTTCGTAACAGCTTAGATATTAGATTAAGGTACAAAACATCGAATTTTTAGTATAGATATGGTAGAGACGCCATCGAAACCGTCAAATTATGGAAGAAAAAAGTAGACAAGAAGCTTACATTGGATTATAATAAGAACAGAACTGGAAGACCACGCACAGTGATCATAGATGATAATGTCGAAAGAGTTAAAAATTAATTCGAAGAAAAACCCACGTTAGTGAGAAATGCTTCAAAAGAGCTCAAAATTAAGAAATTACCACTTTATCAAATCGATAGACAAGAGGTAGAATTTTCAATTACAAAATAAAGATCCATCAGCCATCGAAAATCGATTTCAGTTCACTCTCCTGTTAACACAAATGATTGAATCAGGACAAATCGATTATAAGAAAATATGATTCTCTGACGAGTGTCACTACGAGATTGAAAGGTTTTGTGAGAACTCAGAACTACGGGATACGGGGTTAGGAAAACCGGAAGTTACAACTATTTGGTGTGCTCTACACTGCTATGACATTATAGGATCATATTTCTTGACTGACACAATCACTGTTCAAATCTGTTGAAAAACCCATTTTTCAATCACATAAGTCGAATTTCACAAAAGTGTAAATTTTGGTTTATGCAAGATGACGCCAGGGTTCATCAAACTCAAGATAGTACAGATGCTATCTCAAGAACATTCGGTTGGAATACCAGAGCTCTCCTTACAAAGACAAAGACAAGGAGGCGGCATTGATTGGCCAGTATATTTACCGGAGTTGAATCTTTGTGACTATGCATTATGAGGATATCGTGCATCATCCCAGTCGATGATCCCCAGAAAACCTAGAGATTCTTAAAGAAAGGATCGGCAAAACAGTAGAGTTGATTTCAGAAGATTCAAGGTACAAAATTATTGACCATTTTTTTAAGAGTTTCAGAGCGGTTATCAAGAGCAATTTCGAGAACATTTGTCTAGTCTAATCAAATAATTAAATTAAAAAAAATCAAACAATCTCCAATCACAACTTATTACCAATTGTAATTCTTTTGTTACAAATAGTCCAGTTCTTCTTTCTCTATATTCACAAATATACAACATTTAAAAAGTATCAATAATTTAAATACCTTAAAAGAACAATAGGTACAGTAGAGCGTCAGTTATCCGGTTCAATTCAGGACAAATAATCCGGATTATCAATTTTCCGAATAACTGACTATTCATAAGCAACATTTAACAAACATTAAAATGTTTTGATCATACACTTACTCAAAAAAATGAGAAAAGCAAAATTTATGTGTTGCAAGTTAAGTTTAACTTCTCGGAAAGGAAATCCGCAACCGCTAATTATGTATAATTATTCTCCTTAAAATGTATGTGGCGATTACGAATAAAATTGATTCGAATAACTAATCTTTTGGATAACCCAATGAGATTTTTGAGACCGGGTAATAAAAATCGAAAATTATTACTTTACTTTTGAGCGAGTATTCTAATAAACCTTAACGATTTTTACGATGCTAAACTAACCTTATTACTATCACTTAATTAAAGAAAACCCAAAAATCTTCGTATGTTACAATAGCAGTTTCTTTACCTTATTCAAAATATTTTATTTCTTTTTACTCTGTCCATGTAAATCTCTGCAGAATTCGTTTTTCATCAAGTAATAAACACACGCGAATGATGATTACTGTGGCATTTTGATTAACACAACCGCTTCATTTACATAAGGGCAATTAACTGCTATTTATTACGCTCCTTATGCCTACTATCTATGAAACAAGAAAATAATTAATTACCACGTGAAATGAGTCATCGTCTGTTATATGCGTTATTCTAAAAAATGATTGCATCTAATGAGGAGCAAGTACTATGCAGACGAGTTCAACATACAAATTGATAACACTTGATAAAAGTGCATGACTCCAACAACAAAATTTCCCATGCTGCATTTGGATAGCTTCGAAGCAAATTCAATTAATATTTAATTAAATTGCGCACAGAAGAAGTTGAATAATGTCACAATATGTTTAGTACTAAGCAACCAAGAAAGTTTGTACCCCTTTTATAGTTGACTTGAATGATAATATAAATTAATTAACATCCTATTCAAAAAAGAAGTCGCTTTTAGCTTCTACTGCTTTTCCACAAGAACCTAATAGTTTTCTACTTTTTCGTTATAAGAGTTTCTTTTTTGACATAAAAAAACCTTCAACCTGACTTGAATTTGATTTCGAAAGACAGAAGCGTTTCTTCGAGGTCGAATGAATTGCCGGAATAAAAGTATTTTCAAAAGTTTCATTCTAAAACCATTTCCAAGAACAGTGTTGTGATCTAAAACTGTGGCATATTTGAAGCCTTCTATCGATTTCTATCGATTTAAATTTCAATGATTAATTTCTGGATTAATTCTCTGTTAAATGTATTTTCATACCAATTTGTCTATGGTAAGAATAAGAAATTACGTGATACTTTCCTAGTTACGTTATATAGTAGATCATATAGTTTAAACGATAACTATGAAAAAAACTGCAAAATCGAAAATAAATCTAAGCACTAAGACTTCAAATCAGAATCTCAGACTTATTTTGTTATAAGTTGAGGAGAAAATTCTGTCCACACTTGCCAAAAAAGTCAATTTTAGGCTTCTGACTGAAAAGGAAGCCTAATAAAATCGGTGCGAACGTCCGTCGAGAATTTCAACTCGAGTACTACTGAACCTAAAGACATAAGGGGGGTATCATTCGAAAGCCTATGGCCTACTGGGTTCACATCCGCGAGCTGACATAGGTGAGATGTCCTACAACAATGCAATACGGGTTTTTAGCGGACCCAGCTTTCAATATGTCACTCCTTATAACTTTTGATCAAGGCAGTTTCCAAGCTGGAGAGCAGCTTCTATTTCTCTCATTTCTGACAACTGGCACGGCTTATAATTCTTGATGTGATAGATAGAGAAATAACGTTTTCACCATTCAACTAACGACCATAAATCAAGTCTAGACGCCACAAATCAGCCTGATCGGAAAATCTCGAGACCAGTTTGACCGGAAGTGGTCGCAAATTTTTGTTTATGTATACAAGCCTCGGATATTGGTGAACCGGAGTTCCACGTCTGTACTTGTTTGTTATTTTTTGCATGTACAACATTCCATTTAGTTTCTTCTTTAATTCTGGATGGACAATCTAAACTTCAAATCCGGATACATTATTGCTGAAAGTAATAACTGTCATTAAGGGAGGACGAAAAAAAATGTTATGCTTAAGGGGAAGGAACGGTGAGTTACAGAACTGTTGCAAGATGACACATTTGATATTGACGACCTCGGTCGGAAGATTTGTCACGTTTTGGCCGACCATCTATTCTAAATGACGGAGTGATAAGCTTTGGATGCCGAACCATCTTCGAGAACTCGGGACTTGGCTGAAGAACATAGGAGTCGACCAGAAGACAGTACGGAGTAGTCCTCCATGGACTTTGTCTATAAGAAGCCCCGACAAGACCCACATGAGCTGACTAAAGCACAGCTTAATAAGCGAATAGAAATTTGCAGTCAATTATATAACGAGATAAAAGTGCAGGTAGTAGCATATGTAGGCCATACACGTGCGTTAGGTAGACAATGAGTAAGTTGGTAGAATTGATTGATTTTGAACGTGGCATAATCATTGGCGAGAAAGCTAGTCAAAAATAACCCACAAACAATTGACATGCCGCAACTTAAAAGACACACGAAGGAATATCATGATAAGCTTTAAGACTGTGCTTACTTCATAGAAAAAAGAGAATGCTTTGATAATTACAATAATATTATAGTAAAAGGTATACCAGATACATTAAAAGAAGTGGCAAGACAAGAGAAAACATCAAAAACTAATAAACTGGATCTGATGGAAGCAAGAAAAATAATGCAAAGCAGATCAAGAAATTATTGGGTGCCATTGTTCCTGCAAATTGGTTCGTGCAATATCGCTTTGCTACAGGTGCTTCACTGAACGATAAATTATGTCTATAAAATAGAAATATTTAGGATGGAAAGCAGCCATAAAACGAAATGGTAGACTTCGTAAATTTAATAATCGTAGTCGTGGAACTCTGGAGAGAGTACTGATAAAAAATCAAATGTTTTCAAAGTGCTAGGACCATAACTCTTCTTCGGAAGCTGAAAAATATGCTTTACACGATCACTTGGAAGTTCAACATAAGTGCGGTTAAAGCCAAACGTCGCTTGCAACGGTGCAAAGTTCACCGCCATTGTACAGTGGGACAATGGAAACAAGTTCTATGTATTGATGAATCTTGCTATACAATTTGCCAATCGGATAGACGCATCTGGGTGCGGCGGATGCCAGGACAACACTTCTTATACAAATGTGTGCCAACAATCAAGTTTGGTAGCGGAGAAATTACATTTTGGGGCTCTTTTTCGTGATTTGGCATGGGTCCCTTAATTCCTATAGCCGGAAAAATGAACATATATCTTGATATTATTGATTCTGTGCTTCCAACAGTTCGGAGCAAGGCGTTTCCCGTATTAACAGGATAACTGTTCTGTTCACACAACGAAGGTTATTCTGTTGTGGTTAAAGGAGATGGGTTTTTAATAGTTGGGACAGGCCTTCACAAAATCTTGATCTTAATCTCATCGAATACCTCTGAAAAAATTATAATGTAAATTACGTGCCAGGCCAAATCGTTCAACTTCAGTTAGACTCACTGCAACTCATGGCAGAATGGAAGGCAACTCTTACAAAAATTTATAAAAAGTTGGTATGAAGCCTTTCCAAATAAACGCAGGTCGTAGTTGATGCAAAAGATTTTTTATCGATACATGCTATGAGTCTATGATTCTGCAATAATGTATATATAAAGGTTTGAGAGCTGGGCATCAAACAAAAAACTGCAGTAAATTTGTTTGGCTTTTGCAATAGATAGCATTCTTATATAATATACTTGAAAAAATAATCTAAAAGAAAAAGGAGGCAGTGCAACGAATATACTACTAACACCGTTTTTTACAACAAAAAAGAAGGGAAAATATTAGGTTAATTATAAAGCATCAAAAATGTTTTCACGATCAGACCTGGAGCTTCCAGAAAGATTTTGTATTACTTCATAATGGTTCGAATGACCTAGCAACGTGTCAAACACAATTGGTTTTTTTTAATTGTGCTAGTTGTGACTGCACTAGTGCAGCGGTTTCTAAAACATGTTCTACGAACCTTTAAAAGAAAATAGATGTTAAGGCGTAGAAACAAAAATTTTGCTGTGGATTCCAGTAGCTGGTTAAAAAAAAGTTTTCCTAGTTGAGAGAGTTTGAGAACCACTGTTTAAATATATACTTGAATGTCATCAGTCGAAAGCACTTTTCCGTAATTTTTAAAGTGCAGAAGTACTGAGTGATCACATACAAGACTTCGAGATTATGTGAAAGCCAAACATGATCATTTTGAACAGTGATAAATATTTTGTGTACAGAACTTATCTATATAACATACTTTCTTATGATATAAGCTTTGTATTATTAGGTGTATAAATAAGTTCTCAGCTTTAGATTCGCAGGACGCAAATCGCGGTTTTAAAGCAATGACATTTGGTCTTTCAAAACATCATGCGATTTGGCGTTTGATGCACATAACCTCAATAATTAGCTGTGTTCACGATGGCAATCACAAAAGAGCATATTCGATTTTCTATTCACTTCGCGTTTCATTTTAAGAAAAACGCTGCTGAAGCCACCGAAATGATTTGTGCTGCATATGGTGAGAATGCTGTAAGTCATGCAACGTGCAAAAAGTGGTACCGAAGATTTCGCGGAGATTAGTCTTGAAGATCAACCACGCGCTGGACGCCCTCAAACATTTGACACGGATGAGCTGCAGACATTGCTGGATCTAAATAATGCGCAAACTGAAAAAGAGCTTGCAGAACAGCTTGGCGTCACTCAGCCAGCCATTTCCATACGTTTGCATGCAATGGGTAAGATACAAAAGGAAGGCAGGTGGGTTCCGCATAAACTGTCCGAAGACAACAAAAATCGACGGCGTGACACCGCACTCCATTTGCTTTCGAGGAACCGAAAAAAGGATTTTCTGCATAAAATTATTACGGGCGATGAAAAATGGATCTTGTACGACAATCCCAAGCGCAAAAAATCATGGGTAGACCCTGGCAAACCTTCGACATCGACTCCAAAGCCCAATATCCACGCCAAAAAGAATTTGCTCCGTATCTGGTGGGATTGGAAACTCATCAACTTGAGCGACGCAATCGAAGAAAAGAAGCCATTCACTGGATAAGGAAGTCGCAAAGTCATCCTGCTCCATGATAATCCCTGACCATATGTTGCAAAGGCGACGCAAGAACACATCTTCGCGTTAGGCTGGGAACTTCTCCCACATGCGGCGTATAGCCCAGACATGGCCCCTTCCGATTATCATTTATTCCGGTCGTTACAGCATCACTTGGCTGATACGCAATTCAAAACAGATGAAGAAGTCCGAAAATGCATCGATAACTTTATCGTCTCGAAGCCGGTGAGCTTCTATCACCAGGGAATTCGCAAGTTACCCGAAAGATGGCAGAAGGTTATCGATGCCAACGGAGAATATTTTGATACTTAAGCTTTTTTTGTTTGTTTTTAAGTAAAACTTTAATTGTACAGAAAAACTTATATATACACCTACTAATATTTCACGGAAAAAATATTCAATTATAAAAAACACTTCATTTTGTTTCATTCTATTGCCGGTTTCCTACTAGGTTAGATCTACATTGGACAATTTTTTTTTGATCTGATCAGATGAGGTAGTTTGATGAGGCTTGCATCTGATTCTTTTTGTATAACGAATCAAGTAAAAATAAAAATTAAATACCTAAAAAGTTTTAAATCTTAAGTACTTCAGTATGTAAAAAATTATAACTTTCCAAAAGCGCACTAAGAGGTCTTTTTGGGGACTAATCAGTCCCATCCCTCTCCCTATAAAAAAATTAAAAGTTTTTTAATAAAACTACGTACGCAGTAGTCCCTGCTTGTGCCACCCTCATTGCGACACAAAAAATCGTGGATGTGCTTCTGAAACTTTAAATTGCTTTTCATGACTAATAGGAAACAATGAAAATATTTCCAAAAGCATCTGATGAGATTTTAATAAAAATCTGCGTTTACTGCACAGGGTGCGAAAAGATAAACTCAAAACTTAATTTCGGCGCCATCTGTAAAATTGTTGATAACATTTTCTTTTGTTTATATATTTTAATTAACAAGTGTAGAGAATTTTGGTTTTCATTGTTTTCAGGAATCAAAATGGTGTTTTCTAATTGTAAGATCTCCGATACCATGGAAGAATGTGAAGACCTATCATCCGAATGGCAAATCTTTTTCGGCGACATTGAGGAAATTCAATAAGAAGAGCACCTTAGTCAATAGTTTTTCGAAAATAAACACAATTTTTTAAAAATTTAAATTTTCAATTTTGAAAAAATTAATTTTCTTTCGCTTCAATCAGTTTGATCAGAAAATTCGAAAGTATTGGGATAGTCGGCCGATAGACGGCCAATCACCGAGGCCATTGCGCCAGTACAAGAGATCTACGAAAATGAGTCCACTACCTTTTTCAAAAGAGGAGCAGCTCGTCTCAATATGAGCGATTGGTCAGTCAGGAAGATCTTGAAAGTGAATTTGGAAAGGTTTTCCTACGAGACCCAAATGCAACAACCATTCACACACATCAATTTCGAGCAAAGATTGACTTTTGCTGAGACGCTGGAGAGATTCCGAAAGGAAGCAATCGATTTGAAACACATTCATTTCGGTGATGAGTGCTATTTTCGGCTAGATGGATACATCAATAAGCAACACTATCACTGTTTGGGTAAAGAAAACCCTCATCTGACTGAAGTTAAAAGGCTCCACCTAAGAAAAGTCAGTGCGTGATACTCAATCGCCCGCAGAGGCATAAACAGTCTATTCTTCTTCTCGAAATGTGTGAATAAAACTATTTATCGAGAACAAATTTAAAGAAATTCTTCTCTGAAATTCGATACCAAAGAATTGGTTCCAGCAAGAGGGGGTCATATCTCATCGCATTGCGAACACTTTCCAGTGTACTTGAAAACAGGATTCTCGAGTTGAATGCCCCCAGTAAGGCACAAGCTGGTATTGGTTGGTTGAGTAATAGACTCGATTTCTACCTCCGTGATTTTTTTCTCTGGGGTTATATGAAAAATCGAATGTATTAAACCTATCAGTAGCATCGAAGAATTCAAAAATCGGATCATATGTGAAATCCAAGGCATCACCGACGATGTTCAACATAAAGCTAGAATGATTTTTGACACTCAGCTGCAGCACGTGGTTACTAGTGAAAATACTCGCTTTGAAAAACTTCCTCATTGAGTGTCAATTATCACTTTATCATAATATCCAAGAATATCCGGTCTAATAGTATTTTAATTAGTTTTTCAAAAATTTGAGCTTATTATCATCTCACAATCAGTAGGTCTATTATTCTTTCGTCACTTTATATTAACTGTTTAGAAACGGACCGGTTACACTTGGATAATTAAACTTTGTAATCATATCGTTAAGTATAAGGGTCAACGATATCTTAACAAGAGATTCTCAATTTCAAACTTCTGAATTGTTCAGTGACCTAGATAAATATTTATTGTCATAAATACTCGGAGTCTCATAATTTGTATACTAATTATTGTTGTTTCTATTTTTTTGTTATTTTTGTCTGACACTTTTTACTGTCTCTAAATATTTTTAGAAAAATAGCACTTTTCAAGAATATATTCGGCAGTTTATTTTTTACCTATATTTCCTCTATTTGTTATAGTAATAATTGGAGAACAACTTAATCACTATGATTAAATTTGGTCGAAATCTTCATGTTCACCAATTACATTTTGACCCTTCCATATGGGACAACTTTATTTATAAATTGAGGTAGCGTGCAATTTAAGTAGCGCCATCTATTGTATAATAATATAAATGTCGCTGCAGATTTCTGCAATTTCAGTTGAGGCTTTCTTACATTCTTCGGCGTTTCAGATTTGCATCTTGGCATTTCATCAGACCAATAGCTGATGATTGACGGCGACCGACATAGAGATGACGGCTACTTTCGCCTCGCAGGGGCAGCGTGCTCCCGCGGTTCGCGACAAATTAATCGCTAGAATGCGGACCTGCACCAGCTCCCTCGGGCTTGCGTAAGACACACGGCGCGGCCGGGCGCTCGACTTTGGACAATTAGCCCCGCAATAACGGCGGTGGCCGCTATTAGCGCGGCCAAGAGGCGCAGCGAGCGCGCTAATTGCGGCTCGTACCTAATTAGCGCATAAATTGGCCGCGATTGTTCCGCTGCACGGGACCCGGACCTAATGGGGTCCCTCGCACCGGAGCGGTCCGGGCCTGCTCGCGGGCGTGGAACTTTCCGAACAGGGCGCTTCGGGAGGTTAGGAAGCGCGCATTCCGTACGAGCGGGTGCCAGGCTCCGGCGACGCCGCGATGATGCCATCGCCGTGATTAATTTCCTCGTTAACGCAGGCTGCAACGAGCGCAGATTAAAAGTGCCCGTTGCTCCGGATCGCGGCCAAATGTCGCGAATTAATCGGCGGTGCATCGCGCGTGGGCGCAACGGAGCCGGGCATTTCTCGCGAGCCGGTCCTGCCTCGCATCTTGAATTCTTGTGTAACTGCTACGTTCTCTTATGCTAATGTTCTAAAAACGAGGGGTGACTCAACTGTATATTGGGTGATTATACAACGAGACGCTGAGAATTCCTAAAAAAATTATTAGAACAAAAGTAAAACACGGCATACATGGATTAAACAAAATATTTGTCGCATACATCTTAATAATAATTAATTTGAGTTATTTAATGATTAAAATGAATATTTAGTTAATTAGTAACCAATTACCTGCATTTAATTAAAACATAATTAACTGAAGATCACTAAATGTTTTTAAATTATAGCAATTCAGTTATTTCGCTTCTTTCGTAGATTATTCGTTCACTTTATATAGTTCTGGTGATTCTCACTTGATTTGTCTTGGATAGTTTAGAAAACCTAACCACTTTTTCTTTTTCGAAATTGGGCGGTAAAAACAAGAGACTATCATCATTGAGCCTCCAAATTTTTCAGACCACCAACGTATGTCCTCAAGGAATGATGGACGGCTGGCCGCGCAGTATTTCATCGTTTAGTCACGTGGCAAAGAGTAATGAGGGTAGAAGTATAGCCGCTACATTCAGTGATTGCACCATTGAGGAACAAAGCGCCATAGTTTGTTTTCTGTGGAAAGGAGGGGTTAAATCTGTGAAAATTCATCGCCAGGTGTTGGGACAGTATGAAGCACACACCATATATCCAGCGTAGCGGATGAAAGCCGACCTGGATGCCAATCGATATCACGCACAGACCAACAGATATTGAATCTAGTACTTTCCAATTATCACATTTTCGTCCCTTAAAGATGTCACTGCGCAATCACAAGTTCAACTCAGATACTGAAATTCAAGAAGCGATACAAAAGTGGCTTCGTGAGAAACCTAAAAGCTTATTTTTCGAAAAGATGAAAAAACTCATTAAACGATACCAGAAGTGCACTATTGTGCAGGGGGGGGGGACTACGTCAAAAAGTAAAAATAAACATATTATATAAAAATTGTTTTTACTTTCTGATTCACCTGCAAAGTTTTTGGTCTATTTGGTCTAAACTGTCGTATTGTTGTTTTGGTGGCCATTATGTGATCTATCCAAGGCCCATAGACCCATAGACTGAGTAAGCCAAAGACTAAAGTGCTAAAATTTAGGGGATGTAACATTTTGAGTTGAGTAAAAGAAAAAGAGGGCTCAATCAGGAAAACCTTGAATAGGTTATAAATATTAAACCTTGAAATCGTACATTTATCGTTCATCGATTTATATTTTTTTTAAAATATTTATATTGTAGCAGAAATAACATATCACAAAGAAATCATTCAAGAAATTTACACGTCATTTCTGATACGTCAGCAAATGTCTACGTACAAATAAATTAGTATTGTTCTAGCAAACCATTGACCGTCGCGTTAATATTATTATAATTTATGATTATTGTCCAATTTAAATTTCATTTATCATAAAGGCTAAACAAAAAGTGGCGTAGATGGACGAGATTTGTTTAAAAACCCAAGTGGAGAAGAAGATGGTGTGATCAAGAAAATACCGAAACTAGAAACTTTAGTTAGTGACTTCAAGCCCAAAATATAGTGCAGCAAATATACAGCTGCAAGAGGAAGGCTTGGAGCTCGCAGAGTTCTGAAAATATTCTCTAAGATACAGACCCAATTACAATATATCACTTGACAACCCAGCATTGTGGTGCCTAAATGATGAACTTCGCGAATTGGTAGCCTATAGTGACATTCAAAACAACTACTCTGATTTTAAAAAATTCGAAAGACAGTACGCTATTTAAAAAAGATATTGTACCAATCAGTTGCTTTATAAAAAGTTAATGAATGAGGAAAGCATTAAGCAAAACTGTTGGCTTATTGAAGATCAACAGGACGAGTATTTTGTGTACCGTGCAAACCTTATGGGGGAACGACGTTCCTAGCAACTAAGGGGCTTGATGATTGGAAGAATAACCATATAATAAACGATCGCGATAGTAACTCTAAACACAGACAGTGCATTTTCAAATTTATTATTAGTAGATGTCGAATTTCACAAAGATTATATTGTAAAATAGCAGAACAATACAAGGAAAAAGCTTTGTTTTGGCGAAATGTTCTCTTTAAGAGTTGTTGAAGTTGTGAAGTGTCTATCTTCCCACTGACTATCAATTCTTGACTGTAATACGATATTAGGCTCGGTAAGAAATGGCAATTTTCTTAGATGTGTAAAACTGAATTCAAAATTCGATCTTTTTATGGCCGAATATGTAGCACAATTAGGAAATTAAGGAAGAGATCTTCCCTCATACTTATCGAGTACAACTCAATGAATTCATTATATAGTTAGGGCACCAAGTTAAAGCAGAGATTGTAAATGTCGGGTGGATTCAACACCAGATGTATCGCACACAGACCAACTAGATTTTTCTGGTACACTATCTGCTACCTACTCCGGTTGAACGTTTATTCTTTTGGCGTTTATTCATAACTGTGGTCATAAAGATGGCGAATGGCTGTACTGTTGGTCAATTTTGTGGGTCTTAATATGAATAACTACACAGTACAGAGCTACGATAATACCAGCAACATATCTGAGTGTTACAAAGATGTTCAGGCTAGAAGAAAAAGTAAGTCCTCTGGCCAAAAACACCCTTTGCTCTTTACAACTAGTTGGTTCTGTAGCTGCGGAGAGCAGCAAGTACTTGTTGATTCATTTTCTTTAGAACAATAAATTTATTGCTTTCTTAGTTCTTCAATCGAAAGGTCAACTTGAAGTCTCACCTTAAAAAGGAGTCCTTTAAAAAATTCGTCGACAACTCGATATAGTGTCCCTGCCGTTACTAATCAAGCATTATACAAATCGTACCAAAACATTCTTGAAGTTGTGACACACATTACCAGTGATAGTGATCAGACTAGGGACAAACAGTATGAACCAATTGTAAACGATTAGCGATAGAAACATATTATGCTGCAATTGATTCTCTGAAGCTCGACTTAGTGCAAAACAAACAATCTATGCAGAAATTCATAAAGATTCGGATTCTTATGAAAAATCACTAAAACAGAAAATGGTAGAATAAGGCAATCGGCTAGTGGAAAGTAATGTTTCTGATTTAGATAAAAATACCCTGGGAAATATGCGCATTTTAAAGAATAAAGAGAGGTATTGACAAGAAGATAAAAATACCAAACCAAAAACATAATTAGAAATACAAAGACTCCTAGCATTGTTGAAGTCATAGGATGTAGTCTACTTTTCCTAATACTGCCACAGTTCTAAAAAGTATTGCAATTACTAACTGCAATGAAGAATGATCCTTTTTATCTTTTAAGAGAGTATAAAACTTTTTGAGATCAACATTAAAGCAAGGAAAAAATAACGGACCATGCAATTGTATTTATTGAAAATGAATTTATGCAGAGTCGTTGTTTTGATGCCATAGTCCAGAGCTTTGCTAATTCTAAAGCTAAGAAAAGAAATGCTTTTTAAATAAAAGTTTTTAGGTGAAATGGGCATTTGTTTTTATATTTACTCATTAATGTGTGACTGTACGTAAACATTGTACTGAAGTATATGTATGTATGTAACAACAAAAATTGAAAATAACCAAATAAATATTTTTTCTAAACAATCAACTTCTTTATAATTATTTGATAAAGTTTCACACATGCAAAAATTTGAGAGAAGGCAGGTGGAGAAAAATTGTCAGTCTACGGCATCAAAAACCTTAATCAGGCCCTGAAACTACCTAGTTATTTTCGGAGGAATGGAAAACTTGCATGTTCCAGAGTGTTACCTGGACACATAACCCTGTTATTTTACATAATGGGCATATCGGAATAGCAATAATAACAATAAATTTTTAAATGATACTATTACTTATTTGTCAAATTTACCAACCACCCCATCCACCCTACAGCTCTCAGCACGAAAAAATAAATTAAAAATGAATAGTTAACACATCATCTAACTTTACAAAATAAAAAAAATCCAATCAATTCTATTAACCATCGCTATATTTGAGGTCGTTCTCTTTGGCATCTTCATCCCTAGCTATTTTAATCAGCTGAGCAAACCAATTCTTTCAATTTGACGATTCAGATTATATTCCAGTTGAAAATACTTTCTCGACAAACTTATAATCGTTTAGACTATTCGTTTTTAAATTTTATACAAAGATTAATGGTTTTTAAATATCTGGTTGTGTTGGTTCGGATGAGTTGAAAGAATTTTTGTAATATCACACTGAAATTCAGCGTTGTAAATTAATTATTTTTTCATAAAACAATCGACAGCGTTTAAGAACAACATTATGTTAATATGAGAATCGATGTTCACATTAAGTAATGGCCGCGTACAGGTTTGCAAAGTTTAGTTAATTTACATTAAATATACTTTGTGTATTTAATAGATAAACATAAACTACACTAACCCAGAGGATTAAGTATTCTGAGGCACATGTGAGAAGAACTTAAATAATTTAACACGCCGTTTATCATCAATTAAATCAAATAAATGTGTGGTTTTAAATATAACAAAGGTTGACTGGCACATAATACACAACAATGGGTTAATCTATGTCAAAAATCTCAACACATATTTATTAAACTACTGTTAAAAAACAATTATGTTAAACTTTGCGTAAAAAACAAAAAGGAATTTTGTTTGGATGACTGATACCATACAATAGGACTGCATTTATATATTTTATTTTTTATATATAGTGAATCAGAAAGTAAAGACAATTTAGACATAGTCCTCCTGCTCAGTGATTCACTTGTGGTATCGTTTAATGAGTGAAAAAGTAGCTTTTCCGCTGCTCACAAAGCTACGTCTACACCGCTTGCTGAACCTCATCGACCGAACCAAACTTGTGATTGCGCAGTGTCTCCGTTAAGTAGTTGAACATGTAAACAAATAGAGTTTCATCAAAGGATTCAGTATCTGGATGGGTTGGTCTCTGAGCGATGACTTTCATCCGTTACGTTTGTTCTTCCTTCCATAAATATGTGTTCTATATTGTTCCAACAATAGATTTATGTAAATTTAACGTCTTTTGCTTATAGAAAACGCATTACGGCACGTTGTTCCACGATGGTGTAATCACTGAGTAGAGTGATGCCCTAGTAAACAATGGAATGCTGCATGAGACTAGCTATCCGTCATCCCTTACGTATATATGGTGTTGAGCGTCAGCGCCATTGTCATTTTCATTAGGAAATTTCAAAATTACCTTTACTTTCTGATGCGCTCTCGTATATAGAAATTTTTATAAAATAAGTTAACTTTTTGAGGAGCTTTGTGCCATTTTTAATGAATAAGGAACTGCACAAAGAGACAAAAAAGTGATTTTTAGGCATCGATTTCTTATTAATGGTTCTGACGTTCAATTAAGGATATTTTGTTTTAATTATGCAATAATTAGTGATGTTACAAATTTTGCCACGTTTTATAGAAAATGCTGTAGTGATGTAATGCAAAATGTGGTTAATTAAGGTGCGGTAATAATTGCCAAAGTAGTTGAAATGTTAAAGAGCATAATAAGAACAATTTACTATTTACAATTTTTACCTAAATTCTCGTGTCGTGAGTAATTTTAGTTAACTACTTTTCGTTCACTTACTTGTAAGGTCGTAGAGAAGGCAGTCTTAGGTTCGACAGCTTTATCATGCATATACATACTCTATAACGGAAAGAAAAATGCAGACTTTAAAATTTTGAACAATATACTAAAAATATTAACAATATTATTATCAATATTAACTACGGCAATGCAAAAAAAGTTTTGATAGAAAGTCTTCTATTAAGTTTGCTATTGTTAAATATCTTCATCCCGCTTAATTATGCGTCATATGCAGCAATGTATCACTGTAATCAATTATTTTCATGTGAGAGAACTTCGCGAATCATGCTGACATCATATTAAACGGAACGAAGTTACCACGTAGTATAGTTTAAATACAAAGCAACTAATTTACCAATATCAAGGCAATTGCGAGTGAATTAATGTAGAGATTTAAATGAGACGGAAATAAATTCTAATTTTGATTGAAGATCAAATATTATGTAGTTGAACGTTAAGTATTGCCCGAGTTTCGATATAAGGAAAGAGTTATATATAATAATGAATTAATAAGAACAAATTTTTCAATACTACACAGAGAAAATATAAGTTTAAGTTGTTTTTTAAAATAATTTTTGGGGCATGTAGCTTTAATTAAGAATATTTTACAAATATATTAAGTTCCTACTATGGCTGCTGAAACTTTCTGATCTTTCTTTCAACAAACATATACACTTCTCTTTATTGAAAATGCAGCTCCATTAAACACAAATTATAGTTCATTGAAACTTTCACATTAAAGTAAGTATATTACGATCAGAAAACGATAAACGTTTGCAAACCATATGCATGTCTGTCTGAGATTTGGTTGTATCGTTTCTTAGATATGAGGTCTGTGGGAAGTAATAATATCTCATCTAAAATATGCATAAAATTATTCTTAGCTATTCAGATTTGACATGTGTAATTTACTTGACCTAAGAGTATCTCATTGTTGACAAAAAGTACGTTATCAACGAGTTAGTGAATTTGAAAAAGGACGTTACTGTTAGCCTACATAAAAGGCATGTTTATTGACCAAAAAATGAGCCAAAGAATTGATCGTCACGGCAATAGTGTGGCATGAATATGGAACTAGTAGGTTAAAGAAGGTACTCATTCGCAAAAGATGGGGGTTGGAGCAATACACTCCTCCCGATATGGAGGAGCGTTAAATTCAGAGGCTTGCGATTACAGATCACAGTGCGACTTCAAAGCGCTCTAGTGTAGCAATGATGGACCATTACGCGGTACCAATTGTCCACCTCGTCTGTTCGATGTCGATTACTCACAACAGAATTAACAACATAACGCTCTTTCTTGCAACTACTATTAACTTCTCTCAACCGGTAACGGAAGGTCATTGTGGACACAGGTGGCATATAATTGTTATTTTTAAATTTGTTTAAATCGACGATTCGATATTAAACGCCGTAGATGCAGAGAATACGAACAAGAAGCCTGCATTCGTGCGCAGCACGCAACATCTCCAACTATGGGTATTGGGGTACGGGTAGCTATCAGTTTTGATCTTTACTCAGAGTTACAGATAATGTTACCAGTCAGACCTAGGTTGGTGCAGTCTCACAGTCTGTGGTGTTTCCTTTCTTGCAAAAGATATCCCAAGCAATTTTTCAACGAGATGACAAATTAAACTTTCAAAATAGGTAACTTTTTATACACAAAGAAAGTTATCAACAGAATTAACGATGTAAAACTAAACATTGGCCAAATAAGACGAATATAAAGGATAGGGACCAATATGAAAATATTAAAGTTCTAAAAAAAAGGGGTCACATTTTAAAGAGAATATTTATTAGTCAATTATATGGTCGCGATTATTTTCTTTCAAATAATAATAAGTTTGTGGATTTTTTCTAAAAATTGTGTGGTCTTTCTTAAAAAAAAAACAGATGTTTTCGATGGTTTCTCCTGAATTAAACCGGACGTTTTTGTGAATTTTCTTAAATATTCGCTAATCATACGGTAATATTTTTATTATCTGTAGAAATCAGGCACGATATTGATACAAAGATTTTAGTCTAAAGCTAATTATAACTACAATTCTAGATAGATCTGTATATAAAAAGTAGTGCAGGGAGCGCTATGCCGCTTCTAGGTTCCCGATCTGTAATACAACCAGTATTCGGAATGCATATTGAGCTATGTATAACACACTTGCAACATTCTACGACTAAACTGTAGCAGCGCACTACAACAATTTAAATTTGTTGGTGTCAATTCCATTTTTTTGTCACAGGTCGATTGGTGAGGATCTGTACATCAGTACGTCTTATTATCCAGCAGTGCTCCGTGGCATTTGAGCTGAAATCGTTTGTTCAACTTATAAACAGCGAACAAAAATAAACAAATAATAATAAAACTTAAAAATAATTTTAATGGTAACCTTAAAATAATCATCAGATAATACGATTGAAAAACTATACACGAATAAAACGGAAGTTATATTGTCTCCAGACACAGACAGGCAGACGGGATGATAATCTCATTAACTTTCTACTATAAGCTCCGCTGTAGAACGTTAATAAAAAGAAAGAGTAAAGAGGCAATTCATTTAGATGAGTGATAGTATTACAATAAAACTAAAAAGTAATATTTGAACAAAACTGGAAATGCAACAAAAATGATCCTTCAATTGCTCTATCTGTAAAACAATATTTTTTAATTCTTGTACAAGCCAGTACTTTTTGGAGCACAACTAAATTTATTCAATGTTTGAAAAACTATTCAAACCTTGAGAAGCATAATCGTATTATTCTGCTGAAAAAAATATAACAATAGCACTTATACTTGCAAAATCAGAAGTGTGATCTTCAAAACTAACCGCACAAGATCAAAACCTTATAAACATTAAGCAAAATTTTATAAAGCGTAACCGCATCTTTTTAGTTTACAAGATATTTACAAAGTATCAATAAATTATTTTGTCATCAAAAGAACATTTAAAACAATTTCCATTTTTTAAAATTCGAGTGAAGCTCTAAAACAATGTAAATTTAAATTGCACTTAATAATATGAATTCATACTGGGTGTCCCAAAAAACAAGCAGAATTTAAAGTGTACGCCATTTTTTCTGCAAGGTTGGCAGCGCCCTGCTGCCCTTGCGGTTAGTTAATATGGAGCGTGACAATTGTTCAGATTCATTATAAGCAGGGATAACGTTTCGCTCAGTCACCTTAGCGGGTATGTCAATAACCAGAATTATTGCATTTGGGGCATAAAAGATCTTTGGGTCATTCAAGAACGGCCTACGCATACCCAAAGTAACAGTTTGGTGTGGATTTTATGCTGTTTCAATGATTTTTTGAAAATAATACAAGAAACGTAGCGACTATTAATGGTGAACGTTATTCTGAGATAAGAGTGGATTTTTTTTGCCTCATTTGGCCGGCATGGATTAGATGACTTGTGGTTCCTGCACGCCCGCATCATCTGTCATACGACGAGTGAAACAATCTAATTGTTGAAGCCAAGTTCTTGCGACTTCTAACCGTAAAGACCAAGTTTATGATAATATAAAAATAAGAACGATTCATAAATTAAAAGTAAAAGCAAAAATTCGAAAGTGTCAAATGAGCTGCGGAGGACATTTATTAAATATCCTATTCCACATTTAACAGCAATGTTTGCCCTTTTAACATCATGTCATAACATTGCCAACTAATAAATACCTAAAATGTTTTTTTTTTCTAAAATTATCTCCTGTGTTTTTTTTGGGGCACCTTCTATAAACACTTGATTTCTGGGGATCTGAACCTGTGCGGCTTGGCATTCCAATGGCAGTGTGGTAAGTTCTAGTGTTTTTGCAAAGCCCAGAAAACATTACACACGAATCAAAATATTCGTTTAATCTATTGATACATCCAATAACTCTAAAGATATTTTGTCGTTTTATATACAACAACATAAGTAAGATATCTTAAAATTAGGTAAACTACAACAATTAGAAAATTCAAATATCCAATTTTAGGAAATGAAAGATGGTGGTCTTTATTTTTTCTTCTTTTTTCAAGTGAGCCGGTGAGTCGGAAAACATTTTTCTTCGTATGTTGCTGTAGCACGCAAAAGCCGTCCAAAACAAATTCTAATGCACAGGCGTACAAAGGGAAAACTGCGTGTTCTCCAAATATTCTATTTGTATAATAACGCCCGCCTTTCTGTTCCCAACAAATTTGGTCGCGCGCCCAAATATTTACTCTATCAATTTGTTTATGTGGTTTTGGACATCCCTCTATAGTCTCGATTGTTATTTGCCGATTCCGTGTATTGCTCCTATTTGCATATAAGAGCTGCAGCATCTGTGGTCTCAATATTAACAGAACGAAGACATGATATTAATTGTAATACGATCTAAAACCAATACAACTAATAAAATTATTAATGTATGAAAATCATTGGTATTTTATATCAAATTATATATGGTACTCCAAATTATTTTTAAATTAAAATAAATTTTGCAAACAAAATATTAATTATTTATAAAATGGGAGAAAGGCAAAGTCTAAGTTGTTATATTATAATTTTCAAACTGCCCCTCGTACCTAATATCAAACTACGTCTTGTTAATTATACCAAATGTAGTACGCCTGCTTGCTCCGTTTACACTTTCCTTACATTTCAGGCCGCTTTGTCTATTCATTACGCTAGAGCGTATGTAGTCATAAGACGAGCTATCGATTTCGGTTAGGCAGAGCATTCATAATAAAATCATTCCATTAGGTTAGTGTACAGTTTCTAAAATCAGAACGGCTTAGTGAACAGAAGCGGCGGATTCATTGAATGTTGATCAAAATCACAGAATTTACCCTTCACTCAAAGTATTATTCCATGACGTCATTAACTTAGCACTGCTATAGTTTTCTCAGTTCTTGCGGTTTCTATTTTCTATTTTGCCTCCAGAATATTTACTGCTTGTGACTCTTTTTTATAAAAATTTCCATATTTCTGAGATACAGCAAAAACACATAAAGGGAAAGGCGCTGAAATCCGGACAAATTAAATATTTTTTTTAAATAAAATTGCATAAAGTTCTTTGGCATACTAATTGTGTGACCTGTCCAGATTAAAATTATTCTATGTAATCTCCCTCAACCGCAATAACCGCCTCCATCTTTGACCTGAAGCCCTCGCACGCTCTCTGCAAAGCAGCGCTGTCCATATTGGCGATAGTGGTGCGTAAAGGTAACGCATTAGGGTATGTGGATTTTTATAGTATCCCTTTCGACTACGTTCCAAATATAGTAATCGGGAAAGGAAGGAGGGTTAAAATCAAGGCTATTGGGATGTGGATGGGCAGAATGTGTCCACGTTACCCGTAACCAGTTTTGGACTAAATGGCTCATATGTGCTGGTGCACCATTCTGCTGAAATACATATCGCCTCTCCGAGGTCTCCCTCTGCAATCCCGCGCATGATGCGCTTACTGATACTCAACACAATACAACTTTCTTTAATAACCCCAGAGCCCCTTTTATAAACTGCTATAGTCCATGTGACGTGTTCTCTCGAATGGGCCTTTCTCTACGGGTTAGCGAAATCTTCCCCAAACTTTTCGGAAGCATTATATTTCTCAACAATGTTGTACACAGTTGATCTCGGGTACTCAAAGAACCAAAATATATCAGTCACCGAATGCACAGCGCGAAAACTTTTGGTAATCGGTTGTACTCCGCACTTGTTCGCAACAGCTCGCCCACTTTAATATTACGACTGTTTTCTAAGAGCATATGGCTTTCACGAATACCAACAACGACCTATGGTGCTAGTACTATTCAAATTTAAATTATATAATATAATGCACATTATTTTTATCTGAAACTTTTTATTGTACATTATTTTTAAGTTGAAGCTCGAAAATTCCCCATAACAAAAAACGTTTTGCTAAAATTCCCAACAGTTGCAAAAATATTTCATTTTATATAATGGGTCGGTGTACCTTCATAATTTTTCCACTCACTATATCATAGTTGAACCATGAATTAAGTTGACAATAATTATCATTCCAGAAAAAAGATCAATACGTAAATATGTCCTTTGTGGAAGTTGGGACCAGAATATATTGTGATAAGTTTTTCGGAGTAGTTCACAAGTTTATAATTAGGAAAAGGTGAAAAAAGTGAAACAGGTTATTAAGATCATTAAACAAATATTTGAAGAAGTTGTTATGAAGTAGCTGCCAATTAATTTTAACAGATTTGTATATAAGACACGTAAAACAATATGCTGCTTGTGTTCCACCTCTCTACTTGGATTAGAGCGACTTTATTTACGCATATTAATAAAGCTCTTAAAAAACAATACGTTGAGGAGATTGAACAGTATACTGAGTCAAAAATTCTAGAAATTATCAACATGTCAAAGGTAAGTGTATTGCCGCTAATGGAGAACACTTTGAAGGGGACTAATATATTTATCAGTGGTGATCTCTGTGGGTATCTATTCGTAAATTACAGATAAAATTAGGTCTTTTCAATTATTAAAAAGCACCAAAGAAATTCTAAATGTGGCATGCAAGTTATTATTGTAATCGAACGCCTGCAGGCGTCGTCAACAAATTAATTATCGCGCTTTAGAGATTTTAGCGCCCCTATTTGTTTTCGTAACCAACTGTTTTCGAAATGAGGTAAACAATTTTGATTTTTTACTTTTTGGATAAAATACTTTAGAAATTTTAAACGATTTTTTATATATTAAGCATGATAATTGTTTTCTTTAAGATTCATTTATGTTGGGGTACTATTTTTATCGATGAGGTAAAAAATTCCCTTGAAAATTTTAACTTGAAATTATTTTTTAAGCTTAATTACTTTTCCTCAATTGATTTTTTCCTTGTAATGATTATAAAATTAATTTAGACGTATATGTTTCCTCCCCATCTTCCTCCGAATCTGATATATATATATATAAAATATACCACGGAGTGTGTTCTTTGACGTTTTAAAGATTTTATAACATTGTCTATCGTAACTTCATTCCACAAACAGATATGGACACCAAAAGTTAACACTCTTTTAATTTTAAATCAATTTAATTCTAATTTGCCAAAAAAAACAAGAATAAGGTGTTGGAAAAAATAAATTATATCTGAAAGTGAAGGTAAGTCAATTATTTGAAAGTAATGATGACCAAATTGATTTTGAGAGCTATACACCAAATGTTAATGATGAAGAAAAAGTATTTTAAATATAAGCAGGTGATCAAAAAAATTTGCGGTTTTGGTATTCGAAAATATATAGTATTTCATTTATTATTCCGTAAGTATATACAAAGAGCTATAAATATATCTGATTTTAAAAACTTTCGATTTTAAGCATAACATAACACGATTGTCAATTAGAAATGAAAACCCGGTACTTGAATTTACTCTTTTATTTGTAATATTTCGTTTGACATGTTCCGTTGGTCCTGTTACATCCTTGAAAATATGAAAAGGTAGTCGTCTCCTTGGTTAAGAAATTGCTATGATTTTTTATCAAACTAAGCTATCAGTAGTAATTTCCATATTTTGCTGTTCATTTTCTGCAGAATCTACCAGAAACCTCAATTTCCAAGATTTATGCACTCCGATAAAAAATAATGAAATCAACTTCTAAAAAGTAAGGGGACATATTCAAACTTTGAGGGGTCTGGACCCCCGCTGTAACTTGGCAACCAAGCATCATGCAATGGTTACAATTGATAGCTCACTCTAAAGAAAATTTTAAGTACAACAAAACATCGTTCTGGCCCAGATGGGAATCCGTTGCATACAATGTATTTTTATTGCAAAAACCTTACACATATGTAACAACCACATGTCAAATGTTTTTCGCAAAAAGAGATAAGCGTCAAAAGTTTCCGACCTGTTATTATATATACCAGTATTAATACAAACCAAATAGCTATAGCACCAGATAAAGTTATCTTTGGTTGGAAGTTTGCAAAAATTTCAGCAGCTGATTTGTCTCATTGGCGTAGTCACAGTCACTTGAGTTGGGGTGGTACTGCGTCATTTTGCACAATGTTGAAAATCGAGTACTCATCCATGACAAAGTTTCTCATTAAAGAAGGTTGTAAATGTGGTCGGTCAATTAAAATATGTTTAAATAAACTTCCCCTCGTCAAAAGTGAAGTGCTCTACAAAGTAGGCGGAGAGTATTACAGCAGCGTATTGGATACATTGCGCGACATTGTCAAAGAAAGAAAAAGTTGCATAATGAGTCCAACTGTTCGTCTTCTGCAAGATAACGTCCATGTTCATAAAGTCCTTGTAGTCAGGCAATTATTTCATTTGCGTAAAGTCGTTTGGTTTTAATTTTAATACTTTTAGAAAACCTATCGAATTTAATTTAGTTAATTTTAAAAGTAAATATTCTAGAGGTAAACGAAAAAGAAAAAGAAATTAAATTATATTTAAATGTAAAAGGAAAAGAATTTTATTTTATTTGTTGTGAATGTGTGTGTGACATAATACAATACGCAATAGAAATTTATCTGTATTCCTGCCTTGTTTATTGCGAGACCGAATCGGATGAGAAAGAGAGGCGATACCTTTGGTGGAAAGTAGCGACATTGGGGTGTAAAGTCGCGAGAAAGAGTCGAGTTCACCTATTACCGCTGAGAACCCGTTATCGCCAAACGACACCGGTGCTACAGCTCCGTACGAGAAGTAACCATTAAAGATTATCTTCTAAATCGCTCTTCGTTGCTAAGCAACCTCACGCCGTTTTGGACGTACATAATAGGTTTAGACTTAGAGCTCCACCGCTGTATGTCTGCAAGGCCTCAATTGAGTACGCAGCCGCGGTGTTAGCTTCTTGTGACGTCCCTTAGCTTCTGGTGAAGTACTGGTGAATATCGAGTTCTCTTGAGCGCTTCGACGTTTTAATAAACAGTTTACAGACATTTAGTGAATGTAAATTTGTAATATTCAATTTAAGGTCATTTTCTTTTCATTTATTTTTTAATTACTGAATAAATTTATAAAATTTGAAACTCAAACAGTTTTTATTTATTTAATGAAATTCTTTCTGTTTAAATTTTAGTTTTTATTAATTGGATTTAATTGCTGGACCTTATATACTTTTACTTTTTCTCCTGCAATAAGATACAGGTATTCTATGACAACTCTTTTGGCCAATACAAATCTATCGGCAACTATGTTACTATCGTTTTGCTGTCTTCCAAGGATTGCGTCTTTGAGAAGCTTTCCCGTCTTCTATACAGTCCAGACCTAGTCCCTATTGATTATTACCTATTTTCAAAATTGAAAAGTCTTTCGAGGTAAAAAATTTAACGATAAAAAATTGCAGGAGGCAGTTTTGGAATATTGTGCAGATAAAACTTCAGAATATTTTTCGAAAGGTATTGAAACGATAATTTCGAGATGTAAAAATGTGTTAAGACATACATAGAAGCTATACTGAAATGTATTCCTATTGTTTTATTCATACTACCTCTAGAATATGGTCAGCCTGGAAATTTTTGGGGTTTACCTCGCAGCTTCGCCAATACATGCTGAATAAGCCGAATAAATGTTGCATAAATTCTGGTTGGCATTTGATGTAAAAAGTAAATATATTTATCCACCACAATAAGATTTCAAGGCAACTACAGATATACTTTGACAATTTATATACATTTGTAATAATTGAAAATAGCAATAAACATCTTCTTGAAATCATTAACTTTACCCATAATTCAAAATTTGGGGCGAATATGACTAATCAAATGACGAGAAGGTATAGTGAAATGTAAGTCTCACAGATGGATATTTTACAATATCTTCGATTTGGCCGAAATACATGTCTTTCACAAAAAATGTTTTAATTCCAATTAGAAGATCTTACAGGCAAATATAATAAACGTAAAAAAGCAATTACTACAGTGACATTATCAGCAGCCTCAAGTAAAATCATTTCCCATAGAAAAAGAGAAAAGTGCCAAATAAAATACTGTAGGTAATAAAGCAACTAAAATCTGCCCTCAGTGCATCTGCAAAAAGGTAGTATTGAATAAAAGACTATATTGTATAGATTGGCAACTAATTTTTGATTAGCCCTACCATAAAAATGTTTAAAGTTTTGGTACAAAGTGTTGCAATTTTGGTAGTATTTAACAACTCGCATTTTCAGAAATGACTTTTATGTGCAGATCATTATGCCTTTTACAGGATGGAACTTAGCAAAGAAGACATTCTATTGCTGGTTCAGTTTCAATACAAAATGGACCCAGATATATATGCTACACAGACTGGAAGAAACATTTGCAAGGCTTATGGCGATGGGACAATTAGTGAGACTACTATCAGACCCTGGTTTGCAGAGTTCAAGAAGGAACGGGAAGATTTGACCTACAAGAAAGGAGCTGGCTGTCTATAAGAGATTAGCCGCCAAGCCGTGATTGACACAATTAAAGAAAATCTATCATGCTGCCCGATAAGTGGCCAGGATGTCATAGACGAGAGCTGGCCCGCAAAAAGGTGTTTTTTGCGTCCTAGACTGACAATTTTTTACTCGCCTTCCCCCAAATTGTTGCAAGGCGGGAACGTATAAATTTTTAACTAGATCAGCTTTTTTCCCTGGATCGGAAACGTGGGACAGTTTAATTTACAATGGATGCTCCGCTTGAAGGAAGCAAATAAAATGGCCGTGGCAGACGCAAGCCGTGTAATTGTGTTGTGCAAACCAAAAAAAAAGTGTACCCAGCTGAGCCCCTCAAATATTTAAACGCGTTTCTTATCTAATGGACAACGATCAAAAGCAGCGGGCCGATGACTCAGCTGCGGCCGTCGGCTCTAGATGCACCGTGGGCCGACAGTGTGTGCTCGAACGCACGGACCTCCTGGTGTAAATCAAGAACTCACAGCTCGGCCACGCCACATTTCAGATCAGCTGTCATTGTTTACTTTCTGTTCAAATGTATAGACAGACATAATATAAAAACGAGTTTCTTATCTAATGGCGGCTCCAAATGCACCGCAAATCGACGGTCCATTCGGCAAGAAGCGACAGCGGCCACAAAGTGCGTTCGAGAACACACGGACCTCCTCGTGTAAATCAAGAGCTCAGACCACACCACATTTCTTTGTTTATTTTCTGCTCAAATGTATAGATAGATTCGGAAGCCGATTATCCCGACTATTAATTTGTCCTTTGTTCGGGATGTGAAAGTAAAGATATTATGGTAGGGGGTCGATCAAAAATGAGTTGCCAATCTATTACCTTATGATGGTATATTTTTTGTTAATAATAATATACAATTCTTATGCCCATTTATAATTATACAATACAAACAAAAAATACTATTTTTTAAAATTATTTTAACATCTAAATGCAAAACTCTTATTTGTTAACTCTTGGTAAAAATAGGAATATACAAAACAGTGATAAAAATAGCGTTAAGCAGGTACTTATTAAAATGAAATTTTAAAAGTTATTCTAAAAATAACAACAAAGCTGCCTCCATCAATAAATATCAACAAACATGTTGATAATTTTACCTCAAAAATTATTGCCTAGTCCTAAAAGGAGTGATGGTTAAAAAAAGTTTACAAATGACATTGCACTTAAAAAAAACATTATAATAGGTCATGTTAAAAAAAGCATTTGAAACAAGGAGAATTCCGTTCGTTCAAAATTGCTAAAATCAAGCGTATATAAAACCTTCTGAAGCGATTAAATACAGCAAATATTTTATATTTATCTTGTTTCACTTATGTGTCCTTTTATCGATAACTTACCATATTATATATGATTTATAAATAAAAACAATAAGTTACTAAATGATAACGTACTATTGAGACGTTATTACTAACTAGCATAAATATAAGTGTGTTTTGCAATCGTGAAATTCTTACTCTTAGGGACAAAATACTTAACGATTGACTCTTTTTCTTCTTCCATCCTCCTTTTACCCTTAAGGGTATCGGAAATCGTTGAGTTACATACACAAAAACATAAAGTGCACCCCCTTAGACACTATTACTCAACTACGAATATTTTTATGTTAGACAATTTCGTTTTCATAGGATAATTTCATTTGTTGAAATTTAAACAGTCACTTTAAACCTGTGCACAATTCCAGAAAAAGACAAAAATTATAAGTAGTATTATGTTGGATGTTTCATAACGAGCAGTTTATCTTATTATGATGTAACATATTCTGTACGACGGTCTACCGAGTTTAAAGACATGTGTCTACGGTGTTAACGGCAATTTTATACATTTTAGTGATGGTCCCTGTAGATGTCTACGATCAAAATGTCCGTTATGTTCGTTACTTAATATCCCTATTGCTTCTCTTCTTGATTACGTAGAATTACTGCAGTATTATTGCCATATTAGCTTTTTATAATTCAATTCCAAAGACCGAATGAATTCTGACAATGTTAATTTAGTTTTTATGGGATACACGAAAAACAATTAAAGAGCCATGAGAATAAACCAATTAAAAATTATCTTTATCTTTTATCGCTTCACCACTTAATAAGTAATTAATCATATTACATTTTCTAACCTAACACTTGTATGAAGGTGCAATATTATTAAAAATTCGAAAAACGTTAAGTCGACGTTTGACTGACAACCTATAAAAAAACCTTATTTTGGTTATTATACGTACACGCTTCAAACTAAAAATATTCCTTCTTACATAAGTATAAAAAACCACTTATATGCAAATCTTCGAGACAGTTAATAAGAACGGCAGCTTTTTCAGCTTGTCCACGCGTATCGCATGATACTCACTGAAAGTCAATATACACTACTGTTTATTGAAATTGCAGCACCATTAAAAGCAAATTATATTGCACTGAAACTTTTATATTAAATTAAACATACTGTAAACAGAAGACTAAAGTTTGAGACCATGTTTCTGCCTATTTGAGATTTGGTTCTTAGATATGACGTCTGGAGAAAATAGTGATATCCATTCAAACATGGCACATGTAACTTATATGACGTAGGAATGCTTCATTGCCATCAAACTATACATCATCAAGTTAGCGAGTTAGAAAAATGGCGTATTGATGTCATACATAAAGGGGGTATTTGTTGTAATAAATAGGTTAAAGAATTGGTCGCCATAGGAGTACTGTAGTGCAAATATGAGATAATTGGGTCGAAGACGATACTGATTCGCGAAGACCGAGACTTGGAGCACGTGGGACAAGCAATCGGAAGGATCATCATCTTTAAAAGCTTGCGATTACGAGTCATAATACAACATTAAGGCATTCTATCAGTTGACTGTCTTCTTTGTTCGACGTCGATTACTCGCAGTGAAACAAACATCACGAAATCCACCACCGCTTCTTGCCTAGCAACGAAGGTTACAAAGAACAACAAAATAGTATCTGTAGACACGAGTTGCATAGAGTCGTCTTTTAATAACGAATCCAGATATTATTAAAATTGAAACGATGGTCGAATATTAATATGCCGTAAACTTAGAGAAAGGAAGCAAGAAGACTGTATTCGTATGAGGTATACAAGGCTAACTATAAATATTATGGTATGGGGAACTATCACTTCTCATTGCAATTCAGCTTTAGTCACAGTTAGAGGCAGCAGTGCTACCCAGACTACATCAACGCGGTCTTACAGCTTGTGGTACTTCCTTTCCTTCAGAGGATGTCCTAAGAAATATTTCATGTAGGTATCGCTCGATCACATGTGACGCGTTACGCTTTAAACTTACTTCAACAAAATAGAGTGAAAACTCTCTCATGATAACACGGCTCGATGACCTGACCTTTCACCAATTAAAAATGTCTGAAATATTACAGCAGTAGTCACCACCTCCAAGGAATCTGGCTGAACTATGGGACGGTGTCAATAATAAATAAATAAAGTCGATTAAACCATCATTAGTTCATTGTTTCACTCGATGCCAAGAAGAATGAATACGGCCATAAGAACCCGAGGGTGGGGTCATACATTATTAAACAAATTTAAATGTTTATTACACAAATGCTTTGTAAATTTATTAATTTTTTTGTCTTATACTATTAAATACTCAATACGCATATTTTTGACGACGTGATTTCAATAAGCAGTGTTCTATTATATAAACAATACAAACAAAGCATCGTGCAAAAATTTTTCTCGCTGCATAGGCTTTTCTAGATGGGCTGCAAGATATATATTGCGAATTAACAACCTTGCGTATGCTAAGTGCGGTTTCACGTTTGCATAATACAATTTGACATTTTTGACGGCATACGTACTCAGAACGTTTTGTCATACGAACGCTATTTGTTTTGTTGTCATTAAGTTGAAAATTTCCTCTCGTGAGCATTTTCGTGCGTTGATTTTTCGACCTAGATTACCTCAACAACAGTGTGTCGATCAACTCAATTCGATTTTTGGTGACGAAGCCCGACACAGAGCCACGGTATATCATTGGTTCAATGAATTTAATCGTTGCTTTAATAAATTTTATTGTAATCGTAGTTCGCTGGCGAATGAATCTAAAGGCTATCCAAAATCGGATGTGGAACATCATCTGACTTATCGTGAAATTCACGCATCCTTAGACATGACCGGCATACATTCAACATTGCACGAATATTTAACCGTGAAAAGGCTGTATGCGCACTGGATCCCGTATAAGTTAACAATCGCTCAAAAACAGGCTTGTGTCGATTGGTCGAACAAAATGCTCAAGAAATACGATCGCTGTGCTTCAAATAACGTTTACATCGTCACATGTGAAGAATCTTGAATTTATGTGTGTGTACAGCAGTCGACTGTATGGGCCTTCCAAGATGAGCCAAACCCAACAAGTCGTTAGCGCTCGAAGCACTTCCAAGCAAATGGTCGCTTTTTTTAAATTGGATATTTTGCAATCGAAACGTCCAATTCTGAATGGTACTCAACTATTTGTTTCCCAGAAGTCTTCAGTAAAATAAGAAAAACCAATATGCGATTATTCTCCATCATTGCAATACGAGCTCACATACATCGACGCAAGCAACTGGTTTTTTGAGCACTCAAAACATCTGATTTAGCCTCTAATGATTTCTTTTTTCCCACACGTGAAGAACGATTTTCGACGCCGGAAGAGGCGGTTGGTGTGTTCAAAACCTACGTTTCGGAGATACCTTATTCGCTATAGAAAAAATGCTATAAAATTGGTTCCAGCGTTTGCAATAGTGTATTGATTATCAGGAAAAATATTAAAAAGAAACAAGTTTCCAACATTTATTTTTGTTAGATTTTCGCAATAGTTATCGTGCAGCCCACGTATCTCTTACCGTCAGTTGACTCTGTTTATTCTAAATTTCCAATAAAACCTGTTTCTTAAATTTTTGATAGTTGACTTTTTTTACGTTTGAAATAAATCCCTTAAAGAAAATTTCAATGTTATCTGCCTAAAAAGAAAATAAAAACAAAAATTAAATGGTGACTAGAAAACCAAGGCAGCCAGCGTAAACCAATCTGTATCTAGAATTAGCGCCTCACAAGAGTTCTGCAAACGTGTGGAAACCAGAAGGATTTTCCTTCAATTATATCCAGTGGCGGAAAATTACGGTCTGCCACCGGTAACCATTACTCAATTGCTTGATTATAGCAGAAATGTATGCTAATGATAGTGGATGCTTTCCGGGCACAAAGGCCGTAATTGGCACCTAAATTCGCAACATTCTCTTAAGACCGGTGTTGGAAATTCACTTACGTACAAGCTGCAGTTTGTTAACGAAGCATGAATAACTGATGATAATGTTTGGAAATCTAGTAGTGTTTTGAAAATTGTTAACGAATTAAAAAACTGCCCACTAATAAATTTAATTACTCAGTTTTTTTTATTTTAGATAAAAAATGCAGAATTTAAGTTGTGTGTCGCTTTTCACTACAAGGTGGTTAGTGTTCTGCTTGGTGATATTTTGTAGTAAACGCACTACGGTTAGTCAATATTCAATACAAGCACGGAGAATGTAGTGGTGTGGTTGGACCGTTCTTTCCTGAAAATGAGCCCGCAAACGCAGTGACTATTAGTGGTGAGCATTATCGTGAAATGATAATGATTTTTTGTGGGTTAATCTGGACATAGATTTCAATGACTGGTAGTTTCATCAGCTGTGATACGACGCGTAAAATAATCAAACTTTTCGAACAAAAAATTAATGTCCGACTTACTACTTATCTCCTAAAACAATAAAGTGAAGCGAAGCAATATTAAACAGTAATTCTAGTGTTCAACAACAAATGATTTAAACGTATAACCTATACGTTAAGAAAAAATCGAAATCCATCCCTCCATATAAAAAATGTAGTGATACCACAAGAAATTTCAGTAAATTATCTAGGTCTACTTTTGTACAGCAAACTTAATTGGAAAACCCACACTTGCAAGAAAAGGAAACAAAAGAACTAAAATGGTTGATTGGAAGGAGATGTTACTTAACAATAGAAAATAAGATCCTAATCTATAAAGCTGTTATCAAACCAATATGGACCTATGGGATAGAGGTTTGGGGATGTGCCAGCAACTCGAACATGGCAATCATCCAGAGATGCCAATATATAAAATTAAGGACTATTGTTGACGTTCAATGGTAAGTCATTAATGTAGCGCTACATATCAACCTAGAAATTCCGAAAGTAAAGAAAATTATCCAAGACAGAAGTGTAAATTACCATAGAAAATTGGTATTACGCTCCATTCATTACACAGCTAACACAAAACGATCTAATAAGAAGATTAAACTACGATGATTAACAGACTTCTAATACCTTAAAAGACTTCTTCATTGGAAAAGATCCCCTCATGCTAGCTGGTCAACCTTCAGAGTAGACCTCAAGCCAGCCCATTATCTTATAGAATACCTATGTACTTGATTGCTTGATAAATTAAAAAAAAATAAATTCAGCAGCCTACATAATACAGAACTGGATGAAAGGAAAGGAAGAATGACAACAGTACAATAAAACATAACAAACTACTTCCTATTTTTTTATGGGGAATTCAACTTATTAAACTTCAAACAGAATTCTCAAATGACATTGTAAAAAGAAATACACATTCTTCTTCTTTCTCCCCTTCCATATTACCCTTTCGGGTGTCGGAGTCGGGTTAGTTTTTTAGTTTCTTTTACTCATTTCTTCCATTCCTTCCTGGATTGTGGCAATTGCTTCATTTTCATAATTTTCCCCTTTCTTTTCCCGCTTTTTCTATTCGAGTTATCCAAGCCTTTCTAAGTTTTCTTCTTCTTCTCTTCCTGTGATTTCTTGTCCCCCATATCTTCTTCACTAGTTTGTTTGTATCCATCCTAACCATGTGGTCGTACCAGTTTAATTGTCTTTTCTTTATTTTATTCATTATCGGTTCTTGTTTAATCTGGTTTCTTGTTTCTTTGTTTTCAACTCTATCCCATTTCATCTCCATTGCATTTAATTTGCGATGTATTTTTCTGTATTGTCCAATTTTCACTTGCGTATATTAATAATGGTGTTGTATATTTTTAATTTTGTTTCTTATTTATTTCTTTTTTCTCTAGTATTGATTTTAAAGCGTAGTATAGTTTATTTCATCTATTCATCCTTCTTGCTAGTTCTATGTCTATGTTTCCACCGTTTATGATGCTTCCCAGGTAATTAAATGTTGTTACTTTTTCTATGTTTAAGTTGTTGCACTTTATTTGTGTGTTGTCCGGTTCTTTCTCATTTATAATAATTATTTTGGTCTTTTCTATGTTTATTTCCATTTTTCAGTTCTCTATCTCTTCCTGTCCATATGTTTATTAACTTTTGCATCTTCTTTTTCTGCTATCAATACTATGTCGTTTGCATACATTAAAGTGTCGATTTTAACTGGTTCCAGTTTTTGATATCCGATTATTGTTTGTATTCGTTTCGTTCTTTCTCTAGTATTTCTAAGCAGTCTGTTCATGACTAGTATGAACAGCAGAGGGCTGAGACTGTCCCCCTGTTTTATTCCTTTCTTTCAGAACACACACTCAAAAGTCTAAATAATAACCAGGTAAAATTCAGCTAAACATCCCTAAACATTACTCGATAGCCACAAAAGCAGTAATAGCAAAAGACACCAAATTTCACAACCCCCAAATAAAATCGAACGTTTCCTAAAGTTATTCGTAAATTATATACATCAATCGAACTAAACCTTATAAAGCTAGCTATTAAAGAACTAGGGCATGAAGCTGTAAATATATTTAATATTAGAGAAAAGAAAACACTGAAACAATCACTTAAATACCAACGCTTTGGACATAATAAAAAATATAAGTATAGAAACCCATGTTGTGTGAAATACGCTGGCAATCATGCTACGCAGCAGTGTTGCTGAAAGGAACACGCTAATGAAGTAAAGTGCGTCAATTGCGTTGAAAACCACCCAGAAAATTACAAGGGCTGCTTTGAACATAAGTTACTACAAAAGAAACAGTTTGCCACACCAGGAGAATAACAAAATCAAAACTACTCTACCATAAATGCAAGTATACGCCACTTTGCATAATCTTAAAAATCTAATTACTAATATGACGGAGAAGATGGACAAGATATTCGACCTCCTCGTCGCTAAGATCACAAAAATGAAATAACAAATAATAACAAACTCAATATAGCTATCTATAATGCTACTAGCCTGAACGATCATGTCTCGGAAGTAAAAATTTTTCTTATTAATCATAAAATTGACATTACATTAAAATCAGACGTCCATCTAACAGACAAAAGCTACATAGAAATGCTGAAGTACGCAGTTTACTTTAGCCAATGCGCAAAAGGGAGAGCCCACGGAGACACAGCCATTCTTATAAAAAAAGCATAAGTCACTACAATACAATATAAACAACAGATACTACAACTACTGTAGCAGTAAAAGACAGTAATGGAACAATACTGCTATCGGCAGTATATTGCCATTCAAATTTATTAATTAAGAAAGATGATTTCCAGAACTTCTTGAACTACCTCGAGTTCAAATTTATAGCTGGAGGAGACTTCAATGCAAAGCATCAAACTTGCTACCCCCGTAGAAGACGATGAACAATAATCTCCTACCGCTCTCATCCAGGCAGCCAATATATAGGTCCCCGGATAAAAATAAAATTTTTGATATAATAGTCTTTTGTATCATAACACGTATTTTAACAAATTTCTTACAGATTGAGTCTTGTCTAGACCTCTTTTCAGACTATACATCACTCCTAATTACCATAGACGCTTGAATGAAAAGTAAAGCTATACCATCATTTTTAAGTAACAAGAACAACCATTTGGAGGCATCCTAGCAAGACACTTTAATGAAAGTATTTTACTTAAAACGGAGATGTGGACACAACTGGAGAATACCTCACTAAAGTCACACCACAGGCTGCTTGGAAATCTATCCCAATTAAGCAAGAGCTAGAACACATAACGGAAAAAATTTCCACCAAGCCACCAAAACATTCAAAAAATTACTCAATTAAGACTGAATTGATGATCGTGTTTCGAAAATTACAAAAAAGATAACGCGTCATTAAGTTACAAATCCCCCTATTAGGAAGCTAGATGGAAATTGGGATAGAAACAACGCGAAAAAGCAATAGCTTTTCCGAACATTTCAGCAGTGTCTTTAAACCTCTATCAATAAAAGTCCATGAAATAATCGATGTTTCGTACCAAATGGATCTCTCAACCAAGCCTTGTAGGATATCCAAAATTGTAGATAATAACTATTTATATTCCAAAACAGTTTCGAATTATAACCTGACAAATGGAAGAATACTAAGTCAGCTATAATATGAAGACATCAAGATGATAATCCAAATCTTTAACGTTAGATTAAGATTGGGCTACTTTCCATCTTAGTGATAAATGGCAGAAATAATTGTAATAGTTTAATTTGGTAAAGATTTCACAGAAGCAGCTTCTTACTGACCCATAAGCCACCTGTCCATTTCATAGAAATTGTTCAAGAACTTTTCTTAACATTATTAGCCCTTTCTGGTACCTCCTATACACAGCCGACCTTTCCGAAACTAGAAATATAGAAATATTTTAGGCAGGTGGCGTGATAGGCCCGTACTTCTTCGAAAATGATGCTAGAAATGTTACTGTGAATGGCAATCGTTACTCAGTTTTTTTTTTTGGCACAACCGTGAAACGTGAATCTGTAACAAATGTGGTTCGAGCAGGACAGAGCCACTTGCCATGCAGCTCGAGAAGCAGTCGATTTATTGCACTAACAATTTCCTGATCGAATAATTTCACGACATACCAAAATCAACTAGCTAGCGAAGTCTTGTGGTTTAACACCGTGCGATTCTTTTTGTGAGCTTATTTAAAATTCAGGCTACGCCAACAATCCAAAAAGAGCTGACAATCTCAAGAATGAAGTCGTGTTATTATATGAAATTGATTAAAAGGTGTGCAAAATTGCAATCGAAAATTTTGTGAAAAAAATCAGGTGGCCATTTGTTAAATATTTTTTTCTATATTTTATGGGAGATTCTGTATTTTAATCCAATCATAAAAACAATTCAAAACTCGTTTTATTAACTTTCTACAGAGAAGCTTATAGTAGAAAGTTAATGAGATCATCATCCTGTCTGTCTGTCTGTGTGTCTGGAGCCAAAATAACTTCCGTTCTATCCAACGGATTCACTTCAAACTTGGCATACGCACGTCTTAGGTCAGCACCTTACACGGGATTGATTTTCAGCCAAATCGGTTAACGACAACCGGAAGTGACCGTTATGGTTTCGCACCGCTGTAGTACGGTATTACACCGTTCTTGTTTAAAATTTAATTTCGGCGTAATTTGGGACACCATTTAAGTGTAATTTCAATGGATTAGAATTTTAGAAGTATAGATAAATAATTATACTTTTCCCAGTCAAAATTGAGATTTGAGTTTTGGAGCAGCTTTAGTATATGGTAAAGTGCATTAAAGTAAATATTTTTTAGTATCCCATCTGATAGACCTGATATTGATCTTTCACATGCCAACATTATGTATATTGTGTCAAATAACTAAGTTTTTTTTTGTTATTTAACAACTGCAGATTTACCACTAGCCGAGTGGCTAACAAGCAAATGTGATGTTGACATGAGGGGGGAAAACCGTCTAATGGAAGGCCCAGCATATTACTTAAGACTAATTAGTGTGATCCTAAATTTTACATCTATTTAATCGTCTAGTGATAGTTGTATTGCCTAATAGGTTAAGCACTAACATATTTAGGTAAGAATGAATTCTGTTCACAGTTGTTTTTTTTATTTCGTCCTCGATCCATGGGATGTTGAAGTCGCTGTGGAGAGTTTCGTTTGAGACGAACTATTCTGCATTTGCTATAGCGCGGAGAGTTTAGTTTTGAAGATAACTAAGTGAAGGCAAAACATTCTCATAAGAAAGTATCTCGTAGATTTACCGATACATCATCAGTTGCTGGTATTAACAGCTTTTACGGATGAATGAATTAATTTCAATTGCATTTAGTCTATATCTTTTGGTCCCGATCAATTAAATGGAAGGACCAATTTATTGGAATTTTTGTTTAACATTTATGGTTCCTTCGGGAGAGAAAAAATTGACTACATAAATCCATGTAGAATACAAGCCCTCTCTGCCCTCTCCCGATCATCAATCAATTTTTTGTTGCAGGCTTTCATTGGTAACGATCCTCAACCTGTATAACTGTCGTGTTTGGTATCCTTTACGATTTGCTATATGTACTTCATCCTTGACCCTCTTATAATATGGTTTTTAAGAGGCTATTGTATCATAATACATATTGCAGTACGCCATTTTTAAACTATTTGTTTCCATAGGTTCTTATCTGGTCGTATCCTTCGTTAGCGGTAACACTACATACCCAGATCTTCTAGTTTTCGTTTATCACATGTTCCAACATTCGTTATTCAGTTTCTATAATAGTTTAATTTTACTGAAAAATTTGGACACTTTTCCAAATTACTGTGATTTATGACGTCTTTGTTTGTTATGTCATCTAGATATAAGAACAAATAGAAATCTGTTAATGAAAGGGCCGGAAGTCGAAAATGTTTCTTCCTGTGTTGGTTTTTGGAAATACATCATAAACTCGTTTTACTTGGTCGCAATAGATATTAGCAGTGATAGCTTCTCTGGTATATTCGGTATGATTAGTGCAGAAATACGTTAAATACACGGCAAACGTTTTTGGGGGTTAATTGCGTTTTTGACGTTCGTGGTACAAAATCAGTTGAAGATAATTAATTTTGAGACTGCTTGTGACTCAAGAACATGATTCGCGATTAAAGAAATCGAGCGAAAAAAAGGTTAGTTTTTTGACCAAGTGAAATGAGAAGAGTGTACACGTAAGATATGCCCCAAAAGTAATAACACCGATGTTTTTGGTCCAAGCAGAAAGGTCGTGAAAGGGGGACTTATTCGGGCCTAACGGTTGGTAGGGGATAACAGTTAAACGATTCGAACCAACTCACATAATGCGGATTGCTGCGAAATGGATAGCTGTTTGAAAGTCGCGACACGGGTCAAAATGCAGCGCAGTATTTATCAGCGATAGGCAATAAAATTTTGAGTTAAATTCGAAAACTCCGCAACCCAGATGCTTGATATGTACAGAAGGCTTGAGATTTTTTTTATCAAAACGCGTCGAGCTATACAACGCTGCTAGTGAAAGAGTTTTTGGCGAAACAAACTCTGGAAATTCTGCCACAACCTCCCTGCATACCGGATCTGCCCCCAACCGATTTCTTTTTGTTTTCTCGATTCAAATGCAGCTTGAATAGACATCATTTTGGGATTGTTAAAAATGCGCAGGCTGCTGTGATGAGTATTCTGAAAGAGATTCCAGTTAAAGGCTTCCAGGCGAGCTACGATGCGTGGCAAAACCTCTAGGATATTATTTTTATAATATTAAGTATAGACGAGGTGTGGCAGAAAAGTAATGAGACTGGCAGCACTACAAGCGATCTGGCAACGCTAAGCTGTTGTCCTTGATAGAGCACGTGTATAAATAAATACCCTCCCATATCTCAGTGCGAGTTTCAACTCGTTTCATTAACTACGTGATTTTTGTGACTGCTATTAGTGAAGTTGTATTTTGGTTGTGCGTCACGTAAAATGGAACAGCGGAAACTTTTTTTTAAAACATCCTTGAAAGGCTCAGAAAAAGGGTCATTCGCGTAAGACCAGACATTGCAGACAAATGGATGTTTCATCATAACAACGCCCCATGTGACACTGCCCTCTTCCATAACAGAATCTTTGATATCATAATACATAATAATATATATATATATATATATATATATATATATATATATATATATATATATATATATATATATATATATATATATATATATATAATAAACCTGATATAATCTATTCTCGTGCATTAGACATAGTAGTAGTTTCAAAAGGTTGCTGCATATCGCTTATAGATCAAGTTTATTTATTCTACATAATCATTAGTGGGGCATAATAATTCTAAATATCATGAGTAAGTAAAATCGAAAAGAAGATTTCTGGGTACTTGATGTATTATTAAGTGGCAAAGCGAAGCGGAATCACTTACTAACTTCATATTGATCGTCTGTCCGTCCGTCCGTCCGAGCAAAAACTCGAGAACTGCTGGGAATTTCTAAATTCAGTTTTCACCAATCGACAGATGAACAAAAAGGCTCGTTTGCTAGTGATTTTTTGAAACTGATTGGTCAACTCATAAATTTGCTTTTAAACCTACAAACTAGAGGGTTCTCAAATTAGGGAGACTGCTTCGCCACTTCGCTATGCGTTGCAAGCTTTGCAGGTTTATTGTCTATTAAATTAAAATGAGCCAAAAGTGCAGTAAATTGGTTTATAGCGTCATTTTCAAATAAGATCTGGTATTATTATAGTATGATAACACATTAATAAGTGGTGTACAATCACTTCAGGAAATTACGTAGTCTAAGTATTCTACAATTTTCACTGATATCCATCAATTAAATCTGGCTGTCCTAATTTAATCAAATTCTTTTTCAAAATAGCACAAGAAACTTTAAGGATTGCTTTGTAACATACAGTTGAAAAATGTGCAGTACATATTTCAGATATGTTCTTACATAACTTTCAAAATTCAGAGAAGTAAAGAATGTTTTTGTAGAAAACGCAATCTTTTGTACATTTTTATTGGAATTTCTAAATGTCACTTTCTATTCTTAATCACAATCAGCTCTATAGCTGATTCCCATTTGAATGAAACTTACGATTTAAATGAAGAAAGGTTTAATCAACAAATGCTCTATCAGGTGGAAGATCTACGACCAGTACTTTGTTTCAACAACAAAATATTACAGTAAAAGCCCGTTGAGAAATATTCAAACGTGGTTGTGAAAAAACCGATAACGAGTTGCATGAACAAGATCTACGAATGAACATTATTGAGTAATACAAGATGGTTCAAATATGACCAAGACTGATGTGTGCAAACAAGTCGCATTGGCAGCAGCTATGCGATCTTGAGAGTGTAATCACAACATCCACCCTCCCTCCTGTTCCGGTTAGAACCTGTTCAGTCCTGTTTGGAGTTGCTAGAGTGATGAGCAAACAGGTGGTACCGCGGAGCATGGAACAACGCATTGTGATCAAATTACTCTTTGGAGAAAACTTCCCGTCCGCTGAAATTCACCACAGACTTCAATGGGGAAGAGTGTCTCTTACGGACCCGTGTGTTTGAGTGGTATAAGTATTTCAGAAAGGGTAGAAAGCGCGTGGAGAATGAACCGCATGATCGTCGGCTGCGAACATTCGTCACCGAGCCAAACATTCGCTTATTCGTCAGAATAGGCGCAGCACTATGAAGGAACTTGGAGCAATACTGTCCATCAGTGTTGGTAGTGTAGAATACATCATGAAAAATCACCTGCACTATCGCAAGGTAAATGTACGGTGGGTACTACGCACTTTGACTGACGTAAACAAAATGGTGTGCATGCAAGTTGCCAGTCATCTTCTACAGCAGTTTGAAGTCTATAGTGACCACCGATGAAACGGGGGTATACTATTTCATTCCTGAGTTCTAGCAGTCATCACACGAGTGGCAGCATACCAGTTCTTCGAAACCCAAGAGAGCGGGGAGGAGTCGTTCGGCAGCAAAAGTGATGACAACGTGACTGGCAGAAGGTTATCTATGTAAACTTTCTGACAGATGCCAGAACAGTAAATGTAGCGTATTACTCAGACCTCCTGGCAACAGACGTGAAGGAAAAGATCCGACCCAAGCGGAAGACAGGTGGAAAGCGGTTAGCCTTCCTTCAAGACAATGCACGTCCCCATATGACCACAATAACAATGGAAACCCTTCGAAAATTAAAATGGAACCTTCTGCCACACGGTCCCGCCGTACAGTCTCGATTTGGCCACAAGTGATTTCTACCTGTTCAAAAGGCTCAAATCAGACTTACAAGGCATGAGATTTACGGACAACGAAGCCGTCATCCAGACCGTTCGGGAGTGGATGCGGCGCCAACCAAAAGCTTTTTTAGAAAAGGGCATCAGGATGTTTCCAGAATGTGGGAAAAAATGTGTTGACTCTGGAGCGGAGTACGTTAAAGACTGGCATGTGCAAGTAAGTGTTTGGTAGTTTGTTCTTTTTTTTTTTGTAAAAAATCAATCCCGGTCATATTTGAACCACGTTGTACAATAGTAAATACAAAAAGATGCTTCTGACAAGACAAGTGTGTTACTATTCGAAGAACAATTAAAAAAGAAGCGCCAATTTATATAGTATTGAGGTTAAAATCTATGATTACCTTCATTGTCACAAAAGATCATAACCAGATGCTTGCCAAAGTTATTAATTTTAACTACTTAGGGGTCAGAAAAGGTTACTACAACGATATGATGAGGAAAGACAAAATTTATAAGGTTCATCTCTGTCGTCAAAAAATAAAAGAATAATATTGGAGAACAAATATAAATTGAAGAAGTCGCACCAGTTAAAGTAAAAATAGATAAGTTTTTGTGTGCTGTTTTTGGAACATTGGAAGTGTTTTTTATAAATTTGAACCTGAAGAACAATTCTAAATCTCATACAGCGCAATTGATAAAAGACATACTGTGTAAATTGGATTGGAAAATTCTTGATCATGCACTTTATGGTTCAGTTGTTTCAAAGAAATTCTGAGTAATTTCTGGTATAAAAACATTATAGTAGAAACGTTTATGCACAAGTGATTGCAACATATTCCAAAGTTTTCTATAGAACGCGCACATAAAAGTATACAGAGAACGTTCCTTGAGGCAGAATATTCGAAAATGGTGTAACTGTTTGACATAAAGAAGAAAAAAAATAATTGTAGCAGAATGAAGAATTTTAACCAACCTTTGTCTTAGATAATGTTTTCAACAGAATATCAACAAAGAATTGCTATTAAAAGAATATATTAAAGAAACTCAAGATAAAATTAGCCACTAATTTGTTTTTTCCATAAGACTGCTTCAAACTACGTTTTCTAATCAAGATATGCGGTTTTTGAATTTAGATAAAACAAGTTACGTATGAAGTATATTTGATGGCATCGCTAAAATGGTTTGTGTTCTTTATAACTCATCAATTGTTGACGGTTTATAGGAATGAACGCTAGATTTATAAATAGCAATCTAAAAATCTTACATCACGGTCAGTGAACGTCATGTAATAAGATAAAAGCTTCAAATTTCCCTTTTAATAAATCTACTATTTTGTATGCAACATGATACGTAAAGCCGTCTCGTTAAAACCACACATTTGTAAGATAAAAAGCCCAAAATATTTAAGCATAGTATGATGACTCTCGCCAATCACAGTAAGCGATTCGTTCAGATGATTCCACCAAACGAAAATCCACATCAAAAGGTTCTTTATTTTATTTCTCTTTGTATTATATCTCACTAATTCCGTACTTTAGTTTGTATATATTTTTCCAGGTAGGTTTTTGCTTTTCTAATGCCATTATTTCATTATTCTACCATTTTTAGATGTTTCCTCTGATATGTTTTGTATTATTTCTTTAAAGACTGTTCATCTTCCCTGCACAGCCTATTCTAGTTTTCCATTTTTTAGCCTTTCAAATTTATCGTTGGTATTATTATTACCTTGATAACTTCCCATTTTTTGTTTTTTAGTTTATAAAAGTTCTCTTACATTATTGGTTTTAATCGACCATATATCACTATTAGTCTATGGTTAGATCCAATTTCTGCTTCTTTCTGTTTCAATTTGTTGAGGTTTTGAATGTTATATAGTCGATTAAGCTTATGGCTCTTCGCTCTTCTTTAACAAACGTATATTTATCTTCTACTCCTATTACCAAATCATTTCTGTATCATTTTTATCTTTAAGAGGGAGGGGGAGCATTGGTTAATAATATTTACCCAAAAACTTTTTTATAAGGTTACAAAAGTTCAAATTCATAAACCTTGCAAATTGTACCTCCAGAGTGCCAACGTCTCATGAACAGGCTCCTCCAAGGAAAGAAAAATTCCATAAAATTTTCTTCTTTACGTTTATAAAATGTGTATTACATTTAGGTTGAAAACAAGATGAATAAGAGTACAGGATGAACAATAATATGTGTTTGAAAGTATTTGTTTATAACTTCTCACCGTGTTGAAAAATTTTCAAAATTAAAAAAATTTTTATTCAGCATAGTTTAATGTTTAGTTTAACAAGTTTTCAATAGGTGAACCTTGAATAGAAGCAAGATGACAATGTCTTCATTTTTATGATTATTTTGAGATATTCGAGTGTTCCTGGAAGACTCTGTAGATTAGATCGTTCAAAAAGTTACATGTATTCATGTCAGGGAAATATGGTGGCCAACTAATTCCATCACCAGCAAAATTATCGAAGTCTAGGCCTATGATAATTGTTCCAAAATTATCCACTAGTGCGGAAAAAATTTTCGAAGTGCGATGAAGTCTCGCACCATCCTTTATAAACTAGTAAACATCGAGCATTTCGACTCTCTTTACTCCCCGTAGAAACTCCCTTCGAGCATCCGGCTGTGATTTTGGGGCTTCACATTGCCGCCAAAGAAATATGGCCCAAGAATCTTCTTCTCTGAAATTGCATACCAGACGGTCATTTTTGCTGAATGGAGAGGCTTTACGATTACAAGGTGAGGATTTTCGGTACCCCAGTAGCGCATGTTTTGTAAACCTTGAAAATAAAAATGTGACTCATCACTAAACCAAATTTTCGAAACACCAATTGTCTTCCAATTTTTCAATCATCAATTGATTAAATTGGAATCTTCTTTCCATATTGTCCTTCGGCGGCTGATGAGCTTGTACAGGAACATTTTGAAATGTTTTGTTGGAATAGTTTGAAACCTCCCATAGCTGATCTCTACCAAATCGACAAACCTGGCTGATTTTCGAAAAGATGTCCAACCTTTTCGATATTTTGTGACATTACAGAGGTAGATGGCCGACCAGTTTGCGGGTCGGGCGTTCCCAGGTACTGCCAGTTCTCTCAAATCTCTGAATCAGCCTAAAAGCAGTGAGAAAATTTTTCACAGACTGTTGTACCTTTTTACTCTGAAATTTCATTTACTCTTTCTTGTCTGCTCTTTCAAAATTTATATCTTTGCCTAAGAGAAACTCTTTAAAGGTCCGTCGAACTATACACATCTTCTTCAAAATTCGTAAAATTTCTGTACAATAAATAGCCTTTCTTCGAAGGTTAAGTGTTCTATGTTTACAATTAGATACTCACGTGATCAATTGGTTTTCAACAAGATACTGGAAATTCTTTTTACATGGAGCGATTACAAAGAATTTTTACTAATTCCGGCTTCATGGCGTTTATTGCAATTCTGACATTAAAAACCTGGTAATATGAACACATGGAATAAAGCCTTAATATTTGGAGCCTTGGTAATTAGAACTCTTTTCATCCTGTCTATGTCCTTGCAAAATTTCTTCGATAACGATAGATGGATTTTTAAAAGATCATACATACGGATAGACATACATAAAAATAAATTAATAATTTTTTTGAATGAACAACAAACTGCTCAGATTTGTAAGGTTTCATTGTTGATATGCACAGTGTGGTGGCATTGTTGGTTGGGTAATGGTGTTCATGTCAAAAACCGTGTAGAAATTACGTTTAGGATAGGAATTAAGCAACTTCGTGGGACAAAGAACCAATAGGTAAATAAAGAGACCAACACATAAAAAGTTCATATTGGTGTATATGAATTTACATTCGTCGATGGGTTTTGTTTAGTTTGATGATCTTCATTGTAATTTTGATTTAAATCAATAGCGAACGTGCGATAAAATTTCATTCTATTCAAATAAAAAAGCAACGAGGTGCATGCTGCATCTTTTTTGGTAACACTCTGTATAGATGATTAATTTCGATACTTTGCAAGCGGCTCTCGTATGTGATCATATTAATTGGCTGTTGTCTGAAGCAGCAGCATTCAAAGGTTAGACAATTACTTCGCGATAAACTGCCTTTTTCACACACGTAATCGCGTGCGTTTCCCAACAGTAAATCGGTAATTGCCCCTTCGGGGTGCGAGCCAAGTATAGTTATTTCGCTATCAGGTAGCCCCACCCATTTTTGATTTTGCACCACGTCTCGTACAGAAGCTTTCGCCGGCGTGCACTTCTGGAAAGGAATTTCGCAGGAACGGGAACAAGGCAGCCTCGGACGTTCCTCCGCCGGCGAAGTTCGCGTAAACGCAGCCGCGGCACCCCAGGGGCGCAAGCAGCAGGCACTGTTAAATGCGTAAAAGCACTTCTTCGGCGAGCACGGAAAACCGAGCCCGAATCGATAATTTGCTCGGTTTTCCACTCACTGCCGGCCACTTCGCACGCCCCGGCGTCCATGCCCGACTGTCCCCGCTGGCCGCCGCCTTTATTAGATCTGTCCCGAAATATCGATACGCAGAACCGCCCTCGGGCCGCCGGGCGCCTCGTCGGCGGCCGGCCTGGGGCCTGCAGCCGCCGGGGCCCGCCGACCGGGGCAGCGCGCCGCTGCAGCGCCGTGCCTACCTTAAAATGTAGAAAAATTGGTGTCCAACAATATCTTTGTGCACATTTGCTGAAGGCACTTCTGTTGTGGCAACTAGAAAACACAGGGCCCACGGATTCAGCGACGGGCTGGTATTCTGCGAAACGTCACCGCCCTCTACTTTGACAGATGTCAAAATCACGCCCAAACACGTCAAGACTTGCGCTGCGGCCGCTGCTCGCCGCGCGGGTCTGTCGGGCGTGGGGCCGTGCGAAAAGGGATTTTGTAAGAGCACACCGGAATTGCGCTAGAAGTCGCGGCGACAATTCGGCAAACAGCCTCGATTAAATGTCGTGCACGTCGTGACGTTGCTAACAATATAACACGACCGCTTCCATAAACGCGTACACGACCCCTTCGTCGAAATCCACCAAATAAACCGAACCTTGTCATCTAAGTAACTTTGTAAATTTCAGTTACTGCTCATAATAATGTGCAATTACATACCTAAAGTAGTAAAAAATAAACTCGGGGCACCAAAACGATTGCATCCGCGAACAAGTTTATTGTGAGGTACGACTATATAATGCGTTGCCCCCTCTAGCGACACTCGGGGGAAGCAACGCCAGAATTCGGATGTAAACATTGCAACTTCCGGCGAATTGTCGAAGAACGAGCATGGTGGAACAGGGCGACAAGAGGCCGCAGTTTGGCAAGCGATTTCTAGTGAATGAGGAGGATGTTTTCGAACATAATGCGTGGTATGGCGTTGGTTTTAACTTCTCGTTTTGGCTGTAGGCGGCTGTGCCACACGCGCTTTAGGAAGAAGCCGAAACACGGCTCGCGGTTCCTAACCAACAAAGAGCGGGCTTTTGATTTTAACGCCTGGTGAGTGCCTTTGTAGCCGTTAGAGTTTGATTAGGTGTTTTTATTTGCAGGGACGATGTGCAGTGGGACGAAGTTCAGGAAAATGAGGCCCGCAAGAAAGTTGAATCCAACAGTAAGGTTAAGTTGAGTTCACCAGAGGCGACGAAGTATGACACTGATGCCGATAAGTACTGGGATGCATTCTATGATGTACACGCCAACAGGTTTTTCAAAGATCGCCACTGGCTATTCACCGAGTTCCCAGAGTTGAACTGTGATTCCTGATTGTTGTAATAGAATTTTTGAAGTCGGTTGTGGAGTTGGAAACACAATATTTCCAATTCTGCGGTACACCAAAGAGCCTGGTGTCTTTGTATATGGATGTGATTTCTCTAAACAGGCCATAGAAATTTTAAAATCTAATCCAGAGTATGATGCCAAGCATTGTGATGCTTTTGTGTTAGATGTAACATCGGAAAACTGGCTTGTGCCGTTTGAAGAAAACAGTTTGGATGTTGTGGTACTAATATTTGTATTGTCAGCAATTCGGCCGGATAGGTAATACAGTTCAGATGGTTTATTATTACTTGATTATAAAATTGCTGGTTTTTAGATTCCAGCATGTTTTAAAACAACTTTATCATTACTTAAAGCCAGGTGGTTTAATTTTATTCAGAGATTATGGTCGTTATGACTTGGCACAACTACGTTTCAAGTTGGGGCAATGCCTTGCAGAGAATTTTTATGTTCGAGGTGATGGAACGAGAGTTTATTTCTTTACTAAAGGTAAAAATTGTCAAGACTTTTAGCACTTAATGAAGGTGGTTTATTATAGAGGAAGTCGACGAGCTGTTTATCGCTTCAGGATTTGTTCAGCAGGAGCTTCACATAGACCGCCGGCTGCAAGTGAACCGAGGCCGCATGTTAAAGATGTACAGGGTTTGGGTGCAGGCCAAGTACAAGAAGCCATCATGACAATGAAATGCACGTCACAACTATCGTTATGGTTTTATTATTGAAACAATAGTATATCAAGGGACAACACTTAATACGTTCTCTCTACGAAAAGAACTCGACATTAGAAAAGGTACTCCTAGTGTTAAAACACATACACAATTTTGTACTCAACAACAGCATTAATTGATTATGTACATGGCTTTAAACTTAAATAAAAGACGATTTCGTAATAAAAATATATGAAGCATGCGTTTTAAAACTCTGGACTTACTAAAATATTCAATAAAATACGGTGAAAATTTGCCCTTTCCTTTCGAATCGACCAACTTTCTTTTCCTGTGATGTGTGTTTACAAAATAATAAAAAGATTATAGTATGTTGGTTAATTTAAAGCGGACGTTCTTAAAACTACTGATGATAAAATAAATACAACTGTAGAAAATTAGACTGTTTTACAGTATTAAGGTGGGTTCTGACCTACTCTACCAGCAATGGACTGTTAAAAGGCCTGCCGCTTTAGATGGTTCCATTGTGTTTGCAGATCTAAAGCGGTCTAGAGGGCCACAACTACACACATCGAGCCTAACATTACACAACCAAGAAAACAATTAGACGGCTTAGCGGTCCACAGTAAGTAAACTTTCATTAGGTTTGAAGGTCGAACACTCCTGGTGACGATAAGTAGCATGGCTGAATAAGCCACCGCTTCATGTTGACAACGGCAGGCATTGCCTTCAATCACTACAACATACACTCTAAAATGGACAGAGATGAGTATTCTTACACCTAATATTTTCCTGTTTCTATGACGCAAAGCTGAAGGGTGTACACAAACCGACTGATAAACTAAAAATATTCCCAAGATTTTTATTTTGTAAAAAATAAATGTATATATTAATTTTTGATTTTCATGGCAATGTTTCTTTTGATCATTCTACTACATTAATATTTTTAAGGCACAATGAGGTAACAGATAAGAATTCAGACCCTTTGATTTGTAATCATCTGGTGAAATTTTTATTGATATTTTTTATTTAAGCACTGTTAATGATACTCACTTTTCACATCATTTACTGGCTCCATTGATATATTAGACTAGAGATGGCTCTGGTTATTTATGGTCTTTGTTATCTCAAAAACCATTACCATAAAATTATATAGTGGCAAAGTGTTTGCTAGAATCTGCTACCTTCATTCACAATTAGCCGTGCAGCAATCTTCCTACCACATTGTGCGGGCTCTTTATAGAGTTTCAATCGATATCCTTGCAGTTTGTGAATTACAAGAATTGCTGCTTGCATTTTATACAAAATTGAAATGGTTCTGATTAAAGTGTCGATTGTAGTAGATACATCAAATATGTTAGTCTACATTTGTTTTCACTTTTGTATTGTTACAAGAGTAACAAACAGTATCTGAAAACATTTTTAGTTCTTTATACTTGAATATATGCAAATAAGCATCAGTTTGTGTACATTCCTCATATGTGGCTTTGTAGTGCTCTAATCGAATGCAATTACGTATAAAAATTGCGTAATCCTATCTTTTAAAATAGTAAAATGAAAAAATAAATTAAAATTACCAATTTTGGTAATAATGGCAAAAGCAGAACAAAGCCACTGACTTCAATATGAACACTCGATAACAATTCCCTACTGTAATATAAGCGAGTTTAAAATTTATACTAATGAATGATCCTTAAACAAGGAAGCCTTTGTGAGATGACTAAAAATAAGGCTTTCAAGTTGGTGTGATTTTAAGGCGCTGAAGATCACAGTGTCAGCATGGCGCCGACTGTACTTTCGATGCTCAATTGTCAGCCTGCCTTGCACCTACCAGTTTGGACGTGTTCTTCAATATGGCTCAAATGAATGGACGACTGCTGGCGCTCATCTGGACTGGTTGTTCTTGGGCGTGACCACTTTCTGAACATAGGCGGCATGTACGCTTTCACACACAAACCGATACTGACTCTAAAATCGACACTTTGGAGAGGCTACTGCATATGCATATTGTAGATGGACTTACAGCATTCTGTATCATCATTGCACGTTGCTCCCGCATTGTCTGAACTATATCGAGGGCATACACGGGTTCGCCAGCTTCAATGAGGCACATTGCGGTCTCCATGAGTACCAGTACTCCAGTACGGCCGATGCCTGCGCTGCAATGTACGATTATGGGTGCAGGGCTCTCTTGGCGTGCTTCACGTATACGTTCTGTAAAACTCAAAAACAGCCCTGGCGAGTCAGGAACGCCATGATCAGGCCATGCAACATACTGCATATGCTTAATATCCCTTTCGATGTTGTTCTGCAACATAACAATTATAAACTGGTATTTAGATACAAATCTCGCATAACCAACCTTAAGATCACAAAGAACAAAGTCTCGGAACACAAAACTTCCTGAATCATCAGTCTCTTCACAAACACATTTGATAGACATGGACTGAAATGCAAGTGTTTCGTTCAAGCTCGGCCAGTACTTGTGGCACTTTGCTCTACCCCGCTCTATAATGGTAGTCAGCATCACTATATGGGTACATTCTTCTTCCAGCACCATTTGCCAAAAGTCCTCTGTGGTGCACTGTAATGGACCCTGTGTGGCAATGTAGCGGTTCACAGTGTCGGTACCGGCAATGCGCATGTTCACATAATTTGCATTGATGTAATCTCCACTGGTAGCATTTTTGAGAATCACGCGAGTTGCGTCATCTATCACAAAGAAATAAAAATGGTAAGCAAATGCAAGTACTACAGATTATATAAAGCTTACATGGCGAAATGTCGCGGTAGCGATTTTTGTTGACATTCTTGGGTTTGACGGCTTCATCGCAGGTGAGATCTGGGTGCTTGCGGTACAACAGTTCATATTGTGAGATCAGTGCGCCACTAGCAAGCCCGTCTGCTAACAGCAACATGCTTTGTTCTAATGCATTACTGGGTGATGGTGTCCGAAGCACATCGCCCACAGGGACATATTGGTATGGTGGTTCCTCATACTCCTCTCCACTGTAAAGTGCATTTGGTTTTACAACCAAAACAAGTTTACCTGCACCAAAAATCATTAAGTTAGATAACAAGTTGTATTACTGGTGAATTGTAATCTAACTACAATTTATTGGCAACGTTGATAACACAAGGCAATTAGAATAATTTGTTTAAACATGATATCCTTTTACTTTCAAAATTTGTAACTTCATATACATCTTTTTCATTTAAATTAAATTTTATATTTTTAAAATTGTCATGTTATTATTTAACAGTAATTAGTTTGTAGCAAATATTACAAATTCACGATTGCCTTCTAGCTTTATAGATTAGAAGTATCATATTACATTTTTTTAGATACTTGAAATAGTTGAATCGAGTGGGGTTATGAAACAGTAAAATTATCTTTCTCCATTTATTTCTATTCTTAGCGACTGCCCTCTAGTTTCTAGTTTCCTCTAACATTTTTAGATACTATTAACCAATAATCACTCCAAGTTATGTAACCACCGTAGCTGTTGATGTTTCATTATTTTTTTAAAATTAGCTTCCTCATACAAGCTGTATATTTCTGAATTTGTTTTCTTTTCTTACCCACATCCCCAAACTTTTTGCCACAATAATTTTTTTATTCACTTTTGTTCCACAAGCATATGCCACTGTCAGTCTGAATACCCTTTTGTATATCTGTGTTTTCATTTGTCTAAATAAGCACTTTTAATTTAACAACCCACTCATTGCGCCAATTGTCTTATTACCTTCTGCTAGTCTTGCTTGTATCTATTTGATGTAATTATTGCTCATTGTAATCAGCACTTTTAAGTAAATGACGCCGTTAGCTTGTTCAAAATTCATTTCATTTCTATTCTGCACTTTCATTTCTTATGCTTCCCATAATCAACTTTGATTTGTCTTCGTTTATTGTTATAACCTTAATGTTTCTATCGCTTTCTCTTTTCTTTTACTACCTCTTTTAGATCTTTCTTTGATATGGCTACTAGTACCAAATAATCAGCATAAGTCACACATTGGTGTGTTTCATTATATATTGACCCTGTCTGTTCAATCCGCTTTCTATCGAGAAGGGACCATCTTGCCTCAACCAATTTTCTATTTTGAATTCCTTCTACATGTTTCATTTGATTCCCATCTTGCATTTGGTCTGAGCTATTGTCATGCGTATCAGTCTTATTAGTTTATTAAATATATATACATACACGCAGGCATCTCTACCCCCACCCCCACCTGCTTGCTTAAAATCAATAAAATATTGTAGAGTATTACTGTGGCCCATAAGAGTTGTTTTGGATCTGTTTTAAGAAGACTATCTGATCATTCACTGACCTTCCACTTCGGAACCTATATTGATACTCCTGTATAAGGTTTTAGCTCGATTCTTATACAATGAGTTGGTATTTTATACCTGGTATGTAGTAATGTAGCGCCAGTGTGGCCGCGTAGTTCATGCACGTACTCTACTCGGATACTAAAAATAATCGTGTATCTGAGTTTATTTCGAACAATCCGTAATAATGTAGCCGTCCAAGGCGCGGTGTTTGAAACATCACTCCGTATCAGAGATGGTTAGCGACGACCGGGCAAGAGAGCGGATATATGAGAGCCTCAACCTCGCAGTTCGCAAGCCATGCTTCCACGCGGGGAGTTAGAGCCTCACCATGTAGTAATGTAACACCTCTTCTATAGTTTTTACACATAATTTGTCAGCTTCTTTATAAAGAAGCATTTTAATCATTTTTCTGGCAATTCGTCTTTGTTCCATATTTCCACTATTAGTTCGTGCAGTCAGTCCATTTTGTAATTCTCTTCCTTCATATTTTATTAATTCTATGCCTACGCTATTTTTTCCTGGGCTCTTCACAAGCTCTTTAAATTCACTTTTCATTGGTAAATGTACTTCCTCTTTCTGTCTCTCTAATCTTAGGGCAGCTATTTTTTTTAATCTGTTCTTATTCGGAAAACCGTTGAAAAATTCTTCCTATCTTTCAGTTATTTTTTATCCTCTCTTATTAAATTGCCCTTTTTGTCTATATAATACTTCTGGCTAAACTGTAAATCTCTTTTGCTTTCCTAATTTCTTGGAATCTTTTTATTTTCTTGTTTCAATTTTTCCTCAATTATATTTATTTTAAAAATCATTCCTTATCTTCTTTCTGCATTTGTAACGTTTTTTTGCTGAATAACACGCGCAAATTTATTCAAACTACTTATTTACTTTATTTACAGGAAACTGAATAACTTAATAATATTTGTGTACACTACATGAAGAATTACTAACGTAAAACTAAATTCGATGACTATTTGTATTTATGTTGCACTAGCTCAGTCACTTCTTCTGATACTTGACTTCCCCTGGCTGTTTCACTGTGTGATATTTATGCAATCAGAACCGGTTCTGGTACTTACAAGTACCCCTTTAAACTTTCGCATTGTTCTAGTCCTCGTATGTACACAAGCTGCACGCCTGGAAGGCAGTGTGTTTGTCGCTCGACCGTGACGATTCGGCGGGAACAAAAACAGCGAACTCGGAAATTAATTATAATATTGTTTCATTTCTTTATATATATATATATATATATATATATATATATATATAAAATTCTTCTGAACGTGTGTGTCACTGAACTCCTCCTAAACGGCTGGACCGATTTTAATGAAATTTTTTGTGTGTATTTGAGATGGTCCCTGGATGATTCAGATTCACAATTGGACCCAGTAGTAGGAATTAAAAATTTTGTTTTTCCCATATCAGAACATATAACCGAAAATTTCACCCCCAATATTTTTTAAAATAAAAAAATCATAAGTTCATGAATAATTGAGAAGACTAAGCCACAACAACGTGTGCCGGGTACAGCTAGTAATTTATATTTTTCTATGTATTGTTTCTTAACCTTTGTTCCCTCGTCTTTTTTCTTTTTTCTACTTTTTCCTTACATTCCAAGTTAAACCAGTTATAATTCTCGAATTATTTCCCCTCTTGATTTCTTGAGTGATTTTTCTTGTATGTATTTCTTACTTGTCCTTTTTGATCCTTTAGCTCTCTTAGTACTTTTTCCTTGTAATATTGTCCACAAACTGTATTATTAAGTCTTTTTAAGGGCTGTAATGTTTTGCGCAACCCATGAGTGTATGTGATGTCCTAGCTTTAAGTGTGCATGTTAGTAGGCACAATAAGCCATTCTGGCTGCAGTGCCGGTAAGTGCACTAATAATAAAAAGTCTTCAATATTTTAGAAGATTTTAACGTTATCTCTCGTAAAACACTTAATAACATTTCGAACAAGGGAGCTTATCTAGTGCTTTGACATGATACCGACTAAAAATGCGGTAGTGCCAGGTACCATATGGAGGGAATCTATCTAGAGCGCTCAGGAACCGTGGCCTTCTCTGTTTATCTCATGGCGTGCAAAAAGGAAATTCTGGTTTATATTTCATTTATTTGTAAAAGTGAACTACTTAATTTTGATTTAGGTAAATGTTGTTCCAGTAACATTATTAATTTCAAGTCATTAGTTCCTATAGCAACAATTACCAAAAATAAAACCTTGTAATGCCTAAATTACCAAGTAGTCTATACTCCTATAGTAGCTACTATTACTATTATATAAGTTTATATAAATTTGTATTTTGCTCATCTTAGCATCACAAGCATTCTGAAAGTTATCACTTACCATTTCTTGGGCCAATGATAATTAATTTACGACGTGAATTCCAAAAAGTAATTATCAATAATTCAGAGTACGATATTAATGTTAGAATCAAATGAGGCCGTTCTCAATGCTTAAAATTCACACTGGCACTCTTGTTTAACTTTAATTATCGTAGATTTGCCAAATGCAACATAGGAGCTTATTCTCGAATACATAAAGTACACAAAGTAGGTTATATTGTGGAATTAATGCAAACTAATATACACACAATAAATTTTTAGCATTTCATGGCATGCTTCAAATAAGTTTTTAGTCCAACCATCATTGGTGTATATGATTAATGCTCAGGAAATATGGGAAGTTTCACAGTTGCCTCCTGATTTTATTAGCATTACAACCTATCTGTGTAGCAGTAACTGCGTATTATACATGTATGTGATTTTTCTATTTTATGTTGGTATTATAAAGGGTCTTCAAGATAATTCTGGAATTATTTTGGCTAACATTAAAGAAAAGCCGTTTGGCGAGATGACATTCACATTGTTTAATTCTAGAAAGTATCATTATATGATTTGGGTATAAGAAGATGTAAGTTTATGACAAAAAGTCTGACCACCAGGAGGTGATTGCTAAAAGAGTAACATATAACGGACTTGTGAACAGCAAAAATAATGTCATAGTACCCTGATCTTTTTGGAACATTAATGTGCTGAAGATGCTTATGAAGTCTTTTTAAGAAAAGATTGAAAGATACCCAGCTCTCAGCTTATAGCTCCAAATGCCAAACTCTGGTAAACTATTGTATCGACTTGCAGGCTAAACTAAACAGAGGGTAACTAGATATGGTGATAACCAAATAACTGCCGGTATAAGTGGTCTCCCTCTTGCAAAGGTCAATAGGTTCAGGTGGAGGAACCAGCAGAGATAAGGTACTCTTTTGCCCTTAGGTTGATAAATCGGCCTTTAAAACGGATGAACCAGTTATAATGACCAACGGCGTAAGGATGCAGAAAGCAAGTGGAAACTACTGCATTAAAGACGTGTATAGTTATCCTTAGTAATTCTATCATATGATGTGTCCGGGCCTGGAGTGAGAGCATAAATTACCGAGTGTGTTTTCGTGCCCCAAATTTTGCATATTACAGAGTTTAAGAGAGCAAATTAATTTACATAGTGAAATATAAAGTGAAATTAAGTGCCAATAGTAATAGAAGAAGATTAAACTAAGGTAGGATCTATTATTTATTAAATAATTCAAGTAAAATTAGATGCCGAGATCGACGTGACCTTCCGAGAAGTTGATTCGAGGTCGGACGATAGCGCGGTATTTACCTACAACGCTGACGTGGAATATTTATCAATACGCTGTAAACATCGTACAAATAGGTAAATAACAAACAGAGCCGGCCTTAGGAAATTTTAGACCGGAAGAGGGAACTTAAAGGGATTACAAAATGGAGGAATTGTTAAAGCAAATAAATGCAAAACTAGATAGAATGGAGGAAAGCGATTTACGTACGGAAAGAAAACTAGATGGGCTTCAAAAGGAAATACAAGCAATTAAAACCGAAAATGAGCAACTCAGAGAAGTAAATAGATACCTAAAACAAAAAAATGAACAACATGGGAAGAGATTAGAAGAAATAAATAGGGAAATCAAGAAAAGGAACATAATAATACACGGACTAGAAGACCAAGAAGAGAGTAATTTACAATTATATGAAAAAATAAGGGTGACGTTTAGAGATATGGGAATAAAAATAAAAATGGAAGAAGAGATAAGAGAAACTAGAAGATTGGGTAAATACCGAACAAGAAAAACCAGACCCATACAAGTGGAATTTGAAAAATGACCAAAGAAAATGGGAGTCCTTAAAGAAACTAAAAACTTGAGAGGAAAAAAAACGTATACATAGAGGAGGACTACTCCAAAGAAACGCAGAAAATTAGAAAACAATTGATCAAACACAGAAATAAAATAAGAGAGCAAGGCTACCATGTTCTTTTAAGATACAACAAATTAATAATCGATGGAGAAGACTACTACCTGGAACAATTGAATGCAATGGGGAAAGAACCCGAACCAGAAAGAAGAAAAGAAGAAGTACCAAAAGAAAAGACAGGAGGAAGAACCTTTAGCGAGAGATCCCCTGATGAGGACCTGCAAGAAAGATTACGTAAACTAACCAGAACAGGAAGAGACGCAGGTACAATGCCAAAAAACTTAGAAGAAAACTAAACAGAAAACAACTAAATACAAAGACGCAGTCAATGGAACAGGATATGAATAAGGACATGAATAAAAATAATAGTAAAAATAATAAGAATAAAAAAAATAGTAATGCGAATAGGGGAAATGTACATACAGAAAAAAATAAATAAAAAAACAAAAAATACTATAACACATAATAATAACTTACCTAAATGTAAAAATAAGAAAAAGAAAAAAAAGAACAGGAAAAATATAGGATTGATAGATACAAGAAGTAATATTTTCATAGGATGCGGGAATGTAAGAACAACGGCGGAAATAAGTAAAGCTTACCAAATATCAAATGAAATGAACAAATACAATATCACTATACTAGGAGTAAGTGAATCAAGATGGAATGGAATAGGACAAAGACGGCTTCGAGGAGACACTACCGTATTCTACTCGGGGCATGAAAATGAACAAGCTAGTAAGGAAAGAGTAGTAGCAATAATGTTAAATAAAGAATCAACAAGGGCTTTAATAGAATGGGAGGGAATATCAGAGAGAATTTTATGGGCAAGGTTTAAGGCAAAATTTAGAAATATTACCATTATTAATGCATACGCCCCAACAAATCAGCAAGAGGAGGATGTCAAAAAAGAATTCTACGACAAATTATACGCACTCATGTAAAAATTATAAGCAAAATATAGGAGAGATATAAAAATTATAATGGGAGATATGAATGCAAAAGTAGGGAGCGACTATAAAGGGAGGAAAAACATCTTAGGGAAGCACGGAATCGGGGATGAAAATGATAATGGCACAAGATTAATAGAATTTTGCTCCTTAAGTAACTTTATGATAGGAGGAACGCTATTTCAACATAAAGACTGTCACAAAACAACATGGACAGCGCCGGACGGAGTAACCCAAAATCAAATCGATCATATTTTTATCGAAAAAAATATGGAAGAACTCCCTACAAGATGTGAAAGTAATAAGAGGAGCAGACTGCGCCTCGGACCACTTATTAGTACGGCAAAAATTAGAATAAGTATAAAAGCCAATTATCAACCAACCCTCAAGAAAAGAAAACTGAACATAAACGAATTGAAAAACTCAGAGATAACAGAGAAATACTAGGAAGGAAAGCCAATGATGTAGGAGATATGTCAGCACAAAATATTGAAATGATATGGGAAACATACAAAAACACACTATTTGAAACTGCAGTAGAAGTAATAGGTTATAAGAGAAGAAATGACAAAGGATATCAGACGAAACAAAAAAGAAAATAGATAGAAGAAGACAAATAAAAGCAAAGTACCTAGCGGAGCAGAACCGAGACCAAAAAAAAGGCCTGGCAAGAAGACTACGCTAGAGAGAATAAATAAGTTAAAAAAGTGCAAGACAAGACAAAAGGAACTACATAAATCAAATGACAGAACTAGCGGAAGAAGCAGCGAGAATACATGATTCAAGAACTTTATACAAGGTAGTCAAAAATCTGAAAATATGTATAGCAAAACCAAGAAGCGAAAATGGTGAAATACTCTCTAATCAAGAAGAAATCAAAAATTGTTGGGTGGAATATTTCTCCAAAATGTATAAACAGTGTACAATCCAGTATGAAGAAGTAGATGAAATTGGAGATCCTGAAGAAATATTAAATATTTCGGTAAAAGAAATTTCCAAAGAAGAAATAAAAGATGCACTGAGACACCTAAAAAATAATAAAGCAGCAGGGATAGATGGTTTACAAATAGAATTGATGAAGGTACACCCACATTATTCAATAGAGATATTATACATACTACTTAATAAGATTTGGACACAAGGCGAAATCTCAAAAGAATGGTCAGAAGGAATAACAATAAAAATATTCAAAAAAGGAAACCGCACAATCTGTGAAAACTGGAGACCAATTACCTTACTTTGTGGGGCTAGTAAAATAATGACCAGGATACTATTAGAAAGACTAAAAAGTCCTAGCAATGAAAAACTCCGAGAAAAACTGGCAGGGTTTAGAGCTAACAGAGCATGTGTTGACCATATAAACACATTGAGGATAATATTAGAACAAACTGCAGAAATGGATGAGGAAATCCTCATCACCTTTGTAGATTTTCAAAGAGCTTTCGACTCAATAGACAGAGTAACAATGTGGAAGATATTATAACAATATGGCATACCAAATAAATATATCGAGATAATAAGATTATTCTATGATAATTCTACAGCCCGTATAGAACATGAAGGACAATCAACCCAAAAAATTGAAATTCAAAGAGGGGTGAGACAAGGATGCATCCTCTCACCCATACTGTTGCTAATAGTGACAGACTGGGTAATGAGAAGAACAGAGGACAAAAAAAGTGGTATTAATTGGAATGTGTTCAACAAATTGGAAGATTTAGAATTTGCTGATGACATCTGCTTAATAACAACTAACGCAAAACACATGCAAGAGAAAATATCCCGGTTAGACGAGAGAAGGGTAGGTCTACAAATAAACACGAAGAAAACGAAACTACTAATTACAGACAAAACAAAAGGAACCAAAATCCAAATAGAGGGAAATAATATCGAAGAAGTCGAAGAATTCTGTTATTTAGGCAGTATAGTAAGTACAAAAGGCAGTACAGAGAAAGATATAGACAGACGTATAAGATTAGCTCAAAATTCCTTTAAAACACTACACAAAATTTGGGCGTCTACAAATATTAGCAGGAAAACAAAACTTAGACTCTTCCGCAGTAACGTAAAAAGTACACTATTCTATGGCGCAGAAACCTGGAAATATAGTAAAAAACAGTGGCAGAAATTACAAACATTTATAAATAGGTGTCTCCGAATCATATGTGGTATTTTCTGGCCTGAAACAGTTAGTAATGAAGAATTATGGAGAAGAACAGAAGAAGAAAAAGTAGAAGAGATCATACGGAAACGGAAATGGAGATGGATTGGTCACACACTCAGAAAATCAATAAAGAGTATAACAAGGCAAGCGCTAGACTACACTAAAATAGGAAAAAGGAAAAGAGGTACACCAAATAACACATGGAAAAGAACAATTATAGAAGAATTAAAACAAGTCCACCTAACCTGGGAAGAAGCAAAAGGAATTGCAGGAAATAGGAAAGAATGGAAGATATTAACCAATAAAATTGGGAAGACTAGACAAATCCATGACAGTGCATGAGACTGGCAGCCTCAGCACACACATGTCTACTACTGCTACTGAAACGCCTTAAAAGGTGCCCTTTGCTCCTTTAGAAGCTGTATATGATATATGATGATGACTATCATATGATGATAGCCAATCTCTAGTTAGGAGATGGACCATAGAAAGAAGAAGGTTAACAAGAAATATTACAATGCTCCTAATGCCAGTAGCACAGAAGTGATAGCAAGTCATACCATCAGCCGATTTAATTATTCATGCTTTTTGCTTATATTGTGTCAATTTTCATTTAATCCAATTAATTTTTCTTTATATTTTATTTACAACCACTTTCTCAGATTTATTTTGATTATCCTGTGCATACGCAATGATGTCACTTATGATTCCATTTAAATTGAAATTGAACGTTATGTTCTCTAAAACCATTTTCAGTAGTTAAGTGAGCATTCTCTTCTGGCTCAATAAATATGCTAAATAGTTAGACTGAAGCCTTGTCGAGTGTTGTATCATCACTTTTTTAGAACTCCAAGAGAACATTCTCAAGTATTAATATACATTAGAGTAATAATAGAATGAGAAGTTTGACAACGACGCTTAAAAGTAATTTCTAAACGGATAGAATAAAATATTTAAGCTATCATAGGTATATGATCTACAAAATTATATGGCGATTTTCTTAAAGGATATTTGGCACTTATCAAGAATATGGGGATGTAGGGTGTTTAAAGATCTTTCAACCAGCTTGTAATTTCATCTGCCATTTATTTAGTGTTGAAGGCAATAATGCTTTTATTTGGCCAGGAAGGTCATGGACTTCCGAATTTGTGTTTTTAAAATATTCTTAGGGATACATACGGGTTAAGGCTATGTTGTAATATCTGTTTCGTATATTAGAGTTTCGGTAATGATTTTGATTTCAGTTTGTTTATTTTTAGTATTGGAAAAATTGAGGATTATGAATAAAAGCTCCTTTAGCAAAAAAGTCACATTTGTTTTGTTTAGTTTCTCATTTTTCTTTTAAATCTTAATTCAGATAAAAGTTAATAGAAGTAAAAAGGTATTGGCAATGATAATGATTAAGGATAATGGCTTTAACGCCCCTGAAAAGTTAAGACTCTCATATGTTCGCTCTCTCTGTCCGGTCGTTGCGCAACATCTCTGATGCGGGAAATGTGCAAGCACCGCGCCATAGACGACCGCCATTATTACCCCCCTTGTTCAAGTGAACGCACGCACTCAATTATTTTTAATGACTGAGCAGGCCACCCCCCATGCATCAGAGAGCACCGAGGAATGAACCCGGGTCCGTCAGCATCGCAGCCCGCCTCTCAACCACGGGACCGCGTTTTTTAATGTTAAACATGAAGCGTAGTTTGAAGCACGTACGGAAAATTTGTTAGCACAATTTTTACATAGACACACTTTTATTGCTATATCAATTGCACAGGCAATGAGAATGATGATATATTTTACTGATTATGACATCAAAATAATTGGACCATTTATTTAAGTAAAATCACATAGTTGAAAAGTATCTAGTACACTGTTTCGTCACCCCTAACACAGCCTGGCATCGAGTCTTTTCTATTGCTATCTTTACAAAATCGTCTCATAATTGTAATTACTGTTTCAGATACTGTAATAGATCCATTGACAGCTAAAAATATTGCATGTTCACATGTTCTGTAAGGGACAAGTTTGAAATAAGTCTGTGCTGTATATGGACAGGCAATATTCTGTTGAGAAATGACCAGTAAACTTGCGCCATAAAAGAAAGTATGTGAAGTGGCAGACTCCCCACACCAATTCTGCAAGTGTGTTGCTCAATAATAAAGTTCAAATTTGTGCGATTTGTCTTTTCATATTCGAATATAGAGTCCAGAAAAAACATGGCTGTGTCATTAAAAACAACGCAGTGTTTTCCTATATAACAAATTTATAAACAATGTCAACGGACGACACCATAAAGGACGACGACAATGTAAGTTCTCTTCTGCAGATCGTCTTACCAAATGCAGATAGAAACAAGAAGTGAGTAGACATTGGCGTTTATTGGATGATGACGATATTTTTTTCTGGTGGTTTTCTCAATTGCCTTATGACTTATGTTCCCACTATTCCAAACATTGTCATACAGGTCGGTCGCAATTGTCCAGGTGACGTTCAACTCGACGGAACGACTAGCCTCAAATTTTGTAAGTTACTATAGTATTCACAGGCACACTGATAATATTATATAGAAGTTACGTCTTATGACCATTTACATTATTAGTTACATTGCTGTTATCTCCTCTTGGCCTAACTTTCGTCTCTTAGATAATTCGCTCTGGTGTGATAATTATTATGGCAACAAGTGTATATTTGAAACAGGTGAATTTTCATAAGAAAATGTTCTAAGTAAAATTGTAGAGTAGAATTTCCTCTATATGGTTGATCTATCTCAAATTTCAAAACGTTTTTTTTTTGTTGAGACTTCGTAAATGCGTATTCCGTAATTTTACACAAAGAAAATTTTCTGATACAAGTTAAAGAGGCAGTTGAAGTAACTCTTTTAATTAGCTTCCAGAATTATTTCATTTCGAATTCACTATTAAGGGAGTGTATGAAATTTTACAAATTGGTGAATAAAATCCTGTATATTGTTTTAATTGTAAAATAATATTAATATAAAGACTGAACCATTAAGAGAACAACTTCAAAGTCATTGTAGGGTAGACTTAAAAAAATACAAAGAAGTGAAAATCTAAATGAACTATGGATAATATACTGGAAAGATGATGATATTTGTACTTGGTTCGGAATATTGCAACTAAATGTATCTTCTTCAACTGGGCAAAAATAATATAAAAGGTTAAAAGTAACATATATAAGAAACAAAATATGTCATAAATAGCCATAAAACAACTAAATACGTGGGCAGTCCGAAAACTTTTGAGGCCAACATAGAAACAAGTACTTTTCTGTCAAATTCTCCTTTTAAGATACACTTTGTTCAACGATGTTTGAACCTCCTTAACCTGTCCAAACAGTAGTTGGCGTTTTGATCTGCAAAATAGGCATCTACGATTGCAATGATCTCTTCGTTTGATGAAAATCTCTGTCCCCCGAGTCAAACTTTGAGTTTAGGAAACAGGAAATAGATCTGACGAATATGCCGGGTGGTCAATCAATTAAAACTGCAATTTGTGAATTTTGGCCATGGCGACCGGCAAAGTGTGAACTGGTGCGTTATCTTGATGGAAGAGCACTTTTGTTCCGTTTCAAATGGCGCCGTTTTTCAGCAACTACTATCTTCAACTGGTCCAATAACGATGCGTAGTACGACCTCGTTATTGTTTTTCCTTTTTCTAAGTAGTCGATGAAGAGAATTCCCTGGCTATAATAAAAAAACAGCCGTCATCACCTTCTCAGTCGATGAAACCGTCTTCGCCTTTTTTGGTGCAGGTTCACTCTTCACAGTCCACTGTTTTGACTCTTTCATCTCAGGAGTGTAATAGTGGACCCAAGTTTCATCACAGTGATAAATCGACGCAATAAGTTCGAGTCGTTTCACTGAAACCGCTTAAGTAGGGCCTTGGAAATATTCATTCGAAAGAATATATGATATTTCAATATGTCCACAGCCTCTCCCATCTCTCTAACATTGATTCAACGGTCGTTCAATACCATTTGGTGAACTTTTTCAATGTTATCGGTGGAAGTCGCAGTTGTTGGCCGTCCCAAACGCTCATCATCAGCTAAGCTGGTAGGAGCATGTTTAAATTCATCTGTCCATCTTTTCACAATGGCAAGTGAGGGGACAGAGCCCCCTTAAACGAGGTTTAGGTCGGCTTTAATTTGCATAGGCGTATTGCCTTTCAAATCCGTGTAGTTAATTACGGCACGGTATTCGATTTTTCCATTTTTACAAAAGCATTGACATCGATTGATACAAACGACTGTCAAACAGCTAAGCATCCAAAATCTTTTAAAGCATGTACGATTGTAGTAGCAGAATGGTTTTGACGAGTCAGGCGATCTTCCTGTTGAGGCTCAAAACTTGAGACTGCCCACGTACCTTTATATGGAGATAGATAATTTGTACAAGTTTCATTTTCTCCCTTGGCGTGTGCTGGATTTTAAATGATAAACATATATAAAATGTGATTTTCCAATATTACGATAACGAAACAAGGTGGGAACGTGAAATAAAATTCCACAGATATCCCGAGCTTTTACACATATAATTTTTTAACTGGATCGACTTTTTTCCCTGGATCGGGAACGTGGAACAATGTAAATTGTTATTAAAGAATTGTAAATCTATTCATACCTATTGCTATCAATTAAACAACAATATAGGCATGTTATTAAAAAGCAGAAAAAAGCGGCGAACAGACGGACGGATAGACCGTACGCAATATGTTTTTATATTATATGTATAAAAGCCTAAAATATGATCTGAATTCTGCATGCCACGGTTTAGTTGTGATGGAGTAGGTTTTATAGTAAACAAATAAATTAGGAATTTAGTAGTAGATCTTCAAAGAAATATAGTAAGGTTATGTCAACTTATAATAAGGGCTAAATATAAAAAATAGGTATATTAAACGTACACGTTCCAACTGAACGAGATAGATCACATCGTGGAAAGAATATCAAAGATATGAAACTAAAATATGAATAGTGGATTTTAACATGCAAATATATTGAATATGTAGTGGTGACAAAGGAATAGTAATTGGCCATGGAAATAAACACGAAAACAATGAGTATTGCCTTTGAACAGAAATATATCTATAAAATAATATGGATATTAACTGACGATAGAAAACAGATAAACCGCATAATTATAGAAAATATACAAGAACTGTAAAAAATGTCAAATGTTACGGGAGGAGGGGCAGTACAAAGCAAATGCAGCTAATATATTAGTAACAAAAAGCTAAACAAGAAATCCTTGATTAACGAAAATGGAAGAAGTTTAATGTGAATAAATTTTAAAGAAAGTTAAAACATTAAACATCATTAGAAAGGAGACTGAGAAATGATTAACGAGCGAAAGGAAAATACATACAGAAACAGAGTGGTTCTAAAAAGAATACAGAAAATCATAACGCAGAGAAAACAAGCAAGAATTAAAACAGACACGGTAAAAAAACTGTGACAGAGCAAGAAAATCAGTGAAACAAATGAATATATGGAGAAGAAACCACAAAAATAGAATATTATGCTAAAAAATAAATAATAAAAAAATCATACCAAGAAGTAAAGAAAAATAAACAGGTTTGTACAACACAATATGTGAATAAAGCGTTTCTATTGGTAGATAGGATGGTAGACAAACTAAACAAATGGGTTTAGTACTACAAAGAGAAGGAGAAATGGAAGGTTAACAAGACAAGTAAGAGGAAAATGAAGAAGACCAGCAAACATAGACCACAGCTGAAAAATCATGTGAAGAAGAAATAATCGATGTAATAAATAAATTAAAAATAATAAAAGCCTGAGAGCAAATGAAATTGATGCTATTTAAAAAAAAAGGTGGAACAGTGTCAGAAAATGATTGTTTGGTTGGTAAAATGAATGTGGCAAGAAGAAAACATGCTCAACTAGCGGAAGAAGGTGGTTAAGTGTCCCATACCTCAAAAGGCGACAAGACTGATAGTGGTAATTATCGGGGAAATAGCACTCCAAGATGTGGTTTATAAAGTAACAGCAACAACAATAAGGAATAGATTATATAAAATACAGGAAGAATTAAGCGAATATCAAGGGGGTTTTAGGGTAGGACGATCAATAATAGACTAGATATTTACAAAGTACGTTCAAGTTCTAAAGTCTCTAAATTTTTTTCTCAGCAGCGAGAGTAAGTAGAAATATGTGGTTAATTTTAAAAGACGCGGGAAACATTTCTGAATTTGTGATATAGATGGCAGCAACATACTATGTACACAGGTCGAATTATAGGTATTGCAGTGAGTGTTGTTTTGTATACTTCAAATAGCAACGCTTAGTGTTTAAGAACAACGTGTAATCATTCGTTTTCTCCTCTTGCGTAGTGAAATGTCCATATAAATCCATCGCCAACTGACTGAAACATGCGGTGAAGGAGATATGGATATTAAAAATGCGCGTTTGTAGGTACGAAAGTTTAAAGAAGGTCGAGAGTTGTGTGACAATGAACCGAAGTCGCCTAGACCAGGGGTCGGCAACCTGCGGCTCGCGAGCCGCATGCGGCTCTTTTGATATAAAGTTGCGGCTCTCCAGTTCCATACGCAAAAAATTAATAATTTATTATCAAAACCCTTAAAAAATAAGAAAATATATTTTTAAGACAGGCTGGCGTCGTGTTGGTACTGGATTGTTCATTCATTCATTTCTTCTATGCATCAGGGTGGGTCTGGTCCGTCTTTTGTTCGTTTGACTGGTCAGTCATACATTTTGACACATTTATTGCCCCAATTTATAACTTAAATTCTTTGAATGGGGTTAATGAAATTTCTCTGGTAGCTCTATTATAATGTATTTCCTGGAATTGGCCACTTTGTGTTAATATTCAGGTACGTTGCCGATAGAATCAGTATTAGTACAAAGTGTAAACTGTAAGGGTAGTCTGTATCATAATGTTTTATTGTTTGTGTATGTCGTTTAAGTGCTTTAATTTTATTTATTTCTCACTGTAAAATTTTGAAGGAAACATAAGGTAATTATTTTTATTATTTGTTTTTAAGTTACAATGTACGCCTAATACACACATCGTTCTTTTCTGGCAGTTTTACGTCGGGTAAAACTGCACGAGTAAAAAAGGAATGACATGACAACGTCCACACATTACACGTTCTATACTGTAAATATTATCCCATTTTCACGTTTTAAAGTTTTAAGACCTTGAGTTTTGATAAGGAATAGAAATATATTGGAAAAGAGAATTTTGGAACGCTGGCACAGAGGACGGTTTTCCGCCATATCGAAATACTCAGAGGCGGATATAAGGGCGGGCGCAGCGGGCGCGTGCCCGGGGCCACAGAGTTCCGCAAAAACCTGACTTTACACTTAACATTAATAGTACTTAATATTTTTTATTTATTTAATAATATGGTTGACACGTATTTTTATTTTCCTTGGATCTCTCGTTTTATTGGGGGCCCAATATTTTTTCTGCTTCCGGGGCCTCAACTGACCTAAATCCGCCACTGCGTTGCATGTGTGTTCATTTAATCGCTTGCGGTTTTTGCAGGTTTATTCGCTTGTTGTTTCAAGAAGAATTCGATTTAGACGCGTATTATCTTCTCAAAGGTATGTAACTCAGTAACAGAATTGAATTATATATCTGAGGATTGTGTTAACGTAGTAATAATGGTCAATAAATTGGCCGTTTTAGATAGTTAAGTAAAATTTTAAAAAATCATTTTTTTAGCTCCGCTGCCAGCATGGCATCTGGTAAAAAAAGAGAAGAACTGAAGAAGAAAACCGAGAATTCAATCAGGTTTGGACGGAGTCATTTGCGTTCATATACAACACAGATGGCCTTCAGACTTGTCTCATTTGCCACGAAAAACTCGCACACAATAAGAAGTCAAATTTGGAGAGACACTTCACTACAAAACATACCCAGTTTGCTGGTAAATATCCAACCGGTGACGCACGAAAAAGGCTGTTGAAGAGCTCCAAAAAAATCAAACACAGTCAAGTTCCATGTTAAGGAAGTGGTCACAATCTTCCAATAATGTAAATCTGGCAATCTTTGCAGTGTCATTAGAAATTGCGAAAAGAGGAAACGATTTACAGATGGTGAGTACGTGAAAGATTGTTTTATACGTGCATATGAAGAACTGTTTCGTGATTGTAAAAACAAAGCAGAAATTATGAAAAAATCACTGATTTGCCATTATCTGCTAAAACAGTACAAGATAGAACTTCTAAAATGTCTTTAAATGTAACACATATGCAAGTGGAAGACATTCAACTGGCTTCTGCCTTATCACTTGCTATAGATTAGTCTTGCGACATAAAAGACACGGCACAAGTTACCCTTTTTATCAGGTATATGTCGTCCCAAGGTCCAAAAGAAGAACTGCTAGGATTGCTACCGCTCTCAGGGCAGACTCGTGGAGAAGATATAGCAAATGCTGTGCAAAAACGATTGGAAGACAATGAAATCGATATAAATAAAATCGTCTATATAGCAATTGATGGAGCCAGAAGTATGACAGGAATACATAGAGGGACCACGAAATTCTAACATTTCACTGCATAATTCATCAAAAAGCGCTTTGTGCCCAAACATTTCCGGCCGAAATAGTTAAGGTCATGAACCTGGTAATTAAGATTATTAACAGCATTTTGGCAAAAGCACTCTACCATCGCCAGTTTAAAGATTTCCTTGCAGAAATAGATAGCCAGTATTCTGACCTACTTCTGCACAATAAAGTTCGATGGCTGTCCAGAGGTAACGTATTGCAACATTTTGCTTTATGCTTGAGTGATATAAGAACATTCATCAATGAAAAAAGTATTTACCATCTCGAATTGGAAGAAGACAAATGGCTGCAAAAATTCTACTTCATGGTAGATACCACAATGAAACTAAATGAACTAAATCTAAAACTGCAAGGAAAGGGCAACCCAGCCTACGCCTTGCTTGAAGAAGTAGTTTGTTTCAAAAAGAAATTACTTCTTTTTGTTGAAGACATTGAGAGCGGTAAATTACTTCATTTTAAACATTTGAAGCAATATCGCGATAAGACCAATGTATCTATTGACACGAATTACTTCAGCATAGCTATAAAAAAAATGAAGGATGGATTCGCTGAAAGATTCGAGCAATTCAAAACAAACAAAAGTACTCTCGCGTTCATAGTAAATCCTCTCAACACAAACACAAATGAAATCAACATTGAGCTATTTCAAGTTGATGCTGGATCACTTCAAATGCAATTGCTGGATTTGAAAACCAAAGACTTGTGGAGTGGCAAGTTCACAGAACTCAAGAGCAAGTTGGAAGAGTTGGAGGTCCAGAAATGCATGCACATCGCGCAGCACAAGTGGACAGCTTTAAAAGAAATGCAGCGAGTTGAGACCCTCATATTCGGCGCATGGAATAGTCTTCCAGAATGCTACAGTGGGGTGAAGAAGTTGGCATATGGAGTGCTCACGATCTTCGGGTCGACATATTCGTGCGAGAAAGCGTTCTCTGGCATGAATATAATAAAAAGTAAAGTTAGAAGTCAACTAACAAATCTAAATCTAGAGTCCTGCTTGAAACTTAAAACAACAAGTTATAAGCCAGATTTAATAAAACTTTCAAAAGACATGCAGTCAATGCTCCCATTGATGTGTACATTTGTGTTATTATATTGTTTTATATATTATATTATTTATATTATTATTTATATTATATTATTATATTATTTCGTATTTAAAGCCGTTTATTTTAAATCAAAAATCAAATATATATAAGCAAATACTATAATATCAAAACGAAAATTTTTACTGGCTCTTTAAAAACTAAGAAATTTCGAAAATTGTAACTTTTGGCTCTTCCGTTTCAAAAGGTTGCCGACCCCTGGCCTAGACCACTAACCACTCGGACCAAAATCATTATTGCGCGAGTGGAGCAAATGGTTATGGAAGACCGTCGATTAGGTGTGCGTGATATCGCCTCTAAACTTGGCATTTCCGTAGGATCTATCGAGTCTATTTTGCATGATGATCTGAAAATGCGAAAAGCTTCTTCAAGGTGGGTCCCATAAATGCTGACCGACGAACACACAGCTGTGCAGGTGGCAATGTCTCAGGACATGTTGATACGTGATGCCGTCATGAAGGACACTCTCTGTGGCCACTCAATTTTGAATAGCGCTGCTGCTACATCAGCAATTTTCCAGTAGACAAAACACACCCCTAAAGAAGCGTACTCAGCAGCCATGCAATCATGGCAATGACGTTATGGAAAATGTGTACGTCTAAACTGAGATTGAGAAGTAATAGAAGTTTCAACTTTCTTGGGCAAGTACTTTGTCAAAAAAAAATCTGGAGATCTTAGAACTTGAACGCACCAATATTATAAAAAGAAATTATATGAAATATGATTGGAAGATTAAACAAATTAATTTAATTACTCTACGAAATACTGCTAAATAAAGTGACCAGAGAAGGGAGTATATCTGAAGAATTTGAAGTCAATAGAATATTGAGAAGGGAAAACTCTATCGACAACATAGTTTAACTCTAGAGATAAAAAGAAAATTGAAAATACAAATAGTCTAAATAGATAACAACGCGTAACCTACACAGATGATGAGAAGAATAAAATAATTCGAACGACAAGAATTTAAAAGTATAAAGCATGAGAATATGAATTTACTATTAACGATGATAAAATAAAGTACATGAAAATGAAATCAACAAATACATAAGTTACGAAGCTAATTAAATGGAGGCTAGTAGACAACAAATTTATATAGAAAATCAAAATTACGAATATACAGGACAACAATACTACTAATTGTGTTATATGGGTGCGACACTTGAATTCTTAACAAGCAAGAAGAAATGAGACTGGCCATAGATAGAAGTGGGACTATTGAGACATCAAACACTGGACAAACAGTAAAAGTACAGAGATTAAGATGGTTGCGACATGTAAAAATCCTTGGAGACTTGCTAGGAAGGGGGGAAAACAAAGAAAAAAAGAAGACTAAAAAGAAGGTGGTTGACAACACTGAAGAGTAAACACTGGGAGTAAAGAAATAGGAAGAGAAGCTTAAGAGCAGAATTAAATGGAAAAGACTAATAAAATTTGAAGCCAAGGGTCAACAATACTAATAAAGTTATACTAGATATACTAAATATGTAAGTCAATTATAATAATATTTCTCACTAAAAATATTTAAACATATTTACAATAGGTGTCAAAATACTAAGGATATCCGTTTACGATTTTTCTGCTATTATGTCATTTAAAACCATTTATGTGATTAAAATCGAGTTCATTTGTAGTATTCATAAATGGATATAACCACTTGTATTTGTGATTTACATGTTTCATTTCTAAATAAACTTCAATTTAAGTACTTCAAATACTTGTGATCTGAATAAATTTTGATTATATCAATCAAAATACAGATACAAAATACAAATATATATTTTCAATATTTTAAAATTTGTAGGAGAAATAATGAGATAAACATACAACAATATAAAGAAAGTTCCTAGTGTTAATTTGTTAGAAAATTTGTTCAATTCTAAATTTAAACATACTACGTACGAGAGTGTACAACCACTGCATCCTTCCCATACTCACCTATGCAGCAGAGACATGGTCATTCACAGAAATTGATCTGCAAAAGCTAAGGGTAACACAGCGAAAGATTTATGCTCGGAATAGAACTAATGCGTGGATTAAAAACAAAATAAAAATTGAACATGTGGTATCTTGTATCGCCAAACTGAAATGGCAGTGGGCTGGACATCTAATGAGGAGACAGCACGACAGATGGAGCAGAAGGGTGACAGAATGAAGGCTGAGAATAGAAAAAAGATCACGGGGAAGACCACGTACACGCTAGAGAGACGATACCGAAAAAATCGCCGGAATATAGTGGACCGTGAAAAATGGAAGTAGTTAAGGGAGCCGTTTGTCCAACGATGGATGGAATATTAGACGCTGATTTATGATGAGTATGTTTTGGGAGTATAATACGTTTTGGATGGTTCAAAATAATGGAACAATTGATGGCGACGTATATTCGTACTGAAAACTCAATATTAGTGAATTTATATTGCCGATCTGGGTTACCACCACACCAAACTGTGTAGTTTTTTGTTTGTACGCTCTACTCCTTGCAAACGTGTTTCCTGTTGTGCGATTATTTTTATACCTGCTAATTTTTGTTGAGTCACTAATTTATTCCATTTTCTTGGTTTTAATACTGTTTGGACATTCTAGGTCCCAATTTCCAATATAATGTCTTCATTTATTTTGCGTTTTTTCTGTTTTAGTACATTTGCATTCGTTGATTGTTCGTTTTTCTCTTTTGAGACGTTTGTTGAAATATATTCGGCTGTTTTGTTTTTATAGAGCAGAGTCGCTACTCCTTACGAAGATTTGTTTGAACTGTTTCGGTTCTAAATAAAAAAAAAGTGTTGTTGTAAATTGCACCCTCTAAATTACAATGTTTCTTTTCCATTGCATTTTCCTATCCTGTTTTTTTTGCTCTTTAATGAATTTTTGCCAGAACCGTGCTTGGTAAAGTGTACGGATACATTGCGTATAAAGAAAAAATCTGAATCAGAAAGATTGATTAGAAGAACAGGTATAATAATGTGCATAAACATTGCAACGGTTAGAACAAACACGTAAAATGTAGAAGACACACCCAAAATAGTAATGAAGTGGAAACCAACAGGAGGGAAAGTTGACAGACCATATAAGAGATGGTACGACGACGTTGTAAAAGACCTAATGATAGTGGAAAAGAGAAATTGATAAATTGTAGAAGATAGAAAGAGTTGGAAAAAAGTTGTTGAAGAGGCCAAAGCCCATCCAAGGTTGTAACGCTGCGGGAAGTATGTCAGTAAGTGAACTTATATTGTTTTCCGCATACAGTATTTTAATCTTTTTTTAGCGTTGGTATATATTTTGAATGTAGGAATGTTTTGGCTTCAAAAACAACGCTTAGTAGTCCCATGAAATTGAATAATCCATCAAAAGGTGAATTTTTAAATAGCAGAATTGCATATCTAATTTTATCACTGAGTTTTTGAATGGCATAAAAGTTTTTTTTTTTTTTTGGAGCGATATCTTTCTGTTACCAATTCACAGTCCTCAATCTTATCCCTGAAGAAACGAGGGTTTCAGAAAGCATTTTTGTATTATTGTTTTTTTAATACCCTGATTTTTAAAAAATGGCAACCCGTCATTTGTCCCTGTATGAGCATTTTGCTCATGTTTTTAATAAAAGTGCGCCAATTTGGCAAAGTCTGATGGATCCGTTGCCCCTCTTTTTAGCTGAGTTTATAACCTTCCTAAAAACAGTGCACACCTTTACTTAGCCAAAACGGCAGTCAGTTAGGACGTGCAGGCCATTGAATGACAGTTGCGGTCCAAAACCCATTAACTGACTAAGAATCACATGGTGAGCAAAATGCCCACGAGCGACAAACCTCGTTATAACCCAAGTAGCGACAAACGACGGGTTAAATCGATTATGTCCAAATAGACAAAAATCTAAAAAATTTAACATAGAGAAAGGAGTAAAACAAGGCGACAGTGTAAGCCCACTACTGTTCATAGCCTATATAAATAGTATAACAAGGAAAACTACTATAATGTGAACGTTTTATAAATTGTAATCAGGTCTCTAATATAAACAAACTATATTTTAATAATTATAAAAAATCCAAGACAATTACAAAACAATACAAATATATGGAAAAAAATATTATAGGAAAAGCGCATGAAGATTAATATAGAAAAAGTAAGGTAATGCATATCAACAAAAGGACACATACTACTAAAAGAAACATCATTTGAATATGTAGAAAAATATGAATACCTAAGAGTGATCATAAACAATGATGGAAGAATAGATAACGAAATAAAAAATAAAATTAGCAAATCAAGTAAACTATATTATGAAATTAACAACACAATCATTGGTAAAGAAGAACTCAGCATTAAAACAAGAATGCATTTATATAAAACGATCTTCACTCCCACATTACTATATATCTATGGCCAGAGACATGGGCAATAGTGGACACCACTCAAAAATTACAGCAGTGGATATGAAGTACCTGGGAAGAATACCGAGTATAACTAGAAGGAAGAGGATTAGAAATAGCAGTATAAGAGTTGAACTGGATCTTCCCATCTGAAATGAGAGTAGAAAGAAGAAGATCAAGAGGCAGAGTCCAAATCCAGTGAGTAGATAGCATTGAGCAAGTGGCTAGGAAAAGAGGAAAATCCATAAATGAAGTGGAAAGAATGGCACGAGATAGAAACACCTATTAATGATGGATAGCGCACCCAATTCCATGAGGCGTAAATGGAAAGAAGAAAGAAGAACCTAAATATTTAAAAGCCTGAACATGAAGATGGTCCTACTCGTCAAAATCATTATGCTACTACAATCATACATGCTTTGAAAGATATCTGTAAAAATTTCAGTCATTTTGGACGTTTAGTTGTTGTTTGATAATCGTTTGTATCAGACGATGTCAGTATTTTTGTAAAAATGGAACAAATCAAATATTGTGCTGTAACTAAGTACTTGCATTTGAAAGGCAACATGCCTATATAAATTAAAGCCAAACTAAACCCCATTTAAAGGAACTCTGTCTCATCACTTGCCAACGTGAAAAGATGGACAATTGAATTTAAACGTGGTCACACTTCGGCGGTCGTCATGGCCAAAATTCACAAATTGCAGTTTGAATTGATTGACCACCCATCATTGATGTGTTCATCATTCATATCAATCCTTTAGATTTTTTTAGATAAATTTAAATTTTTATTCAATATCTGTACCATAAAAATATAGGACGATCCATAATTTTTGGCGTTTTAGAAGTCAATTTTTAATGGGAAACAAAACATGTTAATTAATTATTTTAAAGTATAATCACCATAACTTCAATTATGGCCTATTTGTTTGGCAGGATTTCGTGAGACAATGGACGATAATGGACTGGTGGTCAACGTTGAATCGTCTGTCAGCATCATGGTGGTCAAAATTTTGTCCTTTTCCACAGCCACAAGAAAAGCCTAGTTGTCAAAATCCGATGACTGTATCATCAGATTTGTAGCAAAAATCACTCTCGACTATGACTCACTGAATGTTTCTTCACCAAAGTTTTGTGACTGCATCCTTTCTCATCATAACATGATGAATATGAATACCACATTTCAAAGAAAGGGTCTCAAAAAGGTTCAATATTGAGAAAATTTTTGTCCTTCGCTGGCAGGTATCTGATACCAACAAACGGATGGGGAACATAATGTTGTGATGCGTTAGACTAACCACAAGCCTATTATCACTCATAATAGTAACAAATATTTTTTATTTTCATTGCATCAACAATCAAAATTATATTTATGTATTAAATTGCACCAGTAAGTTCTGTCAATTAGAATTAAACTCCTCTTATTAAGTGGCGAAGCGAAGCGGAATCACTTACTAACTTCATGTTGTCCGTCCGTCCGAGCAATAACTCGAGAAAGGCTGGGAATTTCCAAATTCTGTTTTCACCAATCGACAGTTGACCACAAAGGCTTGTTTGCTAGTGATTTTGAAACTGATTGGTCAAAGGTCATTTAGTTTCCACTTACATTATGACGTTGCATAGCTTTGCAGGTTTATTTTTTTTAGCCATCTAGTGAACTACATTAATTCCAAACTTCACATGAATGTAAAAAACTCGGTTAATAAGTAGGTTCAAATATTTATTTCCACTTAACAATTATACAGGCACTATTTGCCTCTATAGAGTCTTATCAGTTAATTAATTCATGCACTAATGCTGTCATTAATTATTTACTTCCACAAGCCGTTCTGCTTCCTGATGCACTTAGATCACCATGCAAGTCATGTTTATTCACAACTTCCCACAAAAATATCTGTTCTTACAGTATAACTCAAATTATATGAGCTAGTAGTCTTATCTATCTAGAAGTTTCCATTTAAGGTTGAGTTATCAATGTGTGAGTTATGCTCAGTACAATCTTGGTAGTTTAATGAATCGTTTTCGAGTAACTTCTTTTATTATTTCTATCTACAGAAGTTTCCTTTACAGTTACTCTGCTGGGTGTGTTTTATGCTACAGTTATTAATGATAAGATACCTTAGGGAAAATTGCATCTTATACTTAGCCATGGCGTTGTTCTTATATTTCCAAATTGGGGACTATTCATAAAGTTAGGGAAATTTACTAGACAAATCACATATATGGGTTCAAGAAAAATTAGTTTTGTCAGTTCTATCTTGGCAGGTTTGAGGGAAACTATTTAAAAACTTCAGCCACTATCTTGAAATAAAGTGGACAGACCCAATTTTATTCTTGACATTTAAAAAGTAAAGAAACGAAAGAAAAACGCCATATGTTAACTAAGGTACTTTTTGAAGATATAATTTTCAACCGCTCATCTGTTACTATGTTTGCTTTTGCAGTAATAAAACTTCCCATTTTTATAATTGAATCAAGATGGGTTTTACAGAGAAGATAGACAGCTTTATAGGTTAAATCAAAGACTGCCAAATGGGTCTTAGACAGCTTGTACAGTATAATGCTTACAGCAAACAAATAAGCATGGCTATCTTCTTCTCATATCCTTCTGCCTTTCAGTGTCAGATTACGCATGTGTATAACAAGTTTAATTAGCAGCTACAGTATGTGAGTAAAGTGTTTTAATTTGTTGGTTTACCTTTTACCTTAATCCATACACTCACCTACCACCTACTCAAATGAACTTCATATATTAAAATTTAAATAGTACTGCTGGTGATTTTTTCTTAAATTTATCAACACATAGTTTAGGTTATGTAAATAAATATCTAAGATATTTATTAATGAAAGCTTTTTGAAACAGTTTAGCCATTTTTAAATTTGTCTTTTATTTCTTTATATTAATGTATACATATAGATTATGTAAATAAATAATAATCCAACCCAAAAACATTTTTCTGCAGTAAATCGCAAAGGCCATTCACCATCATCAAACAGAAATAGTTTGTTGACAGACATTTATGATTTACAAGTTTTATACATGCGTTTTCGATCGCACGTCAATATTAATGTGTCGGGCTACGATGTAAGTTGTAATACACAATCAGGGCATAAACGTGTCGTTCACGACATGTTTGTGATCTGTCCACAATGCGTTACTCAAAACGCCATTTCTATTCGTCAATTTCGTATGATGTTCAAGTTCAAAGCAAACTTATCATTATGCAGATGATTCAACTCAGTTAACATGTCAGTAAAAATGTTTCAGCTTCTGTGCCATAAAAGCTTTTATTAATTAAAGTTCCTAACAATAAATCCTGTGTAATGTTTCTTTATACATTGCTCAGCATTACTTCTGGGTCTTAAAGGCAAACACTTTTTGTTTCTTGGTGCTATTTCACCTAGGATTAGTAGTAGGATTAATACTGAGTTTATTACCCACCTTTGTTGATTTTGTATTCAGACTGGTGTTGTGCCATAATTTTTCACCCTGATGAAATTGTTTCATTACCTAAACACTACTGCACAACTAGTTGATTTGATTTAGTAATATGATCACAAATATAAAAAGTTGTCGCTCCTTATTCATGAAGAATATTTATTACAAATTTCTCAAATAACTATTCGTGACCCTAATAATATTTCATTTTGCTCCATCTATGGATGTTATCTTTTTTAGACAGGTTAGTATTTGTCTGATAAGGTTGATTTATTAGGAACATTGTGAGTTTTTCTTACTCTTAATTGCAAGCAGACAAACTGATATTTAATTATGACTTCTGAGAACGACTGGTTTTCCTTTAAATAAGCCATTTCCTTTCTCTCACCACTATCACACAAATTTAAAATTTTAATTTTTTACTTTACTTTTTTATATTATCCGAATTTTTTAATTTAATTAATAAAATTATTAATTTATATTTTATGAATGATGTTATATTCATTCCAATTATTAATTCGAAAAAGACTACATGGCTGTTAGAATCTTCAATATGTAATATTCACAATCTAGAGAGATTTTAAGCAAAATTGACTTACTTTCCTATTAAATGATATTTTCAATAGTTAATTCGGACATTGTGTTAAGCATTATAAGGTTTATAGTCAAAAATTTCACAACACAAACCTGTTTGTTTAACTTCTTCCTTACTAACAACTTACTAGGATCAAAATTTATTACTTAAACTTAATTTAACTAAAACTCACCTCCATTTGTACTTCTGGCCTCCTGAATAAGCTGCACAACTGTTTGATGGAGAGCATGAGTGACATCATGCCCATTTATTTGGAGTATCTGATCGCCTTCTGACAAGCGTGGATTACATCTATCGGCAGGGGTATTGGGAGCCACTCGTGACACCAATATGGGCAGGTCCTGTGTTTCGGGCACATCTCTGTTTGCACCACCTAGAAGATAATGAAAACAGGATACCAAGCTTTGTAATAATCAAAAAGGAACTAACCTTTAACGTTAAACCCATATTTGCCATCCTCATCGGGATGCAAGACGATCGTGACCAACCCCTCTTCGACCATCTGCGAGGTTGGAGAATGGCTGGCACTGTATGGAGGGGTGTCATAAAGTTCATTGGTAGTCGGCGAGGGTGGCTCCTCGTCTGCATAGCTGAGAACTCTGCCAGCGAGCCCTGGTGAAAAGGGGCCTTCTAGAGTCCTCTCAAGAAATCCTCCATCACTGCAAGGAAACATCAAATGTTACAGGAAACACAAACATAACGTCATACTTATAAATAATTATTGTATTAAAGGTGGCTTTACTTACCATATCATTTTGTAATTTTTCCTCTGTTTGAATTCAATATAATCATTTTAGCAGATCAAACAGACTAACTGTGAGATATAAAGCACTTGAAATTTTTTGATAACAAATTACAGAGGCCTGGTTTGGCAATTACAAGCGAGCCTACCTACTATTTGAATGCATCAATAAACTGCTGCCTGCTATGTGTTTATCTTTTGTTTGCACTGCTATATATATAGAGGCTTCGTGATAACGAACAAACACGAGATTGGATACTAATGCGTCACAAACCCCTTTTCGGCGAGCTAATTATCGCGTTTAGTGGCGCACGACACTTCTACTGCTACATATAATGTAAGATTGATTAGGTACAGGTGCTTGCATCCTCATGAAATCCCAGCGAGTCATGCTTTTAGGTCAATTAAGGGATGCAACGTACTCATCTGACAAGTGCGAGTCGTCTTCCCACGCCTTCCTGGGCTCTTTCGCGCCGAGGGATGTGACCTTGTTGTCATACGGCCTCGGAGGCCTGGACGGAGCTGTTAGCTGCTTTCCCTTTTCTTCCAGGGCGGGCGGTGGCACGGTTTGCCGGACCTGCGGAAAATATACGAAATTGTCATCAAAAACTAATCACGCATAAAAATGTACACATTTCCTGTGTAAGATTTGAACCAGCGATGAGATAAGGTAGATAAACTTTGTAAATATTAGGTTAATAAGCTCAAATACATAATTGGTGGTATTTTTAAGCAAACTGTCAAGATCTAGGAAAATAAGTAATCGCGTATTTCAACAGTTCGATGTTCAGCTTGCTTAAACAAGTTTTCATTATTTTGGTTTACAGTTATTAATTTATAATTTTCTTAAATAAGGCAATATTGACAATTTAATAAAAGATATAATTTGAAAACAAAAATAAAAAAAGAACGAGAAACGGAAGGAATATTTGAGAGATAAAACAAATAAAAAACATAATAGATACAAAGAGCAGAGAAATAAAGTAAAAATGATGGTAAAATTAGCAAAGTAAGAATCATGGGAAGATTTCAGGGTTAGGGTGGAGGGAGACTATTCTGGAAACAAAAAAACTGTTTTATAGAGTTTTAAAAACATTCAGAAAATTTTAATCATATAAAACAGAACACATTAAAAGTACAGAAGGGAAAATACTAGATAAAGAGAACATTATAAAGAGGTGGAAGAACAATGACATAATAATTGAGAGAGAACAAGAATACAATACATAAAATAGTGAGCAAGATGAAGATATAACAACAGAAGAAGTGAGAGAAGACATAAAAAGATTGAAAGGGGGCAAAGCAGCAGGGCATGATAAAATATATACAGAGATAATCACAAACATAGGACTAAAGGCTTTGGAATTAATAGTAAAGTTAATAAATAAACTATGGAGAGATGAACAAATACCACAAGTCTGGGAGATAAGAATACTGATGGCAATATGTAAGAAAGAGGACAAAAAAGACCACTCTAACTACAGGGGTTTCGCTTTGTTATGCATAATAGCCAAATTATATGAATGTATTGTGGCTAAAAGACTAGAAAGGACAGTTGAAAGACAGTTAGAGGATATACAAAGTGGATTTAAAAAGGATAGAGGAGCATAGGACCACATATTCGCATTGAAGCAATTTATAGAGAAATATGCTACTAACAAAATATATGTGCCCTTCATAGTCATAGAGAAAGCATTAGATAGTGTACCTAGAGAATTAGTTTAGATCAGTGTACAAAGAGGAGTGGATAATGAATTAATAAACTGCGTTAAAAACACAAGGAACTACGTTAGAACTACAAATACAAGATCAGAAGAACCATGGGAGGGTTAAGACAAGGAGTCCTCAGTCCAGTACTATTCAACGTAATAGTGGATGATATTATGAAGGAAGTGAAGATAAAAGTTAAGAAACAGGTGCAGATAACAGGGAGTGTTTTTGCAGTTGAATTGGTGGTTTATGAAAAGAACAAAGATAATCTTCAATATAACTTAAATATTTGGGCAAAGGCTTTAGAGGCTAGAAATTTAAAAATAAATGTAGAAAAACGAAAGCTATGGTAATAGAAAAAGAAGATGAAGAACTACCAGCAAAATTGGACAGAAGAGAAATAGAGCAAGTGGATAACATTTAAATATCTAGGGGAGAAAATTTATAAAACAGGAACAATGGAGGCGGAACTAAATGACAAGGCTTTAAATAATGCGTTTATAAGGAAAAAAGAAGTGTCAAGGAAAACTAAGATCATATTTTATAATACTATATTTAAATATGTATTACTTACTCTAGGGAAGTGAAAGTTGGATATTAACGAAATTAATGGAAAATAAAATACAAGCAATGGAAATGGAGTTTTTAAGCGGAATAATGGGAATAACCAAGAGAGATAGGATTACGCAAATAAAAATGGTCCCAGAGGATCTACGGAGAATTAGAATAAAATAAAATTGAATTATGTCTGATTTACTGCACTGTAACTTACTACAAAGAATTAAGATTGGAAAAGCAGCTGGACATGACCAAATTAAGGCAGAGATGATAAAATATATGGGCGAAGACGGAGAAATGTTATTACTAACGATTTATAATAAAGTCTGGAGGGAAAAAGCAATACCTAAAGAGTGGGAAATAGGGAAAATTCTCCCAATCCACAAAAAAGGAGAGAGAACTAATTGTGGCAACTACAGAGGCATTACCCTATTAAGCATACCCATGAAGAGCTATGAAAGTATATTGGAGAAAAGATTAAGAGGAAAAATGAAGAAGACATTATCACAATCGCAAAGTGGATGTAGAAGGGGTTTTAGTGTACAAGATCATATATTTATATTAAAACAGATAATAGATAGATCAGTGAAGTACAATACAAAGATGCTGTTTGCGTTCATAGACCTAAACAAAGCATTTGACAGGGTAAATAGAAATATGGTATGGAAAAGTTTGGCCAAGAGAAATATCGATGATAACCTGTTAGCAGCGATTAAAAGTCTATATAGGAACAACACCAATTATGTAATCAGCAGAAATAATAGGTCTAAAAGTTTCAATATGAAAGAAGGACTTAGACAAGAAGGAGTTCTGAGCCCAGTCCTATTTACAGTATTCATGGACGACATTATAAAAGAATGTAATAAAAGTGTTAAAAAAGCTAAAACTGGGATACAGAAATTTACTAGTAGTTGAGATAACAGAATGTGCGTTTGCAGATGACGTAGTAATAATGGCAGCAAATGAAAGAGACCTACAAACGAACTTAGAGATCTGGAATGAAACTTTAAAAGAACATGGCATGAAATTAAATACAAACAAGACTAAGATGATGGTAATTTCAAAAGAACCTTGCACAATTAAAATACAAATAGAAGGTAAAAACATAGAGCAAGTACAATACTTCGAATATCTAGGAGTCACAATAGAAGAAACGGGAAGACAAGAATTAGATCTCATAAAGGAGTAGAAAAATCAACAAAATATGCTATGCAATAAAAGATAAGTTTGTCAACAAAAAGAAGTGACACAATAAACAAAAATGAATGCATACAAAACAATTTATAGGCCTATACTTACTTATGGATGCGAGACATGGGTTACATCAACGAGGATGAAAAGTAAAATACAAGCAGCAGAGATGAGGTATTTGAGGAGAGTGAAAGGAATAACATTAAAAGATCGAATAAGGAATGATGTAGTGAGGGAGGAACTGGGAATTGAATCGATACATCAGTTTATAGAGAAGAGACAACTCAGCTGGTGGGGCCATTTACAACGTATAGGAGACAGCAGACAGGTTAAGAGTATGGAATACAAAGTCGTTAAAGGGACAAAGGAAGATCAAGAAAATGTATATGTAGTGGAAAATATTAGCCAAGAAAGGAAAATCGTGGTAATAGTGTAGTGCAAAATAAAGATGAAATGGGTTTGTCCACCAAAATTAAAATTATTGTGGGCCAAAGTGATATAAAGGTTTAACTTTTAAGTTAGTTTATGAAATATGTATTTATAATCAAAATTAATTTACATAGTTTGTAGATAATTGTAATAAATTGGTAAAGGTATATTGATTATATATATATATATATATATATATATATATATATATATATATATATATATATATATATATATATATATATCGTAACATTTCATATATGAAACTTTAAATACGAATTAAAACCGTTTGAAGTCAATGATTCTCGACTGTGACAGATATATATGAATACAAACAGTCGTCTTAAATATATGTATGTATATAAGTATATCATTTGAAATTTTGTGGTACACCTAGTTCTACCATAAATACTGTTGTAAAGAATCAATGCAAAGCATACCTCCTAATCAGTTAAGATTACAGGTGTAACAAAATTTTGAGTTCATATGAGTTGTACCATGGAAGGTGCACTTTATAAAGTTATTATTAATGGGGTAGAGTTGTGGCAATTACAGACCTCCACAAAATACGTGTTCTGTGATGGTATCAATGAGCTCCGTTTCTGTAAATAGAATACTTTGTTACATCCTTGAGCAATGCTTTGTTCAAAAAATAAACATTGGAGTTCTCAGCAGAATTCAGCACACCAAACTATCGAAAAATGGCTTCAGGCAAATGTACCAAGCTTCAATGTCTTCAGTAATCAATATTGTAAGTTTTAAACACTTTTTGGTGAAGGTTATGGCGGATTGTGTGAAGCCTAAAGATAGCTATTTTAAAAAGTGTTTAGGTACTCGTGTTGTGTAAAATTATATTTGAAACATCCTGTATATGTATGACTTTTGTATGGTCACTATGTTTCTGTTTTTACATAGTTAGCCTCATAGTCATCAATTAAATTATTTTTTGTTATCTCCTTTGTTCTTACACTTGTTTGCTTCATACTAAATATATTCTTATTTTACTATCTGTACACTAGTAAACTGGACATGATATTGGTTGGATATAGTAACGTTTTATAAAAAGATTATGTTTTCTTGACCGCTTGTTGCAGCAACCTAGCAAGTAGATAGAGCATTATATAAAGTGGGCATGGTCACTATACAGGAAACAATGTTACTTTATTTCAATATACTTAAATCTTACCTAGGTAATCAATTCTTTCAAGTCAAAATACAAGAAGAGTTATCAGCTCGTTATTCCATCCACTCTGGTATTCCGCAAAGCAGCGTCTTAGGTCCCATGTTCTATCTTATATACATCAGATACCCCAACTACCAGATAAACCATGACAGCCACCTTTGCGGACGACTGTGTTCGCCTCCCACAATAATCAGCGTATTGGATCACCACTCCTTCAAATTAATCTAAACAAAATAGAAATCTGGATGAAAACTTGGAGAATTGGGGCCAATGAAGACAAGTCGGTGCACGTAAAGTTCACATTGCGTAAGGAAATCTGCCCTCCAGTTACATTCAACACGAAATAACTACCACAGGCAGACAATGCTAAATACCTGGATTTGTAGATTGACAAACGATTAATCTGGAGAACATACATCTGGATAAAACGCAAACGGTTAGGTCTGAAATACCAACAAATGTACTGGCTTCTTGGCCGAAATTTCTTAAAGCCGACCGGTTTGGACATATGGGATACAGTTGTGGGAAACAGCTAGCAACTCTAACCTCGAGATCCTCCAGAGATTCCAAAAAAAAAGGTCATCAAGAACATTATTAATGCACCCAGATATGTACCCAACTGGGTCATACAACAGTATAAAAGTGAAAAGTATATACTACTAGATTATAATTTGCATTTAGAATCAAAATTTCATATTTATATTAAATCTACTTTCTTTAAAAAAAAAAACACAAACACACGTACCAACGCGCTAAGTGACTAGCCTAGCGTACTGCGCTACTGCGCAGCTTTCTAACAATAACATATGTCACTGCTGAGTCCAAAACATCAATTTTAGCTGAACTGCAGGCCCGTTAACAGGGCTGGCATGATTGATTCTCCAAGTGCGAGTTTTATGAGTGATCGTGTGCGAGAATGATGTAGGAAATTTAAAGATAGGCGGACTGATGTTCACGATGAAGGAGAACAAGGACGCAAGTCTGTCGCTGTGAAGATTTTGTTCAGCAAGTTTACATAGACGGAGGCTTACCATTAATGAATTGTCTGTGGATTTTCAGACATTACAAGGTCAGTTTTGTACAAGTCTGGGAGGACAGCGCTTCTGCATCAACGAAGAGTTTAAAGACGCCGTGAAGAGCTATCTCAACATGCTAGTGAAAAAACTCGTCCACTAGTATGATAAATGCCTCAATGTTCACGGTGCCTATGTGGAAAAGTAATATTGTACTTGACTCCTGGTAATAAAACCATTTTGTTATTTACACTTGTCTTTATCTAATTTATCTTATTGGAGGATGACAAAAATAGCCCTCATATGCTCACTTTCTATATCTGAAGGACCATCAATTCTAATATGTTTATAGCATCTTCTATTATATTAACAGAATCATTTGAAGTTGAAGAAAACGGATCAATATCACTTTGTTTAATATTAGGATAATGCCCGTTATGATTTTTTTTTGCAATGAACTTTTCAGTGTTGGAGGATAAATAATTTTGTTCAGCTACAAAGAAACGTGTATAGGGTGTCCCAGATTCGTTGGGATTTGGGGGTTACACCTATTTAGAAAAAAAATTTCTCTATGTAATCTCCTGATTTGGACTTTTAGATTTTGATCCCATTATTGCAATATGATGGTAGATGACACTGGTCGATAGTGCGTGAATGCTTCAACAGCAATATTGTCACCAAATTTGCCCTCCAAATGCTTTTTTTTAGTGATTATCGCAGGGCGATAAGTCCAGGAGAGTCTCTCAGTGCAGTACGAGACATCCTCAATTTTTGGAGAGCTTGGGGTTGGCCGAGAGACCCATCTTTTGGACACTCTTTAAAATATAAGATTGTTAGTAATTATTGCCTGAGTGCTGCTGCAGCTCATTTTAACTTCTGAAACAATTTCAGCAATTGTTAACTTGTGGCCATCTTCGAGAATGTGGCGAACAATATGAATATTCTTCTCAGTAATACTGGTCCTCAAGTGACGTCAATGGCCTCCATTTTCAACGATTTTAGCTCCCCCGTTCTGAAAAAGATGATAACCTGTTACCTAAGGGATGAGAGTACTTTTTGCTCTGACACTGTGATAGTGATTTAAACTCTAAGTAATCTCTTCGTTTGCCTAAAATTGTTTTCAGCCAGGAAATATTTCGAGTTTTGATATAACTCTCCGATGCTCGCAAGGGCACAAGGAAAAGAGAAAGAAAAAAAAATCACTTGAGGAAGCTAGAGATTAAGGATAGGATAGATAGATAAAGAAGAACTTAAAACCTTCGTTTACATAATTTTTGCGCCATGATTTGAATACGCTGGCAGTTATAAAATATTTTGTATTCTATCCTCCTAACCTCTAGTAGTAATATCAGCATTTCTGTAGAGGCTTATGCCTGTGCACACTATGCCGTTGTAGCTTTTATCTAATTGTGGTTAGTAGTTTATCTCAACACTAACTCATGTGAAAGTGTTGCGTAGAGTCTTGTTATTTTAACCCATGGTTTTACTATTCCAGAATTACAGAAAAATTTCTGATCTTCAAGGGATTTCAATCGAGAATCTGCTGAATTCAAGCCATACACACTCTAACGTGTCACGTTTTCTTCACAAAATTCATCAATGTAAATTAAAACTCAGATTTTCAAATTGCCTTCAACGATTATATGGACCTTAATTTTTGGGTAAACATGTGTCATATTATAACTAATGCTTGGAAAAACCATTTAGGTTGCTACAAAACAAAACAAACAATTAGTATATAAGAAAATGAGATTTCATTTTGTTTTTGAATTTAAACATCATTACTCATGTGATTAGAAATAAGCTTTACATAAACCATTACAAACAGATAATAAATGTATCTCGATTATAGTACAATTATCTTTTTGTAAAAAATAAAATAAGCAAAAACTCAAAGTGAAACCCACTACAAAAGAAAATTTACGAATTACTGAACTTGATTGATAACATAAGTGCCACCTCTATTGCAAGTAAGATTAGGTATATAGGAGTTACAAATTGTACCACTGCATTGGTTGATGAACACTTACAGTAACAGGAAAAAACGATGTTATTCTTTAATGATAAGATAAAAACATGCACTTCCCTAATTAGTTATTAGAAAAAATAAGTATAGCGTGTAACGTAAAATAATCCCCTACAATTAATATTTTTACATAACGTTTTTCCCGCTTCACTAAATTAAAATACACACACATACACACACCCGCGCGCGCGCGCACACACACACACACACACACACGGATAATTCCTAGAATCAAGAAGAGGGAGGGAAAGAGAAGAGGAAAGAAAGCAAATAAAAAAGGAGGTGAAAGCAGAGATAGTGAAAGGAGAGATGGGAAGGGGAGGAGAGGAGGGAAGGGGAGAAGAGGAGAGAAAGCAGAGAGAATAAGAGAGGAGGGAAGGAGGGGAGGAGAGGAAAGAGAAAAGGCGAGGAGACAGAGAAAGGGAGAAAGAAGAAGAAAGAAAAAGAAAAGAGAAGGCGACAGAGAAAGAGAAAAATAAGAAAGATGGTTTGAGATTAGATTATATTAATTTTGATAAATTATATTTTGTCACAGTTTACAGTCATACATATCTAAAAAATAATAAAAAATGATTAGAAGTAGTGCAAATAAAATTACCAGTAACACCTACTACAATATGTCCCAATATTTATATTATCATAGTCTGCAAAACTCCATGGATAGACTCTGTGTATATGTAAAGGCTGACAAAATTGAATATGTTCTCATACCAGAGTATGAGGATTATGAAGCTTAAGGCAAAGGACAATGGGGGCACTGGCATCCCCAAGTAAGCATAGTTGCAAAGAAGAACAGAACTAGCATACTAAATAGGTTTATAACAACTTAGAAGTTTAATGGGGTTTCCAGTCCCTTCACCTCTAGACCCTATATGTAGTAAAAATGGGGCAACTCAACTTAAAAGTCCTATAAGCAAATCTTCAAGATGAAAAGGTGATATCACCATTTCTGAAAAAAGCTTTATACAAAAGGTTTGGACAGAGCTCTACTATAGGAATATAGGATAAATAAAGAACACATAAGAAATTAAGGCTCTAACATGCCCAAGTGTTGTATTGACAATCTGGGATACAGTCATGTGTTTAAATTGTGTCCAGTAAAAGAAGAAACTATATTAATTCCATAGTTTTATTCTAGTCATTTCTGAGAAATAGCCTGAAGTATACTCCATTTTAAAATTTTCCCATTTTGGTACTGCAATAATGATGATGTACATGTTTATCTATTGGCAAGGCATTAAGCACCATTTTTGGACAGTTGTATAGTGTCTACACTTCATGCATGTTTATAATGTCCAAGAAATTGAGCTACTCACTGCAAGCCAAAATTAGTATGTGATTCATATCTTGAATTGTACGATTTATTAAGTCAACCGAAAGTAAAGGTTAAATTTGTGACATTTATGAGGATAATTCAACAAATAATTCAGTAGTATAGGAATGATTATGATCTTTATTAAAAACGCTTTGGTACCATAACACAAAATCTCTTTGGGAGCTAGTAGTTTATTCATTAACCTTTTTGTAGTTTGGACTTTGCACCAATAATTTTCATCTGTTCTCAATCTGAAAATTCTTCCTTGGTGGCTAACGTGACTATAATATTAAACTGTTAACGTTTGGTTTGTATCACAGGTAGCGGTTTACTATGATAAAAGAATATAACATCTGGTACCCTTAATAAATATCCTAACATTAAAAACTATATAAAAAATGTAATGTGTACTTTTTCAAAGAGAAGTCTTACTCGCCAATTATTAATTGACATTGTAGAATACATGGAGGCAAGAAACAGTGAGGTACGATACAAATGTCCATCATATAAGATGTAAAACATCAACAGTATAGGTGATTTTCTTTTAGAGTTCATTTCTAAAGAAGATTTAAGAATAACCAACAGAGGTTTAGACGTCATGTTCATCACTATGTAGGAACAAAGTCTTGTATGCAATATAATTTTTCTGTCGAGGTGGCAAATGGGTTAATAAATGAAGTGTTTAAAATTTCTTTTTGTTTGGTTATAAGCACATTAAGTGTGACCTAAGCTCATCATAACGGAGATTAGCTGTAAAAGAAAGTTTTGGGGGAAGTAAAATATTATTTACAATAGAAAAAGCCTAGGAGTATCAGTATAGAAGGTAAATGAAAATGTTTCACAAAATTAGAAAATAATCACAAACGGTCCACTAGAATATTTCCCTGAATATCAGAGTATCCAAGATGAGGTTATTTAATAACGTCAAACTCAACTGAGACACCTGTAAAACAGCTGATCAAAATTGATAAAATGTATATTGTTAGCCAATACTGGTGGTAAAAAAAAGAAAAAGCAGAGATCCTATTTGTACTTTATTGCAAACACTTTTTAAGGCCCCCATTGGAGGAAGTCTAAAAGGACTAATATAGTATATCTAAAAAAGCTCAAGTAGGTGCTGGAAATATTCTTAAGTTACACATTTAGTACTTCTTTAGAACTTATAAGATCGCTTGGTGCCAGGTCATGTTTAGATTATTTAGTATAGGAATGCATTTGTGAGGTCAGAGTTGTTTATCTTCTAAAAGTAGGCAAATTTAAGTTTTTTTCAATGTTTGCAAAAAATTTAGATAAACTAACAAACAAATCTGTTATAAAAATATAACTTAAGAAATAGCTCTGTATGATTTTAGAAGGTTGCTCTTAAAGACTATGGAAAATAACAAGTTAGCATTCAACGATGCTCGACTACGTTTTCAAAGAAAAATAGTGATTGCCTACTTTAACTAAACCAATCACACTGTTCTTAAGCAGAGCGTTTTATTGCTACTTCTTTGAGAGATATACACATGGAAAATTTTAACAAACTGATAAAAGAGGATTTTACTATTTCAATTATGCTGATGACTTTATTGTTAAGGGAATTGTGAAATCAATTAAATGTGTCTTTAATATAACAGCAAAAAAAACATTGATATTCTATTTACTAAGAAACTACAGTAGCTAGAGCTAAATAGTGAATGGAAATAAAGTATATAGATGTTAGTTTTGATGAAAGACACATGAAATCAGCATATCAAAGAATAAAAATGATCCTGTGACTATAAATTAGTGTATAGCTTTTAATATCTTACAGGGTTAAATGTTTAAAGAACTAGAATTTTGCAGACAGAGGAATTTTTTTTAGTGGTATACAAAGACTTGCATAAATTTCATAAAAGCAATGAGGACAAGGTCAAATGCAACATTGAAAATGTTAAGGGGTTATTATATCACTGAAAAAATTTTTTTTTTTATTGCCTTAAAATACGCTAAAACATTCTTAGATTCATAATCAAAAACTTTTTTGAATGAAAAAGACTCGGAAATATCCGTAAAATTAATTTTTCTGAAGTTCGTGAGCGCGTCGGCGAAGAAACTCAAACTTGATGATGATAAGTGTGAAAGTGAAGTAAATGAGTCAGTCTTTTGGGTATCGTTTCATTGATTTCATGACCATGTTTACTGCCCTTTCACAAGTGGTGATATGTAAAGAGTGCGAAGGCGATGTACCGTTTTCGGAGGAGAGTAGACGTGGGGTTGGGTTGAAAATCATAGTAAAAGTTATAGCGTTCCCAAACTTCAAACGCGTTTTTCTTCAAATCATGCTTTTGAAATCGGCACGCAGCAGAACTTGAAGTTTTGATTCGATCGACTTAAAAATTGAACTGTAACTTCATCATGTGATTATCTAATGAAGTACACACGATTTTTACAATTGGTCAACAGGATTTTTTTTTATAAACAATCAGTCTATTTTTTATCGAAAATTCGAATTTTTTGTTCAAGGTTTCGCCAGTTTGTGAAAAAAATTCCTAAAATTATGATCGTGTGTACTTCACTAGCTAAACTCATGTAGTTTATGAAAAAAAAAATTATGCTTCCAGATGGTGATCCAGGGGATTTCTACCCCTCGCCGCGGAGGACCTTTAAAAAATTTAGTTTTGTCCATGCGCTCCTACAGCCGCCATTTTGCAACAAATTTTCAATAAAATTTTTTTTTCTTACTCCTGAAGAGTTGCTTAATCGATTGGTGTATTGGTTGTTCATGATTATTATAAAAGAATGCTCAAAAAAATTCTAGAAAAAAGCATTTTTTTGGGCTCCAAAGTGATATAACTCATTAAAAAAATAGTGTAGCAACCAAGTTAGAAAAATAGGGCTGCAGCTGCACAAGGATATATAGTAGCATGAAAGTTTTCACAAGTTTTTGAAAGACAATGTGCTGTTTACATATTATATAAGACACACTTCACTAGTTACAGAATTGACAGAGATGTGATATAAGCAGATTGCAAACTAGATATGCTTCTATAGAAATAGTGTAGTCCCCAATATATTAGCTTAGTTATTGCCATCCGATTGTAAAAATAAGTAGTACAGAATATGGATTTTTTTAGTTAATTCTTTGAACTTTGAATAAACAATCGAACAAAGCAGGTGAAATTCTTTATAAGTTAAAGAATTATTCAAATATATTATGGCATTAACGTTGAAACAAGCTAAGCTGCACAAACAAAATGTGTAACATTTAAAAAATGAATTAGAAGAACGAGATTTGATAATCAAAGAAAATTGTGCTATAAAAAAGAATGCAACAAGTCGTCACTGAACAACTTGAGAACATCTAGAAACTTCATTAATTTTTGAAACTGTGGAAGAGAAAATTAAAAATTCCAAAACCAAGGATAAGAAAATAACAAACAATTTAGAAATCTAAAATTTGAAATGGAGTAATGATCAGTTGTTTAATATCACTGCTGGATTAATGTCAACAGAAAAACATGGGGCCGACGAAGAGATTGCTCTGTAAGCAATCCCAGAACGAACTTAAAAGACCTTTCGATTTCGAATTTTCCCGAAATTCGAAATCGAATATCTCGAAAATTATTCGACATAGAATTTTTCGACTTCATTTTCGAATTTAGCGTAAAATTTTCTATAAGAATCACATTTAAAATCGTAATGTCGAAAAATTTCCCGAAATTCGAAGTCGAATATCTCGAAAACTATTCGACATAGAATTTTTTCGATTTCATTATTGAAATCAGCGTAAAATTTTCTTTCAGAATTACTCATAAAATCGCAATGTCGAAATTTTCCCGAAATTCGAAGTCGAATATCTCGAAAACTATTCGAGATAGAAACTTTTTGATTTCGATTTTGAAATCAGCGTAAAATTTCCTATAAGAATCCATTTTAAAATTTAAAAATCCATAATTTTGTGACAGCGACAGACAGACCGACAGACATATAGAATTCAGTAACGAACTTTGTAAGTTCGTTGATAATACGGCAATGAAGAATAATAGTTCGCGCCTTTAAAAAGCGCTTTAGTCTAGGTATTAGACAATATATAAATAGACGGATAAACAAAAGGAAATCTCTAACAATTGCTTCGTGGGGAAATGCTGCGCATATAATTTACAATATAGCTGAAAATTAACAAATAGGTTATTGATATTGATTTCATGATTAGAGATGAAATACTGCATACCCTACAACATTTCAGGTAGGTTCAGATATTTAATATTAGGCAATGAAAAACCAAAACCAGTGTTATACTAAACAGTTGCTTTTGGAGGTTTGGAGTATAATTAATTAAATGCCTTAAATGTGAGCTGTAGATGATTCGTCTAAAAAGAAAAATAGATCTATAGGAGCTGCAGTATCTGAAGCTTTGTAGTTTTCCTCATATAACCTAATCTAACCTGCAGAAACTTAAAAAGTAAGATAGAATCTGCGCAAAATTTCACTGCACTCAAATTAAGTAATTTTACCTCTTACATTAATTTATTGATAATTGGTAGATACTTCAAAGCAATATAATATATAAAGATGTTTCTATTAATATTTCAATTAGATATCATGATCTAGGTTCTATAGCAGAGAAAGCAACTTTATTTATATTTATATGCAACATGAAAGATTTACAAGACCACAATAATTTAAACTAGAAGGCTGTTTGCAAGCTGAAGTTAAAATAGAAATCCAACTAGCATAAAAAAAATAAAAACAAAAAATCAAAAAGGCTACTAAAACTAGAAGAACAAAAAAAAACTTACCAGATACTTGCTTGGAGACCTCACAAACTTCCTCTCCAGCCGCCCTCTCTGTTTAACTTCCGATACAGTCTGAAACTCAGTTCTGCCCGAGTAATAAAATTTGGATCCCAAAGAAAGCGGAAAACGTCTCCGCACTTTAGGTGAGTGCAACCGAAAGAATGTGTGGTGTTCGACGCAGGCTTTCCACAGTGTTTTTGAGGACCGATATGTCTCCATGTTAAAACCTAGGGACGTATCATATGATTCCGACTAGAACAAAGACACAGATTAGCAAATTTATATTTGATGGAATTGCATGATTACCAGCTCTCGTCGAAGTGTTATGAAGAACTGTTTGCGCTTGAATGATATTTTCATGATTTTGGACCACGAGAAGGTATTTATCCGCACTTTATTTTGGAAAACTACTAAACCTACAGATGTTACTCCTAGTTGAATATCTTTATTTGTGTTATCCTGTAACAAAACGTCATTAGTAGCTTTTAATAACTGAATTAAATGAAATGCTTACTTTTGCTTTGTGTAATTCTACCCCGTACATGTCTATTCGTTTTGCATGGTCTAAAAAATTAAATTCGGCATCTGCTGGTAATTGACCTCTGCAACATAGAACACTTATCAGTCTTTCCTTATAAAGCAGTCAGCCAAACGCACTTGTGCAGCTTATGTAATTCAGCTATCTTTTTTTCCATATCCTCTGATTGGCCCGGAACCAGCTGAAGGTTAGAGAGGTAGTTTGGTCCATGCTCGTCAGGCTGGTAGTCGCCTAGCTCAGCTGAAATGATCAGATGTGACCATAAAGCTGCATCCAACTTGGCCAATGCACTTACATTGAACAGTGTAGCTAGCTAACAGGCAGGCAGTGCTGGGCGGAAGGTGTAGTCTCTCCTCCAAGATGTCCCGGCGCACCTGCAGGTAGAACTGGTAGCGGGTGTACTCTTCCTGTAGTTTGCTGGGATCTGACACGTAGAACTTGACGCGAAAGTACAGCGGGTATTGGCAGTTTCCTAGCTGCTTTTTTATTGATTTGGACGGATCAAGCCACCGCTAAAAACGTAATAGTGATGAAAACGACTGTTAACATTAGATTTTATTAAACACACCACATTTTCATCAATTAAATATGGTTTCCTAACAAATAACAGCTTTTCTATTGCTAATGTTACAAACTAAATAGTCTTTTTTACTTATTGCAACAATTAGTCTAAATTGTTTTCTAAAGTAAAATGATGACACAGAACTAACTGGATATTTTATAAAAGCTCGATTAAATGAGTATGGTAGATGTTATTCAATTTATTATAACTTTTAGTCAACTTATTTTGTGTAGTTGGGAAACTTTCTCGCACTTGTAAGAGATCAAGCAGTAAGAAATCCCAAAAATTCTTTCAGATATAGATTCAATATGGCCCACAGATTTGCAGTAAATGCTTCATGTAACTGTAATAATTTCCAGTCTAGCAAAAAGTGATCATATAAAAGCCATATCTGATTAGAAAAATCTTATAACATAAAAGAATATGTCACTCTTTTATTCACTTGTTTCTTCAAAAGTTGTAGGGTATTTAACAGTTCAAGATTTTAATCTGTGCCAGCAATGTAACTTTCTGATTGTGTTCTTTCAGATGTTGATTAAGTCCAAGCGTTTCATTCCAGCCCCCAAATGTTATATTGGATGTTAATCTCGCTAACATTTTTTACGGTCACCTTCATGGAGTCTTTAAAGGGGAGTTATTCAGACAGCATCCTGCCACTGGCGTTGGCTATATGAATTTTTCGAGTTTTTGTTTAGTGTTGGGAGTCTTCTCTTAAAAGGGCTATGATGTCTCCTTCAAAAGTACCCCTCGCATTTTAAATATAAAGTTCTGTTGATGTAAACGAGATGAAGCGTTAAGAAAAGAAAGACGTCTACAGCGGTTCTCGGTTTATCAGTAGTGGCCCTGTCTGGTTGAAAAGGTACATTTTATCTCTACTTTCCGGCTGCTGGTAATGGTAATCCTATTTCCCCCTCTAAATAAGTACAAGAGTTATTTAATACACTACTTGTTTTAATATTAAAGATAATAATTTGAGTTTTATGAACTACTTTATTTTAGACATGTTTCCCTCACAGCTCAAATTATTAGCCCCAACATTTCTCGATGCTCATAATACCTTCACAAAAGTGAGTTTCTTTGAGGTCTTCAAAAGAATCATTTACGTTTTGAATTACTTTGTTTAACCCAAATTTTTGTTCAGTTAGAAATATTGAGCGAATACAGTATATGTAGAAAAATTTCAAGCCTTAGTTCAATATTTGCAAATAGCAACAAAAGAACCAATGTGTTCACATCTTGGATTCACTTTTTATAAAACAAGCAAATGAAAAACTGTTTCTACGATTGGCGTAGCACAGCAAAGAAAGTGGCAACAGGCTTCCCCATTCTTACTTGTAAAGTACTTCTTGTTTCAAAAACATACATTTTCTTTGCTCACCAAAGGTTTCTTTTATAAATAAAATATGGAAAAACTATGTTCTTGAAAATATATCTAAATAAATCGAAATTATTTCCAGTTAAAAACTGGTAAGAGAAATGATAAGAATTATTTCATTCTCTCTCTCAGGCCTGAGAAATTAAAGCATCGCTGGTTTTCCAATGTTTAAGACAAACATATTTGAATTTTGTTCCAAGGTGCTAGTTACTAATCTCTTATCTGCGAAGTGACAGAGTTTCTGGAAAAATTACATCATGATAGATATATTATAGAAATATTTTTGAATCACATATAGTCCTTTTGTTTGCTGTAAGATAAGATTTTGAAATTGATATTTTCCATGTTTTATTACAAATCAATATAATATAATATTGATAAATTACATTTATTAGTGTATAGTTATGTTGAAGTTCAAATTTAGTACAATAAAATAAAAAAATCTCTTTTAGAATATAATTTGAAGTAAATTTTTGCCAGTTACCTATTTTTTTAAAATTAAAGATTAGTTTATGAAGTCAAATAGGCTGCTCCTTTAGACTCTGATCACTAGATACAATTAGCGACGCCAAAAATTAAGACAAAGCTTAGAGTAAGAATACATATAGAAACCTTAGTAATTTGATAATCATTTTAGCATTTGAGATTAATCAATTTTATGTACATTTAATATGAGATACGGATTTATTAATTTATTACTAAACATAATAAAAAGAAATCAATAGAATTTGATCATAATTGTTCCAAACCTTTCCTCTTGGAGAACTATTTTTAACTTTTAGAAGCAGACTACATATAGCTTTATAAAAAATGATTTCCTTTTAAGCAGAGGCTGACCATAAAAAGTAATTACTGGTTAATCCGAGAACCAAGATCAAGACCAGTTAAAAAGTTAATAAAAATATTGTATCCAAATCATAAACTTCTTTGTTGAAAAAAATCAATGGCAAGTGATATTATAGGCAAGCCCATACCATGCATTCTCGTGGGAATATAATATTAGTGCAATTGTTTTTGAAATGATATGGTCATTACACGCATAATAATTTTAATATTCTCATTTTTAGCTAATAAAAACATAATTGGTTTTTTGGGGGGAGGGGAGTGGTGTATAAGGTTACTCATGCTCAGGTTTGATCCTTAATTTTAGATGTCTGGCGAGTGATCTAATTATTCACTAAAAATAATCGAGTGTCCATGTTCAATTCAAATAAGGCGGATATTTAAAACGTAGTTTGCCAATCACCTTGTATCATAAAGTGTGCAACAACCAAGAAGTGAGAGCAGTTCCAGTTTGCAGGCCACATTTCCTCATTGAGTGTAAAGCTTACAATTAGATGGCTCCTCTCAATTCATCGAAGGTAATTGTACAATTTTAAGAGCTCTAGGGCACAATGGCCTTTCTTCTTCCATTTTTTGTTTTTGTCAATTTTTTGGTTTCAGTTGTCCAATATTGCGTTTTTCATTAAATTTTATATAATTTTATTATTCAGTTTCTAGTTGTTGTGGTGTCCAACTCAGCACCTTATAGCACGTTATTTTACTCGCATCATGTACTCGTTTATGCTTTAAGGCGGCTTTACACGTATTCTGTATTCCAGTAAACCAATTTACACAAGGAGAGTACTAAAAGTGAGTACTCGGTTTTAGTGACTCGTACGAGTTACTAGCGTCGTGTAAAGCCGCCTTTTATATGTAGTCAACAAACGAATATACTCGCCGTAGTCAAGTATTTATTACTATAAGAAGGTTTCTGGTACAGATAGCACAATAAATTCAAATCGGTAAGGTTTTTGGTTTTTAGCGAGTGTTTAATTTCCTTATCAGGGCAGTATATCTAATTTACCAAGTAATTGCTCATTTCGTGTAGTTTTCTTATTACTCATTTAATTCAGTTTCTATTTTTAGATATTGTGAGTAGCTCTAAAATTATCTTCAAAGGTCATTCGACTTCTGATGTCTAATGTAAAATGATATTACCTCATATGGACAAATTTTCAAAATTGTATATTATTGTCATCTTGCAGTATATGAACAGCTTTATAAATTTTGCTAAGTAATTCCAAAATGCCTTTAATCTACATTTTGAACCACTGATTTATACATAAGGATTTATAGGAATTATAACTGCTTTTTGTTAATATTTACTTACTACTAAGAAAATAACATTATAAAAGGAAATCACGTGTTTGTATACAACATGTCATTGTTATTCCTTTTCTAAATAGAAATATAAAATTGGATATTTAAATATGGTTTATCTTAACTTGTTTTTAAAGTGTATTAAACTAAGAAATTCAAGATAACACTTGCAAAAATGAGGCAATTGAAACAGAAAAATGCCCACTGCATCTCCTGCCAAACCTTAACTTGCAATTCTACAAATAGTAAATCAGGGTACATAAAAGACCAGTCTTTACAACATTTAAAGATATCACAAAAACGCTTTTCAACTCGTTAATCCAGGTGTTCAGGTATAATTAACTGTGATCATCTACCCCAATATTTCATAAAATTCTACAGGAAGGAAACCTTTATTATTAAGCTTAAACTATTATGTAACTTTGTTTTATTGAAATCCTGCAGAAATCAACGAGTTATTTCAGTTAGATTATGACTAAAACATTACCAAAAACATTTACCATTTTCCATGTACTTAGGAAAGCCTAGTTATTTCTGCTTAGAAACTTCATTCAATTTGAAAAAATCTCAAAACTAATTTGGAACTTTATAGTTTTTCTATAAATTAAGCTTTTACTCAATACTCAACCATCAGTAGCTAACATATATAACCTTTTCTACAGTATTACTAAGATTAAAAACTTACTAAAACCCTAAAAAACTCTTTATGCCCTAAGTGAAATTCTCCAGGAGGAGGCAACACTGGGTCACTACAGGCTGCTGTAGAAGACACATACGGGTACAGGTCATACAAGAATAATTGATAGTCTGGGGGCCCTCTGCTTGAAATGAGGACGGACCACATGACCTTAAAAATATGTGAACATGGATCCATTAGAGAAGACATACCCTAAGTGCAAAAATAGTGAAATTCTCAAGAATTCTAAGTGGTCAAAGAAAATGTTCCTTTACAACCTATGGTTAGTGCATTTGATTCTAACCTAAATACATACCTCGCCGAAATTCTTCAACTTCTTATAGAGCAAACCTCATCCTATGTCTGAAATTCCTACAATTTCCTAAAAATATCCAAAACCTTCCTTATACCCAAAAATGATATTATGGTGTCTCCTTGTTTGTCAATATCTCAATTTTTGATATCCCGCACCAATTGAAATTAATTTATAATATAAAAAACTATATCCTCTCTTTAATTAACCATGGTTTATCTAATATCTTATTGTAATGTGAACTATTTGGTTTTTGTTGAAATTATCTGGGGAGATATGTTTTATAAATGCATTTGTGGGGAAATAAAGTGTCTCTTATAGTTAGTTCATGGTTACAACATACTTCAACAAAAAGTCCTTTATTTTCATTTCTGTGACCTGTTCCACGTACGTATTTCTCGTAATTGGTATTTTCGCTTCAGACTTTGACGTCAAACATTAGTGTGACAATTTGTGATTTTGGTAGTGCCTTTAGGTGCACACCGTCACAGAAGTTTTGTTTTCCTTTCGTGGGACTACTTCCGTAAGCTGCATAGTATTGAAATTATTGCAATTCTCCTTAATTTCATTAACAAACGTGTCGTAATAATTCTGTCAGTGATAGCATTTTCTGCTCTGCCAAAGTAGATCAAGAGTTTTCCGTCTTTGGTCAGAAATTGAAGTTTATATTTCCGCATTTCTTTAGTATTACGTGTATAAATAAGTTCTCAGCTTTAGATTTTACAGGACACAAATTACCGTTTACATGTAATGTATTAGTCCGCCCTCTTGCGGTTTTAAAGCAATGACATTTGGTTTTTCGAAACATCATGCGATTTGGCGTTTGATGCACATAACCTCAATAATCAGCTGTTTTCACGATGGTAATCACAAAAGAGCATATTCGATTTTCTGTCCACTTCGTGTTTCATCTTAAGAAAAACGTTGCTGAAGCCACCGAAATGATTTGTGCTGCATATGATCAGAACGCTGTAAGTTATGCAACGTGCAAAAAGTGGTACCAAAGATTTCGCGGAGGAGAGTTTAGTCTTGAAGATCAACCACGCGTTGGACTCCCTCAAACATTTGACACGGATGAGCCGCAGACGCGTTATGCTAGGAACTTCTCCCACATGCGGCGTATAGCCCAGACATGCCCCTTCCGATTATCATTTATTCCGGTCGTTACAGCATCACTTGGCTGATACGCACTTCAAAACAGAAGAAGTCCGAAAATGCATCGATAACTTTATCGTCTCGAAGCCGGCGAGCTTCTATCATCAGGGAATTCGCAAGTTACCCGAAAGAGGGCAAAAGGTTATCGATGTCAACGAAGAATACTTTGATACTTAAGCTTTTTTTGTTTGTTTTTAAATAAAACTTTAATTTTGCAGAAAACAGCTGAGAACTTATTTACACACCTATATAATTTACACCACTCGCCCGAAAGGTCTTCATCAGCATCTTTATCAAGGTTCTAGTAGCCAAAATGTGCCCTGTGTCGTTTGCCAATGGTCATTGCTAAAAGATCAGTCCAGTTAGTTCCCATGAGATTTTCTGGAATCAATATTTTTCGCAATAAATACAAAGTGAAGAAGCTTTCTCCTAGACACAAAAAACGTCAGAGGAGCAGATGTGGCTACCGACCACTACTTGGGTAAATCGGGTAAATAAGATTGAAAACCACATTTTGCAAGATAGAAGTAACAGGAAAAAATCAACACTGAACGTCTAGAACACAACACAATACGCAGGAATTATGAGCACACGCTTATAATAAAACCAACACAAAATGACAATTGGGTTTTTATTGAAAAGACTTTGATAGAGGCGAGCGATGTTTTAGGCATAAAAAAAAATCTGGTGTGAACATCACACGACTTTCCTTATCCTATTATTATATATTATACCGGGTTCATCGTCTCGGCCCTGCGCTACTCTCGTCCCGGAACTTGTTATTTTAAAAAAGGACGATGCGCGAGTCCATCGTCTCGGCCCTGCGCTGCTCTCGTCTAAAAATTTGTTAATTTAAAAAAGGACGAGGCGCGAGTCCAACACTCGAAATCTGATTAAAATAAACAGTACAAGACAATAATTGACTCGTACTTAAAATTTTGCTACGTCACTGAAGGTAACAGTGCGAACTCGGTCGCACGGCCTTCGCGCTCCCTCCCCGTCCTCCCGCAGACGGCCCGGTAGCTCACCGAGCGCGCTGTGATTGGTCCGTTTAATTAATTTTTAATCGGCTATAACTTATTTATTTGACCTCGGATCAAAAAATTTCATTGTAATTTTTTGTTCGTCTCGGTTTGATCTATCCGGTAATATAAATTTCCCGTAACATTTTATGAACACCCGGTATATTAAAAATCCTGAGCTTCAATTTTTTTTCCAGTTCCTATTTTACAAACTTTTATTTTAAATTCATGTTTATCTCATGCTAACAAATCATTTTTATTCTCATAAATTTTTTGTATCTTCAACAGTTTATATTCGCGACCGCTTTGCGACCTTGTGACCAAACGACTCGGCTGATTTTTACCAAAAACTGCGTCCCCTACATACAAATAACTTGCATACCAAATTTCAAGTCTCTAGCTCTTACGGTTCTCAAGATATCTTGTTTACTGACAGACACACACACACACACACACACACACACACACGAACCAATGGCCCAAAACAACTTTTTTGGTGTCCTGAGGCTATATTTCGTCCAGAAATGTGAAAAACTGGGTAGGTCAAATTTCCGCCGATTACATTACTTTCCTTATTATAGGATAAGGAAAGTAAAAACTTCAGGAAAGAATGGATAGTTGTCTCCAAATTGAGAAGAAAAGAAAATAATAGGAAACTAATTCACAAATCAAATAAAGTTATAGATAGCGTGAAGAATATAGAAAAGCTAATATTGCTGTTAAAAGAAGTGTAAGACGAGACAAAAGAAACTGGGTAGACAATCTAATACAAGAAATTGAAACTGCTGCAGAGAATAATATTTCAAGGACACTTTATAGAATAACAAAACGCGAGACAAAATCACTTTCGAGAAACCACTAGAATAACAGACTGAAGTGGTGAAACCTGAAAAGATGGGAAGAGTACTTCAGCAAAAATCTCAGTTCTATAATCTCGTCACTCAAAAACCAATCGGAATTAGCCCAGAGAGACTTAAGAATACCTATAAATGTCCCCACAATTCCAAAATTAAAACATCCACGGAATCTCTCAATGGTGGTACAGCTGCTGAATCAGATAACGTCCTACCTGAATTTTTCACTTTCTATCCTCAAACTACAGTTGAGATGTTACACACAGTTTAATTAAATCAATATGGAAAAATAAAAACGCTCTACAATAATGGAAAACAGACCTAATAGTGAAACTGCCACAGTTAGTAAAATATTAACGTTCATACTTAACAAGAGAATTACCAAAGTAGTGGAACCTCTCCTTGAGCATGAACAAGCTGGATTAAGAAAAATCGATCCTATATAGATTATATTAACACTACACATAGTAATAGAGAACTCAAACAAATTTCGAACTCTACTATATCTGACTTTTGATTTCAAGTATGCGTTGAACACCTACAAACAATATAACAATCTAAAATATTTTTAGAGAGAAAGGCGTTTTGGTGAATGTAATCAACATCACCAGGAGTCTACAAAAATTCTAACTGTAGGGTATTACAAGAAGGAAGAGCGAGTGCCGACATCCCAAGGCCCCAAGGCTGCGTTCTTTCCCCCTACTGTTTAACGTCGTGCTGGACTATGCTTTATGAAAGGCAAATAATGTACCAAGAGGGATAAGGTGGAGTCTGAATGAACGCTTAGAAGAAGATTTAGTCTATACCAACGACATTTGCTTACTGTCTCATTCCCTGATAGAAATGAGAGAAAAGGTAGATCAACTACAGTGAGAAACTCAAAAACAGTCTTAAAAAAATATAAATAAATAAATACACAAAACATCAAACCTATCTACATAGACAATCAGGTAATAGAAACCATTATGAAATTTGTCTACTAGGCTGCATCATACATAATTCAGGAGACACTGAACACAAAGTTGAAGAGAGGATACAAGAGCCAGGAAATCCTTTGGAATCTTAAAAAACATTTGGAAATCAAGAATATACTCCAATCAATCTAAAATCCGTATTTACCACTCCAACGTCAAACCTGTTCTCCTATATACAGTTGCAAATCTTGGAAAGTTGCCACAGTAATTACCAAGAAAGTCCAGGTCTTCATGAACAAGTGCCTGCTATGCGTCTTCTGGTCCAAACAAGTCAAATGTAGAGCTCTGGAGAACTAAACAGAAGCCAGTAGACAAAAAAATTAAAAAAAAGGGGATAACTGGGACATACGCCAAATTCACACCAACATCATCTGTTAGTCCACATATAAGATTGTTATATCTCATTTTAATCCAGATCTCACCTCCACTTTTTGTAATTCTCTTAATAGCGTTTATTAATTAAAAGAAATGAAGGCTTATTTCGTCAAGTTCTAGAAACAGTCCGGTATCGATGCTGCGTTTAGAGCACATTCTTATCGCGAACCTAGTTATAAATAAGCGCGAAAATCGGTTGACCTCATTTTTTTATGAAGCTGATTCTAACATTGAGTACGAGAAACAAAGTCACTTTCATAATTTAAAACAGTGCTTAGCAATAGAAATTAGCAGCGGTGAAGATAAACACCAAAATAAATAAAGAAAATCAAAGTTTTAGGGCAGAGAATACTTAAATAAATAAATTGCAAGCAAAAGTTGAGTGTAGCGCTCGAGTAACAATTATGCTACTCCTGAAAAAGAGAAGTATAAACTGCATTTAAAAAGTGAGCAATATTTTTCTTGTGCCGTTCAACACAATTCGCATAAAGAGTAAATTTAAGCGAGCCGTTAGATTTTCAGTGGGTTTAAGAATGGTGGTTAAAATATTAAAGAACTGCGAATTCTTAAAGGACGGCGTTTATAAAGAAAATCTCTTTGAACAGCAAAATACTGAAGTTTTAGAATGGTCTAATTTTCAAATGATGGACAATAACATGAAAACTTAAAATTACAAACGAATCATGTGCACTGCATTAGTTTAGCAAGTAGTTTGTTGTAATTAACTGTCTAAGTCCGAGAAAAAATAAGGATCACGAATTGTTTGTATCAAACTGCATCAAGATCGTTCAAGAACGGAATTGCAGAAATAAATAGATCACGTAAGCTTATCAAATGTAATTCGGCAGATCGGCGTCAGATCACGAAAGGTTGAAAATACTGCTCTACATGTCTAGAGATAATAAAACAATGATGGTCCCCATTTAATGCTCAATCATTTTATCTCTACCAACTCAATCGAGGATGTTCATATCGCCGCATTTTTAAAATGATATGAATTTGAACTATTTTTGAATATCTCAACACGAGCACAAGATTTGAATTGCGCGTTATTTTCATTGTATTGCTTTAGCATGGCTGTTAGGTGAATATTACCAGTAATAGATCACTACAGAAATGAATGTGTTATTATAGTGGAAGTTTATTTCAAATGTGAGGAGCTTTGAGTTTTTTTGGTTAATAATTTAAGGATTATTGTAGTAACCGAGTGTTATTTAGCGATTAAAACTTTAACTAGGCAGTATGGATTTAGAAAAACAAGTGGCTCAGTGGGATGGTAAATCCTATTTATAAAACAATTGAGTGTTACAGAAAAATTCTTGGAAACTTGGCCATCGATATTGTGCAATTGAACATTGCAACTTTGTGTAAAGTATTACATTGCTAATAAATCAACAAGTCTCTAGGCTGAATAAGATATAACATTGAGCAGCAGTTATATAAACATGTAATAAAACAATTTTGTCAAAAGAGCAGACATACTACAAGAGTTGTCAAATAGTGCGTTTCACATGCAAATCTAATTTTACACTACAGTAAGAAATAAACAAAAAGTCTTGGATTTTCATTGGGTCTTCCGTTATTCCTTTTATTATTAAATGTTGTATAAAAAAATAATTCTCTATTGTGATTGGTTAAGAAAGATCATCACCATGGTGATGTTTACATGTGCAGGAACAAAAACAAATAACTTACAAAGCCCAGTTAGTCACAATTACCAGTTAAAAACAAAATTTTGTTCACATCATTTACATACCATACACTCCGGTTTGTTGTGGTTGGGCGTGCAACCGTTCTCAGAGTACTGCAGCCCAAAGTAGTCCTTTTCGACCAGCTCCAGGTGCTGGTAGACCTGCTCGAGCAGCATGACGCCCTTGGCGCGCTTTTCCATGTGGAAAGTGTGCTCAGTGTCATCGAGGAACATGACGGTCACACTGAGACCTTTCAGCTTGCGCTCGCGTGCCGCAGCCAGCTCTAAGGCGTGTACGTGATATGTTCCGCTAGAACCGCTCAGCGCTCTCCTAGACAGGCTCTCGATCATCGTCGCCCCTCAGCATTACGCCAGCCCTGCAACACGCCCTCCGTTGCTCAAGTCGGGCTAGCCGGTGCGGCCGAGGCTGCGCCGATTAGCCCAATTAACTGCTACGCACAGGAATTGCACACCTTAATTAAACGATTGCCGCGCGAAGCCGCTCACTTCGCAGGCATTTCGGCCGCGAAACCGCGTCTGCTGCGCGAGCGCCTCGGGCAATCCTAACCTATCGGCCCGATAACGGAACGGAAATCGGAATAATTCCGCACGCAGCGATAGCGGCGCGCTGATAAGGCTATTACCTCAAACGAAAATAAAACAGTCCCCTTACGCAGGATATCACATCGTGGGTCAGCTGCGGTTTACATTAGTGACTCATTTGGCACTTGGCTTTTTTCCTGGGCAGCTCGGCGTACTCTGCAGAAACCATCTCGCTAGCGGCGGCTCGCCATGTTTCCAGACTAACTGCGATTATTTACATTTGTGTTATAAAAACTAGAGCTGTGGACGTTAGTGTCGTAATTATACTTTTTTTTGTAAAAATAGTGGATTTTGTAATAGGTACGTCAGCGACATCCATGTGACATTTAGAACATTACGCTGCGTTAGAGCGCTGTTGCCAAATGTATTTATTGAACGAAAGACAACCTTAAATATAATTTTGCATGTTCTGATTGTAACATCAGATATAAGTGGAATTCATGATATTTTTAGATTTATTTTTACAAATTGCCATTATTCTTTAATTTTAAAATAAATATTTGTTTTATGATGGAAAAATTCACATTATATAGTTATTCATTTCAGAGAGTGTTAGCCATTTTCCAATCACCACCCCTTCCCGTAGGTTTAACTAAAAATTACATACAATTAAAAGAACTTTAATGTTTAATACGAATATATAAAAAGCATATCCTTGTTCAGAAATAGTTTTATATTTTTTTCTACGAAATTGTTAATTCCGTCACAGAACCAGTCTTCTGAACAGAGTGCTCAAAATAGGAAGGGGCCATTGTGTCACTTGATAAAACGTCCCATATCAGGATTTTTCCTTTTGACCAGAACACCATGATCTTGTTATCAGATCATTTGCCATCATCAAGACAAAGTACATTAGGCTCATGGTTGAAGGAGCTTCGATTGAAATGATACTTCGCTTGATAACATCGTTAATCGTCTAAATTGTCTGCTTTTCTTGCAATGGAAACCGCGATGGTCTAAGCTAGCAACTTTCGAACCGCAAAGCAAGAGAGATTTACGGATATCCAAATCTAGGCGATATATACGGCTGGAGTTATTGTGCAAAGCTAAAGAGGGCAGCACAGATTGCCGTGCAAAAGATTTATACTTCTTACTCGATTTATGCGTTAAAATAGAAGGAGTTTATTAGTTTTCAATAATTAATGTAATTTTAGAACCATTGGATAGTTTTGGACATTTTCTCCATTGGTTGCTTCCCACAAATTCAAAGCTTCCTTATAAATTCTGTTTGCCGAGTCTTGAATAAATGAGATAATCGAATTGGCTAAAGCATTCGTGGAATATAAACGGGATAAGAAAGCGGGAAGAGCAAAATACATTGTTTTCCTAATACCCAAGACCAGCAAATTTGACAGAAAATAAAGTTTGGCTGCATTAATTGTTGTTTAAGATGTTTAAAACTTCTTCTAAACAGATTTAAAAGCTCGAGTCAAACACTTCCAAAATGTTAGATAATTTGAATACAGGTGTAGGTAGAAACCCCCCAAGGAGCTATGAGATCTTGACGTTGGGGGGGGGGGGGGCACAGTACCTTCGATGACCCTAAGAGCGATGCTGGCGGGAGACTTCGGTCTCCTGGTAGGGTCACCCATGCCAGCAAGATTGAGGGTAAGAGGGGAAGCTAAGGACAGCTCTCCCTTCAGGAGGCACTATGTGCAACGGGAATTGGCGCACCCGGTGGGATACCAGCTACCTGAACGCTAGGCTCCCGCTTAACACCATAACCGCGGTCTGTGCTCCAATAATTACAGGAGGGCGTACCTGTTGTACGCTGCTTGGGGACCCGCGATCGGGAGGCTTGCATTAATCGGCCAGCCTACGAGGACGACACCTCTTAATCGACCCAACTCGTGGGAACACTATGGATAATCAAATTAGATACATAGGCAATATTGCAAACAAAAATACGATAACCAACGACAACGAAGATAAACAGATAGCAACAGACACGCACAATAAACCGAACGAGTTGAGCGAGCACAGAAGAAGTAAAGTTGATGACTTACCACCTGGCAAAGCGACGGAAGTAATCATCAACAAAATGGAAAACCCAATAGCAATTGACGGAATCGTCAAAATAACAACCAAAATGACAGAGGTAGCGAGGGAGCACCCGAAAACCCAAAAAGGCATTAAAGAGTTAGCATCGAGACTATAGAGGAGCTGCACTGCTCTAAACACGCCATAAAACAATGGCTGGAAGACGACAGGTGGGAAACCACTACAGTGCTCAGGCAGGAAGCTGATGTACAAATCAGTCCAACAAAAAGATTGCACAGAGACCACAACCTTACAACGACAGACCTAAACAACAAAGAAATTAGGAGTGAGAAAGAGAAAATACAGAAGGAATGGGAGAAGATAGGCAGAAGACAAGAGTAATTGGGTGCACTGGAAACCCAACTGCTAGATTACAAAATTATACGGACACTAGTAGGGATAGATAGCTATGAGGGATGCTATGAAACTGCAGAATTAAAATGAGACAATGAAATCTACAACAATGTTGAAATGACACAAAGTAATCCAGCCAATAATAACGACGAGATGGTTAAAGTCATGAGTAAGAACTTGACCAAGTCGTACAAGGACAGATATCCTGAGTTACTCGCCCTACCCGACGAGTTTGTTATCCTAGACCAAACAAACTCAATTCGAGGCGAGGGGAGCAGCACCACAGCAACAAGCATGAGGCAAATAGACAAAATCACATATAAAAACGACGAAAAAGACATATGGGGCAAATAAACAAAACTATGAAACGAAATAAAACAAGCAAACCACATTGCTCCACACATAGTAGATGGCATAAAATATGATAGACTCATAAAGATGGTCCAGTGCCTATTCAAAAATACTAAGCAGAGAATAGTCATATATTCCAACGACCCGAGGAAAAACGAACGTGTGTACTACGATAGTGGAAGGCCAGGGAAAAAACTACAGAGAATTACTCCATAGCATAAAAGAAAACATCAAAGGAGAAGGTGCTAGCGACGTAGTAAAAACGATGCGTAGCACCAAAGATGGCAAACTACTTTTAACGTGCAAAAAGGAGACCAACAAAATTAAAATACTCGAAAACGCAATCAAGAAAGACACCAATCTAAAAGTAAGAAACGTCGACAGAACAAGAAACACCGAAATAACATATATTAGGGGAATGGAGGCAGAGGTAACCGAGGAAGAAATTAGAGAAGCCCTTAAAACAGCTATCGGCGTGCCTGCGACAGGAAGCTGGTCACAAAGCGCCATTAGACCTGGAGCTAGAGACACCGTCACTATAAGCGTATGTGCATCCAAGACAAGTACGCAAAAACTATTAAATTTGAGGTCAATCAGGACTGGAATGGTGGAATGTACATTCCAAAAATCTGGTGTGAACATCACACGACTTTCCTTATCCTATTATATATATATATATATAATAATAGGATAAGGATATATATCGGCCCTGTGCTGCTCTCGTCCCGGAACTTGTTATATAAAAAAAAACGAGGCGCGAGTCCAACACTCGTAAGCTGATTAAAATAAACTCTACAAGACAATAATTGACTCGTACTTAAAATTTTGCTACGTCACTGAAGGTAACCGTGCAAGCTCGGTCGCACAGCCTTCCCCATTATCGCCTGCGTGCTCCCTCCTAGCGGCCAAGCGCTCCCCCCTCCCCTTCCTCCCGTAGTCGGCCCGGCAGCTCACCGAGCGCGCTGTGATTGGTCCGTTTAATTAATTTTTAATCGGCTATAACTTTTTTATTTGACCTCGGATCAAAAAATTTCATTGTAATTTTTTGTTCGTCTTGGTCTGATCTATCCGGTAAATAAATTTCCCGAATCATTTTATAAACACCCGGTATATTAAAAATCCTGAGCTTCAATTTTTTTCGAGTTCCTATTTTACCAACTTTTATTTTAAATTCATGTTTATCTCATGATAATAAATCATTTTTATTCTCATAAATTTTTTGTATCTTCAACCGTTTAGATTTGCGACCGCTTTGCGACCGATTTTGCGACCTTGTGACCAAACGGCTCTGCTGATTTTTACCAAAAGCTTCGCACTGCGTCCCCTACCTACAAGTAACTTGCAAACCAAATTTAAAGTGTCTAGCTCTTACGGTTCTCAAGATATCTTGTTTACTGACAGACCGACAAACACACACACACACACGGACCAATGGCTAAAACCAACTTTTTTGGTGTCCTGAGGCTATAATTCGTCCAGAAATGTGAAAAACTGGGTAGGTCAAATTTCCGCCGATTACAAAAAAGAGTTGACCTGAACAGATGCTTCAGGTGCTGGGACTATGGCCACACCGAACAGCTGCAACGAACCCAACAGAAGCAACAACTGCTACAAATATGGCCAAGAAGGACACACAGGTTTATCCTGTCCAAATAGATAAGCTTGCCCAATCTGCAACGAAAGGAACTATAAACTGCGTAGCTTTCCAACAAGCGTTAAATCACGCAAAAAATAACCAAAGAAAAACCAGACAAGACACCGTACAATAGAAAATGCATCCACGGAAACAGCAGCAACATCAATAACCAACGTTCAAATAGCAGGAAAGAGCCCAACGATAACAGAGGGCCAGAACACCATAATTCAAGAAACAAATAACACCCAAAAAACAAAGGAAAACCACACATAACGGGAAATAGCAGCAACGCCGCGAGAAATCGAAACATAAATAGGACGTCCACTAAAACTGATATTAATGCCTATGTTTTTACAGATAAACGCAAACAGGAGCAGGGCGGCCCACAACGCCATAAGCCACATAAAAATTAGTATTAAAGCTGATATAGCAACAAAAAATACATAAACGGTTGGATCACGGATAATTGTAGCGATACCGCAATCACATGTACAAGCAAAGCGACAAAGGACGCGGGCAAAGGCGATGGAATGGTCTAGGGCAGAATAGAGGGATACTACATATTTTCATGTTACATATCTCCAAATATAACTGTCGACACATATTTGGAGAACCTCGATCGCCTAACAGAAAGCATTAGGGTAATCAAGACAGGTGAACCGGGCGTTAAATTAATTGTTTGGGGGACTTTAATGCCAAAAGCCATACATAGGGTTCGGAGCTAAAAAATGTCAGAGGGCAATACCTGGTAGAATAGGCCGCACAAAACGACCTCATCGCAACCGAGGGGAACGTACCGACCTTTGAAAGGGGGCTTGCTAGCAGCGTCATCGATGTTACTTTTGTGAGCCACAATTTGGCAGACAAAATGATCACATGGAAAGTTCTAGACGATGAAACACTAAGTGACTATAGTGACATATATTTTAAAATTGACAAAGAAACACCAGCAGAAATAAACGAAACGACCGGTTGGACCTACAATCCACAAAAGGCACAACCACTCCAAAATGAATTAAAGACAGTCTTTAGCAACGCGCCAGAATATCCAACCCCAGAAGAACTAAAAGATATTATCACCATGTGTTGTGACAAAATTTTCAAAAAACGCACAAGCCCCAATAGCAGGAAACCAGTGGGTGGGGAAGCGATGTGGCCGAAAGTAGGAAAAAATGCATAGAAGCCAGAAGAATATGGACACGCTCAAAATATAAAGCGTCACCGAACATTACCAACGAAAAGTACAAGGTCTACTGCGAACATAAAAAAAGCTATAAAGAAAAATCAAAGTAGCCAAACAGATAATATGGCAACATATCCTGGATGAGGTGGACGGTAACGTATGGGGTGATGGTTAGGAATCGTCACCGGGAACTTCAGGAGCTATTTGCCATCCCCAACGGAACCAACAGAATATATCACAATAATAAACAACTTGTTTTCAAGCAGGAGCCTCAACAATTGAGAGCAAGATGCCCCAAACGACTCAGTAACTCCTTTTACAGTGGACGAAATTAAGGCTCCAACCAAGAACTTAAAAGCAACAAAGTTGCCAGACGAGACGAAATTCCACCAGAAGCAATAAAGTGCGCCGTGGATGCCAATCCGGCCATAATCACAAATACCTTAAATAAACTACGGCAGAAGAGTACCTTTCCAACAGTGTGGAAAACGGCAGACCTAGTGCTGATCCCGAAACCCGGGAAGGAAATAGGGACGGCGTATAGACCTATATGTCTCTTAAGCACACCGGCTAAAGTCTATGAAATATTAATAAAACACAGACTAATGCACGACCTAGACACTAGAAGAGGTTGTTGGAAGATCAATTTGGCTTTGCCCGGGGCGATCCACAACAGACGCCATCAAAGAAGTTATCTCACACATTAAAAGCGCGAACAAGGAAAACTGGAGACAGAGGGAACTATGGGTGGTTGTAACGCTAGACGTCAAAAATGCGTTTAACACCGCATCGTAGGCAAAGATAATCAACAGCCTAACGGACCGCGAGACACCCGGACATTTCATAAACAAAAGACAGGGAAATAAGGTACCGGAAGAATAATACTAAATAACATGCGGTGTACCAAAGGGGTCAGTTTTAGGACCCATACTGTGGAATATATTATATGACACGTGCTGAATATAACGCTACCCCAGGCTGCAAACTAATAGCATTCGCGGACGACTTGATCGCGATAATTACGGACAGAGAGGAACTAAATTTAAAAAATAAGATGGTGACCATACTTGAAAAAGTGAACAAATGGATGAGGAACACGAACTGGAACTAGTACCGAAGAAAACTGACGTAGCAGCCATATTTTGGAGAAGGGAGCTGAAAATTAAGGAAATAGACTTGCTAGGAGCAAAGCTGACCATACAGAAGGCAACAAAGTATCTAGGTGTAACGCTAGATACTCACACATCATGGTCTAAACATATCCAGCTAGCCACCGGAAGAGCCCAAACAACAATAACCAAGCTAGCAAGACTAATGCCTAGATTAAAGGGCCTAAGAACCACGAGCAGGAAGACAGTAAACTCGGTCGCGAACTCCATTCTGTTATACGTAGCGCCAACATGGATAGGTGGCTTAAAGCATCAGAAAGCTACTGAAAGTACAAAGGCCAGCGCGCATATTGCACTGTATCCACGGCGGCTTTGCAAGTGATAGCAGCGATCCCTTCCATAGATCTGATCTCAAGACAGAGGGCATATAACCATGGTGCCAACAAGGAAACCAGGATAATCAATGAGTAGAACATGATGGAAAATTGGCAGGAACGATGGAACAATAGCGATACCGGCTCATCGACTAAAAGATTGATCTCAAGAATCAAACCTTGGAAAGAAAGAAAGCATAGCGAAATAAATTACTTTCTCACGCAGATGCTGAGCAATCACGGCGAATTCAAGGCCTACTTGAAGCGCGTCGAGAGAGCAACCGAAGACGGTTGCAGATTCTGTGGCGAGAGAGAAGATGCTGAGCACGTCATATTCAGTTGCGAAGAATGGAAAGAACTAAGACAATATACAGAAAACAAGGTGCAAGCGAAAGTTACCCCCGACAATATATGCAGCATTATGATTTCTACAGAGGAAAATTGAGATAAGTAAAATGTGCACCCAGATAATAATGGACATAATAAAGGAATATAAGCAACACCCACACAATAAAGAACGTAACTAAAACAAATAAACAGAAGAAAAATTAATAGAAGGAAGAGTTAGAACGAGATAACTCCTACCTGAAGTAATGCTCACGCGGTTCTGGGCAAGAAACATGGGCGAAGAGTGAGAGGTAGATGGGTTTAGTTTGTAGGCGGACCCTCGGGTCTGAATCCAACATGCCTGGATCGCTTGAACACCTAGACCCGGGTATCCAGGAAGATTCCTAATCCTTTCAACTTAAAAAAAAGGTGTAGACAGAAGGAGGTACATAAATTTTGGTACAAGAATAGTCTTAAAGTAAATGTAAAGCAGTGTGATTTGATCGAAGATAAATGGGAAGTCAAAGTGTTAATTTCCTCTAGATTTTGCTCGAAAATAGAGCTTATGATGCTCTCGATAATAGATATTTCTAAGAGGAATAAATTATCTTGAACAATTTAATTTCTGCAAAATCATCAGCGGCATGAGCAAAAAATAGTTCACACTTAGAAGAGTTGATTGAGAGGCCAAGGGATTCAAATTTTTCTGATAAAGACTGTCGAAGGATTACTAGCAATGTCATATCATCAAAATAATGAATAATAAGATGGTTTATTAATGTAATTAATCATTTAAATAATTAAGAGGCCGTGATCCATGTGTGAGAATAGAATATTAAGAAAAAACTTGGTAAATAAAAGGGCAAACATGTGGCATTCTCTTCTGAGAGTTAATAACATATCCTCTTTTGAGAGAATTGAATATGCTTTTAATATCCACACAGTTTCTCACAGTCACCACGAGCAGCAAAGCCCAATTGTAAGGGACATATTCTCCTATATCAGAGTGATCAAATTTACAGCCAAATTTAGAAGTTGGTCGTTTAAAAAAACTTCCAACAGCAATAAGTTTGATTTATCCATCCTTCTTAGAAAGAGCACAAAGCGAAGCTCCGTATAGCGTAGGTATAATTTCTTGATAAACTTTTTCGCAAGTAAGAAGTTACATAGTCATGTTAAGAGCAAGTATTAATTTACATCTGTGATTACAAGGGCGGGAGCATAAATAAATTACATGTTGGAGTTTGATTCGATCCAGACCACCTTACCTTAGAAGGTCGTATCGCAAACAAAACCTCATCTTTCGAAATAGTTAGTGGTTCAACATCTGAGTCTGGGGGTGGACAACCACTAGTATTTTTTTAGCGAGGAGTGTATTTATTTAATAACTTTTCATAAGTGAATGGGTTTTCAATAGTATCGGATATATTACTAACTGATATTTTTGAACTCGCCTGGAGAGGTTAATACCAAAATTCGTGTTCGATGACACTTTAAGGAAAGACTTACTTACTTACTTAATCCAAACCCTTTCTACATTTCGGTGTAAGGCTATTGAGCTGAGTTGTGCTTTATGGATTCGGGCTTGTCTTTCACAGTTCTCTCCACTTTTTTCTATCCTTTGCTGTTGTGCCAATTTTTTCCCACTTTATGTTTCTTGATTCTGCTGCCTCTTTTAGTTCCTCCTTCCATGTTTTTCTCGGTCTTCCTATCCTATTTTTCCCTTTTGGTCTTGCTTCAAACACTTTTTTCACTGTTCTGTTTTTGTCCATTCTTATTATATGTCCCAACCACCCTAACTGTCTCTCTTGCACTGATACCGCTACCGCTTTAGTTTTTAAATTTTCTCTAAATGTTGTGCTCCTGATGTGGTCTCTCTTTGTTTTGCCCTCTATTTTACGCAGGAATCTCATCTCCGTACTTTCGACCCTGCTTCTATGTTTATTCATTGTTGTCCATGATTTACTGCCATAGATGAGTATTGGTGTTACAACTTTTTTGAATACTTCTATTTTTGCGTCATTTGGTACTTCCTTTTTTCCTAGAAAAGAGGACTTTATGGAGTTAAATAGTCGTCCTGTAATTCCTACTCTTTCATTTATCTCGTCATCGAGTTTTCCATTTTCCTGTATCCATACACCTAGGTATTTGAACTTCTCTACTTGTTCCAATTTTCTTCCATCTATATATATACGATGTCTTCTCTTGTCTGGTGCTATTATCATTGTTTTGGTTTTATCTCCGTTTATCTTCATGTTTTTCTTTTTTAGTTCTAAGTTGTATACATTGATATTTTCTTGTAGGTCTTTCTCACTTTTTCCGAATATAACCATATCATCAGCAAAAGTAATTCTGATATGTAGATTTTTCCATATTCCAGCTTTCTACATGGTATCTTCTTGTTTTTTCTTGCATTCTTTTATTGCCTCATCTAATACTAAATTAAATAGCAGCGGGCTGAGTACACATCCCTGTCTTAGGCCTATATTGGCCTTAAATTCCTCCGACTGCTCGTGTCTCGTTCTTATTATGTTTCCGCTATTTTCGTATAGTGCTTTGATGGCTGCTACTTCTCTGTAATTTATGTTTGCTTTTTCTAGACACTGCCATATTGTCTCTCTTTCTATTCTGTCGAAGGCCTTTTCCAGATCTATAAAACAGAGATGTATTTCTTCCCCTTTCTCTATGACCTTTTCACTTAGCTGTCTAATTGTAAATATGTGGTTTTGTACCCCCCGTCCTTCTCTAAACCCACTCTGGGTGTCTTCTATTGTCTTAACTAGTTTGTCTCTGAGTCTAGTTTCTAGAATCCTTGCGAATACCTTCCCTGGGATACTTAGTAAGGAAATTCCTCTGTAATTACAGCATTCTCTTCGGTCTCCCTTCTTATATATGGGTATTATGATTCCTATTTTCCATTTCTTCGGTACTTTTCCTGCTACTAAGATGTCGTTGTATAGTTCTAGTAACCTTTCCTTGCCTGTTTCTCCTATGTATTTTACCATCTCTGGGGTAATTTCATCTATGCCTGGGGCTTTTGCTAGTTTGAGTTTCCTTATTGCTATATCCAATTCTTGTTTTGTTATTTTGCCTTGTATGCTATCTTCTTCTGTTGAGTTCGTGTCTTTTTCAAAGTCGGTATTTTGCCTCCCTCTTCTTTTTTCCAATCCTCTCTGTTCTTCCCCTGCTGCCAACAAATCTTCGAAATATTGTTTCCATCTTTCCATAATATCGTTTTCATTTGTCAGTACATTTCCCTGTTTATCCTTGATGTTTTTTGTGGGTGTAGTTTTCTTTTTTCTCAGTTGCTTCAAAGTTCCGTAAAATAGTTTCTGGTTGTCGTCAAATTCTTTTTTCATTTTGTTTCCGAATTCTTCCCACGCTTTCTGTTTTGCTTCCTTCAGCTTGTTTTTTACCTGCGTTCTTTTCTCTTTGTATAGATTGTAGTCCTCTTCCAATTTTGTTTGTAGATATTTGCGCCAGCATTCTTTTTTCTTTTTTACCAGTGTTTTTATGTCAGTTGTTCACCATGTCGTTCTTTTAAAGTCCGTGTTAGTTACCTTTGTCACTCCGCAACATTTGCGCGCTGCTTTTATCATGCATTGGTTTTATCGTTTTCCATTTATCTTCTATATTTGGTCTGATATTTTTTGTCTCGTACTCCTTTTTTAGGATGTCTTGGTATTTCTTCCTGATGTGTTCTTCTTGTAACATGTGGCCTTTAATTTTCTCCTTAGTTATTTTTCTATGTTTCTCTATCGCTTGTTTTTGGCTCACCCTCATATCCATTTGGAGTAGGTAGTGGTCGCTGCCTATTTCCGGTCCTCTCTTCACCTTAACATCTTTGATTTTTCGCCAATTCTCCCCGTTCACTAGAAAATAGTCTATAATTGATTTCTCGTTTCTGCTGTGTTGCACCCTTGTGTATTTGTGTATGTCTTTATGTACGAACTTTGTGTTCGTTATTACTAAATCATTTGCCACGCAGAACTCTACAATTTTCGTACCGTTTCTATTTCTTTTGTGCTCTCCTTCTTCCTAAAATTCTCTATGCCTCTATTATCCTTTCCTACGCTTCCATTTAGGTCCCCCATAATTATAATATTGTTTCCTTTCGTATCTATTACTTTTTGTAGTTCCTCAAAGAACTGGTTTTTTATTTCCACTTTCTCGCCTTCATCAGGTCCGTACGCCACAATCATTTGCCATGTTTCTTCTTTTTCCCCTAGTTTGACTTCTACTGCCAGTCTCGTATGTCCTTTCCCTTTCTTCTTTGTCTCTGTTATTCCCATAAAATCCAGCTTTTGTTTCTCCATCTCTTCTATGAGTTCCTCCTCCTTTCCGTTTATACTTCTGATGTTCCATGTTCCTATTTTTATATACTCCTGCTTTCCTCTTTTTGTTTCGTTTCTCTACTCGTGTCCGTGTCCTTTGCTCTGTTCGTCATCTTTGTGTCTGTTTTTATTTTCTGGGTGCTTAGTTTTTGAGGAGGAGTCTCTTCTATGACTCTTTGTTCTCCTTCGCTCCACTTGTAGCAAGTTCCGTCTATTATTATCTTCTGGTATCCAGTTTTTACCTCTTTTCCTTCTGCTCTTTTCGCTCTTGCTATTTTCCTGATTTCCGCTTGTATTTTCTCTCGTCCTGTGTTTGATCGTTTTCAATGTACATTCTTGTTCCTTTCAAAGATTTCTTGTTTTGCATTACTTCCTGTTTTTCATTCCAAGAATCCATCTCCACTACTGTTAGTGCTGGCTTTATGGTATGTACATTTTTTACTTTGGCCTCCACTTGTAATTTTTCTTCGAGGAACTCCATCACGACTTGTTTCTTATTCTGTCCTTTGAATTCAACCCTTTTATTACAATATTGCATTTCCTTCTATTCTTTTCCGTTGTCTCTAGTTTTCCTTCCAGCTTTTCTATTCTTTTGATTAGGTAGCCTTTTTCCAGCTCCCACTTCTCTTCCTTCTTCTTGAACTCCTCTCTAAGCTCCTTGTTAGCTTTCGTGTTTTCCTTTATTTCTTCATCATCTCTTCAAACATTATTTTCAGCTCACTTATTTCCGACATTTTGGTATTCGCTGATCCTGTGATTTTTAACAGGGGATTTGATAATGTTTTTCTCTTGCTTTCTACAGAGTTCTTGGTCCAATTCTGTGCTGCTATTTAACTCCCGTTCCCTTTTGTTTGTGTTTTCCATCCAGTTAGCTCTTAAATGTGATCCCCTAAAATTTGTTCAAGTTTTATAGCACGCTTATTTGTTTATTTGTTTATCTTTCCTCTGAACTCAGTTGACCGCGACCTTTATCGCTATCCGCACTTGCACCGCTCGCTTATCACACTTTCACCGCCCGTTCGTTGTCGTCCGCTCTAGGTTTATTCACTGCACTGTACACGTAAAATCACAGAACACTGCACACAAACCCTTTGTTTTCCTCTTTTTTCTTAACTTTTCGCCACTAAATCCGCTTTGTTTTATATGCACGTTTTACGTCGCGTTGAAATTTACGAATTTCATTTGGTGTGGTATAGCCCGTATACGGTATTTATATATCGCCACCTGCTATAAAATTCGCGTCCGCGCCGTCCGACATCCAAAACTCACTCTTAAGGAAAGACTTGGACGTTATATCTTTTTGACGTTGTAAGCTAGTGATTTGTTGTTCTTGGTTGGAACTTGAAAGGCGTAGTATGGGAAGGTGAGATGGTTTTTCCAGGATGAGGTATTGTTTGAATTGGACCATCGAAAATTAAATATAATATTGTAAATCGATCACTTTATGAACGTCCTATATAAACACACTGTTTACTTTGCGCAAAAATATTACTTAATAATGACAAATTTTTCCAGACGAGTCAGTTGCTACGAAGTCGTCAAATGAAGTGAAACGCCGCTAATTCATTTTGCACGAAAACGTCCACAATTCCAACCTGACTACTCGTCAGCTTGCTCGAAAGCAAATGTTTCTAATTCTACTGACGCTCGTGTATGTGTGTGTGTACGACGGCGTTACCGCAGATGTGGTCTTGAAGGCTTTTGAGATTGCTTCGGCTATCTTCGAAAGTATCTTCAATGCTACTTTAGAGTTCGGCATCTTTCCTAGATGCTGAAAATCCAGACGGTACGTTTTATTCCAAAACCGCGAAAGGCAGCTTTCGACCGATAAGCTTGCTACCGTTGGTCGGTAAGGCGCTAGACCGGATCACTACAACGCGCGTAGAATACGTTATACGGGAAAACGGCTGTTTCCACGAGTGACAATACGTGAGCAGAAAAGTCAACGACGGACGCGATTGCGTATACGGTCTCCGTGGTCAGGGACGCGAAGGAGTATTGCGCGTTGATAGCGTTAGACATCGCGGGAGCATTCGATAACGCGTGGTGGTCTGAGAACTAGCTGGGAGAGAGTGTCTACGAAATCTCTTCTCGCTAGTAAAACACTACTTTAGCGAAAGGGTAGCGCAAGTAGAAATCGTAGCATGAGAAGTAACACGAGGATGCCCCCAGGGTTCGTGCTCTGGACCGGCACACTGGAAGCTGATATAATGGTAAGGCTCAACGCCCGGCATGGGAGTACGGCCTGCGAACTGAGAGGTTAAGGCTTTCATACGTTCGCTCTCTCTGCCCGGTCGTCGCGCACCATCTCTGATGCGGGGCGATGTGGCAACCGCGCCCAAGACGACCGCCATTATTACCCCTTGTTCGAATGAACGCAGGTACTCAATTATTTTTAGTGACTGAGTAGGCCACCCGCCAGGCATCAGAGAGCACCGGGAATTGAACCCGGGTCCGTCAGCATCGCAGCCCGTCCCTCAACCACAGGACCACGCTGGCTCGTGGAAGATGATATACGAGAGTATATTTAGAGTTCAGTTGCCGCAAGGATGCCGGATCGTAGAATTCGCGGACGACACGCTATTGATAATTTAGGCGACGCAGTTTAAGACGTTGAAAGTGCGCGGAAACGAGGCGCTTGGAGCGCTTAAAACATGGACGAATAGCGCAAAATTACGATTCAATGCGAAAAGGCAGAGGCATGCGACCTGGGCAGGAGAAACCGACTTCTCTGCCCAACGGTGAGCGCGTCTACTGCAAGGATCATATCCTGTACCTTGTAGTAGAGATCGACGATCGCTTGAGTTGGAAAAGTCACATACGCACGGTTTGTGACAAGGAAAACAAATTTCCACCGGATCAAGGCGGCGGCGCGAGTTTTTGAAGGGGCAGCACAGTCGACTATGCTGTACGCTGCTGAAATATGGGCGAAAGGGTGCAAGGTCAGGAAGCTAGGGACTTGCTAGGCGTACAGAGGGTACTGTCAGTTAAAGCGGCAAGTGCTTACCGCACTGTAGCCTCCGAAACCGCGCTAGTATTGAGCCAGTTACCGCCTTTGCATTTTGTTTTGAAGGAGGCGGCAGATCGCAGAAAGCTGACGACCGGGCCGGATCAGCAACTTCGAAAGGAGCTGGGGTTGCGACAGAACATCATCGAGCGGAGGTAGTCCATGGAGGAAACGAGGCACCCGGTCGAGCGAAATGGCATACCATTCAGCGTGGCGGAGCCGGAGGAGCGACAACTGTGCTGCTACGCGGACGGATCGCGGGACGACGACGGGAGAGCAGGGTCCGCATTCGTGGTCATGCAAGGAAACCAATAAATTCACTGCGAAAACGCAAAACTTGCAGACTGGAGCATTATTTTCCACTGCGAGTTAATAGCCATACGAAAGTGCCTGACGTATATTCAGAGGCACAGAGCAGTAATCCTAAGATGCGCTGTTATATCTGACAGCAAGTCAGCGTTACTTGTTCTCAGAAGCATGAAAGCGCTGACAGATTTGCAAGTTGAGGTTTAGAGCCTTGTTTAGGCCGAGATCGATATCGGTTCCATTGAACCAAGGTGCACGTTGGAACTCCAGGCAACGGGAAGTGGCAGTGGCAGGACTAGAACTATATTTGAGACGGTTCCAATGGGGCTCGTAAAGAACCGATTTTGAGCTAGAACGAGAGCAAGATGGGAGCAGAGATGGCAAGCAACGGAAACGGGGCGACATGCGCGGATATTTATCCCTATGGTTGACACGGTGCGACAGGCTGCGGAGTGCTTTAACCGGCGCACCGTCCAGCTTATCACTGGGCATGGCAACTTCCGATCCTACCTAATACAAATCCGGAAGCTGGCGGAGCATCAAAACAGATGCGCGAGTGAGGAGGTAGACGACGCCATGCACGTCCTGCTAACTTGCAAGGCGGAAAAGGAGACCAGGGCCAGGACGGAGAGGACCCTGATTGCGAGCGGTTGGAGATGGCCACGAACGCGGGAGAAGATCGAGGGGCTTTTGGGCGGGCGCAAATGATGGACGGCTCTTGCGGTTTTTGCGGAACGGTGCGCGAGATTACGTGTGAACCCGAATTTGAGATGGGCGCGCGGGGGTTGGGAAAATAAGTGCTGATGCGAGATGCGAATTCTGGGACAATTTTAATAGACACTAAGCGCGGCGTAGGTTAAAGTAGTTTAGTTTGCTACTTGGAATAGAATTGTAAACGCTAGGAGGACTCGAAGCCGTCAGTGGTTTCGACTCGCCTGCCCTGACTAGGGTTTTCGTGGTTTTCCCGGCGACTGCCGGGGCAGGTAAATTTGTGGCCACGATTGTTTATACGAAATTTTGAACATTGTAAAAATACAGGATTGCGTAAAATTGTTCATGCGTTGCGGTAGTGTTGGTGTAGTGCCGTAAGGCGGAGCACTAGCCAATTAAAGTACAACATTTCCTGTAATGTAATGTATTTATTTTCAAACAATAAATAGTATGACGCTCGTGTCCTAAAACAGTTTAAGGAACGACTTACGGTGTAAAGGAAACCAGGAAGTGGAGGTGAACACGGAATGACAGATCAGAAGAAACATAGTGTGCTGCAACTTTTTAAAGACAATTCGAAGATTTCTTTGCGAAAAGTGGCCAAGAAAATTAAAATGTCGCAGTCTTTTGTGCAAAGACTAAAAGTTAGAGTCGGTCTGAATAATTTTAGAGTTCAAACAGCCCCTCATAGGGATCGAAAACAGAATCAAACAATATAGTTGCTGCTTCGCCAACTAAAATTGTATTGCTAGGTAAGATTACTATACTGCTCACAGCCGGAAATCAAAATTTCCGAAGAAATTTCTTTTTTGGCAAGCCATACGTAGTTGCGGTTTGAAGAGTAGCTTTTATCATCACTAGGTCTATCAACTTAGATATCTATCGAAAAGAGAGTTTGCAAGAATGTTTTTTATTATTCCTACATCAGTAGGATGTTAAACTGCATTTTTTACTAGATATTGCAACAAAAGAGTGATACGTTTCTAATGGTGTAGATTATATACCAAAACAAATGAATTCACCAAACAGTTCAGAATTTAGACTTATTGAGCAACGTTCGTTCATTGCAGAAGAAATATCGAAGAAAACAAAAAGACTTTTAAAAAGTTCCGATCCAAGTGACTCTGGCTATTACAGAAAATTTAAACGGAGTTCGTACAAAAATTAATGGCATCAGTAGATCGTAAAGTTTGCATAGAAGGATACTGCAATGTTCTTGAATAAAGACCTATTTTTTAGTTTAAGGCTTAGTAATGTGTAATAATAATATGGCGGTAACGCCTCGCGTAGGAGCACGGCCTGCAACTGAGAGGTTAAGGCTTTCATCATATGTTGGCCCTGCTCTCTCTGCCCGGTCGTCGCGCACAATCTCTGATATAGCAAAATGTGACAAGCAATATTGCTATTATCATCCCTTGTTCGAAGCAAACACAGGTACTCAATTATTTTTAGTGACTGAGTATTCCACCCGCCAGACATCAGAGAGCTCCAGGAAATGAACCCTGACCCGTCCGCACCGCAGCTTGCGCCTCATTACGGGATCACGCTGGCGATTTTAAATAATATATAGGTCTAATAAATGTATTTCCAAATATTTACTGTAAATTGTCTCAACTTAAGTGCTCCAATTATGCTGTGTTCACCCTTTATGCTCGCTAAGTGATGATTTATGCATCATTAGTAATATTCTTTAAAATTTTAGAACTCTTCCTCAAATTGGCAAAGAGTGAGGCGAGGAAGTGAGAAAAAGGAAGACTCGATATAGATTCAGGATAGTGAACGTATTTGATGAATTTTGATCTCATTTTTGGAAAGGTTATGACTAAAGACCGTATTTTGCCTGTTTATTTTGCTAATAGATATTGATATTTTAATAAATTATAAATTCGTTTTCAGAGTGGGGATGCTTCTACAGACATTTTATTTTGCCTAAAATTTGCCTGACTTGTCAAAAAATTGAAGACGTAAAATTTTGTTGAGAATTTTAGAAAGAGCTAATAGGTACACTGTTCACAAGCGAGCACATGCTTTTCTACTGCCTCCTCAGGCGTAAGTCACTAATGATAAGTAAACATTTTTTTCAAGAAGTGCCCGATTTATTCCAAACAGAAATCTACATGCCAAAGTTGCATTTTGCGTTCTGCCGTGTTTGTGTGTGCAACTCTGTGTCAAGCAGGGAAGTTTGTTTAAGTGACTGTTGAGAATTTCTGTTTTGATTTTATTCGCATTTCTTTGTGAAATATTTTTTGTCGAATAATGCCAAAAGTCATAGTTCGTATCTGAGGAAATGGGTTTCTGGAAATGATGTCTACACAACTGACAGAAAAATTATTTTTTGTAAAGTCTGTAGTGAAGAGGTAAGTGTACATTTGCATTTTTTTAATTCTGAATTTTACTTGCAGTATCTAAATATTCTAAAATACGCAAGTAACAATTTTATTAATTCTGTTTGTTATTTCAGGTTGTATGTAAAAAAGGATTTGCGTAGATCAACATTCAGGCTCGGCTGGGCATCTGCAAGGAGCTAAAGATGCAGGGACCTCGAAAAAGCCAACACAAGCGCTTTTGGCTACTATGGAAGAAAAATCTTAGGATCAGCATACATTTTCAAAAGATCTTTGCGTGGCGTTGGTAGCTGCTAATATTTCATGATCCAAGCTATCAAACCCCGTATTTCGCAATTTTTTAACACAACATACCTGAAAAATAATACTGGACGAATCGACGCTTCGGAAGAATTACCTTGAAAATATGTACGACACGGTAAGTACATAGATAACGTGTTTTAATATAAAAGATGATACTAAATATAATCTTTTTTCCTAAAAAATTCAGGTAATAACATTTATGCAAGAGGAAGTAGGTGAAAATCTTATTTGACTTTCGATTGATGAGAGGATGGACGCCCTTGGGCGATATATTGTAAATGTTGTGGTTGATCGCCTTTCTCCAAATGGCACAAAACCTCGTCTTATTTTATCAAATTTTTGGATGTTGTAAATCAGAGCTCGATAGCCCATACAGTAAAAGCGTCATTAAGTAAGTATATTTCAAAAGAACTAACTATATAGATTTAATTTACTCCTTCCGTTTAATTTTAATAGAAATTTTGTGGCCTTCTGAAGACCGGGGCGACCCCCTCTTGCTTCTGGTAACAGATTCACCCCCCTACATGGTAAAAGTAGGAAAGCTTCAATGCTTTTTCATGAAAAAATGATACACTTAACTTGCTTAGCCCATGGCATGCATCGCGTGACAGAAGAAATTAGAATTCTTTTCCCCGATGTCAATGCTCTAATTTCAGCAGTTAAGAAAGTTTTTTTAAAAGCCTCCAGTAGGTGCGCTACCTTAAAAATATGCTTCTCCAGACTTTCCTTGTTCCAGCTCCCGCCACACTCGTTGGGGGATTTGGTTGGGGGAGGTTTTATATTACAACCAGAATTTTGGAGAGATTAAAAAGATGCACAATCAAAAATTTTTTTAAGTAAATGTTAGATCTGTCTATTTCGAAACCTTAATTGTTTTTATTTTCTTCACAGGCTATAAATCACCTGTGCAAATAAAAGGAAGAATCAAGATGCAAAAACATAGGTTTAATTTTGAAAGATACCAAAGCAGCGTTTTCTTCTAGTTCTGTAGTGGCTGATTTTAGCCATTTCCAGGTTTAATCAAGCAATTAGAAGATAGATCCCTACTCCTTACGGAAAGCACAAAGTTAGTGAATCAAGTTCCATTGGACTTTTCTGGAGTCAATGGAAAAAAATTCGTCAGAAAATTGTTATGGTTCTGGAAAAAACCCAGGTTGGAAAAAATTAACATCAAAAATGCCCTTGAGGGAGAGGATGTTGGATAGGGAACGTTCATTTTCACAACATAAATTGAAAAAACATTTTGACTGACAGAAGAACGAATTTTGCAGAAAATAATTTAGTGAAATACGTAGTAGAGCATTCTTTTTACGTGTAAATAAAAAATAGTATAAATGAAACTTTCAAAAATTAGCGATTTTTATTTTTTTGCTTCGGGATATTGATCAGATTGTTTTTGCCTGTTTGTAATTTTTTTTGCCTAATTTTATGCTTTATTTTGCCTACAAACCCGGCCTTTAGTTATGGCACATAAAGCATTCCACTAGACGGCTCTGATGCAGGCTCCGTTTAAGACAAGGATAGAGAGTATCGAAGATTGTAGATCCAAGGCGCAGAGTTTTTTCCTAGGACAACTTTATTACCTGAAAGGAAAACACGTGAACTGTGGTATAATCTGTGACTAGAGTTGCAAAAGATTGCATTAGAAGTCGAGTTACAGTTGTGACAGCCACAAGAACAGTAAATAGTCTCTTGTGGCATAACGGGTCTGGCGATTTTTGTATGACGTCCTTGACGATTTTTGTTTTGTCACTGTTGTACCAAATCGGACTCTAGTAGATAAAATAGTAATTTTACAGACTCTTTGTTGTTGTTACTTGTCAATTATTCTCTTTTTCATTTGTTATGCCTAATTTCTATTTTGTTTCCCAAAGTCTGCGATTCAGGACTATTAAAAAAAACAAGTTAGAAGTTTTTCTCACATTTTTTTTGTTGGAAAATTTTCCATTTTATTGTTGACAGTGATGTACCTTTATTTCGGTTTTAATTAATAAATAATGATGATTTGACATCAAAATATTAGGTTGAAACTGGTTATAATAATTTGTTTCTTACTAAAGATATACCTTTAAGATCTTTTTTAAAGGCACATTAAATGCTATTTTTAACTATTACGAGGTCTGACAGCGGCCCCCCGGAGAGCTTGTCCAACTCCGATATGCCTGGGCCCCTTCGCATAGTAGTTTTTAAAAATAAAAACACGATTAAAAAGCTCTGTTTGACATAATTGGCGTACGCCGTTGCCATGACAACGCATTTACGTATACCCAGTTAGAGTTGAACTTTGACCTTTGACCTTTGACCTGACAGCACTCATAATTTTTTTTTATATATAAGTGCTTTATTACCCCCTCTCAAACGAAAATTTTCCATCGCTTGCGGTGCCGGAAATATATTACCTCGGTCGGGCCTGCCGCCGGGCCGAAATTTGTCCTTCGGAGGCGTTCGGGTCGGCACGGAAAGGCACGAACGATTTGACCTTTGACCTGTGTGACAGCAGCAGCAGCAGCAGCAGCAGCACTCATAATTTTTTTTATATATATAATTTGGTTTTATATATGGTAACGATCAAGAAGAATGGATAATAATAAATTATATCGTAATAATTGAAAATAGAATAGGATTTGATAATTTTATAATTATAGTAAAAGTAATAGACTGATTTCTACATCAAATATTAAGAAGGCTATAGAAAGATGAAAGAAATGATGGCAAAAAGCGAACAGAACTTTAGAATCAAACCCACATTCGAATGAAGACCTTTTTTCTCCGACAGAAAAGTTTTTTTGTGAGAATTAGAGCAAGAGCAATTATAATAGTTTAATAAAATATAATATAATATAAGAAGGTCTTTTGTAATTACTTAGATCATTTGATTGAAAATCAAAAATAATTATTATACTGTACAAACATCTACCTCACCAATAAATAGAAATACAAGGTAGGGCAATCAAATTGCACGTTTCTAAGAAACTTATATGAAGAGAGTGTGTGTGGGAGGAAAAATAGGTGGCGACCTTCACATTCCACACAGTTGAAAGTTTAGTAACCATGCAACGTTGGATCGGTATTTAAAAATCTGGTGTGAACATCACACGACTTTCCTTATCTTATTATATATATGTATATATATATATATATATATATATATATATATATATATATATATATATATATATAGTCCAACGCTCGAAAGCTGATTAAAATAAACAGTACAAGATAATAATTGACTCGTACTTAAAATTTTGCTACGTCACTGAAGGTAACCGTGCGAGCTCGGCCGCACAGCCTTGCCCATTATCGCCTGCGTGCTCCCCCCGTCCTCCCGCAGTCGGCCCGGTAGCTCTCCGAGCGCGCTGTGATTGATCCGTTTAATTAATTTTTAATCGGCTATAACTTATTTATTTGACCTCGGATCAAAAAATTTCATTGTAATTTTTTGTTTGTCTCGGTTTGATCTATCCGGTAATATAAATTTCCCGAAACATTTTATGAACACCCGGTATATTAAAAATAGTGAGCTTCAATTTTTTTTCGAGTTCCTATTTTACCAACTTTTATTTTAAATTCATGTTTATCTTATGATAACAAATCATTTTTATTCTCATACATTTTTTGTATCTTCAACCGTTTAGATTCGTGACCGCTTTGCGACCGATTTTGCGACCTTGCGACCAAACTACTTGGCCGATTTTTACCAAAAGCTTCGCACTGCGTCCTCTACCTACAAGTAACTTGCATACCAAATTTCAAGTCTCTAGCTCTTACGGTTCTCAAGATATCTTGTTTACTGACAGACCTACACACACACACACACACACACACACACGAACCAATGGCTCAAAACAACTTTTTTGGTGTCCTGAGGCTATAATTCGTCCAGAAATGTGAAAAACTGGGTAGGTCAAATTTCCGCCGATTACATTACTTTCCTTATTATAGGACAAGGAAAGTAAAAAATGTGGTGTGAACATCACACGACTTTCCTTATCCCATTATTATATATTATACCGGGTCCATCGTCTCGGCCCTGCGATGCTCTCGTCCTGGAACTTGTTATTTTAAAAAAGGACGAGGCACGAGTCCTTCGTCTCGGACCTGCGCTGCTTTCGTCTAAAAATTTGTTAATTTAAAAAAGCACGAGGCACGAGTCCAACACTCGAAAGCTGATTAAAATAAACAGTACAAGACAATAATTGACTCGTACTTAAAATTTTGCTACGTCACTGAAGGTAACCGTGCGAGCTCGGCCGCACGGCCTTCTCCGTTATCGCCTGCGTGCTCTCTCCTAGCGGTCAAGCGCTCCCCCCGTCCTCCCGCAGTCGGTCCGGTAGCTCTCTGAACGCGCTGTGATTGGTCCGTTTAATTAATTTTTAATCGGCTATAACTTATTTATTTGATCTCGGATTAAAAGCTTCGCACTTCGTCCCCTACCTACAAGTAACTTGCATACCAAATTTCAAGTCTCTAGCTCTTACGGTTCTCGAGATATCCTGTTTACTGACAGAGCGACAGACACACACACACACACACACACACACCAACCAATGGCCCAAACCAACTTTTTTGGTGTCCTGAGGCGATAATTCGTCCAGAAATGTGAAAAACTGGGTAGGTCAAATTTCCGCCGATTACATTACTTTCCTTATTATAGGATAAGGAAAGTAAAAATGGTTGAAATTAAGTACGAGCACAACGCGCGTTTCGTCTACCTGCTCCTGTTCCAAGTAGGAAAGTCATTTCTGTTTGGGCTAACAACTTACGTACAACGGGCCAAACAATAAGAAGAGGTGGTAGTGCAAAAACTGCTAAAACCTTCGAGAATGCAGAGGCTGTACGAGTAGCGATTACAAGAATCCCTCAGAGATATGCCAGGCGCTATAGCAATGCTCTCGGACTTTTGACTCAAACAGTAAGAACAATTTTGTACGATGATATGCAAATAGTTCATGCTTTGATCCTATCCGCGTTGTTTTGACCATTGGATAATCGCTGATGCAATAGCGACACGACAGTGAATTTGAAACCACAGACAGCGTCTTTCATCGTTGGAAACAGCAAAAACTCGCTAGGAGCCAGGTTCAGGTCTTCATGCAGGATTGTGTGCACAGATCCCACGGAAATGCCAACTTTGGAGGCGATACGTCCCACACTCATTCTGCGAGCCTCCAAAATATGTTTCTTCATTCCCTTGATCATGTTGTGAGACCGCCTGGTGCGAGGCCGAGATTGTCTTGGTTTGTTGTCACACGACGTTAAGCCTTCTTTGAACTGTCGTACCCACAAACGCACATTAGACACATCTATAACACCATCACCACATATCTCACTCAACTGGTGATGAATTTCAATTGGTGTCACACCACGAAAATGGATAAAACGAATTACACGCTGTTCTTGTAATGAAAATGTCGTTATTTTAAGTATCAAAAACAGTCCTCACTCTCGCCACTGCGCTAGAGTCCTGTGTGCCGTGCAGTGCTGCCATCTCTGTCACGCATTGACAAAGAGTGCGCGCGTATTTTGAACAAACCGCATGTTTCTATGCTCCCAGTCCTGAGAAAAAAATTCGGAGGTGTTATAACTTGAATGCACCACGTAGTATTTTACTACAAGACTCATGGTCAAGTTGTTAACCCAACTAACGCTTCCTTTTATTAAATCTTCGTTTTAATACATTAAATTGTGTCACCGTTTATACTCATGCCGTAGCTATTTTGTCTAACTATTGATGTCTAAATTTTAAATTATAGTAAATAAACATCTTTAGATTATATAAATGGAGGCTATCAATAATAAATATTTCTAAGTATAAACAAAAATAGTAGATTTACAAATTTTATCAAAAAAACATTAGTTAATCCCTCAAAGTGGATTTCGTCACCAATGGATAAAGATAAATCAAACTACTCTACGAAAAACTAAATTACAAGAGTTGGTCATATTTCATAGAAAATTATAAATTATATGCAAGTAGAAGGACTTTCAATTCTGATTGCAAATATGTAAAAAATATTAAGTACGACGTCAAAAAGCTACTTTTTTCATTACTTGAATTATAATGAGCGTCTATAAAGAACTTAAATTTTTTGTTGTTTATGACCATACGAGTAGAACTTTTTCGAATAATTTTTTCAGCGTCTTGAAAGTTATACATAGTAAAGTATGAACACCCGTAATCCTGTTTCTCGTATCTAGGATGAGGATGTTATACACCGAAATTCAAACCTAACCCATCTTATGCGTCATCATGGGTCAACTAAGATTAGATATAGTCCAATATATAATCGTTTTCCCCATGTTACCCCAAAGAGTGTAGGAATAAGGTAAAAGTACTAATTCACTTTACTTCTTATAAATTTGATCCAGTCATTTCTGTTCAGGCCCGTGTGGGCATATGGAATCCAACTCTGGGGTTGTGCCAGCAAGAGTAATATTCTTATCATTCAGAGATTTCAAAACAAAGTATTAAGGAACATTGTAGATGCACCCTGGTACTGCCGCAACAGTGATATCCATCGGGACCTCGAGGTGAAGACTGTAGAGCAAGTCATTCTTATGTTTGCCAGAAGTCACGAACAACGGCTTCTTCAACATGTGAACATAGAGGCCATCCAGCTCCTCGATAATTCACAGCTAGTGCGAAGACTCAAGAGGACCAAGCCCTTTGAGTTAGTTCAGTGATTTCTCCAAAGCAGAGCATAGTGTGTGTCTAAGTGCGTACGTTAGGGATAATATACCTACTTAGTATTATCAGAACTCTAAGGACACTGATGAGTAAGACCTTAGTTTTAAGTTTCTTTTTAGTTATTTTAAGTTAGAATCGAATTACTCATTGATCTATTAAGATCAGATTGTAATAAAATAAGTGTCTTTGCACTTACAAAAAAAAAATTCTGTTCAAGGCTTTTTGCTAATTGTGCAGTTAATTGTTTCCTTGTGCAAGCTTTTAACTGCTCTAATTATCTTGTCATTTTTTTTATGTAGGATTTCCCATATTTTTAGCTCTAGGGACTCTGTCCAACGCTTTTTCCATAATTAAAAAGGCCAGATGGTGACTTATTTATAATTTATTTTATTGTAAATATGTGGTTTTGTATACTCATGTCTTTTCTAAATCCACTCGTCTTAATCTTTTTTCTAGTATATTCTTATATATTTTCGTTATTGTACTCAACAACATAAGTCCCCTATAATTGTGACACTCCTTTTTGTCTCCCTTTCTAAAAATTGGTACAATTAGGCCTACTTTCCACTCTTTAGGTATTTCTCTTTCCATTCTGACGAATAATTTCTGGTAGTAGCTGCTTTAAGGTAATTTTGAATCCTAGAATGTTGTTTGAATTCTTGACTATTTCTGAAGTTATTTTGTTGACCCATAGAGCTTTCCCTTTTTTCAGACGTTGAATTTCTTTGTTTACTTTTCCATTTATTATATTGTTTTTTTTCAGTCTTTATTTTCCATTACCCTTATCGTTTTTCTGCTCTGTTTTTGTTATTTTATTTAATATCCTGTATATAGCAATTTTTTAAGTATGGCTTCTATCTTTCTTTCTTCTGTTAGGATTTCTCCTTATTCGTTTGTAATAATTATAGTTCTAGAAATTTTTTACATCTTAGGTCTTTCAGTACCCTGTAGAATAATTTCTGGTTCGCTTTACTGTCCCTTTCTTACTTCTTTCCGAAGTTTTCCCATGACTTTTGCTTGGCTCCTTTTTTTTGTTTCTATGTTATTACTTATGTGCACTTGCTATAGCGTTTTCTTAATTCTAACGTGTTGTCTTATCTCCTCCGTCCACTATAATGTTTGTTTCTTACATGTAGTAGTCTTGCGTGTACCGCATACCTCTAATGCAGATTCTATTGAGCTTTTAAGTGTTTTTCATTTTTTTATTTTTAATTCTTCAGTATCTTCTTTTATTTTTCTAATTTACCACTTACTTTTCTTTTGTATATTTTTGCGACTTCTTTGATTTTTAGTTTATATGATCATAATCTATTTCATGTTTGCTGCCGTTTGTTCCATGAGGAATTATCCTGACAGCCTGATGGTGCCTCCGTATACCATTTCCTGTGTGGTTGCCTCTATGTCTGCCTTTCACGCCGTTTTTACGCCTAGTAGCACTATCGGAAGTCCCGTGGTCCACTTCTCCGACTCGTGGCACATGAGTGCTGTTTTAAGCTGTCTGTGGAAGTGTTCCACAAGTCCGTTCGCCCGCGGGTGATATGCGGTTGTTCGTAGTCGTTTAAATCCAGCCAATTCTTGGAGTCGTCGGAATAAGGCGGACTCGAATTGTCGTTCTTGATCTGTCGTGACGTATGTTGGGGTTCCGAATCGGCAAATCCATTGGTTGAAGAATTCCTTTGCTATGGTTTTGGCTTCGATATTTTTTAAGGGGTACGCTTCCGGCTAACGTGTATATCTGTCCACACACGTTATAATGTATTTGTAACCTTCCGATATTAGTAGTGGGCCGACGATGTCGATGTGAATGTGGTTGAATCTCTCCGACGTTGTTTCGAATCGTTCTGGTGGCGGCGTATTGTGCCACGTGATTTTTGTTTTTTTTGGCAGTTTGTGCATTGCTTGGCCCAGCTCTCGCAGTCCTTTTTTGTGTTTTGCCGAAGGAATCTCTCGGAGACCAGTTTCGTGGATGCCCTGATTCCTGGGTGCGATAATTGGTGTACGATGTCGAAAGCTTGCTTTTGAAATTTGCTGGTCAGGAATGGTCGCATCGTGTCTGTGTAGTACACGTTGTTTCCGTCTGGTGTTCGTAATTTCTTCAGCTGCAAGCCTGTGCTTTCCTCGTGTAGGTACCGTTCTAGTTCTTGGACAAACTCTTGGTCCATTCCAAGGGCTTAGAAATCTACCCCTTTTGTTACTTTGTTGACTCTGGAGAATGTGTCGGTTACGATGTTTTCTCTCTCTGCAGTATGCTGTATGTCTGTCGAGTATTGTCCTATGAAATCGAGGTATCGAAATTGTCGTGGCGTGCATTTGCTTGATTTTTGTTGGAAGGCGAATGTCAGAGGCCTGTGATCGACATATATCTTGAATTATATACTTTCTAGCATGTGTTTCTATTGTTTTATGAAAAGATAGATTGTCAGTAGCTCTCTGTCGTACGTTGCATATTTCTGTTCTGTGGGTGTTAGTTTCTTTGTAAAGAACGCGAGGGGTTCCCATTCGTCGTTGTTTTGCTGTTGGATGACCCTTCCGATGGTGTAGTCGGATGCGTTTGCTATTATGGCAATGTTGCGGTTGATTTTTGGGTCTGCTAGCAGCGTCGCGTCGGCTATCTGTTGTTTTTTATGATTCGAAGGCTTCTTCTGCTCCCGTCGTCCAATTGACGGGGTGGTTTTACGTTCTTCTTTCATAAGTCGTGTACTGGTGTCTGTGTTGTGGTACTATCCGGGATGAAGCAGCGATAGTAGTTTATCATCCCCAATAGTCTGCGCAGACCTTTCGCTTTTTTGGCTTGCTGATTTCCTGGAGAGCCTTTCTTTTTTGGGAAGTGGTTTGGTTTATCTTCCGGTGACAAGATATCACAGGAAAGGTATTTCATTTGCCCCGAACATGCACTTTGCCTGGTTTATTGTGAGACCGTTGTCTCTCAGGTGCTCTCAAGTGTTCTTCTTCGTTTCTTGATGCTACTAGTAAGTCATCGATGTATACGTAACAGAATTGCAGATCCCGTGTTATCTCGTCCATAAATCGTTGAAAAGTTTGAGCTACGTTCCTTAAATCGAAGGTCATATACGAAAACTCAAACAATCCGAATGGCGTAATTATGGCTGTTTTTGGTATATCTTCCGGCGACACGGGAATCTGGTGGTATGCTTTCGTTAAGTCGATCATTGAAAAACGTCAGTCGTGGAGTTATTATGCGAAGTCTTCTATGTAAGGGACTGGGTATGTGTTTCAAATAGTTCCGGCGTTTAGGCTTCGGTAATCCCCACACGGTCGCCATTCCGATTTCTTCTCCTGCACCATATGTAGAGGCGATGACCATGGGCTACCTGATAGTCTGGCTATTCCAAGCTGTACCATAGTCTGGAACTCTTCCTTCACGATTTTCGACCTTTTCGGCAAGAGTCGTCGGAGGCGGCAGCTTGTGGGCAGGCCTTTTGTGGTCAGGATGTAGTGCATGGTGCTGTGTTTCGGGAACGTAGGTACGCTTGCTGGCTTGGTTATTTCCGAGAATTTCTCGAGGAGTCTGCCGTAGGACGTATAATCATGGACGGTGTTTATACTGCCTTTGATTGTCGTTTATCGTCCGGGTGCCGCTAGACTTATATTCGTATCCAGGAGTCGCCGATTTCGCAGCTCTACGAATAAGCCGTAGAACGACAGGAAGTCTACCCCTATGATGAGCTTGTAGATGTCTGCGACGACAAATCTCCACATGAAATGCCTGCATAGACCGAGATCAAGTGCTAGGTTACTTGTCTTGTATGTTTTGATCGCGGTTCCGTTGGCAGTGTAGAGAGCTTAGGTGGAGAGTTCCTTTTTCGGGTTGCATAGTCATTGTGGATATATGCATACGTCTTATCTGTCACGAAAACGCTGCGTGTGTTTCCTTGCGCGTCGGTCGCCTCGCTTACCGACTGCTATTAGTGTTTTCCTGTGGCGGTACTGCTGCTTTCTTGCACGGTGGTCAGCAGTTTCGTTTGTGCTGGGCGAATTTGAAATTATATCAGCAGGTGTCGAACGTGCATTGGTCTCGTCCTCGACTCGTACTGCGCTGTCGTGTCTGATAACGAGGCCGTGTCTTGGTTGGGGTTGTTGTCTAGTTTCTTATTTGTTTTCAACTGTTTGGAAGCGAGCCCCGAGTTGTGCGATTTTGTTAACGAGGGTGCGAATCGCGTCATCTGCCGGAGATGCTGTTGTCTTATAGATTTGAGGCGTTGGTGACGACATCGGCTAGTTCGGCGAGCTGTGTTTTGGCCTGGGTGGCCAGGATGGCCTGTAGGTTCGTTGGCAGTCGTGTAATCCAGATTGACCGCAGGAGATCGTCGAGTATGTTGGGACCGGCTAGGCGTTGGAGATGGCGCAGGAGCTGTAATAGCCTCTTGTTCTAACAGCTGTCGTGTTTTTTACTCCTAGGTGGCGTTCAAGGGTTGTATCAGCTCTCTCTTGAGTGTGTCGTACTTATTGGTAGCTGGTGGGTTAGTCAGCACGTCACGGATCTCGCTGGCGTAGGCGGTCTCTAAGTTCCCTGCCCTATATCCGTATTTTGTGTCGTTGCCTGTAATTCTACTGACGGCAAATTGTACCTCCAACTGAGAGAACCATATTTTTGGGTCGGTGGGACCTTCACATGGGCGCGGTGCACTTGTGGCGCGTCGGTGTTTTCGGGGTTTGTGGCTATGGCTGCATCGCTAGAGCACTTAAGCGTCTAATTACGTCGGGTAGTTATCAGTTAAGTGGGGATGGTATAATGAATATTTCTCTTATATTGTTTTTATTTACAGACGCATTTTTACATTGATTACAACAAGCGTTTATTATGGCCACGAGCATGCTGATGTCCCGGCCGGCAGTTGGGTCGTATTTCGTGGCGTCGGCGTACGTTCAGGATTGGCTCTTGCAATCCGCTAGTGGCCCGAAAAGTGTTTGTAGGACGCGCTGCAATCGTTTTTCAGTCGGTGACGTTGCTGCCGGTTTCACGGGGGATGGAGATTCACCGTACAACTTTTTCAGGAGCCGGGCTCGGCTTCTCTCGGCGGATCTCTTCAGAGGTTCTGGTACCGGCGTACTTCGGCGGTGGGCTCACTACTGGTTCCGATAGTACTATTTTCGGAATTGTCGATCAGACGATGTCCTCCAGGAGGTTATAGGCCACGGTCACGTAGTTGTCGGAGGTGGCTCACAATCCAGCAAGACCCTATGCTTAGCGGCAAGCACTGTGCGATGAAGACCAAGGCTTTTAGATAGCGGCAAGGTCAGTTCGAAAACTTTTGATTAGCGACAGAAAACTGTCTTTGACTGGCGTGAGGCACTTTTTTATCCTCCAGGGATTGTGCGTGGGGGGTGAATCTTTCTAGAAAAGATCGCGTGATTGGGCAGGGTTGCAACTCCAATTGCCGGTTTCTGGGAATGCTTATCGGCTCGGAATTACGCTATTTTTTTTGTTTCGCAGAAACACTTATATATTAGGCTAATTCTTTTGCTTTGTGGAAGTACTTTGCGTCCCGATATTATTATTACCACATCTAAACTGAATTTGTCAAATTCCTTCCTTAATTCTATTTCTTTTCCGTTAATTTTTCTTATATTCTAGACTGCCATTTTGTTTATTTTTTTTATATTACTTCTATTTTAATTTTTTTATTTATCTTTTCCGTTTTCTCACAATATCGTTACCCTATGTCCGTCCTCTATTTATTTGGTAGTTTTCTTTTTTTTAAATTCTTCTTTATCTTTGTTCCATCTCTATTCTTCATTGCTTATGATTAATTTTTAAAAACCCATTTTTATTATGCTTTTCTTTATTGAATTTTCTCTGGCTTCTTTCTTGAATTTCTCGTTCTTCCTTTGTCATATCGTCATTGATGTAAACTTTTATTCCTTGTTTCAGTTTATATTTGCTTTTCATTATTTAATTTTTTTACTCGTATTTCCAAGTTTAATTAAACATATCTAGTTTCCTAGTTTCTTTGCCGCTTTTATGTTTACATCTATTTCCAGTTTTTTTTATTTTTCTTGTCCTATAAGGAAAGTAATGTAATCGGCGGAAATTTGACCTACCCAGTTTTTCACATTTCTGGACGAAATATAGCCTCAGGACACCAAAAACGTTGGTTTGAGCCATTGGTTGAAGATACAAAAAATTCATGAGAATAAAAATGATTTGTTATCACGAGATAAACATGAATTTAAAATAAAAGTTGGTAAAATAGGAACTCGAAAAAAAATTGAAGCTCATTATTTTTAATATGCCGGGTATTCATAAAATGTTTCGGGAAATTTATATTACCGAGACGAACAAAAAATTACAATGAAATTTTTTGATCCGAAGTCAAATAAATAAGTTATAACCGATTAAAAATTAATTAAATGGACCAATCACAGTGCGCTCGGAAAGCTTCCTGGCCGACTGTGGGAGGATGGGGGGGGGAGCGCTTGGCCGCTAGGAGGGAGCACGCAGGCGATAATGGGGAAGGCTGTGCGGCCGAGCTCGCACGGTTACCTTCAGTGACGTAGCAAAATTTTAAGTAAGAGTCAATTATTGTGTTGTACTGTTTATTTTAATCAGCTTTCGAGTGTTGGACTCGTGCCTCGTCCTTTTTTAAAATAACAAGTTCCGGGACGAGAGCAGCACAGGGCCGAGACGATGGACCCGGTATAATATATAATAATATGATAAGGAAAGTCGTGTGACGTTCACACCAGATTTTTTTAATAAAACTTTTCATTGTTCCTTTCAGGATGTTTTGTTCTCTCGTATCTATATTTATACTTTGAAGCATTATATTATTTCGCCTTTTTTCGGCTACCTCTTATCTGTCTTTGATTAGCTTATTCTCTACCTTAAGTTCTGCGTTTTTCTTTTGAATGCTTTCAGTTTTCACTTTAATTTGTTGTAGTTCCTCTTTAAATTTGTTCTGGTTATTTGACTTCTTGTGTTAATTTTTATAACATATCCACCATTTTCTTAAATTTATTTTCCTATTTTTTTTTATTGATCTATTTGGGGTTTTCTTGTGCTTCTTAATTTTTCCGTATTCGTACACGTTTTGCTTCCGCTTTCCTTCGTCCGTTGAATGACATTTATCCTTCTCTAAATCATTCATTATTCAACTCTCACGGCTCTTATTTATGACAACGCTTTAAATTTTAAATTTAGTACGGACCTAGCCTGATTCCGTTTATCGTAACGTGATAACGGTTTCGTCGCGTTCGACGCCTCGACGACTGTGCTCTTCTTGCTGCCGATAGTTGTTTGCACTTCTATTTAATCTATTCTTACCTTCCAAAGTTATTGCACGTATGTGCTGATATTTGTGACAAGCTTCTAAATATATTTGAGTTATTAAACTATTCGTACACGTCTGATCGCTTGTAATACAGGACCGGACTTCGTAGATATGGTTCAACTGAATAAAAATCATTCTTGAGAACAGAAAAATTTTTAAACCAAAGAAAAAAGTTCCCCAATAAGCATAAATAAATAGGGTCATTGACAGCATATTTATGAAAAACGAGAGTTTAATACAGTAGTTGGAGCAGAGCTATTAGTGCCCATCTTTTACAGATATCGTATATAGTCTAACACGCCGAAAAGTTTTTAAAAAACATTTTAAAAAGTCATTTTTGGATCATATTTTGATAATGTTGCCACTACTGTATTAATGCACTATTAATTGTCTTTTTATTCATAGTACAACTTGTCTTCTCACTCTAACTCATTTAGTCGTAAACTATATGTTCTCCATAGCTTAACACTCCCCTTTCCTCATTATATTTGAAAACACCAAAAAGTTCGGTTGTTTATGACAACTGACTTTTTGTTTTGATCTAAAACTTATTTTGTCACTTCCAGTTATAAAGAAATTAAAGCATGTATCAAAAAAGTAAAAAGAAAATATAAATTTAGTAGTACGAGTTTTCCAAGTGCTAAAATACAGACTTTAGGGGTGGAAATAGAAATCGAGCTTGACAAACGAGAAAAGAGAATAATTTGGCAAGTGCCAGCGAAAAAAGTAGCCTGTAAATTATTATTTTACCTATTGGAGTCTGATACAACACTGACAATATAGAACTAGTCAAAGTAAAGGCAGTATATCCTAGGCCACTGAAAACTGTTTACTATTCTTGTGGCCGTTTCAACTCAAACTCAGCTTGTACAACATGATCAGTGAGCAAATGTTGTAATTACTGAATTAAAATATCTTCAAATATTTAAGGTCATAATCTCTGTGAAAACTTGCCACATATGAGAAACAGACAAATGATCAACAAAAAACTTTGCACCTCTTTGACCTAAACAAACGAAAGAGATAATAAAACCCATAATAGACTAATAAAAATGAACAAAAACCATAGGAATATGCTAAAAACACGACAGTTGTACAAATATATAGCATAACTCTACTGATCTCCTAAAAAAAAGAAATCTACAATCAAACAGAAGATGGCCTACAGATGTGGACCCATAGCAGTACTTGTTAATTATTATATGTAAAGCAAATTACATAAGTAGTAATTAATTCGGAGTGTAATCACTGGATTACTTCTCCCTTCATTGTAACTTGCTAAGCTAATTTACTTATTGCTATGTAAAGCTGATTGTAAATTTTCATAAAAATAAATAAAAAGTAACAACGACCCATGCCTGGGTAATGTCGGGACGCAAAGTATTTCCACAAAACAAAAGAATTAGCCTAATATTGGAACGCAAAGTGTTTCCTCGAAACGACTATTTAGCCTAATGCCGAGCCAAAAAGTATTCTCAGAGACTGGCAATTGGGGGTGCAAGCTTGCCCAATCACGCGATCTTTTTTAGGAGGAGCCACCCTCATGCACAATTTCTGGGGCATAAAAGCTTGCCTCACGCCAGTCCAAGACAGTTCGCTGTCGCAATTCGAAAACTTTTGAAGTGGCCTTGCCGCTATCTAAAAGCCTTGGACTTCATCGAACAGCGCTTGCCGCTAAGCATTCTTGCCACTTCCGACCGTGGTCTATGACCCCAGGAGGAGCAGCACCAACATCGTCCGATCGACACCTCTTAAAAAAGTACTATCGGAACCAGTGGTGAGTCAATCGCCAAAGAACGCCGGTACCAAAACCGCTGTCCCCGTTGCCACCGACACCCTAAAACAGGCCCGCCGGACACGGCTCCTGAAAGAGCTGTTCGGTGAATCTCCATCTCCCGTGAAACCGGCAGCAGCGTCATCGACTGAAAAACGATTCCAGTGCGTCCTCAAATACTGTTCGGGTCACCACCGGATCGTAAGAACCAACCCTTAGCGTACGCCAACGTCACGGAAACGACCCAACTACCGGCCGAGACCTCAGCACTCTCGTGGCCATAATAAACTCTTGTTGTAATTTGTTGCATAATAATATAAAGAATTTAATAAACAAATGGAAAGCAATATCTGAAAAAATACTGACGATGGAACTGAAACATAAAACACACATAAAGACCTGTGTATGGACCAAATGAGGACGAAAAAGCGGAGAGAAGAATGGTTTTCGTTAAGAACTAATTTTTATGATGAAAATGGTAAAAGGAGAAATATACACTGCGGGGGAGCTAAGCAGAAAAGAAAAATCTATAATTGATTATATTTAATTAAAAGAAAAACAGGACATTGGTACTAGATGTACAAGACAAAATAGGAAGTGAAATAAACAGTCACCACTACCTGTTAGTAGCAAAATATAAGAGAAAGAAAACGAAATAAGTATTAGTAATACAGAGCGGGCAAGGAAAATAGATTTTGATCATATAAACTAAAAATTAAATTAGGAAAATAAAAGAAGATACCAAAGAATTAAAAATAAAAAAATAGAATACATTTAAAACAGCTCAATATAATCGGCACTAGAGGTATGCGGTACACGTAAGGCAACATGTTAGAATTAAGAAGAAGCTATAGCAAGTGCACATAAGTAATAACATAAAAACAAAATACAAAATCTACAAAGAAAAAGAGTTAAGTAGCTAGTAAAAGGAGTTCAGCAAAAGTTATGGGAAGACTTTTAGAAAGCGAGACAATAAGAAGTGTCACAATTATAGGAGACTTACGTTGTGGAGTACAATAACGAAAATATATAAGAATATATTAGAAAAAAGATTAAGATGAGTGGATTTAGAAAAGACATGAGTAGACAAAACCACATATTTACAATAAAATAAATTATAAATAAGTCACCATTTGGCCTTTTTAATTATGGAAAAAGCGTTCGTCAGAGTCTCTAGAGCTAAAAATATGGGAAATCCTACATAAAAATACAAGATAATTAGAGCAGTTAAAAGCTTGCACAAGGAAATAATTAACTGCATAATTATCAATAATATGAAGTCTAACAGCTGTACTACTAAAATAGGAGTAAGACAAGGAGTAGGGATGAGTTCTTTGTTGTTCATAATTTATATGGATGAAATTATTCGAGAAATCAGGAAGAGAACGAAACCATTGTGCATAGGGCATTTAAACTTGGCAACGATAGATATTACTGAATGTGTTTTTGCGGACGATATAGCGATTATGGCAAAGAGGGAAAAAATCTACAAGACAATCTGCTTATAGGGAACTATACTTTAATAAAATATAGAATAAAAACGAATAAAAGAAAAACTAAGATAATGGCAGTCCCATGGAAAAATAAAGACCTACATATACAGGGCAGCTAGAAGAAGGAAAACCAGAACAAATTTGCAAATTTCGATATTTCAGAGTAACAATCGAAAAAACGGGAAAGTAGATCATAGAGGTAAATGACAGAATAGATAAGGCAAACAGAATATACTATGCATTGAATAGTGAATTTATAAATAAAAAGAAATTGCTTAAACAGACCAAAATAATACAAAAAATATATATGCAGACTAATTCTAATGTATGGATGTGAAACATGGGTAGTGACATAATGAGAAAAGAGTAAAATACAAGCAGTGAAATAAAATATCTAAGAAGAGTAAACGGAGTCGCTAGAAAAGTTCAAGAATTGAAAATACAATCTACAGCAGAGTTTATAAAATAGCGATAGTGGGGCCATTTACAAAGAATGAAAGATAACACTCCAGTTAAAAGGATATAGAAAACTAAGACTGCGAGGAAAAAAGAAAAAGACAACCTACATAACCTAAGACAATAAATTTCGATAAAATATATTTGGAAAAAAGCCTTGAACAGAAAGGACTGCGTGAAATTTGTAACAAGTAAAGTAAATTAGTACTTTTACCTTATCCCTACACTCTTTTGGGTAACATGGGAAAAACGATTATATATTGGACTATATCTAATCTTAGTTGCCCATGATGACGCATACGGTACGTTAGGTTTGAATTTCGGTGTAGAACATCCTCATCCTAGATACGAGAAACAGGATTTTCAAGATGCCGAAAAAATTATTCGAAAATGTCTGACTCGCATGGTCGTAAACAACGAAAATTTATGTTTTCATAGACGCTCATTATAATTCAAGTCATGAAAAAAGTAGCTTTTTGACGTCGCATTTGATATTTTTTATATACTTGTAATTAGCATTGAAAGTCCTTTGGCTTGCACATGATTTATAATTTTCTATGAGATATGCCAACTCTCGAAATAAAAACGAACAATTGATGAGAAACGTTAATGATGAGAAAGGTTAAAAACGACAACGATAGAGAGAGAGAAAGAGTAGTAGTCAGTAATGGTCGCATGTTGTGACAAGTTCCAATCTGCACCACAGCCGACAGAGCACCTCTTAGTGTTAGTTACTTATGAACTGTGGCAGTGAAAAGAACTTGCAAAATCATCTTGGTTGGAAACGGAATACCTACAACTTCGTACGCGGTTTGGGTGTTGATTAATATTTGGAGTAAATGGCTCATGTGCTGAGAGATAATTGATTATATTTAGGTGCTAACCTAGGTTTCAAAGCATCAAGGTTAAATGCTCTTCTTTATTTGTTACGTAAGATGATCCAAGTTCGACAGGCATGTGACATATAGTTAAGAGGGTGTGGATATTTTACACCGGCAGTGTTTGTGTGCGTTTTGGGATGCAGCGAGTTGTTCAACAAGTAATAATAAAACATCTTGCATCGTATGAGGCGACGAAACTTGCTATTATTTTTAGGACGTTCCCACTAAAGTCTAAAACAAGATTTTCTAAAGAGAATCTTCCAATTTGGTGGAATAACAAGCGTGCTCAAACCGCCGAGAAAACCGGTTTGAAGACTGGTTTCGAAGAAAGAAATGGATGGAGTGTGGTGAAAAGAAATCTAAGGAATTATGAAAATTAAAGATATTACAAAGCTTTTCTGTATCTTAGGTACTAGTAGTAAATTAGAAGCACGACTAGACTGGCGCAATCGTGTACAACAGGGCAACCATTGTTCTACTACTAGTAATTTGATTTCTATTCGAAACTGCCTTGAGTGTACGGTCATGTATCGTCAGCTGTTCCAAATTTTGCACTCTAGTTATCAACTACCGCATACTTCATAGAAAGTAAGTAGAAGTATTCGCGCTAAATCTATGTAAACAGGTTTTAAACTTTAACATGTATAGTAATAGATAAAAAAATGGGATAGAGAGGTGCTATCTAAAGAGGGAGTAATATAGTTGATGCTAAAGCTGAAGCGCTGATGTACAGTTTTTTCATTGAAAGTTAACTTTCTACAGTTAGCAGAGTTTTATAAACAATTTTGCCGATTTTAATGTTACCAAGGTAAACATATCTCTATTAATTTTAGAGCCATATATACACGTTGCGACCAAACGGCTCGGCCGATTTTTACCAAAAGCTTCGCACTGCGTCCCCTACCTATAAGTAACTCGCACACCAAATTTCAAATCTCTAGCTTTTAGGGTTCTCGAGATATCCTGTTTACTGACAGACAGACACACACACACACGAACCAATGGCCCAAACCAAGTTTTTTAGTGTCCTGAGGCTATAATTCGTTCAGAAATGTGAAAAACTGGGTAGGTCAAATTTCCGCTGATTACATTACATTACTAGCAGTTAACAATCTGAGTTCCGTAGCATAGTGGGTCGAAAATTGACCAAGATTATAATTTGCACAAAATAAGGAAATAATGCATCGGGAAAATTTGCACAAACAGCACCCCAAAGAGAAATTCTTCTAATATAAAAAAAATTGAATTAACAAGTTAACTGGCTTCACGTTAGAATTAATATAAAATAATAAAGCTGACTTCAGCACTATACGCCACTTCAACAGCTCGGGCTTCCGTTGTAGATTGAAAATCGATTTTGTTATAAGTAGGGTATTTTAGAAGCACTGGTTTTATAGTGAAAATAGAAGTAGGAAGACTTTGGAGTGCGTGAACACTGGAAAATACTAATGTAATAAGACGCTCTATTTGGCAGTCTCCGAGGCGATCTGCGCACAAGCATGTCGTTACTTTCATCTGTCTACTTGTATTATATAACGAATTTTGTACTAAAATCTTTGTATTAATCCGTTCAAGATTGTTATTGTACGGGAACTGTCTGACTGTGATTGACAATCACATGGAAACGTGTGAAAACATTTTAGAAAGCGTACCACATGACATTTGTTTTCTTTAATGACGAAGCGCACTTCTATTTGTCGAAATGCGTTAATAAACAAGACTTTTAATATTAAAGTGATAACAACTCACGAAACATCCACGAAAGGTTAACGTGTCGCTATTTGGTGTGCGGTGAGTAACGTTCCTGGCCACCTAATCTCAACGCGGTGACGTCGCTTGGCCAGTTCGGTCGCTGGATTTTGCTTCGTGTGACTTCTTCCTATAGAGATATCTCAAAACTGAGGTTTACAACCCATTGTCTTAAGATTCTCCAAGCCCTGTCAGTGCATCAAGGTATCAGGTTTATTGTTCAACAGACATTGAAAAAAGTAGAGCAGAATTTTAAAGGAGAGTAGAGATACTCTCTATGGCCATAACAAGTAAAAATCGCGTTCAATATTTTTTTTATTAATTTTTTTCTGGCTCATGTCAATAATAAATTTATTTTCTTTTATAATTCAAGTTATTCGCTGGTTATTTTGAGTTATTATATGTTTTTTTTTACAATTTTTGAGACTTTAGCACGTTTCACCGGTCCATTATTTATATTCATGAAAAAATTACTCGATAGCTTTTTTAAATAATGATTTGAAAATTTACAAAACGCGAGTGTGGGGATATCAAAAAATCTCTTTTTCCTATATAACCCCCTTATACATCATAAGCTTCTTCTCTGTATTTACTTTTTCCCTTGTTTTCGCACTTTAAAGGCCCTTGCAACTTTTTTTCTTCTTCCTCTTCCTCCTTTCTCTTTTCTGTTTTTTATTATCAAAAGGTTTAGCACAGGTGTTTGAAGTACGCTAGTTGCACCTTTCACTGCTATATTTTTTAGGGGATGGATGTGACTAGCTTGAAACTGTGTTTAAGATTTTACTTATAGATTTGACTGACCTAGGCCTGATTGGCGGTGATAGTTTTGTGTATAGTTGTTGCTAAGTTTCTTTCTATATCGTCTCTAGATGAACATTTCCATGTTCTTTTATGGCTGCAGTTTAGATTTCTTTAAGAAGCACTTCGCATGATTTTAGCTTTAAATTTCAATTCAGCAGCACTTTGTGTGGCTGTATCTTCAGTTTTACATTTAGTAACATTTTTCTAAGTGTTAATTGTGGTCTTTTATATGTCGAAAGGCTTGGAAAAAGTTATCTCTCTATACCAGTCATATCTCTCTTCTGTTGCTTTCTTAAATTGTCCCAAAAGGGCAATATATGTATTTTGGATTCCAGACGCCGAAAACGACTAAGAAGAGTTTCAGGTTTCTCTTTAAATCTCTATTTATCTAAAACATTTGGGACCCGATTAGTGCTGTAGTTTACAGCATAAACATCAAAAGAAAACAATCCAGTGGCTCTAAACTCATTTAGGATGCTGAATTGTAAGTCACATTTAGGCCTGTTAAAAAGCAGTTGAAGGCTGCTAGAAATTGCCCTTCTTTTATTTGCCATTTTTTATTTTTACTAGCCCCCCTCCCCTTCACATAAATTATTAGGTTTGAGGACTGTTCGGCGCCTGAAGTATGTGAATCACATTTGGCATCGAAGTAATCAGGATAATATCATTTTCCCTACACTAATGTAAATATATCAATTGAATGAACACATTTGCAAAATACATATAAAATTGTTGGTGTACTCCAATTCTCGGGTGCAGTTTTAGTAATCGCTGCAGATATTACTCGCATTTTTTTTATATCCCCTTTTATTTGTACAATCAGTCTCGGTGGTGACTATAAATACAATTGATGTGTGCTTAATCTAAGGCTATTCTAGTAATAACATGTCATGTAGAGTAATGTCCCAGTGGACATCCTCTGTAGTATTTTAGAGATATGGCGATTTAGTTCTAGGCAAGTGACTAAAATCTGGTGGGAAGATCAGAAGGTTTGAATCGTTTAAGTCGTCTTGGCTCGTCTTCTTCTTGCAACAGGTTGTTTGCTAGCTCATTGGGGTGAGACGTCAGCTTCTTTCTATAATTAGTGCTGAATCGAGTGATTTCTTCACGAACTGTAGGCAGTTTTAAGTCAGCATGGAGCGAGGCATTTGGCACGTACCATGGGGCGCTGACAATATATCTAAGGACTTTATTTTGGAAGTGCTGGAGAATCTCTATATTTGAGGTGCAGGCGGAGCCCCAAATAGGGATCCCGTATGTCCAAATGGGTTTTAGGATAATTTTGTACAATAAGAGTTTATTTTCGATGGATAGGTTTGATTTCCTTCCAAGCATCCAGTACATTTGATGAAATTTAGAACCCAGTTGTTTTCTCTTAGTTAAAATGTGAGTACGCCAAGTTAATCTTCGATCTAAATGTAGTCCGAGGTATTTGACTACATCATTTTGGGGTATGAGAGTTCCATTAAGTGTAACTGCAGGGCAGGTTTCTTTGCGAAGGGTGAAGGTGATATGAGTAGATTTAGTTGCATTAGCTTCCATTCTCCATTTTTTTAACCAGTTTTCAAATAGATTCAGATGGCTTTGCAGATTTCTAGATGCAGAAATAGGGCCCTGATGTGATGCTAAAAGAGTCGTGTCATCTGCATATGTAGCCGTGATTGTATAATTTGTTTGAGGTAGGTCTGCTGTGTATAGTGAGTAAAGTGTGGGTCCTAAAATACTTCCTTGAGGAACTCCGGATTGCACAGGATAGAGATCCGTGTAGGCTTCTTGATACTTTGCTTGAAATGTTCTGTCGGAAAGGTAGGATGCTAGGAGTGAGTAGTACGGATCTGGAAGCAAGAGCTTAAATTCGTATTTCAGTTCGAGGTGCCAAATTTTATCAAATGCCTGGCTTATATCAACAAAGGCTGCCGAGCAGTACCGGCGGTCTTCCATAACAGTACGGATTTGCCTAGTTATTCGATGGACTTGTTCCGTAGTTCCGTGTTGTGCTCTAAAGCCAAACTGGTGTAGGGGTATAAGTTCATGTTCTTCTATGATGTCGGTCAGTCGTTTAAGTATGAGTTTTTCGAGTACTTTGGAGAGGACTGGAAGAAGACTTATTGGTCGGTAGGACGTCACTTCATTTGGATTTTTACCAGGCTTAAGGATCATTATGACTTGAGCTGATTTCCAATGGCATGGGAAGTACTCAAGTCTGAGAACAGCATTAAATATTTGTACCAATACTTTAATACATTTTTCGGATAGCTTTTTAATAATTTCACCAGTAATGAGATCATATCCGGGTGTCTTTTTAGTGCTAACCTCGTGGTGTATGATTACTTCAGCCTCACTATGTCAAACTTTAGAAACAGGAAGGGAAGCATCAAACTGGTTCGGTAATTCTTTTTCTTCAGCAGCAGTTAACTGAGATGGATATGGTTGAAAAACTGAGGCAAGGTATTCGGCAAAAACAGTGGCCTTTTCCTGATCCGTTCTTGCCCATGTGTTATAATTGGTTCGTATTGGAGGTAGATGTTGTTGGTACTTTAGTTTACGAGTGAGTCGCCACAAAGAGTAATTGGTTGCGTTTGTTGGTGTTAGTTCTTTAAGATAATTTTGTATGGAATCATTGCGTATCCTACACAGTAATTTTTTGAGGTCTTTTGCTATGGTATTATACAGTTGTATGTCTGCCAGGGCTCTCGTAATCTGCCATCGTTTACGAGCTTTTCGTTTCTCGGAGATTTTTTGCTGTAATAGTACTGGGGGTTCTTCTCGAATTCGTTCTTCGTTTATGTCTGGGGTCGCTTGCCACGCTGCACTTTTTATTGCTTGTGTGATGTCTGCCACAGCTTTTTCTATGTCGAGGTGAGTTTTCAAATGCAGTTCAAGAGTTATTTGTTCGTCCAGTTTTTCTTTGAAATAATCCCAGTCTGTCCGTTTGCTACAAGGAGATGGTTTCTTCAGTTTGCCCAATATTTGTGTATTGATGTTTACTAGGACTGGAGTGTGGTCCGATGTTAAATCTAAGCACTTAACATCAAATTTTTTGGAGTTAAAACCTTTGATTAGGCATAAGTCGACAAGATCAGGTATTTTATGGGGGTCGGATGGCCAGTGTGTTGGCTGAAATCTTGATAGATAAGTCATATTACAAGCGGACATAACTTTGAATGGTTCTCGCCCTTTGGTAGTTGTGAGCCTGGATCTCCATATTGTGTTTTTCGCATTAAAGTCTCCTCCGACCAGAAATCGATTTTCCAGGGTCCGAAAATATTCAAGGTAATGCTCATATTTGTTGTTATGCCTTGGAGGGCAATATATAGCAGATATTGTTAGTTCTCCTAGGGTATCTAGAAGACTGATGTTGGACTCGCATTTAAACAGACCCAAAGCCTTATCTGCGCTGACGGTAAAAAGTTACCATTTCTTTTGACAGACTTAACTGATTCTGTGTAAATATGCATGCCTTTGTGTGTCAGCACTAGTTCGCTCCTGGGACCAAGGCCGAAACATTCATGTCGGAGATCCAACTGGGCCTTTGGCAATAGTTTTCTTTTTAAGGAGGAAAACTGAGGTTACATTTTTTTCTTTGTTACAGACCCTCTCACTCGATTTACATATTTAGCTTTATTTTGACTTACTTTAATATGACGACGGGGGAATTGTAAAATTATTTTCATGATAATTTTTGGTTTCTGAAAGTTGCCGATTTTCTACTTCAGTATTTATAACGATTTTATGGACCATAGCAAGAAGACCGTCCTTATTTACTGTAAATCTCCGATTTGTAGAAAACACCACCTGTAACATACAAAAATGGTTACAAAAATGGATAATGTGTGGGGTACAACGTTCGAGACGTTTCTGTTGCCGGTATACCATTTTGTATAGCTGTTAGTGCTTGTTCCACCTTTCTTAGTGGACAATAAACTCTTTTTTGTCACTTGGCGCCATAAAATAATAGATTATCTTACAACTCAGTTTAGTCATAGGGGATACATTTTAGACAAACAAGTCACACTATAAAAATATGTTTCCTCTATTCATCTTTTCCTACCTAAAAATAAATTCAGCACAAAATAACACACGCAGTTTAAACGCCAACTTTTTCTTGTTCTTTAAAGCATATTTTAGACTTATTTTGAAATACTTTACAAATTGGATATTGTTTTTTATCTTTCACATAAAAATAAAGCAATGTCGTAGGCGACTGTTTACACTGTGCTTTCGATAAGTTATTGCGTTGGTATACATGGTTCCTAGGGAGAATGTTGACTCGTAAATTTAAAATATTTTTGTAGCGTTGGCCATAGACTGTACCTCTACTTCACGACTTCAACATCCAAAATGAGGGCCACCACTTGCCTGATGTCCTCTTTAGAACACCTTAAAATAAAACCTATTTTTGTAGTGCTATTCTTTAAAAATAATTTATGTATACAGTTTTGCCCTATTCTGTAGTTATTACAGTACACCTTTCCCTTCAAATTAGCTCAAATATTTTTTCCATTTTTGCAAATAAACTTTGACATAATATAGCAAAGCAGGATCTAATAAAAAAATTATATTTTCACTTTGATGCTTACCAGAACTAAATACTCTAAATAACTTTAGGTAAACAGGTAACCCAATATCTGACTGCTAAAATTCCTAATCTTGTTTAAAAATACAAATTTTGAAATTTCCCAGCCTCACTAAAATCTTTGGTAATTTTATGCACTTGATGTAGTGTTTTAAAAAAATAATTAAATTTTAAAAATTATAATTACTCAGCTTTTAATCTGTTTTGATCGAATAATGTACTGTTAGAAAGAGGGAATTCTTGAGTTTCACGCGGTTGTCAATAGGTAGCACCAATGCGCTTCGTTCACCTGCCACTTTAATGTTTGTCAAGATGGCGACTGAACAACGGAAATTATTTTGTGCTCCACGTTTTGCGAAGTGGGAATCCGTAACAACTGTTCAGCGTGATTTACGGCAACAATGTGGTGTTAAACCTCCTACCGCTCAGAGCATTAGACGATCTGATAGATAATTCCAAGACACGAGTTGTCTGTGTAGAGGGAAATCCAATGGTCATCTCCGTATCTCGGACAAAGAGGTGGAGCGCATCCGGCTGAGTTTCGCACGCAGCCCCCAAAAATCCACTCGCCGTGCCGGTAGAGAACTAAATATTTTTTCAACGTCTGTCTGGCGTGTTTTGCGGAAATATTTGGTTATGAAACCGTACAGAATTCAAATAATGCAAGCTCTTTATGTAGGTGATAAAGCCACATCACATTGTACAGCATGAGAAAGTCTCCTAAACTTAGAGGATACAGTTACGGGAATTACATATCTAGATATGCTTGAAAATTAGCTTTTCTCATAGTTAGAGACCGATTCGAATGACTTCATTTTCCAGCAGGATGGGGCACCACTCACTGGAGTCTAGAAATTTGAGAATTTTTGAATAGTCAAATTGTACAACCATGGATCGGCTGTATGAGACCTAACGATTCAACTTTATATCACTGTTTTCGAATCTCGCCAGACCTCTATGTGTGCGATTTTTTCTTGTGGGGGTTTATAAAAGACTGCGTTTATGTGCTTCATTTTTCGACAATAGTGGTCGAACTGAGGAATCGCATAAAAGCGGCCGTGCCAATAGTGGATATAAATAGACTCGGAAAAGTTTCGGACATACGCCGTGCATTCTAATGGGGTCATATTGAGGATCAATGGTATGTAAAAAAGCTTTAAGATTAGCCCTGTAATATAAAATTAATCTGAAGTGTCTAATGTTCACTATTTTTCGTAATATGAACATTTTAAATCTCACGATTTTTTTGATCTTGTATAAATAGCTCGCACACGTTCACTCTGCTTCACTGGACTGGTCAAGCATTATATTATTTAAACTAATATTCCTTTTTCTGAAAAAATAAATGACAATGTGTTGAACTGTATATTTTCTTAGAAAGCATACTAACAATTTCTGGTTCACTAATAGGCGGATAAAGACATCAAAGTAACATTTCTCGGTTAGTTCGTTGCTTTCTACCACAAAAATGTGCGTTTGCATCAACAAAGATTAAATTTTGTTGTATCTAAGTTTATACTTAATTCTTTCTGATTTTTATTTTGTTTTTGTACTTATTCACTTCGTTTCCTGTTTTTACTATTTCAATTACAATATTATTTATTAATATTTTATGATAAAATTGTATTTTTCTTGGAGTCAACATATTTGCAATTTTGTTAAGAGGGTCAACCATATGTAAGACATATAATACAAGATAAGTAAGAAAAATCTGCCAAAAGCAATGTTTAAGTTATTCTATTAGCACAATAGGTTGTGGCGTTTAACTCAAAAACTTGATATTTTAGTCAGCGTCTAAAATTTACTCAAGAAAACCTTGTGGGTGATTAAGAGCATGCAGTCATTGACGTTGAAAAAGGTTTTAAAAATGGTATGGAGACGTTGTAGTTGTTGCGATGAGAAAAGAGAGCCAGATGCTCTATTTTAATCATCGGCTATTCTAGATAAATTAATTCTGACCAGTTTCCGCACATTTTGAAAAAGTTAGAATTCTAAGCAAATATTTTAATTTAAAATTTAAGGTATATTTGTTGCCGATGACAACAGTGCTGTCCATAAATCTAGAATGGTTTAAGAATATTTGAGCAACTAACCACTAGTTTATTCATTGCCTATGAGCGTGGTTAGCATAATGTTAAAGAAGTGGATTAGTCGTAATCAGCGAGTGCTCTGTTCAAATATTCTAAAGTGAATTGGGCAGTTAAAAATGTGAGGATAGTTATTTGTAAAAAAATGAGTAGAGTTCGTGCTTAACGTTTTCAAAAAGTAATTGAAACGATGGTTGTACTGGATCTGCCATTAGTTTTTTTAGAAATTCTATCGTTTAGTTCACTGTAGTTTAACGTATTATCTTTAAGCAACTAATGGTGACCTAGCTATGCCATATTATTGTAAATGATAGATCTATTACTTATTTCCCATAAAAAGAAACGGCAAGGTGACAGGTCTTGTGACCTAGCCGACCATGGAATGTCATCGTGTAATAAAATGAGGTGGCTTAGAAACATTTGTCTTAGAACGTCTCAAGAAATTTTTGCCGTGTGTGCGGTAGCACCATCTTGTTGAAACCAGAGTGGTGCATTTCCATGTTCATTTAGTCTGGACTCTAAGAAATTAGTTAATATATTTGTATATTTATACATTTTTACCGTTTCTTGAATTAGACAAAATTTGCGCCTAGGATTTTCCAGCTGATTTTTAGGGTTGATGGAGGTGTAATTCTAGTTGATGTTCTTTTATGCTGATAACAATTCTTTTAATGTAAATTTGTTTACACAAACATGCACGCAGGATACTGGTGTATCCTCTGGATTTTTTGTGCCCTGGTCGAAGCAAGTCTCATATTTTGTGGTAATAGTGTAGATGGTCTCTATTTTGTATTTATTCAGATTTTTTTTTGTCCAGTCCGTAACTCTGTTTAATATAAGGTAAAAAAGCTTTGCCTACCATGACCGTTTGTTGCTCTATTTATCTCCGACCTTGAATAGCTATTTTCTTGTAAGGCTTGTTCCAAATGTTTTAATTTTTGAACCAAGAATTGTGGTTGACCAAACCCAACAAAAGTTCGGGCTCAAAGCACTTCGAAGCAAACGGTCGTCTATTTTTGTGGAAAAACTGAACATGTTGCAACCGTGGTTTCACAAAATCATAAATCGGTCAGTTCTAAATGGTACACAGCCGTTTGTTTACCAGAAGTTTTTCTTCTTCTTCTTCTTCTTCTTCTTTCTCTTCTCTCATTTTACCTCACGGTGTTGGGGTTTTGAGCCATCGGTTGTAAGCGTTTCTATCCCTTGCCAGGATCTTTATTTGTTCTATGGTCTTGCCTCTTTTCCTTGCCACTTCTCTGATGTTGTCTTCCCATACTTTTCTAGGCCTTCCTCTGGGACGCTTTCCTTCATCTTTCATTGCAAACACTTTCTTGGGGTACCTTGTCTCACTCATTCGTACCATATGTCCAAACCATTGAAGTTGTTTTAATTCTATGTTTTCTACTAAGGGTTCCTGATCTAGTTCGTCTCGTACACTGCGATTCCTTACACGGTCTCTTCTTGTTTTTCCAATTACCCGTCTTAGGTACTTCATTTCTGTTGCTGTTATTTTTGATCTGTGTTTATCTTGCATTACCCATGATTCGGCTCCATATGTTACGGTATGCAAGTAGATTGTTTTATATAAGTGCATTTTTGCTTTTCTACTTAATTCCGTTTATTTGATAGTAGACTTTGTTAGCTTTATTTACTCTGCTTCTTATTTCTTCGTCAATTTTCCCATTTGCACTTATTCTTACTCCTAAGTATTCAAGTTCCTCTACTTCCTGCAATTGTCTTCCTTCTATCTGTATTTGCATTTGCCTTGCTCTTTCGTTTTCTTCTCGCGATATTTTCATAATTTTACTCTTGTCCGTATTTATCTGCATCCCCTTCTCTTCCAATCTGTTCTTCCATGTTGTTACTTTCCTTTGCAGTTGTCCTTCACTTGTTGCGATCAGAATTATATCGTCGGCATATAGTAAGTCTTGTGTCAGTACTGGGTATAGATTCAGGTATCCCAGGCTAGTATTTCTGATGTCTTTTTTACATTGTTCGTTTATGTAATCCATATATATCACGAAAAGTAGGGGGCTGAGACTATTCCCCTGTTTTATGCCCTTTTCCATCTTGAATTCCGTAGATGTTTGCCCGTTTAGTCTTACTGAGCCGGTACTATTGGTATTTACACTTCTTATTACTCGTTTTAATTTTGGGCTTACCTCCAGATGGTCTAGTGCTTCCCATATATATTGGCGTGGTACTTTGTCGAATGCAGATTTTAAATCTAAGCATGCCAAATATAGTGTTTTGTTTTTATCTATTCTTTTCTCTGATAGTATTCGAAGGGTAAATATGTGATCGTGGATTTGTCTCCCCGCTGTGTATGCTGCTTGTTCATCTTGTATTTTATTTCCTATTTCTTTATTAGTCTGCTTTCTAAAATTCTTGAGTATGCTTTGAACGCTACTCCTGATAGACATATAGCTCTGTAGTTGTCACTATTTGTGGAATCTCCTTTTTTGTGTAGAGGTACAATGATACTTCTTCTTCATTCATCTGGTATATTCTCTGTGTTCCAGGCTTTCTGAAAGATTTGTTTCAGCCATTATACTAGTATGGGCTCTCCCTTTTTTAGAATTTCTGCGGTTATTCCGTCTTCTCCCGCGGCTTTTCCATTTTTTGCTTTCATTAGGGCCGTTCTTATTTCTTCTTCAGTTATTATATCCACTTCTTCCTGTTCGTTATTGTCTTCTGCCACTATTTGTGCATTTCTATCTCCCTTGAATTTGGACGTGTAATGTTCCGCCCAGGCTTGTAGTATGTCTTTTGTTTCCGTTTGCAATTCACCAGCAGCATTTCTTATACTTCTAATCTTTTGGGTTCTATTTCCTTTTAGTCTTTTATTTATATTCCAAAATTGTTTCTGGTTGCTTATATAGTTGTCTTCAATTTTCCTTCCGAAACTTTCCCAGCTCTCTCGTTTGGCTTGTTTCACTGCTTCCTTCGTCTCATTTCTTTTTTGTGCATATATTACTCTATCTCCATTTGTTTTTGTTCTTGTATATTTTTTCCACGCCTCCTTTTTCTCCTTAATTTTCTTTTTCACTTCCTCATTCCACCATTTAGTTCGTTTTTGGTCATTGTTTTGTCTGCCTATTTTTGTTCCTCATATTTCTTTTGCTGTTGTTTGGAGTGCCGCTTTGAGTTTTTCCCATACTTCATTAAGGGTTTGTTGCTGGTTGCTATTTTCATATTCTTTCAACTTCTCTTGGAGTCTTTCCTCGTATTCTCTTCTTATATTTGGTTCATCCAAAAGTTCTAGCTTAATTCTTTCATATTTTCTACCTCTTTCCTTTTTTGGTTTCTCTATGTTGGTATCTGCGATTACTAGTCGATGTGCTGTGCTCAACTCCGCCCCTCTGATTGCTTTCACGTCGTTTACGGCGTATCTCATATTTTTGGTGTATGTTATATAGTCTATCATGCTTCGATGTTCTAGCCCTTGCACTTCATATGTGATTTTATGAATATTTTTGTGATTGAACCAGGTATTTCCTATGAGTATTTGATTTATGATACAGAAATCGAGCATCCTTTGTCCATTATCATTAATTTCACATTCCAGCCCATGCTTTCCCATTGTACCATGCCCTCTTCTTTCTTGGTTTCCTATATGGGCATTCCAATCTCCCATTACTATAACGTGTTGGTTTTTATTCTGTAGTTTCTCTGTTTCTCCCTGTAGTTCTTCATAGAACGCGTCTTTTTCGTGTACGGTAGCGTTTTCCGTTGGTGCGTATATTTTTATAATTCCCACTTTTTCTTGTAGGTTTAGGTTCATGATTAATATTCTTGGATTTATAGCTTCCCAGCTGATTATTTTCCTATTTAGTTCGTTACTTACTATGATTCCTACACCTTCCGTTGTTCTCTTACCTCTAGGTGTACCTGAATATCTTAGTGTATACCGAGTTTCTCCACTTCCTTTCTTTTTTATTTCTGATACTCCTAGTAATTCGATTTTATACTTTTCTATTTCTTCGATTATTTCAGGTTCCTTCCCAGTTAAAGATGTTACGTTCCATATCCCTAATCTTATCCTTTTTCCTGCTTTTAGTCGTCTTCGGGTTGACCGTCCATTTCCGAGGCTCGTTGAATTACTCTGAATCATGATACCTTGTGTGGGTGATTAGCCCAACGACAAGGGTCCCGTTACCTCGGGACAACTGGTGTCAGGTTATACCCCCCGACGCTGGGTCGCCAGAGCCCCGTTTGTTTTCTAGCAGGGTGTACCGGGCATTTTATTGTGCCTCTCTTGCAGGTGGGGTTGACATTTGAGCCCTTGGATGTTTGTAGGCCCCTTACACGCGTACCAGAAGTTTTTGTAGAAATAAAAAAACCAATGCGCGATGCAAGATCATTTCCCACCATGGCAGTGCGCGCTCACACACATCGACGCAAACAACTGCCTCTTGGAGCACCCAAAGCGTCGAATTGATGGGTCATTCGCCGGACAATCCTGATTTCGCTCCTAATGATTTTTTTTATCTCCACATGTAAAGAACAAGTTGCGTGGACAACGATTTTCGACGTTGGTAGAGGTGGTTCATGCATTCAAAACCAATGTTTAGGATTCGCCATGAAAATTGGTTCCAAAGTACACAATAATGTATTGACTATCAGGGAGAACATTTTGAAACAAAATAATAAAAAGGTTTTCAACATTAAATATTAATTTTTGCAACAGATATCGTACAACCCACGTACCCTTGAACAATTTTACAGATTAGCAGACGTAAATGACAAGGACTTTGAAGAAAAACAGTGTATTCTGCAGTGTTTTCGGATATTTGCAAGACTTTCATCGTATTTGGCACAATAGGCTGCTATATAAAATTAAACAAGCTCTACCTTATTAATTCTAGTTGTATCTTAATACAGATTTTTTCAAGTGAACGTTGCTGATAATTTTTCCGAATATTATTTTATGCATGTGGGAGTTCCGCAAGACAATGTGCTTGGCTATTTTTAATGTAATAAAAATGTGATTGTAGCAATATTTGCAGATAACATGGCAATTCTTTCTTCTCTCCGATATCCAAAGACAATATTATCAATGGTTGCCAAGACTCCTAGCATGTCAGTCACGTAACATTACCCAATAATCTTTATATAAAATACGAAACTAAAAACTATGACCCGCTTGAATATACAAACACATAAACAAAAGATTAATTTATACTAAGGCGCTTGATCATAGCGAGTGAAATGAAAGAAAAATTGTTTGTGCTTATGAATTTATCGAATACTTGTTATTCCAAATATATGCCTGGTATGCATACATGCATTTAAAGAGAAACACCAAAGGGTGGAAACTTTATTCATGTCATGTATTTGATATTAATTTCCTTGTTGGCTTTTATCTAGGCTAGTCGTAAATAAAATTATATATTTTTGAAGGTTTGGCAGTGTTTTCAATCCAAGTTTTTTCTCTTTGTCCATATTTTACATAATCTTTACCGTAGAAAAGTAAAGAGCTTAGTCCAAAAGGCATTCAGTTCAATAAATATATCTGTATAACGGAGAAAAGGTCAAGGAGTTAGTTTTATGGAGAAATTATGAAGATTTTTCCATGCTTTATAAAGCGTGGGCTAATCTTCTTCTTCTTCTTCTTCTTTGCTCTATCCCACTTAAAGTAAGGTCGGCACTCCTAATTTTACTTTGCCAAAAAATTCTGTCTAGAGTCATCGGGTCAGGCAAGTTTTCTTTTTTTAATAGTGAAACTACGTACTCTTCATCTCGCCTCATTAGGTGGCCGTACCATTTTAATCTGCTTTCCTTCAATTTGTCTTGTATAGGTGCTACTTTAAAACTGCCCCGGATGTATTCATTTCTGATCTTGTCTATCCTAGTTACTCCTCCGGACCATCTAAGGACTTTCATTTCTGCCGCCTGAAGTTTTTGTACATTAGTTTCCTTTACCGGCCAGAATTCGGACCCATATATCATTGCTGGTCTCACTTGCCCTTTGTTTGAACAGGCATATGAGGGTCACACATATCTCCAGTTAGAGATCGCCACTTTTGGCAGCCAACATTAACTCTATGCGCTATATCTGTCTCTATACCTCCATTTTTCGTGATCACTGATCCGATGTACGTAAATTGTGTTACCTTAAGTACTGGCTTACTGTCGGGATAGGTAATTGTGGTTGATTGTAAGTTGTTTCTAAACCGTCATTCTAGGTGCTTGGTTTTTGATTGGCTAACTCTAAGTGCCGCATTTTCTAAAGTGTTTACCCACCGGTGTAATGTTAACTGCAGTTCGCTGACTATTTGAGATCAGAACGATGTCGTCCGCGAAAAGGAGATTCCAGGGAGGTGGAGATTGGATATCTTTTGTCACTAGGTCCATGGCTAGATTAAAAAGAAGTGGGCTAAGTGCCGAACCTTGATGAACTCCAATGCTTACTTCAAACGGCTCACTAACTCCTGCCGAGCTTTTGACCATGGAAACTTTATGGTACAAATCTTGTATTAACTGTACGTAGATTTCAAGAAGTGCTGAGCTCTCAGCGCCTGCGAGGTACTTGGTCGAAAGCTTTTTCCAAGTCTATTAAAATGAGTTGTAGATTTTCATTGTTCAGGCGGTGTTTATCAGACATTATCTGTACTGCTTGTATTGCATCAGTTGTTGACTTTGAAAGAGTGAATCCAAATTGGTTTTTGGATATATCCGTGAGAGTTTAAATGCGATGGCTGAGTATAGGTTCCCATATTTTTAAGGTATGTGACGTCAACTTGATACCTCTATAGCTACCGCATTCTGTACCATCACCATTATTTTTGTAAAATGGGATTAAGACACTCATACGCCAAAAGCGTAGAATGGTTTTATTTTCAAGAATACAATTGAAAAGTTTTTGAGTAACGCTATTTCCTATAGGGCCGAGAAGTTTTCAAATATCTGCCGGAATTTCGTCTGAACCAATAGCTTTTTAGGTTTTTATCTTTTCTTACTGCAGTCTTTACTTCATCTACACCAATCTTCATTATTGGGCCTAGCACTGGTTTAAGACGGATAATTTCGTTTCTTCATTTATAAGTACTTTATAGTATTCAAACCATCTGCTTGTAATGTCTTTATTGTTTGTTAATAATATTTGATTCTTGTCTTTAATAAATTTATTACATTTGATATCCTGAGTTTATTGGTTCCTGGATTTGGATATTTTAAGAATTTTGGTATTACATTCAGCTTCTCGATTCTTCTATATATATATATATATATATATATATATATATATATATATATATATATATATATATATATGTATATAGTCATTTGCGCTCTATAGCTTTTGCTTTAGCAATTGTTCTTTTTGTTGCCTTTTTGGCTTCCTTATACTATTTTCTGTCTTCATCCTCCTCTAACGCTTGGCAGGCTTTAAACAAGGTCTTTTTATTTTGAACACTTATTTTCACGTTGGCTTTCCACTATGCAGGGTCCTTTCCTGTACTTAGGCCTCCCTTTGTAATTCCCAGTTTAGCACTTGCCTCACCCCTGCAATGATTTTCGCACATCGACCACATTGCTTCGGCATTGTTGTAGGCGCTTTCTATATACTTCGTTAGATAGTCGCGTAGTTCATCGAGTAGTGTTCTGCTCTTTTGGGTCGACAATTCCTTCCATTTGATGCGAGCTGTTTTGTCAATTATGGTCTTAATCAGTTTAGGCAACACAAACACTCCTATAAGCATTATGTGATGAAAGGTTAAAGATTGTTCTGGGATTACTTTACAGTCTTTAAAAAATTTTTTTAGTTTGCTATCCGCCAGAATGAAATCAATTTGTGATATTTTCCCCCCGCTTTTGTATGTTATGAGGTGTTCGGGCTTTTTTTGGAATGTTGTATTAATGATGGTCATATTATGTCTTGTGGCGTATTTAAGGATATATGTTTTTTCTTTATTCTTCCCAGAATACCTCTTTTTCTCATTCTTGACATCTAACCTGGGGAGCGTAAGCGCACACTATGTTTACGATGGGTTGTTTATCCAAAGCTAACTTAACGGCAATAAGGCGATCTGATAATTCTGTCTATATTTACAATTCCAGTTCTGAGGTGATGGTCAAGTATCACGCCACTCCATTGCATTTGTTATCTGTTCCATGGTAAACCAGCTGGCACCCCAATCATAGGTCTCTGAATTTTGATGCCTTCCAGCGCATCTCTTGTATACAACACACATTTATGTTTCAAAGTTTTAGTATTTCTACTAGTTCTTGACTACGGCCGGTGAGAACCAAGATTCCACGTCGCTAATCTAAGCTTTTGTAATGCTTGCGAACATTTGTTCTTATTTCTTAACTTTAAGCTCGTGTCATCGCTTAAGGGGGACGCCCTACTATTCCTCACATTGGTAACATTCGCGTCGCTTATGGGGTACGCCCTAACATTTAGACTCGTATTCATTTTGACTTTAGGAGTATTTAGCTTGGTTATGTTTTACGGCCGGTTACCACCTGACGCCAAGATTGTAGTCCTCTTGGTGGGGAGCCGCCGTTGACCATGTGGTTTATCTGCCGCCTTCCCTACTGAGCATCCCAATCTAGATGCTCATCACACACGTGACCGCTACTCTGAATTATGTCAGAGGCGCCCACGTGTGGGCCTTAATATCCGGCCTTGTTGGTGCGCGAGAGGTATTTTATTTTCCTCCTACCCTCCAGCCTAGGGGACGAAAGGTTCTCCCCGGCCGGTGGGCTTTTCTCTATCCGCCACCCGACGACGCGAGGGAATAATTCTATCCTGAGAAAAAGTGTAGGCTAATAATAATAATTAATAAAACCTACTTGGAAACAACAGAGATATGCCAGAATAAAGAAAAGTATGGAAGGAGGCAGTCAACGTAGTGGGCCCAGAAAAAATGAACAGGTGGGTTATGCAAGTATAGATATAATTATTTTAGAAGAAAAAGGAAAATTTGGTGAAAACTAGCATTTCTGACATTAAGTGAGGGGAACCACAACCAGAAAATGTGTCGTTAGCGGGCTAATTAAAGGAAAAAATCTTGAAAAAGAGTTGCAAGTAATGTCAAGGCAACAGTAAAACAAGAGAGTCGACCTCTTATCTTACACAGCAGAATTTGCATCTTTGACACATAGAAAGACAATTTTATTACAACGCTTCGTAATGCAATAGACTAAGTTCTGATTTATTTTAAGGTTTTCGAGGAGATTTAAAATACTGAATGCTGAGCGACGCTAAGATCAGACTTCCTGCTGTCCTCAGCAATGATCTCGAACGGAGTTTAATCAAGTTCTAGACAATATTCTTTGCAATAAACTACATGTCATCTAAAAATAACAAAGCTGTAGTCGTGTAATCCGAATTCGCACGTATAAAATCGCAATTTCGGTGTATAAATTTTATGTTGAAGTGTAGCAAACACCGTCAAAGTTTAAACAAACAATGCCGATACACTCAAATTAGGCATTTGTTCTGCATTTGAGTGTCCGTAGCTAATATATATTTCATCAGATGTAAGCAAAGCGATTCAGTTTCGCTGCGGCGTGGAAGAACGGCGTTACAGAAAAAAATGCAGCTGTAAGTACAGATATAAATTTTAAATATGTTTTGAAGTTTCCTGTATTATTGTTAATTACAGTTTATCACTGGCACATTTAAAATGTATTTATGTATAATATTTCAGTACAAAGATGATGTTACTAATGATACTTGCCTGTGGGATAGCTGGAACGCTGGCAAACTATAATTATGGTTTTTCTCTTGACATGTTTAGGGTAAGATTCGTTTATTTTTAAATTTAAACTTTTTTTACAATGTAATGCTTTAAATAAAAAATTAATATGGCCATTCTTATAACACATTATTTTTTTAGGAATTGGTGAAATCATTTCCTAATGATAATTTTCTAGTGAGTCCTTTATCGGTAGAAATGATACTCTCTCTAATGAAATATGGAGCAAGAGGAGCAACGGCGAACCAGATTGGTAGAGTCCTTGACCTTGCTAATAGTCCCGCAGAAGCAGCGGAACTCCTTCGAGTGGTTGAACATGAACTACAAGACAAACACAATCTGAGCCTTGCCAACAAGTTGTATTTAAACACAGTTTTCGAAATCACCGACGATTTCGAAGAAATAGCCAAACAAAATTACTCGGCCGAAATTCAGAACATCGACTTCGGAAACGCCGAAAGCGCCGTTGCCGAGATCAACAAATGGGTTGCAGAGGAAACGCACGACAAAATTAAAGACTTGCTAGCGCCTGGAGATGTTAATGCAGCTACCAAACTGGTCCTGGTGAACACGCTGTTTTTCCAGGGAAAGTGGAAGCATATGTTCAAAGAGTACGACACCAGAAAAGGAACTTTTTATTATAATCTAATGGATACTGCAGAAATTGACATGATGGAGACCACTGGCTTATTTCACTATTACGAAGATTCAAATCTAAATGCTCGTTTTTTAAAAATGTTTTACGAAGGCGACGACATTTCTATGACTATTATGTTGCCGAACGACAAATTGGGGTTGCCTGGCTTAGAGAAATATTTGGTTGATGTTTATATACCCTATTTTGGAGAGATGCCAAAGGTATCGGTCCAAGTTACATTGCCCAAATTTAAGATCGAATATTCCATTGAACTCAAATCGGTTTTACAAGCGGTAAGCTACAGAACAAGGAAATCATTTTAAAGTTAAAACTTGCACGTTTGTGTCGCAGATGGGAATTAAAGATGCGTTCGAAGTATACGCAGACTTTACTGGAATCTCAGCTAGCGAAGAACACATTGAGATTAGCAAAATAAAGCAGAAGACCTTCATAGAAATCGATGAGCAAGGAACCACCGCTGCCGCTGCAAGTGTTGGTAAGGCTCATCAATTTAATGTAGTGTGCATAATAAAAAGCAGCTTAAAATGGCTGCATAACTCTTTGCATTGCAACTATGTCGTTCTGTTTTAATTAATCTTTATAATTTTTAGTTAGCGGCGTGGCGTCTGCTAATTTTGACCCGAATTCCCTCAAGTTCTTTAAAGCCGATCATCCGTTCATAATTTACATTCATTCCATTAAATTGGATGCGGTGTTGTTTGTAGGACGATACCGCAGCCCCTAATGTTATTTTGTTGTGGCGAGATCAGCGAACCTCCAGTAAGTGTTAGCAATAAAAGATTTGAGATCGAATAACGACAGTGTTCCTTTTATTACTCCCCATCCTTATAAATTTGCTTTGATAAAATTTGTGATTTGTTAATAACAACCGTTAAAAATAAGTAGGAATGTGTATTACATTTGTATTTTAGTGGAAATAAAAAATTAAAAAGCATATTAAGTTAATGCGTTCAACGATGAAAACGTTTAAAGTCTAGCTGTTTATTTATACGTACTGTACGAGAAATCTTAAGTATTCTAAATGGCAATACAAAAATATATCAATTAGCATCCTCCTAGTTCTCTTAAATGTGAATTTCTTCAAAAGCCTTTAGTCTTCTAGACCTACTAACATCACAATTTTTGTAGATCAGAAACGATGTCGAACGGGTATTGGTTTCAGTTTGAGATATGGGCAGTGGCAAACCCATATCTTATTTATAATAAAATATAATACGTTTTTAACTTGTAAAATATGATTATTGACGTGTTTCGTTTTAGAAGAGAAAAATAATTATTTTAAGATTTTGGATTTTAAAATTGATAACGGAGTGATGAAATTTTAATTTGGATTTAAAGTTTATTTTATACCCTGTAGCTAAAATTACTGATATGTGGGTGCAGCATTAAAATGAGACAAACATTTGGGGAATATCGTTGTAAAGATTTTGGTTAAACAATTACCTGATATATGTTGTGCTTGTTTGTTGCACCAACAAAGAACTTACAGTACGATTATGTTTCTGTCTCCTACACTTAAAGTAGAAACTGTTGATAGAAAAAAGCCATTCTTAAAAATTGGTTAAAAAACTGCATCTGCAAATTAATACTGTTAAGTTGAAGCGTTCATTAAAGTTTCAAGAAAAAATACTTAAAAAATTATTAAGCTTATACTTAAAGGAAATTAGGAAGGCTAAGAACAGAATTTTTTAAAATCAATTTAAGACTAGAAGATAATTTACAAGTAGTTTAGACGTATTTCGAAGAGCAGCAAATTTAGTTACGGAAAAGCCCAAATACCGTTGGAATCGACGCAAAATATTCAACTGGGCATCAAAATATAGGAAGTACATGCAATTAAAATTTGACCAGGAATAAAGAAAAATATCTAAGAACTTTTCCAAAAAATGAAAAGAAAGAATAGAGTATTTGGCAGTCTTTAAGAAGATTTAGAAAAACGAACAAATAAAATAGACCCTAGCACGCCCCTGAACTCCGGCTCCAGAGAAAATGATCCTTACTGACTCACAGGTATTAACCATGCGGTCGAAAATACCGACGTCAACGGTCTATCTTGTATAATACAACAATAAACAAATGCAATGTTTGTACACTTAATCTTTTATTTGAACCCATGCTACAATCGCCTAAATTGAGTAACTGTTTTGAGTCTTTTCAAATTTAAAAACTTACTAAGGGCTTATGGAAGGGTAATTTAAAAAAATACTGAAGCTCTTAAACGCTTCTATTAAGCAACATTTGTTTTTAAACTATAGTAAAAGTAAACATTAAGTTAAATAAAAAATATTCAAATTTGATTCAAGAATGAAAGTCGTTACTTGATAATATTTCGGACCTGTAAACGTTGTTTAGGTAAGATACTACAATGCCAAAAAAATTAAAGAAAACAAAAGCTAAATTTAAATACAAAAAATAGAAATGTAACCTTAAGCGGTTTCTCTTGAGCTATACATTTTTGGAACAATTTAGTGAAAAGAGTCTTTCATCGATATTCTAAAGTTTTCTTCTGTTGGTGGAGAGAAGTTTTGCACTTTTCCTTTTTGAAACTGAAACGTGAAATGGTATTTTAAGAATTAGTGAAAGAAGGAACGGCAAAGCAAATGCCATTGGTTCTACTGAATTTTCAACATTTTATCTGGAGGATGCAGTTTCACTACAGCAGCATTTATTTCTATTATATGGAAATTGTCGTTATCGCTACAATTACTCTGTAGTTTCCCAATATTAGATCTGTTCTTATTAATTTCGTAAGGAGGATAGTGAGAGAAGGCATTCTTTTAGGCAAAAGGTGATTCTTCAGATTCTCTTGAGAGAGTAATAAAATTAATAATTGCTTTTAGGCAGCATTGTGCCTCGACTGACACGACTAATCTCTAATAATATAGTAAAATTTTATTTGATCTTGGGATAATTTTCTGACTGTTTATTTCAGATAGGTCGTTTTCAGCGGCCAATGAAACTGTTAAAAGACTACAAACTTGTCTCACAAAAACGAGAAAGGGGGAACGAGGGAAGAAAGAGCTAATGGTATTTTCAAGTGCACATTTTGGAAATGAATAGGACTACACAGCACTTGTTACACCTTTCGTTGTATCTAATGATCTGCTTCTTTTATAGACTAGTTGAATGCATGTTTTTAATTGATAACTCCACACCATTGGCGGTTTAGCTTTTTACTGATTCTTAACTTAGTCATCGCTTCTTTTTCGTTAAGCCGCACTAGCTTTACTAAAAATAACATTATTTAAACTTGCATGATCCGAAATTAAGTAATTATTTTCTAGAGCAATACGATGATTGATTTTGTCTTTTTTTTTCAAACTGGACATGGTTTGTTGCAAACACAACCATAATGCAGTTACCCTCATCATCCTCATTTAGTCTTCAAGAGCAAATTTTCTTGAACAAAAAGACAGCAATGTCGTTTCAATTTCAGTTCTTTAAAGTTGACTCCCTGTAATTGGTACTCACTTCCAGTTTTTAAACTCGGTAAGTCATTATTATATAATAATAAACCTGCAAAGCTTGCAACTCATAGCGAAGCAGACTCCCAAATTTGAGAACCCTCTAGTCTAGCTGACCTTTGACTAATCAGTTTTAAAATTACTAGCAAACAAGCCTTTTTGGTCACCTGTCGATTGGTGAAAACAGAATTTGGAAATTCCCAGCCGTTCTCGAGTTATTGCTCGGACGGACGGACAGACAGACACCATGAAGTTAGTAAGTGACTCCACTTCGCTTTGCCACTTAATAATAATAATAATAATAATAATGCCCCGTATTGGACATGGCCTGCGAACTGAAAAGTTGATTCTCTTATATGATCGCCCACCGCGCTTTAGACGACTTCTATTATTACCCCTTGTTCGAAATGAACACAGGTACTCAATTACTTTTAGTGATCATAATGGTGTGAAGGTTTATATCTTTTTGACTCTTAGCAGCTCTTGATCCTTGATTTGCGTCATAAGGTCAACTGTAACTAAGAGTTCATGCTCAACATTTGTGAATCTTTGTATTTCTTCAGATTCATTTTCTACTTCCAACTTCTTATTATAACCAACGATCAGACTGATTTTCAACTACTTAAGTATGTCTTTTTGCAAAGACATATTTTTTATTGTCATTTTTAAACGTTTGTAAACCATTTGCTTTGGAAGCTTTCAGAGAACCAATAGCATTTCGTTAAGTTTCTAGTAATTTAACCCAACCGGGTGCCCGGCCGTCCGGGTGCCCATCGACATATATTTTGTTGAATCGTTTTTCCCTTAAAAAATTCGGCAAAAACTTCCCGGTTCTCCACGATTCGACCGATGCACTGAAAACGTTTTTTATTTTTTTAATGAACAAAATTCTATCATTGAAAAAAGTACACGTATAGTCCAACATTCAAAATAATAGAATTCGTGTAGTATATCATAAAACTAAAATATTTTTATACAAAAAGGAGTAAACTACAAATAAATAAGTTATAATAAATTATATTTATTTTTAATTGTTTAACAAATACAATTAATATAATAATAACTGTAACATTACACAATTCTATCATTACAACTCCAACCATCCTGCCAGTGTTGTCTCGTGGTTGAACTGCAATCGGTTTATCGAAGTAGCTTTCGATCGCCAGTTTTGTTGAATGTTGAAGCTCGTTCTTCAATCACGGTTATAGCTGGTTATTCTGCGAGTTATCGGAAGAAAAGTCTCCGTTAATTGGTTTTATTATTTTGGTTTATTATTTTTATAATAAACAATGTAAGCAGTAAGAGAGATAACGTCAAGGATGTTGTAAAAAAGTTAAAGGCCATCTGCCCGTTCGCTGTTGCATAGTGTACCTGACGCACATTTGATCCATAGTATCGACGCCGGCTTTGGTTTTATTATAAAAAAGAATAATTTCTGGTTTTTTGATGTACTGGATCAGACGTTTTAGCATAATCATGCATTGTGCAGAATCACAGCTTTATTTTTCTTCGGTGCATAAAAACAGATTGTAACTTTTCGTGGAAGCCAAAAACTGTCGACAACCGTCCTCTTGTTTTTGATTCTTTCATTTCTTGAAGGAATGTACGGTTTTTTTTTCAAAGTGCCAACAAGAGTGAGGTTCCAAGAAAAAAGACTTTTAGGTATAGGTAACGTTGTAAAAAATCTATTCGTATTTATGTTTCGGCCAGATCCTTTAAAATCGACTCTTTCTCCTTGGTTGACATCTCGAATATTACCAATTTTGCCGGTATAAATAATTCCTTTGGGCCGAAAACCATTTGCTGCATCACATATCTACCATACTTTTATGCCATTTAGCAGGATATGAAGGCATGTTCTGAGTAAACTTGTTCTCTAGGAAAGGAAAGAGTTGCTCATCGATAGTTAAATTATGTGTTGATTTATAGATTGCAGCCAAGTTTGCATTCGTTATGTTCCATATATCATAAATTGGTGCAGCTTTGTCATTGGCTGCTCGTTCACGTCGTGTAGCATGATAATAAAATCGTATAAACCGTATAATTGATTTGAATCGTTGTCGTCCCATCGTTTCACGGTACAAAAGGAATAATGTTTTTTTCATATATCATTTACATGATCGGTATTTGAATTATTTGCACCAGCACAAACCAAAATTGCAAAAAATGCATACATTTTTTAGGGCGTTACTTTTTTTCACACGCGTGGCTCGTTTTCAGCATGCTTACTCTTATACTTTTTATATTCAGCTTCCGCTTTTTTGTTTGTGCAACGTACGATAACATAAACCATTTTCATATATATTTTTTTGAACGTATCAGAAATCGATAACATTTCTGTACTTCTGTGAGGCCCAGCCCTTTGTCTGACAACATTTCTTGAAGGAGTTTGAGGATTTTGTTACATAGTTTTATTCCAAACAATTTTCTCTTTAGTCACAAACGTTGTTCTGGCGCTGCCTGAAACATATTACAATTTTATGTAAAAAAAGCATTTTATTTACATCTATATATTTACTATACTCACACAAACATATACATGTATGTATACTATTGTACACACGCAGTAATAAAAAATAAGTGTTACCTTACGATGATTTAGCAGCTACATCTTCACCCTCCTCCTCAGATTCACCTTCACTTTTGCCATCTACTTCTTCTTCTTGATTATCGCACTCATTTTCACTATCTGTATGTTTAGCAAACTATTCCTTATAATCACTTTCCTCTTCACTTATTCGACGCTGCAAGAGCACCCGTCGAAAGCCAGTCGTCGTCTTCACTATTAGAAGAAGTCAAAGCCTCTTTATCTTCCTCGCCTTTCAAATATTTACTCTTTCGGCATCACTCAATCCAAACAGTATATACATTTATGCATTAGAATAATATTACACTCAAATATATAACATAAGTAATATGTTTTAAGTTACCTTAAAAATTCCGTTCTTGATAATTCTTCCATCTTTTTGCATCAAATTGTATGAAATGCGCGAATTAAAATTATTCGTCAGTTATTTTACATTCGCAAATAATAAAAACTAAATCAAAGTTTATAAAAGACGTTAAAAAATACACACAACACACGAAAATATTCGAGCTCATTTAGTACTCAGTGCGCCAAGCTTCACTATACACTATACGTCCTAGTTCTTCGAGTGAACGATAGAAACAAAACTAAACTGCCTTCCAAATGCATAAATTCGTTTCAAAGGTATTCTAGAATATTCCTTAGTTACAAAAGAATATAGACTCCTCTTTCTGTTTACCTTTTCATATCAACGCATATGGCTTTTACAAAATGAAGAAATTTACGGTCGTTGTATATAATAATATTATTGTATTTAGCTTGAAATACCTTCGCTATCCATAAATAAATCCATATCAAGTTGCAGTAGAATGTTACCTACAAATTTATATATGAGTACCCGGGTACCTCGGTTTGCCAATAGTTAATTTATTTAGTTGGTTACACACGGGTTAAATTTGTTAAGTAGGGAAATTGCAACCATGCCCATTACTCTAAGGGTTTAGAAAAAGCTCGTGAGTGATAATAGACACCCAGAGAGGGGGAGAGAGGAAGGAAGGAAGGGAGGGAGAGAGAGAATTAATTTCTATGTGCTTATGCATACTTAAAGATTGTAACGGCCACCTCCAAGAATATGAGTCTTTCTGCATGTTATGCAAGGAGAAGGTTGTCAGAAGTTCGAGACAATTTTAGCGGTTTGCCCGGTGCCCTAGATTAAATTGTCGAGGTTGTATTATTGTTCTTAGCTGTTTGCAATTATCTTAACTTTACATACAGAGTAGAGGATAGGAGACTTTACAAAACTATGATGTATCTACATCTATATTTTTTATAGATCTCCTAATTTGTAGAAAATGTAATTGCGCAACGGTGTTCACAAACACGTTCGTTAGACTGTATTTGGAAGATTTATTTTGTTTTTAAGATGATTTAAATTTGAAGAGAAACCGATAGATTTCTGAATAAATTCGCGAAACAGGAGTTTTGGTCAAAGTAGATAATACAAATATCGGCTGTAATGTCAATGCCCTGTAAGGGTAAGTATCCTTGCAAAATGGTTAAATTGCAAGGTATTAGTATGTCTATAGAACATATTTAAATCTCTTATAAATATAGAAACTTACCATAATAATATTCCAATTTTATCTTTGGAGAAAGACGAACGTAGTGTTAAGTGATTGACCAATCAGAGTGAATTTAAATAGCGCTTTAAGTAGAACTTAGATATTTACTTGTTAGTAGTTTGTTTATGATAAAAATGTGATTCATATTTCAAAATTCTAAGTGCAATTTGATGGATCGGGTGAATAAACCATCGTTACAGGATGTAATAGCCTCAGCAAAAATAAAATGATTAGCATTGATCTTTTAATATTTGTGTTCTTTAAAGACTCATAACGGATATAACTATAAGATTAGATCTTTTCCAATACTTTTTTCGCGTAGATGGTTAAACTTTACAAAACGTACATTGCTTCTTATAGAATGACAGTTTGTGTAGCAAGAATTGCTGTTTTATTGTAAGTTGGTTGAATAATAGTAGAGTTTAGATTTGAAAAAATGCATGCGCTTAAATTTTGAGTAAGTTAGGAAACCATTTTGTTTTTATTTTGGTGCTTTTACAGAAACTTTTATTGAAAATTCTTCACCAGCCGACCGACAAAACCATGACTAATTCTGTTGAACTGTCTACTTTATTTATTATGTTATCGTCTTTACCGTAATAGTTTATGAATGATAGTTAAATATATAGGGTGGATGAGAAATAACTAGACATTAAAAATTAGCTATAGAACTTTTAGTATCATTGGAGTCATAAAAGAACAGTCTTTAAATAAACTATAGTACATAGGATTTCATATGTCCCGCGTCGATAGTGCAGACATCGGTTGTGAGAGGCTGTCCATGCAACGTAAACAAAGATGGCCTACTACACGACTGCTCAGAAGCGGATTAAGATCACAACACGCTATGAAGTGTGGAATTACATTGTTTTTGGTAGCGTACAATGAAAAGGGGGAATGAAACACTACGTCAGGCTTGACGTACAATGCAAGAAAAAATGTCCACTTATACATATCTCGGTCTGTGGAGAATATGACAACAATACCGACCTCATGAAAGTCCAGATATTGTTTCCAAAGTCTTGCACACTGGAGGACTTGTAGGCAAGAGGTTTTTAGCAATACCCCGAACGACTTCGTTTAGAAGGCTATACATTTCATCCATGGCCATTTGCAGAAACCGGATTTTACCTTAAAATTTTACAATTTGTTTTAATTTTACTGCGTAATAAGGTATGTGTACAATTTGATTCAGTAAATTTGTAATGGAAATGCGGATTTTATTATTAATTCTTACTGCTTAGTTGTGATCCTACATATAAAAATAAAATAAATAAGTAAAAAAACAATGATATGCTTTTTCAATTATACATCTAATGTAATTCTTCAATTTTGTTAATAGTAGGATTATATATTACTATAAAGAAAACATTTTTGGTTTTATTTGAATTATATTACTAATTTCCACTGTAAAAGTATATCTACACATATATTTTTCAAAACGTTAAATAATAAGTTAATAGAGGTACTTGGCAATAAAGCACACATTCTAAGATATATTTTTACGATATTTTGGGCGTAATCATACACATATCAGTTTGCAGGAAAAATTACTAACTATTTTTAAATCGACTAGGTATACTTTTGTAAGACTATTTGAATTTGGAAGACTTATATGAATCCGCTACAACGAGTAATAAACAATATAAATACATTTTTAAGTACAACATAAGCATGGACTTGAACTCCAAGGCATACAAATTTAAAAGCTTTTAAATCAACATACTTGTCAGGCCCTTCTTTGCTTTTAGAAATAATTGTTGTTGTGAGAACAAACACCCATTCCCTTAAAAATCAGGTTTGTTTAAAAAAAAAGAACAACAGTTTTTTTTAAAAGTATGATTATGTAGTAAATGTCGCAAAGTTTTTATTTTTAGCGAATCCACAAACGGATTTCTTTTTGTGCAAATCATTTTGTTTTCTTTAAAAATTACACGAAAAATTTAAACAGAAATTTTTTTTAATGTGCCATAGAAACCATAGTTTTATAAAAAAGAATCTGTGAGGCCAGTTTGTACAAGTAAAGATTAACATAAATGATATTTAATTACAACTTTATGATGCAAAAAGAGAAAAAGGTGATAGTATTATACTTTGAATTTCTCATAAAGTTATGTAATAGAAACTTTGACAGGGCATATAGAGTTTCTCTCGAATTTAATATTTCGCAAAGTCAACAGCATCGTAGGTGAAATATGGTTTTTGAAGATAAACACATGCTAGTTTCTGTGCAAAAAAATAGATCCCTAAAAAAATGGTGACAGTTTTGCTTAACGTCGGGAAACGTTTTAGCTTGACAATTGGTTCTAAAGGATGCGGAAGCGCCTATAGTATAGAAGAAAGGATTTTATAAGATTACAAAAATAAAGATGTATTACAAGTTTTTATTGGTTGCAGCTCGAAAAATAATTGCATTGTGAATCTTACCTACCTCATACAGTATTTTGACATTTTTGGTACCAATTTTATACAATATGTTGGATATTTGTTAGTCTTACATGTGTTATTAATTTTTTTACAGGGATTTTTCTTGATGACGACCTGGAAAGCCTTAAGGTCTTCTGGTGAGTTTCCTCCTCTGCGACTCTTAATTTCCGTATACTATGAGTAGTAACTGAGTTTAAAAGTCATACTAGAGATACCCTTGGATATTTAATGTAGTGGTTTCTCCTTGCCTTTTACATTTCTAAGTCGTTCACCTCTTCCGGTTCATCCACCTTTAGGGGCGATTTTTTATCACAAGCGCAAGAGAGTGTCCTGTTCTTTATTTGTTTCTCCATCTACAGTGTGGCTGTTGATAAAACAGAGAGGAGACTGTTTATATTGGCAATCATTCGATGCTATGTAGTCTGGGACTGCTTATTCAGCATATTTGCAGTTAATCTTCATATATGAAGATCATCGACTATCTGCCACCTGTGACTCTGCTAGTAGCCTGTAGCTTAGTCTCAGCTTATGCACAGTAATGGGCATAAAAAAGTCATATTTATGCTTTGTTTCGCATACAGCAGTTTATGGTGTACCATTCATTCCGGTAGTACTATAAATCTAAAATTACTAAATGGCGTTAAAAACAACCAAAAGGTTAAATAAATAAATGTCTATATAACAACAAACAATGACGTTAACAACACAGATATGCAGAGAAAATGATATTTGTTATAAAAGGAGTAATATAACTTGATATATTTAATACTTAATGGAATATACAGAAATGTAGAGTCGTCTTTCATAACATACATAGAAGAAATTTTCAATTGGATATAAGTCCGGCGATCTACTTAGCTATTTCAAGACTTGAACTTATTCTTTATTTAGCGAATTATATTTCATATGCAGACATTGTGTTTTGAAAAACGTCATGATGTCTGTTTTTACCTATTATCTCTTTCACTCGAAGAAGTTTAATACCATCTTTGTTCAGACATTTAAGTACTTTGCATCTGTCCCCGTTTTTCATAGCCGCCAATTGGTACTTAACATTAAATAGTTTGCTTATAGGTCATTATTCCATCTGTTTCTAAAATGAAAATTTGTTTTATTAGAGCACTTTCTTTCAAACATAAATACAAATTAAGAAAGTCTTATAAATCGTTGGTCGAGTGACGATAATAAAATTGTTAACTACAAATATATCGCATTTTAACGAGAACGAGTGCAAAAATATTCATAAAAGTGCGTAAGAATAGTAATCAAGGAACGTAGAATTCAAAGTAAGCAGTTATTATAGTAGGAATAGGATACAAATAGATCTAATATAAACAATTTAGTAAAAAGCGAGAATCAGCTGCGGCTCTGATAAGAGAGAGGTCGTGACGGGTTGATTGGGGCTACGCTATTTACGCGGGGTTGCGGCAGCTAGCAAACGACCAGGTAAAAAAAAATAAAGGGACGTGCTCGGAACTTTTGAAATTATTAGAATTATTGAATTCTTGAAATTTTTGAGACGCGACGAAAGATAAATTATCTTGGGGAAAAATAAAGAAGTAACACCAGGAAATATTATAAGGAAACTGATACAGGTAGAAGACAAAATAAATGAGACACAAATCAACAAGCAGTTAAAAAATTTACAGAAAACTATAAATCACCAAACAATCAAGACGGAAAAGATAGAAAACAAATTAAAGAAAGGAAATTTAATAATCCTTGAAATTTAATCAAAATTGCGAGAAAAGTATCTTCACTTTTGATGACGGACAACGAGATAGATTTTATAAATAGACTAGAAGTGCCCCCCCAAAAAAAACAAACCAATAAAAGTTATAATCATAACAAAATTGAAGAACTGGAAATATTAAGATACTCAAACAGACTGAAGAAAAAAATTAGGAGTAAGTGAGAATCTGGACAAGAAGACAAGTAAAATGAAGAAACAATTAATTACTCCCCCAGATGATAGAAACCAGGCAAAGAGGGATGCAAAAAATAATTATAAGAATTAAATTAGTAGTAAAGAAGATCAAAGATATTAAAGAACATAGTAGAGCAGAGAATAAAACAACAAAAACCGCGAGCAAAGAAGAAAAAGAAAGATCTGCAAATCAGGAGAACACATCGCAGAAGAAATACCTAAGAAAAAAATTAAACACAAACTAAGTTAGTATACATCGTAAGAGAACAACGAGGATTAGAAGAAGATGAATGAAATAAAACACTCAGAAACATCACGAAGATGATATATTTCAAAAAACTAATAGGATCATATGAGGAACGAGTACATAAGGGAGACTACCCGACAACCACCAGTACTAGATAAAATAAAAAAAAAAACAGTTAAACTGCTACGGGCATATTACAATAATGGACAGTGAAGGATTACCAAAAAGAATAATGGAAATGAGAAAACCAACAAGAGGAAGGAGAGGTAGACTAAGAAGAAGATGGTTGGACCAAATAGAGAAAATAGAAAGATCAAATCATTAACAGACATGAATATTCTAGCAGGGGACAGGAAAGCTTGGAAGAACAGGGTGAAAGAAAGACGGACCTACAAACCGACGCCTAAATGGGCAGAAAAAACCTTGAAAGAAAAAGAATAAGTAGTAATTGTCGGCAATAGGCCGAAAGAAGCAAAGGGAGTTTGTGTCAAATAAGCGAGAAGTTTGACACGTTCTATAAGACGCAGAACTCTCAAATGGTTGACATAAACCACCAAACTATTTACTAAGCTCTACCTGCGTTCTAGCCTGCTAAAGTTCCTTCACAATGGAGTTTTGGATGTCAATAGGCAACTGAGGATCTGTACGAATTGAAGAAATTACTATAAACAGCAGCATTCGTAGAAAATGTACAAAAACTGTTTAATATTGTACAAAAGGTGCAAATTCATTGGCGTTGAAGATTATCCCATAATCAGAGGTTTTCGATAATTATAAAGAGCGCTTTTTTTAAAAATTGTTAATCAATCCTGCTTACTGAAGTACCACATGTCAAATAAAATGGCTAAACCATTTAAAACTTATTGGTTCCATCTATACTGAAATAGATTAGAAATATTACAACTTTTGTTAAAGAAATCCAATAGGACACTCTATTTTTGTTTACTTTATCTACAGATGTACTGATTTACTAGAATGTTGTAAAGGACAGTTAAATTATTTAAAGTCTTAAATTATTTACGACTGTTCATGAAAGTGTTGCGATGTTTGAAAAGACTATTCAAAAACTCATGTGATAATAATGCATACCTTTAATGCCAGTATTTTCTCTGACAATACCCAGCTGAAATAATAAACTGACGTGTTTGAATGAGAGTCAAAAAGTTATTGTTTTTAAGCAGCATCATCAGAAAATCACAGACAATTCCACAGCTACCAACTTAAAGCGGAAAGATCATTTAGAACAGTTTTACAAAACATAAACCCATCGTTTGGTAAAAAAATATATTAAAGAAAGAGTTAGAAGCTCTTGGACACATAGCAATGAATAAAAACATTTTGTTATAGAAAATCTAAAATAGCTCTCTCACTATTTTACAGTTCATTAAAACTAAAGTCCAATAATAAGGACTTATACATCATATCCAAGCTCAGAGAGGATACCCCAGTGCGTTAAATGGCAGCGGTGTGAATATACCCAAAGGTTCTGCTTCAGGTAACCTAGAAGCACAAAATGGGCACGTATCCATAAAAGCAAAGTATGCCAACGAAAAGAACGCATTAGATACTTTAAATGTGTTCTATTGCAACGGTAAGCATCTCGAAAATTATAAGGGTTGCGCATTATACAAGGGATTACAGAAGAAAACTTGCCCATTCTCAAAAGTAAAACAAACAATTGATAATAAAGCTAGTAACATTAGTAAAATCTGATAAGGATTATTATAAACTCAAGCGAGTAAAAAACGAAGCAACAATCTATGCAACAGCTACTTCGCACATCCTCAACAATATCTAACAAACAATGGCTTAAAAATATAATAGCTAGAATGATGGAGAAGATGAGTACACTACTAAATCCCCTTATAAGTACGTTTAGTATAATGTCTTAATCTTCTTAAAATTGTAGAATGTAGCGCCAACGGTTTGGATAGTTATACCCAAGAAGTTAAATACCTTCCCATAATATGTATTTTCGAAACCCACTTTATATCCAAAAATTACCTTAAAACACCGATTATATTATATACGATACACAACAATAATGCGGAAAAGAAAATGTGGTAATACAATTATTAAAATGAACATACAACACTATGAACTGTTAAAATTTTCTAAAGCCAACCTCCAAACTACTAGCAAAGTAATTAAAGACAATTCCGTTAAGATCATCATCTCTGTTGTATATTGGCTTCCAATTTATGCAATTAACAAAGAATAATTCATAAATTGCTTCTTTATATCAAGGGATCGGTACATATCAGTTAGAAATGTTAATGTAAATCAAATCCACTGGGGTTTTCGTCCAAATACCCCAAGAGGACTGCAGCTATTGAAGGTCGTGCATGAGAAACTACGTACTGAACAAAGAAACGTCAGACCTGTTAGATTTCTGTATGTTTAAAAGATTGTCTTCAAATTGTTTAATAGCTAGATCTTGTCTAGACATCTACCATGATTATAGTTCTATCCGAATTACTTTTAAATATCAAAATTAATACGAACTAGATTAAACTTAAAGAAGTCTTTGAATTTGATCCTATTCTTAAATCCTAGGAAAAATTTCAAATGAGAGAAGGAAGATGACCACAATGAGTTTTAGTGCCACCTTAAGGCAGCAGAAAGTAGTGCAAATAATCCTACTATTTAAACCAAACAGACGAATTTGGTTTTCGACGACAACATTTCACTGTTAAACAGATACAGACTTGTTATTAAAATAAGACATTATTTGAATAGTATGGCAGCATTTATGAATTTAAACCAGAAATTTGATAGTGTAGTACTTAGGTCTATTAAAGAAAATCAAACGTAGTCTACCACATATATTCCTTGCGATAATTCAACCTTACCTCACTAATAGATACTTTCTGGTGAAATTTGGAGATGCCGCCACATCTTTGTTGCCTTTTATTTGTAGAGTTCCCCCAAGGCAGTGTGCTGGGCCCAGTGTCATACCATATATACACAACTAGAAGTATGACACTTGCCACTTCTGGGGATGACATGGTATTAATGGCTTTATACTATAATATAATCCACTGGTTAGCTCGAGATATCCACAGAATTGCCTTAGCAAAATAGAAGAATGGATCAAAATTTGCTACATTTTAATTTGTTTATATATTTAAAAGAGGAGAGCAACTATTTTGGTATCCTTTTAAATAGACGACTAACATGGCGTCCACATATATGGTATAAGAAACTTTAGGTAATCCTCACCATTATAAAATACTACTGACTTATGGAACGTAATTTGTAACCCTCTCTTGAAAATACTTAAGCTACTCGTGCACAAGGTCTCCATCAAATCAACCTATAAAAACTAAGAATAATAACCAACGTCTCATGATTCGTACGATACGGGGTTTCACATTTAAGTCTCCAAGTAGATATGGTTCAAAAGACAATAAAAAATATATAGCATCAAATAGTAGAAAAATATCAGAAATCGACAAAATTCTTTAGCAATCGAACTCTTGATGATCCAATCAGAGAGAAGCTTAAAATTGTAGGACTCTCTGGATCTACTACAACGCTTTTAAGTCAACACTAATACACAGTGTAGAATTTTACTTAATTATCTTATGAAGAGAATAAACTTAATAAAAAAAAATATAGTTAAAGTAAAACTCTCTGTTCTGAGACCATCCAGTACTCCTGTACATTCAAGTTTATCTGGTACCATAAAGTTGTCTTTTTAAATTGTACAGCAAACAGAAGTACTACTGAGAGACATTATTCTATCTCCAAAAGTCGACAAAAACGAAGTGCAGAGAGTGAAGTTTGAAGTTAACTTTGTAATAATAATTTACAATAGGAGTTTACAGTCTGCTGCTTCTGAATGAAGGCAGTTCAAAATAAAGGATTAATAAAGTTGAAATTTTTCCATTTAGTTTAACATTTCTATTATGTCAGTTTTTGTATTTCTGGTGTTAATTTATGTTACTCAAATAAACTTTTTTATTAGGCACACTTTTAACAAATTTATCATCATTTTTTATCTATAGCATTGCTGCTGCCTGCATGATAAAAAATTTACAACCAAAAACAAAATTTAATTTTGTTTTCAGAAAATCAATTCTGGTGAAATACAAACACTAATAAAATATGTATTGCAACAAGCCTTAAAAATACTATAAATTTTGCCAAAACTTGCAAAGCAAAAATAAAAAATAAATAAATTTTGTTGCAATTATTGTTTCTGTCGTTCTATAGAAACATTATAAATGGGTACTATTTATAGGATTTGTCGCGCTCAGGTGTTTCTGGTGTTTCCACGAATTCTTAAATTTTATTGCTGGCCATAGATTTTTACTTTTCTGGGAAAAATTTATTGGATGACAAGCCGTGTTACTGCGGTTTATGCACAGTAAAACATTAATTTAATTTTTCCTGCTGATAACGAGTAGCGTATAGTGCAAATCTAATGTGTAGTAAGATAATATTAAGAATATGCTGATTAAAATGTTACGTTAAATTAAAAAATTAAAATGACATGAAAATTTCTATGAATTATTTTTATATTGCAGTTATACTGACATTAACTAATTTTTCTAACTATAATTAACTGCATGTCGTTCAAAGCAACTCCAACACATATTAATGCATCAGTATGTATGCATGTCCTAGGATGTCTATTAAATCTTCTATGTGGCTTCAAATCTGTTTCTTTTAAATTCTGCTTGTATTTTTGTGAATGGAAAATTGTAGAGAATTAAATCGAAAGTACTAAAAGGGCGAAAATATGATAACCTTAATATACGCCAAAGAATAGTATGATATAGTCCTATATAATAACTTTTTGTTCATAAATAATGTGAATTGATTCTTCTTCTTCGTTAGCTTTGTACCCATTTTTGCTTGTATACTTCTTCGAGATGTGCGTTCCATATTTACTAATTTCAGGCCCGCTGTTTTAATGTCATCGACCCATCTCATTTGGGGACGCCCCTTAATCGATAGTCATATGGTCTCCATGACATGATTTCTTTATCTTCTTTATCTTCTCTAGCGATGTGGCCGGCAACTTACTTTTGTTTGTTCTCGTATATAGGTGTTGATTTTTCTGTTCTTTAAGGAAATTTTCATCATTAACTTTTCCATGGCTGTTTGTGTTGTTTGAAGTTTATTTAAGTTACTTTTTGTCATAGTCTAGGTTTTCGCCCCATAACACATCACAATATACAATGCACGTGTTAAATATATTTGTTTTTAAATACAATGGTACGTTTTTTTTATTATTATAACTCCGCCATTGCCGGTCCTAAGCTCGGATGAGAAAGAAAGAGGGCTCCGCAGCCTACTATACCACGCTACCTGCGGCGAAAACACCGAGAATGCTCATGGATGAAACTTCAGTCAAGGACTGACAATCCCCGATTGGTAATTCACATCTCAAGTAGAGAGAGCCCTACGAGGGAGGGAGGGGGAATTCTCTTTTCAACGAAAGCGCGTAACAGAGAAAGAAACGAGAATAGAAGAAGAAAAAAATTAAGTTCAAAACATGTAACATTAGATCCTGGTTTAACAAAGAACAGGAAATAATTATGGAATTAAAAATAGCTAAAATAGACATATGCACTATATCCGAGGCAAAAAAGAAAGAAAAGGCCATTGAACCATACCAAAGCTACTCACTTATCTCCAATGAAGTAGAAGTCAGAAAAAGACAAAGAAGGAGTAGGTATAAAAACGACTATAATGACGCTATCATAGACTATAAATTTATATTATTGGGAGTACAAATTAATTCGGCCCGTTTTATTTGTGTCAAAAATTCATTTATTTCAAAACAGTATAAATAAACAGATTAATCGAAGTATTGTCCATTGCTGGCTACTACAGTTTCCCACCTCTCAGGCAATTTTCGAATTTCATCTCGAAAAAATATCTCGTCTTTTGAGGCGATCCCCGTTTGGAGCCAGTTTTCGATTTCTTTGAAAAAAGTGAACCGGTGACCTGCCAAATCGTGCTTCATCTGTCGGAACAACCAGTAATCAGAAGCAGCGATGTCCGGCTAATACAGTGGGTGCGGTAAAATATACCACTTGGGCGTTTCTAAATAATTTTTTACGACTTGTGCGATATGAATCCGAGCGTTACCATGCAAAAGAATAACTTTGTCGCGTCTTTCCTCGTATTGTAGCCTTTTTTTATCGTAATGGCCGGCTTAAACGAATCAATTGCAGTTTATACCGATCGCCTGTCATGGAATCACCAGGTTTTAGCAGCTCATAATATACAACACCCATTTGGTCCCACCAGATACACAACATGACTAAAATCACCACTCTTGAATAATAGAAACTATTTCCGAGACGGTTTATCAGTCGGAGCATTGTCATCGTAAACATACACAACCTCCCGTAAATGCTGCTTAGTTACCACAAATTTCGACATTTTTAACACGATAAAAAAATAGGTGTTTTGTATAAAACTCAAAGCAATATGAACTGCATATTATTCACAGATGTACAACCTCTCTGAAACACCGCAATCAGGTGTCACTATGAAACATTCATAACAGCCAGAGCCATTTTTTGAAAACAGACCGAATTAATTTGTACTCCCAATAGTAGGCATACTCGCATTAACATTGAAGCTAGACAACAATAAAGTTACATATCATATTAAAACAATTCTAGACGAAACACTTCAAAGCGATCCCATATTAAGAGTAGAAAACTTAAATGGCCGTACAGAAATTAACGTAATCCCAAGCAAAGTGTTCAGGTTTAAGCAGACTATCGTATTTTCAATTTAGAACAAAGAAATTTCAATCAAAAGGCCAAAAAGCTGAAAGATACTCAGAGTGAAAGCGGATGCTACGTAGAAGAGAAAGGGTACGTACGAACTGCGGCGAGAAAATAGTAAAGACCTTCCTTACAGTAATAACCAATTTTTTTTCCTGCTGCTATTTTTATGTTTCCGTTTTAATTGTGTTTCCGGAACAAATGCTTGGAAATAAGCGAGAGGCCGGGGGTCGTCCATGGAGGATGGGGTCGCTGGTCGCCTTGGAGCGAGTGTTCGAGGACCTGCGGCTCGCCACCCCCTTGTAATAGAGGGGAATACTGCATCGGCGAACACACGCAGCATAGGATATGCAATATAGAAGTGTGATAAACATTCCATGACAACAAGAAATATCTTATCTTTTCAATTTAGCTCTGCGAAGTCGATCAACCGTCATTTAGAAATGTGCAATATGCAGAGTTCAACGACTGGGTGACTCTTAATTCATGAATATAATTATCGGTCAGTCATTTTGTTGTGCCCAATGGAAATGGATGCTCTGCTGCAGAAATCGGCTCCCCGGGGTTGTAATTAGGGGAAATCGAGAAAGCGAAGAGAAGAGTGTGGGCGAAAAAAAGACAAGTTACCCCAATCTTTGCTGAGGGGCCGATCGGAAACGTCATTCCTGATGTGGGTCCTTCAGCTGGTTGTGTACGAGGTTTACAACAGAGTTTTTCTATTTTTCTCGCCGGGTCAAGTACAAAAGAAAACAAACCGAGTTTTCTGTCGACAAATAACGACTCCCATATACGCAATCGGTTTACAACAAACGACCTCCGGGATGTGAAAACTTCTGCTACCAATCAAATGCGCCGGCTAACTCTCAGTCAAAACAGTTTTGTACACACGAAAAAATTAAAGTCGGTCGAACGTTTCCAAAACCATCATGGCTACACCAAAACGGCCGTAACACTTCCGCTTTTTTAGCGATGTCACCACGCAGGCGAACCAGGCGCTGCGGCTATTTCTAATTAAACAAAACGTACAGAGAAAGCCACAAGACGACCTACCCTATTTTAAAACTCAAATAAAAATAATTGGTAATTGGCCCACAATTAAAGGTTTAACGAAAATATATGCAACGACAATGGAGATATCCTCACTCACTTTGCATAGAAAATAACTTAAGAATAAATAACGACTTCTTAGATCATAAAATGGGATACAAATATACTTGAAAGAACACGAGTGGACAACGCTTAGTAACAGACTACATCATATCAAACAAGCAAATACATATGTCACAAGTACTTGATGTTAGAATAATGAACTCAAAAACATCCGCAGTAATCACAAACTGCTGTTAGGTAAGATAAGAATGAGAATACCGAGATCTAAATTTAAACAACCTATTTGCCAAGAAAAACTGAACATAGAACTACTTCAGGACGAAAGTATAAGGCAGTTATATGAACAAAGACTAAAAGGGCATATTTATAATAACAAAATAATCCCAAATGAATTACTAAACTCTCAATGGTTAAAAATAAGAACAAATATAATAAAAACATTGAAAAAAGCATTAAGGAAAGTAAACATCACACAACAATCAAAACGTCGAACACCATGGCTTTGTGACGAAATAAAAATGTTAACAAAAAATAAGACAGGCATTTCTAAAATATAATCAGTATCAAACTATCAAGGAATATGAACAATGTAAGATAGTCAGAAACGAGGCAGATATCAAAAAATTAGAGCAATAAAGGACAGAAACAGGTATGGAGAATGTTAAGGAACCGAAGGAAAGAGGTAAAGGAATATGTACAAACTAATGAGATATCCAATGAAACATGGGTATAATAGGTACTTTAGGACGTTACACATAGCAGAGGAGCCCATAATATAAGACATAATAGATAACATACAGATTCTAGTGAATGTGAATTAAGAAGAGGTAAATAGAGTAATTGGTATGGTAAGGCTCTACACCCTGCGTGAGAGCACGACTTGCGAACTGAGAGGTTAAGGCTCTCATACTTTCGCTCTCTCTGCCCGGTCGTCGCGCACCATTTTCTGATGCGGGGTGAGGTGGTCTTAGACGACCGCCATTATTTCCCCTTGATCAAGCGAGCGTAGGTACTCGATTATTTTCAGTGACTGAATAGGCCACCCGCCAGGCATCAGAGAGTTCCGGGAATAGAACCCGGGTCTGTCCGCAATGCAGTCCGTGCCTCAACCACTTGGACCACTCTGGTTATCAAATAGAGTAATTCGAACACTATATATAATAAAGATAACCTTCAGCGGCTATTATTTAAATTTAGTAAAGCATGTGAGACGTTTAGATTAAAAGTGTCGGACAAGAAAACCAAAACAAACAACCGCTATGTTGCAAACTCAAATTATCTGGTTCTGTGGTAGGGCAAGTAATGTCAATGGAATATTTAGGCATCAAAATCACAAGTCACGCAATATTGACAACAGAGGTTAAATATCAGGTCTAAATATCTGCATGCCTAAATAATACCATATGGGACAACAAACATCTAAATCGGGAGACTAAATTTAGAATTTATAAATCAATCTTAAGACCGATTATAACCTACACAATCGAGACAAGATCAGATACGGTAAAAACCAAACACTGGAAACAACGGAGATGAGGACAATACAAAAAATTATGGGAGTAACTAAACTTGACCACTTAAGAAGCGAGGAAATAAGGCGAAGCTACAAAGCTCAAAAGATCGACGAGTGGGCCAAAAGAAAAAGATCAGAATAAAATAGTTATACATCTGGAATGGAAGACACCAGGAGGTAAAGAACGTTAGAGAGATCTGTTGCTTAGAGGGAGACGACCACCGGGTACACCCAGAAAAAGATGGAAGGATGAGTTGGAATAAGACAATTAAAGTTTCAAGAGTAGATAACCATATGATATATATATATATATATATATATATATATATATATATATATATATATATATATATATATATACTTTTCTAGATTTTCTTGTTATTATCACGACATCGTCAGTATAATTTACCATAAATGGTTAAGAATTTTGCCATTTATAATCATTTCCGTATTTTACCAGTCTACTTTTTTAAATTTGTCATCGAAGGTAAGGTTGATCAATTTTGGTGATAGATTGTCTTTTGTTTAACACCTCTTTTGAGTTGGACTGGATTTGTTGTTTCGTTTATATGCTAGGCTGCATTCGCTTTATTGCTAATTCCTTGCAACGCTTGTATGTATTGGCTGTTTATTCTATAATTTTTTAGTGCTTGTTCAACTGGTCATGGTTGTATGCTGTCAAACGCATTTTCGTAATCGACAAATGTCGAGTGAATTGATATGTTATATTCAGGTTGATTGTTGTTTTATTTTACTTTTATTTAACTCTCTATAGAATTCTTTATTTATTAGGTAGTGTATTTGCTTCGTGGTTAGGTTGTTTATTAGAAATTTTCTTTGTTATTTTCTAATGTTTGTTTCACTAGTTTTTTAAATTTAGTTTTTTATGGCCCGTTTTCTTAATTTGTTAACTTTTGTATATTCAAGTGTTTCTTTTTAATTTTTTTTTTGTATTCATCTCTTCTTTGCTATTAAGTGTTTCGTGTCGTCACCAATTTCTTGCTTTTTTTATTACATTTTTGTTTGTTGCTTTTATGCTGTTTGTTATAGTTTCTACCATTTGTTTGTTTATATTATCAACGTTGTTTTGGCCACATTCATATAAGTACGCGTTCATTAGTCTTTTATTATCTCTTGTTGATATTCACCTTTCACTTTTTTTAGTTCTTATTTCCAGTTTTTTATTTATATTTATTATGAATCAATACATTCTGTTATCACTTCCTATATCATTTAACACGTTGTCACCTTTTATTATGTACCCTAGGTACATTTTAATAACACAATGAGGGTGAGGGAGTATGGAAAAAATGATGTCTGGACATGTGTGGATCTGTGAATGTGTCCGAGCGATAACTCAAAAACAATTCGACCAACTTTGACCAAACTTCACACACACAATCAGTAGATATATAGGACCTTCCCTATTAAATTTGAGCACCAACGGTTAATAATTAATAATAATAATAAAAACATAACTTTAAAAAGAACAATAATTTCATTTACTACGGTACATAGGTCCAAACATTTATGTTTTTATTTTTTGTCATGGAAGTAGGTCTATTTCGTTCTTTGTCTTATCTTTTTCTTCATCTGTATAACTGCTAGTAAGTGCATAAACTTGTATTATCTTCAGTTTTATATTGCTATAACTCTTATAGTTATATATGTTATTCTGTCTGAGACTATTTTGTATTTTTCTATGTCTGAATGCTATATTTTTGTCACTTCACTATAAGTGATCTCCTTTATACAGGGTGGAGCAGATAAACCGCATGTTTTCGCAATTGGATAACTGAAATCTGGTTTTATTAAAAAAAATTAATAAAAACTTGCATTCAGTAGTAGAACTTTTATTTTATTTTTGAAATCTATACATACATACTATCTACATACGTTAATTAGATTCGAAAAATAATGTCTTAGAGACGACGCCCTTCTTTCCGGATGCAAAGTTGATCCTCTCCTGAAAGTTACGCACGGTTCTCTCTATCATGTTGTTCGGTGTAGCGTCAATTTCGTGACGAATGGAAATCTTGAGGTCATCGACTGTGCGGGGCTTGTTCATGTATACTCTTGATTTTAAGTAGCATCGCAAAAAGAAGTCACACATCGACAGATCAGGTGAGCGAGGGGGCCAAGCAACATCACCAAATTGAGACATTTGTCGAAGCACCTGCATGGATGCTCTCGCCGTGTGAGCTGTGGCACCATCCTGTTGGAACCACATTTCCCTCATGTTCACTCGATGCCTTTCAAGTTCTGGACGAAGAAAGTTGTTTAACATTTCGACGTAGCGCGTTGATGTTACAGTCACTGCAGTTCCTCCCTCTTCAAAAAAGTAAGGTCTAACAATCTCTATCTTGGAGATGCCGCACCACACTGTTACTTTTGAACTGTGGAGAGGTTTTTGGTGTAGTTCATGTAGGTTTTCCGACGCCAGTACCGACAGTTCTGTACATTAACGTAACCGTCTAGATAAAAATGGGCTTCACCACTCATGAATACTGTGATATCTGCATCTTCAGTAAGAATACCGCCCATTATGCGACAAAATTTCTGCGCTGCACATTCACTTAGCTGCTGGACAATCATTATTTTGTACAGGTGCAATTTAAGATGATCATATAAGATGCGATGAAGCGAACGAAGCGACCTACCCAGCGATATAGCCTGTCGTCTGAGAGGATCGTTTCGGACTAGCAAGAACTGTTCGTTATCTCTCTGTCTACATTTCTCGGATTTCGAACTGAACGGGAAGACCAGGTAATTTCTTTTTCATCACAGATCCAGTACTTCTAAACGCTGAAACCCATGGGAGTATAGTGTTTCGATCTGGAATTGCATCTCGACGTCCGACATTAAAATTTCGACGGAAAAGACGTTGAACCGTGACCACAGAATAATTGTTCCTAAAGAACTGCTCAGCAGCGAGCACACGATGCTCTACGCTCCAACGCTCCATAGCAACTGAAACTGCATTGTCTGAGTAGTCTGCCAACGGTCGCTCAAGGTCAAAAACATGCTCTTTCTCTGCTTTACCCTGTACATTAGATGGTTCCTTCAAGCTATCATATTCTTCTTATTTCTTTGTACATTAGCTGGTAAACCATTCAAGACTATATTCTGGGTTTTGCTGGTTTCTTTTATAACTTTTACATTTTATCATTTGACATTCCACTAATATTATAAGTACGTATCGTTGTAGTGTGACAGCTAGGTCTAACCCAGTGATTCTTAGTACCTTATTTCCTTTTTGATATCTGACTGCGGCCGTGGCCAGGGCCTCCGAAAACGCTGGGCACCGAGGGCTTTGCGTTTCGTTGCAAATTTACTAATCGTTTTAATGGTTTTGAATATTTTAGAATACAATTTAAATTTGAGGGTAACAGTTAATGTTTCACCATTGCAAGTATAACCCATAGTTTTAAAAAAGTTTTTGCTACGGTTTTTTTTATTTGATAAGGAACACTTTGTTCTTTTAAGTCAATAATTTTTGTAGGTAATATTAGAGAAAAATGCTAGTAACGCAATCTTGCCAATTTCGCAAAAATATCTGATAGCATCTTTAGTAAAAAGTAATCAAATTTTTATTGTGCTAATAGTAGTATAATCGTTAAAGATTAAAATTCAAATAAATTAAGCTAAAAGTAAAAGATGCAATAGATTGTAACTTACACAAATACTAACCGAATAAGAAACCAAAATATGTATATAGGGTGATCTAAATTGGGTAACAGGATGTGCTTCCTTAATATAACAAAATATTGGAACAGTCATTATTGGCCTAGTAGTTATGTATGAAGAATGCATTTCTCTTTCAGCAATTACGCGTCTGATGCTTCCTTTTAGCCTTGCAATCGTAGCAGGTTTGTTGACACAAATATTTTCTTGCAAATAGCAGAGAGAAAAAAGGCTAAGGGGTTAGATCAAAAGATTGCGTTGACTGATCGATGTCATCCCTTTGCGAGATAACACGATCAAGAAATTTGGTTTAAGATAAAGTGACTGTTTCAGATGCTGAAACAACTTGTTGAAAGCACATGTCATTTCGATTTACAAAAAAATTGTTTGGCATTTCCATATAGCGCACAGAGTGGCTAAATTAGTACGCCAAATAAGATTTTTATTTTAAATGATTGTCCCTAACCCCATGACCACGAATTCAGCGATATAAAATGTCCTCATCAATTTTGACCATTTTTCAAAGTAATTAAAAAAATGACCTGCGTTGCTCACTATAAGTTCAGCATCAACTGATATGTTCTCTAAAACCCAATTCACAAATATACGACATTTTTGGTGGTCTTTGGCTGGTTTTGTTATGTTTAGATATCAAATACATAAATGCAAACTTTTAAAGTTTACAGAACGCAAACGCTGTCCAATTCAAATCTTAAAGTTCTATTCAGATAATGAGATATACGCCTCTTCATTCTGTTGCGGTTTTGGGATGGCTAATTAATGCTACTGGTAGAGATCACACAGCTTGAGAATACTATTTCGTGTTTATGCTTAATGATAATTATCAGTATATCATAGAAGTAGTGTTTTTAAGTAAACTTATTACATTAGTTCGAATATCTAACAGTTTTGACCTCTCATTCGGATTACAAACGCGGTCTGTAGAAAATATACTTTTTCTTTCAGATCCGGTCTCGAATTCACGTTTGGATTTTAAATTATAAATATATGTCTGTCACAGCTCTGCCATTCAGAAGTAGTAAATATCAGACTTTAAATTTACTCTTTAAAAACATTATTTATTAGCCTCCTCATCTAGATTAATAGATTTTACTTACCATTAACCCAAATAATTTACAACCCACAGATGCTTTCCCATATGCAACAACTTCATTTAACCAGAAGGCTATAGCTGTAGTCACCCCTTACACTATGCAATCAAGACAACAGGAAGGAATAATGATGACGAAATAGAATAATGTACACAAATAGCAAGATGTAAAAAAGAAAATATTAATATAAATTTAAATGAGCCATATCGAAGCACAACAGCTATGCGACACACTAATAACGACGATAATATAAGTAAAAATGAGGCAATTATAATAACTAATGAGCAAAAAGTAGGAGCCAATACCGCCACCAATATACATTTACTCCATAACTAACTTTAAAGGACAAGGTCACTGATAACAAATGTATTATAATAATGCTTTAGTAAATAATATGACACAATTTAATATATACAATTCACCGCATTTACTAACTAAAGCAAGAGAGGATCTGCAGAATTGTCGTTATAAACCTTTATCACTAGATTCTAATCGATGACATACAAGAAAAATTAAAAGAGACTAGTTGTAAAGCTTCCAAAGTACTAAATACATATGTATAAGGCAAAATAAGCAAAAAACCTCATCGATACACTTTGTGAGTATAGAGAGTATTGTAGCATTATTAGAAAAAGTAGCGGCATTTTCGATTTCAACAATATTAGATGTGTATGGGAGAAACAGGAAAGGAACCAGCACGTTGCCTTGCTGAACACCTGCTTTTATTAGATGCATACGGAGACTCGGTTATTGTATTTTACTGCAACTTTAATAAATACTAGGTGCTCGGTAGAACTGTCTTTAATTTATATGATAAACTGACATGCTACACCTTTTCAAAAGTCTGTTTAATGTCCAGAAAAGTCACAGCGCAAAACTGTTTTACTCAAGTCTCTTGAATATCTGGTTAACTATTTGGTGAGTTTGTTGTACTGTGGAACGGTGTTCCCTAAATCCGAAATGGTGGTGTGGTATTAAAATAATCCAGATCTTTTTGAGGTTTTCATAGAAGCTTTACATTTTCTAATAAGACCCAATAGACTTTGCTTTCAATTGTGGAGTAATCAGTAAAGTCAAATTTTGTCAAAAGTTTTAATAACACATATTACTGCTAAACAGAATATAAATATTAAATATTGATTTGTACGACTTTATGAATTTGTAATTGACGGTGCGGTGTAATAAACGATTTCCATGGTTGAAGTAAACGTTTGGCTGTCATCGCTAATAATCAGGCATTGTAGGCGATTTTATAATTTCAATTGCCTCAATGTTATTCTGCTGGTGAAATGGATTTGGGGTCAATGGTTATGATTATAGTTGCGATCAGGTTTGAAGATTTATTTAAATGTAAAGTTGGCAAATTGCTACCTTATCGTTATTCCGTAGAAAGAATGATGAATATGAATATAATTGCCAATATTGTATTGACCTATATAGGCTTGGCAGTAATATCAAGGTAAATTCATAAACTATTGGGATTCATTAGAGCAACGATCCTTGCTGAGAATAAACCAGTAATTGGTTATTGGTCGTAAAGATGTAAACGTTGGCTATCATCTGTTGTGATCAGGCATTGTAGGCGTTTTTCTATTTCAATTGCCTCACGTACTATTCTGCTGGTGAAATGGGAAATGGGGGCAATGGTTTAGCCCCCGAAAAATTAATTTTGTGGCTTATTTCTTTGTTATGTTTGGCAAATGTCGAACCATTATCACTCTTCCGTACGTTCAGAAAATGCTCATATATTTAGCTGGATATTTGCCCATTTGTTTGGCCTATATAGGTCCTTTGGCAATCTCCACAAGGTATTTCATAAACTTCTTGGGATTCATTGGGGCAGCGATCCTTTGCCGAGCGAATAAACCCAGATATTTGGTTATTGGTCGTAAAGATTGTACATGTATTTTGCCGTTTTAGTATGCGGTTTACTTTATCGGTGATGCCTCTAATGTAAGGTAGAACTGCTTTTTGTTGGTCAGGATGATTTTGGGATTTTTGAGTTAATGTTTTTATTTATATTTTTGATTATATGGAATAGCCATATTGCAGTGGAGTGATGGTAATAGTTTTAGTTTTTGTTTGGCGGTTTTTTATATCGGAAAATCTGATGGATCTGGTAATGAGGAATTTTGCAACTGAATGAATTTGGGCAAGGTAGTGGTGCATGAGGGGTTTTTCTATAGTGTAATGAAAACTGTCATTTGAAGCATTTCTTGTTAGAAGAGTATCTAGGAAGGGAAGGGAATTACTTTGTTTGGCTTTCACGGTGAATTTAATATTGCTGTAAATTTGGTTTAAGTGGGGAAGGAATTCTGGAAGGGTATCATGTCCATGAGGCCAGATAACAAAAGTGTCATTGACATATCGGTATCCAGCAAGTAGGTTTAAGATGAAAGAAGGTGAAAGCTTTTGCTTCAAAATCGGTCATAAAAAGATTAGCGATAACACATGAAAATGGGGAACCCATGGGAGTACCATTTATTTTGCGGTAAAATTTATTTTGGAAGGTAAAGTAAGTATTAGATAGGCAATGATTAATTAAGGAAAGGATATTGTTATTTATATTATAGGTTAACTTCCATAACTCTAGGGTATCAGGAATTAGGATACTTACAAGCAAATAAACAACATCAAAGTTGACCATGATATCACCTTTGCGTATAGGAAAGGCTTTGAGTATTTATAGGAAGTGATAGGAGTTTCGGACGTAGGATGATGACCGATCTGTAAGAGGTTGAAGAGTCTTGGCAAAGTATTTAGCTAGGTTGTGTGGTTTTTGAAAGACTATACAATTAACGAATTGTGGAGGATTTTTTTTAGTATCAGGTAATAGATTTGTGTGGTTATTGGTCAGAGATTATTGGGTATTAGAAAGTTTACTTTGACACAGCTTGGAAAACTTATGTTTCTGGGTGTCGTTTTTCTTTTCGGATTTGCATAACGTTTTGTCATGTATTATTTTAGAGAGAGTATTCCTGATGGATGTTGGAGGAACTTAATTATGGAAAATGCCATAAAGTTCCCGATTGGTATTGGCGAGATTTCTATGGCTAGCGTGAATAGAGTTTCTAAGTAGAGATATCTCTGCTTTTTTAAGGACACTGGTAATGTTTTAATCGTAATCCAGCAGGTATCACCTGTTAATTTCTGCAGGATTTTAAGAATGCAAGGTCACATAAAAGTTTGGCCTTATGTAAAGTAAGCTTCGAATATAGCTTAGTTCTGAACTCCGACCACGGCCTTATAATCCGAGAATCAACCATACGATGCACCACAGCTTAGTTAAGTTTAAAGTTTCCTCCGCGTAGAAGCGGATAAAAAACTTAGTTTACAGGTTAAACCGCGTCGTATTTGAGAAAGTATCGCCCAAATTCATTCAGTTGCAAAATCAGTCACTACCAGATTCATCAGACTTTCCGAAATGAAAAATCGCCAAACAGAATTTAAAACCATTACTACCAGCCTATTGCAAAATTGGTATTCCAAAAAATCCTTATCCTATATAACTAAAAATATAAATAAAAACATTAACTCCCAATCCCAAAACACTTCTGACCAACAAAAAGCATTCCTACCTTATATTAGAAGTATTATTGATAAAATAAGCGGCATACTAATGAGGCAAAATATACGTATGGTCTGTACGACCAATAATCAAATATCTGGCCCAATGAATCTCAAGGAGTTGATGAAATACCTTGTGGAGACTGCCAAAGGACCTACATAGGTCAAACAAATCGGCAAATATCTAGCCGAATATATGAGCATTCTTTGGCCGTACGGAAAGGCGATAATGCTTTGGCACTTGCCAAACATAATAAAGAAGCAGGCTATAAAATTAATTTTTCGGAGGTTAAAACCATTGTTTCCATTTCCTGTTTCACTAGTAGAATAGTACGTGAGGCAATTGAAATAGAAAAACACCCAAAATGTTTGAACACAAAAGATGATAGCCAACGTTTACGTGTCATATAAAAATTCCTCGTTACCTCGCACCGTCAATTGCGTAATACCCTTAAACCAACAAACTTTCCCTAACCCAATGCATTTTCCGCCAAACTTTCACTTCTAGCCCTATAAATGACAAAGCAAGACACACAAAAGGTCACTTTTACTAGTAGTTCTTCTTAAGGAGTAGGCAGCTTGAGACCACGAGTAAAGAGCTGAAGATTTGAAAATTTAATCAAAGCCAATGCCGAAACGTCGAAAATTTTCTCAAATACGACGCGGTCCAACTCGTAAACTAAGTTGTTCAAACATAGTTAATCGCAGAAATCATCGGGAAGTCTGATGATAAGCCGTTATTAATTTTTGTTCTTGATCTTGATCCCTTGTATAGATTTTGTAAGGGCTTTTATGAGTGTGTAATTTAATTAGCCGCTTGCAAGACTTCCTACAATTTGTTGGTTGGTACGGTATCGTAAGCTTTTTGAAGGTCGATATTATTCATTTATTTGCAGTTTTCTTTTCAATTATTTTTTTAAACAAAAACACTATCTGTGCATATCTTAGTGCTAAATCCACTTTGTTCTTATTCGTAGCTGGTGTATTCAGTTTTTACTAGATCCCTTACGATTCTTCCATATAGTCGGCTCATTGTGCTCGTGACGGAGATACCACGGTAGTTGTTGGGGTCCTTTTTTAATCTTTTTTTATTATTCGGGCCAATCACCAATTCCTTTTATTTGGGTTTTTAAAAATAATTAGTTCATAGGGCGGCCGTCTTGTGTCGCGCTTTGTTTGTTTAAAAATAACTGTGGCGGTTAGTTCGTCGCTTTAAAAAAAGCAGAGAGTTCGCCGGCGTGTTTCATTGATGACAGGAGTTTCCACATCCCGGAGGTCGTTTGTTGTAGGCCGATTGCGTGTAGGGAAGTCGATATTTGCCGACGGAGAAACTCGATCCGTTTGTAAACCTCAGACACGACCACCTAAAAAACCCACGCCAGGAAAGATCCTTTTGATCGCCTCGCCGGGCAACTTTTATGCTCACACCCCTCTTTTCTCTTCTTCGATTCCTCCCGACTACAGCCCCGGGGGGTCGATTCCTGCACCAGAGCGTCCGCTTCCACGGTGAGTGACCTTTCGATTGAAATCCTTTTTGAAATTGAAAATACGATACAATCCGCTTAAACTTTAACACTTATGTATTGAAGATATTTGTATATGCAGGTTTTTATTGATCTAAGTAGGGATGGCCGTTTTTAACATCGGTTTACTTGTTGTGATCATATGATATAGTTATTCATTGCCGCATTTTATAAGTTCTGCAAGTGCGCCTTCGGGACCAAAGGCTCAATTGTTTTTTAACCCTTTACCTGCTTTTATAATTGTGTCGATCGTAATGGTTACTTGTTCTCTTTCTATGTTTATATGATATTGTGGGTTTAGCTTCTATTTTCTCTTCTTTTCTGACAGTAAATTACTATAGTGCTGTATTCATCCTTGTTCTTGTATTGACACTTTCTCACGTTTATCTATCGTGTTAGTTTTGATAAACTTCCATATCTATGTATTTTTTCTACCTTCTGAATAGGCATTTATGTCACCACATTTTTTATACCACACATTATTTTTTTTATTCTTGACTGACATACTTTAATCTGTATTCTTTCGTTTTAGAGGTTAACCAATTTAAATATAACGTCTTTTTTTCTTGAACAACATGCCGATTTTATCTATCCACCACTAATTCTTACTTTTTTTTTGTTGTTGTCTCTAGTGCTTCTTTCACCGCTGTATGGATACGTCCGATTATGTTGTTGTATATTTCCTCTAATGATTTTTCAGTAATATTTACCGATTTTGTTGTCTCACGCTATCGTGTGTAGTTTGTATTTTATATTTTAAATTTTCTTCTAATTTTTTCTTCTTCTGTCAGTTGATTTTTGTTATGATTGTATGGAAAGAATAATGTAGCTCTTATTAAATTGTGGCCTGAATCACTTATTGATCCTCTGAGTACCCTTATATCATTTATCTTAGTTTTTGTATATTGTTTGCTAATTACATAACCAATTATAGATTTTAAGTTCTGGGTTAGTTATACTCAAGTATACTTACAAATTTCTATTTTTAAGTTGTTATATTCGCATGTGTCAATGAGTCTCTAGCCATTATCATTGATTTGATCTTTTCCATATTGACCTTATTATTTACTTTATTTGCGGTTCTGCTGTTAAAGTCTTCTAACAATAGAATTTCTTGTTTCTATTTGTCCACTAATATTATTAAGTTGTTTAAAAAATTGTCTCTTTTCATTAACGGGTTTATCGTCGGATGGAGCATAAAACCCTATAATTGTTATTATCTTTGTATCCGATTAAGGTTCACGTAGATTAGATTTTGCTTTCCCAATCTGTTATGCATTACCTTTTTTTTTTAATTAGGATATACACCCTTCTTCTTAATTGTTTATCTTTGGGTACTTCACTATAAACGTAGATAAAGTCCCCTATTATTTCCTATTTCCCTTCTTTTTTGTTTCTGCAATTTTTTTCATTTTTAAATTTTCCGTGTTTTTTACAATGCGTTTGTGTTTCTTTTTTAGTCCTTGTATGTTTCACGTTGTACAGTGCTTAGTCCGTTTACGTTTGATCCGTCCGTTGCTCCGGAAATAAAGTTTTTAAAAAATTCGAATAAAGTTAAAATATAGTAAAGAAGCTTAAACCTATCAATTGTTTCTTAAAAGTTATATTTGAAAATTATTAACTTTGTTTTATTTTATAAAATTTCTTTTTAATTACAGCTCAAATTAAACAGCACACTTGATTAACGCCAGCATTTCATTAATGCCATTCAATCTTTATAATATCAAAAAATCAGTTATAAAAGTTATGTAAAGTATTATAATATTTAAGCTTTAGATTTCTCTAAGCTCAAGCCAGAAAAATAAGCGTTAAGCGCAACGCGTACGTTAAATTCTGTAGCCATGCGAAAGCTTCAGTGTATTTGCAATGTTTCTTTTAATGCCTTGTCTTAAAGTTAGCGTATAATAATTAAGAACGAGACTATTATTAATATAAGTGGCAAAGGAATAAAATTATATATTTTAATGAATTTTCTGTTGTTTTTAAGTACAGTGGTTACTATGTGGCATAGTAAATGCTTCAATTTAATGCAGAATGTTCTTGGTTCTATTTGTAGTGTGCCAGTAAGGAGACATAAAACAATAATCAACTCCTTAACTTCAAACTTTTTATTTATAATTGCGTTCACAAATACATTGATTTCTCTATAGCAAATTGTAATCATTAGTCATGCGAAGGTGAAGTGACTCGACCCATAAATAAAACAGTTCCTAATTTATATGAGCGTATGTAAAAGAGGAACGGATGTTGAGCAAAAAATTCTACGACTGCAGAATTCCTTTGCATAAGTCGTACCACGTCAATAACTGAAAATTACAGAAAAAATATACTAGTACGGTGAGCATAAAACAATGAATTAAAAAAAAACATTTAGTAATAATTGGCTGAAACATAATGTGAATACACTGCATATGAATTTAAGCAGGATTACACTTGATATCTACTTTTGATCAATGTTTTAACAATAAAATAATTTAATAGCTAATATTACAAATATTGTGTACGAGGTATAATCAGGGTGTCTATATTATTATGCTTTGTTTAACGATCATCACTTTTTTCTGAATTTGTTTGAGATATTTTACGATTGTCGAGATAACTCAAAGAGAAAAATAATGTTCAAAGCTCAAAAGTGCAACGTTATATTTAAATAATAGAACATTTATTAAAGATAACATCGCACTTAACAAAGTTTATTGAACAAACTTGCAATTTGTTCTTAGTTTTTGTCTTATAAAACATGACTATTACTTTATACCTCTGATTTAGCCTGTTGTTATTTTTTGTTCCGCAAAAAGAAACATCAAACTAACTACTACATTACAACAGACGTTAAAGTCAAAGACAAATTGTTTCTGTTTGAGTTATCGTACATTATATTTGTGCTGAGATCAATGCAATAATACAACATATAGTTGTCACAAACGAGGTGTTGAGATAAAATTTCGAATAAACTAATCAAAACATATTTACCAGGAGAACCACCAGCAGCAGTAGTGCCTTTTTCGTCTACATCTATGAGGGTCTTCTGTTTTACATGGCTAATCGGTACCCTTATATGCGGTACAATTTGATCAAAACCTGATCCAAAAGCTGTTTCAATTCCCAGCTGCAGCATGTATAAGTTATAAATGTACTATTACTAACGCCTTTCAAAGTGCAAAGAGTACTCACCGCTTTCAAAATGGGCACAAAATCAATTTCAGTTTCAATTTTAAATTTGGGCAGACGAACGTGAACATATGTTGGCTGCTCATGTTCCATAAAAAACCAGCTCTCTGTAAAGGCGTTTTCTAGTGCCGACAAGCCCTCTCTGTCGTCAGGTAAAACAATGGTCATTGAAATATCATTTCCTACATAAAACATTTCTAACATTCGCGCTTTAAGATCTGACAATTCAAAGTAATTGAAGTCTCCTGAAACTTCCATAATTTCAGTGTTGACGTAGTCCTTTTCATCCAGGAAGAATCGATCCTCTTTAGTAGCTTCATCGGGGAATGGACGCACCCAATTGCCTTGGAAAAACAATGTATTGACTAGAACCATGCTAAACACATCTACTTCGGTTTCACGAAGAAGATTTTTAATGTATCCGTAAGTAAGTGCTTCGACCCAATCGTTTATTTTAGCAACAGCAGCTGCTTTGTCTTCAAAGAAACTTATTTCAATACCAATACCAAAGTCATTCTTTGCAATTGCGTCAAAGGGGTATTTTAAACCAAAAACTTCTCTGTTTGTTATATAGATCTTGTTAACATTGCTTAGATTGTAACCATCGTGGTGCCCTAGAGAAGCTTTAACTTCTCTGAAGACCTTCCTCGTATCCTCGGAATTTTCAGCAAGTCCAAGTGCTTTAACGATTTCATCGGATGCTGGTCCTTCTGCTCCGTTTTGCAACAGCGCAAGCATAATTTCTAATGAAAGAGGGCTAACCATGAGATTTCCATAATTGGATTTTATCAATTCCTATAATCAAAAGATGCGTTTAAAGTAATTTGTCATAATGATATGGTACAACAGAAAGCAACGACAGCACTAGTAATTATGAGCTTATTGCCAGGCACATCTAGTACTACAAAGTTTGTACGTAAAAATTACACGTTTTATTAACTTGCAACTTTGCGACGAACGTTTGAGTACTTTGTTTTTAAATTTATTCATAAAGGTTATTAAAACAATAGTCTACATATTAGTTTCACATAAAATTAAAAATCCTAATCAACCTTATACATGTATTGTATTTATATTCGTTATTAAGTTCTTATTCTGTCTAAGACAAAAGTAACAAACTGCGAATATAAATGTCTCTAAGTTATTGATTGTTAGAAAGAAGGTTTGTAGCTCAGTAAGGTATACATGGAATTAAGTTTCTGCCAATGTACCGTTGAGAAAATTAGATTCAGTTTTCGCTTCAAAAAACTAAGAAAAACTAGTGTTAAACAAACTGTGAGAAAAAAGTATGTAAAGTAGACAAAAAAAATAGAATAAAATATAAATGACTGGATCTGTTCCATAACAACTTAGAAATATTAGGATAACTCCTGTTAAAAGTATGCGAAAAGTCACGAAGTACAAATTGACTCAACTAACCCCTAGGTAGAAAAAAGCGTTAAAATATGCTACCAAAAAGGTGCACGCTTAATAATTGACAGTGCCGGAGGGGTAATTTCCAGCTGCAAAATCTGTTATTAACGCAGAAGAAGGGGTATTAATTTCAATAAAGTCTGTTTTAAATTTATTTCAACGTTTCCTGAATCCATGTTCTAATAAATACTAAAAACTTATTTAAAAAATGTAAATTCCAAAACTTTTCTAGTAGCTTTTATGATATCGATAAAGTTAAAATAGAACGCAAACTTGTTTTTTTAAATATTTAAAACCAATAAAAAATTTATTTATAATCCTAATGAGGCATAACTCTGAAGAGAAAAATTAAGCATTAACTTAAGCGTTCACGTAAGGTGTATGTCCAATAAAAATATGTAAATTTTACCCTGTACACATGCAGTGGAAACCTGCTTCTCCTAAAAAACTTCTTGGGGTCCTCATCCGCAAGTGCTGTTATTATGCCGCAGGCAAGCAAGGCGTAGAACATCATTTTTATTTGCAAAGCTAACCAACACTGTTAAAACTTTTTTGGCTTCTCACGGATATTGCAAGCGGTTAAAATACTGCAATGGGAGAAAAATTAGTAACGTTCATATACAAGTTGAATTTAAAATATTTGCTCAATGCATTGGTTATGCAAAGATACTTGCTTTTTAAAACTTACACAGGAAATTTTATCGTAACTTTCTATTTCAAAGCCGGAAAGGAACTGAATAGTTTTACGAGTGTGCACTGAAATAAATATCAGTCATGATGGACTGACGTTCAGACCAGAACGAATACCCGATTTATGTGTATCGGCATTGCGAATTTGATAATGTGCATTTACGACGTAGCAGCCGCTATGTTGATCATGTATATGTATTTAGGGTAAAAGATTCTCTTCAGCAAAACACTATTGTAAATTAGACTATTTTTTATTAAATTCAATTTTACAAAGCAGCTATTATCGTTGATATTTAACGCCAGTTTTTTAGCTCAAATACAATCACAGATATTTGTATCTATAACAGAAAATATTGGGAGAAACAAAATTACATTTCACTGCGTATTCATTAAAGCAAATTCACGCTAGCACTGCGTAACAATCCTGAATATTATTGTTCTTATGTTTAAACAGGTGTTTTAAGTAAGTAACATTTAAAAAACTGATTATTGTTTATTTAAAAGTCTTAATGTTTCTTTTCTCCACTACAAATCTGCATAATGCATAACCGCATCCTAAATATTTAAGTACAATTTGACATTGAAATTGGTATTATATAAAAATTCTTTAATTTATTATGATGCCGCATAATTAACAAAAACTTTTGGAGTTCTAAAATACCATTTTTTATAAGTTGTATAACAGCTGCATTGGTTTTTAAAAGTATTCAAAGACTAAACATTTTTTTCTTGAATTAGATCAATCGTTGACAGTTGAGGGTAAATTTTGAGAGCCTTAAAGATTATTGAATTACACGTCTGTTTAATAATTAATTTAGTAAAAAGTTTATACATAGTCTTTATCAAACCAAATGGTCTTTTCAAAATGCTTTCTCTCGAAAAAGATTTCAAAAGTAAATACTTCCATCAGGCAAGAGTTTGTTTTATTCTTTTCAATACAAACTTCACAAATGAATTATTCTATATAAACACCCATTATGTACATAGGATATTGCAACGACCAACAAATCAACAGTCATTAATATTTTTTTTAGATGGAGTTCTAAACATCTCTGTGCTTTAGTACTTCCACTCATTTTTAGTGGTTTCAATAAGATATTTTATTTAGCCCACTGGCTCAGGTTCAGTAAAAGTAATTTTTAGTCTCTACTTTTGCTAGTGCATCAATTTATTTCTTGCTACACCTCCATGTCATGGTAAAGGTAAATTCACTGTACTTTCCAAACGTTTTCAGGCCAATTTAAAATTGATCTGACAATTACCTAAAGTTATTGTTGGAGTTTAGATGTCAGATATTACTACCTTGATAGTGTTGTTTAAGTTCTCACACAGACAAACATTTATAGGGTGAATCTCCACTTCAAACATTGTGCCATTAAGCTGAGGAGAGTTCTCAAATACTTCAACTGTAGTGCCACTATCTGGTTTAGATTCGTTTGTATACTAGATTTACGTTAAACTAGATTTCATAATAAGTCTTTGCTAACTAGGATAATGTCACTGTTGATTTTTAGCTATGGGTTTGTGATGTTTTGACTAAACTGTCTAAAGAAGTCTAGTTAGCTCAATATTGACTTGACCTTGTTTTAGTTTAAATCCACTATAATAAAGACCCATAGATTAGAATAAGTTTCATCGCAGCATTGTACATCTAATGCATACCACTTATTTTGCTTAATGGAATACAGGGTCTGTACTTTAAGTAATGAGAATATTTTTGTCATGATACGAATATACGTCAGAGGGCGTTGGGACCGGTGGGAGTCGGTAGAGAGGGGTTTGACCTTGAATACACTCCAAGCGGTAGTCGCCTGCTGGCTTCCGGTGAGGCATGATCACGCGCGGCGCGGACGTCTGCAAAGAAGTGTGTGCAAGCTTAAAATGCAGCAAAGCATTGAACAGCGTTACGTCAATCAAATTATGTGCTCGCCTTGAAAATCTGGTGCATAACTCTGGAAATGATTCGGCAAGAGTACGGCAGTAGAAGCTTATCACAAGTTTTTAGGTGGCACAAAATGTTTAAAGAAGGCCGGGAGAGCGTGAAGCACGAAGCCCGCACAGGTTGCCCGTTAACCTCAAAAACTGGAAACAACGAACCACGTGTGCAAGATTTGCTGAACTCGGACCGGCGTTTAAGTTTTATCGTGGATAAGCTAGGGAATCGATAAAATGGTTGTTCACAAAATCATCGTCGAGGATCTTGGGATAGAAAGATTTGCCCCAAGCCCGTGCCGAAAGTTTTGACGAACGAGCAAATGCAAAACCGTGAGGCCGTTTCGAAACATCTTTTGGAACGCATTGAAGAAAACCCCCAGAGTGAAAACTGTCCTCAAAGGACGCTACCACGAAACCTTGGATGCTGTCAAAGCGGCTTGCACGCGTGCTCTGAAGAATGTTTCAGTTGCTGACTTTTAGAAAGCGTACGAAGCGTGGAAAACTCGCCTGCAGAAGTGTGTTGACGCTCAAGGAGCATGCTTTGAAGACTACTAAAGTTTTGTAGTGATATCTGTAATAAATTTTGTTTTGTGGATTTATTCTCAATACTTAAAATATAGACTCTATACATCAACTGTCTAAATCTTAAAAGATTTCTTAAAGCTTTACTAGGTAGTATAACATCACTGCTAATTTTTAGCTATGACTTTGTAATGTTTTGACTAAATTGTCTAAAAAACGCAAGGTTAGTAGATATTTCATAGCTTTATTTGGGGTGCTGTTCAAGTCTTCACAGTTTACTTAACTCAATTTTGTTTTACTTTAAACCACTATAGTAGCGACTCATAGTTGAGAATAAGTCTCACCACAGCATTGTACAGCCAATTTAACTAATGTTTATTTTGTAGCCACAAGTATGTGAAATTACTTCCAATCATTTATACTTCTGCATGTAGCTATTCATTAAACAGCCTGTCCACTATCATTCTTTTCGTGAATGGTACAAGTGATGTTTCTTGAGGATATACACTTAAATTTTTTCAGCATATCATCTTTTTCATAAACTTTGAGATTTTATTGAAAGTTTTATCGGGATGAACATTACGATATCATCAGCGTACCATTGATTAGATTAGTTTTGCCTATTTAGCTAAATAAGAAGTTCGTTCACTACCAGATTTGTTTCTTGCAGGCATCCTTCTGCAATAGCTGTCTTTATCATTTTACCAAATGGGGTATCTATTTACGTGTAAATTGTGTCTTCTATTTCACATCTCGTTACTGTGGCGAGGTGACATAGGTGGTGTAATTGAAAGCTCCTATATTAAGAAAAATTGACAGATTTATTTCTTAGTAGTTAGGAAGTTTTCAAATTTTTTCACAAAACTTTCCCGACTGATAATCAAAAACGATAAAATGATAGGTCTATATGTTCTTGCCTAAAAGGAACCTCTTTTCCGTTTAGAACTAAAAATTATTTTAGATCTTCTCCAAACAAGGGAAATGTATATAGTTGTTACGCTTGCTCTTAAACGTTTACAATGCTAATATAATGAAGAAGTTTTTTGGCTTTTGGTGAGCATTTTGTGGAAGGAGATGTTGAATTAACTGGTCCTTAGGTAACTTTCCTCTTACCAGGCATAAAAAACGCGTACCACAAAGCTGTTAGGCAAAGATTCGTGGATCCCCTGGTTAAAATTTATTACTCGGCAGCATATTAGGATTTTTACAAGAGAATGCTTTAAAGCGCACCCGAAACGCGGATCTGAAATCAACATCTGTTCTCTAGCACTTGGGTAACTATAAGGGCTCCGGTTCAAGACAGATGATTCTCAATAACACCACATCGTATACCCGGCCATTGCTAGGAGTGGACGAAGTAGTCGTTATCACGATTTGGGATGGGACGTATTTGTATAATCAGAAGAGTGCATTATTCCCCATTAAATTATGAACCTGCAGAACCGATGATGATAGTGACAACAAATGGCTACATTGTAAATTTCAAAGGCTTGTATGACAGAAAGCCGTCGGTTGGAAAAATAATGAAAAGGGTCAGGAACGACAAAGCATCAAAGCCTTGATCTGATGCAGCATTCCGCGATGTATTTGTCTTAGATAGAAACTTTATATCAATAAAAGCCGGTCACCTGGTAGTAAAACAGCTCAGTGATAAACAGGAAAATCAATCCCGACTCTGCACTTGCATTAGATGAGTTGTTGAGTCTCATAATCATATAATGAGACGTTACAAGTATCTGATTTCTGTTATTGATAATAAGAATCTCACACACCTGATAGACATGTGATTAAAAAGGTGAGGTAGTGTCGAGCAGTACAAGAAGTTGAACAGTGCTTGAATCTCCTAAAAACTGCATTCGAATATTTTGACCTGAATGTGATTTCCACACTGGACTCTTACGACATCTCCCTATTGTCAGGTTCATACCAAAGAGGACTCGGAATGTCATTATGACTTGCAGGAGTAAAGGATTAAGGACCACAAACAAACAAAAATATGGTTTGGTTTAGTCCAATTATAAGCTGACGATCCTCTGCTGGTTTACACGTAGTAAAATATATCATGTGCTTATCGCTTACGATTTGTCAAAAAAGAACAGAGACATTGTCTGTGGATTCTAATGTCATCACAAAGCAGATGCTAGATCTGTTGACTGTTGTGCACACTCACTGATGGTTATTTGGTATCTAGAATACGGATGGTAAATGTAAATAAGATAGCTTTGTTTGAGATATATAATATGTGTAAATCCAAAGGAATTAAAAAACAATTTGTTGCAATATGTTTACAATTTTTTTGTCGGTTTAACCTAACCTAAGGCCATATGTACATTTATTCTGTTTGTACTCACCAAGATATTCAAATTGACATCCTATATGTCTTTCTATCATATAAGATACGCGATTTTCATTTAATTAAGTCACTAATTATTTAATTAATTAATGAGTTTCAAATTATAATATGCATATGGATCAACTCCACTTATTATGCCCTTTAATATGATACCACACACATGTCTCTAAAATCCTGGCGCTTTTTTCCACATACAGGTTACCAGCTCCTTTAAAGCCCTGCAGTACTATATACCGGTCGCTGTAGTTTACCTGATGGAGGTAAATTGGGGGATTAAAATTGAAGGTATATTAAAGCATGTAATTTCATTTAGATTTTCTTTTATTTGTTTTGTGATTTTAATTACAATTTCATCTCTATAAGAAAAACTTATCAATTTAGTATAAGGTACTTTCTCAATGATGATGATGCAGAATCTAATATTATCAAGGTTAGTTTATCCTTGGCGGTTTTACAGCCAGATTCATGAATCAAGGCACATGGGTGTATTTGGAAAACATTTACACAAGGTCGCAATCACCACTTTACTATGGTGAAGGTTTATCTAAACAACATTTAGCTTTCTGTGAGTTGTCTGATTTCTTTACCCATAGCTTTAAAAAATCCGAATTTTTGGCGTTATTCTTCCGCCCATTTCTTCGACTCTTCATTTGCGCAGAAAGAATACACCAGAATGTGGAAACTGTGGTCTATTACGGCCCTGCAGCAGATTCATAGTTAAAAAACTTTTTGTTAATGGTCTGTGGCAGCTGCTTTGCCGGTTTTGGAGATAATTTTGGCTCAGGATAACCGATTGAATGTACAATTGCTTCGGTGTAGTAAGGGGTATAGCCATAGAACCATTTTCTATCTCCCTAACCTTTAGACATTTACGGAGTGGGTGAAAAAGTACTTTTCTCTATTCGGGTTCTTCTTTTCTAATCAGGTTTGCCTGTGGTTCCTATATGGAGCGCACGACTCACAGGGGGCAATTTGATTTTGAAGGGGAAAAAGATCAAGAATGACCTATTAACAGTTAATAGCCTTTTAGGCTTAACTACGTGAAAAAGAGTTCACGTAGGTCTTTACGGTCGCAAGTGAATTTACTTGTAATACTTATTTATGACTAACATCCTCGTGTAAAAATTATAGCCGTTATTTTTATTGCGCCTCATCGATAATTGATTTCTGATGGTTTTTACTTGTCTCAAATGTACATAAAAAGACCTTAGAAAATATGAGCTTAAAAAACTTAATTACAAATAATTCATATTTAGTTATACCATATAGTTAAACATATATCATGTCTTAATGTAAGAGTCCTAGAAACTATTAGTAAAACCTTCTTTAATACTTAGAGAATTAAATTTTATGTTACATTATAATTCTTAAGCCTTTTAAACTGTTAACTTCTAAAATATTTAGTCAAATGTTGTACAAAAGTTCTTCAATTATTAAGTACATATTTTGTAGCACAATAAAGTATAAGGTAAAATAGAAAAGAGAAAATAATATCAACATTTTGGTGAAGTAAAATACTAAAAGAAATAAGTTTCCATTTCGTGATCTAAATGATTAATAATTTAGTTTTTATCACTTATACAATTCGAATGATATGATCTGTACAAGAGCTTTCCTTTTGCATTCAATTTATTTGAACGCAATAAGCTTTCTTTTTTATTATATTCTTACATTTTTACTTTTTTAAATAATATTATTGTTCATACTAAATAAAAAGGGTTTTATCTCATTCCTTACTAAAATAGTTCTTTTCTTTATCAAATTTTTGATTGATGAGCAATAATTTTTCAGCACTGGGTAAACATAATAATAAAACCGGACATAAAATGAATTTTTCCATTACAAAAACGGGGTTCCATCTCTCACTCACCAGCAGAATTATACTCAATAATGATCAAACTAATGGAACGGATAGATACTATGCTAAACCTACTTATGACAGTCGTAACCAAAATTTGTTTTAATGACCCTCTTTATTAAGACAGCAATCTGAAACGCCAACGGCCTGGCAAAACATTGAGAAGAAATTACAACATTCTTAATAGACCATAAAATTGACATAATTTTAATTTTTAAATCACGATTTACTAACCTAAACCATATGAAAATACACTATCTATACACCTAATCATCCCGATGGCACGGTGCCCGCAGGAACTGCAATTACAATCAAAACACCAGTAAGGTACCACGAATTACAAAAATACAAACAAAAACATCATCAAGCTACCAGAATCTCGGTAGTATCAAACAATAGAGAGGTTATTTTCTACTCGGTCTACTGCCCCCCTCCCCCAAACATACCATTAAAAGTGACCAGTTTTAATCCTTTTTCAACACCCTTGGGCCTAGATTTATAGCAGGAGGAGACTAGAAATCAAAACACTCGAGTCACTCTAACGCGTGGCAGAGAATTCCTTAAAGCAATGAAAAGTAGTAACTTATCGAATTTATCGACTGGAGAGCCAACATACTGGCTATCGAACCCTCTAAAGATCCTTGTTAAATTTCTGCGTGGTAAATGGAATAGCAATAAATTACTTAAAAGCAAAATTATGCTTGGACTTGTCCTCTGATTATTTTTCGGTCCTAGTGCATATACTGTGCTCAAGTAATAAAACTCTCCAAGACTTTTAGAATTCACAGCAAAAAAAGAAACTTGAACTACTTCAGAGAACTGATGGATGAGAGATTAAATTTAAAGATTTAGTTGAAAACAGCAAGAGATACATGAGGCCATAGAACATTTTAACTCTGTTATACAACAGTCAGCATGGGATTCCACATCGGACTCTTCTCCAATTACTTTTATTTGAATTAGGGCCGGCCGCATTTCGTTCCCTCCTGTATATTTGGATCGACGGCGAATTTGCACAACTACGCGGAGTGCGGTTTGGGCCGCGAGCCGCGCTCACTTTTGCTCTGCGCTCGGCCCGCCTGGCCCTTGCCTAGCTATTTTTCGCTCGCTTTGTTTTGACTTTAGTTGTGATAGTTTAGAAAGCGGGCGACCGGCTTTAAATTTGCCGTGGCCGATAACCTTTTTGACCGAGAGTTCAACGGCGTGTTTGATTGGCGGCAGAAGTTTCCATTTCCGCGAAGCCATTTTGTAGAAAACTAATTTTGTGCGGAATTAGATAGTTTGCTGACCAGATTAACTTGTTCCCGGAGGACGTTTTGTTTCCCGATTGCATTAAAATTTTTTTCGGTAAAACTCGGTTTGATTTTTCTTTGCTTTTGACTTGGCAAGGAACGAAGAAGGAACCTTTGCACCAGAAAAGACGTCACCGATCGGCTCCACTGTGAAAATTGGGGTAACTTATCCTATCTTTTCACCCACACCCTTATTTTATCTTCTTGGGTTTCCCAGGACAAGCAGCACAGGAAACCAATTTCTGAGGGAAAGCACCGTTTTCACAGGTTAATGTTTTAGTTTTAGGTTTTGTTTGAAGTTCCTTCGTTTAAATTTAAAATTACGATACTTACGATACATTTTCGGCCGTAACAGAGAGTATTAACGATAGGTTTTAGAGGCATAATTTATTGTCTCCTCTAATTATATAAAGTAGGGAAAAATCCAGAGTAATCTCTATTCCAACAGCAGGCGATAATTTATTGTCCTAATTATGCTAAAACAATGAAGTTTTTGAATTTGTATTAGTTTTATTTTAGTGCTCTTTAGTTTAACTTTGGACTATTATAATAGTACTGCATATGTTAGAACTGGTTTGATCATCCTACTGCTTGATCGTAGACCCCATGTAAGTTCATCTAACTACTTCTGAAGTAATTTTAGATTTTCTTGAGATTTTGTCTATATGTCGGTTCCAAGTAAGTTTGAAGACAATGGCAACCTCCAAATATTTTACCTCATTTAACAAATATACAGCGTGATTCCAAATATATGCTACAAATTTTAAGCGCTGATCCTTATGGTTATTTTGATCATAGAAGTTCGTATGAATAAATGTCCAAAACGGCTTCGTTTTAAAGTTACAGGATGTTTAATAATAAATTAAGAGTAATAAAATAAACTTATAGAAATTGTTGCAAATGATCGCCGTCAACTGTAATACAGACTTCTTTCCTCCGTCGTACTGAATGGAGAACACGTTCAAAAATACTGGGGTTGTTTTCAATTGTCTCAAATGATGCAACAATGTGATTTCTGAGTTCCTCATTTTTAAAGGGAGTCGTAGTGATTTAAGGCGACCACAGAGAAAAAAATCTAGACAATTTAAGTCTGGAGATCAAGAAGGTCACGGCTGTGCACCTTCTCGATTGGGATATGCACCGTACAAGAATTTACGAGCAACTAAATTGAAATGTGCTAGAGTACGATCGTGCTTACGAAAATACATTTGTAATTTTAATTGAGATGAGACTTCTTCTAACATCAGTGGCAGTTTCTCTTTAAAAAAAATGGCGGTATATTTCTTCATTTAACTTCATCGGCAAAAAAGTGGACCTATCAAGTGATCTCCAACAATTGCGGCCCACACATTAACTAACAATGAGAATTGGTGTTGATGATAGATAACCAATGTTTCGTGCGGGTTTTCCTCGTCCCATATATGAAAGTAACCTCGTCGGTGTAGAATATTTGCAATAAAAACTGAGAATTTTGTGCGATTCTATGTTGCATCCATCAGTTGGCAAAAGTGCCTGTATTCGTAGAATGTGATAGGGATACAACTTTTGACTCTTTAATATCCTCCAACTCACTTATTCTTAAAAAGAGGCAATTCTTCTAGTAATTGTAATAGGATGTTCATCGATTTCATTTAGTACCATTTCTTCAATTTGTGAAGTTCTAAGTATGCCAGAGTGTCCGTTATCAGCCGTATGTTTTTTAAAACTTCCCGTTTCACTAAGACGTTGGTGAAGACGGGCAAATATGGAATGACGCGGGATTACACGGTTTGGGTATCGCTTTTCTTAAATACGTGTAGCTATCTTTGGCAAGGCCGTAAACAAAATGCATACCGCACATCTCAGCATTCGTGTAATTCATTTTGAAGAACAGAAGCTGGCAATAAACTTTAATGAAGTAATGCTTTGACACAAGAATATTGAAATGACAAATAAATATTTTCACTTCAAAATTATTGTTTTTTGCTGATTCAATTATGATGTTGGATTATGTAAGTTATGCTATACAAACTCTTAATTTATTATTAAATATCCTATAACTTTAAAACTAATATGAATTTTTATGATCAAAGTAACCCCAGGAATCAACCTTTAAAGTTTGTAGCATACCAAGGTAAAAAGATCTTAGATCTCTTATATCTTTTCTTCGCTACTACTGTGGTTATTTGAGTTAGGCCTTCCCCTTTAGCTCATCTAACTACCACGTTTAGGGCTCTCTAAATACGCTTCCTGATCCTGTGAACAAGTTGTACTTCATAAGAAGGACTAATTTTAAGACATCCTAGTAGCTTAGAGATAAGAATCCTTTTTTACTATAAATTTCTATCAACTCATCTATAACAAGCTTCCACAGGAGAAGTGAAAGAATTTCTTTTGGAGACATTACTCTGCCGCCTAGACTGTCAATATCTCCCTCAATAGCGTTGTATATACCACACTTTCTCTTAGTATACCTAATGAGTTAATTTTTATGTCAATAAGCAAGTCTTTTTCTTCTGCTATTTATTAAATTTATAATTGAACCTAAATATTAACGGCAATTTTCTTTTTAAAACAAAAATTTTACGACCGCTTTAGCAGTACTACAAACTCATCTAAACCAAATCAAGCAATGGCTGTCTAAATAGAGGATCAAGGTAAACTAGAACGTCACTTTTACTACTAAACACCAAGAATGCCCATCAATCACTCTCAAAAACAGGCACATTCCTCAGTCAAACAAAGTCAAATACCTAAGACTGCACATCGGCAGAAGATTGAATTGGAAAATCCATGTCACTGAGAAACGAAAGGAAATGGAAATCAGACTAAAGAAAATGTACTGTCTTATCGGGAAAAACTCTTCGCTAGCACTAGCTAACAAATTCCTATTATACAGGATTATTATTCGACCAATCTGGACCTATGGGTGTCAACTGTGGGGCTGCACAAGTAAATCAAACGTCCAAATTATTCAACGTTTTCAGTCCAAAATAATTCGCAGTATGGCAGTCCATGGTTAGTAACCAAGAAAATACTCCACTCAGACTTTAACATTCCATATGTGAGTGAGGTAATCAAACAGTACGTAATTAAACACCAATCAACATTAGAATTCCACCCAAACAAAACCATCGAACCACTAAACAAAGATTCTCCCCTTAGACGTCTTAAAAGCAAATGGCCTAAAGGCTTAACTAAATAACTCCGCTGGGAGTTACTCACCCCCGCCTAGTTAATAGATACCATTAGCTCATAGAATGTACTAATATTCTGATTGCTAATCAAATAAAGATATTAAGAAAAAAATTCCTTCTTGGGAACCTTTAAATGAGGCAGGATTAGCATTTTATATTTTGCTTAGTTAAAAAATTTCAGTTCATAATTAAGCATAATAATTATAGAATTTACTTCTGTCTAAATAAAACTGACCAACTAAAATACATTATAAACTGTTTTTACCTTTGTATTGATTGCCCTTTTTTAATAACTGCAATCTAAACATTCTGCAAAGTTTTTAAACATTTAAATTTAAAATTTTACTAACACTAAATTTATCGAACTTAATAGTCTTATAAGGTAAGATTCTTTCTTGTTTTTTAAAATTGCATAACTAATGGCAAAACATTTTGAATTCCTTTTTAGTGATTTAATAACTTTCGAAAGTCTGTAAAGCGTAGTCAAAAATTAATGCGAGTGTAGTGTGCGTGAGTGTGCGTGCGTAGGTGTGGGTGTGAGCGTGTGTGTATGTAGACACGATATCTCTGGGACTACTTAACCCATTATCTTTATATTTCCTCAGTAGACACCTTAGGCTGGCTTCTTACTCAATGTTGACTTTCAATCCTGTAGCTTTCATTTGAGTCGAGATACGGGGTCCCAAGATCATTTGCATGTTTTGCTTCGCTTTCGAAAGTTTGCTTTTCGGGTTTTACATCTGTTTTGTGTTTATTTAGATTATTAGATTAATGTGCACAGTCCATTATTAGCCTTTTTCTCTGGTTTTTGTGTATTTTAATGTGTAGAAAAGATGACGTTATAATGAGTTTCTGATTCTATGCCACACATATGACAAAAAAATGTACGCATCTATCACATAACGACAGTTAAAGATTATAAAATTCTTACTCATAGTTAAAATGAGCGCCTTGAAAAGCATCTCTTTATTTGATAAAAAGTAGACACGCTGATTTGTAGTTATACAATGGAAAGTATTAAATTACTAGCGTTCTAATTGACCATAGCTAAATAAAAATACTCTTGTTGGGTTTTTAAAGACACTAGCAACTTTACTACAATTAAAGAAAGTAAAAGGAGAGTAACATTAGGCACAATGTGGGACAGAAGGAACCTGTTAAATATTTTATAAATGTTCTACCATATAATAATTTAACAGTTGAACTAAAATAAGTTAAGAAAAGTTACTAGAATATTTAAAGTTGTAAGTATGTTACTTCGATAAGGTACTTAAAATCGTCGATTTACGGGAGATGTGAGTTTTAAACCTATACAGATACAAAATACTTTATAGTGCTACCAAAGATTGCAAATAAAGAAATTAGGAGACTGCAAATACGTAGATTACTATACTAGACTATGTTTATCAAAATATCGGCTTAGCTTAAAAATTTAATTTTATTATTAAACTAATTTTGACGTTGTTCCATTATCAAAATTGCAAAAGTATCTATAGTTTATATTTGGGAGGCTAAAACTAAAAATTTTTTTTATTTTCTTCTTTTAAATAAGACTGTGACAAGTATCGTCTGTTAATTATTGTTAGTCTATCTCTTGAGATGTTGAGGTCCAGTTATCCTTCAAACGTTTTGAAGGTTTGCTTAATGGTCTATAGATATCAGGCCCTTGTGTTTTAGCCCATTTTGTTGATCGTTCTTCAGGCATCCCTTTCAGGTGATCTCTTCAAAAACCCCTTCTTCCTTTAGTCCGCCTTATCACATCCTAAATTCCTAGTTCTTCTACATTTTGTAGACACCTTACCCACTGCATGCCATGAAAAGGTGCCTGCGGTTAACAATAAATAAACAATTTGGTTAGCGGATTGTTCTGCGTCAATTTTTGAAAAATTATCGACGTTTTGGCTTTGATGCCATTGTCAAAATTACTTCCTTTACTCGAAGTTTTAATCTGTTTCTTTCTCAAGGAGAACTAGAAGTCATAAGACGACCTTTGGCAACCTCCAATTTTTATTTATTTAATCCAAAGTGAAAGTTTGACTAGACATTGTACTGAATTGAAAAAGGTTTATTCGTTTTTACGAGTTACGTAACTGATGACGTGGGATAATTAATGGTTTCCAAATAACGGGCAAACGTTGAAAATTGTTCCCAGTATTGAAGTATTGAGGATTCTTTTATTTCAGTAGCTTTACTAATAATTCTGCTGGTAAAATGGGAGATGGAATCTAATTTTTGTATTAGAAAAATTAATTTTATATTCTGTCAGATAAAAGCGTGATTATCGGCAACATGTTAGTCGTATTCTGGCATTTTGCTTTTGTAAAGGTAAAGTAAACCTTGTCGTAAATTCATTATTTAAAAAATCAGCTATTCATTTCTTTTAGCTAGATTTTGACAAATAAAATAAAATAAGTGACATTTACGCTTTGTGCTACGAGGCTGTATTTTTGTGCCCATACCCCAAGGGTACAAAAATAATTCACGGCCGTCGCAAAGTGTATAAGAAAATCGCGGAAATTTGTAAGCAAGTGAGTGAACCGATATTTGGCAGAATATAAAGTCGATGACTTTTCAAGTTGTGGGTTCTCTGGAAAACTGTCGAAGAAAATCAAGAAAATAATTCTCACTTTCTTTTAAAAAAATCCTAAGTTGACTCTCCGTAAAGGTGCCAACACGGTGTCGAAATATCGTACGATACTATGCAAGTGCATTTGCGTACTAATGACGTACATTATTAAAGCAGTTTGCAAAAACCTTTGTGACGTTGCGAAACGTCTCGCGTGGGCGCAAGAGAACTCGAGCCGTGATTGGGGCAACATAATCTTCTTCGACGAAGTACCTTTTTAGGGATTTTCGATCATGAAACGCTCCTGGACAACATCGAGAGGCAGATTGCTCCAACGGACCGTAAAACACCTGGTCAAGGGTTATGTTAGAGGGTTTATCTTACAAAAGAGTTTCGGCATTTTATACCTATTCACCGACAACTTGAACTCCTAAAAACTGATCTAAATTTAATGTAAAGCTTTATTGTATTCAGGAAGACAACGACCCGAAACATTGGAGTAAAGATTGTAGCTCGTTGAAGGAGCGAAATAACGTCGTCACTTTGGATTGGCCTGCTCAGTCGTTTGATGCCAATCTCATCGAGAATGTTTGGGCTTATATTAAGATGAAACTACATAGAATCGGATCCTATAATTTTGATCAGCTCTTGCGACAAATTCGAAAATTTTGGAGGCCTCTTCCGGCAAATACGTCAAAAATATTGTGAAAAGCATGCCTCGGAGATGCCAGCCAATAATTGATGCTGGTGGAGACTGGACGCGTTACTGATAAATTTGCTTGGAAGTCAAAGTTAAAGTCAAATTTGTAAAATTATTGCCGCCACGCTTTTATCTGAGAGATTGTATGTTCGATTTCATGTTTAGCAGGTGCCAAAGAATTATTGCCCATATGTACAATCAAACGTTTGATAATAGAAGGAGTTATTTTTAGTAATGAATAAGATAAAACCCTTTTTATTTAGTAAAAGCAATAATGTTATCTAAAAAACTAAGAATGTGTGGGAAAAGTATTATGAATATTATACATATAATAATCAACAAAGTAAGCGTATTGAGTTCAAATAACTTAAATACAAAGGACAAGGTCTTGTACATCATTCGAATTGTATAAGTGATAAAAAATTATTTATTAATCATTTAGGTCATACAATACTAAACTAATTTTTTGCACTTTACTGCACCAAAATGTTGATATTATTTTCTCTTTTCTATATTTCCCTCATACTTCATTGTGCTACAAAATAAATACTTAATAATAAAATTTTTTTGTACAAAACTTTAAATTTTAGAAGTTAACAGTTTAAAATGCTTAAGAATCATAATATAACGTGAAATTACATTGTTTGAGTATTAAAGAAGATTTTACTAATAGTTTGTAGGTCTCTTACATTAAGATATAGTGTATGTTTAACTAAATGGTATAACTAAATCTGAATTATTTCTAATTAAGTTTTCCTTAAGCTCATATTTTCTAAGATCTTATTTATGTGCAATTGAAAATGTGGAAACCATTAGAAGTCAAGCATTGATTAGGCGCAATAAAAATAACTAAATAATTCTTACACGAGGATGTTGAATGTATGAATAAGTATTACAAGTAAATTCACTTGAAACCGTAAAGACCTACGTGAACACTTTTTCACGTGGATAAACCTCAAAGGCCATTAACTGTTAATAACTTATTCACGAATTTTCCCTTTAAAAATTAAATTGCCCCTCTGTAGGTCGTGCGCCCCATATTGAGAACCACAGGCAAATCTGGTTAGAAAAGAATCCGAACAGAGGAACCCACTTCTACACCCACTCCGCAAATGACTAAAAGTTTAGGTAGGTAGAAAATAGTTCTATGGTTATACCGCTTACAATACCAGAGCAGTTGTTAGCATCGCAAAGTTGGCCATAAGCCTGAAAATTAATCTTAAAACCAAATTATTTCCAAAATAGGTAAAGCAGCTGCAACAGACCATAACCAAAAAAAATATATAACTGAATTTGCTGCAGGACCACATGCAATAGACCACATTTTCCACATTCTGGTGTATTCTTTGTGTTCTGTGCAAATGAAGAGTCCAAGAAACGGCCGTAAGAGAAACGCCAAAAATCCGGATTTTTTAAAGCCATGGCTAAAGAAATCAGAAAACTCACAAGAAGCTAAATGTTGTTTAGATAAACCTTTACCATAGTAAAGTGGTTACTGCGGCCTTGTATAAATGTTTTCCAAGGACACCCATGTAGCCTTGATTCAAGAATCTTAGTTACTCAGAGTAAAAGTATTTAACTTTAAAACAGTCAAGAGTATAGTAAATTAATGTACAACCGAAACCTTGATAATATTAGATTCTGCATGATAATTAAGAAAGTATCTTATACATTAAAATGATAATTTTTTGTTACAGAGATAAAATTGTAATTAAAAATTCAATACAAATAAAAGAGAATTTGAACGAAATTACACTTCCTTTAGTATACCTTTCATTTGCCTCTCCCAATTCACCTCATTCATACAGCTGAAGTTGATTGCAATGTTTGTTATGCAGCGTTGAGAAGTAGTAACAACAATAGAGGAGATGAGCAGCTCTCTGACTTTATTGCTATCAATGATTTTGGCACATTTAACAAAGGTTACAGATGTCAAAGATGTAATTATAAATAGTACGAATATTGAATTAAACTCTGTAGAACTGCAAAAGAATAATCTAAATTTATACTGTAACAACCTTTAGGTTACAGAAAGAATGTTAAGTGGTAAAATAGAAATTTTGCTTAATTAAGAAAAACACGCTCAAATTGTTAAACAAAGAGTGGGGTGAAGAAAGCTCGGTTAAGAGCTTAAAAATACCTCAGCAGCAGTAGAACTCTGGAAAATTCTAGCCAAACCAGTTTATAATTTTTTAGAACAATAACTCATCTAAATGAAAAATACACTGATACAAGCAAGAAACTTTGGAGATTCTACATACGCACACATTCCAAACTTATATCCAGTATCTCTTGGGTATGAATGTCAGGCTAATTCCGTAGGTCATATTATAAGAGAATTTAAAAGGGACTCAAATTTGAAATACGATCGTCAATTATAATGAATTTTTAACTTCTTTAAGCTGTACAAAGCACCAGGCCTTGATGGAATTGTATCCGTGCTTTTATAACGGGCAAAAACTTCATTTTAATAGCTTTGTAGACTTTTAAGAGCAAGTCTAACAAGAAGATATATTTCATTTGTTTGAAGAGATCTAGAACCGTTTTTATTCTTAAACTGAAAAAGGTTCCTCTTAGGTAAGAACATATAGATTTATCATTTTATCGTCTTTCATGATCAATCAGGAAAGTTACTTGAAATTGTTTTTTATCAATCTGTGGAAAGTTTTAAAGATTTTTTAAATCATAGAGAAATAATATTGACATTTTTTTCTTAATATAATAGGAGCTGTAAATTACATCACTTATAAGAGATGTGGAATAGAAGATACGATTTTCATGTAAACAACTCTCTTTCGCAAAACGTTAGAGACAGCTGCTGCAAAAGAATGCCTACAAGAGACACATTTGCTATAAAATTAGATAGTGGACAAACTCATTATTGAGCTGAATAGACAAGAGTAATACACTCAATGGTACGTTAATGATATGGTAATGTTGATTTTAAATGAAACTTTCAATGCGACCTAAAAACTTATGTAGAATGTGGAGAAATTGTATGCTAAAGAAATGTAAGTGTGTATCCGTAGAAAACAGCACTTGCGTCATATACGAGAAAATTGATAATGGGGACAACAATTTAATGACCAGCGAATCAGAAGGTTAAATAACTTAGGTATAAAGCTAATCTATAACACACATATACAGATAATTGTAAACAAATGAAAAATAACATTTGTGGCTATAAAGTGAGCATTAGATAAATCATAGGAACTTAAGCCATATAATAATAATAAATGTACAATTCTAGGGTAAGACTTATCCTCAACTATAACTCACTAATATAGTGGTTTAAAGTAAAATAAGGGCAAGCCAAAATGGAGCTGGCTAAATTGCGAAGACTTGAGAAGCACCTCAACTAAAGCTATGGAATCTCTACTAAGCTTGTGTTCTTTAGACAATTTTGTCAGAACATCACAAAGCCATAGCTAAAAATCAGCGGTGATATTATGCTAGCTAGTAAAAGCTTCGAGAAATATTTTAAGTTTCAGATAGTTGATATATTGCAATAAGTAAGATAAGTGGTATTTAAGTTTTTACCTACATTAATCTTAAGAATCAACATATAAATACGTTAGCTTCGTGCGGAAGCAAAAATAAAGGCGAGAATAATCAAGGAACCCAAAAAACAAAGTGAAAACAATCGTAAACAGTGTGTGAGGTTAAGCAGATAACAGCTTATTATAGCAGTGGGTTCTGGTTGAGGAAAAGGAGGTGTTGCCAGGCTTCTCCGTTTGTATGCAAAGTAAAGAAAAATAACTAAATAGGGCGACCAATCTATTGCGATTTCCCGGGAAACCGTAGAGTGCAGCATCATTTACAGCGATGAGTAGTCAACAGATGAGAGGGACAGAAAAGAGATTTGGAAAAAACGGAGAGGGGAGAAAATAAGGATAAAAGAGACAGGATATTAGAGAGAATTTAACAACATAAATAAAAGAATTGAGAGCGGAGCAGAGAGAATATAGGAAAGAAGTAAGGAAAACAAATAAATGAAATAAGAAAACCGAGTATAGTGGCAAAAATCCAAGAAAAAAGTAGAAGGCCTAGAAAATGAAAAAAGAGGAACAACGTCGTAATCCAGGGAATAGGAGTAGAAACACATAATCAAAATTTAATTAAGAAAGAACTAAAAAAATTATAATTAGGACTATGGAAATAGATAAAAATAAAGAAAGCAAGAAAACTAAGTAGAATTGAATAATACTACAAACATAGAGAAAATAATGAAAAACAAGAAAAACAATTGAGAAACCTGAAGAATATGAGAGAATATGAGAATAAATATATGTCTATAAATGATGATATGAGCAAGGAAGGAAGGGAGGTACAGGAAAAATTAAGACAAAAGCCCAAAGGAGCGTTAACAGCTGGAAATAAAGTAAATTTAGGTTTTCAAAAAATAATAATTAACATGGAACAAGAAGAAAAAAATATTCGAGAAAGCGATTAACCAAAAATAATGTAAAAAAAACTAGACCCTAAGTGTAATTGGATTATGACAGGCTATGAAAATGAACAAGAGAAAGATAAGCGAACAGATAGAAAAAGAAAGGATGATAAACTTGGCAACTAAAAATGATAATGTTTTGCAAAATAAAGTAAAACAAATAAGTCAAACCTATTATAATAGAACAAAGAAAGAGGTGATCAGAATAGGAACGTGAAACGTAAAGGGAACAAACGAAGAAGGGGGAATTAGAAATCTTGTTGAAATAACAAAAATATATAAAATAGATATACACGCGCTACAAGAAACGAAACAAAAAGAAGATGGAATAAATATGCTACAAGGATACATTTTTTAGAAGTAGGTTTCATCGTTAATAAAGAACTAAAATCTGCCGTACTAAATTTTGAGGCTATTTCGAACAGAGTTTTTAAAATAAGGTTAAACGGGAGGTATATTAAAATAAACATTATTAATGTACACTCGCCCACAGAAGATAAGAACCCATATGTCAAAAATAAATTTTATGAAGAGATAGGAGCTATATGGGAAATAAGACCGAATTATTACGTAAAAATTTTAATTGGAGATATTGATGCGAAAATTGAGAGTGAAGAAGAATATAGAAATGTGACAGGGGGGAAAAGTAAACATAAGATGAGTAATGAAAATGGAAAAGTAGTAATTCAATTTGTAAAAGAAAATAATCTAAAAATTAGAAGTACAGCATTCCATCACAAAGAAACGTGGATCTCGCCGGGCGGAAAAACAAGGAATTAGACTGACCACCTTTTAGAAGACAAACATCATCGAAGTATTAAAGATGTACAAAGTTTCCGAGGAGCAGATACAAATTCTAACCAAGTGCTAGTTATAAAAAAATTAAAACAAGAACTACCAACAAGGATAAAGACAAATAGGTCAAGGATACAAAAGTGCAACCCTGACGAATACAAAGAATAGAGAGAGTAGCAAAACAAGAAATTGGAAACAAATTGTCAGGAAGAAGACATTTAGAATAATTAGGACCAGATAGAAGAAGCCATCTCCTGCAGATAATCAAAATAAAATAGTTAGAAATCAACTAGATTTCGTATTATTTTCAAAAAGATATATAAATGCCGCCACGTCGGCTAAAACTTACCCAGGAGCCTATATAGGATCCGACCACAATCCAGTTGTCGTGACAATATTAATTAAACTAAATAAAACGAAAAAATCGAATAAAACAACAGTAGATTACAGAAGATTAAATAATAAAGAAATAAAAGAAAAAACAAAAATAAAAATAAAAATTAAAAATTCATGTACATAAAATATTGATCAACAATGGAAAAAATATCACAAAGTATAATAACAGCAGCTAATAAATATCTTAAACCTGCAAAAACGAAACATAAAAGGTGAATGACAGAGGAAATAATGACACTTATGGACAAAAGAAGAACATATAAGGCAAATAATTATAATAAGTATGAAGAGACAAAGTAATTAAACAGAAAATAAAGGAAGCTAAAGAGTTATGGTTGAATGAGCAATGCAAAGAAACAGAGGAATATCAAACAAAATACGACTTTTTTAATACACACAAAAAGATAAAAGAAATGACAGGCAGAAACAAAACAAAGACAACAAGTATGCTGACAGATACGGATGGCACAGTGATAGCGGATATTAAAGAAAAACTCAGAAGATGGACAGAATATGTAAAAGATTTATTTAAAGATAAAGACAGAAGAGAATATATTGAAGAAACTATAAAAACGGAAAAAGATACAGGACCAAAAATACTTAAACGAGAATTGGAATACGCTTTACAAAAAACAAAAGATAGAAAAGCATGTGGATCGGATGAAATACCAAGTGAACTGCTGAAGCTGATCGATGAAGAAGCAGCAGATATACTCCTAGAGTTGTTTAATAATATAAATATAAGCGGTGTAATACCTGAACGATGGCTAGTGTCGACTTTTGTCGCTATACTAAAGAAAACTAATTCTAAAGAATGTAGTAAATATTGTACGATATCTCTAATGACTCACACGCTAAAGATATTTCTTAGAATAGTACATAACCGACTTTACAGCAAAGTTGAAGAAGAAATCAATAACACACAGGTGGGATTCAAAAAGAGGGACTAGGTACTAGAGAAGCCCTGTTTGCAATAAATGTTTTAACGCAAAGATGTACAGACATGAATCAGGACTTATTTGCCCGTTTCATTGATTTTGAGAAAGCCTTAGACAGGGTGAAACGCGATCAATTAAGATAAATCTTAGAAGACAAAAACGTGTACAGTAGGGACATCAGAATTATTCTCAATCTGTACTGGAAACAGAAAGCAAGAATTAAAATTGATGGGGAGCTAACAGAGAAAATCCAATTATGTCGAGGAGTACGCCAGGGCTGTATTCTGTCACCTTTGCTTTTTAATTTGTACAGCGAAGCTACTTGTGATGAAGCTCTAAGGAAAGCAGCAGAGGGCACAATAATCAATGGTGAAAGTTGTGAACAATATCAGGTATGCAGACGATACGATTTTAATGACCGAAAATCTATAAGATTAACAGAAAGTATGAACCACCACTGTAACATTTACGGACTAAAAATAAATCTAAAGAAAACAAAACTTATGGCAATAACAAAAAATAAAAAAGCTACAGACAATCTAATTCTTGACAATATACAAATAGAGAGAGTGTCAGTGTTTGATAATTTAGCGCAGTTAAGTGACTCGATAAGCAAAACAGGAAATAAAACAAAGCGGAGCTGTGTAAACTATATATTGGCCAAAAATAAATTAACTACAAAGTAACAATTAAGCAAACAACGAAACTGAGAAAAAACAAACAATACAATTGTACTTGAATAACTGCAAATAAGGTGGGCGGCAGGTCAGTTGTGCGCTCTCCCGACGCAAGTAATGGTCTCTGGTAACATGGACGGCAGATTTCGGCGTGCTCTTCGTTGGCGGCTTCAATCCTGGGGCACCACGGACGGGGCGGAACGTACAATAGGAAGCGACAGCGTGCAAGCACAGCGCACTAGAGCACCTGGCTCCGCTTCGTCGCTCACGAGGGCTCAAATCGGAATGCCGGGCGGCGGTAAAAAATCCCGTTTTGTTGCGATGAGGATAGGTTGGCGGACAGTAAAGGTTGCCGTAGAGATGGGACACGGGTTTAGAGATGAGCACCAAACAGTCAGAATACAAATATTTAGATACTTGGTTAAAAGACGATGGCAACCAAACGAAAGAGATAAAGTGTCGTATTGAAATATCAAAAACAATTTTTAGCAAGATAAAAAAATTTCTGTGCAACCGTGACGTGACTATCAATTTACGACTTAGAATGCTCCGCTGTTATTTTTCCACATTACTTTACGGCGTTGAAGCATACAAAACAACATAAAATCATAGAAGCCTTTGAATTGTGGTGATATCGGTGATTAACAAAAATATCATGGACAGAACATAAAACAAATATCGAAAATCAAATAAAGAAAAAAACAGAAGTTATGAATACAATCAAAAAACGAAAACTAGAATATTTGGGCCACATTATGAGAGGGCATAAATACTCATTGCTGAGAAATATAATGCAAGGCAAGATTAGAGGGAAACGTAGCGTGGGTAGAAGAAGAATGTCTTGATTACGGAACCTGCGCGAGTGGTATAATTATAACTCAAGTCAACTATTCAGAACAGTAGATAAAGTCAAAATAACTATGATGATTGCCAATCTCCGGTGGGAGTGGAACAAGAAGCCATGCAAGAGATTTTATAACACGTGGGACCTAGGAAACTTAAAGAAACCAAAGAGTGGTTCACGAAAGTTGTAAAATAATACAAGAAGAACGAAACCATGCAAGATTAATATTTTTGAATAGACAAATAAACAAGAGATACTAAGAAGCAGAGCGAAGGAAGTCTGTAGATCTAAAAATAATGAAAGAAAATGATAAAGACATGGAAATAAAAAACTTTTACCAAAGTGCTAAGAAAATAAGAAGCACTTCACTAAATGTAATATACCTGAAGAATACGGTATTTCTGCGAAAGTAATGAAATATGTAAGAAGTAAATTGAGAAACTTAGAACAGTGATAAGGAGAAAGACATGAAGAACAAATGCTTTGGCAATGGAGAAACGCTCTGATATGTTCTATTTCAAAAAAAAAGAGACAGAACTGCGAAAATTACAGGGGTTTATAAAGTGCCGTGAGAATCATTTTAAAGAAATCGCTATCATGACAACCTAGTAGGAGAATATCAAGGAGAGTTTAGAGAGAAAAGATCAACGATGTAACAGATCTTTACGCTGAGAAGAATTTAAAACCTAAGCTTCCATATCTTGCTTATTGATTTTGTGAAGGCTTATGACTCAATAGAAAGAATCAAACTTTATCGAGCAATGAAAAAGTTAAAGATCTCAAGAAAGTTGATCAGTTTAACAAAATATCAAACAAGTTTAAAGTAGTGACCGGAGTCAGACAGGGTGCTAAGAAGAATATTAGGAGGAACAAAAACCGAAGATGGTATGTAAAGGCGAAAAACAAATTAAAAGGTAAAAGGATTATATAGACACAGCAGCATAGTTCAGTACTTTAAAGTGCAAAGAGTTTTAGAAGAAGGAGAAGGAAAAAAGAAAAGAAAAAACCGAAGAAAAAATGGTTAGATGCGGTTACGTCAGACACTTGTAAATAAAGTTTCATGTACTTAAAACCACGGCAACCCGACTTGCATCGAAACATGTCAGTACTTGCTAACACCAAGGCGCGCGGGAGCTAACGTATCGATGTGCTTATTATTGCTTGTTTGTTTTATTAGTAAACGTATTGATTCTGCTTAGTGGAGTTACGCAGTTCTAAAAAGAAAATATTTTTAATAGGGGGCGTAAAATATAAAATTACCGGTTCAAAACTTCCCTCTAATGGACAACTACTGGCAGTTCTGTTCTATAATATTCGTGAAGTGAATTTAAGAGTCAATGAAAGCGCAAATCTTACTATTCGCGAGTGCATTATTTATTGAGAAAAGGCACGTATACCGACTAAATCTTTACCTAACTGTCTTAAGAAACTAGTTACCTTATACCAAGTTTGGAGAGATTTGCAAGAAAAAATGCAAACAAAACACAAGACGTGTTTGAGCAGCGTCGACAAGAGTTACTTACTTAGACAATTTGTTTGACATTGCACATGCCGATGCGCTTCAATTAATAAAGAGAAGTGAAGATAGGATCTTCTTGCAGCACATTGAGGAGCAAAGGCTACATCCCATTAAAAGAACTTTACGGTTAGTCTGGCAAATAAAAATATTAGTTTTCCTTTGTTTTTTTTATTACTTTGATATATGATAACTGTTCTCTCTTTTTAATTTCAGAAAAAAAATCGATGACTTTGTTTCAATCAAAAGCAAGCCTTTGTTCAATCGACTCAAAATTGGTGACAGTTTTCTGAACGAGTGTCTTATTTCATGGTTTAATAATACTTTGTTTCAACACGCTAAACAGAAGGTGCAGCCACTGAGAGCAGTTAACGATACGGCTGAAAGAGCGGTTAAGTTAATGAAAGAGTTTCATGGCTTAATCATTCTTGAAGAGGAACAAAAGCAATTTTTATTACGTTGCGGATAAAAACACAGACAAATATATCCTGACTGTAAAAAGCAAATTTTTAAAAGAAAATTTAATAAATAATACCCTTTTTAATGATAAATACTTAACAAACATAAGATACAGGCAAAACAGTGTTTTATTTACTGACTAAACTTTCAGTTTTAAAATTCCTCTGTCTTCCATACTAACTTTTATGTTCAAAATTTGACATTAAGTCGGCACCGGTTATCGTTATCTGATTGCAATAATATTTATTATTTCAGTTATTAGGTTAATATCAAATGGAAAAAATAGAGGGTATGCGTATATCAATTCGAAAAAAAAAATGCGCCCTTATAGCCTCGGATACCCTAATGTATATTATATATATATATATATATATATATATATATATATATATATATATATATATATATATATATATATATAATAGCTGCTCGCGAGGGTCTCCGATTTCGTTCAAATTTTAGGAGCTAAAAGTAGGTAGTGAAAAATAAAATCCTCCAATTTTAGCCCTTCACCTCCGGATCCAGAGATATGAATTTTTGAAAATTAAAATTACCCTTATTTTGCTGTTTTTAAAAAATCCATATCTCGGGAAGTTTGGGTCCAATCGGGCTCAAAAAGGACGCATTTTTTTCGTCCGTGAGTCTACTTTCATGCCATCTGTGGCCGGTCTATTTGTACGTCTCTCTCTTTTCTTGGCAGCTTGAAATTCGAGAACATAAAGACAGCAAATTCTTTCATCTTGAAAAGGACCCAGAGTACAGCAAAAGCGCGAAAACATTTTAGACGTAATAGGCATGAAAGTAGGCTCATAGACGAAAAAAATGCGTCCTAATTGAGCCCGATTGATCCCAAACTTTCTCAGATACGAATTTTTAAAAAATGGCATTTCCGCGAAATCCGAGTTTGTTCCGGTTTTCTAAGTGTCACCAATCGCGCCTGACCGATTCAAATACTTTGAAAATTGAAGGAATTGTTGCTTTACTAGAATACAATGATTTCTTAATGGTTTTATCCTTGGCCTGAACTTGTAGCATGCGCGATCGCCACTACGTAGATTGTTTTTTCGAAGGGAAAATAGACGGAAATTGTGGGAATTTCTGAATTATACGGCGAGTCAGGGGCTCAAGAAGGGTTGAAAAAGGTCGAAGTCAGAAAATACTTTTTTGACAGATTAAACGGTGATAGAACCTGATTTTAATAATCTTTCGACACCTTAAACCATTGTTTACTGTAGTCATTTTTGGAAACAATTACGCTCTGCTAGTGGTACATATTACTCCCGCTAACAGCCAGTGTAAGTCCGTCTGCTAAGTTGGGTGAAATTCGGATTCTGAAGTTTTTCAATTATCACGTCGGCTCAGTGTTGCGAGTTCATTCAAACAGTTTCAGAATACTACGATATTCGTATTTCAAATCTAGAATAAGTCTTCTACGGGGAGTGGATGGCCATTCCTCAGTTTTCAGTTCCTCAGTTTCTTGTGTTATCGCCATACAAGGCTAAACACTTGTGGGGTTATGTTGTATAAGTGTAACGTGTCTTAGTGGAAAACTAAGTGGACAATGGCTGTACTGGAAATTATGTGTGCTCTCGGAAAATTCCTGAACGACAGTTGTTCTAAACCTTATAATTTTGGTTATTTAAGTGAATTCGATACCGAACAATTGGATATCCTCAATTTGAGATTAAACAGTAATTTGAGTGCTTATGAAAGTGAGCACATATGTAAAAGGCACAAGAACAAGTTTGTCGATAATTATACGGCTGAAAGGAGAAAATGTTGCGATCTATACGGAATTCATAAAAAAACCTGTTCGGGGTGATCTGCGCATTATTACCTTAGAATTGAGTCAAAAATGTTGTAAAGCAACGGAAAGGAGATTGATTCCAGGGAATAAAATATGTAAACGGTGTGAGCAGAAAGTTACTGAAAGTGCCGCGGAGGGCCAGAACAACAATGTTGTGAGAACGGATGGTCTAAGGCCAAGAAGGACTGTTGCGAGTGGAGTAGATACTCTAATTAAAGGAATAAGCGATCTTGAGACTTATCCTTCTAGTTCATCGCAAAGTTCAGGTGGTACTAAATTTCTGAGTTGTAGCCAGGGACGATCGACTCTCAGAAACGTTTGTCGAGAACTTGGAATGCCTGATCTTGAATTATCACGGGTTTCTTTGCCAAGAAAAGAAAAATTGTGGTCGATTTTTTAACTGATGTTCAGGCAAAATTAATTCGTCAAATAAAAGATACTTTTAATCTCGATCTAAATTCAATTATGGCACTGGTTACTGGCAGTTCCATCCAAGACAGTGTCTCTCTTCATCAACTTTTGACAGAATTGCAAAGAAAATTCGACAGCAGTTCAACAATCTCCGACAAGATATCCCTTATTTTACTTGTTCCAAGGAACTGGAGTTTCGATTTATGTACCTGAATAATGTATTTATGCTGGAGATCCACGCTCCCACAACATTTATGTCTGTGTCGAACACGAAAACATTAAGCTCAAGCTTCTTGCTCTGAATAAAAGGATCAATTATCGTGATTTGATAGCAGCTGAAACTTGCATTTCAGATAACATAGACTGTATGCTCCATCGATGCTGTGAATATCCAGGGATTCTCGGAATTATGCAAGTGCTGGATGATTTTGGGATTTCCTGGGACAGAACAGAGATCAAGTACAAATTCTGGGATACCAAACAAGATACACAAGCTTCTCTCATTATAATGTGTGAGAAAACAGCCAAATTCAAGACAAATTTGCTAGAGGATTTGTGGAATATAACCAGTCACCATTTTATTGCCCAGACCCAAAAAAATTATCTCCTTACCAGCAAGAATGAGTTGCAATGGGACGCCTGTACAGTTCTTATGAATTTCTCCGAAAATTATTCTTTTGTGATTCAGAATTCTATCCAGGCATTCTACTATAATAGTAATCAAGCGACAATTCATCCCTTTATAATGTTTTAAAAATAAAGATGATAATCAATTGCAAAAAAAGAGCTTTTGTATTATCAGCAACAGCAAGGATCATTGGGCTTATGCAGTGCATGCATTCCAAGATGAGTTTTTAAAAATTATCAGAGTTGAATACCCATGGATACAGAAGATACGATACTTTTCAGATGGCGCTCCTACACATTACAAAAATAAGTAAGATTCTTCTTATATCAATATATTGTATTTGAAAATTCTTGCTAATCGATTTCTCTGTTCCAGGAATAACTTTACCAATATATGCCTGCACGAGAATGACTTCGGAATCAAAATAGAATCTTACAATTTTTTTGCAACCAGCCATGGAAAAAGCCCATGTGATACTGTAGGGGGTGTGGTTAAGAGGACAATCATGCGCCATTGTGTGAGATCTGGAGCTGAGCATCAAACAGTAAATGCTGAAGAAATGTATAAATTTGCAGAACAAAATATAAAAAGCATAAGGTTAGTAGTAAAAAAATTAAATGGATGTAACAATAATCAAAATTATAATCATTAATCACATAGATGTCTATGGGTCCCAGATGTGAAGGTTCAATAACATAAAAAAAAATTAAATCAAAGATTCAATAGTGCAAGGGCAGTTGAGGGTACAAGAGGTCTTCATTGCATCATCCCAGTGAATGGTGAAAGTATACGTTTAAAACAAACGTCTTTTGATGAGAAAGAAAAAATTGTTAAGATTTTGGATAAGACAAATAAAAAAAGAAAACGACATGAATAATGGACTTATTTTGTTGACATTTGTATGATATTTCAAGATAATGTTAATTAGATTTGTGAGAACTTTCATATGTGTGTAATAAAATGTAGGTAAATTTAGGGGAGGAATTTAATAATCTACAGTGTATCTATCGAGCAACAATAATAAAAAATACGATTTTATCTTGGAAAATACAACATCGACTGCTTTTTTTTTACTTTGACCATTTTCCCACCCTTCTTGAGCCCCTGACTCGCCGTATAATTCAGAAATTCCCACAATTTCCGTGTATTTTCCCTTCGAAAAGAACAATCTGCGCAGTGGCGATCGGGCATACTACAAGTTCAGGCCAAGGATAAAACCATCAAGAAATCATTGTATTCTAGTAAAACAACAATTTCCCCACTTTTCAAAGTATTTGAATCGGTCAGGCGCGATTGGTGACACTTAGAAAACCGGAAAAACTCGGATTTCGCGGAAATGCCATTTTTTAAAAATTCGTATCTGAGAAAGTTTGGGTTCAATCGGGCTCAATTAGGACGCATTTTTTTCGTCTATGAGCCTACTTTCATGCCTATTACGTCTAAAATGTTTTCGCGCTTTTGCTGTAATCTGGGTCCTTTTCAAGATGAAAGAATTTGCTGTCTTTATGTTCTCGAATTTCAAGCTGCCAAGAAAAGAGAGGTGCGTACAAATAGACCGGACACAGATGGCATGAAAGTAGACTCACGGACGAAAAAAATGCGTCCTATTTGAGCCCGATTTGACTAAACTTCCGAGATATGGATTTTTAAAACAGCAAAATAAGGGTAATTTTAATTTTCAAAATTCATATCTCTGGATCCGGAGGGTGAAGGGCTAAAATTGGAGGATTTTATTTTTCACTACCTACTTTTAGCTCCTAAAATTTGAACGAAATCGGAGACCCTCCGCGCACCGTATCTCCGAAAATTATTGACGGGCTCATATATATATCTACATACATATATATATATATATATATATATATATATATATATATATATATATAATATACATGTATTGTGTGTGCGTTTAAACAAGTTAGTTCAGGATGAACCGCGTCTATTTTGAGTCAAATATATATATACTCAAAGTAGACGCGGTTCATTCCGTGAAATAATTGTTTAATATTATATATATATATATATATATATATATATATATATATATATATATATATATATATATATATATATATATATCTCAAACCAGTAAATGAAAATCAGCAATAACATAGCAGCTAGCAGAAATTTTAATAAATCTTTTAAAATCCAGCTTGATTAATGGGCAGAAATATTAATCTGGTATACAGACGGATCTAAACCAGACAGTGACACTGGAGCTGAAATATTTGAAAACTCAGTTTAATGACGCAATGTTTGAAGTGGAGATTTACCCATAGATCTATGTGTGTGCGAGGACTTAAGCAAACACTATCAAGGTAGTAATATCTGATAACCAGGCTCCAATAACACCTTTAGCTAGTTATTAGATCAATTTTAGACTGACCTAAAATTGTTCGAAAACGTTGAAAACCACAGTAGATTTATCGATACGTTGATACCATGACAGCGCTATAATAAAAAAAATAACGGCAAATATGAATTAAAAATTAGTTTTACTGAACCTGAGCGAGTTGGCTAAACAATTAGATATATTTATGTCCTGTTAAAACGTCTAACATGGGTGCAATGACTTTTTTGTATTAAAATATCCCTTCTAGGATATCTCTAATATTACAATCTGGTCTAAGACTAATGAGTAATTTTATGCTGTCTTAAATTAGCTACGTAAAATCTTAAACGAAGGTCTTACTCACTAGTGCACCTTAGGGTCTGGTAATCTAATTATACTTTGGAATTAACGTGTACACTGTTGCACAATACTCTGATTTACTAATATGATCACTGAACTAATTCAAATGGTTTAGTCCTTTTGAGTCTCCTTATTATGTTGGTGTTATCAAAGAGTTGGATCGCCTCAATGTTCAAGTGGTGAAGGAGCCGTTGTTCGTGGCTTCTGGCAAATTTGAGAGTAGTCTGATTAACTGTGTCCATTCCAAAGTCTCGGTGGAGGTCACTGTTGCGGATTGCATGAACAATGTTTCTAATACTTTATTTTGAAATCAGCTGGATGCCGTATGTCCAAACAGATTTCAGAATATGCTTGTAAAGAAGCAGTTTACTGTATGTAGATAACTTGGAGTTTCTCCCAAGCAACCAGTACATTTTTTTATATTCCAATCCAAGTTCTTCGCTATTCTTTTTGAAATGGACTTTCCAGCGTAGTTTTGCGTCAAGATTCATGGCTAGATATTTAGCTGATTCTGCATGTGGAATCTGGGTGTCGTTAATTCTGATGGGTAGGTTTTGTTTCTTTTTGTTAGTGAAATTTGTATGCACAGACTTACTTTTATTTAACTTGAGTACAATGACTAAAGCACAGATATATTCACAATTCCATTTAAGAAAATAACAGATGACTTATTGTGATTAAACAGACATCGAGTTAGAGTGTGGCATTAAATATAAATAATAAGTAGTTAAAGTAGTTTACAATAATTTTTTTAAGAGTTATCTTTTACCGTGATACATGTACACGTTTTACATAGCGACTGCTATATCGTAAATATATATCAAAGTATCAAATATACCGTCAAAATCGCTTACATTCGCAATGCCGATACACCGAAATCGGGTATTTGTTCTGGTCTGAACGTTAGTCCAGCATGACTGATATTTATTTCAGTGCACACTCGTAAAGCTATTCAGTTCGTTTGCGGCTTCATAATAGAAGGTTACGATAAAATTACAGCTGTAAGTTGCAATATTTGAGTATTTTTGTACAAGTGAAAATTATAAATGTAATTGATTCTCTCTTTCCATTAAAGTATTTTAATCACTTTTAGTACCTGGAAGTTAAAAAGCAAAAAAGATTTAACAGTGTTGGTTAACTTTACAGATGAAAGTGATATTCTATACTTTACTTGTCTGCGGCGTAATAACAGCACTTGCGGATGACACCAAGACGTTTTTTAGGAAAAGCAAGTTTCCACTGGATATGTACAGGGTAAAATTTACAGATTTTTTATTGAAACGTGCACCTTACATAAATATTTAAGTTAATGCTTAATTTTCCCCCTTAGGGTTATGCCTAATTAGGATTTTAAATGAATTTCTCATCGGTTTTTAAATATTAAAAAACAAGTTTCCCTTCTTTTTTTAATTTCATCTATATCATAAAAGATATTAGAAAAAGTTTTGTAAATCACATGTTTTAAATAAGTTTTTTGTTATTTGTTAGAACATGGATTCAGAAAACGTTGAAATAAATTTAAAACAGACTTGGAATTAGTACCCCCCCTCCTTCTGAGTTACTAACAGATTTCGCGGCTGAAAGTTATCCTTTCGGCACTCTGCCAATTATTAAGCCTTGCACCTTTTTAATAGCATATTTTAACGCTTTCTTCTACCTAGGGCTTAGTTGGATCAATTTCTCCTTCGTGACTTTTTGCACACTTTTAACAGGAGAAATCCCAATGTTTATAAGTTGTTATCGAACAGGTCGAATAGGTTTTCTTAAGACCAACCCATTTTGCATGATGGATCAACGGGTTCTTGATTAAAATGATGGTGTGGAATCAAGATTTTTTTCTCTGCCAGTCATTTATATTTTATTGTAGTTTTTTGTTTACATTACATTTCTCTATTCTAACAGTTTGTTTAACATTATTTGTCCCTGGCTTTTCAAAGAGAAAACTGAATCTAATTTTCTCAACGATACTTCGGCAGAAACTTAATTTTATGTATACCTTACGTTACAAATTTTTTTCTAACAATCAATAACTTAGAGTCATCAATATTAGCAGTTTTTATAGGTATATCACTTTCGTTGTTTGAATATAAATAAGTGCATTGATAAATTGTACCAAGCCCCTTCAATATTCCCATTGCTGCATAAATCTTAGACAAAATAAAAACTTAATAAAAAATATGAACACAATGTATGAATAAGGTTTGTTGGGATTTCTAATTTTATTTAAAATTAATATCTCAACTATTGTTTAACCTTTATGAATTAAATGTATTTAGAAAACCAGTACTCAAACATTCATCGTAAATATGCAAATTAATAAGACTTATTTTATGTACCTGGTAATACTGATAATTACAAATGCTAATGTTACTTTCAGTTGTACGACGTGATTATGACAAATTATTTTAAACGCATCTTTTGGTTTTAGGAATTGATAAAATCCAATTACGGAAATCTCATGGTGAGCCCTCTTTCCATGGAAATTGTGCTTGCGCTCTTGCAAAATGGTGGAGACGGACCAGCATCCGATGAAATCGTTAAAGCACTTGAACTGCCTGAAAATTCCTATGATACGAAGGAGATATTTAGAGAAGTTACATCTTCTCTCGAGCATTATGATAATTATAATTTAAGTAGTGCTAACAAGCTTTATTTGTCAAACGATTATGCTTTTTACATCTTTGGAGAATTTGAACAGGTCTCAATAGGCGTTTTTGATACCCAAATTGAGAATATAGACTTCTCAGATAGTGCAGGGGCCGTTGTTGAGATAAACGATTGGGTTAGAGAAAAAACTCATGATCAAATCAAACAAATTTTTCAAAATAGCGAAGTGACTTCTTCTACTAAAATGGTTCTAGTTAACGCATTGTTTTTCCAAGGCAATTGGTTGAACGCATTCCCTGATAAAGACACTAAAAAGGATCGATTCTTTGTGGATGAAAAGGACTACGTCGAAACGACAATAATGGAAGTTTCAGGAGAATTTAATTACTTTGAAATATCCGAACTTAAAGCTAAAATGTTAGAAATGTTCTATGTGGGTGACGATATTTCAATGACCATTGTTTTACCTGACGACAGAGAGGGGTTGTCGGCACTAGAAAATGCCTTTACGGAAAGCTGGTTTTTTATGGAATATGAGAAGCCAACATATGTTCACGTTCGTCTGCCCAAATTTAAAATTGAAACTGAAATTAATTTCGTGTCTATTTTGAAAGGGGTAAGGACTTGTTTCATTTTAAATGCGTTAATAATACATGTGCACCTTATATTATAGTTGGGAATTAATGCAGCCTTTGATGAAGGTTTTAATAAAATCGTGTATTTTCAAGATATACCTCTTAGCCAGATAAAACAGAAGACCTTCTTAGATGTAGATGAGAAGGGCACCACTGCTGCTGCTGCTAGTATTAGTAAGTGTGTTTAAATTGTTAATTAATCTAATGTTGGTTTATGTTATTTTAGCAATAAATTATATTATATTTTTAATGCAACATAAAGTTGCAATTAATTATCGTTACTATGAATTTTCTATGAACTGTACTAATATATTTTTATTTCGTTAATTTGCAGCCCAGAACATTTTATCACCTTATCATAACGAATCCTCGACGATGGAATTTTTTGCTCAACATCCGTTCCTCTTCTACATACGCTCATATAAATTAGGGACTGTCTTATTTATGGGTCGAGTCACTTCACCCAAGCATGACTAATAATGACAATGTGCTGTAAAGAAATTAAGGCATTTATAAACGCAATTATAAATAAAAAGTGTGAAGTTAGAGTAGCGGAATATTATTTTATGCCCCCTTACTAGCGCGCTTGAAGAAGAAGGCGAGAACATGGCTGTAACACCATCCCGTATTAAATTAAAGCATTTTACGTTACACGGTAATCTTAAAACCAAGCCAAGTCAGTGAAATGTAAAACTATATGCTTTTGTCAACCATATTATTATGGTCTACAATTGTATTAAATAAGAAAAAATAATACAAAGACGTATGTGTTAGTGCCTTTCTTGATACATAAGCTTCAATACCAAGAATTAGAAAAGAAGTCGCAAAAACTCTGAAACTTTTTGAATGGCTACAAAATTTTACAGAACTTTATTTTTCTTTTCCCACTATCGTGCGCAAAGTTCGAGTTTGCGCACGTATTTGCGTGCGCAAAGTACTACTTTCCCGCACGCTTTTATCCCTACAGCTGAGCGTGCGGGAAAGTAGCTGAGCGTGCGGGAAAGTAGATGAGCGTGCGGGAAAGTATAAGTGAACCATACGTGCGTCACTGTTGCTATACACACAATGCCTCGCGAGAGCCGTTGAACTCGAGCGCCGGCTTGTTTACATCTCGCTAGCTTGATCTTACTAAGTAGACCTGTCAAAACCTGCATCTATATTTTGTCTTCTCACTCGCTGTTTTTTTTTAGTACAGAAGAGAACGTCAGGTCGCGAGGCAGGTCTCGCTTCATATATTTTTTTTTGAACGTGTACAGTGAAAAGTATGGCGTCTATAAAAAATATTGAAACAGCTTTTTACATTTTTTTTAATCGGGAGGGCGAAGACCATTCCGCCCATTTCCTCCGCCCACGCAGCACCGCAGTATCGAACTTTGTGCACTCAATAGGAATCGCACTCGATTCGCTCGTGCGGGAACGACCTACTTTGCGCACTCGTATTGTAATGTACTATTTTCCAACGTACACGTTGCTTAGTAATCTAACGCAATGCTTGTTTTTATGCTGCAATTCAAGCAGCACTGATTTTGTAATTTACTTTAAGTAAATTTTGTTTGTATTTTTGGTGTTGGAAAGGTTCGATTTGTCATCAGTTTTATGGAGAATTAAAAAAAATCTATAAATCAAAGCTACTATTTTCTAAATATTTGTTTAAAATAATTTTCAGTCAACAGTTGATAGATTCAAACTTCTCCATTACATTTTAATTTTATTCACGCGTCCAAGTTTTTTAATTTAAAATAACTAAAAAATGGAAAAATCTTCGCATTCAGGTTTGAAACAAAACCTTCAAGTCTGATCGTGGCTGTAATTACAATTGTGGAGTCATTTGAGTATGTAAAGTACACTACCGACAATGATTCAACACCTAGTTTGTTAGTCGGCGACCATTGCTGTTCGTCATATCAGCATAAAATATTTCGATAGCCTCGAAGGCTTGTCGTAACAGGATAGATCTGTTACAGTCTAGAGCATACAGTAACGTGGCCAGTACGACGTATTATTACCCCAGAGTTTGACCTCCAGGTATCATTTTGAGTGAGTCGAGCTGTAAAATGCCAGCGATCAATGATTCGAACCCGCCACTTTGGTTTCGTAGTCGCGATCATCCACTAAGCTACCACGGCATTCTGCGGATTTATTGTTAGAAGACAACGGGTTTTGGCGCTAGTGATTAAGAAAGAGCAGCATCTGTTTACATTTGAGAAAAAAATGTTTTCTACTGTTGTTACTATACTGGCAGACAAATACCATAAATACCAAGCAAACATATTATTAAAATTGTTGTTATAACAAAATACACGAAATTGTCATTTATACAGAGATACTTTTCTTTTAACTGTTTAGATAGAAAGTCTTTTCCTAATAAGGACATTTTTGGCTGTCAAAAAACCTGGATCTAAGCCTTTAACCTTTCTTCTTTGGAAAGCCTTGCTTGCCACTTAGGTGCTTTCCTTTTCAACCCGACTCGTGGGATTAACATAAAAGACAAAAATAAAATAAATCAGAACACAGTACACACCCAAAGAAATAACGCAATCGAACCTGCACAGCGGAGAGCAAAAAGAGGCAGAGATGCCTCAACAGTGACACAAGAGGACACTAAACAAAAGGAGAATTTATAGCAGCTAAATTAATGGACACACTAGATACGATCACAGAACTCAACAGAATTAGAAAAGTGAATGGAAGAAAATTCTAATTCCAAACGGGAATTTAAATAAATTGTACTAAAACTACGGAAGAACAAAGAGACATAAAAGAGGGGCCCCACACAAGATCGGCTAGAGGAGTATAAGCGGGGAGATTTGAAACACAGATCTACGATGTAGACTCACAGATCAATTCCTAAACCAAAGATATGGCAACGCAAACAGAAACATGGAATGCAGGCTACAAGTCAAACCAAGTAACTATATTAGATAGCATTAACAACCTATAATAATGGAAGCACATAGAAGAAAGAGATTGGACAGACAAGGTGTATATCAATACCGAAATCAAAGTGGGAAACTCACTTCAAACAAAAGACGAAGTGATAAAAGTGGCAATAGTCGAGTTTGGCGACACCGAAATTGTCAAAACAATACAAAAATTGTATAAAAATAGATTTCCAGAACTAACAGAAAACTTTGAGGTACTGAAACAAACTACCCGCACCGCTCAAATGATGCGATTGAATACTCAAACCGCGTAATTACCAAAATAGGCCATGGTGCAATAGATGAGGAATTCTGAAGCAACTTAAAAAGATTAAAAGAAGAAACAAAAGAAAAAGAGCGAATTGCATTACTTCATATAAGAACAATAAATCTGGAAAGGATGACGAAGATAGGGGAGTGGGCCTTCCACAAAACTAAAACGAAGGTCACCATTTATACAACTACAACTGCAAAAATCTGGTGTGAACATCACACGACTTTCCTTATCCTATTGTTTGGGTAATTCTGGCAAAAATCCTAGGCTTCAATTTTTTTTCGATTCCTATTTTACCAACTTTTAAATTAAAATGTATGTTTATCTCGTGATAACAAATCATTTTTATTCTCATGAATTTTTTGTATTTTATTAATTAATTAATGGTAAGGCTCTACGCCCCGCGTGGGAGCACGGCCTGCGAACTGAGAGGTTAAGGCTCTCATACGTTCGCTCTCTCTGCCCGGTCGTCGCGCACCATCTCTGATGCGGGGCGATGTGGCAAGCACCGCGTCTAAGACGACCGCCATTATTACCCCTTGTTCGAATTATTTTTAGTGATTGAGTAGGCCACCCGCCAGGCATCAGAGATCACCGGGAATTGAACCCGGGTCCGGCAGCATTGCAGCCTGTCCCTCAACCACAGGACCACGCTGGCACTGAATTTTTTGAATCTTCAATCGTTTAGATTCGCAACCGCTTTGCGACCGATTTTGCGACTTTGCGACCAAACAGCTGGGCCGATTTTTACCAAAAGTTTCACACTGCATCCCCTACCTACAAGTAACTTGCATGCCAAATTTCAAGTCTCTAGCTCTTAGGGTTCTCGAGATATCCTGTTTACTAACAGACCGACAAACACACACACACGAACCAATGGTCCAAACCAACTTTCTTGGTGTCCTGGGGCTATAATTCGTCCAGAAATGTGAAAAACCGGGTATTACTATCCTTATTATAGAATAAGGAAAGTAATAAAGAAAACATCACGGATCATAGATCAAACCCAGAAAGGGAAAGAAAATTTTAAGAAAGGTCAAATCTGCGATAAGAGACATACTAGCCAGCAGTAATGGTAAAATACTAATAACCGCAGAAAAGAACGAAAAACAATTGAAGAATTAAGATTAGCCGTAGAAAAATCCTTGGACCAAATAACAGCTAAGAAATCAGGCGATTTGGGGAAAATAAAACATCTGCATAAGAGGACTCGAATTAAGGAATGCAAGGAGCAGGAAGTATACCTGATCTGCGAAGCGCCAGGCCATAAAACGGGGAGTAGAGGATTTTAAAACAGCTTTGTTTAAAGCTAGAACCCAAAGCAACGGCACCCAGGGAACCCCTAGAAATAGCATGCACGACCCGAAGATCTTACAGACCAATACACACCTCGAAATATAAATTAAACAACTGCAAGTAAACATAGGCAAGAACAAAATTACACACAATACAGTAATGGCAATGTCAAAACAAAAAACATAGATACACTAATAATTAATAAACCAAATGAAAATCTAGTTAAGAACATAAACTGGATAACGGATAATAAAACAGACACAACAATAAAGATCCTAAATAAAATTATAGAAATTTTCAAACATAGCAAACAGCTCATAGGGGACAAGTCATAACAGGACAGACACTAAAAAATAAGTATATAACGATGAACAATATAAATACGTCCCACTTTCACAAGAGAAAAACGAAAATTATACCTAGATATAACAATAGCTAATAAAAAAATTCTAGATAAATGTAAAAAATTAGAAAGTTTAGGATGAAGAAAACTTCAGTATACACAATAACAAAACGACGTTTTAACAAAGACCAGCACAAACAACAGCAAATGGATACAAAATCGTTACAGATAAATTTACTTAACAAACCAAAGTTACTTTAACAGATAATTAAAGAGAAAAACAATAAAAAAACTAATTACACTCAGTAATAATAAACACAACATCTAAAAAGGCACTTGGACCAGATAAAATAAATAAAATCATCCGAATAACATACGCAACAAACAAGGAAGAAATGCTAAAAATAATTAACTAAAATGTTGAAAAGAAAAATTTCCGCACACATGGAAAACTGCTAAATTATGGCTCATAGGAAAATGAAGCCATACAGCAAACATAAATAAATACAGACCAATTTGCCTTTTGGTTACCCTAGGTACAATCTTTGAATACTACTAATACTAAATAGACTTCTAAAAGAAATAGAACAACAAGCAGGCATATCCAAAAACCAATTCGGATTCAGATGTGGCTACTAAATAATAGACTCGATACTACATATAACAAACAAAATATCAAACATACATACGCAGTTCTTAAGCGGGCATGGAAGCTTTAGAACCTATCAAAAGAAAATATGCAGCATTAACGACGATACATGCTTGTACTCTGAACAAAACTAGACGACATCGAAATATATTTTCTTCGTATGCCCAAAATGGAACAGTACTAGACACAAAACAAACATAAAATTAGATACAATACTAGATAAAAACTATATACTAGAAACAATACTAGCAATGAAAGAAAAATGGAAAACAATAGAAACAATGACTACAAAGAATATTAAAACAAAAAGCCACAGATGGTATCTAAAGACCTAAGGATTAAAATAACAAGAGTCCTGAAGTATACCAATAGACAGTTCCAGGACCAGAACACGCAAAGACCATGGGAAACGGGGTTTAGTGGGTACAGCAAACAGCGAGTCCCACACTACGGCTAACGGTTGATGCGATAGCTATTTAGTGGTTTCAGTGCATAAAATGCATTCCCCAGACCCGAGCAAAAAAGATGCTTCTAAAGTGGTGGAACTTAGTGGCAACCCAAGAGTTCAGGCAATCCTGAAACATATCAAGGTTGTTGATGATATCTTTGCTACATATCATTAAGCCTGCAACCACCCCCACAAAGTTGGTTTTGGTCTAAGTAGCTGCCGCGATATGTTGGAAGGATTCTAGGAACATGGTGAAGTCCATATTTTAGAACGCCGTGGAGCTGATTGGGATCGTTAGTCACGCTGAGTTGCTGCGGCCCAGATGCGCCCTAAAAGTAGCCGGCATTGGTTGGAGCGCTAGCTTGGAAAAGACAGGCTACCCCGAAAGCTGGTTATCTCTCAAGTGTGTCCCCGTACTTTAAGCACTTTGGAGCAGCGCTGGCAGCGGTCACGACCTTCCTCTTGCTTGGCTGCTCTAACGTCACAGCCAAATCAAGGACGCCGCGCATTTGGAAGATAGCCTTGGCCTTGTTGGACCGCTTCAGTTCTAAAAAAATGAGCGGCATCAGTCATAGTTGGGAGGCTTTCTGCATCCTCCTCGCTGTGAGAATTGGGATGCTGCTATCAAGAAGTTCGTGCTTCAACTCCTCGGATATATTCTCTTTAGTAAGTGAAAGTGGTGCTGAATCTTCGCTTCTTCTAGGAAGCGAGTCAAGCACCGGTAGCCTCCAAAGGTATGGAACGTGATTTAATCTTCTACATTTTTGACATTAATAAAGCCGATATTGCGCTTGTGGATTACTTTGAGTACTGCAGTCTTGTAAGATGATTGGTGGAATCCTTTCCTGGGAGGAACGCTCACAGAGCGAGCTGGAGCATCGTGATGGAGGGGCTAGAGACTGCAAAGGGGTTAACATCCTCACCTGGGCTCGGCGTCGTTTGTGAGCAGTTTTAAATCATCTGGTTGTCATTGGCACTACATAGTGTTAGGGATGCTTCAAATCGCTCTTCGGTAAGGAAAATTGAGACGACTTTGGAGCTACGATGATGGCTGAAGCGGCTGGAGCTTAAAAGGGTGGCTGCAAAAGCTGTTGGCTTTCCTGTGACCGGCCATCTAGGGACTCCTAGAGGAGCACGGATATACCCCTTCAGATTTTCTAAAGGCAGCTAAAGACAGCGCCAAGACTGCGTTAATTCAGGTTCGCGGCGAATATCTTTTCCTCTATTGATACTTTTTATGTCAATTATTGCACCGAACGTTTCCAGCCGGTACAAGTACCGACTGGGATTACTCGTCACGTCACCAATGATGCGGATGGAGCCTAGCATGTCTGTCACATCGAACGCCTTTCAGAGAATGTGCGTGGTTGATAGCGAGGTAGATGGTGTCTTTATCTACCAAATTTTCACCAAAACAAATGACAAAGTTGGATCACTGGGATGAATATCCAAGTGGGTAGTAAAAGTCAATCCTTAGATTGGTGATCATCGAATACATAACACAATCAGCGATAAAATGTCTAAAATTGAACATCTCCATGATCCAACAGTAGCGATAATATTAGACTGTTTCCTTCTTGCAAAGTTATTGTGTGATAAGAACTTACATAACGCATAGCAGGTGAAACACTTTTTAATAGTTTATATCGTCTCCAGAAATGAGAGTATTATTCCGTGTATTTTGCACACAAAAGTTATCTATTAATATTTCTGAAGTAGATACATATGTCAGCAAAGAAGATCACCAGTACTTGAAGGCAGCTTTTCCAAGAATACTTAGTTATTTGTGTCTATCGCGCGGTCTATCAGAAATCAACAATCATGCAGAGAGTGATACTCATAAAGCCCATGAGATGTTTTTGTTTTTGTAAAGTTTACATAATTTTTCTTAAAGCTTGTTAGAAGCTGAGCTATATTTTTCCTTGTTGGAAGCCATATTCAAACACTTCATTTTAATGTCAATTCTCTAAATATTTGAGTTTTCTAAAGAAACCATATTTTCAATAAAATAGCCGCGATGCTTGTTGAGTATTAGATAAATACAACTAAGTGTGCAAAAAAGATGTCAACTATTCTACCGTAACAGTTTACGGGTAACATTCTCTTTTACTGAAAATTCTGTGCATATGCTATGGACACGTTTATTCCATTTTAATCATCCATAGAGCACTTCTGTAATAACAAAGACCTACATCTTGGTTTATCGCTCTTAAGGGGCAAAAAACAGACTGCGATACTGTAAAAGAGTGAGTGACGTCAGAAAATGCCAAAATATTACCTGCAACGACTCAACTGACGTCAGTAGCTAGCTCGATTACGTTATTTACTATTCCGGTGGCGTCAACAATGCCCTCCCCCCAACACCAACTTTACCATACACGCACGAGTACAAAAGAGGAAACGCACAGGACGCCACTTAGTTGTTAGAAGATTTTCTTCTGAAAATGTTCGCCGCAGTTGTGGACGAAACGTCAAGAGTCTCTGAACTCCGACCACGGCCTTATAACCCGAGAACCAACCACACGAAGCACCTTAACACCTGCCATAAAAGCCTTCGCATCTACTAAATTATTATTTTTCAAAATAACATGGAAATTTGGAAGTGATGCTTTATATATTATAAAATTTTTGTAATACTTATGGTTAAAGTTGATAAAGATACTCTAGTTATTACTTGAATATTTAATTTAAAAAAATGATTAAGATATTCGTGCTACTGTAAATTAATAAAAACTCCCCAACAATTGTTTTTACTCCAAATGCCTTTTCAACTGTTAGGCTTATTAGTGATTAAGGTTAGAAGTCCGATGGCAAAGACTTTTTAATTGCTTTTGGTTTTAGCTCTTTTTTCAGTTTATGACTCTCTCCATCACTTTTATCTTTATTTCTTCTACCCATTTCTTGCTTGGCCTACCTACTCTGTTTTTCCCAATATTTTTTCTTCGTATGCCTTTTTTGTTGTTCTATATGGCTCTACCTTCTCTTGGACTATTGTTGTCGCTGCTTTCGTGTGATTTCATCCCTCTTGTGTCTTTCTTTCCTTCTTTCTCGCTTATTTGTCTTATTTTAAATATATGGTTTTGGGTTCCTTTGTTCTTTAAGAAGCTGCACTGTATATCATTAATTTATTTTATTTTTACTAATAAGATTGAAGTAAATACTATTTTGAAATACTTAGCAGCCTAATTTCCCTCTAGCTTCTGTGCTCTTTGCATTCACCTTTTTTAAATAGTGGAACTATAATGTCGTTTACCAATTATTAAGTATTTTTCTCTGTAGAATTTTATTTAGTATTTGTAGGAATATGTTCTTATTCATCTCCAATATGCTTCAGCAATCCGCCGTTATGTTGTCTTTACCAAGCACCTTTCCTGTCTTCAACCTTCTTATCGTTTCATTAAATTCTCTTGTTATCGTTATCTGTTTCAAACCTTCTTCTTTCTTGTCTTCTAGCAGTTCTCGCAGGTATTATTTACATTTTTCTATTCTTTAGTTAGTAACTCTTCTTGTGTATTTTTTTAGGTTTTTCAGTAAAGTTGTTTTCTATTTATTTTATCTTTCAAAGTGCTGTAAAACAATCTATGATTTTTAACTAATTTTCTCTGATTTTGATCCCAAATTTTCTCCATAAAACTTTTTGCTACCTTTATCGTGATTTTAACTTTAGTTTTTCTAATCTTGTATGGACTATAGTTTTCTCTTGGTTGTAACCATACTTTTCACTTGTTCTTTTTCCTTTCACATTTCTTTTAGCTTTTATTTTTTTTATTGCCACTTCCTTATTTTTGCTATTCCATAGTTCTCCGTCTTAAATGTTTCCAGTCTTCATTTATTCTTCTCGTTTCCACCTTACCATTTTTTATGTTTTATTATATAGTAAAATAGTCTATTACTGACTTTCTTCTTTACTATGTTCTACTTTCGTGTATTTATAACTATCTTTATACAAAAACTTTGTGTTCGATATATTAAATTATTTTGTATGCATAATTACGTTATTTTGTTTCTATTGTTATTTCTTGTCCGTCCTTCGGCCATAATTCTTTTGATTCCTGTGTTTACATTTCTTACTCCCTTTCTTCTTATTATCCTTCTGTTATTTATTTATATCTGCAGTTTCTCAAAAAATTGGTCTTTGTTTTCTTTTAGGACATTATCATGTGGTCTCTATATTAGCATTAACATATGTCTCTATTGTTTTAAGTTCTATTTCAACTAATAATCTTTTGTTTACGAAATTTAATGTGTAACCATTTATTTTTATTTTTGTTTATTTCCGAGTAGTACATTCAGTAACCTTTTGTTGGTTTTGTCAAACCGTTGTTTTTTTTGTTTTTGTGGTAGCTAAATAATCTAATCTCAGTTTTTTTCGTTTTTTTATTAAATAATCTTTTTTACTTTCCTTATCCTATAATAAGCAAAGTAATGTAATCGGCGGAAATTTGACATGCCCAGTTTTTCACATTTCTGGACAAAATATAGTCTCAGGACACCAACAAAGTTGGTTTGGGACATTTGTTCGTGTGTGTGTGTGTGTGTGTGTGTGTCTGTCTGTCTGTTGGTCTGTCAGTAAACAGGATATCTCGAGAACCGTAAGAGCTAGAGACTTAAAATTTAGTATGCAAGTTACTTGTAGGTAAGAGACGCAGTGCAGTTTGGTAAAAATCGGCCGAGTCGTTCGGTCGCAAGGCCGCAAAATTGGTCGCGAATCTAAACGGTTGAAGATACAAAAAATTTATGAGAATAAAAATGATTTGTTATCATGAGGTAAACATGAATTTAAAATAAAAGTTGTAAAATAGGAACTCAAAAAAAAATTTTAGCTCACGATTTTTAATATATCGGGTGTTCATAAACTGTTTCGAAAAATTTATATTACCGGATAGATCAGACCGAAACGAAAAAAAATTACAATGAAATTTTTGATCCGAGGTCAAATAAATAGGTTATAGCCGATTAAAAAAATTAAACGGACCAATCACCGCGCTCGAGAGCTTACTGGCCGACTGCGGGAGGACGGGGAGCTTGGCCGCTAGAGGAGAACGCAGGCGATAATGGGGAAGGCTGCGGCCGAGCTCGCACGGTTACGTTCAGTGACGTAGCAAAATTTTAAGTACGAGTCAATTATTGTCTTGTACTGTTTATATATAATCAGCTTTATAGTGTTGGACTCGCGCCTCGTCCTTTTTTAAAATAACAAGTTCCGGAACGAGAGCAGCGCAGGGCCGAGACGATGGACCCGGTATAATATATAATAATAGGATAAGGAAAGGCGCGTGATGTTCACACCAGATTTTTTCTGTTAATTTTCTTAAATTCAAAAAACCAAATTAAATGTTTGTTAGAGTATTCTTATTATTTTCTTTATTTTTAGCCATTTTTTTATTTCTTTATGTTATGTTTTTCCCAACGCCTCCTTTTTGATGTTCTTTCCTTTTCCGTCGTCCGTGTCATTGCTAGTTTTGCCTCTTTATTGAATTGGGCCTTGTGACTTCTTGTTTGATTTATCATTGCTTATTCTTTTTTGTCTTTTTTTGTTTTTTTCACATTTGATTTTGATATAGTTTTTTTCCTTTTAACATGCAGTTGGTACTCATAACTTAATAGTTGCTTGTGCACTTTTCCATTTCTGATATATTTATGGTTATCCCAACTGCGCTTCCAAATGGTGCCATTCTGTTTATTCCTACACCTATTTACTACTTTTTTCTTCTAGTTTGACTTAATTTTTCAGCTCTACTAACTGGCCATTTTCCCACTAGCCCATTTTTCTCTCCTTCTAATTTATTGCCTCATCTTTTTGTTTTTTTAATGTGTTTTTCATTATCTTTTTATATTACTTTTATGTCTTCTACATATAAGTTATTTTTTCTTATCCATATTTCTTGTTAACCGGTATATATAAAATATAAAATGCTACATACTGTTTTTTACGTCACGTAGTGCGCAAACTTCAGTGAGCGGTACGTGCGCGGATTATTGTTTAATATAAATTATAATACGAGAACGGTGTAATACCGTAAAGGATGCGATGAAATTAGGATAAAAACTTCTAAAAGGAATTAAGATGTTGCCGTTAACCGATGTGGTTGAAAATCAATTTCATGAAAGGTACTGACCTAAGATGTGTGTATGCCAAGTTTGAAGTGAATCCGTTGAATAGAACGGAAGTTATAGTGTCTCCAGACACACAGACAGACAGACAAAGGATGATAATCTTATTAACTTTCTATAAGCTCCGCTGTAGAAAGTTAATAATATTAAATAGCCTAATATAAATTTGTTATAAATCGAGCTCTGGTTCGGGAAATATTTATTGCAATAAAATAGTAAATATAAGCGTTTAGTAACATAAGGCAGAGAAGATCAACGCAAGTTATGTGTTATCAGCCACTTGGTTTCATATAAATAAGCAAAATATTGGAGTCGCATAAATATAATTATGAAAGATGCAGTTTAATGCATGATGAAAGTAAAAAAATCTGGTGTCAACATCACACGACTTTCCTTATCCTATTATTATATATTATACCGGGTCCGTCGTTTCGGACCTGCACTGCTCTAGTCCAGAAACTTGTTATTTAAAAAGGACGAGGCGCGAGTCCAACACTCGAAAGCTGATTAAAATAAACAGTACAAGACAATAATTGACTGATTAAAATTTTGCTACGTCACTGAAGGTAACCGTGCGAGCTCGGCCGCACAGCCTTCCTCATTATCGCCTGCGTGCTCCCTCCTCCCTCCTAGCGGCTAAGTGCTACCCCCCGTCCTCCCGCAGTCGGCCAGTAAGCTCTCCGAGCGCTTTGTGATTGGTCCGTTTAATTAATTTTTAATCGGCAATAACCTATTTATTTGACCTCGGATCAAAAAATTTCATTGTAATTTTTTGTTCGTCTTGGTCTGATCTATCCGGTAATATAAATTTTCCGAAACATTTTATGAACACCCGGTATACTAAAAATCCTGAGCTTCAATTTTTTTCGAGTGCCTATTTTACCAACTTTTATTTTAAATTCATGTTTATCTCATGATAACATTTATTCTCATAATTTTTTGTATCTTCAACCGTTTAGATTGGCGACCGCTTTGCGACCGATTTTGCGACCTTGCGACCAAATGACTAGGCCGATTTTTACCAAATGCTTCGCACTGCGTCCCCTACCTACAGGTAACTTACATTTCAAGTCTCTAGTTCTTACAGTTCTCGAGATATCCTGTTTACTGACAGACCGACAGACACACACACACACGAACCAATGGCTCAAACCAACTTTTTTGGTGTCCTGAGGCTATGTTTCGTCCAGAAATGTGAAAAACTGGGTATGTCAAATTTCCGCCGATTACATTACTTTCCTTATGATAGGATAAGGAAAGTAAAAAGATCACGAAAGAAGAAGTTGAAAGTTCTAGCAAGAGCAAGAAAACGAAAAAACAACAAAGAAAAGAAAAATAAAAAACTGTTGGATAGAAAAACTTAAATTAAAGTAAAAAAAGATAAACATTTTATAATATTGCCACTGGGGGGCCAAAGATAAAAGAAGAAACTATGAAAAATAGGTGCAAGTTAAAAGTCCAAATCTCCTTATAGATCATGACCTAACTTTCGAAGAGTAAAACTACGATTAAGTATCTGTACAAGAGAAGAAAAGTGGCATTACTGTTAAAGTAGGATACCAAACAAATAATCAAAAAGGCAAAACTGTGAGCTTTAGACAAATACGAGGTGCTTGTTGAAAAAGGAATAAATAAAAGTGTTCCAAAAAATTATTAGTCGATAGAGGGAAAGAGGGATAGCACATAAGATAAACAGACAAGATAAGAATTAAAACGAACAAGATTGTACATTTAAATTACAAGTGTAGGACATTGCACCAGTCAGGTAGAATGAACAAACTCATACAAGAAACAAAAAAATACAATACTGACATATCAGAAGTAAGCCAGTGCAGATAGAACGATAGTGATGAAAGATTAAGCGAGGGGTATAATCTCGTTTACTCTGGGTTAAAAAAGGGGTGGGCATATAAATAAATGCAGCTAGTAGAGATATGTTAACATATTGGAAACCAACGTTAGAAAGAATTATTATAATTCACATAAATAAGCAACATCTAGCTGTAGCACAATGCTATGCTCCTACTAAAGTAGCAGTACTTGAGATGAAGGAAAACTTCTATAACTTGTTAAGTAAAACTCACATCTTAATATAAAAAGTTGAAAATGGGATTGCAATAGGCGATCTAAATGCTAAAATAGGAATAGAAAATAAAAATTTAGCAAATTATATGTCATGTGAGAAAAAACTACTAATAAAATTTTGTGCCACGCACGAGTTAAAGATGGGGGTACATTATTCAAGCATAAGGATATCCAGAAAGCTACATTGGTTTCACCTAATAAATAGGTGTAGAATCAAATAAAACATATATGCTCAAATAAAACAACAATTTGTAAACTGATAGACACTCAAACAAAATGCAGAAAGAATTTACTATAATCCAGAAATAGAAGGTATATGGAAATATTGTAGACGCGCCTTTACTAACACACTTGGACGTTTTAAATTATAAAGCACGGCCAATAAAAAAATAGAAAGTAATAAAAAACAAAAGTACATTTTCGAAATAACAAACAAAAAATAGGTGCAAGAATACAAAGAAAAGAACAAAGAAGTTCAATAAGCATGCAAGGAAGATAAGCAGAAACATGTGGAGCGTATAGCGGAAATTGGATAAAATGCAGCCAATAAGGAAATTGACAGACAAGAAAAGGACAGAGACAATTATGGAGGCTAAGAATGGACAAAATGCTATGTATAATAAAATAACAGATAAAAAGATGGAAATAGTATTCTACAAAAATAATAATGCAAACCATAGAACCGAGACAAAAACAGAATTGATAAAAGGGGACGAAATGAGAAGAGGGTCTATAATTCAAGTAAATCTTTTTTCCCCGTCAAAACAAGAAATAATAAAACCATAAGCAAACAAAGAGAGATATTGAAATAACAGCAGAAATTCCCAAGTCTTGTATGAAAAGAAGAAAGCTTTTCACAAGATTGGAAAAAAGAGCTGATATGCAAATTATCGAAGAGAGAAAATCGCAAGAAATGTGAAGACTAAAAGGGAATTACTCTACTAAGTGGCGTATACAAGATATTCTACAGAATTGTTTTTAACAAAGTGCTGGTAGAAATAAATAAAAAATTACGTAAATATTAGTGCGCTTTAAATCAGCAAAGTCATGTATAAACCAAATAAACCTACAGAGAATTATTATAGAACAATCTACAGAATTCCAATTGTAGTGGACTTTGAGAGAGAACATATATGGAGTAGTCTTAAAAAACTAGAGTTGAATGAAAAAATAATTAACCTTATTACGGAGGAATACCATCGTTATTGTGCGAAGTGATTCATTGTGGGACGCTACCACAAAAGTTTCAGTTAAACGCAAACTTACGCTTTTATTGCTTCTCAGTACTAGATATACTACATAAGACCTTTGAAAAATACAAGAGAGGAATCCAGTGGGGCCTGGAAGAAATCTTGGAAGATTTTGACTTCGCGGATGACATATGTTTTCTTCACACAAGAGAAAATTAGTGCGGTCCAAGAAAAGACAGAGAAGGTGGACCAAAGAAGAAGACCAACGAAATGTGCACAAATGTAGAAGCACCAAGACAAGTGAAATGATAATGTTAATGAAGTCAAGTACCTGGGAAGTGTTGCGTTTGCGGTTGAAGAGCATGGTGGTTAGAATAAATAAAGCAAGGAGTGTATTTATAGCTGCCTAGCATTTTAATGAAAAATTAAAATAAAGCTGTTCAATACTACAGTTAAAACAGTGCTGTTATATAGTATAGTTTAGAGACGTGATTGGTCACGCATAAAGTAAAACACAAACTTCAAACTTTTATAAACAAGTGCTTACGGTCAATTTTAAAGATTTGGTGGCTAGATACGGTAACAAACGATGAGTTGTAGGAAAGAACAGAACAGAGTGAAATGAACGAGAAAAATAGAAGAAAAATGTGGATGATTAGGTTACACCCTATAACAACAAAAAGTGTATTTGTAGAAAAGCCCTGGAATGAAACCCGAAAGAGAGACAAAAGAGCGGCCATCCAAAAAAAATGTGAAGAAGGACAGTGGAACGCAAAACAAACAAAACTGTGGCGCAACTTAGACCCCTGGCGGTAGAGAAGAAAGGATGGAAAGAATATATAATTTTCCTACATCTTTTAAAGGAATAATAGGCAATACGACTACCACTTTACTGAATTGCTGATGTACTGATAAGTAATAACCGCTTATCACTGCGTCTAACTTCGGCAGGTATTGTTTTTATTTCGTCTCTTCCTTTCTCGTGCGCTAAACTTTTGCCTGTCCGTACTTTCAATTTATATTTACTCAATTTATGCCCTTTACTCTTGTAATTTTACAAACCTTCCAAAGTAAGATTTTTTAGCTTTTTCTAGCAGATCATTTTTCCATAAAAGACTGTAATTTATTTGGGATGAAACCTGTGCATAAGTAATTTATTATTACGTCTACTCTTTCTCAGAACCCAACAACTATGGGAGGTTGACAATAGGCAGTTTTTAATCCTAAGAATTGCTAAAATCTGATTATAAAAATCTGATAGTAAGCTTTTCTGATGGAAAACTAACGAGAAGTAACGGCTGAGATAATTAAAGTCCTTGATGATGCAGAGAACTCTGAGGATTTTCGAATTTTACAGCTTCTCTTAAGAACCACGATAGTTATGCCAACAGGCTTTACGTTTTTGAGCTGATATGCACTCCAAATTTTAAACCTTTGCAGAAAGCGATTTAGGTTTCAAAATTAAGCAAATTAACTTTTTGGGTGGTAATAAAGCTATTGATAAGATAAGAGATTTTGTCAAAAAAAAATAACTTTTGGCCCAACTAAAAAAAATCAAAGATAATCATACGACTTTTGCCAATGCAATTTTAATAACAACTTATTTTTCTAAATCAGCTGGTTGGACACGTTTGACCAATAAAATACTAAAAAGTGTTAAAAAAGACTACGCCGGAACTTCAATAATGAAAGTATCGGAGTACTTTATTTACTTCCAGCTCGAATGTTTTATGTGAACTATGACTATTGTTTTACCTGTTTATAAAAAAAAATATTTTTATGGAATCTGAATAACATTTGCAAAAGGACGTTTACTCAATTTCAAACTGAAATTGATTTATACTTATTTTTTAATAGATAACTGGTTTTTATGTTTTAGAAAATACTAAAAACAATATGGTTGATAAAATTTATTATAGTTGGTATGGGAGTACCTGCTCAAGATCCTAGTAAGCATTTTTAAATTACGTTTTATGCTCACCTGATGTAGGAGGTGTTACCAAAAATTAATTTATTGAAAGTCATGTAATCATACCTCGATTTAATTGCCCTCACTATTGTGGTGCGGACGGACTCACGTTTATTCCTAGGCTTTGAATGCCTGCCGGGTGGTCTAATCAACCACTAAAAATAATTGAGTTCCTACGTTCACTTGGAACTAGGAGTAATCATGCTGTCGTTAAAGGCTCGCCGCATTGATCCGTATAAGCAAATATGAAAGTCTTCATCCTTCAGTTTACAGACCTTTTCCTTATGGAGGGCGTAGGGTCTCACCATTAATATTATCATAGTCTTTATAAAGTATTTTAATACAGAGAGCTGTATTTCCTTTTTTAAAAGCAAAAAGTAGAAAGTACTAGGTTGGCGGAATAAAGATGCAAAGGACATTAATTATGTTTAAACTTGCCAGAAGAGTGGTTTATCGTTGGCAGGATAGGAATTTTAAATTAATCCCACAAAACCTGGCAAGTTTCAATTTACAAATTCAAAACTTTGCAAATATTATGAACTGTTTGTTGTAAGCTTTATTACAAAAACTCGTTTTAACATTTGATGCGCCTCTAAGCTTGTAGAAACTTTGGAATCTCAGGGTTTTACTCGCACACATTCAAATAGCCGCCTGGTATACAATTATAATCATCATGAACACAATCTAAAGAAATCAGAAATAACAATGCCTGCCAAACTATCTCAGAATGACTGTATTGCTGAAGAATCAGAATCAAAAGAGTCTAAGCCTTTGAATTCCAGGACAACGTCTGTGGTGACACATCGAGAGCAAATTATCACCTCAAAAAACTGTCTCGCCTGTAAAAGGCAGTATAAAGAGGCCTAATGTGGTTAATAGAGCAGCAATGTTCGAGTTAGCTTCTAGCCCAACTAAAACTAACAGTAGCACAGATCCTGCACTACTGCCTGTTTCAGAACGAAAAGCACCTTTTGAAAAAAACAAAGGTGCAGCTCCTGTTCCGAAAGCTCCAATTCCTATGGCAGCTCCAACCAAATCTAAGTAACCAATAAAAACTAGTGCATCTGTGGAAAAAATTGTTACAACTTTATCGTCTCCTAAGAAATAAAAATCTGAGGGAGCAAACAAAGCTCCTACAAAATATCCTGCCCCGAGACCCCCGATAAGACCAGGTGATAAAACAAACTCTGCTTTTCGAGTTGCGCCAGGAGAATCTGGTGGGATTGCCAGCAAAATGGCGGCTTTATTTCAAAACAAAACTACTATTACTCAGCAACAGATTGAGAATACTACCGAGAACAAAGACAAAAAGAGATGAACATATTACTTGATCGTTTTCAGAAGAATAAAGAAATAAATCAAAATAAAAATGATTTGGAGTGCGAAGTAGAATCCCAGTCAGATAATGAAGAAGCATAATTTAAAAATAAAACGTCAAATCTAATGTAAGATTTATATTTTTGGAAATTCAGGAACTTTAGGCACAATATTTATGTGATAACGTTCTTGGCATTTAATCTAAACAAGTTTTGAGGTTATTTATAACTGTATGGTACATCACTTCTCTGATTGGCGAATTTTTTTTATCTCTTTGTTAGATTTATACTATAGTTTTAAGTATCGCCAGCGTGGTTCAGTGGTTAATGCGCGGCCTGCAGTGCGGACGGCCCGGGTTCAATTTCCGGAGCTCTCTGATGCTTGGCGGGTAGCTACTCAGTCAGTGAAAATGATTGAATACCTGTATTTACTCGGACAAGGGGTAATAGTAGCGGTCGTCTAGGCGCGATGCTTGCCACATCGCGCCGCATCAGAAGTGGTGCGTGACGACCGGGCAGAGAAAGCGAACGTATGAGAGCCTTAACCTCCCAGTACACAAGCCGTGCTCTCACGCGGGCGTTAGAGCCTTACCACCATTTAGATTTAGACTTCATGCATGTTGTGTCACTTGTTCTCATTATAAATTTATTGCAAAGATGAGTTTAAAGTGCATCACACACTTTCCACCTTATTGCAACCACCTTTGCTGGTTATAACCACCAAAACCATCGTAAAAGCAAATATAAAAAAATTTCAATCACATGGTTTCTCAAAGAAATGCGAACTAATTATTCCGTGTAGCCACTTGTGGTACTTGCGTTCGAGGTTCGTCTCGCTCCAGCAAAAGTAGTTCTGTTTGTTAGCACAGCCGTTGAGATATAAATTTGTTTATTAAAGAACAAAAGGTTGCAACAGTATTGAAAACTTCAAAGACAAAGTAAAGCTTGCTGGTCTTTAATTCTTGCACTAATACATTTTCTAGATGCAAACCTAAACATTTTCTAAGAACCCGGTGTAGGAAACTCTTGCTATAGTTGGAATACTTGATTGATTGCTAATCGATTGAAATTTTCGCTCTTTAGCGTTTGTGGTTTGCTCACTATCATACCAGTTTTCTTAAACTTCTTTATTATTTTCTTAAGGGCACTATTTAATATATAAATACTAATATGCGTAAAATATTATTCTTACGATAGTCTCAAAAATTATTGTTTCCATGCTTGCTGATATCTAAATCTTTAAGCTTGCTTTTTGTATCCCTGCCAAGTTTATTCCAAACCTTATATTTATGCAGCAAGCCAAACAAATTTAAACTCATTTTTGAGGCATCTTGTATTGGCAAGACAATAATTACTATACTTATAAAACCTAAAGTAATGTTATATACAAAAGTTATGTTTAATAAATAAATTTAATTATATTTTCCAGCAGCTGAAATAGAAGCACTTGCTGAATATCCCCTTATTGCTGCTTTTCTTTTAAAAATGCTTCTACTCACTATGTTACTATACTTTCTTTTTCATTAATTTGTAGATACAACTTAATATCATCTTTTTATAACAGTTTGTCAGTCATAGATTTGATAGTCAAATATACCTTTTGTCTACTCATGTTCATGTAAATTAGAAACTGCCTATACATATAGGCCGATTCACTTTACTTACAGATAACTAAAAATTGCAATATGGTATAGGGAAATCAGTTTTATAAATATAAAACGCAATTAGAAATAATATTGAGCACAAAGTAGTTGGATTTTTCAATATTTCTTTTTTAGTATACGAGGTGAGGAAGAGACAACATATACGTGGTCTTGTGAAAGTATTGAGTACCATAATAAAAATAAATTATAATTACCACAACAAAAATCTACAAACTTAATAAAAATTTGTAAGATATAAGAAATATTGTATGTATTATCTGTTCCTCTTAAAGTAAACACCTTGAGATTTGATGCACTTGAGATCTTCTCAGGAAACTTCTATTGAGACGATCGAGTCTTTGTTTCCAGATCATAACTTTTATCTCTAGTTATGAGCTTTTTGACATAACGGGCTTTATTACTAGCAGTTTCAAGCAAGATATTTGCAACTGCTCTGGTAACAGTAGCAGCGGAACGAATTTTACCGCAACTTTTTATATAAATTTCTCAGACTGTTAGTGGCCGATCTTTATTAATTATACTTAGCTCGTGCATTTTCAACAGTTTTCGGCTATTTGCTCTTGCCGATCACTTTTAACTGATCTTGGTTAGATTTTTATCGTTCGTGTAGCTTTTTACGCTTTCCAATTTGATTCAGATGATCAGTGGCGGTTGTCTTTCATTAAGTTCTGAGAGCTCTTGAGCCGTTGTACAAGAATCTATCTCTATCAAAGGCTTTAATTTGTCGTTGTTAACAGGGGCCTAAGGTATATTTTGCACCTGGGCGGGCTGGACTTTGGCGCCCCTCTCCGCTCGCGGACATTACTGACAAAAAAATAAAACATTACACTTTTAAAATTTTATGCTTTTGTACTGTATTGGCGTAAGAAATCATAAGTGTCGAATTGAGAACCCGACTTAATCAATTAAAATAGATAAACTATTTTTTGTCAAATAATTTATGGCCGTCATTTTTTATTTATATAGAACAGTTTATTTAACATTATAAAATACTGTTGGACATAAACATTTCACAAATAAGTTTAAATATAATAAGAAAAATATCTTTAAAAATAATAAATTGTAAATCACTAATAATTGCATGCATATTATGTTCAATATTTAGTTAGCTTAAAAAAAAACATTAGCAACCCCACTAAGACTGTTTTGGTTATTTTCTTTTAAAAAAAAGTACTGTGCTGGTCTTCTTTTCTACGAAGTCTTTAATATACATTCTATGTCAATTTCTGGGTGAAATTCGGATTCAATTGACATTGCAAGTCCTATTGGACTTATTGTCGATCTCAAAAAATGTTTAATTAATTTCAATTTTCAAGGCTTTTTTCTCCTAAAGCAACAGTCGCAGGAAAAGTGAAAAGGATTCGAAGCGCCACTGTCATATTTGGAAAGTTTTCATTGAGGCTGTCAGTTGTGATGGATTTTAATACACTCAATGGTCCATTAGCATGTTTATCTGGTAGTAAAGGCAGTAGCATTAAAAAATCTTTCCTCAGTTGGTTTTTATCAATGTCACAGTGGCTTTCGTGTGTTAGTGGTGACTGCATGTCTAAACATTCTCGTAAGAGTTTATCCTTTTCTACACGCTGTATATTGTGTAAAAAACCAAACATATCATTATGTGTGCTAAGTTGAGAAAATCGTCAATCAAATGACAAGATGGCAGAGTCTAAAATATGAAAAAAAAGTTGCTCTTAAACCCCTGTTTGGAATCGATAACAGGTTCATCATGCGACTCATAATTAAGCTGAAGTTTTATTTTCCTGAGACGCACTTGTGCTTTAGCTGGGAATTTTAGTGCAATACCAAGAGCTTCGGCCATTTTTTGTTGCAGCCACAATTTCTTCTTGAACACCTTTTTCTGATTGCCTTTCTGCCAAAAATCTTTTAATTTTTTTAATCAATTGAATTGTACTTCATAAATTTTTATTTTTTCTTATTAAAACTTTGATTATCATATTGACCCGAAATAGAATTGTATGCCGAACAACTAGACAATACAAAAACTTAAAGACTAGCTTTTAGGGCAAACTTAACCCAGTGTTTTTCTCAAAGCATCAATTGTCGGATCAGTTGACAGCTTTGAAATCTCATTTAAAATTTTTCCTTTTATCTATGAAGCGATATCTGAATATTTTTACCTGAATAATAAACATAAGTTTCTTTAGTTCTTTAGCTATTCTACTTAAATGATCAGCAATGACTATATCAAACTTACCAATAAACTCCAAAGTTTTAAAAAGTTTCCCTTATTTTCCTCATAGATATGGTTATTTTTTCCTAGGAGAGTTGAGTTCTGAGAATCAAGAAATTCGATCACGAATATCAATCGCTTGAGGAGCTTTTTCCAACGTTCAGTTTTATTTTTTATAATTTGTTTATTTTCAAAATTGATTGTTTTGCTTAACCGTTGGCGTGTATTATATTTACACAAAGATTAGTCAGCTTTTATATGGAGCGAACATTTTTCATGTTCTGATAAAAGTTAATACAGTCGGAATACCCGAATTTATACGATAAAGACATTCGAGATTTGCTAAACAGCAACAACGGCAGCAAAAACAAAAAAAATGTTTCTGGTGAAATTTCTTCACCGTTATACATTTGTCTACGGTATTGTTAATAGTGAATCTACGTCCACTTTTATTGACAGAAAATTCAAAGTCAGAGACTTGTGCTGGTCTGCGTTGGATTAAAATTTGACGAACTTTATCCGTTATCTTTACCGGTCATTCTCTTGGATCGTGTGACAATAATAGTTTTTTATCCGGTACCTCGACAAAAGTTTCTTCCAATTTTCCTTTTCTTGAGATACTTTACTTGAGATTCATTTATGTTCTCTGACTCTTTACTTTCTCCTTCAGAATCTTCACTAGTTGTTTGTAACTTGTTGTTTATTGTAGCAATCCGTTTGAAAGCTTCATTCTACATATTTTGACAATTAGATTGGCTAAAACTAAGACACGTGTACAGAATGGGTGAAAACCGACTGGTGAAACAGACATTCAAAGCAAGGTCAGGGAGAAATAACAGAGTGAGAAGACCGAGGAGAACGTGGACAGAATGGTTGATAAAGATAGCGCAACAGTGGGAATATAACGAGACAAAAACCTCAAGACAAAAAATAATAGAAAAAGTGGCGCCAAAAAACTCTAATCAATGAAGAGTGACAACCAACCGACACCAAGACTTACACCTTACGGTAGAAAGGCTCAGGATTAGGTATGTATGTATGTATAATGTTGTATTGAAATTAACTTGAACAAAAATTATTTAGCGTTTTTAATCAAAAACCTTTTGTACTATAGTAAACGGACTTTGGTATGTTATAAGTCAAGCCCTTCGTAAAAATTTGAGAATTCCATAAGTAGTCGATAAAATTTCAAGACTAGCAGCTGCTCACCATTCTATTCTCATGGGCCACGACAACAATCTAGTGGATTAGCTAGCTCACGAGTATGCAACTGCAATAAAATTGAAGTGTCATTGGACACAAGATCATTTCTAAAAACTCAACTTGTATAAATATTCAGTTCTATTTAGGAGTAAGACTGATGAATCAATAACCTTCAAGATAAAATCATATATGTACATTATACCATTTAGTTATTACTCATGTATTAAAATAATAGTACATTGTAAATAAGCAAACATATTAATAAAAAAAGTAAAAATTCTAACGCAATATATTTGAAGTCAACTTTCCGTAAGACGGTGCTATTACATTATTTTTTTTATAACAATTGTCATATCTGCACCTTAAACTTCTAACATTTGGGAGTATTAAAACACTTACATTGATTTCTGATCTCGTTTAGTTCGTTTTTGATTAAGAATCTTCTGAATAAAGACTAACTATAACAATTAAAGAGGCTAGAAATTTGCATTCATTCAGATTTATTTTCTATTTTTCCAATCTTGAAACTTTGAAGAACGCACTTGCTGCTTAAAGCAAACATAATAGATCTTTTTGGCAAAATATCGGTTAAGGTGGTTTAGTTACTTGAAAACACACCACTCAAGAAAGTAGAAAAACAAAAAAAAATAAGAACGGAAGGAGAAAAACAAGACGACAACCCAAAAGGGAATTACAAAAGAACCAGCCAAAATGTTAACAAGCGACAAGTAAAAGTGAAAGAACTAATAAAGCTATTTTCTTTTTTATTTGTTCTTTCTTTAAAAAACATATTTTTACTGTACAAGAAAAAGTAAATTCAGGATTTCAGTTTTATTACAATTTTTTGGAATTATTTTTGTAGATTTATGTCGATAAAATGTTGCATAGTGTGCAAAGGAACAAATTCTTAATAGAATAAGATTTTTCAGCTTCAGGTGGGTGCCGAGATAATGAAATGAAATTCATTTTAGACGTTGATAACATAAGAACAATCGCTTTAGTGCCTGTAACATTTATTGCAGTCATTGTTGGCAGAAACACAATTTTACGGATAAAATTGTAAATGCGCGTACTTATAAGATTTGCTACGCCCGATGCAGCTACGCACCGCCGAACTGCTTTTTATTATTTTTCCACAAAAATGTATAAGAAGCTTTTTATTGCAAGGCACACCGAATCATTTTTTCATAATCAAAGCATTGGAGTTGCTCGGCGCTTTTTATTTCTGCTTATATGCACAGGTCGCGGTTGACGACTATATGATCTGCTTACTGAATTTATCCAAAATGTAGCATGGGATGCTACTCCTAAACTGTCCATCACCTCACATCACAACAATACACCTATCATCATAAAGGATAAAATACGAGAAAAACGCCGTCTCAGGCAACGATGGCAACTAACCAGGTCAGAACAAGAAAACGAGAATATAATAGGGCCAGCAAACATCTACAAAATCTTCTTAACCAACATAAGGATCATGAAATACAGAGATACCTCGAAAACCTCAGCGCTAATGAGCAAACTAACTACTCGCTCTGGAAAGCGACGCGGAAAACTAAAAGACCAACTCCACACGTAGCCCCTATTCTGCTGGAAGACGGAAGCTGGGCCCGCTGCAATAAGAACAAGGCAGAGGCCTTTGCGGAATATCTAACTAAAGTATTCACACCCTTCCCTTGTCAACTCCAAGACGAAGAGGCCAAAATTGTGGAATTCCTAGAGTCACCGTTCCAAATGAGTCTACTGATAGAACCCTTCTCCATTAAATTAAAAGAAGAAATCAAGAAGATTAATACAAAAAAATCTCCAGGGTACGACCTGATCACTGGAACAATCACCAAGGAACTACCTACTAAAGCTATATATGCCCTTACCTACTTGTATAACTCTATTCTCAGAATCAGACACTTCCCTAGTCAATGGAAAACAGCACAAATAATAATGATGTTGAAACCCGGTAAACCACCAACGGAAATTACGTCATACAGACCCATAAGTCTTCTCCCCCCTCTGGCAAAAATCCTTGAAAAGCTGATTCTGAACAGATTAATGCCAATTTTAGACAACCAAGAACTAATTCCTAAACATCAATTTGGTTTTCGCAAACAACATGGCACTGTGGAGCAGGTGCACAGAATAACTGACAAGATATACAGAGACCTGGAGGCAAAAAGGTATTGTTCTGCAGCGTTCCTAGACGTCAAACAAGCTTTTGACCGAGTCTGGCATCTAGGTTTATGCTACAAACTCAAAAAACAATTACCCTACCAGATGTACGAACTCCTGAGATCCTACTTAACAAATAGGCACTTTTTAATAAAATATAAAGACGAAACTACAAACATCCACCTCATCTCCTCTGGCGTCCCTCAGGGCAGTGCTTTGGGTCCAATATTGTATCTGATCTACACAGCAGACCTACCTACATCTCGTCTAACGACATCTGCGACCTATGCAGACGATATGGCTATTCTAGCCTCTCATACCAACCCACAAGCTGCTTCAAGATACCTTCAGGCTCACCTTAACAAAATTCAATTGTGGGATAGTAAATGGCGAATGAAAGTGAATGAATCTAAGTCACAACACATCACATTCACTATGAGAAAAGATAACTGTTCTCCACTAACTTTCAATGGTCATCAACTACCACATACAGAGATAGTTAAATATTTGGGGCTGCATTTAGATAGGAGACTGGCCTGGAGAAATCATATATTCACCAAACGCAAGCAACTCGGACTTCAACTCCAAAAGTTATACTGGCTTATCGGCAGAAAATCCAAGTTATCATTAGAAAATAAACTATTAATTTACAAAATAGTTCTCAAACCCATTTGGACCTATGGGATCTCCTTGTGGGGTACTGCAGCTACCTCCAACTTAGCTATGCTTGATTGTTTCCAAAGCAAGGTACTCAGAATAATCGTTGACGCACCATGGTACGTCCCCAATAATGTGATTTTAAGTCTTCTTCTTCTTCTTCTTCTACTCTTATATATAGGCTATTGGCCTGTTTCTAACTACACATTTCGTGTAGTACTATAAGCCATGTTGGGCGTACCCCGGGTATGTGTTTGTATGATGGCCGGAGAGCACTCGATGTTTGCCATTATTTTTGACCTGGGAGTCGAACCCAGGGCCCGCCGCGCGTTAGTCTGGCAGGCCAAAGCCTTTACGTCGCGGCTGTCGCGCTCGTGATTTTAAGTGACCTAGAAATTCCCACAGTGAAAAGTGAAATTAAAAAGCTCGGTGAGAGATATAAAGACAGACTGTTCACTCATCCCAACCCAAAAGACTCAAACGTTTTAGGCCATCTGATCTACCTACTAAATTCTAACTGTCATTGTATATTAATCTGTCACAACATTGTACTCCTCATTCTCATGAATATTATATTAAAACATTGTAAGGGGAGTTTTCGCTGGAATTCTACCCCACATGTCTTATTGTACTCATTTACCTATATTTAGTTCTATAGAATACTTATAGCCTAATATTAATTGGCAGATTGTATAAATATTGGAGTTATAAAAAAAATATGATCTGCTAAAACAATTAGTTTCAATTCAAAAGGGAATTATTGGTGAACTTTAATTCATGTGAGATTTTAAGTTTAGTTTCCTTTTTGATTTAGTTTTGCAATTAAGGTTACTGTCCTGCTAAAAATATTGGAATACATCAAAGAGTATTTGCGTCGTGGCAGCGTAAATAGAATATAATCTATTTTTTACATCTTTATTTCTTATTAGTTTTATTTAAAAGTACAATAGTAAAGTAAGGTGGTGTTACTCGCAATAGGTTTTACAGGTTGAACAAACAGCATGCATGAGAATCAAACTACGTTTAGTATTAACCTTTTAGAGCATCATGTAATTTAATAGAAGATCATTATAAAAAAGGTTAACATATTTTTTACCCTTTAAAGATCATTTTTCAGAAAAAAAGTAACGGTCGTTCAAATAAAGATTTATGTAAATGTAATTTTTTTATTGTCATTGTTGGGCTACGAAAATTTTGCACTAAAACGCTATAAATCTGCCCTAGAAAATTTAATGACCTTAAGAAAGTGCTTGTACAGGATCCGCAAAAAGTATTGAGACACTCATTACACGCTATGCTATTAGCGCGCTTGGGCGTTTCAAGTGCTTCAATTTTTTTATTTTTATTATTTCATTGTTTTTCTATGTTTCCTCAAAGTTTCAACTGATTTTTTTTTTGTGTTTGAAGGCAAAGGTGGCCGTGACAAAGCACCGTCAAGAGATTTTGGACCTAAATCTGGAAACTGCTCCGTGTCGGTCGTACAACTGTCTACCAAACCATCCAACGATACAAAGAGACTGGCGACGTCAAAGACCGTAAAAGGAGCGGAAGACCGGTTACTGTTTCGACTCCGTAGAAGGTGAAGATCATCCGAAAGCAAATACATCGAAATCCTCATCGCTCGATGCGGAAGATGAGCCTCACGAAATGCCGTGCCCTCCTTGCCCGCGCGTGGTTCGGAGAGCGGCTTCACACCGTCTTCTCCGACGAGAAGCTGTTCACCGTGGAGGCGGCTTTCAACCCCTAAAGTTACTGTGTGCTCGCTAAGGACACTGAGGAGGCTGATCAAAAAGGGAGAATAGTCCACAAGGAAGCTCATCCCGAACAAGTGAAGGTTTGGACCGCGGTGTGCTCTACAGTCAAGACGCCTCTATTCTTCGTCGATCCCGGTGTCAAAGTGAACAACTTGAAGAAGCAGCTGATACCCTAGAGCAAGTCTTACTTCGGAACGGCATCTTCCAACAAGACGGAGCCCCTACCCACAAAGCGAATATTGTCCAGGAGTGGTGTCAAGCCAATCTCCCCAAGTTCATCTCGGGTGCAGAATGGCCTGCCTCCTCTCCCGACCTCAACCCCCTCGAGTACACCGTTTGGGGATATTTGGAGGGGAGAAGGCCTGCGTTCGTCCCCATCCTAATCTGGAGTACCTCTTAATACTTTTGGCGCACTCTGTAACATTAAAATAATTAAATTTAGTCAGATAAATAGAAAACTATTCTTAAAATTAAGGACCACCACATTTTTCCAAATTTGGACCAATAAAATAGTAGGATTCATAAAATAAAGTCAAAGTTATACCTTTAAACTTTTATACTCAATAAGTACAAAGAAATACTGTGTATACTATATAAAGGGTCTTTTATTAAAAGGTGTAATTTTGAATTGTCCGCTATTTTTTATTTTTTGATACTAGAGCTGTCGTCCTTCGGTATGTGCGAAATGAAAACTCTGTGGTTAATAAAAATGTGCACTTTTTAGGGCAAAATAAGGCGATTTATAAAACTAGTCAAAAAATTCGAGTTTTTCGGCTCAGTTTTGAATGCAACAGTCCAAAGCGTGCTCGGTTGGTCAGATCTGTTGGAAATATTGCCAGAAATTGTTGCAGATGATCTTAATTTATCGACTCCAAGACGTTCTTAACAATTGAGCATCTCATAAACTAACCTGCACCTTAAAAATCTGGGTCTAAAGGCTTCCGAAGTCGATAAGAGCTTATGCCAATAGATTATAAAAACGCTGTACATTAATTAATTGATTGTTAGAGATGCAAGGTACAAACTTCCATTACTCAAAGTGATGAAGTCCATTTTTACCTCACTGGGTACGTAAATAAGCAAACCTGTCGTATTTGTGTGTAGGGAGGGGAAGTGGGTTTGAAAATTAAAAAAAAAATAGTCGCAAAACTATTTCATTTCCAAAGAAGTTACAGTTTGGTGCGATTTTTAGGTTGGTGGCGTCACTGGCCCATAGTTTTTCTAGGATAAGGCTATTGAGCCTATTTCAGTGAATGGTGAGTGCGGTCGTAAAATGCTAATTGACGTTATTTGGCCAAAAGTGGATATTACAAACGACGACGATTTTTATTTCAACAAGACGTTTATTGGATGATTAATTTCATGAAGCGGAGACTTGGTTGCTCAGATCTTACTATCTGACATTATTAGACCTTTGTATTTCGGACTAGGTTAAAGATAAAATGTAGGTCAATGCTCCAGCAAACTCTCAAGTATTCAAAAATCATACCAGAGCTGTAATTTATGAAATCAAGCCTCATTTGTACCATAACATTATAAAAAACTTCGCCAAACATATGGCCTCCTGTAAGTAGTGTCGAGGTGGCCACTTGGAAGATATTGTATTGTAGAATGAATGGCAGACTTTAAATTGACACCTTTTAATGGAAGACCCTGTACTAAAGGTATCTATCTACTTCTACAAAATATGTAGACGAACTAGTGTCACGCATTTAGATGGTCTAAATGGTGTAAGTGATAACCAATGTATTGTAGCACTTAATGATACGAACAGAAAAGATATTCTTTAATCAGTCCTTCACCATTAAAATTTATATGAGTAGCAGTCACTCTTTGTTGAAGTATAAATAGCATTAAATATAAGTGAACAATAAAAGATTCCCAAGTTCAATATAAGTTAAACAAATCACTGTAGAAAAGATCAATATTAGAGGTATGACCACAACAGACTGTTGGTAGGAAGTATGAAAGTTTAACGAGCATCCTTAACTTGAAAGTATTTTGCTTTAAATGCAAACAAGATACAAATAATTACCTTTATAAAAGATAACCTTAGATATCACAGCTAAAATGTTTCTAATTTAACTTGGATTCGTCATTTAGAAAGAAAACTAAAACTAGGAGAAAAACTCGACAAATAAGTTACAATTGTAAATGTTATGTAAAGATATATAGGGTTGTTAAGGTAAATCCGGAATTATTTAAGTTGTATCACGAGCAATCCGAAAAGCTGTCTTATGCTCATGCTCCACCCCTTATTAGACAACAACAAGTTAGCTTTACATAATCAGCAATCTACGATTGTCGACAAAATGAGTCGTAAATAGGACAGCAATCCTCGAATCCCTTTGCATCGGAAAATCGCTGACGGATATTATTGAATACTTTAGCTACAAAAAGAAACTTTATCCAGGACAGGAAGATGAATCGCCAAAATGGCCATTGAATTTTTCAAGACTCTGTGATTATGCTGGGGCTTATGAAAAGCGAAGATGTCATAGTGCTCCTTTTAATTGAAAGGCCCTAAGTTGACTTCCCACAGATATATCAATATACTGGAGACACTTATCAAGACTTGAATAGAGGAGGTGGCCGGTAGATGGAAGTTCAGGTTCCAGCAAGAATCCATCTCCGCCCACAAGGCAAGAAAACGCAGGCATGGCTATATAACAGTTTATAAAACCACAGGTTCTTCGACTTTTAACGTCGAGGCTACGGTTAATGAAAAAAGGAAACATGAGTTGGGGGTACATTGAATAATATGATTCTTTGTATTATTTACTTTAATTGAGCCAAGTATTAAGGAAATGAATTTAATTTTTCTTATAGTTAATCGTTATTTCAATTGTTTTTTTCATTTTATGGATCTACCGCGACGACACTCTATATTCGAGACTAATTACAGCTTACAGAACTGTTCTTTGGCTTCCTAAGGGTAAGAAAATCATAGCTAACTGAAGGATTAACTAAAATTATTACAAGCAATGACATTTTTGCTATTACTACTGTCATGATTTATTGATATACAAGTAAATATAATTTGCACAATTTAATTGACCTTTTTATATACTAATGCAAACTCCATTCTTCTTCAGGTTTATCTTTGGTAAATCTTATGTAGTTGACACGACAAAATCGATAAAGCGCATTCTAGACGTTTACAATTTGAACGATAATAAACTACAAATGATACAAATAAAGCATATATGTATACATCAAATATCTTTAAAGTACAATGCTGAGATACCCGGTCCCCGGCCGTGTGAGAAGCATTGCTTTCCAGAGCAACGCGTTCGGGACCACGCGGAAATACACGAACGATCATCATTACACATTTCGTAATGTCAACATAACGTCAACGTCCATTAAGGCGATGCACCAGGGTTAGACAAAATTCGTGACCGGTACAATCGTTGCAGGGCAGCAATAGTAACGATTGCTACAAAAAGTTAGTAACACTTGCATTCTCTATAGTAGCTAAGCGTAGCTGGCTGGATTTTTTAGTATATAGTATACTATAAATTTTGTAAATATTATTTGGCCATTGCAATAACTCGAGAACTTCTTCATCCATCGTTATCAATAACTTCTGCAAAGGTGGAATAAATGATGATTTACAGAGATAGATTAAAGGAAAATTTAAAAAACGATTTAATTAACGAAAAATAGCAATAGTAGCATTGAAATGTCATTTAGATTGAAAAGTATATCAATTAATATAAAGCTGTAACAAAAGTTTTTGTGATTTTTACTAACGTGAAGAATTAATTTTTTTTATAATCGAGGAAAATCTGATACTAACGTCGTTAGTTGAGTTTAATGTGCAACAATTTAGGTAGTTTAGAAACGATAAGACATCCAATGGAGAAAAATACATTTGTAGATTTCCACTCTTTAGTTTCTTCGTGAGCGTTCAATTTTTTATTTGCCTGGCGAATTCTATTTCAATATTTTTTGGATTGTCTTACACCCTGCACTCTATTGGTGTCGCCGAGCCATATGAGTTCTTTCCTCTGCCCTTTGTATTTTCATTACCCCCACTTTCACTATTTCCTCATTTCTCACTCTGTCAAGTCGCATTTTACAAGTTTTTCTCATGTAGTCTCTTTCAGTTGTCAGTAATTTATTATTATTGTTATTATTATTATTATACTATTAATATCTTACACTTCTGTCCTATAGATGATTGTTTTATATATTCCTTTCTTTGCTTGCCTTGTGATACTTCTATCCCATAATACTATAATTTTCTGACTACTATGTATATTCAGTCTTATTAAATTATAATCGTTTTACAACAATAAATCTGGCGTTTTAATACTTCCAATTAATAGAAAGTTTTACATTTCTTCCCATAGTTTTGATATGCTTTTAGTTGGTAAATAAGTGCTATATTGTAATTTCTTTTGGATTCGTTTTTTATTGCTATACATTTTCCTACCATAAAACTGAATTTTTTTAAACTATCTATCTTATATTAGATTTTTAAGTATCTTGAAGTATATTCTACCAATAGTAAGTAATATTACTATTCTATTCTAGTTTTTTTGGGTCTTTCCAAACTCTCTTTTTAAATAGCGGGCTAATATGTGAGCTTTACTACTTCTTTGATGCAGATTCTCTATTACACATCTTCCATAGAGCTTCTGAAGCATTTAATTTAATTTACGTATGCCACACTTTATCATTTCGGGGCTTATTCCACCTATTCTAGTTATTTATTTATTTTTATTCAAATGGATTGTTCTATTTGTTTAGCATCTAATTCTATCTAAGTGGTCTGTTTTAAGATCGCTCTTTCTAAAAATGGTGGTCCCTTTTTTTCAAGTAAGCCTTTAAGATAATTATCCCATTATTTTAATGATGTTTGTTAAGTTTACTTTGTTGTTAATAGAAGTTTTTAACTATTTCATTGTTTTTCACACTTCAGATGATTTGCTTTCACTTATATACTGTTCTATGGGTTGTCAGCGTTTTCACCACAACTTTTTTTTTCTTTGGTGTTAGTTGGTACTTTACTTGGTTGTTTGCTTCTTCATATTCTCTTTTGCTATCGTCAACTCTTCTCTACACATATTTAAGACACAAGTTTCTTTTTTGTTCAATTTTTTTTTGATGTCTTTGTCTCACCATGGTTTGTTGCCCTTTTTATAGGGCAATTCAAACTGGACTCCAGAAAGTTTCCTTAAGTAAAATACAAACTATCGAAAGTCAGAATTTTCTTGTTATTTGCATAAAGTTCAAACTTAGCAATTACGCATGAAATATTATGCTTTCCACGACTTCGCTGAAATGTGATCATTTCTTTAGCAAAGTTTTCCATAATGATCTTCCATAAATGCGGCTCTATTTTAGCAATTACATGTTTGAGGTTCTCTTTTAACCCTGGAATCGTAGCAAGTTTGTTAATGTAACCCTTTCCTTTAAATAGTTCCAGAGAAAAAAGCCTAATGGGGTTCGATCGCAAGACTGCATTGGCCAATCAATTGAGAGATAACACACTTGGTTTAAAGTAAGGTGAGTGTTTAAGTATTGTGTTGAAGTATGTTGAAAGCATTAAGTTGTTGGATTTATTGAAAAACAGAGTTTACAATAACAGCGCTGCCAAATTTTGTTCTCAAAAAAGTATGGAATTATGGCTTTTTCAGCCTACAACGCACACTAAACAATTTATTTTTATGGATACATTGGTTTTTTGTAAATATCACGCAAATTTTCTCTATCCCAAATTAAAGCAGAATGAGCTTCATTGCTTAATATGAATTAACTGCTACGTTTTCTAACACAACTGTACAAATACAAACTTCGAAAGTTTACAGAACTCAAATGGTGCAAAATTCAAATCCTGAAGTTCAATTTCGATTACTCTAGATGTGACTTTAATGTGTCTTTTGCAGTTTTTTGAAATACTGTTCTTAGCATGCGTACATTTTGTTCTATAGTTGTATTGAGAGATATATTGTATTTTCATTTTATAGACTATGTAAATTGCATTTGTTTTCCATGATATTGTTCGTGTTGTAATTTTATTAATATCTTAGCTAACACCAAGTAATGATCACTGCACAAATTGCATCTCTTTTTAATATTACGTCGTGTGTTCTTAATTTTGTATCTTCTTCTTCAAGTGCCATCTCCGCTTCGGAGGTTGGCAATCATATTGGCTATTCTAATTTTTGATATTGCTACTCGAAACAGTTGACCAGAGCTGCAGCCAAACCATTCTCGTAGATTGCTCAGCCTCAGCTCTTCTACCAACGCTTCTTTTTCCCATGATCTTGCCCTGTATTATAAGTCGTAGTATGTTGTACCGTTCTCCACGCATGATATGTCCCAGATATTGGAGTTTTCTTTCTTTGACTGTGTTTGTAATTTCCTTCTCCTTTCCCATTCTTCTCAGTACCTCCAGACTTGTCATTCTATCCGTCCACGATACTCTTAAAATCCTCCGGTAAGTCCACATCTCGAAGGAGTCAAGTTTGTTTAATGCGGCTTGATTTAACGTCCATACCATACAAAAGTACACTAAACACATAGCATCTGAGCAGTCGTATTTTTAATGGTAACGACAGATCGTTAGTACAGAAGAGGTTTCTCATTTTTAGAAAATTAGCTCTTGCCTTTTCTACTCTTGATCTTATTTTTGCCGTGTAGTCGTTGTTTTCTGTAATTAGACTTCCTAAGTAAGTGTATTTCTTGACTCTTTCTATCTGTTCTCCTCTAATTCTTAAGCTGTCGTTGTTGTTATTGTTTTTACTGATCTTCATAAACTTCGTCTTTTTGATATTGAGTGATAAGCCGTATTCCTCACTATAGTCAATTACTTTATTCATTACCCTTTCTAGATCTTCTAAGTTTTCAGTAATAATTACGGTATCATCTGCATATCTTAGGTTGTTTATTGGTGTTCCATTTACCTTTATTCTCGCAGTTTCAGGGCTTTTTTCATTATTTCCTCTGAGTAGGCGTTAAATAGACTGGGCGACAGAACACAACCCTGCCTGACACCTCTTTGAATTTCAGTTGCTTCTGATGTTTCGTTTCCTATTCGTACTGTAGCCTTCTGGCTGTAATATAAGTTTGATATTAGTCTTATATCTTGATAATCTAATTTCTTATTTTTGAGAGTTTCTATGAGTGCGTCGTGTCTAACTCTATCAAAGGCTTTATTATAGTCTATAAAGCATAGATATACACTTTGGTTAACATCCAAGCATCTCTGAATAAGCACGTTGAATGCAAATAATGCTTCTCTTGTCCCCACTCCATTTTGAAAACCAAACTGTGTTTCACTGATATCTGCTTCTAGTTTCCGGTGTATCCTAGAGTGAATGATTTTAAGAGAATTTTTATTGTGTGAGACATAAGACTTATAGTGCGGTAATCACAGCATTCTTTGGCATTAGCTTTTGGTATACATACAAACGTTGAGATTAACATTTCTTGAGGTATAATTCCGGTTTTATATATTGTGTTGTAGGAGTTCACTTGGTATTTCATCTGGGCCTGGGGATTTACGATTTTTCATTGTTTTCATTGCATTGTATTATTTCGCTTTCTGTTATGTCTGGTCCTATATCTTGGTTGGGTGTGTGTATGTTCGGGTTTTCTTCTCTGATCTCTGAATAATTCTTTATATATTCTTTCCACCTACACAATTTCATAGCATTTTCTGTTATTATATTTCCCTCCTTGTTTAATAGTATTTTGGAATTCTTTTTACGTGTTGTACCAGCTATTTCCTTTACTTTTTTTGTAGGTTAAACATGTCATGCTTAATTTGAAGGTTTTCTATTTCTTTACATTTTTCAGCGTAATACTGTTCTTTTGCTGCTCTTATTTTGCTTCGTATTTCTCTGTAGATTTTGGTACATGTTTTATTTCGATTTTTGTATCTTCTTCTTTGTTCCATTAAGTTCAAAATCTCGTCTGTTATCCACTCTTCCCTTTTATACCTTGTTTCTTTCAGTAGCTCTTTGCTAGGTTTTAGGATTGATTCTTTGAACGATATCCATCGTTGTTCTACTTTGTTTCCTGTTTCAAGTTCAGTATTAATTTTTTAATAGATTTTTGTTGATCTTTTGTTTTAGCACTTGTTGTAGGTCTGTTGCCTTGAGGAGTTCTACATTAAGTTTATTTTCGTTATTCCTTATATTAACCTTTTTTAAGGTGAGATGAAATTTGGCAACTAGGGGGTTATGATCGGAAGATACGTCCGCTCCCGGGTATGTTTTCACAGATCTGATTTCGAACAATATTGTCTTCGTTGTCTGCAGGAGATTTCCATGTGTATAGCCGTCGTTTAGGCAGTTTGTAAAATGTGTTTAGTACTATGAATTTGTTTTCTTGGCAAAACTCGACTAGACGATCTCCTCTTTCATTGCGAGTACCAAGTCCATAGGGTCCAACAATTGTTTCAACTTTCCCTTCCCCAATTTTGGCATTTATATCACCCATGACCATTGTTATATCTCGTGTTGTTGTACTTTTAAGTACCTTTTGTATTTCAGCATAAAAGTTTTCAATTTCATCGTCTTGTTATCTGCCGTGGGTGCATAAATTTGTATTATATTAAGTTTTCCATGACAAGTTAGTAGCTGTAGCAAAATAATTCTTTCTGAAACAGGTGTAAAACCGATAACTGATTTATTTGTTTCTTTATCGACCATTATTGCAACTCCGTGTCTATGCTGCCTATCGTTGCTTCCTGAGTAGTAGATCTTCCCTTTTCTGATTGCATGTTCTCCTGTGTTGGGCCATCTAGATTCCGAAATTCCCAAAATGTTTATCTTCATCCTATTCATTTCTTGTTCGACATTTTGTGTTTTACCAGGTTCATACATGCTGTTAACGTTCCAAGTAGCGATCTTTATTTCTGTCTTGTATATATTGATAAGTGTAGTCGTAGTCGTCGTCGTCGCGTGGGGGTTTTGCTGGATTTTGTATGTGGCTTTACAATGTAGTAATTTATCATAGATTTTTTTATTCCTTACTTCTTCTTGCTATATGTATTTATTTATAAAGTTTTAATTTGTCCATTGTTGTTTACCACTTCTCTTCCATATAGTTTCACCACTGAGTAATTCTTCTTTTGTTTACTTACCGTTTCATTCAAATCGCCTGCTATTATTATTTTATGACTGTAGGGTACTTTGTCAGGTACTTCTAGTTTTTGTCAAATTTTTCTGCAGACTACATTTGGTGCATATAATAAATGAAACCGTACGCCCCTTGATTTTTATAGTCCTTGTTATAAATATTTATTGATTGGTTTTCAAGATAATATTTGCTTTTGCAGCTTTTTGTGATTAATATTGATATTCCACGTGTAGCTCTTTCGCTACTTTTATCTGCGCTATAAGAATGCAGGCCGTTTCTTTTTCTTTGTTTGCAACACGATGGCTGTATTAATGTTGTTATTTATTATTTTGTTTCGTACTCGTTTTTCATCTTTTCACATTCGTAACACTTGTGGGAATATGAATTTTCGTCCGATTTTCATCCGAGGCCTATTGAGTTTTTCGCTTTGGTCTTCTTACGTAAGTGAAGTGGTAGTGGGCTGTGTAACTCCTTTTCAAAGAACTATTTCCTCCATTATCGTTTGCCCTAACTACACTTTCCTCCGAGGTCGGTTACCCGACCTCCAATGAGGTTTTTTAAGTTTTCGAGCTCTGCAACTTGGAGATGAAAGTCGGAATTGAGTAGGAGGGGCGTAGTGATTCTATTAGGATTCAGTCATACACTGCGATTTTAAATTCCGATAGTTTTTTATACATGATTTGTTGTTAAAAATTGGAATATGTTAGTTTGGCTTCTACTAAGACGACCCCTATAATTTTTTCGAATGGCTGTATCTGGTCTTGTAACGATTACGGATTAAAAATAAACTTCAATAATACCAAATAGATGGTAGCTACAGCCTCTATAAAATTAAAGAACCTTAAGAGTTGCAAATATTTTAATATACAAATATATTGGAACTCAGCTGGATTAAACAGTTGGTCAAGCAATGGAGATGAGAACTCGAATAGAAAAAGCCAGATCTTGTTACGTAAAATTAAAAAAATCCTCTGTAATCGGAATATCAACGTTGTGCTGGGGACGCTTAAGAAGAATCATTTGGGTAAGTTACAAGCATTTGAAATGTGTTGTTGTCGCAGATTGTGGCGTATCGCTTGGATCGCAAGAATAACTAATAGAAAAGTTCTGGGGAGGATGCAAAAGGAATGTGAAATCATATATATAATAAAAAAGAGAAAGAAGTACTTGGAACATATAATAAAAAGTTTCAAATATGCACTGCTCCAACTCATAATGCAAGAGAAGATAAAGAAAAGAATGCTGGCAAGCCAAAAATATTTTTTTGCTGAAAAATCTTGGAGACTTTTATAATCGCAATAGCATTGAATTCTTTTAAGGGGATGTGGACAAAATACGTGTATAATAATAATAGCTGACCTCCGGTTAGGACATGGGCCGTAAAAAGTGGAAGGTGGTAAATATTTAACAACGATATTTTAAACATCCCAAACCCCTTTATTTACCCATCAATACGGCAAACGATTACTTTAAAAAAGCGAAATCAAAAACCTGACTTTTAAAGCGTAAGATTTTAAAGTTTTTTAGTAGCACCTTGTACTTATTTTACTTAAAAATAAACTACCTGTAATTATAATCCTACAAACGCAATAAATATTGCACGTTTAAGTGGCGATAACAATATTTTAAGTTTATATCAGAGAACCGAAAATACCGTCAAATCGGGCATTTGTTCTGCATTTTATTTAATCTACCATGGCTATTATTTATTCGAACGGAGCTACGGAAGCTTCCAGTTCTCCCGCAGCGTGGGAGAGAAAAGGTTTTAAGCAAATTTCAGCTGCTAGGCATTCGATTCTAATATTTAAGTGCAAGTTCGGATGATGCAAACATTTATGAATAAATAAACATTCTCGTTAATATTGTAGGACAAAGATGAAGATTTTGATAATTCTGGCCTGTGGTGTTATAGTACTTTGTGGAGGAGATGACTCTAGAAATTATTTTGAAAACAACGTTTTTCCTGTCAAGTTGTACAAGGTAAGATTTTTTGAAATAACGCAGATTAACTTTATTTGTCGCTTTAATTGAAATCATTCCTATTGGTATCAAATTAGCCGATATTTTTTATTTAATTGGTTGTTACTTGTTAACGTTTTTAAAACGTCATATAACAACAGTTATATCTATATCTGTTCAGTTTATTATGTAATACTTTTGAACTCCAAGAAAATAATTGAACTTTACAATATAATGGTCGATTTCTTGACGTCGCTATTTAACGTTTTTTAAGCGTTTTTTTTTCAATTTTTTAATTAGTTTGGCCAAAGCTGGCCCTTTTCAAAACACACTTAATAACTTATTATCTTACAAGAGTATATTCTTGACAGTTAATAAAATAACTCATTCTTTCCTTAATTAAAATTTTACCATATCATACTAATCCATCTATAGAATTTTTGGTATACATTTTGCGATTAAACTTTGCTTCATGGTAAAGATCTCATTCGTATGTAACATTTGTGTTTCTCTTAAATTAAAGTATATGCGCTGATACTTTACTTGCACCTTTCATGCATAGTTCATGTTAAAACAAGCCAATTAAGCCAACTTTGGGTTTCAGGCAGCGCTAAAATCCAACTACGGGAGTTTCCTGATTTCTCCTGTTTCACTGCAAATTATGTTTGCCCTCTTGTCATTTGGGGGAAGTGATATGACCGCGTTAGAAATTATAAAAGCGTTTGAATTCCCAGAATATAACAGACTGAACAAGGAGATCTTTACAAATTTAACATCCACTTTCAAGGACCACGGCAGCTACACTATCAACAGCGTAAACAAGATTTACTTACAGGATGGCTACGTAATCAGCGAAGCGTTTAAAAGTGTCGCTAAAGAAGCATTTGCCACCGAAGTCGAGAACATCGATTTTAATCATGGCGAGGCCGCCATTAAAAAAATAAACAACTGGGTTAAGAGTAAGCTGCACAAGTCAGTTAGACACCTTTTAAACTCCGATTTCGAGATAGAAGATGCTAATATGGTTCTAATAAATACGATATTCTTCCAAGGCGATTGGTTCATACCGTTTAATAAATCTAAAACCGAAAAACACGTATTCTATGTCAATGCGGAAGATTACGTAGACGTTGAGTTGATGCAACATTCTGGCTTATATCAATATCACAAAAGTGAAGAACTAAAGGCTCAATTCTTAAAGATGTGGTATGGAAGTTATGATGTTTCACTGACTATTATTTTGCCTGATGATAGAGAAGGTTTGCCGGCTTTGGAGAAAGCTCTATTGGATAATTGGTCATTGCCGTAATGGATTATATGCCAGTCAAGTTATCGCTGCCCAAGTTTAAAACCACGTCCACTATTGATTATGTACCCGTCTTAAAAGAAGTAAACATTCTATAAGTTAGGTCACTAAGCCGTGTACATTTACCATTTGCTTGTAGATGGGCATTCAAGCCGCTTTCGAACGATACGAAGGTTTTGATAAGATTTCATCCAATAACACAGTATACGCCGACCATGTACTACAGAAAACCATTATAAAAGTGGACGAAAAAGGGACGTTATCTGCCGAAGGAGTCGCTGGTATGTATTCAAATTTTTTACTTACTCTTTTACTTACCCACTTTGGTTTAACAACGCACTCAAAGTTATAAGATTGGTTTTATAAATGTGTTAATATTATAATCTAATTTTAAATTAAGTGGTAGTTCATCTCTCAGTACACATTAAGTTAAAATATTTGGTTTATGAAAAAGGGAAATCAAATTCTACACAAAATAAATAACGTGAATTATTTAAAACTTTTTACTTTCTATATCTTGTATCGTGTTTGAGGATCAATATTGTGCTTTCTACTACCGTATGTTTTGAATAGCTGATGAAAATTAATAACTGCACTAGAACAGTTACTTTGTTACATTTGTTCATGCTTACCAATTATTTTTTCTTGTCATTTCGAAATCAATAGAACTCCTAAAATAAATACACCACGTTAACTATACTTTGATAGAAAATAAGTACAACTCTTAGTAGTTTCGTTTCTATAATTTTTAGAATTTCGTCATTGAATGTACAAGATTAGCATTATTGAAGAAAATTGGCTTGTAAAATTATTTTGAAATTACAGTGCTTTTTATTAATATAATTTCTTAAATATATGCTGTGCTGATTCTTATTTATTAATTAATGATATTTTTGTTTCACTTATTTTTAGTTGAGGTTGTGGACGATATTATTGTAACCTCTGGTGATCTGCGTGATTTAATAAACTTTGAGGTCAACCATCCATTCATGTACTACATAACTTCCAGCATATCTGGCGCTACCCTTTTTATGGGCCGACTCACCACGCCTTGAAGAGAACTGCAACGCGTGTTGCAAAGGTATTAATGTATTCGTAACGTGTTATGAAAATAAAAGGATATGAAGCGATTGACTTGGTATTTGAATTACATTTAGTGTTTAAAAGGGTGCAAAGAAGGAGAAAGACATGTGTCTAAACTTAACGCAACGCAGTAATAGTTGAATTTGTGTAAATATATTGAGCTACAAGAATATCAAAAAATAACGCTGCAATTCCCACTCGCGGTAGAATTTGTTTACTTCTGCACACGAAGCAGTCGAACGATATGAACTCAGTGGTTACTACTGCTATTCCTTGTGACTTTTACAGTGTGATTTAGAAAATTTAGAAATGTTTATAAAAAGACATTTTTTTGAACTAAACGTTCAGTAAATTGTGTATCAAAGAATTCCCTCTATAAACAATAAGGGTAACACATAAAATCCTCTAGTCGCCGGTTCCTTCTGGGAAAAACAAAAGAGACAGCCAACGTAGAATTAAAATCCACGATCAGAAATTCAATAAAACCAGAGCAAGTGGCCTAAAAATAGCTCCTTTTACATTTATATGTCAGTGGTTACATTACTTATTAGGCGCGAAGCGCCTCAACGCACACCGCTCGAAAACACTCTCATGCACAGAAGTATATTTTAATAAGGCCGCGAAGCGGCCTTTACGTTTTTAATTTTTTATTAAATTGGTTAAAAAAAACAAGGCCGCAAAGCGGCCTTGTAACAATATCAATAATATAAACAATTAACTTGAAATATTACAATAAGTAAGTTATAATTGTAATAAAGAGAGACAAGTTCGAATTAAATCGAAGTGAATCTGCTTGGTAATTCTATTGGTTAAAATCGCTTAAATCTACGCGTTTTATTCGTGGAAAATATTAGCGTGAAGTGACAATCATTGTAAATAACGTATGTTTAGTTTTGTAATTTCTTCGATAGCTTAGTATATAACATGGAGCATTTACAACAGCGTGCGGTTCCTTTTATCGAAATTTCTAAAGTAATGCTAGGTTAGATTTACTAGCAGAGTAATATTACTGAAATCCACAGGTCCACATTGGCTTCAATATAGTTTATATAGAACTATTTGCCCTCTAAAGATAACTGTTTTCTCTTGGTCTAAATACGTTTTCTCCAAATAAGTCGTCGGTTAGGATGAATGCCTAGATACTACAAATCATCTATCTATTAAAGTTGTTGGTGGTTCAGAAAAACTGGAGGACAAGTTTTCTTACGTAACTTTCAGATCATATGCTTTGATTTAATTCCATTCGTTCTGATACGCCATTTTTTGAAATAAGTTTGGATTTTATTTAAATGGTGTTACAAGTAACATGGTCCTATATGCGAGTTGTTGTGAGATGCTATAATAGATGCATTATTAGAAAAGATAGCTGTTACTTCCAGATTTCTAGTTGGTCCCAGTATGCTTTTCTGAGGTACTCGTGAAATGATCTTAACCCTTTGATTATGAAAATTACATTTTCTTGCGAATTTTTGTGATTATCCTAATATAAGGTAAAAGATTTCACCAAGTAACCATTGGGAGTTTGCGTTTATTCAATTATTTGGTGTAATATTTTACAAAACAATTTTTTATGTCACTCAAACGTAAACTTACTTTACACATTCTACACTGCTACTTTGTACGGTGTGGTTCAGCTGTTGTGCTGCATATGGCACAACGCAGGAAGGTTCCATGTTTCGGAATATGTGCTACACCTTCAAAACGTATCTCTGGTGGAACAACGCGCTTGCGTTTGGTTTGGAGCAAGCACGTATCTACGCTTTTCTGTCCTCGTTTCTGAAGTCCTATAAGACCTCTTGAGATAGCAATTAGAAATTTTTTAAATTTTAGCGATTTCTCTTCACTTCGCATACAGAATAGAATGAAGGAGTTCACAATCGTAACGTCAAGAAAGTGCCAAAATATACCGAGCTACCAGCGTTTGCTTTTTCTATTCACTTCGTAAAGGGATTTCAACATATCGGATTTGTCGACATACCCCATATAATTGTTATAATTCCTTACGAGTATTGGACATATTCATTCTTCGTTCCATCCTTTGCCCTCCTACTAACAACTGTTGTTTCATCCGGGTTGTAAAAATTAGAAAGAAAACATATTCCTTTCTTGTCCACCCATTTCATGAAAATGAATCATCTACTATGCATTCTTCAATCGTAATCTCCTCTGTTCAATAGTTTTATCAGAGAGAAATCGTTCAGCAAACCCTTGCGATCTTTACGAATGGTATCTTTTTATTCAATAGATCGTTCATCAAGGGAAGAGAAGTAAAAAAATTACCAAAGTATACCTGGTGATATTTTCCACTAATATCTTTGCACAGGTCTTGAACAAAGCGGGTGTCCAGATGTTTTTCTACCGTATCGACTTTACCGGTATACTTCTGGAAATCAGAAATATAACCAGATTTATTTGCACGTACCCACAGTTTGTATCCGAGCTTTATAAGTTTTCGCGACTCTTGAGTTTGATCATAGATTCATCCACTGACTGATGTTCATCCGATTCATAATGGTTTTTATAGGTTTTCAGGAGTGTGTTTAAGAAAGGGCGAACTTTGTATAGTTTATCATAATCATTTTCGCCTTTCTTTGGTTGTTTCTCATTATTATTCTAGTGAATGTGTGCCAAAAGCCATTCAAATATATTCTTGGCATTATATTTGCAAGCAAAGAAATCGCAATGTTCCAACAATTTGCAACAGTACCTTTCGGTAATTTATGTGACTTCCATTTTCCTTCCCTCTAGATCTTTCTCATCGCTCAAAATGGTTGATTCACTAACTTTAATGTTACTGCAAGTTTTTTGAATGTTTGTGTAGGGTTTTAACTTATGACTTTGAACTTTTTGGCTGACCTAAGCGTTCTTTGTCATTCGCATCAAAATCACTATTTCTAAAACCACAATCTGCAGTTGGGACACGATGCAGCTTCAACACCATTAGCTTCTACAAGCATCTGATAATCTTTGGCAGCTGATCTTTTCAAATCAAACATGGAAAGTGGCAAATGTTACAAATGCACTTTAGAACGTTCTAGTTTTTGACAAGTAAAAATAATTAATAACTAAGTAAAGTGTAGGGAAAACCGTCATACACTCTACATGAAATCTAAAAACTATCGACAAGATAACGGTACATCTCGCCTAAAATTAGGCGATATCGAGCTTAGAGAAGACAAACATAGTGAGTGTGAAGTGTACAGTAAACTACGATCCGCAAAAATAACAAAGTTAAGGTAAGGTAAGAAATTTTCAAATAACGGTAATCAGCTCATAATAAAGTCCAAGGCTCTAAGGAGTCGATCTGGGCGAAGGTTTTATCGCGTATATCTAATAGCATCCGAATAAAAATACAGAACCGCATCGATAGAAAATTAAAGAGCGAATATTAAAACTGAAAAGTGAGCGAACGCAAAAAATAAGTGCAGGAAAATAAGGATAGCTAATTCAGACGAGTGCGCAACTGATAAAGTGACAAAAAAGAGAGCATTGGGGTAAAATCTAAGTACGTCGAGTAAATCACAAAAAAACAAAGAGGATAAGTTAGATAAAATACTAAAACTGATCGAAGAGATGAAAGTAGAACAGAGGATACAAAAAATACAGCAAATTGGAGAGGAGCAAAAGGTTTTTTGCTAAAGAAATATCAAAGCTAAAACTTGACAATAAGAACATAAAAAAGAAAAGTAAAGAAGTAAGAAAATAAAATAAAAAAAATTAAAAAAGAATTGAGTGAAATTAGAAGTAACTTAAAATCGATAGAAAAAGAAAAAATAAGGTTGTCATGAAAGGACACAAGTAATGCAGCTGCGTTAAAAGAAGCTGCAATCAATTTTATGAAACAACTCTTAGAGATAGATGTTGTTATGAAGTCAGTAACTAAAATAAGCCGAAAAAAACGAGAGCAATAAATTAAAGATCATGAAAAACAAGTCAAAGCTAAAAAATTTAAATAAAAAAAATTATATTAACAATGATTTCACGGAACAGGAAAGGGAAAAGAAAGATAAAAGATAAATAAGCACCCCGGAAAGAAATATAAAGAGGAAAATGGTAAAGATTGGGTATAATAAAATAATAATAGCGGAAACAGAATGGAGATGAAATAGAAATAAAAAAACTAGAAATAGCAGTACCAAAAAATGAATCAACATACATGTAGAAAAACAAACCACGCAAATAATAGGACATGAGTAGGATAGTAAATAGTAAAATACAGCAAAGGTGTAATATCAGACAAAACAATAAAAGAATCAACAATAAAAAACGAAAGGGAATAAAGCAAAAAACAACTTAAAGTACGTATATAAAATATAAGAGGTCTCATAAATGAAATAAAAAAATATAAATACAACTAGGAAAAGATGCAATAGAAGTATAAAACTATTTATTTCTTCACAGTGAGAGAAAAATATATAAGAAATAATAGGTTAAAAACAATAATTGTAAATTTTAAGCCAATCTTGGATATATTATGTATGTTACGACTAATGATAAAATATTAAAAATTTACTTTTGTAAATATTCATGCATAGTCTGAAAAATAAATACAAAAGAAGAGTTTTATAACGAATTAGTTAAAGCATATGAAGAAATATCTAAATATGATATGAATATTGTATTAGGTGATGCTAATGTAAACATAGTCAGGAAATAACTGTATAAACCTACAATAAGACATAATAGTAAACATGATACAACAAATGAGAAAAGATATGGTAATCAAGAGTACATATTTCGAAGAAAAGAAATCCATAAGGGACGGACAGGCCGTTAACCAAATCGATCATGTTCTTATTGAACATCAGGAGGAAAGATGCATTACTAATATAAGAACGCACAGAGACCCAAATATGGATCCTAGCCATTATATAGTAGGAATCAAGATAAAACAAACTATCTCGATTTTCAGAACTCATAAGAAATAAGTTAATAGCAAATAAGGTAGTGAGGTTAAAGAGCAAGGAAAACAGATAAAATATGAAGAACTCCTAAAGGAAAAAGTAAAACACATCGAACAGAACAACTTCAAAGAAGAATAGAAAACGATAAAAGCAGTAATAAATAAAGTTGGCAACAACATAACAGATAAATAAAGAGAAGAAGAAAACAGCAATACAATGCAAGAGATAACTGGGGGAAAAGAATGAGTTAAGACTAAAGATGATATTTGAGATAATATAATAAAAATCCATTAAAATAAATAGACAGAGCTTCAAGAATAAGGAAATTTAGAATCTATACCAACAAATAAAAAACAAAAAATCAGGTATCAGCCTAGACTAGTCTATTATAGGAACAAAGATAGGAAAATTGTTGCTGGAGAAGATGAAATATTGAATAGATGGAAGGAATATTTTGACCAGTTATTAAAAGGTGTAAAAAGAAATTAAAATGGTTACCAAATCTACAAACTCAGAGATACCAATACACCATCTGATCCCGTTAACTTCTGTGTAGTAGGAAATTACCTCAAAACTGAATCAAACTCACATTTATCATCAGATCATTCTTCCATCACAATTACGCCCACTTCTTACAAACTGATTGGCGCAAACTTCTAATAATATACAATAAAAAGAATAATTAGAAAGAGTTTTTAAGAATGTTAGATAAAGAAGTCTTACTTTAAGTACCATTCAAAATTGATACGTAGTTAAACGCTTAATTAAAATAATCCCATAGACTACGTGGCAAACACCTGTTTTATTTCAAGTTGATCATTTGGAAGCTCTTTTTACGTTAGTAAAACAAAACGTTGTTGAGAAGCGTCAATTGAAAGTGTTACCTGGCCCGGAATTTTTCGGACCGGTGCAACACCAGGGCCCATCTTTGGAATTTATAATCCCAAAAGAATGTTACTTGAGGGCGACTTTGTGGCACCGTGTGCAACAGCGGGGTTCATGACCTACCGCGCCACGTCGTGCCAAGCGGTTCCGAGTCGGGCCCGAACGCAACCGACCATAGGCGCCACGACATTTACTAACTAGAACAAGGCGCATTATCTAATCAGGGCAAAGGCGCCCCAGGCGTCCACCAATCCTGGACAAGCCCCGCATCCTCAGCGGACTCAGCGTGCTTTCACTCTGAAACTCTGCACCCCACCAGCAGAGTGGGGTACTAGCTGACCCCTTAAAACCTGAGCCACCAAAGCATTCGGCCTCAGTTGCCAGCTTAAGAAAAATCATCAAGAGTTATCAGGTGAGATCCTTTTGGTTTCTTTTGGTGCTCGCTGCCCGGACTTGCTGCCGCCCCTGCTGCTTGCTGTCCGGCCCTGCTGCACGCTGCCCAGCTGCGCTACCGCCCCTGCTGCTCGCTGCCTGGTTCCGCCACCGGCCCCGCTGCTTGCGCTACCGCACCTAGCTCGTGGCCCGGCTTTGCTGCCCCAGCTCGCTGCCTGTTTCAGCGCGTACGTTAGTTAAGTAGGTTAAGTTAGCTAGGGTTGATAGGTTAGCGTAAGGTAGATTAAGTTTTGTAAGTTTGTAAATTCTAATTCGTAAGTTGGTGCCGACGCTTCGACGGAAATAAAATTACCCCAAAAAATTTAAAAAAAATCACTAACAGATTGAAAATGACGAAATCCTCTTACAATGTTTCTTGACTTTATGCATAGTGCGTTTAGCTGACGACTAGGTGATAATTGCGCAGGAAACTTAAATAAAAAGTAGGACTAGAAATAAATTTTACTAAACCGAATATCTAGCAAAAGATGACAATCTATAAAATTTGGAAATTGAAGAAAATCTTGAAATAAAAGGTATTTAGGATCAATTGTAACAAAAGATGCAAGAACGGAAGAAGTAGTAGAAAATAGAGCGGGACAAACAAGAACAGATATAAGACAATTAAATCTTATTTTGTTGGATGCACACATAACGAAAACAACCAAGTCAAAAATACAATACTATGATACAAAGCATAATGACCTACGGGACCGAAACATGAGTAATTCATACAAAAAGTAAGAATATGACGCAAAGAGACGGAATAATAAACCAAGAAATGAAAACAATTAATGTAGAAAAATTAATTACATAGAAAAAAAAAGATTAATTTGGTACGGGCATGTAAAAAGAGTGCAGACAAAAATAAGACCAAAATTATCTTGATAAAATGGGAATTGAAAAAATTGTATATAATAGAAAGTCTGATTGAAACGAGAAAAATAGCGGTAGCTATATGGGTATAACCTGAAGGTCATCCATTATATTTGTACAGCCTTAATTGAAATTAATGCATATAGCTTCCTGATAACTTTCAAAAGCAAAACTGAGCTACAGGAACAATATTTGACAAATATTGTACCCATTTTACATTCTTCTTCTTAGAGTGCTTTTTCTCTACGGAGGTTGGCGATCATCGAGGTTGGCGACCATTAAGGCTACACGAATCTTAGATGTTGCCGCTCTGAATAAATCTACTAAAGTGCAATTGAATCATTCCCGGAGGTTTCTCAGCTAAGAGATACGTCTTCTGCCTAGAGATTTTTTTCCATTTATCTTCTGCTCTATAATTAGCCGCAATATCTCATTCTTAGGTTTTCTTATGATGTGTTCTAAATATTCCAGTTTTCTTTTTGTATGGTAAATATGAGCGCTGTTTCTTTAGTAATCTTCCGTCTATATACCTATAGCTCAAACGACTCGATCTTCTTAAGGTTTTGTTTTATTAGTGTCCACGTCTCACACCCATACAGCAACAGTGGAAAGACATAGCATCGTATTCTCAGCTCTATGTTAAGGTTTTCTGACATTCCGTCTTTCATATTTTAGTTGTTTTTGTCCTGGAGTCGGTATTGCTTGTCTTATAATCTACATTTTGTTTAGTAATTTCTGTCACGTCTTTTATATTTTCTTTAATACTGTCTTAATGTTATCAATTGTAGTATTCTGATGTCAACTTTTAGTAGACCGCTTCGTTTGATCCTTTTCAAACTTATATTGATACTTGGTACCAACGGGTTATGATCCGAGTTTATATCGGCCCCGTGATATGTTTTTACAGATACTACAGAATTTCTATACTTGTTGTTTATAAGTATATAATCTATCTGGTTCTAGATTATATTTTCTTTAGTATTTATAGAAGATGTCCATATATATACTACTCTCATCAAATTTGACCCGGACTGGTTAAAAAAAACAACATTTTTGTGTATCTTAATACAAATCTTTATTATCGCCTTCAAAATAGGCCCCTTTTGAGCCAATACAAGCATGCCAACGGTTAATCCAATTTTCGATACACTTTTTATAGGCCTCGGCCGGGATGGCCTTTAGTTCCGTTGGCGAATTTCTTTTTATAGCCTCAATCGACTCATGAAACGTTCACCGGAGCGGATATTTGAGTTTCGAAAACAAAAAAAAGTCACAGGGAGCCAAATCTGGCGAATGCGGTGGCTGAGCAATGACTTTTGTTTCGTGTTTGGTCAAAAATTCAGTCACAATCAGGGAGGAATATGACGGTGCATTATCCTGGTGAAAAATTCATGAATTGTCTGCCCACAAATCAGGTCGTTTACGACGAATTGCTTTACGTAGACGCTTCAAAACGGCCAAGTAGTATTCTCTATTGACAGTTTGACGCTCTGGAACAAATTCATGGTAAACCACACCACGGTAATCGAAGAATACGATGAGCATCATTTTTGGCGCGCTATTCGCTAGATTGTTGCATAGTTTCCATATCGTATTCATAAACCCACGTTTCGTCACCAGTAATGATGTGTTTGATCAATTTAAGGTCATCAGCTACATTGGCAAGCATCTCTTTTGCGACCTCTACTCGACGTTCTTTTTGCAAAAAATTTTCGCTTTCGGAACGAGTCTGGCAGCGATGCGCTTCATACCCAAGACATCAACCAAAATGTGTTGAGTCGATCCATAAGAGATGTTGAGAGCTTGTGCTATCTCTCTAATGCCAACATGACAATTTTCGAGCACAATTTCCTTCACTTTTTCGATGTTATCGTCGTTAACAGAGGTGGATGGACGACTCGCATGAGGCAAGTTTTCTACGACCTCACGACCCTCACTGAATGCTTTATTCCTCTCAAATACTTGCGTTCTCAATAGAGTAGACTCCCCAAAACACGTCTGCAACATTTTCAATGAATCCGTAGCCGAATTCCATTGGAAACACAAAATTTCAAGCAAACTCGTTCAATTTTTGTTTCTTCTTCTTTCTCATTTCCCATTTATGCCTCACGGCGTTGTGCCCCTTATCCATTCCCTATAGGGTTTCCTCTCTCTTGCCATTCTTTTTACCTCCTGCATATTTTTCCTCTTTTCCTAGCCGATAGCCTTACATTGTCTTCCCATTGTATTCGGGGTCTGCCTTTAGTTCTTCTTCCCTCCATTCTTCTCTCCATTATCAGTTTCGGGTATCTTTCGATGTCCATGCGGTGTACGTGTCTGTATCACTGTAATTGTTTGTTCTCAATTTCGTGGACAATTGGGTATTGGTTCAGTTCCTCCCTTATGCTGTTGTTTCTTATCCTGTCCCTTCTAGTCTTTCCCAGAACTCTTCTGAGGTGTTTCATCTCTGATGCAGTTATTTTTGGACCTATGTTTATCGGTTATTGCCGATGTTTCTGCTCCGTATATCAGAGTCGGGGTGAATATTGTTTTAAATAGGTGCATTTTTGCCTTGGTGCTTATTTCTTCCTTTTATATGATGGTGTTGTTTATCTGATAATAAATGTTATTTGCTCTGTTTATTCTATTGTTTATTTCGTCATATATTCTTCCATCATTTTTTATATATGCTCCTAAATATTCATATTTTTCAACATATTGTAGCTGAGTTGCATCCAGGAAAATGGGTTCTTCTATTTCTTCTCTGTTGTTTTTCTTGATATGTAGTATTTTACTTTTTTGTGTGTTTATTTCCATTCCCTTTTCCTCGAGGTTTTGTTTCCATATATTTATGTTGTGTTGTAGCTGTCTTGTGTTTGTTGCCATTACCAGGATGTCGTCCGCATAAATTAGGTCTTGTGTGTTTGTAGGATTCATATTGTAATACCCTAATCTTGATTTTCTAGTTTCATTTTTTGTTTTCCTTATTATACTGTTCATGTATACTATGAATAGTAAAGGGCTTAGGCTATCCCCTTGTTTTATACCTTTCCCCATGTTAAATTCCTTTGACTTTTCCTCATTTATTCTGACTATTCCTATTGTTTTTTTATTCATGCTCTTTATTATTCTTGTCAATTTGGGGCTTGCTTGTAATTCTTCCAGGGCTTTCCGTATTTGTTCTCTCGGCACCTGGTCGAAAGCAGCTTTTAGATCCAGAAATTCTAGAAACAGGTCTCTGTTCTTGTCTATCATTTTGCTGATGATTAGCCTAATAGTGTGTATGTGGTCTTGTGTCTGTTTCCCTGGGCGAAAAGCGGCTTGTTCGTCTTCTAGTTTTTCTTCTATTTCGGCTCTCAGTCTCTTTTCTATTATTTTGGAGTATATCTTTAAACTCACTGATGACAGGCATATAGCCCGGTAGTTTTACAGTTTGTGGTGGCTCTTTCTTATGTATGGGTATTATTATATTTTTGCCAATCCGATGGGATCGTTTCCGTTTCCCATGCTTGTTGAAGGATTGTTTTCAGCCACTTCATTACTACATCTCCTCCCTTTTTTATTAATTCTGGGGCGATATCATTTTCCCCTGCTGCTTTCCCGTTTCTCATTGTTTTTACCGCCATCCTGATTTCTTCCTCTCTTATATTTTCTTGGCCTCCAGGTTATTGTGGAATTTCTTTTCGTAATGTTTTTGCCAGACTTCTAGGACTTCTTTGGTTGTTGTTGCTATATCACCCTTTTGGTTTGTTATATCTCGTGTTGGTTTTGGTTGGTTTCCTTTTAGCCTTTTTATTACGCTCCAGAATTGTTTTTGGTTCTCTACATAGTTTTCTTCTATTTTTCTTCCAAACTCCTCCCATGCAGTTCTCTTTGCTACTTTTACTGCTTCTTTGGCTTCATTTCGTTTCTGATAGTAATGTATTTTGCTTTCTTCTGTGTTAGTTTTTTTGTTTCCGTAGTAAAAGTCGCCACACAAACTATTCGTGTCGTAAACAAATGGCTGCCAAACACACACTAATTGACGTATCCCGCTCAAGCTTCACACAAATGTCAAAGAATGGTGTACCAACCTAGAAAAAATTACCGATTCAATTTACGCGCGCGGTTTTAATGGACCAGTCCGGGCCAAATTTGATCAGATGGTAGTGTTCGTTTGGGCAGATGATACCAGGTGTTAGTAAGGACAATATTCTTTTCTTGACAAAATTCAATTAATCTATCGCTTCTTACGTTTTCTATTCGTAATCCATATTTACGGACAAAGTTAACAAATGCACTTTGTAATTTTCGCTTTAAAATTCTCTACTCTTCATCATATTGATGTCGTGCATTAGCATAATAATTATTTCTGAAAATTGGATAATATTTAGAATTAATTTTTTGATATTGATTTCTACTATAAACGCTACACCATATCTATGAAATGAATCACTACTTCTAAAATAGCACATGTGTCCGTTACTGTCATTTCTCCGGCACCTATCCACGAAACATTACTTATGCCCAAGATATCTATATTTAATCTCTTGTTGTGCATCTTTCCCGCTTGGTATAAACTTTTGACATTCCATGTTGCAATTTTTGCTTGTGTTAAGTGATGTGTTATTTTATTTTGTAAAGGTTTGATGACGACAGAGGACGTCTTGCATTTTTGTAGTCGTCCTCCTTTACCAGATCTTGGCATTCGAGCTCCACGATCAGTAGCGTTTAAAGCTTGGTTTTTGCTAGCTATGATGATTTAAAGCAGGTATGCTCTGGTGAGGCTTTAATGCAATGGTTGCCCGTTGCCTTTAGCATCTTCTCACCGTTGACTTGTTGACTCATCCGTATTTTAAACCAATTTCTTAATCCAAGGACAAGAAGTTGCTCTACTTTCTATCAGTTCATCCATCCGAGGTTGTTAAGTGACAAGCGGAATTGCTGATATCCACAATTGCTGCTTGGTCGGGGACTGTTTGTTTGTCTAGAACTAGGCGCTCTGTTTATTTCAGCTCACCTGTGACCCCGCTAGTAGCATGTAGCTGGACTAGCCATTTACGTTAGAAAATATTTTTGCATCAATTTCATGGTATAAAATTAGAGAAAAAATATCAAAGGACAATCAGGAACTTTTAAACGTAAAATAATAAAAATATTTTTATGTTCAGGATGATAATAAAGATTATCTTAAAACCGAAAATACCGTTAAATGTGATTGAGCAAACAATGCCGACACACCAATTTGGGAATTTGTTCTCCATTTTATTTGGTCTACCATGACTGTTATTTATTCGAAAAGACCTACGCGAAACTTTCAGTTCCCTTGTCATTTGGGAAAAAGGCCCTCAAGAAAATTTCAGTTAGAAATTGATTAAATTTCAATATTTAAATACAAGTTTTAATAATACACATACTTGTAGAGCAGAAATGAAGATTTTAATAGCTCTTGCCTGTGGTATCCTAACACTTTGTGAAACTGAGGCATTTGATTTCTGGAACGACAGATTTCCTGCCGACTTGTACAGAGTAAGACTATTTTTCAAATAAATTAGCTTAAATGGTGATTTATTGATGTTAATATTGTTATTATGGTTTACCTTTTTATTTTAATTTAATAGTGGAAATGTCGTTTAAATAATGAAATATCATTTGACAAAATAGCTTAATAAATCCGAAAATTGTAGCTTAAACACTGCATCCTTACAACGTTTGCAAAACGAAATCTTATTACAGTTGACATTTCAGAACAAAAATTCAATTAGCAATGACAACTTAGATTCGTTATAAGACCTTATTAATATGTTTCCATTTTTTTAAATCTTAAATCAGCCCACTCAGCAGTCTGGTAATTTTATTGTGTATAAAGTCTGAACATAATTCTGTAAAGGTTGTTGAATTAAGAAACTTTTGTGGTTAAAATCCAACACTGGAAATCTTGTTATATCTCCTCTTTCGTTACAATTCATGTTTGGCTTGCTGGAATTCGGAGGAGAGAATATAACGCACTCAGAAATTATGCGAGTATTTGGATTTCCTGAAACTAAATCAACCATGGAGGATGTCTTTTCAAATCTGCTTTCTTTTTTTGGAGACTATGGGGGTTACAACATAAGCATCGGGAACAAAATGTATGTGCAGGACGGTTTCGAAATTGATGCGCATTTTAATAAGTTTGCCAATAGCAAATTTGCCACCGAAGTGGAAAACATTGATTTTGCGGATATGACGGCCGCCGTTAAAAATAAACGACTGGGTTGAGCACAAAATGCACAATCTAATTAGCTCCCCTTTGAGCACCGATTACATTATGCTACATGCAAGCATGGTTTTAATAAATACGTTGTTCTTCCAAGGTAATTGGGAAAAACAGTTTGATGAAGCCAAAATAAAAAAACAGGCATTTTATGCCAATGCCAATGATTACGTGGAGGTTGAATTTATGGAAGGCTCGGGCCTGTTCAAATACCAAAAAAGTAAAAAGCTAAAGGCTCAAGTGTTAGACATATGCTATGACAGTTATGATATTATATTGACTATTGTTTTGCCTGACGATAGAGAAGGTTTGCCAGCTGTGGAGCAAGCTGTAATAGATAGATGGATGTCACGGAAAAAATGGACAGTTAAATTTGTAAATCTTTCAATGCCCAAATTTAAACTACATCCACTGTTGATTTTGTACCAATCTTAAAAGAGGTAGGTGTCGTATAAGTTAGATTACTAAAATATGTATGTTAACCGTTTTCTTTTTAGATGGGCATTCACGCTGCTTTTGAAGAGGACAAAGGTTTTAATTTAATTTCAGCTGACAGCACATTATACATCAACAGTGTATTGCAGAAAACAATCGTAAAAGTGGACGAAAAAGGAACCTTGGCTGCTGAGGCAGTTGCCGGTATGTTGTCCAATTTTTGACGCACTGCGGTAAGATGCACAATTTACTTATATCCTCTGATTATCGCCATGTACCTAATATCCCACTACCTACCTTGAAAAGAAAACCAAAACCCTTATTACTAACTCCAACCTATCATCTGATACCAAGAAACTCCTCATACCCCGAAAAAAATCGTCCAGAATTCCCAAATTGTATAGTCTGTAAAAATTGACAAAGAGAACATTCCTTTACGCCCTATAGTTAGTGTGTTCGGTTCTCCCACTCACAACCTAGCCAAATACCGTGCCAATACTCTCCAAACTCTCACAGAGCAGGCATCATCCTACGTCCGAAACTCCTATCATTTCCTAGAAATATTGAAACCTTCCCTATACGCAAAGGTGACATCATGGTTAGCTTTGATGTCGTTTTTTTGTTTACAAACATCCCAATTCCTGATACCCTACAGTTATTAAAGTCAACGTATAATATAAATAACAATATCCTCTCCCTAATAAACCATTGCCTATCCAATACTTACTTTACCTTCCAAAATAAATTTTACCGCCAAACTAATGGTGCTCCCATGGGTTCCCCACTTTCACCTGTCATTGCTAACCTTTTTTTGACCGATTTTGAAACAAAAGCCCTTGCCTCCTTTCACCTTAAACCTATCTGCTGGATACGATATGTCGATGACGCTTTTGTTATCTGGCCTCATGGACATGATACCCTTCCAGAATTCCTTTCCCACCTCAACCAAGTCCACACCAATATCACATTTACCATGGAAACTGAAAATAACAATTCCCTTCCCTTCCTAGATACTCTCATAACAAGAAATCTTTCTAATGACAGCTTTTATTACACTGTCTACAGAAAACCCACTCACACTAACCCTTACCTAAATGCCAAATCTCATGACCAGCAGAATAGTACGTGAGGCAATTGAAATAGAAAAACGCCCACAGTGCCTCAACACAAGAGATGACAGCCAGCGTTTGCCTGTCATGTGGAAGTCCCTTATTGCTCCGCACCACCAATTACGCAACACTCTTAATCCTACAAACTTTCCCCAACCCAACTCCTGTCAAACAAACTTTCACTTCTAGCCCTATAAAAGATCAAGTAGGTCACACGAAAGCTCAGTCTTATTCAAAGACTCATAGCTCTCCTTGGGGAGTAGGCAGCCCGAGTGAAGAGTTAACCTCTTGAAAATGGCATCAAAGCCGATGCCGAAACGTCGAGACTTTTCTCAAAATAGACGCGGTATATATATATATATATATATATATATATATATATATATATATATATATATATGTGTATATATATTTATCCCAGTTGGACTTTAGGATATTTTTTCTGAATAAAACACTATATTGTCAGCCAAATGCCCTCCACGACTCCGCTGACATTGTTTTAGCAAGATTTTCCAAAATGTTTTCGCATTATATCAGTAATTGCACATCTCATGTTTCCTTTTTGGTCCGGGACTCATAACAGATTTGTTGACATAAACCCTTTTCTCCAAATAGGCCTAGAGGAAGTCTAGTAGGTTTAGATCGCAAGATCGCAGTGGCCATGTCCACTCTTTTAGACGTTGGCGATTACCGTGGTCCATGCTTCACGATCCTCTGCCCTGCATCAAATTTCTTCATCCATCTGCTTTACTTGTTCATTTGACACATGATCGGCCCGTGGAATCTTTAGTATTTTTCAGTGTAATCACATTTCAAACGCCTTTATTCCAGTAGTCTTTGTCATTCCATGATTCTTCAAGGTTCCTGTCTCTCATGTCCTCTTGCATTTGTTTGATCCATGTATCAGGAGGTTTGCCTTGCCTTCGTCGTCCTGGCGGGTTCCACTTTAGTTTTCGAATTGGCCATCTCTTTGCGTTCATTCTTTGTATGTGTCTATACCATAAGAGTCCTTTTTTCTCTATTTTATCTATGGATGTCAAGTTTTTCTGCATTCTGTTCCTTATTTCTGCATTCGTTACGTGTTCTAGTCTCGACACTCTACGTCTTCTTCAAAGAAAATTAATTTCGACTGCATTTATTTGTTGCCTATATCTATTGGACAATTCCCAAGTCTCCGAGCCGTATATTAGTATACTTTGCGCTATACTATTATAGATTCTAACTTTCGAGTTATTATACATGCTTTTTGACTACAGTAACAAATTTAGTTTTTGTATAGCCCGTTCCATCCTACTCGTGATATCTTTTTTGAATTTGCTTCTGATGATATTATGCTCTCTAAGTATTTAAAGTCATCACATTTTACGATTGTATTTCCGTTCATTTTTGTTGTTAGATATTTGGTTTTCTTATAATTGATTTTCAGACAATTTGCTTCATAGGTGTCCACAAGCTTTCGCATCATATATTTTATGTCGTATTCATCACCCTCCATTGATCATCTGCAAATTCTAAGAAATATATATAATCGTCTTCTGTTGGTAGACCCATATATCTGCATTTTGTTTTCCATTCCTTTAAGATGTATTCTAAGTATATTTTAAACAAGGTGGGCGACAGACAGCATCCTTGCCGTACTCCTTTATTTGTTTTAAATGGATCTGAGATTTTGTTCAAGATCTTGATAACATTTGTCTGATCTTTATACGTTTCCCTGATAGTGTGTATATAATAGTGGTTAATGTTTGTGGTTGTAAGGATTTGAAGCAGTTTTTGAATAGGAATAATATCGAACGCTTTCTCCAGGTCTATAAAAATTAAATAGGTATTTAAGTTCTTTAGTTTCCTCTTTTGTAGTGTTTGCTTTAGGGAGTAAGAAATATATGTGCAAGAGTGTCCTGCGGTAAATCCACTTTGTTCTTCGCCTATTGTTACTTCTTGCTCCACCCTTTTCTTTATTATTCGTCCATACAATCTTCCTACTGTAGTTAACACGCTTATTTATCGATCATTTACGCAGTTATTCCTTGACCCTTTTTATGGATTGGCGTCAAATATCCTACCTTCCAATCATTCGGTAGCTCGTCATGATGTAAAAGACATCTATTAAATATGTAGGTGAGGATTTCTTATTTTAAAAAATATTTTAATAATTCAGCAGAAATATCTCCAGGACCAGGAGCTTTTAGGTTTTTTTGTTGATCCTGAAAAACTTCACTTACTTCCTTTTCTGTTATTTTGTTTAGGTCTTCTACGTTTATTGGTTGCCTTTATTGTTCTTCTTGAATATGTTTTTTTCGGTCTTCGGCTAGTATCTGCGAGAAATACTGTTGAAATTCATCAATGTTTATCATGTTGATATTATTGCCTTTATGGTCGTTCTTAAGATTTTTAATAGCATCCTATGCTCCTTTGGTTTTTGTTCCACCTATGTGCTATTCAATTCTTGAACAATTTTCTTCCCATTGTTTGTTTTTTGCTTTCTTAACTTTTTGATTTACTTGGTTTCTTTTTTGTTGATAAGTTCTTCGGTCATCATTGTCATTCATTACTAGCCATCTATTATAAGCATCTTTTTTCTCGGTTATTAGTTTGTCAACTTCATCGTTAAGCCAATCTTCTCCTTTTCGTTCTTGTTCTCCCAAGGCCTCAATGCTAGGTCATGGGTAGCATTTTTTAGTTTTTCGTATTCTTGTTGAGCAGTACCCGTGACGTTATTTTGTAGTTTTGCAGATAATCGCATTTTGCACAATAAATCTATAGATTTATCCTTATTACATTATGTTGTATTTTCTTTGTTTGAATTGACATGTATTATCTTTGTTGTTATCTTAACTAAATAGTGGTCTGAACCCCATTCTGCGCCTCGGAATACTTTCACATCTTGAATTTGGCATTTTGTTATTTGTCTAACGATGAAGTAATCTATGATGGATTTTAGCCCTCTGATAGATTGATACCACGTGAATTTGTGTATCTCTCTGTGTTGATAATATCCGTTCAGTATTTTTAATTCATAAGCCTCGCATATAGATATTAGTTGATTTCCGTTGTCATTTGTTTTGTCTGCATTATAGTTACCAATAACTGGGTCGTTTAATTATTTTCCAGTTCTGGCGTTAAAATCTCCTAATAGTATTATTTATTTTCTGTTACTTGTGTTATTTATAAAATTTATTTACTTATTTTCAAAAGCATCTTTTAATTCTATGTTGGAGTGGTCTGTGGGAGCATATACTGGTCGGAGAATTATTTCATGCCCCCATATATTGAGTACCATTTTCAACAGTTTCTCATCTATTTCCTCCCACGATCTTACATGTGGTTTTAATTCTTTGTATATACTGATAGAGACGCCATCTCTTGCTTTTTTATTTTTTGGGACCTTACTGAAGAACAGTATGTATTCTCCATACTCTTCGTATCCTGAGCCTTTCTTTTTAGTCTCTGTAAGTGCAGCTATATCTACTTGTATCTATTTAGTTGTTCATGAATTTCTGGTTTTTTCGTGTGGATACTTTGTACATTCCACGTTGCGTATGTTATTTTTTCTTATTTTGTGTTTGGGATTTTTAGCAACAGAATTCCGTATCCGATGGGGCTCCCTCTAGACGAGGTATAATTTCCACCCGGTGATTGTCTTTATTTGACGTGTTTTTCATTCTATTTTGAGTTTTTTCCCCTGTGATGGGTTGTAAGCTCACCGACAAGTTTAATTCCGAGGCAGACGCTGTTTGTAGCGGTTCGTTCTAAAGCAGACGCTATTTGCTAGTTTTGGTTTGCGCCAAGTATTTAATTTTCTTGGTATCATTCATATCTGGAAGGTATTCCTCTATCCACCACCCGGGGACGCGCCCAATTGGGGACTAGCAATCCCTCACGCGAGTTTTAAATTCAGTACATTATTACACCATGCTCTTTTCTTGGAAATAGAGGTAGTGCGAGTTATTTCTATTTTTCTCTTAATTTCGCGATCTGGACTGAGGTTCTCTGAAAGATTACAGCCTAGATATTTAGAAGCACCAGCTCGTTCTATTGAGTTATTATTTATGTGTAAATTGACATTTAAATGCTGTTGTCTACTGAACACTATGAATTTGATTTTTCAATATTAATGCTTGATCTCATGTCAGTACTATGTGTATAAACCTTGTTTAAAAGTCGTTGTAAATATTCAACGGTATATGTTAATAACTCAGTATTATCCGCATATTTGATGTTGCTAATCGGTACACCATTAATCTTCACCGCCTAATGCTACCTTAAATATAACAACAAAATATAATTAAATAGCAAGGCCGAAAGGTTTCCGCTCTGTCACACTCTACCAATTTCCAGATAGTTTGTCAATCCTTCTAGTCGTATCGATGCTTTTTGTTCCCAATATCTATCGTTCAATATGAGTTTACTAGTAAAAAGGCCCGTCCCAAGGACGGGCACCCAAGCCAAATATTTGGTCTACAATTAAAGAAAAATGAGCTAATAATCGTTTTATCAGGCATATCTAAGTATAATGACATTCGTTCGGCTATATTCCGTTCACTTAAATCATAGTTGTGCCGCATGCTCCTATTAACGGCAAGAATTAGCCAAGGAGTGCATAAAACACATATAGGTGGCGCAAACTGTCAAATTACTTTATGACAATTTATGTTTTGATCTATAACATGTTAACCGTGACCTAAACCGAAAATCTAAAATCTTGATGCGAAGTTTGGCAACGAACCGGTTCGAAAGAGTTATTGACCTTTGAGATCGGTTACTAGAGCCAGCGAGCTGCGATATTGATGGACCCGGGTTCCAAATTTCTGAGCTCTCTGATGCCTGGCCTACTCAGTCACTAAAAATAATTGAGTACCTGTGTTCACTTGAATAAGGGGTAATAATGGCGGTCGTTTAAGGGGCGGTGCATGCGACATCGCCCCGCATCAGAGATGGTGCGCGACGACCGGGCAGAGAAAGCGAACATATGAGAGTTTTAACCTCTCAGTTTGCAGGCCATGGGGAATTGGAACCTGACTATTACTATTAATCTCTTCATATCTGTAGGAAGAGTTGCAATGTTAGTTACATTTTTGCAGTTTTATAGAGTAGATTTTTTTGCAAAACTAAACGTCAATTTCTGTGTTCTCTAAAATAGTTTACAAACTTACAGTTTTGCTTCCAAACAATGATCGAAGTTTCCCTCACATAATTGTCACTGATCGTCTGTTTTCACAATATAATTATTATAAGAAATACAAAATTACTGTACTATTATAATTCGTTAAATACTCATTTTCAGATAAGGGTTTAGAAGCATTAGGAGATTCTTTCTTGGAGACTCAAATAGACTCAAAAGTCGAACACCCATTCATGTACTACATAAAGTCCGTTAAATCAGGTGCTATAATGTTTATGCGCCGACTCACAACCCTTGAATACAATAACTGCTAAATATGCTGCAAATAAATCAGTGTATTTATAACGTATTTTTAAAATAAACCCAAAGACATTGTCTTGGCAGTTTTAATTTATTTAATTTATGAAAAAGTGAAAAGGCAAGTTTTTTAATTTTTGAATATTGAAAAAATCAAAACTTCGAAATTTTTTTCTGACTATACCAAGTAACCTTTCTAACAGCTATCTAACAGAATTTTATCAGATTTTCACGTGTACAATAAGTTGGGTAAAAAATGTTATGGGAAATTGAATATTTACTATTTAATTTCTCAACAATAGCTGCTGCCCATGGCATATGGTTAGACCATATTGTAAACTCACACGAGTGCGTCAAAATTGTATTTGGTACATTGGTTTGGTCTGGGCAATAAATAAAAAATTAAAATTTTCTGTTACCACCAGTTTTCAAAAATTCGAACACGCTGGGCCAATTGCACACTTTAGTGCATGTATTAAGTACTGTGCTGGAAGTTTGTTTTCCATATTAGACTCGTTTTGAATTGAGAAAATGTATTTTTAAATTAGATAATTTTTAATATCATCTTAAACGACGTCATCAAAAGTAAGGATAAAAGTAAAAGCAGTAGCTGTAGAGTACAAAAATTTAGAGCAAGTTCTTTTAGAAGTGTGCGTTTTTGCTGATGACTTACTCATATTTGCAAAAAATGAGCAAGAATTAATTACTAATATCAGATTTTGGAACAAGGCTTTTAAAGAAAGAGATCTGAATATGAATATTGTAAAGATTAAGGTGATGATGATAGGCAGAAAAATGAAGTGTCAATATGTAAGTACATGAACAAGTCGATATTTTCAAATATCTGGGGATCAATATAAATAGTTTGGGGTAAAATAATTTGGACAGAAGTAATATATAGATCTAGGAAAGCTTCCAAATTTTACCATTCGATAAGAAAAGCATTGATATTGAAGAAGCAAGTGTAAAGAACAGTCTTTGTACCAATACTGACCAATATTAACAACAAATATGAAAGGCAAAATACAAAACCTGTAAATGAATTTTCTATGTGAAATTTTGGAAATAACGAAAAGAGATAAGGCTAGAAACAGTGAAAGTTAAAGACGAACTACAGATAGAACGGATAATAAACATAATTGAGAATCGACAGTTGAGCTGGTATGGTCACTTAGTACTCGTAAGGATGGCTGGAGATTGACCAATCAAGAAACTGTGGGAGGCCAAAGCGCAGACAAGAAGAACAAGAGGTCGACAAGGTGACAACATGGAATAAATATATTGGAAAGGTTATAGAACAAAAAGAGTTACACAGCAAGAAGCGAAGGGAATTGCCAGAAATAAAAAGGAGTGGGGAAAGTTCGTCCATAAAGACTTTGTGCAACACCGAATTGACTATGGATAATACAACATATGGCAATTTTTAAATAATATACAAGTATAAACAAGATGTTACCTATAAAATTTTTCTATTTGTTAAAGTAAAAAAACTAAATTTAGCTTTAGCTCTTATGCAACCTTTAATGGCACGAAGCAACCCGGTATTTTTATAGATTTATATAAATCATCCTGTACAGCTGACTGTTTTGAAATTGGAATAAGTTTCATAGCAACGCAATCATTTCTATTTTTAATAAACAATGACTACCTCCTCAAGATTTATATTAGGTTATTAAAAATATCACAAAAGGAATAATGGCGATACACCCAAATTGGACAATTGTTTTAAATTAAAGATTACCTTACCTTGACTAATACTAATTTGATACACAAATCGCTCAGTTATTGTATAACCTGGAAAGAAGAAAGTCGCGAGAGAATTTCTACGTGTAAGTAGGTCGAATTTAATAAGGATTTTACTATATAATGCTTTACTTGCACTGAAGTCTTAGTTGTTTCAAAACAAATTTACTCCGCTTGTGGTGACCGCCATAAAGGTACATCAAATTGATTCCTTTGCTCAAATGTAAGATTGTAAAATAGTCGTTGTATTCCTACCGTATAATCTACAGTGTACTGTTAAATTTACGCCGTTTTTGTAATACTTATTTTTTTAATTAATAATGTCAGAAATCGAATAACTTATTCTTAAAATAAAATTATGCCTTATATACGTCTTTACATTTTTTGTCTTTTCGTATTATATGTTTGTTTGTGTTTTAGTAAAATAATAATTGTAAATTAAAATTTGTCCCAGATGTTTTAATTAATATACATATTGATAGAAATAAAATAATATTGGCCAACTTTTAGAGAAACAATGAGAAATTTGATCATTCTCGCCTGTTGGATGGTCGGAACCTTTGCAGGTCACGACAAACCATTTTTTGAGAAAAGCCGTTTTCCAGCAGATTTATACAGGGTAAGATTTTTTAATTTAAATAATATTTTATTCGTCTGTACTTTAATCTATCACTCTAACTCTGCCCATTTTCATTTTCCTTTTATTAAAGAAACCTTACTAGCAGCTTTACACTTATTTTACGCCTGCTGTCACTAATTCACTCTTTCTTCTAATTACTTAATTTGTATGCTGCTGCTTTTTAAAAATAATAACTAAAATTTTGTAGATTTCTTTAATAGTATAAGACAAATGATTAAATTTACAAAACATTTGTCCATAAACATTTATACCATAATGTACGGTCTCACCTCGTTTTCTTGTAACTGTCTCCATTCTTCTTTGCATCGAGCCAAACAAACGTGTGTTGTCTTAATAAACCGCATTGCCTTTATTATTGATACCTTCTTACAATTCGGCCAGATTTCTTGGAGGTCGTAGAAAACGCTGTACCCTTCTGGTACTGATATTGCAGATATTTTTGATCACTGCAACGTTAGGTAATCGGACCGGAAGTTTAATGTGTTACGTGTCACATGTGGTCGAGCGTTATATTGTTGAAAGACTTATTTAGGGCCCATCTGAAGTAAAAGAGTACTACGGGCTACAGAACTAGTAATTTTGCTCCTAACTTTGACTAAAAGTGACCTACTGGTAACTTTCCATACTATAATAGTGTATAAGTGCAATCTTTGCTTTCTTACTCCTCATCTAGGGTATATTGAAATAAGACTATTGTTTGGGTTCTAACCAAATCTAGATTTATCAGGAAAGACACCTTTCCGTTGCCCATTGCACGTTTGCATTCGATGCAGAGAACTCAGTGGTTGTGGAGAGCTAAAATGTCACTGTTAGTTCTATTGCGAGTAATCGATGTTAAGCAAAGGAGATAGACAGATAATAGTTTACCATTAATGCGCTAGGATACTTAAAGCAGCGCTATGCAATTTTATTAAGCAGTGGTGTATATAAAAGTTACTGTCCAAAAATTCAAATTTAGATTTGTTATTTTTATTGCAGCACTGTAGGGCTTTTTATTTAGAACAAAAAACTCATGATTGAATTATATTTTTTGACGTAACTGGTGCAACCATTCTAAAATTTTCTTTTTCTATTCATAGTTCGTTTTCCATCTTTTCATATATGAACATTTTTCTACATACTTTGTACTTTCTTCCTCATTAGTTTTTTAATTTTTGCAACCTTCGTCATATTCCAATGTCAGACCTTTAAAAATCACCTTGTCTTACCGTTTATGGTGGTGTTTTATTATCATTAAGATGTCTGTTCTAATTTGTTGTTACAAAAGCGTCGTTCTCGTTCATTGATGTTTTCATGAGATGAGATCAAGATATCTCAGCAAACATTAACTAACTTGTATTTATTAAGTTGGATTATTCCAAAATAACTTCATACGAACCCAAAACTGTTATATTGAACTGTGGAAATTAAAGTTTAGCGGCTGGTTAACCCTACGGGGTCGAGTAACCTAAACAATAAATAGAAACAGGCAACAAAAAATGGTGTTGCTACACCATCAGGAATCAGCTAATCAAACACAACCGCTATTACCTTGATAGAACACACAAGCCAAGTCTGATCATGTTTGACAATCAACAAGTCAAAACTGCAACTCAGCAATAGAAATAAGGATTCCTCCAATATTCCTTGCAATAATCTAAAAAATATGTGATATTAAAAACATAACAAGAAGCGATTAATATACAAGGTCATATCGTATCTGAAAGTTAATCTGACATCTAGCGATTGTTACCCCAAGTTTACCAAATCAAGTAAAATGCTACGATCTGAAGAGTCTATCCTATTCAGTCGCAATAAGTAAAGTAATATACCACAATGTCATAAGTGTCAACAATATTGACACGAAAAACTAATGTGCAGCAAAATCTCGTTATGTTAAGTATTAAAAAGAACACTTACTCCAACCTTGCGATAAAAATTTCTCAGTGCTATCCGTTCCTCCTCCAATGTTAATTGTACGAGGTGCATTCAAGTTCTCTAATTTTTTTTCTCACAAACTAGTTATACTAAAACAGTATCACTTTTCGACGTAATCACCCTGCAGTCGTATACATTTTTCACAACTTCGACATCACAATTCCATGGCCGCTGCGAACGCTTCTTAAGCAGTTTTCTTTGACCACTGGAAAATCGCTGATGCAATAGCGGAACGACTAGTGAATTTGCGACCACGGGCAGTGTCTTTCATTGTTGGAAACAGCCAAAAGTCATTAGGAGCCAAGTAAGTAGGGAGCATGAGAAACCACTTCAAAGTTGTTGTCACGAAGAAACTCCTGCGTTGCGTTCGCCCGATGCGCTGATGCGTTATTTTGGTGGCACTTTCAGGTCTTCATGCAAGATTGTGTGCACAGATCCCACGGAAATGCCACGTTTAGAGGCGATATGTTCCACACTCATTTTGCAATCCTGTAAAAGAAGTTTCCACGCTTGATCATGTTAGACCGACTGGTGCGATACCAAGATTGTCTTGGTTTGTTGTCGCACAACGTTCTGGCTTATTTGAACTGCCACAGTCACAAATGCACATTAGACACATCCATAATACAATCACCACATATCTCACTCAACTGGCGACGAATTTCAATCGGTATCACACCACAAAAATGAAAAAAACGAATGATTAGACACTGTTCTTGTAATGAAAACGTCGCCATTTTAAGTATCAAAAACAGTCCTCACTCTCGCCGCAACCGCTAGAGTCCTGTGTGCTGTGCCGTTTTGCCAGATTTGTCACGCATCCACAAAGAGTACGCGCATATTTTGAAATAAACCGCATGTTTCTATCTGTTCCTAGCTCTGAGAAAAAATTCGGGGGTGTTATAACTTGAATGCACCTAGTAAAGGAGCTCATTCGACAAATTACAAAAAAATCCCCAAATTACAAATGATTTTTAAAAAAAACGGTATCTCTATAGATACTCATACAATACACCCAACAGTTTGCCTTACAATCAAATCAATTAGTCACCCAAACTAGACATTATTCATAATCAAAATTTTAGACCTTACTGGGTAACTAATTCCGCACATATCCCAAATTAAATCATTTATCACAATTTACATCCTAGCTAACCTTTTTAATGAATTATTTGTATAGAGCTCTCCAAAATATCAGTATTCTGCCCTGAAATGCCAAAGGGATTAAGACTCAAAAGTCAACCTTTATATCACTTTTGCTTAATGCAATTAAATATAGTACGCGTAATTAAGGTTCATTGAAAGTTAGGGGATTTAACATTTTTCGCAGTGACATACGTACACAAACCTCTTGGGGTTGCGTAGCAGTTATGCTCAAAAAACAAATTCAATGCAATACACCAATTAACATTACTAACAGCAGCTTAAGAAATCACTATAAGAAAAATACGTACTGGGGATATCAAACTGATAACACCAGCGATACTAAATTAAACAATTCAGCAATAATTCACTAGCTAAACATTTATCCTACAAGAGAAAAGCATCAGCTAGATATATTAGACAATATAACTGCGAAAATTTTTTATTTACCGATTTTCCAAGACGTAATCTGCAAACTAGACCATAATTTTCACTTTCACTTTAATATTTAATATTCCTCCTCTAAGCATGAGGGAAAAAATTTAAAATAACATTAGATGCCTTACTACAAAACTCAAATAAAATAAAACTGACTTTAAATAACGCTAAAATGAAAAAGCTCGTCATAGCATTACCAATTCCGTTTACTACGCTTCCGCACCCTTTTACAGCTAAATAAAAAACAATACTAAAACCCCTCGGATTTATATATTCAATTGAATTACGCAGAAAAGTAAAGTTAAAAGAGTATGGCAGCGAATTAGACCGCCACTATTAAAAAATCAACTAAATAATCTGACACAACAAATCAAAAGGGAAATTGATGAACACCAAATTAGTAGCTACCGCAAACTACGTAGGAATTATTGAAATACGCAAATGTAATGTATCTAATAAAAAGTATACCAATATTAATTAAGAAAATACCAAACACAATACAGACGGAGGTTAATCTAACCTTAGAAAAATATTTAAGCTTTGATTTTGGATAAAAACATCATTTTCTTAAATGGTTAACAAGATATTTACCAATACTAGATAAATTTAAACTTATTTCGCCGAAAGAACTGGAAAGTTACATTAAATTACTATCAATAAAGAAGACCATTGGACATGATATCATAACAAATATAGTGCTTACGGATCTCACAGAAAAAGCACTGGCATATTTGGCCACACTCAATACATGTATGAGGATAGAATACTTTCTAGACCAACAGAAATTTGCTCACCAACTACATAGCAACTTCATGTAATTGCAGAAATAATAAAAGAGGACTTTGAAAACAAACAGTATAACGTAGCAATCTTTATAGATATCGATAAGGTCTTCTTCAATATCTAATCGCAATAATTTTTTTGTTTTTAAAAGCAAAAGTTTCTTGCCAAGATTAATGTTTCCGTATCTACTCTAAAAAGTATATTTATACAGAGGTACCCCAAAGGAGCATACTTAGACTAACATTATTTAAGCTACTACATTGGCAATCTTTGATTATTGATTAAATGGATTGGTATGTGATAAAAAATTTGTGTATTCACACTTAAACGTATTAGAAGACACCAAAATGTCACAAATAGAACTGGCAATACACTTATCAGAATACATCCCGACTTACTTCTAGGATTCACGTTAATAATAAACTCGACAAAGGTTATACTAGATTAAGGCAACTGTTACATCGGAACACACCACTGCGACACAATCGCACAATTATAACATAAGGCAACTACGAAAACAAATATTAAAAAGCTTCTCGCAATAAAAATTACGCATAGTTTGAGAAAAAACAGAGCAAATGGCATTTATCTTGGTTGCTTTGTACAAAAAAAGGTAAAGGCGCATAAAAACAAATCAGGGCTAGAGCAACGAAAGAAAGAGAAAATGGAAAAAACAAAAATTGGGAAAAAAATAATGGAGATGTGGACAACGCGGAAGTAAAACTGAAAAAAATAAGTAAAGCCACAACTGCAAGAGACTAATAGCAAAAAATAAAGTTACTAATAGTTGTAATTCATAGCAAGCAATAAAGAAGAAAATAAGTAACTGTAATAATATTACTGATAAGAAATAGTAAACAATATAATAGACGTGAGGACAGTGAAAGTAGGAACAGGAAATAGACCTGAAACGATAAGAAAAGTTAAATAACAGAAGTATAATAATTTGTTGTAAAAGAGTATGGAATAACGGACGAACTAACGAAACAAACATACATTTCATAAAAATTATAAAAGAAAAAGAAAATGTAGATGAATTAAAAAACTATAAAATGGTTGTTGGACATATTGGTCAGGAGTTAGCTTATAAAAGATAATGTTACAGCGGGGATGACATTTGTTATTAGAGACGAGAAGAGATAGAAATAAAAAACTTTATTAATATAAGGGCAAAAAGAACAACAAACGAAATTGTCAGAAGTAATAACAAAATTACAGTCTCATGAAACCATAATAGAACAGTCGGGAACAGATACTAGGAAATATAAAGGTACTTAGGGAAAATGGAGAAAACTGCATAAATACCCAAGAAAGAATTACCGATCCTTGTCTGGAAAACAAATTAAAATTGAAAACATACACTTTAAATAAAAGGACATTCAGAAAATAACAAGACAAGTAATAAAAAAAATAAAAATTAATTGATTATTTTTAAAAACATAGAAAAAAGTTAAGGAAATTAGAGTACGAAGAGGGTTTAAAGTAGGGGGTGACCACAAATACATATAAGCACAAAGTGAAAAGAAGAAAAGAGATACGGAGCAAAACAGCCAAAAATGAAAACAGGTAAGGAAGTGTAAAAGGCAAATAGAAAATTTTAAAGAATTAATTTTAGCAGCAGAAACAGGGGACAGTTAAAATAGTTAATAGAATTGCGTAAAGGGTAAAATGGTGGACGGAAAGAATAAAGTTAGTAGTACAACAAAGGTAACAAAAATTGGTAACATAATTAAAAAAAAGCCCAGAGAACTAGTAAAAATACAAAAATCGAAAAAAGTTAGTCTAAAAGATACTAAAGAACGAAAAGAAAACTTATTGATAGTTTGGAGAGAAAATAAAAAAATGCGATCAAAATCGAAAAATATTCTTTGGCATGTTAAGGTAAATTAAGCAGAACAACTCCAACAATTAAAAATATAAAAGATAAAGACAAAATTATGGAAGAATGGAGACAGTACTTCATGGAGTAGTTAGATAGAAGAAAAACAGAATCAGATACACAATACGCAGACTTAGTAATGAAAATATCACATGCAGAATATGTAATAATGACAGAATTGAGTAAAGAAATCAGAAAAACTAAACAAGGAAGAGCACCCGGACAAGACATGATAACTATAAATATGTTAAAACTACCAGAACTTCTAGAAAGAACACTAGAAGTACTAAGACAAATAATGAATAATAGAAAATGGGCATTATAACCCCAACTTAAAAAAAGCAACAAGAACTGCCAAAGGTATAGAGGAATAACCCTTCTGAGTACTATAGCTAAAATATACGCTTGTATAAGAGAAACATTATAAAAGACATACTTGAAGAAATACAATTTAGATTTACATCTGTACTTCGTTGGTATAGACATCTGAGAGGCACTACGAAAAAGAAGAGTACCACATACAATGATATAAAAATACACAGAATTACACCAGAATAATCGAATCTATTTGAATCATCAGAGGCAAGACAAGGGGCACACTGAGTCCATTACTATTTTCAGTGGTACTACACGAGACACTAAAAGCGGATTACTGGTAGATGGGACAAATTAAAATAAACGAATTATGCTATGCAGACAACATTGTTATTATAGCAAAGAATGAAAGAATCCTAAATAAGAACCATTCAAAAACATATTAAAAAAATTAAATTTGAAAATAAACAAGAAACCGACAAAGACTATGCCAGTAGAAAAAGAACTACAAAAATATGCTATACATTTGGAAGATAAGACACTAGACCAAGAACAGAACTTTAAATACTTACGATCAATAATTACAGAAAATGAAAGAATGGATTAAAAAATAAGAGAAAGAATCGCAATTGGAAAAAATTTTTTCAATAGTATTAAGACGGTCTTCTTCGGAAAATTCGAAATAATAAGGAAGCAAGGGTACGAATTTTTAAAAAAGTTGATATTTTCATTTGGTGCAGAAACATGGATAAACTGAATAACAAAAAAATGACAGCTATAGAAATTAGATACTTAGAAAAATTGACGGTAAAATTAAAATAGATAAGATCAGAAATGTATTATAAAGAGAGAAACTAAAAGCAAAGCTAGCTAGAAAAAGATAATGTTGGTAAGTAAAAAGAATTGCAGATAATAAAGTAATCAGATAAGTGCATGAAGCAAAACCTGCCAAAAAAGGCTAAGAAGAAAACCGAGAAGACCTTAGATCGAAGACATAAGACGTGCAGTGGTAAAAAAAGAGCATCTCCTGGAAACAAACAAAAGAAATAATACACAGAAACACTTGAAAAGAAGTATGGAAGAAACCAGTCAATATAGACAAGTAAACTCATATATTCGGTTTACCCCCGAAATGGTAAATCGCTAAAGGGTTTGTATATACCAACACCTAATTACATTATGAGTATTTTTGTACAGAAGCATCTCTGCAAATAATTTTTATATCGAGCTATAGAGAACAATTTTTAACGTTTATCGTAGTTACAAGATTAGGTTCTTAATAATACTTAATAATCACTATCTTCTTTTATCTTTCAGGTATCTTCTAGGACACAGATATTACTTTGCCTTTCCTATTGAAACCGACCACGTTTATGTTTATTAATTTTGCTTTCATTTTAATTAAAGTGGACATCAAAAATAATTGACAAACTTGTTATGCATGACAAAATAGTGCTATTTTTGAAACCTTCCAGATTTGGTTTTGGTTCATAGTTAGACTATCTTTTTAATAAGTTACATTAGTTATATCTACCTAATACATTAAAATCTTCCCATTAAGCACTCTCTTGTTTCTAGGAGATGTTAAAATTGAACTATGGAAACCTCTTTGTGTCTCCGCTTTCACTGCAAGCGGCATTTGCCTTAATGCAATCCGGAGCGGAGGGGATGGTCTCCGCAGAGATCAGTTTGGCATTTGGCCTACCAGACAGCTTTGACGAGACGGAGAAGATCTTTTCAAACCTTACTTCTCTATTGCACGATAGCGAGCACTATAACCTCAGTAGCATAAACGGAATTTTCGTGGACTGCGACCTGGAAGTTCGTACAGAATTTGAAGATGTTGCCCTCAACGCGTTTGGTACAGAAATCAAGAACGTTGATTTTGCAGAAAAAGACAAGGCCGCTGACGAGATAAACAGTTGGGTTAGGCGCAAAGCCCACAACAAGATCGGACATTTTTTAAAGCCCGACTACATCAGCGCGGATGCAAGACTGGTTCTAATAAATACGATGTTCCTCCAAGGCAAATGGGCTGTTGCGCCTGAGCACATCATAAGCACAAAGCGCGTATTTTTTCTTAGCGCAAAAGATTATTTCAATGCCGATATGATAGAAATGAAAGGTCTTTTCAACTACTATAAAAGTTCAGAACTGAGAGCGCAATTTCTGCAGATATACTATCAAGGTTCAGATATTTCGATTACTATCGTCTTGCCCGACAAGATAGAAGGCTTGTCGGCTTTAGAAGAAAAAATAACTAAACACTGGATTTTACCCAAACTCTCAGTCAGTAAGGTGATCCAGTTAATCCTACCCAAATTTAAAACCACAAGTACTGTCGACTTTGTACCCGTTCTAAAAGGGGTAAGTATTATATCAAAAAGTAAATAACAAGATAAAAATTGTCATTTGTGTTGCAGTTGGGAGTTTGGGGTGCTTTCGAAGCGAATGCTGGTTTCAGTAAAATTGAAGTTGACAATGAACGATTGTATATTAATAATGTAATGCAGAAGACTTACATAACAATAGATGAAAAAGGAATATCCGCTGATGCCACAACTTCTGGTAAGACTTTTAAGTTGGTGAAGAGTTTTTAGGTTTTTGCGTAGTACAAAATAAGTCTTTAAGCTTCTTTAAGGCTATCCACACACTTGGGCTTTTGAACACGATCAGATACTGTAGTCAACAGAGTTTGGTGTCAATTTTTGTGTTGTGAAAGTTTTTCCTGCACCATGCTTGCGTCAATTTTGTCTCTTGGCAGGGGTAAAACTTTGCTAAAACGTTCAAATCTGATCATCACAATGTTTCTAGCGTAAGGTAATTCAACAGCTTCAAAAACATCACTACGATTATATCTTAATTTATTTTGAACTCTTTGGGTACGAAAATATCTGTGGAAGAGGATAGCACCCTGGATAATATACGCACTCTGATGATGCATAATCAGATAAACTTAGATGTTGGATGAACAAGACCACATTCTATTGATTTGCTATTGTGGGCATGTTCAATTGTAAACCTTTTTCGCCTGCGACAACGGCATCTGTCAGTAAACCACTATGGAGGCGATGTTTTAGTCGGTGCACAACTGTAAAATATTGTGTCCTTCGCTCTTTGCTATCAATCGGATAGTTTTTTAATGAATTCTTCTTATTGATTCTTTTGGATTTTACTTATCTGTTCAAATAACGTTGGAGAATATAAGGAGTTTAACTGTTTTTTTGTCTGCTTGGATAATCTTCATTATGCTCAAGCTCCTGACGCTCGGTGTCAAAAGTATTCTAACTGAACACAGTTACTGAATTATTTTTGGTGACTGGATAGGCAACTTCTCAGGCATCTGAGTCCAGGATTGAACCGGGTCAATCCGTGCCGCAGCCAAGCGCCTCAACCGCGCAACCACGCTAACGCTTCTTAAAGTTAAATTTGTCTTGGTAATTTATTGCTACCCTCTATTGTCGGTGTAACGTTTCGTTCATAATTTTAGGCATATATGCTAAATTTTTTAATGGTTAGCAGGTATAGACATCTCTCAAGATAATAAAATTATATATCTTAACTGTATTAGACTTGAAATTATCAAAAAAGTTACATTTCTTGTGTATTTTTTTGGTATATAAACAACACTTTATAAGTAGTTTGGTAATAAAAAGAATTTTAGCTAAAGTTGTAAAGATATACTTGTACTCTACGATATAGCATACCGTACATTCATTCTGTACATTGCTACTGGAAGACACACTCATACATATTTTTAAAAATTTTGCTTATGGGGGGTGTTAACCTAAGCGCTTACTGAAGAAAAACAAAACACTTAGTTCAATACGTAATAAGGTCACTCTAGAGCTGTATTATTATAGGTGATAAAACAATAGTGTCTCAAAATGACTCAGTCACTAGAAATAATTGAATGCCTACGTTCACTTCGAATAAAGGGTAATAATGTGGACATCAAAAGCACGATGTTTGCCACATCACACTGTGATGGTACGCGACGACTGGATTGTGATAGAAAATATATTTATTTAGTTAGCAAGTTACGCCTCCATCTTATATATAATATATATGACGTCACCATCACGACCACTAATTTTTATCAGCAAACGATGGTGAATAAAACGTGAAAATTTACTAAAACTACTTATTTGTTTTATTATCTATTTATATACACACTATATACAACTATTAAGGTAAACAGAACACTATTTATGTCAACACAGCTATTCGGCAACATTCCAGAAAAGTTGCGAACCATCGAGAAGCGCTGCACTCGAACTTTGTGAAATATTCAACAAATACGTGTGTGTCTGTTGGATTCCTAGAAGTGTCGGGCATCGAGTGTGACGTAATGCAGATTTCTGGTGGTCGCGCTACTAATGGTGTTCGAAAATTTTTTACTCTGTCCGCTCCTTAAGAATCATGGAGCTGCTTGTACTCTAGACCTTTGTTTTATTGAGACGTCAGGTAGAAGTAACAGTCCACGTTCTTCGACAGAATTATCGGCTTCTGCAAATAGTAGCTACAAACTAGGGCGTCGATGCCGATACCTCAAAACAGCTCTTCTATTATGTTTCTAACTGTTTTTAGGTTGAGGCCGTCCAATCCGCACGTAAGTTTCGGTATTTCTAGGTTTCAAATATTTTCATCCAACAAATGACTGCGTAGCTTCGTCAGTGTGTTCCACAATGGACGATACTTCGGTTTGTCCTGTGAAGATTTTTTGGTCACAAAGCAATAGATGCGCCGCGTCTTTCCGACATCTGGGTGTTGTTTCCTTAATTATCCGACGAAACCAAGTACCGCTTAGAGATTGCCCTAGATATCTTCAGATCAAGCGTCACACAATGCGTTAGTACATATTTCTCTAGTACATGGAATATGTCGTAGTTCTCTGAGAACAATATAACGTACTTGCCGAGTTCAACTCACGTAAGCTTCGTAAGAACGTTAACGTTTTGGAGACAATCCGCGTCGCTACTTTGGGTTATATAACCATATTCGGTCGCCTTCTTTATAATCCGCTTTCAATACGTTGCCTTTATAGCAATCTTTCATTCGCTCACTCGTGATGTTGATGTTGTATCGGACGTAGTTGTAGACCTCTATTATTTTTTTTTCTTAGGTCACTGACGTAGTCCTCCTCTACTGCATTTTCTTTAAGTTTACTTCTAACGAGTAGTTCACATGGTAGTCTTAGTTCACAAACAAAGGGAACATTGGAACAGTGTTTTACCAGTAGACTCATGGACAGACCGACAATACGCTAGCAGAAACAGGAGGGCCCAGTCTTGTTGATGGTCAGAGACAACTTTGGGCAGGTACTTCCTCATTGTCCTGTTAACTTGTCCTGTGACTTAAAATTTTGACCCTGGTCTGAATGTAGCTCTAATGACACTCCACATCTGCTGATCAGTTGTGGCTTTTTGATTTGGTAATAAAATAGGCTTCAACAATTTGCTGAAATAGTCCATCGCCACTAGAATACATTTATTTTCATTGTCACTTATAGGGACCAGTTATATCATGTTATACTATCTTATTGGTGCCTTCGGTTTCTTTTGCAGACCATTGCTTGTTGCACATATCATACATTTTCAGTACCAATATTTAACGTCTTCTTTACAATTTATCCAATAAAACCGCTCGTAAACCTTTTCCAAAGTTTTTGCTATTCCCATATGGCCACCGGACACACCATCTAGAACTCTCTTCTTTGGGTCCTACATCTGGAGTTTCCTCTGAGATCTATCTTCGCTCTCCACCAGTAAGACACCGTTTTCTACTGCGACAGAATCCCATTACTCCCAATATAATTTTACTGCTGGTAAACATGGTGCCACTTTTACCCATTTAGATTTTTCCAGTTTTCTTCCATTTTCAAACACATTTCAAAGTCAGGTCTTCTTTCTAGTCAAGTTTTAACTCACTGGATCGTTACAAGTTGTTTACAACGTAGGGGATTATTTTCTCCTCTGCACAATTACAGTGGCTCCACCCTTTTGGGCACGGTCTTCTCGAAAATGATTACCCCCAGCTCTATGCTCCGTCTCAAAGTCGTATTGCAAGTGTCTTTCAATCCATCTTGCTATTTGGCCTTCCAAATTTTTAAAGTTTAAGAGTCATTTCAGTGTAGCATGATCAGTAGTGAAAAGAAACCTTTTGTTACATAAATATTTGTGAAAATGCTCCACAGACTTGACGACGGCAAGGTACTCTTTCCAGTTACGCAACAGTTGCAATCAGACTTTGATAACGCTTTATTGAAATAACAGTTGACTTTTTCTGGACCATTTTCCATTTTCTGTATCCAAAATAAACTTTTTTTTTGTCGTGGTTAGTTAGGTATTGGTGTATTTACTAAGGCACGTTTCAGGTTCTGGAAACTTTCTTGATACTCTTCGTTCAATTCGAAACTTTGACCTTCTTCTGTTAGTCGTGCCAGGGGCCTCACAATGTTGGCAAATCCAAACACATATCTTCGGTAGTAAGTTCACAGTCCCAGAAAGCTTTTAGCCTAGTGCTTGTCTTTTGATACTGGCCATTCTTTCACGCTTCTGACTTCTTCTGGATCAGCTGCTATAACCTTATCACTGAATACAATGACAAGATAGTTCACTTTCTACCTGAGGAGAGAGCTCTTTTTCAAACTTAACTTCGGATTGGGGCCTCTCAGTCATAAAATAGCTGCTCTAAGTTCTTTAAATGATTTTAAAACGCTTCTCCAGTCACTATGATGTTATTCAGATACACTAAACATGTTTTTCATAATAGCCCATTTAGCACTGTCTTTATTAATCTTTTATAAGTCGAGGGGCGTTACAAACTCCAAATGGCATCACCTTAAACTGACATAGTCCAGATCTAATAGAAAAAGCTGTCTTGTCTTTGTGATGTGTTTCTGTTTGGATCCAGGGTGGCTAGCGTGCCATTAATGCGTGGTAGTGGGTAATTATTTTTGATTGTAACATCGTTGAGCCGAAGGTAGTCAACGCAAAATCTGGTGAATCCATCTTTCTTCTTAACTAGCACCATGGGCGAAGTGCATGAGCTTGTCGAAGGCTTATTTATGCCATACTTTTCTATATTCAAAATTATCTTTTTAGCTTTTTCTCGTATGGCTAATGGCAAGCGTCTAGCACTCTGTCGTATGGGTCTATTTTATGACGCACAATATGTTAAACACTTGTGTTGAAACACGTCTTGATTCCGGTGCAACAGATCTTCAACTTTTGTCTGTTGGTTAGGACTTAAGCTACTGCAGGATGTAGCGATAACTCTAAATTCTTCAGGTACTTTGCCTCATTTTGTCTGCATGCGATCAACTTGACGAACGACCGAAATACAATGACTGAGGATTGTGACGTACAGAGATACCTATTCACATACATGGATCGGTACCACGTAGCCAGGTTGAGCCAGTGTCTTTCCAATTAGTATCTGCTTTCCAGTTTTCTTCTCGTCATTACTTGGCTCGATAAGGATGACCTTTCTTGCTGAGAGATCACAATCCAACACAGCGTTCACCACCAATTTACTGCGTTCTGGGAGGATGGCGTTCTGAGCTACTCTCACTCGCGCTACGGCTCAATCATGGAGAACAACTTCTTTTTTCTCTTTAGTACCCTATGCTCCAAGTCTGCTTTACACCTATAAATTTTCAAAATGTCTATTCCAAGGATTATGTCACTTTCAATGTCAGCTACTAGTATGTTTAAGGGTAGCATTTCCGATAGTTGTTTGGGCTTCTATCTCTCCACAGACCTTTGCTAAAGCCTCAGTTGCCACCCGAAGTTTTAAGTTGGTTGGCAGGAAATGTCCGGATGTCTTGATAACACTGGGTCGTGCAATAGTTTTCGTTGCGTCTGTATCCAATAGAAAAGCATGCAGTTTTTAATTTATCAGACATTTAAAATTATGCTTGAAGGTCGCAGTCTGCATTTTTGTGGCTGAAGCTTTACCATTACGGATTGATAGTCGCCCCTTTCCATCAATTTGTTCTAATTTGCCTGTCCCAAGGGCCCTTTGCGGCTTCTTGCACCGACTTCTCAAATGACCTATCCCACCGCAATTCCAATAGCGTAATCGTCTTAATCTTTTTTCCAATATCTTAACAGCCTAAGGTTGTCGCACTCCTACTTTCTGGAATATTTGTAACCACATGCACACCCATTGCATTCCTAGAAGTATTGGATATTTACATTTTTAACGATTTCTCTTGAACTTTCACTGTAGTAACTCTCTATTTAAAAAAAATACTCGCCAATTATTCGACTAGAATAATCTAAATGAGTTTTTCTGGATTTGTTAATTTATATTCTATTCAAAATTTTGAACAATTTAGTTTCAGTTGAAATTTTTTTTAGTTTCTCTATTAAACTTTCAAAGTTATTTACTGATAACGTGCTTATAAAGTTCAAAAACTATTTTGTTGCTTTTGTTTGTTCTTGGCATTTATTATTAATTTAGTAAAAGAATGAAACACAATCTTCGGTAATGTTTTAATGAGCTTACAGGTATGATAAAACTATTCCATGTAAAAAAGCTTTTTTCTTACAATATTCAGATCCAGTTGTTATTGTCCATTATAATTTTAATTAAAGGCCTTCTTTCCAAAAAGAGTGGATTCATTTTTTTTTAAATTTTATTTTTAAACTTAAGCGTGTGCTGCAACTCAAATGCAACAAATAGTTTTGTAACAATTTTTTTATTGTACCTTTTCCAAGTTTTTTTTTATTGTCATATTATTACTATTTATGATACAATATCGGAGAGCAATGCTTAGAAACTTGTTGTGGAAGAAAAGCTGAGAATGTCTGCCTAACGCTTGCTAAGTTTTAGGCTACGTTGTTCGCGTTTGGTTGCCGTTTTGGATGCCGAGGACTTTATCAAATTATGCTACAAATATCGTTTTAACCGCGATGAATAGAAAAGTATTTCTTGATTTTGTAAGGAAATCGTATATAGACTTAGTTCCATTGATTTTAATTTGCAACTTTATAAATCAATCTTAAATGGCATTGAAGTGGATGTGAATTTTATGGAGGCTCTTGTTAAATCTTCATCTGTAGCTAATAATACAGTGTCGTCTGCAAAGATTTCGACTTCCTCACAGGTTGATAGATCTATTGTGTAGAGTAAATGTAATATTGGTCATAAAACACTTTCTTGGGGTACTCCAGGGCTTATGCGAATTTGGTTAGTAAATTATTCGTATTTAATTTGAAAGAATCTGTCACGTAGGTAGAAACGTAGTGAGGTATAATATGCCTTTGTGTCAAATTTTGCCAAATGCCTAACTAATATCTAGAAGGCAGCACTGCATTATTTTATTACTTTAAAGATGGCATTAATGATTTCTTCTACTCTATGAACGTGCTCAGTTGTAGCTATCTCCTAAAATTGAATTGACAATCTGGTATGAGGTGCTGTTTTTCTAGAATAGACATTATTCTCTTGAGTAATAGGTTTTCAAACAACTTTAAGATTATTTATGACACTGCAGAGTTAGGTGACTTACCAAGCTTTTGGGTTAGGATAATTTTTGTAACTTTCGTTGTGCTGGGAAGCGAGCAGTTTTCACGATCGTATTAATTATAAATAATAGCACTGTAAATCCCTTGGGTAGGAACTTTTTAGAATTTTCTCTGTTATTAAGTCGTGCCCAGGTGATTTTTTTTATTGTACCTTGTACCTCTTTTACTTTAAAGTCTTGGATTGGCGGTGATAGTTGTAACAGGACATCTGAAAACCTATCTATTTCTTCTTCATCAATTCCAGGTGCTCTAGAGGTGGTTGGAAAAATTTTCTGAGGTGTTCGGTACATTTCTCAGCTTTTTTGACATTGCTTCTGTAGCCGACGTACTTTCTATAAATTCTTTAAAAGTTATGTCTCTGTATTTCATGCAGCGTTTTTTAATTTTTTTACTGTAGCATTGTATGGTTCCTTTTGTTCTAGGTAAAGTCTTTTCTGTCACTCCTTTCGTAGTCTTTTCTTTTTTTTTGGATTTGTCTGATAATGTAGTGTAGATTTTCAGACAGCGTTTAACAAAAATCTAGTGCCATCTCGATGTCGTTTGTTGTTTTTATTTTTATATCTAAGTAATGTTTTCTTTTTAGAAAAATTAGATAACTGTGTAATTGGAGCGGCTTAATTTTAATAATTATAGGTGTATTTATAGCTTATATACTTGTCTAATACCTACTAAGTGATGAAGAAGTCTAAGCAAATTAGAATTTTATCAATTAGTAGGCCAGTGGATAAATCTAGGTACTTTTTTCCATTACTGATTATAGAGCTCTTTCTCTTGGAGAAATCAAACGAAATCCTTAATGTTCGTGTATAGCATTGTAGTCTTCACCGGAAATAAATCTTGGGCTTAGAGGTTTAAAGTACTCCTCAAATCTTTTCTTATTCGTTCTGAAGCTAAAAGGACAGTACCTTGCTGATACTGCCAAAGGACTATTTCTGTCTTCTAAAGCTGTGACTTGTCCAACTTTCCCAATTTATCATCTTTCATATTTTGTCTAACGGTGACTACAGTTTCATTTTTGGAGTAATACTTTTACTTCCTGGTGATATTGCGGCAGCTTATTGCGTTCCATGTGACGATTTTATATCGGGCTATTTTTATTGACAATTTATTGTCTAGTGTAGCAACTTTATTCTAGTGTCTCTATGGTTTTTTCTCGTTCTTCTAATTTTCGTAATAGGTTTTTTTGTCCCATTATTTTGTTTCACAGTGGTTTCTCGAATAAATTCGTCTTGTTTGATCTATGACTGTGCTATTTTAACCGATTCTGATAGTACCTGTTGTTAATTGCTGATTACTAGTCTGTTACAGTGGTGGAAAATCTGATGGTACCAAAGTAAACCTTTGTGTTACTTGTGGTTGTGTGTTTCGGATTCGATTTCGTGTTTATGTAGATTGCATCGCTTAAGTATTTTAATATACACTTGGCCGCCTTTGTAATTGGCAGAATAATCGCCTTTGCACAATGGACATTTAGTTTTCAGGCATTTTCTGCCGTATAATTTCTGGTAGCATGGTTAACTCTATATCTGACACATCTAAAAGGTCGTGAATAGAATTTACTTGTGTATCCGTAGCACTTATATCTCCTGCATTATGTGAGAGTATTTTTCTTTTGAGCTGGCTTTTTGTATTTTAGCATTTAGGAGCTATTCTATCTTAAATATTTCTTTAACGTTCTCATTGTTTAATATAGAATAAGTGTTTAAATTCTTGTGTTTGTTTAATTTTACAAATTGTAATGTTTCTAGGTGCGTGTCCTTTAGATACTAGGTCTGCTTTAAGGTCACCAATTTTTGTTGTATAATATAATAGAGATTTCTAAGTACCACTCTATAATTACGTTAACAGCAAGGCTTGTTTAAAATTTTTGTAGTTTTCTATTGTTAAACTTGGTATTGTTTATGACTTGGTAGTAATAATTTTTAGCAGCTGTACTTTTATATTAGTAGAGCTACATTGATTACATGATGGATGATTAACGGCGGCAGCCGTTCGTGGTTTTCCTCATTCTTTACGCGCTTTTGCACTACTTACATTTGTTGAGCTTTTGTTTGTTTTATTAAAGCTTGCAATTTATTTTTTCAGGTTTTATTTGTTTTTATGTGTCTGGACTAGCTGGTCCTTTCTTATTTTTTCTGTATTGAACTTTTTAATTTAATAACTTTTTCATGGGGTTCTTGGAAGTTCTCTGTTGCATTTTATGTGTCCACATTAAGTAGTTCAGTTGTCATCAAAATGTTGTTTGATAATACTGAACCGCTGAAAAGTGTTGCCGAAAAGACATATGTTGCCTGTGCGAACTGAAATTGCCAAATTGAGCATTTTGTGTTTGTTGTGGTAATTGGGGTTGTAATTGTTGTTACTTAAGTAGCGGTTTAAATTATGATCTACTAGAAAGTGCTGCTGATATGATCCACCGCTATTTGCGTTTTTTTATTTTGCAATTAAACGGTTCTGTTGCAGTGATACTAAACAAGACAAGCCACTCATTCGTGCTTGGTATTTTAGAACGTCTTGACACTTTGGGTTTCAAAATAAAACTAATTTTTTTTTCTTTGGATTAAATGATTTCTATACAATCAATATCGTAATAAAATTTATATATTCTTTAATTAGTTTTATTACTTTAATTTTATCAAAGCTAAATTTTATTATAAAGGAGGAAATCGCTTATATGTTATAAATGTATAGTTTTCCTATTTTCATATCGTGATTAAAAAACTATATGATTTTTGGGTGATGTATTTACTATTGTAGGACTTTTTAATTGGCTTTATAAGTATATGTTTAATTTGTGAGCCGCCTCTTTTTTACGATAACACAGTTTCTAATTATATAGTATATATGTTTCCTTACAAGAATCAACAATTTGTAGTTCTAAAACAAGCCGTTTATTTAACATTGGCCTTAGAGTTTTGTCTAGAAGAGAGTGTGGATGTCTAGAAGCTAGTGACACGGCAGTGATCCTACCACAACAATTCGATGGCTTGTTGTCAACATTTATCGAAACCGGCGCGTTAAATCTAAGCCTGATATGATGATGCTCGAACCAGAGTCTACCGATATTTATTACGAATGTTGGATTGATGACTATTATCCTGACAGGCCTAAAGAATTGGTGACAACTAACTTGTATGGTTTTGCTCCAAATTACGACATCGTTAAATCACGTCCAGTATCTACCAAAGTTGAGTGCTGTGAGTTACACAACGGGAAAAAGTTTCCGAAAAGAAGGAATAAGCCATATTTCATCAACCACTATTTCTACGACGTAGAACAGGTACTAGATAAGTACTTCTTCTCTTTACTTCTTTTGTTCAAACTATGACGCTCCTTAAATGAACTAAAAATGGGGCATGATATTTACACGGAGGCCTTTAATTTGGCGAAAGAGCTAAAGAAAGGAGTCGATTATGGTAATTTAAGGACAAAGTCAAGGTACAAGGTACAAAAAGCATTTGAAATGACAGAAATAAAAGTTGCGGAGATAAAGGAAGAGAGAAAAAACGCTGATGATGACGAGGGTCCCGAAAACCCTTTAGATTTTGAAGCTTTGGAGGCTGCAAACGGAAAGAATCAATCTAGTAGAAGATGAGTAGCCTGATGTAGATCTTCAAAGTATAATCGCAAAACTTAATGTCGGTCAAAAGAGAGTGTTTGATACGATCACAAAAAAAAATGAACAACATTGATAATAATGCTGATGTATTACGTTGTTTTGTGATTGGCTTGACAATACATAAACTTTGTAGCTGCCTGTGGAACATAAGCAATCACCTAAGAACAAGCCACTTTCTGATGAAGTCCTCCAAGTTCTGAGATCAAATTTGAAAGAAGTGGTGTTGTTCATCATAGAAGTGTCAATGTTATCCAATGTTACACTGACATATATTCACTTACGCTTGTCCGAGGTATTCGATACCAGCGAAGATCAAAATGGGTGGTTTAAAAAAAACACAATGTAGTTTTCGGAGATCTCTTACAACTTTTGCCAGTAAGAGAAAAGTCACCGTTTGAAAAACTTTCGACCGCTAAAACTAACAGCTGTTAGTATCTCTCAGTATGCTCAATCTCTAGGCTGAACTGTTTATCTGTGATGAATTTACCATAAACATGAGACAACTCAATGACTCTGACTTTGTTGAAATGCTAAATAAAATAAGATTAGGTGTGACTATACAAAAAGACCGCAATTTACTCTTGAGTAGATTAATAACTCTTAACTCAAATTCCAATGAAAGCAAATTACTCGAAATTACTGAGTACCTCTCTAAACTTTCTGACGACACAGTTTGCATATTATTTATAAAAAACATGTGCCAAAAATTAAGCAGTGCAATGCTTAAATCTCTTCCTTATCCGGAAATAAAACTTACAGCCATAGATAGCCTAGATTGCTTCAGATAACTCTTAAAAAGGGCCCGTGAATGTTTAAAAAAAGTATGAAGATGATGCTGTCATGACAGCAGGGCTAGAAGAGAATATTGTTACTGAAATAGGAGTAAAAGTCATGTTAAGACAAAATATTGACATGAGTCTTAGCTTAGTCAACGGTTCTATCGGTATACAGTACGAGGGATAAAGGTTGATCCTGCAAATATAAAAAAAATAAAACACATATTGCACCTAATAATGAACATCTTTGCGAACCTGGTCCAATCAAAACTAAATTTGTAATTATTAATAGAGCTTATGTTAATCGCGAGCAGTTTCCGATATGTATTGCCTATGCTATTACCATACACAAAAGTCAGGGGCTAAGTCTAAACAGTGTACTGATGGACATCGGTTTTTCAGTGTTTACCTGCTCAAAGCTCAGGAGTCCGCAATTGCTGAATATAATTGACTTAGAAGCACTTACCGTTCAGATTTGTCAAAAAATTGTTACATCAAAACCTTTAAGAAAATCCGTAGCTGAAGGAGAACTACCTACAAAAAAGAAATGAGATCCCATCAAAAACATAAAGTGTACAAAAATGCAATTCTCGCAACGCAGTCCTTCCACCGCAAAAGTTGTGAGATCTCATGTAAAATCAAGTCATCAGTTATTTTAGTTAGTATCTATGGAAGCACCTATTTAACAACTTTGCCTTAAATTATTTTCTAACTAAAATTAATAGATTACCCCTTGTACGCAGAATTTCTAAAACCATACAAATATTTTTCATTATCTTTTACAGTCTGGCCTATTCGTATTTTTTACAAATTTAATCTCCTGTTTTCGTACTCGTAATTCTACTGTAACCTAAATTATTTTTAGATAATTTAGTTGCTTTTTAATTTTAATGAAGAAAATTACCAAAAATATAAAGGAAAATTATAGAATAGTAAGGTCTATTTAATATTTTAATTGTTAGTTAATTATAAAAAATCTTTGTCGCTTGCTGATGGCGTCAAACTTGCAGCATTAAAATAATTGGAGGAAAAAATCTTTTAAATTCAATCTCAAAACCTTGAAGTTTGAGACACAGGTAGCTTTGGGTAACTTGGGTAATGTATTTTATTTTTTTTAATGTTTTTAATCATGATAGAGACATAAAAGTGACACAAATCACCTACTTTCGTTGGTTTTATGAAACACTTTCCAATCTAATTAACACTTTAGCAAAAATCACGAAAACGGAAAAAAATACAAATTCCTCAATTGGTGAATGCGTCAATATGCAAAATATTTTTGATCCAAAAACCTTTTGGCCAATTATTATACGCTTATAATAGCAAGGCTTTACCACTCAATTGATTTTCTTGTAATTTTCAACCATAATGTATTCGATGGTAATTCAGTTCGTACTACTTCATGTGCATCTCCAAATATTATTTCAGATTAAAAATTTTGCAAGAATAGTATGAATGATTTTATGGTACAGCTAGTTTATCCTAAGCAAACTAACATCTTAATTAGACTGTGTGTAAATTAAGTGATACATTTTTTTATTTAAAAAAAATTAATATCTACCTTTTACCTTCAACAAATGCACACCTAAAATAGATTTTTACGCTTTATGACGTCCAGATCAAAAACCTTTCCACCATTAAAAAAACTACGTTATGTTTGCTATTCTAATTACAAATAAAGTAAACATTATAGAAACTACCAGAAAGCTTATTTAATCTAGGCTAAACAGAAAATTTGTGGACTATTTTAAAGCCAAGTTACATTACAAAAACCAAAATAATAAGGATCATAGTACAACCTTATTAATAATTAATTAAAAAAAAAACAAGATTATATAAAATATTTCCTATTTGCCCAAACAGATATCTAATATTTAAACCATTTTCTACTGAAGTGATAACTTTGTCAAAAGCTTAAAGTTTACTTTTTCGAAAATTTGTCGCAATCGTAAGTAATTACAGTACTTTGCTAATACGTTTGCTCTTCAATTTTCAGATCGAGTCCACCTTTCAAGTAAATTTAGTTACCAGGATATACCCCAAGTCTTTAAAGTTGATCATCCCTTCATGTACTACATAAGTTCTGATAGTACAGGGGCTATTCTTTTTGTGGGTAGAGTTACCAGCCCTTAATAATGGCGACAGCAAAAGGAACTGCAAGTAAATTCGTGCATTCTGCAGAACAATGTATGAAAATAAAGGATTTTAAACTGAAAGCTTTGTTTTACTTTTTATTTAATTTACTTTTCACCTGTCCCTCCACAGACCCTCATACAGCGAAAAATAAAAATTCTAAAACTGTTCTGTTAAAAAATCTAAGTTTTATTTGAAAACGCTTATCAAGATATTTTTAGTTGTTTTGTTACTTTCTTAACTTAATTCAAATTTTATGCACATCCAGAAATGTATCTTCAGCATTATTGTACAAAGATTGTATAACAACGTTAAGTAACTAAATTAACTTCAAGTATCAAATTGACTTGTCAGGTTTAAAAATATGATATAACACTCCCAACTTAAAAATGCTGACAAATTAGTTTAAAATTTAATAATTATACACCTCATATGTTTATACTTTATACTTTATAAAAAAAGAATAAAACATTAAAATCATTCCAGGTAGCATTTGACTTACGAGGGTAAATCAAATATAAACGAGACTTTTTAACGCGCGAGAGTTCTCGCTTCGTCAGGTGTTGGGTAGTGATGTCAGCAGTGGGGGAAGCGGGTGGGCGATTTCGTTCGTTCCTGTCAGTACCCGTCGTGACAATGTCTGAGCAGGAGGTGCCGTCATCAATTGCGCAGCGTATTATCATTAAATTTCTCGCCACGGAAGGTGTAAAACCGATAAATCCTGAGGATTACTGTGCAGTTCAAGGAAGAGACAGTGCCACGAGCTAGAGTGTTCGCATGGCACAAAAAATTCGTGGAGGGTCGTGAGAATGTTGAAAATGAGAGCCATGATCACCGATTTCGCACCAGCATCACCAACGAAAACATCGTCCACGTTCAACAATTTATTGAGGGTGGCAGGCGCCTGACCATCGATGAGATTGCATCTGATTGGAATAAGTTATGGCAGCACTTTTTCGATCATCACAGAGGAGCTAGGGTTTCGTAAGGTGTGCGCAAGGTGGGTGCCTCGCCTTCTAAGAACTGAGCAGAAATTGCATCGTTCATAGTTGAACACCCTCCCTACAGCCCTGATCTATCGCCCTGCGACTATCACCTATTCGGTCCTCTCAAGGAAACCATGGGAGGCCATAGATTCGACAGTGATGAAGAGGTTGTGGTCTATGTGCGCAATTGGCTGGAAACATTAGCTACACGTTGAGAAAAATGTGTTTGTAAATCAGGAGATTATGTAGAACAATAATGTGCTATTCTTTTGTTTCAAGTTCAAATAAAATATTTTTTGAAAATAAGTCTCGTTTATATTTGATTCACCCTCGTAAAAAGACTCTCTAACAATGATGGAATAATTTGAATTAAAAACTATAAATCATGTTAGATCTAAAAAATAATTAATTAAAAGCAAAATTGTATACCACCCTTAGATGAAATTTTTTCTAAATTTCCGTACTGTAACCATCAAAGGCAATTTTAAAATTTTAACCAGCGAATTCATTTTGATAGCAGTGCAGTTCGAGTATTCAAGTCGACTACATGCCATGCACGTAGCGTATTATCGCAATCGTACAGTGAACCTTAAACGTTGATAAAACAGTGATTAACTGGAATAAACTATTTTCATTTTTTATTTTGCGTATATTGCTTATTGCAAATTAAGTGCGTACATACAATGTTCGTAAGCGTATTAGCGGGGCCCCGCCGATATGATTTAGTTTGGCTGGCCTGTGGCCCCTTGCCGCCATTTCTTTAGCCGTTACTGCCGCCGTTCCTGCCGCATTTTTTGCCGTTATTCCTGCCGCCTTTCCTATTGCCGTTCTTGCCGTCGTGCCTGCCGTCGTTCCTGCCGTCGTTCCCGCCACCGTTAGCCCTGTGCATCGAGGCAAAGTGTTGAATCTGCGTCATCGCGGCGGTGCAGCTGCAAGCTTGTATAAGAACAGTAAGCGTACATCCTTATTAAAAAGCTATTATGACTTATTATTATTCGCCTATCACAACACCAAACTCAGGACACCAGCCTTGCTCTACGCAAGCTGAACAAATTTACCAACCGCAACATATACTATCAACAAATACAGCAGCCAATAAGTAGTGCATACACGTCGTATCCTACGAATGATATTGTACAATTCTCAAGCATTAATCCTGTGGCTACAAATCCATCTTGTCAAAACAACATTATATATCAACAGTCTCAAACACAAAATTAAACTAAGAGCCATGGATATTGGTAGAAAACAGAAAACGTACTCGGAAAGAATTCGTTGAAAAGTCAGCTCAACAGAATAAACAACAAAAAGAAACAACCATACAGAATACTAAAAAACAGATTGGGTCCACTAATGGTGACAATGCAGAAAAGGAGAAAACCCAAGATGCCCCGAAAACAGTTCGCTAATTTGTCTACTCAAAACACTAGCCAAAAATAAATATGAGCTAAACGCGTTACATAATGAAGAAGTGAAAATCTATCAAAAACCTCGGAGAAATATAAAGCCATAATTAAAGTTTTAGTAAAAAAAATACGGAATTTCACACATATAAAAGAAAAAAAGAGCATCTTTCAGAGTGGTACTTAGAAATTTACATCCAACTACTAATGTAGAAGAAATAAAGGAAGAACTCTTAATTCACGATCACGCAGGGACCAACATTTGAAACGTTAAACAACGAGTCACAAATAAATAATTGTCTCTGTTCTTCCTCGAACTTAAGCCGACTGATAATAATAAATATATATATATAGTACAATATCACAAAACTAGCTCATTCAGTGATCATATATATATATATATATATATATATATATATATATATATATATATATATATAGTACAATATCACAAAACTAGCTCATTCAGTGATCACAATTGAACCGCCTCACCCAAAACGCCAAACCCCTAAATGTGCTAATTGCCAAAGGTTTGGACACACGAGAAATTTTTGTAGGAGCCCAAGATGCGTGAAGTGCGCCGGCAATCACTTAACCTCTAATTGCCAGAGAAAGAAGAAAGTAAGGACGTAAAATGCGTTAATTGCAATGGGAATCGCCCAGCCAATTGTCGAGGTTGCCTCGTTTATAAACAACTTCAAGAAAAAATGTTTTTCTCACTCAAAGTCAAGCAGTCTGGAGTAGCTACTCAACATATTGGACAATATGTTCGCCCAAATCTTACTCATGCCCAAGTTCTAAAGAATAGTAACTCTAGTGCCGCTTTTCAGTTGAGTAGCAAGCAAACAACCAGACAGACACTATGAGTGAGTTAAAAAATGATGAAATCTTTAATGGAACAAATGGGAGCAATGTTAAATATCCTAACAACCATTGTCTCCAAAATTGGTAATGGGTCAACTCCTTAGAATAGCTCAATGGAACGCCAACGTCCTGTCACAACACAAAGATGAATTGCTATCCTTTTTTTTTAAGCAATGCATAGACTTCATGTGGGCATCAGAAGTACATCTTACAGACAGAAGCTTTATCAGAATCTCAGGTTATATACTGTGTAACGCAACATCCAGATGGGGGAGCCTATGTTGGTACAGAAATTATTATTAAAAGTAGTTTCTCTCTCTCTCTCTCTATTCAGCGTTTATTGTCCATAAGTGAACATACGCCTCCTCCATTTCCCTCCATTTGTTTCTATCCTGTGCTGCGTTCATCCATCCCCTTCTTGCCACTTTCCTGATGTCATCGTACCATCTTAGTATGGGCCTTCCTGGGTTTCGTTTTTCTTCCCATGGTTTCCATTCAGTCGTTTTTCTTGTCCATTTCTTCTTCTCCATCCTCGCTATGTGTCCTGCCCATCTCCACTTTGCTTGTATTATTTTGTTTTTGACATCTTCCATTTTGGTTCGTTCTCTAATCCATTTTATCGACTTTTTGTCTATCAGTTTTATATTGAGGATCGCTCTTTCCATGTGTCGTTGGGTAGTTTGCATCTTACTCATGGTCTTCTTTGTCATTGCCCATGTTTCAACTCCGTATAGCAAGACAGGTATTACACATTGGTTTAGTAGTATCAAGCACTATAAACTCCAAAAATAAAAAGAAGACCACCTCTAAGCTATAAGCGTAATGGTAATAGACTGGACGGGACCATTTGTAATCTCAGCAGTTTATTGTCCATCCTGCCACAATAATATTCCGAGAAATAGCAGATTACACATTATCGCTAGATGTTCCTTTAAAATCAGAAAATGATTTAATTTTAGCTACAGAGCATTTTACTAACATCGTTCAGCAAGCTGCCTGGCAAGCCACTCCCGGGAATACATTGCATATTCCGAATACTGTTTGCTTGTAATTGTTAAACAAGAAATCGCTGAAAAGCGGAGACTACGCAGTAGCAATATAATACAATAAGGTATCCAAATCAAGCTGCTTTTCGACATCAGAAACCAGTCGATACAAAACTATCTGAAACAATTGTCACCAACGGAGGTCAGCGAATATTCTATCTGAAAAGCAACCATAAAGCTGAAGCAACCGCAGTAACACAAATCGCCTCTTCAAGCCGACAGGGGAACTTGGGCTCGTAGTGGCTCAGACAAAGTGTTACTTTTCGCACCTAGCCTAAATTTCCATCTGCAATCTTAAATGTAGAAAAAAATGAAATACAACAATTTCTTGAATTTTCTTTCCAGTTAAGCCTTCCAATAAAATAATTTTCCATAATATAAGTCAAACTGGAAATTATTACTAATCTAAATCCTTGTAAAGCACCAGGCTATGATTTGATCACTGAAAAGATTCTAAAGAAACTGACGAATAAAGGCTATATATTTATAACGTATAAGACTTCCCACCACAATGGAAAATTGTCTTAATTCCTAAACCGGGCAAGCCCAAAGAAAACGTCTCATCATATCGACCAATCAGTTTGCTCCCAATGATGTCCAAGATCTTTGAAAAATGCTGTTGAAAAGAATAACATCGTTACTCTTAAAAAAGAAATTAATTCCTGATCATAAATTTGGGATTAGATTACACCATGCCATTGAGCAAATTCACATGGTATCTATCACCATAAAAATTCTTGGCGATTTTGAAGACAAAAAATATTGCTCAGCCGTGCTTGTTGATGTTTCGCAAGCATTTGATAAAGTTTGGCATATAGGTTTATTGCATAAAACCGTGCATTGCTTTCAGACATCTTTGAAATTATCAAATCTTCCGACAGGCGCTTTATGGTCAGATATGGCGAATCCAACACAAATTTATTTCCTATAAGTGCTATTGTCACCCAAGAATGCGTTTTAGGTCTCCTACTGTACCCCCTATTTGCTGTAGACTTGCCAACAATAAGAGACACACTGACAGCCACATTTGCGGACGATACCTCCATTCTAACCTCTCACTCTGACCTAAAAATAGCATCGTGTATTCTTCACAGCTACTTGAACACATTACAGCCATGGTTTAACCTTCAGTATAAGAAGAGACACCTGTCTCCCTGTCTGGCTTAATAATCAACAAGTCCCTGTAGCAGAAAACGCCAAATACTTAGGGCTCCATTTAGATAGATGCCTTATTTAGAAAAAGCACATATGGACAAAAAGTAAACAATTGGAGACTTTGTTCAGTAAAATGTATTGGCTCGTTGGGCGCAAATCCCAATTGTCCTTGAAAAACAAAATACTATTGTATAAAGCCATACTTAAACCCGTTTGGGTATATATATATATATATATATATACAGCTAAGATTAACTTTTGGTAGTAACAACGCAGATTTTAATCGATCAGTGCAAAGTCTTGTTAAAATATATTTTAAACCGTAATTTTTTTCCGTTGGAGACACATTTAATTATATTTTAACGGAACCCAGTAATCTTTTTAAAAAAAGCGTTCGCCCTGGTAAAGGGTTAACTCCTTTTAGTTTTTATTAAATGCTTGGAATAAATTTATAATTTACAACAATATAATTACTCGTAGAAACGACTAACTACATGATGCACTTAACTACAGGAAACTAACGTGGTAGCTTGGCTACAGGAGACTCATTTTGCGAAACGTAGTAATACTAACTGTGGAAGACCAATGATGATTAAAATGTTTTAAAAGCTTTCATACATTTTGGTAATTTTTCGAAGATTACACATCTGGCGAAGCGTCTTATGTAAATGCTAATTAATGCAACGGATCAAGCATAAACAGTATCGTAATTACTTTTGGAGATATTTCTAACAAAAAAGAAACATCAGGTAAAAGAAACAACAAAAACTTGCAGTTAAGGAAAAAAGGGGTTCCTCGAAGAAAATCTTTTACAATCGACACATTTTGAAGACTTGCTGAGAAAATTGATGCATTAGATATTTAAGTGCTTTAATTACTAATTTAAGTGTGGCCTATTAAATGGGGCAATAGTAAAATATAATTAAATTACTTTGGTGCCATTTAAAATTTGTAATCATAGGAATAATTTAGCAAAAGCATTTTTGTCTAAATAACCTAATAACAATTATGTTTTCTAATGATGTTCATATTTCACATTTATCTAATTTTTATTTAGTATTAACAAATTTTATATTAATTAATTGCATATTTATTTTCCAAAGCGTCTTATACTTTATCTTTAAAAAATAAAAAAATTTCTTAAAAACTGAAAAACTTTTTTACAAACTGGTAGTGTATAAAGAGAAAGATTACAATTTGTCATTTACATACATTGGACTACATTGTTTTCAATTTTTAAACCCATTTCAAGTAATAACAGAGCCCGATAGTCGCAAGGTTCAATTTCCGGGTCACACGTAACGGCTAACATGAAAATGCTCTCCAGGCGTTATATAAACGCATATGGCAGTCGTAAAGCACATTCTTCTTCTTCTACATTAATGGGTTAGGCTAGACACCTGTCCAGGGTACGCCTAATATGGCTCATGGCACAGCACAACTACACGGTTAGAAACAGGCTAATAGCCTATATAAAAATAAGTAAATAATAGTTGTAGCTATTTTAAACCTTCTTGGTAAGGTTAATTTATTTTTTCATGTGTATTTCTAGAAAAATAAGCATATTATAAAAGTATTTGTGTTCACTAACTCTTTGTTTTCTTAATATTTATTTATTTATTTTTCATTATTATTGAAACATAGTACATCAGCAATCAGAATTACAAGAGATTCTATGAGCTAATTTGTTGTTAAAGTTGATTGGCTTGATGAGGTTGGCACCCATTGGTGCTTCCTCGCAGTTTCCTAATCCTATTGATTGAGGATGATGGATTCACACTGGAGGATTCACGTGAGTTCTTATTGTCTTGGATTGGAATCTCTGGATTATGTCTACGTTAGAATAGCTAGAGCAGCCCCACAGCTCACATCCATATGTCCAAATAGGACGTAAGATGGTTTTATATATAAAGAGTTTACTCTCGGTTGCTAAAGGTGATTTCCGACCTATTAGCCAGTACATTTTTTTAACTTTCAGATCCATGGCTTTGCGCTTCTTCTTTATGTGTTGTTTCCAAGTTAGCCTTTTGTCCCAGTGTAATCCCAGATACGTCACTTCTTCAGATTGTGGTACATCAATGTTGTTTATAGTAACAGGAGGGCATATTCCCCTTCGCATTGTAAATGTTATTTGAACTGACTTATTTTCATTCACCTTAATTCGCCATTTGTCTAGCCATTATTCTATTAAATGTATGTGTTCCTGCAGTAATCTTGTAGCAGCTAAAGGGTCTTCATTGCACGCGAGGATGGCAGTATCATCTGCGAACGTTCCCATTTCTGTGTACGGTGTTATTGGTATATCAGCAGTGAAAAGTAAGTATAGGACTGGGCCCAAAACGCTGCCTTGGGGAACCCCAGCGGTAATTGGCTGTAGTGTCGAGATTTTGTTTCCGAATTTTACTAGGAAATAGCGGTTTGAAAGGTAGGATTGGAAAAGGAGATAATATTGGTGCGGAAATAATGCTTCTATTTTAGCCAGTAACCCTTTGTGCCACACCTTATCAAAGGCTTGTCGGACGTCCAGGAATACTGCCGTGCAGTACTTCTTACTTTCAAAAGCTTTCTGAATTACGTTAGATATGCGGTGGCACTGTTGAATAGTAGAATGATCTCGTCTGAATCCAAATTGGTGCTTTGGGATCCAATCATCCAGTGGTGTGTCTTTATTTAACTGACTTAATATCAGCTTTTCTAGGAGTTTGGCAATTATTGATAACAGGCTAATTGGGCGTTAAGATTGCACTTCATTTGGCGGCTTACCAGGTTTCAATATTACTATAATTTGCGCCATATTTAGTTGCGGCGGCCAGTAGGTTAAGCGCAGAATAGCGTTAAATAATGCTAGTAGTTTTCTTTCCCCAGTTTCTGGTAGCTGTTTAAGGATAGGACCAGTTATGAGGTCGTAGCCTGGTGCTTTTTTGTTGCTCAAGAATTTTATCTCCTGACGTAATTCACCGATTTTAAGATCCCGTATTGGGAATGAAAGTTGTAGTGGGGCTTCGAGGAAGGTGTCTACTTCTATATCTATTGTTTCAGAGTTAGGTCTAAATACTTCTGCCAGATATTGTGCGAATAGGTCAGCTTTTTCTTGGTCAGATCTGGCCCACGTGCCGTCTGTGTTACGTAGCGGCGGTATATGTACCTGTGGCCTCTTGAATCCTTTGTGGCTTTCCATATACTGTAGTCGTCCTTGGAAAGAGAAGTTACATATTGTTGAAATGTGTCGTTTTTTACTTCGTTCAGTTTTCGTTTAAGTTTATTAGTAATTCGATTGTACTTTGTTTTGTCGTTTCTATTATGTGTTCGTTGCCAGACTGCCCTAGCTTTCCTTTTTTTCTTAACCAGCTCCATCACTTCTCTTGGGAAGTTTTGTGAGCTGGGTTTTTGCTTTTCCATGCGCGGTGTAGCATACCATGCTGCCTCTTGTGTAGTAGTTATAAATTTGTTGATTCCACTGTCCAACTCTTCAGTCGTTTTAGGCTTATATTAAGATCAAGATGTTAATCCATATACTCTTTAAAGGCGTCCCAATCTGTGCGTCTGCTACATAACATTGGTTTGGCTTCTTTTCTAATTACTGTAGCACTAATAGTAAGTATGACAGGTGTGTGGTCAGATGATAGATCATAACTGGATGTTATGTCTACGTAGTTAGATGAAACTCCTTTAGCAACGAAGAAATCTAACAAATCCGGAATTTTGCCAGGGTCCGTTGGTCAGTACGTTGGGCTACCTGTTGAGAAATATGTATAATTATTATCAGTTATGAGTTTATTAAGTTCTCTGCCTTTTGTGGTTATCAGTCTACTGCCCCATCTGGTATGCTTCGCATTAAAGTCTCCGCCAGTTATAAATCCTGACCCTAAGGAGTCAAAGAATGGCTGTAGCATGAGTTTGGTTATTTGGTGCCGAGGGGGGCAATATGTTGCCGCTATTGTAATTGGATTTGGTAGTTTATTTACTTCAATCACTGTGGCCCGTAAGAAATTTTCTTCGAATTTTGGTAGTTCGTGATGTGTTATTCATTCACGAATGATAATGGCAGTGCCTCCATGTGCCGTACCATCCGGATGTTCGGTGTGGTAAATAAGATAGTGCGGTATTTTTATGTGGGTTCTTACAGTAAAATGGGTTTCTGATATAAGGAGGATATCAATGTTGTTTATACTGAGGAAGATTTCGATTTCTTGTTTTTTTTGATTGGAGGCCGTTGGCGTTCCAGAGTGCAATTTTAAGGAATTTGGCCATTATCGAACTAATTTATTTATGACCGTCGTAAGCATGTTCAAAATAATGCTATTTTGTTGTATTAGTTGATTGAACATACCTTTGAATTCTTCTAAGAACTGTGTGAGTGTTAGGTCTTGCGGTGATTGAGGTTTATTTGTGTTTGTTTGTTCACAGTTAGTATTTGGCATTTTCCAGTAGTTCTTCACTGGAAAGGGAGGAAAGTTTTGTGGATTTGTCTTGTAAGAGGCATGTGTTTTTGTGTTTGGGTGTTCGGTTTTATTTTGTTTTGTAGCTCTTGGTAGATTGAACAGCCCTTGTAGTTTGCGGATGTGCACCATTGCAGAGTGCACAAGTAGCAGGGTTTCCTTGTTTTTTGCATGTAATAGAATTGTGCGGTCCGCCACATTTAACGCAGGCGTATGGCCTATTACAATATGACTTTGTATGGTTATAGTTTTGGCATCTTGTGCACTGGACCAGGTTCATATTTCTGTGGGACGGTTCAACAGAAATTTTTAAGTTTTGTAAGTAATTTATGTTATATATATCTTTGTTATTGGTGGCTGGCTCCAAATCTACAAAGAATAGTGGTAATGCTTCTTTAGTTTTCTTATGTTTTATGTTAGTAATGTTTCTAACTTTGTGATTATGAGTAGCTAATTCAGCTGTAATATCATCTACTGGAATTGTAGGATGTATGTGCCGTAGGACCACTCTGTATGCACGATCCTGTTTGATTTGGTAAGTGTGGTGAATGACACTGTTTTCTTGGAAATGTTTGACGAGTTTTCTGTACACATCCGGGGAATGCACATTAAATTTGACTACGTTATCAGCCATACTTTTGGTGGTGTACTGTTCCTGTTCCATAATATCCTTCAAGCTGTTTATCATTTCCTGATAATTGTTAACTCCATGTACGTAGATTGGAGGGGATTTGGGTATTTTATTTGAGTTTTTGTTGGCACCGTTATCTTGATTATTGTTTGTTACGTCTGTAACTTCTGGTAAAATTGAGTATTTGTTAGTTTGTGTTAGATTAAATGATTGTGGCGGATTTTGTGTGTTTTGCAATTTCCTTCTTTTTCTTTTTAGGTTATTAACATTTTGCCAAGCATTTTTTTTTTGTCTGCAATGTTTTCTTCTTCCTCTGCGTCGCTAATAATAATTTCCATTGGTTTTTGTGTCGTGATTTGTTGATGCAATGGTTGGACTTGAGGCGGCATTACAAATTGAGACATTGAAGAGTGACCATATTGATAAGGTTGGAATGTTTGTATTTGTGGCGACATTGAGTAGCTATTGGGCATTTACTGGCATTGCTCAGGTGTTATTTGTTGTGGGTTGTTATTTCGGATAACTGGGTATTGTTGGTAAAAGGATGCGTTTTGTTGCGTTATTGTTGGGTTGAATTGTTGCGTGGGGTTGTAGCCATTGCCAAATGGTAGCATGCTATTAGTTTTACTTACATGCATGCACTGAATTATGTAGTAAACAATACAAAAATGAAAACAGTTTATTCCAATTAATGCACTGGTTTATCACTGCTCGAGGTTCACTGTACGATAGCGATAACATGCAGCGCGCACGACTTAGGCATGTGCTCGGCTTGAGCACTCGAACCGTACTAATATTTAATTTAACTTTCCATTTTACGAGGCGAGTCCAAGTTCTAAGGTCTCTAATTTTTTCTTTTTTTTTGAAAAATTACGTACGCAAAAAGTTGACACTTCTGATACTCCTCAATGTAATCTCAGTCTAGACGTACACTTTTTTTACAACGTTGTCGCCATGATTCCACGGCCGCTGGGAATACTTCTTTAGGGTTGTGTTTTGTTCATTGAAATATCGCTGATGCAACAGCGACCCAATTGGAAAATGAGCAGCCACGAAGAGTGTTATTCAGCTTCGGAAATTTAAATCGGCATTACGTGTCAATATGTCTTGAAACATTGCCACCAGTGCAGCCTTGTGTTTGTCAGTCAGCATTCGTGCAACTGACCTTAAAAAATCCTTCCGCATTTTTAGGTTATCATGCAAAATAGACTCCACAAATACTACGGAAATACCAAGTTTAGAGGCGATATCACGCACACCTAATCGACCGTCTTCCATAACAACTTGCTTCACTCGCGCAATCATGGTATAGATCCGGCTAGTTTATGGCCGAGGCTGTTTCGATTTATTGCACCCACTTGCTGACGAATGTTCTAGACTTGTTCATGTTGCATAAGACATTTTTAGATCTTTTGAGTGGGTACAGAAAAACACAGCCGCGTTTACTCATGGCGCTTTACTCATTTATCTACAATTCAATGATAACTAAATTTTTTGTAACAAAGTATTGAAGAAATAGATTCCCTCTATCGACTTACGAAAGAATTAGGGGCTACCTTTTACTTAACTGACTATATATAACATTATCAGCGGGACCGTGTATAGAAATAGCAACATTTGCTGATAATATAGCAATCATCGTTACCTATATAGATTCGATAGAAGCTATCCGTTTGTTGCAAATAAATCTATATATAATAGAACAATGGCCAATGAAGCTAAATAAAAACAAATCGGTACACGTGGTTTTCACTAAATGCCTCAGATTTGCTCCTCGGTTTTTTAATAAGAAAAAACAACTTTACAAAAGGATGGTCTTGAAATCCATTTAGATAAAAGACTTATCTGGCATCCGCACATCCCGAAAAGGGATATCAGTTAGGTACCAAACTGAAAAATTACAGGTTATTTGAACTCAAACCAGTTTTATCCCTTAGAAATAACCCTCTTCTTTACAAAATGCCAATAAAACCCGTGTGGTGTTGTGGTATGCAGTTATGGAGCACAATTTCTAAATCTAACATACAAGGTACGTTTAAGTTCTAAGGCCTCCAATTTTTTTAAATGTACTTATCCAAGAAAACTGAGACTTCTGTTATTTCTCAACGTAATATCCGTCTAGAGGTACACATTTTTCACAACTTCGTCACTATGATTTCATGGCTGCTAAGAACACTTTTTTAGGGTATGTTCTGCTGATTGTAAAATCGTTGATGCAACAACGGTTCGATTAAAAAATGAGCGGCCACGGAGAATGTCCTCCATGGTCAAAAATTCATAACCTTATCACGTGTCAATATGTCTTAAAACATTGCCAGCCGCGCAACCTTGTGTTTGTCGATCAGCATTCGTGGGATCCACCTTGAAGAAACTTTCCGCATTTTTAGGTCACTATACAAAATGGACTCCACAGATCCTACGGAAATGCCAAGTTTAACACAATATTACGCACACCTAATCAACAGTCTTCCATAACAACTTGCTCCACTTACCGAGTTTGCTCGGTTCATTGTCACTCTCGACCTTATTTACACTTTAGCACCCACGAACGCACATTTTTAATATCCATAACGCTTTCATTGAATGTCGCACTCAATTGGTGATTAATTTAGATGAGCGTTTCACCACGCAAGAGGAGAAAATGGTTGACTACACGTTTTTATTTTTAATAATAGAACTTTTACCTGCTCAACAATATACATTGTTATACAAGGTATGTTTGACAATTAATACTTAACGAAGGGAAATAACAGAATGGTACCTAATAACCACTTGAAATAGCTGTGTTAATAGTCATTTGAATTTACCATTTGATCACATAGTTAATTGAGAATTAATTAATCACTTACGTATTTTGATCAAATAGTTATTTGGAGATTAGTCCGCACTTAGTCATCACCACTATCACCCAAGTATATGTCTTGGGGTAACTTTCGTTTTAATCGTCTATGAATACTTCTTTGGCCTAGTTCATAGAAGGTGGCACCATCGCAGTTGGTAAGGTTGTCATGGAAGGTTTTGCAATATGTTCTTGAATTGTGAGCATGTTTAATTCGTGATGAAGTTGTTGATTTGTAATGAACCACGGGGCGTTGACTGTTGTTCTTGAACATTAAACGCTGACGTTTTAAGTACACAAAACAACACTCACTACAATGGCGGTAATTTGACCTGTCCACGTTGTTTACAAATTCAAAAATATTTCCTGCGTCTTAAAATTAACCGCATCTTCCTACTTACTCTCATTGCTAAGAAAAAATTTGGAAACGTTAGAACTTGAACAAACCTCGTAGTCTCTAAAAGCATTTCTTTTGACCTCTTAATTTAACAGCCAGCATTGAAGTGCTGAAGTGCGAACATGTGCCGAGAACAAATTTTAAGCTACTTGTACGGTTCGTGCATTACAGCGCCCTTTATCATGCATCTTAATTATGCAGTTAGTGACTCTTGCTCTCATAAATCAAAGTAAATTAAAATTTAAACATAAGAGACCCCCTATTATCCAGTGCTGTGTATCCAGCGACAAGTCAACAAAATCTTGCCAAGCAGAAGCGGCTACAGCAAGAAAATAACGAAAATCCATTTGAACTCAATAAATATTAGCCATCTCAATTTTATAGCTTATGCCTAATCAGTTACTACAACCGTACGAAGACAATTTTTAACTATCAGAACAAACCAAGACATTGTATGTTGTACTAGATGTAAATTTTGTACTTAAATACTTCAAACCATATTGCTGATCGACCTAGTTTCTCTATTCAGTCACACAATATACACATTAGAGGTTTGAAAAATAAAAAAGCACCAAGAATACTCAATTTCAATTTCAAAAATCTATTGCTGTTCTGGTAGTTGTACTTAACGTCTGCTTAAGATTTTGTTGGACGTAACACAAGCCTTTAATCGTGCCTGGACAAATTGCTTAATATATAAATTGGAAACTATCAATACATTTTTTCTTTAAGCACATTATCAGATCATTCTTTATAAAACGAACTTTTTAAGTGCGAATCAATTCAGGTTTTTCTTAGATTTGCTACATAAATCTACCAAATCCATTTTGGATTCTTATATTATTTAACTTCAATACTTCCAAGAACTCCTACAGACCCAAGGCACGAATAATGAAGAAAATACACAGACAGAAGACAAACAACAGCATAGAGAAAACGAAGAAGAAGGTATAACAGAAGAAGAATTGACAACAGCACTAAAGAAAATTAAAAATGGAAAGTCACCAGGACATGACAGAATCACTGGCGAAATGTTGAAAAAATGGGAAAACAAGGAACAAAGGCGTTTTAAAATGTTTAACAAAATATGGAAAGAAGAGAGTATACCAAAAGATTGGGAAGTAGGACAGATAGTACCAATATTTAAGAAGGAGATAGGAAAATATGTAACAACTATAGAGGCATAACGCTGCTGAGCATACCTTTAAAGCTGTTCGAACAAATAATTGAAGGTAAACTCCGAACTGTCATAGAACCAACACTAACAGAAGAACAGAGTGGTTTCCGTAAGGGTAGAAGCGTACAAGACCATATATTTACAGTGAAACAAATAATTACAAAAATACTTCAATACAACGAGAAAGCCGCCTTTGCATTTATCGACCTCGAGAAAGCTTTCGATAGAACACCCAGAGAGAGAGTATGGCAAAATTTAAGCAACAGAGGAATAAGCCCAAAAGTAACGAGAGTATGTACCAAAAGACAAGGAACTATGTGATAAACAATAACAGAACATCAGAGGAGTTTACTACAAATGAAGGTTTAAGGCAAGGAGGGGTACTGAGTCCGGCATTATTTATCATCTTTATGGATGAAATAATACGAACATGTCACCAGAAGATCAGAGGGTTAAATGTAGGATATAGAAAATTACAACCTATATTTATACGAAACTGTGCATTTGCAGACGATATTATAGTAATGGCAGGAAGCGAAGAAGAACTACAACGAAACCTACTGATATGGAACGAAGAACTAACAAATAACGGTATGAAGATAAACGCCATTAAAACACAAGTGATGCTTATTGGGAAAGATCACCAGAAGATAAAGATGCAAATAAATGGAGAGGAAATTAAACAGATAAAACAGTTCAAGTATCTAGGGTCACTATAGATAATAACGGAAGACAGGAAATAGACATATCTGAAAGGATAGAGAAATGTAATAAACTATATTACGCAATTAACGCAAATTTTATAAACAAAAGAGAAGTGACACAAAAACCAAACTTACGGTGTATAAAACAATCTTCAGGCCTATTATGACTTATGGATGCGAATCATGGGTATTGACACAAAAATGAAACTAAGATTAGAAGCCACAGAAATGAAATACTTAAGAAGAGTGAAAGGCGTCTCCTTGAGGGATAAAATCAGAAGCAGTCAGATTAGAGCAGAATTAGAAATTAACCCAGTAACAAGCTTCATTGAACAAAGACAATTAGCGTGGTGGGGCCATTTACAGCGGATGGATCAAGATAGACAAGTCAAACGAATATGGGAAACGAGGAAAGTAGGCAAAAGAAAAGGAAGACCACAGGAAACATGGGATAACACTATAGGAAAAATACTAACAAGGAAAGGAAAAACAGTGGAGGAGGCGAAAGCAATGACAAACAACAGAAAAGAATGGAATAAATTTGTTCATAACACAGACAATCCAGTTTAATTCAGTTTAATTAAGTTAAGAATGTAGATAAGTATTGTATAATGTACATACAAGCCAACACCAATAAGGTAAATGGCTTTTGATTATATATATATATATATATATATTATTTAACATATTTATGTTTGACATCCCAGATACTCATAATATTGACTTAGCCATAAAGACCATAATAATTACGCGCCCACATAAGCTAAGGAGTTATTAAACAATTTATCCTCCAGTTCAACAAAAGGTGAATCAAATGCAGATAAGTGTGAGTAAAAAACATTTACCCTCCTTAGAACAGAAGACTCCGCAATCTTACGTATGGACAACACTGCTGTACCATAAAATCTTCCAAATTTTCCTGTACGCTACTTTAGATCTACTTAGACAGAAATCTCTCCTGGATATATCATATAATAAAGAAAACTTTCACAGCCACGTACCAGACTCAATATTCTCTACCCAGTTATAAATTAAAAATCGCCACTAAACTGCAATGTGGAATGTTAATATACAATTCTATAATTAGATAGATTGCAAGAAAGCACCCATTCAAAAATAACCTGTACAAACTTAAACTACTGCATATCATTTTCAACGCTGCGTAGAATGTTAAAATTCGCAGCACGAAAAGAAACCGAGCGTTTCCTCTATTCAAGAATTCTTTATTAGAGCCTTTAGAAAAATTTATTAAAATGTTAAAGTGATTGGAAGAAGATTTATACCTACTGGACCAAAAAGATGTTGCGAGAAAATATCTTAAGCACTGATAGCGAATAATTCTGTAAACCATGCAGTGCAACTTTAAAATTGAATCATTTAAAATCAATGCAAAGTCATTGAAGGAAATTTTCAACGACTGTACGATACCACTGACATAGACGTACTATTTATACTTTCCGGAGTCGTCACTACTATGTGCACAAACCTTAATCACTGCAGCAAAAATAACATAGATAGCACAACACTCGATAAATTTAATCTAATGAAGTGGTGATTCACACATATTGTCAACAATAAAAATGAAAGACTTGTAGCATCATTAAATTTATAATAATATACATTCAACTAGTAAATCCATAAGAAATTCGCTTTCAATAATAACTATAATTATATATATAAAAAAAATTATGAGTGCTGCTGCTGCTGCTGTCACACAGGTCAAAGTTAAACTCTAACTATACTATTGCTGTCAATGATGTAGTGATTTGAGGGAAGGGCTAATAAAATAAACAAATGAGTCATTAATACTAAAAAAAATTATTCTGCCTGTAAAGACACATCATATATAATCCGAAATTTGTTGATTACGCACCATGTGGTAAACCGAGAAGATTGCGGCTTCTAAGCATTGTAGGTAGAGATATCTAAAGGGGATTCCCCTCGTAATAATAAAAATAATAAGAGCAACAATAGCAGTAATAACAGTAAATTTCGATAGTATGTTCATCCTCGTTTACAAGCCTTCGGCCTGTCTGGAATTAAGGGATTTGAATTTATTTTATTAAAAAGTACAAGCCTTCGCCCTGTCCGTGGTTGGGGTTTGTAATTTTTTAGTTTAAAAGCACAGGCTACAAGGTCACACGTCTGTAAACGAATTTTTATAAAAATTAAAATTTTTTCGACATTTTCATACGCCATATCGAATCCGCCACTTTGAATTTTTAAAATATGATAGCAGATTTGTAATGAGCGACCTCGAAAATCCCCACATACAAACTATTTACGTAATTATATGGATTGAAGTACTACTTATAATTATTTTGTGTTAGGGGTAATATTTATAAGAATATCGAAAGACATCAACTGTATTTTTTTAAAACATACGTTTAAATTTTTTTTCAAAATTTTCTAGTTGTTTCAAACTTTTTTATCATGAAATTATGCCAAGAAGTGTAATTTTTCAACCTCTAAAAATAGGGAATGCCGCCATTACCCTTCAAAACACTATGAAATATTTGCTCTTTTTGTAAGAGATAATATCCGTTTTGTTTCGTCAAAAAATTAATTTAAGCCGAGATATTCAGAAAAAAACGCTTTTTGGGGGTAAACTTTAAGAGTCTTTTTCACCCTTAAAAGTAAATATTAGCTGAAAAAAATACGTCTCTTATTTTTTTCATGTTCTACAACATATGCAAGAATCATCAAAATCGGTGAGATCGTGTTGGGGGGTTTCCTTGTAAGTCTTTTCTCCGCCCTAGTTCTATTTTGGCAATGAAATAATTTATAATGTAGATTATATCATAACTTGTCGTTGATTTTAATACCTTCTCTATGTTGTCATACAAGTGTTCTACTTCCTCATTATATCTTTTATCTGTTGTCGGAGCGCACACTTGTAAAATGCTTATATTAAAGGGCTGACCTCGTAGAAATTGGGATAAAATTTTCAACATATTTGGTATATTCTGATTCCACAAATACTGCTACACCATTTCGATAATATAGATAATTTTTGTTTTGTTTTGTGAGTGATATAACTTTCCATTCTTTCTGTTACACATACCTGTGTCTGGATACCCCAATAATATGTTGATATTAAGTTTCTTTATTTCCTGTATCATGTTATCTAATTTTTGTACCATGAATAAACTTGGCGCATTCAATGTCGCAATTTTCGGTTTGAATTTCATTACTTTCTCTCCATAGTGATATTGTAGAAAAGTAATCACCTAAGGTAAGTGTCCAGACTGGTTTCCCGTTGCCTTCTCTGGGGGTACCTCATCGCTCCTAACTTAGAAAACAGACGCTGTTTTCAGCCGCCCCACTAGTCAGTCGTTTCTCTGCTAATTTTGACCCACCCCGGGTATTTGATTTTCTAGATACCCATCATATTTGACAGGCATCCGACACCTGGGGAAGTGCCAACCCCACACGGAGTACCTATACAGCTGCCCAAACTTAACAAAAAATAAAGGATTTTTCATTGTACGATAATGGAATCAAAGATGTAAAATTAAGTCAGAAGGCTGTATAAGAAATAACTTTGTATGTTTCTATTTTTATAATTCTTCAATAAATTTGAAAAATGTGGGTTACTATTTGATTTACTCGCATAGTAAAGATAAGTTTGCAAGAGGAATTTATTAAATTATACGGTGCTAGCAAAAAGCTATTTCTTATTTACTCTTTTATTTTTCAATCAATGATATTAATAGCTCAAGCAAGATACTGCAGAAATGGCTGAAACTTAGAACAAAAGAGGCAGAAGTTGTATTAATTCTACTATTCATAGTGCTAAGTAACATACTAAAAATGTTATAAAGTATTTATAAGTATGACAACGAAGAGATTGAAGTTGTTATAAACAGTAAAAAATAAGAAGACGGACTAGATTTTTGCAAAATTTCCAGGTTTTAATTGCTTGCATATGATGTACTATTTTGTCTTGAAGTTGCATGATTAATTTTCGGTAGGTATCTGAAGTATTAACGTTTACTTTTACTGTATCATTAGATAACGCTTTGCAGTAGTATTATTCTTCTTCAATTATTAGAGTTAAATACCGTTTCCTGATATTTTGTTACTCCTTATATATATATGACCGATTTTGAAACAAAAGTCCTTGCCTCCTTTCATCTTAAACCTACGTGCTGGATATGATCTGGCCTCATGGACATGATACCCTTCCAGAATTCCTTTCCCACCTCAACCAAATCCACACCAATATCAAATTTACCATGGAAACTGAACATAATAATTCCCTTCCCTTCCTAGATACTCTCATAACAAGAAATCCTTCTAATGGCAGCTTCTATTACACTGTCTATAGAAAACCCACTCACACTAACCTCTACCTAAATGGCAAATCCTATCACCACCCTGCCCAAATCGATTCGGTTGCAAAATCCTTCATAACCAGATCCATAAGACTTTCCGATACGAAAAATCGCCAAACAGAAATTAAATCCATTACCACCACCCTACTGCAAAATGGATATTCCAACAAATCCTTTACCAGTATAATTAAAAATATAAATAAAAACACTAACTCTTAATCCCAAAACCCTCCTGGCCAACAAAAAGCATTCCTACCTTACATCAGAGGCATCACCGATAGAATAAGCCGCATACTAATGCGGCAAAATATCCGCACGGTCTTTACGACCAACAACCAAATATCTGGGCTTATTCGCTCAGCAAATGATCACTGCCCCAATGAATCCCAAGGAGTGTATGAAATACCTTGTGGAGACTGCCAAAGGACCTACATAGGTCAAACAAATCGGCAAATATCTAGCCGAATATATGAACATTTTTTGGCCGTACGGAAAGGTGATAATGGTTCGCCACTTGCCAAACACAGCAAAGAAACAGGCCACAAAATTAATTTCTCTGGGGCTAAAACCATTGCCCCCATTTCCCATTTTACCAGCAGAATAGTACGTGAGGCAATTGAAATAGAAAAACGCCCACAGTGCCTCAACACAAGAGATGACAGCCAGCGTTTTCCTGTCATGTGGAAGTCCCTTATTGCTCCGCACCGCCAATTACGCAACACCCTTAATCCTACAAACATTCCCCAACTCAACGCATCTCCCTCCAAACTTTCACTTCCAGCCCTATAAAAGATCAAACAGGTCACACGAAAGCTCAGTCTTATTCAAGTACTCATAGCTCTCCTTGTTCATCCCGTGAACTAAGTTGTTTAAACATAGTTAACCGCGGAAATCTATCAGAACATTTTATACGCCTCTACGGTGAGGAAACTTTAAACTTAACTAAGCTATATTCAAAGCTTACTTTACGTAAGGCCAAACTTTTGTGTGACCTTGCATTCTTAAAATCCTCCAGAGACCAACAGGTGATACCTCTTGGTTTGCGATTAAAACATCACCAGAAATCATCCACCATCTCCCGTATCCTTAAGAAAGCAGAGCTAAAAAAACCTCGCCAATACGAATCTGGAACTTTATGGCCTTTTCCATAAATTAAGTTCCTCCAAAATTCATCTAATTATCTGGGATGCTTTCTCTAGGATTATACATGACAAAGCGTCGTGCATATCCGAAAAGAAAACCAACACCCAGAAACGCAAACTTTCCAAGTTGTGCCAAAGTAAAATTCCCAATACCCAACCATCCCTGACCAACACGACGGTACATAACCTTTCTGACTACCCTGTAAGCAACCTAGCTATTCAGGCTCTGGAAAAAGGTTTTAACTTTGCTGTAACACCAAACCGCGTTCCCACTGAAGAAATTATATCCCTAATAGAATCCTCCATTTCCACCCTTCCCGAAAATGTGGCCAATGAAACCAGGCAAGACGTAGCCAAAGTGCTACGTACAGCCGAACTACCAAAACCAAATATCACAGCCTCCGAATTACGCGCCTTAAAAGCTCTAAAAGAAAATAATAATATTACAATTTTACAGTGATTCTAAATACTGCGGACTAAATGGGTAAGATGCACAATTCACTTAAATCCTCTGATTATCGCCATGTACCTAATAATCTCACTACCTACCTCGAAAAGAAAACCAAAACCCTTATTACTAACTCCAACCTATCATCCGATATCAAGAAACTCCTCATACCCCGAGAAAAATTTTGTGAAAATATTGTGAATATATATTATGGATGGTTTAGAGTTTTTTGGTTGATATTTATCTGTGTTTGTCGAAGTTTTCTCTTTTGAGTATTTAATTGAAATGGGTTACTTGTCGTGACTACTTCCGGAGATTTATTTAATCTTTTTCTCTTCTTAACTGCTTGCCACGTCAATTTATTTTGTTGTTTCCAGTTCCTCATTTATCTTGTTTTCGCTGTTGTTTTCCGTATTATTCATTGATAAAGTGTTGTTAGCTACATATTGCGCTGAATGTTGATTGTGTAGTATGAGGTGATATTGGCGGTAATATTGGATAACCTTTTTGCAAAGAAATTACATTGTATCCAGAATGTTGGTTTGAATATGAAAGTAAAGGGTTTGTTAGTTGCTGATGTGTATTAGTATTATTAAAATATTAACCCTTTGTACAAATAACTGCTGGCTGTGATTAAAAAGTTTTTATTATCTTTGTATGTTTACTGTCCTTAGTGATAACCACTTAACTGCCGCGCGTCGTTATCTTTAATTATGCACTTGTATACTGCTCGCTTAAATAGGCGTCTCTACGCTGTAAAGTAATATAGTCATATATGTATAAGGTGAAAAAGGGGTAAACCACGTAGTGAAAGATAATAACTATAAGCTCGTATAAATCTTGGTTTTGATATATTATAAGTTATGTCAAAATTTTCATAGAATATCGTGTACACGAGTCAAGACATTTTTAAGATCAAGCGTCACAAAAACCGTTTTTTTTTGTAAATATCTTGATTCCTTTGGTCTAAATGACATTTAGAGTTTATACAAAAGTTGTAGAATATAACATTCTCTACAAATTTGGTCTGAGACAATATTGTATATAGTTAACCGTTTTTGAGATAGAGCGCGAAGAGTGGGAATCGCTTAGCCGTATGTATGATAACGCTAGGTCAACTGTGGAAGCTAATACATAGTATTGTTTATAAAGTTAATTAATTACTAAAAGTATTATAATTATTAGAATTTCTAGTTATTTATTAATTAATAAATGATATTTATAGATATTATTCATAAATAAGAAATCCATTTAATAATATTTAGTTAATTTATATTAATCTCTAAAATATTAAAATGAAATAGTTTAAATACATTTTAATTATATTTTAATCTATCATAATTATATATATATCTAGTAAAACAATGTTCTTTGTCACATGAGTAAATTCTTGAATATACCTGTGTTACTGTTTAGATTATAACTCGAACTAGAGGCCCCTAATACAACCTTTTCTGTTTATAGTAAGTTGGGACAGATATTCCATTGTTAAGTCCGGTTTCTTTGTCACGGCAACGCTACCTTAGTCAAAAACTGTATCTTGACAACGACAGACGTACGATTTTTGGTAAAATAGCTGATTTCTGTTTTATATGCACTAAATCGCTTTGAAAAGGCAATATTGCATATGTTGTGCGCGGCTTACAAACTTTAAAAACTGCAAGTATTGCAAGAAATGACAAACACATAGAATTTTTAAATACTTTAACTTCTGTGGATGTGTATACCGATTGTTGCAAATTGTACATCGAGTACCGTCTACAGATAAAAAGCATCGCCAAGATGTTAAGTCGTAAAAGCAATGAAAGAGTGCATCAACCACACGATGCACGCTTTCATTGCTATAATTTTCTCTGTGGGAATGGATTTGGGTGTTACGGCAAATCCATTCCGGTAGAGAACATTATAGCTAACGTAGAAGCAGCCGTAGGGAACCTTCCAACAGACGAAGCAGAGGACATACGAGTCGAGACTTCACGCATCCTGCTCCGTGCTAAGCCACCTAAGAAGAACTTATCCAGGGCGGAATTAAAGACTTTACGTGAACTCAAGAATGATGACACCATAATTGTCTTACCAGCAGATAAAGATAACGCCACTGTTGTACTAGCACAGGAGGTCTACACGAAGAAGATGACCGAACTGCTCGATGCGAACACTTACACCGTGCTCAAACGTGATCTCACATCGCCGATACTACGCGAAACGAGCAAGGTGATAAAGAGTACCTCTCTGGATGACACCACCAAAAAGAGACTAATAACATCAGAGGTGCTGCCCCCAAGAATATACGGACTCCCCAAAATACACAAGGATGATGTACCGCTGCGATCTATTGTCAGTGCCATCGGTGATCCTACCTACAAGTTGGCCAAATAATTTTATCCAGCCTGTTACAACCGTACATTGGACATACCAGCAGTTACATCAAGGACTTCGCACATATTGTCAACCAGCTTCAAGACATCCAGCTACAGGGAGGAGATCTAATGGTTAGCTTCGATATAACTTTCCTATTTACCAAAGTATCGTTTCAACATCCCCTGGATTACCTAAAGAAAAGTTTTCCTAACGATATCTTACAGCTATTTCAGCAGTGCCTTACGTCCAGTTACTTTGTTTTGCAGGGCATATATTACGAACAAAAAGACAGAGTAGCATGGGGTAGCCCACTTAGGCCTGTAATCGCCAATTATTACATAGAGAAAGTTGAAGAGATCGCCATCAATACAGCACTTTTAAAACCTGCGATATGACTAAGATACGTTGATGACACCTTTTTAATATGGAGACACGGAAAGGAGACCCTAATACAATTTCTCATGCACTTGAATTCCATACACCCAAGCATACAGTTTACCATGGAATTGGAATCGAAAGATAAGATTGTTTTCTTAGACGTACAGCACAGGTACCTTCATAAGCAGTCGAATCACCACCCAAGTCAAAAAACAATGGCGTGAAAATTGTTAGATCGAGCACGACGTATATGTCAACCACAGTTTTTGGGTAAAGAACTAAAACATTTGGAACAAGCCTTACAAGAAATGGCTACTTGAGGACGGAGATAAATAGAACTATCAAACCTCACAAATGTGCACAAAAACAACCAAAATGGGCTATGGTAGGCAAAGCTTTTTTACCTTACATCAATAGAGTTACGGACCGGATAGGAAAAATTCTCAATAAACACAAGGTGGAAACCATCTATACTACTACCACCAAGATACGGGATTTGCTTAGATCAGCCAAAGATACAAGAAACCCACAGAATACCCCAAGAGTATACTGCATACCTTGCTCATGTAAGAAAGTCTACATTTTGACTACGGGCCGAACGATTACTACCAGGATAAAGGAACATAAACGTCATCTACGCCTTCCCGAAAAATCAGCAATTGTTGAACATGCTTTGGAAAATCCTAACCACGAGATAGAATTCGGGCAAACACAAGTTTTATCCAACTGTAGGAATTACTACCCGAGATTATACAGAGAGGCGGTGGAAATTTATAAATATAAAAATAACTTTAACAGGGACGACGGATTCAGTCTACCTAGGTCTTGATTTATCGCTCTCAAGGGGAAAAAATGACCGCGATACGGCGAAAGAGCGAGTGACGACAGAAAATTCTAAAATATGACCATCAAGGTCTCGATTGAGGTTATCTACCATCCCGGTGACGTCAATAACACCCCCCCCCCCAAACACCATCCTTACCATACTCGCACGAGTATAAAAGCAAAAATGCACAGGACAGTCACTTAATTTTTTGAAGATTTTCTTCTGAAGATGTCCGTCGCAGTTGTGGACGGAACGTCAAGAGTTTCTGAACTCCGACCACGGCCTTATAACCCGAGAACCAACCACACGATGCACCATAACACCAGCCGTGAAAGCCTTCGCATCTAAGCAATGAAAGAGATGAAAATAACGAAGATTCACAATTTACATTAAAATAACTTAAAGATGTCTGTACAGAGTGTGTATCAGATGACAAACCAATTATTTCTAAGCTAAGAGAAAAATATTTAACTGATATAATAATTACGACGAAGGTTGAATCATTCACCATTATATCTTTTCGCGATACACAAACTAATATATTATTAAAAGTTTGGTACAAGAATAAAAAAAGCACTCTTGAAGAAGAACGGTTACGGATAGTAAAAGCTGCTACTGCAATTATTAAGAAGATGCTCGATCATTTGTAGTTGAGACCAAGTCTTATCCACCTTCGAGTAAAATGCTGAACGATATAAATGAAGAAATACCCAAAACTTTATTACATTTTTTACAAGAAGTTATAATCAAAAAATAGAAAAGCAAAAACAGATCATTTAAAAACAAAATTCACACTTATAAGTCATGCTATAATGGCTTTGATGCGAGAACGGTCATTTTCATCTCGGCTACTATTAGGTCTATCTGTATTTCTTCATAGAAGATATGAATCTAAAAGACTATTAGATGTTTTGTCTAGCTTGGGACTTTTTGCGTCATATAATGATACTGTAAAGAATGAAATTTCAGCAGTTTATCACCCATAGCCTCGTATCTTACCATCAGAGTCAGGCGCCCTAGTACAATATGTTGGAGACAATGCATATATAAATGTAAATACTCTTGATGGTAATGATACTCTTCATATAATGCGAATGATAAAAATTATAACTCCAAAAAGTGCTGTTATTTAGGATAAACGCATAAAAATACATAACTAAACCAAGTGCAAAAGAATTGGCAGCAAATTCACATGTATATGAAAAGCCAGCTGTACATGGATTTAGCAGGATTCAAGTACAAAATCTAAATGATGAATAAGTACTAACTGAACAAAAGTTTAATGCAGTGGATTTTTGTGATTATACGGAAAGTGAAGAAATATCTCACCGTTACCAGGGTAAAATAGATATCTCTAGCAGCTTACAAAAGATAATAAGAATTTTTCAACTTTTGGGTTATTTTTCTTCCTTTTATTCATCATTTTACCAGTAATTTGGACACAATTTACACCACAGTACAGTGCGCTATAAATATTGCCACGACACATGGACAAAAAAACGTGTGTAATAACTTTTGATCAGCCCCTGCACTCGAAAGCACGTGAAATGACAGCTGTGTCAGATGATAACTCAGACTTATTCAAAACAGTTGTGAAACTAGAAGATTTGTATATGCTCATGTCCTTCTTTGGATGCATGCAAGCGGAATCAAGGAAGCTCTCGGTAAAATATATGCTTTAAAGTCTGTCAACAAAATGTTGGATGATCACACTTATTTAAGAAGTATCAGAAGTCATACGCTATTACGACTTGCGTTATCCATGATGATTTTTGAAGACCTAAAGATTGAAAGTTGTGTTTTGGATGAGTCAATTGAACAGATAACTAGTCGCAATGTTTCCTACTCAAATGTAGAAGAATGTGCAGGTAACTCAAACTTAATAAATGATCAATTTCAGAATAAACTGAATGAGTTGAAAGCTCAAGGTCCCGCAGCATAGTTATAGGTACAATACTTCGAAATGGTATCGATAGCGTTAGACTATTCACGCTGAAAGACTGGAATTTTTTAAGAAGCATATTGATGCAATGCAAAAAATGCTTCCGTATTTTCACGGAAATAGTCGCTTTCTATATGCTAAATCGACACATTTATATCTTCAAGATATGATTAAATTCGAAGATACAATGAGTCAACAGACTTTTGAGAACTTTAAAAAAAAAACGAATCATTCACAGTAAAACGAACAGAAAAATTTAATTCTAGAACATGGACCGACATGGTAATCGAGCAACGTCTTATAAAATCTATGAAGACAGGAGGAAAATTTCGGGGTCGAGGTACACAAGAAAGTGTTTTATGTAAATGGGTATATGCCATGTATGCCACGCATACTATTTGTGAGGAAATTGAGAAGCTTTGTAACATTTCTTTAGACTCTGCGGAACCACACGTTGACTCTAGAGATTCACGAGTAAAAAGAGATAAAACTAATGTGAGTAAACTTGTTGAATGGCTCACTCTTCATAATACTTTTCCAAATACGAAACAATTAATATCCATAGCTTCTGGAATTGTGGAAAATGATTAAATTAACTGTAACCGAGCCCATGATATTGGCCTTGAATCGATAGTGAAAATAATTGGTTTGAATTTTAATAAAGTAAAATTAAAACGCGTCGATAAAGTTAAAAATTCCATCACGATTAACAGTTGTAAAGTTTCTGCTGATCCGTTGCTACTCTTCCAGAGAGTAACTGTAAACGAAAAGTTTGAAAGTAATCTGACAGAATATCTACAATATGAACTGAGTGCATATCCAACATTTTTATTTTTTAATGATGGCATAAGAAAAACCACGAAAGCAAAATTATATAACAATATGACACCTGTTAACATCGAACTGGATGAAGTTAATGTAACATGTATTATCTATGGTGAATTTCTTTTGCATTGCGTTGTACAGAGCAGTTATCATCTCTTCTACCTACAAGTGCAGCACCTCGACAGAATATCAATCGTGTCTACTACCAGATCCAAACTTGGTTAGAAAATGATTTAGAACCACAGGAATGGGGGTGGGTATTGCAAAATAAAATCCTGAAACCGAGAACAACATTATTACCACCAAAACCAAAAGAACTGCTCAATACGATATTTTGCAATTGTAATAAAAGCTGTGGTTCGAGTTGCAGATGTAGAAAAGTAGGGTTGCAATGCTCTTCATGTTGTGATCACTGTAATAGACAAGCATGTCTCAACGCTTCATCATATTCACATGATCTTGATGAAGAAAGTGAATACGTATCTTAAGTTCTTGACGCTTTAGAGTCCAATATAACAGACAACGAAGATAATGATAATGAATTGCAAATTCAAGTTCAGCGACCAGAAGGAAAGGCGATGACGAAGTAGAAGAATATTAAGCTGTACCTCACGTTTAAACTTAAAATGTAGTACATTTATGATGAACTGATAGTAAATAAAAATATAACTGCCAAGTCTATGCTTCACATTGATATCAATAAAATTCGGATTGTTCCAATATTTTGTTTTGTTCAGGAAAGACATCTGGAAGTCTAATTTGGATCAACTTATAGAAGTTCCGTCCGCTACTGCGAGCTGCGGTAGTTCACATTTGGAGCCCTTTTTGTCAAGGTCACGAAAATCATCGGATTTTAAACAATAATGTATACGGATACATTATTTTATTAAACTTTAGTTGGCCCCAATTTCATTTCATTTCGGCGTATGGTTGGCAAGAAACACGCGTTCAAGGGCAAGATCGCACTTCAAAGACAGAGCCGTACCATTTAAGGACGCAGCCAAATGACACTCCGTGACTCTTAACCTTTTGTTAAATATGTTAAATGTTTAATTCCACCTCCAAACCATTCTTGTCTGGACTGTAAATTAGCCTTTCTTCCTTAATCGGCTGCTCCAAATAAATGTTTATTTTACCTAAATTATAAAATAAGTTACACAAACAAATTTTCAGCGTGTAATTAAAAATTTAATTATTTTGCGATAAGTCCTTCGACGAGGAAATTATTATTCTACAGTTATGCCATTGTTGTCTGGCTGTGATTTATTTTATAAGAAACAATAATTACTTGGCGTAAATATTAAATAATTGCGTTTTTAATATAATACAACAATAAGCAATATACTGATTAACACTGCAAGGTCAGAATGAGGATATTTCCTCATTTTTTAAACTCGTATGAGGCTTTGTTCCCGGAAAAATTGAAAGGATGTTATTAAACTTTTCTAGTTTTTTTTATAACAACTAAAATGTATCTTTAATTATCTTCGCTCAAAGTAGCAAAATTGTTTGTTATGTTTCTTTACAGCATATTTTAATTTTTTTTTAGTCCATCTATATTTATTTATTTATGGATACCTTAGTTTTTATTTTTTGCTTTATTATTTGTTACTTTAATGTTACTTATTCTTTGAGATTTGTTATTTTTGTTATTTGTTATATATAATACTTATGTTTCGTGCTGACTATATTTTTTAATATACTGATTCAAAATTAATTGCTTTTTAATTAATATTTTGAATTGCTACCACCCATTAATTTTCATTAAGCTGTTTCTCCTTGTTTTACTCATGAATGATATAAAAGTATTTTCTAAATTCTTTTATAAGTTTCCTTAGCCCTACTATTACTAGTTTGTGTTTATACACCTTTCTTTTATTAATGCTAGTTCTTTTCCAGTTAGTGATGCTACATTCAATAAACTTAATCTTTTGTCTTTTTTGTTTGTTGGTCGATTCAATTTAAATTAATACTATGTTCTTTATCGTTATGTTTTTCTTATACACAATACTACTGTATATTTATTATTATTATTTGTGCCGTTCGTGTCTTTTTATTGGGGTTATTTGATGTATTTTATATTTTGTTTTTACCTATCCTCAGTTTTGACTGGTGTTTTAATTGATAGATTGTTTTTGAGGTTAATCGTAGGTTACGTTCCCACCTTAGCACTTCGACCCTGCGGCCTTATGTGCGTCCTTTTTTCCTGAATTAAGGAAGATCTGTGTCTTCAACTAATTTTAGGATGTTATTTATGAGGTTCTCGTGATTGGGTAGATTACCACGGAGATTTACCCTAAAGAGTTCCTGCCTTTCGTGGTATAGTGCTGGGCAGTCAAAGATTATATGTGATGATGTTTCTTTCTCTTCTTCACATAATTTGCAGAGTGTACCACCTCTGTTTACTCCTATTCTATTGAGGTGCTTTTTCAGGTGGCAGTGTCCTGTAGTAATAAGTCCTGCTACCCATCTTATCTGAGTACGTCCTAAGTGGAGTACGTTATCACTTAGCCTACTAGAAGGTTTCCTAATTGGTTTTTTTCCTAGTCTTTGCCCTTGTGTGGCATCCCAGCGTCTGTCCTTTCGTTCCCTTTCATTCCAGAGTCGCCTGGTACCCAGATGAGATTGACCTTGTTATTCTTAGATAGGGTGACTAGAAGGGCTAGGCACTCTTTTGCGAGCTTGGAGTTGATATGAGGTGACTCCAGCGTTTTAAGGGCAGCTTAGCTATCAGTTAGGATACTAATGCGTTGTTGAGTGTATCCGCGTTAGTATTCTCTATTATGCATTGCATTATTGCAAATATTTCAGCTTGAAACACTGTGGCGTACCTGCCTAAGGGTAAGCTAAGGCTTACCTTTGGTTTTACGTCATATATACCCATCCCTATTTCTTGGCCAGTACGGGATCCGTCTGTATACCAGACCACCCACTTCTGAGTTGTGATGGGTTGCCTTTTGCTCAGTCATAATCATAACTCACATTGAAAGGTTTTTCAAATAAGTAAACCGGTAGGGTGTGGTCAGTACCATGCTTAGGATGGTATTTTCTTTGACCATGTTCTGTATCCGTTTATGCCCACATCTTTCATTGTCTATGCCAGGTACCGGTGGATTTCATTCTATGTGCTGCAATATAAGCTTCTCTCTTTAGATAAATATTCAAGGGATAAGATTTAGGAGTGCTTCTATAGATGCTGTAGAAGTACTGCTCATTACTCTGCATATACACAAGTATGCTAGTCTTTGTATCCTAGTTAGCTTAATGACTGGAGTTTTTTGTTCAAGTTTTAGCCACCATACTAATATGTCAAACAATAAAATGAGTCTTACGATTGTGGTGAACAACCACATTACCATTTTTGGTTTCAATTCCCATGTTCTTCCAAACATACGCCTGCTCGCAACAAGTGCTAGTTTAGTTTTGCTGGTTACCTTTTTCAGGCGAGCATTCTAGTTTAGTTTTGCATCTAGGGTGATGCCCAGATGTTTGACTTGCTGAACCACCTGTATACTTTTACCGAAAATTGTAAGGTTATAAAATTGCCTAACTTCTCTTTTTCTCGTAAAATGTATTAATGAGGTTTTTTAGGGTTCACCTTGAGGTCTTTCCTTTCACACCATCTTTGTGTCATATCTAATGCTCTTTGCATAAGCTCTGCAATGATGTTTGTATTTTTGCCCCTGATCAGTATAACATGTCATCCGCGTTACCATGGGTATATAATCTTTTATCATTAAGTAATACTAGCAGCTCGTTTACTATTAGATTCCAGATAAGGGGGGAAATAACTCCCACTTGAGGACAGCTTCTTGTGGTATAAATCTTGAGAGATTCCTCTCCCAAGTTTGGTTGCACCTGACGGCCCTTTAACGTGGAGTTTATCCAACTACTTAAGACGTGGTCAGTTAGAGTTAGAGGAGGTATTATCAAAGGTTCCTTCTATGTCTAAGAATGCTGCCAAGGCTATTTATTTGTTATTGAGCGTCACTTCTACCCTGCTAACTAGGTTGTGTAACGCAGAGTCACATGATTTACCCTGTTGGTAAGCATGTTGATTTTAATGTAGGGGATTGTTGTTTAGTACCCTGTCTCGGAGGTATATGTCTACCAGTTTTCCATAGTCTTCAAGCAAAAAGAGATTAGGTTAACCGGTTTAAAGGCCTTAGGTTGTTTGTAGGTTATTACTTTTCTGGCATTTTTTTAATTATCCCTTGTCGGTCTCCTTGGAAAGTTGTCAGGCACCAACTCAGTAGGTTCGGTCTGAACTACTATTACTGAGCCTGGAAAATGCGTTTCAAAAAGCATTTCCAGTGTTTTCCTTTCTTTATTAGTATAATCACCTGTTGGTTTTATCATGTTCCCAACAGGTATAACGGGATTTTTTGAAAATACTTTATGGAGGCGAACTACTTGGGTTGTGTTTTCAATATCCTGCAGCACTTCCTCCACGAGTCACTTTTAGCTTTCTTTAGAGCTTTGTTGTATTCGGTTAGAGCCTGGGTATGTTGGTTCCACTCTCCTGTACGTTTTGATCTATTGAAAAGCTTCATTGCTGTTTTCTTCAAATTAGCCAAGTGTTCATTCCACCATACTAATTTTTTGTTGCACTGCCTCTCAGTTATGGGCAGCTATTCTCGTAAGAGGTCAGAATGGCCTCATTTACTTGGTCAGTTATTAGCTCTATGTCAGTTGTAGTTTGCAAATGGGTTTTAACAAGGGATAGCCTATATGTAAGCTTCTTCTTGTACTTTTCCCAATCAGTTTTCATGGCATTACGATAGGTTACTATTTTCTTGTCGTAGTCTGCCAGCAAGTATTCAATGTGCTTGTGATCGGACATTGATGGTTCGTTAGATACATACCATTGCTTAATCTTTCCCTGTAAATTTATCGTAGACAGGATTATATCAATGACTTCTTTGCGGTATCGAGTTACAAAAGTAGGCTCGTTACCTAAATTGATGACTTGTAAGTTATTACTTACCAGAAATTCCAGGAGGAAATTCCCTCGTGGGTTTGTGTTGTTGCTATGTCTCTAAAACATAAATTGTACAAAGGCATGTATTTTATATGGTCTTTTATAAAAATACATGACCTTGGGATATCAGGGGATTTGTTAAATATTAACTTACCTCTGACTTGTCCAAGTCCCATTTTGCTTTTAACTACTCATGGTTCCTGGATTAGGGCAATACCAATGTCCTCGGAGATTAAGCGGTTGCAGAGGATAGCCGTGGCGCTTCTACTGTGTTGGAGGTTTACTTGAAGCAGCTTCAGACCCTTTACTGTCTTGGGTAGTAGGAGTGGAGGCAGATAGCAGTTTGACTGTTGCTCTTCCCAACCATAGACATGACTTCATGTCGAGGTTTAGAAGGGTTGACATAGATTTTTCGTCGATAAAAATTATCAACGTCCTTCCATTGGTTCTGTTGCACTGTGGATTACCCTCTGGATTGGTGTTTTACTTTATTTATCATTCATTTCACTTTTTCGTCTTGTTTCTTTTTAATGTCTACAATTTTGTTGATTCTTTTTTACAATTTACTATTAGATTATTATAGATTACTTAGCTGAATACTTTTACCTCCGGCATTTTCCAAATGTCGTATTAAAGTGTTTCTTTTATTTATGATAAAAATAATTAGTTTCTCCATATCTCCTGTTCTTTTAGCTTTTATTTCTGCTCATACTATTACTTTTATATACCACATTGTTTGTTCGGTCTCCTTTTGTTGTCCTCTTGGTCTGGTTTTTTAATTTCTTAATGTATTGCACTTTTTTCACATTTATTGCAATTCTACTTTTTGGGCGTAATGTTATTCTAATTTTTTTAATTGTCCTTTTAAAGTCACAACTATTTTCTATTTCTGAATTTTTATTTTTCTTCCAGTTCTCATTTAATTTATCTTGTTCAGTAGTTTAATTTTAAGTTTACCATTTTCTTGTTTCAGTGCTACATATTTCAATTTACTTACTGTGTTCATATTTTTTTGCGTAATATTAAATTTATTGTTCATGTTTCCGATTCTTTTATCCAAATCTATTGGTAGTCTCTAATTTGCATTTATTTCAGACAATAGTGTTTTCAATTTAGTTTTTATTTGGAATATGTATTATTTTTACTTTGGCATGTTATCTTTAAGTTTATATTTTTATATTTTATTATATTTTACTTCTTAGTTCTATTTTTAAAATAAGAAGACAATAGTTGTGACAATCTTAACGAAAGAGACCTGGGATAAGGCAGGAAAGCTAAATGAAACTGGAATTTAAAAAACCACAATATTATACTTTAAAAAACTGAAATAATAAATAAAATATAGACTGTTCACGGGATATAGTAGAGCACGCGTTCGGAGCCAAGCGAAAATACACGAACGTTTGCTATATGTTTCTTGATGTCAACATAACATCAACGAGCATTACAGAAAGGCAGGTCTCTCTGTGGATGGTAAAGGTTATGTGGGTGAACTTGGACTCGTTTTCTTTAGTTCTCCAGTCTAATAACTATTTTTTTCGATTGCGGTTAGATTGGCTTGTAGTTTTTGTGAAGCTATGGTTGGGTCACTATCCGAGACTAGAACTGCGATGTTATCTATGTAGCTGTTGTTCCCGACAAGGTCAGCAGGTCTGCAGTGTATAATAGATAAAGCAGTGATCCGAGAACACTGCCTTGAGGTACTACGGCATTTATCGGAAAGAGGCTTATGCACTCTGTATCACATTTGACCAGAAAGTGTTGATTAAAGAGGTAGGACTGTAGGATTAGAAAGTAGTTTAGGGGAAGGACTGTTTGTAGTTTTCTAAGGTTTTGTGTAGCTTAGGTCTCTTTGTCATTGTTTTGCCACTGTTTGTGGAAGATTGTTTTCTTTGCAAATCATTGTATATGGTGCCTCCCTTGTAGTTCGCAGAATGATTGCCTTCGCACAGCACACAGAAGACATTACGGAATTTTTTCTTTGGCATTGTTCAGTGAGATGATTGCCTGCGCATTTTACACATCTTGGACGTAGCTGGCAAACATTTTTTGTATGTCCCTATCTTTGACATCTTACACACTGTGCGATAGCTCTTTTTGAGTTAGGGGGTTTAAACTTGATTTTACATTGCTCCAGGTATTTGTTGTTGGGGGTGGCTTTAGCTCAACGTAGAACGTTGGGAGAGGCATTTTGGTTCTAAATTGCTTGATGTTCACATATTTATAACCTTGTGCACTAATTTCTCAATTTCGGCTTTAATATCTTCACTGGAGATAATGGTGGACATTTTTTAACACTACTTTGTAGTTTCTTCCTTCTTTTAATTTAAATGTGTGAAAATCTGTTTTCTTTTTGCTAGGGCTTTCGAAGTTTTTCTTTAGTGTTCAGAAGTTTTAGATTGGAGTTTGACTTGATTTTTGGTGAGGGCTTTGACTTCGTATTATTGTTTGACTATTTCTTCTAAAAATTGTATAAGTGGGACAATCGTTTCAATGCCAGTTACAAAAATCAGGGGAGATTTCGGAGTTTTCTCTTTAGTTTTATCATCGTTTGTTTCATGTACTATGTTCTCGCTCTCCATGTTCAGAGCTGAGTAACAATTTGATATTGAGGGTGGGCTTAGCCAGTATTCGCTTTGCATCGCGTGGTTGGTTCTTAAGTTATAAAGCCGTGGTCGGAGTTCAGAAACTCTTGATGTTTCGTTCACAACTGCGGCGGATATCTATAGAAGAAAACCTTCTCAAAATTTAAAGATGTTGCAATTTCTGCCCCGCGTTGTATAGAAACCGCGTTATTAAAGTACCGCATCAAAATCAAGCTCATTTTAAAAAGAAACAAAGATAGTACTCGAAACTTTTTAAGACAAAATTTATGGATAATTAATATTACAAAACAAATACAAAAAGGAGTATTTCGATTTACAAGTTTTCCACTGAAATGAATGTAAGCAACTTGTTTTATTCCACCTTTACACAAATATAAAAATAATATCTATTACAAGGTACAATATTCCCCTACTTTAGAAAATGTCAACCAATATTATAATTTTTTATAATATTAATATATTTCAATATAGTTTACAAATTTATTCTAAAATTTAATACACGCATTGCTAACGACCACAAAACATTTATTACTTAGAAATAGAATGTTCAAAACTACTAATAAATATGCTAAGGATAGATGGTAATGGAAATAGAAGTTAATGTACAAGGGTAATGATACTAATTTTTTTATCTAAGCAGAAAATTCGGTTGGTAGGAATATCAGTTAAATTGTCCGAACCAGCTCATTGTGAAAAGTAAGTCTGATTCTTTAGATAAAATGATAACTAATAATAAAAACGTAGCACACTACTGAGTCTCCTACATTAAAGAAGGCTCGAATGAGGAAATCAAATCCAGATTGATAGGACATTATTTTTGTACTGTTAAAATAGTGTAGGATATTGTAATGAGTGCTCTAAAAGGCATTCCAATTTAAAAAAATTTCAGGCGAGCTACGGCGGAAGACAAAACCGTTGGCAACGATGCTCAAGGATTAATTAAACGAATTTTCTGGGATGTCTCATTAGTGTCCGGGCGCACCTCGTATTTTTAGAAATACAGTACAATGAAAATTAAAACATCGAGACATCTGTCGAGCAGACAAAAGTGGTCGTTAATAAAAACTTATGTTTCGAAAAACTCGGAAATTTGTTTGGACTGTTTAGATCCATCAATACTTTTTTATCGCAACCGGATTAAAATTGTAAGGAGGTCCACTACGAGCAACGGATCGGTCGAAGGCAGCAAAAATTATAGATCGACAACTTAAAAATAAACTGAATGGACCACCTTTTTCCACCACACAAATAAATAACCAAGTAAACGGCATTTTCTGAGATTTTGTCATTTTATGATCCTGCGAAATCGATACTGCCTCGTGTATAGAAACGCACGGTTGTTAATCCAGATATTTACGTTGTTTTGCTACTAGTAAAAGGCCTACGCAGCAATGAAAGTAAAAACACAGTTATAATTAACGCTTGCACTGTGTTGGAACGTGAGTGCATTAAGGAAATAAGTTTGCATTATAAACTTGACAAATGTGCATTCTTAGAAAGCAAAATCGAATTTTTTGGTTTTTAACTCGTTGGCGTTGACTTTTTTAATGTGAAAATAGTAAACCTGTGCCAGGACATTTCCGTATCGTTTTAAAGAAGAATGAGGATCTTCGACCACTTATGTTAAGTTTTTGTGGTCCTGGGCACTGGAGGAAGGTGTTTAGCGTATTGGGAAATAAACTTCTGGATGGTTGATAAAACTGCGTTTTGCTGTTAGGTTGTGCTTCGTCCTAAGTATAATAATTTGAATTATATAAATAATAATAATTTGAAGTTTCTAAATGTAAGATTTTCGACACTGGTGCCGCATGCGTCATTATGAGACGCAAGATGGTCTTATATATTGTCATCTTGTTTTTGAAAAACAGCCAACACTGTGGATGAAATATGAAATTTAGAGCTTGTTCAGCTGGCTTTACTTACTTTGGTTTCTTTTGATCACTCCGACATATTTTGCTCTATTTTTCCAAGGTATTTTCCGGTCAAAGATCCTGATTGGCACCAGGTCATCACACCAACGAAGTCGACTCTTTAGAGTCTACTTTCCAAAGAGTATGGTTCCGGTCAGTAGAACGACTGAGGTGGTAGCCGAGGTCGATCACACCGAGGTTAAGTCTTAGCTCTTTAGAAGCTGTACCACCCAGACACGAGTTGGTTGGTAGTAGAACGACTGAGGTGGTAGCCGAACCGATTCACCGAGGTTAATCTTAGCTTTTCGACGGCTGTCTTCAGACACTGGTAAATTACTTGCTCCACGCGTTTTTAGGGTCTGCAAGAAACTAATTAGCTGATAGTTCTAGAAAAATGTGGCGCTTTCTCCAGCTTGGAAAGTATGATCACGTTGTATACCTTTCAAGGGCTCGGAAAGTGACAGAAGCCAAGAACATCATTGGTTATGGTAGTGAAGCAAACGATTGCTTTCTATAGAAAAGCCATGAGCACATATTTTGTAATGCCATCGTGTCCTGAAATATTGCACGGTTTTAATGTGTGGATTATCTACTTATAAGACGCTGGCTCCGGCTATTTCAGAAGATGCTGTTGTTGCAGGTATCTTATGATGTGGTTTACGATGGCTATGTGCACACCACTTGGTTGTCACAACCTTTATAGCAATCGCTAAGTGGTGAAGGCCAGCACACTTGATGCAGTGTGGGTAGGCATAACAGCACCCCAAACTATTAATAACGATTTTTATGTGACTGCTATAAGTGATATGACCTGTTAAACTTGTTAATCCGACACACAAAAAGGATGGTCAAGTTTTGACGAAGAAAATCCATTTTAATCTCATCGTCCAAGAAGTATCCAGAGGCTATACGAAGTACCGCTCTTAAAGGAATTTCTTTTCGCTGAAAATCAAGTAATAAAATGATTTTTGTATAATCATTTATTATACAGGGTTTGAACCTGATTGGTATCACTAAATTCTTGGCTTTGAAGAATTTTAAACGTTTATCGTTTAAGATGTCTACCAAGATCGACCAGGCTAGTGTCTCGCAAGGTGGTGGGAATGATTCTGGTGGTAGCGTATTGTTGCTCCGTTTCGACGGCTTTATAAAGGAAATGTTGACAAATTTTCTTTTGCTTTCAGATACTGCAAATAAAATTCCTTCTATCTATGCGGTACCGGCGTTTCTTGGATTAGAGAAAGGCTCCAGAGCTCCCAGTCAATATCTCCTTGGACTGCGGCACTATTTGGGATGTAGCCCTCTTTGATAGAAATGTGTGTATATATCCATTTATAAGCTTTTGTACGCTGCAGCGGGGACGATGGTATTGATGCTACAAGTGGCAGATTAAGTTCCCAAGCTCTTTGCAATAGAGTTCGGCCATTATATGCTGATACGCTTTTCCATGACGGCGGTACCTCCGATTTAACCAGTTCTGTCTATTACATCGTGGACTATACTTAGCAGTCACAAGTGGCATTACGCACCACCACATAAAAACGCGTTATCCACTGCGCTTGAACTTGATGTTGCACACGATCAAGCAAAATCGTATTGTACATGCCGCGAGCAATGTCTGCGCACACCGAGTACCCCGTGGAAATAATTTTCAACTAAAATAAAAAAGCAATTATTTATTTAAGTGTTGAAAAATGTTTCTTTGTCATTACAAAAGTAACTTTCTTGTAACGAAAATGCCAGAACACAGCAAAATCCAATTTATAGTGCTGTTATCAATGTCAGGATTTCATATAAATTAGGCTTGATCCAAACATTCTTTTATGAAATTTTATTTTCTACTCCAATGATAAAAATAGTTGGCAGTTTTAGGCATCTCCTTCAAGATTGTTAAATCTATCATTACTTAACCAATGTTCTCTTTGGTGGATGTGATTTGGCTAATCTTCATCTTTATTTTATACTCTTCTTCGTATATCGTTATGTTTAACAGTTTGCCGATTGTCTTATAAATAGAATAGTAGTTGGAGTGATACATTAGATTATTTTTGACTAACTAGTTACAGGTTGCTGTAGTACCATCGATGATGAGTAACATACATTGGCTACCGACATCTATTGTAGTGATATATTTTGATTGTACATGGTTTTATTTGATTGCGTGTTGCTATAATAAGGGATATTGGCCATTTTAGTCGTAACCTGTAAATCAATATTTTACCAATAAATTTATAATAGATATGTGTTTTGATTTATTTTTTAAGGTACTATTATCTCCAACAACTGTCTTTTTAATCAGGTGCCATTAAGTGACCTAAAGTCACACTATATTACACTTGCATGTAAATTAAAATTAAAATTAATACATAAATACGGATGATCTTAAGCAAGGCTGCCATTGCGATAGCCTAAGTACAGTTAGCTCATAACACATCTACTCCGATGCACGCGGGACCCAAATTAGAATTATTTAAAACTTATCATCGGAAACACAAAAAGATCTTATAGTCTCCGCAGAAGAACCCACAAAAGCAAAATAAATACTGCTAAATAAATTAAGTTTTTATTGGCCAATTGTTTAAATTCCTAAGGCGTTGTCTGGGTGATCAATAAATGTGTTAACCCGAAAATGTAACAAATGAGTAAAATTTTGTAGGAGCAGCAAACAAAATGATATAAAAATATTAAAATGAAAAGAAATTAAAACAAGACAAAAAATAGTAACAGAAAAGCACATCAGAAAAACTGTTATTTAACTTGTAGCGGCGTGCCTGGGGTTTTGACCTCGGAATATAGTTACAGTGAATGAATTTATATGGTCGAGGCGGGATTTTGTTTTTTACACTATAAATTGCATAGTTTACTAAAATTTTGTTGTGCTCTTGATTTTCTCATTATTTAAACAAAAAACTATACAAAATTAATATTTGAGCATATAATTTTATTTTATATAGTATTTTTTACGTATACGTTGAATTTTACCTAAATAGACATAGAAGAACATCTTTTTAATATACCGGTGTATATTAAGGATCGTAAGAAGCTTGAACAGGTAGTAAAACGTTCTGGCTAGTTTAGTTATAAATGACAAGTGTTTTGTACATGTTGTGTATATTGAACAAGGAAAATTGTGTGATTTTACGAAATTTTTTTGTATATTTCAGACGAAAGTTTTATTTAAGACGATTTTTCCTCTTGAACCTCTACATAAGATTTTTTATTTCTTCCTTTGGTAAGTGATCGGATTAAAAACCTGCAATTAATTATTAGATAATCAATTAAATAATAGATAAACAAATGACTAAAGGTCAATTGAAGTAAAAAAAATAATAGTGAATAAAACGCAATAAATTAATTACTGGAGTATTTAATTGTTTTCTATTACAGTTTTCGAACAATGGATAAACTAAGGACCAGTAGTAGGACTGATGAGTAAGCTGCATAATATGTGAACAATTGGGTTCATCTTCGAAACAAATTCAGATTTGGGTGAAATTATAAAAATAACTAGAGGAGTAGCCACTTTGAGAGGTGCTTCAAACGAACGGCAGGATCTATTGTTACCTCACTTACAAACTGAATTTATTTATGCTCATACAAGTTGTGGGCAAAAATATATTAATAAAAAATATATTGAAATGTATAAGAACAAGCAAAATGAAACTTTATCTTCGCCTCCAAAAAATAAACTCCGAAGTAGCACTAATTTATCTAACTTTGATTGGGAAAAAACTATTTCATTTGTAGGCAAGAAGCTGATAAAGCAAAGGAAGCAAAATTGAATAAAAATCGGCAAAGACAAATTTTATACATCAGTACTCCAACTTTAAATGACTTCATCGTGAATTTTATAGCCGTACAGAAAAATGATTATTATCGAGAAATTCATAAAATAATTTCTGGTATAATAGATTTACAGACGCTTGAAACAAAATATCATGCAGATTGTTATAATTTGCTTACAAATTCTATTCACCTGTGTAATGTTGAAAAGAAAACTAGTCCGAAAATTTTGATGATAGATGCAGCAATGGAGCAAATGGAGCCAATTTATCATGCAACAGTTGAAAAATGTCATAACTACAGAGCATATCCCGGATGAAAAAACTATTAGAAAACGACTAATAGGCCGCTTTCACGGTGATATTGTCATTTCAACTAAATTTGGATCCGATACCATTTTATGTTTCAAAAAAATCAACCATGATGTATTAACAGAAAATTGGTACAATCAAAAACATAATAATAAAGAAGAAGAGGAATTTCATATATTGAAATTATAATAATAGTAACATGTAGCTGGTATTTGATGGGTATAAGAAAGTCAGTGTTAAATCAGCCGAAAGAAATCGTCGTGCATTAAAAAATAAACGTGCAGATATTGAATTCGATGAAAATATGCCTTTGAAAATCTCTCAAGTTAAATTTTTGTCAAATAACAAAAATAAAAGCCGCTTGATAGAAATGTTGAGAATTAAATTAGCTGACAACAATATGTTTACATGCCAAGCGGAAAGAGATGCAGTTGATACAGCAATTAATTCAGAAACAAAAAATGTTGTTACAGTTTCAGAAGATATTGACGTCTTGGTTATATTAACGACATTAGTGGATGAGGATCGTAAAATACATTTTCTAAAACCATTCCGAGGCAAAGTCCAACAAAAAATATTTTCTTTGGAAAGTTTAGAAAAATCGCTACCAAAATGTAAAGAACATATTCTTTTTTTACTTGCTTGTAATACTATATCTGTGTTTTTCAATAAAGGGAAAATTAAGTTTGCCAACAATTTTGAAAAACGTAATGATTTACACGAATCAGCAAAAGTATTTAAAAATGTCAACGAAGACTCCAATAATATATTTCAAGCGGGTGTAGCATGTATTTTGGGTTTATATGGAGTTCCGGCAAAAATTAAAGATTCGAATACGTTGAGGTTTAATTGTTTCATAAAAGCAACAGCCAAAAATACAAGTGTTCTTTTGCCATCATTACCTCCTACAACTGATGCAGCATTTGAACACCAGATATAGCTAGGAAATGACGTATATATTGAAAATTGGGGATGGAAGAATTCCAATAACATGCTCATCCCAATAACGAATCAATTGCCAGCTCCGGATAATCTATTGCAAATGTTATTTTGTAACTGCAGAAAGGGATGTGGAGCTGCTTTATAGATGTCGGAAGAGTGGCTTATACTGTCGTGTAGCATGTCTACAGTGCAGCGAAAATAGTTGCTTCTTCAATTAATAATTAAAATTTATTGCAACTGTAAACTGTTAAATAACAATGAGGTTTTTACGTTTTTAACGCTTCAGGTGCTCCATATTTACATTCTTCTTTATTAACCTTTAGTATTTACAGTCTGCTCTGTTATGACAACAGATAAATTTCGTGATTACAATTGACATACATGTTGGAGAGCTCCCCAGTGAAAGGCGTAATTTGAGAGTTACTTATCTACTCTATAAAATCCTTTTGCAAATTATTTGTAACTAATCTATGTGTGTTTAGTTGGTCAACTATACATTGCAACTCTTTTACCTTTTCCTCTCAGTTATGAACCGATAATTCAAGGGTCAATTACCTCATTCGAACCCAAGGGATTTGTTCCAAACTCTAAACGCAAAATTGAAAAGGTTTTGATTGTATACGATTATCTCTCAGTTATGAACCTATAAGAGGTCAACATTATCATTAAACGGTTTGCAGCCTCCTCGAGGTTTTAGTTACATTCATTTGTCACGGTTGACTATATGGGTCAACTTTTAAATTTCCAACGTGTTAATTATGACCATTCTTCAGATTAGTATAACAGAAATTCAAATACATACATACGCATAAAAAGTAAGTATATAGATATTCAATTAAAGCGATTCGGTAGGTTAAAAAGGTTATGTCTTCGCAATCTATGGGCTTACACAGGGGGCGTCAAATGCAATTTTCGAGACGTACAAGATATTTTTCTCTCGCGTATTTCACTAGCTTCCAATGCAATTTCGTTACTAAGATTTTCGCGATTAGATGACTTCCTGTTTTTCTTGTATCAAGGCGCCCTTAAAGTTTTTGATTAAGACCTTTGTATTATTTCCAAATTTGAATTGGTTTTAGTACGGTTTTGTATATTAAGACTTTGTTGCTCAAGATTAGTTTGTATTTGCGCTCTAATAAATAGCTTAGCGTAGAAAACTTCAGCCCCAATTGTTTACGTTTGTTGAAGTTTTTCCAAGTCAATAACCGATGTAAAACTTCCCTATGAGACTTCGAGCTCTATTGGGTGTAAGTTTGTGAGTGCGTATTGAAATTTTACGTAAAACTGTCTGTCCTACCTAGACTTTATGAATTGATAGTAGACGTGAGAATGTTTTTTTCTTTATTTTTCTTTAATGTCCGATTTATTTCGCTTATTAATGTATGGGTTTGTTCGATAATGTCGTGTTTTTCTCTAAACCCGAATTGATACGCTGGTTTAAGATTTATTTCTTTGAGAATTGGTTTAATTCTTTTAAGTAACAAAATTTTAAACGCCTTAACTAGTAGTGGTAATAAGCTAATTGGACGGTAGGAAGTTACTTTCTCTGGTGGTTTAAACATACGTATTATTTAAGCTACCATCCACTGGGCTGGGACTTCTCAGTCAATCATCAAAATAGCGTTAAATATAGAAGTTATTGCTTTATTAATTTTTTGCAATTTTTTTTATTATTTTTTCTGCAATCAGATCCTAGCCTGCTACTTTTTTGGTTTTTATTTCGGATCTAATTGTGGTCGGTCTTCCGCTACTTTAATCTTTTTATCCGGTAGGTTTAGCTGGTCTTGTGCATATTTCATATTGCGGTATTTCGATTTCTTCTTCTGGAGTTAATTCAGAAGGCCGTGGTTCAAAAACATTTGTTAAATGGATTGTCTTTTCTTGTTCGGTTTTGGTCCAAGTTCAATTATGTTTTAAAATTAGAGGTATTTTGCTGCAGCTGCTTCAATTTTCGCATGGCTTCTCATAGAAAATAGATAAAATAGAGAGATAATTTTTTGTAATATTTGGCTTTCGTGATCTTGGAACAGTACTTTTAAACTTCATGTTGTATTGTTTAATCTGTTTTTGTCGTTTGAGAATCTAGCGTTGTGACAAATTCTGCAAAGTATTTTTTTTAGGTATTACTCTTTTTATTACACAGGTAGCATATTTTTCGTATTAATGGTTTGTAATAGAGGTTGATGTCATAGTTTGTATGCTTTGATTTTGGTTCTTTACTGCTTCATTAATTTAATTTGGGTCGTAAGAGATATTTCCAGGTTTATTTTCTGGTTAGCATACTTCGGGTGTACTAAAAAAACTGAGTATAATGGTCTGCTTTAATATTATGCCTTGGTGGACTATATAGTGGAATAATTGTGATTAGTCTTATTCAGTTTTCTAAACCACAATTTTAGCCTGAATGGATGCATCTTTAGTTACTAAATTTTCTTTAGACTAAGGACTAATTGTATGTTCATATTCATTCGAGATCTACCAGAAAGTATCCGTTATCATGCAAAATATCTTCGATTAGAAAATTTGTAGTATCTTTGTGTTAAAAGGTTACTGTAGCCTTAAAAATCTACTTCATATGTCAAAATTGCTTTTAAGATAGTTTTATAGTTTATTTTCTATAAATAGCCTAACAACCAATACATTTATTTTATTTTTTATTTTAGTTGGGTCTTCTTTACTAGGATGTGTTCCTTACACTTGATATGTAATCAAAATCTAAGTCAAGATATTTAACTACATTTATTGGTGAAATTGGGGTGTTGTATATGTTTACTTGAGAATTACTTATTGTTAGTTTAGCGATGAAAGAGATTTGTGTAAAGTTTTTATGGACGCTATCTTGAAACACTCCAATTTTTTTATACATTTGTGGAGACCGTATTATTTATTGTAACTTGAAATATCGTTCACTGAGATAGAACTTTAAAGTGGTAGTTTGTATAATGGCTTATCATTCCAGACCTTATCAAAAGCTTGTCTCAGACCAAGCAAAACGGCAACATATTTTTGCTTTTTTCATACATTTATTTAATTTTAAGTTCGATAACATTGCTGTGTTGTTGTATACTTTTGTTGAAATCCAAATTGGCGTACGTGGATTAAGTTATTTATATAGTAACACGAATGCCTTTCTCAGAACGTGTTTCGACACTTCTGCTATAAGATCATACCCAAGAGCCTTATACGACTTTGTCTTGTTGATTTCTTTACGAACTTCAGCTGGTAAAAAATGCTAAATAGATAATGGTAGTGGCAAAGAACATTAATTTTTTTTATTTTTTATTTTAATTATCGTTATTTAAAACTGGGGTGAATATTTTTGATGTTTGTTTTGCGTATGTTACCTTTTTCTTCACCTGACTGGGATCAGTTTCGTTTAAGCGTTCTTATTACTTAGATTTTTGTTATTGTTTTTATTGTTTCATTTATTTTATGTTATTTGTATTTGTTCCAATTGCCAACTGCTACTATTTGCACTACAAGAAGTCAGAGAAAGTAATATTCTTCTGTAATGATATATTATGGAGGACGGAAAATAAATAGCTGCAATAACCATCGGTTTAAGAAAGTATTCTAATTTTAGCTTGAATTTTGTTTGTGATGTAAGATGGTTGTTTTAAGTATGACGGTAGACTCTGTTAGCGTGATCAGTAGAGATAGTGTTTAGTCTTCTTCTTCTTCTTCTATCGTTAAGGCTTAGGCCATTCTGCCTGTTCCGAACTTCATTTGATTAGGACCATCTTTTCTTCGGTCTTCCTACATCTCTGCGTCCTCTTGGTTGGTAGTTTAGGATTTGTTTCGGTATTCTTTTTTCTGTCATCCTATTAACGTGTTGTCTCCAATTGTTTCTGTATTCTTCTATTTTGTCGTTAACGTTGAAAATTTCTAGTTCTTCCCTTATTTCTTCATTTCTTATCCTATCATTCCTTGTGCAACCTTTAACATTTCTGAGAAACCTCATTTCCGCTGCTTGTATGCTAGATTTGTTTTTGTGTTTGTTATCCACGATTCCTTCCATAAGTGAGTATAGGGACAGCCATGGTCTTGTAAAATTTCATTCTTGTTTCTTTTCTTGTTTTGTGTTTTAGCGTTCTATTTATTGTCCCTCAAATTGCTTGGAATTTATGAATCTTGTTTTCTACATCTTTATCATTTTCGTATGTGGTGTCGCAGCCTAAGTAGTTGAAATGAGATATCTGTTCTAAAGTCTTTCCATCTATTATTATTTTCGATCGCACTGGTTGTTTTCCTTGGAAGGCCATTATCTTTGTTTTGTCTTTAGATATTTTCAAATTGTAGTTTTCGCAGAGTAATTTGAGACGGTAAATTGATCTTTGCAGATCGTCTTCGTTCTTTTGAATTATTGTTAAATCATCGGCATATAGCAGTAAGTTTATGTTTTTGTCGTCTCGTAGTTTTATCCCTGGGTTTACTTGTGGTTTCCAAAGTTTAACCACGTCGTCGATATAAATATTAAATAAAGTGGGTGATAGCCCACACCCTTGTCTTAGTCCTTGATTTGTTTGAATTTTATCAGACTTACTGCCGTTGTTGTTTATTACTATGTTTGTGCTAATATATAATGATCTTATGATTTCTATAAGGTGGTTAGGGAATCCTTTTTCTTTCATTATTTCAAGGAGTTTATGTCTGTCTACGCAGTCAAAAGCTTTTTCGAAATCTATAAATGCAAGGTGGGTTTCCAAGTTGAATTCTCTTCTTTTTTCAATTAATCTCTTTAAAACGAATATGTTGTCACTACATGAGCGGCCTTTGCGAAATCCAGATTGCCCTTCGTCTAGTAATACCTCAGCTATGGGTTTTGTTCTTTCATTAATTATTTTGGAGTATAATTTATAGGTGGTGTTTAGGAGGCTGATTCCTCGATAATTTGAGCATTTTGAGCGGTCTCCCTTTTTAAATATTGATATGACTTCTGCTGTCTGCCATTCTGTTGGGATCTTCTTCTTTCGCCAACATTCATTTAAAAGATGTAGTATTCTGAATTCTAGAAGTGGTCCTCCATATTTCAATAATTCTATACTAATTCCATCGGGCCCTGCAGCCTTCCGGTTTTCTATTTTCTTTAGGCATTTTCTTAGTTCTTCTATGGTAATCATGTCAATTGTAAAATCAGTTTCATCAATATCTTCCTGTATTAAAATATCCTGTTCGTTGATTTCTCGATTATTCCATAGGTTTGTGTAGTGTTCCTTCCATCTTTGTCGTTAATCGTTTTAATTTTGCTACGTCCTTTACTGTGCTGTTCAAATGTTTCATCATTTTATAAGCGAATTCCTGTCTTCCATATACGTCGTGTTCTATGTTGCTTATCAGTTTTTCCCAAGATTCTTCGTGGGCTTGTCTTACGATCTGTTTTACTAAGTTTCGTTTTTCATTGTAGCGTTGTTTATTTTCGGGGTTCTTCTTTGTAGATATATTAGATATGCTTCTTTTTCTTTTATTGCGTTCTCTACTTCTTCATTCCATATTTTTAATCCTCTAGTTTTCTTTCTTTCTTTTCTTCCCTACTGCTTCATTCGCTGCTTTAATGATGCCGATCTTTATATTATCCCATTCTTCATTGATTTCATTACTAGTGGGTGTACGTAGTAAGTGTTCTTGTAGTCTGTTTTGATATAAATATCGGGTACTTTCCTCTCTAAGGAGATGTATTTTGAAAACTTCTTCTGGGTTATTTGTGTTTGTGGTTTTTCGTTTCTTCCATTTTGTTAATAGGGTTATAGTGGCTACTAGAAGATAGTGATCTGAATTTATATCACTTCCCCTGTAAACTCTTGCGTCTTGCACGAGGTTTGTCATCTTGTTATTGACTATTACATAGTCTATGATTGATCTTAATCCTCTTGCTGACCAGGTGTATTTGTGTATATCTTTTTTCTTGAAAAACGTGTTTGTTAGTTTTAGTTCGTTGAAAGTAGCGAAATGTCGTAGTTCTTGTCCATTATTGTTGATTACGTTTTCGCCGCATGTGCCTACAGTTCCTGGGATGGGGTCTTTTCCCACTCTTGCATTTAGGTCTCCACTTATTATGAGGTGGTCTGTCTTTGTATACTTGTTTACTACTTTCTGTAGTTGTTTGTAGAACTGCTCTGTTTCCTCTTTCTTTCCTCTTCAGGGCGTATACTCCTATAACCATCATGTGTCCTCTATCTATTTTCATTCTGGTAGTTGACTATTCTTTCATTGATATATTCGTAGCTGGTAAAATTTTGTTTCTCCACTTTATTGACCATGATTGCGACTCCACTACTTGCCCGTCTGTTTTGAGGTATTCCGCTGTAGATCATTATATAATTATTAGTTTCTTTTAGTGCCTTTAAGTTATCGTTATTGTTTCACTTATAACTGGGGTGAATACTTTTCTTTGCATAAGTTTGTTTTGTCGTAATTCAGTTTCTTTTATTCCTAGCCCTCTGACATTCCACGTGGCTATCTGTATTCGTCTTAATTCCAGCTCGTTATGTCCTTTTCACGCCTTTTCGTCTACTTGGTGATCCGTCCGTTGATTCTCATGAAGTTTCCATGTTATTTAAAATCCTGGCAGCGTTACGAGCGCTGTGCAGGTTAACCGGTAGTGGCTCACTTATTCTGCACTACAAGAAGTCAGAGCAAGTAATCAGGTTACTATCCCTGTAGACACGTTGCCTATATCTATGGCTGTTGAGCCGTGAAAATAAATAGCTGCGATTGTAACCGCCCATTCTGGGTTTAGACGTTGCAGACTCTTTACCTATATCTGGTTACCCTCACTTGAATTTAGCCTGCGGGTCAACGCAGTTTCCAGGGTGTGGCACGTGGAGCCATAAGTGAGGGTTGGGCACCCTGCGGGGACCAGTTACCGGGAACCATCTCCCATTTATAACGCTCGATGTGACCGTCCCGGCAAAAGGTACTACCCCTTCAGCGTGAACCCCAACATCCCATAGTGTTTAGTATAGTATAAAATTTTGATAAATATCTTTTCAGTTAAATAGCTTTAGTTCTCTTGTTTCAAAATCGTTTGACTTCTTAGAAATGATTTTGATTGACCATTTTCATTCTAGGCAACCAAAGTCGTATTAAATTAGTTTATGTACAACTGAATTAGGTATTGTTAAGAGCCTTTGCTTTGATTTAATAGCTGATAAAACAAATTTTTAAATTCGTTTAGAAAGCACATTATTGTCCTTGAAAGATCTGATTTATTATTTAGGGTATTTGACGTTCCTGCAACTGTTTGTGCGTAACTACATTTAACTTGAGGAGGCTGTCGTATTGTTTATTGAATTTCCGTGTCGTCCAATATTTAACTTAACTGAATGGTTTATATTATAAATCTGTACATTTTGGAGCCTATGATTGGCTTGGTGATTACCACATACAAGTTGCTAAGATAACTTTAGGTTTCTTGCAGCTTCTCATATCATGTGATTCACCGTATTTTACGCAATTGTATGAATTCATGCAGTACAATTTGGAATTATATATTATATGTTTCTTAGTCTTATTTTGTGGTTGCAAATCAACAAAAAAGACTGGTAGTGAACCTCTTAAAACTGCGTGTCTTACATTAGCTATATTTCTAGCTCTATGTCTCGGTTAATCTAATTATTTTAGTATATTATCCAATGAAAATAAATAATAAAAGTATTATATAAATATTCTATAGGCCTTTTCTTGTTTTAATTAGAACGTGTAGTCTGTTATTTTCTGTAAGTTTGAGTATATATTTTTACTGTATTATCTAGGAAGATTTTAGTACAATAAGTTTTATAATGTGTTACAAGAGATAAATTAACAATCATTGCTTTATATCTTGTGGTCTTAGGAGGAGTATGTTCTGTTGTTTGATTTTAATAAATAGTTACAATTGCATATTTAACGGTGTTGGATTAAATTGATAATGATGGGATTATCATATTTGCATTAATGTTTAATTTTGTATTATATTGTATAACTGCATAAGAGGATATTTACTATTAAAACTATTTAAACCTAGTTCATTCCTAGTTAAAAACAATTTTACCTGGTTTGTACGCGTATATTCAGTTTATTGAATCGTAATAATAGAGCCGAATGAAAAGAAAAAAATTAAAGGCGTTTGTAATATTTACATCCAAGGTACACGCTATAGCGTCAGAGTTAAAAGTACACGAGTTTCCAGTAACACTGTCTCGACACCTCGAGACGCTGTTACAACTATTCTCAAACTCAGACCATCCATCACCCACGTGCGATTAACTACCGTCGAACTTGAAGGCTCAGTTTAGATCATCTCCATTCTTAAACAACCAACCACATAGAAGGGCTTGAGCGTCTAGATGGTCCGTCGCCTACGTGCAACTAACTTTTGAGAGGACCAAAGACTCGGCCTGGTTGTCTGTACCACCTGAGCCGTTTTTATTACCCGAACGAGGAGCTCGCAGCTGCAACGATCCAAATGTATCTTCCAAATGTTCCCTCGTTCAAGCAATCGTTAAAAATAATTACCAAATAAAATGCATTCGATGGTTACACAAAATAATGTATAGAAACACGTGTAATGCATACTCAAAAAATTTTATAAAACTAATATCCTTCGATTAAGCTCTACGGCATTTTATTAATCACAAATAAATATGCAATAATTTGAGTTGAAGTAAATTTCTAAAAGTATGTTCTACGTTTGTAAGCCGATTAAAAAAAATTGCGCAGTAAATTTAAAAGTGAAGGTGTAAAAGAAGATTAAAAAACTTAAAGTCCAGTGCTGATTAATAGGATTTTCAAAAAAAAGTACAAGATATAAGCTATAAATATTCCTAAATTAGAACGACGTGATAAACGGGTTACGGTCACGAGCAAAGTGAAATCTCAATAAGCGACAAACTTGCTAACGATAAGAATTGTTTACATTAACGTTGTTTACTTTGAAATTAGAAACACATCTTGAGACATTTATAAATAACAAGTAAAAGAAGCAGGTGTTTGAACCGCAGCGACAAAAGCGTGCTAAAAGCAAGTCAGCTTAAGTCAAAATTAATCAGATCTCCAACAAAAGCCAAAGACCAAAACATTCAGCAACAAAATAGAGAAACACAAGAAATTAATTAGATGATGCAATTTATGACGGGTTAAATAAGAAGGAATACAGAACAAGTCTGTGAATTAAGAAAGGAAATGAAAGAGGAGAAAAAATATAAATATAAGAAGAAACAATTAAATAATAAAATTTGTGAGTTGGACAACCAAATAGAGAGAATAGATAAGAAACAAATAAATCTTATGATATAAAAAATAAAGTTTGATACACAGCAAAAAGAAGAAACAGCAACTATTCAATTCTTTAAAGAAAAGATAGAAATAAAAACTGAGATTAATAAGGTAATATATATAAATAACAACAGTGAAAGAAGTAAATATCGTAGCTTTAAAGCTTTGATAAACAAAACAATAAATAGTTATAATAATAAAATAATAATAATCTACCATCTCTAATGCGGGACGATGTGGCAAGCACCGCACTTAGACGACTGCCATCATTAGCCCTTGTTTGAAATGAACGCGGGAACCCAATTATTTTTAGTAACTGAGTAGGCCACCCGTCAGGCATCAGAGAGCCCCGGAAATGGAACCCAGGTCTGTCGGCACCGCAGCTCGCACCTTAACCACTGGACCACGTTGGCGATAATAAATATTGATAAATAAATATAAACTAAAGGAAACCAACGTATATATAAAAAATGACTTAACACTAAAATAAAAAGCAATACAAACTGAAATTAGAGAAACTACGAAAAAGAAATTAGTAAAAGATACAAAATTAAAATAAAATATTTTTTTTTATTTATTTATGAATCAGAATAATACAAAATTGTAGGAGATAAAGTGCTGATAGCTACTAGATGGATTAGTGGCAAATAACATGATTAGGGAGATATCTAATTCTATCATCTGTGTAAACTTAAATAAACATGGTTAAAGTAACTTAAATTAGTTCACTTAGCCACAGCTTTTTAAGTGTTTTGTTGATTATTGGTTCTAAAAGTTGTTCTATTAGTGAGTTAGGATGGTTGTCTATGAAATATCTATGGAAATTATATGAAACAGCACTACATTAAGAACAAGGAAGGAACACTGTTAACATCAAATGAGCAGATAAGGGATAGATGGTACCAGTATTTCAGTCAATTGTTCGAGTGTCATAACCAAACAGTGCAAACTACAGAATCTGAGGAAAACGTAAGTGAAACAATTTCAATAGAAACAAATATACAGTTCGCAAAAGTTCTTCACTCACTTAAAAACTTAAGGATGGGAAGGTGCCCGGTGAAGACGGTATTAAAGCGGAAATGATAAAATATATGGGAGATGCGGGGATTAATGTACTACACTCAATAATAAGGACGCATGGGAAAAAAAGCAAACTCCGGAGGAATAAAAATTGGCAATAATTGTACCGCTACTTAAATCAGGAGATGCCTCAATTTGTAGTAATTATAGGGGGATTTCCCTTCTGTCAGTAGTAGGTAAATTATATGAACGAATATTAGAATATCGGCTTAGAACAGTATTAGAACCAACACTACAGGAAAGTCAGGCTGGTTTCCGATCTGAAAAAAGTACGTAAAACTGGATATTTAGCATAAGGCAGATTGCTAAAAGAGTACTTAAGGGATATGGAGAAGTGTACATATGTGCAATTGACTTGGAAAGGCGTTTGACACTGTACCAAGAAAATAAATCTGGGACGCTCTAAGGAATCGTGGGGTCCCCAAAGAACTAGTGGAAGCAATCAGAAGCCCATATAGCAATACCAAAAATTTTGTAAGAACTGTAAATGAAAATACCAAGGAATTTATCACTTTCAAAGGAGTGAGACAAGGGGAAATACTAAGCCCACTTCTGTGCATAACAATGATGGATGACATCGCCCGGAAATCCAAAAATGCTGTTATAGGATTTAGAGAGAGGATTATACATCTGAAGCCAGTAATAATGAAAGAGTTTCTATATGCAGGCGGCTTGATGCAGCAAACAGTCAAAAAGAGCTACAAGAAGCAATTTCTAGGTGGAAATCTTTATTCGACGAGTATGAAATGAGAATCAATGTGCAGAAAACCGAATTTATGATAATAACGAGAGGAGGACAAAAACTTAATATTAATATTAACTTGGACGGGCATGAGTTCCCAGTAAACAATATGAAATACCTTGGGTCAATTATAGATTCTAGTAGAAACATAAAAACAGACATTAATAATCGAATTAAAAACATAACACGTTTATACAATGCTCTAAAATCAGTCTTTATAAATAAAAACGAAGTTAGTAAAAAGAAGAAAGTCAAAATCTACAATACGGCTTTAGTGCCCGTGTTAATATGCGGTAGTGAGTCGTGGGTATTAAACGAAAAATTAAAAAGAAAAATAACGGCCGCGGAAATGAAGATACTAAGGAAAGTTGAAGAGATCACAAAGCTTGACAAACTGGAAGAAAGGGTCATAAGAAATAGACTAGGAGTAAAACCTGTTGCTGATAAGAACGTTAAAAGGCAACTAGGATGGTTCGGGCACTTAGTTACAATGGAAAATATGGGAAGCAGGATGGGATAAAAAGAACAGGAGAGGACCACCCAAGAGAATCTAGAACCAAGAAATAGGTGATACAGTAAGGGCAAGAGGCAACACATGGCACGAAGCTAAAAAACGGGCAATGCGAAGAAAAGAGTGGAAAACGTTTTGCGGAAGCAAAACAAACCCCGACACCTAACGGTAAATGGGGAAGCAAATAAAAAAATGGTCTTATGACTGCTTTGTACATCAGGATTTTGTTTTCCATAGATAGCCGTGATTTTCTTCCTATCAGCTACTGTAGTTCTCTTGTCTTAATCTCTACTTGTTTTCTCTTTTTTGTGATGTGTTGTTTCCAAATCAGTTTGGTATCTAAGTGTAATACTAGATATCTTACCTTTTGCGTTTGTGGTATCTGTATGTTGCTTATTGTGACTGCAGGGTATGTTTCTTTGCGGAGGGTAAATGTACTTTTATTTTTTCATTTTTCCAGCCATTGTTGAAGGTTATTTAGGTAGCTTTGTGTGATGTTTGAGGCTATTTGAAGATCTTCGTGGCAGGAGAGAATAGATGTATCATCGGCAAAAGATCTGACATGTGCAAAATATACAGCAGTGGTCCAAGGATAACTGCCTTGAGGCACTCCTGAATTAATAGGAAAGTAGTCGAATTTCTCTTCATTTACCTTAGTTTGTAATTTTCTCTCATTCAAATAAGATTTTAGGAGGTTAAAATAGGCTGGTGGAAAAGTACACTTGATTTTATCCTTATCAAAAGCTTGGCTGATGTCAAGAAAACTCCACTACAATATTGTCTTTTCTCAAATGATTTATTTATGGTTTATGTAATTCAATGAAGTTGTTGCAATGTCGAGTGTTTCTGACGAAACCCAAATTGATGTTTTGATATTCAGTTATCTGCAGGTAAGTCTTCATGTAACCTACGAAGTACCAGTCTTTCAAGTAGTTTTGACACTATTGACAGCAAACTTACAGATCTGTAAGAGGAGACATCTGTTGGATCTTTTCCTGGTTTACCTATTATTATATTGTGCGCCATTTTTAGACATTTTAGCTAGTATACAAGTCGTAAAATAGCATTATAGATGTAGGTTGCCTATAGTATCTCCTTTTTAGGAAATTATTTCATTATTTTAGCTGTGCAATTCGTAAGAATTGTTATTGGTGGTTATTTTATTGTTGTCATATTTGTAAATCTTGTAGTTTTCTTCCATCTTGTACTTTTTTACTTGTTGCCATGGAATATTACTAGTTTCCTGTGCGTCAACTGGTTCATCTTACTAGTCGATGACATTCTTGTAATTTGTTGAGAGTGAAATCCTAACTGTTATGGATTGGTTGACGTAGAAAGCAGTAATTGATACTATGTTTGCTGAGAAAATACTTAAGGAACCATTTCATGCCCTAGTTGACAAGGTACCGTATTATAGCTCATTTGTTAGAGTAGTATAGCTTGCTGAGTATTTTGTACCATTTGTGGAAAATTATTTGAATACTAGCCACTAGCGTAATAGAAGGAAACGATTGCATTACCTGTTTTATTGTTTTAGATTTATTGCGTTTTCCGTTTAATCACTACAAGGTATTATTTTTTATATCTTAACGACCTCGTTTTTATCACTTACGATATGATTGCATTTGAACTTTATAGCGAACAGATGGCCTGAAAGTCTTTGCGCTAAGAAAGCCAAGTGGAAACTCGAAATAAAATATAGAAAAATAATTATCCAAAGCCAACTACACCCCTAAAATGATAAAGAAAAAGAAGCTCTACAATCCACTAAAGAAAGCTCCATGTCCGGATTTAAACTTCAACGCCGTCCTCTAAAAGTTAAGCCAAACACCAATTGTCCTCTTGGTCATACTTTTCAACGCATGCTTAAAAATGAGTTATTCTCCACACACTTATGTTCCCTAAACCTGAAAAAAACAAAACCTACTGCCATTCTTACAGATCCATAAGTCTTTTCCCAAACCTATCCAAGCTACTTAAATGAGTTGTTTTTACACAGTGTCCAAACACTGAATGAACATCACATCTACTTTGCAGTATAACAGCTACAAAGGATTGTAGAAATTATAGAGAGGGTATAAAGCTAAATGCTATACAACAGTTTTCTTGAACATTACCCAGGCTTTTGATAAGGTTTGACTACATAAATTAAAATTTAAATTATTTTCGTGCCACTTCCTCTTTACTTGACAGATATCATCTTTTCGTTTCTGGAGAACAGGTCTTTTGCAGTCCAAACTAACATCACTGTCTTAGCTCCAAAGCAAGTACGCAAGGCAGTACTCTAAGGCGGTATCCTTGGCCTCACATTTAACATCTTCATACGCGACATATCTGACTCACACCATAACAACCTCGCATTAGTTTCTGATAATAATTCTATACTAATCTAGGACAAAGATCTATCTTAAGTCATTAATTGTTTCCAAACAGCCATTAGTACATTGAGTAAATGGTATAATAAATGGATTTTATCACTTAACCCTATCAAGTCTACAACTAAAGTTTTTACCTTAAAACGCATAAAAGAGCACCACAGCATTCACATAATATAAATGGAAAATTCATCAGTTAGAATCTCAGAGGAGAAGTCATTTAATATCTCGGTGTTTATCTCTAAATACACCAAATTGATCTAGACCATGCATGTTAACAGGCTCAATCTTGGGCACAGTAAATTAAAATTATTTTACTCTCTTAACAACCGTAATACTCCACTTTGCAACGAATACACACCCCTACTCTATAAAACACTTCTAAGACCGATTGTCACCTACGCTTGTCTACTGTGAAGCATAACCGCAAAAACAAACATTAGAAAGCTTCAAGTCTTCCAGAATAAGATTCTCAAAATATTTAAATGCTCTTTGGTGTATTTCTTCTTCTTTGATATCACTACAGCCCGAATCGAGTTCTGGCTTCCTTCAGCTTGGTTTCCCCACTGGTCTCTTACCTTGCATTCTTGTATTCAGTGCTCTTTTTGGCAGCCTTGTGTCCTCCATTCTATTAACGTGGCTGGTCCATAGTAATCTATAAAGTCTACTATCGACGATTATTTATAGATCTGGTAACTCTTGCGTTTATACTTTATTCTTCAGACTCTCTTTTTATTCAGTGGCTCTAGTATTTTCTTAATACTTTCCTTACAAAAATGTTTAATTTGTTTGCCGAGTTGTCTGTCATTACCTGGGTTTCGCAGTCTTATATCAATATCGGCCTTATTATGGTTTTATATATTCTTAGTTTTATATTGCAATAGATATTTGGTGAATGAAGAATTCTGAATAGTGCAAAATATGCCTTGTTAGCTGCAGTTAGTTACCTTTTTAATTCAGGATTTTCGGTTTCGTCTGCGGCCAGTTCTGCTGCTAGGTATGTAAACTGCCTCGTATAATGTTCTGAGCGTGTCTGTTAGATCTAGTCTGGGTCAAGAATTTGTTTTTTCCGTGTTGATTTCCAGTCCAATATTTTGTACGTATGTTTTTAATTCTGAGTAGGTTTCTTGGACTCCTTGTGTTGTCCGACTTATGATGTTAATGTCGTCTGCATATGCGGCTACCTGGGTAATTTTATTGGTCAGCTGTCTTATAACATATTCCAGCGCAAGATGAAATAGGATAGGAGCAAGTCCATCTCCTTGTTTCAGCCCTCTCGATATTTTGAATATTCCTGGCAGCCCGGTTAGCGTGCGAACACATGCTTTCGTATTTTTCATTGTTGCCTTGATGAGTCTTACGATATTGGGTGGCACTTTGAGTTCCACCAGAATTTTATATAATGTGCTTCGATCTATCGAGTTATAGGCTTGTCTAAAGTCGACAAAAATGTTGTGTTCATCGACGTTATATTCCTTTAATATTTGCTTAAATGTAAATAGCTAGTTTCTTGTAGATTTTCCAAATCTAAAATCCGTCTAGTATATAATTATGATGTTTTCTGCAATAGGCTGGTGTCTTTTATTTAATATGCGTGTAAATATCATTATAGGCTGTATATAGGAGTTATTATATTGTTTTTCGCATGACAGATTGTTTCTTTTTGGGGAGTGTTTTCCACTCTTTGGGTAGCCTTCTTCTTTTGTTTGTCATTTGTTTACTGAGTTTGTTTACCGTTCTTCTTACAGAATTCTGACGATATATTATTGTATCCAATGGCCTCGGGACGCGGTGGCTCAGATGGTTCAACCAGTTGGCTCTGTCCTCTAGCCGACGTGCGCGAGTTCGAATCTCGCTCAACCCAGGGGTGTGTGTGAACGTCCTAGCAATTAGGTGCATGTTAGTGGGCACAATAAGCCCTTGAGGCTTCAGTGCCTGTAATAATAATGGCAAGGCCCTACGCACGGCCTGCGAACTGAGAGGTTAAGGCTCTCATACGTTCGCTCTCTCTGCCCGGTCGTCGCGTACCATCTCTGATGCGGGGCGATGTGGCAAGCACCGCCATTATTACCCCTTGTTCAAATGAACGCAGGTACTCAATTATTATATATATATATATATGAACCCGGGTCCGTCAGCATCGCAGCCCGCCCCTCAACCACGGACCACGCTGGCATGTTCAGTGCCTGTAAGTGCGCCAAAAAAAATCCAATGGCTTTGTTGTTTTTCTAGGCTTCTATGGCTTCTTAAATCTCTTCCAGTGTCGGTAATTCTACTGGGTTTAGTTCTTTGTTTCTTATGGAAATTAATTTTGTCAATCTTTTCGAGAGCCTAGCAGTGTTTGAAAGTACTTTTTGCATCTGTTTTTAATTTTGCGGAGTCACTTATAATTTGTTCTGCTTTATCCTTGCACATATTTGTTTTATTTATATGCCTTAATTTGTTTTATAAATTCATGCTCTTTTTATGTTATTTTCTTCAAAATCTTTTTCTATTTTTGGATCAATTTGTTCTCATATGTTCCTTTTTTTATTCTACATGTCTTTTGTTGATAAGATATTCTTTATCAAACTACTTTGCTCCCTTGTTTTCTATTTGGGTTCTAACATTGTGTCAGCTGCTTCCGTTATGCTGTTTTTATTAAATTTCTTCTATTTTCTATTTGTTCGCCTCCCACTTTCTTAAGTTTTTATTATATTTCTCGTACAAAGCTTTGTTATACCTCTGGGTCGCTTAACCTGTTTGTAAGGAATTTTTTTGTTAATCTTGTTCTTGATTCCTTCCTATTCTATTTATTTTACATATGAACTTAGCTTTGACTAATAAATGATTTCTTCAGTGCTCTAACATCCATAATGCTTGTAGCTCCTCTTTTGCCGATTAACACGTCCCTCCTGGGGAGATGTTCTTATGTAGAAAGCATTTTAAAGTGATTATCATGTTTTCGCTAGTGGCGAAGTTAATGAGGAATTCTACGTTATTATTAGTTTCATTGTGCATAGATTATTTGCCTATTGTACCAATGAACTGTTGTTCCTTTCCTAGCTGGGCATTCAGTCCCCTATTATTATTTTTATGTCGTATCTCGGTGAATTGGATGTACTCTAGAGCTGTTGGTAGAACTTCTCTTTTACCTCTTTAGCCTACTCTTATGTTGGACTGTGTGCATTTATTATCGTTAGATTGAAGAAGTATGTTGTAAGTCTTAATTTGTATATTATTTCACTGATTTCTTGGAAGTTTATATACTTGTTTTCATTCCATTATCTATTATGAAAGCCACTATAAATTCCTTCCTTCCATCTTTCCCGCTGTGTAAGATACTATATGCCTTTGTGTTCCAGATTATTTTCCTTTCCACTTTGTTTCTTGGATTGCCTGTGACTAACATGTTGTATCTCTTCAACTCTTCGAATAGGGCTGTTTGGGCCCTATGTTTGTTCATTGTTCTCACGTTCCACGTTTCAAAAACAAAATCCATATTTCGTTCCTTAACTCTTTTCCGATATTTCCATTCTGTGTTCCGAAACAAAAGTTTAGATTTTTAAAGGTTTTCTTTACGAGTCGAACTAGCCCAACTCTCTTTTTGAAGGGCCATTTCTCCCGCTCTCGTCAGTTCTGTTCACACCTTCCGCCGGGGTTGGTTACACGGTTTCCGATGATCTTGCTCAGATTTTCGGGGTTTCTACCTTATTTTTATCTAAAGGCGACTTGGAGGTGAGAGTCGGGATTGGGTAGGACAGAGTATGCGACGCTAACTGAAAACAGCGTCGTGCATTGCGCATGCACGATCCCTTTGAACCCCGACTTGGTTTATTTACGATATGCAAATATACAATGAACTAGTATCGACGGCATACAACAGTTTATTAGGCGACTCACAAATAAGCTCTTTAATGACTTTATAATTCGAATAATAATGCCATCCTTCAGCAACTAGCCCAAAAAAGCTAAAAAGAGAATTACTTCGAGATCTAATATCAGACAGGAAGATCACAGTAGTAAGTCAGTGTGAAATTATAACCTCTCTAATGTGTGAATCAGTAATCCTGGTGTAAGTGTGCACCTAGCTTCGAGGGCCCGCGCACCTTAAAGTCAATACATTCCAACAAAACAGATATGTAATTATAATCCAATCATTTATAACACTATAAGGTATTGAGTTGATTAACTGTTAATAAAAAAAGTTTTTTAAAAGTTATTTCATTATCCCAGAACTTACTAATCAAGAAATCAGAGTTATGGTCAAAAGTGTTATGGGCACACAAGGATTGTTAGAGTTCATTTTGTAAATTACCATTTGTTGCACAGGAATATCCAGCTTTTGGTAACTGCAATATACATTTCTACAAAGATAGCAAGTGCATTTATATTAATTAATGGTGGGTGGGTAGGTTGTTAAACTTGTTACTGTTACGATTATCGATGCAACAGGTGAATTGCAACTAGTCTTCAATAAGGGGAGTTAATATCTTCTTTTTCTTATTTCAAGTAAGTTTAAGCCTGTTTTAGTTCACGCGTTAATAACGGAGTTCCCATCGGTGTTGAAGTCCAGCTGCCCGCCCTTCTCATTTTTTCATGTAGTTTCAAAGGCTTTTACAACAACTTGGCATAACTATAAATATAATATTGGAGGTGGATCGATTAGAGTGAAAACCCTACTTATATGCTGGTGTAACTGAATCTTGTCCAACATTAGTTTGGTAAATAGCTTCTGCATTGTATTTAGAAGCATTATTATTTTTCGATAGTTCTCCGGCTGACACTTTTCCCTCTTCAATTATTACATTAAATATAAATTTAATTCCTATCCTCCATATTTTAACAACTCGATCTGTATCTAATCCAGTGCTCTCCTCAAGAACTGATATCGAAGTATTGTAAGTCGCTTTTAAAAATTGGTTTATTTGGTTGCATGTGAGCAGCTGCAATTTGAGTGAATTGAAATTGGTTGTGTTAATATTAATGGTTATCGTTTCAAGGTACTATGCACTTATTTTAATAACAATGCTATGTTTCGTGTTGTTTTACGATAATCGCAACGCCTCTTCATGCTACTCTATAGTGCTAATCTCTTCTATATATGCGACAACCAGTAATTGTAAGTATTCCTCTTTCTGAGAAATGTGTCTCTGTGATGTAAACTATGTGAATTTTATATCGTTCAAGAAATAAAATAATTGTTAATTTTTATATTACTGGGAGATGATTATCCACTTACGATATTATAATCTAATTTGTGGACAAAATGGGATAATTAGTTTTTAAATAAATTATAGGATTAACAGATTGAAAGAGTTGAGAATTAGGTATACTGTTCTCGTTGATTTGGGCGCTATGTTTTAGTTTGAGTTAGATTTCAGTTATTCTCGATAGCTGGTAAGATACATTAAGATTTGTTATTGGTTCATGTGGTTTCTCAAGCTCTAGGTGATAATGGTAGCACTTAAACTAGTGGTATAACCTCCTTCAAGTTGCATATTTTAGTAGGTCAGATTTTTATATTTGAAGCATTTGAATTTTACGAAAGAGCAATTCATTATATAAACAAACCTTTGTAATTTGTGACAGTGATCTGCAAACCCGAAGAAACTATTTCAGTGCTTTATTAAACACTCTGTAATTTTACTCATTTGGGGTCGTTGCAGTAAATAGAAATTTGAAACATTACACCTCTTCATAGAAACGCTAAATGTAGAGAAAACAATTAAAATAATATATAAGAATTATTTCCTACAAAATTCTCAAAAATACTAGGAAGCTATTAATAAAATATGGTTCTTACAATAAAATAACGACTCTAAATATTATAGGCGATTGTATATGACTTGAAAAATGAGTAGATTGTATTGGCCATCATAATATAATTTATTTAAAAATGTTTGATTATACAAGGTGTCCCAAAAAGTCTTTTTTAGCAAAAAAGACGTTTATAAAAAAATTTCTCATTAAAATACAAGTTTCATAAAATTATTTTTCAATAATGCCATTTAAATGTGATCGTGCATACTCACGACCTCCTTTTAAACGAGAGGCAAAATTTCTGAGAAGTGTGCTGTACGTAGTCTCCGTAATGGCTGCTATTTCTTGACATATTTTCTTGTCGGGCATTTTCTTTTAATTGAACCAAAGTGCCCGTATTGCTGCTGCATACTCTTAATTTAAGATCACAAGAAAAATCCGAAGAGTCAAGTCGGGGCTGCTTGTAGGCCAGCTTATATCACCTCTTCTGAAAATCAATTTTTGGGGGAAAATTTCATGAACTCGTGATAGACACATCTTAGGTGTGTTCGATGTTGCTTCGTACTAGAACGATGTTCTTTGATTATAGCCAGCAAAGTTTTGTAGTTTAGGTACCAAGAAGTTATTTAGCGTCTCCATATAACGCTCTGAAGTCACTGTTAACGCGCGGCCTCTTTTATTTTCAGATTAAAAAAGACCGATTATTCCTTGCGCTGACATTGCAGGTCATATAGTCACTTTTGACTTCGTAGCGCTCCAATAATGGCAGTTCGGTTTGTTAACGTGGCTATTGAGGTAAAATGTACCCTGCCCAAAAACAGAATGTTGTTGAATGAATTGAAATATTTAGTTACACAATTAACGAATTGAAGTCTTCTTGCATAATGATGATCTGGGCACATTCAAAATACTTGCCCTTTTAAGAAAATATAGGTTAAGAACCACACGAGTGAACTGCTGTCGACTCAACAATATCACAAAAAAAATAGTTACCTACTACCATGCGGTAATATGTTGGGTATCTTGGCCGGATCCAAATTGTTTTTAATTCTAAAAAACGGATGTTGGTAAGTCGAAATAGATCCCAAAGACAAAGAAAAGACAGCTTTTTCTATTGGATATAGACTATGGCAATTTACGGTGATGCACTTTGCAACCTTCCTTCGATCTTTAAAAGGTTAATGGGGGCAGTGTTTAATGGATTATCTTGGAAAACATGTTTGGTGTATCTGGATGACATAATAGTGACTAGGAAAAGGTTCAAAAAGCATCTAAAGAACTTAGAGCAGGTATTTTAACGACTAAGAAGTATCAATCTGAAATTAAGTCCAAAAAAGTGCTCTCTTTTCAGGAAGAAGGTAAACTATCTTTCATATGTAGTGAGTGATGAGTGTATAGAGGTTGATTCAGAAAAAGTTAGGAACGTCAAACAATGGCTAATGTTAAAAGATAAGCACGAGGTTAGAAGTTTCCTGGGACTATGTACTTACTACCGACGATATGTGTTTGGATTTGCCAACATTGCAAAGCCTTTAACACAATTAACTGAAAAAGGTCAAATTTTCGAATAAAGTGAAGAGTGTCAAGGCGCTTTTGAGAACGTGAAACATGACTTGGTAAATGAACCAATACTGGATTACCCGCAGCCAGAAGGAAAGTTTATTTTGGATACAGACGCGAGTATTTTAAGAATTGGAAGGGTGTTATAGCAGCTACAAAATGGTCATCAGCTACTTCAATAAAGTGTTATTAAAGCCTTAACGCAACTATTTCGTAACTAAAAAGAGCTCCTTGCTGTTGTCAAATCTGTGGAACACCATAAATATTTGTATTGCTGCAATGAAATAGTTATTGAATTTTAAAAAATCCGGAAAACCAGATGAATCAAAAAACTTCAGCAATGCGACTTTGAGATGAAATATAGAGCTAGAAGTAGTCATCGTAACGCCGGCGCCTTGTCAAAAAGACCGTGTCCAGAAGACTTTAGCCATTGTAGGCGTACCAAAGAGAAAATGTCTCCCACGCTACAAACAACTGCGAATAACCCGGTATGTTAAAACATGACCATAAAGAAGATCCAACTTTAATATATGTCTGAGAATGGAAGAGAACTTGAAAAAACTTTTCTGAGTAAAAAAAACTGACTCCATGTTTGCAGTAGTAAAATCATATTGATCATAATGGGATTATAAGATGTTAAAGATGGATTTTAGAAAAACATCAGATGTAGATTTCAAAGAAAAGGGTTTCAGAAGTATTGCAACAACTCCATGATGGTGTGTCTGGTGGCCATATGGGAATTACAAAGTTTTTAATGGGTAAACTGCAAAAAAAACATGTTAAAGCTTGGTGCCGAAAATTTATGGTATGAGCACCGGCTCGCAGAAAAAGTCAAAGGCACCAATGAAACAGTATACCTCCTGAAGTCTTTTCGAGTAAATTACTATTGACATAGATGGCCCGTTCCTTACAAGTGACAGTAGAAATAAAATTATTCTAGTCGCCCTGGATATATGATACCAAATCAAGAAGCCATAACGAGGTATAAGTAAAATAATCAATTAGTAAATTTGAGGTGCCACTAGAATTACATTCAGACCAGGATCTATATTTTGAACCGACGGTGTTTACAGTGTTATAGTATATATCAAAACAAACCAAAACATTAAAATGATATTGGACGTAAAACACATCAGCAACATAGTTGTTTTAATTGAACCTCACAGAAAGAAAAATATTATTTCCCAATGACTAAAATACAAACATACGAAAACACACTGTAATAAACCTTTCGTTTGCGTCAAATGCAGCGGCATGCACAAAATCTAAATATGCAAGAAAGATTCCATTACTCCAGCTAAGTGTTTTTATGTGGTGAAAGTCATCTGGCCAATTAATTATAAAGGATGTATAGTTTATTTGACTTTTAAAGAGCCAAAAATGCATTTTTTAGAAAAATAGCAAATATAACTTGCCCACAATATAAACAAACACCGAGGACCCCTACAAAATGCAAATAATTACCCTTAAACATAAGTAAGGGCAAGAAATAATGACCATCTCATTGAATTTAAAACAATATTTTCCCAACTTCTAAGCCAACATACGTGAACTGCTCGACATCTATTGCAAAAAACTAACAAAAATAAATGTTTAATATTAAAAACTTTTTATTCTTCTTCAAAATATTCTCCCTGATGCTCAATACATTGTTGTATACGCTAGTACCCATTTTTGTAGTATTTTTTTGGCAGAAAATCAGGTATCTCCGAAACATGGGTTTTGAACGTATTAACCGCCTACTCCGGCACCGAAATTCGTTCTCTTCACAGTTTGTTCTTTATGTGTAAGAACAAAAAGAAATTATTAAAGGCCAAAATCAGGACTGTACGACGGATAACTCATCAATTTGACCGGCAGTTGTTTGCATCGATGTGTGTGAGCTCGCATTGTGAAGGTGGAGAATGATTCGGTCACGCGTTTGTTTTCTTATTTCTCCGAAGACTTTTGACAAATAAATGGTTGCGTATCATTCAAAACCGACCGTTTTACAATCCTCTAAAACCACGGTTGTTTTCTAAAAAAAAAAAAACAGGTGACCATTTGCTTAGAGATGCTTCGAGCGCGAACGACTTTTGTTGGGTTTGGCTCATCTTGGAAGACCCATACAGTCGATTGCTGTTTACTTTCCCGATTATACGCATAAATCCAAGATCCGTTACCTACAATAATGGTATAAACGATTTTTGAAGCACCCCGATCTTGAGCATTTTTTTCGATTAATCGACACGAGTTCTTTTGAGCAATTATTAACTTATACGAGATCCAACGCGCATACAGCTTTTTCACTGTTAAATGTTTAAGAAATATCCAATGTATGCTATTCATACTAATGCCTAAGGATGTTTAAATTTTTCGATAAATTACATGGTGATCTTGCTTTATTAGCTCACGCACGGCATCGATGTTTGCTGGCGCTATAGACAATTTTGGACGGCCAGTGAACTACGACCACGATTAAATTTATTGATCGACGCATTCTTGTTAAGATAAGTCGTAAAAAGTCGTCGCACAAAAATGTTCACGAGTTAATACCATTTTTTGGCCAAGGGAAAATTTTCAACTGATGAAAATAAAACAAATAGCGTATGTATGACCAAGAGTTCTGCGTACGTAGATCATCAAAAATGTCGAACTGTATGATGCAAACGTCAGATCGCACCTAACACACGCAGGGTTACCAATTCGCAATAGATATCGAGCAGCCCACATACCAACTCAAATTATACCTTCCAGGCCATATCTATATACTGCTAAAGTTGTACTTGCTGACTGATTAAAATTAATGAGGTTTTATGCTACAATTCAATCATGTTCGAAGTTCCACAAGACAGTGTAGTGGAAACTCTTCTCTATCTGATCTGCTTCTTCGACTTACCAATTACGAATAACATTATTATTCAGTACATTTACAGATATACGGCTATCCTAGCAATTAGCGAGACACCACAAGTATCAGCAAAACACCTACACACCATTTTGACTTAATTTCAAACCTAAGCCAACAAATAAAAAATAACGATCAACAGTGAAAAATCCACACAAATAGCCTTTATCAACAATTAAACAGTGGGTTTGCAAACTAGAATCAACAATATCACAATATTGATAAAAGAAAAATGAAATAACTCGGGGTACCTTCGACGAAAAACTCATGTGGATTCCAAGTATCAAACCCAAGAGAAAACAGCTAGACATACGAGGGCAGTTTGATAAGTCAGTCACTTTTTTAATAAAAATTTTTGGACAAAAAGTGTCTTATTCTCAACATAATCTCCTTTTAGCTCGATACATTTAGTCTAACGTTTTTCCAATTTTTTTATCCCTTTCAAATAATAGGTTTTCTCGAGATTCTCAAAATAGGCGTCTGTTTCAGTGATGACCTCTTCATTCGCAAATCTATTACCGAGCCATTTTTTCAATTTGAAAACAAGAAATAGTTACAAGGAGCTAAATCTATAAAATATGCTGGATGGGGTCACAGTTCGTAGCCCAATTTATAGTTTTTTGCCATGCCGACTACACACGTGTACACCGTGCATTGTCTTGGTGGAAGAACACTTTTTTCTTCGCCAAATGCGGTCGTTTTTGCTGCAAATCAATGTCGAATATGTCCAATAGCTCTAAGTAATATTCGCCGGTGATCCTTTTACCCTTTCAAGGTAATCGATGTGAATGACACCGAGTGTATCCCAAAAAACTGTTGCCATGACCTTGTTAGCCGACGACCCACCTTGGCCTTCTTTGGTGCACGTTCACCCGGAGAAGTCCATTGCTTTGTCTGTTTGGTCTCTGGTGTGTTGTATTGGATCCATATTCCATCCACGGTTACGAAACGGCGTAAAAACTCGTTCATAATGCGGTTGAACATCGCCAAACACTCCTTTGAAGTGGTCACACGGTTGCGCTTATGATCGAGTGTCAGCAATCGCGGCACCCATCGCGCGAATAGCTTTTTCATGTGCAAATATTCATGTAAAATGTGATGTACCCTCTCAGTTGAGATGCCTGCAGCCTCAGCCACCTCACGTATTTTTATTCTCCGATCGTCCAATATCCTTCCATGGATTTTATCGACGATTTCTGGCGTGACGACGTCTTTTGGGCGACCTGAAGGTCCGGCGTCACTTGTGCTGATATGACCACAACGGAATTCAGTAAACCACTTCTTAACCATTAAAACTGATTGTACAGAGTTCCTATGGTATTTATTAAGCCTTTCCTTGGTTTTTTACGCAAAAAAATAATGTTTAATGAGCACACAAAAATCACCTTTTTCTATTTTCGTCGAAATTCACGACGTTGTCTGAATTAAATAGCTGTCAAATACAAACTAAATTACGCAGCTTGTTCAAAATTTGACAGTAGTTTATCAACAGATGGTAGTTGACAGAATCAGTGTTGCATTTAAAGTTACTACGCGGGAAATTCAAAAAGTCACTGACTTATTAAACTGCTTTTGTAAAAGTAAACAAATGTACTGACTACTTAGGCATCGATCTCATCATTATTAATCTAAAAATCCTATATGTAATCAGCACAATCTAGAGACTTGCAAGTGTATACAACTTTAAGTTAGCGAGACATGAAAACAGCTTTGTGAAACAGCCAATAATTCAACCATTAGTTGCATGAAGACTTTAGCAAAACTGTCCACAGGACTTTATCGTACAGCCTGATTTATACTAGCGTTTAGGCTCATTTATCGATAAGGTTGAGAAAATTTAAACAGTAGAAACATTAAAAATAGCTCAGTGTGTATTACTGTGAAAGCTTTTGGAACTTTTAATATTAAAAATTTAAACTTAGATTTGGAAAAGTTCGTCAGATACAATAATATATATTTTTGGTGACTGCTTTTGATTTGTTTTAGACTTGCCAAATAGACTGATTAAGTATCCCTGAGACAGTGCTCATGTGCTTACTTTTGATTTTCTTTACTTTTAAGATTCAGGACAATTTAATTTTTTTTCAACTAAAAGCGGACATCCTTGTGTGATGCTGCTCATTTATATATGTTTCCACAAACACTTCGTGGTTTCGGCGTATAGTTAATCACAACATAATTTTAATATACCAGGGGTGTCCGATTTTAAATGTACAGTTGACTGTAATACAAACTGCGTATGCACAATATCGCTGTCATATGCATGACTAAACAGATTCATGAGTGTTGTAGTAGAGTCTGGAGCGTTGTTTTCTTCAAGACTCGATTTAGTAAGCAACCAAATATGGCGTGTGTAATCCCAGAGTATTCGAAATATGAGGTGTGTGGAGTTATCAGATTTTAGCAAGCCAAAAGAGAGCAAAAAAAAACTTTTAAGCCGAAAAATGTCACTGTTTAGCGCAAAAATTTAAAGACGAACTAATGGAGCTAAATGATAATCCAAAGAAAAAGAGAGGGAGACTAAGAACCTTACGCATAGGAGACAACTGCACACTTGTCAAACGTTTGATTAGGAAGGATTGTCACGTTAAAATTTGTGAAATTACTGAAATGACTGACGTTCCTAAAAATAGTGTTTATTAAATCATATGCAACCTAAATTTCGCCAAAGTTTCGGCTGGCTGGATGTCAAAATTGCTCTCCGATGTATAAAAATTAATCGAATAAGTGCTTTACTTCAAAATCTCATCATATACCAACAATAAAGGGATTCTTTCATTGAAAGCATTATTACCATATTTATGAGTTCACCCCAGAGACGAAACAACACTCCGTGATATTGAAACGTCCGGCGTCCCCAATTAAAAGAACATTAAAAACTCAACCATCTGTCCGTCTATTAAACTTTCTAGGAACTGGAACCAAATTTATCACAGGACATTTAGACGAAATCTTTAAGCATCATTTAGAAATTTATGGTCAATATACTTAAAGCTGTTAACGCTTACAATTAGTCAAGGTCCATTGCTACACATCGCAGTGGATCTGGACGAAAGGTTAATAGATCCACCTGATATTGACACAGAACGCGTATTTATTAGGAAAAATAAAACGTACCCACTATACAAATAATTACAGATCACATAGATAATACAATTCCCAAATTATAAAAATAAAAAGACAAGAAACTCCATTTCTTTGCAGAGTCTTCAAACTAACCAACCCATCCCTTCAACTTCAACTCCATAAAAATGAAAAAAACGGTTACTACCTAAAAGAGCTTTTCAAATTCACGATGATGTTAACTAATAACACATTGGTAACGATTTTAAAAGTTTCAATCTTCAATCCTATAAGATACAAGCACCCAAAATCTTTCCTTTCTCAAATTTTTAATCTCAAATTCTAATGCCTCCGACCAATTACCACCTACAACTGAGCTCCAAGGAACGCCGGATGAAACTGTGTGTTAACACTGTGAATCACACAGTCTGCTATAATCACGTTCACTCTGGTTGAAAACTTAACTACATATATGATTGCGAGAACAACCAAACATCAAGTTCACCCAGTTCTGGACAAAGAGTCATCACCAGTTTTAGCAAGCCAGAACGCGTCGTGGAAGTACACCATCCAAGGCAACTACATTCTCCATCCTAAGTGCAGCCTCATCATCACTCAGCCCCGCCATAAACTATGAACTAGTTTTGAGAGGTAGCGGCTAGACTATACCCATCATTGAACGAGAACGTTCAATCTTAAGGGAGGAAGAGTTAAAACTGTTAACGCTTACAATTAGTCAAGGCCCATTTGCTATGCATCGCAGTGGATCTGGACAAAGGGTGAATGGAGACGAGTTGCAACATCTATGCGGAAGGTGGCTAATGGGGCTTTACGCCAATTTAGCCTCTGAAACACACATAAATCTATCACCAGTCAATATAACGTAACATAAATGTCACCTTTTTTTGGAACACTTGTCAATCACGCATAATTAAGATTTAAATGGCAATAATTTTTAACTCCCTATTATTACGTATAACCCCTCCAAGTACTACCGATCGAGGGCTATATAATGTAACATTTAGAATAGGAAGACAGACTTTTATTTGTTTTAGAGTAGCTAGTAATATCTCATACTTAAATCTTGTTAATAAATTTATTTTTAAGCTTATTAAGGCGAGATATGTAACTATATGTTCTGGAATAGTAAAGGCCTACTGCTGTGTGAATTCCTTAAACTTTGCACAACCGTTAACAGCGACAGATACTAAGAAACTCTCCAGAAATTGCATACAGTCATTAGAAGGAAAACGTCGGGGCGATTACGCAACGGAGTCAAACTTTTGCACAATGTTGCAAGACCCCACACGTCAAATAAAATCAAACTGTGGTTGACATAGCGGAATTGAGAGGTCCTGCAACATATTCCGTATAGTCCAGATTTAGCGCTCTCAGATTTTCATTTGAGGACATTTTTGGTGAGAAAACGCTTTGTGGATTAGGAGGAATTACGAGACACCGTTGTGGACTACTTTAAGCGACTTGAAAAGCAGCACTACCGTAGACGGATGTTCAAACTACTAAATGTCTCAAAGTTTACGGAGATTATGTCGAGAAACGAAACACAAGTATGTAGTTGTTGATGGAATATATCAAATATTTCTTTAAATATAAATGTGTAATTTTGGCTTGTACCTTTAATATCGGACGCCCCTCGTATAAATGAAAGGATCTATCTGGAGACTACCGATAGCCATATCCCCCACATAAAACATAAAATTTACTTGTTGCTCAGATTGTAAATATGCAATTAAATAACAAAAATCTATTAAAGCGTTCAGTTCCTTTTCCACTGGCTCGGTTCAAACAACTCTGCATTTCTTCCCTTATTATGTATATTGCATAAATGAAAGTTACAAAGCGAATTTTATAATATTCATTTATTCAGTATCAGCTTTTTTAATATCAATAAATATTATTTAATGCTTAACCGTAAAAACCTCCTTCAATTCAATTTTACAATTATAAGATAATGCTTTTGAAAGTTCTACATCAACTTTAAAATACTCCCAATAAAACTCAAGAAAACAATGCCGATAACATAAACCTGGCATTTGTTATGCATTCAAGGTTAACCCTGCACGGCGTATATATCTTCAGCAGAGGTTTGTAAAACCGTGCAGTTTCTTTTTGTCGTGAACGTAAAGAAGACACAAAACTGTGTGGTAAGTTAACCTTATATAAGCACAAGTTAGAGTAATTTTTGGTTTGACTTATTTTATTTTTGTTATAATGCGATCAATGATTCCGTATAAATGTGCCTTATTTTCCTTAAATTGTTTAATATTGCAGCTATCACTGTTGGAGTTCTGTGGTGTAGGTTTTATATGCTTATTGCCTTTGCAATGTTTAATGAAAAAATAATTTGAACGTGGCCGTACTAAAAGTTAGTAAAGATAAGTTTGCAAGTAGAACTTCTTCGATTATGATGTGAAGATTCAGTGCTAGTTCTAGTTAGATTATTGTTTTTCAACCAATAATGTTAAATGTAGTTTACAAATTATTTTATTAAAAGTCAACTTATGCTTTATGGCAAGTCATATATACTTTTATTTTGATGTAAAACAAATAATCATGATTATTGTTGCAGATTTAAAATGATTGTTTTAATAGTACTTACCTGCAGCGTCCTAGGAGTCCTGGCAAATGAGGATATTAAGAGTTTTTTTGAAAGAGATAAGTTTCCAGTCCAGGTGTATTCGGTAAGCTGTATTTTTCCAATTGCTTAGTTCACCGTCATGTACTAGTAGATTTATTGCAGCGTTACGTAATAGGAAAATTTATCGTGTTTTTACTACATTTGTACTAGACTCAGCATTTCACTTATATGTTATATTGGGCTTGAATTTAATTTTAAAGCATTTTTTAAAATTAAATATTTATTTGGAAAAAATTATAAAGTACGAGTTATTCAAAGGGTAGCACGACACGACGCCGAAGACCAACACGCCGAAAGACATTGCGGCGAACTCTTAACGCCGAAAATGACGAAAGCATTGACGACGAAAGTCGTTATGCCGAATGGCGATTTACAGATAATTATATTTAATGTATTTATAATTATAATTTTAATTTTATTTTCACATTAAAACAACTTAACATTTTTTAAATTGGCAGTTATTTTCACTGCATCTTAAATTTTGAGAAAATTAAGTAAAAGTGGATTAGATTGCCTTTAGCGTTAATAAATAAAATGATATTAAGGTTAATCAGTAGGATAAATATATAAAGCATTAAAAAGAACCCTTTTTCAATTTTATTAATAAATACTTATATAATGACAAAAAGTATAAAAAATATCGCACCAATAACAGCATAAACAACAATCTAAATCGAAAATTCAACACTTCTAATATTAATGGTAAATTACAACTACAGTTGGCACTTTTAAAATAACAAAAAGTACAAAAACAATATGACAAGATTTCTTAAATGTATAACAGTTTAAAAACTGCATAAAAAACAGGAGACTGATGTTCAACTTAGTAATTGGTCTGAAGATCAAAATTGTGAGCAATACCGGTTAAGTAGTCATCGAGATCTCTATTCTCGTAGTCCGAGACGATTGTTTTTATTCACTGGACTTGCGCCCAGCCGGACGTTGTTGGCCAGCAATGGTTGACTTTTAACATATTTAAACTTTGGTCCTTTTTGAACTCTTCAATTAGTTTTCAAATAGTTGGATGACATGCCGAAAGCATACAGCTGAAGCTCCTGTGCCATTCCTCTACAAAATTATTCATCTTCGGTAGATCTAGTGTCCATTAATGGCAAAAAAATTTTTTTTTAATTAATGCACCTAATCTTTAAGATTAACTAACATTTTATTTATGTCCTAAGTTACTAAAGTATTTGTTAGTCCAGATGTTTCCATTGACCCATCCTAGCTACTGAAACATTTTGCACACATCTCTGGCATGGCTACACTTGCACTATACTCTGCTTTTCACTACACTTTACACTACACTAGCTCAAATGGTTTCGTTCTTTTGAGCCTGCGGAGAAGATCTTGATTGACTAGAAGTTGTAGGGCTTCTTGATTTGGATGTCTATGAAGCCTCTCCTTGTGGCTTCTGGCAAACTTCCTGATTACGTCCTCGATCATCTCCACCAGGAGTTCCCGATGCAGATCCCTGTCTCGCACGTACCAAGGGACATTTACCATATTTGGTAGAACTCGATTCTTTTTGTACAGCCCCATAGTTGGATGCCATAAATCCATACTGATCTTATTACCTGTTTATAAATTAGTACTTTATTTCGGGTGGATAGTTGGGAATTTCTTCCCATAAACCAGTACATGCTGTTATATCTCAATTTTACTTCGGTTGCTTTCTTTTTGACATGCTCTTTCCACTTCAATTTTGCATCTAGATTTAGGCCTAGGTATTTGGCTGTTCCTTGATGTGGAATTATGTTGTTGTTCAGATTTACTGAAAGGTGGTTTATTTTTCTATTCGTGAAGTTTACATGAGCAGATTTTTCTTCATTAGCCTTTATACGCCACCTTTTCATCCACGTATTTATTTCATCAATTGCGCCTTGGAGCTTGGCCGTTGTTTCATCTATATTATCTCCTGTAGCTAATACTGCGGTGTCATCCGCGAATGTAGCTAGTTTAACATTTTCTTTTTCAGGAATGTCACATGTATAAAACAGATATAGTACTGCCCCAAGGACGCTTCCCTGTGAGACACCTGCTTTTATTATTTTGAGTTCAGAAAGCATGCTTTCCTGCTTAATTTTAAAGGTTCGGTCTGTTAGGTACGAGTCCAAGAGCTGGACATATTGCTTAGGGAAGTATCTTTTTAATTTCATTAGTAAACCCTCATGCCAGACTTTATCGAATGCTTTGGCAATGTCTAAAAATATCGCTGAGCATATTTTCTTTTCCTCGAGTGCTTTTTCTATTACATCTGTAATACGATGTACTTGGTCTACCGTAGAGTGTTCATTACGGAACCCAAATTGATGTGGGGGAATGAGTTGTTGATCGTGAATTATCGTCTTCATTCTTTTTAAAAATAACTTTTCTAACAGCTTTGCTATTATAGGTAACAATGATATTGGTCTATATGAACTTACATCGTTAACAGGCTTTCCCGGTTTGGGTATCATGATAACTTCAGCTGTTTTCCACAAAACTGGGACATGTTGTAACCTAAATGTTGCATTTATCAAGTGTGTAAGTTTCATAATGCCTTTCCTTGGCAACTGTTTAAATATCTTCCCACTAACTAAATCGAATCCCGGGGCCTTTTTTGGGTTAATATTTTTTTTTATTTCTCTAGACACTTCTTTGGAAGTGGTTAATGGGATATCTACCATGCTTGCAGTTGGTTATACAATTATCTATGAATCGCCATTCGGAATAACAGACATTTGGCATAATAGCTATTTGGCATAACGGCTTTCGTCGTCAGTCCTTTCGGCATGTTTGTTTTCGGCGTTGCGGGTTTGGTGTAGTGTCTTTCGGCGTGTTGGCTTTCGGCGTCGTGTCATGGTACCATTCAAAGTACGGTCCATTTTTAGCTACAACTTTTTCCTGTCTTTCTGGCAACAGACGGATAAAATACTTCCTCGTCCTTTGATGCAACCCATGAATCGACCCATTTTTTGATGTCTTCAAAAGAGTTGAAGCACTTCTCAGACGGCTAAGCGTCATCGATCGAATAAATGGTAATCAGAGCGGACAATGTCTGGTAAATACGGTGGGTCGGGTAGGACATTCATCTAAGTGTTTCCAAATAGTTTTTGACTTGTTTTGCAACATATGGCCGACCGTTGCCGTGATAGAAAATCACTTTATCGTGTCCTTCGGCGTGTTCCGGTCATTTTTCTTTTAATGCTCAGTTTATTTTGATCAGTTGTCGGTAGCGATTTCCAGTGATAGTTTCGCTTTGTTTCAGCAACACATAAAACTACGCCTTTCTGATCCCACCACACACCAGATGTTTTGCTTTAGCGTCGATGCTGAGATCAATGGTAATGCTTGACCGGGCATACATCTAACTTTTGTACACTTAGCATTCTTATAATGAACCCATTTTTCATCACCAGTGACGATATGATGCAAAACTTCCTTTCTTTTGTGCATTTGAAGTAGCTGTATGCATCGAGTAATGCCTCCAATTCTTCATCTTCAAATTTTTTTAGGCTGGTCCAGACGCTTCTTGTCTTCCGTATCAAAAGCACCACTTTTAAATCGTGGCATTCAATGCCCACAAATTAAAATTGATGAATCATAAACCACCATAAATCTCGGATAATAAACGAGGACTTTCAGCTGCCTATTTCTTCAAATAGAAAAAAGTTACGCTTCCCGCAAATTGCGTTTTGTTGGCACGAATCTCGACATACTCAAAGTTCAAAAAAAATATGATTTACGCTTGACAAAATTACACGCTCAAAATTTAGGCCTAATAATGGTGCTTTGCAATGAAGTTGATTGCAGCATGTACTAATCGCAAGAAATACTAATAACTCCATCTATTGTAAATCCTTTAAAATTAATTCAAAGCCCCGATATCTTACAAAGGGTAATCTAAATTGAACTACACGATGTTTTTTCCGATAAAATACAGAGTATTGGAAAAATTCAAATGTTATTGCTATTAGTGTAAAGTACAGATATGGCAGTTACCTAATAAATATGAGGTCGGCCAAATGCTCTCCACGATTCCGCTGACATGCAGCCATCCTTTTAGCAAAGTTTTTTACAATTCTCTCCCATAAATGCGACTCTATTTCAGCAATCGTAGTAGGTGTGTTAATATAAACCCTTTCCTTCAAAAAACCCTCCAAAAAGTCTAATAGAGTTAGATCGCAAGACCGATGTGCCAATCGATATCAGCCGTCTGGAAGATAACACGATCGAGAAATTTAGTTTCAAATGTTTGATTGTTTTACATGCAGTGTAGTATGTATCTTCATCTTGTTAAAACTACATGTCGTTCGAGTTCAAATCGTTGGTTGCATTAAAAAAAGTTAATTAGAATTTCCCGATACCGTACACCGTTGCCAGCCTTGTCCTCAAAAAAGTACGGACTAATTCCTTTGACCTACATTTTTGTAGATGCATTGTTTGCAAAATTGCAACAATTCGGATGATTCACAAAGCTATTTGAAGAAAAATAAGAAAAATTGGTGTTATCTAAAAACAAGTTTACAAATATATGGAATTTCTGTTGGTCTCCTCTGTAACGCGATTCTTAAGTTCGTTGATAAACTGGGGTTTGTTCCGATAAACTCTGTCTTTAAAATAACCCCATAACAAAAAATGACAGGGTTTAAACCGGGGAAATGTTGAAAGCCACTTGGTTCCATCTTCTATCTTACAGAGAGCGTCCAGACTTATAATTGTCTTCCCAAAGACTTCTGCAAGGAGGTCAATACCCGAATTCGATGGGCGGTGGCTCTATCTTGCTGAAACTAGTATTGGTTGACTTTTCTTTTGTCTATCACAAATGAAATAAATTTATCGAGAACTTTTGTGCGAAAAAGTCTTACTTTCGCATATTTGTGAGAAACAATAGGCAGAAAATTCCATAGTAGCAAATTACACACCATACTAACTTTTTCTGGATGCAATCGACAAACATTGGTCAAATGTAGGTTTTTGCTACTCCAATGTTGGTAATTTTGTTTGATGACATAGCCATCTAGTCATAAATAGGTCTTATCCGTAAAATAAACGTGATATGTTCAACTTTTTGGTCCGAACTATCTCCATGACCACTTTTGCAAAATCTGAATCTTTTGCAATATTGACCTCAGTCAGAAGCGTTTGCAATTGAATCTTATACGGAAATGGATGCAATTTCTGGTGAAAATAGTGTGCATACTCACACCGACTTGAACTGCACCTTTCTGTGTTAACTGGAAGTGTAAACAAAACACTAAACATTGACCTAGCTATAACTAACGACAAACATAACATTGGCCGAAAAGTTTGATCATGGTAAGACTCTTCTGTATGACGTAATAAAGACCCTGTACGTTTTTAAATGCCTATCTTTTGTTAAAATATGTTGCATAGTGCTTTATGAAATATTCAATTGCTGTAAACGACGACGAATTAACGTGTTTAGTTCTTAATGCACATTATTACTTACTCGAGCATTATTGCCACCTGAACGACCGTTAGTTTGTCAACAAGCATACCGCTTGTTTCAAACTTTTGCATTCAATCACGAATTGCAAACTCACTTGACTTATTATTGCATCCAAACAATAGTCGACCTCGCCTGCTTTAATAATAAACTTGAATGATATTTATGCGTTGCTGCACAGTGTACAGCGCCGTGTGTTTAGATACCATCTATACAAATACAAACTTTCAACGTTCACAGAACGCACATTGAGTGCAATTTAAATCCTAATATTTATTTTGGATCACCCTATTGAAGCTGATTTGTCTCTTGAAACTACGCATCACATTTTGCTTTTAAGAAGTTGTTCGGATGCCGTTCGTATATTCAAATTGTTTACCATAACTTCTTCACTGTGTCCTTAAATATCTTTGATCAAAGTTTTCTAGGTTTTTCCTGACACGTGCCATTTTAACATAATTTCTTTAAAATTCAGTCCCGTAGCTTCATATTACACGTCTATGCTAATTGAAATACTTATTTAAATGGTGGGAGGAGCAAAACAAAAAACAAATTTGCGTTATGTTACACTTATTTCAAATCGGACAAATTAAACATCTCAGAGTAACTGACTTCAATCACAAAGGAAAAGATGAAGCACAAATTCAAATAAATTGTTTTAAACCAAATAACTATAGCATTTGCCTTTTTCTACCTCAAAATTTTATAAATATTACAATAGATTTTTCAAATCAGTCTGCTTTGCCGTTAATTTTGTTTCTTAACCAACTATTTCACTCATGTTTTGTTATTATATTTATTATAATTATTATAATTGTATTTAAATTAATTAGATAAGATTATATTTGTTTCACAGATTGTTTTATTTTACTTAGCGCCAAGAAATACTTAGACTTAAGGTTGTCAAGATCATAATTTGTTAATATTTATCTTCAAATACAGAAGTACAAGAAATTTAGAATTTTTCAATGACCTCGTTACTTTAGTACAATAAGTATTTTTAATATTCAAATCATTAACTATTCTTTCTTTTGACGGACATATATGGGAAGGAAATACATAGCTTTTCTTTATTCTCAAGCAACTCCCTTTTATCAAATCGTGTCATCTTTACTAATTTGCAACAAATTTTAATTTTAAATAAAACTACTTTTTAATTGACTTTATGATTGGCTATACATAATCTTCGATTAAATATGGAACATTATATTTGACAAATAACTACCTTGGTTTCGGCTACAAATCTTAATTTTCTTTAGAAAGTTTTGGTTGCGATTTCGCAGATGTTCACACATCTGAGTTCGTTAGCCGTTTATTTTATTTTATTTTATTTATTATAGACTTTGCATTTCAGGCAATCCTCCAAAAAGAAATAAGACGGTGTTAAAACACAAGATCTTGCTGGCCAGTTGATGGCATTATTTGAACCAGGAAATTAGTGCAATTAATTTGGTGTTATTTGAGCTGACGCCGTCCTATTGGAACCACATTTGTTTCAGATCAATGTTTCCCAGTTGGTGTCAAAAAACTGAGTTATCATGTAACAGTAATGACTGTCACAGATACGGCATTATCAGCATAAACTTCAAAGCATATATTTCAATCAGTGACTAGTTGAGGTGCATTTGCTTTTCGTGAGTTAGGAGATGATTTTCCGAACACCAAATACGACTAATTTGTTTGTTTACGAATTCGTCGTGTGAAAATACGCCTGATCACTAAAGAAAACTAAAGAAACTGCATTGAATTTTATACGCATGAAGGTGCATGTCTTTAGTGAGTATTCGTTGAAATGTCTAACTCACAAGACCTTACTGATCCAGTTTCTTCATATTCTATAATCAATTTCCAGGTGGTTGGTTCATTGGTGCACTCTTTCGACTAACAATTTCACCGAGTTTTCGTACCTTTTCTGCAAAATTTTCGCCAAACTTGCAATGTGTTTTAACGGTAATAACTTGTTGACTTTTCGTGTAGCGTCCAATATTTATTAGTCGGAAAAATCGTAGATGATATCCGTCTGCATTAGAATGGTGGACCACAAAATAAAAGCGCAAAGTTTAAATTTGCTGTTCAAGTTGGGTCAACTTCAGTTTAATTATAACTATTCTACTTACATTTTTCTTTAAAAAGCATTAATACTCTATCAGCTATGTAAATTCTAAAGCCCCTGAATTAGGGCAATAGTGTATTGTCCTGAAGGTTACATTAATATCTCATACGCCTAAGGTTCAGTTATCAGCTAACGTTTAGTGTAAAAGCCCAGCAATAAATGGCTTTAAATCAGGAATGTGAAAATTATGACCTGCGATCCATTACACGCAAATATAAGATTATTACAAAATTAGATGTCACTTTAGTAAATGCATGTATTCTTATACAATAAAATAGTTCTTTTATGGCTTGAAATAATATTTGTTAAATTTAAAACTTCTAAGCTCGTTGCTTAACAATTTCTCCCTAAGCCGACCAGTTTATAGCCCTTCTCCACCATTATTCAACTCTTTTTTTTCCAAGTCGTCTATCTATTTCCTCCTAGAATGTCCCACTCTTTGTTTGCCCTCCATCCCCCTCTTCATTAGTTGGTTTGGCACCCTGTACTGGTCCACCCTTTGTAAGTGACCGAGTCATCTTAAATTCTATAACTTTATGACTTGCGTTATGCTTGGTGCATGCCTTAACTTTACTTTAATCACTTTTGTTATACGCCCACGTAATTGCCGATCTTTTGTCTCTGCACTTTTCTCTCTTTGTTTCTAAGAATATAAAGCTTTTTACTCTCTTTTGTCTACTTCACTTTCATCTTCCGAATTTATTAATATTGTCTTCGCTGCTGTACTGTCCTTTCTTCCTGTTATCATATATTGGCCTTCTTTGTGTTAAGGCACAATCCTCTCTGCCTGACTGGATGTTCGATTTCCCTTACCATTTCTTTTAGCTTGGAAGCTAATCTTACCAGCAGCGTTAAGTCATCGGCATTTGCTAGGTAATATTGGCTTTTGTTAACTGTGTTTCCAGCATTAGTTAAACAACATTGTTGACAGTAGATCACCTTGCCGTTAGACAACTATCTGACATTTCTGCATTATTTCTTATTTTGATTTTTATATGCTCCAGTGTCTTTTTGCTAAACGTATCAATTTTGCTGGTATATTTAGACTTTCTATATTCTCAAATAATCCTCTGCGTACGACTGCAATGCAGTCATAACTGCTTGTGATTATTAGCTTAAAGGTAAAACTGTGGTTTATAAAAAATTGGAAGCCGCTTTGGTATACTCTCAAAATGGTATCTGTATAGGTATCCAGTTTATTCTTTATTATATTGGGCATTATTCTGCATATCGCATCCAATAGGGCAACCCTCTATAATTACAACATTCCGCTTTATTTCTCTTTTGATAAAAAGGTACAAATACAGCAACTTTCCATTCTTAGAACGTCTTCCGACTTTCCATATTAATCTGATAATATCGGTGATGCCTTTTGTATCCTTTCCCCTCTATACTTTATGTATTTTGTTCTTATGCCATGTTTGCCTAGTGTCTTTCTATTCTTCTGTTTTTATATTATTGTAATTTTATATTGTTATATCTAGTTCTTCTGCAAACTGTACAAAGTTGTCGTTTCCAATTATTTGATCTTCTATTCCTAGGATTTGTTCATAGTATTTCTTACATCTCTAGATCGGTACTTTACTATAATTAAATTTCAAGTTTTGCCTTAACAATACATTGTTTTGTTAAACTATGAAAATTAATTGGAACAAATTAAAGGATATGATAAAAGCTAGATAGTACCATTAAATAAGAACTTCCAACTTGTAATTGTTTAGTCATAGATAGGTTAAAATAAAGTAAATCAGTTTAAGATACAAACTGGCGGAATTATTAAACAGATTAAGGTCTATTATTTAATATTTTTAAACACTGCAGTTATAAAAAATTGAATAAACTTGTTTAAATTTAATAAAAGTGTTCACTTACGACAAAATCGGCGAGAACACGTCTTCCATAAATAATATACATACACAAAAAGAAGGCAAATATAAGGAAAAGGTCTTTAGTAGATCAAAACTCGACAAGATCTCCATTTAAAAAAGAGGAAGAATTTGATAACTTACTAAAATATTGTCAAAAATAAAGACTGAAATGGCAGGTGTGAAGGCAACAATGACAGAACAGAGTGAATGAAGAATTTAAATAAATAATTCAAATAATTAAAGCGAAAAATAAAAAACAAAAAATAAATGCAAAAAACATGTAAAGAAAATAAAGAAATAAAGAATTAATAAACAGTTTAAAAAGTCAAATAGAGCAAATAGAAATAAAAAAGAGGAAAACTTTGTATTAACTGTATTGTTAATAGATAAAAATGATTACTGAAATAATGTATAACCTTACAGAAGAACGTAAAAGAATTAAAGCAAATATTAAAAGGCAATATGGTAAAAAAAAACACTTGCATGATAGAAATCGGAAAGCCTACAAGACAAAAAGATTATTATGCAAAACAACCACAAGCTAGAGCTTAAATGGTGCATTCATATACATGCATAAATAAATAAAACAAGAAGTTCAAGAAAAAAGAAAATGGAAAAAAGTTAAAATAGATATCGGTAGGGCAAATTACACCAAATCATTAAGAAAATCTAGAATGTGTATATAATTTTTTGGATAGGCTGCCGGAAATCCACTAGTGACAAAGATTGTACTTCCTATACAAAGCGTGTCAAGCTAGCGCGGTCATGTGGTTGACGAGTGGCCTACTTAGTCACTAAAAATAATTCAATACCTACGTTAACTTCACCAAGGGGTAATAATAGTGGTCGTCTAAGACACATCAGCCTGGATCAGAGGTGGTGGGAGGCAACCGGGCGAATATATGAGAGCCTTAACCTCTCAGTTTGCAGACCGTGCTCCCCGCGGGGGGGGGGGGGGTTATCATTATTTGTTATTATTATATAAAGTGTTTTAAAAAACGCAATTTAATTAAAAAAACATTTTATTTATTTACTTATTGGCAAAGTTATGACATTATTTAAACGGAAAATTAAATGTGGAATCGGAAATTTGACAAATGTCCTCCATAAAAATAATTTTAATAAAATTGCCATCAACTTCTTGATTCTCCAGCACCCAGCGTTTCAAATGTTTGTCTGGCTTTAGTTCCTGGGAAGCTAAATGTTGAATGGGTGCAGACACAGATATTTTGTTAAAATCAGCTGCGTAGTGCTTTTCGAATGTTCAGCTGCAGTGACCGATGGCACACTGAAGTTTTGGACGCTCCGTCACACTCTGAACGACCGGGACGAGATTAGCCTGTTTTTTGTTGTCTGCAACCAAACCTATTGGTTCAAGTTTCTCCTCTGATTTCTTCTTCCAAAAAAAGGCCACGTAATTTGGGAAGCACGGATTAGGCTGTTATATAATTCTGCGGAAATTAAGGCCTGAAGATAGGTTTGCTTATAAAGACTGCAACAAAAAAACTTGAATATTACCATGTCGAAATTAAATTAATCAAATCAATCACATATGTCATACAAACGCCTTTGGAGATGATAAAGTAAATTTCGTTCTTCTAAAATTAACGGCTAACCATATGTCCAGAATATTTTCGATATGGCACGACTTTATGTTTAGAAAAACAAAAAGTAAAAAAAAGAAAAGATTATATTTGTGTTAAAAAAAATTCAAAACACTTCTGGATGTGATCAACAGAATCTAACCACCATATTCTTATAGCTAAAGTCCGGTTTAAATTTATAAAACGGACACTCAAAAATTAGAGTATTACAAAGGCAGCAATAATTAAGATAAACAAGTATGGAAAAAAAGGTTTATAGATACTTTACTTCATGAAACGAATCAATAAAGGATACTGGCTATTTTGGTCAGGGGTGAAGGAAACGGAAGGAGCAAGATGTGGGGTAGGATTAATAATAAATCCAGACATGCTAAAAGACATTATAAAGGAAGAATATATAAATGAACGGATTTTAAGATTAGAAATGAAGCTAGTAGGAGAAGAAATATGGAGTGTGATAATAGCATACGGAGAAAACGAAGATGCTAGAAAAGAAGATAAAGATAAGTTCTTTGAGGAAGTACAAAGAGAAATAGATAATGGAGGAGAAAATGTAATTGTTATAGGAGACTTAAATGGGCGAGTAGGAAAACAGAATACAGGTATAGAAAAATACTTAGGGAAAGAAGGAGAAACGACCAGAAATAATAACGGGGACAGAATCATAGAAATCAGCACAGAAAACAATTTAGTGATCGGAAACACAAAATTCAAACATAAGGATATACACAAATTCACAAGAGTAGTAGAAAGCAGGAACGAGAAGTCAATTATTGACTATTTCTTAATAAGTAAACCAAAATGGAAAAAGGTACAAGACGTCAAAGTAACAAGACAAGCAGAGATAGGAAGCGACCACTACTTGGTAAAATGGACCTAAAGAATAAAAAGAAGAAAAAGAAGATAAGAGGAGAAAGAAATTAGTGGAAACTATAAAAACATATAAACTAAAAGAAACAGAGAACCAAAAAGATATAGGAAATTCTAACCAAAAAATTTAGAGCAAAAGATAATACAAAAGGGGTAGAAGAAAAGTGGGAAAGATTTAAAGATACCATACTAAATGCTGCGAGAGAAAGTTGCGGGACAAAGAAAATAGCTAATAAAAATATGAAGAAAACAGCATGGTGGAACGAAGATATAAAAGCAAAGATCAAAGAGAAAAGCAGGCATGGAAGAGATACTTAAGTACAAAAAAACAGATGACTACGAAAAATATAAAGAAACAAGAACAGAAACGAAAGCGGCGGTGAGAAAAGCAAAAGAAGAATCACGGATAAAATTTGGAGAAAAGATGACAGAAAACTTTCGGGAGAACCAAAAACTATTTTACGGGACCTTAAAACAACTTAGGAAGAAAAAGGAATATAATATGATGAACATAAAGGGAAAGGACGGAAAAATAATAACAGAAAAAGATCAAATAATGGAAAGATGGAAAGAACATTTCGAAGAACTAACAAAAGCAGAAAACAGTGCAACAGATGAAAAGAAAGAACTAGACGAAAGAGAAGAAATCGAAGAAATACAAGAGAAAGAAGTTAGGGAGGCCATAAAGAAAATTAAGTTAGGAAAAGCAGCAGGAAGAGACAAAATAACACCGGAAATGATAAAGTTTATGGGAAATGAAGGAATAACTAAATATACAGAATTGCTAAATGAAATAATGAAGACAATGATAATACCAAAGGATTGGAATATAGGAATCATACTCCCCATACATAAGAAAGGTGACAAAAGAGAATGTGGTAATTATAGAGGAATTACGTTAATAAGTGTATCCGCGAAAATACTGGCCAGAATAATTGAGAAAAGAATAAGAGACAGAATAGAAAATACAATAGAAGAGACTCAATGTGGTTTTAGGAATGGGAGAAGCACACAAGATTTAATATTCATCATTAGACAAATCAGCGAAAAATATATTAAAAAAGGAAGGGAAATACATATGTGCTTTATAGATTTAGAAAAAGCTTTTGACAGAATACAAAGAGAACAAATATGGAAAGCACTAGAAAAAAGAGGAATAGAGGAAAGAACGATAGGAATAGTAAAGCAATGTACAGAAGTAATAAAAACGTAGTAAGGACTAACAATGAAGAGTCACGAGAGTTCGTAACAGAAATAGGAGTAAAGCAAGGATGCGTGCTAAGCCCCTTGCTGTTCTGAATAGTGCTAGACGAGGCGATGAAAAATGCAAAGAAAAAGATGAAGAAGATAAAATTGGGATACTGGCAAATGGAACAAACAGAAATAAACGAACTCATGTTCGCTGACGATATGACGATAATAGCCGACACAGAAGAGAATCTACAATACAACCTAGAGGTGTTAGAAACAGAGCTACGGAAAATAAACATGAAAATAAACATAGCGAAAACTAAAAGTATGGTAGTGGCCAGAGAGAATATAACACACAAAATAAAAATACAAGAAAAACAAATTGAACAGGTAGAAAGTTTTAGATATCTAGGATCAATAATCGAGAACAACGGCAAAATGATAAAGAAATTAATGATAGAATGGAGAAAACAGGGAGAATCTACAATACTCTGAAAACGAACTTTTTAGGAAAGAAAGAAGTACCAAGAAAAATAAAAACAGAAGTAGTGAAAAAAGTGGTGAGACCGTCAATAATGTATAGTAGTGAATCGTGGTCTTTGACAGAAAAACATAAAATAAGACTAAATGCAATGGAGATGAGGTTCCTAAGAAGGATACAAAATAAAACGAAAAGAGATAAAATCCGAAATGAAACGTACAGACAAGACTTAAAGATAAAACCTATAATGGAAAAAATAGAAGAAGGACAATTAAGGTGGTTTGGTCATGTGTGTCGTATGCCAAAAAACAGATTAGTGAAAAGAGTGTATGAATCGCGAGTTCCGGGTAAAAATCAAAGAGGAAGGCCAAGGAAAACCTGGGAAGAAGGAATAAGAGAGGCAGCAGCAAATAAGGGAATAAACTGGGAAGGTATAAAACAAGTAGCCCAGGACAGAAAACTATAGAAAGAAAAGTATACAGCAACATAACAAACTCTTCTCCCACCTGCCTTACACCTAACGGTAAAAAGGGCATAAGGATTAAGTAAGTAAGTAAGTACTTCATGTAAAAGAAAAAGTGAACTACGACACATCTATTGAAGAAACAAAGAAATTATAAAGGACCGATAAAGCTTAAAAAGAGACAAAAATACTTTTATTGAAAACTTGACAGTGAGACAGCGATTGGCACCAGATTTGAGTAAACAAAGAATGTTATTGTATCATAAGAAAATGACTAAGCAATACAGGACGTACTGAGGAAGCATCATTAATGATAAATGCATTTTATGCTCATTTGTGCAGCAATTGCAACGTTGGAAAGAACAAAAACAATAATTAATTTAGCAAATAATAGTGTTCACATTCTCCTAGAAGAGCTCCAATAAATGCAGATTTCTCATCAAAAGAGAAGAATATAGATTAACGAAACGTTCCTGTCGACTAAAAGGAAATTATTATTATCAAAATCCCTAACAAAAGAAATTTACATAAACGTGAAAAAAACTAACGTAGTTATTAATAATGTGGTACAGAAAAAACCAAGTGGTTTTAAATCTAGTTAATGTTGTATAAACAATTCCAATGCCATCAGAATAATAATAAACCAACCACTCGAATGGCAATTGGCTTTTCAACTACGCTTATAGATTATCAGCGGATATTAAGTCCAATAACATAGAGTGTATTTGAAGGGTAGTCAAAAACACAGGACTTCAAGAGAAAATAATACGTCTAATTAAAGAAGGCTATTTAAATTACAATAGCAGGATATTAGGGAAGAGACAATTATCACGACTATTTAAGTCGGAGACCAAGGTTAGACAGGGATGTGTTCCATCCTCATTCATATTTCTGATAATTATGAGCTTCATATTAGCGAATGCTATTGAAGAAAAAAGAGTAAAGTGGGATTTTACTGGGGTGCCAAGAGATCTGGAATGGCGTCCATTATTCACAGACACACAAAATATGCAAGCAAAACTTAAGTGTATTAAGTGATTCAAATGGAGTGGGGTTGTAAATTAATAAAAAGGCTAAATTATTGACTATTAATACAGACCTGAGTGATGTAAAATTGGGCTACTACAATATCGTAAATGTTAAAGAATTTCTTCACCTTAGTAGTGTAGTATCAACAGATAAGGGAACATTAAGAGATATTCACTAAAAATAAGTAAGGTAAGAGTGTTGTTTCTAATTATGAGACAAATATGTGGAGCTGGAAATATTCATAATAAAACTAAGATAAAAATATTTGATACTACAGTACTAAAAATTTAGTGGCCCGCATGAATAACAAATAAAGATCTATGGTGAAGAACAACTGGGAATAGAAATTAGTAAAAGAAAATTTAGTTGCTTGGGATATACGCTCATGAATTATAGAGACGTCATGGGACATTACAATGTAACCCATAAGACAAATTAGCTAGAAAACTTGGAGGAGAGTAGTGAAAAAAGAACAGGTAAAACCATTGCTTAGTTGGATATTCTAGCGCAAGATAAAGAACAATTTATAGAATAATTCTCGTGTGTGGTGCACTTCTGGTACTGTTTAACAAGCTTCTTCATTCCTTCGAAAAAGAAGTTTTTCGGTTGCTCACTAAGCCACGTTTACACCGCTTACTGAACTTTACTACCCGCGCAGTATGTTCTTTAAAGGGTCGAAGATTAAGGCATCCACGCTCTGGATATGTTGGTCCGTGTGTGATGTCGATGGCCGACCAGAACAGCTTTTGCTCATTACACTTGTTCTCCCTTCCTTAAAGCTCGCTTTATGATGATGCATCATACTGTACCAAAATTTAGAAATGGATTATTGTAGATTTAACCCTTTCAGCGCAAAAAAACACAGTAATAATAAATATGTTGTTTCTCAATGGTGCAATCACTGAATAAAGCGGCCATACTTGTACCCTCGTTTCTCTCTGCCATATGACCGAACGATTGAATGCTGCGCCGGGTTAGCTACTCGTAATTTCTTGCGTACATGTTGTGTTGCACGACAGCGTTACTCTCCCGTTTTTACTGGGCAATTTTAAAATTGCCTTATTTTCATATATATTTTTTAAATTTATTTAAACAGATCAGCAACGTCGTGCTATACATGGTTTTGTTAACTATTGATTACATGTAACACTACTGTCGCTTAGGGATTGCCTATTGGCTTACCCGTTCACTGTTTAGTTTTATTGTTGTATTATTTTGGTTTTGTCACTACACTATACTTCATTATCACTACTATTATCGGTTGAAAGGAGATCTTGCGTCAGTTTACGTTTCAAGCGTTGATATATGTGTCTCATTCCTAGTGCGTAATGGGCTGCTCCTGCACAGTTTAAATTTTTAAAGAAGGTTGTCGCTAATTTTTTAATGTGTTCTTCTATGGTTGGGATATTTAGTTCAGCGTGTAGCTGGTGGTTCCTTATATACCATGAAGAATTTGTGGCTATTCGAAGAATCTTATTTTGTAGTGTTTGTGTTTTGCGGATGTGAGTCGGTGAAGCAGATCCCCATACACAGCATGCATACATTACCACTGGTCTAATTATTGATTTATAGATTAGCATTGTACAATCTATGTGTAGAGAATTTTTTCTGTTTATCAGTGGGTATAGTAGGGCTAATCTACTATAGCTTTCATTCAATTTGTGGTTAATATGGAAACCCCAGGTTAGTCGTTGGTCTATTATATAAGTATACTCCTAGATACTTAACTGGGCTATTTTGTGTGTTCCATGGAATTTCTTCATTATTTATTTGAATGTTGGGTATATCTTTGAGGCGTCGTAAGGTAAACACTTGGGCTTGACATTTCGTTGAGTTAAGGTTTGTGTGCCATTTTCCCATCCAGCTTGATATTGTATTTAGGCTGGATTGTAATTCATTTGATGCTTCCAATAGTTCGTTGCTCTGGGTAAGTAGCGCAGTATCATCTGCGTACGTAGCAATGGCTGCATTGTCTATTTGAGGTATATCATGGACGTAGATATTAAATAGTGTTGGGCCCAATATGGATCCCTGTGGGACGCCTGCATTGATAGGTCTAACTGTTGAGTACGTGGAATTGATTCTAACGGAGAAGGTGCGATGTGTGAGAAATGATCGTGTAATATGTATCAAATAATTTGGTATGTGGAGGCGCTGTAGTTTATAAAGTAGACCTTCTATCCAGACCCTGTCGAAAGCCTTAGCTATGCTGCTGTAGTATAAGCTTTATTTTCGTAGCCTTCTTCTGTATTCCATAATTCGTTGTAGTTGATGGGTCGTTGAGTGTTTGGATCTAAATCCAAATTGGAAATTTTCATATTGATTATGTTGTTTTGTTCTTATAATCCTACGTCCACTTACGGATTAAGGTACTACTAATAACAATTCTGATGTAAGAAATAGTCTTTCAAGATATTATTGATGTACGTTTTCCTTGTTTTCCTGATGTTTATTGTAGTATGTTCGTCGGTTACCTCTCTTCCGATGTTCTCTCCACATATCCATACCATTGTAAAGTGTGGGTTTCCAAATTCCTGGTAATTGGCAATTTTATTCTCATTTTCTTCATATTTCTTTTGTATACCGCTTATCTTTGCTTGCAATTTGTAGACTTCTTCTCAGGAAGTCAAATTCTGTGGCCCTTATCTTGTCCCTAATTTTTGTAGTAATAAGCCACGTTCTCTTTTACATATTATGCTTTGTACAATGCTTTCATAAATATGTTTATTTCTTTTATTAGAATTATATTCCATATAATTTTTTGTAGCATCTTTGTTGCCTTTTTCTGGTCCTGCTATTTTGTATATCTTTATCTAGTATGCCATTGCTTGTTATATTTGATCCTGGATATTTGAAAGTGTATTTAATGGTGTTGTGTCTTAGATGCATATCATTTTGTTCTTCTCCTATACACATATACTTTGTTTTGTCAAATTTTATTCTATTTCTTCCAAATTCTTTTCCTAGTAGTTCAATAATATATTTCATATCTTGTTTTGTTTTCACTAAGATTATCTTATCATCCACAAATAATAACGATGCATTACCGACAAATTTTTTATTCTTGGGACGTTGTCGTACGATTTTTCTAAGTCGACGAATGTCATATGCGTATTGATGTTATTTTCTTTATTTTTTCGATCACTTACTTATCTTACGCAGAAATATCCAAACATGCCGGAGAGTCTTAAGTCCGCACTGTTCTTCATTTTCTTCTACCGTATCTGCATGTATTTTATTTTTAATTACACTTCCAAATATTCTAGCTAGAGATGAAATAATGCTTCGTTCCCTAATGTTATCTATATGTGCGCAAATATTCTATTATTTATTTTATTTTGTTTTCCCATTTTTTCTTTATTGTCTGCCGATATTTCATATATCCTATTCTAGTGCACTGTGTATTATTTGTTTGCTAATTTACATTTTTTTTGTTTCCGTGGGTTTCCTTATTTCTTCACTTATTTCCTGTTTCCAACTTTTTATATTATCTTTTTGTTCTAAGACTCCGCATGTCGCTTTATGTACACATTAAACTACGTAATCGTATAGTTCTATAGATGTATAGTCTAATACCAGTTGAGTCGTTCTTTAAAGCGAATTTGATATAATTTTCTTATGCTTTAGTTCTTCTGTATTTAATTTAATTTCTATATTTTTTGTTCTTTATGTCATATAAATGATGATCTGTACCACACTAAGGTTATTTATATACTCTAACATTTCTTAATTTTAACTTTACGTTCTAGTCGTAAATTAATAATTGATTTTCATCTACTGGACGTTTGTTCTCACGTATATTTATGGATATCCTTGTTTTCAACAAATTATAATTTTATACTTGTGTCTGCCACCACTGTCATTCCTACTTTCTTTCAAAATCTTCCCATAACCTTACCATCTTGCTTTTCCAACCCTGTACTTAAGACCGCCTACAATTATAACTGTGGCATGTGTTTTGTTTATTCCTTCTAACATATTATCAATATTGTTGAAAAATTCTAAAGTATGTTTCTTATTGAGGTATTTAGCTTATCGTATAAAAGCAGAATTGTCCTTCCCCACCGATATCCTACAAGGCTACTTCCATTAGAGTGCAAATTTCCACCCAGGGGGTGTTTCTTTGTAACGATTTTTTTTTATCCTACTACCGACAACAACTACAACGAACTACGTAATACACCCATCATTTTTTGCAGTTTCGGATTTTTCCTAACTTTGTAGATTTATTCAACAATATGTTATACCGAAAACCACTTGTTCAACTTTTATAGCTATGTAAATATGTTTGCGTATGAATATTACTGTATCAATTTCCTACATCCATAACAAAACCCTTTCTCTAATTAATCTAACTAATTTTTTTTAAGTTTTGAGATTTGCTAATATTTATTTTCATTATTAAAATATTTGTAGGAATTGACAAAAACTGACTTGAAAAGTTTTGTGGTGTGTCCCGCATCATTACAAATTGTGCTGGCTATGATGAGTTGTGGAGCAGATGGAGAGACTTGGACGCAAATTGCTAAAGCGCTCGGTATTGTCGTCGATTCTAAATACACCGAGGAAGTGTTTAAACAACTATCGCAGTCTCTCAAGGAAAACGAAAATTACAATATCAGCACCGCCAACAAGCTCTACTTGAAACCCGACTTTGAAATTAGCGAGTATTTCAAAATCGCCGCTCAAGACTTTGATGCCGAAGTTGAAAACATCGACTTTGGTAAAAATGAAGAGGCTGTTGCCAAGATAAACGGTTGGGTCGAGCAGAAAACAAACAACAAAATTAGAGATTTATTGCAGCCTGGCGATGTCAGCGCCAGTACCCTTACTGTCGTAATAAACACAATGTTCTTCCAAGGCCAATGGCTAAAGATGTTTGAGAAGAGCGAAACTACAAATGGCGTATTTTATATTAATAGGAATGAACGGAAAGAAGTTGAAATGATGAGTATCACTAATTGGTTCGTGTACGATGAGAACGATGATCTAGAAGCTGCTGTCTTAGAACTGCCTTATGTAGGTTTCGGCGTAACAATGACTGTTGTTTTGCCGAAAGATATGAATGATTTGCCATATGTGGAAACCATGCTCCTTTCATCGAACGCTTTCCCGAAAGGCACTGATACAGTTCGTGTAGAGGTACATCTACCTAAATTTAACACGGAAACCGTTGTTCATTTTAAAGAAGTACTACAGGCGGTAAGTTATGCACTAGTAAAATTAATTCGTTACTCACATCCCCATTGTTTACACTACAGCTAGGTGTTTCAAACGCTTTTGATAGTTCTGCAGACTTTAGCAAAATTGGAGAAAACAATGAATTCCTAAATATTGGTGACATATTTCAAAAGACCATCATAGAAGTGGATGAAAAAGGAACCACCGCTGCTGCAGCGAGTGCTGGTAAGTCTTGTCATTCTTCATGTAAAATTATAATGTTATAATTTTTTACGCTCACTATGTATATACATAATGACACTATGTCCTTCTGCTTACAACCTCGAGTTGTACTGAGAACCTCACAGTTAGCAGAAAGAGTAGTAACAAAAATCACTTCGTTTGGTCACTACACACGAAGTAAATCGACAATTAGTTAGCGTTTACCATAATAATGGTGATGCTCTAACAACCCGTGTGGGAGTATAGCCTGGAAATTGAGAAGTTGAGGCTTGCATACATTCTCCGGTCGTCGTAGACCATTTCTGACATAGACCGCGTCTTAGGCGACAGTTAACGTTTTGTGTTTATTTATTACTGCAGTCAATACTTCATCGTAAAAGTTATATTATTAAATCGTGTCATTACGTATGTACAGGTGGGTATAACTCCTCCTTAATACATACAACTTATAAGACATTCTGTTTACTCTTTGACAGACACTATTGTATAAAAGTCTTCTTTCTTAATTTACAGTTATCGCAGCGGGCTCAAGTCTATACGAAAACAATACGCTCAAGTACTTTAAAGCCGATCACCCATTTTTGTACTACATTCGCTCAGATAAAACAGGCGCTATTTTATTTATGGGTCGGTACCTTGGGTCATAAAACATGTATATTACTTCTATTCCAAATCTTGTGTAAAGTAAATGTATTTTTAAAACAATATTTTGAAAATAAAAAATGCCAAACCCGAAATCCACAAGGTTTTTTTACGTTACAATCTTAATTTAAGTTGTGCGTACAAGCTGTGTTGTAACATATTAATGGCCGTTTATACAACATATACAATAAATAAAATTGTTTTCGAGAGCTTAAAATTGTTAATTTAACCAAAACATAAAAAAAACGAAATAAATTTCAGCCCAAGTCTCTGAATATAATATTTGAAGGAAGTAAAACAAATCTTAACCAAGACCTTGATGTTGATATCTACTTTGTTATTGACACTGGGAATCACTGAGACCAAAACTCTAACCTTCTTCTTCGGTGACTTGGCAACGATAGTGAAGGTCCTATGTTAGACCGCTCTAGTATCGCCTTACAGAAATATGAGAATTTTCGAGTGCTTCTGGCGGGCGCCCCTGTCCAGCTCGTAGTCGAAAAGGTTACGACAATCCCAACTTTCGTAGCCTTTTCGACTTTTTTTAATGTTGTAGAACAGGTTTTGAGCGCTCTAGGAGATATACTACTGGATTGTTGATACATCGGTGTCATGATGGTTAACTGTGTCCCTGATATACTAGGAAGCGCCAAAGTTCGACCATAGGACCCGGTTCTGCATCACCTGGAACTTGTTTATGTGTGCTTTGCACAGTACACCCAAGCGAGGCAAGCATACATCATTATCGGGTGGATGAACCTTTTATAAATCGTTACCGCCCAATCTATATGCGGCTTCCAGGTAAGTTTTTCATCCAAGATCTGAGTCTCGCCAGGTCTGGTAGCCGATGAAATGGAGAATAGAACAGCGAAACTTTTCTCGGAATTCACTCCTATTCTCCACTTGTTGCACCAAACTTTGAGTGAGTCGAGCTTCTTCTGAACCTCTAGATCGCCATAAATGGTTGTATTTGACAGCTCCTCTGCGTTGTCTGTACACTAAGTCATCGTCGTCAGACAATAGAAGTTGTACATCAACGGAGACAGCACCGAATCTTGGGAGACGCTGCTGTGTCGAAGGCCCTGGTCACATCTAAGAAGACTGCAAAAAACTTTTTCAGGAAGCCTTTCCAGATATTTTCTACTACCCAGGAGAGTCGAAGAGTGGTGGAGTGGCTACAGGGAAATCCAAACTGACTTTATGGAACCAGTTAGAGATCTTTGAATGCTGTCTGTAGCATTCCACCAGTTTGTTCATGATAGCAGAAGTCTAATCGATCGATAATCATGGAAAAACGTGCCGGTCTTCCCAGGCTTAAGAAACATCACATCTGCGACTTCCAAGAGCGTAAAAACGATAGCTTTGGAAATTATGGTTACGCAAACGAATGACTTCTTCAGAAAGTTTATAGCACTCGGTTTGAAATGCCGTCAGGTCTAGGTGCGCAGCTTTTTCTAGGCCACGGGCTCCAGGCAGTCGGAGAACTTCTACGGTCCATGGTGATTAGGCAAGATCAACGTCTGTGTAATGTAGGGTGGGCCAACGCTCCAGACTTAACGAACGCCTGTTACGCAAAACCTTAACCATCTTACATAGGCTATTGTCAGTCACGTCGAGAACCTCCAACTTGACTGCTGCATCCAGTTTTCAGTAATCCCGCTGGTCATCAGTATGGAGACTGCTGCTCACTCTTTTAAGCCTGGTTATTCTCTTAGATCTGCTTTTTTAACTCCGAAGGCAGAAGGTCGTGTCCATCTCCGGTGAGGACCGGGTTGGTGACAAACGCGGTATGGTTCCGGATGGAAGCCATAAGATGGCGTACTGTCTCCTATAAGTTTTTGGCGAAATATATGGTAAAGTTGGGTCCCATGGATTTCTTGGAAAGGACGATAAAAGTCGGCAGAAAAGATGCAGAAATTAAAGAATACGTTGTCCACACTCTCTAATACTGGCAAGGTAAAAAGAATGGCTGTCAAGCTCACTAACGTTTTTTAGGGTGTACTGTATGGGGTTGTCTTTGAATATTGCGATATCAAGGACGTCACAAGATCGATTAAGATATAGTAGAAGAGCTCAAGAGAGTCTAGCATCACTAAGTCGCCGGGCTGAACGTGGCTATGCAGCGTTCTGCCGTTGTTGTTTGTTATTTGAGGATGCTTGAGATGTTCTGACAGAGCCGTGGCAATGTCCTCCTCGAATATGATGTCTAGGATACAAGAAACCCACTTATGTAAACGTAAATATCCTTGACTAAGAAGATACCTGGTACTTCTAACCTTTGTTCTTTAGGAAGTCCTGGCGTTAAAAGTTAATGTGTTGTTTCAGGCATTTCCAAAGTGGCAAAAGTCCTTAACATGCCAAGGATGGCTATGATGTCATTGTTGCAGTTGTCACTTAGGATCTTAACGGCGTTGTTAGTGTCGATTGGCGTCGAGGAAAAGGAGAAAGCATCTGCACTTTAACTCGACGACTTAAACTTCTGCTTTTCACTGGGGTTAATCTGCGAAACGCTGATATATTCTAAGTCGCTCTCCGACAAGGGAGGTTGAGTTGACTTTTGAGCACTGATGGTAGCTTGGCCAATATAAGTACCGACTGAAAAACGTCCACAAAGCACGAAAAACATGTCTTACCTCATGCTCTGCTAGCACGCGAATGATTTCGACTTGAAACATCAAGTTAAAAATGTTAACTTCTCTTCTTCTGTTTCTCCTTCCTATTTATAGCGTTAAGTCCTCTATACATCTCTTATAGGTGTGACTATTTCGTATCAATCTTCGTAGTTCTCCTATTGTTTTTCTTTTTTAGCTACTTGCTTAATATTGTCTACCCTCTCGACTCGGAATCTGCCTCTTGCTCTTCTCCCACTAGTCCCTTCTTGGATATTAATTTGAGGTACTTCTGGATGTCCATTCTAATAAAATATTTAAACTATTTTGGTTATCTCTTGTACTAATAGTGGTTAGCTCTTTTTAATTATTTTCCTGCTATTTTTAACTGTTCACAGGTATTTGATCTTCGCTGCTGTAAATTTTGGCAACGGCTCGAATAACCTAAAACAATCTTATCACCTGACCTTCAGTTCAACAAACAATATTTGACACAGACACCTTAGTTTCATAAACCAAATTTTCCGTATTGCACTCAATTAGTGAAACAACATCACCAACATCGTTGTCAAATAATAATATAACTGATAAACCTAAGATCTTACAACACACGGCATAAATTATCAAAATATAATTTCAGATATCAAATCACCGGCCATCAGAGATCTCTTCAAAAACTACAAAGGTAAGAAATTAAAGATTTAACTAAATAGCATGTCCGACTACAGAAAGCTTACTAAATTTTACTGTAATCATAAGGTCAACCACTATAGATGTATAAATTCTGAAAACACCAACATTTTAGCAGTAACTCGCAATGTCCTAATTTTTACAACCGAAGAAATAAGCTTTGACCAAATTAGTGAAAGTGAAAGACACAGTCATTAAACTTACACAATTACTTATTTATAAATAATATAAAATGCCAATCACAGGTAAAAAGCTAGCAATATATTTAATCTGAGCAGATTATATTATTATGTGATAAGGAACACAGTGGAACAACACACTATCAACTAATAGACTGCATTAAAAACTATCTCATTTATTTTCCTTTACGTAAAATGCTTCGAAAATCACCACTTCTCTTAATGCAAAGAACAAGGACTCGTAGTCTGCTCAAACATAGGATATTTTTATGTTAGAAGTTACAACACACATGTCTACCCCATAGTCAGACCTTTAAAGCCCAGCTAACTGAAATAATTACTACTAACCCATGCATCTATCCCCACTTCTCTCAGACGACCAATCCTAATCCAAGCTACTAAGAACCAATAAATCCTAACTTTCTACTATATAATTTGCCCAAATTTTTATAGAAATAATTACATTTTATAAACAATTGAATACATTTTTATGCTATTCCAAATGGGCGGAAAATAACATCAAAATTTAACTATCATGTCATTTCAATTTTAACTAGACAAAATAGATATAGCGTATCACAGAATCACGCCTCATGTCAAATTAAATTTACAAAACTAGGACATCATAGCTATCAGACAAATTGAATTACAGAAGGAAGTTGGGGAGATTCTGCAATAATAATTAAGTGTAATTTAGTTACACTTACAAACATTACACTCGGCAAGTTTCAGCTTGTGTGTCACCCAACAGTCAGGTTAACTATAATATAACGAACGCATTTATATCTGTGAAAGTCAATACCCCACGCTTTTAGTTGTAGATATTAATTGCAAAAACAAAAATTGAAGATACAGAGCAGCCAACTCTAATAGAGTAGAACTTAACGACTTCACTTTCTGATTTAGTGTTCTAGTCGCTGCTCCCCTACTTCTCGCATAGAACATGATCAACAACCAAAAATACCGGACATCATTTTATTTAATAATAATTGCAACCCACTAATAATTCAGATAGTACTGACAGAAATCGATTCTGATCATCTCTTCTTTATATTTATCCATGATCATTCGATTTAAAATTATACCAAACCTCTAAAAATAATCAATGGGCCCATTGGTTAGATTTTTTAATTAAAGAGAGGATTAGGAATCTTCCTAGATACCCGAGCCTAGGTGTTCGAGCGTGTTGGGGCATGTTGGATTCAGACACAAAGCGTCCGCCCACCAACTAAACCCATCTACCTCTCTCCCTTCGCCCGTGATCCCCACCCGGAACCGCGTAAGCATTACTTCAGGTGGGGGGGCGACATATCATTCTATGTCGTTCTGTCTCTATGTCGTATTAGCTTTGTTCATTATCTACCATATTGCTGAGTATAGAGGTGCACATGTTGTTAATTGCGTCCCAGTTGGTTTCGTTTTGTAGCATTAGTCTACATATATTTTCGGGAGTAATTTCGGCTTGTACTTGAATTTGAGTCTCTTATCTTATTTTCTGCCATTGGTGGTATATAAAAATCACATGCTCCACGTCTTCCATAACACTGCAATATCTGCATCTGTCGTCCTCGGTTTACGCGACTCGTTTAAGATCAGCTTTGAACGCCTCGCGCCCACTAAGGACTTGGTCAGGTAATAATTTAATTGTCCAAATTGTCTTTCTTTCCAGGGATTAATCTTTTCGTCCATCTGCTTATGTTGCTTCCTTCCCATCGCCTTTACCAGTTGTCCATCATGTTGTTTTCGTTGAAGTTACTTTCGTCTTTGCTTGCCCCATGATTGTAAGCTCTAAGTTTGGCTAACAGGTCCATAGGAAAGATCGCTGCCATCATCTGCAGTGCATCCGTTGATACGGTCCCATATGCGCAGCAGATTTGAATTAGCGCGAGTCTTTGGCCACTTATTAGCGTGTTCACTTTTTTTTTTCTCTAGACCACCAATCCATATAGGTGCTGCGTATAGTAGGACTGATATGGAAACTGCTTGCTGTTTTAGGTCCGCTTATTCTTGGCATTATTCTGGCTATATTATTAGATGTTATTGTTGCTTTCTTAGGAGCCATTTGTATGTGACTTGTCCATGATAGGTGATTATCTAATATAACTCCTACATATTTTATTTCTTGCTTTGTAGGTATGTTTATCCCTAGTCAGTAAATTTTCTTTAGGGTTGGTTCTCTTCCGCCTGTTATCGAGATTGCCTCGGTTTTGTGCGGCGATAGTTCCAGATCATAGTTGGTAGTCCAAATGGCTACTTCTGTCAATACCGCCTCTATTTTATTTTAAGTATTCTTTCTCGCTTGTCGATTATAACAGCAATAAGATCGCCTGCAAATACTACCAGTTTACATCCCGAAGGTACTGGTGGTTCTAGTATTGAGTCATAAAGGATGTTCTATAGTAGAGGTCCTAAGACGAACCCCGTGGAACACCACATGTTGTCCCTATATTTTTTATCTACCGATCGTCTAGATAGTTCTTGATGATGTTTATCAGTTTACCAGGGGTTCCTCGGTCGTACAAGTTTTTGACGTCAAAAGTGATTGCGACACAGTACTCTTTTTGTCTCCAATTTCCCTCCTTGGCGCTCTGAGCATACGTTGTTACCGCTTTTATGGCATCGATAGTTGAACGATCTAAAGCCATATTGTTGCTCCGAGAGCTCTCTTCTTACGTCTATATCCTTGCTTAGCCTGTTTTTGATTATTGTCTCATATAGCTTGGCTAGAGGATTTAGCAAGCATATGGGTCTGTATGCCGTTTCTAGTGGATTACCTGGTTTGGGTAGCTACTTTCTATTCTGTTAAAATTTGTTCTCTTCCCAAAGTTCATTGAGAGTACTCGTAAAAGTTTCCGGGCTAGCCTCTACTGCAAGTTTGACCACTTCGGGCGGGATTCCATCTGGTCCCGCTAATTTGTTGCTCTTAAGACTTTTAGCGGCGCTTTTTATTACATCTATCGTTATTTTGTTTGCTTCGTCAGTGGAATTGTCGTATATCTATGTATTTATCGTTCTGGTTAGAAAAGTTCCCTGAGTATGTCAGAAATTTCTGCAGGGTTTGCGAGTGAGAGTAATTTTTTTCCGAATTTTTTGGCGACTATTTTATACCAATCGCCCCATACGTTGTTGTCCACTTCTTCTAGTATTTCTTGCCATTTTTTTTGTTTTTCCCTTATAATCATGATCTTATATGCTTTTCTGTTTTCTTTGTATTTGTTGTACTTATCAATTATAATGTCCATGGAATTTTTGTTGTTGACGCATGGCCACTCTTTTCTCGCTTTTATACATAGATTTCTAGATGTAGCTACTTCGCTGCCCCATCAATATACCGGCTTCTGTTTCCTGGACTAATACGAGGTTTTAAATTCGCTTCGCAGCTTTTATTAATGATTTCCGTTAACTTAGCAGGACTTGGACATGTTGATTTGTTGCTAAGAAATATCTTTAGGTGGTTTTTGAATTTTTCTGTTGCTTGTCGGCTGTATATCCAGCCCGTCGGCTTGTTGTGGTTGTCTATATTTATGTCTGCTATTCGGAATAGGATGGCACGGTGATCGCTTAGGGTTTCCTTGTCCATTACTTTCCATTCGTATATCATTAGTACTGGTGAAAGTTATGTCGAGAACGCTGCATGCTGTTCCTCTTACAAACGTTGGCTCTTTACCGATGTTTGCGACAATTTGATCGTTCTGAGCGACCCAGTCCGTAACGTATCTCCCTCTTTCATCTAAGGTGTGCGATCCCCAAATCGGGCTTTTTGCATTAAAACCCCGATTATTATCATGGGTCTGGGTTCTTTTCTCCTTATCATCTTTAGGATGTTCGTAGCTTCGTTTAGGTATGCCGTAAAGTCTTCGATAATTGTGTTTGGGGATATGTAACAGGATATTACATGTCTTCTTACTTTTCCCTTTACTATTCCTTCCCTTGCATCTGTGTTTGTAATTATGTCTCTTCTAGTGCATATCGCCGCGTCGCGTTTGTTGCCCGTGATCCATCTCATACGGTTGGTAATGTATTTTTTATTTGACTCAGCTACTAGTATGACATCAGTATTAGTAATCGATGTCAGCCGGCTGGGGGTATCACGGGCTTCTTTGCTTCTATTTACGTTTATTTGTAAGATTCGCAGCATTGTTGGTTGTCTTGCTTGTTGCTGTACTGTCTTTATTATTGCTACATAAGCCTGTACCATTTTCTTCTTCTTCGCTTGATTGGGTACTGGTGTCCTGGTCGTCTGCATACGTTTGATTCTATGCTGTTTTTTGAGTTCGGTTATCGTTGGGCCGGCCACTTCTTTGGGGTCGTTTTTTAATTTGCGGCGACTTCTCTGGTTTTGGCTTGAGTTATCTTTCACTTGGTTTAGTGCCGTTCGGAATGCTGCGCAGTTGAACGTTCCTGCAGTGCCCCTTTTCATCGCAAATCGGGTAAGCTGGTAGGTTTGGGCAGGATATGCTCAGATGTCCTTCTTGATCACATTTGTAACAGTTATTGGCCCGATTTGGTCGTTTGCAGGCCTACAGTTTGTGACCATAGCACCAGCACTTGTTGCATCTATTTAGGTCAACTCTTTTTTGGATAGTACAATTTACCATGCCGATCCTAATAAACTTCCGGTTTAGTCGCTAATGCACACTTGTTTTCGGAACCCGGACGCTTACAGTGGCGGTGTTTCTGGCTCCGGGCCGTATGGCTCTGCCAATAGCTGTTTGAAGGAGGTCTTTGGGTATTTAGCTCTCGGTCACTTTTATGTCCATTCCCCTGATGTATATAATTTCACTGTTTCTAATTGTGTCGATATTTCAAACTTTTAGGTTCGCATCCTTCTTTATTGCTTCTTCCAGTTTCTCGATTTTGTCAGTTTCTTTTGTGCATGTTATTAGTAGTTTGACCTCCTTGGTGCTGCATATTGTTTTCACTATGTCACTTGGATTTTCCTCTTTTATGTTCTCTTTAATACTTTGGAGCACCTCTTGATAGTTTTTCTCCCACCCCTCTACAATCATGGCATAGGTTGCTCGTATTCCTTCTGCTTCAGGTCTCTTACGTATATAGCTATTTTATGGTTGGTGTTTTTAAATATGCATTGTATCAACTTCTTAAGTCTGTTGGCCTGCAAGCCATCTATAGTGTGTAAGGCAATTCTCTTAACATGTTTGACTTAACTTCTCTTAACTTCATTAGTTTGTCCCATATGTCCTTTTCGTCCTTTTATGGGTAATTTTTACCAATTGTCTTGAGCTGGTTGCTACTGTGCTGCTTTCTTCACCTTGGATGGAGATTCTTTGGTCGAGAATAACAAACTCGTCAGATAAAGCCAGTAAAAACGACGCTGTTTAGTGCTACTATCAGTGAGTGTGTAACTGTGTTTTCTGTTTTGCTCATTGCGTTTCGCTGACTGTATGTGTCTGCTTCTTGTTGTCTGTCTCCGATATTACGTGCCTCCGTGTCTGTTGTTTTAATATTTTCTTTGGTTTTGGTTTTAAATTGTTCCTCCATTACTGTTCCACGAGTACGGGACGAAAATCGGTCGCTACCAAGGTGACGCCCATTTCTGGGGGATGGTTATCCTCCTTTTTATAAGGGTGTTGTCCTCGTAGACCGGCCAATTAAAGCAAGCCTCCGGATCGCGAGTCCCCAGGCAGCGTACCGTAGATACGCCCTCCTGAGGTTGTTGGAGCATGAGCCGCGGTTACGGTATTAAGCAAGAGCCTGGCGTTCAGGATCCCTCCGGGTACGCCAATTCCCGTTGCACAGAGTGTCTCCTGAAGGGTAAGCTGTCCTTAGCTTTCCTCTCGCCCTCGATCTTACCGGCATGGATGATCCTGCTGGAGGACTGCGCGTCGAAAAAACTGCTAATTTTTTGAGGCGATCCACGCATCGATCCAATTTTTGATTTCTTCATAAGAACGTAAATGTTGATCAGCCAGGTCGTGTTCCAATGATCGACACTAGTGATAGTCAGAGAAAACAATGTCTGGAGAATACGGCGGGTTCGGTAGAACTTTCCATTTCAACATTTCCAAGTATGTTTTGACCGACTTTGCTACATGGAATCGAGCATTGGCATGCTACAAAATCAATTTATTGTGTCTCTCGTTCTATTGCGGCTGTTTGTCTTTCAATATTCAGCTTAAATGCATTAATTGCTTTCGATATAGGTCGCCTGTGATTGTTTCAGACGGTTTTAGCAGCTCATAATACACTACGCCGAGCTGGTCCCACCAAATACAGAGCATGACTTTGGAGCTTTAAATATTCGGTTTGACCGTTGGCGTGGAAGCATCGCCGGAAAGTCCTCATGAATTTCTGCGCTTGGGGTTACCGTAATGAACCATTTTTCTTCTCCAATCACCAACCGTTGCAGAAATCCCTTCCGTCTTTGCCTTTCAAGCAACTGTTCACAAGCAAACAAATGCAGTTCAACATGTCTTGGTGTAAATTTATGTAGCACCCAATTTCCTTGTTTCTGAATCATTCCCATGGCTTTGAAGAGTTTTAAAATGGCTTGTTAAATCACTTCTAATGATCCTGTCAATTATTCTTGCGTTTAACACTAATCTTTATAAAGTAATTCCTCCAATTTTGAACCTTTTAAAACCTTCTCTCTTCTACCGCCATGCCGGCCTTTGATATCAAAATCATCTTTCTTGAAGCGTTGAAACCACTCACTAAACGTTCTTTCACTAATAGTGGTCTCGCCATAAACATTTGAGAGCATTCGATGAGCCTCATCCGCAGATTTCTTCATATTGAAGCAGAAAATTAAAATCTATCGCAAATGACGAGAATTTGGCTTGTAAACTGACATTTTCAGTAAAGAATAAGTTTACGATACGGACACAAATCGACTAATGTTTCGATGGAGTTATTTTAACAAATGTCAAAGCTTATCATATAACATCTAACATTCTACATCTGTTTATTTCCATCACTACTTACCGCCTAAAGCCATCTATTGAAAAACGGCGGAAGCAAAGTTGTACATCGTTAAAATATCTTGATTCAGAGGACCCCCAATTTACAGACAACTTAAGCTCATTTCAACACTTAGACATGAAAGGCGAATTCACTTAGAACTATTTCGTTGAACCTAGAAACGAGTATTTTTTCTATAAAATTCAATTTTTTTTGACATAGTCTCCTTTTAAGTCCATACACTTTTTCCAGCGATGCTCTAACCTCTTTAATCCGTCCAAATGGTGTGAGCCAATGCGTTTGAACCGTTTTTTTAACAATTTCTGCCTTTAACTGGCCCAATAACAATACGTAGTACGCCCCCTTTATTTTTTTTCCTTTTCTTAAGTAGTACATAAACATCACATTCTGCCTATCCTAATAATCAATCACCATCACTTTCCCGGCCGATGAAACTATACAGTCCACTGTTTTGACTGTTTCTTCGTTTCAGGAGTGTAATGGTAGACCTAAGTTTCATCGGCAGTGTCTACTCATTTTGTTAAAACCACATAATCAGAGCCTTGAAAATGTTCATTTGAATGAATTTTTGGTTTAAAATGAGCAAGCACGAGACTCAACGCTCGAACAGCTTTATCATGCCCAATTATTCAGTCGATATATGACAAACGCGTTCTTTAGATTTATAGCCACAGCCTCTGTTATCTCTCTAACCTTGATTCGACGGTCGTCCAACACCATTTGGTGAACTTTTTCGATATTATCGGTGGAGGTTAAAGTTATTGACCGTCCTGAACGCTCATCATTAACCACGTTTTCAGCTGCCCATCTTTTTACGGTGGCAAATGATGTTGAACAGTCCCCATAAACGGCGTCTAACTCAATTTTAATTTTCGTAGGCGTATTGCCTTTTAAATGTAAGTACTTAATTAGGGCATCATATTTGATTTCTTTTATTTTTACAAAAGCACTGACATCGTCCGATACAAAAGACTGTCAAACAACTACTAAGCATCCAAAATGGCTGAAATTTTTACAGGTACTTTTCAAAGCATATACGATTGTAGTAGCAGAATGGTTTTGATGAATAGGTCTATTTTCATGTTGTGGCTCAATACTTTTCAGCCTGTTCACGTATTTCGACGCCATTCTTACATATTCAATATGTGTTTGAAAATCACAGAAATAATAAAAAGAGTTTTGAAAATCAAATGCATGGGCTTACAACATTTTTAAATATAACGTATCTGAGTAGATGAACTAATCTACAGATGATAATAATAAACTCCCTTATAAATAATTTATATCAAATAGTACCTTCCGAGGTCAGGTAAACATCTCTGCAATGTCAAAGTTGATGCTCTTTAATAATCAATTCTAGGCTGCAGTTTGTTTAATGGTTCCATGTCTAATATTCCTACATTATACAGTGATTATTATTCAGGATCACTACAAACACACAAACAAGTCTGGACCAACTTAATCAATATCTCTATACTTGACGAATCATCAGTAAATGTGAACTCAAAATATTCACGTTTCGCCGACTTCTAGACCCACTAGGTTTAACTATTAGTTATTCCTTAATCCAATTGGATCCAAAAGATAGAACAATACGATACCTAGGCATATACTTAGATTTCACTGGAATTTACTCATTAACAAAAAGTTATCTGAGATTTACGCCAGATGCATATGTAATATTCAATGAAAGGGACGCGGTGGCTCAGATGGTTCAACCAGTTGGCTCTGTCCTCAAGCCGGCGCGCGCGAGTTCGTGTCTCGCTCAACCCATGGGTGTGTGTGAATGTTCTAGCATTTAAGTGCATGTTAATGGGCACAATAAGCCCTTGAGGCTGCAGTGCCTGTAAGTGCGCCAAAAAAAAAGTCAATAAAAATAATTTACATTTACATTCACATTTTGATACATTAAGAGGGCTTTCTCTGGATTGCGACTCTCCGTGTCATATATTATATTAGCTTTAAGTATCTAGTTTAAGGGCTACATTTGTTATATTTATAATCCTTTCTGGACTGATTGTATAATTTGCTATGGTGTCAAATAAAAAAAATGTAATACTAACAAGGGAAGGTTCCCAGGTGTCAAATCTGGAATTGAATAGAAAGTTGTTTTTTGTGCTTAAGGTGTGTGGTCTTTTCTGACATTAGACGTTAAGACCACTTTAAGGTTGATTAAAGTTTAACCAACCTGCCAATGTTTGAATAACATGACGCTTGTTGAGCTATCACTTCAAGCGAGGCAAGGTGGCGCAGTGGTAAAGTACCGGACTTGAGTGCTGGAGGTAGCTGGATCGAACCTCGGACTGGTATTTTTGCTTTTATCTCACTTATTGGCGTATCTATGCTTAAAATAATGATCTTTGACATTTTTAAGGGATTTAAGCACTTTTTTAGGAAGAAACCATACATTTTTCGATTAAAACAAATCGTATTCATGGAAATATGGTTTGTTGTCATTTAATACATGGTTAAATCACGAAATAATGTGACGATAAGCACATTTTATAAAACAGTAAGCTTCGCAGTCTTGATGGCCACACTCCATTAGCATCCTTGAAGCTGACTTCATTAACATTCTGAAAGACTTGCTTCTCTTCATCGCTATATCCAATTTTTATCCAAGAATACTTCCGCATGGCTTTAAACACCGGTGACTGTAACTGATTAAATGCAAATGAGTGCATTGCAAGATGTTGAGTCTTCTGTGTATGTTTAAATCGGAAAAATTGTTGAGCATTACAAAATCGTACATTGCTTGTCACCAAAATCTTGAGCTGTCTGAAGAAATATTCATCCAATGGCCGAACCATTCCAGTTGTTTTCGGAGGTATAGTTAGCTGCTTGCATTGCTCATTGAAGCATTGATCCAACAAAATTTGGTTTCCTATGTTTTACTCTATCTTCTTGAAAAATTAGCAATTTTCAAAAGAGCTACTCGATCAATTTCAGACACATCAGACTCTACAGCAAATCTCTCCCAGATAATCAGTTCCTAGTAACTCTGCTATAAGTTTAACTCTTTTTAAAGTACCAGATAAATATTTATTTTCCACTCTCTCTCTCTCCCTCTTACTCGCACTCTCTCTTGCTCTCCCTTTACATCTACGTAGCATCCCGTCTTCAATAATTAACATTAAAGTTTGTTTAAAATGCAAATCTGATAATTAAAGTACATTTTCTAAGTCCCAAACTTCTCTGCTCTAGATATAGTCACTTTTCAGTTTTTCAATATTATTATATTGTATACATATATAAAAGAGAATGTTTCTAGAGTTCTTTATAAAATATAATTTGATATTATATATAGTAATAATATATATATAAAAAACTTAAAATATCACTTACACGCGGTGTTTTAAGATAAAAAATAGTAAATTCTATGCAGTTATATAAGGTACATTCTTAAAGTAATGAGTCATTCTGTTGGACTAACAGAAAGGTAGAGAGTCGAGTCTTTGGGTCTAACAATTAGTGGAGGATGTTAAGTAAACCGTCGAACGCAGTTCCATTGACTTTGAGTCTTTACAGAGTAAAAATCGATTGCAAAGCGAACAGCTGTTTGAGCCTCGCGTCACGAGTCAAAATGTAGCGTAGAGTCAATCAGCGACAGCAATGAAATTTTGCGTTAAACTACAAAAATCAAGTTACGGCTTGAGGCAAAACCGCTGACAAGGGCATAATGCTGTTTGAGGATGGTATTTTGAAGAATATTATAAATATTCCTTCGATTTAACGAATTTGTTAGAATCAATCTCACTACTTTTCAAACTTACCTTGTAAAATTACACAAACTGTAATTACAAATTGTAACGAACTTTGTTTATGGGTTAGATAATTTATATCCACCTAACAATTATTTAACAATATACAACCACTTTTTATCTCTACAATAAATTAGCTGCTAATTAAGTAAAGCAATAATACTGTCACTAATTATTTATTTCCATGGCCCGATCCGTTCCCCGCTGCACTTGAATTACTACGCATATTATAACACAAAAACTGTCTGTAGCTGCTTTTGAGCGTCCCTCGAAAACATTTAAGCGTTTTTGAGCTTGATTCGGATTCCTTGCGATTTCGCATTGTGTGCGAAATAGATACCTGTAATTTTTTTTGTAACCGCGCCAAATTCCCGAAAATCGATGTAAATCTTAGAAGTTGATTGCTGGGGTTGAGTTATAAGATTAATACATTTTTGATTATGTCATTTTTTTCGTATTCTTATATTAATTTTTCTTAACTTTGTTTAAATTGTAATTTTATTTTCTCTCTCTTCACTTACTAGCTTAATATCTCATATTCAGAACTGGTGTTTTTCCTATTCAACATGTAGTGTACGTAATATTTCCAGATCCCCTCTTTTTCTTTAATTCTCTTTACTCCTTCCATATCCTGAACTGTGATAGTCTAAACTTTAATTTTTTATTTATTAAACAACCAAAAATCAGTATCAATAAACAGATTTATTTAAAAATATTTTGTGACTATCATTTATTATTCTTCTTCTGCTGTCTTATTCATCGAAAACAGTGGCCATCATGTTGGTCCATTTTATTGTATCATCCGCGAATCTAAACAAGATTCCCAATCATTTTCTAAAATTCTGCTTTCATAATCAGCTTCATGATTTTAGCCTTTTGTATGCCTGAAATCATTGAGCTTTTACTTCATCTCTATATCTGAGAGCCCTTCATTTTTATCCGTTTTTATAATATTTTTATGTTTGTTATGTATTGAGCCTACGAGATCTTTCATATTCTTCTATAACACCACAACTCAAAATTCTTTATTTTCTTTCTATGGTAACTCTACAAAGCTCACACACTACGTTTAAAGTTTGCAGACCAACGTCCAGGAATTGGAAAAAATTAAATATAATCTAGAGAATACTTCAATCGTCATCGAATCGAGCTGTATGAAACAGATGAGGATGAACTGACCATATTTTAAGTCATACTAAATAAATAGTGCAAAAGAACAAAAAAAAGAACTAGGAATAAAATGTATGCACTAATAACACCTTTGCCACAGAGAAAATAAACACTACCAAAACCGAAAAAATGGTCCAAAAATAGAACAACCTTTAAATTAAAATAGAAACAAAAAAGTATACATAGAACCTGCAAAATGTATGAACTAAATAGGCGAAGGGTTTACCTACAAAATTAAACAACAACAGCATTTGAAAGTTATTGTGGGAAATATATGTGAAAACTGACAAAACCCAAATTTAAAAAAATACAAATAAGAGAGCTACCGCCTGTAGAAGTGTTCTTCAACTAAACTAAGAAACTTTTACTTATTTTCAAAATTAGTTTTGCTAGTATGGAGCCGTGGATAATTAAACAATGAGTCTTTGTTAACGATACCTTTGTTGCAACCAGTAATTCGGGGATGCAGACACAGCGAAGATTCCACATTCGCTTCAACGTTGTTTGACGCGGTGCCGTCCCATCTCGCCCAACAATACAAAAATTGTTTAATAACTTTAGAACGAGAGAAACTGTAAGACCAGAAACAGCTCGGAGGCGATCGGACTGTTAGAACACCAGAAAACACAGATATGCTGCGGCAGCCTGCCTCGCTGTTGAGCGGTACGGCACGCTCGCGCTTTGAGCATGTCAGACAAGTCAGTTTGTCGAATTTTGCACATTGACTTCCACTTTCCTCTTTACAAAATTATGGTGGTTTAATAACTGTAAGAAAATTACTATATACATCGGTGTGCATTTTTAAAAAGATACGAAAAACCTTGAAAAATGGTTTTATTCTAATAACGAGTGACGAGACTCATTTTAACTTATTGGGTGCTGTAAACAAACAAACAGGTACTGGTCAGAAAATAATCCACGAGAAGTCCATCAAGGGTCCCTACATAGTGCGGAATAGCTCTATTTGATATAATTGGGCCCTACTTTTCCGAGAAAACAAACACACTATGAAGGCTAACTCACAGAGTTACCTTACATCGGGTTGTCTTCGATAGGGTTCGATTTAAACAGGATGTAGCTACTTGCCATATTTTAAGAGAATTCGTGGCTTTCTTAAAGGAACATTTTTCAGGAAGCCTCATTTAATTGCACCAGATGTGAAGTGGCCCTCTCCATCACAGGATCTTTCACAACTCGGTTATTTCTTATGAGCCTAGCTGAAACCTCAGATTCACATACATAAACTATGGATTCTTGAAGATCTTTCAGAAGTCGTAACTCGGAAAATTCGAGCAATTCCACACGCTATGGTGTATGAATAATTTTTTCACCCGTCTGCAATAATGTCTGGACAAGAACTGTCGCTACTTGGATGGCATCTTTTTCAAGCCTGAATTACATTCTTTTTGTTTGTTTTATGTTCCTTAAATGGCATTATATAAGGTGGGGTAGTCAAACTGCACGTATCTAAGAAGCTTGTATGGGTGGGTGGGGAGAGGGTAAATAGGTAAGTAATCTTCACATTTCACACAGTTTAAAATTTAGTAACCATGCAGCTTTGACCGGAGAATAACAAGATTTTGCTACTACAGAGTATTTAAAAAATGGTCAACGTTACGTACGAGCACAATGCCTACATTCTTATCTTCCGCCTCGTGCTTCTGTTTCAAGTAGAAAAGTCATTTCTGTTTGGGCTAACAACTTACGTACAATGAGTCAAACAATAAGAAAAGAGGTGGTAGTGTAAGACTTGTTAGAACCCCCAATAATGTGGAGGCTGTACGAGTAGCGATTACAAGAAGCTCTCGAAGATGCCACAACGTTGCTCTCGAACTTCCGATTCGAACAGTAAGGAGAATTTTGCATAATGACCTACACCGACACCCGTATACAATGGAAATAGTCCATGCTTTAAACACCGGAGATTATGCTATCCGCGTTGATTTTTGTGAGCACATGTTACAGCTGCTTGAAGGCGTCTCATAGCTTATTGATAATCTATAGATAAGCTCATTTCCACCTCAGTAGATATGTCGATCCACACAATTTTGCTTTGGCCAGTTGCCAATCCTCAACAACTTTATGAACGACCTCTCCATTCAGCCAAAGTTACAGTCTGGTGTGCAATTTATTCGAATGGAATAAGTGGCCCGTATGTTTTCGATGCTGAAAACCTTCCTTATTCCAGAACTTCAACAATTTCCTGTGAACGAGAACTCCCATTTCCAAGCAAGATGGAGCAACTAGTCACCCGGCCAGAGTGTCAAAGAACTTTCTAAAAGACCTTTTCCGGACTGCCTCATTAGAAGATATGGGGATGTTTAATGCTTCCAAGATGGACAGACTTAAGCTCCTGTGATTATTTTTTATGGGATATCTCAAGTCAAAGATCTTTGAAACTCGTCCAGCAACTATATTGGACTTAAAAGTGCGGATTGAAGAACACCGGCGGTACTACAGCATGTTACAGAAAATTTCCGTATGAGACTACGACAATGTGTACAAAATGAAGATCGTCATTTTTTTAGGGAGATATTCAAAAAGTAAAACTTGTTTGCTTTTATACCAATTTCATTTGTGTTCTTAAAATTTGTTGCAATAAATAAAAAAAAAAAGTTTTCGTTTTTTAATACCTATAGATAGTGCGGTTTGGCTGTCCCACCCTGTATATGTAATTAAAAAAAATTAAAATTAAAGTTTGTTCAAAAAAATCTGTGTTGGAGTATTTTGAACAACGTAACATTTCCCTGTAGAGCACTAGTAGAAAATACTTAGAAAATCGAGACTATTTGAGTAATTAGAGTCAATCTAATCCCCTACAAAAATCCAAATTGATCTTGCAGTATAAAAACTGCCAATAGTAGGGTCTTATTAGAATATTATGACTTAAAGTTCCGAGATATGTTGCATACGTAGGAAAAGATCAAACAGCTCACTGACAAACACCAAGGGCTAAAATATTATACTGTACCAAGCCACACTGCAAACTTTAAAATCAAAGCAATTGACTCATTCAGTCAAATTGACACCAAAAAAGGAAAGACTTCTGAGATTTAGAATTACGTCCTCAAGATACAACCTCAAAAGAGAAAATTATTGAAAATTCTTTCAAAATTTTGATATACAATTTATTCTTGAGATAGCTTTCAGTGCTAATAATACCAAATTTAGTGCCAATACAACCATCATTAAATGGGCCTACTCATATCAACAAGATATTTATTAGATTTCTTTACCTCTAAAAACGTATCAGATTACATCGAAATCAGTGATGAATTTGAGTTGATTTCAGATGCTTTCAAATGCTTCGCTCAAAATATAAGTCAAAAATGTTGTCGAGAAAATTTAATCCAGATGTTGAACAATATCAACTTGGTACAGCGTCTTAAACGAGTGAAGCCATTTTAACTACTATGTGTTTAGTCGGCTACTATATAAGTTTTTTATTTTGTTAAAAGCAGTTTTTTTAATTTAATGTACTGTGTACACTATTTCAGTGATCGTTTATGAAATAACTTTAACAATCATCAGTTTTGTCTTAGTTTGATTGTCGATCCATACATCCTACGTTCCTTTAGAATACTGTCGACTGAGCACTGTAGACATTCCTAACTTTCCACTAAGGGCACTTTATATCTTAGATTATTAATAATGTGTCCATTTATCACACAGCCACACAAAATGTTTTTTGAGTCTGGGGTCAGACCATGTTTACTATATATTTTTGGGGTCGCTGAATCCAAATCCTAGGTCAAAAAACCCCAGCACGTCAGGCATAATCTCAAAAAACCCCATAATCTAAGCTATTTAACACTGTAACGTTTTGACTCAAGCTGTAAACTAAAAAACCAATCCCGTAACTTTATAACCCCATAATCCCGTAACCCCATAATCCCATAACCCTATAATTCCATAAGCCCATAACCCCATAATCGAGAAAAGAAATTATTACGGTAAATTTGTATTATCGCAATATGACACAAGGACTGTCGATTCCTTAATCCCATTACATTAAATCTAATAACTCCATAACCCTATAATCCCAAAATACCATAACTCCATAACCCTATAACCCTATGATCCTGCAACTAAGGCTTTTGTGGGTTCGCTTTCTCGCGCTATTCACCTGCCATTTGTAGTTGTAATTCACAAACATCCCTTACAACTTTCTTGCGTTTGTCTGCATGCAGGACACCTCCTCGCGGTGACGGCGGGCAACGGAGTGAGCCCGTAATCCGGCACTGGATTACAGCTTTTATGCCGTCATGGCAGGCGCACGCAAACGTCTTACAATGCAGAGGGTCGAATCCTCAGTATCAGCGGCTGGTCAGGGTGAGAAATCGGGCTCGCAGGCTTCGTCATCAAGCGACCGCAGTTCCACATCAGTTGATGACTTGACTAATGTGAAATTTAATGCTACAAGAAAATGGCCCCAGGTTTCAAAATTACATGATTGTCATGCGAATCATGACAATTTTTGTTACGTGTGTTCCAAATATGAAGTGAAATATTGTATGAAGAAATTTTTAATTTAAAGATTTATCAACATAATAGCTGGGTTTCACGTCATTTGTAAGTCATGCAAAAAGATGTATCGGTGGAAGGCGGAAAAAAATAAAGAGAACATCAAATTCACGACTCCAGCAACTTGGAGACATCCTAGTAGCGCGGAGGAATATTTCTTCTGATTAAATGATATTAAAGGCTTAACATAAAAAACAGAAAAAATGTATATAAAAATGATCAATCGGTAACGGCTCCCGTTGTAGTTGATCAAATTAAATGCTAACTCAATATTGACCGTGTTATTAGAGATAACGTATTAGTAGAATTTGATGAAGAATGTGATTTTCGAGCGAAAACAACGATAGTAGCGGCTTGGAGTATACATCAAATGACAAAAAATCAGTTCCGTCATTGATGTCCCAATTGGAGTTGAATAATCTCGTCAGAGATTTACGTTTACCAAACCGAGTTTTTGACTTCATTCCTGAAGAAGAAAAATCTTCTGGAACCTACAACAAAAGTTTCTTTCTATCGAAACCGAGACTCCGAATTCCGCAAGTTTTTTGTAAAGGAAGAAGATTTATCTTTAATATTTTGTACCGATGTCGAGGATCTCATAAATCAGAAGAGAATTCTTACAAAGCTTCTGATTGGCGACACTTTATAGACTCTTCGAAACGAAGTAGAAAAGCGGTCTTACTTCACAATATGCTCCTGTACCGATTGCTCACTCAATTGTCATGGAAGATAAATATAACAATATGCAAATACTTTTACAGAACATTCAGTATAAACACTCAACACTCAGGGTTCACCAAACATCATTGCTATTTGTGTTTGTGGGATAGTAGACATAGAAAAAATCATTATAGCAAAACAAAACAATGACCAGTAAGATCATCGATAACTCCAGGTTCTTATAACATCATCAATAAGTCTTTTGTGGATTCATCAAAAATTCTCATTTTTTATTCCATATAAAGCTTGACCTCATGAAACAATTTGTCAAAGCCGTTAATAAGCCAAAGGCGTATTTTCAATATCTCCGATCGAAATTTCCAAAACTCTCTGAGGCCAAATCGAAAGAAGGAGTATTTGATGAACCATAGTTTGTACTATGTTCCAAGATTTGAGAAAGTAGTCTGGGTTAGTTTTAAAGATGTGGCAAAGAACTTTTTAGGTAATAACAAAAATCCAGATTGTTGGCAAAAAGCTAGGGTGACACATAAATTTGAAATTATATTTTTTGCGTGTACATCTTATCAAATTTCTAGAAAATCTTGGTGATTTTAGTGAAGAGCAAGATATAAAAGTCATAGAAAGTCGTTACCAAGAAAGTTGGAATCAAAATATAATGGCAGATTTCTGTTGGACGCTAAAGTAAGACACACCGAAAGCAAACAGAAAGCGCAAATCATTGCACAGATTAAGAAAAGAACCCGCTATAGTTGCAAAAAATAGTCTAAAAAAAGTCCATTCTAATCGTTTAATTTTTGAGTTTGTCCACTCTAGTCATTCAATTTCCATTCTAGTGATATAATTTCTATTTCTATTCATTTCATTTTTAAGTTCTTTTATTCTGGTCATTCAATTTCTATTCTAGTCATTTACTCTAGTCATTCAATTTCCGTTCTAGTCATTTACTCTAGTAATTTATTTTAATTGTTAAGAATTCTAGTCATCATTTTCTATTCATTTATCCAATCGTTTATTTATTCTTAGTAAGCATTCCACAAATTTAATTTTTTGCCAAAAGTCCTTATAAGCACTATATGATGTACAAAATCTAATCGTGCAACCTCCTCGCGGTGAACATCGAGTAACGCTGATTTCGACGGTCCCACCTTTGTTTTGTAGGGTTAATGGGTTATTAGGTTTATAGGGTTGCGGGTTACAAAATTATAGAGCTAAAAATTTATGGATTAAGGAGTTATGGGGTTAAACTGATTGGTTTTTTAGTTTGCAGCTTAGATTACGGGTTTTTGAGGTAATTGGGTTATAGGGTTGTGGGGTGATAGAGTTATGGGATCATAGGGTTACGTGGTAATGGGGTTAAGGGTTATTGGGTTATGAGGTTTAACTTATTGTTTTTTAGTTTACGGCTTGAGTAAAAACGTTAAATAGCCGAAACCCTGACGTGCTGGGGGTTTTTCGACCTCAAATTCGGATCAGCAACCCCAAAAACATATGGTAAACATAGTCTGACCCCCAGCCTCAAGGCTGTGTTATTATTTCTTCCTTGATAATTAGCATAGAATCTTCAAAACGTTCTACTAAGAATATATTAAACGAGGTAGGCAATAAGCTATGTCGTTTTGTTTGTTACCTAGTGCCATTTTAGTGTCAGATGTATTTGACCAGCTATTACAATTTCTGGTTGCCTTCATCTATTCCTACCTTTAGGTATTAGACGATTTTCATTAAATCTATTCTTATTTTTCTACTTATGTATATACAGATCTTATTCTACCTTCATTGTTTTTTATTTTAAGTATTTTTAATTACTTTATCATTTGTATTTACTTTTACTGACATATTTTTGTTGAATTTTTTTAATCTCAAGCATATTAATTAAATCTTCTTTCATTCCACTATATTGCATTTAACTTTCGACTTTTCTTCGAAATTTAATGATCTGAAACGTTTGTCTTTATTCTCCCTCGCTCTATTTACTATTTCTTCTTGAGTTGTTGTATTTATTAAAATGTATTGTTGTATTATTGACAAAACACCTTTTTCAAGACTTACTTCCGCATTCATGCCGAACTATATAAAATCCTTACGGAAAAAATATTATTCTGTTCTATATTTATTTCTTCTATATCTTTATGTGCTCTTCAAATATTTTTTATGTGTTTTGATCCTATTTTTGCTCATTTGTATAGTAATATTAATATAAACTTTATTTCATTTGTTTTACAATTTGTTTAAATTTACATATAATTGGATATAGTCAATTTTATTCTTATTCATTCATTTTCTTCGGCTCTTCTATTATTTATTTTGCTATTACACAATATTTTCCCTTGTTTACTTTCTACTTATCTTCTATATGCATGTGTACTATATCAGTATATAGTAGTAATCATTAGTGAATAATGCATGATACTCTTTCTTATCGGTCATTCACTATTATTTTTAGTTATATGCTATAAATTCAATCCTTTCAATTCCTATAGTCTGCTGTTATGAAATTTTTCTTATCTGCTTATGTTATTACCGTTAACTCTTCTGCGAGAGTCGAGCGCAAGCAGTAGTATAATGAGGTCGCATATCATAACAAATCGCCAGTCTTAATCTTATCGCCAACCATTGAAATATACACTTATTTATAAATCAAGTAAGTTAATTTATATACCTTATAGAAGCGCACAATTAATAACCAGAATGCTCACCCCAGCATACAAACAACTAATTCTGTTAACGTAAAACTGACCAGGCAACCTAACCTAAAAATAAAGTCTTAAAACGCTACATATAAAACTTTACGATTTAATTAAAAATAACCCAAACTACCCCCCTCTCTCTCCCTATGCTAAAACAATTGAAAGGTATTCCATCCGAAAGCCAAAATTGCGATAATAATCAAAGATAACACAATATACCACCAATATTTATACACAATTCAAACAATCACAAGAAAATAATAGTAAACATTAACAAATCATAGAAGATAGAGTTCTCAATATGCTATAGCAAACAAATTAATTAACCTGATGTTCTAGGATGATTACTAAAAATTAATAAAACTCCATATGAATACTTCGGCCCAATTTCATACATTCCAAAATCCTAACAATAAATCACTGCCGTAGTAATAAAAATAGTACACTGTTATTTAAAAACATGCCAATAAGAAGTGTGACTCGCTTAATCAATAAAGATAAACAGCCAATCCCAATTACTATATATATATATATATATATATATATATATATATATATATATATATATATATATATATATATATATATATATATAATTAAGAGAGTCATAGTTACGACCGCAACAGGGGGTCTGGGGCTGTTGAGCCCCAGTACACCCATATCCTGCTGGTCCGGATGCAGTACCTACCCTTATTGCCGAGTCTCCAAACACGAACCGGGAGGTTCTACCTCCTACAGTATGACCAATTTAAGGTCCGCACACCAAAGCATGCACCCGGACAAACGTGTAAGTCGAAGCTGGGAAGCTCATATACTGAACCATGCTCTTTATTTCACCAGGTCAGAGTACCGGAGGTGTTACGGTTCCGCCCGCCAGACCGACATTGGGCCGGTATAGTTGACGGGCGGTGGGGGCAGGCCGAAGCCTCCCCCGCATAAGGGCATGCTCACACAAAGGTCAACAAGTCTCACCTGTTCCTAAAAGCGGTGCCACCACCCCTAAGAGTCCAACACCAATGAGGGGAACTGGGAAGCCGCCCCAGTTGGCTACCTCCCTTAGTCCTCGTGTCGAAGGTTCCTCTACCACGTCTTGACGAGTACCGTCGAGGTCACTTCGTGAACCTCTACCCCCTCGTTACTGACTAGCGGCATCCGTTGCCCACAATTGTGGGATTGGGTAGCTCACTAGCAGTTTTACGGGTATCTCGCGCCATGGGGTGAGACGCATACCCACTCGTGTCGGTAAAGTTTCATTTACCACGTTGGACGAGCGGCCGTCGAGGTCACTTGCGTGAGCCTCTACTCTACATCAGTTGATACTTGTTGTGCCCGTTACCCACACTATTGTGGGATAGGGTGGCTCGAAGCACCTTTACGAGTCTGCGTCGTAGAGTGAAACGCAGCCCACTCGTGTCGGTAGAGTTTCTCCACCACGTTGGACGAGCAACCGTCGAGGTCGTTTGGGCGAACCTCTACCACATATCGCTACTGCTACCGGCGTCCTTTACCCACAAGTGTGGGATTGGATGGCCTGCATAACAGTTTTAACGGGATAACGTCATGTGGTCTAACGTCTCCGTAGGCCTGGGGCCTAATCGATGTAGCAAATACTCCAGTCGATAGTACTCGTGTTGGCAGGATTTCTCCTGCCTCGTTTGACGAGTTGCCGGCGAGGTCACTTGCGTGCACCTCTACCCCACATCATTACTACAGGCGGCATCTGTTACCCACGGATTGGATAGGTAGTCCACCTCAGTTTTATGGGTAAACGGTGGGGTCTCTCGTTTACCCAATATATAATATATATATATATATATATATATATATATATATATATATATATAGTTCAATTGTCAACGTTGAAATAAGAAGAAAACTCGATAACATCTTCTCAACATTACGTGCGAGAGATATAAACACCCAAATAATTATTGTGCAGCTAAACCACTCTGCCCAAAATGCAAAAAAACATCTACTTAAACAATGCAATAAAAGCTACAATGACCTCCCAAAGTCTATAAACTGTGGTAGAAACCACCCAATTAGCCACAGAGGGTGTCCCCACCACATAAAACTTTAAAAATAGTGGACGGTAACAAAAAACTCAAGAAACATTCATCGATAAGCGTTCACGATTCCTAATCTATTATACTCCCAAATCACATAACCTAAAACAAACTCAAATAACCAAAATGATAAATTAACCCCTCAACCTTTTTTTTAATGACAAAATCATACAGCTACTCACCGATTTAATAACTCCCTTAATAACCCTCGTGGATTCTTTATACCTATTTATATATATTCTCGAAAGTATTCTCAACGGATAATTTAGCTCAAATAATTTACAAACTCACAATCCTAAATTGGAACGCCAACGGCATCAAATTCCTTCTTGACAAGGTACAACATAAATATGCGCGTAACTTCTTTAACACAAGGCAACCAAGTCTAGTTGTAAAAAATTTTCAGAATATCTGGTAGTGTTTCTTGGTTTATCCGTATACGTATCGACAGCATACAACAATTTATCAAGCGATTTACAAAAAAGTTCTTTGGTGACTTAGGTAAACTGAATAACAATGTCATCCTTCAATAACTAGACGAAAAGAATATACACACATGTCTAGAAAAATACCTCAAGACCTAACATCAGACCCGGAAGACACAGGGAGTGAGTGTCAAAATTGTAATTTCCGTAGTATGTAAATTGGCAACTCTGGTCTATTCACTTAAACATACATGTAATTACAATATAATCATGTATGACACTGTAAGGTGTTGAGCTGGTTAATTGTAAATTAAAAAATCTCTTCCGCGCTTCAGTATGAGCTTTTGACGATGAGTGGCAACTGTAGTTTGTATCAAATTAATTAGCTTACACTTAACGTTGTTTTGTACTGTTAATTAGTATACAAAATTCTTCAGAAAATTACAGCCCATGGTAATAAAGTCTTTCGCATGCATTTCAAGACATGGTGATTTCATTTATTCTACTTAATGAAATTTTATTTCTGAGCCTAAAATTTTCAAGCTCTTCAAATAACAATGACGTTTCTTATAAACCAATGCATTTAAAACTAGTTCTGCGTAAATTTCTTAGGAGATGTTCGCGAGGCGTATAACAAGGTAAATCACAAACTTTAATTGCAAGTCGCTTGAATTAAATTATTTTATCATAAAAATACAACAAAATGGGCAAGATAAGATTTTTATAACTATGACTAGTGCTGTTGCCATAAACCAGTGATGCGCTCTCAAATACAGTAACGGCTAAAAAAATTTCCAACAAATTAGCTTTAATGCATTGGTTGTTTTTTACGAAAATGCACTGAAAAAAATTTTCTATTATAATCATTCCATTTTGAACAAATCAACGTTTATCTTCTCTTCATTTCAGGTCATTATGGAAAAGCTCAACAGCTAAGAAAATAATGATTCTAACATTACTTATCTGCTCTTTTCTTGGAGTTCTTGCAGAAGACGATATAAAAATATTTTTAAGAACAATTTATTTCCTTACTTACACAAGGTAAGATTTATTAAAAAACTTTTAAATTATTTTACAATGCCCAGAAACCATAAATCATAGCGATATAAGTGCTAGACTTGAATTTAATAAATTCTTGTTTTTAATCACCAATCATTTAGGCTGGGTCTGTTTGCAATTTTTATAGCCATTTGAAATATGTTTTGTCATAACAAAAACCATAATTTATAATTGAATTTATTGAAATTAACTTATTAAGAAGTCAACCAAATTATCGCTCTGATAAATTGAAAGATAAGCGTACCAATCAGTAAGTAGAAGGTAACTTGTATTTATTAATTTTATTTTATGCGTAGGATACCGTTTGATATAGGATGTTTACAAAGCGTTTAATTTTAATTTATTTTAATTCAAGAATTGTTCCTATTTTCGTACCATAACCTTGGATGTTTACGAATCCCCAGAGAAAAATCTCATGTTTGAAGTCGCAAGATCTTGGTGGCCAGTTCACTTTGCTGTTTTGAGAGATAAGTCGCCTATTAAATTTTTGCGTCAACAATTGGATTGTTTCACGCGTCGTACAACAAGTTGCGCCGTCCTGCTAGAATTACAAGTTATCCAAATCTATGCCATCCAAATGAGGCCACAAAAAAATGTATTTTTATCTTACGATAGCGTTTACCATTGATAGTCACTGCATTTCCGATCTCGTTTTCAAAAACAAACTGCCCAATCACTCCACCAGCATAAAATACAGATCAAATGTTACTCTAGGAGTATGCATAATCTTTTCTTGAATGATCAGAAGATTTTCAATGCTCAAAATGCGACAGTTTTGCTTAGTAACATATTCACTAAGGTGGAATTGCGCCTTGTCGCCAAAGATGATTTTTTTGGCAAAATGTCTATCAATTTCTTGATTCTCTAGCACGCAATAGGCGAATACCCGGCGTTTCAAATAATTGTTTGGCTTTAATTCCTGGTTTAGCTGAATCTTGAATGGGTGCAGATGCAAATCTTTTATTAAAATCTGCTGCATGGTGCTTTTTCAAATGTTTAGTTGCACTGAGGTTTTCAGACGCTCGGTCACACCATGCAGCGGCAATGTTATACGCTAAACGGCCGGTGCGAGGTCGGTCTGTTTTTTTTCTTGTCTGCAACCGAATCTGTTTGTTCAATTTTTTTAATTCATTTTTTATAATTGTTGAAAAGAGGATTTATGTTAAACCAAAAGCTCCTGGCCCTGTCTATAGTATAATGTGCAACGTAGCAGTATAAAACAGTTCGAGTCTGTGAGATGGTGGATACAAGCTTCTTGAGTACTAATAGTGGGTCCGGAACTACTTTAGGATCTGTTTTATATGAGCATATAAGGTTAGTTGTTAGGAAAAATTATTTGTTTGTCAAAAAAACGCGAATTCGGCCGTCTATCATATAAGATAAGAATCTAGATTTGTTTAAATTTGTGGTTTGTACGTTTAAACCAGCCGAGTTTGTTTAAAATCTTTACTGCATCATTTAAGTGAAAACGCAGCATAACATCTAAATCGAATTAATGGTTCTTCGAGTTTCAAAGTAGAACTAATACTACGGGAAAATATGAAAAATAAAATCTAATGCCAATAACGACCAGAAGGGCGGCCCAAGCATATTAATCAGCCAATGGTAAACCACAAAGTAAAGCAAGTCACAGTCCAATATCGCATTAGTTTAGATCGCCCGGATCCAGCCCGGAATCGTAAATTTGTGGTCAATTCATCATTCAACAAAGGAATGTGCAAATTATCATTTTATCTACCAAACTATCACACAGGCTAAAGCAACTAGAACTAGAAAAGAAACAATAAATAACAGAAAATTAAGATGAAGAGCAATGGTTAATATTGCTCACGACCAAAAAGAGAAAATCGTTGAAGAAAACGAAGAAGAAGATAAGCAATCAAATGTCCTAAAAAACTCATCAGGTAATTTATGTATAAAGAAATGGGCAACAAGCCAGTTGAAACGGTCCTGCAAATTCCAAGTCCTTTCAAAGAACGGCAGGTTTCATAGCTACAGCGATGAAAAATTCAACCTAGCACAGACATAAAAAGCTTTATGGAACGATGACCTGAAGCGAGTAACCTCCCGGAACTTCACGGCGATTTTGAAGGTTGGTCGACTTTCAAATTATGATTCAGAAAATCGACTGAATTCTGTGGAATCTCCGAAAAGAAAAATGTAGTCAGGTAATAACCATGCCTAAAGGGAAAAGTTCAGGCAATACTCACTTCAGGTAGCAACCTTGCCGCAATTATTAACGTTCTAAAAATTTGTTTTGGACGCTCAAAATAATCATAAATATGAACGTAAGTGTGTATCAGCAGATTCGCCCGGATTACCGCTCTACGTGAATAATCCCACCCTGGTAGACAAATTTAAAAAAAAATACCATCGCACATACAGCTGTAATGCAAAAGACACATTATAAAGCTAAAGAAGAATGTGAATCTCAACGAACTTTTACCTGTAGAAAATTTAAGAAAATGAAATTAGCGATCGTTGGGATATGCTGAAAAAGAGCCGTGTCTGCTTTATTTGTTTGAAGAAAGGCCGCGAAAAGTAAAGGTATGCCCATTCTGTTCTCTGTTATGTCAATGGAAGTGTTAACTAAAAGAAAAAACGATACTTGCAAATAAAAAAGAAAAGAGAGAAAGTTTAGGAGCATACAAGTAGATGTTTAGTGTGATATTTAAGGTGCAATTGATAATAGGGAAAGTCCTTCTAAAGATTGTTCTCGTTATCCTGACTAACTAAAGGGTAGTAACCTAGAAAATACTTTCTTGGATTGTGGCTATAGTCCTAACATTTTTAACCATAAAATCCCCGGACTTTCTTGGGTTGGATGGAGAATATTGTCTATTACATTTGGAATAGCAAGGAGAAAAATGTGACGTTGACAAGACTTAAAATTGTATCTTTAAAGATTCGTGGTATGAGTAAAATTAAGGAATTTGGGTTGGAAATCATGTAAGGCGCTCAAACTTCTCGTGCAGCTCCTGCCCAATTTTAAGTGGTTAAAAAAATGGACGTGCCATTCCCCGAAGTGCTACCAAATATCCTGTAATATAGGTCTTTCCCATGACTGAAAGAAAGATTGTGAAGAAACCACAAAACGCACGTTGGTCTTAACTTAGCTGGGTTGCATCAGGGACCTATAGAAAAGCGGCACTGCGGAAGTCTCATTGTGTGCTACGAAAAAAGTGGACCCTCACATTGCATTTCAGGAACTAATCAAAGGACAGTTCCGCTTGGAGATACTTAGGATAGTCAACTACAAGAAGTTAAAACTGTCGATGAGCAATCAACGAACCACGCAGCTGATGAAACAGTACGCCAAAACAGTTTGAGATTCCCAAGTAGCATTAATGCTATTTAAATCAAAAGACCTTGTAATCAAAGGGTAGCATTTCAGTAATTGCGATATTTGGGAAAAAATGGAAAAAACAAAGAACTAATTACTATGCACTGTGCGAAGATTGAGAAGCATATGGAGAAACAAAAAAAGTTGGCGAGAAAAATGATCTGGAATGGCTTCTTACTTATTTCGAAAGAACAAAATCTTCGATTATGCAGCAAGGAACAGAGTTGATGTGTCCTTCGATCAATGCCCTGCTGAAGTTCTGTCAGCGCGAAATGACTTTTTGTGAGAGAAGATCAGACAAGATGACGTATTTGCACTACGGTTTCTGTAAAGGGGAAAAGACTGATGTTGACCTCTAAAGTGTATTAGATGGAGGTAATATTTTTGAAGCAGGTAGTTCGTCGTTTTAGGGGCAATGCATGAAAAATGGGAATTCTGAGAATTTGTAAAAAAATTCCCTAAAGCCGCGGATGCACTCGTCAAACGCTATTATATTGGCGACTATTTAGACACCCAAAGAAGCCATTAAAAGGATTATGGAAGTTTGCAAAATCCATCAAAAATAAAAATTTAAAACCAGAGGTTGTCTGAGTAACATCGAAGATGTGTTGAAAGTTGTCACACCAAAAGAGTCTCAAACTAATCTTAGCAAGCACCTCAAAGGAGATAAGTTGGAATTAGTTCATGGATTTCATTAGGATTTAAAACTGATGTGATTTAGTTTAAACTGAAACTGGAACGGCTAAATGCCAAGATTGGAGAGGAGAAAGTTCCAGCAAAACGAGAATTTTGAAACTCATAATAAACTTGTTTGACTTACTAGAATTTATAGCAAAGGATTTTCTTTTGGGGTTTTTGGGGAGCTGCAACTGCTTGTATCCACGGTCTCACAGAACCGAACCATTTTACACTGCACATTGTACATTATGTTCCAGATAGGAGTAGGAAGTTTCTTCTGCCTCGTAAGCTCACCAATTCTCTTCTCGCGCGATGACCTCTTAGGCCCGGCACATTCACAAGCAGTCCAAAATGCACTTTTTTTGAAAAAGTAATTTTATCTTAGAAATTAACTTTACTTGCTAGGTACCCATGATTATATATAAGTTTAGCATCGTACACAAGAAACTTATATCTACCGTCTCACAGATCCGAACCATTTTACACTGCACACTTTACATTATACTCTAGATAGGAGTAAGGAACCTTCCTTATAAGCCCAATCCATACTTCTAGCAGTCTTACAATTAACATTTTCAATTAATAACAACTAATTTTTAATTTAAATTTTGGTTTCATATAAAGCCTCTTTCCAAAAAACCTCTCCCAGTAACTTTACTAGCCGGAACCCACTGAGTAGCTGATTCACTTCTATTAAACATTGATTTTTCAAATTTCTAAATAATTGAGGTCCTTGAATCACCTCGAATTTGGACTCACATCAGCTGCTGTTGAGTCTCGTGTACCATTATCTGCCACATTATCATTTATTAGCATCTATCGCCAGTCTAGCTTCTCTGTGAGGTCCATCATTTTTCCAATACGGTGAGCTGTTAGTTTAGATTTCGGCGTCTTTCCGAGATACTGAGAAAAGAAGATCCGACAATCCGGACAGCTTCCGACCGATAAATCTGCTACCGGTAGTCGAAAAAGCGCTAGATTGAGTCGTAACGACGTGTTTCGAATACGTTACACAACAAAATGGCGGATTTCACGAGCGGCAGTGCGGATAAATCTACGACAGACGCGATCGCCAACGCAGTGTTCTAGGTCACGGACACGAGGAGCGCCAAGGAGTATTGCGCGTTAATACGAGGGCAGTTTAATAAGTTCGTGACTTTTTGAATAAAAAATATATTTTCGGAAAAAAGCGTTTTATTACTCAACATAGTCTCCTTTTAGCTCGATACATTTAGTATAGCGTTTTTCCAATTTTTTTATCCCTTCAAATAGTAGATTTTCTCAAGGTCTTCAAAATATATGTTTGTTTCAATGATGATCTCTTCATTCCACCCAAATCTCTTACCGCCATTTCTTTAGGTTTGGAAACAGGAAATAATCTCAAGTGACTAAATCTGTAGAATATGCTGGATGGGGTAAAAGTTCGTAGCCCAATTTATAGATTTGCCATGGCGCCTACATACGTGTGCACCCGTGCATTGTCTTTGTGAAAGACCACTTTTCTTCGCCAAATGCAGTCGTTTTTGCTTCAAATCAATGTCGAGTATGTCCAATAGCTCTGAATCATATTCGGCGGCGATCTTTTTATCCTTTTCAAAGTAATCGATGTGAATGACACCGCGTGCGTCCTAAAAAACTGTCGCCATGACCTTGTTGGTCGACAAACCCACCTTGGCCTTCTTTGGTGTACGTTCACCCGGTTCATTGCTTTAACTGTTCCTTGGTCTTTGGTGTGTTGTGATGGATCCATGTTTGGTCCACGGTTACGAAACGGCGCAAAAACTCGTTCGGTTTGTGGGTGAACATCGTCAAACACTCCTTTGAAGCCGTCACACGGTTGCGCTTATGGTCGAGTGTCAGCAATCGCGGCACCCATCGCACGGATAGCTTTTTCATGTGCAAATATTCATGTAAAATATGAGCTCACTTGAGATGCCTAAAGCCTCAGCCACCTCACGCACTTTTATTCTCTGATCGTCAAATATCCTTCCATGGATTTTATCTGCGACTTCTGGCGTGACGACATCTTTTGGGCGACCTGAACGTCCGGCTTCACTTGTTCTGGTACGACCACAGCGGAACTCGGTAAACCACTTCTTAACCGTTGAAATTGATGGTGCAGAGTCCCTACAGTATTTATCAAGCCCTTCCTTGGTTTCGGTGATAGTTTTTTTACGCAAAAAATTATGCTTGATGAGCACACGAAATTCACGAGGTTATCTGCTTTCAATGGCTGTCAAACACGAACTAAATGACGCAGTTTGCTCAAAATTTGACAGTAGTCTATTCACAGATGGTAGTTGACAGAAGCAGTATTTTATTTAAAGTTACTACGCGGAAAATTAAAAAGTCCTGACTTATCAAATTTACTCGTAGCGTTAAACATCGCAAGGGTGTTCGGCAATGCGTGCTGGTCTGGAACTAGCTGGGAACTAGCTGGGAGAGAGTGTCCACGAAATTTCCTCTCTCTGCTAGAACACTACTTTGGCGACCGAGTAGCGCAAGTCAAAACGGGCGACAGAATCGCGACAAGCGTAATAACTAGGGGGTGCCCTCAGAGTTTGTGCTCTGGACCGGCACACTGAAAGCTGATATACGAGAGTATATTTGGATACCGGACCGTGGGTTTTGCGGACGACACCTTTTAATAGTTTGGGAACTGCAATTGAAAACGTTAAAAGCGCGCGGGTACGAGCGGCTCAGAACGCTTAAAACATAGGAGAATGGCGCAAAACTGCGATTTAATACGAAAAAGACAGAAGCGGTATTCTTTGGCATACAACCTGGACGGGAGAGACTGACTTTCCTGCTCAACGGCGAGCGCGTCTACTGCAAGGATCACATCCGTTACCTTGGAATGGAGATCGACGATCGGCTATCATACAGGCTTTTTGCAATAAAAAGAAAAAAAATTCCCATCGTTTCGAAGCGGTGGCGCGACTAACGTGGGGTTTCCGCGGCAAAGCGGCGGCACGAGTTTTCGGGGAGGCGGTGTAGTCGGCTATGCTGTACGCTACTAAGATATGGGCAAAAAGTATAAGGTCAGGGAATATAGGGACTTGCCTAAGGTACAAAGGATACTCGCAGTTAAAGCGGCAAGTGCTTACCGCATTGTAACCACTGAAACTGCGTAAATATTGAGCCAGTTACCGCCGTTGCATTTTTGTTTTGCAGGAAGCGGCAGATCGCAGGAGGCTAACGACTAGACCTGAGCACCAACTTCGAAAGGAGCTCACAGGGCGTCATTGAGCGGAGGAGACGGGGCACCCGACCGACCAAGACGGCATCCCATTTAGCGTGAAGAAACCGGAGGGGCAATAACTCTGGTGTTACGCAGCCGGATCTCAGAAGTATGAGAGCACCGACGGATTTGCAAGTCGAGGTTTGCAGCCTTGCAAAGACACTGTCGACCGAGGTGGATATTCGATTCCTTTGGACTGAGGCGCATGTCGGAACTCCAGGCAACGAGCGTGAGGACCAGTTGACCAAAGAGGCTGCGGCGGAACGAGGACCGCCGGTTTTTGAGACAATTTCAATGAAGCTCATAAAGAACCACGATAGGTTTTAAGAAATTTTGAGAATGGTTTGTGCAAAATTATTAGTGCGGTTGCAGTAGCGCTGGTGTAGTGACATAAGGCGGAGCACCAGCCAATTGGTTTTACAACATTTCCTAATGTCTTGTATTTATTTTCAAAACAATAACTTGTAGTGACTATTGGTATAAACACTGTTTTGTATACTGTTATTTTGTCCCTTTTCATTATGAGTGCATTTTTGAGACTGTGGAATAAATATATTACCCTAGCCGTCTTATCCAATCTCACATTAATTTCTGTATTATGGTACCCTTAGTTATTTATGTTTACCTCTAAGTATTTGAATGCCTCTGCTTGTTCTAGTGTTTTTCCATTTAATTTGCTATCTGCTTGTGCGCTTCCTCTGCCTGTTACCATTATTTTTTCCTCGTTAATTTTTATTTCGTTTAATTCCAATGATGTGCTGCATACCTCCATATTTTTTGTAGGTCTTTTTCATTTTTACCGAATATTACTGGATCATTTGCGAAAGCGCATTCATTTATGTACACTGGTTTCATGTGTCTATGTGCGATGTACATCTTTGTCGTTTTTTCTCTTACATCTTTCATTGTGTCGTCTAAAATCAAGTTGAAAGTAGAGGACTCAGTACTTATCCCTGTCCGAGGCCACTGTTTACCGGGTATTTTTGAGATTGCCTGTCATCCGTCTTTACATAGTCTTTATTTTCTTCGTAGAGGCTCTTGGCTGCTATTAGGTTTTCCCCGCCTTTCTTTTTTCTAGAATTTTCCAAACTTTGGATCTCTGGATTCGATGAAAGGCTTTTTCCAGGTCTATGAACGCCTGGTGCATTTCAATATTTCTTTCTAGAGACTTTTCTATAATTTGTTTAAGTGTGAATATTTCATTTGGTCTCCTGCTTGGGCTTCATCTATATTTTCATTTTTTACTCTTTTGCCCTCTCCCATAAAAAGGAATTCTTTGAAGTACTATCTCCATTTGTCCATTATTTGGTTTCCTTCTATGAATACAATCCCGTTTTTGTCTTTGATTTGTTTAGTCTTAGTTTGTTTACCTCCCACTCTTGTGTTCTTTAAAATCTTATAGAGGAGTTTTTGATTTATATGAAAGAGTTTGTCCATTTTTGTCCCGAATTCTTTCCATGACTTCTCCTTTGCTAACCTTACGACATTTTTGGCCTTCTTTTTTTTGTTCCTTATATTTTCGTATCTATTCTTAATTCCTTCTTTTAAGCTCTTTTTAAGTTTTACCTCATATCTAATTTCTTCGATATACTCCGCCGTCCTCTTTATATGTTTATTTCTGTTTATTCGGGTTGTACCACATACCTCCTTAGCTGTATCTGCTAATATCCTTTTCTACCATCTCCATCTGTGTTCGACATCTTCTCTTTATGTATTACTCTGTGTTGTTGCTAGCTTTTTTCCACTTTGTCTTTATATTTTTGTGCTACTCCTCTGTCAGCTAGCTTGTACAATTTTATTGCGTCTTGTGGGTTATTTTGTGTACCTTTATTAGTTTCTTATGTTGGTGTCATCATACTTATTTTACTTTCTTCTAAGTAGTGGTCACTGCCGATCTCTGCCCCTCTTATAACTCTCACGTACTTTATTTTGCTCTTGTCGTTTCTCTGGCTTAGTATATAATTTATGATTGATTTTTCGTACCTACTTTTAACTTCTCTTGTGTATTTATGTACATCCTTATGTTCAGAAAATCCATTCATTACTAGAAAATTGTTTTGGATCCAAAAATCAATTATCCCCTTTCCATTATTATTTCGTGTCTCCTCTCCATACTTTTCAATTACACCTCTTGAATTACCGTCCTGTCTCCAAGTACAGTTATTCTTCCTTCCATATCTTCTACTATCTATGCAGCTCTTTTTCAGAGTTTTTTCTTCTAGGCCGCCACTTCGTCTTTATTTAGGCCATATAGTACCAGGATGTGATTAATTTCCTTATTTCCTATTTTAAATTCTATTTTCAGAATTCTGTGTGAGATACACTCTCAGTCATTTACATATTTACTCCATTTATTACTAAATAGGCCTCTCTCTCTCTTCTTCATACTCCTCTCAGTATTTTTAAATGTTTACCATCTAGTTTTAAGCTCCATCTATCTTTCTTTTTAGTTTCTGTTACCGTTAGGTTAAAATTTTCAAATTCTTGTATTAATTCGTTTTCTTTGCCACTTATGCTCTTAATATTTTATGTTGCTAATTTAAGTATCTTTTCCTTAGTGTATTTTCTCGTGTTATTTTTTAGTTCCTCCGTCCTCTGCTTCCTTATTTTTTTTACATTACAATTTTATTGTGTCGGTCGTTTTTCAATTTTTCCATTTTTTCCATTTTTTCAATAATCGTTTTTTGAAGGTCTTTGGGTTAGTTTACTTCGCTCCTTGTATTTCTCCAGTTTTGGGTTTCTTTGTTCGCGTTCCAGATTTTTCTTCTCTTATCAACTTCTGGTAGCCCACTTTGGCTTTTTCGTCTTTGGCACATTTCCGGATTATTGCTTGTATCTTTCTTCTACTATCAGGTCATTGTTTATGTATACTTTTTCTCCTTGGCTTCTTGATTTGCCCTTGTTACTCATTACCACGCTCTTGTCTCCCTGCTGTTTAGCTCGATCAAACAGGTGGTTTTTCTTAATTTTCTTACTGTTTCTGCTTTCAATGTTACGTCTAAGTTTCTCTCTATAAACTTGTCCATTTCTTCTTTTAGCATTTTTGAATTGTTTGGTTCCATTTTTATCCCTTGAAGCACAATATTTTTCTTCTTCCAATTTCTTTATCTTGTTAACGTTTTCATTGTTACTCTTTAGTTTTATAATCTACATCTTAAAATCTCTTTGTTCATCTCGTAGCTTTTTTATCTCTTCCTCCAGTATTTTTGTATCTTTGTTGTTACATTGCTAATCGAAGGCAGGCCTATTATCAGTTTCTTATGTTTTCTATGTTTGGTTTGGTAATTATAATTTTCTGGTTTTTATTTGTTCAGGCTTTTATAATTTTCTTTGTATTTTTGATCTTTGAAGTTTTATTTATCTGCTCTTATCGTTGTTCTTGCATTCAAAAATGCACTTTGATGTTAATTTTCCATAACCTATATTATTAATTGTAAGGATTTTTATTCACAGTTTTGTTTATTGTGCTTTTTTTTACTTTTTTCTGCTTCCCACTGTGGTTCTCTAATCGAAGTGCCCTTTCTTATAATTTTTATTCACTCGATATGGCTCGATTTTCAACTTAAATATTGAAGTAATAACACTGGCCGTTTTCACTCTCTGCATACAAATCAATATAAGAGTGGATATGTTTCGATAATTTTAAATGTAAAAAATATATTTTCAACCAAGCCAACCTTCAGCATTCACGCCAAAATAAAATATTAATAAAAAAATATTCTAAAAAATAATATTTTGTATTTGGAAGGTATAGAAAGGTGTGCTGCACTTTGAGCTATCGTAATAAACTTAAACGATCATTAACGTGGATAATAACATTTAACAACAATTTGTACCAAACATTAATGATGAAAGGTCCAAAAAGCATGACAAAGTAAACAAATTCTAATTAAAATATATTGCCCCACACAGTATTTACTAGACATTGCTCTTTTCGATTACTACATATTTAGACCAATGACACAGGCACTTGTACAACAAATCTCTAAAATTCTAGATACGATATATGGGAATAACTCATTGCTAACGATAGCTAATGCTGTCACTAATGCTTTTTTATTTTACATGTTAAGCTTATTTTATGTAAAAATGAGAAAATTTTTAATACTAAAATTTACATTTCCTCATTTAAAAGTAACCCAGAAACTGATGATTAATAAGCTCTTATCTTTTATAGCTGTTATCACAGTTTTGATCAACGTTTCGTGTTTATTTTTATACTATTATAATAATTAACAACTAAAAAAGAAATATATAAACAAAATTTGCCAGCAGGCTCTTGAACTACCGTAACGTAGCAGTGTCAGTTTAATTATTAACATACTGTGTATAACCACATAGAAATAAATTAGAGCTTGTCTAAATTGCGCTATAATTTTTATCTTTTCCCCGATGTCCAAATACTCGTTAATAATAAATTTTCAATTTTAATCTGCTTGAATCCTCATTATATGTACAGAGTCCGGCAGAATAATATCCTCTTTTTAATTGACCGCCATGCGCAATGTATTGGTAGACGGCGCTCATGTGAAAAATCCTTGAGCAGCACAATGCATGCCATTTTAGTACCCACCATGGCGTGGAGTGGGAAAACCATGGAATGTAACGCAGCAACTATTTCGTAAGCATTTCGGAGTAAGCCGTCAAGAAAGAGTTTTAACCAAAAAAAAACATAATGTTGTGAGTACACAATTTCAGATAGACTAATTCAGTATTTAAACAGAAATCAGCCGGTAGACCTGGTAGCGTTTGGATACACGGAAATATCGTAGCAGTAAGGCAGACTGTTGTCGCATCGCCACAATGTTCCGCCGATAAGCATCCTCTCGTCTTGAAGATGTCTGACCGGAGTAGGCCCAAGGTATGCCCGGCATACTAATGCGAGTACACCTTAACAAAAGTTCCAGCTAATGCTGTTGTACTCAGTAATGACGAAGTTTTATCAATAAGCACCTTTTTTGGTATTGATTCTGGTACAACTCCATGAGCAACTTCTTCACGTTAGCTTATAACTGTTACTGTGTAACTATGTGTTGTTACAGATTTTAGTATCATTGGAGCATATTATTTGAAGAAGCAAGATGTACGGTGACTATCACATCTGCCCACTATGTTGTGATGTTACTCATGACAAACATTTCTCAAAAAGTTTTGCAAAAAATGCTTCGGCCGCCCCATCCGATTACATAGTGACATACCAAGCTGACTAGGTCACCAGACCTATCCTATTGCGATTTATTCTGAGGACTATTGAGGAATTAAATAATGCTATTTTCAACTTGATCGCAGCAGTACGAGTGGCACTGACAATGAGTCGGCAAGCGGTGTTCCAAGATAAAAAATAATTAATTCTATATAGTTATACAAGGTACGCCCTTAAAGAAATGAAACATTCTGTTGGTTTAACAGAAGGGCCGACACTTTGGGCCGGACGATTGGTAGAGAATATTAGGTAAACGATCGGACCCAGCTCAATTGACTTTGAGTCTTACAGAGTGAAATTCAGTTGCAAAGCGCACAGCTGTTTGAGCCTCGAGTCACGGGTAAAATGTGGAGTAGTGTCGATCAGACACGCAATGAAATTTTGCGTTAAACTACAAAAATCAAGTTACGGTTTGTGGCAAAACCGCTGACAACGGTAAAATGATATTTGAGGAGTGGTATTTTGAAGAGAGTTATAAATATTTTTTCAATTAAACAAATTTTCTGGAACCAATTTCATTACTTTTCAAATTTACCTTGTAAAAGTACATAAGCTGTAGTTACAAATTGTAACGAACTTTGTTTATGGGTTAGATAATTTATATCCACCTAACAATTATTTAACAATATACAACCGCTTTTTATCTCTACAATAAATTAGCTGCTAATTAAGTAAAGCAATAATACTGTCACTAATTATTTATTTCGATAGACCGATCCGAAACTTGGATTACCACGCATACTATAACATAAAAACTGTCTGTAGCTGCCTTTTGAACGTTCCTCGAAAACATTTAAGCGTTTTCGAGCTTGATTCCGCATTGGTGCACGAAATAGATACTTTTGACCTTATTTCGTATCCGCGCCAAACTCCCGAAAATCGATGTAAAACAGAGTTGATTGCTGGAGTTGACTATTATAAGATTAATAAATTTTTGATTATGTCGTCATTCTTTTTCGTATTCTTATATTAATTTTTCTTAACTTTGTTTAAATTGTAATTTTATTTTCTTTCTCTTCACTTACTAGCTTAGTATCTCATATTCAGAACTGGTGTTTTTCCTATTCAACATGTAGTGTGGGTAATATTTCCAGATCCCTTCTTTTACTTTAATTTCCTTTACTCTTCCAAATCCTGAATTTTGATAGTCTAAGCTTTGATTTTTTGTTTATTAAATAATCAAAAATTAGTAACAATAAATAGATTTACTTAAAAGTATTTTGTGACTATCGTTTATTATTCTTCTTCTGCTGTCTTATTCATCGAAAACAGTCGCCATCATGTTGATCCATTTTATTGTATCATCCGCGAATATAAACAACATTCCCGATCATTTTCAAATTCTTCTTTCATAATCAGCTTCATGATTTTAGCCTTTTGTATGCCTGAAAGAATTGGGCTTTTACTTCATCTCTATATCTGAGAGTCCTTTACTTTTTCTATTTTCACAATATTTTTGTGTTTGTTATGTGTTGCACCTACGAGATCTTTCACATTCTTCTATAACTACGTCACTCAGAATTCTTTATATTCTGTTTTTGGTAACCCTGCAACGCTTACATACTGTGTTCACACTTTGCAAACCAGCGTCCAGGAATTGGAAAAGAAATTAATTATATTACACAGAAAACTTCAATTGTCATCGTGTAGTATAAAATAGATAAGGATGAACTGACTATATTTTAAGTGAGACTGAATAAATAGTGCAAAAGAACAAAAAACTGGAATAGGAATACAATGTATACAGCAATAATACCTTTGCCACAAAAAAAGTTAACAATACCAAAGTAGAAAAAATGTTCTAAAATGGAACAAAGCTTTCAATTAAAACAGAAGCAAATAAAGTATACAAAGAAGCTGCAAGATTGTAAGATTGCCAAATATTGACCTACAAAAATAAACACTAACAGTATTTGAAAGTTATTGCCAAAAATATTTCTGAAAGCTATGGCATAACCCGAATTTAAAAAATACAAATAACAAAGCTACCAACTGTACAAATGTCCAATATTCATCAACGAAGCTTTACTTATTTTCAGAATTAGTTTCATTAGTACAGAAAAGCGTTACGTTTTTTGTAACAGGTGTAACATTAGTGGCATGCGTAATAGTTGATATACACTCGCTTTTAGATGCCATTTCAGTATGCATAGAGGCGTGGACGATTGAATAACGTGTGTTTGTTTATGATCCCTTTGTTACAATCGGCTGTTCGCTGCTTCGGACACAGCGAAGATTTCAAACTCGCCCAACAATGCGCAAATGGTTGAACAACTGCAGAACGAGAGAATCTGTGAAATTTGAAACAGCTCAGGAAGATAGTTGGGACCGTTAGAATACCAGAAAACATCAAAAGAGTCCGACAGGCTGTAGAGGCCAATCGTCGTTCAGCGGTATGACACGCTCGCGCTTTGCGCATATCAGGCAGGTCAGTTCGCCGAACTTTGCACTTTGACCCCCACTTTCATCCGTAGGTCAAGAACTAACTAAAGTAAAATTACTATGTATGTCGGTGTACGTTTGCAAAGACGATACGAGAAACCTCGGAAAATGGTTTTATTCTAATAACAAGTAGCGAGACTCATTTTCACTTATCTGGTGCTGTAAACAAACAAAATTGCCAGTACTGGTCAGAAAATAAGCTACAAGAAATCCATCAAGGATCCTTACAAAGTGAGAGAGTAATTGCATAATGCGGAATAGCCCGATTTGGCATAATTAGACCCTGATTTTTCCGAGAAAACAGACGTACTTTGACAGCCCTTAATAGGGTTTGGTTTTAACAGGATGCAGCTACTTGCCATAATTCAAGAGAATGGCTTTTTTAAGGGAAAATTTTTCAGTACACTTCATTCTTTTTAGCGGAATGTGGAGTGGCCCCCTCGATCACAGGATCTTTCACCGTGTGATTAATTTGTATGAGGCTAACTGAAAACGTACACTTACATTGATAAACTACAAACTCTTAAAAATCTTTCGAAAGCCATAACTCAAAAAATTTGAGCAATTCCACACGCAAAGGTGTATGGACAATTTTTTCACCCGTCTGTATAATGCCTGGACAATAAGAAACTCCTAATGGTTTGTTAATTAACAGGATGGCATTCATAATTCAAGATGTTTGTTCAAGAAACATTAATCAGTTACACTTCATTGTTTTAAGAATGTGAGTGGCACCCTCGATCACAGGATCTTTCACCGTGTGATTAATGCCATTAGGCTAATAAACGTACTTACATGATAAACTACAAGACCATCTTAAATTGATCTTTCGCAAGCCATAACTCAAAAATTATCGAGGCAGATTCACTACGCAAAGGTGTATGGACAATTTTACACGTATAATGCCTGGACAATAAACTCGTATTATTTTTATTAAATGGCATTCAAATATGCTTTGTTCAAAAACATTAATGTTAAAGTGTTTTAAATAACTGTAGAGGCACCCTGATGGACCCTATAGAATGCCATTAGGAAATTTTAGAAAATCAAGACCATCTAAATTGATCAAGTCGCATATCAATCAAAATTAATCGACCGAAGTTATACTAGAAAAATTTAGAGACTTTAACGTTCCGATATATGTTTCATCCGTAGGAAAGCATCAAACAGCTCACTGCTAGAAGGCCAAGCGCTAAAGTGTAACTGTAGCAAACCGCACCTTGCAAACTTTAAATTCAAGCAATTAAATATCAAGTGATATCAATCAAAATTAACACCAAGAAAGGAAAAAATTTAGAGACTGTAAATTACTGTCTCCAAGATGAAACCTCAATAAAAGTTCTTGAATAGTCTCTCATAAGTTCTTATAAATTTAGTTGTTTAGATAATACAAGAAAACCAAAGTACCAACCTACTGATATCAACCAAAGGGCAGATTTATTAGATACCTTTATCTCTAAGAACATCTCATGTTACATCAAAATCAACAATGGATTTGATTTGAGTTTAGATCACTTCATATTGTTAAGGAAATTCACCCAATAGAGAAATTACCAGTTGCATAAAAAAAAATTACCTAATTAAATGCTTCGCTTAAAACATAAGTCAGAAATTTTGTCAACAAATTTCAAGAAGCAGCATAGACAGCTACACCATGCCTGGCAAAGAGATGCTATCCAAAGAAATAATGCCAATCTTAACTCTAAGAGTTAAAACAAACATATATGCAAAACTTCTTGAAAGAAATTACTGACGACTTGGCAACATATTGCTTCTCCTAAAATACAAAACAAGAGAATAAAAAGGTCAATCGCCTAATAAAGCAATAACCAACCTTCATTAATAGTGTTTTTTTCCGTGAGGGGTTGTTAGTCCCCATTGGGCGCCTCCCCAGGTGGCGGATAGGAGAAAGCCTCCCAGATTTGGGTGGTACCTAAGAAATGAAATACTAAGGGCGGACCAAAACTGGAATGGCATAGCCTGAGTATAACAATAGATGAAGTCACAAAGGCAATAACATAACTTAAAGACGGTAAATCTCCAAGGCCAGACAATATCCATAATTAATTTTTCAAGTTATTTGACGCAGAAGACATTCACTGGTTAACAGAAATATTTGCTAACGAGAAAATACCAAAAGTATGGCTAAAATCTACATTTATCATGCTATCTAAAAATTAAACGCCAAGCACTGTAGTGATTTCCAAACTATCAGTTTAATGAGTCACCTCCTAAAACTCTTCTTGAAAATAATACATCAAGAATTCTCAAAGCGTGTGAAGAACAAATCAGTTGCACACAGTTCGGCTTCAGGAATGATCTAAGTACCTTTTCAAAAATGTAGGGACGTTGATTGCGATGTTTATGCTTGCTTTATGGATTATCAAAAAGCTTTTGATAATGTATGGTATAATAAACTTATTGAGATACTAAAAGAAATCGGTTTGAAGAAAGAGATTTAAGAATTATAAGCAACTTATACTGGAACCAAGCAGCTTCCATACGCATTCAAGAAGAGAGCTCCGAAGATATTGAGATCAAACGAGGTGTCCGACAAGGGTGTGTGTTACCACCGGTGCTTTCTAATGTATACTCAGGAAAGAATTTTTCGAGAGGCGTTAGAAGACAACGACATTGAAATCAAGATCAATGACGAGTACCTAAATGACGTAAGATATGCGGACGACACAGTAATGTTTGCAGACAGCCTAAATAATCTACAAGAACTAATGAATAGAATAGTAGAATCCAGTCAGACAAACGGACTTTCACTTAATTTAAAGAAAACAAAATATATGGTAATCTTCAAACGTAATAATTATCCTGGCCAACTTATAATAAATAACCAACCAATAGAAAGTGCTAAAGTACATATATTTGGAAACAACACTTGATGAAAATTGGAACCATTCATTAGAAATAAAAGGCAGTATAGAAAAATCAAGTGTTCAAATATCACGATTTATCTTTACCAACAAAATCAGACTATTGAGATGCTACATTTTTTGGTATTACTATATGGAGTAGAGTCTTAGATCTTTATAGAGGCTTCTTGTCAGAAACTTGAAGCATTTGAAATGTGGCTATACTGACGTATTTAAAAAATCCGGTGGACAGACCATATCACTAATCAAACGGTTCTCGAAAGAGTGGGTAAAAAAAGAACTTCTACTAAAGATAAAAACGTATAAAATGGAATACCTAAGGCACATTATAAGAAATGGACAGCGATACGAACTCCATCAACTGATCCTTCAGGGAAGGTGGAAGGAAAGAGAGGCCCTGGGAAAAAGAAAAGTATTATGGCTGAAGAATTTGAAAACGTGGTTTAATACAACGGTCGGACTCTTCAGAACTGCGGTGGACAAAGTACGAATTTCTGTAATGATCGCCGGAACGGACTGGCACCATAAGAAGAAGAAGAAGAATAGTTTTTTCAAACTAAAAAATGTGCCAAAATCTTGGAAATGCGAGAAAGTGGTCGTAATTTTGAAACCCACAAAATGACTCATTTTCTTACTACCAGTGTTACTAAAACTGTTTAAAAAACTGATGTTCAATGAACTTACAACTAATTGCAACTTAGCCAAGTATCTAGAGATAACAATGGCCGCAAAACTCAAATAGAATAAGGCATGAAGTGAAAAACAGTCTAAATTTTAATTTAAAAATAACAGTCATACCAACTTATCAAAAACACACTGTTCTTTCCATCTACAAGGAAGTATTTCTCTATAAGTTAATTTTAAAACCTAGGTCATCCAGCTGTAGGGATGCACTAGGCCAGCAAACGTTAAATCGATTTAAAAATTTCAAAACATAGTGCTGCGGAACACTGTGTGTGCTCCATGGTGCATTAAAAATATTAATTTTCACCACGATTTATAAGTGGAAATAGTCACTAACAAAATCAATAGATTTGCAAATGCCTACATTATCCCAACAACAAAACCATGCAGCTGTTGGACTAACTTGGTACAGCGTCTTACACGAGTAAAGCCATTTGAACTACTCTATGCTTAGTTGGCTATTACATTAAATGTTTTTCATTTTGTTAAAGCAGTTTTTGCTTTTTTTATTCGAAGTGCAATCTCCTGTGTACGATCTCACTGGTCGTTTGAGGAAGCTAGGTAGGTTATGTGTGATACTTTTTCCAATATAATCTCTCCATCTACATTCATGTTTTTCATGACAATCATCAGTTTTGTCTTGACTTGATCCTTGTTCCATATCATCTACATTGCTCTAAAATCCTATCGACTAAGCACTGTAGACATTCCTGACTGTCCACTAAGGGCACTTCATATCTTATGCTATTGACAATTTGTCCATTTAGTATTATTCCTTACTCAATATTTAGCAGCGCGTCTTTAAAACGTTCTTCTGAGAATATATTGAGCAAGGTAAACGATATGCTATATCGTTTCACTTATTACCTGGTGCAATTTTAGTGTTGGGTGTATTTGATTATCGATTACAATTTTTGATTGGCTTCATTTATTCCCACCTCTAGGTATTGGACGATTTTCATTAAGTCTATTCTTATTTTTCTACTTGTCTATATTCAGATCTTATCATATTTTCAGTGTTTTTGTCTTAAGTACTTTTAATTACTTTATCATTTATAGTTACTTTTAGTGATATATTTATTTGTTGCATTTTTTTAATCTTAAGCACATTAATTAAATCTTCTTTCGTCTCACTATACTTATTATTTATAAATGTTCTGCTTTCGACTTTTCTTCGAAATGATCTGAAACTTTAAAATAGTTTTGCTATTTTTGTTCGTCTTTCTTTAAAATCTTGACTTTTTAGGTTTTTTAAAAGATGTATAAAATTATTACTGAAAAACTATTATTCTATTTTTATTTCTTCTATATTATTATGTGCTCTTTAAATATTTTTTATGTTTTGACCCTATTTTTTATTAATTTGTATAGTATTATTAATATAAACTTTATTTCTATTATTTATTATAATTTGTTTAAATTTGCATGTTATTAGATAGTTGTCAATTTCAATGTTATTCCCTCAGCTTCTTCGGCTGTTCTATTATTTATTTCGCTATTACACAATCATTTTCCATGTTTACGTTCTACTTATCTTCTATAGGCATGTGTACTATATCAGTATAAAGTATTAATTATTATTGAATAATGCCTAATAATTTTTATTGCCAGACATTCATTATTATTTTTAGTTATATGCTTTAAAATATAATTCTACTTAATTTTTACAGTCTCTTGTTATACGTGATTTTTTTCTTATCCATTTGTACTGTTAACTCTTCTACGAGAATATTTTAAAAATAATGAATGTTTGTCAGCTATAGTACGCAATTTACATACAAAATATGGTCGGAATAGTGATTAAAAACTCATCAACTGTGCAGAGATTAATTAAAAAATATAGGGAGACTGGATCAATCACTAACAATAGACGCTCTGGCCGCTCTTCAACAAATCGTTTAACACAAAACATAGAAGCAGTTCCCGTGGGAGTGCTGTTGAAAGTCCTGGAATATCAATTCGGCATCACGGTCAAAAATTTGACATTTCGAGAAGCGTATTCTTACGAAAGATTTGCATTTTCATGCTTACAAAGTTCAATTGACTCAAGAACTAAAGCCTACTAGCCACGCACAACAAAGAGACTTCGTTGAATGAATTATGGCACAACAAGTGGACGCTGATTTTTCGGACAAAATTATTTTCAGCGATGAGGCTCATTTTTAACTTGAGCGCTTCGTTAATTGTCAAAATTGTCGAATTGGAGGTTCGCAAAATCTACAAGTGATTGTTGAGCAACAAATGCCTTCACACCGTGTCACTGCTTGGTGCGGATTTTGGACTGGAGGTATCATCGAATCATTCTTCTTCGAAAATGCGACTGGTCAGGCAATAACAGTTAATGGTGCTCCCAAAAAATTACATTATTATGTCGAGAGATAATCTAATTTTTTGTGCCTAAATTGCAAGATATGGATGTAGGCTACATGTAGTTTTAACAAGACGGTGCCACATGCCATACAGCCCACGAAGCAATTCAATTACTACATCAGTCATTTCCTGGTCGTGTAATTTCCCATTTTAGTGATTGACTGCGTAAATTTAACGCCGTTGGGCCTCTTTCTTTGGAGGTTTTTGAACTTTAAGGTTTATTCCAACAAGCCCACGACCACTAACGCCTTGAAGGAGGAAATTAAGCCATGTATCAACAATATTCAGCCATATTTATGCAAAACGGTTATGGAAAATTTCAACAAAAGAATGCGCATGTGGCAGCAAAACCACGGAGGCCACTTACTCGATATTCAGCTAAAGAGATATTTAACGTAAAATCTATATATCGTTCAATCGTCACCGTTGAAGTAAGAAGAAAAGTCGATAACATCCCTTAACATCACCAGTACCAGAGATATGAACACACAAAAAATTAATGTGCAGCTAAACCATACTGTGTAAAATTCAAAAAAAGACTAACCTAACCAATGCAATAAAACCTCCAATGACCTTCCAAGATGTATAAATTGTAGTGGATACCACCCAACTAGCCACATATAAAACTTAAAAACAGCGGATGGTAACAAACAACTCAAGAAATATTCATCAAGAAACGTTCACGATTCCCAATCTATCATACTCCTAAGTAACAAAATTTAAAATAAACCTAAATAAGCAAAATAACCAATAAACCCAACAACCCTCTTTTTTAACCACGGAATCATGTAGCTACTCACTGAATTAATAACTTTCTTAATATTCACCATTAAATCTTTTATATTTCCACATATTCTCCCAAATATTCTCCACAGAAGCCTAAATTGGAACGCCAATTGCATAAAATTTCTTCTTGTCAAAATACAACGTAAATATTGCGTATGTCGGAAAGACTCCCTTATCAAAAGACGACGTATTTAGAGTAAACGGCTATAAAATCTATTGTCAAGACCAGCTGGACCTGCATGGGGAGGGGTCGTCATTGACATCAAAAGATATATAAAACACACCACACCAGTAAATCTTCCCGTCAGCAACCTAGAAGCAAAATCCATCACTATTAACACAACTAATATAACCGCCAACAGAACCTCAAAAATCTATAAACAACCCAATGAGAAACTAATAGAAAATTATATGCTGAACTTGCTTAACACAGGGGAACCAAGTCTAGTCGTAAGAAATTTAAATAATAAGAATTCTTGTGGTAATGCCGCGCAAGCACTCTTAATGGTAAAAAACTTAACGATTTAGCAGCCCAACACCAATTAAAGATTCAAATGAGCTTACATATGATTTGTATAGAGATTATCGACAAGCCGACATACTGGACAGTGTGCTTACCAAAAATTTTCGTTTGCCAATTCAACAACAAGTAATACCCAAATTCCGATTACCTATCTATCTTAATAACATTTTCTTCTGTCCCATCCTTCAGACCACCATTTTCTAGAATGATTGGTCAATTGAGAACAAATTTAGGAGAAAATAAACACACAATTACATAACCCAATTTAGAGCACAATCACAGATATTGACCAATCTATAAAAACCTCAAAGGCAATAGAAAGCTCTATACAAGCTGCAACCGAACCCTACAAGCCTAGAAGAATTAACATCCCAAATATTTTGCCTCTATATATAATTGACTTGATTAAAATCAAAAGCCAAATCAAAAGACAATGGCAAAGGACCAGATACCGTAGCCTTAAAAACAAATCTAGACAACATTAAACCTATCAGCTCCCATTTTTGGAAGGTCACAAAACTGTAACCCAAAAAACAGAAATTCCGACTCTAACAACGCTTATTGGTACTTACAGCACTGATGAACATAAATACACTCTTTATGTTATCCATTTCCACCACACTTTTACGCCGATCATCAAGCAAAACCGACCCCACATATATAGCACAATTACGTATCCACTAGAAGTGAAGAGATATATCAAATTGCTACCACTAAAAAACGCTCCAGGTCCGGATTTAATTCCCAACGGCGCCCTCCAAAATTTAAACCGAATTCCTTCTCATACTTCTAAATATATGCTTAACAATACATATTTTTCCCTAAAAAAAGGAAATACGCCCACACATTTTGTTCCCTAAACCTGGAAAAATAAAACTTTTACATACCTATAATCCTTCTTCCAAATCTGTCCAAGCTACATGACTCAGTTGTCCTTACACGTCTTAACTAAACAATGAATGAGCATCACATATTACCGTCCACTCATTTTGGGTACTAAACAAGCCACTCTGCAGTACAATAGCTACAAAGGATTACAGAAATCACAGAAAGAAAGTACGAAACTAAATACTACACAACGGGAGCCTTCTTAGACAATACCCAGACCTTCGATAAGGTTTAACTATATAGATCAAAATTTAAATTACTCCCATTATTTGCTGACAATACCCCTATATTAATCCAGCACGAAAATTTGCCCATTAATTGTCTTCAAATAGCCAATAATACATTGAGTAAATGGTACAATAAATTCTAACAAGTGTACAACTGAAGTTTTTACCTTGAAACACACAAAAGAACACAGTAGCATCCACATAAATATAAATCATCCCTTAAAATCCTAGAGGAGAAAAAATTAAATATCTTTGTGTTTATCTCGACACCAGATTAACTTGGAGCACACATGTTAACAATAAGCTCAATATTTATGTATAGTAATGTATAATCTTACTCTATAAAACACTAGATAGACCTATTGTCCAGTATGGACCGCAACCTCAAAATCAAATATTAGAAATCTTTAAGTTTTCTGAATAAGATTCTCAGAATCTGTTAGTGCTCCTTGTTTTATCCGCAATAAACAGATACACAATGACTTCACACATCACTCAATGAGTCCTAAATAATAAAACCACAATTTCTTTACAAAAATTCTTTCTTATTCATCAAAATAGTCTCCTTTTGCGGCGATACAATCATGCCAATGCTTCTCTAACTTTTCGATGCCGCCCTTGTAGAACGATTTATCTTTGCCTTGAAAATAGGCTTTAATTTCGGTGATGACTTCCTCATCCGAGCCAAACCTCTTACCACGGAGCACCTTTTTGAGTTCGGCAAAGAGGTGATAATCGCTGAGAGCCAGATCTAAACTATACGCTGGGTGCGGAAGCAATTCGAAGCCAAATTCGTGCATTTTTGCCATTGTTTTGAGCGACTTGTTTTTCTTCGCCAAATGTGGTCTTTTCTGCGACTTCGACCTTCAAACGCTCCAACAAACCTATATAATAGTCGCTGTTGATTATTTTTCCATATTTCATCTAGTCGATGGATATTATAGAGTTTGCATCCCAAAATACACAAGCCATAACCTTGCCAGCTGACTGCTGCGTCTTTAGTCGCTTCGGACGGCTTTTACCGGCTGCTCTCCAATCAGCAGACTGTCGATTTGATTTGGGAATGAAATGGTAGATCCATGTTTCATCCATTGTCACATATTGACGCAAAAACTCCGACTTGTTGCGCATAAATATGCCGAAACAGCGCTCTGAATCATCAATTCGTTGTTGTTTTTGTTCCGGTGTGAGCAAACGCGGCACCCATTTCAAAAACAGCTTTCTCATACCCAAATGTTTGTGTGTAATAGTAAAGCACTACCTTCTGATATCTTCAGAGTGTCAGTTATCTCTCTCAACTTCACTTTGCAATTGCCCATAAAGATTTTTTCGATGTTTTCTGGAATAACATCATTTGTTTCTGTACGACCGCATTTGAAGATATAAAATCAACATTTAACTTTTGTTTCGGATGGAGCAAAGTCCGGGTAACATTTGTTAAGCCATTGCTTTGCTTTAACGGTATTTTTTTTATTAAATAGCAATGATAAATCAACACATGAAATTACTTTAAATTAATTGTTTTGAAAATAACAAAAGTAGCGTCACTTAAAACACTGTAACTATATAACCATGAAATTTTGACTGTAATCTTTTGAAGGTTAGCACTATTGAAATATCATATCAATATTTCGTTAGAGATTCCATCTAGTGGTCAGGCCCAGGACTTATTGAGCTTATCAAGCGACTTAACAAAAGTTCTTTGGTGACTTAAGTAACTTAAATAACAATGTCATTCTTCAACAACTAGACACTTGTCTAAAATGAAAATTATCTCAAGACCTAACATCAGACTTGGAAGACAATGGAAGTTAGCGAATGTCACAATTATAACCTCCATAGTATGTAAATTGGAAACCCTGGTGTAAGTAAGCACTTAGAGTGGAGGAATCGTGCACGGCTAAGTCAATTTATTTAAACAAGGCATGTATGTAATTACAACCTAATCATGTATGTCACTGTAAGGTGTTGAGCTAATTAAGTGTAAATTTAAAAAAAAAACCTTCCGCTCTTCAGTATTAGCTTTTAACAATGAGGGGTGTCTGTATATTGTACCAAATTAATTATTTACACTTAACGTTGTTTCGCACTGTTAAGTAGTATGCAAAATAAATTACATAAGTCTCTTTTAAAAAATTATAGCATATAGTAATAAAAGTAATTCGCATGCGTTCCAAGACATGGTGATTTTATTTCTACTTAACGAAATTTTATTTCTGGAGCTAAAAAGTTTCAAGCTCTTCAAAGGCAACGACGTTTTATATAAACCACTGTATTTAAAACTAGCTCTGCATAAATTTCTTGAGATATCCGCGAGGCATGTAAGAAAGTAAGCCACAGACTCTTTAATTACAAGTTGCTTGAATTAAATTGTTTTGTTATAAAAATACAACAAAATAGCCAAGGTAAGATTTCTCAAGTTACGACTAGTGCTGTTATAATAAATCAATAATGAACTCTCAAATATATATTAGTAACGGCTAAAAATGTTTCAAAGAAATTGACCTTAATACATTTTGTTTGGTTTTTTATGAAAATTCCCTAAAAAATTAATTATTTTAAGATAATCATTCCGTTTTCTACAGATTAATGTTTGTCTTCTCTTCATTTTAGGTCATTATGGAAAGCTCAACAGCTAAGAAGATAATGATTTTAACACTACTTGTCTGCTTTTTTCTTGGAGTTCTTGCAGAAGACGATATAAAATTATTTTTTAAGAACGATTCGTTTCCTTTTGACTTATACAAGGTAAGATTTATTAAAAAACTTTTAAATTATTTTACAATGATCAGAAACCATAAATCATAGTGATAAAAGTGCTAGAATTGAATTTAATAAGTTCTTGGTTTTAATCACCAATTATTTAGGCTTGGTCTGCTTGCAATTTTTATAGCCATTTGAAATATGTTTTGTCATAACAAAAACCATAATTTATTGTTGAATTTATTAAAATTAACATATTGAAGTTAACCGTATTCTCGCTGTGATGCATTCAAAAGATTAGCGTACCATTCAGTAAGTAGAAGGTAAACTTTATTTATTAATTTTGTTTTATGCGGATAAAACTGTTTGAAATAGGACGTTTATAAGGATTCTATGCCATATCGTAATAGATCATAAATAGACATTTATAGTGTTTTCAATTAATCTGCAGACAGAAACATTTGTTTTACGTTCATTTTTGAAAATATCATTCAATATGTGTTCTTGGTCTTTGTGAATGTTAAAGCATTTGGTCGACTAAGTGTTTTGGAAAGCTCCGATAGTCAAATTTAGACCATATCCAACGGAAGAGTGAGTAATTCTACAATAAATAAGGCTAGTTTTGAGGTCTAAGGAAATAAATAAGGCTACCTTCAGGGATTAAAAGATTAGTCGAAACACACAAAGCAGAATAGCTTGTAAGAAATATTAACGAACAAAGCTAAGTGAATAGAGTACTGAAGAAAAGAACATAGACGAAGTAAAGGAAATGTTTCGAGAAATAAAATTAAAATTAGAGACAATGGAAAATAAAATGGATAATGTGACAAAAGAAGTTAAAGACTTAAAATTACAAAATGAATATTTGAGAGAGAAAACTACACGACAAGACAACAGGATTGAATTTTTAGAGAGAAACGCAACAAAGAATAACTTAATAATCAAAGAAATTAAAGATAAAGAAAGCAAAGCAATAGAGGTGACTAGGGAGAAGATAAGAAACCTTATAGAAAAAGTGAGAACAAAGATAGATATGAAAATGGATGTAGACGAGGTAAAAAGAATTAGATATAACGCAAAAAGAACAAGACCAATAAGTAAACTGATGAGATCCACAAAGAAAATCTAATTTTGAAGCAGACGAATAGACTAAAAGAAACGATCACCTGAATAGATAAGGACTACTCTAAAGAAATACAGAATTAAAAAACGCAAGACAGAAAGGACATAGAGCCCAGCTAAAATACGATAAGCTAATTATAAATTGAGTAATGTATGGAACAAACGAAACACCGACGATAACAAAGAAGACAGTGTTCCAGGGTGGCTACTTAAATAAACTAACCATAAGCAACAGATCGCCTGATCAGCAAAGTCTAGAACAACAACTACGGAGAATAACAAAAACATAACAAAAACTAAAAACACTAAGAAGTGAAAAGAAAAAGGACGACGAAAGTTACGGACAAGAACATGAGAGGAAAAATTTAAAAAATTATGGAATATAGAAACCTGGAACATCAGAAGCATGTATGGTAAAGAAAATAAAGTAATTAAAGAGTTTGAAATGTACAAACTGGAAAAAAGAAAGGAATAGGTTAAGTAGAGGTAGAAGGAGGACATATAATGTTATACAGTGGAGTACAACAAAAAGATAGAGCAAAGAAGGGAGTTAAATTATAAGAAAAGAATCTGCTAAATATATAAAAGAATGGACAAGAATATCTGAAAGAATATTAAAGATTGAAATAGACCTAGGGAAAGTGGAAGAATATAAATATTGTAACGTACGGGCCCAACGATGACAAAAAGACGAATACTTGGAACAATTGACAACAGTAGTGGAAAACCATAAAAAAAGACTAATAATCATCGGGGATATAAATGGAAGGTTAGGCAAAAGACACGACGAAGCAGGTGAATCTATAGGAATACAGGGGAAAAACGTAAGAAATAATAATGGTAAACGATTGATAGATTTCTGCATTATCAATGATTTAAAAATAATGAACGCATTTTTTGCCCACAAGTACATACACAAGCCCTACAAAAAAGAAAAAAGTTTCTGACCTGGGGGTCTCGCATCGCTAAATCCGAATCCGAGGTCCATGTAGCTCCATCGGGTTTGGGTTTAGCCATAACCTCAAAAAATCTTCTAATGTAGGCTAATAACACCATTAAAAAATTTTTCCTTGGTCTGGCGATCAATATATGTTGACTATATGTTTTTGGGGTAGCTGACATTAACATCAACATATATTTAACCCCATCACTCTAGAATTATCCAAGCCCAAAAACAATTTTTAATTCAAATGAACCCATAAGATTGTAAACACATAATCCAGACGATCTCGAAACCCTTGAACTTGATATTTCCTCAATCCCATAACCCCGTAACCCGAATCCTGAATATTCTAATGTCCTAATTTTATTAAAGTTTTCCTTACGCCATTTTTGTTTTATGAAGAGTACCTTAAAACTGTTGTACCCTAATACGTTTATTTATCTCGTGTTTGTTCTTAATATAAAACTGCCTTACCGTCGGCATTAGCGTTACCCGATATACACCACGAGGAGGTTGCACGATCGGATATCATGTAGCCCTTAAAAGGGCTGTTTTATATGATTCGAGCTACTATAACATAAGTGGTATTATTGTTTTAACTATTTTCTTTTTTCGAGCTGTATCGCATTCTCTTTTCTTCAAATGAGCGGTCCAAGGGATTTCTTTTACGTGTTTTATTGTCCTGCATTTCCCTTTTGAGCATCCAACAGAAATCTGCCAGCATGTTCACGTCCCATCGACCCTGATAACGAGTTTCAGTTACTTAAAGGTCTTTATGGAAACGTTTCCCCTGCTCTTCGCTGAAATGACCAAGGTTGTTGGGACATTCATCTATATGGGAGTCGAGAAAATAGAGTTTCAAGTTTATTACATAACCCAGTTTTTCGTAGTCCTTTATCATACCAGCAACGATATCTCTGTACTCTGGATTTTTTTGATTTTCTAGAAAATTTCGTGCCACTGATCGAAAACTCAACCATGCTGCTTTCTCAAGTTCATTCATGTGATTGGTAAAGTCACTATCCTTACACATTTTCCGAATTTGCTGTCCATCAAACACTCTTTTTATTTTCGCATCAGAAAGTTTAGAGAATTTTGTTTGCAAATATTGGAAACATTTACCGTTCTTATCAAGAGCTTTGACAAACTGCTTCATCAGACCAAGTTTAATGTGGAAAGGGGAATGAGGATTTTTGATAAATCTACAAGAGAGTCATAAATGATGTTACATGACCCAGAAGTAAAAGTCGTTCTTACTGACCATGCTTTTACCTTATAATGTTTCTGTCGATCTCTACTATCCCATAAACATAAATAATAAGGGTACTTGGTGAACCCTGACTGATGCCCGAGTAACATTGAAATGATTTTCAAATCTCCACATATTTGCCACTGATTGCTTTCGTAATCGATTTTTTTCAGGAGGACATGCATATTGTCGCAATAGGGACTGGAGCGTAAATATTAGTATTATGGAATAATACGGCCTTTATACTTCTCTTGGAGGAATCTCTCCAGTCTCCTGCTCTATAGCTAATCGTTTTCAATTCATTGATGGGTCCTTTTACATCAGTACAAAATTCGAGATCATCTTCTGTCGTAAAAAATTGATGAAAAGGTAAATCTCGATTTCGATATGAAGAAACTTTTGTGTCTGCCACTAGGAGGTGTTTCTCCTTCAAGAAAGAAGCCAAGTACTCCACACCATTCTTTGGCAGACCTAAATTGCGAATAATGTGACGCAGTTCTGATTGTGTGATCAATGACGGGGCTGAATTTTTTTTGGTAGGAGAGTAGTCACTGTCGTTTTTACTGTCATCGTCTCTGTTAGCGTTTTCTTCATCGCATAAGTACTCATCGATTCTCATCATCTCTACATCTACGAATGTCTCATTAATTTTTACAGACATCACGGTAGAATAAATCATTTTGTTCTTGGTCTTTGAAGTGAAACCATTTATTTCATTTGAACAAAAATATCAGTTTTTTTCATCATAAGGTTCACTCCATTTTGCTGGAATACTGAATTTTATTAGGTCTATCTTTTTGTCTTTTTGCCACTTGTTCAACATTACTCTACAAGAATTACATATTATGGTCGGAATCCAGTTTGTATGTTAAACCATAACCTGACTTGATACTTCGTGCGATAAGCACGACTTTAACGCACACTACGCAAAAAGTTATGAAGTTATAAGTTATAATTTTGGGATTGTGGGGTTATGTGATTGAATGATTCTTAGTTTGAAGGGTTACGACAACGTCTAGATTATGTGCTTACAATCTTAAGGGTTCATTAGAATTTAAAATTGTTTTTAGGCTTGGATTTTGGTTTTTTTGAGGTTATGTCATAATTCTAAAGTGATGGGGTTAAATAAACGTCGGAATCTCAGACTAAAAAAATTTTTTTAGTGCTAAATGGCCTACATCATTAGGTTTTTTAAGGTTATGGTTGAACCCTGACGTTACTGGGTTGAATAGACTTTAGATTTGGATTCAGCGACCCCAAAAACATATAGTCAACATATTTTGATCCCCCGATCAAAGAAAAAAATTTTAACGCTGTTGTTAGCCTACATAGGAGATTTTTTGAGATTATGGCTAAACTCAGACCCGATGGAGCTACATGGACCTCGGATTCGGATTTGGCGACTCCAAAAACATATAGTAAGCATGATCCCCAAGTCAGCAACTTTTTTCTTTGTTGTGGGGATGTGTTATCAACAGTAATTATAAGAAATAAGTGAAAGATACGAGGGTCAAAAAAGGGGCATAAATGTATTCAGATCATTACCTGTTAATATCGAAACTAAGAATAAATGAAAGAAGGGAAGATAATGAAAGTCAAAGCGGGCATAAATATAAATATAAAATAACATAAAAGTAAAAAACTATAAAATTCAACAAGTAGAAATAGCCGCAGAACACGAAGCAAAAACAGAAGAAAAGATGGAGCACTGATATGCAAAAGTAAACGTACTAACTATGGAAGACCTATGGAATGAAATAAAGAAAATACTACTTGAAACTGCCAAAGAAACATGTGGAATTATCAGAACAAACAACAATAAAAAACAGACAAGACGATGGAGCCAGGAATCAAAGAAGAAATCAGAATTAAGAAAGATAAATGGAAAATGTACCGTCAAGTTAGAACAACTGAGAATTACAATGATTATAAAGCACAACAAAGTAAAGTAAAAGAAATTGTGAAAGAGGCAAAGCAGAAATCATGGGTGGAATTCGGAGAAAAACTGGAAACCGATAGCCATGGAAATCAAAAGCTGTTCTATAAAGTACTCAAAGCCATGAGGAAAGGAAAGAAGATCACAGCCAAACAAATGAAAAATAACAACTGTAAAATAATACAAGAAGAAGATAATATTATAAGGATTACTTTGAAGAAGTCCTAAATACAGACCAAATATGTCAAGTTGAAGTAAATGATGAGTATGAGTAATTAAATCAAAACCAAATTCAGGACAGACAAGAAATAACCCCAGAAGAATTTAATGAAACAATCAGTACACTAAAGAGAGGCAAAACAGCAAAGCATGACAACGTAACCGTGGAAATGGTGAAAGACTTGGGTGATAAAGGCAGGGAAATATTAAGAAAATTTCTTAATAAAATAATAAACAACGGAAAAATACCGACGGACTGGAAACTGGGAGTAATTATACCCTTATATAAAAAAAGGAGATGATAAAGAGTGCTCTAATTACCGCGGAATTACATTACTCAGTACAATAGCTAAAATGTATGAGCAAATCTTACAAAAGAGGTTGCAAAGGAAGAATCCCAAAGTGCTTTTAGGAGAGGCAGGGGGTACAGGAGCAAGTCTTTATGATTAAACAATTAATAGGGAAAAGTAGAAAAAACAAGATATGTTTCGCCTTTCTAGATCTCGAGAAGGCATATGATAGTATACCGAGACATCTTGTATGGAACAGCCTAACAGCAAGAGGGGTAAATACATACTTATATAAAGCTATTAAAAGTCTATACCAAGTTACAAAGAACTATGTAAGAACAAGAACCCTGATATCTGAAGAGTTCATAACACGAGAGGGACTTAGACAAGGAGGGGTCCTAAGTCCGACCCTGTTCAATATTATAACGGATGATGTAATTAAAGATGTAAAGGAAAAGGTAAATAAATTCATGGTTAGATATAGAAACATGTTGCCCACAGAAATATCGGAAAGTGCCTATGCAAATGACCTTGTGATTTACGCCAAGAACGAGAGAGAGTTGCAATACTATAATGAAGTATGGAAAATAACACTAAAAAAATAAATCTAAAAATAAACAAAAAGAAGACCAAGACAATAACAATAGGTAAAAATGAAAACATAACAATAAAAATAGATGATATAAAAATAGAACAATTAGAATCTTTTAAATATCTTGGAACTAAAATACATGAGTCAAGAAGGAATGATGGGGAAATAAATGAATGCACTAAAGTGTTCTGCAGTCTGAATAAATCATTCATATGCAAAATAAAGTATCTCAAAATACAAAAATGACAGTATATAAAACCATTTTTAAACCGATACTACAATATGGTAGTGAAAGTTGGGTGCTTAATGAAAAAACAAGCAGTAAATGTTAAGCAATTGAAATGAAGTACCTTAGAGCGATAATTGGCATTACGGAAAGGGGCAGAATTAAAAATACCGAGGTAAAAAACTGACTGCAGGTAGAACCATTAACGACGGCCATAAAAAGAACAGCTTAGATGGTTCGGAAATTTAATAAGAATGAAGGAAAGCCGACAATCTAAAGTAATATGGGAAACAATACAAACACGGAAAAGACCCACAAAAGCATGGAAAGATGCAGTAAAAGAAAATCTGAGGGAACAGGAATTAAACTGGATAGAAGCAAAAAAAAATGGCAAAGAACAAGAAAACATGGGCAAAGTTTATATACAAAAATTTTTTTAACATAATATGTATGTGTTCTTTATGGTACACCTTGACACCTAACGGTATATCAAGGTTTTCGATTAATAAATAAATAAATATGTGTTCTTGGTGATGAATCATGTAAATATAAATGCAATTCCTTGTAATTGTTTTGATGTTCTTAAACAATCGGCTTAAATTATTTTTTTGTGTTTAAAAATAAAAAAATCTAGAATCGAGATGCAGCAATCTAAACGGTCACAATTCAACTAAAATGATATAGTCATAAACATTTTAAAAGCAGATAAAACTACGCCTTGTCAATTAGTAAAATATGTGCCAAAAGAAACGCAGGATTTAATTTAAAAAAAACATTTTATTTTTTATTATATATACAATAAACGTTACCATGTAACAAAATTCATTTTGCTTTTAATCCAAAAATTGTTATTTTCGTAACATAAACTTGAGTCTTCATGAATCTCCAGAGGAAAAATCTCATGGTTTAAAGTCGCAAGATCTTGGTGGCCCGTTCACTTTGTTGTATTGTGAGATAAGTGGCCCATTAAACTTTTGCTCCAACAATTGGATTGTTTCATGCGTTGTAGGACATATAGTGCTGAAATCGCAAATCATCCAAATCCATGTCGTCCAAATGAAGCCACAAAAGTCAGTATTATTTTACGATGGCGTTTACCATTGATAATCGTTGCATTTCCAGCCTCATTTTCAAAAAGGAACGACCTGATAAAAAACACCAAAATGTTACCCTTGAAGTATACATAAACTTTTCTTGAATGGTTAGAAGATTTTCTATGCTCAAAATACGACAGTTTGGCTTATTTACATATCCACTGAGATGAAAACGCACCTCGTCGTTAAAGATAATTTTCTTAGCAAAATTTCCATCAATTTCTTGATTCTCTAGCACGATACAGGCGAGGGTTAGCTAAATCTTGAATAGGTGCAAAAGCAAATCTTTTATTAAACTCTGTTGCATGGTGCTTTCTGAAATGTTTATTTGTCGTGACCAACGGCGCACTGGGATTTCTGGACGCTCCGTCTCAGTATCATTCCTGTTTACTCATATTTTTTAATTAGTCCTTTCACAGTTTTTAAAGAGAGAATTTATGTTAAACCAAAAGTTCCCTAGTCTTATCTAGAGTATAAAGTATAACGTACAGTGTAAAACGGTTCGGGTCTATGAGACGATGGATATAAGCTTTTTGTGTACTAATAGTAGATTTGGAACTACTTTAGGTTACAGTTCTATGTATTACCATGGGTACCTGGCATTCAAGTTAGTTGCTGGAGAAAAATGATTTGTTTGTCAAAAAAACGCAAGTTCGGGAAGTCAAAAGGTCACTGGAGAAGGAGAGAATCTAGGGTTGATTAAAATTGTAGTAGCAATTCATCTCAATTAGTTTTAACCAGCTGAGTTATTTTAAAATCTTTACTGCGTCGTTTAAGTTAAAACGCAGCATAACATCTAGCTGTGCATCAAATTAATGGTCCTTTGAGTTTCAAAGTAGAAGTAACACTGTGGGAAAAATCAAAATCAAATTTAGTGCCAATAATGACCAAAAAGATGGCCCAAGAATCTCAATCAGCCGATGGTAAACACCGAGGTAAAGAAAGTGAACAGGAAGTCACAGTCTAAAATTGCATTAGTTTAGATCACACGTCTGCATGTAACCAGCCTGGAATCGAGAACCTGAGATCAAGTCATCATTCCATGAAGACAAGATATAGAAAAGTATCACAAAGACTAAAGCAACTGAAACTGGAAAAATAACAACAATTAACAGGAGATCAAAATGAAGAGCGATGATTATTATTACGCATGGAAGTGGAGTCGTCAATTGAGCTAAGTTCCAGAAAGCTAAAATCATTGAGAAAGACAAAAAAGAGGATAAGCGGATCAAATGTCCTAAAAAACTCATCAGGCGATTCATGCGTGAAGAAATTGGCAAGAAACCAGGCTAAAACGGTCCTGCAAATGAAGCAAAACAAAACTAAATAGCAAACGAATGGACGCTCACCCAGGGCTCAACTGGTAAGTCGACTGAATTCTGTGAAGTCTCCGAAAACAAAAGTGTGATTAGGATACAGCCGTGCTTGAACGGAAAAGGCAAAGGAATCAGTTCAGTCAATGCTCACTTCACGTAGCAACCTCACCGCGATTATGGAAGAACTGGAAATATGTCTTAGGCGCTCAGAAACGATCATCAAAAGTATGATAATAAAAACAAAAACTATTACACCGCCAACTGAGGGAATAATAATAATAATAATAATAATGGTACTCACGCGATGACATGCTCGAACTGAGAGGTTAATCAAGTTCGTTCTCTGCGTCGTTGCGCACCATCTCTGGTGCGGTTGGCAAACACCGCGCCTATGACGACCGCCATTATTACTTGTTCAGTGAACGCAGGTACTCAATTATTTTAGTGACTGAGTAGGCCACCGCCAGGCATCAGACAGCCCCGGGAATTGAACCCGGGTCCGTCAGCATCGCAGCCCGCCCCTCAACCACGGGACCACGCTGGCTTAAGCCAACTGAGGGGAATTTCCGATTAATTGTGGATTTCTCCATCGCAATGAAAAATTCTTATGTAACAGCAGAGTTACTGAGATTTCCGCTGTATGTAAAGAATCCCACCCTGGCGGACAAATTTAGGAAAAACTACCATCTTACCTACAGCTACAATAGAAAAAACATGTTGTGAAGTTGAAGAAGAATGTTAATCTTCGTCTTCCCTCGTCAGCTGTTGTGTATGATAGTCCCGTGGAGCAGAGAATGGAAAAACATGACCACTGCATGATGGCTGTGGAGTGCAAATACCCAATTGCTTGCAAGGAGATCCTTCTCTTAGAACACTATAAAATTTTAAGAAAATAAAATTATAGATCTTTTGGATATGCTAAAGAAGAATCAAGACTGCTTCATGTGTTTAGAGAAAATCCACGGAAGTCAAGGTGCCCCCATTTCCTTCTCTGCAATGTCAATGGATGCAAAGAATAACACCACGCCCTGTTACATTAGGCTAACAGAAAGTTGAAAGACCAGAAAAGTGCTACCAAATAATTCTGTGATGGTTATAGATTTTTCCTCCTAATTTAAAGAAAAATTATAGAGGGACCACAAAACGCACCAGTGACAAGTTGGTCTTACCTTGTCTGGGGGTCTATAGAAACCTGAAACTGTGGGAAACCAGTCTCATTATGTGCTACAGTAGGAGTGAACCCTGACACTTCATTTCAAGAACTAGTCAAAAAGCAATTCTGCTTGGACGCACTTAAAACAGTCAACTGCAAGAAGTTACAATTGTCGAGGAGCAATCCTTGAGCCAACCAGCTTATGGAACAGTACGGCAAAACAGTTCAGGATTCTCAGATAATATCGATGCTATTGAAATTAGAAGACTTTGTAATGCGTGAAAGCAAAACGGTAGCAACACAAAGACAAAGAACTAAAATATGTACTGTGCGAAGATTGGGGAGTATAAGGAGAAAAATTTTATCACAAGCTAACTGAAGAAGAAGTTGGCAAGAAAAATGAACGGATAAAGCTTCTTCCTTCATTTTGAAAAAACTAACCCAAACAAACCGAGGAAACTGCGGATAGTACTCAACTGTGCAGCAAAGAACCGACTTGATGTATCTTCCAATCAATGTCTTGCTAAAATCTTGTCAGCGCAAAATGACTTTTTGGTAAAGATCAGACAAGAAGACGTATTTGCACTACGTTTTCTGTAAAGGGAAAAACAGAGTTGACCTCTGAATGTGTATTAGATGGACGTGATGGTGTTTGAAGCAGGTAGTTCATAGATGCATTTGTTAAACGCTATTACGTTAGCGACTATTTAAACAACCAAAGAAGCCGTTAAAAGGATTATGGAAGTTCGTAAAATCCATCAAAAATAAGAATTCGAAACCAGAGGTTGACTGAGTAACGTCGACGATTTGGTGAAAGTTGTCACACCAGAAGAGTCAACAATTGATCTTATCAAGGACCTCAAAGAAGATAAGTTGGAACGAGTTCTAGGACTTCAGTGTGTATAGAGAGGTGCGACTGCTTGTATCCACGGTCTCACAGGCCCGAACCATTTTACACTGCACATTATACTCTCCACAGCCCGATCCATACTTCTAGCAATCTTGTAATTAACATTTTTACTTATTAACAACTAAATCTTAACTACAATTTTAGTTTAATATAAATCCTCTCTCAAACAAACCTCTCTGACTGATTTTACTGGCCGAAATCTACATAAATTGAAGATCACCTCGGATTTGGACTCACTCATCTGCTGGTGAGTCTCGTGTACCATTTGCCACATTATATTTTGTTGATACCCATCGCCAATATGGCTTCATTGTAAGGTCCAAATTTTCTGTAATGCGGTGAGCGATTTTTGAATTGCTGTGAGTCTCTCTTAAGGATCTAACACGGCACATTCCTGATATCGCTCCATATAAGAGTCTTCTTATATGGGATGACTAGTGCCCTGCAAATAAAGTTAGACATCCTTCAATTAATGCTGCTTCCATCTCCAATCTTGTGTCCGACACAGCTTTGGTAGGAGCTATGTTAGTCTTCGCCATCATAATATTGACGTTAATATCATCTACCTTTCCATTGGCACGAAGGAACGCAATCACAAAATGCTTGCTGGCGGCGTCACACATGTCAGATAGTTGCAGTTCGTGGCATTTTGACAAGTGATGAAAACTCCGGAGTCTTTATGACTTGATCCAAGAACTAATGCCATTTTGTCTATAGCTCTCCCGTCATGTCCGCGATGTGTTTACTGCAAAATGTCACCAAGCAGAAAGATTTAAATTCTGCGTTTCTTTTGGGACACCCGTTACAATATCTCTACGAGCCTAGAAGGCCCATAGTTATTTTCTTCCATTTCTTCCTATCATCTGCAACTTTTTTCTATCTGGTAATTTTTAATTGCTTTGTATTTTGATCGACTCCCATTTTCCATCTTGCTATTGGTTTTGGTTTTGGTCTACCTTATCTCTTTCTTATGTATATTGTATTTGTCATTAACATTTTTGACGCTCTTGCTTCCGGCATTCTCTGTGTATGCCCCAACCGTCGCAGTCGTTAAGCCCTATTATGTTTGCTTTTTTGTATAAATTTTTCAGTTTTTCAATTGTTCTTCTTATTCATCCAGTCTCTGTCCCCTTCCCTCCAGCCGTGTTTGTTCTTCCTTGCTTAAAGTCCATATTTCACTTGCACGTATTACTACTGGTACAATGACTGCCTTGTGGAGCCTTCATTTATCCTTCCTAGAGATGTTTTTATTCCTCAGTATTATATGGAGAGCAGCTAACATACACATCGATTATCCATTATTATTCTTGCTTGTATTTCTTCGCTCACATTTGGCTTTTTTAGAATTCGGTTCCTAGATATGTAAATTTTTCTGCTTCTTCAAATTCATATATATTCGCTCTATCCGTCCTCACTTTTAAGAAGTGTCCTTGAAATCTCCTATCTGACCATTCCATATACCTAGTTTTATTTTCGTTGATGTACAGCCCCATCTTTTTGCTTTCTCTTCTAGTCTCTTCATTACTTCCTTTAGTTCTTGTTCGCTTCTTGTGAAGATTCGTTCTTATTTCCTTTTTCTAAATATGAGGCAGAATAGTGCTTGTGTCCATTCTTTCCATATTTCACTTAATACTTTTTGCATATTCCTTAATTACATGTTGACCTCTACATTTAAGCAGATTAGCTGTTATACTGTCATTTCCTCAGCTCTTATTGCTCTTTGATTTTTCAATGATTTGCTTAATTTGTTCGTTGTTTGGAGGTGCGACTTCCCTTTGCTGTTGCTGCTCTGTACTGGTTCTGTCTTCTTCTTCACTAATTAATCTTTCTTTGTCTTAGCCATTTAACAACTGTTTAAAATATCCTTTCTATCTATTCAGAATTTCTTCTGTTGCAATAATCTTCCCATTTTGATCTTTATAAAAAACTTGTTTGGGTTGGTATCTCTTCTTTCGTTTCTTTCTCTTGTATACAGATTTCTTATTTGTTTATTTCTATAATTTTCTTCTATTTCTTGTAAAACATTTTTATTAATTTCTCTTATCAATTTTTTTCTTAGTTCTACGGTCTTTTGTTCCTTTTTGTAAAATTTCGTTCCTGTTTAACGTCCCTGTTGCAATACTTGGCTGCCTATTTTATTCTTGTTTTTATATCCCCACATCTTTCTTCAATACCTACAATATTTTCAGAGTATGTTTGTTCTTCCTGTGTTTTTAGTCTGATCGTTATACCGTCGCCTTTTTTCCACACAATGACAGTTTTTTTTTTCATTGTTTGATTCCTAAGCTCTAGTACAAGTTGTACCATTTTTGCTCTGTCATGAAATGATTCATATCCGCTTTTAGACCTCTATATGTCCGCACACTTTTATGCACCTTTGCTGTTGCTCCTCTTTATGGATTTTTTTCTTTTTAAAATGTGTACTTTTTATGACCGTATTTTTTTCTTTGCAAAATCTATTGGAAAGTGTCTATTCTCATTTGTTCTTACATATTAGCTGTGGTTTCCTAGCGTTGGTTTATAGACCTTTTCTCTGCCTATTTTCGTGTTTGCATCTCCTAATAAGATTTTCATGTGATATTTAAGTATCTCGTAGAATTATTCCATTACCTCTACATCTTTCTCATCTGAAAGCGCATGAAAATTTATAAATGTTATCTTTTGGTACTTTCCTCTTAATCTTAATAGACATAATCCTTCTGATATTAGTTTAAAATCTACTATTATCGCGTTTAGCCTTTGGTTATTATAAAGGTTGTGCCCAACATTCTGTTAAAAAATACATAATCTACCATCTCTGTTACCGTTTGACCCAGTTGTTAGGTTTCATGTAATGCAACTATATGAAATTTGCAATTTTCCATTTCATTTATTATATGTTTTAGTCTCTCTACCTCAAAAGCTCCTCTTAAGATCCATGCTCCTATCAACAAATTTTCTTTCCTCTTGTTTTTCGTTTTCTCTTTTTATTTAGATATATCAGTATACTTTTCCCGTTCTATTATCTTTATTACACCTTTGTTATAATCCGTTGTAACCATTTGCGTTTCCATTGCCAGTGCCGTAATTATTTTTTCCTTTAATTCCTTTTCCCTAGACATTTAGTTTTGGTATTGCCTGCTGTGCTTCTTTCGTTTTACAGAAGTTTTTTATTTGTCTCATTCATATACATCGTTATCCATGGTAGATTTTTCGTATCCTATTTTCACTTTTCTTTTTCTTGTTGTTTCGTTTTTTGTAATTTCTTTTATCCTCCGTTACATTTCTCTTTCTTTCCTTGTTAGATCATTATCTATATACACGTGACTGCCTTTTAGTTTGCTTTTATTTTTTATTATACATCTTCTCTTTACACGAATACATTATTATCACCATTCTATACTCTTCTTTCTTTCTACTTTGTACACTTCCTTTACTTTGATATTTACTCCCAACTCTTTTTTATGAATTGCTTTATCTTTTATATTTTTCTCCTGCAAATTTAGTACTTTTACTACTATGTTGTTTCGCTTCTTCTGGCGTTTTCTGCTTCAATTATATCTTCCAAATCATTTACATATCTTGCTTTTTCCCTTCTACGTGTCTGTTTTTATTTCATTTTTTTAAATTTTTTGGTTTTTACAAAATTATTCTTTCAGTGCTTCATATTTTTTTTTGGTTTCTTCTTTATTTTTATGAAACATTTCTTTTAGTTTATCGTGTTGTTTCTATATACTCAGTGTTACTTCAGTTTGCATTTTTTCCAGTAACTGTACTATCTTTGCCCTATTTTCTGTGGCTTCTTTCTTGTCAGACTAATTTTTCGTTCGTGTTCTTACAGTTCTACTTTTTTGAATGTAAGGTTTATGTAATATTCTTCAAAGCTTTGATCCTCTCTTTCTTTTGCCAAATCTTCTACTGTAAAACTGTCAGATCTTTTTCTTCCGCTCATTAAATTTTTCCAATTTCCTCTACTTTGCTGATATTCTTACAATCTGGCAACATTGCTTTTCAAACTGTCAACACTACTTTTACTAAACGCTCTTTCTTGTCACTTCACCTATAACTTTTGAATTTTGATGTTTTACCACGTTCGTATTCTCTCTTCCTGGATTGTCTGTAATTTATTCCATATCAATTTTTGCCTTTTCACTCTCTTTTCATTATTTTCAATACACTTTTCTCCACCAAAATCACTTCTTAACAACACAGTGTGACAAAGCCGTACCCGGCGATTATCTCGTTAACACATCAACCCATGCTTTGAATATTATCTTACTTAAAAACTAGAACCTTGAATCTTAACAGGGCCCCATTAACTTATTGTTCTATTGAAGAGCCGCGCCCCATAATCCATTTTTGCTCCATCAACTCTTTAACGTCATTGAACAAAGTACTGTTTTCACCGACGAGAAGCTTTTTCGACAAATTAAATTACTCCAAATGATTTTACTGTTTTTGCATTTTGTAATAACTGTTTAGGGAAAAATAATTAATTAGGTAAACAAAATCATTAAAATGTATTTTAGGAAGTGATCAAGTCCGACGTCAGAAATTTTATGATATGCCCCACTTCGCTGCAAATCGTGCTTGCCATAATGGCTTTTGGAGCAGATGGGCTCACATGGGTACAAATTAGTGAAGCACTGGGCCTTAATAAAGCTCCTGGATATACAGAAGACGTCTTTGCACAACTTTCACGTTCTCTGCAGAGTAGTGGCAACTACAACATGAGCAGCGCCAACAAACTTTATTTCGACAACTATTTTAAAATCAACGATAAATTCAACGATATGGTTGTCGAGAGCTTTGATGCTGAAGTTCAAAACATCGACTTTAGCAATAACGTAGACGCGGTTGTGGAAATAAACGATTGGGTTGAGACGAAAACGCACCATAAAATTAAAAATCTCTTGCAGCCTATTGATGTCGCTGCGAATACCGGTGTTCTCTTAATAAATACCATGTTTTTTCAAAGCGAGTGGCTGCGCCCTTTTGATTTCAAGGGCGTCGGTGGAGCAATATTTTTTAGCGGCAATGGTCTGACACCTATTCCAGTAATAAAGCTCACCAGTTGGTTCCTCTACGAAGATATCCCATCTTTGAATGCTACTTTCTTAGAAGTTTTCTTTAAAGGTGACGACGTTTCAATAACGTTTGCTCTACCTTATAAAATAGGAGACTTGAAATACTTAGAAAGAGCGCTTTTGGAACTTAAACAATTTCCTCACCCTTCATCGCTAGAGCCCGTAGAGGTAACACTACCTAAGTTTAAAATGGAAACCAAAGTTAATTTCAAACCTTTCCTTCAAGCGGTAAGTTGTTGTTAATGCAATTTTAATATTTGTATATGTGCTCTTCGTACTGCAGTTAGGAGTTTGGAATGCCTTCAACGACAACGCAGAATTTAGTAGAATAGGAGCTGATGGTGAATTTGTGAAAATTGGTGATATACTGCAGAAGACCTATATAGATGTGAACGAAAACGGCACCACTGCTGCCGCTGCAACTTCTGGTAAACCTTTTGTAATATTTTTTTCATACATTTTTCATATGCATTATTTGAACATAATATTTATAACAACTAAATCATCTATTGTTTTCTGCCATTCTTTTAGCACCACTGACATCATCTCGGCTTAGATGCCATATTTTATTGAGTAGTGCGTCATAAGTTTTCTTAAGGATTTATAATGGAAAACTGCCCTGGTCACAGAAGACATCAGATATACTTGTACGCACTCAATAGCACTCTTCCATATATATATGGGAATATATATATATACATATATCTGCTTAGTTATATAGTTAGGTGACTGCATCGGGTATTCGAGCAGTTCCAAATTGATTTTGATTTTCGGTCCGCAGCTGCTGGCGAGAGGAAATTTGAAACCGATCTAGACTACAACTACAAACCCGTATTAGCGGATGTCTGTTACTTATTTACTTACTTAATCCAAAACCTTTCTACCTTTCGGTGTAAGGCTGTTGAGCTGAGTTGTGCTTTATGGATTCGGCTTGTCTTGCACAGTTCTCTCCATTTTTTTCTATTCTTTGCTGTTGTGCGAATTTCTTCCCACTTTATGTTTCTTGATTCTATTGCCTCTTTTAGTTCCTCCTTCCATGTTTTTCTCGGTCTTCCTATCCTATTTTTCCCTTTTGGTCTTGCTTCAAACACTTTTTTCACTGTTCTGTTTTTGTCCATTCTTATTATATGTCCCAACCACCCTAACTGTCTCTCTTGCACTAATACCGCTACCGCTTTAGTTTTTAAAATTTTCTCTAAATGTTGTGCTCCTGATGTGGTCTCTCTTTGTTTTGCCCTCTATTTTACGCAGGAATCTCATCTCCGTACTTTCGACCCTGCTCCTATGTTTATTCACTGTTGTCCATGATTCACTGCCATAGATGAGTATTGGTGTTACAACTTGTTTGAATACTTCTACTTTTGCGTCATTTGGTACTTCCTTTTTTCCTAGAAAAGAGGACTTTATGGATTTAAATAGTCGTCCTGTGATTCCTACTCTTTCATTTATCTCGTCATCGAGTTTTCCATTTTCCTGTATCCATACACCTAGGTATTTGAACTTCTCTATTTGTTCCAATTTTCTTCCATCTATATATATATATACGATGTCTTCTCTTGTCTGGTGCTATTATCATTGTTTTGGTTTTATCTCCGTTTATCTTCATGTTTTTCTTTTTTAGTTCTAAGTTGTATACATTGATATTTTCTTGTAGGTCTTTCTCACTTTTTCCGAATATAACCATATCATCAGCAAAAAGTAATTCTGATATGTAGATTTTTTTCCATATTCCAGCTTCCTACATGGTATCTTCTTGTTTTTTTCTTGCATTCTTTTATTGCCTCATCTAATACTAAATTAAATAGCAGCGGGCTGAGTACACATCCCTGTCTTAGGCCTATGTTGGCCTTAAATTCCTCCGACTGCTCGTGTCTCATTCTTATTATGTTTCCGCTATTTTCGTATAGTGCTTTGATGGCTGCTACTTCTCTGTAATTTATGTTTGCTTTTTCTAGACACTGCCATACTGTCTCTCTTTCTATTCTGTCGAAGGCCTTTCCAGATCTATAAAACAGAGATGTATTTCTTCCCCTTTCTCTATGACCTTTTCACTTAGCTGTCTGATTGTAAATATGTGGTCTTGTACCTCCCGTCCTTCTCTAAACCCACTCTGGGTGTCTTCTATTGTCTTATCTAGTTTGTCTCTGAGTCTAGTTTCTAGAATCCTTGCGAATACCTTCCCTGGGATGCTTAGTAAGGAAATTCCTCTGTAATTACAGCATTCTCTTCGGTCTCCCTTCTTATATATGGGTATTATGATTCCCATTTTCCATTCCTTCGGTACTTTTCCTGCTACTAAGATGTCGTTGTATAGTTCTAGTAACCTTTCCTTACCTGTTTCTCCTATGTATTTTACCATCTCTGGGGTAATTTCATCTATGCCTGGGGCTTTTGCTAGTTTGAGTTTCCTTATTGCTATATCCAATTCTTGTTTTGTTATTTTGCCTTCTGCGCTATCTTCCTCTGTTGAGTTCGTATCTTTTTCAAAGTCGGTATTTTCCCTCCCTCTTCTTTTTTCCAATCCTCTCTGTTCTTCCCCTGCTGCCAACAAATCTTCGAAATATTGTTTCCATCTTTCCATAATATCGTTTTCATTTGTCAGTACATTTCCCTGTTTATCCTTGATGTTTTTTGTGGGTGTAGTTTTCTTTTTTCTCAGTTGCTTCAAAGTTCCGTAAAATAGTTTCTTGTTGTCGTCAAATTCTTTTTTCATTTTGTTTCCGAATTCTTCCCACGCTTTCTGTTTTGCTCCTTCACCTTATTTTTTACCTGCGTTCTTTTCTCTTTGTATAGATTGTAGTCCTCTTCCAATTTTGTTTGTAGATATTTGCGCCAGCATTCTTTTTTCTTTTTTACCAGTGTTTTTATGTCAGTTGTCCACCATGCCGTTCTTTTAAAGTCCATGTTAGTTACCTTTGCCACTCCGCAACATTTGCGCGCTGCTTTTATCATGCATTGTTTTATCGTTTTCCATTTATCTTTTATATTTGGTCTGATATTTTTTGTCTCGTACTCCTTTTTTAGGATGTCTTGATATTTCTTCCTGATGTGTTCTTCTTGTAACATGTGGCTTTTAATTTTCTCCTTAGTTATTTTTCTATGTTTCTCTGTCGCTTGTTTTTGGCTCACCCTCATATCCATTTGGAGTAGGTAGTGGTCGCTGCCTATTTCCGGTCCTCTCTTCACCTTAACATCTTTGATTTTTCGCCAATTCTCCCCGTTCACTAGAAAATAGTCTATAATTGATTTCTCGTTTCTGCTGTGTTGCACCCTTGTGTATTTGTGTATGTCTTTATGTACGAACTTTGTGTTCGTTATTACTAAATCATTTGCCTGTTTATGTCTGAAATTTTTTGTAACAGAAACTTCTCATTCGCCCGTTTACGACCTCCGCTCGTTTCACAATACCCTATTGATACTAAAGAGGGAATTTATCCACATCATGTGTGTGTGGAACTGTATACATCATTATTATTTGCTGCCTTTATTTTTATTTTTCTAATGATTTTTTATTAATGCACTTGCCGATTTACTTCAGAATACCCCCTTAATAATTGTTTTGTGTGATAAGTGTTTTTACTTTTGAGCATATTTTTGGGATTAATTAAATTTCCTTTTTAGTTTCTCGCATCGTTTTCTCACAGGTTATCCGCTATTTGAAAATATATTCATTATTCTTTACATTACTCCCTTATTGACGCCAGAGATTTCTGATGAGAAAAAGAAGAAAACACTTTTTCTTCATTCGTTTCCTATAAATAAAAACGTAGCAGCCTTATTTTAACTAATGCGTTCTTTTTCTTAATTTTCAGATATAAATGTAATTGATATGCCATACACTGAAGATATGGTAAAATCATTCACAGCCACTCACCCGTTCTTGTACTATATTTATTCGTATAAAACAAATGCTATACTATTTATAGGACGGTACATGGATGCCATATATTAAGCATTATAGTTTTGTGTAACTAATTCAGTGTATCTAAAAAATGATGTTCCACAAATAAACGTTACAAACTAGAAAACAAGAAAGTAGTTTTTGTTCCTTATAAAGGGTAAACACAACAAAATTTGAGCACCGAAAATTAAATGTCACATTGTAAGTACTGCAAATCATTAGCTGCCTATCTAAACAGACTGTCCAGTCAGCGCAAAAATATCACGATGCTGTTGCATGAAGTGGAACGCCGCAAATTAATTTTGCATGAACACGTCCACAATCCCAACCTGAGTACTCGTCAGTTTGCTCGAAAAGCAAATGTTAATTCTGCTGTGGCTCGTGTACTAAAATAGTTTGAGACACGACTTACGATAGAAAGGAAACCAGGAAGTTGAGGTAAACATGGAATGACAGATCATAAACAAGGAATAGAGAGCATTTCGGCTTTTTAAAGACAATTCAAAGAAAGTCAAAATGTCGCGGTCTTTTGTCCAAGAAGTAAAAGCTGCAGTAGGTCTCCAAAGTTTTAGAACTCAAACACCCCCCTGATCGTATATATATAAATTGAAACGGAGTTTGTGCAAAAGAATTATGGCACCAGTACGTCGTAAGGCTAGGGCAGTGCGATACCGCTATGTTCTTGTATGAAGAACTGTACTGCAGTTTAAGACCTTTTTTTGGGGCGCACTTACTGGCCTCAAGGGCTTATTGTGCTTACTAATATGAGGGAGTTTGAAAAAAGATTATTTTGAAAAATATTTACAAAGCGTTTTTCAACCATTCTCGTTACAAATTACTGTGGTTAAAGAATTGAACATAAAAAACTTCCTGGAAGCACCTTTCCAGCTTACTTTACACATAAAACTATTTTACTACTTATAACAAACAAACTATTAAAAAAGCTAGCTTAGAAGATTAATGCCAATAACAGAAAACAATATTATCATCCCAAACCATCAGTTTGGGTTTAGACAATCATTTTACCACTTAATGAGTTCATAAAGTTGTGGATCCTATTAATGAAGCTTTTAAGAAAAAAACAGTGATTTCCTTGATTTGTATTTGTTATCCCCAAATCATACTTCAGAAAAATACCTTAAAATGAAATTTACTCATCATTTAACCGTTTTTATCTAATTAAATTGGGAGCACCTTGTGGCAATATCCTTGATATACTAATATATTTAATTTGTACAACCTAAAAGTCAACATTTGTTTACTGCAATTTTTAATAATAATAATAAATAACATGGTAGAACATAACGGCCTAACAACAGCAAGAAAATCTACGACAGTATTTAGATAAACTGGGGCAAAAAGAGTGTGTAAAATCACATGCATCTCTAATATTCATTAATAATCCAAAAAACCATGGCAAGTGATGAAAAGAAGAAACAGTGAATGAGAACCTGTCAACATCTAATTTAAATACTTAATATAATAAAGTTTTAAACACAGATAAAAGTCAAGGTCCGACGGGTCGACCGGTCTGTGGTGTTTTATGCAGTGTTGGTAGATAAAATAAAACTGATACAAAATACAAATTTTGTTTACATTTTTAGTATACTTTAAAGAGCAGGGTCGGCTTTAAAATTTGATACAACACAGAAGGAAATAATGAAAACTTAGCACTCACCGATATTATCAATAAATTAATAGAAATAAGGAAAAATAGATGATACAAACTCGAACAAAAAAAAAGTAATTAAAAAAAATAAAACAACAAGATACAGAAAAGCAGAGTAGTTAGAAAAGGAAACAAGAAAGAAATTTAATGATTTTTGGTATACAAGGAGAGCGAGAGAGAGACCACAGAAAAATTAATAGGTGCATTTATGGAAATAATAACAAAAATAAGAATAAGAACAGTGGAGTACAAAATAGATAACATAAAAAGAAAAATAAATTTAAAAATCAAGTGAAAATTGGCCAGTGAGAATAGGAATGATAACAAGAATTTAAAAAGTTGAAATAAAAAAATTAAAGCGACAAAAATATGGACTAAAGAAGATCTAGATTAAAAAAACAAAGAAACAACGAAAAATCTTAACACCACATAAGATAGAACCAAGAAAACAGGGTATTTTTTGGATAAGTTAATTATAAACGGGGAAGAATGGAAGTACAAAAATTGAGAAAGCCGAAAAAAGACAGAAAAAAAAGATAAGGCAAAGGAAGCCCAAAAAAGCCAAAATCTACAGATGAAGAAACAGAATCCCCCAAAAAACAGCTAACAAAGGAGCAATCCCGTAAAGAAATAGATACTGGACTCAAACTATATTAACTCCACACATATAACCATAATAAGTTGTCAACAGATAAAAAAAGCCTGAAAAAAGGGCCTAAAGAGAATTACAATCACAAAATGATACCAACAACAAAAATTTAAAAAATAACACAAACAAGAAGCCGGACAGAAATACAAATAACGACACGCGAAGAAATAGGACAAAGAGGAAAAACAAACGAGAGCACTAGGAAAGATTCTCAAACAGGCAAAGAAAAATAATACATAGAAAAGTTGACAAACTTTATCAATAAATATATACTAAAAACAAAAAAACAGAAGAAAAAGAAAAAACAATCTAGTGAAAACAACAGAGAGATAAAAATTGATAGCACAACAATACTCCATATTGGAACCTGGAATGTAGAACAATGGCCGACAAATTGAAAAAAGATGGATGGAATAGTTCTTAGAGGTATACAAAGAAATTAATGGATCTGAATAACATAAATGTTGAAATAAGAAAAGAAATGTTAGACATTAGTACCAAAGAGTCCAGCAAAGAAGAAATAAAAGAAGCAATAAACAAATTGAAGAATAGCAAACCAGTTGGAATCGACAACGTTACTGCAGAACTTATTAAAATAGATATGGAGACAACAGTGGAAAAATTGTATATCTTGGTAAAGAATACCAAAAGACTGAACACAAAGAGTAATAATAGAATTACTTAAAAAAAGTGATTTACCCAAATGCAAAAATTGGAGACCTATTACTATTATACATGGCAAACAAAATAATAACAAGAATTATGCTACAGAGAATGAAAGACTTCATAGATAAGATACTGAGAGAAAACCAAGCTGGCTTCCAACCACAGAAATTTTGCATTGACCGTATATTTACTTTAAGAACTATACTAGAACAAACCGCAGAAATGGAAGGAGACATACGTAAATTTCATAGATTTTATACAAGTCTTCTACACAATAAACTGAGAAAAGATGTTTAAACATTACGGTATAGCAAATAATTATATAAGAGTAGTAAAAATACTTTACGAAAACTATACAGCTCGAAATGATCATGAGGGCACTCTCACAGATAATATAAATATCAACAGCGGGGTTAAACAAGGTTGCATATTGTCGCCAACATTTCTGATAGTAATAAATTGGATTATGCAACAAACAGTAGATAATAAAACAAGACTAACATAAAACATATGTTGCAAACTTGAAGATCTGGAATTTGGAGACGACATTTGTTTAATTACCAAAAAGAAACCATGCAAGGTCTGTCCGGAAAGTAATGCGCCCTATTTTTTCTGCCGTGACTATCCGTCGCACAGCGTTACCACTTGCACGGAAGGGTAGGGGGAGTCTTGGGAACAAAGCGCGACCCGCGCCAGTCAGCTCCGAGCTCCTGGAGCGTCACAAATGTTTCAATGAATTCTTGTATGAGTGTTCTGTCGAAATTAAGATGAAATAAACTCTCGAGCAGCGATACGCGGTAAAGTTTTGCTTCAAACTTGAGAAAACGCCATCGGAGACTTAAGTTGCTTCAGAAGGCTTTTGCTGAGGACTGCATATCATATTCAGTGCAAAAGGTGGCATAAAATGTTCAAGGAGGGTCGTGAGGAGGTCGCCGAGGAACAACGATCAGGTCGCCCCTCAACGTCGCGAGATGAAAGTTCGATTGACAAAGTGCGCGAATTGTTGAATTCTGATCGAAGAATGAGAGTTCGCCTAATGTCAGAAATACTTGACATTCCGAAAACCAATGTGCACGAGATTGTGACGAAAAACTTTCAAATGCGGAAAGTGTACGCCAAACTTGTCCGAGAGTGCTCACCGATGACAAAAAGAACAATCTCAACGCTCTCCCAACCGTCCTACAGTCCTGATATGGCCCCGCCCGACTTCTTTTTGTTCCCGAAGATTAAAAAATCCCTCAAAGGACAGCATTTGGGGACCCTGGAGAACATCAAGGCGGCTATGATGAGGTTACTAAAGGACTTCCAGGACGCATATAAAGCATGGAGATCTCGTTGGAACAAGTGTGTTGAAGCAGGAGGGATGTATTTCGAAGTATATTAGGTAATTGTACGAATCGGTTCAATAAATTTCTTAAATCAAAAATGGGCGTATTACTTTCCGGACAGACCTTGTATGCAAAACAAAATGAACAGTGCAGCAAAGCAAATAAATACAGATTATAATAAAAAAACAAAATTACTTGTGAAAGAACTAGATCAGGAAAATAAAATAACAGTACAAGAAGAAGAAATAGAAGAGGTCACCGAATTTTGTTATTTAGGTGGTGTAGCGCACACAAAGGGGGAAGCAAATAGGACATGCAAGCTCAAAATGCTGATAACTTGCTTCGGAAAATATGGAATGAAAAAGCTATATCGAGACAAACCAAATTAAAATATTCCAATCAAATGTGAAGAGTATCTTGTTGTATAATGCAGAAACAGGTAGAAAGTGAAAAGAATTTCACAATACAAACCTTTATAAATAAATGCTTGAGAATTATATGAAAATTTTCTGTCCAGAAAAAAACTTTTAATGTTACACTATGGCAGATTACAAATAAAGAAAAAATCAAAATAACAATTAGAAGACAGAAATGGAAATGGCTAGGCCACACCTTGAAGAAACCACATAATAACATAACATGGCAGGCATTAAATTATATTACAGGAAAAAAGAAAAGTTGGTAAAACGAGAGAAACATGGAGAAGGAACCTAAGAACTGAATTGGAACAACAAAATTTATTATGGTACTAGATAGAGAAAATTGGAAGAAGTTAGTAAAAAAAAAATAAAGAACGTATAACAACAATAACTAGAACTCAACATGCAGAGGGCTAAAAACTACCACCTAAAATCTCCTAATCAAAGTGCTAAAGGGTGCCACTTGCTCCACCGAGTGATGATGATGATGAATTAAACGATGTTAAACTCTCGCATATTCAATGCTACATTTTTATTGCTTTCAACAGTGTAAGGATAAGTTCAACATTGTATAATTAGTATTGTTAGTTAGGTGTTTAGCAATAATTTTTCTGTAATGTATCGACTTTATTGTCAAGTTTACCTAAAACACCGTTGACTATGGTTATAGACAACACATGTATTTCCAATAAAAACTTTAAATGACCATAACTTTTGCTCCCAAAAGGTAAAAATTCCTTTCCCGGGAGTTGTCCAAAATGGAAACCGATGACATATTTGGACACTACTCGTCGAGTTGAGTCCATAGACACCACTTTCAGTGTCTGGAAACGTACAGGGAAAGTTACCCTTACTTCATTTTTTGATGTTAAACCTATCTAGCCATCCTAAGCAAAAATTTTAGTTGCTATGAGTCTGTGGGACGTCATTCAGGCAATTTTTTCGTTGGAATGCATTTAAATCAGCACAACCAACCTAACCTAACATGACATGACTGACCGTTTAGCCACATACAGAGTTTCCAGGCAGCACCGCGTGGAAGCAGTCAGCTTACACTACCCTGTCCTCTCAGTAAACCTTTATTAGAGACAAGCCCTGAAAAGGGCTGTTTGAATACAATATTGCAAGCAACAAGGGCTATTTGAATACAATGTTGCAGCTGCTGCAAGATAAATAGGCTTAACATAAAAAAATTGAAACACGAGTAACTCTTTCCCTGTACATTTCCAGATGCTGAAACCAGTGTCAATTGACTCAGCTCAACAAGATACGTCAAATAACACTACTCCCGCCACCCTGGGACAACCCCCAAGAGATGAATATGTGCCGTTTCCTAAAATTAGAATCTCAATCAATGTCATCATTTCTGCTAAAGCAAAACCTTATTAGCTACTTGATTATATTTTATTAGCTTTCGAAAGCTTGTAAGGCGTAGATGAAAGTTAATACAATCACAATCCTGTCTATCTGTGTATCTGTCAACAAGATATCTAGAAACTACTTGATTTCTTCATATGGACACTAAATACCTTAGGTAGGTATCTTTCTCAGTATTCAATTTCAAACCTGTAGCTCTCATTTGACTCCAGATTCTGGAATCACAAGGTCACATGCATGACTTGTTTCGCTTTTGAAAGTTACCTTTCCAGATTTTACATGGGTCTTGTTTGTATTACAACTACAACAAGGATTTGGTATTTTATTTAAATTTTCCTTTGCAAGATCGTAACTTATATAAACTTGTATTCTGTGTTCAATTTTCACCGCATTTCCACTTATTTACGTTTTGTAAACATGCAATTTTTCTAGGTTATGGATATCAGACAAATAAATTGGTGGCATAGATTGCGCATGTTCACATAATTCGATGTAGCCAGGGTATATTAAATAAACTTTAAAATTCATTCATCGATATAGATGTATATGAACTCCCCTTGATTCATAGAGCCACAAAAATCCCACCCCGACCGTAATATCAAAAGCTGGAAACAAACTTGGCAACATTGCCTAGACCATTTGTTTATTTAGGAAAATTGGCAACGTTGTTTGAGTGCTTTAACCTTTTCAAGAACAAATTAAAACATAATTTTGTGCAACTGCAAGTAGCCTTTGTTTAGATCAGATGAAGTAAGTGGCCGTCCAGCTTGAAGCTCAACAACGAAGCAATGGGTTTCTCTCATTCCAAAGTCGAGGCAGTACAATTTCCTGAAGATTTCATCGAGCAGCTGCGGTGTTCCTCTTGCAAGGGCTACCTATCGTGCGCGCCTGTTCGTCTCTTAGACTGATGGAAGCAGCATTTGCGGCCGGTGCGCCCCGCCAAACGAGGGCACTCCTGTATACAGAGAGCTTATGTTTGAACGGATCCTAAGCACGGTAAAATTTCCATGCCCTTTAAAGTATATGGCTGTGATGCAAATATGCAATTTGGCTCTACCATTGATCATGAAATTACATGCGCGTTCCAGCCGTTTGCTTGTCCGGCTGCTTCATTAGGTTGCTCGTGGCAAGGGTCTGTGGTTCAAGTACGCCAGCACTTCTACAGACTCCATCCTTCGTTCCTAAGCGCAATGCCAAAGTTGCAACTCGAAGTAAAAAAGGACAAAGAGAGCGTTCTGCTGGTGATCAGTACTATTCCATTTGTAATAAAATATCAGTATTCTGCGCAAGGTGCTAGCTTATCCTACATTGTTAAATATTTCTCGTGTAAAACTATTGCAACGACATGCCGAATTAAATTGATTAACACATTTGTTCCTGACAACAATGTTAACTTAGTAGGAAACAAGTGTCTGCCCTACAATTCTGATCCGTCAGAAAAAGCAACTGAGCTAAACGTTAGCAAATTTTTAGACATTCTAGGGAATCCAACCCATCTAACTGTGGAGTTTGACCTGCCTTCGATTCCGATTGACAATAGGCTTGAGAAGGCATTATCGCACATCAACCATGAGCTACTGGATTCGTTGAGATGCACAGAATGTCAGAGCTACCTTGCCCCTCCAGTATTCATTGGAGCTCGTGGCTCTGTCTGCTGTAGTTGTGCTGCCAATGATTCACTACTGCTAGATGAAAGTTTGACTCATCTGGTGATGGAAGCGAATTATCCGTGCCGCTGGAAGGGCTGCAGTCGTGTTGTAAAGGCTCATTCCTTCCGTGAACATGAAAAGGTGTGTGCACATCAGCCACAGAAATGTCTGTCGTCACGCTGCAATACAGTCTTGACTGTTGCGGAACATTTTGCAATGTCTGCTCACCTCATACTTATACATGGTTACTACCTATTTACACGTAAAACCGTGTATTCCACAACTTTCAAGCTTAAAAACATACATGTTGCGGTTACAGTAACCAATAGCAACGAAATTGTTGCCGTTAAGCATAAATTGGACCGATTTGGTGCTACAGGGGAGACGCACACCTTCTCATTGCGGTCTTCTAGAGGCAGCTCCACAGACGTTGTGGCCTGTGTGCACTTTAAGCATTCACATTGCAAGATGATGTCCAAGCGCTTCCTTGTGCGTTACGGCAATGACATCATCGTTTTGTCCGAGATGCTTCCTCAGTGCTTCAGATCGGAAGGACTGATGTCAGTTGTTGTGGAAGTCCAATAACAGCTGATGCGGAATCTCGTATTATAGAAATAACAATAAGTTAAAGCGCATTTATAACTTTACTTAGCTCTGTAGGTACCTAATGTGTGGTAACTGTAGTTGAAAATGTTGTGAATTGACCTAGTTTTTGTGATAATTATTTTATATACCCATACTTTTGTACGAATTTTTGTAATAAAAACCATATGTGTACTTGTATTACTTTCGTTATTGATTATGAAGAAAATGCTAGACAAAAATGTTAGTGTCTATGTTGTAGAAATTCGGAAACCATTATAACGCCCTCCCCCAAGTGAGTCTTCGTTTGCTCCAAGATTTACTTCCAGTTTTTTTTATTGTTATCCACTTACCTGCATTTGTGTAAATCCTTAATGGCATCATCTTTTAATCATTTATATAATCTTGTAGACATTACTCAGTTATTTTGTGCACAACTAATCTTTTAGGTAGTTGTATATGACTAAGCATTTGTGATTTTATGAATATCATTTTTTGGTATTTTATGAAGTTCCATATCGATTCTTATTAAATTCTTTTTTCTTACTCCTCCATATATACATTATTTCCTCTCCATTCTTAGTAACACATTTTCTGTTTTATAGTTTTTTTTTAGAATTTTAAATTTAATTAACTACTTTAAAAAGAATGACCTAAATCTACCACTTACAACCCAGAGAGGTCTGAACAGCTTAAAATCTACAAATGACGGAGAGCAAGTGGTCATGCCTGAGCAACCTATAAACCACAACATGGTTTAGGTGTAAACCACTCAGCAGACCAACTAGGGATTTTAGGAGAGCCTTGTACTACAGCACTCCTAGGTCCAAAATTGGAAGTCAATTTGTATAGATCTCTACCTTGGATGTAGACTAGAGAATTGATACTGTTCTCTATTGAGTTAATACCTCTCGGAGGATTGTACCAGAACCAGATTGAATCCATTCCTCCGTTCTGAGGGACAAATGACACTGGGGATTTGCAGTGTCGCTAATGGAGCCTCTAGGTTATCAGGTGACCTTGCAACATCGGTACAGGGGACTCCGCAGGTGTAGACCTTCTTTTCCGTCATACTCATAGAAACAGTACAGATAATATAAAAGAACATAGATGTCAAAATACTATATCTGAGAAAGCTTCTGATTCAGAATCAAATTTTACTGTCATTAAAACAATGGAAGCTCAGACTACACATGTCTACAGTGAATTTTAGTTTAGTAACAAAACTACTTTACTAATTTTTGGTCGCTGATTTCAAATCTGAAATTTATTTTGAAATCCAGTTAGGTGATTATCAACTTGTACTTGAAGGTGTTTTTGATTAAATTCAAAATTGAAAATAAAACACGTTTTGTAGTTATTTAATGTTTAAAGATAGATAAGGCAGTATCATTTCAGACAATGGTAAAATGGAATTGAATAGAACCATTAAAATAAGGGAAATAGAAAACAAAATCTAAATTGACAGTGTACAACACTATAACAATATCGATATTGTTATATAACAAAACCAAAAGAGCAAAATTAATATAATAGAAATGAGATATTTGAGAAAAATTATGGGGAAAACAAAGTATGATAGTAAGAAACGAAGAGATAAGAAATGACCTAAAGCAATAACCAATTATTCAGAAGATGGATTGGTATAGACACCTAACAAGAATAGACCCAAATAGATTGCCTAGGAAAATACTAGAAATGAGAAGTGCAAAAAGCGAAGAAATAGTAGAGATAGGAAAACGAAAAGGAAAACCAATGGCAGAAACAAAAATATTAGCAAGCGATAAAGTGAGATAGAAGAAATTGCTATAAAGAAGACGAACCTTAAATTCTGAGCCTCTCAAGGGCACAAGGAAAAGAGAAAGACGAAGAAAAATATAGTTAAAGTAATATATTAGACTTCATAAAATATAATTGTATCTTTTATTGCAAAGATACTAAAAGTGCTATCATTTAAATGAATATACCAAATCCGCATTTAATAGAACCAAATTGAAAAACAAAATCATATTACCGCCTGCCCATTTGAAAATTTGACGAAAAATAGAACAAATAAATCAAATAACTGATTGGATGAGTAGGTGAAAAATAAAACAAATTCCAATTGTGTTTACAAAAACCAAAACAAATGTCTTCATCACAAAGAAAGCAAAGCGATCTCACCTTAATAATGCTTCAAAGTTCTGTGTATGGTCAATTTGTTAGGTCAAAGCAAAACATCTTATGACGTCAGACGTATCATCTTCATTTCAAAAACTTTGGACTAAATGTATTCATTAAGAACGAGCCAAAGAACTGATACTCTACTGGAGCTTGTCAAAGTTGTTACGTGGCTTTAGTGAATTGGTTCTATGGTGTCAAAATTGCTGCATTAAGGCTTACTCGACCTGTCCTCTGGATTGAACCACAAATCTGTTTGGACGATCAAACTGTGTCTGTTACTTCTGTTATAATTATGTGCCACAGCTGCTAAACCAGTACAGTACCAAAGTCCAGTGCTTTCACCACCAACAAAAAACTTTGACGATAGCAGTAATGATGTTTTTCTCATCGTCACAAAAGTTCTTAAACTGTTACGTTCAAGATCTTTAACTTAAATTATCTTTAAAACGGTTAATTATTAAAAAAAATAGAAGTGTTTTTTTCTTTTTACAAATATTTAATATCAATTAACTTTAGGTCGTTTAAAGAAATGACCCTTACTTTGCAGACGTGCTATTACACACAGGTGCAGACTGGCAACTAGTAGACTCAAGATGGCAGTAATAGACAAGCGCAATCCTGGGATAACTCTGAACAATGAACAACATTCCTACCAGGAGCAGCAGCCTGCTGCAATTAAACAGGAGAACGTTTAGCAGAGGGATCTTGTGGATGATCTGCGCTAATGCGGAAACCAAAGATTGGCCCAGAAGGATGATTAGTGACCTCTATTGACTCTAGAAGCACGCAGTTTTGATTGTAATTGAGTCCAAGGATCTTCTGAAGAGACTCAGGGTGCTGGTCTTTTTACCTGGACCGGAGATACAGGAGGAATAGACTAAAACACGCTTAGGAAGACAAAACCCTATACTGAGTGGGAGGCTGCTTTTTTTTAAGTAGAAAAAGAGGAACAACTCGCGCAACAGATGTAGAGGGACTAAACTAAAGTCTCCCAAAATGTAGCATAGTAGCAATCACATAAATGAGAAACCTAGAGGAACTCAGACCTCTTAGGCTTCGACATGTAGGAATAAAGTTGTCAGGTGGATAAAATGTCTTGGAGTTATTTTAGACTCAAAACTTACCTGGAATCGACACATTCAAAAAAACCAAAAGGAAGGCGGATGGAACACTGGTGTTGTCAGTAAATACAACAGAGTAATTTGACATGCAGCAATGGTTTCCAACGGCAATACTCTTTTCTAAAATAACTTATGAAGGAAATATACTAACACAATTATTCAAGTAAGAATGTCACTAATCAAATCTAATAAGATCTGAAGGATAAGTTCTTCTTTGTCTTCGGTAGTTTAACTTTTGTAATTTATTCGACGCCGGGTTAAGAGTTGACAAAATATTAGCTCTAATTTATTTTTTCCATTCCTTCCAGTTGTCTTCTGTCTAAATGTATGCCACAATATTTGACGCTCTTCTGTTGTGGAAGTATATTGCCAATTAGGTTAACTGGGCAACGTGTTTCTTATCGCAAATGTGTATTAACTAGGTCTTCAAGCGATCTTCTATTTCATTCAGGTTTCGTTAGAGTATTTATGCTGAAGTGTTTGTATCATTGTGGGAGGCTAAAACGACAGTATCATAGGCGTAAGAAGCTAACATTGCCTGTCTCGTTGATGGAAGATCTGCCGTATATAGTAGATATAGGACTGGTCTAAGTGTGCTGTAGGACCCCTGACCGAATTGAATGTACAGGAATCGGTTCTTCTTGATATTTGACTTTAAAGTGTCCAGACTTGATTTCAAAGGCTGATATTCATTTTGATCTTTTATAAAAGGCCAGTATCGAATGCTTGTAACATGTCTAAAAAGACTGCAAAGCTGAAAATCATGGTCAACTCTAATGACAATCCTGTTTTGTGGTAAGGTGTCCTTTCCTAAATCTAAATTGATGGTCAAGTACAACGACATTTTCTCTTCGAGGACTGGTTTCATCCTTTCTAGAAGTAGTTTTTTTCGAAAACTCTAGGTATAACTGAAAGAAGACTAACTGGTCTATATGATGCTGTATGATCAGGATTATTTGCGCAGTGTTTCATTGCTGCGGGAAGAAACTAAACTTAGGATGGCGTTAAATATATAGGTAACAATTTTTCAGAAGTTACAAGGGATTTGGCCGTTATCAAGTCGCGTCCCGGGATTTTCTTTAATTTTAAGCTTGTTATAATCCGTTTTGTTTTAGCTACTTTTATAATTTTGATAATATCTGGTTCCTTGTAATAAATTATTGGGTTTTCTGTCTTTTTCTGAAAAGCAAGTGCGGGGGAAGGACTGAAATACTTGCTTTAGGTGATTAACAAAAACATTTGCCGTTTCTTTAGGTCTTTTAGTTCAGTTTTTAATTGGTAGTTTAATAGTTGGAATTGCTGATTATGATCGTTTCAGTTGTTTTTTTTTGTAGCTGGCCATAATAAGTAGCGTGTCTTCTGTAACGGTAAAGCTCGGTAAATATTAGAAGTTTTTTTAGTTCTTAAGTCGCTTTGTTAAGTTTTGTCTTATCTTGAGGATGTCTGGAAATTTGCCATATCTTCTTAAGTTTTCTTTTCTCACAATCTTCTGATTAATAATTAAAGGACAATCTTCTGAGTTTTTTTGCTTTTCATTATTTGGAGCAGAGGCATTTACAGTAGACTCCATAAACGAATATTGGCGGAGGTGTTTCCTCTTATAGAGTCCCATTAATTTATTGACTTTCTTCCTTGTGCGACAGATTTTCTAACCTGTTAGATGTTGTCGGAGCACTTAACCAACAACCCATTAAGTATTTTGTTTCGTGCTGGTTTGTTCAGTATGATTTCTTTTGTTATCTATTACTTTATGTTTGCAGTTTCTGTTCGGTATTGGTTTGCATTGACAAGTTTGCTTCTTGCTAACTTATAAACTGCGATGAGTGCATAGATTGCATGTCTGCTGGAATTGACATATAAAGTAAAAGAGGTTGGGATAAAGACTACGTTGATGATTGTGGTGTTTGTTGATATTATACAGGAATATTTTGTTGTTTTATTGTAGAGTTGATATGTGCTATTGTGATGTATATGATTTTGAACCACTTGTGGGTTTGTCGTGAACTTGTTTGCCGTAATTTGGAACAACGTATATAGTGGCCTACTTTATTTATGTTGCACTTCCCACTATGTGTTGATGTTTTTCTTATGTAAAATAAAATAAACAAATAAATGCAGCTGACCTTCTGCTTACAGCGATAGAGCAGGTAATACGTCCGCACCGCTTGAACCTGCAACGCCGTCTCTAAGGTGGTAAATAATATTTCTGTTGTTTCATTCAATTTAATGAACACCACATGTAAATTTTTGCACTCCATTAGCTGACGGTGATAAGGTGTCGCATTCACGCTTATTCAGTGTGCTGTTGGTCATAGTGGTAAGATTAATACTTAGTTTATTTTCGTCTTCCCGCTTATGATATAATAATCGATTATTCTGGCGTTGGTTCACTAGCAGGGTTTTTAACTTTCTGCACTTCGATCGGCGATAAAAACTATATATATACATGCACTGTAAAGACGAAAAATGTAGAATTAAATACACAAAATGTCATTCTTTTTTATGTTTATTGCTATAAATATTTACAATTTGTTAATTATATTAACATTCAGTAAATTATTTAAATTTTTACATAACATGAAGTAAAACCCTTGAGCATTACTTTTTTATCTTATAATAAATTATGTTTGCACTAGCTTGAAGTTAACTTAAACTTAGAAATTCTAAATCTAATCTTAGGTGAGTCTATTAACCAGGTCTAGCGGGTCGAATCTTTAGAGTCGTTTGTCAAATTTCCTCTCTAGAAGAGCAGCAGCTAAATCATTGGGGTTATCACTAAGTTTTGGTTTGTAGTTAGTGCTGGCGCGTAGAATTTCTTCCTTAACTGAAGGAACAGGTAGACGTATCTAGGAGCACTGGCTATTAACCGTATTACTTTATTTTGGAATTTTTACAAAATTTCCAGATTGGAATTGCTGACAAACCCCCCTAACTCGATTGCATAAGTCCATGTTGGTTTAAAAATTGATTTATAGATAAGTATTTTGTTTTGAAGTGATAATCGAGAGTTTCTTCCTATCATCCAGTACATGCTATGGAGTTTTAGCCCATGTTGTAACCTTTTCTTCATTATGTAAGTCTTCCAGGTCAGGCGCCGGTCTAAATAAATTCATAAGTATTATACCCTGTCTTGTGGTATGAGAGTATCATTCAATGTTACTGGTGAGCAAATTTCTGTCCGTAGAGCGAAGGTTACTTAAACTGACTTTGATTCATTTACATGTATTCGCCATACTTTGAGCCATTCTTCAGTTTTTCTGAGATTTTGTTGAAGTATCTGCGATGCTGTTTGCGGATCGCTATGTGATGCAAGGATTGCAGTATCGTCTGCATATGTAGCTACCAGCATTTAAGGTGTAGTTGGCAAGTCCGCCGTATATAGGAGGTATAAGACAGGACCTAGAATGCTGCCTGTGAAACACCTGCTTGAATTGGCCGTATGGATGCTTGTGCATCTTTAAATTTGACATGAAAACTTCTTTCCGATAGGTATGTTTTTTACAGCTAATAGTATTTTTGTGGTAGTGCCTTCTCTATTTTATATAACAATACGGTATGCCCTACTTTGTCAAAAGCCTGGCTAATATCTAGAAATAGCAACGAGCAGTATCTTTTTAGATGCAGGTCGTGGTTTATTTTTGTGGCTACTCTATGCACTTGTTCTATAGTGCCGTGACCTTCCCGAAACCCAAATTGGTGCTTTGGTATAATATTTTTTTGGTCTAGTATCGGTTTTATCTTTTGCAGGAGTATCTTTTCAAATAATTTGGACAAGGTAGGTAGCAAACTGATCGGTCGGTATGAGGTGACCTCTTCTGGGTTTCTACGAAGCTTTGGTACCATCATAATTTGCGCCGCTTTGCATTGATCTAGAAACGTAATCGAAAGGTTGCATTATTTATATACGTTATAAGTTTAATTACCTTTTCTGGGAACTCTTTTAGGATTTTGGCTGTAATTAGGTCGTAACTAAGAGGTTTTTAGTTAAAATTTTTTATAATAATTTTGACTTCACTAATTTTTACAGGTCTTATACATTCAGGGACGTTACTAGACTCATTGAGAGTTTGATGTACAAGTGTTTCTTCGTTTAGGTGGCAGGATCTATCGTGTGAAATACTAAAGTCAAGATGATCTGCAAAAGTGTTTGCCTTTTCTTGATTTGTTCTTGTCCAAGTGTTGTTGTGTTTACAAATGGGTGAAACTAGAAGTTTTGATGTTTTTAAAAAATAACTTGTGTCCTCAGTAGAAATCAGGTTTGTTAGGCAATTTTGCACTTGTTGGTTTTATTTAATAAAATAATTCTCGCATAACTTGGTTGAGTAGGGTTTTGCTTCTGGAATTTCTTGTGGTTTGCCAGGTTTTTCTTAATCTTTGCTTTCCTTTTAGTTTTTTTTAATGATTCTCAGACAGTATTCTAATACTTGTTGAGTTTCGTGAACTGGAGTAGACTCCCAAGCCTTTTTTTATGGTCTGATTGACGTGTTTGATGGCACTGTACAGTTCGTATTCTGTTTTTAAGAGAATGCTTAATCGTATTCTTTCTGTAATTAATTCCTTAAAGTAATTCTAGTTAATGGCTCTAGAAGATAGTGTTGCTAGCTTTTAAACTTTTAGTACTTGTGTGCTATATATAAATAAGTACTGGTGAGCGCTCGGAGAACAAATCCCAGCAAGAGTCAGCTTTTAAATAGTTTTTTTGATAACGCAGAAGTCTAACAGGTCTAGAATCTTGTTGAGGTCTGTTGGCTAATACGTTGGTTCATATGTGCTTAGGTAGTGTAAGTTGTGCTCTTCTATTACTTTGTACAGTTCTCTTCCTCAAGTTCATGTTATTCTCGGCCCCATATTTGATTTTTGGAGTTGTAATCTCCATCAGCTATGAACGTGGGCTCAAGTGCATTGAAGAAGGATGTAAATTGCTGCTTTTTTAATGGTGGGTCGTGGAAGGAAGTATACAGAAGAGAATATAATATGTTTTTCTCCATTATTGCGATTGTAATAGCTTGGAGATATTCAAATTGAAATTTTTGTAATTCATAATGTTTGATTGCGGATTTCATGACGAGTGCGGTACCTGCATGAGCAGTGCCATTAGGATGAGGAGTAGTGTATATTGTATAACTTGGTATCTTGAATAAGAGTTAACTGTAGAATGAGCTTCCGATATTAACATGATACCTACGTCGTGAAGTGATAAGAATAATTTAATCTCCTGTCTATGTAGAGCACGGCCATTAGCAATTTTTAGAATATTAAGCATTGTAACTCACTTTGCTAATCATTTGTTGCAAGTTGAGTATGATGTCCACAAACGAGCACGTGGTTTTCTACTGTCTTCTTATAAAGTAAACATTTTTCCAAGAAGTGCTCGATCTGTTCCAAACAAAAATCCGCATGTTAGAGTTGCCTTTTGCGTTCTGTCGTATTTGTGTGTGCAACTCTGTGTCAAGCAATGGGGTTTGTTGAAGTGACTGTTGAGAATTTCTGTTTTGTCTTTATTCGCATTTTTTGTGAAATATTTTTTGTCGAATAATGCCGAAATATAAAAAAATCCGTAGTTCGTATCTGAGGTAATGAATTTCTGGAAACGATGTCTACACAACTGATGAAAAAATTATTTTTTGTAAAATCTGTAGTAAAAAAGTAAGTGTATATTTGCATTTTTTCAATTCTGAATTTCACTTGCAGTATCTGAATGTTCTAAAATACGCAATCACCATATCAATTAATTAAGTAACCATTTCATTAATTCTGTTTGTTATATCAAGTTACATATGAAAAAAAGTATCACGTAGATCAACATTCAGGCTTGGCGGGCATCTGAAACGAACTAAAGGTGCAGGGACCTCGAAAGAGCCAACACAAGCGTTTTTCACTGCTATTCAAGAAAAATCATTGGACCACCATACATTTTCAAAATATCTTTGCGTGGCGATATTCCATTGTCCAAGCTATCAAACCTCGCAATTTTTTAGCAAAACATACCTCAAAAACAATATCGAACGACTCGACGCTTCGGAAAAATTCCCTTTAAAATATGTACGACACAGTAACGTGTTGTAATAAAAAGATGGTACTAAATACAATTTTTTTCCTAAAAAATTCAGGTAGTAACATCCATCCGAGAAGAAGTAGGTGAAAACCCTATTTGGCTTTCGATTGATGAGAGCACGGATGCCCTTGGGCGATATATTGTAAATACTGTGGTTGGTGGCCTTTCTCAAATGGTACAAAGCCTCGTCTTATTTGGGTAAACGGGAGACCCCACACCGTTTACCCATAAAACTGCGGGTGGAGCTACCCTATCCCACATCCGTGGGTAACAGATGCAGTCTGTAGTAACGATGTAGGGTAGAGGTTCACACGAGTGACCTCGCCGGCAACTCGTCAAACGAGGCAGGAGAAATCCTGCCAACACGAGTACTATCGACTGGAGTATTTGCTACATCGATTAGGCCCAAGGCCTACGGAGACGTTAGACCATATGACGTTATCCCGTTAAAACTGCTATGCAGTCTACTCAATCCCTGCACAGAGGGCAACGGGCGACGGTAGCAGTAGCGATATGTGGTAGAGGATCGCTTAAGCGACCTCGACGGCTGCTCGTCCAACAAGGTGTAGGAAACTCTACCAACATGAGTGGGCCTGCGTGTACTTCATGGCGCAGGTTCGTAAAGGTGCTTCTAGCTACCCAATCCCACAATTGTGGGTAACGGATGCGAAAAGCACCAAATTGATGTGAAGTAGAGGCTCACGTAAGTGACCTCGACGGCCGCTCGTCCAACGTGGTAAAGGAAACTTTACCGACACGAGTGGGTAGTGCGTCTCACCCCGTGGCGCGAGATACCCGTAAAACTGCTAGTGGAGCTACCCAATCCCACAATTGTGGGCACCGGATGCCGTTAGTAGTAACAGAGGGGTAGAGGTATCACGGGTACTCGTCAAACGAGGTAAGGAGAACCTTACCGACATGAGGACTAAGGGGAGGGGGAAGCCAACCGAGGCGGGCTTCTCGGTTCCCCCTCGATAGTGTTGGACTCTTAGGGGTAGTGGCACCGCTTTTAGGGACGGGAGGGCCTGGTTAGCCTCGTGTGAGCGCATGCCCTTAAGTGGGGGGGACTTCGGCCTACCCCCACCACCCGTCAAAAGCCTGACCGGCCCATGTCGATCCTTGGCGGGTGGAGCCGTGCTGTCTCCGGCTCACTGATTGACAAAATTTAGTGGTCATGGTTCGGTACCTGAGCTTCCCAGCCTCGACTTGCACGATTGTCCGGGTACATGCGTTTGTGAGTGTTGCACTGTAAGGAGGGCTAACCTCCCGGTTCGTGTTTGGAGACTCGGCAATAAGGGTACTCGGTACTGCCTCCGACACCAGCAGGATATGGCTGGTTCTGGGGGAGCTTGGTTCTGAAAAAAAAACCCAGATTAGAAAAAATGAACAACATTTAAAATGCATTTGAGGGAGAGGGTGCAGGAATAATGGGTAGCTTGTCCTCTAAACGAGTATCCTGTTTTAAATACGCGCCCATCACTTCTTGTGATGTGGAACGTTCATTTTCACAACATAAACACATTTTGACTGATAGAAAAACCAAATCGGTTAACGGAAACCGAAGTGACCGTTACGATTTCGAAAAAAACGGTCACTTCCGATTTGGCTGAAAATCCCATGAAAGGTACTGACCTAAGATGTGTATACGCCAAGTTTGAAGTGAATCCATTGAATAGAACGGAAGTTATAGTGTCTCCAGACACACAGACAGACAGGATGATAATCTCATTAACTTTCTATAAGCTCCGCTATAGAAAGTTAATAAATATATTAATTACAAAGCTGTTTAGTATATTGATCAATAATGGCTAAAGGCGTTGTATCAGCATAGGGTAAGATGCCGTGAGAATATTACCATAATTGGTCAAGTGTCGCAGCAAATTCGAAAACATCGACTGTGCATCGTGCACAACAATTGGACATTTCCAGAAACTCGCTTTAGAGAATACTCACTAGATTTGAGCGTGCTGACCATTTTCACTATCGACAATTCGTCAATTGGTTTTTAGAGCACCATAAAGTGGATTCTCAGTCAAAAAATCATTTTTTAATGAGAAGCATTTTTAACTCAAACAAACAAATTTGTCGCATTTGGGTTTTGGAAAATAATCGCGTAACTCATGAAAATAAAAGCGCTCCCAACTATTGTTAGATTTGGTCTTTGGATGTTGGATTTTTCTTCAAAAATAACACTGGAAATTCTGTAACTGTAAACAGCGATCGTTGCCGTTACAATGATAATCTTTTTTGCCAACTTTGCAATATGGATCTGGAAGAATTTCCCGATCGCGCAATTTCTTGAAATGCCGATATCAACTGGTCATCGGGATTTTGTGATTTGACACCGTGCGACTTTTGTGGGTTACCTGAAACCAAAGTCTATGCCGGCAATTCACAAACAGTCGACAATTTCAATAACAAAATTCAACGTGTTGTCAATAAGACTGATCAAAACATGTGCAAAACTGCATTTGAAAATTTTGTGATTGAAGACAAATTTGCAACCGAACTCGAAGTGGTCATTTGCCAGACACAATTTTCCATATTTAATCAGAGGTTGTGTACTTTAATACTCAACAAAAATCCTATCATAAAAGCAATTTATAGCTTATACCTTTCGGTGTAGGGTGATTAACCTATCTACTAAAGCTATTAATTATCTTGTTTAATTTTTATCTACTTAAACTAATTTGTTCTTAATATTTTCTTCAAACAATACGCGTTCTTAAACCTAGCTTAGCAGAAATTCCTTTAGCACTAATTTTCCACACCTCACTATTTGTCTTATGTCTCACTGTGCACAAATTTTGCCCACTCTTTTTTATTTTGCGTCAGTGCTTTCGGTTCTTGCCAGCTTCTGTTTCTCTTTCTTAAGATTTCAGCTATTACCTCATCCTATTTTTTCCTTGGTCTTCCTCTTGTTCTCTTTACGATTGTTCTAGCTTGCCATATAGTTTTGGTTTGTCTGTTGTTTTCCATCCTATTCAAGTGACCGAACCACCGTAGTTGTTGTCGTTCTATGGTGTTCTTGATTGGCTCTACCCCTAGTATTTCCCGTATTTCTATAGGTTAAGAAATGAAGAATCATTTCTTAACCTATCCATTTTCGTTGCTCCCAGGATTTCTCTTAGAAATTTCATTTCGCTGGCTTGAATTTTATTTTCTTGCTGCTTAGTAATCGTCCAGCTTTCGCACCCAAACGTTAGTATTGGTTTATAGACTAAATTATATACTGTTAGCTTGGTCTTTCTAGTGACTTCTTTTTTCCTAATGAAGGGATTCCTTAGGGCGTAGTATAATTTGTTGGCACTCACTATTCTGTTGTTAACTTCTGCTTCATATCTCCCATCCTTCTGTATCGTGATCCCCAGGTATTTATAGCTGTCTATTTGTTGTATTCCTTTATCATTTAGTTGTATATTTGTTTGTATATTGTTTTTTCCTATTACCATTATTTTCGTCTTACCTGTATTTACTTTTAGTTTGGGTGTTTGTAGAGCACTATTCCATATTTCTAAGTTTTCCTTCTCGTTTTTGGCATATATCAAGTCATCCGCAAACGCACACTCTGTTATATATATTGGCTCTAAATATCTATACCCCACATACATCTTTTTGCTGCGTCCTTTAACTTCTTTTGTCACATCGTCCAGTATTATGTTAAAGAGTGTAGGGCTTAGGACTCCTCCCTGCCTCACTCCTTCTTTTGTCACAAATTCTTCTGATTCTGTGTTATTTGTCCTGACATAGTTCCTGGTGTTTTTGTACAAACTGATTATGTTTTTCCTCAATTTTTCCCCTGTTCCTCTTTTCTTTAGGCTATCCCATAGTAATTGTCTTAGTACACTGTCAAAAGCCTTCTGTAGGTCAATAAATGCCACATATATATCCGTATTGAGGTGCTTCTCTATCATTTGTTTGACTGTGAATATATGATCTTGTATTTCTCTCCCTTTCCTGAATCCACTTTGTGATTCCTCTATTTTTGCTTGCATTCGCTTTGCGACCGTGCTAGTAAGTAGATGTGTACGCTAACCCTCCTGCTTTGAAGGAAAACGAACGGATCTACAAGCCAGCCCGTGCCTGCGTCATCAACGGCAGCGACTGCAGCCTTGCTTAAGGTCAGCCGTATTTTACCTGTTCCAATTTATATTTTCTTGGGTCGTTCTTGGAAATTTCTACTTTTCATTACAAATTTTAATTTTAATTTTGTTAAACGGTCGTGCGCGAACCGAGCCGCGGTGATATCACTTGTGCGGGCGTTTTATCGGCTAGCGGCTGTAGTGAACGATAACGTGACCGCGGGGTCAGCTTAATATTTTCGTGCTCAATAAACTACAATGAAATTAAATAAAAGGTAACTTTACCTAGTAAACTTCATTAAACAAATTCAAAATGTTACCAGCATATAATGGCCCAGGAGTTAATTATAACCAAAATGGCGTACCATATAATAATCCCATGCAAGTAATCCCAATGAACAACGTTATATCGGGTGTTACATTAGCTAACACACAAATGCCGCAGTACTATAACTGTCAACAACAAAGTCAATCAATACCCACTAGTAGCAACTTCTTCATACCGCAACAGAACATCAACCCACCAGCCCATTCCCATGCCACTCAGCAGCAGCAATCAAACAACGAACGCCAGTACTACAGACTGACCTCAACCAGCGATGATGAAACAGAAGAAAACCCCAATAAAAACTCCAAAGAAAATCCATGGCAAAAAGTAAAACAAACCAAGCGAAGAAAAATAAATATACCCAACAGTCAAAACATTTTAATACAAAATAAATATAGCCATTTAACCGATGCCATGGAAGAAGAAACTAACACAACACAAGTAGAAAACAAGGCTCCAGGACCCCCGCCAATTTTTGTCTATGGCGTAATAAATTACCAACAAATGATAAACAAATTAAATGAAATCATAGAAATAGAGCAGTGCAGCACAAAATCTCTAGCTAACAATACAATAAAAATCAATTGCAATACCTCTGATACTTACCGAAAACTGATTCACTTCATGCAAGAAAACAAAATTGTGCACCATACATATCAACCGAAGGAGGAATGAGCCTATAGGGTAGTACTGAAGCACTTACATTTTTCTACTAGCACAGAAAGCATTAAAAAAGAACTTAGTAAAGACGGACATCAAGTCAGAAATATTATGAATGCAAGAAAACGAATAACAAAAGAACCTTTAAACCTATTCTTTGTTGACCTAGAGCCAGCACAAAGCAATAAAAATATTTATAAAATACAAAAAATAGAAAACCAACTAATAACTATTGAACCACCCAAAAAAGTTAAAGGTATATCACAATGCATGCGCTGTCAGCAATATGGTCATACTAAAGCTTATTGTACCAAACCCTATGTTTGTGTTAAATGCGGAGGAACTCAGCACGAATAATTGTACAAAAAACAAAGACACACCTGCACGATGTGCATTATGCAATGGTCCTCATCCGGCTAGCTATAAAGGCTGCGAATTCTACCAAGGCTTACTAACTCAACTGAAAGTAGAGAACACAACGAACATCACACAGGAACACCCTCCATCAACCTGTGCAAATTCCTTGATGAGTTTAAGGCTATGTTTCAGCAACTCGTACAACAAAACAGCATGGTGATGAATCTGCTTACCACGCTGATAAGTAAAATTCACTAAATTTCTAACAATAGCTCTGTGGAATGCCAATGGCCTTCTACAGCACAAAAATGAAGTTGAAATATTCCTTCATCATAATTCACTGGACATCATGCTAGTCTAGTATTTTCGCATACCTAACTTTACAACCTACATAACCAATCATCCAGATAATACTGCACATGTTGGGACCGCCATTTTAATAAAAAGTTCTATAAGCCACATCGAACTACCAAAATATGTAACTAATCACTTACAAGCCACAGCCATTAAAGTAAAGACACTCCCATACGAATTAACAGTAGCAGCAGTATATTGTCCACCACGGCACAATATCAAAAAAGAAAATTTCAAGGAATTCTTCCAGACACTAGGGCATAAATTTGTTGCAGGTGGAGACTACAATAGTAAGCATACGCTGTGGGGATCTCGACTAATCACAACAAAAGGCAGCCAGTTGGCTAATCTCACACAGGAAAATAATTACTCCTTCCTTTCAACGGGTACACCAACCTATTGGCCGTCAGACCCCAATAAGATCCCAGATCTTTTGGACTTTTATGTAACCAATGGGATCTCGCAAGGGTATATGAACGTAACACCATGCTACGATCTCTCCTCTGATCACTCGCCGGTAATTGCAACAATCAGTCAATATGCTATTTATAAAAAACCAACGCCCAGACTTCATAACAAAAACACAAATTGGGAACATTACAGGAACAAGATACAAGAAGACATAAATTTGAGAGTAAGTCTGAAAACTCCAGAGGAAATTGACACCGTCCTAACCACCCTAGTAAACATCCTCAAACAGGCCGCTCAACATGCCACTCCTCACACAGAATTCCAAAATCACAAGTATATAATACCTACGGTCATTAAGAGGCTTATAGCAGAAAAAAGAAGAGCCAGGGCAAAGTGGCACTGTACCCATGCAGATAAAACTGTACTAAATAGATTAAATAACCAACTGCAGCGTCAACTAAAAGAAATGAAAGAATAATCATTCCATGATTATGTTACCAATCTCAACAGATACGACAATTCCATATGGAAACCTATAAAACATAAAAAAAACCCAAAGCTCCAATACCTCTCCTCCGTAACCCTGCAATAGCATATCAACAGTGGGCTAGAAGTGATAAGGAAAAGGCCGTTCTATTTGCAGACTACTTTGCCGAAGTATTTACGCCTAATGATGACCTTACAGACAATGCTATAGACAGACATTTATCTGAGATCCCTATCAACATACCAAAGATCAAATCCTTTACTCCGAAAGAGATTGAGAAGGAAATCAGCTTATTAAATCTCCGAAAAGCTCCAGGAATAGATAAAGTGACTACAAAAATGTTAAAGGACATGCCAAGGAAAGGGTTAGTTTTACTTACCTACATTTTCAATGCTATCGCAAGACTAAACTACTGGCCAAAACAATTAAAAATTGCCGAAATAATACTAATCCTTAAACCAGATAAAGAACCCAACGACGTATCATCGTACCGTCCTATAAGTCTGTTACCAATTATCTCAAAATTACTCGAACGACTCCTTCTGCAAAGAATAAACTCTGACCCAATGACAGAAGATTGGATACCTATGCATCAGTTTGGCTTCCGCAATAACCATTCCACTATACAGCAAGTGCATCGAATCAGTCACCAAATAAATCAAGCATTAGACCAAAAGAAATACTGTCTATCAGTTTTTCTAGATGTCAGTAAAGCCTTTGATAAGGTATGGCATACTGGATTACTATATAAGATCAAAGAACTTCTACCCATCACCTACTTCAAACTGATAAAATCTTACCTAAGTAGTAGAGAATTTTGCATCAAAGTCAATGACGAGGTGTCGGTCCAACGTCCAATTAAATCTGGAGTGCCCCAAGGCAGCGTCTTGGGACCCCTGCTCTACGTGCTCTATACAGCCGATCTTCCCACCAATGAAAACACAACAATGGGTACGTTTGCCGATGACACTGTCATTCTCTCAACTGCCATTGACCCACTCGTAGCATCGACCACTCTACAAAACCACCTAGACCAAATACAGACATGGACTCGTAAATGGAAAATCAAAATTAATGAGACAAAATCTGTGCAAGTAAATTTTACACTACGAAAAGGGTTATGCCCACCATTATATTTTAACAATATACCAATACCGCAATCTACAAGTGCAAGATATTTAGGAATACACCTGGACAACAGATTGACGTGGAAAGAACATGTAGATAAGAAACGTAAACAGATTGACTTGAGGATGAAAGAACTCCAATTGGACGAAAATCTAAGCTCACGCTTGAAAACAAACTGTTACTCTACAACATCGTAATTAAACCAATCTGGATGTATGGAGCAGAACTATGGGGATGTGCGAGTAAATCTAACTTAAACAAAATTCAAAGGTGCCAATCAAAAATACTTCGTATGATCACGAACGCACCATGGTACGTCTCCAATCTGACGATTCACAATGATCTGAAAATTCCTTACGTGAGGGACGCCATAAAAGAAAAAAGTACAAGACATCACAACAAACTGGAAACCCACGTCAACCTCCTGTTGCATCCACTGCTTGATGCGCAAAATGGTAGAAGACTGAAACGAAACTGGCCAGCAGATCTGAAACAGGATTAGCGAGGGCAACTCACTGGAGAAGTCCTCTTCACACCAACCACGACTACCCTAGTAATTAAAAAACAGCATATTAACCTATAGAATGACTTGTAATTCTGATTGGTAATTAAATGATATATTAAAAAAAAAATTTTTGCTTGCAATCTTTTATTTAGTAACCTCTCATAAACTTTATATACGTTACTTAAAAGTGTGATCCCTCTATAATTGTTGCAGTCCCGTTTGTTGCCCTTCTTAAATATTGGTAATATCGCTCCCAGTTCCCACTCTGTTGGTATTACACTCCTTCAGATTTTGCTCAACAATATTGTTAGCGTCTCTATTCCATTAGTCCCTAATAGTTTTAGTATTTCAGTGGTTATGCCATCGTGTCCTGCCGCTTTGCCTCTTTTAAGTTCTTTTATGGGCTGTCTTACTTCCTCTGGTCTATGTTCTTCTTCTTGTTCGTTGTCCTCCTCCTCCCCATCTATATTTCTCTCCCCCTTACCTTGGTCTTCGTTTAGTTCAGTGTTTAGTAAGTTCTCTTTATTCTTTCGATCGTTTCATTGTCAGCTTTCTCTGTTAATATTTCACCTTCCTTGGTTGTGATGTACTGACATTTGTTTTCTTTACCTGTCCTCAACATTTTCAACATCTTGTAGAACAGTTTCTGGTTCCCCACACTATCTTTTTCAATTTTCTCACCGAATTCTATCCAAGATTGTTGTTTTGCATGTTTTACCAGCTCCTTGGCTCTTATTCTCTGTTCTTTATACTCTGCATAGTGTTCATTGGTTCTACTTCTTCCCATTTTATTTTCTTTATCTTTATTTCTGATTTTATATCCTCATTCCACCAGTGTGTATTCTTTTTGTTGCTGTTTGTTACTCCGCATGTTGATTTGGCTGTTCTGACTATTGCTTCTTTAAATTGCGCCATATTTTTTCTATTTTGTGGATTTTTACCTTTCGATTTATTTTCCTCATTTCTTGCTCTATCTCTTCTGTATATTTGTTTGCAGTTTCTTCTTCTCTCAGCTTGTAAGTTCTTAATGTTATCTTCTCCTGTATGTCCATTTGTGCTTCCTTTTTGTTATCTTTTGTTTCCATTTCAGTTTTCAATTTCGATACTACTAGATAGTGGTCGGTGTACAATTCCGCTCCTCTTCTTACTCGTGTATCTTGTATTTCTTTTCTGTAATTTTTATTTATTATTACGTAATCTATGATCGATTTCTCATTTCTATTCAGTACTTCTCTTGTATACTTGTGTACATCTTTATGTTTGTAGAACGAGTTTGTTATGACTAACTTGTTAATTATACAGGAATCGATTAGTCTTCTTCCGTTGTTGTTCCGTGTTTCTTCCCTATGTTCACCTATTGTTTCTCCTGTTTCTTCATCTTTCCTCCCTATTCTTCCGTTCAGGTCACCCATTATTATTATTCTTCCTGTTATATTTTCTATTATCTCTGTTAATTGTTCCCAAAACTGATCTTTTAGTTGCGTCATGTCATCTTCTCCTGGACCGTAGACTATTACTAAGGTTGTTTTGGTTGACTTATGTAGTTGCATTTCTATCTAGAGTATTCTTTCTGTAACAGCTACCCATTTGTTAAGGTGTTCATAGTTTTCTCTTTTTATTAAGCATCCCACTCCTTCTCTTGCCCTCTGATCCTGTTCCACTCCTGCGTTTCCGCTTTGTAGCATTTCTTCGCCTTTACTTTTCTTTTTGGTCTCCGTTATTCCCAATATATATAAATTTGCCTTGTTAAATTCTTCAACTAGTTCGTGTTCCTTTCCTGCTATACTTCGTATATTCCATGTCCCTATCTTCTATGTTATACTTTTTTGTTTAATTTGCATTTGTTGTTTTAGTAATTCATCTCCATTATCTTTGCCATTTTCGTCTTTACTAGTGTTATTTGTTACGTCTGCCCTTAGTAGTTTTTTGTTGTACGTGTTATTTTACTTAGTTTCCCCTCCAGCCCGCCGTTTGGTGACCTTTCTTTTACCTCATATATTTCATTGTTGATTACCAGTTTCTTATATTTCAGCTCTGTATCCCTGTTTTCTGGCCTCTTTCATCGTTGGAATCAGCTTTTTTTCCTTCGTATAGTCCTCATCTATCCATATGCCGGTTCCTTTCAGTTTGTTGGTCTTGCTAAGCATTTCGCTTTTCTTGTTTGCCGTAGTTAACTTCACTAATATTGGTCTTTATCTATCTGCTTTGTACTTTCCTATTCTCCTCATTTCGTCTATATCTTCCTTGTTGATTTGTATACCTAATTTTTGTGTTACTGTTGTTAGCGCCTGTTTTGTTTCTTCACCATTTTAATTATAATATTTTTCCTTCTTACCTCGCGCTCCAACCATTCTATCTTTCGGTCTTGAACCTGTACATGTTTCTTTAGCACAGCGTTTTCTTGTCTCACTTCTTCGTTTTCTTTTATTAGATGCTCCAGTTTGTCATTCATCTTTAATAGGTTTCCGCTTATAGCTTCAAACATATCTTCTATTTTCTTCATTTGTTTGTTGTCTATCTCCTCTGGTTCCATTTTTTTGCCTTTGTCTTAGTGGCTTTACCCGCTATTGTGCTCTTCCCACCTTCCCTTCTTCTGTGCTATGTTTACTTCAGCTGCTCATTCATTTCTTGGTGTCCCGACGATTGCGGATTGCGGCGTATGATGGATTGCCTATCCTAACGCCTTTGGCAAGCCGCCCGTTGAACGTAGCTATTTCCTCTTATCTATTCTTTAGCATGCAATCTTGTTCCTTATTGTTTTCCTTAACCTATAAATTTGCTCTTATTTATATCTCTTTTACTCACTATTCTACTTCCTGTCTTATTTCTGTATCTCTCCTATTTTGAAGTGCACGCTTCCTCCTCTACTCCTCTAACTTCTGTATTCTGAAGGCTCGATTAGACCCGATTTGGACTTTAATTTATCGGAGTGCTCAAAACACATGTAGTTCACTTCAATCAATATATCAATATATGCACGCATAGATGTTCATCAATACACCAGAGAGGTAATAAATCTGCAAAGCTTGCAACGCATAGCGAAGTGGCGAAGCAGTCTCCCAAATTTGAGAACCCTCTAGTTGACCTTTGACCAATCAGTTTCAAAATCTCTAGCAAACAAGCCTTTTTGGTCACCTGTCGATTGGTGAAAACAGAATTTGGAAATTTCCAGCCGTTCTAGAGTTTTTGCTCGAACGGACGGACGAACAGACGGACGGACAACATGAAGTTAGTAAGTGACTCCGCTTCGCTTCGCCACTTAATAAGTAGAGCGAGAGGTTTATAATAGATTGTTTTATAATAAATAGAAACTACAGGAGGAAGCAGGTCATCGCGATAACCGTATATGCGGCTCCGTCACCTTCAATGCATACGATTTGTAAATTTACAAAGTTTGTTGCAAAGTTATATATTAAAAGTAGTGAAGTGAAGGCTCGGTTTTTATAATTACATTAGATCTAAATATAGTGCGAAAACGTATTAACTGAAATTAATAAATTAAGTGTTTCATCGCGGAGGTCGAAAGGTCGCGGTCGATGTGAAGTGCGAGTGTTGCCGGGGACGTACAAATAGTGACAGCGCATTAATTTACGTAAACTAGTAGGTGTTTAAAGTTACGATAAATATGTCGGATTCGGAAGGAAGCTCATACAAGAGTGATAAAAGAGAATATGATGGCGTGTTTAGTGAGACTAAGAAAATCAGAAGAACTGCGAGGGAAAAAGGGAAAATTCGACATCCCCTGAAAAGAAACAAGGGGATATTGATGATAAGATAGATAAAATGATGAAATTATTATTGGAAATGAAAACCGAGATGAAAGCGGAAATGAAAGACATGAAGAGGGATCTAAAAGAAATAAGGAAAGAGCAGGGAGAAATTAAAGATGAGATTATAAACTTAAAACTTGAAAACAATAAGTTGAAACAGGAGAATTTAAAAATAATGAAAGAACAGGTCGAAACGGACAACATGAAGTTAGTAAGTGACTCCGCTTCGCTTCGCTACTCAATAATATAGTCCTCGGTGGATTACCTATAAATACAACCGACGCAAAAATCTTAAAGCAAGCAATGACCAATTTTTTTGAGCAGAAGCTGAACGTAGCTCCAAAAATCAAAACAGTGCGTAGGCTTGGCGTAAGAACTTGCCTGGTGGAATTGGACAGCCAAAAAGATAAGGAGTTAATCATAGCAAATAAATCAAAACTGAAAGGTCAAATATATATTAACGATCTAACAGGGAAGGAGAGAGAAATGCAAAGACAGATCAGAATGAGAGCTAAGATGGAAAGAGAGAGTGGTAAAAATGTCAAAATGGGCTACAATAAAATATTAATTAAGGGGGCTAAATGGAAATTGAATAAAGATCGAGAAAGATTGGAACACAAAAAACTAAAAAGAGCAACGAGGACGGCTAGCAACAATAATGACCAGGCTTTGAAAACGGGTTTGCGTATAGAATATAATACTAGGCCAGATAAGACTTGGAAAACAGGATTATGGAATGTACAGGGTATTAATAAAAAAGAAGATGAGCTTATATCAAAATTCGAAGAATTCTGGAATAAAAGAGTCAAAAGCTGGAGTGGGTGTATTAATTCATAAAAAGGTTGTTGATTATATAAGTAATTGGAAACATATCTCTGAAAGGATTATCAGAGTAGATATGGATAAGATGGACGGTGAAAATACGGACCATCAGAAAATGAGATTAAAGAGACCAAGGATGTATTCTGGGAAGAACTCCAGGGGAAATTTCATACGGCACAAAATCATAGTAGTCGGAGATTTTAATGGAAGCGTTGGTAGATGTAACGCAGTGGGAATTTTGGTGAGGACCCCGTAAATAGTAACGGTAAGCGTGTCATAAAATTTTGTATAGATAATATGATAGTAAGTAATACACGTTATAAGCATAAAGACGAACACAAGTTCACGAGAATAATGGAAAGTAGAAAGGAAAAGTCGATTATAGATTTAGTATTAGTGCAAAGCAAGTATAGAGAAGAAATTAACGACGTACGAGTAAAACGAGGTCGGGAAATCGGCAGTGACCATTACTTGGTTGAGGTGAGAATGAAAATCAACGCAGTTAACTAAAAAGACAGTTCCAGAAAATCGCACATTTATACAACCAAGTATAAAAGACTACAAGCTACAAGACGGAAATACCAAAGACACAGTAAAAAATTAGAAGAGAAGCTCAGTATGGCAAATTGGAAAAACATTGACGATTTAGAAGAACTGTGGAATATGTTTAAAACAAACATCTGCAAAGTGGCTGAAGAAGTGCGTGGTATAAATCATGGTAGAAAGAAAAAATGCATTGCATAGTGGAACAATAAAATAAAAGAGAAAATATATCTGGGAAGAATATCTTAATAATAGAACGGAACAGAAATACATAAGGTACAAGGAACAGAGAAAAAAGGTAAAAGATCTGGTACTGCAAGCAAAGAGGGATACCTGGGAGAAATTTAGAAATAAAATGGAGGGAAATAGTAAAGGAAATGAAAAGCTACTGCATAGAAAGTTAAAAAATCTAAGAAAAGACAAAGGTAATGGTTTTCTAAACAAGAAAATAAGGAAGATAAAGTCTACAGATAAAGAAATTATGGATAGATGGCGTAAATAGCCATAATTTCGTAAACACTGGAAACCAGAATATCTAACAGTTAAGGAAGTTGAAGACGCAGTGAGAAAATTAAGGAATCGAAAAGCAGCGGGGCAAGACAACATCAGGGCTGAAATGTTCAAATGTATGGGAAAAATATGGGTAAGAACTCCTACTTAAAATATTGAATATAGTCTGGGTTACAGGAAAAATCCCTAGGGACTGGACGGTGGAAGCAATATTGCCAATACATAAAAAAAGGGATCCCAGAAATTGTACTAACTACAGAGGAATCTACATATTAGGGGTAGTAAATAAATTATATGAAGTAATATTGAAGGAAAGACTAAAATCAATAGTTGAAACCATACTTGATGACAATCAAGTTGGGTTCAGTAGACCAAACTAGTGAAATATCACAGAATAAAGATGGGAAAGAGAAACAAGAAAAGAACAAAGACAGTGACGAACAGCATATGAAACTGATGAAGTGAAGGCTGTAAAAGCGCTGAAAAGGGACAAAACTACGAGTCGCGGTGAAGTAACCACAGAGTTGGTAAAAAATGTAGCTGATAAAGGCCTGGAAGCAATGATCAAATTGTTAAATAAAACATGGAACGATGAAGCGCAATCAGAAAACTCCCATTGTAGATTCAGAAAAGTTAGAGGAGTACAAGACCACATCCCAAAAAGTATATAAGATATTAGTGACTTTTATAGATCGACTAGAAAGTGCAATAAAACTGGGTTATTAATTAAGCAACTCCTTTGTAGGAAAGAGAGAAATAACGAAGAAAACAAAGATCACAGCATACAAAACTATTTTTAAATTCATCCTAACATATGGAAGTGAAAGCCGGGTATTAACGAAACAAATGGAAAGAAAGTGCAAGCAATGGAAATGAGATATCTGATGGGGATAACAAGAAAAGATCGAAAAAGAGAAGAGCTAAACATAAAAAGCAACATCCAATTTCTTGCAGAATCAACAGATTTTCATATTTGATCAGTTTTATTCATAATTTCTAACCCAAATGGTAGTTACTGGTTTACACGTTACGACACTGCTCGTTGTAACTAAATTCATGGTCGCGCAGATTAACTCAACCGCAGCTTCGCCCACAGGTCCTTTATGAATTATGACTACTCTACAAGAATCTTGTCGTTGTAAATTTCACGATATTCAGTCACTTGTCCGTGCGACACAATTAAACTTAAGATTACAAGTGATGCTTTAGTCATTTACTAATAATCGTGATACACGTTCATCAAATTTTTCAAGTAATTTGTGGAAGGGCCGTCTATGTCTTATAATCTCTATGATCGTCTACTGTTTGGCAATTCCATAGCAATCAAAACAACTACTAATTGTACAAGGTGGCTAATTGAACTAATTAGGTTAGAATCATGTAAACACATGTTATTAGTGATAACATTTCTTTGTAATCCTCGTGCTATTGTTCGTTGCTACGTCCATAAGTAGTATTATGTAAGTCTTTACAATTACAATTCTCTCTGCAACGCAAATTGATCGCGCCCAAAAGCGATTTCAGATCATAAGCTTATTGTCTCATTGCGGGTAAACAAAATTGACTTCTGCACACTAATTTTTTATAGTTTAGCAATCTAACAGAATATTTCTAATAAGATGAAGCAAAATAAAAAATCAACTTGCAACTTATATAATCTTTAATAATAAAAATGGCCTTTATATGAAATACATCTGCATGCATATATGTCTCTATTTGCACATTCAAACACCCCAGCGTCAGTCCAAAAAACATTAGACTAAACTCACAATTACAATAAATTGACAAATAACATACAATTCAAAATATTAGCTCACTTACACTAATTAGTCTAATAAAAATCAATATGCACATGTAACGATTTAATGTCTGGAAACATCTTCGACTGATGGGAAGACTTCCAGATATCAATCCATGCAAAAAGTAAAGAAAGGAACATATACTTTTCATAGCTGCAACAAAACAGCAGTCCTATGCCAATAGTAGGTTCCAACCAAAGAAACGTACAGCAGCTTGGTGTTTCCGGTAACTAAAATACACTGACAGAACATATTCAATAAGCAATCTTTGCTAACAATCCCTATCTACTTAAATACTGCCACAAAAAATGCTCATCGATTTTCCTATGATGACAAAATTAATACTATCACAATAAAACGAGTCAATTGTGAAATCTACAGTTAGATGCTACCGAGATGAGAATTTGCTATTCTAGCTACACTACCATCAGTCGCAAAATGCAAGATCGTCTCAGCCATGAAGGCTATGCAGGAAGCAGTCTTAATGAATCTTAAACCAAGGCAGCTAAAGTATCACGGCACATTTTGAGATTAAAATAAACATCTGTAAAGATAACAAATACTCATGTCTTTGTACTAAAATGTAGATTCTCACAGTCAGTGCTATAGCTCAAGGGAACCTTAAGCGTTTAAAACTACCTTTTTTAGCAGGGCGGTGGACATCGCCTTCCTGTACAGACTTGGAGCGGGACTTGAAATAGCGCAAGTCTTCCTGGTGCGCGGGGTGCAGCATCGGCTTGTAGGACCTGGGTATGCACAGTTCTGAAAAATCTTCGTAGAACCTCTTGTAGCCCCCTTCAATCATGTAGATTTCTGGAAAACTCAATTTGGGGTACTCGTTGCTGCCACGGTCCAACTTCCTAAGCAAACGGTATAAATTAGGCCCGCGCTCGCTGGAGAATTCGCAGTGGAAGATCAGCACTTGTTTTTTGTCTTCATCAACTTTTAATAGTCTCACTATTTGTTCCCTTGTATATAAATTGATAGCACCGCTGATGTGCCCACCTTCAAATTCGTATGGGAAACGGCAGTCAATAATTTGAAACGAGGATACGGTTTCTTCATATTCCCCCCTTACAACCAGCGCTGCAGTATCAGTTGTGATGTACTTGAGATCAGGATGACGCCCGGACTTCACAGGTAGCCGGCAGGGTCTGGTGAAGTCGCCGATTAGGTTGGGCTCAGTCGACGAGCGCTGCAAGGCGCACTTTATATTCTCTTCTGCAACAGAGATGCTGCGCAATAGACTTCCGCCAGGCTTCTGGAAGTCTTCTGGCCTCGACTTCTTCAGCACCTTGTAATAGGGGCGTGCCGACGGGGGCGTTTCAGATTCTGTGTTTAAAGAAACGGACCGCTGAAGCGGCGGTGAGCTACACAGCAGGGCGCTGAAGTCGGAGGGCAGCTGCGTGTTCGCGTTGAACTCGACGTTGGAGAGATCTATGAACTGCTCGACGTCGTCGTTGAGGCTGCTGGCGCTGCGGGACCTTTTGCTGCGCCGCTGGTCGGCGGAGGCGCCGCCGAACGGGCGCCACTTCTCGTCCTCGCATCCCGAGTCCAGGCTCTCGGAATCGGCGTCGGCATCCTCCAGGTTGTAGAAGGACAGGTCCGAGTCGCATTTCGGGAAATTCTCCTTGCCCAGGCCGGAGTCCCAGCGCGGCGGCTTGCAGGGTTGCAGCCGGGTCTCCTCGCTGGAAGAGGGCTGCTGCTGCTGCATCCTGCAGGCGGAAACTCGCTGACGCAAAGAACTGGCGAGGTCAACAGCAAGAGTAAGGACGTGGAGGTGAATGCGCGCCCTTTCCGTATGGGCGGGATTATCCGGCCAGCTCCAACCTCACTTGCCGGCGGAAAGCATTTGAAGCGCGCGAGCCGTCTTGAAGAAGGTAGTTCAAATCGACCAGGAGTTTCAAAACTTTTCCGAGAGCGCCGCTGCTGGAAACGAGCGGACGGGAACAATAAACGTTGGAATGGAGAATCAGCGGCTCACAAACGCAAAGCTCAAAGCAATACTGCTTAATTATATTAGTCTCATTGATATTTCTTTCGAAAGTAATGCTTCAACTTTTATTGGAAAATTCTTGTAATGAATAACAAAAAAATAAATAGAATTAAATTTACAAAAAAAAAATAATAACAAAAACGGAAAACAATAAGGCACTAAAATGCCCACCAAAGAAATAATCTTCTAATTAAAGCATCCCGACGAAAAAAGTAATGTTTAAATTAGAAAAAGGATTGAAATTGATAAGAAACAAGGAACGTAATACCAGGAGAAATTAAAAGAAATTCGTCTAGCAACATTGCAAATAATTTCTTACATTTTTTTTGCCTGGCGTTAATTTTTGTCGTATTATTGTTTAAATTCAAATAAATTAACTTGATGGCAACATAATTTGACTTTTTGCGGGGAAGGCGAAAGCTTTCAATGCATTTGTTGATCCGTATGGCCAGGTAGTGCAGGATTTTTACCTGCTTAAAACCTCCCTCTTTTCTTACATTCCAGCGGAGCCGCTGCTATATTATATCAACGAAAGGGCACCTGTTTTTTCGTTGTGTTGAATATTTTTTCAATATCTTCAAGTTAGAGCTGTTCTTATTGTTTGTATCTAATTAAGGTTGCCCTGTATTGTCTGGTTTATATTTCCATTTTTTTCCACTATTTAATTTTTTGATTTTCTTTACATTTGCCCCATTTATCTTGCCAATTTGTAATAGTTTTTGTCTTTGGTAACCTTTTGTCTTCTTATTTGTCTCCAACCTACTACTTCCCAGAGTTTATTTTATCTTTTATTAGCTTAAGTAATTACCTTTTCCCCTTTATCGCCATGAACATTTTTCTGGCACTAATTCTAACCTTTTTTATTTCTTTGTAAATTTTTATTCTTGTAAGTGCTATGTTTGCAGTTTGTTTCTCCTGTTATGCCTTCATACATAGTGTTTCAAACAATTGGTCCTATTATAGGTTCATCGAATACATATAGTAATAAATCATCATGACATATCCCTAAACCACCCCTGAAACGCAGAAAGAAGTGCGCCGAAGAAAAGTTTGCAAGGTAGCATTTATAATAATATTTTATGTTTACCTATTTGCGTTAAACAGATGAATCAAAATTTGAAAACTCACTTTTACAATACCCACTATGATTAATTGTGAGGTAGAAATGAGATCACCACTTCTAAACACAACAAGTTAACCGCAGCACTAACTCACAAGTGCCCAAAAATGGGCCAGTGTGTACCTGACTACTGAAATACCTGCACTTTTTTAAACCGGCCAATAAGGAATAGTTATTTAAAATAAGCGGGAATTTTTGACAGTTTTATTAATATATGTATTCGCTGAACGCAGTATAGTATCAAACCTTGAAGAACTCCAGCTTTCATTTTGATGCATTTATCTTCGTCACTTTTATGGAAATATTACTAAAGTAAATTTGAATAATTCTAACTCAATTCTAATTTGTTTATTCTCCTCTAAGGCGGCGAATCGACATCAACCGTTACCATCAGATTTCTGATTCTTCAAACTTTCATTTGTTCTGCATTGTGCTAATCTGCCCTGTTCTTGGAATAGTTCTCTTTTCTGCTTTTTCATGATACATACTAGTGAACCATTGGTTAGAAGCTGATTTCGATTTTTTTATTAGCGTCAGCTTGGTTGTTTTCCAAATATCTCAGTATTTTACCTTTTTTATAATCTTGTGATATAGGACTAATTTAATAATATCCGCGGTATTTTATGATTCTAATTTAAATTTAGGGTTGTACTTTTCGGTTTTTCAGCCTCTATTTTGTAACTTTGATTTTCCTTTTTTCTATTTTTCTCTCTTTTGCAGTTTCTCTTTAGCTTCTCTTAACTCTCTCACTTTTTACGATAAAATATACATTATTTTATCTTCTGCTTCTTGCCACTTTCCTTCTTATTTCAACACGTATTTTCTTCTTCTGTTCGTTGCTTCACCAGTAAACTCTTATGTCTTTTATATGAGTCTGTTTTTTGTTTGGGTTGGTCCTCTTACACATTTTTATACTTTCAATTTTTATCTTCTTTTCCACACGTCTCTTTTATTTAAATATTATTGATGAGATCTTGTGTTAAAAATTTGTGATAATAAATTTTATTATTAGTTTTTATTCGTAGTTGTCACGTCGATTTCTCAGAAAATCGTTTTAATCTTTGTTTTTACAATTTGATAAAATATGACTACGATATAGTCTTTTGTGTTCTATTTTTATTCATGTGTCCTTTTGTTTTTTTTCTGTAAGTATACTTTGATACGATTTAGTAAATTATATACTTCAACCTTTTTCTTGTTTAGTCACTAATCAACGGGTGGTCTATCTTTAGCTTAACAATTATATCTTGTAATGGGTCTGTGTTATTTGGTTACCGTACCCTACTTGACCTGTACTTGATTTACGCTTTGACACGACTTCGTCGTATGATTATATTCTCAGCACTTCCTACTGGACTTCAACCTTTTCTCAGGTTCAACAGTTATTGAGACCGATTCTTCTAAATCGTTTTGTTGTTAACCCTGCCCTGGATGTTTCTGAAATTAAACGGAGGCATTTTTACTTTAATTCTCTTTCCCATTATTTTTATCTTGCCTTGCTGCATCTCGTCGTTGTTATCGTCTGGTAATTTCCTCGTGTAGTCTTTATACTTACCATTCATAAATCCACTAATATGCTATTAATTCGAACTGCCGCCTTTTTATATACAGCTTCCGGCTACATCTTGTGCAAGAAATCCGCGATTCCGTTGTTTTTTTTTTGTTCTTAACTGACTCCTTTCTTCTTCATCTACCACTATTTCAATTGCGCTGGCATTTATTTGTTTCTTTTTGTTTCTACTTTTGCATTTTCATTAATTTGTTCTTCTGCTTCGTCTCTCACTAGCTCTCTTAATCGACGTTACATTTCCTTGATACTTTTGTCAATCATTTGAAATAGTGAGTTTAGAAGGTGGCCATAATTTCTTTGTCTGTCTTTTTGTATTACTATTTTTTCTCTCTCGTAAGTTCTTTCGTGTACTTCTTTCACAGCTCAGGTTATGTACTTTTTCTCGCATCTCTGAGTTTTCTCATCGTTTCTGTGATGTCAGTTGATCTCGGTAGCATTTCATTACTCTTATTTTCTTTCCTCCAGAGTTCGTGAAGAGGCTTAACTCTAGACCAAAACCACATTTAATACCGATTCTATTCCGATATGTTTTATAATTATAGAGGCATTTAACCCCTTCCTCAAAGAAATATTTTTTTAGCAGTCATGCTTTATTTAATACAGCTATTCATAATGACTGTACCCATAACCTGTTTATTTACACATATTACCTTGAAAAAAAATTCCTAGTCCTCCATAACCTTATACCCAAGTAGGCTTGAGCGATCTGGGTATCTTTCGTTACGGTAGGTAGATATTGATATTAGTGAAGTTGACATGAATAGACTTGTTTTCATTCAGCTTAGTCCACCATCTTTTGTTATAAGTATTAAACTGCTCAATACATGTTAGGTGCTTCCTAACAGCTTCTTCGTAGTCTTTTCTGGCAACAAAAATTGCAGGCATCTACGAAAATAGTGATTCTATTCATACTCAAGATTAAGAATGTCACTTGGATAGAACAAGTAGAGTACTGAACCTGATACACTACCACATGGCTTTAATTTTCTTAAATTTAGGATAAATTTCTTGTTTTTTAATTCTAACGAATCTTTCTGATAAATAGAAATTCAGAAGTTTATTTCATTTAGTTAGTGGAACAGGCTTTTTCGAAAACCATACAATATAGTAGAACATATTTTATTTTCTTCTAACGACTGCTCACTGATGTCTGTGATCTTATGAACCTTATCAGTAGTTGATCACCTTTCTCTGAAGCCAAACGTGTGGGAGGAAATCAAACCCTTTTCTTTTATTATCGATTTAGCTTTTAAAAAGCAATTTTTCATAGTTTCGAGATGATAATGAGAAAGAGATAGACCCTTATGATGAATTTTTACGGGGATCATCATAATCTTTGCATACCTCGATCTAAAGGAAGCATTAATAGTTAGTTTATTTTTCTTGGAAGTTCAAGACTTTTTCGGTAATCCGATCAAAACCACAAATCATTTTTGGATTCATGTTAGTTTGATTTTATTGAGTGAACTAGGTAGATGTCAACATCTTGTATTGATTTGGTCTAATCCCGTGAATCATCTCCATCATTGGATTAGAAGATCATCTTTAACTGTTTTGAACATCCTAAATTCTATCTGAATTTCTGAATGGCCAATTCTAAAGGACATGCCTTTTCAAGCTCGTAGTAATTTTCCAGAGAGAATATTTTGTTAAGTAACTCATATGTTCACTTAATGTTTAATTTTTAACATGTTGGATTTTGCACTTCACTTGGTTTGATGTCACCTTTCTTTTTTGAGATAAGATCCCTGATATTTTGGATAGTTATTTCCTTTTGTTCAATGATTTTAAGAGTATTTTCCTAAGTTCCACACTGGATGTTTTTAACAAACTGTTTCACTAGTCCTTAGAAAAAGTAAGACATTATTATTTCTTATAAATTCATTTTGAAACTATCCCAGTCAATTACTTTGCTAATAAGTTAGAACAGGGTTTCTTTTTAGATTATATTATCACTCAGAAGTATGGGAAAATACTCCAGTTTATATAACATACTTCCTCGATACGCATATAATTCAATGAGATATATCTGATTATAAAGAAGTGATTACATGATGCTAAAAGTTCCGTACCTTTAAATGTTGTTAGTCTAGATCCCTATTCAGTATGCTTCACATTGAAGTAACCTCCAATAATTAATCTAGCATGTCTTGGTGGCCAACATATTGTTGTGCTTCCAACCCCAAGCATTTTAAATTTAAGATTAACATACATGGCTTGATAGTGCGTGGTAGAATTCTTTATTCTAACTGCGCTTCCGCCTTTCGAATGCTTTATTTGGGTGGATAGTATGGGATCCTTTAAATTTGATTAATGACTTATCAGTGATTTTTTCTATGCTCAGGACTGTTTGCGATTTTGGTTGATGTTGGCTGTTAACATTCTGTTTTATTTTTGTTTTAAGGCATCGTCTCTTAGTTTTCATCTTTTTTTGATCCTCAGTGGATTGTTTTTGACTGATTTGTTTTATTGTTGTTCTCTTCTGCTTCATTAGTCATACTTTGATTAAGTTTTAGATTTAGTTACATTACTTTATTGTGTTATTTTTGTATTTGTGTTTGGTTGCGTATTTTTTGCATTCTCTTCTTCATTTTACATTCTCGTTATTTAGCAAGATGTTCTCCACAATGAATGAGTTTTTGGTGAGTATCTTTCAGCTTCTAACAATTTATGGTGACGTTGTTTTTCCGTGCTTCTAACACATCTAGGTTTGTAGCACAACATTTCTGAGTATGTCAATAAGGTTGACATTTTTTGCACTGCAACACTAATCATTACATATATTTAAGGCAGCTGTTTGTATTCATATATATCTGTCACAATCGTAGGTTATTGATTTTAAACGTTTGTAATTCGTATTTAAGGTTTCATAATATCTGAAGTGTTACGCAACGTATACGGTATTTTTCGTAGTACTCATTATATTCGTTATATCGCAAATTTTGTTGACATCTGAATAATGTCTGAATGTGAACATGAACATAGGGGTTATTCTTTGTATACTCTGTTCTCAATTCATTGAGTCTTGGTTTTTTGTTATATGGACGGGCAAACTTATTGACAGTTTTGTTTATTTTCATGTAAATAACAACATTACTCCTTTTCATTTAGTTTGTAGCATTTCTCATTAGAGATAATGATTTTAGTATTTTTATAATTTATATTTCATTAGTTCGACATGATGACTTCTAAGCAGGCTCCGTCGCGTACACAGTGATTTAATAAGATTCCTTGTGATAAAAGTCTAAAGCCGCAGAGTGTGAAAATAAGGTAGTGTGAAGGCGAAGTAATTTTAAAATGAGCGTGACGAGCGGTAATAAAAGGTAAAACAGCAACAGTAAAATCGTGGTAAAGGGTAACACAAATGAGAGTCACGTACAGTAGTACTACAAATGGAAAACGTAAATAAGTCAAATATAGCGCGACAACAGCAACGTGAATAATTACTGTCAGTAAATAATTAAGTTTTAGCAAATAAATGAGTGAAACTCCGAAGTCAACACCAAATAGCACCAAAAAGACAAAGAATTTTTACGACAGAAAAGGAAAATAGGACTGGAACCGCCAGAACAATTAAAAGTGGAAATTAGGGAAAGTAGCATTTGTAAAGGAACAAAAAAGCTAATCGATTAGAATAAGAGACAGCAAAGGGGAAACAAACAATGAAAGAAAAGAAGAAAAACCGAGACCGAGATTGAACCAAAAAAGTGTAAGAAATCAAAAAAATGTTGCGTGAGTGGAAGAAAGAGATTAAAGAAAACTAGAAAAGCATAAGATGAAGTGAGACATGAATTTAAAACAAATGTAGAAAACATTAAGAAAATTAAAATATAAAATGAAATTTTAAGGAAAGAAAACCAACAGTCAAAGCAAGCTAATATTGAAATCAAAAGGAATTAAGATTTATCAAGAAAACATGGACTGGATGGAAAAGAAAAAAGGAAGGCAGGTGCAGAACGGATTTAAAATAGATCGAAACAAACCAGTAGCCCTAAGGAGGCAATTAGGAACTTTATGAAAAGTCAATTGGAAATAGATGTTAAAATTAACACAGCATATAAAATTACAACAAAAAACATATTTTTTAATAATGATCTAATAAAATTGAAAGCAGAAAAAAATAAGGAAAAGGAAGGAATAAAAAACGTTAAAATCTGATACACTAAATTACAATAAATGAAGAAGAGTGAAAGTGGAATGCAAGAACACAAAAACTTCAGAAACTAGATATAAAATACTAGTGTCCAAAAAGTAGGATAAAATTACAAATACCGGGCAGGTAATGAAATCGGATATGAGAAGGAAAACAAGGGATGAAATATAACAAACAATTGGAAGAAAAGAGAGTAATGTATACAAAACTGATGAGTATATAAAAGTAGGAACATGAAACATAAGAGGAACGTACGAGGAAAGACCGTTAAATCAGTTAGTACGAGAAATGAAAAAATAAAAACTAGAAATAATAACAATACAAGAAGCAAAGCAAAAAGGAAACTGGATTATAGAAATTAACGATCACGCATGCTTTAATAGTGGATAAGAGAATAGAAGATTATAAAAAGGGAATTTGTGTCAGCAATAGTTGAATTTAAACTCATAACAGACAGAATCTGTTACTTGAGACTTAGGGGGAAATACCAAAGTATTACACTTGTAGAATCACCGAAGAATCAGAAAGAAATAAAAAAGAGGAATTCTACAATGGATTAGATGAAGAATACGAAAGGATACCTAGATATGTCTCAAAATTGTGTTAGGAGGTGGAAATGCAAAGGTGGGGAAGGCATGGAGTTTAGACTTATGTACCATAGGATAGCACACCAAACGTGAAAACTCCAACAAAAATGGACAATTACTAATAGATTTCACGAAAGAGGAAACGTGACAATAAGGAGTATATTTTTCCAAAAAAAGAAAGATAAATAAGAAACGAACTTGTAAGTCGAATGGATCACATCCTAATCGAAAAATATGAAGAAAGGTATATAAAGTAATCCAAGTATACAGGGGGCCGGATGCGGACAAAGACCACTTCCTCATGGTCATGAAAATCAAGCAGGATATATTAATAAAACAACAACAACAGGAGAATAACGGTGATAGTAAACGAAAAAAATAAAGAATGGTTTGATGTATAATGTGAACAACTACGTAAGAGGAACAAAACAGAATTAAAATGCTTAAAATAAAAAGACGCATATAAAAAATTGAGAAATAAAAGTACATGAAAGAACTAATTGCCATTATGAAAAATAATTATCGGAATAATTAGGAATCTGTACCAACAAATGAAAGAAGAAAGAAAAGACTATTAACTAAAGACAATATTTTATAAAAACAGTAATAGAGTACAAGAAGGCGGAGTTATGGAAAAGATATTTAAATTAGCTACTGAATGTAAAAATAGAGGACAAGGAAGGAACCGAAGAAGACATTTAAATTGGAAATAAGTACAACAAAGATAACGTGGAACCACCAACTATAAAAGAAATTAAGGATTTAATATACAAACTTAGAAGAAAAAATTGATGATCAGAACTTTGCAAGTATGGCGGGGAACAACCGTCAACGTGTATTCACCGACTGATGAAAGAAATATGGACGCAAGATATTTTGCCTCAGCAATGGAACGAAGCAGTGCTTCTGTTGATTTATAAAAAAAATAAAGGCGTAAAATGTAGCGTACAAAATCCTGGTCACACATTTAAAGAATATTATAAAAACAGGAATAGAGAAAGAGATAGGTAAATACCAGGCCTGCTTCATAAAAGAGAGATTACTGAAAGAACATTAGATTTGAGGAAAAAAAATGCAAAGAAGAATTATGACACGAAACCGAGGCATACAAGCATTCAAAGCATACAATAAAAATCTATCAGAGACCTCAAAATTAAAATCTACAAGACTATCTTAAGAGCAATAGAGACTTATGCCAGTAAAGTGCGGATATTAGGGACAACATACCTTAAAATGTTACGGAATGGGGGAGAGAAAAATCTTAAGGAAAGAAATACGGGAATTATACAATGAACCAGACATAATACCAACAGTGAAAGGTCCAAGACTAAGACAAATCGAACATATAACAAGAATGAATTACAGCAGAATCCCGAAAAGAGTATTGCAAAGTGATATGGGAGGAAAAAGAGGGGAAAAAGGTCGAGATAGAAAAAAGAAATATTGGAAGATATAAAACAGTGCAATATTGACAATTGGCAAGAACAGACTCATGATAAAAAGTATGGAAAGAACAGTGAAACACGTCATGGACCTACTAAACCTCTTATGATTATAGTTTATTATCTGGTAACTATTAATGTTATCTGGTATCTAGTTATTGAAGCTAATTAATTTTGTAAACCATTTAGGACTATTAATGGAAACCTTGGCATTTTCAACTTATCATTTGCTTTTTTGGGATTTTTGGACTGCTATGTGGAGTTTTCTGGGCCAGTTCGCCTTCTTCATCAGTGTAGCATTCGGTTTCATTTTCCCTGTGCTTTAAGTTTTAGATACCTTTTGGTGTTCTGCGAATTTTTTGAGTAATCCTGTATATGCCATCTGTAATTGTTCAAACTAAAGTTAAAGGCCATTTAGTCTGTTAATAACGCTATTTTTTAATACTCCACTTTTTTCATAGCGCATTATTTTTCCATGGGTGTTATCAGCGCTTGATTCAATTCTGACCTCATTGTTAGACGATACCTAACAACCGTGAAGTTGACCGCCGGTCGATAGCGCTTTTAGCATTTTGTTTTTGAATACTCGTACCGCATCTGTTACACAGATGTATTTTACTGGGGCTCTAGAGCCCTATTTTATAGCTTTATTGTGCTTGACCGCTCGAGTTCGGATTCGGGCATGTTTTTACTATTCCAAAGTCAAACAGCAGACCTGGAACCTAATTATTCGGGAAACTGCAAAGAATAAAAGTTAAGATGAAGGAGTTGCCACAAAAAAAAAGCAAAAGAGAAGAGAAAGACTCCTAACATAAGTTCATCGGTTAATTTTAGTACCTAACAGTTGGGCTGAAAAGTTCGTAGGCTAACATAGAAAAAAATTTTTTTTTGATAAAATTGGATTTTATTATTCAATATAATTGCCTTCGAGGGCGATACACCGATTATAGCGATCATACAATTTTTCTATACCATTTTTTAAAATATATTTTGTCTTTAGCCTCAAAATAAGCTTCTGTTTCGGCAATTACCTCTTCATCGGCGCTAAATTTCTTTCCAGCGAGCATTCTCTTGAGGTCTGAGAACAGGAAAAAGTCGCTGGTGGCCAGATCTGGAGAATACGGTGGATGCGGAAGCAATTCGTAGCCTAATTCATGCAATTTTGCCATCATTTTCATTGACTTGTGGCACGTTGCATTGTCTTGATGAAACAGCATTTTTCTTCTTCAAATGGGGCCGTTTTTCGTGATTTCGTCCTTCAAACGCTCCAACAACGCTTTGTAATAATCGCTATTGATGGTCTGGCCCTTTTCAAGGTGATCAATAAATACTGATGCCATAAACCTTGCTAGCCGATTATTGCGTCTTTCCACTCTTTGGATTCGGTTCATCGCGTGCAGTCCACTCGGCTGACTGTCGATTTGACTCTGGAGTGTAGTGATGAAGCCATGTTTCATCCGTTGTCACATATCAACGAAAAATTCGTTATTATTACCGTTGAATATCGCTGAACATTGTTCTGAATCAACGACACGTTGAAACTTTTGCTGGATTGTGAGCTCGCGCGGCACTCACTTTGCACACAGTTTTTGCATGTCCAAATATTCATGCAAGATATGCCCAACACTGTATTTTGATATCTTCAGAGTCTCAGCTATCTCGCTTAACTTCAATTTACGGTCATTCATGATCATTTTGTAAACTTTTTATGTTTTCGTCCGTTACAGCCTCTTTCGGGCGTCCACTGTGCATCGTCATCAGTGCTCATCTCGCCTCGTTTAAACTTGGAAAACCACTTCTCAACGGTTGATTTTCCTGGTGCACAGTCTAAATAATGCTTATCAAGCCAAGCCTTGGTTTCAACGGTATTTTTTTGCCAAAAGCAGTGTTTTATTAATATTCGAAATTCCTTTTTATCCATTTTTTTAAAATTAACAATAGTTGCTTCACTCAAAATACGATATCTCCTAAACTAATAGTCCGACAGTTGTCAAATTTATACACGAGTCTTTTGAAGATTAGGGTTAACTAAAAAGCACATGGATTTAATACTACTAGCGCCGCTTATGTGTCAGCCTACGAACTTTTCAGCCCAACTGTTATATTCATGAACCCCAAGATTACGTTACCTTTCATTTAAAATTAGAAGATGGCTGGGGTATATTAGCGGTGCGCTACGCAACAATTCCAAAATACTGCGCTTGTGGTATGATCCACGGTTATTGTCTAAAATTATTCGATTAATTTAGAATCTCTAAGTGAAAAAATAATCTACAAGTTAATTAATTTCCTCCTGCAACAGTTCATTAACGAGGTCATCGAACCGTAAACACTTTCGTGCGTTTGGTTGTCATTTTAGACAAGTATCCATAAGGATACTAAAGAATTGAAGAAGCAATGGGTTAAAAGAATTATAACGACTAATTATACCAAAGCAAAAAAAAATAATGGCCTTGAAAAAAACAATTTTTTTGTTAAACTTTTTTCATGATGTACATTACTTATAAAATATGCAAATTAATCAAATCTGTGTGGCTTGCATAAAGTTGTACTTCCTGACGGTTTTGAAGACCTTTAGGTCTATTGACTTTAGATGTTTTTCCTATTACCAACAGAAAACTGACGGAATAATAATTTTACAGGAAGATGTGGTTTGGTCTGGTCTTGATGGTACGAAGATGTTCACAGTGCAATCATATTTCACAATTTTTGATTGCACTAGACGTTATAGCCTTATATATATATAATTTATGTGAGGAACTATAAACAATGATTGTATTATGCGTGACCAAAATGATTAACCGCATCCTTCTCATTTGTAAGAAAATTTCAAAAAAGAAAACAGGATAGCTACGCCATACGAATAATGCTATTCTTACTTTAGTACTCTAAGTAAGAGTATCACTGCTATAATTAAAAATTTTGGTCCTCTATACAGCCCACATTTCCCGAAGAGCTGGGCTTCCGTTGATAACCTTCATTTGTGACTTGAGAACAACTTCAAGCTCGGAATAAGTTCCGTGTTTCTAGAAATAAACTGGTCTTGTAAAAAATGCTACATTTATTTAGGAGGTTTTCACCACAGCGCACTAACTACATAAGTTTATCAGCCAATAGCATCTCCATTATTCTGCAGAGTGTCCTAAGGATCTACCTATACCGTCTGTTTAAAGAAATTTATATGACCCATCTCTATTCATTCATTTTGGTGAAAACCTGGTAGAAGTGTCAGCGATTTTGCAACCATCTTATTCCCCAGTGGAAAGAAACAAGCGTCAATGGGAAGGAGCAATGTCTGGTGAATACGGCGATTGGGGTAGGACTTCCCAATTGAGTGTTTCCAAGTAGGTTTTGACCGGCGCTGCAACTTGTGGATGAGCATTATTATGCAGGAAAATAATTTTGTCGTATCTGGAGCAGTAGTGGGCGCTTTTTTCCTTAAGTGCTCTGCTCAATCTCATCAATTGTGTTCGGTAGAGAGCCCCAATAATAGTTTCGTTCGGTTTGATCAATTTATAATACACTACACCAAGCTGATCCCACCAAATGTACGTGATTTTTTCCATAAATATTCAGCGTGGCTGTCGTGAAACCATGGACACGTGGTCCCCATGATTTCCTCTTCTTTGTGTTATCGTAGTGGATCCATTTTTCATTACCAGTAACTATACGATGCAAAAAACCTTTTCGTTTATGGTTGGCAAGCAGAATTTTACATGTGCAAAATCGGCGTTCAACGTTTCTCGGCTTCAGTTCATATGGAACCCAATTTCCTTGCTTTTGAATCATTTCCAACGATTAAACGATGTGAAATTGCTTGCTGGCCACTCCTAATGTAGGTGCAAGTTCTTCTTGCGTTTGGAAGGAATATTCCTCCAATAATGCTTCCAATTCCGCGTCTTCGTACACTTTCGGCCTTTCGCTACGTCTTTATCTTCGACGTCAAACTCACCATTCTTAAACTTATGAAACCACTCACGACAACTTCTCTCATTTAAAGCAGCCTCACCATGTGCTTCTACAAGCAATCCATGCGCCTCAGCTGCAGATTTCTTCAAATTAAAGAAGTAAATTAAAAGTTCTCGCAAATGACGCTTATTCTCAAAAGTTGACATTTTCGCACGAAAAAAATTATGTGATGCTGATACAAAATCGCTAATATTTTAAGATTGTGGTGTTGCCAGATGTCCAACCTTATGATATGACGTTTTACATCTGACAATTTCAACCATAACTTACTGGTGGGGCCATTTTTTTTCAAACGGCGACTTATTTGTACTCTCTTTAGTTCTTTCCTGACCACACTCATCTGTGGAATGCACGGTATTGTCTATACTGACATGAACAAACTTGAGATCTTGAATGAATATTGCCAACGCTACTATCTAACAATAAGTGGTGTGGTCAATCTTCTTTCTGAGGTACTGTCTCCCATCAAGGCGATTTGTATTTTGTTTCGTTGCCGGGAGGTTCTTCTTTAGCCTACGCTTCCTACACTTTTTATTTTTTCTGTATTATTAGCCTCAGCAGTGAGTACTTTTGACCTCTATAATATGTGGCCCAAATACTCCAATTTCCTCTTTTTAATTGTGTATATTACTTCACATTCCTTTTCCATTTTACGTAAATACTTCTGTGTTAGTTATTCTTTCTGCTCATACCATTCTCCATATTCTTCTATAGCACCACGCTTCAAAAGCCTGAAGATTCTTAACATTTGTGTGCTTCAATATCCACGCCTCTGAACCGTATAGCAATGTGGAAAAAACATCTTAACATACCCATTCGAAGGTCTAAGTTAATATCTCGGCAACAACTTAATAAACACTTGTCTTGCTATCTCTATTCCCATTTTAATTTTTTTAGTTTGATCGCTGTTTTCTATAATCTAGGCTTAGATATTTATGTAGTTGTCCTTTTCAATTCGTGTATTAGAAATTGTCAAATTGTTGTCAACATTTAGTTTCTTTGATATAGTCATCAGTTTTGTCTTGTTAAAGTTCAGTTTTGGGCCACAGTTATTACTGTGTAAGTTTATGTTTTCACTTAAACGCTGCATGTCTTCCAAATTATCTGCTATTGTTAGCGTGTCGTCAGCATATCGCACATTGTTTAGAATTTCATCGTTTGTAGTTCTTCCTCTAAAGTCTTCTGACATATTACTTTACTATATATATTCAACAAAATCGGAGAAAGAATACGTCAATAGCAGACACCTCAGCATATCTTAATTTTTTCTGTTATTTTATTTTCCACTTTCACTTTAGCTGCTTGATGCCAGTTCAATTTGGCTATTATCCTTATGTCACTACTATCAATATTTTTTTTAAGTATTTCATATAGCTTTTCATGTCTGAAGTTTTCTCAAAATCGATAAAGCATGCTTAAAGATCTTGATTTATGTGTAAACATCGCTGCATTAATACACTTATTCCAAGTACGGCCTCTCTCGTTCCTAATTCCTTCCTAAATCCCATGTATGTATCATTGCTGCCTTTTTCGTTTCTTGTATACTCTCTTATTAATGAGTTTAAGAAAGACTTTCAATGTATGACTCATGAATGCTAGTTTTATGCTCTGTACAGTTTTTTGCATTATTTTTCTTTGGTATTGTTATAAAAGTTGACGTCAGCCATTCTTATGGCATAACACCTGTTCTATAAATTGCATTAAAAAGATCATTATGTTTATTGTATCATCGTTTATAAGTTATAACAACTCTATTGAAATTCCGTGTGACCCTACAGCTTTTCCTATTTTTGCATTTCTAATAGCATATTCTATCTCACTTCTTATTATTTCTAGCCCTGTCTCTACCGTTTCGTTTTCTATTAGTTCAGATCTGACGTCCTTAAACAGTTCTTCTGTGCATTTCTTTCATGTCTGTAATTTTTGTTTTATACAAGTGATTATCCTTCTATCCTCGTCTTTTAATATATTGGATTGTTCTACCTTTCCATATCTGTGCATATAGAAATCATATTTTCTGTCATCTAAGCTTTTTTTGTAATTCTAGCTGTAATTAAGGTCTCTTTACCAACTTTTAATAAAGTAGCCTCTGTGTTTTTCCATTATGTAGTCAATATTAGTCTTAATGTAAAAATTGTTTTAAATTTCTCTTATTTCATATCTCTCACTTTGATCTTAATTCATGTTTATTTTTTGCCAATATTATTAAACCATTGATGAATGCACACACTTCAATTCTATGCTTGTAGTAGTTCTTTTTATTTATTCTCCTTGATCTATACCTTTCTCCTGCTGGGCAAAACTCTTAAAAATATTTTTTCATTGTTCATGATTTTTCTCCCATTCATTGGTATTGTTTATATACTTCCTTTAAGAAATTTTACCATAATTTTCTTTTACTGCCCTAACTTGCTTCTTTGTTCTTTACACAGTATGCCTCCTTTTTCTTTCTGTAAAGTAAGCACATGCATTTCCGATCCTTTATTTAATCTCTTTTTAATCTTCTCACTCGACCTTGAAATTACCCTTTTGTTTTATTTATTTTCAAACCTGTAAGTCTACTGAAATTGTTATTTCCACATTTGTTCAAAGTTTATCTCTTCTGTGTTTATTGCATTAAACGTTTCCTCTGCTTTTTCCTGTCTTCTCAAATTTTTATTTTTCAAAAATTTGAGAGAAAAATGGTTGCTATTAATTGACTTTCTTCCAACTCTCACAACTTGTATGTCATTTATATAAGGTCTTCAACTACTCGTGTATTTATTCATGTCTCCATGTTTCAAAAATGAATTTTCTATTATTGTTCCTCTTCCACTATTGTTTTTAATGACTACACTGTATGGTCCAATCGCTTCTTCCGATTCGTAGTCTTTCTTTCCTACTCTCACATGTAGGTCTTTCAAAACTATAATTTTTCCTTCATTGTTTTCAATTATAATATTAACTGTTGTCCATAATGTTTCTTGACCCTATACTTTTTTTATTTTCATTAGGTTCGATATAATACTCTCATTTTTAATTTTTAATTCTATTTTTTATTTTCAAAATCTTGACCACTTCTTCTTTTCTATTCTCTATTATCTGCCATTCGTTTATTTTCTTTCTATTGACTGTTTCATTACATTTTTGATATCATTTACTGCTTTTATCTATATTCGTTTCAGTCTCATCTTTATTTGTTTCGTATTCATCTTAACTTTTCACTTTGTTTGATTTTGGTTTATTCTTGATAATTCTTTAACTCCCCTAATATTAGTTTTACTTCAGTTTATTTTATGTTCATTCCACTTTGACTATTTTAATTGTTCTGTGTCCTCTTGTGACTACTTTTTCTTCATTTTTAGATTAATTCGCCATTACATTTTTATTATCTTTTGAACATCTTACTTTGTTTTCTCTTGTTTTACCTTGCTTCTTTCGAATTCAATAAGATCACATAGACCCAAAATGATTTTGAAAACTTGTGTAAATTTAAAATCTACTTGAATCTCGATAAAAGTGGAAAAATCGAACCATATGCAATGTAACTACAAGTTAATAAACTTGTAAGCATAGTTAAATAAATTTAAAAACCGTAACAGAACAAGGCACACATTTAAGGTGAAAAATGGAAAAGAACAGAAGTCAATGGGCTACTATGCTGTTTTATAGAGCCCGGGCCTGGCTATAAAGTTGAAGTGAAGCGGAAAACTGTCACCTAAAGTTAAGTGAAATTTCAGAGGAAATAGTGGACAATTAATTAAAGTGTCAAAGGTAGTAGGCAAATGAAGTAAAAAGAGTATGATAACAACAAACAGAAAAAATGTAGGATTAGAACTGAGCAGATAAAAAGTATTAAAAGGACAGACTAACTGATAAGTGAGTGACATTAAGGTCAAATACTATAAAAAGCAAAGACAGCTAAGCAATGAACATATTTTAAAAGTATAAACAAAGTGCAGGACTATATTTAAAATATTCAAAGCTATTTTAAACCGTTTTGAAAAGTCATAAACACATTTTAACGTTTAACTCACATTGAGTTTCGAATATAAATACCTGAAATGGCTGACGAAAGGGTGGATTCACATGTTGAAACTACTACAAGACATAAATAGTAAACTATATATAATGGAAGTTAAAAATGAATGTAAAAAAGATAGATGAATTTCAAAAAGAAATTAATAAACTAAGAGACGCTAATGCAAAAATAGTAAATGAGAACAAAATACTAAAACAAAGTTCAATAGCACAAGAACAAAGGATCGAAAAATTAAATCGAGAAACTAGAAAGAATAAAATAATTATAAACGGCAAAAATAAGAAAGCGAATAAAAGAAAAAATATGAGATATGGACGTATCAATAAACACTGAGGAGGAGTTAACACAGATCAGAAGATTAGGAAGAAAAATAGGAAAAAGAAGAACAAGACCAATAATGATTGAATTGAGAAGTTAAAACAAAAAGATTGAGATCTTTAATGCGACAAAAAAACTAAGAGGAACAAAAATATACTTCGAGGAAAACTTTTTTAAGAGAATTAATTGTGTTTATGATACAATACAGAAAAGAGGGCTACCACGCCATACTAAAATATAACAACCTGATAATTAACGGGTAAAAATTCTCTCTAGAAAAGCTAAAGCAGCCCGAGAAACAAGGAAGTGAATATGATACACATAACTCTGAAGGAAATCTAAGATAAAGGAAGAACCATGAGCCAGAGATCCCTAGAAAACGACGACATTGAGAAGCTACGAGGAAGGATGCTCAAAATAACTAAGACGAGCAGAATTCCAAAAAACTAGAAACTATAGATAAAAAGAAAGCAATGATGGCGACCGGAGCAAAAAATGATATTATTAAGGACAATGAATGGGAAATAGAAAAATTAAAAAATAAATAGCAATAAAAATAAAAAAAGAAGCAAAAATTAGAATAGCAACTTGAAATATTAAGACACTACTGCAGGCTGGAAAAAGAAATGAGATTATAGAAATAATGGAAAAGTATAAGATTGATATTATCGCATTACAAAAACTAAGGTGGGCTAATAAAGGCGAAATCAACAAAAACAACTATACCATATACTGGAGTGGAGGAAAGAAACAAGGTGGAAATGGTACAGGCTTCATTGTAGCTCAAAAGCCGAAGAATAACATAATGAAATTTGATGTGCTAAATGACAGACTATCAAAACTTAAAATGAAGGAAGAATTAGCTAATACTACCTACCTCTGTGTAAATGCATCAAGATAAAGAGAAATTCTATGAAGATCTACAAAATCAATGTGAAAACATGGGGCCGGCGAAGAGCTTGCTCTGTAAGCAATCCCAGAACGAACTTAAAAAAACCTTTCGATTTCGAATTTCGAAAATTCGAAATCGAATATCGAAATTATTCGACATAGAATTTTTCGATTTCATTATTGAAATCAGCGTAAAATTTTCTTTAAGAATTACTCATAAAATCGCAATGTCGAAATTTTCCGAAATTGAAGTCGAATATCTCGAAAACTATTCGAGATAGAAACTTTTTGATTTCGATTTTGAAATCAGCGTAAAATTTCCTATAAGAATCCATTTTAAAATTTTAAAAAATCCATAATTTTGTGACAGCAACAGACAGACAGACAGACCGACAGACATATAGAATTCAGTAACGAACTTTTTAAGTTCGTTGAAAATACCAATACATGACACGGTGATAATACTGGGAGACATAAACTCCCAGATAGGAAAAGATGATCACATAACATTAGTAGCAGGAAAAAATACAATACATAACGAATTCAATGACAATGGAAACAGAATATGTAACTTAGCAGCCGCAATGAACCTTTTTGTTGTTAGTACAAAATTTCCACATCCAGACAGACATAAAATAACCTGGAAGCACCCGAACCAAATATCAAAAAGTCAAATCGATCACGTACTAATAAGGAAAGATAGATTTACAAACCTGCAAAATGTAAGATCATATAGGGGTGCTAACGCTGATACAGACCACTTTTTACTAATGGCAAGCATTAAAGAAACAAAAAGTTTAGGAAGAGAGAAAACCCAAACTAAAAAGTTGAACAAATGGAACACAGAAAATAAAATCCCAAAAGTGCAAAAAAGATTAGAAGAAGGGATAACACAAAAATTGCAACAGCAGCAAAACAATGGCGAAAACTCGGATGGAATCGAAGGCCAATGGTCTAAAATAAAAGGAGCACACTAACAACCGCAGAAATATGTGTGGGAAGAGAAAAGAAGGGGAGAAACAAAGAAAGGTTTGATGAAAGATTTAAGAAAGCTACCAAGTTAAAGAACAAAACATGGAGGAAATGGTTACTCTCAAAAAATGAAGAGGATAAAAAAGTATATAAGGAGGCAAACACCGCAGCAAGAAATACCTGCAAGCAGAAGAAAAGAACATGGTACGAAAATAAATTACAAAGCATACAAGTAGATTACAAGAATAAAAACACTAGACAATTTTATCAGAAAATAAAACAAGAAAGGAGAAATTTTAATATAAGAACAAAAGGCTTGAAAGGCCTAGAAGGAAAAACAAGTTATGAAGCTAAAGAAATTCAAAATATATTGAAAAACTACTACAAACAGATGTTTAGTAAGGAAAATAAAATAAATATAAGAGTATAAGAAGATATAAACATAAATCAATCAACAAACAATAGAAAAAGTAAGTGAACATAATATAACGCTTCATATCCTGTTTATTGACTTAAAGCAAGCCTTCGATAAGGTGATAAGGGCTAGTATAATAGGAGAAATGTTATACAGAGGACACTAAACATTTAAGCAATAATTCAAAGGTCTCGATGTATACGCAACAGAAACATGAACTCTAACGAAGAAAGAAGAAAAAGATCTGCGAATATATTCGGGCCAATAAAGAATGATCAAAATGAGTACAGATCGATAATGAATTTTGAGTCTGTGAACCAAATGAAAGGAGAAGATTTTGTTACATATATTAAAGCACAGAGGATAAAATGGCTAGGTTATGTAATGAGGGCAGACAAAAGAAGAGCAGGAAAAGAGGAAGGCCCAGAACGAGATGGCTGGAGAACGTAGAAGAGGACCTAAGCAAGCTTGGAGTAAAAAAAAATGGAAGGAAAAATGCATGAACAGGAAAAATGGATGAAAATAGCAGAAAAAGCCAGGACAAACAGAAATCTGTAGAATAATGAAAACAAAGAAATATGGAAACTAATCCATCCCAAGAAAAGGATTTAGAAAGCTTAATTAAGCAGCCTTACGGTACTTTTGCATTGTATATGCTGTTTTATGAACCATGGTTTTGATTATTTACACAATTATAATTCTGTGATATTCAAACGAACTATAAACGTCAGTAGGTTACTGTTCAAGATGTGAACTATTAGTCGTAAAACTGTAAACAAATATGTTTATCAAAAGTATGTTATGAAATGATCAATTCTACATTGTAATTTAATCATGTTGAATATTGCTAACCTTTTATATGAACAAAACATCGATTTATTTAAAAATTTGCCTAACCGTTGTAAGTTTTCGAGGTTACAATCCACTTAAATTACGTTACAATTAAACGCAAGATACAGTTATACATTTTATTAAATTCATATGCCAATTACAACTACATGCATACATGCGTTGCTGCATAAAATTGCACTTTTAAATACCTTACTAGCAAAATTGCAGGATACGTCCGCCGAAACTTAAAAAGAGTAACACAGTTCTTCTTACATGGCAAACATGTAAAACATAAAGCGTAATGCTAGGGCAAGCAGTGTACGGATTTAAATAAAAATATATCTTACTTAGGCATTCTTAAATAAAAATTGGCTAACTGCCCCAGATCTGATGCGTGGAGAAGGCCTTGCGGGGGACTTCCAGACATCAACCTGAGCAGAACACAAAGAAAGGAACACATACTTTTCATAGCTACCACGAAACAATAAGTCTTGGCATCGTAATGTGTTACAATCGATTAAACTGGACTTATGGCGAGTAAGACCAACCACACACCAGCGGTTGTAAGCTGCATACGATTACAGACTTGAAAAGATCAAAGCAATCTGCATATATTAGTGTTTCTGGTAACTATTCACATTTAATTATATATTAAATGTAAAATATCTGTGGATGGCACAGTTCCTATTAGTTTAAGTTGCAAAGTCTTACGAGATTCCATTTCATGCCGAAGCGTAGTTACTTTACACAAAATTGTATGGTAACTAAAAGCAGGAGATGGAGCTGTAGAACTCTGATAGATAACGAACATGCAGAAAGCAATCTTAAACGAAAACTACGCCAAGGCAGCTAAATAAGGGTCAGGGCACACTTCGATACAAAAAAATAAACATTTACAAAGTTAACAAACATTCGTATTTTTGTACTAAAATATGGAATCTTACAGTCTGAGCCAAAAGTCCTCCTTAAGGGAACCTCAAACGTTTGAAGCTCCCTTTCTTGGCAGGGCGATGGGCGTCGCTTTCCTGCACGGACTTTGTGTGAGATTTGAAGTAACGCAAGTCCTCCTGGTGCGCAGGGTGCAGCATTGGCTTGTAGGACCTTGGCATGCACAGTTCTGAAAAATGTTCATAAAACTTCTTGTAGCCGCCTTCCAGCAAGTAAATTTCCGGGAAATTCAACTTGGGGTAGTTGTTTCTACTGCGGTCCAATTTCCTAAGCAAGCGATACAAATTGGGCCCTCGTTCACTGGAGAACTCGCAATGGAAGACCAGCAACTGCTTACTTTCATCAACTTCTAACAATTTCACGAGTTGTTCCCTGGTGTATAAATTCACGGCATCGCTGATGTGTCCACCCTCGAATTCATAAGGGAAACGACAGTCAATAATTTGAAACGAGGGTACAGAATTGGCATATTCTCCTCGCATAAGCAGTGCCAAGGTGTCTGCAGTAATGTACTTGAGATCTGGGTGGTGTCCAGATTTCACGGGGAGCCGGCAGAGCCTGCTGAAGTCGCCGATTAGGTTGGGCTCAGTCGATGAGCGCTGCAAGGCGCACTTTATGTTTTCTTCTGTAACGGAAGTGCTGCGCAATAAGCCTGCCAGGTTTCTGTAGATCTTCTGGCTTCGGCTTCTTATGCTGGAATCGTGCCGTTGGGGGCGTATCAGTTTCTGCGTTTAGCGATACGGAGCGCTGAAACATCGGCGAACTGCACAACAGAGTGCTGAAATCAGAGGGCAACTGCGTGTTGGCGTTGAACTCGACGTGGGAGAGATCCACGAACTGCTCCAGGTCTTCATTGAGACTGGTGGAGCTGCGAGACCTTTTGGTAGGCAGCCAGCCGCCGTGATCAGCAGAGGCGTCGTCAAAAGGGCGCCACTTCTCGTCTTCGCACCCTGAGTCGACATTTGCAGAGTCGGGGTCGTCGTCTTCCTGGTTGTACAAAGATAGATCGGAGTCGCATTTCGGGAGATTCTCCTTGCCCAGGCCGGAGTCCCAGCGCGGCCGCGGCCGGCCTTCCCCACTGGAAGAAGGCTGCTGCTGCATCCTGCAAGTTCGTTCCTTACAAGGCGGAAAACTCGACGATGTGTTGCGTGAAGAAGCGCCGAAGTCGACAACAACAGTAAGGACGTGGAGGCAATCGCGCGCCCTTTTCGTCTGGCGGGATAATCCTGCAGCTCCAACCTCACTTGCCGCCGGAAAACATTTGAAGCGCGCGAGCCGGTCTTAAAGCGGGTAGTTCAAATCTACCAGAAGTTTCAAAACTTTTTCCGAAAGCGCCGCTGCTGGAAACAAACCGCTCGGGTGCAACAAACGTTGGAACTCCGCGGCCAGCGGTTCTCAAACGAAAAGCTTGAAATTCAGTTACGGTCATTTACTAATTTGTTAATATTCTTTCATTACACAATCTGAATAAGGCAAAAAAGAAAATAATGTGCCTCAAAAATATAGACGTCAATAATTTGGTACATAAAAATGGATAACAAATATGTTATTCATAACCGATGATAATTAACGGTTTATTTTATTTTATTTTTTAGTACTACTTTAATTTATTTTCTTTAGAATATACGAGGTCTGGCAGCGGCCCCCCCGGAGAGCTTGTCCAACTCCGACATGCTTGAGCTCCTTCGCATAGTAGTTTTTAAAAATAAAAACACGATTAAAAAGCTCTGTTTGACATAATTTGCGTACGCCGTTGCCATGACAACGCATTTACGTATACCCAGTTAGAGTTGAACTTTGACCTTTGACCTGTGTGACAGCACTCATAATTTTTTTTATATATAAGTGCTTTATTACCCCCTCTCAAATGAAAATTTTCCATCGCTTGCGGTTCCGGAAATATATTACCTAGGTCGCGCCTGCCGCCGGGCCGAAATTTGTCCTTCGGAGGCGCTCGGGTCAGCACGGAAAGGCACGAACGATTTGACCTTTGACCTGTGTGACAGCAGCAGCAGCAGCAGCACTCATAATTTTTTTTATATATATAATTTAAAGTGTTTTTTTCTTATTGTAGTTTATATTTTATATTAAATGTATTTATTGCACATTTATTTTATTTTGTTGTTATTTTAAATTTTGTTTCTTAAGCTATCACAGCATTCTTACAAATAGTTCTTCTTAGTTATTCTCTTTCATTTGCTAATTTTATGTTCTTATTTATGTTTTTTTGTTCTACTCTCTTTCGTTTAATTTTCAATTTTTTATTTTAGATTTTTACCTCCATTTGCCTTTCTCTTGTTTTTTATCGCTTACATTTCTTTTGTTACCTTCCTTTGCATTATTGTACCATCTCAATGAGATTAGTTTATTTTTGGGTATTTTATTGACCTCTTCAATATATTTAAATGAGCAGTAACAGCAAATGCTCAACCTTATATTGGTTTATTATTTCTCTTATTTATTACCTCATTCATTAACATTGTTAACAAATAAGGACTCACGTTCAATGTAGTCGTAAGTGTACTCGTTGTTTTTTTTTCTTAAGTAGTTGCTTGTGTGTCTGTAAAATCTTATTTACGTTTTTAATTACGTATTCCCTGATTTTTTGATTCTTTGCCTCTATTGTTTCAGCACAAATTAAACATTTTTAGTATACTTTTATAATTTTTTTGTTTTTAGTTTTTGTTTCTCTTTTTTCAAATATTGGCATGCTTATTACTAATTTCAAATCTGTCGGCATTTGTTATTTTATTATTGTTTTATTAGTGTTTTCCTTTCTGTAGTTTTGTACTTTATCGTTTCGTTGTTTATTCGGCATATATATTTTTTTGCTTTATCTATTCTTTCTATATTTGTAATCATCTGAAATAGCTTTATGTTTTTATCGTTTCATGTTTTTTGGTTTGCATCCTATTCCATTTTTACTTATTTTTCTATTGTTTTTCAGCATAGTGTAGACTGGTTTTGGTTTTTATTAAAGCGGCTCCACATTTTTTGCCTAATTCTTTTGTTTTATTTTGATAACTTCTATTTTTAAATTTTCTCCGTACTTTTTACACTTTTTCTGTGCTTCCTCTTCTTTCTCTATTAGACACTTTCTGTATAATTTTTATTTCAAACGACTTAAAAGTCTGTTTTTAATTAATATGGCTCATATAGCTGGTATACTTACTTTCATCGTTTCTATTGTATCTTAAATTGTTTCCTAGTTTATTAAGTGGTGCTCTTTTTAATCATTGTCATTTGTATTTATTATTTCTTCTGAGTTTTTCTACTAATATATTTCTACTTACATTTTTTCTTTATTTGTATATATAATATATATTTTACCACTTCTTTCTCATTTTTGTTGCTTTACTATTGATGTTTGTAGTTTCTTAAAAAATATCATATTATTACCTAACTGTAACAAAGGGTATGCTACTACTGCTGCATTGTGTTAGTTCGTCACATCTGTAGTATTCAAATGGGGCAAAGAGATGAAAAAGCAATGACAATTAATATTTAAAATAAAAAATATGATAAACGAAGTTGCTTAATATAATCGAGTGATAATAACTACAAACATGGAACGTATATTACAGTATTTTTGTTTCACCATTTTTTTTCGATTCTTCAATTGTTTTGCTTCCAAATGATGTTTAGTATTTTTTCTTTTTTTTTCTTAAGAAATTGTAGTTTGGTACTATTTTTATTCCTAGACTTCTTTTGGTTTCTTGACATGTTTATGCCACATCTAATTTCTTTTTTCTGTTTATCATTAATTCTCAGTATCGTATTTTCGTCTGGCCAGTTGTTTTAGTTATAGTCAAGTTGGATCAAGGTTGTTACTTATCACCTTCCTTTTTACATTCTTTTTATTTTTAAGCTGTTTTTATTTACCTTTGTTAAATGTTAATACATTTCTTTCTCTGATAAGTTGAATTTTTCATCGTTCGGTGCATTTACCAAACGTTTGTTAGGTATTAAGTTATTAGGTTAGATATCATTCCTTCACAATTCTTCTTTCAGGTGATTTATATGAATTCTAAAACTATTTTGAGAACTACCGACAATAATTCATCTAGAGATTTTAATTTTGGCCTTCTTTTAACTTATATGCTTTCAGGGTTCTATTTTGTTGTTTTCTTCTATGCTTCAGTTATCTAATGCTTAGGTTTTTACGTATTTTGCAATATCCGCATCGTTTATCTACTTATTTGGAGTTTGGTAATAGTGTTTTTTAAAACTAGCATCGCTTTGCTTATAAATATTTTTTGTTCTCATTCTTCTTTTTTGATTATGTACATATATTATGTATATTTTTTGTTTTAATCTCAACTCTGATTGTTTGATATGTTAGTAGATAATTATTTGCATAATAAATCCTATAGCTTGCTTGTATCTTTTTTGTTTGTTTGTTTGAATATCTACATATTTAAAGTTATAACGAAAAATAACCGTTTTCTTCATTATCATTTTTGTAACTATGCTACTGAAATTATTTTATCAATTTATCCTTGATGGAACTTAACGAACAAATAAATACAAAATTTTTTTCGTAGTTTTTCCTTTAATTTGTATTATGTGTATTAATATTTTCTCCTTAGGTTTGGATTCCATCCCTCTTTAATTCCTATTTTATTTTTCTTACATTTCTCAATATTATCAATATTCCTTTAATATTGTTCCGCGTATCTTGCTTGCGTTTTTTCTTTATTTCCTCTCTAATATTTTATAGTTATTTTCGTATTATCTAACTCATCGTTATTTCTCATTCTGTAATTTGAGTTATTTTTTCTTCTTTATTTTGTTTTTAAACTCCCCTTACTTTGTGCCTCCCTTCACTTAATTCTGATCTTTGTTTTAAAAATCTCCTATCATGATTCTCCTCTTTTTTAAAATATGTATTTATATTGTTCATTTGCCGGTTAGTGCTTAAAAATCTTAAACATGGCAACGTCGCGTTTTACTTTCTTGGTCATTATCGCCTTTTTTCAGATTTATAATATTAATTTTTATTGCCTTTTATTTACTTTCCCTCTTTCTTTTCATTATAAAAAATTTTGCATTGATATTTCTGTTAATTGTGCCTATTATTAATTTTCCTAGGATTTCCACATGGGCAACGTATGATTTTCTTACTCTTATACAATATAAAAAGCACTGTAACCGCAAGCAGTTATGGCTGTTTAATTAAGTTTTCTAAATCCTTTTTTTAGGATGGATTAGTTTTTAATTCAAAGATAGGCAATAAACAAGAAGAAAACGAAGAATATATAGGACTCTACAGTTTTGATGAAAGGAACGAGCGCGGAACAATGATGCTTGAATTTTTAACATGCCACAAGATCTATGCAATGAATTCATTTTTCAAAAAGAAAAAACAACGTAAATGGACGTGGATATCTCCGGACACCCGAACAAAGAACCAAATAGACTATATTCTCTCAAAGGATAAGCATATAGTAAAAGATGTAACAACGCTAAATTCTTTTAACATAGGCAGTGATCATAGAATGGTTAGAGCTAAAATAAATATTAATAGCAAAATAACAAAAAAGAAAAGAAAAGAAAAATATAATCTACCAGACACTCAACGATTATTGGAGAAAACGGACGAATATCAGCAAGATCTACAAAATGCACTGCAACAAATAGAAGAGACATGGAATAGTAAAAACTTAGATGATCAAAGTACCATACTGAACGAAATAATGAAAGATACCGCTGATAAAGTTGCACCAAGGAAAAAACAAAAAGTAGAGAAACTAAAGCAAACAACTAAGTTTAAAATAGAACAAAAGAGAAAGTTATTTAGAGAAGGTAAATATGACGAATTTAGGGAAATGGCTAAAGAATCGAGAAGATTAGTAAGAATGGATCTCGAAAACTACTATGAAAGTAGAAAAAATAATAGAAAATAACAGGGGATTGAAAAGCTTAAGAAGTAATAGAAAACAACAAATAGTGGTATTAAAAGATGAGAGAGGACAAGAGATACGACAACGAGAAACTATGCTAGAAATAACAAAAACGTTTTATAAAAAACTTGTACAGTTCAAAGAAACAAGAAGAACAGGGGAGAGAATACAAAACAAAAAATAACCAACATAGGATCAGAGGAGATGCCCGAAATAACAATAGAAGAAGTATACCACTCACTCAGGCAGATGAAGAATAACAAGGCGCCAGGAGAAGATGGAATTTTGACAGAGATGATAAAAGCAGGAGGAAAACCCGTAATATCAAAGCTATGTGATCTTTACAATAAATGTCTCATGGAAGGACGAGTACCCGAAAGGTTCAACAATGCGGTAATTGTAATATTATATAAGAAGGGAAACAAGGCGGATTTGGAGAATTATAGACCAATCAGTCTACTCTCACAGGTATATAAACTATTGACAAAAATTATTACAAATAGACTTAATAACAAAATAGAACAGTATTTGACAGTAGAGCAGGCTGGATTTAGAACAAACTACAGTACACATGAACATCTATTAAATATGCGAATTCTCCTAGAAAAATCAGTAGAATATAATCTGAATGTACATATGGCCTTTGTTGATTTTAAAAAGGCCTTTGACAGCGTAGAGCACTGGGCATTCAAAAGGTCGCTAAATAATGCAAGGGTAGATCATCGGTACTCAATACTTTTATCATATATATATATATATATATATATATGAACATGCATCGTCGACAATACAACTTCATGAACATACTAAACCTATCCCAATTAAATGCCGCATAAGACAAGGAGATACGTTATCTCCCAAATTATTTACGTTAGTTATCGAAGATATATTCAGACAACTTAACTGGGACAACAGAGGCATACTAATAAATGGAAAACGTCTAAACCATCTCATATATGCAGACGACGTAGTACTTATCACAGAAAACTCTGAGGAGATACAGAATATGTTAACTGATTTAGAACAGCAAGCATCTAAAGTTGGTTTAAATATGAATTTACAAAAGACAAAAGTAATGTGCCCAGAAAATCCAAGAATAAATGTAAGAAACATAGAAATCGAAAATGTAGAAAGCTATATATATCTTGGAAATATGATAACGTTAGGAAGGCCTAATGAAAAAATAGAAATAAACCGCAGGAAAAGACTAGCATGGAGCGCGTTCGGAAAACTAAGTAAAACACTAAAAAATAAAAATATACCTATGCGTTTACGTAGCAGACTATTTGATCAGTGCATATTACCGGTGTTGATCTGCGGAGCACAAACATGGACCCTCACCAAACAGTCAATGAGCCAATTGAAGGTGACGCAAAGAGCAATGGAGCGTCAGATGTTAGGAATATCCCTAAAAGATCGTAGAAGGAATACATGGATTCGAAGCATCACGAAAGTTAAAGATGTTGTGGAGGCAGTGACAGAACTGAAGTGGGGTTACGCAGGACATGTTGCTAGATACCAAGATGGAAGATGGTCTAACACTTTATTAAAATGGAGACCATACCTAGGAAGAAGAAACAGAGGACGACCCCCAATGCGCTGGACCGACGACCTTAAGAAAACGGCCGGGTTAGCATGGATCAGAGAGGCTCAAAATCGTGAACACTGGAGAAACATGAAAGAGGCCTATGTTCAGAAATGGACCGAAGATGGCTAATGATGATGATGATGATGAGTTCCCATATTTCTTTGTTTTCATTATTCTATAAATTTCTGTTGGTCCTGGCATTTTCTGCTATTTTCATCCATCCTTTCCTATTCATGCATTTTTCCTTCGATTTCTTTACTTCAAGCTTGCTTAGGTCCTCTTCTACGTTCTCCAGCCATCTCGTTCTGAGTCTTCCTCTTTTCCTACTCTCTGTTGGATTCCATTCTGTTACTATTCTTATCGTTCTTCTTTTGTCTGCCCTCATTATATGACCTAGCCATTTTATCCTCTGCGCTTTAATATATGTAACAAAATCTTCTCCTTTCATTTGGTTCACTAGCTCAAAATTCGTTCTCGGTCTGTACTTATGTTAATCATTATATTGGTCTGAATATTCTTCGAAATATCTTCCTTCCAAATATTCTCAGATCTTCTTCTTCTTTCTTCGTTAGAGTCCATGTTTCTGTTGCGTATACTAATACTGGTCTAATTACTGTTTTATATATCTGGACCTTTGCATTATTGCTTAAATGTTTATTGTTTAACAATTTTTCGTTTGCGTAATACATTTTATATCCGATTTGTATTTTATGATTCGTTTTTTCACTACCACTGTTATCTTTATTGTAAATTGTTGTACCTAAATATTTAAATGTTTGGACAGCTTAAAATTATAGTTTTTAATCTTTAATGGTTCCTTGTTTACATTAACACTGTTGTTGTAATTTAAATATTTAGTTTTTTGTTCACTGACTTTTAACCCTATTTTTGATGTTTCTTCTTTTAACCTTACTAAAGCACTTTCTAGACCTTTTTTTGTTCTACTTATGATTGTCACATCATCTGCATAGGCAACAATTTGTACACTTTTATTATTTATCGTGCCGTTTACATCTGCGGTTTCTAGGACTAAGTTGAATGATGTTGCTGATTACATATCCCCTTGTCTGACTCCTTACTCTACCTTGAAGCAGTCGATTGTTTCATTTCTAATTTTTACTGCTGTCGTTGTGTCTTTTAAGGTCATTTCAATTAGGTTTACTAGCTTTTTCGGTATTCCTTTCTATAACATTTCTCCTATTATACTAGCTCTTATCACCTTATCAAAGGCTTACTTTAAGTCAATAAACAGGATATGAAGTGTTATATTATGTTCATTTGCTTTTTCTAATATTTGTTGCATTATGTGGATAACATCTGTTGTTGACCTTCCAGGCCGAAATCCTTGTTGATAATCTTCAATTATATTTTCAGCGTATTCTTGTAATCTGTTTTTGATTATTTTCGACAGAACTTTATACGTTACATTCAATAATATTATTCCTCTGTAATTTGCACATTCTTCGATATCTCCTTTCTTGTAGATTGTAAAAATTATCCCCTTTCTCCAATCTTCTGGCTTGCTTTCTTCTTTCCATATTGTACATATTAGTTCGTGAATTTTTTTTCTGTAGTGTATCATCTCGATATTTAAGGTGTTCTATTACAATATAGTCACATCCTGGTGCTTTATTATTTTTAATCTTCATTATCACTTCTTTTGTTTCTTCTAGATCTGGTTCAGGAATTGTTGATTGATTTATGTTTATATCTTCTTGTACTCTTATATTTATTTGATTTTCCTTACTAAACATCTGTTTGTAGTAGTTTTTCAATATATTTTGAATTTCTTTAGCTTCATAACTTGTTTTTCCTTCTGGGCCTTTCAAGCCTTTTGTTCTTATATTAAAATTTCTCCTTTCTCGTTTTATTTGCTGATAAAATTGTCTAGTGTTTTTATTCTTGTAATCTACTTGTATGCTTTGTAATTTATTTTCGTACCATTTTCTTTTCTTCTGCTTGCAGGTATTTCTTGCTGCGGTGTTCGCCTCCTTATATACTTTTTTATCCTCTTCATTTTTTGAGAGTAACCATTTCCTCCATGTTTTGTTCTTTAACTCGATGGCTTTCTTAAATCTTTCATCAAACCTTTCTTTGTTTCTCCCGTTCTTTTCTCTTCCCACACATATTTCTGCGGTTGTTAGTATGCTCCTTTTATTTTAGACCATTGGCCTTCGATTTCATCCGAGTTTTCGCCATTGTTTTGCTGCTGTTGCAATTTTTGTGTTATCCCTTCTTCTAATCTTTTTTGCACTTTTGGGATTTTATTTTTTCTGTGTTCCATTTGTTCAACTTTTTAGTTTGGGTTTTCTCTCTTCCTAAACTTTTTGTTTCTTTAATGCTTGCTATTAGTAAAAAATGGTCTGTATCAGCGTTAGCACCCCTACATGATCTTACATTTTGCAGGTTTGTAAATCTATCTTTCCTTATTAGTACGTGATCAATTTGACTTTTTGATATTTGGTTCGGGTGCTTCCAGGTTATTTTATGTCTGTCTGGGTGTTTCATAAACACAATTAATTCTTTTCGTTGTTCGATTATTTCCTCGAAGTATATTTTGGTTCCTCTTAGTTTTTTTGTCGCATTAAAGATCTTGATCTTGTTGTTCCAACTTCTCAATTCAATCATTATTCGTCTTGTTCTTCCTTTATACTCCTTTCCAAATCTTCCTATCTGTGTTAACCCCTCCTCAGTGTTTATGGATACGTCCATATCTCTCAATATTACTCTTATTTTACATTTTATTAATTATTTTATTCTTTCTAATTTCTCAATCCTTTTTTCTTGCGCTATTAAACTTTGTTTCAGTATTTTGTTTTCATTTACTAATTTTGCATTATCTTTTTTCATTCCATCATTTTTAACTTCTATTATATCTAGTTTACTATTTATGTCTCATAGCTGTTTCAACATATTTTGTGAATCCTCCCTTTCGTCAGCCATTTCAGGTGTTTATATTCGTAACTCAATGCGAGTTAAACGTTAAAATGTGTTTATGACTTTTAAAAGCGGTTTTAAATAACGCTTTGGATATTTTAAATATTTTAAATACAGTCCTGTACTTTGTTTATACTTTTACAATGTGTTCATTGCTTATCTGTCTTTGCACTTTATAGTATTTGACCTTAATGTTACTCACTTATCAGTTAGTCTGTTCTTTTAATGCCTCTTACCTGCTTAGTTCTAATCCTACCTTTTTTCTGTTTGTTGTTATCATACTCTCTTTACTTCATTTGCCTACTACCTTCGACACTTTAATGAATTTTCACTGTTTCCTCTGGAATTTCACTTAACTTTAGGAGACACTTTTACACTTCACTTCAGTTTGCTAGCCAGGCCCGGGCTCTTTTCTTACTCTTAAGGAATTAAAAATAATGAGAAAATAATTGAAGGATCACATTAAATAACGGGAGAATAGGTAGGATGTGTAAATATTAGAAAAGAATTTCAGAAAAAGAAGAAGAGAGGTGTAGATGGCGTTAGAATAAGCAAGAAATTGAATTTTTTTAGAATAATACATAGCTAATTATGCTTTATATTAAAAACAATCTATGACGATCATATCAATTATTTTTATAAAACCACCACAAAGAAGCTAATAAAATGCTGAGGTACCATTTATAGTCAAAGTCAAATATTGTATCATAAAATACATTATTTTATCAGAAGTATCTAGATCTTGTGGAATAAGTTGTAGTAATTAAGATTAACTTGGAGTGAAGCTATCCTTTGTTTCAAGGACAGATTTAATTATATGGGGAACTTTCAGTCTTAGAAGAAATGACGGCATATTCTTAATGAAAAGGTGTAGTCAAAACATTTAGTAATGTGTTGGTATATGGAGCGAAGCTGGTATTCTAATTTAACCCAACAACAGGAAATGTTATCGTGCACATATACACAACTATTTCCATTCTGTTATTCTTCTATCGCAGATAAAACGAAGCTTGTCAAAATACTTGTGCTCTTTTGTATTTAGATTTTGATTTTACTTTTGGTGTTAAAGATTTTGGTAGGTATCGTCTCTAGAAATTTGCCGTTACTAAACCATTGGACGACCACGTGGTAAAGCGTGAGTTGATAATTCAAATCCGATTTTTCAATCGCTTTGTATACTACTGCAGATGATGCTTAGCATTTAGAGCAGTAGATTCTTGGCTTTTAGGCGGTTATTTGACCATGAAACCCTATTCATCTATTTTTCCGAAATTAAGTTGTAGTAGTAGATGAATAATTAGTGGCACTGTGGAATTATTGGGTGCTGTTAGGTTGTTCCAAAAAAAATTTATGCATTTTTTGCTTCTTCGTACTTGTAGTGTTGTAACAACCTTCATATGTGTATTTTATATGAGTTTGCAAAAAAGTGAGCTTTGAGTTTTGATACCCTATTGCTGGAAACGGGAACTTTCAACAAGACCACTCGGAACCAACTCAAAATGATTCACGCCCTCAAAATTCCACCGAGTTTCGGTTTGACTTTCGGAGGATAAAGACGTGCGGCGGTCTGATTCTCCGATATCTCAAATATTCGAACACGCGTTGGCCCTAAGAGGTCAAGTGCATACGATAGTGATAAACGCACCCATTTACGCTTTACTAAATAGTGTAAGTTTATTTAAATATTTAAATTTTTAAATTTAAATAACAAACTAATTTAACAAATGGAACATCATGTTTAGTTACCAAACTAACCAATGGCTAATATAATACACCTAGCCACTTGGAACGCAAACGTTTTTCGCAACCATAAACAAGAAATTATTATCTTCCTAGACCTTAATCAAATTGATGTGTTACTCACTTCCGAAACACACTTCACCGATAGAACTGTGATGCGTATTCCAAGTTATTCCATTTATAACACAAATCATCCAGACGGTACTGCAAAACTTGCAACGCATAGCGAAGCAGTCTCCCAAATTTGAGAAATCGCGTTTCCGGGTTAAAGGTCACCTAGTATTTCAAAGTTTTATGTTTAAATTAATCAGTGTTCAAAGACGAGTTGAATGATATGCTACAAGTCCTATGTTGCTATTTTGAAAATTTGAAATCGTAAAGGTCACTAACGCTGACCTTTGACCAATCCGTTTCAAAATCACTAGCAAACAAGCCTTTTGGTCACCTGTCGATTGGTGAAAACAGAATTTGGAAATTCTCAGCCGTTCTCGAGTTTTTGCTCGGACGGACGGACGGACAGACAGACGGACAATATGAAGTTAGTAAGTGACTCCGCTTCGCTTCGACACTTAATAATAATGGTCCCTAAACCTGGTAAACGACCCGAAGATGTTACTTCATGTAGGCCAATTAGTCTTTTGCCCATCTTAGGAAAAATGTTTGAGAAACTGTTCCCTAAACGCCTACTGAACGACACAGATATCTTGTTACATAAACTTCACCATCAATTCGGATTCCGCGAAGGGCATTCTCTAATCCAGCAAGTGCACAGAATAATAAATCAAATTTCCCTGAGCCTCGAAGCAAAAAAGTACCGTGGAGCTGTATTTTTAGATGTTGAACAGGCGTTCGACAAAGTTTGGCATAGCGGATTACTTCATAAACTGAAAAGGCTTCTACCTAGCTATTTTTATCTTTTCCTTAAGTCCTACCTTACTGACAGATATTTCACACTTAAATACAATAATGAATTGTCCCACAAGGTAGCATCTTCCTATACCCCTCCTATACCTAGTGTACACAACTGACCTATCTGATGATACGCAGTTATCGCCACTTTTGCCGATGATACAGCCATCCTATCGACGCACGAAGATTCCTACCCAGCAGCCGCAAATGTCCAACAACATCTGAACGCCATAAACAAATGGCTTACTAAATGGCGTATTAAAATCAACCCGACTAAATCAGTGCAAATAGCATTTACCACTCGATTCAGCGTAAGTCCGCCAGTCACCTTGGATAATGTAGAAATTCCAACAAAAACAGAAACTAAGTACCTAGGATTACACCTTGATCAGCGTTGAGCAACATCTCCAAACCAAATGCCAGCAATTAAACCTGAAGTTCCACCAGATGTACTGGTCATTAGGAAGAAAGTCAAAACTGTCAATATCAAATAAGCTGCTGCTTTATAAAACTATCCTGAAGCCCGTTTGGACGTGCGGGATTCAGCTATGGGAATCTGCCACATCTACTCATATTAAAACGACTGAACAATTTCAATCAAAAATCCTTCGTGCCTTAGTGAATGTAACAAATTAGACACTGCATGAAGATCTCAGCGTTCCCTTTATTACTGAAGAAATTTACCGATTTGTTCAGAATTATCAAGAAAAAGTGAACTAACTGTCTACCAACGTCCTCCCAGTGAGACGACTAATCAGAACCTGGTCTTGCGATTTGAGAACCCCCTAAAGCAATAGGATTACTGCCACTGCTGAGTGGTTTCTCTTAACGCTGCTTATTTATTGTCATCACATTTACTTAATACTCCATGTAGAGTAGATTGTAAATTTACAATTGTTAATAATAAAAAAAAAGTTCCACCACTTTTCGAGTCCTATTTCTAACACCTTTCTTCTTGAGCGGGTTGGTGTGGAATTTGGTTGGCCCGCATTCGGCTGCCTCTGTACCGCCTTACGGGGGAATTAGAATCTTCGGGCACTTGTCTCCAGTTTATGGTTAAAAAGAAGCTACAGATGATGGAGATTATGTATCTTTAGCCGCTGAATAACAGCTGGTTAGTGTTCTGAGAAATAAACTTTTGGATGATTGGTTTTAAACGAATGCGAAACACCAGAAATGATCCTCAATTTTGGACCCCTTGGTCCGTTTATACTTGTTGTCTAGACATTAAATAACGAATTAAAGATATGTAAGTGGAAAGGTATTAAGTAGCGGTGTAAATAAAGCTATTGTATTTTAAGAAATTAAAATTTTAGAAAAAGGAAATGTAAAACGCAAAAAAAATAAAATTTATGTTCCGTTATGTCAATAAATAAAAAAGGAAATTTTTTGTAAAAAATACCGTTGAATAAATAACCAAATAATCAATCGTATTCCTAGAATATTATCTCTTTTTGTCCTAAATATCTCACAAAGTCCTTGGAAGATTAAGATAGCATCGTTAACATCAGCACAGCCGAGGTCGCATTAATACTTTCAATAGATATTGGAAGTCCCATTATTTGTCACGGGACTAATTATACCATTATTTTAACGAATAAGAGATCTGGGGTATTCCAGTAACGGCCACTTTTACCACAACAAATGCGGTTAACGAGAATTAAATGACTATGTTAAACTTTAAATTTCCGGCTAGGTCTAGATAGACAAATGTGCGTCTCAGCATTTTGCATAGAAACATCTATACATAAGTATTGCGTAAAATCACATAGCTCAAAACGATTTTATGCATTAGCTAATTACAGAAGCCTCTTGATTAGTGGTAATAGGGGGTGAAATATAGAGCTCATGACAAGCAAGTAAGTTTGATTGCTTTCAGTTTGTTGGCTGCTAGCTTTGTCTATGCTAATAGTCTATTTAAATAATTTTGGGTTGTTGCATCAATGAAACTTACATAATGTTCTCTCCATAATAGTGATGAATCCTAAATCTAGTAACATGATGATCCAAACCCGACTTAATAAATTTTTAAGAGAAAATAACATATTTCCACACTTTCAATTTGGATTTAGAATGTCATATTCAACCACACACCAACTATTACGGCTTACTGCAAATGTCGAAGAAGGATTCGAAAATGAACAGCACACTTTTATAGCATTCCTGGCTTTCTACACAAAGCGGTAAAACTGAACATGTTTTCATACCTGCTGAACACACATCGTTTCTACACAACAGAACATTTTAGGTATGACTGAACTTCGTTACCTTTTCAACTCATCAGATACAAGCAGACGTACCCCAAGGCTCCATATTAGGCCCCATTTTATTTAACATATTTATGCACGGCATGCCTACATCAGCCGAAGCAAATCTTGCAATGTATGCTGGCGTTATAGCAATCTTCGTCCAGTCACATGATATATGTTAGATAGAATACAGTTGCCAAAAAACTGTAAGGTAGTGTTAATTAAATTAATCAATGATTTACAAATTGGCGCATAAAACTTATTGCTGACAAGTGCGAAATTACAATATTCACGTTTTGTAGACCACTGGGCCCACTTGATAAAGTTACAGATGATAGGAGAATACCATGGAACTTAAAAGACGTTGCTATAAGATTATTACAAAAAATTAACTTGGTGATTACACATAAAAAAAGTTATCTGACTCATACGCAAGGTTAAGCATGCTTTAATCATTAATAGAAAATAATCCCTGAAATTTTTTTTTTTTATTAATAGGGGTTATGCCAGATCAGCATTACATTTGCTATTACATGGCAAGGTTAAAAGATTTTTAACATTTATATCACTAAAATAAATAGTTCATTGTGATTTTTACAATTAAATTAGTTATTCTCACTATTTAGGACATCAATAGGTAACTTCCTTTTAAGTCTGGTGTGTAAGTTATCAGTGCCCAAGTTGTAATGAACCGCACCACTGCATTGATTTATGTTATCATAAAATTTTTGGGCTGCTTTCTTTATGAATTCTTCCACTGTCAGGATTCCTGTTTCTCGGTGGAGCTGCGAGTTTCTTGCGTACCACTGTGCATTTGTTATTATACGGATAATTTTATTTTGTAACACTTGGAGTTTGCGAAGATTAGTTTTTGATGTCGCGCACCAGACACTGCACCCGTATGTAAAAATTGGTCGAATGATGGTCGTGTAGATGAGAACCCCACATTTTATTTTTAATGTTGACTTCTTGTTGATGATGGGATAGAGCATGGCCAGTCTTGCGTATGATTCAGTCAGTTTTTATTGGTGTGAAACTCCATGTTAATCTACGGTCGAGAAAGACCCTAGATATTTCACCGCGCTATCTTTCGGGTTCCAAGGGATAGGTACATTATTGATAACGATGTTAGGTGGGTCTTGTGGTGACGCAAGGTAAAGATTTTGGCATCACATTTGCTGGGATTAATTCGTATAAACCATTTGTTAAACCATGAGTTAAGATGATTCAGACTTTGTTGCAGATTGTTTGCGGCTAGGTTAATGTCGTAGTCTTGAGTTATGATTGCTGTATCGTCGGCATACATTGCGATGTCAGAGATTTGGTGTTGTAGGAGCATCGTGCATGAAAATATTGAATAACAAGGACTCAGTACGGATCCCTGCGGTACTCCCGCATTGATTTTACGTACTGATGAGGTATATCCTTTTATTCTTGTCTGGAACGTTCTGTCAGTTAAAAATGATTTAACCATGTTTAATAGGTAAACGGGGATTGCCAAATCTTTCATTTTGTATAATAAGCCGCTTATCCATACACGATCAAAGGCTTGCGCCATATCTACAAGTGCCATTATCGTGTGCATTTTGTTTTCGTAACCCTTTTCAATTATCTCAGTGAGTCGTAAGATTTGATGACCAGTAGAGTGCGTGCTTCTAAAACCAAATTGAAATTTGGGCAGGACTGCATTATCTTCTAAAAACAGGTTTAATCGGCTTTGAATGGTTCGTTCAAAAACTTTAGAAATTGTGGACAGCAGGCTGATGGGTCGGTAGTTGTTAGGGTTGTCATGCGGTTTATTTGGTTTGGGAATCATTTGAATTAGTGCTCGCTTCCATTCGGTAGGAAGTAACCCAATCTTAAGCAGGAATTAAATATGGCTGTTAGTAAACATATACTTTTTGCGGTAGATTTTTCATAATTATGTTGGGGATCATGTCGATTCTTGGTGCTTTTTGGTTTTAAGTTTTTATGCATTCTTTAATTTCTGTTGGGGAGATAGGGTATCTAGCATTTGTTCTTGGGGTGTAATATTTTGAGATTCCATTTCAACCTGTCTGATATGATTGGGATCATTGTTAAAATATGCGGTGGTAAATGTTGCTTCGAGATGTTGTGCGAATATTTCAGGTTTCTCCTTATCTTCCGATATTGTTTGGCCATTGTATTTTAGTGTGGGGGTAACCGTGGGTTGCTTCAGGATCCGTTTGGTGGCTTTCCACATGTTGGCGTCTCCAGGTTCGAACGATTCTAGATACTGTTTATAAGAGTTTATTCTGAACTGATCGAGTTCGTTTTTAACCTGCCGGATCAGCACAATTAGATGGTGTTTATCTGCAGGGTTCCTTCTGGTTATCTGCCACTTCCTTCGGGTGGAGTTTTTTTTTTATTAATTTTAAAATTGGGAGTGGGGGTGTTTGGTTATTGACAGGTTTGCGTGTTTGAGAGACTAGAGTAGATTGTTTTATAGCCTCATTTGTTGTTTCTTTGAAGAATTCAATGGTTCCATGAATTTCAGCTGTGGTAGATATGGTTAGAGGGCACTTGATTTGTTCGTCCATGATATTACGGAAAAGTTCCCAGTTAACTGGTCCGTTGATTAGCCTTGGAATTTCCGGGTAATAATAAGGAGTACAGTTAGAGTGAATATTACCGGCAGATGATTAGAGTCAAGTTCAGTTATTACGGTTTGGTTTATTGGCAGTTGCAGGTTTTTATGTATTATTATATCTAGGATGTCCAGCAAGTGGTTTGTGCGGTAGGGGAAATAAGTGTAATCTCTAGGGGCTGAAATATGTAAAGCCAGTTGGGACGCTAGTGTGTTCAGTTTTATTCCGTTGGGGTTGTTGGCCCTGCATCCCCAGATTGTGTTTTTGCAATTTAAATCTCCGGCCAGTATTGTGGGCTGCTGGTTGTCAAATATTTTACCAGTTCTTCTAAGATGAGTCTATTTGTGGGTGGTTTGTAAGCCGAAATTATGTTAATTAAAGTCCCTGAAATTTGAATGCAGGGGCTTTATACTACTCTGATCAAATTTGACCCGGGCTGGTTAAAAAACAACATTTTTATGTATTTTAATACAAATCGTTATTATCCCCTTCAAAATAGGCTCCTTTTGAGCTAATACAAGCATGCCAACGGTTAATCCAATTCTCCATAAACTTCTTATAGGCTTCAGCCGGGATGGCCTTTAGTTCCTTCAGCGAATTTCTTTTGTGGCCTCAATTGACTCATGGCGCGTTTCCCGGAGTGGATATTTGAGTTTCGGAAACAAAAAAAAGTCACAGGGAGCCAAATCTGGCGAATACGGTGGCTAAGCGATGACTTTTGTTTCGTGTTTGACCAAAAATTATGTCACAATCAGGCTGGAATGTGACGGTACATTATCGTGGTGAAAAATTCATAAATTGTCTGTCCACAAATCCGGCCGTTTACGACGAATTGCTTCACGTAGACGCCTCAAAACGGCCAAGTAGTATTCTTTATTGACCGTTCGATCCGCTGGAACAATTTCATGGTAAACCACGCCACGGTAATCGAAGAAAACGGTGGGCATCACCTTGATTTTCCACCGACTTTGACGTGGTTTTTTCGGTTTCGGCTCATTTTTGCGCGCCATTCGCTAAATTGTTGGGTAGTTTCCATGTCATATTCATAAACCCGCGTCTCGGCACCAGTAATGCTGTGTTTGATGAATTGTAGGGTCATCAGCTATGTTGGCAAGCATCTCTTTTGCGACTTCTACTCGACGTTCTTTTTGCAAAAAATTCAGGTTTTTCGGTATGAGTCTGGGGGCGATGCGGTTCGTACCCGAAACATCAACCAAAATGTGTTGAGTCGATCCATAAGAGATGTTGAGAGCCTGAGCTATCTCTCTAATGCCAACACGACGATTTTCGAGCATAATTTCCTTCACTTTTCGATGTTATCGTCGTTAACAGAGGTGGATAGACGACTAGTATAAGGCAAATTTTCTACGACCTCACGACCCTTACTGAATGTCACTCAAATACTTCCCAAAACACTTCTCCAATATTTTCAATGATTCCGTAGCCGCAATTCCATTGGAAATACAAAATTTCAAGCAAACTCGTTGTTCAATTTTTTTCCATAGTAAAAATCGCCAGACAAACTTTTTGCGTAAAATAGCTGCCAAACACACACTAATTGATGTATTCCCGTCAAACTTCACACAAATATCAAAGAATGGTGTATCAACATAGAAAAAAATATTTACCGATATAGTTTACGCGCGCGGTTTAAATGGACCAGTCCGGGTCAAGCTTGAACAGATAATATACACGACTATTGTATCTTCAACTATAGATGCGTTGTTTGGGGTGCAACCTCTATAACTAACTGGAACAAGTTTCGTGCTGAGCTGACAATAACGTCGTTAAAAAAACGAGAATACTCGATTGAATATCACGGAGTGAAGACCTGTTGATCGCCGCTCTCTTATCGTTAAGAGACAGCCAAGTGAGATTAGCTAAGCTAATATTATAATTCGGATTTATAAATAAAGTTATTTCGTTTTCCAGTACTGAATTAATAAATCTTTATGTAGTGAAATTTTTCCAGCCGGGAATATACACGGTCCATCTTACAATTATTCAAATAACAAATGGAACAATTTTCATCACACGCTACCGATGTCAAACTGAAATAATTAGGTAAGTCAATTAAACCTTGTTACCTCAAACGTTTCAAAATCAAACTCCATTTCCTCCTTATTACCAACAAGGCTTATTCCAAACTCCAACTTTAAACAACCCTGTAAAAACTAGTCTTAACAATAACACTGATAATGGTGAAAACATGAACACAGATCAGGAAACTGGCTCCAAGCAGCCATGGCAAAAAGTTGGCAAAAAGAGAAAAAGAACTGCTTAGCCTTTATATGAAAGTATCACTTTATTCGGCACGACAAACCCATTCATGGTATTAGCTGAAAACAACTGTAACGATCAAAGTACTAACGAAACCAATGACACTAACCCGCTACTCAATCTCCAGACCCTAATCCATCTCCAGTATACATCTACGGAGTCACAATTTAAAGCGATGACTGACAACTTAAATATAGTCATCGAAAACAAAAGATTCTACGCTAAATCACTATCTAATAAAACAATAAAAATAAATACGAGGACCGTTGATGCTTACAGAAAGCTGATTAACCATTTATGTGTAGAAAACATCATTCACCATACGGATCAGATTAAACAAGAAAGGGCCTACAGAGTCGTAATACGAGATTTGCATCACTCAATCCCTCCGGGATATTAAGGATGAGCTTCTAAAATTAGGCCATATGGCAAGAAACATAATAAACATATGTTATAAAGTCAACAAAAAATCACTCCGAAGCAATTTACCCATTTTGGGAGGCTTCGAGCAAATAATAATACTATTTAAAGCATAACGGTGAAGGTGGAAATAATAAAAATAAGTGTGCCAATTAAAGTAAGAGAAAACTGCTAATTTCTCAGTTAAATATTTAAGTACGTGCATCAGAGGAGACTTGACCTCCGAGAAGTAGATTCGGGCAAGGCTCTTATCGTTGAGCACAGCTGTACATACAATATTGTAAATAGTAAATACGGAACAGAGCCGCACTCAGAATTATTAAAACCAAACCTAAAATATGGATAGTTCTGAGAATGAGTTTAATACATCGGAAGATGGAACAAAGAAAAGGAAACCATCGGGACAAATAGACGTATTCAGTAGAAGTAAATTAACAAAAGATCGCCAGAAAAAAGGAAATCAACGATACATTACAAAAATGTTTGTTATGATGCAGAACCTCACTACAGAAGTCAAAGAAATTCGTAAGAACCAACAGGAATATAAAGACGAGATCAAAAAACTACAAGAACAAAACGAAAGCATCAAACATGAAAATGAACATATGGCAAGGGAATTAAAAGAAATAAAAGGAAAAGTTGAGAGATTAGAAAACGAAAAAGGAGAAATAATTTAGTGATACAAGGCTTAGAAATTGATATCGATGACCCTAAGGTTTTGAAAGAAGACATATTGAATGTATTCAAAGAGAAACTGGGAATAGAAGTACCAATTAAATCAGCTAAGAAACTAGGCCAAAAACCTGTCTAATCGAGCTAGAAAATTCCAATGATAAGAAAGTAGTTATGATGAACAAAAGCAAACTAAAAGGAATAAAGAGGTCAAGATATTTATCAACGATGATTTATCCAAGAAAGACAGAGAAATACAAGGCATAATCAGGAAAAGGGCCCAGGAGGAGAGAACACATGGAAAAACCGCTAAAATAGGATTTAGAAAGCTGTATATAGATGGAATAGAGTGGAGATGGGAAGAGACAAAGAAAGAGTTAAGAAAAGCAAGAGAAATAACCAACGGCGACTCAAAAACTGATTACAGATTTTGGATTGCACGACAAATATAAAGACGACGACCAGGCAATGAAATGGCATTTGAATAGGAAACAACCCAAACACCAAAAGACACAAAAACAAGAGAACCTAAAAGAAATTTGAAAAGAAGCATGAAACATGGAATTTAGCAACATGGAATGTAAGAGGAATTAGTGGGAAAGAGAAGGAGCTAGTAAATGAACTGAGACAAATTGAGATAGAAATAATAGTAGCAACTGAGACAAAAAGAAAGGCCAAGGAATGATTCAATTAGAAGATAATTATATTATGATATACAGCGGAGTCCAAGAAAATCAGAGAGCAAAGGAGGTGTAGCATGCATTGTCAATCAGAAATGGGCAAAAAGAATTTGTAATTGGACATGCATAAATGAAAGATTAATGTCAGTAGAAATAGGGGAAGACCAACACAAAATAACAATAATAGCAGTCTACGGCCCAAACGAAGACGATAATGTAAACAATAAGGACCAATTTTGGAACGAACTAACATCACTTACAGAAGAAAGTAAAGGGACAGTAATCACAGTAGGTGATTTTAACGGAAGAGTAGGAGTAAAAAATAAGTCAACGGAAGAATCACTAGGCAAATTTGGAGAACAAGAAAGAAACAATAATGGAAAAAGAATACTCGACTTTTGCAGAGAGAACCAATTCATCGTCACAAATACGTTTTATGAACATAAGAAAATAGATCAGTACACCAGGGAAGTTAAAAGTAGAAACGAAAAACCAATAATCGACTACATCCTGATAGAAAAGGCCAAAAGGAATATGATTCAAGACGTTAGGGTAAGAAGAGCTCCCGAAATTTACAGCGATCACTACCTGTTAGTAGGAAAAATAAGACACATTGACAGAAAACAAACAAAAGAGAAAGAAAACTTGCAAAAGAAAAAAGTTTATGAAAAGATTAAGACTTACATGCTCAAGGAAGAACAATATCAGACAAAATACCAAGAACTAATACAGAAAGAAGTCGAAAAACTGGACGAAAGATTTCTACACGAAGACATAGACAATAAATGGGAAATATTTAAAAGAATTTTAAAATCTGCGGCAAAGGCAGTATGTGGGGTAGCCAAAATAAATAACCAAAATAAACAAACAGATTAGTGGAATGAAGATATTAAAAACGAAATTAAAACAAAGAAACGGAAATGGAAAAATTATTTAAATAAGAAAACTGAAGAAGCATACCAAGAATACAAGGAACAAAGGAAGAAAGTTAAAGAAATAATAAAGACAGCTAAAGAAAAGTCATGCGAGAAGTTCGGACACAGAATGGAACATAACAGCAAAGAAAACCAGAAGCTATTTTATAGGGTGCTCAAAATTGTAGAACAGAGAAAAAACAATACTAAACCAAGTCAAGAATAAAAGAGGTAAACTCATAACCGAAGAAAATGAAGTGATAAAGATATGGAAAGAACACTTCCAACAAATCCTAACAGTAGATGAAACGGTAACACCAAATTCAAGAGAAGATGAAGAAGGAGAACAAAGAGCAGAAAGAATGGAAGTAATAACGGAAGAAGAACCCACAATGAAGGAACTATGTGAAGCAATAAAAAACGTTAAGAATGGGAAAACACCTGGACGAGACGGAGTAGAGGCAGAAATGCTGAAAACTATGGGAAAATATGGAGCACAAATATTCTTAGACATTTGCAAAGAGGCTTGGAGAACCGGTAGAATACCAAAAGAGTGGGAAGTGGAATCATATTACCACTGTACAAAAAGGAGATAGACTTAGTTGTCATAACTACCGAGGAATAACACTGTTGAGCATAGCATGCAAGGTTTATGAAAGAATTTTAGAACAGAAACTAAGAAAAGTCCTAGCAAGACAACTAATAGACTCTCAAAGCGGATTCAGAAAGGGACATAGTATACAAGACCACATATTTAGCTTAAAAGAAGTAATAGAAAGAACACTAAAACAAGACAGAAAAGTTTACCTAGCCTTCATTGATTTAGAAAAAGCTTTTGACCGCGCACCAAGAAAAAAGATCTGGAAGAGCCTAATTAGAAGGGGTGTAGGAAAACAATTGCTTAATGCCACCAAAAGCATGTACCAAAACTGCAGGAACTATGTAAGAACTAGATACTCACAATCGGAAGAGTTCATAACAAGCAATGGCCTAAGACAAGGTGGTGTACTAAGCCCTCTGCTGTTCATACTACTCATGGACGACATTATTAACGCATGTAGGTCAAAAGTAGCGAAATTATGTGTAGGATACAGAAACATGCAACGAATAAACATCTCGGAATGTGCGTTTGCTGATGACGTTGTGATATTCGCACCAAAGGAGAGGGACCTACAATACAATCTGGAAATATGGAAAGAAACGTTAGAGGACTACAACATGAAAATTAACATAGGCAAAACTAAGGTCATGGCAATTGGTAAACAAGAAGAACAGACAAACATAAAATCAACAACAGTAAATTAGAACAAGTCAAAAGTTTCACATACTTAGGAGTTACTATAGACAGCAAAGGAGGACACGAAGCTGAACTAAACAAACGAATAGAAAACACTGCCAAGTTGTACTACGCACTAGGAAAGACATTCTTGAACAACAAAGAGATTTCTAGGAAAACAAAACTCACCATATATAAAACAATTTATCTACCGACATTGACATTTGGGGAATCGTGGTAACAACGAAGAGACAGGAAAGTAAACTACAAAGTATGGAAATGAAATATCTGAGGAAAGTACTAGGAGTAACCAGAAGAGATAAAATACGAAATCAAATAATTCGAGAAGAAGTTAAAGTAGAACCACTGGAAAAAATAGAAACACGATAGCTATATATATATATATATATATATATATATATATATATATATATATATATATATAAAGTCAACAAAAATCCCCTGCCGATGTTTTTTGTCGATCTCAAACTCAATCCTAACGACAAAGGAATTTACAAAATAGAATTTTCCAGAATGTTAAAATCAGAATAGAGGCGCCTCGAATCAAGAACAATATAACTCAGTGCACACGTTATCAAACCTATCGTCATTCCAAGAGTTAAATGCGTCAATTTTGGAGGACCCCATGACAGCAAAACCTGTAAAAAGTCTTATAAGACTCCTGCCACATGCAGTCTATGCAATGGTGACCATCTCGCCGACTACAAAGGTTGTACCGTTTACAGAGATCTAAAAAAAACAACAGAAATAAGTCGAATCACCCAATAGAAATATCCTACCCACACTCCTAACAAATCTTTACCAACCTTTACATAATCGCACCCCACCCACCTCCTACGCACAAATCACAGTCAGAAGAACTGACGAAAATAACATCACAGACAAGCTTACCATGTTCCTGAATGAATTCAATAATATATTTTCTCAATTGATTAATCTGAATAGCATGGTATTAACTATACTTACTACCATCATTACCAAAATAGCACAATAATGACTCACTCACTACGAATAGCGGCGTCGAATTCAAACGGACTACAGAATTATATTCACCAAGTAAAGATATTTTTAAACTACAACAAAACTGATATACTGCTAATATCTGAAAGCCATTCTACACCCTATACGCATATAAAGATACCATATTATAACGTACATTACGCAAATAATCCCGACGGAACTGCCCATGCGGGATCTGTAATCATAATTAGATCAGCAATCGACCACTATCCGTTACCATCCTATATAGCTAACAAAATTCAAGGTGCTTTAGTTAAAGTTAATCTACTCTCCTGATCATTGGCTGTAGGAGCCATCTACTGCCCACCTAGGCATATCATTACTATTGATGAATTCGAAGACTTCTTACGCCCACTCAAATCTCGCTTTCTAGTAGCAGGAGACTTGAAATGCTAAGCAGACCGCCTGGGGATCTAGACTAATATCACCTAAGGGGTGCGTCCTATTCCGCACTATACAATTGAATCAATTTAGTTACATGTCGGCCTACGAGGCAACTTATTGGCCAACGGACCTGGATAAAATCCCTGATCTGTTTGACTTTGCGGTCACCAAAGGCATTTCAGATGTCTATAACAAAACCAAAAGCAATTCCGATCTAAGCTCAGATTATTCTTCTATAGTAATAACATTGAGCACGACGGTCATCTGGAAAACCATACCACTCAAACTATACGCTAATAAAATGAATTGGGGGCGTTTTCAACTATAGAGCAGTGACAACATCAATCTAAAGCACAAAACGCACACACCTCGCAAAATCGACGATGCAGTGGAGTACTTCACTATCTTTATTCAAGAAGCAGCCTGGCAGACCACCCTGATTAACTTCAATATAGCACCCGAAAGTCATCTAAGATAATAGAAATGCAACATTTAATTATTACATTTCTAATCTATCTCCCTAAAACTACACAATATGGAAGGCTACCAAAATGTTTAAAAGGCCCATCCCTTCAGTATCACCAGAAAATCATATGGAAGCCGGGCCTGCTTTAATGAAGAAAAGGTCAATATCTTTGGAGAACATCTTGCAAGTGTTTTCATCCCATTATCATCTAATAACGTCGCTTTTGACGCAGAAGTAGAAGATTTTCTCAACCCCGCTAGACAGCTATCCCTACCTCTGAGACCTACCTCACCAGTCGAGGTACATAACCAAATTAAATTAACCAACTCTTTCAAAGCCCCTGGCTACGACCTTATCGTAGGAAATATTCTAAAGAAAAGCATTAATGCTCATCGCTACAATTTATAATCGTATACTTGCCACCTCCCACTTTCCTACGCAATGTAAATTTGCTAAAGCAGGAAAACCACCATAAGAACTCACATCTTATCGACCCATAAGCCTATTACCTCTCCTCTTCAAAATATTATTGATTACGCCGTATAATAGAAAAAACGCCTTTAGAAAAAGTAATTTCCACACACCAGTTTGGCTTCCATGAGGCCCATTCAACTATACAGCAATGCCACAGACTCGTCAACTACATCAAGGATTGCCTGGAAGAGAAAAAATTCTGCGCCTCAGTTTTCTTGGACATACAACAAGTCTTTGATAAGGTGTGCACCCCGGCTTACTCTATAAAATAAAAAGAAAGCTTTCCCATCCACTATTTTTCCTCTTGAAATCCTACCTTACCCAACTACGCAAGCCAACTCGTTGCTAATCTCTACTCGTACCACCCCGAAGGAAGACGACTACACCAACTTTGACCGGAAGACCTCTCTGGCTGAATCCTGGAGTCCCATTAGTGAATGGTATCCTACTTGAGCCAAATACCTATACTGTCAAAATATTTACTTATTACTCTAGTTGAGTAGATTGTAAATTAGCAATTGAATTAATAATAGTAATAAAAACAACATAATGTTCTCTGCTACGTTTACTCGGTTAAAAATAATCAATTAGTTTTACGTTTTGAACTTAGTCGGTTATTGGGAAATTATTGACGCTTTAACATTTGATTTGACACCACGTTTAAGAAATATTACAGCTAAGTTTTTACTTAGTATTTCGATTTGCCTACTCCTCGAACGTGCTCATGAGTCTTATTTCTTATTATTCCTTGTATTAAACGTAAAACTGCTAAAAACATTTGTTTGATAGGTTATATACTAGGCTGGAGTATTGCGTAACTAAAAGCGCTGGATAAATAACGAGTAGTAGTATTGGAGGCGTTTTTCTGTTTCTATTTTCTTATGAGTTATTCTGCTGATGGGCTAGAAAATGGAACCAGCAGTTATTGAATATTCGTACGGAAGAGAATTTCCATATGTGCAGCTAGATATTTGCTTATTTGTTTGACTTATGTAGGTCCTTTAACAGCCTTCATAAGATATTATGTACTACTTGTAATTCAAGAGACCAGTGATTGTTAACTTTTTTATTTGTCATAAAAAACGTCTGTAGTGTAGGGTTTATTCTATGGGTAATACATTTGACGTACAAAAACACTTTTTGTCGGTTGGAAAAGTCGTGGGATTGGAATTTTGCATTTATGGTAATGCTATAGGTTAAAGATTTGTTGGTGTATCCGTTTTATATTAACATTTCGGTATATGTTTTAAGTTTTAATTTTGTCTTTGTATAATGAAAAGTTCTATGGATTTAGCAACTACGTGGATGTAAAAAAGTGATAATAGCATTTGGAAATTTAAGTAGCGGTTATTGTGAGTAGGTCTTCTGTAGACTGTAGTCATTTCAAAGAGTTTTGTACTATGAAAGTGTCTAGGTCGGGGACATATTTTGTCCAGGAAGCTATAAAATAAAGTTTTTTAGATGTACCTTTCCTTCTGGCAAAGGGTGATGGGAATTTAGCGATAAAAATTGCTTTAAAGTATAACATATCTAATTAAGAAGACGTTACGGCTCTTTAGATTATAATTCCGTTTCAACAGTTGGAAATCCTCATGTATTGGAAAATTGTTAGTTGACAAACACATCATATTTGTTCATGATGTTGCGCATAGGTATAGTTGTGAGTATATATAGCAAGTGATTGGAGTACTTAAAAATTTTATAAGGTACTAAGGTGTTTTGTTTTCAAGATAAGTAATGGGGTATTAGATATTTATCGATAATAAAGTGAGTTCAGTAAATTTTCCGGATATAATCAATGTTTGCAAGGTCTATTGTATTTAATTACTTAGCAATTGTAGTATTTTCCAATAAACACTTTATTTTCCACGATAATTGGATATTAAAAAGGAAAAACGGCTGGATTTCTTATTCAAAATAACAATATCAAATGTTATATCTTTAGAAATAAAAAAAGTTTCTTTTGAGAACGTAGTTCAATATGGCTTTCATTTAAAAAACAATATAAGTATATGCACAAGGGGTGTCCGATTTTAACGGTACAGGTGGCTGTTATATAAACTGCACATGCGCAATATACCCGTCATATGAATGACTGAACGCCTTCATGTGTGTAGTAGTAAAGTCTCAAGCGTTGTTTGGTTCAAGACTCAATCTAGCTATCAGGAACCAAACAAGCAAGACGTGTGTATTCGAAGAGTAAGGTGCGTGGAGTTATCAGATTTTTGCAAGTCGAAGGACTTAATCAGAGTGAAATTAGAAGATGTTTAAGCTGAAAAGAAAGCGTTTGGTCCAAAAAATTTATAGATGGACGAACGGAGCTGAATAATGATCCGGAGAAAAACCATTCTAATGAGCGCTTCGCTTCAAAATCTCATCCAATACCAACATGAAGAAGATTCTTTCATCGAAAGCATCATTATCGGAAATGAAATCTAGATTTATCCCAGAGATGAAACAAGATTCCATAATATAGAAACGTTCAGTTTCCTCAGTTCAAAAAAAAAAATCAAAACTCAACCATCTGCCCTCAAAACCATGGCCATCGTGTTCTAGGATAGTGAAGGCATACTGCTGTGTGAATTTCTCTAATGGCGCGCAACCTTCAATACACTGCAAAACTCTCCAAAAATTGCATATAGCCATTAAAAAGAAAATGGCCGGGACGATTACGCGAAGGAGTTAAACTTTTGCACAATGTTGCAATCTCACACATCAAATCAAGCCAAGCTGTGGTTGGCACAGCTGAATTTGGAGGTCCTGCAGTATCTTCCGTGTAGTCCAGATTTAGCCCCTTCGGATTTTCATTTATTCGGACCTTTGAAGAAATTTTTGGCGAGGTCTCTTTGCGGATCAGCAAGAATTAATTGCAAGACTACTTCAAGAAACTTGACAAGCAGCAGTATCATGAAGGGATGTTCAAACTACCTGCTAAGGTAAATGTCTCAACGTTCACAGAGATTATGTAGCGAAATAAACAAAAGTGTATAGTTTTTTGTGGAATATATCAAATACTTTCTTTAAATATGAATGTTAGATACAAAACTACAAAATTGTCACCAACTGAAGCTAGCGAATATTCTATATGGAAAGCAACCAAGAAGCTGAAGCAACCGCAGCAACACAAATCGCCTCTTCGAGGCGACAATGGAACTTGGGCCTGAAGTGACTCAGATAAAGCGTTACTTTTTGCAAATCAAAATTTAGACCATTTCCATCTGCAATCTCGAACGTAGAAGAGAATGAAATACAGAAATTTCTTGAATCTCCTTTCCAGTTGACCCTTCCAATAAAACAATTTTTCATAAATGAAGTCAAACTCGAAATAACTTCTAATCTAAATCCTCGTAAAGCACCAGGTTATGATTTAATTACTGGAAAGATTCTAAAAGAACTGACGAATAAAGGCTATAGATTTATAACGTATCTATTCAACGCCATGCTAAGATTGCGTTTTTCGCACCACAATGGAAAGTTGCTACCATTATCTTAATTCCGATACAGCCCGATACAACCCAACGAAAATACCTCATCATATCGACCAATCAGTTTGCTTCCAGTAATGTCTAAAATCTTTGAAAAATTGCTGTTGAAAAGAATAACATCGTTACTCTAACCAACAAATTAATTCCTAATCATCAATTTGGGTTTAGACAACACCATGCCACAATTGAACAAGTACACAGGGTGATAGATAAAATTCTTGGCGATTTTGAAGACAAGAAATATTGCTTGCTCAGCCGTGTTTGTTGATGTTTCGCAAGCATTTGATAGAGTTTGGCATATCGGTTTATTGCATAAAATTAAGCGTGCATTGCCTTCAGACGTTTTTGAAATTATCAAATCTTACCTTGCCGACAGGCACTTCATGGCCAAATATGGCAAATCCTTCACAAATTTATTTCCTATAAGTGCTGGCGTCCCCAAGGAAGCGTGCTAGGCCTTCTACTGTACCTACTATTTACTGCAGACCTGCCAACAACAAGATACACACTGACAGCTACATTTCCGGGTGATAGCGCCGTCCTAGCTTCTCACTGTGACCTACAAATAGCATCGCGTATTCTTCGAAGCCGCCTGAACACAGTACAACTATGGTTTGCATAATAGCGCATCAAAATCAACGAGACGAAATCATATAACCTTCAGTATAAGAAGAGACACCTGTCTCCCTGTCTGGCTTAATAATCAACAAGTCCCTGTAGCAGAAAGCAACAAATACTTAGGGATCCATTTAGATAGACGCCTTACTTGCAAAAAGCACATATGGACAAAATGTAAACAATTGGGGACTTTGTTCAGCAAAATGTATTGGCTTATTGGATGCAAATCCCAATTATCATCGAAAAACAAAATACTATTGTATAATGGGTGTACAAATAAGTTTCCGCCGTTTTCAAAAGATGGCGCACCGATAAGATAACATCGAAATTGTCAGCTGTAAAAAGTCATATAGTATATGTTGACATCTGGCAACAGTATAACCTTTTAATACCTCTGACTTTTTGCTAGCATCACTTAGTTTTCATTGTGTTAAGATGTCAAGTTTTGAGCCAAATAAGTGTCATTTGCGGGAATTACTAATTTACTTCTTTAATTTAAAGAAATCTGCAGCTGAGACGCATAAGCTACTCGTAGAAGCATACGGTAATGTTAATTTGAGTGAGAGAAGTTGTCGGCAGTGGTTCCAGAAATTTAAAAGTGGTGATTTTGACGTGGAGGACAAAACACGTAGTGGAAGGCCCAAAGTGTATGATGACACAGAATTGGAAGCTTTACTGGAGGAAGATCCGTGCCAAACGCAAGAAGAACTTGCACAAGACTTACGAGTGACTCAGCAAGCTAATTCACAACGTCTCAAGGCCCTGGGTATGGTTCAAAAGCAAGGAAATTGGGTTCCTTACGAACTGAAGCCAAGAGACGTCGAGCGTCGCTTATTCGCTTGCGAACAATTGCTCAAAAGGCAAAATCGCAAAGGATTTCTGTATCGAATCGTGACGGGAGACGAAAAATGGATCCACTACGACAACCCAAAGCGTAGGAAGTCATGGGGTAAGCCCGGGCATGCCTCTACTTCGATGGCCAAGCCAAACATTCATGGCAAGAAGCTAATGCTGTGCATTTGGTGGGATCAGCTTGGAGTAATCTATTACGAACTACTCCAACCTAATCAAACCGTCACCGGGGAACGTTACCAACGACAACTGATGCAATTGAGCCGAGCATTGAAGATTAAACGTCCACAATATGCCAAAAGGCATGATAAAGTCATTTTTCAGCATGACGACGCTCGGCCACACGTTGCAAAAATCGTAAAGGAAACGTTGGAAGGACTGAATTGGGACGTCCTACCCCACCCCCCGTATTCACCAGACATTGCTCCTTCAGATTACCACCTATTCCGGTCGATGACTCATGGTCTGGCTGAGCAGCACTTCACTTCTTACGAGGAATTGAAGAAATGGGTCGATTCGTGGATCGCCTCAAAAAACAAGCAATTTTTTAGACGGGGTATCCACTTGCTGCCCGAAAGATGGTCAAAAGTACTAGAAAGCGATGGGAAATATTTTGAATGACATTATTTGTACCTTTTTTTTACAATAAATCCTTAATTGTTTATAAAAAAACGGCGGAAACTTATTTGTACACATAATAAAACCATACTTAAACCCGTTTGGTCATATGGAACACAGTTGTGGGGAACGACCACCAGTAACCCCAACATAGACATTTTGAGAAGATGCCAAGCCAAAGTACTACGTTCAATAGTCAATGCTCCATGGTGTATACCAAACGAGGTCATACGCCGTGACCAAGCTATATGTACGTGGTAAGGATGTAATTATATATGTGTTAAATTATTTGCTAAATGTCAAATATTGACAGATTGTATAGTTATGTTCAATAAAAAAAATATGTGAATGTTAGTGTAATTTTGGCTTGTAACTTTAATATCGGACACCCCTCGTATTTTACCATTAAATCGTCCGTCGATAATTTTTGAGGTACCTATGCTAAACATCTAAAAACTCGCCATGTATAAATAGCCTTACTTTTGTATGTGGAATTTTTCGTATTTTCTATTTATAATTTATTATATGTACGTGTCCAACAAGGAAATGAACACGGAAGTTTAAGAAAGTCAAATTATTCTGTATAATGCTGTCACACAATGTTTACCTGCCTGCTAGGGGCACATTAATTTCTTTTTGTAAATCTGTGGGCATTTAAAGTTTCTCTTTTGAGCATAATGACCATTGGAATTCATTGATTTCTTTACATTGTGTATGGGATTATTTTAAATACATCTATATAAAAACACGTCTATTTAGGATTTCAAAGAATTTATTTAGCTGCAAAAAATAAAGGGGGGTATTTTGGGGCATTTTAATCCATTGTTAACAATTTACTAAGAAGTTCTAATAAAAAAGAAATGCTCAATGCTAAGCGGATATTTGTTAATAATCATTTGAAAAAAGAAACTGTCACTGAAGATTTGTATTATGAGCTAACAGCTTTCGAGTACTCTGATGATTATCATTTTTTCAATCAAAAACAGTAAAAAATGTAGCAATTTGTTTAAGAAATTATCTTGCGTTTAAATAGGTTACTCTATGAAAAATAAAAAAAAATCTGAAAATAACAGCTTTCATAAATACACAGGTAATTAGATAAATTAACATAAATCAAAGAGCCGTGAGTTGCGGGTTTGAATCCCGTCCTCGCCAATTCAATCACTGGGATTTTTAGGGCCCAGCTCGACTCAGGCTGCAATAAATGAGTACCTGGAGGTCAAACTCTGGCGTAATAATAGGCTGTCGGTACGTAGCGCTGGCCATATTACTATTCTTGTGTACTGTAGGCTCTAGATCAGAGGTTCCCAAACTTTTTTTCCTCATAGACCACTTTGAAAGTTTTGCTGGTTCCGATGGACCCCCTGCAGCTACATTTCTACCATAAACCTAAAACTCGAAAAAAATGTGAAGATTAGATCTAATTATGGAAATTTGCGTTGCGGCTGAGTTATTGATAAATTAATTAATTGATTGTGCTGTGAGTGGATGTCAAAAAAGTAAAGTTAGCCAATCAAAAAAGTCATTCCATCCAACTTTACTTCTTTGACATCTACCCACAACACAAGAAACCAATCAATTCTCACATATTTTATTTACAAAACTCCCCATTCGGAGTGGTAAAAATAAAAAGATAAATAGTATATTTCCTTGTGTTGTATTTATTCAAATATGTAATTATTACACTATTAATTATTATTGTTATAATGATTAAATTAAAATAAAATATTAATAATGTAACGTAACTTCTACAATGACAATCACAAAATAGTAATAATTTTAGTGGGAGGGATGTACTTGATGGATTGACAGCAAATGATCAATATTTGTCTTCAGTTTCGTTAGGAATAACCGCAAATCTCCCCGTTCTGTGATATTCAATCTGCTGAATGGAATCGATTTTTTCTTAAAAAAAATTCTTAAAATATTATCTGTCAACATTTTAGTTCTTCACTATCGAAACCAGATAAATTTTCGTGGACCCCCGCTTATGAATTGTCAACCCCCATTTTTTTGTCAGGTCAACGTAGACCCCCGTCGAGTCTCCCGTGGACCCCTGGGGGTCCACTTGGACCACTTTGGGAATCAGTGCTCTAGATCATTGATTGCAGGCAGATAATATTTTAAGAAGCTCAGCGACTGTTACTTGTAAAAACTTGAATATTCCATATTCAGTACAACGTGTCGAGACTTGCAAAGCGCTGCCGCTGCCGCCGACCGCAATGCTTGTTCAGACGTGCAAAGGGACGAAGTACGACTTGTGGTGTGTGTGCTTGTAATCTTGCATCAACTTGTTTGATTCTTCACCAATATAAATACGATTACCATGGAAAAACGTTATTCATTTATTTCCCGAATTTCGAAAAGAAAAGTAAAGTAAAGTGAATCGATGTTAGTGTTTGCCACTGTCGGAAAAGTAAGTACTTACCTGCCTATTTGTTATGCATACTTTTATTTTATTTATTATTTATCTATTTATTTTACAATTTATTGTACACGTAAGTAAACAAAAAATGGACAAATTACAAAAAAAATACGTAGCTACAAAAGATGAGGCTTATTCCTAAAAGAAATCTCTTCCAATCCACCTGCGACGGGAGATATATTTATGTTGTAATAAGTATATTTGTAATGTTTGCGTGCAGTAGGTACGTATTAAAAATTAAATACTGAACAGAGCCATTATTAGATACTTCCATAAAAGAACAGAAAGCCGAGAAAGGTTGAACTTCTTGTCACTACTTTATTAGTAATTTTTTTATTACCCGACTGTGTGGTGGTTCACTAATAATTAAATATATTTTCATAAATTGTACGTGTCTTTATATACTACATACTCGTAACGTGCATCAAAGTAATAAATAAATAATTAAAATCGCGAAGTTTTGATATCAAAATATTATTTACAAGTATTTTCTATCGAATTTACAGAAATATATCAAAATATAATTAATGAAAAAATATTTTACATTACATTAAAGTCGGTTCAGCCGTTTTCATAAAACTCAATTATTGATCTTAGCGATTTATTGCTTTAATAATTAGAATCAGTTTGCCGCCGGTACTTTGTTTATTTCATTGCAATAATCAATTAATGCTGTTAAAATAGCCATATCCTGTTAAGTAAGACCGCCTTAAGATTACTACAACAAAGTTTTTTTTTATTTACATGTAGGTCACTGATACGAAACATGGCTGAATCTAAGAAGAAATGTCGACAGTACAGTGTTGATTATTTAAAATTTGGTTTTTTCCATCAAAGACAGACAAGCGATTGCCCATATGCCTTTTACGCAACAAATTTTTGAGCAATGACTCTATGAAACCATCGAAGCTCGAAGATCATCCTGATAAAATAGGTAAATATTTGAAATACTTTCAAACATTGAAGGAAACATATGAAAAGAGACCCACCGTGCACAGTATGTTCGCTTCAACGTCGGAAAATAACGATGATGGCTTGCGGGCATCTTACAATATCTCATTACTTATAGCGAAATCTGGAAAATCGCACACCATTGGAGAACAGTTAATTTTACCCGCTGTTGAAGAGGTTTTAAAAACTGTTCTGCACAAATCTCCATTTGACATACTCAAAAGAATTCATTTGAGTAACAACACTGTACAAAGACGCATTGATGAAATGAGCTCTGATATTGAAAGTTTCTTGTGTAATTATCTGCAAACAACTTATTTTTCTATTCAACTGGACGAGTCAACTTTACCTGATAATGAAGAATTATTATTGGCATATGTTCGATTTGTTATGGACGAAGAAATTCATGAAGAGCTACTATTCGCGAAAACTTTGGAGACGGACACTAAAGGTGAATCAATATTTAATGTCCTTTTTTAAGGAAAAATCAATTCCATTTACAAACGTTATTTCGGTGGCAACAGATGGAGTTCCTGCCATGGTCGGGCGATGTCGTGGGTTTATAAGCCATCTTAAAAGAATTATACCAGAGGTAACTGCAATTCACTGTGTCATCCACTGACAACACCTAGTAGCGAAAAATTTGAGTGCTAAATTGCACCAATCGCTTCAATTTGTGATTAATGCAGTTAAAAAAATAAGAAGCAATGCATTGGATACGCGTTTATTTGCACAATTGTGCGATGAAAACTATGAAGACTTCCAACGATTGCTCTTACATACTGAAGTAAGCTGGTTGTCGAAAGGTGCATGTTTAACAAGATTTTTCTCACTTTTTGAATCAGTTTTAGAGTTTCTGGAAAGTAAAGATGCAGATTTAAAAGAAAACCTGATCAATTTGAAAGCAGACATCGCGTATTTAACAGATTTGTTCAAAAAATTTAATGACATTAACTTCCAATTAGAAGGGAACAGCCTCGACTTAATAAAAACAAAGGGTGTAATTTCAGCTTTTCTTGAAAAATTGAAATTTATGAAGCAAAATATTAGTCGGCGCGAATTTTCACAGTTTTCAAACTTGTCACAGATAGAATGCCTTGATGAGGATATTCACACATACGTTCAACATTTAATTGCCCTGCATGATGACTTTAAAATCAGATGTGAAGATATTCTGACGATGGAAATACCACCATGGATCATAAATCCACTTGATGAAACGGAAGTGGAGAATGTAATATTACAAGAGGAGCTACTCGAGCTTAGCACTAATGAGGAAATGAAGGTGAAATTTAAAAGAGAGTATCAAACATTTTGGCTGCATGCAGAAATATCAGAAAAATACCCTGGACTGTGGGGAATTGCGAGAAAGCTTTTGATAGCGTTTCCCTCGTCATACCTTGTCGAGAAAAGTTTTAATGTCATTACAAACCTTTTAACAAAAAAAGGAGCAGATTGAATATCACAGAACGGGGAGATTTGCGGTTATTCCTAACAAAACTGAAGCCAAATATTGATCATTTGCTGTCAGTCCATCAAATAGATCCCTCCCACTAAAATTATGACTATTTTGTGATTGTCATTGTAGAAGTTACGTTACGTTATTAATTTTTAATTTAATTATATTACAATGTAATATGATAATAAGGAAATACACTATTTTTCTTTTTATTTTTACCATTCCGAATGGGGAGTTTTCTAAATAAAATATGTGAGAATTGATTGGTTTCTTGTGTTGTGGGTAGATGTTAAAGGAGTAAAGTTGGATGGAATGACTTTTTTGATTGGCTAACTTTACTTTTTTGACATCCACTCACAGCACAATCAATTAATTAATTAACCAATAACTCAGCCGCAACGCAAATTTTCAGTTAGATCTAATCTTCACATTTTTTTCGAGTTTTGGGAATTTGACCAGGGAAATTATCAAAAATACATCGTTTTTTTGCCAAACTTCCCATCTAAAAGTTAAAATACGGAAAAAATGGAAAAAATTTCGTAGAATTTGATGAAATAAAATTAAACAGCTGAATCGTTGCAGAAATTATTCAAAATGGCGGCCAAAGTTGGCGAAAAACGGTTTTTCGCGTTTAAAAGAAAATTTAAGTTTTGTATAAAAAAAAGTTTCCAATAAAAGTTGTAGATTTTGTAAAAACTTATAAAAAAACTGTTTTTGATTAAAATCAATGCAAAAATGACGTAGTTATCGTAAAAAAAACGTTGGAAATCGTGTTTTTCTTTTAATGCTTGTATATTTTCTAAAACAAAAGATTTCGCCCTGAAATTTTGAAAAAGTATAGTCCTTAACAAGTAGAAAAAGTGAATTTTTTGTTTTGTGCAAAAATATTTCACAGTTTTTACGCAAATCGATTTTTTCGTAAAAAAGGTGCTTTCGTAGATTTCGATTTAAACAGGTTCTGGAGCACTTAGAGACACGTGCTAGAGTTTAAATTTTTTTAAAGAGATTTAGTATCACGTCCAATGAGAGCACAATTTGTATAGGAATTTCAAATATGCAAACAATGAACTTAAATATCGATAAAAAAATTTACCCCACTAAACTCACATATCTTTTTCAGTACAATTTATATGGAAATCGCGTTATTACCAATCGATAGCTGCTATTTTTCTACAAATTTTGAAAAAAAAAGTTTTTTGTAGGACCTCCAGGGTAAGAAATAATTATATTTTTTTCAAAAAGATCCTGAGGGCGTAATTTACATTGTACAGCGTACGCCCTCCGAGAGATCGATTTTGAATACATATATTTTCAATAAAAAAAATATTTCGGCTCATTTCATTGACATTAATGTTTTAAATCACATCTCAAAGTGAAGAAGGCAAGCGCGTGCCGCGCCAGCCGGAGTGGTGGTAGAGTGGAGGGAGCGTCGATGGTAGTTCGATGCGCTGAATACGGATATCGTATTCATTTTTTAAAATTACTTAATTAAAGGTCCAAAAATACATCTTACTCATTGATTGTTATTTTTCAATCAATCAATTTTGAAAAAATTGAATATCAATAGAGTATTTAAAAATTTGTAGATACTTACAATTAGTCAGGAGTAGCTAGAAGAGATGAGATCAAATATGCCCATTACATTACCGCGTAATGTGCAGTAAGCGCAAAAAATTAACTTGACAATCTAAAATCCAATATGGAAAAAACTAAAGTTGTCGTCGACTTAGACGACGACATAGACAAACCAAACGGCGCACAGACAGAGTCTGATTGCGACAAAAAATCTACAACTTTTATTTGCAATTTTTTTTATACAAAACTTAAATTTTTTTTTAAACGCGAAAACCCGTTTTCTAATCGTTTGCCAACTTTGGGAGCCATTTTGAATAACTTCTGCAACGATTCAGCTGTTTAATTTTATTTCATCGAATTCTACGGAATTTTTCCTATTTTTTCCATATTTTAACTTTTAGATGTAGAAATGTAGCTGCAGCTGGTCCACCGGAACCAGCAAAACTTTCAAAGTGATCTATGAGAAAAAAAAGTTTGGGAGCCTCTGCTCTAGATTGTAGCAGATCTATCCTGTTACGACCCCAAAGGGCCTTCAAGGCCTGTTACGGGGAACTATTATTATAACATAAATAAAAAATCAGCATTATTTATTAAATTTTAGTTTACAATTCAAATTTTGCTAGTGATGTAATAGGATAAGAGCGTCTATCATTGGCAACAACCGTTTGTCTATTTCTTTGTTAGTATTGGATTCCCTTTTCCACTTCTAGGGTGTCTAGCTTTTAATTCTATTACGTCACTTCAGACAGGAAAACGAGAAAAAATGTTGAAATTTTTTTATTAATGCATTTTACAATCCATTACTTAGTAACATTCAGTAAATATTTTGACAATATATATATGACATGTCAGAAATAATCCATAGAGTATTCCCTAGGTGAACTTTAAAGATATCACAATTGCTTATCCTAGAAATTTAAAAAATACCATTAAGCTAGTCTACTCTTGAGCACTGCGCAGCACAAATTGCACACATTACACAAATCTTGATGGTAAATCCGCAAACTTAAATCGTTTTATTCGTGGCTTTTCAGGGTTTTCTTCCATTAGATGGTTCACCAAAGAGTTCTAATGGGCACTAATTGTAAACATATCTTTATAGCAAATATTAATTTTTTTATTTCTGCATTAATTGATGGAATGTTCAGATATCTGCGTGACTTCATTGGGAACATACCACGATGCGTCTACTATGCATCGAAGTACTTTGGACTGAAAATGTCTCTGTACGTCAATGTTTGAGGTGCTAGCTGTGCCTCACAGCTATATACCATATGACCATATTAGTTTAATGAAGGTTTTATATAATAACATTTTATTGACAAATGACAATTGTGGTTTGCGGCCTAAGAGCCAATACATTTTTTGTGTTTTGAAGTCAGACGTCCATCCAGGTGAGTTGCTATGTATTTGACGTCTTCTGTTTGAGGTACCTGCTGGTTGTTTGGCTGGACTGGAGGGCAAGTTCCCTTTTGATTGTAAAGGTTACATATGTCGACTTGGTCTTTCTTACTTCATTTCTTACACCAGGTGATTTTGCAGCTGTACGGTTGCTATGTTTGGATCTGCATGTGAGGATGTGTATCATCTACAAAAGTAGCGACGGATGTTGTTTCTAATGTAAGGTCTGACGTGAAGAGTAACTACAAAATCGGATCGAGAACCCTGCCCTGTAGGACTCCTGCATTGATTGATTATAAAGATGTTTCGGTTTACCCAAATTTTATTTTAGATTTACTGGCAGAACACTTTTAATTTTGTAGGGAAACCCTTGTGCCAAACCTTGTCAAAGGCCTGTTTGACGTCAATAAAAACCACTGAACTGTAGCGTTTGTTTTCAAAGTCTAACAATTGTGTCTGCTACTCGGTGTACTTGCTCAATTATGGAATGTTGTATTCGAAAGCCAAACTGGTGATCAGGTATTCGATTGTTAGCAGCGAGCACTGGTATTAGTTTTAGGAGTAGAACTTTTCTAGGACCTTTGATAATGGGCCTGAAGGATGGCAAATCTTCAATAGGGTTTCCAGGTTTAGGTATTACTATGATCGTGGCTACTTTCCAATGTTCTGGAAAGTACTGAAGCCGTAAGACTACATTAAATAAATAGGTCATATACCTACATCCCTTTTCTGGTAGTTCCCTAAACACTTTTCCCGTTATCAGGTCGTAATCTGGTGCTTTATGGGCATTTAGATCTTTTAGTATTATGGTTTTAATTTCACCAAGTTCAAATGGCTTAGTAGGTGGAGTAATTTGAAATGATGCTTGTAGGTATTCCAAAATTACATTTTAACATCCTTGGTAACCTTAGTAGGAAATGGTTTAAATACTTCGGTTAAGTAACTAGAGAAGCTGAAGCTTTTTCGTAGTCATTTCTAGCTCAAGTATTGTTCGCTAACCAAATAGGTAAACTGTGGTCGTTTGAGCCTTTTGGTGGCTTTACATAGTGAGTAGTCGGAGACCTTTGTAGGTGTCAAGTGTAACAGAAAATCTTGCACTGCTTGATTCTTGATGGAACTGAGAAAACTGTTTAGTTGAGTCGTTGCTCGATTAAATGCTTGTTTATGGCTTGGGTGTCTTGTAGTATGGCATTTCTTGCGTAATTTGCCTTTTTTTTGTGATTTTTCTTTTCAGTATGGTAAGCCATTTAGAATATTAATTTTTATCAACTTTCTTGGATGTCGACTGCCAAGCAGCTTGCTGAACTATGTTGGTGAAGTTTTCTACTGCTGCAAAAAGTTGTTTTTCTGTTTTCAAGGGTACATTCAGTGTAAGGGTTTTGTAAATTATTTCCCGGAATAGGTCCCATTTGGTGTGTTTATTAGAGAGAGTAGGAGGACGCATTTTGGGCAACACTTGCGTGCACGCCGTTGCTGTGAATGGAGAATGTTCCGGGTTTCACACGTGGATGGCGCTAACGACACATGTAGTCGGCATACATGTCTGCAGTTGTGTTTTTTTATAGCTTGGACATCTGTTAAGAATAACCAACACAAAAATATTTTTTCTAACAACGAAGATGTCGAGTTTTGTGCCAAATAAACAGATTTTGCGGGAAGTTTGCTTTTCTGTTTTAACTTGGAAAAAAATGCAGCTGAAACACGTCATTTCCTGGAGTAGGCGTACGGCGAACATGCACCATAAAAAAATACCCGTCAAAATTTGTTTAGACGCTTCAGAAGTAGCGATTTCGACACCGCGTCCAAGGAGCGCTCCGAAAGACCAAAAACAATTGAGGACGCCGATCTGCAAGCGTTATTGGATGAAGATGGTACGGAAACACAAGATTAACTTGTGGAGAAGGAAAATGGGTCCCGCATGAGTTGATAGAGAAACAGATGGAAAATCGAAAAGCCACTTCCGAAATTTTGCTTTTGCGGTATGAAAGAAAGAGTTTCTTGCATCGAATTGTTACTGGCGATGAGAAGTGGATATATTTCGCAAAAAATCGTAACTTTTACCTGGTGAAGAATCAACATTGACGGCACGGCCAAATCGCTTCGGAAAAAAGACAATATTCTGCGTTTGGTGGGACCAGAAAGAAATAATGTACTATGAGCTGCTGAAACCGGGCGAAAATGTCAATGAGCATCGCTATCGATAACAACTGATAAAGTTGAACCATGCGTTGCTCGAAAAACGGTCAGAATGGGACACGAGACACGAATGAGTGATATTGCAGCACGAGAACGCTCCGTGCCATTGCACATCCAGGACAACATCAAAACGCTGAAATGGGATCTGCTACCGCACCCGCCGTATTCGCCAGACCTGGCCCCTTCCGATTGTCATTTGTTCCGATCGATGGCGCATGGCTTGGATGGGCTTACATTTGGTCAGTTTCAAAGAAGTGCAAAATTGGTTGGATGATTTTTTTATCGTCGCGGTATTCATGTATTACCACAGATATGTAGTTAGCGAGGGACGATAATATATATTTCTCTTGAAATTTTCCATTTTTCATTGATCGAAAAAACCCGGAAACTCAGTTGCGCACCTAGTTACCAGACAGGATTTATCTTTAAGATTATTTGAACTGATTTCTTTTACAATGCAGAAATCTAGTAAGTCAGGCATTTTTGTCGTATCTGTGGATCAGTGTCTTGGTTCCCGTGTTGATATGTATTGCGGCCTTCTAGTGTTGATTGCTTTTAGAAGTTCATGTCCTTTAGTTGTGTTTACCCTTAACCCCAATTTAAATGGTTGGCATTGTAGTCTCCACCAGATATAAATCTATTCCCTAGTGACTGCATGTAGTAGTTGTACTGATCTCGTTTATTATTGTGCCTTGGGGGACAGTATACGGCTGAGATGACTAACGATCCAATCCAGTCTTCAAAGGCTATAGTTGTGGCCTGGAGAAGGTCAACACTAATTTTATTGCCAACAATATTTGAGCAATTTTTAAGTAATTTTGTAGTACTGATTACGAATATGAAGTCTATTTTGCTGGATTGGCTCTATTTTTGGAGATAATTAGCTAATTATAATTAATAGCTTAAAAATTCAAAATTAATAAGCATTGGTGTGTATAAACAAGTTTTACTAAAAATTACAATGTTTTCAAGAAATATAAACGCAAAATTAATAAAATCCATAATGATGTTTTATTCGGTATAACAATAAAGAATTCGTAGGGAAAAAGCGCTGTTTATATGATTTTCTTTTATGTGGGTTGTAATAAACATCACGTTAAAGGCTGCAGCAATAGTTTGCCATCATATCCTTGTCCCATCTGCCCTGATATCTTTCTTCCGTCACTTTTACATCCTGGTGGAATGTTTCTCCTTGTTCTTCACTTAAGGTCCTAGGATTGTCGGAAAATTTATCCAAGTGGCTATGAAGAAAGGGCACTTTAATGCTCATATTAGAGCTCCAGTTTTTAAAGTTTATTAATATTAGTTCCACCAAGACAAAGCTAAACCAAGCAGCAGTTTCAAAAGTCGTCATGTGATTTATAAAAGTCCTTAATAAGTTTGCGAATTTGAGGATCATCAAAAATACCCGCTTTTAGCTTTTCCATACTTAGCCTAGGAAACGATCTACATTGTATTTGAAGCGATCGCCATCTTTGTTCAAAGCCTTAACAAATTGCTTCATTAGTCTTAACTTGATGTGGAGCTGTGGGGGAATGATTTTTCCCGGTCCACTAATGGTTAGTTTATGACATTCGCTGTTCCTACAGTCATATTTTGTCTTATTGGCCAATTAATCCTATTCCAATGATATGGTTTCGCCCTACTATCCCACAAGCAGATAAAACAAGGGTGTTTGGTATACCGACTTAGTTGCCTAAGCAAGAAGTTCGCCATAATGCGCGTACTCAGTCAACAATCTCTTTGCTTTTTCTCTCCTACCTTTCTTAAAACATCTGTCAGCAAATGTCCTTATTTATTTCATATAGCGGGAGTTTAAACTAACCAGTTTTTTATTTGGAAATTTCAGTTCAACTTATCTGACTGTGACTTACCGTTGCCCATTTTCTTTTATATGAATTCCTAAAGATTCCTGAAGGACTTCTGCGTACTATTATCTGTTTCCCTACGACCACAACTATTTCAATAGTAAAATACATTACATTAATTTTTGTTTCATATTATTTTTGATCTATAAAATATTATCAAGGAGGGTAGGAAACGAGATATTTGATTTTGGAAATTTAGAAAAATAAATTATTGTTTATTCTGTTTATTTTTCCAATTTATTTTGTATTATTTTGTGTATTTATTGCAAATTGCTACATGCTAAAAGTATTTTCACACCATTTATCACTTGATTATTAGCAAAGACATTTTTCCGTGATAATACGACATAATTATACTTAAAATTATAAAATACCGAAAGGACAAAAATCAGTCATGCGTTTCTTATACATAATACTGATTATAATACTGTATTTGCAGTACATCGTGTGCTTTTGTGGGACAGGTAACTTTTTTAAACTATATATTGACAGCCACGGTGAGCTCGTCGTTGCTTTTAAAACAACCTGGGAGTTCTTTTAGCGATATGTCCGTTTTATGCTTATTGGCAATGATGAACGGTATTGATTTGAGCTTGCAGTGCTGATGCTCAAAGTCTATCTTTCCCAGAACCTCCCCCAGATCGGACGTGAAGAGGGCAATCCTGTGAACGAGCACCTGACCCACTCCGTTGGCCAGTGCATGTTCAGTGTCTACCATTGAATGCTGAATCAAAAAGATTGTGTTATTTCTGATAGTGAATATGTGCTTAGAAGTGTAGGGCTGCGAAAACGAGGTCTTGTAGTCTAAGGAGCCAAGTCGGTAATGGGCGCGGTGATTTCGCAGATGATTAACGGCTTCGGCCAACTTAAATGTGTCTTGGCAGCTGGGGAAGAAGCAGTCGTAGTGGCGGTGCTCACAGTTCAACTGGTGGTTTCTGAACGTTTCGCTGCTCCTACATAGTTGCAGTCCCGCCACCGGCATGGAAATTTGGTTTCGGTCGCAAGTCTTAACAGCTTCGAATTGGTCGAGGGGGTACTCTGAGGCTGGTCTTCCGCACAATAGCAGCAAATAGTGCGGCTATCCATCTCAAATAGTGGCGGAACCAAGTAACCACAGCAACATCTGCACCTTAAAGTATTCAGGAAGTTGGTAGGCAATGCATCAACGGTATCTTTATAATCGTGACTCTGTTGAATTACTATAAACTTTACAACAATGCAACAAGGTTGTTCCAAGTTCGGTAGGAATTGAGGAATAGTTAATACTTTATAATCACTAAAATCAAAAAGGCTTTCACTGTAGACAACGCATTTGAGTGACTTCATGCTGATGCTGCAGTCGCTGTCTGACCCATTAAAGAGTTGAATCTTATAGCTGGCATCAGATAACGTTTGATTCTTACAGTATCTGATATCATACTTCAATTCCACCTTTCGGCAGTCATACTGATACTTAATGAGGAAGCCGACCACATCTTGTTCGATCATCTGTACCCCTTGACTGTCTTTACCTAAAACTATCTCGAAAAGGCGTAGTCGTTGGAGAGTAAATCACGATGTTTGTCGGAAAAGTGCGCCAGCATGTCCGAGGCGCAGCCCTCCCAGGTGCAACCGGCGACCGGAAGTGCAAGGCAAACGAAGGAACGGCACGTGCATCTGGACTCGTGCTCGGCAGCCTCGCCGAAGAGCAGCAGTTCCGTGCAGCCCCGCTGACTGAAGCGGCATGGAAACATGATCTTGCTGAGGATGGCTTCGAAGCAGAATACTCTGTAAATGGGCGAATCGCTGTTCGCAAACGAACAGCGACCGCAGACGCAGCTTCCGTTAGGAGTCACCCGGATGGGGCCACATGACAAGTAACAGCCGCACAGCGAGCAGCGGAGTTGCTCCAATACGGGATCCGGAACGTTTAAGACTGTTTTGTCCAACATCGCTGAAACAGAATTTATATGTGAGTGAGATACGAATACACAAATTTTTGTTGTATTTTTGTATTTATAATTTCTGAATTTAATTATAATTAAAACAACCGAATTATAAGGTGAGTCAAATGGAACTTAGGAAGTTTTTCCTGAATAAAAGACAAAATATTGAAATGATCCAAATTTTATCTATATTAGCTTAAACTATAGACTTAATCGTTACGTATTAAGTGTAATGACGACCGGGGTTCAATGGGATATCAATCCAGATAGGGTCCCTAAGCCTTTCCTATCCAATTTCGATTATCACCTCAAAGCGGCCCCTATATTAAGATAGGGGTGGTGAACCCTGGAAACCCAAAAACTCCTTCGGAGATCGAGTAACCACTCTCGGTGGAAGAGGGGGTCGAGGCTAACGAGAACGGGAGAAATGGTCCTCCGAAAAGTAGATTGGGCAAGGCTAGCTACCCCAGGTGTAAAAACCTGCATCCCGAAAAAAAACTATGGCTACGGAAGCTCAATGTTCAGAAAGCAGGACTGGTCAATGAAAAAAACCACTGTTACGGAAAAAGAAAAGAAAAAACGACAATATTTGCAACATGGAATGCACTAAGCTTCTATAGAGTCGGAGCTATGCAAGAACTCAAAAATGAACTAATAAGATATAAAACACACACAAGAAAGAGTTTATTATGTTGAACAGTGGCAATAAAAATAACACGCAAGCTACAGAATTTTTAGTTAACAAGAAGATAATCCACTTGATAACAGATTTCAAAGCAATAAACAAACGAATTCGCATACTACGAATAAAAGGCAAGTTCCATAACACCATGTACATAAACTCGTACCAACAAACGAAGCAAGTGAAAGAAAAACACATCCTTTATGACACACTAGAAATAATATAGGAATCAACACCAAAAAATAATCCTGGGAGACCTAAATGCACAAATAGGTAAGAAAATAGCATACAGACCAACACTAGGATAACACAGCAAGCATGATATCAGCAACTAAAATGGACAAAGGCTCATAAATTTTGCAACGGGAAAAATATAATAACCTCTAGCACGCGATTCCCACACAAAAACATGCACAAGGAAGCTTGGGTACACTCCAATGGAAGAATTCGCAACTAGCCAGATAATTTCGTAGACAGAAGACATGCTTCAAGCATTATCGATGTGATAAGCTATCGGTGAGCAGATTGTAACTCGGACCACATTCTAGTACAAGGAAAACAAAGAATAACAAACCAAAAAAAGGAAAACATAAAAATGCAGTAAACACAGGGTATACGACAGCAAGAAGAAGTAAGTCAAGTAAAATACCAACAAAGAAGAGCATCATTGCTGGGAGAAACATCCAATACTAATATAAGCACCCAAGAGAAATAGGAAAGTATTTTGACAATAGTGCATACGGCGGCAAACGAAACCATAGGAGAAAAAACAAAATCGAAACGAAACAAATGGTATAATGAAGAATATAGGACAGCACACAAAGAAAGAAATGAAGCTAGAATGACAATGATCCAAAGAAAAACAAGGGCCAGCACTGAAGAACACCAAACTACGAGAGAAAATTCACAAGATTTGTGTACAACAAAAAGGGAAAACACGAACAACAAAAAATTAAAAAATGGAACAGATTGCGGAAAAAAAATACGCAAAGATTCTATCAAAAAGTCAAAAAATAAAAAGAGGGCTACCGAGCCAAAGCAAGTATATGCAAAAGCAAAGAAGGCGAGTTAATAACAAATGACGAAGAAATAATAGATAGATGGAAGGAATACTTTTAGGAACTGCTCAGCTGCAATGATAACGAAGAAGAAGAGCAGGAGAAGAAAGATACTCTTTATACGGGCCCCACATAAACATACCACCTCCAACGAGAAAAGGGGTGAAACAACAAGTAACCCCACAAAACGAAGCTGCACGGTATTAAATCACAAGATTTTGGTGGTCAGCATTTTATTAAGCAACCAGGAAATTGTTGGTGCTGTAAATGGACTGTTACTGTAAGTAAAATTTAATGGACCCACATTTGTTCCAAATTCATTTTGCACAGTAACGATAGTAACGATTGTCATTTACAGTTACATGGGTCTATCACGCCAGAGTTGAGGCTGCATTTCCTTTTAACAAGTTACGCAAGGATTTTCCGAACCTAAACTGCGACTATTTTGTTTGTTGATGAAAATGCGCCTCTTTGTTAAAAATAATTTTTCGATAATTAAGAATACACCCTAACGCTCTAAAACACGAATGACAAATTATTGAGGACGAGAATGATCAGCATATTTAAACTTTTGCATAATTTGAATTTTATATGTATGAAGGTATAAGTCTCGATATCGAATCGATGAGTCGACTCTGTTAAAAGCCAACCGCAAAGAAATCGTAGCACAAAAACAGCTTTTAATTTTTAGGTATTATAGAATCGATTGTAACTGTAGCACTTTACGATCGCAGTACAGTTGTGACTTATTACGATTCGTTTACCTGGAGCTTTTCAAAATATTTGTGAAAAGCACCCGAAATAAATAACGACCATGTTGAAAAAAGATGGTCCGATTATAACTAGATAGATGAAAAAAATAGTATAACAAGCATGGAATACAGAACAGGCACCAAAAGACTGAGAAAAGAATATTATAATACCTATACATATAAAGGGAGACACCACATACAGAGACAACTATAGGGCTATATGCTTATCATCAGTGGTGCTAAAAATATACACGAGAATAGTTCAAAAAAGATTAGAAACAAATTAGAAGAAGAACAAACGGCGTTTAGACCAGGAAGTCAAACTCAAGACTATATATATAAACATTATCGAAAAGCTGCCAGTAAAGAAAAAAGATATGTACCTACTTTTCCTAGACCTAAAATGAGCCTTCGACAAGGTACCACACAAATACATCTGGAAAGCGTTAGAAGATTTAGAAGTAAGCCCAAAACTACGGGGTATCATTAAGAACATAATTGGAAAAATAAGATTAAATAACCAAATATCGGAAGAATTTCAAATAGAAAGGGGTATCAAACAAAGAGACAGCCTAAGCCCGCTCCTGTTTGTGATATACATAAACAAAAAATGCAAAACAGAAATAAAAAACACTCGCATAGGACACCATAACTTAAATCCAGTAATGACTCAAGATCTAATACACCGATGATATATTACATATGGAAAGAAACAAAAATCAACTACAGAGAAACATAAACATATGGAAAAAACACCTAAAAGAAAGTAAGATGACTATTAATACAGAAAAAACAAAAGTAATGCATTTCATAAAATCGGAAAATGAAGAAGAAGTAGATATACAAATAGACGGAAAAAAATTCAACAGTACATACATATGAATATCTTGGAGTGCTAATCAATAAGGACGGAAGAATAGACCAAGAAATAAAACGTAGAACAAACAAAGGAAACAGAATACACCATCAAGGAAATAGCACATTAATAGGTAAAAAAGAAATTAGTATAAAAACGAAAATGCATTTATATAAGACAATATATACCCCTACATTTCTATACGCATCCGAGACATGCGCGATAACAGATAAACAAAAATTCAAAATAACAACGGCTGAGATGAGATACTTAAGGCGAGTAGCCGGCAAAACAATAAGAGACAGAGTACGCAACAGAAGCATCTGAGATGAACTATAACTTACACCGCTAGTGGAAAACATAAGAATAAAACAATTACAATGATATGGACACCTGGTCCAAATGAGTAATGAACGCTATCCGAAAAAGACTTTCGAAAAGAGGTGTGATGGAAAAAGGGATAGAGGAAGTTCTAGACGAAAGAGGGAAGACAACATCTATGATTCAATTAGAGAAAGAGGACAAATTCAAACCCTTGCAAGGATAGACAATCTTTCAAACAATGGCTCAAATCCCCAACACCGTGAGGTACGATGAGAGAAGAGGAAGTAAGTAACAATATTATACAAGGTGATTCAAACATGACCGGGACTGATTTTTTACAAAAAAAGCAAATACTCCCCCCCGGATTCAATACATTTTTTCCAACGTTCTGGAAGCATCTTGATGTCCTTTTGCTTAGCGGTGTATCCACTCTCTGAACAGTCTAAGATGACGCTGTCGTCCGTAAATCGCATGCCTTCCGAGTCTGATTTGAGCCTTTCGAACATGTAGAAATCACTTGGAGCCAAATCAGAACTATACGGCGGATATGACAGAAGGTTACATTTCAATTTACGGAGAGTTTCTATTTATTTTGGCCATATGCAGGCGTGCATTGCCTTGAAGGAAAAGTACGCGATTTTCACTTGCCTTTCTCTTGGATTGGATCTTTTCCTTCACGCCTGTTCCTCTGAATCTGCTGTTTTGGATTCGTAATCTGCATGGATAATGCAGTCCCAGAGTGCAGTGACTGCTGGGACTGTGAAGTGTGCACACGTTTTATCGATGGTCACTATAGACTTCAAAAATGCATCACCTGCCTTAAAACTGTCGTCCGTTAAAGTGTGTGGCACCCACCGTGCATTCATCTTGCGATTGTGCACGTGCTTTTTCACAATGTCTTCTACACTACCAACACTGATGGACAGAATTACTTCGAGCTCCTTGATATTATTACGCCTATTCTAAGCGCGCTGCACGATCAATGTTGGGCTCGGTGACGGATGTTCGCGGCCGACAATTATACTCTTTCCCATACTGTTATTAGAGTTTGTGCTGAATTTCAGCGGATGGGGCGTTTTCCTTAACGAGGAATTTTATCACAACATGTTGTTCCACGCTCCGCGGTACCTTCTGTTTGGTCATCACTCTAGCAACTCCCAAACAGGTTCTAACCCAAGCAGGAGGGAGAGTGGAGGTTGTGGTTCCACTCTTTCAAGGTTGTAGAGCTGCTAAGACTTGTTCACACATAAATCAGTCCTAATCATATTTGAATCACCTTGTATATATTAATTGATATGAAACCCAAATAAAGTTCTTAAACGTCTTATTCTTAAAAATGTTCATTATTATGAAAACATCCTTGGCATTTTAATTTAGGCTCAGACTTCTAAAAAATCACTGTGTTGTTATTCTTTTGTGGTGTCAATTGTTAAGCTTGCAAAAACGAAGCTCATGTTTTACAATAGGATTACACAAAATAACCATGGTCTGTTCAATATAAAGAAAGTATCCCTTCCAAGAAAGGATGATATGAAGTAATAAAAATTCAGAATATGTTAAAAGTGCATGCGGCAGAACTTTACATAAGACATTTTTCTATGCTTTTAAAATTGTATTTAATCATATTATTTTTAAATAAAGTAAGTTTATAATAAATAATGCAATGTTAATTGTTTTGAAAATGAATAAATAATTAAGTGCTTATAAGAAAATAAATACCTAGCACTAGTTAATACAAAACATACGTATTTGAAATTCTATAATTCTTATCTCTGCCGTTAACGGTTTCCGAGTTAGTTTTGATCAATTATTTGTGCAGCTAATCTGCCCGCAATAAAGAAATTGCATTACGTAAGTAAATCACGCAACCCTGTCCCGATATTGATTTCACATAAATTTGCATTAGTTGGTATTTAATCAATAGGCAATTGTCATACCGAGAACATCTAATTATTATTTCTTTTTTTTTTGCATCCAATGAAAAATTAATAAAAAATAAAACATACCTTAGATGTGCAGAACGTCCAGGCGCGCGAAAAACAAAAAGCACAACGCACTTCGCTAAATGTTGCGATGCCAATCGGATTATTAACATCAATCGTTGCCATGCGACAGCAGCTCTGTCTCCGTTCTTGCAGCAAAGTAGTTCGCGAACGGTTTAAGGGGGACTATTAATAATATGTCCCGTTAACACAGTCTTTTCAAAATATTTCCCCTGAAAAAACATATGTAATCGTAAGTATATTGCTTAGAGATACACACATGTCGATACTTAACTATAATGCGATAATACTTAAGACGTAATGTATTTTTTTTAACATACTATGTTAGTGATGCAGAGTCAACTGTCTTGTTAAGGATACCATTAAACCAACTACAATTTTGATAAAATTACAAACATATATATAAACACAATTACGCTAGTAAATATCGAAAGTGATGAGCAAGTCACTTTTTAGAACTAACAAATAATAGTAGAGTACCTAGCAATCGGGGTAAATATCAGCATCGGGAATGTTAAGACAACAATCCAGGACCATCTTCTACGAAGTCTGTATACGACAGCCTCCTTGACGCCTGACGTGATCAGAAGTCGATTTGAACAATTCAAACTTAGCTCCCAGTGATCTATGGGCCATAAGAATGGTAACGATGCCTAGATACATACGGAATAATTTGGTGTTTGTTGGACTTTTCATCTTGGGGTCGATCCTGTTTAACATATACACGTCCGACTTGCCAGAGTCTGGTGCAGCAATAGCAACCTTGGCAGATGACACCTCCATGTTCACACAAGCCGATAACCTTAATGAAGCAATCGCAAAATTACCGAGCGAAACAGACAAACTTCTTCTTCTTCTTCTGTAGGTGCCGCTTCAACTAGTGAAGGTTGGCTGTCATTTCTGCAAATGTTTCTCTGTTTCTCGCTATGTTAAAAAGGGTGCCGACCCTCGTGATCCCCGTACATTCTCTTATGTTTCTGAGCCACGACATCTTCCTTCTTCCTCTTCTACCTTCTATTTTTCTAACATGGTTCAAAACCTGGAACATTAAAATAAACCCTGACAAATGTCAAACCAAAATCTTTACGGTAAGAAGCATCAACACTCCTCCCTCTACACAAATAGAGAACAATGAAACACCCTCGAACCCCAAAGACAGAGCTGTCAAAAATCTGGAATATACCTCGACACTCGCCTAATCTGGGGGTATCACATAAATTAGAAGCATACTCAAAGCTACATTAGGTTAAGACAACTATACCCACTGATTAACCACAAATCCACACTAAAATAGATTGCGCAACACTACTCTACAAAACCTTAATTCGACCAACATACTGAAAATACAACACCTCCAAAACAAGATTCTAAGAATTATTGTCAACGCACCGTGATACGTTAGAAATACCCAGCTACACGAAGAACTCGGCATCTTTTTTGCGCTTAGGGTATGTCTTCCTTAATGGATCCATGTTCACTGCAGCCTATGGCTTATTGTGATTACCCTCATAAAAATAAATTCACAACCAATCTGTAATTGATGTTCCCTGAATCAGGAGATACAGGTCCTTTACAGGGTGTGTTTGGAAATCTTCCGGTTCCAGGATTAGTCTCCCGAATGTACGTTGCGTTTTCCTGTACAGCGCATCGCACTTGCATAGGATGTGTAAGGCTGTTTCTGGTTTCTTGCTACAAAGTCTGCATGCAAGGTAACCAATGAATTTACCAATTTTGCAGAGGTGTTCTTTAACAGTCGCATGTCCTGTAAGAAACCCTATGGTTATCTGTAGCTGTGGCCTACTTAGGTTAAGGAGTTCTGAAGCTCTCTTTTGGCAAGGTCTCTTATTGAAGGTTTTGATGAAATAATGTCCTGGTAGGTTCTTCCAGTACATTCAATGATGAGTGCGTGTCCTCTACTTAATAAAGCTTCGGGCAGCACTTCGTGAAATTCCTAATGCAGGTTTTGGGCCTATATAAGCCTCACTAGATCCCTGCCTGGCCAATACTCGGCACATTTGATCACCATTGATCAATATACCAAGAACTGTGCGGAAAAATTCATCTCAAACGCGAAAGTATGTATTGATGCAGAATTCTATGAACTCTTCAAAACAAACATTCACTTCAGCGTCGGACGAAAACTACCCCATGACCTAGTTCTAGCAAACCAAAGACATAATTGAACAAAATGTAAACTCAATGCGCCTGTTACTCTGTCGCATAATGTCATAATGTATAGTCTAAGTTATTAAAATGTCACAAGATCTTTTACCTACGCCATGTATAACAAATGATTGTTGATCTAGCAATATAATAAAAAAAAATCCGAAGAAATAGAAAGCTTCGGTCAACCTTAAACAATTCTAATAGGTGTGTAAATAAGTTCTCAGCTTTTTTCTGCAAAATTAAAGTTTTATTTAAAAACAAACCAAAAAAGCTTAAGTATCAAAGTATTCTCCGTTGGCATCGATGACCTTTTGCCATCTTTCGGGTAGCTTGCGAATTCCCTGGTAATAGAAGCCCACCGGCTTCGAGACGATAAAGTTATCAATGCATTTTCGGACTTCTTCTTCTGTTTTGAAGTGCGTATCAGCCAAGTGATGCTGTAACGACTGGAATAAATGATAATCGGAAGGGGCCATGTCTGGGCTATACGCCGCATGTGGAAGAAGTTCCCAGCCTAACGCGTCTGCAGCTCATCGGTGTCAAATGTTTGAGGGCGTCCAGCGCGTGGTTGATTTTCAAGACTAAACTCTCCTCCGCGAAATCTTTGGTACCACTTTTAGCACGTTGCATGACTTACAGCATTCTCACCATATGCAGCACAAATCATTCCGGTGGTTTCAGCACCGAAGTTTTTCTTAAGTTGCAATGCGAAGTGGATAGAAAATCAAATAGGCTCTTTTGTGATTGCCATCGTGATCACAGCTGATTATTGAAGTTACGTGCATCAAACGCCAAATCGCATGATGTTTCGAAAGACCAAATGTCATCGCTTTAAAACCGCAAGAGGGCGGACTAATACGTTACGTGTAAACAGTGATTTGCGTCCTGTGAAATCTAAAGCTGAGAACTTATTTATACACCTATTAGTACTTAGGTACTTAAATCTGTAGAACACTGACTTTTACTTAACGGCTATTTTAATTTATTTATTTGTTAAAGAGCGAGTATTATTTGCGAGTGCGTTCACATTGCCCTAGGTTGATTTCTATTGAATTTAAAATCGACTGGCCAACTTCTCTAGTAAGTGGAGAAAATTCCTGGTCGTTTCATAAACTTAGACAAACTTAAACACTTGTTATCTTGTACATTAAAATTTCAGAATGTATATTTCTTGAGATAGATTCACATAAAATGTCCGACTTTTGATTAGTCGTATTTGTGACGTTGTAAGAATAACATTGTTTTTGACCTTCAGCTACCTGCAGGGTCTATAAAACTGTTCTTTTCTTTCGTACACAAATAAACAAAAGGTATCAGAGCACTATTTCTTTTAAAATCAAAAAATGATTGATAGTACTCTTGAGAGAAAAACAAATGACTCAGCAACACGCTTGAGTTTTGAGAGAATGTGTATCCACTCCGATAGCATTCCAAGTAAAGCTCAGTGTACTGTTCGAAAGCTTAAAAAATATGGTTTCAAATGATACCATTTTAATTGGAATTGGACCTATTCTGACAAAGTTATAGGCCTAAGTATATGTGTAACACAAGAGTTAAACAGGAAAAGGCGATTATGAAAGGAAAAAAATGTTGAAATTAATTTAATGATTTTTCAATACATGGTGTTGACATCTCTATTCCTAATTGCACTTTCCAAGCGATTACGCATGGATAGGATGACTTTTCCTATACTGTCTTGGAGGAATGCTTCAATCACCGCCGCTCTCAGTTCCATCACGCTCCTTGGCGCAAAATGTCTGGCCCAGACTCTTCGCTTAAGCTCATCCCATACATGCTCAATTGGATTCAAGTCTGGGATACACGGAGGCCAGTCCATTTTCAGTATACTGACGTCAGGTAGGTAGTGCTCACTCGCGTGGTGTGGCATCGCGCATTTACGTACATTAGCAACAAATCTCGCAAACGGAACAACATGCTTCTCCAGAATATCCCTGATGTAGCAGTCCACTGTTAAACCTCCTCCAATAGGTACGAAAACCGTGCATGGAAATGCCCGCCCAGGACATACAAGAGCCACCTCAATATACGACAGTTTCTTGGCTGCAGCAATGAGCAAATCGTTCCTCTGCTTTCTATAGACCCAACATCTCCTGTAGTTGCCCTGTAAGCACATCCTGGACTCCAATGGCCGAGCTTCCAACCAAATTACAGTCGCATGTGCTTTGGAATGCAGTTAGCTTGGGACCCGTAGCTGCCTTTTTTGGGGTCAGGTTGGCTGCCTTCAGTCTTCCTCTCACTCTCGAAGCGCTGGCGACTATATCTCTGACCGCACTCGGCTCTTGCTTGAGGTCGACGCCAGTCATATGTCGGTTTCTAGAGATATTGAGACGAGAATCGATCGTCTCTTCCGTTGTCACGCCCCTACGGCCACCTCCTTGCCGTCGGATGTAGTAACCGGTACCGACACCATACTCTTGACACAGTTGATTGACTCAGATTTAGTTGATTTGCCACGACCCTTTGACTGAGGCCCTCTCTCAACAATGCAATGGCCTGGGCTCCTTTGGTGGATGTGGTATTCAGTTTTTGCGAATCACTCGAGCACTTACGTCACTTACTGACTTACTTTAACTTCGGATAAATGACTAAGATTAATATTATCGGATTGCAAATGTACTGTAGACCAATCACAGTCGTCGCGCACGTGCGTTCTAATTAACAAGATTCGTAAAACTCCGTTCGTGATGCATATTTCTTTTTAATGCGTCATCCGATTAATGCAATAGCAATAGTTTTTTAAAGCTTAATAATAAAGATACTCCGTGCACGTTAATGTTTTTATTTTCATTTTCCTTAAACTGAAACAGGAGACAAAAATGCGAGTGCAGCTAGTGAGTCGATTGTTTTGTTCTCAAGTGTAGTAGCAAGAGAAATGAATCAAGTGTCAAGAAAGGATATCTACAACAACGAAACAGTACAACGTTAGTATCAAAATTTCAAGGAAGGAAATTTTGAGTTAGAAAATAAAGTCCCTGGACGACAAAGTCCTAACATTATTGAAGAAAAATTTTAGCAGAGGTCGAACAAAATCCATCAATTATTATTTAGTGCCTTACGAAAAGTTTCGACGTATTCAAAGTGACCAAAGCATTGGAAATGCTAAGAAAATCTTGATTGATAGGTTCCACCTGAATCGACAGAATCCAACAAGATGCACATACCAGAGGTGGTAACAAGCATTATTACCTGCGACGATAAATGTAAACAAATTGGACAGTGGTTGAACTGCAAAGCAACTCCAGACAGCATGTAAGAGCGAGTTTGTATGAAGATTACAATGACTGGAGGGTGAGGTAGATCTACTTTTCCTTCTTGCAACTTGGTGAATCACAGGTGTCTTTTTACAGAAAATCTAACATTATGCATAACATATTTAAATAGTAATATTTGATCGTTAGACGCGGGTAAATGCTTTTACGCAAATCCGAGTTTTACGAGGGTGGTCCCATAAGTACCCGGCCTGACCTAGAGATGGCGGTAGTTGTTGGAAAAATATCACTGTATTAGAAAATACACAATCTATAAAGCATATTTTCAAGTTTGAAGACGCCACGTTGTTTAGTATTTGTTTGGTAGCCATCAATAGTGAACGTTGTCAGTGAATTTGTGAAAATGGAAAAAATTGGTCATCGTTATGTGATACAATACTTTTATTTGAAAGGTCTTAGCCCAACCAATATAAAAGCTGAACTGGATTCTACTCTGGGTGAGTTTGCTCCTTCGTTTACAACAGTAAAATATTGGGTAGCAGAGTGTAAACGAGGCCGTATGAGCTGCCAAGACGAGCATCGCAGTGGTTGACTAAATGAGGTGACGACTCCAGAAATGGTGAAGAAAATCTACAAAGCGGTACTGGATGATCGTCGACTGAAATTGCGCGAGCTAGCAGACATAGTAGGCATTTCAAAAAGTGCGGTACATCGCATATTATCTGCAAATTTGGACATGAGAAAGCTGTGTGCAAGATGGGTGCCGCGTTAGCTCACACTCGAGCAAAAACAGTGTCGTGAAGATGTTTCAATTGAGTGTTTAGCGAAGTTTCACAGCAACAAAGCAGAATTTTTGCGCCGTTTCATAACCATGGATGAAACATGGGTCCATCACTTTACACCCGAGACAAAATAATAATCAAAACAATGGACTCAGAAGGGACAACCAGCTCCAAAAAAGGCGAAGACCGTTTCATCTGCAGGCAAGGTCATGGCGTCGTTTTTTTTGGATGCGCGTGGGATAATTTTCATTATCTATCTTGAAAAAGGAAAACTATCAACGGCGAGTGTTATGCGAACTTATTGCAACGTTTGAGCGAAGAAATCAAGCAAAAACGGCCGCATTTGGCTAAGATGAAAGTGTTGTGCCATCAAGGCAATCCACCAGCTCACAAATCCGTTACTGCAATGGCCAAAATCAATGAATTAAAGTTTGAATTGCTACCTTACGCACCCTATTCGCCAGATTTAGCCCCCTGGGATTATTTTCTGTTCTCAGACTTGAAAAAATGGCTCAGTGGTCAAAGATTTTTTAACTATGAAGAAGTAATGTCGGCAGTTAATGGCTATTTTGAGGAGCAAGATAGTTCTTATTATAAAAAGGGCATCGAACTTGTTGAACATCGCTGGGAAAAATGTATAGAGCTGAAAGGAGATTATGTTGAAAAATAAATATATTTTTTTCCAAAATTTTTGTATTTTCTTTATTGGGTCGGGTACTTCTGAGACCACCCTCGTACGTAATTCAACCGACGCTGTTATCTTATTCATCTAACCCTTTGTCAACATATTTTTAGCTTTCAGAAGTCTGAGTAACCTAATCATATACAAAACCAGCATTATCATTTTGACTTTTGAAGATTCCCTTAGCAATAAAATTTAGATTTTCAAAAATGAAATTTTAGGGTAACCCGAGTGTTGGTAATAAATAATCGATGTTTTTTATAATTGGGGAGGAAGATGTTAAAATAAAAATTATAAAATTTCCTTTTATACCTTATTTTTTCCTCCTTAGAATATGTCTTACTTGATGGATCCATGTTCACTGCAACCTAGGGCTTATTGTGATTACCCTAATACGGTAAACTCACAACCAATCTGTAACTGATGTCTCCTGAATCAACAGATACAGGTCCTTTACAAAGTGTGTCTGAAAGTCTTCGTTTTCAGGATTGGTCTCCCGAATGTATGTTGCATTTTCCTGCACAGCGTATCGCACTTGCATAGGATGTGTAAAGCTGTTTCTGGTCCCTTACTACAGAGTCTGCATGCAAGGTCACCATTGAATTTACCAATTTTTCAGAGATGTTCTTTAACAGTCGCATGTCCTGTAAGAAACCCTATGATTATCTTTAGCTGTGGCCTACTTAAATTAAGAAGTTCTGCAGTTCTATTTTGGCAAGGTTTTACTGAAATTATGTCCTGGTCGGTTCTTCCAGCACATTTCATGATGAGTGCGTGTCCTCTATTTGATAAAGCTTCGGCCAATACTTCATGAAATTTATAAATCAGGTTCTGGGCCGATATAAGCTACATGCGTGCCTAGCCAATTCATCGGCTTTTTCGTTGCCGTAGATACCGCAATGCTCATGTGTCCATATCAGTTTCATCGTGTTATGTTATGCCAGTGCATTGAGTTGTGAATGCATTCCCATACCAGTCCAGATGATGCTTTAGTGATTGATAAAGCCTTTAAAGCTGCCAGACTGTCTGATATAATATAGATCCGCTTGCTCCTGTAAGCCCTCTTACCGTTTTCAGGCGCACACTGTAGTATGGCGTATATATCTGTCTGAAAGACAGGAGCATACTGACCCAGGGGAAAGCTTAGTTCTACCCTGGGAGCCTCAGCATATATTCCTGCTGTGGTACCCACCTTGGTTTTAGAACCATCTGTGTACCAGATTAGGCTACCAGGTGTAATTACCTGTCTAAATGTCTCGCTCCTACCTCGATACTGCATGATCACCTCGAATATGTATGTACCTTGTACAGTGAATGATTCAGCCTGTAGTAACCCAGTCTTGCCTCCCCCTCAATCACTATGTGCAGAGGTGGGAGGTCTAGAAGAGACTCCATTGCTGCAGTGGGCAAGTCTTTGTACGTTGCCTAGTTTTAGTTTGGTGGTTTCTTGTATAACTTTGAGCCACCAGATCAAAGCTGAGTATTTAAGAAGGGTCTAACTACTCTGGCGTATAACCAGTGCACCATACCTGATTTTAGCCTCCACGACTTGTCGTACATCCCCGCCTGACAACTGCTAGAGTTGTCACCAATTTGTCGACCAATTTCTCAATATGACGGTTCCAAGTAAGTTTAGAATCGAAAACGACTCTTAGATACTTTACTTATCCCGATATGGTGATTTCATTTTTACCAAGGAAAAGAGGTGTAAGCCCCTCTAATTTTTTCCTTCGCGTAAAGGATATAATCGCTGTTTTCCCGGGACTGACCTTGAGGCCTTCCTGTTCAGTTTATTCAATTACCACGTTCAGAGCCCTCTGCATCTGTTCCTTGATCGTACCTGCAAATTTCCCTTCCACCAAGACAACAAGGTCATCGTTTATACATTATATCGCATTTAAAACCTATTTTTGAAGAAACTTGTAAATTGCAACACCCGATATATCATCGTACCAATAGTTTTTGTCAGAATAATGCCTTGGTCATTCAAATATGACAGCAGTAAATGCAAAACTGACTTTTAGATAGTATTCAAAACCAAAACACGTAATAATTAAAGTAAACGAAGAGGACAAAGAAAACTATAAGGACTAAGATAAAGTAGAGGTGTCAGCACCAACAAATCAAGAAATAGAAGAGATTATTTCACAAAAGAAAGGCGACAAAAACCCCAGTATAATGACAGAACTGATAAAAAGTGGAGGCAATCAGCTAAAGGAAAAAATACACAGTTTAATAAGTAAAATATGAGAGAAAGAAGAGATACTAGAAACATGGAATGAAGCAAAATACCATTTCATAAAAAGGGAGATAAAACATAGTGCCAGAACTATAGAGTTATTAGACACCGTCTACAAAATATTAGCTACAATAATATGCAATAGACTATAAAAACACTCATAAAAAGATGTAGGAAAATACCAAAAAATCATTCAGTGATATATCAAATGTTTATGTTAAAAGAATTACAAAAATTGATGTTATTTTTGTAGATTTTCTAAGAGCTTATGATTCGTTAAATAGAGCAAAACTGTATTAAGCCGTGAAAGAGTTAGGAATACCTAACAAAGATTGATAAGAATGACATTAAAGAATTCTACAAATAAAGTAAAAATCAACAACCTAATCTCTCAACCATCTCAAACATCAACTGGACTAAGACAAAGTGACTCAGTATCTACAACATTTTTTAATATAATTCTGGGGTAATTGATTAGAGAAAGCGGAATAAATCGTGCCGAAACAATAATATATATGCTGATGATATTAGTATTATATATATAACGAAGAAAGAACTAGATGAAGTAACAAAAGAATTAGAAATGAAGGCAAGCAATGCGGGCCTAAGAATAAACGAGAAAAACCTAAATACATGTATATGGGAAGATCAAACGGAGAGGAAAAGCAACAAAAACAAATAGAAACACAACTAGAAAATGGGAATAAGGTGAAAATGGAGAAAGTAAAGAGTTTTGTCTATTTAGGAATATGGTTAACAAGGATGGTGACAGCTCTGAAGAAATAGCAGCAAGAATAAGTAAAAGGAGATCGTTGTGAAGGTGTGCTGAATAAACTCTTAAGGTTCAAATTTATATCTCGAAAAGCAAAACTGAGAATACGCAAGACAGTTCTACGACCAACAAATTTTAGATCTGGGAAAAGACAAATATCTGGAGGATAAAAAGAAGGTGATTTATAGGGAAGAAGAACTAACGACAAGTTGAGGTTGTAGTGTGGTCAACCTACAATTACACAGTTTATAAAGGAGCACCGTTTAAGGCTATGACATATAGAAAGAAGGTAAGACCACTATGTAGTGACAAAAGTATAAGCAGTGGAAAGGGATCTACAAGAGAAAGGGAAAGAGAACTGGAGACAAAAAGCCAAAGATGCAAAGCGACTTCTTGAAAATCCTAGTTGAGAATTGTTACTCCCTCCATCATTTTCAGAGACTATCGCAAACGCATCTTTTCCAAGAAAAAGATCTCATCGCTGGTTTTTACAACAGGTCACTGCCATTGTGGAATTACTCGGATACAGCCATACACATCAAACAACTATTTTAAAGCTATGAGAAATAAAAAGTATAGTATCGTATAATATAATATGATGTAATGCATAATCATTGTGCATTTCCAGATGTATGTTCGTACAAACTTTTTTTATTTCTTTTTGTTCCAGGAATCATCCTCAAATATGTCCCTCTATGGTAATTAACGTTCACCTTGTCTATTTTTATTTTCTTTAAGCTATTATAAAAATCAACAAAGAAATATATGTTTATGAAGAAATAATATCAATGATTTATCCAATTCAAATTAGAATAGGCCAACTTATTATCTTCATTACAAAAATTGTTAGAAACAGAATACATTTCAAATAAAAAGTGCAAAATTCTTATCGTATTTTTCTGGAAACCTGGAAGAAGATTTTCAGTAGGTTTTACATGATCCAAAAGCTAAAGTCTTGTGCGAAAAGGACTGCAAATAATTCATGTTCACTTAACAGCACCAAGATGTATTACCTACCTATTCAAATTCTTGTGATTTTTTTGTAGTTATGTAGAAGAAATCTAATAACCAATTGGTTACCTGCTAATTTCTGTTTTAAAATCATTTATGAATAATTTGGATGCATTTTATTAGTATAGTATTAGTTGGTAGACGCGAGGTAAAGGCCTCGACCTTACCAAATTGGCACCCAGATCAATAATAACCACGAACATCAAATGCTCTCCGGCTCTTATACAAATGCCTCCTTTTACATTATGTTAGGCTAGTCACCTACCTGGAGTGCGGACAACCTAGCTCATAGTACCGCACGACCGTGCGGTTAGAAAAAGAAAAAAGAAGAAGAGAAGGATATCAGTAGTACAAAAAGGGCGGCACATGCATTTTAATTTTTTCTTTGTACTTATTTTAGTTAGCACTTGCAAGAGTATTGTTAAAACCATAGTAACTGAAAAAATGGAGTATTGAAGCAGAATTAAATGGTCACCCCACCAGCAAGTACCTGCACCTGTCCAAGGAGAGCTTGCTAATGTCCGTAAATGGCGGCTACGGCATTTTATGAATGTTGCTTAATTTTCTTTGTATTTTGTAGTTTTATAATACTGAAGGCTTCGGATCACATTTTGCTTTACGGTATTACGATTTATTGTTAAATTAAATAACAAGAAATTAATGAAGTTGTAACTGTAGTTTAAAATGCAAGATTCGTTTGAATGGGGTACAATTATTTAAGTGTTTATGGTTTATAACAAGGGTCGACAATTGACGGATCGCGAAAGGTAAAAAACTAGACCTCCAAATTTTTTTTAAACTTTAATTATCTCATTCAATTTAAATAAATAATTAAAAAAAATATTGTTTATATTGTATATATATATATATATATATATATATATATATATATATATATATATATATATATATATTTGCTGGTGTGTGTGTGTGTGCGTGTGTGTGTGTGTGTGTGTGAACCTGGATAAAAAATTTTCAAAAGTATCCGGATCCCCCTAAAAATTACTTGCCGACCACTGGTTTATAAGCAAAATTTAATAAGGTCTAAACAGACAGTAAATTGTTGTCGCAAATAATAAACTTTCCAAAAATTGCCGTTTTTATTTTAAAAATACGAGGACGATAGAAATTTCCAACTTTTGCTCGAATGTCCACCATAAGCCTCTGAACACGCTTGACTGAAAGTTTTCGGCTAGCTGCACTCTACATTTGGTTTGAGATTGTTTTAGATTTTCGACCATGTTTTCTTATGTGTCTCTTTATAATAACCTAGTAATGTTCAATAGAACGAAACTCACGAAAATTTGGCGATTGTTCTCTTTTTCCACAAAATAAATATTTTTAGAATCCAAAAATTGAAGCATCGTAGCAGGCAGAAGCTAAGTCTAGCCAAAGTAATGGGGGGATGTTGTGGTTACGATATAAAGGTATTAATCGTTTTTCTGTACACTTCGCCTCTAATTATACCGCAGGTAAAAAATGCAAAAATGCAAGAACATATGACCTGCCATACAACAGTTCTCTTACTCAATTTACCCATTTTAATTATTTTTTAATTATCAGGTACATAGTTTTCCACAACGGTATCGTAAAACTGAGGCTCTGATAACGCAATGCTGTTTATTTCGACGTATTTTCCGTCACCCATAAGAACACAACAAATTTGGTTTTGTATTAAGAGGCCATATAAACTTCCTCAACGTTTCTTTGACCACAGTTGTTGTTCCTCGATCTACTTCGGGATTTTCTGCTTTTTGTAGGTACCGGTGGTTCCTTTTTTTGATATTTTGAACAGTACCTACGCTGATTCCACCCTTTTTGGCTCTTTCACACAAATACATACATTTTTTCGTCGTTTAAGACATTGGACCGCGGCCACAAGAGCGCGGCCGTTAGAACGCGAGGACATTAGAACGCGAGGACATTAGAGCGCAAGGACATAAAGCGCGAAATATAAAATTACATGAAGGAGCAATAATAAGTATGATAAAAGCAAAATTTAAAGCTTTTAAGCATTAGTGTATGGTAAATATACATATGTATGTATGTCAAGTATACAAACATAGTGTTTTAAAGCGTTCTTATTGTTAGCCTTGCGGACTTTTTTGTTTAATTCAATTACAAGCTGTTTGCTGTTTGTTCATTAGACCGAAAGCCCCACAATGATGTTCCGTTAGGTAATCACATAGTGTAAAATCTGCAATTTAAAATCCATTATTTATCTACAATGCGTGGGATATTTGTGAAATCACTTAAGAAGGGTACGTGGAAGGTTACAGTTAATGAGCGAACGACCTCCTTAGTTCTCCGCTACTTATCGACTAACCAATAAATTTGTCATAATATGGAAATTCCCTATCTTGTAAAATTCTTTTAAGGTGCAATATGTTCATTAAGTTTTCAGGTTTAACTTATCTTTGCGATGGTTGACTTGTTCCTTAAGTTTTAGTTAGGCGGTATTTCTTTTTTTTTGATAAAGATGGAGTGAAAAACTATTTTATCCCGAAAGGGTAAAGAAAAATTTTGTTTAGATGGTTACACGTATCGCTTCGATCAAAAAATTTTGGAGATGCTCAATCAAATCTTGCAAAGCACGATTGCATACAACTGTTGATAATAACTTTTTTTGCGACAAGTAAACCAACACTTACGACAGTTGTGCCGCTGCAATTACAGTTAGTGTTATAGTAAATGAGATTAAAAGTCGAGCTGTAGAAACTATGAAGATAACTTCGCAAATTATCAATCACGGTATCAGTCAAAATGATATGACGGAAAAAATAGACGAATTCTTACTGGCTGACAATAAAGTATCAAGTCGAATATTAATATTTTGGCAAAAAAAGCAATTTATAGATATGTAGAACCTAATATTTTTATGTTTAAATGTGTATATATTACAAAATATAATGCAATCTAATTGATTTTCAAAACTCAATTACTTTTTCATTGATTCATTTGCTCATACATATTTATTGCATTTCAAATAAATTTTTTATTATAATTTGTACTCTATATATGATGTTCTAAATAATCGTGTTTTTTTTTAGATCCTGAGTGAATTTGAGCATTGGTTCATTGTCGGAACTTTCAAATCAACACGCAAGTGTATACCATATTGGCGAAAAAATTCGAAGGTGTCCATTCTATGTTGTATGCTCTTCTTCCAAATAAACAACAAGCAACATATAAATCCATGGTTGACATGATAAAAGATTTAGGCCTTAGACTGCAGCCAAAGAGGATATCGGTGGAGTATCAGCTGGCAGCAATAAATAAGCTTTCTCGGGCGCCAAAATATTGGAATGCTTCTTCCATTTGCCGAAAAATATAAAAAACGATTGAGAGATTACTATCTGTTGGGGAGATATAACAACGAGACAAAATTCGCCATGAATGTCAGGATGGTATCATCATTGGCTTTTGTACGCATCGCTGATTTGGATGAAGTAGTTGACGAACTTTCAGCGGCACTCCCAAACGAATTACAAGAACTCCTGCAATGGTTCGAGGGCAATTATATCGGACGTCCCAATCGCAGGATTTCATCCCGAAATATGGCCAGTCTATGACAAAGTCATATCCGAAAATGGTCATACCAATAAGCATGCAGAAGCCGCGCACCGGAGACTACAGTGTGAATTATCGATGGACCATCCGACACATCCGATACATTAAAAACATTCAATGTGGTCGCGATGTATTTTATGAAAACTTAAAAAATATATTCAAGCAGATATTAGGATTAAAAACATTGTAACTGAATGTGGCACTACCCGTACTTTTGTAAAATATTTTAATTCAATTGCTCCCAATTACGAAACAGCAACATACGGTCCGAGCAGTAAATATATAAATAAATAAATGAGGGGGGGTACTTGGGAAATATTCCGAAGTTAATAAAATTTGGTATATTATTTGTGAGTACTCTGTAGAGTAGAATCTGAGTTTTCAAACTCGAGGGCCCTGTGCTAACTTGGAGGGAGCCGAAACCCCCTTGAAATTTTCGGAATCTTTTTCAGATTTTCGTCTATAACTTCTACACCATGCGTTTTCAGCGGAATACACTTATTTATAAAGTTCAAGAGCATTAAATTTTATTCAGATTTCACTGGTCAAAAGTATTTTTTGACCACATAGTTACCGAAATACAGTGGTTCAAAGATACAACAAATTTCTCAAATTATCAAAAATAGTAGAAAATGCAGATTTTTGCCTTACAACGTTCATTTTTAAACATTTCTATGTAAATTATGTTAGGTGCAGAACTTTCCACCTTCTTCAGGTAGGGATATTGTTAGGGGAGTCATTATAGTTGAATGACCTCGCGTGACCCCTTCCTCAGGTAACAGGATCAGTTACAGGTGTTAGGAAAGAGTAAAAGGCCGATCCCTCATGACCCCTCCATTCGCTCATAAATCATCTCTTAACTATCCTTCTTTTACGTTCCTGAAGTAGGGGTTCTTTTCAGTTCAGTTTCGTTGTAGCTGTTCGAAGTGAATGTTCATTGGCGAGTTCTTATTTGAAAGATATTACAACGCAATTTTCTTGGAATTGCTCTAATTTAAATTATTTTCGTGGTGGGGCTGAGTTAATATAACATCTTCAGTAGTGTTAGCACGGTGTTTCATATGCGAAGAAAGTTTGGCAGAACGTAAAGTGACTGTAGTTAAAAAGAGAAGAGTTGCTGCGCTTCTTGCCTCCAGTGTTAAACGCAAAAAGGTTGAACATCAAGTCATACATACAGTAAAAACTTGCAAACTAGCTAAACGAAGATTAAAATGCAAATTATGACGTAAGACATCTAATCAGCGGATCTTCCAACCCACCCCCCTCCAAATCCACCTTCCTGTTGGACTAACTAAAAAATGTTTTGCGTATTTGTATAAAAAAATATTCCATTTTTTGTTTTTTTATTAATTTTGTTCATTGAAAATACGTATTTTCCTTCCATCCTTAGTATTGCTCTTTCATATAATCTTATATTTTGCGGTCTAATGTCCCCGCGTTCTATTGCCCTCGCGCTCTAAAGGCTGCGCTTCAATATCCCATCCCAATTTTTTGGACTTTAGCAGGTTTAAAATAATCTTAACTCTAGCAAACACCAGGCCACTTCGATGACGCAATTTAGGCAAATCGTTAAGCTCATAATGATTTGAAAAACCGGTGACCTTGAACCCTTTATAATTTTTACAAGTTTTCACAAGGACAATTTTTCTGCATACCACTTCTACAAAGATTAGCATTCTGATCTCAATACTGATTTTCTTCATTGCATCTCATTTGATGGCTGTTGTTAAACAATACTATGCGATCAATCAGTGCGAATAGTCTTTATCAATTCCACAAACCATTCTCGTCTTTTACAAGCCTACTTTCATTAACAAGTTTTCCAGAACCGGAACATCCAATTAAAATAAGTCTGTCAGTCAATTTTTCGATTATAGAAAGATTGCGTCCTTGATTATTTTCCAAGAGGCTTAGTACGTGAAAGATTTATATAAAATTCATTTTATTGCGAAAAATTACTGGTCCAATATTTATAGGATTTTTGCACATAAAATGCAGTTCTTATGGTCGACAGCTTCATTTAATTTAATTTTTTCCTGATATTGACAAAATAGAAAGTGTATATATTTTTTAATTTTCGATGTGCTAACTACTGAAAAATTCTTATCATAGACAATTACTTCATCTACTTCCGCTACAATTAAGCTTTTCATTTTTTATTTTAGCTAGAACATCAAGAGATCCCCAGGTGGTAGTAGAAAGTCTAGTTCATATATACTAAAACAAACCAATTCTGATAATTAAATCTGCTAAGGGGTGTAGGGGTCGCCGAGGGGTAGTACCTCTAGTTCTGAGATTGTCGGACTTTAGAGTCATTTCAGGGCATTGGTCCTCCGGCGATTCCAACCCTCACTTATGGCTCCAAGTGCCACACCCTGGTAACTGTGTCGACACACAGGCGAAACTAAGTGAGGGGTCACAGAAAGCAACTTCCACATATTGGATTTAATGGTTTTAGTGATAATGAAAGTGAGTAGCAGCGCTTTCATAACTACATGAAGGGAGAGATAAGAAATATCAGTACTGCTTCATAGTAGACATCAATGGGCGACGACAAAAATATGTCACCATCGGTCACTGAACTGCGATGTGTAAGGCAAGGGGAAACCAACACATTAATTCCCAAGAACAATCATCAAACATCATGACAGACAAAATCAAGAATGGCCCCAAGTACCGGCGCCTCTTCAATGAGGCAGGGGTGCGAAGAATCTCCGGGTCTGTGATGGTGAACAAGGACACCAACAAACTGAAAATGCTTAGGAAATCAAATACTATTAGAATTGGTACCTGGAATGTCAGAAGCGCTTTTGAGGGGGAAATCCATAATATTGTTCAAGAAACAACTAGACTAAAGGTAGACATCATGGGGATCAGCAAAATGCGATGGCCGGGTTCAGGAAATTGTAATATATTGAATCATGTTGTGTACTACTCTGGCAACGATGACGACCACCACTATAATGGTGTAGGAATAATAGTAACTAAGGAAATTAACGACTCTGTCAAAAAAGTAATAGCGCACTCAGATAGAATTATAATGATACAAATAGAAGCTAACCCATTTAACTTAAACGTTATCCAAGTGTATGCTCCAACTGCGAATAGCGAAGATGAAGAAATAGAAGATCTATCTTGTAAAATTCTTTTAAGGTGCAATATGTTCATTAAGTTTTAGTTTAACTATTTTGCGATAGTTGACTTGTTCCTTAAGTTTTAGTTCGCGGTATTTAATTTTTGATAAAGATGGAGTGAAAACTATTTATCCCGAAAGGGTAAAGAAAAATTTTTGTTTAGATGGTTACACGTATCGTTGATCAAAAAATTTAGTATATGCTCAATCAAATCTTGCAAAGCACGATTGCATATAACTGTTGATATAACTTTGTAGCGACAAGTAAACCAACACTTCGAGAGTTGTGCGCTGCAATTAGAGTCAGTTTCTAGGGATGAGATTCAAAGTCGAGCTAACTACTATGAAGATAAGTTGCAACTATCGTAACTGTGTCAGTCAAAGGATATTAATGGTGAGGTGTTCAAGAAGCAACTTCCACAATGGTTAAATGGTTTTATGGTAAGTGAAAGTGAAGCAAATTAATGCTCCTGCAGTGCCTCAAGGATTGATGAATATAATTCGTAGTCTTATAAGATGTACAATCAATGGCGGACAAAATAGACAATTTACTGGCTGACAAAGTATCAAGTCGAATATTAATAATTTGGCAAAAAATCAATTTATAGATATGAAGTACAAAATATTTAATGTCTAAACCGGCCTATTACAAAAGGTAATGCAATCTAATTGATTTACTTGATGGCTGAATAATTTTCAACGATCAATTACTTTAATTGCTTATTTGCAACAAATATTTGATTGGTTCAAATAAATTTTTATAGCTTTGTGGGAATCCATAATTAAATAATGATATTTAGATACAGAGTGAATTGGGGCATTGGTTCATTGTCGGAACTTTCAAATCAGGACGCAATTGTATACCATATTGAAAAAATTTGAAGGTGTCCATTCTATGTTGTATGCTCTTCTTCCAATAAGAGGAATCAACATATAAACTCCATGGTTGACATGATAAAAGATTTAGGCTTAGACTGCAGCCAAAGAGGAATATCGGAAGCGTATCATTTACTGAAGCGTTAATCAAGCTGTATGGCTCCAATAATGGAAGACTTAAAATTAGAAGATATATGAACAGCGATTGAAGAGATTAAAATCTGTTGGGAATATGACAACGAGACAAATTCGGCATGAATGTCAGGAATGTGATCATGGTTTTGTACGCATCGCTGATTTGGATGAAGTAGTTGACGAACTTTCAGCGGAATTCCCAAACGAATTACAAGAACTCCTGCAATGGTTCGAGGGCAATTATATCGGACGTCCCAATCGCAGGATTTCATCCCGAAATATGGCCAGTCGGACAAAGTCATATCCGAAACGTCATACCAATAACATGCAGAAGCCGCGCACCGGAGACTACAGTGTGAATTATCGATGGACCATCCGACACATCCGATACATTAAAAACATTCAATGTGGTCGCGATGTATTTTATGAAAACTTAAAAATATATTCAAGCAGATATTAGGATTAAAAACATTGTAACTGAATGTGGCACTACCCGTACTTTTGTAAAATATTTTAATTCAATTGCTCCCAATTACGAAACAGCAACATACGGTCCGAGCAGTAAATATATAAATAAATAAATGAGGGGGGTACTTGGGAAATATTCGAAGTTAATAAAATTTGGTATATTATTTGTGAGTACTCTGTAGAGTAGAATCTGAGTTTTCAAACTCGAGGGCCCGTAACTTGGAGGAGCGAAACCCCTTGAAATTTTCGGAATCTTTTCAGATTTTCGTCTATAACTTCTACACCATGCGTTTTCAGCGGAATACACTTATTTATAAAGTTCAAGAGCATTAAATTTTATTCAGATTTCACTGGCCAAAAGTATTTTTTGACCAAATAGTTACCGAAATACAGTGGTTCAAAGATACAACAAATTTCTCAAATTATCAAAAATAGTAGAAAATGTAGGTTTTTGCCTTACAACGTTCATTTTTAAACATTTATATGTAAATTATGTTAGGTGTAGAACTTTCCACCTTCTTCAGGTAGGGGTATTGTTAGGGGAGTCATTATAGTGGAATGACCTCGCGTAACCCCTTCCTCAGGTAACAGGATCAGTTTCAGGTGTTAGGAAAGAGTAAAAGGCCGATCTCTCATGACCCCTCCATTCGCTCATAAATAATCTCTTAACTATCCTTCTTTTACGTTCCTGAAGTAGGGGTTCTTTTCAGTTCAGTTTCGTTGTAGCTGTTCGAAGTGAATGTTCATTGGCGAGTTCTTATTTGAAAGATATTACAACGCAATTTTCTTGGAATTGCTCTAATTTAAATTATTTTCGTGGTGGTGCTGGGTTAATATAACATCTTCAGTAGTGTTAGCACGGTGTTTCATATGCGAAGAAAGTTTGGCAGAACGTAAAGTGACTGTAGTTAAAAAGAGAAGAGTTGCTGCGCTTCTTGCCTCCAGTGTTAAACGCAAAAAGGTTGAACATCAAGTCATACATACAGTAAAAACTTGCAAACTAGCTAAACGAAGATTAAAATGCAAATTATGACGGAAGACATCTGATCAGCGGACCTTCCAACCCCCCCCTCCCAATCCACCTGCCTGTTGGACTAACTAAAAAATGTTTTGCGTATTTGTATAAAAAATATTCCATTTTTTGTTTTTTTTATTAATTTTGTTCACTGAAAATACGTATTTTCCTTCCATTCTTAGTATTGCTCTTTCCTATAATCTTATATTTTGCAGTCTAATGTCCCCGCGTTCTATTGCCCTCGCGCTCTAAAGGCTGCGCTTCAATATCCCATCCCAATTTTTTCGACTTTACCAGGTTTAAAATAATCTTAACTCTAGCAAACACCAGGCCACTTCTATGTCGCAATTTAGGCAAATCGTTAAGCTTATAATGATTTGAAAAACCGGCGACCTTGAACCCTTTATAATTTTTACAAGTTTTCACAAGGACAATTTTTCTGGATACCACTTCTACGAAGATTAGCTTTCTGATCTCAATATTGATTTTCTTCATTGCTTCTCATTTGACGGCTGTTGTTAAGCAATAGATGCGATCAATCAGTGCGAACAGTCCTTATCAATTCCACAAACCATTCTCGTATTTTACAAGCCGACTTTCATTAACAAGTTTTCCAGAACCGGAACATCCAATTAAAATAAGTCTGTCTGTCAATTTTTCGATTATAGAAAGATTGCGTCCTTGATTGTTTTCCAAGAGGCTTAGTATGTGAAAGATTTATATAAAATTCATTTTATTGCGAAAAATTACTGGTCCTATATTTATAGGATTTTTGCACATAAAATGCAGTTCTTATGGTCGACAGCTTCATTTAATTTAATTTTTTCCTGATATTGACAAAATAGAAAGTGTATATATTTTTTTAATTTCCGATCATTGAAAAATTCTTATCATAGACAATTACTTCATCTACTTCCGCTACAATTAAGCTTTTCATTTTTTATTTCTAGCTAGAACATCAAGAGATCCCCAGGTGGTAGTAGAAAGTCTAGTTCATATTTGCACTAAGGGTATCTACAAATTAATAAATTAATATTAAATATATCACTGACATTTAATTGGTTCTACGTATACTAAACCGATTCTTACATTCCAATTGATTATGTTCTCTTTACCATTGATTAATTCTTTTCTAGTCATGCTATTAATTTGATAAAATCTTAAAGTGCAAAAGCCTCTATGCGAAAATATACAGTTTATGGTTGAAAAAGTCAAACTCAAATGTTATCTGCTTGGTTGTTAAATGCAAGTAGGCTCTTAAACCTATTAAGATTGGTCGTAAAGTTAGACCATCTTGACAAGGTGCCAGATGTGGTGACCGCATTTTTATACTAAAACAAACCAATTCTGATAATTAAATCTGCTAATGTATTATCTTTTAAATTGAATATGCCAAAAATACCTATGCATGTAACGTTATGAAAACTATAAATAATATTGGAATTTATTCCTGTAAATATTTTCTAAATGTAATAAAAAAAATGTAATAAAAATAGCACTCTATCAATGAATTAAATGAAAAGGAAAGTGATCATCCCTTGACACCACATTAAGATTAAATCATTTAAATTGTTTAAATTATCCTTTAAATTGTTTAAATTATTTTATCTTACATTACTAATTCTAAACTGGAAGAAGTTCTAAATATTTTACTGATTGTCGAGATTAGAACAAATTAAAGGTAAATAACAAGATGATTCTATAGATTTCATTGAATGGTGATAAAGAAAAGGATGCAGAGACTGCGAAACCAAAAAAGTCTATGAAGAAGTTCCTTGTAGCAAAGATTAAGATTTCCAATGTGCAAGTGGTAGTTTATTAATTTGTGTCAGCCTGAAATAAGTAGAATAAAGTCAACATATATCCTCATTAAGATTGATTTAAGACAAACCAATTTGATAATTAAATCTGCTAAGGTGTAGGGGTCGCCGAGGGTAGTATCTAGTTCTGAGATTGTCGGACTTTAGAGTCATTTCAGGGCATTGGTCCTCCGGCGATCCCAACTCTCACTTATGGCTCCCCCCCTGGTAACTGTGTCGACACACAGGCGAAACTAAGTGAGGGGTCACAGAAAGCAACTTCCACATATTGGATTTAATGGTTTTAGTGATAATGAAAGTGAGCAGCGCCTTTCATAACTACATGAAGGGAGAATAAGAAATATCAGTACTGCTTCATAGTAGACATCAATGGGCGACGAAAAATATGTCACCATCGGCCACTGAACTGCGATGTGTAAGGCAAGGGAAACCAACACATTAATTCCCAAGAACAATCATCAAACATCATGACAGACAAAATCAAGAATGGCCCAGTACCGGCGCCTCTTCAATGAGGCAGGGTGCGAAGAATCTCCGGGTCTGTGATGGTGAACAAGGACACCAACAAACTGAAAATGCTTAGGAAATCAAATACTATTAGAATTGGTACCTGGAATGTCAGAAGCGCTTTTGAGGGGAATCCATAATATTGTTCAAGAAACAACTAGACTAAAGGTAGACATCATGGGGATCAGCAAAATGCGATGGCCGGGTTCAGGAAATTGTAATATATTGAATCATGTTGTGTACTACTCTGGCAACGATGACGAACACCACTATAATGGTGTAGGAATAATAGTAACTAAGGAAATTAACGACTCTGTCAAAAAGTAATAGCGCACTCAGATAGAATTATAATGATACAAATAGAAGCTAACCCATTTAACTTAAACGTTATCCAAGTGTATGCTCCAACTGCGAATAGCGAAGATGAAGAAATAGAAGATCTATATGAACAGCTTAGAAAGGTCTTAAAATATACGAAATCTAATGACATAACTCTCATAATAGGGATTTTAACGCGAAAGTTGGAAGTCAAAGAGAAGATAACATAATTGGACAGTTCGGATTAGGATCTAGAAATGAAAGAGGAGATAGATTCATACAGTTTTGCCGAGAGGAAGAACTTGTAGTGATGAACACCATGTTCAAGCTCCCACACAGAAGAATATATACATGGAAGGCTCCAGGTGATACGAAAGAAAAATAATACGAAACCAAATTGACTATATCACTATTAATCACCGTTTCCGCAATTGCATAAAATCAGCAAAAACTTATCCCGGAGCAGATGTCGGATCAGACCACAATCCGGTAATATGTAAATGTAAACTAAAACTTAAAAGGGTTACGAGAAAACTAATGAAAAACAACATAATATAAGGGCTCTTTGTGAAGGAGATGTTAAAGAACAAGTTCGAAAATCGTTGGAGGAGAAATTTAAAATGAAAATAATACTACCACTGGATTTAGTAACAAAAACAACTCAACAAAGGAAGTAGTAGAAGAGAGGTGGAACGCTATCAAACAAAATCTGCAAAGTATTATAAAAGAATACGTTCCACAAAAACGAAGAGAGAAGAAAAATGAGTGGATGACAGAAGACATTTTAAAATTAATGGACGAAAGGAGATTAATGAAAAATAAAGATATGAACAAATACAGAGAGATACAACGACAGATACGAGGTGAGATAAGAAAGGCAAAAGAAAAATGGTTGAAAGATAAATGCCAAGAAATAGAACAGCTAGAAAACAAACACGACAGCTTTAATATGCATCGAAAATAAAAGAAGCTGCTGGAATATTTAGAAGAAAACAACGAACAGACTAATAGATAATACAGGACAGGAAATAACAGACATAAGCGAAAAATTAAAAACCTGGAAAGAATACATCGAAAAGTTATTTGCAGACGACCGTCCAGAAAAACACGAAATAAAAGAGGCTAAAACCGGACCTCCTATAACAAAAGATGAAGTTAAGAAAACAATAGAAAAGGCGAAAACCCGGAAAGCAACGGGCCCAGACGAGATACCCACTGAAATTTTAAAACTCCTAAATGAAGATGGAATAAATGCACTCACTAGGTTATTCAATCTAATATACGACACTGGAGAGATCCGACGGACTGGACTAAGTCGACTTTTATAACCATACCAAAGAAAACAACACCGAGACAATGCGAAGACTATAGAACGATAAGTCTGATGAGCTGTGCCCTTAAGATCTTCTTGAAAATTATACACGCCAGGATCTATCAACAATGCGAATCAAAATTGACCGAAACCCAATTCGGGTTTAGAAATGCGTTGGGAACAAGAGAAGCACTATTTGCCTTAAATGTATTGATCCAAAGATGTAGGGACGTAAACTGTGACGTACACTTATGTTTTATAGACTTCAGCAAAGCATTTGACAAAGTAAAACATCATGAACTACTAAAAATATTAGAGAAAACCGGGATAGACGACAAAAACTAGAATAATAGCCAACCTATACTGGAGTCAAAACGCGAATGTAAAATAGAAGATAATACCACCGAAGGAATTCAAATCCTTAGAGGGGTTCGCCAAGGATGCGTGCTTTCACCGACTCTGTTTAATATTTACTCGGAAGAGATGTTCAAAGAAGCATTACATGATGTGAATGAAGGTATATTAATCAATGGTGAACTAATCAACAACATCAGATACGCAGATGACTCTGTAATATTGGCAAGAAACGTAGAAGGTCTACAATTATTAATGGAAAGAATACATATAACATGTGAGAAATACGGAATCACCCTCAACACAAGCAAGACAAAATACATGACAATAACTAAGAACATTACGCTACCAGCAACATTATATATTAATAATACTGAGATAGAAAGGACTAGCAAATACACATATCTGGGAACCAATATAAACGAACAATGGGACCACTCGACAGAAATAAGAACAAGAATAGAAAAGCAAGAGCCGCATTCATTCAAATGAAAAAGTTTTGATCGGTAGAGACCTAAGCCTGCAAACCAAGATTAGAATCCTGAGATGCTATATTTTCTCGACGCTGAGTCATGGACTTTAACAAAAGCATCTATGAGAAGAATACTGGCATTATCGATTTTGAAATGAATGGACTCTACGCGACGTATCTTGAGTTAATATTCCATGGACACTTAACAAAAGAAAGTTATGGATTTTTTATTCGAATTGATAAAATTACAGAAATCTAATATCACAATAATTTATTTTATCTCGCAAGACTAGAATCCCAGTCTAGGACACATAATTGAGAAGGACACAAAGAGAATATAGAAATCTTGCAACTCATTGTTAGAAGAACGATTAATCAGTGATGGGTTTACATGATAGAGGCCTTCAGGATAGGAGTGAGAATATCTTAAGGCTAAAGAACTTGCGGAACATTATGGTTCGATATGTCCACGGTACAAATTATTCCTGGTTAAAGCAGTAGACTAAAGTACAAATTGCAATTGATGATAGCTAACAGTCCGGAGACGGATTTAAAGCACGGGAAGAATGAAGAAGTAAATCTGCTAATTATTATCTTTTAAATTGAATATGCCTAAAAATAGACTGGATATTTTACCATGTAACGTTATGAAAACTATAAATAATATTGGAATTTATTCCTGTAAATATTTTCTAAATGTAATAAAAAATGTAATAAAATAGCACTCTATAAATGAATTAAATGAAAGGAAAGTAATCATCCCTTGACACCACATTAAGATTAAATCATTTAAATTGTTTAAATTATCCTTTAAATTGTTTAAATTATTTTAACTTACATTACTAATTCTAAAGTACTAATTCTAAACTGGAAGAAGTTCTAAATATTTTACTGATTGTCGAGATTAGAAGCAAATTAATAGGTAAATAACAAGATGATTCTATAGATTTCATTGAATGGTGATAAAGAAAAGGATGCAGAGACTGCGAAACCAAAAAAGTCTATGAAGAAGTTCCTTGTAGCAAAGATTAAGATTTCCAATGTGCAAGTGGTAGTTTATTAATTTGTGTCAGCCTGAAATAAGTAGAATAAAGTCAACATATATCCTCATTAAGATTGATTTAAGACAATTTACCAAAGAGATCAAACAGAAGATAGAGCTTTGGTTCCATTTTTTCAACAGTGTGTACAAAAATCTTAAGTTCCGAAATAGTGGCAAGCTTCACTATGCAGTATAGGTAATGAAGAAGGCCTTTTGAGATCGTAAAATGTCCACCAGTTGGAAACTGCCTTAAAGTGATTCAGGCTCTCAAAAACATTGTGGACATGGCAAACTCTCTTCCAAGGTATACAGGTATACGTGATCTATTAAAATTCATAATTCATAACGCTTCTTAAAAAAAAAAATGGTCCCCCAATGTTATAAGGTCGGCTGAAGTACTATCTTGAACTGTTGTATTTCTTGAAAATATTAGTAGATAAATACAGCATAATTCCGTTTCTCATTATAAAATATTTCTTCAAGTATCCATTTTCATACATGGCACCTGACATAAAAATGAATTATAAAGACTAGACTTATCCGTTTGATGGAATTTATTGCCAATGAGGTAGAAGAAAAACAGAAGGTATATTTCGTTCAAGAAGGATTTGATATTACCATTAAGATAGAAGTTGTCAAACAGATTGCTTCAAAGAAGAACAAGAGGGAAAAAACAATAACAAATGAAGCTTTTTGTTAAACGTTGTTAAAATAGTTATCGGAATGAAAGAACAAAATTTGTGCTAGGACACATGGTAGTAAAGATTGCTGTATCACTGCAGTCAAAATAAAAAGAAGCATTGTCAAAACAAAAATGTCGCTTTAATTGTTTGAAAGCTAATTACCAAAGCTAAGTTGTATAAGATCAATTGAAGTATGTATTGTGCTACAAAACATCCTGCTTTGATATGTCCGGAGTTACTTGTCCATTTGTAGGAGACTGGAGAACATTTATCTCGTACTAGTCAAACTTGAAGACACTTGTTATAGAATTAAAGTAGCAAAACATATAAAAGACTGTAATTGTTTTGATACTGAGAGTCAGTGTTCTTATATTTCAAAGAAAACATGCAACTGACATAAGTTACCAGTATTTGGGAAGCAACCGTTACTCACAACTTTTTAGAACAACATAAAAATAATCAGTACAAGCAAATTGCAAATTCATGTGACATTTAAAAATTATTGAAAGAAGTAGATTCATAGTGGTATTTTGTTTGTATCGAGTGGATTATGGCAACAGAGATTTCAGTAAAATGGAATTAGGCCAGCTGCATCAATCAGACGAAAATTGGCGCTTCATGGAAAGTTTCTGATGAAACTGTGTGACAAGTAACATGTCGTTTAGTTGCTATGGAAATTGCTAATGAAATTGTAGTGGATACTAGTAAGTCCTTTTATAATAATGAAGAGATGCCAAATGATGGCATAATTGCATTAGAGTTATAGAGAGTAAAGATCATTGGACTGAATGATCCTTCTAAGACAAAATCAAAAAGAAGAGAAAGAACTTTTAAAGCATATAAATGGGCAGTATTTTAAGTTTCTACCTCTGATTATAGATTAACAATAAAAATGAATAAAAGCAAGTTGTAACACAAAAGAGATTGCATTCTGTAACAAGAAAACTTAGAATATGTATTTATAGAAATGAACAGAAACCTAAAAGAGTATAACATGAAAAGAAATAAATCAAAACTTGGTGATGGTATGGATAAAATAGAACAACACACAAGTCTCCCTAAAAGGACAGTACCTCCAAAATGTTAAAAATTTTCGATATTTAGGAAGCAACAAAAACAAGAGCAGTGACAGAAATATAATAAACAGATTTAAACAGATAAAAGTAGTTTTTAAAAAAGCAATTTAATAATATCTAATAATATTTCACCAAAACCCAAAATGATCTTTAAAGATATTGCTATAGAGTATAGCATCATAGAGGTGCAAAACCTGAATAGTATCGCAAGCAGAAAAAAGAAGATTAAAAGCTTCTGAAATATAGTGCTTCTGACAAATGCCAAAGGTCAGATGTGTAGACTGAGTTAGTAACAGAGAAGTGCTAGCAATAATAAAAGGAAAAAGAAGACATGAAGGCATACCAAAGACAATTATGGAAGGTATGATAGAAGGAAAAAATGCACCAGGAAGGCCAAGATTACAGCAGCGTATGCATCACATAATCAGAGACATTAAATGCCAGACATATATGACTAAAAAGATGAATACGGAATAGACAAAATTTGAAGAAAATCATTCAAACCCCTTTAATTAGTGAGTAGAAAAAGAAAACAGAACAAGATACTAATTGTCAATTTTTATATTGTGCCTCATCAAGCATTATTTAAATAAAGTAGCAGTACAACAAAAATATTTATCGTTAACACTTCATACACAGAATTGGCACCCAAAAATTACTTGCACAAAAAAATAAACATCATACTTAGAGCATTGTTTAAAAACAGAAAGACTTTTTTGACAATCGTTATTAATAAAGAAGAGCAAGAATTCTCGAGATCTCTGTAATGAGAAACGATTAATGGTAATACTACATGATCTACCCGTGTATTCAGCATAAATTGTGGTCGTTTTCCATTGAGAACTCTAACTGACGCCAAGGATGCGTGCTTTCACCGACTCTGTTTAATATTTACTCGGAAGAGATGTTCAAAGAAGCATTACATGATGTGAATGAAGGTATATTAATCAATGGTGAACTAATCAACAACATCAGATACGCAGATGACTCTGTAATATTGGCAAGAAACGTAGAAGGTCTACAATTATTAATGGAAAGAATACATATAACATGTGAGAAATACGGAATCACCCTCAACACAAGCAAGACAAAATACATGACAATAACTAAGAACATTACGCTACCAGCAACATTATATATTAATAATACTGAGATAGAAAGGACTAGCAAATACACATATCTGGGAACCAATATAAACGAACAATGGGACCACTCGACAGAAATAAGAACAAGAATAGAAAAAGCAAGAGCCGCACTCATTCAAATGAAAAAAGTTTTGATCGGTAAAGACCTAAGCCTGCAAACCAAGATTAGAATCCTGAGATGCTATATTTTCTCGACGCTGAGTCATGAACTTTAACAAAAGCATCAGAGAAGAAACTGGAATCATTTGAAATGTGGACCTACCGACGTATCTTGAGAATACCATGGACACTAACAAAGAAGTTATGGAACTAATTGATAAAAAAACAAATCCTAATAACAATAAAATCTCGCAAGCTAGAATATCTAGGACACATAATGAGAAACACAAAGAGATATAGAATCTTGCAACTCATTTTAGAAGGAAAAGTGATGGGAAGAAGAGGCCCAGGAAGGAGGAGAATATCTTGGCTAAAGAACTTGCGGCAATGGTTCGATATGTCCACGGTACAATTATTCCGGAAAGCAGTAGACAAAGTACAAATTGCATTGATGATAGCTAACATCCGGAACGGATAAAGCACGGGAAGAAGAAGAAGAAATCTGCTAATATATTATCTTTTAAATTGAATATGCCTAAAATAGACTGGATATTTTACCTATACATGTAACGTTATGAAAACTATAAATAATATTGGAATTTATTCCTGTAAATATTTTCTAAATGTAATAAAAAAATGTAATAAAAATAGCACTCTATAAATGAATTAAATGAGAAGGAAAGTAATCATCCCTTGACACCACATTAAGATTAAATCATTTAAATTGTTTAAATTATCCTTTAAATTGTTTAAATTATTTTAACTTACATTACTAATTCTAAAGTACTAATTCTAAACTGGAAGAAGTTCTAAATATTTTACTGATTGTCGAGATTAGAGCAAATTATAGGTAAATAACAAGATGATTCTATAGATTTCATTGAATGGTGATAAAGAAAAGGATGCAGAGACTGCAAAACCAAAAAAGTCTATGAAGAAGTTCCTTGTAGCAAAGATTAAGATTTCCAATGTGCAAGTGGTAGTTTATTAATTTGTGTCAGCCTGAAATAAGTAGAATAAAGTCAACATATATCCTCATTAAGATTGATTTAAGACAATTTACCAAAGAGATCAAACAGAAGATAGAGCTTTGGTTCCATTTTTTCAACAGTGTGTACAAAAATCTTAAGTTCCGAAATAGTGGCAAGCTTCACTATGCAGTATAGGTAATGAAGAAGGCCTTTTGAGATCGTAAAATGTTCACCAGTTGGAAACTGCCTTAAAGTGATTCAGGCTCTCAAAAACATTGTGGACATGGCAAACTCTCTTCCAAGGTATACAAGTATGATCTATTAAAATTCATAATTCATAACGCTTCTTAAAAAAAAAAATGGTCCCCCAATGTTATAAGGTCGGCTGAAGTACTATCTTGAACTGTTGTATTTCTTGAAAATATTAGTAGATAAATACAGCATAATTCCGTTTCTCATTATAAAATATTTCTTCAAGTATCCATTTTCATACATGGCACCTGACATAAAAATGAATTATAAAGACTAGACTTATCCGTTTGATGGAATTTATTGCCAATGAGGTAGAAGAAAAACAGAAGGTATATTTCGTTCAAGAAGGATTTGATATTACCATTAAGATAGAAGTTGTCAAACAGATTGCTTCAAAGAAGAACAAGAGGGAAAAAACAATAACAAATGAAGCTTTTTGTTAAACGTTGTTAAAATAGTTATCGGAATGAAAGAACAAAATTTGTGCTAGGACACATGGTAGTAAAGATTGCTGTATCACTGCAGTCAAAATAAAAAGAAGCATTGTCAAAACAAAAATGTCGCTTTAATTGTTTGAAAGCTAATTACCAAAGCTAAGTTGTATAAGATCAATTCGAAGTATGTATTGTGCTACAAAAACATCCTGCTTTGATATGTCCGGAGTTACTTGTCCATTTGTAGGAGACTGGAGAACATTTATCTCGTACTAGTCAAACTTGAAGACACTTGTTATAGAATTAAAGTAGCAAAACATATAAAAGACTGTAATTGCACCTTTTGATACTGAGAGTCAGTGTTCTTATATTTCAAAGAAAACATGCAACTGACATAAGTTACCAGTATTTGGCGAAGCAACCGTTACTCACAACTTTTTAGAACAACATAAAAAATAATCAGTACAAGCAAATTGCAAATTCATGTGACATTTAAAAATTATTGAAAGAAGTAGATTCATAGTGGTATTTTGTTTGTATCGAGTGGATTATGGCAACAGAGATTTCAGTAAAATGGAATTAGGGCCAGCTGCATCAATCAGACGAAAATTAAGCTGCGCTTCATGGAAAGTTTCTGATGAAACTGTGTGACAAGTAACATGTCGTTTAGTTGCTATGGAAATTGCTAATGAAATTGTAGTGGATACTAGTAAGTCCTTTTTATAATAATGAAGAGATGCCAAATGATGGCATAATTGCATTAGAGTTATAGAGAGTAAAGATCATTGGACTGAATGATCCTTCTAAGACAAAATCAAAAAGAAGAGAAAGAACTTTTTAAAGCATATAAATGGGCAGTATTTTAAGTTTCTACCTCTGATTATAGATTAACAATAAAAAATGACATAAAAGCAAGTTGTAACACAAAAGAGATTGCATTCTGTAACAAGAAAACTTAGAATATGTATTTATAGAAATGAACAGAAACCTAAAAGAGTATAACATGAAAAGAAATAAATCAAAAACTATGGTGATGGTATGCGATAAAATAGAACAACACACAAGTCTCCCTAAAAGGACAGTACCTCCAAAATGTTAAAAATTTTCGATATTTAGGAAGCAACAAAAAACAAGAGCAGTGACAGAAATATAATAAACAGATTTAAACAGATAAAAGTAGTTTTTACAAAAAAGCAATTTAATAATATCTAATAATATTTCACCAAAAACCCAAAAATGATCTTTAAAGATATTGCTATAGAGTATAGCATCATAGAGGTGCAAAACCTGAATAGTATTGCAAGCAGAAAAAAGAAGATTAAAAGCTTCTGAAATATAGTGCTTCTGACAAATGCCAAAGGTCAGATGTGTGGACTGAGTTAGTAACAGAGAAGTGCTAGCAATAATAAAAGGAAAAAGAAGACATGAAGGCATACCAAAGACAATTATGGGAGGTATGATAGAAGGAAAAAATGCACCAGGAAGGCCAAGATTACAGCGTATGCATCACATAATCAGAGACATTAAATGCCAGACATATATGCCTAAAAAGATGAATACGGAATAGTCGAAATTTAAAGAAAATCATTCAAACCCCTTTAATTAGTGAGTAGAAAAAGAGAACAGAACAAGATACTAATTGTCACTTTTTATATTGTGCCTCATTAAGCAATATTTAAATAAAGTAGCAGTACAACAAAAACATTTATCGTTAACACTTCATACACAGAAATGGCACCCAAAAATTACTTGCACAAAAAAATAAACATCATAAACTTAATTTCAGACATCATACTTAGAGCATTGTTTAAAAACAGAAAGGCTTTTTTGACAATAGTTATTAATAAAGAAGAGCAAGAATTCTCGAGATTTCTGTAATGAGAAACGATTAAAGGTAATACTACAGTGATCTACCTGTGTATTCAGCATAAATTGTGGTCGTTTTCCATTGAGAACTCTAACTGAAAATCATCCTTATTAAGTGCAAGACTAATGAATTAATAGAACTAAAGCATTCATCCGATGGATAACAAGATGGACTTGCCATAGAAACAGTTCTTCGATAAACAAAATGAAGTATTATTCCAATGACTTAACAAATTTCTGAACCCCTTAATTTATCTTTTTCCAATGACGCTAATATCAAAATTAATTCTGTAACAACTTTAGTGGATCAAAAGAGATTGGCAGTAAATGAAGATTCGGAAGAATTTCATTGAAGAAAACACTAATTGGCAAGAATGAATATAATGTTATAGTGTACATTTGTTGCAATGATAAAATATAAAGTTGAACTTATTACAAGCTGTAGCTAGAGTTGCACTCCCGAACTTGGAAATCATTCCCAAATTTGAGCTTATGGCTTGTGCACTACAGTTTAACTTACCCACATTAAGCTTGGGCAATATTCTAAGGTTATTCTAGATAAAGACCATGACTCTGTTTACATGAAAATGTAAGAACAGCAACTGGGAGTCTTTCACAAAAAATTGATTGCATTTATAAATAGGGTTGCAATATCAACAAACTTCAGATTGCTGATTCACTTGAAGATTTAGTCAATATTGAACTTGACAAATGACAAATTATTATGAAAAAATATTATAGCTGTCAAAATATGTACAATTTGTAAATTGAAGAGATACCACCCCTAAAGGAATAATTATTGATGGATGACATAGAGTGAATCTTAGTACATTTTCCACTGATAAAAATAACTCTAGAGCAAAGCGATGACATTACAAATTTTATTTAATCTGTGCTATTTCTTTCAAAATATCATACTGTTAAATCAACTGATATACATTTGAAACATTTAGAAAAAATATTCTATTCTACAAACTACAAAGACTGTTTCCAGAATACCTCATAGTTGTATTTGTCGTTGGATTTTCTCAGCAAAATTAGTAGTGGTTTCTCTAAAGCTCATGTGTAAGATGCAGCTGTTTCTAAAATTGTAGGATCGACCTGGATTGTTCTCCACAGGTACCTGGTGTATCATGCCATTCACTTTGAATTAGCCATATGTGACATAGATGCGTTTCTACAATCATTCTAAAATTTTGTCTCAAGACGAAAACACGCATTTTATCTATACTAATTTTCGTAAAGTTTAAATCTTTTCAGGTCATTAAATTAGGGGGGTTTACAGACTTCAAGAAAGTATTTGACAGTGTTTATATAAATAAGTTAAGAAGTATCAAACGGGTACCAAGCTTCAGCAAAATTAATACATACAATCAAAGTGATTTTAACTAATAATCAATTAAAATTAAGAACATTAATAGGGATTACAGAAAAATTAATATTACATCAAGAGAAAAAAAGATGCTATCAGACTTTACATGAAAAAAATAGTAGGTACAGGCGCGTAGGAAATTTGTTATTCAGTTTTGTGCTTATGAAGATGACAATAGTCAATTCTGCTATGGGAGAACTGCAGAAAGGGATACCAAAAAATAGAACAGGAAGAAATGGAAATAAAACTGTGTTTCAATCAAAACAAGACAAAACAAATATATAAAATGCACAAAAATGGGCTTCTACGACATAAAGAAAAAATATATTATATAAAAACAAAATGAGATCAGTAACAACCTATAAAGTAAAGACAGACGTTAAATAAGACAAATATTGTGCAAAATAAAATATAGACAAGTAACCCCTCCCCATTTAATATAGAATTTGTTAAAAGTTCTCACATGTGGATATGAGACACTCTTTGTTCTACTGCTTACATTGTCACTTACTACTGTAGTAGATACTCAAAAATTAATTTTGTCCAAGCACATGGAAAACAGTTACCTTAAACAGAAACTGCAGAATTATTAAGGATTACCAAAGAGTTGGTGATGAATATTTTAAAAGAACTTAAAGAAAAGTTAGCAAAAAAAATTCCAATAATAGTCAGACCACAAACTGATACTGGTAAGAGTCCACATAATTTATAAATTTTATAAAAAACAAGATCTAGAGTGATAAAACAGTCAATATAACATTATCATCTTCTTTTGTATGCGCATTTCTGCTCGCTTTATTTTATACTTTATAGGACGTCTTTTAATCTTTCGTGTGGGGATTTAATATCGTGCATTAATATCGGTCTTGTTGTTTTATATGCACCAACTTTTATGTATTTAGATATTTGCTACTCCATAAATTTTGGTTAAAGCATTCTCTTACACTGTGTACTTTTGTAATTTGTCTCACAATTACTTTATTTAACATTTCCATTTCTATTTATTTATACATTTAGATAGATCATTTCCAGCGTTTGTTTCTTGTCTGGCAGGTTTCTTACTTATAGTCACTGCTTTTGTCTCCTTTGTTGAAATATGCATATTATACTTTTTACATTCTGCATTAAATTTATCAAGAACATCTTTGTGATTGATCATTTTTTCTACTAGAATGGTATCATCTGCATATATCAGCTTTACTTGTCCCCAGTGTATATCCACCAAAGCTATTAATGATCTCATCCATTATTAAGTTAAATAGCTATTAACGTATTAAGTCCCATTAGGCGCTACAATCATTGTACAAAATTCCTTCACAACTTTCATTTGCAGTATGTTGTCTGTGCATGTCTTTTGTTGTTTCTATAATGTTGCCATTGTCAGCAAATTTCTAATACAGAAATACAGAAATACAGATCTATGTTAAATTTTATGGCTGCCTTGATTAACAGTCTCATTATAAATATCACATAATTACATACTTGTCCTTAGCGGAATCTCAGTTGTTTGTTTCGTACAGAGATGATGTTCCCTAAATTTGATATTAGTATAATTTTTAGGAGCTTTAGTATCATAGGAACAAGACTTATACCTCTAAATTATTTGGAATTCTTCAGACTCCTTTTTTGTATGTTGAAATAAGGATGCTTATCTTCCATTCATGGTATGATTTTCGATGATTTTCTGGAAAAGTAGTCCAATTTTCCTCTCAAGTTTTCCCTTCATGTTTTATGTTTGTTATAGATTTTGTTTTCACTTGGAGATTAGTATCCATTTCACTTTCAAAGAGTAAACATATTTGACAATGCTCTATTATCTCGATAAGTGCAATGTGATGTGATAAGAAAAGTGATGTGTTTAAAAATAAATCAACTCAATAAAAATTCATAGTAATAAAATAATTTCTCTTATTTGTGAGCCAAGTAATACAAATTATTGGTAACAAGTATTAAACATTTAAAAATGTTCCCTTCGGGGAAGTTAGGAGGTTTTGATATCAATGGGCAACAAATATATGTACAGGGTCAACCAATACCAAATAATCAAATCCCACAGCTACAAATGACTCTACAACAAAATAACTTTATACAGAATTATCCACATACTAAAACTCAAACGACCCAAGTGCAAATGTCCTAGCCACAACCACTACAAACATCAACATACCCCTCTCAACAACATCCCCTTCCTATAAATCCTGCATACAATTAACAAACCAGACAACAAACATCAAATTCTCTACCAAATACGAACCAAACAATCATACAGAATTCCCTTCACATTAGATGAAGAAACAGAAATGGACGATGATTCTACTCAAGGCAGTTCAGTACCTGGCAATTAGCTAAAGGGACAAAACGAAGGAAACATGCTAAAAATATACCAAAAAGCAATAAAATCCAAGAATCCAAAATAAAAACTAATAACAACTATTCACTACTTACAAATGAAGACAGTAATAAAGACAAGTTGTAACCAAAAACGACATAAAACCACCGCCAATTTTCATACACAATGTCATAAATTACCCAAAAATAATGAACGGCTAACAGAAATGGTTACTATAGAAGAATACACCACCAGATCAATGGCAAATAACATTATTAAAATAAATTGCAAATCAATGGACACATACAGAAAAATGGTAAAATACCTAAAAGACAAGAATGTTAACTACCACTCCTACCAATTAAAAAATGACCGTGCCTACAGAGTTGTCATAAAACATCTTCACCATATTGTAAAGTTACAAGACATAAAGGATGAATTAACTGCCAAAGGCCACGTAGCCAGAAACATAATTAGTGCGAAAAAGTATCAAACTAAAGAACCTCTAAATTTGTTCTTCGTTGATTTAGAACCTTCAGACAACAACAAGGATGTATACAACATAAAAGCTCTACAAAACAAAATAGTTGTAATAGAACCCCAACAAACCCAAAACCATAACTCAATGCACCAGATGCCAACTATATGGCCATTCAAAGAGCTACTGCAACAGAACCTACCTCTGCGTAAAATGTGGGGGCCAACACAACAAAACAGCTTGCAAAAAGAGTAAAGACAATCCTGCTACGTGTGCGCTATGTGGCTGTAGCTACTATCATAATCTCACTAAAAAAAAAAAAAAAGACCTCAATACACCCAAAACATCAACAGTAATGTACCTCATATACAATCACTTCCTACAGACCTTTTGAATAACACCACAAGCTATGCTAACGCAGTTAAAAGTGATAATAATGCGACACAAGATGTACCACTTTTTAAATTCTTAGATTAATTCAGACGAATATTTAACCAACTCATGCAACAAAACAGCTCAGTACTATTTATGCTATCCATGCTTGTCAGAAACTAAAGTAATGGCTAACTTTTTAAGAATAGCACTCTGGAACGCAAACGTACTAATCCAGCACAAAGACGAGGTAATACTCTTTCTCAAAGAACATCTTGATATCCTACTTAAAACAAAACTCATTTTACAGCAGAAAGCTATCTTAATATTCTTAACTGCAAACTGTACCACTCAAACCATCCAGATGGAACCACACACAGAGGAAGTGTTATCCTTATTAGACAATCGATAAACCATTATCAATTAACTATGAGAAAAATCAACTACAAGGCACTTCAGTTACAGTCCAAACATTCCCCTACAAACTCACAGTTTCAGTGGTATATTGCCCACCTAGGCATAAAAAAAAAGATTTTAACCTGTTTTTCCAAACTCTTGGTTAAAAATTTCTCGCTGGAGGAGATTATAATAGCAAGAATACCCTATGGGGCTTGCGGCTCACTACAGCAAAAGGAAGAGAACTGGCTAAACAGATGCAGGATTGTAATTACTCATTCATATCTACAGGTATGCCAACATACTGGCAAACTGATCTAGCAAAACTATTAGACCTTTTAGCTTTTTTTGTAACAAAAGGACTCCTACCAGTTTATACAAATGTAAGTCCTAACTATGACCTATCGTCTGACCATTCCCCAGTGACAGCATCTATTTGCTCAACAATTCTTCCAAAACAACAAGATATAAAACTCCATAATCATAAAACTTACTGGAATGAGTTCAGGACCATACTTACGAACAGAATAAACCTAAAACTAAAATTGCTAACACCGGATGATCTGGATTCAACAATGGCCAAACTGATACACCTATTACAAGAAGCTGCACTACAATCCACACTACCTCAACATCCACAAGAATACGTCAATGATCTTCCGTTAGAAATTAAACAACTTGTAAAAGAAAAAAAGGAAAGCTAGAGCAATTTGGCATCGTACGCGAATCTCAGGCGACAAAACCAAATTTAACCATCTAACAAACAAACTGAAAACTAAACTTAAGCAAATGAGAGAAGAATCTTTTAAAGAATACTTGAACAACCTAAACAGATATGATCAATCAATATGGACACTTGTTAAAAATGAAAGAAAACCCAAAGCATCCATACCACCTATTAGACAAACAACTCCACACTTAGGGCCATGGACAAAGAGTGACGCAGAAAAATCCGAATTATTTGCACAAAATTTTTCTAATATGTCTACTCGGCACACCGACGACGTAGACCACGAAATGGAACAAAACCTCGTCTGAATTACAGAAACACGACAACAAATAACACTTACTATTCCAAGAGAAATACAAAAAGAGACCAAACTTTTAGGACTCAAAAAAGCTCCTGGAATAGACAAAATCACACCAAAAATGTTAAAAGAGCTTCCTAAAAAAACACTAGTGCTACTAACATACATATTCAATGGAAGCCAATATTGGCAAAGCACTTGAAATTGTCAGAAATAATGACCATAGTCAAACCAGGGAAAGAACCTTCAGATGCTAATTCTTAGCGTCCTGTAAATCTTCTCTCAGTGATTTCTAAAGTATTCGAAAAGCTTCTATTACATAGAATCAAAATTGACTTGCCAGCAGACTTGATACTACACCATCAATTTGTATTTCGGCCAGGACATTCAACAATACAACAGATCCATCAATTAACTGATCTCATTGAAAAAGCCTTTGAGGACAGATACTGCTGTTCAGCAGTATTCCTCGACGTAACCCAGGCTTTTGACCGAGTCTGGCATACTGGTCTCCTCTCTAAAGTCAAGCAAATCCTTCTTTATTACTTTACCCTTCTCCAATCTTATCTTAACGACCGACAGTCAAAGTCAAAGTTAAAGTAGGGAATGAAAGATCAAAATTGCATCCAATCAAGGGGTACCACAGGGCAGTGTCTTGGGTCGAGTGCTCTATGTTCTCTTCACGTCAGACATACCAACCTCTAAGAACACAACAATTGGTACATTCGCTGATGATACCGCCTTATTATTAGTAAATCCTGATCCTCAACAAGCAGTACTAGACTTACAAGACCACCTCAACATACTACAAAATTGGGTTAACAAATGGAAAATAAAAATAAATGAAAGCAAATCGAGTCATATCACGTTCATTCTATGAAAAACCCCAACCCCTGATGTATATCTTAACAACGTTCTAATACCCAAGTAAGTCGAAGTAAAATACTTAGCAATGACCATGGATTGGTTACTAGGAAGAAAATTGAATTTAGCTATAGAAAACAAAATCCTGATTTATAAAACCATAATCATACCAATTTGGTCTTACGGTATAGAACTCTAGGGATGTACCAACAACACAAACGTTTCCATAATCCAAAGATGCCAGTCCAAATTGTTGAGATCAATACTAGATGCCCTGTGGTTTCCAATAACACCATACATAATGACCTTAAAATCAAATTTGTGAATGAAGTCATTCCTCAGAAAAGCTCTATCCACCATGCTCGACTTGAATTCCACAACAATCCACTCATAGAACCCCTACTCCTAAGAAAAGATAACAAACTACTCAAGAAAAAACAGCCAATCGACTTGCTGTAAGAACCTGAGGTGTCGCCGATGGACAAAACCTCATCATGCCATCCCTCGATATTCATAAGATTAGCTTATAGAATTATTGTATTCTGATTGCTGATTAAATTACAAGTAAAAAAAACTTGGATATTTGCAATTTTTTGGTCTCTTTATTACATTTAGTATTTCTGTTTCAGTATAATTGAGAATCAGATATTCATTATTATTATTTTTTGTCCTGCAACAGTAATTTATTCGTTCTCTATTACTTTATGTCTCCGTTATTTAGTTTTACAATTTGGGTTTTTATTACTTATTATGCAAAACTTTCTTAGTATTTTTTTTATTTTTTCTTATTTACTTTCATGCTAAACCAGTGTGTACTTCTTGTATTTTCGCTGCTGTTTATAATTATTTACTTTCCTTTTGCCTAGTATTTCCTTTGCCACCTGTAAATAGTCTTTTTTTAAATATATACTACATTTCATTTATTGTTTACCATTACAATATAAATCAATTAAAAAATTCAATAAGGAATAAATAAACAAAAATGGAACTTGTAACAAAAGAGAATAATATAAAACTTAATGAATAAAAATAAAAAGTAATTTAATAAAATAAAAGAAGCAGAGAAAAGAAAGACTGATATCAGAAGCAAAAACTATAAAACATTGTGGCAGACTAAAAATATAATAAAAAAGGCTTGTACTTTATAAAACAAAAAAATCACAGAGAAACACCAAACTTATACCCATATAAGAAACTCTAAAGTCATATTGAGTAATGTTTACTAAAAAATAAATAATTAAATGGCAAATTGTATATATGCAGCACATAATATTTGAAAAGTCTATGCAACACGAAATCAAAAATAGTACAAACTACAAAATAAAAAATAGACACCATGATATGGTGAAATATGCACACAAAATATATATAAATTTATGAAATGAGAGAAATCAAGAAAAGATAAAAAGTATTAAAAATTATTAAAATGTAGAAAAGCATTGGGCCCAGATTAACATATTAAATAAATTTATAAAGTAATGAAGTAACCAATTAAATCATTGCAAAAGATACAAAAATGCTAGAAGAATAAATCAATCTTTCCTGAAAAATTAGAACCATAGGTGAAAAGTACGAGTAAAATAACAAGGCATCTGACAGATGTAATAATCACATTGCAAGAAAAAAAACAACAAAAAAACTGGACTCGTTTACAAAACACAAACACAATTAGAAATCTTAACGGATGCCAGCATTAGAAAGCACATTTGTAACAACATTGGCATCGAGTATTGAGTATTAGGATTTATCGAGTTCCATACTATTTAACTTAATCGGGGGATAATTATACAGAACATTAATAAAGATTGTACTAAATGGCACAAAACAAATAAGAATTGTTTGTTACACAAACGATGCAATACTTTTTGCTCTCTGTCAAGTTAACGCATTCACTCTTTTAGCCCTTTTCGTTGTGCTCTACTAAAATAAAGCACATAAAACTTTTAACAACTCTCCTCAATTTTAATTTTAATTTAGCACACCTAATTTAAAAACATTTAAAAATGTGTATTCATACAGTAAATAATTAAATAGAGCACCTTATGTAAGTTAAAAAATTCTATCAGGATAACTGCATCCTGGGTGGATTGTGCAGCATATCTTCGGCTTGCCAAAGAGTGACTTCGAAACATGGTGATACGGTGCTGTGCAAGCGCATTCGTTAGCTCGCATGGCATGGGTTCAATCCAGAAGAAATCATGATCGAGCGCGACGTTAGCGTCTATCCGAGAGTTGGGATTTAATGCCAACATCTTATCCAGCAGATCACATGCGAGGCTGTCCTTTACGTACGGACCAAGGCGTTCATGAACCTGGTGGTAAAGTAAACAAACAATAAAAATGTTTAAAAAATTGGAACCACTTGCCTTGCGTGTGCATTGCTGCGGAAGCTGAACCTTCCTGTAGAGATCAAGGTCGACTACCTCGGGCCACACTTCTGGTGTAATAGATCCGCACAACTGAGTGATCAGCATCAGTTGGCTCTGCTCGGTATTGCCTGCCATAATCGGAGTTCTTGTCCACATCTCGCCCATAATGCAGCCCGCACTCCAAATATCCACCGATGGGCCATAGGTGTGCAGCCCTAGCAGCAACTCTGGAGGGCGATACCATAACGTTACCACTTTGGTTGAAAACCTTCAAGGTGGTGCCGGAAAAATAAAAATATTTAAGCAAATATCGATATGTTTCAACCTGCTCTGCTCTACAATCTCAGCGGAACTAAACGTGCGACACAGCCCAAAGTCGGCCAGCTTCAAGACGCCGTTCCACGTTATGAGCACGTTAGCGCTCTTCACATCTCTATGCAAGATTTTATTCATGTGAATGTAGTATAAGCTGTTGAGCAACTGCTTCATGACGTTTTTTATTTCCCCTAAAGTAAACCTGACGGCGACGTTGGCGATCACGCTTGCCAGAACAAACTCGCAGAAGTCGAAAATTAGGTAAAACGACGACAAGCATTTGCTCCTTTCGCAGCAGACCTCGATCAGGTTGACTATGTTGCTGTGATTTAACTTCTGCAGCACGCGCACTTCACGCAGGGCTGTTATCGGGAACTGTAACATTGATCACTTATTAGCTGGGATTGAAGAGAAGTACACAATCTTTGCATTTACCCCTTCTTGTTCATTGTGAATTAAAATTTTCTTCATGGCTACAAATTTAGCAGGATTGGATTTATCTTTTCCTTTAAATACCTCCCTGAAACAAACAATAGTCTTATGATTTGTATATAAAAAATTAATTGGATCGTTAATTTATTTTTTTTAAATTTCTTTGCTAGATTTATAAGAGATCTAAGTATTGCAATGTGTTTATAGAGAAGATAAGTGGGAGAAATAAATAAAGAGTAATGGAATTAGAAAGAAAAACTATCATAATTTATAGAATTTGTGTCTGCACACAAAAAAAATAGATAGCGTTATTAAAATCAATTAAAACTCGTTAAAAAAATTTGGTGTGAACATCACACGACTTTCTTTATCCTATTATTTGGGTAATTCTGGCAAAAATCCTGGGCTTCAATTTTTTTTTCGAGTTCCTATTTTACCAACTTTTACTTTAAATTCACGTTTATCTCGTGATATCAAATCATTTTTTTATTCTCATGAAATTTTTGTATCTTCAACCGTTTAAATTCGCGACCGATTTTGCGACCTTCTGACCAAACGGCTTGGCCGATTTTTACCAAAAGTTTCGCACTGCGTCCCCTACCTACAAGTAACTTGCATACCAAATTTCAAGTCTCTCGCTCTTACTGTTCTTGAGATATCCTGTTTACTGACAGAGTGACAGACAGACAGACACACACACTTATTTGAGTAAACCAAAGATATTATTTAATAACTTAATGGACTTTTTACGATATGTAATATATGGTAAAAAGCTCAATAATTTCTTTCAACCTCAGCTTCCCTTGGCATGATAGTTTCATTATTTTAGGCTTTCAAAAGTGTAATGTATCCCCCCACCCTCTTGCAATAAATAATTGATTTTATGTGGAGTTTGCTTTTCGAAAAGTGTCATTCCATTTTTGGCGTTACCAAAAATTCCGCAGCTGTTACATAGATATATAAAAAATTGCTGCGCTAATTAACACCTTGTGACTTTTTTCTTTGGTGTTTTGTAAACTCCCCATTTATGCCAGCAAACCAATAATTTTTACTGAGTCACGTCTGTTTCTAAGTACCTCATGCACCAACATATAAATATATGAAATGAGAGAAATCAAGAAAAGATAAAAAGTATTAAAAATTATTAAAATGTAGAAAAGCATTGGGCCCAGATTAACATATTAAATAAATTTATAAAGTAATGAAGTAACCAATTAAATCATTGCAAAAGATACAAAAATGCTAGAAGAGTAAATCAATCTCTCCTGAAAAATTAGAACCATAGGTGAAAAGTACGAGTAAAATAACAAGGCTCCTGACAGATGTAATAATCACATTGCAAGAAAAAAAACAACAAAAAAACTGGACTCGTTTACAAAACACAAACACAATTAGAAATCTTAACGGAGGCCAGCATTAGAAAGCACATTTGTAACAACATTGGCATCGAGTATTGAGTGTTAGGATTTATCGAGGTCCATACTATTTAACTTAATCAGGGGATAATTATACAGAACTTTAATAAAGATTGTACTAAATGGCACAAAACAAATAAGAATTGTTTGCTACACAAACGATGCAATACTTTTTGCTCTCTGTCAAGTTAATGCATTCACTCTTTTAGCCCTTTTCGTTGTGCTCCACTAAAATAAAGCACATAAAACTTTTAACAACTCTCCTCAATTTTAATTTTAATTTAGCACACCTAATTTAAAAACATTTAAAAATGTGTATTCATACAGTAAATAATTAAATAGAGCACCTTATGTAAGTTAAAAAATTCTATCAGGATAACTGCATCCTGGGGTGGATTGTGCAGCATATCTTCGGCTTGCCAAAGAGTGACTTCGAAACATGGTGATACGGTGCTGTGCAAGCGCATTCGTTAGCTCACATGGCATGGGTTCAATCCAGAAGAAATCATGATCGAGCGCGACGTTAGCGTCTATCCGAGAGTTGGGATTTAATGCCAACATCTTATCCAGCAGATCACATGCGAGGCTGTCCTTTACGTACGGACCAAGGCGTTCATGAACCTGGTGGTAAAGTAAACAATAAAAATGTTTAAAAAATTGCAACCACTTGCCTTGCGTGTGCATTGCTGCGGAAGCTGAATCTTCCTGTAGAGATCAAGGTCGACTACCTCGGGCCACACTTCTGGTGTAATAGATCCGCACAACTGAGTGATCAGCATCAGCTGGCTCTGCTCGGTATTGCCTGCCATAATCGGAGTTCTTGTCCACATCTCGCCCATAATGCAGCCCGCACTCCAAATATCCACGGATGGGCCATAGGTGTGCAGCCCTAGCAGCAACTCTGGAGGGCGATACCATAACGTTACCACTTTGGTTGAAAACCTTCAAGGTGGTGCCGGAAAAATAAAAATATTTAAGCAAATATCGATATGTTTCAACCTGCTCTGCTCTACAATCTCAGCGGAACTGAACGTGCGACACAGCCCAAAGTCGGCGAGCTTCAAGACGCCGTTCCACGTTATGAGCACGTTAGCGCTCTTCACATCTCTATGCAAGATTTTATTCATGTGAATGTAGTATAAGCTGTTGAGCAACTGCTTCATGACGTTTTTTATTTCCCCCAAAGTAAACCTGACGGCGACGTTGGCGATCACGCTTGCCAGAACAAACTCGCAGAAGTCGAAAATTAGGTAAAACGACGACAAGCATTTGCTCCTTTCGCAGCAGACCTCGATCAGGTTGACTATGTTGCTGTGGTTTAACTTCTGCAGCACGCGCACTTCACGCAGGGCTGTTATCGGAAACTGTAACATTGATCACTTATTAGCTGGGGTTGAAGAGAAGTACACAATCTTTGTATTTACCCCTTCTTGTTCATTGTGAATTAAAATTTTCTTCATGGCTACAAATTTAGCAGGATTGGATTTATCTTTTCCTTTAAATACCTCCCTGAAAGAAACAATAGTCTTATGATTTGTATATAAAAAATTAATTGGATCGTTAATTTATTTTTTTTAAATTTCTTTGCTAGATTTATAAGAGATCTAAGTATTGCAATGTGTTTATAGAGAAGATAAGTGGGAGAAATAAATAAAGAGTAATGGAATTAGAAAGAAAAACTATCATAATTTATAGAATTTGTGTCTGGACACAAAAAAGAATAGATAGTGTTATTAAAATCAATTAAAACTCGTTAAAAAAATCTGGTGTGAACATCACACGACTTTCTTTATCCTATTATTTGGGTAATTCTGGCAAAAATCTGGCACCATTCTGCATAAAAATGGGCTACACGTAGTCTTTAAGCGTCTGAATGTAGTAGAATTTGCATTCATAATGCATGATCGTAAAATTTTTAAAAAATCTATACAAATAGTAATACCACTGGTTGGACTTTTATTAATACGAGGCGCATTCATAAAGTAAGGGCCGTTTGGTTCAACCTCAGCTTCCCTTGGCATGATAGTTTCATTATTTTAGGCTTTCAAAAGTGTAATGTATCCCCCCACCCTCTTGCAATAAATAATTGATTTTATGTGGAGTTTGCTTTTCGAAAAGTGTCATTCCATTTTTGGCGTTACCAAAAATTCCGCAGCTGTTACATAGATATATAAAAAATTGCTGCGCTAATTAACACCTTGTGACTTTTTTCTTTGGTGTTTTGTAAACTCTCCCATTTATGCCAGCAAACCAATAATTCTTTTACTGAGTCACGTCTGTTTCTAAGTACCTCATGCACCAACAAGCTGTTTCCTCTAAAGCAGAGGCTCCCAAATTTTTTTTTCTTATAGACCACTTTGAAAGTTTTGCTGGTTCCAGTGGACCCCCTGCAGCTACATTTCTACCATATTCCCAAAACTCAAAAAAAATGTGAAGAGTAGATCTAACTATGGAAATTTGCGTTGCGGCTGAGTTATTGGTTAATTAACTAATTGATTGTGCTGTGAGTGGATGTCAAAAAAGTAAAGTTAGCCAATCAAAAAAGTCATTCCATCCAACTTTACTCCTTTGACATCTACCCACAACACAAGAAACCAATCTATTCTCACATATTTTATTTAGAAAACTCTCCATTCGGAGTGCCATATCATATTACATTGTAATATGATAACAGTCGTAATATAATTAAAATAAAATATTAATAACGTAACGTAACTTCTACAATGATAATCACAAAATAGTCGTAATTTTAGTGGGAGGGATGTACTTGATGGATTGACAGCAAATTATCAATATTGGGCTTCAGTTTTGTTAGGAATAACCGCAAAACTCCCCGTTCTGTGATATTCAATCTGCTCCTTTTTTTTGTTGGACGGTTTGTAACGACACTAAAACTTTTCTCGGCAAGATATGACGAGGGAAACGGTATAAAAAGCTTTCTCGCAATTCCCCACAGTCCAGGATATTTTTCGGGTATTTCTGCCTGCAGCCAAAATGTTTGATACCCTCTTTTAAATTTCACCTTCAGTTCCTCATTAGTGCTAAGCTCGCGTAGCTCCTCTTGTAATATCACATTCTCCACTTCCGTTTCATCAAGTGGATTTATGATCCATGGTGGTATTTCCATTGTCAGAATATCTTCAAATCTGATTTTAAAGTCATCAGGCAGGGAAATTAAATGTTGAACGTATGTGTGAATATCCTCATCAAGGCATTCTACCTGTGACAAGTTTGAAAACTGGGAAAATTTGCGCCGACTAATATTTTGCTTCATAAATTTCTATTTTCCAAGAAAAGCTGAAATTACACTCTTTGTTTTTATTAAATTGAGGCTGTCCCATTGTAATTGTAAGTTAATGTCATTAAATTTTTTGAACAAATATTATCTGCCTACATTGATAAGTGAACTCAAGCCAATATTTTAGTTCTTCACTATCGAAACCAGATAAATTTTCGTGGACCCCCGCTTACGAATTGTGAACTCCCATTTTTTTGTCACGCCAACGTAGACCCCCGTCGAATCTCCCGTGGACCCCTGGGGGTCCACCTGGACCACTTTGGGAATCAATGCTCTAAAGGACTGAACGTTATTTTTGAAAATGGCGGCATCACATTATTGGCGGAGGATTAAAACGTTTAGCATTCCTTGTAAAACGGTTTTGTGACAAAAACCAAATATGAAACGCTGCATGGATACATTCGACTCTATATATTCCTGACGATGGGCTCCTTTCCTAATGCTCTTATCAATTACCCGAATAATAAAATTCTTAAAAATGTCTCCATGGAGCATACAATTAAGAACTTTAGAAGCTTATCAGAAGCTACAACTGTATTTTCATCAACCTTGTCAGCACACAAATAAAACTGAAAATAGTTGATACGCCAGGCCGTGCGCAACGGTTTCTCTACACTGAATAGTGCATAAGTCTTAAACGCAACCGACAATTCACTATGAAAATTAATCAAGATTCTGCGCAATTGTCCCTCCTCCGTACCATCTATTCAAAGAAAAAACAGTGGCGCCCCTATCGATACAGATACAGTCGAGGACTTTGTTGATTGTTCAGAGCGTCAATCCCCAACTATGTTAATGCTGAATCTCGACTACACTGGCCACTAAGACGGGAAGAGACCAAGATAACTCTAAACACTCCATCTTATAAAGACACAAAAGCAGTTGTGTGTTTCATTACCATCACTAAAGCTCTGGAAAATTATGACGGTCATTATGTTTTCTATGCCGTTTCTCCAAAACTACCACTGGAACAGCCTCTTGCTGGTTCTGAGCAAGTGGATATACCAGATGAAACAAAAATATCTAAAAGTAACATTTAAAAACCTCAAGATAATCCCATAAGACTGGTGCAGCTGGTGCCTTAGCCACTTCCAATACCCACCAACTCATTCGAACGATTTTAAAAATCTATACAAATAGTAATACCACTGGTTGGACTTTATTAATACGAGGCGCATTCATAAAGTAAGGGCCGTTTGGTCACAGAAAAATGTACTATAAGAAACAAATTTTATTGTCATATTTAGTTAGGTACAATCTTATTTACTTCTCTACATAATCGCCGTTCACTTCTAAGCATTTTTCGTACCGCTGCACCAGCTTCTTTAACCCCTCTGCATAGAAGCTTGCCGCCTGAGAGTTGAACCAGTTGACAACGGCGTTTTTGAGTCCGTCTTCGGTTTCAAAACGTTGTCCACCCAGCCACCGTTTAAAATGCATAAAGGAAGTTGCAGTGCAAGGTCGGGACTGTACGGTGGGTGGTCAAATGTTCCCAACGAAAATCTTGAATTTTCTCAATGGTTTTGGCAGCAGTGTGAGGACGCGCGTTATCGTGGAGGAGGATTATGCCAGATGACAGTTTCCCGCGGCGTTTGTTTTGATCGCACGTCTCAAGTGTTTGAGCGTTTCGAGTACACGTCAGCTGTAATTGTTGTCCCACGTTCCATGAAATCAACCAAAAGAACACCGTCTTTGTCCCAAAAACTGTAGCCATCAATTTTCGACTTGTGTACTGAGTTTGTTTAAACTTTTCGGTTTTGGTGAGGATGAGTGTCGCCACTGCATCGATTGCAGTTTTGTTTCTGGTTGCGTAGGATACCCACGTCGTCCCCAGTAACAATGTGAAAAACAAATCATCTCCATTTTGTTGATAACGCCAAAACTTTCGTCCACTAGACATTCTTTGTTTTGTGGTCGGTGAGCATTTGGTACCCACCTCACACAATTTGCTGTATGCGAGGTTTTCTGTGACAATATTGTAAACAGTAGTGCGTCCAAGTTGAGGAAATTTGTCAGCCAGGCCACTAATCGTCAATCGACGATCAGATGCAGTGCTTGGTCCACTTGTAAAGATTTCATCAGTCTGGATACTGGGCCTGCCCTCCGCTCTTCGTCATGGACATTTGTTCGGCCATTTGTAAAATAACGGCACCATTGTCTAACCTTTCCTTCACTCATAACTGTAGGTCCGTAAACCAGGCATAACTCAGATGAATTTCAGCAGCCGACGATCCTTTTGCACATAAGAAACGAATCACAGAACGCACTTCACACTTGGCGGGATCAACGATTTTCGCGGCCATTGTTCTTTGCATTCACTGACAACAATACAATTTCAGAATCAAAACAAATGACGCTGTAGCTTCGCAATGAGTCAGTAGATGGCGCTGCAGTGGTAAAACTGTCCTTCGAAGCGCCACTATTTATATACATGCAAACGGCCCTTACTTTATGAATGCGCCTCGTATAAATATGTTACCTGGTTCACCAAATTTATCGAGTGGAAGTCGCTTATTTATAAAGTATCCCTATTTTCTTCGGACACAATATACTAAAAATCTACACTATAAGACACAATAAAAGACGTTAAATATATTAATTGTCAGAGTAATCACCCTGGACATTACAAAGACTGCATTGTAGCAAAATAAATTCAAAAATGGTTATTTCCCCCATTAAGACCCAAGCAACCATTTCAGCTAGGTGCATCCTACTAAAAAACAGCAGAACAAAATCAGCCGCAGCAACATTAGCAAAACACAGTATCAAATTTAACATTTAAAATAACAGAATTGAGACAACCATGTACAAAGCGTTATAAAGAATGGACACAATAATAATTTACTCAGCACAGTCATTTTAAATATCGTGGTGGCTAATTTCCTAAACATACCTCATTAAAAAGTCACTGGTCTAGCACAATATTGATAGGTGGTTAAAACATTTATTAAAATGTACATTTATTATTTATTAATATGATGCTCATTCCAGGGTCAGAGTGTACCGTATCAAAACTATTTCATTTATACAACTAATCATTCAGATAAACTGGCATATAAGAAGGAATTGTATAAAGCAAACTAAAGTATCACGACACTCAATACGAAAAACTCACCCAAGAGGTCATTATAGTATCGGCTTAGAATTCACAACTCAATTTCTTAATTAATAAAGGAACTTTGGTGATTACATAGTTATGTAAAAATGAATGTTTTAAGCAATCCCAAATTTACCACACGTAAGGATTTGAATTAATGTCGAATTTCCGAACCAATTAGAGAGGTAAGCAATCTGGGATATACAAGGTAGTTAAGAAGTTTATATTTATAATACAAAATTGTATACATGCATTATTAAACAGAAAAATGAAAACAAATCTTCAAATTCCAATATAAACAATGGTGGCGCCAAACAGTTTCCTCAAATAGCCAGAGATGAAACAGTGTTTTCTCAAGAAAGTTGTATGGAATATTGTTGAGGTCCTCCTTAAATCGTGCCTCTAAGTCTTTCAAATACGGAGCTTTATCATCCTTTACTTAGTTGCACAGGTAAAAATCACAATGAGTGAGATCTGGACACGTAACAAAGTATCAAACTTAAAAAAATATAACAGAATTGAGACAACCATGTCCAAAGCGTTATAAAGAATGGATACCATAATAATTTACTCAGCACAGTAATTTTAAATATCGTGATGGCTAATTTCCTAAACATAGCTCATTAAAAAGTCACTGGTCTAGCACAATATTGATAGTAGGTTAAAACATTTATTAAAATGTACAATATTAATATGATGCTCATTCCAGGATCAGAGTGTACCGCTTCAAAACTATTTCATTTATACAACTAATCATTCAGATAAACTGGCATATAAGAACGGTAATTGTAGTAAAAAGCAAACTAAAGTATCACGACACTCAACAATACGAAAAAAACTCCCTGCAAGAACAAGCATTTCAGTAGCTCCGCCTAATAAAACGTAACTATCTTGGCAATGTAATGTCTCTCAAATTACAGTATCAAAAAGAGCATTATCAGTAATTTTTCAAGACATCATAGCAGGATGAACTGTAATATCAAAAATCAATCATGGAGATTAAGATTCATAGTAACACACGGTAAAGAAATATCCAAAACCGTGACGACCTAAACTATCTGTCAGCGGGTCCTCAGTTTCCCGGAAAATCCTGATCTACTAGATTCCTGTGTTACAAGAAGTAAACTACTTACTAAAAAAACTTACTAAAAGTAATCTTAATGGGTTGTTGCATTATTTCGTGTGGTTTTTTAGATTCAAAATTACGCAGATTAAATTAAATTTTTTGGCAATTTGTTATATAGCATTTGACGAAAGTTCAATGGGATAGGGTATGCAATACGTGTCGCCACATCCAGATAGCGTCACTAAGCCTCTCCTATCCAATTCCGACTCTCACCTCCAAGCGGCCCCTACATTAAGCTAGGAGTGGTGAACCCTGGAAACACAAGCAACGCCTTCAGAAATCAAGTAACTAACTTCGGTGGAAAAAGGGGTCGAGGCTAACGACAGCGGGAGAAATGGTCTTCCAAAAATAGGGTTGGGCAAGGGACTAATTACCTGGGTGTAAAAATCTATATCCCGAAAAAAAGCTATAGTTATGAAAGTTGAAAGTTCAGAAAGCTGGAGTGATCAAAGGAAAAACCCCAGCTGCAAGAAAGAAAAAGAAAAAACAACATAATATTAGCAACATGGAATGTGCTAAGCTTTATAGAATCAAAGCTATGCAAAAATTCAAAAATGAACTAATAATATATAAACAGGGCACTACAAGAAATACGATTGAAAAGAGATAAGAGACTTCAAAGAGTTTACACTTTTCAACAGTGACAATTAAAACAACACGCTAGGTACAGGATTTTTAGTTAAGAAGATAATACAGATTAACAGATTTCAAAGCAATAAACGAACGAATTAGCATACTACGAATGAAAGGCAAGTTCCATAATACCACACGCACCAACAAACAAAGCAAATCCTAGGACACCTCAATGCACAAATAGGTAACGAAATATCATACAATAGGACAACACAGCAAGCATGATATCAGCAATGAAAATGGGCTGGGGCTCAGATTTTGCAATGGGGAAAAATATGAGAATCTCTAGCATGCGACTCATACACAAAGAAAGTTGAGTACATTCTAGTGGAAGAACTAGCAACTAGCTAGATCCTTTCTTCTTCACAGACAGAAGACATGGTTCATGCATTATCGATGTGAGAAGCTATCGGTGAGCAGATTGTAACTTGGACCACATTCTAGTACAAGGAAGACAAAGAATAACAAACCAGAAAAGAAAAACAGAAAACCGACAGCAAACACAGGGTGTACGATAGTGAAAAATGCAAGAAGAAGAAAGTCATCTAAAATCTCAGATTGGCAAAGCATTTCCGACACATTCTTCTTTTCGGGTTTAATCAAGTTTAAAGACGCCAAAGCTGCTCACCCGTCATCGATCAACACACGGCCATAAACAACGTTTTCTTTATCGCATAGTCACCGACGACGAAAAATGGTGCCTTTACGTAAACATGAAGCAGTGCAAAGAATGAATTCCGACAAGCAAGCGTCGCCCCGAACAAAACAAGATTTTCATCCACATGTGGCATCCATGCGCCGAGTTTTTGGACCTTACTCATTGATTGCAAGTGGCGAGCTACTATTGAACGGTTACAATCCATCTGCTTGATCAATTCTCTTGTGGTTTGACGCGGATTTTTGTGGACAAGCTGAGTCAATCGCTCTTCATCAAACGCAGACGGTCGAGTGGTATGAATTTGGTCCGGAGTCCGAAATCTCCGTTTTTGAAACGCAAAACCCAGAGTAGGCCACCTACCAAACATCTGAGCCCAGGTTTGGACCCGGGTCCATTCGCATTGCAGCCAAGCATTATATATTATAATATAATAGACTTAATTATTAAATTCAATAAAACCATGTGAATCTTTCACATTATAATAAAATAAATAATTATATGCTGTCAATAGGCAGCAACGCTCTTACATGATAACACAGTGTACAAAATTTTCTAAACGTCTAATTAGTGACAAAATGAAAAATAGCCCATAAATAAAAAATATATAGAGAGTATTTCTAGGATTCTTCAATTAATTTTACTTTACTTAAGCAGTAAATCTATATTATATATTTTTTAGTTAAGAAGGCACCGCACATGATAAGTTTTGTTTAACGAAATCTTGAAGTAACAGGCGGCTAATTATTCAAGTATTTGAAGAAGTATTTAAATAGCTTTTGAATTTCAAAACCTTAAAAGTCCCAAGCCTATATTTTACTTGATTATTTATAGGAAAGAAATACGATTTCTCTTAATCATTTGAACATAATCCAACCATGAGTAGTTTTTCCTAACAGCGTTTTCGGTCTAAATTAAATGGTTTTTGGCGTTGCAGACCACTGTTTGGCTGACCTGCTATGATAACTCATTTCTTCCCACAGCATGATTACACTAAAATGGTAATTTTTGAATGGTCACGTCCAGTTTGTCAATTTAAACATTGAAAATCTTTACAACGAATATGTTTTTGCCGGTGAACACTACCGACGTTACTCTTTCTTGATATCCAAGGAATGAATATCTTGAATATGTTTTATTTATTGGTAAATGCATAAACCTTTAGAAGATTTTAAGTTTTAGAATGTCTGATATCGCACTCGCTGTTTTTTACCTTGTGGCTTCGCTTTTTGTACCACAGCGACTAAACAATTATCTGAGTTTCGACAGTCACAAATTATACGAGCATTTATGGTAAGCCAATAAAAAAAGTAAAATGAACTTATTTAATAGGTGTACAACTTTGTTTCCGCGGTTTTTCCCGACATTCGAGGTTTTATTGTAAAAAACTGGTTATACATTTACGATTTAAAATATTGTCCATCGCTAGCCACTACTTTCTCCCATCTTTCGGGCAACGTACGAATCTCGCGCTGAAAAAACTGTTAATCTTTTGAGGCAATTCACGTATCGATCCAATGTTTTATTTGTTCATAAGAGCGTCAGTCCTGGTCACCCAGGCCGTGTGCATTGATCGAAACAAGTGATAGTCAGAGGGAGCAATGTCTGGAGAATACGGCGGGTGGAGTAGGACTTCCATTTCAACGTTTCCAAGTATGTTTTGACCGACTTTGCGACATGGGATTGAGCATTGTCATGCTGCAAAATCACTTTATCGTGTCTCTCGTTGTATTGCTGCCGTTTGTCTTTCAATGCTCGGCTTAAAAGCATTAATTGTTTTCGATACAGATCTCCTGTGATTGTTTCAGACGGTTTTAGTGGCTTATAATGCACTACGCCGAGCTGGTCCCAGCAAATACAGAGCATGACCTTGGAGCTGTGAATATTCAGTTTGTCCGTCGATATGGAAGCATGACCGGGAAGTCCCCATGATTTTTTTGCGCTTGGGGTTATCGCAATGAACCCATTTTTCGACCCCAGTCACAATGCGATGCAGAAATCCCTTAAAGCAGCTGTTCGCAAGCAAACAAACGCCGTTTAACATCTATCAGCTTCAATTCATGTGGCACCCAGTTTCCTTGTTTTTGAATCATTCCCGTGGCTTTGAGGCGTTTTGAAATGGCTTGTTGAGTCACTTCTAATAATCCTACCAATTGTTTTTGCGTTTGATACAAGTCTCTATGAAGTAAGACCTCCATTTCTGCATCTTTGAAAGCCTTTCCTCTTCTACCGCCATGCCGGTCTTCGATGTCAAAATCACCGTTCTTGAAGCGTTGAAACCACTCATGACAGGTTCTTTCACTAATAACGATATCGTTATAAGTATTTGAGAGCATTCGATGAGCCCCAGCCGCAGATTTCTTCATGTTGAAGCAGAAAATTAAACCTCCCGCAAATAAAAATTTGGCATGACGTCTATATTTGTTCATTTCCACCACCACTTACCGGCTAAAGCCATTTATTGGAAAACGGCGGAAGCAAAGTTGTACACCTATTAAATTTGATTAGTTTACAAGCATAGAAAAATTAACTGATCAAATTGTAGCTTATTGATGACTAGATGTTTATAGCTTGCTAAATACACTATACAGGCACATCATAGTCGTATCCAGAATTAGTAATGAGTACCTACAGACTTTAGAAATCTGATGAAAATGTGACAATCATTCAAATAGATTTGGGGCGAAGAAAAATTTATGTTGTATTGCAGATTGAAATGCGTGTGTAAAAATAAATTATAGTATCACCAGATGAGATTGCTCAAACGCAGTTGTGTATGAAGTGGAAAACCTTAGAAGTAGACAATCATGGGCAAAGAGAGATTACATGGTTTTTTAAAGAAAAATAATGACTACTTCAGCAATCCATTTGAGGTTAGTAGCCGTATGTGAGAACGTTGTACTGGGTCTTAGAACTATGTTTCACTGGTTATCAAAGTTCAAAGGTAATAAGTGTCGAGAAAAGTAAAAATCGGAGTGTCCAACAAGTGTACGTAAGTTAACATAATTCAGCGTATGCCTGATTTATCGTAGTAACAAGTGGAAAAAGTCTGCCCCCTTAAACTTGAACATGACAAAGTTCTGTGTACAATGGATTTCCCATATTGTCACTACTTCATAAAAGCTAAAGCGTGTGGAGGTATCTCAATTGCCACAGCTAGAGAGCGTAGATCTGCAGACGTTTACAGCAAGCAAATCATGGTTCTGGCATGAGACGCTGGAAAATAAACGCCAGCCTATGGAATAGCAGCACATTTAAAGCACTCGTCTCAAGAAACCATATCTGGGATTGGTAATTCCAAAATAAATAGCAATCCCCATTTGGGATCACGAGGGGATTCTGCTGATGGATTGGCTGTTCTTCGTGGGAATATTACCCGTAAGCAAGTCACTGAAGTGAGAGAAATGGAAACGCGGCTTGTTGCTTCAACACGAGAATGCGTGGTCATGTGTCAACCCTGCAGGTGGTTCTCAGGTACACCCATATTTGTTAGATCTGTTTGATGCGATGAAAGAGGCAGTGCGCGGTAAGATAATCTTTTTTAACGAAGAGCTTCAGTAGGCTGTTCACAAATGATGTTGTGCTAAGCCTAAAGAATTATTTGCAACAGTTTTATGGAAAAAGTATGAGTGATGATTTGAAACGCAATGTACGACTATCTTAAAGAAAATAAAATTGAAAAACATCTACTGTATAACACTGTTTGTTAGATAATGTACCTAGAAGAACGGTTTACAATACTTAAAAATAGTGTGGAAAAATGGCTACAATCATAAACCGGTTATGATAACTAAAAAGGAAACTGCTGTTAGGAGCTATGGATGCACGTACCAGCAAATTTATGGGGTTTTAAAAAGGTGAAACAATACCCTAGAAGATAGCAAAAATAGCTAGTATGCATAAAAAACAAATTTCGATTTTAATATCTAATTATCATTGGCTGTTGAATAACTTTAATTTGGATAATAAAATTTTTCCTTAAGTAAGCTTCAGTTTCCAAAAATGACGTAAAAAGGTTAAGAAAAAATCAACCATAAGTTAAAGTTTATTGCCATATCAAATAAAAATGCATCTGAGCAGTTTTAAACCAAGCAACTTAGGGTTAAATTAAAATCTTCTAACTCATAAATTAAAAATATTTGTTTTTTTTATAATTTTATCTATTTCAACTTGTCAATTGTGCCCTTCTTGATATTATCCAAAGCACCAAAATGGCAACTTTTCAAGTGGTTTTTCAGTTGGCAAAAATAAGTCACGGAGATTGATATACGCTAAATAGGGGAGTTTGGGAACAATAGCAATATTTTTCCTGGCAAAAATTCGTCGATAGTAGACTGCCGTGTGACATGGGTCGCAGTTATGGTGTGTTCGATACATGGTCGCATACGCCACCCTTTTCCACTGCCTTTAAAAGTTTATTATTATTATTCTAGCAGCAGATATTCCTCGTGAAGGATTCTCTGACTGTCAAAGAAACAAATGAGTATCCTCGCTTTCTTAGGACGGAAAAAGTTTTCAGTGTGCCACTTGCAACTTTGGCGTTCGACATTGTCGTTGACTCTTGAAAAAGGCATTGTGCTTTTGAGCATTTGTGCCCTGGATAGGAAATACTCTCTATAAGCCCTTTGTAACCTCTCATAAGTCATAGTAGCGGATTCGCCAAGCTTTATACAAAATTTGATGGCATGTTTACCGTTCAATTTATGTAACTCATCTCACAAACGATTAGAACAATAATAACTATTGAACAAAAAGATAAAACTTGTACTCAATCTACAGCAAGAGTTATTATAACTGTCGCATGAAAGGAAAAACAGCAGTATTGCCCGTCTCATTTCTTTTTCGCCAAATATCGTCTTTCAGTTGAAAATGTTTCTCAATAGACTCATCTTTACGCCAACAGTGTAGTCATGGAAATTAGACAAGGTTATCATAGTTTTCTTGTTATTCCACTTAATGTAAGAATGTATCCCCCCCCTACTCCATGGTCACACATACTCGTTTTTTTGTCAGCTTCTTAGTTTCTAACAGCTGAATCAAACTCTTTAGGTTGTCTCGAATTGTGCCAAAAACATTTCCTTATGCTTGCGTTATTGATACGAAAGAAGTTATAGAAGCAAAACCTTTAGTTCTTTTATTGTAGCCCATCTGTGAAATCACTTACTATCAATCCACCCAAGTTTCTTCCAGTTTTCTTAAAATTCATACACTTCATAGACATGTGTGGTTTTTGTTAATTGATTAGACCTTGCTAGGGCGCATGAGCTGATATAATGAAGGCATCAGGAAATATTATCATTGTCATTAAAATTCAAATGAAGGGGTTACATCAGTCAGAAGCGCTGAAAAGTAGGCTATTTTCGGGAATTGTTTTCTCCACTACTAATAAAGCAATCAAAGTAAAGTTTTGAGGGTTTATTATACATATTAAATGGTGCGCAAGAATATTTTTTATTGTGATTTTTAAAATAAAATGGCGTCGTAAAAGTCCAACAACCAAAGACACTTTTTTTTAAGGGGTAAAACGGTGTGCAGGGTAGCGATGTCCAAACAGCACTTACAGCCATACAAAAATTTTTTTATTCCATATGAGTGCTTCTTTGGAAGTACCTGGGGATTTTGAAAAATATTGATTTTTACAAATTTGGCATATATTTGAAGGTTATTTTTGGTTTTTTGATGAAAAAATCGATCATAAATTGTTTACAAAAAATATTATTATTAATTAATCGTAAAACCCCCATGTACTTCCATAGATAACGTATTTAAGAAGCTACAGTTAAAATTTCAAGTTAATCGGATGAAAATTGCTCGAGTTATGCTGCATACCAGTTTCAAAAACGTAGTTTCGAGAAAATCGCGTTTGAAGTTTTGAAAAACCACGTGCTGAGAGAATAACTACGGCCTAACTGTCGTTACGGCGTCATGTGGGTTCTCCGAGTCGATTTCAAATGTTTTCTAAAACCATCTATACTTCATCGGAGAAAGCTTAAGTAACCTATATGGACAAAAGGTAACCAGTTTGGCTAAAACACTCCAAAATGTGGAAGGGAGGGACCTCGGAAAATAAGCGGTAAACATTTTTAAAAGTTTTTTTTACTCATAAATGTGATGGTATATCATTTTTAGATAGTTAATATATATTTTAAGCCAATAAAAAAATTAGAAAAAAAATTGCTGACTGATGTAACCCCTAAAATCTCTTCATAGACATGTATGGTTTTTGTTAATTGATTAGACCTGAGCTCTCATGAGCTAACAAACTGAAAACATCAGGAAATATTATCATTGTCATTAAAATTCAAATTTTAGCCTTGCGCTACTCGACCGATAGTTTTGGGAGTCTACTTGCATTTTTATGTCTATAAATACATTTAAAGTAGGAAATCTTAATATGTTTTTGTTTCTGGGTGCTGGGAGTGAATGATTCATATAAATTGCTAAGGAATATCTGGTGGTTAATAAAGTGATCTGAGAACATGAACAAGAAAAATGGAAAGACATGAAACATGCCAATATTATTATTATGTGGTAATTTGTTTCCATCTTTCTTCTTATTACTCTCATAGTCAAATTAATCTGATTTTGGCCTTAATTTTTACTAATTCATGATATAATAAATTGATGTGAGAAATTATTGTTCCTACTTTATAAAATAAATTTTCTTTTATTGCTTTTGTATAAAATCTCATTGAACTTTAACAAATACAAATTGAGATAATTCCACAAAAGTAAACCTTACAATGTACTTAAAGTTTATAACCAATATTAATAAAACAAACCGTTCGTTTTCTAAAGGCTTATTTAACCAAAAATTATTACTTTGGCACTTGCTTACCGACAAAATATTTTGATAATGTCCTTACCCGAAAGTTCCCTGTCCAATTTTCGCGAGCTTTTCGTATTTAGAAGCGCTTGCACAGTATGGCGGGCAGAAGCTGTCTAAAAACGCGCTCTTCTGCTCTGGGGTCATGATAAATTCCTGAAGCAAACAAGTACACAAGTAACAAACACCTCAACGAACTGCCACAATTTCTAAAGCTGCAATGCATTCCAAACTGTTTGCCCTTTTATCTGCAAGCCAAAGCATGTGTACCCAGGAACGTGAAAATGATCACCGATTACCGGCATATTCCTACAGAACTATTAAAACAACTGCAATTTGAGCCAGACATCATTGGTTTAACGTTTATGTTTCGATATATTACAAAGCACGAATTAAAAAGTTCTACATGGTTACATTTTTTATATAGCTACATTATCGCTCAAGAAACATGGACACCTTATTAAAATTCAGTTATACAATGAATAACTAAACTTTTTGTAATAAATTTTATCTTGTTGAATCCTTAATAAAAATAATTCCTCATTTGTAATTAGCTTTATAAAGATTTGTTGGGTCAAAACTAAAATAAAAAAAATCATAATGCTTTTACGTCTTTGCACTGTCACTTAATACTTCGAATATTTCTTTCTGTTCCTGTTGTTTTAGATGTTTATTTACTTTAAAAAACAAAAATGTGCCGTCCGGAAACCCGACTCCCTCGCCAGTTCATCATCAGATCTTGTGTTGCTTGTTTTTTTCAGATCTCGTTTTGAATTTGGCCCCTGGTAATCCTCTCTCCAAAAACAGAAAATCTTCAAGTGTCAACCACGAAGGAGGGTCTATTTTAGTGCTTTCCTTTGGCTGGTGTGGAGAACTTAATAAAAGTCAAGGCATTATGAGGAAAGAACATTATAAAAAAAAATTATCGGAAAACGCCATACCATCTGGGTTGCGATTAATCGGGAAGGAATTTGTGATGATACTAGGCAACGATCATAAATATAATTCAAAGCTTTGTAAGGCCTATCTAGAAACCAAAAAGAACAAAAAACGTCCAAAATGATAACATGGCCACCACAACCCCATAGAGTATGAAAGGAGCATATCATGTCCAAAAATCATCTTTGGAGTTTTCTTCAAGGTGCTTGGAAAGATTTATCACTCGAGAAATTACAAAAATGAATCGAAAGAATGCCTATGACCGTAAAAGCAGTATTAAATGCAAATGGCAGGTCTTTGATGAAACAAATGTTTAATATTTGTAGCGGAATGAATACTCGAAAAATATTTCCTATAACGGTCATACTTTTAATGGCTTTAGCCCGTGCCAAATTAATTGAACTTTTACTTTCTTTTACCTGGCAAAATTATAGGAAATATTTTCCTTCATTGACCCCAATATGGATAAGTTTCAAACCTTACCTGCAGGCAGTTAGCATTCAGCTGTTGCACATCGGCCTGCACCAGGGTAGAAGGCGGCGAGCCCTAGCCAGGTGCACGTCTGCCTACGGAAATTTTTTTGCTAGCTATTTTGGCTTGTCTGTCACGCTACCGCGCACATTAAAATATACGTTTCGCACACCAATTGTGTTTATATTTACAATTCATCACTCTAAAACCAATATATTCAAGTTCAATTTTTTCAGTGTTCATGTGTTCAGTGTTATGTGTTGTATAATAATATATTGTATAATAAATTGTTTTATTATATTAAACTATATAAATTCTTTTTTATTTAGTATCCTTACTTCCACGAGCAGTAGTGTATGAGGGTGGTTTGATGAATAACCTGGTTTCAAGTGGGTTACTAGATAGCCTTAAAATATTATTTTACGCTCTGCGTCGCCTCTTAGTTTGAACCAGGAAAGTTTTCAGTTTAAGGACCAGATAAAAAGCAGAGACAACTAGATGGGACAAATAAGATGGATTCGGAAGATTTAAAACATCAAGTCCGACAATCATTCCTCACAAAAATCCGACTTGAACGTCGCAATTAAACAACGTTTACTTTTTGGCCATTCCACGACGTTTTTTCGCGATCATTGTCTTTGATCAAAGTTCCGCGTAGTATTCTTAAGTGATGTTTTTTTCAAGGTAATCAATTAGGACAATTTCTGTTGAGTCTTAAAAAAACTGACGCTATTTGTCCTATGAATGGTACACCCTCAGCCTTTTTCGGATAAATTCACCTCAGTCAAACATTCATTTACAGTCCGAAAATGGAGAGGGCGACCGACTTGCGCAAAGTTTTTCAAATTGTTGATGGGGCCTTTTATGAGAATATGTTTACTTACATAATCACCCAATTAAATAGAAGGCAATAATTTCCTTTATAAAGAATGTTCACGATTTATAACAAACAATGTTGACGGCTACAGATCTCAGACAACATAATTTTACAAACTATCCGTTGCGGTGGTAAAATAGTGATTTTATTGCTTTTTAGGGAAAATGTAGAACATTTATTTTAATATCCTTCATTAACGTATTTACAGTCTCAGACGTCACCTTGTGCTAGGGTATATTTCAACTTTTGCTTAAATTCTTGTACATTAATATATTTCCCGCAAATTATGTTTAATAAGTGTCCAAGGAAGATTTCTTAAACAAATTTCGAATTTGTTATAATTTTAACGTGAATACTCTTTAGTAGTCCTTTTATTAGTAACTGACCATATTATTTGCCATAGTAATTTCCTTGCTCAATAACACAGGCCAACAGCTGTTTTGGAGCCGGGGTATTTGGAGCTGATTTGATGAATTTGATGCCCTGAATTTAAATATGGCATTAGTTTTTATCTATCTGCTCAAATTTCTAAGATATAACATTTTAGTAAAATATACTTTTTTCTAACCCAGTGGTGTGTTTTGTCTCTGCTATCCCAGAGGCACAAAAAACAAGGATATTTGATGTAGCTACTTTGCTGCCCAAGGAGAAATTTTACCATTTTTAAGTCCACACAGATCACCCATTGATGTTCATGATACTTTATCTTCTCCAAGACCAAAGCTATGGTGTTATATTTATCTTTCATCATCTTGAAAATATTCAGAAAAACCCATTTTTTCCAGGAGTCCTCTAACGTCGTGACCACATACAAGATTGTCTTCTTGAGAGAATAAGGGTAGCAGACTCTTTTTCCTTGTACGGTAATTTTGGTTCCTTGTTCCAGTACATGTTTGTTGTGCAACCTGGAAGCAAGTAATTCAGAAACTTCTTTTGACAGGTTGAGATCCCTGGTGAGGTCATTTAACTCATCTTGGTTGAAACGTTGTGGAATTGATGAGATTCCCTCATAATCACTGTCACCTTCATTAATATCAAAAGGGTGATCAGGGGGACAATACTCATCCTTACAGAGCTCTGGTAGCTGGTGAAACGTTGGGAGTGGCATTTCCTCTGAGTGAGGGACGGGGCATTTTGCAGAAATTAAATCAGGATAAGTCTACTTGCTACGGTTGCTTCAATTGATTCCAATAACATTTATTAGGCAGAAATAACCGTCATCGAAGTGGTTTTGGACATCTCTCCAAACCATTGATGGGCCGAATTTCGTATAGAACTGCACTTTAAAAAACACTGATCTAAAAAATAGAGCTAATAGAGAAAAACTAATTTTATATTTAGATTCAGCGACCCAAATATAGCTGAAATCATTTCTAAAATCCTAGACCCAAAACAATTTTTTTTCTTGTAGGCCTGTGTAATCAATGAATGGCATTTTGTCATAATCTAAGATAATGTTCATAATCGTTCAATTTTCAAATTTTTTTGGTATCTTCTTTTTTTTATTAGCTACATTAATTCCTATTTCGGTTTAGGATCATAATGCTACATCCTTGTTTACACAGTACAGTGGTAAATATCACCACACATTTTTTCAAACAATTTCCGTGAGGCTTCAATGCTATGGCTATGCCCATTGGCAAGCTTCTACTATGTCAACTACTCACTGTCAATACTGTTACTTAGTGTCTATATAGACAGATTGTAATTAGACCACGGATATAATAAAAAAATGGGTCTAATAAAGTTAACTTTTTAAGTACCCAGCAAATCTTCTTCGGTTTTCAGCTAAAAAGGACGGCTATCAACCAACAGAACAGGTGGGTTTTTGTACTGGTTACAGTACTCAAGATTACTGACAAGTAGTGCAAAACCTAACAGAAACATTTAGAAAATATAACTTACCTTTGTGCCTTGTTTTTTAAATTATGAAACGGTGTTCAGTACAATAAAATCTACAAAATACCAGAGTTGATACACTGAGTTAATAAAAAATGTCTATGAAAACGCTACATGCAAAATACAATTATAAATCAATACAAAAACGGCAGAAATGGAACGTGGAATACACAATTTCCCCTAAATTATTTATATTACACGCGTGTTTAGAAACCGAGTGGGAAACAAAGTGCTTCAACATTAATGGAGAAACAGTGAATCATTTATGATTTGAGAGTGATTGATATGTTACTAATTTCCAACAACATAAAGGATTTACAGGAAATATTAATAGATATAAATGGAAAAGAAGAAGTCGATTTAAACATAAACAACGAAAAGACCAGGATAATGATGAAACAAGGAATCAATATACAGTTAGAGGACGAAACTATAGAAATAGTCGACGGTTATATTTAACTTGGACAACTTATTATAGTAGGGTCAGACAGTCAAACATTTGAAAGATGAAGAGACGTTCTATAAAGCAAAAGTGACTAAAAATAAAAGTTATTCAACCAAAACATACTCCCTGAATTGACCTACGCAGCAGAAACATGGATGTTAATAGTAAAAAACGAACAAAAATTAAAAATAGCACAAAGCCCAATGGAGTATATAATCCTTGAAATACTTCATAGACAACTTTTATGGAAAGTTTATTCTAGGGAATCAAATCCAATCATACTATGCCTAAGAATTAACAATAAAATATTCATATTTTCAGAATCTTATTTTATTGCAATTTTATATGCCCGATCTTCTCTTAACTGATATGTGTGGTGGACTATTTGTTCGACCGTAAGGGGCGTTTGCAGCTTTCGATAAAAGTATATATATATATATATATATATATATGTATGTATGTATAAGAAATGTATTCGCAGAGCATTTTGCAAATGTCTTTACAACAACGCGGTCAAATCTAAATGATAACCAAGAAGAAGTCAAAGCCTTCCTACAAGCGCCGCTTCAAATGTCCTTACCGATCAAATCCTTTTCCCCGACCGAAGTTCAACAGAAACTCAAGTCCACCAATATCCGTAAATGGCCAGGCTACGACCTAATAACAGGACAAATTTTACGTCATCTACCCAGGAAAACATTAGTACTGCTGACTACCATCTACAACAGCATGTTACGGCTTTGTTACTTCCCCCTCCGGTGGAAGTGTGCTATAATCACAGTGATCGCCAAGCCCGGCAAACCACTCACAGATCCAACATCATACCGACCTATGTCCCCTTCCCCTCCTGTCTAAAATTTTTGAAAGACTATTGCTAAAAAGAGTAAAAGAGGCAGTCGACCTACACCAAATCATACCAGCGTATCAATTTGGTTTTCGTAGGCGACACTGAACAATACAGCAAATCCACAGGATTGTTACCAAAACCATGCAATCACTAGAAGCCAAGGCATTCTGCACTGCAACCTTTTTGGTTATCAAACAGGCATTCGATAGAGTATGGCATTTGGGATTACTATGCAAAATTAAGACACTCTTTTCCGACCAAATTTTCCTATTACTGAAATCCTAGCGACAGAACCTTCCAAGCCAGAATCAACAATTCATTCTCAAACTATCAACCCATATCTGCTAGTGTACCACAAGGAAGTGTTCTGGGTCCTCTATTATATATGGTGTACACTTCAGACGCTCCTACTACAACACCTTCGCCGATGACAGCTGTGCTATCTATTAATAATACATCTCTCATGACATCTGAAAACCTCCAGAACCACCTTAACGTCCTCCAAGAATGGTACAGCAAGTGGAGAATTTCCGTCAACAACGATAAATCCACCACATTACCTTCACAAACAAGCGAAGTACAATGGTGACTGGTACCATTAACAATGCAATTATACTAGTCAAACCAGAAAGTCAAATATTTAGGATGCATCTTGACCAGAAACTCACATGAAGGACTTACATAAAGGCAAAAAGAAAGCATCTCGACATCACAGTTATCCCTCAAAAACAAAGTTCTTCTCTACAAAGCCATCCTGAAGCCAATTTTAACCTACGGCGTCCAACTATGGGGTTGCACCAAGCCGTCAAATGCTAAAATTTTGCAGTGTTTTCAGTCCCAGACTCTCCGTCTGATGTTAAATCCCTTGGTACGTTACCAACCAGACCCTCCACAAAGACCTAGGGATCGCATATGTCTCCAGCAAAATCCATAGACTAGCAACTTCTTATCAACATATTCTCGTAGGACACGAAACGAGCTCGTTTATCAGCTATCCCAAGAACCAGTCGTGACAAGAAGATTGCTTCGCCAATGGCCCCATGACCTCACATATCAGCCCAACCAGGCGTAAGCCTCCTATTTGGGAGTAACATCAATGGATGGACCTCCCTCAAGTTTTCTACTATATCATGCGATTTGCTTATTACCCACTTAGATTGTATAGAGTAGATTGTAAATATGCACTCTAATATTTGTTTTTTCGGTAATTTAAACTGATGATGTGCTGAATGTAAACATTATTTCGGACAAATTATCAGTAATTCTTAAACTGTAGGGACCATGTTAAAAACACACAATTTCATTTTCATTTCATTTTTAAGTTCAGGGGGACTTATTTTTTGATTTTGCAAATGGAACTAAAATGCTTGACAACTTCGTATACCTGCTCGAGATATTCATGCATTCTTTTGGTTTAAAATTGATCTGGATTTTGAGAAAAAATCTACTTCAATAAGTTTTTCTTTCATGTATGTTGAAATCTCAGCATGTTGAAAGAAATTGTGTAAAAACGGATTCAGTATCCATCTATAATTGTCATAAATCCATTGAATTATGCTCCTTTAGATCGTGCCTGTAAAAATATGTTCAGAATTTATCACCTTACTAAACCTTTCATAAGATCTGAAACGCACTGAAATAAATAAAACATCTTTCTCCAATTGGTCCTTTTTTAAAAAAATATCTTATCTTTAAAAGTAGTTGTTATTATATTAACATAATAGTATTGCAATATGCACTGTCGCGTTTGATTTGTGTTTTTTTCTTATACTCTGTTATTTGTCCTAAACTGTTATTTTATCGTTATTGTAATATTCAAATATTTACACATATAATGGCAAAAGTTCACACACAAATACATCAATAAATTGAAATATGAATTTTGTGTTTACTATATGACTTTAGAACGTCTCGGATGACTAATTAAAAGGTGTGACAGATGACTTAGTCGCCAAGGCAGGAAAATTATGAACTCAGTCAGAAGCTCTACTGGAAGTAAATTCCACTCATGGTCTATATTTAAACTTCAATAGTAGCGGACAGAATATACTTTGCTTCTATAACATATCCCACACATATTTTGTTCAATCCCTCTAATAAATTTATATTTACTAATTCTGCTATGTAAAGCCATGCATCGTCACTCATGAATGTAAAGGTTGATCATATTTCATTCGTATATAGGCTCTTTTATTTGTAAAGGTGGCACTGAAATGGCTCTTTTGATATAACTTCCACACACTACTCTTTGAATCTTTGATTGGTTGAAGTAATCTGAAAGCCTGTGGTTAAAAAGAGTATTTTAACACTGTAATTTTTACAATGAACCTTTTGGGTCAAAGGTTTTGAACAGCCAAAAAGTACATCATCCTCTGTTCAGTAGTTTAATGAGTTAAGTGAAAATGGATTGTTAATTTAGTTACTACAATTTTTTTTGTTATTAATCAAAGAAAATTTTGATGATCACAATGGAACTCAACGAAGCCAAAACTTTATAGGTGAAATATACAAATATTGATGTTGACTTAACTGCTCTGGAACTCTTACCCTTAATATTCACTAGAATGCCAAATATAATAATTTTACTTTATAAACACGTTGGAAACCATATTTAATTATATTAAGGCAAATCATGTTAATTTTAAACTACTTAATATAATTCAGTATACAAAGTCGATAGCCAAATTTAAGGAATTAAAATTTGTTATAAAAATGTGTTTATTATATAAGAATAATTTTACATTCTCCGATATATTGCTGAACTAAAAACTTGACAAATCAATCTATTTCATGTCTAAACTTGATTTCAATGCGAACCTTCCTAGGATTGTTTATTATGGGCAGGAACTTCCCGATATGGAAGAGTTTTGCATTTTGAAAATCATAGAAAGTATTGTTAAACAAAGAACACTTGTTTGTCTTCGAATTAACTTCACTTTCTATATCTTCTACATCTGTGATCACCATTTTATACCGAACAAACTCTAGGTCGTCAAAGATTTCTAAATATCTGATATCGTACTTTAACACCTTCGTGCCTCTGTTGTACTCATACACGAAGGCGAACACAATGCCATCTTTCTTGCCCATTACCAATCCTTTGGAAGATTCCTCGACGGTTACGTAAAAGAAACCATCGTAAGTAACAGACGCAGGATGTTTTCTTAAGAAGTGGCTGAATAGTTCGTGACATATCCCATCCCAGTCGCACCAGTTGCCCATTATCCCGATGCAAGAAACTATTCGGTAACGACATTGTCTGACGTGCTCCGTAGACACAAGTTTTAGGCAGCCGTAAGGCATGAAGGGGCATAACTCAAAAACAGTATTACTCTTGCCCCCATCGCCGCCTCTGGTAGGTAGTAGCTGGCTTAATCCGGACGTGCCCGGTCGATTCCAATCCGAATCCATCGTAATTTGCTGATTTCGTAATAGACGTATTAATGTGCGATAAAGAGTTCAGGTGGTACTTACCGTGCAGTGGCGATGACCAACTGTTGAACGCGCAACGGTTGGCGTGCAAATGAGCAGAGAGCGGGAGCTCTACAGGTTACGTTACAGCTGCGACTTCCATCTAGTGTTCAATGCTGCTTTAGTCTTCGCTATCAATGTATAGGGTGTCCACACAAATAATTTTGCTTTAAAATACCACAATTATTTGTTTCTAGAGCAGACGAAACTATAACTTGAATACGTACCCAAGCACTCTTCTCACTACACAAAGTTTTTAACGCGTGAATAGTGGAATCTGATGGGGATATTTTGATAACAATGTGCATATTCTATTCTTCGATTTTTTAATAAAAAGGAGAAAGGAAATAATCAGGTCCGATTTTAAGGTGTGACAATGTTGAATAGAATTGGGTCATTTCCCATATTTTTTGGCGCAAGTAGTTGTATTTGAAATATAAATTTTTCTAAAGTTTTACTAACCACTAAAAAGTGCTTTGACTGCTTGCTGCCTGCTTAGTTATAAAGATGAAATATAATTGTCCACCTGCATTAAAGGTTTCGTTAGCCTAAACAATCAGGCGTCTAAGGTAGTTATCATAGTCATGGTGAAATGTTTTTCTTTTTATTGGTGTATTACAAATGCCATATTCGAGTAAAGCATCGATATTTCTCAAATGAAAACCTACTCTTATTTACCATTGAATCAAATTCTGTTTTACAGAAAAAATTGGGCGGGTAGTAGTCGAGGCTACTAACGTGAGGTTTTCGTGCGCATCATACCAATAGACCATAATCTCATTAAAACAAAAATAAAATTGTCATTGAAATAAGAAGAAATAACCAAACTTATATAACCAAAAATCTTAAGAAGATAACAGAGAAGCAAGGTAATATTGGAGAAATGTGAAATAAATATAAAACAATTATAAATACATAATAAAAAAATGTCCTAAAAGAAAACAATAGATAACAGAACATATCTACAATTTTATATATGCATCGCACACTTATAAAAATAAAAACCAAGTAGAATATAATAGATTCTCAGTAAATCAAGAAAAAGGTAAAAGCGTATGCAAAAATGAAACCTCTGAAATTAGACATGATTTATTCCATCTACATAAAAACCAAAAAAAAATAACAAAATTTAAAAAAGTTGTGCTATAAAAAAACATTGAAGAGGGGACTGGAAATAAGTTAATCGATGTACCACAACAATTACAAATATGGCTGGAAAACATGTCAGATCTCTATGAAGATGACTAATTTCCTCAAGATTTGTTATATAGCCTACGTATATATCCATTAATAGCACAGAATTAAATTGCTAGGGTGATGCAACTGGCAAAGAATGGTAAATGTACTGATTCTGGTGAAATTAGTGCTGATGTGTTAAAGCGAATTGAAACAATGATAAGTCTTATTAATATCATTACGGAACAGGAATAAAAAAATAAAATGATAGATAACTGAAGGCAGGAATCAAACGTAGCATGCGTTGATTTTATTATTTAACTTATCCTTAGAAAAGATATTTAAACAATCGCTTACAAAACTGTATGGCAAGGGTTATAAATGGGAAAATTATAAACAACATTCAGATATGTCGATGATGTGTTACTATTACCTCACACCACTGAAGATCTATAGTTACTAAATGGATCAGTGCAGACTTTACAGATTAAAAGTGAATATAAAATAGAAGAATTATTACGAGTGAAATCGCTGAAGAAAGTTGACAAACTTGTCTACTTATTAACAATAACATTAATGACAAATCTCCATAAATGAAGCTTAATAGAAAAAGCACAAACAGCTTTTGTAAAATACGCTTTGTAGTCACGACTTGAATTTGAACCTCTGAATGAGAATGGTCCGATGCTACATTTTTGTTCTTCTATATGGTATGGAATTATGGAAGCTCATTGATACAATTCCTGAACGTCTGATAGCATTTGGAATGTGAGTATACAGCTACTTACCTAAAAATTAGCTGTAAAAATGAAATAAGCAATTTAGATATATTTACCTAAATAAGTTCGCCTTAATGTTTGTATACTGTGGTTAAGTCCATATAGGGCGGTCTGCGCACCGGTTTTTCAAGAGTACTAGTATATTTCACATCACTCGCTAGTCTAACCGACCCAAACCGCTTTTAATTTGTTAGAAAAGATGGGATCTTCCACATATCGGAGTAATTCAAGTTAAGCGAAGATAGTTCCTTGATCATCATGTAGTATATGAAATGGTCCTGATCTGGTAGTTGTCGGATATTACTAATTATAGAATGTTGTCTTTGCGACTCATTTAAACCAATGAATAATTCTCATCCATGCGAAGACCCTCCGCTATACATCAAACAGACCTCCCTGTATCTTGGTCGTTTTTTTTCGGCGCTAACATATCACAACGCCTTCGAAGTTTAAATGGCTTTTCATCTCTTTGGATTTTTTGTGCTACTGAACAAAGAAACTACATTCTTTAATAGTAATAGTTCCCCGTAACAGGCCTTGAAGGCCCTTTGGGGTCGTAACAGGATAAGTCTGCTACAATCTAGAGCCTACAATACACAAGGGTAGTAACGTGGCTAGTGCTACGTACCGACCGCCTATTATTACCCCAGAGTTTGACCTCCAGGTACTCATTTATTGCAGCCTGAGTCGAGCTGGGCCGTAAAAATGCCAGCGATTGAATTGGCGAGAGCGGGATTCGAACCCGCAACTCTTGGTTTCGTAGTCTAGCGACCTATCCACTAAACCACCACGGCTCTCGAAACTACATTTATAATCGTAAAATTTTACGAGTAAATCAGGAAATTGTGGGCTACTCTTTTCTTTCTTTTCCAATAAATCTTATTTTATTTTATTCCCAAATTCAAATAAATTGCGGAATTCTCAATAGAGATTGCTGCAGGCTACAGGTTTGATCGGACTAGAAATCTCAGAATAATAATAAACCTGCAAAGCTTGCAAAGCATAGCGAAGTGGCGAAGCAGCCTCCCAAATTTGAGAACCTTCTAGTCTAGCTGACCTTTGACCAATCAGTTTCAAAATCACTAGCAAACAAGCCTTTTTGGTCACCTGTCGATTGGTGAAACAGAATTTGGACATTCCCAGCCGTTCTCGAGTTATTGCTCGGACGGACGGACAGACAGGCAACATGAAGTTAGAAAGTGACTCCGCTTCGCTTCGCCACTTAATAATAATAGTAAGGTTCTAACGCTCTGCGTGGGAGCACGGCCGGCGAACTGAGAGATGAAGGCTCTCATAAGCTCCAAGCCTGATGCGGGGCATGTGGCAAGCACCTCGCCTTCGACGACCGCCATTATTACCCCTTGTTCGAGCAGACACTCAATTATTTTTAGTGACTGGTTAGGCCACCCGCCAGGCATCAGTGAGCACCGGGAATTGAACCCGGGTCCGTCAGCATCGCAGCCCGCCCCTCAACCACGAGACCACGCTGGTTAAATCTCAGAATAAAATTGTATATTTTTAATCTTAGCATTTTCTTTTTGGTCTTTTTTTAAGAAAGGTTTATTTTTAAATGAGTTTTAATTTATTCTGTTGATGCTAAATTAGTGTTGTGCCGTTATGTGTGTAAAATTACACCACTACTTTACTATAGTAGAGGCTTAAATATTCTCATGTGGGTACTTTAGTTAGGAGCAATATTTAAAGAACAAGAGTACCTAATTTGACGGTTATTGTATACGTTTACATGGATGGGCTCTTTGCCTGCTGTAATGTCCCTAAAAAACTGTAGCTCCATATTTTAAGAATTGATTCTAATTATCTATCGTATTTTTCAGTCTAAATGAGTTTCTAAAGATTGTTTCTTTTAACTCCCCATTGAAACTCTTTATTTTAACTTGCTAATTTACTATCTAATGTAAGAAAATTGTACTATTTGTTTAGGTTGTTGATTATCATAAGCATAAATGTAAATATTTTGTCTATAATAAAGTTTGAAAGTTTGAGTTTTTAAGTTTAAAATGCGGGATGAATTAAGCAAGGAATTATTTTTCTTAAAATGTCTTATCTGAATGCATAATGAATGTTATGAAATATAACGCCGATTTGCTGAAACAGCGTGTTTTTTCAGCGGCAATGAATAAGCAACTAGGCTGAGCATGTCTAAGATAATTGGGAAAATGAATTTTCTTATCGCGTTCACAGCGATAAAGCAGAGATAACTGTAGGGCAAAATTAGCTTTCAAGAAAACCAACACCTGTGTCTGGTGACGTGGTGTCTGCATTCTCAGTGAAGTGATTCATCAGTTACTATGCCTTGCACTATTGGGAAACAAATGGTTGGCAAAAATTTAGCATTTTTAGTTGTTTAATACTTAGATGATCCACGTTCTTAGTGTTACGAAATCCAAAACAAGAAATCAGACCTGCTAATGTAAAAGCTTCATAAAATTTATAGAAGCCGTCTTAAAACGAACCACGTCGTGTGTCTACAAAGCTTAGTAAATAATCCGATGTCTGAAAGGTAACTAGCGTAAAGTACACGTAACCGCCAAGTAATCCCACTAATGCAGACCCGGGTCTAGGTGTTCGAGCAACCCGGGCATGTTGGATTCAGACCCAGAGGGTCCGCCCACCATCTAAACCCATCTACCTCCCTCTCTTCACCCATGTGTCCCAACTGGTATCGCGTGTGCATTTCTTCAAGTGGCGAAATGGTATCTCGTTCTTAAAATTGTCTTTTAGTTTTCTACTTGGTCTATTTCTTTAAGTATTGTGATACACATTTGGTTTACCTCCTCCCAGTTCTTTGTGATTTGCAACATGGTGTTGCAGATGTTTTCCGGTGTGAGTTTGGTTTTTATATTATTTTCAGTATCTTCTCTTGTTCCGGCCCATTTGATGCAGCAGAAAATTGTGTGCTCGACGTCTTCTTTCTCCCCGCAGTACATGCACTTGTCGTTCTGTGTCCCTTTGAAAAAATGTAGGTATGCCCTGAAGTTACCATGTCCGGTGAGCATCTGAGTGTTATAGTAGTTTAGTTGACCACTCTTTCTCGTGAACTTTCGGATTCAGGCACATTCTTTGGAATTTTGTCACTCGCTTAGCATGTTTGCTTCATTCTGTTGTCTTACTTAGCGCGTTTACGTTTTTTCTTTGTTTTGAGCCCGTCTATCCACGCGGACGTTGCGTAGAGTAATATCGATTGAGTGAACGAGATAAGTATTTTCCTAGTTATACTTCTTGGCCCCTTTATTCAGGGCATTATTCTCGCTAGATTGCTAGAGATTTTCTGCACTTTTTCAACGACATTTTGTAAGTGCCTTGTCCAAGATAAGTGACGATCTAGGGTTACTCCCAGATATTTTAATTCGTTCTTGATTGATATGCATGCCTCTATTAATTTAATGGGCTTATTAGCTTCCTCCTACCCGTCGGCATTATTGCTTCTGTCTTGTCAGGTGCTAGTTCCAGTTCATGTGTCGTTACCCGGTTAGCAACTTTGTTAATAACCAAATTGGTTTTTTCCAAGAGGTTGCCTTCGTATCTGTCTGTGATGATGGCTGCAAGATCATCTGCGAAAGCAATGAGTTTGCATCCCGGTGCTAGCGCCGTCTCCAAGACCGAGTTGTATAGGCAGTTTCATAATACTGGTCCCGATATGGGTCCCAGGAGAACTCCACATGTAACCCGTATACTGATGTCATTGTATAGTATCCTTCTTGTTTGCTAGTGATTTTGAAGCTGATTGGTCAAAGGTCAGCTAGATTAGAAGGTTCTCAAATTTGGGAGACTGCTTCGCCACTTCGCTATGCGTTGCAAGCTTTGCAGGTTTATTCCTAGAAAAATTTGTAAATTGATTTTTATCACACTCGAAAGCATTACAATGATTTTTGACTATATTTTTTTAAAAAATATTTTTTGTAACATCGCTTTATCTTAAACAATAGGTAAGACTTTTGAGACTTATATGGCAGCTTTATTGCCGTTAGTTTTATCTGTGACTGTTATATAAACATCATAGCTTTACAAAACACTCAAAATATTTAAGTGTTCAAAAATACCAAAAGAAATGGAAACCAGTTATCATATTCGGATTTTTCACTTTGTAAGTAAAGAAAACTCTGCAAAATGTTGCTTTTCTAAAGCCGTCTTATTTTTGAGCGTTACAAATTTTACATATAAAGAATCCATGCTTTTCACAAATTTGTCGAAAAATACGAATCTGGAACGTTTTTTTAATTTGAATTACCATATTTAATGACACATTTCATAAGGTACAAATTTTAACGTAAGGACTTCGACATTGCTTCTTCTAATTTGACGATAAGAGCAGATAGATGTCCCGTCATGATTTTGGTATAATCGTTGTTTGTAGCAGTGTATTTTATCTTGTGTTAAAACATTTCTCGGTTATATCAGTTATATTTGAACACAACAAGAATGTTTGTAGATTCGTCCAAGTGTAGTACGTACACTTTTTAACTTTTGTTAATTAGCTTTATTCTAAATAATTCCACCAGCATGTTTTTATTATCTAGAAGTTAAATGTAGAAGTTGTTTTAATGGCTTTATATTTTCTTTTGATAAGATTTCGTGATAAGAACACATTGCGATGTATTCGAAATAACATTAAAGTCATATTTAAGATATTCATCGCGGTGCAAGCTATTTCCTTCTTTTCTAATATTTTTTTTAGTTCATCCATACTTTAAAAATAAAGTACAACTCGTAACTTACTTTTAAATATTCGATATTGCACTCGGTAATACAGCACACAAGTTAGTAACTATACCTCATTACATTCATCTTTTATACACATATAAATCCAAACTGTTGTTTACAGAAGGCTCCATCTATCACTCTCTAGAATATGGTGGAAAGTTCGGAAAACATTAAAGAAGTTTACTGACTTTGTGAAAGATCGCAAGACTAACAAAGAAACAAATGGTACTACTTGGTAATAGCAACAAATAAACTAATTGAGCTACTTGGTAACAGATGAAATCATGAAATGCGACAAAGAAACAAATAAAATAACCAAAACCACCGCAAAATTCTTGTATCACGAGATAAAACGTCAAACCGCTGAAATAGAATGCTGAAAATAGAAATGCTGAAAAGTGCAAAAAATGGCAATACTTTAAGTTGACTAACAATGGCCAACTTACGACTTAATCTGGAGTTCCATAAAATTACAGTGCTATCATAAAAGCTCTATAAGAACAACAATGATTTTCACAGATCTAAACTCAAGAGGAATAAAATTTTTTGAGGAGTTCTTAAAAATCCTCATCTACCCGCAGATATTATATGTCAAAAAAAGAATTAGGTAAACTTAGCCATAATTAATGTAATTAATACATGGAACATTAAGCATCAAAAGTCCCTCTTCCCATGTTTTTCAATGATCTTTAAACTAAGGACAACAACAGACATCTATAACATCAAATTACTAGAAAACTGCACCATATGTAAAAACGGAAATTCACCAATGTGCTAAGTATCAGAAATATAAACACACTAAAGACCAAAACTATTGTACTTACTATAGAATACACCCTAGTGGAAGAGCTCATGGAGTCAGTCATCATTAGGCAAAACATAAACATTATAAAGTGGAACAGTATTTATACGACTACCTACAAACATTGTCACACTTGATCACATAGGATTATTGGTTATGTCGGCAGTGTATTGTCCACCCAGGCATAATAATAAAAAACAACACTACAAACAATACTTTAAGATGCTGGGACAGAGGTTAGTTTCCGGTGGTGATTCGCTGTGGGGATTAAGGCTTACCACAGCAAAGGGCAGATTGTTACTATTTGCAATTAAAAACTACAAATTAACATGGCTTGCAACGAGGGAACTTACTTAATGACCATTAAATCCTCAGAAGATGTCTGATGCCATTGACTTTGCACTTATAAAAGGTATAAACGTTAGACAATGCAAGATCGAAATGTCACTAGACTTATCTTCAGACCACTGCGCTATTCTTATAAGTGTGCATACACAGACGTAACACAAACAAATACAGCCAACACTATATTCCAAACATACTAACTTGGACACATCTGGACGAATTAATTGACTTAGATGTATCATTGAAATCAAAAGAAGACCCAGATCATGGAATTTGTGAATTAACACAAACCATACAAGAAACTACGGGCAAGCTACTCCCGACGACACAAATCGAAGATCTATGCCCAGTAATCATTACAGGAACTCTAGAAGATAACCAGACCACTAGAAGACAAAAAGAGAGCAGCGCAAAACCTCAAGTGAACGCTGGTGGATAAGAAACAAGTGAAACAGAAGTATCTTAGTAACCTCATCGCGTTAAAATCTACTGATTATTTATTATGGAAAGTCATTTGGAAAATGAAATGTCCACAACAAGCAGTACCACACATGAAAATGAAACAGGCAGTTGGGAAAGAAACCATTGCTTTTGCTAAACACCTAGAACATGTATTTAAGAAGGACGATGTATGTAAAATCGAAAAAATCTCAAATATTTTTTGCATAATATATTAATGTAAAATGATAAAAATATATTTTTAAAATTTTAGACAGAAATTTCAAATATTATGCCAGATATGGCATTTAAACCAAGCAGCTGTCTGAGTAGCAGGTATGTCTTTCTAATTGAGATTGCGACCCAAAAAATTTTAAGAGCACGTGTTTGAATTCAATTACTAGGTTTTAAACTAGTTTTGCTATGCCAATCTGGTCGTCGTAATATTGATTCAAGACCTGTTATGAAGTTAATCGTCCAATTGTGTTTGTCGCTCGCCTCTTAGGTTTAGGTTAAGAAGGAATTAATTTATTTTGTAATATAATGGACATCTGTAACGAAATAAGCGAGAGTACATATACCAGCATCATCGAGCATCTATATTTATCGTCGAAAAGTCTGTGATCGTCTTTTTTTTATCATGCAAGACCCATCTCGGAACTAAAAGTGTCTGGTAATGGCCATTGGAAAAAGTGTGGATTTAAATCGCGATATGGAGTCATTACAATCTTTGACTATTACTTGGGTAAAGTCATTGATTCAGTAGTAAAAAGCAGTTGGTGTTAAACATGTGCATTTAAAAAAAAGAAAATACTCCAGAGTACCTAGCTTGGTATGAAGATCAGTATGAAGAATATTCCTATTAATCATGAAGAGGTCTTTAGGCAAAATGAAAGTATCTGCGACCATATAAATGTTTTTAAGATTAGGGGAAAAGTACGGTGTTATATGTATGCGTTTTACATTGGAGACGAAGACTCAAAAACTTTTAAGGCCATTATAAATACTGATATTTTTGAAGATTTACAAGTAAGTGCGTTGGACACGTTGCGAAACAAATAGGCACTCGGTTTTGAAATTTGAAAAAAAAAAATTGGCGGTAGAGGAAAGCTGATAGAAACTTTAATAAAAAAAATTAATAACTTACTATGGTTTAGCTATTAGAAGAAATGAGAAGAGGTACCATACCCACCTACTATCATTTATGTTCTACTAATGTAAATCCACAGCATCATTACTGCCCATCAGACAAAGATAGTTGATGTGCTTGGCAAAAAGTTTGGCTAATGAGGAAAATGGAGCTTTTTCAGCATCCTGCGCCACTTGAGATCCTATCGTTCAAGAACATATTTTCCCAATTTGCCAAACTTATCAAAAGAAGAATGATTGCAGCGATGTTTAGGAACTCATACCCAAAATACGAAGGAAAGTTTTAATTTGACGATCTGGAGACTAGCCTCAAAGCACCTGAATTCTGACTTAAAAATCGTTGAAATAACAACTTATATTGCAACTGGACTGTTCAATGAAAGATATTCTTCAATACTGGGGATTATGCACGAGCTATAAATAGTTATTGGGTACCAGAGAGGCTCGTATAGCCCGTAGAGAGCAACAAATGGAAGGAAATAATTTCTTCGAAGAGGCTGAAGGATTATTATATGGCCTTGAAATCGCTCTATAACAAGTAAGTTGAAAATAATAGAAATATAAGACACTTTTCATCTATCGAATTTTTAAACGCGTTTTTTTTAAAATCGTGTTTTCAAAATTGGCGTGAACTCTCATTTGAAAAATATTCAACCGATTTTAATGAATTTTTGAACATCATTTCTAATTTCATAAGCTTCTATGTGAACATAAATGTTTTAGAATTCGTTGAAAGTATTTTTTTTTTGTTGAATACATTGGCTAAAAAAAGTGAAAAAATAGATTTCTTTTTTAAACATATCATTTTCTAAATTTTTATTTTTTAAATTTTTGAGATTCACATAGAAGTTACAAGTATTAAACATTATATAATTCATTTTAGTTTTTTTCAGATCAATGTAGCAGGTGCTACAATGTACGCCAATTAACAACTCCTGGATGGACGCGCTGAAAAGATGACATCGTGTATCCCCTTAAGTTCTTTCCTACACGGCTCTATACAGAATAAAACAAAATCTATAGTTTTGTAGATACACTCTTCCAACTGGAACTATCTGCAACAAATTTCGCTGCGCTAGATATTCAACGAGCCATATTCACGGAAATTAATGCAAAATTCCGGTTGGAATCTTATTACTGGTAAGGTTCTACAAGAAATAATACCTAAATGTCTGTAAATTACAACATATATTTTCATTGCCATCCTGAGAATAAAACACATTCTTAGTTAGTGGAAAGCGGCTTTAAATATTACAATTCTAAAGACGAGGAAAAGTTTAAGCAATGTCGAGTCAGATAGACTCGACCCATAACCTGTTGTCATTTCTATCCAGGTTGTTTGGAAAAGTACTACTTAAACGACTTCAACCAATACTGGAGGAAAGGCAACTCACATCCAATCATTAGAATTGGATTTAGAAACCAACTTAAGACAATTGAATAGGTACAGTCAGTTAAGTAAGAGCATGTTCGGGTTATTGTAGAGAAAAAACTATTTAAAAACAATTTCAAATATATGGGTACGTTGTACTCCATGAGAACAGAGATGCTATTGTATCAGTAATGTGTCCAGTCACCACCGGCGTCGACAATTGCCTGGCATTTTAGAGACATGCTTTTGACCAAATTGATGGCTTATTCATCCGGCAGTTAACTTCTCGTGTTAACTGATTCAAAGTGGACACTTTTCATCCACGAAACTTGTGCTAGATGTATGCCCACACATTCTCAATCGGATTTGCATCGGACGACTGCGACGACCAAAAAATTATAACGATGCCAAACTGCTCTTTTCACTCGACCCAAATCTTGCTGCGGTGTTTGAAGTTGTTGTCCTCTTGCAGGATCCAGCCTTTGTTTTTCTTGACGAACCAACATTCGACAGTTCTTATAAATCTCGACCATTTTCGGAGCATTTAGGTTGCACGTAAACAGATGCAACGTTCCAAAGCCCAGTTTTGAGAAGCAGTCCAAAGAAGCACTTTACTGGGTGTTTAACGGTCCGCCGCACCAACCTGTTAGTTGAGGTTAAACAGAAGCTTCTTCCGTAAACATTACATTGCTCCAATCTTGGTCGATATTGTTCTTTGCCCAAGCGAGTCGCTTCGTCACATGATAAAGTTTTCTTCACTGAACTACGACATTTGATATCATATGCACAGAGATGGGTTCGGATAACTAAGTATGATATATTTACACCAAGCAGCTTTCTTCGCCTAGCTCGAGTTACTTCGATATGTGGAAGATCTTATCTTTTCTAACAAATTAAATGCGGTTTGGGTCGGTTAGACTAGCGAGTGGTGCAGAATATACTAGTACTCTTTCGAAAAATCGATATTCCTGCCTCTAGTTATCTATTTTTTATGCCTACATATTTTTTTTATTTGGAAATGTCTTATCGTCTATTTCGGTCGATTTGATCATTTATAACAAACGTTGTATTTAACCAATCATTTGGCAAAATTCCTGTTCCGTAAACGATATTAAGAGACTTATCGTTGTTTCAATTCGCTTTAACACATCAGCACTAATTTCACCAGAATCAGTAAATTTACTATTCTTTGCCAGTTGCATCGCCCTAGCAATTTAATTCTATGTTATTAATGGTCACATACGTAGGCTATATAACAAATCTTGAGGAAATTAGTCTTCTTCAAAGAGTTTTGACATGTTTTCTAGGCATATTTGTAATTGTTGTGGTACATCGATTAACTTATTTCCAGTCCCCTCTTCAACGTTGTTTTGTAGCACGACTTTTTAAATCTGGTTTTTTATTTTTTATGGAGATGGAATAAAGCGTGTCTAATTTCAAAGGTTTCAATTTCACACACTTTTTTACCTTTCCTATCTTTTTCCTGATTTACTCAAAATCTGTTATAATCTACTTGGTTTTTATTTTTATAAGTGCGCCTTAAATACATAAAATTGTTATCTATTATTGTTCTCTTTTAGGACATTTCTCTATTTTGTATTTATGTTAAAATTGTTTTAGGTTTATCTCACATTTCTCCAATATTATCTTGCTTTTCTGTTATATTCTTAATTTTCCTTTCAGCGATTTGGACATTTCTTCTTGTTTCAATGGTACTTCTATTTTTGCTATAAAAGACTGGTCCATTGGTACGTCAGCATTAGGATATATTTTTATCGAAATTCATGTATCTCTTGTTGGTATACATTTCTGCTTAGTGAAACCGATAACAAATACAAATTTACAACTAAAACTGTGCAGATATATATATATATATATATATATATATATATATATATATATATATATATATATACTATTATGATGGGAGTTGGTGTAACAAAGTGCTACATAAAAGTCGTCAGGGGGTAGCAGTAGTAACGATTGCTACAAAAAGTTAAAACACTTCCATTCTCTATAGTAGCCGAGCATTGCTGGTCTACTATTATAGACTGCTCACAATACGAAGGCAAAGGGCAATGTTGAAGCTTCTATTATTCAGAATTTTTGCGAAGTGTATTACTTGCAGGAAATATGGACAATGTTAATTTTACGAAGTTTGCATTCACGCCGCTCTTGTGTATATTTATCATTTTTATTTCACCCATTTCTTCATAAAACACTTTGTTACAACGCACAGTTCAAAATTATTAAAATAACTGTAAGTAAAATAACAATTACAGACTATACGAGATAATTGTATATGAGAAAACAATACTTGAAAACTTTGTATCGTTTATATGTCACAACATCTTTGGTTCAGCATGGAAAACTTCTTTTAAAAATAATTAACTGTCCAGGAATATGAACTGGAGTGAAGTGTCAAGTGATAGTAGCAGTGTTTTGAATAAGTGAAAAAGTGGTACAAGTGGCTTAAATAAATAGAGTGAAATACAGGACGACGAAAAATAAAAAATCATAGATTAGTTTAAATAAACAACATTAAAGGATAGTTAGCGACAAAACAAACAAATACCTAAAGAAAATAAAGTGTAAGATAAAACAAAGGCGATTTTCCTTTGCGCGGCAGTTATCGCGACTGCGCGACGGGAATAACGCCAACAAAAACTCCTAAAGCAAGAATTGTCAAAACACGTTTTTCCGTAAATAAACAAAAGCACGCGAGTGAAAAGCGCGACGAACAGAGACACCAACGCATAAAAGTTAAAACCCGCGTATATTAAAATTTTATGCACACGAGGGAAAAGACATTAGAAGTAAACAATTTTTACTTAAAAGCAAATACAGCGATCTTATAACAATAAATAATACGTGGAAAATGGCGGAAAGCAAAGAACCAACGCTAATGGACATCATGAATAAACTGATAACTATGGAAAAGAAAATTGATGATGCAAGCACAATTTCAAAACATCAAATGGAAAAATTAAAAGCTAGAGGAAACTATAAGAATCCAGAACTCGAAAATAGAAATATTAGAAAGCGAGGCAAGAAAAACAATTTGATAATTTTGGAATCCCGGAGAAGGAAAGGAAGATATGTGGATGCTAAAAGAAAAAATATTGAACGAGGTAATAGGAAGAATAGGGGTAAATATCACAGAACAAGAAATTGATTTCATAAAAAGAATAGGGATGCGAACAGTAAAGGCAAACAGACCAATCAAAGTGGGACTTACAACAAGATTCAAGGAAATAGAAATATTGAAAAAATCATCAGGTTTAAAGGAAACTAAGATAGCAGTAAGAGAGGATCTAGATAAGAAGACTAGGGAGATCCAGAAAAAATTAATACCGCATAAGATAGAGGCCAGGAGAAGGGGTATGAAAGCTTTGATAATAGGAGACAAGCTAATAATAAACGGAGAACAATGGAGCGCTGAAGAGATCGAAGATCAAATAGATGTAGAGGAAGCGATAGAAAAGAATGAGGAAAAAAAGAAAAGAGGAAGATCGACAGATGAAGAAGGAGATAAAACCCCAAAAGGAGCCATACCAAAAAAGATTAACTGGACACAGACGATGTTAGTACCCTATGGAAGTGAAACAACGAAGAAAGATGAGCGGTTGAACAAAAATACAAATAAAATTGGAAAGCAAGTATCTGATGCAGAATTATTAAATGAAACCCTGCGAAACATAACGAAAACAACAAGAAAGAGACATGATTCAAAAAACTAGTAGAAACTGAATACCGGACGGAAACAAAAATGATGACAACTGAAAGCGATGACTATGGACAAAGAAGAGAAGAAGGGGAACTAGAGAAAGAGAAAAAAAGCAAAGTAAATGATAGTAAGAGGAAAAGATTTACAAAACTGTTGGAACAGACAAAATCGAAAACCACCAGAATCCGTAATAAAAAGTGAAGAATTTACAAATATACAAAGAATTTCAAAGAGAAAAGCACAACATAATGCAACAAGAAGATAACCAAATAAAAATAAGTAAAGAAAATAAAACATTAAGCAATAAACGTGAAGAATTGTACCATGAGATGAATACAAGAAAGGAAATATATATTGGATGCTGGAATGTGCGAACGATGATCGAAGAGAGTACAACATACCAAGTATCAACTGAGATGAATAAGTATAAAATAAGCATACTAGGAATTAGTGAAATACGCTGGAATGGGGCAGGGAAAATAAAACTACAAGATGGAAACACAATACTGTATTCAGGTAACCCAGATTTGGATGCAAATAAAGAAAGAGGTGTAGCCCTAATGCTAAACAAAGACGCAAATAAGTCACTAATAGAATGGGAAAGTACATCGGATAGAATAATATGGGGACGATTTAGAGCAAAATTTAGAAATATAGTAGTCATGAATATATATGCACCAACGAACACTCAGGATGAAAACATTAAAGATGAATTTAAACAAGTCCAAGCAATATTCCAAAACTTACAGAAAAAATATAAACGAGACATAAAGATCCTTATTGGTGACTGGAATGCAAAAGTAGGATGTGACAATACAGGAAATGAACATGTAATGGGAAAATATGGGATAGGAACAATGAACAATAATGGAGAAAGACTCATAGAATTTTGTTCAACTAACAGCCTTATAATAGGAGGAACTTTATTTAGACATAAAGATATTCACAAAACAACGTGGACTGCACCTGGAAATACATATAGAAATCAAATTGACCATATAACAATCGAGAATAAATGGAAAAATTCATTGAAAGATGTGAGAGCAATGAGAGGGGCAGACGTTGCATCAGACCATGAGTTGGTTAGAGCAAAACTAAAAATAAGCATCAAAGCAAACTATACACATAATATCAATACAAGAAAGAAATACAACGTTACTAATCTAGAACATCCAAATATACTGTTAAGATATCAAAACACTTTAGAAAAGGAGATCGGGAACATAAGCGACTTAAAACATCTAAATATAGACAATCTATGGGAAAAATATAAGACTGCTATTAAAAATGCAGCCATGTCAGAAATAGGGTATAAAAACACAAGAGATCAGAAATGGTTAAGAACAGAGAGAAAAGAAAAAATTGAAGAAAGAAAACATACCAAACTAAAAATTTTGTCTACAGCTAATGAAGCACTAAAAGAAACACTACAGAAGGAATACAGAAAAAGCAAACTGAAGTCAAGAGAAGCGCAAGGAATGATAAAAGACAATATATAGAAAATTTAGCGATTAAAGCTGAAGAAGCAGCAAGAAAAATAACATTAAAGAATTATACAACATTACAAAAGAATTAGGAGGAAGAAAATATGTGCAATCAGCAAGATTAGCTGGAAAAACGGGGAAATATGTAAAACGCAAAAGAAATACAAGAAAGATGGATAGAACATTTTAGAGAAATTTACAAATTGAAAACGCAAGAAAAAGGAACATTAGAACCAATAGAAGCAGTAGAAAAACTTAACGTTGATGAAGAGAATTTTACGAAAGACGAAATAAGACAGGCAATTAAAACTTTGAAAAATGGTAAGGCTGCGAGTATAGATTACATAAATGCAGAACTTATAAAAGCACACGTGGACTTGTCAGTAGAAGTACTACACATACTAATAAATAAAATATGGGAAGAAACACAAATTCCCAATGAATGGCTAAAGGAATAATTATTAAATTACCAAAGAAAGGAAACTTAACAAATTGCGAAAACTGGAGGCCAATTACATTATTATGTGTAGCAAGTAAAATCCTCACAAAAATAATGTTAGAAAGAATGAAGACTGCAATTGAAGAAAAACTGAGGGAAAATCAAGCTGGGTACAGAAAACAAAAATCATGCACGGACCATATATGCACACTTAGAATAATACTCAAACAAGCTACCGAGATGAATGAAGATATATACATAACATTCATCGATTTCTATAAAGCGTTTGACTCAGTGGACAGACAAAAAATGTGGCACATCTTGGAGCAATATGGAATCCCGAACAAATATTTAAGAGTAATAAAAACCTTATATAATAACTATACAGCAAGAATTGAGCATAACAGAGAGTTATTACAACCTATAAATATAGAGACAGGAGTGAGGCAGGGTTGCATACTATCACCACTGCTTTTCCTTATCATAATTGACTGGGTGATGAGGAATACTATAGATGATCAGACAGGAATAAATTGGGGAATTTCTACGAAACTAGAAGACTTAGAATTTGCAGACGACATAAGTATTCTATCTACAAATAAACACCATATGCAAAGGAAAGCGAATAAATTAGACAGCATAGCAAAACAAGTAGGGCTACGTATAAATACAGGAAAAACAAAATTACTGACAAAAAAACCAAATAAAGAAAATAGTGTACTCATAGAGGGAAAAAAGATACAGGAAACAGAAGAGTTTTGCTATCTTGGCAGCATTCTGAGTCCAAAAGGAGGAACAGAGAGAGATGTGGTTAGGAGAATTGGCTTAGCACGCAATTCATTTAATACTTTAAATAAGACATGGGCATCGAAAACATCACACTTCAAACAAAGTTAAAAATATTCAGATCAAATATAAAAAGCATTTTCCTATATGGCTCAGAAACATGGAAAACGACAAACACACATATGAAAAAGATCCAGGTATTTATAAATAAATGTTTGCGAATTATATGCGGCATATTTTGGCCAGATAGAATTACCAATGAAGAACTATGGAGGAAAACAGGAGAAGAACAAATAGAAAAAAACTATAAAAAGACGCAAATGGAAATGGATCGGACATACGCTTCGGAAACCAAGCAATAGCATACCAAGGCAGGCTTTAGATTATTGTGGAAGTGGAAGAAGAAAGCCAGGCACACCATTGGATAAATGGAAAAGGAGTATTCAAAAGGAGATGGAGAAGAGCAATAAAACATGGGGAGAAATAAAGATATAGCAAAAGATAGACAAAAATGGAAGAACTTGGTGGAAGAATTAATACACGAACCCACCACCGATACCGATACGCAGGAGTAGCGACCTTGCTATCAACAACCTACTAGCTTCTGAAACATCCCAAATGGATGCCCTATGATCCATAGGAGTGAAAGGAGAAAGAAGAAACTGGTCAGATATATACACTGTATAATGGTGGTTTTGCTCATGTTTAACTGTGGCTCCCTAAACAAGCTCGGTAGAAAACCTGATCTTGTCCAAATTAGCTCTCTTCAATAGATAGCTTTAAAAAGAACCAAAACCTGGCTGGAGCATCAAGTAATATTAGAGAAAAATTGAAGTACCCAACTGGCAATAATATTCGTTGTACAAGGATCTTTAGGCTCATTTTTATATAGTAAACGAAAAGTGCGACAAGAACTAAGGCAAATTAATATAATAATCTAACCAAAAGAACGACTGGTTGAAAACGAGACTATTTATGAAAGAACATCAGGAAGGTGTGTTTTCATTAGACAGACCAGACTACATTCATAATTCTTACCAACACGGAAACTTCACCCTGACTACTATTTTTTTTCTATAAAATACAATTTGATTCTATGGTAAATAAGAATAAGTTTTCATATGAAAAATACAGATGCTTCATTCGTATACCGTATTTGTAATACACCAATAAAAAGAAAAACATTACCCTGTGACTATGATAACTACTTTACACGCCTGATTGTTTAGGCTAACGAAACCTTTAATGCAGATGAACAATTATATTTCATCTTTCTAACTAAGCAGGCAGGGCAGCAAGCAGTGCACTTTTCAGTAGATAGTAAAACTTTAGATTAATTTACATTTTAAATACAACTGCTTGCGCCAAAAAACATGGCGAACGACTCAATTCTATTCAACATTGTCACACCTTAAAATCGGACCTGATTATTTCCTTTCTCCTTTTTATTAAAAAATCGAAGAATAGAATATGCACATTGTTATCAAAATATCCCCATCAGATTCCACTATTCACGCGTTAAAAACTTTGTGTAGTGAGAAAAGTGCTTGGATACTTATTCAAGTTACATTTTCGTCTGCTCTAGAAACAAATCATTGTGGTATTTTAAAGCATAATTATTTGTGTGGACACCCTATACATTGATAGCGAAGACTAAAGCAGCATTGAACACTAGATGGAAGTCGCAGCTGTGACGTAACCTATAGAGCTCCCGCTCTCTGCTCATTTGCACGCCAACCGTTGCGCATTCAACAGTTGGTCATCGCCACTGCACGGTAAGTACCACCTGAACTCTTTATCGCACATTAATATGTCTATTACGAAATCAGCAAATTACGATGGATTCGGATTGGAATCGACCGGGCACGTCCGGATTAAGCCAGCTACTACCTACCAGAGGCGGCGATGGGGGCAAGAGTAATACTGTATGCCCCTTCATGCCTTACGGCTGCCTAAAACGTGTGTCTACGGAGCACGTCAGACAATGCCGTTACCGAATAGTTTCTTGCATCGGGATAATGGGCAACTGGTGCAACTGGGAAGGGACATGTCACGAACTATTCAGCCACTTCTTAAGAAAACATCCTGCGTCTTTTACTTACGATGGTTTCTTTTACGTAACCGTCGAGGAATCTTCCAAAGGATTGGTAATGGGCAAGAAAGATGGCATTGTGTTCGCCTTCGTGTATGAGTACAACAGAGGCACGAAGGTGTTAAAGTACGATATCAGATATTTAGAAATCTTTGACGACCTAGAGTTTGTTCGGTATAAAATGGTGATCACAGATGTAGAAGATATAGAAAGTGAAGTTAATTCGAAGACAAACAAGTGTTCTTTGTTTAACAATACTTTCTACGATTTTCAAAATGCAAAACTCTTGCATATCGGGAAGTTCCTGCCCATAATAAACAATCCTAGGAAGGTTCGCATTGAAATCAAGTTTAGACATGAAGCAGATTGATTTGTCAAGTTTTTAGTTCAGCAATATATCGGAGAATGTAAAATTATTCTTATATAATAAATACATTTTTATAACAAATTTGAATTCCTTAAATTTGGTTATCGACTTTGTATACTAAATTATATTAAGTAGTTTAAAATTAACATGATTTGCCTTAATATAATTAAATATGGTTTCCAACGTGCTTATAAAGTAAAATTATTATATTTGGCATTCTACTGAATATTAAGGGTAAGAGTTCCAGAGCAGTTAAGTCAACATCTATATTTGTATATTTCACCTATAAAGTTTTGGCTCCGTCGAGGCATCAGAAATCTTGTGACGAGAAAAATATGTGATTATCAAAATTTTCTTTGGTTAATAATAAAAAATTTTCACTTAACTCATTAAACTACTGAAGAGAGGATAATGTACTTTTTGACTGTTCAAAACCTTTAACTCAAAAAGTTTATTGTAAAAATTACAGTGTTAAAATACTCTTTTAACCACAGAGTTTCTGATGACTTCAACCAATCAAGGATTCAAAGAGTAGTGTGTGGAAGTTATATCAAAAGAGCTATTTCAGTACCACCTTTACAAAGAAGAGAACCTATATACGAATGAAATATGATCAACCTTTACGTTCATGAGTGACAATGCATGTCTTTACATAGTAGAATTAGTAAATATAAATTGTTGAAGCACAAGAGATCAAACAAAATATGTTATAGAAACAAAGTATATTCTGTCCGCTACTGTTGAAATATAGACCATAGTGTGGAATTTACTTCCAGTAGAGCTTCTGACTGAGTTCATAATTTTCCTGCCTTGGCAACTAAGTCATGTGTCACACCTCATAATTAATCATCCGAGATGTTCCAAAGTCATATAGTAAACACGACATTCGTAATTCAATTTATTGATGTATTTATGTGCAAACTTTTGTCATTATATATGTAAATATTTGATTATCAAAATAATGGTAAAGTAACAATTTAGAGCAAATAATAGAATATGAGAAAAAAAAATGTAAATTAAGCGTCACATTACTTTCTTAAAAAATTTCTAGTATGGCCTTTATAGTTCGGCACATAGGAAAAGCAGTTTTCTTAAAACATGTTATGTAATGTAGTCTTAAATAACTTAAAGACTCAAAAATTTACAGTATAATTTGTTGCGTCTAATAAATCAGAGTTAATTTCATAATATTCAACTCAGTTTTAATGTCTATTATTGAAACTGCTCCCTTTCTTTTTAGCTTTTATAGACTTGTTATTTCTGCACATAATTTCTTAGTTTTGTATTTGGTCCAGAGATTGTAGCTTAATGTTGATAATATATAATGGTCATTTGTCTTTAATCATAACCTTTACAATAGAATACTTGTAAAGTGTTGCCTACAGTTCTGGTTATGTTTTATCAATACTCTTAAAGAACACTGAAATCATTGTTCTCAAGAACTGGTTAAGCAATAATATATTTGCACATCGAGTGGAAACTCAAAAACCGAGTTGGTGAAAAACATGCATTGGCAAAGTAAATTAATTTGGCATTAATGTCAAGCCTGGCGGCTGCACAATGCACTATCTATTTTAAGTTCTTAGCAGAACATTACATACATAAAATAAAAAGCTTTTAAATAAACAATTTTTAATTTCCTACTTTTATATTCGTTTTGCAAAAGACAGGACCAAACTAAGTCACGATAACATACAAATATTACATAATTCAGCTACAAGGGCAAAAAATATTTTTTACTTTGTGATCCTTTAGTAGTAATTTTTTACTATATTGAAGCCCTAGCCAGTATTAACCAAATCGATCCTGTCATGCAAAGCTACAACATACATTTTGTATTATTCCATGTTTTATATTCTAAATCAGAAATGTAACCCATTAAATATTGTTTAAAAAAATAACTAGCCCTAGTGTAATGGTGACAGAAAAACAAAGATCAAGAGAATCAAAAGCTTTCAGTACTAAAAAAGAAATTTAAATACTGCAAGATGCATTGTAGATGTACTAAATTGTCAAAATAAAAAAATTCTTAAATTTAATTTCTAAAAATCTAATATTTCAGTCAGTCAGTCTTGTATTGCTAATTAATTGACAGTTACAAGTTAGCTTCAATAATGCAATACTTATTAACATTTTGTGGAAAACCTCATTAACAAAATACATTATGGTGCATTGAAGAGCAGTAGAAAACTATAAACTCCAAATTATAGTTGATTATAGATTTAGCATTTGAAAAAGAAATATGAGCGAGAGGCTGCACTATTTAAATTTTACCTGATATTTGTGAGAGCTCTAGCTTTTGTGCTGGACATCATTTCTGCAATTTCTCCTTTCGTTTCGTTTTTCAAATGAGTAGATAAAAGAACTGGGAAGTAATAAAACCACTTAATGGCTCTGCAAACTGCTCCAAAACAAACTAATTCTCATTAGAAACTAAAATAATCCATTCTCTCTTCTTTATAGGTGTTCACCACAAGCAACCTAAAATATCACATTTTAAAAAATATACAGAACTGACAAATAAAATTATTACCTCTTGCTTAATATTGAAATCAACTCTTGATACTTTGAAAAGGTTTTTGACCTCAGATTTGGTTATTTAAGTAGCTAAAGTTTGTGGAATGTTTAGCCTAAAAAACAAAAAAAGATTTATTTGAAAATGGTAAATTGTAAAAAATAAATTTAAAAAACACTATAAATCGAATATTTCATTTATAAAAGCAGAATTCAGTGAGGTGTCCTTCATGCTACATGTTGAAAAAAATTCGTTGATGAAGGTAGGTAGAATTTTTTCTTGCTCTCTACAGAGACAAATATTGAAAGCTTGCCAACAGTGTACCCAAAAAATGTATTCCTTTCGTTCCATATATCAAATGTTTTGAATGTGAACTTTGAAAATAAAGTAAAGAAATCTAAGTTTTTGTATTTACATGCTAGCGGCTTCCTATACACTCCGCATAGCCATCCTTCTTTTTCATGGTCCATTACATATAAAGAAGTAGTGCATCTCTGATGTTTTAGATTAAGCACTACAGTTTTGCTCATTGCAGAGAGCGTTTGAAGTCATGACAAGAGAATCCATTGAGTTTCTAGGTTTTACGTGAATGAGTACAGAAATCAATAATCTTTAAATTATTTTGTATAATTAATTATAGTATAGCATTGTACTTTTACTCTTGGCACCAGAAAATATGTGTACCTATTTCAGTCACAATTGCACCATGTTCACAAAAATTATTTCCCTTTCTTTCTTTCTCTGGCATCCTATATAGGTAATGAATAAAATTATTTCTCAAAATATTAAAACCTGTAGTCAAAGTAACACGAATATGAAAAGTTTGGTTGCCAATGTATGTATAGATGGAAGTACTTGAAGCTACGTATACTCCGGATCATTGACATTAAGTGTTTTGAAAAGTACAGTGTCTATGTGACCATGCATTAAAATATGATGGTATATGCAATATTTATTTTCCCTTCATTTGCACCAAAGGAGCTTGGCTGATGCAAAGAAGATATCAGGTGGGCGGGCAGGCCGGCAGGCAGGCAGACAGGGAGGGGGGGGGAGAGGGAGAGACGAGAGAGGGGGAGAGAGAGACAAACGTATCGAAATCGATTCTGCATGAGACAAGTAAAGAACGGCCACAGAAGGTACAACTGCAGCCAACTCAAAAAATTAAAAAAGAAAACTGGGCAGATATATGTCAACGACTTGGGTGATGAACAATGAAAAAGGTATAATAAAAACAAAAAGATACAAAAACCTGAACTAGCAGTTTCATCGTGGAATACACAAGGTCTAAATAGAGAAGAGAAAATAAAACAATTAACAGAAGCTTGTAGGTATAATTTTGGGAGTTCAAGAAACTAACATTAAAGCTGAGACAAAGATAAAAAATTATATATGGGTAAAATGAAGGTGGAGAAGAAAGCAGTTATGGAACAGGATTTTTGATAAATGAAATAATAAAAGAGAAAATATTAGAATGGAAAAAGTAAATGAAAGAATAAGTCTAGTAAGATTAAGAGGACAGTACAGGAAAATAACTATTATTAACACGTACGACCCCACAGAAACAAAAGAAGAAAAACAGAAAGAACAATGTCATGGTAAATTTAAAAGCACAATATGCAAACTACCAAAATACGATTAAAACTCATTATAAGTGATCAAAACGCGAAAATAGGAAAAGAAAAGAAATACAAAGCAATAGCAGATAAAGAAAGTCTACATAAAACAACAAACAACAATAGAGGATATTTAATAAACTTCGCGGTAAGAAATAATCTAGTAATCAAAGATGTTATACATAAAAGAAAGGACATACATAGAGAAACATGGTACAGCCCAGATGGAAGAACTAAGAACCAGATAGATCATGTGTTAATCACGAAACGGCAGACAGACACAATTAAAGAAGTTCAGACTTGTAGGGGAGCTTAAACACAACTCTAATAAAATTCTCAAAAACAATCGAAGAGATAAAAATACAAATTAAAACGACCTGACAAGGAATAAGCAAAAAAATAGGGTAGCAGAAACTAAATACTAACATAAAATGGTAAGAAACAAAGGTAGAACAATGTGTAGAAAAAAGAACAAAGAAATAGAAAAACTGAAAGAATCACCTAATACAAAAAATATAAAGATATTTTATAAAACCATAAAAGAGGAAAGAAAAGGACATGAACAACAAGCTACAGAATTAAAAAACGAAGTAGTAGAGCTTCCTATGCACGGAGAAAACCAAAACAGCGAAAATATACAAACAACACGCCGAAAAAATATTAATGAACAAAGAAAAAAGAAAATAGAACAAAAATGGAAATCAGAAGTAAAAACAAATTCACCTAACTGGGACGATTTTCAACGAACCATAAAATAATAAATTATTAATAAAATATGGGAATGAACAAATGGAAAGAAAATTTTCAAACTAATAAAACAAATATGGATAAGAAGAGATGCCAAAAAAGTGGGACAAAGCAGTAATATTCCCGATGTTCAAAAAAAGAAATAAGCAATTGTTAAAAATTATTGACCAATAGTATTAGAATCATTAATCATCGAAAAGGACGAGTTAAAATGAAAAATGGGAGATTACCAGGCAGGTTTTAGGACCGGAAAATCAACATTAGATCATATATTAGTTATCAGACAAACCCAAAGAAAATGCAGAGAAAAGAACATAAAGATCTGTGTGTTATTTATAGACTTCCAACAGGCTTTCGAGAGAACAAAAAGTAATAATAAGAGCAATGGAAAAACTACAATTCAGTCAAGAAATAACAGCGTTAGTAGCAATGATGTTAAGGAGCCCATATCAAATTCTAGAATACGCAGATGATCTAGTAATAATGGCCAGAACAAAGGAGCAGCTAAAAGGGAATGTGGAAAACTTAAAAAAAGCACAGTAGGCAAGATTAAAAATAAACACAAAATAATCACACTATATGATCATGGAAAATCCAAAACAAGATGAAAATGAAGAACTGAGTATTGAAACGGAACCAACAAAGAAAACGCTAACCTTCAAGATGGCAAATAGTGTAACATAGCTAGGCATAGAAGCAACCAGTGAAGAAAAACAGGAAGAGAGAATACCAAAAAGAATCATAAGCGCGGATTCCCCAAATCGCTTTCTGACTAATAAGAATGTTCAAGAGCCTTCAAAATCCCCCTTTATAAGACCGTTATTAGACCTACATTCATACCAAGTGAAACATGAGTGATAACTAAAGCAGAAGAAATCAAACTAGCAACATGGGAACGAAGAATCTGCGGTGGTATTAAAAAATGGCAAGAGTGGCGCAGGAGAACAACAGGGACCTACATAAAGAAGCAAATATGTGCTAAAATAAAATAGGTTAAGGTAGTTTGGACATGTAATAAAAAGGGAAGACAATGACCTAAATCAAAAAATTACTAAGACAAGAACCGAAAGGGGAAAACAAAACAATTTTTAACAAAAAAAAAAACCAACTTCAAATTTCAGTTTCCACATTCGTGCTGTTTGTTGTTAAGGAGTTCCGTCATATCTTCGCAGTCCAAGTCTAGTCCTTGACCATAGTTAGGTACCTACCTTGTTTTTGTATTGTCATAAACCTACCAATATCTCAATCACTATACATTTCCTACTTGATTTTGAGGAGTTCCCTGGTGTATCTTCGGAGGGCAATAAAATTAAAATGGCACCACTTTTTCACCCCTTTCCAACAAAAAAATAATCATTTAAATCGGTTCACAAACAAGGAAATTAAGCCATCCATAAAAAATATATATATATACAATCAAATTGAGAACCTCCTCCTTTTTTGAAGTCTGTTAAAAAGCTCTCATTGGGGAGTAGGCAGAATAAGACCCTGAGCGAAAAGCAGAACTCTTGAAAATGGCATCAAAGGCGATGTCGAGATTTTTCTTAAAAACAACGCGGTTCAACTAAGTTGTTCAAACATTTGTTTCGCAATATTGTAATGCATGGTAATCGATGAATCACTTCCCCGAGAATATAGACAGCAGCAGGTGTCGGTTTTCTTGAAAGCCTATTTAGCTCTACTGTTATCTCTCCTTTATCGCTTTCAACGCGATAAGAACATTCACACACCCTGTTATCTTGTGCAGGCCACACAAGTTATTCCTTGTCGGTGACAAAACGCTTTGTTTCACTAAATAGGCGTTATTTTTATCATGGCTGTTTTATCGAATAACATTCATTCGGATAAAGGTTTCTAGAAAAATAAGTCCTTGTTTAATTCATCCCGCATGTTAAATTTAAAAATTCAAACGTTGCAAGTTTTATTATGGCCTGATTATTGCTGAATAAAAACAAAAACAAAATCGTAGTTCACTGATACAAAGTTAGGATAATTTCAAAGGCGTTGGGCTTTTATACGAGGACCATTTGATAATTAAATTTCTATTAAACAGCGGCACCATTTGTTGATGACTTCGCAGAAAATGACTATCATTATTCAATCAGGAGTAGCACAAAGGGGTTGATCGATTAAGCATATGCAATAACTGTCTGATTAGGCATTCTTATTGCCTAAATAAAGTATGCATACAGAAAATTTCAAACTTTTACCCCCTTTAGTAAAAGAGATTTGAGAGTGGAAACCTTTAATGTTGAAACTGTTGTTCAGGTTAATTATTTAAGATAATGGAAGGGGACAAAAAACTGATAGACATAATAGCCGTATTTTTCAGGATATCGCAATATATGTCCAAAATATTCCAGTTCATGTCTTTTTATATTTGTAATTATTTCTCGCTACTTATTCATTTGGGCAAGTACGTCAAAATTGCTTGCTCTATCTTTCCAGCTAATTTTAAGCTAATGATGGTGGTACCCCCGTATTTTAAATGTTCTCACACATTTAAGAGTTGCCTCCGTAACGCATATAATAAAAAATGTATCATCCGATCGTTTTTATTCGGATGTTCAAAGTCACCGTGGTCTCGTAAAGCATTGCTTGTTTTGCAAAAGCTGCTCGCGCTTTTTCTATTCGAATTATTATTTTTGTGGATGGGTTTCATCTGTCATAAATGTTACTTCCTAGGCAGATAAGTTTATCAATTTATTTATCTTCTCCGGCGATGCAGTTATTGGAATTAAAAGTTACGCCATAGTCAGCTGCTAGGGAACTCAAAATTTATATAACCGGCAAAAACACAATTTCTGGGAAGCAAACTGAAGGTTGTGGAACAGAAAAAGTGAAGAGATCTGGAAAAATTAGAAGCAAATAGAAAATCAGATGGAAAATTGTTCAAATGTCAAATAAAAACGAGGCTATTTTAGAACAGCTCAGTGGATGATGAAATATGTGCAGTGCCAAATATTTAGACACGCTATCCAACCATCTAATGTCTATGTAGTTAACCTCTTTGATAATAGTGAACAAACTCATAGACTAAAACGATTTAAACCACTAGATTTTAGTATCTCTGATACGAACTTGAAACTTAAAACCTCGATATCTCAGCAAGTCACAACAGAGAGGCAAGCAATCGTTGGAATACCTCGTCTATGTCCTTAGGCACGTCTTATTGTTATTATTATTAATTATCTGACCCTGGATTTACTTATTGTATGCATTACAGATTGTAAATAAAAATAAACAAAAATAAAAATAGAACAAAAATGAATTAATTATTTCCACAAATAAATACACCAAAATCGACTCTCAAACAACAAAAAGAAACGTTTTTATTTTGATTAAATTTCAATTCAGAATAAAGTTTGAAAAGACCAGGTACGTGTATGTGTGTGCCCCCGCGCCCGCGCGTGTATCTCAATTTCACCAGAAGGTACTTTAAACTCAGAAGTATGTTTCAGAGAATGTATAGAACGTAAGTTATAGCCGTTTATAGTCAATCAGGAAGATATTCATATTTTGACATGACCTATAAACCATTACATCAGTAAGATAGCTGCTAAGCTGGAAAAACTACTTATAAATTATATTAAAACAACTGAAAACCCCTGAAATGTTTGGTAATCAAGACACATAAAACTATTCTGGGCTCATTTGAAACAAAGAGTTTACAGAGAAAATTTCACGCTCAAATAATTGAAACACGCGTAACTAAAAAATTGGCAAAAAATTGACAATACAACTTTGCAACTGCAAGAAAATTTAGCAAGCAGCTGTTTCTCCATATTGTAAACAAATAAGATTATAACGTTTTGTCACCTACTTGTTATTTGTTAAGACGAATAGATAATTTGCAACAGTAGCCTCTATTTTTAATTTGCATACCTTATCAAGGTAGAAAACTAATGGTTACTATTAATATTTCCTTCTGTTTTGTGTAAATATTACTAAATAATTGAGGACTAAAGTAAAATAAAGATTAGTAATAAAATACTTTAAACATTTGCATTAAAAACATTCTTTTTGAGCTTTTTATGGAAGCAATGCAAAAAAAATTCCGACGAGTTCGATATCAAGACGGCCATCAAGACAAGATTTTGCGCAATTTAAGCTCAAGTGACTTGAGCAATGGTAAAGAGCACCACCAGTCTGTGACATAAATGAAACAATTGTAAATGTTATTAGACCGCTATTTAAATACCTGGTTTAATTATAGGTGTTCAGCATAAAAGCTATTAGATTGAAATAATATAAACTTATAAATTATATACCGTAACTTAATATTTTTAAAGAACGTACCTCTCAAAATTGATATTTGAAAAATAAGTACTTAAATATTCGTTTTGACGCTTTCACATTTGTAATGGGAGAAGTACCAGGTATACCGTTTTTTTTTTTGGAAAAAAATGTATAACTTTCGATATAATGGAAAAATTTACTTATTTAAAATATTGACCATTTAATTCTGCACATCTTGCCCATCTTTCAGGCAATTTATGAATCCCATTCCAAAAAAATTGTTTTTCCTTTGAGCGAAACCATTCATCGATTCATTTTTTAACTTCTTCGAAATTGGCGAAGTGCTGCTCTGCTAATTCAGAGCCCATTGATGCGAAAAGGTCGGACGGGGCAAGGTCTGGAGAATACGGCGGGTGCAATAATATTTCCCACCCAAGCGGTTTCAATGTTTCCTTGAACGCTGAAAAATCACTTTACCGTGTCTTCGGGCCCGTTCTGGACGTTTTTCGATCACTATTAACTGTTTCACCAGGTTTCAACAGTTCATAATACACCACGCCACTCTGGTCCCACCAAACACAGAGCATCGTTTTCCTGCCAAAGCGATTCGGTCTCGCGGTTGATGGGACAGTTTCTCCAGGTGATAACCATGATTTTTTGCGCTTAGGGTTTTCGAAATAAATCCACTTTTCATCATCCGTCACTATTCGATCAAACCTTTGAAGCAGCATTTCACAGACGACTTTTCGATTTTCCATTTGCCTGTCATTCAATTGAAGTGGCACCCATCTTCCCATATTTTGGATTTTTCCTATCGATCGCTAATAGTTTCTTGGGCCACATTTAACGCTTCTGCCAATTGTTTATGAGTTTGTGTTGGGCCTTCATCCAATAACTCCTGTAGTTTCGCATCTTCAAACTTTTTCGGTCTGTCAGAACGTTCTTTGTTTTGCACATCGAAAACACCACTTTTGAATTGTCGAAACCACGCCTCACATGTTTTTATGGTTGGAGCATGCTCGCCGTATGTTTAGACTAGCAAACGATGACTTTCAGCGGCTTTTTTCTTTTGATTAAATAAAAAAAATAATGCATGCCGCAAATGCACATTCATTTCAGGCACATAACTTGACATTTTTGAAGAGGTATAAATATACGACGGTGATACTTTCACAAAATATAACCTACGACGTTGAAGCTTGATGTCTGTAGAATAAAATGAACACGTGTCAAATCATAATATTGTATATTGGAAAACACCTATTGGAAAAATCCGGTACACCTGGTAGCTGAATTGTAAGAGATGGAACTTCGTATCTTTGTCGCTTTAATAGTGAAAATTGTCCAATAAATATATGGCCCTATTTTAGATTCGCTCTGTATATTTTTTGAATGTAATTCTGCGAATCGGTACAAAGCATATCACAATTTAAATGGGCTGGTCATACGTGTTGCGTCGAAAGATTTGTAAGCAGTCATGAAGGAGGAAAACGCGTGCAAGGGTGACAGCTTTGAAAAAGGTGTCACAAACGGTGTGTACTGGTACGAGATTCACGGCGGTAGACAAGACTTCAGTTACGTGCGCTCCAACTGCTTCGGGGTCATTTTCCAGCTCAGCTGCTGCAAGTACTCTCTTCTATCGAGGTCCACATTTTCTGGCCATTTAGAATTAAATCACATTACTTCCAATTACTTTAAGCGTCCATCAGAGCGTTCAGTGATTAGTCTGCAGAGGGGGCAACCACAGCACCCTCTTCGAAGAATGGCAAACAGGATTTTTGGCGCGGAAGCGATTGGAAAATGCATTTCTATGCGTTAACGTATGCTAGACCGTCTAATTTTTCTATTAACGTTCATTAGTAACTCGGAATCCATTAACACCATCGTGGCAGCCACGACAAAGAACCCTAGGAGCATCCTAGAAGTGATCGAAAAGCCAATGTCCTGCATAGATGTCACCGCCATCATTGGCATGTTAAGCTCCCGCCACTCAGGATGCACCTGTATTGGTACTCTAATTTGCAAGCGTCTCATTATCAGACTACACCGTCCACCTGATGCAGACCGTAAGAAATGTCCCTAAAATACGTTAATGAAGACCTGGAGGAGACGGTTCAACATCTCAACATCCAGGAATCTTCTCGTTTCATCACCAACCCCGTCCGTGCCGAAGATGGACGAGTTTGTAAATTAAGATTGAAATGTAAATTTTAATAAGTTGTTAAATAAGTACACAGAGAATTTCTAAGTTAACGTCTTAAACAGTTAAAATATCTTAATATTTATATTAAAGGAACAAAGGTGTTAACAAATATTAAATGTAAAGAGAAAAAACAATACAGTAATAATAAATTATCAGAACTATTTGGACCTAAGATTATTCCAAACAATTAATTTTTCTCGCCACGAATATTTGAATACAAATTCTCAATGTATGAGGATGCATAGAAAAATAAAAGCATGAAATTGTGCGGTAGAGAGTGGTGCCGACACGCAAGATCAAATTTATGCAAGAAATGGCGGGCTAACTGCATGCAGCATTCCACCGTTCTGTCATATAGTAGAGAGAAACGAGAGTAGAAGAATGACAGCTCCACTCACCGATCACACCATCGAAAAATCATAGAAAACGGCGGATTTTTAAATTCTGAAATCAAATCAATAAGAGAAGAGGGTAAAAACATATAAGTGGTCTACTTAATTTAATGGAATATAAAACATAAGGCGAGGAAGGAGGCGCAAAAGTTTTTAATAAAAGCAGAAAAGTGTTAAGGTCGCCATCGGAGAGAAGCAGGACGCATTCTAAAGAAGACATGGGCCAGCTGAAGGAAATAAAAGTTATGATATAAAGTATGATGGAAGAAATAAAGAGAAACACAGAAGAAAATAGGATGTTAAGAGAAGACATGAGGAGAAAAGAGAAGAAAGATTTAGAAGCTGAAGTCGATAAACTAGAAGATAAACTTGAAAATTTTGATAGAGGCAGAAGGAAAAATAATGTGGTAATCAAAAGGGTGAAATTTGATGAGAAGCAAACAGTTACAGGAGTCAACCAGTAGTTTAAGGATAAATTACAGGTAGAGGTTGACATAAGGAAAGTAATATCGACTAACACTAAAAGCGGGTAATCTGTAAATATAGTGGAATTGGCAAGCTGGGAAAATAAGAAAGAAGCGATAAAAAATAAATATAAGCTAAATGGTTCTAAGGCATATATTGAACCAGACCTCACCCATAAAGAAAGACAAATTCAATGGGAGATTAGAAAAATAGCGAATGAAGAAAAAGCAAAGGCAAACACGTAAAAGTAGGATACAAGAAGATTGTCGTTGAAGGAGAACAATATAGGTGGGATGACAAGGAAAAGGGAGGACTACAAAAAAACTAAACAGCTATAAACACTTAAACAAGGCGATGATGAAAATGGCAAGGAATAAGAACAATGAAAATATGTCGAATTTAGCTGTAGAAAAAGAAAAGATTCTGGATAAAAAGAAAAAGAAAACTTCAGGTAAAAGTTACAAATTAGCAAGAATAAGAAATTAAATAATAAGATCTTAAACACTGCGCGTAAGGAATGGAAGATTGGAACTTGGAATATTAAAAGTTTAAATGGAAAAGAAGAGTTTCTAGGGGAATTTGAAAAAATGAATATGCAGTTAGTAGCTTTAACGGAAACAAAGAAGAAAGGAAGAGGATACTGTAACATAGAGAATGGCCACCTTTACTGTACGTTGGGGTGCAAAACGAGGTGTGGGCAAGAGCAGGGTTGCATGCATAATTCACAAGGACAGTATAAAATGTATAGATAACTGGAGTTTTGTTTCAGAAAGGATGATAAGCGTTCAAGTGCGGCGCCAGAACGGGAGAAATGTACCTTTACAATCATATAAGGCCCTAATGAGAATGACAAGAAAGAAATAAAGAAAAGCTGACAAAACGGATGAGTTTATAATAATCGGAGATTTCAACGGCAGAGTTGGTAACGATATTAGAAGTAGTGAGGGTACGGTGGGAAAGTACGGAGAAGCAGCGAAAAATCTAAATGGAAATATGATCATTGACTTTTGTATTATAAATGATTTAGAAGTAACAAATAAATACATTCTTTATGCACAAAGACATTCATAAATACACCAGAGGTAAAAAGGAGAAATGAAATATCTATAATCGACCTGCTGCTAATTAAAAGAACAAACCTAAAGATAATAAAAGATATTACAGTAAAGAGAGGTTACAAAATAGGGTCAGATCACTTTCTGGTTGAAGTAAGACTAAAAGAGCAAGGTAACTGGGTGTAGGGGCAAGGGCAAGAGACAAAAAATTTCTCGAACATTAGGAGTTACAAACTGAAGTGGAAGAGATTAGGGAAGACTACCAATACGAGGTCGAAAAAGAGATAGAACTACACTGGTGTAGTAAACTAAACGAAGATTTAAAAAAATAACTGGAATATGTTTAAGAGCATTATAATTAGAGCTACAACGAAAGTATGTGGTATAGTAAGATATAAATATACGAAAAAACATACACCGTGGTGGGATGAAGTAATACAAAACGCGGTGAAAAAAAAGAAAAAATCATAGAAGAAGTATTTTCAGGCAAGAAACGACTATGACTACACGGTGTATAAAGAACAAAGAACATAAGTCAAAAAATCTGGTGTGAATATCACACGACTTTCCTTATCCTATTATAGGATATATATATATATATATATATATATATATATATATATATATATCAAAAAATTTCATTTTAATTTTTTGTTCGTCTCGGTCTGATCTATCCTGTAATATAAATTTCCCGAAACATTTTATGAACACCCGGCATATTAAAAATTCAGAGCTTCAATTTTTTTTCGAGTTCCTATTTTACCAACTTTTATTTTAAATTCATGTTTATCTTATGATAACAAATCATTTTTATTCTCATACATTTTTTGTATCTTCAACCGTTTAGATTCGCGACCGCTTTGCGACCGATTTTGCGACTTTGTGACCAAACGGCTTGGCCGATTTTTACCAAAAGCTTTCCACTGGGTCCCCTACCTACAAGTAACTAACATACCAAATTTCAAGTCTCTAGCTCTTACGGTTCTCGAGATATCTTGTTTACTGACAAACAGACAGACAGACACACACACACACACACACACACACACACACACGAACCAATGGCCCAAACCAACTTTTTTGGTGTCCTGAGGCTATATTTCGTCCAGAAATGTGAAAAACTGGGTAGGTCAAATTTCCGCCGATTACATTACTTTCCTTATTATAGGATAAGGAAAGTAAAAATTGGTTAAGGATGCAAAACAAAAATCTTGCGAAAACTTTGGACTGAGAATGGAAGCACAGGGACAGGGAAATTCCAAACTGTTATTCAGAACGCTGAAAACGCTAAAGAAAGGAAATAATATGAAACAGCACTACATTAAGAGCAAGGAAGGAAAATTGTTAACGTCAAATGAGCAGATAAGGGATAGATGGTACCAGTATTTCAGTGAATCGTTCGAGTGCCATAACCAAACAGTGCATACTACAGAATCTGAAAAAAATGTAAGTGAAACAATTTCAGTAGAAACAAATATACAGCTCGAACAGATTCTCTACGCACTTAAAAAACCGAAGGATAGGAAGACGCTCGGCGAAGACAGTATTAAACCGGAAATGATGAAATATATGGGAGATGCGGGGATTAATGTAGTACACTCAATAATAAGGAACGCATGGAAAAAGAAGCAAACTCCAAAGGAATGGAAATTGGCAATAATTGTACCACTACTTAAAAAAGGAGACGCCTCAATTTGTAGTAATTATAGGTGGATTTCTCTTCTGTCATTAGTAGGTAAATTATATGAACGAATATTAGAATATCGGCTTAGAACAGTATTAGAACCAACACTACAGGAAAGTTAAGCAGGTATTTGAGCTGGAAGAAGTACGCAAGACTGGATATTTAGTATAAGACAGATTGCTAAAAATGTACTTAGCGGATATGGAGAAGTGTACACATGTGCAATTGTCTAAGAAAAGGCATCTGACACTGTACCAAAAAAATGGATCTGGGACTCTCTAAGGAATCGCGGGGTCTCCAAAGAACTAGTGGAAGCAATCAGAAGCCTATATACCAATACCAAAAATTCTGTAAGGTCTGTAAATGGAAATACCCAAGAATTTATCACTTTCAAAGGAGTAAGACAAGGTAGAATACTAAGTCCACTTCTGTTCATAACAGTGATGGATGGAATCGACCGGAAAGACAAAAATGTTGTTAAAGGAATTAGAGTGGGGAGTAGACATCTGAAACCAGTAATGGTGAGTGAGTTTCTATATGTGGACGACCTGATGTTAGTAGCAAACAGTCAAAAAGAGCTACAAGAAGCAATTAATAGGACCTTTATTCGACGAGTACGAAATGAAAATCAATGTGCAGAAAACCAAATTTATGGTAATAGCAAGAGGAGGGCAAAAACTTAATATTAATATTAATTTGGACGGTCATGAGTTCATTCCAGTGAACAATATAAAATAGCTTGGATCAATTATAAATTCTAGTGGGAACATAGAAACAGACATTAATAATCGAATTAAAAACACGACACGTTTATACAACGCTTTAAAATCGGTCTTCATAAATAAAAGAGAAGTCAGTAAAAAGACGAAAGTGAAAATCTACAATACGGTTTTAGTGCCCATATTAATATATGGTAGTCAGTCGTGGGTATTAAACAAAAAATTAAAAGAAAAAACAACGGCGGCAAAAATGAAGATACTAAGGAAAGTTGAAGAGTCACAAGGCTTGACAAACTGGAAAATAAGGTCATAAGAAATAAACTAAGAGTAAAACCTATTGTTGACAACTAATTCTTTGAGGGATATATATGGAAAAATCCCCTCTTTAACGTGGCAATAACCGTTTCTTCCGATCCGGCAATAATCTCTGGTCACCTCCGAGTTAGTTAGAATGGGAAATGACAGCTTAGTAAAGGAAATGTGGGAAGCAGGATGGGATAAAAAAACAGGAGAGGACGACCCAAGAGAACCTGGAACCAAGAAATAGGTGATATATTAAGGGCAAGAGGCAGCACATGACATGAAGCTAAAAGACGGGAAATGGGAAGAAAAGAGTGGAAAACGTTTTGCGATAGCAAAACAAACTCTGACACCTAGCAGTAAATGGGAAAGCGGATAAATAAGCAGGTATCAAACATAAATCCTGTATTTTAGTTTTTTACTTAGTTATATAGTTTTCTTAAAAATGTTCAGATATAAGGCCTGATAATATCCTTGTACACAACAAAAATCTATTTCAAGTGTTTATATGATTAACAATTATATCAAGAAATTATTGAATTTAAATAAACATGCATCTTATGTATAATAATGGAATCGTATACATTAATAATAAGAGATATTGGACGTAATAGAAGATTTCTATCAACTGATGTATAAAAGTCAAAATGAAACAGACTTAGTTCCAGATTTAAAAACAAACACTTTAACATCAAGGATCAGAATCACTACTAGATATTACCTTAGAAGAAATATTGTTGTCATTAAAAAAGCAAAGAACAATAACAGAAGATAAGGTGATCACTGTAGCAATAAAGATAGATGGTCCTTGTCTACTTAGAAAAACAAGAGATTTGTATAATCTATGCCTATACAGCAGTACAATACCAGATAAATTAAACAAGGCTATTGTAATACTGCTATGTCTTTTAAGCCATTTGTATAAACAAGAATTCTTCAGAAAAAAATTAGACCTTTACCAAACATTGGAGCAAGCCAATTTTCATGCCGGATTTGAAACTAACGACAATTTACAAAACTATTAAATACAATAGGCTACTAGGTCTAGTCTTTGTGGACTTTCAAAAAGCTTTCTAAACAGTTGAGATTGAGGCAGCAAGAATGCCTTGTTGACTATCGGTATTCAAGGTTAATATACAACATCTACAAAAATGCAGAAATAATGGTATAACTGCAGGAGAACACCAAACGCATACCAATTGAAAGGGGAGTTAGACAAGGGGACATGATATCCTCCAAGTTGTTTACAGCAGTACTGGAATATGGAAAAAGCTAAATTGGGAAGGAAAACACCTAAACATAGAGGGACAGAACCTAACAAACCTTCTATTTGGGGAAGACATAGTTTTAATGTCAAACAATCTACACGATATTTCGTCAATTTTAAAAGAACTTTAAGACGTGTGCAATGAAGTAGGCTTGAAAATAAACAGCTCTAAGACAAAATTTATGACCAAGTGGGTCCCTAGTGAGAACTTAAAAATTGACAATAGTAAAGTAGAACTAACAGATAAACATGCATATATATAAGACAAGTTTTCAATCAATGTGTGCTACTAGTTATGATATTTAAGCACCAAAACTTTAACCCAACGCAACGGCTAAAAAGCTTAGAACAACAAAAATGAAAGATCGATGCTTGAAGTGTCCTTAAGAGATCATATTAGAAACTAAGACTTGCGCCAAAGAAAGGCGTGAGCGATATAATAACACAGATAGCAAAGCTGAAGTGGAACTGGGCCAGACATGTGGCCCGGATAAGGGACGGGAAATGAACGAAGGGCCTGCTTGATTGAAGGCCGAGAGCCTACAATCTAGAGCCTAGCGCTACTTACGGACCGCCTGTTATTACCCCAGACTTTGACCTCCAGGTACTCATTTATTGCAGCCTGAGTCGAGCTGGGCCATAAAAAGGCCAGCGATTGAATTGGCGAGAGCGGGGTTCGAACAAGCAAATCTTGGTTTCGTAATCTGGCGACCTATCCACTAAACCACCACGGCTCTGCAGGAAGTGATTAAATTTATTAATTTTTGCATTCATGCTCTTTTACATATTTATTATTTTTAGTACACCTTTTTTTCCATAAAATACTTGGCTACACTGTACAGATCCAAATCACTGAATAAACTGTAAGTAAAACAACAATTATAGACTATATGGGCCATTATGGTTTAAAGTAATTACACATGAGAAAACAATGCTCAAACTTTGCATCGTTTATACGTTATAACATCTCTGGTTAAATATGGAATATTTCTTTTAAATACAATTTACTGGTTAGATATAGACACCTGTATAGATATAATGGTAGTTCACTATTTGCTCACGTCTTTCTAGGTGAGAGATGTTTAACTGTGGCTCCCTAAATAAAACTCGACAGAAAACCTAATCCCTTCCAAATTAGCCTTCTACAATAGGTAGCTTCCAAAAGAAGCAAAACCTGGCTGGAGCTTCAAGATTAGAGAAAAATTGAAGTTTAAAACAGCATACAACTGGCAAGACCTAAAGAACATTAGTTGAATAGGAATCTTTAGGGTTGATAGATCATTTTTCCAAAGTAAATGGAAGAACCAAACTACATTAGTAATAAATGTGGCAGCTCTTCCCTCGTTATCTCATCCTAACCAAACTGTCAACACCAGTCAAGATATAAATAAGAAAAGTTTCAATTATATAAGGGCCGGCTAACAGAGAATGAGATTATCTATGGAGGAACATCAGGTAGATGTATTTTTCTTAAATAAACTATATTTCACTCATAACTCTCACCGGTTTTTAATTAATTTGTTCAACAACAACGTTAAGGAAATACAGTATGACTTCCATGCAGATGTTAAAATTGAACCATAGATTTATTATCTCATACTCAGTGCAATAAGTAAAACATTGATGTTCTGTTGCTTGTAATAAATTCGTTCCCTCTTCCAATCCCGTTACCTTAGCAAGGGTATTTTTACACTTTGAAGGTAATAATTCAGTTTTGCATGGGCTGACTAGCTATTATTTTTATGTGAAACAGGTGAAACAGTAGATGGAAACCCCCTAGTGCGTACATCAATGTTCCGCCTGATTTTACTGAACTGCTGAGAAATTTATTAGGATATGAAGATGCCCGCGGGAATCGGCATCCGATAGTAATTCAATGAATTACAAAAGTTGACGGACAGGATCGGCAATGAAAATCAAGGCAACAACAAAACATTTTCTAAAATCGTCGGATGACCACCAAAATGGTTTCCATAAAGGTGAAAATATCTAAAAATGTATGTTAACCATTTAAAATAATTGTTCACAGGTTAAGATCTTTGTGACATAACACCAGATTCCAAGAGGTGCAAGTCATGTGATATAAAGTTAATTTGTAGTATTTAAAACAGAATTTGGTAATTCGCAACCGTTCTCGAGTTATTGCTCGGACGGACGGACGGACGGACGGACAGACAGACAGGCGGACAACATGAAGTTAGTAAGTGACTTTGCTTCGCTTCGCCACTTAATAATGAGAAGAGTATTCGAGTCTGTATTCAAGTTATATATATATTTTCGTATGCTATAAAAACAACTGCTTGTGTTATTCAATGCACAATAGTTTTGTATGGTACCCTGTAACGTCCCGCCGCCGCCGCCGCTGGGACGTAACCTACACGTAGTTCCCACTCTTTGCCTTTTCGCGCGCCAAGCGGTGTGCGCTCAACAGTTGCTCGTCTGGCTGCATGGTAAGTAGCACCTATCTTCTTTACCGATTATTAACCTATCTGTCTGGAAATTAGCGAATTGCAACGAACAACAAAAAGGAAGCTATGAATCTGGATTGGGATCAGCCATCCACGTCCGGGTTAGGACAGTCGAACACCAGCAGCGCCGACGATTCTTCAGATGAGGACGCGGGGACTGCAGCGAATGCGGCCAATAAGCCGTGTATCTTCGCGTCTTTTGGGTGCCGAGAATCTCTGTCTGGGCAGCATGCAAAAAAATGCCGTTTTCGGTTGGTCTACTGTATCAAAGTAATGGAAGGTTCTTGTCATTGGAAAGGGCCATGCTGCTATTTGCTTCATCATTTTCAAGCAAAACATGGCGCGGACTTTTCCCTCGACGGTTGTTTTAATTTGACTGTCGGGGAGAGTTCTAAATGTGTAACTATGGGGGTAAAAGATGACATTATGTTCGTCTTGGTATTCTGGTACGACGAATGCGCGAAAGTGTTACATTACGATATCCGACATTATGACACCTTTTCCGACTTAGATAATGTGCGATTCTCGCTGATGATCACCAACGTGGAAAATGTTGAGAAACTAGTCAACTCTAAATATAATAAGTGTAGGCAATTCAACGAAACTCTTTTTCATTTTAAAAATATCACCCACTTCCACCTGGGAAAATTCTTGTCCACGATAGGAAACCCTACAGAGATTTCCATAGAATTAAACTTTATATATAAACAGACGCCTTAATTTATAATTAGCTTAGAAATGTAATGTAATGCTATTTTAAGATAATAAATACCTTTTGTAACAGCAAACTAGTTCTTTAATGTTTGTCCACTTTGTGTACCTTATACTATATCAATTTACAAAGAATTACTTCAAAACAGCCAATAAAAATTAACATGATTTGATTTGATATCATTTCTCCCTCCGCTATTTTTTAACAAGAAAATTTCGCACAAAATTATGGCTCCCAGTGTTTTATATGGGAAAATCATTGTAGCTAGCTGTTCTCTGTTGGCACCAGCAAGAGTTATTGGCCAACTATGCCGTCAGCTGTATCTCCGTATTGGACTCAAATTTTAAGTCGATTAAGGTGTCATTGAGAAGCTTGCGACCAGAAAAATAATTTTTCCGGGCATGGACACTCACTAAAGCAATATTAAAAAGAATAAATGCATTCGGGATGTGGGTATATCGCCGACTACTAAGAATTAGCTGGGTAGATAGTCACTAACGATAACATCTTTGATAGTATGGACAAAGAGCTATAATTTTCAGCCACGTTATATGACATCCCGAGAAGTATTAGCTGCTGCATTTAATTATAGAACGCAAACACAAAGTCAGGTGTAGACCAGGCAAAACTGCATGGTTGAAAAATTTAAGGCAATGGTATAGAAGAACTACGATACAACTATTCCGAAACAGTTGTCGACAAGAATATTATCTTTAATATCTTAGCCAACATGATGATGAGCAATGGCCATTAAACGACCATAGCATCATAAAAATGAAACAATGTTACATTGACAGGTACGCACATCTGTCCTGAAAATAGAAATACTACAGGGATTAACAAATATTAACAACTGCTTGCTGTGTAAAATATACATTATCTAATTGATATTTGTTAAACCTCTATCAGAAGTGTACTCAAGTAAATCTGGTTAAGTTTACCAACTCAAAACCGCACTTCTTTACTGAAGTGGAATTTGGCAACTCTCGGAAAGAGGTTACATCGAATATTAGGTAAATAACGGACTATTTATAAATTAATATCACAACTTGGTGAAATTAAGTTGAGCATCTGATATTTAGTTTGCTTCAATCGATAATAAATTCTCTAATTCCTTATTGTTCATATTTTCACTTTTTTCCTCTAATGTTCGTTGAGTTGCCTTCGATGTAACTGCTTTTTTCAAATATTTTATGGTCACAGCTTCTTCAGTCGTCGAGTGCAAATTGGTTTGCACTTATACTACAACATAATAATTACACTTAGCATTTGCTACAATACTTCACAACACACTTCTACTTAAAAAGAAATGTGCTTGTAAAAAGCAATATATAAATATATTGAGATGGATGCTCTTATTAAAGACTAGAGTCATTAACAGTATTGCTTTCTATCATGCGACGCATGCATTTTTCAACATAGGTATCTCAATCATTCCAAAATCACATATCCTTAATTTTAACACGAGATGTAATTTCCTTTCAGTGATTCAAACTAATGGTTTGTCTAACTTGATGGAACATAAGACAAAGATCTCATGTTCTAGTCTCATATAGACTTAATAACTTAAATCGGCAATGTGGTTGACAATTTTTATATGGAAAATATTTCAACTGAGATCAACATACTGATTGTACTATCGGACTTTGTGGCACTGCTGATTCCTCATGGTACATTCATTATGATATGCTGATGGCTAGAGGAAACAATATGTGATAGTAAAACATTGTCAAAATTTACAACGGAAAGAAATATCTTGTCAAATTGGCGTGTAATAACTTATTTCTGTGAAGATTTCTTGTATTTTGTACCATTTTTATTGTCTCTAGATTTCTTGTAAATTTTTATATCGCATAACTCCATATTTTCAGAACAAACCACATATTATGTTGTCTTAAGTCATTCCAGACAGTTTTTCTGTGTAAATGTAAGAAGAAATGATGCAGCTATGTATCAATACCAACCAGCTCTTTAAATTTGCACAGAATCAAATTACATTCTCATAGGGCTTATTGGAGACTTCATGAGCTCGAGGAATTCTACTCCCTCTCCCCCTTCTTGACAAACCTGGTTAGAGGCAACATTATCGGTCAGTCCTACATCGGTGCGCTTTTACAAGATGTAGTACTTTATTTGCTTCAAAAAGTATTCCAGGTAATATTTCAACATGATAACACTCGATCAAATGTGACAAATAACACGTTAAACTTTTTTCAACAAAACAATGTCTGGAACACCAGTGCACGAAAGCCACAGCAATATCCACAACCACCAAGATATCTAACTGACTTCTAGAAGCATGCCAATAATAAATTGAATGCAGTCCATCAAGGCACAATGCGTTCATTTACCGACTTGATGACAAGAAGAATAGAGGTGGTCACGAGAGCCTGCGGTAAAGCTATGCATTATTAAATAAATGCAAATGTTGATAAACTAATGTTCTGTAAATTTAAATGTTTAGTTCTTTTATATGTACTATTAAATGAATCAGCAAAATTTCAGCTGCTAATTTTCATCTTTTCTTGATCCAATAGTTTACAATACTGGCACTAATATGGTGTTTATTAATTTTGCATGGTAAAAAATTGTAGCTGACATTCTCTGCTGATACTTCAATGAAAATTAGTACCCTAGTTTCAGGACAGCTAATCCCTCAAATTTTGATTTGGTCAAGATATCATGGAAAAGCTTCTGATCATAGAATAATTGAGGCAGGTACTAGAATATAGAATGGCACACCTCAACTGCTAGCAAACTGATGGTGAGCTTCTTTTGCAATTTCCAAATACCACTATGATAAAAGTCTTTCAAAAATAATTCTATTTAATTAATTTTTTTATTGGTTTCTTTCTTTTTTATTATTCTATCTGAGTGATTTTAAATTTTGTAATTGTAATCTTAGATATCCTCCCTAGAAACTTTTATCATAGCTTCTACATTACTTTCTCATCTCGAAGTTCAAATATTTCTCATTCATCTTATCCCCTTTCCTTAATATGTTGATTATAAGTACTTTTAAAAGAAAGTTATCATACAGCCATACCAATAAGTTCACAATTCTCAGGCAGTGGTTTACTAATATTATATTTGTAGTAAATAGTGATTAGCCAGCAACGTTGTCACAGGAGCACGGAACATGAAATGCCAGAGAAAATTATTTTGGCATTGGTGTCAGACCAATGTCTATGACAAAAATAGTCTCAAAGTGATTTTATAATTTTAAATTAGGGCCTTATCAGAAGGGGTAAGTTAAGCCATTAGAGGAAAATTACATACTGGAATACCTTCAGTATACCTAATTTGTAATTGCCTACTTGTAAAAGACATAAAACTTAATTATAATTTTCTATAGATATTAAACATAGTTCTGCCATAAGCGAGAAAAATATTGTTAGTTTTACAATTTTTTTATTATGCCCTTTTAGCGTTTCAAAACTTTCACTAAGAACTAGCCCAATTCACCCTTTCGTCTACATCCACATATACAACATTATACTATTTCACATTCTACAAACTACAAAAATAAAAAAATTAAAAGTAAAAATAAAACTTGGTAATAATGTTATTACTGAGAAAGTAAAGTAGACAATATGAGAAAAAAAATAAAGAAACAAATTTTAAAAACAGGAACTATCTAATTGGTGCGATTCTAAATTTTCTTGATAAAAAAGTGTAGACAATATATAGTATACTGTGAAAATTAGAAGGAGAATGCCACAAATAGAAAAAAGTGTAACAGAGAATTAACCAGTTTGAAGAATATTCATAATATGAAAAGTGAAATAATGTTACAGTGAGAAAATTTGATGATTAACAATTTTGGTATCCATTAATTTGCAAACTGCAAATATAATTTGGAAAAATAACCAACTCAAACATAATAGTAATAGCAATAGCAAGATGACAAGAAAACCTAAAACTGTTTGGTACAAGTGTAGAAATGTGCTATGGCGTATTAAAGCCTCAAAAAGACAAGCAAAAATTTTTCATTTCAATTCAATTCTTCTTTTAATTTTAAAAAATCTAAGACTTCAGTCAAATTTACTACCAGGATTAGTAAGCTTGACCCGTGAATATGTTTTGTCAATATTTTGTAGAAAACCAATACAATATAATACATTAAACAGTAATAAAAAACTAGCATTATATAAATCACAATCAATTTAGGATATGAAAAAAGGCAAAAGTCCATACTATTCACGTTACCTGCTATTAATATCTTCATTATACAACCATCATATTCCTTGTTTTATAATCCTAAGTTAAAGTCCAATAGATCTATCGTGATATCTGCAATCATTGCTTTAACAAGCTGTGAAGGTTTGCCAAACAAGTATGCAAAAGATCTAGAATTGAATAAAAAAGGACTAAATAGTTTTTTAAAACATAAACTAATCCTCACCAGAAAGTAGAACAGCCCAACTTCTCTCATATTCCTATCTTATGTGCTGAAGGTTCTTCACCATAATAAAAGATCTATAAATCTACATACTTAAGAAATATACAAGGGTAACAGATAATTTTCTTACCTCCTCTTTTAATATTGAATTCAACTGTTTATGTTTTAGATGCATTCCGCAGTAGATTTTGACCTCAGATTTGGTGGTTTTGGTATATGGAGATCATAAACAAAGACGTCTTAATAGCCATTATAATCCCCAATATAGCAGAATTTAACCTAAAAAGAAACAAAACAAACTATATATTAAATGTTTCATTCATGAAGACGTTCTTAAGTTGGTTTGATGATTTAATGGTAGAAGCTGTCTTCAGTTTTTGGTAATAGTAGTTTACTGACAGTGTCAATAATTTTTTTAATTTTTTTTACTGTATTAACCAAACGTTTCCAAAGTCAATAAAATATAAAGTGGGCAAATTTTAAGTTTTCATATTTCCATGCTCTGTATACTTAGCAGGTACTATCATTTCTTTTGCATTATCCATTAAACATATGGGAGCAGTGTATCTACATATATTGCGTTCCAGATTAGATGTTGCTTCCTTTGCTTACAGCAGACGACATTTGCAGTAATTAAAGAAGAGTTTGTAGTAGCATCCCTTTACTCCTTAGGTCGCATAAACCTTGAGTACTTCTCTTAGTCACAACTATTACCAAAACTCCAAATCCCAATTATTCACTCGATGTGCTGTTAATAAGTGCAGAGGGATGGAAATGTTCTTAAATTTTTTGCAACGTCTACAAATTTAGATCAAAATTAGCACATATATTCTTTAGTTACATACCTAGGTACGTTCAAAAGTGTGAGAATGTAAAGAATTGTGAACAGAAATTGAAGCAACATAAAGACAGTGGTGAGTGCAAAAGTAATTACACTGGGGCAGTAGATCTGCAAGCTGATGTGACCAACAAAAATTCCAGGGTACTAACCAAGAACAAAAAGAAAGCACAGGAGGCTGAAGATAATAATCCATATGACCCGGAATATGAACCAGGGTTGCACTAACATAACACATCTTGTTCTCACTTTTCCACAAGTAAGTTTTTTAAAGATCATGTTTTTCTCAAGAACTATGTGAGCTACTAGCATGAAATTTTTACTATAGAATATATTGACATTTTTTATGTGTTTTTGGCCTAAAACATTTAAAAAAATGTAAATTTGTAGGGAAACCATCAATCTATTGGTGTGCCAAATTTCAACACCATAGAGTGGATAGTTTCATAAAAATCACTATTAGGATAGCAAATTAAAATTAGATACACCGAATCATCATAAAATTAGTTTATTTGTTTTATGCAAATATCAAATGACAAATTTTTTTTCTCAACTTCCCTACTCCATCTACCTGGAACCAGATGAATTTTTCAAGTTCTCCAAATTGAAATCAATAATGAAAAGGAAACGTTTTGACACATTCGACGAAACCAAAACGCCTTCGGCATACGCTTTATAAGACATCCTAAAAACGGCTCATGAGAATTATTTCAAGTAGAAACACCTTTTGGCGAAGTATAGTAGTCAAGGATAAAAGTACTCCTAAACTGACAAAAATTATATGCTCAAAAACATTAGAAAAATGAAGTCCAGTTACTTTTTGAACGAGAATCGTACCAGAAATTAAACAAAAAAAAAATTAGTGAAAAAACCCATATGCATTTCTAAAGTTGCCAGTTATAATTATATAATTTTTTGACAAATTAATTTAACGAGAATCTTTTATATGGTCTTAAGTCCTTAAGACCGCTTCTGTCTCACATGCCAAAACGGAACTTTATAATAAAAAGGTAAACCTTGAAAGGAATGTGCCATAGATAAATTTTCGAAATCCTAACGGTCACTAACGGTTATAGTTGGTCAAATTGGCTCAAAATCAATAGGGTTCTTCCTTAGGTCCTAAAAACTAGGTATGCAAATTTTGAGCTTAATCGAATACAATATAAAATTGGAGATATCTATTGGACAGATATTCAAACTCACAGACGGACAAAATGCTGGTACCCCACCACCATCCTGCATTCCTATAATGTACCATAGTACCTATGGCACATAATAAACAATAAAACCTCAAAGTTTCCCAATGTGAATGCTTCTAAACGGAAAAACAAAAGAAACAGCTCTTCATGTTTTCAGTTACATGGCCGAACCAGGTACGGTAATTTTATAAGCTGGCGGTAAGGCAAAAATCTAAAATAAACTTTGACGATTCACATTATTCGATATAATCTTCTGTTTTAGACTTAGTAATACCAATCAATATTGAATGTTAACAATCTAAAGAATTGGAAAACTAAAAATGCTATATTTTCGACTATCGTTTGAACGAGAAATTTTGCATATCGTAGTACACAGTATTTGATGAATCACTGGACCTTGAAAGTCAGCACCAGTGGTGTTGCTTTTCTTGATAACTTAATTAACCCAAGGGCTTTTTTATTTCTGCGTTATCGCATTTAACGTGATATGAATGTTTCCTTTCTACGGTTGTATTTTGCAAGCCACCTAGTTGTTCATTCTTCGCCGCTGACTTAACACTTTGTTTATCTAAACAGCCGTCACACGTCTCGATTGCCGCCTTATCTTAAAAACGCAGCCAGCGATCATTACGTGTTCAGATAAGACGCTGTTGGGAAAACAATTGCTTCCCAATTCGTTTTATATGTTAATATTAAAAGTTAAAAAACAATTATCAATTTATTTGATATTATATATTTTTGACATATACATATATGTGCGAATTTAAGGAGAGAAAAATTTAAATTAATTTTAAAAAATCCTACTAATATTGTTTGATGAAAACTGACGCTGTTATTATTGAGACAAGTATTTGATTGATTTTTGTCTAAAAAAATCAATGAAAACGATACTAATCGTCGAGCTTAAACGGAAACGCTAAAATTTCGCAGAATTTCTGCTTCCCTAAATACGCTACTAATGCTATTGATGTTGGCTTTTAATGAGTGATTTGGACTTCATTAAAATTCCGACACACATGGAAAACAATTAATAGAAGTTCTAGTGTCAAAAGCTTCATAAGATTTGGCTACATGACATAGTGAGGGATTTTTATGTTTAGATAAAGAATTTCGGAAATAGCTGTGATATCAAAAGAAAGCTAGCTCTTTTTCGTTCTTAAACAGTATGACAATTGACATGATTATTTTGAAAAATAAGAAGATTATTGCAATTTTGTTTTTCATACTAATTATAATACTTGGGCACAATAAGTCATTGAAGTAATGAAATTTTTATTTATTAAAACATTTTGATTAATATCATTACTCACAGAAGAAACGTTTCAATTGCAACTTTACTACATTAATAATATAAAGTATGTAAAAGAATAGCTTATAACTCAAAAGAATTTAATTTTGAAGAAAATTGGCATCTTTAAAAAATAAACACAAACTAAGAACTAAAGTATAATAATTAAAGATATTTACATTGCCGTTCAATTATTATCAATATACACTCTTTAAAATTGCATTCTCAAATTCTTTAATGACTCCTAGGTTCTCTCGTATGCGCTATCTTTTACTGTTTCTCTCAAGAGAAAATCTAAAAGAGAAAGGATCAGAGTGGCCATACCACATGGACGTTTTTCCAATATAAAAGTTGGAAAAAGACATTTAAATAATTTTGCACGTCTAGCTGATTATGTGAAAGTGCTCCGTCATACTGAAACCATTCTATCAAAACACAAGTCCCCTAATTAATTTATCTAAAATATTTTCAAACTCATTCTAAAGAAAATGAGGATAATGCACAGCAAAAATGCAGGGAACCAGAATTGACAACCTTATAACACCGTACTAAACGTTAAACTCAAACTCGTGTTCATTTTGCCTATTAAACATACCAAAATTGGTTAAAATGTATTTTATTAGTTCACAAATTGTGAATCAGCTTCATACACATATTTAAACAAAGTGCAAAACTTCACGCATCTTCCATGGTCTTAAAATACTGTTGTATAGCCAAATAACCAAATATAATACTAAACCATATCACGCTTTACTTGGTTTGAAAATTCAATTACATTTAGAAATTGGAAACTCCTTTAAGTTACAGCAGCAAACTAAATACTAAGCTTTATTGTTTATTCTTACAAATTTTATAGTTGCCGTGGACAATTTTAACCTACCATGTTAATTATTTAATTTTGAGATTGCACCCATCTATGGTTTGCATTAAAAAAAAACATGTTTATGTAATGACTATTATCTAACTATTTTTTCGTTAAGCCCAATATTAAGAAAATTCTGCGCTATAATTTTATTAAACAATAAAAGGTGCACTAAATTGGTTTCAAAAAACTTTCAATAAAAGTATCCTCCTAGGTTGTAGACGGCGAAGCAACTACTAGCACTGCACAGGAAAATATGGAGTCACAAATTATCAAAACATGACAAAACACTACAACCAAATTATGGAAAACGAGTAATTTAGCACAAAAACAATAACCAATAACATTGTAAAAATAAACTGCTCTATTACACAAACATACTGGAAAGTAAGAAAAACTCCAACATACATATCAGCCGAAAGAAAAACATGCTTTCAGGGTTATTATCAAAAACCTACATCACACAACAAACACAAATAAAATTAAGAAGTTAAGTAAACAGGGGCATAAAGTCAGAAACATTCTTAATAGAACCACTAAACTTATTCTTCGTCGAAACGGCGTACAATAATAAAGAAATATATAACATATAACATTCAGAATAGAATAGTTCTAATTGAACCACCCAGAAAACCAAATGATTAACACAATGCAAGTGATGTCAACGATATGGGCATACAAAAACCAACCTTACTCTTGTGTGAAATGTAGAGCTACACATAATACAACTACTTGTAAAAAACCTAACAATACAGCAGAGGCTCCGAATTCTACCATGCAGTTCTTAAACAAACCCTTAACGCTAACAATAGTCTAAATATTCATCAAGCACCAGAACCAAAACACTAATTCATAAATTACAGAATGCAAACAACAGCACAATCACACTAGTACAACAATTATTCAAACATACTAAGAAAATTAAACAATCAAAACTCTTCAGAAGATAACACAATCACTCTCAGCACTTTTCTGGAAGAATTCAAGAATATATTTCAACAGTTAATGCAACAAAAACAATGCTCATCAACAAAATTCGCTAGATTTGTAAGAATCGCCCAATGAAATGACAATGACATTATCTCAAACACAAAAGAAAAGTAAAAATATTTTTGAATCATAACTCAATTGATATTCTTTTCATTAAGAAAACTCATTTTACTAAAAGATCTTTCTTTCGAATACCACGCTATTTAACATTACACAAATCATCCGGACAACACAACACATGCGGAGACTGCCATACTAGTCAAAAATACTATAAGCCATTATGTTATGCCTAACTATGAAACAAATCACTTATAAGGCACCTCACTGAAAGTCAAGATGTCCTACGAACTAACGGTCTCTGCTGTATATTACCCTCCAAGACACAATTTAAAAATCAATCATTTTCGGGATTTCCTTACCTAACTAGGCTCAAAATTTGTTGCCGGAAGCAACAAACACACTATTTGGGGCTCCAGGCTTACAACTACAAAAGGAAGAGAGCTCGCCAATCTCATACAAGAAAACCATTCTTATTTCCTATCTAGTGGCCATTCAACATATTGGTCTAGCAATCCCAATAAAATACCAGACCTTTGGAACTTTTTTATTACCAGTGGAATTTCCTCCACATACATGGAAGTAACTCCAAGCTATGATCTGTCATCGGATCACTCCCCGATAATTGCAACAGTCAGTACGTTCGTAATTTATAAGGCTCCACAACAATAATACTAATTACAGAAACCAAGCATCTTTGCGAATTAAACTTAAAACAAGTCTCAAACTCCTGACAAAGTTTATCATGCCTTAGACTCATTAACAACTATTCTTAAACAATCTGCATATTTGTATAACAACCTAAACACCGTGGTTCGTATTGAACCAGGCACTACATGAAAACCTCCGAATTTCTTATGTTCAAGATGTTATCAAGCTAAGAAGAAGAAAACACTACAAACAAATGGAAATCACACAAGTGTCCTGCTTTTACCATTGCTAGAACGACACCATCGACGACAACTATAGATTCTGGCCAGCTGACCTGATCGAAAACCAAAAGACGACCTCTATGAAGGAGCTTTCGTCATGTTGATATAAGTCTGCAGCTTTTAAGTCAACGTATTAGCTGACAAATGTCGATCGATATGATTCATCAGCTTTCTAATAAAACCCAAAAAACAAAAACGAAGTTACATAATCGAATTTTATTACATGATAAGAATTTACTAAAAAATTATTGATTTCATTTTATTAACAATAAATGATTTGATATAAATGAATTGTCGTAAATTATTGTGCACAGGATGACTTGGAAGTTTCCTAGTTAAAAACAAGCAGAAATGGAATTTCTTAAAAGTTGTCGAGTTTGCTAGTGGAACGAAAAATTATTTTTAATTTGGCAGTAGTTCGAGCATTGCAGTAGTAGAATACAATTTAAATGTTCAAGAGATTTGTTTTGTCTGTTTACTATACAATGTCTGTAGAATGTTGTATAAAGCAGCAATTTGGAAAATATTGGAATAAATAACTTACACAGCGTTTCAATAACTCAGGACTAAAATAAAACCTATATTTAATAAAAAAACCCATCACATTAACTATGCAATAGTCATAAACATTTTCTCTTAATTTACAGAATATATATTATACAAGGTGGTTCAAATATGATTGGAACTGATTTTATTTTTTACAAAAAAATTGCTAAACACTTACTTGCACATGCCAGTCTTCAACGTACTCCCCTCCGGAGTCAACACACTTTTTCCAAAATTTTGGAAGCATCCTGATACCCTTTTCGAAAAAAGCTCCCAAATACCCTGGATGACGGTGTCGTTGTCCGCAAACCGCATGCCCTACAAGTCTGATTTGAGCCTTCCAAATAGGTAGAAATCACTTAGAGCCAAATCGGGACTGTGTAGCGGACATGATAGAAAAGTTCCGTTTCAATTTCCGGAGGGTTTTCATTGTTGTTTTAGCCGTATGGGGGCGTGTATTGTCTTGAAACTCGAGAATGAAGTAGTGCACCCATGTTTAATTGGTGGTCACTATAAACATCAAAAATACATCATATTCGTCTTCAAACTGCTATCGGAGACAACTGGCAGCTTGCATGTGCACCATTTTGCTCACGTCCGTCAAAGTGCATGGTACCCATCGTGCATTCATCTTGTGATAGTACAGATAGTTTATCACGATGTTTTCTACACTACCAAATGGACACCATCGCTCCAAGTTCCTTGATAGTGCAGGGTATATTCCCACGAATAATATTCGCGGCTGACGATCATGCGGTTCATTCTCCACTCGCTCTCTACTCTTCCTGAAGCACTTACACCACTCAAACACACAGATCCGTAAGAGACACTCTTCCGCATACTGTTGTTGGAGTCTGGTAAATTTCAGAGGACAGGACTTTTTCTACAATGAGAAATTTTATTACAATGCGTTGTTCCACGCTTCACGTTGTGCGCGCGCGTGTGTGTGTGTAATATATACACGTAGTTTATGATTTTAGTAAAAGTTAAAATATTGCATTATATCGGAAATATAGAAAAAAATTTTGCATTATTTTCTATTTACAAATATTTCAAATACCATCAAATGATATGTGACAAATCAGAATAAAAAAAAATCGTCCGCAACAAACAACATTCTCCAGCACTTACAAAATATCATTGCTAAGAAACGGAGGGCATGTAAACAATGGCAGAATACTGGAGATAGACAGGACAAAATCTATTACAACAGACTAATGCATCAACCATAAAATGCACTAGCAGAGGTTCGCAATGAAACATTTAGGCAATACATTACTAAGCTTTCTCTTGATGACAATACTATATGGAATACAACAAAATATTAAAAATAATAGCATACATAAATAATACAAAAAAATTCAAGCTGCTAACTATAATGATCCCTCCTATCAAAAAGCTTGACAATACTTGGGCCAGATCCAATACCGATAAAGCCAACACGTTTGTGAAAACATTTAACTGACGTCTTTACAACACCACAACCACAAGATAATGTTGATGATAGAGAAATTGAAACCTTCCTTGATGCTGCATGGCAACTGCATAGTTGCTGCCAATCAAACCCTTCACATCAACGAACGTTTTTCAACAAATAAAACTAACAAACGTGCGAAAAGCGTCCAGATATGACCTAATTGTTGGCGTTTCTAGAAAAGCCATCATACTGCTCAACAAAATATATAATAGCATACTTCGACTTTGTTACTTTCCTACTATGAAGACATGCCCAGACTAATAAGCCTGGCAAACCGCTTACCCAATAGTCCAGGTCAGATAACAAAGAAATATGCATTTTTTCGAAAAAGTTTTATGTCCATTTTCTCAACGTGATAATTAGGAGAAAAATAGTAGAAATGAAATGTATACGTTTTGGAAAGCAAATTTTATGTGCAACTTGGTCAAAAAAATTCATGAAAGTGACGAATACAGATTTTTTTAGATTTTTAGTGTCAAAAAAATTGTTTTAAGTAAACAAAAAATATCACGTTGTAGTGCTAAAAAAGTCAAAAAAAATGAGCCCCCCCCCCGGATCATTAAAATCGATCAACAACTTTTTGCACAAAAAACTAAAAACTAAATATGGCAATTTTTTGCCATTTAATTACAGGGATTGTAATTATCTTAGGAACCTCTTTCGGGGCTTAAATTGTGGCTTTTGTTATTACCTACCTATTGTAAAAATTGCAGTAAGTCATTTTCCTTGTCTGTATTCTCATTCTCATCTTCAGTAATGCAGTTTATTGCTTCACAATTTTTGCAGGTCTCTCCGTGACAAGTATTATAAAAAGATGTGCAGTGCATACCGTGTTTTCTGCATGTGCAGGTCGTTTTTATGTACCCAGTTTTGTATCGGCAACTTATACTTTCAATCACATCAGGAGCAAACAATTGTTCATCAGTCATTCGTGTCTCGAGAGAACCGTTTTTAACATTATCCAGCCATACTCAAGCGCTGGAATTTTTCGTCCAAACCACGACTATACCTGCAAGTATGTACGCAACGAATGCTGCTTCACAGCTCCTTCTGTTGGTGGCAATAACTGTAGGCTGCACATATTTTTAAAGGTCAATCCTTTCAATAAAACGTATCTTTGCTCGTTTATAGTCTTATTTTGGTAATTGTTCGATTATCGTTCAGCCTTTTTGTTATTTCAATTCCACTCTTCGCGATGCCATCTTTATTGGCGTTTCCTCATAAAAAATTGCGATTAATTTTTGTACTTCATTATCTTTTACAGTTTTCACGATTTTATTTTTCCGTGCTTATAAAAACTCGATGTAGTGTCGCAACCTGTGAATGCATGCAGAAATAATATATTGCCCCAATTGGGGTCTGCAAAACTAGTCCTATTAAAAATCCATTGGTCGGTCGCCCCCTTATTTGGCTTCATGAAATAAATATTGTCTCTTGGTGATAACTGCATCATCAGAATTAATAAATTGACATCTTCCCCTACAATCACAACTGAATTTTCTGGTGACGATAGAGATATTGCTGTGTCAACTATAAGAAAATCTTCCTCTGCAATATGAGTTGTACAGTCGATTTTGTCGAATTCATTGCACAAATATCTTCTAAATCGTCGTTTGTTGTTCTCGTTTGCAAAAAAATTTTCTTGCGCAATTATTATTTGCGTATATAAATCAAAATTAATTTTACGACTACTCATTCGTAGTAGTCTGTGCAAGCGCTCTGCATATCTCGTATAGTAATTTGAGTTCTCAGGATACTCATAATACAGTTTGTTGGGTAATGCTGACGAATGTAGTCTACTTACTTTTTTATAAAAAATCGATATTATCATTACTGTTCCAAACAACACGTTGTAGTAAATAACCACCATCTATTACGTATTTAATATCAGTTTCCGTCGACACCGACGCATTTTTATAAAAATTACAATAGAACTACAATTTTTTAGTGTTGCGCAACCTCCTTCATCAAAAAGGAAGATTGGATACGGGGCTAACTCGAAGTGCATGTACCCACTCATCTTCCTACGACTTAATAGATGTGCATATACGTTGAAAGAATAGCGTTGGATTGACCGTTATAACGGCATCGTTCACTTTCACTGATGAAGATACAGCTGTCAAAAAAAGAATTTTGTTTTTTCGTTGAAATTTTATGCTTGCAAAATCTTTGCCGATCATATTATTGATAGAAACCAAGCCAACATCGAAGGCCTTGTAATCATTAATATGATCATCGCCAACAACGTCCGTGATGATCGAAAATAACGTATCATTGACAGAAAACGGATCATGATTGATGAAATATTCGTAATTTTTTTACAATCAGATGCATCCCTTGAAATTCTGCTAAGACTTGCATTAACGTGTGGCTTTGACGTTTCAAATGAAACATCACAGAAAGATTCGATTGCAACGGACACTTGCAGCAAAATAACAGTTGATAATACCCATTCACATAAAATGCGTTCTTGCAACCCACGACCACGTGTTACGCACTCTCTGCTTTGAAATGCTTTCATCAATGACTGCTCAATGGTCATGTCAAACCAAGTTCCACTGTGAAACTTTTCGCGACGCCTTATAGTAAAGTAACCATTCTCTGTAACACCTTTATGGAAGTAAGACTTCGCAACTTGTAATGCTCTCTTCTTTCTTTGCTGGACTGCACAAGTTTTTCCACACCTTTCGATTGAAAGACTCTGATGGCAAAATCACATAGGACACACTTCTCTGCGACACTCTCCATTTGTAGTAAAAGCTCTGTAACAAATAACGACAGCATTAGTTCATCTTTAGTACTTTTATAGTTATAAAAAACATTACAATTTATCTTAGCGACATTTGAATGGTAAGTTGAAAGTACAAACCTCTGTTGTTATAAAAATAAACGTATTGATTAAAAACTATTGTTGAGGTATAACGGCGAATTATAAAACTTAAAATATCATATTAAGTTTCTTTACTTATTGAAAAATAATGCCTTCGCTACTCGCATACATACAAACTTATGTATATATGTGTACATACATATGAATGAATGAATGAATGGCTTAACACCCCTTGGAGGGGTTCCGCCGCTTCTAAGGAAGCTTTCGAGATCCTTTGCGGGGGATCAGCCCGTCCGGTTTTCATCTTATCTGCTGGCATATTTTGTTCCACCCTTTTCTGTCCCCGACCATTCTCCTTATTTCATCCATTCCCATTCCTATCTTTAGTAGATCATGTTTTACTTCGTTCATCCATTTTGATTTAGGCCTTCCTTTCTTTCTTTTCCCGGCTGGTGTCCAGTTCATGATTATGTTTGTAGTTTCCTGCGGGTCAGCCCTTAATACGTGCCCCAGCCATTTTACTCTGCTGTTTTATTTTTTTAACTATGTCCACTTCAATCTCCTGTGCTATTTCGTAGTTCATCCTTGTTCTATATTCGTTTTCTGCACTTTTAATTGGTCCTAGTATAGTTCTGTATATCTTTCTTTCCATTATCCTTAGTTTTTCCTCTTCTTTATTCGTTATTGACATTGTTTCCGCCCCGTACATTACTATTGGTCTTATTAGAGTGTTATAGATTCTTATTTTGGTTTTTTTTGAAATGTAGTTACTTTTCAATAATTTCTTATTAGCATAGAAGGCCCTGTTTGCTGATATTATCTTATCCATTATCTCTGTTTCTCTTTCTCCATCTCTTGACACCATAATCCCTAAGTATTTAAATTTGTCGACTTCTTTGTATTCGTGATTTCTTATTTTTAGGGATCCTTCTGCGGCATTACTTCCCGTTCTCATGATTTTTGTTTTGTCCTCATTTATTCTTAGACCGACTTTTTGTCCCTCTGTTATTAACTCTTCGGTCATATTCCTTAATATATCTCTTCCTTTGGCAATCAGTACTAAGTCATCTGCATATGCTAACAGTTGTGTCCCCCCTGTCCTTACTGTGCCTTTATTTATTCTCCGCGTTATATATTCTATACACATATTAAAAAGTGTGGCCAAAGCGCATCTCCTTGCTTCACCCTTTGTCTATTATAAATTCACCAGTCTGTCCTTTTTGGGTCTTTACACTGACTCTGGTTTTTCAAGCGTCATCATTATAAGCCTCTTTAATTTGGTCGGTATACCTAGCTCCTTCATTACTACTAACAGCTTGCCTCTATTGATGGAGTCGAAGGCTTGTTCAAAATCGACGAATAACATTTCCATTTTTATTCTATATTCCTGCGACTTTTCTATTATTTGCTTTAATATGAATATTGCGTCGGTTGTCGATTTTCCTTTTACAAATCCGCATTGATACCGTCCAATTTTAAACCTTGTTTTTTCTTGTAGTCGTCTCTGTATTATTGTTGCTAGTATTTTATAAGTTGTGTTTAGTAGCGTTATTCCTCGGTAATTTCTGCATTCTTGGTGATTTCCCTTCTTGTGTATCAGTACTATTTGTCCTACTTCAAAGTCTACGGGCATCTTTTCTTCTTTCCATATTTTCTTTATAAGTATGAATATATATTCTATTATATCCTCTCCTCCGTATTTTATCAGTTCCATATTTATACCGTCCATACCGGGAGTCTTTGTATTGTGACTTTTGTTTACTATTTCTTTTACTTCTTGTATCGTAGGCTCCTCTATCTCCATTTCTATTTCTTCATCTTCCATTGCTGGTTCCTCCTGCTTTTCATTTGTACTCAGTAATTCTTTGAAATATTCTTCCCAGATTTTTTTATACTCGTCTTCTTGTTCTGTTACTTGGCCTTGTTTATTTTTGATTCCCGTTATTATAGGTTTATATCTTTTATTTTGTTTTTTGATTTCTTGGTAGAACTTCCTGGTGTTTATTTTTTGGTTTCTTTCTCTATTTTTGTAACTCTTCTTCTATACATTTCCTTTTATTACTCCTTATTATTCTATTACACTCTTATCTTTGTATTCTTGCTCATCTTCATCTCTGTTACTTTTTATCCATTTTAGCCTAGCCTTAACTTTTTTGTTGTGTGCATCATTACATTCTTCGTTAAACCATTGCTTCTTTCTGTCACTTTGTTTATTACCTATTATTTTCCCGGCCGTTTTGTTTATTACTTCTTTAATGTCTCTACAGATCTCTTCAATTGATCCTTGTTTTTCTGTATTTTTAACTTGTTTTCCTAGTTCCGCCGTATATTGCCTTCTTGTTTCTTCATCTTTTAATTTTGTTATGTTCCACTTCCTCGTTCGTACTTTCTTTTCCTTCGTTCTTGTATTTTTTTGTCGGATTGTTGCAGTTACCATAAAATGATCAGAGTCTGCGCATGCCCCTCTGTATGTTCTAACATCTGTTATTGATGATTGACGTCTTTTATTTACTAGTACATGGTCTATTTGTGCTTGTGTTTTTTTATCTGGTGATATCCATGTTACCTTATGTCTTTTTGGGTGTATAAATTTTGTGCTGCTTATTATCATGTTCATCTTCGCTGCTAAGTCACATAATCTGATGCCATTATCGTTCGTTTTCTCATGTAAGGTACTTCTTCCTGCAACTTGACTTATTATCTTCTCTTTACCGATCTGTGCGTTGCAGTCTCCCAGCACTATAATTAGGTCCTCCTTTGGTATCCCCTCTATTCTTTCTTCTAGGTTCTCGTAGAATTTATTTTTCCCTTCATCATTATGTGTTTCTGTGGGTGCGTATATATTCAATATCGACATCTTTGTTGGGGTTCCTTCTAGTCTGATATATGCCATTCTTTCATTAATTAGTCTTGTTTCTATGATTTTCTCTCTCATTGTTTCTGTTACTATAAACCCGACTCCATGCATTCCCTGCTTTTCAGCCCCTGAGTATATAATTGTGAAATCTTTTTCATCTATTCTTCCTTTTCCTCCCATCTAATCTCTTGTAGGGCTGCAATATCTATTTGATACCTCTTTAATTCATATGCTATTTCTTTCATTTTTCCGATCTCCAACATTGTTCTGACGTTCCACGAGCTTATTTTCACTTTCTTCTTTTTTTTCTTTTCCTCTGTACTAAGATTTTGCCTTTTCGTAGCCATTGTCGTTATCTTTTGTCGATCCTTCAGCTTTCTGTCTTACTAGTTTTTGGACCAGTTCTTGGGATTACTCTTAGTTTTGTTTGAACTCATTACTACTTATGGTTTCGATGCCTCTGATGGTATTGTGGAGCTGGTATTTATCATCCTCCTGTTTTTCCATTATTTTAACTTTCGAGTTTGTTTTCTGTATGACTCCTTCCGGTTTTTTATTGGTGCCAATAGACTCTGCGTCCAATATTTGTTTCGTTTGGGTATTGCTCCTAAATTTTTTCTTCCTATGGTTTCATTTTCTATCTCTTCGTCGGTAGATCTTCCTCCTTTTTTGACCTCTTTCCGCTCATTTTTTTGTTTCTTTTTTTCCGTCGTGTTCTTCTTCTTCTTGCAGATCTTCCCATTTCCATCTTTCACCGTTTACGATCAGTGTACCATCTATTATTGTAGCTCTGTTTCCTTGTTTTCTGGCTTCTATTAGATGTGGTGTTAGTTTTCTTCTGATATCTCTGGTTTTTTTTATCGAGGTCTTCTTGAATTCTTATCTTAGTTCCTTTCAAGTTTTTCTTCTTTTTCATTATTTCAATCTTCTTCATTTTTGTAGTCAGTTCTACCTTGACTGGTCTGGATCCTCCTTTCTTAGGGTCTCCTATTCTGTTTATCATATCTATTTCGTTTTTTCCAGCTGAACTTTGGTACTTTTGATTATTTTCTAATACCATGTCTCTTAATGCTTCAATATTTTCGTTACTTTGCTCTTGTATTCCAAATATCACTAGGTTCCTTTTCCTCGTTTCCTTTTCCAGCCATTGTATTTGCATGTCTTGTTGTTTAATTATTAGCTTTAGCTCTTTTGTTTCATCACCTTGATGTCTTAGTTGCAAACCCATGCTGTCTATTTTTTTATCCATCTGTATTAGCTTATTCATTTCATCTGTGAGTGTAGGGGGTTCTTCATCTTCTGCCATGTTTGTTTTCACTTTATTTCGCACTTTATATATTTATATGTGGTAGAGCTTAACGGTTATTTCGCGTTTCTCACAAATTTCTCTTACCACGTATCTGTCTATTATTATTTATATTACCGTATCGCGTTTTATCATTCGTCTAATACCACCAACTTCCCCGCGTTCACGTGTTCTTTGTTTATTAGCTGCGTAATTCGCTTGTATTTACATGAAATTTTATACTTTCGGCGCACTTTATTATTATCAAGTCCCACCGCACAATTTCCTTGCTACGGCTCTGTTTTGTTTACACCGTTAATCGCGTTACTTCGTCGTGTACCGCGCGATAACTGCACGCCCGGTGTCGCACCTTCAGCTTGTTTTGGATTACTGTTGGTTTATCCTGTGTTCTACTCACTTTTACGCTCACTTCTCTAAATTTATTAGCCGTAATTACTGTCTTTAATCAACTTTTGCAGCGCGCTTTATCACTGTCGCTCTTAACTCTAACCTCGAAAAAAACCGTACATACATATACTTAGGTAAAATTTCATTGATTGAACAATATATTTTATTGCATGGCGCCAATGGAATATTTAGTTGGATCAATAAAATTGTTAATGTATCAAATATTTTATTGATATTAATATTTATTAATTGAAAAGTCTCATTTTTTTGTTTGTATTTAATACAATAATTGTTAACAACAAAATATTTATTAATACATTAAAAATTTCATTGCTTCAACAAAATATTTTATTGTCACCAAGCAATAAAATATTTTGATAAATCAATAAACTTTTCTAAATACATCTCTCCTATATCCAGAAATATATTGGAACATACATTATACACACAGACACACGCACACATATACAATGTATGTGTGTTTGCATAGATGCTTGTGTGCGTGGGTATGAGACCGTCTATGCATGATTTTGTATAAGTATACTGTAGCAAACGACTCTGGACTCAAGCACGGCTACGAAATTTGCCGCGCGAAATTCCGAGATCTTAACCTCCAATTATTAACATTGGTTTGTATATCTACATAAACGAATTTTCGAGCTGCTATCGAGACCATTTTTTTTAAATATGTAGGTACAAACGTTCACCAACTACTATAACGCAAATTCAAACGTTCGTTTACAAAATTGCAATGACTCCAATTTATTTGTAGTTAGAGATGTACTGTAGATTTATTTATCACGCCGTTTAATTACATTTTCATCATTTAAAAAAAAACACCGTACTTTGGTAGCTTATAATTTTAAGTACTTATTGCAATTAATATCCAATTATGATCCCGTGGGATGAGTTTTGGATGAAATACAATCAAACAATAACATTAAAATACACAACACAGTGGACTACACGTAGACGTCGTTACGACTACAAGTCTAGTGTTAAAATGGCTGAAAATGAAGCGTGAGCGAAACTGTACTTTCTCACATCTAACGTGTCCTTTGCCCGCCTAAACTATCGACACTTTTTGCGCAGGCGTTACTTAGCATTTGCTCCGAACTCCGAAAGAATATTCACATTAAACGGACGCTAAATAATCGTCAGTAATATATTCACTATGAACGGACGCTATATTAAACAGTGATTGGATAATTTACATTTCTGTCGCTCCGGTTATGTTTTTATGATAATTTAATAAATCAAGTCAAAAAAAATAATAAATGGCTAATTATTCTGTGCGAATGTTTAACGTTACAAATTGCCATTAACCATTGCCTAATTACGCCGCGAAAGTACGTTCATGATTAATATTTACGCGAGATACCCCACTTTAAAAAAAACTTTGAATTTCGTCCAATAGTTCCCGAGATATCACGTTTTTTTCTTGCTGGGCCGATTTGAAGCATTTACCAGCGCTCGAGCCCCTCGAGCGTCCGAACACCCGAAATCCAGAAATAGCCCGTTTTTAAAATGCGTTTTAAGGTACTAAACTAAACCTTACGTAAATTTAAAGATAATGGGGTTGTAGAGCAACTCCTCAGGAATAAATACAACAACATAATCAAACAAGGCAGCAAAACAATCATTAGGCCCCATTACACCGAAGACAGCAACTCCTATCCCAACCATCACTTCAGGAACAATCGCAACCACAAACTCATGCCCTCACATCCATAATATTTACATTACAACAAACTACACTAGCACAACAACAGACCATAAATTAACTATTAGCACAAATTAGACTTCTCAGAGAGAACTGAAAAAATAAAAATGCCATACTAATAAAGAAGCACATTAAACGTCACACTTACCTTCCTTTCAAAAGAACTGCCTTCAAGCAACATCCATTGAGATAGAAGACTGGAATGATCCACTAGTCATATCAGCCACACGTTGTCCTCCTAACTATGCTGCAAATTTCTATCAGGTGGAGATTTCAATGCCAATCATACCCTATGGGGCTCCAGAATCTCACCACCTGGCAGGGGAAGAGTGCTGCATCAAGCAGTTCAAAAATCTATCGACCTACGAACCAACCTAATGGCCCAACAAAAATACCTTATCTTTTGGATTTCTTCATAACCAAAGAAAAAGAAGCGAACTACATCAAAATTACATCTTGTCTTGACCTATCCTCGGATCATACGCCAATTATAGCAATCATGAGCAGTATAATTCTGGAACGAAAATTAGATCCAAGATTGCACAAAAAAAATAAAACGGACTGGACTCACTACAGAAATCTCATACAAAACCGCTTGACTTAAAAATTTCGATCCAAACCGACCAAGACTTTGATCTAGCTATATATAACTTTATGAAAATAATCCAAGAAGCTGCTGTGGAAGCAACACCAACAACTACCAGCAAAAGACAACAAGAAGGATGTCCTATTGCAATTAAAAGAAAAATAGCAGAAAAAAGACGGCTAAGGCATATATGGCAAAACTCAAGATATCCACCCGACAAAAGAAAATACAATCAAGCAACGTCAGAGCTAAAAACACTCATCAAAGATCTAAAAAAAGAAAGTTTCCAAGATTATCTCAATAACCTGAGTGCTACAAGCGTCACAAATTATTATTTTTTATTTGGGCAGCAATAAAGAGAATAAAGGTACAAAGACAACCCGTTCCCCCGTTGAAAAAGCCAGACAATACATGGGCGCGCTCTAACTCGGAAAAAATAGAACTCCTCGCCCAACACCTTGAGAGCGTCTTCAAACCTATACCTACACAAAGCCCCCAGCAGATAAAGAGAATACAAGAGTCCTAAGAAACACCATATCAACTAACTCCGCCTATGGATTGCTTCACAGCAAAGGAAATTAAAAATATGATCAGGTATAACCTAAATCCCAAAATAGTCCCAGGCTTTGACATAATTACTGAGACACTAGTCAAAGAATTACCATGCAAGTGCCTAGTGATGCTAACCATGATCTTCAATGCAGTTCTGAGACTGGGCTACTTCCCAATGCAGTGGAAAGTAGCGCAAGTAATACAGATTCTTAAACCTGGCAAACCTCCAAATGAAGTTACCTCCTACAGACCTAAAAGTCTACTCCTGTACTAGGTAAAATATTGAAAAACTCCTAGCAAAAGACTAATATCAATTCTAGAAGACAATAACAGAATTCCAGATCACCAATTCGGCTTTCGGAGAGCACTCCACAATCCAACAAGTCCATCGAATTGTTGATAATATAAATTAAGCCTTTGAAGAGAAACAATATTGCACAGCTGCCCTTCTTGATGAAACCAAAGCCTTTGACAAAGTGTAGCACACAGGCCTCCTATACAAACTAAAGAAAATTCCTCACTGCTTTTACATTATCCTCAAATCCTATTTGGAAGAACGATACTTTCTAGTAAAATTTGGACAGCACTAAACTAATCTTTACCCAATAAACTCAGGAGTACCACAGGGCAGTGTAGTTGGCCCGATTTTATACCTACTATACACTGTGGACATCCCAACAAATCACCACACCCTAACCGCCACCTTTGCAGATGACAAGACACGAAGATCCAGATGGCTGCTCAACTCTTTCAACAGAGCCTTGACCAAATATTCCAATAGACCAAGCAATGGCAAGTTCAACTCAATGAAAGCAAATCCTTCCATATCACGTTCACCAAGCGCAAAGGAATTACACCACTAGTTATGCAAACAACATTCTGCTAACACAAGTCAATGAAGTGAAATATCTTGGCCTATATCTCTATAAAGGACTAACCTAGAAACCACATATATGGAAGAAACGTCAACAACTTGGTATAATGTTTAGCAAGCACTACTGGCTACTTGGAAGAAAATCCAAATTATCCCTAAAAAGTAAACTTCTCGTCTACAACATGATTTTCAAACCCATATAGTCATATGGTGTATAGTTATGGGGTACAACAGACAACTCGAACATTTAAATCATTGAAAGGGTTCAATCCAAAGTGCTACATACTATGTGTAACGCGCCATACCTTGTAAGAAATAAAGACATACTATGTGATTTAAAAGTTGACACCGTTAAGGAAGTGATAGTGAATTACAGTGACAATTACCTTAGTAAACTAGATCATCACCCAAACGCCCTAGCTCTTAAGCTACTGGACAATAGTGAAAACATGCATAGACTTAAAAGACACAAACCACTAGACCTTCCACACAGATTTGACTAACCATTAACAAAATCACCTGTATAATATATAGTATAAAGTAGAAACTACAAATTGTTAATCATTGGATTACAATCATGTCACTCTGTCATGTCCTAAACCAACTAACATATGTCTGGTTTATTGTACACACAGATTGCAAGAAGATACAATAAACAAAAAAAAAGGAATAAATAGCTTTTGTAAAATTTCTCTATAACCACTTTTGGCCATTTCTAGGCCGTTTTTCGGATACACCTTTTTTTACATTTTCGCTATTTCCGCAAAAAATTATTATTTTTGCATGAAATTTTTACAGTAGGAAGGTACCAACAAAAGCCCCAATTTAAACCTTGAAAGAGGTTCCTAAGATAATTACAATCCCTGTAATTAAATGACAAAAATGGCCATATTTAGCGGTTTTTAATTTTTTGCGCAAAAAGTTGCTGAACGATTTAAATGTTCTACACTACAACGTGATATTTTTTGTTTACTTAAAACAATTTTTTTGACACTTAAAGATCAGAAAAACCTGTTTACGAGACTTTCATAAATTTTTTTTACCAAGTTGGATATAAAATTTGCTTTCCAAAACATATACATATGATTTCTACTCTTTTGTTTCATCACCTTGATGTCTTAGTTGCAAACCCATGCTGTCTATTTTTTATCCATCTGTATTAGCTTATTCATTACATCTGTGAGTGTAGGGGTTCTTCATCTTCTGCCATGTTTGTTTTCACTTTATTTCGCACTTTATATATTTATATGTGGTAGAGCTTAACGGTTATTTCGCGTTTCTCACAAATTTCTCTTACCACGTATCTGTCTGTTATTATTTATATTACCGTATCGCGTTTTATCATTCGTCTAATACCACCAACTTCCCCGCGTTCACGTGTTCTTTGTTTATTAGCTGCGTAATTCGCTTGTATTTACATGAAATTTTATACTTTCGGCGCACTTTATTATTATCAAGTCCCACCGCACAATTTCCTTGCTACGGCTCTGTTTTGTTTACACCGTTAATCGCGTTACTTCGTCGTGTACCGCGCGATAACTGCACGCCCGGTGTCGCACCTTCAGCTTGTTTTGGATTACTGTTCGTTTATCCTGTGTTCTACTCACTTTTACGCTCACTTCTCTAAATTTATTAGCCGTAATTACTGTCTTTAATCAACTTTTATGCACAGCGCGCTTTATCACTGTCGCTCTTAACTCTAACCTCGAAAAAACCGTACATACATATACTTAGGTAAAAATTTCATTGATTGAACAATATATTTTATTGCATGGCGCCAATGGAATATTTAGTTGGATCAATAAAATTGTTAATGTATCAAATATTTTATTGATATTAATATTTATTAATTGAAAAGTCTCATTTTTTTGTTTGTATTTAATACAATAATTGTTAACAACAAAATATTTATTAATACATTAGAAATTTCATTGCTTCAACAAAATATTTTATTGTCACCAAGCAATAAAATATTTTGATAAATCAATAAACTTTTTCCCTTAAATACATCTCTCCTATATCCAGAAATATATTGGAACATACATTATACACACAGACACACGCACACGTATACAATGAATGTGTGTTTGCATAGATGCTTGTGTGCGTGGGTATGAGACCGTCTATGCATGATTTTGTATAATTATACTGTAGCAAACGACTTTGGACTCAACCACGGCTACGAAATTTGCCGCGCGAAATTCCGAGGTCTTAACCTCCAATTATTAACATTAGTTTGTATATCTACATAAACGAATTTTCGAGCTGCTATCGAGACAATTTTTTTTTAAATATGTAGGTACAAACGTTCACCAACTACTATAACGCAAATTCAAACGTTCGTTTACAAAATTGCAATGACTCTAATTTATTTGTAGTTAGAGATGTACTGTAGATTTATTTATCACGCCGTTTAATTACATTTTCATCACTTAAAAAAAACCCACCGTACTTTGGTAGCTTATAATTTTAAGTACTTATTGCAATTAATATCCAATTATGATCCCGTGGGATGAGTTTTGAATGAAATACAATCAAACAATAACATTAAAATACACAACACAGAGGACTACACGTAGACGTCGTTACGACTACAAGTCTAGTGTTAAAATGGCTGAAAATGAAGCGTGAGCGAAACTGTACTTTCTCTCATCTAACGTGTCCTTTGCCTGCCTAAACTATCGACACTTTTTGCGCAGGCGTTACCTAGCATTTGCTCCGAACTCCGTAAGAATATTCACTTTAAACGGACGCTAAATAATCATCAGTAATATATTCACTATGAACGGACGCTATATTAAACAGTGATTGGATAATTTACATTTCTGTCGCTCCGGTTATGTTTTTATGATAATTTAATAAAACAAGTCAAAAAAAAAATAACAAATGGCTAATTATTCTGTGTGAATGTTTAACGTTACAAATTGCCATTAACCATTGCCTAATTACGCCGCGAAAGTACGTTCATGATTAATATTTACGCGAGATACCCCACTTTAAAAAAAAACTGAATTTCGTCCAATAGTTCCCGAGATATCACGTTTTTTTCTTGCTGGGCCGATTTGAAGCCGCGCGGGCATTTACCAGCGCTCGAAGTCCGTGCGAGAGAGGGACTTCCACCACGTGGCATGTTTCCGCCCCTCGAGCGTCCGAACACCCGAAATCCAGAAATAGCCCGTTTTTAAGGTACCAAACTAAACCTTTCGTAAATTTAAAGATAATGGGGTTGTAGAGCAACTCCTCAGGAATAAATACAACAACATAATCAAACAAGGCAGCAAAACAATCATTAGGCCCCATTACACCGAAGACAGCAACTCCTATCCCAACCATCACTTCAGGAACAATCGCAACCACAAACTCATGACCTCACATCCATAATATTTACATTACAACAAACTACACTAGCACAACAACAGACCATAAATTAACTATTAGCACAAATTAGACTTCTCAGAGAAGAACTGAAAAAATAAAAATGCCATACTAATAAAGAAGCACATTAAACGTCACACTTACCTTCCTTTCAAAAGAACTTCCTTCAAGCAACATCCATTGAGATAGAAGACTGGAATGATCCACTAGTCATATCAGCCACATGTTGTCCTCCTAACTATGCTGCAAATGTCTATCAGGTGGAGATTTCAATGCCAATCATACCCTATGGGGCTCCAGAATCTCACCACCTGGCAGGGGAAGAGTGCTGCATCAAGCAGTTCAAAAATCTATCGACCTACGAACCAACCTAATGGCCCAACAAAAATACCTTATCTTTTGGATTTCTTCATAACCAAAGAAAAAGTCGCGAACTACATCAAAATTACATCTTGTCTTGACCTATCCTCGGATCATACGCCAATTATAGCAATCATGAGCAGTATAATTCTGGAACGAAAATTAGATCCAAGATTGCACAAAAAAAATAAAACGGACTGGACTCACTACAGAAATCTCATACAAAACCGCTTGGCTTAAAAATTTCGATCCAAACCGACCAAGACTTTGATCTAGCTATATATAACTTTATGAAAATAATCCAAGAAGCTGCTGTGGAAGCAACACCAACAACTACCAGCAAAAGACAACAAGAAGGATGTCCTATTGCAATTAAAAGAAAAATAGCAGAAAAAAGACGGCTAAGGCATATATGGCAAAACTCAAGATATCCACCCGACAAAAGAAAATACAATCAAGCAACGTCAGAGCTAAAAACACTCATCAAAGATCTAAAAAAGAAAGTTTCCAAGATTATCTCAATAACCTGAGTGCTACAAGCGTCACAAATTATTATTTTTTATTTGGGTAGCAACAAAGAGAATAAAGGTACAAAGACAACCCGTTCCCCGTTGAAAAGCCAGACAATACATGGGCGCGCTCTAACTCGGAAAAATAGAACTCCTCGCCCAACACCTTGAGAGCGTCTTCAAACCTATACCACACAAAGCCCCAGCAGATAAGAGAGAATACAAGAGTCCTAAGAAACACCATATCAACTAACTCCGCCTATGGATTTCTTCACAGCAAAGGAAATTAAAAATATGATCAGGTATAACCTAAATCCCAAAATAGTCCCAGGCTTTGACATAATTACTGAGACACTAGTCAAAGAATTACCATGCAAGTGCCTAGTGATGCTAACCATGATCTTCAATGCAGTTCTGAGACTGGGCTACTTCCCAATGCAGTGGAAAGTAGCGCAAGTAATACAGATTCTTAAACCTGGCAAACCTCCAAATGAAGTTACCTCCTACAGACCTAAAAGTCTACTCCCTGTACTAGGTAAAATATTGAAAAAACTCCTAGCAAAAAGACTAATATCAATTCTAGAAGACAATAACAGAATTCCAGATCACCAATTCGGCTTTCGGAGAGAGCACTCCACAATCCAACAAGTCCATCGAATTGTTGATAATATAAATTAAGCCTTTGAAGAGAAACAATATTGCACAGCTGCCCTTCTTGATGAAACCAAAGCCTTTGACAAAGTGTAGCACACAGGCCTCCTATACAAACTAAAGAAAATTCCTCACTCCTTTTACATTATCCTCAAATCCTATTTGGAAGAACGATACTTTCTAGTAAAATTTGGACAGCACTAAACTAATCTTTACCCAATAAACTCAGGAGTACCACAGGGCAGTGTAGTTGGCCCGATTTTATACCTACTATACACTGTGGACATCCCAACAAATCACCACACCCTAACCGCCACCTTTGCAGATGACAAGACACGAAGATCCAGATAGCTGCTCAACTCTTTCAACAGAGCCTTGACCAAATATTCCAATAGACCAAGCAATGGCAAGTTCAACTCAATGAAAGCAAATCCTTCCATATCACGTTCACCAAGCGCAAAGGAATTACACCACTAGTTATGCAAACAACATTCTGCTAACACAAGTCAATGAAGTGAAATATCTTGGCCTATATCTCTATAAAGGACTAACCTAGAAACCACATATATGGAAGAAACGTCAACAACTTGGTATAATGTTTAGCAAGCACTACTGGCTACTTGGAAGAAAATCCAAATTATCCCTAAAAAGTAAACTTCTCGTCTACAACATGATTTTCAAACCCATATAGTCATATGGTGTATAGTTATCGGGTACAACAGACAACTCGAACATTTAAATCATTGAAAGGGTTCAATCCAAAGTGCTACATACTATGTGTAACGCACCATACCTTGTAAGAAATAAAGACATACTATGCGATTTAAAAGTTGACACCGTTAAGGAAGTGATAGTGAATTACAGTGACAATTACCTTAGTAAACTAGATCATCACCCAAACGCCCTAGCTCTTAAGCTACTGGACAATAGTGAAAACATGCATAGACTTAAAAGACACAAACCACTAGACCTTCCACACAGATTTGACTAACCATTAACAAAATCACCTGTATAATATATAGTATAAAGTAGAAACTACAAATTGTTAATCATTGGATTACAATCATGTCACTCTGTCATGTCCTAAACCAACTAATATATGTCTGGTTTATTGTATACACAGATTGCAAGATACAATAAACAAAAAAAAAGGAATAAATAGCTTTTGTAAAATTTCTCTATAACCACTTTTGGCCATTTCTAGGCCGTTTTCGGATACACCTTTTTTACATTTCGCTATTTCCGCAAAAATTATTATTTTGCATGAAATTTTTACAGTAGGAAGGTACCAACAAAAGCCCCAATTTAAACCTTGAAAGAGGTTCCTAAGATAATTACAATCCCTGTAATTAAATGACAAAAATGGCCATATTTAGCGGTTTTTAATTTTTTGCGCAAAAAGTTGCTGAACGATTTAAATGTTCTACACTACAACGTGATATTTTTTGTTTACTTAAAACAATTTTTTTGACACTTAAAGATCAGAAAAACCTGTTTACGACACTTTCATAAATTTTTTTTACCAAGTTGGATATAAAATTTGCTTTCCAAAACATATACATATGATTTCTACTATTTTTCTCCTAATTATCACGTTGAGAAAATAAATTGAGAACTTTTTCGAAAAAATAAACTATCTGACCTGGACTACAACCAGAATTCTACAGACCAATAAGCCTCCTACCCGTCCTTTCCAAAATCTTGGAACGACTGCTACTCAAGCGCCTTAAGGAAGCTGTAGACCTAGATCAACTCATTCCATCGCACCAATTTAGACCACAGTCGCCGAATTATTACACACATAATGAAAAGCATGGAGAAAAAGAGTGTGTGCACACTTACTCCTCAAGTTATACCTTTCAGACATAATCTATCAAGTTGAAATGAACAACGCAGTATCAGATATCCATCAAATCATGTCTGGAGTTCCATAGGGCAGCGTTCTAGGACCGTTGATTTGCTTGCTTTACAGATCAGACCACATTATGCTTGCGACATTTGCGGACGATATGGCCATCAGTCAGTCTCCTGAACTAGCAGTACATATCCAACAACATCTTGACTTGTTACAAAACTAGTTCCGTAAGTGGAGAAATACGGTCAATACCGACAAATCAGTACAAGCAACCTTCACCACGATACGTGCTGAATGTGCACAAACCAGCATTAATAATGCTCCAATCCCAATTAAAAATGAAGTGAAATACCTTCGCATGCACCTTGACCAAAAGCTCACTTGGAGCTCATATATTAAGACAAAAGAAGCCGCTAGACCTAAAAATCAAACAAAGGATATGGTTACTTGGACATTTACAACTCTCTTTATCAAACATAATCTTATTGTACAAGGTCATTCTGATGCCAGTATAGATCTACGAAGATCAACTCTAGGGATGCGCCAAAGCGACGCGCACAAAAATCCTTCGGGGATTTCAGTCCAAGACTATCTGCATGCTAACCAATGCTCCATGGTTCAACGTAAGGAATGAAACCTTCATAACATCGAAGTCACCTATGTAAATAGCAAAATCAAGAGGCTCTCGACCAAGTACAGCGATAAATTGGCAGGACATCCTAACCAGCTCGTAAACCAGCTAGATATTATAAGACTCAAATAACAATGGACCTCGTGTACAACCCAACCAAAACTGAAGTAATGTTTTAGGAAGCTAACGATGGCTAGAGCTCCCCGCATGAATCATATTCATAAAATCTACTTAATACTCATTCATGTTAAGAGTAGATTGTAAATATGCAGTTTAAATAAATTTAAAAAGAAAAAATATCAGTCATCCGTTGCAAAGAAATTTCGAGATTTATTAGGTCGAATAATATACCCAGAATTTATCTTATCGTCAACAATGGCACGTCCTGAGCAGATATTAAAAAAAATTAGAGCTTAAAGCCGTTATCACATACCTAGTGCCGCAACTAAAACGTTAAGGACTCCAATATGAGTATAGAACTATTCCTCTTCCCCTCCATTATCGCAGCCTTAATATTTTTGCATAGTTCCGAACCTATCCACAAGTTGAGTTCGCTGCAACCGAACACAATATCGAAAAAGACACATTCTCTGCTGGTTAATTACATAAAACGAAATAGAGAGCGAGTTATAAGCACAATCTTTTAGAACTCTCAAGTGTGTCTAATGTTGGACTTGCTTTAGAATAGTGTTATTTCAAATTGATCCAGAACTTCAATGATACCGTTGCTAAGAAAAGCCCTAGCAAATAATATAGACTATCAACACTGGAGAAATTCCAGTGAGGTTATTCAATCATTCGTATTTATCAGATTTGGCATTGTCAGACTTTTGCCTACCCATAGAACTAAAGAAATATGTGTGTAGCCGTTATTTTTTAGTGGATGATGCCGTCTTTAATAAAGGTTCATTATTCTTGAGGTAACCTCCCAAATTCTCATTCCAGCCAGCCAAATACCGTACTTAACAAAAATGATTACAGTATTTTCATTACAGGAGTAGGCGGAAAGCAGATGGGCAGCAAAAACAAATAAGTTAACCAAATTAGCTTTTTTGGTAAAACTAAATTTAATTCCATAGTAAATAATATGAGGTACTAATGTAAAAAATGTCAATGTTTCACCCATACTAGCTATCTGGACAGTATATCAAGCAAAAAAGAAAGGTCACTAATAGTGGCGAAACTATCGCACACACATTAGTTGAAAGGCTGAACTAACTTTACAGATATATTTCCTTAACCTAACACATTCATAAAAATATTTATTGGGAGGATCTCGATGCTGTTATAGAATTGCCACAAGCACATTCAGTCATGCATTTAAGTGATATTTGCATCTTTTGCAAAAGCAACTGTTTCTGGAATTTTAATACATAATAATTTAGTAACATACCCTGTACATTGATAACAAGACTAACGCAGCATTGAACACTAGATGGAAGCCGCCGCTGTGACGTACCTTGTTTAGCTCCCACTCTCTGTCCACTTGTGTGCCAGGCGTTGTACGTTCAACAGTTGCTCATCGTCAGCTGAATTCTTTATCGCTTATTAATCCGTTTGTCACAAAATCAGCGAATTACGTCAAGCCAACAAGACAGAAGCGATGGATTCGGAGTGGAACCAATCGACCACGTCAAAGTTGGGACAATCGAAAACTACCGGAGGCGGTGATTCTTCAGATGAGGACGAAGAGATGGTTGCTAGGCCGTGTCTCCCCAAGTGTTCTGGGTGCTGTGAACGAGAGTCTACGGGGCACATGAGAAAAAGGAGTTTTCGGTCGGTCTCTTGCATAGGCGTTATAGGAGATTGGTGCACGTGGGAAGGGCCATACTACAACCTGCTTTGCCATTTCCAAGACAAACACCGCTCGTCTTTTTCCCGCGACGGCTGTTTCAATTTAACCGTCGCGGAACCTTCAAAAGGCTTGATGATGGGCATGAAAGATGGCATCGCGTTTGCCCTTGTTTTCATGTATGATGAAGAGGCGAAAGTGCTAACATACGACGTTGCGCTGTTATGAAACCTTTTTCGGCCTACAGTTTCTTCGATACGTTATGAAGATCGCTGATGCAGAAAATGTAGAAAGTACATTCAACACGATGAGCTACGAGTGCCGCCAGCTGGACAATACTTTCTATGGTTTGAAGAATACCTCTCGTTTCCACATTGGCCAGATCTTGCCCCAGATAGGCAGTCCAAAGAAGATTTGTGTTGAATTGGAGTTTGAGTATAAAAAGAAACATTAATTTCAGAAATTTTTAGTTTAAAAGTGTAATAGAGAGTGTAAAATGTTCTGACATAATAAATACTTTTTGTAACAGCAAATTTTAATTCCTCATCAACTTTGTATGCCAAATAAAATATAGAGCAGTTTAAAATTAACATAATTTGGATTAGTACAATTAGCTTTCTCATTACCTTCTTTATTTAACCACAATGCTCACAAAATAAGGTTTCTAATGCTTTTAGAGAGCAAAATTATCGTAGTTAGCATTTTTTTCTTAACAGTTTAGTGAAAATTAATAACAGGAGTTGCAAAACAGCTTACTTCTATATTTCATCTTTAAAGTTTTAGATCATTTAGGGTACCAAAAACCTCTAACCAGAGAAGTATTTGGCCATAAAAATTTTCTTTCGCTAATAATAAAATAATTGCTGCCAAAACACTCCGAATGGGCCTAATTAACTTTAAAACTGTGTTTCCCCAAATTAATACAATCCAATTTGAGTCAACTCACTAAGCTACTGAAGATACGATAGAAATTGACAGTGCTTTTTTGTCAGCTTTCCGAAGACTTCAATCAGCCAAGATTTCCAAGTGTGGTCTATGGAAGTTATACCAGAACAGCTGGTTGGTGCCAAACATGCAGAATTCATCTTATGCACCTTTACAAGCAGGACAGTCTAAGCATTAATACAAAAATAAGGTGTCAAAAACAAAGCAAAACTTTTTAGTGATGAAGTATGGTCAAAGTTTATACTCACGTGTGATAATGGATCTTTAAAAGAAGAGATAACCATCAAAACCATTGAAGTTAAATATGCATTATGAGTAAAATTTACTGCTAGCAGAATTTCTAAATGACTATAATCTATAGACCTCCGCAATAGCAGTCTCGTGTGATACCCTATAATTAATCATCCGAGATGTTCTAAAGTCACATACTGAAGTTATAGTAAATTAGCATTGTAGGGCAAATAACAGAGTATAGGAAACATATGTAACGGAAGTGCTACCTTCCTGTCTTACCAAATCACTCTAATGACCTTTATAGTTAACTACATGGAAAAGTAATTTTCTTAAAATACACTATTACGCAATGTATCTTTAAATAATTTGGAGATTCAAAAATTCAAACGTATATTGATCTTAATAAATCAGAAGTGATTTCATTAATTCCAACAGTTTTTCTCCACTTCATGGTATTTAGCCCAGTTTTATGTCATTATAATCCTTTCAATTTTTGTAGATTTGTTATTACTGCTCATTACTTAAGTCTTGTAACTAAAGACCCTCCCCCCATAATTTCTAATGTTTATGGCAATTTCACATTCATCCTAGTAAAAATACATAGATACTTGATTTCAATTTCAGTTTTTTGTTCAACATGTAAAAGGTTAAAAAAAACAATGTTATAATTCTACTTGTTGTCAAAAGATGGTAGGCAAGATGTTGACTCTAATGATTACGTGTATTTGAATGTTGCAACTTTGACAATCGGAACACCTAATTCAAAAAGGATGTTTGGATTAAGTTGGATTTTTAAACTAAATACACTTTTCAATCAATTTTTATTCACATACAGTCATGGACTTGACAACAGTAGAAAATAGAACATAAGAAATTAATGCATGTAAACACAATATAGGTACTAAAGGAACATTCTAAAAGTTACTTGTTATGTGTACTTACTCAAAGTTTAAATGTTTGGATTACCTATATATACATATTGTATGTGTGTGTCTATTAAGAAGAAACCTAACTACAAAATAAAAATTGCATATTCTAATATTATGTAAAATATAAATATGTATGTACAAAAATATTGTTTGGAATGATTGTTTTATATTTCTTGAGACCTAACAAAGAAAATTTTGTGCTTGACTGCAATGCTCTTCGAATATTATTCCCTGATTTGTAATGTTGTGGCCCATTTTAAGCAGATACAGCATCTCCGTGCTTAACTGAAGTAACACATTAATTGTGGCTCATTTCACTGTCTGTGTCTTCATCGACTCGTTTTTGAATTATATCGTCATCAGTTAAAACGCCCTGCTCAACTGCCCATTCTTTAATTTCGTTATTTGTAAAGTTGTAATCAAAAAAATAATATCCTGTAAATTATTTTCCAGTTTTGCACTCCTATCTCTCAATTTTTTTCTTACCAAGTTGATTAATATCTTCATTTTCATCAAACAAATGCTACTCAATAAATATTTCCCTGGTTACCCTTGCTTTCTTTTGCCCTTACTGGCATGTAGGAGTTTTCAGAGGTTCATGGCTTCATGTTCTTACCCAGCACCAACAATTTGAGCTTTCTACCCGCTGCTGATTTTTCTTTCAAGTCGACTTATGTCTTATTCAGCAAAGCTTTCCACAACACACTGCTTTCATCTGCGTTATAAACTTGATCCGAAGTTAAATTCCTTTCTTTAATTTGTTTGTCGTACTGCATTAAGAACACTTGAGAATGATTCTCCACATATTGTCATTTGGCAAATATTTCTTTCTATGGTATCCTATAGACCCTTAAGGGTGTTGGATTTTGGCAAATACCAAACCTATTTTTAAAGTTGTACAGCCATCTAGCACTAGCTTTAAAATCATCGTGTTCTATAGAAAAAAATTGCCTTTTCGCAAATTATCTCCAAAAATAGCCATACCTGCAAAAAATTCATACTGCAGTAGTTGACAATAAAATATATATGCCTTAATAATATAATTCACTTGTGCCCTCTCTTATAAGAACCATGTGAATAATGAATTTTCTTCAGCAGGGTTAAAACTCAATTTTAATGTTTTCCTAGCTGAAGGAATTTCATCCCCCTTAGCAACAAATTCCATAATTTTCTCGTTTTCAATCTTTGATATCGGTCACAGTAACTTTTCCAATTCCACATTGTAATGCGATGCTCGAATAACTTTCAATACGTCCTAATTTTTTAAAATATCAACTTTTCACTTAATTTTGGTGTCACATTTTTTACTTGTAAACTTGGTAAAACTTGTATATATATAAACACTAATAAATATAATAAAAGAAATATGCTCCACGGTATACAAATGTCTATCACGGACTAAAAATTGTTTATACTGCATATGGGTAGCATACTGTTTAAAGTGTGTTCTTGTTTGTTTTCTTTAATTCAAATTTTCCAATTTATGTATAATGATGTTTTTTTCACTATATTTAAGTATTTTAAATGTTTGCGATGCCTGAATAAATTTCCATTATAACTTTTTATCATTCATCACAATATTCAAATATCACTTATTCAAGTTCTCCATTCCCCCCCTACAAATTTTTTGATAACGCATTTTGTAGGTATATTTCAAACAGCCAAATTTTTCAATTTATATTTATAGAGATCTCTTTTATTTTCATTGTTTTATTTAATTTTACAATTATAGTCTTAATATCTTCACCAATTTTTTTATCATAGCTTCTACAATATTCACAAATCGCCCATTCATCTTTAGCAGTTTCATTTGTGGTTGATAGAATATTTTTAATGTGTTTCCCAAATGTTTGTTGTTTTATCAATAATTTTAAATGGTAATTGAATACTTATTCTTAGGACTTGGTTAATCAATAATACATTAAGAGTTGGAGAAAAACAGAGTTGCAGATTAAATTATTATAGCATCAATCAAACCTTGTTGCTGTACAATATTCAGAAAATTACATACATACAATAAAATGTTTCTAAATCAATAATTTTTAATTCCAAATGGAAATTCATTTAAAATTCATTTCTTCATTTCTTAAAATGCTCAATTATTCAGCCAAAAAGGTATAATTTTCAGAGGCTTATAGTAATATGAGGGAGCTTAATCAGGCGAATAGGATAAATATGTTTGAAAACAATTTCCCTTGACTATACTTTACAATTCTTCAATAGTAGAGATCAAGGTCGACTTCCCTGACCAATACATTTAGTATAACTGAGCTATACAACTAAGTTATTATATCAGCTATTTCTGTTTAGCGTTGCCAACCATAATTGAAATTTTTGATAATGTCTCTCTCGTATTCAAATGTCCACTTATGGTTCACAGCTCTAGTAGTAACTCTGAAGAACAATACCAGATTATAAACAAATTAGTCCCCTTCTTATCACTATACATCTTGCTCACGTGAGTATACAATATAAGCTACTTAACAACTGTTTCGCGATGTTTTTTTATTTTTAACAGAGAAAACCTGATGCTTGTCAAAATAAAATCTCGAAAGTTAAAAATGATGACTAGCACATACCTTTTGAAACGGACCTCCATTAAGTACATTCTTGTGGCTCAACTTCTGCAGCACGTGCACTTCGCTCAGGGCTGCTATTGAGAACTAGAACATCATACATTTATTACATTGAACAAAAATACATACTTGTTGTATTTACACTCTCTTGCCGTTGTAAAATAACTTTCAAGCCTACAAATTTAGTGGGTTTAGATTTATTTTTGTCTTTAAATACTCTTCTGTAACAAACAACGGAATCGTGATTTACTTGTAGAAATGTAATTGCTTTGAAAAATTATTTTTTTATTTTTCTATTAAATTCATTTAAAAATCTATGTTTATAAAAAAGTAAACTGGTTAAGAGGAATAAAAAGCGCTTATAAAAAATAGAAGAAACATTTCAAAAAAATCTATAAAAAGAATTGTTTAGTGATAAAACGCATTTTGAATAAATATGTAAAAAGATAAATACCGGATTTAGATCAAAAATAATTCTTGAGTGAATCATGTAAATCAATATATTCATTATTTTTAACTAGGAAACAAATTTGTTACCTTTTATAAATGGGAATGACAGTGAACAATGATAATGAAGTCATTGTGATTTTTATTAGCTGGGCTGGATTTAAAGAACATGTGGTTTCAATATAATAATCAATATGATACTGTGTGAAATAAAAAAGTTATTTTAAAAGAAATTTTCAAATAACAGAGTATAAGCAAAACATATAAGGCAAGTGCTATCTCCCTTTTACTACATTGGAAAAGCAATTTTCTAAAAGCATGTTGTTATACAATGAAGCCTTAGAAATTCAAATAATTCAAATGTAATATGTTGATCTTAATAAATCAGAAGTAATTTTATAAATTTAAATAAATTTTCTCCACTTCATTATTGAGACATAACAAAAGTTTACACGAGATAATACGACTAAAGCAATGTTATACTGGCAAGTAGGTATTAGCTTCCAAAAACTTGAAAGACGCGCTTAAATCATCAAATGAGATCTTTATCTAAAGAAGAGCTTCAACAGACTAGTGAGTCTCTATAGAACAAAAGCTACTGAACTTGATAATAAACATATTGCTATGCAAAAGGTGTATCTAAAAAATTAAATAGTGCCATATTTTTGTTACTATTTGTATTACTATATAAAAAAAAACATATTTCTATCTTTAATATTTTTGTTGGTTGATTCTTTAATTATGGTGACTAAAAATGTATCTTTAATAGTATTTATACTTCTCTATACCACATAGTCTCTTCAAAATCTTCCAAAAATAGTTCTCCTTATTTAATCTAAATTTGCTAATATATATACATTAATGTCTTTCTTATTCAGTATCTTTAAGTAATTTTAAGTTTTTGCGATTCCAATCTTGAGATGTTCATTAAAAATTGTTTATCATAGTTCCACATCCATTTATCAGAATATTCAAATATCACTTGTTCACGTTTTTCCCTCTTCCTCATTAAATTTCTTATTAACGAACTTCTCAATGTGTTTCATTCATACAGTTATGACATTGAAATTAACATTCCCAAACATTGATTTTATATTTATAATACAAATGAGAAGTCAGCAATTATTTTGAAGAAACAAAGCAGAGTGGCAAAGTAAATAATTCTGAAATTTATATTATAAAATATATAACTAAGACAGTCTGAAAGTCATTCATTTAAATTTAGCGCACTATAGCAGAAAAACTACATTTTCTACAATAACCATTTTGCAACTAATTGGTCATAATTCTATCAGATATCGCCTACAAATCAGTCACAATTATGGAAAGTAATTTTACCTTTGCAATATTACTCTTATGATTTAAAAGCGCCCTTCCATTACTAACAAAAAAAATCTCTTCATGCACATCCATATCAGAAATTCGGTACTGTGCCATACTGCAAGTTCTAAACAAAAGTGAAAAAAAACAACGTGAGAGTAAAGATACAACCAATAAAAAAACATACATATTTGTATTTTGAAACTTCAATGACATGCAGTTTCATCATGACAGTTTATGAGACAAATTAAATATGCATAGTTAAGGTTTTCATAAATTTTATACATTAAAATGCATTAAACAGTGACAAAAAAACTAGCATGCAAGAGGATAAGGTTTTTTTTTTGGCGCACTTACAGGCACTGCAGTCGCAGGAACTTATTGTGCATACTAACATGCACTAAATTGCTAGGACATTCACACACACCCATGGGTTCAGCGAGACTCAAACTTGCGCGCGCCGGCTAGAGGACAGAGCCAACTGGTTGAACCATCTGAGCCACTGCGTCCCCGTATAAGGAGTTACAGACAAAAGGAACCGAAACCAAAATCCATATTGTTCGAATTATTATCGAACTTTAAAAATATTTGTCTTCGTCGTAGTTTATCTCCTCCAATCTAGAGGTTCAAGTTAATGCCCAATTGATCTTGGTGATTTCTACAAAAAAAAAAAAACAATAAGATAAAGAATAAACAATATCAAATAGTTCTATAAACAGTGTCTCAAAAATAAAGCCAAGCTTCACCAAAATAAATAAAATGCATATTTAAAAAAAAAACGTGCAAAATTGAGATAATCTCTCTCTCTCTCTCCCCCTCTCTCTCCTCCCCCCTCTCAACTAGCTGTTTATTTCATAGTGAATTTTTAACCCACATTGCAGTACTAATTAACACATATCTCCAATATCATTTTAAATATCTCTATTCCATGATGTTGTAATGTGATACATGACATACAGTTTAACAATAAAAACAGAATTGGTACTATTTAAACCAAATACGAATTAAAAGTTAGTTGGTCATTTAAAACACGACCAACACAGATTTTCAAAAAAGCACCTGTTTAGCTGAATACTGCTACATTTACAACTATTGGAAGTTTGATGAATACAACTATATACATTGTGCAGTTTGAAACAAACATCTTCCCAAAATTCACATGCACATGTAAAAATGTCTATAAATAAAAGAAAAGTCCCTTCTCATGTAAAGTTTAATGACATACTTAAGCATGCCTTTAGTGTTATCAAGATTCCGTGCATCTTGGAACAACTAGCAGAAATAACACATAGGAGAAAACATTTCAAATCTGGCTGTACTTATATTAATGCCGTCAGCAAGCCAAATATGTAGCCCAGAATAAGAACAATTTTAGAAAATTGGTACAGAAATTATGAACTCACAATGTGCTAGACTAGCAACTCTACCATCTACTCAGCTTTTGAAAGTCCTTTAGGCGCCATTTACTCATCAAGGCATTACAGAAAAAGAAGAAAAATTGAGAAAATGTAGAGTAATAATAGAGATAAAAAAGAAATCAGGAACATAAGTGAAAACAAAAAATGCAACGAAATGACAAGACACTTTAGAATAAAATATAATACACAATGGATTAACAGAAATAAAGAAGTGTTTAGGAGTTTCCGACACAAACTATAATTAAAATATAAAATATAAGCATTGAAAAGCTTTGAGGTAGCTACAAAATTATTATCACTAAAACAACTTCAAAAATAGTAAGTGTAAAAAGAGGCCAAATAAGAGAATTAATGTCAAGTGAAACGTAGAGGTTAATAGAAGAAAGAAAAAACATAAATCTGAGAATTTTGAGTGAACGAAATAATAAATGAGCGTTATGCATATTGTATATAGCTGTTAAAAAAGTGCTAGGATAGATATGAGAACACAAGAAAAAGAATTAATAAAGGAAGATTAAACGTGCAGCAGAGTCAAACAATATAAAAACAATTTATATAACAAAACACTTTTTAATCAAAAAACAATTAATACAAATAAAATACAAAGAGGAAAACTTACTAAAAACAGAACTAAACATCTTAAGTTGATGAAAAGAATACTTAAGTAACAAACAAAATGTGCACTTAGAAGTTTACAGAAATGGAGATTTTTCTAAGAACTAGACAGAAATATATAACAAATCGCAAAAGAAGTAATAATAAACCTGCAAAGCTTGCAACGCATAGCGAAGTGGCGAAGCAGTCTCCCAAATTTGAGAACCCTCTAGTTGACCTTTGGCCAATCAGTTTCAAAATCACTAGAAAACAAGCTTTTTGGTCACCTGTCGATTGGTGAAAACAGAATTTGGAAATTCCCAGCCGTTCTCGAGTTTTTGCTCGGACGGACGGGCGGACAACATGGAGTTAGTAAGTGACTCCGCTTCGCTTCGCCACTTAATAAGAGCTATACATAAATTTAAAAATGGTAAATCAACAGATAAACACAATATAAAAAGAGATCTAATAAAGATAAAAAAGAAACAGTCACTGAGCTGATCTACCGTCTGCACAAAAAAAATTCTGCAACAATTGGCAGAAGAGCTAATCATAATAATCCCAAAGAAAGACAATATCACACGTTCCAAAAATAGTAACCTATTTGTTAAGTGCAACGAGTACCATTTTAACCCACGTAATAGTAGACAGAATACAAGAACCAGACAAAAATAATCAAGCGCCGTTTATACAACTCTATGGATGTAAACATCACATCTGTACATTATGACTAATTATAAATGAGACTTTATAATGGAATAGACATATTTATTTGAAAAAGCTTTCCAGAAAGTAAATCGCAATGTATTATAAAAAATAGTAAAATAATATGGACAAAACAAATATTGATAATGTAGTGAAACAAAATTGTGCCCTTTTACCACTCCTCTTCGAATAGTCAATAATTGGATTTTGAAATTAACCTTTAAGAACAAAGACGCATTAGTATAGAATTTAAGAAGTGTTTAGAAGACTTGAAAATTTCAGGTTGTCTTTTCACAAAAAAACTGACAGTATTAACAATATTAACAGGTAAGTTTAAAGATAAATGTCCATAAGATTTATTTATTAAGTCAATAAATCCTAGTCAGCAAATAAATTAAAATTTAAGAAAGAAAAGTAAGTGGAACGCAGTATTGTTCTATAACATAAATTGTCAGAAAGACACAAATAAAAGTTCATATTCATTTTAACCAACTTTAGAAAAACTTGTAATGCAAAAGAACTATTAACCACAAATAAGATTCACTTTTTTAATTCAAACAGTGCATTACTTTATAGATGTGAATCGTAGTAATAACTCCAATAAACCACAATTATTTGTGAATAAATCCCTAAGGAAAACCTTTAATATAGACCATTCACAATCACACTCAATTGTTTAGAAATAAAAGAAAAATCCCTTCTCATACAATGTTGAATGTTTTCATCATCTCTAGATAAGCACAGGAACTTATTTATAGATGATAGAAAACATTCTAATACAGCTATCATTAATCTCTAGATCAATATAGAATGTCTTACTTAAATTAAAAATATATTATGGGTAGACACTTTGTAATAATCACACCTTTTGTTGGCATCAAAAACAACAAAAAAAACCCACATATTGTCTGCAACAATTTTCATAATTATGATTAGAAACGTGCAATATTAACATAATGTGCATTTACAGTTAAAATAGTTGTCCTTTCACTTATTAACAACAGCTTTCAATATTTTGAAAATGCTTCATAATAGGCATGCACCATCATATTGGGAAGTTGGTCCTAATTTTCTCTATAACAAGTTTAAATTTACTAATCTTCAATTCTGAGAGGTGCATTAGTTAGCTTTGTATGTATGCCCAAACTATATAACATAGTGGATTCAAATCTAGGGATGGAAAAAACCATTATTATTTTATTATAAAATCGTAAGCATTTTTACTACTTGTTTAGCAGTGCGAGGATATTCTGTACAAAAAAATAATAATCTATTGCTTTCAAATAACCGTTTGATACTCAAAAGCACATGGTCATCTAATACAGCTTGTATTCAAACTTCTTGACTAATCATAAGCCTTCATCCACAAGAAGAGGGGGTAATTTCCCAATATTTGACATAACATCCCATATCATCACTGTTTATCGTTGAGAGATAAAATATAATAAACTTTAAATTGACTATGAAGAATGCATTGAAGACAGATTAAAGGAAAAGATCATAAAAAAAAGAAAACAGGGAGAGAAAGGAAATCTCAAATCCAAGGAGACACGAGTGGCGAAAAAATTAAAACTAAAACAGTACAGATGCTGCTAGCAGGTTTTACGCCCTCAAAAGTCAACCGATAAACAAAAACCAATAAATTTAGCAACCAACCATAAATGGAAGTAAATACCATTAAGACGACTCAAGCAAGGAAATAAGAATAGAAACCAAGAAATACGAACTGATCACCTACAAACTAAATAAACCACCAGAAATTAAAGATTTAGAAACCAAACCGATAAAATATATAGGAACCTATTGAATCAAGCAAAGTAAATCATGTGACAAAAAAAAATGGAAAGGTACTTAATATAAATACTGGGAATAAGTGACACAAGATGGAAAGGATGTAAAGAGTATATAACAGAAAATAGAACAAAACTGATATATTTAGAGGTTGGAAAGGAACGTGGGAAATGCAAAAAAGCAGTAGCATATGTTCCAACCAAATGCAAGAAATGCTCTAATGGAATGTACAGGTATGCCAAATTTAAAAAAGTTTTTGTAATATAATTATAGTAAACGCATATGCACTGACAGAAAAAGTAGTAATACAAAAATTCAATTTTAAGAAAAATTACAAAACACTTTGAAGATATAAACAAACGACATAATAGGGACACAAAAATTTTAATGGGTAAAATAAACGCAAGAATACTGGATGAGAAGAAACAATGAAAAGATGTGTTATAAACGAAAACGGCAAACTATTTATAGAATTCTGCACAGAAAATAACTTAGTAAGAGGAGGCGGTCTTTTTAACAACAAAATAATCTAGACATCATCAGGAGGAAAAGCAAAAATCAAATAAATCACATGGAAATAGAAAGAAAAAGGAGAAATATGATGTGTGATATAAGATCAATGAGAGGGGCAGATGGACCACAGATAAAAATTAAATTAAAAGCAAACAGAGTTAAGACAAAATAATGGGAGAAATACAATGTACAGCGGTTAACAGGAATTGTAATAAAGAAGAATTAAATAAGGAGTGAAACTAGCCAAAAAAGGAAGGAGATGACAGAGTAGAAAAAATGTAGAATAATTGTAAGACAACTGTTAAACCAACAAGAAAACTCTAGGATATAAAGAGTCAAAACAGAAGATATGGATATCAAAACAAACTTTTGAAAAAACAGAGCAAAATTATTTACTTTGGAAAGTTATAAAATGAACAAATTTTATTTAATGTAAAGGAAAAGAAAAAGAGAAACTATAAAAACAGAAAGAAAAATGGCATTTAGGAACATGGGATGTTAAAGAGGCAAAGAAGAAGAACTTGTAAAAGAAATACAAAAAGGAAAAAAAAATTTAGGACTAATAGAAACTAAGGTAAAAGAAAATTACCATAAGATAATAGGGGAAGAAAATATACAATAAACAGTGAAGTAATACAACAACAGAGAGCACAAGTGGGAGTAGCATGCCTGATATTGAAGGAAAATACATAATACTTAAAGAACTAGGTATATAATATTATTTCTGAACAAATAGCAAGAATAGAACTAAAAAAAAGAAAAACAGCAAATAGATTTAATTATATGTTATTTACCTAATGAAGAGGAAAAGGTTAAAAAGGAAAATATTTTTTGGGAAAAGTTACAGGAGACATTAAAGCAGAGTAAAGAAAAAACGCTAATTATAGGAGACCTAAATGCCAGAATAGGGAACAAAATAGGAAAATGGAAAGGAATTATAGGCAATAAAGGCTAAGATAAAATAAATACAAATGGGAAAAGGTTATTAGAATTTTGTAGCAATAATGACTTGTGCATTATAAATACATTCTTCAAACATAAAATATATAGATAACCAGAAAAGTTGTAAGTAGGAGAGAAAAATCAATTGTCTACCATGCTGTAGAAACAAGTACACTAAAAAAGGAAATATCAAAAATAAAAGTAAAACGAGGAGGTGAAATAGGTAGTGATCATTTTCTATTAGAGATAACATTAAATGATAAAAAGGGAATAAGTGTAGTGGAAGAGTACAAAACTACAAATCATTTTACAAGGAAAATAAGAATTCATGAACTGAATCAAGTTGAATCACAATAATACCAAACCCAACTGGAACCCAATTAGAAAAATATAGAGAAATACTGAAAGCACTTTAAAGATATAATAAAAACAGCTGAGAAAATATGTGAAACCACAAAACAAAATAAAAATAAACGACAAACACCATGGTGGAACCAAAAAGTTAAAGAAATCAAGAAAAAATCCTATGAAATAAATTCTTAAGTAAAATGACTCCAGAAAATAAGCAGCTGTATAAATATAACAAATGAATAAAGTTAACCAAACAGTAATAAAAAAAAAATTTGGGAAAATTTTAGAGACTAAATAGTAAAGAAAATTTTAAGATGTTTTATAAAACAATTAAAAATCTAAGATACAAAAAAGAAACAAAAGAAACACTGAAACAAATTAAAATCAAGACAGGTAAAATACTAATAGATAAAGAAGAAATTGTTGAATGTTGCAAAGAATACCTGAAATTATTGGATGTAAGAGAAACTAAAAAAGTTACAAGACAACAAGAAAATGTTAATCCTGAAGAGTACAGAGAAGAAAGAAAAAATAAGAAATATAGACGAGAATATACAACAGATGAAGTAAAAACGGAAAATTTAAATTAGAAAAACCACCAAGAGATAATAAAATGCTGAAATTTTTAAGTGGAATTCCAATTACCGAAGTAACCAACACCTTTAATAAAGTATGAAAAGAAGAGAAAATGCCCAAAGATTGGAATAGAGCAGCTATACTACCTAAGTAGCAAAAAGATCGAAAAATGTGCGATAACTAAAGGGGAATATCCCTTTTAAGTGCTGCTTCCAAGGTATACAAATTAATATTAGAGATATACTTGCACCACAGTTTAAAGATCAACAAAGTGGCTTCTGACAAAAACATGAAGTCCAAGATCATATCTTTGCATTGTAACAAATAACAGAGAAAGCAATAATAAAACATGGGGCCGGCGAAGAGATTGCTCTGTAAGCAATCCCAGAACCTTTCGATTTCGATTTCGAATTTCGGGAAAATTCGAAATCGAATATCTGGAAATTATTCGACATAGAATTTTTTCTTCATTTTCGAATTAAGCGTAAAATTTCCTATAAGAATCACATTTAAAATCGTAATGTCGAAAATTTTCCGAAATTCGAAGTCGAATATCTCGAAAACTATTCGACATAAATTTCGATTTCATTATTGAAATCAGCGTAAAATTTAAAATCAATCGAATGTCGAAATTTTCCCGAAATTCGAAGTCGAATATCTCGAAAACTATTCGACATACAATTTTTCGATTTCATTATTGAAATCAGCGTAAAATTTTCTTTAAGAATTACTCATAAAATCGCAATGTCGAAATTTTCCCGAAATTCGAAGTCGAATATCTCGAAAACTATTCGAGATAGAAACTTTTTGATTTCGATTTTGAAATCAGCGTAAAATTTCCTATAAGAATCCATTTTAAAATTTTAAAAAATCCATAATTTTGTGACAGCGACAGACAGACCGACAGACATAGAATTCAGTAACGAACTTTTTAAGTTCGTTGAAAATAGAAAGGAATACTTTGTTTTGTAGACATTAAAAAGGCATTTGACAAGATTAAAAGTGAGGAAATATGAAAAAGTCGAAACAGAAAAGGAATTAATAGAAAACTAATATTTGCCATACAGAGCATGTACCCATATAAAACATTTATAATAATTAGAACAAACAAGAGATTGAAAATTTTGTAGGGCATATGAAGGGGTAAGACAGGGGGAGGGGCTGAGCCCACTTTTATTTATATGTGTAATTCATGAGATTATCAAAAAAAGTAGTAAGAAAATGAAGAAAAATAATGTGGGATGGTATAATATGAGGGAAGTTGAGATAGAAATGTGCGTCTTTGCAGATTATCTGGTATTAGCGGTGGAAAACAAAGAACAATTAGCAGTAAATTTAAAAATATGAAACAATAAAGCAAAAAAATATGGACTAGAACTTGATGTAGAGTAAACCAATGGTAATTACAACGCAAAAAGAAACATTACTTATTAACACTTAAAGTGCCACCACGTAATGAATGTGATATGTGCCTCCCTGGCCAAATCTGTTTATTTTTTTTTCTTGACTCAAAATATGTAACTATGCCATAATTAAGTTTTCAGTAAGCCAAATTTTAAATTTGAGCCCCAAAAATCGATTTTTTTTCTTGGTGTATTTCTTTAACCCATCATGGCCCTAATGATATGGAAAAGTCATAATCCAGGTGGGGGATCAATCATGCGCCTTGAAAAATCTTGTATAAATTCCGCCGTTGCATCAATACATTAGTTTCATTTTATTATCGTTGTGTGTGCAGCCCCAAAGTGATACCTCAAAATAACTAACAAAAAACAACAACCAAGGATACAATCAATATGGGATGAAATGCTATCAGATGAATCCAACTTCTCCCCGATGTATCTGAATATAAGCATTCCTCCTTGTCTTCTTCTGATTCTGCAGATAGTGACGATCAGTTTGCTTTTGAGAAAGGAAGCAAACCTAAAAAAAGAACAAAAAAGCTTCAATAACGTGAATACAAAGTTAGCAAACAAAAAAAAAGGTGGGTGAAAATGGAGAAAACAAAACAAATGTGGCTGATGGCGTTAAAAAACATCTACATCAAATCATCACTCCATTGTGGAACCTTCTATAAGTAAAGAGAGTACCATAGAAAATCACAAATTTATCAAAAATAATTTAGATGATACAAAGCTTTTATTAGAAAATGCAAACACCTTTTTTTATGCTTGAAGTTTTTTTTTCAAAATACGTAATGTTCTCTTGAAAATATAAATTCAATTTTTTGTTTGCGTTTGATTTTGACTTCTTCTTGTTCTAATAAACTTACTATCGAACGAAATTGATGTAAAAACCATCAATCCTATAGGAGGTACTGACCTAAGGTGTATGTATGCTAAGTATCAAGTGAATCCGTTGAATAGAACGAAAGTTATAATGTTTACACAGTCAGACAGACACGCAGACAGGATGTTAAAACCATTAACTTTCTATAGCGTTCCGCAGTCGAAGGTTAATAAATACGACTTTTTCCTTCCCGACTCAGGAGGGTCAGATAAATCCACCAATTCAAAGGCCAATACTGACAATATTTTGCTGAAAGTCTTAAACACACTGCCATGCATTTTATTGGCAGCAGTGAGTCAACTTGGAATAACACGGCAGAAGTAAAGTGGGGTCCGGTGGTCCAGGTTTACCCACCACGTCCTCCAAGAAAAATTTTCCTCACTGAAATTGGTGGGTGGCTTATGCCCACCATGGCACTTTACGTGTTAAGGTAAATGACAAATAGATAAAACAAGCAGAAAATTATAATTATCTAAGAAGCTTAATAAACCAATAAAACAAGGTACGAACAAAGATGAAATAAATAACAGGATAGAATCAGCTGGAAAATTGTTTTACTTGTTGAATAAAAGCTTTCTAAACCATAGAGAAATTAGTAGAACAAAAACAATGGTGTATAAAACAATATATGCACCAATTCATACGTACGAATGTGAAAACTGGATATTGAACAAAAACCAAAAGAGCTGTATACAAGCATGTAAAATGAAATTCTTACGCAGATTTATTGCTATTAGAAGAATAGACCAAATGTGGAACATTCACATAGATAGTGTCACTCTTTGAAAAGAAAGAAAAGACGAACAAAAACTAAGGTGGTTTGGACATATTAGCAATATGAATAGCCGACAAGTTGAGATGAGTAAAAGCAAGACAGGATCAAACAAACATGGAATCAAAGTGTTAAAGAGATACTAAAGAAAAAGGGAAAACATAGGCAGACAGTAAAGCAATGAATGCACATATAGTTAGTTGAAAGATTCAACACCTCGACTTTCGAGGCAATGTCAAAAAATCTATTAGATATTCTACAAATTAAACAGAATGCTGAGATAATTTGGGCCTTAGACAGATCCGTCATGTCACTCAAAATAAGAAAAATAACCTTTGATTTTTGTACAAAAGCTGTCATGCCACATAATGCTAACATTTGTCTTGGCCATTTCTTAATTGTATCAATTATTTTTTAAGTTATAGATCTGCTAAAGTATGTGTTTCAAAAGAACAATACAAATATTTCTCCAAGTTACACAAGGTGTACTTTGGGTAGTAAATTTATAGTTTCATAATAACCTAACTCACAATAAAGTGTCCTAATCTAGGGTTAAGTTATAAATTATATATATAAAAAAAATTATGAGTGCTGCTGCTGCTGTCACACAGGTCAAAGTCCAACTCTAACTATACTATTGCTGTCAATGATGTAGTGATTTGAGGGAAGGGCTAATAAAATAAACAAATGAGTCAAAACGTAAGGTTGTATAAATATTTAACGCATCGTACAGAAGAGCATATTTCGACATTAATATGTGCGTTGTATTTAGTACATAACCAAAGATTATGTGGAACAATCCATTGGTTGTCGACTTGTATATATAAATACTAATGTTAGTTTTAATAATGCAATGCTTTAGATATTAAAAAAAAATCATCAGATAGCAAATTTCAAATTTAAAGTAGAAATGGGAATGTATCCTAAGTATATACCTCGTTTAAAATGTTTAATGTTCCACGTTTCTCCATAAAATCATGATCGGTACTGTTCCTCATACGTAGTTTAGTTTTGAACCCATCAATTGTTTGAGTTGGCCTCAAGATGTTCTTTCTCCTAAAATAAATATAGTGTCACACTGGACTAAGAACAATTCATTTTTAGATACACTAAACGACCTTAGCACCTTCAATATTAAGTGGTGTCGGAAGTAATAAGCTCAAGCTACATTCCTACAGTTCTTTCTAGTGTAAGCAACATTTAACATTTTAATATTCCAGAATGTTACACCAGTTAAAATTCAAGGGGGCATAACAAATTGTAAGTTACAATTCTCCTACCCCACAGTTCAGTTACAATTTGTAACTGGAGGATAGAAACACAAAAATAATTCTATGAAAGTACTATGTAAAATGCATTGTGTACCTGATTTTTAAGCAAGACATGGAAACTGTATCACTAATACCACTTCTTCAGCGTCTGCCCTGCTACATAACTGGAAAAACAACCAAATGATTATTTCCCCCTAGGCTTCATGACCTTGGCGCACCAAATTATACAGAGTGAGCTTCTTCAACGTTTCGCGCAAGCATTTCGAAAACTGACTCGTCTACAGGGACGGTTAAATGGGGACGATTTGTAATTCTTCAAGGTCAATTAAGTGCAACTTTATAATTAAAAACATTGCTAAATGGATATTTTAAAAATAACTATTGTGTAAAATTATTTACAAAAGTTAAATAACTATTTTCAAAAATATCTAGTTAGTTATAGCTGCATTAAATTGACCTGGAAAAGTTTTAAATTATCTCTTTGTATTTGCTAGTTTTTGAAATCCCTGTACTAAACATCGAAAGGTCTCGCCCTGTATAGTATGGAAACGTAGCGCAAACGCGCCATTTTGTTTTATTTGAAACAAACATAACCTGCGTAGTGAATTATTGATTGGCACGTCACCTAGGTTTTCGTTCCCGGATAAGAGGTAAACATGATTGTTTGCGAAACTACCTGCCGATGGTGGCACTATATTCATAAACGTTTCAGCAATCTACGGCGCGGCCATGTCCGATGCCATCGAGCTGAACCTCTCCGATTCTGCTATGGATAACTTGCGCTGTTCCGCATGCAAGGGCTACCTGTCGTCTGCCCCCATACGCATCCTGGCCGACGGCAGCAACCTTTGCGGCCAATGCTCACCGCCTGATGAGGAGACTCCCATTTTTCGCCAGCAGGCGCTTGAGACGCTCATGAACGAAGCCGTGTTTCCTTGCAAGTTTGTGGCCAATGGTTGTCGGGTTCGCCTGCCCTTCGGGTGCACTCCCGAGCACGAATCCATTTGTCAGTTCCGCAACATATCCAGTCGCTCAGGCTCTCCAAGGCCTGGTTGCTCTAGAGAGCCGAATGCTGAGAGGAGACAGTATGTCGTTCATAATGGTCAAATCCGAGTGAAGATAAATGGCGATGAGAAGGAGGTGTCTATTAAGGTCTGATCTGTGAAATTGCAATGGACCTACACTGATAAAAGTGTTGTGTTTCAGTCACAAGATGGCTCGACTGTAATCAACCCTTTCAACATACAGAACCGTCGTCGTCAGAGCTCTGTAAGTGTGGTAGTGCCTTCTAATGCTATTTATTAATTATTTCTATCTTTAGGCTACTGCTTCTGTTGCGAGTAATCCTCGAAGCGGTAACCATTCTCATTGGGGCGAGCAGTCTGTAAGTACTAATAATAAAGAACTATTTATTTTTAATGATCCCCATCAATGTAGAATTTCCCACGCCCTCGCTACCCACATGCTACACAACGCCCTGCCCATCATGCACACCCATCTAATTGGCATGCAAGATTCGTAAGTATTTCAGACTTTGTTCTGACAAATAACTTTAGGGAGTTTGTTTTTGCTTTCAGCACAATCTTGGTGGCAGGCATGGGCTGAATTCCCCCAGGAACTGGGTATGTATCATAATATGTTATCTCATTCAAACATATGCATGTATAAAGGTTCTTAAGTTCTCAATTTATGCTGGTGTGAGTAGTAATATGAGTCTTCTGCTTTATGATAAATTTTATATTTGAGCATTGTAAAACAAATCCACTAGTTGGTAAGTGGTTAATAACAAAAGTCAAAGTAATGATATAATTGGTATATTGAAGCAATCAGAAGACAAAAGTAGGAAAAGCCCCGGGACATGACCAAAGAACCACAGAGATGATGAAAGCAACATCAGAAGAAGCCAGAGATTTTATGAGACCCATTTAATAAAGTAATGAAAACAGGACAAGCACCAGAAGATTGGCTAGTAAGAGTAATAATCTCAATATACAAAAAAGGAGAACTGGCAGAACTACAGACAAATTACACTTCTTAGCACAGTTGCAAAAATATTTGCAAGAATTATGGAAAAAGAATTAGAACGCAAGTAGAAGAAAGGGTGGAAGATAGTCAGTTGGTTTTAGAACAAATAGAGGGGTGCAGAATGTCATCTTCATAATAAGACAACTAAGTGAAAAAACAAATGGAAGCTACTTCTGTGTTTCATATACCTAAAAAAGCTTCTGACAGAGTCATCAGGGAAGACATACTAATAGAAAGAGGAGTACTGCAAAATATAATTTGAAATGTAGTGCCTAAAAATTATGTAAGCATGCCATGAAGAATCCAAAGTTTTCGAAACAACTACAAGATTAAGGCAAGGTTGCATATTAACACCAATACTATTCTCTTCAGTCATTGAAAAAGCTATGAAAGAGGTAAGAAAAGAAGCAATGAAATACCAAGTAAGAAGCTGGAAAATGGGGAACAAAATTATTGGAGATATGCTATGCCGATGGCATGATAATAATAGTGAAAAAAGCGTGAATAAAAATCTAAGAAATATTGATAAGGAAATCAACAGTACCAAAACAAAAACAGTGGCTAGAAGTAGAGAAGAAATAAAACCCATAATGCGATTGGAAGAAGAGTTGATACAAATGAACAGATATTGCACAAAATGGGAAAAAATGAAAGAAAAGGAGCGGTTAGAATAACAATATTAAAAATAGCTTCCATGGAAACAAAGAAATACCAGAAGTACAAATGTACAAAAAAGTAGCACTACCCATAATAATATATGGAGTGGAATCATGGGTAGAAAGAAACTTAGCGAAGGCAGGTAAACAGTACTGAAATAAGATTCCTGAGAAAAATATAGGGCAATACGATAAAGGACAATCAAGAATACAACATAAAGAGAAAAGCCAATAGAAACAGTCATAGAGGAAAGAAATGCGAAGACATAGACATATAATTCAAATGACTGGAGAAAGAACAGTGAGACGAGGTGTATGACGCAAGAATGCAGAAAAAGAAATCCAAAGGCAGACCTAGGAAAACGTGGAACGAAGAAATCTGGAAAGAGGAATCAAATGGGAAGAATGAAGAGCATTAGTGCAAGACGGGAAAGGATGAAGAAAGGCATGGAAAAAATTAACAGATTGAACTCCACAGAAATTAACCATACACTCGAAACGATAGAGGCAAGAAAGTGGAATGACAATATCGAAATAGATTATTGCTGAAATTTTCTGCCAACCATACATTTCTGTATTGATTCTCCAAATGAGATCAGACCCAATTTGGCTAGTGATCAGAGATATTGCCTCAAATTTCTCATCCATGAAGTTGAACTCAATTGCAATGGATTTTGGTATTTGTACTAGGAGGAACAATGGGTTATGGTAGAATATCTTCAGTTTTTAACTAATGTGTTACTTCTCTTTCTGTGGTATACTTCTACCTTTACAGGTGTTGGATATTTGTGGGTTCCGTGTTCTTTACCCATTTCTTCCATCCTTTATGGTCCATTGTCATTTTATTCATTGCTTCTATTGTTTTCCCCTTGCCTTTTCTATCTCTTCTATGTGCTCTATCCATGTGTCTTGGATTCCCTTTTTCCGTTTCTTCGTTCCTTTAGCTTCCTCTACTTTTTTCGTTAATCTGTTTCTGTCTAGTATCTATATATGTCCATACCATTCTACTTGCTCCTTCTCACTTTTTTGTATAGTCGTTTGTTGTTCTAGTTTTCTTATGATTTCCCCATTTCTAGTGTGATCCAATTTAGTTTTCTCCGCTATCTTTTAAGTACTTCATTTCTGCTGCATTCAGTTTTGGCTTGCGTTTCTGTTGTAATGTCCAGATTTCACTTCCATATAGGATCATTGGGATCACTATTGTATTGTATATATTCAGTTTGGTTTTTCGTTTATTTCTTTTTTCCCGAAAATTGTCTTATTTAGTGTGTAGTATAAGTTGTTTGCTTTTTTGATTTTGTTAGTTATTTTGAGGTCTATTTTCCTATCGTTTTCTATATTTCCCAAATATTCCATTACGGCCACTTCTTCCATAGGTTGATTTTTATACATTATTTTGTTTTGTTCTTGTTCTTTTTTCTTATATGCATTATTTTACTTTTTTTACATTTACTTTCATGTTTAGTTTTTCTATTTCTTCAGTCCATATATTAATCAATTTTTGCATTTTATTACTTTTATCTGATATATGCACTAAATCATCTGCATATAACAAGCTATCCATTCTAATTGGTACCATATTCCTGTATCTCACTGTAGTCTACAATTTATTCGTTCTTTGTCTTGTGTTTTTGAGTAGTCTGTCCATTATTATAAACAAATATGGGCTTAGGCTGTCTCCTTGCTTGATTCTCTTTTTAATATTAAATGGTTCTGATCTATTACCATTTATTTGTACTTTTGCTCTTGTATCTTCTTGTATAGAGTTTATGACTTTCTTTATTAATTTTATTAGTTTTAAACAATTTTCTATTACTTGCCTTTGTATTGAGTTGAAAGCTTCCCTTAGATCAATAAATGCCAGTATGAGTTCTTCCTTCTATCAGTTGTCTTATATATGTTATCTGTTGTCTGCGTTTTATCTCTGAATGCTGTTTGTTCCTCTGCTAGTTTATTTTCTATGTGTATCTTTAGTTTACTTTGTATTATTTTTGTATGTATTTTGTATGCTATAGGTGATAGGCATATTAGTCTATAATTGGGTCTTATCACCTTTTTTTGTGTATTGGAATTATAAGGTTGTTTTTCCATTCCTCAAGTATCGTATTTCTTTCCCACGCTTCAGCTAATATTTTGTGTAGCCATGTTATTTCTTTCTCTCCCATGTACTTTCATTTCTGGATCTACCTCATCTTCTTTACTTGCTTTACCTATCTTGATGTTTGCTATTACTTCTTCTATTTTTTTTCTATCTATATTATTGTTCTATATTTCATCTTCTTGTTGTATGGTTATATTTAGTTGGACTGCCTGTATTTTATCATGTTCGCCTAGGTCGAATTTTTGGCTGTAGTAACTTCTCCATGTTTCCATTTTTTCTGGTATACTTATTTTGATTATGTTGTTTTTATTTCTTATCCCCGTTCTGTCTTTTTCCTTTCAATCCTTTAATTGTATTCCAAAATTTCGATTATTATTTCTGTATCCTTCATTTCGTTTGATTCCAAAGTCTTTTCGTGTTTTTTGCTTAGCTTTTTTCACTATTTCTTTTGCTTCCCTTCTTTTATTATCATAGGTTTCTTTGTCTTTTAGATTTTTTGTGTATATGCATTGTTTCCACGCCTGTTTTTGGTCCTGTACTGGATCTTTGACACCCTTTGTCCACCATCTAGTTCTTTTTCTTCTCGTATTTATCTTCTTGTATCTGCATACAGCTTTTGCTGAGCTAATTACTATTTCTTTGAGGGCTTGCCATCTGTCTTCCAATGTCCAGTTTCTATTTTCTATTTCTAGCTTGTTTATTTTTGTCTCTATTATCTTTCTATATTTGTTTTTATCTTCGTCTTTTGTTAGCTTATTTATGTTTATTTGAGTTAATTGTTTTATCTTCTCTGATTGATTTGTTGTTTCTTAGTTTTCCTACTACCAGTCCGTGTTGTGTGTCCATTTCTGCTTCTGATTCCACTTTTATTTCTTTTGTCTTCCTCTATTTCTATTGTGTATACTATGTAATCTATGATGCTACTTGCTTGTCTTTCTTGTGCGACAAAAGTAAGTCTGTCTTCTTGTTTTTGCTCCCAGAAAGTTTTCGATTTTTAACTCGTTTGCTATACAGAATTGTATCATTTTCTTTCCATTATTATTTAATTCGCTTTCTCCATATGGTCCCCTGTAGCCTAGTCCCTTTTGTAAGTTTGTACCTATTCTAGTATTTCAATCTCCCATTATAATTTTATTTGGTTCTTCCCTCATTTTGTCTAATGTGTTCTGTATTATTGTATAGAATTATGTCATTGTGTTTTGATCAGTTTCTTGTATTGGGTTATATATTTGGACTATGCTTATTTCATCTCCCAGATTCACTGTTGTTTATGATCCTCAATGATATTAAGTCATGTTTTGCTATCTTTTGTTAATCTCTTCTGATACTATTATACCCACTCCTTCCTTTGGTCTCTCTCCTGGATCTACTCTTGAGTAATATAAACTGTATTCATTGTTTATTATTTTTTTTGTTCTTTGTTGGTTATTAATGTTATATTCCGTATTGCTATTTTTATGGTTTTTCCTTCTTCGTTTTTATGTTCTGTTCCTCTTAGTCTCCATGTTGTTGTTTTATTTTTACCTATTTCTTCTTCTGTCTCTATATCCTTTCTTGCTTATGTGACTTGATTCTTCCTTCTTTTTTGCTTTTTTCTTTATTGTTATTTTTACTATCTTTAGTTTCTTTTGTGTTTGCTTTTTTTTTTGTTTGTCCTATATTATTGCTTTCTGTCATCTTTGCTTCAGTCAGATTTCATTTCCTGATAGTTTTTTGAAGTTTGTTGGTATCTGTTTGTCTTTGTGATGTTCCTAAGTATTTTATTCAAATCCTCCTCTTTTGATCCTGGTTTCTTCGTGTGTAAGGGCAGTAATATTGTTTGTGCCCAAGTTTTCTTTTTTTGGTACTGTTCCCGGCGAGGGACTTATTTTTCCTTATCTGTGGATCTGCCTCTTTCTTTTGCTCTTCTACTTTTTTGCTTGTTGTTTCTTCCTCTGTTTCTTAACATTTCCTGCCATGTCTTCTAACTTTCACTCTTCTCCATTTATTATTACTTTATCCTTCCTGATTATTGCTCTTACTCCCTTTCTCCTGGCATGCATCATGTATGGGAATAGTTGCTTCTTCGTTTCAAGTGTCTTCTTATCGAGGTCTTTATTTATTCCTATTTTTGTTCTTGCTAATTTCTTTGTGTTTCACATAATCTCCCGTTTCTTCAAGATTAGTGTGATTCCTACCTTTGTTGATCTACTTTCATTTCCTTTCGTTTTTCCAGTCTATTAATGAAATCTCTCTTTTTTTTCCTATTTTATCTCCATTTTCTTTCTTAATATTTCCATAACTTTCTCTTTCAGGTTGTTATATCTTCCTCTGTGTCTTCTGGAATTCCAAAAATTATCAGGTTTCTTTTCCTAGTTTCCTTCATTTTCTAGCTTTTCGATTTTTGTTTTGGTAATTTATAGTCTCCTTTAATTTCTTTATTTGTTCCGTTTGTTTGCTTATGTTTTTATTTGTCTCATCGATTTTTTTTCCATCTGTATTAATTTATTCATAATATCGCTTAACGTTATTTCTTTATTTTCTGTAATGACGTTTCTTCTCTTTGCGTATCCCTTGTTTCAAATAAATTTCGGAGCTTGAAATTAGTATTATTAACGCGGTATTTTACGCTAGTGAAATTTATTTCTGTTTATCGTCGCGCAAAGAGGTCAATTCCGGTCGTCTTGTTGTAAATTGTTTCCTCTTATCGGCTTTGAACTAGGTTAGGTTTCTATTTATGATTCTTATTTACGAAATTAACTTGCTTTGTTGTTTTAATGTTTCTTTCGCTTTCCTGCTCCCTTCCTTACTACCACTTCCTTTTATTTGTTCCTGCACTTACTTTATTTTAATAAATTTTTAATTATTTATCACACACTTCTATGCTATTTATTTATTTGTAATAATAAAATATAATGTGATTCAAAATTTCAAAACCAACGCCAACGTGTTTTCCCTGTCCAATGCAGGTTCCATAAAACATTTTCTCCGAATTTCTGATACAATTTTGACTTGGAATCAACACCCTTGTTCTACAGATTTTAGCCCACCAGACTTATTTCCAAATTTTAAAACGTCTGTTAAGTGGTGATCACTTCTTGAATTGGTCTGTACTTTTGTGATACATTAGAAGTGAATTTAAGATGAGAATAACAGATATGTTTTAGGAGATGCACAAGCTATGGAAGAAATAACAAGCTCTTTTTGAACGGGACGGGCAATACATTATATATACAGGATTAATTAAAAGTACGGAGACGACGATTTATTATTGTTAATATTCATTTTGGGAAATAATGTTCAGTATAAAAATTTTGTATATAATTTTTATCTACATTTGAGGATAGTTGAAATTGAAGTAAATGTTGAAAAGATAAAGATTTTGGAGGTAGAAACAGTACAGACATATATAGAAATAGAAGTAAAGGGGAAGAAACTGGAACAGGTCAAAACATCAAATATTTGCGGGTATTCATAAACAATAAAGGAGAATAAGAAACAATTTATAACAAGATTACGAAGTTTAGCAAATACCTACCAAAGTATAAGAAACAATCATTAGGAAGAAACAAATCTGGAGAAGAACGAAAATAAGTGTTTATAAATCAATATTTGTGCATATCTTAACCTTTAGCTGTGAGAACTGGAAACTCATAAACAGATGGAAAAGTAAATTCCAAAGCTTGTAAATGATATACCTCAGAGTGATATTAGGAATAACGAGGATGGACAAGGTCAGAAATGAAATAGTAAGAAAGGTCTTAGGAAACAGTCTGTTTTGTAGATAATTGAAAGAAGTCAACTGAGATAGTATAGACATTTAACACGTATAGAGGATAAAAGATAAGTGAAAAGAGTATGAAAAGTAAGAATATAAGAAAGGAAGAAAAGAGGACACCCCACAAAAACATGGGTAACAACATTGAACAAGCCTTAGAGAAACTACTAAAAGAAAAGATTCAAATATTGGTTAGGGTTAAAAAGAAAAGTGATGTATTACGTGTATAAATAAGTTCTCAGCTTTAGATTTCACAGGACGCAAATCACCATTTACATGTAACGTATTAGTCCGCCCTCTTGCAGTTTTAAAGCAATGACATTTAGTCTTTTGAAACATCATGCCATTTGGCGTTTGATGCACTTAACCTCAATAATCAGCTGTGTTCACGATGGCAATCACAAAAGAGCATATTCGATTTTCTATCTACTTCGCGTTTCATTTTAAGGAAAACGCTGCTGAAGCCATCGAAATGCTGTAAGTCATGCAACGTACAAAAAATGGTAGCAAAGATTTCGCGGAGGAGAGTTTAGTCTTGAAGATCAACCACGCGCTGGACGCCCTCAAACATTTGACAGGGATGAGCTGCAGACATTGCTGGATCAAAACAATGCGCAAACTGAAAAAGAGCTTGCAGAACAGCTTAGCGTCACTCAGTCAACCATTTGTAAGATACAAAAGGAAGGTAGATGAGTTCTGCATAAACTGTCCGAAGACAACAAAAATCGACGGCGTGACACCGCACTCCATTTGCTTTCAAGGAACCGAAAAAAGGATTTTCTGTATAAAATTATTACGGGCGATGAAAAATGAATCTTGTATGACAATCCCAAGCGCAAAAAATCATGGGTAGGCCCTGGCAAACCTTCGACATCGACTCCAAAGCCACGCCAAAAAGAATTTGTTCTGTATCTGGTGGGATTGGAAAGGTGTGCTGTACTATGAACTGTTGAAACCAGGTGAAACCATTTACTGGACAAGGAAGTCGCAAAGTCATTCTGCTCCATGATAATGCCCGACCACATGTTGCGAAGACGACACAAGAACACATCTTCGCGTTAGGCTGGGAACTTCTCCCACATGCGGCGTATAGCCCAGTCATGGCCCCTTCCGATTATCATTTATTCCGGTCGTTACAGCATCGATAACTTTATCCTCTCGAAGCCGGTGAGCTTCTATCGCCAGGGAATTCGCAAGCTACCCGAAATATGGCAAAAGGTCATTGATGTCAACGGAGAATACTTTGATACTTAAGCTTTTTTTGTTTGTTTTTAAATAAAACTTTAATTTAGCAGAAAAAAGCTGAGAACTTATTTATACACATATAAAGTGAAGAAAAGTAAGAGTTATAATATTAATAAATTACCTTATACCTATGGGTATCATAAGATAATATAAAGATTTTATATATACCAGGTGTACCGGAAAGTCTTTATCGGTTTCTTCCAATGGGTGTCGCTAGGCTTAATATACAATATTATGATTTGACACGTGTTCATTTTATTCTACAGACATCAAGCTTCAACGTCGTAGGCTATATTTCGTGAAAGTATCACCGTCATATATTTATACCTCTTCAAAAATGTCAAGTTATGTGCCTGAAATGAATGTGCATTTGCGGCATGCATTACTTTTTTTATTTAATCAAAAGAAAAAAGCCGCTGAAAGTCATTGTTTGCTAGTTGAAACATACGGCGAGCATACTCCCAACTATAAAAAACATGTGAGGCGTGGTTTCGACAATTCAAAAGTGGTGTTTTCGATGTGCAAGACAAAGAACGTTCTGGCAGACCGAAAAAGTTTAAAGATGCGAAACTGCAGGAGTTATTGGATGAAGACCCAACACAAACTCAAAAATAATTGGCAGAAGCGTTAAATGTGGCCCAAGAAACTATTAGCGACTGATTACGATCGATGGGAAAAATCCAAAAGATGGGAAGATGATTTTACAGCACGACAACGCGCCGCCTTATTTAGCAAAACCGGTCAAGGAAGCATTGAAAGCGCTTGGGTGGGAAATATAATTGTTCCCGCCGTACTCTCCAGACCTTGCCCCCTCCGACTATCACCTTTTTGCATCAATGGGCTCTGCATTAGCAGAGCAGCACTTCGCCAATTTCGAAGAAATTAAAAAATGAATCGATGAATGGTTTCGCTCAAAGGAAAAATAATTTTTTTGGAATGCGATTCATAAATTGCCTGACATATGGGCAAGATGTGCAGAATTAAATGGTCAATATTTTGAATAAATAAATTTTTCCATTATATTGAAAATTATGCATTTTTTTCCAAAAAAACCGGTAAAGACTTTCCGGTACACCTGGTATGCTTATTATTATGCATATTTGAGTGATATGATCTATTAAATATATTTTTCACTCAATTACTCACCTGCGCAAATGATTCTACAATAAAATTATATTTGTGTACGTTGGTATGTTAATTTGCTTTCCATGTCCAAAGCAATTCTATGATCAGTTTGGGAAACCGTCGCCATCCCTTCTTCAAGCGGTCCCACAGGAACAGCCTTGTAATAATCAAGGGCCGCACTCTTTATGTTACTCTGTAAGAATCTGTGTACCCGGATGGCCCTTCGTATGTGCACCTCTCTCTCTTAAGGTATATTTTTCTAATTGGGCATGCATCCATTTTATGAATCCTTTTATTTTATATATGTAGCACAGAACTGTCAGTTACTGTCAATGTATTCCAGATGTTACTAGAATAAGAGTTCAGATTTAGTTTAGTTTTGTTTGTGCAGCTACAGCTGCACTTATTAATAGTTGTTAGTTGTGAAATATTAATGTTATTTTATTTTATATAACTCGTTTGAGGATTATATTATTCTGTGTAAGTTTGTTTTATTTGCACCTGTAACATCTTATGATAAATCATATTGATTTTGATATGAGATGTGGAAGCATATATATCGGAATACTTCCGATAAAATGGATTGTGAGTTTATCTTTACATCATATAGACTAAGTTCATGTGGCAGATCTCTAGTTCTGTGAATGGGCTCTGTGTTCCAGTTGATAGTTTACTAATACTGAAATAATGATATTCATGCGTTTTTTGTACCTTCTGAAGAGCACACAAGTTGAAGTTGAAGAAGATTGAACTAATAAAGATGGATAGGAGAAGAAGAGCTCCTGTTTATCTGAATCTCTCATTTGACAAAAAAGTTTAGAGTAGCAGTAAATAGTGCATCATTTGACTAGCGCATAATTGTGAGTGAATTTTTGAAATGTTGCCAAAGAGAAAATGTATTGTTTCTCATCAACGAGAATGGTTGAATTAGGGGAACTTAATGAACGTCACTGTGAAGGTTTGGATAGAAAATTATCAAATGGTTTTGATTCATAAAAGAAACCACAAACCTCTTGTTAACCTGTTTAAACTGTACTTGAAACAAGTAATGCCATTTTCTTGACGACGTCAGTCTATTGTTTACTAAAAGCTGCAGTATTAATATCAAATGATGCCTTTCCTATTGGAATGAAGTGAAGTTTGGGAAATTTTTCAATTTGTAATTATCCAAAAATGTATTAGGATGTTTAAGAAAATAGTTACAAAACTAACTCAGCAGAAGTTGACCACTTGATGTCATCCTTATATTTTAAGTTCGATCTCTCAGAATTTTTTCATTTGCTGTAATTATAGAAACGTTTGCCATAACAATTTGTTCACAGTCCCTTCCCCAGCATACCGTTTAGTCCTATTTTGTTTTTGAAGAATATGATGTTTTTAGAAATAGCTCTGATGGTTCTTTTCTTTTGCAAACACACTGGGAAACTTGGGTTTTTAAACATTTAATTATTTGACCATCACAAGTTTATGTACGTCATTTTGAGTTTCTTCAACACTGTTCCATCATAACTTCTGTTTTCTAATGGAGGTCATTGCATCTTTGAAAACATATCAATTGGTTGAAAAAGCAGCACAAATATCTGATCATATATATCGTTATTGAAGAATGACGTTCTATATTATAAAAATATAATAAAAAGCACTGTAAATAAATACTGGTGTTAGCAAATGGTGTTAGTTGTATTAAATAAAAAAAATTTAATCATTTTCCATCTATAATTATATCATTTGACGAAGTCTAATTATTTTGCAGTTTCTGACTTTAATGAGACAACTTTTTTGTTTTGGGCTTTGTATGTTCTTTGAATACGTTTGTTTCTGTTGCTTTGGCGAACGCAGTCACGAATTTGGGGAATTGTTCATTGGACAAGGTGGATGGAGCAAAACTCTTCTTAATTTCAAAGGAAGGTTATGATGCAAAGGATGACCTGAGGGTGAGGGAAGTGGTTTCATTAGATGCAGGAATTCGAGAATTTTTGTATAGAGGGGTCCTTAGCAGTTAACATGTCATGGATGAACGAAGCTCTTGCTGTCGAAGTGTACATTCGGAACAATGACTATTGTAGCCCCACAATTTGCTTTTTGAACACGCTTCAATTTGCCGTTCGGGCCTCGTTTCCGATCAAAAATCAATTTGTGGGTAGGGAGAACTCCAGAATTACTGGTTCTCTAGTGAGAAGGGGATAAGGAAAACTTCAAAGTACTAACACCAGAAAATATTGATGTAATAAGACGTTTCATTTCGTATCTCTGAGGCGATCTGCGCGCAAATATGAAATTTTTCTCCACTTGTTTAGGCGAATTTTGTACCAAGACTTTCGTTTTTATTCATACAAGATGGTTGTTGTACAGGGACTTTTTGGATGTGATTGGTAAAATCGTCTGGAAGTCTTGGAAAGCATTCCAGTTATTTTTTTGCGATTTCTACTTGTCAGAGTGTGTTAATAAATAAAACCTTTGGTACTGGAACAATAGCAACCCATGATATATCCATGAAAGGCCTCTTCATATTGTCACTGTTTGTGTGCGGTGAGTGACGGGATCATTGGTTCATGGTTTTTTGAGGTGAGAGGCCAACGAGTTACTAGCACATTCGATCAGTGTGGAAATTATTCGAGTTCAACTGGAAAAACGTTCAGCACCAACAGGAAGTGCTGCACGAGATGTTTCCTGGATGCCTAATCTCTCAACACATTGACATCACTTGGCCAGCTTGCTCAGTGAATCTCACCCCATCCAACTTCCTAGAGGTAGATTTCACGGCTCATTTGCAAACATTCTCCTAAAACGCTCAAGCTCTACGAATTGCGATACATTAATAAATTTGGCGTATTACTCAATACACGTTGGAAAGAATAAATAAACATTTCAGAATACGACTACAAGAGTGCATCAAACATGAAGGACACTATTTGACCAATATCCTCTGTAAACATTGAAATAACATAAGTTCTGTAGTTTCGTCTTATAATAATAATTTTTGTATGCCTCCTATCATTTTTACTAAACTTGAAAAGGGAGGAGGGTTTTGCTTCACTTTGTAATTGTTGATGTAAAGTTTACATGGATTATAAGGTTTCATATAAGTCCTAAAAGCGTGAATAATTGAACTGGTCTATCTGAAATATTTCCTCATAGTTTCTATAACAAATAAAGCGGTTTTTGCTAAAGAGGTATATTCATATTGTTATTAAGTTGGTGTAAAATCAAAAGGCTAAGTTTTATCTTCAACATTGCATAAATGATCTTGATTGATATTAAGTGTTTAAGATAGATTCCATGCTGATAGGATAACGGATGACAAATATAAAAATAGCCATCACTTACAAAGGGCGAATATTTTCAAATGTGTAGTTTGAATCAACCCAAGGAGATGGAACAAAACTGTTGGAACATTTGAGATTAGGACATTTGTAGTGTGAATTTTAGTTCTTCGCTGCTCTTGAAGGCTTTTAAATTGCCTTAAGGTGTCATTGTGATGAAACTACGGAAACTGTAGAAACGTGAGATAAAATACTTTCGTACTAAGTTCATCAAATTAATAAGATAGCTTGCTTCTAGTTGGTGACTTATTAGAATGATTAAACCATTTTACAATTATAAATGTGCTACACCAAGGTGAGCAGACATTACAGACACGCTCTTTTGGACAAGCTTATTGAAGTATTGTGGTGTCATATATTTGTTTTTTGAGAGCGACTAATAGAATCAAAATAAACTTATTATAATATTACAGCATTTTACTTAATAGCCAATCAACTCAATGAATTACTAAGCCATTTAGATGTGTAAAGAGGAAAATGCATGTTATTAATCAACATCTGCACAATCAACATTTAATTCATGTTTATTTGCCACTAGCTGTACCCGGCCTCGCGTTGCTGTAGCTCTGCTTTTACGTCCAACAGATGACGCTATCATTAAAAAAAAAGTATATTTTTGAAGAAGTTGAAAGATGAGAAGTGTATGTACTGTGATTGTTATTGTGAAATGAAAATTAGATAAAAATTAAGTAAAAGTGTAAATAAAGTGAAAAAACACTGTGTACAACCAAATCCAAAGTACAAAAGAGAAATGTAGTAAAAGAAAATTAAAGTGTGAAAGCTAGATAACATAAAACAATCGATAAAAATATAGTAAACGAACCTTTATAAAGGCGAGAATAGCAAAGCAACAATAAAGATAAACGAATATGTCACGTCAACAAAAGTACGACGGCGCATAGTAGACACATTATTCGGTACGGCAAAATAAAGATACGGGGCGGTGTTACAAAAGAAACAATTTTGGGATGTTATAAAAGATACGGCCGGGGTTACAATAGAAACAATTTACACTAACGCGAAAAATAAAGGAAAAGGCGGTGTTATAGTTAAAGTGTAAACAAACATAAAACTAAATACAGAAAGAGAATTAAGAAGTATTAAAGTTAAATCAGATGTGGGTCATAGAAAGAGTAGAGATAACTGAAAAGCGTATAGAAAAAAAATTAGACAAAATATAAACTGAAATAAATGAAATGAAACAGGAAAACTGAATAGAAGCAATTTAAAGTAAAGAGGAAAATCATATTATAAAAAATTATGACCTAGATAAAGAAATAAGAAAGTATTTGAATACGTACCGGATCGCGTGAAATACTACGCCTTCAAATCAAAGATAGATGTATTAAAATATATTTTTAAGGTAAACATAAATATGGAGTTCAGATGTGATTGTTATAGATTAGGAAGGAAGGAAAAAATTTAAAAAGAAAAAAGACCAATATTAGTAGAATTGAGGAAACCAAAACAAAAGAGAAATTTAGCAAAAAAATTAAAGGAAAATTAGATAAAAAACAAGCATGAAACATGATGAAAGCAACGTTAAAGGCAGGATATAAAGCAAAATAAAGATAAACGAATATGTACGAAAAAATGACGACATTGAAAAATTATAGGTAAGGAAAATAAAGAAGGGAAAAAATAAAAAAGAAACAATTTTGAATTGAAAAATAGAGGGAAAAGATCAGAAAAATTGACAACACTCCACTGAAGAATAAGGAAAAGCGTTAATTAAAGATATTTAAACACAAAATCCAGTAAACCATTGAGCACAAAAACGAAAAAATAACATGAACAAACAACTAAGACTAGAAAATAGAGAAACAAAAGGATAGAAGAAAACTAGAAAAATATAAATAAATAAATAAATGAAACGGAAAACTAAAAGAAATATGAATGAAACACACAACAAAAATAATAGGAATGAGAAGATAACCTAATAAAAAATAAAAAATGAAACAATAATCGGGAACTGTTAAAGTAATAAAATAATAGAAACTTCAAAATAAAACAACATAAATTAAATATAAATAAAATCAAATAAAGGAACAAAAAAAGAAATATATATAAAATATATATATATATATATATATATATATATATATATATAAAAAAAAATAAAAATATAATCAAAGAGAACATAGAACATAAAAACAATGTTAAAACTAGGAAAAATGATGGAAATACTGGAGAATTAAGAAGATATAAAATAAACATTGCAGCTCTACAGCAACTACACTACATGAAAAAACGAATAAAAACGGAAATGGAATATATAACTTTGCGAGGGCAACAAATATGATAATCAGAAGTACTAAATTCATACACAAAGAAACTTGGGTGATACCAGAACAAATCGAGGAAACCAAATATATCATATACTGGTTAATAGAATATATAACAAAGCAGTTGAAGATGTAAGATCATTCAGAGAAGCAAATGCAGACACTGACCATTATATGGTAACTCCAAAAATAAAACTAGAATTTAGAAACACACACAAAAACCAAAAAAATAGGAGATGGAACATCAAAAAATTATATACAGAATCAGGAAGAAAAAATTACATTAAAGAAATTAACAGAGAAATAGAAAGAGAGGAAAGGAAAACGAATATAGAAAAGGAATAAGAATCTATCAAACAAATAATAACATCTAGTGGGGAAAAGACGATTGGATATGAGGAGATAAGGAAAGAAAAGGAATGGTATGATGAAGAATGCAAAGACATAACTAAAAAGAAGAACAAACAAACAAAAAGACCTGGAAAAGTACAGAGAAAAAAAGAGAAGCACAGCAAAAAAAGAAGAGTTGGATGAATGTACTAGAATAAAACAGCAAAAGCAACAATACAAAAAAATTCTATCGAAAAATTAAAAACCAAAAGAAAAAGAACCCAGTGAAAGTGAGAGGAATAAAAGATATACACGGAAATATAATATATGAAAAAGAAAGAAAAAAATATATATGGAAAGAACACTATTCTAAATTAATGTACCATGCAGAAGATGAAACAAAATATGAACCGCAGAAAGAAGGTGAAGGTGAAGAAGAGACTAGGGAAGCAGTACCAGAACCAACATATGAAGAAATTAAAAATATTATAACAAAAATAAAAAATAGAAAAGCACCTGGAAGTGACCAAATACACGAGAGATGCTAAAATACGGCGGAGAAGAATTACACAAAGGAATTTACGGACTGATAAAAACATATGGAGAAAAGAAATAATGCCAACAAAATGGGAACTAGGAATAATTATACTAATACCAAAAAACGCGATTTATAACAACGTAAAAATTACAGAGGAATCACACTATTAAATGTGACAGCAAGATATTTACAACCGCACTACAGAAGCGCCTAAGTTCATATATAAAAAGGAGATTGGAGATTATCAAATGAGATTTAGACCTGCAAGATCAACAACAAACGCACTATATGTGAAAAGTTGTATGAATATGATATGGAATTACACCTGCTATTTGTGGATTATAAGCAAGCATTTGACAAAATTAAAAGAGAAAAATTATCACAAGCATTAGCAAAAATCGGAGTACTAGAAAAACTGAGAAAATGTATGCAAATGACAATGAAGAACACAAAAGCAAGAGTAAGAGTAAATGAAGGACAGATACATTTAACATAAACACTATCGGCAACACTATTTAATATAGCGTTAGAGGACACAGTAAGACAAATACAGCTAAAAGGAACAATAACAAAGAAATACAATTACTTGCATATGGCGATGACGTAGTAATAATAGCAAGATCATGGAAGAAGCTAAAACAGACATTTAGAAAGCTAGAAAAACAAGCAGATGTTGTTTGACTTTTAGTTCTTTGCTGATAACCAAATTTGATTTTGCAAGCGCAAAAAGTATAGAGAACAATAAGAAAACATATTTACAGTAGAAGTATAATGTTATTATTAGCAGAACAATCATGAAACGGAAGTAAAGAATTGAATCGTAGATGTAAGCTTTTTAATAGGAATCATTAAACCAAGAAGCTAGAGGAAGCTTAGATCTAAATTAAATCTTATAAAACCGTCACTGATTATAAGCCAATTACAGACTTGCCACAAGAAATGAAAGGTAGTCTAGTTTGGTTGTATAAGTATAGTTCAAATTGAAAAAAGGTGCGAATTAATTAATAATGCTGTTAACCTATCCTTAGTTAATTCCCTTGATATTGTTTCTAGTATTATTTAGTCTCTACTTTTGATGAAAGTTGATTCCATTTCGTTCTTCAATAAGACAAGACAGAAACAGCTTTGTGGTATTTTAGGTGGTTTGCTCCGACAATTGTAACCCAATAGTAAAGATAAGAAATTAAAGTTTATCCTCAAATTCATTTAATTAAATAATGTCTAATTATTGCTTTATAAGCATGGGCTATATTATTATCATTATTCCTTAAACTTCACAATGGGAATACAAATAATTTCTATAAACCGTTTACTAGACGTTTTTGCACTTACAATATTGTAATTTATGAACACTCACAGGATACTGTTACCATTAATCAAACTAAGAATTGTTTGGGAGTTGCCTTTACACCATTATAAATTGAACAATTTATGCAAGAATGAATATAGTTCAGAAAGTTACAAGTCTTACAGAACACTTAATGCTTCTGTTTTGAATACTGCTTAATTCATCACTCTAAGCCTGTGCTTTTCTAAACTCATATTATTGAAACTAATTAATTGTTTGAGCATTTTAGTTCTTTGCTGATCCAAATTTGATTTTGACCGCAAAAAAAGTTAGGAACATAGAAACATATTTACAGTAGAAGTTTGTTTTATTACAGACATCATGAAACGGAAGTGAATTGATGAATGTAGCTTTTTTTATAGAATCATTACCAGAAGCTAGAGGAAGCTGATCTAATTTCTTTAAAACGTCACTTGCACTGATTATAAGCCAATTACAGACTTGCAAGAAATGAAGGTAGTCTAGTTTGGTTGTATAATATAGTTCAATAAAAAAAGGCGATTTTAATAATGCTGTTAACCTATCCTTAGTTAATACCTTGATATGGTTTCAGTATTATTTAGTCTCTACTTTTTGTGAAAGTTGATTCCATTCGTTCTTCAATAAGACAAGACAGAACAGCTTTGTGGTATTTTGTAGGTGGTTTGCTCCGACAATTGAACCCAATAGTAAAGATAAGAAATTAAAGTTTATCCTCAAATCATTTATTTATGTCTAATATTGCTTTATAAGCATGGGGCTATATTATTATCATTATTCCCTTAAACTTCACAATGGGAACAATAATCTATAACGTTTACTAGACGTTTTTTGCACTTACATATATTGTAATTTATGACCTCACAGGATACTGTTCCATTATCCTAAGAATTTTGTGGCGAGTTGCCTTTACACCATTATAAATGACAATTTATGCAGTGATATCACACTTATGGGCTACAGCTCAAACATTGAATACACATACAATGTCTTGCCAAAGAATCTATTACATTTCTCAATTTTAGTTGAAACTTCTCAGACATTGTAAATGAAACCTTATGATTGAACATTCCATTATTTTGGAATTTTAATTATTTTAAATTGTTAATTCAGTTTTTAGACCTATTGGATTTGAGTTGTTATTCCTTCAGGTTTCTATTCTAAACTATTTGCCTGAAATATTACGGATAAAATGTCCAAACCTATAAGCCCCATTTAATATCACTATATTTATGGTGTGCTTTCGTACTGATGGTTGCAGCTGGTGTCCATGTCAACGTTCAAGCAAGATTCTGTAATTAACGGTCAAATATTATAAGCTCACAAAATACAATTAAGTTTAATGCAATATTGTCACAATCTCAACTGTTTAATATTTTGGTGATTTTTAGTGTTACATTTATAAAAAATTGTAACCTTCTTTTTCATTCAAAAAGAAGGTTACAATTTGTAGGTATCTACATATTATCTTCGTTACAAAACTATATAAGTTATCCTTGCTCTAATTAACACAACTAACAGATGTGATCATTTCTTAATTAATAGTTTTCATAACAACATAATTGTTTTTAAGTTTAGTTTTAAGTTGACAACCATTGGAGGTAAATTATATAAATGTAACAAACGTGCAGTTTGACTTGCCCACGCTTTTACTTTATTATCTGTGCACACCACAAAAAACTTTGTGATGTGCAAAATAAAGGTACAACAGTAACAAATTAATACAATTCTAAACTGATGTCCATCAGTTCTTCGAAGTGTACAAAAATAAATAAATCTGAATTTAACACTCTACGGTTTGTTGGTCAACTTAACTCAGCGCCTTTCTAACACAAATTGGACTAAACTTCCATATAGAGCTATCTAGTCCGTTTAGATATCTTCCACACACTGTCGTCCAATGACTGGATGTCACGGATCTTTTTGTGGCCCCAAGAGAGCCAGGCGAAGCCCACTGTCGCACAAATGAGCGTTTCTATGTAGTAGCCGTCAAGCCACGTCGTGCATTTGCCGCCGTTTTGCAAACAGAGCTGGAATTGATTACTATTAGCGCCATGCCCATTTAACTTTGCAATGAAGAATACCTCCTGCTCTGCATTATTGCTGCAGGTGTTCTCGTAGTTGTTTGCCCCGCCGCTACACTGCTTCCAGGTGAGTGGGTCGACAAGCCAGAGAGAGAGAGTCGCAGGCCAGTTCCCTCCCAGGTTTGTGACAGTGTTGAGCAGTGTCATGTAGGTGCCTCCCACCAGTGGATCGCTAATGCTGGCAAAGAAGGCCATGCATGACACGAACATACTGTAGACGCACACCTAAAGGTAAAGTTGTGTTAGAATGTGAAAGTACATGGTTAAGTTTGCAAGACTGTTGAAATTTCAAAATTTTTCAATACTTGTGTGAAGTAACTGAAGGGATTTGGCATGACTGTTAAGCTATACTCATATCCTTAAATCAAAGACCTAAGTAATTAATGTTTTAACTTAACAGACCAAATTAAATTTGTCACCTAGAGAACAATGCCCCAAAAACTTCAAAATCTACAAAATGGTATTGCGAAGTCGTGCTGGAGGTTTTAAGGGACTGAAAATATTACTCATTGAGAGTAGTGGACATCATATGCTTGGGATATGATTTAAAAAATACATTTCAGGACATCTACATTTTCATTCCTTTCAAGAGCTATATATAGCATTGTTGCAAAAGCGGACTTCTATTCCTCAGGAATTCTCATTGACAGTACACCACGTTGTTGTATAGCATATTGAGGAATTAGCATTTATGTAGAGTATGTGATATTCATGTTAAACCATGCCAAGGACTATTAAACACTAAATGTGCTTTTTATATATATTCTTCTTCTTTAGGTACTATTTCCTCTAAGAAGGTTGGTTATCATGGCTATCCGTATTTTTGACGTTGCTGATTTCAATGGAACTACAGTTATAATATTTTTCAGCTTACTTACCCAGGAGCTACGCCTTCTTCTTTGTATGTTTTGTAAAATTTCATATCTCCCTCTTCGAATTATATGGTCTAGATATGCAATTTTCTTATTTTAACTATGTCTAGTATTTCTTTTTCTTTCCTTATTCTTCTAAGCACTTCATCATTTGTTACTCTTTCTACTCAGCTTATTTTCAGCATTCTTTGGTAAGCCCACATCTCAACGCTTCTAGTGTTTTCATCATACAAGCTTCCATTCCATAAAATACTACTGAAAATATATAACATCTCAGCATTCTGATTCTAAGTGGTAGATCCAGGTCTCTACTGCATAATACATTCATTTTATTAAATCCTTTTTGTGTATTAATTGACAATTGTTCCTACATTTCTATATTCTTTTTAGCCACAATAGTTGATTTGATTTATATGAAATACTCATATGGGTATAAATTGTCTTGCCTATATTTTTAACTACCTGGTAACAAAAAATTAACAGCTTAGGGGATTTATTTTCCAATACTTCTCTTGACTTGATCATAAGAAGATAAATTAATTCAGGTTCAATGAAAAAAAAAGTCGCAAGAAGTAAATAGTCAAAGCATCTTGACATAATTGTAAGTTAAATTAAAGTAGAAAAAAATTAGAGAACAGAGAAATAAAGATGTCTATCTGTCAGATTTATAATTAATACATAGTATTATTTGCAAAAAAAAAGAATTTGTAATTCATTTTTCGAGTTCTGTGGTTTATTAGTCAATTTGGAGGTCAAACCATTCAATTATGTATTCTGGGTTAAGTGTACGAACCAAACGACAAGAGCTTGCAAAACGCCTTCAGATACAGATAAAGCATGATTCAAGAGTATGCGATCATGTGACTACTTCCAATTTGGCTAAAAGTAACCAAAGAAGCCAGCCGTTCTGGCCAGGAAATTCCAATACAACATAAAACTGTTGGCTTAAATCATTTATCACTTTACATAACTCTTCATTTTAATATGTAATTCATAGTTTAGAAGTGCATTTCAAAGCATATTATCTATTTGTATTCCATCGTTCAAATTCTTATTCTTGGGGCAACAAGTACATAAAGAGTTTTATTTTTCATTGATTATGGCAAAGCAATTTTTATACCCTAGAAAATGTACTTATAAAATTTAAAGATTTTAACATTTTAACAATAACAGACTACTAGATTTCAGTTCTTTCCATTAGAATTTTGCATATTACAAAAATAAATTAAAACAGTGTTATAGCTTCATTATGATCCAGCGACCATGACAGCAAATAATCAGCTCCATGAATTTCCAGGTGATGAATAACAAAACTCTCTCAATATGTCTATGTGTAATGTCTCTGTATGGGGAGTAACTAGTAACAACCATAATTATACATAATATATAGTGATTAGGAAAATTACTCCTATGTTGGGTAACTTGAACGCTTTTACTGACCATCAAGATAATTTCATTTCTTAGATGCGATGTAAGTCAAATGAAGTAAAATATTCGTTGACCGCGATTAATCTTTAAAAATCTGATGCATCCCGGCATACTGGCTTTTTATGCTAATAGGACAAAAACAAAGGTAAGACTGGCTACAATCCTACTATTAAGGAAGTTGCTTAAAAGCAAAGTATGATAATCGTAAACGTTTTTATAGCAGGAATCTTGAAACATCATATTTGTTGTTTTTGAATTGTTAAGTCCTATACGACATTCAAAACTTTTGGCATTTCAATCACAAAAGAATTTTTGAATATTACTTAAAAACAGTTATGATGCTCCTATTAAATGAAAGATATGCAGCAAAAAAGATAAGGCAGCCAATGACAACAATAGTTTCTCACCATCTCTACCCCATATGCAGGTGAAATAACAGTTGAATATTAAACTCTTTAGGTTTAACAGTTCAAGGACAATCGGTATGCTTTATTTTATATATTTCTATGGGAAGGAGATTAATATGTTCGTAAAATAATTCAAGAATACGCCAGAATCAGGAAATAGTTTGTTACTTCCAAATTAAACATCCAAAAATAAGTCAAAACATATCGCAGCAGCAACAGAAAGTGATCGAGAACAGACGAGATCTTAAACTTACACCCGCTGAACTCGCAGTTCTATTTGGAGTTTAATGATCTACTACAACTAAATTCCTTAAATATCACTCACATAGAACCTCTGACTTAATTAGCCGTGACATTCTCTTGAACCAATTTAAATGTCATGGCTGTTCAAATTTCTCATGAACTTTCAACTCCTGCTATTTTATGATTATTTTTACATACAACCTAAACAGTGCCAGAATATATGGAAAAAAATCAGCAAAGAATCTGTACGTCAACAAAAACAGGAAGGCGCGCATTAAGGTAAGCCTGTTGTAAAATTAATGGAAAGGAATAATTGGGAATGACAAATCTAAATGCATTTTGTTTAAGCGATAATAATAAATTTATTCGGCGCCCGCCTTGTGAGTACTACATATCAGCCCCAATACCAAGCGTTTTGTAACTTTTTCGTGTGACCTTTCACAAAATTAAATTCAATGTGGTTTATTTTGGGGAACGTCATTATTTCTTTATTTGTGAAGTTCAGTACTAAATTATGTTAAGCACATTATTGATTGCAAGAAGGTGCCTACCGTTTAGTGACCTTAATCTCCACATTTTCATATTCTATCACTAAGGGACAAATGGGGAAAAACCTAGTAAGCAAGATAGTAAATAGGATATAAAAAGAATTTATAAAAAATTGAAGGAAAAGTTTGTGGATAACTCCATTGCTTCTGTTTTTTTTCAAGTTACCAACTAAGTATGGCTCATCACATTATTCATTTCAATTTTGCCCACTTCTTTACTGGAATTATACAGTCATATTATATACTATATATATTAGACAACACATTCTGGTGAAAAATAGTCATCGCCACAAGAAATCAATCCTCTAAAGTTGTTTAAAGGAAAAAATGAATTCCAGATAAATTATATAATGAACTAATACTTTCATCAAGCAGTTGAATTATTGTAGAAGATAAATATAATGGTTATGAAAACATTGGTATATTGAGTGTGGTAATGTTAAACTCAAATCTTACACAAGGGGAAATTAACATGTGGCATGACCCAACAAAAGAAAATAATGAAATCTAATAAACGAGTACATGAACTGTGGGCAGAACCAAAGCAGGTAAAGCACTGTCACCATAAACCAATTTTGAATAAATAAACTGGTAATTCTATCAAAAAGCTACGATCTGTACTAATTAGAAAAACTACATGATGCATCAAGGATATGCTGCATACCTTGCTCATATAAACAGAATCATTTACTAGGAAGGGATATAGTAAAACATTAATAAATCAAAAACAGCATTTTTAAATTTGCAACATTTTCTATTCGTTCAATGATATAATACATTAGTAGTAGAATTCATTACAGAACTGTATAGAGAATTACATTATAAAAATCTTTTTAAAAACATAAACAAAATTTGACTATTTCTTTTCATTTATTTTTAATATTTCATTTATTTTTTCATTTTAAGAAAAATTTAGGTTTTTTTAAATTTTCTTATTAAAATTTCCATTTTTTTTTTTTCCCTTTTGTTTTAGTCTATTTTTCTTATTCTTTTTTTTTTTTTGCTTTTTTATTTATTTTTTTTTTCATAAAGAAAAGTTATTTATTTAAATTGATTTAAAATTTTAAGCCTTTAATTGGCATTGAATTTTACTCCATTACGACATAAACAATTCTTAAATTTTTTTTTTTATTTTGTATTCTTTCTTCTTAGCACCACAAATATAACTTTTTTTTTTATTTTAAATTCATACCTTAGTAATTTTTATCAATAAAAATTGGGTGCTGGACTCATTTAGGAAAGACTTCTTATATTAATTTAATTTCAATTTTATCCATATCATTTGAAACGTTTGTATTTTAAGCAACCTTCAAGCAATGAATAATTTATAACCATAGAACATTTAATTATAAAGTAAAATTTTATGACCACATTGTTGATTTCATATTCTACAAGTAAGAAAACCAAGTTACTCATAAAATCACCTCAAATAAATACTGACTTTATGTATGGGTGCTAACCTTAATTCTTTACCTTTTTCCAATATCTTTTCTGTAATTATTTTTCAGCTTCAAATATGATGTTGAGTCTGCAGTCTTGTTCTTATATCAATTTTTCATTAACTTGTTCTTGTACTCTTTTCTCCAATATTTTTATGTATATTTCAAATAGTACTGATGGTAAATAATGTGCACAATAATTTTAAGGGTTACTTGTATTTTATTCTTCTAAAGCTAATATTATATTTTGCTCCTATTTATATAATACTTCATATATTAAATACATCATGAAATATTCAGCTGCCTTCTACCCAACTATTATTTTTGGTTATATTTTATTTTTTCCAGCCCTTTTACATGATGTTGGTTTTCACGACTTTCTTCAATGGTCTTGTCACTGACCTTGAATTTCATTTTCTTCATATTTCTATAATGATGTTTATGACCGACACATTATTTTTATTGTCTTTTATTCTTTATCTTTGGCACCATTTTCTTTGTATCGCTTAACTGTTTTCTAGAATTTATTTTTATTATCATTACGCTGTTTTTTGCTTCGTATTCCCATAACTAGTTAGAAACTGATTAGGTCAAAATAGAATGATCAGGTACTTTCACGAATTTTCAGAATTTATTAAACAATTATTGGTAATTTTAAATACAAAGTATTTATTTAAAATGGCCACCTTTAGCTTCTATGTAAGTCATGAGAAGTTTGGGCCAATTGTCTATGGCAATAAACACTACATCCATTGCATGTTTTCTTGAACAAGCCATTCTCCCTACACTGTCCATAATTTATAATCCACAGGATGAACGCCTAAGTTATCAGAAAACCAAATCTTTACCTTTAAAAACTTACTGTGATTTTTTATTTCTTTTTTAACGTTTTTCTGGATGTACTTCTAACTTTCCTTTTCTTTCGTTTTCCTTTCAACAGGTGTCCAGAAACTATCGCCCAATCTCTCCACAACTCGACAGATAAGTAAAATTCAAGTTGAAAAGTCCTTTATCATTTTTTGATTCGACGCTTTTTGTGCAATTTTACTTTGAAAATTGCCTTATCAGACCAATCAGCACGCGCTTATAGTGCAAGCCCCTGATCCGTTTACTATGCTTCGCTTAGATTTTAATTATCTATCGAATGATGAAGAGATTGGGGGGTCGTTTCTGGACATCCGGTATTTAAGGAAAACGACTCTTCAAGTAATAATAATCTAAGTCTACAATTGTAACGTAAGCTTTTAGTATTTGTTCTCCGTTGCTCAACTCCCAGACTTAGCCTTAACGTATTGTTTAAAAAAATAATTATTTAACTAAAAACCCATAGGTAAGAGGCTTCAATATTGATCATCTCAATATTTAATTTTGTATCAAATCTAGGCTTGACGTATTTTTAAGACAAAATTGCACATTTGATTCCGCTTATCTAAATAACAGTCAATAACTTTAAACTTATTAACATTGCAACCATTTCTCCACATTATCTAGAATATGATTTATTATGGTCGTTTTACCTAGTTTGTTCTCATCAAAGTCGGTATGAAACAATATATATTCCTTATATTATACCTACGTCATTCAACTTTATTATCATTTTGATTATTCTTAGTCTAGCACCCTTTTTCTGTAATCTCATATGGTGATTATACACTTGTACTGTTTGTTGGTTTTACTGTTATGTACCATATATACAAAGTTGTCCCGAGTTTCTTTTACCAATAGTTAGTATGCAGTTGCTTTATTTGACAGCATTTATATAAACCTGCAATCTTATCTGTTTGTTGTTGTCATCCTTTTCAGTCATTATTCAGCTATCAAGAATATCTCATCTACACTGAAAAGTTATACATGCCCATATAATGCTGCATTGTTTTAAATAAGGCAACAATGTTAATGATACTGTAAATAAGATTTGCACCATTTATGGTACAAGTGTTCAGAGAGTTCTCACTTGGCTTTGAAGGTTCTGAATTGGTAATTCTGTTGTTGACAAAAATACGCGTTAAACATTCCCCAAATGGTGACACATAATCTCGTAAAGCTTAGTTACGCCAATTACTTTTCAATAGGGGAGTTTCATATCAGATGATACAGAGAAACATCTTTAACCATATTTCCATGTGTGATTTGTTTCTTTAGAAAAACAACTTTGTTGAAGAGATTTCTTGCTGGCTTGAGATTTTGGTCCTCTATAAAAATGTTAAGCATAAATCATTCAATAAGACTAATAGCAAAACTTAGTCTTCACCTGAAGAAAGTTTTGATGCTTGCTTGGCGAAAAAGATGAAACCCTTAATTCAGTGAAATACTGTTTCTAACTGAACAAATTAAAGACAGGAATTCATACAAATCAGTCAGATTTAACGAATAGTTGTAATATCGTTATGCACTACCTGTATTTAGCTAGTAGGAATAAATTGTTAATATTTGACTAGGATGTTCTACCTTATTCTCCATATTCTCCAGACATTGTGTATTATGTATTACTTCCTAATAAAACGAAAGAAACCTTTGAAACCACTTTCCATTTATATTAAAATACTATATCTCACATTTTGATTATGTTAATGTTGCAATGTTCAAATATTTTTTGTAACCACATAATTTGTCTACAAAATTTGTTTTTTTGATTTGATTATTTATTTTACAACATGCTTTGACTTTTTTGTCACTCGTTTTTCTCTTTGTATTTATTGCCTGCCAAGCATTATTTTCTATTATAATCAACCACAACACTTGATTCCATAATAATTTGTGTAGGGTGATTTTTTTCTATTTCCATTTGTTATGAGTGTTTAACTATCTTCAATAAAATCAGAAATGTCTCAATTACTTTTTCACTTGAATGTACATAATTTCTATTTTTGTATACGGAGGGGAAATTTGTATGTGCAGGGGAATATATGGAAACATTGACCTTTCAGTTTCTAGGCCATACTTCTTCACAGCCTTGCCATTATTAATGCTGATCAACCAAGTAAAATTAAATTTTATCCTAATGATCAAATTTCCACCGGGAAAATTATTAGCTCTTAAAATTATTCCGCATTACTGTGTTTTCACCTCACAAGATCTATCTATTTCTCATAATAAAATATAACCAAATCATAAAGTAAATTTTTTTATCTCTAACTAAACTTACTTGATGTAGAGAGTAAGAAATTGTCAGCAACACATAGTAAGAGAATGGTAGTCCGGCTGCAGGATTAGGTACAAATGTAGGCGTGATCCATACCAGGAAGGCAGCCACAAAGCCAAACATTAGTCTGTATGGCATAGCCTTCAAGAACACATCCAACGGCCTTGGACCTGCAAATCAAGGTACCTCAGTTGCCAATTGCGACACTTAACTGTCAATTGCTGAAAAAATGCATTCACAAGCAGCAAATGATCAACTAAATCTAATGTGGCGCAATCTGGGGCCTGATTATCACGAAGGCGTGTTCTCTATCCTTAATGATGATCACAGCTTATTTTTAGGTAACTACACTCATCAAAAAGCAATAGTAAATCCACATTATGCTGCAACCGTGATACAAAGAAACTGGCGAAGGTACGCCAAGAGGCGCATATATTTTTATTTAAAAGACATGATTTGTAAATTAACAAGGGAAGATCCAGTCAGGGTATTGAAACGTATAAATGTAGTCGAAGCGCAGCTTTTTGAGCGGACTTGTGGCAGCTTGCTGTTTCGGCTGGCAGGAGAGGTGTTTCCACCTCTGATTGTCTACAAGGTATTTGTGAAGCAATTCATAGTCAATGTATACAACGACACAAAACCAAAAACTAAGCAAAATTACATAAAATCAAAAGTACAGAGACATCAAAATGGCTGGAAATTGTTCTATGTTTACCACAAAACTAGAGCACTGAATTTATTTGACTTTACAACTAGATTGATGGGATGTAGATATAACGTGCCAAAAACAGCAAGGAAGCGAAATAGCATTAAGTGGATACGTGAAATATATGATATTTAATTTTATATTGTTATCTTATACATTAAATATTTATGTAGCTGGAAGTTACCTGTGGTGTATTTTGAGATGAATAGAGGTAGAGCTATCTGTAGAGGTATCAAAGGCACAGCCATCAGTCCTAATTGTTCCTTCGGAATGCCCGTTTCAACTAGCTTCAGGCTCATGACGCTGTCTGTTGCCGAGAAGCCTATCTGCAACAAAATTTAAGATGAAAAATGAATTCGACAAGTTATAGCAATGAAATTTTAAAGAAAGATGTTGGTCTTCAAAAATAGGGTATCTTCTTTTTTTCAATGAACTGATGGGAGCCGGGTCCATAATACCAAAGAATCAAAACAATAATAGTTACATGGCTGTAACTAGATTTTTTTATCAAAATATTCGTGACATTAATTAGGGTATGTATTAATTACTTGAATGTAATTGGTGGCACTCAATTTTGTATAATAGAATAATCATATACATATTTTATCCATTAGTTTCCAAAGGGCATTACTATCAGTTTGTATTTATAAATATTTTACTCCATCAACAATAATCAAATCACATTTTGACATTATGTAAACTTTGATTATTATGATGTACTTAAGCAGTTGCCTAATGCAAACTCACATTAACTTCATTCTCCATGATTTATTAATGTCTAAATCCTCATTTTTTTTTATCTGGATGGATGGTATGAGCACCTTCATGCTGTTCCTTTGCGGAGTATCTTATCCTACTAATGGACAGTTCATTTTGATTGTGGCTGCTTGGAAAACGCACTCTGCAGTTTACAGTATGCATATCAACAGCCAAATGGTTATTTAGGACGCAAATTCTAATACATCATGTTCTTTAAAACCGTTGACTTTTGCAAGCTCTGAAGTGCATCATCATTATAACTTGATATTCTACTAATGTGTCCTTAATTTTGCTGAACTGCCACTAGATATCAGTATTATTTTGAACCATTTAACTCAATATTGTGTCTTGAAGGAGAAAACTATTAATTCAATCGTATTATTATTTTTTCCATATGGACACTTGACAACCCAAGTTTGCTGGCCGGATTTCTTTTTTAATGAAGAGAAACCGTTTGGTAAAGGTAATCTTTCGCTCTAGGACGCGATAAGCGAAATTCAACGATATCCAAAAAACGACTATGTTTTATTACATATTGTTACAAGTTTGAAGATTTATTTTTATATTTTTTATTATGACTTTCCTATAATTCATCTGGTGCTTATATCGTCCCAGCTATGTTTTCACTTTTAAATGATTTTCAACATTTTAAACCGTTGCCTGCAGGATGTATAGTAACGTGGATGTTTGATTAGAGAAGGTAAGATACAAAATTGCACACACCAGTTATAGATCAAAAGAAAACAGAAAAGCAAGCGTCAGTAATTTTTTTACCACTCCCCTTCATGTCATTCATATTTAAGTTAAAAATTGAATCAACATGGTTTTGAATATACTTCTGTAGAGTAGAATACTTTCATTTGTTCTTATGACGTATGTCAACTTCAGGAATATACAAAAAAAAAACATATTTGATGTAAAAAAACAGCAAAATGCCCTTGAAATTATTGGGCAAGCCTTTAAAACATTTCTAATAGCAACTGAGATTATTTCTATTTAATAAAAACCAGTCTCATGCTAATCAGTACAAGAGGGAAAATTAATTGTCTTAAGAACAGAAGCATCATTGACAATATTTACGTCTATATTATCTGCAAGTGGGAGTAATAAATAATTTTCAGCAATGAGAGTTCTCTAACATTTTTAGTATTGTCATATCAAAGAGGGTTAAGAGACATTTTAACTAAGGATTTTGACCAAACTGCTATTGGATTTACTGAACAGGAAGAATTATTATTTTGCCGATCAGCAATTCTTTTAATTTTTGCTGCACTTGTTCTTGTTCTTGTTAGTGCAAGAATGAGTCTTCTTTCTTTATAAGTAGAACTAATCAAATAATAGAAAACTTGGGCGTAAGAGAAAATATGTTTGCGTCATTATGACTTGGTGGCTTATACTCAAAGGAAAGAATAGACAATTATAAGAGCATAATATTAGGAATAATAAAATTTTCTTTTTATGGATGCTTTTCAAATTTTAAATTTATATACTGGCTTATATAACTATTGAATGATGGGTAAGCTTGAAGGTTTTCCAATTTTCTGTATTCACAGATCACATATCTTCATAGTTTCAAAATGCACAATTTGCTGTTCACTCTTCGTATTTTGGCTTGAGAAAAACACATCTATCTCAATATTATCTCTTTGGAAAAAAATAATGCACTTTGATACAATGGTCACATTTCTATGTACTTCTATAGTTGGCACAGCATTATTAAAAATAAATCATCAAAATATTCTTTATATCAATTATTGTTCAACTGTACTAACTACTGGTTAATTTTTAATGTGGATATAAGCTTGCAGTGATGGAAGTTTGTAACAAGTCAATTGACTTTACACAATCTTTGGCTTGCTTGCAATTTGCCATGATTTGACTGAAATATACTTAAATGTTTTGTCTGCCCACTTGCTTTTTAACTTCTCCTTATGTCCATCAACTGTCCAAGTACAATTTATCTATTACAACTTCTCAACAATAAAATGTTTTTGTCATTTTTTCTAACACCACAACTTCCAATCCCATCATCCCAGTTATTCCAATAAATAGACGATGTCAAACATGTCACAATTATTATTTGTTAATTTTCCCAAAATCTATATCAGTTACTCGATTACCCTCAATTACGAAAGCGAAGATAGAGGTAAATTTTAATACTTGAAAATAGGCTGCTAGAAGTCATCTTAAACATGAAGAAAAAAATATGAAGATACAGTTCAAAACAACTTTGTTGATGGAATTTATGTTATGTTAGTAAAGTCAAAACAAACAGTTACCGTAAATATTTTTAAGTAGTAAGAAGTAAAAATCTTGAATTGTCAAAAAAGCTTTTATATCACTTTAGAAATTCTTCTTGAGTCCTGTCATTCAATGTGACTTCATTTCGTTTTGATCACTGCCTTGATAATTGCTTGAAGTCAGAGCAGTTTCTTTAACCTTCCTCAGTCTAATGCTGCCTCAATAGCGATCTGGAGAGAAACCACTTCGGGATGTCTAAACTTGTTAGTAACCCTTCCAGTAATGCTTCAAACATAAAAGTCCAAAGGGTTTAAATATGGATTGTTGAAAGGCTACAATTTCTTGCACTAAAACTTGTTCACATTTCACGTTTTCTGTTTATGGCATATTCCATATTCCATAAGTGGACCTCTTTTGTGATCATGTATGATGTAATTTATTGGAGGCAACATTTAGGACATAAATATTAGTCAACAATTTTGTCCTGGTTACTACAAGGGTACCTTCATTGAAATGGATTATTTCATCCTCAATAATAAAACATTTCTTGTTGGAGAAAAATTTAAGTTGCCCCATAGCTTTATTTTGGTCTTCACAGCATCAAACATCTGTCGTATTTTAATGATAGAACATCTATCTCAGATCCTTTGCAACAATCTAACATTTCTCCAAGATGGACGCCAGTTTCCTAAGAGACATCCCCGGATCTTCCAAAAGAGGCTCCTGGGCGTCTTCAAAGTAATTTTTCTCATTGAATTTGTAGAACGCCCTTTAAACTTTTTAAGGCTTAATATTTTTTATTGTGATATACAGTTGATCTTGGGTATCTAAAGAACCTAATTATTCCAATCAACTATTTTCCAGAGCGAAAATTTCAAATAATAACCGCCCTTCAATTATATTCCACACTTGACCTCACTAACTCAGCGCTTCAGAAAAACATAAATAAATACAAATAAATACCTGCAGAAAATTTATATCGAGCTTTAATCAAATTTTGGAGACCTATCTTGTATGTTTAAAAGATAAATGATGCAAATGGGATATGAAGCAAATTAAAGATATCTTACTGGATATGTTGGATTAATGATCACAAATTAAGTTAGTAGTTAAGAGTCCATTGAAAAATTTGTAAGGAAAATCGTGATGACTGCTCATAAATTGCAATATTAAAATAAAAATATGTGACGTGGATTGGAATTTTGTTAGTTGGTTTATTGAATCAATATACAATTATTATGGATATTAAAAAATTTGAAGTTTAGATAATGACCAATTCAATAAAAACTAAGATATTCCAGACAGACTTGGGGTCAGATAACAAAAATAGAGCAAGCGACCGTGCAGTAAGATATGACCTCATTATTGCTTCACTCTCATTCTGATTTGCATCCCCTCAATGCATTCATTTTATAGTATGTTCACATCAATCTTCGCTCAAGTAAGATGTATGCATATTCAAAGAAAATTTCCTAAATTTGTTATTTATGCAGATTGTGATTTTTCTTGCACGAATGATTACTGTCAAACTTAGATTCATCCAATGTTTAATAATCTTGAATCAAAGTATTCCCTTTGATGATCTTCATACAGATAGAATAAAGCAAAAATGGAATGCCAATATTATAAATATCATTAAGATGACCTTGACATAATGGAAATTATACAAAAAAGACGAGAAATCTTGTTATAATTATAAAGACAGAAATAAATAAAACCACATTTCAAAAAGGAACAATAATGGTTGTAAATCGGTTTTGTTATTAAAGGAAAACAATTGTCCTAGGAACTTCGTGGCAACTGCCCATATGGTAGCTATAACCTCGGATTTCATGCATTTAAATTGAATGTTTCCAACCGTGGTTTTAAGCTAAATCCAAGAACCTCAGCTTTGATCTGTAAAACTTCAGGACTGTAAAGCTTCAGCAGTTGTCCTTAGTGAAAATAATTCTGAACATGCATGCACAGCTTCTGTCCACAGAACTACTGCATTCTTTTTAAGTCTAGCTAGAGTTCACAATCATAATAAAATGGAATTCTGATATGTTGGAATATTTGGAAGAAAGATTGTCAGTTTACGACTTACATAAATATTAATTTTTTTATAAATTTTTAAGAGTTTAAAAATCAAACCTAAGAACAGTTTTATGCTTTCAAAAATTACATGAAAACTAGGCAGGTCTCATGATTAAAACAATAAAATCCAATGAAGCTAAAGAATACCAAATTTATTGCAATCTTCTAGGATTCAATATCAAATATGCCCGAATCAAGCCCTGGCCTTCCTTCAACTTTTGTCTGCATTCCTGCCTGTCTGCAGATGTGCCCTTGGTTTCTTCATTGTTCTCACGTTCCATGCTCCAAAAACAAAATCCATATTTCGTTCCTTAAATCTTTTCCAATATTTCCATCCTGTGTTTCGAGGTAAAAGTCTACGTTTTTTAATTTTTTTTTACAAGTAGGGGTTGTTAGCTCCTAGTCCCTTTCCCCTAGACCCTTTTCGGAGGGCCATTTCTCCCGCTCTCGTTAGTCCTGGATCCCACCTTCCACCAGGGTGATCTCCAGTGAAGTTCCGGTGTTCACCACCTTTGTCTTCATATAAAAGCTACTTGGAGGTGAGAGTCGGAATTAGGTAGGCGAAGCTATATGACGCTAACTGGAAACAACGTCGTGTATTACGCATACACTACCCCTTTGAATCCATAGTCAAGTCAAGAAAATAAAGTACTTGAACTTCTCTCGATTATTGAAAAGCTTCGCTCTATGTTAATCGATACTATCTTCTGAACAAATTTAGAACTAAAATGGCATCGACCACTTATTAATAATAGTTCCCCGTAACAGGCCTTGAAGGCGCTTTGGGGTCGTAACAGGATAGGTCTGTTACAATCTAGAGCCTACAGTACACAAGGGTAGTAACGTGGCTAGCGCTACGTACCGACCGCCTATTATTACCACAGAGTTTGACCTCCAGGTGCTCACTTATTGCAGCCTGAGTCAAGCTGGGCCGTAAAAATGCCACCACGGCTCTCGACCACTTATTACCAACAAAAATTATTTCCGGTAAAAATTGTAACTGAGGTGTGGTCAAGTAAAAATCTCAATTTAAAGCACTAAAGTGTGTGTTTGAGCAAAACAGAAATTTGGTCAAAAATCAGCAAACGAAACATGATAACACATGGATCATCACAATCTCAAGAAATCTATTTATAAAATCTGAACAACGACATTCATATTTAAATTAAGATGAACCAGGAAGTAATAGAAGTTTGTTCTTTTTTGCCAAAATTATTTTCAGTTATGCTAACATTAATGTTCACTAAAATGATGAAGAGCTGGTCTGTTATCAATTGTAATCCAGATTTCCTGTTTTTTTCAATGTTTGGAAATAATTTACCTAAAGGAGAATAGGAAAGATGACTACCAAAGGCTTTTAAGGATTATAATTCTATAAAACTTCAGGATTTTAAGTCACTATTAGAGAAGATCACTTAGTAAAAGTAATGAATTTAAAACGCAAAACTGGATAATCAGTCTTGGGCAATAACTGACCTCTACGCTAATAAAAAACCTACAGACCTTAAGTGATTATTAAAAGAAACATAATGTATATGATACACTTATTCAATATGCTTTGTTGGAACCGTAGATAATTGAACTTACATAGTTACTAAACAATTTGATGTCATAGTTGTCTCCCTTTAAGTCAATTTGAATGACAGCATCCATATGATACATCTAGCAAGCTTCAAGTTCTTTAAGAGCAAAGTCTGTGAGCCAGCTGAATTAAAAAATGATGAAAAGTTTAGAATTAAAACAATTAAATACAGAGAGATGCTTTTATTGCAAGACCGATGGTACCAAGTTCTCTGTGCAATTTATACCAGTGACTTGATCTTATTCACGAGGAGTACCAAATTGAAAAAACTACTAAAGCAGGGATTAATGTTAATTTTTAATATAAAATACAATGGAGAAATTGGTGATGTACAACAGAAAAGCAATTTTTTCATTGAATACTAGGAGGGGAGGATCAAGGAGATCTATAGGGACCAAACCTGTCATTTTGATAGGTATAGGTTTATCAACTTTCCTAGGGACTCTAACTCCTAATTTGTCACCCAATATTGTCAACAAATTTTTAATTTTGAATTTAGAGGACGACGTTGCAAAACAAACTAAATTTTGGCTGGAAAAAGCAGCACACATGAAAAATTAAACACTGTATCATGAAAGTTATTTTAGTTATGAGATACTGACAAAGGACTTACCAAAATAATTTAAAACAAGAAGAAAAGCGAAAGTGGAATTTAAACTATAATAATAACAATTTGAATGAGTGCCGGTGTATAAATACCAGTGGAATAAAATTTTAGATTGATCTAGTAATAATTACTTATATCAATTTGCTGAGAGATCATGAAAACCTAATTTTTTAGGACGTATATATTACAAAAACAAGTGAAAATTTGCTTTACAGGTAAAGTAGAGTGGACCCTATGCATAAAACTAAACTATAGGGTTTAACGAAATTTTATTGAAATGAATGATAGTGAATTATAATTGAATGAAAGTGAATAGCGGCAAAAATGTAACAGCTGGAACAGGACACCTTGCGGCCACTTCCGCTCAAACTGGTCTCGAGATTTTCTGATCAGGCTGATATTTGGCGTCTGAACTTGACTTTATGGCCCTAGTTGAATACTGAAAACGTTGTCTCTATCTATCACAGATCAAAAATTATAAGGCGTGACAGATGTTAGAAATGACAGAAACAGAAACTTGTCTCCAGCTTGGAAGCTGCTTTGATCTAAAGTTATAAGGCATGACAGACGATGAACATGATAAAAGTAAAGCTGGTCTCCAGCTTGGAAGCTGGGTCTGCTAATAAAAGTTGGAATATGTGGAATCCATATAAGAAAATGTTTCTGAACAACAATTCTTTGAAGCAATGGTCCCAGCAAAACGTCCAGTCCTAGTGTTAATGAGGTTTAAGACTCCTAAACACCCTGTAGGCCAATGAATAGAAATATGCCACCAAAATCACTAGAAGAATGCAACGGGATGTCGAATTTCCATATGATGACGCAGTTGTGAGTCTTGCAATTTTTATACCAGACATCTGGTTGTAAGCAACATTAATCATTTTAACGCAAATCTGGATGCAGATCTAAGAGCATTCTGAAATGTTTAAGGAAATGAAGGACATAAAACTGTATAGGGTGTAAGCGGCACTTTCTTCAGTACCTATTATTTATTTTACCTTCTGCTTCTGCGCTGGCTGCAGCTTTTTGATAGTTTCTATAACTATAGATTTAACAAAACAATGTTTCAAAAATTTTCATAAATTTTTACATTCTTTACTAATCTAATCTCAATTGCAATCGCAGGTGGTGTAAGTAATTAAATTGTGCCTATACTTAATTAGTACCATGTTACTGATAGCAATTTTGTCCTTGAGATAATGTGAACACTTCATTCAAATACAAGTCGGCACATTAATAAATTTAAAAGGCTTTTCTCCACTTGTATTGCTATTCTCATTGCAATCAGATAAGGAGTTACATTTACACAAAATTATCATTTTTACTCTGTCCCGTGCTTGCTTTGGTGTAGACAGACATAGATTTGACCTTGGTCTGCAAATACTAAAAATAAATAAACACCTGTATTCAATTCAAACAAACGGCAATAAAATATTTAACTAAAGCTCAATGTTTGCCACATTGTCCTGTATCAGAGAGACAAACATATGGGAGCCTTAATTTTCCAGATTGCAGACTATAATCCTTGACAGAAAGCAAAGAATTATGACTGTCTTATAGTAAACACAAACAAAAAATTTTTTCTCAAGTTTTAAGGAACTGTTTTACAACTTAATATAAAAGAACTATCGTGTGAGATTTAGAGCAGTACTATTGTTTTTAACCCAATCAGTTTATGTACCCAAAAGCTGCAGGTCTTTGAGATTCCTTTATATGAAGCACAGAAAAAGATTTATGGTATCTACAAAATAATTTACTAATTATTGGCACTCAATGTGTATGTCTACAAGCTTATTTTCCATGCAAAAGGTGGTGCTAATCAACAAAAAGATATTTATAAGACATTTACTATCCCACTCAAATTTGGCAATGTTAAAGAAAGGGTAGTTGCAGAGTTTCGTCTTGTTATAAATTACAGATCAGTAGTCATCATTTTTGAGAATATGTGACTAAGGAAAAAATAATAGAAAACAGTTGAATATTCAGTAAATATTAATGTTTTCTTCTTCTTCTTGCTAATAATATGTATACATACCTTGCAAGTTAGCAAAATCAAAATAAGGGTGCGTATGGGTGGTAGCTTTACAATATCCATTAACAGTGAATATGCAGTCTTAAGATCGCCATCTGAAATGCTCTCCTGTTCAGGATCATTCCCTTTACGTTCCTTTTTGACAATAGCCACCACCGTCGTGGTGAAAACAAACACCCAGCCCCAAAAATACAAAAATCCGGCTAATGTCACCATGCCTAAAAACAACTATTCTACACACTAATCATTCCACCTTAAAATACATTACCTTCCTGCTGCGGGACAACACGAAGGTATTTGTTACAAAAATCTGCCGATTCCAGTGCCATGAACAGAACATAACTGAGAAAGAACCCTGCCGTCTGCCCAACACTGTTGCATGTGGATGCGTGTCCCACATTGCTCTTCTTCAGCATCGTTAGAGCCCAACCGTCCACAGCTATGTCTTGAGTGGCCGCAAGAAAGTTCAGCAAGAAGAACAGTAAAGTGAGAACCTCGATGTTGGGCTCCCCCTTAATGCCAAGCCATTGATCTACATGACTGCTGAGTAGCAGCATGAATGCTCCTATTAGATACTGCGTAGGTATGAGCCATGTCTTGCGCCGTCCAAACCTGGCTGAAAACATGCAGTCCACCACTGGCGCCCAGAGCAACTTCACGCTGAACGGCCAGTTCACAAAGCTAAATTCTGCCTGCGCCAACCATTATGGTTCACTAAGTGGATATATGGAATATAAATGACTTACCTGTTGCTTGTAGCTCACGCCGCGATTCTGCAGTATCATCGGAATAGCCGCACTTAATCCTAATGGAATGCCTTGCAGGGTATAGAGGAAAACAGCAGTGCGATGTTCGCCTCGTCACCTTTAATACTCGATCTGGGGTTAGGAAGGAGCATTTCGCCGTTCTCTATCGCAGAATTAGAGGAGCCCTCTTCCAAGTGCTTACCAGTGCGCCTCCTTTCCATAATCAATTGACCGACTTCTATTCAGAAACAGGTGTTCTTACTCTGTAACAGTTATTCTAACCTAAAATATAGCCACGTCAGTGGTTAACATACGTAAAGCTGACGTGATACACCATTATTGAGTGAAATACGGCTCGCTACTCACAATTATTGTCTAAATGGGATAAAAATGTAAACAGTCGACGATTTATTAGTCAGATATTGGCGAAATATGTGGACGTTTATTTGGTTGACGTTTGCATTGATGTTGTTGCCATTGTTGTTGTAAGGTTGCGAGCAGTGTTGTCGAACTGGTACGATTACAGACTGTAAACGCTTAGGGAATACCATACGGAGCAGCTTATCAGATAATCGCCGTGTAATTGCATAATTAAGCAACTGTGGCATTGCTACTAAGTAGTATATTATAGAATATTCAATGGTATTATCAAAGATTATGTAATGAGTTAGTTTTGATTCTAAATAAGCATTTCAATAATTCTGTGCAATTGACGAAGGAATGAATTAAAAGGCTTAGGGAAAATTAAATCAATAATATATTTTGAAATAATATATAAATTTTTTTGCCAAATTTTAATTTTTATCACATTTTTCTTCGTCGGGATATTTTGAGAGGGGGAGGGGGTGAGGTTAGGTAACAGTCTTAATGAATTTGAGTTTTATAAGACCTAACGTTAATAGTTCCATTTCATCTTCTTTTTCTCCTTTTGATAAGACAATATCTTGTAACTTCTGATCATCCTGCCTCTTGGAACGTAAACGTCTAGTTTTCATAGATATGGTTTTTGTGTTTTGGTCCACTTTGCCAAACAAATCTCGTTTATTTTACTATATTCTATATTTCAAGATCTTCTCTTATTTCAATACTTTTTATTCTATCCCTGAGGGTAACTTCTTTAATAGATCTTAGCATTTTCATCTCCGTTGTTTTTATCATATTTTTCGTTATTACTTTGCATAGCCAAGTACTGCTATGACACAAGTTTTATATATTTAGGTTTTGCTCTTCGCATTCATATATTTGTTTTTCTATATTATAGGTTTGGCATAGAGCATTATAATGCAAAATTAAACAGTTTCCTCCATCATCTATTTCAAATGATTGGAATCCTACCTTAATGACAGAGAATTCAGGGTCTAGATCAGTGAGGCTGTATCCAATAACTTTCCAATAGAATGTGGGGTTCCACAAGGCAGTGTGATTGCATCCCTATTATATTTATTATATACGGCAGATTTACTACTCCACAAGAACACCACCACTGGAATTTTCTCTGATGATATTGACATCTTTACAACGCATAAAGATCCAACAACGGCTATGAGAACATTACAAAACCATCTAAATGAAATACAAATATGGCTCAATAAATGGAGTATCGAGGTTAACGAGACTAAATCAGTCCAAGTTACCTTCACACTCAGAAGGGAGTGGTGGCCACAAGTACACTTAAATAATGTAAATAAACTTCAGTCTCTGTGTACCGAATATCTTGGTGTACACCTAGATAGCGGACTCACCTGGAAAGGTTGTTTAGCCAAAAAAAGAAAACAAACAGATCTAAAAACAAAAGACCTATACAAGACAATAATCAAGCCGATATGGGTCTATGGAATAGAACTTTGGGAATATGTTATCGAAATTACTCTGAATAATGAACGCACCTTGGTATGTAAACAATCACACGCTACATACAGACTTAAATATCCCATATGTTAAAGACGTCATAAAGGAAAAAAGTGTAAATCACCACGACAAGCTGTTCCGCTTGTTAAGGTTATAGTGAGCTGCTCCATCGCATGCCTTGATGTTGTTAAGAAATTTGTTGGTGCTTGTTCTCTTCTATTGTTGGAACTCCTAGTTCGTAATGTAACTGAGTATTTCTGATGAATCACGGCGCGTCTACTGCGATTCTTAGAACTTTATTCTGTAGCCTTTGTAGTTTGATTATGTTTGTTTTTGATGTGGTACTCCAGATTGGCACTGCATAAAGTGCTAATGGTCTTATGAGGGAAGTGTGTATCATGATTGCGCATTTGGTTTTTAGTTTTGATTTCCGATTTAATAATGGGTATAGCTGTGTTAATCTTGCACAACTCTGATTGAGTTTATGGTTAATATGCTGCTTCCAAGAGAGTTTTGTGTCTAAAACTACTCTTAGATATTTCACTGTTTTATCAGAGGTGTTCCATTCGATCATTTGGTTGTTGACATAAATGTTAAGTGGGTTGCGAATTCTCCTGAGTGGGAATATTTTTGCCTGGAATTTGCTCAAGTTAATTTGTATATTCCAGTCACTAAACCACTTGCATAATTTATTTATAGCGGCTTGTAGTAGTTGTGCTTAGTGTAATTATGGCTGTAGCGTCAGTGTTGCTAAAGTGGCTTCTACATTTGGCATGTTTGAAGTGTAGATGTTAAATAAAAGTGGTCCTAGTATACTGTCCTGAGGGACTCCAGCTCGTATACTTTTGGTATCTGAGACTTCGGCATTTATTTTCACTGCGAAGTTTCTATTCTCAAGAAAAGAGAATAGTATTGCCTTTAGGTAGTTGGGTAATCTTAGTTTCAAGAGTTTTCTTTTCAGCCCCTCTAGCCAGATCTTATGAAAGGCCTGTGCTACATCAAGGAAAACGGCTGTTGCGTACTGTTTGTTTCCGTATCCAGTTTCGATTGTTTCAACTATTCTCTGGAGTTGGTGTGTGGTTAAGTAGGTTCTTCTGAAGCCAAACTGATGTGGGGGGAGGTGATGTTACTTTTTTATTGAGGCGAGTGTAGATAACTTTTTCTAACAGTGTAGATAGAGATGTTAATATACTTATAGGCCTGTAGTTTTATAAGCGTTTTTTGTCCTTCCTGGTTTAGGGAATATCAGTATTATGGCGTGTTTCCATTCTTTTGGAAAGTGGCCCATCCTCAGACAATCATTAAATATTGATGTTAGGACACTATGGATTTCATAGTTAAATGTGTTAACACGATATTTGGCATGATGTCGTAACCGGGGTTTTTTTATTAGGGGGGGGGGGAGTCTGGCGATTAAAGCTTGTAGTTCGTAAGGCGAAGTTGGTTCTATATGTTCAGTGATGACAGGTAGGTTTCTTTCGATGTAATCAATTGTAAATGCTGTTTCTGTTGGACTGCATGTGACTTTTGGTGTGAAAGCACTTTCCAGATGGTTGGCGAATGCCGCGGCTTTTTCTGCATCAGTGTAGTAGTTGCTGATACCATCTGTGATTGTTGGAATTTCGTTGTGCTGTTTTAGAATTCTCTTTATTGCTTTCCACATCCCAGGGTCGTTCAGTTCAAGCTCTTCAATGTATTTTTGGTACGCGGTTATTCTTATTTTGTCTAACTCTTTTTTAGCTGGTGTATTAAGTAGTTGAGCGATCGCTTATCAGATGGGTGTCGACTTCGTTGCCATTGACGTCTTGCTTGGCTCTATTTTTTTTAATAAGTTCGGTTATGTAGTGTGAGTGGTAGTAGTGTCTGGGTTTATGATATAATTTTTTCTTCGATATTGCCTTGAGTACACTATTTACAATGGAAGTTGTAAAGTTTGATATTGCAACGTCGGTTCCTTCTGGTACTTTCAGTTCAGGTGAATAATGTAAATCATCATTTAGAGCTATTTGAAATTTTTCCCAGTTTATTGCTCCGTTTATTAGGCGAGGAGCCTGTGTGTTTATGTGTGGAGTAGCTATGAGTTATGAGTACTCGAAGGTTATTCGAATTGAGCTCGTCGATGAGTGTTTGATGGATTTCAGTTGGAAAGTTTTTTTAGGAAGACCATATCTAGGATGCCAGGCTGGTGATTTTTACGATTTGGGTAATAGATACAGTCAGGTGGGGTTAAAATTAGAAGTCCAATCTCTGTGGAGATTTGCTCAAGTTTAATGCCTTCCGGGTTTGTCGCTCTGCAGCCCCATAGCGTGATCTTACAGTTTGGGTCGCCTATTGTAAGAGTAGGTTCGGACAAGTTAAATATTGCAAGCAGATTCGCTGAGTTTAGTTTCTTTTTGGTTGTTTATACATGCGAATTAGTGTGTGGCTTTGATTTTTTAGTATTATTTTAATGCCAACAGTTTCAATGTTTGGTGTAGCTGGATCGGGTATGATGTTGTGTTTGATCTGCTTTTTGACTAATATGGCTATTCCTCTTGCTACTTTTTCTGATATTTGATCTTTTCTGTGCACTTGTTAGGCTGGTATTTTGAGGTTATCTTCTGATGACAGGAGGGTTTCTGTAACACATGCATGCTATGTTCACATTGTACCTTACCATGAAGGTAATTAATAGTGATCGTTGGGCTTTTATGCCATTGGAGTTCCAGTTAAGGATTGTTAGCTTTTCTATTATTTTTTGTTCATTATGGGCCATTGAAAAGGAGAGGGAGGAGTGTGTTTGTGATAAATGCTTTAATTTGGAGGATGAACGGGGTAAGGAAGTCAATTAAGATTTTAATTAAGTTGTTTGGCTCTGTGTTGTTGTGCTTTAGGGTGCGGTGTATTGGATGAGTTGTGGCTTATGTTTGAGGGATTGTTATTTTGCGTTTGGGTTTGTGTTGGGAGTGTTCCATGCGTTTTCTGTGTGTAGCCGTCTATTAAGATTTGGTCGGTTTGCCGTTCGTTTTTGGAGTAACTCTAGATGCTGTTTGCATTCGCGATAGCTCGCTTAGGACACTGATTGTAAAGATGGTTTCCTGCACACTTCACGCACCGGGGTTCAAGGGTGCAATAATTTTTAGTGTGAAAATATTGTTGGCAACGGTGGCATTGAGGAATACTTGTTGGTTTCTTTCTTATCTCAACAGCAACTATTGAATGGCATAATGATTTTAGTTTCAATATTTTTTTGCGTCTTCGTTATCTATTAACTCTACTGCGCACACGGACAGTGGTTGCTTATCCTTGGTAAGTAATCGCGTTATTTTAATTATTGGTAGCATTTTAAGTTCGTGTTCGAGTTCCTGAATTGTGAGCGAAATTGGCACGTTTTTAATTACAACACTAAGTGGCTCGCTGTTTGGGTTTTGAAAAGTATGGAACTTGATTTGATTTTCTTTTAGGTGATCGGATATTTTTCTATAATTTTCCTGCTTTGTTAAATTTATTCTTATTGAATTTGCATTGCAAAATGTTGTGAACTCGCCTGTTGTTATCTGTTCAAGGTCGGGTATCAGCTCTTTATGGTTGATATCGCTTTGCAAATTTTAATTGTTGATGCTGCGGTTTCTGGTTTATTTATAGTAGTCGTGCCGGTAAGACTTTTAGTTAATTCATTTTCTATATGAGGTGGCAAATAAAATTTGTTTTGTGATAATTGTGGTAGTTTCGACATGTACCGTTTATGAACTGCATTTATCGGTGGTGATATGGCATTCGATTTGCGTTTATTTAACGTTTGAATTTCCATTGGTAGGTCGTTGCTGTTTGTATTATAACTTATTTTAATATTATAAGTAACGTACTAGTTTAATTGCAGAAAGGCGGGCTATCAGATAGCTTTATAGTCAGCTGTGTTGCACAGATAGCGGAGCGTTCACGTAATGCCGTTTCACTGCGTGCACGCGAATTCGCCACACTACTGCGATTGATTGATCCACAGCTCAATAGAAGACTTAAAAACTATGGCCAGCCGATCTAAAAGACTAGTGAGGACTCCTCAATGGAGAAGTACCTCATCACGTCATTAAAGAGCTTAACAGCTCTTTTGCCAAGATAATGACTTATAGGATTTTATTGTTAATAATAATTTAAAAAAGTTATATCTGTGAGATGAACTGCTATTATCGCTTTATTATTTCTTCTTTTAGATATCTGTCGCTTGATATGTCTACTCCCAGATAGTTAAATCTCATTATTTATTGAATAATCTTGTTGTCCACTGCCAGTTTACATTTGATCGAATGTTTAAAGATCACCATAGACTGTGCATATGAGCATATTGAATTTTTCGGATGTTATTTTAAACCTAGGTTATAGGCACTAAAGTCGTCTTAGTTTTACCATAAAGATGACGTCGTTTGCATACCTCAATATTTTTATTAATCTATTACTCATACTATATCCAGATTGGTCTAGTTTACGCTTTTGATAATTTGGTTCATAATGATGTTGAAGAGTTCTTAGATGAGTCCTTTATCAGTCTGTATGGAAATAACAAGGAAAAAAGGTCGAACAGTAAGTGAGAGGTCCCCACAAGAACAACATAGGGGCGTGAATGAACCGGCCCATAAAATGACTAAACAGATATAAAAACGAAACGCATAGCTAGGCGGTATGCCTAGTTCTATAACTAAAGATGACGACCATAGCAAGAAATAGCGTAAAGATATGAGATCTAAAGATTTATTTATAGCAACATGGAAGGTACGAGGTACATTTGATGAGGGAGCTTTGAAAAACATTATAAAAACACTAAAAAAAATCTGGTGTGAACATCACATGACTTTCCTTATCCTATTAATATATATTATACCGGGTCCACCGTCTCGGCCCTGCGCTGCTCTCGTCCCGGAACTTGTTATTTTAAAAAAGGATAAGGCGCGAGTCCATCGTCTCGGCCCTGCGCTGCTCTCGTCTAAAATTTGTTAATTTAAAAAAGGACGAGGCGCGAGTCCAACACTCGAAAGCTGATTAAAATAAACAGTACGAGACAATAATTTGCTCGTACTTCAAATTTTGCTACGTCACTGAAGGTAACCGTGCGAGCTCGGCTGCACGGCCTTCCCCATTATCGCCTGCGTGCTCCCTCCTAGCGGCCAAGCGCTCCCCCCCGTCCTTCCGCAGTCGGCCCGGTAACTCTCCGAGCGCGCTGTGATTGGTCCGTTCAATTAATTTTTAATCGGCTGCAACTTATTTATTTGACTTCGGATCAAAAAATTTCATGGTAATTTTTTGTTCGTCTCGGTTTGATCTATCCGGTATATACATTTCCCGAAACATTTTATTAACACCCGGTATATTAAAAATCCTGAGCTTCAATTTTTTTTCGAGTTCCTATTTTACCAACTTTTATTTTAAATTCATGTTTATCTCATGATAACAAATCATTTTTATTCTCATAAATTTTTTGTATCTTCAACCGTTTAGATTCGCGACCGCTTTGCGACCGATTTTGGGACCTTGCGACCAAACGGCTCGGCCGATTTTTTCGCACTGCGTCCCTTACCTACAAGTAACTTGCATACCAAATTTCACATCTCTAGCTCTTACGGTTCTCAAGATATCCTGTTTACTGACAGACCGACACACACACACACACACACACACGCGCGCGCGCACGCACACACACACACACACACGAACCAATGGCCCAAACCAACTTTTTTGGTGTCCTCAGGCTATAATTCGTCCAGAAATGTGAAAAACTGTGTAGGTCAGATTTCCGCCGATTACATTACTTTCCTTATTATAGGATAAGGAAAGTAAAAATTATAAAACAGATATTCCAGTACTGCAGGAGACAAAACAAAAAGGAAACTACATTATCGATATAGACGGATATACCTTCTTTACGAGTAATGAGAAAAACAATCGGAAAACATAGTCTACACCATAACACTAATATAAATGGTAAATTACTAATAAATTTTGCCATCGAAAAAGATGTGAAAATTAAAAGCACTTATTATAAACACAGAGATATTCACCAAGTTACATGGATCAGTTCGGATGGTAACACTACTAACAAAATTGACCATGTTTTAATAGAGAACAGAAGCGAGAAATGTGCTAAAAATGTACGAAGCTATAGGGGTGCAGACTGTGATTCAGATCACTTTTTAGTGGGAATCAAACTCCAACAATTGATACCAAATAACAAAAACCAAAAAGATTCCAAAAGATTGAAAGAGGAAAAAGTAAAACTTACTCAAAGGCAGGCAGGATCGAGTAAAATTGGGAAAATAAATTAATGAAACACTGAAAACAATAAAAGAGAAATAAAATATAGAAGAGAGGGTAGCAGAACTAGAGAAAGTCATAAAGAAGGCAGTGAAAACTCAAATTAAAGATAAAAACAACAAAAGTCACAAATGAGGCAAGACAAAAAATTGTAATCGACCAAACAGAAAGCAATAGAAGGTTCTACCAAGAACAAAGGAAAAACTATATATGGCACTATACCAATTAAAAATCCCGAGCAAACTAATCAAGTTAATAATAAACCTGCAAAGCTTGCAACGCATAGCGAAGTGGCGAAGCAGTCTCCCAAATTTTTGAAATCGCGTTTCCGGGTTAAAGGTCACGTGGTATTTCAAAGTTTTATGTTTAAATTAATCAGTGTTCAAAGATGAGTTGAATGATATGGTACATGTCCTATGTTGCTATTTTGAAAATTTGAAATCGTAAAGGTCACAAGCCTTTTTGGTCACCTGTCGATTGGTGAAAACAGAATTTGGAAATTCCCAGCCGTTCTCGAGTTTTTGCTCGGACGGACGGACAGACGGACAGCGTATGACATTGGATTAGAAATTAATGAAAAGAAAACAAAATATATGGTTTGGAATAACAAACCTTTACAAAAAAATAAAAGTTTAATTGAAAAAATAAATAATGACACAAAATACGAGTTTGAATAACTGGAGAATTTTATTTATTTAGAACAACAATATCAAGAAAACCAGGAACCAGTGAAGAATTGAAAGCGAGAATTGCTGCGGGTACAAAAAGCACACAAGCATTAAAAATATATTATCTAGTAAAATGTTCTCAAGAAAACTAAAACTAAGAGTGTACAAAACAATTGTGAGACCCACGGTTACATACGCGAGTGAAGTGTGGACACTAAAGAAAAAGGATCGGCTAATGTTACAAGTGTTTGAAAGAAAAATCCTAAGGAAAATATACGGTGGGAAGAAAGTTGAAGAACACTGGAAAAGACGAACAAATCAAGAACTAACATTATTGGAACAATAAAAGCACAACGAATTAAATAGGTGGGACATTTAATCAGAATGAACAAAGAAAGGGTATCTTACATAATATGGAAAGCGGATATAGCAGGAATAAGACGCAAAGGAAGATCAAGATCACAATGGAAGAAAGAAGTCCAAGGTGATCTGTAACAACTGAAGATTAGTGAATGGGAAGATAAAGCTAGAGATAGAAAATAATGGGCGAAAATAACCAAACAAGCCTATAGAGCTATTTTGTATAGAAAAATAATCAAAAATAGTCTACTTTAGCTTTTGCAAAAATCAGTTTGTTTATAACTATTGCATAAGACTATGTTAATGGGTGGTTAATTATAATAGAAAGTTCACAAAAATATTGATATTTGAACAGTAATTTATTGTGTTGTTTTATAATATAAATAAATTATACGTTCAATAATTACTTATTACAAGTTAATCTAATGGTAAAATATGGCACATCACAACTCTGCAACATTTAACAGTAATGGAAATAACACTTCGTCAACGCAAACACATCTGGTGCGTGCACATAACGTGTATCACACTTAGAATACTCAAAATACAGACTTAGTATTGCAGCTCCTATACCTGCGACTTAAGGCAAATAAAAGGCTCTATATGGCACATCGACGAGCATCAAATTATAACACATCAAGCTCGAAACTCCTAAATGAGATCTGCTGGAACTAAAGTTATGCGCACTCTCCGCGTAGTCTTCTTATGAACATCGGCTCCGAGTCTTCATCCTGCAAAGTTACGTTTGGGGTAATTGTAAATGGCACTAGGAGTACGCTATAGTTACTTGGAGGTAGGTTGGTGTCTCCATTTCCACAGTTCGGTTCGGGCCTCCTTCTTTGCAAGTCAACCAGTACGTGTCCATCAGACCTTTTCCCTGTATCGTACAAATTTGTTTTCATAATTATTACTAAAAGTTGCATTGGTTATAAGATTGTAAAACACAGTATGCACTTGTTTGTAAAAAAATGTTTTCTGATGCTACAGACAACTTTAATTGGCGAAAAGGGTCATTTTTTCATATAATTTACTTTTTGGTAAAAATATGAATTTTTTTAGTATGATTCTTATGAGATATAAAATTAGGTATATAAATAGTAAAGAAAAAGTCCATTACACGCAAAATGGTCTTGGCATAGGAGCGATAAATTCCTAGTCATATGGTATATATGGTATTATTATGTTAATGAATGTTTTTTACACAATAAAAAAAATGAAAATTTTAGATAATGCATGTTATTTCACTTTTTGTAATTAAAAAAATCGTTTACTATTAAGTGATATTTGTAATTTTTCAGGATCATTAAATTTAAGGCAATGAGTATTTTTTTTATTATTTTATTATAGCTGGCTCTGCAATATACAATACAATACACGGCTTGGTTGTTATAGTACAATTAAATAAGAACTAAACTACATACATTGAGGTTTAATCCAGTGGGGATTAACTGATAAATTACATTTCTATCTTAATTTGACATTGAGTTGGGTTTATATACCACATTTAAATTAAGTCCTATGATAGCTTACGCTTAAGACGCCTGTGAACCTTTTTTTGTCCTACATTTAATTTGGTAGCACTGAACACAAGGTTAGATTTTGGAAAAACTTTACAGTGGATTTATTAATGAACTCTGTAATTAATGGAACACTTAATTCACTGTGAACTTGATTATTACGCACAAACCAAGGGCAGTTGATGGCGATTCTGAGCACTTTGTTCTGGATTGTTTGGAGTTTCTTCATGTTTGTCTTTGATGTGTTGCACCATATTGGACATGCATACGTAAGAATTGGTCTGAGGATTCCTTTGTAGATAAGTACAGCACACTCAGGTCTGAGGTGAGATCTGCGGTTTATAAGGGGATATAATGCACCCAGTCTGTTGTGGCACTCGTTGAGTTTTTTATTGATATGAAACTCCCAGTTCAGTTTCGCGTCTAAGTGCACGCCTAAGTATTTAACAGCTGAGTCCTTTGGATTCCAATCTATTTCGTTATTATTTATTTTTATTTTTGTAATTTGCTCATATCTCTTGAGGGTAAAAATTTTTGTTTGACATTTATCAGAATTTATTTTAATTTTTCATTTCTGAAACCATGCACATAACGTATTTATAGAGTTTTGTAGGAGTACGATTGCTGTATCAAGACTGAGGCTCTGTGTAGTAATTTCAGTATCGTAGGCATATATGGCCAGCGTTGAGTTGAGATCTGTATCAGGTTGAATAAGGTGGGTCCCAGAATACTGCCCTGGGGTACTCCGGCCCGAATAGGTTTAGAACTAGATAAGGTTGAGCTGATCCGGACTCTAAAAGTTCTGTTAGTGAGAAATGAGTGAATGATTTTGGTTAGGTAATTTGGAATGTTTAAAAGCCCCATTTTATATAGAAGTCCATCATGTCAGACCTTGTCGAAAGCTCTTTCCAAGTCTATAAATACAACCGCAGTGTATTCTTTCTTTTCAAACCCTCTTTCAATTGATTCACTTATTCTGAGAAGCTGGTGAGAGGTCAAGTGATGGGTTCGGAAGCCAAATTGAAGAGGAGGAATAGTAGTGGAGGTAATCTTGTAATCTGGAAAGTATCACTTTTTCTAAGAGCTTGGCCAGGGTTGACAGAAGACTGATAGGTCGGTAGCTGTCAGGGTTTTCCTTCGGTTTTCCTACTTTATAGATGGGGAGCACATTTGCAGTTTTCCATGCTGTCGGAAATTATCCTAGTCTGAGACAGTCGTTGTATATTGAGGTTAAGTAAGCCAGAGCCTTTTTTGATAGGTGCTTTAGCATTTCATTTGTTATAAGGTCAGGCCCAGGGGTCTTACGCTTAGGTAATATTGTTATATAAGATTTAATTTCTTGGACAGATGTAGGAGCTATTTCGTGGTTATTCTGTAACTGCATATTTGCGATTGCGCTTGTTACCTGCCTTTCGAAGTGTTCGTCTTGTTCTACAAAATTGGGCGTAAATGCCTGTTCAAGATGAGTTGCTAATAAGTTGGCTTTTTTATCATCGGATGAGTATCTGGCGTTATTTGATATCATAGGATAGATTATACTCGGTTGTCTTAATAATCGTTTGGTAGCTAAGCACATAGATGGGTCTCCGGCATTAGTGTCTTCAAGGTAAGAATTGTATCTTTGGATTCTTAGACTGTCAAGTTCATTCTTTACTAAGTGACATAGTTGGTTGTACAATGTTTTAAGGTATGGTAACCGGTGCTTTGCCAATCCCTTCTATATCTATTCTTTCGCTTAATTAGATCAAATATGTAGTTGGGAGTTATATGCTCGGCAACTGTCCTTTGCTTCCATGGAGTGGTTGTTTCTTGTATACTTGCTTGTAAGGCTGATGTGTATTGTACGACGGTATTGTCTATATCCGGGGGAAGTTCAGATGGTCCCACCCAACGGAGTTTTTGATCAAGGGTCGACTGAAAATTGTCCCAATCAGTTTTACCATGCGCTAAGCTAGGCGGTGGAGGTATTATTTGAGGGGTGTTGTGGAGGCTGATGATGACAGGAAGATGATCAGAGTCCAGTTGATACACTGGATAAGTGACATTTTTATGCAGTATAACATATAAGATGTCAGGTTGATGGTCTGTTCGGTATGGATGGTAAGTGTAGTCGTCAGGGGCTGATATTAATATACTGTATTTGGCCATAATGTTATGCAACTTCATCCCGTCTGGATTACTAGCACGGCATCCCCATATGGTATTTTTTGCATTTAAGTCTCCTAAAACTAACGTGGGCTCGTTGCTACTGAACAATTCACCGATTTCGTCTTCAACAAGCCGTTTATTTGTGGGTTTGTATGCAGACTAGTATGCCACTAGTTTTCATGTGTATTTTGATAGTAATGGCTTCTATGTTTTGAAGAACACCCATATGGAGGAGGTGGTGGCTGAATTTCTTTTTGATTATAATTGCAACTCCGCCTGATGCTATTACAGCTTCTCGGTCTTTCCGATATACGTGATACCCAGGAATTCTGAATTTTTCGGTGCTTACAAAGTGTGTCTCTGTGATACACGCGATATCAATGTTGTGTCGTGTCATGAATTCTATAAAAGTTGAACGTTGAGATTTAAGACCATTGGCATTCAAATTAATCACTGTTATATTATTTATTAACTGAGGATTAGTTTGATCCATTGCCTAGCAATGTTGGTAATAACGTTGTTAGGAATGGCATTATTTTGTCTAAATGGGGATTAGCAGTTCTATTAATTTCTTAAGTACTGTGGAGATAAGGTGCTGTTCGTCGGGAGTGGAAACGTTGGGTTTGGATACAAAACATCTTGGGGGCGATGACTCATTAGTCGTAGTATCTTGTTTATCTATTACTGCTTGGGCGTATGATCTGTTTTGAGTTCTAAAGCTAGAGTTTTTTGTTTGGTTCAGGGTTACCTTAGCGTAATAACTACAACCTTTGTAGTTCGCTGGGTTCTTTTCCAAGCAGTTTACATACTGAGGATCATCTCCAGGTCGTTTAGGGCATTCGATAAATAAGTGATTGCCAGTGCACTTCACACAGCGTGCTTGCGAGTGGCAATAGTTACGTGTGTTACCGTACAGTTGGCATTTTTTGCACTGGGGAATTTCCTTCGACTTTCTTCGTATCTCTACTTCTACTATGCTGTGGTTTAGTATAGTTAGTTTGAAAATTTCCTTGCCTTCTTGGGTGTCATCGAGATCCACCGCGCATAGTGGGATCAGATATCTGTCTTTGTTGTATAATCTGGCTACTTTTTGTACCGGATGTTTTAGAGTTATTAATTCGTTTATGATCTCATCTTCCGTAAGGGAGACAGGGACGTTTCGGATTATTACAGATAAGTTCCGAACTTCTGGGTTTTTAAATGTGTGGTAGGCTAGTTTGTTCTCGCTGTAATGCTTAGTCATTACTCGGTAATCCTCTATACTGGTGAGATTTATTCTTAATTGTTTGTTTCTAACTACAGTGGTAAATTCACTAGTAGCTTTTTCCTTAAGATCAGTAATTATTTCTTGAAATTTTAATTTGTCTGCATTATGCAGATAAATTGTCGGGATCTTTATTTTATTCTCCTTAGTATTAACAGATTGGGTCGGAGCGGTAACAGAGGTATCCATGTCTTTTATAGCTGCAGCGAGTTTATCTTGATAAATGGTTTTACCGGCATCCTCGATTTGTTTCTCCGTAACGTAAAATTTATTTTTGGTTATTAGATTTTCGGGTATAAATAAATATTTTCTATTCGGTTCGGATACAGGTGGCGATAAGGTAGAGCTGGTTCGTTTAAGATTAGGATTGCTCATCTTGAATAAAGAACCCCTCCGTAAGGGCTATTATTGGTAAAGTCTTTGTTTTATTCAATAGTAGATTTATGCGTTAAAGGTATTAAATTGTTAAATAAATAAATAAATACGCCTGACCTTAAAGACTGCGGCTCGGCGCGGCGATATCGCAGGTAAAATTGGCCCGCACACGTCCACTCTGCTTCAATGTACGGACCGGACTCAATGAGTATTTTATCAGTTGATATAATGTTTCGAGTTAAAATAGCTTTTAACCGAGGTCCACATAGTATATTACACAAATAAAGAGTTTTAGTAAACTATGTGCAAGAAATTTGCATTTGTACGTGAGCTATGCCCTTGCAAAGTTGTCTTAACTGAAGAACTGAAATTCAACAATCATAGGTCTGCTTACAAACTCCTAGGGCAACGCAGAGAGTTCACTTTGGTTTTGACCGAAATGTTAAAGGTAGTACAAATAAGTCTCCGCCGTTTGACAAAAGATGGCCCCACCAGTAAATTATGGTTCAAATTGTCAAATGTAAAACGCCATATCGCAAGGTTGGACATCTGGAAACAGCATAACTTTAAAATATTAGCGATTTTGTATCAGCATCACATAATTTATTTCGTGCAAAAATGTCAAGTTTTGAGCCAAATGGTGAGGCTGCTTTAAGTTATCGTGAGTGGCTTCATAAGTTTAAAGACGGTGAGTTTGGCGTCGAAGATAAAGAACGTAGCGGAAGACTGAAAGTGTACGAAAACACGGAATTGAAAGCATTGAAAGCATTGAAAGAGAATTCCTGCCAAACGCAAGAACATGCACTTACATTAGGAGTGACTCAACAAACAACTTTATATCGTGTAAATTTTAAATATGAACTGAAACCGAGAAACGTTGAACGCCAATTTTGCACGTGTGAAATGCTACTTGGCAAGCATAAACCAAAGGGATTTTTGCATCGTATAGTCACTGGTGATAAAAAATAGATTCACTACGATAACTTAAAAAAGAGGAAATTATGAGGATGACGTGGCCACGCTTCAACATCGACAGCCAATCCGAATATTCATGGAAAAAACTCATGTTGTGTATTTGGTGGGATCAGCTTGGTGTCGTGTATTATGAGTTGCTCAAACCGAACGAAACCATTACTGGTCTCTACCGAATACAATTAATGAGATTGAGCCGAGCACTCAAGGAACAACACGCTCACTAATACTCCAGACACAACAAAATTATTCTCCTACATGATAATGCTCGTCCACAGGTTGGGGCGCCAGTAAAAAAACCTACTCGGAAACACTCTATTGGGAAGTCCTACCCCACGCGCCGTAATCACCAGACATTACCTCTTCCGATCGATGGTACATGGCCTGTCTAAGCATCACTTCACATCATATGAAAAATTGGGTCGATTCGTGGACAGCCTCAAAAGATGAAGCGTTCTTCCGACGCGGTATCTGTATGATGCCAAAAAGATGGGAAAATATAGTGGCTAGCGATGGACAACACTTTAAATAAAACATAAAGATTCGTTTTTCACAATAAATGCCTAATTTTTGATAAAGATGGCTGAGACTTATTTATACTCCCTTTATTTTCCACGAAGAAACTTATTTTTGGACAAATAACTTTGTTAATAATTGTAACTTTTATAATTAAAGCAATAAGAACCTTATGAATATTGAAGAATGTTAATTTTACTATAAAAAGTTACCATTTGGTGCGCGAGAATCATTGACTCTTATTTCTTTTAAGAAGAAGCTGTGACTGTTAATAGGGAAAGATATTGCTTACGACAAGTCATTATTTTGATCTCTATATGATAAAAGTTGGCTTATTATAAAGAAGTTAGAAAAAAATTGTTGTCTCACGTTGTTGCAGTATTAACTAGTCTTATAGATTATGTGATTTAACACCGTCACATTTTTTAATAGATTAAGTTAAATTGTATATATTGAAACTAACAAGGAAACATGCAAACTTTCACAGATTATCTAACGAACATTTTCTAGTAGTTTTCTAATACATATAAATATATAGCGTTTTCTCTACAAATGGAACTAAAGGGTCCACCAATTCAGGCGCAGAAAAATAAATACGTATTGATGTTTACCACAACTGGCTTTACAGATGTGGATACGATGGTCAAAATTTTCGATGATATTTTCACATAGAGTTGTTTCAGTGGCGTTTATCTTGGCAATTATGTTCTTGAGGTTTTGGATAATAACTGGTTTATTGGCGTAGACTTTACTTTTCAGATATCCCCATCAAAATGTTTAAATATTTCAAATTGCACCAACGAGCAGATCAACTGACATTTAAATTTCTCAAAATTAAAGGTTCACCGAACTTCGACTGCAATAACTCAATATTCGCGAGTGTTGTGTAGCATCTTGCGCTGTCTTGTTAAAAATAAACATTATTTATGTCAGTTTGATCAAGTTTTAGGAAGAAGTAGTCATTAAGTATATCCAAAATCGCATTTACAGCTTTATTTTCGAAAAAATAAGGTCCAATGACATCTTTTGACAACAGAGCACACCAAACAGTCACTTTTGAGGATGAATTGATTGTTCTTGGTATTCTCTTGGATTCTCGTTGCCCCAAATGCGACAATTTTGCTTTTCACCGTCTCATTCGCTGAATATGAGTTTCGATAGAAAATTCGGATCAATTGCACGATGTTGGAGGAGCTAATCAGAGACACACGTCGGTTTAAATGGTCAATTAAACAAATAGTTAGTCAGAATTTGAACTTACAACACGGCGACCGCACTGTTTAAGTTGTTTCTACAGTGTCTTTGTTTTTTTTATTAACTCCTAGCGAGTTATGTAATCTGTCCAATGGGCAATAAGCGTTTGCTATGAGAAGGGAATAAATGACATGTAATCCATTCTAGTGAGTAATCCCCTTTACAATTTAATCTAAATCTAAATTTAGAGTACTTGTCTAAACTTATCTGTGTCTTTTAGTTAGGTCGGATGGCAGTAGACATTTCAACCAGGCACTCGTTAATAACTGCATAATTAGCCTTGTTGGTTAGTATTGGTGGGGTGCACTGGCATTCTTGCACCGTACTTGACACTAAACTGAGGAATGACTTCTTAACGGATTCTGGTGGGCTATCGTGTTGAATGACTTCGTTGAAAACGTAACACGGTGCATTGACGATGGCACATAGCACTTTGTTTGGGAGCCTCCGAAGGCTGGCAATGATGGAGTTGCTAGCGGTTGGTTTTAGGATGGCTTTGTATAGTAGCATTTGTTATCTAGGGATAATAGGCCAGTACATTTGACTAAGTTTTAGACCTAGCGGTTGTCTTTTGGTAATATATATATTTTCCACGTCAGGCGTTGGTCTAAATATGTCAGATATTTGGGATCATCTTTTTGTGGAAATTGCCAATTGTAGAAGGGCATATTTCTCTGCGCAAATGTCATATGAGTGGATTTTATCTTATTAGCCTTAATTTGCTATGTTTCTAACCGGTTCTGGATCTTGTTTAGCTTTTTGTAGGTTCCTCGAAGCCAATATTGGGCCAGTGCGGGATGTCAAGACAGCAGTATCATCCACAAATGTTGCTACAGTAGTGATTCTTGTTGTTGGCAGATCAGCTGTATACAGGAGGTGTAATATTGGTTTAAGAACCCCACCTTGCTTAAATGTATAGAATGTAAATCGGTATATTCACTGCCTTGTTTCACTAAGAAATATCTATCTGTTAACAAAAGCTTGAGATATGTTAAAGAATACTGCAGTGCAATATCTTTTGGAATTCAAATTCTCGTTAATTTGATTGACTAGTTTATTTACTTTTTTATAGATTCGTGCTTTTTGCTTTAGTTACTGTACTAAAAAAATAAAACCCATAAAGTAAAAGAAGGCAATAAGAAGGAGATGAGATGGCGCAAATTAAGAAGACATTAATCGAGAAGCACGAACGATGTATGCAACATTGCAAGATTTTGTAACAAGCACAATATTAAAGAAGAAAAGAGAAACAGGGAAGCTAAACGCAGCCCCAGAAGTCATTAGAGTATTCAAGTAACGGCCACGTGTTCTGGAAGATGTAGAAAAGTTACTTCTTGAGTGGATTAAAGAGAAACAATCATCAGGTGATGTTGTGGGCGTTTGGTCTACGAGAAGACTAATGCTTTGTACTCTGATTTATTAAGTAACACAAAGAGGAGCAGGAAATGGTTTGACAACTTCAAAAAACGAAGTGGCCTCCATAGTGTTGTGAGACACGGTGAGGCTGCGAGTTCGGCCCCTAAGGTAAGCAAAGTCGAATGGTTTTAGAGTATTATCTGCTACAAGTTTTTAACTACGTTAACATAGATAAGAATTCGGATAGGGTCACTAAGAAAATCTTTAATTCTACTTAGAAAAAGCTGTGGCTTAATTGCGTTCTTGAATACGTATTTGAGGGCTTGTTCATGAACAGGAGTCGCCAGTTCTCAATAAAATTGTACCTGGAGGTGAATTGGTAGAGAAACATAGTCAGGAGCTGAAATATTATAACAACCAACAAATATTGCATCATTTCTATATAAATAAATAGTTTTGGAATCAATCATCCGAGTTTTCATTATTTCTTATAACAAAATTAGTTTTGATATAATAGTATTTTGGATTAGAAATACACTTTCAGAACAAATTATGCTCGCATATGAAGGTTTCACTATAACTTGTTTTACATTCTTGATTGCAAATTTAAATTGGGGTAGATCTATTTAAAATGGTACATCTAGGAAATCAGTTATCTCGTTATTTTCTTTATCTATACTGTCTGAGTATAATATAATTTTATGACTTATGGTTTTGATTACACATTAAGTAATTGTGTTGTATTAACCATGTGGATAATGATATACTAAAATGACACGCAGATTGATCGCGTTAGATTTTTTCATATAATAAAGATATTTTTTTTATAAAACATACGTAATGTTCAGAATTTCGTGCAATTTCAAAGCAGTCTTCGCTTTGAATCGATTTTTGAGAGTCGAACTGTAGATGCAAGATTATATTTCAACATATTTGGTTTGCTGCAGCATACGTTTTAGAATATGCATGGAACTGATATTTTGCCACACCCAGCATACACACAGTTCAAATGTTGCATTGGATTATAGTTTACAAAGCCGACAGATTAATAATTTTGAGGGAATACAAAATGCGTATTGAGAATTATTTGCTTTTAAATTAAAGGAGTGGTATTGACATCAACTTGAAATATTTGTTGACAATTAGTTCAATATTATTAATAATACTTGGTCTAATTTAATTTATATTTAGACAAAAAACATTTAAAGGAATACATGTTTTTTAATTTCTTTAATACTTTTTTTTAATTAGAGTGTTATTGTGTAAAGACTTATGAGACATCTGGAAGAGCGTTTTATAATAAGAAATGATTATAATGCAAAAAATTCGAGGTGGGGGTCAAGAATTACCATTATAAAAGAGAAAGAACTGCTTAAGGCAGCAACACCGTTGGGATGGCCTATTTGTTAACAGGGAAGCCTACATATTGTCCTACAGATCCCAACAAGGATACCAAACTTGCTAGGTTCTGTATAATAAAAAATGTTTCAGAAAAGTATATAAGTGTTGATGAAAGCTTCGACTTAAACTCAGATCACTATCCGATTATGTTAACGCTAAGAGAAACTATAATTACAAAAAATGCAGTTCAAAGTTTGTAAACAATACACTAATTGGGAAGGTTTTTAAGAAAGCCTACATAACCGAATGCAATTAAATGTATCCTTATGAACGATAGAGCAATTGAACCAGGAAAGCTGAAAAGTTTGTCCAAGACATACACTAGGTGGTCTGGAAAAATACACCAAAATTAAAATTAGTAATAACTACCTACAGATAATTACAGATTTAGTGTCAGAAAAAAGAAAAGCACTAAGAAAATGGCAGCAAAATGCACAGAGATTAAAGAGGAAATGTAGCAGTTTAAGAATGACTGTAAGTAATTATTTAAAAAGCTGACAAATGACAAAATGATAAATTATTCCTTGTAAAAGCCACATAAAAACTCAAAAAGCCGATAGTGCATATCGGTCAATTAGAACTGCAGATAATAGCGGGCCAAAAGTAATAATTAAAAAGCTGAAGCTTTTGCAATACATTTGAAGGAAACCTTTCACCCAAATGAAGCATTTAAAAATTTTGATCGCCGTAGGAATTAGAAGAAATTGCGAGAGAAGTCGCCGAATAAATTAAAAGAATATCAGGTCAAAAAAATCACCGGGCTACGATCTACTAACAGGAGCAGTAGTTAAACAATTGCCCAAGAAGGGAATTGTAAAACTTATTAACGCAGCATTTCATATTAAAACATGTCTCGGATATCTGGAAAGTGGCAGAAGAATTATGATTCTCAAGCCAGGCAAATCAGAAAATGAATTATTTTCTTATAGGCCTATATCACTGTTGCCAATCATAGCAAAAGCATTTGCAAAACAGCTGTTAAGATTACAACTTATAATAAATATAAATGATCGAACACCTGTACATTAGTTTGGATTTAGAAAGCAACATTTAACGATAGACCAGGTCCCTAGAATTACATACATTATAGAAAAAGTATACGGAAAAGATCTATCAATACTGTTTTTAGACGCAATCCAAACTTTCGATAAATTTTGGCATTAGGAATTAATATATAAATTAGAAAAATGTTTTCCAAAAGAATATGTCAAATATATTAAAATCCGAAAGAAAATAAATTTTTATATTTGAAAGATATAAAAGCGGGCGTCCCACAAGGAAGTGTATTAGGGCCAATTTTCTCCTTAATATACACCTGTGATATGCCAAGAACTAAAGAGACAGTATTAGCAACATTCGTGGACGATATTGTAATCCTGGAGACAGCAGTGAGGAAGCAGCCAGAAAACTATAAATAGCAAGTGACAACATAACCGAATGGACTAGAAGGTGAAAAATAAGAATAAATTAAGGCAAATCAGCTCCTGTCAACTAATATAATATGTCGAATAATAAGCATTATCACAATATAATAACAATTAATAATAACATTTCACTTAGCAATACGGCAAAATATTTGGGATGAATTTAATCCCAAACTCAAATGAAAGGAGCATATAAAAAAGAAACGAAAATAATTGAGCATTAAATAAAAAAAAATGTACCGGCTTATTAGAAGATCATCTCAATTGTTGATACATAACAAAATAGTAATGGACAAACAAATATTGAAACCAATCTGGATATATGGGATCCAACTATTAGGATGCGGTAGCAAGACCGATGTAAATATAATTCAGACATATAAAATAAGGTTCTAAGAAACATTGTGGATGCCTCGTGGTATGTACGGAATGATAAAATATATAGAGATCTGAAGATCCCAACAGCGATAGAGGAAATAAAGACATTGTAACACGACATGGGAAAAGACTTCATATCAACCCTGAAGTTCTACAAATTCTCGACAATACCAATATGAAACGAAGGCTTAAAAGGGACTTTTGAACTAGTATAGTGTAACAATGAAACAGTAATAGTGCAACAATTACAGTGAAAAGCAAAGTATAGTGATACATGAAAATAATGTCAACGTTTTAGAAACTAAATAAAAACCAATGGAACTTCTTAGTAAATAAGTAATTAGGGTGATAAGGCCAGAATAAAGCTATTAGTTAATCGACTAAGACTGGTGTTAGTATGATTTCAATACAAAAACATAGAACAATGCTCGCCTTTTAGTTATCAATCAGTTTTGAAGATGGTATTGTTCAAATGTTTGTTCACACGAGAAATACACTTGTGCAACCCCATCTTAAAGTTACGTATTGTTTGCCGAGTCATTTACACTGATACTGCTACGATCGCAAATAGCGTCCCTTAGTTCTTCAATAATCTGCGGCCTGCGTTTAAAAACTTTAACCTTCAGGTGTTCCCTCAGAAATATGTCGCAAGAGAGCAGGTCTGGTGATCTAACTGGCCATGGGATGCCACCATATAAAGAAATGAAGCGGCTTAGAAATATTTGTCCCAGAGCTTTTCGAGTAGTGTGTGCGGTAGTACCATCTTGTTGGAATCACAGTAGTGCATTTCCATGTTTGTTGAGTTTGGCCTATAGAAAATTACGTTACATTGCAATATAACGGGTAGATGTGACAGTCAGCGCGCATCCTGCTTTCTCAAAAAAGTACGGCTCTATGATACCAAATTCCGTAACAGCAGTGTGTGGGGCATACCAATTGTATTCTTTAAGTTTTTCGGCTATCATCAGTTTTTATGGATGGAACATGAGATTGTAATGTAGATGATCTCAAAGGAAAAGCATGCTTAGCGGCGGAACATTGTGGCGATATGACAACAGCCTGTCTCATTGTTGTAATATACTCGGGTATCCGAACACTACAGGGTCTAATGGGTGATTTCTGTTTAAATGCTGAACTAGTCTCTTTGCAATTGTGTACACATAACATTATGGTTTTCTTGGTCTGAACTTTGTCGTGACGACTAAATCCAAAATTTCTACATCACTATTTTTAAAATAAATCACCAACATAAATGCACGGTGTTCAGCACTCCACCACCCCATGGTGGACACTGAAATGGCACGCCTTGTGTTGCTCAAGGATGTACGACCAGAGCGTCGTCTACCAATACATTGCAAGTGGCGATTAATTCAAAAAAGGGAGATCATACTGCCGGACCCTGTATAATATTAAGTGTTATGTAAGAAGCGTTTTTTTTTAATAATTAGAGGAGGGGAGGGTATAATGGAGTAGTCGGAAAATATGGAATACCGAGGTTTCGGCTTTGTTTGGTGCTGCTATCACGTGGGAATACCATAGACTACTCAAGAAAGACTCCCATGATGCAGTGCAGGGAGAATTGACCACTTGTTGTTGTACCACTCGCTACAGAACAAAGTGTGTTTTGTGATTTTCAAAAAAAAGTTTTCAAACATTTTAACCTGATGTTAAATATAATGTACACTAAAAGAAATGCAGTTTGTTATACTGTGGTCCTTTTTTAGCTGACAGTGTTTTGTCCATCAGTTTAAAGGTTTATTTTTCAAAATGGCGTGTCGGGTATTATGGAATACTTGGTTTTGTATAATACCTGACGTAAAAGTATAGTATTCCATATAATAATAATAATAATAATGGTAAGGCCCTACGCCCCGCGTGGGAGCACGGCCTGCGAACAGAGAGGTTAAGGCTCTCATACGTTCGCTCTCTCTGCCCGGTCGTCGCGCGCCATCTCTGATGCGGGGCGATGTGGCAAGCACCGCACCTTAGACGACCGCCATTATTACTCCTTGTTCGAATGAACGCAGGTACTTAATTATTTTTAGTGACTGAGTAGGCCACCCGCCAGGCATCAGAGAGCACCGGGAATTGATCCCGGGTCCATCAGCATCCCAGCCCGCCCCTCAACCACGGGACCACGCTGGCTGTTAGTATTCCATATAACTCGACAAAATGTACTGAATAAAAATAAAGTTAAAAAATGAGTTGTGAGTATAATATTGATAGCTAAACAATAATTATTAATTATACAAATAGTGATATAGCTCAATTTAAAACTAAAGTACATTTCTTTAAAAGCTAAATTCATTGGAATGGAAACAAAACATATTTTTTGTTATTGAAAAATTAGATTATAGCTTAGACCTACAAATCATTTGTTTTCAGATGTGTTTTGTTTATTTAAACCTACCCCATCCCTTAGTTGCAAGAATTTTAAATAGTCTGTGTTTTCTTCAGATATGCCTAGAAAGAAGGAAGATGAGACAAAGAAGCGAAAGCTTTGGTGTCAGACGCAGATGGTTAAGGCTATAGAAGCTCTTCGTGAGAAGAAGGTGGGGTACTTTAAGGCGTCCAAGAAATTTTAGGTTCCCAGAGCGTCTCTCTTCCGCCTTATTAACAGTAAGGAGAAAAATGCAAAGGTAGCAACTTCAACTACTCTTGCCCGTAAGGCAGTTTTTCATGTAGTACTAGAAGACGAGTTACAAAAATATTTAGTCTAAATGGAGGCTATGTTCTATGGGCTCACAAAAAGGGATGTCTGCAGTCTTGCCTATCAACTTGCGGTTAGCAATAATATACCTCATCCATTTAAGGACCAAACTGCAGAAAATACTGGTTCTACACTTTTATGAAGAGGTACCTAAAACTTTCAATCCGTAAACCCATGGGTACGTCTTTTGCCAGAGTCAGGGGATTTAATAAAGAAGTAGGCAAGTGTTTTGACCTGATCGATGTTGTTTTCAAAAAAACAACTATCCTCCTAACAGGATATTTAATGTAGACGAAACTGGTTCAAAGTAAAGTTCCTCATCTAGTAGGTAAAAGGAAAGAGACAAATTGGGTCCCTTACTTCAGTTGAAAGAGGTTTTCTCATTAACATAATTCCTTGTATGAGTGCAGGAGGTAACTTTGTCTCGCCTCTTGTGATATTCTCGAGGAAGAACATGAATGAACAACTTCTTAGAGGTGCTCCAGCAGGGAGCATCGCAATGTGCCACCCGTCTGGTTGGATACAGACAAACATTTTTACTAAATGGTTTAAATATTTCATTGCTGTAACAAAACTCTCAGCTGAGTCACCTGTCCTACTTCTCCTTGATGAGCACACAACCCACAAGCGTAATTAATTTAGTCATTTACGATTTTATGTCTACCTTCCCATTGCATAAAATCCAACCCTAGGATAAAACTTTTATGGATCCATTAAAATTTCACTACAGTGAAAAAGTGAGATTTTTTAAGGTATAGCTCAAGGCTTTAAGCATTTTTGATACAATGGAACTGTTTGGCAGGTACAAGTGCAACGCGGGGACATCGCAGTAAACGGTTTCAAAATGACTGGTATTTATACTGGTAATAGAAATGTTTTCAGCAGTGAAGATTTTATTGCTTCTACATTCACTGTTCTAGGCCTCAGACCATGAAACCAACAAATGACCCTTTTCCATGTTCGTCTATAAGCTCTGATTCACCTCAACTCTGGTCTTCTAAGAGTCCTAATGTGGTTGTCCCTGATACGTTTAAGTCAACAAATTTTGTCCTATCCATAGTGATATCACTATCACCTCCAAAAAAGCAAAAGTCAAATAGAGGCAGAAAGCTGCTTCTATAAAAAACTACTCCCCATATGCAGAAGTGTTAGAGGATAAACTGAAAGAAATCGATAGACAGATGGAATCAGAAGCTTCAAAACAACAAAAGAAACCGAACATTCAAAGACCCCCCGTTAAAAATTAAACTTAGACCGACCTTCTAGACCTACACCTACTAGAAATGACTTGTGTTAGCAGTGATGTATCTGATGTATCTATCATCTATAATGGACTTTATGCCATCAACCTTTAGTTGAAAACAAAAACGCTGAATGTATCTTCTGCAACGGAAAATTCTCCGAAGATCAACGAGGGAAATTTGGATTCAATGCTTCAGCTGTTCTCTGTGGGCTCACCTTTACTGTACCGGAGCAGAGAAAGAAGATTATATCTGTGACTTGTAAATAGATTTGAATCAGAAATGACTTGCGCATAATCTTAAAAATATGATTTTTATAGTTAAAAATAACTGAAGTCTAATTAGCTTTCCAATTGTTTAAACCACTTATTCCATATTACCCGACTATTTCATATTAAGCTTCATTTGTAATTTTTTTCAATAATTTTTTTGTATAACAACAAAAGAAATAGTAATTTTTTACAAGTGATAGTTCATTACAAATAGTTATAATATGTACTCATAATGATTTTAAGGATTTTTATTCAAAAATCAGTAAAGTTATTTTTAGAAATGTAAATGGTATTCCATAATACCCCCCTCTTCTCTATATACATATAGTAGTAGAATATAACTATAAATAATAATAATAATAATAATAATGATAATAATACCTAAAAGATGATGACGCTTAGAATTAATTTTTGAAAATGTAAAAAAATATCAAAGTAAATACAAAACTATTCCTAAAACTAATTAAAATGCAAACTGTTCTTTTATTTAGGAAACATTCTCACCTTCACATCTACAAGCCCGCGGTGCTCCGTCTTGTAGCCTCCGATCGCGTCCAAAGCTTTCTTCATGTCTGCGCTTATGTGGATTTTCAGAGCTAGGAAAAGATTTAAAAGGAGCACGATGGAGTAAATTTATTAGGTCCCTACCTTCCCGGTTGATTCCATGCGAGAGGCGGTGTTGACAGTGTCCCCAAACAAACAGTAACGGGGCATCTTGGAGCCAACAATTCCGGCAACCACGGGCCCCGTGTGAGCCCCAGAACGCATTTGCAGCCTTTCTGATTTCCGGTGGGGTATTCTGAACTGGGTGGAGCCCGACAAGAGGTCCAGAGCCATGCTTGCTATTTCGGACACGTGCTTGTCACCTTGAGGGATGTAAAAGAAAATAAACGTTAAGCAAAAGTTTGCGTATTCACAGACCTGAAATAAGTTTTGTCACAAATATTCGAAAAAAAATGGTGTAACAAAAAATATTTATTTACAGCCCCGCGTTTTGTAAATAATGCTTGCGGCGAATTAGTTTATCGTGGGACTGTAGTTATTCTTTTAAACGTAGAAGTCGCCTTTAGAGATGTTTTAATGCGTGTATTTATGGTCTAAACGAATAAAATCTCCATTAATTTATCAAAAAAAAGATTGTTAACGATTTTTAATGTTAGGTAGCTTTCTTGCAATTTTACGTGGGATACTCGATATCCATTGCGAATTAGCAACCACGCGTGTGCTATGTACGATCTGACGTTTATACCATACAATTTGACATTTTTGATGTCATACGTACTCAAAACGTTTTATCATATGGGCGCTATTTGTTTTGTTTTTATTTCTCGGTCAAAAAAATGGAATTAACTCACCAACATTTTTGTGCAATGATTTTTTACAACCTTTGACGTGGATTATCTCAACAATAGTGTGTCATTTAATTCATTTCGACTTTTAGTGATAAATACCCACAAAGAGCCATTGTAGACGTGCATGGGCTGACTTTACCTGCGTTATCGTGCCGGTGCAGCTGCAGGCTTGCATAAGGAGAGGCCTATTATTTACCAATTTTAATTTTAAATTTTTTTGGTTAGTTATTAATATAAGTAATCAACTCGCAAGCTATTAACATGGCATTTAATACCAGGCAAACCAATCACCTACACAATTGATGGCTCAGCCGCATTTTTGAGTCACGCCACTATATAGCCAGCAAACGCAATACCAAGTATCACCTACTACGTCAACTAATATATCACAACAGGGATATCACCCTCAACAAATTATAAGAATGTCATCGACCAGTGAAGATGAACCAGATAACATACAGGGAACTAATATCATCCCATGGCAACAAGTAAGAAGTACAAAACGAAAGAACTACAAATAATTCTGTAACAATAATATAATCACCACTAACAAGTACAGCACATTAGCAGTTGAAGAAAACAACGATCAAAATACTGATCCTAGTGTAAAGATCAGGAAACCCCCTCCCATTTACATATATGGAGTAACCGACTATCCAAAAATGATAAAACAAATAAGAAACTGCCTAGAGGACGAACAGTACACCACGAAGAGCTTAGCAAATAATACTATCAAGATAAATTGTTCAATTGTAGAAAATTACCGTAAATTAATCAAATATTTAAAAGAAGAAAATATCATTCACCACATTTACCAACTGAAAGAGGATCGAGCTTACAGGGTGGTTATTAAACATCTACACAACTTTATCCCAACTGCTGAAATAGCAAAAGAAATAACGAAACTAGGGCACAAGGTGAGAAACATCATTAATGCTAGAGATAGAACAACAAAGGAGTCGCTAAATCTCTTTTTCGTTGACCTCGAGCCAGCTAACAATAATAAAGATGTATATAAGATAGTAAATCTACAAAACATAAATGTTACAATTGAACCACCCCACAAGTCCAAATTTGATATCGTGCAGCGTACAAGGTGCCAACTATACGGGCATTCCAAACTTTATTGTAATAGACCTTACGTCTGTGTAAAATGCGGAGGATCTCACAGTATTGGAAACTGTAAAAAATCTAGAGACACGCCGGCCATTTGTGCCTTATGCGGAGGAGACCATCCGGCCAATTATAAAGGATGTGAATATTACCACAAGCTAATCCAGGGGAATCAGACTCAAAAAAGGACAGTGCTACAAAATCACCAGTTACAAATAATCTTAACATTAGACCGAACTTTTATCAGGACAATTTTCAAAAACAAAATAGAACTTACAACAGTGTAGTCAAAAATAATCAACCAAACAATGATAATACATCAGAACTATCAAATAACATATTATCGCAATTTCTTAATGAATTCAAAGCCATGTTCAACCAATTAATGCAACAAAACAGCATGGTACTTAGCATGTTAACAACGTTAATTAGTAAACTAGCTTGATTATGGCCAAGTTCTTACGAATTGCACTGTGGAACGTCAACGGTCTTGAACAGCATAAAGAAGAAGTAAAAATCTTTTTGACAAACAATCACATAGATGTTCTACTAGTCAGCGAAACGCACTTTACAGATCGACCATATTTCAAAATACCAAATTATGTAACGTATAATACTAATCATACTGATGGTACGGTACACGGCAGAACAGCAGTACTTATCAAAAATACAATACGCCATTACGTACTACCAAAATATCAAAAAAAACCTACTACAATCAACTGCAATAAAAGTATCAACACTACCATATAAACTTACAGTAGCAGCTGTCTATTGCCCACCTCGTCACAATATCAAAAAGAATGATTTTGAAGAATATTTCCAAACATTAGGTAATAAATTTCTAGTCGGCGGAGATTATAACAGCAAACACAAAAGGTGGGTCTCGCGCCTAATAACAACCAAAGGCAGAGAACTGTTAAAAACAATAGAAGATCACAGATACTCTTTTCTATCAACTGGCACACCTACTTATTGGCCGCCTGATCCAGGGAAAGTTCTTGATTTGTTAGACTTTTACGTTATAAATGGAATTAATTCGATATACACTAACATTATACCTAGCTACGACTTGATATCCGACCATTCTCCTATTATAGCAACTATCGGAACATCTGTAATATACAAGGAACACCTGCGTAGATTACACAATCATCAAACAAACTGGGAGACCTTCCGGATTATATTAAATGATAGCATAAATCTAAAAATTCGGTTGAAGGAAGCTGATGAATTAGAAAAAGCTACAGAAGTATTTCTAAGTCAACTACAACAAGCTGCGCAACAGTCATCACCTATACTCCACCCAAGGAAAATGATGCGGGACATACCCTTAGAAATAAAAAAGGCCGTAGCTGTGAAACGTACCTACACTCCTGCCGATAGACAGGTTTATAACCGATTAAGTGAAAGATTAAAGAACAAGCTAAAAGAAATACGAAACCACGACTTCGAACAATATATATCTAAACTAAGCAGAACAGATAATTCCATTTGGAAGCCAATCAAAAATTCAAGTAAACCTAAAACTCCTGCTCCACCAATTAGAAAAGGCATCAATGAACCATGGGCAAAAAATGATGCTGAGAAAGCCAACCTATTTGCAGAACATTTGGTTTCCGTATTCCAACCCATAGATAATGTAGCAGATCAAGAAATAGAACAAAGTCTTTCTACCCCACCTGCAATACACACGCCTATTAAACCACTGTCATCAAAAGAAATTGCAGAAGAAATTAAATTTCTAAACCCAAAAAAAATCACCCGGAATCGATCTTATTACAATGTTGAAAGAATTACCTGAAAAATTTTATAATGCTATTCTACGTCTTGGAAGCGCAAATTATAATGTTAGGTAAACCAAGCATCCAACTGATGTTTCCTCTTACAGACTTATCAGTCTACTACCAGTAATATCAAAACTACTTGAAAGACTAGTGCTTCGCAGACTACACGAAGACTTGCCCTTAGATACCTGGATACCAGAGCATCAGTTCGGATTTCGTCAGAATATAATATAATATAATCGACTGTACAACAAGTTCACCGAATTTTACAAACCATAAACAACGCTTTCGAAAAGAAACAATACTGCAGTGGAGTTTTCCTTGACATCAGCCATGCTTTTGACAAAGTCTGGCACCCCGGACTGATTCACAAAATCAAGTGTAGTTTTCCTCCAGCCTACTTCAACCTCTTAAAATCATGTTTGAACGAGAGAACATTTCAAGCTAAGGTAAATGAAGAGAAATCTGCCTACTTTCCAATCAACTCAGGAGTGCCTCAAGGCAGTGTCCTTGGACCGCTACTATATGTCTTGCACACGTCCGATCTACCGATAGCACAAAATCCAACAATAGGGACTTTTGCCGATGATACAGCGATTATTTCTTGCCATGAAGATTCTCAAGCAGCCTCAAGCATACCCAAAACTATTTAAATAACCTTCAACAATGGCTGGAAAATTGAAAATAAAAGTTAACGAGAACAAATCTGCGCGTGTTACTTTTACACTACGCAAAGAAACATGCCCCGCAGTCACAATAAACAATGTGAACATACCGCAAACACAATCGGTACGATATTTAGGACTGCATTTAGACACCAAACTAAATTGGAAACATCAGATTACAAACAAGAAAAAACAAGCAGATATCAAGACAAGAGAACTACAATGGCTGATAGGAAGGAAATCACGGATATCCATGCAAAATAAAATCCTGATATATAAAGCAGTCATCAAACCAATATGGGCATACGGACTAAAACTCTGGGGGTGTGCCTCCTAATCAAACATAGAAATTATACAAAGCGGTCAATCCAAGATACGTCGACGAATTGCAGACGCTCCCTGGTACGTAACGAACCATACACTACATACCGATCTTCATGTTCCAACAGTACATGAAGAAGTCCGTAAAAAAGCCATCAAGCAGCAAGCCGTTTTAGACAACCATTCTAATCCGTTAATGGAACAACTTCTCGAACCAGTGCTCAAAAAAAGACAAAAAACTGTGGCTAAGTGAACTATTTTAAGTTAATGTGTATTAGTTATAGTTACGTTGTAACAGATGAACTGATTTAAGTTATTGTATACCTCAATTAATTAAGTTTTAACAGGTGGTATCAATAGATATCCCCCTGATTATGTTCTTAATACTAGTACATCTAGTAGCTGTCAGCACTTTAGCTTATAGAATTTTGTATTATTCTGATTGCTAAATAAACTCCAAATAAAAAAAGAGCCATTGTATATCATTGGTTCAATGCTTTTAATCGTGGTCGTAATTCGGTAGCAGTTGAAGGCCTTTCAAAATAAACTGTTTTGTCAGTAAACATGGATGCCGTGCGCAAACTGATAAAGCAAGATCGTCATGTGACTTATAGTGAAATTCAGGCATCCTTAGGCATGAGTATGACTAGCACACATTCGATATTGCATGAACATTTAACTGTAAAAAAGCTGGCGCACGTTGGATCCCGCATAAGTTAACAATCGCTCATAACTAAATTCGTATTGATTGGTCGAAAGAAATGCTCAAGAAATACGATTACCGTGTTTGAAGAATTGTTTACGACAGGTCACAAATATTGGATTTCCGCATATGGGCCCGAAAGTAAACATCAGTCGACTGTATGGGTCTTTCAAGTTGAATCAAATCTAACAAAAGTCGTTCGCGCTCGAAGAATTTTGAAGCAAATGGTCGTTTTTCTTTTGTAAAACTGGACATATTGAAATTGTGGTGTTATAGAATGGCAAAATAATCAATTGTGAATGGTGCACAACCATTTGTTTGCCAGAAGTTACCAGAAAAATAAGAAAAACCAACGCGTAACGCCACCACGACAATGTCAACTCATACGCAAACAACTAGGTTTTTGAGCAATCAAAACATCGAATTGACAGTACAATTCTGATTTGGCCCTTAACGATTTCGTTTTGTTTTCACAAGTGAAGAACAAACTGCGTGGAAAACAATTTTCGACGCTGGAATAGGCACTTGAAGAGTTCAAAACTCATGTTTTAGAGATACCTGATTCGCTATGGAAAAAGTGTAATGGAAATTGGTTCCAGCGTATGTAACAATGTATTGACCGCCAGGAGGAATATTTTAAAAATTAAAAAAAATTTCCAACATTAAATATTTGTGTTTGTTAGTTTTTCGCAATGGATATCGAGCAGCTCATGTAGGTGTTTGTTAGGTAGTTAAATTGGTATGTTCAAATGTTGATGACTCACCGATTGATTTTTATAAAGCAAGGTCGTTTCGCCGTTGCACTTATTGCGCTTACATAATAATAATAATAAGCTACACATTTCGGAAGAAATTCAAACTGTTCTTGCGAACTCTTGAATCTTTTTATTGTGGAGGATTAATCTACGTCTTCTTTACTTTTGCTTTCCGTTATAGATCTGGATGCGTTTTCGCATTTAATACAACTTTCTTCTATTTTTCATGTTTTCTATCACTTCTTTGACATCGTTATTTTCATTTTTTTATGTCTGCTTCTACTTGTTCTTTTCCATCTTAATTTGGGTCTTCCTTTCTGTCTTGTGTGTAGTGGTGTCAAGTCCATTATTATTCTTTGAGGAGATGCTTCTTGCTTTCTGCATAAGTGTCTATACCATCCAATTCTTTGTGCTTTATGTGCTCTTACTATGTTTTCTCCATTTAGTATTTTTCAATCTCTTGATTCATTAGTAGTTTTATCTCATCTTCTTGTTCTCTCTTTGCTCCCATGATTGTTCTGATAATTTTTCTTTCAAAATTTTTATTTTTTATTTCTTCTCAGGCTTGCCGTTTTTGCTGCGTACCTTGCAACTGGTCGTATCATTGTCTTGTATACTTGTATTCTCATCTTTGTACTAAGCCTCTCGTTCTTCAGTAAGCTTTTGTTTGTATATAGTGCTTTGCACCCCTGCTGGATTCTATATTTTGTGTTTACTCTTTCATTTCTTTTATGTATTAGGAACCCAAGGTATTTATGTGTTTCTACATCTTCAAACTGGTATTATCAATATTTTTTGTTTCCTGTTGCAATGCATGCTTTTGTTTTATTTTCATTAATTTCAAGGCCTTCTTTTTTATGTTTCTTCTATTGTGTTGAATGTATTTACTAGTTCCTCTTTCTTTCTTGCTATCATTAATATGTCGTCTGCATAGGCTAATATTTGTAGTGATTTGTTGTTGATTGTACCATTATGCTTTTTTTGTTTAATGATACCATCCAAAGTTATGATAAAGAGCAGCGCTGATAGGGCATCACCATGTATCACACCGCTGTTTACTTCAAAGTCCCCTGATGTTTCTTGACTGAGTAGTACCGAAGCTCGCGATTCTTTCATTGTCATGTTAAAAAAAAATAGATACGATAAAAATTAAATATGATGGTTAAAGTAATTCAGGAAATACATCCAAGTAAATAAATTTCAATCTAGTTATTTGAAATGTAGACATATATGGTGAACAATCTATAAAAATAACATGCATGCAACAATTTAACTAGCATTAAACATGATGGTCGGACAGATACTCCATCAGTGAAGATAATACATGATTACGGATTAATTGAAAGAACTATTAGAGAAATATCCAATACAAAAATAACATGCATGCAAGGAAATATTAACGCAAACATTGGTCGGAAGATACGGTCTAGGCACGAGGAAACAAGTACATGATATATCGGACTTGATTAAAAAAGCGACCAAAAAGTGCTCTGGGGCAACTTACTACAACTATTTTGTTGGAATTTGCTTTCATACTTCATCTTACTCCGGACACTTAGTCGATAACCAATAGTGAATATTGTTCGTTTGCGATCCTGTGATGAACAACTTAGAGTTTGAATGTGATACTTTTCAACTAATGGTTCTGTGCTTTTTTGTAAAATCTCTGAGACACCAGTGAATTTAGAGAAAAAGTATTTTGTTACTCAACACACTGAAGGACTCTTCCATAAAATAGCAATCGAAAAGAAAGTGGCCGCCCCAAAAACTGCGTTACTGAAAACGTTTGTGTCAACATCCGATCGACAATCTGAGTTTTCGTGTGACTTATGTAAAGCCTTTGTGAGAGCTGGAATTCCGTTATGAAAATTACAAAATCCGCATTGCCATAATTTTCGGAAAAGCATGTCAAACAAAATTTACCAAATGAATCAAAGCCCAGAAAAAATTATCTCGACAGAGCTTAGGAATCCACAATGGATGAAATTCGAAAAAACATGAAAAACAAGAAGATTTGGATATCAATATATAAGACAACAGATTGTATAGAAAGGTAAGTTGGAAATTGCAAACTTTAGTTTCTCTGCATTAATACAACCTGATTTTTCAGACACATCGCCAATGTACTTGTTGGATCTTTGAAGCCAAATCAAGCATATAAAATTTATTTGTTAAATATCAAATCTCTTGAGAGGGCAAAAGCACTACAATTGCACAATTATTCACGACTTTCCTGTCACTACTTTGGCCAGAGAAAATTCTTCATGACAACGTCCTTATGTTCGTAAGCGATGCTGTCCCATATATGGTGCATTTGACATGCCTTGTCCATGCGATATATCGTGTAGCAGAGGAAATACGTAAACAATTTTCCGACGTGGATATGTTTATATCTTTAGTAAAAAAGATTTTTCTAGAAACACCATCTTTTTAAAGAAATGGCACCTGACTTAGCTCTACCACGTCAACCAATATGAACTAAATGGATTACGTGGTTTTCAGCTGCATGTTACTAGGCTACTAATTTAAAAAAACATTAGAAAATAGAAGTTTAGACGAAGATTCGGCGGCATCAATCAAAACAGCCACAGAAACTTTTTGAGAAAAAAGTTTACAAAACGATCTGACTTATATTTCAACTAATTATGCTGTGATTCCCAGTGCAATAGTAAGTTTAGAAAGCAGGGACTTAGCTTTAGTTGATTCCATCGATATTATAAATAATACCATATGAGACATATGTAGTATCTCAAGCAAAAAGGGACGCGCTATTAAGGAAAAATGTAAAACTGCATTTACTACAAATCAAGATTTTAAAGTTGTAAAAATCTAGCTTGCATTCTTTCTGGAGACCTAAGTGTAAAAAACGTAAATTACGATGGTCCAGGAGTCACGTGTTTTATCTTAGATCCAGTAACATCAGTAGATGTAGAGAGATCTTTTTTCAGCTAAAATATTTATTGTCCCATAGTAGACAATCCTTAACTATAGATAATTTAAGAAAACATCTTTTTATTAGCTGTAATTCTTGTAAATAATGTATTTTTTACTACTGTATAATTAAAAATGCAGTCTACATGATAAATTGTATAATAAAATCACTGAAACAGTAAGGCCTATTCAGTTACTTAAAATGCTTATTTTATCTTCTAAAATGTCTATTTTAGAATATTTTAATGTCTATTTACTTGCTTAGTTAGATGATTTTTAGTACATAAACATCCGGTCTTTATTTATGATCATTAAGAATCAGAAGATTCGGTACTAGATACAAAGATTAACTCTATGCAAAATTCTTATAGCAACGTTCCGGATATTATGTTGAAACATTGAACTATCATTAAATACAAGTTTTTTGTCGTTATTATAGAAACATAACTTATCCCCATATGTGTTGTCATTATTTATTTACGATACCGTTTAAAAGCGCAGAAATACATGAATTTTAAGTTAAAATACAAGACAAGATAATAATGTGTACCTTAACATAAAAAAGAAAGATTGAGCATAAAAGAAATATTAGCTACATCCAATATTCTATGCAAGTATTGAAATTTATGCAGATAGTACAGTAACACGCGTTGTTAGAAAACCAAATAATGAGATTTAATATCTTTCCAGGTTAACCACTTTACAGATCATGTTGTTCTTCGCTTTATCTTGAACTTCCAGCCTCAGCCTATACTTTCCATGGGGAACAAAACGAACTTTTACGTTCGACAAGTCGAAAAGAAAATGGTTATCGTGGTAATTTCCCTGCATAAAAATCATTCAGAGATAGTTATGTTCGTTTGTTTCATTACCTTTGGAATAGGACATTTATTGGGATTTAGGCCGATCTCTTTGAAAGCCTCCGAAACAAACTTCCCAAGCTTTGCGAACGCATCACATACTTGTAGATCCATTTCCTTTATTTTCCTCCAAACAAATATTTTGTATTCAACCTTGATGATAACCTGCAAAAACATTCTGCTGGTTTGAAATGCACGCCAGGAGGATAGCGAGTACCTTTGCGCTGTTGTCCAGGTCAATGGAGCTTTTCACGTTAAAATCAATCATCTGCGTGTTATTGCTAAAGGTTTTTGTGACTGAGACGTCCACTTGCAAGGCGATTTTTTATCACGAGAGCAATCTTGAATATTTAAGATCCTTAGATTTAAAGCATCAACTTCCTGATTTAAAGAATGCAATAAATCTCTTTGCAAAAAATTGGGTTATTTACTTACGAGCATGTGAAAGCCCGCTGCAACAATTAGAAAAAGGAAAAAATATACTTTCACCATTGTTAAAAAGCACCACCACCCGATAAAATGATTTTTTTAATTACTGCATTGCTTTATAAACACTCACAGGGAAATAAAAAATTAACAACCCAAGAAAATTGTTGTTTTACAAACCATAAAATCTAGTGCTGAAAGTAATCATATTTTTAATGTATTGTTTAATTATCCATTTTGGACGTATGTACAAACGAAGTGTTCATAAAGTTATCATTAAAAATTCCAGTTAATTCTAGATTACTATTCTGAAGGATGTGAAGCTTCAATGACAATTTAATGTTTGACCAAATTGGTGGCGTACTCATCCAGCAAGGACCTCCAAATACGACGAATTTCTCGTGTTACTACTTCATAATGAACACTCTTTTTCCACAAAGCTTGTACTTGTGTGCCCACACTTTCTCAATCGGATTTGCATAGGGCGATTGCGGCGGCCAATCAAGTGTAACGGTGCCAGACTGCTATTTCCACTCAATGCAAAGATTGCTGCGGAGTTTGGGGTCGTTGTCCTCCTGCAGGATATAGCCTTCGTTTTTCTGATGAACCAACGTTCAGAAGTCGGTAACAAATATTTCGGAGTATTTAGCTTGTACACAAACAGATGCAACGTTCTGAAACCTAGTTCTGAGAAGCAGCCCCAAAGATGCACTTTTACTGAATGTTTAACGTTCCGCTGTATCAACTTGTTAGTTAAGGTTGACCAGGCTTGTGGGGCGGTAACATACCCTCAAACAGAAGTTCCATCCGTAAAATATATAGTGCTCCAATCTCAGTTCTTTACGAATTATCAGATGATTTTCACTTAACAAAGGTTTCTTCACTGAACTACGTCATTTGATATCATGCGCACGGAGATGGGTTCGGATAGCTACGTACGTTATATCTACACCTTTTTGTTTCAATTTTGCTGCTCCTTGACGTAATGTTAAACCTGGGTTCTGCGAAAACAAATTTATGATATGTTTTTCAACTTTAGGGGATACTTTGCCTATTGGGTCATGTTTCGGAAAGTTATTGACCATTTTGCTTTTCATATCACTGCACTCACTTTCTGATGAATGTTTTCGACTTGTTCATGTGCTTAGCAGTCGTTGCATGAGAGATTTTTGGACCTTTCGGGTGGGTACAGAGGAACACAGCCCGTAGCGCGACGAGTATGCGGCACTCATGGCGCTTTACACGTTTTTCTAGCAAGAATTCAATGCCAACTGAATCTTTTGTGACGATATGTTGAGAACATAGGTTCTGTCTATCGATTCATAAAATAATTAGGACGGCACCTTTTACCATCTGTTAATTATGTCGAAAACGCTCTTACTTAACTGATTGTATTCAACTTGTAATTTAGTAGATTTGTGTTTCTAGGATTCTCTGTGCATTACCTCGATGGATAATACTACTCTGTTTAAAAAATAATATAACTTTTCAGTTCAAAAAGGTTTTTCTTATATTGGCACAACCTTCAGTATCATTTGCTCCTAATTTTAGTTTGATATGTCAAAGAGTTAATAAGTTACAGCACTTTATTTACATCGAGTTTTTGTATTTTCCGATTTTTGAAATGTCTAATATTGTTGAATAAAAAAAGTACATTAAATTGTTTGTTAAAAGTGAAATTAATGCTACTGGAACGTTCAAAGTGGTACAGACACCATTCGGTGATCAACATTTATATATAAAAAAAAACTGTATTCTAATGGCATAAGCTGTTAGGAGCAGGTCATGAATCCGTAAAAAGTGAACCTCGTTCTGGTCGTCTAGCAATAACAATAACTTAAAAAAATATTGTAAAAATTAGAAACAACGCAATGAAAAATTGTCATGTGATTGTAAGAGGGCCTGCCAAAGATGTTGGAATATCAATAGATTTAATAGGTGCAATTTTAAGTGCTGTTTTGTGATTGAAACTCTCTAATCATTATTCCTGAGATTTCCGCCAAAAATTCCACAAATATTGTTCCGTAAGTACTGTATGTTCCAGATATGCTACTATGGGAGTTTTTTCAGTTAACTAAAAAAAATTAGAAACTAAAATTGACCCTTTTGAATCAATAAAACCAAAAGCGAAGGAGGTGCTAGTGGAAATTCCAAAAAGTGAATGTGAATAGTGTTTCCAAGATTAGATTAAACGTTAACGCAATGGGAGGGGATTACATTGAAGAAGACAAAATAGATTTGGATAAATAAGTAAATAGTATGTGTTTTATCCAAACAGTGACCTTACTTTTTAAACCGAGTAGTATAATATGAAAAATTGTAGAAGCGATTTAACGATTTCAATTTTGTAAATTATATTTGCTTTCAAATTCAGAAATAAAGAACAGAGAGGATCAAATACTTAACTAATTGATAGATATAAACCCAAAAATTGAAAAATCTAGAAAATTCAGTAGGCTAGATATTGAGATAGTTAAAGAGGTTACATATCTGCGTTGTAAAAGATAACTATTTGTTGGAAAGGTCGATATAAGTAGAAAAACTGAAATCAAATGTCAGCACCAGAGTGATCCAAGAGATTGAGGCGCAGACTACAATGCGGACGGACTCGGGTTTCATTCCCAGAGCTCTCTGATACCTGACGGGTGGCCTATTCAATCACTAAAAATAATTGAATACCCGTTCACTCGAACAAGGGGTAATAATGGCGGTCGTCTAAGGCGCGGTGATTGCCACATCTCAAGTATTCAATTATTTTTAGTGCCTGAGTAGGACACCCTCTAGGCATCAGATAGCTCCGGGAATTAAAACCGAGTCCGTCCGTATTGCGACCCCCTCTCAACTGCTTGGGACGCTCTAGCGATTTTTGACTTTAATACAAAGCGCTAAACAATGTGGGAAAGAATTTATTATGCGTCATACTTCATTAATTGTCAGATCGTGTTACTTTCTTAAAAAATTGTCTCAGTGACTTCAAATTCTTAAGGGGATTTGTATAGGAATGGGTCTCCAAACATGTTCAAATCTGTTCGTAAAAGTGTTCCTAAATCCAAGCTTACAAAAGTTCTAGAATATGTAAAAAATAATTTATTCAACTTAACAACCAATGGTCCTGGGTTTTGTTAAATTAGTCCACTCGGCTATTTATGCACAGCTACCACCGTTTCTGGATATCGTGAAAGCAAGCAGAGACAGCTTCACCTGGGATGTTTCTCAGCACATTTGTCATATTCGTTTGGATTCCTGCAATATCTTCGTGGTGCTTTTTTTGGTTGCACTTTTACATTAAGAAACGAAAAAAAAATCGTATGGTAACAGGTCGGATGAATATGGAGGATGTAGTATAGCAGGAATATGATTTTTGGCCAAATATTCCTAGACTGACACACTAATAGGAGGCCTTGCATTGTCGTGCCATAAAAACCACTGTCCAGATGTCTACAAATCAGGAGGACGTCACTAAATTGTTTTAACACCTCAATGTAAAATTTTTGGTTTATTGTTTGTCTGTCAAACAGATATTTAAGATGCACGAAATCGCCAGCATTTCCTTGGTTTTCAAAGCTTGTCGCTTCACTTTTTTGGAGGCTATCAAATGATGAGCTCGCCATTCGACACTTTGAGAGCCGTTGCGGTGGCCCCAACTTACAACTTTGGAAATAATGTTTGACACAATTATGGGATCAATTTTGGCTATTCAACAGTTCAGCAGCAATCGTTGGTTTGGTTTCTTTTTGCTGTTTTGTCAATGTGTAAAGGACTATCTTCGCATCAAGTTTTCGTTTCTCTAAATCGTTGCGCCAAATTTGGTGAAGCACGTCCCTATTCAATTTCAGCTTTTGTGATGCCATGCACATAGCAACAAGAAGGTAATCGTGGAGTTTCTGCATCACACGTTTGAAATTTACAGAAGTATGTAATGTTCACATGCGGTCAACTCTGGGATCGGCTTGCACTGAACTTTTGCTCTCTAATTTTTTGCACCTTTTAAAGGCACGGCTTTTTAATAATAAAATATTTCGTATTTTACTAAGGATGCTATCTAAATTAACGCTGAACTTAATTTTTTCCTTAAAATTCTCGTCGATCAAGCAAAACAGTGGGTTGCTAAGCATAGCTTACATAGTTTACATGAAAGCACTCCCAAGACCATACCTATTTAGGTTAGAACACATATTAGGTAACAAGTAACACCCATTACTTGCATTTCAATATCACAGATAAAAATTAAAAAAAATAATGCTGTAATTTTCTGAGTTGTATCATTACGGTACACATTTTGATTTATTTTGAGGCTTTTGGGAACGAAAATAAGGGCAATGTTACCCATAGATAAGATTCTATATTATATCATGATGGATATGGCTCTAACGATGTTTACAAGATTGCTTCCTATCATTTGGTTATTGTGGGCCTGCTCATTTATAACAACTTATTCATCCGTGAAAAGAGTATTTACTAATTAACCAGTAGTGACGCGATACTTTAGTTGTCGGCATATTTCCAGCCTTACATGTTTATTCGTAACTTGTGCTGAGCCAGTTATTTAATTGTTAATAAACAGATAGTTTCTTAATTAATAAACATCTTCTACAGTTTTCGCTGAATTCTCTTTTGGATATGTTACGGAGTTCTGATGGTTCGTTTTCTGCCTCGTTGGACTATCTCCGTTATATCCGAACTCTTCAAACCCCTCCATAATTTTGGAAACCGTTAGATGAGGAATACCGAGAATGTAAAAGTCATATGCAAATTAGCGATTATTATGACAAAATATCAATAAATAATAGGTTTCAACAAAACAACTCACTTATTTTGTGCCAATAATGGTGTAGTTTTAACCGAGAGGTTAAAGCTATTATATGTTCGACCAAACTGCCGAATCGTCGCGCACTATCTGATACAGGGCCATGTGGCAAGCACTACACCTTAAACGATCAAATTATTGCTCCTCATTCAAATATGCAACATAAGCGAGAAGTAACCTCGAAAGTGGGGCAGAATGGTGATCTAATTAAAGAGGAAAGGAGGAAAATAATAATTAGTTATTAATAATGGCTCACAGTTAATATGAGGGTAGAACAGGAGGCTAAAGTTGTGGGGTTATGAAATGATAGATAACAGATAAAAATGATTGCCTGTCGCCAGGTCCTTACAAAATGTAGTTAGGGTTCAACAAAAATATGTCATGGGCAAGGTTTTCCGGGCTTATACGCGGATAGTAAGTCAGGTATTTCTGGGTAGAGGCAAAGATGTCCCCCTTATTTTGTTTCCTTCTAGTCCCTCGGCGAGTAACACTGACGGGTGCAAGGGCGCAGGCAACTATTGAGTCGATAATTTTGGTACCGTTGGATTAGTTGTTAATTGATTGTTTAAATAATTTATAAAATGTTGACTTTTCGGAGTTACTTGTGGCATATGTTGTTCTTGACTGAAAGTAGGTACTAAATTATTTTTTAGTGATTTAGTAGATCACCCGTCAAGCATCTAAAGCCCAGGATTGAACTCGGGCCCGTCCGCACTGCAGCTAAGCCCTTTAATCGCTTTGGCGCAATTATGCAATAAAATTCAAATCATTGGTAGTTTATTTCCATTTCCATACACAGCGTGTAATCATTTGTTTTATCCATTTGCGTGGTGTGACCGATTGAAATTGATGTTTGTCCTTTTGTTAGGTTCTAATTTTGCCTATTTGTGTTCTTTGACTTTCTTATATATATTTTCTTTTTATTTCTTGTCTAGAATATTTTTCTTAGAGTTTCTTTTGCCTTATTGCTATTGTGTGTCCTGGGCCGATTTTCATTTACAATGTTTGTGTTAATTTAGTCTTAAAACTTTTCTCTGAACTTAGTGTTTCTTGGTCTATTCTAAGTTTCGTTTATTTTTTTAAATTATATTTTGTTGTTTTGTTGTGTATTGGTAATACCTAAATTATTATAATTACTAATGTAACTGGTACAGGATTAAAAGACAAACGTGAAAATTGTTTTTAAGATTTTTTTTGGCAAGAAATTATTTGTTTTACAAGAACAACATAATCCAGAAAATGTTTGCGTATGCAACTATAAGCTGACATAGTTCCAACAGATAAGTTCCTGAAAATATTAAAATGCATAATAGGTGACGGTAAGGGATGCTATGTCAGCCATTAGAGTATAAATGTGTTAATATCACGAAGAAGTTTATAACGTATATAAGCATAATAAAAGGGCTATATAATTCCAAACACTAAAAAGTCATTTGAAAGTTCTAGTTTTGTACGTGATTTCGTACCGCAAAAGCAAAAATATCAAAGCATTTCCAAAATGGTTAAAGGCTGTTGGAAAGGTAAAGGCAAACGATTTGAAATGCAGATCTAAATCATGTTCGATAATGTTTTTTTGTATTTATATTTGCCATAATAAGTTTTTTCTTTTAATTATAGGAAATGTTGCCAACGCATATTTGTGAGCTGAGAGAAAGTATTCGTTCCGTATTTTTCTTTTGGTTAGTAAATTATTATAAATTTCCTTGAAAATATTTCTCCCATCTCTTATTTTATTCTTTATTTTTTAATTTAGGTTTTTGCCTTCTCTTTTATTGTACCTAGATATTAAAATTTGTTTACTTATTCTAAAATGTTAGTAACGAGGAAGCAATAAGTAAAAATAGAAGAATGTCAAATAGACCCTGAAAAAAGCGAACGCAAGATTAATAATAAAAAAATAAAAACAATGATTGTAAGTAATATACAATTTTTTAAATAGTTCCGTTCTCCATTTATTGTGCGTTATTTTTTTAAATTAAATATTTTTAGTTTTTATTGTCTAGATATTTTTTTTATTAGTGAAATTCTTAATTTACGGGTAGAACCGCGTCGTATTTGAGACAATTCTGGATGTTTTGGTATCGGTTTTGATGCCATTTTCAAGAGTTTAGCTCTTCACTCGGGGTCTCAATTTGCCTACCCCAAGGAGAGCTACGAGCCTTCGAGTACCACTGACCTAACGTGTGTCTTGCTTTATCATTTATAGGGTTAGAAGTGAAAGTTTGGCGGGAGATGCATTGGGTTGGGGAAAGTTTGTTGGTTTAGGGATGTTGCGTAATTGACAGTGGGGGTTTTAGCATCCGAAAAATTAATTTTGTGGCTTTTTTCTATGTTATGTTTGGCAAGTGCCGAACCATTATCCTTTTCCGTACGGCCAGAGAATGCTCAAATATTCGGCTAGATATTTGCCGATTTGTTTGACCTATGTAGGTCCTTTGGCAGTCTCCACAAGGTATTTCATACACTCCTTGGGATTCATTGGGGCAGTGATCCTTTGCTGAGCGAATAAACCCAGATATTTGGTTATTGGTCGTAAAGACCGTGCGTATATTTTGCCTCATTATTATGAGTCTTATTTTATTGGTGATGCCTTTCATATAAGGTAGGGATGCTTTTTGTTTATCAGGAGGGTTTTGAGATAGTGATTTTTGATTATATTGGTTAAGGATTTGTTGGAATACCCATTTTGCAGTAGGGTGGTGGTGATGGTTTTAATTTATCTCTGGAGATTTTTTGTATTTATAACATGTGAGGAGTTATCACTCATCAGTGACCTCCTGATAGTTAGTATGCTACTAATTGTTACATGATTATTAACTACTTAAGTAACTTAAATGTCTTTTTCCTATTTAGGCGTCTAGTAAAGTAATTCATGTTGAGTATCTAAACCTTCTACAAACTTGGCTAGATCGCTGGAGAATCCATGTAAATAGTGAAAAATTCACCCAAATCACATTCACTACAAAACGCCCCACCTGTCCACAAGTTACTATTTATAATCATCCCATTCCCATAAAAACTGAGGTTAAATACCTAGGACTCCATCTTGACCAAAAACTGACATGGAAACCCCATATAAAAGTCAAACGGCAGCAACTAAATTTGAAAACAAAAAATTTATATTGGCTGATCGGGCGTAAATCGCAACTAAACATCAAAAATAAAATTTTACTGTATAAAACCATCTTAATGCCTGTATGGACCTACGGAATCGAGCTCTGGGGATGTAGCAAACCCTCCAATACCAAGATTCTACAGTCCTTTCAGTCGAAGACTATATGTAGTCTGGCAAACGCTTAATGGTACATCAGTAACCAAACTCTGCACCAGAATTCCCTTCATCAAAGATGTCATCAAAACTTCAGCTCGCATTAGCTGAGACCGCACATTGAACCACACCAATCAACTCATCGCCAACCTCTACAACCTCCAACCCGCAAATCGGAGACTCAAAAGGCAGTGGCCTGAAGATCTCGTCGAGTGAATCTTGGAGACCCATCAGTGGATGGAGCCCAACTCATGACATTTAGCAACACCGACACATTATTTACTTATTACTCTGTAGACGGAGTAGGTTGTAAATTTGCAATAAATTCAATAAAAAAAAATGTTGAGTAGGTTAGTTACTAACACACTGGGACGCTCGCTTATTCTATGTATATATCTGTTGGGATGGGTTTTTATTACATCCTTGACCCAGGGAATATTAAGATTGTTATATAGTGTGCGATTGTTGATGTACCATTCAGCATTAGCAATTGTCCGAAGAGTTTTGCTTTAGAATTTTTGAAGAATTTAAATATTTAAATTTTAGCACAACCCTACAGTTGAATTCCGTATTAATTTATTGCTTGGAGGTATCTGTAGCGAATGCATTTTTTTTAACTGTTATGTCAAGCGTTTTTCTTTTTGTAGTAATGTGCTTTTTCTAGATTATCTTCTTGTCCAGATACATTCCAAGGTTCTTACCATTATCTTTTTCTGGTGTGGGTATACTATTTAAACTCACAGGATTAGTATTGACTCGTCTAAAATTAAAATTAATTGCTACTAATATATTTTCATTAACTTTGATCCGTCATGTTCTTAGACAGGATTAAACCGCATCTAGAGAGTTTTGTAAGTTGATCTTAGCTTGCACTGGGTCGGTGAGGGAGCACAAAATAGCTGTATCATTGGCAAAGGTAACTTTCAATGTGTTTTCTTGGGACGGAAGATCTGATGTATAGATCTGATATAACACGGGCTCCAGAACACTCCCCCAAGGTATTCCCGCTTTGATTTCATAGATTACCGAGAGGCTATCTTCAATTTTTGCTTGGAAATGTCTTTGTCCAGGTACGATTTGAAGAATAAAAAATACTGGCGCGTAAAATTCTTCTTGTTGTTGTATAACAGGCCAGGATGCGACACTTGGTCAAATGCTTTCTTGATATCGAAGAAAACTGCCGACCAAACTCTTTTGTCTTCCAAACTCTTCTCGCTGTAATCGACAATTCTATGAATCTGTTTAAGAGTTGAATACCCCTCACAGAAGCCAAATTAGTGTTGCAAAATTATTCTCCTTTCTTCCACAATAGATTTTATTTGTTTTAACAATATTTTCTCCATTCGTTTGAAAATAAGTGGTAACAACGAGATTTGTCTGTAAGATGTGGTTTAGTAGGATGTTTTTTCTGGTTTTTGAATTAAAATCACTTACGCGAGCTTTTACTAAATAGAGTAATACTGGGTTTTAAGGATGGAATTGAACATCTGTGTCAGAGCAGTGATCTCTTTCCTGGGAAGTTCTTGGAGTAATTTAGCTGTAATTAAATTGCAGCCAGGAAATTTGTTGTTATTGAGGTGTTTAATTTTACTTTGGACGTATTTGGCAGAACGAGGCTTTACAGCTAAGTATAGTTGTGGCGGAGAGTCCAAAAATAAAAAGTTTTTTATCATTATTTGGTATTCCTTGCAAGTTGTACGGCTGGAAAATATTAGAAAGGTGTTTTGTTTTTCTTCGTTGCTGCCAGCCCAGGTCCCATAAGTTTTGCAGTTAGAGAGAATAGGAGTTTTAGGGCGTTTTAGTTTCCTAATTGCCTTCCACAGAGTATAATCGTCATGGTGAGTAGATGATTGATTTTTCACATATTCATTAAAACTATTAGCCTGGTTAATTTTTTGGTTGTGGAGTTAAACTGTGTTTTTCTCACTGTGATGCCTAGTGAGCTGCCATAATCTTTTAGATTTTCTTGTTTAGCTACTTTGAATCTAATAATTAAGAGATAATTGTTGTTGCAAAGCAAACTTAATTTCTGTTATTCTGGAGATAATGCATGTTAAAGGGTGGTGGTTAGGTTTTTTACTGCTTCTTCTATTTTGTTTGGTGTATTTAATGGGATTTTAAGTGATAAATTTTTATTCAAATATACTTCGTAATTGTCCCAGTTGGTATGATTTTTATAGAGAGGCAAGGCTTTGTTTGTGTTTTTATCGTAGTCGTGTTTATGGTGGATATTGTTGCCGTATCGTCATAGGCTAAATCATAGCAGTCAGTGATATCAATGTAGTTAGAAGAGACCCCCTTAGTGACAAAGAAGTCCGATGCATCTGGAATTTTGTTTGTCATTTGGCCAGTATGTGAGTCTACCAGTGGAGATTTCGTTAAGTCCATTTTTTATAATGCTCCTCTTCTTGGGTTAATCAGCCTAGTTTCCCAAAGGTAATGCTAAGCAAATAATTTTTTAGTGTTTCTGTTTAATTGAGTTTCTGGGAGTGCAGCATACTGCGGATAAAATTAGATTTTCGTTTAAACCTTTGATTTTAATGTTTATTGCTTATGATCTATAATATTCGTAAAGTGAATTTAAGGGTCAACGAAAGTGCAAATCTTACTATTCGTGAGTGCATTATTTATTGGGAAAAGGCACGTATAACGACTAAATCTTTACCTGTGTTAAGAAACTAGTTACTTCATACCAAATTTGGAGAGATTTGCAAAAAAGTGCAAACAAAACATAAGACGTGTTTGAGCAGCGTCAACAAGAATTTGTTATAAACTTAGACAATTTGTTTGACATTGCACATGCCGATGCGCTACAATTAATAAAGATAAATAAAGATGGTATCTTCTTGTAGCGACAGAGAGGCAGGTCGACCTGGTAATTTAGCTGGAGTAGACAAAAAACTCACTGAAAAAGATAAAAAGGCGTGCGTTAGAAACATTGAGGAGGAAAAGCGGCGTGCTAAACATTTTTCATCCTTAATTCCTTCGACATCATCTTATGAATCACTACAAGAAAATTCGTCTTCTGATTTTGAAATAATGGATTTACAAGAAAATTTGCCCATCCCACCTGAGAGCACAGAGCCCGATACTAATAAATCTTCTATGAGGGAAAATTTCATCACTCCAAAATTAGTGGCAGCATTAGATAGGTGTCAGTCAAATATGAGAAATTCTGTATTTATTATTGAAGCAACAATTGAAGCACTTGGACATAACACAGACGAATTTTCTATAAGCAAGTCCTCCATTTCAAAAATTTGTAAGGAAAAGCGAAAAGAGAGCGCAGAAGCTATAAAAGTTGATTTCCAAAACGAGGTACCGGATACTGTAACTGTCCACTGGGATGGCAAACTGTTACCGGCTTTAGATGCAGGCAAATCTAAAGAAGAATGTCTACCGATAGTTATTTATTATAATAATAAAGAACAACTTATCGCTGTGCCAAAATTGGACAACTTTTCGGGAAGCTAACAGGTGTAGGCAGTTTGGAACGCTATTATTGATTGGAATCTTGAAGATAAAGGCAGATTCTCTGTTGTGATACTACTGCTTCAAATATAGGTCGTATTAGTGGTGCTTGTGTGCTCGAACAGAAACTGAATAGAGAAATGCTTATTTTTGCTTGCAGCCATCACGTCTATGAATTGGTATTAAAAGGCGTGTTTCATGCAAAAATCAACCAAGTGACTACAAGCCCTGACATTCCATTGTTCAAAAAGTTCCGAGAAAAGTGGAAAAATGTCGATCCCGAGAGAATACAGAGCTGTATAGAAAAGCTATCATGCATGAATGTTTCAAAAATTGACAAACTACTAGAATTTTACCGAACTGAATTGACTAAAGAAATTGCTAGAGATGACTATCGAGAATTAATAGAGCTTTCAATAATATTTCTTGGCAGAGATACGAAGAAGAAATTTAAGATTCGGCCTCCAGGCACCATGCACCAAACTCGATTGATGGGGAGAGCAATTTATTTATTAAAAATATCATTACTTAGCTCCCAATTCAGAATTTCAAACAAGGATAAGGCAGCTCTGTTAGACGTCTGCCTCTTCATTGTGATATTCTACGTGAAGCCTTGGCTGCAATGCACTTTAGCAGTAAAAGCACCTTATCAAGATTTGTGCTTTTGGAAGGTCATGAAGGCTTACGAAGCAATTGACAAAAGCATCTCAAAAGCTGCTTTACAGAAGTTCTGCCACCATTTATGGTATTTGACTGATGAAGTGTCTGTCTTGCTTCTATTTGACGATTATGTAGACCAAGACACTAAAATAAAAATGGTTGCTAACTCAGCCAAAGGAAATCCATCAACCCACGGTAAACGCTACATCCCATCGAAAGAAGAACTTTGTGGCCCACTTTAGGGTTAGTATGACAAGTAAAAATATTAGTTTTCCTTTGTTTTCTTTTATTACTTTGATATATGATAACTGTTATGTCTTTTTAATTTCAGAGAAAAACATCGATAACTTTGTTTAAATTAAAAGCAAGTCCTTGTTCAATCGACTCAAAATTGATGACAGTTTTCTCAACGAGTGTCCTACCTCATGGTCAAATAATGCTTTGTTTCAACATGCTAAAAAGGTGCAGACACTGAGAGTAGTTACTAACTTTTCTGTTCAAAGTTTGACGTCTAGTCGGGACGGATTATCGTTATCCGATCGCAATAATATTTATTATTTCAGTTATTAGGGTCAAATGGAAAAAAATTTGAGGGTATGCGTAATTCAATTCGAAAAAATTTTTTTTCGCCCTTATAGCCTGGGACACCCTAAACATAGTCGGACAAATTTCTCAGTCAGACGAGTTTCTTCATCCGTCGAATTTCTCCATCAGTCGAGTTTTTCTGTTGGTAGAGTTTTTGCATTGCGTTTATCTCAAAACAACATTTTCCAAATTGGTGTGCAGGATAGCTCAAAAACTGTTCAGCATTTAAACAATACAATTGTCTTCTAGAAGAATTGTTTTTTGATAAAAAAAATTTAATTCACAAGAAATTATGAAAATTTTATGAAAAATTGTAATTTTTTGGTTTAATTGCACGCCATTTTTTTGCATTTCTTGAAATTTTGGCGATGTCGTATAGAAACTACATATCTTTAAAATAAATTCCAATGGTTTATTTTTTCCAGATCAAAGGCTACGAAATGCTAGAGTGCAAGCCGATTTAAAACTGCTGCCGCAACGATAGGCCATAACTCCGCCATTTTGTTATTACTTACATAATTTTTTTTTCAAAGTTCAATACATTTTCTTTAAGTACCTAAAGTTTCATTAGTGTGAAATGTTAATTTCCAGTTTAAAAAAATTCTCAAAAATCGGCTTGTATCTTTTCGTGTAATTGTATATCCCCCCTTAACTTAGCGCCCATTCAAAATAGACGTAAGCATAAGCCGCTCATAAAAATACGTAATTCGTAAAGTTAAATTAATGCAAAGCTTATGCGCTTGTCCATAATAATTTTTTAAGTTTATGTTCAAACGTGAGAAGTACTTAAAGTTGATAACGGTTTAACTTTACTTATTTCTTATGTTCATTTGCAGTAATTTTTAATTTTTCCCTAGATTAATGTTGGCAGCAGAAACATAATGTTTGTTTTAATTGCATAACCTAACTTTAGTATTATTGACATTTTGGCTTCGTTTTTATAAGGGATGGGGAACTATTAATTAAGTTAGTAAATCTGCATCTGTTCCTACACCATAAAAGGGATAACAGGTACGAAGGTAACATAATTATGTAAAATGCCTGGAAGGACATTGTTGCCGCTACCGTGTTTGGACATGTGAAACTTAAATGTTTATATAAGGCTTACGTGCACTACACGTATTTCTTATAGGCGGCTTATGCGTACGTCCATTATGAATGGGCGCTTACAATGGAACCTTGGCTCGGCGAAAACAAATCAAATAGCCGTCTCAGACGCGCTTTTTGGGTACGCCAATGTAACAGTTCAATGATAGGTGCGACCGCCAGGCCATTCGGTAAGGAGCCAGAGCGGCCCCGACGTGTGTGCACGAACCCACGGGCCTTCTCATATACATCAAAAGCTCAGAGCACCGCCACGCTAAATTTAATGATACTGTTTACTTTCCGTTCAAAAGTATGGGCTGTCTTTGTTTACTACGCACCGATCTCTTCGTGTAAATCAAGGGCTTAGAATCACGTCACATTTCTTTGTTTACTTTCTGTTCAAATGTATAGATAGATAGATACGTGCAGTTCCTAACATTTTCAACGACTCATGTTCTGCCATGTCACTTACTTTTTTTGGTTAGTATTATTAGAGAAAAGTATTGTTTTTAAAGTTGCAGCATTTTTTTACAGATCATTATCTCCATTACTTTAACAGCTACTGGTAAAATTAAATTTTTAAAAATGCTATGTGGCTTATTGGTTTTTGCAATGCGAAACACAAGTCGAAAACTTGCTAGTAATTCTTTTTTGTTAGTAGGGATTGCTGATATAAACGTTGTTTGCTCCTTGTGGATGGAGTTTAATTTTTTTTCAAAGTATTCCATGGTTTTGTTTTTTTCTAGATATTTTAAATTTAAATGTTAAGGTAGCTTTGATCGCTTTATACATTTTTTGACACGTCTGTTTGATAAGCAACACACTGGAGTTTATTAAAAGTAATAGTAAAATTATATTTAATATATTCATTGCTGTAGAAAACTATTTTTTATTATTGCCACTTCGAAATGTAGATCCTTTTAAAAATGTATTCATATTTAACTAAATAATAAGTATAACTTGTAACATATCCTTAGATATTCGGTATTGTACACTATAGTAGCACACTACACAAGTTAGAAATTGTCTTATTGCGCTTCGCTGCTTATATAAAGCCAAACTGAAGTAATCAGACGGCCCTAAGTTAGGCTCTTTGATAAAAGATGGTGCAAGTAAAGAGAAGAATTGAGGTGCTTGGTAACAGATATTCCCAGTTAATTGTCCGTATAGTCATTGTTTTATTATGAATAGTGTTACATCCCCTCAATCTTAAGGCGGAGGTAGGCGATTTGATACAACTGGGCGTTAGTTTTTTCAAAACTTTTTAAATTCCATAAAATTAGATCACAGAATTTATTGTACTAATTTTAATTGCTGGTGCCAATTATAATAAAAATAAAAAAATATATGAATGAAGTTGAGTACAGCAAATTATTAATATTTTCTTACTTATTTTGTCGTTGAATAGTAATTATTGTGACATTTTAATACTGTGTATAAAATGGTTTTTATCTACGAATAAATAATCGTAATATGTTTAAGTTATTTTGGTCTCAAAGCAATACAGGATGATTCAAAATGATTAAATAATGAACCTGTAAGATTTGGACAGAAAAAGTACGCTGTTATTTTTGAAATAAAGTTTCTAAAACCAGGATGATCTTAAAAGAGAAAAGTATTATAATAGTGTATGTGCTTTATAAATATATTAAAATTTCTTAAAAAAGTTGTTAAAAAAGGATGGAAGTTGAGTTTCTTACCTACGTACTTACTCAAGTGGATCCTTAATGATATATCAATCAAAGATAATGACCATCGGTTTTGGGAATAAAAGGAGAATTTTTGGATTAAATACGTAAAAAACTGGACTATAATTGTTGCTAAAATGTATGTACATATTGAAGAATATTAAAGAGTTGTTAAATTAAAGACAAAAAATTAATTTTGCATAATTACAAAGTAAATAATGCATACATAATTCAAAACATTGTCATTTAAACTGCTTTTTGTTTAGAATATAAAAAATTGAAAGAAAATGTTACCTATAGCTTTTAAAGGTTTATCAAAAATTAATGAAAACTTAGAAAAATGTTGGGTTTCTCTAAAATTTATTTTATGGCCAACTAAAAAATTGAAATATTATTTTTGTTTGTTACATTATTCTCTGTTTAAATTAACTATCGTTTGGTTGGCCTCAATTCTAAACAGCTTAGTGAGATTTTATACTGTAGTATAACACTGATGGCGTTCTCTTCATGGTATCCAAGTTAGAAAAATACAACTATTTTGTAGTTTTAAATATCAATGTCACTATTGCTACTTTTAGTACCGTAAACTGGGGTGAGATTGTCTCAAGCCTGGTGACTTTGGACCAAGCCCAGAAAATGTTCGTTTCCGGTAGTGCTGTTTAGCAGATACCTTTATTTAATCAGTTTTGGTGGCAAACGGCAGGTGGCAACAATATTTACAAGTGTAACTAAGCAGACATTTGTTTTTGACGTGGAAAACGTACCTTGCCAATTTTCATGTGCACAAATGATCGTGACTTTTTCTAATTTACGGTAAGTAAATTTTTCTGTACTTACATGCCTATAGAACATGTAAATAATGTGGAAAGTTAGAATTCTTCAATCTGGTGTGACTTTGGGCCACAATTTGGGGGATTTGGGGATTGGCCCAACCTCACATTTTTGTTTTCTTTTGTAATAGGCTCATCACGTTTCCAAATAATCTTTTTTGAAAATTCTAGCAGAAGTTTATGTGATTTCTTTGCAGTTATGCCGTGGAGTTAATAAAAAATTGGGCTTGCTTTCCTACAAGAACTACAATCCGCAGGTGTTGCAAAAATGCCTGGAAAGTATTAGGTCTGGGCAACTAACTCAACGAGTTGCTGAAATAAAATACAAAATTGCAAAATTTACAATTAAGAACAAGTTGAACTGTCTCCACACCAAGCTGGTGGATGGCCTTCGCGTGTTTAGTGTCGAAGGAGAAGCTGCATTTGTTCAATGTCTGATCAAATTGTCGGACTATGGATTTACAGTTGTCGCTTCAGATTTTCGAATGGTGGTTAAGCAGTATCTCGACAAAAGAGGACCTACAATTGCCAAGGTTAAAAAATGTATCTTAATTACGAGTGGTCGCAGGATTTCTTGAAAAGACATTCGGTCCTTTCAATCAGAACCAGTGCTAATATTAAGAAAGTGCGTGCTAACGTTGGTGAAGCTCACCTGAACGAGTACATGGACAATTTGAGTGCTATTCTGAACGATGTTCTATCGTTCTGTATTTGGAACTATGATAAAACCAATCTTAGCGATGATTCTGACAATCATCACCGTCTTCCACCGTATGTTGTCTATAAGGCCGATCACATGTGGACAATGTGGACTAAAAACGGCCCAAAAGATGCCCGTTACAATTTCATTAAAAGTGGATGGCTCGATGCAATAACTTTTGAAGACTGGTTTAAAACGCTATTTTTACAAACTGTCAAAAAGAAACAAGGGCCAGTGATATTGATTGAGGACAATTTGTCATCACATTTAAACATCCGAGTCTTAGTACTATGTGAGCAGCATAACATAAGGTTTATGTGCTTACTACCTAACACTACATATCTTATACAAGCTTTGGTTGGGTCCTTTTTTTTTGCTTACATGAAGAGAATATGGCGTGAAATCTTGACAAAGTAGAGGGACTCAAAGAATGGTTTAAAATTCGCGGCAAAATCTAAGGGTGCCTTTTCTACGCTGTTAAAGAAATCAATGAAGTATTTAGAACCAAACGGGACAAAATTTAAAATCTGGTTTCAAAAAATTTGGAATTTATCCGATTAATAGAAGCATGCTGCTAGAATGTTTTCCTCAAAATCTAAACGAGTCGGATAAAAGTCTGGTCGGAGAAGCCTTCTTGGAGCAGTTGGACAAAAAAACGGTCAAATGTAGCAGCTGGTACAAGTATTAATCGCCAGGACGCCAAAGTTCTTGAAGACACCATTGTTTCTTCAAAACTCCAGCCCCCATCAAAACGAAGAAGGCTTCCATCTCTTTCTCAAAGGAAGAACCCGACAAAAAATATGTTAGTGTGACCAGGAAAGTGAAAGCGTTTTTAATTTAGAAGAAAGTCCCGAAACTACTCCCATTGTACCATCACAAGAACTGCAAACTCTTGATTATGTGTTCGATGATTTTGTTGTTATGTTCAACGTGGAAAGTACCCCGGAGAATCAGTTTTCTGTGAATAAGATCTACAATTCTGTATAAAATGTACTTACCTACTTATTTTCTTGGTAAGATTATGAATAAAAGAATATTGTCTATCGCATTTGTACTTTATTAGCCTATTTATTGTAGCAAATTTGCTAATTTAAAAAAAAATCTACTCGTTTTTAATTTCTCGGTACATATGTTGGCGTGCTATTGGCTCAAAACACTTTTTACATGTAGTTAAGGATAAAATCAGGTGTGGGCTAGTCACCCCAACGCCATATAACTTTGTCCCTAATTTTTAAAAATTTGTGTGGGGGATTTGGATAGTCAAAAAAACTTAAATTTTCTACTCAAGCTGTTCCTCCATTCATGCTCTATATGTAAAAAGATACTAGACGTATTAATAGATAATAGTATCGCTAAAATTATACTAAATGGGTAAAAAACGTGGAATTTTGGGCCAATATAACTCCAGTTTATGGTACTCAAAAAGTTTTAGATAGTAAACCAGATATTTCTATGTGAACATTATTTCTTTCATTAAATGTTTAGTACAAGGCATTTCCATTATTCTCTGTAACATGATTTAAAACTTTCTTTAGAGTATGTGTGATCGTTCTTGACATAATCAGATTTTGTTTAACTCTGGTCATAAAGAGTTCAATTTTACAATATACAGATAATTTTTTATTTTCTGATTATTCTGATATACTTTAATCTTTAAAGCCCAGTTAAACTAAAAGCATGTCCACATTTCCCATTGCTATTGGAATTTGTTTAAAAATTATTTTTATTATATTATTCTTTCAGATTTTTAATAAACGGTCGGTCTTTCCTTCTCATATAGTTTTTTTTTTATTTTAGTGGTAACCTTTTGAATGGTGGTGTCTAAAAAATTAAATAATTTTAATAATTGTTTTCAATAATTAGTATTTACTTTTTTTAGGATCACCTATATTAATAAATTATGTTGGCATGTACACATACACATAAAGTTGATAACTAAAAGTCGGTAATAGAAAATTATAAACATTTTACATAAATGCTACACGTTACGGTACATTAAAAGATACAGTTTTATGAGTAATTTAACAGTTACACCAATTTTTATTACTTCAGCGCCATTTAGAGGACAATATAATTTGTAATTATACAGGTGTAAGATGAATACCGTCGCAATTATGTTGTAATTAAAAAAGTTGCGTGAAATATTTATATTTATTGTCTTTAGTCTCTTTCATAACATGTGGTAATTAAATTTAGTATAAAATTATTTGAAGTGAGTTTTAGGAATTTAATGCGTAATCGGAGACGAAGCATTTGCGTCGCGTTATTGGGTTGTAATTTGTATTTTGAGTGGTATTAATTACATATTAAGTACATGCCTTCAGATCTGCTTATGGGTAAAATAAAATTCGGAAACGTGGTCGAAATAGACTAAAGTATAAAATTTTGCACACAAAAGTAATTTACATAGGATGCAGAAATATCACAATTTCTCGTCTTTTGGGATCGCACTGTTTTTGCAAGTTTTTTTATGTTCTTCGGACTCTTGGCTAAAATGCGTTTAATATTTAATTTCAGTTCAGCAGAAATTCTGTTTGCAAGGCGTTGCTGAATGTGAGGAGTTGCAAACTGTTTTTTCAGTGCCTTTATAAATTTTGAACTTTCTACTGTGGTTGAAATAAGTATAAAGGCACTGCAAAAATGTATCCTTAGTCAAACAAAACCACTGCAAATTACCACCAAACTTAACATTTAGATGTAAATTCAGATAGATAGAATTGCAAAAATGTTAACGGGCTAAGCACGGTTTGTTTGATCGTAGTTTTGCGAACTTTGGGGTGAAAATAATCATAAAAGCAAAAAGTTCTAATAGTTCGAAATTGGTCTAAATGCTTTTATTTTTTAGGTTTCTTAAATGAAATTTAGCTCAAAAGACATTTACGTAAAGAACTCCCCAGAAACAAGACCGGAAACCACGGCTCTAGGACAACCGCTAAGTAAAGTGAAGAAAGGGAAGGTCTTGGTCTAAAAGGAAAACAACATAACAAATCAGCAAATTTCCGCCAAAATCGGTCGCTCCTTTATTGCAGTTGACAATTTTATCAAGAAAGACTATGGGAAGAAATCTACTCCAGGGAGGCTGAAGGAACTGTCAAATAGAGGTGAGAGCCGAACTCTGGCAGAAGAACAAAAGTTCAAGCAGTCACTTTCAGAAGATTATAAACCTCCCCGTGATACCAAGAAGAGTTCGTCAAGTGATGAAAAACTCCAGTTGGCTTCAGATGGCAAAAGCGGGCACCCAAACCACTACTCAAAAATTACTACAACGAAGCCCGAATGAAGTTTGTCCCTGACTATATGTCGTGGACCGTAAAAGATTGAAAACTGTGATCTTCAGCAACGAAAAGAAGTTTAACTTCGAGGGTTCAGGTGACTGTTAATATTAGTAGCACGATTTATGCAAAGATCCCGAGACAACTATGAGCCGAAACTTCGGTAGTGGCTCAGTGATGATATGGGGCGGTTTTGGATGGAACGTCACTACTTCTGTAACCTTTGTGAAGTAGCGAATTGACTCAAAAGACTAGCAACAACTTCTTAAGGAACATCGATTGCCTTTTGGTGAGGTAATTGTGTCTGACAAAATTTTTTTTAATAGGATAGTGCTGCGGATCAATTTTCTGTGTCGACAATTGTGTGTAATTGATCGCATATAAAATTAAGTTCTTAGAGTGGGTGCTATCATTCCTAACTTAAACTGTATTGAAAATCTCTGGGAAATTGTGGTCTACAATGTATATATAAGAATAGAAAGCAAGATTTTGTTGTTTCTGATCTCAAGGACACTATTATGCAACTGTGGCATAAGATTATAGAAGAGACCTGTCGAAAACTTATTAGGTTAGTGCCAAATCAACTAGAACAGCGGTGGAAAAACAAATTACTAATATGCAATCTATCATTTTTGAAAAAAGTGCAGAGTTGGTTTCAATAAATATGTTTGTCAACTGAATTAGTGCGCGGAATTCAAAGTCACATAGGGCTACAAATACTGATGTAAAATATAACAGCATCTGATGTGTCCTTTAAAATTGGAAAGAAAGCTAGTGCCTTTATGATGTTTATTTCTACTAATTTATTGTTATAAAGCTGTCCTATAGTCGAATAAGTTTTCTATCAACGATTTACGAAGTTTTTGAAAGAGCCTGTCTTAATATAATAAAGATTTAAACCAGCAAGCATGGATTCAGAATCATCAGTTTCGTTTTAAGTAGGTTTACTACGCTGTACAGCAATGTTGCCGCTTAACTAATAGAATTAATAAATACACAAAGAAACGAGAGTGCTATACCGCTGTTTCTTTGAACGTAAAGATGTGATATTCAGGTTTTTTTATTTAAAATCAAAGGAACTTTTCAACAACCTATTTTAACCTATTGAAATTTTACTAAACGACCATTACTTCAAAATCAGGATCAATGGTAAAAAGTCTAATCATTTTCTCACACAATCAAAACTACCTCAAAGAAGATTTCTGACCCACCACTGTACATATTTTACACAGTCAATTTGCCAATAACCGACAACAAAAGACCAAAAAAACAACGACCTCTTATGTACAAATATGTCTACTATATTGTACACGCTATCAAATTAATTCATAGATAGTATACGTATACTAATAAAGTTGAAAAGAGTATTTTCAAAATTTTGGTTGATTTTACATGCTGTTTAGTGAGAAACTAAATAATAATTCGTTGCACTGACATTGTAGCTGATTAATGAATCGTAGTAGTACGAAGTATTCTATGGGTAAATTTTTTTTCAGGTATCAAGCTGGAAAACTGCTCCGTGTGTATTGGGCGCAATAGAATTCCATCACAGTAAAAGACGCGTGCTGGCTAGTGAAGACACATCTCAAACAAAACAATAGTTCTGGTTCAAAAGAAGAGAATCCCAGGAGTGTTGCAATAATTCCACGTTGGTGTGTCTGGTGGCTATGTGGAAATTGCAACGACTTTAGAAAAGATTTGTGAGACATTTTACTAGGTGAACTGCCAAGAAGATGTTAAAGATTTGTGCCGAAAATGAGTAGTATGTGCAACGAGTAATCGCCCGCAAAAGAAAGTAGAGGCACCAATAAGTCAATATAACATTGGGAATCTTTTTGGGGGAATTGCTAGTGGATTAGTTCAGCGAATGGGTTGAAATTTTTGAAGTGCCAACTCAAATAACCCCAACCGTCGCTGAGATGTTCATAAAAGTATGTAAAATATTGGGAATTAGGAAGACAAGAACATCTCCGTTATGGCCCCAGTCAGATGGAATGGTTGAGCACATGAGTAGAACAGTGATAAAGTATCTGTTAAAACTCATTTTGACCATCAACGGGACTGGGACCAATATCTCTATTTGTTTTTGTTGGCGTATCGTTTGTCTGTCCAAAAGTCTATTGCTTACATACCGGCCAATGTTCTTTTTGCTTGTGAACTGAGGAGAAAAGGAAAGACTATGTCAGTGACCTGAAAAAAAGAATGATAGAGATCGATGACAACGCGTGATACAACATCAACAACGCGAATGACCGGATGAAGTATCATTATGATGTCCACGCATCGAGAGAGAGAGATAGAGTTGTAGAGCCGATTGATTATCGTTGTATAACACAAAACGGCGACTTTGGTTGTCTCCAAATGCCAGCGTTCCTACAAAGGCCCATTTGGGATGTTGAAAAATATAAACGATGTTGTGTATTGAATCCGGAAACTACCAAGTAGCAAGCCTAGGATTGTTTATTACAGTTGACTATGTCCTGTTTTTGTAAATGAAATGCCGTGGTCAGGAGATCTGATGTTCTTGAACCTGTTTCTTCTTTAAATACCATCTTAAAATAAGCAGCTATATATCAAGTTGTTTATTAAAATTTGAGAATTTAAGAAGTTAAGAATTCATGAAAATGAAAACAGGATTAAATTTTGAATGAGCCTAGTAAGCGAAAATGTTTATAAGCATATGGAAAAAATTTGGCATTTTTTGCAGAACAACAAAATTGGTTGTTTACTGCAAGTAAAGTGTCGTTCAAAAAGCTAAAGAAGAGATTTCTGTTACACAATATAAAATTTTAAGAAGAACCGGCTTCAGTATATGCAAAAGGTGCATATGAGTTTTCATTGGAAATACGCGAAATTATAAACAGAGGAGGATATAATACTATAGACTGGTGGCATAGTATTGTACTAGAAAAATGCCTCCTTGAACATACATTTAGTAAAATGAAAGATGTGTCTAAGGATTTTAAGTTTGTAAGGGTTTTCAAGCAATGAAAAAAAAAGAAAAATTTAAACTACCTGTATTCCGGCCTTCCAATTAGAAAGCTTGCATGATTAAAACTATATTTAAGAACTGGTTAAATAATTGTTTTGTGGCATCTATAGAAAGTGTTATGTTTGTTGCTGAAAAAAAACAGAAAAAGAAATTGAATTATTTCTATGTAAAAATTGCTTTTTTTTCTGCCGAACTCTACGCCATTTATCTAACTATCGAACCAAAGAATAATTCATGATTTTAAGACTATAAGAAAATAACGAAAATTAATATTAAAAGAACTTTTTATTTTGCGTTTTGTTAAAATTATATCTTTGGTTTACAAAGTGATAAATGCTGGGTGGAATAATTTGTTACCTTACATGGTCTAGGAAAGATTGGTATTACACCTATATAATTATCTCTGACAAATGGTCACCTCGGCAACGGCTGCAAATTTTAGTTCTTTCTTTTCATACATGTTCCGAGTAGTTTCATCGATATCATGTCGGATTTCGTTCTTGAAGTAGTCAGATGTTTGTAGATTGTTGGCATAGACATTGGATTTTAGGTAACCCTAAAAAAGTATCTCTTTGTAAATCACAAAACCTTGCTGGTCAGTTGATATCGACATTTTCTAAAATTGCGGGATTAGGAAAGCATTGATGCAGTAAATTGGTTGTTGGTAAGTGGCGCCGTTCTGTTAGAACCACATTTGTTTTATATCCATGTTGTATAGTTAGTGCCAAAAAAATGGATTACTATGTAAAGGTAACAATCGGCATTCACAGTTATATCATTTTTGAAATATGAGCTTATTACGTCACATGCCCAAACTCAACATTAAATCTGAGAGGTTAAGGCTTTCATTAGTATCGCTTTTTCGTCCCCAAGGATTGTCGTTCGCACCATCCCTGATACAGGCGATGTGGAAGCACCGCGCCTAAGACTATCGCCATTATTACCCCTTGTTCGAATGAACGCAGGTACTCAATTATTTTTAGTGACTGAGTAGGCCACCCGCCAGGCATCAGAGAGCATCGGGAATTGAACCCCGGTCCGTCAGCATCGCAGCCCGTCTCTCAACCACGGGATCACGCTGGCTCATGTTGTACAGTTAGTGCCAAAAAAATGGATTACTATGTAAAGGTAACAATCGGCATTCACAGTTCCATCATTTTCAACGAACTTAAAAAGTTCGTTACTGAATTCTATATGTCTGTCGGTCTGTCGGTCTGTCTGTCGTCACAAAATTATGGATTTTTTAAAATTTTAAAATGGATTCTTATAGGAAATTTTACGCTGATTTCAAAATCGAAATCAAAAAGTTTCTATCTCGAATAGTTTTCGAGATATTCGACTTCGAATTTCGGGAAAATTTTCGACATTACGATTTTAATTGTGATTATTATTGGAAATTTTACGGTGAATTCGAAAATGAAGTCGAAAAAATTCTATGTCGAATAATTTTCGAGATATTCGAAAGGTCTTTTTAAGTTCGTTTTGGGATTGCTTACAGAGCAATCTCTTCGCCGGCCTCATGTTTTAAATATGAGCTTATCACGTCACATGCCCAAACTCAACATTAAATCCTGACTAGATAGGGGCGCATTTGCTTTTCATTAGTGATGCGACGATTTTTCGAACCCCAAACGCGACAATTGTTTGTTTACGAATCCATCAGGTTAAAATGAAAATTTAAAATCTATTTTATGATACTCTAAAAACCAAGTGATGGCAAGAATACTCAGTTGGGCTTTGCAAGCATAAAGGTGCAAATTTTTAGTGATCAACAACTTCACGGAGTTTTTGTATATAAAATTTTCAATAAATTTGAAAACCTTTTAATAATAATAACGCATTGTGCTATAATATAACGTTCTTCTTCTTTAGGTGCCATATCTGTATCGAAAATTGGCAATCGTCATCGCTATTGTAATTTTAGAAGATATTGCTCTGAACAGTTCGCTAGAGTGAATCCGAATCACTCTCTGAGGTTTAGTTACCGTGATATTTTTCTCCTCCCTACATTCCCTCTTTTTTGGATTTTGCCCTCTATTATTATCTGTGGTCTGGTATATTTTTCTCCTTTGCAATATATTCAAGATATTCTAGATTGACAGTGTTTACTAATTTTTTTATTTTTTACTATTAATTTTAAGACCTTTATGTTCGTTATATGATCCACCTACAATATTTTAAAAATACCCTTATATTCACGTTACAAATTTTTCAATTTTCTTGAGACTTGTTGGGTTTAAGTTCCGAGCTTCTACTTCATAGAGAAGAGTAGTAAAGACATAACATTTTGTTAATTAAGTCTTTAACTTTCAGCTTAAAATTTTGCTATATAAGACTTGCTTCATTTGCTTGAGCTTTCTTTATTTTTATTTTGATTTTCTGTATACGTCTCTCTAGTTTATTATCGTACCAAGATAGGCGTAGCTATTGACTTGTTTAATGTTTTTTTCGTTGATATTAAGGCTTTCATTTCTTCTGTGAGTTTTTGATACTATCATCCTTCCCAATATTACGTGTTCGTCCATATTCTTCGTTGTATGCGTTTATTTGGTCTATTAGATTTTGTATAGGCTTGGTTTATCGCTCTCAAGGGGCAAAAAACAGACCGCGATGCGGTGAAAGAGCGAGTGACGTCAGAAAATGCCAAAATATTACCTGCAACGATCCGATTGACGTGAACAGCTAGCCCGATCACATTATCTACCATCCCGGTGACGTCAACAACGGCCCCCAACACCATCCCTATCATATTCGTACGAGTATAAAAGCAAAAACGTACGGAACAGTCACTTAATTTTTAGAAGATTTTCTTCTGAAGAGGTCTGCCGCAGTTGTGGACGAAACGTCAAGAGTTTCTGAACTCTGACCACGGCCTTATAACGCGAGACTCAGCCGCACGATGCACCATTAGATTTTGTAAATATTCAATGTTTTCTGCCAAAATAACCGCGTCACCGGCAAACTTTTAATATAGTTGTTTTCTCTTTCAAATATCTTTTAAAGATTTCTTCAGAATGTGTATTAAAGAGTGTTAGCGATAACATATTCTTGTCTATTTTTATTTCTTCTGATAGTTGATGTGTCTTGCAGTTTTTTGATATAATCTGAAGACCTCCACACCCGAGATGTTTAGGCTTAAGAACACTTATTAGTTGATTGCATGTGTATACATCTTGGTTCACATCTAAGCATTGTACATCGAGTGTCGCTTAATCTACGTCCAACTTGCGATTTATTAGGATAACTTTAAAAAATAATTTTGAAATGTAGGACAATAGTACGATAATCACTACATTCCTCTGCGTTTGTTTTCTTGGGCAAGCAGATGAAAGTAGACACCAGCCATTCTTAGAAATATTTTCCGATCTATACTATTTATTGATACAGATGGAATATAACGGAACAGTAAAAATTGATCTATGTTTAAATTAGAGACTTGCAGGCCAAAAAATGCAAAATGTGGAAGAACTATTTAAAATTTTATGTTAAGACGAGTCGATAGATTACGACATCAAAGGCACGAATGAGTAATTGATCCAAATCTATGTTTAAATAATGTCCAAAATGGGATTAGCATTGGGTATAAACTAGAACTTTACTTTATTGAAAAACGTCCGTTATTAGTAGTTTAAAGAATCTGCAACGCTGGTTAGCTCTTTATCAAAAACTTTTGGCAGAACAATGAAGTGTGAACATAGGGATATTTATAACGAATTCAGTTAGAATTAATAATGAAGATATAATATGCGTGGAAGACTTTCAGCGCTTTACAAGAAGTAGTTAGGGCAATAGTGGTTTTAGCATTGATACAAATTAATTGCTTACAATTTTTGTTGTTATTGAAATTTATATATAAATACAAAGACCCTGATAAATAGTCAAAATTTGTTTCCTCAGCTGAAGAATCGTCTAGTTTGACAATATAGGCCCTGAAAATTAAATAAGCTAAGAAATAATCTAAGATCTAAGCAGTAAAAATAGGTTCCTATAAATCTAGAAAACAAAAATGAAAAAATTACGATTGCAAAGAAGCCAAATAGTCCTAGACACAAAACCTATAATACCTTTTTTATTTCCTGACAATTTGGGACAATTTTTCGATGAATACCAGTATTCATTACAATTACAGATTGTCTCTGTATACAGAATGTTTCTTTCAATGTGTGTTAGTGTTTCCTTATTACCAAAACATTTATTCTAAACATCTTTTATATGTAAGTTGGTGAATTTACATTTCTCGTATTTAAGAAATACGTCACAGACCATATTTTACAAAATCATAATTGTTTAATTGTCTGGTATTGGTGTTTGTTTCAGCAGCGAATAATAAGCTCAATAGACATGGAAAAATTGTTTTTTTTTATTATAGATTAGCTGGATCTGCAAACAAAATGCAATACACGGCTTTGGTACAAGAACAACTTATAATTAGGAGTACATTAATTTTTGAGAGAGGATTAAGTGAGCGTATTCACACCTCTGACTTACAACATTTGGTTTATAATATTACTTAGGGTTAGTTAATCTATAGTAGGTCTTGTGGTAGCTTACGCTTAATCCTTGAGTGTATGTTCTTTTGACCGAGGTTTAATTTAGTTGCACTTGAGAACATCACTAATTTTTTAAAGAAGTTACTAGTTAGTTTGTGAATGTAGTATGTAATTAGTGGAACACTTAACTCTTGGTGTATTTGGCTGTTGCGTATGAACCAAGAGCAGTTAATTGCAAGACGTAGCACTTTGTCCTGCATGGTTTGAAGTTTCTTCAATCAGGATTTGGTTGAGTTACTCCAAACTGGGCATGCATAAGTTAATATAGGCCGGAGAATTGCCTTATAAATTAATAATGAGCATTCAGATCTAAGATGGGATTTTCAGTTGATCAAAGGGTACAATAGAATGAGTCTTGTGTGGCACTCATTAATTTATTTATTTAGGTGATATCCCCAGTTGAGTTTTGTATGTAAGTAGACTCCTAAGTACTTTACTGCAGCATCTTTTGGGTTCCATGGTACATGATCGTTGTTTAGTCTGATTGTTGGGAGATGGGGGTAACGTTTGAGTGTAAACATCTTTGCTTGCGATTTGGTAGGATTGATTTTTACTTTTCACTTTCGATACCAGTCACATGTTACGTTTACTACGTTTTGTAGTCGTTCTGTTGTTGTTTCAATTGTAGTGCCCTGGGTTAGAATCGCCGTATCGTCGGAAAACATGGCTAGCGTTGAATTGTTTACTGTGGGCAAGATTAAATAAGGTTGGTCCCAAAAGGCTACCCTGAGGGACTCCTGCTTTTGTTGTTTTGATGCTAGAAAGTGTTGCGTTGATTCTTACTCTGAACGTTCTGTTGTCCAGAAAGGAGTTTGTAATTTTTATTATATAAGTTGGGATGCGTAGCTTTATCATTTTGTACAAGAGTCCTTCAAGCCAGACTTTATCAAGGGCTCTTTTCAAATTTAGGAAGATTGCTGCAGTGCACTTCTTTTCTTCAAATCCCTTCTCAATTAATTCTGTTAATCTAATAAGTTGGTGAGCTATTGAGTGTGACCGTCTGAACCCAAACTGGTGAGGCGGAATGATTTAGTTTTCGAGTATAAAGTCTTGCAGGCGAGTGAGTATCACCTTTTCCAGGAGTTTGGCTAAGGTAGATAATAAGCTAATAGGTCGGTAGCTATCAGGGTTGTGCTTGTCTTTTCCAGTTTTGTAAATTAGTAGTACGTTCGCAGTTCGCCAAGATAGTGGAAAGTATCCTAGCCTCATACAGCCATTACATATTGAGGTTAAGTAAGCTACAGCTTTTTTGGATAAGTGTTTTAATATTTCGTTGTTTATCAAATCTGGTCCGGGAGACTTGCGCTTAGGAAGGCGCTGTATGTGTAGCCGGAGTTCTTAAGCAGACACAGGGGTTATTTCAGTAGTCCCCCGCATATGGAAGTCAGCTATCGTGTTTGCTATTTGGGTCGCAAGTAGAGGGTCATGTTCGTCTGCATTTGGCGTAAAGACTTTCTCTAGGTGGGTGGCCAATATTTCTGATTTTTCTTCTTTAGATGAGAAAGTTGTGTTGTTATCTACTAAAGGGTAAATAACATTTGGTTGTCTTAACAGTCTTTTAGTTGCCTTCCACATATTAGAGTCACCAGGATGGATATATTCAAGGTAATTATTGTATCTTATTATTCGAAGGTTATCTAGCTCTTGTTTTACTAAATGATTTAATTTGTTAAGTAACGTTTTGTAGTAGGGTAGTCGTGTTCTTTGTCAGTCTCTTCTGTATCTGTTTTTTGATCTTATAAGTTTTATTATGTAAGCAGGTGTTATGTTGTGCGAAGCAACATTTTTTGTTTCCGTGGTGTTGTAGCTTCTTGTGCGCTTTTTTGTATTGCAGCCGTGTATTGTGTTATTGCTTCATCGATGCACATAGGGAATTGTAGCAGTCCCCTCCAATTTAGTTTTTGGTCTAGCTTTTTTGAAAGGTGTTCCAGTCAGTTATTCCATCAACAAGTTTAGGAGCAGTTGGCTTTGTGTGAGGCATGACAAAGAAGGACATGATTACGGGGAGATGATCCGAGTCTAGTTCATTAGTTACCGTTTGTTGGATTGGTTTTTGAAGATTCTTGTGTAGCACAACGTCTAAGATGTCAGGCTGATGGTCAGCCCTGTAAACATGGTTCGCCATAATGTTGTGTAGCCTTATACCCTCAGGGTTGCTAGTTCGGCATCCCCAGGTGGTGTTTTTTGCGTTTAAATCGCCTAGTAACATCGTAAGCTCTGTATTGTTGAATAATTTATCTATGTCAGAGTCTAATAGACTTTTATTGGGTTGTTTGTACGCAGCGATTAATTTTAGGAGGCGGTTACTGCCCATGTGTACTTGTATGGCTATAGCTTCTAAGTTTTCAATATCAACGTGATGGAGTAGGTGATGTTTTATTTTTTTCTTTACTATGATCGCTACTCCCCCGGAGACCTTATCAGCTACTCTATCTTTTCGGTGCAATGAATATCCTGGGATGTGGAACGCTTCAGTATTAATAAAGTGAGTTTCTGTTACACAAGCGATATCTATGTTATAACGAGTCATAAAATCAATAAAAATGGAGCGTTGTATTTTTAGACCATTGGCATTCCAGTTAGTCAAGGTTAATTTAGTAACTATTTGATGTTTATTTGGGTCCATTAGTTAGCAAGGTAGGAAGTATAGATGATAATAATGGCGTTAGTTTTTCTAAGTGTGGAATGAGTAACTCAACGAGTTTTGTTAATATAGTTGTTACAAGGTCAGTTGTGTTTTGAGATTCTCCCGCTTGGTTGGCTTGAGATGCACATCCTTGTCGTTGACCAGGTGAGGGCGTCTGGTTTACTTGTCTCACCTGCTTAGTTAAGGTTGCTTGTGCAAATGTCTTATTCGGTGTTCTGTAGTTGTTATTAATTTTTGTTTTAACTTAAGGAAGTAACTGCATCCTCTATAGTTTGCGGAGTGCTTTTCCAAACTGTTAACACATTGTGGGTCCTCTCTTGGTTTTTTGGGACAGTTATCATATAGGTGGTTACCTGTGCATTTTACACATCGTGGCAGAGATTGGCAGTAGTGTCGCGTATGACCATATAGTTGACATTTTTTACACTGCGGGATTTCTGAAGATTTTCTTCGTGGCTCAACCTCCATTATGCAATAATTAAGTCTTGTTAAGCTAAAGATTTTCCTACCTTCCTGTGCATTTTCAAGATCCACTGCACATAGGGGAATTGGATATCTATTCTTGTTATACAAGCGCGCGATCTTTCTAATGGGGTATTTTAAGGCTTTTAATTCAGTTTCTATTTATTCTTCCATCAGTGATACAGGTATATTCCGTATAATTACAGAGAGATTATTTGCTTCCGGGTCCTTAAAAGTGTGATAACTTAATTTCATTTCACTCTAGTGTTTTGTCGTACATCGATAATCTTCTATGCTTGTTAGGTTGATCCTTAGTTGATTGTTGTTGTGAACTGTTGAAAATTCAGTTTTGGTTTTATTTTTTAGTTCCTGTAGTATTTCCTGGTAATTAAGTTTATCAGCATTGTGCTGAATATAAATGTGGAATTTTTCTTTTCTTTTCAGCGGGCACTGGTTTCTATTGCATTGATTGCCGCAGCGTGCTTGCCTTGATAGATAATTTTGCCTGCATTTTCTATTTGTTTTTCATTTAAATAGAATTTGTTTTTTGAGATTGAATATTTTGGTTCGAACAAGTACTTTTTATTGGGTTTATATTCCGACGGAGAAATATTGCCAGTGTTTCTTTTATTATCATTAGCGCTCATAATGGTCAGGAACCCCTCCGCATGGGTTCTATTATAGTGAATTTAGTACTTACTACTATTAATTTTTGTAGGAAATGCACTATCACTAGTAACAGCCCCAAGCGGGGATAACACGCGATAGTCGTTGACACTTGTACTTTCGAGCGAGCAGAGACCCAGAAAGTCAAATCGAAACTTGTGAAAAATTGTAAACACAGCTTTGTAACGACAGTGTTTTTAAGTAAACAGATTAAATCAATCTAATTTTGTTTGCTATTTATATAACTTTAAACACTTTTTTTTTAAATTTTGTGGTTGTTAGGCGAAGAGAGTTATTGGATTGTTTTTCTTCTATTCTTCTTTTAATTATTATTTCTCTTATGTTCTCTGTTTTATCGTTTTCCAGTTGCTGTTTGCCTTTTTGACAGCTTCTACTTTTGTTTATTTTTAATTTTCTTACTTTTCCTATCTTCTTTTTATTTATCACCTCATATATTCTTTTTGCCGTTTTGTATTGTCTCATATTTGTCATATGTCCTTATTCTTTAACTTTTCTTCGTACTTATTGTTAGTGTTTCTAATTCTATCGGTTTAGTGGAGATTATTTTATGACTTATTATCTCATTTGTAATTAAGTCATATCCACGAATATTTATCGATAATTTCTAAATTATTATAATTATTAACGAAGTATTTGTAAAAAACTAAAAGATAGCGCAATTCCAGTATTTATTAATAGTTTGACATAAGTGCAAAAGTAACAATATGTAAAAGGCACATTAGAGTTTTTTTTAAAGAACTTATTTAAAATATACTAAAAATATTTGCATGTACTAGTAGAGCTAATATTTCTTAAAAAGATTTCGAAAAGATATTGAAACGTATCATATCTGATAGTATGGGATGCCATATTTCATGGTATAAAGGCGTGCCAAACGTGGTTAACTGAAAGTATCTTAAATTTTATAGCAAAAAAATAAACTTTGGGCGAAATTATTATTCTTGTTGTAAAGTATTTTCATAATTGTTGAAACTATCCAATTATTCGAGCTGCAGATGTAAATTATGTTCGATAGTGATCCACATTTCTGTTAGTAAAAGTTTTTTCGGTTGTTGCAGACCCATTTTTGTGGACGTAGTGCAAGTTTTTATTTTTCCTCTTGGCTAGTAAATCCTATCTCTTTTGCACTACTTATTATTTTTCCATTTAATTTTTTTTTTAGTTACTATTGCTTCTAAATATTAAAATTTGCTTATTTGTTTTAACATTGTTTCTTCTAATTGCATACGTATGTGTATGGTTATGTGTTAGCGATAACAAAAACAAAAAAATAAATAAAACCTATAAATATATGATAGCACTTTGGACAAAAAACGTTATCAAGATTAATAACAAAAAAATTGAAAACAATAACTATAAGCAATGTGAGGAAAACTCACTTATGTTTTTTTATTTGGAACTTGATTAACTAAACATAAATTTGCTAATTTGATATTGTTACCTTAAATTATTTGTTTTTGTTATTGTTTCTGTTTAAGAGTTTCATTCTCTGTTTACTTACGCCATTTTGTTAATTAATCTAAATTATTTGTGCTTTATGTTTATTTTGTTATTATATTTTAAATTTTTATTTTCTGAATTATTTTTTTACTGTTGTTTTATATTTGAAATAAGTAAAATATTTACTTCCAACATATGCATTGTTGATTCATATTATTTGTATTATGTTAGTTTTACTGTAAAGCAGCCCTGTACTATTATTTCACAAACCAGCTCCACCTTTTTAAATTTACATTAAACATTTTTAAGTCTTTGCAAAATAGAACAATCTACAAACTTTAAGTGACATAAATATTTCACCTAATTTTCTTCTCTAGTATTGCATTTATATTTATATTTTTGAGACCTGCATTCAATAAAGCTAACTAAACTATTATTTAATGAAATTGTATCACAAGAAATAATGAAAATTAAAAATAGATTCGTTTATTAGTATAAGATAAATAAACGATTATATTTACAAAATGTTTGTTATTTTATAGAAAGATAGTTTGATTATCCTCTGAAGGAAAGAAAATAACACAATTGCCGCTCTGGCAATTCGATAAGTGTCTCAGCTATAAAACACGCATTTACTGCAAGGTCGCTATCCTGTATGTACATTTAGTTTTTAACTTCTTATTAACAATATTAATAATACTGAACATAAGTAAGTCAATCGCTTAGCCATGTTTCAAGCGGCAAACGGCTGCGGTCTAAGTCTGGCGGGTGCATCAGGCTAAACTACCCTAGAAAACTACGGATTTACTTTTAACTTACCTAGTACTCAAGGATATCAATTTCCATTACAACAAAGTCACTGCAGTATCCAACCAAATTCAAACATTAATACTGCCTTCCTATGTAATAAATCCTTATGCAGCCTTTCCGCCAGACTATGCAAAATAGCTGTTATCAACACGATGATACGGATACAAACGAGAATTACCAGTCTAGCAAATAGTTCAATTTAGTGAACGAAAGCACATAAGATAAATCATCAAAATAAAACATAAATGGCAAATATCAGAAAAAGAAAAAGCAACCACTCGTAACTGCAACATTTCCAGACAAGCGTATCGAATAGATACGAGGCCTTAGTACAAAACAGCAACACAAACAATTAACAAACGCCTAATAATCAATTATCAAAAATTGTAAAATCTTGGCCAATCTATATCTATGGAGTAAATAATTACAACGAGACGATTAGCAGCATAAACAATATACTAGAAAAGAACAATGTTATACAGCAACGATAGCAAAAATCAATACGGTTACGATAGATCCGTACGGAAAACTTACTAAACATCTTAAAGATGAAAACTTAATTTATCATACCTACTAGCTAAAACAAGAGAGAGTACATGGGGTGGCTATCCGAAATCTCCATCACATTATATCAACGGAAGAAATCATTAAAGAACTGGGCGAGTTCGGTCACACAGTACGTAATATTATTAATATACTAAAAAATAACCACTACCGATGTTTTTGGTTGATTTAGAAACTAAGGAAAACAATAGAACAATATTTGATGTAAAACATATTAGTAACATAATTGTCTCAGTAGAACCAGCCAGGCAAACAAATACTATATCACAGTTCATTCATTGCCAAGACTACGGCTACACAAAAACTTATTGTATCACACCCTTTGGATGTGTAAAATGTAGTGGAGGACATGCAATTTCCACATGCAAGAAATCCTCGAACACTCCAGCCAAATGCATTCTATGTTGTGGAAGGCACTCGGCTAACTGTAAAGGATGTTTGATATGGCAGACATACAAAGAGCCAGAAACATACCATTTAAGAGATTTACAAATAAAATTCCTCCACGACAAGCCCCATTAAATGTAAGAAATTTCCCACCGATTAAACGACAGACGCACAACACAAATCAAGAAGTCACAAATATTACACAAAACCGATCAACCTATTCACAAGCAACTAAAGGAAGACAAAACTCTTTCTAACTTCCTCATGTTGTTTAAATTAATGTTCGCCCAACTCATCAGCCAAAATAGCATGGTTCTAAAGATGCTCTCGATTATAATAAACAAACTAGCTTAAACTTCTTAACACGTTGGGCTTTGGAACGCCAACGGCGTTTCAAATTATATTCCCAAAATAATAGTCTTCTTACAAACGCAAGATATTGATATCTTACTTGTATCCGAAACCCACGCTACACTTAGAACAGTAACAAAAATCCCACGCTATACTCTATACCTTTGCAACTATTCAGACGACACGGCTCACGGTATATCGGCTGTAATTGTTAAAATTACAATTGTTCATTATGAATGAGAATCTCATTAGACTAATAAAATACAAAATTTTAACATTAAAGTTCAAGTTCTTTCTTATCCACCCAGCCATGCTATTTTCACTGAGAAATATGAAGGCTTTCTACGATCTCTCAAAACTAAGTTTATCATTTGAGGAGGCTACAACTCCAAAAATATTGCTTGGGGATCGATTAACTACCCCAAAGGACGTAATTTCCTGTGTACGATGCAAAATCCTAATTGCAGTTATCTGTCAAACGGAGAGCCCAGATATTGGCTCATCGATGCAAATAAATTGTCAAATCTAATCGAGTTTGCTGTAACTTGTATAGTAGCAAATACTAGCCCCGAACTGAATCTAATTATGATTTGTCTACTGATCATACCCTGGTTATTATTATCCTAAGCATAACAATCGTTAGCAAAAAACTCCTCTCAAAACTCTGCACCAAACACACCAATTGAGATTATTTTTGAAGTCTACTGGAAAATGAAATTAACCCTTCTATACGAATCAAAGGCGCTCAAGAATTTGACGAAGCAACCCAACATTTAACAACAACGATACAAAATGCTACCTGGCAAACTAGAGCTAATACAATAACCAACAATTTGAAACCTTACCAACATTCCCCGTTATATACGAGACATTGTTGCTAAAAGTGCAGAGTATGGAATAAGTGGCAACAAACTAAAAACAAACATGATAAAACCTCATACAATAGACTTACCCACTAGCTTCATAACGCACTAATGGACGCACGGAATGACACATTCAAAGAATACATCATGCAACTTTCACCAGATGACCAAACTATGTGGAAAGCAACACAAAAATTTAAATGGTCGATAGTTATGATACCCTCAATCAAAAAGCTCTACGGCTTGAAGCTATCTTCGCCGAGCATCTCGCTACCGTTTTCACAACACCGCAGCCCCGAGGTACTCATGATGATACTGAAATTGAATCGTTTCTCACAGCACCATGTCATATGATACTACCAGTTAAACCTTTTTCGTCAGCCGAATTACGCAAACAAATTAAACTTACCAATATTCGAAACGCTCATGGATATAAACTAATAGTTGATAAAGTGTTACAAAGTCTTCCTCGTAAAACTGTAGTGTTGCTTTCCATCATTTATAATAGCATTCTACAATTAACCTACTTTCCTACTCGTTGAAAATACGCCCAGATCATCATGATTGCTAAGCCTGGTAAACCACCCCCACAACCTTCCTTCTGTAGACCAATCAGTCTCCGGCCCTTACTGTTTCACATTTTCGAAAATTTGCTTCTCAAAAAAATTCAAGCAACTGTAGACCTTGATAGTATAACCACATCCTATCAATTCGGCTTACGACAACATCATTCGACAACTCACCAAAGCCATAAGATTGTTACTCATACCACGTAGAGTTCAGAAACAAAACACGTATATACAGCCGCATTTTTAGACATTAAACATGCTTTCGAAGGTATGGCATGAGAGCTTGCTAGACAAAATTAAACTACACTTTCCAAGCCAGTTGTGCCATAGGGAAGTGTACTTGGTCCGTTACTCTATTTACTCTGCACATCAGACACCAACTACAGCCAATACCCAATAGTCCTTCGCTGATGACATGACGATCCTCTCAGCTAACGAAAGACCAGAAACAGCGGCAGCTCATTTACAAGCCCTCTGCAAGATGGGTTTCACAAATGGCGAAAGCAAATGGACTAAATGGATTAAAGAAGTGAACTGACTTGTCGGCAGACGATCCCAACTATTTTTTTCTAACAAATTGCTCTTATATAAAGTTATTAAATCTATTTGAACATTTGGGATCCAACAGTAGGGCTGCACAAAAGCCTCCCATACTCAAAGATGTAAATCAAAAATTCTTAAATCAATAACGAATGCTCCGTGGTGTTACAAATAAAATTCTACACAAACGATCTGGGAATACCATATGTAACCAACGAAATCTAGCGACTTACGAAACAATATATTAACAAGTTGCCAGGACATGCAAATCATCTCATTGATTAGCTCAGCAACCAGCCGACCGCCCCACGTTCAACTGAAAAGACAATGGCCACAAGACCTTGTAACCAGCCAGGAGTAGTGTAAAATCATGAGGAAGTTGACATTGGCCGGACCACTTTATGTCACTTAAATCACATAACATTTACTTATTACTTGTAACTGAATAAATTATAAATAAGCAGATCCAATAAAAAATAACTCTGACTAGAGGTGATCTGCAACTGATAGTTTTCCTTACCATAATACCTATAGTTCGCGTTATATGTCTCGTACAAATCTAGTCTTCTTGCTTCGTTTCTCCACGTCCACTCTATACACATACTCGAGTACCGTTTTGGCTTAAACAAAATCTATATTAATCAGAAAAGACAATTATATGCCACTCGTGTCTACAGATGTCTAACGATATAACCAAATCTCGGACAGGCATAAGCATATGTTTAATTTAATATGAAATTTTCATGCAATGTAATTTTGTTATTTAATTTAATAAGCAGTGTTGTATTACGTATAGTCTACAATATGATTAAGATTTTTATGATTAAACATCCCTTTATAATTAATCTAATCTATTAGTAATGTATATTTTTTGCTTGTTTTGTTGCTAAATAGTAAAGTGAATTTTATGCAATCTTACTGTACACCAAAATTGTTTTTAATAATAATGGTAAGGCTCTAAAGTCCCGCGTAGAAGTACGGCTTGCGAACTGAAAGGTTAAGGTTCTCATGTGTTTGCCACTGTGCCTGCTCGTCGCGCACTATCTCTGATGCGGGGCGATGGCAAGTACCGCGCCTTAGACGACCTCATTATTACCACTCAACTATTTTTGGTGACTGAGTAGGCCACCCGCCAGGCATCGGAGAGCTTCGGGAATAAACCCGGGTCCGTCCGCACCGCAGCCCGCACCTCAACTACGAGATCACGCTGGAATAAATTGTTTTTATTTATGAATAAATAAAGAATCATCTATGAAATTGTTAGTTAATAATTTTGTTTTAGTTTTGCATATAGGATGATTTAAAATAATTAGATAATAAAATTGAAGATTTGGAGAGCCAATTCGTAAATATTATATTATTTTTTAAGTAAAGTTTTTAAAAGAAGGATGATTTATATAGTTGAACCCTCAAACAGCTTGTGCAAGATTAATCTTCTTAAAACTTTTCAAAAAAGATTATAGTTGTATGAGTTGTATAAACCAATCCATTTTTTTTTAAACATAATTATTGTACAAGGATAGAAATTAAGTTTATTACGTGCATGCTTTTATTACTAGATCCTTAACGATTTTTCATCAATAAAAATATTGTAATAATTTCTTTGTAATAGGAAAAAAAACCTCTTGGTAAAATACGTTTAGAATTCGACTATAATTGTTGCTAAAATTTATAAAAATTGCAAGAAAACAACTTTGTTAAAGACAGTATATTATTTTTTTGCAATTACAGGATAGGTAAGACATACGTCATTTAAAACTTTGCATTTATTCAGCTGCTATACGTACTATGTAATTTAAATTGTGTATTTTGATATTTGTTTTTATTTGAAATATATAAAATTGAAAAATATTGTTACGTAAAATTAATTAAAAGTACTAAGAAACATTTTTAAAATTAAAATCTTGTTGCATTTATTTAAAACTTGTTGGAAGGTCTACTAAAGTATTTTTTTTATAAATTAATAATAAAATCATGGAAATCAACGTACTTATTGTAAAAGTTTACATTCTTTTATTTTACTTTTATTTTATTCTTTTTTACATTATTTGAGATTGTTTTATGTATTTTTTAATGTTACGCTTTTGTGGTTTTTTTTTGGTTTTAGGCTAATTTCTACTTGAAACAAATGTAGAAAGCTTATATCGGGCGTTTCACGTCAACTCTCCTAGCGTAGCGCGCGAGCACCAAAACACTCACTTTTTAGCTCGCGATTGCGGCATTGTAATGCACTTTAAAAAAATAATCAAAACATAGGATCGATGTATTTTTTCCTCAGCTTTCTGATAATGTAATCGGTTTTTCGAAAAAATGTCAACTTAACCCCGAAAAAACACAAAACTTGTTTTTTCTCAAGGAAGGGCATTTTTAATATTTTTTTAAATAGCACCAATCGAAAGAGTAGGATTTTTTACATCGGTATAGGAATTTTCAGAATACTGTTTTTCGATTTTTTTGGAATATTAAGCGACAAAGTTAATGCCGCGCGGCTTCCCGGCCGCGCCGTCGTGACGCTCGACCTGACCTGGCCTGGCTCGACGCCGCGCACTTGACGTTTTTGTTATTGTAAATGATTTTTATTACTAATATATTTAACCAAATTAAAATGTTTATTTACTTATTTACATATTTACATTTATAAGGAACATAACAATAACAATTCATTATTTGTTTTTCTTTCCACTCCCAGCTAAAACGCAATTCGATGGCCTTAACAGCGTAAATCTTGTAAATATGGTTTATAATTTTTTAAAAAAGGTTTTTTTTAAAAAAACAGTCTATTAATGATACGTTACAGCTTGTCAATCTTGAAACATTTGAAATAGTAATGAATACAAAAATAGTATTTAGTAATAGTATTAGTAGACACCCCAAGGTCTACAAATATTTTTTGTGAGCTTTTTAATTTTGTTTTATAAACATCTAGTGCATCTCTAAAAAAATTGATGATTATAAGTTACCACCATTATTTAATATTGCTTTTTGTTTCTTCGACGGTTGTCTAAAAGTTGAATGTCTTACGTTTAATCAAATTTTCTGCCAGAGCCATCAAGAAATCCAATGCTAAATACCAAGACTTACTTTGTCTTTTTCTATCTAGTAATTTATACACAAGAACTCAGCTTAGCTTTTCTTTAGCTTGTCTAGACTTTTCAATATATTTTTTCAATGTACTAATGCAAGTTTTTGGTACTTCATATGGTAATCTTTTTATTAACTTTACTTATTTAAAGAATCTATCGAAATGGATAACAACATTTGGTTTTCTTATGGAAGAGTATGTATTAATCTTTTTCCTATATTTCTATTCATTTATAATTTATTCCTTCCGGCTCTAACGCCCCGCGTAAGAGCACGGTCTGCAAACTGAGAGGTTAAGGCTCTCAGACGTTCGCTCTCTCTGCCCGGTCGTCGCGCATTATCTCTGATGCGGGGCGATGTGGCAAGCTATGCGGTTTAAACGACCGTCATTATTACCCCTTGTTCAAGTGAACGCAGGCACTCAATTATTTTTAGAGACTGAGTAGGCCACCCGCTAGGCTTCAGAAATCAACCGGAATTGAATCCGGGTCCGTCCGCATCGCAGTCTGCGCCTCAACCACTGGATCACTCTGGCGCCTTTCGCTGTATACATTTAGATAATATACCATACATAATCAATCACAGGGTTGTTACTAGCCAATAATGTAATATCATTCTTAATAGATTTTAGTGACAAATATTATTTCAAGTTTGACCTGCTCTTGAATTAGGCTATGTTTTCATTTGTCGATTACTAAACTAAATTTGTACTACTTATCCAAGATGATTCAACCAGTAGTAATTCAGGTTTGGTAGCACATTTAAGCTATTATTAACACTAATTACCGCTATAATTTCAGAAGTTAGTCAATTTAATTTTTTTTTAAATATCACACTGCAGTGGGGTATAAAATTATTCAAAATAATTGGACATTGAACAAATTTAGATCTTCAGCATTACTATTTTGGTGAGGACGAGTATCGTTTTTGGTTGAGCTAAACTTTTTATTAATTTTCTGAAAATGAGCTAAAATTAGAAGTTTTTCGACTCATCAAAAAAAATAATAAAATTTTAAGGTATGAGAGCTTAAGTGACCTTGAAGATAAATTCAATTGGTTTTATATTTTTAAATTGTAAGATACACTACTACAAATGTATTATAAAGTTACACAAAATAAATAAATAAGTTATAATTTTCTTAATGAACATTTGAAAAACATCGGTAAATAATCAGCATATGGTGTGGAGCTTAAAATATTAGGTTATTATTAGTGTGGCGGCCTTTTTGCCCTTGAACCTCTTGTGTATCGTGGCGGCGCATGCTGGTGGCTTTGATATCTGCCGCCACGTTTTGCTATCGCACACAAAACGGCATATGGGCTTTTGCTCAGCCGGCGAGTCTGCATACGCCGTCGGCGGCATCCTTTGAGACGAAAAGTGCTGTCGAATTAAGATGATGAATTAAAATGATCTACCGCTAAGCCAGGCGCAAAGCCCGGCGACATACTTGCACCGCATCGCAGCCAGTGCGGCCGCATTTAACCAACCCGCAATATATACTCGCACCGCAACACGTCCAGTGCGGTCGTGCTTAATCAACCCGCAATATATATTCAAACCGCATCGCGGCCTGTGCGGCCGTATTTAACTAACCCGCAAATAACTACCCCGCAAGATATACTCGACCCGCATCGCGACCAGTGCGGCCGTATTTAACCAACCCGCAGATAACTACCCCGCAAGATATACTCGACCCGCATTGCGGCCAGTGCGGCCGCATTTAATCAACCAGCAAAAAATACTCACACCGCATCGCGTCCAGTACGGCCGCATTTAACCAACCCGCAATAAATACTCGCATCGCAACGCGGCCAGCGCGGTCTCATTTAACAAACCCGCAGATAACTACACCGCAAGACATACTCGATCCGCATCGCATCTCGGCCAGTGCGGTCGTGTTCCAGGCACGAAGACATCGCAACAAGGTGGCCATCGCCGCCGAAGCCGAAGCCGATTACAGGTGAGCGATTTGGCTTTACTTATCGGTTCATATCGGTAGCCGCCCCCATCCGCTTTCGCGCCGGCCGTTTAAGGGACGATTTGGGCTTCAGCGTTTTACTTTTCAAAACGGGCCGTACTTAGTTCCCCACACCGCACCACGAGGGCACGGCTATTTACACGCCTTCCTCTCCAATTATATTTTGCTTGTAAACACAAGACTGAACTAATATTTATATGTGTATATTTAGAGCGTACATTCCAACATTATAAATAAAATTTCTTTTGAAATTGAGCAGTTACCGTGCTCTAATTCTTAATAGGTTAGAAAATAAAGTTTTAAAAGGAAGGCGTTTTTTGGTATGGGAGAGGGGAGTAATGTAACAGAAATCTATAGAAAATTTTTGAAGGCATGCAATAGATAGTATTGCTACAAAAATCTATCTAAAGAACATTTGAGAGATGGTACCCAAAATTTTTAACATTGAAATCTTGCTCGAATGAAGTATGGAATAGAACTCCAAGTTTTTTTCTCTTTAAAATGACAAGAAAGGCTAAGAGCAAAATTTTACGGTAGAAGAGATTCAAGATTTATCTTAGAACGTACTAAAGAAAAAAATGTCGACAAGAATAGCTTACATCATTGATTTAGATAATCGCATCTGGAGAAGGTATTTCAATACAAAAAGCTATTATTTGAAGAAAAAATATTTTATTTAAATTTAATTTCAGAAATATTTCAGTAGCATCTCGTACATGTTAACTATAAACCGCGCGGCTTTATCATTTTTACAATATTTACACTTATTTTGCACACTATAGCAAGAAGCTTTTAAGGTAAATGAAAAACATATTCGAAAGTTTGAGAACTTATCCGACAATTATCCGATAATTTTAAGACTTACCGTTTTTCATCGGCAAACCAGACGCCACCATGTAGGAGTCCCCAATGGTCTCTATCTTGTAGACGTCGTAGCACTCGATGCGGGCATCGAACAGCTTGTAGATTTTGTTAAGGAATGTAACCACCTCAAAACGACCTTAATGAGCACCTTATCGAGATAATCAGCTTTGCCCTACCTCTAACGGAGTGCTGACCGCGGCAATCTCGGTAAAGCCGACTATGTCGCTGAAGTACACCGTCACGCTGGAATAAAATTCGGCCGGCACCTGCAAAGTGGATGCGTGAACGGAGAGCTAATCTTTTGTGCCGTTTCACCTGTTTTGTCTGCTTCAGTTGCGCGGCAACGCTCGGCGGCAGCATTTGCAGCAACAGCGAGTCGCTCTTCTTTTTCTCCTTTTTCAGCTCCTTCGCTTTCATGGCCAAATTCGCGGCGTAAAGCTGAGAACGATTATAAAACGTTTCAGACCCACTTTATGAAAAAATTTAAAATTATAACTGCAGCTTATTGCTAAGCAAGATTTTACTCAATAAATAAGTTACCATTAAAACGATAATTGTAAAGTAATCTCAAATTTCTATAAAAAGCCCATAAAGACATAAGCAATGAATAGATATTAAATGATAAACTTTGAGCAACAGTGATCTTAATTATGTGCCTACAAAATTGTTTAAATCAATAGTAAGAACATCCAGTACGTTTACTTTGGTTAGTTAACCTGTATGGTTGCAACAGCGTTTCGGACCAGCCAGATGATGATGGGAGACACGGCTAGAACCACCACGAGGATGGCAATGCCTATGGCTTCCTTTTTGGCGGCGTCGCGAAGGTCCTGACTTACGTAATCCCTGAAAATATTATTATTAAGCTTTGAAACAGCGAACCAAACAGAAGAGGTTGACAAACAGAGTAAAAACAAATTTTCGATAATCGATAGAGAAGCCTCACTTAATAACATATCGGAGTTCTTTCTGCAGCTTTCGCAGCTCCTCAGTGTATGTAGCGACGGAGTCAAAGTAGTCTATCGCTTCGGTGATGTTGGGGGCTCTTTTGATGTTCTGGACGACAATGTCGCATCTGCAATGTAAATCCGACGTTTTCAGAGTAATTTTTGGTGAATTATCTAAGAGGTCTTTGGTCGTACTTGTGCTTAATAGAGCCGTAGTTCTTCATCGCGTTGGTGAGCTTTTTGTAGACGTTTTTAAGGTACGGCACGTAATTTAGCGACCCGTTCAGCAAGTCCTTTGCAATGGCATCGTGGCGCACGTAGTTGATGTAGTTGCTGCCGCGGAGCACCCCTCTGCCGAAGTAATTGACCCCGTAAACGCTGGATATGCCTGTACTCTCGATGCTGCGGAGCAAGCTTTTGAATGCTACTAGATATCTAAACACAAAGCGAATATTTTTTTTAACAAGATATGGCTTATATAGTAATTAATACACTAAAAAGTTATTAAGGTAACGTCTTATAAACTAAGTGATAAGTGATAAGTCTACAAAAAAAATAAAGCCATCAGTTTAGAAAATTTATTGTTCTTTTTGGAATTTGATCAGAAGCGAGTTAAATGTTTTTCTATAGTTTTTTTTAGTGAACTGTATAAGCCTTATGGGGTAAACCTAGTATTATATATTTTTCTTTCTTTGAAAGTCTTACAGTTATAATTAAGTTTTTATTGAAGAAAGTGCATCCCTTAATAACATGAACCCGCAATTAATAAATTTCTTGAAACATGTTTTTTCTAATTTTAACTATAGATTATTCCTGCCAAATATCTTTAATAAGTGAATAGATAGAGAATATCACTCTGTTTAAAGAAACAATTCAGAAAAATAAACATGGAAATAAATATAGAATAAACTAAAACTATGATTATTGCCAAGACCAGACCCTCAACACAATATCAATATAGAAGGACAAACACTAGAACAAGTAACAAATTTCAAATATTTAGGTACAATAATAGATAACAAGGGAGAAATAGATAATGAAGTAATGGAAAGATTAGGTAAGGCGGGGAAAATATTTAACACACTGAAAAACACGTTCCCCAAGAAAAAAGAAATCCCGGAACAAATAAAATAGGAAGTATACAAAAAAGTAGTAAGGCCTTCTAATCTATGGCAGCGAATCCTGGACGATCAACAGAAGAAACGAGAGTAAAATTAGAGCAATGGAGATGAGTTATTTGAGGAAAATTAAAGGAATAACAAGACTGGACAGAGTAGAAATGAAAATATAATGGAACAACTGAAAGTGAAACGTATATTGACACTGGTAGAAGAGAGGCAATTAGGTTGGACGAGACATCTGCTCCGAATGGATGGTAATAGGATAGCGAAGATAGTATACGAAGCAAGAACAAAGGAGAAGAACGCAGTAGGTAGACCAACAAGGAAGTGGGAAGAACAGGTAAAATTAGCAGCGGAAAATAGGAACATACAATGGAGAGAAGTAAGGAACCTGACAAGAGATAGAAAGGCTTGGAATAAATTAATTAAGAAATGGTAATTAAGTTTAATAAGTTTTATAAATTATATTAGATATTATATTATAAGTACTGTAAACTGGGTTACAATCCGACACCTAACGGTATAAGTATTTTTAGTTTAAATAAATAAATGTTTAAAGAAATTAAATTGCTATAGGAGTCAAAAGATGAAATGTCACAACTTAGAATGTTACAACAAACCCAGATACTGTCATTTTTTTTTTTATAGAAGAAAGGAAATGCCCAACGTACGCCCTGCTACTCAAAAATAATTCAAAGGGCAATGTGGGACATGCATCCTCTAAAACCCCTTCTCTGTTCCTCAGGAATTCCACGTACCTCGGATACGCTCCGTCCATCGAAACATCAAACTACAACGGGAAAATCCGTCTAACACCACACCGGCCGGCTCGGGTCACCTTCGGCTCCCCTTCCCCGTCTAACCCTGTGTTCCTTTAAGGAAGTGCGACCCTTAATAACATTTTGAAACACCTTCAACGACACCCAACTCGATACACTTCCATAATTTGAGTTTTGAACCTTTTTTATAAGTATAAATTTTGGACCCCTAGTTTACCCTCTCGGAGGGGTCGGATTAAAATGTGTTGAAATAAGGGTTCTCTTGTTTTAAATATGGATTGTTTCTGCCAAATATCAAAGGTCTATCTTTACTGGTTTCGGAGTAAAAGAGTGCCCCCCCTCCCAAAATTTCGGACCCTCAATTTAGCCCCGTTAAGTGGCTCAATCAAAATTTCCTGAAATAAGGGTTCTTTAATTTTAAATAAAGATTATTTATGCCAAATACACGGGTCTTTTCAATTTGACCGAAGATGATTTCTGCCAAGTTTCACATTTCTAACTCTAGCCGTCTTCGAAAAAGCCTAAAATTTTGGATCTCCATTAGACTCCCTCTGGTCCTTTCTTAGTCCCTACGTCATACAGAAAATAAAACCCTAAAGTTTCTAGGTTCGGCGGTTTAGCCTGGGGGTTGATGAATCATCAGTCAGTCAGTCAGTGATTGAGGGCTTTCTCTTTTATACGTATAGATAAATCTATGGCCTACTTTATAAACAATTTGTAATTTTACCAATAGCCATTGGTTTATTTAGCAGATTTTCATTACGTATGCGCGAAAGGTCGTTGTTAATTCTGATCGTATACGGGATTCTGTCTTCTTTGTACATAATACTTATACGACCAATTTCAAATAACACTGTTCAACAGTGAATTTTTTACGCAGATGAAAATATCCGTTCTTTATAGATTTCGGGTCGCTAAACACATAAATTACACTTGAAATTGTTCTCTGGCTCAGGTTTTACTGTTTACATTTTACATATAACGATATGGGAATACCATAGTACAAATAACAGTTAACAAAGTTTCTTTTATACACGCCGTATTTTTGCTAGTCGTTTGTGGGAAACGTCAGAATCATCGCTCTGGATCAACCAGCAGAAATCTGCAAACATTTGAACTGGCCATTTTCCTTTGTAATGATGTGCAAAAATGTCCTGATGAAATTGCTTCTCTTTTTCGTTACTGAAAGCGTTACAATTCGCTGGGAAGACATCAGTATATGAATGCAGTCAGTGCATTTTTAGTTGCATCCAATTTTCTCGTAGGTAGGTATATGCTCTTTCACTAAGACTGTAATTTTCACCACAAACGTTGCTGTGTACTAACATTCCCTTCTTTGAGAAAAAACACGTTTTTTGTTTTTTTAAGGTTGACAATTTTTTCGAAAAATCGATTACACTATCGGAAAGCTGAGAAAAAATACAACGATTTTATGTTTTCATTATTTTTTTAAAGCGCATTACAATGCCGCAATCATGAGCTGAAAAGTGAGTGTTTTTGCGCTCGCGCGCCACGCTAGGAGAGTTGACGTGAAACGCCCCGTATAACAACAGTACTTTGTGTACTCGTCTTGTAGACTGAACTCAATTGCTATCATTTTGAAATCACCACATACTAATCACTTATGCTGATTGTAATTTATAAGATTCAGAAGGCGTTGATACATGGGATAACTTTCTTTACCTAGGGCTGCATAAGCAACAAAAAAATTCGAAAAATAATGCCAGAACCCATATCAGTCTTACCATAGGTTTTTTGGGTCGCTGAATCCAAATCCGAGGTTAGTTTTGCTCCATCAGGATTTTTCATAACCTTAAAAATTAAGCCCAAAAACCCCATAACTCGGGAAATCATTAATCGGTACAAAATCTGTACGATGCCTGAACAACGTCATTTATTTTTTTCCATTTGCTTGGAGATAGATACAATCCACAAACATAACAAAAACTGTCTAGTTTACTGGTGTCTTGTAGTTTTGGATTTCGTAGAGGTCAAAGAACCCACCTCTACGAAGCTGCGGTTACAGGATGACGACGCCTGGGGGGCCGCTTGCTCGCCCCGACTAGCCGCCGATACTGAGGAATTTCCCCTCTGCATCGTAAACTTTTTCCGCACGTTTGCCATGACGGCATGAACGCTGTTATCCAGGGTCTCTGCCGGATCACAAATTAACTTTGTTACCCACCGTCAACCACGTGGAGGTGCCCTGGATTGCAAGTACACGGAAAAGTTCTTAAGAGAACACATAATCTACATCACGTACCTAAAAAATGTATCTCTGTTGCTGGTCGGCTTTTAAGGTTATGGGGTCATGGGATTATAAGGTTTTTGAGTTCGCAAAGTTGTGGGATTACGGGGTTAAGGGGTTGTGAAGTTTCTGGGATTGAAATGCCCGGGGATTAATAATTATTCGAGTTATGGGGTTTTTAGGGCTTAATTTTTAAGATTATGAAAAATTCTAACGCGATGGAAGAAAATTGACCTTGGATTTGGATTCAGCGACCCCAAAAACGTACAGTAAAAATGGTCTGGGTTCTGGCACTATTTTTCAATTACATTTCAATACACGATACTTCTAATCTCCGCATTGGTTGCGAAGTATTGCTGCGATTGCGTTGCCAACATCCTTTAATTCCTCAAGTCCGCGGTCTACGTTGAAAGACGTCAACATTCAGACGCCCCTATAGAAATAAATCGCAAGGCGACAGGTCTGGTATCCTAGGCGACTCTGGGATATCACCATGTGAATATATGGCTATACATTCTATTTTTGGAATTCTAGCCGCTCGTTTGAGCTCTTCAGACTTGTTATCTTCGCATTGAAGTTTGTCACTCTTCAGTGCCTTCTCGCCTTGCTTCGTGTAGGTTGATGTGTTGTTTTCTGTAATTCTTTCCATTCCTTCTGCTTTTGAATCTTTTTTTTCACTCCAGTTATCCTCATTTTTTTATGTTGTAACCTGATCTTTCCAACTGAGTTTAGGTTTTCCTCGATGTCCGGTGGGTCCCATTTCATAATTTTCTTTATTATCTATTCATTTCCTTTTCTCTATTTGTGTCCATACTATTTTATTCTCTTGGCTTTTACTATTCTTGTTATGATCTTATTTTCTAATATTTAATTTAATTCGTAATTCATGAGCCGTTTATTTTCTTGGGTTCCATTATCTTCTATTATTCGTTTAAAGTAACGATCCTCCAGATAGGATTTCAATATGGTAAAATATCGTAGTGGTAGTGTTCTTTTGATTTTGAACAAAACTCTAGGATGCCACACCTTATCGAATGCCTGTTTCACGTCCAAAAAGACAGCGGTGCGATAATCTCGGTTTTCCATTGATTTGTTAATGATGTTTGTTAAGCGGTGACATTGTTGTGTAGTCGAATGAGCTTGGCGAAAACCAAATTGGTGATCGGGGATCTATGCCTGCTGATTTAGCTCTTGATTAATTCGATTGAGGAGGAGTCTTTCGAGGAGCTTAGATATTGTTGGCAGAAGACTTATTGGTCGATAAGATGAGACCTCAGTCAAATTTTTCCCAGGTTTGGGTATCATAATGATTTGTGCAATTTTAGGAGATTTTGGCCAATAATTAAGCCTAAGAATCGCATTAAAGATATATAAAATCTTGAGTATTTCTTTTCTGTGAAGTTCATGTAGCATTTTGCCAGTTATCCCGTCTATCCCTGGGGCTTTCCTTGGATTCAGTTTCTTAATTGCCTCTTGTTTTTCTTTTGGAGTGAAGAGTTTTACTCGGTCTTGTGTTAGCAACGGCGTGGAAAGTTCATCATCCACTTCTTGTACTCGATCATTGTTGTGAGAAGTGAATACTTCCGTAAGATGTTCCGCAAATAAGTTCGCCTTTTCCTTGTCACTTTTTGCCCACGGGCCTGGAGGTGCTGTATTTTTCCGAATAGGAGAGGAAGTGTCTTTTGGTTTTCTCTTTGCTTTTATTGGCTTCCAGATAGAGTTGTCGTATCTTGAAAGATTGGTAACATCATTTTCCACAGAGGAGTTTCTGATGTCTTGGAGTTTTAATTTTAAGATGTTGCTAATTGTTTTGTATTCTCTTCTATTATCTATATTACGTGTACGCTGCCAAATCGACCTGGTTCTTCTTTTCTTTGCCACCAACTGCTTTATTTCAAGAGGTATATTGTTTGTTTTAAGTTTTTGGACAGTTGTTGGCGTAGTAGTTTTTGCAGCATGTTGGAGAGTGTCGATTAGGTTACTGCAAGCCTCTTCAATGTCGTTTGGTTCCTGTAATTTTACTGAAAGCTTGATTGTATTTTGGAGTGTTTGAAGAAAAATTTCCCAGTCTGTGTGCATGTTGTGGAGTCTGGGTGTTAACTTTTTAGAGATTACTGTTGTGCTTATTGTTGCAATAATTGGGCTATGGTCAGAGGATAAATCATAATTTGATGTTATGTCTATATAATTTGGGGAGATACCATTCGTTTCAAAAAAGTCCAGAAGATCTGGAACCTTGTTAACATCAGTAGGCCAGTAAGTTGGGGAGCCAGTTAAGATGAGAGAATAGTTATTATCATGCAATACCTGTGCCATTTCTCTGCCTTTGGCAGTTGTAAGGCGCGAATACCATAAAATGTTTTGCTGTTATAGTCTCCTCCGGCTATAAATTTTGGACCAAGTGTCTCAAAGAATTTTTTGTAGTGTTTCTTTTTTAAATTATATCGAGGCGGACAATAAACGGCTGTGAGGGTAACTTCATATGGAAGGCTTTTAACTCGTACTGAAATAGCTTGTATATGATGTTCTGCATATTTTAGTAGTTCATAATGTGCTATCGAATTTTTGATGAGTATGGCTGTTCCTCCATGAGCTGTCTCGTCAGGATGGTTTGTATAGTAGCATTTATAATTTGGTATCTTAAAATAAGTTCTACTGGTAAAGTGTGTTTCACTGATTAAAAGAATGTCAATGAAATTTTGTTTTAGGAATAACTTAACTTCGTCTTTATGGCGTGGAAGGCCATTGGCATTCCACTGAGCTATGCGTAGATAGTTAGCCATTTTACTTAATTTTGTTGATGAGTTGTGTGATCATGTTGAGAACTAGGCTGCTTTGCTGAAGTAACTGATTAAATAAGTTTTTGAATTCGTTTAAGAATTTAGATAACGTTGTAGTAATGTTATCCGTTGGTTCCGGGTTGCATTTTGCTACTTCTGCATAACTTTTTGAGGGTTGATAGGTGTTGGAGAGCTGGGTGTTGTTCGCATATATTGGTGAAGCAGTTATGGGTTGTTTCACTAATTGTTGCCTCGGATTTTTGTTTCTTAATATCCGTTGATAGCATTCGCAACCTCTGTAATTTGCTGGGTGGTTTCCTCCACATAGAGCACATTTGGCTGGCATATCTCTATTTTTAGTGCATTCGGCAGTGTTGTGGTGCCCTCCACACTTTACACATAAATATGGTTTGTTACAGTACGTTTTTGTGTGTCCAAACTGTTGACATCTCATGCACTGTATAATATTGTTTCTAATAGTTCTGGGAGGTTCTATTTGTATTATTTTATTTTGTAGTCCTCTTATCTTATAGACTTCTTTATTATTTTCTGCCGGCTCTAAGTCAACGAAGAATAGGTTTAATGGTTCTTTGGTGGCCCTATGTTGCGCATTAATTATGTTTCGAACCTTGTGTCCCATTTGTTCTATCTCTTGTTTTATGTCTGCTACTGGGGTTGAGTGGTGTAAGTATCTTATGATTACTCTGTAGGTCCGTTCCTCCTTTATTTGGTAAGTATGATGATACATATTTGTTTCTTGAAAGTGTCTTATTACATTGCGATATGAGTCTACCGTTCCACAATGAATTTTAACAACATTATTTGCAAGGCTTTTTGTGTAATACTGTTCAGCTTCTAGTATGTTATTTAATTGTGTTATCATTTGTGGATAGTTTGTTACTCCATCTACAAAGATTGGAGAAGGTTTTGGGTTTTTTGTGGTGTTATTTTCTGTAACATTCTCTAAAGCAATAAATCTGTTATTTGTTGCTACTGTTTCGTTAGGACGATTGTTTTGTGTAGATTTAAATTTCTTCCTTTTCACGCTTATAGTTTGCCATTTATTTTTGTTGCTATCTTTTTCTGCTTGTTCTTCTTCTTCGTTAGTGGATGTCATTCGCTGAATTTGTTCATGACTAAAGATTTGACCAGGCGCGCTGTTTGTTGTTGTGGGTAATTGTGTGTTATGAGATGAATAATTGAATGGCATTTGTTGATATAGAGTTTGTTGGTGTAACGGATATTGATATGTATGTACTTGATTATTCATCGATGGTTGCCACTGCATGGCTGTCGTATGCGATTGTGTATGCATTTGCTGATTATTATTTATGTTGCATGGGTCAATCCCATGACCAAACGGCAACTTTATAATAATGAATTAATTACATTTCTGCTTACTTGCAGTTTGTAGTGAATATTTAGAGTTTAAGAAGTTTTAATATTTATTATACACTGATAATAGTAGTTTATTGAGCACGAAAATATTAAGCTGACCCCGCGATCACGTTATCGTTCACAATAGCTGCTAGCCGATAAAACGCCCGCACACGTGATATCACCGCAGCTCGGTTCCCACATGACCGTTCAACTCGATTTCAAAATAAGCATCAAAATTAAAATTAAAATTTATAATGAAAAGTAAAAATTTCCAAGAGCGACCCAAAAAAATATAAATTGGAACAGGTAAAATACGGCTGACCTTAAGCAAGGCTGCGGTCGCTGCCGTTGATGACGCAGGCACGGGTTGGCTTGTAGATTCGTTCGTTTTCCTTCAAAGCATGGGATAACTTTCTTTACCTAGGGTTGCATAAGCAACAGGGATTGATGATATTTCATTACTATTACACAGCTCCACAAAAAAAATCCAAAAATAGTGCCAGAACCCAGACCTTTTTACTGTATGTTTTTGGGGTCGCTGAATCCAAATCCGAGGGTAGTTTTGCTCCATCACATCAGGATTTTTCATAACCTTAAAAATTAAGCCCAAAAACCCCATAACACGGGAAATCATTAATCGGTACAAAATCTGTACGATGCCCGAACAACGTCATTTATTTTTTTCCGTATGCTTGGAGATAGATACAATCCACAAACATAACAAAAACTGTCTAGTTTACTTGAATCATCATGAATGTGTCTTGTAGTTTTAGACTTCGTAGAGGTCTAAGAACCCACCTCTACGAAGCTGCGGTCACAGGATGACGACGCGTGGGGGGCTGCTTGCTCGCCCCGACTAGCCGCCGATACTGAGGAACTTCCCCTCTGCATCGTAAACTTGTTCCGCATGTTTGCCATGACGGCATGAACGCCGTTATCCAGGGTCTCTGCCGGCCCACATATCAACTTTATTGCCCTCCGTCAACCACGTGGAGGTGCCCTGGATTGCAAACACACGGAAAAGTTCTTAAGAGAACGATCTGTCTCTTTCACATAATCTACATCACGTACCTCAAAAACATATCTCTGTTGCTCGTCGGCTTTTGAGGTTTTTGAGTTCACAAAGTTGTGTTATGAAATGCCCCGGGATTAGTAATTTCTCGAGTTATGGGGGTTTTGGGGCTTAATTTTTAAGATCATGAAAAATCCTGACGTGATGGAGGAAAATTGACTTTGGATTTGGATTCAGCGACCCCAAAAACATACAGTAAAAAGGTCTGGGTTCTGGCACTATTTTTCAATTACATTTCAATACACGATACTTCTAATCTCCGCAGTGGTTGCGAAGTTATTCTCACTAGTATTGCTGCGATTGCGTTGCCAACAGCATTCTTTAATTCCTCAAGTCCGCGGTCTACGTTGAAAGACGTCAACATTCAGACGCCCCTATAGAAATAAATCGCAAGGCGACAGGTCTGGTATCCTAGGCGACTCTGGGATATCACCATGTGATGTCCCAGAACATCTCGAGAAATTCTTGCCGTGTATGCGGTAGCCCCATTTCATTAGAACCACAGTGGTGCATTCCTATATTTGTTGAGTCTGGTCTCCAGAAATTTGTGTAAAATTGCAACACTATAAAAGCACAATCGTACAGAGTTATTTTGATACATAGTCTCCTGACAGAAACATATTTTTCTAGCAAATAAGTAGTTTTTTAATCACACTAATGTAAAATAAAGGTGGTTGTAATACCATCCAATTGCACAAAAACATTGTCATCAAATATTTGTCCTATATGTACTCTTTTAGTAGTTTAAACAAATGATAATCCCAAGATCATAAGTTTGGATTAGAGGGAGAGTATTTTAGTGTAACCCAGAACAAATTTTTAATTTTTTGTTAAAATTTGGGCATTATTGTAAAGCAGGATATCGTCTCGAAATGCCTGATAGAAGCCGTAGCTTATTCAAACTTTAAAAACAATTTTAGCAATCTCGAGAAAATGACCAAAAATGAAAATATTGCTCTCTCGTTTTTTTTATACATACACTTCAATCTTATTAAGAGTGTTGACCTTGAATTGTGCCTTAAATTTTTTCAAAACTCGGAACGATTTTAGATTTTCTATCCTGAGAAATTTGATAATAATCCGTTGCGCAACGGACAATGTTATCTCTTGCTCTGACATCGTGATACTGACTAAAGAAATGGTAGTACGAGGCATTCTAAGGGAGAACTCCTTTTCGGTTTCGCTACTCATAATGTTCAGAATTTGCGCTCCTTCGTTCACTCCACAGAGCATATAAAAGAAATTTAGGTTTATATTTCATTCACTTCACATAGATTGAGGGAGTAACCAATTAAATTGTTAACCCAATTTTGTGTGCAATTATCCTTCAAAGCTCACACTAATAAATTATAACAAAAAGATATGATTTTATTATTTACTTTTGCTCATTTTATAATTCTCCTGCAAATAATAATGTGATACTTTTTACACATTATGGCCCTATTTATGCTTAAAGCAGATATAGAACAAAATAAATTGCTTTTAATATTTGTGTTTTATAAGTAATTATGGAACTAAATCTGCAACTACTTGAGTTGTAAGTATAAGCTGACCGAAACATTTTGTTTTATAAAGAGGCCAAAAGACGTAGCGTCATCTGTAGTAAGAATTCTTATAGGTTTTTAAACGTCCACATTGTTATTTCCAGCTTTATTTGTTCTAATAATGACAGGAAGGAATTTATATAGCTTTATTAAAATTGGTTTTTCTTGGTTTAGGTCGGTGATTTATTTTTACTCTTGGGACTAACATTGTGTATGTAAGACGTGTAAGCAAACATTTTTATTTTCTTGTCCTTTTTTGACTTTAACAAAATTGCGCATCCCTGATTTACAGAATGTATTTATTTTTCTATATTAAAGCAGTTGTAATTAGATTTTCTAATAATACGACAAAAAAAAACAATTTTAAATATAATAAATGCACTATTAGTTTTAAAATCATATCGCCATCGAAAAACACCTGTACCACCACGATAAAAAGGCATCTTCTCATCTCGATTATCATTTAGATTAATATGTGGGCAGTTTGAAAATTTTTGAGCGTTAACATCATTCTGCTACTACAATAGTATATGCTTTGAAAGATACTTGTATTCCAGCCATTTTTGTCGCTTAGTTGTTGTTTGACAGTCATTTGTATCAGTCGATGTCAGTGCTTTTATAAAAATGGAATATCGAATACCGTACCGTAATTAAGTACTTGCATTTTTTACGGGGATTTTGTCCCATCATTTACCATTGTGAAAACAGAGACAGCTGAATTTAAACGTGCCGTACAAGTTTGGCTGATGATAAACGTTCGGGACGGCCAACAACTGTCACCTCCACCGATAACATCGAAAAAGTTCACCAAACGGTACTGGACGATCTTCGAATCAAGGTTAGAGAGATAGCAGAGGCTGTGGGCATATCGAAAAAATGCGTTTGTCATATGTTAATTGAAGAATTGTGCATGAGAATGCTATCCAAGTCTTGGGTCTCGCGCTTACTTATTTTGAACTCAAAATTCATTCGAATAAACATGTCCAAGACTTCCCTTAAGCGGTTTCAGCGAAACGTGTCGGAGTTTTTTCGTTGATTTATCACTGTAGATAAAACTTGTATCCGCCATTACACTCCTGAGACGAAGCAACAGTTAAAACGGTGGACTTGAAAGGATAAATCTGCTCCAAAAAGGCGAAAACAGTTTCATCAGCCAGGAAGGTGGTGGCGACTGTTTTTTTGGGGATAAGCAGGGAATTCTGTTTATCGACTACTTAAAAAAAGGGACAATGACGGGATCGTACTACGCATCGTTACTGAACCAGTTGAAGCCAGCAGTTGCTGAAAAATACTTCATTTGGAACAGAAAAAAGTGATCTTCCAACAAGACAACACACCAGCTCACACTTCGGTGGTCACCATGGCTAAAATTCACGATTTGCAGTTCAAATTGATTGACCATCCATCATATTAACCAGATCTGGCCTCCAGCGACTATTTTTTGTTTTCTAAGCTTAAAGTTTGGCTCAGATGACGGAGATTTTTATCAAACGAAGAGGTTATCGCAACCGTAGACGCCTGTTTTGCAGAGCAGAACACCAATCACTATTTGGACGACGTTGAAGAGCTTGGATCATCGCTGGAAAAAGTGTATCGACTCAAAAGGAAAATAAAATTGATTTTGACGGAAAAAATATTTATTTCTATGTTAGACTCAAAACTTCCCAGACTACTCACGTAAAGTCTTAATTAAAAAATAGATTACGGAAATGTATATACAAGTTACATAATTAATTTGGTGGGATAGTGTTTATGTTTTTTGATTTGATTAAATCCGGGATTATTCATATCTGATCATTATAATTGCTTATTCACAATGAAGAAGCCACCAGATAAGTCGAGATGTTATTACTGACATTTTCAAATGTAAAAACGCCAATGGACATTTATTACATTCTCAGTATTTTTGTTCACAGTTTTTAGGATAATGAGTCAGTTTTAGGAGTTCGGGCATAAGGAAGATAACCCAGTTAGAGAAAGTAAAAAAACTCTTAACACCTGTATATAAAAAAAATAAATAAAATTTAAGAGTTCTAATGAAGAAAAAAGTTGGCAGTTTGCTAGCAAAGAGGACAATTTTATTGATCCCATATAAGGCGCAAGAAGAACAGTGCATGACCGGATAGATGCCAACAACTGAAAGGTACCGTCTTTGTTAGTCAACTAGAAAATAGCCTTTCCAACAAAACGTCCAAAATGGCTGAAATTTATACAGGTGTCTTTCAAAGCATGTACGATTGTAATAGCAGAATGGTTTTGACAAGTAGGACCATCTAAATGTTGAGGCTCAAAACTTTTAAGACTGTCCACATATTAATCTAAACGAAGATTTAGACGAGAAGGTGCTTTTTTATCACGGTGGTATATGTGTTTTTCAATGATGGTATAATTTAAAAACTAATAATGCATTTTTTATATTTAAAATTTTTTTGTTTTAGGAAATCTAATTTCAACTGCTTTAGTATAGAAAAATAAATACGTCGTAAAAAGATTCAAGTGTGTATATACGATATTATCGTATGCCCGGTCCCATATATCTGCCCAAATCTTGACAAAAAAATTAAAATTTGTTCTGCACTACACTGGAATACTCTCCTTGCAATACAAACTTATGATCCTGCGATTGTCATTTGTGTAGACTACTAAAAAGGTACACGTAGGGCAAATATTTGATAACAATGTATTGTGCTATTGGATGGTATTATAACCACCTCCATTTTACAATAGTGTGATTAAAGAACTACTTACTTGCTGTAAAAATATGTATCAAAATAACTTTGCATGTTTGTGCTTTTATGGTTTTGCTTAATAAATTTAAAAAATACGGTTAATATTTGATTTACCCTTGTACCTTAATTGTAGAAATAAAGGGAGTACAAATAAGTCTTTGCAGTGTGTTATCAAAAATTAGGCATTTATTGTGGAAGAATGGAACCTTGTGTTTTATTCAAATTATTGTCCATGTGTGTGTGTATATATATATATATATATATATATATATATATATATATATATATATATATATAAGTTTGTTTGGTGGAAGATGCGTTGGGTTGGGGAAAGTTTGTAGGATTAAGGGTGTTGCGTAATTGGCGGTGCGGAGCAATAAGGGACTTCCACATGACAGGCAAACGCTGGCTGTCATCTCTTGTGTTGAGGCACTGTAGGAGTTTTTCTATTTCAAATGCCTCACGCACTATTCTGCTGGTAAAATGGGAAATGGGGGCAATGGTTTTAGCCCCAGAGAAATTAATTTTGTGGCCTCTTTCTTTGCTGTATTTGGCAAGTGCCGAACCATTATCGCCTTTCCGTACGGCCAGAGAATGCTCGTATATTCGGCTAGATATTTGGCGATTTGTTTGACCTATGTAGGTCCTTTGGCAGTCTCCACAAGGTATTTCATATACTCCTTGGGATTAATTGGGACAGTGATCCTTTGCTGAGCGATTAAGCCCAGATATTTGGTTGTTGGTCGTAAAGACCGTGCGGATATTTTGCCGTATTAGTATGCGGCTTATTCTATCGGTGATGCCTCTAATGTAAGATAGAAATGCTTTTTGTTGGTCAAGAGGGTTTTGGGATTGAGAGTTAGTGTTTTTATTTATATTTTTGATTATATTGGTTAAGGATTTGTTGGAATATCCATTTTGCGGTAGGGTGGTGGTAATGGATTTAATTTCTGTTTGGCGATTTTTCGTATCGGAAAGTCTAATGGATCTGGTTATGAAGGATTTTGCAACCGAATGGATTTGGGCAGGGTGGTGATGGGATTTGGCATTTAGGTAGTGGTTAGTATGAGTGGGTTTTCTGTAGACAGTGTAATAAAAGCTGTCATTAGAAGAATTTCTTGTTATGAGAGTATGTAGGAAGGGAAGGGAATTGTTATGTTCAGTTTCCATGGTAAATTTGATATTGGTGTGGATTTGCTTGAGGTGGGAAAGGAATTCTGGAAGGGTATCATGTCCATGAGGCCAGATAACAAAAGTGTCATCGACATGTCGTATCCAGTAGGTAGGTTTAAGGTGAAAGGAGGCAAGGGCTTTTGTTTCAAAATCGGTCATAAAAAGGTTAGCAATGACAGGTGAAAGTGGGGAACCCATGGGAGCACCATTAGTTGGGCGGTAAAATTTATTTTGGAAGGTAAAGTAAGTATTGGATAGGCAATGGTTTCTTAGGGAGAGGATATTGTTATTTATATTATACGTTGACTTTAATAACTGTAGGGTATCAGGAATTGGGATGTTTGTAAACAAAGAAACGACATCAAAGCTAACCATGATGTCACCTTTGCGTGTAGGGAAGGTTTTCAGTATTTCTAGGAAATGATAGGAGTTTCGGACGTAGGATGATGCCTGCTTTGTGAGAGGTTGGAAAGTCTTGACAAGGTATTTGGCTAGGTTGTGGGTGGGAGAACCGAACGCACTAACTATAGGGCGTAAAGGAATGTTCTCTTTGTGAATTTTTGGGAGACCATACAATTTGGGAATTCTGGACGATTTTTCTCGGGGTATGAGGAGTTTTTTGGTATCGGATGATAGGTTGGAGTTAGTAATAAGGGTTTTGGTTTTCTTTTCGAGGTAGGTAGTGGGATTATTAGGTACATGGCGATAATCAGAGGATTTAAGTAAATTGTGCATCTTACCGATGTAGTCCTCAGTATTTAGAATCACTGTAGCGTTGTCCTTATTTGCCTGTAGAATTATAATATTATTATTTTTCTTTTAGAGCTTTTAAGGAACTTAATTCGGAGGCTTTGATATTTGGTTTTAGTAATTCGGCTGTACGTAGCACTTTGGCTACATCTTGCCTGGTTTCATTGGCCACATTTTCGGGAAGGGTGGAAATGGAGGATTCTATTTGGGATATACTTTGTTCAGTAGGAACGCGGTTTGGTGTTACAGCAAAGTTAAAACCTTTTTCCAGAGCCTGAATAGCTAGGTTGCTTACAGGGTAGTCAGAAAGGTTATGTACCGTCGTGTTAGTCAGGGACGGTTGGGTATTGGAAATTTTACTTTGGCATAACTTGGAAAGTTTGCGTTTCTGGGTGTCGGTTTTCTTTTCGGATATGCACGACGCTTTGTCGTGTATGATTCTAGAGAAAGCATCCCAGATAATAGGATGAATTTTGGAGGAACTTAATTTATGGAAAAGGCCATATATATATATATATATATATATATATATATATATATATATATATATATATATATATATATATATATATGTAGAGTAGCAAATCTATTTGCAGTAGTTACGTTTGTTGTTACGTTAAAATTAAGTTGATGTTCAATTATGTTCTTCCCTTTTTTTCTTTTCTTCGTGACTTAGCATTAATGTTGAAATTCGTTTAGATGGTTGTCGTTGTTATCTTAAATTATCATATTTATTGTAGGTAGTGAGTTTATCATATTTTGTTGACTAGTTAAAGATTGTAGGGTATTTCATGAAAATTATTATTTAATTGAGGACCAAGACTAAATTGACCATACGTTGGTTGTGGATTCGTTGGAATTTATGTGTAAGTTTGCATCGGAATGTTGGCTACGATTGGTTTTATTAATAATGTGGCATTTGAGCAGATAATGAATATATTAGGTCGTACTTGTTAGTATAAAGCAAATTAAAGCCGAAACGCGTCGCGCATTTTAATCTTTCCGATATCGGTACATCCTTATTTGGTAAAAGTCAAGTAGAAATCATTGTTATGTGGTGGCTGAGAGCCTATCCGGAGTCCTTTTCCGTTCCGTTCCTGAATATTTTACTCTATTGGTTTAGTTGTTGTCACGGATACGAAAATAATTCGTAAATTAGATTTTTTATGTTTAGTGGTCCAGCTTAATTATTGATTTTTGTCATACAAAAATTATATTTACTTTAGCAAGCAGCTTTTGTACTTGCGTATATTTAACGTTGTTTTCTAAAGTTTATATTCTTGAAAATTACTCTAAAATTATTTTAACAAAAACTTAATGAGATAGGGTTGCTTTTGATAGATTAAATGTAGTAAAGATAAAAATATATCTTTAGGATAACAATGTTGTAATGTCTTGTCTTGTAGAATACTCCTTGAAGCAAGTCACAATTTGTATTCTAGAGTTCCAGTTCTAACTACGAAAAAATCTCTTGCTTCCTCTTCCTAAAATTGCTTTTTGATAAACTTTGAGTGTTGTTTCAGCTCCTCTTCCACAGAAATATAACTCAGTGGAACCAATATCATTTACCAGTTATTTATAGTACCAGTTGTTTGAGCATTAGAAACTATATTTGTAGCTTTTTGGCATCGAGTATTTAATTTATTTTGAGAATTTAAATCAATTAAAATTAATACATTAACGTAAAAATGTAACCTTTACAATATAGGAAAAATACAATTATTTCAAAAATACTCAATTAATCGAATATCTTCTACCGCTGCTTTTACCATTAATACAATTCTTCAGTTGACCAAAAATCCTTTCAATACCAATAACTTATTGGGTAGTATAATTGCATATCAATTTTTTTTCTATTCTTTTAAAGATTATTTGTGTACACTTTTATTTCAGGTAACTTAATACAAATAATTTCTTACTTTCTCTTTTATATTATCAGCACTTTTTGTAGTCATCCTAGATATTTTTATCTAGCTTGTGAAGGTTTCAGAATGATTTAATTTCTTATATATAAAAAAGTTAATATTAATTTCATATAAACTTCCAGAATTCAAATGGACTGAATAACCATAAAGTGTAAATAATTAATTTATTACAATGTAATAATTTAATTGATGTGCTTCTAATACCTGAGACATATTTTACTTATAGGTTATTATTCAGCATACCCCGATATACCGTCTACCATAAAAACCACTGAGGAGCTGCAGTTATCATTCGGAAGACTGTATCATTCTATGTAGTATCTTCTCACCAAACCAATAAAACACATATTACCATAATTTACATATACTCGTGACTGCTCATTTGATGTAGCTGTAGTATATAGTACACCCAGACACAATCACAACGGAAGATTGTCTGACTCTTTTAACAGCTTGGAAATAAATTTATAATTGGAGGCGACTGAAACGCCGAACACCTAGTGGGGATCTATACTTACTTTACCGAAGGCCAGAAACCTATTGCGAGCCATTAATAAGCACAACTGTACTCATCTATTTATGGGTATACCAACATACTGGTCTACAGATCTTTACAAACTACTCTATCTAATTGAAGTCTTTGTTATTAAAGGAATATCATCACACTTCCTCAATATTGTGCCTAATTGGGATCTCTCAACAGATCACTCTCCCATAAACACAACACTTAGTACTAAAATTATATCTCGACTGAAAGTTTTTAAGCTCACAACACCCAAAACAAAGTGAAATAACTTTCGTAAGTTTATTGACAATAACCTAAACCTCAATGTCAAATTAAAACACCTTGATGATCTTGATGTTGTAGCAAACTATATTACCTGCGTAATTTAAGAAGCTGCTTGGCAATCTACTCCTGTCACTGAACAAAACTGAAGTTATATAGCCAACATTTTTCTTTATATTTGTAAATTAATAGCAAAAAATGAGAGCCAGATGCATATGGCAGAGAAGTTGCAATCCTGTAAATATAATAGATTAACAAGGCAACTTAAGTCAAAGCTGTGCGATGTCATTTGAATCTTACATTACAACCTTATCCAAAGAAGACCAATCCATTGTAAAGCTACAAAAAATTTAAAAGACCGATAATGCACATTTCTCCAACAAGAAAACCAGATGATAGCTGAGGTACAATTGAGAGAGAAAAAGCAATTGCATTTACTGAATACCTATCTACAGGGTTCCAAACCTCACCTGCTAATAACCATTACGAACAAGAAATAATCAACTTCCTGGACATTCTTTGCCAGATGGAATTACCTGTACAACCTTTTCCTCCAACAGAAGTAAAACAAGAAATATCCAACTACAATAGTTATAAAGCTCCGGTATCTGATTTACTTAAAGAGTTACCTAGAAAAGCAATAATATTGCTAACTACCATATACAATGGCATGTTAAAATGTACCTATTTTCCCATAACACGAAAATTTTCGCAGATATCAATAACCTTAAACCCGGAAAACCTCCATATGCAGTAGAATTATAGGCCCGTTAGCTTACTCCTTTTATGTCTAAGATATTCGAACGACTCCTGGTTAAAAGGCTTAGTAGCGCTGCCGACATAAGTGGACTTATACCATTCCATCAGTTTCGTTTCCGCGCACATTTCACTATTAAACAGTCACAGAATTATCAACGAGATACGAATACTTTAGTGTGCATAAGGGGCTCTTATATACACTGAAACTACATCTACTTATACTCTACTAATGCTTTTTAAATTCCTATATGTCCTATAGCTACTTCTAAACAAAATAAAACTCTCTTTACCCCATCCAGTTAGGTGTGCAGCAAGGTAATTTGCTGATACCTTTCGTTTACCTGGTCTTCGTTGTTTATATTCCAACCACGAATAATACAAAAACTTGTACATGTGCGGATGATACAAAATACAACAAATTGAATTGGATAATAGGTCGCAAACTAACGCGCGATAACAGAATTTTACCATACAAATGCATCATCAAGTCTATCTAGAGCTACGGTATACAGCTCTGGGGCTGCACTAAGCCATCAATACCAAAATTATTCAAAGATTGCAAGATACTAACGATGACCTTCGACGCCTACCTGGTACGTCAGTACCTACACGAGTATGTTGACATACCTTTCGTTGAAGAAGAAATACGAAGCTGACAGACACCTAAGCAAACTCCTTGGACACCAAAACGAAGAGGCTAACGCCTTATCATACAATCAACAGTGCGACAAGACAAGAGCAAGTGTCCACTAGATTTAGTTTCATATTTAAAATAACTTTTTTTTATTACTGTAATTTTTACGAAGTGAGACTACTCCTCCCTACTTGTGTTTGTGTCAGCTAATTTACTTATTGCTCAATAAAGCATATTGTAAATATCTAAAATAAATTTAAAAACAATTATGTTCGATGCTGTTTTTTTTGCTACTATCGTATATAAATGATAACGGCATTTATATATTTATGAACAACGAGACTTCTGGCGCATATTCAGTATTAAGAGAGAAATTTTATTGGGCAGTTGCAACCTTCAGATAATCATAAGATATATAAACAAATATAATCCTTGGCTTATCGTTAGTTAATTGAAGTTAATTAGTTACTTCTAGTGAGACCTCCTAGCTGACATTAGTCTGTTTTGCTAGTTTTGCTAGCGCACACTAAAAGCTCTAAAATACATCGTACGTATTAGCATAAGCTGTTTAACCGAAGGCAATGATTAGTTAACACAATGAGTTAACTAAAATAAGTTTCTTTTTAAAATAGAAAATACATAACTAACATTTGATATTAAAAAATTAGGAGTTAGAGACAGGTTTTAATAAAAAGTTATAAAAATGTAATATGCATTAATAAAAAATTAAGAATAATTATTTTCAAATTCGAGGCGATTTCTCACTTTTGCCTTAATTCGCATAAATATAATGTTACAGATTAAACCAACCTTAAGCTGGGTTCTGGAAAGAAAATTTAGCTTTAACATTCCATCACTTGATATTTCAATAGTTTTTCTCATGTTTGTTGAAATCTTAGCATTTGAAGAAATTGTCAAAATTTGTAATTGCCATAATTTTAGACTTTAAAAGGCCACATTATTATCTCTGGTTCGAAGTGAATGCCAGTACTTCATTATTCTGTGCGCACACAGTCAATCTAATGAACTGCTTGGTTACATTGCCATTTATCATATTATATTAGGCTAAATTTTATATGAGCTCTGGAATGCACTAAAATAAATCAGGAATATTACTATTTAAAGTATTTGAGTGTTCGAAAATATAAGTAATAAAAATAAATAAAAAAAAACCAAAGAAAAATGGAAAATAGTTTTTCATATTTTAATTTTACACTGTGCAAGTACATTAAACGTCCCAGCTTTTAACTGGAAAATTGTTTTTAAGCTGTTATCCTTGAAAGCCATCTTACATCTGTTATGTCAACAAATTTTTAGTAATGTTTCTCTTTGATAGTGATTGCTGAGGTAAAAGTGAAGCAAGTCACTTGTGGAGCAAATTTAGTTTTTGTTCAAAGAATTTCACAAATGTGTCTTTTGTGTCTGAATGTTTGTTATGGAAATGTCGAAGTATCTTTGGTGGCTTCATACTTTCTTTTAACTTCTCGACAAGCAACATATTTTGGTTCAAAAAAAATAGTAATGCCATATTTAAAATATCTATAATTGTACAATGATGCGCGACGACCGGGCAGAGAGAGCGAACGTATAAGAGCCTTAACCTCTCAGTTCGCAGGTCGTGCTCCCACGCGGGGTGTAGAGCCTTACCCATTATTATTATAATTGTACAATATTTAATTCTTATTACTGGTAGAATTAAATAGTTCTGATAATAATTTTAAAGATTTATCCATATTTAATCAAATAATAAGTATAATTTGTAACTTGGATTTAAATATTTGACATTACACTCAGAAGTCAACAGCACACTGCATAAGTTGTAAATGATGTCTATTTGCGCTTTCCTCTTTATATATATAAAGACAAATTAAAATATTCAGTACTATCTAGCATCATCTTTAATGTAGTGGAAAGTTTTAAAAATGCAAACATTTAAATTGCACTACTTAGTGAAAAATGGTGTAAGTAAGTAAAAAGAAGTAAATTTTATTACTCGGTTGGGCTACTTAATAACAGATGTTTTCAGGCATATGGCCGTGCAAAGGGAGGTATACTCGCTAACAATTTTTTTGGCAAGGTGGGTTTCGCTTTAGAAGAGTCTGCGAAACCACTGCTCTATTCAAAGAAAATCTTGAGGTATGCACAGGAACGCTTCAACGAGACTCTCAGAAAATAAGAAAAATAGTTGACAAAGAAAACGTAAAAAACTGTGAAGCAAAACAAGACCATGTCTTAGCTGGGTTTCTTAGCGTCAAACAAGAAGGAATAAAATAACTTCCCATGCCTAAATATTTAATAAATAATAGACACTTCCTTTTCTTATTTTTAATATTAAACCGTATGGGACATGATAATTTGCTTCCTGTATGAAGGAAAAGATTATTGAAAGCGTTACTATAAAAGCTTCCAATTGGTTTTGTTTAAGGCATAGAAATTTACACTGTAAAAAAATTTAAAAACTTATCCTAAGATGGAATTTAAAAAATTATAAACGACAAAAGAATATAATTGTTTCAGTTAATCCTAGATTTGTTGAATATTTTTGAGCATTACTGATAAAAGCATAGAAAATAAGAGACTACAAATTTAAAAAGTTAAAAACTATTAAGTGCTTAGAGAATTATGCAAAAAAATTCAAAAAGCTTGTTTAAAGTAATGTTCAAATATTTAAAAAAAAAATTAGGGCTTACTAATAAGCATCATCTACTAATTCAATTATGTTTTTGGACACTTCAGCAGTATTTCTTTGAATAATTTATTTAAATGCCTAGCCTTTTTACACCAATGGTGAATATTATATTTATAGTAAAATTATTATATTTTGTAAGTTTTGTCATCTTAAAAAATAAAATCCTTACCTCCAAACTCCGCTGTTGTCGGTCTCTTTAATCTGATTGGTGAGATGGTTAAGCATAGCCGCATTCACGGAAGTGTACCACTCTAGGATCTCGGTCATGCTACTTTCTTCCGAGCTGATCTTTTGCCTTTAAGTCAACAAATAAATTTTAGGAGTCTGAAGCCTCTTATTTCCCAAAAATTACCTAAATTCGTTCAAGCTTGTCTGGAAGGCGGCTTTGTCGAGAACCACAGTCCTGCCGTCTTCCTGAGACAACGAAACGGGAGGGAAGTTGGTCATGGCCTCCAAAGCTGCGTCTGTTAGCTCGAAGCGTTGTGTGATGTTGATGCTGTAGGTTCGAGTAATTGGTATGTGCTGTCGCATTAAATGCGAGGGTTGTACTCACCTCAAAGTGCTTCCGTTGGTGTAGACATAGAAAGCTACTTCCGAGCGCTCCAGCTGCATAAACGTGACCAGCTTTCCAAGCTCGGTTGCTATTGTAACCTGAAATGGGTGGCAAATTGATCGCTTTATTACTTTTTTCCACAAAAATAACTTATTTAAAAAAATAATATTTTTGTTAGTTCACGTCAACTCGTTAGAATTAGCGTTGTAATATTTTGGTCCATGAAGTTTAAACAAAACTATTGGAAATGTTTTGTGCGTAATTAAAGATTCTTTAGAACCTTTCTATAAACTCTAAGGAAAATTTATAAACAATATTATTTTCACAGCTCTCAATGCGCTCTTGTTTAGTTGTCGTGTTAGTTTAGTTCTGCTTGGATATGCAAAGCAATCGCACACATGGGAAAATTAATTTGCACCTCCCCAGCGCAATCAAAGTTTATTTCACTGGGTATAAATTCCTGTTAGGCGCTCCTGAAAAGCTGAATCCAGCGGAAACAATCCGGGAAAATTGCTTTGTTGGAAGCCGAGTGTCTGGCATATTCCGGAATTGTAAGCAATTTAAATAACGGGGTTACATTTATTATTTTGTATCTCACTTAAAAGACAAACCTCTTACAGTAGTATATTAATTTTTTGGGTTTTACGATAAAATGTTGCTAGCCTTTATGCATCCCTTCATTCTAAATGTATCAATTGTCGGAAGTTGCAAACACACGGCAAAATCACAAGTTAACATCGCGTGTGTATTGTCAAAATAATTAGTCAATTATTGCTATATTACAAAAATTAGGTTGTAAAAAGGTGTTCATTGTATACACTATTTGTCAGATGATGAAAGTTTGAAAAAACTGGTGGTGTTATAAATATTCTAAGCTTGTACTAATCATAAGTCGAAGAACACTGAAAAGGTTCTATAAAGTGTGGTAAGTTAATCCAGCACTTCTACCAAACGTTGCTCTCAAGAAAGGAGCATTTGTTGAACATGTTTGATGACTATGTTAAACAAAGTTATACAAAATCCAATTCGTATTTATTTAAGTTTGAACGATAAAGACGTATTCGGGGCCTTTTTTTTTTGTAAAAGCGAGAAGTGGGTACCATCGCATGTCATCTAATGTTTTAGAAAGTACCTAACGTATGAAGCTAATGAGGCAATGCTCTATTCAAAAAAAATGTACAAAATAAAGAGGTGGTATTTGCTGCTTGGTAAAATTCAAAGCATGAAAGGAACTATTTAATTAGCAAATTTATTGAACTGCAGCAATAACGCAAATTTTTTTAAAAAAGATTTGCAAAATAATTATAGAGAGCTAGAAAATAGATTGGAAAATTATTCGACATAGAATTTTTTCAACTTCATTTTCGAATTGAGTGTAAAATTTTCTGTAAGAATCACATTTAAAATCGTAATGTCGAAAATTTTCCCGAAATTCGAAGTCGAATATTTCGAAAACTATTAAATTAATAACAGAAGAGGAAGTACTCTTCCTTAACGTAGCGCATGATTTTGATAAAAAGTATGCTGTGAAAGTTTGTTCTACGATCCAAATAAGCTATTGCTATCCCAGTGTCCAGAATTTTTAAAATTCTATCTATCAAAACGTCAGTTTAGAATAAAACAAGATGTAGTTTATCCTGAATTGAAAAAAAAATGAAGGCAGAAGTACCCCAAGCGAGTGTACAGGGATCTAGTACTACACTTGGTGTATATCTATCCTTGAGAAAAATACATTGGAAACGTTTTCTCATAACACTGCAATACTTACAGGTAAAAGAAGCTATGAAGAAGTAGTCAGAAAACTTCATAAATCTTAATCAACACTTACGTAATTGACGAAATGGGGCTAAATTTTTTTATGCTTACACAACAAAGAATTTGGATATGAACTTTGACGCTAGACTTCTCTGGAAAGCCTGCGTGAAAAGGAAACGTGAGGAATTTGATATTAAATACAAAAAAATGTATTGACTACTTGGATGAAAGTTATCGAGCAAACTGCTACTGTACAATCAGATACCAAAACCCAGGTGGACATACGACATTCAACTATGGGGATGTGCCAGTAAAAGCAACATAAAAATTATAGAACTATTCTAAAATAAAATGCTAAGAAACATTCTTGATGCGCCCTGGTTCTGAAAAAACAGTGACATCTATCGGGACCTCGAAATAGATACTGTTGACAAGACTATTTTCACATTTTCCATTAGCCATGAAAAGAAGTTACTTCACCATGTAAATTCCGAGGTTATCCAAGAGGTACAAAATTTAGAAATTTTTTTTGTTGGTTCAGTGAATGTGCTAGAACAAAGAGAACTAATGTGCGTATAAATGTGTGCTTCAGTCCAGAAACCGTCAAAAACGTCGCGAGTAGAGAGAAGTTAGTATTGAAGATGAGTGTGTCCATTTGGAATTGCTTGGGTACGTTAATAAGTTTCGTGTCGGATTTTTTGGTGTAATATAATCACCTTTTTGAGGATAAAAAAACTTTATTACAATTATTCGCGAGTGTTACTGTAGGTCATTGAAGATTTTTTTTAGTATATCTAATTATAAACTTAATTTGAAAATTATTTGGTTTTAGCAAGATGGTGCTACATGCCATATAACTACATAAAAGATGAGCATGTTAAGTATACTATTTTCATAACGTTAGACCCTAGATCACCAGATTTAACTGTCACTTTGTATGAGTCCTTTCGAGAAGCTACAATATTTAAAATCCCCCGTGTTTAAAAACGGTGTTAGCGAATTAAATTAAATTTATACAAATTTTATTTGTTCCTCAACAGACAATTTTATGATTTTTAATACAATATACAACCAAACAATTGTTTAATGCAATTAATGAAAGGTAGCAATTAGTCCTTACTCATTATTAAAGATTGGATTTAAATGTAAAAATGTGAAATGTTACCAAATTTCTAGTTTTATGGCAAAAAATTCTACAGCAAATTATAGACAAACAAATTAATACATGAACCAAAATACATAATAAAGAAAATGCAGGATAAGATACAAATTTCTAGATTATTTAGAATATTAAAATCTCGTTGTGGATAAATGTTTCAAGATTTGGATTATACCTAATATGTAAAGATTACTACAATGCAATGTTTTTAGATTTATATTACACCGCTTAATGCAGTTTTATTTATTGCTCTGCAATTAATAAAGGATTTAGAATTAATTTTGAATTACCATTTTGTTTAAACAACAACAATCAGAATTTAAAAACTGGCTTTTGCAATCTACTCTATTATTAATAGTGGCATACAAACGAAATCGCCACTTCTAAACATAAAAAGTTAGCGGCACTAAACCCACTAGTGCCCAAAACCTGACTACTGAAATACCCGCACTTTTTCAAACCGGACAATTACAGAAAATTGTTTAAAATGAGCGGGACAGTTTTATTACTATACGTATTCACTGAATGACTTATAGTCAGTTTTCTTTGTTAGTTTGTATTTGGCTATTTAGCTCACCCTTGGTACGTAATTTAAAATAGAACACACTAAAAGCTCTACAATAAATTGTGCGTAGTTACGTAAATAAAGGTAATAAATACACACAAGTAGAGCTTTTTCTTTTTTAAGATCAAGTTTAGAAAATATATAACTGGAGCAGTCATAACGGATAACATCGTTTAAAGGATTCTTCGAACAAAGACAGCAAAAGTCAAGTTTGTACAGACAAACGTGTCCTAAATGTTGTTTTCTTTATTACAACCAGCTGTTGTCAATCTACAAACGCCGTGCTTCAGGTGCAAGGTGCCATCTCATCGAAAAATTGTAAGTTCAGGGCACGTAACGCCCATGAGACACGTTAGAAAATTCCAATAAGAAGGAAACGTCAACGGTGCGTAACGTATGTAATTTGCTAGTGTACAATGACCGTCTTATAATTATTTACAATTGATTAATGTGTAATAACGATAAGTACACACGTAATTGCCTAAAAGCTACATACATTTTGTATTAAGGGTGTAATTACATAAGAAGAAAATTGTTTAAACATGTATTTGCGATAAAAACAATCAATTAAAATATAATTACATAAAGGTGATGGATCCTAATGTAATAATATGTAAAAAGTAATTAAAAGGCGGTCAATGAACCAGTAATGACTATTAAAATTAACAAAAGAAAGCTTTTAAAAGAACAATTATATAAATATACTTTCTTACTTAATCCTTATGCCCTTTTTACCGTTAGGTGTAAGACAGGTGGGAGAAGAGTATGTTATGTTGCTGTATATTTTTCTTTCCATAGTTTTCTGTCCTGGGCTACTTGTTTTATACCTTCCCAGTTTATTCCCTTGTTTTCTGCTGCCTCTCTTATTCCTTCTTCCCAGGTTGTCCTTGGCCTTCCTCTTTGATTTTTACCCGGAACTCTTTCGTAGTCGTCTGTTTTTTTTTGTACTTAAGTATCTCTTCCATGCCTGCTTTTCTATTTGATCTTTGCTTTTATATCTTCGTTCCACCATGCTGGGTTCTTCATATTTTTATTAGCTATTTTCTTTGTTCCGCAACTCTCTCTTGCAGCGTTTAGTATAGTATCTTTAAATCTTTCCCACTTTTCTTCTACCCCTTTTGTATTATCTTTTGCTCTAAATTTTTTGGTTAGAATTTTCCTATATTTTTTGGTTCTCTGTTTCTTTTAGTTTATATGTTTCTATAATTTCCACTGATTTCTTTCTCCTCTTATCATCTTTTTCTTTTTTTTTAATCTTTAGGTCCATCTTTATCAAGTAGTGGTCGCTTCCTATCTGTGCTTGTCTTGTTACTTTGACGTCTTGCACGTTTTTCCATTTTGGTTTACTTATTAAGAAATAGTCAATAATTGACTTCTCGTTCCTGCTTACTACTACTCTTGTGAATTTGTGTATATCCTTATATTTGAATTTTGTGTTTGCGATCACTAAATTGTTTTCTTTGCTGATTTCTATGATTCTGCCCCCGTTATTATTTCTGGTCGTTTCTCCTTCTTTCCCTAAGTACTTTTCTATGCCTGTATTCTGTTTTCCTACTCGTCCATTTAAGTTTCCTATAACAATTACATTTGTTCTTTACATACGTATGCTACTATCACACTCCATATTTCTTCTCCTATTAGTTTCATTTCTAATCTTAAAATACGTTCATTTATGTATTCTTCCTTTATAATGTCTTTTAGCAGGTCTGTATTTATTATTAATCCTACTCCACATCTTGCTCCTTCCGTTTCCTTCACTCCTGAGCAAAATAGCCAGTATCCTTTATGGATTCGTTTCATACCTTTTCCTTTCTTCTTGGTTTCTGTTACTCCTAGGATTTTCACTTGATGTTCTATCATATTTTCTACTAAATCTTCTTCTTTGTCTTTAATGGTCCTCACATTCCATGTTCCTATTCTCAACTTTTCCTGTTGCATTTTGCTTACTTTCCTCTTATCCTTTTCTTTCTCTTTACTTTTGTCTATTCCTACGCTCTTCATTTTGTTGTTCATCTTATATTGTTTATCGTCATCCATGTCCATCGTATATTTCTTTATAAGTTCGGCCTGGTTCTTTTTTGTTATCAGTTTTTTGATTTCTCTATAACCCCTTTTTCCTCATCATCCCAGACGTATTCCACTCCTTCTATGATGATTTTCTTATAACCGATTTTCGTTCTTCTACCTTTATTTCTCTCTTCTTTTGCAATTTTTCTTATTTCCGCCTGTATTCCTCTCTCTTCTGGCGTCATATCATTGTCTATGTATACGGTGGATCCTCTCAGTTTATATTTGTTTTTCACGACCTTCTGTTTATTATCCCAGTCTTTCATTTCAATCAGACTTGTAATTGTAGCTTTATTTCCTTGCAGTGTTACTACATCCTTTACTTCTACCTCTACTCCCAATTTTTCTGCGAGGAATTGTTTTGTTTCTTGTTCTTTTCGATCTTCTACTAATTTTACACCCTTGATTATCAACCTATACTTTCGTTGTTCGATTCTTTTTTGGAGTTGTTTTTTCTCCGATTCCCATTTTATCTCCCGTTTTGCCATTTCCTCTCGTAGTTTCTGATTTTATTATGTACTTTTCTTAATTTCATCTCTCATAATTTTAATCATGTCTTTAATTTCTTTTAGATTTCCCATTTTTCTTTCACTTACTGTTATTTTTTCTGTTTTTTGTGTTGATGATTTAATTACTATTTTACTTTTCTTAAAGATCTCTTCTTTTTCTTTTAGATCCTGAACTCATTTATAATCCCCTTTTTGTCAATATTTTATCTGAATTTAAATTTTTGTACGTTTGGTAAATAAATTTTCGTATCGCCCGGGACGCGTTATCACCCGTCTGCCGACCGTGCAAGGCAGGGAACGTTTGACCTTCGGGTTAAAAACTCTCTTCGTTTATATTCTTGGTTGTTCCTATTTACACTGCTCCTTATTTATAATTAACTGTTCACTCTTATTAAATTTTTAATAATTTTCACTTTCAGATTCAGTTAGCTACACTTCACGAAAAAGTCGGTGTGACAAAGCCCATATACGAGTATTTTATAGCCACCAGCCAATTTCGCGTCTATCCGCTTTCGATCCACAAACTCAACTCTATATAAATATAACTAACTATTAAACGTGTAATTTCGTAAGTCTAATAAATGTTTCAAAAACTATAATTTTATAAACATCGTAGATTTGCACGTAAAGGGTGTGGGAAATAATTGGTAAGATGCCACAAGTTAGAACCTCTGCTGTGCTCCAAGTTGACTGTAAAATGAATGCTTTATGGAAAATCGACAAATATTACAGAGATATGGAACTACTGACGATGAGGTTTTAATAATGTATGTTTTCTAGCCTTATTTGTAGTAAATTACAAGGCGAAGCTAGCGGGTTATTAGCTGTTAGGTCGGGTATCAAAACGTAGCCTGCTGCAAAGAAAGTTTAGAAATAAAAATTTTGGAAATTACACGCATAAGGAAATTCTAGCACACCAAAAATCTAAAAATAGGATATAACGATCCAATAACGGATTTTATCGGGAGAGTTAAATGCAGACTCGATAAAATGTGAGAATATTATCAAATGAAAAATATAAGCAGCACACAAAATGCAGTATATAGAGACATTAATTAACAAACAAGAATTGAAGTAATGTATAATAATGGAATTCTTATTGCAAACAATCTTGATTATTAAAAAACTTTTTAGTAAAAATAATTAGAGCAGTATTAAAATATATAAAGAAAAAACAAAAAAAAGTATTGGCCAGAAATATAAAAATTATCATATAGAAAAATAATGTAAAATTTTCATTATAATAATGATAACCTAAAATACATCCGCCAAAACTAAAAAACCAAACCAGTCAATTTCTTTCTTGCGTTTTAGTTTTGTATATTTCTTTGGCTATTCTGACACCCTTCATTCTATATAAATGACCTAGCCAATTATCTGTTCTATTACTAATTCTATGGGTTTTACTTTCAGTTCTTGTTTTACTACCGTGTTTCTTGTCCTATCCCTTGTATTGATCCTTAGAATTTTTTTAAGAAACCTCATCGGTCCATAATATCTTGGTATTATATTTCCTTCTTTATCTTTTATGCTTATTAATTTTGATTGTTTCTTCTGTTTCAGCTGCTTTAATGTACTATAAAATAGTTTCTGATTTTCTGGGTAATGTTCTCTCATTTTGTTACCAAATTTAGCCTATGGTTGTTTCTTTGTCTTTTTCTATTTGTTATTTTATATAGTTTGTAGTCTTCTTGTTATGAACGTAAATATTTTTTCCATTATTGTTTCTTTTTCTTTACTTTCTGATATCTTTCTGGCGCCCACCATTTGCTTATTTTTGTATGTACATTATTTAATTTGGCTATCCCACAACTTCTCTTTGCTGTTGATATTATATTATCCTTGAAATAATTCTATTTACTTTTTTTTACCTGAATTGCGTGAGTGTATTCTTTTCTTAGTCGATATTGCAGCTTATTTTGATCTAACTGTTTTTGTCTTTGTCTTTTAGTTTATAATTTTTAATTGCTAATTATTATTACATTACTATTCATCTTTTCCTTTATAACTGTCATTAATACTAAGTAGTGGTCGCTTCCAATTCCTGCGTGATATTTTACTTTTACGTCTTTGATTCATTTCCAGGTTTTTACACTTGCTACAAAATAATCCATTATAGATTTTTGCCGTATTTTTTCGTAAAATTGTGTATATTTTTATTCAAGAATACATACGGATCAAATTTATTATTTATGAAACAATGAAATAACTGGAAACATTGATAAATCTTATATTTTTATTATTAACGGTGATATGGAGTAATAATTTTTAATGTGTGCTCTATGAAATCTAAGAGTAAGCCTGTAATAATTCTTACATGCTATGCAATAAATATAGGCAGCCCATGTAGACACAAATAAAGATTTACTGGATAATTCAAAATGATGAACTCAAATTTATATCTATATTTCCTGAACCATACATTGTATGTGAATGATTCTTATAACATATTAAAAGAATGTCCTATAGTTTTGAATACTACCATTAAAGCCGTCGCGCCTAGCGCAGTCATGTAGAATTATTTTTGCTACTTTGTGAATTCAGTAAAACAAAATCGGCAATTGAGGTGCGACGTGCATTTAGTCGTTATTACAACATTAAACCTTCGTAGAGGGAATAATCTATTTGACCAAACTGGCTGTTTGTACGTAAAGGTAAAATCACGGGCCAACCGCCTGCTTCGGAGGAGAATGTGGAGCGACTTCGAGAAAGTTGAGAGCGTAGCCCAATTAACTCAACCCGTAAACTGCCTGGCGTGTATTGAGACACCGTTTAATGTTCAAACCATACAGCCTACAACTGGTACAGACAAGGCAACGTTCCATTTAACTGGGAAAGTAAATCGACATAATGTTCAGATGGGGGGGGGGGGGTACAAAATCACCATGTAACACTGAAAAATGAAAGAAGTTAATCTGTTTGTATCGTATCAAAACAAGAAGCATAGACCTTTCTTTTTTGGTGACAACATGGTTACTGGGGAACGCATTTCGCGATGTTGCAAAACTGACTTCTGCTTTAAATAAACGAAGAATCAAAAAACTTTATTTTCCAACAAGACGGAGTTTTACCCCATTGGTATCGGCGTGTTTTTGAATGAATCTCTACCTCAACGGTGGGTAAGTCGCACGAGGAATGAATACCTGGCATTTACGTTCTGGTCCTGAAAATTTTCCGATCTTACTTTTTCTTACGGGGTTTCTTAAAGAAGCAGTTTATGTGCCACCCCTACCAACAACTTTGGACGGCCTAAAAACATGATAGCTGCGGTTAACTCAGTGACGCAAGACACTTTTCATCATGTATGGAATTAATTCTGCTACCCATTAGATATTATCCATGTAGCCGCAGGGGATGAGTGTGAGTGCAATCAAATATAACTTAGATCATATTTGTCCAATATATTAAACATAAACGATCACTTTGCTTTATTAAAGTGAAAATTGTTGTTAATAAATTTTTTTGATAAATTGTGCTACATATGACATATTAAATTCATGGCGCTTTTTCTATCGAAATTCCAACTCAAATTTTAGTAATATATTTAATTTTATTAATTTAAACGTTTTTCTGAAAAACTTCTTTTAAGCAAGAGATCAAAAAAGATTTGCAGTTAAAATGTGGCTGGCTAGTTAATTGATTTGTGAATACTATATAAACTCAATAAATCATTCTCTACAAAATATCTTTAAAATAAACTAAATTATAAGGCCAAAATAATCATTTTTGGATATTTTGGTAATTTGTCTACAAATGGTAAATGTAGTAAATGCATTTCTTATAGATTATGCTTCTACTAGATGAAATACTTACTAATAGAGAGGCTTTAATGCCTCGGGTGCAAGAATCTGTGAATTAAGAGGTTATAGCTGTTATATGTTCGCTCTTTTTAAAAAGTCGTCGTCTTATATGACCGCATTGTTACCCCTTGTTGAAAGTGAACATAGGTACTCAATTATTTTTAGTGACTGAGTAGGCCACCCTCCAGGTTTTTAAGTTTTAAGAATTAATTCAGGTCCGTCTGCACTGCCGCCAAACGCTTCAACCTCTCAACTACACTGGTGCTTAGAGAAAATATTACATTTATTTAATTATTCTCTTTTAATGTTTGCTACAAAAAACTAAATAATGAGTTTAATCAAACGCTCTCTGACAAATCTTATATTTTTTTATTGGATATTTGGATTCTAAAATTTAGAAAATCCAAATGTTTTGAAAATTTGTGTTTTATAGAGATTAAAACATGGCCAATAAAACTGAACTAAATGTAGCAACAAACGATTTATTCTTTTTTTATTCAAATAATAGACGTAATTTTTGATAAGATACAAACAAACATACGAATATGACAACTGATCAATTTTTTTCTTCTGCATTTTATTTTACGGGACCATATTTGGCAAATTCGATTATGCAATTATTCGATATTGTATTAAATTAAACATTAAAACAAATAACTTCGTTTCTTATAAGTTTCGTCCAAACAGACTAAGAGGTGAGAATAATCAGATATATTTTAAACAAATCTGGTTTTGTTGATAAATGCGTTCTTAAAAATTTTGCGTTTAACAAATTCTATTTGTGATACGTATATTCTGTTTCAACAAATCTCACTAAAATGTATATTCTTATTCTATCGGTTTACTTTTGCAATTAATGAAGCATTTTATAATCTTTTTTCAATGATATTTAAGCCACAGGCTGATAAATTAAACAAAAGGCACAAAAATAAAAATAAAACAAGGTGGAGGTACTTTCTAAAAGATAAGCTACGTATTCGAAGGACAGATGGAAGTCGAAATTTAAAATAAGTCTATCATGTCACTGTCATGGCACAGAGATATGACCATTATTAAAAACAGTAGAAAACAAATCAAAACTGCTCAAAAAAATGAAGCGGGAAATGTTGGGTATATCTTTACTTGATAAGATAAGAAATACATAGATAAGGTAGTAAATGGACATTGAAGACCTAATAGCTAATTTAGTAAACAGAAACAGAATTGGGCAGGGCCCTTTGCCATTACAGGCGAAGAAAATTGAATAAAAACTATAAAATAATACAGAACATAACAAAAAGAAAGGGGATCACCAAACCTCAGATGGGTTGAAGACATCAGAAAGGTTACAGACCCTAAATGAATAGAGTGAAAAACAGTAGACGACAGGAAGCTGCTAAGAAATTATTTCTTAATTTATGCGATTAATTTCTAAAAAGATATGTAAGTATTGGACGCTTTTATAGGATTATATTTAGTTTAACAGCTTTTCTGGCGAATTTTGCTTAAGCCCACTAATAATACGCTTTTGACTAACTCTATTTTTGCGCCCTAGGGACAATTTTTCACACCCATCTTCCTTTATATTTTTGCAAGCTGGGGATGTGGAACAATTTATTTACAAATGATAACAATGGGATAAGTCGGTGCGGTGACCTTACAAAGTAAGATATGCAAAATGATCGTAAAGATAGACAACCAAACGTATACTCAGAGCTCAGTCACGCTACGTTTCATATCAGCTGTCTTTGTTTATTTTTTGTTCAAATGTACAGATTAGTCGATTGATGTATTCAAAAGTTACTTTTTGAGAAACACTTCTTTATGATAGCAAATGATATGTTCAAATATACGAAATGAAGTAGATAGTAAACATGGATTTATTTTAAACATATTATTTTATAAGACTGAGCCTTAAATCCAATAAATTCTTATTTACACTAAGGTGCCAGAATAATATCGACAGAAAAAATTTAAACATTAAACTTTATTAATAGAATACTTAGTTAAAAATTCCACTAAAATCTACAATTAATATATTGTTGAATCTCATTGGAGTATGATATTGATTCAATTGTTTATTTTCTGGAATATTTTGTGCCATTTTTCTTTCATTGTTGGTTCTTTCGTGTTCTTTCGGCCATGTATCGTTGAATAATGTGATCTGGGGACACGGCAGTGCGAAGTCACTCAGGGCACTTTCGATCCCCCTGTAACTTCGTTGTGGATAAAGCTAGAAGCCTGAATTTTCAGTGACCAAGAGGACAGACATAATAAAACTATCTATAATCCCAAATTACGTAATATTTACATCTATAGTTTATGAACTAGTGCGAGTTGAAGTTCTTTAATTTTGTCACTGACACACTCATAGATCATCAAAATTCTAAGGTACTTCTAGCAGACACACAAACTTCAAATTTTGAATTCAGTTAGAGTTTAGCCTATAAAGTAAGGAAAAATTGAAACATCCCGAAATTTCAGTCTCGTTTTCTAAATTTCAGTCCTGTTTTCTTTGCGTTTGGAATTAAAAATCAGACAAACACACAAATCCACACGTTTTATTATTAAACTTTGCGTTGGGAGTTAAAAATAAAATATTATTCATTAAATTGATAATAATTATTAATGATAAATTACGTTCAAATAATGTATGGTGATGCTTGCCATTGTATGGTTGAAGTGGGCGGTGCTTGGCGATGCAGAGAGGTGGGGCTGCGCGCGGGAGGAGGAGTCGAAGTATCAAAGCAAACGGCAGTTCAGGCATTTGTAACCTTTTGAAAAATATACATGAGTCGTTAGAAAGATCGGAGTAGAAAAAATAAAGGATTATAAAAAACAACAAAAGTTGGCAGTACGGTTATGGAAAGGAAGAGTCGCATGAAATCTTAGAAAATGAGATCATAGATAAACATAGGGCCGCGTTCAAATACCTGAAACTGAACTGTCTTGATACTCCAAAGCTTGAGTGCATGTGATAATAAAACTATGTATCAAACTTTGTTATTCAAGAGATATTTCATCTGTGAACTGCTTAAGAAAACCTATTGATACTAGTGTTTGCAGTAACCTACTCGATTATTAGGAAAAAAAATATAAGTCACAGCTCACTCATTTGCCATTCATGCTTATAAAAAATTAGAGCAAATCAACTGCCGTCGATCTGTGTTCTAAATGGTACATACGTTAGTACTGTTTCACCACAGATAAGTGAGTTAAATGACTATGAAAAGATATTACTTCAAAAAAACCCGTCGCAAACTAACATGTACCTAATAAGCATATGGTGAAAAAAGTGAAAGGCAGAACTTTCCACCTTCCGTTGCCACTTGAAGAAACAATGAAAAAGCTCCCTAGACCAGAACAATCGATTACTAACTCTGAACTCTATATCATGGTATGTCGACAAAGTCAAAAATAGTGTATAAATAAAAATAAAAATTTGCAACATATTTTAGACCGATCAGAAACTCAGCTAGATAACGTTGTAGAAGGAAACGGAGCACTACTAATCCAAGTTACCTATGACTACGAACAATACACCATTTACCCTTTGCACGAAAGGAGGAGAAACGATCCCATTTTAGAACTATACCAAATGCTTAAAGTCAACGCTGCTCTGATTTATTCAAGAGATAAAGATTTAGATGTAAAGTGCTTCCCTGATCTTTATGTGGAAGGTAAATATGGTCAATTTCGTGTTGGCCAGCAAAAGTTAATATCTATTGAATGTATTAAAGCCATAGTAAGCACTCTAAGTTTCGCTTGAATCAACAATGCCTATTTTTTCACCAAATGATGCTAATCTGCGTCAAATAAATTCCAGCATATTCTATAAAACAAATTGTGTTAATCAAAAGTAAAAAATCACAGTTGAACAGTATTTTGAGATGCTTCATAAAGATGAGTTAGAAGATAATTTAACTGCTATATTTGGTAGATTGAGAAACACGGAACAGTTTTAGAAAAAACGAGCAACGATGTTAACTGTATGATACAAAATTACGGGCCAGCAACGTGGTTCCTTACAATAAGTCCTTTTAAATAGATGTGGGATGATTCAGGTAAATATCTAAAGGAAGTTAATGGTCCTGAAACGGCGAACAAAAGTATTAGTGAGTTAGTTGCACTAGATTTTGTCCCCACTTCCCGATTCATAAGTTTAAAGCTATGTTGGATTTCATTACGTCGTCAGATGAGGTGCTTGGAAAAGTAATACATTACTTTTGGAGCGGCCTGTGGGGCGCAACACTTCTTATTTATATCAAAATACATAACTTGTGCTATACCCTACAAAAATCTTTCACCTATTATTCATTAACGAGTAAAGTCGTACCAAACCCATAAACACACCAGTTATTGCATGCGACAAAAGAAAACAAGAAGAGGTTTGTGTCAGTTTGTCGATTCGGATTCCCACGCCCAGTCACTGAAGTTCTTACCATTAGAGATATCGTTGAATCAATAGCTGCAAGCAAAACGTTGTCTTCTAACAGCAGACTTTATAATATTGTTCGCAAAAAAAGGGTAAGTAATTGTTAATGATTATAATTCTGCAATTGAGTTGGCATGGAATGGAAATACAGATATTCAATAAGTAGGCAAAAAACAGTCATATTGAATTATTATGTTACTAAATTCCTTTACACCTAACGGTAGAAGAGGTACAGGTTATATTATTATATGTTACTAAATATGCATCCAAAAGTGAGAAAAATCACGCAACTGATATGTTTGACGATATATACTCAACAAAACCTTTAACAAGCCGTTTACTTAACATTGGCCTTAGAGTTTTTTCTAGAAGAGAGTGTGGATGTCTAGAAGCTAGTGACACGGCAGTGATCCTACCACAACAATTCGATGGCTTGATGTCAACATTTATTGAAACCGGCGCGTTAAATCTAAGCCTGATATGATGATGCTCGAACCAGAGTCTACCGATATTTATTACGAGTGTTGGATTGATGACTATTATCCTAACAGGCCTAAAGAATTGGCGACAACTAACTTGGATGGTTTTGCTTAAAATTACGACATCGTTAAATCACGCCCAGTATCTACCAAACTTGAGTGCTATGAGTTACATAACGGGAAAAAGTTTCCGAAAAGAAGGAACAAGCCATATTTTATCAACCACTATTTCTACGACGTAGAACAGGTACTAGATAAGTACTTCTTCTTTACTTCTTTTGTTCAAACCATGACGCTCCTTAAGTGAACTAAAAATGGGGTGTGATATTTACACGGAGGCCTTTAATTTGGCGAAAGAGGATCTAAAGAAAGGAGTTGATTATGGCAATTTAAGGACAGAGTCAAGGTACAAGAAACAAAAGGCATTTGAAGTGATAGAAATGAAAGTTGCGGAGATAAAGGAAGAGAGAGAAAACGCTGATGATGACGAGGGTCCCGAAAACCCTTTAGATTTTGAAGCTTTGGAGGCTGCAAACGCAAAGAATCAATCTAGTAGAAGATGAGTAGCCTAATGTAGATCTTCAAAGTATGATCGCAAAACTTAATGTCGATCAAAAGAGAGTGTTTGATACGATCACAAAAAAAATGAACAACATTGATAATAATGCTGATGTATTACGTTGTTTTGTGAGTGGAACTAGCTACATTTAATGTGATTGGCTTGACAATACATAGACTCTTGTAGCTGCCTGTGGAACATAAGCATTCACCTAAGAACAAGTCACTTTCTGATGAAGTCCTCCAAGTTCTGAGATCAGATTTGAAAGAAGTGGTGTGGTTCATCATAGAAATGTCAATGTTATCCAATGTTACACTGACATATATTCACTTACGCTTGTCCGAGATATTCGATACCAGCGAAGATCAAAATGGGTGGTTTAAAAAAAAACACAATGTAGTTTTCGGAGATCTCTTACAACTTTTGCCAGTAAGAGAAAAGTCACCGTTTGAAAAACTTTCGACCACTGAAACTAACAGCTGTTGGTATCTCTCAGTATGCTCAATCTCTAGGCTGAACTGTTTATCTATGATGAATTTACCATAAACATGAGACAACTCAATGACTCTGACTTTGTTGAAATGCGAAATAAAATAAGATTAGGTGTGACTATACAAAAAAACCGCAATTTACTCTTGAGTAGATTAATAACTCTTAACTCAAATTCCAATGAAAGCAAATTACTCGAAATTACTGAGTACCTCTCTAAACTTTCTGACGACACAGTTTGGATAGTACCTACAAAAAACATATACCAACTATTAAAGAGTGTAATACTTAAAACTCTTCCTTATCCAGAAATAAAACTTAGAGCCATAGATAGCATAGATTGTTCCAGGTACCTCTTAAAAAGGGCCCGTGAATGTATAAAAAAGTATGAAGATGATGCTGCCATGACAGCAGAGCTAGAAGAGAATATTGTTACTGAATAGGAGTAAAAGTCATGTTAAGACAAAATATTAACATGAGTCTTAGCTTACTCAACGGTTCTATCGGTATGTAGTACAAGGAGTAAAGGTTGATCCTGAAAATATTAAAAAAGTTAAAGAAACATATATTACACTTAATAATGAACATCTTTACAAACTTGGTCCAGTCAAAACTAAATTTGAAATTATTAATAGAGCTTATGTTAATCGCGAACAGTTTTCGATATGTATTGCCTATGCTATTACCATACACAAAAGTCAGGGGCTAAGTCTAAACAGTGATGGACATCGGTTCTTCAGTGTTCACCTGCTCAAAGCTCAAGAGTCCGCAATCGCTGAATATAATTGACTTAGAAGCACTTACCGTTCAGATTTGTCAAAAATTGTTACATCAAAACCTTTAAGAAAATCCGTAGCTGAAGGAGAACTACCTACAAAAAGAAATGAGATCCCATCAAAAACATAAAATGTACAAAAATGCAATTCTCGCAACGTAGTCCTTCCACCGCAAAAGTTGTGAGATCTCATGTAAAATCAAGTCATCAGTTATTTTAGTTAGTATCTATGGAAGCACGTATTTAACAACTTTGTCTTAAATTATTTTCTAATTAGTTACCTACCAACATTTACAGTGGCCGTATCAATATTAGACATGTTTATTTCTATCATAAATGTAATAATGACTTGGCAATCGCACGGCAACTTAATATTATTTGTGCTTGTTTACATATTGCACCAATTAGGCCTGCTAGCGCTATGTTCAATTAGGAGTATTTTAAATTGTAGATTTATTTTTTTTTGTTTAAAAATAATACGGCTTTGTAATACACAATAAAGTAGTACAACTGCAAGCGCTGAAGAAATAATTGCAAAACTAGCGAATTTCTGTCCTCAAACAACATTGGCTCGATGAAGGCACACCCTGCCGTTAAACAATTCCTGTCAATATATGTACAGAACAGTAAAAGCACGTTTTCACCCTTTTGTAGCAGTAACTGTGCAGCCTGTTTGCTAATGAAGGGAAATTTACCGCGCATTAATTAAATTGTGTCGCATTCTATTGATACAGTCCTTTCGTGTGTTGATCCTACAGAGGACGTCCCTACGCTTTTTATTGCATAGGTGGAAATACAGATCTTTAACGTTTTGTTTTGTTACAAAATACCAAGCGAGATATATTGTAATTACCTTATATAAGATAAATATTGTAAACTACATATATCATAAAAAAGTGTTACTACGATTGGATTAATACCGTGGCTCATCAGTTAATATCTATTAGTCTTAATATTGGAAAGTTCTTTAACTAAACTTTATATATCAGGTAGAGTTGAGTTCATAACGTAATTTTACGTTAGCACATAAACAAGTTAATACCTATATATATAAAGTATAAAAACATAAGTTTTAAGAATTCGCATGGCTAGTTTTTTTCCTTTCTACGGGATTTACATTTGTTTATGTTTAGTCATTTAAATTTACATAAATACATCGGAGTGTTGTTGAAAATCTCTGACGTACATAAATTTCATATGTCCTCATAGGTGTCATTTACCTAACATTATATACATGCCATAACAATTAAATATAAAATAATCAGCTGTTTAAATTTTAGCCCTTACTGTAACTTCATTTATTAAAAAGTCAGGATTATTATTTTCAAAGTAGAAAGTTTGAGTTATCCCCTACTTTAACGAAAACATCTTTGTTTACCTTGCAAAATTACTTAGCAGTTTGTTCTAGAAACTTGTTAGAGTTAAAAGCTTTACGTTAAACTTTCTAAAGCGTAACGCGCATCTAAAGTATGCAAGTAAGTACGAGATCAACTCTTTGATTGTTATATAATATAAATATTTAAATATAAAGTAATATTCTATTGTACTCCTGGTGGCATTTTAATTTATATAAATATTACAATAATTCCGTTAAACTCGCCGAAAACCGGGAGCCTTAGCACTCAAAATTCAGCTGGCTCCAGCTGATAGTACCATGTAAGGACTTCTTGTCCAACATTACAGATGAAGTTTACAACAATGGGGAAGATGAAAGAAAGATAACTTCAAACTTGTCGGACACAACGGAAATAGCAGTCTGTGCTTTTAGGACTAACGTAAAATCAATAGCGATGTCTGACAAAAGTGGGAGGCTGCAAATGGCTTCTGCATTTAGAGAATTGGCCAAGAACAAAACTCACCAACACAATGTGAAGTTTAATGGCCAAAACCCCCCTTTATTTCCAAATGACGAACAGTTCCGGTTCCCACATTATCTCAGTAGTCTGCCCCAGGAATTTAAAAAAGGGAGAGGGGACAAAAACTCGATAAAGAATTATTTACAAAATAAGAAAAAGACAAAAGATACAAAATTGCACATAAGGACAGGTAATGTACAAACTTTGAAATCTAGCGGTAGAATACTTAAAGCAGAAAAAAAACTTTCAAAAATAAAATGGAATATAGTGATCCTAGCAGAAGTTAGAAGAAAAGAAGAAAAATTTGTGAGGTTGAATTCAGACAACGTGCTGTATCACTTAGATTATGCTTTCAACATGCTATAAAGTGTATAAAAAATTGTTGCAATAGGATAAGAGAAATTATTGAATTAAATGTAGAAAATGAATAGACAGGCAAATTAAGAGTAATAGATTTAAAAGTATCTATAATTAACATTTATAGACTTGATGCATAGTTAACACAGTCACACTAAATTCATTATCGAAATTCAGATAGAGTAGAAGTACAAGTTTGAGTCGATTTAAAATCAAAACAGCGGCTAACAATACGGTAGCTTAATTCTAATAGCAAGAATACAGCAAAAAAACAATTTGGTATATGAGATACCCTAACTTTAAAGCTTATAACAGTAGAAATTTCTTATTGCGTGCAGGTGACTCATCGTGTTGATAGCAGGTTCACACCCACCACAAAGATATAAAAGCCGCCTTCATTTTGGGCAATTAGAAAATGAAACGTACAAACTACAAGCTATTTAACAGCCAAATCTAAATTATAATAAATACAAAGGATAGAGAGTTGAATAACTGTAAAAATGTAAAAGTTAACTTGAATAAAGATTTAAAAACGTGCGATAGATAGGAAATTATCGATTAAATGTGAAAATGAAAAAAGGCAAATTAAATATAATTTAAAAATCTATAATTAACATTTATAGACTTGCAATCAGCATTTAATACAGTGCAAAATATTATCTGGAAATATTCAGAACACTTAGGAGTACATAGTAAATTCGTATAAGTAGTAAGAAGTACAAGTAAGAGAACGGAATTTGAAATGGAAAAGGGCTAAACAAAACGGTAGCTTAATTCTTAAGTAGTAAGAAATACACAAAAAACAACAATTGTAGTAATGAGATACCTAACTTTAATACTTATATAACAGTAGAAATTTTATTGCGTGCAGGTGATATCGTGTTGGTAGCAGGTTCACCCACATAAATATAAAAGTCGCTTATTATATGGAGCAATTAAAAAACTAAAAATAAATATAAACAAAAACAAACTAATTATAATAAATATAAAGGAAGAACATAAACTAAAAATGTAAAAGTAACTTGGAAATATCAAGATTCAGAAACGGCGATAGAATACGGATATACAGGAAATATGCTAAAAGTAAAAAATAATAAAATTATAAATAAATATAAAGGGTTAGCAATATTGTACCTTAAACGAAACAGTAAGAGAAAAATAGATTTACAATATATATAAAACATAATAGCTCTACCTGTACTTAAATATTGCCGCTCCAGAAACTTATTAAAGTAAAATAAATACTATATTACAAAATACTTATCAGTAATAGAGATATTAAAAAAGTCACTCAAAATGCTAGGACATGTAATTAAAAGGATAACAGACTATTTAAAAGAGTAACAGAAGCATGTCAAGACAAGAAAAGAAGACGAGGTAGACCAAGACAGATATCGATAGACAGGATGGGAGAAAAGAGGAAAACATAAAGAATCTGGCTTCCAAAAGAGTGCGAAAATGTCTTTATATAAAAGTCAAAGAAATAAAAAAATAACATATACCCGATATTCCATAAAAGTGCAAGGAATAAAAAATATTCCGCCAAATAATTTTATTTATCTTCCACCTGTATATTCTTTTTAAAAAAGAAAAGCATTTTTACATCCTTATTGCTATAAAAATAATTTAGGAGAATGTCTAACAAAAATAATTCTTAAAATTAATAATAAAAAAAATCGCAATTCTAATTTTTTAAAATTATTTTTTTAAATTAGAATGTGTATTTATTATTGTATTTTATTAATTAATTGTATTTATTGGGGGAGATGCCATTAATAACTAATATCTAAAAATAATTATAAGGATTATTTGTTAAATTTATAAAGAATTTGATATGTGTAATAAGGATTGTATGTTTCTTTATAACTCACATATGAAAATATTAGCCAAATGTTTAAATTAAAAACAAAATTGTTACACTTTCGGATTAACAGAAAGTTTTATTACAAATCTTACTGTGTTCAAATATATGTTTTACTATTTGTATTTATACAATATATTCTATTTACACAATTGAATAAAACAAGTTGTTGTTACACCATCTTGTTGATTTTTAGCATGTCATAGCTTGAGTAGCATAATTTATGCTACAAATAACCATTTGGGATTTTGATATTCATTTTCGTAATCTAGCCTTATAAGTGGGGCACTTTATGTCCATGTGCAAGAACAAATACAGTATGGCATATTTCTTATTTTCTTAAAGTATCTAAGGAAGTATTTTATACAGGGTATTTTAAAATTAAAAATGTTGGTTTTAAAACTACACTGTGCGAAACGATATGTTAAAATACATCTAACCAAAGTTAAAAAGAAGTAGTAGGTTTAAAAGAAATGTAGTATAGTTGTTATATAAAAATATTTTAAGGAATGTCATAAAAAATGTAAAAGTATGCACACAGAATGGACGAATCATAGCGTAAAAAACAAAGATTAAAGGTGGTGTAAATTGAGTTTATAATTTATAATTCACTAAAACTAAAAGAATTTTGAATGAGTCAAATAGAAATAAAAAACTGAAACCATAAAGACTAAAAATCTAACTGCTGCAATAGAAAATATTAAAGAAGAACTACTGAAACTATATGCTACAAAATATCTCAATTAATTAATAATTTTTAATCAAAATGTAGCAAAAATAAAACCATTCAGGGCGACTTAAAGAAATATAAATAGATTTGTAATAAGAAATTAAGAAAAAAATTAAGTAAAAATATAATGCAATCCAAACTGCAATAGCAATAATAGAATGTTCTGTTGTCCATTTTTAAAAACTTTTTAAAAAATATTATAAAAACCGTTTAATATCAATTTGTCACATTTGTCCAGGCGACTTATGTGCTTATTTTATTAACCCTTTACTGCATTTTGTATCATATATGATACAGTACACATATTTCTATATAAGAGAATAGTTCAGGCTCTCTATTGCATGATCTAATGGATATGAGACACTCTATGGTATCACTATGTAGTTGTCAGAGCTAGATTGCATAGTTGATGAGTTGCAGATTATATAGAAGGGAGTCAGTCCCATAACAACAGAATTAGTAGGTACATCAAAGTAAATATCAGTGAATATTTAAGGAATATAAGGTAAGACAAAATTTTTTGTGGTTCTACAAGGCTCATGCAGTGATCTAAACACTACATAACATATACATTCTGTAATAATAAAGATGGCATATATTGAGCGTATTTTGGAAAGCTCCGATAGTTAAGTCCAATTTGCACAATATCGAGTCGTTTTTAAAAGCAAGAAGTGGGTAATTAGAAAAAGCTAAGTGTTTTACAAAGCAAAAGGATTATAAATTTTGAGGTTAAAGGAAATAAATCAGGCTGAAAGTTGCATGCAATTAACAGATAAGAAAAACAAACAGAAAGAAAAATCAACGGTAATTATAAGAAATAAGTGAAAGATACGAGAGTCAAAAGGAGGGGGAAAATTTGTTCAGATTATTATCTGCTAATATCGAAAATAAGAATAAATAAAAGAAGGGAAGATAATGAAAGTCAAAGCGGGCATAAATATAAATATGAAATAACAGAAAAGTAAAAACCTATAAAATTCAACTAGTAGAAATAGCCGCACAATACAAGGAAAAAGAAAAGAAAAGATGGAGCAGTTATATGCAAAAGTAAACGTACAAACTATGGAGGAACTATGGAATGAGATAAAATAAATACTACTTGAAACTGCCAAAGAAACATGTGAAATTATCAGAATAAACAACAATAAAAACAGACAAATAGTGGAGCCAAGGAATCAAAAAGAAGTTAGAATTAAGAAAGATAAATTTAAAAAGTACCTGCAAGTTAGAACAACTGAGAATTACAATGATTATAAAGCACAATGACGTAAAGTAAAAAAAAATTTTGAAAGAGGCAAAGCAGATACCATGGATGGAATTCGGATAGAAACTAGAAACCGATAGACATGGAAATCAAAAGCTGTTCTATAAAGTACTCAAACTCACGAGGAAATGAAAGAGGATCACAGCCAAACATAAAAATAAAAACGGTAAAATAATACAAGAAGAAAATGATATTATAAGTACTTTAAAGAAGTCCTAAATACAGACCAAATATATCAAGTTGAAGTAAATGATGAGTATGAGCAATTAAGTCAAAACCAAAATCAAGACAGACAAGAAATAACCCCAGAAGAATTTAATGAAACAATCAGTACACTAAAGAGAAGCAAAGCAGCAGGGTATGACAACATAACCGCGGAAATGGTGAAAAACTTGGGTGGTAAAGGCAGGAAAATATTAAGAAAATTTCTCAATGAAATAATGAACACTGGAAAAGTACCGGCGGACTGGGAACTGGGAGTAATTATACCCTTATATAAAAAAGGAGATAATAAAGTGTGCTCTAATTACCGCGGAATTACATTACTCAGTACAGTAGCTAAAATGCATGAGCAAATCCTACAAAAGAGGTTGCAAAAAATGATAGAACCACAGCTGCAGGAATCCCAAAGTACTTTTACGAGAGGCAGGGGATACAGGATCACGTATTTACGATTAAACAGTTAATAGGGAAAAGTAGAAAAAACAAGATATGTTTCGCCTTTCTAGATCTCAATATGACAATATACCGAGGCATCTTATATGGAAAACCCCAACAGCAAGAGGGGTAAATACATACTTATGTAAATTTATTAAAATTTACAAGAAACTATGTAAGAACAGGAACCCTGATATCTGAGGAGTTCATAACACGCGAGGGACTTAAACAAGAGAGGTCCTAAGCCCCACCGTGTTCAATATTATAATAGATGATGTAATTAAAGATGAAAAGGAAAAGGTAAAGAAATACATGGTTGGATATAGAAACATGTTCCCCACAGAAATTTCGGAAAGTGCCTATGTAGATGACCTTGTGATTTACGCCGAGAGCGAGAGACAGTTGCAAAACAATATTGAAGTATGAAAAATAGAGAGAGAAGACCAAGACAATGATAATAGGTAAAGATGAAAACATAACAATAAAAATAGAACAAGTAGAATCTTTTAAATATCTTGGAACGAAAATACATGAGTCAGGAAGAAATGATGCGGAAATAAATAAAAGGATAGAAAATGCACTAAAGCTGTTCTACAGTCTGAATAAATCATTCATACGCAAAAAGGAAGTCTCTCAAAATACAAAAATGACGGTATATAAAGCCATTTTTAGACCGATACTACTATATAGTAGTGAGTAAACTTCAAGCAATTAAAGTGAAGTACCTTAGGGTGGTAATTAGCATTACGAAAAGGGACAGAATCATAAATAACGAGGTAAGAAACCAACTGCAGGTAGAACCACAATGACGACTATAGAAAGAAACAAACAAGCTTAAATGGTTCGGACATTTAATAAGAATGAAAGAAAGCCGACAATCTAAAGTAATATGGGAAACAAGACCAACACGAAAAACACAAAGGGACAGACCGACGAAACCATGGGAAGATGCAGTAAAAGAAAATTTGAGGGAACAGGAATTAAATTGGATGGAAGCAAATAAAATGGCAAAGAACGAGAGGAAATGGGCAAGGTTCATATATAAAAAAATGTCAACATAATGTGTACTTGTTTCTTTAATGTCCACCTTGCCACCTAACGGTATATCAAGGTTTTGGATTAATAAAAATAATAAAAATAAAGATGCAGTGCCTCAGAAGGAAGCAAGTTGTAACCGTCTCTATAAAGTACGACCAATAGTTAAACAAAGGCAAGAAATTATTTAAAAGAATATCTTTCATTAAAGTCATATAAATGGGGCTACACATTATTTGTGCTATGTTAGGTATCTAAATGCTCTTATGATTTTGAGATTTATACGGCTCAGGAAAACGATCCGACACAGAAGTTGTCTGATGAACCAACTTCTGGGAATGTTGTTCTTCGTCTATACAGAGGAATTTCTAAAAACTGTAATTATAACGTGTACTGTAACAATTATTACACACATATTGACTAATTTGTGCACCTAGCCAAAGAGGAAATAACCTTCAGAGAGTAAAATGAACAAGAAAGAAATAGGTTCATTTGTTGAAATGGTTGAAACTGTTGAAAGAGTTGATGTTTCCTGTGGCGCATGAAGAGATAACAAAGTAGTTTTTTTTTGTAAACTCTATGTGAAAAAATTCCCTTCTTTGAAACAAACAGTTTTTGTGAAAAAATAAGAAAAAATGTGCCAATAAAATGCCCTTATGTTGTCAAACAATATCGGTAGTGTTGATCTGCTTCATAGCTTGTTGGTAGGTATAAAACAGAATATGTTCGAAGAAATGATACCTCCAAATCTTTTACTATCTATTGGATGTAATTGTTGTAAATGCATAGTTGTTTAATCGAAAAGTCTATGGAAATCAAAATGAGACTGGCAGATTTTAGAGAAGAAGTGGCCGAAAATCTGCAAAACGGGACACAAAAATGTTGCTAAGAAACGAAGGCTTTTTAACAACATTGAACAGCAAATACAAATAAAGAAAGAATGAGGATTTGCTTCACATCTGCCAGTCAAAAATGTTCGCTTGAATAATATTAACCATTGTCCGCATTGGAAAATGTCTCAATATAAAAGTGTAACTTATGTGCGTTGTATAAAATGTGAAGTAGCAGCATTTCGTCTCAAACAAGACAAAAATTGTTGGATTTTATGTAACATACACCTTGCACTGGCGCTCATGAGAGGAAGGGAGTATAGGGAACGCTTGAGCTCCCCTTAACTGTTTGCTAATTACTAATTATTAAATATCGACTAATTTGTAGTATTTCAGTACCTGGTACATTCACTAAAATGTCTGATAACCTTAAAGGAGGTAAGGATTTTCCTAAGCCCCCAAAAGTAATTTTTTTTAAAATCCAGAAAATCGCTAATAAAGTTATCTGTCTCTGGAAATTTAGTGAATACTTACCTACCAAAGAATTTAACAACAAAATATTCAATTTATCTATACGTAAATTTTGCATTGTATAAGAAAGTCAAAAAGTTTAACGAATACTAACCTGCGCTTCTATATCCGTGACCTCCTGCCTGTGCACCATGATATTGTTGAGAATGATAGCCGTTTGCACGATCAGCGCCAGAATTGGGATGAAGGGCAGGACGAGCATCTGGAAGAGGTGAAACCTGCGCCCTTTTCCGTGGGCCGGGTTCGCTTCCTTCCCGCAGCAGTGGTAGCTCTTCGGGGCCAGCGACACATCCTCGGAGCTCAAGGAGCGCACCGACGACGTCTCGGCGGGCGTCGAGCTGTTGGACCCTTGCTTCTGCATTTCTGCAAAAAAGCGGATTCGGCAGTTAGGCTAAGTCGCTGTGACAAGCTTAATGGTGCCACGTAATCAACTCCGGCACCCTATCTTCGCAAAGCTCCATAAAGTTTAATGAGGTACAACGAGCTGCGCTATCCATCATCGACGCTTAAGTATAGCTTTGCCGACAGAGCATCTCCAGAGAGGGAGGATTATGATGTATTTGTGTAATTAGTGTTTACAGAAGAAGGTCGCTTCGCTTATTAAAGAAATGCGCTTTTTCAATTTAATCGATTGATTTCACATCATCCAATAAAATAAAAGTGTTTGTTTCAAAGCCGGCAGGAATTAATTAAATGCCGGCGTTATGACGCAATAACCTTTGGCTGGCACCCAAGGAGTCGTATAACAGAAAATCAATTTTCTAATCAGCTGCACTATCTATGAAACAAGCAGCTTCTGGATGTGTATCAAGCGGATCCTATTATATGAAGACCTACGTTTTTGCTTCTAATAGGCGCTATTGCGTTAGGTTTTCATTAGTCCAGGGGAAACCACAACGATTAATTTGAACATGGCTATATTTAGAAAAACAGGTCGATAATAATTGAGCCTCTGATAGGTTGTAATCGCCAATTATTACATATTGAACACACATGGGCAAGACATTTTTGTTTCATGCAACAAAAAATATGACACATGATTTTTAACGTTTTGTTTTTCACAACACAAGTTTTCAAAGTTTAATTGTCTTGATCAACACTCAAAGTGATATTTAATACATTTTTGTTACATTGCACAATCAAGGATCCTAAATGTGTATCCATCTGTTTAAGTACTATAACGGTAAATTATCGTTTGGGTAACGGACACACTTAAGTAATAAACACAGGTTTGCAACAAATAAAAATTCAAAACAAACATAATGGCGGATTTAAAACAGAAAGAAATGATGCCTCAAATGGGTAGAATACAATGTTTACAATCCTACATTAAATTTCCATTCACCTAATCAGCCTCAAGTAATCTAAAAAAGACAAAAAAAAGCAATAATTATAAACAACAAGAATCAAAAATTATATAATTATATCTATGGCGAAAGGGACAAAATATATAAATTTGAAGAAGGGATTTGAACAAGGGACAAATGGGATACTCTAAGGCTTTTAGAAGTAAAATAAAAATGAGAGTAAATATATAAAATTAAAGTGAAAAACCAAATGTACTACAAAAGAAACAAGGATGAATCTTACGAAAGAACAGGTTTCCTAGTAAAAAATAATCTGAAACAACATATAAAGTAGTAAAGTGTACCATAAAACTAATATAGGGCTTCGCACCACCTTCAACATTCTAATATGAAGAAAGTAAGATTTTCTATGACGATATTACAAAATAAATAAAAAAATATGATAAATTTTTTACCTTGGGCAACTTCAAGTCAAAAATTGGGAGAAAAATTGACAAAATGCATAACACATTTAGTATCTAACGATATAGCTTAAGCAATGAAAGGAAGACAACGGACCACTTAAAACAACAAAACGTATATGTAATAAATACATTCTTCAAAAAGAAAGAAAATATACATGGATATTCCCAGATAGAAAAAACAGAAACAAGTTTTAGATCACAGCTTTTAAAAGAAAAAAATATTTTACTACATCTACAACAATAGCCAAATATAAATAATATTAATTATAAATTGAAAAACTATTTTGCATCTGCGGTTAAAAAATTTAAAGAAAAATTGCTAGTTGCGGAGAAAAGAAAAAGGGTATCCTGCGCAGTATAAATAATTAAATAAAAATATATGAAAGAGAGTAAAAGAAGGTCTAAAACAACAAAATGAAATTAAACATACGTAGGAATAATATTTGAACAAACGCATGTATTGAAGTGTTTAAGATCATTATTAGGTAAACCAGCATTGATTGCTGTAAAAAGTCAAACGGAAAAGAAGAAAGGAATAGACAAAGTACCAGAAATAATAAAATCATTCTATAAAAACCTGTACAATTTAATAAATAAATTGCAATAAACAAATGCAACAGGAAGTTATTAATGACAACTCATAAGAGATATCAGTTTTTAAATAAAAGCTGTTATAACAAAATTTAAAAATAATAAAGCCTTGTGACGGAATGTAGTCTCTACTGAAATGCGAAAAGAAGAAAAATATATTAGATACTGTTTGACTAATTCTTTTACCATTGAGAAACGAGTAACTGAAATAAAAAAATAAAAAACAGTTGCTGTCACAAATTTACATCTTTGTGAGTCATAATTAAACAGTTAGCCCTGGAAACTGACACATCCAAGTAATAGAACAGGCTAGATTGAAGAAGTGTTTTAACATATTCAATCATCTGATCATTATGAAAACATTCATTAATAGAGAAGCATATTAATATCATCTAAACTTGTATCTTGCTTTTGATAGTGTGAAACCTCACAACCATGAGCCATGTCAAATTGATTACCAATACATATGCTTTATATATAATAAATATTGGAAAGCAGCCATGACATCATAATTAAACAAAAATACCACCAAAACTATATCAATAGAAAGGAGAGTTAGGTGTTGCAATCTTATATCTCTAAAACACTTTATATTAGCATTGAATCATATCTTCAATGATTAGAAACATCAGATATAGGAATAAGTTTATTTATAAGGTAACAGTACCTATTGTTTAAATAACTTTAAATAATGACAACCAAATTGTTAAAAGTTTTGTAAAAATGTCTTTAATATGTTAGATACCAAAATTATGACTGGTACAAATGACATAAGATACATAAACCTCAGTCGCTAGAACTTTAAAAAGTTACTGAATATGTCTACTTAAAACAAGTCATTAAAATATATAAAGGAAATACAACAGCTAAAACTGTGCGACTGTAATGAGCAGTTTGCAGAAAGCTACAGAAGATCTTTAAAAATATCAATCAACTTCAAATTTGAAATTAAGGTATTTTAAACTCCGCCAATGCCGGTCCCAAGCCCGGATGAAAAAGGAGGAGGGATCGAGGACTTCGAAAAAAACCTGGGTTCAGCTGGCCCGGCTGATAGCACTCAGTAAGGGCTACTATCTGGGATTACAGGCGAAAACCGGCCAACGACCTGGAAGGCAGAAGATGAAAAATTAGTCACAATGGCGGAAAGTGCGGAAGACCCAAAACTAGTAGCGTCTGATCCAGAGTAGACGGCTACGAACGGCGACTGTCTAAGATTGGGCAGCCGTATATAAAGGTCCACCATTTAAGGGGGTTATGGCGTTAGGCATAATCAACCTAACACATGTAAAATAAAGGAGTTTGAAAAGTCATGGGCAGAATGAAAAATCAGACTAATATTCCCCGGGTGGTAATCCACACCTCGAAGAGGGGGGGGGGGCAATTCTGCGTTGAAATTTCAAAATCTAGATGAAGATATCAACCAGGAAAACAAAACCACGAGAAAGAAGAGAAGAGAGGATAGGAAAATAACTGTAGGAACATGGAATGTACAAGGATGGAGGAATAAAGATAAGAAAGTGATGGGAGAGTTCAAAAAAAAATGAATCTGGATATGTTACTTTTGAGCGAAACAAAAAAGAAAGGTCATGGAATTCAGGAAATTGACAACAACATACTTTGTTGGAGTGGAGTGCAAATAGACAAGAGAGCAAAGGCATGAATAGGAATAATAGTAAAAAAAAAGATATAGAAGAAACATAAAGACCTGGGAACCCATAAATGAAAGAATGATAAAATTAAGTATGTTACTACACGGCAGAGACATAGTAATACTCGGTGTTTATGGACCATCAGATGACAGCGCAGTAGCAGAGAAGGAATCATTCATAGGAGCACTAAAAGAGGAAATAGAAAAAAGTAAACGAACTCAAGAAATAATCATAGAAGGAGACCTGAATAGAAGAACCGGAAGGAAAGAAAAGGACGAGGTATTAGGAAAGTACGGAGAGAACATCATAAATGACAATGGAGAAAGATTAACAGAGGTATGTGAACTATATAATCTAAAGATCATGAATGGTTTTTACCCACACAAAGATATCCACAAATACACATGGATACAAGAGACAAGGCAGCTGAGATCCATAATAGACTACGTAATACTAAAACGAAACAGTGCAATGAGAACGAAGGACGTAAGAGTCAAAAGAGGGGCAGAATGTGGAACGGATCATAAGCTGCTGATAGCAAATTAGGGTTCCCATTGCAAAAAAAATAACAAGTGAAAAAAGAAACACAGAAAACAAATGATATACCGAAAGAAAGACACCTCAAGTTACACCTACTGCAAGATACGACAGCGAGAAATTTATATAGAAGAAGATTAGATGATAAACTGGCAGAATTTACAAACGAGAGCATACAAGAGATCTACCAACACATAAAGGAAAGTTTAAAACAAGCAGGATTTGAAGAATTAGGGGAAAAAGAAGAGAAAACCACACAATATAAATACAAACCCACAAGTGAAACCCAGAAAGCAATTAAACAAAAAAAGGAACTATACAGCAAATGGTTAAGCACAAAAAAGGAAGAAGACTTAAGAGAGTATAAAAGTAAGACCAGAGAAGTGAAGAAAATGACAATAAAGGAAAAAAATGACAACTGGCAAACAACCTGTACCAATATTGATCAATACCTGGGGGGCACTAGATGCTCTGAATCATGGAAGTTACTAAAAAATCTACGAACAGACAGGAAAGAACACCTGCAAATACAGTACATTGAAGACAAAGAGTGGGAAGCATACTATGCGAACCTGCTAACAGAAAACAGACAAGAGTACATGAAGGACATCGAAGAGAAGGCAGAGAAGGAAAAGGAAGAGAAGAAGGAGACAGATAAAGATAAAGATGAAGAAGAGGAGATGGTGTCACTGGAAGAAGTAAAAGCGGCAATTAAATCATTAAAAAACAATAAGGCTGCGGGACCAGGAGGATACCACCGGAACTCATAAAGTATGGAACGGAAAAATTGTTCAGAATGATAACGATAATGGTCCAGAAAGTGATGAGTGGAGAAGACATGCCTAAGGAATGGAAGGAAGCCTATCTTGTCTCCATATTTAAAAAGGGCGATAGACGGAAATGTGAGAATTACAGAGGAATCAGTGTCATTGCTATAATGGGAAGAATATACGGACGAATACTTAAAAACAAGTTAGAAAAACACATACAAAACAAAATAGGGGAAGAACAGGCCGGGTTCACAGCAGGATATATATATATATATATATATATATATATATATATATATATATATATATATATAATAGAACAATTACTGGAAAAGAAAAGAGCTAAAAACAGAACGATATATCTGGCGTTCGTGGATCTGGAAAAAGCATATGATACGGTTCCCAGGCAAAGATTATGAACAGCAATGGAGAGGATAGGAATTCCCAAAACCACCTAATAAGGGCCGTTAAAAGTTTGTTCAAGAGAAACAGGGTGTACATAAAAGCGGGACAGAAGATAATAGGTAACTTCTAGACAACAAAGCGCTTAAATAAAGGCGGATATTTAAGATCTATCTAGAAGAAACACTGAAAAACTAGAAGCGTAAATGCGAGGGTATGGGAGCGCCAGTTAGAAACGAATATCTATTCACGTTGTGCTACGCAGATGATCAAGTGGTTATAGCGCAAGATGAGGAAGATTTGAGCTTCATGATGAGAAGACTGAGCGAGGAGTACGAAAAAGCGGGGTTACAGATAAACTACAAGAAGACCATGTATTTAGCAACAACGGAAAAAAAGTTAGAAGACCTACAAATAGAGAAGGATATAAGAATAAAAGCCACAAACAAATTTAAATACTTAGGATTTACAATAACAGACAAGGCAACAACGGAAGAGGAAATTAAAAATAGACTGGGACAAACAAGATCGTGTATTAGACAGTTGCATCCAGTAATATGGATAGACAAATTACGAAAACACAAAACGAGAATATACACCAATTGTACAAAGTATAATGACGTATGGAGCGGAAGTCTGGGTAATAAACAAGGAAATGAAAGAAAATAAGAGCGACAGAAATGGAATATTGGAGGAAAGGGGGTAACCAAGATGGAAAGAACAGGAATGAAGAAATAAGAAGAAGAATGGGAGTAGAGACAGACATAATTCATAGTATCGAAAACAAGAGACTCGCATGGTACGGACATGTAAGAAGATCGGATGACAACAGATGGATCAAACGAGTAACAGATTGGAGTCCGCAGGAAGGAGAAAATAATTAATTAAAGCGCTAGAAGAGTTTTTTTCCCCAAAATTTTAAAAGGGTTTTTAAAATGAGTTTAAAAGAACTTTTTCTTAAGGGAAGAATAAGGGAATCTTAAAAACAAGTTGAACCTACAAAACTTTAGGGAAAACGGGGTTTGAAAACATAATGTTTTTTAATTTAATATATTTAATATGAAAATTACTGGAAAGAAAGGTAACGGGTTTCGTTTGGAATTGGAAAAACATTTAGGTTCCCACAAAGTTTATTTGACCTAATGGTTCCCATTGGGTTAAAATTTGTAAAGGAAATGGGTTGAATGCGAAGATAAATTAATGACCAAAGGGAAAAAAAATAGCTTTTAAGCATTGGAAAATGAAAATGGAAGGTAAATGGAGGTATAGTGCAGCAAAAACAAATTTAAGGTGTCGATGTAATTTTGCGCAAGATAGGAAGAGAATATAAAGATAAATTTTCAATAACTTCAAGGTGTTGATTTAAACAAAAAATTTAAGAAACCTTGAGAAGGCTTCGAAAATATCAGTCAAAGTTATGCGTATACGAAGTTGGGCAGGTAAAAAAAGGCCGCAAAATGGAATATTAAATATTTAAGCCCGGAATGGTGAAGAAGAAGGAGGCCATTCAAAACAAAGACCCATTAGGCCGAAAAGCCGGTCCAAAGTGGTAAACCAAGTCAGTATTTCCCAGGAAAAAGAGGGCTAGGAATCCAAGGGATGGTGATCATTAAAGAAGGTTTTTGAGGGGTGCTGCAAGAACGAGAAGGGGAGAATGGTTGAGGAGGAAAAGGGAAGTTAAACTTTATAAATATTAAAATATTAATTATATATATATATATATATATTTATATTTTATATTATATATTTAAACATTAAAAACATTTTAACCAAATTTCCAAAAGTTTGTAGGAAAAAATAATTGAATATGGGCTTAGAAAGCATTTGAAGTAAAATAAAAATTTGGTAAGAGGAAAACCAACGAGCAAACTATTTAATATGTTCACATTTTCGGTTAAAGGAATTGATTTGTATAGATGAATTGTATTTTTAAAAAATTTTGCCGTATTTTGGGTGCTTATGAGAATACTTGGAACCTAACTTTTAATTGCTTTGTAAAAATTTTAAATTTAATTGACAAATATAACTTTGTCATGCAAATGGTTGTTAAACATTTTTTGTTAAATGTGAAATGAAATTAAATTTAAACCTGGTTTGGTTAATTGTTTTATAAACATATGGAATTAATAAATCACAATGTTTACAAAAGTATTTTGGTTACTGAGGTTTTGCTTATTTCACAACATCTACCTTTGGTAATCTTATTTATAATATCATATAAAGCGTAGCAAGTCGCTCGGTTTCGCTCCGCGCATACGAAAATGTTCAAAATACCACCGTCATCTTCTGACCTGTGCCAAGTATCACACTATTTTTGTCGTTAACATACATTGGCCCCTTTGTAATCTATGGTCACCCTTTGCCCATTGCACCATCAAAAATAAAGTTTTTACAAGTTGCGAAATTACATGTGCAACGATGTATCTATTAGAACTTATTGCCATTCACACGACTGATCAGACTGCTTAAAAGTATTTAATTATCTGACATCAAATAAAAAAGTAATGCATTTTACGTGCCTAATGTTTATTGCCGAATTAATCTAGCCATTGCTTCCTTGACTTCTGGTTAAAACGGAATTTTTGTCAAACCCTTGTTTTGGACTGTTGGTCACTTTGGTAATCGCTTTGCTGCGTTTCGACTTATTATGTTGACTTTTGTGTGTCATATATTCAACAAATATATATATATATATATATATATATATATATATATATATATATATATAATATATATATATATATATATATATATGAAAAAAAAAGCTGACATTTTAATTTTTAATAAAACAGATTTTTATTTTAACATTGACAATTTTGCTTTATTTGAAAATAGACAGGAGATTATGTCAAAAAAGTATCTGACCCTCGATCAAGTAACACATGTTTACTTTTTTCATGAAATTTTCGATGACATGTTGATATAATTACTAAAAATTTGTTGTGTCGAAATTTGGTATACGTTTTATCTAACGGGTCGAGTCACATGACCTGGTGACTAATTCACATCACCTCGTTGTTAGCTAGATAACACTACCAATAAATATTGCTTCGAACAACTGCATGGTTTCAATGAAAGTGTGACCTGTTGCCGTTCGTTGAAACCATGATTTCTATATCCGTGTTATCAATTTAAAACCATAAAAGTTGGCAGTCATCTCACGATATCGAATTGTATTGACAATAATGGCATTTCCATTTTCATTATCGAATCCCCAGCCCAAAATCTGCCCAAATCGTAACCCTTTGAGGATGCATAGGATGTTCTTCAATCATTGTTGAAATTTCGAATTCCAAAATTGGCAATTTTGTATATAGAAAAGCCGGTAAGATGAAAAATGTGCTTCATCGCTAATGTTTCAATGACCAACCTTTTATTTGGGTTATAAAATAGGGTCTTGTGTTTCTCCTGTACGCGTTTTGTTTAATTAGAGGTAGTCGCGAGGTTTGGTTCACCTGCGCGGCGACGTCGCTATAAAAGCAGAGCTGCTACGGCCGTTTTGGTGTAGCCATGATAGTTTTGAAACGTTTGACCGGCTCTAATTTTCCGTGTGCCGGCGTATTTGATTGATGGCAGGAGTTCCACATCCCGGCGGTCGTTTGTTGAAAACTCGGTCCGTTTTCTTTTGTATTTGACCCGGCAAGGAAAGTAGAAAACCCTGTTGTAAACCTCGGACACGACCAGTTGAAGGACCCACATCAGGATAGACGCTTCCAAGGCCCGCAGCGAAGATTGGAGTAACTTATTCTTTTTCCGTCTACACTCTTCCTCCTCTCCTCGATTCCCCTGATTTTAGCCTCGGGAGCCATTCCTGCAGCAGTACCTTTCACGCTGAGTGTCTTCCAGCTTTTGGCCTTTTAATTGAAATTCTTGTTTGAAATTAAAATACGATATAGTCCGCTTAAACCTGAACAGCTAAAGGTGATTTTTACGAAAACTCACCATCAACTTGGTGATTTTCCAAAACCCAATTTGCGAATGTCCAACAGTTTGCATGATCTTGTGGTTTCAATGCTCGTACAAACTGAACCTTGTAAGCGTACAAAGAAAATCATTTGTCAAAATTCGTTGAATAGAGTTTCTGAAAATATTAGTTGACTGATGATGGATTAATACGAAAGGATTCCTTTCAACATTTTCTTTTACACCGGTTATTATTTTATTTGAACAACGGTACAACGGCCACTGCTTTTTAAACTAAACAGGTTGCCAAAATTTAGTGATTGAAATCACCACGGTGCTACGAGAAGGTACAATGGCCAAAAAAGTATGGCATTGGCGAACAGTTTCCGCAATTTTTCAACTTTTTAAAGAGACTTTAAACAATTTCTACGCGTTGTTCGATTGTGTCCCTTTATATAATTTAAGCTCAACGTTTACAAATAATGTATCATGTCTATGAGACCAATAATAAAAGTGTCATGGAAATATCGTATCCAGCAGGTAGGTTTAATGAAAGGAAGTGAGGTTTGTTGTTTTGAAACAAAAACCCTGACCTTTACCCTTCCAGAATTCTTTCCCACTTAAACCAAATTCACCCCAATATTAAATTTACCATAGAGAAACAAAATAATTCTTTTTCCTAAATACCCTTATAACAAGGAATCCTTCAAATGGCAGCTTTCATCATTGCTTGTAGGAAGCCCATTCATACTAACCGGTACCTAAATGCCAGATCCCGTCACCACTGACCAAATTTATTCAGTTACAAAATTCCTCATCACCAGATATATTAGACTTTCCGATATGAAAATAGTCAAACAGAAATTAAAACCATTACTACCACTTACTGCAAAATGGGTATTCAATAAATTCTTATCCCATATAACAAAAAACCCTCCTGACCAACAAAAGCATTCCTACCTTACATCAGAGGCATCACCGATAAATAAGCGCATACTAAAGCGGAAAATATACGCACGGTCTTTACGACCAATAACCAAATATTTATTCGTCAGCAAAGGATCACAATTAATTCTTAGAAGTTTATAAAATATCTTGTGAAGACTGCCAAAGAACCTATATAGGTCAAACATGGCAAATTGAAATTTTTAAATTTGTATAATTATTTGATCAATTAATTATATTCAAAGGTCATATTGAAAAGCTTTCTGATAGTATAAAAGCCACCGTAGTCAAAATATTAAATTACTTTTCTTTGGAGTATATTGCAGCTGCGACTTTTTTAAATATGCTTTTATCGGCGTTATTTTGTGAGTTATTAAATTTATTTTTATGTCCTACTGAAAATAAAAACAGTGATAACTCAAGCTCTGCATTTACACATTGAATAAAAAATTTGACGTTGATTTTAATTCAAATTGACAGATAACTGCAGTGAGTGATACAGAGTTATAGAGTAGGAATAAACTTAGTCAATTAGAAAAATTAAATAACTAATAGAGTTTTGATTTCTAGGCTCTAAATGAGGCCTTTATACTGTGATATGAATTGGAAAACAGATCTGCATTTAGAAAATAAAGAATGGAAGGAAATCAATAGACGATAAGTTTAAAGAAAAAGAGCACAAAAGGACGTTGATGAAGAGTTAGCTTTTGGAAGAAATAAAGTAACGCCAAGAACACCAGTTAAATTGCCGATCAGTAATAGTCAACTTCTACAAAGAATGTCAATGAAAAAAGAGATGGATTTAAGAAAAAAAACACACTGTGACAACCAAAGAAAATAAAACTGAAAATATAAAAAGGAAGAAAAACTAGTAAGCTGTAAATAACTAAAAAGAAGAGCATAAATAATGTAGTATTATAAGGAATGAATATTAATAACGAAGAGCACAATAGGGATTGAACAGTTGTTAAATATTAGTAATAGGGATGCAAGTTAAAGTAAAAGATAGGTTGAGTATGAGAAGAAGAAACATTATTGCAATAATTAAGTTATTTAAGCAAGACATCATAGTGGCATGTAAAAAGCAAAATAAACAAAAATGCAATAAAACTAGCCACTCAAAATTAAAAATATTAATATTTGTAGGTAAGGAAATAGTCAAAGAATTAAAAATTTAATGTTAATATAACAGCTGCTAAATAATTAAGGTAGAATAACAGATTGATAAAAATAATTTGATAATACTACACTTAGGGGCGGATGAAGCAAGACAAGTTCTAAAGGATTTATGGTAAATAAAAGAATAATTTTAAAGCTATTAATGGTAGAATGTGCTATTTAAGAATAAAAGAAACTCCGTTATCTCTTTCATTTGTGTTTATGTAGAGCAAAGATTAAAGATCAAAAGAAAGGTTAAATCTGCAAGGAATTGCAACGAATATGCAAGATGTATCGAAACAAAATATCAAGAGATCTAAATGCAAACATTAGGAAAGATAACCATGTGAGAAAAATTGCAACAAAACATTCTGTTATAATATCAAATCTGCACTTTATACAACATAAATATTTGTGACTTTATCATACGGTTGCAATTGTCAAGTTCTAAGTTGTAAGTTACATTAGTTTCTTGTCAAATTGGGTTATTTACTAATGGAGTGCGGTGACAGAGAGAACTGTATTACTGCAGTAGCATTACATAAGCGTGAAACTGAAAAGATTGTAATCTTTAAGATTATGCGCTCTTTGACATTAGCCGTATGTTTGTATCGAGCTATAAAATGAGATTGAAGGTGTCAAGGATCGTACAAGATTAAGACCATGTCTAGTTTGGACTGTGTCAGTTAATGCCGTAAATATCCAAATTCAATGAAATCCTCTTCGTAGCAGAAGTTGTCTTAAGAGATATTAATTTCTAAAACTTTTATTTCTCGTATTAATGAGCAGACCTAGGACTAATTGCTTAAAAGATAAGCAGAACATTTGAAAGATGCTTTAAAGAAAAGTAGAAAAGAAAAAGCAAAATATTCTTGACTAGTATGCACATAATGACCACAAAAAATCAACCTTGACGGCTGTAGTCAATACTTTTCCAGTGGATGTAGTTTGTGCTACCATAGACGGGAGCTTGTCTTAATGTTTGTGCAGAGACTAAGAGTGACCATTCTGAATAAATCCATTGTAATGATACTTACCAGTAACCATTTAATAAATTATAAAAATACTGTATGAAAACAATTGTTTTATTTTGTCGTTCTAATCAGTGCGTAACAGATTTTTGGGTACACTTGGACGATAAATGATAATGAACACAGGATTTGTAATTTTACAATACAACTAGTATGATGATTAGCAAATTCAACAAATTCAAAAATACGAATAGACCAAAAACATTAGTAATCCCTTGTGTTTAACGGTTGAGGCCCCTTGATGTACTATATGTATAAGTGCCTCAAAAGCTTTTTGCTATTAAGGTCAGGACTGCATTTTTTTTTAGGATTACGAGTCATTTTTATATATTGTTCTGCCGATAACTGCAATCAAAGGTCAAGCTTAAATTTTTAACTCAAAACCGTATGTACTGCAATTACTAGTTAGATATGTGTAAATTTAAATCATGTTAATAAGGCTGCATTGGTTTTTGGAACAGAAATAATGTTTAATCCAAATAGTCCAATAAACACGGGCGTTACCTATAATCCAGTTCCTCAGCAATACCAATACGCACCGAATCAAAACCAATTTAACTCACAAACTCAATATTAAAATCAACACATATTTCCTCACCTCGGTTAATACACCCAAAAAGTTACCAGGCTAAACAGCTCAATTATAATAATCATTCTAAGAGATCTATAAAAGTATCAATCGAGACGATATACAAATAAACCCAAAGCTTGCAACGAAAAGTGGCGAAAATCTGACCACGCTGACCTTTGACTAATCAGTTTCAAAATCACTAGCAAAAACCTTTTGGTCATCTGTCGATTGGTGAAAAAATTTAAATTGTGTTCTGGGCTCGGACGGACGGACAGACGGGCGGACAGACGGACAAAGACGGACGGGCAGACGGACAAGGACAACGGACGACGGACAGACGGAAAGACGGACGACGGAAGGACAGCGAACAAACGACAACCCGACGGACAGACGGACAACGGACAACAGGGAACGGAAGACGAAACGGACGACACAGAACAACGGACGACACAGACGGACGAACCAGACAAGAGAAACAAACGGAGGACAGACCCGAAACGGACAGACGGACAAATAAAGTTTAATGACTGTTCGCCCCACTTAAAAATAGGATTTGACGATTTCAACGGGATCACGAAATTTGTGACCTTACTAATGAAAACACAAAAAAAATGGCAAACCATAAAAAAACCGATACACAATGCTCTGTTCATCTAAAGTTAATAAACAATTTGAAATCTATCCCAAACGGAAAACATTAACCAAAAAAATAATAAATCTCCAACAATCAACAACTTTAAAAAAAGCCTCCACCGGTGTACATATACGGTGTTAATAACTACACTCAATGGTGAAAAGTTTAATGTTTTAGAAAAGAGCAATTTTACACTAAGACAATGGTGAACACAATTAAAATTAACACTTTAACGATTCATATAGGAAGCTAACTAGACACCTCAAAGATGAAGCGATTGTATTCCATACATATTAACTCAAGAAGATCGATCATACAGAGTTTTCATTCGAAATGTCCATCATTCCACACCAACAGACGAGATTAAAGAAGACTTGTCAATCTGGGACGTACTGTAAAAACATCCTTAACGTACGCCATAGGGTAACCAGACAACCTCTGGCACTGTTTATGGTAGATCTAGAACCCAAATCAAATAATAAAAATATAAAATGTCAATTATTTGGGAAACCAAGGTTTCCTAGAAAAAAATATCATACCAAATGCATCCGTTGTCACAATATGGACACAAAAAATATTGCAACAGACTTTTCAATGTGTCAAATGTGGGGACATAACACCAAAAAAACGCAAATACACCTGCCAATGTGTCCTTTGTGACGGAAACACCCCGGCTAACTATAAAGGCTGTGGGAAAGAAAAAGCCAGAAAATATAAAGGCCAAAAAACAATAATAACAAAAACACCTTAGCAACAAATCAACTTAAATGCAAACGACTATCCTCCACTCCCACAGCAAATAATACCTCAGTAATGGAACTGCGGGTCTACTAAACAAACCAACGTATTCGCAAGTGGTTGCAGACCTGTCACATCTAACGAGCAACATTTGAACACCAACGAACAGCTATCTACTTCCTCGTGGAGTTCAAAACAATGTTTACGCAGCTTGAACCAGAATAGCATGATTCTTAATCTCTCTTCGGTCATCAATAATTTGGTTTAAAATGGCTTCATCATTAAAAATCGCACTGTGGAACGCTAATGGTATTGATAACCACGTGCAGGAAATAATAACATTCCTACAGTTAGAAAAATAGATATCTTATTATCAGAATCCCACCGCAATTAAAACCACACTCTTGTATACTTGGTAATCACCCAAAACAAAAGGCGGAGCTGCTATCAAGTGCTCAGGCACCTATGAGCTCCAATCTTACCGGACAGACAAAATTCACAGCGCCAGCATAAAGTGCAAACTCAGCTTTGTCCATTTGTAAGCGGGTATACAGCCCACCAAGATATTCCGTTACCACTGAAGAATACAAGCCTTCTTGCGATCACTCAAACAAATTTATAGTAGGGGAACTGAAACGCGAAACACACAGTATGGGGATCAAGATTAATCACTCCTAAAGGTCGCAAGCTCAGGAACGCAATGCTTTTCTGCAACCTTGACTATCTCTACAGGAATGCCCTTATATGATCTTATTTATGTAATTATCTGGGATACCCCTGGCTCCCACTCATGTTATAATATTTTTTGCTCATTACTCAAATTGAGTAGATTTAAATTCAAACGTTAAATTTAAAAAAAATTAATACCTAAAAGTGTGATTTGGAACAATGCAAAAAAACTAAAAATTATCAGACGGTTTAAAAAAACAGTGTAAGAAGAATAATCGACAAAAAACTTGGAGAAAAAAGAATAAATGGAGAACCAAAAGACTAATTTACCCTAACAGAACGACTATATCCCAAAGCAAAAATTTAATTTAAAAACAAGGAACCATGCATTAATGTCTTTTTGTTACTGGTAGTCATGTTAACTTTGAATGCCCATTTCATGATGAAACTTACATAAAATTTTTAACTTTAAACATATCTCTTCTAGTATCATATATAAATTAATATTACTTTTTCAGTTTAATTAGTATTCTTGGTTTTGCACAATTATGTTACCAATTTCAATTTTTGTATTTTTTATGCTTTGTGAATTTTATGTTGCTTTGGATCCTTATAGGTTCCTGCTCACTCTTAAAGAACCAAATATATAATTTAGGTCTCTGTACTTAATTTCCTACTATTAAATGTTTCCATGTAGCGCTAGAATTAAATGACAAGTAGTACATCAAATTAGTTCTTAATTGGATTATATTGATTTTGGGGACTGTAACAGCACAAACCGCAATTGTTATTTAAGATATAATCTTTAATTATTACAAAAGTGTCTATCTTAAATATTATAATTTATTTATACTTATTAAACAATTGAATATAAAAGCTTTCCTGTTTAAAATTTTCAAATTTTTGAAATATTATTTTTTTTTTTTTTTACTGCATATTTACAACTAGTCTAACTAGACTAACAAGCAAATGAGTTAATGTACATAGCATGTGGGGAGGAACACCAAGAGTGACCTCCTGTCATTACAAGGTATGTCTTATTACTAATTTGTTAGGTCACTAAACTTTGTCCGTTTCAGGCGTCTAACTGCGTTTGCATTATTTAATAAGTCTGTCACTAGAACACTAGGGTGATCACTAATACGATTTGTATCTGATGCAGCAAGCTTTGATGACATCTTTAATCCATGGGATCTTTAGATCGTTATGTAATGTGCGGTTGTTCACATACCATTCGGCGTTTGCTATTGCGCGAAGTGTTTTGCTTTGAAATCGCTGTAATATCTCGATGTTCGATGACTTAGCAGATCCCCAAAACTGGATCCCATACGTCCAAATCGGTACTAACATGGTTTTATATAACAACACCTTGTTTGTTAAACTGAGCTGGGATTTTCGTCCGAGGAGAACATCTTCTTCACGCGGATATCTAATTCTTTTCGTTTCTGTATATGTTTTTCCAGTTTAGTTTGCTATCGAGATGGATACCGAGATATTTGATATCTTCTTTGTGTGGTATGTTAGTGCCGTTGAAGATTATAGGAGGTGGAACAACCTTGCGGAGGGTGAAGACCACTGAAGCCGATTTGTTTTCATTGATTTTGATGGCCAGGTCTTTATCCAGTTTTTAAAGCTTCCAGCGCATTTTGCAGGTATATTGATGCCTGAAGTGGATCTTGTGTGAAGATAATACAGCCGTGTCGTCCGCAAACGTAGCAATTAAAACATTGTCGGTAACAGGAAGGTCTGCCGTAAACAACTGGTATAATGTCGGTCCCAGTACGCTACCTTGTGGTACACCTGCCTCGACTGAGTAGATTTGAGTGGCTGTCATTGATTTTGACCCGAAAGTATCTGTTTTCTAGATACGACTTGAAGGCAGATAGTACTGTTGCGGTAGGGTTTGCTTGATCTTATATAGGAGGCCAGGGTGCCAAACTCGATCAAAAGCTTGGCCCACGTCTAAGAATGCTGCTAGGCATAACCGTTTTCCTCGAAGTCTTTTCTACCTTATCCACTATCCTATGGACTTGTTCCAATGTTGAGTATTTTCTGCGGAAACCGAATTGATGTTCCGGAACTAAATGCAGTTCTTCTATAATGGGTTCAAGTCTTCTTAGTAGAATTCCTCAAAGAGCTTAGAGAAGTGGTAACAGCGAAATCGGTCTATAAGAAGCTGGTAATTGAGCTGGTTTTCCTGGCTTTTGAATGACAATTACTTCGGCAAATTTCCATTGGATTGGGAAGTACTGAGTTCTTAAGATGGCATTATATATACGTGTTATAGCTGCTATCCCTTTTTTGGCAGTTGACGGAGTAATTCGGACGTAATTAGGTCATATCCCGGTGCTTTGCCAGTTTTTAAACATTTAACTTCTGTTTGGACTTCGTTGGGTGTACAGTGTCGAATGGGTAAATGGAGTTGGAGTGGTGATTTGAGGAATTCGAGTTTCGTAATCATCTTGTGGAGTTCTGTCTGATTCGTGCGGTTGAAAGGTTGCAGCTAAGTGTTCGCCGAATACCACCGCTTTATCTTTGTCACATCGGGCCCAAGAGCCATCATTTTTACGAATAGGAGGGATAGGGATAATAGGCTTTTCAAATTCCTAGTTGCGCGCCATAAGGAGTAGTCATGGTGTTGACTGGGGATAAGTTTCGCACGTAATCATTGAACGTTTCGTTTTCTGTTCCTTGATTAATCTTTTTAGTTGGGATGAGAGTGTTTAGTTTATTTTTGTCTCTTGGGTGTCTTGTTTGGCCAGATCCGTCTTGCTTTTCGTTTGTCGCTGATCTTTTGTCTAATTTCTAAGGAGTAGTTGTTAGTGTTTTTGTTACATTTATGTTGTAGTTTTATGGGCGTAGCTGTCCAAGAAGCATATTGTAAGGTTTGTTTGGTCGTTCTATTGCCGTTTCAATTTCATTTGAAGTGTTAAGTACTGCTGGAATCGATAGATGTTCATCAATATATTGTCGAAAAATGTCCCAATCCGTAAGACTGTTGTTAGGGTGGGCCTTGCAGGCTTGTTTGCAGCTACTCAACGTGCATATTATCAGAGTGATCCGAGTTTAGATGTAGCAGTCAGCAACATCGATGTAGTTGGGCGAGTAATTTTTGTAATAAAAATCTAATGCATCCGGCAGTTTATTCAGATCGGTTGGCCAATATGTGGGTTTACCTGTGGCTACTGCATTATAATGATTATTTAAGATGGTTTTATAGTTGCCTTCCCTTTGGGTTAATTAATCTGGAACCCCATAAGGGTGTTTAGAGTTAAAATCACCACCTGCTATGAACCGGTCTCCTAGCGTCCTGAAGAAGTCTTCGAACTGGTTCTGCGTTATTGAATGCCGCGGAGGGCAATATACTGATGATACTGTTATGTCTCCAACGTGGTCTTTAATTTTGACATTTGTGGCTTTATATGATATGTTTCAAATTTCTCCATTTCGTAGTGTGATAATTTGCTGCTGATTATAATTGCCGTTCCAGCGTGAGCTGTGTTGTCAGGATGACAGGTGTAATAAGTTCTGTGTTGTGGATATTGGGTATTGTAATTAGTAAAGTGTGCTTCAGATACCAAGAGCAAGTCGATTTTTGGGTGTTTAGAAACGCTTCTACTTCTAAACGGCGTTGTAGAAGTTTTGCGTTCCATACGGCTATTCTTAGGGTATCCATTATTGGGAGATTTTGGTTATCAGGCTGTGAGTAGGTTGAGCATCATAGTATTTTGTTGCATTAACTGGCTAAACATGGTTTCAAATTTGGAAAGGAACTGAGACAGGGAGATGTCATTGCTGTTTTGATTTTGATTTTGAGTGTTGTATGAGTCTGACGTTGTTATGAAATTTTGTTGTCCAGCCACGGCTGCGGCATAGCTAGTTGGAAACCTGTTTGCCCTATATGTGTTTGGTTGAATTGTGGCCGCCTTTAGAGCTTGTGGTGCTTCCCTAGGGTTTGGGGTTGTTTCCTCTTTTAACTGAAGTTGTTGATAGATAGAGCATCCTTTATAGTTTGCTGGGGGGCTCCATTGCACAATGCACATGTAGCAGGAGTGTCTTTTGGCTTTGTACACGTCAGGGTATTGGGTTACCACCACACTTTACGCACGCGAATGGTTTTCTGCAGTAAGTTTTGCTGTGTCCGTTTGACAACTTGGATGATATTGGTTTTTTCCTTGGTGGCTCAACTGTAATTATCATATTTAATAGAGATCTAAGTTCGTATATCTCTTTGTTGTTACTAGGCTCGAGGTCAACAAAGAATAAAGGAAGTGGTGTTTTGTCTACCCTGTGTCTTATATTCATTAAATTGCTGTATGTCCTTTCTCTTTCAATTCTTCTTTTATTAACGCGGTATCGACTGTTGGGTGAAGGTTTCTGATTACAACTCTAAATGCCCTTTCTTCTTGAATCTGATAAGTATGAAAATAATTTTCTCGTCATCAAGATGTCTCACAAGTTTTCGATATGTTTCAGGGTTATTAGTATTTATCTTGACGACGTTGTTTGCTAGTGTTTTTGAGTTGTATTGTTCAGTTTCTAATACCAGATTTGTAATCATTGCGTTATAATTTTCTCCCGTGTATATATACTGGAGGGTTTTTTAACTGCACTTGTGGTTCGTCTCTAGTTGTTTCCATTACGTTATCTTCGTGTATGTCATTTAATAAATTAAATCTGTTGTTATGATGATTTGGCTTTGTAATTCGAGGTTATTATCAGGGGCGGGGCATCTTTTCTCTTTTTTTACTTGCCACTCATGAGAGCTCGTTTGGGGTTGGTCATCGTTTGTTGGGTCATTTCAGGTGCTGAATGCTGGTTATTAGGATTTTGTGGGGACAGTGCATGGGTTGTGGAATATTAGTAGGATAAGATACATATGGAACATATTTTTATAATAATTGTTGCGTAGGAGGATTAGTGTAGGGGTTAATGGCTGGTTTTGTTTTGATGTTGAGAAATTTTTGTTGTTGAGCAATAGGCATTTGTGGTTGAAACGGAAACATATTTACAATAATTAAAATAAACTCACTGATTAATGCGGGTCACTGGCATTCCAGTGCATGCATAGATAACACGCGCGTCACAGACACATCCACTCATCTACGAGGCCAGCGGCCGAATCATTTAAATATAAAACGAAATACAGTTTATAAAATACTCAAAAACTTATTTGCCCTAACATAATATAATTTGATCTCGTATCGTGGCCTTTGGCGGGAATGGGTTTCCAGCGAAAGACGCACAAAACGAGCCCTATATTTTCCAAATCCTTTTAGAGCAGACCGTCGCAAAGGCTTTTTATATAAACATGCAGCTTAATGAGGTGTTTAATAGAGCGCTGGAACAGTTTCCACGTATAAAATAGCACCTTTTCAGTAAATATCTTAATGTTGTAGTCCCCTATAAATTTTATTCTGGCGTGAATAACGTTTTTCCAAACAAATTTCGGTAAGCACGGTTTTTACCGCTATGCTTTGACATGTAAAGTTGTGGGCGTCTAAATATCGTTTGGTTATCATAAGCCCTACTTTACATCCTGTCTGGCAAATTTTAAACGAAGTATAAAGTTTGAATGTTAATTTAAATCGTAAAACCGTCCTTGCTGAAGTTGCTGGCCTCTTTGCTCGATTGGACAATTCACTCACAACTTTTATTTTCTGGTATCGCTCTATTTGCTTTGCGGGCAACGCGCTGAGGCCCAATACTCATTTGGCTTTTGGGGGTGGTGACAAGAACGCGGCTTCAAATCTCTTTACACAAACATTACTCACTGCAAGACAATATCTCTTGTTTTGTCTGCAGAACTGAGTTTAATTTGCAAAATGTTATTAGAGTGTATGTCAAAGAATTAATTTGTTTAGGACCTATGTGTACACAATCTCGTGGTGTTTTGTAGAACTAACTATATAAAATTGCTTTTGTTTTTTTTTTTTAATATTAAATTAACGAAATTAGTGTAAACCTTTTTAGTTTATGGTTGAGTTAATTTCTTAAGCTAACCGAAAAATCTTCTATGTGTATTATATGTAGGGTGGGTGAAAAGTACCCAGGCATTAAAAATTAGCCCTAAAATTTTCAGTTTCACTGGAATCATGGTTAAAACAATTTCTAAATAGGCGAAGTAAATAGAGTATTATATTTCCTGCGTTAATGGTACAGGCATCGGTCGTGAGGGACAATAAAAGCAACTTAAACAAAGATGGCCAACCGCTTGACTGTCGAGGAGCTAAGTGGCATCCAGTACGCTATAAAGTGCGTAATTCCATTGCTTTTATGCAGAAATTGTGCAGTAAAAGGAAGGAACACAATACAAAGTGGCTGCTCATCCACTTCCAGGTCGAAAGAGAACGTAGCGACAGTAACGTAGGAATTGTTTACCCGCAGGCCCCAAAAATCAACACGTCAAAGTTGATTTATAAGACACCACATATGGGATTGTATAAAAATTTTTCATCCATGCAGAAGCTAAAACCTAAATAATGTGATCGCTGAATAGAATTAAACGTCCTTGGCACGAATATTGGTTTGAATTGTTTGAAAACGTCTGCAGTTTAGTTACCATAGTAATAAATCATTGACCCATATTTTGTGGTGATACGATGGGTCGACATTTATATGCTTAAAAAGGTCTCACAGTATCTGGCAATAATATTAACGATCTTTGTTTTTTATTACGTCATTAAACCAACATTTTCCTTTTCTGGAAAAGGGATCTCATGAATGATTTTCAAGAAATCTGGATCTTATTTTTTGATTTTACCTGTAGAGTTACACAAAAAGTGTACAGGATAAGGTTTGACGTACTAAACGACTAGGAAATACGAATTTAGGAAGTTAGCATTATTCCAAACGATTCCTGCAGAAGACTGTGCGTTATATCTCTGGCCGTTTGAGAAAATTTGTTGACGCTACCGATGCTTGCGTTGAAATTTAAATATTTACTTTAATTTTCTTAAGTTTAAGTAATAAATTACATGCAAAATTTTTTCAATAACTTTATATTTATATATGGACTTTAATGCCAATTTTCAGTGTCTAGTTGTTTTTTCTAACCTGTATATAGATATTTTTAATAGAACCTGCACCTTCTCAACAATATACAGTGTTATGCAAACAAAAACGTATTTCTAACTATTAGTACATGACGAAATAAAGTAACTTATATTGTAATTAATAACCACTTGAAATAGAACTAAAGTTAATAGTCACTTAAATTGACTGTTTGACCACTAAAATGATTTGAAAGTTAATTTGGAGGTTAGTCATCACCACTATCATCTTGGTTTTAGGCGTGTATGGATACTTCTTTGACCTAATTTGTAAAAGGTGGCACCGCTGCAAAGTTTTCGTAAAGGTTTTAGTAACTTAGCTATGAGTTCTTGAATTTAGGTATGCCTAGTTCAGTGGAGCTGTTGATTAGTAAAGAACCAAGAAACTATCATTTGAAGGATTTTATCTTATAGGATTTGTTCAGATTGGTTCGTGAAGTATTGGCCCATATCACACAGTAAAGAATAAAAAACATATGAGGGGTTAGTAGAGGCAATCACTGGATAGAATAACACAGCCCCACAAAAAGAAAAAGTTTCTGACCTTATTATGCTTACTGTATGTTTTAGGTCGCTGAATCCGAATCCGAGGTTCATGTAGCTCCACCGGGTCTGAGTTTAGCCATAACCTCAAAAATCTCCTAATGTAGGCTAATAACAGCGTTTAAAATTTTTTTTGGTCTGGGGATCAAAATATGTTGACTATATGTTTTGGGGTCTCTGAATCCAAATCTAAAGTCTATTGAACCCAGTAACGTCAGGGTTTGGCCTTAAAAACCTAATGATGTAGGCCATTTAGCACTAAAATTTTTTCTAGTCTAAGATTCAGACTACGCTTACTATATGTTTTTGAGGTTGTTGACGTTGAAATTAACATTTATTTAAATCACTCTAAAATTATGACATAATCAAAAAAAAAAATCCAAACCCAAAACAATTTTTTCAAATGAACCCATAAGATTATAAGCACAAAAGACAATCTCGAAACATTGAACTTGATATTTCCTCAATCCCACAACCCGTAATCCAAATCCTGAATATTCTAATGTCTTTTTTATTAAAGTTTTCCTTGCCATTTTGTCTTTAAAAGTACCTTAAAACTGTTTATAATACGTTTATTTATCTCGTGTTTATTCGTAAAACTGCCTTACTGTCAGCATTAGCGTTACCCGATATACACCACGAGGAGGTTGCACGATCGTTTTTATATCATGTAGCCCTTAAAAGGGCTGTTTGATATGATTCGAGCTTATTGTTTTAAACTATTTTCTTTTTCGAGCTGTAACGTGTTTCTTTTCTTTAAATGAGCGGGCAAGGATTTCATTTACGTGTTTTATTGTCCTGCGTTTTTTTGGCATCCAACAGAAATCTGCCAGCATGTTCACGTCCCATCGACCCTGATAACGAGTTTCCAATTTAGGTTTGATGGAAACGTTCCCCTGCTCTTCGCTGAAATGAAATTGTTGGGAAATTCATTTATATGGGAACCGAAAACTAGAGTTTCAAGTTCATTAAACAGCCCAGTTTTTCGTAGTCCTTTATCAAACCAGCAACGATATTCTGGATTTTTTGATTTCCTAGAAAATTTCGTGCCACTGATCGAAAACTGAGCTATTGCTTTCTCAAGTTTATTCATGTGATTGGTAAAGTCACTATTCTTACATATTTTCCAAATTTGAGAACCATCAAACACTCCTTCTTTTTTTTAGCCTCAGAAAGTTTAGGGAATTTTGTTTGCAAATTTGGAAACATTTGCCGTTCTTATCCTTTGAAAACTGCTTCATCAGACCAAGCTTAATGTGGGGAGGAATGAGGATTTTGATAAATCTACAAGAGAATCATGAATGATATTACATGACCAGAAGCAAAAGTCGTTCTTACTGGCCATTCTTTTACCTTATAATGTTTCTGTCGATTTCTACTACCCATAAACCGGTAAATTGAAATGATTTTCAAATCTCCACATATTTGAAGGTCTTTAATCGATTTTTCAAGGAAATTGTCGTAATTTTCCTGCATAACAGTTGAATGAGCAATAGGGACTGGAGCGTAAATATTAGTATTATGAAGTAACACCGCCTTTATACTTCTCTTGGAGGAATCTATGAAAAGTCTCCAGTCTTCTGCCTATTTGTTTTCAAATCATTGATGAGTTCTTTACATCAGTACAAAATACAATCATCTTCTGTCGTAAAAATTGGCGAAAAGGTAAATCTCCGTGGGTTTTTCCCTTAAAAACCAATCTTCCTTTAACCAAATTGAAAACGTTTTCTGTTTGGGAAAGCGGGTAACTTGTTTGGGTTTTTTTCACTGTCATCGTCTCTGTTATTTTTCTTCATCGCATGAGTACTTTCGATTTCTCATTTCTACATCTACGGATGTCTCATTAATTTTTGTTTGTCTCTGTCGACTGAGATGGGAGGAGTTACAGACATGACGTTAGATTTTGTTCTTGGTCTTTAAGTGAAACCATTTATCTTATTTGAACAAAAAAGTCCTTTTCGTTATAAGGTTCGCTCCATTTTGCTGGAATACTGAATTTTATTAAGACTATTTTTGTTTTTTCCACCTGTTCAGTATTACTCTGAATTACATATTATGGTCGGAAATCAGTTTGTATGTTGAACCAGCCGCCGATTCTGGGGTTCCTAGTCCCCTCCAACACGTTTCTTGTATGCCTACATTAGCAGATTTTTGAGGTTATGGCTAAAAGATCCGATGGAGCTTGAACCTCGGATTCCATTCAGCGACCCTAAAACATATAGTAAGCATAGTGAGACTCCCAGGTCAGGGCTGTGTAATCGTTAAAAAAGGATGGATATTTTATTTTCTAAGTGTAAAACTTCCATGGGTACTTGGAATGATTAATTGATAAGTTTTTGTTTGAACCATCCGCTTAAAATATCGGAGGCAACTGGAAGTTTAGCGATTGCTTGTTCTAGATGTTTATTTTGGTTAGCATGACCATGTCGTCGGCAAAGATCGCAAGGTCTGCGTTGGGATAGGGAAGTCAAACATGAAGATGTTGAAAAGATGGGGCTCAGTATATTTCTCGTTGGACTTTGTGTATAGTTCTAATAATTTGCATGTACTTTGATGGTGAACGCAAGATTTTTGAGGAACTAAAATTATAGGGATCTAATGTACTCAAATTGAAGAAGGGTAATTTTGTATTTTAAGCTATCTTACATGCAAGATAACATGCGATAACTGAAGACATTTTCTTATCTTTGTTTGGTTTAGAAAACACTTATTGCATGTTTTTATATTGAAATGTAGCCAGTTCTTAGACAGATATTAAAAGTTGACGCTAAAATGCTAATTTTTTTGGGAGCTTTTAGTATGATATTGGCTATTTTATCATGTCCAGGAAGATTTTAATGATAAAGACAAACCCCTGGGTGACGTTGGTTTGAGGTTTATTTTTGCGATTGGCTGCTTTAATTTGTTGCTATCCTTCTAAATATTGGATCTGCGTGGTTATCCGAAGTAAACGTTTGTTCCACATAGGGGCTTTACATTTTCTTCATCGATGTAATATATGTGTCCTAAAGAGATTGAAGCTATCTCATGCGGTTGACTTAGAATACGTTTGGTTCAAAATTTTTCCAAGATATACCTTTTTCTTAATTAAGTTCACTGTATATTTGAGTTAATTATTGACGATTTTTTGCTTATGCGTAGTTATGGTTTCCCTATCAAATTTTTGGGGTTTAAAGCCTTTGATCGATGTAGCATTTCCCAATTGACTAATATTTATTAATCGGCTGAAATTTTTTGCTTGTTTAATAACAAGTAAGTGGTCTGAATCGATTTCAGTGAGGACTTTAATGAAAGATTAACATTAAAATTTTTGTGTGCAACTGTCGAGTATCGGTTTGTGGTCTTTTCTGTACGGGTGTACGTCATCAGCTTTTGGAAAGCGTGGCGGGGTGATTGTTCTACATACCCATATCGTATATTTGAATTCATGTCTAGTATAAGTAACGTGGGTTTCTAGTATTAAATATAGTGGAAATATCTTTTCAACAAGTCTTTCTTGGATTGTTTGTAAACAGATATTATGGTTAAAAATACCATTTTAGTTTGATTTTGGCTCCAACTATCTTGATTGTTTGTTTTTTTGACATTTATGATGAATTATATAGAGTTTTATGATGATGGCTACATCTCCTTGCAAAAATGATATCCAAATTTTAAGTATGTTGTTTGTTATCTGAGTTTCAGGGATTGCATGAAAAAAGAAATGATTTAAATAAAGTTAATTGTGTTTTAATGCCGATGGAATTCCAGTTAAAGCTTTAATTGAACAGGTTTTAATTTTTCCATTAAAAAGGAAAAGGATTTGACAATATCAACAAAATGAGTTGGGTCGGAAGGTGGTATTTGTTTGCTTATGAGATAAGGGAAGTTTTTATTGTTTAAAGTAACATTATTTGGTTTTTTTTTGCGCAAGTTACGTTCTGGGTGCATTTGCCTTAAAGATCCCTTGATGAAAATATTTGCGTCTCCTAAAGTTATGATTTTTCCCAATTGGTATATTGGGGCATCGGTTTATTTGAGTTTATCATCTAGTATACAAATTATTTTTGGCTCTTAACATCTTAGTTTTAGCCTGCAGAGTTTTTGTATGCTCGATGCGGGGTTGCAATATTGGGTTTTACGATTAATTTTCGTGGCTCTATAGTAACCAATGAGTAGAATATATTTTATATTAAAATTTCGTTTGCGGGTGATAAAATAGTTAAAGATGTTTTAACAAAAAATATATATATATATATATATATATATATATTATATATATATATATTTATATATATATATATATATATATATATATATATATATATATATATATATATATATATTAAATATTGCTGGGATTTACACCAAGGAAAGGTTCATAAAACGCACTCACTATTTTTAGTTGCAAACGGGGTTAATCCTTACGGTTTGTAAAACGAGAACTGCTAAATATTCTGAAAAATATTCTGAATTTTAACTCAAGTTCCATAGATTAATTTTTTTAACCGTTATCTATTTGTAAAATCAGTCGCGGTTTGATTTTTAAAGTTTATGTTTTGCTATTCCGATGAGTGTTACCTTTATCAACATAATTCAAGTAACTAAAATTAGTAACGAATAAATTTATTAAATACAAGTTTTAATGGTGGGCTTTCAAATGCACATTGTTAAAGACTGGATTATCACAATAGAAAAATACAGTCAATTTCAAATTTGCCCAGCATTTTACCCCAATATTCCAACAAACTTTTACAAAGCATTACATTAGCCAGCCAACTTTAAAAGGGAGAATTAGATTAAAAATTATAAAAAGACATAAATCCTAAATCATTGAGTTGTGAAAAACAAAATTAAAAATTAGTAATCCAATTAACGCTACAAACCAATATAAGGACGTAAAATTCAGAAAAAAAATAAAACGAAGATGAAGCAGACAATAAGGAAAGAAAAGTAGAACTTTAAACCCCTTGTATTTATAGACCAAATTTTTTATTTATTTAAAAAATGCTAAAAACTATCAAAACATTATTCAATAACAGCTATATATAACGAACAAGTCAGGTTGTCATCAATGTAAATAAATATTTACTTAAATATCGTTAAAGACCTATCAAAGTCCCAACTATAATAAGTCAAAACGAAAATATCATTAAGAGTAATTTTATGATACATGCACACATCTACAGATTAAACATTATTAAAGAAAGGATTAGAAGGCCTTGGGCACATCAAATTTAAAATAATAATAATTTATATATTTTATATTAATACTAAAGATATGAATATGAATTTAAACCTCTGCATCCTAAAAGGTAACACCAATGCATTACTAAATGTGGTGTAGATATATCTAAAGGTTTTCCTGTCGATGACCTAGATGCGTAAAGGATTTCCATGAAATAACGACATGCCAAAGGACAAAATTCAGTAAGAACATTCAATGCGTTTTATGCAATGGCAAATGCAAATTATAAAATTTTCAGGAAGGAATTAAAGGAAAATATATCTACTTCAACAAAAATTGATAACAAACCAAATAACACTAATAAAGGATTATCATATGCACAAAAGTAGAAAACGCAGCAACAACCTATTCAATAGGCATTTTGGTCCCCATATTTCACAACAGCTTGTGGTATCATATATAGAATGATAGAGAATATGAAATCACTAATAAATCTTTTTACAACAACGTATAGCAAAATTCCTGAATAAACAACTTTCTCAAAAATGTTGAATAGAACGCTAACAGGCTGGCTAGCCACACTCAAGAACTTAAATACCATGCCATAAATCGTAATATTGACATAATGTCTATCTCTGAAACCCGTATTACATCTAACATTATTTTAAAGTACCTAATGATAGTATATACGATACACAGCACCCAAGGATCAGGCAAAAGATAGTAGTTAAAAGTAACATAAAATACTATGAACTATAAAAATTTTTCAAGTCAACCTCCAAGCTCTTAACAATTCTGCTAATATTGTAGTGTCTGCCATATATTATCTTAAAAGTTATGTCAATCAACAAAAAACAACTCTTAAATTGCTTCTCTACATTAAATAATTGAATGTTAATTGTAGATTTTAAAAACCAAAAAGTGTGCACTGGCGTCGACAACTATTGCAGACGAGGAAAACGACTTCTATGCTGTTTAACAAGCAAATCTTTGTACTAAAATACAGATATTCAAAAAACAGGCAAGTGATCTTAGGTCGATCCTAATTAGTATTAATGTCAACTAAAATTAATACAATTACATTGCGTAATAAGCAAAGAAACTGGGAATTATTCAGAACATTGGTAAAATCGAAACTTTCCCAAGATTCCTAATTGAAGAAAGAAAGCAGTTACGGTAAACGTGTATTAACTAAACTTAACGGCCATAAAAATAAATAAATTCAAAACTATTGAAGCAACTTATTAGCTACTAAAATCAACCGATTATTTTCATATTGACAAATTTCTTGATATATCATTTCAGATGAAGCTATCTATCAAGTAAGCACAAAAAAAATATCAATGCTAATACAAACAACATAAAATTTGAAGAAATCTTCCAGATTTAACTTGATTACGGAACAAATCTTAAAGAAACTTTTAGATAAGAGAATATTCAATGATTTTTAATGTTATTCTGTGGCTTGGATTCTTTCCCGCCTAGAAGAAAGTATTCTAAATAATCTCAATACCTAGATCAGGCAAAAAATAGTGTATAGATCTATCGTGATAAAAATTGATTTAAAACCCAATGAAATGGAATTAATGTCACGAGTCATTTTTCAAAAATAAAAATAGACAGGGTGAAATGTTGATTGCCTATTACACCTGTAGATTCCTAGGGTAGTCTGCTTGGGCTAGTGTTATATATAACGACTTTACATCACGATCTACTTGTTACCCCAAGATATCTACAGAATCGCCCTTGAAACATAGGAAAATAGATCAAAATTTGAGTTGATATACAAAGATCTGTTTAGGTAACATTTTTAACCCAAAGAAGCTAAATGTAATCCATACTTTTCTTTTGAGACTAAACTCTTCAGGCAGCAAAACGACGGGCTACAATTTAAAATACTCGAATATAAAACCCTGTTTTCCTACCAAATCAGTTAAATGCAGACCTAAGATTTAGGTTTAAAGACAATATAAAATAAGCAATAAATACTAAAAAAATTAGAAAAACCTTTGTAGTAAAACTTCTGATTATCTAATCGGAAAGAAAAATTACCACAATTCTTCTGAGCTAAGGGACAGAATGTAAAATAATCTTAGTGTTAATTAAAAATTGTGTAAGATTTTCTACCTTTCATTAGTATCTATTAATGTTAATATTAGCACCTATTTAAGTTTTTTCATTTATTTATAATTAATTTAAGTAATTTGTAACTTATATATTTTCGATTTTTTATTATGCTTTTATGATGATTCCTCTAAATTTTTTTTATTTATTTACTTTATTTCTTAAAAAATTTTTAATATTAAGATTTTATCATTTTTGTACTATAAATAAAATATTTAAAAAAAACATTTAAAAGTTTGTTATTTTAAATTATTTCTGACCTCCTATGAATCTGTAAAAATAAACATTCTAAAGATTTGTGATCTTAATTAATATTGTCCTTGTTTAATAGAAAAACAATACATTTATTTATCTATCAGCTCCCTACATATTCAGTTTTCCTTTCCACCCTTTCGAGCGTTATTCATCCAAGTGAAGTTTCGACTTACAAATGGGCCATTAAAAAGAAGCATGGAAGTATATAAATCACAGAATGAGCTCGATCGTGCTATCAATTTTTGGCCGAATTTCTCCAAATTTCTCTTGCAGCACCAGCGAATTTGCACAAAACTTTCAACGTTTGTTAGATACTGAAATTGCAGGTCGAGCTGAACTAAAGTTCTGAAGCAGAGTGTTTGTCATCCTCTCAAGTAAGCTGCCGGAGAGTTCCTAAACTTATTTTATTGGAAAATCTAATTTATAGACTTATGAATAAATGAATCCTTTAACAGTTAATCATTTATAATTATATATTATATAAACTCTTATTTAAATTGTATATAACTTCAATGATTCTCAAATATTGTACCTCTCTTCTTAAGAGAATTGTTTTACTCGTAAAAAGTTAAAACCTTTTTATGAGTTTTTACAACTATAAAAATTATATAGTTTTAAATATTTTGTAGAGATATGAAAATTTGAATTTTGTTTTTATCTAAATTTTAATGGTATATAAACAGTTCTGTTCTTTTAATGTCCATGAATATTATTTAAGGAACTTAAAAATATTATGTTGTAATATGAAACGTACATCTAGTGCGTATGTAAACTCTATAATGCAACGTGATGCCAGTAGATAGCATTGTGGGAAGGTAATGCGTTATTCATGAAGTGCTACAAGGACAGTTGTGGAGAAAACGGAAAATCGTGGAAGCAAACAATTACAGGCAATACTAAATAAAATGTTTTTTTTAAGTATGGAGTAACTGCTTTGGACATTTAGTAGCCATATATAAGGACGCAATATTGAGTCATAAAACTGTGTCGTAAAACATCATTCATGAAGACTTGAAAATTACGAAAATTTATACGCAATGGATTTTGACTGTTCAAGACAAGCAAACGCATGTGGAAATACGCAAATAGTTGTTGTACAGTGTGTATTTGAAGACTTTGTTTCAGCGCTTGATTACAGCAGACAAATAATGGATGCCAGAAAAAATGACAGTCTATGGAATAACAGTACATTAGAAGTCTTTGTTCCAAGCAGTCACTCCTGGGATTGTTTATTCCAGTACAAATGAAGATTATCTTTTGACATCAGGAGGGCTCGCTTGTGAGAGAAGTATTAGTCAGCGGTACTGTGAGTCACTAAAGTGACTGCAATGTTGCTACGCAAAGCCACACTTTTAACATCTTGCAGATTTTCGGGTACACCGTGTTTCTTTACGCTTCGTATTTGCCGAGTTAGACATAATGAAAGAGGTAATGTGTAGTAAAAATTCTACTCCAACAATAATACTTAGTCGGTTGTTCACAAGCGGTGCCGTGGTACACCAAAAATGTTTTACAACAGCTTTAATGAAATCGCCGATGTGGTAGTAACAGTGCATATATATTGAAGGAAAATACCTTTAACGAAATGTATATTCATATTTTTTTAAATAAAGATTAATGAGAAGAAAACAACTGTAAGTTTTGAACGCCCAGTGTAATCAAATTCGTTCTAGAGGTATGCAATAAGATTAGGATCAAATGACAAAGATTTAGGCAAATCGGTATTTATTTGTAAAATAGTTGTCTAGCATTACGTTTATCTGTTTGTCCCAAAATTGTTTTAAATTTAATTATAAGATATTGCAGTAGATTGTATTATCTTCTTGCCTTCAATAATATTCAACATGTTCTTATAAAAACATAAAAACATCTACACAGCATGATAGAAGCCACTGTTTTACAGTGAGTTGTTGTTGTAAGCGTTAGTTAGTGATGGTACTTTACCAAAATAAGGGTCGTGCAAAATAACGAGCGATTTTGAAAAGGGTGACAATCTTGTTCTACTGAAAAAAGAAGATTGAAAAACTGTCACCCATGGTGTATACACATGTAGTTACGACGGAGCGTACACTATCAAAACGGTAATATTTATGAACGTACACGTCGTGCTTTTAGTGTCATTTTTTCATTCATCAGAACCAGATAGTACCATCAGTCCGTATAATAAAAACGTGGATTTAGAACTTTACAGAGCCTTTGTCGACGACAAAAGGAAGCATAAAATACCAAAATCAGGTGAGAACTTCTGAACACATAGAGCGTGTAAAAGTTGCGATCAGAAAAAGTCCGCCCTTAAAATTTCCTCTAGAACAATAAAATAGATTTTGCATAACGATCTTCACCATCATCCGCACCAAATTCAAATAATTCAAGCTCTCAATGAAGCATATTATGGCACCCGAAAACGTTTCTGTAAGAGTCTTTAAATTTGGTTGATCGAGCTGAAGACATATGTAACGAGGCCGATCTTTATTTGCGTCATTCTTAGGGTTTTGGAATCACGCAAACTTTCGACAACTGTAGCAGCAACTTCTCCATTTTGCAAAATGCACAAAACTGTGTGGTGAACTATTTCTACTTTCTCGATGATGCTCTTGGAAATACTGCGTCCGTAACTTTGGAGAGAAATGCATACATTTTGGAAACCTTTTAGCCTACAACTTGCTTAGTACGATATAAGTGAGGAAACATTTTTTCAACAAAACGGAGCTACCGGCTACACAGCATAAATATCATTTACGGCTTGTTTACAAATCTAGCGCAAGGACGATATTCCGTGGCCTCCTCATGCATCAGACCTAATAGCTTGTGACTCCCTGTACTTTGGTAATATTTGAAGAGTAGAGTTGCTCAGGATGAACTATGGAGACCAATCGAGATCCTTAAACAACGGATTTGAGATAAAGTCGGTCAAATTTTCGAAGTGATTTAGAAATGAACTTCAGGACTTGGCTTGAACACCGTTCTTCAGATATAATTTTCAAAAATTAAATTATAGAGACTTACCTTTCTTAGATGAACTTTTATGTTACTTTAATATGATTACAATAAATTTGGAAAATATGGAATACTTTTCTCTTGCAGTAATTTTAAAATCGCTTGTTATTCTGCTCTATCTTTTGTTTTAAATTTAAATTTGTGCATATATTAATATAGCAAAAAGTAAGAGCCAATGTCGTTATAAAAGCTATTTAAGTGGTTTGTTTTTAATTTAATCTATCTTACCATGTGCTATAAATTTACATTTGCAATGATTTTCTTTTTTACTTTAGTAGTATTTTTTACTATGCTGCTTTGTATTTGTATCTACGCAGTCTTTGTTGTATTTAAAAGTTCTATTTTTAGTTATTTTCCCTTCCCCTCAAAATGAGTAACACTTTGCGTTATCTATGTTGTCTTGTGCTGTGTGAATTTCATTCATTTAAAAAATAACACTATGTCGGGTTATTATATACTACTATATGGATCTATTCCGTAAAATTAGTTTTTTCTAAGAAGTGTTTAATTTATTTGTATTGATTCTTTTTATTTTCTTACTCCTTTACTTCAACACGATAAGTATAACATACTTTCATTTTATTTCCATATAATCAATGCAAATGTTATTGATGGCAAGTATTAAAATCATAAGCAACTCTTGTGTTTGTAAAATATTAATGTATAATTAACATATTTTGACAAAACTATGTGGCCAATGCCGTCTTAACTAGGATGGTGTGACTGGTTTGTGGATTAGTTGAATTACTAGATTATTTTGGTATTCCACAAGGGTATGCTGATTAATACACTAACGATCGTCATAAAGTGAATAATTATACTTTTTACAATAAATTTTGTTTTGTTTAACTCTTTATCATTTCCTTAGGTAACATTGTTTTGAATGAAAATAATTAGTCATTTGTAAATTTTTTATAAACATTTGTTAGGTCGAAAAGTAGAATAAAAAGTCATAATGCTTTTACGTTATTAAACTGTCGAATAATTCTTTCTGTTCTATTTTGTTCTTAGATGTTTGTTTACATTAAAAAAAACCCAAACTTTCGAGCTCAACAGTTTATCATCAGACCTTGTGCTGGTTATTTGGTTTTTTGTTATGTCTCGTTTTGAATTTTTGCATTCAATGACCTATGGTAAGCCTTTCTCTATAAAACTCGTTCAACCATTCATTTTATACCGAGAAAGGCTATCGGTGCGTAACATAGCAAAAAAATTAAGGGTTTGTACTTTGACGGTGAATCTTGCATTACAACGCTACAGAGACAGTAAATCTTAGGGGTCGCTATTATCTTGAGCCACCACAAGTAACAGCCGATTATTTGTCATACTGATGAGTAGCGAAATAAAAGATTAGCTGCTCCAGATATTGCTGCCTTAATAAAGCGGCGTCTTTAGGAGGGTAATCTTCATGGCCGTATTGCGACCAAAACCGTTGTTACGGTGTAGTAATAAGTCTAAACAGCTTTAATAGGCGCGGAAGCATTGTTCCTGAACAATTGAACAGTGCCAAAATATATTATGGACCGACAAATCCAAATTTGAAATTTTCAGTTGGAAACGTTGCGTTGATCTAAGATTGAAAGATGATCTAGGACTTAGTTGTTCCGACTGTCAAGTGCGGAGGTGGGTCTGTTTTAGTGTGGACGTTGCTTCTATTTGGCTGGTGTGGGACTTAATAAAAGTCGATGGCATTATAAGGAAAAAACATTATAAAAATATTTTAATGGAACACGCAATACCACCTGGGTTGTGATTATAGGGAAGGGATTTGTGACGACGCAAGACAACGATTTTAAACATACTTCAAAGCTTTATAAAAATTTGGGACAATAAACCATGTTTGTCGGCATTCTCTATTTCTTGAACCGATTGTAGAGAAAGAGAACTTTTGATAGACACTAACCGCTTGTCGCTGACAGTACTGATGTGTTGTCAACAAAAGTATCAAGCTTAATATTAGCTGTAATTAAAATGTTTGTTGTATATACCAGTTTCAATAGAGGGGTCGTCACGTTTCCTTATGCTAGTAATATGTTAGTAATTTTAAAAGCTTTTGTCGTACAAAAAATTATGTGACTTTTACGAAAGTCAAACGGATAGAAGTAATTTTTTTTAAATATTTTGGATATGAATGAAATTAGACTTCTTAACGTAATGATTCTGTTGACAATTTTCAAGATTTACCTACTATTACAATTACAGAATATTTCTACTAAAGTGGAGAATAAAATAAACTTACAATGTTGTTAGAGATGGCAGTGAGCAGTGGTAATATTTTTTGGAGAAGGTTACGTAAAATTTGTGCTGTTATGGGATAGTAAACAAAAATTTTTTCGGTGTGTTTGATTTCCTGGTTTATTTCAGCAAGCGAAAATGCAAAAATCCTGAAACTGTAATACCCAGACTATCAAATCTTCTTGCAGCTCTCAATAATGAGCAGTAATTGTTAAGTAAGTTGATAATATATTTATTTGAAAAAAACCTGCATCAATAACGTTTCTAGTTATAATTCATATTTTTTACGTACTTCCTCCAATATTATTACACTAGCTAGGCCCTAAGAGTATTAATAGAAAAAAATGCTAAGCAAAGATAAAGAAGTATACATAACCTTTATCGATGCGGAAAAGACCTTTGACAGGGTGACCTGGCCAAGTTGTTCAACATATTACAGGAAATTGGCGTTAGCATAACGATAAGAAGATAATCTACAATAGTAAAAAAGAAGAAGTAAGAATCAGACAACAGGTTATATAAGGCTGCGGCCTATCACCTCTACTGATTAATATATATATATACACACAACAAGCCATTAATGAATTTAATGAGACGCAGACTTCAGGCGTATACATTCACGGGGTAAGAATTAACACTATAAGATACGTCCGAGGACAGCGCTACTCGCCGAGTCAAAAGAAGAGTTGACAAGCAATAGAAGACATGAACAATGTTTTTAAAAAAGCTAAGCATTAAGCTAAACAAAACTAAGACAAAAATGATGAAATGCTCAAGGAAAAATCAAAATATGAATAATATCTACATTAATGGGGAGACAGTAAAGGTTGTGAGCGAATTCAAATACTTAGGAAACACAACTACACAAAATGTACAAAAGAAATAAATAATAGGATAAACAGTTCTAAAAGGGCTTTTTATAAGAAGAAACAACTACTTACATCTAATGACCTAACAATGGGCCCGGACCATTTGATCGACAGTCACTAGATCGACACGGCCACTTGATCGACAGCCATTAGGTCGACAAAATAAGCTGTGGGTTTCAGCTATTTGATCGAATGCCGTTTGACCGAATGACTTTTTATCGAAGGACGTTTGACCGAATAGTAAATTGTTTTAACAATGAAATCTTTTTTACAATCACTTCTCTGTCCGTTTGTCTGTCCCACTTTTTACTGCTAAAAACTATATTGTTGCAAGCAGTTATGTAAATGTATTAATTTCAAGTAATTAAATTAAGTACAAATAGCCTAATAATAAACAGCAATACATTTCGATGGCTAACGTACTTTCAATTAAATAAAAGGCAGCCTTGGTGGCAGCACTTTAAGTGTGCTGCGCATATGTGCGAGCAGCTAATAAATAACAATGCACAGAGCAACTTTGCTCATTTCACTGCAAGCTTCCACACAGAAAGGTTGCCTTTTACCTATTAAGATAAGTTGGCGTTGTTTTTTTTTAAATGGGGGGTTTCTTTTAAGGAGCTCCCGTCGGCGGCCGGTGCCGAAGTTCGGGACGGGACTGGGTCCCAAGAAGTGCCATCATGTCCTGCGGTGCGTCAGCGGGGATATGATGGTCCCTGGGTATGCTGTTAAATCAGCCCATCCTACCCGACTGGGGAGTCGCCAGCTGATTTCACGCTCTACGGAGTAATTCATTGGGTGTACCGGTAGAGAAAAAACTGCGTCTAGCGTTGGACGCCCGGCGTGGAAATCTGCACCAAGTCTTCATAGCGCATTCGGCGCCGGTTTGGAACCGGGTTCCCTATGGTCTGCGGGTCAGAAGGATCACGAGGAACAGCTGTTGGCATGGATCATTGTTCTTGTGCAGTTGCCATTTTGATTTTATACTTTTGCTAAATAATTAATACTCAAATAATAATTTGGACTATTTTGGCAGTTCACATATTATCATCATCAATTCAATCTGAAAATGGCGACTCAACAATTGGAAGTGGTTTTATCAAGAGCCAAAAAGGACAAACTCAACGTCAATGGCTATCTAATGATTCAAAATCGAACTCGAGCTGACTTCAGTAATCCTGGATATTTTAACTGCTACTGGCATTGTCCAGAAAAAGGAAAGAACAAACGAAATTGTACTACAACTGCTGGCACTTATAGTACATTGACTGAAATGGAAAATGGACAATACACAATTAAATATTCAAAGATCACAATCATTTTGCTAATTCAATTCAAATAGAAGTTGTTAAGCCACCAAGAAAATTAAAAAAGTAGTTGCAATTTTTAATAACAGGTCTACTCAAATTGGATGAAGCATTAAATCACAATTGCCAACATTTATAGTTGCCCCTCTTCCATCGACCAATGCTATTAGGAAAACTGTTAAAAGAGTGCGTCTTCAAGATTTGCCCTTAGAACCAGAAGCCTTAGCTGGATTTCAATTACTAGACGAATTTAAAAATACAATCAATAGAGCAGAATTTGGTGATGTTATTAGAGAAGGCACAGACACTATTATTTTCTTTGCACATTTAAAACTTCTCCTATTTCATTTTAACAAATGTATAAAATACACGGCCAAATAGGAGCTGACAATAATAAACGTATATTTCCACTTGTATACGCACTGATGACTTTATAGCGTCAGGAATTATATCAGAAGTTGTTCTCTACTATTGACTCGGTGGCAGAAAAGATTGAAGTTGAGCTTGAATCGGATTTTTTATTCCATTTATGTCAATCAGAAAGATGGATTAAAACGTCAATATGACACTGAAGTTGATTTTAGCTTGAAAGTTTGAAAATTGTCAGCACTTGCCTTTTTAAGTCGTTTATAAATATCAAATGCATTTGATGAATTGAAAACTGAATTTACAAATAATAAAAAAGAACAACAATTGTTAAACTGGTTTTAACATATTATGTTGATGGTCGTTTGCGAACTGGCAGAAAACAGCCACCACAATATTCTCTTTAATGTGGTCAGTCTTTAAAAATAATGAGCTAGGTCTTCCAAGAACTCAAAATAAAATAGGAGTTCTTAAGATGAATAGCTTATCCTTTAAAATTTTAATTATTTATGTACAATTATTTATTTAATTGCAATATTAATTAACTGTGTCACTTATTTTAGGCACCTGATTTTAATTGTCACAAAAAAATTTGAAACTAAGTTTTTCTTCACATTTTCCATCTAACCAAATACAGTATAATTAGTAATTAATAATTATAAATATTAATAAATAATTTAATATATTATAATTAGTAATAATTAATAATTTGAGAATTAATAATCGCTATCAAATAAAATTATTTTAATTAAAAATTTAAAATTATGTTAATTTAAGTAATTTAGTTATTAAATTGTAATATAATCTACTTTGTCGATCAAATGGCTTGTTGATTATGTGACTGTCGATGTAATGACTTGTCACTCAATTGTCTTGTCGGTTTAGTAGTTGTCGATGGAGTGGCTGTCGATCAAGTGAGAAAATAATTTATAAAAACGTACATATGGAGCCTAGCACTATATGGCTTCTATTTATGGACTATAGAAAAGCAAACCAAAGGAAACTTTGAGAAGTTGTGCTACAGAAGAATATTGAAGATTGAATGCAAAGAAAAACAGGCAAAAAGTACTAAAAAAAATTTAAGAAAAACAAAAAATTGAGAAACAAGACTATATGACGATAAACATGGAAAGCTGCGACAAACCAGTCGTTAGACTGACGACCTTGGAGAAGGAAAAAGCATAATGTATTATATTTTTAAAAAAGTTGCTGGAAAAATATGTAGTGGGCGACTAAAAAGCTTTAGCACAGAATGATGCTGTCCTAAGAAAAATGAACTTAGCTGATGGAAGACTTAGTTTCACTGAATTGGCTAAATGGTGATACTGTAATGTTTTTTGGTCTTAACTGTGGTAAATAAAACAATTTATGGCAAATCATAACCAACATCATATTAAAAAAGAACCCACAATGAAAACATAATTAATTTCATGTCCAATTCAAACTTGATGTGTTTGTACCGCAAAGGAGTAAGATGCAAATTAGTTATTTAGAACAAAGAATAGTCGCGTGCGAACAGTGAAATGGTGCGGACACTAGCTGTACGCTCCGTTATCGGTGGAATACAGCGATAACCGCAGGGTGACAGGACCAAACGAACACATCTTCGAGTGCTTCCAGGAGTGCGGGCACGGGCGAACTGGGCTTCAACGGCGCCAGCGGCACCAGCGGGCTGGGCCTCTGGGGCCAGCAACCGGTGCCCCTCCGGCCAGTAACCAGGGCCTTCACCCAGCGAGGGCATCTATAGGTACTTCTACACAGTTCCCGCTTGACTTTCGAAAGTAAAGACGTTAGCCGTACTCAGGTATCGTTATCTTTGAAAGTTTCAATCACTATGCGACACATTGCGATAAGTGCAATAACCTAGTGCGATATTAAAATAAATAAAATAAACATTATAATATTATACTAAGCGAATGTATAATTCAATACCAGATAAGCAGCTGATCCTAAATTTATCTTAGGGAACATGTTCCCCAACTCACAACAGTACCCGCCTTTAGAGAATACCTAACCCCCAAAACCAACCCCAACAATACTCATCACAAGGATACACAATTCCTAATTCTCAAAATCCATTATGTTGGCAGCAACCAGGACTTATTGTACCAAATTCGACACAATTCCAAATACCTTTTCAATTGCAACAATCGCTTCAACAACTTTCTCTACCAATGCAACAAGTATATCAGAATCCTAATGACCAAACCACCCCCCGTAATATCTTAAAACCCGAAAAATTCAACCTCCGAACTATCCCCGATAACGGCAATAAGAACGCTGAATCGAGGGGCCAGGAGCAAGACTTGAACGACGAAGATATAAACAAGAGAAATCCCTGGCAAACGGTCCCAAAACGCAAGAGAGACAAAACAAACAACGAACCTCATACTCCTACAACTCCGCCAGCCAAAATACAAAACCGCTACAGCCCGCTTAGACCCGAGAACGAAAGCGAATCAGCTGAAGTAAATGAAAATAACGTTCTTCAAAAGACACCAAAACCACCCTCAATATTTATATATGGAGTTAAAAATTTCAAAGAAATGATAAATAGCCTTTCTCTAGTGACAGAAGTAGAAACGTATTACACTAAAACCCTCCCCAACGATACTGTCAAAATTAATGCACACCCGGTAGATACATACAGAAAACGAATTCAACACCTAAAAGACGAAAACATCGTTCATCATACATATCAAATTAAAGAGGAACGGACATATAGAATTGTTATACGACATCTCCACCACTCCATACCGACAGAAGACGTAAAATCAGAATTGGAAAAAAAGATGGACACAAAGTTCGTAATGACATGAACATTAAACACTTAGTAACCAGACTCCCTTTCGTTATTTTTCATCGATCTCAAACCTCAGCAAAATAATAAAGAAATCTTCAAACAAAAATTTCTCTGCAACACCAAAATAACTGTTGAGGCTCCGAAAAAGAATCACAGCGTAATACAATGCACTAGATATCAATCTTATGGTCACTCTAAAACCTATTGTTTAAAACCATTCTACTGTGTAAAATGTGGCCTACCCCATGATTCAAACACATGTACAAAACCCAACACCACACCTGCTAAATGTGCACTATGCAGCGCTGCTCACCCTGCAAACTACAAAGGTTGCAATGTCTACAAAGAATTAGTAGCAGCTAGAAACAGAACTTCTAGAGGACACCAACAAACACAGTCTCAACCAATCACTTCTAACGAACACATGCTCAGAACCCCAAACATACAATCAACCACAACTTCATCAACGAACGTAGCCACAAGCAGCGAGCTAAAATAATCACACAGAACCACAATTACATTTAGAAAATCAATTTCTAAATAAATTTAAAAGTATGTTTTCACAGCTAATAAACCAGAACAGTATGATTCTAAATTTACTAACCTCAGTTATTGGGAAACTACAACCATGAACAATTTAAACATACTTAGAATTGCGGCATTGAATGTCAACGGCCTGCTAAACCATAAGCAGGAAATTATAACATTTTAAAATATAAATAACATTGATATTCGGCTCATTTCTGAATCACATTTCACCAACCTGACAACATTTAACATACCTCAATACTTCACATACAGTACTTCCCACCCAGACGGCACTGTCCATCCTGGCTCAGTAATACTTATTCGCAAATCTATCTCGCATCACAAATTACCCAAATTCCAAACAGACAAAATACAAGCGACCAGCGTTAAAATAAAGGCCAACCCATGGCAACTCACCGTCACCGCGATATGCAGCCGGCCACGGCGCGCAATATCTACAAACGAATACAAAGACTTATTCAGCACCCTTGGTACTAGATTTATAACGGGGAGAGACTGAAACGCTAAACAGGCGCACTGGGGGTCTCGACGAATTACAACAAAAAGTCGAAATCTACTACGGGCAATGAGCGATAACAACTATGACTTTCTTAGTAGCGGTGAACTCACTCACTGGCCAAGTGATCCTAGAAAACTCCCTGATCTCCTGGACTTCTTCATAACAAAAAGAATAGCAAGAAATAACTGTATAACAGAATCTAACTACGATCTCGCATATGGCCACGCTGCAGTTACGACCAGCACAAGTACTATTGTTATCACAAAATCACCCCCATCTGAACTAACCTCGAAAAACACCGATTGGTCTTCCTTTCAGCAACACCTAGAAAAAGTAAATCTCAAGCTGCGGATCAAATCCGCTACAGACCTTGACGAAGTAGCGCGATACTTCATTCAAGTAGTTCAACAAGCACCTTGGAAATCAACTCCACAATATGAACAAAATATCACGAATATACCACTACACATTCGTCAACTGATAGTCGAAAAACGCCGCGGTAGACGAATTTGGCAATGATCACGAAATGTTGGAGACTAACATTTCTACAATCGGTTAAACAAAAACTGAAAAAAGCCCTCACGGACGTGCAAAATAACACCTTTGAACGTTATATTACCAATCTATCTGCAAATTACTACACACTATGGAAAGCTACAAAAAATTTAAAAAGACCACAGACACCTGTACCCCGTATCCGTCAACCAAATAGCGAGTGGGTTTGTTCTGATAAAGAAAAGGCAAACGTTTTTGCCTCACATTTAACCAATGTCTTTAAAACTGATCCAGACCATATTGACCAAGAAATAGGAAGTTTTATTGACACACCTTGCCAAATGTCTCTACCTATAAAAGCCTTCTTTCCCACGGAAGTACAGAAAGAAATCAAATTGCTAAACATACGCAAGGCCCCAGGATATGATCTCATCACAAGAGAAGTTCTAAAACACCTACCAAAAAAAGCCCTTGTTCTCCTAACAACCATATTTAATGGCATCCTTCCGCTATCGTATTTCCCTACAATCTGGAAATATGCAGAAATAATAATGATCCATAAACCAGGAAAGCCTCCACAAGAACCGTCGTTTTATAGACCCAGTAGCTTGCTACTCATCGCAAGCAAGGTTTTTAAAAGACTCTTACTAAAAGGACTATATGCGGATCACGATTTCCTAATTATACTCCCCAATCACCAATTCTGGTTCCGAGAACACCATTCCACAACCCAACAAGTCCACAGAATCGTTAACACAATATCCCGAAGTTTTTAAGACAAGAAATTCTGCAACGCAGTTTTCCTTCACATCTCACAAGCCTTCGATAAAGTTTGGCACAGAGGCTTACTTTTAAACTAAAAAACTCCCTATCCCACAACTACTCCTCTTCCTTAAATCATATCTTAGCTAACAGACACTTCTCTGTTCGACATTCAGATCAACACTCGAACTTCTACCCTATTAACTATGGAGTGCCCCAGGGTAGCGTATTAGGACCACTGCTTTTCCTCATTTACACCGCAGACGTACCTGAAACTGCCGACACACATATAGCTTCCTTTGCTGATGACGTGGCAGTCATTGCCACCGACGAGAATACCATAAACGCCCCCGCGAACTTACAAAGCCACCTTAACGTACTTCAAGAATGGTACACTAGATGGCGAACAAAAATTAACTCAGCTAAATTAGTGCAAGTTACGTTCACCATGAGATGGATAGTGTGTCCACCTGTAACGATGAACAATGAGCGAATTCCTATAGCGAAAGAGACAAAATACCTCGGCCTTCATCTTGACCAAAGGCTCACATGGAAGAAACACATCCAGGACAAAAGAAAACAACTTGACACAAAATTCCGACAAATGCAATGGCTCATTGGCAGAAAATCAAAACTCTCACTATATAACAAAATACTGATATATAAAATTATACTGAAACCCATTTGGACATATGGCCTCCAAATCTGGGGATGCGCGAAACCGTCATCGATCCATAGTATACAAAGATTTCAATCCAAAGCACTAAGAGTACTTGCTAACGCTCCATGGTATGTGCGCAACCAAACACTTCATACCGACCTGAAGATCCCATTTGTCACAAGTGAAATTTCGAGAATGAGTGCCTCCTATAATACAAACGAGCTAATAGACCAGCTCTATATCAATGGCCAACTCATACGAAGACTGCGCAGGACATGGCCCCCGGACTTATTACCACAATTAAATAAAAACAGGAAAGTGAAACATTACCGAATGTTTCCCTTGCAAGCTACTAGCCTATAACATATTTACTTAATACTCTATACAGATGTAGATTGTAAATGAGCACATTGTCAAATAAAAAAAAGAACAAAGAATGAGCAATAAATTATTTATAATGCTTTAGATTTAAGTAGTAGATTATATAATTTTGTTATTTATTTTCTATTTTACTATCGTGTTTGTAATTGTAATAAATTTTCCTTTCCATTATATTTCAAAATTTCTGCTCTCCTTTCTCCATAAAATTATTGTAAATAGCTATTTATACAATACAGCGAAAAAGTAGCTGAAAATATTTAAAAATAATGCATATTTTTTAAATTTTTAATTATTGGAATAACGCAAAACTTTTTACACCACAGCAGTGTTTGATAGCTTAATTTCACTTTTTCTACAATGCGGTTTGTAAATTACGAGTAAGTCAATTGTATGTGTTATATCATAGATATTTTTAGTTATTTGTCATTTACTTCGTGTTGTATGTTCTTCATTAACTAGTTCTTTTATGCTTATATATTGCTTATAGATCATATTAAAAGTTATTGTTACAATTATCGGAGAGTGATCAGATGTCAGATCACTGTTGAAACCTAACAACGCTGGGATTTTAATAAAACTACTAGGTGAATAAGTTGGTTTTTGTATTGATAGATAATTCAAATTTAAATTTTTATTAGCATGCAGTAGGTACCGTTCTTTCGATATAATTAAACGTGATCTTCATATTCCAGTCGGCAAAAATATAAATTTATTACCAAATTATTAGTATGTTTCGTACTCTGGTACATTACCATATCGAGGAGGGCAGTAAACATGTGTTTCGGTTGGGGCGTAGGTACTAATTTCCGATTAACTAACGTGCTCTGAATTTTGCTGTTCGATATAACTATAAAGCAATTCAAATAAACACTACCGCTTCCACGTAGGCCTTTCGATCTAGGTGATTTGTAAAGTATAAAATTTCATATTTCAAATAGAAACAAAACATAATTTTTTTTTATTGTAAAAATATTGATATATTTGAGGTGCGTTTATTTGTCCAATATTTATTCCACGATGCTGTGCATATTGACGAAACGATTTTTAAACTGCGCTACTTTTTATAGGAATTAAAACAAATTATATTGCACTGTAAATTAAGTATATTTGTCTGAGATTTGCTTATATCGTTTCTTAGATATGAGGTTTGGGAGAAGGAGCAATATCACGTGCAAAATAGACATAAAAGTGTTTTCAGCCATTCAGATTTGTAACTTACACTATGTTACAATACTTCGTCGTTGACAAAGGGTAAATGATTAACAAGTTAATGAATTTGAAAGAGAACACATTCTTGGCTCACAAAAAGGAGCTGTTTTTTTATGAGACGTAGGCTAAAAAATTGGCCTCCACAGCAATACTGCAGCGCGAAAATGAAGCCGGTGATTCAAAAAAGGTACGCATTCCCAAAGACCGAGGTCTGGAGCAGTACGCAAGAAAGCTCACCGGGAGAATCGTCATCTTCAGAAGCTTGCGACTTCTATTGACTTCTCTACAGCAGCAACAAAGGTTACAACAACTAAACTAAAGGCGTCTGCATACACACGATTGGCATAAAATCGACTTTTCAAGATAAATCCAGATGTTGCTTAAACCGACACAATGGTCAAATATTAATATACTTCAGATGTGGAGAAAGCAAGTAGAAATATTGCATTTGTACGAGGCCAATTATGGCATGGAAAACTATCAATTATAATAACATAATAATTATAGGCTATAAGATAATGCTCTACTACTTGTAATGTGTAACAAAATAAACTTTCTTCAACAAAACAAAATAGAAAACTTTCAATGGCCCAATTACCTGACCTTTCACCCATTAAATATGTTTAGCGGCATTCACGACATCATAGGAATTTGTCGGAATGTGTCAATAATGAAAGAAATACAGACTATTAGGACATTATTCAAGAAAAATGGGGTCAGTCACAAGAGCCCAAGGTAGAGCCCTACAATGTTGAATAAATCTAAATGTTTATACACAAATGTTTTGAAAATTTAATCATTTGTCTTCTATTATTGAACCTAAAAAGCTTCAGTTGTTAATTTACATTTTTTTTGGTGCTACAATTTCAATAACCAGTAGTATACTTTTTATATAGCCGCAGACAACATGTTTAATACTATGTTTCTAAATATACTCAGAATTTATAAAACTTGCCCTCCAATTTGTTTTGTGGTAATTTTGTTGTAGATTGTTTTATATATTGGTTGATTTGTGAAAGGAGGGAATTTGTTTAAAGTTGGTGCTTGTGGCTGTCAACTGTTTATTATTCTTCTGCTCGACTTGTGCTTTGTAGAGATTTGTGAACTAAATAACCTTTGTAATTGATTATGTGATTTTTGTCGCATAGAGCTCATTTGGCAGGGGTATTCGAAGATTATTGATAAGAGGTGGCGTTATGTTTTCAACTACATTTAACACTTTGTACAGTAATATTTAGTGTGTCCGTATTATCACAAATAAATCCACTATATATAAATTTTACCATTATTTGTTGCTGTCTATGCATTATGTGAATTAAAAGTGTTTATGCAGTTTTTTGTTAGTCATTATTCTTTTTATAGTAATAAATTTGGAAGGATAAATTATGAAAACTAGACTCAAATACAAAAATTAATTACATTTTTAATAGGAATTTTCAACTTTGTTTTAGTAACATCCGGAGGTACTTTTGCGCTTTAAAATATCAAATACGTATGTGCGTTATCACCTGCGACCAGAGGTCACGTGATTTTCCGCTGACTGCAGTAACTTTTATTGATTTTAAATTTATTTAATCGACTGTGATTTATCTGTACCGATGCGGCCTTACAAACAGCGTTATCAATAAAAATGCATCATGTCCAACATAAACCTAATGTTTCGATGGTATTTGAATTACCCAATTAATCAAGCCAATTGAAGGACAAACATTTCTACCAATTTTTTACTACCCACCTGAAGCACAGTAAAAATATACAGCAAATTTTTAGAACACATTTTCACCTTTTTAATCACTGCAACTTAATTTAAATTGCTAATATAAAAACATGCTGCCACAAATGTGAAAACCAATAATTAGAAATCGTCAGGAATAAATAACAATCCAGGGCAAGTTAAAACATTTAGGAATATAAACAATTATCACTGACACCTACAACAAATTTGATGTTATCTATCAACAAGAAGGTAAAAGTAATGCTCAAGTAAATAAAGCTGTACAACCAAAAATGCCCAAATTACTAACCACATTTAACATGGTGTACTTCTTCTTCTTCTTGTACACCGTACACTTGGGTAAAATGTTCTCGGTCTTCAGCTAATCGGAACAATTATGTTGCACTCAATCCAGTCCATTTATGTATGTTACACATCGATGACAATTTTTTTCTTTCTACAGGTAGTTTTCCTTGAATTTTCTTTTTATTATTAGTAGTAGTTGGCGCGTTTTTACTTGAGTGCTCGACTCAATCTCATCAATTGTGTTCGATAAAAAGCCTGAGTAATGGTTTGGTTCGATTTGAGCAACTCATAATACACGACACTAAATTGATCTCACAAAACACTCAACATAAGTTTATTTTTCATAAATATTCAGCTTGGCTGTCGATGTTGAAGCATTGCCACATGGTCCTCATAATTTCCTCTTCTTTGGGTTATAGTAGTGGATCCATTTTTTATTACCAGTAACTATACGATGCAAACACTCTTTTGTTTATGCTTGGGAAGCAGCATTTTATATGTGCAAAATCGGCGTTAAACGTTTCTTGGTTTTAGTTCATATAGAACCCAATTTCTTTGCTTTTGAATAATTCTCAACAATTTTAAACGATATGAAATTTCTTGTTGAGTCACTTCTAATGTAAGTGCAATTCTTCTTGCGTTTGGCAGGAATATTGCTCCAATAATGCTTTCAATTCCGAGTCTTCGTACACATTTGGCCTTCCGGTACGTTCTTTGTCTTCGACGTCAAGCTCACCGTGCTTAAACTTACGAAACCACTCATGACAACTTCTTGTACTTAAAGCAGCCTCACCATATGCTTCTACAAGCAATCGATGCGCTTCAGCTGCAGATTTTTTCAAATTAAAGAAGTAAATCAAAAGTTCCCGCAAATGACACTTATTCGGCTCAAAACTCGACATTTTCGCACGAAAAAAATTATACTGATGTAAAATCCCTAATATTTTAAGGTTACGTAGGTTCCACACCTGGTAACACACCAGATGTCCAATCTTACGATATGACGTTTTACTTCTGAGAATTTCAACCATAACTTACTGGTGGGGCCATTTTTTGTTAAAGGCGGAAACTTATTTGTACTCCCTTTATAATATTTATAGAATAACAAGGTTTTGATAATGCATAAACCATAGTTTTCCTCTTATAGTTTCAAGAAAAAAATACCAATAGGTTGTCAGATTTACTCTCATTTTTGAGCTAATAAGCAGGAAGATTGTGCAAAGAAATGTCCTAGCAGTTATTCCAAGAATAAAAAGATTTAAACAAACCAAAAAACGTTTCCATAAGGAGATAGGATCTGCCAACAAGCAAAATTAAAGGCAGTTTATAGTACATAACATCAAATTGTATTATTATTGATTTGATTGTTTTACTAAACAAAAGATAAATAGCCTTCATGACATTTAGTATTGAAACGTTTTCGGTATTAGTCTTAGTTTTATTCCTGCATTAATATAACCACAGAGCTGACGCTTTGGCTCATACGGACACGACGTTATTCCTCTATGTACGAGTCGGTGCAGGCGAGTTCGAGTCTCGCTGGAAACTCATGTGTGTATGTGACGTCCTAGTATAAGTGCATGTTAGTAGGCACAATAAGCCCTGAGGCTGCAATGCCAGTAAGTGCACAAAAAAAAAGTAACCACAATTTGAACGTTTAAGAAATTAACAAATCTGTAAGGGTAATTTATGCATTTAAAAAAAGGAATTACAATTTATCGGTTTTGTTAATTTATATTTTATATAGAAATTTACCAAATTCGAATTTTTACATAATTTATATTTTTATTTGCTTTCTAGTTTATACCCGAAAAGTAATGAATGTTTTCTTATCTAAGCAGAAGCGTCTGAGCGTAAAGTCTTCGGGCCTGACGGTTGGTGGAAGATGTAAGGTAAATGGTTCTACCCAGCTCATCTGTCTTTAAGCTTTTACAGTACGGATCGCTTGCGATGTGAACAGTTATTTAATCGTCGCATCAAAATGCAACATAGTGTTGATCAACAATACACGATGAAATTTTGTGTTAAACTCAAAAAATTTGCAACTGAGACCCTTACTATAATACAAAAAATCTATGGAAATGGTGCTTTATCGAAAACAAAATTTAGAAAAGGAAGGGAAAACGGCGACGATGAGAAACGCGCAGGGCAATCCTCGACGTCTCACATTTCGAACAATGTGACTAAGGTGAAAGCAGTTTTGAGCTCTGTTGTCGCCCGAGTGTTAGATTGATAGCAGACATAGCGAGACTTCTAAAATGTATGCATGAAACAGTCACGACGGACTTGCAGATGTGGAAAATTTGTGCTCAATTGGTTTCCAAGGTTTTAGCTCTGGTCAAAAAAAAAACGTTTATCGATTTATTGTGAGATTTTGGACTGCATGAAAAGTGGTACGATTTTTTGAAGAAAGTGATAATTAGTGATAAAACATGGGTTTTAAGTATGATCCAAAAATAAAAATACTAAGCTATGGGTAGCATATTACAGAGTTTTCTCGGCCAAAGAAGGCTCTAATGAGCACATTGAAAATGAATTCGGTGCGCATTGTCTTTTTTGACTTTAAAGGTATTGTTTTAAAAAATTGTACTACCCGAGCAGACATTACATTGTACGAAAAGGTGCTTAACCAGCTAAAGAAGTACAACCAGATTCTTTTTACACTAACCTGGCTTTATCAAACTTCTTTTTCTTTCCCTGATTGAAAGGAAACTCTTTTGAAAATGCTAAAAATATGCAGGTTGATATAATGAGTTTTTTTTTTAGAGAGATTGCATTTTAAGACTAAGGTGAGCTACGATAACAGTATACTGTTGTTATTTTGAAAAATATTAAGTGCGTATAAACATATATTCTATTAAACAAATTTTCTAGTCAGTCTCATTATTCTCTGTGTAATATACATCCTTTTATCAATTTGGCTGTTTAAAAGAATTTACAAAATACACTATAAAGTTGTCCAAAGAGGATTACAAAATTTGGAAAAAAATTTAAAAGATTAAAAGTTGTTATCAAAAATGAGACTGCAGCTTTTTCAAATTTTCAAATCCACACAGCCAGACCCTGGAACAAATGGCATCAAAATCAAAAGTTTCCTAGATGTTTCTTGTCAGTTCTCACCCCCAATAAAATTGCTTTTCACAGAGAAATGGAAAACAAAATACACAATTCATTAAAATACAAATTTCCGGGATACAACCTTATCACAGATCAAATGTTCAAATATTTACCTAGGAAAACCTTTTAGCGTTTACAACTATCTTCAATAGAATGTTACTATACTATACTACCCACTAATATGAAAATTCTCATAAATTATTACTTCCAAACCGGAAAAGCTGTCTAATCAAACAACATACTATATGCTTATAAATCCTTTTGCCTATATCAATCAAACTATTTGAAAACATACTTTCCAACCAACTACACAATAACATAATACACCAATTTGGGTTTCGTGAAAGACACTCAAGAGTTCAGCAAATAGTACACACAATCACAAGGAGCCTACAAGAGCACAACTACTGGCACACAGGCCTGCTTTACAAAATTAAACTCCAACTTTTTGGTTCTTATTACTTTCTCCTAAAGTTCTATCTGTCTAATAGATATTACAAGATTAAGCAAAATAATGAAACACTTGACTACCACAAAATCCGCTCTGGGGTCCCTCAAGGTGGCGTTCTTGGGTCGTTTTTGTACCTGCTATATACAGTTGACATCGCCACTAACGAAAGTATTATAGTGTCTACATTCGCGGACGATACAATGATACTGACATAAAAGAAAAAACCACGTAAAGTATAAGTCAACTTGCATAAGCATTTAAATCCTATAAACAAATAGTTAATGAATTGGAGGATAACAGTAAATCAACGTAAGTTAACTCAAGTCACATTAATCAACAAACCCAACATATGCTCTCAAGTGTATATAAATAACAACCCTATAGTCACAAATAAAGAAGTGAAATATTCCACGAAAGTTTCAATGTCAGGTGCAGTGCGTATTATTAGCTCTGTAATCAAACTTGATTTCGGGCCGTTGCGAGCGTTATTAACACGTAAGGAAGAATAGATATAAAACAAAACAAATCACTAAAGCAAAGTTATTACGTTAAATTAAAGTACGAAATATTGACCTAACTTATAAATTGAAAATAACACATACAGATAAGTTTTATCACCTCCGAAAGGTCGACTTGATTGTTCGGAGCGTTTTGAATAGGCAATCAAAACATCAAAAGAATTGCAAGCAAGAATGTGCGATTTAGATTGAATCGAGAAAATGTTCCTCCAAATAGACAGGTACATGAAGCAAATGAACGCAAAATTAGTATTAGAAGTGAAACAAGCAAAAGATGAAAATATAAAATTAAAAGCGCTGATATCAGCACAAGAAAGTAAAATATCTAATCTAGAAAGAAAGATAAGGAAAAATAATGTTGTAGTAAAAGATGAAAAAAATATAAATAAAAGCGAGATAGGTGTCAAACTATCGGCAATAATACAAAAATGGGTATGAACCTAGACATAAAAGCAAATATCGATCAAGTTAGAAGAATTGCGGGATATACTAATGGCAGGAAAAGACCAATACTCGTTAAACTAATTAAAGATAGTACGAAACTGGCAGTCCCTCAAAATGGAAAAAAAATTAAAAGGTCAGTTATATGGATTGATCGAGATTACGCTAAAGAAGTACAAGAGGAAAAAAAAAGCATTAATACCTAACCCGAACGAAGCGTGGAAAAAAGGTCTTAAGGCACAGTTAAAATTCAATACACTAATAGTGAATGATCGAATATACAGAGTAGACAATATAAAAAAGAAGAACAACGGTCAAAGCAGGATAGCATGAAAAAAAATCCTCAAAAAAAGACAATAGCGGAAAGATCTCCGGAGGGAGACAGTCTGGAAGATCAATTCAGAAAAATAAACCGTACCTCGAGAAAAAACTACTAGGTAAAGATACGCTGGGGGGTAATTATGACAAAAATGTCAATAAACAAGAAAATGCGAAAACGATAATAACAAAAAAGTAGAAAGATTTGATAAGGGACAAAATTACAACAAAAGGAAATGAGCAAAAAAGGGACATAAAAATTAGCACATGGAATGTGAAAAGTATCATATAAAAAAGAAGATGAAATAATCGATGAAATGAAAATGTAAAACATCGATTATTTAGATATAACGGAAACCAAAAAGAAAGGGAAAGGAGAAATGGAATTTAATGAAAGATACTGAGTATGTTGGTCTGGGATAGAACACAAAAAGTGGGGACGAAAAGGAGTAGGTTTTTGAGTAAAAAATATCAGAAAAGAAAGATATATCAATGAAAGATTATTAGCACTAAACATTAAAATAGATAATCAAAAAACCTGGACGATAATAGTAGTGTATGCGACTAATGGCAACGCGAGGAATGAGTAGTTCTACGAATTGCTCCAAATGGAAATTGATAAAGGAGAAAGAAATGTAATTGTTATGGGAGATATGAATAGGCAATATCAATAAAGGCATAGAAAGATATATGGGATCGGATGGAGAAAATACTAAAAATTATAATGGTCTGAGGTTGACAGATTTTTGTGTAGGAACGATTTTGTAATTCATGGACAAAGACACACACAAATAAGCCAAGAAAATCTGCTTCAGGAATGAGAAGTCAATTATCGATTATTGTATCATAAATACAGAAAATTGGAAGAGAGTAAAGGATGTAAGGGTAAAAAGAAAGGCCGAAATAGAAAGTGGCCATTATTTACTAAGAATGGAACTCTAGGCCAACAACCTAGAAATAAAAAGTAAGAATATAGTCAAACAAAAAATAAAAATCTATAAACTAAAGGAGAATAAAAAGCAAAATATTCCAAGAAATCTTAGAGAAGGAAATTGATCAAAGTAAAATAAAAAGTAAAGATATAAAAATTAAATGGAGACGTTTTAAAGAAAATATTTTAGAAGCGACAAGAACCAGCTGTGGAGTAAAGAAAATTAAGGAAAGGAAGTAGACGGTGGTCAACAGAGATTCAACAAAAAGTCAAAGAAAAGAAAGAAAAATGGAAAAAGTTCATATTAATTGGAACGGAGAAAGACTATAATACACATAAGAAAATTATAAAGGAGGCGAAGGAAAACTTATAGGAAAAGTTCGGAAACACGATGAAAGAAAACTATTTAGAAAACCAAAAACTATTCTACAATACCTTAAAGCAGCTAAACCAAAAGAAATCGTCCAAATTAAGAAATATCAAAGACAAGAACGGGAATGTGATATCCGAGGATAAAGAAATGTTATATACGAGTTCAGAAATTAATAAACTTTAAAAAAAGGTTAGGTCGGTATTTTTAAACGAGTTCACGTCTTGTAGTTTAATAATAAAGTGACCGCTGTAATCATGAAAAAATAAATTTGGGTTATCGGAAAAGTCATAACGTATTTTTGGGTAATTTTTAAGACTTATTTATTAATAACATAACAAACTTCAATCAATAATGTATTGGCCACTTTCATTGATGACATTTTGCTATTTTTTGGGGGGTTGCATGATTCCGCGCTCGTAGAAGGACTGCTCTTTATCAACAAAGAACTTGATGAGATGCTCTTTGAAAGCCTCATCAGAATCGAAAGACTTACCATTCAAGTTATTTTGCAAAGAATGAAGAAAATGGTAATCTGGTGGAGCAAGGTCTGGTAAGTAAGGAGGATGGGCCAGAACTTCCCATCCAAGCTGCAGTAACCAAATATCTGTGTGGTCTTGTTACTCTTTGCTGACGATGCTTTTGATAAGAAAGACCCTGCTCAGGATGAAGACTCATCTACGAAGATAACATTATTCCAATCTTGATTCAAATTTTTCTTTGTCCACGCCAATTATTTTTCTAAGTGTTTTTCTAATAATAATGGTTTCTTGCCTTTGTCAGATCGTTTACATTTTCAATATCCAAATATTGCTTTATCCAGTTCTTAACAAATGCCTCCGACTTTCGCAGATATTTTGGTCTTTTTGCATGGGTTCACGAAAAGCACTGTTTCGCATCGCTTCAGAAATTTTTGAGTTCATTGTAAAGATAATAAATTCACTGTTATCAACAACCTACCAGAAAACTGTGTATTTTGCAAAAAAGCAAAGAAAAGATTTAAACGAACTAATTTTTTTAATTGAAATCCCAATTTATTTACAATCTGCACAAGATGCATTTAGTAAATTCTGTGATAGATTATTTGGACATGTAGAAGCATCCCCAGTAGGATGACTCTGTAACAACTGTCATCTAGATTAGTTTTGAGTTTCTGGGTATAAAAGTAAACTTATAAACTAGATCTTAAAACTAAAATAAAATTAATGGAAGACTTTATATTTATCGAGTGGGCAAGTCATTTGGTATATATTTTTGGAGTATTCGATTGCGATTTTGGGGAAGTATAAGATTAATTACTAATGTGTTGCGGTGTGCACTAAGACGGTCACTGTATTTAGTACTGAAACGGCTGACTTCTTCTTTCACTGAAGGCATATGAAGATCGTTACGGATAGCCGTGTTTGACACGAACCAGGGCGCGTTCACAATCATGCGCAGCACTTTAGATTAGAATCGTTTTAGGATTTCTAAGTTAGAGTTGGCAGATGTTCCCCAAAGTTGAATCCCGTAGCTCCATACGGGTTTGAGAATTACCTTGCATAAAATGAGTTTATTGCTTAATGATAACTTCGACTTATGTCCCAGTAGCCAGTACATATTGGTTAAAATTAATCCCAGCTGCTTGCGCTTACTGAAAATATGCTTGCGCCATGTTAGCCTTCTGTCAAAGATGTAACCCAAGGTACTTTACTTCTTCTTTTTGCGGTAAAGGATTGTTCTTTATCTGAACCGGGGGACACGTATCTCTGCGCAGGGTAAAGGTTACTTGAGTTGACTTAGACTCGTTTATTTCGATTCTCCGCCTTGTTAACCATTTGTCAATTGCAGTTAAATTGGCTTGAAGTTTTTGTGAGGCTGCGACTGGGTCTCTGTCAGTAGCCAGAACCGCGGTGTCATCCGCAAATGTAGCTGTTGTGATTTCTGGTATTGAAGGGAGGTCTGCTGTGTATAAGAGATAGAGCAGTGGTCCGAGAACACTGCCTTGGGGTACACCAGCGTTGATCGAAAAAAGATTTGTGGTTGCAGTTTCGTATTTAACCAGAAAATACCGATTAAGGAGATAGGATTGCCTGATTAGGAAGTAGTTTAGGGAGAGGAGTGTTCTTAGTTTGCATAGGAGTCCTGTATGCCACACTTTATCAAATGCCTGTGATATATCTAGGAACGCAGCCGAGCAGTAGTGCTTGTCTTCAAAAGCTTGATTGATTGTTTAAACTACCCGATGGATTTGCTCAGTTGTTGAGAGCAACTTTCGGAAACCAAACTGGTGGGATGGTAGTAGCTCTTTGTCATCAATAATTGGGATTAGTCTTTGTACTAAGAGCTTTTCGAAAACTTTAGCTACTATAGACAGAAGGCTTATCGGTCGATAGGACTTTGGGTCGTTGGGGGGTTTATTAGGCTTTGTGATGAGTATAATCTGTGCCACTTTCCATTGGGATGGAAAATAACCATTCTGAAGGACTGCATTATATAACTGAGTTAAGTACTGTGTACCGATGGCAGGTAGCTCTTTGAGTATTTTACCATTTATTAAATCATACCCCGGAGCCTTTTTAGGGTTGAGTGTGCTAATGACTTCATGAACTTCAGCAGCTTAAAGTTTTTAATAAGCGGTTCAAGTTGGTACGGTTGAAACAGTGTTTGAGTAAGGTTGTCTTCTTCTTGGGGAAGATTTTCTGAAGGATGTGGCTGGAACACAGATGTTAAGTGTACAGCAAATACGTTTGCCTTCTCCTTATCGCTTCTTGCCCAGCTGCCCTGGAGGATACGGATGGGCGGAGAGAATCTTTTTGGTTGTTTTAGTTTTTTTGTTGTCTTCCACAGGGAATAATCCGTCGCTTCCGTGGGTGATAAGTCTTTAAGGAATGTTTCGATGCAATCGCTTTTGTTTTTATTAAGGAGATCTTGTAGCTCTCGAGTTGCTCTGTTGAGTAGTAGTTTGCTTTCAAGTGTACGCAGCCTTTGCCAGTTTTTTCGAAGTCTTCTTTTATCTAGAATTTTTTGTTTAATAATTGAGGGGCAATCAGGAATTGTGGCTGTATCGGGTATAATTGGCGTGGCCTTCTAACATGCCCGCTGAATGACATCATTGAATAATTTGACTGCAGCCTCTATGTTTTCGGGAGATTTCAGTGGAATATTTAAGGTTAGTTCAACATTTACGACGTACCGAAAGGTGTTCCAATTTGTACGGTTATTGCTTAATTTAGGGGTTGTTTCTTTTTTGAGGGGTTTAGTGGTAAGGGTGATCAGGATTGGGGAATGTTCAGAGGAAAGTTAGAAGCAGGATTTTATATTGGCATGACTTGGATGAATTCCTTTTGTTATGCAGAAGTCCACCAAATCAGGAAATTTGTTTGGGTTCGTGGGCCAATATGTGGGTTCTCCCGTGGATAGGTGCCGCAAGTTATTGTGTTCAAGAGTTTTGTTTAGTTCGTGTCCCTTTGTCGTTGTAATTCTGGAACCCCAATCAGTGTGCTTGGCATTGTAATCGGCGCCCACAATGAATCGTTGTCCACGGGTTTTGAAATAGTTTGTAAATTGTTCTTCGTTAACAGCATGTTTAGGGGGGAAATACGAGAGGTTGAGGGTCCTATTTGATCCTCAATTGACACACTTGTTGCTTGGAGAAAATCGCTACTGTAGCTTTCTAGTTAATGGTGCTTGATTGTGTTTTTGATTATTATGGCAGACCCGCCACGAGCTGTTCCCGCCGGATGGTTCGTGGTATAAACCGCATAATTTGGGATTTTGATAAAGCTGCGATTAGTAAGATGTGTCTCCGAAATAAGTAACACATCAATGTTGTGACTAGTAATAAATAGTTTTAATTCTTCAAGGTGCTGTGACACGCCGTTGGCGTTCCATTGGGCAAGCTGTAAGTGTCTGTCCATTATTTAATTTTTGCAAGGACTGCTGTTAATAGGTTTAATACTGTTCCTATTTGTTCTGATAGCTTTAACATTATGTTTTTTAATTCTTGTATGTCGTTTGCTTGTCGGTTTGGATGGCTAGTATTTGTTGTTTGTGGGAGATTTACAGCAGGTTCAGAGTTTTATTGTTGTACTGAAGCTATTTGTGAATACGATAGTCCCGGTTGTATTTGTTGGTATTGTCTAATTTGTGGGGGTGGTGTACACTGTTTTTGTAGAAGGGTTCGAAAATGTTTACTTTGTAACTGTTTATATATAGTATATCCTTTGTAATTCGCAGGATGGTTTCCTTTACACAGGACGCAGCGGACATCGCGGGATTTTTCTTTTCTTTGACATTGTTCCGTGAGGTGATCGCCTGCACATTTTACACATCTAGCGGGAAGCTGGCAGAAGTTCCTTGTGTGTCCGTAACGCTGACAGCGTACACACTGTGGAATAATGCTTTTTGATCTTGGGGGTTCAAACTTGATTTTGCATTGCTGCAAGTACTCTACCTAAAAAATGCTTTTATTGTTAGGGGCTGGTTTAAGCTCGACATAAAACATTGGGAAAGGCAATTTAGTTTTAAATTGTTTTATATTACAAATGTTTGTGACCTCGTGTCCTAATTTTTCAATTTCACCTTTGATATCTTTATAGTCGATGGAGTGGTGTAGATTTTTTAGCACCACTTTATAATGTCTCTCTTCTTTTAGTTTATAAGTGTGAAATTTCGTTCCCTTTTCAGTCCGAACTTTTGTTATTATTCTGTAATATTCAGGTGTTTTGGGCTGAATCTTTACTTGGTTATTGACTAGAGCTTTAACATCATATTGTTGTTTAACTTTTTCTTCTATCAGTTGTATTAGCGGTGCAATAGTTAGTACACGATTTACTAAAATGGGGGAGGTTTTGAGATTTTCTCGTTAGTGTTATCAGCGTTTGATTCATGTTGTGCATCGTCACTTTCCATGTTTAGATTGGAGTAGCGGTTTGATGTTGAGGGTGGGCTAAGCCAATATTCACTCTTTTTAGGGTGTTTATTTTTGATTTCCACTTCATCTAGATTTCTATTTCTTTTATAGGAAACTGTGGTCCAGATATTAGGATTTTCTGGTGGCTGCGATGGTGCGTTGGAATGAGTGTTTTGTTGGGTTTGGTAAAAGGTTTTGGGATAAAATGTTTGAGTTTGTTGCGTTTGAAGTGGAAAATCACATGATGTTTGATGGAATTGGCCGTAGAAGATCTGCGTTTGGTCCGGTGTCAATACTGATGGTTGCATTAGTGGTGGTATTTGGGGGGTTGCACCCCTCCCGGAGGCTGGTGGTAGGCCATAAAGGCCTCTTTGCTGCGGCTTCGTTCAGTTATATAGGATTAATTTAACACGCAGCGTTAAATTTATAATTTAGAAATATGTGGCAATAAATAAAGCCCGATTTCGCGGGTTATCGCGCGGCCAGCACTTGCACTTTTAACCGCAAGATACGTCTTTCCTATTCGAAAGTAAAATAGGAACTCACGAACTAATATACATGGGACTGCGATGGCTCCTTACCAAACGGCAATGGTTGCTTTTTTGTCATAATACTGGATATGATTATCAGTAACATTAATTTTTTTTTTCAAAAAAGTCTCTCGTTGCTTATTCGCTCAAACCCCCCAAATATGGGACTTTGTTCTTTCAAAACCACATTAAAACTATCGTGTGTAGTTAATATTCATCTCTTTATGAGCTGCCTCGTGTAGCTTTTAAGCAGTAATTACATTACACTTTGATAATGATTTCATTTTGCGTGCTTTCTGGCAATTTGCAGTTTGATGTCCAGCATTATTATCAGATTATTACAGTCTCTTCATTACGGTACTCGCAAAAGAGCCCTTGGGGATATTACGGGCGGGCGGAAAGCTACTGGTTTGTCAAAAAGTTTTTAATGAAAGCCGCGCGCCGCTTACGAGCTTTAAGCACGTGAGTTGCCGCAATCGATAGAAACTTTCCACAGGCCCCGCATATTAATGCATTTCATGGGTCGACGAGCAATACATCGCAATTTGCATAAACGCAAACGCATGACAGGTTAATTAAGCGCGCGTGATTGGAGTCGGGCTTTGTGCCCATTGAGTGCTCTCCGCTCCACTCGCGTACAAATTTAATGCCGTCCTGATGAAGCCCGCGCTGCCACCGAGTTTCGTCTTAGAAAGCGCAAATATTTGACGTAACCATCGAGTTTCCGTGGCGACCCAGCTTCCAAGCCCGACGCGTTTTGTAAACGCGGGCTTTGAAGGCAGATGTATTCATTTAAAGCCGGACTAACTACTTTATGATTTGGTGTAAATGGGATGTAGCTGAAAAATTGAGAGGCAAATTGATCTGAGCTCAATATTCATGCAATTCAGCGTAGGTGCGGCGCTTTGCGCGATCCGAAGCGAGATAGTGGGAGTTGGTGTCGCTTTTCTAACAGATTGCAATCTGATATAATTTGCCGCGGTGACACGTTGAAAAGTATGAACTTGATAATGTCAAATTGCGAAGTTAGATTACCAAGACAGCGACTCTACAATAACGCTTCTAGAGCATAGCTCATCTGTTTGCTGTCGAGTTTGCAGACAATTTCTTGAAAATAGTGACGATCTATCTATATTATTAATTGTATTTATTATAAAAGGCTCAAAACAAGTTTTACACAGTGCCACATGACATATTTTAGATATGACTAGAACGTTTTTGAATTTTAATATTAGTTTCTTTTATTTGGAGATGGATTCCAGTGCTAATTATGGTAGTTATCTTTGTAGGCTTGGACGTTCTCTATTAGATTATTATATAGTTTGGCAAATTCTCATTTTGGATGATATTTATATCTTCGGACAAGTCTCAAAATGAGTGATGCTTCCTCCTTCGCCTCTTCACTGTCGTATCTTCTTTAGAATTAAATTTGAAATATAAATTACTCATTAACATTAAAATAAACGCATGTTTTCTAATTCAATATTCTTTAAAGTTTCTAGATTTTAATATAATCCACTTTTGATATATTTCTTATTTGTGGTTTTGTTAGTGGTAATTAGGGACTCCGGTCATGAAATAGCAGAACTTTTTGTTGTAAGGGAATTAAGGAACTTATCGGTAAATAAAAAAAATAAAATAAGTGGGAGAGACTGTTAATCAAGTGAAAGTAAGGAAGAAGAACCTACCACTAGCAGATCTGAGGTAAGATTAGATTTAAGAAGTAAATTAAGCCTTTTGGAACGAATGTAGGGATAAGGGGCTGACATTAAACGGACCGACCGGGGTCAGCTGCTTCGCGCGGTGCAGATAAAAGCGAACTATAAACATTGTCCGATTGAGAGAAAATGCATTTTACAAGAAATAATTAAAGATTGGTGAAATGGAGGTATTGCTAGAAGAAATATATAAGAAATTAAATAGAATGGAAGAAATAAATCAGATAAAAAAGGAAATAAACAACTCAGGAATGGAAACTAAACTTTAAAATTAACAGCTATATAACAAGAGAGAAAAATAGAAGAAATAGCCAGGGAAATTAAAAAAAGGAACAAAATTATATACGGTATCGATGATCAAGAAAAGAGAGTAACTTACAGTTAAAAGAGAAAATAAGAATGGTCCTAAGGGATATAGAAATGGCAAAAATAATAGAGAAAGAAATAGTACAAACCAGAAGATTAGGTAAATATTTAAACGGAAAAACTAGACTAACACCAGTGGAACTTGATAATGGTCAAAGAAAATGGAAATTCTGAGGATGTAAAAATTTAAAGGAATAAAAAATATACATAACGAAAGATTACTCAAAGGTGACGCAAGAAATTAGAAAAAAACATTAAAACACAAAAGCAAAATAAAAACACAGGCACCACGCTATCTTAAGATACAACAGAATAATAATAAATGGAGAAGATTACTATCTAGAACAATTAAATAGCAATAGGAAAATAAACTGAAATAAACCCGGGCAATGAAAGAACTAAAAGAATAATCAGCGAGAGATCTCCTGTTAATGAAATGCAGGACCAGTTATATGAAAGAGGGTTCGGACAAAAACAATATAAAAAGTAGAAAAGGAAAGAAATTAAAAGTAAAACGTTAGGTATAAGAAACTGGAATATATGTACATTAAAAGGAAAAGAAATAGAACTAACAGAGAAAATGGACAAAAGCAACATACAAATATTAGAAATGAACGAAACTAAGAAAAAGGACATACGATATTTAACAAATAAGCACATGTTATATTACTCGGGACTGGAGTAGAGATAATAGTCACAGAGGAAATAAACAAAAAATAACAGACCTAAGACATTCGAGAATAATAACAATTATTATAATAAACAATTAGTATTATCTAAATCTGCACACAGATAGAAGGAACAGCAAAAAAATATATGAAAATTTTTATGCTCGCTTATAACAAATACAAGACAAATAAAAGAAAAAATTAGAATATAACAATAATAGGAGAGTAGAATAGTAGAGGGGGAAAAGACCAGAACAAAGGAATACATTAAAACTTTTATTACCTTTGGCTATTCTTTTTTTAATTTTGTTGTTTCTTTACTTTGTGCATTTCCGGGTTTTTTCGTTGTTAAGCACTAGCTGGCACTGCAATCTTAAGGACTTACTGTACTAGCGAGACTCGAACTCGCCTGCTTTGCAGTTGCAGACAGAGAAACGATGCTCGTGTTCCTTGTTCAAACTCTCCTGACTTTTTCATACTTTACTACCACAAACATTTAGTTTTTTAATTCGTTTTCAACTTTTCTTTTTATTTAATTTTTATATATTTGTTATTGTTTGTATTACAATTTTTTGTTGTTGCTAAAATTACCGATATCTAACTGTATTCTGTTTTTCTAAATAATTATTACTCTGACTTTTACTGTAATTTTTAATATAATATTATATAGGGTGCTTGATAATGAATTTTTGGTCTCGATGGTTCCTGTTTATTGTATTATAATCTTATTTATTGTTTCAACTACAGGACACAAAGGCCAAATATGCTGCTATCCATCATCTGATTCTTTTCAACCACAAGATAATTTATAATTTTAGTCTTTATTATTTTATCCAACTTCTTAATATTAACTTCAAATAGTGCCATGTGTTTATAATTTTTGCATTTAGTGCATGTCTTCTATTTTCGAATTTTTGCTTATTATTTTATATAAAATCGCTTCTAGTTTTCTGCCTTCTATTTTCTTCTAGGGCATTATTAGTCTTAAAAACTTTAAATTATTATTTACCTCTTTGATACTTTCTTCTAAGTTTATTTGAATTTCTATACTCTCATCATCATTTTAACATAGATCCATCTGCTTAAGAACTCACTTATTTTAATTTTTAATTATATGTTTTATCCATACAAATGATCACTTTAAAATTGATTTGCTTATTTTACTATATATTTTCTTTTCAAATTTTTTTCTAATTTTCTAAGTATTCTCCTTCTTAGCATATCCTTGCTTTTATTCTAGATAACCTACAATATTCTTTGTTGTCTATAAAATTCACTCCAGTCTGGCTTTTCCTTCTTTATATAGTATTTTTATTGCCGGCATGGTTCCGTGCGAAGGGACCCAGGTTCATTCCTGCAGCTCTGTGATGCCTAGCGGGTGGCCCACTCAGTCACTATAAATAATTGAGCACCTGCGTTACTCCAGCAAGGGGTAATTATGGCGATCGTTTAAAGTGCGGGCAGAGAGAGCGAACATATGAGAGCGCTAACTTTATTATACAGTATTTTTAAATTCCTCGTCAAGCCATTGATCCATGATTCATATTTTAGCCCAACAATGCTTTCCTTCCATTTGTTCCTAAAAACTCTTTTCAAATTTCTGCAGCTTATTTTTTTATCTTGTTAATTGTATATGTATTCAGTACTTACTTTTTTATTAGACAATTTTTCATAAAATATTTTTTATAGCTTTACCATTATTGACTACTTTGTGGTATTTTATATTTATTTTCAACTTTCAGCATTCTCCTTTTGGTAAGTTTTTGCATCATTACATAGCTTGCAGGTTTACCATGTATTATAACGTAGTTAAATGGATTAATTGTATTAGTATCTCACAATATTAGCGTTTTCTTGTGTATTTTATTATGCTGGAATAGATTGCCGCTATTGTCAAAATCTTTTCAATTTCTACATGTTTATTGCATTTTTTAAATAGTTGATTCACATATTTTATGTTTCAATATTTTCAGATTAAAATAACATATAATGAATTTTATATCGTATTTGGATATCTTATTAAAACATTTTCCAAGTGTCCGTAGTAAACATTTTTACTTCCATGTATTTACATTAATACCGATAATTTTTTTTGCATTTACTTATTTTTAAACACAATTACATAATTTCTTCTGGTATTACCTTTAAGTTCCCTACTTATTAAATATCCAGTTTCTAGTATAATGCCTTTCCTTCACTCTTAAAAATATATGTACCCCTATTTCAATAATGCTGTTTTTGTATTATATTAGGGTTCTCTAACATTACATTTTCTTATATATATATATATATATATATATATATATATATATATATATATATATATATATATATATATATATATATATATATATATATATATATATAAAACAACTTAGTTCACGGGTTGAACCGCGTCGTAATTGAGAAAATCCTCGATGTTTCGGCATCGGCTTGTTTAGCTGTTTACTCAGCGTCTCAATTTGAAAAAGGTTTTAATTTTGCTGTAACGCCAAATCGCATTCCCACTGAACACATTATATCCCAAATAGAAGCCTCCATTTCCAACCTTCCTGAAAACCAGGCAAGATGTAGCCAAAGTGCTTCGTACAGCTGAACTACCAAAACCAGATATCAAAACCTCCGAATTACCCGCCTTAAAAGCTCTAAAACAAATAATAATATTACAATTTTACAGGCAGACAAGGACAACGCTATAGTAATCCTAAATACACTAGACTAAATCAGTAAGATGCAAAATTTACTTGATTCCTCTGATTACCATGTACCCAATAATGCCACCACCTGCTTCGAAAAGAAAACGAAAACCCTCATTACTAACACTAATCTATCATCCGATACCAAGAAACTCCTCACACTTAGGTAAAAATCTTCCAGAATTGCATGGTCTCCCAAAAACACACAGAGAACATTCCTTTACGCCCCATAGTTAGTGCGTTCGGTTCTCCCACCCACAACCTAACCAAATACCTTGCCAAGACTCTCCAATGTCTGACAGACCAGGCATCATCCTACTTCCGAAACTTCTATCATTTCCAATAAATATTCCAAACCTTCCCTATACGTAAAGATGATATCATTGTCACCTTTGATGTCGTTTCTTTGTTTACAAATATCTTAATTCTTGATAATAATAATAATGGTAAGGCTCTACGCCCCGCTCTCTCTGCCCGGTCGTTGCGCACCATCTCTGGTGCGGGGCGGTGTGGTAAGCACCGCGCCTAAGACGACCGCCATTATTACCCCTTGTTCGAGTGAACTCAGGTACTCAATTATTTTTAGTGACTGAGTAGGCCACCCGCCAGGCATCAGAGAGCACCGGGAATTGAACCCAGGTCCGTCAGCATCGCAGCCCGCCCCTCAACCACGGGACCACGCTGGCTTTTAATTCTTGATACTCAACCTATAATATAAATAACAATATTCTCTCCCTAATAACTTATTGCTTATCCAATACTTAATTTACCTAGCCGTATTCTTGGTTTAAATTCCCTTGCGAGTTTTTTGATACGCTGGAAGAGGTGTCAGGTTTCGTTGTTATCAACTTGTTATTCGATTTCTTGACGTATGCTTGTATGTGATTATTTTTGTCACGTCTACATATATTTGATTTTTTGTTCTTCTGTGTTTATGCCTGTTTTCTGAGTCTTCCTTCTTTTTCTAATTCAATTGTTCTGTTTTAACACTTTTTTTTGATAGTTAATAAAGTTGTTTTGAGGTCTTACCACATTTCTTCTGGGCTTGTCTGACTTAAGTTATCCGAATTAATTATTAAGTTTTGCTTTAGCTTTTGTTTGAATTATTCCATGTTTTCAGGTTTCAAGGAGAGAGTTTTTTTCTATTTTCTTTGATTTTATATGAATTCTGACTTTAGCGAGCAAGAGTTTATAATCACTTCCACATTTGATTCCGGGAAAAGTTTTTACATTATTGTCGTTTGATTTCCATCTAGCAGCGTGTAGTGTCGTCTTAGATGTTAAGACTATTTGCGATTGCTAAATTTTCTATGCAGAACTCTAGGAGTTTTTGACCGGCATCATTCCTGGTGCCAGACCGTATCTTTCGACCAATTGCCTTATTTGTCCGTCTTCTTGTGTTTGTCCAATGTGTGCGTTAAAATCGTCTTGTATGCATATTATTTCTTTGTTGGTTATTTCTCTAATAATTATTTTCAATTAACGGTAGAATTCAGAAAATTTATCTTTATTGCTGGATGCTGTTGGCGCGTATATTTGGACTAGATTTATTTAGAACGACAACCAAAACGTATGTGTAGATAGATATAATCATACCTCAATGAAACTTTTGAAACTATTAGTATCCTAGCTGAACAAAATTGATGTTGCAAGCAATTTTTATCACTTTAATTACAACACTTAATTGTTCATTTAAATGGATTATTATTTTTATCTATTGATTGAGCCCATTTTGCGCAACAAATAATATTAATAAATTAAACAATTAAATTCAATAGTAACAAATTTTTACAAAAATAAATAGAAAATAAATCTCTCTAATTTTAAATTCATTGCAAAAACTAGCACAATTTGATTTTATAGTTTCATTTAGCTGGAATTTTGGCAACACCTTGTAACATAAATTGAGTTAACTGTTGAAAATACCAGCCGCGCAGTTGTAGTGGCAGAGGTATTTAATCAAGCAAATATCCGCATGATAGGCCAAACTGGAAGGATGCCAGATTGTTACCATGTAAAATTATACCAGTGCTAGACTATTATTTTAAATAATTTATAACGCTACTTTTAAATTGAACGTATGCTGCAGTTAAAATTGGACACAGCTATGATATTTGTACAGTGTTAATATCTGTTGTAACTTTTTCTCACATACAATAACGTATAAATTGAAACAAGTAGCCGATATACGCTTAAAAGATTTATCGTGCCGATAAACACGATGTAAGCGACGTATTGGGTGCTGCTTATTATGCTTATTATACATCCGTGGTAAAGACATTAACATTATGAGGCATTAGAGAAAGGTGTTGTGTTTTTTGATAAGTATATTAAGTAGTGACAGATTTTCTGAAGTGAAAACTTGCTCGAAGCATGGCAGATGATCTGGACAACAAAACAAGTTATAAGGCGATCATCTGTAAAAGCTGTTACCGTGACAGAAAACTAATAATACATTTCTTTTTTGTTAATAACTTTTATTGGTTCTTGGCATAATTACGTAATAAACTTAAAAATATAACCGAATATCTGCGGTTTATGAATATATATGTTTAAAATGTGACCCACCATTTTTGACGCAGATTTCAACTCGTTTAGAAAAGCTATTAAGTGTTGACTGCGATGCTGAAACACTAACGCCTTTAATTTTATTTTTAATCATTGTTTTCAACTCTATAAGAGTTCTTGGTGATTGAACATACACATTAACTTTATTTTAAACCCGGTTAATTTGAATTTTTTATAGCTTGTATTTTACCATTGCACGTAATGACTCGTCAATATTTAAAATTTGAGCAGCTTTTCCGTTGACGTTGTTGGAATTTTATAAAAATGTTTTTTAACTAATGCACTTGGTGGAATTTACAGGGTATTATACAAGGTTTGTATAAAAAGTATTGAAAACATTTTTCCTGACGTGACTGTACGTGGGAGCGCGCTTGAACCGCGCATGCTCGGTGGTGGGGGATGTTATCTACAAGACGCGCCAAGCGCCAGTTGCCTGCGAGCACTCGTTTAGGCTAGATCGGACCCCTATCGAGTGACACGGTGCAAGCGCAAAACGCAGCGAACGATTGACAGCGCTACGCCATCAAATTTTGTGTTGGACTGATGAAATTGGGTACGGAGACGTTGGGCATAATTTGCTAAGTGTTCAAGGATGAAAGTATGTCACAAATTGCAGTTTTTAAGTAGCACAAGCTCTTTAAAAATGGCCGGAAAGTGTGGAGGACGAGTCCCGACGACAATGTGCAACGTGTGCGTGAAGTGCTAAATTCAAACCATCGATTAAAATTGGCATTGATAAGATGACAGTGCACAGCATTATCACTGAAAATTTGGCGACAATGCACCTAGCCACACTTGTTTCAAAGTCATCGACTACCTGACAATAAATGGCATTGTGATGATTCCTCAACCCCCTTACATTCCCGACTTGCTACCAGCAGACTATTTCCTATTCCCAAAACCACCATGGGACCCTAAGTGCCGTTAAAAAAGCTTGCACGCGTACCCTTAAAGACATTCTGGAATTTGCCTACCAGGGTGCCTTCGAGTCGTGGAAAAGCCGTTGGCAAAAGTGTGTTGACGCTCAAGGAATGTATTTTGAATATTTTTGTACATAATATAATATCACAAATAAATCTATTTTTTCCAAGAATTATAAAAATTTGTAGCTTATCTTGGTGATCTTACAAGAGTTATGTATATAGATATAAACAACCATTTTCAAAACATAATTTACGCATTTAAAAAGTTTTTTTGCTTTGATTTTCTTAATATGAACAATTATTTTGCAGAACTTTAGCCAATCTTATATCAAATTATATTTATGGTGCTCAAATTTTAATACTATGGTAAAGAACTATAGAGGGCAATAATACAAACTAGCAATTGCGCCTATTCCATATAAACGTACCAAGTACCTAGTGGGTATTAAATACAGATTGGTCCTATTGTAAAGTTTCTATTTCCTTCATTGTACGACTTTAGTCTAATTATTTTAATATCTATATCTACAAGTACTGAGACTTATAAAATATTTTTAGATAATTTAGTAACACTCAAGGTGTGGTAACAATTTGAAGTAAAAATTATAACCAGGTGGCTTTTTGTTCAGGGGTAACGTTTTTTACGTTCATCTTTTTAAGCTCAAATACTGCGTTAAAATCTAATAGACAGGACACTGGTCCATATTTAACTCAATACTAATTATTCTCAAAGGTACTTAACATTACTAGGGTCCTATTCTTCTCGCATTATCGTTCTTTTTGAGATTGAATGTTTTTTTCGTATGAAACTTATCTTCCGCTTCTCAGTCCTCTAAAAAACCTTATGCTATCTTAAGACATACTTTGGATAGGGAATATTTTACATAAGCCCTTTGTAGCTTGTGTGACTAGTCCAAAATCTAGGCCTTAACGGAAGTGAGTTTGCTTACTTCTCCAAAAATGATGAATATACCTCTTTTTTGATAGGCATATTAATTGAAACTACTACTCATTAAAAACCAATAGCAATATTTAAAAAGTTGGGAGCATTGTTTGGGGACTGAGTAAAATCGCCTGCAATGCATCGTAGAGGAACGAAACAGAATTTTGTAAAAATCTATTACAATTAGGCGAAATGACTTTTTTGGAAGACACACCATACTAGTCTAGTCATTGCATTACTTATTAAACAAATAATATTACTATATGTTCTCAAAGAGTAGATTGTGCATATAAATAATACTTATTTTAAACGTCCATCATTTATATACAATTGTGACGATCGTTATTTTGTAAGTTATAATTTAGAAAAATAAGCAAAATGAATTTTTCCGTAATTACTAAAAAAAGTAATTAAACTATTTCTTTAAAGTTAAAAATATGTAATCTTGATTCAAAATATGTGTTTTCCGCTATATTAAAAAATATATCACTAATTGTCAGTGGCATCGTTTTTTTTAATTTAAAGTACATCGCCGACAAGGTAAATCTTTCTTATAAGCATGCGCAATCCGCTATTAGATAACACAACAAGTTTGTTTTACATAATCAATAACCTACGATTGTCGCCAAAAAGGGCCGTGAATATGACCGCAGAGGTCGGAAAATCGCCGACAAAATTTTGCGTGGTCTAGATACAAAAATACCTAAGTAAATAACGTTGCCAAAAACTATAGGGAATATGAGCGTCAGGAAGAGGTAATTGCCCACAGCAAACGATCTGACTGCAAGAAAAATGATGAACTGAAAGAGAAGATGGGTCGAGATCCTAGGCGGAGCATTACTGACCTGGCAACTAAACTGGGCGTGGCAAGGTCGACGGACGGTCTAGCAGTGTACCGAAATTTGCTCTATAAATCTTTAGCCCTAAATAATTCCCAACTGTTTACTGAGAAAAATAAGATAGACAAGAAGTTAAGAATTACTGCTGAACGACATCGATCAGGACAGCGCTGGCTTCCTAAGAAGAAATGTTTTGAAGTGCCTACCATCATTCATACAAAGTTTTTCACTTCTGTGTTGGTGTTGTGGGTTTGTTAGCAACAAAGGGGATGTCATGGCACCCTACTTCGTTGAAGATGGTTTGAAGAAGGGCCGTCGACAGCTGTATCAACGTGTTCCAGCAAGACTCCAGCCCACAAGAAAGAAAGGCATGGCTATACAACAATGATGTTACTTCCGACTTGGTGGTCGTCCGTCAGCTCCCACTACAATCCTTTGATTACTACGTGTGGGGCGCTGTCTAGGCAAATAGCTTAAGGGTCTTTACCAAGGAGGTAATGACAAATATGGACAAGAAAATGTTGTGTCTGTCTGCAGCAGATTTAGATGTCAATTCGAGGCTAAGTTTATTATAAATAAATTAAATTTTTTCCATGTTTTAAAATTATTTATATTTAGTATTTATCTTGGAGACTATATATATATTATATATATATATTTATTTGTTTTAATTTTATAGTTAACATTAGTCAACTGTAAGATCTACTTTAATCATCTCCACTTATCTTGGGTAATCAACACTTTTTTGGTTTTGTAAAGGAGCCTAATATGCTTTAATTGTTTCTTTATCTTTTAATTCTCTTTAATAATAAAATAAAAAATGTTTAAAGATATTTTGTGGCTACACAAAGGTTATGTAATTGACTTTCATGGTGTACATTTTAAAAACCTTAAAATGTTTGTACCAATCTATTATTTTAACGATTTTTACTTTTTAATGTCATTTTGTCATATTACAACAAAAATTTTATCATATGTGTTTCTAATAACCCCCTTTTTTTTCTTTTAATGTTTGTTAGATACGTTTAATGTTTTTAAATGAAGTTATTATACGGTCGCGGCACGTCGATAACGTCAATCAAAAATATGCGTATAATTACACACCGAGGGAGATGTTTTCCTGTTAGACTGATGCGACCTAACGGAAACAGCTAAAATGAGCTGAAAATTACGTAATTAAACGCTTTAAGGGTTGCTTCTATCTCACAATTAGGTTTCATGGGTGCTAAAGTAAATAAACAGCACATAAAACTAAAAAGATTTTGTTGTAATGTTTATACTGAAGTTGAGTTTAAATTTTGTGTACACGACGTTGATTGTTGATTTAAAATTTATTTAAACTTAAAGTACTCCAAGTCTCTTCAAACAGGACCGATTCAATATTCGGTTTAATAGCGGGAGGTAGAAGAAGAATAAAGCTAAATTCGCACCGGACAAGTAACCACGGTCATATAAAACCAACAAAAAGCAGCAATAATAAAACGAGATTCCTTTGTAGGATGAAAGCTCGAAACTAAATAAAATGTCCTTTTGGGAAGCCTGCAAAGAGACGCTTATATTCAATATCCTGACCTACTGGATTTTATATTTCTTACGGCCTGAATGCTGGACTTCTTTTCCAAGCGCTTTCAAGTACTACAATTATGGATTAACAAGCAAAGCGAACTGAAAACCTGAATTTGAGACCGCAATTGCAGCTTTCGAATCATTTTCCATTGGAATTATACTGACAAGAAGATTTCTAGTAAGAAATGTGAAACTAACCCGTAAAATTGCAATTTAGCAATACATTAAAGGATGCTAAGTTGTAAGACAAACAAAACGGAGCATCAGCTCTAACAGCGCTTACACAGTTGACTGAGATACGACACTTAGGTAGCAATGCGGATATAGAAGATATTTTAAAAATGTTTGAAACAAAAACGATTTTAATAAGGAACATAATTATTTCAGCTGAAATATAAAATAAAGATAAGTAAACCGCATGCATATGAATTTATTTCTTTCTAAAACAATTAAATAAATGTTTATTTCTTACACAAAAGCACTTTTCCAAATTAGCGGTTAATCAATTAGTGAAAGCTTCTTTTGATAACAAAATTGTGTGAACTAAGGACAAAAATATATTTGCATTAATATGGTAAATATTTTTTATTTATTTTTTTTGCTTAATTACAATCTACTCAACAATATACATAGAGTATTTAGTAAATTTTATGTTGGAATTGTGACTTGTATTGAGTACTATCCAGCGACAGTTCTTCAATTTTTAATCCTTAATTAGGTCTTCTGGCCACGTTCATTTAAGTCTACGTTCGACAAGCTGAGGGCGGTACATGGAATTGATGTTGGGACTAGTGTGTGCTGCATATCGTTGTTTTGCTTTAGTTGCATGGACGGTAGTTACTTCGCTGATGAATAGTATTCCAAGATCGGTGTGAAGGGTTAGGTTGGATACATACCATGGAGTTCCAGTGATCATGCTGAGTGTTTTGGACTGGAAAGTTTGAAGTATTTTAGTATTTGATGGTTTGCTGCATCCCCATAGTTCAATGCCATAAGTCCATATGGGCTTGAGAATTGTCTTGTGTATGCTAAGTTTGTTTTCCAATCACAATTTTGATCGTTTACCTATCAGCCAGTTCATCTGTCTCACTTTCCGGTGTTTAGTTGGGTTTTTTTGGCCTTAATATGTTCCTTCCAATTTAGTTTTTGGTCGAGGTGTAGTCCTAAGTATTCGACTACAGGTTTTATTGGAATGGGTGAGTTATTAATCATCACTTGTGGGCCTACACCTTTTCTTGTAGTAGAGGTTATCTGTGTAGATTTTTCTTTGTTTACCTTAATTTTCCACTTTTTTAACCACGCTTGGAGTGTCTGCAGGTAGCTTTGTAGTTTTTCCGAAGCATGAATAGGGTCTACATCAGAAGTCAGGATTGCCGTATCGTCAGCGAATGTGGCCATAGTGATATCATTGTTTACAGGTATGTCCGCAGTAAAGACTAGGTAGAGGAACGGTCCAAGGACGCTACCTTGGGGACACCAGAGCATACCGGATAAAGGTTAGATAGAAAGGCATTGACTTTAACTTGGAAGTAACGTTCATGGATGTAGGATTTGAGGATGAGGTATATTTGGCTGGGCAATGATCGTTTTAATTTGTATAAAAGACCTTTGTGCCAAACTTTGTCGAAGTCCTGTTGGACATCAAGACTGAGGCACAATATTTCTTGTCTTCTAGGTTGTCTTTAATTGTATTGTCTATTCTATGACATTGCTAAATAGTGGAGTACTTTTGTCGAAAACCATATTGATGCTCAGGGATTAGTCCATCAATGGGTGTGCTTTCATGTATTCTATGGAGAAGTAGTTTTTCAAAGATTTTAGATGCTGTTGGCAGAAGATTTATTGGCCGGTACGAGGTTGGTTCTGTAGGTGGTTTTCCCGGCTTTGCTATCATTATAATCTGTGCATACTTCCATTGGATTGGGAAGTAGCATAGACGCAGTATACTGTTATATATTGTGGTTAGAAGAACTACTGCTTTTTTAGGTAGATGTTTCAGAACTTCTCCGATTATTAGGTCGTAACCTGATGGCTTGAATGGTTTAATTTGTCGAATTTCTTTTAGAACCTCTGCAGGTGTGAATGGGTTGATTGGCAAGCGTAACTGACAAGCTGCACTGAGATAGTTCTCTATTTCCTCATCTTCTATATTATTACCTGGAAGTGGAGTAAACACAGATGCTAAATGTTTGGCTAGTATTTCAGCCTTTTCTTCGTCAGACTGGGCCCAGTTTCGATTCAGTTTTCTTAGAGGGGGGATAGGAACTGTTGGTCGTTGAAGCTTTTTAGCCGCTTTCCAGAGCGAGAGGTCCGAAGGCGTGAGATTACTTAAGTAGAGGTTGAAAATGTCGCTCCGGTTCTGCTGTAGGGCCTTTCTTAATTTATGAGTTAGTTTATTGAGGCGAGTCTTATCGAGTGGATTTCTGGATCGGTGCCACTTGCTTCATGCTCTTCTCTTCTCGATGACCATTTCTTTTATGTACAAGGGTATATCAGTGTTGTGTGTGGTTTTGGTGGTCGAGGGCGTGGATTTCCAGGCTGCATCTTGAATGACTGTCGTGAAATGTTGGATTACTTCTTCTATCTCAGTCGGTTCCTTAATCCGATAGTTTAGTTGAATGTTGGTATTTACCAAGTATTGGAATTGTTCCCAGTCAGTTCTTCTTGTGCACAGAGTCAAGAGTGGTTTTTTTAATATTGCGTGCTTACTTAGCGTTATTATAATTGCGCTATGATCAGAGCTCAAATCCAGACAAGATTCTATTTTATAGTAAATGTTATAGATACCTTTGGTTATCGCAAAGTCAAGTAGATCTGGAAGTTTGCTCCTATCGGTAGTCCAATACGTGGGCTGCCCGGTAGATAACTGTCTTAAATTATTTTGTTGTATTGAGTCAAGTAAGTTGTGCCCTTTTGTCGTTATTAATCTAGATCCCCAGGACGTATGCTTTGCATTCCAATCTCCCACAACTAAGAATCGTGATCCAAGTGTCTGGAAGAGGTCGTTTTATTCTTGAGTGGAGATTTGGTATCGCGGGGGGAATAGATGACAGCTACTACAAGGGGCCCGAAAAGAGTTTCTAGGTTTAGTAAGGTAACTTGTATTTTGGGTGTGATATAGGGTTGAAGAACGTGATGTTTCAAAGTTGATTTTATGAGAATCGCTGAACCTGCGTGGGCAGTGCCATCTGGATGATGTGCAAAATATGTCGAGAAGTAAGGGATTTTGATTACTGTGCGATCAGTTGAGTGACTTTCAGAAATTAAAAGGATATCAATTTTATTATAATTAAGGAATAATGTTATTTCTGGAATATGATTAGTTATGCCATTGGCGTTCCAAGCGGCGATGCATATTGAGGATGCCATTAGTGATTTATTTTTGATATGACGGTAGATAACATATTGAGGATCATAGAATTTTGGTTAAGGAGTTGATTGAAGAGGTTTTTAAATTCACTGAGGAAATTTGACATGAAAGTTGTAATATCTTGATTAACGTTGAGCCAATTCACATTGCCTGAAGATATTTGTGCATAGGTCGTCTCGTTTTGAAGATTTTGTAAATTTCTGATGATTGGGGGAGGTATGGTGAAGCGTAGTTTGTTTGAGAAGTGGTCTTGGGTGAGTTGTTGTTGTTATTAATTTCTTGTATTTAATAGCTCTTGATATACATTGCATCCTTTATAATTCGCAGGGTGGCTACCGCCACATAAAGCACATACTGCTGGGGTGGTTCTTGATTTTGTACATGATTTAGAGTCATGGAGATCTCCGCATTTTACGCAGTTGTAAGGTTTCGTGCAGTAGGCTTTTGAATGTCCATACGCTTGACACCGCATGCATTGTATTATAGTATTTTTATGCTTTGGGGGTTCGACTTTGATTTTTGTGTTGTTGATATACTCGATGTCGCAAACTTCTTTGTTGTTATTTTGTGGCTCAAGGTCCACGAAAAAAAGTGGCAGATGTTCTTTTGTTATTCTATGTCTAACATTGATTGCGTTTCTCATTTTATGTCCCTTTTTGGCTAATTCTTCTTGGATCGTATTTACTTCTGTTGTGTGGTGTAAGCCTCTTATTACGATTCTGTATACTCTGTCTTGCTTTAATTGGTATGTATGATGTATAATATTTTTATCTTTCATGTACTGTATAAATTTCCTATAGGTGCTAGGTTTGTGAACATTGATTTTAACGGTATTATTTGGAAGGGATTTAGTGTGATAGGTTTCGTCGGCAGCTACAATCGCAAAGCTGTCGGTCATCTTTTTGTAATCTGCAACTCCGTATACATAGATAGGGGAGATCTGGGAATGTTACGTTGGCTGTTTGTTTTGTTATTAGAGTTGTCACTTGTTGTTGGGTTATCGTCGGTTTGAAGTTGCGATAATGTTTGAAACCTATTTAATGTTTGGGTTTGGGGCTCGTTTTCTAACTGTGTTTGAATTTTAGTTCGTTTTCTCTTATGAGTGATTACACTTTAACGATACGATAGTATACAAAGCTTATAGGTCAACGTTTGCGCTGCGATAACGGAGCACACGCCTAGCGTCCGCACCGCTTCACTTGCTCGGGCCGACTTGATATGGTAAATATAGATTTTATATCAGGAAGTATCAAAGCTGAAGTAACGACGCATCCATCTGCTATCTATACCGTCGATGCGTGAAATGCGACACATATGTTTACGTGCGCTACAAAATTTTCTAAAACGTTAAATGAATCAGCAAAATAATACGATTCTTTTGTATACTTTTTTGTCAAAATTTTGTTAATGCAGATAGCCGTGTGCTAACATAAATTTTCATTAGCAGTCTAACCCTACAAATTTATAATGGAAAATTTCCTAAATGTTAAAAAAACAAATAAGTATCAATTTAACTTTTGATTTGTTTATTCTTGTTTTCTTGGGACGAAAAAAGTAAGCAGTGTGCCACTCGCGGCTTTGGCATGTGATAATACGACTAAAATTTTCCACTTCTTTACAAAGAAGTACAAAAAGTGTTTATTAAAAATTCATAAATTGTGTTTGAAAATCAGATATTATTTAATAAAAATTTTATTTCGTAAACATATAACTAGAGTTTAAAATATATGTAAAATGCATATCTTTGTATGCATGCATATTTTGACTATTTTTTTTATAAATGCACATGCAAAATATTATTTTGCATATTATATTGATTTTATTTACAAAAAAATAGTTAAAATCCCTGTTCTGGATTCTTAATTTTCTGGAATGTTTTAATCAGTTTTATTTTCAGTAAGTACTTGTAGGGGGTAGTTGAAACTCCTTTATAATAGCTTCCAAGAAGGTTCATTCCATATCTATTTACACTTCGCTGTATTGTCAAGAGATTAGTACTACTTTAAGGTAATCCCGAATTACTTTTCGACAAGTACACACTTTAATATGTATTTAAAAGCAATTAGAAAGCTCAACTTTCCAACTTATAGTAATGCAGAAACTATATAACGGTGTGCTGGTTGGTAGGTATGTCGTAGGTATAAATTAAGTAAAGAAGTGGACCCAGTACGCTGCTCTGTGGTATTCCGGCAGTGATGTTATGGTGATTGAATACTGCATCATTAATTTTTACTTGGAATGTTCTTTCGGTCAGATAGGATTTGAATACAAGATATAGGTGGTTTGGAAGGAGTATTTTCAGTTTATAGAACAAGCCCTTATGCCAGACTTTGTCAAATGCCTGCTTGAATTCTAAAAATATGTCTGCACAGACTTTCCTGGTTTCTAAGGTCTTCATGATTATGTTAAAAATTGTATGACCTTGATGCACTGTTGAGTGATGTTCTCGAAATCCAAAGTGATGTTGTGGAATTAATAAATCTAGGTCTAGAATATCTTTAATTCTTTTAAGGAGTAGTTTTTCGACATTAAAGCAGGAGACTTATGTATCTATAGGATAGAGGCTCTGTGGGTTGTTTTCCAGGCTTCACAATCACAATTATTTGCGCATGCTTCCCTTTGATAGGAAACTGACACAATCTGGCAATACTATTGTGGATGCTAGTAAGGAAATCTAGTCCTTTTCTAGATAAGTTTTGTAGTATTTTTCCTACTATTAAGTCGTATCCAGGGGCTTTTCGAGAATTGGTCGTAAGGATTTGTTTTTGGACTTTTGTCGGGGAGAAGGCTTTAAGTGGAAGCGATAATTGACAAGGTGCATCACGAAATACTTCAATTTGCGTAGCGTCGCCTTTACTGGAGCCGGAGGTGCAACGAAAACGTTTGCTAAATGTTTCTCTTGGTCTGACCTAGCCCAGCTATCGTCTATTTTTTTTAATTGTTGGGATTGCTATAATAGGCCATTTGAATTTTTTGGTGGCTTTCCATATAGAGTGATCGGCTAGGGAAAGCTGAGTAATATATTGTTTGAAGGATTCGTTGCGTGCATCTTCTAAAGCCTTATGTAGTTGTAGATAATTTTGTTTGTCCTGTCCCAAGTTCGTTGCCACTGTTTTCTAGCACTGTGCTTTTTCACAATCAGGTTTCGTAAATGGCGAGAAATGTTGTTAATTTCTAATGTTTACTAGGTGTTGCTTGCCAAGCAGCATTCTGTATTAGGGTTGTAAAGTAATGTGTGGCCTCTTCTAAGTCATGTGAAGTTTTAATTATGACTTCAAAATTAAGTTCTTGGTCAGGTAGTATTCTGAAGAGGTCCCAGTCTGTGTTTTTGGAGCATAACCTTACAGGGGGTTCTTTTGTGATTACTGTTGTACTGAGAGTTACAAATACTGGCAAATGATCTGTGGATAAATCAAAATTGGATTATACTTTGAGATATGTGTTTGCTATACTTCGAACTATTGCAAAATCGAGTAGATCAGGTAATTTATTTGTGTCACTAGGCCAATATGTAGGCTCTCCGCTACTGAGAAAATTGAGGTTGAAGTGGCGAGCTATCCGTAAGAGATTTCTTTCTTTAGGGTTAATTAGTCTAGATCCCATATTGTATTTTTGGCGTTCTAGTCCCCTCTAACAATGAACTTGTTGCCGAGAGATTGGAAGAAGTTCTGATATTCTGGTTAAAGATATAAAGACAAATTTTCTAAGGCAGATTTTTTTGACCATTAAGATTTTCATTTGCGTTCTATCTAGATACATAGGCAAAGAATAATATCAAATATCTTTAAAGCACAATGCGGAGGTCTCCAGTCCCCGGCCGTATTAGAATCATTGGTTGCCAGAGTAATGCGTTCGGGGCCACACGAAAATACACGAACGATCGTCTTATCTTTAAAGCAGTATTCAGTGCTGCAATTTTAATATTATTATATATATTGTATACCCACAAGCATTGAAAAATTAAACATAGTAGAAACGTGCGCTTTCTCTGTTCTTATTTTCCGTTTAACAGGTACAGCTAGTAACTATCTACACCTTTTTGCATTGTTTTTATTGTTTGTACGATAGGCATCTAATAATGGTATCTCACGCAGCTAACTAATCAGATAATTTTATTTTTACTCGAATCCTATGAATGCATATCAACTGTATAATTAATCACTTAATATATTTCTTAACATATTAGTAAATTAAAATATATGCTTTAATTAAATAGAAACTTAAAAAATTGGTAAAACTCGAATCTCTACATATTACAGAAGAAAAGGAACTGGAATATCTGTTTGAAAAAAGAAGGTTCATTTTAAATTTTTTTCTAAATTTAATGATCGCTCGGAAAGAAATAGAACTCATAGGTCCATTTAACAGTAGATTCTAAAAAATTATGTACTGTGGGCTTTTTCAAACTGTACGTAGAAAGAAGGCAGATGATTGCTAATTTAGTACCTCAAAATAGTTTTCACTTCTCTGCTTTAAAAAATGAAGAGAAATAATACAATAATCTGAGAACACAACAGAAATGCCTTTATATTTTTATATTTTAGTAAATCAGCTGATCTTTACTTTTACGTATGAGGAAGTGCTTGAAAATAATGTTACCTTATAGGATTTATTGGATATGTATTCTCATTTTTTTAAAATAACATTACAGTTAGAGTAAATAACTCTAAAACTATAATTTAATATTTATTAGCAAATAAAGTGGTTTTAGAAAATAAATACCAAATTTGTAATCAGTAATCTAACAAATCTCTTAAGGCTATATTTTCTCTAATTTTTTGCATGCTAGAATTTTTATTTGATTACTGTGTGTAGTTAAGATTCTTATACAATATCTAAGAAAGTAGACTAGTTGCTTACGGTTGCAGTAAAATATTTTGTGATATTAGGATTGTTGGTACATCAGAAATAAAGAGTTTGCAGTTTGTTGAAAACAAGTTCCCTGTGATAAAATTATGAATTATACTCAAACTCACAAATGCCTCAAATGTTCCAAAAACTTCAAAATATCGTTTCCAAATTTGGTAATAATTTATAAAAGTTTTTTTTTTATTTTAAATATATACTACACATTTACAATCTGTTAAACATAAACAATAAGTAAATAGTTTGGCTAATAGACATGCAATATCCTGTAAGAATAAAATCCACTGACTTCATTCATTGAACTGCGTCGGTGATGAAGAGGTCACAGATTACACTGTTCACTGAAATCATGTCTTTAAGTCTAATGGATCGTATCTTTTTAAACGTTGAATACACTGTCTCTCAAGCAAATTTGCTGCTAGGGTATTAAGGTGAACACTAAGTTTTGTTAGATAGGTTGCACTAGCATTTCGAATTTCCTTGTGTAAGGTTGGGAGTAGAAAATCATGTTGAAGAACCCAATTGGGGACATAACGTAGAGAGTTAGCTATCGTCCTTATGACATTATTTTAGCAATGAAGGATTTCCAAGTTGAAGTTGCTGGCCGATTCCCAGAGTTGAAGTCCATATGTCCATATCGGTTTAATGATCGTGTTATATAGTAGTAACTTATTTTCTAGGGATAAGGAAGAGGTTCTTCCAATTAAACAACAAATTTGTCGGAATTTGAGCCCTAATTGCATTTGTTTTTTCATTATGTGTGTTTCCTATGTGAGACGTCTGTCCAGATGAATACCCAAGTGTTTGCAGAGCAGGGCTGTTAAAAGATTGAACACAGTGTCTATTTTTTCCATCAGTTTGATCGTCATTTTTTCTAGATTGTTATCTGATGTAGGTGAATTTTTTTGGGTAGTTGTTGTGTGGTGATTCATTGCATTCTGTGTAAATATGTCAGTCCCTGTTATACTCATGAGTTTGAAGGAGGTGTAGTTTTAGTTTGCCTTGAGCGTAAGGGGGAAAGTTATAGTTTTTGTATTTCCTTGGCTACCGTACATCCTCTATAATTAACTGGGTAGTTGCCCTAGCAATTAACGCATTTTACATCTGTACTTTTAGATTTACGCGTACAGTCCTTGGTGTTTGCTGGCTCATTTCACGCATCAGGCTGTTTTGTGGTAGTAATTTTTTGACATTAAATAATCTCTCGCTTGACGTGTGGGGATACAAATCATATTTTAGAGTGCATTAATAAATTAATTTTGTAGATGTTTTCGTTATTATTTTGTTGCTGAAGTTCTACAAAAGAGGGGTAGCGGAAGTTTTGTAATTCTGTGTTTTATGTTATGAATGTTTAATACTTGATGTCCGTGACTTGTAATTTCCGCCGATAGTTCTTTGAGGTCCGTTGAGGGGTGCATTTCTCGCTGTACTACTTTATATTTTCTATCTGTTTTGTTTTGAAACGAGTGGAACTCTGTGTTTGTTTTTTAATATTTTAATAATGCTGTTGTAATGTTCGGCTTTAGGGAGCTGTATCTTGATTTGCCTGTTTTCTATCAGTTTGAGTGTGTATTGATTTTTAATTCTTTCTTTTAGCATGTCGATAAGGGGTTTGGTGTTATTAATCTTGTACTTCTTCCGTGCTGATATTTTCGATCCGCTCTTCTGCGAGGAGCTGATATCGGTTTGAGGTTTCTGTAGCGTTTAACCAGTAATTATCTGTTTTTGTTTGTTTCAAATGGCGATGTGTGTCATCATCAGAGCGTTTTTTTTTGGATTTGCCATTGGAGTGATTGGTGAATGTTGATTTGTGTTTTGCGATGAATACTTTACGAAATAATGCGGCGTTACTTGAACTTGTGGTTGCGGTTGCGTTTGTGAGACTAAGTCGGGCTGTTGTAATTGCTGTATCGGTAAGTTTTGTTGAAATGTGCCTTGATTGATTTGTTAGTTGTACGTCACAGGTTGTACATTTTGCGGGTACTGATATTTATAATTCGGCACGCCTAGCATGACGGCCTTATTTCCGTGAAATACTATTAAATGCAAATAAAATATATAGCTGATCTTTTATCTGCTATGAAATGTTTGCATTTTCGTATTGTTTGGTATAGGAACACACAACCTCACGATGCAAATGTCAAACGTGAACTAATCATAAAAGAAACCGATAAATAATTTGTCGCGTTTGTGAAGGTTCAAATTTGTCATAACACAGCTTTGGCAATACTTCTATGGAATTTAAATAGCAAAAATTCATTTTGGGGATGCCGCATCAACAATCCCAGAGGTATTAAATTAAACAAAATTGTAATAACACATTAGCTAAACATTTTGCCACATACTGAATGCACGCATTATTGAGGATCTCTCTAATGTTCCTATTAAATTTAATTACACAAAAAAGTACAATTAGAAAAGAATAGTAATGAAGCAGAACCTAAACTACTAAAAAATTAATTAAATAAAAATAGATAATAATTACTATAAACACATAGAAAATATATAATTAAATAATATGGAAACGACCAAACGAATAACATTACAAGCTGAAATTATTCCAAATGATGAAGTTAAAAGCAACATTTTTGAGAATTATCTTACAAACATCTTTAAGTCAACGATATGGGATCAAAAAAGGCAATTGTCACAAACGGCCAACAATTACATTGAAACCCATTTACCCTTAGTAGAACAAATTGATCAACCAACATTGCCAAACAAACTTGACAATTAAATTAAAACACTATCTTTAAAGAAATTATTAGGACATGACCTGGTAACCAACGTCGTTCTTAAGAAACTCACAAAGAGCATTAGCGTTTTTGGCTACACTATTCACGAACCGATATCTAAGACTTGTTAATATTGTGGAATTGCATAAGAATGGTTTCATCAGGCTAAAGTGGCTCTTAATTGCTCAATTCTAGATCTGGTCTCGATTTCTGGGTCTAAATCGTTTTTTATTCAGGTTCCTAAATATTTAAACTTTTCCGCCACTTCTATGTTCCTTCCGTATATTTTAATATGTATCGGCGGTTCAGGAGTTCTAGATATTGTAAGTATTTTTGTTTTCGTGGTGTTTATTTTGAGATTATATTGATCACCAACAGTAATGAGGTTATTTAATAGTTGTAATCCTTCTGGACTGACTGCAATTACCATGATGTTATCTGCGTAAAGAAGGTTGTTAATCGTTTGGCCATTAATTTTGACGCCGTCATCTGTATCTTCTAGCGCTTCTGCAAATATTTGTTCAGAGTATAAGTTGAAAAATAAAGGAGACCGAACACGTCCTTGTCTGACTCCAATTTCTATGAGAATAGGCTTAGTTGTTGTGCCATTATACTTTACAGTGACTGTTTGGTTCCAATAAAGATTCTTTATTATATTGATGTCACTTTTATCTATTTCTTTTCATAGTCTATAAAACACGAGTATATTGTTTTTTGTTAATCTCTGCATTTTTGAAATAGCGTCGTTGTGGCGAATAGCGCCTCTCGGGTTCCCACATCACAAAATCCGAATTGTGTCTCGCTAAGATCTTGTTCGTATTTCTTGTATATTTTGTATGTATGATTTTGAGGAACAGTTTAAGTAGGTGGCTCATCAGGCCTATAAGCCTGTGTTCGTCGCACTTTTTTGCCGTTGCCTTCTTGTGGATAAGAATAAATTACAAAATCAGTCACTCAGAAGGAATTACGCTAGATTCATAGATTTAGGTTAAAATGTCTATATTTTCTTCTTCTAGTAGTTTTATTAGTTTAAGGTGAAGTTTGTTTGGCCCAGGAGCTTTCATAGTTTTACTGTTTTTAATTGCTTTTATTACTTCCTCTTTCATAATTTTTGGTTATTCCTTTAATTCCGCATTAAGACCTCCATATCCAATATGATACCATACATGCAGGGATTCTTTAAAGCAGCGTAGTTAAATCAACATTAAATAATCTTTTTATTGTGATATCCCTATACCTAGACTAGGCAATATCACAATGTTTGCTGTTGATACTATTGTGCTCACACAACATGAAGATTTCAAAATGACACTCTCTCGTCTTCAATTGACAACTCACACACTAAGCAAAAGGCTCAGCGAGTGGTATATCATTTAACTCAAATAAATATGTAACTAAAATCTTCACATTTAAACAAATTAGAGAACATCAAAATATTAATACAAGCGAAACTCCCTCGTAACGAAATTTATGATTACCTTCTTATCTTTGATTGTTACACTGGCAGGGTCCTAAGAAATCACTTTGTGTTAAATTAGTGGCAAGCAAGAGTAAATAAGACATTTTCTTATAAATTTCCACTTTGCTCAATGATTCCAGAAAAGCTAATTTTAATTGTTCCCCGGGGCGAGCCTAATTAAACTCGAGCCAGGCCCAGCGGGGCAATAAAAAGCAGCTTTGCAATGTAAATTTTAATTAAAACAGATCCACTGCAAATTAAATTGAATTAAACACTTTCCAAATGCAGATTGGACAATTCCAACATTTCTCCCCGCAGAGTCTTTGCTTACAGAAACTAAATTGTCAACGGAATAAACAACGAGCCCTGCTTATTGTTTGTAGGAGTTAAATTGGAAGCAACTTTAACCCATGACAAGTGTAAGCATTTCTGTTTGTTAATTAAGCAGCCTAGAAGAAAAGAAGTCCATTCGCTCGTACTTGAAGTTATTTTTATCGAGTATTGTCAAATTTTGTATTGATGATGGTAGAAGCTATAAAAAACATTTTTATGCTGTAATGGCTGACTTTAGGAAGTTGGGCGCCCTTAAAATTATTAAGAGCGACATCGATAAGTGGGCCATCAAAAGCAAAGGGTTCAAAGAAAGCACGGCAAATTATTAAAGGGTTTGAGAAGATTTTGATATGCCGGCGAAAACGCCGTGTAATTGAAAGTTTGTTGACTGTGGCAAGTGCGGCTATTTAAGCCGGCTAAACTACAATTGGAGATAGTCATAATAGAATTGGGCCTTAAAGCAGATCCACTTTTAAGAAACTAGATATTGTAGTAATCTGGCACTTTTATATCAATTAATTAAAGGCTATCCAAGTGTAGAATAAGTATATAATACGGTGCGTTGTTCTGTTGACTACTGTAGCATCCCTAACACTTTTTTCCTGATTTATTATCAGGAAGTCTATTTTATTTTTAGTTTTATTGAATCTCTTGCATAGCTTGTCCTTAAAAGAGCTGTTAGTTCATTCATATTTTCCTATTATTCTTTCAAATGTTTCATTCTAGATTCCAACTTTAACATAAAAATAGTCCGCAAGACTAGTATAATGATGATTATTGTCTGTACCATTTTAACATCTCTATTAAAGTCATTGACATCATGCGGTATTAATGGTCATAAACTTCTATAATTTATATTTTTTATCGATTATTTACGGTTAATGTCATGTATGCTACATGCTCTAATATAGCCTAAACCGTATGTTCTTTTTACCAATAAAAATCCTATTTCACCAAAGTTTTTATCATATATTTACAATATATGTATATTTTCTGATTTTAATAGCTTACATTAATTTAATTCTAATCATTCTTTAAAGCGAACAAAAATTTACTCAGCTTGATCAAGATGAAAATAGAGATTGATTTATATATAAATTAAAGTCTCTTTTCGATTACTTTGTTTTGTTCTTTCCTATCGGAGATTAAAGAGAAAACTATTAAGAATATTAAAAAGAAGAATAACAAGTTAGGGATCAATGTTTCTTTATTTTTGGAATCTGTACTGCAAGTCGTTGCAATATGCTTATGCCTCTTATTATTTTAGTGTTGCTGGAACGAGCTTTCTCAAGTGGATTTACAAGGCAAACTACATACTGCTTAAGCTGTCGAGCGAAAATAATCAGTACACTAGACAAAACAAAACAAAAAAAAAAACACCGGAATGGAACATTCGAAGCGAAAAACAAATAAAAAGTCTTGAACCAACAGGTGATTCTCCCAGTCAATCACTAATGCAAATCGGCGTCTTTCACCCAAAGTGCAGCAGTGGACAAGAAGACTCCGCTTCACGTTCACTGACTTGCCTATTTTTATTTCCGTCATAAAAACGCCTAAACACACTTCCGTTCCTAAATAATTGACTTCAGCAACCTAGATAACCTAGAAGGTACTGAAGACGTATTTACCCCATACTAAAATGGCAAACTTTAGCTTTAAGAGGCCTGGTATAGGAAAGTTAACCAATTAGGACAAAGAACAGTTTCCATAATGCATACAATCAAATCAGTGTACACTTCGACAAGAACAACTATTATAAATGCAAAAGAAAGAGCTGAATCACTAGACACATAGCTACCCTAAGTGCTGTGAACCCGAACATCACTTCATCCTAACGACTAATACAAAGTAGGAGCGTTGGAATAATCCACTATTACGACAATTTGTGATAAAAACATTCATCTATGGCACACTTGTACTGAACGAATATATTGTTTGTCAGCTTCTAATTTTTCAATTACGATAGTTCCTGGTATTAAACAAAAATTGTTTTTGACTATTTATGACATTAGTAATTCATGCAGATATTCTTTTCTTCAACTCTTTTAGAAAAACTGAACTACTTAGTCCAGTAACTTGAAATGTGACAACCGATGTCAACAGTGGATGATGACTTCAACAGAGCAAGGATAAGAAAACCAGCCGGCATTAACGCTATCGACTTTGACGGATTTGCATTTAACAAACATCATATCCGAGAATTGAGTAAGGCTTCAATGTGTATTTAACACCTCATGCGCCAACAACTGGGTCTTTACTACCCGCGCAAAGTATACCTTCACCAAACGTTTGTTGGCAGTTCCTCTGCTTTATGTCCACACTTAATGCTCCTGGAAATAAACGAAAATTCACCCAATCACGAAAAAACATCAATTTGAGATTTAGGGCCCGCATGCATTGTTTAACGACTTACCCGAAATTGTTTTCGCACTGGCGTCAAAAACTACACGCACTGTCGACAACATACGTTGAGATTTGTAGACACAATTATGGCAAATGCAAAAACCAAATCAAATGTCTAGATTTACAACCTTTAAACATACCCTTGTAAAATAAAATCTTACATCGCTTACAAATAGTAGAGAAGACGCCTCTCCAATGACAAAAAATGTATTTTTGCCACTTATAAGGCTGAGCCATCCTCAGACCTTTTAACGGTGGAGGCATATTGTGCTACACACTTTTTATCATAAAGGTTAAACTTCAAAGTTAGTTGCAATAAAACCTTTTCAATCATTTTTTTTAAATAACAAATGTCAACTATATATATATACTTGCATTATTCATGTTAGATAGCATGGAGACTACACGTGGCAACAGAATGTTGAGAGGAATTATTTCACAAAAATAATTAAAAAAGTCATTGGAGACTTTACGTTTGATATGAAATTCCACGTCTACTAGTTTCAAGCTACGAATGTAGACAAATTCAGTCATATTCACTTAAACCGAAGGCATTTTCTTTACTTTTTTATAAACACTTTTAGCTTCAAACGACAACGTCAAACCTAAGCCCTAATATAGCCAAACGTAACTTTTTGTATCAGAAACTGTAAACTATAACAGGTGTTAGTAGACAAAGAATGACTGTAATTTTCACAGTCCAGTAACAGACAAATAGTTTGTTCCTTTCCTACGAAACCTTGCATTAACAAGAGCAATAGATTGCTTCGTTAGCTTTTACGCTTGGAAAGCACATAAATTTGAAGAAGGGTTGGGTTTTGACGAATCTTGGGCAAGAATCCATTTTCCTTCAAAGGTAATATACAAAAACAGGTGGTGGGGAAAACCATATTTATTACAATGCTGTGGCTTGATACAAATCGTTAACTTGTGAGCATCAGACAAACACTTATATTGTTTGACTTGTCTATACGTCTCCCAAAATTTCACGTTTAGAAATTTTCCGCATGTTCAAATTTAATGCTTTTATGTTCTACCAAAATTACAGGGTAGATTAAATTTAAATTTTCTAGGTTAAGACAACCTGCTTAAACAAATTTGTAATTTTATTTATTGTTTCAAAAATTCTTTGTTTTGATATGCAGGTTCAAATGCTGTCCTCATTGAAGAGTCTAAAACCTTTAAACTTCGGAATTATGTGATTATTTAGATCAGACTGATTTAACTGCTTTGGTAACTGCAATAGTGGAACAATTTGTTTAATGTTAGACAGATATTAATCCTTTACCAATCTCCGTTTTTGAAGACTTGAATTTAAAAATCTGATCTAAGTTCGTATTTGCTAGAAACTTGGGGTCATCTTAACGGGCTACTAGAGCTTCTTAAATTAAATTCAATTAAATAACCAGCTGTGAAAACAATATGCTAAAAAAGGTTTAAAGCAAATTTTCTTATCTTGGTAAGCAAAGTACTGAACCCTCTGAAAATCACACAAGTCTTTATTGTTATGGTTAAGAGATATAAACAGCTTTAAAAATATAGACCAGTTCTCCTGGCGGCCATTAAAAACGGGACAGTCATTTTGTTGTATTATTTCACATTTATTTTTTGTTTCAGCAGTCAAATAAGTCTTAGTTTGTTGTTTGGAAGCTTTCGGTTTTCTCTGATTCAATGAAATTTAACAAATTTACAACACTATCAATAAGAGAAAGCACAACAGCCGCGAGGCAAAGATCTTGATCTACCGAACTGGCGTGCTGTGGCCCTGGGTTCGAACGCCGGAAATAGAAACATCCAATGCACTCCGGCCGTCATACAAAACACCTTTGGCTGTCATGAAGTACATTCTACCCTATACACTCGCCAACACGCCCGGCAAGCGTGGCGTTTAAATTGCCAAATCCCCATTGAATCGCAAAACTGCAAAATTCAATAAAAGGCCTACGTCCTGCAGTGGACTTCAATGCCTGGGAAAAAGTTAATAAATTTAGATTCATAATCTAGATGTAATTCCACATTAGTCAATATGCAAATCTAGGTTGTCCAACTACGACACTGTCTTATTCAAGAAAATGTACGTAATTTTTACAGTTTCTAAAAATTTGGAGTCTTTGTCCAGTCTTGCTAAATTATAAAAAATTGGAATTTTTAAAACAGTGCTGGTGCTTTTTTGTATCTAACATTCTATTCCAATTTATTTATTTTTAGTTTAAATGCGAAATTTTTTTTGTGCAAAATAATTCGCGCTTGTTTTCAAATTCCTTTCACCTCTAAATTCGTAAACGGGATTCTGTGAGATTGTACAAAGGTATTTTTTTAAATGGAAACAAAAACTTAAACCTTTATCGAACACCACTAAACCGATGGAACAGGAACTATCAATGCTGTAAAAGACCGAATTTTAAACAATTAAAAAACTCAGCTCGAAAAACCATATTTCTTTTGAATTTAGCAGATTGTATAAATTTATACAGACTCATAAATAAGACTCACCATCTGAATAACTTCATTTTGCCTTTTTCCGTTGTTGATCGGAAAGAAAGCTAGGAAGGAAATCAGAGCATAAATAAGGGAAGAAAAAATCGATTTTTCTTTGCCTTTGGGATCTACAACTGAAAGTCGTCTAGGTGCAATTCTGCTTCTCACAATATCCATTATACTGGATTAAGCTTTGTTTAAAAAGGGAAATTACAAATTCGGATTTGAATTGATACAAGCTACACACCGTCCAAGCTCTCGAGATCAATGATCGGTAAATTAACTAAAACAAAACAATCGCTGTAGAAACTCTAGGTCCAGCAAAGAGAATTTTGCCATTATATGGTCTGCAACCAACAGATGATTTTCCTAGCCACTTGGGAAAGCAAACTGACGCCTTCCATCCATCCAGGAAGCGGCCAAGAACACTCCCTTTAACGTTGACCAACTCGCAGGTTTTCGAATTTATTTTAGGATCTGAGATCTTCCTGGCTCCATGTCTGCCAGAAAGATGCCTAAACAATGTACGACCTGATCTGAAGGTACGGAAACTGCTCTTTGCTTTTTCTAACTTATTTATATACTTTATATACTCTTGCTTTTCTAGAACCTTGATGCTTATTTCTAGATTCATCTAATATTTTCATTTTTATTCCTGTATTTGTTTTATGAGTTTATTTTTGCCTTGCTTTTACTTACAGAATCCGTGGGATTATTTAAATAATTTTTAGTAGAAGATTCTGGACATTTCGTTTTACTTGCGTGTATACTATTTTTTGGATTTTGACGTGTCATAGAGGAGGTTTCAACAATAAAATCGCGGCGAAGCCCTGTGAATTAGCAGGAATTAAGATGATGAATTGTTTGGTGCTCATCTCTAAACCCGCGTCCCATCTCTACGGTAACTTTTGCTGTCCGCCGGCCGACCCTCGTCGCCCGGCATTCCGATCTGAGCCCTCGTGAGCGACGGAGCAAGCCAGCCGACCAGGTGGTCTTGCCCGCTGTTTCTTCCTATTGTAAGTTTCACCCCGTCCGTGGTGCCCCAAGATTGAATATACCGAGTTGAACCATCGTGAGCGACGGAGCAGAGCCAGCCCCAAGATTAAAGCCGCCAACGAAGAGTACGCCGAAATCTGCCGTCCATGTTACCAGAGACCATTACTTGCGTCGGGAGAGCGCCCAACTGACCTGCCGCCCACCATATTTGCAGTTATTCAAGTATAGTTGTATTGTTCGTTTATTTTTCTCAGTTTGCTTAATTGTTACTTTATAATTAATTTTAGTTTTGCCCAATATATAGTTTACACAGCTCCGCTTAGTTTTATTTCCTGTTTTGCTTATCAAGTCACCCTATTGCGCTTAATTATCAAACATGAATAGAAATAAGGATATGAAGCGGGGTTGTTAGTCTTCAAGTAGTTCTCTTTTACACCGCTGTCTTAGGATAACGATAATGATAAAGATAATAATAAACAGTGTATTATTAGTTAATTATTTGAGTTTCAAATAAATGAGAAAGCTTTGATACCGAGTTCGTTATAATACAAACTATTAACAACAATATTGTGTGTCAGATAATTGCTTTGATATTTATGCTGTAGAAGCTTGTAATAACGTAGTATTTCTATGGTAATTTAATAAATGAACGTGAATATTATAAATCTGTAATATATTTTCAACTAAGGTCTGTTAGACATCAGCGGTTCAGTCAACAAATCTCAACTGTGCTGTATTCCGTTGCTTGTAAAAATAAATAATATTTAAACCTTGTAACTGAGTAATGAGAAGATGGCCCATTTTGGCTGGGTATGCACAACTGAGCGGTAGCGGGTAAACACTCTCTACGACCCCGGTAGGGACAGGTCTATTTCAATAAAACGACTCTGCCTATGCAAGCCTTGATTCTCTCTCACTTCGTAACATTGAGAAGAATTAAATCTTAAGCCTCTATTTCTAATCATACTATATTCTCATAATACTATTTACACCTTTCCCTTCCCCTCTAACCCGTAATTGACCAGCGTGGAGTGATAAGGCTTTAAACCTTTATAAATCTGCGACGAAACGTAAGACTCTCAATCTCCAGAATTCCCGGAGGCCCCGAGTACGGCAGCAGCCGGGTAGCTAAAAGGAAAGAAGGTGCTAAGAATCATTAGGTTGGACCTGGCTGTTACACTACGACGTTGCGGAAAGGAATATATAATATTAGTGAAATTTCGAATGACGAAATATACGAATTATAAAACGACTGGCAAAAATTACATTTTTCAATAAAAATATAAATCGTAAGTGGACAAGGAGAACGAAATAGGCTATTTCATTATGAATAATAGAAACCTAATAAAATATGTCAAGGCGTTAAGTAACTTTGATGTAGGAAGTGATCACAGAATGATACAATAAATGTAAATAAAGTCGAAAAGACAACGATCACATAAACGAAACAAAATTATAAAACATAGAAATAAAAAGAGTTAAAAACTAATATCAATAAAAGATAGTAAAAAGACTAATGAACGTCTACTTAAGTGAAAATGAACAAAACAACATTGATAATATGAACGAACAAATAGTAGAAACTATAACAAGCGTAATTGTAATAAAAAAACAAAAACTCAAAATTGATGACATACAAAACTATATAAAAACTAACTTTTAAAAACTTGTTAAACAAACATTAAAAAATAGTAAGGGAATGAATTGTCTAAGAAGCAACCTAGGCAAGAAGCAAATACATTCCTAATGAATAAAGGTCAGATAGTAACAAGTAAAAAAAATATTATATATAATTATTATATATAACAGTAGAAGAATTGTATGTAGATTTATAAAAAAAGTAAAATGAAACAAAAGACTTTGAACTAACAAAAAAACAATAATAAACGTATGGTCATAAGAAATACTTGAAATCACAACCTAAAAAGTAAATAAAAAATGCAATGCATAGTATGACAACAAATAAAGCTGCGGGATATGATAAAATAATAATTGAAATGATAAGAGAAGAAAAAGAAGAACTAGATAAAGTGTAACCAAATTATTAAATGAATGTGTTCGATAGGGCACAATCCCCCCAAAAAATGGAACAACTCAAAAGTAAACATACTACATAAAAACTTTAGAGAATTACATACCGATAAGTTGTCCTACATGTTCCTGATTAAGATAATAAACAACCGTCTAACGAAGAAATTGGATGCATATCAACGGGCTTCCAAAAAGGATTTTCAACCGCGGACTTGTTAACAATGAAAATGCTCATAGAATAGAGGAAAGAATATAACATACCTGCTATTCGTCGTTTATGAAAAAGCGTTTGACAGCATAGAAATATGGGTAGTCAAACAAGCGCTAAAAATGTATAATAAACAGCCGATTCAAACAACTGTTCTAAGAAACCGACATCTAAACGAAACAACAAATCCAATCCTACTTAAGAGGTGTTAGATAAGGAAATCACGAAAACCATTCACCTTTGCCTTAGAAACCGTCTACAAACCATTTAATAAAATATTTAGAGACAGACTCGTTATCACTTTATACAATCCGTTTATGCTACCATTAACAATAAGAGACTTAAAATCAAAAATATTTACTAGGGATGATGTATAATAAATTCCAATGCCATTAAATTAAATCACGTTAACACCACAAAGCAAAGGATCTAGCAAATTTATCTGTTATCCATACTAACACAAACACCAACCAGAAATCTTGGATATCCTAAACACTAAACATAGTTACTTATCTCGCAGAAGCAGTTGGCATAGCAATAAATTCTGCCATTTTAAATAGAATTATTGATAAGTATAAATGCAACAGATTTATTCAAAAGGGTCACCCTTAAACTCTATACAAGTTTTAAGACGTCCGCGTCACTTATCTATGCAGCACGCGTCGCTACACTCATGGGAAAAATATCGAATGCAGCCATCAGGGCTATCTTTAAGAAATCAACATTAGGGTGTTTTTTTACCACGCTATGCCCTCTGTAACTCATCACAATGGATTAATATTTGGGCTACCGGAAGGTCCACTCTCTGTTGTTAGAAAATAAGGCGCGTGGTTCAGAAGTTTCATTACCCCTTCCAAAACATTCTGTACACAGCGGTCGAAGTTTTGACTCCCATTTCACAAAAATGAATATCCGTCACCTTATCATAACAAACTCCCAATTAAACTATTAAGAATGATGGATAACAAACTTCCTGAACCCTGAATGAGATGCTAGCATATACCTTGTCATTTTGTTTGTTGAAAGATTTCTGCACTGTCAATTATTTTTTCAACGGTAAGCAAAATTTATTTGTGACCATCATGCGCGCACTCAGTCAACAACTTTAGTTTTTTTCTTCTACCTTTTTTTAAATACATCTATCAGCAAATGTCCTGTATGTCCTTTGAAAAGAGTGGGAAATGTCCATCTCTCCAGACATAATCTTCTGTTTACAAAGAGTATTTTGTTTAATGCGAGGCTTGTAGCTTTTCTTACCTAAACAGTTCTAACTGCATGTGATGTTGGACTGTCTTTGATATATTCAGCCTCATAAATAATTTTATAGCCTGATACGCAAACATGCGGCTAATGCCGAGACGGTGCAAGGTTTTAAAGATTACATTTTTTCAGTTCCACATTTATGTAATGTTATTACAGCAATACGGTTTTTTAACCGTCGATGCCGTTAGTAAATAACCAAACTTAACAAAAATAAACCTACTGCAACTTACAACTTTAAAACTTAACAATTGCTGTATATTAAAGTCACATATATCTCTATGCTGTGTAAAATAAGGCTAAGTTTGATTCTGTAACAGCCTTTATGGAAATACTAGCTGTAAGCAATGTTGTTTCACAGAATCTACTCTATAACACTGCAAAAATTTAACTATCTATGTGTGTTTGTTCGTAATTAACGTTGGACCTCCCCCTACAGTTATGAACCGATTTGAAAGGTCAATACCTCGCTTCGAACCATTTGTTGGCAAACCTCGCTTAAAGGCTTTAGATTTTAGATTTACGTCTCACCTCTTATAGATCAAAACATAAATGATAATAAAATATAAATTATCATGAAGTAATTAGACAGTTTGCGTCAGCTGTCGGTGTTTCAGGGACTACGTGGCCAATTCTTGCAGTTAGTAGATGCATGCGGCACAACTTTGATTTAGTTGGCCCGTATCAACGACGGGTTTTACTAGTTAAAAATAGAACTACTCCTCTATTTGCTATTTAACTATTATAATTACCTAAACAAATATTTACTGTGCAAATATTTATTGTAGGCTTTATATTTTGTTATACTGAAACGAAAATGTGATTTTTGGACACGAGAAATAAATAAAATAATGAAATATCTAAATCACAAATTTTATTTTCGTCTAATAAGAATATAATAATTTATTATTTATATAAAGTATTCGTTACAATAAATATTTAAAAATTAAAATGCAAGGACTACATCGTAATTAATTTTTTATATCGTAAAATATTTAAATTTGATTTCGTTTTAACCAAACTCCCCAAATCGATTTTCTTTAAATATATAAATTTACATATATTAAGTTTCAATCTGCTTACTCCCCAAAAAAGCTAGGAGTATTTTGCTTTGCTATTTATAGGACTGGAAGTGAAAGTTTGTGGAAGATGCGTTAGGTTGGGGAAAGTTTGTTAGCTTCGAGGTATTGCATAGGTGAAGGTGAGGGATAATGATGGATTTCTATACTACGGGTAAGCCTTGGATATCATCTTTTGTGCTCAGGCAGAAAATGGGAGCAATGGTTTTAGCCCCAGGGAGATTAATTTTGTGGCCTGTTTCTTTGTTGTGTTTGGCAAGTGCCGAACCATTATGGCCTTTCCGTACCACCAGAGTTTACTCATATATTCGGCTAGATCTTCCAAGTCAGAATCAACAATTCATTTTTAAACTATCAACCTATATCTGCTGGTATACCACAAGGAAGTGTTCTGGGTCCTCTATTATATCTCGTGTACACTTCACACGCTCCTGCTACAGCCAACACAGAGATCGTCATCTTCGCCGATGACACATCTGTGCTATTTATTAACAATTCATCTCTCATGGCATCTGAAAACCTCCAGAATCAACTTAGTCTCCTCCAGGAATGGTACAGCAAATGGAAATTTCCGTCAGCAAGAATAACATTACCTTCACAAACAAGCGGAGTACAACGGTGACTGGTAACATTAACAATACAGTTATACTAGTCAAACCAGAAGTTAAATATTTAAGGATGCATCTTGACCAGAAACTCACATAGAAGACTCGCATAAAGGCAAAAAGAAAACATCTCGATATCAAAGTAAAAGAAATGAACTGGTTCTTGGAAAGCTTTCGCAGTTATCCCTCAAAAACAAAGTTCTCCTCTACAAAGCCATCCTGAAGCCAATTTGAACATATGGCATCCAACTATGGGGTTGCACCAAGCCGTCAAATACTAAAATCTTGCAGCGTTTCCAGTCCAAGACTCTCCGTTTAATGTCAAATGCCTCTTGGTACGTTACCAATCAGACCCTCCACGAAGATCTAGGGATCGCATGTCTGCAGCGAAATCCATAGACTAGCAAGTTCCTACCGACGCACTCTCGTGGGCACGAAAACAAGCTAGTTCATCAGCTGTCCCAAGAACCAGTCGTGACAAGAAGACTGCATCTCCAACGGTCCCATGACCTCGCACATCAACCCAACCAGGCGTAAGCCCCCTATTTGGGAGTAACATCAATGGATGGACCTCCCTCAAGTCTTCTACTTTATCTACTCTTAATAATAATAATAATAAAAAAAATATATTCGGCTAGATATGCGCCGATTCCTTTGACTTATATATGGTAGAGTATCGGACAAATTTAATTAAATTTTTTAAAAATCGCTTTAGCTTTTTAATCAAGAACCGCCCGCAAAATCTTCTGAGTGATAAGAGCAAGTTCTGTTTGGATCCGACGGCGTGCAGTGGGTTCAACGTCCCGTGACCATATACCCACGTGGATACATGCCTGGCGGCTGGGTATTTGCTGGCGAAGAAGAATGTGTATGTTTTGTTCTGGCCTTTGCAGTCTTCGGACTTGAAACCAATTGAGCATTTTTGGGATGAGCTAGAACGTCGTTTAGAAACGCCGTCGAGCGATTCCAGCAACTTCAACAAAAATAGCAGAAGATTGGGCCAAATGTGATTGACCGATTGATGGCTTCCATGCCCAAACGTTGTGCGGAGACAATCAAAAACAATGCCTATGTTGCTAAATATTAGTTAGGTTTTTGTTGTTTGTACTGGTTTATTGGTTATTTTTTCGAGTTGATGGTAAAATTAAATTACTTTTGTCACGGTCAAAATCATCCACCTGGCACTTACTATGAAACTTGATGATGACAGAGTAATGAAAGATGTCAGTGTCTAGGAAAGAAAGGGGATTATTTTGTTCAGTATCCATGGTAAATTTGATATTGATGTGAATTTAGATTAGGTGGGAAAAGAATTTGAGAGACGAATATTGTCTGTGAGGCCAGATAACAAAAGTATCATTGACATCTCGTATTGAATAGGTAGGTTTAAAGTGAAAACAGGTGAGGGCCTTTGTTTCGAAATTTGCTATGAAAAGGTTGACTATAACAGATGAAAGCTAGTTTGACGATAAAATTTATTTTGTAAGGTAAAGTAAATGTTGGATAAGCAATGATTACTTAAGAAAAGGATATTGTTATTTATGTTATAATTTGCCTTCAATAAATATAAGGTATCAAGAATTGGAGTATCGGTATGTATAGGAAAGATTTTGAGTATTGATATAATGTATTACATGCTACTAAAAAAATTATGAGAATTAAAATGTTATTCTGCTTTAATCGTAGTTTTAATGGTAATAGCATTACTTAGCTTTGTTTTTAAAATAAAAGTCACATAAAAGTTTACTAGAAGAGAAATTTCATAAATAATGCACACTTCTTTCATGTAATTTTTTAATGATTTTGTTTTAACGTCAAGGAAGCTTTTGTTTATTTCTTAGATGTCTGCTGCAGAAAGAGTAGCTCAACGGAAATCTGTATTACAGCCTACAGCATGTTAACCACAAACTTCAGCAAAGCATTCTAAACTTCTAGAAAGTTATTTTCAAGTAAACTTTTAGTTACGTTATAAGATCTTTAATATTTAACATTCATGGTACACAAGATACTTGCAGGATTCATTTTAAAAAGGCTGTTTTTAGCAGTTGCGTTCTAATACCAAAAATAAATATCCCACAATAAGAAAATCTACAAGTTGAAAAGTGATGACGGGGGTGTTTTAAGAAGTTTTACTACTTTTACGATACTTTACTAATAGATAAGCTATAGAAATAAATTATGTATTTTCTATAAACTTTAAACAAATTTCTATTAAGGGATGGTACTGTTACTTTTCTACAAAATTGCTACACCTTTCAACACAAACACTCTAATGCTGAACTGATTAAGCGTCTTTCGGCACCATTGACTTAAACATCCTAACAGTACTAAAATCTACAAAGACGACACTGTAAATTGCACCTATTCGTCGATAAATGTCAATGAACACACAACTTTTAGCTGTTAGGAATTCAATAACAACGCGTGAATTAAATCTTCACATTACTTGCCATTTTGGTCGCCACGATATGGCTATCTGTATTGTAGGGAAAACAGTTACACATACTTGTGTCATGTGTATTTATCATTTTTTGTTTAATACTTGATAATTTTTAACATTCAATAAATCATTTATTAAACTTCCTTTTAAAAAAACATTGAGAAATTTTATGTTAAGGTCTAATATAAAATGGTAAAACTATTTATTACCAATGCCATAATAAAGATTGCAATTTTCTAGCATTGCATATAATTAGTTCAAATAATGATTACAGTGGTTTGCAATAACAAAAATTAAAGGAATAATTAAAGTGTTTTACGATACAATAATTAGTCAATAAATACCAAAAATAAATAAACATTGGTAACCAGTTACAATATTACTGAGGATAAATTAAATTAGTGATGCTGTTCGAATGAAATGGTCTGTTGAAAAATTGTTCTTTTTACTTATAAATTTATATATTTATTATATGAAATATAACGGAATCTCGTAAAAATGCCGCAATTCTCATTGGTTTTGAATAAACTTTGGACACGCATTCATTGGGTTAATATTTCAACGAAGTTTGTTAATGAACAAAACCGGACAACGGAGTTGTAAAATACAATGGTAAGAGAAGCCTAAAATGCTAAAATATCTTTTGGGGTTCTCGTATGACTGCATCAAAAAAGGAAGAGTATTGCAACAGGTTATTCAAGAATTACACTTAAATTACTTGTTATCATATGAATCTTCATACTGGCCAACAGATATGAATAGAATTTCAAACTTCCTGTATTTTTTTTGTAATGAAGGGTATAGCTTTAGAGTACCAAGGCCTATTATATCGTGTCTAGATCTTAGTTCAGACAATACACCAATTATAGCCACCATAAGTACTACAGTCATTGGAATAAAAGAGCTAGTTAAATTATTTAGCATGTATGAATAACATACTACTATCACAGGTTACAGAAGTAAAACACCTAGCCATGCACCTGAATAGGGGTCTAACATGAAAAAAGCACATATTGAGTAAGAGCAAACAACTTAATTTAAAATTTAGCAAACATTACTGACTGTTTGAAAGGAAATCCAAATTATTCCTAAGCAGTAAATTACTAGTGACAACGTTTCATTTAAACCAATCTTGATCTACGGCATACAACTGTGAGACACGGTAGCAAACAAAAACATCAAAATTATAGAAAGATTTTAGGATTTGAAAAGCTAATACAAGCAATAATACAGTGTAGTGAAAAATATCCGAACAAATTGGGACGACATATATATAAATATAAATTATTATATCGTTATTTACTTAAGGAACAAGTGGTAATCACTAGGTGCCAAGTCGGGACTATGGGTGATTATGGCCAATTAAAACTATTGCAGAAGAGCGCCGGTAGTACGGACGGCAAGGAGGAGGGGGGGAGCGTTGTCGTAGGAAAGGTATACGTCCTTGCTCATCATTCCTCTTCGCTCTTCTAAGTTTTTTGACCGACTCACAATACCTGTCGACGTTTGTTATGATTCTGCGAGCCATGAAGTCGACCAGTAATATCCCCTTTCGATCTCAAAGCACAATTGCCATGTCTTTCGCAGCTTGAGCGAAGAGAAATGCCGTCACTCACGTGATTGCTGTTTGATCTCATATGTAAAGTGGAACGCTCAGATTTTATTGCCTGTAACAATCAAATCTAAAAAGTTGTTCTTTTCGTCTGCATAGCGTCGAAGAAATTTGGAGAAAGACTCAACGGGTTGCGACCACTACATATTGAGACAAATACACAAAATTGAAATGTAGTTAAAATCTTCAAAATATTTTTGGTTAAAGTAAATAAAAAAGAACTAGAGACACATAATTACTTATATAGTAGCAAAATTAATTAAAAATATTATGGTAAATACTTCCATAGAGACATAAGCAAATATGCTATGTATGTGAAAGGTGTTTTTTTAAGCCCGATAGAGCTTACGAAAGTGGTAACTGTCAAACGAACTATCATACTGCGTTCAGTTTTCGACATTTACGATCAGTATACTATGGGAAATCATTATGAATAGATTGAGCCTTGAACAACGCTACCAAATTATCCAAATTTGCTTTGAATATCAGTCATCGATTCGCGCAACTTATAGACGACTTCGTGATTTTTATGGCCCACATAATCGTCCATCTGAGCAAGCCATCCGTCGAACTGTGGATAGATTTCATACCACATACTCTTTAAATGATGCATTAACACCAGCACGTCGAAGGAATGTGTGTACTGAAGAGAATATCGCCGCAGTAAACGAAAGTGTGGAAGAAGATCCAAATTTATCGATTCGTCGTCGGTCGCAGGGGCTCTGTCCGTCCACTATGTGGAAAATTTTGTGCAAAGATCTTGGCCTACACCTTTATAGGATCCAGTTGGTGCAGGAATTAAAGCCACGAAACCATCATATGCGTCGTTCTTTCCGCCGATTGGGCTCTAGAGCAGTTAGAAACTGATCCGATGTTTTATCGCAAAATTGTGTTCAGCGTTGAGGCTCATTTTTGGCTTACCGGGTTTGTTAATAAACAAAAATTCCGCATATGGAGTGAAACCCATCCACAACAGACCCTACAGACTCCATTACGTCCAGAAAAATGCACCGTTTGGTGCGATTTACACGCTGGTGGCATCATCGGATCTTATTTCTTCAAAAATGAAGCCAGAGCTTGCGTTACGGTCAATGGAGATCGTTACCACACCATGATTAATGATTTTTTGTTTGAAAATATGGATGACATTGATCCGGGCGAGATGTGGTTTCAATAGGATGGCGCTACGTGCCATACGGCGACCGCAACCATCTACTTATTGAAATCAAAATTTGGCGATAAGTTGATTTCGAGAAATGGACCTGTCAATTGGCCTTTAAGGTCTTGCGATTTGGCATCTCTCGATTATTTCCTGTGGGGCCACGTAAAGTCACTGATTTATGCTAATAAATCAGTGACAATTGACGCCTTGGAGGCCAACATTGTTCGTGTTATTCGTAACATACGGCCAGCAATGCTCGAAAAAGTGGCCCAAAATTGGACGTCCAGAATGCGCTTCGTCAAGAATAGCCGCGGTAGCCATATGCCCAAAATTATTTTCAAATGTATTGATCTTTCGAATAAAAATTTTTTTGATTAAAATTTAATTTTTTGTGTTATTTTTTACACTTTTAAGTTCTATCGGGCTTAAAAAACACCCTTTAGTAATGCATTTAATAGAAAAAGAGAGTGAGCGATGAGGGGAAGAAAGCAGAATTAAGATCTATGCCATTTAGCTGTACCAAGCCATTGAGACTTATAGGCATATCATAGACAATTTACATTACACACAGATTTTGCCAAATATTTCCGGTCGGAAATTCAATCAGAAAATGTTGCTCTGGTTCTTTACACCATTCGTCGGCTTGGTATGATCTACCTAGATAAAAGTTTCCAAGTAATAAATGATAGTTTAAGATCAAATTTAGATATAAAAAATTATAAAGTTTTTATTTCTAAATTTATTGAGGAAATATTTATTTTGTCACGAAATTTAAAAAAAATGCCTACCACTCACTTACTGGTTAAAAAATTAACAACAGAATTTTTTTTGTACTTGGGCCTCAAACAATGAGGAGCTATATTTTAGCTTCTTTTAGAATAATTTTAAAAAAGCTACAATAAATACATCAGTAATAATGTCCTAAAAATATACAAAACAAAATTATTTGTTTCACTTGTTACAAATGGTATGTTGAAAAGTATAGATCTGGTCTCACTATACTTTATATAATAAAGTATATTTAGTATTACGCATTAAACAGTAGCTTGTTCTTATTTCTCTGCTAGTCGCTAAATTTCAGCAGTATTTGACAATATCAAGTCTCACTTTTCTTCGAACATAAATAAACTTGTTGTGCATTTCAAATACATTTATATCAGAGTTTAAAATAATTTCTAGTAGCACTCAGATGATCATTACTCACGATCTCTGATCGTTTATTTGTTATATACTAGCGATATACCAAAGTTGGAAAGAACCGTAGTGTCTACGTTTGCAGATGACACTGCACTACTTGCAGAGAAAGACCACGATTTATCCACTGAAAAACTACAAATAGCCAGTAATGCACAATACTTGACTGGACTAAACAATGAAAAAGCTGAAATTATATATATCAACTTTATAAACAAATTATTAAAAGAGCTACCGGCTGTAGATGTAAATGACGCCATTGTGCCCTATGCCAACAACGTCAAGTACTTAGGCATGACTCTGGATTTAGGTGTAAAAAGCATATGAAGAAGAAAAGAGTGGAATTAGCCCTAAAATGTAGACGGCACTATTGGCTGATTGAGTGAAATTTTAAATTTTTAATCTCAAATAAAGTACTAATTTAAAATCAAATTTTAAAACCCGTATGGCTTTACGGCATCCAGCTTTAGTGCTATGCCAGTAACTCCAAGATCAAGTATATTTAAACATTATAGAATAAAGTGTTACAAAATATAGTAAATGCCACCTGGTATGTTCAAAATTTTGATTATCATAGAGACCTCCGGATTCAAACCATTAAGAAAGAAATCAAAAGGTTTGCTGGAAAGCATAAAGCTAGGCTTCACCTCTATGTTAATGCAGAGGCTCTTCAACTGCTGGATAACCAACACCATATCTGAAGATTGAAGAGGAGAAAACCAGCTGATCTTGTGTAGTGTGTTGTGTATAAAAGCGGAGCACAGTACGCGAATGAAGTGCAAATAGCCCAAAAAAAATCTAGAAGACATCAATGGATAGACTCTAGTCGATAAGTACATAGTTTTTAGAATTGTAAGATGAATATTAACACGTTCGCTGCCGACCACGAGATAACTCGTGATGGGAGTCTGGCCGTTGGCGCCAACCACGAGTTATCTCGTTCTTAGAGATTCTATTTTTCGGTGCCAAGTACGACTTATCTCGTTGTAAATACGTGTTTATTCTGTTTGATTGGCGTGTGTGAAAGGTTGAAAAATAAGAAAAACACTGTCGAACAAATTTTTTTAAATTTTTTTTCCAATAACATCACAATAAGAAAGAGTGAGGCAAACAAGATCAAAATAAAAAAGAGTGATACAAACAAGGTCAAGATAAGAAACAGTGATACAAACAAGGTAATAAGAACAAATTTCACTCATGATATCCTTTAAAACACTTATCTACGCATAATGCAGGTTTTTCTGGGCAATAATATCGTGTTTCCCGACGTCGTTTCTGGCTGGTGCAAACACGGCAGGCTTTTGTTGATCGCATTTTTTTTTCTGTGGGTGGTATGATCTCTAAGTAATGAAAGTCATTTTTTTTCTGCCTTTTGCGTGTCTCTGGCATTTTATCTCCAATTAGTGTTCTGATCACTTGTTCTCTAAATTTTAAAGTTGTAATGTTAGATTTGTTTGCTTTACGAAACAGTAAACATGCATTGTGTATGTATATTTCAATGATATACAAACCAAGTTTTTTTGGCCACCTTATGGTTTTTCTCAAGCCGCTGTAGTAGCTTAGCATTTGATCTGATAGGTCAATACCTGACATTCCAGCATTGTAATCTTTGATTATATTTGGTTTTTTTGCAATTTCTCCATTTCTGTTACTGACATCGACCATTTCCACCTTATGCATGTTTGATATTGAGAGGACATCGCGCTTGTCTTTCCACTTACACACAACCGCAGATTCATTTCTTTGCCATATATACTCTCCCTTTTAGTTTTTTGTCACTACTTTTGTGGATTTCCTTTGCGGTTACTGCGCAGAGTGCCACAAATATAGGTTTTCTAGCTGTCATAATATTCGTAAGTGCAAGTGAATTGTAAAAATTGTCTGTGTATAACTTATACCCTGATCTAAATAATCCTCCATCAAGTGCAAGACTACTTCGACAGCGTGTCCATCTTTGTGAACAACAGTTTCTGTTTTTCCGCAATATATTTTAATTTTCAAAACCATTCCATTAGATTCGCATAATTCGTACAGTTTTATTCCATATTTGTGTTTTTGTTTTGATATACTGCCTAAAGAATAGCCTTCCACGCCACAATAACATGGATTCATCAATGCATAGGTTACGATCGGGTACATAGTTGTAACGCATTAGGTTGTTGAAGTGATCGAGAATTGGTCTGATTTTATATAACCGATCTTCTGTTTGTATGGTATTATCGGAAAAATGCAAAAGCGCATTAGTAATTGGAATCTATTTCGGCTCATCACAGATGAGTAGAAGGGCATTTTATACAAAGTATTTTACTCCAATAATGCTCAATGGATGGTAATACACATGGTCCCATGCTCAAAATTATCCCAAGGAAAACACGCATCTCATCTATATTAGTATCTACCCATTTATTCAATCTAGACGATCTTGTAACAGCATTTTTGAAATTTCTTGCTGGGCATAAAGATTTGTCTGATCAACTAAACGCTTCAAAAATTCTTCAGAAAAGAACAAATTTGTCAGGTACTCTACTGATAAGGAATCTTCACCATTATAATTTAGTCCAATATTTCTAACCTCAAATCCAAAGTCTGATGGTTCCTCTTCTATGTCGCACCAACCATCAACATCCGTTGTTGAATTTAGCTCCGTGGGGCTTTCATCTTCACTTTCGTCACGTTTGGAAGACTCGGATTCACTTGATAATTCGTTCTCTGCACTGTTGTCACTGTTATTTCCAAGAAATTCATCCCAATCCGACTCATCCATTTCGGCGTATTGCGCAAGTTCAGCATCAGTCAACTTTCTTTTCGGTCCATTTTTTACAAAACGATCGTCTAGTATCACTGAACGGTGGTAAAACAATTCACTAACGCATATGCGCTCACATGTACTCCAGTGAGCGCTTGCAGTCAAGCGCTAGACAGCCAATAACGTGCCGGGAACAGGAATAAACACGATCACACCACCACGAGAATACTCGTGGCTTGGCGCTAAAGGTACCAACATGTTTAGACATGCCCGACCATGAGATAACTCGGAAAATTTTTTTTTCAATTTTTTGACAAAAAACAATAGAAATAATTCTCCTAATATAAAAAAAATATTTATTTTTATATTTCTATAGAATAAAGTGAGAAATTTTTTTGGCGTGTGGGAACAGTTCATCGAAATCGGCTTGGCAGCGAACGTGTTAATAGTGAGTTTCAAAGACTAGTTTTAATTGCAGACACATTGGTGCTATAAATAAAAAGAATTAAAAAAATACATTTTAATTACATATAGCATATGCAAACAGAGTATGCGTTCTATATTAAGAGCGGCTGCAAAAGAAACTCGCCAGCCCGCATTAGGATAGCGTGACGTTTTAAATCCTATAACATCAACCACTTCAAATGACCAACAGAATATAAAATGGCCTTGAGTTCTCAGAGACCTGCAAATTCTTAACTACGATGGCGGCTGGGACGGTGAGCAGGACAGGGTACTAAGAATCATTGAGTTAAAATAGGCTGTTAGGATATCACGAGATTGGTAATTGCAACAGTAAATCTGCGAACATTTACGCAAGAACAAGATATATATGAGCTGGAAAAACAATTTGAAAATATAACAGAACGTAGTGGAACTATGGGACACAAGGAGAATAGGAGGAAAATTGTGTCACATTAAAATCAAGTATTGTCGGATTCTTATTCCAACAACGCTTATACTCGTTTGATCTTAAAAAAAAAGAATCAAAGGAAATGGACATGGATCAGCCCTAATGGCCAAACAAAAATGAAACAGACTATATCATATTAAACAAACAACAAATAATAAAGGACGTTAGTGTCTTAAATTTATTTAAAATATTTAGTGACTCTAGATTACTAAGAACAAGACTAGAAGTAAAACACCGTTTAAGATACATTCAAACCCAAAAGAAAAAACACACATGCATCGACTTAAGAAAATTAAAAAACTTAAAAGATAACTAAAGTAAAATATATTCCAGAAATCTAAATGTTTGAGCAAAAAACGCCACAAGTTCATTGAAAGGTGCTCACAAAATAGCAAAAAGGAAAAATTCTAAAATAGAAAAACTAAGCGAAAGATCGAGAAATAAAAAAACAAACTGCTCAGGAAACATCGAATAGACGAATTAAAAATAATCTGAAAAGGAACAAGACAACCAATCAGGCAAGACCTACAAAAACAGAAGTAGAAAAAATAATAAAACAAAATAATTATTTAAAAAGCTTAAGAAAATCTGAAGGTAAAACAAATTATCAACTTGAGAGACAAACGACAAAAATAATAAGAATTACAAAAAACTTCCATGAAAATATGTATACCTCACAACTCAGCGAAGACCCAGAGTACTTAAACATCATTAAAGAAAGTACTAAATATAGGATCAGAGGTCATACCCGATATTAATGAAGAAGAAGTCAAACTAACACTAAAAGCTCTGAAAAATAAGAAAGCCCCGGGAGATGACGATATAACAGAAATGTTAAAAACGGGAAGAGGAGAAATTCTCCAAAAACTATGTGAACTTACATCGAATGTTTAAAACAAGGGAAAATGCCAAAATCATAGAACCACGCAGTTGTATTCCTGATATATTACAAAAGGAGATAAAACAAATCTACAGAATTCTAATAGATTATAATAAATTAAACGAATACAAACTTGTAGAGCAAGTTGCATTCAGAAAAGCCTATAGTAAATGCGATAATCTTACATTGAGACTACTTACTGAGAAAGCAACAGACGTTTAGAAAGCATTTGACTCTATAGAACCTTGGATAATAATAAATAGTCTAAGCAATGTACATATAGACCACAGATACACCCAGCTAATAAAATACATATAAGACATCGTAACATCGATAATGAAACTGCATCAAAACACAATTAAACTTAACACTGAAATAAGGATAAGAGTAAACCACACAAGCTATTGAATGTAGCCCTCGAAAAAGCTTTTAAACATGTACAATGACAAAACAAAGGTGTATTAATAAACGACAAAAGATTACATCACCTGCGATTTGCCGACGATATAGTCCGAATCACAAAAGATCCAATAGAACTACGACAAATACTAGAAGAACTAAACAAAAAAGTAAATAAAATAAAACTACAAAACAAAGGTGATATGTAGGCCTTCAAATAACTATTAAAAACAGATACATTGAAAACATCAACAGCTGCATGTATGTAGGACCTCAAATAAAGCTAGGAAAAGAAAACCAGGCAGCTGAAATATATCGTAGAAGAAGGCTAGCATGAGCAACATTCGGAAAACTAGGACATGTCCTTAAAAACCAGAACATCCTTCTGAAGCCCATAACACGGCCATTTGATAAATGTATCTGTTCGCGCCAATCTCCAAATTATATTTATTTTTGAAATTTTAAATTAGGGCCGATTATAATTTGATTCCCCCTCATATATATGTGAAATTTGTTTTATCGGCCCAATTGACTGCAAGCACGCGCTGCGATTAAGGCCGCGGTCTGGGCCGCGGGCCGCGCTCGTGAAAATTAGATTTTAGCACTTGCTTTGGCACGTTGGTATCGTTTAGTTCGCGCGACATTAAGCCTTTGCTTTATTCATTTTAAACTTGCCATTTCAATTACGTTTAGTTCGCGCGACTTTATAATTTTGCTTTATTAAAACCTGCATTTCGCATTTTTGTTCGCGGCATTACTTTTGCCTTTGTTCGCGTTTTTGCTTTTGGAATATTTGGCTGTGTTCTCGCCGGTAAATTATCCGTAAGTCGGGAACATTTTTCTTTTTAACCGAGAGTTCGCCGGCGGCGTTACTCGGTCCATTTTCTTTCATCTGGCTCGACGAGGGAACCTTTTCACACCAGGAAAGACGCGACCGTTTCGTTTGCTGTGAAGATTGGGGTAACTTGTCCTAATTTTTATCCATATCCATATCCTTATCTTCTGGAAGCCCCTGGACCAACAGCAGGGAACCGACACCTGCGGGAAGCGCCGTTTCCACAGGTTAGTGTTTTAATTTTAGATGTGTTTCAAGTTTTCTATTCAAAATTCAAAATTACCTATACAGTCTACTTATTCCGGCCGCACCAGTATCCTTCCAGCACTGACATACGGATGTTAAACATAACAAAACTGCCAATAAATAAAATAGCAATAAAGCAATGGAAAATCAAATGCTGAATATATCTCTTAAAGACAGAAAAAGTATCTGGATTTAAAAGTGAAAGATGTGATCGAAACAATCACCACACTAAAACGGAACTATGCCGGTCATATAACCAGATACGAAGACGAAAGATGGACCAATACTTTACTTCATTGACACCAATACGTTGGACAAACGACCTAAAACTAACAGCGGGACTTAACTGGACGAGACAAGCGCAGAATAGAGAGAAATGGAAAGATATGCGAAAAGCCTATGTTCAGAAATGGACTGCAAAATAAAGGTTTTTGAGATTGAGATTGAGATAGCATATAATTTTTTTATTCTTCAACTAGAAAGTTAAATTTCAACTAAAGTTTTTAATTTAAAAATTATTAAAAGTACACTCATGTATGTACGAAATACAAAATTCGCAACCGAGGAAACTATCAACCCTTTTCTTATAAAATTTTAAATATCTCAAAATGTTTTATATTCATTCAGACGATAAAGTATAAGGAAGCGAGGTAAGACTGGGACATATAAGACAATAATAATAATAATAATAATAGTTCCCCGTAATAGGCCACGAAGGACCTTTGGGGTCGTAACAGGATAGGTCTGCTACAATCTAGAGCCTGCGCTACACAAGGGTAGTTATATGGGTAGCGCTACGTACCGACCGCCTATTATTAGGTAGTGAAGAGAAGCGGAGTCACTTACTAACTTTATGTTGCCCGTCTGTCTGTCCGTCCGTCCGAGCAAAAACTCGAGAACGGCTGGGAATTTTCAAATTCTGTTTTCACCAATCGACAGGTGAACAAAAAGGCTTGTTTGCTAGTGATTTTGAAACTGATTGGTCAAAGGTCAGCTAGACTAGAGGGTCTCAAATTTGGGAGACTGCTTCGCCACTTCGCTAAGCGTTGCAAGCTTCGCAGGTTTTTACCCCTGAGTTTTATTGCAGCCCGAGTCGAGCTGAGCCGTAAAAATGCCAGTGATAGAATCGGAGAGAGCGGGATTATAAGACGATTATAGGAAATAATTTGCAAATGGTTATAAATATGCATTTTAATTAAAAAAATGACAATTAAAAATTATCCTTAAGGCGCTCCAATATGTTTAAAATAATACTGATATGTAGCAAGTAATGGCATGTTACATGAGAGAAGGTTTATTAAATCCTCATTGGCCTTATCCTTTATAACGTTAGTCCAAATAACAACAATGATGGATATATTACAGTGATTAAAGTGTTATAATATGTTTTCTTTTATAAATTTTCAGCACTACCCCAATTTAATTTACATTTTGCGTTATTACTAACAGTTAAAATTTTTTAAAGATTTCTAAATTGTCTTACATTCTTTTCTTAATTTTATAAGTTACTAATGCTGTAATTGTGCTGTTACATAAGAAAGGAGATAAGTCAGATCTAGGAAACTATAGGCCAATAAGTCTTTTATGTCAAGTATATAAGATGCTGACGAAAATAATAACAACAAGATTAACAAGCGAATTCGAACAGTATCAAAACACCGAACAAGCAGGTTTTAGAAAAGGGTACAATACTTTGGATCACATACAGTCACTCCGAAACATCATCGAGAAAACAACAGAATACAACAAGGACATATATCTAGCTTTTATAGATTATAATAAGGCATTTGACTCGATAGAAATATGGGCAATTATAAATTCATTACAAAACTGCAGAGTGGATTCCAGATACATAGAACTCATCGAAAATATATACAAGGAAGCAACAAGCACTGTGAAATTACACTCAGAAACAGAGAAATAAAAATCCAAAGAGGAATAAGGCAAGGAGACTCTATATCGCCAAAGCTCTTCACACTGGCAATGGAGGACATATTCAAAAACCTTAATTGGGAGAACCATGGTATTAATATAGAAGGGCGAAAATTAAATACACTAAGATACGCAGACGATGTAGTGCTTATTGCAGAAAATCGATTGGAACTGCAGGAGATGATGGAAGAACTGAACGAAAAATCAAAAGAAATAGGACTAACTATGAATATGACAAAAACAAAAATAATGAAGAGATCCTCTAACCAAGATGACGGTCCCATTACGCTAAATGGGGAAACTATAGAAGAAGTAGAACAATATATATACCTGGGACAAAACCTGCGAGTAGACAGGAAAATGCAAACGGCAGATGTAAATAGACGCATTAGACTCGCATGGACAGTGTACGGAAGATTGAAACATATATTAGAGAGTGAAGAAAAAAGATTTAAGATACACATGAAGATAAAACTATTAAACCAATGTGTAATACCGGTCTTGCTATACGGAGTTGAAACATGGGCAATGACAAAGAAGACCATAAGTAAGATGCAAACTACCCAACGACACATGGAAAGAGCGATCCTCAACATAAAACTGATAGACAAAAAGTCGATAAAATGGATTAGAGAACGAACCAAAATGGAAGATGTCAAAAACAAAATAATACAAGCAAAGTGGAGATGGGGAGGACATATAGCGAGGATGGAGAAGAAGAAATGGACAAGAAAAACGACTGAATGGAAACCATGGGGAGAAAAACGAAACCCAGGAAGGCCCATACTAAGATGGTACGATGACATCAGGAAAGTGGCAGGAAGGGGATGGATGAACGTAGCACAGGATAGAAACAAATGGAGGGAAATGGAGGAGGCGTATGTTCACCTATGGACATCAAACGCTGGATAGAGAGAGGGAATGTTTATTAAAATAGGATAAAGTTGTTTGGAGCAGGCTTAGGAAGTTTTGACAGTGCTTTTATTCAATTTTTTTACTAAGAATTTTCATTTAAAAATTATTTTGCCATTTTACAACATTTAATATAAGCATTATTATTTACTGCTCTGCTAAAAATTTCTCAATTATTTATTACTCGATTGCCTGGGCATATCGAAACGTGTAAAAACAATAAAAGTAACTGAACTGCATCGTTTAAGACGTGTTAGAACGTCTATAAGATAAAGTAATTTATTTGTCTTTGAAACTTTGTGTCTTGCAGCTCAATATCATTATTCGATTAATGGTCACAACTGAGTATTTACACAACCTTTATTGTATGTGTACCGATTCTCATGTTGTTTTTGTATAAGGTTGCTGTTCAAGCAAAATAACTCAATAAAACAAAGTGCATGGCTGCTTGCTTATTAAAATTTTGTCTTCTCATATAATCATTCAAAATACCCGACACAATTGCTGCATATGAGTAGGTGGGCGAAAATAGTTTAACACGAATTCAATTAAAGTTACTAAGATCGATAAGTAATTTGTAGCAAAATCTGCTATTGTTTATATACTCACAATTTGCTCTAGTATTCTTATTAATCGATGCTAGTAACATGCATACCAACCAAGCACTTTAACAAAGTTGAACTTACACAGGTCATATATTTTTAGTGGAATGATAATAATGGAGAGAACATTTTAATTAATATATTATTTACTAAATATGCACCTGAACTTTTAGTTTAGTTGTGTTATAAAATATTTTATATATTTACATTTCCAATTAAAATTTGATAATTATTTTTGTATTACATATGAATTTATGATACACTTACCAGATTCGGAATACATATAAGTATTAGCTGCCGTTGTATTGTTGCTATATTTGGTCGTAATTTGTTCTTCGGTTACATCTAGTTATTATGACTGTAACTTATACCATTTGCAGAGTTAAACAGAATAGGCTCTTAACAAATACTATAGAATGTGGAGCCAATCAGGGATGCTTACTATCTCTTCTATTTTTTATTTTAAAAATGGACGATGTTATGAGAAATGACACAAACGAAACCTATTTGAAATAAAATGGGACTTAAACAGATGATTAAGTCACTTAGATTATGTAGATGATATAATCCTAATTAATCAAATTTATAATAATACCGTTAGATGTTTAATAAAACTAAAATCTGAAGCAGAGAATGCAAGACTAAGAATAAATATTAACAAAACAGTAAGATAATTGGAAAAACGTCAAATAAGAAATTAGTAATTGACAATAAAACAGTAAACTTGGAAGAAAAGTTTTGTTACCTATACTTTATGGTAACACTAGACGGTGCACAGTAGGGCCAAATCCAAAAAAGCTAGCCAAAAGTCAAAAAAAAGTTCCTTTGTGGAAGAATTACCGAAAACAAAATACGACAAGCATTAAAGTTAAAAATGTAGGGAAAAAAGCAGCAACGGAGGAAGAGAGGCAGAAGTAAACACAATGAAAAGAGAAAGTAAGATTGTAAGAGAGGGAGAAGATATAAATTATAAAAAGTTATTGTGCAAATTTTATTATCACTTTGAAATGAAATATTAAAGTATTATGTATTACTGTTATATAAAACTTTTTTTTGTAGGTTCAACTCTCCGGCGGAAGATGGTTTTACCAGACTGAAATTTTTTCACTTAATAAAAAATTGTTTGAGGTCTGATATAACAGAAATTTATGAAGAAATTGAAAAATTCAAGTCGTGCGAAAGAAATGCAGAATATTCATTATCAAATGAAGACAAACAGTATTTATCTAAATTGGTCTACAAATTGAGAGAAAAGTGAAACCAAAGTAGCAGAGTGAAAGACGGATGTTTGAAAAAATGAAACTTGGCTGCAGAAATGTTTAGAACTTAACAAAAATAAAAACAATTTAAAAGAAAAAAACACTAAGACAGGTAGGCCATCACCTACACTTCTCAGCTTCTTCTGAAAGAAGTAACGCAGAAAAACTGAAACCTTATGCACGGAAGAATCTTTCGATGTACTTGCTTATCCAACATAAATGAAATTACGATCAGAATGGAAAACAGATGCTGCAAAAGTATTAAAAGTTGTAACAGAAGTCCTACTAAGCCACGACACACCGGAAATCTTTAGAGTTAGTAAATACAAACTTGATTTTTACGGCTGATGAAGCTCTGTCATTATGTGTTCAATTGGGTTTATCCAGAAATAAATATCAGCAGCTACGTAATGCTTGCTTACAAAAGCAAACGAAGCTTTTGCCAACGTACAAAGAATTACGAAACGCCAAAAGAAATGTTACCCTTAGAAAGGTATTCTCATTAATGAAAATGAAGCAGGAATTGAACTACAAGGTTTGTTGGATCACACTGTAACTCGTATTATGCTTTTTATCAGAGGGAAGTTATTGAATCCATGTCTGAAGAAAAATTGGGTAATTTGACTCAGATTGGTAAGTGGGACTGCGATGGTAGTTCGGGGCACAGTGAATACAAGCAAAAGTTTAAGGATGAGTCAGAGTGATGGAAGTATTTTTTTTTCACGTCTTTTGTGCCACTGAAGTTTGTACACGTTGACTCATCAACAAATGAAACTACAATAGATTGAAAAAATCCAAAACCCCCTTCAACGCGATTTTGCAGCCCCATTAATATTTAGTATAAGAAAAGCATTTGGATTAAATATTGACACACCGAAAACTGGAAGTGGAACAATGAATGACGGTAATACTACTCGACGTTTTTTTACAGAATATACAGTCTTCTCTTATAACTGGAAGCAATGAACATATTATACGTCATTTTTATATTATATTGCAAGCTATCTCATGTGGCCATGCTATTAATATAGACAATTTTCGGCAGTATCCCTTGCAATTAGCTAGAAAAACTGTGCACCTCCATTTGTACCAACAAATATTTATAAAGATGTAGAAGAAATTATTGAAAGTAGCTCTGCTTCTGAGTCAAGTACAGATGCAAGTGAATCTGCCGATAAAGATTTTCTCTTATAATTTATGATAACTTTTCTATGATAATTTTTTGTTATAATACAGTTGTCTTTTGTAAAACTATATTAGAAATACAAGATATTACTAAGTAACATTTAAATAAATATTTACATAAAAGTTGAAAAATATTTTATTTTTATTTTGTTTTACTTCCCACATGTTTCATTTCATCAGCATATTCATAATGCGAAACTAATAGTGCGATACTAATGCATAATTCTTAATATATGACCTCAAAACCCACCGAGTAAGAGTTACTAAAGTTTTTGGCTTCTTGGTAAGGTTATACCCCCCATTTTAAAAATCTTAATTTTGGTATCAGATTCGTAATCAGCGACCCCGAAAACCACCGAGTAAAAATTTGAGAACGTTTACAATACTTTTCGACTTTTGACCAGCTTTTTTGAATTTGGCCCCACTGTGCGATGTATGCAAAATAGAGACCTAAATAATTGAAGCTAAAGGTGTATTTCTGACATTAGCTCCGGTGTAGAATTCTACTCAGTAGTCCAAGCTCCGAATTTTCAACTCAAACATTAAATCGGTCCTGCTCTACGGATGTGAATCCTAGCTAAGCACCAAACCCTTAAACAATAAAATACAGACCTTTATAAATAGATGCTTAAGATCCAACGCAAATCTATGGATATTTGCTGAAGAAAAAACAATGCATATAAAAGAAGAAAATAGAACTAGATATAACACACACTCCGCAGAGAAGACAACAACACAACCCGTAGGGATCACAAAGACCAGACCGACCAAAAACCGTGCGGCGAAGAACGATCACCAATAAAGCCGAACAACAAAAAAATGCAGCGAGCTAAAAGCGCTGGCAAACAATAGAAACCGCTAGAAAAATATTGTGGGATCCCTATGTTCCTAACAAGGAGTTAAAGGACATTACATAACAATGACTTTTGCCAAAGTTGTCGATGAGCTGTTAATCTAACGCAAACAATGGTCTAGTTTTTTTAGCTAACTGATTACAATTCTTGCAAAGAAATAAATGTCATTGAAATTGAATGCTAATAAAAATTTATGTCTATAGAAAAATATTTAGATGGTACCGTTTAAGTTATTATTATCCTGATCGTAGTTTCATACGTTCTTGGTTTGTTCTTAGGTAATGGCTTTCCTTTGTGTAAAGCAAAAAATACTCTTACTAATGGCTTTCATGGCTTCATTAATGTATTTGTCTATTTTACCCCACGAAATGTCTATCTTAATATTCTATTTGTTGGACAATTTTTGTAGGAGGTTTGTTTTATCTTAGAAGTATTTTATAATTAATCTGGATTTAAATAAGTCACCATGTTCTTTGCGAAAAAGGATGTGGCCAATAAGGATTTGTCAAGGCTTTTACCAGTTAAGAAGTTTACTAAATAACACTTACCTGTCAGCATTGTTTGAAAATATTAAGCACGCTAAAGATAAAGGTAATATAACAATAAACAAATTTAATTTTATAAATTTTACCACATTGCCAGTATTAATAAAAATTAATTTAGAACAACCAAATTGCTATTATTGTTACTTTATTTAATTAACAACATAAATTTTGTTTGTTAAGAATATATAAAAATTGTTATAAAAATTTTAAGTGTACAAATTATTTCAAAATTTATTATTTTAGTTTTATTCTATAAAATAATTGATCAAACCTGGTATATGTTTTAAGCTACCACAATACTGTATTTGTTCACCACAAAACTAGAAATATGTAAAAGTCCTCTAAACAAACTATTTAAAATTCTCTAGCGAACCACTTGTTTGCTTCTCGATTTATTGCTTAGTTGCTCTAAATAGAGTCCAAGTCAGGTGTACTCTAAAATTGTCCTTTGCTACGCCCGTCACGTACCGTGCAATTGGGCACATTGTGAATGCATTAAAATAATAACGTCACTAGGACGACCTTTATTATTTAAACTGCAAGGTCGCGCCGCGCTCTTATAAGTCATGATTGTTGTGAATGACGTTAATGACAACTTTTTATTTCACATTAATTTCTGGAATTAAGCGCCTTACCTTATTCTGGGCCTGTCGAGATGTTACAAAGGCATGAGAGGACTTCGAATCTATCGCGCCATTTCTGCAAGCGTCCGGACGGCGACCTAGCACGCAATACCGCGGGCTGACGACTGAAACTCGGCTTCAGCGCGCCCAGCCAGGACCGGCGCGGCCGCGACGCCGTGCGGACGGATGCATGCGCCAGGGCGTTGTGTAAATGCCGCTGCGAGTGGTTGAGATGCAATACTTGCATAAGTGCTCATTGGTATTCTGCACTGAAAGCGAGGACGGGTATTTCGCGGTGATATATGCGAACCCCGGGCAGCGGGCATCCGCAGGCTCGGATTTTTCCATTTGCTGCCCGAGGCGAAGAACTGTTTGCAGCAGCGTCTGTTTTTCACCTTCGGGCGAGTTCAAATAGAGCGAAAAAACTCTCATTAGAGAGAACTAGAGTTATAACCCCCGGGGAGCTTTTGACAACATTTTAGTTTAATGTACGCTCGTCTTTGCATACTTACATTGTGCATATTTGATAATGATAAAAATACATTTTAAGAAACAATTAAAAAATGTTGAATACATTATTATATTTAATAGCTTGAAGACAACATTTGTGTTATGTTTTTCACAAATTACCAATATCTAATTTTTAGAAGTTTTAAGCAATTTTTGACTGAACTTTTTGTTGAAGCAGCAGAATAATCTCCTCATTTCAAAACAGCAAAAAAAAACAAAATGGATTCTATTCAATTTATTATTGTACCATCGCACAGAACAATGCTTTCATTTAGTTATCGACCGGTTTGCAGATGATATCGTTCAAATATTTGCCCGCCCGAGCTGTGTATTCCTGCAGCCTCACCTTAAAGTTCCGCATTGCTTACCAAGTCATTTTCGCTAATACTAGATTGAAAGACTTCAGCCTTTATGTGTCTTCGCCTAAAGAGAATAGGTCCGGTGACCTAAAGGCCATGAGATCTAATAAGAACTTTTCGAAAAATTTTCGCCGTGTATTAGGTAACGCCATCTTGTTAGAACCACAATGATTTATTTTTATGTTTGTTGAGTCTCAAGATCTTAACATAGAGGGTATATGTGGCAGTAACGTAATAAAAAAATACGGTTCTGTGATTCCAAATTCCATAACAGCACACCGAACACGCTGACTGAGGAGGAGCTGCCCATAGAGTTGTCGAAGATTTTATGGAGCACTATATAGAACATTTTGATTATTAACGTAGCTCTAGAACTGGTATTCGTTTGAGTTTCATAGCGCAAGGTTGTGTTAGCCACGCTCAGTGGATCCTCAAGTGCAGTTGATAAATCCCGTAAGGTCCTCGGTCACCTGGCGTATTAGATAAGTAAACAATTATTTTATTTGTACCGTTATTGTGCATGCTGAATATCATAAATCAAATTTTGATACTGAAAAACAAAACCTGCACCCCGCTGGTCCTGGTCCAGACCCACGCATTGGCGCCAGCAGCAGATATCAAGGCATAACGCCGGACTTTACTTTTAATCACATGCCAAATCATTATCAAAGCAGTTTCTGTTGTCAATAACCCACTCCTGTACTGGCCTAGGTTTACCCAAAAAACAATTTTTTTTACATCCATGATCTAATTACAATCTGTCTGTATAGACAATAAGTAATAATGTTGACAGTGAGAAGTTGACATAGCAGGAGCTTGCCAATTGGCAAGTTTCTTAAGTGTATTTTACATTGTGCGCGTTTTATGACTACATGGATTTTATTAGATTAAATTAAATTACTTAATGATAATAATAGTACTTAAATTCTTTGCGGAAGTGTCGCTTGAGTCCCTCCACTCTGGGAGTGTGATAGTAGGTCCATTGGCCAAGGTGTTCGGATGATTTCTTAGGCGGTCCTGGTATCTTGCACTATGGGTGGAGATTTTTTCTTTAGCAGTTTAGATTTGAATATCTCGATGGATAACGTGGTTTGGTACCATGGTGCGTTGCAGACAGCTCGTAGTGTTTTGGACTGAAAGCGTTCCAGTTTTAGGATTTTTGTGTCACTGGTAGAGCCACATATTTGGGTTCCGTAATTGCAAGTGAGTTTTAATATTGCCTTGTAGAGGAGAAGTTTGTTGTCCATCGTCAGGTGAGAGTTACGACCCATCAACCAATACATCTTGCGATAGTTGAGGCCTAGCTGGAGACGTTTATTCCATACTAGAAGTTGCCCGCCAAAAGATATTTTTGGCGTCCTAGACTGACAATTTTTCACCCGCCTTCCCTCAAACTTTTGCAAGGTGCGAACGTATAAATTTTTAATTAGACCGGCTTTTTCTCTGGATCAGAAACATGGAACAATTTAACGCCTATTCATGGTGGACGTAAGCATAAGCCGCCCATGGGAAATACGTAAAACGTAAAGTTGAATTAATGCAAAACTTATGCGCTCGTTCATAATGCACTCCCGTAATTTTTACATTTTAAGTTCATTTGCTGTAATTTTTTATTTTTCTCTAGATTAATGTTGGCAACAGTAACAGAATGTTTGTTTTTATTCTAAAATAGCTGTACCCGGCCACGCATTGTTGTGGATTTACTTTTACGTCCAAAAAATGGCGCTGTTTTTCAAAAAAAAATGTTTTATCTGCCACAGGTGCGACATCTATACAATACAATAATCAAAATATTTAAATAATTCAAAAACGGTTAAAGTTAGAAGGCTGATTTTTTGCACCGAATTAGCAAATATAGTTGTGAATGCGGTGTGCAAGTTTCAAGGAAATCGGTTGAAGCGTCTAGGAGGAGATAGAATTATAAGTTTAGAAAGATGTGTTTTGACCAGTTTAATCGTTTGTCGAGGTAGATTCCGATATATTTCACCTCATCCTTTTGTGAGAGTAGAGTGTTGCACAGATACGCGGTTGGACATATTTCTCTGCGAAGAGTAAAGGTGGTGTGTGTTGACTTCGTGCTGTTCACTTTGATACAGCACTTTTTTACCAAGCACTCAATCTTGTTGAGATGATTTTGTAGAAATCGGGCTGCTATATTGGGGTCTTGGTGCGATAACATTACTGCAGTGTCATCTGCAAAGGTGGCAGATCGGCTGTGTGTATTAAATAAAGCAGAGGACTAAGGACACTCCCTAGTGAAACCCCTGATGTAATTGGGAACAGTGAGGTGTACATTTCCCCGTGCTTTACTAGGAAGTGCCGTTCTGTTAGATAAGATTTAAGCACTTTATAGAATGGATAAAATAAATTGATCTTTGTCTTGTAGTTCAGACCTTCATTCCACACCTTGTCAAATGCTTACGATATATCCAGAAAGCCAACATAGCAGTATCTCTTGATTTACAGACCCAAAACTGATAAAATGACTACTGGGAATTTTAAGAATGGTATGAGGAAAAGAACAGTAAAAAACTGGGAAAGAAATATTATCCCGCCTATTCACAAAAAAGGGGATGCTACTATATACGATAATTATAGAGCAATCTGCCTTGCAACAACATTTAAAATTTACACAAAAGTATTAGAGACAAAATAGCATTGATAGAACCGAAATTAGAAGAACAACAGGCCGCATATAGAAAAGAGAGACAAACAACGGACATCTTTGTTCTGAAAAAGGTGATCAAGGGAATAATTGAACCAAACAGAGAACTGTGATTATGCTTTATCTTTGATTCTATAGATGGGAATATAATATGGAAAGGCCTAAGGAAAATGCAGATATCAGCAAGTTCAATAAGAAGAATTGAGAGTGTATAAAAGAACGTTACCGCACACATACGGATGTACGGGGCTACTTCAAAAGAATTCGAATTTCAGAGAGGAACAAAACATGGTGATAGTCTCAGCTTTTCAACGTAATAATAGATAGAATAATCAAAATCACAAATAAAGAAATACAGAACGAGAAGATATTGCTAGGATAAAAATATAGATAATCTTGTATATGCCGATGGCATAATTATACTAACAGAAACACTATCCAAAATTAACAGAAAAATAAAAGTATGAAATGAAGAGATAGAAAAAAACGGATAAAGGTAAATCTTAAGAAAACGAAAATGTTGGTTATCAATAAGAAACAAAGGGGAGAAAAGAGAAATATGATTGTATGTAAAGAAATACATTTGGAAAAGCTAACGACTTTTGACTAGCTGGGTACTAGAATTACAAATGACGAAAAGTTAAAAGAGGAAATTTTGGAAAAAAGAAATCAATAGGAAAACAAAAATAAACGTTTATAAAGCAAAACACTTGTACTCCCGACCTTAATATATTCCAACGAAGCAAAAGACGAAAAACAAAAAGCATAAGAGTACAATCACAGCAATGAAAATAAAAATATTTAGGAAGATAGCGGGAGTGGCAAAACTAGATAGAATAAAAATCTGGTGTGAACATCACACGACTTTCCTTATCCTATTATTATATACCAGAGAACCCCGCAGGCTTCGTCGACGAAGCCTGATCTAGACGCCATGCAGTCGTGTAGAACAGTCCACATGTTTTGCGTACATTTAACACTACAAACAATAGAAATATTGGGAGGAATTTCCACGAGTCCAACACTAGAAAGCTGATTACAATAAACAGTACAAAACAATAATTGACTCGTACTTAAAATTTTGCTACGTCACTGAAGGTAACCGTGCGAGCTCGGCCGCACGGCCTTCGCCATTATCGCCTGCGTGCTCCCTCCTAGCGGCCAAGCGCCCCCCCGCGTCTTCCCGCAGTCGGCCCGGTAGCTCTCCGTGCGCACTACGATTGGTCCGTTTATTTAATTTTCAATCGGCTATAACTTATTTATTTGACCTCGGATCAAAAAATTTCATTGTAATTTTTTTTTCATCTCGGTCTGATCTATCCGGTAATATCAATTTCTCGAAATATTTTATGAGCACCCGGTATACTAAAAATCCTGAGCTTCAATTTTTTTCGAATTCTTATTTTATTAACTTTTACTTTAAATTCATGTTTATCTTATGATAACAAATCATTTTTATTCTCATAAATTTTTTTTATCTTCAACCGTTTAGATTCGCGGCCGCTTTGCGACCGATTTTGCGACCTTGCTACTAAACGGCTCGGCCGATTTTTACCAAAAGCTTCGCACTGCGTCCGCTATCTACAAGTAACTTGCATACCAAATTTCAAGTCTCTAGCTCTTACGGTTCTCGAGATATCCTGTTTACTGACAGACCGACAGACACACACACACACACACACACGAACCAATGGCTCAAACCAACTTTTTTGGTGTCCTGAGGCTTTATTTCGTCCAGAAATGTGAAAAACTGGGTAGTTCAAATTTCCGCCAATTACATTACTTTCCTTATTATAGGATAAGGAAAGTAAAAATAAGGAAATAAGAGAAACTTTACAAATTGAAGCACTAGTGAACTTAATATACAAAAAACAATTGTTTTAGCCATGTCTGGAGAATAAAAGAAGGGAGACTCCCCAGAAGAGTAATGGAAGTAAGGAATATATAAAAAAAAGACACGAATCCAGCAGATAATGGAAATTAGAAATAAATCACAATAAAGCTATTAAAAGGTTTGTCCGAAAAGAATCGGAAATAATTCAATAAAAACAAAAGTATTGCAGGTAATCGTCCATTGAAGCGTTGAAGGCTTTCTGGAATGTGGAATCTGAAATGCTGTTTATGGCCTTGGTCGCGGAGGTTTGAACCCTCTTTACCAATCCAAAATGTGTTCCTTTTTGGATTTAAGTTTTGGAAACAAGAAGTCAATTGGGGCCAAATTCGGGCTGTATGGCGGTTGGAGAAACGTTGCTACGTTGTGGTTGGCCAAGAATTTGTCCAAGGGTTCAGGCGTTGCCGATCCTTTTCGGTTGTGTGCCACTCAGAGCTTTGTCTTCTGGTGCCGGGATCGTACTTGAACTCCCATGTTTCATCACCGATTATAACCGTGTCCAAAAAGTCAGCCTTTTATTCTTGGGGGAGAATTTTTAAAACCAACTTTGCACAAAACTTTTCTCATTTGCAAATCTTTAGATCCAATTACATGTACTATGGGTTTTGGTAAATTTAACTTCTGTGCTGTCAATAGAACATTTAAACGACTATTATAATTTAAAAATTGTTTTATTTTTACTAAACTCTTTTCACTGCGGCTCGTTGACGAACGTCCTTTTGTTTTTCGTCTTCCACGGCTTCTCTTCTTTCACGAAACATCTTGTGCCATTCAGAAATCTTCGTTTTTGATATGGGTTTTTCTCCGTATGCTTTCTTCCTCAGGTTAAAAGTTTCGATGCCAGATTTTTTGAGTTTTAAATAAAATTTCACCGCGTAACGTTGCATGTCGAGACTATGACGTGTCGCCAAAACACGATTTACGGGATGTGCATCCTCACTCTCTCACGGTTCGAAGACAACTGAACCGAATCGCATTCTTTATCGAAGACTCCTCACCATTCATCCCACCGAAAACTATGTCCCTCAAGCTCTTCTCGTTTGCTAGAAAAATTATTTTCGATGAATACTTTCCGGACGAACCATGTAAATGAAACCCTGTTTACGTGTAGTACTATTACTAAGATAGTGTATAGGTATAGCTAATAAACAAATTTGGTTTTTCAAAAGCAAATGGAAGTTGTCTCATTCAAGCTAGATTTGATCTATTAAAACGTACGAAGATTGGTTTATCTAAATAATATTGATCCTTTAGAGATATTTGATAAATAGGGTGTATTGATGATTAGCTAAAAGGAGTTATTTAGATAGTCTGATATATAAGTTCATAAAGTGCAAAGAAAATGATTATAACAAAGATTATATATTAACCTTTAATGTGAAAAATTATAATACAGATGAGCTGAAACGGAAATAATTTTCTTATCCTTCAGCAAAATTGCGATAAATGGACAAAAATAAAACCTAACGAGAGCAAGGCGCAATCAAACGCCAAACGAGAGAGGTAAATTGTCCTTTTTCTGTCTCACGAATATAAGCGAGCTCAATTCTATCATTCGCCTACGCACGAATGATCAGGGCAAACAACTATATACTTTCTGGATTTTATCAAACTGGAAACTAACGCGTGTAATAATTGTTAGTATTTGTTTAAATGCAAATAGGTATGTTTTAAAACGACGGATTTAAATATTCAGTTAAAAACAAACTACTATGGAAGTTAAATTAAAAGGTTTTTTTGTGTTTTTGAAAAATAATATACATTACATATTCAATATTAAATTAAATTTAACTTTATCTTCGTAGAAATCCAATGCCGTTCAAATAAAACTCTATTTGTTGAACAATAATATTTTAAACAAAAGGAAAAATTTTAAGCTAAAGTAATGAAATTTTCCAAGGTTTAAAACAAAAATAATGCTAACTAAATAAAAGTTTTAGTGGAAATCAATCATCAATTTTCAGCCACTGTACAGTAATACTAAAACTAATAGAAGACACAATCAAGTTAAAAATCGTTAGTATCATTAAAATTAAAGCGAAGGGCGCAATGCGGATTGGAAAAAGATTATCATATTAAACTACGTATGATGAAGAATTTTGCAGATTTTCTAAACAAGAAATGATGTTTACTGAAAAACTATAACCTAGTCCTGTTCAATCAGCTAACAAAAGAAAAACCTAAAAAGTTTGAATGATAAAATCATTTATAAGTATAAATATTTGGGGTACGGTACATATTAAGATGAAGGTAATGGTAGTAGTTTGAATCAGATCATCTCATAATGAAACGAGATGATTTAATTAAGAAGCTTCCGAAAGAGCTTTAAAATTTCATAGTTTTTCAATGTAAGTATAAGCTTTCAGGTAATCACGTAACAAATAATCACAGATTAAAGATCCGATAGTTGAGGGAGCACTCCATATCTCCTTTCAATGAAATGTGACGTTCTGGAAAATGTTCTCTTAAAAAATCCGTGGATTTCCTTGAGATGTGGCAAGTAGCCCCATTCTGTTCAAACCAAACCCTACCAAGGGCAATCTGATGTCTTTTTAATTTATCATCGCCAGCGTTTAAATATTCCATCTCTGGGCATATGCCTGGCTGTTGACATGCCATTCTATTCGCCGTTGCTCCCCTTCATTGTGTTTGGCTTCCACTCTGTTACCTTTTTGCTCCACCTATCGTCTTCTCTCCGCATAAGATGACCTGCTTATTGTCATTTCAAGGATGCGATGTGTCGTGCCACGTTCTCAATTTTGGTTTTATTTCGAATCCATTCGATTGACTTCTATCCTGCAGTCGCACTTCTAACATCGATCTTTCCACTTTTCTTGTTCTTTCTTTAGGTTTAGCTTGTCTTTTGGTTTTATTTGTCTTTTTAAGTGCGCTGCTTGCAGTTTATTTTATGTTATTGATGATGCAATTATGAAGATCTTTAACATTTATGGTCTCTTGAAAATTTCTTCTGTAGTACGTTTGTGTAGGTACTCTCTTTGTTCCGCACCTGTGTATGGTCTATGTTTATAGCTCTTCTTTAATTAATTTTCTTCTCTCTAATCTTGCATTTATTTCTACTCGTACTCTAATTATTCTATGTACGTTGATGTTTATTAGGTTGAGGATGGATAATTCTGTCTGAGATAATAAAATCGACCTCGTTTTTTGTGGTCCCATTAGGGGGTTTTTTACGTTCCATTTCCGGTGTTCTTCTTTCAGAAAGAATGTATTTATTCACCAACGCTTTCCTTTTGTCATTACTCGTTCTTTCTTCATGCATACCCATGGATGTTTCTCGTCTTTGTTATTTTTCAATTTTGGCATTAAAATCTCCGATTAGAAGTGTATAATAGGTTTTTTTTAGTTGTTTTAACAGTTATGTATATCACTCTTGATAATATTCCCAATGTTAAGCAAATATTTTGGGTCTATTTTCTGTTTATTAAAATTTCAACACTATTTATATTGGAGTTTTCTTGTCCCTTATAATATAATGCGTTTCCTTTTTTAGAACCAGCATTTTTTCTGATCTTCTCTTGACTTCGCTCAGTAAAATGTCCCACTTAATATGTATCAGTTCTTCCAATTCTACTAATCTATCTTCTGTTTATGTGATCTTACATTTAGAGTTCCAATGTTTATCTTCACACGACAGTCTATTCTTTTGTCTCTTATTTTTGAATTTTTGCTTCCCCCAGAATCCTCGAAGCAGACCGGAGTAGCAGTATGGGATTGTGGGTGATTAACCCTATCCACTTCAGATATTTATGTTTTAAAATTTTTCTTCGTTATGAGTTACTTGGGAGGTCATTTGGCATTAAAACGCCACGCTTTTTGAGACGCCGCTATTAAAGTCTGCTTCTTTGCCTTTTGCATCGTTGTGATTTTATTTGTTATCTTTCGTTTTCAGAGCCGGAGTTCTTTTCTTGTAACCCTGAGTTCTATCAGCCGGGCCAGCTGAACTGATTTTTTAGCGAAGTTGTTACTACTCTTTTATCCTGGCTTAGAACAGGCAGTAACAGTATAATAATCGCTGACGGAGTTTTTTTTCAATTCAGACATCAAAAACTCTCGCAACATTGTAACGTTGTGAATTGACCGTCGTATTGCATCCGTTTTTTCAGAAAAAGTAGGGTTCAATTATGCCAAATCGCATTACGTGGGCTGCTTAATTCTATTACGAATTGGCAACCTTACGTGTGATAGGTACGATCTGACGTTTAAATCATACAGTTTGACATTTTCAACGAACTTAAAAAGTTCGTTACTGAATTCTATATGTCTGTCGGTCTGTCGGTCTGTCGGTCTGTCCGTCTGTCCGTCTGTCCGTCTGTCCGTCTGTCCGTCTGTCCGTCTGTCCGTCTGTCCGTCTGTCTATCGCTGTCACAAAATTATGGATTTTTAAAATTTTAAAATGGATTCTTATAGGAAATTTTACGCTGATTTCAAAATCGAAATCAAAAAGTTTCTATCTCGAATAGTTTTCAAGACATTCGACTTCGAATTTCGGGAAAATTGCGACATTGCGATTGTATGAGTAATTCTTAAAGAAAATTTTACGCTGATTTCAATAATGAAATCGAAAAAATTCTATTTCGAATAGTTTTCGAGATATTCGACTTCGAATTTCGGGAAAATTTTCGACATTACAATTTTAAATGTGATTCTTATAGGAAATTTTACGCTGAATTCGAAAATGAAGAAAAAATTCTATGTCGAATAATTTTCCAGATATTCGATTTCGAATTTTCCCGAAATTCGAAATCGAAATCGAAAGGTTTTTTTAAGTTCATTCTGGGATTGCTTACAGAGCAATCTCTTCGCCGGCCCCATGTTTGCATATGTACTCAAAACTTTTTGTCGCACTGACGCTATTTATTTTGTCCTTGTTAAGATAAAATTTTTCTCTTGGCCAAAAAATGGATTTAACTTGTGAACATTTTCGTGAGATGAATTTTTTACTACTTTTGATGTAGATTACCTCAAAAACAGTGTGTTGACCAATTCACTTCAATCTACAGTGATAAAACCTCACACAGAGCCATTATATATCATTGGGTCAATGAATTTAATTGTGGTCGTAGTTCGCTAGTAGATGAATTTCAAGAAGCCCATCCATGAACGGCAATCATCGATGCCGTGCTCGAACTGATAAAAGCGAGATCGTAAAATTCAGCCATTCTTAGGTATTAGTATGACTAGAGTGCATTCGATATTGCATGAACATGTAACTGTGAAAAAGTTGTGTGCGCATTAGATCACGCATCAAAAACAGACTTGCGTCAATTGGTAAAAAAAATGCCTAAGAAATACGATCGTGGTGCTTCAAATACAGTTTATATCACCACAAGTGACGAATTCTAGATTTATGCGTGCGAGTCCAAATTTAAACAGCAGTCGATTGTATGGGTCTTTCGAGATGAGCTAAACCTAACAAAAGTCGTTTGAAATACTTCGAATCAAATGTTCACCTCTTTTTTTTTTTTGAAAAACTAGATACGTTACAACAGCGACTTTAAAAAATTTTAAAACGGTCAATTTATTTGCTATTTGATTGCCAGAAGAAAAACCAACGCGTGACTTCGGATCATCTTCTACTATGACAAGGCGAGCTCACACATATTGACGCAAACAACTGACTTTTTGAGCACTCAAAACATCGAATTGATGAATCATCCGCCGTGCAGTTCTAATTTGGCCCTAACATTTTTTTTCTTCCCACACTTAAAAAATAAACTGCGTAGATGACGATTTTGACGCCAAAAGAGGCGAGTGATACGTTCAAAACTCATTTTTCGGAGACATCTGATTCGCTATGGAAACAGGCGAAAATTTACTTTACAGGGAAAGCAGAGCGGACCCTATCCATGAAACTAAATTATAGGGTTTAACAAAATTTTATTGAAACGAATGAAAGTGAATTATATTCAAATGAAAGTGAATAGCGGTAAAAATTTAGTGGCCGGAACCGAAAAATTTGCGACCACTTCCGGTCAAAGCGGTCTCCAAATTTTCCGATTAAGTTGATTTTTGGCGTCTAGACTTGACTTATGGTCCTTAGTTGAATACTGAAAACGTTATGTCTCTATCTATCACAGATCAAAAGTTATAATGCGTGACGGATGTCAGAAATAACAGTAATAGAAGCTGTTCTCTAGCTTGGAAGCTGCCTTAATCAAAAGTTATAAGGCGTATTAAACGACAGACATGACAAAAGTAAAGTTGGTCTCCAGCATGAAAGCTAGGTCCGCTACAAATTGTTCTAGCGTATGCAACAATGTATTAACTGTTTACCATAAATAGTTTTTTTTAAACGGCTGTAAAAGTAAAATATTAAAAACTAAAATGGTAAAGAAACTAAAGGAAATACAAAAGAAACAATGTTAGCTACGACTGTAAAAATAATTGATATTTTGGGGCTTATTGAACCATACATTACATTATCAAAAATCATGCAAAAAATAATTTGGTGAGAACAATTATTTTTGGATGAAAACATTCTTTGTGTATTAAACAAAAAGTACATAGGTTACAATTACCTCTTCTGTGTCGAATGAAAATAAAACGAATAATTTTTTTTTGTAACGCATTTGATATTTGAGAATTTGAATGATTTTGTCAGTCAGAATTTATTTATATCAGGAATGTAGAGATTTACACTAAAAAATAAAAAAGACACTGTTCCCGAACGGGTGTTTATTGTCTCGGCGTATTACTCAAATGGTAAATCGCCCACTATGGCTCTCAGAAAATTCCGAGCAGAGTTCGATCGGAACACAAAACTGACTCTGAAAACGATAACAATGTGAGTAAACAAAAATCAATTTCTCCAAAAATCTTCTAATTGATTATTTTTAAGGTTAATTGAAAAGTTTGAGCGAACCGGTAGTGTCCTCGACGACGACTCCAGAACTGGCCGACCAGTGACTGTCACCACACCTGAGAATGTGGAAAAAGTTAGGGAACACTTTGAGCAGTACCCGACAACCTCAACCAGAAAAGCGCACCAACAACTGGCAAACACATCAGAACCGCTGCAAATTAGCCGAACATCAGTGCAAAACATACTCAAAAAGTTGAATATGTTTTCTTACAAGATTCAAGTTCAACAACCACTCACTCAAGTGAATGTTAACCGGAGATTCCAGTTCGCCAATCACGCTTTGGCCTTAAAAGATGACAACACTGTGGACTTCAAACACATCCATTTCACAGACGAGGCTTACTTTCACCTGGATGGCTATGTGAATAAGCAAAATTACCGATACTGGGGCACACAAAATCCACACCTGGCTGTAGTCAGGAGTCTTCACCCCCAAAAAGTCAGTATTTGGGCAGCCATATCATGGCGTGGCATTATTGGACTGTTTTTTCTCATAAAATATGTCGATGAAAATGTCTACCGAGACCAAGTTCTCATTCCGTTTTTCGAAGAGGCGAAGAAAAAGAAAATGATTAACCAATACCGGTTCCAACAAGATAGCGCGGCACCACACCGAACACAAGGTTTTAAAAATTTTCATGGTTTAAATTTTGATTTAATCTTTATGATGTCTCTAGGAAACTTGGATATCATCGCTGAAAAATTCGGTGTACAAATTATCGGTATAGATGCGGAGAAGAAAACCGGAAATGGAATTGATTGGCCTGCGTGTTCACCGGATCTGAATGTCTGCGATTTTTTCCTTTGGGGTTATCTCAAGGATAGAGTGTATCGCACTAACCCTAAGACCATCGACGAACTGAAACAACAAATCAGAGAAGAGTTTGCGACTATTAATCAACTAGCCTTGTCGCTGTCTAAAAGTCTTGGCTCTTATCGAACAGTGCTTTCCGAATGGTGAGCCACCTCCGATGACCGTGGCCTATAGCCCCCCAGGAGGACCAACACCAACATCGTCCAATTGACACCTCCGAAAAAGTACTATCGAAATCAATGGCGAAACTACCGCTGAAGAACGTCAGTACCAGAACCGCTGTCCTTGTTGCAACCGACACCCCAAAAAAGGCCCGCCGAACTGCTCGGTAAATTTCTATCCCCTTTGAAATCGGCAATGGCGTCACCGACTGAAAAACGATTGCAACGCGTCCTGCGAACACTGTTCGGGCCACCACTGGATTGCAAGAACCAACCCTTAGCGTACGCCGACGCCACGAACACGACCCAACTACCGGCCGAAACCTTAGCACTTTCGTGGCCATAACAAACTCTTGTAATTAATGTAAAAAAAGTCTGTAAATAGAAACAGTATGTGAGGAATATTTGTTATACGATCTCCACGAGGTTATCGGGTTTTATTAATGATGGTGTTGTATTAAGAGTTCACATAGACGCACCAAAAATGCATTAACATAATGTGTATCTAATAATGCAAAACTTCACTGCTTTACTTACTAAGAAAATAAAAGTAGCAAAGTAATTCTTAATTGCTGAGTCATATATTATAGTTACAGTCAAAGAAAGAAGATCAGAAATTAAAAAAAAATTGTTCAATAAATATTTTGTGATAAAATGAATTACATCCCTAGGCTGTATATAAATTTGAGTTAAAAATAAATATAAACTCTTTAAGTAAATGACAAAAAGGATCAGATTTTGAACAACTTACGACTGTGATACGTAATTAAATATATCAATAACATTCTTAAAATTGTGTTACAAATATAGCCTTCTTAATAAGCAAGTCATTTTGAGTTAATTGTACTGGTACTTATCTTTCACTATTTTCAAATCAAATTGAAATGTTAAGATAAATTTCCAGTTAAATTTTTAAACGCATATAAAGTTATCTTTAAAAAATGTTTACCCCTATATGTTTTTCAGTTGCATTTTTAAAGTATTACAGTTCCACCTATATTTGCCTAAAGCATATATTATTTATGCACATACACAAAATTTGATATTTAAATTTGTAAACTATTGCTTATCAGTTGATTATAAATGTATAATTGTATCGGCGCCCCTTAACCCACTTGATATGAGTGTTTGAGTTTATATAAAAAGGCAGCTACACATTTATAAGGTACCATGTAACGATGGCTTTTAGTACAACCCTTTTCTTGTTCCTTTTAATAAAATTTTTACTAGCGACTCAAGCAGCTTCTTGGAAACTATTTCATCGGGGAACCTACTTCGGCGACATTTTTTCAGGTGGCGGAAAGATTAGAGAAGTGGAAGATAAGTGGTTTACGCAAGTTCTAGACCACTTTAACCGACAAAATAATGGCACATGGAAACAGGTAACAAACCGATAGGATAAATGTGTCGTTTCTTTATTGTTGCATAAATTTCAGCGTTACTTTATCAATGACCGGTACTACTCGGCTGGCGGTCCAGTGTTTTTGATGATCGGGGCGGAGGGGCCGGCGTCGAAGGGGTACATGAACGGCGGTTCATGGATAAAATACGCCGAACGCTTTGGAGCCCTTCTCTTCCAACTCGAGCACAGATATTATGGAGAAAGTCGACCGACAGAGTAAGATTCCAGTTTACCTCTCTATGAAAGACTAATGTTACAATTTCAGGAATTTGAGCGTACAAAATTTGCAGTACCTCAGCAGCCAGCAAGCGTTAGCCGATTTGGCTAACTTTATTGTGGCAATGAATGAAAAATATGATCTACCTCCTAATGTCAAATGGATAGTTTTTGGTGGATCGTATGGAGGCTCCCTGGCTGCATGGTTAAGAATGAAATACCCGCATTTAGTTTACGGAGCTGTGTCTAGTAGCGGACCTCTTCTAGCTGTACTTGATTTTAAAGGCAATAATATCATTGTAATGTTTAATTATTTGTAAATTTATTTTTTATAGATTACTACAGAGTAGTGGCGGAAGCTTTGAGAGATTATGATAAAAATTGTGTTAAAGCAGTTGAAGAGGCATTTAAAGAAATCGATCGTTTAATTCAAGATCAGTCTTTGACCCATTCTTTGGATGACACATTCCAACTGTGTCATCCCATTAAGGAATCTGTCAACAACTTTAAGGATATATCGCTTTTTTATGAATCGTTAGCTGCTAATTTTGCCGCAGTGGTACAAACACACCCCCATTTCAGAAAAACAATAGACGAGGTATGCCATATAATGACAAATAAGACTATAGGGGCACCCATTAACAGACTATCTACTCTAAATCGCATTCTTAACGATGACGAGTGTTTTTCATATAAATATCAGAAATTCCTTGACTACTTCAATACCACCACGTGGCCCGATATAACTATAAGCGGAGGTGAATATAATTTATGTGCCTAATCTATAATACATTTTTTGTCTCTCAGGACGTCCTTGGTTGTATCAAACCTGTACAGAATTTGGTTTCTATCAGACATCGTCTTATTATCCGAACGTGTTTGGGGACAAGCTGCTAGTGGAATACTACGTTCAAGGATGTCAGGATGTGTTCGGCAACATTTTCGATATGCAATACCTCAATTCAAAAATAAGGGAAACTAATGCAGTTTATGGAGGCTTAAACATAAGCGTCAGCAGAGTTGTGTTTCTTCATGGGTCTATAGATCCTTGGCACGCTATAGGAATTACAAGGTCAGATCACTCCAAAACTCCAGTTATACTTATTAAAGGTAATTGTAGCTCTTGTACTAATTTTTTTTAATTTTATTAGGCGTTTTTTCCCTAATTGGATACAATTTAGTACTTTAGTTTGTTCACTTATCGCAGTAGCCACTATTCAATCGATAACGCCGGTCTTAATGTTGATTTTAAAATTTTAAAAATGACTGAAGAGTCTACGTTTAAGTCCGTTATACCCGGAAGAAAATTATTTTTTAAAAAGTAAAATATAAGGCTTACGTATTATATATTAAAGCACTAGTTTCTATGTATCTCTTTGCCTGGAATTTTCTCTCTGTGGTAGCTGCACAACACAACCGATTTAAAAACAGAAAACATTGCAGCGTTTTTCATGAAGACGCCGGGAAAACTATTCTCGAATCTAGCGACTATTTTCCAATAAAATCGTAATTGGTCAAACTCCAAAGAACAGGGGATAAACTGCAGTATTATGCCATTGGCTAAATCGCATATTAGAGATAGCTTTTTCAACCTCTTCAGCTTTGGAAAGGAAGACGGCGGTTAAATTTCTTCGTCTGTCTGTAACGTCTTGTACTCTCTAAACGTTACAACCAATTTAAACGCGGAGAACACCATTGTGTTTGTTTGCTTCGATTACAGTTGTATTTTTTTAATTCACGAAAGAGCATTTTTTACAGATAGTTTTCAAGCTTTTGCGCATTAAAAAATTGGTGGCAGATTTTCTGTGCCAGTTAACCTCTATATGGGCCAAATAACATAACATTTATTTTTAGCGAATTTAACTATCAACATGATGTCCGCAATTTTAAATTGCTGGGGCCAGTAGTGAAGTCGTAGAATTGCATTATTTATGTAGATTAACATTATTGTGATTTTATTTGGAAATTATTTCAACATTTTCAGTATAACTTGATCAACTCCGGGCGATTTCGTCTTTAATTTTTTTTTGAAGAATTTTGCTAAATATGTAGAGGCCAAATGAGTAGTCAGGTAGTCTAGAATTTCTAAATTTGGTCCAGCATCATCAGGAATAAATACTTCCCCAAAGTTTTCAGCAAAGAGTTCGGCTTTTCTTTATTACTTCTTACCCATTGCCCCGTAAGAAAAACGTTATTGCGAATTGGAGGATTAGTTTGCGTCGGTTTTACTGTTGCTTTGGCCTGTCCGCCATATTGAGTTGTCATATCGGTTGAGATTCAATATATTGCCTCGAAATGACGTTTAGCTTGGATTTAAGTTAATTAGCTAGTCGATTATATATAGTTTTGTTTCCTGGAAATAACTCCGGTGCCATTTTGCTTTGGCGTTCCTCTTCTTAACGATTAATTTTTTAATTTCGTAGAAAATACTTTAAACTCTTTTACCAGTCTTTGGTTATGGTGTTGCTTGTTCAGCTGCCTTTTGCAGAATTAAAGTTATGTTTTTAATAGCTTCTTCTAGCTTCTTAGGAGTTTTGAGTTGTACTTTTAGATTGCGGTTTCGTTAATCTTATTTCTGTAATCGTTTCAATTTACTGTTGCGTTATGTAATCTGGTAATGAAGAAACTCCAGCAGATTTGGTGTTTTAGTTGGGTCCGTTGGCCGGTAGGTAGGTGTGCCCGAGGATAGAAAAGAATAATTTTTCTCCTGGAGTACTTCGGCCATTTTTCTGCCTTTTGTAATTGTAAGACGTAATCCCCATAAAGTATTTGTGGGATTATGATCACATTCTGATAAAAGCTTTAGAACAAAATTTATGAAGAATTCTTCAAAATCTTTTTTTTAGTTATAGTGAGGTAGACAGTACAGTGCAGAGATTGTTATATCATATGGTAGTATTTTAACCTTCATTAATGTGGCTTGTAGACAGTTTTTAGCATATCCTTGTAATTCATTGTGGTCAATTGTCTTTTTTATTAGTACTGCACTCTCAGCATGGGCTACGTTATCTGGTTGATTAGTATGGTCGAATTTATATTAAGGTAGTTTAAAGTAGCATATTTCGGTTAGGTTTCCGCGGTTAACTATGTTTAAACAACTTAGTTCACGGAATGAACCGCGTCTATTTTGGGTAAATTCTCGACGTTTCGGCATCGGCTTTGATGCCATTTTCTCTGGCTAAAACCATTGCTCCCATTTCCCATTTTACCAGCAGAATAGTACGTGAAGCAATTGAAATAGAAAAACGCTCACAATGCCTCAACACAAGAAATGACAGCCAGCGTTTGCTTGTCATGTGGAAGTCCCTTATTGCTCCGCACAGCCAATTACACCCTTAATCTTACAAACTTTCCCCAACTCAACGCATCTCCCCCCCCAAACAAACTTTCACTTCCAGCCCTATAAAAGATCAAGCAGGTCAAACGAAAGGTCAGTCTTATTCAGAGACTCATAGCTCTCCTTTGGGTGTAGGCAGATCGAGACCCCCAAGTGAAGAGCTAACCTCTTGAAAATGGCATCAAAGTCGATGCCGAAACATCGAGAATTTACCCAAAATTGACGTGGTTCATCCCGAGAACTAAGTTATTTATATATATTTTTTTTTCTTTGGTGCGTTAAATTTGGATTTGTTAAATGATTATTTCCTGGTGTTGATGGATGATTAGTAGAATTGCCGTTGGCTCTAAAACCTTTATAGAATCGATGGTCATATTCAAAACCTGTATAATTTGCGGGATAAGAACCTCCACATAGAGCACACGTAGCTGAAGCATCTTTGCTTTTTTGGAGCTTACGGTGCTGTGTGATCCCGCACATTTTACGCATATAAATGGCTGGTTAAAAGATTTTGTGTGCCCATATAGCTGGCACCTTATTCATTGAATTATGTTGGGTGGTTATATTTATATTACGCTATTTTGTAAGTTGTTGGATTTTATAAATTTGCTTATTATTATCAGCAGGTTCTAAGCCAACAAAAAATATGTTTAGTGCCTGTTCAACCTGCCTTTCTTTAGTATTAGTAATGTTTTTCACGTTGTATACTAGTGCTGTGATTTCTTGTTTGATGTCTTAAATCTTTATTGAGTGGGGTAGTATTTTATTACAACTCTGTAAGCCCTTTCCTCTTTGAGCTGGTATGTGTGATGAATAATATTGTTTCCTTTCATACATTTTACCAGTTTTTGTAGGTGTCTGGGTTACGACCGTTATTTTTTACGGTATTGCTTTTTACGGCCATGCTTCTTGTTCAACATACAATATCGGTAGGTTTTTTGTCATTTCTGGAAAATTAGTATATCTATAAACAAATATATAAAGAGATTTTATGATACTGATTTGTATGTTATTTTTGTTCGACAATTCATCATCTGGATTCAGAATGTACTTATTGTTTAAGTTTAGTTCTTCTGCTACAAGTTTCTTTTTCTTCTTTTAATATTTTTTACTAGTTTTCATGGATTTTCTTTACTTAACTCTTAAATTTTTTTATTACTGGTTGATAGCATTCTTACTAGCTGTGTGTTGTAGTTGGGTTGTTGTATTTGTTGGTGTGAATTTTGTTGCGAAAAGTGCTGTGACTGTTGCTGCAAATTTTGCATTTACATTTGCATGTAGGCCCCATTGATTTGATGGAAGGTAGGTATTATTTAATAACATAGCGTCATTTTACAACTGAAATGGATATTTTTGAGAATAATGGGTTTACTATTGGTTTGTTTTGCATATACGTAACTTGATGATGGCATTGTGTGTTGGAGTTGTTGCTTATAAAACCAAGTCGCTTCCCTATAGGAAACAATTTTATAGTTGTTTAAAACATTTACGTATATTTTAGCATCTAATATTAAATTACCAAGCTTGCACAATAATGGCGTATAATTTAAATCCTGCGTTTCTTTTGGAATGATTTTTTATTTATCATACATATTTTTCAAAAATTTCTTGGTACCCTGTTGAACCTATTTTTATTGTTGTTAATGATGTAGTGTTTTGCCGTAGCTTGCGTAGCAGTGTGGGTAATTTTGAGATCTATTTCTGAGCTGCATAATTTATAGAATGGTTAATGTTTTACGACCTTATTTATGTCTTATGCTTATGATAACGTACCCCTGAAAAAACTGTGGGACGTAATGGAGAGCAGCAACATCAACAGTACATTAGTCAGGGCTGTGAAGAACCTATATGACAATCAAACAGCGAGAGTAAAGGTAGGAGCGGAACTGACAACAGAATTTAAAGTTACGAAAGGTCTAAGGCAGGGTTGCTGTATCTCACCGACGTTATTCAAGATATATATAGAAAAGCACTCGAACAATGGAAAAGGAAAAGTATGGGAATGGGGATACCACTGGACGAGGACACTACATTATATACGTTGCAATTTGCCGACGACCAAATTATTATGGCACAAGAAATAGAAGACATTGAATACATGACTAGGAAAGCTATAGAGGAATATGATAAATGGGGGCTTAAAATTAATGTAAATAAATCAGCATATCTTAGTATAGGATATGAACAAGACGCTTTAACCTTAGAAACAGGCGAAACTATACCGACATGTGAAGAATACAAATATTTGGGAACAACAGTAGGAAAACAAGGATTATATAACACAGAGGTAAAAGAGAGAATAAAACAAGGCCGGAAAGTTATAGGTGCGCTAAATGGTATACTTTGGGACGCAAATATAAGCAAAAGAATAAAAACAAATATACTCCGCTATGGTACAAAGTGTGGCACTATATGGAGCCGAAATCTGGCAACTCTCGGAACAACATAAAAATCAACTGAAAGTAATGGAAATGGACTATTGGAGAAGATCAGCGAGAATATCCCGAAGAGAGAGAGTCAGAAATACAAGAATACGTGAAATAATGGATACAGAAAGGGACATCTTGGAAGAAATTGAAAAAAGGCAACTCTTGTGGTACGGACATGTCGAAAGAATGGGTAACAACAGGCTCCCGAAAAAAGCAATGCAGTGGCAACCAAGTGAAAGAAGAAAGAGGGGACGGCCAAGAAGAGGTTGGAATGAGGAAGTAGGAAGCCTGAAGCAAAAGTGGGATATCCAGCAAGGCGCTTGGATGAACAGAAAAGAATGGAAAAAAATATTGAACTCCGGAAGACCCAGATAGAGGTTAAAATCCTGAAAGAAGAAGAAGATTTATGTCTTCTCTGGACTTAAGAGGTTTAAATTGAGGGGACACGGTGGCTCAGATGGTTTAACCAGTTGGTTCTGTCCTCTAGCCGGCGCGCGCGAGTTCGAGTCTCGCTCAACCCATGGGGGTGTGTGAATGTCCTAGGATTTAAGTGCATGTTGGTGGGCATAATAAGTCCTTGAGGCTGCAGTGCCTGTAAATGCAGCCAAAACAAAAAATGTTTGCATTGATTATTTTGCTCATTAGTTTTTTTTTAATTATCTCCACTTACAATAAAATGTTAGGCGAGTATGTTAAAAATTGGGTAAATTATTTTTTAGAGCATTTCCAGGGAGGCAATATAGCGCTGTAATCCCCTAATTGTCCCTATCTAATCGTTCAACTATAATACTTGTCACTTAAATATGTTCGTGCTGATATTTCTTTAATCTATTGTGTCTTATAAAGTTTCCAAAAATAACAGCTGTGGCACCGCGCGTTGTTACATCCGAATGTTTTATGTTGTAAACAGTATTTTTTAGTGTATTTTAAATATCAATACTATAGCTAAGTTTTGCATGGTGATACGTTTAAAGCTCTTAATCATGATTAATCGAAGGATTAGTGTTTAAAACTGCTATCTTCCAGAATTGAGCTATCGATGCAGTTTTGAGAGTATTTTCATATTTTCTGTTAATTTAATTGACATTTTTTTTTAATTTAACGAGCTTGGATGCCATAGTTTATGCATGTTTTGTTTTAAATTAAGTAGGTATTAATGCTGCATTTATCTTGTTCATTGATTCTGGTTGAATTGGTGTTCGTGGCGTAGAGACGGAAACTTCTAATCTATTTTACATTTGTAGTATGACAAAATAAAGCGGAATTAATGAATATAGAGACATCAAAGATTGAAAAACTGAAATGGGGGTAAACACATAAAAGTTACGATAATAAATGGACCGTCTGAACAAATGTTGCAATAAAGATAACAAATCATAAAAATGGGATAGAACGAGAACCAATTTTTAACTACCTTGGAAGCATAATAATGGAAGACGGAAAAATATATGCGAATATAGTAAACAGGAGAAATAAAACAAACAAGTTGTACTATGCCTTAAATAGAACGATATATAGAAAACCGGAGCTTAAAAATAAAACAAAACTACACGTATACAATGAAATTGTAACTCCAACTCTATTATATGCAAGTAAATGCTGGCCAATTAAAAAAAACACGAAGAAAAACTAACAGGCGAAAATAAACCACTTTAGAGGAATAGCAGGGAAGACGAAACTGCGGAAGATCAGAAATAAAAAAAATAAGAAAAAATTAGAGCAGAATAACAAATAAAGCAAGCATAAAGCAATATTTCGGACACATGGAAGAATATACAGACTAGTAAAGAAAGTATACAAGCAAGAAAGGTTAAAAAGGCAGAAAAAGCTGATAGGGCAGGATAGAAGAACTCAGAATGGAGAGAGCAAGACTATCGAAGAAATAAATAATGAGGGGGACAGAAAGGAATGGAAGAAATGTGTGGAGTCCACATCCGGCGCCCAGTAAAAGGGCAAAGGGATTAAGAAAGAAGAAAAACAAACAGTTTGCCAAATAAGCTTCACTGCAAAAACGCATTTGAGATCTGTGGTTTTACTTAAAATTTTGTTAAATGTGCGTTTGTAATACATATCTCTGACGAGTTGCTTTAATTGCTATTTTAGCATGTTGGAGGTATCTGATTTCATTTTGTTGGATTCACTTGGTTCTAAAGCAGTAAAATGGACAAAATCAATTTTTTCCCCTCATTGAGCTGATTTGTATGGCACTGAGCTTAAAATCATTTTATTTCTTTATTATGGCTCGACAGTTTTCTTCTTTAACTGACATTGTTTTGATTTGATTAGTATACATTATTTTTTATAGTAAAAGCGTTTGCAGCGATTTTATTTCTATTTATTTACATTCCAAATAAAAACTGGTGATAGTGGTGTCGCAAATTTTGTCTCTACGACAGCAGCGTTATATATATCCCCATCCATTGTATTTTAATAAACTACTTTAAAGATGTTTAAAATTTGCTGCTAATCATACTCATTTTGATTTACTTGACGTTATCTTATTTTCTGGATTGTCACGTTTCGTTTTTTAGTTGTCCATCTCGAGTTAACTGTCACTAGTTAAGGAGTAGGCTGTTGCTATAGGCCATTTGGTGATGTACGTGTCGTATTTTGTATTAAAGATGAATCCTTTGGAAGAAGTTTTAAGAGATGGAGGATATTGCAAAAAATTATAGGATTGGTAGCATTAGATATTTGATCAAATTCAAGATGAAAACTTAAAATTAAATTCAAATAAGAAAGACTGGTATTAAAAAGATTTTTGGTTTTTGTCATTTATAAAAAAGAACAATTAGAACAATTAATTCTACTTCGAAATAATTTGAAACACTTGGGAACGGACCGTACTAAATTTCAAAATTCTTTTGGAGATACCCTGTGCTTTGTAAAACTAATATTTTTCTCTTTCCTTTACATGTGTTTCTAAATTAATTAGAAGTTATTTCTGGGAAAGTTTAACGTATATTTTTTATCATTTAATTTTACAATTCATCGACCTTTCATTTCCTAATAGTTCCTTATCATAATTTATGTACACCCGTCCTTACACAAAGGCTATTATTTTATCTAAACCTTGACGAGTAACCTACATTGTAATTGTTTGCTTTAAATTGTTTACTTATATTGACGGTAGTGTAATTTGTTTTGTCATTTCGATACTTTTGTTATTTAACATAACAATTTATTATTTGATATTATAGTACTTAGCTGAAAATTTGCCTTTATCATGTCTTTTAGAAATATTTTTACAACGTTGCTATTAATCCAACTGCTATTTTATAATTTTGTTTTTTATTAAATTATTTACAAGATTGCATAATCTAATTTAGTAAAAGTTACATTTAGTAATTTAGCACGTCATGTTTTATTAAACTTTAAATATGCTTTTCAAGTACAAAGAAAAGAAATTGTTACCTTGACTACTTAGGTATAAGTAACCAATTTGTTGCATTTAAAAAGCTATGAATAAGTAGTATGTATATTATTTTCGTAAATGGACGAAAATCATTGCACGATGGCGTACTCCTTCTTAAGGTCCTTAATTTAGTTGAATAGTTTGAAATTCTTCCACTATCGTTATCTATTCATACTTTTTCAATAGTTGATACTTTAACTCTCTGCTTCTGATATCCCCATTTCGATCTTCCCATCTCAGTTTTGGCCTTCTCCATTCTTTATCCTTTTAACTTCGATTCCATTCTAATTTTTATGTGCCCGTACCATCTAATTCGTTTATGCTTCATTGTCTTCCCATTGTATTCGGGGTCTTTCGTTATTTTTAATCTTCTGATTTTGCCTTCATTTATCATTTCCCTATCTTTCAATGTCCATCTTTCTTTCGACCACTGTAATCGTTTGTTCTCAATTTCTTGGTCAATGTAATTGTTCTGTTCAGCGTTTGCTGCTGTCTATGCCCTTTCGTTCTTAACTTCCGATTCTTCTGAGGTATTTCATCTCTATTCATTATTTTGACCTGTAATTATCCTTTATCCCTTGTTTCTTTTCCGTCTATCAGTCGTTGAATATTGTTTTAAATATAGTTTTAACCTTGGTGCTTATTTTTCCTTTCCTATGATGGTGTTGTTTATCTGATAATAATGTTTTTGCTTTGTTTATTCCATTGTTTATTTCGTCATCTATTCTTCCATCCTTTTTATCTGCGCCTAAACTATTCATATTTTCCTGCATATTGTATCTGAGTTCCATCCAGGAAATGGGTTCTTCTATTTCTTCTCTGTAATTTCACTTGATAGGTACTATTTGTGACTTCTATTTATTTCTTCCTGTTCCTGGAGGTTTGTTTCATATTTTCATGTTGTTATTAGCTGTCTTGTGTTTGTTGCCATTACGAACTTATGCATAATTTCTTGCGCCTTCCAGAGTCATTTCAATCAGTCTTATTTGTTTTTCCGATTTAATTTCTGTCTACCTTCATCATATTTCTATTGATGCATCAAAAGCCTGCTAAAATCTATAAATACAATTTTTTTTCCTTTCTCCTGTTAAATTCCTTTACTTTTTTTATCATGTATTGCGTCTATTGTCGATTTTCCTTGTCTAAATCCATTCTGGTATTGTCCAATTTTGTTCTCTGTTTCTACTCTTTCCTTTTAATCAGTGCTGTGAGTATCTTGTATGCTGTTTTAGCCAGAAATCTAACTAGGTCCGCATCTCATTTAAATTTTCCTTTGTTAGCCTATTTATTGTCTTCCTCCATTTCTGGGAAAATTGTTCTTTCTATTTTCTTTGTTAAAATTCGTCTCCAGTACACCTTCCTTTTTTTATAATTCACTGCATATTTATCAGCCCTCCTGCTTTTCTTTGTTTTATCTCTTGGATTATCTCTTATCTTTCTATGGATGTTTTTATTTCCTCGTTACTTCTCTCGTCACTTTCTATGTCTACTTCTATTCTTGTCGTTTCCTCATGTTTTTCCTATTCTTTCATATCTATGTTTGCTAAGTTATTCCTTTTTTTTTGTTTCTTTATTTTCTGATATAGCTTTGTATTACTTCTGTTGTCATTTTCTATTTCATCCATCATTTCATCTAACCACTTATGTTTTTTCTCTTTTATTACTTTTGATGTTTATTTCCTCCTTTATTTATATTCTCTGTAGTCATTTTCTTTACTCGTTTGCAGCCATTTTAATCTTGTTTCTCTTTTTTTATTTATTGATATTTCACAAAGATTGTCAAACCACTCTTTTCCTTGCTTCCTCTGATATATCTAATACATACTTTTTATAAAATAGTTGATAATAGTTTTGTCTATGAGGACTAATCAACTGAACTTATACAACAGTGCACTGTTAAAGTTACTCTAAACAAACTTTAGGTAAAATATCATTACTTTTAACAACGTTTTCTGTTAGGATGTATTGTTCTCATTTATTCCAATTAAATCAGTTAACTTGACTGAAGTTAAAAAATACATGTTTGGATTAAACGTAACAGAAAAAATAAAATAATTAAATAAAATGTAAAAGCAGTAACAAATGTTAAGGCGCCAACCAACTTACAAAAAAACTATTGTTTACCTATTAAATACGTCTACTGTAAAGTTTTTAATACTTAAGTGACAGATTGTATGTTTACAGATTGCAGGTTTACGAGAAGTTACTTTTCTTCTTCTTCTTCTTCTTCGTAAATCCTGTTTGCCTTTTTAGGTATCAGAGGGGAGTTCGTGTCCTGTACCTATTTCTTCCGTGCATTTCTGTTTCTTGCTGGGATATTAATTTTTCCTATCGTTTTTTCCTTATCCTAAACTTATTTCTCTGGTTTGATGCACCCACTTTGTTTTTGGTCTCTTTTTTTATTTTTTGTTTTTTTTTATTCTATGAGGTTCGTTCTCACCATATGGTCATGCCAATTAATTGTCTTTTTTATTTTTTTTATCATTGATTTTTGTTTTATCTTTTATCTCTAATGTTATCGTTTTTAATTCCATTTAGTTTTAATAATATTTAGTTTATTTTCATCTTTTCTTTCGTAGTGTCCAATTTTTACAACCATAAGTTATTGTCCGCATTTTTATTGCATTACGAATTTTTATTTTACCTCTGTCTATGTTTTTATGTCCTTTTTCTTTCGTCGTAGATTTCTTGTCAGAAGCCTTGTAACCCAAGAACTACTTGTTCTGCATGCTTCTTTTTGTTTCGCCATTGACTTCTCTTTCGAGCTGTTCTATGTGGCCTGTTCAAGAGTATGGCCAGTAACCTCTTTAATATGGTCTGTCCACTTTTTTGGTGCTCGTCTCCGCGGTCTTGATCCTCGATTTGTGTCATGTACAACTAATCTTTCGAAATTGTCTGAATTTCTTCGTTGAACGTGGACAAAGTATCTTGTAATTCTTCCGTACGAGTTTGGATAATATTAATAGTGATATTATGATCATCCCAAATTTTATTTCGTTTTGTATGTGTCTCCTAATTTCAGAGCGTACAATCCATCATTAGTAATCAGAGATCCCGGATGTATGTAATGATTCAGTATCTTGCAGTTATGGATACGTCTAATCTCAGGGCGATTTTGTCCTCTTCTGTCAACTATTATCACTTTGATTTTTTCATAGTTAATCTTCAATTCAAGTTTACCACTTTCTGTTTTTAATTTTCCGATTAGCTGTTAGTTCTTCAACATTGTTAGCAAGGATAGCCGTATCATCGGCATACCTTAAATTATTTTTTTTAAATTCGCTGATAATATTTGTCATAGTTTCTGCCAGTTAATGCCAGCGAAGGCTTTGATGTAATCGACAAAGCAACGTATATTGGGGTATTAAATTATCTTGCCTTTTCTACAATTAGTCGTAAGTTAAAGATCTGTTCCCTGGTATCTCTTACTTCTCTGGAGCTAAATTGCTCTGCAGCCACTTTGATTGATAATTTGTAGTATTTTTTGCATGATAGTGCTTGATTGAGATATCTTATTCTTTAGTAATAGATTTGTCCATTCTTGCTACTCTAGTATTTCAGATTGATTGACATATAATCTAGAAAATTTTAATCCCATTTCTCCCATGGCTTTTATAATTTCAGCTGTGATTCCGTCGCATCCAACAGCCTTGTTTCCCTTTAGTTTCTTTATTGCATCTTCAATTTCCTCTTTAAGATATATGGGTTTTTTCATCATTTTGTCATATTGATGTTTTTTGCTATATCAATTTCATTGTTCGTAAACACGTTTTCACAGTATTCGTTCCATCTTTTCAGAATATCAGATATGTCTCCAACTTTTTCACCTTCCTCATTTTTTATACACCACGTTTTTGTATTAAAATTAGCTTTTTAACTGCCATATAGAATTCTTTAGTATGACTGTGTTCTTCATTTTTTTGTAAGTCTGTACATGTATTTTTTATATAGTTGTTTTTGTTTTCTCTACATGCTCTTCGTATTTCATATGTAAGGCTATTATATCTATGTATTTTGGTTTTTCCACTTATAGTCGTGTTGTTTAATTGTCTTCTCTTTATGGTTAGTTCCTAATACAATCTGTTAGCCATGGTTTCCGTTTTTATTCCTTGGAATTATTTGGTATTTCTTTGATTGCTTTGGATATTATGGGCTTTGTCTTTTCTACAGATATGTGTTTTGTTGGGTCAGCAGCTAGAGATTCTAGTGATTTTTGAATTCTTTCTTCAAATGCTTATTTATCTGAGTTGAATATTTTTAATTTGTCTTTGGGGATATATTTGCATGCTATTTTTAGTTTTGTAGCGACTCGTGCTACCAGAAGTCTGTGGTCACATCCACAGTTTATCCCATGGTACGTTTTTGTATTGCTTATTGAAGTGTACTGTGTGCGTGTTAAAAAGTAATCTGTTTGATTACGATAGTTGCCATCCGGGGCTTGCCAAGTGTATAAATGTCTTGCGTGTTATTTAAATATGGTATTAATTATTGTCAAATTGTTATTAATACAGAAATATATAAGCTTTTCTCTAATTCTATTTGTTTGTCCTAACACTGTTTCATTTAGGGAGTAGTATATTTTTGCTCGCTATATTCGATAATTTGGTATTCATTTTTCCATCCTCTATTATTATATATAATTCCCAGACATTGATATGTTGTTACTTTTTTGTAATGTAATATTTTTGAATTTTATGTTTCTGTTATTTTGAATGTTTTTTTGTCTTTTACTTACTACCATAACTTTTATTTTATTTATGCTTATTTTGATTTCCATATTCTCAATTTTTATGTTCCGTGCGTTCACTAGCTTTTTTGGATTTTGTTTTAATATTACCTATTAGTACTACGTCATCCGCATATAAGACTGCTCAGTTTAACTGGATCTTTATTTATGGGTCCTATTGCGGTATTTAATTGTTGAAGTTTTTCCTTAACACGTTTGATTTTATCCATGATAATAATAAATAGTAAGGGGCTTACACTGTCCTCTTGTTTTATCCCCTTATAGATTTTTGTACTAACCGTCCCGTATGTGTTTTTATTGCGTTCATTAAGCTGCTTTAAAATCTATAAATATTAAGTAAAATATTTCTCCCTCTTATGTTTTCTTCTTTTATGTTTCCCATAATATACTTGTTATCACTTGTCTGTTTTCTAGCCTAAAAGCTTCCTGTTCTAAATTTGCTGCTACATGTTCTTATAGTCTCTTTACCAAAAATTTTGTCTAGCTTGTAACTTGTGTGCGGTTTGTAGTTTTTACAATGAGTCTGTTTTCCGTTCTTACATATTGCTATTAATAATGTGTTTTTCTACTGCTTGGGTATTGTTTGTTTTTCGTCTTCTCTACTTAATTTAACAGTTTTTATATTGTATCTTTAACTTACTGTATCTTAATTTCGTGTTAACTATATATTTGTTTTTCTCTGTTTATGTTTTTCTCGGGGGGTTAAATTTGATATTTGTTTGTGTAAAAGTTCTTTAAAGTATTTTTTTATATAAATTTATTTGTCTAGATTGTTTTTTATTGCTTTTATTTCTTTTATTTTACTTTCTTTTAGTTTTTATTGTCGCCTAGAAATTTCTGTTATCTATTTTATGTAATTCTATTATCACAACTTCAATTTCTGTTGTTCTTTTTTTATTTTTTTAACTTTTTTCTTTCTATTGTATTCTTCTTTTTTATCTTGTGATGTTAATTAAATAAAATTTTTACAAGTTATTTTATTTTCTTCTACTAGTCTTTATATGGTTAATACACCATTTCATAATTTTTAAGTGTTTATTGTCTTTACTTTTCTTACACATATTCTCTGATTATCAGTACTGTTATCTTAAAAAATTATAATAACACTTTTAGTGTCCACTTTGTTTTTTCGTTCTCACGCTTATCAAACTTTTGTATCTGTCTCTTTATAGTATTTTTTTTGTTTTGCTTATTAACTACCAAAAACGTGCTAACGCTTAAGAGGTAGTTAATGAGACTACAATCCTATCTGTGTGTGTGTCTGTCATTGCAATAATTCAAAATCTAAAGTTAAGATTGACACCAAATTTGGTACATAAGTACTCCATACCAAAACAGAGCATAAGTTCGCTATTTTTTATCGTGTTAGTTAAAGTTTTTAGTAGTTGCAAATTTGGGTTTAGAGCCTTCTCGTTTGTAAGTTTATGTATTGCTAATGCACTATATCCATTATCTTTTTTATTCAATTTTATTAGATATTTAGCTTTTATTAGTCTAACTTCTACTTCTACTTTTGTCTCAATTTTTGAAATATTCTGTTGTTTACTTATTATATAGAGTCTATTAGCTTTTTGTTATTCTGCCGCAAATGTATTCTTGTCCTCAATTATTTGCTTCCTCACTGTATTTTTTATTATTAAGCCATTCGTATTTCAGAAATGTTTCATTTTTATTCTATTTCTGCCTACATTTTCTTCTCTATAACTTTCCATACAATCCATTTTTCTATTGTGATCTTTATCTAATCTGCTATATCAGTTTCCCATTATTATTGTTTTTTTGTTTTGCTCCTTTATATACAGTTTATACAGAATTCTAAAATTTAATTTCCTGGTATAGCCTATACGTATCCATAAATTTGTATAATTCTAATTATTTTCTCATTATCCGGCGATCTTCTGTTTACCGTACTACCTCAAATTTTTTGTGTCCTAAGGCTTTTATTGCGTTAGTTTGTTGTAATATATATTTGCCTTGTAACCACTATTTCTTGCTTTAGCCGACTACTTGTTGTAAATACCTGTGTTTCTTTTAATTTCTTAGTTGCTTTCCATATTTTGATCTTTATTCTCTCGATTTTTAATTAGTAAATAAAATAATCAATCAAAATGTAAAACCACTAAAAAGTGTTAAGGCGTCAGCAAACTTACGAAGAAACGACACTTTATTAATTAAATACGTCTACTATAAACCTTTTCATACTTATGTGATAGTGTCCTTACAAGTTCACGAGAAACTATTTAAAACACTATAATAAGATTAAACAAATTTACTCTGCAACGGTGCAACTCTACAATCAGTTTTTTATAGCTAAAAATTTGGCAGCACTTTATCAAAGCAATCCAACAAAGTCATAGTGTAATACAATTATAAATAGTTGCAGAGTGGTGATTTTACGTATACTAAAGTTGTCATTTTGAATAATAATTGTGTTTATAATCGTCGGCTGTAGGAAGCCTTGATTCCATAAAAAGGTCTACGCAAGAGCGACTAAAGAACAACTGCCGAAAGTTCGCGATTATCATCAGGAGTTCGGCGTGATCACAAAGCACGGTTCCAATAATCTGCTCGGCGCACCATCGGAGATTGCAGAATAAATCACCCGGGTATTTAAGTACGCACAAAAAACAACCAAAAGGTAGTTTTACTGCCCTGGAGAGCAGATCGACCTATAGAAATATATAATTGGTGCTTTAATGGCTAGCCCACTATCTTCCTTTTTTGATATTATGATATTCTGACTAAAACATTATGTCCTTCGCCATTTTTAGCTTTGCAACAAGTAGCTAAATTTAAAAATGTTTCAGGTGCATCTCATTGTGCAGACATGCGCCCAGAGCATCCTTCAGATCCTAACAATTTGAAGATTGCCCGCAAGCAAATTGGACAAAATATTTCAAGTTGGTTAAAATCCAAATACTAACTCCTATAAATAATTCAAATATAAATAACAAAGTTATCTGCATTATTTAATTAACTTATATAATTACATATGAGGTATGTTTGGTAATTATTCGACCAACGATATGAAATGTGCTGATAGCAAAATAAGTTGTTTATATAGTATTAGCAAAGATACTTTAAGGGCGTTACATTTTTTAATAATTGAATGCTTTTAATAAAACTACAGATTTAAATTTTACGTTTGTTTTATTTTTGTTTGTTTAAAATATTACTATTTAATTAACATTACAATACTTATTTTTTCAAAGATTCAACAGTGTGCTTTAACAATGCAGCGTAATTTACCTCCTTTTCAGTTCATCGCAGACTGTAATACCGCTGCCGACGCAAGACGCAAAAGCCATGACGTGCGGAATGACATTCTGCTCCAGCACACCCGTGAGCAGGTGTGCCCATGGACCTAATGCATATATGCCCACATCGTCTCCTCCGTGAGTTTCAGAACTGAGCGGCGCTAGAGCTGGGAATTCGTACTCCTTCTCGTCTGCAGCATCAAAAGAAATATAAAACTGGATTGGAGTAGTAAATTAATACTCACGAGTTTTGTCTACCAAGAGATCGTGACGTTTCCCCGAGTCTTCCTTTCTGTACCCAGGACCGTTAGCATAGGTCAGCGTAGAGTACGGCAAGCCGTCGCTGGCATTGCCGGCAATGCCTAAAATGTCGTTTCCTCGATTAGGATACCCACTGATGCTCATTGTATGCGCATGATCCGAAGTAACGACTATGAGAGTTTCGTGGGAGTCTGTCATGTCAACAGCGGCTTGTATTGCATCATGAAATTCCAGAGTTTCATTTAATGCCTTTTGTGCTTTGGTATCGTGGTGGGCGTGATCGATTCGGCCACCTTCAACGAACAAGAAATATCCCTTCTTATTTTGGGAAAGTAACTTGATGGCAGCTTGCGTCATTTCCGAAAGCGACGGTTTGGACTCCGGATCGCGATCCATATTGTACTTGGTGTGATCTTTCTCGAAGAGGCCAAGAAGAAATTCAGTATCGTCAGAGACTTTTAAAAGCCCAGGTCTATCCCACACGTATTCGTATTTCGAGCCGGCTTTCTGCGCCTTCCATTCGTCAATTAGATTTCTCCCGTCGCTTCTGTACCCGGTTTCTCCTTCGTCGTCTTTCTGGGACTGGGGTACAAATTCGCCTCTACCTCCACCTAAGATGACATTAAAGTTTTTGCCTGTCTCTCCGTGTATCAACTGATGCGCTATATCCGGGCACTGAGCTGGGTTTAGACCGGCCTTTAACACGTCGGTGTCGCTTTCCCAGTCTCGTTGAGCCGTATGCGCGTACGTGCCTGTGAAACGTGTCTTACAGCGAATTATTTAATACAAAATTTATGAAATTACCAGCCGGAGATGCGTGCGTAATCCTAGTTGTAGTAACAATTCCGGTGGATTTTCCCTCCAGTTGAGACCACTTGGAGATGGAAGAGACGTGATTTCGTTCATCCTGCATGGCTGCGCAGTCGTCTAGAGGAACGGATGCCGTGACGCCAATGGTGGCCTCGTTAGCTTTTACCCCGCAGAGATAAGCCGTTGCCGAACAGGCCGAGTCGGCTACTTGACGATCCACACAATAGGTCTTAAAGGAAAAATTTAGCTAACTGTAGAAGTAAATCAGTAGTTAAATTACCTTAGACAGGCCTATATAAGGAAATTTTTCGAATGACAATTGGAGTTCTTCTCCTGTTCTATTCTTGCTTCTCCCCAAGTAGACTCTTGCCGCCATTAGCGTGGGTATTGACATTCCATCTCCGAGAAACAAGATGACGTTACGTGCTTTCCCTAAAAGTAAATGAATTATTTTTATTAGAATTATTTTTAAATATACAGAATGATTAAATAAAACATCCCTATATAAATATCGTTTATTTGGAAAAAAGACGTTGGAGGTTTAGTTTGTAACGCAATGTAACACCATTTTTGGTTTATTGTAAAATATTTAATTACGCATAGCAGGCTTACTTTCTCGATATACCTCTTTAGTGATAGCTAATAGGGCCATCTGCAGTTAAAAGCAAATCACAAATAAATACATTAATGACAATACAGTTAAGAGTGCAAAACGGAAGTGTTTTTAAGGTTCTTGCTGGGCTGTATATTCATTATTAAATAACGGTTCAAAGTACAGACCTTGTATATTTGTAGATAAACGACTTCTAATAATTTGTTTAACTAAACGAGTCTCCCACTTATCTTACATCGTAGTTAAGTACGTGATAATTAAAACTCAAGATACAATGTAATTATGTCGTTCTATTAGTTGAAAAAAATATTTATTAATATTTACAATCACTTCTTACATATCAGTCAGATTAAATATTAAGTTCATAATAATATAAATTAAAAAATATATAGGTGACAAAAAAAATTAACTCAATGTTTTACAGATGATGCAATATGCTACAAACGTGAGAAACCTGATAGAATTTTTTTTTATTAAAAAATTAAAGCTAAAAGTTTTTGCCGAACAGCAGTAGTGTCGCTGCTGGTCTTATTGCTTGTCATAATTCTTTAAACTTTCACTCAGTTGTGTGGTGGTTAGCATATTGTGGATCTTAATTATCCTACTGTTAGCCTACAATAATTTCAAAAACTGACTGAATATAACCTTGACATTTTTAATACTGTACAACAAGATTTTATTATTTTGGAAAATATTTGAAAGAATATTGACCAAAATATTTATACTGCACTGAAAATTCTGTTAGCTTTCCAAGATCGTTTGAAAATAATTTAGTCAGGTTTCAGTCTAGTAGTTGGCTTAGTCAATGAAAACATAACCGTAATCTATTTTCTAGCAATTTTTAAAAGATCATTAATTTTTTATACAATCCGTCATTAGATAAAGAGTTAACGACCATTTTATTTCTGATAGTGCAGCAAACTTGACATTTTGTAGAGAGCTATTTGAACTACTGAAAACAAATTACACCTTTGGATACTAGTCGCCGGTTCCTTTAGCACTTTCAAGATCTTAAAGAAATTTCCGCCAATTGATATGCAACTTGATACTTACATCTGTGCAACAGTATCATACTTCCACTTACACTTATCACAATCGTTTATGTGGCTTAAAACTAAAACTTATGTTTACCTCCTTAAACAAAAATATAAAAAAAAAACACAGCCGTGCTACTATAATGTAAATCTAAATTTTTCAGTGTCTTCAATGTGGCTTATCCCTAATTTAAAACTAATAAGCCCGCTCGACATTATTTTAGTCGCTTAATTGACATAAAAGATAAAATATCTAAAAATATAGACTGACCAATTGCCTTTCATGTTGTTTTTATAAGTATGTTTTACGGTAAGTCGGGACTGGAAGGTAGTGAGTAAATAGAGTAAATTTGAGCTCTGCGATTAAACCCAATAAGTTGAGAGTCACGCGCTAGAAATGGACCAAAGTGATAATACGTACATTGTGTAAAGTGTATCAAGTAACCTGCACAAACAGCATAAGAGGTGGGATTAACGGATAAGTAGTAATAAATTAAGTAAACACAGATCGTAGCTGCGGCTCTGATAAAAGCACGGCCATCGACGGGTCGAGCGGGACCGGTCTTTGCGCGGTGTTGCAAAGAGATTAGCGACAAATAAACAGGGCCGTATTGAGCACAATATTATAAAGCGTACCTTATATTAAACAGCAAAACGGACGAGTATTGACTATTTACCTAAACAACAAATCATGGGTGATAATAATTCAACATTGATGGATGAAGGGTAGGTAAACGAAGAAGGCAAAGGTATCTGAGAGATAAAAAAATAAAAAGATTGTCAAAAAATCTTATAAATGTATCGAGGATACCAAATACTAAACGGGGTGAAACAATGGAAAATGATCTAGAAGAGTTCAGAAAAGAACAAAAGCAGTTAAAAAATAAAAATTATGAAAAATAAAAATGTAAACTTAAAAATAATATAAAGATATGAAGAACGAAAATGAAGAAATACGAAAGGAATCTATCCTAAGGAATAACATGTATGTATGTATGTATTATGTATGTATGTATGTATGTATTATATATATATATATATATATATATATATATATATATATATATATATATATATATATATATATATATAAACAGCCTAATAATAACAGTCTAAGATAAACATAGGTAAAATTTTTGACTCCACAGAGACAAACAAGCAATGAAAATGATACGAATAAAGTTAATATGAAGAAAATACAAGTATAAAAACACATAAAAGTATAAACAATAGGTACAAGGAATACAAAAATATGAAAAAAGAACACAAGTTTAACTAAAAAATTTGAAAAATGCATATGGATGTAGTAGAGATAACGAAAACTAAAAAGAAAGGAAAGGAAAAGAACGGATTAAGAGGAAGATACATGCTAATATATAGAGGAGAAGATTCGGTCAGAGCAAATAAAGGTCGTAGGGTTCATTATAAATTAGAAAAATTTAAAATATGTAAAGTGGATAGGCACCACGGAGATAATATTAGTAGTAGAAAGAAATATGGAAGAAGAAACAACAACAATTATAATTTATGAGTCAGATAAGAACGAGATAATTAAAATAAAGGTTAAGTTTAAAAAAAATTAACTGAAATAAGTGGAAGATGTAAAAGAAAGACTGATAAAAGCAAATCTTAATGGACGGATGGGGACGATGAATGTCGAAATGAGTAAAATAATTGGAATACCTGAATAAGATGTTATAAATAATAACGGCTTAGAACTAATAGATTTTTGTGTAATTCACAACTTATAGCAAATACTTTTTTTCAACATAAAAATATCCATACATTATATCAAACAAATTAAAAGCAGGGGAGACAGGTCGGTAATATACTATATTATGTAATAATAAATAAAATTATAAGAGACCTAAAAGATACTAAGGTGAGAAGAGGTACTGAAATATACTCGGACCATTTCCTAGCAATGACAAAGGAAGACTAAGAAGTAACAAGGACAAAAACAAAATAAAATAATAATTGTAAAATGAAGATTAAAAAAAGAAATAATAAGAACATATAAACTACAAGAAAAAGAAATAGCAGCAATATACAAAGAGAAAATGAAGATTAAAGTTAATAAAATTAAAGAAAACATAAATAATAAAACACTAGAAACGGTATGGAGGGCAATGACTAATATAATAATAATATAAATAGCAAAAGAAACTTGCGAAACAAAAAAGTAAATTACACCTAAAAACAATCTAATTAGTAAAATAACAAAATAAAAAAATTACTTAAGTTAAAAAAACAGAAATATAAGATCTATATAAAACAATGAAAATAATAATAGTTATAGTAAATACAAAGAGCAACGGAAAAAAGTTAAAGAAATAGTAAAATCGAAAAGACAGTCTTGGAGAGATTTTGATGCCATGATGGAACAAGATAACAATTTTATAAAGAGTTAAAAACAATTATAAATGGAAAGCAGTACAAAAATACATACATAAATTCGAAAAACAGAAACTGTTGTTAACAATAGAGAAAGATATAATGAAACGCTGAAAGAACTATTTCGAAGAAATACTAAGTACAGATTAAGTAACTACATGAAATGATGAGGAAAGAGAGAATGTAGAAACTGAAGAAGAAATCAGTAAACACTAAGATATACAACTAGAAGAAGTACGAGATACGGTAAAAACGACAAAAAGAACAAATGCAGCCTATACAATATATATACAATCCAAAGAATGACAAGAAACAAATAGTTTTATTGACCAGATCGGACTGGGAACTAGGACACCTCAAAACTTCTTCAAAAATAGGATCCTCCTGCATCAATGCACTTTTGAACAGACTCAAATATTTGAAAGAATATTGACCAAAATATTTATACTGCACTGAAAATTCTGTTAGCTTTCCAAGATCGTTTGAAAATAATTTAGTCAGGTTTCAGTCTAGTAGTTGGCTTAGTCAATGAAAACATAACCGTAATCTATTTTCTAGCAATTTTAAAAGATCATTAATTTTTATACAATCCGTCATTAGATAAAGAGTTAACGACCATTTTATTTCTGATAGTGCAGCAAACTTGACATTTTGTAGAGAGCTATTTGAACTACTGAAAACAAATTACACCTTTGGATACTAGTCGCCGGTTTCTTTAGCACTTTCAAGATCTTAAAGAAATTTCCGCCAATTGATATGCAACTTGATACTTACATCTGTGCAACAGTATCATACTTCCACTTACACTTATCACAATCGTTTATGTGGCTTAAAACTAAAACTTATGTTTACCTCCTTAAACAAAAATATAAAAAAAAACACAGCCGTGCTACTATAATGTAAATCTAAATTTTTCAGTGTCTTCAATGTGGCTTATCCCTAATTTAAAACTAATAAGCCCGCTCGACATTATTTTAGTCGCTTAATTAACATAAAATATAAAATATCTAAAAATATAGACTGACCAATTGCCTTTCATGTTGTTTTTATAAGTATGTTTTACGGTAAGTCGGGACTGGAAGGTAGTGAGTAAATAGAGTATCTGCGATTAAACCCAATAAGTTGAGAGTCACGCGCTAGAAATGGACCAAAGTGGTAATACGTACATTGTGTAAAGTGTATCAAGTAACCTGCACAAACAGCATAAGAGGTGGGATTAACGGATAAGTAGTAATAAATTAAGTAAACACAGATCGTAGCTGCAGCTCCTATAAAAGCACGGCCATCGACGGGTCGAGCGGGACCGGTCTTTGCGCGGTGTTGCAAAGAGATTAGCGACAAATAAACAGGGCCGTATTGAGCACAATATTATAAAGCGTAGCTTATATTAAACAGCAAAACGGACGAGTATTGACTATTTACCTAAACAACAAATCATGGGTGATAATAATTCAACATTGATGGATGAAGGGTAGGTAAACAAAGAAGGCAAAGGTATCTGAGAGATAAAAAATAAAAAGATTGTCAAAAAATCCTATAAATGTATCGAGGATACCAAATACTAAACGGGGTGAACCAAATGGAAAATGATCTAGAAGAGTTCAGAAAAGAACAAAAGCAGTTAAAAAAATAAAAATTATGAAAAATAAAAATGTAAACTTAAAAAATAATATAAAGATATGAAGAACGAAAATGAAGAAATACGAAAGGAATCTATCCTAAGGAATAACATGTATGTATGTATGTATGTATGTATGTATGTATGTATGTATGTATGTATATATATATATATATATATATATATATATATATATATATATATATATATATATATATATATATATAAACAGCCTAATAATAACAGTCTAAGATAAACATAGGTAAAATTTTTTGACTCCACAGAGACAAACAAGCAATGAAAAATGATACGAATAAAGTTAATATGAAGAAAATACAAGTATAAAAACACATAAAAAGTATAAACAATAGGTACAAGGAATACAAAAAATATGAAAAAAGGAACACAAGTTTAACTAAAAAATTTGAAAAATGTATATGGATGTAGTAGAGTTAACGAAAACTAAAAAAGAAAGGAAAGGAAAAGACCGGATTAAGAGGAAAATACATGCTAATATATAAAGGAGTAGATTCGGTCAGAGCAAAGAAGGGTGGTAGGGTGCATTATAAATTAGAAAAATTTAAAATATGTAAAGTGGATAGGCACCACGGAGATAGTATTAGTAGTAGAAAGAAATATGGAAGGAGAAACAACAATAATTATAATTTATGAGTCAGATAAGAAAGAGACAATTAAAATATGGGTTAAGTTTAAAAAAAATTAACTGAAATAAGTAGAAGATGTAAAAGTAAGACTGATAATAATAGCAAACCTTAATGGATGTATGGGGAAGATAAATGCCGAAATGAGTAAAATAATTGGAATACCTGAATAAGATGTTATAAATAATAACGGTTTAAAACTAATAGATTTTTGTATAATTCACAACTTATACCAAATGCTTTTTTTCAACATAAAAATATCCAGCAATTATATCAAATAAATTAAAATCAGGGAAGACAGGTCGATAATACACTGTATTATGTAATAATAAATAAAATTATAAGAGACCTAAAACATACTAAGGTGAGAAGAGGTACTGAAATATACTCGGATCATTTCCTAGCAATGACAAAGGAAGACTAAGAAGTAACAAGGACAAAAACAAAATAAAATAATAATAGATAAAATGAAGATTAAAAAAAGAAATAATAAGAACATATAAACTACAAGAAGAAGAAATAGCAGCAATATACAAAGAGAAAATGAAGATTAAAGTTAATAAAATTAAAGAAAATATAAATAGTAAAACACCAGAAACATTATGGAGGGCAATGACTAATATAATAATAATATAAATAGTAAAAGAAACTTGAGGAACAAAAAGTAAACTACACCTAAAAAACAATCTAATTAGTAAAATAACAAAATAAAAAAATTACTTAAGTTAAAAAAACAGAAATATAAGATCTACTTAAACAACGAAAATAATAATAGTTATAGTAAATACAAAGAGCAACGGAAAAAAGTTAAAGCAATAGTAAAATCGAAAAGACAGTCTTAGAAAGATTTTGGTGCCAAGATGGAACAAGATTACAATTTTATAAAGAGTTAAAAACAATTATAAATGGAAAGCAGTACAAAAATACATATATAAATTCGAAAAACAGAAACTGTTGTTAACAATAGAGAAAGATATAATGAAACGCTGAAAGAACTATTTCGAAGAAATACTAAGTACAGAACTACATGAAATGATGAGGAAAGAGAGAATGTAGAAACTGAAGAAGAAATCAGTAAACACTAAGATATACAACTAGAAGAAGTACGAGATATGGTAAAAACGATAAAAAGAACAAATGCAGCCTATACAATATATATACAATAAAGTATGAAAGAACAAAATTATACCAATGGACTGGGAACTAGGAATAATACTACCTATATATAAAAAAAGGAGCCAATAGAGAATATTCAAACTATATAAGCATTACGATGCATAATATATAATTACGAAGTATAATGGCCAAAATATATGAAAGAATACTAGACAACAGACTAAAACCAGTAATAGAAAAACAACTAGATAAACCGCACAGCAGATTCAGTAAAGTAGAGAACCACAGCTGAGAGAATAAACAAACAGAAAATATATGTATTTATTGATATCGAAAAAGCATTTGATAGTATACCTAGGTAAAAAATACCAAAAATCTTACAAGGAAGAGAAATGGATAAGAACTAGATAAACAATCTACTAACAATATACAAAAAAACACAAGACATTTTGTTCGAATAGAAAACCTACAATCAAAAGATCTGTGACAAGTCCGGCGCTATTCAATATTGTACTAGATGACATAATAAAAAAATCAAAGAAAAGATAAGAAATATGTAAATGGGATATCAGAATGCGCGTTTGCTGATGACCTACTTATATATAAAATAATTAAAGAATTGCAATATAATTTAGAAATATGAACATAAGCCTTAAGGAAAAACTTTAAAAGTCAATATAGATAAAACATGAGTAAGTCATTCATAAAAAAAAAAGTAACTCACATGCATTTAAACCTTAGTGACTTTCTAGTGTTCGAGGAACAAATGATGGATAGTCTTGTATCTTATTTTGTTTCTACAGGTCAAATAACATACCTTTACAACATCTTATGCTTATTGAAATGTAAGTCAAAGTCATCAGCTATTAAACTCTATGGTCTAAAATCCATAAATCTTTATAATGAATTTGTCCAGTAAGTGAAGACACCACAACCTCTGAACAAACCTTTATTTTACTTAGAGATAAGTCCTATATATGTTCTGTGGCTATCGAATAGTCAATACACAGTTATTAGTTCAAAAGACCTTTTTATGTTGTGTTGCCCAACTGTTATTCTGCAATTTAATTTAAGTTTCTTAGCTTTAGACATACAGACTGGCAGATCTACATTATATAATATAAAATGTTAAAACTTATTAATTTTGCTTTTTTAATTTCCGAATAATGTCAGCAAAGATCTTTTGAATGGCAAGCAATTTCACTCCTATAATATAGTCAATATATAATGCTGTTCAAATAGTCTAAACGTCGGATTTCTCCAAAGTTATTGAGCGTTTTATTCAGCGACCTTCTACTATTTAATATAATTTTATTGATATCTGATATACATGCATTAAGAGACATTCTTTTTCTACAAGCAACTAAATAAATTTAAGAGTTTCCAATTACTACAAAAGACTTGACTTGACATTGTTTGGTATGTTATTAGAACAAACATTGTTTCATGCTTTTGGTAAACTACGAGTATTGCGATGCGCAAAAGAAAAATAGTAAGTGTCAATTAAGCTTACAAAATATCTTTCAACTCTTAAGAAATTTCGAATTACTTTATTTTCAATTTGATGAGTATAAAACCAGACGTTTGTAGCTTGGTTCAATTCTCTTAGAAATATATCACGGGTGGTTTTACTTTACCCCATAAGTGTATTTCTGCTTTCTGGTTGATAAGAACAGGATCACCAACTCGTGTATTAAGTGTGCAATTCAAGACTTATACAGGTGAAGATAATTTGAGATGAGTGTGAAATATATATAGTAAAGGTAAAGAGCTAGGATGTCCTGACCGCCAGTATTTACCATATTATTTTCATGATTGCAGTGTATTCAACATTTTATTTGGGAAGCGGGAGATATACAAATTTCAATTGCGTATTTTTTAAATGTCTGCTGTTTTGACTGATAATGGATACACAACTAATTTGATATATCCCCACAAAGCCAGGTGATCGAGATAATTCCGATTTTAGAATAGAAGACTCTTCAAATGGCAATAAATTAGAAGTTATTTGTCTCAGTTTAAGTAAAATATTGTAGAATAAGAACTAATAAACATGACCATATCTTTTAAGTGACCATAACATATCGTATAGAAACAAAGCACTGCTTTGAATCATATTTACAAGGTAAATGGTAAACAAGTTTTCAAAATATATAAACAAACAGTTCAAAACTAAAATAACAATAAAAAATCTAAATATTAAGATAGCTCATTCAAAATAAAGAAGATAATAGTGAAACAAAAAAAAAACGTAATAAAGAGTATGCTTTTACTATAAGAGAAAATAATAAATAATAAGATTCTAGTAATAACAGTACCAATAGTCAGTACTGCATAGTCGTCGTGCAGCAACTCTAGTGCAAAGCAATGTGAAGCAACTCGCCTTCGATAACCGGGTTATTAATAGATTGATTGCAAAAGTTTTGTCCGGCTTATTATAACTTTTTTAATCCTACCGAAGCCGAAGTAATAACTTCTTGAGCTGGCCCGGTTGTATGAACCCCTACCTAGAGTACTGGTGAAAACCGGTCAACGATCTTAAGAGCAGAGAATGATCTGGAGGACCATGATGTAGGGTAGCAGTAGCCATCAATACCGATTCAAGGTGAACACGATACATCTTGGAACAGCTTGCTATTGGATTTATGTATGCGATAACCACATACTGATTATATCGGATATGGTACTGCGATGGGAAGCCCACGAAAAACCGTCCTATTATCATCTATTTTGTTTATAGAAACCATTATGGTTGAAAATAAAACAAACCTAACTGTCAGTCTTCGGCAGCCCTTGAGTGGGCAGAGGGTGCTAAGAATCTTCGAATCATTAGATTAGCGACATGGAATCTGCGGAGTTTATATCAACCAGGAAAGTTGACAAATATTTGAATGAAATGCAACGACAAAATAGGCATATTTGGAATTAGTAATACCATGTAGCCTGGATCAGGCAAAATTACAACAGATGATGGTATAATTTACTTTTCTGGGAATAATAACTTCTCACATGGATACGGTGTATTAATTTCACTACACAAAGAAATAAACAAAGCAGTTAGTATTGTTTTACCCTTTTCTCCGACAGAGTGCTTGTGATACAACTCAAAACGAGTGTAGGAGAAATGAACATAATACATACATACATACATACATACATACATATATATATATATATATATATATATATATATATATATATATATATATATATATATATACCTACAGCAGACAAGAATGAGACACAGATAGAAGAATTTTAAAAAACAATTAAACAAAGTACTAAAAGCAATTAAGTGAAGCAGTGTAATTATGAGCATTTTAACGCCAGAGTGGATAAAGAAGAAGTGGAAGATGCATAGATAGATACGGGCTTGGAGAAAGAAACGACAAGGGTAACCGATTAATAAAATTCTACCAAAACAAGAACCTGATAATAGCAAATACCTTGTTTAAATTATCAAAAAAAAGGCATTACGCGTGGATATCGCCTCAAGACAGAAAAGATAAAATAATTGAAATTCAAATAAACTACATCTTAATAAAACAAAAATTTGGAAACGCTATAAAACTGCAAAGAAATATCCCGGTGTTGACATGGGGTCAGACCACAATCCAGTGGTAGCAAATATAAAAATTAATTAAAGCAGAAAAAGAGAAAATTTGATTTAACAAATTAAAAGAGGAAAGTAATAGAAGAGTTAAATAAAAATCGGAGATAGTTTAAAGCGATAAGACAAAACAAATAAAACTATAGAAAGAGTTGATAAAAAAATGAAAAAATTTTAAACAATCCATGAAAAAACAACAATCATATACAATAATAAAATAAAAAATTAATGGAATAACACAAAAAATTCTCAGTCTAACAGATGAACGTAGAGAAAGTCAGTCTAGAAATAGGTTAAGGTACAAAAAACTACAAAGGGTTATAAAAAACAAAATTAAAGAAGCAAAAGAAAAATAGTTATAAGAATAAATAAAAATTTAGGGAAATGACAAATACACAAAAAAGTAAACAAATAGATGTGCTAAATCATCTAATGGAAGACTAGTGATCAAACTCAAAGAATAAAAATATGTACGGAATACCATATATAAAAAACTATTTAATTATACCAGAAGAAGCAATATAGAAAAGATTAGGGTGGAAGACGGTCTTAAAAATGGAAAAGCAACAGGACCAGATAATATACCTGTAGAAATTATAAAATGCATAGAAGGAAAATGCTACATATCCTACTAGAATTATTTAACAAAATATATTGCATTGGAATTATCTCTAAAGAATGGCTAATTTCTAATTTTGTGACCATACCAAAAAAGCAAGTTTAAATAAGTGTGCTGATTACCGCATTATATTGTTAATAAGTCACTTTTTAAAGATCTTGAAGATTATACATAATAGAATATACCGAAAACTAGAAGTACGAATATCTGATAACCAGTTCGGATTCAGAAATGGACTAGTAACTAGAAAAGCCCTATTTGCTTTAAGTATGTTGCTACAACGATGTCCAAATGTAAATCAAGATGTACTTGCCTGTTTTATAAACTGTGCAAAAGAATTTGACAAAGTTCAACATAAAAAACTAATAGAACTGCTAAAAATCAAGAACATAGATAAATAAGACGTACGTGTCATAAAATATCTATATTGGGGAAAACATGCTGTGGTAAATGTTGAAAAGGAACTAACAGAGGAAATTGAAATTAAGGGAGGGATACGAAGTGATGTGTACTATCGCCTCTACTTTTTAATCTATATAGTGTAGCAATCGTTTGCAGAAGTCACAGCAATAGAAAAAAAGAAATTATGGTCAATGGAAAAGCTGTTCATAACATAAGATACCCATATACACCGTGCTACTTACAGATAATCCTGATTCACTACAACAATTATTAGTTAATATAAATAACTACTACAACAAATACGAATTAAAAATTAATTTGAAAGACACAAAAGTAATGGTAGTCACAAAAACACAAAACGTTAACATTAATAAAACAATTTCAGATACACAACTAGAACAAGTAAATGGATATAAGTACCCAAGGACATGGCTACAAAACAATATTGACCAAACTAAAAAGATACGTACTTGTATAAACATAGCTCCCCAAACGTTGTTAAAAATAAAAAACTGCTTGTGCTATCCCAATTTTACTCTACAATTGAGAATTAGAACACTGCGCTGCTATGTTTTCACAGTCCTACTATACGGTATGGAAAGTTGGATACTCAAGAAAAATTACATTAAAAAACTGGGAAGTTTTGAAATGTGGAGTTATAAAAATCTTAAAAATCAGGAAATTACAATATTTAGGACATGTACTGAGAGGAGAAAAAACGAAATAAAAATATTTAAGAAGAGAAAAGCGTTGAGAAAAGAAGAATAGTCTGGCCGAGAAATTTAAGAAAGTGATTCAACTGTAGCTATCTGGAACATTTTAGATTAGACGCAAATAAAGTCAAAACAGCTATAATGAGCTATAATGATATCCAAAGAAGAAGAAGAAGATAACTTTTTTAAATTTTTGACAGTGTTGCAATTTTTGTACCATCTGATTCGGATCATTTTGCTATGTGACTCATACCACTTTGGACAGAGCTAAAAAAGGTATTCGACTGCTGATCTAATTTTAACACAAATCAAACTCAAACATGTGTGCTTCAGAAGCTGTCCGAAAAGTTTACAAGGCTTATGGTGATGACATTGTCAATGTGTGCGCTAGTTCACAAAGCTTAAGGAAACATAGGATTTTCCATTAAGAGGGTACAAAATTTCAATTTAAATAAAACAAGTTGTTTATATCATTAAATTCGTTTTTTATTTGAAAGAGTATACAATTACATTATGTATGGAATATGATGTTGACCACATGACATCTATCCGAGAGGTCCAATTTTCGATTGCTCGACCTCATAAATCGGGCTCGATATCATTGATGGCATTGATTATGTTGACTTTTAAGGCATCAGTTATTTTCAGATTATTCGCATGGACCCGTGATTTAACGTAGCCTCACAAGAAAAAATCTAAAGGCGTTAAGTCACACGATCTCGATGGCTAGTTGACTCCGCCGAAACGCAGGATAACCATGCCGTCGAATTTGTCGTGCAGAAGATCCAATGTTGCATGCGCTGTGTGGTACGTAGCGCCGTCTTGTTGGAACCATATGTCGTTGAGATCCATATCTTCCAATTTAGACCAAAACATTGGTTATTATCAACCTGTACCTCTCGCCGGTGACAGTTATGGCGGTGCCAGCTTCATTTTGGAAGAAGTACGAGCCAATGACTCTGCCGGGACAAAATCCACACCAAACAGTGATTTTTCTGGATGCATTTGCAAATTTTGTGGATTATTATCCCCCCAAATGCAACAATTTTGCTTGTTGACAAGCCATTCATCCAAAACTGGGTCTCGTCGCTTAAGATAATTGTCCATCCGAAGTCGGGGACCACTTTTAACTGCTCCAGAACTCAGTCAGCGAATGCTCGACGCTGTCTATGGACGTTTACCCTCAGTTTTTGGAATAATTAAATTGTGTATGGGTGCAGGCCTAAGTCCCGACGCAAAATCACCAAGTTGAGATTTGCGAAAGTACAAGTTCTTAGACGCAACGAGTAATTGACTGCACATTCGCGTTTACTGCAGCAATGTTTTCTGCAGATCTTACGTTTCGAGGTACGGGTGTTACTTGATCGATAATTTGCCCAATATTAATTACTATAACCTGCAAATTTGACAGGTGTAGCTTTACTATCATGGTCGCTATACACTGTCAAACTTTTAGCGCCCTTATTGGAAAACCCTTTAGAAGAAAGCTTGTCAAATAAGAAGCGTTGTATACGATCACAGGAACTACAAGAGCCGTTAAAAATAAGCTGGATGCTGGCTGACCAGCTTGTCAGGTGATTAACAATTTCTAACAAATTCTTAAGATAACAGCTGGAAAATCGTAGATGTCCAGTCATCCATTGACATGACAAAGTAAGACCTCACAAATAAAGTGGTTGAAGGATGTCAATTGAGTAGTACTCAAGTATCCACTATACAGTCTAGGCCTAGCCCTGAGCAACTATCACCTGTATTACAGAATATTGAAGGAATGTAAAAAATGCTGACTTCCTTCTCTTTTCTAAACTTATCTAAGTTTATCAACGCAGCTTCTGTCTCTTACCCGAGAAGTGACAGGAACTTATCGAGGTCGATGAACGATACCTTAATTATTTATCTTGCCTTTTGTTTGAATTAGTGAAATAATAGAAGTATTACAATAGACCAGATAAACTTTTGTAATAACATTATTAATAGTAAGTGAGTAGGTCATCCGCCAGACATCTGATCCCAGAATGGGAAAGAATTAAAAAGGGCCATTAAAGTATTATTACCACTAAAATAATTTATTAAAAACTTAACAGCAACGCCTTGTACAGAAAATAAATTGAAATAGTAAAATCAAATATTTCGCAAAAGTTTACCTGCAGTTTAAATCGGAACAGTTAAGTGAAATAATTACTTGCATTATCTGAAGGTTAACTTTATTTGTCGAGCAGATTAAACTAAGAAGATTAATTGCTTATTTGTATGACCGTCTCTTCCTATCATTAGATTTATATCATCCAAATAAATGTTTTTGTTAACTTCAACTTATTTTGCATACAATGTGGTAGTGTGAGATAATTAAATTATCGTAACAATTAGTCTTGGAAATAACTTTCTTATGCAGTTAAACAATTAGGGTTTCACAAACAAACCGTAGTTTACTGTAGGTCAAATTAAAAGTTCTTATTAAACTAATGGAGTTTCCATGTTGATTAACTAATAGTTCTAGGAAAAAAAGTTAATTTTGAGAAGAAAACAAGTTTATATAACGTAGATTACAACTTCATAACCTTCTTCAATCCTTGAGACTTCTACAGTCAAATAAACATTGTTGTGCAATAGCAGAAAATGTACACTATTCTAACACAATTAAAGAACAGCGATAAAAAATTCATCGTGTAAAATAACGCCAACAACTTAATAAGCAGACAAAATCTTGGATATTCTTTCTTAACTTGGCCGTTTTATTTTTTTCTGTTTTTCTAAAATAAAACATCGGTTAAAAAGACTATGCGTTAACCTTATAGAAAAATATCAACCTGAAATACCACAGGTACTAGATACATTAATGTTGACAAACATTAAAGTATGATTCCAGTACTCAAAAATTTTGTTAACGTTATCTACAGGTGCACCGTAAATATTTCTGTAACATAAATTTAAAAATCTGGAAACAGAATTTTCAATACATTAAATATAAGTCTAAATACCAATTAGTAATAAAAAATATTTCAAAAGGCTGTTCGGTACAATCATGTCACTTGAAAAAATACTCTAGATATTATTAGAATATTATTAGAGTTAAACACCAATATCGACATTCTTAAATACATTTGGATAACTATAGTAGATACTTTTCTAGATAAATTACGTTTAAATCCCTCAAAGCATTTTAATTTTTTTATAGTTAGGTAAACTCTAATTTTGTCACAAATTTTTACTTTTATTTACCACTTTCCACTAATTTTACGAGCCCTAATGCATAAGTGTTTACTAATGAAATTTGTTCGATCTAAATAAATGTTTAAATAAAAAAATAATGTAATAAAAATAGTTTGTAATACACTATTACATGTATAGTAAACATTGCTAAACGTTTAAAAAAAATGAATCAACGTTCAAACTGATTTCTAGTCTGTAGTGATTGTATAATAAATCTATGAATAGATTACCCAGAAATATGTCACGTAAATGTACAAATGGCCCAGACAATTCCTGTTACATATATGACAAGTTCACAGCGAATACTTCCCGTATAAAAACAACTCAATACCTGTATTTTGAGTGGGGTGTTTGTGATCAAGACGAGAAATGGGCACCTCGTATTTGCTGTGTTTCATGTGCGCCAATGGCTTAGAGGTTCTCGTTCATCTATGCCTTTTGCTGTATCAATGATTTGGAGTAACAGCAGGATCATTTTAAGGATTGTTATTTTTGTGTCACCAAAATAGTAGGTTTCTCTGCAAAGAGAAAAAAATCAATTGTTTATCCTAGTTTACCTTCTGTTATGCGTCCTGTTGCACAAGGTTTTAGAACATAATGACAAATAAGAACAATCCCTGCAACGTCAATTAACCCCATACCATTTTACAACGACCTGATTAGAGACCTTAATCTATCCAAAAGTCAAGCTAAGCTGCTGGAATTCCGATTACAGCAGTAGAATGTACTGGACATAGAGACAAGGATTAGCAGGAAAGATGAAACTTAGCCATGTTAGCAGATTACTGTTGGTTAGCAGTGAGGAAAATACCAGCAGCATTTTACAAATGAAAGAGAGCCAAGAAGTCCATGCAGTAAGAGAAGTATACTGAAATAAGTGATTTACAAAATTTGCTAAAACTATACGTGATGGGAAATAACTAAAGACGTATCTAGATTCAGCATGCAATTCTCGATTAGAATCACTTACTTTCATCTAGGAACCAGAAAAAAGTTTAAAATTGTTCAGCTGCATAAAAAAAATATTTTGTATTAATAGGTTAAGAGGCCTCTGAAAACCAAATTTAAAAGGATAAAACAACTAAAATTTGCACAACAGCAGAAATATTGGATTGAAGAAGATTTGAGGTGATGTTAGAAAAAGTTATTTCGTGTTGCACAAGAAGCTTTTATCAATAATTGTTTAAAATCCGCTGTCGAATTTCTTTCTTGGATTATGGTATAAATCTGCGGGTCCGCTCATAGTGTAGGTTATTTGGAAATCATAGATGGAACAATACATGCTTTTACATATCATTATTGAAGAAGTGATTTACCTTACGACAAATTCTAGACGTTAAAATACATATTGCAAGGTTAAACAAACATTGGCCGACTACAACGACTTTGTTTTCTACACAAAGTGTCGTAAGTAACAAGTCGGGACCATTTGAAAACCAAGAAGAAAGTAAAACAACAGCCAGCAACAACAAAAGCAACTTACTAAAAAAATTTAGAATTTAAAAAGAAACATCAACAAAAAAAACTGGACTAGTTATTAAATAAAATGCCAAGAAGGATAAAGACTTACATACAACAAAAATAATACCACAAAATAATATTAAATTAAACATAACTGTATCTAGACGAATTACTTTGCGTTAAAGCAGTATTTAATTATTTTTTTCCGTGTTCTTGCAGGGTTAATATTGGTTTGTACAAAAAATAAGAACAGACAAAGAAGTTTTTATAAACTTTATTTTAGATTTTAATTTATTTCGAACAAATTTCACTATACTAGAGTATATTAACTCCAAGCCGTGCCAAGGTTTTGTAGTTTTTGCTTCGCTGTTTAGACGTTAGCACTGACGCTATCTAATTATATCTGCAAACTCACTTATGGGTAGAATAGGCCCGAATTGTAGCCCTCTACAAGTTGTACTTTATTGAACCAAATATAGCATTTAGTAAATTATATATGACTAAGTAATTCTATTTTATGCAACTAATTTTAAAGAGTGTCCAATATATGACACTAATTTTAAATTTAGCGCTAAAAATCGATAACCACGTGGTATAGCTCTGTCATATGATATATGTATTAAGCGATAGTTGGCGTTTATTTACAGACAATCAAGTGTTAAACAATCAACCCGATAATGGACTCATATCCAATCAACGAGAGGGTCAAATTCATCGAGTTTTACTATAAGAACAACAATAGTGTGACCGAGGTTTTGTGCAAATTCCGGACTCACTTCATCGGCAAATATGATAAACATTGTCCACTGGCCAAATCGACCGCTGTAAAGTGAGTATTGCTACCAAATGCAAAAATGCTCATTTTCATCAAAATTTAATTATTCATTCGTTCAATTTTTCAATAATAGCGTGATAACTGAGGAATCAATAATACGCGTCCAAACATTTTATGAATCAGAAGACAAAATGAAACCTAGCACTTCGTTCGTCTGTTGAAAATCAGCAAGAGCAGTCTGCACACCATCCTTATCGAATTTTTTTTTATTATTAATTATAATTTATATATATACAATAATTATTATCATGCATACAAAATCCAAATTTAGTAGAAATTTGTCAACTGTCAACATCGATATCAGATTCGACTTTGCAAACCTTGCCTTAGAGATGATCCGATCGCAAGAATTGTATATAATGAAGATCCACTTCAACCGTCGCAAGTATCCGTTTTGGGGTCTCAAAACCCACATGTGTCATTGGACGTCACCCACACCTCAGAAAGTGTTCACCGTTTGGTGCGCTATCAGTTAGAGCGTCATCATTGGATCAGTATTTGTGGATCAAGCTATTGATTCTAATGTCTATCAGACCAACATCTTGGATAAACTCCTTCCTTCGGCTAATCGAAAAGGTGTTATTAAAAATCATTGGTTCCAACAAGATTGTGCCAGTCCTCATGGGACTCAACAAGTATTCGCAAAACTCAGAGAAGCCTTTGGACAAAGATTGATCGCATTAGATCCGAGAAAGCACACCGGAGGTAGAATGAATTGGCCTGATTTCAGTGTCAATGACTTCTGGTTGTGGGAATATTTGAAAGACAAAATCTGTGAAACACCGGTTAGCAATACAAGATCTCAACTGTCATTCAATCGATTCCCGACGACATGAGACAACGATCTGTAAAGGCCTTTCAAGCTCGACTTTAACATCTCATTGTCAGTAATGGCAAGCATTTCATTAATCTTTGTAATTAAACGCCAATTATAACTGATATCAATATATAACATTTTATTTGTTTATATAATCTAATCATTCTGTAAAATAAAATTTATAATTAGTGCCACATATTGGAAACTCTTTAAAACTTTACTAAAGCTCGTTTATTTTGAATCAAAAGTTGCAGCTAATTTTTTTAATTTTACAGGGTCCGGCAGTATGATCTCCTTTTGAATTGAACGTCGTGCACAATGGACATCCTCAATCAGCACAGGGCATGCCATTTTAGCGTAGACATTTTGGCGTAGTAATTGTGACTTTGTGGTTGTGGCCGAGCGGCTATTTTTTAGGCATTTTAGAGTAAGTCGTCATGGAAAAGTTCCGACGAAGAAAACCATAGTGTTATGGGTGCACAATTTCTGAATGTCTGGTTTAGCATTAAACCGGAAATCACCTCGTATAACTCGTAGCGTTCAGATACCCCAGAAAATCATAAGTAAGATAGATTGTTGTCACATCACTACAACGTTCCGTTTGGGAACATTTGACTCAAGCGTGCCGAGAATTCTATATTGCGATCTTATATTCCGTCTATACAAACTGACGGCGGTTTAGGAACTTAAAAAATGTGACTCGTGCTTCCGCTAGGTTGCTTGGGAGGACATGTTAACAAATGCATTTTTATTTATTGGGCTTCACAAAATCCTCGACTACTTTATAAGCGACTTCTCCACAGTCGGTGTGTAACTGTGTGGTGGGTTACATCTACTGGATATGTTGCAATGTTACGTAATTTTTTGGAGCCAACGAAAATGGAAATGTACCAATATGGTTCCAACAAGATGGTCCCACAGCACACACGCGGCAATAAAATGTATGAAAAGTTCTAGAACAAATGTTTTCCGGTCGTTTCATCTCATTACGTGGTGATCTGTACCTTTCAATTTATTTTTGTGATAACATCTCAAAACTGCAGTCTTTCAACGCGGGCCACAGACTATTGAGGAATTAAAGAAGTTTATTCTCAACCCGATCAGTAAAAATAACGCGGCAGACAATGTGGGACACGGCAGACAATGTGGGACAAACATTTGGATAATATAATTTTCAAATGGTTCATGACTAAATGGCAAGCATTGTTCTGTATGATGGTATAGAAAAATATTCAGCAGAATCTATGTTGTTTCTACTATTGCTGTTTTGAAAAATTCTTTTTCCTTTACTATATAAAACTAAAAAAATGTAAATTAATGGTTTCATTAACATTTTTTTAGAAAATATTTTCAATCGGACTTAAGATTACCGCTGGTAAACATTGATCAAATTGATTGAATATTTATATTCACATATGTCAAATAAAAAACTCGCTAAGTTGTCTCACAACAAAGTTACTAAATCTTCTTCTTCTTCTTATGGTCCTTCTCCTTCACGGAGGTTGGTTATCATCATTCTTATACGGATTTTGTCGACGGCCGATCGAAATAGTTCAATGCTGCTGCAATTTTCTCTGTGAGATTTTTTAGCCAAGACATTTTACGCCTACCAACATTTCTTTTGCCCTTTATCTTCCCTTGCATGATGAGTTGGAGCAGTGCGTATTTGGGATTTCTCATTACATGGCCTAAGTACTCTACTTTCCTCTTTTTTATTGTATTTATTATTTCACATTCTTTGTTTATCCTTGTCAAAACTTCTCTGTTAGTTATTCTTTCAATCCAGGCTATACGCAACATTCTGCGGTAACACCACATTTCAAAGGGTTGTATTTTGTTTGTTTGCTTTTTCTTAAGTGTCCAAGCTTCTACGCCATAGAGCATGATATTAAATACATAACAGCGAAGCATTCGTATTCTGAGCCCAATGTTTATGTTTCGGTTGCAAAGTACTTTCTTTAATTTTGCAAAGCAGGGTCTAGCTATTTCTATACGAGTTCTTATCTCCGTTGTTTGATCAGCTGTTTGTTCTATCCACGTCCCGAGGTATTTGTATTTCCTTACCCGTTCTATATATATGTTTGCAACTCTTAAGTTTCCTTGAATGTGTGGAGTTTTTGTAACTACCATCTATTTGGTTTTCTTAAAATTTATTTTTAAGCCGTAGTGGTTACAGCGATCATTTACTTTTTCAAGCAGATGTTGTATGTCAGTAAGGTTGCTTGCTAAGAGGATTGTGTCATCTGCATATCTCATGTTGTTAACTATTTCTCCATTTATAATAATTCCCGCAGATTCCTCATCTAAGGCTTCTCTAAAGATGGCTTCGCTGTAGATGTTAAACAGAAGTGGAGATAGGATGCATCCCTGTCTCACTTCACGGCGTATCTCAATTTCCTCGGTTATTTCTGTTCCAACTTTTATGTTAAGCACTCTGTCCCCAATATAGGTTACTAATTATCCTCACATCTCTCCTATCTATGCCTTTCTTAAGTAAAAGTTCTTGTAGTTTACCATGTTTCACTTTATCAAACGCCTTTTCGAAATCGATGAAGCAGGTAAACACATCTTGGTTCATATCCATGCATCGCTGGTATAGCACATTAACCCCAAAGAGAGCTTCACGCGTTCCGAGACCTGCGCGGAAACCAAACTGGGAGTTACTTATTCCTTCTTCCAATGTTTTGTAAATTCTTTTATGAATTATTTTCAAGAATAGTTTTAAAATATATACCCAGCGGGGTTGCTAGATCCCCAACTGGGCGCCTCCCCGGGTGGCGGATAGGGGAATGCCCACCAGATATGTTGGGTACCGAAATAAAATACCGGGCGGACCAAAACTAGCATAGGTGACACAGGTGGCAACTTCCAAATAATGGATTTAATGGCTCCTAGATAACCATGAGGGGAACCAGGGATGGTGATAACCGATCGGCTGCCGGTATAAGTGGTCACACTCTTGCATGGTCAACAGCTTCGGGTGGAAGAACCAGCAGAGATAGGGCACTCTTTTGCCCTCAGGTTGAAAAAACAGACCTTAAAGACGGAGGAACCAAATTGGTGGTCAACGGCGTAAGAATGCAAAAGGCAAGTGGAAACCACTGCATTAAAGATCTAAAAAGATATCCTTAGTAAAATTATCATCATTATCATTATCAATATGACAACGTTCAGTTACTAAATCTGTATTATTTTTTATATTGTCACCTATAATAATCTATAAATTCTTCTCTGGTGGATTTTATTGCGATGGACTAAAAATTAAGATTTGTTAAATATTTTTTTGGTAAATGTTAGTTTATTGAACTAAATGTTCTAATTTTTGTGCGCTATTGCTATACATTATATTCTATTAAAAAATGTGAAAGTTAATAAATTTTTTGATAAATTTTTAATGATTTTATGGCAAATTCAGTGCCCTTTTTACTTTATTTGGTAAACGCGTATAGTTCGAAATTCATTCCTTAGAAAATTTGTTCTAATGAACGAAATATTTGTAACTTTTTACTATAAATTATTGTTAATAAAACTTTTAGTGATATTTATTCCAATGATCTAAGCAAGAACGCTAATAGAATATGTTTGGTTCATTATATTTATATCAAATTTCGTTTCTAAAAATTATTTTTATAAATCTTTATTTTTCTCTTCTATTCTATTATATTACTGATAAATATATCTGTACTACATTAAATCTGCTAAATTCTACTCTAGTGAAGAAAATTATAGCTAAAAAATATTTTACAAACATAATCCACTTAAATATTTCTTTATTTGAAGATTTCTTCAAAACTTTTGAAGAAATGTCTCTTAAGTAATGAAAGTAATCCTATTCAATTTTAGTTTATGCTAAACTGTATATTAGGATGTATCGAATTAAGGCGTTTAAGAGCATTTAATTCAGAGTATGGCGTCGAGTATCGACGCGAGTACCGATCACATGCCTCAATCACACATTATGTTTTAAGTAAATTTAAAAGAGTGAAAGAAAATTTAAAATAATTACAGAAAGGGCCACATTATACAATTATACATTCACGACAATAAAAAAGAAGTCAGGTAATTGATAAGAAAACACTAATTGATTAATATAACTATAACATTTTGTGAGGATATGCTGTAGCGTAAAAGCCAAGCAAAGCGTTTATCTTTCTTAGAGAGATGGACCCGGACTGATAGGCGAGTGCAATTATAAGTACAATGGAGGGACAAAGCATCGTAATAAGTTATCAAACAACATAAGTGGTTAACACGATGAGCCAACGGATGGGGAAGAAAGGAAGAGAGGAACAAAAGGGGAGAACAATGACGTAGAAGCAAAAATTTTGGCCAAAAACAGAAGGACATGCAGATCGCTACCAAAACAGTAGCAAAAGAAATAGGACAAATTAGATAAAGTCTCTAAAGAATTGTTGCAACAACTAACACTCAATATAAACCAAATAAAACTAAATTAGGTTTACAACAATAAGAAACTAAGAGAAGTCGAGAAAGAAAATGATAAATTAAAAAATAAAAATATTATTATAAAAAGAGATTAAAAAAGCTACATGAAAATAACATGAGATTGGAACGGATTGAAAAGGAAAAGAGGCGAAACAATATAGTAGTACAAAGTATAATGGTGCACTCCAGTAACCCAGTGGAAATAAAAAAGAAATGCAGAAATTAATTAGTGGAATAACATAAATACATAAATAACAAATGGTACCGCAGATGTGCTTAATCCAATTGGAAAGTTTTGAAGTTAATATAGAAGTAATGAGGAACAAAGTGGAAATAAGATATACATTAATAACGATTTAACGAAACAAGAAGCGAAAACCAGGAAGAAATGTTAAAAGCGGTTACCAGAAGTTGATTATTGATGGAAGGAATGGAGATGGAATAAATCAGAAAGCGCGTTCGAATAAATGGAACATAAAGCGCCAAAAACTGTTAATTATCCAACTACAATTATACGACTACAAGGACCGAATACAATCTGACGAACAAATCAACGAAGATGGATGCGAAAATAGATTTAATAATAGAGAAAACAGTAATACGAAAGATCAGAATATAAATAAGAAAATGAATATAAATAAAAATGACGTCACCTGGAAAGTAGCTACGTGGAGTATCAGAAGTTTAGCAGGAAAAGAGAAAGTATTATAAGAGGAATTTGAAAAAACAGACTTGGATATCTTAGAAATAAGAAAACTAAAAAGAAAGAAAAGGGGGAAATTGAACTAGAAGGGCATGTTCTGATGTACAACGGAATTGATAAGTTCTACCGAGCAAGGAAAGGGAGGGCTGTATAATCAAAAAGAGGAACTAAGTACATAAACAAATAGACTTCAATCTCTGAAAAAATCTTAAAGATAGAAATGGAAATGGACAGTCAAACAAAAACAACATTAGCAGTGGTTTACGGACCCAATGAGGATAAAATGATAAAAAAGAAAGACGACTTTTCGAATCAATTAGCAGAAACAATAGAAGAAGTTAGTGAAAGACTAACAACCATAAGAAACATCAATGCACGAGTAGGCAAGATGAATGGGAAATTGAAAGAAGCTGTAGAAAAACATGACAAAAATACCAAAAACAATAATGGTATAAGATTGGTTTTTATATACTTAACAATCTCATAGTAACAAATACCTTCTACGCGTATACAGATATACACAAGTATACAAAAGAAGTAGTGAGCAGAAATGAAAAAATAAATAACAGACTACGTAATAATAAACAGAAGATTTAGAAATGGAATAAAGGACACAAGGGCGAAAAGGGGAGCAGAAATATATTCTAATCACTACTTAATGTTGTCAAAACTAATAATCAAAATAGAAAGTCACGGGGAACTACAAGAGAAGGGAAAGCAGAAAAAGAAAGTCAAAGAAAAAAACTGGGAGAAGCAGAGACGGCAAAAACATATAACGTGAAAACGAAAATGAGCAAAATCAAAATCAAAAAACATGAACGACTCATCAACTGAAGTAATATGCATCAATGCATCAAAAAGCAACAGCAAAACAAGTATGTGAAACTACCAAAATTATAGAGCACAAAAAAAACGAGTTGGTGGAGCGAAGAAACAAAAATAAAAATAATATTTGGGAAACAGAACAGAAGAAAACTAAGATTGGTACAAAGAACAGAGGTCCAAAGTCAAGGAAATGGTTAAACAAGCGAAACAAAAAACAGAAAGAATTTGGCGAAAAAATAAATCGGTACTGTCTCGGAAATCAAAAACTATTTTATAGAGCTAAGTATGTAGGTTATTAACGTAAATCAATTTTCGGAATGCTTTTGCAAAATGTTCTGTTATTAAATAAAATCCTGCACCTCGTTTGGATAAGTTCTTTTTTTAGTAAAGTTTTAACTTTAAGGGAAGTGAAGGATTTTAGAAATAGGACAAATCTTTTACAATTTTTTGTAATTTAAATCCTTCTACACGCATTGTTTCGGTAGAGTATAGTATACTGTAAATTTTTCACTTGGAGTTTTTGCCCATCCACTGGTAGCTGTTTGTAGAAACCAGATTGTATGTGGTGATTGTGTTAATTTCTATTTTGCTTTATATTTCAACAGATAATAAATAGTATAGCTTTTTTAATATAAACTTTTTCACCTATAGGAAAAATTATGGACATGCGATCAGATATAAGATTCAGGCGTGATATAATAGCAAACAGACATGTGTTGACAGCAAATTTCTGTCTTTATTCTTAGCAAGATCAAAATGCCACCAAAAATGTTTTCCATTGTAGCTTCCTGCTGCAATAAACTTGTTACATAAAAAAAGTAATTATAAAGCTATTTAATATTATACTTTAAACAATAACAGTAGTAGCTATCTTAAATACAAATCAGTATGTTAGTAACAAAATAATTAATTTTATATCGATATTATCATATCAAGCCTTCTCACTTTTAGGTAAATTTTAGTAGCAGTTAATTTATTATATTTTTTATTTATGAATATAGTGGTTCCAGTACTGGACGCCACTGTAACATATTTACAAACATTTTCGCCTTACCATCACTCACTTCTTGAATACATTAATAACAAAGCAGTTAACCTTCACCTTCAGTGTCTTAAAACACATTCTGGGAATGTCAAGATTTGTTTTATGAACAAAACATTTTAGCTAACGTTTTCTTTTTAGATTCCCTGTTTTATAATTAGAAAAACATTTAAACGCACGTTCTAAGTCGCCATCCTTAAAGAATTATAAATTTGGTAATTTGTAAATTTTTTACAATTTACCAGTGGTTAGCCATTTTAATCTGGTGCTCTTAGTCGCATTTTCTGCACTAGAAGTAATATAATTAAAACAAATGTATTTCTAGTAATATAAAGAACGCCACAGAGAGATAGTTATATCTTTATAATAAAAAATCAATCAAAATGTTTGTTTTAATCAGAAATTTAAAAATTACTTGTTGGTTAAATATACACCAAACATTTTTACTCTAAAAATATATAGAATATATTTACTGATTAATAAAATTAAAGTATAGCTTATACGTAATTAACATTATCGTAAAAAGAATTTAGAGAATAAATACAATTTGAAACATTTTGTTGCGCAATCTTCAAAGTAAAGCCAGAATCCATCTACAGATTTAGTTTTACCCCAAAAAAATGTTGTTGAGAAGCTTTATTATAGTGCATTTCCAAAACTATCTGCTGTTGTAGCTTCATTGCCATATAAAGCGTGCCAACTCATTTCTTATTACAATGAAAATTTAGAGAGTTGATAAAAACTTCTCTATAACTGTACAAAAGCAGCTTTGCTTTGCTTACATATCTCCAGCATGGAGGACTAAAATTATATTTATTTTAAATATAAGAAAAATGCTACCCGACCAAAATCCTATAAATCGATAAGTTAAAGTTGTCAAAAATGGTGAATGATTATATAAGACGAACTATACTTAAAAATAATGCGTTTCACTATAGCCAGATCTACATAAAACGCACCATATCAGCTATCTATTTAAATAAAGAGATTTCAATAACACTTTTTACAAAGCAATGAAATATACCCTTGTAAGAAGAGATGCAAATTAAACCATATGCACATGAATAAGAAATTATGCCTTGCAAAGAATGAAGATAATTTGAAAAAACATTTGTAATGTAGTACGGGGTAGATTAAAAATGAGAAAAATTTAAGGAGAGAAGTAGCTGTAAGATTGGAAATTTAATAAAACCACCGCTGCAACTTCTTCCAGTAAGCAAAAATTAAGAAACAACATAGAAAAAACAAAAACGCAAAATATAAAGTCTAGCTATCCTTCTAGATATTAAGGTTGCGTAAAGTAGTTATATAAAAAATATCTAAAAAAGTTACCAGAGAATTGATGTTCCTTTTTTATTGGATTAATGCAAATTTACAATCTACTTAATAAAGTAATAAGTAAATGGGTTGAAAGAAGTTCACTTGAGTCAGGGGCCATCCATTGACGGCTCTCTAGATTTACCTAGCTAGGTCTTTTGGCCATGTTCTGTTAAGTCTTCTATTTTCCATTGATTGTCTGAACAGTTCACTGATTAGCTCGTTGCTGTGGGTTATGCTTCGATTTTTATGTTTATCAGAGTAAGCACTGATGACGTCGTATATAAACGGTATTTTGAGGTCGTCGTGTGTGATGTTGTTGGAGATTGAAAGGTTTGTAAAATTTTTGTATTAGACGGTTTGCTGCAGCCCCATAATTCGACACCATATGTCCAAATAGGCCTAAATGGATTTGGTATATGAGGAGTTTGTTCTGTTTGTTATCTGAGATCTAGATTTAGTACCAAGACATGTTCTCACTTTTAAATCTAATTGACGTCTTTTGGCCTTAATGTGTGTTCTCCAAGTTTAGTTGCGTCAAGATGAAGGCGGCGATTTAACTTCCTTTGACAGGAATGGGAGTGTTATTGAAGGTAAGGAGGACATTTGTCTTTCGTGTTGTGAACGTGACTTGACACGACTTATCAACGTTTAGATTAATTTTCCAGTGCAATGCAAATTTGGAGTTGATCAATTAAGCATGATTTGCAGAAGCTCGTATCGGATCGAGATCTGTAGAAAGGATGCTGTATCATCAGCGAACGTTGCTAGTAGTGTATCCTCGCTGGCTGGTATATCAGCGGTAAACAGTAAGTACAAGAAAGGTCCCAGAACATTTTTTCCAGAGTTGATAGTCTGGTAGTCAGATAATGAGTCTTCGAATTTAACTTGGAAGTAACGGTTGGACATGTATGACTTAAGGATGAGGAACAATTGATTTGGTAAGTGTTTAAGTTTGAAAATAATGCTTTTGACACCCTGTCAAACGCCTGTTTTATGTCTAAAAATGCTGATGTACAAATTTTTCTTTATCTAAGCTTTATGATTTTATTAACAATTCTATGGCACTGTTGGATAGTATAGTGATTGAGTCTGAAGCCAATTGGTGGTTAGATTAAGGCATCTATATGGTTACGTTTGCAATTCTGGCGAGGATACGTTTTTCGAAAATTTTGGACATTACAGGAAGGAGGCTTATTGGCCTATAGGAAGTGGCATCAGTTGGAGGTTTTCCTGGCTTCAGTATCATGATTATTATTGCATACTTCCATAGTATCGGATAGTAGCACAGGCGTAGTATGCTGTTATATATGGTTGTGAGTAATACAATAGCTTTTCTAGGCAGTTTTCAGTACTTCACCTGTAATGAGATCATATCCAGGAGCTTTATGAGGATTTAAGACTTTTTGGATTGACTTCTGCAGGTGAAATAGGCTTGTGGAAGAGACATCTGACAAGGCGTTTAAGAATGTTTGTATTTCGACATCATCTTCATCATCGTTGAGGATATCAGGAGCGGAAAATACACTAGCAAGGTGTTCTGCGAATCTGTTGGATTTTTCAATATTCGTCCGCGCCCAGCTCCCATCAGCTTTTCTAGAGGTGGAATAGATACTATGGGTTTTTGAATTTCTTTGTCGCGTTCCACAGGGAGTGATCATCAGTAGATAGATTGACGATGTAGTGTTCAAGGATTCGTTTTTGCTTCTTAGCATTGTGGAGATTGTGCGTTATTCGATTAAATAAGTTTTGTCAGGTAGATTCCTAGTAGTCTGCCACCTGCGCCGAGCTCTGCGCTTTGCGATGACCAATTCTCTAATATGAAGCGGAATGTTCTGATTGTTGCGGGTGAGACCATGGGGTTCTGGGGTAGAGGTCCAGGAAGCGCTTTGTATTAACGTAGTTAGGTACTACACAGCTTCATATATGTCCTTCTTATCTTTTAAGCGGATATTTAGTGATATATTATAGTTCTAATCAGTCTTTTTGGAAGACAGTCTCTGTTGTGGCTTTTTCCATATAATACTGGTGCTTAGAGTTATTATTACAGGACGGGGATTTTATTTCGATCGGTCGGCCAATAAGTTGGCTCTCCAGTCGACAAATAGTTGAAATTATTTAGTTCTAAAACTCTCAATAATGTTCTGCCTTTAGGAGTAATCAGCCTAGATCCCCAGCCTGTATTTTTAGCATTCCAGTCTCCGGCAACTAAAACTCGAAGTATACATCGCATGTTATAGAATAACGTGGTGGACAATATATTGAAGCAATTGTAATAGGTCGGGGGAAAGTATCTACTTTTATGATGGCACTTTGAATTTTGTGTGTTATGTATGGTTGGAGTACGTGATGTTTTATTGAAGATCTGATTATAATTGCAGACCCTGCGTGAGCCGCATCATCAGGATGGTTAGCATAGTAAATGGAATAGTATGATATTTTAAGAGTTGTCCTTGGTATTGAATGACTTTCAGCGATTAGGAGGATATCAATTTTATTTATGTTTAGAAATAGCTTAAGTTCCTGAATATGGTTTGATAAGCCATTTGCGTTCCATTCTGCAATTCTAAGTGCAGGGGCCATTATTGAGTTAATTTATTGATAACTGTTGTCAGAATCATACTGTTCTGGTTGAGTAATTGATTGAACATATTCTTAAAATAATTAAAGAATATAGTAAATTTGCTAGTTAGGTCTGTTTCGGTGTTGTTAGATGGGATGTTAGGTTGTACTGCGGTCATTTGGGCATAAGTAGGGGTTGGAGCTGTTGGATGTAGTGGAGTATTAGTTGTAATATTTTGTGACAAAGGACTGGGCCTGGTTGGTCTTAGATGATGGTTTCTGTTTATTAAGTCTTGATAGACTTTACAGCCTTTGTAATTCGCTGGATGATTTTTACTTTCCTTATCCTATAATAAGGAAAGTAATGTAATCGGCGGAAATTTGACCTACCCAGTTTTTCACATTTCTGGACGAATTATAGCCGCAGGACACCAAAAAAGTTGGTTTGGGCCATTGGTTCGTGTGTGTGTGTGTGTGTGTGTGTCGGTCTGTCAGTAAACAGGATATCTCGAGAACCGAAGAGCTAGAGACTTGAAATTTGTTATGTAAGTTACTTGTAGGTAGCTTTTGGTAAAAATAAAAATGATTTGTTATCATGAGATAAACATGAATTTAAAATAAAAGTTAATAAAATAAGAATTCGAAAAAAATTGAAGCTTAGGATTTTTAATATACAGGGTGTTCATAAAATGTTTTGGGAAATTTATATTACCGGATAGATCAGACCGAGACGAACAAAAAATTATAATGAAATTTTTTGATCAGAGGTCAAATAAATAAGTTATAGCCGATTAAAAAATTAATTAAACAGACCAATCACAGCACGCTCGGAGAGCTACCGGGCTGACTGCGGGAGGACGGGGGGGAGCGCTTGGCCGCTAGGAGGGAGCACGCAGGCGATAACAGGGAAGGCCGTGCGGTCGAGCTCGCACGGTTACCTTCAGTGACGTAGCAAAATTTTAAGTACGAGTCAATTATTGTCTTGTACTGTTTATTTTAATCAGCATTCGAGTGTTGGACTCGCGCCTCGTCCTTTTTTAAATTAACAAGTTCCGGGACGAGAGCAGCGCAGGGCCGAGACGATGGACCCGGTATAATATATAATAATAGGATAATGAAAGTCGTGTGATGTTCACACCAGATTTTTCTGACATAGAGCACATGTTGCTGGTGTATTTTTAGATTTGCTGCAACTAGAGGTGTTATGTGGTCCTCCGCATTTAACACACTTAAACGGTTTCCTACAATAGGTTTTCGTGTGTCCATATTCTTGGCATCTTGTGCATTGTACGATCCCACCTTTATTTCTTAGCGCTTCTACTCGAATTTTAGAATGATACAGAAATTCTAATTTAAAGATGTTTTTATTATTGTTTTGTGGCTCGAGGTCTACAAAAAATAGAGGTAAGGGCTCTTTAGTAACCCGATGCCTGACATTTGTAATATTACGAACTTTGTGTTCTTTTTTCTCGAGTTCTTGTGTAATTTCTGGTAGGGGAATAGAAGGGTGGATGCCTTTTATGACTACACGGTATGCTCTATCTTGTTTTAACTAATATGAATGGTGCACAATTTCGTCTTCACGAACGTGACGAATGAGTTTTCTATAGGTTTCAGGAGTGTTGGGGTTTATTTTAACAGTATTGCTTGCCAACGTTTTGGTAGTGTAAGTTTCTTCTTCAACTACTTGTGCTAAGTTATCGATCATGTCTTTGTAATTTGAGACACCGTATATAAAGATTGGTGGAGGTTTCGGTTCTCTTTTTGGAGGAATTGAAGTATTAGACGTGTTGTTATTGCTTTCAGAGAGAAGTGAGAACTGATTATCAGTTTCTGTTTGGGCATCAATTTCAGAAGAATTTTGTCGTTTAGCTCTTTTTCTTTTGGTTACTATTTGCCAGGCGCGTTTGGTTTGATTTTGTGTTTCATTGTAGTTCATTGTTTCATCATCACATGCTAAGTTATCTTCTGTGGTTTTATAGTTTATATTGCTGCTAACAGAATTATCATAATTTGCACTAATCTGCTGTGCTGATAGTACAGGTGGAAATTGATTATAAGTTGGTGTGAATGAAGATGCTATTTGACTTGGCTGTTGATTGAATCCTAGTAAAGGTGCTTGATTCGCTGGGGATCGGTTGGGGTACATTAGTGGCATTTGTGCATTTACAAACGATTGTCCTGGTATGTTTGATAGCTGCACAATAGGCTGATTATAGTAATTACCATTTTGTCCGAATCCATTATTGGCTTGAGTGTTAAATTGTGGGGTCCCAGGTCCTGCGTTACTCGTGGAAGGGAACATGTTCCCGATCCCGAGTGTTTATCGTTCGCATGCAGTGTAATAGGATTCTTAATAATGCGCACTTTTAAATATTATGAAAACGTTTAAAATATACACGAGTTTTCGAAATTAAATTAATAAATATATAATTTGCCTGACCTTAAGCAATGATGGCTCCGCCGTTGTGATAACTCAGGTATAGCTCGGCACGCACGTTCGGTCTGCTTGAAGGCACTAGCAAGAATCATTGGGAATTGATGTGAAAACTAACGGAGATTAATTAAATAATACCAACTCAAAATGTTATATGTCGTGAGAACAATTTTTACCTGCAGATCAATAGTATAGGAGATTAAATTGAAATTAGTACCAGAAGTAAAGATTTTCCAATCTACAGAAGTTTACCTATTTTATGTATTCTCTCTTAATCTAGCAGTTGAAAGAGTTAGGAAATACTACTTACAGACAAAACCAATTTGATTGAACCGTCATGAAAAATATTCCTTGTTTAAAAAACGACGCTGGTTTTAAATTCATATTTTTTAACTAAACAATTAAAAGAAATCAAAAATAGAAGCATCTGTTAGATGGATCTAGGTTTTTTGTATATATTGGAAGTGAGATCTTTAAATTTAAATATTACAGCAGGATTTTGCAAGCAATAAAAATGTGCGTCAACAAGGAATACATCGAATATTGCTACCATGTAAGATAGTCAATTAGCAATCCAGACGCCAAGCCCATACACTATCAATTTTAAGATTGTGTGGAATTACAAGCAGATTTTAGATACATTAAAAAAGCAAAATGTAGTTACTATCCATTGAGTTTTCGGTCCTGCAGGAGTGGAGAGGAATAAAGAATCAGACTCACTTTTTTGTTTTTCATTCTGAAAGAAAAAAAGCGACATATTGGAGACTCTGAAAAGACTACCCAGATCTGAAAAACCCCATAGACTTACTCAGAAAAATTCAAAAAAGAAGAGACTAAATCAAATAAACCGATTTGAGAGATCTGATGACTTAAATTTTTCGAGCCTGGGCTCATCTTTATCAATTTTTAGAAAGCACTGAGAAAACGAATAAGAATGGGCTAATCGTGATAACGCACACTGTGTTTTTGCATTTTCTCGTTAATCATGGGAATATAAAGATCGTACCATATTACTTTGCTTGGTACATACCATTAAGCGGTGAATATGTCTCTCAACATTTTGACTTAAAAACGTCTGGGATGTCAATGTTAGAGTTGCTGCTTATTCTCACAACGGCATGAGGATGGCTTTGTAAAGTAAGACTTTGTTTGCAAAATTTTCGATTAAGCAATTATAAAATTTTACAATATAATTCTCCTAGTTGCTTACATTTGTACCAAATTTGTTTCTGACCAGATAAAGTCCGAAATATCGAGAACTATCAACTTGTAGGACTTGTTGAGTGTTTATTGTAACGGGTGGATAAGTGCCTCTGTGGGTATTAAAAGTAACTAAACTGATTTAATACAATTAACTTTAATGCGCCATTTCATTAACCATTCTTGGAAAATATTCAAATGAGATTGAAGAGCTTTGCGATGCTGTTTGCGAATCAAGAGATTCCAAAATTGTTGTATCTTTAGCATAGATTGCAATTACTGTAGTTTTAAAAGTACAAAGATTTGCTGTCTGGAGGATATATTATATTGGACCCAAACCCCTGCTGTGAGGGACACTAGAGCTGAGAGAAAATAAAGTAGTTTAATATTCATCAAATTTGACTAGGATATATCTGTCACCAAGACATAATTTATTAAGTAGGCAACAGTCCGAAGAAGTATGCTCTTGAATTCGTAGAACAACCCTTAGTGCCAGACTATATCAAAAGTTTGTACTGTCTCACTGAGCAGTCTTCTTTCTTCAAAATCTTTAATAATCTTTCGTACGACTCTATGAATTGTTGTTCAAAAGGATAAGCATAGCTCTACTTATCAAAAATTTATCAAATGCTTTGGATGGTATCGCTAATAAACTGATAGGACTATAAGATACAATATTTTCTTCAAACTTTTCCTGGTTTAGGGATTATAATAATCGTAGCAACTTTTCATTTTAAAGGTATGAAGCATAGTCAAATAGGTAAGTTATGGGCCTCAAACCTTTATCAGGAAGCTGTTTTAAAATTTTATCTGTGATGAAATTAAAATAAGAGATTTTGTGTGGATTCGAGTTATTGTGAATTTCAGTTCTAATCTCGGTTAAAATAAACTGCTTCATAAGCAGAATCTTCTGTGAAGGAGCTTCAAGAAACTGTTAGATTTTGTTCTTTTTTTAATTTATAATTTTGGTAGAAATGGCTTGAAAGATTTCAGTTAAATGACTTGCATAAGTCAAAGCATTTTCTAGCCTAGTTTATGTTGAAGCTGCGAGTTCTTTAAACTTTTGGTTGCTCTGAGCAAATACTCAGTAGCCTCTGTTGGTTACAGAAATTTGGGGTAGTTCTGTGTAGTAGATTGTTTTTTAATGTTAGATAAGAGAGTTTTGAGTTCAGTTGTTACTTGGTTCAAGTTTTGCTTATCAGCAAGACGTCTTGTAACTTTGCATCTTTAGCGAAGCTTTTGATTTTCAATAATTTTCTATTTTACTAGTGTGTAACACACAGATTTTGTGATACTCCGCGTTTTTTTGAGGACTTGCTTGCCAACAAGCCTGTTGCACAGTTTCAGTAAAATATTCTTTTGCTGCTATCAAATTACCTTTAGTTTAAAAACAACATTTATAAAGACTATAACATCTATCAATTCCCTAAATGACTCCCATTGGTGTGTTTATTGCCCAAAACTGGTGTCTTTTGGCGAGTTGTTACACTAGTTCTTAAATGGTCAGCTGACAAATCCGATGATTACTCAATCTTCAAGTAATTTATGTTGATTCCTTTAACTACACAAAAGTCGTGGTTAATATGGATCTCCATACAACGTTTTTATCATTATAATTGTCGAAAATATGTTTGTTAATATATTAAAGTAGTGCTTATATTATATACAGAGAATAATTCAACAAAAAAATATAGCAGGCAATCGTTTATTTCTTTAGAATTCTTCAAAATAGTTTTCTTCTGCATCTACGCAACATTTCCAGTGAACCTGCCACGATTTGAAGGCTTCCTGAATGTGGAAACTGAAGTGCTATTTGTGGCCTTGATCACGGCGATTTAGACCCTCTCCACCGACCCAAAACTGGTTTATTTTAAGCTGGATTTGAGTTTTGGAAACAAACACAAGTAGATCCGGGATAAATCCGGGCTGTACGGCGGTCGGAGCAACGGCTCCACGTTGTGCTTAGCCAAAAATGCTCTCACGAGCAGCGACGTATAGCTGGACGCATTGTCCTGGTGGAGGATCTAGGTGTAGCGGAGCGAATGCTCAAAAAAATGATAACGTCATATTTTCAATGGCTTTAGGCTCCGTCGGTGCAGACTGGAATTATCCCGTGCAAAATTAATGAGTCATTTAGTTTCTTTTAGCTGCCAAAGTTATAAGAAGTATTTTTATTGATTGTCTCCAAAGTGGGTCAAGTTTCAACCCTTATTTTTGACAGATTTACGAACAATAAGTGGTTCAGTTATCATCCAGCCGTTACAACGCTGTTTGCTCCACGATAGATTGCAACGAGCCTTAACCAGGTGCACGTTTGCCTACTTAAGTTTATTGCTAGCTATTTTGGCTTGCCTGTCACTGTATCACACATCGATTGTGTTTATATTTACAACTCACTACCCTAATTCTTATAAAGGTGTTTGTAATATCTTTCAGGACGCCAACGACCCTTTCTTGTAGGCGTTTGAGTACATTGAAGTAAAATTTTGCGTTTACTCTTTGTCCAGGAGGTATATATTCGTTTTGCACCACACCTTTTGTGTCAAATAAAACAATGAGCATCAATTTCATCTTTGACTTGCTCATGCGGGCATATTTCTGGCGAGAACTTTGTATTTTGATCTCGGAATCGCACTCGAACACCCATGTCTATCAGATGAGATCAGCATACGCAAATCCTTTTGTTCTCGGACAAAACCCTTAGAACCAACTTTGCACCAAGTTTTGTTATTTGCAAATCTTTAGGCACAATTTTATACACTACGGTTTTTGGTAAATTCAAACTTCTGTGCTATCAATCAAACACTTAAGCGCCAATCAGAGTCCAAAAATTGTTTCAATTACACCAAATTTTTATCACTACGTTGACGGACGTTCTTTATGTTCGTTGCCTTTCACAGATTCTCTTTCCTCACAAAACATTTGTGGAATTCGAAAATCCTCGTTTGTAACATGGCTTTTTCTCCGTAGGCTATCCTTATCATATCCAAAGTTTGGATGCCGTTTTTTTTGAGTGTGACAAAACTTCCTGCATAACGTTGTTCTAATATACGTTATATATGAAATCCGTAACATGTCACCAAAACACGGTTTGTGAAAAGCGCTATCCTTACTATCTCAATTCTCGGAGGCAAGTGAACCGGGTCGCATTCTTCTGGTTGGCTAAAATACTTTCCGGAAAACCGTGTATGATGTTGACAATGTTATTGGCCCTGTCCGTCTTCAAAAGCAGCGGAAGTTGCTTGAAGATACATTTGTTTATATTTCAAAAGTACATAATGCTAGATCGCTCTACCAATAGGATGTGTATCCTGAAATTTTTAAACAACTTCTATCTGCAAATTGTGATTCGGGTATAAGCATAACAATCATTGGTTTGTAAGGAAAGATTACGATGTTGTAGCAAGATCCTGAAATTACATTCAGCTATTCTACGGTGTTGAGTTTAGAGAGAGGGGCTTTTAATAGACTTTAAATGGTCTCAATTTGCTGTATTAGCCCATTTATCATTTTTTTAGGCTTTTTTGTATCATCTGAGGAGTTGTTGTGGTGCTATTGGAAGATTACCCCTTACAATCTAAGCTTGCATAAGATTTAGTTGAGTTGATTCCAAGTTGCAACCGCAATCTGCTTCTTTTATAACCAGGGAACATTCATTCTTAATGTTTTCTGTATCCTCTGCAGCCCCGGTATTTAAGTGGATGATTTTTACTACAGTTGTTTTATCTCACGTCATTAGTTTTCTGTTTACGCTGGTACAAAGATTACCGATACATTTAACGCATTTAGGGCTCCTGTTTCATAAGCTTTTTTACGGCCAAAACGATGACATTTGCTACAGTGGGACAATTCACGTTTAATATTGGAGAGCTTAATTTTTACTACAAGTGAATAAGTTTGCCGATTTTATAAGCTTTCTTCTTATCATCAGCTGGCTTGAGATTTACCAAAATAGTGGTGACTGAAATTCTTTGCTTCGCATTCCATATGTTAGTAATAAAGAGACTTTACGTGTTAAATTCATTCTTTTGTTTCATCTGTATTGGTATTTAGATGTAGGTTTCTAATAACTACCCTAATGAGCTTTCCTGTTTTTTTTTAGTAAATGTAATATAGTTACGATTGAATGTGAGATTTTTAAGATAATTTATCATTCTCTTTATATTATAATTTTTAACTGCATATACATTGTTGGCTGTTGATTTTAATAAAAATTAAAGAAATAATTATTTTAATATCAGGTGATTTCGAATCAGTCCTCACAGAAGTTAAATTTTGTATTCTTTATTGAGATTTGCATAATTTTCTAATAGTTAAAACCAATAGTTTACGATTTTTGTATGTTTCATTTGAGTAACCATCATAAACTTGTTTCTTTGTGAGCACGTTTCCTACTTTCTACTTCATGTTATTTAGGCTTTAGTAAGTGCTGACACCATTGAAAGGATAAATTTTAATTTATTGTGCTATTTGACGATCTTTGATATCATTGATGGAAAATTGGTGCATCGTGTGGTTGGTTCTCGGGTTATAAGGCTGTGGTCGGAGTTTAGAAACTCTTGACGTTTCGTCCACAACTTCGGCAGACATCTTTAGTCAATTATTAAAAGATTTGCTCCTGAAAATATTCCTCTTATAACCCAAGAACCAACTACACGATGCAACATAACACCGGCCGATTCATATAAATTACAGTTAACTGGATGTTGTAAATACTAATAATTTGGTAACACATACTGCGACTGATAATTTTGATTAATTTGCTAATTTGGCTTTATTTGTCTGGCAAATGATTAATAATAGTACGCCATACTAAGATTTAGTTGTTTAGATAAATTTCTATGTGCTTTGGACCCACGTCCGCTTGTTACCAGACACAAGGACATTATTACGATAGTTAAGCCCTCAAAAAGTATAACAACTCTTAGAAGACAGTACAACACTCAATAATATCTATTTATTTTTGGTTTATTTAATTTTGTTGCATTTATTTTACAAAAACAGGCTCTACGGGTTGTAATAACGTTTTTGTACTTATACTATGATTTGAGTAGGATAACCTATAAACTCTTACAGAAGCTTCTTCTGTAGTAGATCTTCTATAATACGTATAATCAGGATTCTTTTAAGACTAATTTGTTTCATTATTACATCGTTACTTTAACACTTCTATGAGAAGACGACCTGTACATCTTATGTACCATTAAGTTTAAGATTATTTTTTAATATGCAGAATATGAATATTTAGAAAAAATAGAAGAAAGCAGTAGCCGGTCTTTGTCATTTATTCTTAACACCCAAAATTTTTGTACTAACCCAGGCTTAAAAAATTATAAAAATTTAAACAATACCATAATCGTAATTATTCCTTACGCATCAATGCAATAGTGTAGAGATTTGCTTTTAAAGCATTAGATTTATATTTTCTAATTCATTGGTTCCCAGGTAGACTCACATTGTCATTTAGCGAGTTTAAAATAATATTAGTTACTTTGAGGAAAATAGAAAATTAAATATTTAGGTTGTAATTGCATTTTTCTCTAAATAAACAGTGTGGTTATAGAAACGTTGGTGACTTTAAAATATCTTTATAGGAATAATTTTTGATGCTTACCTAAAACCTATTTCGAACAGTTCTTATTTGATTAAAAAAATTTAATGTGACGGTTATTTCCCTTTACCTAACGAATTTGAATTTAATTTCAAAAGTATTAAAAAAATGAAATAAAAGGTAAGGTGCAAATTATCGTGAGACAACTTTCCAAACTTACCGTAATTAGGCTGCTTTGCGATTTGTTCGTTTAAGGTAAGCTGAGCTTGTTTCATCCAGTACTCGGCGGTGTGTTCTGGGTTGTCAGAATACCTGGACACTTCGCCTATGTCTCGCTTTCTCACATGGCTGTGCATATAGCTGTCGCTATGATGACCTGTAAAAGAATAATTTATCTAATATTTGTAATAAATAAAAACATTAAATAAATGACTTTTTCAGCTTAATTCCGACAACATTACGGGCCAATGTGGTACGTACGTAGCCGAGTACTTGATGGAGACCACCAGCTTCTACCAACTATATGTTACAGTTTTTAAAGAAAAACTTCCATAAGAACTTGATTGAATTAGTTTTAGTTAAAGAAACAAAGAAAAATATATTTAAGTATTAATAAATATAATTTTTTTGTAATTAATAGATCTAGCATGGTTGGAGCATAAGTCATGGCAATTATTTTTTTTAAGTTAAGAGATGGTATTACAAAATGTCATATGTCACAAGAAAATCGTGCATTCATATTGTGTGTCTACAACACAAGATAGTTCTGTGTTGTTCTGTAATTGCATAGAGCGCAATGTTAAATCAGTTGTCAGTCAACCCCCGTGCAGGATTGATGTGACCCGAATAGAACAGCGTTTGTATATCAAGATAGCTGTCTTCCGTGGCAAAAATACCAGTAAATGTTACACTTTTTTCATAATTTTATATTGTTTCTTGTAAGTCGCTTTATGTGAAAGAGCCAACAATGCAATCTCTTTTGATATTAAAGATAAAGTTAAAATATTTACTTTACTGCAGTTTTGCCATTCCTTTATGACGTACTACAGAAAAAAAAAATTGATGATAAATCCTTTACCACCAAAAACGACTATCATTATATTAAAGTTTGTAATCGATAGAAAAAATATCTTTATATTAATGTGACAAAACTATTTTCCTAATTTCAAAGAAAGATTATGAAATGACGGGTAATTTTATTAGATTTAGGTAGTTGAGAAATTACACTTAGAGAGGCAACATGCGGACGAACGAATGGAGAGCTTTTGTTGTCGAAGCGTGTATTCGTAATAAATATTTTTAGGGCACGTTTTGTGCCTTGGACCTCTGTTTCCAATCAAAGATCGATGTTATTGTAAAGAGATAACTTTAGAAGTACTGGTTTTCCAGTGTTAAGTGAAGGAGAAAGAGTGTGTAAACACCGGAAAACATAGATGCAACAGGACGTTTTATTTTGTCTCTGTATAGTCAAACTGTACGATAAATTTTGCTTGAAGAACTCTATGTTAGTCTATATGAGGTGGTTGTTGTACAGAATATTTTAAAACGTGAGTGCTAAATCGCCTGTAAATGTAGAAACACTTTGGAAAGTGGGCACAAAACACAATTGTTTTCTTTATTAACAAAGCGCATTTGGGCCTGCCGGAATAAGTTAATATACAAAACTTTTTTTATTGGGGTAATAACAACTCACAAAATATTTATAAAAAGCCTCTCTATACAGCAAACATGTTACTGTTTGGTATTCGGCGTGTAAAGTTGGGGTCATTGTTTCTTATTTCTTTGGGGGGTGGGGGAAGTGTTAGTCACTTTAATACCATATATGAAAACGATTTGACTATTTTTCGCACCGAGTCTGGATACACTCCAACTGAAAAACATATCGATCCAACAAAATAAAGCCACGTTTCATATAGCAAGAATTTTATTCCAAATACAGCGTGAATTTTTCTTGGATGCCTAATCTCTCAACGTTATAGCGTTACTTGGTCGCCCCATATAATTACTGCCTATGGGGATATCTTAAGGCTCAAGTTTATAAACATCGCCCTAAAACTGTCCAAGTTCTGCGAAACACATATTAAAACACTTTGAAATAAAATTTCAAGTTCTGCAGTTTTACCGTGTAATACTAAATTTGGCATTTATTTTTTATTTAACCTAAAATAAAAAGCGATTTTTCCCAGCTTTTATTTATAACATTTGGTACCTAGATACTTTTTGACCTCTTATGAAATTTCAAATTCTTAAAGCCAGTTGCAACTTCATAAAATTTTATTGTATCTCATATACTTGCTAAAAGCTTTTTTAACAAAGTACCACGCAATAGTTTTAAATAAATAAAAATTAGCAAACAAAACTAAATAACCTTAAAGGCTATACATAAATTAAAATTACAAAATGTAGGTTGCTTGCAGCCGTAGGATAACATTGAATATAACAAACAATAACAACTTTTAGTATAAGGGGGTAGTATTTATTGACCTACAAAAAGAAAATATTTATATAGCCAATTATTTTTTCTGTTTACATTGAACAGGTTTGTTTCTTTTTATATTCTATTACTTAACGTAAATGTGACGATAACTATGATTTCTTCTCATTAATACTTTAATTTTACTTGAAAAATTCTGATTATCTGTTCTTCAAAAATTACCAATAACGTCCTCGTTTTACCTAATTTTCCTTTACAGTTTGATTAATACAAATTAATATAATTATTGTAACTTACTAAGTGCAAATATAATACTCGCTACCTTAAACCTTAACAAAAAAATATTTATAAAATAGACAAAGATACAAAATTAAAGATAAAGAAGGATTTAGACCTGTACCATAAAACAGGGGTTGCAACCCAGATTTACATTCGCAAAATAGAATTCTTAGAACACACCAGTTAATGCCCAATTCTTGATTTCTATACAATCAACACCGCTCGATTACATATAAAATAAACGTTTAGATATATTAACATATGGCATCTGCAAACCCACGGTACTGATCAGATATTTTCTGCGATCCCAGTGGAGGCAAGTGTATTTCAAGGAATCGGCCTTGCCCACGCAAACCTTGGTTATATCTCATCACCTAATACCGAGGAGAATTGTCTCCCAATTCCAAATTCTACCATCCTGTATTCTATTTGAATAAAAGCAAAGACAGAATTTTGGACATTGTGGGTAAATATAAATTAGGAGAAAGGAAGGACAGCGGTGAGTCTGTAATACAAATCTATCAAAAGAAAAAATAACTATAATTAATACATGGTATAAGCTGCCTGCGCAAGTCTACTTACGTGAACTTCTCCACAGAATGCGTCACAAGCCATAGTCAGAATTCAAAAAAAAATTGTTCTAGTAAATAAACGTTTTAGAAGATAGAGATATCAAGAAGCTCATTTATTAAATACTCACATGAAGTAAAATTTATTAAATGTCAGCAGTGCGGTACAGTATAAAGCCCTGGACACTAACGAAGAAAATAATGAATAAAATTAACGGTTTTTAAAAATCGACATACCGCATAATTATGATAATTCTATGGAAGTAAAGTAAATAATAATGCGGTATATAGTAACAGAGTATTGAGAAATATAAGCACAGAGGAAAAACTAATCAAAATCTTCTAAAGAAAGAACATGATCTATTTTAACCAGGGAGTTTGTAATAATAGATATAAACTGTTATTAAAGGAAGAATACAAGAAAAGAGATCACTGGAAAAGAATGCCCTAGCAATATTCGTAATTAGACAGAAGTGACTGCATACCAACTCTTTAGAATAGCCCAAGACAGAAGTTAGTTTAATCAAGCGGTAGCCATACTCTAGAACGGGCAAAATCACCGAAAAAACACTAGACCAAATAAGCCACAAAATAACACAATGATCCTAATACATAGCTCATGAAGTCAGCACTATGCACACACAAAGAATAACACAAAAGCTAACTAAAAATAATTTATGTTCCTAAAAGTATGGAATACTGTAGTAATTATACTGTTAACGAAGCATAGAATCCAGTTTTCAAATTTAAGAAAGGCATCTAATTTAGATTAGACGGACATGAGCCAAATATACATGCGCTATCACAACAGCGGAGCCGCAGTCTTGCTCAAGTCAGGCATATTTATTTTTCAATTTAACTTAATTCAACCAAGAACAAATTTATATTTACATTGAAATGCAATATCAACAATGATAGTCTCAACAGTCTCAGCTGATACACAGTTGCACAGAATGCTATCAACCGGTGTCAAAAATCCACTCAACACAATTTTTGGAGAGTAATTACAAGAAGGAAAACCTCAAATGAAGCTCCCGCACTTGTAAATATTTAACTGACCAACATATGCAGTTACTTAACTCTCCCCGTAAAAAAAACCTCAATTGCAAGCTAATCAGTAAGCGACACATCAAAACCTCCCCCAATATTTGTATATGAAGTAGCTAACTGATCTGAAATAACCAAAAAGTTAGCGGAAGTTATAGAGAAAGATAGTAAAGATACCACTAAAAAATTACAATACACCAGAAGTAATATTATGCATATATATTATATATAGTTGTAATTAAATACTTACACTATTCAATGGATACTCAAAATGTCAAAGACAACTCTCAAGTTATAAATACTGTAATTGTACTAAATAGAAAGAATAAAACTTGTTTTATACTTGATTTTTACAATATTAGCTCACTATAATATTGTATTGTTATATTGGACTTTCCAGAAAACAGAACAATATCAACTGATACTAAAACGTACTGTAACAGACTTTTTGCATCTGTCTCATGTGACTAATCTCATAGCACCGCAAGTTGTAAGAAAAATAGTCACCCCAACCTTATGCGCTTTGTATAGGGGATTACATGTAGCAAACTACAGATGTTGCGCGTACAACCACTATTTATATAAAAGCAACACAAATATTTAAAACACTTGCTATCTACAAAGTGCCACCCCATTCCCAAACTTAAACCGCCAACCAATAGCAGTCTAACTAGATAAATACAATTATACTAAACTAATCAACAACAACAACAACAATAAAGTTAACATCAGCCAGCTGCTTAACATATTCTTAAAAGAATTCAAAAGTATGTTTAATCAACTTTTTCAACAAAACAGCATGGTCTTAAACATGAAATTACCGATGGCAATATCCAATAAAAAATTTTTTTCTTCATCATAACTTTATTGATATTTTGTTATTTACTTTAAGATACTTAAATATACATTCTATCACACTAACCACCCTGATAATACCCCGTGCAGAAAGTGCAATTGTGACAAAAAAGACAATAGATCATTTTGAACTAATAGGGTCATCCAAAAAAAAACCTTCAAGCTACATCTGTCAAGGTTATTAAAGTTATTTTACGACATAACTTTATCTGCTGTTTATTATTCACCTCAAAATAACCTGAAAAAACCTTCGAAGAATATTTCAAATCCCTTGATTTAAAATTTATAACACGAGGCGATTTTAACTGTAAGAACACGTACCGGGGCTCTTGGATTTAAATCATTAAGAACAGAGAACTGTCAGAACTATCAGATCTCCTAGATTTATTTGTCACCAGGGCACCTGTATCTCACATATAGAGATAGAACTTAACTTTATTATCTGACTATTTACTAATAGCAACAATCAGTACAACTGTAACAAACGTCGAAAAGTTCCTAAGTTGCAGAACTCTAAAACCGAGTGATATTGAAAAAGAAATGTAATCAGCAAATCACACACTTCGAAGTAAGACTTGCAATCTCTATTGAGCTTGACAAACTTAACATCAATCTTTCAATACGCAATATGTCAATCTATTCCTCAAGTGGAAGCCTAAAACAAAAGCATAAATATTCCATTAGAACTTAAAAACTAATTGTGGATAGAAGAAGCCGATAAAATCGCACACAACCAGCTTGCCAACAAAGCCAAATCCAAATTAAAAGCAGCACAACACAAATCATTTCAATATTAGATTTTAATCGCTAACTCAATATGTTAACCAGTTAGAGCTTTCCGCAAACCACTTCAAGCGAACTCCTCACTTCGTAAATTAAATTCCACGCCTAATCCACAAGCTAGAAGCAATAAAGAAAAGGCGATTCTTTTTGCTCAACGCCTTGCTGAATTATTTATACCCAACGCTGACGTTCCACACTAAGAAATCCAGAACTTCACTGATAGTCCTTAACCTCCTGTTTACTTTTAAAAGAATAAGAAGTAAAATCACTCGCCTGAATAACAGTCACCTGATCCTGATCAAATTACCCCAAAAAAATGCCAAAAGAACTCCCAAAGAAAGGTATTCTGTTGCTAACTTATATTTTAAACGCCATATTACGACTACAGTAGTGGCAACTAAGATTGTCTGAAATAATTCTGACTCCCAAGCCTGTTAAAATTCAAGTGATCACTCATCCTATAGACCAATAAGTGTATCAGCAATCTCCAAATTATTAGAAATTAGAATTAGTCTATTTCGAGATAAAACCTCTAAGTTATTAATTCGAATTCCTGCAACAGCACTCAACAGTTCCACCGTATCATCTATGAAATAAATACATCACTGAAAAATAAAAAGTACTAATGTAATTCAGTTGTTTTGGATATAGGTTAAGCTTTCGACAAACTATGGTGCAATAGTCTTCAATTGGTTCAAGTAATATTTAAGCGATCGTTAGTTTAAAACCAAAATAAATGGCGGAGTCTCAAATTTATTAGCATTAATGTGGAGTACCACAAGGTAGAGTGGTTCAGTGATTAAGGCGCGTGCTGCGATACAGAGGGACCGGGGTTCCATTTCCAGAGCTCTCTGATGGCTATCGGGTGGCCTACTCAGTTAATAAAAATAATTGAGTGCCTGCGTTCACTTTAAATAAACCGTAATAATGGTGGTCGTTAAAGGCGCGGTGCTTGCCGCATCGCACCGCATCAAAGATGGTAAGCTACGACCAGGCAATAGTCAAACATATGAGAGCCTTAACCTCTCAGTTCGCAGATTGCACTCCCACGCGGGGCTTTAAAGCCTTACTACACCACAAGATAGTGTGTACTGAGCTGTTGCTTAATCTAGTTGACATACTTGCTACAACTTTCGTCATCCATACAGCAATTCTTGCTAGTCATGAAACCTATAAGATCGTCTGTCTGTTTCATATGACAGGATTAAAAATTAAAAAATTAAGATTACCGATTCAAATCAACGCAAGTAACTTTCACTTTAAGGAAAGATCACTGTCCACCAGTATTATAAATAATGCAGTGATCCCACAAGATTCTTCAGTGCGCTATCTAGGATTACATTTCAACGAAAAACCCGAAGAAGAAAATTGATTTGAGATTAAAAGAGTTACTTGGACGAAGGTTACTTTTGCAAATCGAAAACAAGCTTCTACTATACAAATGACTATAATTTTTAATGGACGTGTATCGCCAGGGTGGTCCAAGCGGTGAAGCGCGGACTGCGATGCGGACAAACCGGGGTCTGATGTCTGGCGGGTGGTCTACTCAGGTCACTAAAAGTAATTGAATACTTGCGTTCACTCAAACAAGAGGTAATAATGGAGGTCATCTAAGGCACGGTGCTTGCCACATCGCTCCGCATCAGAGATGGTGCGCGATGACCGAACAGAGAGAGAGCGAACATATGAGAGCCTTACCATTATATCTATATTACTAATTAATTTGACACCTGCTTCTGATATGGAAAAGTTGATTTATTAAATGAAACCAATAACAAATTTTAATAAAACAGCGGAATGATGAGCCACAAATTAGACATATTTTCCAATAACGTAATGCCCTTAATAATGTAATTATGTAAGTCATTATAAGTATTAAAATATGAAAAACAAATTTCGCACTTTTAAACAAGCCGTAAACATATCAAAAATATAAATACCGAGCAAAGCAAAATGTGTCAGAAAATATCAATAGGACGCACACCTGCAAAATTTTATTACATGACAATTACTTCTACATTACAGCAGTGCTTTTATTACTTGATAAAAATTAAGCTGTAGACAACAGAAAATTATGAATTTTATGACAGATTTACAATCACTGCTAATCTACATAATGATATTTTTAAGGTTACTTCATTGATAACTTTCTTTACACGTATATAGAGGGTGATTAAATATAATACTTGTCAAACAAAAACTTTACAATAAAATTTCAAAATACTATGAAAATATCCTATTGTGTAGGCAAGTATATTATATTATCAGTTTACAAATAATCACCCTACGTAAAATATAAACAAAACGAAAACAACATTATTATTTGTTCTTTGAACAGTAAAAATTAGAAAGTCATTGAAATTAGCTGACAAAGAATAATTTAGCTTTTGAACGGTTTATATTTGAATGCCTTTTTGAATAAAGCATATATTTTATATTATAATAGTCACTATAGCTTTCTGCTTCGTTTGTTTTTCGCTACCTCTTAATATATTTAACCTGATTAGAGTTAAAATTATGTTTGAGATAGAAGTCACATTATCATTTGAGAAATAAGGGGTAGAGTTGATATTCATTGCCTCAAAGTCATTCTACCCAATCCAATCTTCAAGAAGTGGTCCTATATAAAGATCTCTTTTCAATATAATCTTCGTTTGATTCATCTTGTGATTGGACAGAGTAATCAAAAGCCATTTTATGAGAAGTACGGCGAGTAGGTTTTACACAGATAAAACTTTTGCGATTGATTATTTTGTACGTCTAAATCTTTGGTGTTAATAGATCTGACATAATTCTGTAGCAGAAAATGCGAACTGTACTATTTGTATTGAGTTTTTATCCTATAAAGACGTTTATATTATCATTTCTCACTTAATTTAGTAAATCGTAAGCTGCATTGTAGGAATCTAATTGTAACTTCTTAGTCATATTAGTTATAGTATTGTGACCACATGTATTAGGAATTTTTTATATATTGAATTCTAATATTGTATTTACTTGAAACAGGACTTACTTGAATTTTAAATATCGCCCACTGTCTATTTTATGTCCAGAACTATTACACCAAACATTTCCTTTCTTATTGCATTATTTAACGATATGCTCTGTTTTATAACATTTAAAACAAATAATTGTCTTTTTTCGACAATACATTCCATGAAATTGAAAGACCAGCTTGCATTATATGATACTTATTCTTTGTCTACAGGACGCTTAAACATGCCGATTCTTATATTAGGTCCTTGTACTACCTTACTTGCAAGACCTTTACTGTTAAAATGGCAAGTAATACGTGGGTAACATTAGATTTATACATTTTTCTTTTAATTGTCTCCACTAATCCCTCCTAATTATATAATTTTCATTGCAATATCGGATTTTTCTTAAATGTATTTTATATTTCCTCGCTCAAGTTTGCCCTGGCAGTTGCCCATCTTTTCTTTGTCCCAGACCTGCTCTACCAGCTGGTATGTATTCAACAGTAGTTTTGTATCTTGTTACAGAATTTTATTATCTTTTCAATGTCTTTCTACATAAAAACATAATTTTTCTTCCTTATTATTGATTTTAACTTGCCATTAATATCAATAGCTTTTCTTCACTCTCATTACTCAATTCTAGAAAGCTTTGGTGGTAAGATTGTGACTTATTTTCCTTTATAATTTGTTTTGAATGTTTATTCAGTTTATCAGAAAGTACATGGGTTATTTTTTCTAGTACTTAAATATTATCTACAATTTCTACCAGTTCTGAAAATCTATCTTTATACAGTTTTCAAATATTTCCAATTTTGTTTTCAGGTTAAATTAGAACTACTTTCATTACCAAGTCTTTTGTGTTTTTTATCTTTAACTTTGTATTAGAAAAGATAGAAAACCTTCTATCATCTTCCAACATTCTAAACTATCTGTGCTTCCTAGGACAATTGGTTAATCATCTCAACATTTATTTGTGTTTTAAATCATATTTATGTTTCGATTTTTTCATATATATTATTTCAGGTAGTTTTTGTAATTTCAATGATATGTTTTTTTGAGGAAACATTTGTAGATTATTTTACTACAGTGTCGCCTACCTTTTTTATATGAGGCCTATTCCAAGCGCATAACTGGTACTTCACATGTTTGTGAGGTTTTTCTTTTTAATTGTAGAGGTTTTGTCTTTCTAAGCCGTTCAATTAAAACAGATCGCCACACAACATGCTCTTGGTACACTATCCAAAAATTGTCGAAACACAGACTCCAATTACAATTATCGTAACTTAAACACCGCCAGTTTTACTCGTGTCTGTGACACAAACGCACACTAGAACCTCCTAAGAATTAGACCCACATTTAGCTTACTCGCCTCTTTTACAGCTCCTGTCAGCATCAGTCTCAGAATAATTACAGGTGCCTTAATTCTCCTACCAACGTCAAGTTTTTACGGTTTTTTGAGAAGAGGAGGCTCTGCTGTCACCATTATATATCTAGATATTTTTCAAAATTACAATACTCAACACTACTCGTATAACATTTATGATCCTCCAAAATATATACTTTCAATGCTTTTTACAACTACTACATGTTTGGACGATCAAAAACAAAATTTAGTTTTTATAAAAAGATGCACAAAGCAGTAAATAAGTAAATGTGCACACAGTTACAACTTTTTAAAAGAATTTATACATTTTATAAGCGTTGAAATAATTATAATAAAGACTATGTACAAAAGTAATATAATTGCACATTACCTTCGTTCAATAAATTATGAAAAACATTTAAAATTTTATTTTCCTCTCATAACCAATCCTGGCAACTTTGGGATTATGTGTTTCAAACATAGTAAATTATTTTTTCTACCATAATTCTACAACTACTTGTTTTTTAATCTCCCTTTCTTTGGAGTTTTACCATTTATATGACCATTTCAAAATGAATGCTTTTGAATACATTTTATTATATATTTTACAAATGTGCATTTTATCATTTTATTTTAAATCTACGTATAACCACATTATCTTGCACCTTGTCTTCTCCACATTTTAAACTTTATCTTTAGTTGCAAGCTTGTATCATGTCGTTTAATTGTGCTTTTTTTATACTTTCGCTAATATTTTTTCTATTTACATTTTTGCAATTTTTCTTTTTACTTGTCACATTGTTTTCTTTATCTGTTCCCGTAAATGCATCGAGGTTGCATTTTGCAGAGAGCAACAATAATTCAACCTGCATGAACTCAGCAGAGACATATGGCTAATGCTTTGGCAACATCCAGATAAGGCAGGATAGAAAACTGTTACGTTAAGTCGATGGATTTTGCAACATCCATAAAATTCCAAACATGTGTAATTATACGATTTGATGAGAATAAAATAATTTAATAAGTTGTGTTGCATTTTTTATTTCAGTAAGTTCTAGTCAAAACGTTACCTAAACTATACAATACAACAAATACAATTAACTTAAAAAATGTGAAACAAAGAGACACAATGTCCGCTAAACTGTTTAAGTTATGTCTGGAAGATATATATTTAGATTTATACATACATTAATTATATTTAAAACATAATCTTTTCGTATTTGCACCAGTACTTTAGATTATAACACCATCGCAGCTTATACTTATCCTTTTGTCTTAATTTTAATCTACTTATCGTACTAAAGGGGGTGTAAGGGGCAAGGTAATAGGTCGAACCAGCCCAAATGTCAACCTCACCTGCAATAGTGGTGGCTTAGACCACCCGGTACACCCTGCTAGATAACAAACGAGGCTCTGGCGACCGAGTAACAGCGGTATAACTGTAAAAACATGCTCTGACAAAATGCTTAGCATATATATACCACTCGCCAACTCGCTTAGCAAGCGTGGCGTTTTAATGCCAACACCCCCCCCTCCTAAAGAAATGTTGAACAGACACAAAGAGAAAAGGCCCTCAGTCCGCAGCAGTCCTGGAACCCTTGGTCACGACAGCAACCAAGTAGGGAAAAAGACAGAGGGTGCTAAGAATACCTGCGTTAGGTAAGGCTGTCACAGAAAGACGAACCTGGCAATAATGACGTACAATATAAGAACAATGAGCACAGACGATAAAGTAGAAGAACTGAAGCAGATGAGATGGGACATAATGGGACTGTGCGAGATCAGAAGAAAAGGCCAACAATGCATAACATTAAGATTAAAAAATGTACTATTCTACAAAGAAATAAATGAGGAGGAACAAGAAAACATCGGAGGTGTTGGCTTTATAATAAATAGAAAGATAACTAATAATATCCTAACATATAATGCAAAATCAAATAGAGTGGCATATATTATTGTAAAAATAACAAGACACTATAAACTAAAAATTATCCAAGTTTATGCCCCAACATCCACATATGAACAAAAAGAAATAGACACCTTCTACGAAGAGGTAACCGACGCAATAAATGGAAACCCATGTCATTATACTATAGTCATGGGAGACTATAACGCCAAAATAGAAAGCCAATTAGACACCAACGAAAATAAGACAAGAAAATTTGGACTAGGTACAAGAAATGAAAGGGGTAACATTAGTAAATTATCTAGAATAAGAGCAATTATATGCTATGAACACTTTCTTCTACAAGAAACCTCATAGAAAATAGACATGGGTTAGCTCGAATGGTGAAATAAAGAATGAAATAGGTTTTATACTATCCAAAGGAAAAAAATTTGTAAAAGATGTAACAGTCATAAATAACATCAACACAGGAAGTGGCCATAGAATAGTGAGGGCGAGAATAGAAATAAACAAGAAAACGGAAAGAAAACGATTTACTACAAACGACAAGAAAAAAATAGCCACGCGAATCCTACGAGAAAATAAAACAAAATATCAAAATGAAACAAACAAAGCAATAAAAAGCCACGGAGATTTAAGTCATAACAACATAGACGAAATCAATGATATATTGATAAAAACCATAACAGAGCGGCACTAAAGGTAGCTAAAAAAAAGAAGAGCGAAAAAATTTGGAGCAAGAAAACGGAACAACTATTCGAAGAAAGAGGAAAACTACTCAGAGAGGATAAAAGAAACACGATTCAGTACATAGAAACTAATAAAACGCTGAAAATATCAATCAAAGAAGACAAACGAAAACGATTGGAACAACAGATAGAACAAATAATAGAAGAAAACAAAAATATGAGAGCAATCAAAAAAAGCCTAGGAAAAGTAACAATTAACAATCTAAAAGATGAAAGTGGGCAAGAAATAAAGGATCGAGACGGATTATTAAGAGTAATAGAAAACTGCTATCAAAAACTATACCAACCAAAAAATGATATACCAGAAGAGATGAAAGAAAATGTAAAGAGAAAAGTTCTCAACGTCAACTCTGAGAAAATACTAGAAATAACGGAAGAAGAAATTATATCAACTCTGAAAAACATGAAAAATAATAAAGCTCCAGGCGCAGACGAAGTTGAATTAATAAAGGAAGGAGATCAAACAGTTATACAAATTTTAAACTTCCTGCTAAATAAGTGCTTAGATGAAGGACAAATACCAACCAGTTGGAATAATTCCGTAACAATACTGCTGTTCAAAAAAGGCGACAAGAAAATGTTAGATAACTATCGGCCAATATCACTATTGTCGCAGATATATAAGCGATTTATTAGAATAATAATCAACAGACTAGAAAACAAACTGGAAGCTAACCAACCGATAGAACAAGCAGGTTTCAGGAAAAACTTTTATCAGTGACCATCTGCTAACGATTAGAATGCTTATTGAGAAAGCCACAGAATATAATCTAACGCTTTAATTAATATTCATAGACTATCAGAAGGCATTTGATAGTGTTGAAACCTGGGCGGTAGAAAAAGCTCTGAACAACAATAGAATAGACTATAGATATACACAGCTAATAAGCTCGATCTATAATAATACGAAAATGACAATAGAAGCGCATGAACGAAACTCATACCTATAAATCGAGGAGTACGCCAAGGCGATCCAATGAGTCCCAAACTATTTAATGCCGCATTGGAAGAGATCTTTAAAGAACTGGATTGGGATAAGACAGGAATAATCAGAAACGGAGAGAGACTACATCACTTAAGATACGCCGACGATGTTGTTTTAATATCAGACAATATAGAAGACATTCAAAAAATGTTAAACGATCTCAAGGAAAAATCCAAAACAGTGGGACTACAACTAAATGAAAAGAAAACCAAAGGCATGACAAATGACCATAACAAACTTGACATAAAGATAGGGAACAAAACACTAAACTATGTACAAGAAAAAAAAAAAATATATATATATATATATATATATATATATATATATATATATATATATATATATATAGGACAAGTGATTCAATGCGTAAAACCTAATCAAACTGCAGAAATAGAAAGAAGAATTAGACTGGCATGGGCGGCATTTGGAAAACAACGAAACATCCTAACTAATAAAAAAATTCCTCTAAGGCTAAGAAGAAATGTATATAATCAATGCGTATTACCCGTTCTTACATACGCAGCACAAGCTTGGACATTGACAAAGGGCATAATGGATAAATTAGTAAAAAGGCAGAGGGCAATGGAGCGTCAGATGTTACATATAAAAATAAAGGATAAGATACGGAATGAATACATTAGAGAAAAAACAAAGTAATTGATGTAAAAGAACATATAGCAAGCCTAAAATGGAGATGGGCCGGACATACTATGAGGCAATCTGACGACCGATGGAATAAGAAGATACAAGAATGGAGACCCTGTCTGGGAAAAAGATCAAGAGACCTCAAACCAGGTGGAAAGACGACCTAAAGCATACAGCCGGGCTCACATGAGCAAGAGAGACACAAAACCGAGAAGAATGGAAAATGAGAGGGAGGCCTATATCCGACACCGAATGTAAAGAGGGCTAAGAAGAAGAAGAATAAGAAGACCGTACTAATGGCTATATAAGGTTCTCGTAATATCTTATTGCTAGACAGCTAATGTATTGTTAAAAGTTGCTTAACTTATTTTTTTATCGTCTCCACTAATTTCACTTATTCTTTTGATTTTCATCGCACTAACGGAGCTTTCTATAATCTGTTTTATATTGCCTATCTAAAGTTTATTTCTTACGTATAACAAGCAGTTCTTTAACTTTTTTTTTTATTTGTACCAACTGGTTTTGTATCCAATAGTGTTTCACATTTTGTCTTCTTCTTATGGTCCTTCTCCTTCACGGAGGTTGGTTATCATCATTCTTATACGGATTTTGTCCACGGCCGATCGAAATAGTTCAATGCTGCTGCAATTAAACCAATCTCTGAGATTTTTTAGCCAAGACATTTTAGGCCTACCAACATTTCTTTTTCACTTTATCTTCCCTTGCATGATGAGTTGGAGCAGTGCGTATTTGGGATTTCTCATTACATGGCCTAAGTACTCTAGTTTCCTCTTTTTTATTGTATTTATTATTTCACATTCCTTGTTCATCCTTGTCAAAACTTCTCTGTTAGTTATTCTTTCAATCCAGGCTATACGCAACATTCTGCGGTAACACCACATTTCAAAGGCTTGTATTTTGTTTGTTTGCTCTTTCTTAAGTGTCCAAGCTTCTACGCCATAGAGCATGATATTAAATACATAACAGCGAAGCATTCGTATTCTGAGCCCAATGTTTATGTTTCGGTTGCAAAGTACTTTCTTTAATTTTGTAAAGCAGGATCTAGCTATTTCTATACGAGTTCTTATCTCCGTTGTTTGATCAGCTGTTTGTTCTATCCACGTCCCGAGGTATTTGTATTTCCTTACCCGTTCTATTAATATGTTTGCAACTCTTAAGTTTCCTTGCATGTGTGGAGTTTTTGTAACTACCATCCATTTGGTTTTATTAAAATTTATTTTTAAGGCGTAGTGGTTACAGCGATCATTTACTTTTTCAAGCAGATGTTGTATGTCAGTAAGGTTGCTTGCTAAGAGGATTGTGTCATCCGCGTATGTCATGTTGTTAACTATTTCTCCATTTATAATAATTCCCGCAGATTCCTCATCTAAGGCTTCTCTAACGATGGCTTCGCTGTAAATGTTAAACAGAAGTGGAGATAGGATGCATCCCTGTCTCACTCCACGGCGTATCTCAATTTCCTCGGTTATTTCTGTTCCAACTTTTATGTTAGCACTCTGTCCCCAATATAGGTTACTAATTATCCTCACATCTCTCCTATCTATGCCTTTCTTAAGTAAAAGTTCTTGCAGTTTACCATGTTTCACTTTATCAAACGCCTTTTCGAAATTGATGAAGCAGGTAAACACATCTTGGTTCATATCCATGCATCGCTGGTATAGCACATTAACCCCAAAGAGAGCTTTTCGCGTTCCAAGACCTGCGCGGAAACCAAACTGGGAGTTACTTATTCCTTCTTCCAATGTTTTGTAAATTTTTTTATGCATTATTTTCAAGAATAGTTTTAAAATATGTCCCATAAGTGCAATAGTTCGGTAATCTGAGCAATCTCTTGCGTTAATTTTCTTGGGAATTAAAATAAAGGTAGATAGCAACCATTGTTTGGGAATTTTCCCAGTGTCATAAACAGTGTTAAAAAGGTCTAAAATAACATCTAATGTTTCATCGTTACAAAGTTTAACAATTTCTATTGGTATCTCGTCCGCGCCAGCAACTTTGCCTGTTTTCGTGTTTTCTAGTGCATAATTTAGTTCCGATTTTAGATATTTTAAAATTTTCGTCCTTTACTTCTAAACTGGTGTTTTCCGGCCTTTCGTCATTGTAAAGTTCTTGGATATATATCTTCCATCTGTTTATTTGATCTTTTATATCTGTTAGTATATGTCCATCAGCATCTTTGATGACATTATTGGCGCCACTTTTCTTTTTATATCCTGTTACTTCTTTGATCTTTTTGTACATGTGGAAGTTGTCATGCTTACTTTGTAGTAGTTCTATTTCTTCACATTGTTCAGACAGGTGTTTTTCCTTTGCTATTTTTATTTTACTTTGTATTGTTTTATGACTTTCTTTATATTTTTGTAAATTTAGCTTATTCCTTCTTCTCAGATCCATGAGATCTAAAATATCCTGTGTCATCCAAGGTTTCTTTTTTATTCTCTTACTTACTAGGTGTTCTTTGGTTACAGATGTTAATACATTTTGTATTTTGTTCCATTTTTCATCAATATTTGTAGTAAGATATAATACTCGTTTTCGTTTTCCAACATATAAGCATTCATTTCATTCTTGCTTTTAAGTCGGCATAAATATTAACAACCTTCTATTTCCCGCCAATTCTACAAAGCTTGGTCGGTAGGATTGTGACTTTTACCATTTTAGAATTTTAATTATTTTTTTTATCTTCGAGTTCAACTAGAACTACTTTTACCTTGGTGCTTATAAGGTCTTCTGCATTTATTCTTGTTAAAACCACCATGTTTTTAATTTTTCTCTTTTAGTATTTCCCAATTTGCTAATATATCTATACTTTCTAGCACCAACAGTTGGTTGGTCATACAGTTTTTTTTCAACCAACAGTCTTTCTGAACATATCCATTTTTTGGGTCTTGCCATTTATTTGTGTCTCTATGTCATATTTACGTATTATAATTTTTTATATATTCTCTGGTTGTGTTCCTTTTCAATATTTATACATTTTTTTGTGATATTAATTTAATTTAATATCTAGTTTTGTGTCGGCATTTTAAAAATGTTTTACTATCTTTAATTTTTATTTTTTGCGTGGCGCCCATTTTAATGGTATACCTATATATTATATATTTAAGATTTTTCTGCTTAATTATAGTTGTTTTAACCTTATAAACTGTCCAAAGAAAAACAGATCTCCGTATAATGTACTTTGGGTATACCCTTTAAAAATTATTGGACTACAAGCTGCATTTTTTCTATTTATATTTTTGTAATATTTTTTTATTTATCACATTATTTTTTATCTGTTCCTGTATTTGATTTAATGAAACATCAATTTTTATGTAATGTTAAAATTTCTACGTAAATTCAACATATTTAATTTATTAAGTTTCAGTCAAGACACTGCCTGCAAAGTTAAGCTATGCGCATATAAATACAATTAAACTCGAAACACAATCTCCCCTAAACTGTTTACGTGATGCCTGAAAGATGTATTTAAGAATTGTCGGTGAGAACAAAAGTTTTAACATAAACGGCAAAAGGTTGAATTATTTGAGATTCGCCGGCGACGTTTTACTTATAACAGACAAGAAATGCTTATAGATCTTAATAAACAAGCGAAGGTTATTGATCTAAAAATTAACAAGAAGAAAACAAAAATAATGGCAAACAACCTAGTAAATCAGAGAGTGAATATACAGGTAGAAAACGAAAGTACCGAAGAAGTAGAAAATTACATATATTTAGGTCAATATATTACAAAAAAGTAGAGAGAAGAATAAAACTGGGTTGGGCTGCATTTTAAAAATGGGGAGATATTCTAACAAGTAAAATAAAACAAGAGATGGAAACAAAATTATGTAATTAGACTATAATCGCAGTATTGACTTATGCAGCAGAAACGTGGTCTCTAACCGCAAGGAACAAATAAAAGTTAAGAGTAGCCCGAAGATCTATGGAGCGGAAAATGTAACGAATATCTTTAAGAGACAGGTGGACAAATATAAAAATCAGACAAAGGACAAAAGAGGAAGACATGATTGAAATGATACTTAAATTGAAATGGTCATAAGCGGGGCATATTGACCGTACAACAGATAATAGACGGACGAAGAAGAAAGTCTAGTGGAAATCGGGATTGGGAAAAAAAGAAGATAAAGACCGCCTTTAAGATGGACTGAAAGCATAAAAAACAGCCAATTATAACTGGATACTGAAAGGATCTGTGGAGAGCATTGGGAGAGGCCTACATCCATGAAAGGATAGGTATATAGACATATTATGATATAATGATAAAGTTCCAGTTATTGTGCTGAAAAAGCGTACATAATTTTTTATTACTTTTTGGTTTATATATATCATTTTACTACTTAAATAAGTTTTTTTTTAAATCCATTCTATGTAGGGGCACCACACAATAATTACTTTGTGACAAAATTAGTTGGTTACAGGCAACATTTATAAATGCAAACATTTCCTTATAAAAAGCACCATTTTTTGTGTTTTTATTTTGTATTACATTTATAACTCTTGTTTAGTAATGTATATTCAATAACATTTAAAGGCTTTTTCTAATTTAATTATCTTGTTTAACTGTCTTGTGTGCCTGATTGTAACTTTTTACTCAATAGATCTATTTTTAGTTTGTTTTTATATTTCTTTGGATAGTCTTCTTAATACATTGCGCGTTTCTTCTAGATCATCAAAAAATACTTAATTATTTTAATAACTAGTCAAACGCAGTGGAGTAAATATAGTTGTGCCTAGAATATGACATGTGTATACGTATTTACATATTTTATTTGCCCTTTTAGTCAGCAGTTTTATTCACGTTTCATGGAATGTCTTGATAGAAAAATAAGCAGACTAAATCCATAGAATGTCTTGTCACGCTATCGAGCGCAGTATTTTTATGTAATTTTAAGACTAATAGAATTGCCTTATTTTATGAAAAATATAAAAGATGTTATACCATATGCCAGAATTAATCACCATTTACATGCAGACAAGGTTGAATACAGCCCACTATATTTTAAAATCTTTGGCAGTACGTTCACTGTCACTAAAGTTCGTTGGTAATGTTTTCTTTCATAGTCTATGACTCGTGTGTATTGTTTCTTCTTTAGGGATTATCATAATAAACAAATGTCATAAATAACATGGTTACTAAAAAGTGGCTAAATTTGACCATGCATTAGAGATGGTTTAAGACACTTAAAGAAAAATGAGCATTTTGAATTGCACATGGCTCTTGTCTAAGCCATGCTAGTTAAACGTTAATTCTCAACATGCGCATGTCTGAATAAGTAAAGCAAGATTGGCATTTAGAATAGGATATCTTCTTTGATACTGTTATGGCCACAGCTGCATATACAAAAATATTAAACATTTTGGTAAATTAATTGGATAATGTATTCTTGGTTGAATATCTTCAGCAAGATACAACGACATAGCCGAAACTAAGTCATTTTCTGGCCATAGTACTTGTTCAATTAAACTCAGTTTGAATAAATTATATCTGAAAAAAAGAATGTACTGCAGCATACTATAAATTACTGACGCCTTACTAACAGAAGAAGTTTAGGCAGTGACAGCGTGACGTACTGGCTAGAAATTTCCAAAATATAAAACGCCAGATTCAATTCTATTTGCTTGTGTATTTTATGAATCGTTTATTTATATTAGGGGGATTCCTACTCAACCACGACATTTGTTTTTTTGGCGTTTATCTGTAGTCCCATCTTCCCGCTCTACATTTTTACACGTTCTAGAATTCTTTGAAAATCTTGTTTGTCTGTAGCTATCAAAGCCATATCGTTAGCATATCTAATGTTATTTACTAAGACTCCGTTAATTTTTACACCTTCTGAGTTATCTTCAAGAGCATCTATAATTATTTTTTTGGAATAGATGTTAAAAAGCAGGGGCGAGAGAACACACCCTTGTCTAACTCAATTTTTAATTACAACTCTTCTGTAAGCTCTGACACTTGCTGTTTGTGCCCAGTACAATTTTAATTATTCATACATTCTTGTCGCCTATTCCTAGATCCTGCAGTATCTTAATCAGTGTGATGCAAAACATTATCAAATGCTTTAGCAAAGTCAATATCTGTTTGCTACCCCACTTTATATATTTATACCATTTTTGTATGATTTCTTTCGTTTATACGTATTTTATCTTTATTATTAATCACTTTGTGTTCTTTCTCTTTTTTTTTGTGTTTAAATATCAATTTTGATAAATTACTACTTAGAGTAGCTTTTTTCTCTACTAACTATTTTTATGTTTCTTATATACGTTATGGTGTACTAATATTACCTTGAAAAACTACTTTCTTAGTTCCAAATTTAAAATAAACCTCAGATGTGACAATTTCGCCATATTTGATTACACTAAGTTGCATTTAACTTACATCGAAGACCCTTTCACTCTTTGGAACTGATTGTGTCATTTTATTTTTATTTGTTTTGCAAAGCTAAAAAAATTATTTTAACCCAAAATTAATCGTTGTAATATTAAACTACGCGCTTCAGAAAAATAGGTAAAATCGTTTTAACTTAACAAAGTTTTTGAACAAAAGAGATTATATGTATCATTACAATTATTTTTGAAAAATCGATTCAACTTCTAAATTGTGTGTGTTACTTTGCAAAAAAGAATAAAACGACAACTTTGCTTTATTTGCAATTTTAATACTTGAATGTCCTTGGATCGTAAGTCGTAACGCTGGGAATATTCTGCATTAGTATTTAAGTAGTTATCGATGTTATATGCTATTAAATTATCTAAATGGCAAACACAAAAATGACATAATCACAGAAAGATGCAAGAGCCACACTTGTATAGATCGCAATAAAACGCAGTTTACAAATTGTACAAGAGATAAAAGAATATTTTGTAAAATCGGAACAGTAGCGGATTTAAAATTTTTTATTTAAGTGAACAGTCGTTAAATTAATTTTTGAAATCTACAGTTTTAACTAAGTAACAAGTGAGTGTTATTTCAAAATTGCGTTTAACCTTCATCAGAATCTGCAGATTATAACATTGCCAATTTTTCAATTTCTATTAAAATGATTAAAATTTGCACATTTATTTTTAAATTGAAATTAATATAGCAATATACATTTATTTATAAACCGGTATTAAGAGCTTATTAACGATTTTAATCAAAAACCATTAGTTGCTGTGGCGAGCGAGTTCACGTATAATCCAAGCCACTAACAAATACAACAAATACCCAGATACCGAAAATACAAATATATTCATTTTATTTAGTTAAATATAAAAGCATTTTACCCAAAAGGCACAAACACTTTCAAATCTGAACCAATTAATAAACATTTAATACACTTCCCTACATAACCAAGAATAATATAAAAATTCGTACTAGGATTTTTACAACCACAGAGATAGGTATATCAAACTGCTTAAATAAACGAAGTATGCACTTCTGTCAACAAACGGCTTCAATAAGTTTCGAAATTTCTTAAACTTCTCTTTAAATAATACCTTCTCATCATTATAAGCCACTATCAGATTATACAATAACTGGTATCTTGATAAGAACAGCAAAACTGCAAAAGTAATGATAAACTGAGACGTTTAAAAACAAAATAGCCACCAAAATAAATCAAATTTAAGTTTAAAAATTCCACTAATATTATAAACCACTGCAAAGTCGGACTAAACTATACATGGAGTTTATTAAAGAATCCACATCCAACTTAATCATATAATTCAACAGAAATTAAGCAAATTGAAGCAAACTGACATTGAAGTTTCTCTCCAAGAGATAAAATGGCATTCAATCAACGAAGTAATAAACTCAATCTAAACAATATATGTAAACAAATATATGTAATAGAAATTAGTCTAAATATATCTTAAACCTCAACACATCATAGCGATATGATTATATATATTTTACCTTAAATGTAACTCCTACGTGTAAATTCAGTTTTCAATATAAGTATTCCATTAACCACATAACTCATGCACGCAACGATAGATACAAAAAATTGTTGTTCTGTTGTATTAATAGACATAAGACAAAATGTTATACAAAAAACGTGGTGTAATAGCAGTTATCAGAAAAACGCGTAGTAAAATGGTAACAAAACACAACAGTGCAGTTAATTAAAAAGTAAAAAAAATAGTATTAGTACACATACAAGATACGCCCGGAAAGTAATGATAAGAATCTGGGAGCGGAGTCTTCGTACTTGACGGTTGGTGGTAAATGTCACATAAATGGTCGAATATAGCTATTTTGCTTCTGAACCTTTACTGAATAATAATCGCTTGAAAACTGGAAAGACTAGCACAGAAAGGCTACAGAAAGGATGCTTTATGAAAGTCATAAGTATTTAGGTAGCACAAAACGTTCAGAGAAGAAAAAAAATACGTCGGGATAAGTAACACGTATGAGCTCCACCAGCGTCTCACGCTTCAGGTAATATGGTTAAGGTAAAAGCAGTTTTGGGCTCTGGCGAGAGAGTTTTCTGCGAAACAAACCGTAGCAATTTTGCTCCAACATTTGCACAGCCCAAATCTATCCTTATTCAACGCCTTTTGGTTTCTTTAGGTGAAATTTAGCTTGGAAACATCATTTTCAGACTATTAAAAATGTGCCAACTTTGAAAAATACTTTGAAAAAGATTCCAATAAAAGAACATCCAGGCAAGTTAGGACGCGTAACACAACCGCTGGAGGCTATGTATTGATGGTCAAAAATATTAACTGTACATAAATATCTAGTTCAAATATGAGCGGGACAGATTCTTTTACAAAAAATCCAAATTCCCAAATATTTACTTGTACATGTTAGTCTTCAACGTACTCCCCCTCCGAGTCAACACATTTTTCCAACGTTCTGAAAGCATCCTGATGCCGTTTCCAAAAAAAGCTTTTGGTTGGCGGCATATCCACTCCATAAACAGTCTGGATACCTTGTAAGTCTGATTTGAGCCTTTCGAACAAATATAAATCACTTGAGTCAAATCGAGGCTGTATACGAGATACACAAAAAGGTTTTCTTTTAATTTCCAGAGGGTCTACATTGTTGTTTTGGCTGTATGGAGGCGTGCATTGTCTTAAAGAAAGGCTACCAGCTTTGCACCTGTCTTCCTCTGAAATCGGATCTTTTTCTTTACATCGGTTGATACAAGGTCTGAGTACTAAGTTGCATTAACTGTTTTGGCATCCGGCAAAAAGTTGACATAAATAACCCCCTGCTAGTCCCAGAAGAACGATATCATCACTTTTCCTGCCTAACGGCTCCACCGCGCTTTTTTGGATTTGGAAGAAATGGTATGCCGCCACTCGCGTGATGACTACTGGGACTTGGAAATAAAGTAGTGTACTCAAGTTTCATCGGTGGTCAGTATAAACTTTAAAAATGCATCACCGTCGCCTTCAAACTACTATAAGAGACGACTGGTAGTTTTGTATTTTGTTCACGTCCGTCAAAGTGCGTGGTATTCATCGTGCATTCACCTTGAGATAGTGCAGGTGTTTTTTTATAATGTTTTCTACACTACCAACACTGATGGACAACATTGTTCCAAGTTCCTTGATAGTGCTGCGCCTATTCTCACGAATAAGCGCATTTACTCTCTGAAGCACTTACACGAATCAAAAATACACAGATCCGCGAGAGACACTTTCCCCATACTGTTGTTGCACTCTGTGGTAAATTTCACCGGACGGGACGTTTCCCCCAACGAAAAATTTGATGACAATGCGTTGTTTTACGCTCGGCGACACTTTCTGTACACTCGTTACTATAGCAACTCCTAAATAGGACTGAACAGTTTTAATCCAAGCAGGAAGAAGAGTGGAGACTGTAGTTCCACTTTCTCAAGGCTGCACACCTGCTGCGCAGTGTGTTTACATACAAATCAGTCCTGATCATATTTGAAGCCCCTTGACATGACCTAAATAACTTTGATTTTACACTTTAGCTTTCATAGATTGTATAAATTGTATGTATAAATATGTACGTGATCTTTTTCATACGATATAAGATACAAAAATTAATTTTCTCAAATTGATCTCATTATCCTTCAAACCTACCTCACTTGTAATAATTTAATTTACGCAACAATACAATCTAACAATGAATATCAAAATCGACCATCTAACTAAAAATATAATAAGGTAATTGTATTTAAAGGAAAAAATCTGCAAACAGCTATAACTAATAGATTTTTAGCAACTTTATAATAATAACAACCAAATAAATTAGCAACAACTTAGCTATGACTAATTATATATATATTAATACTAGATACTTTAGTAGCCAATTAGTTGTAAATCGGATTTGTTTTTACACACTGTAAGGTGAGTGGCGAAGAATGAGGTTTCCGAGCATTGGAGATAGAGATACCTCAAGGCAATTCTTCTCATTTCTTTAATTACTATTAAAATTTCAAACCATAAGACGTTCTTGTCCGTTACGCAGCGGATTATTATGGAGTCTCTTAAGACACAGGACATAAAACAGTAAGAAATTTTGAGAAGATTTAGGACACTGTTTGGGAATAATACTCACAATTTTTGAAAGGACGGGAATCAGTAAAAAATAAGACATTGATTTATCCCAAAAACCATCGTGATTGAGAGGGATGACTTTTATCAATTGAAATTGCTTCTATCAATTTTTGAACGAAACAAAACTCGCATACTGTCTCCACAGATGTCATTTGTTCTGGACTACATTGAAGCAACGTGCTTACAACACATATTTATAGCCCTACAATTATCATCTGTTTAAACTATTAAAAAAACACTTAGGGTAGAAATTTGGCGATCATGTTACAATAACGGAATCGAAAAATTTAAAAATTTAGTTTATATTTGATTCATTCTCTTAGATAGTTTAAAATGGCACTATGTTGCATCATAAGATTGTTCAGAACGCTTAAGTGAAATTTCAAATATCTAACAAAGCCTTGTATCTATAAATTAAAAACAAAAACCTTGTCAATTACAATAGTAACGTAAGTTTTTTAAATAGAAGCTTAACTAATTCATTTGCATAACAAGATAGTTTATAGCTTAATTATGCTAATCGATCAATAAAATCACTTTACTACATAATTTCTTACTAAGAAGTCGTTAGCCTATTTAAAAGTCACATTATTTTTTCGTGCTGCACCTACTTAGAAAATGAATTTCATTATCGAACTCTTGTCACAAATATTTAAATAACATTCAATAAATACACCAATGTTTCAGTCTGCTTTTAGGGAGAAAAATTTAAACTTCCAATAAAACAAAACATCTAAAAAGGGGTATTAACCTGAAGCACAAAGTATAAGGAAATAATAAACAACAATAGTTAAGCATTTTAAATAATAATAACAATAATTATGTAAAAATGTGTAATTACGACGTTAATTAAACATAAGAGTACCAAATTGCTACTACAGGTATCAAGTTATTTCATGTTCCGTTGGGTAGTAATTAGAAATGTTACCAGGCAAGTTTGATGCTTTTTAATTAACTTTAAAAATATTAGATTCAGCGTAATTAATGACTACAAAACTGCAAGTGCATTTTCTCTTTAGTTTATTTCCTACTTACTCAAATTATAGATTTTATTATGTATACATCGCTTTACGGAAGCAATATTCTTTAAAAAGGTCATAATTTATGGTCTAAGCTGCGAAGCATTGCTAAGCAACAATTTCTGGAGATGAGTTTTGATGGCGAATAATTTATGGCGCAAATACTTATTATCCTTTGAAACTTGTGCTACAGATTTTATTTAAATACCAATTTCTTGAGCTTTTTAAAAGTTTCAGTTTAGAAACTTAAAATGACAATAAAAACATTTTGCTTAAGAAATCAAAAATTTAAAATAACATTTGTTTATTTTCTCAACAGTATCAAAATACAGTACTTATCATATAGCTGTACATCTAAGATTTTGATTTTATATTGATTTATTATTTCTTCTAGAAGTAATTTAAACAATAAGAACTCAAATGCAACTGACCTATACTCACTAATGGTCATATGTTGTCACGTTTGTGAAGAACACAACTCCGAATCATAACACTGTAACCAATACAAATACAACAAGTTCCAATCTTCAGCTGCACATATTCGGTATGTACATAAATGCAAACAGGCACAAATTCAGAGTCGTCCATAAATGAAAATCTTTTGGCAAGAAGCAAGAAGAAATAAGAAAAGATGAATATGCCAGAAGATACCCAAAACAAGTAAAGAAAGTAAACAACATCTTTTAAATAAATACTCACCATTAGCCAAACCAAAAAATAAAAACAAGATCACACTAGATTGGCCCAAGGTAGTAGATAAAATCTAAGGCGACAAAGCAAAAAAATTTTAAATTACCTTTTATATTGTTGTGTTAAAATTTCTCTGACATATTTTGACTTTTTTATCAAAAAAAATATTAACTATAAATCAATAGTAGATAACTCCGTTGAAACATATAAGAACTTCTAACTCTTACTGAACATTAATAAAATATTTTCAAACAAAAAATATAGTGCCTCATACTTATGATACGAAAGAGAATCTACTCTATAGTCTCGTTTGAAGAAATACTCGTCACTCCCTCTTGGAACAATTAAGGAAATATTAACATATACAGGTTTAACGCTGGGAACATCTACTTAACATAAGAGCACAATTACGAAGGGCCCATTGACCTTACTTTTTGTAGATCTGGAATCTACGGAAAACAATAAGGACAATTACAATCTCAAATAAAACTCCAAATAAGCAATATAGTCGTATTTTAAAATACAATTCAAGTCCTGTACAAATAACAAACAAATCAATATCTACAAACTTCTTAAATGAGCTTGAAAATTTCATACAACAAAGTAGCACTATTTTAAAAATGCTTACCACAGTTACAAATAAAATGACATCATAACGGGCGAATTTTTAAGCATATCAATATGGAACGCAAGTGGGTCCCATGAACACAGAAATGAAATTTAAACTTTTCTTAAAATAAGTAGTATTGACAATATGCTGATTTCCGTACTGCAGAAAAAAATGCATGGTAGGATATATTTAATTTACTACACCGAAGGTCCAGACGGAACAGCCCATGGGAAAACAGTGATCATTATTAAAAAGACATACTGGATCACAAATTGCTACATTTTAAAACAGCCCATACCCAATCCACTTCTATTGCCTTCTCTCTATAAACAATAAGGATAGCATATAAAATCCCCTAGCTGCCGGTTTTCTCTTGAATCCAAATCCGCAATCAGAAATTTAAGAAAAGCAGTGCAAATGGTTTTAAAAATAACCCTTTTTTACATTTATGTGCCAGTGGCTATATTTAAGTGGGGGAGACGGTAGGGCTCGCACTTCTTGCAAATCGCAAATCGCCTCAACGCACACCGTTCGAAAGCATTACCATCTCATGTATAGAAGCACACTTTAATAAGCCCGCGAAGCGGCCTTTACGTTATAATCTAGCTAACAAGTTACGATGACCATTAATAATATCTGCAATGTATTATCCTCCACAACAGAAAATTATTATACAATCTGTAGATGAACTAAAACCTATAAACAACTACAATTGGTTGTTCTATTAGTTTAAACCAAAACAAGACAATGAGCTAGATTTGAAGAGTAGGAAGCAGAAGTTTTTCCTATTAGACCAAAAAGCTGAGAAAAGTAAAAATTATATTCTTATTAAAACCTAAAAAAACACCCAATGAAGATATATCCTGTTGTCCTATAAGTCAACTGTGGCTATTATCTAAATAGTTAGAAAAACACTTCTCCAAAGAATATAGACAAACAAATATAGATATTTAATTATTAGTCTGGATTTCGACAGATAACTGAACCGATCAGTAGTCGCAGCATAACGAACAAAATAAAAAAGAATATTGCTCATTGATGTCATTTAGGGGTTTTTGATAAGGTGTGAGACAGAGAATTTTTATTCAAAATCAAATCAATGCTTTCCCACAAATACTGCCTGTTTCTACAATCTTACCTAAATAGCCGATATTTTTTGTGCGACATGAAATTATCTCCTCTACACTGCTGATATACCAATAACGCAAGAAACCTTCGCTGATGGCACGGCCATCCTAGCAACCGATAAAGATCCTGTGGTAGCTAGTCAGTTTTTTCTACGATATGTTTACCTAATTAAAAATCGGCTAGAAGAATGGGAAATTAAAATCAATTAAACAAGTCAGTAAGTTAAGTAACAACAGTGTTCTCCAATAAAAATTAATAACACGATGATATCACAAACTAAAGTTCAAATATCTCAGTATGCATTTAGACTTCAGATTAACTTAGAAAACAAACATATTAAAGAAAAGAAAATAAATAGATCTTAAACTCAAGCAAATATATTGGTAACTAGAAAAAAAAGCGCCACTCTAAATTGAAAATAAGTTAGTGATTTACAAAGCAATTTTAAAGCCAGTATTGAGCTTTACAGAACGTCAAATCAATCCAATGTAACTATAATTTAAGTTTCTCACACTTGATATGTAGCATCATGCCAAACTATACCATAAAGATTTAAAAATACCTTTCGTTAAAGAACTAATAGAAAAATAAACCACCAAACACCAAAGAAAACTGGAAGGATCCAAATGAAATTGTCCAACTTTACTGGAAGCGATGTACTCCAAAAAGTTAAAAAGAAAATGCCTATGTGACATAGTAGCTCAAGTTCATTAAGATAAAATACTAAACGTTTATAAACAATTAGTATATTAGATTATATAGTTATTAAAAATATTCCTATAATTACTATTGTAACTAGCTCTTTGTTGTAAGTATATAATGCAATGGTAAGCATAATGCTTCATTCTTTCTTTGCCTCATAATAGGAGGTTTTCTCCATTAATGTGTCTCATTTATATTTTCTTTAAAAAGAATTAGAAAACTTGAATTTGTTTTCAAAAATAATTAAATGCGTGCTATAATAAAACACTGAAATATACAAAAAATAGGGTTTTACTCACCAAAATACTTTTTCTGGTTAATTAGTTTTTGCGGTATTTATGCATATATATTTTGCTAGCCGAACTTTATCATTCAAAGATTTACTTTCAAGCATCACGTTTAAAAAAGTCTACTAAAGCAGCATTATTTTAGCTGCTTGTTAACTTTTTATTATTAATGTTATTTTGTTCTTAAAATATTAAAATTTAGTTAATAACTTCGTTTGGTTTATTTTTAAAATCTGTCTGAGAAACAGGATGGTAAATTTAACAGATAACTAATAAAAATGCACAGAAGGTGGCGCTGAAATTGTTCTGATATACTGGTTTTAAAAATTGTCAAGTAAATTACGTACGCCATTTACGTCTACGACTAAAATAAGTAAAGACTTATTGGAAATCACTCAATTCCAACGTCGTGAAGCGATACATTCAGGTTAATCTAACATTAATGTTCGCTGCTAATATTAGAGAGCTAATGAGCAAGAATCTGATTTTTTGTCTTATAATAGCATTTTAATGGCGTACCCAATATCCTACTCTGACTCTAAGCAGATAAAAATAGAGCAACAAGAATTTGCTTATATATTCAAAATAAGCCCTTTATTCTTTGTCCGCTATAAAGACGAGTGCTTTATTACCCGCTCTCAAACGAAAATTTTCTATCGCTTGCGGTTCCGGAAATATAATACCTCGGCCGCGCCTGCCGCCAAGCCAGAATTTGTCATTCGGAGGCATTCGGGTCGGCACGGAGAGGCACGAACAATTGTGTAACAGCAGCACTCATAATTTTTTATATATATATAATTAGTTTTTTCAAAATGTATGTCAATAAATATACGACATTGCGTGTCATCTGTTTACATATCAAACTATTAGTTCATTTAACATGTATAATTTTGATTGTAATCAATTTGAAAATTTAAAAAATTAATTTAAGTAACTGATACAGATCTCGGACCTTTCCAGAGTTTGGCAAGACACCGGATAAGAATTCAAACCAAAAGTATATATTTGTAAAGAGCACTGATGGCAATACTACGTATTCCTCTTTTGATTCTAGTATAACTACTGATTTATGCTACCGTAACTTAATTAAGTAGATTAAAATTAACGGTATACAAAACAAACACAATAAAAAAGGAATTTAATTAGAAAACCTGTTCTCCTTCACGAAAGTGGAATTTATTTAATTACCTACTTTACTATCAAAATGTTAAACAAAAAGCATTTTTACGGTTTTGGCTGTACACAAAACACCAGCGGCTAAACAACTTCCGTTTCCATTATTTAACAAGATAACGCACGACGCAATGTGTTTTTATGCGCATATCTTTACATAAGTTTACATAAAAGGCCATTAATCATTAAACAGGTATATTTATGTTTAGGTTACTATAACAAGGTGAACTTTAATAAAAAAAAACGGACCGAAACTATAATTATTAAACACAAATTTTTAAGGTTTCTATTTTTATCAGCAATAATATGAAAATGTTCAATAATAATAAATATATGTTTCACAATTGCTCAAATATTTTTTATAGTAAAGTTAATTTAGAAAACTAATAATCATAACTTTAGCAGTTGGTAAAATATAATTTATTCTACTTATAAATACATCATTAATCGCTGTATATTAAAATTGTTTATATAATTAATTAGTAATTACGCAAAAACCTTCATTTTAAAAATTAAGTGATACTGATAATTATAACAGGAATTTATTTAACGACAGGTTTACGACTAATTACCCGACATCAAAATTACGTCATTTTTCCTTGAAAATTTATTGTTCATCACAATAGTCTTGCAATAATCGTAAATTTTAATTTTCACTTGAGTGTAACTAGTGTAACGCTTTTGCTTGTCAGTTTATCTAATTTTATTTTATCTTCTTTATTTATCTTGCTTTACTTCTCTACCACTGGTCAATTTAGCTCTTACTCGCTTTTCTAAGAAAATCTCTAAGGCATTGGTAATCAATAGGGATTTTTTTTTCTTCAGCCTTGTAGCGCCCAGTATTGAGCATAGGCCTCCCTTTTTGGGGGGATTTGGCAATTAAACGCCACGCTTGCCGGGCGGGTTAGCGAGTGGATAGTGAATGTACTTTACGACCGCCAAAGGTGTTTGTATGACGGCCGGAGAGCATTAAATGTTTTTGTCATTGCCGGGATTCGAACCCGGAGCCGCCGTGAGCCAGTTTGGCAGGTTGAGGCCTTTACCTCGCGGCTGTCGTGCTCTCTTAATCATATAATAGGGGTAATAATTATAATAGGGATTAGATAGAAATAATTGGTTTGTTTTTTCGACGATGTAAGGTCAGATATGTAAGCCAGCGTGGTCCCGTGGTTGAGGGTCGGGCTGCAAAGCTGACGGACCCGGGTTCAATTCCCGGTGCTCTCTGATGTCTGGCAGGTGACCTACTCAGTCACCTGCGTTCACTCGAACAAGGGGTAATAATGGCGGTCGTCTTAGGCGCGGTGCTTGCCACACTGCCCCGTACTAGAGATGGTGCGCAACGACCGGGCAGAGAGAGCGAACGTATGAAAGCTTTAACCTCTCAGTTCGCAGGCCGTGCTCCCACGCGGGGCGTATTATTATTATTAAAGTGAGATATTACCCTAAAAGAAAATCACGTCGTTAGACCCTCTCTTTGATTCAAATTTTGTAGGGAAATCAACCTATGCGATTATTAAGATACAGTTATTAAGAATATCCAAACTGAAATAAACAAAATATTGGAACAATCGAAAAGTTTATTGCTATCAGCGTAAAATACCTAAGCTAAATGCCTTCTACGATGTCGCTAAAATAATTTTACAATTATTTTCTGATAATGCGGGTCTATTTCGGCAATTACACATTTAATGTTCTATTTTACCAAGTTTATTAACATAAACTGTTTCCTTCAAATAACGCCAGAGGAAAAATCCTAATGACCAAGTCATCCGTCTGCAAGATAATACGACCAAAAAATTTGATTTGAAGTAAAGCGAGTGTTTCACGTGCTGTGTGGAATGTGGCCTCATCTTGTTGGAACCGTATGTCATTCAAGTTAAAATCGTTAGTTTCACTAAAAAAAGTTGATTAGCATCTTCTAACAGCGTACACCATTGACACTAAATAGCGTTGCCAGGTTTTTCCCACAATAAAAACCAAACGGTACTTGTCAATACATTAACTTTTTATCAATAGCACGTGAATTTTTACTACTTTAGATGCGACATTTCTGACGATTTTATTTCAAAAGAAATGAGCTGAATAACTGTTTTCATAATAAACTTAAATGATATTGGTACGTTGCCATGTTTTTAGATAATAACTGTAGAAACGTAAATTTCCGCCGTTCACAGAACGCAAGCGCCGCACAATTCAAATTATTCTTCTCTCTGTGCCATATTCTCAGTGGACGTTGGCGATCATTCTGGCCCGTTTAACCCTATCGACTGCGGTTCTAAATAAGTCTGCAGATGTTTTCCCGTTCCATCGTCTCAGATTGCATAACCATGAGGTTCCTTGCATAACCAGTTGCAAAGTGTTATATTTATCATTTCGCATAATATGGCCAAGGTATCAAAGTTTCCTCTTCTTAACGGTTTTCATCACTTCTTTTTCCTTATTTATACGTTCCAAGACGCCTTCGTTTACTACGTGATGTGTCCAAGATATTCGAAACATGTGTCGATAACACTACATTCCAAAAGCTTCTAGGCGTTTACAAGCAGTATCCGTCAACGTCCAGGCTTCAACACCAAACATCAATATAAAGAACACGTAGCATTTTAAAATACGAGTTCGTAGTTGAATATTTAGCTTCGTGTTGCGTAGGACAGTTCTCATGTTATTAAAAGAGGTTCGTGCTTTTTTAATTCTTATTCTTATTTCCTTAGCTTGATCCCAATTTTCGTTCAGTTGTATTCTCAAATATGTAATAGATGGTGTTCTACATGAAACATAGTGTCATTGTTATTATTTTTGCTTACTACCATAACTTTAGTTTTGCTTGTATTTAAACGCATGTTATATTGCGCACATCTCCCTGCTACTCTTTTTATCAGTCGTTGCAGTCCTTCTGGTGTATCAGCAAGCAAGGCTGTGTCATCCGCATATCTTAAGTTATTAATAAGAACACCATTCATTAGAATACTATCTTCAGTCTCCTCTAGTGCTTAAGTAAACAGTCTCTCGGAGTATGCGTTAAAAATTAGCGAAAATAGCACACGCCTTTGTGGAACTCCCTGTTGAGCCCCGAACTCCTCCGATGTTTTGTTTTCTACTCTTACAAAGCGCTTTTTGTTGCCAATAAAGACTAAAAATTATACCAATATCCTTATCATCAAGATTTTATTGTTGAAGTATTTCTATTAGTTTATTAACTTTCTACAGCGGAGCTTATAGAAAGTTAATGAGATTATCATCCTGTCTGTCTGTCTGTGTGTCTGGAGACACTATAACTTCCGTTCTATCCAACGGATTCACTTAAAATTTAGTATACACACATCTTAGGCTAGTACCTTTCATGGAATTGATTTTCAGCAAATCGGTTAACGGCAACCGGAAGTGACCGTTACGATTTCGAAAATTCATTATACTCACATATGTCGTGCAGCAATATCATTCGACAGCATTTTTGACGCTGATCATTATGGAGACATTAATCAACGTCTTAATTCCTTTTAAAAGTTTTTATCCTAAAAAGTTTCCTTTACGGTATTACACCGTTCTCGTTTTAGTTTCAAAGTGTCTTTCTGATATCCTGTTATGCTTTTCGGGACCAACGATTGTAACCCCAATATTCTCCACGGTTCTTGTAAGAAAACCATATTTTATTTCTAAAAAATAGTACTGCACTCAATGAACCCGTACCATTAAATTCAATACGTTGATTAGTGTTTCTAGTTCAACTTCATCCTTACTTCTCAGTCAAATTCTTACGCTTGTTTGTTACTCTTTAGCTTCTTGAGTTGGAAACTTCTTCTGTAGTGATGGTAGGTCCTGTTTCAATTATAATTTCTTCCAAATCTTCTCTGTGTTTGTCGTTGTATAGTGATTGCATATGATCCTTCCATTTGTTTAGTCTTTCGTCCGTATTTAAGATGGCCTTGCCATTATCGTCCATAAGAATTCCTTACATCTTGCTTTACATATACCGACAGTTTATTTTACCTTCTTCATCGTGTTACCGTACTAACTGTTTTCTTTCGCTTTTTTAATTTTCCGTTGAACCTGCATATGATGTTGTTTATATTGTATTTCGTCTTTATTTTTATATGTTCTGCGTTTTTCCATATGATCAAGGGTTTCATCTGTCATCCATTCGTTATTCTTTTTCCTTGACTTTGATACAAGTTTTAACTTGGCTATGTCTCTAATTATATTTTTAACAGTATTACATCTTTGTACGATTTTAGTTGTTGTATCTTGTTTGACCTCGTCAATCTTATTATTCAAGTGTTATGTTATTTCATTTTTGACGTTCTCGCCTTTAAGCTTATAAATGTCTATTCTTGCTCTCCGTTGTGTTCTTGTTAGTTTCTTTAATCTAAGTCTTAATGTTTTCCCAACAGTAAGTTGTGATCGGATGAAAGCATCTGCGCCAGGATAAGTTTTTGCTGATGTAAGAGCATTTCGAAATCTTTTGTTTATTAACATAAAATCTATTTGATTTCTAACAATACCCTGTTGATTATCGGCAGGTGATTTCCACGTATATATTTTACGAGGTGGTGGTTTAAAGAAGGTATTCCTGATTATATATTGATTTTCTTTGCAGAATTGTATTAGGGTTTTCCCTCTCTCGTTTCGGTTTCCAAGGCCGTACCTGCCGACTATATCTTCTTCCGCTTCGTTCCCTACCTTTGCATTAAAATCTCATGTAAGTAAAGTTATTTCTCCTTTTTTTTGTTTGTTTAAGCGCTGTTCTAACATTTTATAGAATTCTTCAAGACCTTCCTCGCTATTTTCGGAAGTTGGTGCGTATACTTGAATTACATTCAGTTTACATGGTTTTGCTTTGAATTTAATTACAGCTACTCTATATAATACAAGCACGAAACCGAGTACTGTTTTATTTATTTTTTTAGTTACTATTATGGCAACTTTATTTCCGTGATGCTCACTGTCTTTTCCTGCATGGTGATCATCAATCATACATTGTCCATTAGCTGGCCATCTCATCTTACTTATACCTAGGATGTCAATCTTTAATCGTCACATTTCTTTTATTGTACTCACTGCTTTCGGCTTGGGACATACTTTGGACTTTTAGGATATCGGCTGACAGGGGAATTCTTCGCACCCTCTCCCCACTTAAAAGGTGGCCGGAACTGAGGGCCCTGAGTTTGTTTTTCAGCCATAATGATATCCTGGGTAATGTATAAAAAAGTGTACAAGTATACCCAGGTAGTTTTCCGTTGCTTTCCTAGGTTTATATTTCAGCCGTCCACTCTGGGTTCGACAATTCAAATCCTAAAGTTTAATTTGGATTGCTCTATACTTTGGTTTAGATAATGAACTAGGTAATGGTATCACATCAACTGATCCTTTTCTCTCAAAAGGAACAATGATGTATGTCAACAAACCATAGCTTTGTATTAAGTGTTATTTAAAAAAACATGTGTAACTACTTAACGTGCCTCACACAAATGTTTACATATTTAAAAAGAATGTTGACAATTTTATGGATTATAGTACAAAAATCCGTAAAAATTAACAGGCGTATGAACCCGCTGACTTTGTTACCGCGTATCAAACTAAACGTAATGTCAAAAGGGTTTACAGCATACATTAACTCTTTATCGTACATAACCGCTACACCATAACGTCACTATTATACATCCAACTGATTTAACAATAAATCTTTGATTGTCACCTGTCATTTTATCACAGATTTCATGTTGAGAATAGTAATTACTTAACACGAAAGATGTTAAAACATTAAACATCCTTATAGAAAACCCGTGACTTTTTGAACCATTGAACTTTGAATTAACAAGTGTGAAAATAAATACAAAAATTAGGATAAAGTGATTCATAACCCTTAAAAGAAAATTATTAAGCATCATAAAATATGCCCTAAAAACACAAAAACGAAACATTAAATTTTAATCAAAACTCAAATTGTGAATGTGCCTGTCCTTGCGCTTTTTATATAAAGAAACGTAAATAAAAAAAATTATAAACTAAGGAAAATTAAGTGAGTACCAAAAAATATTTCAAATAATATTTATATTATTTAAAAACCAGCAACAGAAAAGTGCACAAAATAAACATAGATCTGGTTTGTTTCTTAAAATAAAACTAAAGAAAATTAGTAAAAAGACAAATTGCAGTAATGTATGGATTTCCATTAAGAGAGCTCGAAATCCGATTACGTTATTTATAAAATATGACATCGACCAAATGGCCGGAGCGGCTTTGCTGGGCTGCGTATACGAGAGGTACAATTTTCGATGACTCGACCCCATAAGCCGGGCTTGATATTGATGGTTTTGGTTATGTTAACTTTTAAGGCATCAATCGTCTGCGGCATAGGCTCGTGATTTAGTGTAGACTCACAAGAAAAAGTCTAAGAGCATTAAATCACACGTATTTCAGTGGCCAGTTGACGTCGCCGAAACGCGAGATAACCATGCCGTCGAATTTGTCGTGCAGAAGATCCATTGTTGCATGCGCTGTGCGGCACGTAGCGCCGTCTTGTTATCTTCCAATTTAGACCAAAAATATTGGTTATCATCGACCTGTACCTCTCGCCGGTAGCAGTTATGACGGTTCGAGCTTCGTTTTGGAAAAAGTACGGGCCAGTGACCCCGCCGGATCAAAATTCATACCAAACAGTGGCTTTTTTTGAATGCATTTGCAACTGACCCGACTCAAGTGGACAATTTTGACATAGCCCTTCATCTAAAAATGAACCTTGTCGCTGAAGATGATTTTCCTTCCGAAATCGGTGTCTAATTCCAACTGCTCCAGAGCCCAGTCAGCGAATGCTCAACCCTGCCTATGGTCGTCTACTTTCAGTTACTGGGTTAATTAAATTGTGTACGGTTGCAAGCCCTAGTCCCGATGCAATATTCGGTAGGTTGAGGTCTGCGAAAACCCAAGTTCTTAGACGCGACGAAGAAGTGACTTCTTCGGATTATCCTCTATACACCAGTTCACTGCAGCAATATTTTTTGCAGACCTTATGTTTCGACAACGTACGGGTGTTGTTTAATTTTTTTGTGAACCAGTCTGATTTGAATTTATCTACCAAACGACGAATAATCGACTAAACAGGACGATTGTGTACACCGTAAAAATCACGTAGCGCATAGAACGTAGCTCGAACTGAGCACTCATTTTGATAGTACAGTTTAATGATTTGTACGCATTTCTCAACACTGCAACTTTCCATGATGATTTGCTCAACATTATTTACTACAATCTCTAAATTTGACAGCTGTAGCTTCACCAACATGGCCGCTATACACTGTCAAAGTTTGAGCGCCACTATTTAAAAACTCTTTATAATACTAGCACTAGAAAAACAACAGAAATTATTAAGCTTGACTTCAAATAAACTAGGCAACACACGAAACTTATAAATAGGTAGAGGTTTAAATTTGCAAAACTATTTTTTGAAATAATATTACCAAAACAAAAATCGCCATCGTAGTCCCGTGGTTGAGGGGCGGGCTGCGGTGTAGATAGACTCGAGTTTATTCTCGGAGCTCTCTGATGCCTGACGAGTGGCCCACTCAGTCACTAAAAAAAATTAAGTACTTGCGGTTGCTTTGAACATGGGATAATAATGGCGGCCGTCCAAAGCGCGGTGCTTGCCACATCGCCCCGCATTAGAGGTGACCGGGCAGAGAAGGCGAAAATATGAGAGCCTTAACCTCTCAGTTTGCAGACCATGCTCCTACGCGGGGCGTTAGAGCCCTACCATTATTATTACCAATCAATATATATTTATTTTATTATTTTTGTAGGTGTTAAAAATGATCGCTTTATTGCCGAATTAAAATAGAAATAGAATATAAACCAAAATATTTTTACAGTTATATGTTAAAAATAAAAGAAAATTTAAATTAATATAGACAAATTTTGGAGAAGCAGAAATTGCATATTAATGTTTAAACAAGACGGGTGCAAAACCTCAAAAGGCAACTTTCGAAAGTGAAGCAAGTCATACATGTGATTTTGCAACTCCCGTATTTCGGGACAAATAAGAGCTACAGATCTAAAATATTAAGGAAGATACCGAACTAAGATGTTTACTGACCAAATATGAAGTGAATAATTCAAATAGTCAACTAGTTCCGGTGATATCCTGTCGACAGATACACACATACACACAAACAGACAGACAAGATCAAATGTTAATAAATTGAGAAATAAACAATTAGAAAAAATTATCTCATGAATAACTTTAAAAACATGAGCATAAACAGTATATATTCATATGCATACATACATACATACATACATACATATATACATATATATATATATATATATATATATATATATATATATATATATATATATATATGCATTAAAATAATATAAAATGTAATATGTAATATAACAAAAAAGAAAAAACTATACATAACCTTAATAAAGAAGAAAAAAGTAATTTTAATGCTAAAAGTTAGCGAAGACATTACCAAATGAGAATTACAGGGAAGAAATTCCTCCAAAATAAACAGACAACATAGAGAGTAAATTTACATTTATTAGAAAAGAAACCCGGTCGAACTTAGTATTACATGTCTGTACTAACCATAGCACTACTTAATGCATTAAAATTACAAATATTAGAACAAAAAATTTTCAAAGCTCATATTAAGAATAGTACTAACAAATAGTACTAGCAAATAGTAGACCATTTACTGAAACATTCTTCTTGTTACAGTATTCCCATGCTGTCGTATTTTGTTATTACCTTTTTCATTATTTTATTTTTTAAAATTACAAACAGATAATGTGTCTTCTGTGCTGTTGCCTATTAGCTCTTTGGTTATATTTTGTTTCATTAGTGTGTTGCATATATACTTTCTTGAGACCGAGTTAAAAACATTTGATGTTATGAAGTATAGATTTTGCTAGAACTTTTCCTGTATCTTGAAGAGTTGCACCTTTGAAAATAGCCTACTTCTTTTGCAAAAAAAATAAATAGAAAGAGATTGGGATACTTCAATAGATTAAAATAAAAATATTTTCAAATATAGGAAACAAAACAATCGAACTAAAATATCTCTTTGAGAAAGAATACCTCAAAACATCAGTTAATGAAAAAATTAAGTTTATTGAAGTTGCAACTAACAATAACTAACGTTTACACTAAAATACCTTTTGGAACAGTTATCAAATAAGGCCGTTAAATTTTTGTTGCCGTTTACAAACACCGAACTACTGAAAGGGCCTTTTTCTTCTTACAGGTCCAAAAAAACCCAAAAGAAACGTAATACAGGTCACGATTTGATATTACATCACTAGAACGTATTTAAATTTTTTTTCCAAAACAAGTGCAATAATGACTGTATATATGAAGAATATAATAATGATAAGGGTGAGGCTTAACCGCCCCGCGTAAGGTCACGACCTGAAAACTGAGAGATTAAGGCTCTCACATGTTGGTCCTCACTGCTTGGTGGTCACGCAACATTTCTGATATGGGGCAATGTAGCAAGCACCGCGTCTTAGACGATCGCCGTTATTACTCCTTGTTCAAAGAGAACGTAGTAACTGAGTAGGCCACCCACCGGACACACAGTTGTACCTCAACCGTGCCACCACGCTGGTGCTTAAGATATACCCACAACGTATATAACATGTTTTGGGAAAAAATAAAGTTATGCCACAAACAGTGGCAAACATTTTTTCTTCTTCTTGTGCCATCTTCTATCAAAGGTCTGGGATCATGAAGGCGACTTGAACCTTTGACACAGCAGCTCGGAACAATGATCGGTTACTTTTGTTGTACCATTGGTGTAAGTTCTTGAACCACGATGTTCTTCTCCTACTAACACTGCGTTTGCCTTGTATCTTGCCTTGGGATTTCTCATTATATGTCCAAGATATTCCAACTTTCTAGTTTTTACTGTCTGCAGTACCTCTACGTTCTTGCGCATCCTTTGCAGTACTATTTCGTTTCTTACTTTGTTCTTCTAGGATATCCTTAACATTTTTCTGTACACCCACATTTCAAGAGCTTCCTCTTTTTTACACACATCATCACATTTTAATGCACGAATAAAGGGCTTATTCCTATATTACAAAATAATATGTAGCTAATTTTATGTGACTGGCAAAGGACTCCTATCTTGAATATGAAGATGCAATTTTCTGCAAATTAATTTATCTGAACATAACGCCTTTTAAAATATTTTCTTTCATAATTGTTGTTTGTGTTGGACTTTCCAACATTAACACAAACTTATATGTGACATGATGTAACCAAAATTCTTCAGTTAGACGCACTTAACAACATTTGGGGAATTATATAACTTTTTTAGATACAAACGAATGTCTTAGTAACTTTGTCATAACATAAAACATAAACAAATTATCATTTTGATTATTCTGAAGATGAGTAATAACAAAACTATTTTTATAACATTTATAAATATAAGTGTATACATCTCCAGCTTTTTTCTAACGTAACACAAAATCTTAAAATTCCTACTTCAGAAATAAAGTGCCATGATAAAACTATGTCAGATTTTTTTATTTTAGTTTACATTTTACTTTATTATAACAATTTTCGGTTTTAAAACGTAACAGTTATTGTTGTTATGCCTCATTTCTTAATTAGATAACGTAAACAAGTCTTCGTTATACATTACGATAAACCTATTTCCAATAAAATGTTGACATTTTATACAGCAACTCGACGAGCTCCGACGAGATCCGTTCAAATGTTCTTTTCATTATATTTGACAAGTCTATTGACTCTGATTAAAGCCAAAACATTGAATCTGTCGCTTTTTAGTAAGTTTAAGCACACTATACGTTTTCAATGTTCCTATATTATTCGGCAAACGGTGTCCAATATTTTAATGTCTAGAAACCATTTTTTCTGTTAGACATCCCTCCAAGTACCGAACTATATTTTGCAAAAATATTTCTAACTTTAACATGCCGTTCCAATAATCAACTGTTTTAGTAGTATTTTTTTTATGTAACAAATATATAGGCGATCCCAGAAAAGATCAACCGGATTTAAGAAAAGTGATAGCTATTTTGAATAATTTTTTTTGTGGCTAGTATTTGGGTCATATACGAAAAGTAAAGTTTTGTTTTGCTTTTCTTACATTAAAATATTCTTGGTTTTTAAAAGTTAAAAATTTAAATGTTGGAAATTTTCTGATTATCGATTGAATATGTCATAATTAATTTTAGACATAAGCTGTCTACCAGATTTATTCACATTTTTAAGTTATTAAAAAAAATTACAAACTTTATAACAAATTGATTATTTCCTATTTAATTTCTCAACGATGGCTGGTACCTATGACATATCGATAGACTATATTATAGATATATATGGTCTCGATACACAAATGTATCAAACTTGTATTTGTTTTATTGGTCAGGCCTAGAAAATAAATTACAACCAATTTTCAAATGTTTAAAGTGACCCGGCACTTTTGGTTAAATGAACACCCTACGACGCCATTATCAAGTATGCTGATCGACTGTTTCCCCGTTTCAAACTCGTCTTGAACTGTTCTACATTTTGAGGTAGTTTTTAGCCGATCTTCAACATTTAGATCGTTATTACTTGCTTATGTTGCATACTACAGTAGTCGTGTGAGAAACATGGCAATTACCTAGGCCACAAAAAAGTATCCGGTGACATTAATTTATTGGCTAGAGATTAAAAAATATAGCCAAGACTTTCCCCACAGGCATACATTAAAAAAATAATTTGTTATTGAGCAATTATCTGCATAAATTATATATGCGAGAATAAATAAATAAGACTATCTCTAAAAACTTTATTTTTATTAAAATAGAAATTACTTAAAAGCACGAACAAAATTTTCTGAAACTAAACCGGTGAACGTTGACTTTGAAATGCCTCTATCAGATGTAGATTGTAGAAAATGCATTTTTTGAGTTCTAAAAATAAAATTGTTTTTTAAACTTTAAATTTTAAATTTAGCTCATTATTTTATTTCTTCTCTTGTAAAATAGAGGAATTTGATGCTTCTAGAATTTGTTTGACAATAATTGTAAAATGTTTGTGCATTGTGAATGGCAAATTTATTTTTCAGGCAAGCTTTATATCTTCACGCTTCGTTGCACCACCTATTCCATCGCAAGCGCCTTTTCCATGACAAGAAGCAAAAAAAATGTCATTCAGCTTTCAGATCATGGCCTGATTTGTGCAAGATTTTGATTTAATTTTGTATTGTTATAGTATTTGACTATGTTTATTTGAGGAAAGCGATTTTTTAATGAAATGAGAAACTGTTGCTAAAAGCAAAAAATGGATTTATCTTGTGTATTAAATTATTACTTATTATGCTATTTCATTATCGATTTTAAGATAAAAAACTACTGGATGATAGAGTCACTTGATGCCAATGATAAAATTGAATTGCATCTTCAACTGGTATCTTAAAATTATCTGCAAAGTCAACAGTACAAGGCATACATCGTACTTAAGCCCACTCTTTATTATCTTGGACTTAGTTGATTGATTTCTCGCAATTAAGGGCTTGCGCTTAAAAAGTCGATCTTTTAAAGCCTTAACAAAATAGCAGTTCTTTTTTTCAACATTATCCAGAGTACCCGCTACTATTTCAATTACATACCTTATTGTCTCAGAATTAACTATCTCGTTTCAAATAAGTTGTATTTGGTTTTTATCTTCACAGTTATTACAATGTCTCATCATACAGGTTGGATTTTTTATATAACAACATAACTGAGATAGCAACGATTTTTTCTGTAATCTTATTCAAATGCTTTAGGCAATGATGAATTTTAATGAGTGGTGATTATCCTTCTGTGATGGTACTGAGTAAGTTTGAAACCTATAAGAACCTAATTGAAATGGCTAAATTTGAAACTAAAAAAAATACTAATTCTACAAAAATTTGACAACGACATTCAACTCTTGTCTACGAATAGGCTAGTTCCCAAACATATGGAAACATGCAATCATTTTCATGTTCCCTAAACCGGGGAAAGATAAGAAAGATATCAGAAGCTATAGACCCATTAGTTTATTGTCTACTATTTCGAAACTGCTAGAAAAAGTCATCCATTCTCGACTAAACGACGAAGTTTTTAGACTGAACATTCTATCACATTATCGATTTGCCTTTAGAGAAGGTCATTCCACATGCCATCAATTATAGCGCGTTACGGAAACAATTGAAAGAGGTTACGAATCCAAACAATACACAGTAACTTTGTTTATCGACATAGCTCAAGCTTTTGACCGCGTATGGATCAACGGCCTAAAATATAAAATCTTACAACTTCAACTACCCAATTACATCAAATCCGTACTCTTCTCCTTTCTTGATAATCGCACGTACGCAGTCAAAATTCGCACATCCTATCTGCCATCAAAAACATACAAGCGGGGGTCCCTCAGGGCAGTATCTTGGGCCCAATTCTTTTCAATATCTACATGCGAGACCTCCCTACCATCAATTCTGACCTTGCATTATATGCAGATGACACAGTCATAATAACCAAAGACGAAAGTCTAGAAGTGGCTATCTTAGAACGGCAAAAAGCCAGCACTATCCTCAGTAGGTGGTTCAATAAATGGAACCTATCCAATAATTATGATAAATGCGCCACAAAAATCTTCACATTAAGTCGAATTAACAACCCATCAGAAATCACAATTAACGGACACTCCATTCAGTGGAACGCCACCGACAAACCCATTAAATACTTAGGTATATATCTTGACACCAAGCTCACCTGGAAATACCATGTCCTCAAAAAATTAAACGAAGGGCACAAGAGACTAATCCAACTCTACCCAGTGCTAAACCGAAAGTCCACCTTGCTTACTTAATGTACCACTATCCTGTACAAATCACTGTTACGACCATTAATCCTCTATGGGTGTGTCATATGGGGCAACACATCCAAAACAAATGTTCGCAAAATCCAAGTATTCTAAAACAAAATCCTGAGAATCGCTGTCAACGCTCCCTGGTTCATCACAAATCAACAGCTACACTACGAACTGGGTTTCCCCACAATTGAACAACATATAGCGAAACTTACTAAAACATTTCATGCCAATCTCACCAACTGCAGTGGTGCAGCTTACTACTCACTGGGACAACGCGGCATCCACGCAAGGCTAAAACGAAAACTACCCCAAGATATATTTCTCAGTGACTATAGTGATGATAATTAACACAAGTGACCGATTCTAAACCTAGTGCTCTCATAGTAAAAAATAAACAATAATAAAACTTTCTTGCGGTCATACTCACCGCTTATGCTATTCAATATATATTATGTATTACATACTAAGTTATCAATGTCTTGTATAACAGTGTAAATTGTTGAACAGGCAAATTCCTAATAAAAATAAAAAAACAAACATTTTATTTCTTGTTTTTTAATAGTATTTTTTTAATGTATGTTTGTGAAATCTATGCTATATTTTTTAACCATTTTTTAATAAATAAATGTGACTGGAGACATTTTTGTAGCCTAAGTAATGACAATAAAATGTTTCTTACAAACCTGCTGCAGCGTATAACATAAATATTTGAATGTTGAAAACATACAAAATTAAAAATTTATTTACTCAAAAAGTAAGACAACCCAAAACAAATTTAATATGAGAAAACTAACTTTCAGCCCAATGCTTAACATTGTTCAACTGACCCAGACTACCGGGCCATTTTGAATATTTAAAAAATTTCAATTTTAATTTATTTATTTCCTAGGCGTGACCAGTGGACCAAATATAATTTCAATGCACTATTTTATTGAGTCTATACAGGTCTAGAATATGGGCTATTCATATGATTTAAGTCCAGCTACATGGGATCGCTCAAATTTATTCAATAAAGTACGTTAACTCTATTTATATAAAGAGGCTGTTTAGGCGATACGCATGCAGATAAAAGTTGGGAACCACTGCCCTACATTATCGCGTCCTTGGCGAAAGGCTAACGCATATATTTCGTACACCTGCCTGACTTTCTTTTACATTTCTTTAACGACACCTTAATTATAGTCCGTGCACGTTTTCCCGCCTCTAAAACGTCGATTTAGAGTGACATCATCAAGTAACAACTTCGTATAATCAACTCTTTATTAAATTTACTGTTTTTAAAAGGCATTTTTATGAATTTGAATTGTAGTTTTGTGTAATTAGAGAAAACATGGTAAAGATCCCATTTAAACTTTAATATAATATAGTTGCTTTAAGAAATGCCGCTTAATCTCTAATATATAATAAATAACAATTTTATCCTAAATAATCCACGATTTCTATAGTTTTATTTCTTACCTGAGGGATTTATTAAATATCAGCGAGCTTTCACCACTTCATCACATGATTTCCTTTTTTAGTGAGCATAAGAATAAGGAACATTAGAAATTTATTTGGTGTCTATTTGTATTTGAATACGTTAACAAAGTTGTTTTAAAATGTTGGGACAACTTTTCTACAGGTCATGTTATTTATTATTTTGAATAAAAAATATTTTAAATTTATTATTGTAATGTTTAGGTCAGTAATTAGTAACATTTTAAAATTATATATATATATATATATATATATATATATATATATATATATATATATATATATATATATATATATATATATATATATATATTTAAACAACTTAGTTCACGGATGAACAGCGTCTATTTTGAGAAAATTTCGACGTTTTGGCATCGGCTTTGATGCCATTTTCAAGCTTTCGTGTGACCTGCTTGATCTTTTATATGGCTGGAAGTGAAAGTTTGTTTGGCGGGAGATTTCACCTTAAACCTACCTGCTGGATACGATATGTCGATGACACTTTTGTTATCTGGCCTCATAGACATGATACCTTTTCAGAATTCCTTTCCCACCTCAACCAAATCCACACCAATATCAAATTTACCATGGAAACTGAACATAACAATTACCTTCCCTTCCTAGGTACTCTCATAACAAGAAATCCTTCTAATGACAGCTTTTATTACACTGTCTACAGAAAACCCACTCACACTAACCGTCACCTAAATGCCAAATCCCATCACCACCCTGCCCAAATACATTCGGTTGCAAAATCCCTCATAACCAGATCCATCAGACTTTCTGATACGAAAAATTGCCAAACAGAAATTAAATCCATTACCACCACCCTACTGAAAAATGGATATTCCAACAAATCCTTAAACAATATAATCAAAAATATAAATAAAAACACTAACCCTCAATCCCAAAACCCCCCTGGCCAACAAAAAGCATTACTACCTTACATCAGAGGCATCACCGATAGAATAAGCCGCATACTAATGCGGAAAAATATCTGCACGATCTTTACGACCAACAACCAAATATCTGGCTTATTTGCTCAGCAAAGGATCACTGCCCCAATGAATCCCAAGAAGTGTATGAAATACCTTGTGAAGACTGCCAAAGGACCTACATAGGTCAAACAAATCGGCAAATATCTAGCGGAATAGATGAGCATTCTCTGGCTGTACGGAAAGGCGATAATGGTTCGGCACTTGCCAAACACAGCAAAGAAACAGGCCTCAAAATTAATTGCTCTGGGGCTAAAACCATTGCCCCCATTTCCCATTTTACCAGCAGAATAGTACCTGAGGCAATTGAAATAGAAAAACGCCCCCAGTGTCTCAACACAAGAGATGACAGCCAGTGTTTGTTGTCATGTGGAAGTCCCTTATTGTTCCGCACCGCCAATTACGCAACACACTTAATCCTACAAACTTTCCCCAACCCAACGCATCTCCCGCCAAACAAACTTTTACTTCCAGCCCTATAAAAGATCAAGCAGGTCACACGAAAACTCAGTCTTATTCAAAGACTCATAGCTCTCCTTGGGAAGTAGGCAGATTGAAACCCAGTGAAGAGTAACCTCTTGAAATGGCATCAAAGCCGATGCCGAAACGTCGAGAATTTTTTAAAATAGACGCGGTTCATCCCTGAACTAAGTTGTTTAAACATAGTTAACCGCGGGAACCTATCCGATAAATTATATATATATATATATATATATATATATATATATATATATATATATATATATATATATATTCATTTTATGCAGTAAAGTGTTGACAACCTAAAACAAAATCAAATCGACAGCTGACAGTTTAGGATAGAAAATGGAGCGTTACACGATAGAACAACGTGTCTTCATTATTGAACAATATTTCAAAAAAATAAAACTTGGCGGCGCTGTTCGAAAATTTCATACAAAATATGGTCGGAATAGTGTTTTCATTTCGTCAACTGTGAAGAGATTAATTGAAAAATTCGAGAATAGGATCCGCTGGAGACGCCAAACACACTGGTCGTCCAAAAACAAGCCGTTCAAATGTCAACATCGAAGTAGTGCGTGAGAGTGTCGGTGACAATCCAGGAACCTCAATTCGGCGTCGTGGACAAGAATTGCAAATTTCAAGAAGCTCTACAGCGTATACTCACTAAAGATCTGTGTCTCCATGCTTACAAAATTCAATTAACACAACAACTGAAGCCTAATGACCATGCACAGCAAGAGATTTGTTGAATGGATTATTGAGCATCAACAAATGGATGCTGATTTTTCGAGCAAAATAATCCTAAGCGACGAAGCACATTTTCACCTTGATGGGTTTGTTAATCGCTAAAATTGCCGCTTTTGAGGTTCTGAGAACCCACATGTGATTGTCGAAAAACAAATGCATCCACAACGTGTCACTGTTTGGTGTGGATTTTGGCCTGGAGGCATAATTGGACCATACTTTTTGAAAATGAGGCTGGTCAAGCAGTGACTGTTATTGATGGTCGATATCGCGACATGATAACACAGTTCTTTTTGCCGAAATTGGATGATATTGATGTGGCCAATATGTGGTTCCAACAAGACGGTGCCACATGCCATACAGCCTGTGAAACACTTCAATTACTGCATGAGACATTTCCAGGTCATGTACTCTCTCGTTTCGGTGATCAGAATTGGCCCCCTAGATCGTGTGATTTAACACCATTAGATTTCTTTTTATGGGGTTATTTAAAATCACAACCACGCGTGCATTAAAGGAGGAGATTCAACGTTGCATCAACGAAATTCAGCCACATTTATGCAGAATGGTCATGGAAAATTTCGACAAACGAGTGCGATGTATGCAAAGCCGTGGAGGCCATTTGTCCGATGTGTTATTCCATAAATAACCCTATCCTATGTACTTTATGATTCAATAAAAAAATTACAATCAAAAGACTAAAAACTGTGTTTTCTATTTAATTCAAATCTTACGTTAATTTTGGGACACCTTTTATAAAGGTATATGTCTATTAAATGTCACCTATAAAGCTTTTACATGTGTCTTAAACACATGTTTAGCACCAATTGAAGACTACCAAATAGAGTTTCGGAAAAAACAATCTACAGTAGACCACTTATTCACTCTGAGACAAATTTAAAAAATATATTGGGCGTTAAAAGCATACGATGGCATATATAATAAAGACATTTGAAAAACATTACACCAATTTGATATTCCTGACAAATACATACGACTTATAAAGGCAACCATAAAAAATATGAAAATCAAATGTACAATTAGTAATGATATATCAGATAAATTTTGCATTAAACGCGGATTAAAACAAGGGGACATAATATCGCTACTAATATTAAACCTAATTCTAGAGAGAATAATACGGAAAATTACAGTTAACCCTGGAGACACGATATATACGAGAAGGTGTCAAGTCTTAGTATTTGCAGACGACGTATGCATATTGGGGAGAAAAACGAAAGACCTAGAAGGAGTGTATAATAAAGTTAATCAATTAGGTAAATTAGAGATCAATGAACAATGCGTAAGACAGAAAAACAAAATAGGCGACAATCACTTTAAAGTAATACCCGAATTCAAATACCTAGGAGCCATAGTAACAGAAGATGATATAAGCAAAGAAACTAACGCCGGAATTTCAGCCAGAAATCGATGTTTGTACGGGTTAAAAAATCTTAAAATTCAGAGACGTAAATAAAAGTGGAAACTATTTATTCTATGTCTGCGAAACTTGATCGCTTATAAAGCGTAATAAAGAGCTGCTAAATAGATTTTAACGGAAAGTACTAAGAAGAATTCTCAGGCCCATCTATGATGATAAATCAAAGGGTTAGAGACCACTCATGAACCACGAAATACGAAGGAGGTACGGCGAGCAAGAAAAATAGGGCAGATAAAAACACAAGGAATTAGATGGCTGGACTTGGAAAAATGTTAAAAACGAGAATATCAGGAAGAGTTTTAGTAAATGAACCAGATGGATACCGATCAAGAAAAAGACCTCAAATAAATGGAAGGACAATATTGTCAAGAACCTAAAACAGTTGAAAGTACAAAATTGGACCATCAAAGCAAGAAGCAGAGAAGAATGAAAATCTGTTGTAGGAGAAGCCCAGGTTCTGCAAGGATTATAGTGCTGTGTGTAAACTTTACAGCAAAGTATAACAATAGAATATAAATTGTGACAAATGGAATTTTTTATATCTTTTCTATATCCGAAAGAAAAAAGTAATTTTATGTAGTTGTTTTAATAGAGCTATATCTTCTTTTACATGCATTTTAAAATAAAATCAACTCTAATTTTTCTAAAAAAGTACTTTGAAATGCTGACGGATTATAAGTATATTTTACTTTATTTTCTTTTTTCATAATTTTCTTATTTGTACTGGTTGAAAATAATTAGCAATATATTCTTAAGTTCTCAAATTTTACATATTCAGTTTTAAATCATCTAGGATCATCTTACTTCAGTATCATGTATAATTTGTATTGAGCTTCCACAAATACGCCGTCGTATTTAAGTCGTGTTTTTAAAGGTTCTGCTTTGATACATTTTCCATTTCAGTTCCTCAGTACCACCTATATCTAAGAGTATTTCTGCTGTCCACTAACTGAAAAGGCGCCCGCTGAGATCATACTTTGAAGAACTAAAGAATAAGGAACACAGCTGTCGCAAGCCTCAGAAGGAATATGCTTTACGATCAAGATAATGACTAACGCAAATAAAATTAAAAAAATTGGCCGCAATAATGCCTACAGCTATCTTTGACGACTACTCTAAACACTCAAAATCCTAAAAAGAGTTAGGCTAGTCTGGACAGATTTTGAAGATTTAAAAAGGGTGTTAACATTGGCTCTATATATTACAACAAGAATATTTAATCAATGTGTTCTTCCCATTTTGACGTACGGCTCATAAGCTTGGATGTCGGATAAGAGCAAACATGAACAACACAAAAATCTATGGAAAGAATAATGATATGTGTAAAACTGTCAGATAAGAAAACAAAAGTCTGGTCAGAAGAATAACAAAAGGGTAGCGAGACTAATGTTTTACTTCTTAGGACACAATGCCAGACAAACAGACCAAAGATATACAAAAAAAGAACAATAGAAGCTATGGTTAGGAGAGAATCAAGAGGTCGACCACAGATGAGATGGGGACATGATATAAAAAGATAAGAAGACTTACATCGAAAAAGATAGGCACAAGGTAGAAACTCATAGAAGAACTTCAGACCTATGTCCAAAATTGGATGGCGTAAAGACTAAAGAAGAAGAAGAATAGTGACTCCGATCACATATATGCTTATATGTTTCTAAACTATTTCAAATTTTTAAAACCTTGACTTTTTATATGTAAGGTCGATAAGTTTTGTAAAACACATAAATTTGATTTAAAATTTTATTTTCATTAGATGACACAAATCCAAATATATGAATTTTAGATCTGTCAGTGAACTTATTAATTTATAAAGCGAATTAGTAACTCTGCTCACTATTAGAGAATACATTTTTATATAAGTGTAAACTTATGTAAAATTAAAATTTATCTGTAGAATAAGCTATTAGATAACATCTTTCCAAAAAAAGAAATTGTCTACCTAATCAGTGATTTAAAAAAATACGTGGTAAGTTAATGTTTTTTTCTTTAAACGTAGCATGAGTGTGTAACAATTGTCAACAACAAAAGTTAAAATTTAGCGGGCAACGCTTAAAACCCAAATATTGCGTTTAAGAAAGCGGAGAAACAGGTATATGATGTTATTAAAGAGAGAGTAGAAACACAAGGTTAATTCCAAGCGATATGAGCTGTATTCTTAGCCTTGTTTAATAATGGCAATTCCATTCGAATAACACATTTATAATTTTAGCTTTGTCCTTATTTTCTATTTTGCATCATTTGGTAAAACAGAATATTCTGCTACGTAAGATTAAAGCGCAGCACCTATTACAAATTCAAATTAACCTTATGTTAATGTTCTGGAATAATTTGTCTCTCAATGGTATTGGCATCAAGAAATTGTGAAGTTATTTTGCCATTTTGTGTTTTGGTGTTTCAAAGCATTATCTTCTTGCAAAGTTCAATTATCGTTATTTTTACCAAACCTTTTCGTAATCATTAGTGTAGTTCTAGTATTATTTTATCGTTATTAGTGAAGACGCATAATATACCAAATCTACGTTAATTTGAGCAGTCCCAGATATTGACCTTATTAAGATGCTTAGTCGACCTTCGTAGTTGTCCTTGCATTGTTCGGCTCTATATTCCTGGAATCTATGTTCAAGAAAAGGATTTATCAGTGACTGCCACCTTATCTCAATCCTGATTTATATTTTCCGTAGCCCATCTCATCTTACATGAAACGTTTGTTTTTTTGCAAGAAAAGATTTTTATGGTATTGTTTAAAATACATAAATATTCTTCTTGGTTGTATTTTTGTCTAAAACTTTTTTGTTAACAATAGTAAATTAAATAATATACAGGGTGGTATCCAAAAGTAGTAGGACTGATTTTTTTAAAAAAAATTTATTGAACATTTTGGTACATCGACTTAATACTCTTCAAAATTGGGCCATTGGACATCCACACACTTCTGGTAGCGAGCCTTCCAGGTCGCGAAGGCCTTCTGGAAGTCGTCTTCCACCGAATCGAAACGATGCTCCTTGAGCTGCCTCTTGATCCGGGGGAACAGGAAGGAGTCCGGCGGTGCCACATCAGGGCTGTAGGGGGGAGTGTCCCTCACAATCTACGCGCCGTGGCACGGCGCGTTGTTATGGTGGAGCTTCCACTTCCCCACCAGTCGCATGCGTGTGATCCGATTTCGCAGCCGTGTGAACACTTCCACGTAAAATCTTGCATTTACAGTCTGTCCAAGAGGTTCAAACTCCTTATAGAAAATGCCACGACGGTCAAAAAATGCAATCAACATCGATTTTACTTTAGATTTCGACATTCTGGCCTTCTTTTTACTGGATTATTGTGCGGTGTGCCACTCTTCGCTCTGACGTTTTGTTTCCGGGTCGTATTGGAAGACCCAGGTTTCATCTCCGGTGATGACATTATCGAGAAAATGTTCCTCCTCTTCCAAACAGTTCAGTATTTCTTGAGAAATCTCAACACGCAGTTCTTTTGCTCGTCACTCAACACTTTCGGCACCATTTTCGCGCACACTTTTCTCATCGACAAATCCTCTGTGATGATGCGTTGGATTGTCCCGTACGAAAGATTCAGCTCATCACTAATTAATTTAATGCCCAACCTCATGGTATCCTTCTTGTAGACCTGTGTAAGCATGTCCTTGGTTTCGGTCGCTGATTTTCCAAGTTTGTAGCAAAACTTGATGGCCTCCCGCTGCTCCAAATTTCGCTCCATCGTAACTGACGACGAGGCGTCACAACAGTAGGTCACTAAAACAGTGGTCTACACTCATCTAACACACGCAGGTGACTGCCGCAGGTCGAAACCTGTTCCCAAGGCTCCCCTCCATAACATCCGGCCTTGCAGACCCCCCTCCATCGCTCCGCGCGCGCAAGAAAAAAACAGTCCTACCACTTCTGGATACAACCCTGTAAAGTGGCTTGATGAGAACTATCTATTAATAGTTTTCTTTCTTGTAAAATTATCAAACTAATAATTTAATTTGCAATAGCATAAACTTATATACAATAACTATTCTATACATAAATATAAAAATTTTCGCTTAATCAAATTTGTTAGTTAGAGATGAGATTTTAAAACTTTTAACTCCCTGATTTCATTGCTACCGCATAATAGCGTTGTGGCCAAATAATTTGGATGTATTACCATATAATATAATATCTTCATATTTCACATAAAAGTTTTTTATTTCATCTCGCACTGAACTGGTGTTGAAATCAATTTGTATTACGTAGTTTGGGACAAACCAGGAAGCGTTAACTGTACATCTTAGTATTTTATTTTGATATTTTAAAGTATGTCCAGGTTGGAAGCACTAGCATTTTTCCCACATCTGAGTCCAGTAAATCCAAAATTGATAATAGCCTTGTAAATTAGTAGTTCGTTTTCTATCTTTATTTGGAACTTTCTGCTAAGCAACCGTTGCATCTAACTAAATTTGGTACAAACCTGTTTTCTTTTGGTGAGTATATGTTTTCGTCATGTGAACCTTGTGCCCTAATAAATTCCAAAATGTTTTACATCTTCTTTTTGAGCAATCTTAATATTGTTTAATATTACTGCTGAACATATCTTTTCTCAACGTGAATGTAACATGTAGACTTTAGTTCGTTAACTCTGGTTTTCCATGTTTTAACCAGTTTTCGATTAGGATTAGGTGACTTTTTGAGTTTGTTGATACTATAATAAGATCAATGTCAAATGCCAAATCACTGTGTCGCCAACAGATGTAGCAACTGTTGTTTCATCGCTTATACATATGTCAGCTGTGTAAAGAAAGTAAAATATTGGTCTCAAAACACTACCATGTGATACATCGAAGATATGTTTATCAATACCGCTTGTTGCTTAACTAGAAACCATCTGCTTTCCAGGTAGGATTTTAGGGTTTCGTTGAAGTGATATAACTTTCTTTATTTTATAATATAGACCCTTGTGCCGCCACACTTTGTCCAATGTTTATTTGACATCGATAAATACTCCTGAGCAGTACCTGTTGCGTTCTAGATCGTTATTTATTTTTTTGACAGTTCTGTGTACTTGATCTAATGTGCTGTGGTGATCTCTAAATCCAAACTGATGATTTAGGATGAGTTTTTGTTGCTCCAGTATTGGCTTAAGATATTTTAGCACCAATTTGTTGAATAATTTCGATAATATAACAGGTTTACGGGTCTGTAACATGATTTTAATTTTTTCCTGGATTTCGAATTTCTGCTATCTTCCACAGCTTGGGAAAGCATTTCAGTCCTAATAACATTAAATATGTTATTACTTTTATACATTTAGGCGCGAGTTCCTGCAAAACCCTTCTTGTAGTTAAATCCTACCCTGTAGCTTTTTTCGAATTAGTTTCAGTTAGACCAGTTTTTCAGATTTCTTTCACTGTAAAGTTTTTGGAGGACAAATCCGTTTAAAATAGTTTGCATATATCGCGTTCTTCTGCCGCGTTGACTTAAGAAGAAATGGCTGTAACACACTTTCCAGATGTTAAACAAATGCTAAAGCTTTTTCTTTGTTTTTTCTTGCCCATTTACTTTTTTCGTTTTTAATTTGTGGCACTGGTTTAAAAGAGAGTTTAATTTTTCACAGTGAATAATCAATCAAGGTATTAAGGTACTAAAAAATGTATATTTTGTTTTTTGAAGTCAAGCATAAGTTGTTTAAAATTTTGGGTTGTATTATTTTGTTCGAGCTAATCACCAATTCCTTTTATTTGGGTTTTAAAATAAGGTCGTACGTCTTGTGGCTTTTTTAATTAGAGACAGCCGCGGCGTCTGGTTCGCCTGCGCGGCGACGTCGCTAAAAGCGGAGCTGTTACGGCCGTTTCGGATGTAGCCATGATGGTTTGAAAACGTTCGACAGGCTTTAATTTTTACGTGTGTAGAAACCGTTTTTTGACCGAGAATTCGCCGGCGTATTTGATTGGTGGCAGGAGTTTCCACATCCCGAAGGTCGTTTGTTGTAGGCCGATTGCGTGTACGGGAATAAATATTTGCCGACGAGAAACTCGGTCTGTTTTCTTTTGTACTTGACCCAGCAAGGAAAGTAAAAAACCTTGTTATAAACCTAAGACACGACCAGCTGAAGGGCTCATATCAGGAAAGACGCTTCCGATCGGCCCCGCAGCAAAGATTGGGATAACTTGTCCTTTTTTTCCCCACATACTTCTCTCCTTTTCCTCGATTTCCCCTACTTACAGTCCCGGGGAGCCGATTCCTGCAGCAGAGCATCCGTTTCCACGGTGAGTGTCTTTTAGCTTTTTGGTCTTTTGATTGAAATTCTTTTGTTTGAAATTAAAAATACGATACAGTCCGCTTAAACATATTCAGTTTTTAATCTTGTTGCTTGCCATCGTTCAAAGAATTTCGTTTTTCTGCAATTTCTTAGTTAATTGATGCGGAGCACGCTTCTGTGATTTTTGTTGGGCTTTAGGTATTGCTTTCCAAGCTGCTTGTATGCTTTTTGTAATCTTATCAGTAGGTTTAGTTAATTCTCTCTCCGACTTTAAAGATATGTGCAGGTTGATAAATTTATCCAAATATAATCTGTTCCAGTACGTATATTTGCTAAATAGCGTTGGCAACCTTTGCTTGTGTATAACATATTATTATCAGAAAAAAGTCTAGTGGTGATGTAGTTTTACAATGTGTTACGATTATTTCTTTTGTAATACCAAAGGAGTCGGTCATCCAGCATGTGGGTTCTCTCGTTGATAATCATCGTAGATTGTTTTTCCTTATTGTGGTTAACAACTGTTTGCCTTTCGTTATTGTAGTTCTGGATTTTTTGGCGTTATAATCTCCTCCGACTATGAAGCTACTTCCAATGTTTTAAAGTAGTGATCACACTGCTTCAATTTATTTGTTATGCTTGGGTCGACAGTACATTGCAGATACTGTTAATATTCTTATATGGTCTGTTATGGCGATATTTGAGCTTGAAGATAATCATAGTGCTATTTTTCTAATTCGTGATGTTTTGTCGTATTACAACTGCTATACTTCCGTGTGCTCTTCAAATAGTGTGTAGTGTAATAGATACTGTAGTTTGATACATTCATATGGCTTTTTTTCGTTAAATGTGCTTCATAGTCTAACATCACATTAATTTTTCAATTATAGAAAATATATGATTTCTGCATGTGCTATCATACCCTCTTGGCGTTCCAAATAGGTAATTTGAGCATTTCAGTCATTTTCTAACAACAGTGGTTAGTAGGTTTAACATTGTACTTATCTGCTAGTTTCTTTATCATAATTTTGAGTTTATTCATGCCATTAATTTGTTGCGGAGTAGCAACTGAATTTGGTTGATTTCTGTTGTTTAAGTACTATATCTCTGGAAGGTTTTCGTTTGTCTGTTAAAAATACAATACTCCGGGCTGAACCATTCTCGTGAGTTTTTATTAATTTTTTGTCTTAATGCCGGTTAAATATTTTGTTGAAGCTATTTATAGACTGAGCATCCTCTATAATTTGCCGGGTGGTTATCGCCGCAATTTGCGTTGCTTCTGTCTTTTCTCTCACAGTGTCTCGTTAGGTGGTCTCTTGAACACTTTACGCATTTAGGCGATTGATAACAGTAACTTTTTGTGTGTCCGTAATTCTCGCACTTAGCACATTGTAGGATTTCTCTTCAAACTGTAGGACGCAGTTTTGTAGTATTTTAAAATTATATATGTCTGTTAATTTTCTTGCTGAGCATATCAATATAAAAAATAAGCATTGGGTTTTTAGACGCACGATATTTAATGTTTTATATATTAACTAATAATTTAATGTATAACGGTGCATAAAAATTCTTTAAAACAATGAAATTACTGTCTTGTTATGTATGAAATTCAATATTTCGTTTTTAAATTTGTTTATTGTAGTTGTATAGTTTTCTCTAGCTTTGGTTTTTTTTACTTGTTCATTATTAATTACTTTAATAGTGCAATTTTTTGAACTATGTTTTGAAATAATTGTGTAAGTGAATTAATATTTTGACCCTTAAAACAAAGATTGGTGACGGTTTTATTTGATAATTGCTGTTAGTTCTTTTCTCACTTTTGTAGTCCGTTTACACTTCTCCTGATTGTTAAATTTGTTGCTAGTTGTAGTAGGTTTACTAAACCAATAACTTGTTTTTGGTTGTTTAGAATAATCACCTGTTGCTTTAGGGCTGCGTACTCTTTTCTCATAACTTACTGTTTGCCATTCGTACTCCTTTTGCATGAATAGTGGTGGGAATTGAGTATTTGAAGTTAATTGATACTGTTGATTAAGTAGAGGTGGGTTGAGTAAAGATAACTGACTGTAATGCAAAGCAGTTTGCATTTTACTGACTCCACTGGTTGTGAATATGTTCCTGGTTGCCGAGATTAAAATTGTGCATACTGCACGTTTGAAGAATTTTGAGATAATCCCATCAAAGTAATCTCTCAGTTGTTTTAGTAAGAAGTAAATAATACTTGATACGGGATATAAGTCCTTATCCCAGCTCTGCTGTAATGGCGAGACGCCCCCTGCAACGTCTTAAAACAGTGATTGTGGTGGCAGAAGCTGCAGGCCGGGCTACACAGACCACATCGATCAACACACTGAAGGGTTGCTCACAAAAATATGTTTACAGTTTTTACAACATAGCGGTGCACACTGACAAACTTTAACATTCGTCACGCAAAATACGAACTGTTGATACTACACGTCCGATCAGTTTAAATGCACAACCTTAACCTTAAAGTAAATTATGTTCCATATAATTTTTTTAAGTAACCAAACTCATATTAAAACAAAACATTTAAAACTAGAGATTTCCTTCAATAAAAATGGTAACAAATTCTATGCAATAATTTGGAAACAACATTACTTCTTGTTTAACGCTTTAAATATGTTTATAATACTCCCAATAAAGGACTGATATATAAAAACAAAATCTCTTCTATTATAAAATTAAGAATGGGAAATTCCAACCCACGACACTGCCGAGCCGCCTTCGCACAGATTTAAATTCGGCATTTTCGATTATGACTCACACGCACGCTTATAGTGACCTTTTTGCGGGGCTTGCTGCTGATTGTGTAATAACCGGTTTCGAGTGTTTTTAGTTCCAGCGTTTGCACCTCGCACTTTATTGTTGAGCACAAAGTTGTTGAAAGTGCCATCATTTTTTTATACTGTGTAATTCAGCGCGTCGGAATGGTTTTTATATAACTTTAATCCCTCAGTTCCTCATTTAAATGAAAATGTTGTTGCCTTTCGAATGTCATGTTTCGAATGTCATGTTTCGGATGTTTAGCGGAAAATTCAAATCGCGATTATGTCCGGGCTATAAAACTAATTAGACATAATTTCACTTCTGTTGTTTACGATTAGTGTCCAATTTTCTGCTCCACATGCTGCAATACATATTTTCGTAATGTGACAAATTGTTGCTTACGTTTTTGATGAATATTAATTTCCTAAATTCCATTTGCTTTTTTTTAAACTGCTAACTGTGTTCATTATCACAGTTCTCTCTTTTTGGAAATTTAAAATTAAAGTTTTAGAACTATTTAGGAAATTTTTGTTAATTTATATATTAGCTGTTTCATTGTTTCTTTATTAGCTTTTTTCTTAATTATTTTTAGACATTGATTTATTTTCTTCCTACGCCACCTTCGTTTTTATTACACTCGTTAGACGTTTCTTACTATTTTTATATTTTTTGTATACTGCAACTTTTTTATTTTTTATTTTTTACCTCGTTTATATGTTTTATTTTTAACTAAATTATTTTTGATATTACACTACATTGTAGTGTTAATATTTTTTATTATATATATTATTCCTCTTGCTTATAATATTAGCATTTTTATTTCTTAATTTTATTTTTTCACATACATACATACATACATAATTCTTAGTCTAGCTGCTTTTTTGGATATAAAGCAATTGTAGAAGTGTACTTCTCTGTATTGGCTAGTTTCTTCCATATTTCTTTCCAAGTGTTTCTAATTTGTCTTGCTTCTCTTATTAGTTTCTAGGGGATGCTCCCTTTTTACCACTGTATATCTCACGTCTTTAATGTAAACTCTCTTGGTCTTTTTTCTAACTAGTTATTAGCCGTTTAGCTAATGTCCACGTTTCTGTACCAAATATATGTATTCTAGTAACAACTTTCTTAAAAATGTATAGCTTTGTTTCCTTTAGCATTTCTTATTTTCCGAAGAAGGCTGTCTTAATTCGATTAAAAAGTTTTCTTCCAATTATGATTCTTTCTTTTATTTCCCCATCTATTCTTTCATTTTCTGTAATTATAAATCCTAAAGGTTAAAGCTTTTGTTTTTTATCTAATTTTTCCTCTTCTATCTTATTGCGACTTTTTGTAATTCTTTTCGTTTTGTGATAGTCTTTGTTTTTTTCTTGTTTACCATGTTGTATATTTCTAATACTTCTCTAGATATTTCTTGTTTACAGTTTTTCATCCTTCGTTATAATAACCTTGACGCCTGTAAAGAAGTTCGCTTATTATAATTTCTCTTTTCTTACAGTAGTCCACTTCATGGGGTTTAATATCTTACTTTGCGTCTTTCAGTGGCTTATCTAGAACCAGCAAAAAAGACAATGGGTTTAATATGCAACTTTGTCTTATCCCTGATTTTTAAAATAGGTTTTGTTTTTGTTACCTTTTCTTTAAATAATTTTATGTATTTTTATGTACACTCTGTAATGCTATAATTATTGTTTTTTGCCTACAGATGTCTTCTTTTTTAATTTTATTGAACATTTTTTCTATATAGATAAAACCCAGATGTACGTTTCTATTTTTCTATGTGTTTTAATGTGAATATTATATCATCTAACCCTCTATTTAGCCTAAATCTAAATTGCCTTCATTCGAACGTGTCTTCTATAATTTGCCTCAATCTATTTTCTGTTATTCTAGCCTACATGTTGGCTATTGTAATATTCCTTTATAGTTCCGACAGTTTTTACTGTCTCTTTTTTTTAATATTGGTTTTTTGCCTATTCTCCATTTATTAGGTGTAATTCCTTTCAGTTTTTTATTCATTATTTGTCTTAGTTCTTCTAATGCAGGTTTTTGTAATGCTTTCGACATATTTATAGTTTTATGTCTTATCCGAGTGAGTTACCTTGTTTAACTTTTTTATTGTTTCTCTCAATTCTTTCATGTTTTTCCTTCTTTATGCAATATCTCTATTTTAAGTTCTTTTATTATCTCTAATTGTATTTTATTATTTATTTTTCTTTTATTTAAGAACTCTATGAAGTAGCGACTCTACCTTTCTATTATTTTGTCTTTATTTATTACATTGTAGTCTTTATCTTTCATATTTTTAATTGTTCATGTTTTCTGATTCATTTGTCTAAACATGCCAAAGAACAGATCGTACGTTTTTTTTTCAAAACTCTGTCTATGATTATCCCTTTTTCTTTTAGTCGTCTAGTCTTTCCGTCTGTCAATTTATTTTTTTGCATTTTATTAACTCTTAAAGTCAATCTTAATTATGTAGTTAAAACTATCCAAACCATTTATTGTCTTTTGAATATACTGACACACACTTTATAGACTCATTAAATTCACTATTTACCAGGGCCGGCTTTTTTTATTGCTTAGTAGATTTAAATTTTTGTTTCATGCTCTCTGTATAGATTTCTTAACTTAATTTGATTATGTGCAACATAATGTTAAATACAAAACTAATGTTTAATTCTATAGCATTAGTATAACTTTTATTTAAAATATTTCATATAGTCACGTTATTATTAATTTTGCAGGGATCTGAAATAGAATTTTTTGTACTTCGACTGGCTTATTTCTACTTTTTTACATAAATTCATTAATAATATTTATTTTATTATTCATATTTGCAACCTTATTTTATTTATGACTGCAATTTAGTTTTCATATCTTTGAGTAATCTTTTTATTGTTATTTTTAGTGCACATATAGTTTTTACTTATTTCTAAAAAATTTCGTTACTTATATAGCTTTTAACTAGTTTTAGTATTATTATAAATGTATTTTGTATCACTGTTCTGTCTGTTAATAAAACGTAAAAACAAATGACAAATGCAAAATGAGCCAAAATATGAGATAAAAATTATAAGTTATAAAAGAAACTGACGATGGTCTTTAATTTCTCAACTTAGCGTAACAAATTCGATTTTAAAGTTCTATAGTTCACTTAAACTAAGTAACTATTTAACTAAATACAAGCTTAATTTATACTTATATTGATTTAGAATTAGTTAGCTAGCTCACTGATATCAATATTAGTTATTTATTTTCACAGGTCGATCTGATATGCAACAAGCTAAAGCACAACCAAACTGTGATTAACCGTTGGTTATATTTTAGAATCCTTGCCCCACGCATGTTGCTGTAAGCAAATTTTTGAAACTCTCTATATCTACCCCTCCCCCACGAGCTCGCGTATGTTCTAGTTCTAAGGCCACCAAATATTTTTCTGAACAGTAGGAGTAAATAGAAATATGCGGTTAATTTTAAAAGCCGCAAAAATAACGCTCTTTCACTTACAAATAACATCTCAAGATGTAAAAATTATTTAGTATGGTAATTTTAATTATTTGCAACACTTAAATTTTGTTTAAAATGGGAGCTCTTTTAAGTTATCCAAACTAACAAAAATATCCTTAAGTGTATTTGAAATGAGGTCACTAAACTGAAAAATTGAATCGGTCTAGAAAAGAAAAACAAAAGTGGTTGGTTTCAAGAGTACAGAGATTAAGAGTGATGTAAAAATAACATGATGACTATATTTGGCTTGTAGAAGGAATAGCAAAACGTAGATCACCCGGAGTTTATCTTAACATTATTTTACACTGTTCTAAGTTCTACAAGTTTTTTTCCAAAGAAATCTTTCAGGTTGACTAAAGAGCAGAACCAAAGTTAAATAGTAAAAGAGAATTTTCAGTGGTAAGAGAAGCTTTGAATTTTATGATTTAAAAGAAAAATTTTAAGTAAAATCAATACCAAAAATTGGTGTACTAATGATTAGATTTTTTTGATCGTTTGGGTTGCAATTAACTTTTTAGCTTTTTAAAAAGGTCGAAGTTAATTTTTATTAGAGGAGCCATCAATAGTAATAAACACAGAGGTATTATCTGGCAGTGAATCTTCAACCAAATACTCCACTTTCCATAATTACGCTACCTACCGTACTTTAATCTTGCCATTTAAATGGTTTAGAAAATCAAAATAGAAGGTTTCGTCCCGACCAATAAATCCAACTAATCTAAAAAACAGTTCAAAAACCTTCATGTACCAATGAAGAATGCATAGTTACATTTGCCAAAAAAAGTGGATGCCTTTGGATGGTCTTGAAATGATTATTCAACGAGTTTTAAATATTTTACAAGATTATTATTACAAGGACAGCCAGCGTGGTCCCGTGGTTGAGGGGCGGGCTGCGATGCTGACGGACCCGGGTTCAATTTCCAGTGTTCTCTAATGCTTGGCGGGTGGCCTATTCAGTCACTAAAAATAATTGAGTACCTGCGTTCATTCGAACAAGGGGTAATAATGGCGGTCGTCTTAGGCGCGGTGCTTGCCACATCGCCCCGCATCAGAGACGGTGTGCGACGACGGCAGAGAGCGAACGTATGAGAGCCTTAACCTCTCAGTTCGCAGGCCGTGCTCCCACGCGGGGCGTAGAGCCTTACCATTATTATTAGTATTATTACAAGACAAAACGATTCGAAAGCTGCACTAGGAAAAAATTAATTTTTTAACATGCTATACCTGACCTGATTTACTTGTTATCCTTTACACGTAATTAATGAGCAATCAATAAATTAATAACCGTTTTTTATTAACACTATAAACCGGATTCACTTACAAAGTTTCTTGATCAAATAATATCAATTAAAAACCTTACGTTATGACAGTAAGTCTGTAATTAATCAGCATAATGTAGTAAATTGGTTGGAAAACTATAGTTTTTAAAATATATTTGCTGTTGATAAATTTGTTTCTTGTAAATTACTTCCACACTCATTAACATTCCGAATATTGTTTAAATATACGTGACTTCTATCTCATCATCTTTAAGAAAAACGAGTCGCAGTCAGAAGAGTAGACTATTAGATTGGTAAATTATATATAATCTTTAAGAATAAAGAATTGAATCGACAAATGAATAAATTGAATGTAGACAACACGGGACTTCTAATGCTCTCCCTCTTGTACCAGTAATCAACAACTTAATTTAATGCTAACGTCTTTCGATTTCCAGGAATTTCATTGTGTGCAATAGGGTTTTACCCCTACGTTCAGGGCGTTGATTTTTCTTATAATTGTTTTTCTCTGGGTCATATTTATGGATAACTCATCAGTTTCTGTAGTTTTGGTAATTAACGAGTCCTTTCCTCTGATTGGAAGCAACTTCTGTAGGTTTTTGAACACGATTTTATCAATGGGAGGTGTGAGTTAACCATTAATTTCATTTAGTTTCTCTGTTTAATTTGTCTTTGAATTTAAGACTTTTAAAACTTTCTTTTTCGTTTATTTTTAATTTTTAAAATCTCTTTCTCAACTTCTAGAATGTTTTGTCGCACAAACATTCACTTGAATCAACTTTATGAAATGTCTTTAGCGTTTACTTTGCATTTCTCTTTAAAACATTTGAAATATTTGTTTATTATTAGTTCTGATTTTTAACTTTTATAATGTTCTCTGAACCTACTTTTTTATTCCTTAAAAGAATATTTCTGAAATTCCATCTGCATTAAATTAAATATTTTTTAATTACTTTCAATTAATTTTTAAATTTTTATTTTTTTTATTCTTTTTAAGGTTACCACCTCTACAAAAAATTAATTTTAACTAGAACCGACTGTAATTAATTTAAAAAGATTGCGAGAAAACAAAAAATGTCCAAATAATGTGGAAATTATAACAAACTATTACTACTTCAGGAATTTAATTTACAATGAGCATTTAAAAAAACTGTATTTTTAAATATAAAAAATATGAAACCAATTTAATTTTGCAAAAATTTCCTATTTGTGCAACACCATGCAAGCCATAATTTACGAGGTGCCTTCAAGTTATAAGGTTTCATTTTTTGCCTCAGCAGTGAGAGTAAGTAGAAAGATGTGGTTAATTTTTAGAGACACGGAAATATTTCTGAATTTATAATATAGATGGCGCCATCATACAATGCACACAGGTCAAATTATCGCCACTGCAGTGAGTGTTGTTTTGTCTACTTAAAATGGCGACGTTTAATATTCATCATGTAATCATTTGTTTTTTTTCTCTTTCATCGCCCATTGAAATTAATCGCCATTTGAGTGAAACATGCGATGAAAGCGTTATAGATGTTAAAAATGTGCGTCCGTGGGTGCAAAAGTTTAAAGAAGGTCGAGAGTTGTGTGACGACGAACGGAGGCAGCCTCGGCCACAAACCAACCGGACCGAAGCTATTATTGCGCGAGTGGAGCAAATTGTTATAGAGGACTGTTTCTTTAAAATGGCTCTCACGAATGCTGACCAACGAACACAAGACTGCGCGGGTGGCAATATCTCAGGACATATTAACATGCCGCCATAAATTTTCGACTATGAGGGACACTCTCCGTGGTTGCTTATTTTCTAATCGAATTACTGTTTTATCAGAAATTTTCCAGTAGGAAAAATATACCCCTAAAGAAGTGTTCTCAGCAGCCGTGTAATCATGGTGACGACACCGACCTTACGAAAAATGTGTATGTTTAGATGAAAATTATATTGAAGAGTAACAAAATAATAAATTTTCTTTGATAAGTACTTTTTCAGGAAAAATTAGAGACCTTAGAACTTGAACGCACCTCGTAAAATAAAAAAAAACTGATCTTATTATTCTCTCGGTTTACTTTGACAGAAGCTGTAGGCGCATATTAAACAAAAACGTTATTTTTAGAAAAGTCTTTATATTCTACATTTTTCTGTATTTCAGCATTTTTAAAAATTCTTTTTAGTTTTTTTAAACTCTTGGTTGTTCTATTCCTTTGTGGTGTGCTTTTCTTGTGGTTTCTTTGTAAGTGGTTATTTGTTTTCTAGCTTTTGAAAGGAAACCCACAAAATCGGGAGAAAAATCCTTAATTTGCTATTGACAATTAACTATACATTTCAAAAATTTGACATTACATTGACAAAGCAAGCCCATGAAACGATGTAGCAATAAACAGTATTTTGATAGATGATGTAAGAATATAGAGTTGTACATTTGTTAATAGTTGGTTTATAATGCTAGCTTATAAAAAGTCATCAATTTAAATTCTTTTACTATATTTTGAAAATAAACAATTGCTCTGGTTAATTTTGAAGCTAAATAATGTTATAAATGGTTATCAATTTTTCAAGATTATGTTTAAACTAATTGTAAGTACCTTGTCAAAGAGACTCAAAAATGGGTGATTCTTATATAATCCAACCTGCTGAATTTAAAAATCACCATAAACATTATCGATTAGCTCTTGTTTTGGAGACACTGTGACATTTTATATTCTCTATAGTCTACATTTTCAGTTTGGGGAAAGTTTGCTTTTGGATATTGACACACCTGTCAACTATCAAAATACAACAGTAATCTAGCTGTAGGTAGGTTATAAACGTAAACACTATTGCTGTGACGATAAAGTTCATATTATTTCTGTTTTTGAATGCTTTTAAAGAGTAAAATTTGCCACATCAACATGCCACGAAAATGTGTAAATTCAGTGAACAATTTTTGTTACATTTGTCGTGGAATAACGTTTTCGTCACAGAAACGCAATTTGACGCCTCTTGTGAAGACTGCCTGACAACATTATTTTGGTATAAAAGTGAAGAATAAGTCATAGGCTCCACATATAGGTTGTAACTCATGTTCAGTTTTATTAGGAGAATGGCTGAAAAATCAAAAACGATCAATGGCTTTTGCTGTGCCTATGGTTTGGTGGGAGCATACAAACCATACAGATGACTGCTATTTTTGCTTGACTCGACTTATAAAGCCAGAATTGTAAAATTAAAACAATAGAACAGTTCAATATCCGAATTTTCCGTCTACTATTCGACCTATTACACATTCAGACAGTTTACCAGTTCCTACTCCACTCCAAAATTATGAGTTCGAAGTAGAAAATGAAGACAGTGTTGAAGAAGAAGAAAAAAAGAACCAAACAGGCCTTCAACATCCCGTGACCCTGATTTTGAAGAAAAAGATGATCAACTGCACATATTGAGCCAATCGGAGTTGAGTGATCTCATTCGAGACCTTGACTTGTTACAGGAAAAGGCGAAACTTCAAGGGTCAAGGTTACAACAATGGAATCTTCTTCAATATGACGTCAGGGTCTCCAAGTACAGACAACGTCAATCTCATGAAGCCACAAATTGATTCTCTGCAGATCCAACCACCTAGTAGTTGTTCTTTCATTAATTAAGTATGTAAATGTCATTAAAAAAACGATCACACTTTTAACGTTGTTAGCATATATAATCAATATTTACCGCTTTCTCTTAATCCTTTAAAATGAAAAACTTTCACTTATTGTATATAAAAGAAACTAAAGCAAATAAAAATTTTTCTTTGTCATATTCGTTCTTCTCAACCCAAAATTAGTACGAATCGACTCATAAAGTGAAAGTAACATTACACAATTTTTTTGTGGCATGTTATTATTGTCAAGTGGAACTCCCAAAACAAAAATGAAACATTAATAATGTATATAATTTATATAATATAGGGTAAGTTGTAACATGTTACAATTTGACCTCGCATCAGTAATTTTTAATGTTTATACCATGACAAAGAAATAAAGTAATTTATTATTAGACATATAGATATTCTTACTTGCAAGAAAAAGTATTTTATTATATAAGGAAATATAAATCCTAATTTTGTAAAAATTTAAATGTTAGCATGCCAGAAAAAACTAAAGTATATAAGAGTTAAGTAACAGAAAAATAACCACACCGCTATTACTCAAGCACACACTGATACGATTAACGTTGATACATAAGAACCACACCAAGTATATATACAACGAGCCGTTAGTAAACTTCTCTTTCAGATAATTTTGATCATGTTACAACTTACTCCGTGCTACTACTTAATATTCACTAAGATAATAAAAAACAAAAATAACAAAAAAATTTGATTGATTTCATATTTTTAGATAAAAATAAGATTTTCTAAATACTAAAAAGGTTGGTTACGATTTATATCAAACTAAAGCAATCATATGCATAACAAACGAGACGGATGTAAAATACGAAAAGACAACATTAGAAAGCAAAGCAAGTAATGCATGTGACTTTGTGACCCCCGTATATTGGGTCAAACGAGAGTTACAAGTCTGAAATCCAATACCGAGGAAGATGCCTAAGGTATTTACTGACCAAATATGAAGTGAATCGGTCAAGTAGTTCTGAGATATCGTATCGACCGACACAGACAGAAAGACAGGATAGTGAACGAATTTTTATCTGAGCCTTATAGGCTTTCGAAAGTTAATAAAACCCACTCTAACTTAAAAAATCTAAAAGACAAAATAAACGGGTATAAAAGGCAAAATACCAAGTGTTAGATTACAAATCAAGATAACAAATATAAAACGTAAAAATGTGGAGCAACTCAAAGATACAAGTTGCAGACTATGTGTGTTGTGACTTCCATGCTCTGAGATCTCAGTTGCGACCTTATTTATTTTGAGTGCTTACATTTCCAATAAACATGCCTAGTACCTCACAAAAAATAATTAGTTTGGCAGTAATTTTTATTAAGTCCACAATGGTCCCTCGCTACCATCCCTACCACACTGGCAGGAGTATAAAAGCGAAACCCCACGGGATAGCAACTTAATTGAATTTCTTCTAAAATGTCCGTCATAGTTATAGACGAAACGTCAAGAGTTTTCAAACTCAGACGGCCTAACAACCTGAGTAACAACAACACGATGTATCAAAACACCGGTATTTATTAGATGAATGCAATTAAAAACATTTGATAATTTACTGTAATAATATTGACTTAAATTGTACTAGAGTGAATTTGTTAATAAATTATTATCCAAAAATAGTGTATTTATTATGTTTCTTAACATAAATTTTTACTGCCAGCCATTATGTTTTGTGATAAAACGTACTGGACATATTTGTTGAAAATTTAAGGGATCAAAATAATTAAGATTTAAAATAAACTCGCAACTGGGATATATTAATCATGTTCTTTGCACTTTATATATTGTTACAAATAATTTTCTCTTGCACTTATTCAAACTTATTTGCCTCTTTAAAGCACTTCTCTCTATTTAACTAAGATATGTTTTTGAAAACATAAGATTGCAATCCACAAAGACAACTCATTTGAGGAAATTTTTCATAACAAATAAAATTATCGCTACTGAAAATTCTTTACTAAGAATTTACTTTGTTGCAAGAAGGTAAGTATAAACAGGTTAATGCGCTTAAATAAAATAATTTTAAAAAAATACTACAAAACTTCTTAAAAACTATTAAAATATACATTTTTGACCGTGATTAATATAATAGGTGTACAATTTTTCTTCCGCCGTTTTCCAATAGATGGCTTTAGGTGGTAAGCGGTGGTGAAAATAAACAGATGTAGACGGCATACAATAAGCTTGGACATTTGTTAACATAACTCCATTAAAACATTAGTCGATTTGTATTGGTATCGTAAAGTTATTCTTTATTGAAAATGTCATTTCAGAGCCAAATTCTCGTCGTTTAATTTTCTGCTTGAATATGAAGAAATCTGCAAGACCACTATTAGTAAAAGCACGTGTTGTGAGTGATTTCAACGTTTCTAGAACGGTGATTTTGACATCGAAGGGAGGTTTTCAAAGATGTAAAATTGGAGGCATTACTTCATGAAGACTCGTGTCAAACACAAGAACAATTGGCAGGATCATTAGAAGTGATTCAACAAGCAATTTCAAAGCCATGGAATGATTCAGAAACGAGGAAATTGAGTGCCACATGAATTGAACGGCGTTTGTTTGCTTGTGAGCAGCTGCTTGAAAGGCAAAGACGGAAGGAATTTCTGCATCGCATTTATGACTGGGGACAAAAATGAGCTCATTACGATAACCACAAGCGCAGAAAATAATGGGAATTTTCCCGCTATAATTCCACGCCGACGATTAAACCGAATATTCACAGCTCCAAGGTCATGCTCTGTATTTGGTGGGACCAGCTCGGAGTACTGTATTATGAGCTGCTAAAATAATTTGAAAAAATCACAGGCGATCTGCATCGAAAGCAATTAATACGTTTAAGCCGAGCATTAAAAGATAAACGGCCGCAATACAAAGACAGACACGATAAAGTGATTTTGCAGCATGACAATGGTAGATCCCATGTCACAAAGTCGGTTAAAACATACTTTGAAACGTTGAAATAGGAAGTACTACTCCACCCACCGTATTCTCTAGACATTTCTCCCTTTGACTATCACAGCCTGGCTAACCAGCACTTACGTTCTTATGAACAAGTCGAAAATTGGATCGATACGTGGATCACCTTAAAAGATGAGCAGTTTTTTCGACGCGCGATTGGTACGCTACCCAAAAGATGGGAGAAAGTAGTGGCCAGCGAAGGACAATATTTTTAGTCTTTACACTAAAGCCTCAAATGTCGAATGATATATTTGTGTGTGTGTACAATTTTGCTTTCGTCGTTTTATATACATTCTCATAACAAGAAATCCGTCTAATGACAGCTTTTATTACACTGTCTACAGAAAACCCACTCACACTAACCGCTACCTAAATGCCAAATTCCATCACCACCCTGCTCAAATCCATTCAGTTGCAAAATCCCTCATAACCAGATCTATCAGACTTCCTGATACGAAAAATCGCCAAACAGAAATTAAAACCATTACCACCACCCTACTGCAAAATGGATATTCCAACTAATCCTCAACTAATATAATCAAAAATATAAATAAAAACACTAACTCTCAATCCCAAAAACCCCCTGACCAACAAAAAGCATTTCTACCTTACATCAGAGGCATCACCGATAGAATAAGCCGCACACTAATGCGGCAAAATATTCGCACGATCTTTATGACCAATAACCAAATATCTGGGCTTATTCGCTAAGCAAAGGATCACTGCCCCAAGGAATCCCAAGGAGTGTATGAAATACCTTGTGGAGACTGCCAAAGGGCCTACATAGGTCAAACAAATCGCCAAATATCTAGCCGAATATACGAGCATTCTCTGGCCGTACGGAAAAACGATAATGGTTCGGCACTTGCCAAACACAACAAAGAAACAGGCCACAAAATTATTTTTTCTGGGGTTAAAACCATTGCCCCCATTTCCCATTTTACCAGCAGAATAGTACGTGAGGCAATTGAAATAGAAAAAAGGCCCACAGTGCCTCAACACAAGAGATGACAGCCAACGTTTACCTGTCTTATGGAAATCCCTTATTACTCCGCACCGCCAATTACGCAACACCCTTAAACAACCCGCCGTCTGTGTGTGTGTATATAACAAAGCACTGTTTCTATTATTGTAGTTCCTACTCGCTTCTCATTCTCTATTTAGATATTTGTATCCCACCAGATGGAATTTAGGGCTCCCACAATTGCCCAGCGCTGTTTAATTCTGTTTTTGATTTTTTCGAATCTTAAACCATTGCTGTCGATTATAGCTTCAAGCTACTTGAATTTTACTACTTGATTTATCTGTACGTCGTCATTGATTAAAATGTCAAAATGTGCTGGTGTATTTACTGTAAAAATATTCGGTCTTCTTAAGAATAACCTATAATTCCTAATTTTTTTTTTAGTCCGCATATAATCTTTTAATCATAAATTCAATGTCAAAAGAGTCTTGTGCAAAAACCTCAAAACTTAAAGTGTACAAATGTTCGTCATTAATGAGTATTTCGATCCCAGCACAATGTCTTTTCTAGATTTACAATGTCATTTTAATATACGAAGGCGAATCAAATATAAACGAGACTTATTTTTTAAAAAATATTTTATTTGAAGTTGAAACAAAAGAATAGCAGATTATTTTTCTATTTAATCTCCTGATTTAAAACACATTTTCCCAATGTGTAGCTAGTTTTGAAATGCCTTCCTCATAGAATAAAGTTGGTCGTGTTTCCAGCCAATTGCGCACATAGACCTCAACCTCCTCATCGCTGTCGAATCTATGCCCTCCCATGGCTTCCTTAAAAGGACCGAATAGGTGATAGTCGCAGGGCGATAGGTCAGGGCTTGAGGGAGGGTGTTCAATTGTTCCCGAATTCCAATTTTTCTCTTGTCAGGGCTGCGAGGCACCACCTTGCGCACACCTTACGAAACCCTAGCTCCTCTGTGATGATCGAAAAAGTGCTGCCATAACTTATTCCAATCTCAGATGCAATCTCATCGATGGTCAGACGCCTGTCACCCTCAATAAATTGTTGAACGCGGACGATGTTTTCGTTGGCGATGCTGGTGCGAGGTCGGCGATCATGGCTCTCATTTTCAACATTCTCACGACCCTCCACGAACTTTTTGTGCCATGCGAACACTCTGGCTCGTGACAGTGTCTCTTCCTTGAACTGCGCAGTCAATCTTCTTAGGATTTCAGCCGGTTTTGCACCTTCCGTGGCGAGAAATTTAATGATAATACGCTGCGCAATTGACGACGGCACCTCCTGCTCAGAAATTTCACGACGGGTACTGACAGGAACGAACGAAATCGCCCGCCTGCTTTTCCCACTCCTGACATCCCTACCCAACACCTGACGAAGCGGAACTCTCGCGCGTTAATATTGCGCCTCCGAGATCAAAAATCTCGTTTATATTTGATTCACACTCGTAGATGTTAAACATTATTGGTGAAACACTAAAACTTTATCACTTTGCTCTTCCCCTATTCTTCCTGTCATTTCTGTTCTTATTTTGCAAAACCTTACCGAACAGTTTACTGAAGTACTGTTAAACACTTATTTTTGTGATATTGGTTTTTATTCGTACAATAGTTCTCCATACTTCTGTCGATCATGTTCCACCTGTATATGTATATTAATCTGATCACATTTGATTTCCCACTATTTGTTCTTTTCTTGTTTTACAGCTTTTCTTAGTTGTCTATTCTTATCTTATATTCTTGCCTGCTTTTATAATATCTTTTCTTTTACAACTTATTATATAAATTGTTTTCTTTATTAATGTTTGTATCTCTTTTGTTAACCAATGTTGTTGCTGTGTATCACAGTTTTTGCTGATTTTGCCTACTCTTAGTGCCTCTAAGGCTGCTTCAGTTAAACATTCTTTAATAGTATTTTGTCCAGTTTCAATATTTTCAGTTACTTCTCGTCTCTTTAGCTTTACTTCTAATCTATTCTGATACATATTTTTGATGCTGTTTTCCTGTAGTCGTTGCTAACTTATACCTTTTTATTTCCTTTTCTATGTTTGGGTTTTGTTCGGGGACTTCCGTTATTTTACGTAACACATTTTCAAAGAGCGATACTATTTTAGCTATTAACATAAATTGGTCTGTTTTATAACACCCTTAAGAAAACTTAAGTGTACGTGTCGCAAAAACATGAAAATGAAGGTCACCGGCGTCACTCCAAGATCAACCTGACTGAGGAAAATATTGGAACTCTTCACTGCCTTCTCGAAGATATCAATGAACGATTGTTGAAATTGTTTTTGTCATTGGTTCTTTTGGACCTAACAAATCTTGAATATTCTCAGAAAAGACACAAATGTGTAATCCGGGATTGTTACTCTACTTCACAGTAACGCAAGGTTCCATACAGCCGAACTCGACAAAACATTGAGAATTTGTTCTGTACTATACTGAACACCCTTGCTACAGTCCAAACTTATGGCCCTGCAATTATCATTTCTTTGTATTACTACGAGAGGCACTTAGAAAACTTAACGATATTCTTGTCAAAATATTCATGCGCTAATGGCTAATGTCACAGTATTCTTCGTTTTATGATAGTGGAATTTGCAATTTGATATGTTCGTATTTTTATACACCTAGAATGGTCTACAGCAGCAGACTTGTTTGAATAAGCTCTAATAAAGATTTAATTTACTTTATCAGATATTTATTTAGCTTACTTAATTTACAAACATGCGTAAATAAATATTGCATACGTAAATATAAAAATTTGCACTTAATCAAACCTGTTAGTTAAGTCTGAGTTTTTAGAACGTTTAGGTTTCCTGATTTCATTGCTATCGTCTAACAGCGCTGCGGCTAAATCATTTGAATGTATTGCTAGCCTATAATCATATTTTACATAAAATTTTTATTTCATTTCGCGCTGAACTGATGTTAGGATTACTTTGTATTATGTAGGCTGGTATGTACTACAAATTTTAACATTTTATTTTGAAACATTTAAAATATATCTAAGTTAGGGGCACTAGCAATACCCTGCAGCTGAATTCCATAAATCTAAAATGAGTTCGATAATAGCCTTATAAATTAGTAACTTTATGCTAATCAACCAGTACATCTAACTAGATTTGTGCTAATTTTCTTAGTAAATATATGTTTTAGCCATGTGAGCCTTCTATCCAGATTAATTCAAATATATTTGACATCTTCTGTTTGAAGTATCGTCGTATTATTTAGTGTTACTGCTGAACATTTACCTCTTCTCATTATGTAATATGCGAAGACTTTAGTTTGTTGATGTTACGACAGGATCAGCGTCGAATGGCAAAATCACTGTGTTATTAACAAATGTAGCTACGGTTGTTTCATCGGTTGTAGATATGTCAGCCCTATAAAGCAAGTAAACTATTGGTCCTAAAACACTACCCTGCGGACACCCGAAAAAATGTCAAAAATATCTGTCGATTCTTCTTGTTGCTTAGCAAAGAACCATTTGCATTCATTTTATAGTATAGATTTTTATCCTAAACTTTGTGGAATGTTTGTTTGACATAACTACCTCTAAAAAGTACCCTTTACTCTATATGTTGTGCAGTGGTGGTCTCTAAATCCAATTATGATTTTCAATAAGTTGTCTTAAGACGTTTTAATAGTAACTTCTCATATACTTTCGATAGTACAGAAGTTTTTTTCTGGCTTTGGAGTCATGATTATCTGTGTCATTTTCCATAGAGTGAGTGAGAATTTTAATCGCATAATGGCATTTAATATATATGTTGTTACTTTCATACATTTAAATGTAATTTTTCCAGCATATTTTCTCGAATTGGAATAGTTTTTCTGATTTCGTTTACTAAAAAGTTAAAAAAAAATCCGTTTGGAATAGTTGTTCTAAGAATTTGCGTATGTTACGTTTTTCATCCGCATTGTTTTACGAGGGTAATGGTTTTAAACACACTTCACAGATGTTGAGCAAATGCTAAAGCTTTTTCTTTGTCATTTCTTTCCCAATTACATTTTTTGTTTTTGATTAGTGGCACTGTTTTAAGTGGTTGTATAACCTTCCATAGTGAGTAATCAGTTGCCCCTGAAACAGTAAGCTTATTGAGATACTCCTATGTATTTTAATTTTTGAAATCAAGTGTCATTCATTTAAGATTTCGGGTTACATTATTCAGTTTTAATTGGTAAGATTACGCTTTTGTGACTTTTTTGTGTTCTAGTCAGGTGTTGTTTTCCAGGCTGCTTATTGTATACTTTTTGTAATCCCATCGACGACTTAATTTAGTTCTTTTTGCTATTTTATTTGTATGAGCAGCTCGATACATTTATACAGATATAGTTTGAATATATCCTATTTAATATGTTCGCTAAATAACTTTGGCTGCTTTTATTATTGTACAGAAGATGATTTAGTGATAAAACAATTTTGCATTGTTTTGCGTTTATTCTTATTTATGGCTAGTAACTCTCTATTTTTTGTTGTAGTTCTGAAGCCTATTCTGGATTTTTGGCATCGTAATTTCGTGGGTTTATAAAGATATTTCATGCTTTAAAAAAGTGCTCATACTGTTTTAATTTCATCCTTAATAAAGATTCGCTTTAGTGCCTTCAAGCAGAGCAGACGTGCGTGCCGAGCTATACCTGTGATATCGCAGCAGCGGAGCCGCAGCCTCGCTTAAGGTCAGGCGAAATTATTTATTTAATAATTTAATTTTTGCTATTTGAAGATAAGCCTGAATAAAACCTACAAATTTATTTACTATTAATTCCACGCTTGAATTTCAACGAGTAAAGTCTTGTACGGGCTGTTCTTTGAGATAAATAAGTACAACAGATAAATAGTAAGGTCAACTCCACAAATTTATTTTAAAAACCATTTATCTATAGCTTATCGTGTTTATAATTTAAAGTTACACAAAATAATTTCCAAACAACATACAAGCGGCAAGTAAATTATATTTACTTAACAATGGTATCAGCCACCGAACTACGTGCAATACGCACCTCCACATACAATTTTAGACCCTCATGGATACCCACTTCCACCCATTTCAAATACACAAATGCCAACAAATTCTTCCTTTTCTCAACCACTTCCCATACAAGTACCGGCAGAAAATACAACCTTATCCAGCAGTCAACCAATAAACAACAATTTTCCAAACCTCAATATAATGCAGCCGCAAACTGCACAGTATTCTGTCACAAAATACCACAGACTCATGGCAATTTCCCACCAAAAAACGAAGTAGATCTCATGAGGACCAAGATGCTACTTCTTCAAAGAAGGATTATTGGCTCGGTCTTAGTAATAGATTTGCCCCGCTTGCAGATGAAAACATGGACCAAAATGCACAAATCACTGAACCCAAACCACCACCGATCTTCATCTCGGGCGTTGAAAATATTCATCCATTAATTACCTTACTCAATGAACTGGCTAAAGATAAATACACGTTAAAGACACTATATAATAATCAAGTTAAGGTACAGCCCTCTGAAAGTGCGATATATACTGTGCTAGTAAAAGCACGTGCAGCTAAAAACACCGAATTTCACACATATAAGCCTAGATAAGAAAGAACCTTTTGTGTAGTACTGAAGAATTTGCACCCAACCACTAAAGTACAAGACATTAAAACAAGTTTGCAAGAGAAAGAACACGAAATAACAAACATTTGGAATGTGAAGCAAAGAGGATCAAAAATTGCGTTACCACTGCATTTCTTAGACCTAGTACCTAAAGATAATAACAAGGACATTTACAAAATAGATTTGCTACTGAACACCAAAGTTCACTTTTAAGCACCGCATGCCAAACGTGAAATTCCACAAAGTCAAAAATTTGGACATACAAAAAATTATTGTCAAAATAAACCACGTTGTGATAAATGTACTTCAAACCACTTAACTAGTGATTGTCTTAGAAAGGTTAAAGATAACAATGTCAAGTGCGTAAATTGCAATGAAAACCACCCGGCAAACTATAGAGGTTGTATAGTTCACAAACAAATTCAACAAAAATTGTACCCACCACTACGACCACGCCATATTGAGCAGAGAACTGTTCAACCGGGCATTACGTTTGCCCAAATAACTCAAGAACATATCAGAACTCCACAAAATCAGCCAGAAGTACCATCACCAAAAAACGAAATAGACGATTTAAAGCAAATGATGAAAACCCTCATGGATCAAATGAGTATACTTATAAACCTCATGTCAATGATTGCTAATAAAACAAATAATGGAACAACAGTTAAAAATAGCACTCTGGAACGCCAACGGCCTGTGCCAACATACACAGGATATCAAATTATTTATACAAACCAATAACTTAGGCATTCTGCTCATCTCTGAAACTCACTTTACCAATAGAAGTCACACAAAAATACCAAATTATAACATATATAAAACAAACCACCCAGATGAAACGGCACATGGAGGGTCAGCAGTTATAATCAGGAAAAATCTAAAACACTACGAACGAGCTGAATACAGACGCAGCAATATCCAAGCCACCAACATCAGTCTACTAGATACCCTAGGAGAACTAACAATCTCTGCTATATATTGCCCTCCAAGGCATAACAACAAATGTGAGCATTACATCGAATATTTTCGGACCTTAGGAAAGCGATTTCTGGTCGGAGGAGACTTTAATGCGAAAAACACAATATGGGGATCCAGGCTCACAACTACCAAAGCGCGAGAACTGTTCAAAGTTATGTCCGCTTATAATATGACTTATCTATCAACATTTCAACCAACATACTGGGCATCCGACCCCCATAAGTTACCCGATCTTGTCGACTTATGCCTAATCAAAGGTCTTAACTCCAAAAAATTTGAAGTCAAGTCCTGCTTAGATTTAACGTCGAACCACACTCCAGTCCTAGTAAACATGAATACACAAATATTGGGCAAACTGAAGAAACCATCTCTTTGTAGCAAACGGACAGACTGGGATTATTTCAAAGAAAAACTGGACGAACAAATAACTCTTGAACTGCCTTTGAAAACTCACCGCGGCATAGAAAAAGCTGTGGCAGACATCACACAAGCAATACAAAGTGCAGCGTTGCAAGCGACCCCAGACATAAACGAAGAACGAATTCGAGAAGAACCCCCAGTACTATTACAGCAAAAAATCTCTGAGAAACGAAAAGCTCGTAAACGATGGCAGATTACGAGAGCCCTGGCAAACATACAACGGTATAATACCCTAGCAAAAGACCTCAAAAAACTACTGTGTAGGATACGCAATGATTCCATACAAAATTATCTTAAAGAACTAACACCAACAAACGCAACCGATTACTCTTTGTGGCGACTCACTCGTAAACTAAAGTACCAACATCTTCTACCTCCAATACGAACCAATCATAACACATGGGCAAGAACGGATCAGGAAAAGGCCACTGTTTTTGCCGAACACCTTGCCTCAGTTTTTCAACCATATCCATCTCAGTTAACTGCTGCTGAAGAAAAAGAGTTACTGAACCAGTTCGATGCTCCCTTTCAGATGTCTCTGCCTGTTCCTAAAGTTTCACATAGTGAGGCTGAAGCAATCATACACCACGAGGTTAGCACTAAAAAGACACCCGGGTATGATCTCATTACTGGTGAGATTATTAAAAAGCTATCCGAAAAATGTATTAAAGTATTGGTACAAATATTTAATGCTGTTCTCAGACTTGAGTACTTCCCATGCCATTGGAAATCAGCTCAAGTCTTAATGATCCTTAAACCTGGCAAAAATCCAAATGAAGCGACGTCCTACCGACCAATAAGTCTTCTTCCAGTCCTCTCCAAAGTACTCGAAAAACTCATACTTAAACGACTGACCGACATCATAGAAGAACATGAACTTATACCCCCACACCAGTTTGGTTTTAGAGCACAACACGGAACTACGGAACAAGTCCATCGAATAACTAGGCAAATCCGTACTGATATGGAAGACCGCCGGTACTGCTCGGCAGCCTTTGTTGATATAAGTCAGGCATTTGATAAAATTTGGCACCTCGGACTGAAATACAAACTTAAACTCTTGCTCCCACATCTGAAGTACTCACTCCTAGCATCCTACCTTTCCGACAGAACATTTCAAGCAAAGTATCAAGAAGCCTACACGAATCTCTATCCTGTGCAATCCGGAGTTCCTCAAGGAAGTATCTTAGGACCCACACTTTAGTCACTGTACTCAGCAGACCTACCTCAAACAAATTATACAATCACGGCTACATATGCATAAAACACGACTCCTTTAGCATCACATCAGGACCCTATTTCTGCATCTAGAAATCTGCAAAGCCATCTGAATCTATTTGAAAACTGGCTTAAAAAATGGAGAATGATAGTTAATGCAACTAAATCTACTCATATCGCCTTCACCCTTCGCAAAGAAACATGCCCTGCAGTTACACTTAATGAAACTCCAGTACCCCAAAATAATGTAGTCAAATACCTCGGACTACATTTAGATCAAAGATTAACTTGGCGTACTCACATTTTAACTAAGAGAAAACAACTGGGTTCTAAATTTCATCAAATGTACTGGATGCTTGGAAGGAAATCGAACTTAACCATCGAAAATAAACTCTTATTGTACAAAATTATCCTAAAATCCATTTGGACATACGGGATCCCTATTTGGGGCTCGCCTGCACCTCAAATATAGAGATTCTCCAGCGCTTCCATAATAAAGTCCTTAGATCTATTGTCAACGCCCCATGGTACGTGCCAAATGCCTTACTCCATGCTGACTTAAAACTGCCTACAGTTCGTGAAGAAATCACTCGATTCAGCACTAATTATAGAAAGAAGCTGACCTTTCATCCCAATGAGCTAGCAAACAACCTGTTGCAAGAAGAAGACGAGCCAAGACGACTTAAACGATTCAAACCTTCTGATCTTCCCACCAGATTTTAGTCACTTGCCTAGAACTAAATTGCCATATCTCTAAAATACTACAGAGGATGTCCACTGGGACATTACTCTACATGACATGTTATTCCTAGAATAGTCTTAGATTAAGCACACATCAATTGTATTTATAGTCTCCACCGAGACTGATTGTACAAATAAAAGGGGAAAAATCCTTAATAAAAAACAGCATTATCTAAACCGCCTTCCGTCTTTGTTTACGGTGTTGTAGATTATCAAAAAATAACACAAGACTTTCTTCACATCACCGAAGAGCAGTATACTACAAAATACTTAGCTAAGAAATGTAGTTAAAATTAATACAATTAATCCAGTTTGTATATCGAAAACCAATTAAATATATCATATAAAATAATATCGTATACCACACTTATCAGATGAAGCAAGATCAGCTGTATCATGTAGCATTAAAATATTTGCAGACTTCTACACTAACCAAAGAAATAAATCAGCTTTAGAGGGATTAAGACATCGAGTTTGAATCGTAATGAACTTAAATGAAAGATTAAGTAAAGATCTATTACCAATATTTTTCATAGATCTCGAACCAGCTCAAAATAACAAACATTTCCATAACTTGTATTCCTTACATAACAGGCATATTTTAGTAACCCCGATGACTGTAAATAATATTTTGCAATGTACCAAATATCAAAATTACAACCATACTAAAAATAATTATAATCGATCTTTCGATACCAAAACATGCATAAAATCAAGGCAAACCCAACCAACCTGTATTTTATGCAGTGGACCGCACCCAGCTAACTATAAAGGGTGTACAGTCTACCAAAAACTGCAACAAAAATATGAATCAAACAACTAACTTCTAATTACCAGATTTTGCTCTCAAGATTTTCCTTCCTAGCACCACAACAAAGTAATTACATTCTACCAACAAGTCGATACAAAACCTTATCCTATTCAGAAATCTTCAAATCCAAACCCTCTAACTCCTAGGAACTAAATCTTAGCCAATTCTCCGACAAGTTTAAAAATTAATTTAATTAGTTATTACAACAATTTTATTGTCAATATGTTAACTACCGTTATCAACAAAGTTATCAAATAATGGCTAAATTTGTAAGATCTGCTTTAAGAAAGCTAATGATTTACAATAAAAGAAATTAGGAGTAGAAATATTTTTACAACTACACAATATACATCTAATGCTCCTTTCAAAAACACATTTTACTGTTAAAATATTTATAAAGGTACTTTATTATTTTATTTATTCTGCCGAACATCCCGATGGGACGTTCATGGTGGTACAGCAATAAAATTCCAAAATTGTATTGTGCATCACAAATTATCACCATATAAAACAAATTTTTTGCAGGCCTTAAACAATTCAGATACAAAAACTTCCAACGCCGTTAAACATTTGAGCGGTTTACTGTCCACCAAGGCATAATCTTACTAAGCAGATGCTGCAATCTTTCTTTAGTTCTTTGAGGCTAAAATTTATAGCAGGCGGTGACTACAACACGAAGCATACTTACTGAGGTTCTAGATTAATAACGACAAAAGGCAGAGAAATATATAAACTTATAATAGAAAACAATTACAACTATCTTTCTAGAGGAAATCTAACCAACTGGCCAACAAACATGAATGAAATTCATGATCTATTAGACCTCTTTATTACCAATGGTATGTCTTCTAATTACATGGTTATTAATTTAAATTATGATTTAACATCTGATCATACTTTTAATTGTCACCATAAGCGAAACAATAATTTATAGAACACCTAAGCTTATACTAAATAACCACAAACCAAATTAACAATAATTTAAGGACCACGTTAATAAACATCTAAGAATTAACGTTAGTTGTAAAAAACCTAACGAATTAGAAAGTGACACAAATCATGTTATAACTTGAAAAAACGTTTCTTTAATATCGCTATGGAAATAATGGAGCTAGTAAGGAAAAAAGAAAAGCAAAAGCACAATGGTAATGCTGCCATAACGTTAATGACAGTACAAGACTTAACCAATTAAACAACAAATTGAAAGTAAAACTTAAAAAAATTTAAAACAAAATCTTTTAAAAATATATTAATTTATTTAATGTGTATGATAATCCAATGTAGAAGGCTACCAAAAGTATTAAACTATCCACAACGAATGTTTCTCTTCTGCAAGACCAAACAGGAAACTTGACGAGAACTGAACAGGAAAAGCAAAAGCATTTGCTAAACATCTGAAGTCAGTATTTACTGCACATTCTAAGAAAATTGACGAGAAAGTTAAAGACTACCTAAACACTTCATTGCAAAATCTATAAATAAATAAAGTTACTCAATAAGTAAAATCTTCTGGTGTTGACTTTATAACAACAGTGATACTAAAGCAACTACCTGAAAAGGGAGTCCAATTTTTGCGAGTACTGTTCAATGAAATTTTACGTCTGACATATTTGCCATTACAATTAAAATTTGCTCAAATCATACTAAATATTCTACAATCCAGCAGTATCATCGAGTAGTAAATACCATCCAAACGGCTTTGGGAAACAAATTTTATTGTTCTGCAGTGTTCTGGGACATAAGCCAAGAATTCGATAGGGCTTGGCACAAAAAATTGCTTTATAAAACACAATAAAATATTTCCACATCACTACTGTTTACTTCCCCAATCTTAGCTAAAAAATAGGCGTTTTAAATAGAGAGAGTCTCACGGTAGTGTGTTGGGACCCCTATTCTATTTACTGTATACCTGTGATATACCAACCACGAAACAAAGTAACATGACTACTTTTGCCGACGATAAAGTGATCTTGACATATAGTGAAGATCAAATTGCAGCACCAAACACGTCGCAATAACATCTTAATCTAATAGAAGAATGATTACTCAAATGGAGAGTAATAACACGTCACCTTTATTACAAAACAATTAATATATCCTCCAGTTACTATAAATAACAAACCGGTTCCGCAAACAAACATGGTAAAATACCTTGTTTACATATAGATAGACGTTTGACCTAGAAAATGCGTGTAATTAAAAAAAACAGGAAATGGATTTAAAGATTAAAAATATAAATTGGCTAATTAGAAAAAAAAATCATAACTTACGCTAAGTAATAAAATACTTTTATACAAAACGATAATTTGCCCCATTTGGTTGTACGGTTGTAAACTTTGGGGTTGCGCTAATAATTCAACGATACAAATAGTTTTAATCAAAAACTCTAGGAAATATGGCTCATGCTCCATGGTTTGTATCAAATCAAACTCTGCATTTCAATCTTAACATCTGGTATGTGAAGAAAGTGATTAAGCAAAAAAACTTTAAAACATTATATTGCACTGGAAAATCATCCAAACAGAACAATCGATTCGCTGAAGGAAGAACCTTATTACTAAATACTAATGGTGATAAGCAACTGACTAAACTGACTAAAATATTATGTCGTTGCATACTGCATTGGACGTCAAAGATGCAAAAACTGCAAAAATGGTTATAAGTGCTAGTATTTATAATTTTCCAGTTACTAGACAACTATATAATACGGATGAAATCACATGTTCAAAATTATATCTATGAGTAAGAAAAGAAAACTATCAAAGAACAACTTTTAAAGTTGACCAATTTTAAGACTGCCTATATCTTTAGCCGTCCAATAAAAACTATAGCAACTTGAGTATAATAGTCTTATATCATCTGCTTCGTTCATTTTCTTGACCATTATAATTTGAAATTTATTTTCAAATGCCAAACGAGCGTTACGTAAAACTTATGCTTCCCATAGTTGTCACATTCGCTGACGATACGGCGATATTGGCATCCCACTCCGATCCTGACATGGCTTTCCGCATTCTTCAAGTCATTTCAACAAGCTCTAACCATGGCGAAGTCAACGATCTTTTTAAATACATGCACCAGATAGCATCAAGTACCTAGGACTCCATCTTGATAAGCGGCTGACCTGGAAAAATATATCTGAACAAAACGCAAGCAACTAGAAGAAAGCTTTTTGTAAAATGTATTGGTTGATAGGGCGTAAGTTCCAGCTATCTATTAATAACAAGATACTTTTATACAAAACCGTTCTCAAACCTGCATGGAGCTACGAAATACAACTCTGGGGAACAAAGAGCACCTCGAATACTAAAATACTCAGGCGTTTCCAAGCCAAAACACAACGTTCGATCGTTGATGCACCATGGTATGTACCTAACGTAGTCATACAACGCGATCTGGATATCCAAACCATTAATGAGGAAATACACAAACACACCAGACTCAAAAGGTTCAAGCCAACAGATTTGTGTAAAGGTCCGAGTGATGTGTAAATCAGTGACAAAAAGTACATGTAATATAAAAGACGAATTTTAATAGACTTTTTATTGACATGTTTTTATGTAATCACTATCATGCGATTTTCGTCAGATTGCAAAAATATTTAATAATAAAAAAGTTTTGCGTTTTTTACAATACACGGCGATCTAATCAGAAAAACTGTTTAGTTGCACTTTATCAGCCCGACAATAAAACGCTGTTTATGCGCTCAGACGTCCTTGCCGCGAGATTAATGCGGCTTATTCGACTGGATCCTAGCTCATCCTTGGGCGACTACGGCAAGGAACAGAAAGGCCGATCAGTCGCACCCGCGGTGAATTATTTGCGCACGCAGCCGCGATTATTATTACCGTTAAGCTGCAATTGGAAATCGCGAGGTCGCAGGTCAGGCGTGAGCCGAGGTAATTCGGTCATTACCCATTCGAAACCAAAGGCCACGAGTTGCCACTGGGCGGTTTTTCACTCGGCGCATTTCAATCGGCCCGGGTTTTTCAGTGCTTCTGACGTCTTTCGGACAGTTAGGTCGATTACATTTCGGTCGGCGCAAAAACTAACCGCGGGGTATTTTACTGCATTAAATTGTGCTAGACTGGTATTAGAAAAAGCGGCTTTTGTTTCATAGGACAGCAAGACAAGAACGCAAATGCGCGGCATCATTGCTTTTAATTTTAGAAGATAGAAATGTAAATCACTTTTTTATTCGAGGTTTTGTTACGTAAAGCGTTAGTAGTTTCACGTTTGCGCCGAGTGACTGATTTACACTTCGGCAGAAATACCAGTTTTGTAATTGCTTAATTATTTTGCAGATAAAAGCCCGCCCAAATTTTTGGAAAGTAGGCTCTTCGCTGAATTACAATGTTGTAAGTTCGATTTTTTTTTTATTTAGAAATATTTAACATATAAAAATTAAAATACACTTAAAACTTGTTACCGAAGATAATGTCAATGGTAAATTTTAATTTTACTTCACAAGGACAATTCGTTGAATTGTTATATAAAGGTTTGTTCACCGATAGATAATTTTATAATTTCTACTTCAAAACAAATTCGAACTTTTGTTCCACATAGGAGTACTTAGCTCAATTTGTATTTTTAGCTCTCACGAAAAATGGTAATAATTTTGTTAATAAACTGTTTAAATAGAGTAAATAATCAAAACAAATACCGTAAAAATGCAGCAAGTGCCTTATCTTACTGTATGCATATAATGAATGTTTTTAAGTTACTATCTAAAATAAATCAAAATTACCTTAAACGGATTTTCTTATTCTTTTGAAATATATTCGCCAAAATAAGTAATTTTTACTTTAGACTGCCAGATGCAGAAATTCCTATTTGGGGCATGTCATTCCAGACAAGTCGCAAATACATGTGTTGTACACTTAGGATATAGTCGGCCATGTGATGGCAAAACCCTCGCAATGTCTACTTTTTTCGGAAACTTAAAGCTAGTGCAGATGCGCCGAAAGCGCAAAAATCGACTCACCGCCGTCAGGCCGCGCCGACGCCAAGCCGCAGGAGCACAAGAACAGACCGAGCGCCGCGACGCCTGCGAGCATGTTGCAATAAAAATGTCTTTATTTTCGAAACTGCCAAGAACAGAGATAACGAATAGTTATATAGGGAGCACTACCTGTGCTCCACTCCCACCACCGCGCTTTATCTTGCACCTTATGGTAATTGCCGTACGCTCGGCGGGCTCAGGTAAGCACACGCCGAACCGATTAGCTTATTCACCTGGGCAGCGCTTTCCGCGTTTTAACAGGTTGGGCATGGTTCAATACGCTCTGATATTAATTTAAGAACGATTAACTCAACAAAATATTCCCTGTATTCTATTTTTAAAATGTTCTTAAATAACAATAAAACAAAGATAAAGTTAATTTAAATTTTATTTCAGTTCATTTTCCATCAACTCTTAGAAATAATTTTTTCCAAGTAACCGCTTATGAGCTTTTTCTATTATTAGAATTTCTATCCGATCAAAAATGTCGTGAGTTTAGGGAACAGACGGAAATCCAAGAATATCCTCGCATTTATAAAATTCGTTGAACCAAAGAATATTATGGAATACAACAAAAACATAATAATTTAAAACGGCAGCTTGCAAAAAACTCCCATAACCAGTTTTAAATGCTTTTCTTGAATCTATTCTTTTAGCTTGTCTAAAGAGTTATATGGAATTGATTAACATGTATTATTAAAAGCCGTCGAGATCCCCATATCGGCCATGGGCCTCTCCTGCGCCTTTCATCTCTTTTTGTTTTTTTTTTTGCTTTTATTCCTACTATCATTAGCTTGAAAATTCCCTTCTTCTGTTTCCATCTTATGGTACTCATTTTGTTATTAATTGCATCCACCTTCCAGCCTACTTAGATATCCTGCCCAATTCCATTTCAGACGTTCAAATTCTTCTAGCATGTCGCTTGTTCCTAATTTCTTTCTTATGCCCTTTATCTTGTAGTTGTAGATCTTTCCATTTTTTATTACGTTACTCCTATCTTTTCGCACAGGTTTTTATGTAATAGCAAAGTTGAGCATCATAGATCAAAATTATTATCTACTTTTTGTGGGACCATAACCACTTTACTATATTAAGCCTGTGTGCAAAGGGAAAAGGCTAGCCTTCAATTTTAAAGGATACTAATTAGGACTTAAAAATAATTTTTTTGAAAATCAACTAATTCAAATTTTTTGTGTGTGTCCGTACTATTGTTGCTATAGAAATATGTAGTTAATATAAACGAACAAAACTCTCTTGATAGTTTTTTACGAACAAATTGTATGCCGTAAAATTTAATGTCACTTTGACAACTATGAAAGGTCGTAAAAACTACAGTTTAAGTTGGTATGCAACTAGTATAAAACAATACCGTTTATCATTATTCTAAGGTAAGGTAGAATGTAAATTTGCGAATTATTAATAAAAAAATAATCACATATAAGTATTTTTGGTTTTTAGCTTAATAAATAAAATCAGAACAGTTAGAGCAAATGAACTAATTGTAGGACAAAGATCAGAAAAATTAAAAATGTATAAGAAGATAAAATAAAGGAATAGTTTAAGTCCCCTACTAGTTACTATTATTATGGATAAGACTATCATACGTAATAAAAAGAAATATTAGCGTTTTTTTTTATTAGCGAATTTATTGCAAATTTACAATCTACTCCGTGTACAGAGTAATAAGTAAATAATGTGACGGTGTTGCTAAATGTCGTGAGTTGGCCTCCATCCACTGATGGGTCTCCAAGATTCACTCGACAAGATCTTCAAGCCACTGCCTTTTGAGTCTCCGATTTGCGGGTTGGAGGTTGTAGAGGTTGGCGATGAGTTGATTGGTGTGGTTCAATGTGCGGTCTCAGCTAATTCGAGCTGAAGTTTTGATGACATCTTTGATGAAGGGAATTCTGAGATCGTGGTGCAGAGTTTGGTTACTGATTGATGTACCATTGAGCGTTTGCCAGAGTACGTATAGTCTTCGACTGAAAGGACTGTAGAATCTTGGTATTGGAGGATATGCTACATCCCCAGAGCTCGATTCCTTAGGTCCTTACAGGCATTAAGATGGTTTTATACAGTAAAATTTTATTTTCGATGCTTAGTTGCGATTTACGCCCGATGAGCCAATATAAATTTTTTGTTTTCAAATTTAATTGGTGCCGTTTGGCTTTTATATGGGATTTCCATGTCAGCTTTTGATCAAGGTGGTATTTAACCTCAGTTTTTATGGGAATGGGGTGATTATAAATAGTAACTTGTGGACAGGTGGAGCATTTTGTAGTGAATGTGATTTGGGTGGATTTTTCACTATTTACTTTGATTCTCCAGCGATTTAGCCAAGTTTGTAGGTGGTTTAGGTGTAGTTGCAGCTTCTCGGATGCCCGGTTACGATTAGTATCAGATGACAATATGGCAGTATCATCTGCAAAGGTGGCAATTAAGGTAGTGTCTGTAGTGGGAACATCTTCGGTATACAGGAGGTACAAAAGGGTCCAAGGCACTGCCTTGTGGAACTCAGAGTTAAGGGAGTGGTAGGATGATAGTGAGTTGTCAACTTGAACCTGGAAGTGTCGTTCATTTAAGTAAGATTTTAAGAGAAGATAAATTTGATGAGGTAACTTTCTATTTATTTTATATAGTAGTCCTGTGTGCCATACCTTGTCGAAAGCCTGCTGCACATCTAAAAACACATATTCTTCCCTTCCAGATTTTCTTTGATGTAGTTAACTATCCTATGGCATTGTTGAATGGTTGAATGCCCCTCACGGAAGCCAAACTGATGGGACGGTATTAGTTCATCTGGTTGTGTTATTTCCTTGATTCTGTATAGCAGTAATCTTTCAAATAATTTTGATAATAGTGGCAACAGACTCATCGGCCGATATGAGGTGGTTTCATGTGGAGGTTTTCCAGATTTAGCAATCATGATTATTTTAGCGTATTTCCACTGAGTAGGGAAGTGAGAAATGGCAAGCATGCGATTAAAAATCGTTGTGATGAGTACTACTGCTTTTTCGGAAGGTGTTTTAGTACTTCCCTACTACAAGGGCTTTATACGAGCTGGTTAATTTAATTTCCCTATATACTTCTGCTGGTGAAAAGGTACTCACGGGTTGTGATAATCGGCCAGGCGCGCATAAATATTCTTCTATTTCTGCATCAAAGTTTTGGTCATTAGAGATCAATGGTGTGAAGACTTGGGCAAGGTGTACTCCGAAGATGTGTGCTTTTTCTTCGTTTGATCTAGCCCAGCTGTGGTCAGGTTTTCTTAGTGGTGGAACTAGAGTAGTAGGTCTCTTGAGTCTTTTTGTAGCTTTCCAAGTAGAATAATCTACTGGAGGCTAGAGATGTAATGCCCGAATGTTGTATTTCTGTTTTCATGTAGAGCTTCGTGGAGACGGTGGGTTAAATTATTTAAGATGGTCTTGTCTCGAGGGTTTCTGGTCCTTTGCCATTTTTCACGAGCTCTGCGTTTTTCTATGACGGGCTGCCTGATATGTAGGGGTATGTTATATGTTACTGAATTGTTTTTGTGTTTAGTCGGTGTAGCTTCCCATGATGCCTTTTGGATTAGGTTTGTAAGGTACTCCACGGTTTCATCAATTTCGTTTGGAGTGTGAATTTTGTGGGCTAAGCTTGTATTACAGTTGATGTGGTGTTGGAATTGTTCCCAATCGGTCTTAGCTGTACAAAGTTTTGGCATTGGGGTTTTATAAATAACATTTGTACTCAAAGTAATTATTATTGCAATGTGGTCTGAAAATAAATCAAAGTTGCTTTCAATTTTGCTGTACGCATATCAGGAATATCTCTGGTAACTGCGAAGTCAAGCAGGTTGGGAATTTTATTTAGATCTGACGGCCAATAGGTCGGTTCGCCGGTAGATATATATTTTAGATTATGTTGCTGTATGGTTTTAAAGAGTGTTCGTCCTTTGGATGTAATCAACCTGGATCCCCAGGTAGTGTTTTTGGCATTCCATTCACCTGCTACAAGGAAGCGGGATCCTATTGGTAGTAGAAATTCTTGATATTCTTCAATTTAAATGGTGTGCCTAGGGGGACAGTAGATGACTCCGACAATTAATGGCCAGGGGAATAAATTTATTTTTATCAAAGCGCTTTGGGTTTTGTTAGTTGTATAGGGTGGTAGCGGGTAGTGGTCTATTGCTGTTCTGATTATGATTGCTGAACCTGCGTGGGCAGTTCCGTCCGGGTGATTTCCGTAATATATAAAGCAATATGGAATTTTTATAACTGTATTTAGTGTACAATGGCTCTCCGCTATCAGCAGAACGTCGATTTTATTGATAATTAAAAATAGAGTGACTTCATGAATATGGTTTTTCAGCCCGTTTGAATTCCATTCCGCTATTCTTATCGAAGTAGCCATTATTGGGTTACTTTATTTACTTTTATTTACTTGAGTGAACATATTTTTGAATTCGTTTAAGAAGGTGTTTAATTTATCGGCTATCTCGTCATTATTGTCAGTCTTTCTTGCAGCTACTTGTGAATAACTTGGGTATCTCTGAAAGGGATTTTTTAAGATTTGCTGGCTAGTTGGTAAACTTATTACTGGGTTTATTTTATTTGGTGTTCTTATAATGGGTTGCTTAGATGTGGTTCGAGTTTTTAAGTCTCTATAGACCGTGCATCCTTTATAATTGGCGGGATGATTGCCGCCGCACAAAACACACGTAGCAGGAGTATTCTTAGATTTGCTGCAGGTTTTGCTATCATGTTGTTGTCCACATTTTAGGCAGTAGTAGGGCTTGCTGCAGTATGTCTTGGAGTGGCCATAGGCTTGACATCCTGTACATTGTACTATATTGTGTTTAATGCGCGGTGCTTCTATTCTTATTTTTGAATTTTGTAAAAACTCGACTTTGTAGATTTCTTTATTTGGTTTTGGTTCGAGGTCGATTAAAAACATTGGCAACGGTTGTTTAGTTACTCTATGCCTGATATTCATGATGTTCCTTACCGAGTGACCTAATTCTTGAAGCTCAATCTTTATGTCTTGGGTATTATTAATTGAATGATGAAGGTCTCGTATGACCACCCGGTAGGCGCGTTCTTCTTTGATTTGATAGGTGTGGTGGACTATGTTTTCTTCTTGTAAATGTGAGATTAGTTTTCTGTATGCGTCGATAGTATTGGTATTTATCTTAACTGTGTTGTCTGATAACGCTGTAGAGTAGAATCTTTCTTTTTCAATGACTTTGTTTAGATTATCAGTCATGGCTTTAAAGTCTGTAACACCGTAAATATATACTGGTGGGGGGTTATAGTTCGGTAGTTGAGATTTTGTTTGGGTTTCACTGTTATCATTTGGGTTGTTATTTTCTTCATGTTTATTGAATACTTGAAATCTATTTGCCGTGTTTATTGTGGGAGCGTTTTCGACACTTTGTGTTAGTCTCATTCGTTTTCTCTTCTTAGTAATAGTTTGCCATGAGTGTTTTTTATTATTGTCCTCTTGGTTTGTTATCATTGTTTCGTCATCGTCGGTTTCGCTATTGTGGCAAGTTTCTGAAGATTGTATGAATGGTGTTGCTGGATAAGTGCTGTTAAAGTTAGTTGTGTTAGGAAAAGGAGATTGGTTTTGGTATTGCTTGGCTTTGATATATTTGAAATGATTGATGATTTGATTGTGTTTGACTTAGCTGACCTGGATAGATTGACGGTGGTTGAAATTGGCTTTGCATTGTGGACATCGGTTGTAATTTATTCCAGTTGTTTGTATAATTGTTGGATGGACCGTGTATATTCCCGTCTGGAAACATTTCACTGCATGAATGTCTTTAATAAATAAACGATAATTTAAACGAAATTTTAAAAATTATTATAAAACTTATTTACACTATGCGTGAGCAGCTGTAATATCAGCCGTCTGCACTAGTCCGTAATCACCCCGGCCGACCCAGAGAGATAAGAGAGCGGCGATCGACACGTCTTTATTCTAGAAAAGTCAACCGAGAACCCATATTAGCAGTTAAACACCGTAAAAAAGCACAAACATTTATGTAATACGTCCAAGTATTAAGGTCTCCACATTTTTTTCTGGAAAAGGACTTACCCAAAAAAGATGAAACTTCTGTTACTTCTCAACGTAGTCTCTCTCTAGATGTACATGATTTTTACAGGAGCGTCGCCACGATTCCATGACTGCTGAGAACAGTTCTTTAGGGGCGTGTTTTGCCCACTAGAAAATATCTGATACAACATCGGATCGATTGGAAAATGTGTGTCCTTCATAGTCAAAATTTTATGGCGGCATCACGTGACAACTTGTCCCGAGACATTGCCGCGCACACGGTATTGTGTTCGTTAGTCAGCATTTGTAAGAATCACCGTAAAGAATGCAAAATTGACTAGAAATTCTACATAAATAACAAGGGCGATATTACCCACACCTAATCAACGGTCATCCATAACAACTTTCTCCACTCGCTTAATCATGGTTTCGGTCCGGCTGGTTCGTGGCCGAGGCTGGTTCGGTTCATTGTCACACAACTTTAGACCTTCTTCAAACTTTCGCACCCAAAACGCACATTTTTCACATCCATAACGACTTTTCCGCAGGCCATTAATTTTGATGGGCGTTTCACCACGTCATACACTAAACGTCGCTATTTGAAGTATACAAAACAACACTCATTGCTATGTCACATTACAAATGTCATTACAAATTCAGAAATATTTTCTGCGTCTTTTAAGATTAACGGCATCTTTCTACTTAGTCTCACTGTTGGGAAAAAATTTTGAGACCTTAGAACTTGAAGGCACCTTGTATGCTGACCATGTGATAATAATAAATACTAAAAAATCCAAAAGCTATCGAATGCATAGAACATAGAAATTGATAGTATGAAAATCGAAATAAACATAATAAGGTAAACGTCATAATTATAAATAAAAAACAGAAAATCAACTAAGACAACAAAGACATTAAATGCAAAAACATTTACTAGAAAGAGTAGCAACGTAAAAATATCTGGGAAGTACAATAACGGAAAATGAGAAGATACATACTGAATTATCAAATAGAGTAAGCAAATCAATAAAAATATGTTACTTTCTAAATAAAAAGCAGTGCTAGTACGGAAAGATATAGGCATATGGGTATTAATAAAATCCATAACATAATAACAATACCAATAATAGCATACGCATGTAAAAATTGGAGACTAAGGAACAAAGACCAAACTACACTAAATAGCATCGAAATGAAACATCTCAGAAAAATTGCAGGAACAAGTAAGTGGGATAAAATTAAAAACGACAATATTACAGGTGTAACAAGACAAGATCCAATGATAGACAAAATAGAAGAGCAATTAAATTGGTATGGACATATAATAAAAATTAAACCAGACACAATTAGAAGAAAAATAATGAAAATAATAAACTGTGCCAAAAAACAAAGAGAAAGACCAAAAAGAAAGATGGGTCAAATTAGATAAAGTTTAAAAGAAGATAAAACGATAGAGAAAATAAGTCACTTTGGAAGAAACAAAAAGGCATCGAAGAAATGGACTCAGACTCCTCCCCGACGCCTGAAAAGGCAAACAGAATTTGCGAATTTGCAAATTTTTGTTTCCAGTTTAATAAGCCAACTCCAGAAAATATGGCACCAAAATTGGAAAAGGAAAAGAAGCTTCTACTCTTAAACCTTTCTGGACTTCTATATTTTTTACTACTTGTATTTAGTTGAGCCCAGCATTTCCTTTGACATCATCTTACTTGAAAACATTCTACACCTCTCTTTTCCTAAAGTCGCCATTTGATAAGCTTGTTCAGTTTTCTACGTTTGAGACTATACGCCTGATTTAATATCAATTGAGTTGACCAGCTTTTTTCACATTGGAAAAAATCTGATTCATTCATTTTTCGATCCTTTAAAGATGTGCTTAAAATCTTCTGCTTTGTAGTCTGCTTTTAAGGAATGGAGTGGTAAATGAGTTTTAGTTCGGTATAATATTACTGGAAGTATACGCCGATGATAGAACTGAACTTTGAAACTTTCCATACGGTCTCTTAGCTTTCCATGTGCACCTTACCTATGCTGCTCTAGCCTTTCTAAAAACGAAACCTGTTCTAATGATTGGTAGGAATCTAATTTTTGAGAAGAGCGAGGGAAAATGATGCGTTCTCAGTTTCATTATTGAGAATTAGAATTATTAGGTTACTTCTCCAGTCTGCAGGAATTCTGACTCTACCTTCTAATCAACGAATGTCCAAAAGTTTTGCAAAACTCAATAATCCGTCTCCATCTTCAGCTGTTCCATTTTTATTTCAATGCTTTATAAATGTTGGCATTATCGATTGTGCAAATTTCTTCTAAATTTACGTTAACCACTTTTCTTGGTTTAGTTTCTTGGTGTAAGTCATATAAAAATTTTTAACAATCTTTAATATTTCTTTTTTTTATTTGTAGCTGTCTCTTCTTTATTTTTCAATTTTAAAATTTCCTTTTTTTACTGTTGTTTAATTGACATAAGTTTAGTCCCTTATAGAGTTTTAATACTTTTTGTACGTATTACGCATTTGTTAAACACATTTCTTTTAAGATATGTTTGAGACCAGTAATACTTCCACACTACATTTATTCATATTTTTCTCATATTGTTTTGTCACCGAAAGTTATGTCATCTGCTTTTCTTGGTCATTGGCCGAGTTTAGTCAAAATTTAATTTTATTTCTACTTTACTACTATTCCTTTCCAGCTCTTTTAACATATCTTTTAGATTGGATGTGCTTTCTATTTACTAATAAGATCATATCATAAAGAAATTTTAAATTAGACAATTTCTTTCCTGCTATGTTTCCTCCATAACTTTCTCACTAAAGACTGGTTCTAAAGCGCTTGTAAAAACATTTTGTGACAATCGATCGCCTTGCCTTACTCCTCAAAAACGAGGACGCCACGACAGAGCGCCTAGCCACACGTCGCTGCTTGTGAGGGAATTTTTGGCCAAACGCAACATGGCAACGTTGCCCCAACCGTCGTAAAATCTGAACTTGATTACGCCCGACTTCTATTTGTTCCTAAAATTCAAATTATGAAAGGAACCCATTTTGGATCGGTGGAGAGAGTCCAAACCGCCGTGACCAAGCCCATAAACAGCATTTTTGTTTCCGAATTCCAAGAAGCCTTCAAAACATAGCAAACCCTGGAAATGCTGTGTAAATAAAGGCGGAGACTATTTTCAACAAACTTAAAAAGTTCGTTACTGAATTCTATAGGTCGAAATCAAAAAGTTTCTATCTCGAATAGTTTTCGAGATATTCGACTTCGAATTTCGGGAAAATTTCGACATTGCGATTTTATGAGTAATTCTTAAAGAAAATTTTACGCTGATTTCAATAATGAAATCGAAAAAATTCTATGTCGAATAGTTTTTGAGATATTCGACTTCGAATTTTGGAAAATTTTTCGACATTACGATTTTAAATGTGATTCTTATAGGAAATTTTACGCTGAATTCGAAAATGAAGTCGAAAAAATTCTATATCGAATAATTTTCGAGATATTCGATTTCGAATTTTCCCGAAATTCGAAATCGAAATCGAAAGGTTTTTTTAAGTTCGTTCTGGGATTGCTTACAGAGCAATCTCGTCGCCGGCCCCATGTTTTATATATTAATTTTATTTTATCATTTCGCCGTTTTGGAGTATCTTTTTTCAATTATTTTGCTAGAAAGCTTTCTTAATACCTCAATACCTTCTTTTGGTAAATTCATTAAGAGTGCATTTATTATTTCATTCTTTTCAGGAGCTTTATCATTTTTCAATTTGTTTAGAGCTTTCACTATTTCTTCTTGTGGTGTATTCTGTATTTCTTCTGTCTTCCTTGGCTTCATTTTTATTTTTGTCTCTGTTCCTTTTAAATCGTTTTTTTATAAAAATCTGTAATTCATTTTATTGTTTTTCTCTTTTGCCTTCTTTGTCCTTGAGTTGCCTAATTCGGTATTTTCCTTTGCTCAGTTCTTTATTCAGCCTCCTCATTGGACACGCATTTTTTGGTGTGTCCTCAGATCTTTTCTAATTTTCCTTTTTTTGCTTATCCATCTCAACACCTTTTTTATTGTTTTTTAATATATCTCATTTTTAAATCTTTAGTTTTATCTGGTATTTTTCCCAACCTTTGTTTCTTTTTGCTTTTATTGTTGCTTTTTCCATGTTATATGGATTCTGAGTTTTAAACGTATCTTTGATGTCAATCCCCATTCCTTTTATGGTATCAGCTATTTCTTTCCTAAATTCTTTCTCATCTAGCCTTTTCTCTTCTTCTTTATGTCTTTCGCAAAAATTTTTAAGTATTATTGTCTTTGGTGCCATTCTAGAATCTGTGCTAAATTTTATTTGGTTTATAATTTCAGTTTTTGTTATTTTTTTTCTATTAGCGATTAGTACAAAATTAATTTCATTTTGTATGTTCCATTTAGTGATTTTCAAGTCCATTTTTGGATTTTTCGTGCTTTAGATAAAGTATTTGTTATATATAATTTGTTTTCGATAGCAAAACTTATTACATTTCGTCCCTTGTTGTTTCTTCCTCGGTATTTATATATTCCTGTTACAAAGCCGTCTTTTTTAAGTTTATCTATTTTGCTATTAAAATCAACCATTCGTAAAATATTATTTGTTTTGCTCCTTGCTATTTCTATCACTTTACCTACTTGACAAGTATTTCTATTACTAGTTCTCTGTATTAATTAATTCTAACGCTGCTTTATCCGAGTATCAATTTATTTCTTCTAGCGTCTTTACTATGTGTCGCAATATAAAAACCAACTATATAGTGTCCTCTTTTTACCTTTTATATATAGTATGGTGTGGGGTTTCAGTTACTTATCATTAATCTGATGTTTTCTTTATTTATATGATTGTTTAAAGATTTTGGTGTTGCTAAAGTGTTTGGTTTTAGTAAATTAGGTATAAATTGTGTATATTTATCCGAAAATTATGGCTTTACATTTTTGTATCGTTTAGCTTCTTTATCGATTTTGATTCTGCTGCTATAGGGGAATCATTATTGTGCCTTTTTTATTTTTTTTCTTTTCTTTGGTTAACCTTTTTTATTTCTTATTCAGCTTTCTGTCTTTCTTCTTTAGAATAATCAATACACTGGACGTGATTACTTTTAAAGTTTTTTTTTTCATAATTGTCCAGTTCTTCTGCTGCGTATGCTTCACTGTTTACAATTAGTCTTTTTGCGCTAGATAGTAGCTTTATAATCTTTTTTAGCTTCTTTTAGATGCGGTACTAAGTTTGTTCTAATTTTTTAACTCTTTTTTTTAATCTTTTTAATTCTTACTCTAGTTCCTCTTCATTAGTTTAACTTCTGCATTATTTTCTGGATAAGGAAACTTTCCAGATTTAATTTTATTTGTTTGTTTTGTTCTAATTCTTAAAATAAAATCTGTGTGTTTCTTGCCTTCTTGCATGGTCATTTTTCTTGCTGTTTCGTGGATTACTTTATTCAATCATAGTTTTGTTTGTTTCACCTTGAATATCATGAATATTAAATTGTTCTTATACTTCTTTTTCTAAAGCTTCAATCTTTGATAACTTTTTTAAATTCCAGGTTTTCTACTTTCATTTGGTTGTTCCTTTACTTACTTCTATTTATATATGATCTATTTTATTATTTAAAGCGTCTAAGTTTTTATAATTATTTGGAATATTCATTTTTTGTTTTATTTTTGGTTTTTAATCTTTGCGGTTTTCTTTCTGTTTAAACTTTTATGTACTGTAATTTATATAATGGCTTTTCTTTTCCTCAAACTTTACAAAAGAGTTGAATCGTTCATAAGCAAGAATTATTTTTATTCACAAAACATTTCGCTTTTATGCAAAATTTGAATTTCGCTGATTTTTATTCGAATGTTGGCAACGCGGCGCAACTAGCAAAAATTTACGCGTCCGCGCGTTGCTAGTTATTGCGTTTTGAAAATCGCCCTTATGTTATCGGGCTTTTAATTGAGCCTTAATATTTTTAATTAATTTGTAGCCATTCATTTTAAATTACGAGCTCTTTTCTTATTGTTGCAATAATTTATTGTTTATTCTTTATTTCCCACTCTTTTCCACTTTATTTAATCTTGAAACTGCGTTTTCATAAGCACTTGAGTCTCCCATGCGTTTTTACTAGCGTAATCCTTGATTGATTAGTAAAAATATTTGGCTTTCAACCTGACACCATTACCTTTCGAACTGATAAAATAAGCTTCATCTTTTTTAATATTAATTTACTTTTGATTTTATTGCATTTTGAATTCAAGTTGCAAAGATGAATTCAGATCTCATTCTTAATTACAAATTGCAAGAAATATACTCATTTCCCAATTAACACACATTTCCAACAGGCGTTTTGCTAAAACATTATCATAAAATTCCATTACGTGGAGATTCTCGATGGGTGGTAAAAACCAAGAATAAGGAGGTCAGTGTTAGCTATTTGAATGACCTAAAAAAAGTCACAATTCAAGGAGAGCCAGAACTGGAGCTATTTATAACGTGTTACTTGCGCTCAAATAACCTATGCACTTATACATCTTTGCCGTAGTTTTCATAGTTTCTATAAAACTATTTTTTAAGTGTAGGGCGGCCCTACTTGTAAAGGCCCGACTATAGCTTTTCGTTGGAAGAATTTATTACCACGTACTACCTTTTTCAATGTGTCAAACAGCATGATGTACCCGAGAGTTTACAAAGTAGCAACACTATCATGACTGACACGTATTGTAAGGTTAAAGTAACGTACCACATCTCAATTTTTACGGCGGCATTGTTAAATACGTCGGCGGGCTCGCTTCAATGACTCCCAGTATGGTTCACTAGTAACACTCTCACGATAAAGCTGCTAGTCTATCAGCGGAACCTCCTCTCGATCCCAAAAGATAATTTCTGTTTGTTTGTGAAGAAATAATCTCTTCACAGCTTCTTGGAGCAAAGCTTTGCATAGACCAACTTTTCTTTTTCAGCATCTCCTTCCAGAACATTCAAAAACGTCTCCGAATCCACCCTGTAGACTTTAAGAATTGTTGGAATATCTTTACACTATTCTGAATTTTCTAAGTGGTAAAAGTATGGGAAACCCCTTGTACGTCGAATTTTGTATTCAAGTCGTCATAGTATGCACATAGATCCACAAGACAAAACTGTTCTATCCGCCGGTACATCAAGTCGAATACACGTTGGATAACGTGTGGTTTGCGCGCATTTACCGAACGCCTGCTGCTTTGTCTTTCGTAGCACAGCCCTTGCTTCCTTTGGAGTCCGATATTCAGCAAAACAAAGTTTTGAGACTTAGTGGTGCGTTTTTGTATACGGCTACCAATCTCATATGAGTATCCAAAATGCTCACTCTCTATCTATACAAAGAAATCTCGCTATTCAACAGCGCCCCTGAATTGTTTGCTGACGTATTTTCCGCCTTGTCCATAACTTCACTCGCGCAAATGACTTGTTCCCTTCCCTCATGTGGGTTCACTATTAATTTATCTTTGCATAAGCCCTAGGCGACCATTTTAATCAGCTATAGAATCGGAGTTTTGTAAAGTGTGTCCATCATTTTATAAGCTCTAAATACTCCATCAAAATATTTGAATACACTGCTCTGGTGTCCACAAAAACAAAAATATAAAGTAATTTTTACATAATGACTTGCATAGTGATGCTAACAAAAATTTTTAATAAAATTAATAACTAAAGCAACTAAAGCCTTTGCTGCTCTCATTGGTCATATTTAGTGAAACATGTTCCTCAACTTCAGAATATCATGTACTGTCTTTACAAAACTTTGAACTATTTTTTAATATATTTATTTCAGTTAAGATTTATATTATTTTGGTGATTTACATGCTTTGTACTACAGGATGTATATATTTTAAAAAAGATTTTTGCGAATCTGTATGTCGGTGTATTTGCTTCCAAGCACTCAGATGTAGCACTCTCCTGAGTTAAAAGGTAATTGTTTTTTCTTTCAGGACTTCCACGAATTTACAAATAAATAATACTAAAAGTAAACTTTCAAAATGCATTTAAAACCGTAAAGTTTTGAAAAATCTAGCTATAAAAGTAATATTTTATATCTTTCTACTCAGACTCCTAGCTTTTGGCTGCACTATCCACTCCATAGTGATAATCTTACAATCTAGTAAGTAACTAGTATTTAGTATTTAGATACTAGTACAGAGTTTTTAATTGAGAAGTGTCATTTTAAATAATACAAAACGCTGCTTTAAAGAATTATATACAAACCACAAGGTCTGACATTAATTATTCAATTTTTCCAAGTAATTTTTTTGAACCTTCTTACAGACGACTATTTATGTGAGGAAATTTTAGAGTTTTCGCACAAATCCGATTCGATTTCGCAAATTACAGCTTAGATTTTTTTTGAGTTCTTAAATCGTTGCTGGATCATAAACGTAGACTTTGTCTTAAAAATAGCTCTAAAGAAAAAAGTCAAAAGTGCCAAACCACATAACGTTCGCAACCAATTAAAGTCTAACCTGCGAAGTTACTTGTTCAGGAAGCTTCTCGCGCAACAATGCAGTTGCCTCTCAATTCGTGTGATATGTAGTGCAATTCTGTTAAAATAAAGATCGTCCTCATCGATGACATCTACTTTTGACAAAAAAAGTCAATCGGCATTTCACAAAATACTCATCTGTTGTGAACGTCTTGTTTTAGTTAATTCCACAATTGCTCTCGGTACTACATCTGCAAAATAATTACCGTTTTTATAGTATATTTTTAAAATGTTTGCATCTTCTATAAGCGTGTATCGTTCCGTTTTTTAACAGATAAAGAATAGCGCGAAATTTAAAATGGCACCTCTTAATGCAAAACACTTCAAATTTTCAATAGAATAATAATACTAAATTGCACTTTTTTATTTTTTGCAAATAACTATTTATTGATTCCAAAACTGGCACATCTTTTACGACTAAGTCACGGTAACTGAATCTATTAAGTCCATGGGAAAAAATTTAAAAATATAAAATCAAAAAAATGTAAATGTTTGCATTTATTTATTTTTCGTTTTTGGTGTAATATAGCGTCATAATTTTTAATATTTAAATTTGTAACTATATCTTGCTGAACATTCTTGGATATATTTTAGCAATATCATATGGTTTGAGTATGCAATTAAATTACTTTACACAATTATTTATAAATAACTAAGATTTGTTTTGGCTTACAGTTAAGGAATTAACCAAGAGGCCTAAAAGATTAAGCCAACGCTTTTGGGACCATAATTAAGTTTATTTAAACTACTTAATCTCTGCACCTTTAAATTAATTCAAATCAAATAATTTGTCCGTTATACATACAAGGTTTAATGGTATATATTAGTTACTCCATTAATTTTTACTGAAATCTTTTGGATCTAAAGCTTACGTTATTATATTAACGAATTCTACTAAAGTTCTTTAATTTTTTTTATAGTCTATGTATCAATTAACTAAACTTCGATTACTTTGTGACGTTATTTTTTATATCATGACGTTTGAAAAATTCAAGAGAATTCTACTAAAGTGTTTAATCATATTTGTCTCCTTTAGATAAATACCTCTTATAAACATTCATATAAAATACACATTTTAATTTGAAGCTTAAAAACTTGATTCATTATTTTATCTTTTATTTTCTTAACTTGTAATTGATTCTTTAAATAAATAAATAATTATTTTTACAATATTTTTTAACGTATATTTAATTTTGCGAGTAAAGTATGCTGTCTTTATAACTGGCTTAATTATTTTGTCTCTTTTTCTGTTAACAACATATCGCAGTTATAACAGATTGACTATTTTCTTTTATTATTTATACTCACTTCATTAAATTTTTTTGAAAAAATTTATGTAATTTTATAATGTATTTACAATAAAAGAGTATTTAAAACTAAGCTCGACATTTTACAAAATACTGGTTTTAATATCTCTGATAGCATTCTGTCTCTGCGACAGTGTATTCACATATTCTATTTTTATCATTTATAAATAATTCTACTAAATTATGAAAGTAATATTACAGTCTACGCTACGCATGGTGGTAGAGGCCAGCGCTGACCGAATTCAACCGAACAGCTTTCACATTAGGACTATTGGTACGGGGCTACACAAATAAACAGTTCCAGACAAATAATCCCTAGGGCTTTTTGATTAAATTTCATTGATGCTAGCCACCGCCACTATTTTTAGCCAAACTGTCTTTTAGATAATCTAATCACACACATCATATTTGTTCCATTTTTTAAATTAAAAATTTTAATTACTAGTTTCTTCGTACGATGAAAATGTTGCGATACTAAATGTATGCCAATTTAAAATTAATTTTGTAAACACAATAATTTTATATTTTCATTTCATGTGTACTCTAGCTTAAAATATTTAATATACTTTAAGGTTTTTTTTTTATAGTTTATTTGCAGATTAACAATCAGAACCATTTTACATAATAAACATATAATAAGGTCCTATGAGCTAATGAGATGACGATAGTGACGTGAGGGGAGTCCATCCATCGATGTTATCCCGTTAGTTTCTTCTTAGATCAATGGGCCACGTTTTTTGTAGTCGTCTAGGAGGTGGATCATGTTGCAGGCTGGATTCCAGGACATCGGGATGAACTTGAAGTCGCAGGAAATGGTTCTTGCTTCTTTTAGTACGTTCTTCTACTACTGTTGGCATTTCCAGGTGGGCATGCAGGGTGTCGTTGCTAACATACCAGGTAGCATTGGCTAACATTCTCAGTGTTTTGGATTGCATGCGTTGGATTATGTTTACGTTTGACTTGAAGGAGCATCCCCACATCTCGATGCCATAGGTCCAGATAGGTTTAATTATTATTTTATAGAGTAGAATCTTATTTTCTAAAGATAGACACGATTTCCTACCAAGTGACCAGTACGTTTTTTAAGTCGTAGATCAACTTCCTTTCGTTTCTTTAATATATGCGGTTTCCACGTGAGTCTTTTGTCTAAATGAAGGCCCAAGTAGCGGGCTTTATTTGCTTGAGGAATTGCTATAGTATTTAGATGCACCGGCGGGCATTCCAAGCGATTTAGGGTAAAATTTACCGGGGTGCATTTGGCTTCGTTCACTTGGATTCTCCATTTGTTTAGCCAGGTTTGTAAGAGGGACAGATGATGTTGCAAGTTTAAGGAGGCTGTCTGAGGATTGGTATGATGAGAGAGAAGGACTATATCGTCAGCGAAGGTGCTTATAGTTGTAGCTACTGTTGTAGGTATGTCTGCCGTGTACAATGTATATAGAAGAGGTCCAAGAACGCTGCCTTGTGGTACTCTGGAGTTGATTGAATGAATGACAGAATATTCTTGGCCATACTTTATCTGCAAGTGTCGATTTGATAAATAAAATTTTATAAGTAAATAATATTCACTTGGAAGGTGTAATTTGAGTTTATATAAGAGCCCCTTGTGCCATACTTTTTCGAACGCCTGTTGTATGTCAATAAATACTGCTGGACAGTAAGATTTAGAGTCCAGTGCTGTGTTGATCATATTTACGACGCGATGACATTGCTGAATGGTAGAGTGATACTTTCTGAACCCAAACTGGTGGTCCGGGATGCAGTTTTCCAATATATCTGTTTCATGTATTCTCCTGACTAAAAGTTTTTCTAACAGTTTAGAAACTTGGGGCAGTAAGCTTATTGGACGGTAAGTTGTAATTTCCTCAGCAGGTTTACCTGGTTTTGGTATGATAATTATCTGTGCGAATTTAAGTGGTAACGGCCAATAATGGAGACGTAAGATAGAATTGAAAAGGTTCCTTAGAAACACCAGACCGACTCTAGGTAATTCAGCAAGCACTTTACCGAATATTAGTTCGTACCCTAGTGCTTTTTTATGATTAAGATGTTGAATTTCTTCTTCCAGCTCTGCACAGGTGAATCTCTTGATAGGTAGCGACAGTTGCAATGGTATGTCCAAGAAGCTGTTTACTGTATCATCAGGATCATCTGAGTAGGGCGTAAAAACATTAGCAAAGTGTCGTGCAAATAAGTCTGCCTTTCCCTGATCTGTTCTAGCGCACTCGTTATTTGGTTTTCTTAGTGGGGATTTGTTTTTTGTGGCCGTTTGCTTGCTTTGGCGATTTTCCAAATACTATTATCTGTTCTTGATAATGTAGTTAGATAATAGTTAAAAGTTTCCTGCCTTATCATGTGTAGTTGGTTCTTTAAGGTATTTGCTAATCTATTATACACTGTTTTGTCAGCTGGATGTTGTGTTCTATGCCATCTAGCTCTCACTCTTCGCTTCTGTCGAACTAATTCAAGTACATCATTAAAAATATTTATATCTCTTTGAACGCTGTTTGTGATCGTAGGTGTGGATTTCCATGCTGCATTTTGCAGAGCAGTGATAGAGTGATCAGTAGCTTGCTCTAATTCCTGGGGAGTTTTTAAACTAATATTTGATTGTAGGGTTTCTTGAAGAATGGCTCTGTATGAGTCCCAATCTGTTTTATTGTTATAAAGTGATGGTCTTGGTGATTTTTTAATTATCGTGGTACTGATTGTAGCGATAACTGGTGTATGATCTGAAGATAAGTCAATATTGTTGATAATATCCGTATAGTTAGAAGAAATTCCATTTGTGACAAAAAAGTCCAGCAAATCAGGTGTTTTATTATGGTCCGTGGGCCAGTATGTTGGCTCCACAGTTGATAGGTATCGATATTTTCTTCTCGTAGCAGGTTATGTAGTGCCCTACTCCTAGTGGTAATTAGCCTAGATCCCCAGTATGTGTGCTTACAGTTGAAGTCTCCACCGCATATTAATGTACTGCCAAGTGATTGGAAAAACGGCTTGAGGTCCTCCTTGATAATATTATGTCTTGGTGGACAATAGACAGTAGATATGATAATTGGGTTTGGTAATTTACAAACTTGTATTGTTGTTGATTGTAGGCATGGACCCTCATATTTTTGTAGTTCATAATGAACTATTGAACTCTTTATGAGTAGAGTTGTTCCTACGTGGGCGGTACCATCCGAATGTTCCGTATGATAGCATGTATAGTGCGGAACTCTTAGATAAGATCTGTCCGTAAAATGTGTTTCTGATATAAGAAATATAACTATATTATCAAGTTTTGAAAATAAATCGATTTCTTGAGTTTTTGATTGGATGCCATTCGCATTCCATAAACATATTCGTAAGGACTTAGACATTAACGACAAGTTTATTTATGACAGTAGACAACATGTTTATTATCATGTTGTTTTGTTGCATTAGCTGGGTGAACATCATTTTGAATTCTTCTAAGAACTTTTGTAAGATTGTGTCTTGACTGTTGGCTTGTACAGTGTCACCTTGTACTACTTGGCTGTATGGTGAGGGTGTGAACTTTGAGTGTTGTCTATTGCTGCTGGGTGGTGAGTGGTATGAATTGATAAACCTGTTTTGAGTCTGTGTGTCTGGTTTCAGTCTGTTTTGTAATTCTTTGTGTACTCTACAGCCTTTATAGTTGGATGGATGATCACGGCCACATAAAGCACATTTAGCAGGCAAATCTTTTGATTTCTTGCATATCTTAGTGTCATGCGGTCCTCCACATTTAACGCAAGCGTAGGGACGGTTATAGTAGGCTTTCGTATGGTTATATTGTTGACACCTCGTACACTGGACAATTGATGTATTTTTACGTGACGGTTCCACTTTTATAACGTGATTATTTAAGAATTTAAGGTTGTAAATGTCTTTATTTTTTTCAGCAGGTTCCAAGTCTACAAAAAACATTGGTAAGGGTAATTTTGTAATTCTGTGTTTGATGTTTGTTACAGCTCTTACTTTTAAACCTTTCTCTTCCAGTGATTCTGCTATTTCGGTAGAGGGTACAGTGGGATGGAGGTTACGAATGACAACTCTATAAGCTTTATTTTCTCTCATCTGATATGTGTGGTAAATTATACCTGTTTCCTTCATGAATGTTACTAATTTACGGTGTGTGTCTGGAGTATTTGCACTTAGCTTAACTATATTGTCAGCCATTGTTTTTGTTTTATATTGTTCTATTTCAGTAACAGCTGTTAGAGCATTTATCATTTTATTATAATCTGTAACTCCATGTACAAATATCGGAGGTGGTCTGGGTATCTTATTTTGTTGAACAACCAGAGCGACGTCAGTAATATCCTCATTAAGGCTATTAAGGGCAGAATATCTATTATTTTGTGTGACATGTACTGCTTTATTTTGTGCTGATTGTTTTGTTATTCTTTTCCTTTTTCTGTTTTGTACACATTGCCATTCTTTATTGGGCATTGTATTCAATTCCACTTCACTATCACCATCGGGTGTATTTATTCTGTTTAATAAATTATTTGTCGGTATGTTATTTAGTTGCATTGATGTAAAAGTATGATTAGTTTGTGTATTCATTTGAGATTGTAAATTTGGGATCTGCACATTTGGCACATATGTCAAGTTGTTATGTAAATAAGGAGTATTGATAATAGGAAATTGGGGATTTACCTGGCTATCCATCGGGGCGAAGCTATTATGTGTTTGAGATGCTAGCTGCTGTGTTAATTGCGTTGACGGAATATAGAAATTATTATTGCTGTTGCATGCCATTTTAGTAGCATGTGGATTGGTTTTATATAACTATTTTACGAAATGTGAGTTTATAATTATTATACTTCGCTCAGATTAAACCAGCGTATTGCTGACCTAAGATCAACGATAACCGCGTTACACACTTTCACTATCATCGCTCAGCACACGTCTGTACGGTATGAAAGTCAAACTCGGACTATATTTTAAGGTGAGTTTGCTAAAGATGTATTATAGTAAAACAGTCAAGAATTTTGGCTTATCTTAAGGGGGAAACTACTTTACAAGGTCAAAAAAGTCGATTTTTTTATTGCTTAAATCGTTAATAAATCTATTCAAAAATGTTCTAAACAAGTTTCAAAGTAGGTAGAAAAGGGCGATAACGGTAGAAAGGTAGTCAGAAAAGCTAGTAAAGAGGAGTTGATTGAAGCAAATCATGCTTATGAAAGAGAATGCCGTATGGCGTTGGAATCGCGGATTAAAATGTAAGCACTTATTCATATAATTTATTACTTGAATTTCCAGTTTCAATATTATTTTTTTAAACGCGTTTTTCTAAAATGATTTTCTTTCAATTGGCGTGCAGCATAACTTGACGAATTATTGACCGATTTTATAAAACCAAAGCCATAATTTTTTGTTATTAAATTTTCTACTAATTAAACCTAAATGTTTGAAAACATTATAATTTTGAGTATTATTTTTCTCTCAAAGCAAATAAAAAATGTGAAAACACCTCTCGAATTTTCAGTTTTATATATTTTTAGCTAAAATTAGGTTTACTCAAAAATAAAACATCTAAATAATGTAAAAAAATTATTGGTTGGTTTCAGATAAAATTTGTGACCTGCACATTGCACGCCAAAAGTGGACTTTGCCGACAGACCCCCATAAACAGCAGATTATATACCAAAAATACTTAAAAAAAATTTGAGATGTAGTTTAAAACTTAAATAAAACAATTTTGCAGTTTTACTTAATTCCAATTAGCCCCTCCCTTTCAAAAAAAATTTACAAGTAACCATAAAAATAGGCCTTCTAAAGTAGTTTCCCCGCTAAATAACAGCCAATTATTTGTATTGTACTGTTAACAATACTATGTATTTATCGTAAAAAGGTTTTCAAGGGTAAATTATCTTTAATGTTGGCTTCAAATTTTTATTTAAATAGTAAGTTGTTTATGTTTGATAATATTTGTGATTACACTGTTTAGTTAATAACAATTCCAGTTGTAGTACTTCTTTAGATAAAATTCAAAAATCCTCACGCATTGCGTAAATTTCTAGAATAAAAACTAAATTTTGATTTCAATAAACAAATTTGTTGCATGGTAAACCTCATTTTGGCGCATATCTTAGTAATCGGTTCATAACTTCCCTAGCATGGATAATTTTTATTGGTAGGCAATCCTCCAAATTATTATAGAAAACTTAAGTTTTAGTTTGTCATAAATTTATTTTATTACTGAGTGAAAACCAACTTGATTTTGGAAGCGTAAAAACGTGGTCCGGCCATAAGCGAGTTGAGTGATAAGCGTGTTAAACGTAAAATCAAAAGCACTCTGTTGATAACAAATTTATTTTTATTATGTAAGTAGAATAACAAACTTTACATGCAAAGACAAATTAATAATTTAAACAGCCATAATAGCTGCAGTAGGCAACAAGATCTTTATATTTAGCAACAGTGCCCAAGAAATTTACCAGAAATGTTTCTTCAAACCAATGTTTTAGGTATGATGATTTAAAATTAAAATAACGGCAATAAATTTTACTAGCAAATAAATTATTGATATTAGTAAAACTTCCTACGAAAAAGCAACATCATTTAACTTAAAGTAATGAATTAATAAATAAACCGCCGCTCATTTTTGTACAAGGCGTGATTCAGATAAGATTTTAAAAGTCTAACTGCAGTAGCAGAAGTGAAACAATACGTGACAAGAGCCCAATTGATAATGCAAATGAAATGAATGCAAAAAACATATGTGTGAAAGTAGTATTACTCTTAATTTCTATCAGATAAAACAAGACCTACCCTATAAAACAGTTTTAAACCACGCCCATTATTTAACTTAAATTTGAAAAATAACAAAAGCTTTTAAAGATTATGATGTAAAGTAAGAAGCATTATAAACATAAAAAGCTCATAAACACAAGAAACACTTGTAATATTCTTACCTTAACTGGCTGAGAATAACCAACAAATATTTAACAATCAGCCTCTGGAGAAATTATCAGTTTTGTTTCCCCAAAGAAAGAACAAACGGTTCAATGCACAATATAGCAAAATTATTGAACTACACAAACTTATTCTAAAAGGCCATGTGTGTGTAATATATAAAAGACCACTCAATAGTACGAGTTACACTAAAACTAGGGACATCAAGGCTACATGTGCACAGTGTAAAGGTAAGTACCACGAACTACAAAAAAAGTCAACCAACAGAACGAAACTTTTTATACTCATATTTTTAATATTATTTTCAAAAACCCTCTAATCAACTGCACTCAGGTGCTTCGAAACCCCTGGAAAAAAGTTTTTTACCGGACCCCTAAAATATTCAAACAATACTATACTAGAAATAAAAGTTACTTTTTGAAATTTTAGAACTCGTATAATAAACAAATTTAAATTGTTAATGCCTTATGTTGCATAAGAATACACATGTGGTAAACATAATACGATCTATCCTGAGAATATCTAATAAATTTAAATATGATGAGAACAGTTTGCGCAGCTGAAATGTAACTTAACAGTTGATAATAGTGAACTGTAATACACATACGTTAATGAAAAGGATTGTCGTATTTGCAATGACTGAGCAAATATAGCGGCCAATCTCCACCCAATTTTATGCAAAGTTGGTACTTTCAACTGTAGAATCTATTAGCATGATTCAGGAGGTTTCTAAGAACAACCCAATGAGTACAGTACAAATTAAAGCTTCGTACAAATGGTGTGATAACATCTGTCCCAAAAATACCCAATCTTAATACGATGAGCGTAAACTGTAATGAATAATGAAAACATCGAACCGATGTATTTTTTCCTCAACTTTCCGCTGGTGTAATCGCTTTTTCGAAAAATGTCAACTTAACATTGAAAAAACACAAAAGGTGTTTTTTCTCAAAAAGGGCATTTTTAATATTTTTTTAAATAGCACCTATCGAAAGAGCAGAATTTTTTACGTCGGTATAGGAATTTTGAGAATACTGTTATCCGTTGTTTTTGAGATATATAGTAAAGCGACAAAGTTGACGGGATATCGTTATTGTTGTCGTCTTTATCGTTATCGTCGTTGTTGTCATCAAGTATTCATATCGACGCCTGAAGCATTTGATTTATGGTATTTTCGTGATCTTGCGATGTTTATTATGTTTTGATTGACTAATTTATTTATTATAAGTTTAACATTTTTTGTTTAAACTATGGATTTAATTTCCCGATCAAGATATGTAAATCCTTTGAGCAAAACTAATCACTCAAGCACTGCTTCAAAGCAGTTAATTAAATTTCAGGAGAGTAAGAGGAATGAATATCCGTTAATACCAGAAGGAGCCAGAATCTGTAAAGATTGTAGTTATCAAATTTATAAAAGTACATATATGTGAATGAGGACAACTCTACTGGCTGGATTAGTTGAGAGTTAGACGTCGGTGAGTGAGCGCATGCGACCATCGCATTTATAATGACTGAGTGAGCAAAGCTGAAACATTTGTCTAGAAGAACTATTTATATGATTTATAAAGCCTTCGAAAACGGTGCTTTAAGTAAAACATAAATAATGATATAACATAAACAATTCAGAGATTACCAACAATCTGTTGAAAGTATATCAGAGATGAACAGAATACCAGAAGATGTTAAACATGCACAAGCTACAATCAACAAGGTTCTGCGACCGAACTGGAAATTTCAAAAACCAAAGTGTATTTTTGACCGATGATTTTATCGTTAAACGCATCGCTACAAAATTTAATCCGCGATTGCTATTACCAGAGCAATTGCTAATGTTTGCTCAAGATTACTATAATTGAACTAGATTTGCTTTAAAAGGTCATTAGCGGATGAAATGTGGGTTTATAGCTATGACTGAGAATCAAAAGTTTATTTGTGCCAATCAAAGTTTCCTGATATGCAACGCCCGAAGAAGTGTGTCGTATCCCAAAGCGCTTACTTTAAAGAGGACTAAAGCTTGGTATAATGTCATAACGTGTACTATTTTTGACAATTATGCAAATTATTTGTTATTATAATTATAATTTTTATATTATACGACTAGATAAATTAGAAATAGGCCACATATTTATCTCGAGTATTATTTCAAATTTTTTTGCAAAAATGTAAGAAAACATTACGCAACTGTGTATTGAATGAATTTGAATAAGATCGAATTGTGGTTTTTAGAGCACTATTTAAAAAAGTAGCAACTTTATTAATATGAACAACAATTTTCTCTCAACTATTCCACTCTATCTTGGCAGACCTGACTACACCCTTCAAAGTTAACCTACTCACAAACAGTATTCTATAAACTGTCTATAAACGAATCTTCTAGCAATTTTTCTAGGAAAAACTTATTTCATAAATTCTTTCATAAAGATAACATAATTTTAAATATGCTAAATACCGTCCACTACAAAAACATTAATTATAAACTTCTCTCATATAAATAATGCAGATATTTTGTTCGCCTTAGAAATTATCTCACATAAAAATACTCCACTACTCTGTGTATCACACAGAACATTCTGATGGTATGGTACACTGTTATTCGGCAATATTTCCCATTTTGAACAACCAGGATACCAAACTTCTTGCAAACTACATCAATCTAAATTAAAAAGCCTAAAATATCATTAGTTGTCTCAGCCGTTTACCATCCTCCGAGCGACAATTTAATACACCATATGTTACAACGTTGTCAAAATTTTATAGTAGGCAGATATTTTAACCCTAAACCTACCCACTGGAAAGAACTAAAGGTAAGATATTATTTAAATTTATTACTAGTAAGAATTATAATTTTCTATCTACTGGAAGACATATTTATTGGCCAAATTATCCAAAGAAAATTCCGGTCCTATTAGATGTATTCATTGCAAAAGAATCTTTATTAAATTAAATGGACGTCACTTCTAATTGTTAATTAATTTCTAACCATTTCCCGATCGTAATCACAATTAGCGCACATTATGTATAAACCGCCTAATCGATTGATCACTAACAAGAAGCATAAGTCTAAAGAATTAACTATGTTAATATTCTGAATAATTTGATAAAAATTATAAAAGAAAACAAATGGAAACGGATAGATGGCACATCTCGTATCATACAAGAGAAGATTCAATCACCCAAATAATAAATTTAAAATCAAATTAAAAACTAATTGGATTGAGTCATTTGAAACTTAAATGCAGTAATTAACTGTTTGACATAAAGGGCTATCAAGAGCTTCAAGCAACTACAAACTCATATTCTACTAATTCGCCATACAAAATGGCTAAGATCGATCAAATGAAAAACAAGAGCATTTGATAATTACTTAGCAGGCGTCTTCCAGTTCAGTTTCGGCGAGGTAAAGCAAAACGTAGAAGAAAAATTACAATTCTCAGTATAAATGTCTTTTACCAATATTCGAAAATAAAACTATGACCTCATAATGGTAGCAACTCAAATTTGTGCAGATAACTGTTATCACTATAACCTTTTAATGATGATATAACTCTTTGGCGTTCTATCACCTCACTTCCAAGCCGTTCGAGTTGCTCAAAAAACTAGAATTAAGGCGTATTAACAAAAATTTACTGTAAGAAATGTGGCTGCCTAACCATCAGCTTCAGGCAGTAACATTTAACAACTAGATCATTTTTTTAGATATCAGATAGGTATTTGACAGTGCGGCACAGATGACTTCTATATAAAAATTTCACCCCTCTTATGCCGTATTTTATACACCGACCTTTTTAATTAAAATTGGCAAGAACATGTTTCAAATTAAAGATATAGGTGGAAGAGTACCCTCGGGAAGTGTGCTAGGCTCTATGTTACTATTAATTACCCATGGGCTATCTATAGCAGAGAAAACATAATAAATACATTCGTTGATGACTCGAAAATATTTAAATTCAATGAAAATGGTAACTACATTAGCTGCTTTCACAAACTCATTTAAACGAAATACAGTAGCGATTACTTGAATGGAAAAGGAGAGTGAATGAAAACCAAGCACCGAATATTTCTATTTGTCACACTTAATAATATTAACATTCCAATTAAGGAAAATAAAATACAAAAATAAATAATAAAATAAAAGTAATATTGAAATTGTAAAAATAAGGGTACTAGCGATCAATACCACAAATGTGCAAGGAATTATATTGTACAGTCATGAGGCGGAAAATAAAAAGGATAGAAGGGTGGTCGCTCCATTCAGTGATTGCACCATGAAGAAACAACACGCCGTAGCATGTTTTCTGTTGGTTGAACGAGATCCATTGTAAAATGTTGGCACAGAATGGAGCACGCTGCATGTACCAAGAAAATATTTATGAATGGATAAAACGCTTTAAGGAAGATAAGCCCAACATCACGCACAAACCAACATCTTAAATAATAAAGTATTTATCTATAAATTTGAACAGAAAGTAAACAAAGACGGCTAACATAAAATTTAGCGTACCGCGCTCTGAGCGCTTAATTTACATGAGTTCCGTGTTTTTGTGCACGCACGACGGGGCTGCTCTCGCTTCTCAGGGAGGCCGCGGCTGTCATCTGGCCGCTGCATTGCCGTACGTAAAGAACGTGTTTGCGACGGCCATATCGCGAAGGTAAGCGCCCACTCATTATCAATATAAGCATAAGACGCCTATAAGAAATACGTATAATGCACGTAAGCTTTATGTAAACATTTGAAAGGTGGGCATGTTCAATAAAAATAGCGGCAGCAATGTCCTACTAGGTATTTTGCATAATTTTGTTGTTTTTGTACCTGTTATTCCTATTATGGTGTAGAAACAGGTGAATATTTATTAACTTAGTTAATAGTTCCCTATTTGTCGTAAAAACTAAGCCAAAATGTCGACAACACTAAAGTTGGGTTAAGCAATTTTAGAATCAAAACAAACATTCTGTTACCGGTGTCAACATATACCTAGAAAAAAATTAAAATTTACTGTAAATAAAATTAAGAAATACGTAAAGTTGAACCGATTTTTTACGTATGAACGTAAACCGTAAAAATTACGAAAGTGAATTATGAAAGAACGCATAAGTTTTGCATTAGTTCAACTTTACGTATTACGTGTTTCTTATGGGCGACTTTATTATAAATGGACGCTAAAGTTAAATTGTTACGTGTTTCCGATCCAGGAAAAAAGCTATCCAATTAAAAATTTATAGATTTCTACCTTGTAAAATTTAAGATGGTGGGCGATTGTCAACCTAGGGCGCCAAAAATACCTTTTGGCAGGCAATATCTTGTTATACAAGACTATTATTCGATCAATCTGCACTTATGATTGCCAGCTATGTATTTGTGTAAGTAGATCTAACATTTTGGTTACTCAACGTTTTTTGTCTAAAACCAGCTATAGTATGACAGCCGCTTCTTTGTATATGACAAATTAAGCACTTTGCTTAGACTTCAGCATTCAAGTTGTAAAGAAACTAATTAATATATTGTCAAACACCTCAGGCTCCACACCAACAAAACTGTTGCACTTCTGTCAGAAGACTCAAGAAGTGGTCTATCAGATTAACAGCAGGCTGCCTTCAATGAGAGATTTTTTACTGATGTCTAGATATTACATAACATTATCTTATAAAATATATTAAATTCTGCTTAATAATAAAATATTTTAGTACATAAATTTTATGGGTTATCGGTGAGGATAAATAATTCATCTACATAGACGTCAATTATATTGCAATATTATACTATTTTATATTAGTGAAATATATTTGGTACGATTTAATTTAAAACTACTAATAAAACGACTTTACCTTAGAGTTCTATAACAAGAACATTCTTTCTTCAACAAAATGCAAAAAAATTGCATCAGTGTTCTCGGTAGCGTCTAACTTGTATATTGTATTTAGCTGCAGTTAAAATGTATTAGTTGATCTCAAGATTTTAAAAGAATAAAAATAACTCAATGCCTTTCTTTAACAGCCTTACTAATAACTAGAGCTTGAAATATATAGACGAAAATGATATAGAATATGTATAAAAATATGCACTATAAAATAATTGAAATGTGCACTAAAATATGCAAAATAAAAATACGTGTACTCTTATTTTACAATATCGACACCTATATTACATGTATATTTATACAAAAATGTTATAAACTCATTTTTGATCGGAAAAATGTATAAGAATATGTTGTAAACATGATAACATGATTAAACTAAATTTTTATTACACGTATATACACTGGAACTTACTAAATATTTTTCTAAATAGACAATAGTTAAACATTGTCTTCGATCGCTTAACAAATGCACATATTGCAATTGGATCTAATTTAAAACCATCCATCTCCTTAACGTTTAATACATCGTTAATTTTTTATAATATGATGTAGCCTTTATTTTTTGTCAAAACGAAGTTTATTTTTGTTTCAACATTTTTAAAAATTTCAGCAATTGTACTTTTGAAGTTTCAGTAATGCTTGAACCTTCATGTAGTAAAAGTTCTCTCTTCTATAATATTTTAATGGCAGTTACGATTCAAACAAAATTAGATTTAATGTAAGCTAACTGTTCTTTAGTTGTTGGATCTCTAAAATACAATTTTTAACTGCAATAGAATTTTGAGAATCAAACTGACATTCGACCAATATTTTAATTTTAGTGTAATGTGTTGCACAAAAATGTACACATTTTAACCAGACAGAAAGAAATTCAGAGTGCTTTTTTTCTACACTTGAACTCTAAGAGGTGTTTTAATAAAAATCTTTATAACATGCGAAACTAAACTATTAACTAAATTATATTCGAGCCTAACAGTTTCAGCAACGCGATTTAAACCCTGAGCCAAATAAGTACAATGAATTAAATTAGAAAAAAGACTTAAATTATGTTGCATCATGTGGTTGATTCTCCCGTTCAGAAACCCTTGACATTTCGTCCACAACTGCGGCAGACATCTTCAGAAGAAAATCTTTTAAAAATTAAGTAACTGTTCCGTGCGTTTTCGCTTTTATACTCATGCGAGTATGGTAGGGATGGCGGGGGGGGGGTGTAAGCGTGGTTGACGTCACCGGAATGATAGATGATGTGATTGGGTTAGCTGCTGACGTCAATAGAGAAGTTGCAGGTAATATTTTAGCACTTTCTGACTTCACTCGGTCTTTCACCGCATTGCGATCTGTTTTTTACCCCTTGGGAGCGATAAACCAAGACCTAGGTAGATTGAATCCGTCGTCCCTGCTAAAATTATTTTCATATTTATAAATTTCCACCGCCTCTCTGTATAATCTCGAGTAATAATTCCTGCAGTTAGATAAAATTTATGTTTGCCCAAATTATATCTCGTGGCTAGATGACGTTAATGTTCCTTTATCCTGCTATTAATCGTTCAGCTCGTAATCTCAATGTGGACTTGTTACATAAGTAAGGTATGCAGCGTACCCCCTAGTGTATCCTATGGGTTTCTTGTATCTTTGGCTGGTCTAAGCAAATCCCGTATCTCGGTGGTGGTGGTATAGATGGTTTCCACCTTCCGTTTATTGAGAATTTTTCCTATCAGGTCCGTAACCCTGTTGATGTAAGGTAAAAGCTTTGCCTACCGTAGCCAATTTTGGCTGTGTTTTTCCTGCACATTTGTTAGGTTTATTGCTCTGTTGATCTCCGTCCTCGAGTAGCCATTCCCTTGTAAGGCTTGTTCCAAATGTTTGAGTTCTTTATCCAAAAACTGTGGTTGGCCTATACGTCGTGTTCGATCTAACAATGTTTTCACAACCGTTCTTTTTTGACTTGGGTGGTGATTCGACTGCTTATGAAGGTATCTTTCCTTATGGGTTTTCTGTGCACTGTGTGTTGTAAATGTCTAATCTCCGATCTCAACACCTGTATGTCTTAGAAATCAATTCTATCTTCCGATTCCAGTTCCACGGTAAACTGTCTTTGGTGTATAGAATTCAAGTGCATAAGAAATTGTGGTAGTGTCTCCTTTCCGTGTCTCCATATTACAAAGGTGTCATCGACGTATTTTAGTCATATCGCAGGTTTTAAAGGTGCTGTATTGGTGGCGATCTTTTCAAATTTCTCTGTGTAGTAACTGACGATTACAGGGCTAAGTGGGCTAACCATTGCTACACCGTCCTTTTGCTCGTAATACACGCCCTACCAAACAAAGTAACTGGACGTAAGGCACTGCTGAAATAGCTGTAAAATATCGATGGAAATTTTTTCAGGTTATGCAGGGCATCTTGAATCGGTACTTTGGTAAATAGGGAAGTTATATCGAAGCTAACCATTAGATATCCCCCCTTTATGTAACTGCTGGTATGTCCAATATACGGTGTAACAGACTGGATAAGTATTGGGCCAACTTGTAGATAGGACCCCCGATGGCACTGAAAATGGGTCGCAGCGGTATATCGTCCTTGTGTGTTTTGGGATGCTCGCATGCTATTAATCTCTTTTTGATGGTGTCATCCAAAAAGGAAGGCTTTATCAGTTTGCTCGTGTCGCGTAGTATCCGCGATGTGGGATCACGTTTGAGAACGGTATAAGTGTTCGCACCGAGCAGTTCGGTCATCTTCTTCATGTTATCCTCCTGTGCTAGTACAACAGTGGCGTTATCTTTATCTGCTGGTAAGACAATTATGATATCATCATTCTTGAGTTCACGTAGAGCCTTTAATTCCGCCCTGGATAAGTTCTTCTTAAGTGGCTTAGCACGGCGCAGGATGCGTAAAGTCTCGACTCGTACTTTCTCTGCTTCGTCTGTTGGAAGGTTCCTTATAGCTGCTTCTACGTTAGCTATAATGTCTTCTACCGGAATGGATTTGGGTGCTACGGCAAACTTTTCTTAGTTGCTAAGAGCACTGATGGCTTTCTGGCTAAGCTCGTGTTTGGAAAAGTTTATAATAGTTTGCTTATAAACAGACCGCGATACGGCGAAAGAGCGAGTGACATCACAAAATGCTAAAATATTACCTGCAACGTCCCGATTGACATCAGCAGCTAGCCCGATCACGTCATATACCATCCCGGTGACGTCAACCATGCCCCCTAACACCATCTCTACCATACTCGCACGAATATAAAAGCGAAAACGCACGGAACAGTCACTTAATTTTTAGAAGATTTTTTTCTGAAGAGTCCGCCGCAGTTGTGGACGAAACGTCAAGTGTTTCTGAACTCCGACCACGGCCTTATAACCCGAGAACCAACCACACGATGCACCACAACACCGGCCGTGAAAGCCTTTGCATCTATTAAATTATGTTATCGTATACGGTGCAGCATTTGTAACCATTAACATTATTTTATACATTAAGATTTGGCAAATAAAAATTACTTAACGACTTATTAGCAAATCTAGCTACCGTTCCATTATTGCTTTTTTTCTAAAGTTTTTATGCTGACCAAATAACCTCTTCCATGCTCATTTTCATTTAACGTAGCCAACACTAAATTAACTTTATACCGTCCTTTAACATCAGTTGTTTCAGCTACTAAATACCATACAAATACACGGTCAACGTGTTTCTGAATTTTAGCCATTGCATCATAATAATTGTTGACATATTTTTTTGTTAATACAGAAAAACTAGAAACATTAATGGTGTGCTCATGAGTGCAGTGTTTAACAAGGAAATTTTGAAATAAGGGATGATCTAGTTTACGAAGTGGAATATTGCAACCTACAAATAAACCACACAACCCTTTAGAAAATTTTATTAATTAATTGTTGACATTTGATGTTTACAACTGATCAACATGTTTCCCGGACGATTGGTTTTCTTGTATATACTTCTTTTATATTAATTTGAAAAACTATAAAAAAGTATATTTTAAGATCAAATAGCAATAAAAAGTCACCTTTTTATCACAAACTGTGCAAGAAATATGGGAGAAGTCCGTATTACTGCTAAAAACATACCAGTTGGAAAGAAATTTTTATATTAAATTTAAAGATGCATCATTCATACGGCCAGTTCAACCAGGTGTTCCACATGGCAGCATTCTAGGTTCTGTTTTATGCCTTCTATGTACGGCGGTCTTGCTAACCACACCTCAAGCGCTGGTAGCTATATACGCAGACAATACTGCAGCCTTCGCTCTACGGAAAGAAATTTGCCCACCAGTAACATTTAATAACACTCTCATACCACAACAAGATAGCGTAAAATACATAAAAATTCATTTAGATCTATGTCTGACCTGGAAGACTCACATAATGAAGAAAATATTAACTTAGACTAAAACATGTACTGGATGATAGGAAGAAACTCTCAGTTATCACTTCAAAACAAAATACTGCTCTATAAATTAATTTTGAAACTAATATAGACTTATAGATTCGAGTTATGGGAGTCTGCTACCAATTACAATCTAGAAATTTTACAAAAATTCTAAAATAAAGTAATACGGTTAATAGCCAATGCTCCTAAGTATGTCCCTAATTGGCTATTTCAACAAAATCAACCTGTTCCTTTAGTTACTAACTACCAAGCAAAACTTAGTGCTCACCCCAATAATTTAGCTGATGCTCCTCTAGAAAAATAATTTAATAAACGACTCGAAAGATTCGACCCGCTAGACCTGGTTAATAAATTCACCTAAGATTAGTTTTAGAATTTCTAAGTTTAAGTTAATTTCAAGCTAATGTAAACATAATTTATTATAAGATAAAAAGTAATGTTCAAGGGTTATACTTCATGTTTTGTAAAAATTTAAATAATTTACTGAATGTTAATATAATTAACAGTTTGTAAATATTTATAGTAATAAACACGCGAAAAAAACTCTGAATTATTTGATAGCATTTTTTTTAATAAAAAACTTTATGCGTCTGCTTTTGCATATACTGTTTTTACAAAATGAAGCAAACACTTGAAATCAGAAGAATATACCCCAACAAACTATGCAAATTCAAACAAAATCAAACTATCACTTAGGCTGGCAAATGTATTCAAATACACACAATAGGTATAAAATTAGTTATATAGTTTCTATATTTATATAAGACAAACTTATTTAATGTAAATTAACTAAGAAATATTTTATGTAAAGTTATTTCTCAATGTACTTGGAATCTTATGTTTAAATGATTCTATCTACCCACACACTGGTTAGATTCAAATGCACTTAAACGGAATTTCCAGGGCACGTAATTTTATCAGCCAATTAAGCGGCCAATTTGCGGATTGCGAATTAAAAGTTCCAATTGCACCAAAAATTAAAATTATTCCAGAATTAATAAGCCGTGATAAATCTAAGAGAACCGGATTTGCGCAGTTTTAGGCAAAATTGCGGAAGTTTACTTTACGTTGATGATTAATGTTTCTATTAGTTTGGAGGCCACAAGCACACGTCGTTCAATATAACACAACTATAAATAAATGATTAGAGTAGATTTATTCTGCTATAAGAGATATTTTGTTATTGAAAAAGTAACATAAGTAGGGTTGTTTACTGTACTGAAATACAAGTTGGAGTACGGCAAATTTATTACCGTTGTATAATCATAGGACACGAAACTAATAATTTTTTAGCAGATAGACCTTGCCTGCTTCCCTATATTTAAAAGAGCACTAAAATTTTCTTACGGGAATTTTATCTATAATTTATCTATTACTCTTAGTTTATATATAATAATAATGGTAAGGCCCTACGCCCCGCGTGGGAGCACGGCCTGCGAACTGAGAAGTTAAGGCTCTCATACGTTTGCTCTCTCTGCCCGGTCGTCGCGCACTATCTTTGATGCGGGGCGATGTGGCAAGCACCGCACCTTGGACGACCGCCATTATTACCCCTTGTTCGAATGAACGCAGGTACTCCAATTATTTTTAATGACTGAGTAGGCCACCCGCCAGGCATCAGAGAGCACCGGGAATTGAACCCGAGTCCGTCAGCATCGCAGCCCGCCCCTCAACCACGGGACCACGCTGGCTCTAGTTTATATATTGAACAATAAAAACTAATTTAGTTTTTATATTAACAAAAAAATAGATAAATAATGAAAATAGTATTATAATACAAGAAAAACTAATTTTATTTACATGAAACTTAATACAATTAATGTAAATAGAATTGAGTAGCATATTATTTAATACAGCCCTCATCAGCGGCCATGACCTTCTTGAGCCGAAACCTAAACCTGCTGCAGGCCAATACAGCTTCCTGTTTATCCATAAGTGTCTTTACCTCTACGATGCCTTTCGTTGACCTTCCACCATTCCTACACGTAGTAATCAAGAGAATTGCAGTCGGGGCTGGAGAGTAATCATAAGTCGTATGATCATAGGATACAATACAAATTGTTATACAGCCAAGCCTAGGAGGTCTTCCTTACCTTGTGGGCTGGAGCGGAGTCTTGCTGGAACACGTACTCCCGCTCAGCGGCCACCTTCTCTATCCATGGCTTGACAGCTGCCTCCGGACGTTGATATAGCTATTGACGGATACCTTCAGGTTTTCTTCAAAGAAGTGGAACACCATAATAAACAATTCACTGCTCGCAAGCCCCAGCATCATCTAAGAGGGCGAAAACTTGGTATGCATGACGGTAGTCCTCTCAGAGGTGCTTTGGCAGATCTAACGGTCACTTCCTGTCATAGACCTATTTGTCCGAAAAAGTCTTAGAAAGTTAATGCTGCTGTGCTTGATGTCGTTCAATAGTGCTTCGACTTTTAACTTCCTGTTTATCTCTTTTTTTTTCAGTCGACAGTTGACTTATAACGCAGGTTTAAGTTACATTGCTAAACTAACCGACGACCTAGTCACACCAATTGTTTTCTTTTAATTCTAAAACAAATTTACCACTTCTTCTGAGATCAGATCGCTTGCTGTCAGTTATCCTATTAGCAATTACCTCCTACTAGAGCTCAAATATTTTTTACTTCTTAGCTATCTCGTAAACTTGCGTTTTATTGTAGCCAGAGCGCGTAATAACTTTTCCTCGAAATTTTCCTGCGCGAATGGATTCGAGTAAACCAATTCTACGATTGTGTTCTCGACTCATTTTGTCGATAATCGTAGGCTGTTGACTATGTGGGGCTAACTTAGTGTATTACCTAATAGGGAATTAGGCGTGTGCTCAAGACGGTTTTTCAGCTTTTCTAAACAATTTAAAAACTTCGGAATAATGATCTTTTTATTTATAAATATATATACAAGATAGATATGCAAAAAAGGCCACTTCGCGGCCTTGTTAAAGTATTCTTGTATGAGATGGTTAAGCTTTCGAGCGGTGTGCGTCGACGCGCTTCGCGGCTTGTAAGAACATTTAAATGTAGCCAATTTTGCAAAAGACTGCAAAAAGAGGTCAACAACCAAGGAGATTGAACCCGCAAACCTCGCATCTCGAACCAAACCCGCTACCAACTTGACCAGTTGGGCACTACGGAAAAGCGCGCTTTCTGCGCTGGTTTGTTAGGTCAGTCTTTCTGTCATTTCTGACATCTGTAAAGCCTTATAATTTTTAAATGGGCTATTTTTTGACACGCCTTAAATTTTTGATCGTGGATTCGGATTCTACATTAAATTTGACTTTCCCTTTTGTTTTTCCAGAGGAAACCGGCGGCCATGGTATTTTATGTTCGATCCTTATAGTTTATAGAAGAAACATAACTTAATTTATCAAGTATTCTTTCTAATTACTATAATTTAGCACGTACATGGGTTCAAAGTTCTAAATCTAAAATATTTTGTCAACTTTAAAGTATTTTTTGTATTACAGAGTTATTGCCAACTTAAATTATATTATTCCTTTGCTAAAAATTTCTAGAATGAAATTAGCAAACATTAAAATTAATTTTAATGATAATGACAGATCTTTAAATTTATACTTTAAAGATGCGGGATTGTGGAACTCTAATAGAAAAATCTTTATTTTATTTTAAGTAACCTTACATGATCTTACACCATATAAATAAATTAAAGCGATAAAGGGAACTAAAACTTTTCTCAAACTCATAGCAAACATTTGCCAAACCGCAAATTACTTTTTAAAATTGTTAAAGCTTTGATGACGATTGCTAGCATGCCAAAAATATACTGTGTATGAAAAATACTTTAATATATACCGAAAAGCATTTGCTTATAACCTCTCACGTAGCTAATCAATTTTAAAACATTTTTTATTCGGCATAGTCTGAAAGTTAGTTTAAGTATTTAAAATGTGAACCTTAACTACTAACGAGATGGTGCAGCCTGCTTTCAAAAACCTCATTTAGTGTTTAAAAGGTGTCTCTTCCAATGACCGAAGCTTTATTTTCTATGACTAATTTGAGATCTTCAAGTGGAGACTCTTTATAGACCTGATCCTTCAGGTATCCCCATATAAATTTATGTCAAGAAAATATGGTAGCCCATTAATTCCATTGCCAGCAAAATTATTAAAGTCTAGTTCCAAAATTATCCAGAAGTGTGGGAAAAACTTTCGGAATGCAATAAAACCTCGCGCCATCCTGCATAAACCAGCAACCGTTGGGCAATAAAAACTCCTATTTTAGCATCTGGCAGTAATTTTGAGAGTTTATATTGCCCTTAAAGTAATATGGACTAAGAATATTTTTTCTTTAAATTGCACGCTAAGCGGTCACTTTTGGAGCAATTTTACAACTGCACAGTGAGGATTTTTGGTACCCCAGTGACACATGTATTGCTCATTAACAAAACCTTACAAATAAAAATAAGCTCATCACTGAGCCAAATTTTCGAACCATGTTCCACATTTTTAATTGTTAATTAGCCAAATTGTAATCTTTTCTCGATATCGTGCGGCTTCAGCGACTGATGGACTTGTATCTTGTGCGGAAACATTTTCAAATGTTTTGTCAGAATAATATGGGCGCTGCCATAGCTGATCCACGCTTGTTAAACTGATCGCCGATAAACCTGGCTGATCTTCAAAGAGATCTCCAACCTTTTTGATATTTTGTGACGTCACAGCGGTAGATGGCCGACCAGACTCAAATCTCTGAATCAGCCTGAAAATGACAAGAAAAAATTTCACAGACTTGTATGTTTTTCCGAAATTTTATTTGCTCTTTCTGACTTGCTTATCGTCCCTTTCAAATTTTTGTCTTTGCCTAAAAGAGACTCCTTAAAGGCCCATCGGACCATGACATTTCTTCCAATTTTGTAAAATTTCTATACCATAAACAGCCTTTCTTCGAAACGTTCGTGATCAATGGTTGGCTACAAAACTTTAATTAGCTAACTATTATGCATGATAGATGACGCTGCTCTCTTTTCTCATTATTATTTAATAGGCAAATACTTTTGACACCTATTATTGATCATCCTGTACGAAACACGTAAAGCTATAGTAAGACAAAAATGCACTTTCGAATATTATATTCAGATCTTCAATTGATATGTTTGAGAGCTTATAAATAATTTGTTGACATTCTTTTCTGTAGTCTAGAGATAATTATAAAAATGATCGTTAAAACAAAAATACTAAAACTTTTAGATTCACAAATATAACAAACTAAGTACTTGGAAAATTGTGAAAAGAGTAAATGAGAGATGGTAATTACAATAATATAAAAGCGTTTATGACACTTTAAATCCCATTAAATACAATTAAGATTAACATTAATACAAAAAACTAGATAAAGATATGGCTTATAGTTTCTTAAAGGTCTTGGCTACACCAAACAGTAGAAACGAGTTACCGGGACTTTCAAAACAACTTTTAGAAATTTTTACTTTATTTTTAAATATTTATGTTTATTGTGTTGCTGATTAAAATCAGACTTTTTAATTTTAGTAGTGACTCGTTACTTGGTTCGCTGACACGTTACTCCCTACATTCTGCAACTAATGTCCGAGTTTAAAGCTCATCGCTATTTTTAGAACTCGTCACACAACTGAACAACGTTTTTGTACTTGAATAACCCATGGCTATTTTATTGCCTTCACTTTAAGACTAAAGAAAATATGTACGAATTTTTTAAAATGTTGCTTCTGTAACCAAAGGAACAGAATTACAAGGTTAAATTAAGTAATACTAGCCTGTTTTAATACGTTTCGGTATTTTGCTGCACCAAAAACATAAATTAGTAGTAAAATTATTTTGAAGGCTTTTAGAAACTCCAACTGATTTTAAGTTTCAAATATTCTTCAATATAGGCATAAATAGTTTTATAAAGTTTTTACTTTGTCCAATTACTTGTCAATATCTACAAATCAAGCCAAGAAAAGAAACCAGTATTACTTTTCATTGAGCACTATTATAGATTTTTAGGGTGCACTTAATCTTAGCATTTAAACCTCAAATAAGTCATCACATACATGTACAGGTTTATATTATATAACTACTGCACGTATTTCGGCTTATTTACTAAGTATAAGTCTAAAAGAACCAAATACGATGGTAAATCAAATATAAACCAGAATAACTCTTTTACAAGCCGTATGACGTGGCTAATAAATGTTGCAGGTAAAAACATCCGAAGAGCTTAGACCGTAGGATACCTCACACTATGGCGAGTTCCTATTTTACTTTCAAATAGGAAAGACGTATCTTGCGGTTAAAAGTGCAAGTGTTGGCCGTGCAATAACCCGCGAAATCGTGCCTTATTTATTGCTACACATATTTCTAAATTTTAAATTTAACACTGCGTGTTAAATTAATTCTATATAACTGAACCGTAGTAAACTGAAGCCGTAGTAAAGAGGCCTTTATGGCCTACCACCAGCCTCCGGGAGGGGTGCAACCCCCCAAATACCACCACTAATGCAACCATCAGTATTGACACCGGACCAAACCCAGATCGTCTACAGTCAATTCCATCAAACACCAGGCAATTTTCCACTTCAAACGCAACAAACTCAAACATTTTATCCCCAAGCTTCTTATCAAACCCAACAAAACACTCATTCCTACGCACCCCCGCAGCCACCAAAAAACACTAATAACTGGACCACAGTTTCCTAAAAAAGAAATAGAAATCTAGATGAAATGGAAATCAAAAATAAACACCCTAAAGAGAGCGAATATTGACTTAGCCCACCCTCAACATCAAATCGCTACTCCAATCTAAACATGGAAGGTGAGGATGCACAACGTGAATCAAACGCTGATAACACTAACGAGAAAATCTCAAAACCTCCCCCCATTTTTGTAAATCGTGTACTAAGTATTGCACCGCTAATACAACTGCTAGAAGAAAAAGCCAAACAACAATATGACGTTAAAGCTCTAGCCAATAATCAAGTAAAAATTCAGCCCAAAACACCTGAATATTGCAGAATAATAACAAAAGCTCTGACTGAAAAGGGTACGGAATTTCACACTTATAAACTAAAAGAAGAGAGCAATTATAAAGTGGTGCTAAAATATCTACACCACTCCATCGACTGTAAAGATATCAAAGGTGAAATTGAAATATAGGGCACGAGGTCACAAACATTTGTAATATAAAGCAATTTAAAACTAAATTGCCTCTCCCAAATGTTTTATGTCGAGCTTAAACCAGCCCCTAACAATAAAAGCATTTTTGAGGTAGAATACTTACAGCAATGCAAAATCAAGTTTGAACCCCCAAAGGCAAAAAGAATTATTCCACACAAGGAACTTCTGCCAGCTACCCGCTAGATGTGTAAAATGTGCAGGCGATCACCTCACGGAACAATGCAAAGAAAAGAAAAATCCCGCGATGTCCGTTGCGTGTAAAGAAAACCATCCTGCGAATTACAAAGGATGTACTATATATAAACAGTTACAAAGTAAACATTTTCCAACCCTTCGACAAAAACAGTACATACCACCCCCACAAATTAGACAATACCAGCAAATACAACCGGGACTATCGTATTCACAAATAGCTTCAGTACAACAACAAAACTCTGAACCTGTTGTAAATCTCCCACAAACAACAAATAATAGCCATCCAAACCAACAAGCAAACGACATACAAGAATTAAAAAACATAATGTTAAAGCTATCAGAACAAATAGGAACAGTATTAAACCTATTAACAGCAGTCATTGCAAAAATTAAATAATGGACAGACACTTACAGCTTGCCCAATGGGACGCCAACGGCGTATCACAGAACCTTGAAGAATTAAAACTATTTATTACTAGTCACAACATTGATATGTTACTTATTTCTGACACACATCTTACTGATCGGAGCTTTATCAAAATCCCAAATTATGCGGTTTATACCACGAACCATCCGGCGGAACACCTCGTGGCGGGTCTGCCATAATAATCAGAAACACAATCAAGCACCATCAACTAGAAAGCCACAGTAGCGATTTTCTCCAAGCAACAAGTGTGTCAATTGAGAATCTAATAGGACCCCTCAACCTCTCGGCGGCGTATTTCCCCCCTAAACATGCTGTTAAAGAAGAACAATTTACAAACTATTTCAAAACCCTTGGACAATGATTCATTGCGGGCGCCGAATATAATGCCAAACACACTGACTGAGGTTCCAGAATTACAACGACAAGGGGACGCGAACTAAACAAAACTCTTGAACACAATAACTTGCGCCACCTATCCACGGGAGAACCCACCTATTGGCCCACGGACCCAAACATTTTAAAAGTGATATTAATGGATTAGAATAATGCGTTAAACCAAGAAAATTATCAACGTACCCAAAATAGGCAGCAACTTTATAATAGCTAAAAATTATCGAAAAACGAGGAGGTAAGTGCTATGAATAGCGCGGACCAATTCAAATACGACTAAATAAAATCTATTAGATGTATGAAGAACTAAGAAAAAATACTCAGAGATAGAAAACAGACACCGAAGATAAAAATAGTTGGATGAGGAGAAACTAGCTTATGAGACCGGATAGATTCGCCAGAAGAATAGCAAGAAAAAAATACGTGGCTAACACCTACACAAAACAATCAGAACATCTCGGAAACAGAACAATCGGTAGTCAAAATATTCGTCCTTCTCCCACGATAATTGTGAATGGAATTGAAAACTTCATTCAGTTAGATAAACAAATTAGTAAAATGTTAAACGATTTTCAAATTAAGATAATTATAAAAACATCAAAATCAACGTCACGGACGAAGACAGCTTTAAACTGCTTAGAACAATATTAAAAAAGGAAAAATGTTCGTGGCATTCCTACGAGAATAAACAAAACAGGTTAATCAAAGTAGTAGCGAATAAGCTATATCACTCATGCAAACCTAAGCAGATAATTTTGTCATTATAAAAAAGAGAATTTAAGCTGTTAGAAGCAGTACCCAAATTAAATTACAAAACCAAATAACCTCTGAATATTTTTATCTTAATGTTTAGATATAATGAGGATATTAACAAAGTCTTTGCAATCATCGATATAATAGAGATTAGAGTAGAAATTCTACCGATTAGAAAATCAAGGTTAGTACCACAATGTAAAAAGTACCAAACTTACGGACACACAGAGATACTGTGCAAAATAACCCAGTTATGTCAGGTGCATCGGAAAACATTTAACGGCAGATTGTATCAAACTTAAACAAGTACAGACGTGGAACTCCGATTTTACAGATATCCGGGGCTTATATACATAAACAAAAATTTGCAACCACTTCCGGTCAAACCGGTTTCGATTTTCCGATCAAGCTGATTTTTGGCGACTAGACTTAACTTATGGTCCTTAGTTGAATACTGAAAACGTTATGTCTCTATCTATCACAGATCAAAAATTATAAGGACAGATATCAAAAATGACAGAAATAGAAACTTCTCTTAAGCTAGGAAACTGCCTTGATCAAAAGTTGAAAAATAAAAGTACGGACGGACAGACGTTACTCTCTACATGAGGCTTCTTATATTAATGTATAGAAATCTAAAATGCAAAACCAAAATGCGTTCACTGCAGCAAAGATCACTCAGCTAACTATCGCGGATGCTTAGTAGTCAAATAAATACAGAAAATTAAAAACAAACAAACTAAAAACCTACTTTACTTCGCCAGCCCCAAAGAATCGAACAAGTAAATACGCAAACACCGAAACAAAAAAATTAATCAAAATTCATAGCTTGCAATCAAGCGGTAAATGAAATGAAGAATTATATCAGAAAAACTCAACAATTGACTGACCTCTTCAAAAAATATTGGAAAATTAAATACAAACTATAATATCGTAATTAAGGAGCGATCCCTAAAAATAAAAATGCAGCATCAACAAGAGTTTCAGATAGACCTGAACATAGAAAAAATTGATATATGCCTTATTGCCAAAGCACAGTTTACCAGGAAGTGATATATCAAGTACAAAGTATGTCACACCATTTACCCTGATAACAACGCAAAAGATGGTAGTCCAATCACTGTAAAATAATCTATTGTATATCACCAGGAAATACCAAACAAACATAATACAGCCAAGATTTATCGTAGTTAAAATTAACTTAATGATTGCGGCACTGTATAGCCCACCAAGACATAACATCAAAGAAGAAGACTACCTTAACTTCCTTGAAGAACAGGGTTTTAGATTGATTGTTGGAGGTGATTTCAAGGTAAAGAACACCCAGTGCTGCTGATCTAGGTTAACAACAAAAAATATGAATTCAGACCACTCTCCCATAGTTCTTACCCTAAGTGATATGAATTCAAAAAGACCTTTTGCATAGGCTAGTTAATAAATGGACTGATTAACAATGTTTTAATATCAAACTTGAAAACTCTACAAATCTTTCCGTACAGTTAGATACAGAAGTAGGAACTGTTTGTTATGAACATTCAGCAAGAGCAGCATGGGAAAATACTCCTGAGATAAACTCAGGGTTAAGGGTAACAATTATCCCAAAGAATATTATTTGATAATATTTTGTCTCAACTGTATTTTTTTAAATATTTCTAATTAGTTTTTGTAATTGGGGTTGTAAATAGAGCAATGGGAATTGTCAATAAACTAAAACGGCCTGCCCTTCGGAGAGAACAAATTAAAGAAGAGGAATTACCGGAATGTGCGTTAATAAAATTAGATGATAATACGATTGGAAGCAGAATTCAACATGAAGATGGCTGGTTGCAATAACTCTTACTGTTGCAACATTTCAGGCAACTAAAGGATACGGAGTCGTCGAGCGCCGAATGATACCTTTGATTTTAAGTTGGGCAGTTACGGTGCACAAGTTACAGGGCACTACACTCGACAAATCTGTTATAGACCTGGGAAAGAAAAATTTCGCTAAAGGTCAGGTATATGTAGCTCTGAGTCGTGTGAAAACCTTAGAAGAAATAGCATTGTCTGATTTAGATTCAAATAAATTATTGAGTAGGCCACACGACGAAAGAGCATTGTCAGAAATGATACGATTACGAAATCTAAATTCAATCTCTAATTGACTTTACTTATACATTGAACTGTAGAATAAATTTATTCTCAATCAAATTTAATTATCATAATTCAAAAGTTTTTATATTTCATACTTTTCAGTGCGCGGGCTTTTTAATGATATAATACCCATAATAGCTCAATTTCCACATTTGTGCTGTTTGTTGTTAAAGAGTTGCGTCGTGCCTTTTCAGTCCAAGTCTAGTCCAGAACGTCTTGGCCATAGTTAGGTACCCATCTTGTTTTTGGGTTGTCATAAACCTACCAATATCTTAATCACTATACATTTCCTATTTGATTTTGAGGAGTTCCTTGGTGTACCAAGCTTCAATGTCTATGAAATTAAAATGAAACCACCCTTGAGGTACCCCCTTTCCAACAAAAAAGAATCATTTAAATCGGTTTATAAACAAAGAAGATATGCACGAACATCCAAAATATATATATATATATATATATATATATATATACAGTCGAATTGAGAACCTTATCCTTTTTTGAAGTCGGTTAAAAAGAAATTGGCGCCAAACAAAGGCACCGCTATATTAAACTACCCTGAACAACGCTACTCAACAACTAAAGAGAGAAATACAACGCATCAAAAATAAATCAATCAAAAGCTTTTTGAAATCCATCAAACTCTTAAAAAGACCTACCCTTCAAAACCCACCAATTAGAAAGGCAGACGGAAGATGAGCCCAGAATAATCTACAAAAAACAACTAGATTTGCAGAACACTTGGAACTGATCTGAACCAAGACAAGAGAATTCGAGATTACACTTACTACTCAAAAGAAGTTTTGAAAAAAATCAAAATAATATTAACCCAAAAGAAGCATCCGGATTTGATTAAATTACAGGAAAAATTCTTAATCAGCTCTCAAAGCAATAGTAAAATTGACTTATCTTATCAACGCCTCATTTAGATTAAGATATGTTCCTACGATGTGGAAAATAACGGAAGTAATAATGATTCCTAAACCAGGAAAGTCAAGAAGTGTCGTCATATAGGTCTATTTCTTTGTTGCCAGTTATCTCAAAACTGTTTGAAAAACTACTTCTTAAAAGATTAAAACCGATAATAGAGGACCTAATCCCTTCGCATCAGTTTGGGTTCAGAGAAAGCCGTTCTACAATGGATCAGATATACAGAATTACAGATATTATTGAAAAGTTTTTGAGGAAAAGAAAGTCTGCTCTGCTATATTCCTAGATATTGCCCGGGCTTTCGATAAAATCTGACATGAAAACCTATTTCATAAACTGAACAAAACTCTGCTACGACAACACTCTCCACATTTAAAATCATACCTTTCGGAAAGATACTTTAGAATAAAGCAGGAAGAGGCCTATTCTAAATTAAGAGAAATTTAGACAGGAGTGCCATAAAATGGTGTACTAGGTCCAGTACTCTACCTGCTATACCCTAGTAATATTCCTGATCTTGAACAGAACACCATCGCAACGGTTGTAGATAATACAGCCTATTATTGCTAGAGGAAAAAATCATGAAGAGGCTGCTGCAACGCTACAATCCTCCGTGGATAGAATAAACACCTGAACCAAAACTTGGCGTATTAAGCTCAACGAAGCAAGTCTGCACATGTAGACTTCACCAGTAAATTAAAACAGCACATACCCATCAGAATCAACGATGCCCAGATTGCAAATGCTGATCCTTAGATAAAAGGCTACGCTAGAAAGCTTATGTAAAAAAGAAAAAATTACTAGGTTACGAGGATTACTAGAAAAAAAACTCCAAGTTATCCATTTACAATAAATTGCCTTTTTATAAGCAAGTCTTAAAACCAGCATGGACATGTGGCCTACAACTCTGGTGGCTGTACTGGAAAAAGTAATATCCAAATCATTCAACGACTACAAAACAAAGCACTGAGAGACAAGGTCGATGCACCTTGGTACTTTTGCAACTGTGATCTTCATAAAAACTTTGAAATAGAAACAATTAACCAAACCATTCCCAAAATCGCAAGACGTCATGAACAGCAACTTCTCCAACATGTGAACGTTGAGGCACTCCAACTCTTCGACAACACCAACCTGACAAGAAGACTAAAGAGGACTAAATACTTCAAACCAGTATAGTGAAATGAATGAAAAGCAGAGTATTGTAGCAATTTAAGTCAAATTTCAGAGAAATATGTCATCCATAGATTTTTAATTTCCTCTTGACTGGAGAGTATTTTCTCTTTTTTCCTTTTAGTTCTGTTGAAAGTGGATTGTTTGATCTTATCCATTTTTTTGTTGTTGTTCTAAATAAACTTTTCGAGTCATGTATTCTTTTTGATTCTTTTGGCGTGTCTGCATTTGATTTATGAATTTCCTTTTACTGTCTAGCAGTTTTTTTATTTTTATTAGCATAATTTTCCTGAAATTTGTTTTGATCTTGACTTCTCTCGGTTAGAAACTTTGCTTTTATTGATTCCTTTCTTTTAATTATCTTTTTGTTTCTATTGATATCCAAAGTTTATCTTTTTTAAGTTCCACCGTTTCTATTGCAATTTTAGATAATGTATTTTTGTATGGCTTCTAAATTGTCTCGATATTATTTGTTTATATATCACCTAGAGTATTGACTCTTTTCTAAGACACATATCTGCCATTTCTAATTTTTTAAATTTATTTATGTTCAATTTGTTTTCTTGATATTTTGTTTGTAGTTAACCTTTATACTAATTTTAATTTTTGCTTATATTAGTGTATGGTGGGATGCAGTCTGTCCCTTTCGTCGATTTTCCGCAGCGAAGGAATCGAGTGTCACTTTGCAACCATGTTCTCGGCTCATTTTGTAGACAATCCCAGGTGATTGATTATGTAAAGCCAACTTGTTGCATTGAATGGTATTTCGGCTTTCCCGCACTACAATCTAAAAAATTCTGGATTTACCATGACGACTCTGTACAGATGTAATAAAAACAGCGACTGCAGTAGCCAGGCAGAATTAAGTTGTATTTATTAGCATATTTTGTTCTTAGGTATTCCCCGAATTTTTAAAATAGACAGGAGGGATTTCCGAAGTTCACGTTTTATATTAAGATGCACAAGGGAATGAAAATCACATTTACTCATATTAACGTCGAAGACTCGCATTGTAAGTACTTAAAAAACGGCGCTTGCGTCATTATGGCCAAACCAGCCGTGGAATATATAAGTACTAACATGGGAAAGCATCTCTGTGATTCGAGTTAATGGTTACTAATTGAACTTGCTGCAAATTTCCCAGAAGTATTTTCCTTATGTAATAAAATAAATAAAATAATATAGATATTGTAGGTATTGAGTAAATATAAAAAAAATCTGGTGTGAACATCACACGACTTTCTTTATCCTGTTATTTGGGTAATTTTGGCAAAAATCCTGGGCTTCAATTTTTTTTCGTGTTTCTATTTTACCAACTTTTACTTTAAATTCATGTTTATCTCGTGATCTCATTTTTATTCTCACGAATTTTTTGTATCTTCAACCGTTTAGATTCGCGACCGCTTTGCGACCGATTTTGCGACCTTGCGACCAAACGGCTCGGCCGATTTTTACCAAAAGTAAACTTGCATACCAAATTTCAAGTCGCTAACTCTTACGGTTCTCGAAATATTCTGTTTACTGACAGACCGACAGACAGACAGACACACACACACACACGAACCAATGACCCAAACCAACTTTTTTGATGTCCTGAGGCTATAATTCGTCCAGAAATGTGAAAAACTGGGTAGGTCACATTTCCGCCGATTACTTTACTAATAATTAATGTCTTTAATCAAAATAAATTTATATTATTAAATGATTCTTGCTAGTGCCTTCAAGCAGACCGCACGTGCGTGCCGAGCTATACCTGTGTTATCACAACGGCAGAGCCGCAGCCGTAGCCTTGCTTAAGGTCAGACAAATTTATATATTTATTAATTTAATTTCAACGTTTAACTCAAGTGACAAACAACTGTTTCACTTTTAAAAACCTTCTAGTGGAAGAAAACATCCAGCTAGGTAATCTTTCTTTTTAAATTACCAAAATGCTTCCAGCAGGCAATGGACCTGGCTTTAATTACATATATAACCAACCATATTCACCAAATATACAGTGTCAACCTCAATTAAGTGCCCAAAAGTTACAAATTCCAAATACGTATCAAACTCAAAGTTTCATAAACAGTCAAACTCCTGCACCATACAACACACAATCACTTCAATTATCATCAGGGCCCAGTAATTATTCCAAATCAACAACAATTAATCACTTACCAGCCTCAAGGAGCCTATCCAACTAATAATCTCCAACAACTTGTTAGAATGTATTCAACTAGCGACGATGAAATGGAAACCCCTACAACATCGAAAGAAAACTCTTAGCAAACTGTTAAGGCTATGAAACGCAGAAAAATAAGGACGAACGCACAACAAAATGGTGACGAAAATGTTACACAAACCTCTAACAAGTATAGCGTATTAACAAATACAATAGATGACACTCCACAAAGCAACACTACCAACAGCATCACTACAGAATCAGCCAAAATACCCAAACCTCCTCCGATTTTTGTGTACGGAGTAGTAAATTTTCCAAACATGCTCACCCAAATACGCGATCATTTAGAAGATAAACAATATAGTAAAAGAGCTTAGCCAATAATACAATTAAAATTAACTGTAATACAGTTGATGGATACAGAAAATTAACAAAATACTTCAAGGAACAAAACATAATACACCACACATATCAATTAAAGACGGAACGAGCATACCGAATTGTTATCAAACACATTCATCACTCAATGAACACAAATGACATTTCAGAAGAATTAGAAAATAAAGGACATAAAGTTAGAAATATTATAAATGCGAAGCATAGAATAACCAAAGAACCCTTAAACATGTTCTTCATTGACATAGAGCCAGCAGACAATAACAAAGATGTATATAAAATTGAAAGAATACAAAATAGCGTAGTAATAATAGAACCTCCGAATAAAGACAAAAATAATATTGTACAGTGTACGAGGTGCCAACTCTATGGCCACACCAAGACGTATTGCAACAGGCCCTTCGTATGCGTCAAATGCGGTGGAGCACATAATACAATCAACTGCAAAAAAAGCAAAGACACCCCAGCTAGCTGCGCATTATGCGGGCGAGACCACCCAGCCAACTATAAAGGTTGTGATCATTATCAACAACTAATTCGTAGAAATAATCCACAAAGCAAGACTAGAACCTTCGCACCACAACTATCAAAAATAAATGTTATCCCCAATCCACAAACCAATAATGCAAACACCGCAGTGCAAACAGAGTCACTGAATCTTAGTCAACATCATAAATCTTACGCTAATGCAGTAACCAACAACTCCAACCCCTAAACAATTACAATGAGTCAACACAAATGTTAAACAACGCTCTCCTCAGTTTTTAACTGAATTCAAAGCCATGTTTAATCAACTCATTCAACAAAATAGCATGATTCTAAACATGCTTAGCACGCTAATAAATAAACTAGCCTAATTATGGGTAAGTTTCTCAGAGTAGCTCTGTGGAACGCTAATGGCCTAACGCAACATAAAGAAGAAATAAAATTGTTCTTATTACATAACCACATAGATGTACTGCTAATAAGTGAAACACACTTCACACAACAGACTTACTTCAAAATACCTCATTATGAACTCTATCATACCAATCACCCAGACGGTACTGCCCATGGAGGTACAGCCATTCTTGTCAAGCAAACAATTCAACACCATGAAGAAATAAAATATCAGGAAGACTTTATCCAAGCCACCAAAATCAAGGTACAAACATTGCCATATGAATTGACACTTGCTGCAGTTTATTGCCCACCCCGACATAATATCAAAAAAGCAGATTTTGACAAATTCTTTCTAACACTAAGTCACAAATTCGTAGCGGGAGGGGACTACAACAGTAAACATACTAGATGGGGCTCACGCCTAACAACAACGAAAGGTAGAGAACTCCTTAAGTCAATGGAGGACAAAAAATACTCATTTATATCAACAGGAACACCAACCTATTGGCCCACCGACGCAAACAAGTTACCAGACCTACTAGACTTCTTCGTCGTAAATGGAATCAGGCATATACTACTGTAATACCCAGTTATGACCTAACTTCCATTCTCCTATCATACTAACAATTGGGGGATCTATAGTAAACAAGAAACTCACAACCAGATTACACAACTCTAGAACGGACTGGGCTACATATCATAATATTCTAAGCGAAACCATAAAATTAAACATTCGACTCAAGGAATGCGAAGAAATTGAAACAGTTACTGAAGAACTCATAACAAAACTCCAGCAAAGCCGCGCAACAAGTTACACCAATCATTTCACAAAAGCAACTAAACATTGACATACCACTGGAAATTAAACGAATGGTCGCAGAAAAACGTCGTGCTAGAGCTAACTGGCAACGAAATCATACACCTGCTGCCAAAAACGCCTACAACCATATGACCAATAAATTAAAAACAAAACTCAAAGAAATCAGAAATGAGAAATTTGAGCTCTATGTATCTCAATTAAATCGAACTGATGATTCTATCTGGAAACCCATCAAACAAGCTAGGAAACCAAAATTCAAAATACCACCAATTAGAAAAAGCAACACCGAACCTTGGGCAAAAGCGATAGAGACAAAGTCAGACTCTTCGCTGAACATCTATCCTCAGTCTTTCAACCACTTGATAGCGCACCAGACCAAGAAGTAGAGCGAAGTCTTTCCATCCCTCCTGACATACGTCGTGAAATTAAACCCTTTACCCCAAACGAAATAAAATCTGAAATAAATCTGCTAAACCTCGAGAAGACCCCAGGACCTGATCTGATAACTGCCAAAATGCTGCGTGAACTCCCAAAAAAAGGCCTAGTGCTCTTAACTTATATTTACAATGCAATCCTGAGGCTAGGATATTGGCCAAAATGCTTTAAGGCTGCACAAACCATAATGGTCGGAAAACCCGGAAAAGAACCAACTGACGTTACATCCTATCGACCTATCAGCCTCCTCCCGGTGACCTCAAAGCTGTTAGAAAAACTCATACTTCGTCGAATTAATGAAGACTTACTGCCCCAACATTGGATACCTTCTCATCAGTTTGGGTTTCGACAGGCTCATTCTACCGTGCAACAAGTACACCGCATTACACAAACCATAAATAAAGCACTAGAAAACAAAGAGTACTGTTCAGCTGTCTTTCTCGACATTAGTCAAGCATTTGACAAAGTGTGGCACCCCGGATTACTCTTTGGCATACTATAATTTACTAAAATCATATCTAAGCGATAGAACATTTCAGATAAAAATTAATGAAGTAACATCAGATTACCACCCTATCAACTCGGGCGTTCCACAAGGCAGTGTTCTGGGGCCTTTACTCTATGTCCTATACACATCGGATCTACCAACGACACAATATACAACAATAGGAACATTCGCAGACGACACTGCTATACTGTCCAGACATGAAAATCCTGCAACTGCATCAGCCAACCTACAAAACCACTTAGTACTCCTTCAACAATGGTTACACAGATGGAAAATCAAAGTTAACGAAAAGAAGTCGGTACACACAACATTTACGCTCAAAAAACAGATATGCCCACCAGTCGTAATAAATAATGCACAAATACCACAACTGGAAACGGCAAAATATCTAGGCTTACACCTAGATCATAAGCTAAATTGGAAGGAACACCTCAAGAAGAAAAAACAAATAGATCTAAAAGTAAAGGAACTCAACTGGCTAATTGAAGACATTCAAAATTATCGCTTGCAAACAAAACCCTAATCTATAAGACTGTTATAAAACCAATCTGGATGTATGGAGTAGAGTTATGGGGCTGTGCATCCAAATCAAACATCGCATTAATCCAACGTACTCAATCAAAATATTACGTCAGATTACAAATGCGCCGTGGTATGTATCCAACAACACGCTGCATATGGACTTACATCTCCCAACGGTCCAGGAAGTAATCCAGGAGAGAGCTATCAAGTACCATGCAACTCTAGAAACTCACTCAAACCCCTTACTGGAGCAGATGCTGGAACCCAGGGTCAACCAAAGACTAAAGAAACTATGGCCAATAAACCTAGTGTGAGTGTCGTGGTATGGCCAACAAACTCGTGTGTGTGTGTAGTGTATTCCTAATATCTATTAGACTCTAATACTCTCGAAGTACAAAACTGTAATTACGTAGGTTGTATCGTAGGATGCAAGCCTCATCATGTTATTCTTATCGTTAGTATCTATAATGATTGTTAACCATTTAGCTTATAGCATGTAACCTTGTTCTGATTGCTAAATAATTACATAATAATAAAAAAAAAATATTATTAAATAATGCAACCACAGCAAAATTATTAATAACATTGATCAAATAAATTTTATTTTCTCAGATTTGGGGAAGAGCTGAAAGTGTCAAAAAAATAACAATCTACGTAAAAAAATTAGTTTACTTTAAAGATTCTCAAATGTATTAATAACAGTTGTGTTTACTAAATCTTTAGATGTTTTTTAAACATTTGTGGCCTAATTGACAAGCATGTAAAAAATTATTAGCATTGCGATAAGACAAAAACCAATGCCAAATAAATATTATAACAATAAAAAATAAGCCAGAAACATTAGCCTTAAGCTGATTCCGATGAAGGTTGTCTACTCTGAATTTGTTGATTGACATCTGGCACAGTCGAGATTGATAGATAAAAAGTAAACAGTAAAATTACTCAAATTTGCTTAATTTTATGAAGATCAATTCCGCACAAAATATTTATGTAGCTACTCATATTGTACAGATACAAATCTGTACCATCGCAGCATCACCAAAGTCTCTAATTTATAAAAAATGTCAAGTAGGCTAAGGATCTTAAACAACCTTTACCATGGCCGAATTTAGTTTTAGATCATAATGTGTAAGCTAACGGCTGTAATTCTGTTTATTACAATCAAGTTGCCCTTTAGATGCAGCCACAATTAAAATGTGGCTAGCACATCTGGTGTTACTCATCTTGCGCTTTCCTGTGGCCACTGCGCGTGCTTTGCTGCCATACCAATGCAACTGTAATTTATCAAAACTGACCTTTTGATTATTTGAAAAGCTGTAAAGGCCATTTTACACAAATAAGTTTTAAACACTTTAAATTCTTGGACGTGTTTAAATTTATTTGAGAATATTACAACTTGAACTAAAAACCTGTGTTATCAGGAGCCACGTTGGTGTCTTTGAACTTGGTGAAATTGCGTTTTTTAACCCACGGTCTTTGTTGATATTTTAAGGTGACAACTTATCTCAAGAGCAATCAATTGTATTGTTTTTATCTCAAGAATCGTCTTGTTTACACGAACTAAATTTTTAAGTTTATAATACTTTTATTATAATATTAATACAATATAATTGTTGCATACTTTTAAATGAAAATAATAAAACAAAAGCCTAGCTACCCTCTTTTTCTTCTTTCGCCCTCGTTCTGGTATTCATTGTTTAACTTTTCGTAAAGTTTGAATACACACATAAACAAACTAAATTAAATTTGTAACAAAGTGTTCTGTTACCCCCAGAAAAAAATATCGGATAAAATAACAAATACTGCATTATTACGTTTTTACTTGTAGAAAAATATGGGCCATATATAATAATAATAATAATGGTAAGGCCCTACGCCCCGCGTGGGAGCACGGCCTGCGAACTGAGAGGTTAAGGCTCTCATACGTTCGCTCTTTCTGCCCGGTCGTCGCGCACCATCTCTGATGCGGGGCGATGTGGCAAGCACCGCACCTTAGACGACCGCCATTATTACCCCTTGCTCGAATGAACGCAAGTACTCAATTATTTTTAGTGACTGAGTAAGCCACCAGCCAGGCATCAGAGAGCACCGGTAATTGAACCCGGGTCCGTCCGCATCGCAGCCCGCCCCTCAACCACGGGACCACGCTGGCTGTCATAGGCCATATATAACAAATGCTTAATTCCCAAAAATTTTAAAAATAGTTCTTATTTGGCTTTCATAGTGTAAGAAAGCATAATTGGCGCCCCGAATTTAAGTGATATCATGCTTTACACCCGAAGCTGTAATATTAATTTTTTTAATTTTAACAACTTTAAATTTATAAGTGCAACAAACATACATATGTATATCAAGGCATATATCAGATTTTTTTTATTAACCCCATTTATTATACATCTGTCCTATAGAGTAAGGCAATAAATATTTTGTCATGTTTAGAGTGTAAAATTCAGTAACACTTTTGATTACAAATTAGGTGTGTGAAGTAGGATTCCTGCGAACCCCCTCCTTACATTAACTTAATCTTCATAGTATTTATGTTATGATAATTCTAATTTAATGTTAATTGTAATTAAAACTGAAATTAACTAAACTAATTGAAGTTGAAACCGTGTGGACAGCTTTAGTCTTTTTGGTTCATCGTTGTCGTCCATTAGATGATGTACAATGTCATTTGGGATGAGCACCAAGTCTGTCTTTATACCGCGTACTGTACATCTGTATTTCGGATTTCACTGATGGTACTCAGGTCATTAAGTATTACTTTATTGGGACCATACCACGGTGCATTAACAATTGTTCGCAACAGTGTGTTTTGGAATCTTTTAAAGATTTCTACATTTGATGTGGACGCAGTTCCCCATAAGTCCATATACTGATTTACAAATTATTTTCTATATTACTAGCTTGTTTTCCAAAGATAGTTTCGATCTTCTTCTGATCAGCCAGTACAATTTTCGAAATTGGAGCCAAGTCGTTTACGCTTATTAAATATGTGGATTCTCCAGGTTAGTTTCCTATCGAGATGTATTCCTAAGTATTTTGTTGATTCGGTATGGTTAAGTTAATACCCGTTTAGGGTTACTCGTAGACAGTTGTCCCTCTTCGTTGTGAATGTAACGTTGGTTGCATTCACTCCAATTCTCCATGTCCTAGCCCAGCGTTAAGTTTTGTTGAGATGTACTTTGATATACCTTAATGCCGATTGTTGATTTACATGTGAAGCTAAAATAACCATACTATCTACATAAGCAGCTGATGTTGTTAATCGAGATGTAGAAACTCTTGAGGAGATGGTTTTGATAGTCGTGGTTTCATTTTGGTATTTTATCAAGAAATGCCGATTTGATATGTAAAACTTCATAAGTTCATACAGCTGGTAAGGTAAGTGTTTTTTTAGTTTGTAGCATAAGCCTCGATGCCATACCTTATCAAAGGCTTGCTTTATGTCTAAAAGCACCTCAAAACAGTATATTTTTCTTGCCAGATTTTTGTATATTTTCTCAACTATCTTGTGCACCTGATCAATGGTGCCGTGCTGATTCCGAAAGCCAAATTAGTGGTTAGGCATTAATTTTTGATTTTTCAGGATTGGCATTATTCTACGCAAATCAGTTTTTTAAAAACCTTTCAGAACTGAGAGTAGGCTTATGGTCTGTACGATGTTATTTCACCAGGTGGTGTACCTGGTTTCTGCAGCATATTTTGTAGTGTTTTCCATTGGCTTGAAAAATGCTGAGTAGTGAGTATTGCATTGGACAGGTGAGTAAAAGCTTGTATAATTTTACTTGGCAGATGCTTGATGATCGTTTCAGTAATTTGTTTATAACGTAGAGCTTTTTTATTTCTTCTTCTACCTCTTTGTTGGTTAAGGGTTTGAGGGGTAGACTCATTTAGAACAGTGAGTCCAGGAAAGCAATGATTTCTGTTTCTTTATCTAGACATTGACAAGGGAAGGGTGTAAAGACCTCGGTCAGATGTTTGCAAAAGCATTCGCTTTTCTTTATTACTGCGAGTCCACTGACCATCTTCCTTCTTGGTAGGGGGTATATTTATAATTTTTTTTTAGTTTTTGTACTGCTTTCTATAGCGCCTAGTCTGTTTGCTTATTTGCGCTGAGGTTTTTAATAGTCCTAAATTCCTTTGTTTGTATGTTGGTAAAGAAGTTTCTTTAATTGTTTTGTAGCTCTTTTTAGAGCTCGCTTATCTTGGTCCAATCTGGTAAGTTTTTAACGTTTTCTGAGACGTCGTTTTTCAACTATTTGATCCTTTAGGATGATTGGAATGTCTTTAGTATGTGGAATGGTTAGCAATTCTGGAGTAGCTTCCCAAGCAACTTGTTGGATAAGTTCTGTTTAGCGGGACATGTAGATCTATTAAATACTCGAGTCTGTTCCGAAACTATTCCCAATCTGTACGTTTGTTATGAAGTGAAAGTGTGGTTGGATTTTAGTTATGTGAAAAATACTGTTATCGTAATCGCCGAGTGATTTGCTGCTAGTTCGAAGCAGGATGCGATGGTACACTGGTTTACGTTTAAGCCTTTTATGATATCGAAGTCTGAGGTCTGGGACTCTTTGACTATCTGTTGGCCAGTAGGTGGGTTTCCCCGCGGGTAGACAAGTGAGATTATTTTTTTGTATAGCAGCATATAATTGACGTCCGCAGTTCTTTTTAATTGGGAGCCCCAGTGTTCATGTTTTGCATTATAATCACCTGCAGCTATAAATCTGTTGCTCAGAGTCTTGAAGAATTCAATGTAATCTGCTGAGGTGATAATATGTATTTTTTGGTGGGCAATAAATTGCTGAGATTGTTAGAAGGATGATTAAATTTTCTATGCGATAATTGTGGCTTTTGGGTAATTTTCTTGATATTTTCCAAGCTCATGATGTTTTATGTTATTTCGGATTTGTTGTATAAATATTGTAATTTGGAAATTTAATTTAGCTCTTAGAAGTGAAATGGGTTTTAGAGATAAGAAGTATTTCTACGTTGTGACTTTCAAGAAATATATTGATTTTTTGGCGTGCTGGTTCAGCCCACTGGCGTTCCAAGCTACAATTTTAAGAATTGTGCCATTATGTTAGTTTATTGAGTAACGTTATGTGGAGATTCATGGTGGTCCCCATTTGTCTAATAAAGTTTTTTATCATATTCTTCGTCTCTTCCATGTCCGTAATTTGTTGAGTTTGTGGTATCGTTTGATGTTGTGTTGTATTCGGTTTTCTGGGAAGTTGGGTGAAGTTGGTATTATTCCTTGATTTGCTCTGTTTCTGGTATTAACTCGGATTCAAAGTATGATCTTTTGTACAGTTTTGTGTCATCTTAGTTGAGGGTATAGCTTTACTTGTCAATTAGACAACTACGGTAGCTGGCCGGGTGGTTGCCGTTCCAATTCATGCACTAGAGTTTGTTATCCTTGGTTTTTCTTAAGCATTTACCTATAGCATGTTGTGTACATTTGACGCATCTGGAAGTATGTTGGCAGTAATTTTCGTATGTCCAAAGCGTTGGTATTTTATGCATTGCAGAATTGTTCGTTTTGCGTGTGGAGATTTTACTACTACACTTGTATTCAGTAACATTTTTGTTTTATAGATTTCTTTATTGTTATCAGTTTGTTTCAATTCCACTATAAACATCGGGAGAGATTTTTTATATATTCCATGTTTCATGTTCCAAGTATTAACTACAGTGTGTTCTACCTATTCCAGTTTTTGCTTGATTTCGTTTGTATCTGTTGAGTAGTGTACGTTAAGTTAAGTACTTTAAAGTTCCTTTATTGTTTAAATTTATATGTATGGAATTCTGTGTTTTTTGAGCAAATTGTTTGATAATAGTAGAGTATGTTTCGCATGTCTATTTTGCAGATCGAGATATGATTGCTCCATGTAAATGGGGACAGGATTTGTTGGTTTGAGGTTTGTTATAGGTTGTGAGTATGAATAAGAATGAGTTGGAGGCTGCACTATTTGATTTTGTATAGGATATATTTGTTGCGGCATGTTGTACATTGTTTGGTATGCCGGTTGCTGTTGTGTTTGCCCTGCAAAACAATTAGTCGTTTGATTGAAAGTCATTCTTTCTTATTGTAATTTTGGTAATAATTGATAAATACAGCCAAGTTATGTGTAGAGTAAATAAAAATTGTAAACACTTAATAATATCACTGACCTGCCGGCTAGAGATATTGATAGCGCTCGTAGCACCATCATCGCTCTATGTAGAACCTTGCACTATGAAAGTCAAAAGCGAACTGTGATATCAGATTTAAGTTAAATAAATATAGAGGCTTGCATCGCAACAACAAATTTATCTCTTAGGATACCCACCCCTAACAACTAAATAAGCTAAATTGGCAACAGCCGGAAGCCACCATGCACAATTTTCCACAGTTTTAGCTACCACCTTAATAACAACATACACATACATACATACATAATTGAGACCTTTTGTATGTGAAAACTTTTATAACCAAAATGAGTAGTAAACTGATTACACCCCATTGTCTGATTCCTTTTGTTGTTATAAATTTACTTATGCATTAATTTTCTGTTTGTTTTAAGTTCTTTGTTGCCTTATACATAGTTTTTATTGTCTCTCTAAATTGTTCGATCATTATTCTTTCTTATAGTTACTTCCATATTATATTCCTTTCTACACTATCAAAAGCGTTTGCCATATCAATAAAACAAACATAAAGATCCCACATACTTCATCCAGCTCTGAACCCACGTTGGTTTTCGTTAATTTTACTTTCTTCTTCTAATATTTTACTTTGTATACTTAACAACTATCATTTCCGTATTCCAGTCTCGGGGTATTCTTTTTCATTTCCATATTTCTTTTAATAATTGATGTATAATTTTATATTTTTTTTTCACCCATGTATTACAGAATTTCTGGATTTATACCATCTTTTCCCCCTACTTTTTATGTTTTTATTGTATCTCCTACCTTCCCCATCTATATGTCCTAAGTTTCTTCCGTTTTCTTTTTTTTTGTATTATTTGTTTCTATTGGTGTTTCAACATTTTTTTCTGTTGTAGCTTCTAGTAAGTTTACAAAATATTCTCAAACCTATTTAATTTCGCTACCTATTTCTGCTCCTTTTTAACACTTACATGCTGCACCATACTTGGATTGTTTTTCCAAAATATGTTTAATTGTGTAAAATTTCTTTGTTATGTACTTCCATTTTAGTTTTCATTAATCTTTCGTTGATATACTCCACGTTCCTTATTTTTTGCTACATATTTATTATGTGGTATACCGTAATAGAACATTTGGTTTCCTTTTATAACTATATTTCCTTTACCTTTCGTTTTGGTTTCGGTATGTAAAAAAGTAATATTTATATTTTGAAATTCTTGTGCTAACTCAATTCATTTTCTAATTCCACTTTCTTTGCGCATCTTGAAACCTCGTTTCTATTGAGACAGGTGGTAAGGCTTATTACTCCTGCCCCGTAACCCTAGTCTATCTTTTGTATGTACTGGCTGCTTTCTTTATTTTTCAATCATTTTTTTCAATTTATTATTCCATATTCATATTTTTCCATTTATGATTGGTTTGTTGTAATAGACTAACACTTGTTTCCTTTAAATCTTCGCTCCTTGCTTTCTAACAGTTTTTTTGTATTCTGCGTTCTTTGTGTGTTAAATCATCTATATAAAGTGGTAATTCCTTTAATTCTCTTTTATCTTCCATTAGTTCAGCTTTTTAAGTAATTGTGCTATTATGTTAGTTTGAGTAACGTTTTAATGAGATTTATGACGGTTCCCATTTGTGTAATAAGGTTTTTTATCATATTCTTTATTTCTTCCATGTCATTAATTTGTTAAGTTTGTGGTATTGTTTGATGTGTTTGTCCCTTGATTTACTCTGTTTGCGTATGAAGTTTCTGGTATAACCTTGAATTGAAAGTATGACTTTTATACAGTTTTGTGTCATCTTTTCTTAGTTAACAAAGGAATAAAAGTAAGATAATTTGAATTAGTAAACTCGTTGTCGATCGTGAACTTTCTTTTCATTGCTCTTATTATTAATTAATATTAATTAAGGTCCTTTTGAGTAACATTAGAATATATCGTTTGTTATTGATATTTTTTAATGACCGTTCCTTGATATTTCTTTTTACATGGATACACTCAGCATTATTTTGTAACTAATTTTTTATACAATTGTCTTCTTGATAGTTTTGTCTAATGGCATATTTGTACAAAGGACTTTTTTTTGTAGGTACTTACATTTATTTTGATGTAGCCCATTTGCACATCTATAAAGATAGAAGGATAGAGCAATAATTGTTTTGTTTTCAATCATGGGAATCTAACATAAATGATAAATGGCAAACGTATAAAAGAATAGCTATATGATTTTCATTTATATAAAAGTCCGTGGTGATGGCTTATTGAAATAGAATTTTCTTTATAAATGCGATTTAGAAACTTTGTCTGAGCAAAAACTAATGCGATATGTAAACCGTTTACTATTTTCTGAAAATTAATTATATTTATACTGGTTATGGTTATCAGTTGTTTTAAGTTTTGTATTTTTATTAATTTTCGTAATATTATAAAACAGTTATCAGTATTCTATAGTTAAAATTTTATTTATCCAAATTTGCTTGTTAGAATTGTTTACAATAATAATTTGATTTTCGGCAAATAATTTGACTGTATTATAGTATCTATCGTTTCATTTGCATCTAAATTTCTTGAAATCAATTTAAATAACTCTAAAACATTAATTCGTTTTATTTTGTTTCTTTTTGTTTTAATTCGGTTTGAAATGTGAGGATGTAACTTTATTAGCCCTTCTTTTAAGTGCATAATTTATTAGTCCAACAGTGTTAATTTTATCGTAATTTTTTTTGTATTTGCATTTGTAATTTCTAAGGTTTTATTTTCCCATTCCTTAAATTTAGCAACTGCAAGTATTTTCTTATTGCGTGTTTTCACGATTCAATCTGTGTAATTTTTTTTGTTTTATCTTTACAAATTTTTTATCTATAGCTTTTGCTTTATTTTTATTTACCTCAGCTCCTTTTATAATTGTGCTGTTTTTTTCTTACGTTTCTATATTTTCTATTCTCTTTTCAAAACCAGCTACCGTTTATTTTAGATCTTTATTTTTATTTATTAATTACTGTACTTATTTTTTGTTTAACTATCATCAGCTGTTCTATAATTCCTATAATTTTATGGCTTTTATATTTATCTATTCATATTTTTATATATATATTTTTTTCTTTTGATTTTATCGGTGTTTTAGTAGTTTTCTTTGACTTCTGAGAAAACTCAGACGATATTTGTGTTGTTTGCTTGTGTCTTCCTCTTTGAAGGTCCATTAATCAATTTATTAATACATTTTTCCAGGAAATTATTTACTGGGCCGTGAACCTTCGCTTTTGGTTCTAAATTTAGCGAAGTTCACCACTTCAGCAGACATATGTCGAACATGTATAAGTAGATACTTGGATGAAGAACCCAAAACTGATAATAGACATTCATGTCAGGTCGTAAGGAAATGCAAAATTAAAAAAGGAAACAATAAATCCAGTACCCAAGATCCACTATAAAAACATCAAAAATCGTTACAACCCATTGTCTACCGCAAATCAAGATGAATCAGCTGAAATAGAAGGCAGGATGTTACCATGAACTAAACAAGTTTTAAAACCATTTTTATATACATATATTGTGTAAAAAGCTTTTATATTACAATAAATAGTTTTTCTCTAGTTGCAGAGAAAGAAACCCATTATTGATATTTAACAAAATCGTCAAAATTTTTGCACGTGCAATTGACACTACTCATAACACTACTACATAATGAATATTAAAATAGCCTAACTAAAAAACTATTATCGTCATTCTTTATCTACTTGGAACGTGAATCATACAACAAACAAATATTTAATCAAAAATTCTTATGCGACACCAAAATATCTGTAGAAGAATTATAATATCAAAACAATTACGACGATTACAATAGCGGAGCACTAACGTTTTAGTGAATGGACCCCAATAAACTCCCTGATCTCCTAGATTTTTTTATAACAAGTGAAACTTCAATCTTTCATCAAACTATACATAGGTGTAGCATAAGTATTACTCTTAACAATAAATATTTTTCCCCCAAGTTAACATGTAAAAATACTAATTAGACTTTTTCCAGAACTACCTAGAAGAAAATATAAAAGTTAATCTACAAGTGAAATCTCCTGGCAACCTGCATGAAGCAGCATAATATTTCGCTAAAATAGGTATTAGGTTAGAATTACATTTTCCAAAATAATAAAAATTAACTAATATCTGTACCCGATAACTAATTGTGAAGAAGCTCAGAAGAAATATCATCAACAGCACTACAATATGCTGTCTAAAGAATTAAAATCAACGCTTAATAAAACTTGTAATAATATTTTCCAATTTATTTGTAATAATATATCGTCACCTTCTCAAATAGTTACATCCTTTAGGAGACAAAAAATTGTTAAAAAGGCCAGTTCTGCCACCTATCTGAAAACTCAATAGTTTATAAAGTATTAAACTTGAACTAAAGTAAAGAACTTTATCCATGTACTATGCTAAGTAGCTCTTCCAATAAAGCCTTTCTCATCAGCAGAAGGCAAAAGAAAATAAGCACATTTAACGTACGCAAGGCTCCACGATACGTTCTCAGGTCAAATATTAAAACAATTGCCTAGAAAAGCTATTGTTCTCGTAAAAACCATATAAATCGTATCTTCAGTTTAACTTACTACCCCATTATTTATCTATAAATTAGGTAAATTCCTACACAAAACAAAGTCTTATTGACCTATCAACACCAAAGCGGTCAAAATGCTTTTACTGAAAAGAGTCTAAGAAGAGCATAACCCTTTAGTATTTTTCTCAAATCATCAGTTTAAATTTTGAGAGCGGTGTTCAACAATCCAACAGGTTTATAGAATAGTAAAGATAATTGCTGGTAGTCTAGAAGAACATTCCTCGACATCTCCCAGGCATTCAATAAAGTTGGCTTTTCAGTAAGACACAACAAATGTCAATCCAACTTAAATTTGGTGTCCCCTATGGTAATGTTTTTAGATGGTTCTATTTCTTAATATATACAAATAACATTACAATTGCCTCGTTTGCCGATGACACATATTTTTATCCATAAGTGAAAATCTAATGATGACTTTCAAAAAACCTACAAATTTGCCTGAATCTCTTTATTGAATGATACGATCAATGAAGAATAAAGATAACTCAAGCAAAATTAATCCAAGTTGTACTAACCAACCAACACGTTCTCTATCTACATGTAACGATTAATAACATGATTGTGTCAACAAAATATCTTAAACTTATATTAGACCAAAGACTAACCTAGAAAAAATATATTCAAGAAAACGCGAACAGATGAACCTTATGAAATGTATTGGTTTATTAGCTGAAAATCGAAACTCTGGTTAAGTAATAAACTTTTACTTTGTAGAAGTATTATTAATATTATATGAACCTACAGACTCCAATTAGGAAAATGTGAGAAAATAACAAACTTAAATATCATGCAAATACTTCAGTTCAATGAACTTAGACCAATCATTTGTAGATGCTCTATAGTACGTTAGAAATTAGATACTCCACTGTCATGGACGAAGTCCAGGGAATCGCTATTAAATAATAAGTTCAAGTGGCAAACCATGGTGTAACAGTTATACGAGGTGCGTTTGAATTCTAAGGTTTTTAATTTTATTTGTCAATTCTTATTATAAATAGAAAGATGGAGTTAATTTTTAAATTTATAATATAGATGGAACCACCATACAATGTACAAAGGTTGAATTACCGTTGTTGTAGTAAGTGTTGTTTTGTATACAATTTTGTATATAATATGTAAACATCTATTTTCTCCACTTGCGTGATGAAAGGCTCATCGAAATTTATCGCCAATTGAGTGATACGTGCGGTAAAGACGTTATGGATGTTAAAATGTGCGCTAGTAGGCACAAAATATATAAGGTTGAGAGTTGTGCGTCAATAAACCGAAGCAACCTTGGCCGCGAACCAACTGGACCCAAGCCATAATTGCGCGAGTAGAGCAAGTTGTTATGGAAGATAGTTGATTAAGTGTTGGTAATATCGGCTCTAAATTTGGCAAAAAACTCCAAAAAACCTAGTCTCAAGATCTAATATAATGAGGAAATAATACTGTATAAGAAAAATGTCAGTAAATGCTTTCGTTACATGTCTTATACATTTATAGTATTTCCTAAATAATCCTATAAAAGTAAATTATAAAGGGAGTACAAATAAGTCTCCGCCGTTTCATATTAAAAATTGGGCATTTATTGAAAGAACGGAACCTTATGTTTAATTCAAAGTATTGTCCATTACTAGCCACTACTTTTTTTCATCTTTTGGCAGCATACGGATACCGCGTCGGAAAAACACTTCATCTTTTGAGGTTATCCACAAATTGACCCAATTTTTGATATCTTCGTATGATGTGAAGTGCTGTTCAGACAGGCTATGTGCCATCGATCGGAACAAGTGATAATCGGAAGGGAAAATGTCTTGTGAATACTACGGGTATGGTAGGACTTTCCAATTGAGCGTTTTCAATTAAGTTTTGACTGGCGCCGCAACATATGGAAAAGCATTATCATGCAGGAGAATAATTTTGTCATGTCTGGAGTAGTAGTGAATGCGTTTTTCCTTGAGTGCTCGGCTCAGTCTCATCAATTGTGTTTGCTAGAGATTCCCAGTGAAGGTTTCGTTCGGTTTAAGCAACTTATAATATACGACACCAAGCTGATCCCACCTATTACACAACATGAGTTTTTTTTTCTATGAATATTCGGCTTGGCTGTCGATGTTGAAGCATGACCACGTAGTTCCTATGCAAGCAGAATTTTGCATGCGCAAAATCGGCGTTCAACATTTCTCGGCTTTAGTTCATGTGTAACCCAATTTCCTTGCTTTTAAATCATTCCCAACAATTTTAAACAATATGAAATTGCTTGTTGAGTCACTTCTAATGTCAATGCAACTTCTTCTTGCGTTTGGCAGAAACCTTCCTCCAATAATACCTTCAATTCCGCGTCTTCGTACACTTTTGGCATTCCGCTACGTTCTTCGTCTTCAACGCCAAACTCACCATCCTTAAACTTATGAAACCACCCACAACTTCTCTCATTTAAAGCAGCCTCACCATATGCTTCGACAAGCAATCGATGCGCTTCAGAATTCTTTAAATTAACGAAATAAATCAAAAGTCCTCGCGAATGTCGCTTATTCACCTCAAAACTCGACATTTTTGCACAAAAAAAATTATATTATGCTAATAAAAAATCGCTAATACTTTAAGATTATGGTGTTGCCAACGATATTACGTTTTAAATATGACAATTTCAACCATAACTTAACTTACTGGTGGGGGCCATCGTTTGTCAAACGGCAGAGACTTATTTGTACTCCCTTTACATTTTCAAATTATCAAATTAAAAAAATTTAAAACACTGAAAACGTTCATCTGAAATATAAACAACAATGATTTGCTGTATACTAAACTGTACCGCTAAAATTTAAATACGTTCTGTATCATTTGGTAAATAAACTTCAATATTTTTCCATGTTCAAAGTACAATTATAAAATTACATTAAAGCAAATTAATTATTTTTTATATCAATACTTTCTTTTGCACTCTGTGCACTTCTGATCCCATTGTTAAATCAACAATTTTATGTTTCCTCAAGGATCTAAACACGCTCATCATTTCATATCAGACTTAGCCGTTAAAAACTTAATTTTCAATTTTAGTGAATGTATCATAAAAATAAAAATATATTTTGTCATCTGTTACTGTTAACACAGCGAACTGTCCCGCTTTCAAAGTTATTGGGCACCTTGAATTTTGTATTTGCATGCCATTTATTTATTGGTTAAGACATATGATACTCAATGAAAGCAATCTTTCCTTACTTTTGTATTCAGAAATGTATAACAACCAACGTAAAAATACCCAAATACTCTTTTATTTTCCGATAGATCACAGATCAGACTCAAACATTTTTCTATCAGCAGACGAGGATAGGCATCTTGGCCTCGAGCATCTTCCAGGCCAAAATTTTGTCTTTCGAATTCCCGATGTTGCGTAAACATGGTGGTACAATAAGAGCAATCGTCTTGTAACATAAAATTCATTTTCTCCATACACTGATTAACACGCATAATCCACGTGTAAAGTTAATGCAAAATTGCCAGATATTTAGTTTTCGACTAAGAAAACATTACACTAGCAGTTTACACAGTTCAGAGGTAACCTCTATAGGTTGTCCCTCCTTCTATAACATTGGTTGGAACCTGTCTCATCGTACTTACTGTATATTGCAATTCATTTTGTATTAATTTGTATAAATCACTTTTTGGTACGAGATATTTTAATAACCCAACTTATGACAAAACTGGGGTCTCAATATACATATATAATATGTTTTGTAATGACCCACTACTATTAAGGTAATGTTATTAATTTTACATCGTTTAAAGTAGTTGGGAATCATTTAAAATCAAGAAAATTGTGTTCCATATAAACCGAAGCCGAAAAACGTTGAACTTGCCTTATGAAATGCTGCTTGCCAAACATAAACTAAAGGGTCTTTTGCATCGTATAGTCACTGGTGATAAAAAAAAAAATCCACTACGATAACCCAAATAAGAAGAAATTATGAGGACCACGTAGCCAAGCCGAATATTCATGGAAAAAAACTCATGTTGTGTATTTGGTGGGATCACCTTGGTGTCGTATATTATAAGTTGCTCAAAAACCAAACGAAATCATTACTAGGGCTCTCTACCGAACACAATTGATGAGATTGAGCCGATCACTCAAGGAAAAACGCTTCCAGTACTATTTCAGGCACGACAAAGTTATTCTCCTGCATGATAATGCTCGTCCACATGTTGCGGCGCCGGTCAAAACCTACTTGGAAACACTCAATTGGGAAGTTCTACCCCAGCCACCGTTTTCACCAGACATTGCCCCCTTCGATTATCACTTGTTCCGATTGATGGCACATAGCCTGTTTGAACAGCACTTCAGATCATATGAAGATACCAAAAATTGGGTCAATTCGTGGATAGCCCAAAAGATGAAGTGTTTTTCCGACGCGGTATACGTATCCCGCCAGAAAAATGGGAAAAAGTAGTTGCTAGCGAAGGACAATACTTTGAATAAAACATAAGATTCCGTTTTTTAAAATAAATGCCCAATGTTTGAACAAAAAATGGCAGAGACTTATTTATACTCCTTTTACAATATTACCATATTTTTTGTTTTATTTGCTTCTTACAAAAGGATTTTAATTTTATTTAATTAGAAGTTCAAAAACATTGCCTTAAACGAATATACGCCCTGATTAAATACATGTAATTTAGATTAAAACCTGATATTAAGACTGTACCGCAATTATAAATATAGTACTACGATGCAACTACTGAATTTCTAAGAAAAACCGCAACACAATTTCAAAATATTCTTAGTTGCGCAACAAAACCATTACTATGGTTAGCTACACATAAATAACAGCTGCATAAAGTTTAGTCACGCAAATTGCCATTGTTATTGAAAGAAATATTTTCTGCATATTTTAAAGTACTTTTTACGATTTTCATATTTAATTAATTCACTTGTAATGCATCTGATACCACCGTATAATAATATCATTTTATTATGTTTTTAAAAACACGAAATATACTTTTTATTTTTTAAGTGGCAATATATATATATATATATATATATATATATATATATATATATATATATCTTTTAGTATTATCTTTAAAAATTTGTTCAATTTTTCTTTATATTTAATACGTAGGTGAATTAGAAAGTAAAAAACATTATATATAACAACTTTATGTCACTTTTCTACATAGCCCCTTGCACAATGGTGCACTTCTGATATTGACTATCGTACCTTTTTATCCCTTCAAAAGTGAAGTTTTTCAATTGCTCGCGAAACCACGCCCATAGCATTTACTGTGGTAATCAGACGGCGCTAGATCAAGGTCATCTTCTGGATGTGGATGTGGGTGTACGACTAAATCAATTTTTATCCATTGCACTTGTTTTTGCCTCCCAAAAGCGTTCTATCCACTTGTAGATCTTTCGTTGATGCATGGTGCGCACTCCATACTGTACTAACACCTAACGATAGATTTAACTTCTGCCAACAGAAAACTCCACTAAGTGGAGCGGCCATACCCTATTTGCTCTTTGCGATATAGCTGAAAAATGTAATTGTGCTCGCGGCTAGCTATCTCTGCGCACATGTTATGTGGCACAATTTTAAAATTGCTTTTACTGTCTGATTTACCGTCGTAAATAACACTTCTTCTTTCTTATATATACCTTTGTGCCCTAAAGCGTCGGACCGGTTGCTCAATCCACTTCTTCCAGTCTTTTCGATCTCAAGCCAGTCTCTTTCCTCCATTCCCCTTTCTCTTGTTATTCTGTTTATTTCTTCTATCTATTTTATTCTATGCTTTGCCTAGTCCTCCTGTTCCCCCTGGTCTTGTTTGGAAATTCTTTCTGTATCCATTCTAAGCAAATATCCGTATTAACTCAACTGCCTGTTCTCTATTTTTCCATTCGGGAGTATTTATTCCACTTACTCTCTGATTCTGGTGTTTATTAATCTATCTCTTCTTCTTTCGGTGACCGTTTTTCTTAATAATTTTATATTTGCCGCTTGTATGCGACTTTTGTGTTTCTCCACTATAGTCTAGCTTTCTGCTCCATATGTCAGGATAGGTACATATACTGCATTATATATCTGAAGTTTCGTTTTATTTTGAATTTCTCTTTTTTTGCAGCTATGGTATTGTTCATTTGGTAATAGGCGTTGGTTGCTTTCTTAATTCGGTTGCTGATTTTTGCGTCGTTCGTTCCGTTACTTGAGATGGTTATAACTAAGTATTCATACACTACTACTACTTCTGGTACTGCTTCCTTGTAGCCAATTCTAATCTCTCCATGTTCTTTGTTATTTTCATTATCTTACTTTTCGATGTATTTATCTTCATCCCTTTTGCTTCTATTTATTGTGACCACAAGTTTATAGCTTGTTGTAATTTTTATTGAGAGTCTGTGATTATGAGGATATCATCTGCATATATCAGTGCTTGTATGTATATGTGGAAGCGAGAAAAGACAGAAATTCAAACAGCACAAATGAAGTTGATCTAAATATACACTCCTTAACTGATAAAGTCTTGCAATACAGAGAGAAATGGACAAACCACCTCGGAAGAATGGAGTTTAAAGAATACCAAAACACTCCTTAAAGGGACGTAGGAAAGCCGAGAAAAAGATGAAAGGAAACAGAAACAGGTCCACAACCTAATGCATGAAAGACATGATGATAATAATTTCTGTAAATATAGCAAGGTTTATTACTGATAGATAAACACATTTTTTCTATACTAGCAGACAGTTATTGTTGCGCTTTGTGGTCTTTTAATACAAAAAAGTCTATAAATTGTTACAATCACAGTTTAAAAAAGGTTCTATAAAAAGTGGTAGTAACTGAGGACCAAATCTGCTCTACAAAAATTGATAATTTAAACATTTATCACTTATAACAAAAGTAGTTAAGGAGTACATATAATATATTTGAACATTAATTCTTACCCTTCGGGAATAAACTCAACAAAGGTTCTATTATTCCAGTCCCAGTCCATAAGTTTTAAAATTTTGGTTTAGTTCTTAAATTAACGTAGGGCAATTCTATCAATTATAGTTGTTCTTTAGCGTAGCATAACAAATTCTAAATTTACATTTTGTATAATCGTATAGCAGAAAATACAGTGAACTAGCAATAAAGCTGACATATCCGCGTATTTTTTTATTAAAAAATTGAATTGTACGTAACAAAACTTGTACTACCTAGTTCATTTTAAACCCACACTTACAATAACGTATTGATATTAACGTACAATGTGACACATAACTATAATTGATCTTTTATTATTCCTAGATCTTAGGCAGAGCAGTCTGATTCTAATTTATTTGTTTAGTCATTTCAAAACCTAAATGTTGGAATACTAATCTGAAATTTGTAATAGTAAATTTATATATGTTTCTGGTGTATACCTTTATGTATACATAAATTCAGCAATAACAATTGTGCATAATATTTATAATGTAAAATAGACCCTTACCCTACAGCTTCATTATTTTGGAGTTCTGTGGACTTCTTTGTCAAATTTAAAATCGAAATTTGGCAACTTGTCTTTTAATTGTTGAAATTTTTTCATATTTGCTAACGAAGTACAAATATAAGATTTTCTATATTCCTATGGTTTCGAAAGAGTAGTCTAAAAACTATAGAAGAACTATAATGTTATAAATAATTTCAAAACTTTGAGTTGAGCTGCTACATCACTGATATAACGTCTGTTAGACTTCTCTTAAACAGATCCTGATTGTTGACAGAGAGTATAAATAATCTTGAGAATACAGCTGCTGTAAAATTGCGACTGTAATTTTTACAATTTTATGGTAAACTGTTTCTTATGCACAAGGATACTGCAGTATTTGTATACAATTTATAAGATTATCTTAGCTGAAGTGTCATTATCCAGGCTACTTTACGTTTTTTATTTATCTACAATGTTTTGTAGACTTATAGGAAAATCCTAACAATGTACTATATCTTGATGATAGATAATTTTACTACAAAAGTAGTAGAAATGAATTGATGAATCAAATTAAAGTCGATACTTCTTATATAACTTAGAACTTAAAATTATCTGCAGCTTTACATTGCTATTTAAGAATTCTTTTAACATATATACCAGAATAAGAAAATATTACCACTTATAATATTAAAATTACTGTTGATACACTCATGATTTATTACAATTAGCTTATGTAGTTTAACTAGTCACCTTCACTATCACCATTACTTTAGTTTAAATAAATGTCTTGCACTAGATTGCGTTTCAATCTTGTATGTATTTGTTTTTGTCTACGTTGATAGAACACTGCTCCGGAACAATTGTTAATGTTTGCATGAACGTTTATGGTTAGCTTTTTGATGTACTCCAAGATCGTGGATAAGTCGAGTTCTGTATGAATTTGTCTGTTGGTAACATACCACGGGGTATTCACTAAGATTCTAAGAATTTTGTTTTGTAGAACTTTGTAGGTTCATTTTGATGTGTTTACCCGAATCACGACTGGTGGTCGATTAGTGTTTTATAGAGTAACATTGCACATTTAGGTTGCGTAATGACAAGCGGATATAGCTGCGCTAGCCTTGCATGACTTTCGTTTAATTTTTTAGCTAATGGAACCTCCGGGTGAGTCTAGTATCTAGATACACACCTAAGTGTACTTCCGTGATGTGTGTCCACATGATTCGATTTCTATTGATTGTTATTGGCGGTGGTTCGTTGATTTGTGTGAGGGTGAATATTTTTGCTGTGCACTTATTATAATTTATCCTTAGATTTCAGCGTTTGAACCAGCTTGTCAATTTATTTGTCGCATGTTGTAGTTGCATGATTGCATCTAGAAGGTTATTGTTTTTAGTCAGTAATTCAATATCATCGGCGAATAATGCTGTGTTGTCATTGGTGAAGTTGTTAAATAATAATCTAAGATTCTCCCTTGGGGAACCCCTGTCTTGACGTACCTTGTTGATGATCCTGTTGCATAAATTTTAATTGCAAACGTTTTATTATGTAGATATGAACATAAAATATCCTGGGTTAGCAAGGTTAGTAAGCTTACATTTTAGGCCTTCAATCCATACGCGATCAAAAGCTGGTGCTATATCCTCAAAAAGTGTCGCTGTGTATTGCTTATTTTCGTAACTTATTTCTATTGCTTCTAGAATACTGGAGTTGGTGATATGTAGAATGTCTTTTTTTAAACACAAACTGAAAGAATGGTAGTAGTTGTAATCTCTAGATTTCATTATGTAACTGATTATTGATTACTTTTCAAGTAATTTCGATAAAGTTGCTAATAGGCTTATAGGTCTGTAACTGGTGATAACTTTTTTTTTTTTCTGGTTTTAGGAAGAGAAGAAGTAATAATTTTGCCATTTGTTAGGAAAATAACCCGTTCTTAGACATGCGTTAAATATGGTAGCTAAGTACGCTAACGCTTTCCGGTAAAGTTGCCTGGCGTTTTGTTTAGTAGAATTATTTTAATTATTGAACCTAGTTCTTTGGGTAACGTTGGTTTCATTTTATCTCCAGCTAGAGGAAGGTGTGTTTCTATATGCGTAACTGCTATGTTTGCAAAGCATGGATCTTGATGATTGCTAGAGGTAAATGTTTTTTTAGGTGGTCGGCGAATGCTTCACATTTTTCTTTGTCAGTGTTATAGGTAAGTTGCATGAGGTTATTGAGGCAATTTTTTGCACCTGTTGTAAAATTCTGTTCGTGGTTTTCCATAGTCCGGGGTCGCCTGGTTTAAAAGTGCTAATGTGTATTCTGTATTAATCCAATTCTTTTTAATTCTACGCGATAAGTTTTTTATTGCAGGATTTCTAGTGCGTTGGCATTCTCTGCGCAGTTGACTTTTTTGCTTTATTAAGTTGATTATTTGCAAGGGAGGAATTTTATGATTAGTGAGTTTTTTATGAGTGTGTTATTCATATTGTGTAAATAGTTACTGTTTCATCTATTTCTTTAGGGGTTAGCAATTTATTGGGGTATTTAAGAATTTTATCTAGTAGTTTTTTTAATCTGTTAATTTGTTTATTATTCTTGGTTCATTAGGTCTTCGAGGAGGTGCCGTTATAAAATATATTATTACCGGAAGATAATCTGAGTTAAGTTCAACGCAAACTTCTTGAAATACTTTCGATTTAAAAATTTTTTAAACTATTATGTCTAGAATATCTGGCTCGTTGTCTACTCTATGTAAGTAGTATGTCGATTCTTCCGGGGTTATTATTTGAAGTACATATACAGTTGCGATTGCTTTAAGTTTTGTTCCGGCTGGGTCACCTGCTCTACATCCCCATATGAACCGTTCAGCGAGAGATCTCGTGCCGAACTCCATATATTTTTACATTAACTTGTAAATTATTGTAAACATAGCAACACTTATTAAATACATTTTTCGTCTGCCTGCTTCTCAGTATTCTTAGCGAGCACTGTTACCATGATTTCTTTCTATTCAAATCGGCCATTTTGAAAAAGTTAAGTTTTATAAAAAAATGGTAATAACTTAGTGTTATCCTATTACACAATATGCTTTAATATTAATTTTTATAATTTGTAAAAATTTCAACAAAGAAAATATCTTTTCGATCTCCAGTCTAAACTACAAAATTTAGGTTTGATTGTTGAATCAATGTTTTATCAACTAAATATACTCTTAACCATAATATAAAAAATTTAAGTTTTATTATTTTTAACGATGTACATCAAAAATTATTGTACTTTTTATCATAACGCTTTATAGTTTTTATCCATTAATCAATATTCATCTTTTTTCAATATATGTAATCTATGACTATTTCATACAAGTACGAGATGCATTTAAGTTCTAAGGTTTCCAAATTGTTTCTTAGCGGTGATAGTAAGTAAAAAGACACTGTTGATTTTAAAAGACGCAGAAAATATTTATGAATTTCATATAAATGATAGCACCACACATTGTACACAAGTCGAATTACCACATTTGCGTGGTAAAACACACATCAAAATTCATCGCCAATTGAGTAAGACATGCGACGAAGGCATTATGGACGTTAAAAACAAAAGGCAGTCGGACCGAAACCACCATTGTGCGAGTAGAACAAGTTAGTATGGAAGGCAATCGATTATGTGTGCGTGGTATCCTCTCTAAACTTGGCATTTCCGTAGGATCTGTGGAGCTTATCGTGCATGATGACCTAAAAATGCAGAAAGTTTCTTCAAGAATGCTGACCGACGAACACAAAGCTGCGCGGGTGGTAATGTCTCAGTATATGTTGATACATAATGCCGCCATAAAATTCTGATAATGAACGACACTCTCCGTAATCGCTCATTTTCTAATCGAGTCATTGTTACATCAGCGATTTTTCAGCGAGCAAAACACGCTTCCAAAGAAGTGTTCTCAGCATCCATGGAATCATGCCGACGACGTTGTGAAAGATATGTACGTTTAGACGGAGATTACGTTAAAAGGTAATAGAATTTTTAACTTTCTTGGGTAAGTACTTTTTAAAAAGAATATTTGAAGGGCCTTAGAACTTAAACGAACCTCGTAGAATATGAAACTTTGGTACAAATTTTGTTAAGTGTAACTCTGTAGGATAAATTTATAAATTCAAAAAAACATATTGTTCTCGGTAACAAATGAGTTTCAGTTCGTTTTTGATATGCCTGTACACATTTTTGTTTTCGCGATCATTAGACTGCATTTATTTCTAACTTTATACACTTCGATGATTTAGCAATAGAACTTAGGAATCGCATTATTTTTATTAAAAAATACAGTAACTCAAATCATACTGCCTTGTTCATTTTTTTTAATATATCATTTAATTAGCAATCAGAATTACAAGTCATTCTATAGGCTAATATGCTGTTTTTTAATTACTAGGGTAGTCGTGGTTGGTGTGAAGAGGACTTCTCCAGTGAGTTGCCCTCGCTAATCCTGTTTCAGATCTGCTGGCCAGTTTCGTTTCAGTCTTCTACCATTTTGCGCATCAAGCAGTGGGTGCAACAGGGGGTTGACGTGGGTTTCCAGTTTGTTGTGATGTCTTGTACTTTTTTCTTTTATGGCGTCCCTCACTTAAGGAATTTTCAGATCATTGTGAATAGTCAGATTGGAGACGTACCATGATGCGTTCGTGATCATACGAAGTATTTTTGATTGGCACCTTTGAATTTTGTTTAAGTTAGATTTACTCGCACATCCCCATAGTTCTGCTCCATACATCCAGATTGGTTTAATTACGGTGTTGCAGAGTAACAGTTTGTTTTCAAGCGTGAGCTTAGATTTTCGTCCAATTAGCCATTGGAGTTCTTTCATCCTCAAGTCAATCTGTTTACGTTTCTTATCTACATGTTCTTTCCACGTCAATCTGTTGTCCAGGTGTATTCCTAAATATCTTGCACTTGTAGATTGCGGTATTGGTATATTGTTAAAATATAATGGTGGTCATAACCCTTTTCGTAGTGTAAAATTTACTTGCACAGATTTTGTCTCATTAATTTTGATTCTCCATTTACGAGTCCATGTCTGTATTTGGTCTAGGTGGTTTTGTAGAGTGGTCGATGCTACGAGTAGGTCAATGGCAGTTGAGAGAATGACAATGTCATCGGCAAACGTACCCATTGTTGTGTTTTCATTGGTGGGAAGATCGGCTGTATAGAGCACGTAGAGCAGGGGTCCCAAGACGCTGCCTTGGGGCACTCCAGATTTAATTGGACGTTGGACCGACACCTCGTCATTGACTTTGATGCAAAATTCTCTACTACTTAGGTAAGATTTTATCAGTTTGAAATAGGTGATGGGTAGAAGTTCTTTGATCTTATATAGTAATCCAGTATGCCATACCTTATCAAAGGCTTTACTGACATCTAGAAAAACTGATAGACAGTATTTCTTTTGGTCTAATGCTTGATTTATTTGGTGACTGAGTCGATGCACTTGCTGTATAGTGGAATGGTTATTGCGGAAGCCAAACTGATGCATAGGTATCCAATCTTCTATCATTGGGTCAGAGTTTATTCTTTGCAGAAGGAGTCGTTCGAGTAATTTTGAGATAATTGGTAACAGACTTATAGGACGGTACGATGATACGTCGTTGGGTTCTTTATCTGGTTTAAGGATTAGTATTATTTCGGCAATTTTTAATTGTTTTGGCCAGTAGTTTAGTCTTGCGATAGCATTGAAAATGTAGGTAAGTAAAACTAACCCTTTCCTTGGCATCTCCTTTAACATTTTTGTAGTCACTTTATCTATTCCTGGAGCTTTTCGAAGATTTAGTAAGCTGATTTCCTTCTCAATCTCTTTCGGAGTAAAGGATTTGATCTTTGGTATGTTGATAGGGATCTCAGATAAATGTCTGTCTATAGCATTGTCTGTAAGGTCATCATTAGGCGTAAATACTTCGGCAAAGTAGTCTGCAAATAGAACGGCCTTTACTTCTAGCCCACTGTTGATATGCTATTGCAGGGTTACGGAGGGGAGGTATTGGCGCCTAAAGTTTTTTTTTATGTTATATAGGTTTCTATATGGAATTGTCGTATCTGTTGAGATTGGTAACATAATCATGGAATTACTTTTCTTTCATTTCTTTTAGTTGACGCTGCAGTAGGTTATTTAATCTGTTTAGTACAGTTTTATCTGCTGGTGCATGGGTACAGTGCCACTTTGCCCTGGCTCTTCTTTTTTCTGCTATAAGCGTCTTAATGACCGTAGGTATTATATACTTGTGATTTTGGAATTCTGTGTGAGGCGTGGCATGTTGAGCGGCCTGTTTGAGGATGTTTACTAGGGTGGTTAGGACGGTGTCAATTTCCTCTGGAGTTTTCAGACTTACTCTCAAATTTATGTCTTCTTGTATCTTGTTCCTGTAATGTTCCCAATTTGTGTTTTTGTTATGAAGTCTGGGCGTTGGTTTTTTATAAATAGCATATTGACTGATTGTTGCAATTACCGGCGAGTGATCAGAGGAGAGATCGTAGCATGGGGTTACGTTCATATACCCTTGCGAGATCCCATTGGTTACATAAAAGTCCAAAAGATCTGGGATCTTATTGGGATCTGACGGCCAATAGGTTGGTGTACCCGTTGAAAGGAAGGAGTAATTATTTTCCTGTATGAGATTAGCCAACTGGCTGCCTTTTGTTGTGATTAGCCGAGATCCCCACAGCGTATGCTTACTATTGTAGTCTCCACCTGCAACAAATTTATGCCCTAGTGTCTGGAACAATTCCTTGAAATTTTTTTTTTGATATTGTGCCGTGGTGGACAATATACTGCTGCTACTGTTAATTCGTATGGGAGTGTCTTTACTTTAATGGCTTTGGCTTGTAAGTGATTAGTTACATATTTTGGCAGTTCGATGTAGCTTATAGAACTTTTTATTAAAATGGCGGTCCCAGCATGTGCAGTATTATCTGGATGATTGGTTATGTAGGTTGTAAAGTTAGGTATGCGAAAATATATCTGTGAAATGTGTTTCGCTGACTAGCACGATGTCCACTAAATTATGATGAAGGAATATTTCAACTTCATTTCTGTGCTGTAGAAGGCCATTGGCATTCCACAGGGCTATTGTTAGAAATTTAGTGAATTTTACTTATCAGCGTGGTAAGCAGATTCATCACCATGCTGTTCTGTTCTACGAGTTGCTGAAACATAGCCTTAAACTCATCAAGGAATTTGCACAGGCTGATGGAGGGTGTTCCTGTGTGATGTTCGTTGTGTTACTCTCAGTTGAGCGTAATGTATTTTGTTCGTTGGTTCTGTTATTTTTTACTGCTCCTGCATAGCTTAAATTTTGTTCGATACTATTTGTTTGAGGTTGGTTTTCTGTATAGATGGCTGTTAACGGGTTGTGTTGAATGTTTAGTCTATTGTTAGCATTGTTGGATTTTTTTAGTAAGCCTTGGTAGAATTCGCAGCCTCTATAGCTAGCCGGATGAGGACCATTGCATAATGCACACCGTGCAGGTGTGTCTTTGTTTTTGTACAATTATTCGTGCTATGAGTCCCTCCGCATTTAACACAAACATAGGGTTTGGTACAATAAGCTTTAGTATGACCATATTGCTGACAGCGCATGCACTGTGATATACCTTTAACTTTTGGGTGGTTCAATAGTTATTAGTTGGTTTTGTATTTTTGTATTTTATAAATATTTTTATTGCTTTGTGCTGGCTCTAGGTCAACAAAGAATAGGTTTAAAGGTTCTTTTGTTATTCGTTTTCTTGCGTTCATAATATTTCTGACTTGATGTCCGTCTTTACTAAGTTCTTTTTAATGCTTTCTGTGCTAGTAGAAAATGTAAGTGTTTCAGTACTACCCTATAGGCTCGTTCCTCCTTCGGTTGATATGTATGGTGCACAATTTTGTTTTCTTGCATGAAGTGAATCAGTTTTCGGTAAGTATCAGAGGTATTGCAATTGATTTTATTGTATTGTTAGCTAGAGATTTTGTGCTGTACTGCTCTATTTCTATGATTTCATTTAATTTGTTTATCATTTGTTGGTAATTTATTACGCCATAGACAAAGATTGGCGGGGTCGTGGGACCTTGTTTTCTACTTGTGTTGTGTTAGTTTCTTCTTCCATGGCATCGGTTAAATGGCTATATTTATTTTGTATTAAAATGTTTTGACTGTTGGGTATATTTATTTTTCTTCGCTTGGTTTGTTTTACTTTTTGCCATGGGTTTTCTTTGGAATTTTCATTGGGGTTTTCTTCTGTTTCATCATCGCTGGTTGAGGTCAGTCTGTAGTACTGGCGTTCGTTGTTTGATTGCTGCTGCTGAGTGGCATGGGAATGGGCTGGTGGGTTAATGTTCTGTTGCGGTATGAAGAAGTTGCTACTAGTGGGTATTGATTGACTTTGTTGTTGACAGTTATAGTACTGCAGCATTTGTGTGTTAGCTAATGTAACACCCGGTATAACGTTGTTCATTGGGATTACTTGCATGGGATTATTATATGGTACGCTATTTTGGTTATAATTAACTCCTTGGCCATTATACGATGATAACATTTTGAATTTGTTTAATGAAGTTTAATAGGTAAACACAGTTACCTTTTATTTAATTTCCTCGTAGTTTATTGAGCACGAAAATATTAAGCTGACCCCGCGGTCACGTTATTGTTCACAACAGCCGCTAGCCGATAAAACGCCCGCACAAGTGATATCACCGCGCCTCGGTTCGCGCACGACCGTTCAACAAAATTAAAATTAAAATTCGTAATGAAAAGTAAAAATTTCCAAGAGCGACCCAAGAAAATATAAATTGGAACAGGTAAAATACGGCTGACCTTAAGCAAGGCTGCAGTCGCTGCTGTTGATGACGTAGGCACGGGCTGGCTTGTAGATCTGTTCGTTTTCCTTCAAAGCAGGAGGGTTAGCGTACACATCTACTCACTAGCACGGTCGCAAAGAGAATGGTGTTCATTTTAAACATACATAATAGCATATTGATACTGACATGGAATATGTCACATAACTACAAACAAATGTATATACTCCAAATGTTGATATAGAAAGAAATCTGATAGATATCCCTCAAATTCCACCATATATTAAATCAGTTACTATAAAAGAAATGGACTATTTGAATCTCAGAAAAATTCAAAACAAGTTTTTTTTTTATTGGATTAATGCAAATTTACGATCTACTTAATAAAGTAATAAGTAAATAGGTTGAAAGAAGTTCACTTGAGTCAGGGGCCATCCATTGACGGCTCTCTGGATTCACCTAGCTAGGTCTTCTGGCCATGTTCTGTTAAGTCTTCTATTTTCCAATGGTTGTCTGAACAGTTCACTGATTAGCTCGTTGCTGTGGGTTATGCTTCGATTTTTGTGTTTAACAGAGTAAGCACTGATGACGTGGTGTATAAACGGTATTATGAGGTCGTCGTATATGGTGTTGTTGGACACATACCAAGGTGCATTTAGTAACATTCTGAGGGTTTTAGATTGAAGGGTTTGTAAAATTTTTGTATTAGACGGTTTGCTGCAGCTCCATAATTCGACACCATATATCCAAATAGGCTTAAGAATGGTTTTGTATATGAGGAGTTTGTTCTGTAGTGAAAACTGAGATCTACAATTTAGTAACCAAGACATGTTCCTCACTTTTAAATCTAATTGACGTCTTTTTGCCTTAATGTGTGTTCTCTAAGTTAGTTTTGCGTCAAGGTAAAGGTCGAGGTCAAAACAAGTAACTCCAAAAATGCTTAAGAAACCACCACAAAAAAATTATCTATTTGATAGATATGACAAAAACGTCGTCATACCGACCAACAAGCTTATTGTCCATAATTTTAAAACTTTTGGAACGATTGCTATTACTCAGAATAAATACCAACCATCTTACTACAAAGTGGGTACCCACTATCTCACTCAACTCTCTAACAAACTCACCAAATAAGCCATAAAATCAATAAAGCACTAAATAACAAAATGTACTATACGACATTCTTAGACGTCAACCAAGTCTTCGATAAGGTGTGGTATCTTGGCTTGCCGTACAAAATCAAACAGTTCCTCGCATACCTGGGTGAGAGATAATTTAGAACTAGAGTAAATGATAGCATATCCAAAAACTTTGCCATCAAATTTGGAGTACCTCGAGGTAGTATCATCGGCCCTTTACTCTATGTATTCTATGCTGCAGACCCTTTATTAACGATAAACATTACCATTGGTATATTTTCCGATGATAAGATTATCCTCGCATTCATCAAGAATCTATTTGCAGGGTCACTTAAACCAAGTCCAAACCTAAACAAAAAAGTGGAAGATCAGGACCAATGAAATAAAATTCGTACAATCAACTTTACCTTTAGAAAAGAACTATCTCTCACCCTATACTTAAATAATATAGCAATTCCTACACGTCACAGCAAAAAATATTTCTTATACATGGACTGCCAACTAAATTGGAAAGGACACATTGTTAAAAAAGAAAACAGATTAATCTGAGAGTAAAAAAATTATACTGGCTCATGGGGGAAAATCCAAAATTTTGTGGAAAGCAAGATTTGTAGTTACAAGATCATTACCAAACCAATTTGGGAATATAGAATAGAACTTACTACTAAGCCAAATATAAGTATAATTCAGAGAACCCAATCTGAAATACTGCGTGCTTCATGGAGATTTACAAGTACCTTATATTAAAGTATGTAATTAAGGGAAACAGTATAAGGCATTACAATAAGCTGGAAACCAGCACCTAAACCCATAAAATATTAGAACAAAAATGGCCAATTGACCTTACAGAAAAATGTTGAGGACTCGTCACTGGGGGAGGCCTCTCATCACGTCACGATAAGGGGTTATAAACTTTAAGCTAACGCGTTGGCCTACAAGTATGCATTATACTTGCTAACAAATATAATTTAAAAAACTGCAAGCAACAGATCTTGTTCTACTTTTACACCTTGGCTAAAGTACTGTCTGATTCTAACTCCAAAATAAACATTTTATATTATTTCCTGACTTAGGCTAGCTGTAATTTATTTTAATCATTTGATAAGATTTTATTCATTTTGGTTTATTTTAAACAATTTTGAACTGCTATGCCAATCTCTCTGACACATTATTTTTAATACCACAAACATTAATTGGTTTAGCAAAATAAAAGACTAAAGACCAGAATTTACATTTTACATCTTTAAAATCAATCATTAATCCATTCACCGATTTAAATACCACACCAAATATCTTCCTAAATCAAAATTACAAATAGAAAAATCTTACTAGCCCTTTGTTATTGTGGGAAGAAACTTATCTAAATATTAATTATTTGCAAGACAAAGCCGCAAGTGTACGCTGTTTGCAAAAAGACGTCAGTTGTAAAGTAATTTCAAAGCCATGTTTACTAGACAGCGTATCTTCATAAAATGTTTAATAAATTAATATATTTTAAAATTTAATTATACCACAATTTATTTTGTGTTAACGCTGTTATTTACTTTTTTTGTTAATTATTAATAACAATCATAACAAAGTTACTTTTCGCATTAAAGGAAATCGCTTGTTTTGTATTTTTTATATCTATATTTAACCAATTTTACTGTTGCTAATTTTAACTTTATTTATACGCACTAATTTTTACACAAAAATAATATCGTGCGTTTCATTAAATTTATAAAAATGTAATTTTTTCTGACATACTACTCACAGCGGCTAACCAGCGTCAACTCCAGAATAATATCAACATTTGGAAAAAAACCTAGAAGAAAAATCAATGTATTATGCAATAAAAATAAATTGTGTGCAATAGCACATATTTGCGTCAAAATACGAATATGTTAGTACAAATGATTACTTTGTTGTCAGGCAAACAACTAATGTAAGAAAATAAAAGCAAATTATTGCAAAATTGTAAAAGCCCCGAGTTTGTTTGACGCAACTGCTTTTCCACAAACAATAAATCCTTAAGCGACAATTCTAACAATTAAGTACTAAATGAAATGCAATAAAGCCTTAGCAATTGCAAAATTATGCAACATTATTATTATTGCATTTCTAAGAGAGTTAATATGCAAATGCAATGAGAAATTTCAGAATAACTACATTGGCGTATTCATGTAGTTTTAGAATTGTATGTTAATATCTCTAATGTAATACCTTTAAACTCCTAAACTTGATTAAAACATTTGTTATTATTATTTTTAATTATATAGCTTACAAAAACAAACTCAATGTACTATTAAGTTTGTTGCATGCACAAATTCAGAAGACATTTTGTTTCAATCCTCTCTTAGAGACCATATAAAAATGAGCGTTCCAAGGGACGTCCATATATGTCATAAATAAATGACATTGATTTAACAACAGGTCTAAATAAGAGGCGGTCATCACAAAGCTGACATCGAGGGAAATTTGATATAGAAAATGAACGTGGTACGCTATAAAGAAGAAGAAACATACACGCAATTTTTCTAAAGCAGGCTGCAGTTTCAATAAAAACACTTTAAGATTTATAATTCGACATGTCTTTATTCGTGTTTTTTTTTGTTTAACTATAAGTCACTAAAATATTTATGATACCTACTCCACCTTATTAGCGCTACAAAAAAATCTTTCTTGTCCCGTCTGCAAAAAACCTAAGACAAATGAACCATAATGCCAAGTTGTCAATTGTGACGCACGGTACTATTTAAGAAATGTTCACATTTTGGGCGATTTGAATGTGGACACGGCAAAAGAAACAATTACCAAATATAGTGCAAACGTATTTAAGCAAATTGCAATTTCATTAGTAATCCCCTAGCATTGAATCTTGACAATGGTTTAAACACTCGAGGACTAGGCCGAGTTAAACCACTAGACCTACCGTATAGATTTACCTAGCAATTAAAATTATAGTTTTTTATAGTTTCTTCTTACTTTTTAAGTAATCTTTAGGTTTAAGTCATTAAACATTAATCCTCACTGCAGTTTATGTTATATTTAATCACTTACTTATCAAATTTGCTTATTTTTATACAGATTGCAAATAGTTAATAACTTTTAAAAAATTGTCGATTAACAAACGCGCTTATATCCACACGTACGCGTTAGCTCACGTAAACAAATAATAAATATTTTAAAAACAACACTATTTCACATTACGTATAAGAATTTCCGTTTCTTTTGGGTTTACGCTGTATCATTTTTATTTTATTTTTGTGCAAATAACTTTAACTTGAATCCAATTTTTGTAGCGCTGATAGCAATGCTTGTGGTTTGTGTATCAAGATCTTGCTAAAGCATTCTTCAAAACACCATACACCGACTATCTCTTTTTTTACCTTCAGAATATTCTCATTGCAGCATTTTATTATATAACAAGTATTAAAATTTACTATTCAACTCAGTTTCACATGTATAATGCCCGTTAAATATATCAAAATTCTTTTAGTATCTCTTAGGGTGCAAAGTAGACTGGCCTCCCCGTGGTGCATCCTGGGCAACGTGATTATATCACAGCTAAATAGCTGCCAGACTATCCGTTTAGGTCTCCTGGCAACAAATACATGCAGCTAAGCGACAGAAATAAACCAAATGGCGCTTGTAAGGACCAAATGACGAAATTCCTTCTTGACAATAGCATCGATGTAGTTCTCCTCCAGAAAACCCACGCAAAATCAGCAGAAGACCTAAAAAAGAGAGGAAGATTCCACGGATTTGATCTGATTGGAGCTACCTACCATCTAACATACACTATCGCCACATAGGCTCGAAACAACATCGATCAGGTCCAGCTCCTTACTGCTATCTTAAAGAATGACATCCATAAAGTAGACATTTTATTAGGCGATTTAAAAATTGTAAATGTCTACAAACTCCCTAATGAAGAACGGCCTAACGGCGTCCTCTCATTATCCGAACACCCAACGGTATACGCAGGTGATTTCAACAGCCACCCCAAGATGTGGAGGTATGCCCGAAGCAATAGCTGTGGAGAGGCTCTCGTAGAGTGGACCGAGATAAATAAACTGTGCCTTATTTTCGACGCTAAACAGCAGGACACATTTCAGTCGGCCGCGTGGGATAGCGATTACAACTCAGACCTATGTTTCGTAACTACCGACAGCAAAAACAGACCACTACCGACTCAGAAAAAAGTTGAAACTAACGTCCCCCACAGCCAACATAGACCAATTATCTTGGAGGTTGGTATCTCCATACCGATGATCAGGTTCACTCCCCGACCCAGGCGGAATTTTCAAAAAGCAGACTGGAAAAGGTATGCCACCGACCTTGACAAGTGCGTCAGGTTCATACCTCCTGTAGCCAAAAATTACATACATTTTTAAAATACCGTAGTAACTACAGCTAAAAAGTGCATTCCGAGAGGTTTCAGAACAGAATATATCCCGGAGTGAGATGAGTGGAGTGAATACTCCGATAAATTTTACCAGGATTTTATTGACAGCGGCGAACAAGAAATAGTAGACGACCTCCTGCATAGCCTAGATGCTTCTAGAAGACAACGGTGGACAGAGGCGATGGAGGGGACAGAGTTCTCAAGATCAAGCAGCATAGCATAGAATCTCCTGCGAAAACTTGATAGCTCTATTTCTCACCCGGGAAAAAGAAGTTCACATATTTCACCAGATCTGGTAGCAAACAATATTATTAAGACCTCGAACTAAAAACACTACGTGAAGATTCTTCGATCGAGTCAGACTTCTCCAGACATACATAACAAAAAAAAACTAAAAGCGGTAGTTATAAATATTTGGAATACCTAAAAAAGTTCAAAAGTTCAAAACCTTTCTATATTCACCAAACTCACTTTTATTTATATTTATACCATAAAAATTGTGGACTATTTTGTAAATTTTAGAAAAAAGGGCTCTAGAAATTTTCAATTCATCCTTGCACAATTTTAAATTGCAGCTTTTATCATAAGAAGGTTAAAGTTCAGCTCAGATGTTAATAGTACTCGCTTCAAAATCCTAGAGTACAGAGAATACGATGCTTAGATCCCATTTCTATGTTTTTAAAATCCAAGACATGAGCTTCATTTGACCCTAATTATAATATGAGAAGCCACAATACTGTACCATGACGAAAATAAATAGCTTATTTTGCACTAAGAGTAAATAAGATCGTTCCATTACTGTAAGCTAAAACCACACAATTTCCACTCTGTGAGCTTATCATTTAATCCGTGATGTTACAAAGCAGAACCCTAAAGCGATAGCGAAAGTTATTACTTTATGTTAGTCATAAATAAAGTGCAAACAAGAGACTCTCATATTCGCAAAAAATTTCATTAATATGTCAAATAATTTCGTTTAAGTGACTCTCTAAATTATTATCGTAGACGAAATATTGAATGACCTCAAAAAAACCTTAGTACTGTAACCACTATCTATAATAGTATAGTATAATAAGATTGTGCTACTTTCCCGTACAGTAAAAGTAGATTCAAATTATTATTATTATTGTTAAATCTGGCAAACCACCAACGCAACCACAGTTGTGCAAACCAATAACCTTACCAGGTTGATTGCTTAAAAAAATAAAAGATACTGTAAACCTAGACCAAATAATTCCGTCATATCAACCCGTCTTTAGATAACATCATTCTACCATAAAAAGGAGACATCGAATTATTAATAAAATAATGGAAAGCCTGAAAACAAAAAGCTTTTAAATGTACAACAAGCCTTCGATAAAATGTGGCACATCATTCTATTATATAAACTAAAAAAAAACTAACCAAACCAGCTTTATATACTACTAAAATCTTACTTAACGGAACAAACTATTCAAATAAAAGTGAACAACTTACTATCAAACTCCAGGAAAGTATACCAAGACTACTTTTATACTTAATATACACATCTGATACGCCAGTTACAGAAAATACTACCATCGCCATTTTTGCCGATGACATCGCCATATTGTCTGTTCATAAATCACCTAAATTAGCATCATAATGTATTCAAAAACTTTTGACTTCAACTTGTTACAATATTGGTTTAGCAAATGTCTTAGCAGCTTGGACGTCGCTCGCAGCTTTCTCTCACAAATGAGATTTTAATATATAAAGCCATACAACTTATATGGTCTTATGGAATACAACTTTGGGGTTGTGCAAAGACTTAAAATACTAGAAAAATTGCAATTGACAACACTTTAAATGTTGACAGATGCACCATAGTACGTCAACAATCAAACTTATACAAATATATAAAATATATAGACAATAAAATTCAAATAATCTCAGCCACATATCACAATAATCTCGTGGAACATCCAAACCACATAGTAAAACAGCTTCGCAACCAACCATCAGTCGACAAAAGATTACAATCCATGTTTTATTAGGGAAAATAGTAATAGCTACATCTCTTTTGTGCCGTATGCATTATTATCAAATTAATAAAAAGAAATCAGGTCTGATTATATTTATTTCTCAGCAATTTTTGCCTTTTTTCTACCATGAATTTATATAAGCCGAATTTAATTGCAATCTCACACATGCACGCATTATTAAAATATGAAGGGACAACTACACTATAAACCAATAATAAAATCCAACTTAAAAATTGTAATAATTTTAAAGAACGATTCAAAACTATAGATATAATTAAAAGCAAAGTTAAATATTGGTTCCATAATAAACAATTTAATCTCTTAGAAGGATAATAATTTCGGAAGATAAGGACAAACCTGAAATATTCGCACAACCGCATATTTTAACAATGATCCCAATCACATCAGACAGGTTGAAATGGAATCTCAAAATATTACACCCCAAGAACAAATGCTAGATAACCCTATCTCCCCAACAGAAATTAAAGAATGCATAAAAAAACTTGAAACCAAAAAAGCACCAGGAATCGACATGATCCCCAACATAATTCTGAAAAATCTACAGCAAAAAAAGTATATGTTTACTAACAGCCATATTTAATTCCTGCTTAAGATTGGGTTACTTCCCTACCGAATGGAAGCGAGCACTAATTCAAATGATTCCCAAACCAAACAAACCGCATGACAACCCTAACAACTACCGACCCATCAGCCTGCTGTCCACAATTTCTAAAGTTTTTGAACGAACCATTCAAAGCCGATTAAACCAGTTTTTAGAAGATAATGCAGTCCTGTCCAAATTCCAATTTGGTTTTAGAAGCGCACACTCTACTGGTCATCAAATCTTACGACTCACTGAGATAATTGAAAAGGGTTACGAAAACAAAATGCACACGATAATGGCACCTGTAAATATGGCGCAAGCCTTTGATCGTGTATGGATAAACGGCTTATTATACAAAATGAAAAATTTGACAATCCCTGTTTACCTATTAAACATAGTTAAATCATTTTTAAGTGACAGAACGTTCCAGACAAGAATAAAAGTACCTCATCAGTACGTAAAATCAATGCGAGAGTCTGAGTTCCTTGCTATTCAATATTTTCATGCACGATGCTCTTACAACACCAAACTCTAACATCGCAATGTATGCCGACGATACAGCAATCATAACTCAAGACTACGACATTAACCTAGCCGCAAACAATCTTCAACAAAGTCTGAATCATCTTAACTCATGGTTTAACAAATGGTTTATACGAATTAATCCCAGCAAATGTGATGCCAAAATCTTTACCTTGCGTCACCCACAAGACCCACCTAACATCGTTATCAATAATGTACCTATCCCTTGGAATCCGAAAGATAGCGCGGTGAAATATCTAGGGGTCTTTCTCGACCGTAGATTAACATGGAGTTTCCACACCAATAAAAAACTGACTGAATCATACGCAAGACTGGCCATGCTCTATCCCATCATCAACAAGAAGTCAACATTGAAAATAAAATGTGGGGTTCTCATCTACACGACCATCATTCGACCAATTTTTACATACGGGTGCAGTGTCTGGTGCGCGACATCAAAAACTAATTTTCGCAAACTCCAAGTGTTACAAAATAAAATTATCCGTATAATAACAAATGCACAGTGGTACGCAAGAAACTCGCAGCTCCACCGAGAAACAGGAATCCTGACAGTGGAAGAATTCATAAAGAAAACAGCCCAAAAATTTTATGATAACATAAATCAATGCAGTGGTGCGGTTCACTACAACTTGGGCACTGATAACTTACACACCAGACTTAAAAGGAAATTTCCTATTGATGTCCTAAATAGTGAGAATAACTAATTTAATTGTCAAAACCAGAATGAATTATCTATTTTAGTGATATAAATGTTAAAAATCTTTTAACCTTGCCATGTAATAGCAAATGTAATGCTGATCTGACATAACCCATATTAATGAAAAAAAAGGATAATTAATTGCATCAGTTTTTCCAGAAACCAATAAGTGCAATAAAAATGCTACATAACAAATTTAATTACATAAACTAAAGACAGTACTCACTTTTATTCATATTTATTCCATAAAAGTTATGGACTATAAGCAACATTTTGAAAATTTTAGGAAAAGGCGCTCTATAAATTTTTAGTTTATTCTTGTGCAAGTTTAGATTGCAACTTTTATAATACCAGTACACAATTTCTTAATTTACTGAAAGAAACATTTTTTGTTTAACATTTAAAATAATAATTTAAATACAAAAGTAAAAACAAATTTTTGCCTCCTGCAGAATACGTCAACTAACTAAGAATGTACAGTGCAGTTTCCTTACCTCAATAATTTTTAAGGTTAATTTTAACTAGAAAGTGAATAAATAACAATGCATATAAGTAAATGTTACACAACACACATCAGAGATAATTTGTAAATTGCACTCGTTTCCGTTAATTATACTAAGTGGGAATTTGTGTTGCGATTGAGGTATTTACTGCAACGTTTTAAAACATAGAAGTGTCATATATTTTTTTATGAATAGTTAAAAACTTAGTTCAGCTTAATAGAATTCTGTTAATTTGATTTCGTTGTTATTGTATAACGTGAGTGATATACATTAACCGTTTATATTGTAAAGCGTTATATCGAAATACTTGAAAATTGCTTTTAATTAATGAAAATTAATTCAAAAAAATAATTTAAAATTAACTGCATAAATTACTAAAGAAACAAGTTTAAATATCGTGGATTATGAAGTTATAATTAAAAGAAAGTGCAAAATTATTACATTTGAGTTATCTATCATTATAAATGCTCATGTTCCACCAGAAAAAAGCAAAGATAAAAGGTAAATGTTTTAAACATGGTAGAAGGATGAACTATAATCTCAAATATTTTTTATTAAAAATCCCAATTAAAGAAAGAATTAATAAGCAGAAAAACCTCAATATTGAAGAGATAAATAGATAAAATATAACTCATTTAGAAGAAAATCTGTAAATTTGAAATGAGCAGTAATAAACAGGTAGAACTAAAAAGATTTAAAAAGAGAAATACGTGTGATTAACGATGAGTAAATCTGAACTAAAGGATACTAGAAGAAACTAATGAATGTTGGAACTATAATTTAAAAAATGACAAAACAGCTGTAAAAATACTAAAATACATAAAATAATAAAACTAAAGGTTTCTTGATAAACTACTTAGGTGGATGCTCTGAAAAGTGTTGCGCCTTGACATGAAGATGGCTCCACTCGTCAAAATTATTCTGCTACTACAATTGTATTTGTTTGGAAAGATACCTGTAGAAATTTCAGCCATTTTCGAAGCTTAGTTGTTATTTCACAAACTAAAGCCGAATTATACGACGTTTTCGAGAACTCTGTCCCACCATTTGTCACCGTGAAAAGAAGAACGGCTGAATTTAAATGTGATTATATCAGCTTAGCTAATGATAAGCATTTGAGACGACCATCAACTGCGACCTCCAGCGATAACATCGAAAAAGTTTAGCAAATACTATGGGACGACTGTCAAATCAAGGTTAGAGAGGTAGCAGAGACTGTGGGCATATCGAAAAAACGCGTTTGCGGTATATTGTACTGAAGGAAGCTGTCCGTACGTTGGGTTGCTAACTAAAAATTCATTCAAATGAACATTTTCAAGGCTCCGCTTAAGCGGTTTTGGCGAAACAAGTCGAATTTTGTGCGTCAATTTATTACTGTCATAAAGCTTGAGTTTACCATTACACTCCTGAGATGAAAGAACAGTCTCATATATATATATATATATATATATATATATATATATATATATATATATATATATTATATATATATATATATATATATATTTTGAAAACACGAGATCTCTCAAAGTAATAAAAAATTGGCAGGACACCATCTGAAAACAAGTTAAATATGGAAGTGATTAAGAAAATGTTAGTTGAATTCAAAATGCTGGAAATACGTAAAAAAATTAAAAGTGACATTCAAGAGATAAAGGGTGAGCTAAAAGGTTTGAAAATCAAAATAAGATATAACAGTGAGGAAATGGAGCGTATAAGGGACACTAACAATAAAGTGAAAAATTGTTGGGTTAAAGAAATGGAAAACACGCACAGTAAGATACAAGATTTCGAAAATAAAATAAAAACAAAACAACACGAATAGAACTAAATACAAATAATAAAAACAAAATTAGATAAGCAACGAAAAATATGCTCCGATACAAAGTAACGGCGCTGAATATAGTAATATACAACATGCTAGGAGCATGTTTTAAAGTCTTCGTTAGATCTAGTAACAAACATAATAATAATAATAATGGTAAGGCTCTACGCCCCACGTGGGAGCACGGCCTGCGAACTGAGAGGTTAAGGCTCTCATACGTTCGCTCTCTCTGCCCGGTAGTCGCGCACCATCTCTGATGCGGGGCGATGTGGCAAGCACCGCGCCTAAGACGACCGCCATTATTACCCTTGTTCGAATGAATGCGTACTCAATTATTTTAGTGACTAGTAGGCCACCGCCAGGCATCAGAGAGCACCGTGAATTGAACCCGGGTCCGTCAGCATTGCAGCCCGCCCCTCAACCACGGGACCACGCTGGCTTAACAAACATAGGAACATGAAATAAATACATACCAACTCTACCACGTTTACAATTTAACTTTTGTTTTTTTTTTGTTGTTTTTTTATTTACGATATAGTAACAATTTTCATCTTTGGGTTCCAAGTGATATGTGCTAAAAATAAACTTCGAATTTTGATCGGCTATTGATGGAAACAGAAACTACCAACAAAAAATTTGCGATTTCGAATGACAGGGAACTGTGTGACTATTTTGAAATAGTACAAGCTCTTTGATTCTATCGAAGTTAACCTTGAAATTTAACTACGTTCCGGCCGACCATCTCTTTTGGATGAAGAAGACTTGCAAGTTTATTTAGAAGTCGAATATTCATCAAGAACTCACGTTTGGTGAGCTGAACTGAAATAACTCACCAAAATCATTTGTGTCACTGTGCATAAACCAAGGAGTGATCCTTACGTACTAACTGAAGCACCATCCGGCAAATGAGTCAAATTTTCTTGTCTACTGCTTAAAAATCCGTTAAATTGTCACTTTTGATAAATAATGTGTTAATCGTAATTATTCTAAGCAATAGCTTCTCTGGATCCAAAATAAACAGCTAGCTGTTTTAACAAAAAAATTGTGATGCAGGTTCAATGAAATGTGAACCGTACCACGTACTTTGAAATAGTTCCAAATAAAAAAAAATCGCCAACTGTACATCAAGCAAGTAAGACGTGTTTGCAAAGTTTTAAGCAAAGGTATCCAACTTTGATTAACCGCAACAAGCTTTTCTTCACACAATGCGTCCACTCATCATGCCAAAAAGACCACAGACAAAATTTTTGAACTGAAATAAATTGAGGTCCCGCAGCTGCTAGGTTCCAATTCTGAGCATAATCCTTCTAATTACAGCAAATGTTTGTGTTATAGTCGTTTTGAGTTATTTGGTCAAATTAAAGAAGAATAACAAAAATTCTTTCTTTAAAAGTCAGCAGATTAGTACCATGCGCAGATTCAATGATTTTGAGAGCAGTGGCAAACGGTCATTTATAATAACGGACTATATTTTGAAGAACAACCTTATTTTCAACATTAATTTGCACATAAAGGTGTAAAAGTTAGTAAAGGGCCTCAAGGTATATATAAGTTGCCGATCCCTGCATACCACTAAAACTTTGTGAGATGCTCACTAAATTGTCAGCTCTACTAACAAATCCTGGAAAAAGCTGGAACGTATGGATAAGGGAATAAACCCCTACAATAAATTCTGGTCTTTCAGCTTACCTACCGTAAAAAAATAATTAAGCTTAAAGTACCGATTAAAGGTCTCGGAAATAGACTGATCAAATATTGACAACAGATACCCTGAAATAGAAAAAGAGGTAAAAGAACATGAAATCAATATACACGCTATATAAAAAATAAAGAACAGTCACAAATAGGAGATTATATTTTGGTTTACAGTAAAGTACCTAAAGATACAAAAGCAAAAAAGGGTTAGCATTAATGATAAAAAAAGATTATAAGAACTGCATAGAGGGTTGACAGTATAAGTACAAAGCATAGTAATGGTTAAAATAAAGACAGATACAAAAAAAATTATATTATTAGAGTATACGCACCAGAAAACTAAATATTTTTATTGAAAACTGCAAGATTTAATTGACAGAATACCCTATAACAAAAGAATAACTGTCATTGATGGCTTTAATGCTAAAATAGGAGATACAGAGGTCTAAGGGGTAAAACAAAGATTTAATAAGAAAATAAAACATGGGGCCGGCGATGAGATTGCTCTGTAAGCAATCCCAGAACGAACTTAAAAAAACCTTTCAATTTCGATTTCGAATTTCGGAAAATTCGAAATCGAATATCTGAAAATTATTCGACATAGAATTTTTCTTCATTTTCGAATTCAGCGTAAAATTTCCTATAAGAATCACATTTAAAATCGTAATGTCGAAAATTTTCCCGAAATTCGAAGTCAAATATCTCGAAAACTATTCGACATTGAATTTTTTCGATTTCATTATTGAAATCAGCGTAAAATTTTCTTTAAGAATTACTCATAAAATCGCAATGTCGAAATTTTCCCGAAATTCGAAGTCGATTATCTCGAAAACTATTCGAGATAGAAACTTTTTGATTTCGATTTTGAAATCAGCGTAAAATTTCCTATAAGAATTCATTTTAAAATTTAAAAAAATCCATAATTTTGTGACAGCGACAGACAGACCGACAGACCGACAGACATAGAATTCAGTAACGAACTTTTAAGTTCGTTGAAAATGAAAACTGCGACCTGCCGATAGACTTTTACATTACAAATAAGATAAGGATTAATAACACAATTTTAAGCATAAAAAACAATATAAATACAAATTAGAAAATCCACAAAGTTACACATTAGTGACAGATTACATACTAACAAATAGAGAAGTACATTCAAAACAAATACTGGATGTAAGAACTTTGAAACCACGTAATGTGGAGAGCGATCCTTATTTATTACTCTGTAAATTACGAATGAATATGAAATATTCCAATAAACAATCAATAAAAGAACTGGGACCAAAAATAAAGGTAAAAAGTTTACAAGACAAATCAATCAAAGGACTTTATCAAAAAATAGTAAAAAAATGCAACGAAAGTAATGTAGTAAACAGCAGAATCAAGATAAACGGAAGCATATTAACTAGCGTTCATGAAGCACTAGAAACTAAAAATACCATTATTCAAAAAGGAAATTAAGCAAAAAAGCCTTTAGAGAAAAAATTCCTATATCAAAATATCTGTCAACTAAAAATAATGAGTACTACATAGAATATAAAAAAATAAGAAGGGAGACCCATGAGTTGGTAAGGAAAACAAAAACAGACTACTGGGAGAGATTTACGAATGGACTAGAGTCAGATTTCTACAGGCAACAGAAACAAATATGGAGGTTTATAAGACAAAAGGAAAATGAAATAAAGAAATTGATTGAATACAAACATATTAAAAATAAAACATGGATTACTTACCCACCAGATCTATACAAAAACGAGTCAAATAATATTCTACACAAACACCAAACATAACAACAAACAAAGAAACAATAATAGCAGCAGAAGAAATAAAAGAGGCGTTACAAAATCTAAAAAACAAAAAATTCTCAGGAAAAAACCAAATAATAAATGAACTACTAAAATAGGAAGTCATCAGACTGGTAAACAACTAAAAATACTTATACAAAAAATTGTAAAATTTAACAGAATTCCAGATGAAAGGCGAAGAGCAATAATTATACTGATGTTTAAGAATTTTGAGACGGGTTGCTCAGGCCTATTGCAAACCGCGCTAAATGTAAACAGCGTACAGGGCCGCATCAAGGTAAATAAATTAAAGACAATTAAGTAATTCAATTCGGATACGTGTACGTGCAACAAAGAAGTGCTATCGCGTAAAAATGTGACTGCACTCCGCGGGGTAAGATAACAAGCTATTCATATTCCAGTTAAGTGTAAAACGCGCATAACAGCATAATGGGTCAGCTAATATCTATTCAACGACCTCCAACACCAGCTGAGGCCGCGTTATCTCAGCATAATCAGATTCTTTTACAACAGAATCAATTAAAAACTCAAAATGAGATTAATCTATGGAATGCACTGCAGCAAGCCCATGCAACCAATGCAACCTTACAATGTAACATCTAACCAGCTTATGTCAAGGGTTAAAAGCCTCGAGAATGCTATGGCAGAACCTAAAACAGAGCAGGTTATAGAAAAGAAAATTGAATATCATACCGATGAGGAAGAGCTAGCAAAAGAAACTGAGTGGTCCATAAATCCAAGAAAGCAACAAAAAACGAAAAGCATCTGGATCCCCTGAATCTTCTCCACAACAACCTTTGACTTCTAAAAATTCGGATAACAAACCGAAAGAAAAGAAAATACCATTACCGCTGCCAATAAATTTGGTGAATATAACACAATATGAAACCACAAGTGAAATAATGCAAGCGGCAAATATTTCTTACAATGTAACTGCTATGAATAACAACGTATTCAAGGTTAACGTTGCAAACGAAATGCAATACCGTAGTCTGATAAGTGTTCTACGTAACTCTAATGTTGAGTATTATACTCATGAAGATAAGCAAAATCGACATATAAAAGTCATGACCAGAGGCATTCACTCAACGTGTTCAATAAAAATGATCACAGAAGACTTTCACGAAAGAGGATTTAAAATTATTGATGCTACTAACATCATAAAAAAAGTTAGAAAAGATAATGACATTATCAAAAAGCCATTGTCGTTACATATGCTGGCGTTTGATAAATCAGAAGATATTAAAAAAATCTATGCGATCCAACAAATTGCAAGACTGAAAGTGAAGATCGAGCCGCTGCGCAGAAAGACAGCTCTAACCCCACAGTGCAAAAAATGCCAAGCATTTGGGCACACCCAATCCTTCTGCCATAAAGAAGCAAGGTGTGTTAAATGTGCAGAACATCACGCTACTATTGAATGCAAATCAACTAAACTTGCTAAAGCCAAATGCATCAACTGCGGAGAAGCTCACCCAGCAAGTTACCCCGGTTGCGTGGTTGCTAAAGAACTTCAAAAGCGAAGAGAAAAAACTTTAAAAGAGGGAAAAAGGAACAATCAAAAATCAACCAATGGACAAGAAGTACGAGTGGTAGAGAAGACTCAGCAGAACTTTCCTACCTTGCAAGACTGCTCCAGCAAAACAACACAACCCAACAGGGGTGTATGCACAAATGGTTAAAGGTAATCACAACAAAGTACTGCTGAGGAATCAAAACTAGATGCAATAAACATCACGTTGCAAACAATTCTAGCTAAAATTGATAAGCAAGATGAAGCTATCAAAGCAGAGTCCAAAAGCTTAAAACCAGCAATAAGGCAGCTGCAAAAAGCAAGAAATAAAAATGGCAACTATCAGAATAGCTGCTTGGAATGCAAATGGGCTTTTACAACACGCCCATGAGTTAGAACTATTCTTTGGGATCAATAAACAGACATCTGTTTAATTTCGGAAACACACTTTACCTAAAAATAAAAGGGTACAAATTGTACCACACGATCCACCCAAATAACACAGCTAGGGTAATAATAAAGGACAATATTAAATACTATAAAGATTCTAACTATGAAACTTATGAAATACAAGCAACAACTGTAAAGGTCTCTACAAAATCCAAGGACTATACTGTTGTTGCAATATACTGTCCACCTAGATATGCGTTACAAAAAAAGGACTACCTCGAGCTCTTTCGAACACTAGGAGATCACTTCATAATTGGAGGGGAATTTATTGCTAAACATACCTTGTGGGGGTCGAGACTCATCACTACCAAAGGTAAGCAGTTATACGATGCTATCAAACAAGCTAAATGTATCTGCCATTCCACTGGTAACCCAACGTATTGGCCAACAGATGGCAACAAAATACCAGATCTCATTGACTTTTTTATACTGAAAAACATATCATCTAATTACACCAGTATTGAAGACAATTACGACCTGTCATCAGACCACTCTCCGATTATCTTGACGTTAAGTGAGACGATCATGAATAAATCACGCCCACCATCACTAACAAACAAAGGAACAGACTGGGACGTATTCAGAACAGAAGTAGAAGAACGAATCCAGTTAAATGTCCCACTAAAAACAACCAATCAATTAGATGCGGAAGCAGAATTGTTCATTGCTACTATACAACAAGCAGCATGAAACAGTACTCTGACGCCAAAACAGAAAACAACTGGGCTAAACTGCCCAAAAGAAATTAGAGATCTCGTATCAGCGAAACGCAAAGCACGAAAAAAATTGCAACAAAGCAGAGCACCTGCAGATAAAACCGTGCTAAATCGACTAAGCCAACAACTTAAACAGAAAATCCGTATAGTTAAAAACGAAACATTCTCTGAATTCCTAAGAGATTTATCAGACGATAAAGATACTGAGTACTCTCTGTCGAAGACGACTAAGAGGTTAAACCGACCACCAAACCAAAACCCACCTATTCGCAAGGAAAATTGTGAATGAGCAAGAAAAGGTAGTAAAAAGGCGGAAATATTTGCTGAGTATTTAGCAAATACTTTCCAACCTCACTCTGCTAATGACAACGAACCGCTGGAAACTGGAAACGAACCTGGGAAAATAGGGTCATTGATCCAATAACCCCGAACGAAATTGCCACGGAGATTCGAAAGAACCTCAGCGCCAAAAAAGCACCTGGCTATGATTTAATTAGTGCGCATGTGTTTAAAGAACTACCAAGAAAGGGCATAATGAAACTTACGCACCTATTCAACGCTGCTCTGCGATTACAATACGTACCGATGCAGTGAAAGGTAGCAGAAGTTATTATGTTCCCGAAACCAGGGAAACCACCCAATGAGAAAACATCATACCGTCCAATCTCGCTATTACCAATCGTATCCAAATTGTTCGAGAAGCTGCTCTTAAAACGTCTCAAATTAATTATTAAGGAGAAGCAACTTATCCCGAACCATCAATTTGAATTTCGAAACAAGCATTCGATAATCGACCAAGTGCATTGCATCACTGATGTAATTTAAAAATCCCTAGAAGAAAAAGAAGTTTGTTTAGCAATATTTCTTGACGTAGCCCAAGCTTTTGATAAAGTGTGGCACGAGGGTCTACAATATAAGTTGGAAAAGAATCTACCCAAGCAAATGAGTCAGATTCTCAAATCATACATCTCCGACCGTCACTTCAGGGTAAGATACGGCGAAGAATATTCAGAATTAAAAGACATCGATGCAGGAGTACCGCAAGGAAGTGTCCTTGGACCAATCTTGTACTTGCTCTACACCAGCGACATCCCTATGAGCGATGGAGTGAAGACAGCTACATTTGCTGACGACACTGCATTGCTGGCTACAAGCAACGAGATAGAAGCAGCGACAAACAAACTGCAAACAGCCGTCAACAACGTCACTAGTTGGACCAAGAAATGGCGGATTAAATTAAATGAGGCGAAGTCTACTCACATAAACTTCACCAACAAAAGAGTTGATTACTTACCCATAGTGATCAATCAGCAGACAATTCCACACGCTAACACAGCGAAATACCTGGGCATGACACTCGACACCAAGCTCAGGTGGAAAGAACACGTCAAGAAAAAACGCAAAGAACTTTGCATTAGATTTAAAAAGATGTGGTGGTTACTTGGAAGACACTGAGCTATCCCTGCATAATAAGTTACTGTTGTATAAACAGATTCTAAAACCGTTTGGGTCTACGGCGTGCAACTTTGGGGATGCACGAAGAAATCTAATGTCAAAATTATACAAACCTTTCAAAACAAAGTACTTGTAACATTGTTAATGCTCCTTGGTACATCAGAAATGATGACATCCACAAGGACCTAAAGTGCCAAGGTCAATGGGAAATAAAAGGTTCGCAAAAACATGAAGCAAGACTCCATGAACAGAAATGTCGAAGTGTTACAACTACTCGACAACAATCAGCTTACTCGTAGACTAAAAAGGCTAAAACCCTTCGAGCTAGTGTAAGTGAAGTGAAGTGATTTAAGGGCAATCTAAAACATGTGAAAAGAGTGTTTTAAACCTATGTGGAGTGCGCCAGTAGGAACACATCCATCAAACGCTAAGACTTGCTTAGATGTAAGGTAACTTAGATTTAAGTAAGCAATTATTAAAATAAAATTACTAGATAGTTATTAACTAGTTGCAATGTATGCGCCAAGTGCGTAAATATATAAAAAAAAATGTTTAAGAAAGTCGATTCAAAAGAACCCGATGACTACAAAGAATATATCTAAAAAGTATCTAAAAGACAAGTCATTGAAATATAATGTACCAGCATATCTATGCCTAATAGACCTTAAAAAGGCGTTTGATGGGGTTCAAATAGAGGACGTAATATATCTATTATATGATAGAAGTATTCCATTAGATCTAATAAAGACTGTCGAAAATATTCACAAAGATAGCAAAGAAATCGTTAGAACAGAATAAACTACAAAAGCAGCATTAGACAGGAAGACTCGTTGAGCCTTCTGGTGTTCAATCTGGTAATAGGCGAGATCAGCAAGAAAGTCAAAACAAAAAGAGGATACGGATTGGGAAATAAAGAGCCAAAGATTGTCTGTTATGCAGACGAAGCCAAAATAATGGCAGAAAATGAAGATTACCTTTAAAGACTACGGTACTAATTCCAAATTATCTTACAAAAATATAACGGAGCTAATAATTGGATAAAAGAAAGAAAAACATATAGAAAGAATAGTAAATGACAGCAGAATGGTGAGAGTAACAAGAGGCCAGTTGGTAGAAGAAAAAACACACTTCACTTAAAAATAAAATTTTTTCTAAGTGTGAGAGAAATGTTTTTACAACAAATAGATTTTAAACAGTTTTATGATAAAATTTTAGTTAGTCTACCTAAAAATCTAATACAGTTGACTAAATATACGGCGAAACAAACCTTTGCTTAAGTTAAAATACAAAACAAAATGTTCAATAAATAGCTAAAATAATAAATAATCTTAAATAAAAAAGAAATTTTTCTGGTACAGTTTAATATAACGCTAAAGCCAGTGGTAAGAAACTGCATTCTTTGAGTGTATGTGGCCAATCTGAAATGTTTTGAGCTTCAACAACTCGTCAAAACCATTCTGCTACTACAATTTTACATGCTTTAAAAGATACCTGTACACATTTCAGCTATTTTAGACGCTTAGTTGTTGTATGTCAGTTATTTGTATCAGTCGATGACAGTGCTTTTGTAAAAATAGAAGAAATCAATACCGTGTCACAATTAACCACTTTAATTTCAAAGGTATTATTACTGCACTAGTTGAAAGCAGCAATTTTTGAAAAACGGCCCCATTTTAAACAGAAAAAAGTGTTCTTCCAACAAGACAACGCCTCGGTTCACACTTCTTGCGGTCTCTATGGCCAAAATTTACAAATTGCAATTTGAATTAATTGACCACTCAGCATATTCACCAGATCTGACCCCCAGCAAATATTTCCTGTTTTCTAAGCTCAACATTTAGCTAGAAGGGCAGAAATTTGTCAAAACAAAGAGATTATTGCGACCATAGACGCCTATTTTGCTGAGCAACACGCCTATTTGGACGGGTTAAAGAGATTAAAGCATTGGTGGAAAAAGTGTATCGACTTAAAAGGAGGCTATGTTTAGAAATAAAATTAAATTTGACAAAAAATACATGTTTCTATGTTAGGCTCAAAACTTACCAGTTTGTCCACGTATGTTATTTCCAATTAAACAGGTTTGAGTGGCATTTTTCTTTCTCTTGTAGTCCAGTAGAACTTTTATTGCAACTGTTTGTAAACTAGTCGCCTTTTATAGTTGGCCAGATTTTTGACATGTCCGAGTCCATTTTCTAATGAATATATAAGTGGTTAAAGCTATTACCACGTTTACATTAAGAAATTTCTCATTTTGTATGGGCGTTTCAAATTATACCTTAGATTTAAAAATAATCTATTTCTGAGGAAGCTTTTTAAGAAAAGAGTTTCTTTTACAATAGTACTAAAAAACGTAGTTATGAGCAAATTTATAATAGCTGATCCCTGCTTTTTTGCAATTTGATTATAATTGTTTTTTGAAATTGCAGCACTAAGGAAAAATTTAAATTAACAATTAAAACTATGAAGATTTATTAAATGGTATACGACAAAGAAATGCGTAGTTTACAAATGATTTATCCATAAACATTTGCATTTATTTAATAATGTATCCGGCTCTTGTGACCGCTTAAATTATTTTTGACATTGAATCAGACATTGAACGGAATAGTGCCTTGATGGACTACATTCTGTACCCATATTTCAACCAGATCCCTTGAATGTCAGGTATACCGCTGTATCTTTCGTGCAATGATATTCCGAACATTTTTGGTTGATGAAAAGTCATGTAGACCCATGGGAGAGTTTCCACTCTATTTTGTTAAAGGAAGTTTAATATGTTACGTGCCGTATGTGGTTAAGCGTTGTTAAAAGATTACTTATAGCATTATCTAAAGGAAAATAAGTACCACAGGTTGTAATATCGCGGCGTTATAGTGTTGACTAACTCTGACTAGATATGGTCATCTCTACTATCATCACTAATAGCCCTTCATACCGTAATATCCATAACCGGAGTTGTATGTTTCGTACAAATAGTCTCCTTGCGCCCTTTCTTCGTGACTATGGCTTACGAATATCCGACCATTGTTTTGCTTTCCGTTTCCTATTGTAACTTTAATTACTGGTGAGGAGAAGTCAACGGTAGTTGCAAGAAAGAACATGGTGCTGTTAGTTCCATTGCAAATAATCGATGTCGAACAGAGAAAGTAAACATTACTATTGTTACGCAAATTGTATTAGATTATCGCAAAAATTCTTTTAAATGAGTCACACCATAGGAAATCGTTTTACATCAACCTCTTTATATGACTAAATGATTGACCATTTCAGATATGGCAAAAATAACCGGTATAATCCAAACCTGTTTAAAATCTAACGGATAAGAGATATAAAAATTATAGTACAGTCCAAAAATGTAAGTATAATTAACATAAAACGGTTAGCAAAAAACATTTATTATTTTTTTATTTGCTTAACTAAATATAATATTTAGTTAAAGATAGATTTTAAAAGATTTTTTCAATCTTACTTAATTCAAATCCATTATACTTTATGATATAATCTATTTTAATTTGCGAAGTTAGTGATACTGAAGTAAATAGGGAAAAATAAACTAAACCCTTTATAAGGCTTTTTGATTGTGTAAGGCAATTAATGTTTATAGATATTGGAGCGTTTAAGGTAAAACACCCATTTTAACTATACGATAGGCGGTCCCAAGCCCAGTCCATAACCCCCAGTAAGGGCCTTTGTCAAGGATTACCGGATGAAAACTGGTCAAGGTCAGAAGGAGGAAATACAGATTTCCAGACTTCAAGGACAGAAAAGGCACTTAAATACGGTAGGCTAATCACTATAGTTCAATTAACCTAGGGAAAGAAAATCTCAATTAGAAATTACCTGGTCCCCCAGGTTAGAAGTTGGTCTTGAGGCTGGAAAAGGCCGGAAAAATTTGTGAATCACAAAAAATATTAGATACATCCCTCGGAAGCAACTGCATGTATCTAATAGAAGACGACTATGCGCAGGAAAGGTATTTACCGAAATTTAAAAAAAAAGGTAAGAGCGTGGAAAAAAAGGAGATTATATACATATTGACAGTGGTCTCGACAACAATAAGAAAACAAAAAGTAGAGTTCCGTACGTTGTACACAAAAGCTTGAAGAACTATATAAAAAACTGTGAACAAATCAACGAGCGCTTTGTCACAGTTTAAATAAAATTATGAAGTCACTAAATCAAAATAATATTAGTATATATTCTGTCAGATGGCGCAATAGTAGAGGTCAAGGAAGAGTATACAGACCAGTTTACGAATATATTAAGTGAAGTAAATCCTCAACAAAAAATAGTACTAATGAGAGATTTTAACGACAGAACAGGATCTCAATTGCACGATAGAGTTGTGGGAAGATATAGAAAAGCAGAAACAATATTAAACTATAATGGTCAAATAATAATAGAAATATGTGAACAATTCTCGCTATTTATATTAAACGGATTTTTTAAACACAAAATGATACACAAGATAACTTTAGGCGTGCAACTACAGAATCAGAATCAATAATCGACTACATTATCGTCAAACAACAATCAAACGTTAGAGCATTTGACGTTCGCGTACATCGAGGTACTGAATGCGGTTCCGACCATTTTTTAGTAAGAGGTTCTTTAAGTACAAAAACAATAACCCAACCAAGGCAACATTAGAAGAAGGAAAAAAAGTAAAACATACTAAATAGAATATTGATAACTTTTGGGACGAGTCGTTTCAGTTCCTCTATAAACTGAGACTATCGAATTATATCAGAACAAAAATAACCAAATTAGATAGCAGCACAGAATTCTTGTACAATAAATTAAAAGAACACTAAAAACAATGATAGTTGGTGGAACGACGGCATTCGAGAGATGGTCTAAGATAAGAAATATTTCTACAAAAAATTGCTTTTGACCTAAGATGAAAAGGACAGAAAACAGTATCAACGGCACAACAGGTAGGTTAAAAAGGAAGTGACAAAGCTAAAGAATGGATTGTGGCAAGATAAATGCGCTGAATTAGATTGACTGATGGGTAGTACATGATCGAGTGAAGGATGGAAATTAAACAACTAAGAACAAATAATGAAATGCACTACACAAAAATACCGTGGACACTAAAAACAATATTATAAAACCCCTTTATTTGAAAACAGAGACGATTACAAGAATGTACAATACTAACCGTTAGATAGTGCAGGTGAATGCTATGAGGAAATAACTGTATAAAATATCAGAAACGCAATAGAGGGAATAATAACTGAAAGATCGTCAACTGCTGGAGATTGTCCAATAGAATTTTGAAATTTGTCTCTACAGTACCACCGGAGGTTTTAAAAGAAATATTCAATAAATATCTGCTGGGAAAAGAAATTTCTCCAGAACAGAGATAAAAAATATTGCAACAATTATATAGGAATAAGTATAACTAGTTCTATAAGCCGACTGTACGGACACGTAATGAAAACAAGATTAGAAATAAAATAGAACAAATAAAACAACAAAGCGAATTTCTTGCGGGGAGATCCTGCGTTGATAATATCTTCTGTTCAGCAGAGTTGCCAAAAAAGACAATAGCACATAATAGGAAAACGTATTTGCTATTTATAGACATTAAGAAGGTTTACGACAACGTGCCAATTAACAAGCATTGGGAAGTACTTGAAGAAAGTAAAATAAAGAGAGTATTTGTGAATGCAGCCAAACAACTTTACAAAAGCAATACGAGTGAGGTAAAATTGAGTAATAAACTTTTACAAGAATTTGTCTATTCTAAAACCTTAAAACAGGGGTGTTAGATATCGCTCACTCTCTTCAAAATATATATATACAGCAAGCACTACAAAATTGGACCAAAAAGTGTCATAAAATGGGAACACCGATAGGAAATAATATCTTGCATACTACTGTGTACAAATATAACCCGGAATTTTGTTATAATTTTTGAAATCCTTATTTATTCTTAAAAATCTATTTCATCGCCTTCGAAGTAATCCCCCCTCGGCTGCAATGCACTTATGCCAGCGAATTTTCCACTCATCAAAACACTTTGAAAAGTCCTGTTTCGGTATGGCCTTTCAGCACCTTCTTCGATTCGGCTTGAATCCCTTTTATCGTGTCAAAACGGTGTCCCCGGAGCGGTCTTTTCATTTTGCTGAATAGCCAGAAGTCACATGGAGCTAAATCAGGCGAATACGGCGGTTGCGGAACGATATGGGTGGAATTTTTAGCGAAATCGTCACGAATAAATTGAGGGTTTTTGGAACCAAACGAGATTTGATTTTTTTGAGACAAAACTTCCTTCAAAATGATGTTGACTGATCCATTTGAAATGATAACGATGTCAGCAAGCTCTCTAGTTGTCAATAGACGATTTTGGAGCACCAATTCCTTAATTCTCTCGACGTGCTGTTCGTCAATTGATGTTCTTGGACGTCTTTGATGTGGTTCGTCTTCAACGCCTTCACGACCCTCTTTGAACATTTTATGCCATTCGTATACTTGTGTTTTTAGACATAGCCTGTTCACCGAAGGCTTTTTATAACATTCTGAGCGTTTCCGCAGCAGAAATATCATTTCTAACACAAAATTTAATCGAACTTCTTTGTTGAATATTTTCTGACATGGTAAAAATCGAAAAAGTTAATTTTGGTTGTTTACGAAAACGAGCGTCACTCTTCAACTAATTAAGATATTAACCTAAAATTTGACACGGATGTCAGTAGCAGTCCTACCAACTTAAAACTAAAAAGGTTTGTGCCCAACGAAATGCCCGCGCAGTTTAAATTAAAAATTCCGGGTTATATTTGTACACAGTAGTACATCTCTCTTTGCGGATGATAAGATTATTACCGCTGGCGACGAAGAAGACAGTAAATATAAGATACGCAAATTGACAGAGGAGTATAACAAATGGGTTTTGCAAATTAATCTGAATAAAACTAAATGTACGGTAGCAGGTAGTCAAAGCAAAGATATCTGTACAGACAAAGGCACTATAAAATTCTGCATAGGGTGTAAGTACTTAGGTGTCACTATAATGAATAGAGACATGAGAAACAAGGATATCTTAAATAAAGTAGCTCAGTTACTTAACCTATGTAATAAAAGATAATAAAAACAACAAAAAAAAGATTATATAAAACAATTGTACTGAGCACATCCACATACGGTTCGGAAGTATAGACGATAAATAAAAAATGTGAAAGATGTTTAAAATCAATGAAGATGAACTACTGGAGAAGAAGTTGTGGAGTATTCTGTTTAGGTAAAATGTCTATTGAAGACATTACAGAACGTATGGATGTACATAAATCAATAATTGACGGAATTGAGCAGAAACAATTGCTCTGGTACGGACACCTTAGAAGGATGCCTGACACAAAGTCGCCTCAAAGAATATACGAATGGGTATTATGGCAAAAGAAAAAAATGGGAGACCACGAACCAAATGGAAAGACAAGGTTACAATAACAATGCAAGCAAAAAATCTGGAAGAAGCCGATTGAGAAAATCACAAAATGTAGCGTCTAAGCGATAAACTGCAATAAAGCTGTAACAATTCACATATTTCCTGTTCATTATTTAAGTTATTTTTGGGATATTAATGCAATTAGTTATAAGTTAGAAGTTAAATTATACTCCACATTAGTTGCGTTTTGTATATAAATGTTAATATAAATAAAAATATTATAAAAAGTTTTCAATTACATACGAAGCTAGCCATTTTGCAAAAAACATGTCAGTTAAGTTGAAACTATTCGTAATAAAGCACGCTTGTTATTTTCCAAGGTTGAGTAGTTACATGAAAGTTTTTAACGACTATTTTTAATGGTGCCATTTATTATGTAAGTAAAATGTACTACACTATTTTAAAATAATTTATTAGGACTCTTATTGCCATTTGATGCATTTGTTTCTACAGCCAAAGCAGAATATTAATTTCTAACTATAATAATCTTGCTATTTGTTTACTATTTTTTAATTCTGTAATGCAAACTATATTGTTTATGTCTTTAAAAAACTGTTGCAAAAATGATGTAATACTTTATCAAAGTCAAATTTTTATAAATTGCACATAATTAACGTCGCTTAGCAAATTGTGCAACATAGTTTCACTTGGGTTATTTTGTTGTTGTTCATTTTAAGGTCACTCTATAACATCCTATTGAGCCCTAATAATAATCTTGTTTTATTTTATCCTCCTTTGTGGCCTAATGAATAAAATTATTTATAGTTTCCGGTTCCGTTCTATATATAGTGAGTGACTGCAAAGTAAATATTATTTTCAAGTGTTTACAGACAATTACCCGCTGACACATCATTCTGTGCGTTTAAAACATTTAATATAAATTGCAGTTATATGTTATGCGCTTCTTAAACACTAAATGTGCTAAATTATCTAACATATAAGGAAATGTCAAATGTAGAAATTACAATTTAAACAAATATCACTAACTTTTATACAAAGGCTATAATATATAGCACAAAAAACATATCAAGCAACAAACATAAAAAAGTTAAAGTAAAAAACTTAATGATGGAACGGCAAAGTAACACAAATAATCAAACATTAAAGTGGAGGACATATTTGAGTACAAGAAAGAGACTAAGCAGAATATAAAGGAAAAAATCTGGTGTGAACATCACACGACTTTCCTTATCCTATTATTATATGTTATACCGGGTCCATCGTCTCAGCCTTTCGCTGCTCTCGTCCCGGAACTAGTTATTTTAAAAAAGGACGAGGCGCGAGTCCAACACTCGAAAGCTGATTAAAATAAACAGTACAAGACAATAATTGACTCGTACTTAAAATTTTGCTACGTCACTGAAGGTAACCGTGCGAGCTCGGCCGCACAGCCTTCCCCAGTATCGCCTGCGTGCTCCCTCCTAGCAACCGAGCACCCCCCCTTCCTCCCGCAGTCGGCTAGTAAGCTCTCGGAGCGCGCTGTGATTTGTCCGTTTAATTGATTTTTAATCGGCTATAACTTATTTATTTGACCTTCGATCAAAAAATTTCATTGTAATTTTTTGTTCGCCTCGGTCTGATCTATCCGGTAAATTTCCCGAAACATTTTAAGTACACCCGATATATTAAAAATCCTGAGCTTCAATTTTTTTTCGAGTTCCTATTTTACCAACTTTTATTTTAAATTCATGTTTATCTCATGATAACAAATAATTTTTATTCTCATCAATTTTTTGTATCTTTTTGTAGCTTTGCGACCGATTTTGCGACCTTGCGACCAAACGATTCTGCCGATTTTTACCAAAAGCTTGGCACTGCGTCCTCTATCTACAATTAACTTGCATACCAAATTTCAAGTCTCTAGCTCTTACGGTTCTCCAGATATCCTGTTTACTGACAGACCGACAGACACACACACACACACGCGCACACACGAACCAATGGCTCAAACCAAATTTTTTGGTGTCCTGAGGCTATATTTCGTCCAGAAATGCGAAAAACTGGCTAGGTCAAATTTCCGCCGATTGCATTACTTTCCTTATAGGATATTATTTTGATTGTAATGGTACCATATTTTTACTTTCCTTATATATAAGGAAAGTATATATATATATATATATATATAGTAGCTCTAGAGACCTAGTAGACCCATGGCTTATTCCAAAGTTTTTCTCCATTGGTTCCTACCTCTAGCTGTCTCTTCCCATTTTGTAATATTTAAGGTGCGTAGGTTATCTTGTACTTCTTTTTTCCATCAGCTTTGAAGCCTCCCCCTTCTTCTTTTTTCTCCTATTTCAGCCCTGTATATTTTATTGGGTGTTTTTTGGTCACTCATTCTTATAACGTAGCCTAACCAACTGAGCCTCTGTGTCTTCATTACAGCAACTATGTTTGGTTCCCCGTATAACTCGTATATCTCTTCGTTTTTACGTTTTTTCCATTGTCCTTCAATACATTTTCCACCATAAATTTTCTGTATTATCTTTCTTCCCACATTTTCTGTATTAATTCGTCACTCTTCTTTAATGTCCACACCTCACATCCATAGGTCACGGTTGGTCGCACAATTGTTTTATATACTCTTATTTTTGTTGATCGCAAAAACACTTTACTTGTCAAGATGTTTTTTAATGTTGCTGCGCTTTTGGTACCCGTTGCAATTCTTGCTTTGATTTCTGCGCTGTTTCCTAGTTCCCTGGTTATCAACCTACCTAGATATCTGAACGATTTCAAAGTTGTACTGACTAACATCGTCTACTTTAATTAAGAAGCTTCAATTTTGTTGGTAAGGTCTCTGGTTCCAAGTCATATACTTTGTTTTTATTTCATTAATTACTAACCCCATGTTTTTGCATTCAACACTAATCTTTTAACCACATCTTGTAATGACGTCGCTGATAAATTTTTCCCTCTCTATTTAATTTTGCTTTGCGTATTGTGTACTCAAGTGCTATATTGAACAAGATATCTGATAGCGGGTCTCCCTGTCTCAGCCCCTTTTTGACTTTAAACGATCTTGTTAGCGAGCCATTTACTCCGACCTTATTTTCTATTGTTCTTAGTGTCATTGCTATTAGGTTAACTAATTTCTCCGGTAATCCAAGATGTTGAAGTGTAACAAACAGCGAATCTCTTTGTATGCTATGATATGCTTGTTTAAAGTCTATGAATAGGAGATTCGTATTTAATTTAAATTCATATCCTGTGGCCTGTATTTCCCGTAAATATGTGGTCTGTTAACGACCTGCCTTTGCGAAAGCCACTCTTGTATTCGCCTATGATGTTTTCTGTATAAATTTCCAACTTATTTTTTAGGCACGTAGTAAATATTTTGTACATGACATTTAATAATGCGATTCCTCGTTTTTTTCCATATTTCAGTGATCATCTTGTATATCTCGTTGTGTAGCTGATCTCCTCCACACTTTATTGCTTCTGCTTGTAGGTCGTCAGAGCCTGTGCTTTTGTTGTTTTTTAGCGTATGTATTAGCTTTACTATTTCTTGTAAATCCGGTGCCTCTTCGATTTTGTTTGAGACTTGTTCAGCTTTCTGTGGAGTTTCGACAATTATAGGAACTTCTTGCTTATTTAATAGGTCCTCAAAGTATTCAGCTTATCTTTCATTTATTTCCTCTTGTGTACCTAGCAGTCTTCCATTCTTATCTTTGTGGAATATTGTGTTTGTCTGATATCCTTGTTTGACTTTTTTATTCCTTGGTAGAAGTTTCTAATTTCTATTGTGTTTTTTTTATATTTTTTTCGGAAATTGTATGTCATGTTTACGTTTCTTTTCTCTACATAATCTCTTGGACTCTCTTCTTTTATCAATATATTCTCTTATGCTACTCTCCGTACTATGCATCAACACTTTTTTCCTTGCCGTCTCTCTATATTTAACTGCTTGTTCACATCCTGAATTAAACCACTGTTTCTTTTTCGTTTGTTTAACGCTGCTCTGTTCATTTACTACCTTCTTTATGCATTTCTCTATCTTTGTACTACGTTCTTCGTTCTTTCTAATTCTTCCGTTATTTTTTTTGTAACGCTCTTGGTCTATTTTGTTGTGTAAATATAGTCTTTTGTATGTGTTTCTTAGTTTTCTTTTCTCACGCTTATTAATCGGGATCACTTGTTTCATTTTTTTTTGCATATGTACATTTAGAAAGCTTATTTTCTGATATTTTACTCTTATCCTTAACCAACACATTCGATCTGACACTGGGGTAAAGCTTATTACTGCTGACCTTAGCCTTTCACTTATTATAAATCCGGTGCCGAGTCTTCTATTGTGACTACTGCTTTTGAAAAATGTGTACCCTTGTATATCTATTATTTTATTGTCATTATGCTTCGTTTCTTGTAATGATAATATATCGATTTTGTAATTTTCCATTATGTTAATGTGTTGTTTTATTATTTCTTCTTCACAGATCCCTCTGACATACCATGTTGCAATAAATATTTTGGTAGTTTCCTTGCGCATATCCTTTTTCTTGCCATATTCGTTTCCTCTTATTCTATCCCCTCTACTTACTAGTAATTTTTTGGTAGGAATCTAGTGGTTTTCATTTCCACTAGGTTTCAATTTTCAGGTGAAGAACGTTCGCTTATTGTTCTTCCTTTTTTTTTGGACCCATTTTTGTTGATTCCGGTGTATTTCCTTGGTCGTCTTCATGTTGGTACTGGTTCAGTTGACTTATTGTGTAACTGTCACCATTCATAATCAATTTATTATATTTTATATGTGCTCTATTGCCGCCTCCCCTGGCTTTCTTCATATGTTTGACTAGCTTCTTCCGCTCCTCTTGTACTTTTCTTGTAAAGTTTTCTGTGATGGATATTCTTGTTCTATTAAGTTTCCTGGTTTCTTTCAGTATGTCAATTTTTTTGTTCCAAAAATTCATTTCTATTAGTGTTGATCTTACTTTGTTTTTCTGGTCTCCTATTCTTTTGATTTCCTTTATTTCCATTTCCATATTAATTTGTACATCCATGTTTCTCAACAATGCTACTACTTTTTCTTTCATACTCAGTTCCACTTCTCATACTTCTGTACATCATGTATTATAATTTTGTTTTTCTTGCTTTTTTTTCACTGCTTCTAATCTTATTTCTAGCTCCAGCATATTTTCTTTGATTTTGGCATTTTCAATTTTTAGTGCTGCATTTTCCCTTTTCAACATTTCTATTTCTTTTTTATACGCATCCATTTTCCTTTCCGTCCTTTCCCCTCTTGTATCGATTTTCTTCTAAAACTAAGTTCATTTTGAAACTTCTTTCCTTATTGATCCGTAAAACAATTACCATGTGTTAAGTTTATAAATAGACATTGAAAATCGTACAAGGAAAACCAGAAGCAAGTTTATCACATAATAATACATATTAATAATAATAATAATAAATATTAAATGAAAAAGAGGATATTACACAGAGGTGGAAAAAATATTTTCAAGAACTATTATCTAATAAGTTATCTCAAAATGTCAAAAAAATTGAATCTACCAATAACACAAAGGTCAAAAAATATATAAATTTGAATAAAAGAAGAGGAAAAGTAATTAAAAGTGTAAAAGAACAGAAGTCGTGGGAAACAGATATTACCCTAGAAATTTTAAAACATGCACGGAAAACAAAAATAAAGAATCATAACAAATATAAGTAACCCTCCAAGATGTCCAGTTTAAGAAGCCTTCATTAAGTCACGCGAAAAAGTATTTTATTATCATGGTCAAACTTTTTAACCAATTTTATGTTTGATGTTAGTTATAGCTAGGTCAAACTTTAGACTTTTGTTTACACTTTAGGTCAACATCAAATATGGCTGTTTAAATGAAGAACAGGTCTTCATTGTAGCCGCCTTTTACAAAAGGGGTCAAAGTGCTAGGTGGAGCGTTAACTGCTTTTAAGGCCTAATTTGACAAGCATGCTACTTTGTCTCTACAATAGTACCGTAAAAAATACCATGATAAAATGTGCTCTATAATTAAACTGTCGATTTTACAATATTATAGTAGGCCAATTGAAAAGAGGACAATTTGTCAAGAACGGACAGACCAGCCACTGTAATCACCCCACAGATCGTAAAATAAGCTCCGGAGCTTTATGTACAAGAATCCACATCTTCGGTCTCTAAGGGCACAGCTTAACTTGGTGCGAGTATAGGCTATATGCACACCATTCTTGCGAAGAAATTAAATCTAGTTCCGTATCAGATTTATTTACCTCGGGTAGAGGTAAATATTTGCAAAAGATTCATTTTTGAGATGGTTCGGACCAAAATGTTGGCAATAAAGCACATTCAATTTACGAAAAAAGCATATTTTCAACTAATTGGCTATGTCAACAAACAAAATTACAGGTATTGGAGTACCAAAAACCCATATTTGACCGAAGTTTGTCGATTGCACCCTGAAAAGGTTAGTTTACGATGTGCAATTTCCCACTATGAAATTGTCAGCTTACTATTCTCAGAAAATATGTGAATGAAGAAGTTTATTGCACAGAAGTTCTTGAGAAACTCATTCCAATTGTGAGAAAGAAAAGACAAGTCAACTAATATTGGTTTCAACAAGATCGAGCTACCATCGGACTCAGAGTATCATTAACAATCTCACAGAAGTTTATAGAAAGAGGATCATAAGTCTGGATGCCCCCAAAAGGTGGGATCAAAGGGCCCCAAATTTCCCCGAGTTGAACCCATGTAATTTCTTCCTAGCGGTTATCTTAAAGATAAGGTTTATCGGAACAAACCCCAGTCTATCAAGAAACTCAAGAATCGCAGCACAGAAGATGTTCTAACCATTTTTGAGGACATCAGAAAAGCCGCAATTGAGAGTTTCGGGAAGAGTGTTGAAATGAACATCTCTAGTGAAGGCAGTCATTTTGAAAACCTAATGCACTGAACTCTATTTATTCATGATCATAATCTGCTTATTTTTTAAATAATAAATTTTTGTCGTTTGCGTCACACAACAAAGGCCCTATATATGTTATTTTCTATGGGACAAATAAGACATTTAACATCATATGATAAAATTAAATTACCTAGTGTACACCACGTTCCGATGTTTGAAAGAGTTTTACTATTTAAGCTATAATTTACGGATGTAATTGAAATATATTGTCTGGGTGGTATTACCCAATAAGGAAAATGTATATATATAATTTGAAAATTTCTCTGATTCTAAACGATCGATATTTTTTCCTAGTGTTTTTTCTGTCTAGGTTATCAAAATGAAGACGTAACAAAAATGGAAAACATTTTAATGACATCGGTATAGAAAATAGTTATACTTTTAAATCATTTTGATATCCAACTTGTTAACAAGGATCTACATATTTTTGTGTCTAAAATAGAGCAAATCGATAGTTAAAAACTCAATAGAGAACCATTATAGAGTGGCATTCCAGACCCAGTGGGTGCAAAAGTTTTCAAAAAAGCGAACATTACTGACCCTGCTCTGCAACTCACAAATCTCACAAAACTTATTTTTTCTTATTCCACACTTTTGATTCTCCATTTAACTCTACCAGTAATGGTAAGGTGCAGAACTGACAATGTTTTGATCCTGGTTCGAGGCCTTTTGGTTGCGGAAAGTTTTCCCTCATTTTCGAGGTGTAAATTTACATGTTTGAACAGAAAAGGCCTTTCCTGTACGCGCCACATCGGCTGCCACATTCCTTAAAATAACTATTGATTGATTTTTTTTTGTTTTTCTTACAATTGTTGTTTTGAATGTAATAGATATTGCAGAATGCGGCTGACAATGAAAGCCATCACCTCCGCATTGGCGTTGAAGTTCACAGATAAATCGACTAGTCTGTATCATCGAATGCCACGTCGAAGGTATTGATCAAGTGAAGGGAAGGAATAAGAGGAAAAAGTGTACAGGGCAGTTGCTAGAACATGAGGTCGTAAAATCGACATTTTTGAAAACTTTTGCAGGAACAGAAAACGGAATATAGTCCGTTGTGGTGCTGAGAAGAAACTTCTAAACATCGTTCTCTATTAATTTACGAGAAAATTGATATTTTTCCTTGTAAGAGCTTGTTAATATCTGCTAAAAATCATTAAACCAATCTCTGTTTTGATTTATGTTTTATCTGTTTCCCTCACATCTCGCACTCTCAGATACCTACGTCTAATACTCTTTGTGTAAATGCTTGTGATTAGGGTAACAAAATTTGGTACTAAAAAATCAATAAACAATAAAAGAATTCTATAGATCCTTTGTATAGGTTTGCAAAACTACTTTGTAGTCTCATATTGTCCTTCATAATATTGTCCATAGGAAATCGCTGCCAAGAACCAAGAGCTCGTCATTAGAATCTTTATTTATTGTTTCTGATTCACTGCCGTGTTCTAACTTTTTAAAGTAAGCTTTCTTATTTGATTCTAAGTTATTAAGTTTAGGTTCCGCATCGTTAGTAAGAACTTTTTACTTTACACTAATTTAACTCCAAAAATTTTATGTTGTATAAAAATAAGTTACTAAATTGACAATGTTATCAAAATGATACAAAACAATATACACAACGCAGAAAAGTGAAAGATCGATCGAGGTGTACATTACACCAAAGAAACTAAATAGTATAATAATTATATTTAGAGTTACTACAACAAAAACTAAAAATAGAAGACAATTTGCTCTAAAAACATTTAAAAGAGAGGACGGCTGTGTCAGTAATTGTGTGCGAAGTTAAAACCCGATTACATGATGTTGTTTGTCCTCGAGTTATTAGGCCGGACTCGGAGCGTTTTTTTAGAACTTTTAGAAAACTTTTTTGTGAAAACATCCGCCTAACAACCCAAAAACGAACAATATATCAAAATACTGGCTGCGAAATCTTTTGCAATTATCTGATTTACAACTTAGATTTAGTTCCGACACATTTCAATTATTTAACTATTTCTAAATCTTCAAATAGTTGACACTTTAATTTAGCTATGCAATCTATCAGTTTATAACTCGTCATGAGTTATTGTATGAAATTCTAATGTTCCCGCAGCAGCATTTGCATATTTAACAGCAACTGTAGCTTTTAGAGAAAAATATAATGAGCTGACTGACATTTGAATTCCTTTCTCATATTTGGCAATGTGCGTAATTGCATCATAGACGTAGTGGTATGATATACTCGTAAACCGTTATGTTAATTTCCTGTTCTACCATACTTGCGTAATTTATGTAAGAAGCTCAAAAAGGAGGACTTTTTAAGCTGAATGGAGGATAGTGAGATTAATTCTTAATAATAGCGCAGTCTATCTAACAATAAACAAAAATTGCTACCATTTATAAGAGGGTGAATCATATTCTATAACCTGGGTGGCCGGTTGATATTTAAATGTTTATACCTGGCACTTAGTATGTACGAAGTCTATCTGAAATGCATCTAGCCATATATAATATAAAGAAATAGATATATTGATTGAAGAAGATACAAGATAAAAAAATTGTACCAAACCGTGGGATTTTGCATTTTTCATCGCATCTTCTCAACTTTTCGAGACACCATATAGAAATTAACATCAGTTTTTAGTCTTATAGGCTATTACCTGCCTGTAATTCCTTATCATAGCTGTAAATCTTGACAAAATTCGGTTTATGGGTAACCGTTCCAAAAAATTACTGACTATAACACGATATCTCTTCTTCAAAAGCAACACACGAAGCGAATTTTACCATAATACATTCTTGCTAAGCTCTTGCATTACAATCTCGAACATAATAGTTATTGGAACCTTTAAATAATTGCTTTTTGTTAAATGCAGCCTGTTCGTATTCAGCATTCTCGGGCCTTTTAACAAGTGGATCTTTTAAACAAATTAGTGACCATCTTCGAGTTGCTTGCACCACACTTTTATTTGCACTGAAATTATTATATTCAAGCCGTCTCAATCAATCAAATTCGTTGCTCTACTGGTTTATCAATTTGACTACGATAGTCATATGATCCAATAGAGGCATTCATCATTTACACTAACTAGAACAGTGAAAGTGCATGCGCATTCCAATCTATTTTTCTTGGTTGTCAGGTCATGCCAATGTCTTACAAATTATTTTCATTATCTTAATAATAGCTGGACTTTTCCATATAAACGACGTACATCAGTATAGATGGCATCGTTAATTTCTTTCATTCTGCTGGGATCTTGTAATAAATGGTATGATTTGAATTTTATGTACAACTTTCCTAAAACCCATTGGCGTAGATTTTTTATCCAGAATGTTCTACAACAGAGCTACGATTTCCAGTCAAAACAACTTCAATATTCAAGTCCAGCTTGGGCCATATCAAATGGATATAATTATAAAAAAAAGAGTTCATTTATTGGAGAACTCCTGCAGGAAGCAATGAAAGAAAAAGAAAATATTCAATTAGCAAAATTGTGAGTGAAATATTTTGCATATAGTAATATTATAGGTTATGGAAAAACAACAATAAAGTATAAATTTGCATACAACAATAGGCAAAAAAAATTTTAAGAATTTAAAATTTCTATTTAGCCGACAACCGGCTAGGCTGCATAGAAAAGTGCAAGGGTCGCATAAATATAAAATAACTAATACTAACAATTCAGATTCAGGAGAAAACCTAGTTGAACTGATAATAGGCCAACTTTCGGAAAGTCGATTTGGGTTGTCCTATTCCCGCAGTTCGAGCAATAGTTAAAAAGGAATTAAAATTAAAATGAAATACATTAAAATGGATAGTGACGATTATTCATTGGACGAGATAAATAAAGAAGAAAAATGTATACGAAGACAAAGAAGGTTCGTAAGGAGCAAAAGCAACATCAAGATTCCCTACGAAAACACCGAGAATCACTAGTAAAGTACAAAGAGGAAACGAGGAAAAATTATATATCTTAATAGAGCTAACCTACAACTTAAATAAGAGAATGAAAAATGTAAAAGACAGAATACAAAAATGAGTATTGGCCACAAAAATTTCGTAGAGCAAATTAAAAAGAGGAAAACGAAAATTTGAGGCTAAAGAATTAGAAGATAACGCAAGAAACGCCCAAATTAGAAATAAATTAAGAAAAACCAAAAGTAATGTAGAATCTATAGAAAAATAAAACCGAAAAATTGGATAAAAAATAAATAATTACAAACGAGATAGATACACTAAAGCAGGATATGAAAATCTTTATGCAGCAGCACTTGGAATTAAAATTAAGAGGTTAAAATTAAGAAAGTAGCCAAGATAGGTGGAAAGACGTATTTAAATGAATTAAGAAACGAACTAGATAAAAATAACTTAAAATAAATCAAAGTTAAAGAAGATCGAAACAGGCAATGATGATCAAATAAAAACCGAAAAAGAAAAATAGTGGAAAATTAGAAAACTAGTGCAAGAACAAAAAAAAGAAAATACCGTCAAAATTGGGTATAATAAGGTAACACTAAACGATACTGATTTGATTTGGAACAAGGATAAAAGAGAATTGAAAAAGAGTAATAAATAAACCTTCGAAAAACTAAAACTCTAAGGGAAGAGTCGAAAAATGGTAACGAATCAAGCAAAGGATAAGGTTATAAAAAACAAAATGATAAAACAAAAAAAAAGCAAAAAATTCACAAACAAAAATGAAAATGGGTAAATAGAAGATAAAACTAAAATGAATATAAAAAGAGTAATAAAAATAGCTACATGAAACATAAGGAGCATAAATGGGAAAGAATATGAACTTATACAAGAATTCGACAAGGCACAACAACCGATAACTGAAACAAAGAAAAAAGGGCAACGTACGATAAACATGGATAAACATATATTATGCTACAGTAACGTCACACCAGAAAAAAGGGCAGCAAAAAGAGTTGTATGTATAATTAAAGAGGAATATGCAAAAAATGTAAAAAAAATGGAAATGTGTATCGGAAGGGTTTCTAAAAATTAAAATACAATTTCATCAAATAATTAATACAACAGTAATAACAGTATATGGTCCCAGTGAGGACGATTTAACAAGAAAGATAAAAATCAGTGAACAATTAACGGACACAAGCAAAAACTTAAAAAGCAGTCTAATAATGTTAGGAAACTTTAATAGCCGAGTTGGAAAAAGAATCGGCGATGTAGTCGACATTATAGGTACAACAATGGAAACAAATTTATAAATTTTTGCGTGGAAAACAACACCCATAAGAATATACATAAGTATACCGGAGAGGTAAATAACAGAAATAAAAAATTTATAATTGACTACATACTTATCAATACAGTAAAAGAGATTGTGGATGTCAAACTATTGAAAGGCTTAAAAATTTATACTTGTTAACAAGAAGAAAAAATGTAGAAAAGGAGAAGGAAAATCAGAAAACAAAAGTAAAATACAAAAAATGAGCAAGATTATTAGAGCATCTATCTATCTATACATTTGAACAGAAATTAAAAAACGTAATGTGGCGTTGCCCTAAGCTCTTGATTTACACGAGGAGATCCGTGCGTAGTAAACAAAAACAGCCTATACATCTGAACGAAAAGTAAACAAAGACGGCTGACATGAATTTACACGAGGGCGTGCGTTCGTGTACGCACGTAGGGTCCGCTTTTGCTCTACCGGGCGGCCGCGGCTGTCTTTTTACCTGTTATTCTTTTGTGGTGTAGGAACAAATGCATATTTACTAACTTAATTATATCCCTTGTAAAAGCGAAGCCAAAATATTGACAATACTAAAGTTAAAAAACAAGCATTCTGTTACTGCTGCCAACATTAATCTACAGAAAAATTAAAAATTACTGCAAATAAATCTAAGAAATACGTAAAGTTGAACCGATTTTAACTTAGATATTTCCTACATAAATATTACGAGTACATTATGAACGAGCGCACAAGTTTTGCATTGATGCAAATTTACGTTTACGTATTTCTCAAGGGCGGTTTATGCTTACGTCTATTATTAATAGGCGTTAGTTAAATTGTTCCACGTTCCGATCCAGGGAAAAATGCAATGCAATTAAAATTTTATACGTACCCACCTTGCAAAACTTTGCGGGAAGAGGGGTGAAAAATGATCAGGCTAGGACACCAAAAATACCCTTTGGCGGGCAACCCCTTGTACAAACTACAAGAGATAAAAACTGCAAAAATGTAAAACAAAATAGTAGAAAAAAGAATAGAAGAAATGAAAAATGAGTGGAAGAATATGGAACCATTTTCAACATACAATTCTAACAACAGTGATGGAAACGTGTGACATCACAGTAATAAATTATAACAAAAACCAAATTCCATTGTAAAGTCAAGACATACAACTTGAATTAAAGGCGAAGAAAAAACTATGGCAGCAATACTTAGGTAATAAATCAACGACTAATTATTAAAATATAAAGAGCAACGTATAAAAGTGAAAGAAACGGTTTTTCAGGCAAAAGAGCAAACATAGGAAGATTTCGGAAGGAAAATAGAAAGGACACCCAACATACTATAAGTTATTTTATAAGGTACTCAAAAATCCAAGAAAAGTAAAACATTATAATTTAAAACAAATATAAACAAAAGATAATAACATAATTACAGATTAATTTGAGACAACAAAGAGAGGAGGGGAATATTTTCGAGAACTTTTAAATACAGAAGATCAAAACAAACTACCACCGAAGAAAGAACGATGAAAATATACAAATGCAACAAGTTGTCGAGGTAATGAAATATATGAAAAAGAGGAAAACAGCATGACACGACAGTATTACAGTGGAGAAGCCTAGAATTCAGGGATGGTGCTCAATGATTGGAATATTGGAATAATTATACTGATATTTAAAAAGGGCGATAGCAAATATTGTAATAACTATAGAGGCATTACTTCACTTAGCATTATTTTTAGACTGTACGAATATATATTAGAAAAAAGACTTAAAAGTACTATGAAAGAACAAATGTCAGAGGTACAAAGTAGTTTTAGTAAAGGACACTGCATACATATTTTTCAATAAAACAATTAATAGACAAAACTAGAACGAGAAACACAGAACTATAATTAACATTCTTGGACCTAGAAAAGGTATTTCATAGAGTTTGAAACGAAGAAATAAGCCAAAATTAACAAGAACGGCGTAATACCACAAAGGAAACTTACTACAGCGGTGCGAAATCGTAACGGTCACTTCCGGTTGCCGTTAACCGATTTGGCTGAAAATCAATCACATGAAAGGTACTCACCTAATATGTGTGCATGCCAAGTTTGAAGTGAATCCGTTGAATATAACGGGAGTTATAGTGTCTCCAGACACACAGACAGACAAACAGGATGATAATCGCATTAACTCTCTAATATAAGCTCCGCTGTAGAAAGTTAATAAATTGTATTAAAGGCTATATGACAACAATAATAGCTACGTAAGAAGAAAGACATGCAGTCTAAAACTTTCGAAATAAATGAGGGCCTAAGACAAAGCGGAGTAATGAGGCCAACAGTTGTTTATTATAAAAATAGATGATACCATTAAAGAAATCCGAAGACCCGAAAGGTACATTTCGGTATTAATAAATTAAAACCAATATATAATATTACTGTGTACAAATATAACCCGGAATTTTGTTATAATTTTTGAAATCCTTATTTATTCTTAAAAATCTATTTCATCGCCTTCGAAGTAATCCCCCTCGGCTGCAAAGCACTTATGCCAGCGAATTTTCCACTCATCAAAACACTTTGAAAAGTCCTGTTTCGGTATGACCTTCAGCACCTTCTTTGATTCGGCTTGAATCTCTTCTATCGTGTCAAAACGGTGTCCCCGGAGCGGTCTTTTTATTTTGCTGAATAGCCAGGAGTCACATGGAGCTTAAATCAGGCGAATACGGCGGTTGCGGAACGATATGGGTGGAATTTTTAGCGAAATGGTCACGAATAAATTGAGTGTTTTTGGAACCAAACGAGATTTGACTTTTTTGAGGCCCAAAACTTCCTTCAAAATGGTGTTGACTGATCCATTTGAAATGCCAACGATGTCAGCAAGCTCTCTAGTTGTCAATCGACGATGTTGGAGCACCAATTCCTTAATTTTCGCGACGTGCTGTTCGTCAGTTGATGTTCTTGGACGTCTTTGATGTGGTTCGTCTTCAACGCCTTCACGACCCTCTTTGAACATTTTATGCCATTCGTATACTTGTGTTTTAGACATAGCCTGTTCACCGAAAGCTTTTTGTAACATTCTGAACATTTTCGCAGCAGAAATATCATTTCTAACACAAAATTTAATCGAACTTCTTTGTTGAATATTTTCTGACGTAAAAATCGAAAAAGTTAATTTTGGTTGTTTACGAAAACGAGCGTCACTCTTCAACTAATTAAGATATTAACCTAAAATTTGACACAGATGTCAGTAGCAGACTTGCCAACTTAAAACTAAAAAGGTTTGTGCCCAACGAAATGCCCGCGCAGTTTAAATTAAAAATTCCGGGTTATATTTGTACACAGTAGTAGGTGTGCAAGTAGAAACTCGGCTCTGTTAGTTGCATTAACAAACATACTTGAATGCAGCTAATTCGCCCGCCATTTTAAATATATATAGCTTAGTCATTGCTGTTTTTATGACATAAGCTTCAGTCATTTACTTGTAGTTATTATGTGTGTATTATTTTTATAAGGGATCTATTCGATAAGCAAAATTTACGCCATTGCATTCTATTCTATTTTAAAATGAAAAAAAAAACGCTGCTCAAGCTATGGAATTGATTAATTCGACTTTCGGTAAACATTCTGTGAGTCAATCAACAGTAATCTTGAGGACGATCCACGTCCAGGTACAGTAGAAAATTTGAAGACAAAGAACTTTAAGTTTTACTGAATGAAAATCCATGCTAAACTTAAGAAGAGCTTGCAGAACAGTTAGGAGTTACTCACCAAGCAATATCATTTCGATTGCATGCCATGGAAGAAATACAGAAGGAAGGAAAGTGGGTCTCTCATAAACTGACGGAAGAAAACAAAATCCAAAGAATTAACATCTGCATGAATTTGCTTTCTAAATACAAAAAAAAGAATTTTTTGCACAAAATCATTACGGGTGATAAAAAGTGGATTTTTGTTTGACAATCCTAAACGCAGAAAAGCATGGGTTGACCCACGCCAGCCATCAACATGCAAAGGAGTCATTTACTACGAGCTTTTGGAACCTGGTCAAACTGTTACATCTGAACGTTGTTAGGCACATATGATTAATTTAAGTGATGCTCTGGAGGAAAAAGGACCATTTACGGGTCAACGAAGGCGGCAAGTGATATTCATGCATGATAACTCTCGTTCACATACAGCAAAATCAACCAAAAAATTTATCTTATCTTTAGGTTGTATAGTTATTCAGCATGGGACATATTCTCTATATTTGGCTCCTTCTGATTATCACTTATTCAGATCAATGTCGTCATATTTGAAAAACCAGCGGTTCACGTTCAAGTTGGAGATGTGTGAAAAAACATATAACAAAATATATGGAGGAGGGAAGAAGAACTAAGAAAGCGTACCATAAAAATAAACACGAGCAAGACAAAGATAATGATAATTGGAAAAGAAAACGATAAATTCAACATTAAATGAAGAAATTCTAGAAAAATCGACCAATATAAGTATTTAAGAGGTTTAATAGATAGATGCGGAAACGTAGATAACGAAAATCAGTTCTGCAGGAAACGGGAAATTACATGATTAGAAGCAAGAGGGCAAGTGAAGGATAATAATTTCTTCTACAAACCTATATCTGAAACGCTTTCAACTTTTGTAGCATTCCAAATACGCCTTATATGTTATACTTACTTGAAGAAGGTATGAGGCAAAACAAAACAAGAAAAAATATGAAACAGTTTAATAACCAGAGGAATGAATCAAAAAATGGTTAAAGTAGTGATGAGTTCATATAAAAATAATAATTGCTTAGTTAGAATAAGCCCATTATTATTCACAATAGTAATAAATAATATACTAAAGGCATCTAAAAGAAACTTGATAAAATTTGTGGTGAAGTATTACAAATTATAAACAATAGAAATTAATAAGTTGACGTTTGTAAATAATATGATATTAAAAGCAAATCAGAACAAGCTTTTTAAAATAACCTTTAAATTTATAGGCACTTAATATAATTAGAAATGAAAAATAAAATTAATTATAAATAAAAACAAAAACTATTATTATATAAAAAAGACATGGAATATTAGTAAAAAATTAAGCTGAAAATTAAATATTTAGGTACTGAAACAAAAATTAACAAAAGCAGCTATAAAAATTGTTTAACCAATGAGGATTACACTTTTAACTAAAAACTCCAGGAGAGCTTAATGTAAAAAAGCAGAAAAACAAAAAGTAAATTACAGTAATGATTATTTTAAGAAATTAATGAAAAAACCAGATAGAATAAAATACCAAATACACTATAAAAAAACCAAAGAAGTATTATACCATTAGGAGAGAAGTAGAAGAACCACAGTTTGGGTGATTTTAACATGTATTAGAAATGCAAGACAATAAAATAACTGAAAATATTTGCGAGGCTGAAAGTACTAGAAAAAAAATAGAAAACTAAACGAACACAGGATAAATAAATTAAGGATTACTTTAAAAAACGAGAAATTAAATGGGAGCATGTGCGGAAAAAGTAAAGGATAGAAGTGAAAAAAAAATAATTTTATGCAACAGTGTATAAATTCAGCTCTATTGATGCCTATCAACAGATAACCTCAACAATTAAGCAAGAGTCTCATCTATGACTGTCATAAAAAGAATGAAAAAAAATGAGCACATGCTTTGCATTAACATTCTTTGACTTTGTAATTCGTTTTTAAGTGGTATTAATGTTTTTGTTTATGTTCCGAAAGGTTGAAGAGTAATCATATTAATATTTCTGAATTTATGGCATAAATTAGGACTTTATCTTTGTTTAACATATTTTTATTTGCCTATTATTTTAAAAATCTTGCAATTTTCCTCCCCCTTATTTTGCGCGACCTTCAAAGAGTAGCAAATCGCTGCGTGGAGTAGAAATAACACAATTAAAAAAGAGGTACTCGAGGCTGTGAAACTTGTATTACTTCTCGACGTAACTGCCCAGCAGCCGTACACATTTTTTACAACGTCGATCATGATTCCATGGCCGCCGCGAATGCTTCTTTAGACATGTGTTTTGTCTACTAGATAATTGGTGATGCAATAGAGGCGCGACTAGTAAATTTGCGACAACAGACAGTGTTTTGTCATCGTTGGAAACAGCCAAAAGTCGCTAGGACCCAGATCAGATGAGTAGGGTGTATGAGAAATCACTTCACAGTTTTCAGCATTCGTGGCACCCACCTGGAGGACACTTTTTGCATTTTTAGGTCTTCATACAGGATTGTGTGCACAGATCTTACGAAAATACCAAATTTGGAGTCGACGTGTTCCACACATATTCGGCGATCCTCCAAAACAAAGAGTTCGCGCGTATTTTCCAATTCGATGAAAAAAAATTGGAGGTGTTCTAACTTGAATGCACCTCGTATGATCGTATGTCGCTTGTCCATTACTATTGGCATCTGTGAAATGCCGTTAATGGTTACTTAAACCTCGTTTTTACATATTTTATTTAAAAAACAAGTGTTTTTACAACTAAAATACGTATTTTGTTTGCTTCTAATTACTTAGGAGATTAACTTTTGTCTTTGTTTAATTTATCAAGTAAATTTGCATATTTGAATATCATTTTTTTGTTTTCTAGTTAAAATTACATACCATTAGCACTAGGAAATAAAACTTTTGGTACTAAAGGAAAGGTGCTTCATGAGCAAGTTCGAGAAATAATAACAAACGTAATGCAGCTTATGTGCGGAGAGGTTGAAAATATGACTGCTTTAATTCCACTCCAAGTTAAAAAGGGTGTTTTAGCTACTACAAAAAGTTCTTGAAATTCCTGCCACAAAATATTGAAAAAGGGTAAACCACATTAATGCAGGTGCGGGCACTAGGTTTTCAACATCTCACAAGGAACGGTCACGTCGTTGCCACGAGAGTACGCTGGCTGATGGTGAAATTGTATCTATCCGTTCAATCGTACATAATTTTTATATTACTAAAGGAAGACAATCATCGCTTAAAGGTATTCTTGGGAAAATACAAGAATCTGGCTTATCATATAGTGGAGGACTAGCAATATTAATCACCCTTATTAATAGAATAAAATTTTAAATATAAAAAAAATTGTATTTTGAAACACTCAAAGTAAAAGGTAAATCGTCTGACATTCGGTTTAAAGGCAATCTATATTTAAGGCAATTTATACAATTTAAGAGAGAAGGTAGACCCATTATTTTTATAGGTGAAACGTATGTATATCCACACTAGTCATATGCAACCACAAGAATGGTTAGATAATAGTAACCTGGGGTTGAAAGAGCCTATTTGCAAAAACAACTAATGTAGTGCCAATGTAATGCACTGTTAATGATCCCATCGGGTGAGAACCATAGTAATAATTTAATTTTAAATATGTATCTAGGCATAATACATTATATTTAAAGGAAAGAAAATAGAAAAGTACAATAATGGCACAAATTATACAATTTTTCCAAATGAGTAAAGACATTGTTACTGACAAATCTACTACCAAAATCAGTGATTATAGTAGATAATACACCTTACCACAATGTCACATTTGACAAGTCGCCTACTTCAATTACACTGAAAAAAGATATGGTGTCATGGTAAGCGGAAAGAAATATTCCACATGAGCTAACTCTAACCAAACCCGAATTACATATTATACAAATACATAAGCCAAGAAATCCAAGGTACAAATTAGGTATTCTGTTACATGAATATGGATAAGCTGTTTTTAGATTACCATTCTACCATCTAGAATTGAATCCAATTAAAAAAATAGGCTAATGTAAAAATTTGGGTGACTACAAGAAATGTAACTTTTAAACTAGAACTAGCAATTCAAAACTTTAATTCTATTACAGAAGTAGAATGGTCTGCAGTGTGCAACCATGTTGATGGTGTTACCACTAAATATTTGGAGAATTAACCTTCATTAGTCTATGCAAAAGTTGATCTTTGTTTTACAGTAAATTTTGGTGATTCTTTTGATGACAACAATGAAAATGGTGTAAAACCCTATTAGATACAGAAAATAGAGGTCGTCTTTAGGCTTTCTTTATTTATTATTTTCTTTATATTCAAATTTATTTTTCAACTGCAAAACAAAAAAGTTTAATTGGCAGTGTCATATAATTGCAGACATCAAGGACAACAGCGTACATATACAATTTTGTTCTTGTCTAATGATTTACTGTTTCGCACAACTGCAACTGCGAACTGCAGCGTTATTGTTTTTAGTTCAACATTAAATTGGCCTTTGAAAAATATCTTTTGTTTTATCACTGTTAAGGAGTTGCTGTACATTTAATGACCTTGAGTATCTCTTCTCTAACTGTGTTACCTCTACGTGTGTGAGAGTGTATGCGCGTGATCGGCGTGTCTACACTAAAACGTGCATGCGTGCGAGACGTGCATACGAGAACGGCGACATGGGTGAACACCGTGCGCGCGTGAAAAGCGTGCGCGGTATGCGTTCATTTTTTCTTAATAATATTTTTTCATATTTTATGTACATACATTTTCGCACTTAAAATTAAGAATTATGTAAAAGATAACTCAAAGGTAAAACAAAAGGCAAAAACACTACACTAGTCTCGACTTAAATAAGTGGATAAACTAAAGGGGAATCATATGACCTGTTCCATCTACCTTTATGATTGTAATTTATCTCTACGGAATCAATCCGAAGAAATGCTAGAAACAAACTCAATAAAACTCAATATTTATAGAAGTCCCACATAAGTAAAAAATGTTAATTTCGAACGACTTGATTGGGTTTAAAACCATAATAGAAATAACTAGTTCTTCATTGGACGACATAGTAGGATCAAGAACCATTGATCTGACTTTTAACATCCAATCCATAACAATCGTTCAATAAGTCCCTGGACTAACTAAGAAAACAACATTTGTTTCGCAAAATTCATTTTTATTCATCAACATAATCACCTTCAAGTGCGATACAATCATTCCAACGCTTTTCTAACTTTTCGATACCATGCTTGTAAAACGATTTGTTTTTGGCCTCAAAATAAGCTTTAGTTGCAGAGATTACTTCCCATTCGAGCCAAATATTTTTCCCTAGAGCATCTTTTTGAGATCAGCAAAGAGCCAGTAGTCGCTGGGGGCTAGATCTGGAGAGTATGGCGGGTGGGAAAGCAAATTGAAGCCCAACTCGTTCAATTTGGCAATTGTTTTCATTGACTTGTGGCACGGTGCATTGTCTTAATGAAAGATGATTTTTTTCTTCTTTATGGCGGTCGTTTTTTGTGATTTCGTCCTTCAAACGCACGAATAACTCAATGTAATAGTCGCTGTTGATGAATTTTCCCTTTTCAAGGTAGTCGATGTAAATTATACCGTGCGCATCCCAAAAAACTGACGCCATGACTTTTCCAGCTGACTGTTACGTTTTCGGACACTGCGGACGGCTTTTACCGGCTACACGCCACTCAGCTGACTGCCGCTTCGACTCCGGAGTGAAATTATGGATCCATGTTTTGTCCATTGTCACATACCGACGCAAAAAATCCTGTTTATTGCAAGTAAACAGTGACAAACAGCTGTCTGAATCGTCGATTCGTTGTTGCTTTTGTTCCATTGTGAGGAAACGCGGCACGCATTTGGAAAAGATCTTTTTGATGCCCAATTTTTCGTGTAAAATCATAAACGCACTTCCAATTGATATGCTTACCATCTCAGCAATCTCACGAACTTTCAGTTTACGGCCATTCATCACGATTTTCAAAACTTGCTTAATATTTTCCGGAGTTACTGCTTCATTTGGCCTACCCGAGCGTTCCGCATCATTTGTATCAGTGCGGCCGCGTTTGAAATCAGCATACCACCGACAAATCGTTGTTTTCGACGGAGCACAGTCCGGATAACATTTTTCAAGCCATTGCTGAGCTTGCACGGTATTTTTCCCCATTAAATAACAATGTTTTATCAACACATGGAATTCTTTTTTTCCATTTTTTACACAAATGCAAAAGTAGCGTCACTTTCACCACAGTAGCTTTGCTGTTTATGGTCCGATTGACGTGAAAATTAGACACGTGTCATTTGAAGGTTAGTTCTTTCAAAAAACGAAGTGGATTTGATATTACTAACGCTGTCTGTGGGTTAGTCCCGGGACTTATTGAACGATGTGTTATGCTTGTTTCATAACATACCTAATTTCTCCTCAACTGCTTATAGAAAACATTTTTTCTGTCCAATAAGACGTATTCTAATAAATTAAAAATTAGAAGTGACTTGCTTATTAAGATTGAAAAACTTTCTCTTTCGTACTTTGCGTTTAGCAGTATTTTTGCAATACAAGTTTAAACTACTGTAATGTTTCTGCTTTTTACAATAGTAAATAAAACGTATTAATGTACTTAAAACTACTTATTTATTGTACATATAAATATGCAAATTTATAAACATTATTTATGTACATTAACTATTCTACTACTGTGTACAAATATAACCCGAAATTTTTAATTTAAACTGCGTGGGCATTTCGTTAGGCACAAACCTTTTTAGTTTTATGTTGGTAGGACTGCTACTGACATATGTGTGTTAATATCTTAATTAGTTGAAGAATGACGCTCGTTTTCGTAAACAACCAAAATTAACTTTTTCGATTTTTACCATGTCAGAAAATATTCAATAAATAAGTTCGATTAAATTTTGTGTTAGAAATAATATTTCTGCTGCGGAAACGCTCGGAATGGCATAAAATGTTCAAAGGGGGTCGTGAAGGCGTTGAAGACGAACCACATCAAAGACGTGCAAGAACATCGACTGACGAACAGCACGTCGCGAAAATTATGGAATTGGTGCTCCAACATCGTCGATTGACAACCAAAGAGCTTGCTGACATCGATGGCATTTCAAATGGATCAGTCAACACCATTTTGAAGGAAGTTTTGGGCCTCAAAAAAGTCAAATCTCGTTAGGTTCCAAAAACCCTCGATTTATTCGTGACCATTTCGCTAAAAATTCCACCCATACCGTTCCGCAACAGCCGTATTCGCCTGATTTAGCTCCATGTGACTTCTAGCTATTCAGCAAAATAAAGAGACCGCTCCGGGGACACCGTATTGATACGATAGAAGAGATTCAAGCCGAATCGAAGAAGGTGCTAAAGGCCATACCGAACAGGTCTTTTCAAAGTGTTTTAATGAGTGGAAAATTCGCTGACATAAGTGCATTTCAGCCGAGGGATTACTTCGAAGGCGATGAAATAGATTTTTAATAATAAATAAGGATTTCAAAAATTATAACAAAATTCCGGGTTATATTTGTACACAGTAGTACATACAACTAACTGCACATTGGTTATGTAAACACTTTATTTCCCCTGATATATCCGAATAGCCGCGAACCTTCGAGAGCACCGCAATCGAACCTAGTGGAACATGAGCAAACACGTGCGCGCCAGCTGCATTCCTAAAAGTGTCGAGCGCCTATCATGTCAAAATGCAGATGTCAACCATCCGTACTACAAAGGGTGTTAGGAAATTGCTACACTACAGAAGAAATGTCGCAGAGTCCAATATTTTACTCTGTTCGAAGCATTGATGGCTGTTGTAGAAAGCCAAGCGACTATCCAGATCAAAACAACTAAAAACCTAACCGAACTTTTTAATGTAATTTTGGTAAAAAAATTAAAGGTAATCAAGAACATTTTATTTTAACTAATCTCAAACACTCAATGTAAACCATTTTTTCATGGAACTCTAACGTCCGGCTATATTAAAAGTATAGCTATCAGTGAAGTAAGAGGATTTGTCATAAAAAAATATTACAAATTTTACAAGATTTTAAATTTGTTTATTAAGACATGGTAACTAAATATAAAAGCAAACCAAACCTTTGATACACTAAGACAGTGGCATGCAGCATGAGTCACATCAGTACGTCTTGCTTAACATTAACCCTATAATAGCAATAAAAGTAAGGCTTTAGGTTTCAGCCAGCATTTGTGGCTAAGCATTTTTAACAAAAAACAAACTTTGCTGAAGATTGGATATTTTTTAGGTGTTATCCAAATTTATAAACCGGATCGTGATTTGTGAAGTCAATATCCACATTCAGTTTTAGCTTCCTCTTCTAACTTTCTCGTAGATGTGCAGCAAAGCATGCCAGTATTTACATTGTGTTCACATTTAAAGAACATGGTGAATTTAAAACCAGACAGGGCTAGAAGCGGCCTGATGCTACCACGGAATGATCCATTTTAACTTGAAACAAAGCTTTCAGTAACTTTTTGTTAAAGAAAATTTGAAATATTGATGTCCCTATTAGGTATTCATCAGGTTTTTCAACTGACCAATAATGGCTAGACCTTCGGTGGACCATTAAACAATTTATTTTATTCTTAAACAAAATTCTTTTCTGCGTCTTTTTTTTGTGCCACAGTAATAGTAAATAGAACCTTAAAAAAATTAGCACTTACTTTAATTTAGGCAATATCTAGTTTTACGACGCTTGGAATAAACAATAGACAAATTAGATTATTTTTATTATCCAAAAATATAATTCTACAGGTAGATAATTCAATTTTCTTCACAATAACTCAGTAATACCACACACGAATTAGGTACCAAAAGATAAATTGTTTATTAGGTAACTGTCATCGTGTGTACTCCAAATTAGCAATTTGCGCATACTTTCACTCAGCTGAGAAAATGTTTAATTTTGAGTATTTGTATTCGCCTTGTATTTGGGCAAAAATTTTCTCTACTTTTTATTACTCTACTATTTATTAATATCTTTATGCTCAGCATCATTACCCTTCAAAGCAGACATCCGGAGTGTGCTTTACTCATTTGATATACAACCTCCTGTTACTAAACGGTAAATTTATCCTCAACCTATCTAGGTAATCAAAATGAAACACGTTTGGGTTTTTACAAATATATTTTACATCACCTGTTAACTAAATATATAACGTCTCTTTATGATAGACACCTAGGTCTTATGAAAATTAATAAACAATTAACAAAACCTATTTAAAAGGTTTCGTAAATATGTAAAAAGTACCACTTTTACTGTTTTCAATTTTATCTCAATCGGATTTGCTGTAGAAACGCCGCATAAACATTTTAAGAGCAAGATTTTAAATTTACACGTGGTGACATCCTAAAAGACTCAACAACCACTACTGGTAATTATGGGCTTACCGAAATTGGTAACATAATAGAGAAAACGTAAACAATGTCATGCTTTTTGGCCTTAGTTGTATTTGAGTCACTACCTATAGTTTAGTGTTTTTAATTTACAAGACAACAAGATGCCTTCTTTTATGTCTCTTTGCACGTATACATTTTTAATTTCTATTTTTAAAATTAAATTTGCTTTTCCTCATATATAGCATAGTGAAAAATCCTCCGATGGTTTTCCTTATTTGATGTACTCTTCCCTGTCATTTTATAAACTTCCTTCACCGAAGGCTTTGCTAATATAGCAAAGTTTTACAAATCTCCTAGTAAACTAATTTCACTTTTATAAGATTGGCCCACACATGCTTTAGTTGCATGCCCATAACTAACTTCCTCAAAATGTTGAGCTACTGATTACCAAAAGCACATACCTTGGTAACATTCTTGACCTTGATATAGTACTCTTTAACTGATTTCTTCGATCACTAATATAATTCATAAAACAAAGTACTCCACAACACAATCGTCAATAAAAATTATAAATATAATATTTAATTTTAATGGTGTATATCCGCATTTGTGCATTTCCGCTTAACAATCATTGATAATGTGGTAGTAACTAGCATAGTACTGTACTCCATTCATAAACTAAAATTTGTAAACCGTAGTCAGATTTTATATTAGTAATTATATATAGTAATTAGCCTTATGCAACCAAGGTCTTTCCTTGAATAAAATGCTTTTTACGCATAAGTTCTTTATTGTGGTTAACGTAACCGGTGTTGTGAACAGAATTGCTAAACGTGTGTTTAACATAGCTCGGTGCATTTTAATACTTTATTGGCGATCCCGAAGACTTATCTAGAAGCCGCATGAAAGTTGTTCAACCAAAATAAAATCGTCAGAAAGACGAAAGATGTGTTTCATCGAATTTATTAAGTTACCTCAGACCAACTTAAAAGCAAACTATTCATTTGGTATATAAGATATTTTTGGCGGCCTAGGCTAATATTTGTTCACTCGCCTTCCCTCAAATTTTTGCAAAAAGAGAACGTAGAATAATTTGTTTACAAATGATAACAGTGGGATAAGGTGACCTTACGAAAGTAAGATATGCAAAACGATTCTGAAGATAGGCACGCTCAAAGCTCAGTCACCCTACATTTTATATCAGCTGTCTTTATATACTCTCTGTTCAAATGTTTAGATAGATTCTTGTGTGATGCATTTTTGTAGAATAATTGTATGAAGATAAAACTACTTAATAATATAAATTTCAATAAATCATTCGACTCATATTTAACGCACTGTGATTCGGTCATGTAAAATAAAATTTAATCACGTAGTATCATTTACAGCACTTGAAATACAACAATTTTAGTGACCCAACTGAAAACTATTGGGTGGATTAGCTAGTAAGAAAAATTTTAAAATCTGTAAGATCGATTGAAATTCAAATTTTGTGTGTGGAACGATCCCCAAAATAACTTCATGAGACATTTTTAAAAACTGTAAGTAGTTTTCTGACTCAGAATTGCATCCACTTAGAGTATTAATCGGTAGATAATAGGTGACTACTTGTTCTCTATATATTGAGGCTGATTAACTTTCATAATGTAACCATAAAAGAAGAATAAGACTTTTACAATGACAGACATCATCAGAATAAGTTCAGACGTGAATACAGCTCTAACCCAAATTTCCGCTGATGTAATAAATTTTACCAAAGTCAGAACTGTATCATTGCTCAATCAAAGAGTAAGAAATATAATAAATAATATTAAAATATGAAAAAGAAAATGTACACTTTACTTTTTAATTACAACTTTATGCTTAGAGTTTTAACCATACCAATAAGATTAGCTTCTGATAATTCATGTACATCTCTTAATAATTGCTTGTAACCAGAACCGAATTTATTTAAATTAATTCCAATAGTGCTCTTTAATTTTGAGATAAAAGGAGCTTTCTAGACAATTGTGGCTTAGGAGAAGAATCATAACTTCTTGCATTTTCTGTGGCACAAAGATAAGGTGTAAGCTACACGAGTAATTTTGTAGCCACAATAAAGTAGCCTTTTAGAAGTAATGCTATATCTGTACATAGTAGGTGTATAAATAAGTTCTCAGCTTTAGATTTCACAGGACGCAAATCACCGTTTACATGTAACGTATTAGTCCGCACTCTTGCGGTTTTAAAACAATGACATTTGGTCTTTCGAAACATCACGCGATTTGGCGTTTGATGCACATAACCTCAATAATCAGCTGTGTTCACGACGGCAATCACAAAAGAGCATATTCGATTTTCTATCCACTTCGCGTTTCATCTTAAGAAAAACACTGCTGAAGCCGCCGAAATGATTTGTGCTGCATATGGTGAGAATGCTGTAAGTCATGCAACGTGCAAAAAATGGTACCAAAGATTTCGCGAAGGAGAGTTTAGTCTTGAAGATCAACCACACGCTGGACGCCCTCAAACATTTGACACGGATAAGCTGCAGACATTGCTGGATCAAAACAATGCGCAAACTGAAAAAGAGCTTGCAGAACAGCTTGGCGTCACTCAGCCAGCAATTTCCATACGTTTGCATACAATGGGTAAGATACAAAAGGAAAGCAGATGGGTTCCGCATAAACTGCCCGAAGACAACAAAATCGACGGCGTGACACGCACTCCATTTGCTTTTCAAGGAACCGAAAAAGGATTTTCTGCATAAAATTATTACGGGCGATGAAAAATGGATCTTGTACGACAATCCCAAGCGCAAAAAATCATGGGTAGACCCTGGCAAACCTTCGACATCGAATCCAAAGCCCAATATCTACGCCAAAAAGAATTTGCTCTGTATCTGGTGGGATTGGAAAGGTGTGATGTACTATGAACTGTTGAAACCAGATGAAACAGTTACGACGGATCGCTACCAACAGCTACTCATCAATTTGAGTGACGCAATCGAAGAAAAGAGGCCATTTACTGGACAAGGAAATCGCAAAGTCATCCTGCTCTATGATAATGCCCGACCACATGTTGCGAAAGCGACGCAAGAACACATCTTTGCGTTAGGCTGGGAACTTCTCCCACATGCAGCGTATAGCCCAGACATGGCCCCTTTCGATTATCATTTATTCCGGTCGTTACAGCATCACTTGGCTGATACGCAGTTCAAGACAGAAGAAGTCCGAAAATGCATCGATAACTTTATCGTCTCGAAGCCGGTGAGTTTCTATCACCAGGGAATTCGCAAGCTACTCGAAAGATGGCAAAAGGTCATCGATGCCAACGGAGAATACTTTGATACTTAAGCTTTTTATTTCCTTATCCTATAATAAGGAAAGTAATGTAATCGGCGGAAATTTGACCTACCCAGTTCTTCACATTTATTGACGAAATATAGCCTCAGGACACCAAAAAACTTGGTTTGAACCATTGGTTCTATCTGTCTGTCTGTCGGTCTGTCAGTAAACAGGATATCTCGAGAATCGGAGCTAGATACTTGAAATTTGGTATGCAAGTTACTTGTAGGTAGGGGACGCAGTGCGAAACTTTTGGTATAAATCGGCCGAGTCGTTTGGTCGCAAGGTCGCAAAAGCAGTCGCAAAGCGGTCGAGAATCTAAACGGTTGAAGATACAAAAAATTCATGAGAATAAAAATGATTTGTTATCACGAGATATACATGAATTTAAAATAAAGTCTATGGAAATCCCTTATTACCCCGCACCGCCAATTACGCAATAATCCTACAAACTTTCCCCAACTCAACGCTTCTCCCGACAAACAAACTTTCACTTTCAGCCCTAGCAGGTCACACAAAGGTCAGTCTTACTCAAAGACTCGTAGCTCTCCTTGTGGAGTAGGCAGATTAAGATCCCCAGTAAAGAGCGAAACTCTTGAAAATGGCATCAAAGCCGATGCCGAAAAGTTGAGAATTTTCTTTAAATAGACTTGGATCCTCCCGTGAACTAAAATTTGTTTAAAAATTGTTAAACCGCGGAAACCTATCCGAACATATACATATATATGCCTGTGCGTGTGCGTGTGTGTGTGCGCGCTTTTGCTTGGCGGGTTCAATCCAGGGGTAGGTTCTTCCTTGACCCGATGTACTAGAGCACCACGGACGGGTGCGGAACGCACAAAAGGCAACCGACAGCGCACAAGCAAAGCGCGCTATCGGATAATACAGCACCTGGTCAGTCTCGGCTGGCGGTTAGCTACGTTCCGTCTCTCACGGGGGTTCGAATGGGAATACCGGGCGGCGGTAAAAATACCGTTTAGTTGTGACTAGGGAGGCAAGCGGACAAATCAAGGTTACGGGTATTATGGGATTAGGGACAAGGGTGGTTTAGATATGTGCATCAAACAATATATGTATTGTAACTTTTCTGCTTTTGGTAGTGGTAAATAGAAAGTACTAATTTACTTAAAACTACTTATCTATTGTACTTACAATTATACAAATTTATGGCACTATTTATGTATATGCTCACTATATACAAATAACTGCACATTACTTATTTAAATACAGCTCCCGCCTGTATTCGCCCGCTTGCTCTACTTAAAACCGAAATCGGCGTCTGAATTCATAATCTGCCACATCGGCCGCCGCGCGCTATTTATTTTTATTTCTTGGATGTACACGAATAGCTGAGAAAACTTCGAAAATGTCGAGGAAGGTTTGCGAACCCGGGCGCACCAGCTTTATTTCTAGAAGTGCCGGAGGTATTAAGTGTGACGCAAAACAGATAACAATCACCCGCGCTATGGGGGGCTCATTATTTTCCGGCGTCATAAAGACATTTGCAATATTGATTTTTGTTGCATTGAGACATCAGGTAGAAATAACAGTACATGGTCTTTTGCGGAATCACCGGGTTCTGCGAGTGGAAGCTGCGAACTAGGACGTCGATACCAGAACCTCGGAACAACTCTTCTATCATATTCCTAAATATTCCTCAGTTGGGGACGTTTAATCCACACGCAAGCTTCGGTATTGCCAAGTCCCAAATATTTTCATCCAACAGATAACTGCGTAGCTTCGTCAGTGTTTTCCACAATTTGAGATAAGTCGGTTTGTCCTCTGAAGATTGTTTGGTCACTAGGTAGGAGATATTCCTGCCGCTACAATGCATGCGCAGCGCCTTTCCTACTTCTGGTTGTTGTTTCTTCAATTCTTCCACCGAACCAAATTTCGCTCAAAATACACTGTTGATCGCTCTGCACATCTTCAAATCACGCGCCACACAATGCGCCAGTGTATATTTCGCCGGTACATGGAATATATCTTGTTGTAGTTCTCTGGTAATACCATAACGTACGCGCCAAGTTCCACTCAATGAACTTATAAAGTCTTCGGACCCCGCCTCACACTTTAAAAACATCAGATTCTTTGACCGCAGCGTTCCATCTCTGACAACAAGACACAGTCGATTAAAATAAACGATCCTAGGCTTGCCAGTGGGTAACTTTCGGATTTGATATACAACATCGTTTATCTTTTTTAGCACCTCGTATGGGCATTCGTAGGAATGTTGAAGTTTTGGAGACAACCCGCGTCGCCGCTTTGGGTTACATAACCATACTCATTCGCCTCCTTTACAATTCTCTCTCGATGCGTTGACGTCATAGCGATTCTTCATCCGGCCACTGGCATTTTTATCATTTTTTACAGGTCAGTGACGTATTCTTTTCCGACTATGGTTTTTTCAGGTTTATTTTCAAAGAGTAAGCCACAGGGTAACTTCAGTTCGTGACCAAACAAAACATTGGATAGTATTTGATCAGTTAACTCATGGACAGACGAACGGTATTCCAACAGGAACAGATGGAGATATTGGCTATATTGAGGTATATATATATATATATATATATATATATATATATATATATATATATATATATATATACAACTGCAGCTTCAGTTCGGAGATTCGTATCAATGTCGTTTATTACGCTGGTTGAGCTTATTTAATTTCGTGTTTTGTAAGTTTAATTTCTCTATTAATTAGTTGCGGGTTTACCCGTCAGCAAGAATTTGGGTTATATATGCACTTGTAGTAGTTCTATTCTTCTTTTATCGTCATCAGCCTCATTATGTAGAGAACAATTAGTCACCTAATACATAAAATTAATTTCGATCGATTAATACCTTAAGCGGGTACTACTCTGAGTAGCATTTGAGTCAGAAAACCATTTTTAGTCTTTACAAATTTCACACGCGGTTTATTTACTTCCACTCGCAAAATTAGAATTTAAAGATTGATTTAATAGATTTTGAAATTTTTCTTACTAGATAATCCACCCAATAATCCTTAGCTGGGGCACTAAAATTGTTGTATTTCAAGCTTTTAGAATGATACTACGTGATTAAATTTTGTTTTATCTAATCAAATCAGAGCGGATGAATTTGAGAAGAATGGTTTTCTTTAAGCAACTGAATTTTATATTGTTAGGCAGTTCTATCTTCACACAATTATTCTACAAAAAATGCATCACACGAGTATTCTACATACTAAATGAGCGGTTCATTTTTAAGTTGACCTGAGGTAACCTAATGAACCCGATGAAGCACAACAGTAAATGAAGTTCTTTCTAACGACAGAAATTCTTTCGACTTTATTTTGGTTGCGAGGCTTTTAAATAAGTTTTCGGGATTGCCAATAAAGTATTAAAATGCACCGAGGTATGTTAAGCACAAGTTTAGCAATTCTGTTCACGTTCTGGTTACGTTAACCACAATAAAGAATTCATTTGTAAAAAGCATTTTATTCAAGGAAATACCCGGTTACATAAGCCTTTATTAGTATAATTACTAATATAAAATCTAATCACGGTTTATAATTTTATGTTTATATCAAAAGTTTTGTTTACAAGTATACTTGGAGTACAATAACATGCTAGTTACTACCGCATTATCAATGATTGTTAAACGAAAATATATAAATAAGGATATACCTAAGTACAGTTACGTATAATAATAATAATTTTTATTGATGATTGTGTTGTGAAGCCGTTTCATAGTGATTTAAAATTAAAAATTAAATTGAGTAATTCTAACAGTTTAATTGAATGAAAAAGAAGTTTGAATATTAAATCAGGAAATTTAGGTCTGGTTTTATGTTAGTCATCGATTTTTAAATAAATTGCGTATGGTACTCACGCAAGGACAAAATAATGTTATATTTATTTATTAATACATTCGCACGTCACAAATTTATTTTATAAAATGGATCTTTAAGTTTAAAATAAATAGTATGTGAATATGTGCTTCAAATTAATTAATCACATCGCACTATTGAATCTTATTTAAAATTACATACATACATTTCAAAATTTGAAGAAAATCTTATAAATACTAGAGAATTCCAGAAAAACAATTTTATGGAATGTACCTTGTAGTTTTATTTACTTAGAAGGTTCAAGAAAGATTAGCACTCTTATTAATTTTATTATTAGGAAGAGGTAAGTACATATATCGTTAAAGATATTTGCCTTTAATATCTACGTACTTATGATTTCGTTCTAGCAATATACGTAAAGCTGCTTTGTACGGCATAATTTATGGATAGCTCGTTGTATTTGTTTGCTGTGATAAGACACCAAAAGAAAAGAACGTATATGAATTCGTGCTATGCAGCTGTAGAAACTGTTGGCGTAATTATACACTGAGTTGGGGGAAGTTTGTTGTAACGGGTTACGTAAGTGATGATGTGCGGTAACTAAGTGTTTTCAAATAGCAAGTAAAGGTTGACCAACGTCTCGAGTATCGAGGCAATGAGTATGTTTCTATTTCAATAACCTCATAAATAATTCTGCTGGTAGGATGGAAGATGAGAGCGAGTGTTTTGGAAATGGAAAAACTAATTATATGTCCAGTTTTTTTGTGTTTGGCTAAAGCAGATGAAATATCACCCTTAGGTACAGCTAAAAATGTTTGTATATACGACTAGATATTTATCTGCTTCTTTGGCCTATGTAGGTTCGGTCACAGTTACCACAAGGTATATGAAGACAATTTAAGATTCGTTAGCTGAGTTGTTGAAATCAACTATTTTATTGCTGGTTGTTAAGACAGTTGTATATATTATTTATTCGATAAGCAGTCTATTCTGTCAGTAATGTCATTGATGTAAGGTATACTTTTAGTATATACAATTTAGTTTGGTTGAGAAGGTCGTGGGGTTTGAAAGTGGTATTTTTGTTAATATTGTTAATTATATGGGTTAGATTTTTTAAGAATTTTCGTTTTGCATTAAGTTTTGATAACCCTATTTATTTCAGTTTGTTGATTCTTACTGTCGGAAAATTTGAGAATCCAGTAATTAGGGATTTTGCAACTGAGTGGATTTGATCAGGGTGATGGTGGGATTTTGCGTTTAGATAACGATTAGTATGGGCAGGTTTTCTGTGGATTTTTTTGTTATTGAGTACCCATAAAAAGAGAATTATTGTTTGACTTCCAACGTAAATTTAATATTGATATAGTTTATTTAGGTGAAAGAGTCTAACGAATGAACGTCAACCCGGTCACTTACGAGATCACGCACAGACCAACATATTCAAGGGTGAATTCTTTAACCTAGCGCCGTCGGTTCATCAATGAAGACATAATTTCAACTAAAATGACGATGTCAGATGTAAAACGTTTTTGTTCGTTTATATTAACAATAGAAGTGAGTTGCAATTTTACGTTCGAAGCTAACGTCGAACTCGGTCCGCTCCGCCAAAAAGTGTAAAATGTGGTCGCTCATCGGGCGCAATAAATACGAGGCCGCTAGCCTTCGCATCTACATAATATAAAAGGACATTTATATAATTCCAGTGCAATTTATATTAATGGGTCAAGTGCACCGATTAACGTCTTGAATTACTGGAGCTAAAGTTATTCCGATTTTTAATGGAGTAATATGTAAGATTGAAAAGATTGTAAAACGACAAGACAATAACACAGACATAAAACTCTTAAAAATTCGAAAATACAAGATAAAACACAACAAATAATAAATCAACAAATTAAAAATACAGATATTCAAGCAGAAAGCAGTGCAGATGAAATATGGAAACAAATTCAAGAAGTGCTGAAACGCAACTAAAGAAAAAGCGGACAAAGAAAAAACCTTGGATGACTGAAGAGATATTAGATCTTATGGACGAAAGACGAATAAACAAGAAAAATACCAACAAATATAAAGAACTGCATAAAGTAATACAAAGAAAAATAAAGATAGCAAAAGAAGCACATCTTGAAGAACAATGTGAAGAAATAGAACAGCTAAATAAAACATGACAATTTTCACATGCACAAGAAAATAAGAGAAGTAACAGGTCACAAAATGAACAAACAGGGCAACAATGTCTTAAAAGATCAAAATGGACAGGTACTGGTAGAATTAAAGATAAACTGCATAGATGGACGACCTACATTGAGGAACTATTCAATGATGAAAGAGCAGATAAAACTGAACTGACAGTAAATGAGGAAAACATAAAAATATTGAAATCGGAATTAATACATGCTCTTAATAACATGAAATCTGGAAAAACTACCGGTCCAGATCAAATACCTATTGAACTCTTCAAACTTTTCAATAACGACGTAATTGATATCATACTCAATCTCTTTAACAAAATCTATGAAACAGGTATAATTCCTGAGCAATGGCTAACATCCATATTCGTATTAATACCGAAGAAAACTAGTGCAAAAGAGTGTACTGATTATAGAACCATTGCACTTATGAACCATGTTCTGAAATTATTCTTAAAGATAATCCACCAAAGAATATATGCAAAATTAGAGGACGATATAAGTGATGCACAATTTGGTTGTAGAGCAGGCCTCGGAACACGAGAAGCCCTTTTCGCAGTTAATGTCCTCAGTCAACGATGCCTAGACATAAACCAAGACATGTATGTCTGTTTCATTGATTTTGAAAAGGCATTTGACAAGGTTAGACACGATAAACTCCTGGAAATACTCTTAAATAAAAAAAATGGACATGAGGGACATAAGAATTATTAACAACTTATACTGGGGACAGAGAGCCAATATAAGGGTAGAAAATGCGCTAACTGAAGACATTATGATACGTCGAGGAGTGAGACAGGGCTGTATCCTGTCCCCACTGCTCTTTAACATATATAGTGAAGCTATATTTAACGAAGCCCTTGAAGATGAGGAAAAAGGTATGATAGTAAATGGCGAGGTAATCAATAATATTAGATATGTAGACGACACGATACTACTGGCAAGTAATTTAAATGATCTACAATATCTGTTAGAAAAGGTAAATAACAGCTGTAATGAATATGGATTAAGAATAAATCTTAACAAAACTAAATGGATGCAAATCACAAAATCCCCACCAAACCAAATGAATTTAAACATTACAAATACGGCAATAGAAAGAGTACAGGCATATAGATATCTGGGAGCCTGGATAGATCAAACAGGGGATCAGACACCAGAAATCAGAACAAGAATTGAAATTGCCAGAGCATCGTTTGTATCACTAAAGAAATTACTATGCAGCCGAAATATAAGCATAGAGCTCAGGATGCGGATGCTCCGCTGTTATGTGTTCCCTGTATTGTTGTACGGAGTAGAGGCGTGGACAGTAAAAAAGAAACACTTAGACAAACTACAAGCTTTCGAAATGTGGTGCTACCGAAGAATGTGGCGCATATCTTGGACTGATAGGATCACCAACAGAGAAGTCCTTGGAAAAATGAATAAAGAATGTGAAGTAATAAATTCAATAAAAAGGAGAAAAAAAAAAAAAAAAAAAAAAAAAAAAAAAAAAAAAAAAAAAAAAAAAAAAAAAAAAAAAAAAAAAAAAAAAAAAAAAAAAAAAAAAAAAAAAAAAAAAAAAAAAAAAAAAAAAAAAAAAAAAAAAAAAAAAAAAAAAAAAAAAAAAAAAAAAAAAAAAAAAAAAAAAAAAAAAAAAAAAAAAAAAAAAAAAAAAAAAAAAAAAAAAAAAAAAAAAAAAAAAAAAGTTTAGCATTCTTTAGTTTGGTTAGTAAACTAAAGAATTCTTTAAAAAGCTTTTATTCAGGAAATACCGGTTCTAAGCCATTAGTAAATTCTTTTAAAATCAATTTATGGTTTTTTTTTGTTTTTAAAAGGAAACAGAAAAGGAAGTAAAACTGCTAGTGCACGAGAAACTGTTGGCGTAATTATACACAGGGTAGGGGGAAGTTTGTTGTAACGGGTTACGTAAGTGATGATGTGCGATAACTAAGTGTTTTCAAATAGCAAGTAAAGGTTGACGATCATCTCGAGTATCGAGGCAATAAGTGTGTTTCTATTTCTATAGCCTCATAGATAATTCTGCTGGTAGGATGGAAGATAAGAGCGAGTATTTTGGAAATGGAAAAATTAAATACATGTACATTTTTTTTGTGTTTGGCTAAAGCAGATGAAAAAATATCACCCTTACGTACAGCTTGTATATACGACTAGACATTTATCTGTTTCTTTGGCCTATGTAGGTTCTGTCACAGTTATCACAAGGTATATGAAGACAATTTGAGATTCGTGAAGGTAATGGTCCTTAGCTGAGTTGTTGAAATCAACTATTTTATTGTTGGTTGTTAAGACAGTTGTATATCTTATTTATTCGATAAGCAGTCTATTCTATCAGTAATGTCTTTGATGTAAGGTAAATACAATTTAGTTTGGTTGAGAAGGTCGTGGGTTTTGAAAGTGGTATTTTTGTTAATATTGTTAATGATGTGGGTTAGATTTTTTTAGGAATTTTCGTTTTGCATTAAAGTTTTGATAACGCTATTTATTTCAGTTTGTTGATTCTTACTGTCGAAAAATTTGAGAGATCCAGTAATTAGGGATTTTGCAACTGAGTGGATTTGATCAGGGTGATGGTGGGATTTTGCGTTTAGATAACGATTAGTATGGGCAGGTTTTCTGTAGACAGTATGATTTTTTGTTATGTGAGTACCCATAAAGGAAGAGAATTATTATGTTTGACTTCCAACGTAAATTTAATATTGATATAGTTTATTTAGGTGAAAAAGAAACGAGTCTAACGAATGAACGTCAACCCGGTCACTTACCGAGATCACGCACAGACCAACATATTCAAGGAGTGAATTCTTTAACCTAGCGCCGTCGGTTCATCAATGAAGACATAATTTCAGCTAAAATGACGATGTCAGATGTAAAACGTTTTTGTTCGTTTATATTAACGATAGAAGTGAGTTGCAATTTTACGTTCGAAGCGTAACGTCGAACTCGGTCCGCTCCGCGCAAGAAAGTGTAAAATGTGGTCGCTCATCGGGCGCAATAAATACGAGGCCGCTAGCCTTCGCATCTACATAATATAAAAGGACATTTATATAATTCCAGTGCAATTTATATTAATGGGTCAAGTGCACCGATTAACGTACTTGAATTACTGGAGCTAAAGTTATTCCGATTTTCAACTAATGGAGTAATATGTATCTAATTAATACTGGCAATTTAAACGCCACTTACGGGTATGTAACTAATTTAAGTTATAACCAGCCCCAACTGCAACAATCCCACCAACAGTTACCTTTTAGCGGCCAGCAAAATTTTCAGATACAATTTAACCCTACTTATTATTCGTATAATCAACCATTTCCTCCCCAACAACCTCCAACCTCAGCTTTTTATATAAACACAGCAGCTCAATCTGCTGACTCATCAATAATACAAACTAACGTCAGTGATAACATGGAAGAAGATAGAAAACGATTCTCACTCCTGGCAAGTGATCAAAAAAGAAAACAGTCGAACAAACCAGCTAAACATGTTAATTCGATGCGGCCGCAAACCATAACTCAAAATCGATTCCAGCCATTAACTGACTATAATATAGAACCACCCAACCCACAAAGTTCTCAGAGTAACGAAAATACAGCAAAAGTTACTAAGCCTCCTCCTGCTAATAAAACTATCTACAATCGTCTAGCACGTAAACTTTATAATCTGTTAAAGATACAAAATAATAATTTTACTGAGTATTTAACAAAGCTGAAACAAAAGGACCATTCAATCTGAAACCACGAAGAGCTTTAAAAGGCCTCAAGTACCCAACAGACCTGTCAGCAGAGCAGATGGATCATGGGCAATATTTAACCTAGATAAAACAGCCACTTTTTCAGAACATTTATCAGAACTTTTCACTCCCTTTGAAGCAACGACAGAACATGGAGACAACAAAATAGAAGCATTTCTAGACAAACCGTGTCAAATGTCACTTCCAACAAAATCGTTTTCTCCCGCCAAAGTTATATTTGAAATTCAAAAGCTGAACCAGTTGAAGACGCCAGATCATGATTTAATAACTGGAAAAATACTAAAAATGTTGCCCAAAAAACTATGCTACTACTAACCACAATTTTTAATAGGATGCTAAGTTTCTCTTATTACCCGATCACTTGGAAGTTTGCACATATATTAATGATACCCAAACCTGGCAAGGAATCAAAAAATGTGACTTCGTATCTTCGGATTTAGAGATGATCACTCAATCACACATCAAACGCACAGAATAGTAAATGAAATCGTCTTCCCTAGAAGAAAAGAAGTATTGTGCCGCTGTGTTCCTGGACATGCCCCAGGCGTTTGACAAGGTTTGATACACAGGACTGCTATTTAAACTAAAAGAGTTATATTACGGAACTACTTTTATTTGCTCATTAACCCCTACTTAACATACCGTTATTATTCCGTCAGTTGTGATAACAAGTTATGCTCATATCAACCCATCAAATCCGATGTTCCGCAGGGTAGCGTCCTGGACCCTCTCCTCTACCTTGTCTATACTGCTGACCTGCCAGAAATTGACAACACTGTGACTGCTACCTTCGCTGACAACAAGGCAATACTTTCTACTCATGAAAATGCGGATACTGTAACTTCCAACTTACTATGAAAACCAGTATTTTCCCGCCTGTTAACATTAACAATACTCCAGTACCGGTAAGAACCGATGTGAAATATTTGAGACTGCATCTTGATCAGCGGCTCACGTGGAACAAACACATACAAACAAACAGTTAGACTTGAAATACCATGAAATGTACTGGTTCCTCGGTAGAAAGTCAAAGATATCGATCCGAAACAAACTGTTGCTCTACAAAACGATGCTAAAACCAATTTTGACATTTGGTATACAGCTTTGAAAAGTGCCAAACCGACCAGAATAAAAACACTGCAACATTTTCAATCAAAAACACTCCGCGCAATTGTTGACGCGTCCTGGTTTGTAACCAATCAAACAATCAATAAAGACCTAGATTTCCCATGATGCGGCCGATAAAATTAAAAGATGAACTATTACTAAAAGTTAGATGGACACAGCAATTCATGAATTCACCAGCTTTCCACGTATCATCCACCAGTACGACGACTGAAGAAGATGGTCTGAAGATCTCATCAATCTGCCGTAAATGGATCTCATTGGGGGTATCATCAATGAATGATTTCTTCTATCACTACCTCCCCTATCATTACATTTACTGAATACTTTTGTTATGTAGATTGTAAATAACGTTATTGTCAATAAAAAATGATGTTCAGGAAGCGGTACAAACGTAGAAACCTAAAAGATTTTTTTCGAAAGAATAAAGAAGCTTGTTAAACGATATCAGTATGTAGGGAGACTATATTGAAAAGTAAAATGTAAATTTATTCTCCATCAGTTAAAACAAAATTGTTATGTGCATATTGTCTTTCCTTTCTAATTGGACTAGGTATCTGTTGATTGTTTTACGTCAGCAGGAATTTGGGTTATACCTACATACTTCTAAACTTTTTAGTGATAGCTGTTGTTATAAAAATAATATTCTTCTTTTATCGTTATATCTATTCCATAAATTTATATTTTTTGGTCACTACTAATAATACTAAAAAATCTGGTGTGAACATCACACGACTTTCCTTATCATATTATTATATATATTATACCGGGTCCAACGTCTCGGTCCTGCTGCTCTCGTCTAAAATTTGTTAATTTAAAAGGACGAGGCGCAGTCCAACACTAAAGCTGATTAAAATAAACAGTACAAGACAATAATTGACTCGTACTTAAAATTTTGCTACGTCACTGAAGGTAACCGTGCAAGCTAGGCCGCACGGCCTTCCATATCTGTGCTCTCTCGGCAGCGCTCCCCTCGTCCTCCCGCAGTCGGCCAAATTTCCGTGGGAGCAATTCTGAGTACCACTCGAGCCATTAAACCCAGCTCTGTCTTCCAAAGTTCTACATGAGGTTATCCTAGAATTTATCTACACACATCAAATTATAATTTGAAAATCGATTTGATAGGTCCTTAAAATTTCCTCACATGGTAGTCCATCTAATGTTCCTTAGCTGGAACACTAAAGTTATTGCATTTCAAACTCTGCAAATGATACAACACTATTGAATTCTATTTTACTTGTCCGAAGCATAGAAGGGATCAATTTGTGCAGAATGATTTTTCTTAAACAATTTAAATTTATACTATAGTCTATATTCACATGATTATTCTACAAAAAATGTAGCATACGAGAATATGCTTTTCTTGTACTAAATATAATGAACAGTTTAAGATGACCTTGACTAATCTAGTAAACTCTATGAAGCACAACAGAACATTTCGTTTAGGTGGTGTTCTTTCTGGTTGCTGGAATTCTTTCGTTGTTTTTTTTTAGTTTTTTAGATATGTTAAACACAGATTTTGTTATTCTGTTCACAACGCCAGTTATGTCAACCACAAAAGAATCCCTTCTTAACAAACATTTTATTCAAGGGAAGACCTAGTTACATAAGACTTTATTAGTATAGTTGCTAATCTAAAATTTAACCATGGTCTTACAATTCCAATTTATATGAAAGTTGTTGTTTACAGGTATCTAAGGAGTACAAGAATATGCTAGTTACTACTGCATTACCATTTATTGTTAAACTGAAGTACATAAGTGCAGATATACACAATTAAAATTAAATATTATAATAACAATTTTTATTGGCGATTGTGTTGTAGGGATATCTCAAAATCGCTTTGCTTAAAAAAAGTTAAATTGAGCAATTTTAACAGTTTGATTAAATGGAAGGAAAGTTTAACTGTTAAAAAACAGAATAAGAAAGATTTATATTTAATTTTGCACCTACTACACATGCAAGAAAAAAATAATATTTATAATAATAATGTTTATAAAACGGATCTTTTACTTTAAAATAAATGATATATGAATATGTTCTTCAAATCTTACGTAAAATTAGGTAAATGATCTTAGCCGTTTTGAGTAAAATTTAAAAGTTCTGCAGAGATGTACAAAAAAAATATTTATAATGTCACATATAGCTAAAAATTTAGTAATGATAACGGCCAAGAGGATGCAAAGATTTTCTTTATTTCCCTAATGCAAGTTACATCTATTGATGAAACTATAAAAACAGTAGTTTTAGTAGAAAAGAAACTGTTCTCCATTTTTCGAGTTTATAAGTTTTTTTTATATCAAAATGCAAAAACTACTCTTAATAAAATATAACAAAGAAAAAAGAGATAGTAGACTTCTCAATTTCGCAATAGCCGCTGTAAAAAGCATTATGGTATTGTATATACTTGCTCTAATACTGATAGATAGTAAAAATTGTAACAATTTAAAAAACTTTATCTGCTTTACATTGATGCTGTTAATTTCACCAGTAAGTAACTTCCAAATCAGATCTACCTTCTTTTCTTACGTGACATTTTGTTTTTTAAAACCGTTAACAGTTTTTTTATGTATAGTTGACTTAACTGCATTAGTAAATATAAAAAGTGAGTCTGTAGGGAAATACTTTTAAACTCCGAGTAATATTAGTTTTTATTATTAAATAATGTTACAGAATCAATAATCACAAGATTGAAGTAATCTTCTAATAGATGTACCAATTTTTATATATAATTTTAATAAATTGTCTTGAAGTCGTTCAAATGCTAACTAAATGTACAACATTATTTTGGAATATTTCCATAATAGTTACGCTTTCTAGAATTTTCTGTAATTTTCTTTTACTTCGTGGTAATAATCATCGTAAGCTTACAAGTTGGAAGATCATTTTCTAATAAAATTTTGTTTCTAAAATCTTCTAAACGAATTGAGGATGGCCTTTTTACTTTATCCTGTAAAATTTGCAAAAACCAAGATACTTCTGCCAACATTTATCAATTTTAAGGGTCAAAGATCTTTTAAGGTGAAACATTCTTTACCAACCATGTTGAGAAAAGTTAAGCTGTAAGTAACTTTGGATCGTCGCGTTTTATTTTTTCTAATAACTATACGTTTAAATCCCGTTTTACTAAATGGATGATTTTATGCCTTATGATTTGCCTACAAATAAATTTATTTTATTACTTAATTTTGTGTTTACACATTTTTTTAGAACAATATCAAAAAAACAAGGCATGCTTTTCCTGTAATGAACAAACAGTTTAATTTCAAACTCACGTAGTATGACTTAATAAATTCTATTAAACACAGTATATCCTTTCGATAACGTAACATATATCTATTTGGTTATTAAACTAATCTCTCTGTTTTTGTCACACATCCCATTTTCTGCTCAGTTTGCTCTTTTGCTATAGATACTTTTTAATTTGTATTTCTATTTTTTATATTTTTAACACACCATTCTTCTTGTTCTGTTACAAAAAGACATTTATTCTGGATTACCTTTGTAATCCTAGTTCCATTGGGTAATCTTCAATATAAAACAAGTTTTCTTGACGATTACATTTAAGAGGGGGATTATAAATTTTAAAAATTTTCTGAGTAACATTACAGTTTACGCCGTTCACTAATAATGTATAGTAATAATAACTAATCCTTGGTATAATATGCAGCCATTTCCTTTTAATAGTATTACGATTATCTGTAGTCAATGAAATAAGACAAAATAAAGGTGGCGGTAAAGACCTTTACACAATGGGTTTTCCATATTCTAGCCCTTCAAGAAAAAGCATATAAAATTATGCCATCAGTTGTTACGGCTGTAGAGTGTGGATCCGAAGATGTTTACTAATTATCTGATCACAGTAGACAAATTCAATGCGTTTCATCAGCTCTTCACAAGCAGTGATACACTTTACCTAAAGAAGGATTCGTAGCAACTTTAGGGACACTTTCAAAGCAATGACAGTGTAATGCATAATCATTGAAGGAAAATACCTTTAATGAAATGTAGGTATACTCACTTCTTCCTAATAAAAGGGTAGTGGGAGAAAAAACACTTATAGTGCCAATTATTCATAAACGCACCAAGCTGTTCTGTATTTATGTTTAACAATTATTGATAATTCATATTATTGTGCTCTATATATACTGGCAAACAACTCCTACATAAAACAAAATTTTAAAACCATAGTCAGGTTTTATACTAGTAATCATGCTAATAAAGTTTTATATAATTAGGGTCTTTTCTTAAGTACAATTAATTTTACAAAGGAAATTTTGATTGTGGTTAACGTAACTAGCGCTGTAAACAAAATTGCTAAACGTATGCTTAACATATCTCGGTGCATTTTAATACTTTATTAGCGATCTAGATCACGTATCCAGAACACCCGTGAAAATCCACTGAAACCATTAAAAAAACTTCAGGTTACTTCAAAACTTAACTGTTTATTTAGTACAAGAGAGGTATAACAACTATAACTATTTTAGTGCTGTAGCTGAGGGCTATTAGATAGATTATCATGTAAGACAGGATCTATCAAATTGATCTACAAATTCCAATTTGGTGTGTGGGTATCTCAGAACAATTTTCTGTGAAACTTTTAGACTATAAGTAATTGACTGACTCGAGTGATATTTAGAATTATAACTACTTAAGCCATTAGTCGATCAAAATTAAATTTATGAATTAGATGAGTAATTTCTTTCTGTGTGATGAGCTTTAAGAATAATTCGAAAAAGAATAACAAAACTCCACCAAGGATAAACTATTGCCGAAATAAGTTAAAAAATATATGTGGTTCCTAATTATGTAACAACCCCAACTTATTAATAGAGAAGTTGTATTTGCAACAGATAAAATTAAATGAGCTGAATGAATGTGAACACTACTCGACAAAACAACAGCGATGTCAATATATAGACTGAAGCCAAAGTTATAAATCGGTTTCAAACATAAACTCTGGAAATCAAAGTTAAGTTAAACGAAGTACTGTAATAAGAATACTGGTAGCTCCTACATATGGACATTAAATGTTGTGCAGTCACACCAAAGAAAACTAAGCAAGAAAGTTTAAATTAGTTAAAAGAAATAGAAACAGTAGCTAAACTAGTAACAGTAAAGACAGGGGTGTGTATTTTCTCTGATAAATTTCGCTTAAGTTAAAACTGCGTCGCCGCTTACAAGTACACATTAGGGGAATAAGAAGATTGATAAAAGAAAAGTCTGTTTCAAATGTTTAATGTTAATTAAAAAGGTGAAAGATATTGTAAAATACAAAATGCAAAAATTAACGCTACACTATTGAGTGTAGGTATTTAAAACCATGCATTTTAAAAAAAGCTCAAGCCATCACTATAAATGTAATGTAATGCGCTGACAAAGTTTTATGAAGCATTGCCAATATAAAGATTAAGAGTAGAAAGAAAATTGTAAAATAAGTACTGTAGTGGACAGCTTCTCTCAAAGAAATTTAATTCTGGGATAGACAATAACGATAGATCAAGATAAAGCTAAATATATTGTATATAATGTACAGAAACTCGACCAATAGAAAAGAATAAATACGAAGTCTTAATTCAAGGATCACTAGACAAACATTCACAGTTCATAAAAAAGGGAAGACTTCGGTGTTACCCCAAAAGTTTCAAAAGAATTATGTTTTGATCAATTATAGAAAAAGGGCAAAATTATGAGGAGGCTATGATGCTGATGAGAACTAATTAATAATTCGAATGCTTACAGGTCGCATAAGGTTATTAAAGAAGAGGTAATTATAATTTATGTAAACCGTATGTAGTCAACTTCCACATAGAAAAGGTTAATAAAATTTGTAAAAATTGGAAACTTAAGAAATGGAAAATTTCAAAGAGGTAAAACAGAATAAGAAAATGGGTGAAAACGTAAAGCAACACTCTTTAACAAACTTCTTTGTATTGAAGAGCATTCACCACTTTCTATAAATGATGGCATTATTATAAAACTTACTATGAGATCAAAGAGTAGTAGTAGCATGAAATAATGTCAAAATTTAAACGAGAAATGAAAAAATATACACGACCATCCTGTCAGTAGGATTTAAAAATTGATCATACGAGTAAGACCAGTTTTTAACTTGTAATTCAAACGTAAAAATACGTATCTTAATATACCTATACATAAAATCCAATTTAGTTGAATTAATCTCTGTTTGATAATTAAGCGCAGTTAAGTGACTCGATAAGCAAAACAGGAAATAAAACAAAGCGGAACTGTGTAAACTATAGATTGGGCAAAACTAAAACTAACCACAAAGTAACAATTAAGCAAACAACGAAACTGAGAAAAAACAAACAATACAATTGTACTTGAATAACTGCAAATATGGTGGGCGGCAGGTCAGTTGTGCGCTCTCCCGACGCAAGTAATGGTCTCTGGTAACATGGACGGCAGATTTCGGCGTGATCTTCGTTGGCGGCTTCAATCCTGTGGCACCACGGACGGGGCGGAATGTACAATAGGCAACGACAGCGTGCCAGCACAGCGCAATAGAGCACCTGGGCCGGCTGGCCGGCGGCTTCAATATAGCACCTGGGTCGGCTGGCTCTGCTCCGTCGCTCACGAGGGCCGTTTTGTTGCGACGAGGGTAGGTTGGCGGACAGTAAAGGTTACCGTAGAAATGGGACACGGGTTTAGAGATGAGCTCCGAACATACCGCCCACCAAAATTATCAGTGAGGTAATTTTCTTAAAGCAACAGAAAGTTAAATAAACTAAAATAACTGAGGGAATTATATCTAAGACTTAATCAAAATTGCTGCGGCGCCGGTAAGGGACACAGTTTAACTAGGGGTCGCTTGACACACCCATTGGTCGTGCGCACGGTGGCAACACCAGCAATGACGTTCCGACCAGGATGTAATAAAGGTTTCGCTTGTGAAACGCGGATTGCTGGCAAATTTACCATTGGAGGTTGTACCGGATGGGGATTAACTTTAAAGCAACGAATGCATTTTTGCCAAATAACTTCGAACAACCTGACGTATTGAGGGTACCCTTTCCACCAACGAGGAATTGAAATATTGCTTAAAAACGGCATGTATGCTTTAAAATTTTCCCATTTCGTAACGACGTCAGCAGGTACCTGGTCATCCCAACCAAGAGCCAAGGTCCACAAATACTGCATTAATCGTTTCGCAAAAAACGTCACAGGAGCTAGGAAACCAAGTGGGTCATAGATTCTTGCTAAGTCGGATAAAATTGTTCGTTTACAACAGGACTTGTTAAGCGGCGTGACTGAAAGTGAAAATGCATCTGACGAGGACAGCCACTGCAAACCTAAGACCTTTATAGAAATAGGATCCAAACAAAAGGCGATGGAACTAGTGAGGCAATGTTCGGGAGGCAAATCACTCAGTAGCGGGGGATAATTGCTTGACCATTTACGGAGTTCAAAACAACCCCTTTTTAATAAATCGGTTAATTGTTGTTTCAACGCCTCGACTTTGTCTAAAGTATCCGCGCCAGTCGCGATGTCGTCTACGTACAAATCAGTACGCAAACATTGTGAGGAAAGAGGGAACTGATAGTGTTCTTCATCGGCTAATTAAAGAACACTTCTAATTGCCAGGAATGGTGATGTGGAAACTCCATACGTGACAATATTGAGTTCATAACTACTGATTTGTTCTAAATCCGAAAATCTCCAGCGAATCAATTGAAATCGGCGATCTTCCTCGTGCATTACTATCTGCCTATACAGTTGACGGATGTCACAGGTAAAAGCAGAGAGATGCCATCGAAATCGAAGAAGAATGACGGGAATATCGTTCTGCAACTTTGGATCGACGAAAATGGTATCGTTCAATGACACCCCGGTAGGATCTTTCGCCGCTGCGTCAAAGACGACTCTGATCTTAGAGCCGTCGGATTGTTCTTTCAGAACGCAATGGTGTGGTATATAGAAACAATCAGGATAAAGGGACCGGGCTTTTCTAACAAGGGACATATGTCCAGAGGAGATGTACTCGGCCATAAATGCATTATACATTGTGCGAAGAATTGGTTCTCGGTGGAGCAGTCGCTCTAGGGATTTAAGACGTCTGTCCGCCATTTCAATGGTTTTTCCAAAGGTTGGGGGGGTTATTTTCCTTAAAAGGTAACCGAACACCAAAACGACCGGAAGGCATGCGAAAATGCGTTTTGAAAAACCAATTTTCTATTAGCTCATCTTCTGGGGATTTGGCTGCAACATTGGGTACCTCCTCTATTTCCCAAAAGCGTTTCAAAAGACTGTCACAATTTTCCATAAGCGCTAAAAGGAGTGTTTGGTTGGCTGATCTTGTGCTACTGAGGTTGAACCTAACAATAGCCAACCAAAGGTGGTATTAATGGCAGCGGGAGATCCATTCACGGACGGAATGACACCATCTCTCAATATGGAGGCATAAACATCTGCGCCCAGCAATAGGTCTATGGGCCCGGAAATAGCCCAATCTGGGTCAGCTAACTGTAGACCTCGTCGGTGAGGCCACTCAGAAGGGTTTATATTGCACGTGGGTAAGGGCGAGCAAATTTTAGGCAAAACGATAACTTCTAGATCCAGGGGGCAGTTGGTATCGATTGGTCTAATTATGCAGGAGGTAGAGCTGTGGGAATCTCTGACAGGTACTTGATCTAAGCCACGCACGACTGTGGTAGATGACAACCGCGGGAGCTTCAAACGCGTAAAACAGTCTTTACTAATGAAACTAGATTGTGATCCAGTATCAACCAGCGCTCTTGCCCTTTTGTAAGAGCCTGAATGATCCCGAATTTCTACCATCACAATAGTACGGTCGAGGATTGACCGTTAGTTGAATTAATGCTAGCGCGAGCATTGGTTGTATTAGTGACAGTGGCAGTTGAGGGCGCCGTGGTTTGACGGGGATTAAGCGGATCATTGCGATTTATCGGCTTGAGATGGAGCAAGGTATGATGTTTTTGATTGCAATGCTGGCAGGAATATCTGGATCTACACTGTGGCACGCCATGCGTGCTTTGTAAACAGTTAAAACACAAACGAAGGTGCTTAGCCGCAGCAAAACGCTCTTGTGGACCGAGTGCAAGAAACGAATTGCACCGGTAAATGCTGTGTGAATCTTTACAAAATCCACAACATGAATCAGAATCGACAGGAGAGGTAGTGGCACCGGTTTGGGTGAGAAAGCTTCTAGTTTGTCGCATCAAACGGTTTTGCGATTCAAAATTCGCTTTATTTGCTCTGCTGGCACTATTGGCATTAGGAGGATTTAATCCTTCGTTCGAGATGTGAATTGTGTCTAAGGCTGCACATTGTTTAAGCAGGAAAGCTTTATGATCACAATAGCTTGGAATTTCGGAATCGTTTACCTGAAGCTCAAAACGTTTTCGAGTGGATTTATCTATTTTTTCTAATAATAGCTCGACTAAAATAAAATCCCAAGCGTCTACATCAAAATTTAAAAGTTTTAATATGGATAAATTCTCATTAAAGGTGTCTAACAGCTTAAGCAATTCTCGGGGATTCTCGCTTTGCAACAGGGGAAACTGCGTACTGGCCAATCGACACTTGTTGGAGAAGCGTTCATAAAGGCTGTCGTAGGCGACCGTATAATTGTCTGACGTTAGGGGTATCGCTTTTACTAAAGATAAGGCTTCGCCAGTTAACGAGCTAATTAAGTAATTAAATTTTTCGATGGAAGATCAGCCCGCGTGGTTATGTACGAGGCTATCGAACAAATCTATGAAGGTTTGCCAAGATTTGAGGAATTTGGGAATCTCTATTTTGGGTAATTTTACATTTGGTTTGTTATTTTGCTGACTGACTTTCGATCCCGATGGGACCGGACTAGGAGCAAGGAATATTTGCTCAAAAATGTGGATGATATTAAAATATTGGTTATCTGTCTGTTTGCGTAATATGTCCAAGTCAGCAAGCTCTTCTTCACTTGTTTGGTTCATTAATTTCACGAGTGTTGCATTGAATTTGGCATATAAGCCGTCGAGCATCTTGAATTTCAATTTGAACAGCGTTTGCACCGATCCATCAATTGTGGCAGCTTCCGCAACCTCAGACAGTTCGCTAATTCGGCTAACTATTAGCGTTTTGGTAGTGATTAATTCGCGTTGGTTAGACTGAGCAATTTTCAACAAAAATTGACAAAGAATGAATTCTAACAATAGCGGATTTCCACAAGTAAAGGGACAAGGCTCAAGAGAAGTATAAAACACAAAAGGGTCAAAACGCAGGTAACAAATTAGAGTGCCAAGGGTCGAACTCAGGCAAAACTACCAAACAAAATTTACACAGCTTGCTCTTACTTTTATTCCCTTTTGTTTAACGCAAAATGATCTGATTTTCCCGTACTAATTCGATCCGGCCTCGAAGGACCAAAAGAATGTTTATATCCCAGATCTACCCACCACAACAAGAACTACGATTGCTACATTCTCCAACGACACCGCAATACTCTCGTCGCACGCCAACCCCAATATAACCTCTTAACATATACAAGCTCATTTACAAAAATCAGAAACCTAGACTAACAAATTGTACATAAATGAAAACAAAGGTAAATCGGTGTATGTGACTTTTGCTTTAAGAAGAAATGCCTGTCTACCTGTATTACCGAATAATAAATAAATACCCCAAGATAAACATGTTAAGTACCCATGCGTTTATTTGAACCGACGAATGACATGCAAAAAGCATATCTGGATAAAAAGAAAGCAGCTTAATATCAAAATACAGAAAATGTACTAGTTAATATAAAGAAAGTCGCAGTTGTATACAAAAAGTAAAATTCTATTTTACAAGGCTTTTGTCAAACCAATTAGCATATGGCTACAACTTTGGAACACAGCCAGAAATTCAAATATAGATATTTTAAAACAATTTCAATCAAGAGTATTAAGATGCTCATTAGTTTATACCAAATTATGTATCTAGCGAGACTAAAATATCCCTCAGTTACCGAAGAAATTCACAAATACAGTGTTCGTTATCATAATCAACTTGGTACCCAATCAAATATGCTATCCCTACTAGAAAATGACGAAGACCAACCTAGACTTAAAAGATTAAAGTCTTCTGACTTGCCAAATCGCCTCGGATAATTACATCTCGACGTATATTATTTAGTTTTGTTAACTTAGGTCAACATGAATTTAGATTATTACTGGAAATATTTATTGGTTTATTTCCAACACGTCTTAGTTGTTACTCTTAAAATATTTACTGATTATTTCTACGAGACGGATGGTAAATTTTAAATAAATAAATTTAAAAAAACTGCTACTTGCAAAAATCCCTTTAATGTAATTCGCATTGACACAATCAAATTTATTAACATTATTAAATAAACTACTATATTAATTATTTATTTCATGGATATCAAAAACAATTGTTTGTGACAAAGGCAATATTAATAATATTTTATTAAACATAAAATTAATTTTACTACAACATATAATAACAGTTTAAATTCTTCAATAGCAGATATACATTTCACACTGTCTCAGAAAAAATAAAATGGACAAACGCAACACACAAAGGAATTTTAAAAAACCTTAAAAAACAGGTCTGTTAATGTTGTTTTACCACACATAAAATAAGTATTCTTTAACTTATTAACTATAAGAACACTCAAATCTAGTTTAACCTTAATCAGAAGGCTACAATATTTGTAGCAAACAACGCCTAATTTTCCAAATCTCTCAAAAAAACTCTATCAAGTGCTTGGTTCAGACACATACAAACTGTCGCCTACAAAAGTTTATATATGAACCATAGTCAAGACTTCCGAGGATATTGCCTTTCTAAAAGCTAAAGAAAAACAAGAAATCCTGGTCAATGTAGTCACGACAAATCGAAGAATAAAATACTTACGTTATGTAATGCACAATTCACTTGAACATTCTAGAGAAGATATAATAGTTTGGTATTGTAATTACAAAGCCAGGTGTCAGAACTGTATCATAATGGGCACATTATCTAACTCGTATATGATATCATGACTATCCAAAGCATAATATTATCTATGTAAACTTATGCACAAATTGAATAACGTTTTTAAAGTAGAAGGGATGAAGGTACGGATATTGAAGAAGTTTAGTTTTGTAATATGATTTGCTATAGTTAGCTCTCTACTTGTATTATGCTCAGAATTAGATAATTTATGTAATAATTAAGATAAATATTTTTTCAAAACATTGATACTCATATTATAAGTCATCTAATTAATCATAGAATGTTATACATCAGTTTATTGCTCTTATACACTGGTATACAGTGGGTGAATGTGACAATCTCCGTCAGACTGTTGCATCTGTAGCGCTTTTACTACGAAATCGTTCACTATGAAATTTTCCACAATGATAGAACTCGAAGCGAGTGAGGTAGCCTGATAAATTGTTTCGAAACGGGACAACTGGATTTAGAGCAACTAGCAAATCTACTTCCCATAGACTTAACGTAGAAAAGGTTCGGCGACTGTTTTGACAGTTTATGCAATAATTCTTTCGCAGTTTCATCAACTCGCTCCTACAACTTTTCAAACAACGTGCGAGAACATTACTAGTATAATAAAAAAAATTTAGTTTGATATTTTGGTCACAATATCTTGTACGCAAGTTACTTGTAGGTGGGGGACGTAGCGCGAAACTTTTGGTATAAATCGGCCGAGTCGTTTGGTCGCAAGATCGCAAAAGCGGTCGCAAAGCGGTCGAGAATCTAAACGGTTGGAGATACAAAAAATTCATGAGAATAAAAATTATTTGTTATCACGAGATAAACATGAATTTAAAATAAAAGTTGGTAAAATAGGAACTCGAAAAAAAACCGAAGCTCAGGATTTTTAATATACCGGGTGTTCATAAAATGTTTCAGGAAATTTATATTACCGAATAGATCATACCGAGACGAACAAAAAATTACAATGAAATTTTTTGATACGAGGTCAAATAAATGAGTTATAGCCGATTAAACATTAATTAAACGGACCAATTACAGCGCGCTCGGAGAGCTTCTTGGCCGACTACGGGAGCACGGGGGGGGGGAGGGGGGAGCGATTGGCCGCTAGGAGTTAGCACCCAGGCGATAATGGGCAAGGCCGTGCGGGCGAGCTCGCACAGTTACCTTCAGTGACGTAGCAAAATTTTAAGTGCGAGTCAATTATTGTCTTGTACTGTTTATTTTAATCACCTTTCGAGTGTTGAACTCGCGGCTCGTCCTTTTTTAAATTAACAAATTTTTAGACGAGAGCAGCGCAGGGCCGAGACGATGGACCCGGTATAATATATAATAACAGGATAAGGAAAGTCGTGTGATGTTCACACGAGATTTTTAAATCTATTTACGGTCACTTTCCATTTATTTGGTCTGGAGAGCTTCAATTTAAAATTAATTAGTCACATACTAACAGACGTTCGATAATAAAAATAAATAAGTGGATACAAGTGTAATTATATTTGTTTTAATTTAAATAATGAATATGGACCTCTAAAGAAAAAGTAGAAAAAAGTCGAAAAAACATAAAAATTAATATATTCAGTCTTCGTATAGCTGATTGCTACATTAACGGTGTAAGGAGGTCGTTCGGGTATCCTAGGAGTTTGCCATGATGTCTTGTAGCTCACTGTCTAATTATTTCTCGTACCTGTAGTAAGGTCGGAGTGAAATGTATAGTTTGTTAGATATCAACACGTATTGAAAATGTCCCTAGGTGTCTTACATTAAAATCATTGTATTGAATCAATTTTCGAGTCATTGGCGCATATAGATCGTATGATGGTTTTGTAAATAAGTATTTTACTTTCTAGGGATAGTTAGTTATAAATTTCTTCTTACTAGCTAGAGCATTTTTTTTTTGAGCATGATGTCCTTACGCTCTTTTATGTTTTTTAGATTAGCTTTTTGTTCATATAAAGGCTCGAGTATTTAGCTTTGTCTGCTTGCGCTATGGAAACATTGTTTAACATTACAGGTAAGCACTGTAATCGCCTTGTGAACATTACAGTCAGTTAAGTAAAAGTGTATTTCCGTTAATGTAAAAAAATTATTTAAAAACATTTTCAAATGCATGAATACGTTATACTCCATCAGAACAAAGATACTATTAGATCGATATGTGTCCAGTCACCACTGGCGTCGATAATTGCCTAGCATCTTCGAGGCATGCTTTTGACCAAACTGATGTCGTATTAATCCGGCAAGGACCCCATGCGATGAATTTCTCATGTTAACTGCTTTAAAGTAAACACTTTTCTTCCACAAAGCTTGTGCTTAATGTATACTCACACATTATCTGCGACGGAATATTAAGTGTAACAATGCAAGAGTTTGGAGTCGTTGTCTTACTGCAAGGTCGTTCGGCAGTCGGTAACAGATATTTCTTATAAATCTCGATTTTTTGGGAACATTTAGGTTGTACATAAACAAATGTAACGTTCCGAAACCCAGTTTTAAGAAGCAGCCTCAAAGATGCACTTTTACTGGGTGTTTAATGGCCCGCTGTACCAACCTGTTAGTTGAGGTTGACCAGGCTCGTGGGACAGTAACATATTCCCAAACATAAGCTTCGTCCGTAAAAATTACTTTGCCTCAATCTCAATCGATATTGTTTTTTGCCCAAGCGAGCCGCTTTGTCACATGATTTTTACCTAACAAAGGTTTCTTCACTGAACTACGGCATTTGATATCATGAACACGAAGATAGCCACCTTACGATACATCTACACATTTTTTTCAATTTTGCTGCTTCTTGACGCAATGTTAAGCCCGGGTCCCGTAAAAACAAATTTACGATCGGTTTTTTAATTTTAGGGAGCACTTTTCTATCAAACTACGTTCCGACAAGTTATCGATTTTTTGCCTCCTTATATCGCTGCACCTACTTACTGTCGTATATGTTCGATTTGTTCATATACTTAGCAGCCATTGCATAAAACATTTTCGGACTTTTTGGGTAGGTATAAAAAACACAGTTTTGTAGAGTGACGCCTACGCGGTACTCATGGTACTTCACACATTTCTCTAGCAGGAATTCAATTCCAACTGAATCTTTTGTGACAAAGCATCGAGGACAAAGGTTCCCTATATTGACTCACTAGTGTTCTTAAAATTACGTCTCAAAAAGTAATTAATTCCAATTACAATTACTCGATTAGTGTAATTGAAAACACTCAATTAAATATTTAATTATAAAATTTGAAAATTTTTACGAGAATCGCAAGTGTGATAATCTTTGAGTGGGCGATAAATAGGTCCTATAAGAACCTAGTATAGTTTGAGTTGGGAAAAGATATAACACTTGACTAATAATACCGGAACTAACAACTCATTACTTATTTATATTTATTAATCAAAACTTAAAAATATAAACTTACAATACAATACAAAACCAAAATGCGTAATACTATATAATAATATATTATACCAACATTAATATTAAATTAATTTAAACAAAGTACAATTCGAACTATTATTACAAATCCTTATTGTTTTAAAAATAATAAATTTTCAATTGTTGATCAGACAACTTATTTCGTAAAGGTGTTAAAATTTGAGCTCCTGAGCTAAACATGCGTTCAATGGATGCAGATGAAGAAAGATCTACTGCCATAACTATAAAATATTCTTTCATAAAATCTAACTACGCCGTTGTCAATTTAGAAATCTTAAATTTATCACAAATTGAATCCAAATTTTATTCTAAAGCAAGAATTGTTTCGACACAATCAAAAAATGAGTTCCATCGTGTTGGACAAGATACTTTTACATAGGAAGCTTTAGTAGGTCTACTGGCGCTATTTCAAATAGACGCCAGTTTCCCAAAAACACTATAATACATTTTTTCAAAGCGGAGTTGCTTGCGGAAACAGTTATATGAAAATCAGTTGTTGCAACCAGATTGAGTGTATGCGAACAACAGGGAAATTACATTATCAAAGTCATCATTTATACTAAAATTTGAAAAATTCATATCAACACTACCCACATTGTGTTCCTGAATATCCAGTTTCAATTGTTCCTTTCACTTTGATCAAATGAAAAAATTCTATACCTTTTACCGAAACTAGTAGCATTGTCTGACTGCTCCTGATATTTTCTCGTTGATAATGCAAAATTAAGCGTGAATATTATTCTATTTTTCCTATTTCTGTATAAGCATGCGCAAATCTAATTCGACTACATGCTAGTACAAATGATTTTCTGATTTCTCATGAACTGTTATACCAAAGTAGCTCTTAATGATTTTTGACGATATATGTAACAAGCTGTTGTACATATGAATTCTGATTTGAACAAAACATTTAAAACTTTAAACAAATTCTTTTGCGCGAACTAAAATTTATTTACCTGGAGTCTGACGACAAACAGGAGAAAAGGTACCATTGGAAACACCTTCCGACATATTTTTAAATGAAGGGTTATCTACTGTACACAACGAACGACTTTCTTCAGTTATGTAGTCGGCAACAAGCTGATTACACTGAAAAAAAAATAATTATATTTATTTGTTAGATATCTATGAAATAGCAGTTTTAAGAACTCACTTTCTCATTAGACATGGACGTATTCCTTGCTGCAGTTTCAGCTATTAAAAATGGGGTGCTTGTTATCACCATTTTATTCAAAGTTTGGTCTTTGAAATTACAGGAAGATAAATATCCGTCTGACGCCTTTTTATGGCAGAGAACATAAGCCCAATCTTTCTGAATGCTTTCGCTATAGAATTAAAGTTAGTTAAGTTTGAAAAATAATGTAGTATGAGAATTTTTAAATAAAAGAAAGAAATTGTTTACATGCTTTAGGAAATTTGATTTTGCCTTGAGAGGCGCACTTATTAAACCGACGTTTGCACCTACACGTATTTGGCATTTTGTCATTATTTTGTCTTCATTACTTTAAACAACATTAAATATTGTGCAATTTAAAACTAATGGCAATTTTCCGTTGTTCATTCCGACTTGTCGAGTTCACGAACTTTTATCAAATGAAAATAAAATGCTTATAATTGAGTTGTCCAAAATTTTCAAACGTTTCACTTTTTTCATCAATCTATTTAATAATTTTGAACAAAAACAACTTATAATAATCAATCGAAGCATTCTGCGTCGACGTTGATTACTTTTTCCCACTTTTTCGGCAGCTTTAAAATCCCGCAGCGGCAGGATTCGGTATATTTCCAGTTAACATTGCCTTTTTGTGCCGAAAGTCCTTCTTCGGTGTCGCAGTGTTGTTACGTCTAGTGAACACCATTCGTGTAGAGGAAGCTGATCCATTTCTTTTATAATCAATCGATTGGCCAAGAACGGAGTTTTATTTTGACGTACCAACAAAGTTTGACTGGCATTCACCTGTTTCATCTTTTGAGCAATAGACAACCCATGTGGAATCCAGTGCATCTTCTTCCAGAGCTTACCGAACTCGTGGACGATATTCTCAATAGTCTGAGAGCTGCAATCGAAATCACCGGCTAACATTCGGCATATCAATGATAAAGTTTCTTCAGCAGCTTCAAGAACAGCTTGACGATCAACCTCTTTTGGACGTCCAGCTCCTTGCTTGTTCCAAGTCTTCATTGCCGGTTTTGACTCTACAAAATATGTTCGAACCGTCGACTCCACAACCGCACCACCACCACAGGCTTTATTGATTCGGCGAGCGGTTTCAGCTGCATTTGGTTTTGAACTCAACTTGTACTAGTGCAGCATTAACAATCCTTTTTGCTTGCGCGTACGCCCCACACTAAAACAAATATACAAGTATTATATATCATAATGCTTGAAAGATTGAGAGCTTTCAAATAAAACCAAAATCATGCAATAACAATGCAAAAAATTTGAAAAAGTGAAACACTTGAAAATTTTTGGACAACCCACTATTTCAAAAATGGAACAAACTTTCTTCTTTTTAACGACTATCGACTACCGAGGAAAGTAATTAACTCTTCTGTTGGATAGGTACCTACCTGGTATTGTGGTATTCAAACTTTGAACTACGTGAATGGGTTTAAATGTAAAATTTGTAGACATTTTGTTCCAGCAACTAGAAACTCAAAAGTACTTTAGAAAATGTAATTAGATTTACTGTAATTGAACCAAAAAATTAATTACTATGAAATTACAACAAACGATAGAGTAATTAATTACCAACCAAATTACTGTGGAAGTAACTGAATTACTTTTTTAGGTAATTGTAATTAATTATTTAACAACACTACGACTCCCAAAGGAATTACCTTTTACCAACCGCTAATTATATTGAACACGCTCTTCCTTAACTGACTGTATATGGGCCGATCTTTTTATTTTGTCAACTAACTATCTAGTACATTTAGTCCTTCTTACAGAAAGTTTGTTGTAGTTTGAGAATCTTCATAGCATGTAAGAATAGTAGAGTCGTCAGCAAATATTTCTAGTGTTGTATTAGGCTTAGTCAGTAGGTCTAGTAGAAAACAAATATAGAAGCGGGCGCAGAACACTTATTTGAGGGACATCACCAAGGATTGGGTATAATTGCGAGATTTCATTTTCAAGCTTGATTTAGAAGTATTAATTTGACAAGTACTACTTTAACACAAGATAATGTTGATGTGAAAAGTTATGTTTTATTTTAAACAGCAGTTCATTTATCTGACACACAGAAATGTTGCTAAACAATATAGATTTCGGTGAACTGATCGTTGAATAAAATTAGTTATTTATGGCATTGTTGTATAGTGGAGTGCTCTCTTCGAAATCCAAACTGATGCTCGGAAATCCATTTATCTAACAGATTATCTTTGTTAATTTGCTTTAGTATTAGCTTTTCAAAAAGTTTGGAGGCAACAGACAGTAAGCTGATTGGGTGATAAAATAGATTATTTGGTGTTTTGTTATGTTTTTGGATTAAGATAATATGCGCAAACTGTAGATGCAAGGACCAATGTATTAAGCGTATTAAGCTTTCAGTAGCGCTAGTAAAAAATGTCCCTCTCTTTCCGATTATCCCGTAATTAAGTCAAAACCTGGCGCTTCCTTGTTACTTAACTTTTTTATCTTGCTTCATAGCTCATTAATTATAAATTACTTTATTGGTGGACATGACTGCACTATTACATTAAGAAGGTTGCCGACGTCCTCGTCAGTCACGTTAGAATTAGGTGTGAATATCTTTGCTAGGTGTTAAGCAAATAGTTCACTTTTTTTCTGATCTTGCCCATGCGCCGTAATTTTGACATATTAGGAGAAGTTGTCGCTGGAGGTTCTTAAATTCTTTAGTAGCTCTCCAAATCATCTTTATACAGGCTACTTAAGCAATTTTGAAAAGTTGCGCCTTGTACTTCATTCATTTTTTTCTTAGTTTGTTGGTAAGTTGGTTGCACTTACGTTTATCATTGATATTGCCTATGCACTGCCCTGGCTTTTTCTTTTTACCGGTTTAGTTATTTCTTTCGAAACAATAATAGAGTTCAGTGGTGTAGTATCTCGCGCTGCCCTTTGAACTGTCGCTATAAAGTGATTTACTGCACGCTTCTGCTGGTGTTTTTAAGGGGTAATACTACCTTGTAATTTTATTTCTCTTTTTATTGCCTAAAATGCTTCTTTAACTATTCAAAAATAATATCCAAAAATCTGCATATGTGGGAAAATTTTTTAGATGGTCGAAAAAGTCGATTTTGTTACTCAAGTTATGGACCAATTTTCAGGTAATTTGAGAGCAAGCTTTAAATGATCGGTTTTTAAATTATAAATTTATTTGGCGACTAATAACGTATGATGGACTGTCGGTTATTAATCTTTTTAATTTGACCACTAAATGTCTCCAGTACTTACATTTTCATTGAAGGTAAATAACAAATTTCTTTAAAATTTTTCGAGTCGGGCGACCAACTAGCGCCTTCAATTTTCAACCGATCAATTCCAAATTTTAACTCTAGCTTTATAGTGACATTTTCTAGAAAAGTTCGTAGGATTTTTTCGATTGACAGAAAATTAACGATTTTATAACCGATTTTTTCGTAAAAAATAACATTTCCTTCAAATTGACGCTATTTTTGTAAAAATCAATATTTTCTCAAAATCCTACGTACTTGACTAGATTCTTACATTTACTATATCATAACTCTCTTCCATTAAAATTATACTTGTTCACTGCAGAGAAATGATACTTGAGAAATTCTTTTTCTCTTTTTCTTTCTCTTAATATAGCTTTATCAAAATTGCACAACACTAGTTTCCTATATTATTACACAATAATAATGACCAGATAGTCTTTTTATATAAAATAATTCTACCTTATCAAACGAATTTTTAAATACGCTAGTGGACAATACAATAGAATCAGCAGATCATAACGGTATTTTTAAACATAAAGCACACATCCAATCGAATTTGATAGAATTTGTTTCATA